>JBAMCD010000296.1:5945000-11026087 GCA_037075365.1 Drosophila emarginata
TTGATCATTTATTTGTTGCCATATTTATTTCATCAACAAACAACAACTACAACAACATCGTCCACTACCACCACCACCACTACCACCACCACCACTACCACCAACAACAACAACAACAACCACCACCACCAATCAATCAATTGTTCATAATTTGTGTGCTTTCTGAACTACCGTTAACCTAACGATACAACACAATTCAATACACACAAACACACACATTTGCACCCAACACACACACACACACACACACGCAACAAAACTAACGTCTGTGGAAAATGTGAAAATTTTGAAAATTATGCCCGAAAAAAAAAAGATGAATCGGAATATTTCTCAGAGCAATTGGCAGCTGAACAATTTTCGCAATATGCACCCACAGCTCATTCGCCTATACCACCAGCAACAACAGCAGCAACACTGCATCACCAGCAACACCACCAGCAGCAGCAGTTGTATCAACAGCAGCAGCAGCACCAACAACAACAGCAACAGCAACACTATCTGCAACAGCAGCAACAGACCTTGCCACCACCACCCATACAACATCAGCAATATAATACAGCGGCCATAACGCCAACATACCACCACCAACAACAACATCCACAACAACAACAACAACAACAAGAACAACAACACATTCACAGGCAACAACAACAACATCAACAACAATTGATCTACGATCCTTATGCACACTATCAGCAACCGCAGGCTTTACGCCAGCAACAGTTGCAGCAGCAACAACAACAACAACAGCAACAGCAGCAACAACAACAAGCCATTAAACAAGCCTCACATCTGTATCCCACAGCAACATCGCAAGCACATCAGCAGCAACAGTTGGCGCCACCACAACAGCAACAATTGCCAACATCACAACAACAACAACCTGCTGTTAACAGCTACAATGATTTGCGTTCAGCCATACTACATAATTCCCATCATCCCAGTGGCAATGCTTTGGATCACTATGAACAGATGCAACAACATAATAGCAATGCATCGCTAACAGCAACATCAGCATCAGCAGCAGCAGTAGCAGGAGCAGCAGCACAACAGCAGCATCACCAACAACAGCAGCAACAGCAGCAACAACATCAACAGCAACAACTGCAGCAGCAACAACAACAACAACAAAAATCGCAACACAGCCTTTTAAATAATAATGCAAGCAATGGTGGCCTACAAAATACCACAAATAACAATGGATCGAATAGCCATCAAATGATAATGCGTAGCTCGGCAATAAATGCAACCGGTAATAGCCAAACCGATATGGGTGGTCCCATGCGTAATAAGCAAAGTATCGCTGGTGTACCAAGTGGTGGTCATTTACAACAGTTATATGCATCACCCAATTATGCTGCAGTTACACCATCAGAGAATTCAATAAATGTTAAACAGCATCCAAGCAATGGTCATTTGCCTACACAACAACAACAGCAACAGCAACAGATATTGAATAGCAATAATATTGGTAAAATTGCCGATTATGATCCATTAACCGATGGCCCACGTGCCATGCCCAGTGCCGGCAGATCGACAACAACTTTGGTATATAGTTCAACCGAACAGCGTGGATCCGGTGGAGCTGGTAAGTACATTTTATAGTATCATTTATGCTATTCATTTCATTTTGTAAAGATTAAGGCCAATGATTTTATGTTGGGTTGGTAGTTCAATAGCAAGCGTACGCTCGGCTCGTTGTGAATCCTTCTCTCCACTCAAAAGAACAACAATCATTGTTATAAAATCTTGTGTCCTTGTCCAACAACATTCTACACTCTACACTCTACACACAGTAACCACAAATCAAAAGTTTTATATAAATTTTTAATATTTTAAATCACTCATCAAACAATATAGCGAATAGTGTGTATCCGAAGAGAATCGGTTCCATACAGAATATTGATCCAGCCAATGGTATTTATGGATCGCTAACCAATGCCGAGCAGGCTCAGGCCCAGAAGCAACAGCAATATTATCAACAGGTTCAAATGATGCAGCAACAAGAGCAAAATTTACGTCAACAACCATCATATGATTCAGTGCAGGAAAAGTCATCGCGTCATGTTGGAGGAATGGTTAGTAATTATATATATATATAGTATAATTTTATTATTATTTTATTTTCCTTTTTAGCGCGTCTATCGCGCCATCTATGACTATGAGGCGCAGGACGTCGACGAGGTTAGTTTTCGTGAGGGTGATGTTATATTTGAAGTGGAATCAATTGATTCGGGATGGATGACTGGACGTGTGGAGCGTACTGGCAAGACCGGCATGCTGCCTGCCAACTATGTGGAGCAGGCGGTTATATAATAGGGAATGTTCTACTACTGCTGCTGCCGCCAGCAGTTTGTGGTTATATTGGTCTGCCTAATCTATATACTGCTTGTCCTAATATTCTTCGTTAATGTATTTCTGGCCGATCGTAATATGCATACCAATCTAATGATGAGAGGTGCTGGCATACCAAACGGCGGCATGGGTGGAGGAGGAGGAGGAGTTGGTGTACCAGGTGGAGGCGGCATTCATCCAGGTCATCATAATCCATATGACATGCATGGCTATCATCATTATAACAACTATCATCCGCAAATGGATCCCAAACAGCAGCAGGAAGCGGCACGAAAGACACCCAATCAACAGCAAGTGGAACAGGATATATATTATTATTTCAATCATGTATTCAGAAGGCGAAGGAGGCGTTAAACTGAAATGCAGAAAACGAGAAGAAGAACGGAGAAGAGCGGACGGAAATAAAAGTAATAGAAGAGGAAGGAATTTTTAAACCCAAAATTGTGCAACAACAACAACTACAACAAAAAAAAAACCAACCAACCAACCACTAAAACAAAATATATATATATACATACATATACATATATAAATACATATATATATATATGTAAACACATAGATATATAAATTATTATATAGTCAGGCCAACTATGTAAAAATGGGAAAACAAATCTATTGTAAACTTAATTCAAAATTGAAATCGTTGAATCATTAACTATATACATATATATATATATATATACTATATAACATCATGCGCATATATAGATAATAGCGAAATACTTATCATAAACAAGCCACAACTAATCCAACAGAAGAGTGTGTTTTTTTTTATTATTTATGAGAATAAAACTCTGGAAAAAATCAATCAAAAATATTGGAAAACTTGCAAAATTACAAAAAGACAACATAATCTCGGATGAAATGAAAAATACTGTTTTTTTTTTTTGTTACCCTGCAAACGAAAGCATTTCAGAATTAACAAATCGCTGAAAATTAAATATAAATATCATTGTATATTACAGGCGCTTCAATACTATAAATATTCGAAACCTGTTGTATTCTCTAAACCAATAAAAGTCTATTAACTATACAGATATTCTAAATATTATCCTACATCAGCATTAGCGCAACTAGCAATGTCCGTTCATATAAACAAACATATATATATATATATATATATATCTAAATATATATATACACATTACTAAGGCTCCCGTAATTAACAAATTCTATAACGTAGACTTGAACACAACATTGGCTAGTAAAAACTATTTAGATATTGCCCAATTTTGAAGGCTTTGGCAATAACTCAAACAGTATTTTAGCTAGCTAGCATTTTGCAAACAAATTCATTAATCAGGCATATATAAAGTGAAAGTGAATGGATTTTAAGTGTATTCAGTAAGAGAAAGTTTTTAGTTTTTGTCCCTATATCCTAACTGGTACACAGGGTATTTTTAAAGTCCGGGCATATGCCGATTTTTTCATTTGAGTTTTTGTAGTTTCGTAAGTTATAAGCAAACAAGAACCAAGTTAAAAAATCTAAAAAAAAAAAATAAATATCAGCGACCAATCAGCTAATTGACCCAGCCAAGATTTGCATTTATCTACCAGTCCTGAAGCAAATTAAACAAACAAATTTATATACATATTTATTGAACAATATACAAAAAATAATCGGAATAATCGTAATCATTAATTCTAATCAATTTTCGATATATATATATATATATCTAGAGCAAAGAAACTTTAACAATTTTCTATATAAAACATTTTTGCAGCAATATTTAAGCTTCTAATACAATTAGAGTCTAGAGTAAATAATAAAATTAATCAAGATAAGATAATAATTCAAGCCTTAGTGTAATACAAAGACTTACTGAAAGTGGGGTAAGGTTAGATGAATGACAAATTTCAGATACCTTATCCCTTTGGTGGTAATGTCGTTTGTGCTTTTTAAAAGCTTTTGCGCTAAAAATCCCTACAATTTTGTCAATTTTTTTTCTATTTAATAATAACATTTTAATGTTACAAATCAAAAGTGAAATATACATACATATATAAAATATGTTTTGTTCTTGTTGCGAAATGTGGTTAGAGACAGCAAACTGGGCAAATTGTTTGAATATCTATTAAAATTGTTTGTAACTAGGGCAAAACTTTACTAAATTAAGTTGTTTAATGAAAATTATCAATCGAACCATTGTTTGTAGAAGAAATATGTAAATTCATTGAATTGTTTATGAAAACATGTAAAACAAAAGCTATTTTATGTAAAATGTATGCAAATTTTGTATGCCAAAAAAAAGAAAACTATTTGACCAAATACTTTGTCACAAATTTTTTTTTTAGTTCTTGTTCATTTATGTTTATTTAAAATTTATGTCACAAAAAAACCAAATCAAAACATTTAAAGTTTAATGAAATTAATATCAAGTTTGTATTTTGTTTAATCATGAAAATATTTCTAATTCTTATATAAAAAAAATGAAGATAGAAAAAGAATTGTCAAATTTATTAAATTGATATCCAAATAATTTGTTCTGTTTGCCCAAAATCGAAATCTAAATGGTAAATAATTTGTTGTTCCTTTTTTTTTTTTTTTTTCGTTAGTGCGTAGAAATAATTATTTAATTGTTTTTCGTTTCTATATATTTAGAGTTCGAATGTTATATGAAAAAAAATTTAAAATTAACTTGAATCGTTTCACAAAGAAAACGAAAGAAATATGAAAATCGAAAGAAAAGGAAACAGAACCCCATTGAAGTGCCTTTAATTTGCTAATCGTGTTTTTTATAGATAAACAATTTAAATATCTAAGCAATAAGCCGCCTAATAACTAACAATATAAAAAAAATAAACAAAATACAATGCATGCATATATATATTCATATATATATGAATTGAATGAATTGAAACGAATTTCAGTAGAAAGGACAAAAGCGAATAAACGAATTGTTTTTTTTCCTTTAGAATGTGATTTATGAGCGGTTGAAGGGAAAGCGGAAGAGAGAGAGAGAGTGAGGAGGAAGAAGTCGCAGAGCAAGTCACGAGTTGTAATTGTATTTACTATATATATTAAATAATTTAAAAGAAATCCACTTAAACTATACAATTATATATTAAAACAATAACTAAAATATATACATACATACATCTATATATATATATATATGGATAAATAATGCCTACAGCCAATTGCAAATTGTATTAACTAAACAAAATGAATAAATCAATTGACAGAACGGATTCGAGAAGCAACGCCAAAGGCTTCGTTTTTGGTGTGTGTGTGCGTTACAAATAAAAACTTTAAAACAAAATATAATAATAAATAATTGTAAATTCGTTATCATTTTTTTTTATAATTTTAATAATTGAAATTTAAGCATGGAATTGGATCATCGTCCGATGATTACCTCCTTCTGTGTCTGTTTTGTTGTTTTCCGGAACATTTTTAAAATAACAAGAGAATAATGGTAAAAATAATTTCAATTGATTTGTTTGATGGGGAGGATAGTTAATTAACTAAATGCTCTCACTGGTCCCCAATTCAGCGATATTAGTTATTTTGTTATCGCGTGAGTTAACAATGGTATCCAATATAATTGCCTTGGAATTACCCATAGTTTCATCAAAGAATTTGGCATCCGCTAATTTCTCCTCGGTTAAATAATCCAATTTTTCAGTTAGCATAGTAATCTTTTCATTAGCCAGTTCCAATCTACCAATAAGATAATCTCAAAGAATTTTAAACTAGTTTCTATATTAATTTTAATTACTACTTACTGATTCTTAAGATCCTCCGTTTTGTTTTCATTTGTAGCATTTAATGAGCTAACTGATTGATAATGAGATTGATTCTCAAAACTAAATGAGCCAATTGAACTGCATAGGGAAGTGCGACTCAAGGAATTGGCATAATCGGCCATACGTTGGGTTCGTTTCTTTTTATCAGATTGGGCATCGAGTTCCTTCTCAAGTTCACGAATCTTTGCCTCCATGCGACTGATGCGTGTCTTCAATTTGGCAATTTGCTCAAGAGCAGCTTCATTTTTGTTTCTTTCAGTCTCCACACGATTGGTTAATGTTTTATTCAATAGCATTAACTGATTTTTTTCCACCTCTAAGGCATCCAATATACCCACAAATTCTTCCTAAAAAATTATACAAAACGTTATATAGCAAATCTACATATGTATATAGAATGAAGATTTGGGATTATTTTGTTTTTACTTGGTCTCACCTTACGAAATTCGCGACAGGAAAAGAGAAAGCCACCGGTAACAGCTCTTAGATCTGTTTCCAGTTTCTTTGCCATTTCCTGTAGACTTTCCATGCTGACTTCCTTTTGCTTTAGTGTGGATTGCAGCTCCAGATTCATGCCACTCAGTTCCTCCATCTGCCTTTTAGCAGTATCACGCTCTTCGGTAATACGTAACATTTCATTTCGAAGATCATCCAAACGACTCTCATACTGATGACGCTGCCGATTTAATTTATCGTTCATTGTGTTTATATTGATACCATTATAATCGGTTTGCTCCTCCAATTCAGTGGATCGCATCTTGTACTTGAGCATATCCTCATTAAGGGTCTTATTGCGTACCTTTAATGCCAGAGTGCGATTACGTTGCTCATCGAGTTGCGTTTGTAGACTCAATATCTCCTTTTCCAATGACTCCACTTTGGCCTTGTGGAGGATTTCACTTTTGCGTACACCTGGTGTAAAACGATCAAATGTGGCAACACCAACGCTACCATCACCGGCGCCACCACCACCAAAGTTGGTCGAGCTGCTCATAATGGTACGTGGGGTTTGGGTTCTGTTTGTTAAATCTAATTCGGAACCCAATGGAACGGGCATAAAATCAGCTCGTTCTGGCATACGCTCATCATAGGAATCTAAACGTGCTTTAAGCTCTTGCACCTTCTGTTGGAGTGCCAAAATCTGTTGGGCCCTGCCACGCCAATTGGCCTGATTTAGATTGGTTGCCAGGGTATTAATATTTAAATTTTCACCACCAATCTCATGCTGTAGGCACTTTTGAGCCAGTTTCAATTGATTTTGTAATTCGGTATTCTTGTTGCGGGTCTCAAAGAGTTTCTGTTGCATATTTGAGATTTTTACATGAAGATCATCCGCACTGTTGCCCTTTTTAACCAAATCCTGATGCTGTTGCATTTTCTCCTCATTAGCTTTCATTTCCTTTTCCAATTTCTCCATTTGCATATCTTTCTTATTCATGCGATTCTTCATCTGTTCCAATTCAGCACGCATTTGTCGATTCTTTTTACTTAACTCGAGGATCTTGGTTGATGCTATTGAGGAATTGCAACGCAATTCATCAATGGGAACCGAATTGAGTACATCATTGAGGGACTCCACAGATTTCTTTAAGGCGTTTATTTCTTGATTTTTATCGCTTATAGTCTTGGCCAATGTTTGATTCTCTTGCTCAAATTCAACTAATTTTTTCCTTAACTTTTTTGTCTCGGCTTTTGGCATTTTTGGCTTACCAGCTGTGGTCGAGACCACCACATGGGCTCCTATTGATGAATTACAGTCGTCATGTTTATGAAGGCGAGTCGAACGTTCACCTTTAATCCGGGCCTCCCTATTAGGTAAAGGTAAGCTAAACTCTGAAGGAGACGCTTCCATAATTATATATCATAGATTTAAATTATAAATTCAAAATATGCAGCAAATATATGCATAAGGTGTGTTTCTCTGTGTTTCAATGTAATAATTATCGGTTTTTTATTTTTACGAAGAACAAATAGTAAGAAATTTGGTTTGGAAGTTTTGTTGTTCTACCAATTGATATTATATTATTATTTCATATAAAACTGATAGCAAACGCAAAGGTTGAGTAGCTAAATAATAAGTGGGTAAATATATATTGAAAATGTCAAAATCTATTTAAATATTCAACTAGTTTTGGAATAAGTTTCTCAAAGCATCCTAATTTTTTATTTAGTAATTCACAAAATTTTACTTTTTTGATAAAATAATTGTTTGCAATGTATTTCACTTAAATTCCGCGCCGATAAGATAACCCAGTACAATTTATTTTTCGATATATCGACAAGAAATAGTTTTTCGTTAAAGTAAGTATCGATAAGCATCGATGCGGGCTAGCATCGATAACATTGCACTACTAGCGAGCACTGTTAATTTAACAGCCACGTCACATTTAACAGCAACATTTGTCGGGCTCTGTTAATTGGTAGAAGATAAAAACGACACCAAAATACACAAAATGGATGGAATTGTGATGGTAAATAATGAATTGATATAGAATAACTCATAATCAAGTCATAATCGATGGTACATTTCACAGGATATCATCAAGGGCATGTGTATTATGGACAACGATGGAAACCGCATCTTGGCCAAATATTATGACAAAAACATTCTGTCCACGTTGAAAGAGCAAAAGGCCTTTGAAAAGAATCTGTTCAATAAGACACATCGTTCAAATACCGAAATCATTATGCTGGATGGTCTCACCTGTGTCTACAAGAGCAATGTGGATTTGTTCTTCTATGTCATGGGCAGTGCCTATGAGAATGAGCTAATTTTGTTGTCAGTTTTGAACTGTCTGTATGACTCAATAAGTCTCATCCTCAAAAAGAATGTGGAGAAGCGTTTAGTATTGGAGAATCTGGAGATCATCATGCTGGCCTTTGATGAGATTTGTGATGGCGGGTAAGTTTACTTTGAATGAAACAAAAACTTGATCCTTTCTCTATATATATTCCTCTCTCTGTCATATGTGTGCGGCTTTATAGCATTATCTTAGATGCGGATCCATCGTCTGTGGTGAAACGTGTAGACCTGCGTAACGATGATATACCCATTGCCGAACAGACTGTGGCTCAGGTAACTAACACCTTAAATGGCCTCTTTTGGTAGTCTTCGTATCTATTTAGTTCTCTCTTCATCTCGCTCTTTATCAATTAATGACAATTGTTCTGCTCAAGAATCATGTAGTTATATGTCAAGCTCTCGATCAAGCCAGAACCAAGTATACACATATATATGTATGTACATATATATTTGTATATGTAGTTATTCTATAATTAACCCTTTTTTTGTTTGTTTGTTTGTTGTCTCCAAAAAATGATCAAATAAATTAAAAAAATTGATTTTTCAGTTCGTTTCGTTATTTTTTTTTTTTTGTTGATTTTATCATTTTGTCACCAGTTGCATTAGTTAAATTGATCACCGACACCGATCTGTATCTACATAGATATATATATATATGTATATATGTTGTCTGTATGTTGTGTGTTATCTATTTTTACAGGTTCTACAATCGGCGCGGGAACAACTGAAGTGGTCCATACTAAAGTGAGGAGCGGATGTACTAACCACCCATGTTGTCACAATATACATTCGATTTTTCAAACTATTTCCGCCTAGTTTATAATGCAACTTATACATTTATACATATATATACGAGTATATTTATCTAGAATGAGACTTAGTTTTCTTTATTTCTTCTTTTTTTTTTTTCTTTTTTAAGTTGAAGGGCGTGAAACTCTTTATGAAAGACAACTCAATTGTAAATTATTAAAAAAAAGATAGAAGGAACTTTAATAAAGTTTTCTATGTGTATAGTAAAAAAAAAGTATTAAATTCTTGCCAAACACTTTTCTTAATTATACACTTGCAAAGTGTATATTAATTTTGGTCAGAAGTTTGCAACGCATAGAAGGAAGCATCTCCGACTATATAAAGTATATATATTCTTGATCAGCATGATGAGCTGAGTTGATATAGCCATGTCCGTCTGTCCGTCTGTCCGTCCGTCCGTCCGTCCGTCTGTCCGTCTGTCCGTCTGTCTGGATCAACGCAATCTCCTCCGAGACCCTTGGAGCTACAGAGCTGAAATTTTGCACCTAGGCTTCTTTTTGCTGCAGGCATTGTATATCTCGGAATCATCCCGATCGGATGACTATATCATATAGCTCCCATAGGAACGATCGGTCAGGAATAAGGTTTAACATCAATAACTCAGTTGTTTCTTAATCGAATGTCACTAAATTTGGTGTTTGTGAGTTTTATATAATCCCCAACATATATACCAAGTTTCATTAGAATCGGTTGACTATATCATATAGCTCCCATAGGAACGATCGGTCAGGAATAAGGTTTAACATCAATAACTCTGTTGTTTTTCAATCGAATGTCACTAAATTTAGTGTTTGTGAGTTTTATATAATTCCCAAGACATATACCAAGTTTCATCAGAATCGGTCGACTATATCATATAGCTCCCATAGGAACGATCAGCCAAAAATATAGTTTTTGTTCAATAACTTAGGTGTTTTTTAAGCAATCGTCACGAAATTTGTTATTTGACAATTTTATATAAAAAGAAATATATCTTTTAAGTTTTATCAGAATCGGTCGACTATATGCTATAGCTGTCATAGGAACAATCGGGGAAAAAAAAATTTGTTTTTTTTTTTTATGACACGGACATCAAATTTATATTTGATGGGTTTTATATACTTCCATATGATTCTGGCAAATTATATATAAATCAAAAGACAGTTTGCAAGGGTATACGAACTTCGGCACGGCCGAAGTTAGCCCATCCTTCTAGTTTTTATTTGGCGTATATCATTGCCAGTAGCCAAAAAAAAAATTGATTAAATTTTCTGATCAGTTTTTGGCTGGGCATATATTGAAAATTCCTTTTCAAAGAGGACACACAATATCAAAATTTGTTGTTGTTTTTTTTTTGCTGTGTTAATTGAATAGTGTAAGCCAATTAGTTGCTGAAACTTTTGACATAAGGTAAGATTTATATACTTTATATAGTTATATACAACATTTAGAGATAGTGGATAAATGCTGTCTATCTCTTTCTTTTTCACATCAACAATAATATTAATTTCATAGATAAACTAACAAAAAATGGGCGATTTTATATATTAGCTATATATATATATATATATTAGCTTTGGGTATATGAATTGTCCGATATATAAGTTGGTTATTGCTATAAATGCATTTCAAATTATCCTTGAGAAGTATCTTAAAATAAGTCCAATTTCCTCTGTGTATCTTCAGATCTTATGATCTAACATAAATTCAAGACAGAATATTATTGGGTTATTTGTCATATGTAATATGATGTATTTGATCGATCTGAGATCGATCGATTTTTTTCTAAAACATATTATATATTAAAATACTTACAGAATTGAAATACCAGACGGATGCTACGGATGAAGAATATATAATCAAAGAAATTAAAGAAATATGGGTAAGTTCTATTTACTTTAGATTTGCTATAGAAAAATTAACCAAGTTGAATTTAAATAGTTAACACGCAGCTTGGCATTAAATATCAATTATATATAATGAAATTTAAATATGGAATCAATTATTTCCATAATGTCATAACTAATTAAATATCTTTGGAAAACAAAAAACTCTGACCAAACTCTATCCAATTATTACAAGTATCACAAGATCCTTGTGAAAAGGATATAGTAGTATGTATATAGTGGATCCTTTTTCGCAATATTAAATTAATTTAATCTCATCAGATATACATATACTGAAAAGTGGATTTATACATACTTCCTAATCACATGATCATTTCCCGGTTTTTTATTTTCAATTTAAAAAATTTCTTAGAAATCTTAACTGATTAAGCTTATCTTTATACTAATACGAATAGAGTATGTTCCATATTCGCCATATTGCTGCCTTTTCCCCTACGACTTAAAGGTGTTATATCTGAAAATTTTGGTAAATGAATGTTTCAGTTTCTTAATGCATATATCAAAAGTTATTTATAAATGTGTCTCTCATGAGGGATTTGTAATCTTGGTTTTATGTATTAAATACTAGATTATTAAGTATATATAATTCTTATAGTAAAAACGCAAAATCGTTCAGTTATGAACGCGTCGCAATATAATAAATAAATCCATCTAGGGTAATAAAAATCCAACCGATAGCCACGTGAAACCGATGTCCAACGATGTTCGATGTCGAATATACAAACAGTTTTTTAATGGATTGGTAAGGGTACGAGTACGGGTACCGCACCCCATGGAAATGATGATGAAGAGACGGTCGAGGGCACTTGAGCAGGGGGTGGGGCCAAAGAACTTTAACTTTACAACCTAGACCATTAAAAATCGATTAATTAGGTGGCTTAATCTCAACATCTTTATGAATGTTTTAATTTTAGAATCTATGTATACAAAAAAAACAAAAAGAAAACACTTCTCAAGCATGTTGTTTTTTAAACCATTCCAAATCCCACAAATAATTCCAAGTACATTTGCTCTCAACGAAAATAGAAAAATTAACTATACATTAGGAGTAATAATATATAGATCGTCTGAGCTTAAACGATTTAGTTATATGACATTCCATAATCTAATATTTTTTTCACGTTACACAAACCAATCAAATGCAAACACAAACATTTTGGAGAGGGGATTTACACCTTAATAGAAAGGGGGAAAAAAAAAACCGCTAAATATGATGAAAATAATAGGAAGAATATTGCGCACCAATTTCACGACCTCCAGCAGTGCTCACATAAATTGATTTCCACTTGTTTTCCCACTTGGCATCGATGTTCCATGAACCATTAACGTGCTCTTTAATCAAATGCTTGTCAACATTTGCAAAAAAAAAAAAAATAACAAAAAAAGACACAAGTACAAAAGTGAAATAATAGTAGGTAATAATAAAGTTATAGTACATTTTTAGCCCCCCCCCCCCAAACAAACGCTTTGCTGGCTACTCCAGAAATTAGTTGCGTTTATCTGCCTGTTTTGTTGTCGAATTAGAGACAACAGCTGAAAATGTTGACTTCAGTTTGGAGCCAACACCACACAGCCGGGAGTGAAAAATGAGGAAAGTAATCGGACACCCGATCCGCCACACATCATCTACATTCATCACAATCAGCTATATGTTACCTGACAGTACAAAAACGACAAGAGAAAAACAACCAAAAATGATATAAAAAAGAAAACAGGTAATATCACAAATATTGACATTTATGGATCGCTTACGTCTAGATCACGTTTTTCGCATACCTTCTCCTCGAAGACTAAATTAAGTGATTACGTAAACGTACATAAGTGCCAGAAGTTTCGACCTTGTCTAATTAATGGATACACGCCATATAAAATAAAGTACAGTTGCCTTTCACAACTAAGTAATTTTTTCGGGGGCTTTTTTTTTTTTTTTTTTTTGGCACGTTTTAAGAACACTTGAAGAAATTTGTCTAAATATATGTATATATTAAATAGGGATACAAAATATGTTAGTGAGGATATTTAGGATTGAGTTATATGTTGGAAGAATATTTAGGAAGAACAATATTGTTTAAATAAGAGAAAGAGTAATTAGAATAAATTAGTTTCTTAAGATTTAGTTTTATAAGATTTCTCTAAGGAAAAAATTTTTAAATGTAGATTACATTTTAATTCTTAAATTCAACATATGACAAATATTAAAAATATAATTAGTCAAAATTTTAGGACAATTTTATTAGAACTAATACCAAGATGGTACATTTCTTGTATTTCCTTTCTGTTAATACCAATTTTAAAATCATTCATCATTAATCAAAAATTTGTATTTTCTTTTTTTTTTTTTTGTTCATTTGCCCCTACAATTATTCATTTTTCTGAGTGAGTGGAATGAGTTGGCACACAGGGTAAATAGGTAGGCTATATTATCAATTACTCGATTACCTTTTCTTTTCTTTTTTTTTTTATTCGTTTAACTGAGGTGCTATAACTTATTTGGTGATTAGCGCCATTGATCCGATGCCCACCGCCACACACCGCCAACACCACTCACCCGCCCAATCCAAAATCGCAAATAAAATTTATGATTGCGCCTCCGAAATCTGATTTATATAACATAAACACATGTATTAGTGTAAATATGTAGCTATCTAAGCACTAAAACACTTCTCTTCATTTAACATTTTTTGGCTGGTTCTTAGGGGGAGAGTAAGATTATTGCTATTTCTTTTTTTTTTTTTTTTTGGCATTCAGTTAGTGTCGTCCGTCGTCTCGTTCGATCCTACATACGTGTGAAATTTTCAGATTTCAGTCCATTCAATTTTTTTTTTTATTTATATTTGTTTTGGTATCTCTGATTTTTTTTTTTTTTTTTTTTTTGTATTTTATTTTATTCATTTATTTTTTTTTTTTTTGATTTTACGGAAAAGGCTCATCTGGCATATCAAGTGGGGAACTGATACTAGGAAATGAATGGCGACTTGTTTTTTGGGTCTGTATTAAATTTTCTAATGAATTTCTTGTATTTTCAGTGTGTCGTCTGGTAAACAAATTGTTGAAATTCCTTTCCAATAAATTGTTATTACAATAGTTTCTCGGATTTTACTATATGTATGTATGTATTTATTTATATATAGTGACTAGTCATATGATCTTGTGCATTTAGACTTTAACTGCCATCGATGGATAGTCAATTAGTTAAATTCTGATGAAATGTTGTTCAAATTACGTGTCTGATAAGAGGTCTATATGGTTTTCTGCTAATGTGAATATCATATAATGTCAACTTGATAATGACGTCGCACTAATTTGACTAACCTTAAGGAAGAAATTGAATGCCTTTTAAGCAAAAAGCAAAAATAAAATTCTAAGAGAAGGTACATTTACTAGTATCACATGATTTTCCATAAACTAAAAAAGTTTAAAAAAAAATGATATATAAAATTTTCTTGTTTTAGGATTAAAATTTACAATACTCTTACAATTAATTTCAACTTTCTTATAACTCCACCTGATATATAAGGTATCTGAGAAACGTCTTGACATTCCCACCGATATTTATATCCATTATCTTACTGAACAAGTGACTCTAAAAGCATTTGCCTTTCGTGGGGGCTGACTCTAATAAAATGTAGTCCATATTTTTTTTCGTATGCGTTTTTTTTTTTTTTTATTTTTTATGATTTTCTGTTAAATGGTTAGGAAAATTTTCGCAAATAGATAATAATTGTTTGACGACATGCCCATGAACAGAAACCAAATTAATGTGAACTCAAGTGACGCGATGTGAGGAGGATCTTAATACCGCTCAGACGCCAAAACAAATAATAAATGAATAAAGCAATATAGAAGTCAGATATATGGGCAATCGCATCAAATCGTACAACATTGATTCAACAGAGGCGGTTGAAAGAGGTTAGAAGTGTCTTAGAATGAAATACAATTATAGAGAATTGATTTCAATTAAAAAATTTTTAACAATTTACTTATATACAAAAACCCCAAACCAATTGGGGTAAAAAAAAACACACACACACAAATTATAGTTGAAAGACGCAAAATAATGCATTTATATAAGGTGAAATCTTGTAATAAAATATCCTTCTTATACAGTAGTTATCGAATTAAAACTAAACGATTAAAAATTAAAAGAGTTAATATATAATATAATAATATAAAAGTAAATTAGATTCCACCAAGACAAAGTACTTTACTCTACTGCATAACTAGACTATTGGCTATTGGGATTATATAGCGTATCACGTATACGCAGCGGTGGCGCCCTTAAAAAACTAGCCGTAATCAATGGTCAAAGTAAACATTAATTTCAAGTATGTATTTAACACTTGAAAAACTTTAAGGATCCTCAAAAAATACAAAAGAATACAGATGCTCTTCACGTTTTTGCAAATATTTTAGCGTCTAACTTAAATGAATTTGATTAGTCAACTGAGTACAATATAATTTGTATTTAATAATATTAACGTTTTATATAAAGCAATATTGTTGCTCTTGAGGCAGTCGTAAGCTTCTAATTTTTTAAATTCTACTAGAAATTTCTTTCTTTTTTTTTTTTTTTGCTTGGTTCAATAATAAAATTTTTACGATAAACAATAATATTTAATTTGATATTATGATAGTAATGCTTTATATTTAGGCTAATTAATAGCATAATGAAATTTTTCAAAATTATTTTTGATGCTTTCGTATTGGTAGCATATTTTTAAATTTAATCATGACTTTTTCCAAATATTTTAAATTAACTCAAAGACTTGAAAACTTGAATTTTCATCAGCTATACCATATAATATATTTACATATGTAAAGTTGAGTTACAATTATCTAAATTCTAATTAACTAGACATCCGATTATTCTGATTTTTTTTCTTTTAGTTTCTTTATTAAGACAACTAACATAAACATAAATTTCATATTGATTATTGTTTTTATTTATTATTTAATTGTTTTTTTTTTCTCGCTAAAGTTATAAATTTAATCAGAATTGATAATCAAAATTATAGTAAAATGATCTAATAATCGTTTTTTTTTCACAAAATATATAAATTTTATCGTTCGTTGCGGATTTTCGATTATTTTAATTAAGTCTGTCTTCAATTAGTGATACGAATTTTGCATTATTTTTTATACTTTATTATTATTTTATTGAAGGGGGGATTCCCCTTTAAATAATTTAAAACAAAGTCAGGCAAATAATGAACTAAATTTGGCAACATTTTCTGTAAGATTATTCCCAAAAATTATAAATGTCTAATCGATTTCCTTTTAACTTTTTAACAATAGCAGTTTT
This sequence comes from Drosophila emarginata, assembly GCA_037075365.1. NCBI lineage: Eukaryota > Metazoa > Arthropoda > Insecta > Diptera > Drosophilidae > Drosophila > Drosophila emarginata. The sequence continues at coordinate 5,961,910 of JBAMCD010000296.1, forward strand.
TTTTTTTTAATACTTTTTTAGGCCCCTGTTTCCCCCTACGGCCCTTTTGTCTAGGTACTTATGTACATATATGTAAGATTTATGATTTTGTTGTGGTTCAACGTTTTCCTTATATTGTTTCAAGAACATAAACAAAATGATGAGTACCTTTTAGACTGGTCGAGGAGTGGGTAAGGGAGTGGTGGTACAATGACATTGTACAACATAACACAGATTATATGAACGGTTAAGGGGTAAGGACCGACATTGAACCCACCAAGAGACTTGACAACAAATCAATTAAATAAAATTAAATATCAATTTAACGAAACGAAATGTGTTGCCATGTGGTTGGTCTCCTCATAGCACTATGCTATCATATTTATATATATACATATTGGTATTATTGGATCGATTGAGTAGGCCTTAAGCCTGCTATAAATTTATGAGCCCAGAGACTGGGTCAAATCCATATGAATCACACCAGGTGAGCCGGGTGCTTGTCTGGTTTGGACTGCCTGGTTACCAGATATCTCTATCGAGAGCGATTGATAAGCTCTATATGTCTGAGTTGTGTAGGGTATACTACATAATAGGTAAGTGAGTTTTAGGGGCCTGTTATTTTAATTACACTAGTCAGTCGAGTGTATTTTATTTTTTTCTCCTCTCTGTCATTGTTTTTATTTTCTGTTTGGAGTGCAAACACTGTGCACTCCATTTGTATCTAGTAGATGAAAATCAGCCCATTAACAGGTGGCTCCCAGCTAATAGACCTGTTCTTTTCCATTGAATGATGTGGTGTAAATGATGATATTTATGAGTTTCAGGTGGGGGTGGGGGGGTGTAATAGTTGGGTACATATATATGTATATTACAAGTGCATTACTCTATCTATCTGTATCTCTCACTCTCTCTATCTCTCTCTCACTCTGTGTGTGGCTGTTGTCAAGGGTGCAAGGTACAATTCCATTGCAAAGTGGAACAGTGGGACAAATATCATCATTGAGTAGGTTCACACTTGAAAATGTCAACAAAAATAAAATTCCTCTTCCTTTTCTTTAACATTTTGCGTTTCGATATGTCAAAAATTGCCAATTTCATGAGTTGGCAGCTTTTCAAAAAAAAAAAAAATAAATAAACTATAGAATAAGGGATATATGTATGATTGCGGTAGAAGTTCGTTTCTTTTTTCTTTTTTTTTTCTTTTTTGCCAAGAGGTGTGTGAGTGGGTTTTTGTGATTTCGCTTAGCGGGGGGTGGGGAGTAGAGTAGGGAGGGGGCGGCATGTTGTTCGGTTTACCTTTTCACTCTCATTCACGATACCTGTGGCTTTGGTGTTATCTTATCATTATATATATTGTATTCTTAGTTTGAACACCCGTACAAGCAATTAACAAACGATTCGCGATTAGCCCTCTGTATCCCCACCACACACACACACACACACACACGCACAGACACACCCCTTTTAACCCTCCCGCACAACCGTTCAGTAACCTGTCATCCAAATGAGCTGGCGCTCAATTTCCCTTCTACTCCTACACTCTTTAACACCCACTCTTTCTCACTCCTCCTCTCTCACTCTCTTTATCTCTCTCCCACTCTCCCTATCCCAATCCTCTCTGTCTCATTCGTTCGGCCTATCTCCTCTATATATGAGAATGGTCGATTGAACTGATATTTAAGAAAACGTTTCGTTAGCTATGACTTTCAGTGTTGTGAGACCATAAAACGGCGTTAGACGTGTCGCCGGTTAAAGATCGTGATCCCTTTTTATTAAAAAAAAAAAAAAAAAACACACGCACAAATATATATTTATATATATATAAAGCATACACTATATAGCAAATGGATATTATTATTAAAAAGATCAGTAAAAGAATTGAAATCAGTACTCAAGTGCTAGATAAATATCAAATAACAATAATCAAGGGAACTGTCAATAAACTAAAGGAATTTCAAGCATTTAATCGCTAGAATTTCAGTGCAGTGAACCAAAAACAAAAAAGGAAAGAAAAGACGCTTATAAAAAATAATAACAAGAATTATTGCACAAAAAGACTTTACTTAAAACTATCAAAATTGATAAAACAGTAGAAAAAATGAAATTAAGGTTAGTATAGATTGTGATTAAACTATCTGATCTTAGAAATCTTATATTTCGTAAGATTTCTTTTTTTCGGAAAGCCAGGGGAAATAATTTATTTCCCCCAGTAAATAATACACTGCAACAAAAACTAACTCATATGTATAAATAATTTTCTCTAAGTTTCAATACACAAACTTTAAAGACGTTCTTAAAAACAATTTTACTTATATTTTATATATCTTTGTTTTAGTTTTTTCTTATGTTTTTAGAAAAATATTGCTAAATAGATTGGGTTTTCTTTGAAGCTTTTAATTTTAGAGTCAAAAACCTTCATCAAGTTGCTAATGCAATGATATTTAAGATTTACATGATATATATGTATATAAATATTTCTTATTAGATAAAACCGATTTGCTTGTTACCATCCTACAAACTAATAAAGAGATTGTAAAAAAGAAAATGAAGATTAAATCTACTACAGAAAAATGAAGTAGCTTCTATATATAATACAATATATAGATCTTCTGACCAACAAATGATAGTTACAGTACCTTTCTCAATCTCTAACTATAGCATTAACTTACTTCCAAAGATATTTCCGATAAAATTTTTTCAAAGAACTATCATAAACTTATTCCTATACAAATACATTTTGAAATTTTAATATAAGTAAGCTATCCTTGGGTTTCCCGTTTCAAAACTGCACTAAAACTGTTACTTTAAAAAAGTATTCAATTATTTTCAAATTGTTAAGAAACTAAGATAAACTTTTTAGAATTTTCGGGAATCTATTTATTGCATTTGGTGTGTATATTTACATGTTCGGAATATACATATATGTATAATATAATGTTAATAACCGAAATAATTCATTTTTCATAACAAAACCCTTCAAAAGTAAAAACGAAACACAAATGTTAACCAAGTGTTGGTATTAGGTTAAGACTTCAAATCAGCATGATAAGTTAAAACGCTTGACAACGACGATTCAAAACATTTCTGTTTTGACTTTTTTAGCATTATTGATATCAGCATAAGTCCATTGATATATACATTCACGTTTATATATGTCACGATTAGGACGATAATGCTACGGTTTGACCTTTTCAAAAACTCATTTCCTCAATTCTCCCCCGCCCACTTATATATGTACATCCATATGTACATATAAATATATGATAAATATATATACAATACATTTTTTTTTGTTTCCTTCTTCTTTCGTGTATGACAAATTAGTCACAGGGTAAAGTTAATTACTTTTGCCTGAATAAATTATATAGCTTTATGGTTATTTGTTTAGATTAGCAGCACTTGTCCATCTACAAGTCGGCAAAACTTAATACAAAATGCAGTAAACTTGTTTATTTCTTATTACAAAATAAAAGATTGTATTTCAAAGATTTTTGTTGCCACGTTTTGGGCTTTAGACGACGGAGGTCAACGACTGTGCTACGAATGAAAAATGACCAATATCAATATTGTATATTATAGGGCCCAGTTAAAATCAAGATCAAATAAGAAACTTATTAATAATATATATGTGTATATGATAATAAATAGTAAGGGAAATTTTACTGAATCATACATACATATGTATGTATGGTATGGGGGCTACGTGATGCATAAATGTTACCATCAATCTATCATCTATCATGGATAGGTTATGGTTATTCAAAGGCAAGCCCCGACAAAAATATGAACCAAAATTCTTTAGAATAGTAAAAGTCATAATACAGGTTTCATCATCATTTTTACTCCTACTCAGTTTGAGAATGAAAACGAGAGAGAAAGAGAACCCTGAGAGAAAGAGAGAATCTGTTTTAGTGCCGAAACGAAGGATTGAGCGCAGTCAATTAGCATTGCCTGTGATCCGATAAGGTTTCGGTTATATGCCCATATCTTGAGTGGCAGGCGCCCAAAATTTTGATAAGATTCTCTCTTAAAGAGCAAAATGAAATATAGTTTTGTTGTTTTTGTTGCTTTTTGGCAATCGTCCAATTTGAATTGGCCCCGTTATAAAATAATTGCAGGCAAGGCGCCCTGCCCACCCACCCACTTTGCTTTCTTTCACAAATTGATATCGAATTGATCATAAAAATCCCGATATATGTATGTATATAACTATATATTTGTATATATGTATGTATATATATACATATATTAAATTGCAGTCTAAAGTCTGGTTAGTCTGGTATTTAGGGTCATGTGAAAAATTTTCCATGATAAACTTATCAATTATGGATTATGTATATGGTAATAATTTCATAATAATGAAAATATATTTAAGACCCCACAAAATATTGATATCTAGATATATGTATATATAGATCATGGATAATGTTGATAATATAACTAAGAACATTTTGATTAGATCTTTTTTTTATTCTAAAAATTTAAACTTAAAACGTGAGAATCCTTGTGATATTGTCGTTATCAAGAGTCTAGACCATTTCTCTTGTTGTTTAATCATTATGAAATGGTGTGATTTTTTACATGTCGTCTACCAGTTAATTACTGTCTCCTGTCTCTCTATATGTGGGTCGTTTCAAATAGTCAAATATTGATGCCGCTTTAATTAAAGTTTGTACTTTATAGAGTGCGAATATGGGGAAATCGTGTTGTAACATTATGCCGACAATGCGTCAAATAGACCAGACAGACAGTATGTTATTGCACTAGTAGTAGATCTATTTGGAGTAGTAGTCATTATTGTTGTATTTGTAGATCCTACTTTTAGTTTTTTTTTTTTTTTTTTTTGCACCGTTAACCGTTCCGGCAACGGCATTGGTATCCAAGGTTGAACTTTTTTACGGTTTTATCTATTGCGTATTCGGTGAATACGTTTAGTCAGTTGGTTGTATACTTTTAATTAAACATACAACATCGTATCTTTGGGGTAGTTGCTGTATGCAAATATTTGTACATTTCTATATATAGATTGTATTCCCCCCCTTCCCCCCACCCGCTCCATAATACAGCAATGACAATGTCGCATTTTTCCTTAGAAGTCAAGTCAAGAGTTTTTTTTTTAAGTAAATTTGTTTTTCTTTCTTCTATTCCATTTTCTTTGCAGACTTTTGCGCTGTTTGCGCCAACAGCCCAAACAAACAAAACCCAAACAGCAGGAGGAACTCGATGTGGTGCGTCATCATCATATGATGAAGGATCTACAAAAGAATACCAAGGATATGCCAGTAAAGATCCTATTACTGGGCACAGCTGAATCGGGAAAAACAACAATAATTAAACAGATGAGAATACTGCATATTAATGGCTTTACCGATGAGTAAGTCTGATACAAAATATATATATATACATATATCTAAATTATTGCATTTTTATTATAGTGAAAGACGTGAAAAGATTCCTGAAATATATCAAAATATTCATGATTCGATAATACAATTGGTCCATCAGATGACATTATTGAATATCAATTTTGGCAGCCCTTTAAGTGAAAAAAGTGCCGAATATATATTATCTCTGGATCCATTGGCACCGGATTATATGAATGAGGTAAGCAAAAATACTTAAAAGAATGGATGATGTGACAGGAACTCAAGTATTACATATAATTAAGACATGTATTAGAAGACTTTTCTATATCTTATCCAAAATGCACTTAAACGTTACCATTTCTGTTCTATTGTCGCAGTTAGAAAAAAATAAATAAATAAAAACACGGCGCAAAGCCTTAAATGACTTTGAAATACTTGAAGCTTTGCGTCAGAAATCGCTGCTGGTACGATCAATTGATCGTGCTTATCTTTGATTGATTGATTGGAATGTCTGTGGAACAAAAAAACTTTCCTAAAACAAGTGTATTTCAGTTGAGTTGTGTGTGTTCTTTATTATTTTTTTTTTTTTCTTACTTCCTAATGGAACAAACAGTGCAAACTTTCGTCACTAGTGCAAATTTATTCTTCTAGTCTCCTCAAAATGATTCATTCTAGTCATTGACGATAAGATATAGCTTCTTTTTTTTTTTTTTTTTTTATTTCTTGATGGAAACCCTTCGTTCATTCATGAAAGCTTAATGAGTAATATTTAAACTAAGTCAAAACATAAAAGTAAACATAAACATTTGTTTAATATCGCTTTATCTATTATTTACAGGAATATTGTGATCATGTCATGGCTCTATGGAATGATGTGGGCATACGTTCATGTTACGATCGTTCAAATGAATTTCCCCTCCTAGATAGTGCCAAATAGTAAGTTTTATATAAATCAAAATTATATCTTTGAAATATATACTAAATATATCCATTTTTTTTTTTTTTTGTTTTTTTTGTAGTTTTCTCGACAACTTTGTAAGAATTAGCGATATGAATTATATACCCAGTACTGAGGATATTTTGCATAGTAGAAAAATTACCACTGGAATATCACAGATCACATTCCGTGTTCCTTTGCCCAAGAGTATGGGTCATGGGGAACAGGAGTTTCGCATGTATGATGTTGGCGGTCAACGGGATCAGCGTAATAAATGGATACAAGTCTTTGAGGGTATTCAGGCTGTACTATTTCTCATCTCGTGTAGTGAATTCGATCAGAATTTACGTGAGGATCCCACACAGAATCGTCTGCAGGAGGCCCTGAAATTGTTTCGAGCTGTATGGCAAAATCGTTTTCTTTCCTCTGCCGGTTTGATTGTCTTTCTCAATAAGTATGACATTATGGAGCGAAAAATTTGTGCCGGCAAACACATTGTGGACTATTTTCCCGAATACGAGGAGTTCTGCAAGCGACCACAGCAAAATAATTGCTTTGATGAGAGCGGTTGGACCAAAATGTTTATAAAACAAAAGATGATAGATATCACCCAAGAGCCCTTTAAGCGCAATTCAAGGAATCATTCGGATTTCAGTTCATCGGAGAGGGAATGTTATTATCATTTCACTGTTGCCACTGACACACGATGCATTCGGGATGTCTTTAGTGATGTCCAGCAGATGATTCTAACCGAAAATGTTTCGGGATTAGCTCTGTATTAGTTCCGCAAAACGCTCACAAAATCAGTAAAAGAAAATACCCCAAACTGTGATCTATCCGTATATAATTAGATGCTAAGTAGTTCCTATGTCCAATTGCATATATTCTCATTTAAAAATCTGATCAGATCATTCTCATTCTTATTCTATATGTATATATGCTATGCACTTAACTACTAAGATAATAAACTCAAAAACCAAAAGAAAACAAAAAACAAAAAAGTGGCATATAACAATGATTAAAGTTTTATTCTATATAAATTATGACATTAGTTGATACCAACTGATTGAATATTGAACAATGTTCTTGGAAAGTCACGACAAGTGTTCGTCCCATATGTAAAAGAATCCAATTTCCATTTTAAATCAAGTGTGGATAAACATTTTTATATATTATATTAAATATTTTATGTACATATTATATTATATATTTTATGTATATATTATATTATACATTTTTTGTTGAAACTGATGATTGTACAAATATTGTAAAAAATTGTCTTATCGCCTTCAATTTTCTAATTGAAATCATACACATATCTTAAAATAATTACTCAAGTGTGTACACACCTTAAAAATAGCTCCACAAGTGTGTACACACCAAAAATACCAAATAGTATTTAGTATTATGTTATTTAACAGAAGGTAATCAATAGTGAGTACTATCGATAGTTTCTGCTTTCGATTATGACAGACCATCGATAGTATCGATAGTGGCATCGATTATTTGGCCTACAGTAGTTTACAATTTTGTATAAAAAGTGTAGCGCGTGCGGTTGAGGAATTCATTTTTCGGAGCGGCAGCTGATATTGCAAAAAAAAGTAGAAAAAGCCCAAGAAAAGTAAATATCAATTTATGACTAGTAACTGACTAAAGACAAATGAGAGTGTTTACTAAGGAGTGTGCGGTGTGTTGTCTGTCAAATGCGAAATTGTTGCAATTATTTAGTGTCCGTGTTCAATCAGAATTTTTGAATGTTTTCCCTGTTGTGTGTGCGTGTGCTTACGAGTGAATGAGTGCGTATGTGGTGGTTGCTGCTGCTGCTGGGGTTTGCAAGATGCTCGCCGCCTCCCAAAGAGAGAGTGACAGAGAGAGAAGAAATTCTTTTTTTTTTCATTTTTTTTTTTTTTTTTTTTTGCTGATTTCACATGGTATTTTTATCGTATAAACTTTATTGATTACATGGAAAAGGAAACGTGTGTCGCCGACAAAATAAGAGAAGGAGAGCATGAGGATGAATTGTGGAAGCTGTAATGTGATGTGATGTTGATTTCTTTTTTGTTTTTAGGAAATCACTGCTGCTGGGGCTCAAACCCCAAAAAATTTCACTAGAAATTCGTTGCTTTTTTTTTTTTGAAAGCGCAAAAAACCGGATATGTTACTAAAAAATGAATAAAAAAAATAAAAAGCTTCGCTACGCGCTGTCGCTGCCCTCAAACCAAAAGCGAAGCTTACAACAAATGAAATTACCTGGGCATATGTGAGTGAGAGTGCGAGTGTGTGAATGTAGGAGAGTCTATACATATGTGTATGTGTGTGCGAGTGTGAGTGCTTGTCGCGTGTCTGGCATGCAATTAGGCATTCAAATAATTTGCTTCTTCTTCTACTGCGGCCACCCGGCACCTGCCTAACACCCGCTGCCGCCACTGCCGCCGCCGCTACCGGCTAAAGTCACACGAGACTTAAAAGAGAGAGAGAGAGTATGAGCAATTGAGAAATTGGCCAAGTGAATGAATGACCAAAAAGCATGGCCGCCCAGACTGGCAACTCTCTTCCGCTCTTTCTCTATTATCTCACCCCTCTCTCCTTTTCCCCCTTACCGTGCAATTGTTTGTGTATCTATTAGATTCTTAATGCAATAGTTGCGAATAAAAAGAGAAGAGCAGAAGCAAGAGCAAGCGCGGGCACGAGGTGTGAAAAACGTAAGAGGAAGATTTCAAAGACCCAAAGCGTGCGCCCATTCATGAATGGGGAGCAGCAGCAGCAGATGCAACCAGACAGACGACAGAGCAAACGCGCGAGACAAACAAAATGTGAGAAGGAAACAAAAAGTCCGCTTGCAAAATCAATGTAAAAAGGTGGAAAGGGGAAAGTGTATATATATGAATGTGTGTTTCTATGTGTGAGTGCGTGTGTTGGAAACGCTGTGGTGATGGAAGGGGATAAATGGGGAAGGTCACCTCTCTCTCTATCAAATGCAAAGCTCAAAAATTTATGCGACAAAATGTGCCGCTTTAATGTGGAATTATTTGAAATTTCTGTTTACCGATTTAAGTGGAATGTAAATTTTGTAATAAATTAAAACAATACAAAAATTAAAACTTTCCTACAACAAAGTAAAGGAACAGTTACCATGTGAAAAGCAAAAGATAATGAACTGAATCAGAGATAATGCCAACAGATTTTACCCAAGTTCAATAAAAAAAAAAAACAAAATTGATGGGCCGGGCCCCGATTTCGGTATTGCATATACGAGGAATAAAAAAAAAACTATAGAATATACAATGAAAATTAAAAATTCTATTAAACCACAAAACAAAAATGATTTGAATATGTTTGAGTTTTGTATCAAATCTAACTAAAAAGTAGCCAAATATCAACGTTAACTGGGAGCATTAAAATTTTTCAAATATTTTGTAAAGATTTTCTAGACATTTGGTTTATTTTTTCGTTTTGCTTATTTCATATATATTTATGTATATGTAAAATTTTCTATTTCTGTTAAATCTTAAATTGTTAAACATTCGAATCGAAATGTCCATCTGGAAAATGCATAATATAATTAAAAATTTCCAAAAATAATTCAAAAAATAAAAAGATATAAAATTTTGTTGTAAGTAAGAATATTTACAGTTTATGTTATAAAACCAAGAACGTTTGATTGTGAAAAGAATTGAATACATTTGCACAATTTGAATAAACAATGAATGAGGCGGAGTCTGAGATTTTGTATAATTTACAAAGTTCTAGTTCAAAGTCTACTAAAATGTTGTATTATAGTGTGAAAAATTTACGTAAATTTCCAGGTATATTGACCTATAAACTGTGCAAATGTTTTACAAATTGAATTGTGTATTTGTTTGGTTGAAATTCATATATGCAAGTGAAATTGTTACCCCATGCCATAATTTGTAATGTGCAAATCTATGTATATAGAAATAATATACATATATTTGTATATACATATGTATATTTATATATGTTTGTATATATTTCTTTTTTCCTTTATTTTTAGCTTGCGCCACAGTAGTCACCTCATCTGAACTACACTCAAACTCAACTCTAATCTCAGCATAGCAACCGACCCACCATCACCACCTAATACCAGCCTAATCACAACTAATTCACAATGATCAATATGGACATTAGTGTAACGCCGAATTATTCGTATATATTTGATTTCGAGAATGATTTCATACATCAACGCACACGCAAATGGATGCTGGAAAATTGGACATGGGTATTCTACTATTGCGGTATCTATATGGCTGTGATATTTGGTGGTCAGCATTTTATGCTAAATCGGCCGAGGTGAGATATCTTTCTCTTATTTTTTTTTTGTGTTATATATTTTTATTTAATTTAACTTCAAAAAAAAAAAAGACAAACATGTGTTACCAACAAATTGCAAACGTTTGCATATGGTAGTTTTCCATTTGTTTTTTCCCCATTTTAAATATATGTATATATATCATATTATTCATATTATTGTTCGGACAAAAAACCTTGAACCCTAAAAAGCAACGGCATAAACTTTTTGATTAAGCACCTTACCCTTTGGGTGGTATATACATACATATATATATATATTTATGTACATATATATTTTGTTCGTTAATTAAAAGCACAAATCTCACTCAAATGAGACGCCCACATGGGCTGGCAAATAGGGAACCATCATTTGAAGCGTCAGCTGGCTCCCAGTGGTTTCTAGCCAAAGCCTAGTGGTGGTGCTTGCTTGACGCTGACTTCATTCATTCACTTCGCATCGCCTGACACGATGATGACGATAATTGTAATTTGTAGCAGCTGTTTGACTTCTATACATACATACATTGCCAAATAGATACTAATTCTAATTATATAGTATTACCGTTAATCAACCATTATATAGTTTTGTACTTGCGAATATTCTAGAGCCGCCGCACATATAAACTCATATAATGAATGCAATTTAGCAATTGCATATTATAATTGGCATTGACAGGAAATTCAACGCACTGTGGAAAACCCTACGTTTTACTTAACAATCTTTGTAACGTTTTTCCTTAAATTTTTTTTTTTAGGGTCTGAAACAGAAAATGAAGGTGACCAAAAATTGTTGCAATTTTTCTGTCAGTCAATGTCATTTGTTTGATTGGTTGCTTGCGATTATTCAATTCATTGTATGATTCGTGTTGACAATTTCATTTTTTTTTCCCCGTTTCGTTTATTTTTTTTTTGTTTTGTTTTCTGTTTTCCTTCATTGTTGTTATTTCGATATTCTCTCTCTGTCTTTCTCTTCCCCATTTCTAATTGTCGTCATTTGGCTTTAAGTTTGCCAAATTGAGTTTGCCAGTTTGAGTGACGCTTATGACATGCCATTTTTGGCGCTATGGCAAAGATTTAAATCAAGTGGCCAATTGCTATTTTGCACACAACTTTGCCAGAAAAAAAAAAACAAAAACAAAAAAATTTACAAAATTACTTTCTTAACTATAATTGCAAAAACTTTCTACATCTTTGAAATTTTTATGAAAAGAATTTCAAGAATAGTTTATTTTTTTGGAATTCAATTTAAGCTTCTCCCTTGATACATTGAGAAATTTTATCTTTCTAAGCTTAAATCTTTCTTGAAATCGTAGACGTTTCTTATATAATAGTATTAATAGTATTAGATATATGTATACATACATATATATGTATTTTATATGTTGATCAAGTGTGCATGTTTATCTAAAGCCCCCCCATCTTTTCTCCTATAAATTTCACAGTAAAAATGTGTTGACGTATTTCGTTTTTTGTTTTGTATATAGCAGCTGAAGCCCACTTTTGGCTTAATCTTAACCCACGCCCCGCCTATTCCATTTATTTTATTTGTATGGTTTTCGATATCATATTCAAAAATAGAGGCTTGCCACTTATTTTAGTTGTTAAAACAGACGAATCTCGAGAAAAAAAAAAAAACAGAAAACTTAGTTTTATTTTTGTTGTACTTTACACTTTCAATATTTACAAAGTTAGACAACAACACGGGTCTTAGTACAGAAAGGTGTGAATTGTGGATAAAAACACTCACACACGGACACACACACACACTCACTTTCGCATACACACTGCAAGTATGAGACTTTGTCACTTTAGTAATAAAACAAAACCGAAAAAAAAGGGGGGAAAAACCAACCGAACCAAAATCATTCAAATCAATTAAAACCTCTGTTTCTGAGTTCTTTTTTTTCTTCTCTCTCTTTTTGAAAAAGAGATGAATAACGAACGCATTCCACGTGCTTTCATTTAATTTGACATTTTTTTTCTATATTGCCGAATAGATTCTATGTGTAGATATGATAAATCCCAGAAAAGTAAAACAAAACGTCAGATACCCTTATATGTGTATGTATGTATATATTTTTTAAAATAAAAATACTAGGGAAATATGAAAAATAAATTGACTCAAACTTAGTTTAAAGCAAATTAAATTGTTCTTGAAACAAACATATGAAATAGATGATTAATTTCATAATACTTTCGGAAGAAGAATAGAAAAGAGAATATCAGAATACAAATTAAACATATACATATGTATGTATATGTACATGTGTATGGACAATCGTAGACAAGGTAGACAACGTTATCAGTTAACCCTAGACAGACTGTGTCTCTCCAGTTATATAGAAAACATGCCATCAGTCAATGCATGGCATATTGTGCTGCTACATGTACACACAACTATAAGTAAATACATATATATAAATATGTTTGTATATATGTACAAACATACATAAATATATATAACATGGAACATTCGTTTTGCCTTATCAGGGATAGCCAAAACCAAAACACGCCACAAACAGTGCGACTCTCTCTCTCCCTCTCTCTCTTGCTAATTCTGCCCCTGTAATAAGCCACCAACTACTCGGATTTGACTGGCGTAATTGCTTATGATATCATTCAAAAGGCTCCATGATTCACAAAATATTTCAGAAAAAAAGCTATGAGTGGGTAACAAAGATCGAATAAATATTTCATGTTTTTAACTAGGTTAACTTCTTCCATTTTTTTTTTTTTTTTGTTGTACTTTTCACTAGTCATTAAAATTTTTGAAGCAACGACAAACATTCTTGCATATATGTATAAAGAAATATCCATGTAACAGTAGCAATATATATATCTATATATATATATATATATACAGACATGCAAGAAGTGGGTGTGTTGGTTTTCCCATGAAAGCCGGCCGCCGGTTGGCAACAGAGAATAACAAAAAAGAAAACAAAAAACAGTTAAAACTTTATGTGTCTGTCCAGGACATTCACTTAGGTACATGCCATACAAGAGAATGATTGCTCATGCGTTACACTACCGTTGTGTTAAAGGTTACACTAGCCAACAAAAGACCAAAATAGATTCCCATATTTAGTGTGAAATCTAAAATATCTATGAAAAATTTATTACAGATTTGTTTGTTTTTATTATTACAAATTAATATAGATTTCTAACGAATTATAATAAATTTTAACTTGATTCATATAATTGTATTATCTGAATGCAAATCGATCTTATTTATTATTAACTATAAAAGATTTTTAATAAATCATATATTTGATATCGAATTGGTTCGCTCTTATGTTATTTTTATAGTTAAAGAAAAACCATTTCATTTCGTATATGATAAAAAAGAATTAAATATTTCTCTAAAGAAATCTCAACTAAAATATTAAATAGAATTAAATTACATTATTTAGATTTTTATTTTGGAATACCACAATGGGAAGTTTTCTTATAAAATTAATTATTTTAAATAATGATCAACAATAGTTTAAAATTTCAAATTCTAAGTATTGGCTAATTACGTTATATATGTACATATATGTATATTCTATATAATTCTACTAAAAAATCAAGATATTAAATATATATGTACTAGCTTTTTTTGCATTTTATATTTTAGGGTCTATTTTATTTCTGCATTATGATCTCAACATTTTTGATATGACCAATTACGCAGTTGGAGCAGCGCTCCGCCCCCGCTGACAATTTGTGGGTATTTACACATGTTAATATGTAATATGCAAATCATTTTGTATAGTGTAGATGAATTTTTTGTTTCCTTTTCTTTTTCGGACTTTGTGTTGCGTGTGTGAACAGCGGACTAACGAACGAACAAACATTTATGGTAGATAGGAGAAGAGGGCGGGTATGGAAGGAGGGAAGGGAGTGGGCGGGTGGTAAGAAAAAACACAAAAACAGCTTAGAGAGTGGGTTGAACGAAGCGGCAGCAGCAGCTTAAAGCGGACACCGCATACACGTGCCACAAATATTGTACATATATAAATATATATGTATACATATGTACGTGCACAAATACCATTCTGCACAGTGGAGCAAATCGATAAAAAGATAAACATATATGTATATATTTTTTTATTGATATTTGCCTATATAGTTAATAATCATTGATTTGTAGATTGATTGCACGGACGGTAACTTGGCATGTGAGTAGATAATTTACCAACACAAATGAAAATAAAAATGGGATAAAAATAAAACAGAAACCTTTGTGGAGTATTAAGGGTTCTTTTAAAAGGTTAAACAGTGTTTCAAAGCGGAAATCGAATTGATTTATTACAATTATTAAGTAATTATTAAGTAATTGCTTGTCATTAAAAGCTCTCTGTTGGGGTCTCCACCTCTATAAACCTTTGTTATGCCCCCCCCTATCTTTGATAATTATATACAAGTTGATTTAGCAAAATTACAAGTCTGAATTAAATGTCAATTACATGCAACGAAAGGTGTTATAATATTTTTTCTATACAAAAATAATTGCAAAATTTAAACAGAATTATTTTGCAAAAAAAAAAAACAAATATAATCAATTTAAGAGGTGTTAATGATGAGTGAAACAGTGGTTATTATAAAGACGGTGTTCTGACCTGAATTCAGGTTTTATATTAACGTCTTAGCTTAAAAATGTTGAAAGTGAAATTTTATGTTTGACTTAGTTTAACAGTTAACCCAGTTAAGTCTCTGTGCAACTGTGTTGGAGAAAGAAAGAAAGAATGAGAGAGAGAGACAGAAAACAAAGGTCGGGAAGGGTAGGGTAGGATAAGTATGTCATTTAAATATTGACAAATCAAAAGAAGTTGGCCGCCATTATCGAAACAATTTGATCTTCACCTGTTTCGGTTAATAGCATCGGCATCATCACCTGAAAAGCTCTGAAAAGCTCTCTTTTTTAGGGCCTTTCTTTCACATATTTCTCTCTCTCTTATTCTTGCGCTCTCTTTCGCTATTTTTCTCTCCCTCTCTGTGTCACGTAGCATCTTTATTTTTCTTTTTCTTTAATGTTGGGCCAAGATCACGCCACTTTTTTTAAACACTTTTACTTTCCACCTGTTTTCGTCGATTCAATCGAAGCGATCGATCGGCTCTTTTTGTACGCTCGTTGCCGTTCAATCCGTTCAATCGCCTTCTTATTTAAACTTGTTTCCAAAATTGGGTTTACCTTTTGTGTTGCCAACTTGTTTTTTTGAGGAGGTTTTTGCCCTTTTGCCAAAGTATATGAACCACAACAACAAAAAACCAGCTAAATATAAAGCCATAAATATTGTACAAGTGGCCGGCTGGCTGGACGTCAGCTTATCTATCGCCCTAGAATCACAGGGTACCACCTGTCCACCGTCTTTGCATCATGGTTAGCTAATGAAGAATTAAAAGCAATTGTTGAATACATTTCATTCATATAAATTCAGTCGGTCAAGATAATATAGCCAACCTGTTACGGTTATATAGAATCTTAACCTCTGGAACCTCTACAAAAGTCAACTCAATGTGTTAATAAAAACTCAACTTTACGAATACTTAAAATGAAAATTAAATTGGGCCATTAAAAAACGTTTCTTCCAAACGATTTTTGGTGAGAATTTTCTTAAATGAGCTGCTTTTCAATTTACATATAAATCGGACAAATACCCCTATACATATGTACATACATACATGTATTTAGTATTAAATTTAAACTTAATTAAGAGAAGTTGTCTTAAAAGTTAGACAATTATGTTTTATTATTTCATGATGGGAGTTCTTCTGTTTGTTCTAATCAGGCAATAAAAATCCCAATTAAATTGATTATATTGACCATAACACTTCTTTTTTTTCTTTTAGTTTTAATCGTTTGTTTTACACTTTGGTAGTTGTTTAATTTTGATTTTTTTTTTAAACCTGTCTTAAAGAGATTCCAAAATACAATCGCTATAAAAATGATAATGCTATAGTATAATGAATTTGATTTTTAGCAAATTTAGCATCACAAATGAATAATAAAATTCAGGTTGAATTTCAAGTTATTTAATCTTTTTAATCCTATATGGCAAATGTATATATATATAAATACACTTGGAATCACAAATTCGATTTATTATTAATCATATTTCAATTTTTGTTATTAATAATTCCTTTTCAAAAAGAAAGTTTGCTTCCCGCTATTTTTCATATGAAATTTATTTATCATTCAAAATTGTGTGAATTCTTATACATATTTCTATACAATGATTTCCGATATAGTCAATGAAATGTTTCAATTTCCAAGGAAATGAAATTTTGAATTGGAAAATTTTATTCCTTAAAAGTTGATTTGATTTTTTTTCTATTTGATCATACTAATTTATGACATATTGATTTATTTAAGTTTGATAAGTAACTTATCAATCACAATTAAATGTTTTAATGTTATGGCTTAACCTTTAACCTGATTTTTGCATTTGAAAATAAAATGGATTTCAGACACCATTCAAAATGCTTTCACAACTTCCTGAAAAAAAAAAACACAAAAAAATTAAAGCCAAAAACTTGGTCAATGACAACCAATTTGTCGCGTGAAAACAGCATAATGAATAATAATTAAAAACAAATTTAATACAACAAAGAAATGAGCGTACCAAAAAATGACGAGCAAAAAAAAAAAAGATTTCAAAAGCGAGCAATAATTTCGACTTTAAAAATACCTCGTATCAAGTAAATTTATCAAATTAGATAAATAATTGAAAGTTCATAAAGCTTTTTCCCCCATTACAAAAACAAATGCCACACCTGACGGTAGATATTTTAATATTCTAAGCATCTTAGTTATAAACTTGAATATATTGATATATATAGATATGTACATATATAATATAATATATATGTAAGTTCTATTATCGTATATAAATAAATATACCCTTAGTTTCCAGGGTGTTTAAAAATTGACACTGAAGCAAAGGCAAAAAAGAAAAAAAAAAACCAAAAAGCATAACTAAAAAATAAAATCAAGGAAAAGTGTTGCAAAAAAATAAAATAAAAAAAAATTGGCCAAATTAAATAAGCAACACAAAAAGCAAAGAAGAAAACAAAGAGAAACAGCGACGAAACAATGTTGCGAATCAGTTGGCCAACAAAAAGAGAGAGAAAAAAAAACTTATTTTATTTTGTTTACAATCAATTATTGTTGGTTATGTCGCCTTGCATAATACAACATTTGTTTACATATTTCATTTTTTTTTTTTTTGCAACAAAAGAAAGAAATCAGGTTTTTTTTTCTCTTACTACCAGCAGAGCATTTCTCTTTCACTGTTTGGGCTTCTCTTTTTATTTTCTGCTTATGCAACAAACTTGGCAAAGTGAAAACCAAGTATAAAGAAAGTTGCCAGCTTGTCTTTTTTTTCTCCATAATTAATTATTTATTTGGGCAGATCGCGAACGACCCTTTTCTGCAACAAACAGAGAAAATGCCCAACAACCATGCAGGAATTCCCCAGGCGAAACACAAAAGTAGGTGCTTCACCACAGGTTCCTTCCGGACAAGGCCATCAAACGAATTCCCCATTTGAAAATAAGGGGGCGACCTTTACCCATACAAAAATTTGAGCTTCAAAGAGATGATATGATGAGCAGGGAGGGGCTAACCCCCCAACAACACCAACATCATCCCATTGCCTTTCAGAAGCCAAACTACCGAGCGATTAGCAAGGCGAATTGGTTTTCCTTACTCATTAGTTTGAGGCACGATTTTGTAGGAAATAAATTGATTGTACTTGATGCTGGACAGGCTAAAACCGTTTGGGAATTGTTAGGAGTGTGAAGCAGAAAACGAAAAATACTCAACGATAAAAAGCTTATATGCAGCTGGTGCCACAACTGCTGCTGCTACTGCTGTAAGTTGCGTTCGTTTCGTGCCACACCAGATGATGATGATGATGGAATCGCCGTGAATCTTAATTGTGTTTAATAAAAACAAATTTCTTAACATTTCCGTAGCTTAATTGTCTCCATTAACTAAAATGGTGACAATATGTATGTACATATGTACATACATATATCAAAATGGTTCATTCTCTCTCTTAATTTCTATGTTTTTCTTTTATTATAATAATTGTGTTTTGATTTCGTTTTGCTATTTGTTTTTATTGAAAGGAATGTTTCATGTTTATAGGCTATGTTTATTAATATCTATAAAAAGCCTAAAATCATCATATTAGGAAAAGTACACAAATCTCAAATGTTATTAAAAGTCTACGAAAATCAACTATAGAAATAATATATTTTGTTTATTATCGAAACAAAATGTTTATTTAAAAGAATACAACTATCTGACATTATTACAAATACATTTTAGCAAAATCAAGATAACAAATTTTCTGTTTGCTGAACAACAAGTGTAAAAACTAGAACACTTGTATATATGTATGTATATTTATGTACATATGTAGTTTTGTGTATGTGTGTGTTTTTTTTTTTCAAGAGATTTGCTTTATTTTTCAGTTTAATACCGATAAAAGGTAATACTAAAAAAAACTATCCTTATCTTAATAATAGGACATATAATATTATTGATTGACCAATTGACTGACTCACTTCAAGTTGAGTCATATCATAAATTCATATAATCAACCACCTGGAAATCCAAGAATTCAATTTTCTTTTACATAAATATGTATACTCACTCTTATATGAACAAATCGATTTATACAATGCTTGACCCAGGTTCGGAAATTTTTGGCAAATTTTTATGACAGAATCTTGACCGAATAAAGGAAAAAAAAAAAAATACCACGCCACGCCACATGTTTGATAAGGGAAATCACATCACACATTCGAATTGTTTTTTATGACTAATTTGTTGATAAAAATAAATGTTGCCTTTATTTTTTATTATTATACATACATACATACATATTATTTTTGCTTAGAAAATCAATTATTTCTATTGTATTTTAATTGCAGATTAAAAGATTTTTGTAGATTTTGATTATATACAAAGTCGTTGACTGATTTGATTAGCTAGCAAATCAATGTCTGGGACGGGGTCTATAGAGTGAAGAACCTCCTTCACCCCTCTCTATCTCTCTTTCTTTCCACAGTCTCTGAAATTTGTTTCAAATTTCTGGTTTTAATAATTGAGTCACTCACACACCCTTTCCTCCTCTTTTCTTATACAATAAGTATTTTGCCTATTTTGCTATTCTACTATTGTTTCTCTCTCTTTTTTTGAGTCATAAGCCGGCAAAATTTTTGTTATGTCTGAGAGAATTTATTGAAATGACTTTACATATATACATACTTATACATATATACAGCATATAAATACATATGTATGTATGTATTAATGTGTATATATATATGTTCATTGTTTGTCTGAGAGAATCGACGACTAATTAACATTCTAAACATGTTATTTTCTGTTCAAAAGCAACTTTTCTTTGTTGAATTAAATGTCTATATAAATATAATGCCTTAACGATTGGTTAGTTAAAGTGGCTGAAAGCAAATGAAATTCGCGACACGTGTGTCTCATTTAAAGGAAACAACAAAAAAAAAAGGAGGAAGCATTTAAGGAATAATTATCAGATAATGTTATGTGGATTATGTGCATTTGACATGCATCATTTCTATTGTCAATCCAATCAAGGGAATCAAATATCGCACTAGCTGATTTTTAAGAGTTCTTAAATTAAATGAAAAAAAATAATGAAATCAATTATAACTGACTGATAAATAGGTCATGACTAAATTTAGCCAAAAATAAAATACTGACAAAGCTTGTTTCAAATGCTTATCTAATACACTCTCTGTCCTTCTTGAAGGGTATAGCGCCTCTATCTGTCTCGCTTTCACTTTTAATCTGTACATGACCCCATAATTTACTTAATCTCTTTTCTGATCTTGGAACGCGCGATCATCTAAAAAAAAAAAAGGAATAAAAAATGGTACGATCAGAAATCAACATATTGATAATCAAATTGACTTGACAGCAACATTCTAGTCAATAGTCAATGGAAGTCTTTCTTTTTTTTTTTTTTGGTTTAATCTAACATATAGAAAAAAACTATTGATGCATGAACAATAATACTAGTTATAGTTATAGTTAGTATATACATAGTATTAGTATATATATGTAGATATGCATATTGCGTCGATCACTTTAAGTCCAGGTGCAGAGGCACTCAATTTGTTTATATTTGTATATGGATTATTTACTTGTAGTATATATTCAATGTGCAACGAATCGAGTGTTCGCTGACCTTTAGTTATATTTGCCATTGCACTGCTAAGGTACACAAGAAACGACGATGCATAAACAACAATCTCAAGTACTTAACCTTTGACTATCTCACAAAATATTTTAAGCATCTTTTTTTTTTTTTTTTAATATTTTTATTTAAATGATTACGTTTTATTGTCGCCCAAAAGCGAATTTGCGGAATCGCAACAACTGTAAATATTCAACTATTTATTGTTGTTATTAAATAAATGTTGAATCAATGTACATATCATATATATATACAGACATATATCATATATCCATGCTTTCTCAAGTTTTCTAGTTTTGATTAAAAATTTTAACAACCTTTTTCTTTTGCGTTTTTTTTTACAGATTTCAATTACGCGGACCTCTGATCATATGGAACACAATGCTAGCCATGTTCAGCATTATGGGAGCTGCACGAACAGCGCCAGAACTCTTACACGTGCTGCGTCACTATGGACTTTTCCACTCAGTGTGTGTGCCAAGGTGAGTGTTTCTATGTGTGTGTGTGTGATGCAAAGGAATTGTTTATCAAGGTTACTCTGGTCACTTGAAACCTGAATTTGTTTTTTTTTTTTTTTTGTATTTTTTACCGATCACTGACCGACCTGATCAGAAAGTTAATATAATAATTTAATTCTACCTGTCTTCTCTCCTCCTCTCCCTTTTAGCTATATTGAACAAGATCGCGTATGTGGTTTCTGGACCTGGCTGTTTGTGCTTAGCAAGCTACCGGAGTTGGGCGATACGATATTCATTGTGCTCCGTAAACAACCGTTGATCTTCCTGCATTGGTATCATCACATCACTGTGCTGATCTACTCATGGTTCAGCTACACCGAATATACCAGTTCCGCCCGTTGGTTCATTGTGATGAACTATTGTGTGCATTCCGTGATGTATTCCTATTATGCGTTGAAGGCGGCCCGCTTCAATCCGCCTCGTTTCATTGCCATGATCATCACCTCATTGCAATTGACACAAATGATAATTGGGTGTGCCATCAATGTGTGGGCCAATGGGTTCCTGAAGACACATGGCACACAGTCATGTAATATATCGCAGCGTAACATTAATCTGTCCATTGCCATGTACTTCAGTTACTTTGTGCTATTCGCGCGCTTCTTCTACAAGG
Organism: Drosophila emarginata; assembly: GCA_037075365.1. Lineage (NCBI taxonomy): Eukaryota > Metazoa > Arthropoda > Insecta > Diptera > Drosophilidae > Drosophila > Drosophila emarginata. Next base: position 5,983,872 of record JBAMCD010000296.1, read on the forward strand.
CGTACCTATCACCCGGTGGTCATAAGAGTCGTCGCATGGCCGCCTCATTGGCTGCCCAGAATGCAGTAAAGCAATCGAATAGCCCACAAGAGATTAGTTCCAAATTGTTGGGTGCTGTGGATGATCAGGCGAATGCTGCCTATTTGCGCAAAACCAAAGCGCAGTAAACTTTGAGAATGGACCTAAGGAATCAGAGGACTCTGACCCTCACACCCCCCTCCTCCCCCCTATCACCCACATTAACGGCTAAGGACATACAATTATTTATGTAGGCAGGCGGTGTACAAGTTGTTTTTTAATTTTAACATTATTTTGTCAGGGCTGGCCGCGCAACCATACAACAAAAAAAAAAAAAAACGGAAAAGAGAAGAAAAGAAAGGAAAAAACCACACACACACACCGACGGACAGCCAGATAGACGCATATGGAAAATTTCCCGAATGTTTAATTATAAGCGTAAAGTTTTCTTGGGCAGGACAGCGGGCTTAGAACTGTAATAGGGCTGCAAAATTATCAGTATATTGTTTGTTGAAAAAATCCTCTCTCCAATATTACACTTTTTTTTTTTTTCTTTCCATTTTGTTTATAAATTAAAACAAGTTTATCCCCATGTAGATGAGAAGAAAAAAATATATAAATTTTGGCTTTGAAATTACCATCTATCGATTGTTTATAACAATATTATTGAATTGAAATTGTCAAACCGTAGTTATAATCAAGAACAAAAAAACAATCGCTAAATTTGCTCTACTGTGTAAAACAAAAACGAAAAAAAAGAAATGCTTAATTTTGATCATTTATAAAATTAATTAGAATTCAAAATTGTTTTGGATAGTTTTGCTGCTCTTACTTATACTTTGTATTCATAATTCTCATGTACATACAAAACAAGAACAACAACAACAAAACCGAATGAAAACTTAAACTTCAGAAAAAAAAAAAAAGAAAACGATATGAACAAAACCCAAAGATAAAAGATACAGAGTCAAGTCGGAGAACCTGCTTTTAATAAAATTTTCTTGCTTTAAACAAACAGTTAACAAACTCATAGGCGTTGTAAGAGTTTGTACCAATTTAGTAAATGGCTAAAAGTTCACTTAAAGTCTTTAGAGATGTTCAGAATTCAAAGATAAAGTTCGATACATGATCAATGATGCTAATAGTGGATATATATGTAGACATGTGCATAATATTAATGGTATCTGTGATCCTGAACAAAAAAATGTCTAGATATTAATATCTCTTAGCATGAACAAAAAAAAAATGTTAGTAACATTGATCAAGATTAGCAATATTTTTGTAAATTGATCAAAAATACTTTGTTACTGATTACGAACAACATGAAAATAGATGTTAATAACTAAAATGTGTCGATATACAAAATTAGTGATCCAATGTTAGTATATCTCTTTCGATTTTGAACAAAGATGTTAACAATTGAATTATATGTTTATACAATTTGTTTATCAATATCCTGGAGCTTAAGTAATTCCGCTAAAATTGGTGAACTTAATGATATAGTTGCCCCGGTGGCGTGCGTGCTTATTGCCCAAAATCGTTCTAATAACTATTAATTATAAATACATAAATTTTTTTTAATTTTTCATTCTTTCTTCTAAAATTATTGACAGCTATGCAAAATTTAATTGTAATTCCCATTTTGGTTCACGTTTTCGTTGTCAATTTTTCTTTACTCAGATGGAAATTGTTCGCTTTTAATTTTCTTATTTTCCCTATACTTATTTTCTGTAATTTTTAGTAAAATTCTCAGTAAAGTTTAGACCGCCGCTCAGATTAATAGAGAATAGATATAACCAAAAATTTCAAATGAAACACACAAAAAAAATTTTCAATAGAAGAAAATGGAAAAGAAAGCAAATTATATATTTATATAAGTATATAATATTATATCTAACTATATTGGTTAGCATATTCTTCAAATTACTTTTTTGTAGTTGGGTCTGAAAGAACTTGTAATCTAAGTCCCTATATACATACATACATATAAAAATATATATTTATAAAAATATATAAACAAAAAATTTATGAAAAAAGAAAAACACAATAACAAAAATTAAAAGAAACAAAATGAAAAAAAAACTATGAATTAGTCTACTGTTCCAAAATCAAGCGCAAATATTGTTATTGTAAAAAAAAAAGCAACAAAGAGTGGAATAAAATACATGCAAATATTTTATTTTTAAAACTCAACCATAAAAAAACGTAAACTAAAAATGAAAGTAAAAATGAAACAGAACAGAAAGTGTTTGTAAGCGAATGTGGAAGGCAAGCCACATGCATTTAGTTTACTTTTAGTTTTCAATTTGCATTTGTTTCAATATTTTGAAATTTTCTTTGAATAAGAGAAAATTTGTACACACTCAAATTAAAAAAAAAGAGACAGGGAGGCAAAATGAAAGAGGAATGAAAAATTATTAAATTATATTTATATTTGTAAGCAAAAAAATTGAGAAAGGAAGACGGAAACGATGAAGAAGCAAACAAAAGTCCTACTTGAAAAGTTAGTTTAATGTAAAAATGAGACAAAAAGAAATTAGAGTGAATGAATGAAAGGAGCAATGGATATAGCAAAAGTCCTTTGCTCTTATTGAAATGGAAAACTAAATTCGAAAAGCAAATGATAAACGAACAAATTTATTATTTTGTTGGGAAAGAGAGAAAAAGAAAAAAAAATGAATTGCTAAAAACAAAAGAAACCAACCGATAAATAAAACGTAACAAAAAGGAAAAGGACTTAAATTGTGTTTTTACAAATATTAAAACAATTTTATTGCATACTTCTAAGGTACAATTAAGATTTCATGAAAAATTACACGTCCTAGATGACCGCCGCTATTTTGATGCCAATCAATATATATAATCGAGGCCATCCTATTATCCAGCTGCAGGATATGCGGATTGTTTCGAGGCTATAACATTGCAGGAGGACGTCCGATTTTTTTGTAGCAGGAGGAGCAATATTGTGAAAAAAAAACAGAAAAGTCCTTCTAAATTGGCCACTTTAAGAACTTCCAGGATGTCCTTTGGCCAAGAGATAGTCCTTATTGATTAACGTCATCTGATGCACAAAAGTCCTGGAATGCCCTTTAAATGGCAATGAAGAACGGAACAATGTGCAGAAATTAGCGTATATCTCAAGAGTCCTTCGAAGGATCAGGACGATGTGTATATTAAATGAATTTTATCAATGAGGCCTATCTTTTTGCCAAAGGACATTCCGATAGTCCAACGGAGAGCTAAGATATCAAGAAAATTAAATTATAGATACATACATATTGCAAATATTGTATTTTGTAGCATACTTCTTTTGGATGAAATTCATGTGGTTTTTCTACCATTCGGTGCAGTTTCTGTAGTATATTTTTGATGTAAATTAATTCTTGTGGCATACTTTTAGGCGTTTCAGCTTGTGCGGTCTAAAAATAAATTATCGTAGTATACTTTTAGGCGCTTAACCCCGTTTTTGGTAGCATAATTTTGGGCTAATAAAAATTTTGTTGCATACTTTTAGGCGTTTAAGCGTGTGGTCTAAAAATTAATTTTTGTAGCATACTTTTAGGCGTTTCAGCTTGTGCAGTAAATAAATAAATTTTCGTAGTATACTTTTAGGCGCTTAACCCCGGTTTTTGTAGCATACTTTTGGGCTAATAAAAATTTTTGTTGCATACTTTTAGGCGTTTCAGCTTGTGTGGTCTGAAAATAAATTTTCGTAGTATACTTTTAGGCGCTTAAGCGTGTCTGGTCTAGAAATTAATTTTTGTAGTATACTTTTAGGCGTCTCAGCTTGTGCGGTAAATAAATAAATTTTCGTAGTATACTTTTAGGCGCTTAACCCCGTTTTTGTAGCATACTTTTGGGCTAATAAAAATTTTGTTGCATACTTTTAGGCGCTTAACCCCGTTTTTGTAGTATACTTTTGAGCTAAAAATAATTTTTGTAGCATACTTTTAGGCGCTTAACCCCGGTTTTTGTAGCATACTTTTAGGCGCTTAATTTCTGTAGCATACTTTCGTGGAGAAGTTTTCATTATCAATTGCTAGTACCCGCAGCAACAATTGCTAGTACCCGCAGCAACAATTGCTAGTACCCGCACCAACAATTGCTTGCGCCCGCAGCAACAATTGCTGGTGCCATCAATTTCCAAACAATTTCTGTAAGGGGTTGCCATGAAAATTTCTAAAAAAATCACAGAAATCCTTGTAGATCCGGTATTTTAAGGACTATCAGGGTGTCCTTTGGTCAAAATATAGTCCTTATTGATTAACGTCAGTTGACATTAAAAGATCCTAGAACATCCTTTTAATGGCTGTGAAATAAGGACCTTTCTCTGAAGAAAATTGAGTTTATCTCGTGAGTCTTTGAAAGGATTAAGACTAAATATGTGTAAAGTGACATTTAAGAACAAGGACTATTATCTGTCCAAAGGATATTCCAATAGACCAACGGAAATATACATTATTTTTTACTTTAATTTTGATTAAAAAAATACTTGAATTCTTTGTTAATGAGCAACATACATGTATACATACAACATACATATATGTGTTAATAATGATTAAAAATATTTCCTAAGGGGCATAACACAAACAGTTGACACATTTTTGGTTACACAAATGTTACCACAAGGATGCCCACAAAAAGAGCAATTATGATTAACCAATAACCCCAAGTGCTGTCCCGACGGTTGACTTGGCTGATGCTTTGTGTTTCCCGCTGGACACCAGATTCCACCCGATCCATAGTATTGGCCATGTTATCTAAAATCACTGCAAGAACAATATGAAAGTATTAAGAGAAGTTCAAGTGCAATTTATATTCCAACCATTATGATCGTCCACTTCATTGCCAAGACGTTCAACCAGTAGTCGCTGGCGCGAAATAGTGCTAGATAGTGATTCTAATCCTGCTTCCTGCTCTGCTAGCATCTCCTCCTTTCTTAACTTTAAAGTGGCCATGTCAGTGGGTGGCCTTTCTATATTGGCCAAACCAGATGATGTCTGTTCCTGCCATAAAGATGAGGAGTTGGCAGCTGCCACTCGATTGGCTCTTGTGGTATTATTGAATTTATCGGAAATATCTCTTAGTTGCGAGTTTATCTTATCGTAATCTATACGTCGTTGTTGCAGCTCCTCTTCAGTACTTGTTTCCCAGGTGATTGCGTTATCCAGGACTACTTTCAGGTGTTTCACATCTTTCGCCAATTGCTCCAAGCCTGTCGAAATGCTGGAGGTCAGCCGTGTGTATTCTGGATCTTGTATGTGGGTGGATATGGATTGAAGCTGCTGTCTTTTGTGTAACTGCACTAGCAGTTCATGTCGTAATCTTTCACAGCCTTCGTACTCAATGTCCCATGAGTCATGATCAACAAGAGCCATTTTTAGGATTAATTTAATTTTATCAAGTAATATTGGAATTACGTCTCGAAGCCAAAGACGAACAAAAAGCAACAATTGACTATCGATAGGTTTCTTTATGCTCGTTCAGTGTGACCAGATACCGTTTGTTTTCTTTTTGCCGGCGCAACAAAAAATTTAAGATTACAGAACTTTTATATTTCTAATGACAAACTGTAACGTGCTCTTATTTGTATTAGTACTCTCGTTTCATTTTTTATATACAAGTTGTCCTTTTGTTTTTTGTGAGCAGTACTCTGATCCTTCTAAAATGATGTCCTCTCTGGTTAAACCAGGAATTTTCCGGCACTTGATGTGCCGCAATGAATTGTATCCCCGTAGCAACATATTGCGTTATCCCGTGCCAGATGAATTTGTTTTTTGGTCTGTTGCATATGCAGACTACACACCACCTGAATACACCGCTCCACATATAGGTGGACAAATCTGGGCAGATCCTTCTTTGCCCAGCGATACCTTCAAACCGCAATGGAATCACAATGATGGTCATGTCAATCGTCAATCTTTTCATGGTAACTACGAAATAGTAGACAGGTTTCCAATAAATCCTATGGGGCGGACAGGCATTCGTGGCCGAGGTTTGTTAGGCAGATGGGGTCCAAATCATGCAGCTGATCCAATCGTAACCCGCTGGAAACGAAATGAGAACGGCGAAATAGTCCGACATCTCAGAACGGGCAAGTAAGTGAGTAAAGATATATCGAAGCTCCGACTTGAACTTTTTAATCTTATTCCAGAAATATTCTTCAAATGGTGGCCATTCAGCGCTCCGACAATAAACTATGGGCGATACCTGGTGGAATGATTGATCCTGGCGAGAATGTTAGCGTTACTTTGAAACGTGAATTTACCGAGGAGGCTCTTAATTTCACTGACAAGTCCAATATGGTAGAGAAATTCTTTCAGAATGGCGTTCATGTATATAGCGGTTATGTTGATGATTTCCGTAATACGGACAATGCCTGGATGGAGACATCTGCCCAAAATTTCCATGATGAGGATGGTAGTCAAGTGGGTAGACTGGAGTTAATGGCCGGCGATGATGCAACTAATGTGCGTTGGACTGACTTGGATAGTGAGCAACTTAAGTTACATGCCAATCATGCCGATATTGTTAGGGAGGTGGTGATCAAAAGGAACGCCCATTGGTAGCACCTTGGTCAACAGAAGTACAACTGTCATCTCCTGAATTCTAACAACTAATGAAAATACTTAAGTTTAATGCTTAAAATTTAAATAAATAATATGTAAACAATCCTATTTAATCTTGGCTTTCATTAAAAGGAATGCAATCCTTTTCCATTGGTCAGACTAAATTGCACGAGTTGACAAAGATTAATGGGAAACAAATTCGTTTACATATGCATATATATCGTTCCAACAATAATTGTTTAACGTTTTTGCGTTATTTATTCATAACGTTTTATTTTTGTTTTTTTTTTTTAATTGCTAATCTTCAGGGCTGGGAGCTACGCTGTGTGTGAAAGGACGCGAGTATGTGTTTGAATATATATATAAATATATATACATCTATATATATATGAATCTACATATATGTGTATGTGTGTGTATGTGCGTATATATGTATAGTGTCGTCTTATAAAAGCGACTGTAGAAAGGCGCACACCTCTGGATTCGAATTGGCAACGTTATTAAATTTATCCGGATGTTGTAGAGCTATCTCCTTGACAAATTCTATAGCACTGTCCGTGCACTCCTTATCTGGCATTTGATTTTTATATAGACTATCAATGACAACTGCCAGCATCTGTTCAATGTAGTCAACAATATTTGGTTGTGCCTTCATATACAGCACACGGAATGCCTTTACTATCATATCATTTTCTTCGGTATCCTCGCGCAAGGGCAAATGAGCAAGAAAAACAGGTAGAACTTGTGCCATGGGTACAGCCTGATGATTAAGCACCAAAAGACGAGCTACAGCACCACATATATTATCCATTGCCGAAGGATTAGTCTCCTTAGAAATTGCATTAGATAGAGATTGCAAAATAATTGGAAACGACCTAAAATGGTATCGGAAGGCATAAATATAGATGTTTATTGGAAAAGTAATTTAACCTGTTTGATACTCACTCAAATGATTTTTCCTCAGCATAAAGTACCAGCTCACCCAATCCATAGTAACAATTCTGACGTGCTTTGGCATCTTTGTCGTTTGCCCCGGCGATAAACAAGGGACAGAGAACATCGAAATATGTTACCACACAGATGCCCAGAGCTTTAAATGAATCGGCCAGAACTCCATAGACAAAGGCCCTCTGTTCGGCGGAATCGTTACGCTTGGCCTTATTCTGCAGTGGAGAAGACAAAATGAAGATGATTGTTATCCATATTTGAGAACTAATCGTTACGTTTTTAGCTTGACCTACCAGCTTATTGGTGAATATACTGAAAATTCTGCCAAAATATAATGAGAATTGTTCTGGTTGAATAGCTAGTCCAAACATGGGAAACAAATTGCCAGCATTCTCAATCAGCATCTCATCATATTCACTATCGTCCAATTCATCTTCATCACCGCCTCCGCTTGGCTCATTGAATTGGCATGCCATTTTAGCGTTCAATACATCTTTGATGCAATTGAAAATTAATTCACTAATCTCTTGCGAGGGGACTGCGGCAGACTTAATCTCTCTAAACAAATCGGTCATTACTTCCAGCAAATGAATAACGACACTACGATCCTCATCTTTTCGAATTATTTGAGCGAATTTCGGCATTACAATCTCACTGGCTCGCTTTACTCCATCTGCATCGCCTAGACGATACAGTGCGGCCACAAATTCACAAATGGTCTCAACGGCCGCCTTACGAATGGAATCCTGTGGATGATTGATCACTTTGTAGACATTCTCAAATGACATTTGCAGATAGGGTACAAAAGCACTTTTTGTATTGGTCGCAAATTCTTTAAGCGCCAATATAGCCTCTTCTTTCTCAATAATAAAATCGTTTTCGACAGTGTAACCATCGCAATCATCGTCATCAGGTTCATCGTCTGTATTATCCAAATCAATTTCTCCATCGGATGCATTCCCTTCGCCCGATGTGTAACGCCGATCGTTGTCATGAACAATGGGGACAATATCTTCAGAAGATATTACCGATTCCACAATACGATCCATTATCTTGGGGAACACTGTTGACATGCTTTCATTTACCACATTGGAAAGGGCTCCCATAAGATTGTAAATGGCACGGCGGAAGTCTGGGTCATCTGGACCCTCGGACAACATCATTAAGCAATAGGCCATCGAATCATTTGCCAATGGTATAAAATAATCCTTGCCAGCGACTCTTGTAATAGAGGCCAATGTATCGATTGCTTGGATACGCAACGATGCAGTTTCTTCATCGCACTCTTTAACCAAAAATTCCTGCAAGATGGTCACAATTCTAGGCAAATATGGCATCATATGTTCCTTGGCTGCCGTGGCAGTGGATGCGACAGCCGACAAGGCCAATTCTCGCAAACGTGTCGTATTATTGGTATCCAGTGTTTCAAAAAGACTGAAAATATAAATAGAAAAAAATAGGTTAAATGGATTTGTGAAATACTCTAACTAGTAACTACTTGCTTACCGATCCATCAGCAAGGGCAAATGTGGCACAATATTTTCTTCCAAGTTTTCGCAATATGTTTCCAAAGCGTAAAACATGCGGTCTAAATGCTTGGGTTCGTCATGACCCAACTGAAAAGAGGATTGAATTGGAATATTAGTATAAAAAAAAAAAAAAAAAAGTATATATCAAAGAGACCGCTCAAGTGCAAAATTCGAAAGTTTAAAGTAGTAACCAATTAGTCCTGACTAAAATGAAAGCCCATCCATTAACTAAATCTTATTACTTGTGTACCCCCTCCTCCCAACCTGGATCTAGAATATATTTTCTGTACAAATGCATTCTAGATCAAAGCGGGTTAGCGACATATATAAATCTTCGCTAATGAAATTCACTGGACTTGGATATGTCACTTTGCCATATTTTCATTGATATAATTGTATTTTAACCTTTTAGTTGAAAACTGCCTAAAAAATGTTACAGTTGCAATGTTGCTTAATTCCCCCATCCCCATAGAAGTGCAGTGCAAAGGTAAATGGAGAAACTATAAGAAAAGATATAGAACAGGCACCCTATATTTGGTGAGAACCGATTTGCGTTTTATCTGTAGCTGATTGATATACTGTATGGTATCTTTAGCCGGCGGATTAGCACTTGGAGAGGCCTTCTCAATTGGCCAAGCAGCACAAAAAAAAAAAACAAAACAAACGGAAAAAATACGCAATTATATGATAAATAGAGGGTATAATAATGGAAGGATTCAAACACCTACCTTCAGCTCCACCACCAATTGGTGCAGAAAATCAAAAAGAACAGGCAATATCTGTGGAGCAAATTTTGATATATCCGGCTGCAAGTGTTCGGAGAACTGGCCCAACGTGAAGAAAGCAGCAATACGAACTACAGGCGCTGCATCCGCTATCCCACTTTTAATGATATTCAACATAATCTCTAGATATTTGCTGCATATGGTATCCGCACAACCCTCAGCAATGACCGCCATGCAGAGGAAGCCTGCACGACGTCTATAAGGGTCAGGGTTTTGGAGAGCTGGTTCGAGCAGTTGGAGCAATGGAGGTATCAGTTTTTCGGGCGACATGTTTAAGGCCAATAGATCAAGAGTTTGGGTTGCTGCGGTAACGGGACAACTGCCATCACCGGAGTACTCTTCACCTAGAAGAGAAAAAGCAAACAAATATAGTTAAAATAGTGAAAAAGAGCTAAGCATATAACTATTGGGACCAACCATCATAAGCGTCCGTTTCCAAGCACATCATCTCAAAGATGACGTGTAGAATAGGCTCCAACAATTTCTGTTTGGCAATTTCCTTCTTTTTCAGACGCACAAGGCGACCAATTAAGACCACGATTTGGACTCGTATGGCATCATCAACTTGCTTATTACTCACAGTTTCCAAGCAGAACTCGATCATGGGTTTCACGTTATTATTATACAATTTGGGTACATATTCAGCAATGGAGTCAAAAATTTCAAACACTATAGTGAAGTCCCGTACATTGCCTTTGACCACAAACGCTGAAATTGCTTTAAGAATCAACGGCATCACATTCAATACTGTCTGCTCTGCTGTTGTGCGTCCACTGACAAATGGCATCAGGAATGTCATGCCAAATATCATATTAGATACAGTGGGTGATGCCAAATCGCCCCGCGTTTCAGCATTTATAAGAACAGAGGCAAACATCTCGCATATCGAATCCATGTGATTGACAAAGTTATCGGGCGCCGCGTCGGTTAATGTTGCGAAAGTGGATGAGCCTAACTCGCTCTCTTTCGGATCAGCCATAATGCAACGTTCATGGATGAATTTTAAAACTTCCCCTAGCCATACGTCCTTTGTGTCCGAATCGTGACGTATGATTGAGGCCACAACTCTACAAATTGAATTCTTTACCGTCCTTTCCTTCTCCATAATCAAAGCCTGCAAGATTACTTGTTTGATGCTACAACAACAAAAAAAAGAGGAAAATTAACGTCAAAATTACTTCTACTTTTTCATTATCCCACGCTAACGGGACTTACGCATTCTGCTGCTCCTGAGGAACCATTTGCCATTGACGAAGCTTCTGAATACCACTATTCAATAAAGAAGCAGATAATTGGCGAACTTGATTTTCACGTGACGAGATAATTATTTGTGACAAGCTGCACAAGACAGCTGGATCCTCGCAAGCCTTATTTATTTCGGCTGTGGCCTGCGAAAAGAATGAGAAGAATTTTAATTATACATAAGTATGTACGTATGTATGTATATAATATATGTATTCTCCATTATGTATGCAAAAATGGGTACTCCATATGGTCACTTATTGCCGGAATAAAAAATTCTTTCTTTAATTAGAAAATCAAATGTTTAGCAATAATTGAAACTCGACTACAAACTACCCTTTCTCTTTAACATACTCATGCATATACATATGTACATATACATATGTATGTACATACATATATGCTAAAAACCAAAATTTCAGAATACATGTGCATTTTTCTATAGTTTAACCCCAACAATTAATATATTTAAAAAATATATGAATAAATCTACTATGAACCATTAAGCTTATTAATAACCTACAAAACGTACATACATACATATGCATATATGGATGTACATATTAAGCCGGAACACGAATAAAATACGAACCACTGTGAACATTTGCATGTATTGGAATTCGCACATGCAAAATAATTTAATAAATAACCGTCAACAATTAGATGCACTCCGTGAAGTACATAATTAAATTCTATATATTAATATATGTTTTTGTATATGTAAATACCAAAAACCAAGATATATTTTAATAAATGCAAAAAAAATGGCGAGGAGGGACGCTTAACAGAAAGAAAAGCACAGGAAAAATACAGTTAACCTGCATTTTAACTTACCCTCCGCTTTTTTTTTTTTAACTGTGACATACCTGCTGCACGCGATTATTGTCCGAGCAGAGAAGTTCCTCGAAGATCCGATCCAAATTTTCTGCCATCATATTTATATATTCTTTTTTTTGCTGATGGAAGTATCACAAGAACTTTATTCTTCTCCTTACGCGCCGCTACCGCTAACAATATAAAACTGATACTGGGCGCGGAAACTAAGAGGAGGAAAGTCGCCAAAATCTATGCAGAGCTGCACATACAGTGTAATAACCACGTTTTGCACAATTTCAGGGCTACTAAAAAACAGTGAAATTATTTCAATTTTCGTTTCGTTTGTGTGTAGTGTGTTGTTGTTTCACCGAAATTTTGTTTGTTTCTGTTGGATTATTTGCGAAAACCATACCAAGTAAAAAATATGAGAGGGTTTGACGTGCTGTCAATGTTACAAGCTAAATGACACAACAAGCTAAGAATGATAGATGTAGATAATTTGCCAGCACTAACTACAAAATGTTATCGACGTCCATTTTTGAAAGTAACGCCGCGCCATTTTTATGAAATCGACAAATGTATGTTTGTTTAAGTGTTTGTTGTTAAATTTAATTTATTATTTAATAAAATGGACAAAAGCAATAGAACCATGAGGAGCACAATGGATCAAAACTCATTGGGCATATTGAGCATGGAAAACCTTAAAGGTGCGTGCAATATAAAATAAAAGATTGTGAGAAATGCATGCTTTTGTTTTTTTTTGTAGTTTTTGGAGAAATGTCGAACTCCAGCCGCAGTCGCAGGGAGTCGTCCAGCGTAAATGAGAGACTTAGGGTAAGCATTTGTACTTGGTAGACTAAACGCCACATAATTGCAATGCAGCTGTCTAATTAAAATATTTTTTCTGTACTAGGCGGAGCGCCAAAAGGCTTTGGATATGCTGGAAAATCCGCGTACACGCCCCCGCCCTTCGCCAAGTCCTTCCATTGGTACCAATATCTCCGAGTTGATCACAGATGAAACAATTGATTTAAATACCAGTGGCTCGTTTGATTTGGAGACGCCTTGTGCTCCTACTGGTAAAAATATCAGTTTCGAGCCAGCGGAAATTACGGGCAGATCGACGCTGTGCCAGTATGAGAAGCAGCAAAAGAAAAAATCCATCTCAGTTTCTGATATATTAAAGACTTCATTTGTTGAAAAAGCCCGTCAGCTGGAGAAAAAACTGCAATCCAGTTCGCAAACGAATTCCACTTTGATGGATTCATTTAGCTGCTCCCGGAGCCTGCCACGCACCGCGGACATGAGTAATCTGAGTTTAAACGGTGGGAATGGCTTCTCATTTGATTCGGCGGCAGCTGCAGCTGCCGGACAGAGTTGTGATGAGAGTTTTGCTCCCGCTGAGTTAATGCAGTCGAAATTAGTTTCCGGTGAAATCTCCTGGGCTCAAGCCTATACAGCCATGCCCACGGCAACGCTTAGCAAGCAGGCACTGGAGAAAATTAAAGCGCCAGCTAACACAAGTGATATAGACGTCTCCAAAACTAAGTAAGCAAACGGGCGTTAGTTAATCTTAGATAATTCAAGAGGTTTAAAGTAAACATTATTTTTCAGTTCTATTTTGGCAGGTGATCCTGATTTCTCATTGGGCACATATTTCCAAACGAGATCGGAAAATATATGGAACATTGTTGGGTCAGGGGATAGTCCCGTTGACTTGAAGACTCCTAATCCTGAAAATAAAACTTATACTAAGGCTGTGGAAGCGGAAAATAAATTGGAACGTAATCTCTGGAAACGTAAACAACAGGAAAAAATTGAAAAACAAAAAGCTTCTGAAATCTTAAGTCTTTCGGCCATTGATAAAGCCCTGAGAAGTCTGGACTTGAATTCTGATACTTCAACTATAGAAGTGGTCAATAAGCTAAAGGGCAATGGGCTTAACGAGCAGCGAAATGATGATAACAAGGAAAATGATCAAACACTCTGTGATGAGACTCAAAGTTTCACGGATTCGATACTAAATTCTACAGATTTCAAGCATTTACAAAAGAGTATGACACGAAAACCGTTGAGTCCGCTGGCGGAACAGCCACAAATTAAAGTAACAACTGTACAAAACGAACAGGAAGATCCATCGCATGAAGCGGACGTAGATGAATGGCCTTCCACACCCATTAAATCACCAGGCCGAAGAGTTCGCCGCACTAAATTGTCACCTAGAAATGTAAGTCCATGCAGCAGTGATGGAGTGCGTCCACTAACAGCAACCACAGAAGATGATGATGAAGATGATGAAAAGACTCCAATAAATAAGCCAATTCCAAGCAAGAAACTAAGTCTGCCTCAGCCTTCCTCACTGAGTTCCACCCGTCTCGACGGCTGTGAGGCGGTGGCTTCTTCCACAGAATGTGATTTTGGAATATCACCAAATTTACCAAACAAAGCTTCGCCCTTGTCATCGCCCAGAAGTTGCATTTCCTCGCCTCTACTGGATAGCACAACTAGCTCTGACAGGCGAATGTTAACGGCCGCCACATCTGTCCATGGAGCAACTGCTGCTTTAGCACGGAAAACTCAATCGTCACCAGCTGGGAGTGAGCGCAGTAATGGCCTCTCCTCCAGGTGCTCCAATTCCAGTGAGTTTAGCCATCGTGATGGCAAAAAATTGCCTCTTAAGGTCACACACACCAGCTTATGTTGGGGCAGCACCAAATTGCGCACAGACGTGAGAAAATCGTTGCAGATCAAGAATACGGCGGACAAGAGACTTGCAGTACGCTTGGGGATTCAGGGACCAGGCTTTCAATTGGTGGGCAATGAAAGTTCCACCATTACATTACAGGCTTTAGAATGTCGTTCCATAATGATTAACTTTTGTCCTACGGTATGCGGAGCAGCGATGGGTGCTCTCTTATTCTATGCTCCCCTGGGTGGAGTCCAACCTGGCATGGAAATTCCTTTATATGGCTATGGTGGCAATGCCTCGATATCTATACAAGGACTGCTAAAGGGACCAGTTGGCGCCAGTTTTCTTACAATTGGAGATGTTTGTGAACTTTCCTCGGGTGGTCCTCTTAAGGCCACTTGTAAATTCTTTAATAAGGGTCCTCTCACAGCATTTGTTAGCATCTCTGTGGATTCCACTGTCCTGATGAAATTGAGGCTGAGCGAAGCCTTCGTAGTACGCCCCAGTCAGCTAATTTTGCCACCTTATACAGAAGGCATTGTTCAGATAGAGTTTCGTCCCAATCGTGAGGATATGAAGAATATATTAAAGAAATCATCTGCTCAACATGTCCTGACTTTGGCCAATATGCGCATCTTTTGCGGAGATGAACCAAATCGGCAACGCATGCGAAATCTTATCCAAAGGATGAACAAAAGGCAGCGTGAAAAATTAACTTCGTCCATGTTGGATAGCATTTGGTCTAACTTTCCCGAAGAGCAAACCATTCGAAATTTAAGTCAACTTAACGAACCAGCTGAATTCATACTGGATCTGGTCACTGTCGTCCGGATTATCGATGTGGCCTTAACTTTGAATCGTGATTTCGATGAGTCCGCTGAGTCGTCGCTGCTTTTCTTGCCCGAAGCAGAGGAAACTATATTATTTCGGACAATTTGTCAAGCTGCCAACTCTCCCACACCCACCCAAAGTCACATGATAGAGCCAGTGGACGAGTTGGAACAGGAGGCAGATACTACCACTACCTTACTACCCAATTGGAGTGTTGATCCTTCCATAGTGGAATTTGATTTGGCTGACACTGCTGCTGAGCAAGTGGCCCATCTAACCATTAAAAACAACTTCCGCTCCCGCCAACTAATTGAAATCAATTGTAATAGGACTGATCTAGTAGAGGTCTCTCCTACAGAATGCTATGTGTCACCCGATGGCGGTCAGATAGACATCCAAGTTAGACTTTTACGTAGTCCACTATGGCGCAAGGCAGCCAGCAATGGGATTGCTATTGCAGTTGCCATGGAGAATGAACGGATTCAAGTACCAGTTTGTTTCAAAGTTTAAATAATTAATGATAAAATAAATAATATTTCAAGAGCCCAAATAAAAAAGATTTCTAACGGCAAATTACATTTTTGTAATACTTTAAAATATGTAATACATATATACATAATTGCATATATGCAGGTAAATATATAAATGTGTATATACAGGTATATACTTTATTAATTAACAATACCATTTTAACTGGTACATTATCTCCAACCCAGATATCACAATCATCAGCTCACCTCAAAAACATAATTCTCTCAACTAACTTGTTGTCTTAGAGAATTATCCACGGGAAATGTGTTATTATAATGTTGAATAAATTCCGTGCATTGTTCGGCTGCAAAAAAGAAAAATAATTTTAGATGCGATTTCGATATGAAATGTATAAATATTGATTTACTTTTGGGAAACGCTAGAGTTTCATATAATCTCAAATTGCGCATTTGGAAGAATCGGTAGACACTATGAAATATTAAATCATCTTTAGTTTTATAAGCGGCCTCGAGAAACTTTCGTGCCGGCACCTTATCCAAACCCAAAGAACTTTTGGCCAAACGTAAAGCATCAATCACTTTGCCCTGACCCAGCATAACCTCAACGATAATCTAAAGAAATGCATAGTGGTTTATATATATAGATAACAAATATGAAATAAAATCTCACCTCATGAGCCTGTATTTTACCTAACATATCGATGGCTACCTGTGATATGGCTGTATTCACATTCGAATGAGCTAAAAGGAAACAGGCTATGGATTTGGTTTCCATTAACATTGAGTAGCTAACCAATCGACGTAAAGAATCAAAGCTATGATTCCGTATCAGCTCAACAATAATCATTTTGCTAAGCTCCTCTTGGGCGGCTATATTAAACCGATTCAACGACTGGAGATATAACATCAGAATAGTTTCCGTATAGGGTCGTTGAGCTATTGTCTGAAATATTTGAGCCATATCACTTTGCTCGATTAGAACAATGGGTGGTGGCGTTTGTTTTGAGCTCGGGTTTGGCTTGACATTTGAGGGTTGAGCAGTTTGTTGCTGCAATTCCAAATGCACCCAAGATCTGCAAGAAAAAAATGAATAGAATTAGTTGATCTTAATATTTTTTTTATTTTTTTATAACTTACGCGTATATTTTGTTGATACGACTAAATATAGTCTCAAGAACAGGCAGAAGAGTGCCCTTGTATTGGTCATCCACCAATTGACTGATTACTTTTAGTAGCATCTGTTTGCCATTGCTGCGTTGAAGCAGAAACTCGGTGAGGCGTATACGATCTGAGATCAAATCGCAGAGAGGTTCAATGCAAAGGTTTAGATACCACATGCAGCCCAGTTTGGCATCGATTACTATATTTGGCTGGAACAGCACCCAATTCGTGGAGTCTGCAAT
The DNA here is from genome assembly GCA_037075365.1 of Drosophila emarginata. NCBI lineage: Eukaryota > Metazoa > Arthropoda > Insecta > Diptera > Drosophilidae > Drosophila > Drosophila emarginata. The sequence goes on from JBAMCD010000296.1 coordinate 6,001,193, forward strand.
TGAAGACATCATTTATACTGAACAGTTAAATGGAACTGATACTAGAGAATATACTTACACAACTCGCATTGTAATATCTGTCCATCTGGGGAAAGCGATGGTAGCTTAAGCCCAAATGGTTTAATGGAACGTCCTGAGGTAATGGGTGAGTGGTAGGTAACCTCATTTATTACTTCCCCGCTAAGATTTATATCAAACAGCAAAGAAGTGCCAGTGGCCTGATGATGCACCACTATAAGATTATCCACAGTGTTGATGGCAAAACGTCCATTGAGACTGAGACGCAGGACATGACACTTGCGGGGTGCCAGACCAGGTCCATTCAACAAATGGACTTCTACTTCCATTAAACCATCGCTGCTATTCGTTTGCAAAATTAGTACAGCTAAGACGCCATAGACCTGTCCCAGTGTAACTTTACTCTCCTGAACTTCACGGCCGGGATGTCCCACTGAACAAAATTGAGACAGTCAAAACATATATACATATACCCAAATCATATTTATACTTACAATCGACTTTGGGCAGCTTGGTAATGACTTTTTGCTTTACCAACACAGGGAGCAATGTGTTGCCTTCTGTGGTGCATAGTAAAGCAACATTGGCGTCGCAACACCAGGCAAACCATTTAATACTTATGCTAAATGCCTTTGTGGTCTTTACTTGACGCTTCTCTGGTATCACCGTAAAGATTTCCACTCCTGTGTTCGATATTAATGCCACTTCACGATTGTGCACCCAAACAAAACCGTAGATTAGTGTTTTCACTTGATGGGTAATTATATCCTGCAGCATAGGCTGATCCCCCTGGAAGCATACAAACTCCACGGCATTCTCCTTGCGTTGCACAGCTAAAACTTGATTGTCTGGAGAGAATTTAATAGAACGTATGGCTCCACCACGATCGCTCATGCAAAACGAAATCACCGTATCTTCTGTGGGATTGGGACCCTTAACGACTACGCCAGTGGCACCACCGGAACGAACTGCAAAGATCTTAAAAAGGGCAGATATTAATAAATATATCTATTTTGTTTTTGTTGTCCACTAACCTGTTTGTTGGAATCATCAAAAAACACATTTGTCAACTGGCTGACTGCATCAAAGCGTATCGGATTTCGCGACAGTTCAATGTAATGTATGCCATTATTCGAGTTTTCCATTATTTTACTTCACCAATAAAATAAAGAAAGATTATCCAGCTCTACGCCCCCTTACACTGCAATAGTGATGAGCAAACTGAATTTATTAATGTTACTTACATTAGAGATGGACAACAATTGATTATCAACACTAAAGTAATCACAAGTCACAGTATTAAGAAACTGAACCAAACCCACCCGCTCGCAGCTATTATTTAATAAGCTAAGAAAATTAAGTAGAGAATAATCAGACTAAAATATCACTGAAATGAGAAAACCAAGCGAATATAGCAAATAGGGTAAGTGAATTAGAACAATGCATCAGAGCTTTTACTTTAATTGTCCTTACTTGTCACTTTTAATATTCTGCTTAAAATCACATCACTACAATGTGATCAGCTGGGGTGTGTAAGCAACCAGATAGAGGCACAGCCAGTAAAATTTAAAATATTTTTATTGAAAAAAAAATGAAATGAAGAAATGTCGCGGCTGCTTCAGTTTTGTGCCCCAGACCAGCAAATGCTATAATTTAATTGATACACCGGAACTAGCAGACAAATTCTTTACTTGTACAAGCGTGAAAGTGGTCCAGGACGAAGATGCTGAGACAGTGGCAGAAGGGGTGGAGCTTATGCCAAAAGAACTCTGTACGGAATGTTTCGAGAAACTAGAGGAGTTTAATAAATTTCGAAAAATGTGCATTAATGCGGATAAAATATATCGTCAAGAGATACTTCGTTTACAGAATGAGAATGAAAAAGAGGAAGAAAGCGAAGATGAGAAAGTGGAGGAAGGACCACCTATAGAAGCCACAGAAATGGTTCTCTGCGATGGAGAACAAGATGATGTAAGCAGATACAATTTTGGATGAATGAAAAATTTTAACAGATCTCTCCACAGATTTCACCAGCCAAATTAAACCTATTGCGATTTCAATGTAATATCTGTTCCAAACGTTTTTCTGTGGAGCATCGATTCTTGGCTCATTCACGCCAGCATAAGGGTCTAATGCCGTATCCTTGTCCTGAAGCCAATTGCCAGCGTGGCTTTAATCGTCACCATTGCCTGCAGGAGCACCTCAAAGAACATGAGGGAAAAACGCTGAAGTGGTTTTATTGTGACCATGATAATTGCCATAAAGCGTATCGCCATAAAGGCACTCTGGTTATGCATCTGAGGAGATGCCATCAATTGGGCCCCGAACTCACATCGCACATTTGTGAGTTCTGTGGCAGAGTGTTCAAATCGTTGACTTCACTTAACGATCATCGTTATATTCACAAAGATAAGTCTGAGATGCCCTTTCCCTGCAAAGAGCCAGGTTGTTCACGTCGCTTTGCCACCAAAGAGAAACTCAAAGTGCACATAATGCGACATTTGGGAGTCAAGAATTTTGCGTGTCCCTATTGTGGTATGCTTAAGACTACCAGAAATGAACTTAAAATCCATATCAATTATCATACATTAGAAAAGACATTTTCGTGCCGATTTTGTTCGAAAGTTTGTAACAGTTCTGGGAATCTTAACATGCATGTACGTACCGTTCATGAGCGGGCCAGAGACTATCCGTGCAGTTATTGTGATAAGAGTTTCGCCAAACCGGATACTCGAAAATATCATGAAATGACACACACGGGCGAGAAAAACTTCGAATGCGAGGAGTGTGGCAAACGATTCACTCAGCCAGCAGCTTTGCGTACACACCGCAGGATACATGAACGGAAGAAAGAGGCTGCAGCTGCTGCCGTTCCTCCTCCTCCTCCTGCTAATGTCACTGCTACAACCACTGTTACTGTCACTGGCATTGCATTTGGTCCTGTATACTGTGTTCAATTATAAGTATACACATATATACATATATCAATTATAATATCCGTATTTATCATACATACATATACATATGTCAGTTAATTGTTCCTAAAACTTATGATCTCATTTTACAAAATATACATACATATATAAACCAAAGTATTTTGTGCTCTTTTTACATGTGGATGGATTTACGTATCAATTGTTTTTGTAGTAGTACCTTTAATTGCCTTTGTAAGAAAGGGACATTAAAAGTTATCGTCCACATTCCTAAATGTCAAATAATTTTAGATATATGTTTGTATATGTGTCACATAGGTAATCGGCAAAAAAAATGCTTAGTTCATTGTATGTCAACCAATTTTGACAGAAGTCGATGACTAAATAAGCCATTTAATATCGTTTGTAGATTTCAGTGGTGTTTAGAGGCTAATCAATTCGACTCCGCTTCTTTTTATTATTTTACAACAAAAACATCGTGTAATAATATGTGGTTATTAAACAAAATGTTTGTTTCCTAAAAGTTGGCTGCTAGATGGCGCCAGGCCTGTGATATTAAAAGTGAGTGAAATGGCATGAGGACGACGTCGCTGTAAAATTCAAGTGAGCATAATTTTTCTAAATTTTAACCTATACAAAATTGGCTTTTGCCTGTGTATTAGAAACAAGTAAACTTTTCTTAGGCCGGAAGGAAGGCATGCATTTGCAATACATACATACATGCATACATACATATGTACATGTGTTTATGCCTAATCAGCATCAGTAAACGAAGTCATTTGACTGTCTTAATACAAAGTTTCGATGCATTGCCATTTGTGTAGGAGCAAGAAAAAGTTACCTAGCTTTCCTCTTCCTGTAGATGATCAATTTTTGTATAACTACGATACGTATAATTTGGAAAAGAAACCAATTTAGTTAAACAGATGCACTGCGAACACAAACCGAAAGGCAAAGTAAAATAATTACATATATAGCGACTATTAAACTATTGAAAACTTAAAAAATTTAAGTACTACTTCAATATGGCAGAAATCGAAAGAAAAATAGAGGATAAGTAAAAATTAAATTGACGTAATTCATACATTTTCTTTTGTATTCAAATTGTGTAAATTTGTTTTATATATTTATTAATTTTTTTTGTTGTTGCTTCTTTTATGTTTTGTGGTTCGTTTTTTGTTGTTTTTCTCTGTGTTAGTTTTCGGGCAAATTCTACACACACGCACACAAAAAATATGTATGTATATATATATATATCTATGGTTTGATAATAATTAACATAATAAAATGATTATAAAAAATATCAATAATATTAAAAAAAAAAAACTTACAAACAAAATTATGATTTATTTTTTTGTTGTGGTTTTTTCTTTCGTTTTTTGCGGTTTGTTTAATTCAACTACAATAAAATTTAAATGAATTAACTAGCTAATTAACTGAGATACCGTTACACAATATATATATATGTATATATATATATGTTTCTATCGATATATATATATGTATATTTAGAATATTACTTCCAAAGATTTTGTTTAATTTTCATGGATGTTGTTTTGATTTCTTTTTTTGTAGATTTTTCAATTTATTTGAATTTTTTGTTGGGTTTTCTTTTCTTTTTTTGTTTTTTTGCTTGTTTTTTTTTTGTTGTTGTTTTGTTAAACTTAATTGTACATACAATAGGTTTATGTTTAGTTTAAATTGTTAAACATATGTGTTTTTGTTTTGTTTTACATATACATATATATATTAATTTATATATATATATATAAATAATTAATATGCCTACCAAACTATGCGCTGTTTTTCGATTGGTTTCCTTCCTGTTTTTCTTAACTTGATGTGGTTACTCTTTCTCTCGATTTGTTTTATCTTTGCTTTAAATTACTCAATTTACACACACAAAGATGTTCATATTTCGTTATAGATTTTAGTTTGAAGAATTTTTTCTCATTTTTTGTTTTATGCGAATATTTCAATTTGGGGTATATAAAATTTGTCTATTTGTTATTTAAAGATATTTTAGTGCGAATATTTCCTTCTTATATTTCGCAATGTTTTCTTTCTTTGCTTTTTGGTCAGGTTTTTTTTTCTTTTGCCGTTATGTTTGCAAATCGGAAATTGTTGAAGAAAATTTATTCGCACGTGTAAACACACAAACATTTCTCTTAACAACTAATGAACTGTTACTTTGAATGCGCTTGAAATTTAGGCTTCTGTTTCTTTTACCAATATTGGGTTCTAGAGTTCTCCTGCTCTTTCTTATAATTTTGTTTGTGAAGTAAAATTTGTTAATTACGTTGCGTTTTGATGCTGTTTACCTAAGTTAACTATTAGAAAAAAAGCTTAGTTCTATACTTTATACAATATTTTTTGTTTTTTTTTTTTTGAAACAACTACAACTAACTCAATGTATGTATATGTGGGTTTAATATGGATATTTTCTCTTCTCACCTGGCTTTGATCTGCTCCTTTCTCATCAATTTAACGTTCTGCTTTCTCATACTTTTTCTTTTTCTATATCTGATGCTGCTTGTTGTTGCGGATGGTTTTAAAAACCATTTACAGTTACTTGCTCATTCGCTTAGTTAGTTTCTCCTCTCTACTGCTTCTTTCACTACACTTTTATTTCTTACTTGGCTAAAAATTAAGCTTTAGTTTTCTGTTACAAGTTCTTTTTTTTTTCTGTTTAACAAACTACATTAATTAATTGTTTATATCGTTTTAGATAAGGCCGTCAATGCAAATGAATGCAAATATTATTATTACTTTTTTACAAATTACACAAAATTCAATTATCGCTTGACTCTTCTTTGTTTTTTCCACACTTCTGCGCATTGAGTTTTGTTTTTGGATTGGTTTGGTTTAAGTTTTTGTTATTGGAAAAACGAGCTCTTCTACTCTTCTCTTCTGTTCTCTTTCTTTTCTTTACTTTTCTCTTTTGCAATTTAAATTAGGCTTAAAGTCAAATGTGATTAGAATTTAATTTGTATGTTTATATATATATATATATCTCTAGTTTAAATAGTGGGTAAGGAGGGGATATGTGGGGGGTAGGGGAGGGTGGGTTGTTAAAAGTGTATGGGGTTTTTTTTTTTTCGCCTAACTAAAAGAAAAAAAATAGTAGAAGTAGGTGTAGTAATAATAATAAAACAACAAATGAGAGGGCTAAATTATTATTGCATAATGATTGGACACAAGTGACCATAATTGGGAGAGTTGGGTTAAGGTGGTGGGTGGAGGACATGGTATTGGTGGTGAGGGTGGATAGATGATGATTGTTTGTTTCAATTGGTGAATGAACAGCGTCGCCTGCAGCAGCAGCAATCACTTGAGGTATGTCTTGAACAGCATCGAGCTCCGACAAAACTCACGCTCCTGCTCCATGTAGAAGAGCATATCGCGCAAATTGACGCGTTTGATTCGCGGTCGCAATGTGGTCGATGCTGAGCCAGAGCTGCTTAACAGACCGCTGCCTCTGCCTCCACCGCCGGAACCCTGTAATTTAAAAAGTATAAGAGAAAGAGAGAGGTCACATAGTGATTAATTTCAAATCGAAAACGATCAAGTGTTAGTATAGAGAGACAGAGAAGGAAACAATGGAAACATGTCCGACAACATGCATCATTTAAGATAAGTCCGCCCAACTTCACACACGCTGTGTAGGGTATACATATGTACATATACAATATAGGGTAAACTTATTCACTTTTCCATAGACTGGCACCATCTAGCAGCCAATTTTCTCATAAGGTTTCTTTTCAAATAAATATGTAATTAATATCTCTTTCCCTTTTCATTTCATATGCAGGCCCTCAAGAATACCAAAAGCTAGCTGAATGTCGAAGATCAATTGAAACATCTTCTTAACTTTACAAGCTCTCCCTACTAAAATCCAAACTGGTACAGATTTGATAACTTTTTCATAGCGTTCAATGGACCACACAGAGGATACAAGGTAATCGCATTGTCAGTTACTTTAAAGATTTTGTAGACCTTGTGTGCTTAGATTTTATTTAACAAACAATTTGTTTATAACTTTAATTGGATATAAATATTCACACAATTTGCTGGTTTTTCTTTTCTTTTTTTGCTTGATTAGAGTATAGAAAGAATGCGGAGTAGAATATGAAATGACTTGCTTACCACTCCCGCACTGGTCGCATCGCCATCTAATTTAAGCTTTTTCCGTGGTCCAATGGCCTGTAAGGCGGTCAAATTGGCATCCCGCTGACGCAGTTCCTCCATTTCGGCACGCTGCATTTCTTTCGCCTGTAAGAGAAAAGTGTGGAAAATATGGAGACATTTTTAAGTGGGAATATATATATATTTTCTTTGTAATTTTAATATATGCAAAAACTTACTCTCGCCTTCATTTTGGCTTGTTCGGGATCCTCGACACGTGATCTCGATTTAGCTGCCCTGAGCAGCATTTCACGTTCAACTTCCTCGTGTCGCTTCTGTTCGGCCTTGTCCAGCTCTTCCAGAAATTTGATTTGACCGCGGACATCTTTCGCCGGCTCATAGCGTGGATCCAACTGGAACATGAGGAGCAGATATCATCATCATCATCTTCTCATCATCACATCAATATAACCATCACCAGCTGGCACCCACCTTGATGACATCAATGCGGTGCTCCGCTATCACAGCCAACTTCTCCACAATGTTCTTCAGTCGCTCCTGGCAGGCATGGGATATAAGAACAGCCACATCCTGCGATGGCTCCTCCAGACCAGCTTCTGTGGTGAGTGCTCGTATCCGCGCCTGAAGCGCTGGTAAATTAAGAAACACTTCATCTTTGCAGGAACGAATTTGTGTGCCAATATTCTCGGTGCAGCCGAGTATCCTTTGCGACTCCTCAGCCAAATTGACGCCACCCATGGCAGCCACATCGTTAATATCATCATCGCCATACATCGATGAGGACATGGAGCTCTGTTGGAAAAATGAATTGGCTGCTGCTGCTGCCGCACCACTGCCACCCCCACCTAGACCCGTACTACCGCTGCTACCGCCGCCCGCTCTACTACTCATTTCATCCTTGGAGTCCTTATCGAGGGCATCACGTTTCTTTTTACTTGCCGCTTTAGTGGCCGCCGGCGATGCCTTGGGCATGGCCTTGGCCAATATGGGCGTCAGTGAGGCATTTATCCTTTCCATATGTGGCACTGCTGCCTTAATCTCTACCAGCTTCGGCTCGAAATGATTGTTATTGTTGTGATGCAACGAATTTTGCATTTGCTCGCGGGCCCTTAATGCCTCTGGCGGCAAATGTACTGTGGGCAGCGATGGAATCGGCAACGATGTTGCCGATGCTGAATTTATTGTCGACAGCACCGACAATGTTGGCGTGGGCGGATGCCCACTGTTCGATATGGCGGCCAGCGAAGGCGGATGCAAACTTGGCGTTTGTATTGCCTTAATCTGCGTCTGACCCACCTTGACGGCAGTAAGTTTGTTCGAGGGCGGCGTACTATTCGGGGGACGAGGCGTTGCCCGGATTTGTACAGAACCGGCGCGCTGTAATTGGGCATGCTGTGGGCCACGAATTTGCACAATATTCTATGATTGGCAGAGATAAAAACAGGTATACAATTATGTGTTAGTCAAATTGATTAGTAAAACATCCTTGCACCAAAATCTCATATCCATAAACCTTATAAACGACATTGGAAATGTTAAACTTACCGCCTGTGTGGGCACTTGGAGTGCAGGCAACTGTCCTCTAATGGCCCCCGTATTGACCAGTCGCGGTGCATTTGGTAATCTGATGTTAGGTGGCTGTTTCGATATCGTTGTATGACCGATTGTAGGTCTCGGCGCGCCCGAAGTATTTGGCGTTATCATGCGCACTTGCGTCTGTCCAATGGTTGTCGTTTGGCTGGGGCCAATTGGACGGATTTGCGCTTGAATTTTCTAAAAACAAAAATTAAATTTAGTCACTTTAATTTGATAAATTCAATATAGAATAATTAAACATACCGGTAACTGCTGTGATAGACCAACCAAACCTAAAACATGCTGAGGTGGTGGCTTAATCCCTTCAATGACCAGTTCCTTGGTGTAGAGAGCCTGACGCAGAAGAGGCAAACTTTTCTGTTAAAGGGAGAGATACCAGAGATTGAAGAAAATTAATTATAATTGAATTTTTAGTTCGGTCGGCAGTTTACCTTAAGGAAACCAATCAGACATGGCTGCGGACTGGCATTGAGCAAACGCTCCAGGCGATCACAAAATTCCTCTGGCTCCACATTGGCATTCACCAGCTCTTGGATGAGGGTACGGACATTCTTTTCCACTGGCTTGGGTTCTCGTGTTGATAATTCAATTAAGTTTGCTAGAAATTTTCGACACTTCTCTTTGGTATTCCCCTGTTGAGCCGTCGTGGTTGGGGGTGTCGTCGTTGATACCGCTCCAGTGGCACCCGCTGTAACCGTTGAGGCTCCACCAGCTGGCAGACTATTCGACTGCTGCTGTTGGCTTTGTGGCTGGGCAGGAATTGTTTGGATTTGTGTGATCTGTGGCAAGTGCGGCGCCTGCGGATTCAATTGCGTCAAATGTGGTGGCTGTGATACGGTTGTTGTAGTATATCCACCATGCGCATTACTACTGGCCACCGAATTGACTATAATGTTGTTTGAGGCGGTGGTGCTGGTCAGGGACTGCATTAACGTAAAAGATCATTTAAAATTATATTAGACATTTGCGTATTATATAAAAGATTTGTGTTTGGAATATTAGTGAGCAAAAAAAAAAAAAATATGATTAAGAGCAATAAGCATACAAAAATTAGGCGTCAATTGTAATGACGATCGTGATAGTAATGATGATGATGATGATATAATGTTCATGGGATACCAGGCTCAAGGTCAGAATGTGTGTGCCAGGGTTGGGTGTTGTGGAGAAGGTTAAACGATGCAGCAGGGCAGGATATATGATAAGAACTGGTAAGTTTGCAAACCAATTTATAAAAATTCCAATCATTTGCTCAACATTTTCTCATCATCAACAACAACAAATGTTACCCAAAAGAATGTGAATTTAGAGTTTCCAAATCTTTTTTGAAATTATTTCAATTTTGACTATTTCCTATCTAATATCATAGAATTTGATTTCGTTACCCGACTGCTGTGTCTTTATGTACTCTTATAATGCATTCGACAAATGTTTAAAACAAAAAAAAAGGTGAACTCACTGAAAAAATTGATATTTACTTTACGTTATGATCTAAAGGATCACTATTATTATTTACGAAACAATACACAACTCGGCGACACGACCAACTAAAGTTAATTTTTTTTCCAAAGTAGATAAATGCGATTAGACCATGAATATATATTGAAAAGAGTGCAATTTCTTGTTTTTGTATTAAATGGAATCCTCTTTCCTCACAGCAACCCAGCACACATCATTCGATCTGTTCGTTCCTTCAAACGAAACGAAAAACGATAAATACTTTTATAGTCAGCCTAGAAAAAAAAAAAAGCGGGAAACAAAAACACAGCAACAATTTCGCGGATAAAGACAAAATCAGATAACTAATTGTAAGAAAAGCAATAATAATATTACAATAAAAAAAAAAAAGGCAGAGGTGAGAGAAATTACACAGCAAATTTTACACAACGCAGCGGCATGCAGAAAGAAAACGGAGAAAATCTCAAGAAAGATCATAAATTAAAGATCTGTAATTGACCGAAACCGAAAGGAAAATAGGCAATTTTTCAATTGAACAACTGAAGCTTTAGGCAAATATACAAACATATACATATATATAGTATATATATATACATATATATATATATATATATATATATATATATATAGAGAGAGAGAGAGAGCAAAATGAATAAAGAAAGGAATTTTACATTCTGCTTGATTTTAATTGTGGCTGCCACATTGGCAGCAGCTGCAGCAGCGGCGGCGGCTGCTGCCTGTTTTTGTTGCTGCTGCTGCTGCTGCTGTTGCTTGAGTTGCTGTTGTAGCTTCTGTTGTTGTTGTTGCTGTTGTTGCTGCTGCTGCTGCTGTTGGTTAGTAGCGGGTTTGTTGTTGCTGTTGTTGTTGCTAGTGGTGGTGGTGGTTGAGGTGGTGTTGGTGGTGGCATTATTTGTATTATTATTATTAATATTATTATTATTAATATTTTGATTGCCGGATGGGAGGATTGTGGATGAAGAAGAAGAACAACTACTAGTACTACGGACAATCGTTTTGCGCAGTGCTAGGCTAGTGCTTGATGCTTGTTGTTGCTGTGATGATTGTTGCTGCTGTGATTGCTGCTGTAGTTGTTGTTGCTGTTGTTGTGATTGTTGTCCATATCTACTTACAGCTGCAGCCGGCACAGTTTGCAGACGTATCTGTGTTGTTGTGGGATGATTTGTTGTGGTTGTTGTGTTACTATTGTTGTTGTTGCTATTGGTCTGGGTTATGGTCTGTGTGACAGTGGGCGGACCCGTCGTCGTTGCCGTACCCATGCGCAACAATTGAAATCCATTATCCGTTTTCAATAAAAGTGCCGGAGTTTGTCCTGTATTAAGTGTGCTTAAAGTTATCTAAAATATAGAAGACAAGAGAAGAAGAGAAGATTTTCGTTTTTTTTTTTTTTTTTGTATTAAGGGGTAACGGGGGTGTATCTTGATGGTATTCTTCATGCAATAAGTAAGTCTATCTATATCATAAATGAAATCTATTGATATTAAATATTTCTTAAAGAGCAGTTCTTTCCTTTGCACGATCAAATAATGCATCAAGTTTTATATTATTATGGACTGGTCAGTCAAACAATATAATTCTATATATATCTAATATATGTAATGTTTCTATGTATATCTACGTAAATATTTGCTTTGCAGATAGAAACATACAAAAAAAAGTGATAAATAAATTGAATATAATGCAGAAAGATATACCTTAAAATAAAGAATCAGCAGAATTGCATTTCATAGCGACCGATATTCTATATATTATATATACCATGTCGTATGAGATTAATCACGAAATTAATGTATAAATATTTCAGTATGTATATAGATCGTTGAACTTATTCATAATTTATAATATCAAACAACTTGAATTGAAGACAAAGGAACAGAATACCTAAGGTGTTTTTCTATCGCTTGTGATCAGATCAAGTAATTCTTTTAGATATATGTAATATACATAATAGAGTTAGATAAACTGTTTCATTTATAATCCTAACATGTTTAATATCAATAGTTATTCATTTTTCCTAATATTTAATCGGTCATATGGATGTGATATAAATGTGGGGATAGATGCTTCTGTAGGGTTGGTATGGCTGGTCGGTTGTGTGCATCATATATGTGGGATGTTGGTTAGTAGATAGAAAAGAAACCCACCACAACAACACACAATATACAATATATACATATATATATAAATATATATATATATAGAAGGAATTGAAGGAGCTATCAGATATTATGATCTCTTACCGATGGACTCTGCGGCCTCACACCAGCCATATGAGAATTGCTTATTACCACTCGACCCAGTGGATTGGCGGGCACGGTTTTTGGCTGCTGAGGCTGAGGAGCCTGTGGACGCATGCCCACCACAACGCCAGCGGGCAGCATGGAGTTCAGCAACGGTTGACCCGCCTAAAGAAGAAATTTAGTTAATTAGATAATCATATATAGGATATTATATAAAAAGGAGATGTATACATTATAATAAAAGTATTGTTCGTTTACATTAGATACATATGTATATATTATATCTTTGATTCTTGTTTTACTACAACATGCAGCAGAGTTCGCGTCAAGTTCACACAGTTCCCAAGAACAAAAAAAAGACATATTTATTTAAAAAAAAATCAGAATTGCAATGAGTATACAACGACCGATTTATATATATAGGGATGGATATAAATCATAATTTGGACTGTGTCTACATACAATTTCCATTCTACAGTAAAGCGGGCGTGTTTAATGCATCTACAAAATATAATATTAAATCGAAATCCTAAATAAGCTTGAATTAAATATAAAGCCAATTTCTAAGAATGGAGGAAAGCGAGTGATGGGGAAAATACTAATTCACTAATTGATTTGCTCTGAATTCCGATGCAGTATCAAATTTCAGAGTAAACTTTTAAGGATTTTCATCAAAGATTTCGTTATGAAAAGTTGCCAAAAATTAAATCAGTTTAGAGATATACTTTCATTTTTGGTACAGGCATCTTTAGATGACATAATACTTAAAAAAAATATATAATAAACAATATTTTGTACCGACTACAGTGAAAACTTGTGTTTTAAAACGAAAGAAAGAAATAAGCAGCATACGTAGAAGGTTCAAATCAACAATATCAGGCAATAATATAAAAAGCAAGTCAAAATAACAAAAATTCAATTTCTATTTTGGCTTTTGGCATTGAAATTGTCACGCTAATCGCGACTTAAAAATTAAAAGAAACGAGAAGTCTGGTTGGGAATATACACAGACTTGAGAGTAGTAGAAGCAGGCAGAAGTAATTTATGGAAGATTCAATCGATTTTCTCGCAAATGATCGTCTTTTCTTCTGCTTGGTGGGTACCTGATTGATGGTCTTGGTCATTGTTACGATTCCTGCTGCTGGTGCACTTGATACTAGACCCGCCGGTAGGGTGACAACAGCATGGTGATTGGATTTAATAACTAAGGTTTGTGTTTGGGTGGCACCTACTGATTGCGTTTGCTGCTGCTGGTGTTGTTGTTGCTGTTGTTGTTGTTGCTGTTGTTGATGTTGCTGATGATGATGCAGAGCAGGATGTCCAGCTGGTGCACCACCTGCTGCCTGTATGGTCTTAATAGTGGTGGTATTTGGCAACTGGGTTGTGGATATGATCGTGGGATTCGTTTGTCCTGCAGCAGCTATATTGATGGAGCCATTGGGCATAGGTTGGCTGGTGGTGGTGGTGAATGTGATGCGATTACCGGCTGCTGCCGTTTGGCTCGAGTTCATGATGCGCTCAGATGTCCTAGTGAAGGATCAAAGGCGAAGGTGTTCTGCTTGGGCGAAAGCTTAACCTGATTAAACTGGAAGTTACCCGCCAAGATTTTGTTTCCCGTTCTCAACTGCTTTGTAGCATTATCATGTTGCAGCTGTTGTTGTTGTTATTGTTGTTGCAGTGCTGGCAGCTGGACGTTGCAATTTGGGGCATGCTGCAAGGCAGAATTAACAATTTGTTGGTGTTTTTGTTGCTTAAACGGAAATCTAGTGAAAGGTTATGCTATTTCCCTACCTGAGGGCCCTCCTCCCCGTCTCATATACATACACATATACAAACACAAACACACTAACACTAACTTCTGTAATCACCTCCAAGTGGGTGCTCTGCTGGCTCTATATTTGTCTGTGTGTCTGTGTGGAGAGGCTACTGATGATTGCTTCACCTCGTACGCGTCCTTGTCACAATGCCGCTGCTCTGAGTGTGTGTTTCAGGTTTTATTGGCTTGTTACAAGATTTTCGTTTTTCCTCTTGTTTCGTTTAGATCAAATTTTCATCATTGAACACACGCCACACGCACACACTCACACGCACATACACACACATTCGAGCAACGACTTAGGCGGGCGGTTGTTTGTTTTGGGCACTGCAAGTATATTAGGTCCGCTTTATTTTGATTATTTTTTTTTTTTGTTTTTTTTAGATATTTTATTTATTATCATCTTTTGCAATTTTCCGCCGCCATTTTCACGAATAAGCGTGCAAAACGAAGTGAGTAACTGCCAGTGTGTCCGTTCGACGAAAACGGAGACAGTATTGGTCACCGTGACAAGCTGCAGTGTGACCAAAGGCGCCTTCTGTTAATCGATTTAACCAACACTCGTCAATTCTGAGAACCAGTTTGACGCACGCACGTTAATTTGCATCGGTACTATTTGTTAGTCCGACATTTCCATTTAAGTGTGTGGTGAAGCTGTTTTCTTTTATTTTGGTTACATTCTTTTCTATTTTGATTCCAAATTTTTTAATGAAAAAAAATTATGTTATACGATAAATGCTCAGTTTTTGCTCATTTTGAGTCTGCTAAATAACAGAAGTCATATTTCGTATTTGAGTCGTCTAGGTTTCAACGCTTGTATCCATATAATAATTGAACTCTATGTACAGGAGGGATATTATTAATTTCCTTTTCCATATTTGTTTATTTTTGGTTGGTAGAAATCCGTAAACCAACAGATTAATTAATCGACTCTGTAAGCTAACAGTTTTACCAACAGATTAATCAGCTCTGTTAACTAACAGTTGTACCAGTGCAAATTAACAGAGCTTTCTCAGACTGTTAAAAAAAACACTATTCGCAATCAGCGCCAAATTCAAATTGTGATCAATTGAGACATTATTTTCAAAATGTGAATGAGAGTACGACTATTAAAGATATATTCATTCGTAAGCTTTCCCAAGTCAATTATTCTTATTAATCGATTAGTATAATCCACTGAAACACTAAAACTCGTTGTTTCACGCCTTTTTGCAAATGTTTTAGCTAGTTTTATGCTAACAAGGCCGAAAACAAAAACAAGTTAATGAAAAATTAATCACAAAAAACCTCGTCTTAATGTCGCGCTATCGCACTTGCCGACGTTTGGCACGTTGTCAGCTATGTATTTGTTGTTGTATTTATCTTTTCGACTGGTTGTCGATTGAATTAATTTTTGGTGTTTCGCGCTTTGCATTTTAGTTCTCTCTCTGTTGGTTGGTTTGAGTTTATTTTCGGTTTTATTATCTAAATCCTATTTATAACAAACTTAAAATTAAATATTTATGAGTATTCGTAAAATTTTCTGCTAAACTAGCCACATAAAACATCCATCAATTATTTACATTCCCCACTTACATTCCAAATTCCCATAATGCTCCCTAGATTAGTTTTTGTTCCAATTCAAGTATAAATCAAAACCACTTGACGGCTTTCTAGTTGTAGTTGTTGTTGTTGAGCGATTTTGGCCAAAATCATAGCTGTAAACTGTCTTGGCGGCCACTTTTTGTTTATTTTCCTGATATTTCTCATAGTAGGGACTTAATGTTGTGGTTGTTGGGTTCCTGATGAACGTGGTAGTATTAGATGGTTTCTCGAATCTCCCCTTAAATTTTTGAAAGAATGGATGATTAAATGGATCGCTATTTGTAGTTTTAACTGTAGTTGAGGTAAATAAATATGGCTTCGGTGTAGTACTACGTTGGATTGTAGTTCTTGTCGTAGTGCTGGCTGCTGAGGCAGTGATTTTTGTTGGTAATGTTGTTCTTTTGATGGGACGGGGTGTGGTGAATGAAGGGGTTGGTGTGTTGCGTAATGTGGTGCTTTTTAGCGCTGTTGGACTCGCTGTATAGTAGCGAACTGGTGTTCTACTTGTTGTTGTCGAACTCGCGGAAAAGTATCGACTTGCTGTCGATCTGATTGCTGCTGTTGGTCTTATTGTTGTTGGTCTCGCTGTTGTTGGTCTCGCTGATGTTGGTCTCGCTGATGTTAGTCTCGCTGTTGTCGTTCTTGCAATCGGTTGTCTCGTTGTTCCTGTAGTTTTTCTTGTCGTTGTTGTTCTCGCAGTTGTTGTCCTTGGAGTTGTTGTTCTCACAGTTGTTGTCCTCACAGTTGTTGGTCTCGCTGTAGTTTTTCTTACCGTTGTTGTCCTCAAAGTTGTTGCTCTTGTTGTTGTGTGTCTCGCTGTGGTTTGTCTTGCTGTGGTTTGTCTTGCTGCGGTTGGTCTCGCTGTGGTTGTTCTTGCTGTGGTTGGTCTTGCTGTGGTTGGTCTTGCTGTGGTTGGTCTTGCTGTGGTTGGTCTTCCTGTGGTTGGTCTTGCTGTGGTTGGTCTTGCTGTGGTTGGTCTTCCTGTGGTTGGTCTTGCTGTTGTCGTTTTCGCTATTGTTGGTCTCGGTGTTGTTAGCCTTGTTGTTGTAGAACTTAATGAAAGGGACTGCGTGACTTTTGCTGTTATTGGTCTCGGCGTAGTTGATTTCGACGTTGTTTGTACATAATGCTGCCACGACCATATCGGAAAAGTAGTTGATTTCGCTGGAGTTGGTTTTGTTATTGAAGTGGTTGCGATTTTCGTTGGTGGCGCGGAAGTTGCTGTAAATTTAATAACTTCATGACGAAAACTATCGCTACTAATATACGGCCGTGTTGGTTGTTGAAGATACTGGTTTGGGGGAGACTTAGTGGTTGGAGCGACAGCAACAGGTTTGCCTTTAATAGGTATAAGAGGTTTATTTAAAATGGTCAGAAAAGGATTGGCTGCATAGTTTAAGTGATCGTCGTTTGGCTTAGATTCCATTAAATTGTTACCAGAATTGACTTGAGGTAATGACCCAGGATCCTTTGGAATCGGATTAACTACGTAGTTGTTTAGTATGGGCAAAGGTGCAGGAACAATTGAACTAGGTTTCAATTGCGATTTGTTGCTTTCCTGAGGTTTAAGGTGCTGTAGAAAAGGATTGGAGCCATAGGCATTAGCTTGTGGCTTCAAATGAGTCGCTGTGATAGTGGGTGAAGGTTTCGTTATTTGGGGATCTTTTACCAATGTTGCTTGTACATTCTGAAGAAATGGATTAGCCGAGTATGTGTGGCCAGTGGGCGTTTTTACAATCTTTTGTTGATGCATTTCCACTTTAGGAACCTCAGCTTCAGCGATTTCATTTCCTGGAAAACAATCACTTAACTTGGCCAAACTTTGTTGTCTACAATGACCTGGGTATACTGTCCAGGCAGTGAATCCATCTCCCGAAAGACGCGTATGTTCCTCATAGATGGTCTTTATACATTGTACATCATCGGCTATATCTGCGTCGAGTAGGCGATCACATTCTATATTACAAGCCTTACCTCCTCCATTGTCATGACTGCACCAATAGAGATCACTGATTTGGAAAAGGCCATGATCGGCAGAGCCGTCTGTATTTAGACGACCCACAGCAGCGGTATTATATGAGGACTCGTGTTCAGCTATGCACACCCAAGTGGGTATCTGCTGCATGGGCATTTGATACTTGTAGTAAAGATCCTGCGCTAGCTCACATCGTTGATAGACCTTTCCCTTTGGTTTTGGTTTGGGCGCCTTGACCACTTCTTTTGTGGGAAAAGTGAAAGTAGAATCAAAGCAACTGGCCACCTCATCGGCTCTTCTATTTTTACAATGCGCAGGATATACAGTCCAGGCGTTGAAACCATCTCCCGAGATTCTTGTGTGCTCATCGTAAATGGTCTTAATGCACTGTACATCATCTGATATATCCCCGTCAAGAAAGCGATCACATTCTATATTACAAGCCTTACCTCCTCCATTGCCGTGACTGCACCAATAAAGATCACTGATCTGGAAAAGGCCATGATCTAAAGAACCGTCGGAGTTCAGGCGACCAACAGCGGCGGTATTGAAAGAGGATTCGTGTTCAGCTATGCATACCCATGTAGATATCTGCTGCATGGGTATATGGTGCTTGTGGTAAAGATCCTGCGCTAGCTCACAACGTTGATAGATCTTTCCCTTTGGTTTTGGTTTGGGCGCCTTGACCACTTCTTTTGTGGGAAAAGTGAAAGTAGAATCAAAGCAACTGGCCACCTCATCGGCTCTTCTATTTTTACAATGCGCAGGATATACAGTCCAGGCGTTGAAACCATCTCCCGAGATTCTTGTGTGCTCATCGTAAATGGTCTTAATGCACTGTACATCATCTGATATATCCCCGTCAAGAAAGCGATCACATTCTATATTACAAGCCTTACCTCCTCCATTGCCGTGACTGCACCAATAAAGATCACTGATCTGGAAAAGGCCATGATCTAAAGAACCGTCGGAGTTCAGGCGACCAACAGCGGCGGTATTGAAAGAGGATTCGTGTTCAGCTATGCATACCCATGTAGATATCTGCTGCATGGGTATATGGTGCTTGTGGTAAAGATCTTGGGCTAGCTCACAACGTTGATAGACCTTTCCCTTTGGTTTTGGTTTGGGCGCCTTGACCACCTCTTTTGTGGGAAAAGTGAAAGTAGAATCAAAGCAACTGGCCACCTCATCGGCTCTTCTATTTTTACAATGCGCAGGATATACAGTCCAGGCGTTAAAACCATCTCCCGAGATTCTTGTGTGCTCATCGTAAATGGTCTTAATGCACTGTACATCATCTGATATATCCCCGTCAAGAAAGCGATCACATTCTATATTACAAGCCTTACCTCCTCCATTGCCGTGACTGCACCAATAAAGATCACTGATCTGGAAAAGGCCATGATCTAAAGAACCGTCGGAGTTCAGGCGACCAACAGCGGCGGTATTGAAAGAGGATTCGTGTTCTGCTATGCATACCCATGTAGATATCTGCTGCATGGGTATATGGTGCTTGTGGTAAAGATCTTGGGCTAGTTCACAACGTTGATAGACCTTTCCCTTTGGTTTTGGTTTGGGCGCCTTGACCACTTCTTTTGTGGGAAAAGTGAAAGTAGAATCAAAGCAACTGGCCACCTCATCGGCTCTTCTATTTTTACAATGTAAAGGATATACAGTCCAGGCGTTGAAACCATCTCCTGAAATTCTTGTATGCTCCTCGTGAATGGTCTTAATGCACTGTACATCATCGGTTATATCTCCATCTAATAGCTGATTGCACTCCATACGACATCCCTTGCCTTTGACACCATCATGACTGCACCAATAGAGATCACTGATCTGAAAGAGACCATGATCGGCGGAGCCATCCGTATTTAGGCGACCAACAGCAGCGGTATTGAATGATGATTCATGCTCGGCGATGCACACCCAAGTGGCTATATCCTGCATGGGAAATTTGTGTGAGAAATATAACTCTTGGGCTAATTCGCAACGTTTGTAAACTTTACCAGCTTGGGAGAAAGGATGTGTGTATTGGGAGTATCCTTTTTTCGTTGTGCCGGACACTAATGCATTCGCTTGAGGTTGCCCTGTAAAATGTGGTCTCAAGAAGGGATTGCCTTGATATGATGTTAAATCCTTTTTCGGCTGATATGTTAAAAGTGGAGGTGCAGGTCTATAATAAGGATTCGGTGTGGGTACGGTAATCTTCTGCTTGATGATCTCATGGCTAAATCCAATGGCATTCGGATGTTGATAAGCTGGCTGCTGCACCTGTCCAGGTTTCTTAAAGCAATTGGCTATTTGCTCGTAGACTTGATTTTTGCAATTCCTTTTGTAAACAGTCCAGGCATTGAAGCCATCTCCTGAGATTTGAGTATGTTCTCGATGGATTTTCTTGATGCATTTTATATCATCGGATATATTCGAGTCCAGAAATTGTGAGCACGAGGCCTGACATCCTTTGCCGCCTTCTCTACTATCATGACTACACCAAAATAGATCGCTTATTTGGAATAAACCATGATCTGCCGAACCATCGGCATTTAGACGTCCCACAGCTGCAGTATTGAAGGAGGACTCATGCTGGGCAATGCACACCCATGTGGGTATCTGTTGCATTGGCATCTGATGTTTATAGTATAACTCCTGGGCCAGTTCACATCGTTGATAGATTTTACCCTGCGGTGACTGCGATTTGACAGGATATGATATAACAGATGGTATTACAGAGGATATTTTCGATGGATATCCTGCTGGTATAACAGAGGATATTTTAGATGGATATCCTGAAGGTATCACTGAAGGTATTTTGTTCTGATAGTACGCGACACTTTGAGCTGTTTTAAGTGGTGCACCAACGCCTCCTCCACATCCTTGTATATACTGTACTGCATCCTGTCGACAATATGCACTATACGCTTGCCAGGCAGTAAAACCATCTCCTGCTATTCTTTGATGTTCCCCATAGATTTTTCTCACACACAACACATCATCGGCTATATCATTGTCTCTTAGACGGCCACAACTAAGACCACAGCCACCACCATTTCCTCCAGCCTTATCACACCAATATACATCACTTATCTGGAAGATGCCATGCGAATCCCCTCCACCAAAGGCAGCTGTATTAAAGTCGCTCGTATGCTGGGCTATGCACACCAAAATGGCCACCTGATTGAAGGGTAAACCAAAGCGATGTTGCAGCTGATTGGCCAGCTCGCAACGTTCATAGATTTTTCCCTCCAGAAGGGAGAGATGACCAAATATGACCACTATGAACGGAAGGAGCAACAACATTATAATATTTGAAGCAAAATAATGAAAAAAAAAAAAAATTAGTAAAAAAAAGAAAATATATTTAAGAAACACTATTTATTTATAATTTAGCGTTTTGTTTGACGCACTGGCGTGCGTTTAAGCGTTTCGTTGACGACTGAAACATACACTCTGACTGGGGTCTGGGTCTGGGGTCTGGGGTCTCATCTTCAGGCCCCAAAAACTCAATTTGAATGACGAAGGCAGCGACAGCGACAGCAACAGCAACAACTACGTTCAAACTGGTATTGCTAGGCTTTTGTTGCTGTTGCTGGTGTTGCTGTTGTTGCTGTTGTTGCTGCTGTTGCTGTTGGACAATATTGCATAATTATTTATATATGTTGAAAGGTTTCCATAGACAAAGTGTCCACGCGCTAGAACTAAAAGAAAAAGAACATCTTTAGAAAGTTCCCCAAATGTGAGTCCATTAGTGATCAATTAATTTTCCACAAATATCTACACATTTCGGATCACATCAGCTTCAGTTGAGTTCGGTTCATTAGTTTTATTTGCCGTTTTTTTTCTTTTCTGTTTTTTATTGCGTTTTTCACGCCAATCTCTGTCAATCCAATCCCAAACCTCCAGTGTCTCAATCACACAACTATTTTTTTTTTTTTGTTTATACAAATTTTGTTGTTTGTATTTTGCTCGTTGGTCAATTGACTTTTTGTTTTTTTTCCCTCCCCCCTTCGTTTTTCGTAATGTATTTCGTATTTATTTTTATTTGATTTTTTATGCAATTTGATTTAAACTATGTTTTAAAGTAATTTGCAGTTTTGTGTTGATTGATTAATTCATATAATTTTATCATATACATATTATTGGCACTTTGCTTTCTGTATTTGGCTATGGGCCATGTTGATCTTGAACTTGAATCGGCTTAGATCAAGGCGCTATTCGGCAATTGTTAATGAATCTCGTTTTGTGGTTGATTGAAAGTGTTTTTTTTCCTTTTCAGTCTTTTAGCCAGGCATTTAAAGACTCAAACTTGAATGTTAAAGTTCCAAAGAAAATTTTAATAAAATTCACAAATAAATCACCAAAATGTGTTCTTACACATCGATCGATTCTATGAAATTCCCTTTAACAAATTCAAAGAAAGGGCTTGGTGACTAAAGTTGTTTGTTGGCTTTTAGTATATCCAACTATTAGTTCGATATCATTAATAATGTTGTTTTTGTAACATTTTTCAATTGGTTCATTAATAAAGCGATTTCTTTAAATACATAAAATATTTAAGAGAAAAAGTACTTACCTGTAAATCAATATTCAATTACCAATATTCATGTTAGGATCGTTTATCCCTTAATCCACTACTACTTATGATTCCTTTTCATGTTTCCTTGTTTTTTTTTTTCAAATATTCTTTATGAGCTAAAAACAGGGTGTATTGATGAGTGAAAAATGTATAATGAATATAATAAATATATGATGACGATATACCTGAATCTATTTGTTGTCTTTTGGCTAATGTTCCTTTTATTTAATTGCCAAAGATGTTGTAATATGATATTGCCATGCGATGTAAGTTATATAACAGCACTATTGATTGATGAAATGAATGAATGGAGTGCAAATGTGTCACTAATCAACGCATATTCATTCGATTCAATTTTCTATAATATCGTATCGTAGACTGCTGATGGAGTGGTCTTTTAGTTTGTTGTGACATTCAAAAATCGTTGAAGATTTAAGTGAGTAGCTCAAACTAGCATTCCAAGAGTGTAACGTCGATTTCGAGACATTTCACCTGAAGGTCGTGAGCCTACATTATGCTCCTTCCATTGAAATTGTGATCGGGGAAGCTCTCTCTCTACACATACATATACATTTTATTTAACCAAATTTGTTGTTAAGCTTAAAGTTTTTTTTTTGTTTTTTTTTTTTAGTAAACACTAAATCACAATACATCAATAAAATCACATTTAAAGAATAAATTATAAAAAAAAAAAATTCGTAGACAATTAGAGCAGGGAAATTGGGTTAACATACAATAATACACACATAATTATAACAATTAATAACATTTATCATAATAATAATAATAATAATTGTTTTTTTTTGTTACTCGTTTTTGTAACATTTACTTCACTGGAGGCTCCGCTGAGCGTCCTCTCTGAAATATATAGTATAGAAGGCAGATAACTGCCACGCCTATGCCGCCACACAAGGCCGCCCAATGGACTATATTGAGAGTTTTCAGCGTATTGATGAGTTTCTTTTTGAAGAAGGCCACCATTTCGCCATTGAGTTGAATGCCCTAAGAATTGTTCATATTTAATGATAATTGATTTTTAAATCGTTTAACTGACTAACTGACCTCCTCCACCCAAATGGCGGGCATAAGAACTGTTGTAAGATTTTCAGTTATTGTAATCCGATTAATGCTCTTGAGGAACATATTAAACTGGACTCGCTTGCCACCCTGTAAGGGCGTTCCGGTAAGCTTTAAAATAATTAATGAAATCAATTTAAATAAAGTTATCTGTTCATTAAATTTTAAATATGCGAACCCGATTCCCATAAATATAATATTTATTATAACACTTACCGTTTGTACATCCACAAAAGTTTGATGCTTTTTAGCATCTGGAGTGAGGCCTCTGACCATTCTCCTATATTCATTCGAGGCGCCAAGCATATGAGGTAAAGTTAAGATGACTGGGGCATCTGTAAAAAAAACAACAACAAAAGAATTTATTAACAAAATGTACACTTAAAGAAAAATGACAATAATAAAGAAAAATTTGTATTCAAAATAAATATTAAATTGAAAATATTATATTAATAGATCCATTTAAACAAAATAAAACATTTTGAAGGGATGTAAAGGACCTTTCCTTTCATATCAGTACATTTTGCTCTCAGTGTATAATTAAATATTTTGTTGCATTTAATTTGCATATCAAGTTAATTATGCAGTCATTGCACTGATTTTCAGTGTTAATTATTTTGTTTACATGGCTAAAATATTGATAGCTTAATGCGAACTTTGACATTTCAATGGAATTCGTATTATTTGGAAATGTACATATAGCTTGGCAATTAAACCCTAAACAAATTCAAAACGCCCATTCAATTTGTTTAATAAAAATGAAAATTCTAGATATATGTATGTACATATGTAAGAATGTATGTTTGTATTGTACTACCATTTATGCGGAAGCTTTTTTTGATACTCACGTTTTGGGCAAGTAAATATTTGTTTAACTAGATTTCAATTGCACATTTACTTTTTTGAACCAATTTGTATGAGAATTTCCTGAATATGGTTAGGAAAAATATTTCAAATGCTCATTAAATTGACTGAAAGCGAAAACAAAAACTGTTAACTCACGTTTCATCAATTACTTAGAAGACGAAGCCGCCAAGTCAAAATAAAAGAAAAAATCACACAATCAAATGCGGTTCAATTAATTATAGCATCGACTTTGAGATACTCAGTAAGAATATGAAATTGAAATTCAATTCAAGCGCCAACTAACACCTAATATTTTTTGGAATAATTGGCCACTAACCGAAGAATTTGTTTATATCTCTGTAATTTTAAAAATATTTGTTGGAAATTAAATGTTTCCTTTTGCTTTAAAGAAATAAAAGGTTTGAAAAAATACGAATTCCTTAACTTTACATCGATTCCTGTCAAATAAAATGATATAAAAGACAATAATTCTGCTGATATGATGTCTTCAAATACACTTTCTATGGTATACCCTTTTACTTAAGCTGTATAGGGTATTATAAAGAATCTCAAGTATGAAACGTGCGCTCTAGGCAAACACCCAAACCAAAATCGGACATATACAATAAAAAAAAAAAAAATAATAATAAATAAATAAATAAAAGTAGAAGTTTAATGCTTCAATTTGTAGCACTCATAATGATTGGAGTCATTAGACTCTCAACACTTTAGATTTCAGAAATGCGCAAAATGTCTTAAAAGTGTTAATTAAGCGAAATGAAGATTATAATCAAATCAAAAAAATGAAATCGAAATCTAAATCCAAATCGAATGCAATTTCAGTTCTTTTTGTTTTTTTTTTTTTTTCAAATTTTTATGGATGCATAATTTGTAGTTTTATTTTAATTTTAATTAGCTTGATGCCTTTTTACGCCATTCAAATTCGCACACGAATAAATTCTATTTGGTTTTTTGTTTGTTTTATTTGGAATATATCAGCTAACATCTGTTCATTTTAGTTTTAACTTGTTCCAAATTTGCATTTTGATTTATAATTTCTATCCATTTGCTGAAGTGAAACAAAGACCTTAATTATATAGGTACAATGCATAGTTAATATTGATAAAAAAAAAAAAGAAAACAGAAATACAATTTAAAAAGTTTTAACAATTAGCAGCATGCTGACAACAGTATCGAAGAGGAGGAGTGCTAGATGGAGCTAAAGCAGTTCCAGTAGTTAACCTGGCCATATCTGGTTAGCCAATCGACATCAACATCATCATAAAACAAAACACTAAGAAGACTCATTTGCATAGACGACAATTCGAGGCGCTCACAAAAATGTCAAATATGATCTCAAGTATTTCCGGTTATTTATCATAATTCAACAATTTACGCGATTCTGAAAGTTTTGATTTTTCGATATTTTTAGTCTATGACAAATGGGGGCAACTTTAATTAAATTGATTTCATTTAACAATCGTTAACATTTTAGCCAAAGTGCTTTGAAAAACTGCTTGTAGTGTCAAATTTTAAGCCCATCAACATAAACCAAATAACAAATTAGATAAAAAAAAAAACCCAAAAACTAAATAAAATTAAATAAACCGACAGAAGTTTCAAATCTGTTTTATTTAATATGATAATTAAACAAAACTGTGAAATACTAGATATATGTAGATCTATATGAAATAAATTATCAAAACTGGTTTATAAATACATAAAATGGGCGAAAAATTCTTCTATTCTATTACTCGAAAACTATAGAAATATCTGTTTTAAAAACATTCAAGGAAGTGTCAAAACACATTTATTACAACTTTTTAGTTTTGTATCAAAAAAAATAGATGCATATCTCGATTGACAATCGTTAGAATGGAATTTCCTATATGGCAGATAATATTGAATTTCGATTTCATTTGATAAGGTTATAAGGTAAAACGCATTTTTAACAAGTTCATTAAATTAAATATGTTTTTCATGTCAAATCTCAAGGATTTCCAATTTATTTTTCTAGTCGAAATGGGAATCATTCCTAAGCTATAACTTGGAGATATTTATGTCGATATCGAAAAGGTTTGTATTGATTTGATAAGTTGTTTTTCTAGTTTCTAATGCAATTTAAAGACTTGAGAGTTGAAAAGAACAAAAATTTAAATTTTAAAAAAGCAAAAGAAAGCCTTTTAAATTTTGTATGCAAATTGGAAATTCTAGGCAATCATTAAATCTCATTTCTATATTCAATTTAACTATAGAAAGTAACAACAATTGCAATTAATAAATCTATATATAAGTTCAGTACTCACCCAAACAGGTAGTCAGATCCAAGGCTCCAGCATAGAGGCAACCATTTTTACGTTTAATTACATTTGTCAATTTATCCACACAAAAACATTCATTATCATGCTCTGGTCCAATGTCATTGATAAAATTCTCACCGATTGAATAACGAAAACCGGGTATACCTTGATATTGAATATCCGATTGATAGAACAATTGTACCGATCGACAAATATCGGCACTAAATATATACATTGAATCGCCGCGTTGACGAAAGGGCGGATAGGATGAGGCATCTGTGCCATTAATTTGATTACATACTGAAGTTTCACCCTCATTGCTGGCATTAAGCCAAACTTGTAAATTGTGTGAATCATCCAGTTTTTGAATCTCCAATACTCGCATTGCATCACCTTTACCGGTGTGAACTTCATAGACCTCATGACCAGAGCCGTTTTTCTAAAACAAAAAACATATGAAAATTGTAAATATTCAATTGATTATAATGATGTTTTGTTTTTTGTTTTCTACTTACATGGCCAAAGAATGAAAATGCCAAACTGCCATCGGGTTTCTCTCTTATGGTCTTTGAGCCGCTCTCCTTGATTTGATTGCAAATGGCCTTGGCAATGCCCTGAGGATTAATGCAAAAGCGTACGCCATCGAAGAGATATTCCCTAACTGAGGTATGGACAAACATGGATTGGGGATCATTGAAAACGGCCTTCAGATTGGCATTCAAATGGACCAAAAGTAAGGCCAGGCCAGGATCATTTTCACCAATTTGCAAAACCGACTGAAAAAGAATTCAAAATTAATTGTTAGTAAAAAACAAATAAAAGAATTGAAATAAATTATAGTTTTTTGTTGAACCAAAAAAAAACCAGTCGTTGAGGCAGAGGTAGAAGTAGGCAAAGGCAAAGGCAGGCATTAAGCATTAGTAGGCGGGGCAGTTAGTTTTTTAGCAAGCGAAAAAGCTGAAAAATTACCAAATAGTAGCAACAAAATTTCATTTCTCATCATCTATGTATGTATATTATATATTAAATATGAGATTGTATGTATGTTTATATACATATGTATGTACATATATGATAAATTTGTATTTCCACTCATCAATTTAACTTATATCGGAGAATAATTTTCATTCAAGGCTCATGCCAATCAAAATTTCAAATGATGATGATAAGTTATGATCTTGAAGTTGAATGATTTGAAAACTTATTGCAATTAACTTTATTCAAATGCAACTGACATTTTAGTCGATTTGTTAACGTTAACACTTACTTTGACATCTTCAATAATGCTGATAAAGATGCCGTATACCCAGCTAAAGGGTGCTATAAATTGATACCAAACCAAAAGTTAATTATCAAATAAAGATTATCGAATGACATTTAGACGCTGATTCATATTTTTTAATCCATCAGGGCTTAAATGTCATTCTATAGATTAGTAAAACAAAAATAAAAAAAAAACACACAAATAACTCTACAGTTTTATACACTCGAAAAAAATAATTATTCTAAGGAGTGAGTATATAAATATATTTTATAATATTTCTTAATATAATTATTATTATTAAGAATTGCAATCTTAACTGGAAAACTTTTGTTTTCTTAACTTTCTTTTTTTCGAATGTATATAAAACTTTTTACTGATAAACAAATTAATCTAAACGAAATTCTAACATATTTAAAAAATTGTTATATATGTAGTTTGGAAGTCTCTGAATTTGATTTTATTTCATACATAATATCTGAATGAAATTTGATTGAAGCATTATCTTTTATTGAATTGCCAAATTTAATTATTTGATATTCTTTGTAAAAAACCTGACCTAAGGCAAACATCAAACTATTAACAACCAATAAAAAAGTTATTTCAGCTTTTATTAATATATCTATATAGTGAATCTTGATTCTGTTTTGGCCGCATTCAATATTCATTATTACGGTGAAGAGGTATGGGGCTAAAATAATAATTAATCACCATTAAGAGTAGTAAAATGCCACTATGTAATCTGGGCCATTAAGAAGAACAAAGAAACGAAGAATAATAAATAAAACTAAGAGGTAGTCAAAGATTAAAATCTATCAATAAATAGGCAGACAAGTGAACTCTATATAAAGTCCATTACCATTAAGAGTATCGAGTCAATTTGTTATATGTACATTTTTGTTATTTTTTCTTCTTTTTGTTTAATTACTGTATTGTAGATATAAGACCAAAAACCCCCTCAAAAAAAAGCCATGCAAACCATTTCAATTATGTATATATAGTAACTGAAGTCATCTCTAACTAAGATGGAAATTAGTAGTGAATAAAATTACTTTACGTTTCCCTCGAATACGTTCCATAAGACGCTTTAATATGCGTACGCCGGGAGTGCGATTGAGGCGCGAATTCAATCTATTTGCAAAACCCTGAAAGATATCTGTGATTTCTCTTTCGAATACTTGTAAAAATGCCTGAAATTGTGTATTTTGGTCAAAATATTACATTATTATATTGATAACAGTTACAGATATGTAATATATATAATTTAATTTAACGTTTTCTCATACTCACATTCATATGCATATTAAGGGCCACAATGCGATCGTTTTGTGTATATGGTGCCGATGCCTCCGGATCGAAATCAAAATGCACATTTTGAACGTAGGTGATTTTGGAACCATCACGTGAAAAGTGCTTCACCTTTTTTTGACGATATTGTCTAAAAAGTAAAAAAAAAAAAAGGAGTTATTATTTTAATTCAAAATTAGTTTGTTATACATACTTGTAGACATATGGACCAATTTCCTCGACAATTGGTATGGCACCTTGTTGTATCATATCGGGATTGGTAACATTGAAAATGTATACCTTAAAGTTTAGTGGTTGAGGTAGATTGACAAAACGTTTGTATTGATCCGAACCATCTGATATAATGACACTCTGAAAGATAAAAACAAAATGATATTAAATGGGAAAAAATTATATTTTATATTTAATTTTATTTAATTAAATTTGATTTGATTTTTAAAAAAATAAGCTATCCCAAATTGATTAAGTTCCATAATGTTAAAATTATTAAAAAATTTTCTAAAACTATCTAGAAATAAAAAAAAAATATTTTTAGCATTCGACTAAATGTGTTTTAAAACTTTTTTGTTATCTTTATTGAAATACCTCTAGCTACTGATTTATAAAACAATCATTTGGTACAATTTTATTCTATTGTTTATTGACAAAAGGTTATATCAAATTTGATGGTTATTTATTTATTTAATTCCATCTTATGCCCATCAACAAAAAATCGTTCATTATCTTCTTATAATTACATATTCAATTCAATTTATAAAACGATATTTTCATTTTGTTTATCACATTTATTTGTAGGGGCTACAACAATCTTAACCTCTAATTTATGACGTATAATGGATGCACGGCAATGTCTATGAACCGGTTTCAACGAGTATTTGATTAAGGGAAAAATTAAGTATATTTTGTCATTTCAACGAATTGCAGATACCCTACACTAAGAAGGCAAATATGTATAATAAAAGTTGCCTTGTTAACGTTTAAACAAATTAAGTCACATTTTGATAATATAAGAATAAGTGACACGATCTAAGAGATCTTTTTGATCAGGAATATGGAAATGATTCATTAAACTAATATACTCCATCAAACTATATATATGTATGTATATATAAAGGGTGTAAAAGTGTTTTCTCAGTAAATGCATTTGATTAGCAAGAGTTGCAAGATGGCGAGAGGGTGAGAGGGATCAACGACCAAATGAAATATTAGTAAACAAAATAATTGACATATATATATATGTATATATATGTATGTATATAAATATATATTTTGATTCCATAGCTAATTGAAATCGATTGATGTTTAAAAAAGAATTTCATTTTATTGTTTTTCTCTTTGGACATTTTGTCAATCGGTGACCTTGTAAGAGGCCTCAATAAAAAAGTTGGCAAAAAAACAAGTTCACAAACATGACTAGCAATATAATTTTATGATTATACATATAGTAACAGTTGATACAATTGAAGAATTGTCAAAGACTGACAACGAATATATATATATATATATATACATATATACTATATAAATATATAAAAAAAGAAGACATTTTCAAGGTCACTGCACATGATCGTTGACGTCGCCATGAAAGAGCAAAACCATATAAATATAAAACGTTTGATTAACCTTAAGAGTCAAAACCAAACGAGAGATAGAGATAGACTAACATTAAAAGAGAGAAATAGGGAAAGAGATAGAGCGAAATAGAGACAAACAATTGACTTTGGCCCAAAATTCATTCAGAAAAAATAATTATTGCGAAATCAACAAGCCGAAAAATAAAACGTGACTAAAATGTTTGATTTTCAAAATTTACAAATTCAAGATATTGAATGTGCATGTAGATATGTGTGTGTGTACGTGTGTGTGTGTGTGTTTAGGGTTATTGGGTTAGGTACCAACTTTCTTTAGCTTTAATGGAAATTACATTGACATTGTCTTTAAATAAAAAAAATACCCTAACAAATAAAGGTATACTTATTAGTTACAATCAATACAATTATGAAATAAATCTCTAACAGTCTTACATTGGATATTTTTCTATTCATAATTAAATATTCTAATTAAAGAATTTTTGAATTCATTGTACAATTTTCATACCGCTCAAAAGACAATACTATTGATCATTTTTAATAATATATTCTAGAATATTTAATTCGGTGTATAAGAATCAGAAAGATTAGATAAATAAATAAATGTATTTTTTTTTATTATTTTACTATTTTTCCAAGTTCCTACACATATTGCATATAATTGAATTGAATTCTTAAGATTGGTCATACTTGTTAATATGTAAACTATAATTTTAATTTTAATGTCAAACCTTGTTTAGTTTTTTTTTTTCTAAGGTTGCTTTGATTTTTAAAAGCATATTTTTCTACTCAAAATATTGTTTTAAATATGACCCTTTATTTTTATGTTGGCATTTCAATTTCAAAGTGAAGGCTCCACTCATTTTTATGGCTCATTCTTGCTTGAGTCAAACGCATACGGAAGTTCATTGTTAACGATTTCTCAGAGTAACTTGAAATGAATAACTTCTTTTTTTTTTTGTTTATTTGTAGGTTTTTTTTCGGTTTTTCTTGTTGTTGAACAATTTTAGGCCTGACCTCAGGCGGGGTGCCAAAGCAGCAAGGTAAAATATAGTAACTAGTAACTACCATGTCAACGCATACAAAACGAAGACCACAAAAAAACAAAAAACCAAAAAAAAAAAAAAAACCAAGACAAAAACGAATAAGGAAGGGGGTGTGACCGGCGGAGGGGGTCGGGCGGTTACATGGGGTTTGGCAATTAACTTTGAGCAATTAAACAAAAAAATTTCTGCTTGCATTCTAATTACCTTAAAGCAAAAAAACGAAGACCTAAAAGCGTCTCAAAGTCATAGCCAAGTACTTTTGCCTTGGCCAAATGCTAAGACAGAGAATGTCAAACTAAATTTAGTCACGCCTACACGCCCACGTGACCACATATATCAAAATTAACTGCATATAAATTAAGTCCGAAGAATTTCTAAGGCTTTGAATTTCAATTAGTTTGATGAAAATGCATTCAAAAATAGTTTTTCTTTTCTGTTATCTATCTATGTATATACATGTACAATTTTATACACATACATGCATACATATAAATTATATATATTTACAAAAAAAAATATATATTTATTTCAATATCTGGCATGCATTTTAATTTCGATTTCATGGTTCGACCATGATGTTGATGATGATGATTCTATCGCCTCTTGTTTTGGCCGCAATTAAACATTTTCGTTTGTGGGTGGAGGCGTTAAAGCGGGAGTGTGTGTGTGTGGGGAAGGGATTGGTGATGTCATATATAGGGAATCTGCTGTGTCACAGCGATGTCATTATAATAATGTTTATAATGTTTAGTTGTCATGATGTGGTGCATTGTCGTTACTAGTTGCATATGGCCATTTATTCGTATATAGATCACATTGCGATTGTTAAGTAATCACTTGTATAATGACTTGCCCCAAAGGGGTAACACTGTTGGGGGACAAAATGGATAGAAAATTGGATTGAGTACTCAATTAAATTAAGTACTAGTTGGGGCTAAAGTTCACATCTCATCTCATCATGAAGGAATTGATATATTTATATACAAAGAAGCATTTGTGAAGTTAATCTAAACAGATTTGCCAAGAGAATACACGTAAATATATAAGTAAATTGTCCAAAGAAGAAAGAACATTTTCTATTCTTCTCACAAGTACATTTATCAGATCAATAATAAGGTTTAAAAATTTAAATTCTTCGAATTCTTACAATCCAAGAATTATTCTAAATAACTGAATAATTCATTTTGACTAACTAATTTCACATAAGAAACTTGTTTTTTTTAAACCTATATCTTACACATTCTATTCTCTTTATATATCGTATATATATACATACATACATATATAAAGCAAATATATTCTCTTTAAATATTTGCACATGATCAAAGTACACCTTGACAACAGAAATTTCTCTTTAAAATAACCAAACTAAGCAAACTTTAACAGAGAGAACCCCTTGAGAAGCTTTATAAGTTTCGTTTTATTCATTCCCTTGTTGATTCTATTAGCAATATGTGAAAATTAGCAAGTCCTAAAAAAAGAATTCACAAATTAGTCATAATTTTGATTAAATGTACTTGCTATTCTACAGGAAAGATAAAGTCAATTTTATTGCAAAACATTCTATTAGAATGCTTAATTAACCATATCGTTTAGCTGAATAAGAAAATAATTTTACATAATCTGTTTTATCTTTGAATTAGTTAAGTTATTGTTATCTAGCAATATAACAGTTGAAATATCAATATAAAATTAAGCAGGAATAATTATATATAAAGCATTAACTTGTTTCGTTAGTTTTGAGAACTTTTCAGAATTTTTGTTTTAAGATGTAGCCTAAAAGTAGGCAATTTGATATTTGGTGATTTTCCACGCCAATACACTTCTAGTTAAAGAATTTAATTTACTGATGCTTTTTAATCAATCAATCACTTACCTGTTCCACCTTTTTGTGAACCATATTGGGGAATAGAAACCATCCGCAATAGCCGCCTAGAACGGCTACAACAGCACCCAATGCGCTGACAATCAGTGACCAATGAAACATTTTACTTTGACCAATCATTATTATGATTATATTTTTGGTTTAGATCGAAGATTTAATGTTGAAGAACTGTTCAGCCAGCTGCGGCGATGCTGAATATGCCGGTGGCAACAAACAATGATATTTTGATTTATTTATTTATATTGTGGCGCCTTTTGAGGGGGCGAAGGGCTTCACGGGGGGCTCTTATGGCCTGACCTACGTCAAGTCAGAGCCAAGACAAGCCGCAAAAAAGCTCTACAGAGACTTGTTTTTTGGTGTTTTTTTTTTTTTTGTTATATATAATTTTGAAATAAACAAGTTGTTGAATGCGATGCGATGGCTTTTTGTGTTTTTGTTGTATGAGAAATATTATATTTTATTATGTCTTTTATTTTATATTTTTGCGTTTTTTATTTTTTTCTTCTGTTTTTGTTTCTTTTATAAACAAAAACGGGTTTTGTTTGGCGTTTGGTAGCAGTGAAAGCTTTTTGCTCAGCAGCTGATATAATTAAAAGATCTTTTTGTAAATATTTTTTTTCGAATATTTTTGCTTAATTTAATTTAGGTCGATTCACACACATAAACGGGTGGAACAAAAATGGAAAAAAAAATATATATATATATAAATATAAATGTAGGTTTAAACTGAACTGAACCGAACGAACTTGGACTGTTTTCCGCATTGAAAGTCAGGGACAAAATGAGCAAGTCAGGATAATTGTGGCACATATTTATTTGGTGTTGCGACCACGTAACCCCATGGACTGGCAGATTCAATCAATTGGGGTTTGAGTTACGTTCCGTTTCGTTTTTGTTGTGGGTGTTGTAGGTTTATTCGTATTTTTGTTTTGTTTTTGTTGGTTTTTTTCGGTTTTTAGATGCGATAAAATCAGGACTCACATTTGTATTAATGGAGCGCACGCGAATGAGAAGCCAGAGATATTTAGTTGTATGTATATATATCCGAAATAAGCATATGTGTATATATATATATGCATTTATATAGATTGTACAATATAATATAATTTTCACTTCGTAATTGAGTTGTTCACTCTCTCTCTCTCTCTCTCTCTGTCTCTCTCTTTCTCTAATTGGTGCTGTTTCACTTACTAGAGTCGCCTCTAATGACCGCGGGCGGGATCGCGCTAACTAACCCAAACTTAACAAAACCTAAAAATTAAAAAAAATAACCAAAACAAAAAAAAAACAACAGCATACTATATAGACAATTCGTCTACGAACGCTTCGCTTGGAACTACCGTCAACGACTGCCAAAGTTCAAATCAAAAGACAAGCTTGAAGCAATGCTTTGACTTATGGCTTTGTCAGTACACACGAGGGGGCGGGAGGGGATAAAGCCCTGCAAGAAAGAGTACGAGTGAGCGTTGTAGTGCCACAGAGAGCCACACTATCAAAATCAGAGGGAGTCAGAGTCAGATTAAAATAAAAATATAAAAAAAAAGAAAAAAAAATAACACCAAAACAAGGCAAAAGAGAGCTTAAACCGTTGACGTTGACAAGCCGTTAACTGACTAAGAGTTGAGTTTTTGCCCTGCTCTTGCGGCGGATCAACACATTTTTCAGTTAACTATACAACTTATATATAGTACATATATACAAACATATATACATACATACAAATATACATAGCTGTGTATGTACTTTACTTACTAATATTTTTTTACTCGGTTTAAGTTGCTTTTGTAATTTGTTAGTAAAAATTATGGATGAGCGGCACATTAGCAAATTAGTGCAAGTTGCGTTAGTATTTAACTTTTTTTTTTTTTTTGTACTTGGCTTTTTAGTTAAAAGAGAGTGGAAAATAGAGGGTAATTTGATATATTTATCATACAATCTTAATTGTGCTCTTTGTATAATTAGTTGGTTAATAACTGCAATCTAATTAAATCAGTTAACTTATTCTGAAACTAGGTCAGAGAATTAGTCTCAATGATCCTGGGACAACACATGATTAATTAGGCTAAATAACTCGTAGAATATTATTTTGAAAAAGGATTCAGTCTTAAGACTTGATCTAGTGTTGGAAATTAAGTTACTTTCTATGCTTTTACTTTGCATATCCTTCATTAAGTTTAGTTATTTGAGGTAAAATATACTCTTAACCATCAATAGGTAAACGTAGTAAACATTTTAGCTAAATTTAAATTAATTCAACCCGTATTCAAATTATTATTATGTAGGACAAAAATTAGAATTAATGAAAGGAAAAGAAATGAAGTATAATAAACCAAGTAACTATTTTTCTTTGAAACTTATTAATTTCTTTATCTATTTATTTATGCTATGGTTAATTAATAATGAATGTGTAACTATCAGGGACTTTCTTTATCTTAAATTTGGTTAATTATTTTTGCTATTCGCTATAACTTGTGGTCCATATGGAATGAGAGCCTGATAAGGGCATTAAAGCCATCTCAAGGGCCTTAGCTACACAGATGACTTTCATTTCTAGGGATTTTGTTCAGTATTCACATAATTTTCACACAGCTGTTCTAAGCCACTTGATCAAAAGGTCATTCGTAGCTAATGTAGCTAACTCTCTAAAATCACTCTCTAGCCCTTCCACTACTCTTCGTTACTCTCAAGTTTATCTCTTCACACTTGACTCTTCTCTTTGCCTGACATTGCGTGGGTGCATTTTTTTTTTAACCTTTTATTTTTAGTTTTTTTTTTGTTTTTTTGACAAAACGCATTAACTGGTTTTTTTCCAATTTTTTTTTTTGGTTTTTTGTGCGTGCCACGAATTTTATTTGTAAAAAATAAAATAAAAAACTTGTAAGACAGCAACAACACCAACAACAACAACAATTGAAAAGAGCAGCGGGTGAAGCTTTTGTTGAACTTGACACGATTGTTGCCCATTGAATTGGATTGTTGTTGCCGTTAAATATAAATTGCCTTTGGCTCTTGGATTGTGCAAAAATGTAAAGCTTTAAATATTAAACAAATGCAAAAATTTATCAATTCAAATTGAAAAAGTGTTAGAGAGTTAGAAAGAGATGAAATATCATATTATACATATGTATGTATACATATATATATATATATTTAGTGATTCGAATTTATGTTAGCGTGGCTTGAATGAGATTTTAATTAAGGCGGGTGGTGGTAGTGCCAACGGATACGATTAGATTGAATTCGTTTTTGGGTTTTGGATTGGATGGGAGAAGTAAAGAAGAAAATATGTATAAAGTAAATTATGACTATTGATTTGGTAGAAAACTAATACAAATAACATAGTCGCTTATGATTAAAGGTAATCAACGCCAATGGCTTTGTCTAAACATTAAACGAAAGTAAATGGAAAGTTTTGCACCTATTTCAATGACAAATTCTAATACATACATACATACTATATTGATTTCAACAAAAGTTGGTAATATCATTTAAACATAATTATTTGATAAAGGTAATCAAAGTAAGAAAACGTAT
The DNA here is from genome assembly GCA_037075365.1 of Drosophila emarginata. Taxonomy (NCBI): domain Eukaryota; kingdom Metazoa; phylum Arthropoda; class Insecta; order Diptera; family Drosophilidae; genus Drosophila; species Drosophila emarginata. Next base: position 6,038,396 of record JBAMCD010000296.1, read on the forward strand.
CCGAGCTATATTTATAACATAATCAATCAGTTCAAAAGATAAGAGCCATTAAATGAAATTTTTTAATGCCAATCGGTGGTGGCTTAATGCAGATTTGAGCAATTGAAATCAACTTCATCAACTATTGAGATTTTATTTTTAAACTTTAGCATATTGCTTTACATTGAAAAATATTTTTCAAAATTAAATAGATAAAATAAGACTTAGTGTTATAATTTTTCCCTTTACATTTGCAAGTTTTCCCCTTTATAGAAAGGTGTCTAATAGAAATAAACTTAAGTGATTTAATTATTTTTTGTAGGTTTTTTTTTGCTGTTTTTTTATCGCCACTTTTCTCATTTATCACTGCTTAACCTAATTTTGTTTTTTTTTTCCTTGTGAGTCTCTTAATTATTTTCCAAGAATTATATACACATTTAGCCTACATTCTGAGGTGGGTTTTCGAGTAGTTAAGTTCTCAGTTTCATTTTTTGTTTTTGTTTTTGCAGCACTTACCTATGGGCACCACTGTTCTGTAGCTTCTCCTATTTGCGTGCTTTACGTTGATATAGTAATTTAAATATTTATTGCATTTTTTCCTTTCTGCTAGGCAAAGGCTCTCCACTTGACACACTCAAGCACACACACACACACACACACATCTAGATATATGGCTCTTTGTGTGACCTCAAAATTAAATTCAAATCTCGAGCAAATAGTGCAATACTTGTATGGCAACAGCAGAGGGGAGAGAAAGGAGACAGTAGTGGTAAAATCTATGTGCATATATACATATATATATATACTTAGTATATATCCTATAGAATGATGTATAAAATTTCCCAACACAATAAAAAACAATCAAATCAAACTCAGCAAACACGAAACATGGCAAATAGAAGGCAAAAAATAAAAAAAGAAAAATAAATAAAAGGGAAAAACAAACCATACGGGGAAACTTTCATTCATTCATTTCATGATGGTGGCGTGTGCCTAGGCAATGGCAATTTATAGATAATTTGATACGAAACGTCATTCAGTCACTCACTCACTTACTCACTCTGCCAGTCAGTCAGTCATTCACACAAAGTGGCACAAGGACATATGAATCGTCTCCACTCCCTCTAACCCCCCAAAATTCTATTCCCTCAACCACACACCGATTTGCATTCGAAACGTATTTTCATTATACAAAATTGGAAAATTGTAATTCGACTTATTTGAAACCAACTCCCCCTCTCCACATACACACACACACACACCACTCCCTCCCAGCCATATGCGGCGTATGCGTAATTTATGCTCTCACGCTCCAGTTCTAGAGGCAAATTAGAGAAAACTAGAATGCACACAATAATAATGAAAGAGCTGAAAGGAGCTTAAAAATGCAATTAAATGGCTTAAAGCGTATAAAATGGGGCCAGGCCAAGCCAGGCGAGCCAGGTAAATGCAAGACAAGAGGCAAGGACCGCAGGCAAAGGAACCATTCATCTATCCATTCATACACTGAGCGACAAAAATGACCAAACCTATTATTTAATTTAAATGCTAACCATTTAATAACTGGAAAAACTAACAGATGTTTTGAAGGAAACTAAAATGCACTTTAAATCCATTCATTCATCAACCACTGTAAATGAAGTAAACTGGTTAATCTCAACTTGTTACCATTATTCATTAAATTTAAGCATCTATTTTAAATTTAAATGTAAGAAAAATATAAAAATATATTAAATTTATGTAAATGTTCTATTCTTTATTAATATTCTTTTTATTCTTTAATATTTTATATATTCCATATTCTATTCTATATTTTGGCATATGTAAAGAGAAAACTATTTTTAAATAGGAAATGTTGTTGCTATATTTGGATATGTTTTTTTTCATGGTTTCTAGTATAATTTTCTTTCTCTGTTGTTGGCACAACAATTCCAAAAGGCAGTCACAACAGCCAACACATAACACAAAGGCCTTAGGCCAGGATTCAACTAGGCACACTCGACCGCTTATCGTCAACTGTCATCGTCTGCCAGAAGGAGGATGTGAAGAGGAAATGAAAGAGACAGTGAGATATAGAACGAGTGAGAGGGAGGGAGAGAGAGATAGAGATAGAGAGGGACAGAGAGCAAGAGGTAAAGGCACCTCTTCAAGGTACATGGACATCGCATCGAAAATGTGGCATGTGAGCGACCGATTGATGAGCAGCAGCATGACTTCCAGTTCCCGGACCTCAGTTTACCTTGTCCTGATGCCTGTCAGAAACTGTGTCAAATAAAGTGCTAAAAGATTTATGTCTCCACCTCACTTCCCTTATCCCCTCTCTGCTTCTCTCTCTCTCGCTCTGGCACTTTATGCTCTGCCTTTCTGTGTCTATGGCTCTCAATAAGTGGAACGCTTCACCCTGCTCTGGCTTAAGTGTCTCTAACAACTGCCAGACAGGACATAAAGTTGCTTGTCTAGTTATATCTATATATATGTATGTATGTATGTATATGTATATATCTGTATATGTATGTATGTGTGTTGATGTTTACCTCAACACTGCTGACCCGGGTTAGAGCCAAAGCAATTTATTTGGTTATTGCAGATTTATGCAGTTGCTTTTTGTCCGGCTCATAAAGTATAAAAGAAGTCAAGCCTTTTGGGGATTATCTGGCAAATATGATAAGCTCTGGCTACAAATTAAGTGAATTTCATTTGAAAATTCCATTTTCTTTTTTTTATAAGTACAAGCATTTAACTAACTTTATGCAATTTTCGTAAGTTCCTTTAACTTAAAAGGTTAAAAGGTGGGAAATATAAAATAAGAAACTTTTACAATGAGCAAATGCAAATTTAAGAATTTAGTAAAACTTATAAACGAAATAATTATTTAAATTATTAGTTATCTTCAATAACTAGTTAAACTGGCTTAAATGAAGACTTAGACGACTGTATTAAAAGAATTCTAGTTCAATTTAAATATTTTAGTTTATTTCTAGTTCTCCTACTAAAATTTATATATATATATATTTGTATTTTTATTTATAATAATGTATAAGTTGAATCCATAAGAGTAAATATGCATATATACATACATATGTACATATATCGACTTTGTTAAGCTTCTCCTTAATTATTCTATTTTTTGCTTGTTTTAAATTTAACTTTTATATTTTACCAATCCAGTAAGAGCACTTCTAAAATTAATAATTATAATTTACATTTTTGTTTTCAGAACTTCTTAGACGAAATTTAGAAAGATAAAAGCAAAAGAAAGCGAGATAATATATAATAAACATTAAAACTTTAATAACGCTTTTCGGGAAATTACTAGAAATATCAGCCATGTTTCACTTAAAATTTTAAAAGAATTACGTTTGAAGTTCACAAAAAAATCTAAATGAATTATTATAATAAACGAAAAAAAAAACAAAATTAAAATTAGGATATGTTTATAAATTAAGAAAATTTCCCACTTAAGTCAATTGGTTATTACCATTTCTAATGATGAATTTGGTTTTCCATTTATCAATTGGCCTCAAACTAACTGCATCGATTAGGTCAATAAGGAGAATAAATCTACGAAAATACGATAAAAAAAAGAAGGAGGAGTGAAATGGATTCCAAGGACAAATTGCTATTTAATCCCTTTCAATTGAATTTGTGCTCGAAATTTCGCAGCCTTCATAAAATGAATTATTGCGCACTAAGATTTTTGCCCTACAGCTGCCAGCAGCAAACGTGCAACCACCCACAAAGCAGCATTGCCCAACCCCCCACCCCCTCGCACGGCCCCACCCTACTATACGGCACCCTGTCACTACGCTCTGGGTCACTAAAGAAGAGATGGTTTTTTCGCTGGTCGTCGTCCTTCGTCCTTCAGAGCCCAGGGACGCAAAATGCAGGCTGCAGACGCTGGAGGCCAAATCAGGCATGGAGCGAAATACAAAAAAAAAAAAAAAGCAAAAAAAAGGACGAAACGTGGCAAAAGAGAACACCACCATACAATCTAATGACAAAAAGGCGCCAAAGGAAAAACCTTTCCTTTTCAGCTGCAGCTCACCGCATCGCACCGCGTCTACATTGTGGCCGTGCCACAAAATAACACGCATACGCCGCGTTGTACGTTTTGTGCAATGAAAATCAAAACATAAACCCCAATTTCTAGACTAGACTTCGTTGTAGTCGTTTCGTGAATGTCGTCGGGTTTCCTTTTTTGGGTTGCATTTTCATCGGATTTTCCAGCGGCGCGTGACCAAACTAGCACCGAGAGCAAAAGCGAAAGAGAGAGTCGGAGAGATTGACAGATAGAGAGAGAGAGCAAGAGCGAGCGAGCAAGCTAGCAAGCCACGAAGGAGTTTTCATCATCATCATCATCATTATCATCATCATCATCATCATCGTCGTCGTCGTCGTCAACATAAATGCGACTGAGTGAAAATTGCATTGGTTCAGTTCTGTTTCAGTTTCGAGTCCGTGCAGTCAGCAGGTGCAGCCTAGGTCCTGCCGCCGTCGAGAAGGGCAAAATAAAGTGCAGTGAGAGTTGTTAGTAGATACATACATACCTACCTAAATTATCAAAAAAAAAAAAAAAAATAAAAAATAAATAAAAATAAAAAGAAAAGAAAACACAAAGCTTAGTGAAAACTTATTTTGGGAACGGCACAAAGGAATCATGTCGACGCTGCCATTTTTACTCAGCGTGGCTGATGAACTGGATAACATAAATAGCCAATCGTATATGGATGATTTCGGTTTGGGCTTTCATCCGCATCGTCAATATTATCGCACACCAACTATACAGCTATCCCTGCCGGCTAGCACTGATTGGACTGGCGGCGGACGACAGGATTGGCAGGGACAAGGACGACGCGGTTATCGTAGCTATAAATTCTACGATGATACGCAAAATAATCTCGAAGAGGAGGATGACCACGAAAAGCAGCAGCCAGAGGAATTGCAAGTGCATCACCATCATCATCATCATCAGCAGCAGCAGCTGCCACAAGAGATAACCCAACTGCAGCAACATCAACATCAACTTCAGCATCAACATCAACATCAACACCAACTCCAGCAGCAACAACAATCCCAGACTCCAACAACTGGACGACAGGGCATGGTGCAATCTACATCCCATGATGTTGGTGTCGGTGGATTGGGTTTAAATCTACAATCGGGCGGTGATGAGGAGGATGATGAGAATATTGATCGTACTGTACGCATGTATAATCTGTCCAAAAAATGTTGCAAAAATTATTATCGTCATGCCCTGGAGACGGGTCCCGCCGCCGGCTCAAAGGTAGTCAAATGCAGTCAACTTCGTTCCGAGAGTAGCCACAAATCCAGTTCTAGTTCAGAGGAATCATTGCAAAAGATACCCTCACCCATTGAGTTTCTAACATGTTTTCTCATTAAGAAATCATCATCATCTGGATCAAATCGGCCATCGAAGTGTTTGGGACAGCAGCAGCAGATCCAAAAGAAGACATAGAACGCGGCCATTATGCCCAAGAGGCGTAGCAATTGCTTCTGAATGTTGGCCAGAGTCGGTGTGCTATGTGGTGAGGCATGGAGTTGGTTGCAACGTTGCGGCGAGTTGCCCAGTTCGGAGCCCACAACGCTGCCAGCCACACGATTGGGTAGGATTGGCTATTAACCAAATTGAACAATTCCACACTTACAGCAAGCACAATGCGACTCAAGGCAAAATATAAATCGAAATAAATAAACCAAAATCGACAACAAACATTTAAATAATGGACATTAAAACGACAACGAAAATCATAGAAAGCTATAGGAAAAAAAAAAAAATAACAGAGAAATTTGGAATTTTAATTCGAATCAGGGAATTGCACCGTTACCGTAATAATATCGGAAATTAATTTTAAACCGTCTACGGTAAAATTTTTATATTAGAACATTTTCTATTTCTATTTTGAATGGGAAACAACAAGGAAGGAGATCCGATTTCCATATTTATAAATTGTTCAGTTTAAAAATTGCTTTAATTTGACTGAAAATTTACAAAAGTATAATAAATTATAATATAATTTATTAACAGTTATTATTAGTTTTTATCCAATGGAAAAAGAATTTCCAAATTAAAACTTGTAACAGCTGCAGAACTGAGATCAGAATAAACATTTTGTATTAAAACTATCCATTAGATAGTGAAATTGAATATAAAAATAATATATATATATACACAATAAGTATATACATATATTTCGGTACATTTCCCTGATTGGGATTTTTATGACTTAAACCAGGGCTACACAAAATACTGTTAACTTAGATTCTGCATCCAGGCAACGGACTACTATTAATACTAAGGAAAAGGGAAACTAAAATCGAAATATATATTATGAAACAAATCTGAAGATGACAATATTTGGTAGCCCTGGTTTAAAATGCTATGAAGTTAGTTACACTAGAATTTGATTGATTGATTGATTGATAGATTGATATATAGTTCGTCTATTTATTATTGAAGATGAGCTTAGGAAAGTTGCTCATCTAGTAGATGAAGGGATAGTTCCCCTAATGAGCTAATTCGTTTAACTAGTGTAATCAACTTGTTTATGGAAAACAGAAAGAGATAGAGAGAAATATAGTATTACTATATGGCAAGGTACACATTAATGTTTCATACAGGCCAAAGACAAAAGCAACGCTTAAAAACAAAAAGCTTAATGAAAATCAAAATTTTTCAATTTAACTAAACACCGAAAAAAACATTTTTTTTGCAAAAAAAAAAAAAGAAAAATAAAACCAAGACAAACACAAAACAATTTTTAAAGCCAGATTTTTAATAACTAAAACCGATACACAAATTTGTTAAGTGAACAATTTTTTATACAATTTTTTGATACCAAAGCAAAAACAAAAAAAAAAAAAGGAGAAAAAGAAAAGAAATAACTTATATAAACATATATTTATATTTACTATAACATTTTTGGGCAATAGCAAGAAGCTTGGGACACAACAACGAAAAAGAAAATATTAAAGCTGAACTGAATAAGTTAAAAATATTTGAATTTTCTGAAATAATAAATTGCAAATATTTCATAATTTTTAAAAAAACAATCGAAATACAGAAAGTACCTAAAAACAGTAACAGCAAATTCTTCTTTTAAGATAATTGTAACAAAAATTTGTGAACAAGTTTAACTAAAAAATTCAAAAGATAAAATTGAGTATAATTTGACAACAATTTCTCTTAAAAGAGATAAAGATAATAAAAGAGTTTTCAACTTGTAAGTTGGTGGAAAATATTTTAAAATTCTCAAGTTTTATTCATGAGAATTTTTTCTTTTTTTACTTTGAGTTGTTCAGTTCAGCTTTAAAAATTTCATTTAAAGAGCTATAAGCCAAAAACTAAACCTGGCTAATTTAATAGCCTTCTCGCACACAAACACACACGCATAAATGTACACACAGTCTTACCAATACCGAAGCAATGGCAATGTTTCATTTTCACACAGGGAAAAAGTTTGTTTCTGTTTTTCCCTTTCTTTGTTTGTTTATTTTTTTTTTTGGGGGTGGGTGGTGAAATAGGTTAAAAATTGAGGCAAGAAAAAACATTTTTGCAACGAAGCTTTGAAACTTTGTCGACAATGTCGGCGAATATTTTTTTTCTTTTTTTTTTTTCCTGTTTTTTGGGGAAAGTGAAACATGTTTTCAATTTTGTTTCAAAGACCTTGATAATACAAAACAAAAAACAAGAAGGGGGAATAAACAGAAATAGTAGAAGAAAAGATTAAATAAAGAAGATGCAAATTTTTTAGAACTAAAGATAAAGAAAATAAAAATAAGATCATACACTAGATTTGCCCTCGATAATATTTCAGTGTTCTAAATGTATTCTAAATGTTGCAAAAAGAAACCAAATCGAAATCAAAAATAAAATATTTACAAGAGAAAATTTTATATACACATATATAGATATATTATATACATATATATACTGATATGAACTTAGACACAACTGTTTGCACTATTTCAGAGTTTAGAAATTATCATAAAAAGAAAACGAAGAAAATCGAAAAAAAAAACAATTTTAATTACTCAAAAAAAAAATACTTTCTCAAAAGAAAAAGAAAACCGAAAGAAGAATCTATATCATACATATATCAAATTGGATTGCTCCATGTAACGATTTCTAATTTAATCGAAACTCTAAAGATATTCCTTAGGTTTAAAGAAAATTCGTGAAACTTTTACTGCCCATTGCAAAGCTTCATTATATTTACAATCTTTTGTATGTTTCGATCGAATCAGAAATTAGTGTATGGAAATTATCCTCTCGAAAATGAAGAGAGCTCTAACACCAATCAACAAAGAAAAACAAAAACGAAAACCAATACGAAAGAAAGTAAGTAGAAAACATTGTTAATGAAAATTGAATTAGTTAGATGAAAATGCTCTTAGATTTCAATTGATGTTTAGATTTCATTCATTAAACGATAAACGAGAATAAAAGAAAAATAACAACAACAAATATATATATATATATATCTATTTACATACATATATAAAAGAATGAAAATGAAAAAGAATTAATTTTCCACTGTCATATCTAGAAAGGAAAACCCACTCCATCTACTTCACCTCTCGAAACTACATACTTTAAATAAAACGCTAAGCATATCATTAAAAAAAAATGAATCAAAACACAAGAGAAACAAAATTTCAGCTACATTGTATTAAATACATATTAAAACTTGAAATTTCAAATAAATAAACATAACAAACAAACAAAACGAACGAAAATTTATGCAGTTTCACTTCTGTTCTCTGTTTTTTTTTTTTTTTTTTTTTTTGAAGCCTTGACAATTAGCCAAGGTTATTATATGCGTCCTTCCGTCCTGCATATTTTTCGTTGAAAAATGTTGTGTTTTTTTAAATTATGTGACCTTTTTTGAAAGTAGTGTCCCTGGGTTGTGCGACTTATCCAAGGATACGACATCATTGCATTACTTTAGCACAGTTTTTTTTTCTTCCTCCCATACCCATTGCCAGTCTGGGCATATTCATTCAAAAGGTCACCACTTTCTGGCATCTGCATCAACTAATAGCAATTGGTGTAATTTGTTGTAAAATATCTTAATAGCACCAGTAGAGAAAAACTGTAAGTAATTTAATACTTAAGCATTTTCCATCATTTCGATAATTTAAAGCAGTTTCCAGCTAAATTCAGATTAATCCTTCGGTTTATCCTTCTTTAAAATGCGCAATGACCTAGTCGAGGCTTTCCTGGCTCCTTTATTTCTTTTGGAATTTTAAATTGGTTGCAGTGACAGTGGCGCCACAATTACCGCAATTTTAAAGTTTTTTTGAAATTGTTTGCCTGGTTGCTTCTTTCTATACGCTTCCTTTGCCACAATGTCCACTTTCCCTTTTTTTTTTTCCTTTTTTTGGTTATGGGTCTTCCGAGTGTGTGTGTGTGTGTGTGTTGTGGCTTGTCTATTGGGTTCAATAGCACAACACAAAACAAAAATAGACTAATAGGCCGAGCAGACCAAACATTGTTGCTGTTGTTGGGTACCGCCTAGTTTACTTCCTTCCCTCCTGGCCAACGCCTCCTCCAGCTATAAATAAATTTTTCATTCGTATGCAAACAAGTGCAGCCAACAGCTCAATGGATAGACACACACGGTTGTGTGAGTGAGATGGAGAGAGAGAGAGAGCGGGATGTGGGGGCGGATATACTATATGTATGTGTATGTGTGTGTATGTCGTGTCGGTGGGCATAATGGACATAAAGGAAATACGTACGTGCAGAGTTATTCATTCTCATACACTACAAATATGTAAAGGTAACTAGAAAAAAATATTATTATTATTTTTAATATATTTTTCACTAGATCTCCATTAAAAAAAACCTAAATTTCAAAAGATAAATTTGCCAAAAATTTTTTAAATCAAGAAAGGCAAAATAAACTAATTATTCACTTAAAGTTAGTCTTTATAAAATCAAAAAATGTTGAATATATCCTTTCTCTGTGTTTTACAATAAATTTAAAGACTTTCTAAAAGTGGTGAAAAGGGATTAAAAGGTGAGCCAAAAATGATTTAAACGTAAAAGAGGAATATAAAAATTAATCCATTTATCGCAAATTAAAGTCTTTTGAAAAATTGTATTTTCTTAGTTCCCAAAACGATTTCCGTACCCATCTATTGGTACTCATTCGTTATATAAATTCGACTTCAACTTTAGTTGTAGGGTATTTAATGAACGACTTTTTCAATGAACTTGTTTTTTTCCATTGTGCAAAAATAAAAAAAAAAGGAAATCGAAACTTTTTACGTGCAGACTTTGTTCATTTTTCCACTATTATTTCTTTTTTTTTTGGCTGGTTGTTTTGCCTTTTTGTTCTTTCTTTCGTTTTTGTTTTTTTCCTCTTCTTCTTCTTCTTCTTGATTTTTGTTATTTTTGGTGTTCACTTGCATGGCCAATTACAGTTTAAGTTGTTCTAGCTCTAGCTTTAGTTGCAGCTTTTCCTTGCTTCTTGCTTTTTTGCTCCTTCCTCCTGGATTCGAGTCCCGTGCACCGCATTCCGTGCTCTATTAGGTGTGCCTTGGCATGTCTTCTTCGCAGACTTGCAGATGGCGTCGCATTGCAGTGGCATAGTCATAGTGGTGGCATGTTTCAGTGCGGTTCGTCTCAGGTCGCTTGCACCTGTGTATTAACCGGCAATAGTAAATACAACAACAACAACAACAGCAACAGCAACAAAAACTGTTGCCCTTTTTGTGCAGCTGATGGTTGCCTTTTAGTGTCTTAGTGGCAATTTATTTTTACACCCGAATTGCCACCGTCGACTTAACTTTAATGTCGTATGAAACCTGAGCTTATTGATTGATTTTTTTTTATATACGTAATTAGATTGCCATTTGAAATGATAAAGTATACGCCACATTTAACTCATTCACATACTTTTAGGCTTTTAAATATAATTAATCATTTCATTCATTATAGGCAAATGGGGCATATTCTTTTGATCAGCATCCACAAACGTAAAATAAATTTAATTAAATTTAATTTGTTATCAAGACTCCTTTCAAAATTTGTAACATTCACCAAAATTAAAGTTCTCACTTAATTAAATTATATTTGACTATCAAATTTGAATTCAAAGCAAAAGATAACTTATCAAAGACATTAATTAATTACTGTTTAAAAGAGACTTTAGAATGTAATTTCAACACAAACACTAATAGGATCAATGAGATAAACTTATTAAAGGAAAAACGAATAAAATATCGTAGAATTGGTACAGTAGAGGGTAAAGCTTAGTCAGTAATTTGATGAACACGTGCAACTCTATTATTTTTTTTGTTTTTTTTTTTATTTATTTTCCGATTTGCCAAGAGCCATTTAATAGAATCTACAACATTTTCGTAGAACTCATTAAGCGTATAAAAATTATGATTAACATTAGATTTTTTCTATATTTTTGTTATTTTTTTTTTTATGATCCAGGTTGTATTTATCTTAGTTGGTAGATTTATTTTTTGTCTTCCGACTTTTTGCGGAGGTGTTGACGCCTATAAAATCGAAAACTGAAAAAAAGAAAAACTGTTGCGCTAATCAAACAAATGGTTCAAGATGTTTCTGAGGTGATTTTTCTCGTGTTTTTCTCTTTTTAGTATTTTGTATTTTGTTGCTGGCACAATGCCCATTGAATGACAAATTTGTGTTGGCTCGCAAAAGCTACAACATTTGTGGTCATAAACAAAATAAGGAAGCAAGACGAGGTAACGCTAACGGTGGCGGCTGCGGAGGCGGAAAGAGGAGCACAATCTAAAGGGGGGTGGTAAAAATTTTCATCTGTTTCCCCAAGGGGGCAGTTGCAGCTGCATTTTCCATTTTCAATACAACGCGTGCCTTTAATTGTTTTAAATGTTAGATAGATGGGTGGGTGAATTGTCAATGCTAATTAGATTTTTACCTCATATAGTTAAACCACCCCTTAGATAATCAAAAAAAAAAAAAAAAAACGAAAAAACAACAAAAAAATAATTCTAACCGAAACCATATTGAATAAAAAAAAAACTATGCATACAATATAAAGAAAGTTTCAACCTACACATTGATTTACACACCCTTTGCCATAAAATTAAACAAATTAATCGATTCCTTTGTTTTTGTTACTATAAAAATTTCTATACCCTTTGCCCATAGAATATATCATTGGGTACATGGACCCAGACTAAAAAGCCAAAACCTGAAAATATATACATATTTATAATCAGTATTCATAAACAGATTTTTTTTTAAACCTTTAAAAAGTTTTTTTTTTATACTTATTCAACAGTTAATTTATCTGTGTTTTTAAATTAAGATCTTGTTGTAAGAGTCTATTGATTATATGTAGTTAAATATATGTCTATTAAACACTTAAAAGTTAAGTAGAATAATTATACAAATTCCAATAAATTAGTCTCACTCTTTATGCAGGGTAATTGAAAGTCAGTACTTTGTCTTAATTACTTATTTAGTGTTTTTATGTATAATTACATTTCATTATTGTTACTACTAGTTGGCATTGTTGTTATTACTTTTGTTGTTGTTGCTTTTGTGTTTTTTATTTATTTTTTTTTTTTTTTTGTTACTACCAGCTGCTGCGGCATTTTCAATCGATTTCCAAACAAGATTGATATTAAGTTGAACTACACTCGATTGACAGCCTCTATTCTTTCTCTTTCTCACCATTCCCATCTCTCTCTCTCTCTCACTCTTGTTGATGTATTTATAGTTGATCTTTTAGATACACTTATAAATAATATTTTTCTTTTTGATTAGACATACGCTTTCCCTATGCTATTTTGCTCGCCTTTGGGGCCTTAAATAGGTGCCAACGCATTTAATTTATATGCAAGTTTCCATAAATTTCATTGACATTCGGTGCCAAGACTCTAAGACCATTTAGTCATTTCAAAATTATCAATTTGTGAGAGGTAGCAGGCAAATGTCAGGAGTGAAGTCGCCATTCTAATTTATGAAGCTACTTAAAATTAAAGATAGCAAAAGCAAATGGAAACATCTTGTACTAGAAAAAAAAAGACAAAAAAGAAAAAAAAAACTAGACAGCCAGACCTAATTCCGATCGTGCCGAAGTTTGTATACCCTTGCAAATATTCCATTTTGCAATTCAGAAAAACGGGACTATTTGTGTAAAATGCCTAATTTAATCAAACTTGGTAATATCGTAATATCGGTAATATACTATAGTGATGAATACTAAATTTGGTGAAAATATTCTGGAAATCAACAAAGTTATTGATTTATAACTCTGTTCCAATGGGAGCTATATGATATAGTCATCTGATCTGCCCAGTTCCAATGCATATACAATGCAAAATTTATTTCTCTATCTTTAAAACGAGACAAATTTGCATTGAATCAGACAGACTGAACAATAATATACATACTTATGGATACACTTTATGTAGTTGGGAGATGTAAAAGTAATATACCCCTATTTACAAGGGTATAAAAAAACAAAACAACATTCTCGAAATGAAGTGATGAAATCACACCGAAATTTCTCTACACTTGCAATTCGTCTAAATGAAAGGCAGGTGGTCAAACGATTCTAATATTAGGGAACAATGACTTTTGAAATTGATTTACCGAATGGGGCAAAGATCAAAGATATTGAGATTTATATGGATTTTGTATAGGGTATGTAATAGTTAGTTTGAAAGTAATTTAATATATTTCTTTTTAAGATTAATTGTTTATTTGAAATCTCTCTCTCTCTCTCTCAGGTATATAGAAATTTTTGCCCATATACATATGTATGTATGTATGTATATATCAATGCCTATGCATACATATATCTATATATTATATATGTATGTATATGTTATTTGTATTTAGCCAACTCAATTGGCATGTAAATTGCTGAAAATGTTGTTATAATTAATATCAAACACACACACAAAATCTATACCAAAGACAATGGGTAAAAGCAAAAGCAACAACAAATTACAATTACAGAAAAACAGGGTGGGCCAAATAAATCGAATCGACTAACCAAATCGTAACCCAAACCCATACCCATACCCATTTCCATTCCCAAACCCATGTTGCCCATTGATATTGATGATGATGACGTTGTCATGGGCTCGAGGCCGTCTGATTGTGGTGGGAGGAGATGGAGATGGTTGTGGAGGGCTGGAGATGTCAGGTCAGGCCCATAAATGTTATGTTCAGTGCTTCTTGTTATTGTTGTTGCTTTTCGCTAATCTTTTACTGTAAAATCGCATAGCCGAAAAGCCGTTTACAAATTGCCTTTTGTTATGACAACTGTCACTCTACCCCGTCGACCGCCCGCCGCCGCCACCCACCGCCCACTTTCTATAATAGTCAAACTGTCATCCCAATAGATATGTATGTTTATAACATAGACATAGATTTATATCTCTACCTAAACATATATATATATATATATGTATCTGTATCTATAGCGGGTAAATTAAAACGAAAAAAAAAGACAAAAAAAGACATTCCCAAATTTGGTCAAAAAGTGAAAAGAATTATGCGCCGTTTCGCCTTTGTATGTATAGTATCTGTATCTTATTGTCTGTCTGGTTTTTATTTTTTATTTTTCAATTTTCGGATTTCCTCTAAAGAAATGTTTTATAATTTGTTTCTAAAACGGAAACTGCTGCGTAATTAAGTTGAATCTCAGTTTGAAACGCTCAGCGAACTTCTGATCTGAATATATATAGGCGTTGGCGATATGGGAGAATGAGCTGAACAAATCTTAAACCAAGTGGCCAACCTATGTATCTGAGAATGCCAATCATGGGAAGAGATTGAACTAATTTGCTCTAGGAATTTAATGCGGAAGCAAAATGTCACATATCACAAGTTCAAGGTGAAACTATATACATAGTTAGAAGAGTTGTAAAATTAAATATATAAGTACAATTTCGAAGCTTTTGAAACAGCTTAAGATAAGGAAATATCGATCAGATATTTTTCAGGCCAAAAGTTTCTAAATTTCTAAAGATCTAACTGAAAGAAATTAATGATAATAATCAATGTAAATGAATGATTATATATTTTAATGCATCAGAAATAGGTTACCAAATCAGTGTGATTAGTAAATCTAAATTTAATGTTTCGTTATATGTATATTATATATACATACATATATATTCATAATATTTATATTTTTTAATCTTAGTAGGATAATGCCATTGCTAGTTAAATTTAAAACAATATTTACGGAAGAAATTGAAAGCCACCTGTTTTTAAGTTTCATTTCAGTCTCAAGGAAATGACTTTGATTTGGTATATTCTTCTGCCCACTGAAAGATATTGCCGCCCCATTGAGAACTGAAACAACAATTTGTCAAGATAAACAATTGGAAAAACATTACAACTAAGAGAAACAATCAAACAAATAAATAAACAAGGCTGGTATCTAGTTGAGTGGCGGCCCAGCTAAATACGTCACCAGCTAAGCCCACTCTAAGCCCAACTCAGAGGTCGGATCCACTTCAAGTCACTATAAAAGCGGCAGACACTATGTGAGTTGAGTTTAATTTGTAACGAACGAAAATCGCGTGCGGACGTTATTTCATCAATTTGTAACCGAGAACGCGTTGAACCGTAAAGTTACCGGAGAAAACGGAACAATTTAACGCGTTGCGGCGTCCAAGACAAAAAAAAAGAAAGAAATAAAATAATTAAACGAAAGGATAATTAATTATTAGAATGGCATTAGTACCAGCAACAAAAACTGAAACCGATTGGGATTATTGGGATTATCGTCGTCGTTTGTGGCGTGACTGGGATTTGGATGATTGGCATTTACCATACTGGAAGCGATCTTTGTCCCGTGTGGGATCAGCACCCGATTTGAGTCGTGTTATTGTCGGCAAGGATGGTTTTGAGGCCAATGTCGATGTCCATCTATTCAAGCCATATGAGATTACAGTAAAGACCACCGGGGACACTGTTGTTGTCGAGGCAAAACATGAGAAGCGTCGTGATGGCGACACCTTTGTGGGTCGTCACATTGTCAAACGATTTGTGCTGCCCCGCGGCTATTATCCGAATGATGTACGATCGGAACTATCATCGGATGGCATCCTCACGGTCCGTTGTCCCCCATATCTGAGCAATGAGCGAAGTGTCTATGTCCGTCAAGTGGGACCCTCGTATTTAAGCATCAAAAACTAATCCCAAAACAAATAAGAGTACATAGAGAAGTAGGCAGATTTCAGATTTATGTGTTTTGTTTTCTTCTTCATATACATACATATATATATATTTTTTTTTTTGTTTTTTTCTTTGAGTTTTTCAATTTTAATCTGTTTTCGGTTTGGCACTGCCTCTGACAAAAAAAAAAAAAAAAACACAACAAAAAGAACGATATTTAAATTGATGAGCACTTCGAAAATATGAATTATAAAATACATATAAATTTTTTTTTTTCCTGTTTAATTTCGATTAATTTTTAAGTAAGAGTTTAAAAGAACAAAACATTGGACTTTTTTTGTAATTAACCAAAAGAGAAAAAAAAAAACACAACAACAATTGTTAGTTAAATAAAATAAAAAGTTTAATTTATTAATGAAAATAATAGAAATGTTTTTTTCTTTCTTTCTTTCGTCTACCAATTGGGATTGGCCTCAAATCAAAGAAAAGGAAAAAGTTTATTTAATTATTTATTTTTGCAGAGAATATTCCAAATTCGATAAATTGTTTGAAAGTTAAACTAAAGTTTAATTAATCTCAAAGTTGAATAATCACATGGATGAATTGTATCTACGAATCGAATTACTAAAATAATTGAAAACAAATGTTACTCTCTTTGTTTTCAGAGATATCTATATATTTCTATATACAACATGTTACTTTTTAGAATAGAGTCATCTAGAAACAATCACAACAATTATTGAAAATAATGTCGTAAGTATGATTCTTCAATTTTTGTAGCTTCGTTTCGTCAGTGAACACTAAAGAACACTCTTTCACTTTCTGACACTGTTCTGAACCTATGTGGTTAAGAAGGTTGACAGGTGTAATCTAATCATTTAGAAAAGGAAAATGTAACTTAAGGTTTTTCAAAGAAGATATTTTCGAGAGAAACATTCAATTTGTAAAGTTTTTTAGAGAATTTGTAAGATTTATAGTAATTTAAAATTAACTTTTAATTTTACAATTTGATTTAGTTGTAAAATTCTTTTCAAAAATCTAAATTGACTAAGGCCCATAAACTACTACCATTTATTTAAACTGACCATTTGAACTTATGGTCAACGGAAATCCATAGAAAAAGTCTAGAGTCTAGACAATAGAACCATATAAAATACATACATATATATGTATAAACCAACAATTTTGTAGCCTGAGACCAAATCTACACAAACACAGACACACACACATGCACATACACACACATGCACATGGAGAAGATGTCTAGAAAAATGTCAACATAAATTGGCTCAGGCTAGACAAAAAGATATATGTCTGATTATATAGTATAAATATATACATATATAGATATATACATATGTATATGCATATGTATGTATATACCACGCCCTTGAGCAATTTCCGCAAATGCCATGTAAGGTTAAGTTGGGAAAATCAGCCCACACATAAAATACAAAAAAGAAAGCGCATAAAAATTGCAATAATAAAAAAAAATGAAACTAGATATAGATCTGATAATTATAATGACCATACAAAGTTAAAAGCAACACGCAAGAGAAATAAAAAGGCGAACAAAAAATACAATAAATAAAATCAAAGGTCTCGAATAATTTCATTCATATAGAAGTTGGTATACCCTAACATTCAGTCTTATATCCATAGATACAGCTAAGATATATTACAAAGAATGAGTGGAACATAGAGATTAGAGAGAGGTAAATTCTTTACTTAGTTTAAATATTCATTTTTGAATTGAAAAGTCTTGACAAGTTCGATATGTATACAGAATTTTCTTTTAATTAGTCACCATTTAATTGATTTACAAGGATGGATAATAAAAACTGAGAGAATCATTTCAAATCGAATTGAAAAATAAAGATTCCTACACAAACTTTTACTTAAAATAAATAAACCAATTTTTCTAAGTGTATAATTAATCTTAATAAAGAAACGTATAAAATATTGCACGCGTCGTATGCGATTTATCTTTCTTTTTTCTTCCTTATGACAATTTAAAACCGAAATGCAAATAAATCAAATGAATTGTCTAATAAAAATCGAAAGTTATAAGTAAATCAAATCAACAAGTCTATAAAATTAATTCAATTAACCATAAAACACAAATCGCACATTTTAACAGCCAGAAGCGATTTAAAACGCACCAGCGACTTTGTGGCATTTGGTTAATACTGATGGGAAAAAATCGGACTATGAGGCAAAAAAAAAATACTATACTATATATAGTCATCTGATTGTAATCAGGTTTGCTTGTTTTTCTTTCCAGTTCTTTAGCCAATTCTGCCATCGAGTGGTCAGCGATCGCTTTGTGTTTTTTGCTTTTTGTGCGATTTAATAGCGTTTTTGGTCTTCTTAGCGACTTGAGTGCGATTTGTGTTTTTGTGGAATTGTTTAGGGGGTTTTTTTCAACGCTTATTTTAAGAGCATTTAATTAGTGTTACTGGAGCGGATTACCAAACATTTAATCACATTTTTTTTATTATTCTTTTTTTTTCGTTTGAATGCACTGCCAATTGTTGGTGTCAATCCCGAGATCAATCAATGGTCAATTATGTATAACCTTAGAATTTATTTGAAAGCCAACAGCAACAACAATTTGTCAATCAAATGCTCCATCAAATTCACAAAGCTAAACTATAGAATACATTGGTATGTACATATGTACACACATACATACATATGTACCTATCAACTTTTTTCTTTTTTTTTTTACACTGGGGGCGAGCCTCTGCCCACTTTATATGGGTCGAATGAGCTACTTTACTATATACATACATACGTATATGTATTGTATACATATGTACATATATATACATAAGGAAAGAAACAAAACCTAAACAAAACATGTTTGTTGACCGACCAAATAAGTCCAAGAATTGAACGAGTGTAACACACCTACACACACCGATCCGCAAATAATGTGTATTTAGTTTTAATTAAAAACAATTTAGACTGACATATTATAAGACGTAGATCGAAGCATCGGGAGAGGTGAGGATGGGGTAGGAGGTAGAAGGAGATTGAGAATTACTTATTGTTAAGTTGAAAACTAATTACAATTGCAATTGTTGGCGGCGGCGCATTTGATTTCTTTATATAATAACAATTATGATATATGATTTTTCTTTCTTCAAGTTCATCAATTTATCACTAACGGAAAATCGAAATGATCATTATTCCAGAAATAAAAATAGTTTTACCATTTCCCTCTACCCTAACATCCAGCCATCCATCTCTTTTGCCATCCTCTAGACCACTCACTCTTCCACTCGTCTTAATTTGCTTTATGATAGGAATGAAATATAACAGCCTATATATAAATATAATCATACCTATATCTATATCTGTATATATAGATATATGTGTGTGCGACTGTATATATGTATATACATATGTACATACATATATTTTGGAGACAAAAACTGAATATACATACAATGTGCTCCCTTTTTCATCTCTTCACGAAAAACTCAGCATTTTCTTTTGGCTTTTCAGTCTTGCCTTGGCTCCGAGCGGCAACGGTGCGTGATTATCCCTCCTTTTCAATAAGCAAATAGAAAAGAATAACGCAAACTTTTCCCTTTCATCAATTTATAACATATAATTATATCAGATCAAAAAAAAAAAATACCTCACTTAATCTATTTTTTCTTATAAATTTTCAATTTAAATTTTCATAATTTTCGTACGACAAACTAAATTTAAAGTGTTGTTATTTTTTTTTTTTTTTCGTTTTTTCCTGTTTCGTGTATATGGTGCTATATATTTATAGAAATTTTTCTTAATCTTTAATGGTTTTTTATACCAGCTATCTTCCCTCTTACTTATAAATGTGTCGTCTATCTTTTACTTAATATATATACTATACATATATATATATATGTATTTACTATATATACATATATATATTTTCAGCCCAACAAATGTTCTAAAACGATATCGAAACAAAAACAACAACAGAGAACAGTGAATTTTATTAATGTGTTCCGATTTGAACGTGTGTTAAGGTGCGAGAAGATATCTCCAAAAAGGATTGTAGGTCAACATAGAGGAACGGCACTATGTGGGCAGCGCAATATGTTTTATGTGCTCTGACATGCATGGCATTCATGAGAGGTAAGCACTTGAGTAATCGCAAAGCATCTGAGCAAGATTGAAAGCATGTGTAACTCTTTCATCCCAAGGGAAAAAATTTATAAAAGCGACACGATCAAATAGATCATAGAAAATTGTTGTTTTTTTTTTTTTGTTCATCCTTTGTTGTTGTGAATATATTTGGAAAGATTATTGTGTATAAAAAAGAAAAATAATTTTTAGAAAGTTCACGATCGAAATTACAAAAATTTCTTAAATATTTCTTTTAGAAGAATATAGAAAAATATTTAAATTTTATAAAGGTTTAGACAGCTTATCAAAATAAACTAATAATAAATTCTGATTATTAATCAAAATCTTTGTAGATAAAGCATAATTCTGTAATAATTATTTTAAAAGATAATTGTAGAAGTTCAAAAAATTGTTTATAACTTTCGTAATTATATCTTTTATTTTATATAAAATATGTAAAAACTTACCCGAGTGTTGTTTGTTTTCCATATCCTATATAAATTGCTGAACAAGGTCTTTCCATTGGCATTTTTAATGAAAATTATACATTTCCTTTAGATTTGTAATGCACTTGAAGAATCCTGAAGAAAAGTGGATTAAAACTTGTATTTTAATGATTTCTTTACCTTTAAAGAGATTTAGTTATTTAATAAGAAGTTTGAAGTCTAAATTTATCAATTGAAACTGATGGGATTTTTAATTAAAATATATCAATATAACATATTGAACTATATTTTAAAATTACAATCTATTCGATTCATTAAATTACTTTATTGAAATTATAGTAGATTCGATTCAGTGACTAACTTTTTTTTTTTATATATGACAACATGTATATGGAGAGCAATCTTAACCCACTAGTGCCCAACATCATAGAATTTATGTAATTGTTTTTAAAAAAACCATTAATTTTTGATAAGTTGCACATGTTAAACTGGAAATCGTTTAAGTGATCATTTCATTATCAATTCTCTTTTGGTCACATGTTGGTTTCCCTTAATTTTTTCTTCCATTATTCATTGTTACTGAAATGAATATTCGCATCAATGTATGGGGACGATCATTGGATTTATTTTGTTTTCAGTTTGAATTAAAATCTTAAAATGATTCCTTATGTATAACCTTTAGGCAAATGCCGTCATAAAATCATCAAAAGGAAAATCCCATAAAAAATCATTGGTTCTAACAGCTAATGAGCCATTTAGGCAAATTTTATGACACCTTCTGCTACATTCAACATACACGATGAATCTATGAATCTACACAATAATGTCGACCACATATTTTCCGATGAATCATGGGCAGCATGAGCAACTTTCCCCTGCACTCCGCTGCCCTCAGTATTCACAGTGGCAGCTCATCACCCACTTAATTACCGGCCGGCATTTAAAAAAAAGGAAAAAAAAGAAAATTAAAAACATAAACTTTGCTCGTAAATTTTCTTTACCCAACAAAAAAATAAAAAAAGAAAAAAAATGTCTAAGAAAATATATGAAAAATATATAATACAAAATCGTCGACACTGAAAGTTTTTTTTATTTTTTTTTTGGCAAGAGATTGTTAATTCTAATAGCTCTGCCACATGTGCCCCAAATATATGTGTGTGTGTGTGTGAGTATGTAGACAGCTGTTGCAGAGATTAACCTGCTTACCGCGTTTCCATTGCAGGCACACATGGTCTAGTTGACTGTGAAGTGGCGCCTCCGGTGGAGCATGCCACAAGTGAAATTCTTCTATCAGATCTTGTCAATACGGCCATCTATAGCTGTGAGGCTGGCTATCTACTAAAGGGCCATAATGAATTGGCATGCAATGTGGAAACCGATCAATGGCAGGGAGAACCACCAAAGTGTGAGAAGGGTAAGAGAGAGAGAGAGACAGAGAGAGAGAGAGAGAAATTAAACAAATAAAACTATAAAAAAAAAAGAAATGGAATTAATTTTGCGGTTTTCTGTTTAGAGACAAATCTATCGGAGCGTCGTAAGAAGATTTTGGCTTTACCCGAAGAGCCAAAAGTTCCAACACCAATGGCAAATATATTGGACTTGAGTTGTACCCAGGCAAAGGCTCCTGAGATAAGACACGGAGCGGTTATTAAATACGAAAGAAGACGCAAGGGTGAGAAAGCCTTTCTGGTTGCCTATTATGGATGCAATGAGAACTACGAATTTGAGAGTACTGAGGCCACGGCCATGTATTGTCGGCAGAGTGCATGGGTGGGTGAGATACCCACTTGTGTACCATTGGCTGAATATAGTGATGACGATGACGATAACGAGGCTGACAATCAATATGATGAATATGAGACGGTGGAAAATGAAGAAACAAATCAGCATTTAAATGATAATGATGACGAAGAGAATGATGAAATGAATGGGCATGGTTCGGTAGGACAAAAGCCACCACCGCCAGCACCACCATCGCCACCAGCTGAAGGTGTTGACCCTGTAGTCGTAAATGAACCCAAAAAGGAAATTGAATCTATTCCAGAGGCTGAGCCAGAGATTGTAGTAAATGTCCCTCAGCCTGAACTTAAGCCGGAATCTCAGCCTGAACCTGAACTTGAACCTGAACCACAACCTGAATCTAAACCTGATGCACAACCTCAACCGGAATTGGAGATTGAATCTGTAAATGCTGCCACTGATATACCGATTGTGGTTGAACCCACCAATGATCCCTATACTCCACGTATTTTGGATGATGAATGCGGAAAAGATCATGGAGGTTGTGCCCATAAGTGTGAACGTCTCTTATTTCCTGGTGAAAATGAACCACGTTTGAAATGTAGCTGCTTTGAGGGTTATGCCTTAGATGCCCATGATTATGCCTCTTGTCATGGTAAATCGGAAATATATATATTTTGAATAATTTTTGTATAACTAAATTCGATTTGGTTTCTTATTTTAAGATGTCGATGAATGTCTGGAATCAAACGGCGGCTGCTCACAAATCTGTAATAATTTGCCCGGAAGCTATCAATGTGCCTGCCAGGAGGGCTATCGAATCGATGAGGGTAAAACCTGTGTAGGTAAGTTAAAACAAAAAAAAAAAAGAAAGCAGTCCTTAACTTGAGTCCTACCGACAGTAGAACCAAGTACATTTGAATTAAAATGGAATTAGAATGAAGCATATTCTTATAGATATAGACGAATGTGCTCTACCCGAAGTTATAGCAGAGTGTTCCAGTGGTTGTGAGAACACACCTGGTTCGTATCGTTGCATTTTGCCCTTGAATACCAAAGAAGATGCCGAAGTGGATTCGGAGACGGTACCAGAAAAGAAAGTGATTGTACAAGATAATGAAGTTATAGTAGAGACAACAACGATTCCAACTGTTGATACTACAACACAGTCGATTTGTAATGCTGGTTTTATACTCTCGCCAAATGGTAACGAGTGCATCGATATCAACGAGTGTGAAATAATCACCGAAGTTGATGATGTAGATGCTGCTCGCAGCTTATGCCAACAAAAATGTGAGAATACCATTGGATCTTATCGCTGTCTGTGTCATACTGGCTACCATTTGGATAAAGATCAAAAGAGTTGTATTCGGGACTCTTGTGCAGATTTAGATAATCCACAATTGAATCGTACTCGTTGCGCCCATCAGTGTGTTAATTTAGCGAATGGACAGGGTTATGAGTGCATTTGCCCCAAGGGCTACAATCTGGCCGTGGATCTATATAGTTGTGAGGTGGCCGAGTCGCCTTGTACAACCGGAGAAGGGCACGAAAGTTGTCGTCCGGGCACTTGCATTCCCAGCGAGGATAATAGCAGTTTTAGTTGCTCTTGTCCGCCAGGATATACAAATGAGATAAATGGCTGCAAAGATATAGATGAATGTTTGGAGGGTACACATCTATGCAGTCACAGCTGTTTCAATACCGACGGAGCCTATCAGTGTCTATGTCCTGGCGGTATGACTCTAATGGAGGAATACACCTGTGTGGGCGAAGATCCTTGTGCAACAAATAATAATGGCTGTGAGCAGATCTGTCTAACAGCACGTGGCGGTAGTTGCTCTTGCCGCGAAGGCTTTCGGTTGAGCAAAGATGGAAAGAGTTGTCACGATGTGGATGAGTGTGCAGATGGCAATGGTGGCTGTCAGCAGATTTGTCAAAATCTGCCAGGTGCGTATAGATGCCAATGCTTTCCGGGTTTCGAAATGTTGCCATTGATGGGACATCAGCAATATTGTTTTGATATTGACGAATGCCAGCGGGGAGAGCATAATTGTCCGGATGGAATGCTTTGCGAAAATCTTAATGGCTCATATACCTGCTTATGTGCAGAGGGCTATGCTTTGGGCTTAACCGAATCATCTCAATCATCTGATCAATCTGAACCAATCACATCATCTCCATTTTATCCAGCTTGCTTGGACATAGATGAATGTTCGCTTAACAATGGCAATTGCTCGCATTTCTGTTTAAATCTTCCGGGTAGCTATGAATGTGCTTGTCCACTGGGCTTTAAACTCAACTTGGAGGACACTCACTTCTGCGAGGATATTGATGAGTGTCTTTTAAATAATGGACAATGCTCGCAGCTTTGCTTAAATCAGCCAGGTGGCTTTGCCTGCTCTTGCAACGAAGGCTATGAATTATCTGAGGATGGTTTTAACTGCTTGGACTTGGATGAATGCTCTCAAGATTTTGGTAATTGTAGCCATATCTGCATTAACCTTCTAGGTTCCCATCAATGCGCCTGCGATCATGGCTTTGAGCTGAGTAAGGATAAATCCAGCTGCATCGATATTGATGAATGTTCGGGGCTCCTATCAGGCGGTTGCACCCACGAATGCATTAACAAAGAAGGCACCTTTGAATGCGGTTGCCCGCTGGGCTATGTTCTGCAATCCGATGGACGGAGTTGTCGGCCCGCCTTGGTGGGTTGTCCGCCAGGTAGTCGTCAAAGGGAAACCCCTGAAGGAGGATGCGAACCCATTACATGTGATCTTGGCTTTATCCTTGGGGCTGTGGGCAAGTGTGTTGACATTGACGAGTGCCAATTGAATCGCGGTGGCTGCTCTCACAATTGTCACAATACCCAGGGATCGTTTAAGTGCCTCTGTCCCGCAGGCTATCAATTAGAATCCAATCAGAGAAGATGCCAAGATATCGACGAGTGTCTAACGAATAATGGTGGCTGCCTTACAGGCAAATGTATAAATGAACCAGGCGGTTTCCGTTGTGAGGAAACTATTACAACTACAACGACAACGACAACAAGAGCTCCTCCAGTTGTTCTAAGATTACCCAAATTACCAGAGTTTTCAAGGATCCCCAAGCTACCGGATATTAATAGAAAGTCCGTACAGTCATTGACCACCAAGATACCGGATATTAATAGATATCCAGTGGAGCCATTGATCCCTAAATTACCGGATATTAATAGAAATCCAGTACAGCCTTTGCCATCGTTCAATGCGCCACCCCTTGAAAATCGGGATCGATGTGCACGATTCCAGGCTCCAAACAATGGCAGAGCTCATTGTAATAAATATCGTCATAAGAAGAAATACTTCTATACCACACGGTGCAGAGTCACCTGTAATCCTGGCTATAGGCTCCAGGGTTCCGAAATACGTACTTGCGAAGCATCGGGTCAATGGAATGGCCTGGACAATAGTTGCATCGGTAAGTAATTGTAATTGTTACATTGAAATTTTATCGATTCCATTTTATTTTCTGTATTCGTCTGTAGCCATCAATAAATCGCCCACAATCGGTGGCAGCTTTGGTCAATGCCCTCCATTGCAGCCGGCTCAAAATGGTTTAATCTCGCCGATCCGTTGTACTCAGCGTAATTCCAATTTTGGTGACTTCTGTCATTTGAAATGCAATAAGGGATTTGTTGCCGTAGGAAGTTCCTTTGTTACCTGCATGAATATGGGCTGGACTTTTAATAATCACCTGCATTGTCGACCAGCTCATGGGAATAATAATTTTCCACTTTTACAATGGGGGCAAGTAACGTTACCCAATGCCAGACGTGTGAAACCTTTTATCAGATGCCCGGAAAATGTGGTTATTCTTCTTAAGGCAGGACAGAGAACGGCTCATGTTATACTTCAAGCACCGCAAACGAATTTAGATCAACGTTATGTCACAGCCCAACCAGCTTGGGCTGCTCAATTGCAATCCCATTTACCAGCTGGTGTACATAAGGTCATCTTCCGGGCTCAGAATCCAAATACCAAGCAATCGGTTGGCTGTCAAACTGTCATTACCATTAAGAATCCCATATCCAGCCCACCAGTTTCTCAGGCATTTTCGTTCACTTTCAATTCAGTACCAAAAACTTCGTCGATTTTATCAACCGTTAGGGAACAGAGGCCAGAATCTCTATTTAGACCATCGGCTGTGCCCAAGACACGTGAACCGGCACCATTTCCACTTCTTAACTTTGATACAATCAGTAGGCCAAGAACACGTCCAACGTACCAGCAGCATTCATCGGCAAAGCTAATTGATGCCTCATCGCCCTCATTGGGTTCATTATCTTCAGTTAGCAATGACAATTCTCGTTTAGATTTGGAATTGGGTTCAGCCAAAACCAATTATTGTCCACCATCGTTTGAGGTACATTTGAAGGAGAATCAAAATTTACGTTCAGTTGTATGGGATGAGCCACGTTTCGAGGGTAAACTGCTAAAGATCTTCAAATCTCATGTGAGTCAAAGACAAAAAACTAGACTAAAACTTAAATATGATTAGTTTTTAAAAATAATCAATGCTATAACGAACTAGTTCACAAACTATAACCCATAATTGATTTTCAGTTTAGGCTATATTTAATTAATTTTTTTCTCTTTCATTTTCCAGTTTCCTGGCGCCCTTTTCAGATTAGGTGATCATACGATTAAATACGAAGCTACCACCACAGACGGAGTTAATTTACTTTGCATTTTCCACATACATATCAAACGTAATTATAGATAAACTATTTAATTTTCGAAAACATTTACAAAAATAAATGCCTTACCTTAATTAGCTGCCAAACCGACACCTGCACCCAGTCTGCCAGAAATTAGTTTGCCACAATTGGAATCTTTGGCTCCCGAAGAACTAAATGCGAGACCATCATCAAATGGCAATGAACTCTTCTCTGGCTTTGAGTCCTATGTTGTGTGTCCCGATAAAAAACCAATTCGTGTGACCTCCCAGCAATCTGTAAGTGAAATAACCGAACTTGAACCAAACAAAGTAATGCAAAACTGTTTGCGAAGGCAAAGTTTTGTTGATCGTTGATATATTGTATACATATTTATATAGATATATATTATATATTTGTAGGTCGATCTGCCGGTGGGCTGCTCATTGAAGAATATACGCCCACAAACGAATCCCCAACAAACGCCACAGCAGCCAAAACGCGGCCTGCTCACCTCACTTTGGCGTTCATATGCTAAATTTTAATTTTTTGTATCTGATGCATTGAATTTATATATATATATATATATATATATTCTGTGCGTGTCAGGCCGTGTGTGTGTGTGTGTGCAAAACCCCAAAACGAAATGTCAATTTGCATGCACATTTTATGTGTAATTTATATTAAATACCTAACTAAATATTTAAAATAAAAACACGTGTGTACAAATTAATTATTCATATTCAACTAATTGGAAATTAAGACTTATATTCTGGATTATTAAAGTCTATTTCTATGATAGTTTTTTTTTTTTTATATTAATCAATTTTAAAGAAAAAAAATATATCATAAGCAAGTCAGAGACCCTCTGATAAGCTGAGCCAAGTAAAGGGGTAATATAAAATACATACATACATAAACTCACTCAAAATTATCATAAATTTAATAAAGAAATTTTCTTTAATATTATTTTTTTTTTTTTTGTTCTTAAGGTCATAATAATTGTGTGCTTAGTGGAAATGGTGTATTTATTGCATCATCAATTTCTTTTTTGGGGGCATTTATCAATTCAAGTTAAAGTGACTTTTTTGGAGATAAGATTTAACAAACTAAACGGTTGGAATTCGGCTTAAAATTATGCTTATATGTATATATACATATATATATATTCAAAAGAATCAAAGAAAAGCAGGTGATTGAACTAACGGTTTTAACAGCTGTGTACCAGTTAAAGCCATGCAGTAACGTTTTACTAGCGCGTGCCCCTCTACAGTTTTGTATTCATTTTCATATATATATATATATATATATATATATAGATATTTGTTTTTTGCTATTCGAAATCAACTTTTTAAAGTGTTTTTGTTTTACTATCGAATAATTGAGCAGAAATGCCGTTGAACCCGTTTGGTTAGAACTTGTCATTAGAATTTGCAACAATAACATGGAAAAAATAAAAACTAGCCAACAATTTGATGTTTAGACCCCCAGCAAAGTCGCAACCCATGAGAAGTACCATAGTGTATATATATGTATATATAAATATATATATTTTTAGTATATATGTAGAGAGTATAATCTATTTAAATATAAGCAAGAGACACCAAAAGGCCTACTGATAACCTACTGAAAGAGAAAGATAGACCGATCAAAATCTCATGTGGATGCTATTTCATTCGCTCGATTGCTCGCATTATTATTATTTTCTGGTTTTGTTTTTTGTTTTTGTTTTTTAGATTGGTTTTGCTTTATTATTTTTTTTCTCAGTTTTTTCTTTTTTTTATAGATTATTATTGTTTTAAAGATTAACTAGCTACTGGCTAGAGATCTTGTGCCCCAAGCAAGTCTATTTAAACTCAAGATTGAGTTAAAAATTGAATCAGTTTTAAATCGTTTGCCGTTCGGTTCATAGTGTTTTTCCTATTCAATTTTGTGTACTGCGACAATTAGAAAATTATTAAAAAAGAAAAAAAAACAACCAAAAAAATAAAAAAAAATGTACCAACGTCAGGTTTCCTTTGATAAGGTATATAATCGGTAATACCCATACTTACTATAGAAAGTGAAACAAATAATTAGCACAAACAACAAAAAAACAATAACAATATTTTGAAATCTCATTTGTTTGTGTTTCAAAAGCGAATTAAAAAATACAAAAACCCAAAAACATGAATCTAATTATATAAAATGAGCAAACAAAATAACCCATAACTAAATTTTAATTTAAAGCGATTCTTTTAAGATTTAAGCTAAAGAAGGTTCATATAGGAGATGAAATCTTATTCTAAAAGTTTAGCAGGATTTTTGTTTTAGTTAAAGAATCAGTTCAATCTTTTTTTTATTGCTTTTAATTTTGAAATTTAACTTAAGATTTCAGGTTTCATATCATTCGTGCAGTCCTGATCGTTACTTTATAATTATTGCTTTTATTATAATTTTATTATAATTTACAGGGCATCCTAAAACCCTTTATATTCTAATCTGATAGAAAACCTTTCTTCATTTAAAGCAATTTTCAGCTTAAAACCTTAGCATACAACTTTGATATTCAGTTTCGGAAAAGTTAAAATGAGTTAAAATATAAATATAGAAATTTTAGATAATTTTCATTTCGTTTTTAACAAGATTTTCGTAAGACTTTTATGTTAACCTTACTTACTAAAAGTGAAACTCTGGTGAATCTAGTAAATTTGCTTACATAAAACCAAGTTCAAGGTTAATCGAGAAGGTTGAGTTAATTACGATAAGTGACGAACTTTCTGTACCCTTTCAAATTCTGTATTTATCAATTGATTGTAATGCTACTTTTCTGCGTAAAAATTCAAATCTGTTTTAATCAAATTTTTACTACTAAAACCATTTCTTGAGAGGAATAGTCTTCTGATCACATTCCGTTTATATAGATGGCTTTGAATTTAATTTAATCATTCTGATCAAGCATATATACTAAATATATTCTGTGTGACTTCTTTATAGACGTAATTAATATACCATTTTATGAAAGCAATTGCCCTTAACGCGCTGATTGCCATTGCGGTCAGGTCTACAACCTTTGATATAAAATTTCAATTTGATGGGTTTTCAATTTAAGTGAATTACATTATATATCCGCAGATTATCTAGGGCTTCGCTTCGATCAATGCGTGCCAAAAGTAAAACCTTTTTATATATTTATAATACATACATACGTATATATTTACATATATGTATGTATGTACATAACAACTTGCAACAACTGTACCCAACTATTAAAAAAGATTAATTTAGTTATTTGATTTAACATTCGATCCTTGTCAATCATTTGCTGCTTGATGATAAGATAATTAGGTTTTCCACATTATGAAAACAGATCGAATGGAAATTGATAAGGGAAAATTCAATTGCGATCGCTACTATAAATATATTTCAATATGTTTCTCTTACCATAGCCCACACGGGTGGAGGACTCCGCCTATATAGTCGAAGGTGTGGACATAAAAGAGGCTCGTAACACATGTTTGCTGTTCTCTCCCAAGGATTCATCCCTCTCGAGCGGTGTCTTGGCCAATACTTTAAATATTTTCAAGAAGCACGATATTAATTTAGTTCACATTGAGTCTCGGTCATCGTTGCGTGTCCCGGGTTATGAATTCTTTGTGGAATGCGATGGCAAATCTGGTGCCTTGGGCAAGGCCATTGAGGATTTGAAGAAGCAGTGCAGCTATTTTAATATCATTTCGCGCGATTATAAGGATAATGCCACTGCTGTTCCATGGTTTCCTCGACGTATACGTGATTTGGATCGTTTTGCCAATCAGATATTAAGCTATGGCGCCGAATTGGATTCCGATCATCCGGGATTTACTGATCCCGAGTATCGCAAGCGTCGTAAATATTTTGCTGATATCGCCTATAATTATAAGCATGGCGAACCATTGCCTCATGTCGACTACAACAAGGAGGAGATTGAAACATGGGGCATTATCTTTAGGAATTTGAGTAAACTGTATAAGAGCCATGCTTGTCGGGAATACAATCATGTCTTCCCCTTGCTAATCGATAATTGCGGTTTCCGTGAGGATAATATACCTCAACTGGAAGATGTATCCAATTTTTTGAGGGGTATGTTGGGGTTATACTCTCTCATCTCTATTTTAAATTTTATTTGTTGAGTTTATCCACAGATTGCACTGGTTTCACTCTGCGTCCAGTGGCTGGTTTGCTTAGCTCTAGGGATTTCCTTGCTGGTCTCGCTTTTAGGGTCTTCCATTCCACTCAATATATCAGACATCCCAGCAAACCCATGTATACACCAGAGCCGGATGTTTGCCATGAGCTTTTGGGTCATGTGCCCCTCTTTGCTGATCCCGCATTTGCCCAATTTAGCCAGGAAATTGGACTGGCCTCGTTGGGTGCTCCCGACGATTATATCGAAAAATTATCCACGGTATGGCCACCAATCTATTTATAATACAGATCAATAATTTTTCCCTTTTTTTTAGATCTTCTGGTTTACGGTGGAGTACGGTCTATGCCGTCAGGAGGGTGAATTGAAGGCTTATGGTGCTGGTTTGCTATCCTCTTATGGCGAATTGGAATATTGTCTGACCGATAAGCCACAATTGAAGGACTTTGAGCCTGAGGTCACTGGCATTACCAAATATCCAATAACACAGTTCCAGCCCTTGTATTATGTGGCTGATAGTTTTGAAAGTGCAAAAGAAAAAACCATGTAAGTTTATCATTTAATCTTAGAAATATATTTTTTTAAAAGATATATATTTCTTTTACAATTTTCTTACCTTGTTTTATTTTTGTTTTTAGTAAATTTGCCAACTCGATACCACGTCCGTTTGGTGTACGCTATAATGCCTATACACAGAGTGTTGAGGTTTTGGATTCAAAGCCGCAAATTTCCAACTTGATGAACAATATTAATTCCGAATTTCAGATTCTACAGAATGCCATTGTTAAGCTACGTGTCTAAAAGAAGGGAAAAATTTATTTTCATTTAATATCTTTTTTTTTTTAAATATAAATTAAGTACTTTTCATCCATTTCTTTAAAACAAAATATAAAATAAATGTTTTATATAAAGATTTAATCTGTTTATTAATAATCAAAATAAATTTTTACTTACATGAACTTTCGAAGAAAATCCTCCTTGGTTGATAGATTTAAAAATTAATAATCTTTATAGGCAAATTGCCAATAAGATTTAAATATAACAAGTTAAAGTCTCGATTAAATGCACTTTGAGTCATTCATCGTGTAAACTTCTTGTATACATTTTTTTTTTTTTTTGTAGAACAAGGAAATGCTGTCATTTCAAAGAGGAAAATGCATTTTTTTTAACTTTTTTTTTGCCATTTGCATTTTTTTATTACAGCTTTGTATTTTATTTAATTTTTTTTTAGTTTTTTTTAGTTTTTGATTTGGATTAGCTTTAAGTTAAAATAATATTATCTAATTGCTATATACAAATAGATTATAATATATATATACAAAATGTCTTAGTTATCATTTATAGGTATGTACAGAATCTTAGACAAATAATTAACTAATTGTAATAAGGTAGATGTAGTTGAGTTTTTTAATATAATTAACATTTACAAGGGATTTTGGGTTCACTTTTTCTTTTCTCTCCACATAATTTTTCTGAAGGTGGGCAAACAATATCAGGCAACCTTTTTGTTAACAATACAAAAGAATAATAAATGTGGAAAAAGGGGGCCAATAATACAGAGAGGGACTTACGGCGGGGACAATTTTCGAGTTTTGAATTAGATAATTGAATTGAACTGTGAGAAAAGAAAAAGCAATAAACAAAAATTAAAACAAATTCAGTTGCAATCTCAACCTGAGTTATATTATAATAACTTGAATTTATATATAACTACACGAACTTATTAAATATGGTCAGCGCAGTCTTGAAAAATAATATATTTATATAATTTAGCATAAGCAAAAAAAAAAAAAATAGACATATGAATAGACATACATACATATATATAGATATTATATTGTATAATAGATATTGGTTAGATTATACTTCGATTTATATAGACACAGAGATCCTCAATGATGGGGTGCTGCCCAACTGGCACACTAACTGGTAATTCCATAGATAATAACTAACGAAATATATCTAAATTAATATATATATATATACATATATTTTTTTTTTTTGAGAACTTTACCAGCTATAATTTGTTAACAAACTCAGTCTGTTGAGATCTACAACTATTTAAATAAAAAACAAAATAAAAAAAAAACAATTGTTTTAGGAAGATTAAACAAGAGAGCCCAAAACCGAAACATAATCGAAAAGGATTATTTAGCTTAATACACAGATTGGTTTATATGATAGAATATAGAGTTATATATGTTGTTATAAAGGATATATATTGATTTAGTTCTAGATAATGTTCAAAAAAATTTCCATTTTTAGAGAGTTTAAAAATTTGTTTCTACATTTCTTTAGTTTTGACTATTACCTTGGGCTGAGTGCGGTGAATTGAATAGATTCTGTGATTGCTCTTGGGACATCTGATAGGGTAGAATTTCCAAATCATTTGGCAATTGACTTTGATTACTATTAAGATTGTTATTAATATGATTATTATTGTTATTATTATTGAGAGATTGAAAGGGATTTGAGTTATAAAAATTAGTTGATTGCTGCTGGCCAATGAGTTGCTGCTGTTGCTGAAGTTGTTGCTGCTGCTGATGTTGCTGATGCTGCTGCGATTGCTGATTACTTATCATTTTATTATCTTCACTCTGACTCTCAGAGCCATCATCACTTATGCCCATGTGGAAATTGAGTGAGGGACTCGATTCGGTGGCCATTTGCATATAAGAGAGTAATGAGTCTTCGTTTGTATTTTGTGGTGCACTCGAATTGTTGTTGTTGGCATTGGGTGGATTGCTGCTAATGTTCTGCTGTAGCGGTGGCTGTTGCTGATTGTTACTGCTGCCATGACTATTATTATATTGCTGATTGGTGGGGGTATTGGTTTGATTCAAAGATTGTAAAGGGGAAAGATTGAGAAATGCATCTATATCTTCTATATCTTCCCGCGACAACATGTTGTTTTGATTTTGTTGTAATTGCAATTGTTGCTGTTGTTGTTGCTGTTGTTGATGTTGCTGTTGTTGCTGCTGTTGTTGTTGTTGCTGCTGTTGTTGCTGCTGTTGTTGCTGCTGTTGTTGCTGTTGACTGAGTTGCTGAATTTGCTGCTGATTTGGATTTTGATTTTGGTGGTGCTGCAAATTCTGTTGCTGTTGGCTATGTAAATTTTGTTGCTGTTGCATCATCATTTGTTGATCTTGATGATTTAACATTTGCTCCGAATTCAATGCAAATCCATATTGATTAAATTGTGGTTCAACCACATTACTGGTACTACTAAAGCTAAAGCTACGCTGAGCATTGCTACCGGCAGCAGCAGCTGCAGCAGCAAAACTCATTGGCACCATGGGCTGCAGATAAGTATAGCGGGCCAACAACAATTGCTCTGAAACAATTCTCAGTTCATCTTGTTGCTGCATTATTAACTTTTGCAATTCATCGTGTTTCCGTTGCAATTGATCTTGCAATTGACTTTGTGTGGGTGTCATAACAACAGCACCAGCTGGCAACAATTCCGAATGCTGTTGCACTGATAGCGGCGATAACACAGGAGCAACAGAAAATGGCGCTATAACCGGTTGCATGGGTATTGTCAGATATTGTGGTGGTTCCAGGAATGTCGGTGCGACCAATTGTGGACTGGATATGGGATAAGCAGGCTGAGGAAATTGACAAGCATTGCTGGTCACAATTTGTGTAGGACCCAATGGTAAAATTGGTAACATTTTTGGTTGCCCTGGATTTTGGGGCATTTGCAATTGTTGTTGCTGCTGCTGGTGTTGCTGATGCTGTTGTTGGGGATGTAACTGTTGTTGCTGCTGGTGAGGCTGTTGCTGAGGTTGTTGCTGCTGCTGTTGTTGATGTGGTGGCTGCTGTGGTTGCTGCTGCGATTGCTGCTGTTGCTGTGCTTGTTGCTGATGTTGTTGCTGCTGATGTTGCTGCAACAGTTGCGTATGCTGTTCGCGATGATGCTGTGAACGCTGACGTTGACTTTGCTAAAATCAAAAACAAAAATATTTTAATAATTAATAATATTTTTTTTTTCTTTTTTGATTGCTGACTGAACTCACCGAACTGACATGAGTCATCATGGATTGCCTGCTGGTCACTGAATCTGCTGACATTGATGTGGAATCCGATTCATTACCCCGATTATTATAGAAATAACATTTTCTCTTAGCCTTGGGGGATATTCCCGTAGAACTTATATTACCATAACTTGAGGCAGGCCTTGAGATTTTAAGGGGATTAATTTGGCATGATTGTGTTCCAGTTGGCCCACCGCCAGTCGATGCTGACCACATGGGTGATGAATCCATTCTATTAGGTGAGGTGCTTGTACCAGTGCTGGCCCCAACACCGGGACCTTGGACTTCATTACCCAAATTGGTCAAACTATTGCCAAGAAGCGAACTATCCTGATTATTTTGATCAAAATCGCGTAATGTTGTTGTCGCTGAGGCCGATTTACTACTGCTGTTATTTGTATTTGATGATGTTAATGTTGCTTTGCTGCTGCTAGAGCCACTGCCTCCTTTCGTCTGTTTATGATTCTGTTTAATCACCTCCGCATAGCTTACCACCTTATGAGTGCATACCACATAGTCTGGCTTTGAGTTGTATTGATGATAGCTCACATAGTAATCGGTTTGAAGCCAAATCCATTGTTGACCCTTGGTAAGGAATCGATAATAACAGGATTTACCCTCGCCATTTTGTCGTACTACAAGAAATAAGAATATATAAAACGTTAAGCATAAAAGGGAAAATGGTCAAATTGGATTAACCTTATTAAATATACCCTTTCAGGGGTTATAATAAAATTGGTCAGATGTTTGTAACGTATAGAAATAAGCATTTCTGACCCCATAAAGAATGTATATAAATATATCCTTAATCAGCATCAACAACCGAGTCAATTGAGATATGTCCGTCTGTGCATCTGTCTGTTTCTTTGCACGATTTAGACCTTAAATTTTAATTTACTTGGTTGAAACTAGTTAAGATAAACTTTTTATATGTGTACATTTGACAAGTTTAAATATCAGTTGGATCGGACAACTATAAGATATAGTAAGATATAAGACATAGTTTCTTTCGCATTTACAGAATTAATTTTAAAGAGTTATCAAGTAGTCTAAAACTGCAAGGGTATACAAGCTTCTTTTATATTTTTTAATTAATACTAAGTATAACTTTATTTTTATATTTCAGCATAGTCAATAGTTATGTACTTACAGTCTTCATGACATGCCACAATACTATCGAGATCATCAAAATGATAATAATCATAGCCAGAAGTGCCAAGTACTTCAAAGGGCATATAACCAATAATGGGCGGGGCTCGATGATCGAGAAATAGAAATTTCCATTCCATGCTATGCTTTGAGGTAAACTCATTGCTAGTGGGATCAATGATGCTCATCTCACGTATCAATTGAGGATTCTGAATGCGTCCGGTTCCAACAAATACCAATTTCTTATCCACTTCCGCATTTGCATTCATTTGAAAGATGCGTGGCAAATTATTATTAGATGTGGCAGATTGGCTACTACTGCCACCGCCTCCATCTGAGCTGCAAGAAGTTGATGTGTTCGTATCGTTACCTAAAAGAAACAAAGAAAAAAAAAGAGAATAGAAATTCCAATGATATATCATATATTAAAAAAAAGAAATCCAATCAGCTACCCACGAAAGTAACCCACAAATTTGACCAGCTCATAGGAATTGGCATCGACTTTCTCAATACCGCCACGTTTTAAATGTATATAGAAAGTAATCTGATTGCTGGTATTAATATCCGTTTGTCGCGGTTCAATCACGGGTGTGGGATGCATAAATATATTGAGCAAAGCCTCATGATCCATTTCATAGGCAACATCATATATGCTCATATTATACAAATCATGCTAAAGGATAAATTTTATTCAAATTAGAATTATTAAATTGAAATGTGAAAATATTTAAACGTACCGGTAAATAACCCAACTGTGAGGTAATACTTTCAGATGCATAAAATATGCTGCCCATGCTGCTAAAAACTATCATAAATCCATCTAAAGATTCCAGCATTAAATGCGTAAACTCATCATTGGTTAGAAATGTGGGCTTCCAGTCTTGTTGTATCTCAAAAACCTTTGAACGATCCGTTGCCTCTGTAAAGTACAAATGAAACATTTATTAAATATATATACATATGTATTATCAATTTTATTTATTATTGTCTTACCATTGTGATTTTTTAGAAATGCTATGGTTGATTTTAAAACTGTTGATTTATCCATTTTACGATTGGATGTTGATATAAGAGCGCTTAGATCATTTACCAACGAATTAAATTGATCCCGACGCTTCTTTTCACTCAAATTTCGTGATTTTCTGCAAAGAATACTGAGAGTTACAAAATCAAATCAAATCGAAATGTATTAAATAAATTTGGTTGAGTAAATGTTTCAATTATTTGCTTATTACTCCATTCTATTCACCCACATTATATTATTCCCTATAGTTATATTGATGGACATCTGCTAACCGTTGGCCCACGTGTCCCTTACCAATTGAGTCTTTGTCTGGCGTTGATTAGCCAAAAATGCCCATATGCTCCCACTTTGCAATGGCTCTAGGAATATAACCCCACCCACATATTTTCTTTAACTGATATAAATATGAATAAGGGTGTGGGAAAGGGTATGGCAATGGGTATGAGTATGTGTCTTGGGTTAGGGGTTGCCGATTGGCTGTTGTTGTTGAACGTGTGTGTGTCTTTGTGTGTGTATTATATACCTTTTGTCGATTCACATTTGTTGCGCTAGACCAAACTGGACGATTACATCTTTACATATTTATTTTTTGTATAAGATTTATTTCATATATATGTAGGATATATGATTTATTTATTTTTTTATTTTTACTGCATTTGACATTTTGCATGTCAAAATTTTTGGAAAGACTTTGAACAGAGGTTGATGGTGTATAAGCTTAAGATTCCTGCTATTGTCAGTTATGAGTTGAGTTTACAACAAGCGATTCAATACCTTCTCACTCCTTCGCTAACCTCCGCCCCCTCGCTTCTCCACGCTATTACCTTAACGTGACCTAATAACTAACAAAATATGTAACTGCATTTATAGACTAGAAAAAAATATAGGAATATTATTAGTAAAAGATTTACTAAATCGAATTTCGAACAAATAAAATTTTATACTTAAAAAAATCGATTAATTGAATCATAAAAGTATAAGTATTTATATATGTATATACATATATATATCTTTATTCTTGATTAGCATGAGGACATTCCACATCTTTCTAATTCTGATTAAGTTTCATAGAAATTGGTAACAAAAGATTTAGACGCATGAGAATCCTTTTTTCTTATATAGGGATTGCCTAAGTCCTAAAAAACATTTTAAAGTTTTTTTAAAATTTGGGTTTTTCTAGAAAACTAAAGTTTACGCAACAATCTGTTACCTGTTTTTTAAAAATTAAAATTTCTTTTACTTAATATTCAAGTGTTTCTGAAAAATTTCAATTTTAACAAAATCAAATAAATCTAAAGAAAATAAAATCACTTTTAAGACCAATTTATTGTGAATAATTTAAAATTTCTATAAAAGAAAATGCAATTTAGTTAACTATATTGGTCCTACATCTAGCAGCTTGGAATATAATTAAATATTTTACATTGTTAATTAATAAATAAAAGCAATCCATATTTACCATGTTAAATGTTAATTACTTAAAAAACAAACAAAAATGTTACTTTTGGAGCAATGTTTTATAGTTATACGATTGGCGTTGGATCAAATGATATAAATTATAAGAATTTTATTAGCTTTTTAAGCTAATTATTTTTTAAACAATAAATTTCTTGATTTAAAACTAAAGTCTATATAACGGTTATGGAAACTTTAAGATATTGTCAGTTGATTTGAATCCGAGTTAAACAAAAGCCTTTGTAGCTCATCATGTTGATCAAGAATATATAATCATACTTTACAAAGTCGAGAATGCTATCTTTTTTAGTTGGAAAATATTTATATTTATAGTAACTCTAAAAACCTTCATATATCTAATTAATTAATAATAATAATTAATACCAAATTATTATTCTTGCATTGATCTAAGCTGAGTTACTTATTGTGATGTAATATTAGCTAGATCAGGTAATAAGATGGAATAAATTGATTTCTAATGCTTAAAATGGAAATTGAAAGATATTTGCTACATCGCACATAAAGAATTATGTTCCAGTTGCATTAATGCAGATGTCCATAACTTCTGGCAACAATCGATTGATCAGAACATTCTTAATAACAAATAAATTCAATAGATAATGAAACTATCATTTGAATTTTGTTAGGCAAGCAATTGATACTTTTGTTTGATTTTTAAAACATTGTTAAAAGGATGAGTCGACTATGATACGATTCATAACTGATTATATATTTCTTCCTGATTGTGCTATTAGAAATTGTCATCTGTTTTTTTGTTACCTAATCTCTAACTAGTGGCTCTTTTTCATCCACTTATAAGAGAGAGAGAGAGAGAGAGGAGAGAGAGGGAAAATTGTCTTTTCTTTATCGAAATTGAGACTTTATGTGACGCCTAAATATAAGCAAACAAAAGTGAACAAAAATTGTTAACATAATAATCAAAGATGTTTGTAATATCATTTATCAATATACAATTACCAATAAATAAATCAATTATTTTTTGTTTATTATTATTTTTCAATTGACATATGATATGGCCAATCATAGCATATATAGATTGAGGTATGACAAGCATAATTGAGGGGTGGCAAAGTGAATTAGGATGGATGATTGTGCCAAGGTGAAAGATTGTTAGATTTCCTCTATTCATTTTCTTAAGAAATTATGCAACATTCGTTAAATAGGTTTCCTTTAATAACACTCGGAAGTGTCAATTACCAATTATAAGAAAAGCTAAAAAGACAATTTGTTGTACTTTGACCAGGAATAAGTTTTAGGAATTCTTTTTATTTTTTTTATTTTGCGTTTCGCAAATGGAAAATATTTGGCTTTAATTTGCGCAGTTATTAGCCCTTTTTCCCCAAGGAATTGTCGAAC
Source organism: Drosophila emarginata (assembly GCA_037075365.1). NCBI lineage: Eukaryota > Metazoa > Arthropoda > Insecta > Diptera > Drosophilidae > Drosophila > Drosophila emarginata. The sequence goes on from JBAMCD010000296.1 coordinate 6,078,757, forward strand.
TGTCAAATGCAGTTAACTGAGGTTATTTATGAATAGCTAAATGATATAGATACACAATCCGATTATTTGTATGAATGTATGTATCTATGTGTGTGTGTGTTTAAATGAATGTGTATATGTTGAAGAGCTCTGCTTACCTTTTCGTATCATCCTTGTCATCGCTTTCGTCATCCATCTTTGTATTTATTAGATAATCCACTTTGAAAGTTACCACAAAAAACAATGTGATAAAAACGACAAAAAAAAAAAAACAACCAACACTTAAAACAAAAAAAAATTGTAACAAAAAAACTTTTGTTTTTTGTTTACTTTATGAAACAACAAAAAAAAACTATACACTGATCTCAAAATGAAATTCACATGTTTCCAATTGATGCTTTTTGTGATTTGAGTTTTTTTTTTTCTTTGATTTTCGTAGATTTTCAGTTTATTTTTTGAAAAGTTTCTCTTTTGTTCAGGTTACATTTACACAATAATTGATTTCCATATGCTCAATAAGCCACATTTTGTGTTGACTGCAAAAAGTGATGAGAACCATGAAACAAAAACAAAAAAAAAAAAAAAAGAAAAATAAGAAAATTGTTAAAATTTTCTTTAGCAATGATGGGAGAATTTTTTTTTTTCCTTTTTTTTTATAGACGATTTGTTTCTATCTCTATACATTAACGCGTTGTGTCAGCAACAAGTGCACTTGTCTTTCTGTTTCGAAATGCTGCTCAAAACGATAGCTGTTGCCGTTGCCATTGCCAGGACAATTCCTTTATCAGAAGGGAGTGATGCTGCTGCTGCTACTGCTACCGTTGGCGTTGCTGCCACTGCCACTGCCACTGCTGTTGTTGCATAACTTAAACGTAAGCTGCGCCTGCGCCTGTCTAACGGAAGGGAAATTTCAGCTTTTCTATTTTCCTCTCCTTTCCATATTGTTGTTTTTTATATTTTCTTTTTTGTTCTTTTTTGGTTTTGTTGTTGTTGTTGCTTTCTCGTTTTTGTTTTCTTTTTGCCAATCATTTTGCGAAAAACCGAAACGTAACGAAACGATACGAAATTTGTATGTGCCTGTTGCTGCTGTTGGTAGCTGTTTTTGTTGTTGTTGTTGTTGCAGCTACTGCTAGCTGGTTGCTGGTTGCATTTGCAACCCCTGAAATGTATGCTACGTTATTTGGTCATGTTACAAAATGCGTTCAACGAATGCCATAACAACAACTACAACAATCAACAAATTTTCAGGGTGATTCGTGTTCTAACCAATTGCCAAGCTGCATTTATCCGTTGCCTTTGCCTTCGCTTGATTTATAATACCCCCCCCCAAACCACTTCCCTCCTACGAGCCAGCCAGCCAAACACACACCCAGACACCCAACTATGATGCATTGTTATTCTTGCCACATAACTTGCATAATTTGTTTTCACCTTTCACAGCTGCCAACCTGCCAACCTGATGCATTTTCCTTCTATATAACAACACAATTATTTTCCATTTTCCATTAATTGTAAAACATTTTTGCAGCTTCATTTGTGTTCACTTTGTGCAAAGGCAAAGGCAATTTTCTTTGCCAAATGTTGACAATGGGTTTGTTTCTCAAGTTTTGTCACAAAAAACTTTTAGTCCAAAATGTAATGGGGTGGGGCATTTGACATTCCCTTTGCCATAATATAGAAATAGGGATGAGAGATTGGTTTGAGTAAAGCCAGTTAAATGCCAAACGTCACCACTGTTTGATTTGGTCTATGAAAATTTTCATTTAAAGGTGATAAATTGTTGCAGTTTTCTGTTTTAATTAAGCTAGATCAAAAGCCGCTTAAGCTTACACACACACACACGTAGAGATAGAGAGAGAAAGAGAGAGAGAGAGACAGAGAGATGTACATATATGTATGTATGTACATATGTATATCTTTTGGACCAACTGTAATTAATCCGTTTACCGTTTGACCAGTTTTCCAGCTTTGGCCTTTTCTCATATGTAATAATTTCCCACATGTATTCAAAATTTTAAATACACATCAAAGGCAGCCGTTTTGCCCCCCTTTTACCACCCCCACCAATCTCTCTTTGGCAACCCCCAAGTGTTGCTGGTTAACCGTAAGTAGCTGTTGCTATTGCTATTACTTTTACCTCAGCTTGTTGCCGGTTTCGTTTGGGACTTAAAAAGTACCTGCTGATAATTGCCAATGACTCGTTTAATGGCTCGTGTTGCAATTAGTGCGGTTTTTCTTTGCCCGGCTAGTGAAAAACTATTCCATTATATATTACTATAAACGAAGATAGTGCCAATTGTTGCAGGAGGGCTCTAGTCAAAGTGTCAAGTAATATGATTGAATAGTAATCAAGGTTTGATAATGAAAATTAAATCACTATACTAAGGCACTTTTCTACTTCATTTAAAGACAGGGACAGGAGTACTGAAACGATTTGCCAGCAGATAAATTTACAAGTAAATAAGTTCGTCATAAGGAAAGAATTTTTATTGAGTTGAAGCTTTTTTAAAGAAGCTTTTAAGTCGATCAATGTTTAGCTTATGGCCTTTATATGAGATTTCATTTTTTAGCTTGTCATTTGTCTTAGGTATTTATGCAAAATAAACCTTTAAACTAAACTTTAGACTTTAGAGCCCATAGTGAAAACGATTTAATTGACAAATGGTTTGGTTCATTCTCTAACAAGTCAATTTATTTTGCAAGAGGATACAATTGAAGCTTTTAAAATAAATAAATTGCTTGATTATATAGCAACCATATCAACTATATGAATATCTATATACATATATAGAAGAAATATAGAGACTTGATTATTTTCTATAAAGTCTATATTGAAAACGTTTATCTTTCTTCAAATCGCAATACCTTATCGTAGAAAAATTTCCTTAAATGACGAATTCTATAAGGTATTCCTTTAAACTTAATTAATATTAAAAAGATTTATAAGACCATAAATAAAATTTATGGTTTTTTCTATAAATATTATCAATATTTAATTTAACAATAAAATTAGCAAATGGATCTCCATTTCCTTAAGCTCAAATAAATATATCTTGGTATGTCTTGCTAAGCCAAATTTGATTAAAGTTATTAGACTTTAAAGCAATGTTAAATATGTTGCAAACATTTCACACTAAGTGAAATCTTTACAGCTTTCATACAAAAAATAAGTCAACTGTTATATATAAATATAATTATAATCATAATATATACATATATGTTCCAATACATATTTATAAAAAAAAGAAGTTTTAATTTTAGTGGGCAATCCAATGATGGAAAATATTATAAAATTAAATACATATTAATAAATTTCGTAATAATGTCTTTCGGTGCTTCACACTTAAATTGAGTTCAAAATTATATATAAAAATTTTTTTAGAATTCAAAATAAGATTCTAACAGAAAAAATCACTTTAAAATATTCTTTTATTATGAAATAAATAAAAGTTTATTTTGATTTGCATAAACTAAACTTTATTTTAAAATTTGTGTAATAGATTTTTTTTTGCTATATTTTTAGTTGCAGTTTTTAAGGATTAACTTTCGATAAATGATCAAGGTTATCTTTTACATTATTCAATTTTAAAAAGTTAAATAAAAGAGATACTTTCAAATTTGAATGGCAATTTGCATTTAGATTACCCACATAATTGCATTAAGTAAATGAATATGGAAGTTTAACCCATCTATAAACAGCAACAAATTGTTGCACATACTCGCACACACACACACACGACACTATCTCTGCTTGAGTGTATGTGTGCGGCATTTGGCATTGAGAAATTGCTGTTCCCTGTTTGCAATGCGGAAGCTAATGGCATAGCGGAGAGAGAGTGAGAGAGAAAAAGCCGGTTGCCTAGTTGAAGTTTACTCAACCCCACGACGATCGTCGATTGACCTACTCACGATCAGTTGCAAGCTTGCACTATCTCTCACTCTCTCTCTCTTTCTCTCTTTTCTAGCTTTCTGTCTTTACCATTTACTCTTATGCTCTCTTGCTCTCTTGAGTTAGCAACTAACGTCACTTAATTGCATTTCTAAAGCTTCGCTCAGTTGGCAATATTATCGCGAGTGTGTATTGGTGTGTGTGTGTGTGTAAGTGTTTGATTTCTTTGTCAGTGAACTTGAGCTTTTGCTTGCAATGCTAATTGCATGACGATTACAGCATAGTGTCCATGTATTTGTTTTTACATGTCTGTATGTGTGATAATACCTAATACTCATACGACCCGTTGCAACTTTTTTCTATTTTTTTTTTGTTTGTAGTCGTACAAGTAGTTTTTTTTCCCGTATTCTTTTCCTCATGTTTCGTCTTTTGTTTTTAATGCATTTTCTTTCTCTGTTAGACAAAGCTTTGTAATATTTTTTGTCTCAGTCTGTTTAGTTTTTTTTTTTTTGTTTTTGCCACCTTTTTTAGTTGTTGCTGCTACCTTTTAAACTTGACTTAATTAAATTTTTCCCTTTTTTTTTTGTTGTGTTATTTTTATCTTTTACCAATTGCCATTCATTGATTTATTTCTGTGTGGGCCGTTTTCCTTTTCTCCCTTTTCTCTCAATCTGCTTTGTTCTTTTTTGTCAAGTTGAAAAACCTTATATGCATATTAATGGCAATTTTTTGGTTCAACCTAAACAATAACTATAGTCATTTGGCCTTTATTATATAGTAAACCTTTTACCTATGACGCAAAAGGAATAGTAGACAAGGTGAATTACCTTGCAAAGTTACATCAAATATTTATATCACACAAATAACAAAGGAAATATTCAACAACAAAAGGATTTTAAAATAGAAATAGGAGAATACATACATATATAAAATAAGTTCATACGATATTTGAATAATTAACATTCTTTTGCATTTTAGAAATTTCTTATTTATATATGTATATCTACCATTAAAAAATCATTTATGGCGTCGACTAAACTATATTTTTATGTTTTAAATTCTGGTTTAATTTATTTATACAATCTCATTATAATCGATCTTCTGTATAGTATCAGCATCTAAGCAATATTATCGACCAGCAATCAGTCGGCAAATATTTTCTTTTATAAAATTTGTAATCTATAATCATAAAATTTAATGTAGAAACTAAATGAAAATTTAGAACAAGAGTATAGAAACTTCGTTTCATTATTAGAATTGGGATTATTGTTGTTGTTGTATTTAGATTCGTATATAGGGTTAAAGGCCTCTTTACCGAACCGGTTCTAAAGTTAGTTTAGTTAGCTTTCAGTTTTAATGCCTCATTGTTAGCGATTGCCGTTTGAAAATTAATTTGAATGTTGACTGAATAAGGTTTGTAGGGATCTTAACTATTTGCTTCTACTTATTATAGATGACTAATGATCAATTTTGAAAGTTTGTCAAGTTTCACGTTGCTTCGAATAGACAAAGATGCTAAAAATCTAGTTAACCAAGTCATTTCATATAATGACTAAGTAAAATTGAAAAGTTAAGTGAATCCAAATATGGGATAATCATTTCAATAGAATCTATTGTTAAAAGTTAAATAAGATCTATTTATGATGTACTTAAGATAGCTTAATAAAGAAAAGTTTCTAAACCATTTAAAAATATGTCTGATCTTAAGTTGCGATATCTTGAATATATATTCATTTATCAAATACATCTTATTTTCACTCCACACTCTATCGTTTCTATATAAATTAATATCTATTCAAATTATTCTAATAGAATAAAAATTAATCAGTTTAGATTGGTTTTTTTTTTTTTACATAGACACAATATAAAGATACATTCAATGAAAATCTTTTAAATTAGTTTTCTTTTCATATACATACAAAGAAAATTATTGATTGTTGCATTGTGGCGTTGCCAGATCACTTTAGCGAATCATTATAATTTAAAAGAATCAAACAAACCAACCGTCTGCCTTTAATGACAGTGAATTGAGACCAATATATATACATAGTATATACATACATATATATATATGTATATAATAGGCGAATTATTGAATTGAATCTTATCTATTATCACTTTCCTAGCAACAACTTCCTAGACAACACATATATTTCTGACATTGGCGTCGGGGAAGTTTAATTCATCTAAAATTGTGGTTATCATCGGTCTAATTAAATATTTGTTAAACTTTTTAATGCACTAGACACTAGATACAGTAATATGACGCACCTCACTAGATTGGGTTTAGCTAAAAACCAATTTCCAACTATAAAGCTAAAGCCCTCTTTTGGCTGATTCTTAAAAATGATGGAAAACACAAAAAAAAAATGGGTATGACAATATTTTTTCTTCTTTTTTTTTTGTTTTTGTTTTACTTTTTTATTTTACTTTATTTATTTATTTATTTATAATTTTAGTTGTCAATTGAATAACTTTTACGGTGGCTTGTTGGCTGGCGCATGATCACACACACACACACACACACATACACTAATGCAGAAATGCACACGCGCACTCACACTGATGCATTAACGACAACAACGACGTCGACAACGCTTTAAACTCAAACGCTGACGATGACGTTTCGCAAAACAAAAAAAAAAAAAAAAAAGACGCCAGACCCAGGTCCGAGACTTGTCAGCCAACTAAAACGACTTTGACAATGAAAAATGCAAAAACGAAAAAGAAGAAAAAACCCAGCAGCCACAACAGCAACAACAATAATGCACAAGAGGAGAGAAAAACAAAAAAAAAAATAAATAAAAAATTGAAATTATTTATATAATAATAATATAAAATAATATATATTTTAGGCATCGCGCAGGCGCATGCAAATATTATATAGACAATAAGTTTGAAAGATATTTGGAAAAGGTTTTTCGAGTTTTTCGCACAGTTCTCAGTTCTCACATATACACATAGTAAAATGCCCACACAAACACACACATATATAGATATATATGTATATACATATATACAGTTAGCGTAGATAATTTTTGGTTGAATGCACTTTTGATTATTTCTCTCGCTCACTCTCTCCCGCACTTTTTCTTACTCATTACCACATTTGTTCGTTAGCTACGTTTTTTTTTTTTTTTTCTAGTAGCGTTAACTGAATCATTCTTGTAAAGTCTTTCTAAACTATATGAAAACGTTTTTATAAAATGTTTGGGCCATATTTGGTGACTGTTTGATTAGACTATTTAAAGACTAACTAAAGGATCTTTTGGCGGCAAATTAGGAAATATTTTAAGACACTTTCAAGGTATAGTTTAACTGTAGAAAAGCATTTGATGGAATAAAATACTTTTCTTAATATCGTTTATTAAATACCTGATTCTGTAAAACAACAGAAACCCCTTATTAGTGGAAAAAGCTAAATAACGCTTTATTTATACCAAAGTTTGCTTTGAATGCTTTAGAATGGCTAAAAGGAGAGTCTCATTATAATGAAGACTTGGCTAAGCAAGTAGACTTTCCCGAAAATATAATAAACTCCATTATTCCAATGAAGATCGATACGGAAAAAACAAATGTTAATGTTCCAAAAGTTAATTTTAAAGAAATTTATTGCTTTTTTCGTAGCCATAAATATTGATCTAATTTATTTAATTTGATATTACAAACTCTTTATAATTGCATAATTAACTAACTAAACTTTAAAGATTTTGGGATTGTTAAAAGAAAATCCTGTAGTAAAATCTACATATTTAATATGATCTTTGTAGTTAATATGTATTTAATATGATTATTAAATTAAAGTCTTTTCAATATACTCTTCTATACCATAATAAGCTTATAAAATCTCTTTTAATATTTCTCAATTTCTAATTTCGTTTAGAAACCGTTCAAGCCTTTGGTTTACAGAGTACAGAAATTTCGGCTTAGCTTTGTTCGCTTTGTGGAATTAGTTTTGATTGAATTTATTTTTGCATTTACTGTTAAATTTTGATTTAATTTTTACAATTTTCTATTTCACACACACAGGCACACGCACACACTAAGTTATGGTGCACACCTTTTGCTGATCTCTGTAATTTTCTAACAGCTGATTTGTTTTAGTTTAGTTAACAAATCTGGCAAACAACTTTGGTAATTAGAATGAGAAAAGGCCATAATAAATTCATTTTTAAAGGCTAATTTTCTTAATTTTTTTTTTGAACTGCACTTGCGAATAGAAAAACGCAAATAAAAAAACAAAAAATAAATAATAATAATTAATATTTATAATGAAATATTGTAAATTTTACTTTGTTGATTTAATGCGATTCGATTGGATTCTCTTTTAAGTCGATTAAATAATTTTTATGCGGGTTTCTTTTATCACTTGATTTTATTACCGAGCTGCGCAAATAACTAAATTTTTCATAATTTTCCACAATTGTTTCACATACGTATACATACATATACATACATATACATACATTTATATATATATACATATCTGTATATATATGTATAGTCCGTTTTTCTTGATTTCTGCTATATCATGAAAAAATATATAATATTGCATAATATTGTAGCGGAAAAAAACGAAAGAATCAAAATTTGAGACCACAAAAAGAAAAAAAAATAATAATGTAACATTTAAGAATTTCGATGCAAAAAACGGCAATTTTTTATACATTTTTTGCAGACGTTTTCATTCATTTTCTACCTCTCTCTCATTTCAGTCTCCCATTTTTCGTCTCCTTTTCCCTCTATCTCCCATTGTTTCTGATTTAGATATGGTTGTTTCTAAAGGTGATTTTTTGTTTTATTTTTATTTTTTTGTTTTTTTTGGCAATATCAGCAGAAAGAGGAGGCGTAATGGAGAACAGCAGATCCCTTAGTGAGTGGGGTTAATAAAAAAAATCAACAAAAAAATCAACAAAAAAAGGAGAAAAAAAGACATCGAAAGCATTTAATTGCCGATCACAAGAATATATATGTATACACTTTGATGGTAGACAGTTAGTTAGTCAATCGGATATAGTATGTATTATATGGCAAGACATACTACAGAAAAGACGCGCAATCGGTAATCGCAGAGCATTCAATTTTCCCGTTTTCAATTTCAGTTTCAATTCCGTTTACCAAACCGCTCGTTGACGCTGCGCGTGTTGAAATAAAACTGAAAAACACAGCACGAGAATTGCAATTTCTAAGCTATGGATAAACGGCAAAACGACAGAACGACGAAAATATACAAAAAGTGCAACGAAATGCGAGCGCATTCTCATGAGCATTTTTTTTTCTTCTTTTTTATTTTTTTTTGCCCCTTTGCTTACCTACCCGACACACTTACCCTCACACACACACACACACACACACACACACAGGCAGAGAGAAGAACATGAGCAACTATTGCCATTTACTCTTTGATAGGTTGCTTCGTTCCGAGTCAACCGGCCCGGGGCGTATACGCGATATTTGTCGCCATACTCAGTTACCTGTAAGCCAACCGGCTATTATTTAATACCTATGTCACTTTACACTCACTCACACACACAGACACACACACACAATTCCTCCCTAAACGATCAGTTTTGAGTTTGAGTGAGAGAGTGCAAATGCATCTAAATTCACTTATCTCACTCTCTCGCTCTCTCTTCCACTTTTTCTTTTACTAAGCTCGCCCACTCGCTCGCTCATTCGGCTTCTTCCCTATCGGTAACTATCAACTATCATTACAGGGTCGCTCGCATCATTTGGAGGTTTTTTGTTTGCAATCCGTCTGATATTTTCTACATACATATGTATGTATATATAAAAAAAACATATGTACTTACATTAATATACACCCTCTGGAGCCTCTGTGCATTTCTGGTATGTAACTTGAGATTAGTGTCGAATGTTTATATGTATGTATGTATGTGTTGTCTGGGATGGATGTAGAAGATTTATTATGATCACTTTTCGATAATCCTGGAAAAAAGAGTTAATCTATTTTAACCAATATTGAGAAGCTAATATAATTAAAGCCATCAATCCACCTTACAATATTTTATAGGCGATCATTTTTCTAATCCTCTCATATATACATATATGATATTCTAATATAATTTTAATTTTCTATTTTATAGACTAGAGTCAAAATCGTGTAGATCGAACCACATTATAATTAAAATTTTATTAGAACGTTTTCAAATATGCTGAAAAGTTACCTTGTCGAGATTAATCGATTTTATAATATGGTTTTATATTTAAATTTTTATAAGAAACTTCAGTGCAAAAGTTACTTTGTCGGGATCGGTTGACTTTATAATACACTTTCGATTGGATTAAACCAGCAAAATTTGAATTTTTTTTGCTAAAGTCTATCTTTAAACTTACCTTTACCTATCTAAATTTTAAAAAGTCAAATAAAAACTATATTGATTTAGGTATAGAACTTCGAATATTACAATAAATTCTCGATCGATTGATCTCTCTTACCAAAACGCAAACTATAATCATCAATTTGAATCTAACCTTTAATCGAAATCGCAGCAAATGTTTTAAATTGAAATAATAGTCTTGAAAAAATTAAGTTATTAAGTAATTAACCAATATTGTTTGAAAGTTTCACTTAATACAACTTCTTGAAAGAATAATTTATCTTATTGAAATTCAATTTATGTTAAAAATAAATGCATTTTTTAATAAACTTAAATATTCTTTACTAATATTGGAGTTTTTCCTTTATTCATATATGATCAAAATTGTGATCGCCGCAGTTAGTTAATAAACGGAACTAAAAACTTAACTTTTTTTTTATCAATCAATCCGAGTAATAAGTTTTCTGACCTTAGTCCCATTGTTATTATTTTAATTAACATTTAAGACAGCTAGAGACTTATAGATGTCGATCATATGTATATATAATGTATATACCTCATATTCCAATCACCAGTTATACCTTATCTTATATTTTTGTATACTTATTTTTGCTGTACGCAAATTTGCTCTATGAATATTTCATAAGTCTAAAAAGAGTTCATTTTTGAGCCCATCAAAAAAAAGCAACGGCAATGACAACAACAACAGCAACAACAACAAAAACTGCCTTCAACCTTTGTCAACGGATTCGGTTTACTCACCCACATCATATCAAATAATCGACACCCAATTCCTACTTTTAAATTCAATTCCATAGTTGCCTAATACTTAAAAAAAAAAAAGAAAAATTTACTATTTAAAGTAAATGCTTACGTAATTTTTTTTTCCAGCACAACGGAGCACAGAAAAAAAAAAATAAAATAAAGAAAACTAAGACGAAGAAAATTTGCAAGTTTTGTTAGATGCATTTGCAATATGCAAAAAAAATAAACAAAACACAGGATATACAATACATATACATACATACATGTATGTACATATATATATCTACCCAGATATCTGGTGTTCAGTGCTTTGAATAGCTAACTGGGGCTTGTCAGCTAAATATTTATAAATGAACTCACTTTCTAAGCCAATGTACAGTTGAAGGCTATAGTGGATAATGGATGAAAGATCATGGGTTCTCATTGCATGGTATCAGAACGGTAGAAGGTGAACCAAGAAATTTAAGTTGTCCAAGATGTAACCTCAATATCTAACACTTGCATAACCCTTCAAAAATAATTTGCCGCTTTTACTTAATTTAAACTAAATAATATAAATAATAGTCTGATTTATAATTGATTTATCAATATAAATTTAGCTTACGATAACTATAAATCAAGTACTTACCTCATCCAGTTAATCAGGAGATATATACATATATTTATTATGATTCGCCCTTATTCCTTTTTAGTTCTTATAAATATTCAGAGTTTATTCTCTAAACAATTTCTTTTGCAGTATTTCAACTTTTTCTCGTATTAGTCAATGACTTTGGTTAAAATTCATTAAAAGTTTAAATACTAAACCTGAAAAATTAATAGTTTCTAGGCCAACAAGTCCTAGATTTTATATAGGTAACCATTTCTACAACAATTTAGATCAGTCTAAAATGTTTGATGAATATGGTCTACCAATGATAGTTTTTATATAAGTAACACATTAATCTTACCTCTCACTGAAATAAATCTTAAATATGTATCTGAAATAATTTTGAAAAGTTTCAGTAATCGCATCGGTAGCTACAAGTATCATTCCTCGTACTTATAGTATGGAAATTGAAAAAGATTTGAATTTTTAAATTTTCCACATTTGCATTATTGGTTTTCTCTTCTTTTCTTTGTTTTTCTCGCTTTTATTATGTGAAGAAGTACAAAAAGGGAGGGAGGGAGAAAACACAAGCATAAAAAAGAAACTGAATTTCCTTTTAGCTATAAGCTTTTTATAAATTTTCTTCTTTGTTTTGATTTCAATAAATTTTAAAATTGGTATTTTTTTCATTTTTGTTTTTAGTTTTTCTTTTCATTTTCATTTTTTGTATTTTTTTTTTGTTTTTTTTTTTTTGTTTAATTTTACTTTTCTTCAATATATAAATTAGACACACACAAAAACGTTGACTAAAAATATGACAAAAAAAGCAAAAAAAAAAATAAATGTAAATGTTTAATTAATTAATTCTATAAAATTACATAAATATATATTTCTGTATATATATATATATATATATATATCTATATATCTGTATCTATATATATACATATATATATATAGGTAAAATGTGTGTTTTTAAATTTTAAATTTTTTGTTTCTTTAATTTTTTATTATAAATTTTGTTGTTTGTGTTGAGCTGCAAAATGTGACAAAAAAAAAAGATTTAAATTCGTTTTTATATACAAAATAGTTAATAAAGATGAATTAGAAATAGAAAGCAAATTGTTGTTTTTAAAATTGATTTGCTTCTTAACTTTACGAATGGAAAGAGGGGAAAGAAGGGAGAGACAGACAGAGATAGAGAGAGAGATATAGAGATAAAGATAGATAAATAATAGAAAAATGTGTATAAAAAAAGACAAAGAAAACTGATGAGCTTAAAACTAAAAATCTAAGTAGAGGAATGCGATTAGCATATGTATATATAAGAATACACACAAACACACACGCATATACCCACATATATATATATACAGATTTATATATGCATGGCTGAAATGTATACATATATGATGTATATACGTGTGTGTGGTCATGTATATAAATGAGCATATATAATTTGTATAGTTTTAGCTTAAGCTTAATCAAAAGAGAGAAATAGATATACATATATGTATATATATATATACATATGCATATTCGCATATACATATATATATATATATATATATATATATATATGTAAATACATATATACATATGCATATATATAGAGAGAGATAGATAGATAGATAATTAGAGTTAGTGCTTTCACGGGGCATATATATATATATATATATACATATATAAACATATACATATGTACATATATTTGTATATATATGTATATATATATATATATCGAATTTTGGCTAACTGAATAATTACAATAAATCGAAAGTGTTTTTGTATTATGTTTAGCTTTAGAGTTATAGTAGAATTTCTCTTAACATTTCATTTCTTCTTTTTCATTTGCTTTTCACTATTTTCTAGTTACAAGTTTCTTCTTCTTTTGTCATCGTCTATCATGTATATATAGGTTCTCGATTTGATGTATGTATATATCCCAAAAAAAATATTGCAGATTGTCTTAGAGTTCCAGCCGCTTATAGAAAATGAAAATCAAAAACCGAACAACTAATAATAAAAAAAAAACCAATAACTCAAATTAAAATCAATGAAATTCCTTTTTCAAAAATGTATGTTTTTTGTTGGCCAACTTGGTTATACGTTTGCAGCACTTTTCAAAAGTCAATATCTATATCTGTATTTATATACTTATAACCAGGCTTTATTAATTATCCAGGATTTATTGTTAAATTCCCATTTTGTAATATCAGACAGACTCAACCATTAAATCATGTCTTCATCGTATTAATGGATTAATTATTATGATTTCTATGGTGGTATGGATTTCCAAAAATAACTCAATTCAATTGAATTTCATTTTCATACAACAATCATTTGAAAGATAATTTTCAATGATATTTTGATAGAACAACTCAATTAAATTTGGTACTTAATAGTTCTTTACATAAAATTAGTAAGGGAAATTTTAAAGTTAACAAACTTTCTCCTTAAGTAAATTTTAATTTGAGTATCAGAAAATAATTCTATTAAAAATATAGTTATAAATTTCTTGAATTGGTTTAAATTGTGTTACCATATGAAATGGATAGAAAATAGAATTTTTTAAGAAATTCATACAACAGATAAATCTATCTAATTTCATCTTTCATAATTCTAATCAATTGCTATCATAGATTAATCGAATCTATTGGCAAGGCGCATTACTGCAAGAGTATATAAATTTCGGTGTACCGAAATATGTTTTTTTTTTTTGCTTTCTTTCGCTATGTTTGGATTTATGTAATTTTTTTGTTTTCCTTCTTTTTCATTTTTCTTGTAGATGTTAAAAATTTGTGTATTTTGTAGAAACCATGAGTTGTTGTTGTTGTTGCTTTTCTTGTTCAACATTTTTGCCTTTTTAAAAGATTTTTGTCCGATTTGGTTATTCGTTTCGTAAGAGTGTGGAATGTGTTTTTTGTTTTGTTTGAAAAGAATTTGGATTTGGTAAATGGGGATTCAATATCTTTTGTTTTACATTTGTGAAGAGGGGAAAATTGAGGGGGGTTTCTTTCATTGTTGATTGTTGATTTTTCATACACATAATTTCTATACTACTATATTGTTGTTGTTCCTTTTTTTGTTTTGTTTTTTTTTTTTTGTTGTTTCCCTAATTTCTCTCTACACACACAAAAAAGTTGAACTTTTACATACACTCGCACATACAGTTAAGACAGTTATACAGTATTACAGTTATATATATATATATAGTTCTATAGCTTTACAGTTATATAGTTTTACAGTTGTACAATTAAACGGCTAAACATTTAGTGTTTTTGTTGTTGTTTTTTTCATCTCATCTACTGATAATTTTGGTTCTGCTAAAGTTGGTTGTCGGTTTTTTCTTTTTTCATTTTTTTTTTGTTTTTGTTTTTAATGTTTTTTCTTTTGTTTTTTGTTTTGGCCCCTAGGATTAACAGCAACGCGTAATACGAAAATGGCTTAGACACAGAATTTACATATTTGTTTAAAGTTTGTTGTTTCTTTTTCATTTTTTTTTTTCATTATTTTGTTTTCTTCTATTTCTGAGAAAGTTTTCTTGTTTTTTTTTTTTTGTTATTATTGTAAAAACTAATATTTAATGATTTCTATCTAGAGTAGCAGGTCCTCGTCGGTGTGCGGATCGCTCTGTCTCTCATTGGCGGCATAAAGGCAACATTCATCGGCATTGGCTGCAGCAGCAGCTGCTGCCTCCGATTGGGACTGATCATCGCACACCTCCAAATGGTGATGATTGCTCAGTTCGTGTGGTTGCTCGTGCGGTGATTGCATTGCCGGCTGCTGTTGTGGTTGACTGGATTCGCGCAGGTAATCGAGTGTCTTATTAATGGCCAACAGACGCTTCGTCAGTGAGGTGGTAGCCAATATATCCTTCTAAAAACACAAAAAAAAAAAAAGAAAAAAAGAAAAAAAATTAATTAATATATACACAAAAATTTCAATTACAAAAGAATCACAACACATTTTGTCAGTAGACTTGTTTCTAATATATCCTCTTTATACCCTTCGTCATGGAAGGCAGCCTATATATATATATATTATATATATACTCGTTCAGCAACCACAATAAGTTAATTAACAATCCAGTTAATTCATAGAATTCTTTATCTAAACAATATATTTATATATAACCATGAAATACGAAATTCACTAAAATGATATATACATCTAATTAATAAAAAACTTAAGGTAATGTATAGAAATTTATCACATTTATCACATTTGACCTTTTGCACTTTAAGAAACTTCAAATAGAAAGAGATAGAGATAGATAGTTGTGCGAAAGGGATAGAATGTTGCAAAAGGGCATGAAATAGTTCGAGCCGCCACATCCCTTAAAAATAGTTAGAAAAGCAAAACAATTATTTATGATTTGAGGAATTTGTTAAAGACATTAAGAAAAGAGAAGACATGAAGTAATTTTGATGCAGTAAAAGCAAGCAGCAAGTTAAGCAGAAGTTTATAATTCGTATCCATTTCAATCCATTTAAATTAAATTGATGATTTTATGTATGATTTACTCCTTTGCGTTTAAACAGAATTCATAATTGTATACAAAATGTATGCCCTACGTTGAGCGCCAAAAAACGAAAAAAAAAAAAAAAATGATACCAAGAGCCTTTTTGGTATGTTTTCTCACCTTCAATTGATGTGAAAGCGGCAGCAGGGCTATTATCCACCAGGCCCATGCCGGACCATCGGTTATGCGCTCCCAATTGGTTTCAAGCGGTGGCATCTCGCCAAAGCTCTGCAAAATCTCATGCTTCTGCTCTGTACTAAGACTCTCAAACCAACCAGTCGCCTTGGCCATAACCAAACTTTGTGTAACAGCCACCGATTTAACCATATCCATGGGAATCGGCTCATCGCATATATATTCCACATTGGCCGTCTCATAGCCATCCTTTTCGCTGCGTGCAAGTATCCTAAAACGCTTGCAACCAATTGTACTTAAAATGGAGCGGCCATCACTGAGTAGAACACAATCTCGTATATCCAGTATGGTCCCGACATCATAATAACGCGATTTTGCGTTATTCGGTTGAACAATGCCAAAGGTTTTATCCCCAGATTCAACGGCTCGGCGGACCATAAGGCGATATCGTGGATCATAGACGAATAGGGGACACGGTACCGAGGGAAAGGCGGTGGTGCATATAAATACGGGCACCGATGGCTCCTGATCAATCTCCTGACGGAAGCGCGCATCATAGTGGTCTGGAATGAATCGTTTCATTGCGGCTTCTAGGAATTTCGTTACTGGCCGCTTGGCCAGCGCAAAGGGTACTGGCGAGGATGAGCCCTGATACTGTGTATTATTATTGACATTTAGTTCCACAAGTGGTGACATGCACAATGGACACGAGGATTTGTAATCCATGCAACGATCCAAGCATACCAGACAGTAGGTGTGTCCGCAAGGCGTCACCACGGGTTTCCACAGAGTGCGGCAACAAAGGACGCAATCAAAATCGCTGGCATCTATCAGCTGGCTGGGCACAGCTGTTGCCAGGCTCTGCGGTGTGGCACTTTCCACTTCTATAAAATTTTATAATCGATTATTAAACAGATTCAATTAACAATTAAATATTATTATATTTTCTCACTTCTCAGTCGCTGCAGCTCCTGCTGTGTACGCTCTAGGACGCCAGCCAATAATCGGCCACATCTTCGGCTTTCCTTTGCCTCTGTTGCCTCATGTTCCACATCCTCATCCCGCTTAGAGGATGACCATTTCCTTTTGCAATGCTTGCGATTGGCTCTCCTTTGTTGGGGCGATTCATGCAATTCAAATTGCTTTTGATTATGATGATGATGATCATGATCCATATAGTCCAAAGCGCTGGGAAACAGAAAATCTCCATTCAATTGGCTAGTATCGACGACTTTCTGGACAACATCGACATCCCCTTCCACATCCTCATCGTCACCAACAAATATATAATTGTCATAATGACCAAATTCATCCTCCACATCATCCAGATGCACATGATGATGATGTGGTAAAAGTCTCTTTCGTCGACAAACTTGTTCCCAAATTATTTTTCTCGATGAAAAGCTACGTGGCTGAGGGACCATTGCTGCGGGTAGAGTATCATCCAGCGATGCTCTACTTTTGGGCCTTTGTGCCAAGAGACGTTGCAGTATCTAGAAAAAAAAACAGAATAAGATATATAAATAATTGCTAGATTAACCTAAAACAAAGATATTTAAATAAAATATATCATTATTTAAATTTCTAAAATATTCAAAAGTTAATCTTTTCTCAAAACTAAGAAATAAAGTCACTTAGAATTTGTTTTCATTTTAGTTTTTAAGATTAATATTAATTGTGTGGAATTTGGTTTCATAATTGCTTAGATTTCCAAGAATTATGAAGAATGCATTTTCTTACAGTTTTTCAGATAAAAATAATAATTTAATTAATCGGATAATGTTTATAATTTTTTTTGAAATCTAAACCATGCAGTAACATAAATCAATTAATTATATATACAAATTTTTAATAAGAATCTTGTGAAAAAATTTAGACATCTAAAAAATGTTTAACAAACTGTACAATATATATTTATACATACATATCTATCTAGGATAATAATCAATTAATTTTAATAAATTATATGTATATTAAATAATAAAAAAATCTTTTAGGGATAATATTTTACCTAGTCTATTCATTTTCACACTTACCTTGGCGAGATCATGTTGAAATATTTCCGAATTACTGAGATTTGTATTCTTATCGAGGCATATGGCAAGAAAGCCATTTTGTAATGCGTCCTCCAGTCTACCCAAACCACTTAAAGCCAAAGCGCGCAGATAATGAGCCTAAAAGATATATATAGAATAAAAGTAAATATATATACTATATAGATATACATATATCCAATTAACTTGCTACTATTGACTCACCTTTGGGGAAGTGCAACGCGTTCTAAGAGCATTCTCAATGTCCGCCAAAGAACTCTGATAATGATTCAATTTCAAAAGAACTTCCGCTCTCAAACACAGGCTCTTAAAGTTTGATGGAGCTGAAAAAAATAAAAGATATAAAAAAAAACATTATAAATAAATAAATATATGTATGTATGTAAAACATGAGAAAAATAAATCATATTGTTGATGCAATATTCATAAAATGCTAATTTGTCGGCGACTGAAGAGACACTATATAGTAAAATGACGTGCAAAGTCGTGAAAAGTCAGGAAAATCACACAATTAATGTCAAAATTTGTAAATGAAAATGTCAAAACGCACAGCATGGAAATGATCGCCAACCGACGACGACGACGACGACGACTCGTTTCACTGCACGCCCGCCTGATCGTCTGTCCATCCATCTATTTGTCTGTCGGTTTGTCCATCCATTCGTCTTTCCATCTGTCTCTATGTCACTGTGTGGCGGCGAAAATTTAGCGAGTGCCAATTATATATATACATATATATCTATACATATATATATATATTTCTATCTATCTATATGTATACCTATATCATCGGCATCAAATGTGGAGGCAGACCCCACGTTGGACGTGATGTTCAACACGAGCGCAAATTCGACAATTAGTCGTCGTCGCTATTCAAAATATTTGCTTTTTATTTTCCCTTTTTAAAATTTTTACACAGAAGTATCTATCGAGGAACGGAACGAAACGAATCGGTGGAACTATATATACATATATATGTATGTATGTCTCTACATATGTATGGGCTAAGGGAAAGGGGAATGCACGGTGTCAAAGTAGACGTCGAATTTGACAGCATTTGATCATTAAGAGTGGCGCCTATTAGTTTTGGGGCCAAAAAGGAAGTGTGAAAACAAGCCAAACCGTGACCCACAAATATCATAAGAGAAGGCCATTCGGTAAACTCTCTCTCTCTCTCTCTCTGACAGACTGATCCGGTAAAGGCCAATAAAGGAAGGTAAGAAGTTTTTTCTTTTTGGTTTCAAAAGATCTTAAGTTGGTAAAAACTAAAATTGCTATTTAATTAAAATATTTAAATATGATCTTACGAAAGGAATTAACAAAAAGTCACTAAAATGATCTTCTATATTGAAACAAGAACATCTCAGGGGTTATATATAAATTATGTAACTCTCTTCCTGGGTAGAGTATTTCAATGTATGTGACAATTTGTGTCTTAAGAGAAGGGGATCAGAAATCCAGTGACGTATACTTAAGGATTATTGTTAACATAATTTTACAGGTAGTCTTTTATCAATGAAATTTTGAACAATTATATATTTAATATCTATATTTTGTAATTATTATATTATATCAATTGATTGGGGGACAGATTTGACATAGGAGAAAGGCTTAAAACTTACGTTTTTAGAAATTATTGATCAAGAATGAATAAATAACAATGCATCAAAGAATTATCAATATATAACAGGACTGAAATTCAATATGATACGTTTGAACTTTGTCCGCTTTCAAATATATATCAAATTATATTCCATTTGATTATATTAAATAATCTTTGGCTCAGATATAGTTATGCATACATATACATACATATATAAATGTATACATATATTTAACTGAATAAACAAAAATCTATTGTATGGGCATATTTGTAGAGTTAATGCTCCCTTGCACCTGTTACACGTACATATCATTTACTAATATACTAAATGAATTAAAAGGGTTTTATTCCACATTGGATTGCATTTTATTGACTGCTAATATTGTTAGCCATTTTGCCCTTGGTCAAATTTAAACAGAAAATGCCATATCAGCAGCAACAGCAGCACATTTCATTTTATTTCATTTATTTTAAAAGCATATATATGTGGATATATGTGGATGTATGTATGTATATGTATGTATGTATCAGTGATTAGTTGTTCATTCTTTATTCTGGGTTTGTTTGCCTTTGATTTGTGTGCTTGCTTACATCTTCTACGTCACGTAGGCCAAACAATATCGCAGCAGCAACATTGAAAGAATGGCATTGCATTGGCAACATGTTGCCGGCGCAAGCGCAACAAACTGCAAAGAGTCGCATTTCTAACAGAGTTTCCCACTGTTATACTCTTACGATGTCTCTCGCACGCTCTCTCTGTCTCTCTCTCTCTCTCTCTCTTAAGCTGTTAGACTGTTAAAAGTTAAGAGCATTTTAGTGTTGGCTAACATTACGCAACCGCAACATAAAATACAACAATACAAAATTATATTAACAACAAATGTGTCTTAAAGACTGCTATGCCATGTGTTTGCAACAAAATTACATACAATATATAAGCAAAAGGCACTCATCACAGCTCATCAACTCATCATACACAGTAACAACTCCCCTCTATCATCACCTTCGCCAGCCCTCCCCACAGACAACAGTTTGAGATATTAATTTGCATTTTTCCATATTTGTCGCAACATTTTGATTACGTCTCCCCCGACACGATATACATATATATATATATATATACGATAATCATCGTCGTTATTCCGATACGATAATTATCATCATCATCATCATAATGACGATGATTATGTAAAATGTTTGTCAATGTTTTTACTCATTTTATTATTTTATTTTTCTTTTGGTTTGGTTTTGACGTAAATTGATGTCAAGTGGTTAAAATTGGTCAGTTGGTACGAGTGAGCATATAGCCAAGAGTCGGCCAGAGCCAAGGTGTGAGAGAGATTAGAGTAAGTTTGTTTTCAGGGAAGAGGAGGGGAGAGATAAGTTTAGTTTTTTTTTTATATAGATATTTTTTTTAGGTGGGTTGGCCTAATCGTTTGTTATGTGAGAGTGAGTTGCTGTTCATATTTTGGCATTATGCAATTTGGCTTAGTCAATGATAACTCAAACAATAATTTGGTAAATTATTTAATCAGTTTATAGTTGTTGTTTATTTTTTACAATTGAAATCATTAAAATTGAACTTGAATTGAATAATAAAACTGCAATTAAATTAGTAAATGCAATCTAAATTAGTAAATGTGAATCTAAATTAAAAATGAAATTTCAAATCTTTTGAATTTTAAAATGAATTTGTATTGAAGTTAAATGTTGAAAGCAATTAATTGAAGCTATTAAAATGTTAAAATGTAATTAAAATCCCCTTGGAAATTGCATTGCATATAATTGAAATATAATATTAATTAATTAGTTAATATATTTTAACTAAAATTAAAGATGAATTTTATTTAAAAAGAGAAAATGTTGCAATTGCATTTTGTAAAATAAAATTACCTTAACAAAATGCATTAAAATAAATAAAAGGTTTCGAACAAGAAATATAAATTGAAAGCTAAAATTAAAACGGGAATTATAATTTTATTTCAATTTTAATTTAAATATTAAAAAGTATTAAAAATGCATTTGTAAAATAATTTACAATTGATTAAAGAAAAAAAAGGAAAAATTACTAACAATTGGACATTGAAAATGAATTAAAATGAGCAGGCGCAACTGAGTCTCTGACCATAAAAATGGGAACTACAACATATAAATGTATATATATATATATGTATACACATATATATACACATATTTACATACATACATATATGTATGTATAGTTATAGATCCAAGTATCTAATTATTTTCTATGGCCGCCACGTTCTCGTCTCGTCGTTCAACTTCCCGTTCGATACATATATACATATATATATATACATTATAGTCTGTGTGTGTATGTTATCCATCAGATACTACTTGTAGTTACAACAACTTTTTATTTTTTTATATTTTTTTTTTTTCAGAAATTGAATTAAAATGCAAAGCCAAGCGCTCGAACTTGTTGTTATTTGTTGCTGTTGCTGTGTTATTTTCTTTTTGCCTTGCCAATTTGCACTTATTAGAGAATTTTACGCTCTGTGTATGACGCGAGACCCCCGCCCTCGCCCTAGCCTCACTATCCCCACCGCACCCCCCTTCCAACCCATTTCTCCCATATGTGGCAGGCATCCTCCAACGTGGGCAAGTTTCCGTAACGCTGCAGACAATTTAAGCCCAACTGTTGATAAATTGCATTTGGCTTCAGATATAACTATGTATATATATATGTGTGTGTGTGTGTGTGTCGATAAACACAAACACAGAGAATATATATCTGCATATATATCTTTTCACAATTTCTTGCCCTCTCATGTGTGTATGTGTGCATTAAAATCAGATTTCGTCACGTACATTAAAAATTCATTTGCCAAAGACGCGAATTTCTTTTGGTTTGACAAGTGGCTGGCCACTTGCAGAAATTGTTGCATAATAGAATATGTCAAGAATCAAAATATATTTATCTATATATCTATATATACATATATGTATATATGTATATACAATTTTCTATAAAGAATCATTTTTGTTGATTTTAACTTCCGTCTTTTTTTTGTGCTTTTGTTATTGTCATTTTCAAACAATTCAATTTCAAGGTATATCTATGAATCATTTGTTTATTTCAAATTCAATGCAATAATTTGTTGTCAAATTGAATGTAATTCAATTTTTTCATTGCCCTCCTCGCTCTCTCTCTCTCTCTCTTTCTCTCTCTCTCTCTCTCTCTCTGTCTGTCACAGTATCTTTCTCTATTTGTGTGCCTGTTTCTATCTCTGATTCTTTCTCTAAAAGTCGTTAAACAATTTGCTAAAAATAAATACATTGCGTAGACGTTTTGATTATGATGCTGCTGCCGCCTTTGCCTGCTCTAAAAGCAAATTGCTTGACAAAAAAAAACAGCAAAAAAAAAAAAAAAAGAAAACTATATGATGATTATATAAAAAGGAGAAGAAGAGGGCGAGAGGGCAAAGGCAGGGGCAGCTAGAGAAAGACCATGGCGTGGAGAGACGACGAGGAGGGTGTCTTAGGGAAACACCAAGTAAAACTGACCTAAATACGACGAAATGAATGCCCATAAAATTTGCCACTACGACTACAACAACAAAAACTTTATGCGACACCCATGGAATTTGCCTAGAGAAAGAGAGAGACAGGAGAGAGAGGAGAGAAAAGGAGACTGGAAGACTGAGTATCCATAATATGATGTACCCTGTAATCATAGAACGTGTGTGGGAAAGGGTATTGATTTTTGATTTTTCTTCCTGTTCCATAAAACATATAAAAATGTAAAAAGTTAATTATATATTCTTGTTTAGCATTAATAATCTAGTCTAGCCAACTAACCGGATATCAATGTTCAAAATTAACTTATTAAGCAAATTTCCTTCCTTTTGCTTTTTCATAGTATTTATTGTTACCTAAAATAAACTATGTATTTTTAATGCGGAAATGATTCTCCCCTTCTAGCAGAAAATAAATAAATGTGTAAACTAAACTCTAAATTGTTAAATTTCAGAATAGAAAGAATGAGTATTATTATATAGTATGTAGTAATCATTATATGTAGATTGAGTGCGACCACCTCGACATGAATAAATGATTCAACTTTTACGTTTGTTTATTGGAACTATGTATCTGTGTTATATAGAAACTTATCATAATACTCTCACTTTTGTTTAAACTTAAACATTTATACATAAACAATAAAATTTGACAACTCTATATAACATAGCAGTTAAATTTTATATTTTCTTTAACCAATATATATACATATATTCTAAATTTTCATATTTATATCCAATACATCTGTCATACCAACAAACTATAACCTTAATTGCTTACAGGGTAACTCCAAATCGGCGCCCAAAGGCAGTTATTTAAGTGACGGACCGACCGACGGATGGACAAATGAACGGGACGGCGCACTGCTATGTGGGGAAATTGCCCATTTTATGAGTCGGTTTTTGGCATAAATATTTTTCTGCTCCATAAAATCTATGTGATATGCAGATGAGAATTAAATGGAGAGACTTCTAAAAAAAAAAACAAAAAAACGCAAAAAAAAAAAAAACAAGTAAAACCACCAGCAAAAATAAAGTTGAAAAGGAAATATTTAAATCAATTTCTTCTTGATTTTATTTCCTTGTAATTGCAAGAAAAAAAGATATTAAATAAAGAACAGGAAAGAACAAAAATTTGCATTTTGTTGACGGAAATGTTTCTAGTACGTACTAATATAATATATTTTATTTAAATATAAATATATATGTATACATATGCATCCATTCATTTCATTCAATTGTATATATCATCGGGATATTTGTTGAGCTATTTAACGTTAAATTTGCGACACACAAAAAAAAAAAATAAAGAAAAAGAGAAACAGAAATAATTCATTTTAATTATGCACAGTGCAAAATTTTTATGATAAAGCTGACAGGTAATTGTCTTGGTCAAAAATTTGAAAAATAATATATACAAGTATATATGTATGTATGTACGTACATATATGTATATGCATAAAAATATATATATAAATTTAATATGCATTTTCTTGTTGAATTTTATTTCATTTAAATGACTTTAATATTTTTCGTCGAATTAGTGAGGCAACGGAAGCATTCAATTAGTTGTCCCATTAAGTGGATCAATGGAATATCTGGGAATTAAGGCAAACGATATAAACGAAATATTACCGAAATGTTGAAGAAATGTTGAAGAATTTGATTTCTTGGCAAGTTTTCCCTGATGATGGTTTGAACATCAAATTTATTTATCCACATGCTATTATCCTATCAGAAGTCTGTCTTTAAACAGAAAACACTATTGATTGAAAGGGATAACCCATAGGTATAACTAACTGTCTGTCATTTCGACAGTCGCTTTATAGGTTACCACAAATGTTTTCTTTTTTTTTTTGTTTTCTGTTTTTTCAAATTCAATTCTATGAATTTTAAATCAGTTTACTTGCGTGAGAGTTTACTTGTGGTAAGACTTCCGCCCCTAACTCAGCCAATCACTCATTCCACGCTATTCACAATTATTGTGGTGAATAATGAAATCCACCCATTCATTCTGTGATTTAACCGACAACTCATCAATTTGTCTAAATTGAAACCGTTTGTGCGAAAAGAAATAGGCTCCTATGGTCTTTAGGTATTGGAAGGGCTAGTTTCGCAACACTTCTGTTTGTGGTAATCCATATCTATGCTTATTCATTTTTAAAACTCAAACGATTTTCAATCAAAATGCATTTCATTTGGATTTCAATGTTAATTTTAAATTCAGTTTCGGTTATTCTAATCTCTTTTGCTTCTTTTTTTCATCAATTGCGTCATGTTTTAGCCAGAAGTGGGCGGTAGCGTTCATGTTAAATGTCACTTGTACAAAAAAAAAAAAAAAATTTGCAAACATTCTTCTTTTTTTTTTGGGGTTTTTTTTGTCGTTTTTTGGCTGGCCAAAAATCAACGGACTGTAAAGATTTTCTTCTGGGAAATTTTCGTTATGCGTTAACGCACACACCAATGCAAAAAGTTGGTTGGTTGTTTCATGTTTTCTGTATGTGTGGCTGTGTGTATGAGTGTGGGTTTATTTTTCTTCTTTTTTTTTTTTGCTACTGGAACAAATGTCAGAAAGGTTCAAGGGCAAAAAAGTAACACAGTAAAAGAGATTAAATCCCAAAAAGCTTGAACAAATTCTTGTCAATTGGGAAAAGATACTTTTTTACATATGTTTAGATACATTCCAACAAAAAAATATAGCAACACACACACAGAGGCAATTGTGGTTAGGGGGTTATTGAACCACAAAGTTAATTTGTTTACTACTTTATACTAGATTCTTTCGACAATTTGTGCGACGTAGTTGGTGTTTTTTTTTTTAGCTTTCTTTTTGGTCACAATGCGTCATTTTTCCTTTTTTTCTGTGTGTGTTTTTTTTTTTTTTTTGCTTCCTTTATTATTTTTGTTTTCGCTTTAGCTTATCTCTCTCATTGAATTAAATTTGTTTCTACTCGTTTCGAGGGGGGTCGGTCGAATGTTCATACTTACGCCTCGATTCGTTTTCTGTGGCATGATTTTATTTATTGTTGTTGCTATTATTATTGTTATTGTTAATATATTTTGTTTTTTCAAGGTAAAATAAACAGCCAAGTAAAGAAAAAACAATAACCAAACACAGTAAAGAAACTTTAATAAACGAGGTTTATTTAAAAAGTTATCCAAATTAAATATTCTTAGAGACATTTATATAAGTATGTACATATAATAATGTTCATAATGATCGTTCGATTTCGATGACCTAAAAACGGGTTTAAGGTTATCTCGATCAGTTTTTGGATTTTATAATCTGAATTTTACTAAAATCAAATTATTAATAACATTAAGGGGGCTATATTAAGGTCTCTCATTATGTCAAAATAATTAC
Organism: Drosophila emarginata; assembly: GCA_037075365.1. NCBI lineage: Eukaryota > Metazoa > Arthropoda > Insecta > Diptera > Drosophilidae > Drosophila > Drosophila emarginata. Next base: position 6,105,540 of record JBAMCD010000296.1, read on the forward strand.
AATGTAGATTTTTCTATTCATTAAATCTCATATTAACATTGCAACTAAATGAATAAAAATGAAATATTGTAAAAGATTTTTTCTTTCTCTTCGGGCGTAACTACTAAAGTTTGTACTAACTTTGTCGACAGACCTCGCTGCTTCCTTCCCTTCATTTACCTTCCATCCACCACATAGCTGTCAATGTATTAGTGTACATACATATGTATGTATGAATGTATTTGTATATGTTGTATGAATATTATGCTCATCCAAGCTTAACCTTCAAGCAAATGCATATCAAATTTTATAGCAAATTTTACATTTCACAAAATGCAAACACGCAAATCAAAAATTTCAATTTAAAACAACAATGAAATGTGTGTAGGTGAATGTGTGTAAAAAAAAGTATGTGTGTTTCTTCTTCTCTTCTTCTTCTTCTTTTTGTTTTATAAAACTCTTGTTTGTTTTAGCAATTTTTTTTCTCCGTTTTTTTGTTTTGTTTTCGTGTTGTTGTTAATGCCAAATGCAAGTGTAGCCAAAAGTAAATTTTAATGAACCAAAAAACATAACAAATAAAGGAGAAAAAAAAAGCAACAATCCCAACAAAAAAAAAAAAAAATAAAACCATTCCATAAAGCGCTTGAATGAACAACTCTCTGGCTGAACACAATTCATGGCGATGCCTCGTTGACTCGTTGCCTCAAGGTCAACCAGAGACCCAGACCCAACCCAAGAGATCTCTCAAGAGTTTGCTGCTGGAATGAAGGTTGCCCCTCTGACAGTGTGTGTGTGTGTGTGTGTGGCTAAGAGGATAAGGGTAAGGGTAAGGGCGATGGTAAGGGCAACCAAGTGCGGAAGTTTTACCCACATTATGTGGGGCGTAAGAAGTTTCTTTTTCCATTTTGTTGTTTCTTTTTTTTTTTATGGTCATTGTTATTATGGTTTTGTTCCTATTGCCTTGTATTTTTGTAGTTCGTTGGTTGGTTGTTAAGTCGAGCAGCTTTTGTGCAGTCAAGGGGCAACAACAACAACGAAGACAAGACAAGAAAAAAAAAAGAAATAACGCCGACAATATCAACAGCGTTTAAGTTGACTATTGTGGGTGAAGCGCGACATTCCTATAATGATACTCTATAAATATATATACATATATATATATACATATATATATGTACATATATATACATATGTATATGTAGGTTGTCTCACGTATAATATGTGCTAAATAGTGAAGAACACTTGCCACATACAAGACAACTTTAACTTGACCAAAAATAAATACATTTAGCAGCTCTAATACTAAACAGTATTTAAACACTTGGTTTAAATAATAATTGAAAGTCTAAATATTAATATTATTCATCTATAAATATATTACAAAAGCAATTCAAGTTCATTATCTATTCTATAATACATTGACAAATGGAAAGAGTATCTTAGATTTGTTCATATCTTGGAAATTCCTTGAAAAAAAAGAAAAAACTATTTTTTCAAAAGGTTATGCTTAAAGTATATGTATATAATTGAGGGGACTTTTGTTGTGGCCGCCGACCATACTGTTGTCTACCTCTGCTTAATACCAACCCAACCCTCCCCCAGCCATTCCTCTACTTCTACCATGACCTAAATAACTTAAACCAATCGCCTGCCTTATTACATGTTTTGACCATATGTTGCCCCTATAAAAAAAAAAAAAAAATCAGAAGATGTGTTGCTCATGTTGTTGTTTGTTGGTGGTGTGGACGCCGCCGCCTGCTTGCGTTTGTGCCTCGTTTGTTGGGCCATATGTTTCATGTTGACATTTGATAAATGTTCTCGACTCGCTCTTGCACACACACACACACACAAATACACATACAACATGGTTAAAACGCATACCGCAGAGACAAATACATCATAGATACTTCCGTTCCATACGCGTGTTATTCAACGCGCAGTTAATTGATTTCTTAGACACCCCCATCCCCCCAACCCTAAACTGAGAACCGAGACCCAAACGTGAAACCAAAATCAACGGGCATGATGATGCCACATGACAGCCAATAATCCACTTAAAAATCATTACAAAATAAACCTAAGCAAAAGAAATGCTAGCGCGGGAAGGGGGGGGAGGGGTGTGGTAAAGCGAAAATTGTATACATAGTTATGAATAGATAGTAAGGGATAGAGGAGAAAACTTGAGGTAGAGGTAAAAGGACTAACCACTATTCTTTCTATCTATCAATTGTCTATTTTTAAACAAATTAACTACTATTTTTGGGGCCTTTGAGTTAGCTGGCCGCTCCATTACATAAGTGGCGGCGGCATCGGCGGCGGGCCTTAGGCATAAAACAGCCCCTAAAACAAAAAAATAAAAAAAAAATAAAAAGAAAAAGAGACTGAAAAAACAGTAACTGACATCGAAACCGGCTTTTTATGCAAAGCTGTCAAAAAAAAAAAAAAGAAGGAAAAAAAATTGAGCAAAGTAAGGCCAAAGAGGTGGAATGGGGGGGACCAGGCAGTTCATTGCGTGAGCATCAGGCTTGTGCAACATAATGAAAGAGAAAAACTAACCTCATACACAGAGAGAGAGACAGCAAGAAAGGCAGAGAAAGAAGCTTAAAGTGTGCAACAGTTTTTTAAGAGCGGCAGAGAGTGAAGAGAGATAGACAGTGAAAGAGTGCGAGAGTGGGAGAGAGCACGCCGCGCAAGCTTGGCTTGTGTCAAAATTTTGACAGCAGCTGCTTTTAATACTGACTGTCTTTTTTTTTTTGTCTTTTTTCCATCTCTCTCTCGTTCACTCTGACTCACCACCTCTACCCACTCTCTCTTTTACTCAGTTGGCCATCTGCGAAAGCCAAAAAGTATGTCAAAGTCAAATAATGCTGCCAACGTTAACTGCGATGCCAGCGTCAACGTTGCAGCATTACTAAACATTGTTGTTGGCGTCATTTTTTTTTTATTTTTTTTTATTATGTTTGTTTGGTAAGTGGAGCTCTGTTTTTTTTTTTTTGTTTTTTGGCTTTTTGGGTTACATAAGGCCACCAGCCAACTGTTGGTTAAGTTAAGCCCAAAGACTAAGTTGAGGCTGTGCTGCTTGCTGCCTGCTTGTCTGATGTTTGTCGTGGCCGCGTCTTAGCCTTTTGTCTTTTTCACGCTTCCCTTCGCTACCCCCCCACCGCCCGCATCGGTAGCTGCCGTTGCTCATTTGTTTGTTGCCAATTTCAACGCTTTTGATTTTTCTTTATTTCTTTTTTTTTTTTTTTGTTAAAATTAAATCGTGATTTGTAAATGCGCTCAATTTTTCGTCTCGCTTATTTTTTGTTGTTTTTTTTTTTTGGAGGGGCAGATTTTGCAATTTTGTAATAAGTTTTGTTGTTGTCGATTAAATAATCAACTTGGCTTTGTTTAGGTATTGTTTGTTTCTTTTTTTGAAAGTTAAAGTTACTTAAGATGAGTTAATTGGCAAACTTTTGTTGAGGGGATTCTTATCAGTTTTTTGAGCCATAAAATGAATATACATTAAATATTCTTGGTCAGCATAAAAAGGCCGTTCTCTTCCCTTTCCTTTCTTTTTTGGATCTGGGTCAATGCAAATTACACCCCTTCTTCTTGTAAAGCTTCTGTTGCAGCACTCAATGTCTCAAAAAGGAACAAAATTGTTGGCAGGCCGACCACAAAATTAAGAGAGGTCAACACGAACAAGGCAAAAAAAAAAAAGGGGAAACGGAAGGCTAACCGCAAATAACTAAATAAAGGATGTTTTTAATTATTTTGAGTAAGCTTAAATTGTGTTGAGCTTAAGACCAATTAAACAGAAAGCGTCTGCATTTATGTTACCACATTGGAACTTGTTAATTATTTTTAATTATAAATGATTTAATTCCCATAATTCCCTTTTTACTTAAAATTAAGATTTCATAATTACCCAAGATAAATTATAATAATTTTCCAATTAATTTCAGGGGAAAATAAATGCTTTTCTTACTTTGTTATTAATTCTTATAAATTAGTAAACATATTTATTTTACGATTATTTTTTAAACAAATTAATTTGCATTAATAATACTAAATAAATTCATTTAGCAGCTAAATGAATATGTTCAAATATTTGCATAAAAATGAAATAAGCAAAGAAACAAAGATAAAATTTACACAAAATATTTGCATTGATTTCAAGTAAAGTTTGAAAAATTGACACAAACTTCCATTACTCATATCCGCTAGCCGAATTATGCCAATTTATTGGTTATATAAATCTTGAAAGGAATTTAGTAATAATACAATTATAATGATTATTTCTTTTATTTTTCCTTTGAAAATTTAACTTACACCTGTTTGTCTTGGAACAAATCGGCAAGGCATAACAAATTGTTGCTAGTCTTAATTTTCTTTTTTTTTTTTAGCAACTTTAGTTTCAGTCACAAACTCAGAGAGAATGTCGACTTTGGGATACTCTATAGGTAGTAGAACAGGATTAGCAGAGATATAAACATTTATATATGGATTAAATGTTTATCATTTGTTTTTAAGATTGTTTAAAAATATTATTATGACTTTAAACTGAATAAGGGACATTAAAAATGTTATTAAGAATGAAAATTGTTAAGTTTTAATTACTAGTTTTTTCAATCAATCAATCACAAAGCAATATCTAACGGGAATCTGTGCATTTTTCTGTGTGTATTGAGAAATTACAAAAAGAGAAAAAAAAAATTAAATTCCACTCTCTTTTGCACCTTTCAATGTTAATTAAAATCCTATTAGGATCCCATCCACCTACGTGACCCACCTACTCAACTTACTGACTCAACAACTCTCCCTCCCCTTCACTTGTACCGCACCACACTTTAATTATGTGCCTTGATGAACTTTTCATGTTTGGTTAAACTTTTCAATTTTCATTTACTGCCATCAATTAGCGGACCACTTAAATATCCATGGGAATGGAAAGAGTTTTAAGTTTCATTGGAGAAGCGATAGAGGCGGTGGGGCCACACCCCGACCGACATTGTCTTTTGAATATAGCTTGAACTTTACCAAGATGTTGCTAGATAGATCTTTCTCTTAGCCAATTGTGTATCCCATTACATCAAGGCGAAATGTCATAAGTAGATATATATAATATGTATGTATGTATGTATATATAATATGGAATCAGCTAATCCTATGGACCCAACCTCGTGGCTAGCTCGTGTCTCTCCTATTATTACTCAATAGAGTTAACAAATGATTTTGTTGCATTGCAATTGCAGGCGATAAAGCGAAACACGAGCGACAACAACAGCGACTGGCAGCGGCGGCGTCAGCAGCAGCAGCAATAACAACAGCAGCAACAACTTTGCTTACGTTCTATGACATAACTGTAATTCAAACGCGGCCATGTAAGAGAGATAGAGATAGAGAGCGAGATAGAGCAAGAGTGGCCCGCCAGTTACAAGAGAGTCAGTCGCGTCAACTGCTCTATCGAGAGTGACAGAGACGTGGGGGGAGATTAGGGAGGCAAAGTGAGATAGAGCGAGAGAGAGAGAGAGGGGAGAGAGAGCTTGTTTGTATAAGTGAGCGGGACTTACTTTTGATTTTTGTTGCTATTGCAATTGAGTAATCTCCCACTCTATTCCGTTGCTATACATGTGTATAAATATCTGTGTGTGTGTTTTACAAATGTTGAAAGTGAATTTTTGAATTGCAATTTCCAGAGTTTACAATAGAATATTACTTAATAGGCAATAGGTTACAACAACAACAACAACTGGAATCTGACAAGCTGTTTTTATGACTCACGATTCCCCTCACACACACACACACACAGGCAAACACAGAGCAAGAGAGATAGTGAGATATAGTAATGGAGAGCTAGACGTTGCCTGTTACAAATTATGCAACTACAACAACAACATCATCAGCAACATTAACAATTGCAACAACTGCAATAGTAGTAGCAACAACAACGACAACAACAACAACAACAGACAACACTTAGCAGGAACACCCGCACACAATGTTTCTTTGTCGTTATTGTTGTTGTTGGTTTTCTTCTCTTCTCTGTTTTTTCTTTTTTTTTATCAAGCCACTTTTTGCATATGTCTCCGGAGGCGGTCGCGCAACTTAATTAAGTTGCCAACAAATTGTCTCAGTGTATTTGCTTTTCTTTGGCATAATTGGTAGACCTACCGCCTCCCCCCTCCGTTTCCACCTACCTATTATTGCTGTTCCCCCCCCTCACCACCACCAGTTGAGCTGAATTTTGATTATTACATCATTCTGCTTGGCTTGACAGAATTTTTCTCTCTCTCTCTCTATCTCTATCTTAGTTTCTCTTTCTGAAAGTGTAGAAGAAAAAGGAGGTGCGAGGGGGAGGTATAGGATTTTTTGCTTACTTAACAGTTTTTCTTAGTGACAAATGGGTCATTATTGTTGTGTTTGTGTGTGTGTGTGAATTTCATTAATTGCTTTGTAGTAGCAAAATAATTAATTAGCTGGAAAGAGTTAAGTAAGCGGAAATTTAACAGTAATAGGCGAAAAAATGCGTTGAAATGAGGTGACCAAAGGTGACCAATACGGCAGAAAACAAAAATAACAAAGAAAATCGTCAAGAGTAACGATGGATCATAAGATATTATTAATTATAGTGACACCTCATCAAAATTTGTATATATGTACATACATATGTACATATCTACATATGTACATACATACATATGTACATACATACATATGTACATACATACATATGTATATATATAGAGTAGTTCGTCGTGTCTTTAAATTACATATGTACATACATATGTATGTATGTATTTATATAAATTAATTCATAGTGTTCTTTGTCCCATAAATTAATCAAATTTTAATTCTAAATTTCCGTATTTTTCAATTATTTTACAAAGGGTTCACATTGTACTTTTTGTTTGAGGATATTTTTCAATCCAGTCCGTACGTGATGTATACGTAGTACGTAGAAACCAATGGGCAATGACGTTAACTATACATATGTATTTCTAATGACACGTAATGGCTATCCAAACTACGCGTCAATTTTTTTTTTTCATTTTTTATACTGTTTGATCGTATAATTTAGTTAATTTTTAATTACATAAACTTCCCTATAATATAGAAGGCTACAATTCAGCTTTCAGCTGAACAGATAAAAGATAATTGTTAAAGTTTTTCTATTAATAAGAAACTTGGGGGGAAACAAAAAGGAGACACGCCCCAAAAGCTAAAGTCAATAATGGCAATAAAACTATGTTTGAAAGTTGAAAAACTCTTTTTTTTTTTTTGTTGGTCGGTTCAACTACCACAAACCCCCCCTTCCTCTTACTTACTTGTTGACACATTTCAATTGATTTCGTTTATATATATATATATATATATATATATATGTATGTGTGTATTTTTTTTTTTCAACATTTTCCTTTTTATTTATTTTTTTTTTTTGTATTTTTTTTTTACATGAATATTTGAGTAGCGAAAATGTACTAGACAGCATATACAATTCCTTGAGTTTTTATAGTAAAACGAAACGAAGAAAACTGTGTGTAAAATTCTTGTATTGTTTTTGTTGATTTGCTTGGTTTTTGCTATTGTAAAAAGAACAGAAAAATGTGCGATGGCATTTGAGAAATGTGCGCCCAAAGACACTTTGAGTATTTCGAATGCAAGCCAAAGGCATGCCAAAATGTATATATATATATATACATAGAATGAAAAGGAAAAGTATCTGAAACATATATACAGACATATGTATGTATGTACATACATTGTGGCATCATTGCGGGGAATGCCGCGTATGCAACGCAAGTGGTGGCGTCAAACTCACGAATATACATAAAATAAATAAATAAATGAAATAAATCAAAAATGAAAGCAAGAAATTAACACATTATTATATTATGTATATATATGTATGTATGTACATATGTATAAAGCCAACAAAATTTGACAGGCAACTGGCTGACTGACTTTTTTCTCTTTATTTTCCCGTTCAAGGCCAAGTCAAGTCAGGCCACTTTCAGCCAGTTTTTGTGGTCGTTAAACTCTGAATGAGAGTGAGAATTGAACAACGGAATCCCGGAGAAGTGGGTGAGGGGGGGAGGCAAAGAGTGATGAGAATTCATTTCTTTGTTCACTTTCACAAGAACACCGACAACAACAACAACAACAACAACTGCGCAATAAATTTTTGCCTGCACTTTGGGTAATCAACCTACACAAGCAAACAGATCGAAAAAAAAAAAAAAAAATAATATATATATGTACATACATATATAGGAAGACGTCAGTTCAGTATCTTCTAACCAGAAAAGAAATAAGAATATGAAATGCGGTTTTTTGTTCTCTGTTCTCTCTTCTGTTAAATTTTTTTCTTTTTTTTTTTTTTGCGGCTAATTAAAAAAGTAGCTAACACCGGCAGTTTGTTTGTTTGGTTGGTTTCGGTTTGCAAATGATTGCAAAAAAAAAAAAATAGGTGAAAAGACTAAATAGATTGTCTATACAAAGGTAAAAGTCATTCTTCTGATAGCCTCTCCACAAACAAGCAGTCGTCAGTTTATCAGCTGTTTTTGTTATTTTTGAATGAACCGTAACACAACAAAATGGAAACTGAAACTGAAAACGGAAAATGGTGGCGGTGGCGGGGCAGTTCGAAGGCGGACGCAACAGACGCGATAAGTGTCACGTCTTATTCACATGCCTGGATATATATTGTACAATATGAGGAGAAAGGTAGTCGCCCAGGTAGGTTGTTGATAGGTAAAGTAGCTATATAGCTATAGTATATGTATGTATATGCATGTATGTATGTATATACATACATATATAACACAACTTCTTCATATCATATCAGTCATGTCAAGTGTGTTTTTGGGTTAGTTTGATAATTTCTATGGTGGTTTTTGGCCAAGCTAATAGAGTTCAAGGTACGACCTTGAGTAGCGCTAATTGGGGGCAAATGGCCCAAAAAAAAAATCACCCATTAGTCATACTGGGAGAAGGAGAAAGAGAGAGAGAGAAAGAGATGGAGCTACATTTATGATATCATATAAAGTGGTCGCTATCAGCATTACTCAACTAATTAGCTATTAAGCATAAACTGTTATACAACAAATGATGTTATACAATAATATGTAGTTATTTCATAACCATAATACTGAATTCTTATACAATACATACATTAGCTATACGAAACTGTTATACTTAACAGCTGTTAACAATTATACAAGTTATCCGCTTTTTTAAAACTGTTATACTAAACAATTGTTTCTAGGTACATTATTTAGAATTTATTTATAAAAAAAATTAAATTGACCAAACAAATAGAATTTCAGACAACTGTTATACTCAGTGTTATACACATTTAGAGTAAAACTAGATCAGACTACAGGATAAGTTTTCTATTCCAATTACAGGATAATGGCAGCCTTTTATAGCGAACAACTACAACTATATAATCAATAGATAATTGACATTCAATAAACTAGCGATTATTACCACTAATATATATATGTATTTGCATCCACCCCACCCAAAAAAAAAAAAAAAAAAAAACAACACGGTAATATGTATGTGGAACAAAGTGTTGGAATTTCAGTTCGGTTGTTTGCCTGCCTGCCTGCCAGCCAGCCAGCCTTTTGATTAACTAAATTTACCAGAAATTACAATTTATTAGCCAAACAATGTGTGCTACAGCAAACAGCAACAGAAACGCACACATTGGCAAACGAACCAGGCCAACAACAATCATTTCCATTTCCTTTTAACTAATTCCACGAAATGCCCCTATAAAAAAATCACAACTAAGTAGTTAAGTATACAAATATATATATATATATATATATATATATGTAGCATATATATGTACATTTAAATATATGTACGTATGTTCATATGCATGGAGGCCAAAGAAGGCCACGTGGCAGTCAAATAAAAAATAATTGCATGCTGCGTGCCAACATTCTTTTAGCCATTTAATGCATATTTGCGCCTCAATTGAGTGTGTGTGTGTGTGTGGGGTGGGGGGATGGTGTTTCTGACCAGGAAGAGGACCTTAACACAAATATATATATATAGATATACATATATATAGGGATATATTATACATATGTTTGTATAAATTACAATTAGGTTCGTGTTTGCATGACATGAGGACATTTTCAAATGCCAGCACAGAGATGATGGCAAGGGAGGGGGTTGGATTAATGTGTAAATATTTAGGCCAAGGAGTTTCATTTAACAGCTCTTTTAACTGGTCTTGGTCATTATTAACTAATGGCACATTAACTTAACTCTTTGCTCTGTCCAATCCTATGTATATGCTGATTCTCTGTTGATTCATTTAATTGCCTTAGTTAAATATATTTTACTAGCTAGCCATGACTTGGCAAATTTGTCTTATCAATAGTAAAAATGTTTACTCAAAATCTATTACTTTGCCATTTGGTTTTAAATTGACTTTAACTTAATTTTTGATTTTGCTTTTAGTTTCGTTTTTTTCATTTCTTCTTTGGTTTTGTTCTTTTATCAGCTAAACAAAAAGTCAATAACTGATTATGGTCAAGTCACAAAATAAAAACAAAGCCAAAGAACACACAAAAAAAGAAAAAAATGAAAAAAAAAGTTGAAGAAATCAAATCAAATCAAATGAAAACAATTCTTATAAATAGTAGCAACAACGTGGGGCAATATGGTGATTACGTGTGAATTGGAACGTTCGTACGATGGCTTAAGAAAACATTTGTATTTGGTAATTCCCAAACATGGCATCCGCATTAGTATTAGTAAAATTCTAATAGGTATTAATATCACCCATCAGTCCTATCAAATGGAAATAAATGTGTGTCCTCTCTCAATAGCAAAGGAATGGTTATATTTGGTCTCTACATACAATTTGCCACAAAACTTTGCAAAGGTTTTAAATACTTTTAAATCATGGCCCATTTAGTGACTATATCTATTAATATCACCTGATTGATATATATACACTTCTTTTAATATATTAGTTTATACATACATATTATAAATATTTTTTCATATAAAATACATATTTTCATATTTATTTAGATTTATAATCTTTATCAATTAGTTATTTAACTATTTCCATGTAATCGCCAACATCATCATCATTAGATCAATGACCAAAAATTCCTTTTAAACAATTATAAAACATTTTTCATTCAATTATTAACCATTTGCTCTTACCTCGAACTTCCACCCAATTCTGTCCATCATTTTCACTTTTTGTTTTTCTTTTTGGAAAACTAAACGTTTCAAGTGTCTGTGGTGTCTGTCTTTTTGGGTTTCCTTCTTTTCTTTGTTGTTCTTGGTTTTTTTCTTTTCAAAAAAAATTTTTTTTTCAAAATATTTTGTTTGATGGATTTCTAAGTGCGTAAATTGCGGTGATTTTTCTGTTCGAAACGGAACAGAAAAAAAATAGATAAAAAAAACGAGGAAAAACAAAATTTGGGGAAACTATTTTGTTTCCCCCTTGGAAAATGATTAATTAGCTGGCTGATGAGGGGAAAATCCTCTTGAGCTTTTTTGACTGTCTGAGTCAGTCAGTCCGTCGGTCAGTCAGTGAGTGGATGAGTGAGTAAGTGATGGAGGCAATGGCAAATTTTCAAGTCAATTTTAACGCGTGGCCCTTTCCACAAATAGAAAGATTCTAATATTTATTTTCGATCGCTTGGGAGAATTGCCGAAGGAAGGTTTATTTACCTCTCAAAAATATGTTGTATAAATATTTTAAAATAATCAAGTCGATGGCACTGAATAAACACAATTAGAGTTGCAAATAAGAGTCAACTAATCAAAGTTGACAAAATAAAAAAAAAAAAAAAAAAAAAACAACCAAGACAAGAAAAACAATCAAGAAAAAGGGGGAAAACAGAGAAGTTGTCTTAACCAACAAAGGAGCCATCATACATAAATTACGCATACGCCGCTTGGGCTTTCAAAAAAGTTTTAAGAAGAATAAGAAAAAAAGGAAAAAAAAACTTGTTGCTATTGCTGTTGCTTGTTGGGCTGTTTTAACACAAAATGCTTGACGTCAGCAAAATAATAGTAGACAATGATAAAACCAACAACAAGTTGGAAAATAATAATAGCAACAACAACAATAAGAGCAACAGCACTCCGATGGGGCTTACCATTTCGGCCCTGCCCTTTTTATTGATTTTTCAAACTCACCCCGTAACCATTAGGTTAAGACATTTTGTCTGTGTGTGGGTGAGTGTGGGTTTTATGGTGGGTGATGGTAGTGGGCGGTAGAAATTTTCAAAAGAGAAACTTGTCTAAAGTCCTGTCTAATGGCCCCCTAGTTCAACAAGTTGGTCTCAAATGAGAATAACCTTAATGGTTTTGCCCCCTAACAAACGGAATTTCATTTTACAAAATAAAAATAAAGTAAGCCAAAAATGTATGAGTCAACTATATGAAATGTTATAATAATCAAAAATAACTTCAAGTTTGTAGAATTCCAATTATCTAGATATCAGATAGGATAGGAATTTATTTTATTAATATTATCAGAAATGTTCAAGTAAAGTTACAAATTTATTTATAATTTATTCATGGCGGAGAACGCAAAGGTAATTTTTAGTTTTTTATTTCTCCAAATTTATTTATTTAACAAAATCCGATATGAATTGAATCGGAGAATGACTGTTCTGTTGTATCCATACCAATTTAAATAAATCAAATCTAAGCAAAATCTGACAAAATAAATCTCTTAGCCAAGTCACCCAAACAAGAAAGAATGGATACAAAAGCTTTTATAATCTTTCGTAATAGATACCAATTACAATGAAATATGTATATATTTGTATATGTATAAATATGTTTGTGACTCACCTTTCTCTAGGCTGGCATTACAGAATTTGAGGGCATCATCGAGCAGATTCAAATGCATACAACTGGTGGCCTTTTCGCATATTTTCTTTGCCTGCAATTCCCTTCCCCACCATTTCTCCACCAGACCTCGTACAAGGACATCGGGCATCATTGATGAGAGGGATGATCCAGCTGCACTAACACTAATACCCACTGCTCCGGCACCTGATCCATTTACAATTTGGCTTGCTCCCGCTGCTCCTGTTACCGCTCGTCCATAACCGTTCACCGCTGCCAATGCTGCTGCCGTTGATGTAGAAGCCATTGTGGTTGTCGCTGTGGCTGTCGTTGAGGCCACCGTTGTGGTGGTCACTGTTGTTGGCGATGGCGATGGACGCAAAACACAACCATAGCTGGGAAACAATTGTGAAGTTGCTGATGAATTTAAGCCCGTAAAGAAACGTGTTGCTGTTGCTGCACTCGATGTGGTTGTTGTCGTTGTCGCACCACCCATCATGGACGCTCCCGATGTGCTACCATTTCCCGGAAATTTCACATGACAAATATTGCATTGGGTTATTGTCTCACAACATTGCCGGCAAAATGTATGACCACAATTGGTGGTCACCGGACACCTCAATATATCCCTACATAGAGGGCAGAACAATGGATCATAATCCTCAAACATGATCGGACTGGGCACACCCCAAAGTTGTTCACATGCAACACCATTACCCAAAGAAAGATCTAATCCCAATGTATGTGCCGTCCAATTGTCCACCTGCTGTTGCCGCAGATGCTGTTGATAATGTGACTCCGGAGATTGTGTTGATTGTAGCGGTGGTGGTGGTGGTGGTGTTGGTGATGGTTGTAGCGTTGGTGGTGAATTTTCACCAAATTTCCTAATATGCTGAGTCAATTTAATGGCCAATTGTGAGAGTTTCTCCAATGCTAAAAAACCACCAGTCTGTATACTGGCTTCTACTAGATCATAGACATTAATTGTCTTAGATATATTTTGAAATTGGCCAACTGGTAACTCTACCAGGTAGGTATACTCCATGGATTGGTCTTCTAAAAGATGTTGCTGTTGTTGCTGCTGTTGCTGCTGCTGTTGTGGTTGATACTCATTTCGACGGGTTTTTAATACCCGTTTATGTTTCGTATGATAGCCCTGAGATAGAGGCATTTTTTTAATTTTTTCTTGTATTAAATTTGAATTGCAATTATAATTGAAATTAAAATAGAAATTCTCTTGGTTCTTTAGTTGTAATTTTTGAAAGCAATGTTGTTGTTGTTGTTGCTGTTGTTGCTGCTGCAATTGTTGTTGTTGTTGATTAATATTGTTATTATTAATAATATTATTATTATTGGTTTTCTGTTTAAAATGTTGTATTTTTGACATTGCCCCCGTCTCGTTCATTCACTATAAAAACACTTTTTATACGCCCCCCACCGATCCGACTACATAGCGTAGTATTAATTTAGTTATCAATTTGTTTTATTATTATTTTCTTGTTTCCCTTTTCTTTTCTTTTTCTTGTATTTTTTATATTTGTTGTTATTTGGCCCTCCTTTTTATTGCTTTTGTTTCTTCTTAGCTGTTTCTTTGCGTGCGTTTCTTAGGGCTGTTTTAAGTGAACTGATTTAAAAAAAATTTTATATTATTATTTTTTTTTTTTGGTTGAAGAAGAAGTTTTGACATCTGTGAAAGAGAGTGAGAGAAAAAACGCAGAAGAATAGAAAAAAGAGAGTGAGTACAAATTTATGATGAAGAGGAAGAGCACATAAAGAGCATAAGTATGGGAAAAAAGAAATCAACCAGAGGGATTTACGTAACGTTTAGAACAACAAAATCACAAAGCAAAAAAACAAGAAGAAAAAAATATGCCGTTTGCTTTTGATTCTGTTTTATAATTCACACACACACATTCAGGCACACAGCTAGAGAGAGAGAGAGTAAGAACGGGAGAGTGCTGTGGTCGCAAGAGAGTCTCCACTTGCGAGAGAGAAATCAACAATACAGAGAGCCTTGTTCTCTGATTGGATTTTTTTTATTACTGGCATCAAAAAAAAAAAAAAAAAAACACAAAGGAAAAAATTCTACTTGGTATTACTTAATCAAAATCTATGGAGGAACATGTCATATTCCAGTCATCAGATTTCGCAGGAAATATACATATACCAACAAAAAAATTTAAAAAAAACAATAGACATAATGCTAAAGTTTATTATGTTTTTTATTTTGCTTCTCTTCTTCTTGCGATAGAGAAAGGTCAATGCACTTTAGACTTGAGTTTACTTGTAAATATGTATTAAAAAAGATCAATTGACTTTTTATGCAATGCAAGAACAACTAAATGGCTGATTAGATAAAATGTATAATTAATATTTAATTCTCTCAAATTGTCTAGATTACATAATATTATGAAAATTAACACTGTCGACGACGCTGACGCTGACGTTGCTGGGCCCCAAAGTAATGAAATCAAAAGCAAAAACAAAAAAACATTCAAACCAAAAAAAAATCACACAACAACAATTACTACCTCGCTCTCTCTCTTTTTCTCTATATGTCTCTCTTTCTATGAAGCGTTCTACTCTCTTTTAAACGCTTTGACCATATACCCTTTTGCCATAAAGGTACATATGATTTTGAAACTGTTATTCTTAACTCATTACCACATGTTATAACTTGCAGATATTTTAATGGAATTACTTGCTAACTAGATATTCAAATTGATATTATCTAACATCGACTATAACATACATAAGAACCCAAACGATTAAATTTTACTATTAATCAATAAAAATACTATTAAGAATTTATTATACTTAACATATTTATTAAAGTTCACGTTTTCTGAAGTATGTATGTATATATCGTATAAATCGTATGATCGTTTATATAATATACATACATATGTATGTATGTATCTTTGATGGATAAGAAACTACAGTGTACAATTGTTTCGGCACACTTTTGTCTAACATTGCCCGGCCTACTAGCGCTCCCTTTCAGCGTTCTAACAATCTCTCGCTCTCTCTCGAGTAACTGTTTTGTGCTCTCTTAAGAACAATTCTTTGCGCACGTTGTTCTGTTTTTGTTGTGTGCTTTTTATTTCTTTGGTTTTTGCCTTTTCGTTGACGTCTTTCGTTTCGTTTTTGTATCTTAAAGATAAACAATGCCGGCATAACACACACATACAAGCATACACCTATATTATGCATGTACATACATACATGTATGCATGTTGAGATATCAATGTATTTGTAGTCGGTTTGCTTGACTCTTAGTTTTGTTATGTAAACAATTTCGTTTTTTTTTTTATTTGGTTTTGGTTTTTTGCTTTTTTTTTTTATTATTTGCTTGTCGTCCGGCTTTGAGCTTTTTTTGTTGTTGTTTCTTTTTCTTCTCATATTATTTTTGGTTATAATTTGTTTACATTTTGTTTGCCATAAAAGTGTGCCAAATCCAAGAAGACAAGCAAAAAAAAAAAAATACAAATAGATAGATGGATAGATACATATGTACATACATACATATATATAAAATTGCGTGCAAATGAAATTTGTAGTTCGTTTTGTGTCTCGTCTGATTATGTTACGCATAAAACATGAAATATTTTCTCATTGTCTCTCCTCCGCCGTTAAGTAATGATGAACATTTTCATATAAGTTTGGTAGTTAGCCAAAATCAGAAAGAAAAAATACAAAAAAAAGAAGGAAAAAAAATGTGATTTCATTATATTTCATTTTGATTTGAGGAGGCCGCCAAAATCTTTCAAGGAGGAGACCTTAATACTAGCAACTTAAATTGCAAAATTGTTTAAAACAAAAGAAATGGGTGAATGATTAATTCGGCGGTTGTCTCTTGGCCTAATCAGAGAATATCTAAGATAGATATAGATACAGATTTATATATGTATGTAGATACATATGTACATATGTGTACTATCTAAACTGTACAGTTTGTTTAAATATTTGATTGTAGTTATCATATTTGTTATTACATGCATATGTTTGTATGTATAACTGTATATGTATTTATGCATGTATGTTTAATATATGTATACATAAATCATATATATTCTAATTCTAGTCTAGCTCTTTAGTTGCTTGCATTTAATGTTCTTCTAGATTTTGAATCCTAATAACCGTTTATATTTGATTTTTTTGTTTTTAAAGTTATTATAACAGTTTTGTATTCTGTATAACAGTATGATTTGTTCTAGCATATTGTATAGGAATCGAACTAAAAGGCTTTAAAATTTGGCAACTGTCATAAAATAGTTAAGTATAACAGTTGTATAACAATTTTTTTTTTACTAAAATCGTGCATTTGATCAGTATTGCAACAGAATGATAAAATCAGAAAACAAATGTCTTTGAGAAATTTCCTAAGCAATATAACAGTAGCACAGTTTCAACTATTTTAATAATAATCAGTTAAATAATTTCATTTCATTACTAGAGAATTGATCGTTTCATTTAATATATGTATCCCCCAGTGATATATTTCCAGTTCTTAATCGTATAACAATTTCATTATAATCGGCTTAAAACTATTTAATTTATTCAATAATTACCATATATTATTCTTCCTCAACAGGTTGTAATATTATCCAGATCTTTTTTACTCTTTTTTACCTTATCATGTCTGTTACTCATCTGTCTGGACTAATAATATAATAGTTCTCCAACTGTTTTCCCTGTTACTCGACCTTCAAATACTTGAGAAATCAATCACAAGAATACCTTCTTCGTTTTTTTGTTTTTACTTTTTGTTCAACAACAATAATAACTTTAGTGTATTTCATCATTATAAGAAAAACAATAAACGGTTAAATATATATACATATGTATATATATAGATATCTGTAAGCACAGTTAGAATGAAGTGTGACGCATGTGTAGGAAACGGGTAGGTAAAACACTCGATTCTAGTCGTCTAGCTTTGTTGTTCTCTGATTATATTTTTGCGTAAGTAAAAATTATGTATACGAATTCATATAACTGCACGTGTATCTAAACTGCAATCGTTTCCAGGGTGTTTGTGTGTTGTGAAGAATTGCATAATTCAGCGTTGATAAATGCTGCTAAATGAACTGCAAATACATATGTGGAGGATACATGTGTGTATGTGTCTGTTTCTGTCTGTGTGTGTGTGTGTGTGTGTGTATAAGTATATTTTCTGTTGCCGTTTTTTTTTTTTCCATATTATGCAATGTCAATCATATTTTCGCGATTGCATTTTATCGCCGCAGTCATCACTGAGGCAGACGACATGGCTGCAACGTCTACGGTAGCAGAGGCAGAGGCAGCAACAGCGATGACAATGTCAACAAAATAATAACAAAAAGTTGCACATATACAAAAAAAAAAAATCGTATTGATTGGATAATACCCTTCTTTTTTTTTTTTTTATTAATATTATATTATTAAAATTTTCAATTTTAAAATTCAAATCCACATTATTGATATTAAAAGAATTATTGTAAAACACTTTTGATAGTCAAACATCAATGTTAGGTCACATTAAAGCAGTATTTAACTAGTTGTATAACAGTTGTTATAATCAAATATTGAGCTCGTAAGAGCGTAAAAGTTTCCTTTATTTTTCAAAGAAAAACTCATAACTTTTATGGCAATAATATAACAGCCATATAACAGTTATTATTATTAATAACAAAGGCTCCATTTTTTGTTTCTTTCAAACAATTTCAGATATATCAATGAAATAAATTAAAAATTTTTAAATTACAAAATAACGTTTTACCCGATTTCCTTTATATATAAATTTTCCTATCTTGTGGAAAACAGTTTCTTTTGCCTTGCCTGTTGCATGCATTTCGACAGTGCCACAAAAGTGTCACACATTTATAACATGTCTACAGAGTATTTTAAATTGTTTCATTTTATTTTTTCCTTTGTTCTTTTTTTCTTTTTTATTACTTAAACTTAAGGCAATTGGCAAAAAAAAAAAGTTCTTTTAAGCAATTTTGTTTTATTATCTTACATAATTATCACATAATATCCTCCGTATGAAAACCATAAAAAACGCGAATGAATTATAAAAGAGAAATATAAATAGAATTTCCTATTTGATTTCGTTTTTTGTTGTTGTTCTTCAATTTTCCATACTCTCGATTGCATAATTGGCTGTTGTTATACATATATGTTTCAATATAAGATATATATATATACATATATGTATATATATATATTTGTACATAGTAGGCAAATATGATTTTTTGTGTGTGTGTGTATATATTCTGACTAATTGCCTCCTTATAAGTACATTTTATATAATTTGATCAACCTTCGTGTTGAGTTTTTTTTTTTTTTTTTTGGTTTTATTGTCTTTGCTTCTTTTCTTCTTCTTCTTTATCGCCACCTTGCTTTGCCTTGGCTTTTCCTTGACTGACTCATAACGAACGAACTTTTTTTTTGTTTTTTTCTTTTTTGCATAATATGTAGAGGTATGTGTGTGTGACATGCCACAACAATAATACATAATACATTGATGACAACTATTGACAAATGCTGGCTATAATGACGTACCATATGTATGTATATATGTATGTGTGTGTGTATCTTTGTGTATTTGTATGTAAATAGTTGTTAGTTGAAAATGTTTAACAGTTTTTAGTTTTCATTTGAGGGCCAAACCAAACCAAGTGGGCGCCCTGTTTTTGTTGTTGTTGTTGCTGCTGCATGTGTCGCATAATGTGTTGCGTGTCGTAACGGCAACTAAAACAGCGCGCCACTAGCAGAGGCACTGACTGAGACTGAGACTAAAGCGGCGCTGCCTGTGACACGTAAACTGCAAGCAGTAGCAAAAGCAACAAACAGCAACAGCAACAACAACAACAACAGCAGAGTGTCTACCAGCAGGAGGTGTGGAAGGGAATGGAAGGGATGAGGGTGAATGGTTAGGAGAAGGGGAGGGGGAAGGAGAACTGCAAGTTGGCTGTTAATTTGCCAAGCGTTTCGTTGCATTTCTCATTGTTGTTGTTGTTGCTGTTGTAGCCCTAAGCGGCATTCAAATTGACTGCAAAATAGTTGGGCAATTTTAGCTTAAAGATTTTTGCGCAAAAAATGATTTAGCAAGTCAAAGTTGATAACAGTTTTAACACAGTTGAACGAGTTTTATGATTTAGTCAGAGTATAACAGTTTGGCCAATATGTATGATCGTTATATAACAAAATGTTGTGGCCAAGCAAAACAACAAAGCCTCAACAAGGTTTATATATTTGTATAACAGTTTCAATAGATTAATGTATAACAGTTTAGTAACAGGTGATTAGAAAGCATAGAATAAGTCATCACCAAAAGAAAAGTTCATACATTTTACAGAGTATTAATTTTGTATAACAGTTTTATAAAACAGTATAATAGTATTTGAAATGTTTAAGTTTAATGTTTTGATTTAAATACATATTCGAGCAGATATATGTACATATGTAATACCAAATGATCACTGTGATAGGAAAGAGTATAATAGTTATATAACATTTGACGACAAACAATGTCAACAGTTATATGCTAAACGTATGACAGTTTAATAATCAATAGATTAATCGCTTTTTATAGTTTTAACATTTGTACACCAGTTGCATTATAGTAGAATAGCTGTTTGACAAGTATACAAGTCGAAGCAAATATGTAGTTACATACATATATATTTCGTAAAATTTTTAAACAATTTTCTAGGAAATATACAATTTGTTTATGTTAGTGTATTTAACTACAATTTATGTCATATAACATTCGTAAATAGTACATAATAGGGTTACATAACTATTTCATTGATGACCAAGGGTTGCATAAACTTGTACACACACTACAGTCATATAACAGTTTGAGAGAATAAAGATTACATATGTATGTATGTACATATATAAGGGCTTTCCTGTGCTGAAAAGGGAAACGGAATAACTGAATAGTTCCAGTACCTTCGTATATACAATGGAATATATGTATGTATGTATGTAGGTATGTATGTACATTTGTATGTACATATTTGGGAATTGGTCTGAAGCCTGTTGCTTTAAAAAGTCTGTACAGGAAACGATATTGAGAGGGTTCATGTTGAATTTCTTAATGAATGGCAACTCCACAAATTGAAATAAAAATGTTTATTTCAATTACAATTGCTTGATTGTAGGCCCTATTATTAACTAAACAATTTTCTTGGCTAATTTTCTTGCTAATCAAATGACTCAATTCAATTCACATGCAATTTGCATAATTTATTTTTTAAATTTTCGTCATCATTCTTTTTATTATCATTATGAATACTTTTCTATAATTTTAATCAGATAAATGTTTATCAAGTGTTGCCAATTTCAACAAGCAACAACAACAACAAAGTAAAACCGCTTAGTAATGCCTTTAAAAATATGGCAACACGTAAGCGAATGCTTACCCCACCGCAAACCAAACCCCCCGGCTAATACTGCTGCTAACGGCGGCGGTTGCAACGTCGTAGTTTGTTTTCACAACAGCAAAACAAAATGAAAAACAGTTTTTCCCTCGAAAAGCAAAAAAAAAAAAAAAATACATTTTAAAAGAGAGCAAGAGAGCGAGAGAGAAAAAAAGCGTTCATTCACATTACGGCACACACACACATGCACGCATACGGGCACACATACACAGTTACGGCAGCAGCATGTGCTGATGTCGTAACCTAAGAGAGACAGCTACAAAATTATTCTTAAAACTTACCTGTCGCTGCTGTTGTTGTTGCTTTTGGGTGCTGCTGATTTTTTAGAACCGCGCCTCCTTCTCCTGCTATATCTTCTTATAGAATATAGTAGAGCAAATCTGAACACACACACCAAAAAACAAAAAAAAATCAAATTCTTTCCGATTCTTTGTCAAAATTTATGGCCACACGCGTGCAAAAAAAACTAAATAAAAAAAACTATGTGATAAAAAAGCGAATTAAAACAACAATTTGTTGCTATATTTTATTTGCTTTATAAACGGGAGCATGTGTGTGTGTGTGTAGTTGTAGTTGGGCGTGCGCGTAACTTTTTTCTTTATTTTTTGTGGTTTTTATTTTTTTGTTGTTTGTGTTTTGTAAGAACTTGAACGGCGGCTTTACGTAACCCCCGATCGTTTGTTTTATTAAACTGCGAGAGGGGGAAGCGGGGGTGTGGGGATTAGGGGCGCGGTACGCGCGGTTTTTCGTTTTCACAGATTTTCCCACAAATGAATTAGTTTGCACTTCACTTTTAATGAAAATTTCTTAAGCGAGCAGACGACGCACGGCCGCGATTATGTGGAGGCAAAATGTTGACCAGCAAAAAAAAAAAACTGATTACGACAAGCGTTGGCGTTGTTTTATTTTATTTAATTTGTTTGCTTCTTTCTTTTTTTTGCGTTTTTCGTTCGTCTGTGCGTGCGCTTTACACTGACACAAGACACACAACACAACCGTTATAACTCAACTTCTTTTCAAGACTGCGACAAAAAAAGCGCACACACCTGCTCACTTCGAAAACAAAAACAACACTGAAAGAAAGAAAACCCGACTTTTTGCATTATTTCATTTTCTTGCGCGCTCTTTTTTCCCGACAATCTGGCCAGTATTTTAATGCTAGGTCCACTGTTACCTAACATTTCCAGTATTTGAAGCAGTATTTTTACAGTCTCATTGGTTCTGTTAAGTTTAACATGTATGTGTCGAAGCTTACTCTTAAATCTGTTACGTCACCAAGTGTTTTGCCTCTCTTTAGTGTGAAGATTTTTGCCGGCAAAACGTCAACTGTCAAAACAGACGACGCCAATATATCTATGAGGCAGCGGTGTGTAGGGGGAGGGGGAGGAAAGGGAATAGTTATGTGGTGTGGGCGTCATTTATCGTATCGTATGATGCGCATTTCCGGCGCCAGTCTTCAAAATGAAATTCGTTTCATAAGTAGTTTGTTGTTGTTGTTGTTGGGTTTTTTTTTTTACACACAAATTTTCTCAGTTTTTCTTAGTTTTAACGCTCATTACGTATACAACGCGTTGACCTCATTTCTGGGTGTGAGCTAGCTAACTTCACCTCCACTTCATACATAGTAGCCGCAGTTTGCTGCATCGTTGCTTGCTTATTCGCGCTTTCGGTTTTTATATATTTTTTTTATTTTTTATTTTCATTTTGCCAGTAAGCTCACATTTCAAGCTCAAGTTCAACACATTTGCCTGACTGCGGCATATACGGACTCCATATATTTATGTCTGTCTCTCTGTCTATATCTGGATTATTATACCCTGTGGGCCATGCAGGTATTATGACATCGGCTGGCATCTCTAATATATATGTTATATATCTTAGATTTTACTTTAATTAAAATGAAAAAAAAAAAAATAAAAGTTTTAAAATTACAATTTAATTGCCAAATAATTTGTTAAAATTGATAAGTTATCTTTATGTAGGGTATACCAAAGTCGTTGCATTGCATTCAATTTGTTTACTTGTGTAATTTGTATTTCCAGTTTTTATGTTAACATTTTTTAAATGGCTATTGGCCAGTTACCTTTTTTTTCGAAATTTACTACATAATTTGCTGTCGATTGGGTGTGTGTGTGTATGCATGTGCGTGAGTGTGCGTGTGTGTGTGTGTGTGTGTGTTGCTTGCTTGCTCTTGCAACATTTTCATGTTAGGGAAGTAAATCGAAAATGTGTTTTTGTATATTTTTTCTTTTGGTTATGCGCGTAACGGAAATTAGTATTATTTTTGGTTGCAAACAAAATATGAGGAAATTAGTTTTATGTTTTGCATAAGATAAGGTAAATTTTGGTAGCATTTTTCAAGGGAATTAGTGAGAGGGTGAAATTTATTTGGCCTTGAAATAAATAAAATTAAAGGAGAATTGCATTTATTATAATCGAACAGTTTGATATTTATATATGTATATTGATACACTTTATTATAATAATAAATGCCTTGTCCAAATTTAATCTGAATTTGTCAAGGGAATAGCCCATCAATAAATAAAAATTATTAATGTTTAGACTAAAGATTTTTCGTATTTATGCTAAAAATAATTTTTAGCGATGATAAAAGATAATTTATAACTCTAATTTATTGCAAGTTTTTTTAATGGGTTTAAGTCTTCACTTGTAAAAACATTTAAAAATGTAACTTCTTTATTTTGTAATATTTCAAATTTTTGTTTTTAAAAATTTCAGTACAGTCGAACTTCACTATATTGAATTCGCACGAGACCAGAACAAAACTTTATTATATAAAAATTTTAATAAACATATAAACAAAAATAAATGAAAAGAGAAAACTGAAATTAGAAATTTCTTTGAAATTTATTCATTATATTTTATAATATAATATTAGTATAATTTATTCATTCACTTTAAGAAAATTCGACTGTATTTTAAAATAATTTCAATCTTAGATCATAGCATAGTACAGTAGAACTTCCTTTCAATGAATTAATATGCGACCCAACAAATACTTTATTATATACAAAATTTCATTTTGTAGAAATTGAAATATATACAATAAAAATATAATAAGAAAGTTGAGACAATTGCATATTTAAAATATAAAAGTTCACTTTAGGAAAGTTAAATTGTATATATTATTATTAGTTCAAAAGTCTTGTTTTAAATGTCTTGGCGAAATATTATAAATATAATGATCTATAGGGCGTATACGTAACTTTTAACCAATATTATGTTTTAAAAGCATATTTGGATTAGGATGGCTTAGTATGATAAATATATATTCATAAAATGCTGAAATATTAAGAAAATGCTTTATACTCACTGTGTTACACAAATTTTATACTGATAATCCAGTTCAATTTTGGTTTGAGTAGCCAAGGTTTAAATTTGATTGTTAATGTTATTCTATGCCATTTTTTTCTTTGAGTATTGTATAAGTAATGCTTTTCGTCTGTTCCACACGTCGTATACGTAATGCAATTCCATTAACTGAAAACAAAAGATTTTATAAATATTTACAATCAATCTACCATTAAATATTTCCTTTATTTTTTACCCAAAACAATTTGGTTGGCATTATCAATATTTATTTTGATTGATCAGAGTAGATATAGGACATCTGTAGAATAGTTTAACTTCCATCGATTCTCTAAAAATGAAATTCCTAAAAGCAGCTGAAAACTGAAGAATTTATGCAATATTTCTCTAATCCATATTGTTGATCAAGTTTTGTAATAAAAGACAAATGGTATGTGTTTTTTTTTTCTTTGCATTTATCGTTTCAAAATTTGTATCTAAACCTTTATTGTTTGTTTTTGCTTTTCATTCATTTTCATTTGCAATTGCAGTTTTCCATTTTTTTTTTTTTGTTGTTTTGTTTTATTTTTAATCGAATTATGGCCAACGAATGTGACGAATTAAGATTTAAAATCATAAATATATCGAATGAAAATGAGATAGCCAAAAGAGAAAAAACAAAAAGAAACCGAAATGAAAATGAGAAAAATGAGCAAAACTGAGGGGGGAAAAACATTTCACTTGCAGTTCCATTTTGTTGCTGTTATGTGATGTCTAAAAAGTGTTAACAAAAAAAAAAAAAGAGTTTATAGTAAATTATAGATACATATCCACATATATATTTATATATATAAATATATATATATATATAACTAATATCTGCAGCGTCGAGCACTTGTGTTTTTGGTTTTTCATTTTTAGTTTTACTTTTAATATTTTCTTCGAGTTTTTCTTGTTGTTGATTTTTGTTTTTAATTTATCTCTTCTTTTTTTTTTGTTTTTTTTTTTTTGTATATATATCTAGGTACATGTTAGTGTCCTTGCTTAGGCTTCTTTTTGTTTTGTTTTTGAATTGTTTGTTTTGGTTTAATTTATTATAAGTTGATGCTGCCATTAACAATTAGGCTCATTTAGCAAGCTTTTCTTTGTTTTTTCCTTGATTTTCAATTTGTTGGTTTTGTTTTTTTTTTTTTGGTTGTTTTTTATTTTTTGTCACTAATACAAACGCTTTACAAATTGTTAGTACTAATTGTAAGTTTAGCTATAGCCAGTTTTATTCTTTTAATTTATACGCCTTATATAAAATTATTTGCTTTTTTGTCGGTTTCTTTGTTTCTTTCATACGCAAAATTCTCAAAATATAAGTAAAGGCTCTAAAACAGTTTATGTTTCATTTATTTCCTTCTCCTTTTTTATACTCTTTCTCTTTTTTTTTTGTTTTTTTTTTTTAGCTTGATTTATTTTTGCAACAACTAACAATTTTTTGAGTTTTTTTATGGATTTTTTCCAACTACATTAATTATTATTATTATTATTATTTTTTTTTTAGATTTTCCATTAGATTTTAGGGGGATTTTAAAATTCAACAACGTTTTTTTTCATTTCTTTTTTTTAATGGTTTTATCTTTAAGAATATATATATATATATATACATATATATAATATAATATATATATATATATATATAGCATTTTAATATGTTTGCATTGCCTTCTCCTTCCATCGATCTTAATAAAAATCCGGGCTGCAAAAACATTGCTTGTACTTGTACCGGTTCCGAACCGGTTTATACCAATTCCAATACGACTGATCCATGCAATGGATTTGCAGCCCTGTTAAAAATTAAATCCTTCATCCATTATCCTTCTTCATTTGCAACGTTTTTTGCTTTGCACTGCAACAATTTGTGTCTTTAGTTACTATTATTAACCCTGCCTACGATTTTCTCTATCCGTCTCTCTATCGCCCACTCATACTTTTGTCTCTTTCGGTAGTTTACTAAATGTTCTTTTGGTTTTTTTTAAAAAAAAAAAAAACATCATCTACTTTTGTCATATATATACATATATATTTATATATATATTATGTATATATATATTGAATTTATCTACAAAAGTTTACTCATTTCGCATGCGTTTTAACTAATTTGTATATATCATAAATCGTATATATAATCATATATTGTATATATATATATATACATATATATACATATGTATATACATATATTGTATATTAGACATAATTTCGTTAGTTTTTGTTTTGCTTTGTTCTGTTTGTTTATCAAGTGTATTTTGCTTGTTCATTTCGCTAAACA
Organism: Drosophila emarginata; assembly: GCA_037075365.1. NCBI lineage: Eukaryota > Metazoa > Arthropoda > Insecta > Diptera > Drosophilidae > Drosophila > Drosophila emarginata. The sequence goes on from JBAMCD010000296.1 coordinate 6,132,405, forward strand.
AAAGTTTTACTTTCAGTTTTTTATCGTCTTGTTGTTTGTTGCTAAAGTCTACATGTTTATGGAACATTTTTATTCGATAACTAAAAACCAATAAATTGAAATAAATTTTGTGAAACAAAATGGAAATATGTAAATTACATACAATATAATATAATATATATATATATAATATAATTTCATAAATAACATCTACAACAAACTGTCGTTGCATATAAAAAACACTAAGTGAGCTTCATTTTGTTTTTTTTGTTTTCTTTTTTATTTTATATCATTTTTATTTTGGTTTTTGCTTGCTTTTTGGCCTAATTATAGGAATTTTAAAATATGGAGACATCCGTTCAGGAAAACACAATAAAAGCAAATACTTTACACATATCGATAAGTTATCGATTCGGGCTGTGTTAATATATTTACATTATTCACTCTTACTAGTGTAACAATTCATCGACGATCGGTCTATTGAAAAGTGTGTGAATAGAAAATTAATTGAAATTGATTTAAAAAGCCATTAAACTAACGAATAGAAGACAGTTCTTTAATTCTCAGATCACTATCATGGTCGATAAATAACAACAATTGTACACAGTAGAAGCAAATGAAAGGCATATTTAATTAATATTAACTATTTTTTTTTTGTCATTTTAGCAAAATCTAAGTCTTTCAAAATGTTTGTTTTTCTTGGGGGCAACGTTGCGGCTACTTTTTCTTTGCTAATGGCGGCAGTCTCCTGAAAGTATGCAACAATTTTGGAAGTTCGATGGTAAAAAAAAAATCTATTGCCTGAAACTAGGCAAAATAAATTAGGTTAATCCTTTGTGACACACACACACACACACACACACACATAGACGGAAACAACTAATTACATGACTACTACAACTAATTAACAATTCGAGAAAATTTTCAATAACCTTGCAAACAAAAAACCATCAAGCCAAACATATTTAGCCAAATCTTTACATTTTCCATATGGCAGAATCACAAATAATATATAAAATTTATTCTACCACATCGTTCAGTAATGTTACTTACCATTAAAGTAGTTTATTTCAATCAGACAACTACTATATATATACATATATTAACCTATATCCTCGATTAAGTTTTTCTTTGATTATATTATGAAAATATTCAGAAAACAAATTTATCGATCTCATAAGGATTTAGTATTTTATTCTCCTTTTAGATATAGGACTTTCATATGCATATAATACCACTAAACCAAGAAGAGACTAATATCTTGACTAATATCAATTATTAAATCGGACAATTTTTATTTTGATTTTTGATAACAAACTTAGTTGAACGATAAAAAAAAGAAACTATCGATATTTCTCATTTGAGTTTTGAGCAACGATTAAAGGATCATTAGGGAGGGACTGATTAAACCGTATATTTATCTATCAATTATGCCTAATCTTGTGGCAAAGTTGCAAGGTTATAGAAACGATTCAATTGAAGCATAAAATCTATATAATACTACTTTCACATTTGTCATTTCTCTTACATTTTTCCACAATTTTCTTTTTCTTTTATTATAATTAATCAAATTTTAACAATTTACTACTCAGCACAAAAATGAAACCCATAAAATAAAATCAAACTAAATAAAAAAAAAAAAAAAAACAATTACTACTAATAAAGTTGTTGTAAAAATTAATACCAACTACAAACTACGGAAAACAAATGTGATTCAATTTAAACTACATTACAACTAAATTCTGTCTGAGTGTGTGTGTGTGTGTATATGTGTACTTGGGAGAGAGGGGAGGGAGTTCTGTTTTAACCAAAATCAGGCCTCAAGCTAGGCAATCTATATACGATATTAGAGCTGACCATTATCGATAGTTGTACCACAGTCTATCGATAGTTTTACAGCTCTTCTAATATTTTTAGTTGAACTTTCACCTCTACGCTTTAGTTTTTTCTCTTTTTGTTTCATTTTTGTTTGTTTGTTGTTTATCTTATATTCTTTTTGTTTGTTTTTTTCATTATGTTATTTGCTTTAGCTTATACATAAATAATTTCATATATAAATATAACATGATTTTGTTTATTCTTTTTTTTTTCTTTTTTTTTTTTAAATTGCTAGAATTTATTCCTCTTTTCACGTTTATTTTTTTTGTCAGTTTTGCCGCTTTACAAATATTTTTAGCAATTGCTTTTCTATTTGTTTGTCGCTTCTATCATTAATTATTAATCACTAATGTTTTCTTTGACTATATTACAAAAAAAAAAAACAAAAAGTAATAATAAAACTAACAAGTTAAACAAAGCTCAAACATGTTTATTCTTGTTGTGGTTGTTGGTAGCCAAAGGATACGAGAATTTCGGATGGTTGTTGGGTTCTTTGTTCTCTCTAGGTGGTCTGTCTCTCAATTTTTTGTTTTGTTTTTTTTTTGTCATTTTTCGTGGATTTTGGTTTTTATATTATTATTAATTTATTTTTTTTTTAACGTTTAGCAGTGCAAAAGGCATTTGGTTTTTGGGTAATAGGGCAAGGATCCGGGGCGAAAGATGGACTTTCAACTATATTGCAAACGTTTATCGATTATCGATATCTAAGTTTTATAATTAGTTTTGTTTTCACTATATCTCTATATTTATCTATTTATATATATATGTATATATGTATATACATATATATATATATACATATATAGGTTTTGTATAATTTGAATGCCTTTTTCTTTTAAATTTCTTTTGTTTATCGTTAGGGTTAGTTTCGGTTTTATTTGTTCTTCATGAGAGGGGGTTGCTTTTGGGAAGGGGATAGCAGTGAGATCCTTGTAAAAGTTTCAATCATCATTGTTAATAATAAGAAAAAAAGAAACCAAAACGAAAAAAATCAATTTCCGCTGCACTTTTGTCAAACGGATCATCTGTACTAGCATTTCTGATATTTCGAACCATCAGCGAAAGATAATCAATAGAAAGAGCTAAAAAGAATAAAAGAAATATTCTTTATAATAGAACCAGAATACCAATCATTAAATTATATGTATATGGCAGTATTACACAAATATCTAATTAGTTTATATACTGAAAACCATTTGAATCAAATATCCATAACCTATTTATAACTCATTAAAGTATTCGTTTTCCGATTGTACGGAATTCAAAAATCTGTATTTTAACAGATTTATTGATTGATATTTTTACGTATATATTTTGGCATATTTTCTGGTCCTATTTTAAAGAAATAATTTTTATCGAATCGAAGAATATGCAATATTAAATTTAAAATCAACTAATCATATAATGACTATATATATATATGTATATCCGATGTTAAACGATTGATTTCGATTGAATATAAATTGCTTTTTCCAGCTAAACCCTTTTAGCAATTAGAAAACAGTTTAAAAATTACATTTTTATTGGTTTTCATTTCAATGCATTCAATCCATTGATAAACGTATCAATCAATTGAATGCCTTCAAATCAATATAATTTTCGCTATCAATCGAGTTCAATCAAATCGTTTATAATAACATTTCAATTCGATTCAATTTTCAAATCGTTTGCACAATGATTTTGCTTTATCTAGTTGTTTGAATAGAAATAAAGATCTCTTTCCTATATAATGAATCCGCAAAATTATCGTTTGCTCTCTCTCTTTTTTCCTCCCAATGTTTCTTTCTATTTCTTTGTTTCAATCCGTTTTGACAAAAGTTTGGCAAAATTTGTTTGTTATATTCTTTGTTAGTTAAATTCATTTTTGTTTTTTGTTGTTTGTGTTTTTGTTGTTGTTGTTCAATATTTAAAAGCAACGCTTAGAAATTTTATTTTTTCTGTTTTTTGTTTGTATTTATTACACATTTTGCTTTGCTCAGCTCTCTCTCTCTCTCTCTCTCTCTTGCTCATACTTTCTCTCTTTCTCTTAATTTTCTTATCAATCAAACAATCTATCGCAAGAAAAAAAAAACGTTAATTAATTTGCACAATATTTCCACATATTTAAACAATAAATAAAACTTATGGGCGAAATGTTTTCGGTATCTAAGTGTGTGTGTGTGTGTGTTTGTTTTTCATTGTGTTGGTTCCTTTAAAACTTAAATATAGGAAATGAAAATTTAACTTTTTCAGTAAAAAATTTAATTAGATTTTCTTTGTAGTGTTTTTTGTTTGTTACTAATAGTTTTTTTTCCTTGTTGTTGTTGCAGTTGCAGTTGTTGTTTAGCTTAACTCCAAAAAAAAAAAATTATTCCGTTTCGTTTTAACAAAGTTGCGTAAATTTAAGACAAAAAACTAATAAAAAAAAATTAGATGAAATAATTATAAACTTAACTTAGAGAAATTAATGTAAATAGATATTTTTATGTTTTTATTAAAAAGTTTTCGTATGATGCTTTTTCTTAGTTTCTGTTTTTTTTTTTGTTTTTCGTTTTTCTTTTAATGTTTTATGTTTTATTTGTTGTTTAAAGATCTTTGCAAAAATCACACCGACAAAACAAAAAGTGATGAAGAAAGAAGGACAAGGAGGAAGGCAGCAGTAAATGAATAGAAGGTGGTAAAAGGTAAAAGGAATAAAGGGTTAGTAAAAGAAAACGAACTAAGTAAAAACTTAAGTGAATTGACTAAGCCAAGTTAGTTAAAGTTTGAACAAAATGTTTTTTTTAACTATTAAATAAAAGTTTTGTTTTCTTCTTTTTTTCTTCGCTTACAAAATATATAGGTGTATATGTGTATGTGTGTGTGTGTGTGTGTAAAAAAATAGAAGAAAAATCATAGCTCACTTAAACTAAACAGTTGCCACTCCCGCTACCCCGGCCCCCTCCCTGAAAGACATCATCAAATTGGATGCTGAGAGGCAACTGCAGGAGGGAAATTTTTTCGCTTAGTTTTGTTTTCTTTGCTTAGTTTTTTTTTTGTTTTTTCTTGTTGTTGTGTGTGTTTTTTTGTAATAAATTTTTTTTTTTTTTTAGATTTTTGCAGTTTTTTTTTGTTGTTTGTTGCATTTTTTTTTTCTTGTTTGTTTAAATTTAACGAAATTATTTACAATATGTTTGCTTTGTTGGTTGTTTGTTGTAAGTCAAAAGCATAGAAAATGTTACAAGAAAATTTTTGCCTGAAGGAAAGCGAAAGAAACAAAAAAAAAAGTTGTAAACTTAACTTTAGAAAAAACTAATTAATTATAATAATAATAATAATAATAATAATCATAATAATAATAATAATCATAATAATAATAATAATAATAATAGTAATAATAATAATAATAATAACAATAAAAACATTATTAACAATTCTAGTTTAAGATGGGGTTAGGGAGGGGGAGGAGTGGGGGTCTTTATGTGAAAGAGGGTTGTTTATTTCTTATTTTTTTTTTGTTGTTGTTTGTTGGTTGGTTTGTTGTTGGTTATATATGTATGTAGTTGTGGTTCTCATTTGATAAGGTAAAGGCGCTGCTGCTGTTGCTTGAGTGAAGCTCTTCTGAAAAGCTTCTAACTGCACTTTGCCCTCAAAGCTGGGGTGCCGGCGGAACTGGAGCTTGAGCTTTAAAATTTACGTTTGCCAGGGTTGCCATCTGCTGTTGCTGCTAATGCTGCTATTTCTAAAGTAGTTGCAACACATTGTGAGACATTTGTTTTATGTTTGCTTTTGCATTTTCTTTTTAAATTTTTCTTCTGTTTTCTTTTGTTGTTGTGGTTTTTTTTTTTTTGTTATTTTCGGTTTTTGTTTCTGTTTTTCGTTTAGGCTACACTAAAACAATTTAAGTTTGTTAAAAATAAATAGGCGGAGCTTTCTTCACATAGAGAACAACCGCTATATCAGATATACTATATCTGTATACGTTTATATATATCTATATATATATATATGTATATATATATATAAGTTATATATATATATATATATATGCATATATATACATATGTATATATATATATTTTGTATTATATATATAACCGTATATATTTGTATATTTTGTTTTGTATTCTTTATAGTGTACTTTTGCTTTTCATGTCTGCATGTTTTCTTTACTAAAATTTATTAGTAGTTAATAATTTTAATTATGCTTTCCCTTCTCTTATCTTTTCTTCTCTATCGTTTCTTTATGTATGTATGTGTGTGTGTGTTTTCTTTTTTTATCATTAATTTGCTTTCTTTCTTGTTTCTGTTTCTTGTATCTGTTTAATTGTTGTTGTGGTGTCCCGCCAAGTCACATATATATTTTGTGTCCTACACATCTTGGAATTTCGATAGACGTGCACGCAAGTCCATGTTCTCCTGTTTTAGCTGCTCCACCTCCTGATGTAATGTTGCGTTCTAATAACAAAAAAAAAAAGAAAAAGAAAGAAAAGACAAAAATAAATTAGTTATATAATCAATTAAAATTGAAATAATTTCAATATATTTATCCTGCTATATAGTACTCACTTCCTTCTCCAAATAGCGTGCCCGCATTGCTATCTGATTCTCTTTTTGGCGACGCGCATCTCTGGAACGCTTCGCCGCAATGTTATTCTTTCGCCGGCGTGCCCAATACTTGTCGTCCTTCAGCTCATCTGGAACAAATTGTTTGCGTGACTTTTTAATCATCGGCTGCGGTTTGAGCTCCTCATCGGAGAAGGCTCGTGTTCGCGGATCAAAGTCACGACCCGATGATGCGAATGAAAATGCTGGAATATCAAATACTAAATGTTAACAATGTTTCACAAACTGTTCGTGGTACACAACAGAAATTAAAATGGCGCAAAATCAATTTGAGAAGAAGAAGAAGAAAAAAAAAAAAACAAAATAATAAAAAAAAAAACAAAATTAGAAAATTACTTAATAAAATTTACTCATGAGTTTTTATCACAAATTGGAATGTTGTTGCTTGGGGACCCTTTTAACATTTAGCATTTGATAAAAAAGACATTTACATAAATTCGCTGGACAACAAAAAAAAAAAAAAAAAAAAAAAAACCAAAAAAAAAAAACAAGAATACCAAAAACAATTTTTGACATTCTGAAAAGATCAATTTAAGGTAAGTTTATGTAAGAAATTTATCGCATACAATTGGCTAAAAATGGCGAATCTAATTTTTACTAAATCAGACAAAACGGACATAATTATATAATCTTTTTAGTTCTTAAAATTCAACTTCTGGAAAATAAAGATAAATTGATACTTTACGGGAAAGCTTAAATCGTAACCGAAAAAGCTTCGATAGATTTATTATTGTTTGAATATACGATTACAGTTATTCTTGATCATTTTTAGAATACTCGGAAATGGTTTTTTAATGTTACTAATTGAAATTATTCAATTGTAAAAGATTCCCAATAATTGATCCATAAAGGCAAAAATTAAAAGCTTTTCTATTATTTAACTTGGATAATGATATAGACACAAATCGATGCAAACTGAACGATTTGAATTGAAATAGCAATTGAAAGCTAAAATCGGACTAAAAAAAATATATATATATATATATTTTTTTCTTAATTAAGTTGTTCTCTGTAAAAATTCAATTACTAAAATTTTATTATATTTATTTTTATATTGCGATTTATTATTTACATATACACACTTTATATTGAATAACTAAAAGAGCCAATGTCCATTCCATTTGTGTATGTGTGTGTGTGTGTGTGTGTGTGTGTGTGTGTGTGTGTGTGTGTGTGTATGTGTGTGTGTGTGTGTATTTATGTCATTAATGGATATGTTTTGAGTTTATTTTGCTGGATCTGTGTTCAGCTCTGGATTATATATATATTTATATATGTATATGTATAGATATATACTCACTTGACTCGGCCGGTGATGGCGGATTTAGGGTATCGGGACTGATGCAATCCGATGGCGATGGTGATCTTTCACGTTTTGTTGTTATGTGTCCCAAGCCCAATGTTAATCCAGCTGCATGTCCCAACGAATCGGATCGGGAATGACCACCACCACCCCCCAAACCACTTGAGTGTCCCAAATGTGTGCCAGGAAGGCCATCGGGTATATTATTTTCCGATAAGAATTCATCTAAATCGGCATACTATATATAAAACAAAGCAAAATAAAAAAAAAATAATATATATAAATAAAACAATAAATGACGAATGAAAGGGAAAATACAAAATTGATATGAGAAATTGTAGAATTGAAATACTATATCTAATATAATACAGTTCGTTGACGCGAGTAACACTTATTAGTCACACAAATATATCTATAAAATTATTAAAAGTAAAGAACAAAAAAAAAAAAAATAAAATAAAAACCGATTCGAATGATGAGAATATGCACAATTCTCGCACTAAGAAAGCAGATTTATAGTGTATATAATTTGTTCTTTATGATGACTGTAAGTTATATCGATAACAAAACAAATTGTTTAAGAGAAATACAAAATACGAAGGATATTTATTTGGGAATGCGGGGATATTAGATTTTTAGTTATTTTTGAAAATTCACGCACTATCATAGCAGATGAAAGAAGATGATACTAACTTGTGTTACCTTGAGGTCAGCATCGTAGGGCAAAGTTTTGTCCCACAAATTGGGACCAAGGAATGCGGTTTGAGCCTCAACATTCCATATATCACCCTCCTCTTTGTATTTATCTTCTGGACAGCTGAATTCTTTGCTATTCGAAGTGGTTTTGCCTGTAAATGGAAAAAAAAAATGTGAAATAATTTGTCATTATTAATTGTAAATATGTACATACATATGTATATATATATACATACATACATACATATATGTATATAGTAAATATGCGCATACAAATATTAATCGATAGAGAATATTGATAAGACTGGGAAAATTTTTAGTACTTAAAAGTACTTTGTGATAAGACACAAAATATATTGACTTTATAATACTTTTTCGTTAAAGATTTTGATTTATAAAGTGGGTCAAATTGTTAATTTTGTATCGTTGTTATGTAAACATTTATTTTTTTAAGTTCTTTCTAACAACAACAAAAATGGCAAAGATAAAGAGAGAGAGAGAGAGAAAAAAAAACAAGCAACATTTGCAATTTCCGCATTTGGTAAGAGCCACAAAAAAAAACATAGATATAAAAGCAACAACAGCAACAAACAACAAAGAAAACGGGTTACAGGCAAACAAACAAACATAAAGCAAACATTAAAGAGGAAGCAACATCAACGAATACAACAACAACAACAACGTTAACAAAAAAGCGAAAGTGAAATTTCAGCTTTCAAACTGATTTTTATCATCAGTATCCAAAGTCTCTCCACATTCCCACCGCGCTACCCCCATTCCATCTTCTACTAACCTGAGTTACCAAGCGACCATATGTAAAAGTCACTCAAATAAAGCTTTCGGCATAAAACGACAAAAAAAAGCTCTCACCCCTACACACACACACAGAGACACAGGCGGGCAGCAGCAAGGCTCACTCAATGTTATTGTTGTTGTTATTGTTCGTGGCAGCCGCGCAGACGCAGCTGAGCATGAGATTTCTTTGATACGAAACTAGTTTCTGTCTCTTTGCCGCAGTCGCAGCCGCCACCGCCGCCGCCGTCGCCTTACGCTGTTCGAAACCGAAAAAACAAAAAAAAAAAAAAACCAAACGAAACGAAAGAAACTTAAACCAGTTCCCGTCTTTTTTTTTTTTTTCTTTCTCTTGCGTTGTTGTTGGTTTTCTTTGCTCACTTGCATTAGTTGTTTCCGCTTTCTTATTCACTCTCACTTTCATTTGCGCGAACTTTTTTTTTTCTCTTTTTTTTCTTTTTTTTTTACCAACTATTGCGAAATTTTATGCCATGTTGTGGTGGTTGCAGCGTTTTTGCAATGAAGTAATATCTTTTCTTTTAGCCTCTAAGTGAAATGCAGTGAAGTAATACATATCCATTTATCTATCTATCTCACTCTATATCTATATCTGTCTCTTTCTTTCTTGCACTATTGACTGTGGTGAAAATTAGGACTTGAGAAAAAGAAATAAAAAAAAAAATCTGCATGCAATGCTTTCGGTTTTGGTAAGGAAGGGGCATACGTGGCGTATGAATAACTTTTTTTTTTTTTTTGGTCTTTTTAATTAGATAGTTTGTTTGTTGTTGTTAGTAGTTGGCCGTTTTGGCCAAGAGGATTTATGTCTGGGAATTTTCATGTCTTAACTGATGATGTTGAATTTTTGGTTTGGTTTTTGTTTTCTTTTTTTTCGGATTTTCATTTTTTTTTTTTCCTGTTTGTCACGAATTTTTTTTTGGCTAAGGATGAAAGTTTCAGAGGTGATAAATGAATTGTTAAAGGTCAAAAGTTTTCGACAAAAAAGAAAAAAAAATACAAAGAAACTTTATAATTTTATTGATTTTTTGTTAATTTCCGGCAATTAAATAATGCTAGTAGATGGTTTTTTGGTTTATTATATTATTGAAATATACCTATGTATGTATACATATATCTATATATATCTATCTATATATGTATATATTTATCTATATATATATATATCTATTTGTTGGACTTTAGAAACTATGAAAGTTTTGAAGAAATTCTTCTTTTTTATCTTAAAAGAACATTAAGTCATTTTTATCTTTAATTTTTCTATTTGAAGTTATTTATATTATATAAATTATTTATGCAAAATTTTTTTGTTTTCAGCTATTTGGACTATGAAAAAAAAATGGAATAGTTTAACGAGAGCTGGCAGAAATAATTTTAGCAACTATTATTAATGTATTTTCTTTGCTAATTTGGAATTAAAATTTGATTGGAATTTTGCTATTTTTTTTTTTTTTTTTTTTTGAATGTTAGTCAATTAATAGCTTAAAGCATTTACAAAAGATTTCGATTGAGTTTGAAATGTATAAACTAAATAACTAATTAGTAGAGAAAATGTTTGTGAAAGTTTTCACAAGCACTTTGCACTAAAAGGGAATTTCTAGAGTATTCAAATTTAAATGTCGAAATATTGAAATGAGTTTTTGAATCACAATGCAAGTGATCCTCGAAATATGTTGTACAATCAATAAAATATTTTTAAATGCAAGCAAATATATCTCATTTTATAGGATGGGGTGGGGGTTAGCTTATAAACAATTAATTCAAATCAAATGAGTTAATAAACTATACAAATTGTTGCTAGTATAAAATCTACACACGATATGCTTCATTAACATTAAGTGAGGCAATAAATTTTGACGACAGATAAAAGATCATTCACAAAAGATTAACTTTCGCATAGCAATTATAACAGCAGAAAATTAAGGAAAAGAAAAATGAAAAAAAAAAACAAAAAAAAAATGCAAAAAACAAAAAAAAAATGACACACACACACACACAAACACAGAGAGACGAAAAATTACCGTTTGCTTTGCAAATGAAACCCAAAAATGGAGATTTCCTGCCTGTAAAACAGAAGAGAAGAAAAGAAAAAAAGAAAAGAAGATAGTAGAAAAGAAGAGTACAAACAAAAAACAAAAAAAAATTGTATGTTTTGTGATTTGGGTTTGGATTTAACTGAATTGAAAACGAAACGAAACATGAAGAGCATTAAATAAACATATATATACATAAATACATATAGAAAAACAAAAGCACAAAGACACAAAGCAACAAATATACAAAATAATTAACAAAATGGAATGAAATACAAAATGTAAAATAATGAACAATCAGTTCAAGATCAGGCCAGTTAAGTTAGCGTATATATAGAAATGCCTCCCTCAAATAAGGTTAACTCAAATTTTTTTTGTAATAAATGTTGCATGGAATTTGTAGAGCATTTCACGAAAGTTATCAGAAAGTCTTCTTCTACTATCATTTAACACTTCTTCAATTTTAATTAAAAATTTTAGCTCAATTTTCGGGTTAACACTTATTTAGGTTAGGCTTAGTTAAAAAAGGCCAAAAAGATACAATTCTTTCAGTTTTTTTTTTCTTTGTTGGTTTTTTTATTTTCACTTTCACTGTCATCGATTTGCGTGTCAGCCAGCAGGAATTATATTTATATATATACATATATACCCAAGCATATCTGGACACAATACCAAAAAAAAAAGAAGGTTATTTTTAGCCACAAGCCAAGACAGGCTTCATCTTCTTCTTTCGCAGTTGCTCAGTTTCTCTTGCCATTTTAAGTAGGTCAACTTTTTTTTTCTTTTGACTTTTTTTTTTTTTGGGAGCTCGAGCCCTCGCACTTTTTATGGTTATTTCTTTAAACAAAATCCAACAAAATATAAAAAAAAAAATCACCAAAAAAAACTAAAATTTCTCATTTGTAATTAAAATAATTTGCATAATTTTCGTGTTTCCGTTTCACTTTCATTAGAAATGCCAAAAAAAAAAAATAACAAAATGGAAAAAATTGACCAAAAATTTTGTGGCTTGGGCCTACGACAACTCAAAACTTTTGTCCAAAAAAAAAAAAACTATAACTTTTGTCATTTTTGGTTGTTGTTGTTTCTGTTTGTCTGCTTTGTGTATTATATTAATGGCTGGCCACAAATTTTAGTGGACCATGTCGAGCGTTTTTTTTTTTTTAGCTTTCACTTTTATTTTCTTTTAGTATAAAAATAATCCGTTTTAGTGACTAACTTAAAAAACCAAATATAACATATGGGAAGGAATTTATATACATATGTATCTATCTACATACATGTCTTTATATCTGCATATATATATGTATGTATATTTTCGTTTTATTTTAACTCTGCAAAGGAGTTAATTTTAAATCAAATTTCATCTATCATTAACATAAAACTGGATTCGAATGAAAGTGAAATTTTGGTTTACAACAAGTGTATAAACAATTATATTATAATAATGATAATAAAAATAAAAACAAAAAACCAGTTTATCGGTTAAATGGAATCTCTTTCCCCTCTCTACCTATAAACAATATAATACAATAAAGTAGAACACAAAATACGTTAAGTAATCGTCATAATATCACAATAATACACTGGAAATAATTTCCGTATAGATTGATTTAATTCAAATATATATACAATATAGAGATATACATATATATATATATATATATATATATATATATATAGATTGAAATGTATTTGTTTCAAAATATATTCTCTATAATAGTTATTTAGAATATTTAACGATTTTGCATTCAAAGAAATTCCCAAAGATTTTTTCTTTAGAAAAGTACAAAAAATATAGAGAAATAACTTTCTAATATGTTAATATTAAATATTATTATTTAATATAATATAAATTTCTTTATATGTATTATATATCAAGATTTAAAGATATATAGTTAGTTATTATCAAAGATAAATCTTTTTATTATATATTTGCCTAGCTTTGTGGTTTATTAACCAATAATAAATGATCTCTAATCCTGACTCTGAAATATATATAAACATATATATATATATATATATCTCATCATTCTCAGCTAAAAGCATTAATATATAAAGAATCGAAAATTATGCAATAATCGGTAATCGACGGTTTGGCATTTTGGCAATGCGGCACGTAAAAAGTACACACAAAGAAAACCAAACCAACACCAAAAAAGAAAAATTAAAGCAACAGCAAAAGAAAAAAAAAAAAAAAGAAAAAATGAAAGAAAGAGAAAAAAAAAAGTTTGCCGCCGCCCCTTTCACCTGTCGCTGATCTTCCCGAACCTCTACCCTCCTCCTTCCTACCCTCCTCTAGCCACAGTCGATTGTTGGTTGGTCGGTCGGTCGAATGGTATTCGTCTGTCTTCAGTCTTCAGTCTTCGGACTTCAGTCTTCGGTCTTCGCTCTTCAGACTTCAGTCTGGGAGTCTTTCATTCTCTGTGGCGCATGCGTCGATGGCGCAACTTGTGACGAGTTGTTGCTGTTGTTGTTGTTATTATTATTGTTGCTATTACTCTTACTGATGTTGTTGTTGTTCGCTTGACTGACTGCCTGGTTGCTTGTAGTTGTTATTGTTGTTGTTGTTGTTATGTATTACATCGTTGTATGAATTGCCGCGTATGTATGTACATCGCACTCTTTTTTTTTTTTTTTTCTTTTTTATGACTCTTGTTTGTTGTTGTTTTAGTTGTCGTTGTTGTTGCTGTTGTTGAAGTGCAGAAAGTGTAACACTTTCGATTGTTGCGCTGTCTGAGTTGTTTGCCTTTGTTGGTGTTGTTGGTGTTGCTGTTGTTGTTGTTGTTGGTGTTGTGATTATGTGCATTGCATTCATTCCGCATTTTGTGCGCTGATTTGCATTGCCTTTTTTTCTTTTTTTTTTTTCTTTTCTTCTACCTATCTCTTTCTTTCTTTCTTTCGCCTATTGCTTTGTGTATTTGTTCGGTTTTGTGTTTTGTTTAGTTTTTTTTTTCCTTTTCTTTCTAACTTGGTTTTTTCATGAAAATTAATTATGTGTGGGAAAATGTGATGGGCATTTGATTTCCGGGTGGTTAGCACGACCAAAAAAAAACCAAAAAAAAAAAAAAAAGAAAAGAAAACACAAGAAAAAACAAAAAAAAAAAGTTTTCCATGGCGGTGGGCTACACTTGGCAATTTGAGTGTTTGAATAAGGACTTTTCAACATTTAAAGTTCACAATAAAGATCAAAAATGGAATTTCTTTTAGTTTTCCTATTTTTAGTCGAAGTTTTCAATTGACAGAGCTAAATAATACCCTTTCTAAAGAACAAAAAGCCTAATATTGAAACTAATTCTTTTATTTCTAATTGTCCATATATATTTTATTTTGTTTATTTATAAATCTTAAAGCTTTTTTTATATATTCCACCAATTCAAAATTCGCCACGATTACAAATTAAAATTCCATTAAATTTGAATTCCAAAAATATCTGAAAATTCTTGGGACAAACCGCAAGAATGCTAAATAAAAATTTAATTAATTTGTTTAAAAATTTAAATTTTAAAATCCACGCCGCTTAGTTGGGCAAAATATAACAAAAATATAAACAAAGTTTGAATTCAGAATTGAATGAAGAAGATATAAAAAATTGCTTCAATTACTTATTAATATGATTTTTTTAAATATATATTTTTATATATGTAATTCTAAACATATATATAATTGTATATATCATAAGGAAAAAGCCATAAAGTACAATTAAAAATTTATGCAAATTCTGTCAAATATTTAAAAAAAATTTCAAAAATTTATAAAAGCAAAAATCGAATTTCCTTAGTTATTTTGAAAATAATAAAAAATAGCCACAACAATAACAAAATAAAATATTTATTACAACAACAAAAGACTTGCCTACTATATCTCTCTCTCTCTTAACAGATTCAAAACTCATTTAAAATAATATTAATTTATATATATCAAAACCTAATAAAGGAAAATATAAAACAATATTAAAACGGAAAGTTTTCTTTTTTTTCCTCCCAACTGTTGCCAATTTATTATTATTATTATTGTATTTTTTTTTTCTTGTCATATGGTTTAGTAATTCACCTGCCATAAATGTAATTTCCCTAACGGCAAATGCCGCTTTCTTTTGATTACGAAATTATATAGAAAATTATGCCAAAAACAAACTACCGCAAAGTTAAACTAACTAATTGAAATATTTTGCAATAGTTTAATTGGCCAAAACTCACACAGCGTCGCTTCGCGTCGCGACACAAAGCGACGTAGTGGAAAAACTATAGCGAAAGTGAAAACCGACTGATAGAGCCACGCCTACTCTATATCTAAAGGCGACGACACAATTGCCATATATATACAAATACACACACACACACACACACACACACACACACACACACAACTACATACATAGATTTTACCCATTAGCCCAATTTTAGTTAGAGGCTATAAATGCGGCGAATAGAAGAAAATGTAAGAGAAAGAGAGATAATGAAATCGGTTGATGTCGGTGAAATAAGGAAGCAAATTTTTTAATCATACATATGTACATATACATGCATATATATGTATATAGCCGCAGCAACGGTGCCTCAATTAAATTATCAAATTATAGCCAAAACACGACTTATAGCCAAAGAGACAGACATAGAGAGACACCAAGACCCAAATACAAATTGGCCAAATAAGAGCGATAAAGAGAGAGATAGAGAGAGAGAGAGAGAGAGAGACAGGGACGGGTAAGGTTGGAACAGGTAGATACATAAAAACGTAATCGAAATACTGAATTTCAATCAAAACATTTTGGCTTCTGGTCTTTTACGCTACTCAATACTGACGACGTGTGAAATAGTAACAATTAAAAAAAAAGAAAAAAAAAAACCGACTTTTGGTCACTTTCACTGATTTTCAGTTAACTCTTTCTCACCCAACTAACCAAGAAATTCAATGAAAATGTCTTCGTTGTTTCAAGTCGATGTTAAAGAGACAAAATCGTCAACGCACGTTTTACCATCGTTTTGTTGCCTGTATGCTTTTAGCTTTTGTGATTGCGCAACATTGCTGCAGCACATACAACAACAACAACAACAACAGCATATATATACATATATATATTGTCCGTCCGTGTCCATCGCCTGGGCTAGAAAAAAAAATTGGCAAAAGCAATCTTAACAACAAGACGAGTGTCGAATGAGTTGTTGTTGTTGTTGTTGTTGTTGTTGTTGTTGTTGCTGTTAACGTGGTAGCAGCAACCACTTTGGTAGCGTTCACTTTGATTGAAATAACTGTAATACGTTGCATTTTGGCAGGCCGCCTATCTGGGTAAGTGTGTGACGACTCGCCAACATTTTGCTCTTCCATATTGCTATAATACAATAAATTGTTGCTATTGTCATGCGCCAACATTAAACAACAATAATAATAATAACAATAACAACAACAATAACAACAACAACAACAACAACAACCAAAGCCAATTGACAATTCCAATTTCAATTTGAACTCAACGCGCAAAAGTTGAGATTAAATATTCTGGCCAAGAGCACGAAAGGAAGTCATGAATGGGTCAAATTATAGATTATCAATCCCCCCACCCCACACACATACACACACAAACACACACACACACACACACATGTCAGGCATCCAATTGCTGCTTAATTTTGTAATGCAAGTCGAGCCAATTGCTTTCTTTTTTTTTTTTTGTTTTGGACTAAGAACAAATGTTGATTTCAATTCAAATTATCAGTTATATAACAATTTACATAACCAAAAAAAAAAAAAAAAAACAAATGTAAGCTAATATATCCATATCCAAAACGTTATTTCTTTGCTTCGTTGAACATTTGAAATTGTGGCAATGGCATTTTATTAATTCATAAACCAAGTCAATCAATTTTCTAAGAATTTTGCTTAGGTAACCGAATTGAGTTGCTCAATAGAATAATCAATAACAAAAATACCGTTTCATAATAAAAAAAAAAAAAATAATAATTTCAATAGTTTATCTAACGAAAAATATAATTTCTATTATACTCATTTAATATATATTATTTATATAAATAATATTTTCATTTCTCTTAGAAAAATTGAAGCAAACATTTTTGATTCCAACAAAAAAGTAAAATTTCTAGGTCTAAATATATAGTTAACCGATTTTCTTAAGTTATAGCTAACATAACTTCTGATTAATTATTATCTATATATATTTAAAAAAATCTGCCTAATGATATAGAACTCTGATCTAAGCAACTTTAATCTATATAGTAGATTTTTTAAATTATTTTCCATTCATTTAACTATTCATTCAAATGCATTGACAAAATTTATATGCCCTCTTTGCAAGGGTATTACAAAGGGCATAATTAAATTGAATTCGATTTTGTTACAATTTTTGTTTGCATTCAAATTTCTTTTATGCAAAATAACAAAAAATTAAATATAAAATTTAAAACCTTAAAACAAGGTAAAACAAAAAAAAAAAAAACTTTCGAAACAAAAAAAAATGACATTTGTGTTTGTGTCTGTGTTTTTTTTTTTCTTGGCTTTTAGTTTTATTATTATTTATTTTTTTTGTTTTTGATTTGATGTATCAAAAAACATTATTTATTTCCCACTCAAAGTTAAGGTTTTTTTTTTTTTGCTTTTTGTTTTCAAGAAGAGCCAAACAAAAGTCAAATATCAAAAACTACAACAACAACAACAACAACAGCAATAATGGCCAAAAAAAAAAAAAAAAAAATTAAAAAGAAAGAAACAAAAATGGAAGAAAGAAATGAATTTTTAAAAACTGCCGAAAAAGTGAAAGTTAATTTTTTGATGGTTGCTAAGCCGGCAGAGCAGCTGACGATGACGTCGACGCGACGCGAAGCGACGCCAACGATTCCAACGACCAAGCAGCTCAATGAAAGTAAAAACGCATTTTTTTTATTTTTCGGCAAAGAGTTAAATAAATTTGATATTGTTGTTGGGTCAGTTGCAAAAGCAAAAAGGTGAAGGTGGTAAAGAAAGAGAGTAAGTGGTATGTGAAGTATGGGGCACAGAACAGCTGAAGTGGTATGTGTGTGTATTTGTGTGTGTTTGTGTAGTAGGTTAATTCCGCCAAAATGTTGCCCTTTTGTTGCATATATGTATGTATATCTCTCTCCCCTTTAGCCATTCAGTCTTTATCTCTCTTTCTCTTGCATGTTGATAACAAGAGAAGGCCAGTTCCATAGTTGCCCCAAAGACCAGTTAAAAGGCCCAAGTCAAGTCAACTTAAGGTCTTTTTTTTTTTTGTTTAATAATAAAACAAAAGTTGGTTTTATACATATATATATATATATATATATGTTTATATGTTTGTGTATATAGAAAGAAACGAAAGTTGTCGCAAGTTTGGCCCTTGCCAAGTGAACTGAACTGAAGTTTTAGTTT
This sequence comes from Drosophila emarginata, assembly GCA_037075365.1. Taxonomy (NCBI): domain Eukaryota; kingdom Metazoa; phylum Arthropoda; class Insecta; order Diptera; family Drosophilidae; genus Drosophila; species Drosophila emarginata. The sequence continues at coordinate 6,151,068 of JBAMCD010000296.1, forward strand.
TTTTTTTTTTTTGGGGTTTTTTTGGAGTTGAAAGCAAAAGTGATTGTGAAATGCCTGCAACAGAGCAGCGGCAGCAGTCCAACAGTCCGAAAGGTTTGAAAGTTGCAGACTCAAAATGGTTTTTTTTTAAATATATATATATATATATTTTTTTTTTTTTGTCTTTGGGTGCTGTTTAACCTACCCCACGCGGAAATGTCTGTCAGTTTGTTAGGCATTCAGTCAGTCAGTCAGTCAGTTTCTGTTTTATATGTAAGTCTCTCTTTCTGTCTGTCATAAGCCTGTCATCCTCAATTAGACAGTGGGAGAACGCCCCTAGTTGTTGCATACAACAACTATCCCTCTTTCGTCCAAACCCCCCCCTCCACCCACCTCAGCACTTGCATTCCAAAAACTATTCGCAAATCGATGTAAGCTGACTTTGACACTACATCAGGGTCATTGTGTTAGAATAGAATAGATGAATGGCATAGAGAGGGGGGGGGTGTAAGGGGATTTAAATAATTAGTCGAGCATGCAATCAATTTGTAAAATGTGGAAGGTAAAAACCTAAACACACACGCACGCACACACACACACACACACAGACACACACAATGTATTTGTATGTGGGCAACAAGGAAATACCTAAATATTACCCTGATTAAAAGGATTAAATGTTGCCAGCAACATGTTGCTAAGACATTTGCATCTGGCCAAGTATTGAAATTAAAAAGTTTCTCTAACAATAGCAAAAAAAAAAATATATATAAGTATAAGAAATCAATTGACTATATATAGTTTCCATTGGATAGGAATTGTTGTATAAAAACTTTACACAGAAAAGTTTAGTTATAATTTGAATTGAATATAATTATTAAGACTTATTTGTATATAGATCAAAATATATGTATATACAGATCCGTTTTCATGTTTGAATAGCAACATTTTAACTGTTTTTTATATTCATACCATTCAGATAGTTTGCATGTTGCTTCCATAATTGTTGCACTTGAAATTGTGTCCAACGATTGTTCTCGTCGCCATTTGTTGCACCGCCTCCGCCTGCTGTTCCGTTATTATTATTATTATTATTACTGTTATTATTATTATTATTACTATTATTATTATTATTATTGTTGTTGTTGTTGTTGTTGTTGTTGCTATTGTTGCTGCTGCCATTAAGTACGCCCACCAAACTATTGACCAAACTATTCTCATGTGCTTGCTGTTGTTGTGCCACTGTTGAGGCTGTATTTACAGTGGGCGTGGCAGCTGTTGTTGCTGCCAGATTTGCATTTGGTGTTGCTGGATTATTATTGTTGTTATTAGAGTTATTGCTGCTGTTGCTGCTGCTGCTGTTATTGTTGTTGTTGTTGCTACTACTGGAGGTGTGATTATTGATGATTATATTGAGATTATTGTGATTCAGTATGGTATTGCTGCTGGTATTGCTAATTGAACCATTATTGGCTGCCACAGCCGCCACAGCTGCCACAGCATTGACATTGACATGTGCCAAATGCTGTAAATGATGTTGCAACAATTGTGTGGGTGGCGGTAATGTACCAGCAACATTATTGCTATTGCCAAGCAACTGCTGCTGTAACTGTTGCTGTTGATGCTGTTGTTGTTGTTGCTGCTGTTGCTGCTGCTGTTGTTGTTGCTGCTGCTGCTGCTGTTGTTGTTGCAGGCGTAACAAATTGTTACTATTGCAATTATTATTATTTCCATTACCCAATAAATGTGGCAAATTGTTAACCACTTGCAGAGGTAAACTACTTAAGGGTGGCAATGTTGCTGCTGTTGCTTGCGACATGTTGCCAAGCAATTGTTGTTGTTGCTGCTGATGTTGTTGTTGCTGTTGATGTTGCTGTTGTACATTTTGCATTAATTGCAATTGATTTTGCTGCTGCTGCTGCTGCTGCTGATGTAAGCCATGTTGCTGTTGTTGTTGTTGTTGCTGCAACGCCAATGCTGGCGGCGGCATTTGATAGTCCATTCTCATAGTCAAAGATCACAAAATATGCCCAAATAGAAGCGAGAGGAGAGAAAAAACCAATTGTTCTCTGGCTTTTTTTGTTTGTTTGTCCGGCTTCAAATTATTGCTTAGATAGAAGGGCGAAATAAATATTCTCCTTCTCGTGTTTTAATTTTTTTTGTGTTTTTTTTTTAAGTTTTTATTTCTCAAAGTTCCAACATTTTTAAGTGTTTTTTTTTTATATTTCCTTTTGCCGTTTTGCTGATCTGTTTCTGTCAACTTAATTAATAAATGAAAAAAGCTTTTTAACGCTTAACAACTACAACTATAACAACAGCAACAATTAGAATGAGAACATTAGCTCTTAGAAGAGAGACGCAGAGAGAAAAAGAGAGAGAGAGAGAGAGACACAGACAGAGAGTGATATAGGGAGAGAATATATTTGAAGCTATAAAATTTGGTATACCCTAGATAAATGTATTTTAAAATTAATCATATGTTTGTACACATATTAAGATATATATATATATATATATATATATTCCTGCTCAGCATTGATATTAACAGAGATTTGATTTAATTTTTTTTTTATTGTGAATTTTATGTTTGTTGAACAACTATAACAGATTTTAACTAGAAAAAAGGAAATTGCTTCTTTTTATAGCTATTCAAATCAAATGTATTAAAAAAGAAAATTTAAGTAGAATAAGTTATTCTAAAAATAATTATTTTTGTTGTGTACAATTGCATACATATAGGGGCATGTATTGAAAGGGTATACAAATATCGTTTTGCTGAAGTTACCGACTTGGAGATCTGTTTTCTTCCAACTTTTCTAATTTTTTTTTTTTTTTTTGCACTCGCAATTCTTTTATTGTTTGTTTTGTTTGCTTTTTCTATTATTACTTTTTCGTTTCGTTGTCAACTATTTCGCTTATTTTTTTTTCTTTTTTTTTTGCGCTTTTATTGTTGTTGCTGTTGGGGCTGGGTCTGGGTCTGGGTCTGGGTCTCGGTCTCTCTGGCTGATTGTTAAAGGGGTTCGCCCGCCCTGTTCTCGTACACTTTTTGTTGTTGTATGAGAAAAGTTTGACCTTGAATTAGCAAAAGCAACAACAATAACAAATAAAAAAAAAAACAAAATGTTTGCTATTTGAGAACTGTTGCTGCTGTAGTTGTTGTTGTTCTTGCTTTTGTTGTTGCTGTTGTTGTTGGAGCGGTAGCAACAAAACAAAAAACCGAAAGAAAAAAAAAAACAACTGTTTATGAGGCGACAAAATTGTTTTTTTTTTTTTTTTCATTTGGGGTTTCCTTTTTATTGTTTCTAATGATTTCTAATAAATCACTTGTGAAATGTTTCCAAAGTTTTTCGTTTAAACAATCAAAAAGTCTAGTTGTTAAATTTTACATTAACTATTTCCCTTGTCAAAAGTTAGAGCTATTAATTGTAATTAAATAAAGTAACAAATTTTCCAACTGGAGACTTTAATTTTCAATTTGAAAACAGTTTATTAAATTTTCATATGGAAATGGCAAAAATCTTTTTTTATTCTTTGCAAGAAATTCTTGAAATAATAAATATTTAAATTCTTAATACATTTTCCTTTTCCTTGAGATAAATTTTTCAAAATTGTTTTATTTAATTTTTTTATTTTTCAAATATTTTAAGCAAATGTTTAATGATGAAAAGATTATTTGCAATTTTCCCACAATTTCAATTTAGATTTTTGCTAGCTTCCTGCCACTTTTCTTTCAAGTTTTTTTTTCACGTTTCATTGATATTTTGAGAGATAAAGAAAAAAGTTCTCTAAATGTTAAGGAAACAAAATTTAATGCCCTGTTTTCCATATATATGTATATATATATTTTTTTTTGATATTCTTCTTATTTGCCTCGGATTTCTTTTATAGTTATAATTTGATTATCTTTCTCTTTGCTCTCTACTTTTCGATTTAGATACAAATATTTAGATATACATATATAGATATATATATATACATATACGTATATATATTTTTTTATATATTTATACTATTATATACATTTTTTTTGTTTTGTATTCCAAACTATTTGCCTTTTTGTTAATTTTCACATTTCATTTGACAATTTTGAGATCTTGAGATCACGCACATTCAGTCACAAACACACACACACACACACTTATATACACGAATACACTTAAACATTGCACTATAATTTTTTTGATTCCTTGTTGCTGATGATGTTAACGAAGGATGATTAAGTGTAAAGCGGTGGCGGGCGGGCGTTCGGGGCTACTCCTTTTGCCCGTGTGAATAGCTTACGAAACCAAACACCAAAAAAAATCACCGAAAAAAAATAAAATTTATATGCATATATATATATATATATATACAAAAAAGTTATAATAATAGTAAAGTAGAAGAAGGAGCGAAAGTTCACAAGTTCGCACGTCGTCGTCCGAATGAGAATTTGATTTCGAAAGCGCCCAAGAGACACGCGCCTTAATACAAATTTTTTTATTTTATATATATATTTTTTTTTTTAGTTTAACAGTTTATTCAGAGATATATTTTCACTCTATGTGTGTGTGTGGGAGCCGTAGACCGAACCGGTGCCGCCGGACTGCGAACGTTGAGTGAACGCGCGCGCTTCATGTTCATGCAACCCAAAAACAAAATAAAACAAAAAACAAAAAAAAAAGAAAAAAAAATATAAAAGCAAAATACAAAATATAAAAACAGAAAAGACAGAAAGAAAGAAAAAAAAAAAAAAAGATAAACAACAACAACAACAATAGTAGTAACTTGTGAACCAGCGACTGCGCAGCCAGCGGCAAAAGCCAAAGCCAAAGCCCAAGCCAAACTTGAAACTGAAAGCATAAAAAGCCTCTCTCTTTCACTCTCTTGCACTCTCCCTCTCTCTGTTGCTCTCTCGCTCTTTCTTTCTTGGGCTTTACTCTCTAGACTTTTAATACCACATAAAAAGCGGGTATATATAAAATCAAAATTAAGATTATTACTTCATTTTGTATATATATATTTTTTTGCTGAACAACATTTAAACATTTGCAATGATCTTGTCTTACAGAAATATATTTCGTTAGAAACTTTAATTTATATATATTTCAAAACTCTTTAATTTCTATAAGCTAAAACAATAATCATTTAACTAAAACTTAGACAAATATAATTTCAGTTAGGGAATTCTTATTCTTTCTTTTCTTAAGCCAACTTTATACTGCTAAAGGGTAATTAGTAGTCGTTGCTTTCTCTCTTTTTAAAAATTTTAGTTAATATTTTTTTTTTTGTACTTTCTTTCGCTGTCGCTACGCTTCGTGTGAGCTGAGCGGAGACGAGACGAGCTGAGCTGCACTAGGCTGAGGCTGAAGCTTAGATGCGGAAGCAAAAGCCAAACCGCAGCTATACGGTTTTTCCTCTGCTGACGTCAACCGCGCAGCTGCAGCATCTACGCTTTTTTTTCTTTCTTTTTTTTTTTTTTTGGTTTTTGTTATTGAGTGAGAGCTTTTTGTTGTTTCGAGTGATAAATGGGCAAAATGCAAAGCTTACCAGGTTACATTTACATTAACAATACGCTCACACACACACACTCACACACACAAACACACAGAAATACAAACGAAATGTAAATGCAGTCCACCACTTTGTCACATTCGTGGCGGAGGGTTGTGTGTGTTCGGCGTGTGGGAACGGAGGGTCCAGGAACCCCATAGAAAATGATGATGATCATAGATGCTTACCTGGAAATAGAGGAGAGAAAAAAAAAAGATGAAAAAGATATAGAGAGAAATGTAAAAAATATATATACATACATATGTATAATAAATAAATAAATATATATATACGTATATAGAAATTGTTGAAAATTGCATTGACAATTACCACCCACAGTTTAGTTTATTTTTTTTTATTTTTTAGCTTTGATCTTCCTCCCCCACACACTAGTACACACACACACACACACACACACACACACACACACACACATACATACACATACACCTAATATTGTATTATAACACGAACAAATTGCCTTTAAAAGGTCACCGCATGATGGAAAAATTTCATCTCAAGCCCAAACCCCACACACAAAAATGCAACATTTTTCCCATATTTAATCAGCCTAATTTGTGCATCAAAAAAAAAAAAAGAAAATAAAAGGATGAGAAGCACATGAAGTGAAGGTGATGGAGGATTGAAAAAGAAGAAGAAGCTACAAATCAACATATATTCATATATGTATGTACATATATAGTGAAAATCTAATCAAGGCAAATGGATTACGCGAGGTCAGGTCGCGGTTGTAATTTGTACTCTATTCAAAGGACATAAACTAGATCAAAAGGGTTTTTTCATTCAATTTTCAAAATTGACCCAACTTTTCATTTTTCTTTCCTTTCTCTTCCTTTTTTTTGTTTGCGCTTTTTCATTTCATTTTGTTGGTGGTTTTGAGCGCTTTTGCTTTTTAGTATTTTTTAGCTACCTCTCCACCCCCCCTTCCATAAAAATCATGTCAAATGACATGTGTGCACATTAGTCTAGGGTGTTTTTTTTCTTAATGAATTTTATAAGTCATTTAAATGCCTTGTGTCCAAAGGGTGAACTAATAATTTTCATATTTTCGGCATTAGAAAAACGAAATTTTTTATACTCTAACCAAATAATTCACGAAATTTAAACTCAACTTACTTTCGCAGCAATTTGTAAATCAATGAAAACTAAATGAAACTTTTCTTTTGATGGCTTTTAATGTATTTTTTCTTTAACAAATTTTTTGTTCAAAAAGTTGTTAATTAAAAAATAATTAACGAAAATGCCATTAATTTAATCGATAAAATGATTCTAAAAAGTTTTTTTTTTTAAATTTTTAATCTTTTTTTTTTTTTTAGTTGATGTCAGAGTTTTATCTTTAATAATGTTACTCATACGACGTGTGACACAAAAGAGAGAAAAGTTATATTCAAGCAGAAAATTGTATATAAAGATCTATTAGGAAACTCTTTTTTTTTGTTGTATATATATACATATATATAAATCAATAAATAGTCGCTTGTAGTGACATGTACTACACCGCGTATAAGTAATGTGATTTCAAATTAATGCCTTCAGATAATATATAGCTCCTCATATACAAATTAAATCTTAGAAATCTTTAAGATTTCAACAGATTTTATGTAAATTGTAAATTTTACACAACATCATATAATTTTCTAGAACTAATTGTTTTAAATGGGTCCATAAATAATTATATGGTAACAGTTGCCGGATGATTAATCATTAAAATGCATTGACAAACAATAAAAATAGCAATAGAAAAAAAAAAATAATAACAAGAAAAAACAAAAACAATAGAAATCGAATAAATAATTGCAGCGCAGTTTTTTGTTTTTGGCGTAGGTCGCAAAAGCACTAAAAAAAATTAAAATTAAAACAAAAGAAGAAAAAAAAATATAAATGAAATGTCTGAGTTTGAGTCGCTGCTTATCAAATGAACTCAATTTTGAATTGAGTCGCAAATTAATTAAATTCATCTTGTGGTAGGGCCAAACGCAAGCACACAGCTATAGCTGCAGATACAAATGTATATATAAGTATATACATACGTATATATATATACATATGTATGTATATATATATATATATATATATATATATATATAAATTAAGCTAAGGCAGACGTCAGCACTCACGTGTGTGCGCAACAAGCTTTACGCTTTTTTCTTTTTTCTTTCTATTTCGTTTTTTCTTCTTTTTTTTCACTAAGCTTAAAATGCGCAAAAATTCTCTCTCTCTCTCTCTGTCTTTCTCCCTTTTCCTATTCTGCCTTTTTCTTCTTTCCTATCTATCTACGTTTTTTTTTCTTTCTTTCTTTCTATCTGCCTGTCATAGCTAAGCACTGACGTTTGAATGATATCAGCTAAAGCGAAAAAAAAAATGAAAAGCAAATACAATAAAGACAAGGGAAGGCGTCAGTCACTCAGTCAGCCAATAATCAGAACTATTCGACTTCGATCTACAATAGATTTCTGGATCACAAAATGGCATTACATATAACAAAACGAAAAATAAAAAAAAAAATAATAATTATTGCTTATTTTCATGCAAAAAACGTCTATCATATAATTTCTAGTTCACATTTAATTAATTAGTTTAAGAAGATTTAGCATATATATGTATATATATATATTTATATACAATAAGTTCTTACTGTTATCTGCCATATATTTGAAGCCGATTTCTACTATGATAATTAAAATGTATATAGAACATTATTGTATCGCAAGCTAAAGATAGTTTTCAATATTAAAACTATCTAAAATAATATCTTTAGGATTTTCTTTGGAAATACCAAATACCAAATTTTAAAATGAATATTGTGAATTCTTTTTAAAGCTTACATATACATATAATATATACATAAGATCTGTTTCATATTAGAATTTAGTCTTATATATATAATTATTTCCCTAGAATATTATATAAAAAATTCATTATATACAAACTTTGATATATAGAAACTTCATTATATAGAAAATTTATTATAGAGAAAATTCATTATATAGAAAATTCATTATAGAGAAAATTCATCATATAAAAAAATTATTATATAGAAAGTTTATTATATAAAAAATTCATTATAAAAGAACTTTATCATAGAGGAAATTCATTATATAGAAAATTCATTATATAGAAACTTTATTATGTAAAGTTCATTATAAAAAATGTATTATATAGAATCTATCATAAATATACAAAAAATATAATGAAATTTTATGCATTTAAAAATTTTTTTTTTTTGAAATTAATTAATTATACGAATAAATTTATTATATAGAAGTTCATTCTAGAACAGATTGACTGTATATATTAATATTTAGGGTAAATCGACTGCATATGTTAGTATTTGTTTATATTTTCATTTTATGGATAATATTTTTTTCTTCAATAAAAACCTTAAAAACCTTTCCTTGATTCTGTATAGAATTATACTATATATATATTATATATGTATACATATATCTCGTTGATCTCACCTGAACTAGATGGTTGAAATCTTGCCTTAAGACTGTTTAAATGATGCTCATTGGCTATGACTGCTGCCACAGCATTTGCCACATGTTGCACATTGGTGACATTATTTTGGTTGTTGGTGTTGCTATTAGAGTTTGTTACATTTGTATTATTATTGTTGTTGCTGTTACTGTTGTTGTTGTTATTAGTGCCTGTTGTTGCTGGATTACTATTATTGTTATTGTTGTTGTTGCTGTTGTTGTTGCTGCTATTGTTGTTGGTGTTATTATTGTTGTTGCTGCTGTTATTGCTGGTTGTATTGCTATTGCCACTACTGTTAGTATTATTATTGGTATTGGCGACAACTGCTGCTGCTGCTGCCGCATTGGCTGCCACAGCTGCTGCTGCTGCTGCCGCTGCTGCTGCCCCCTGATGGCTATCCATAAAATTACCTCTTTGATAATGGGCATTCTCCTGATAGATGCGTTGATACGTTAATGTTGGTAATGTCCACGAATTGTTGGTTTTATAATGAAAATTTCCAGTGCCAAATATGGAATGTGTGTTGGTGTTGTTGTTGCCGCTTGAAACGGCAGCTGCTGCAACAGCGGCTGATGAGAGTGTGTGAGCTAATTGAGCGGCGTGATGTTGTTGTTGTTGCTGTTGTTGTTGCTGCTGTTGTTGTTGCTGCTGCTGCTGATGCTGTAGATGTTGCTGATGTTGATGAAGTTGCTGTTGTTGCTGCTGCTGGTGGTGTTGCTGCTGTTGTTGTTGCTGCTGCTGTTGTTGTTGTTGTTGCGGGTGTGAGTGGTGCGCGTGTAGGGAATTTGGAGGAGGATGACCATGTGTATGAATATGTTGTTGTTGCTGCTGCTGTTGCTGTTGTTGTTGCTGCTGCTGTGGGTGATGTGAATGTTGGTGCTGTTGTTGTTGTTGCTGTTGTTGTTGTTGTTGCTGCTGCTGCTGCTGCTGTTGAAGCACAGCAGCCACATGTTGCTGATGGGCATGATGTTGAAGATGCTGCTGTTGTTGTAAATGTTGCTGCTGGGCAAGTTGCTGTTGGGCATGTTGTTGCTGCTGTTGCTGTTGTAATGCCCATGCATTAACTGCCGCAGCATTTCCACTATTTCCATTGCCATTACCAGTGGGTGTACTTGATCCACCACCACCACTTGCAGCACCACCCCCGCTACCACCACCTCCTCCAGCACTACTTTTACCGGAATCATTGCTGCTTACACTGCTACGATGGTTATCCAAATTAGCCGATGATCCAGTCATACTACCAGCATCATTGCCGCTATCACTATTCCCGCTACTATTACCACCACCTCCTGCACCTCCTCCTCCTCCTCCGCTACCACCTGCTGATGCTCTTCCATTGGCATTGGCATTACCACCAACACCAGCGGTTATTGCACCAGCATTTGCCACAGCAGCTGCTGCTGCCACTTGTGAGTTCAATTGTTGAAAATATTGCGATAATGTCGAACTAGCCGACACTTGTTCCTGATTAAAGAAACTTGCACAGGAATTGGCATCCGAAGACATAGTCACTGGATTTTATCTTACTGAGATTTGTTTGGATCAATGGAATTTGTTTCACAACTGATCAACTGGTCAATCACTGGGATTTTAGTCACTGTTTTTTTTTTTTTTTTCTTTCTTTTATTTTTTGGTCACTTAGGTGGCCACCTCTTTGTGATTAATGTGATTGTATTTGCTTTTTAGCAATATAAAATTTTTTATATGGCCAAAAAATGTAAGCATTTTCAATACACTTTTCAAGTTTATTCTTCTATTTTTTTTAACTCTTTTCAAAATTAAATTAGTGAAAAATGTTTCAATTTTTCTTTTAATTAACATTTGTTAATTAATTTAACAATGTCTTTGCCCATCTGTAATAATATTGACACTTTTAATTTTTGAAAAGCTGAGATTAGATTTTGAGAGCCAATTTATTGATATTTCATGTGTTCGAAAAAGATGATCGATATAAGATATCGACATTATATGTTAGATGATTAATGATCTGTGGTTGCTAGCTTAGTTAGTTGGATTATGAATATATATGGATATATATGGAATATGACTGAGTTGACGATATGATGAATAAGAAAAGGCAATCTATATATATATACATAAATATATATATATATATATATACAATATACTTTTGCTTGATCTTTCAATTCGACTTACAATCGAACTATTTTCCCTATTTATTGTTTGTCATTTTTTTTTACAAAAGCTAACGAAATAAAAAAACAAAAGAATTTAGATTCAAATTAAATGTAAAAAGAAAAGTTGAAATGTGTTTTAATAGAAAACGTTAACCGATATTTGATCGGTATAGAAACGGAAAACGGGAAAAGAATTTAGATAACAGAATCTGTTTGATTATTTCATTTATCGCCTTGGGAAATTATTTAATTCTGAATTTTCGAAATCAAAATAAAAATCGATCTTTTCTTGCAGCAATACCTTTTCTTATTCGTATGAAAATGAATATTTTCATTGCTTTCTTTTTATGTAGTTGAATTTTTTTTTGCTATTTCAGTTTTGGGGGTTTTTTTTTTTTATTGTGAATTTTGCAATATTGTACAAAAGAATTAAATTATAATTAAACTGTTTGAAATATGATCCATAACTTTGCAGATGCTGGAAACTTTCGTTAGTTATTATTTCTTTCTTTCGTTTTTTTTTTTCTTTTCTACTTTGGGATTTTATTTTATTCTTTTTTTTTTTTTTGATTTTTAAAATTCAAAAATTTTTATTGTTTTCTTTTTCGATTGCTTTAGCCACACAAAAAAGCACACAACAAAAAAAAAATGTTAAAAAATTTTGCACACACTTTGAGAAAACAAGGAAAAAAAAAAAGTACAGAATGCGAATTGTTTATAGGAAATGCAATTTTCTGATTTTCTCAATCAATTGTTGTTGTTGTTGTTGTCGTAGTTCTTGTTATTATTGCTGCTTTTGTTGTTGTTATTATTATTATTGTTTAATTCACGGCGACATCAAATTGTCGACGATTTTGACATGAGAACGCGATGCAACCGAATGCCGGCCGAGGGCGACAAAATTTCAGAGTCAACCAGAGTCCCCAAGTAAAGTAAAACCCAATAGCATTTCCAAGCAGCGCTGTTAACGTCACTGCTGCAGCGCTGCTGTCAACCCTCTCTGCCTGCCTCTCGCACTACAGCTCACTTACTAAATCACCCACTCTCTGTCTCTCTCTCTCTCTCTCTATTGCACCCTCTCATCTGCAATTGGAATTGACTTACGTAAAGGGCGCAAGGGCTTTACTATATAAAAATATAAATATATATAATTATATATATATAGATCTATATATATATATATATATATATTTATAAATTTTTTAAAATTATTTACAAAAATACACCCCCTCATCCAATTTTTTTTTTACTGACCACTCTCTATCCGTACAGTAATATGTAATGCATTTATGTATGTATATTTGTATATATGTATGTGTATATAAATGTATTTTATAGTCAGTGGTTGTGACAGCGACGTCAACTTCAACGTCTACGTCAACGGCACTGTCAACGTTTTGTAGCTAATGAAAATTGTCGTCGTTAGCTGGCCACAAAGTCACGCGGATTTCAATATGACCTAAAGCCCACTGTCTAGCAAAGTTCTAAGCACGTGTTGAGAACACACATCCATTTACACACAAACACACACACACACACATGCACACTCAAACATTTAACATTCAAAGAAGTGAGCAAGAGAGAGAGCACGTTGTTGTCGGTTTGTAGCTGGCATTTGGCATACTTAGAGATATAGATACTACACATACATTTGAGATACTCAGATACAGATAGGCCCGGTTTGTTTTGTATGTATACAACAAATAGTTTCCAGTTAGTTCCGAGAGTGTTTATTTATATTTCTTTATTTTGCATTTCTCATTTTTTGTATGTACAAATTCATTTGTTCAGTTTTCCTTCTTCTAGTCTGTTCTATCTATATCAATTTTCTTCTATTTGTTACAATTGCATAGTTTTAACTATTTAATATATTAATTATAAGTGCGTGTTACAAACTGATGATGTCTATAATATTATTTTGGTGATATTCTTTTCTTTTTTTCTTTTGTTATTGTGACAGTTGATGCGTGCTTAACACGTGACGTATGCGTAATGTTGCCAGAGGTATAAACATGTGCAGCTGCAACCACAGCAACACAAACACAAAGACAAACAACAATCCGCAGTAGCAGATACAGCAACAGCAGGCCTGAAAGCTGCTGCGTCATTGTAAATCAGTTTAGTATCTCCTTCTATTCAAGGGGTGGGTTTCAGTATCGAGCAGGTGAGACGTTGGCAGGGTGAAGTGTCTGCTCATAGGTAAATGTATTTGCCGTGTGCAACAATGAATCAACAAGCAATTTATTTCAAAAACTAACACAATTAATAAATAAATTGTTAAAAAGAAAATAATAAAAAAAGCCTCAACATGTATTTGCATTTATCAACTATTTCAAAATCTTTTTTTTTTTAATTCAAAAGCTTATTCAAACTAATTTCAATAATTTAATCTTTTAACAAAATAATTTATATGTATTTATTTTTATTTAGTTGATAATTAAGAGAGATTTCTTTTTATCTTCAAAAAAGTTCTATTAAACTTAATGAAATTGGCTAATCAAATTCAGTTTCTTTGTAAATAAAGACAAACTTATTTATATATTTTCAAATTTTTCTAAATTGTTTTTCCTGTGATTTTCAGTAAATTGTGATTCCTTAGAACTCATTGTATATAGTTTCAGTATTCTAATTTATTATAATCATTTTGCTATCGATAAATAGGAAAATTCTATTGAAAAGTAATTTTTACTTTTCTTGGAGAATTTTTAGAGTAAAACAATTTTGGCCAAAATAAAAACTGGCAAGGGTAAACAAAGATCGTCAAAATTGTTATTTAATTGGGCTCATTTTCAATTCTTTTAATGCTTAGATATTGATATTAAATATTTACAATTATATTTTATACACAAAAATAGTTAACAACTTGGTAAAACTAAAAAACTTTTAAGATTTCTTCCCTGTTTTGTTTAATTTATGTATTTATTCAATACATTCGATTCTTATTCATTTTGTAAATGCAAATCAATTTAACAAAAATGTAATTTAATTAAAGTTTGTTATATATATATATTAGCTATATAAGAAGATAATAGTTCTCTTATATAGTTTAAATTTAATAATTGTTAGTTCAAATATCTATAGTATATAGGTAATATAGTTAAGTAAATATCGATTAAATAAAAATATTTTTTATACTTTTTCAAATATTTCTCATATCTATTAAATTTATGGATATACATATATTAAATGAAATATATATATTTAAAAAAAACTTCCTACTACATATACACTTTTTCATATACCGCCAAAAGATAAGTAATTATAAAATTTTGTTCAAGTAATATATATAATAATTACTTGCATTGGTGAAATTGATCTAGTTCAGTTGTAAATACTATATACATACAATTTTATATAGTGATATTTTCTCACATCTATTAACAAAGAATTTATTTTATTTTTTGTTCAGTTTTGATACTAAATTTTTAACACAGATCAATTAAACAATTGTTTGTAACTACATATATAATATATAGTATTTATTTACATATAATTAATACTTTTGTTTGTTTCAGTTTTATATTAATATTAGTGTGAAATCTTTATTTATATTTTTTCTTTCTCGGTTTGGGTGGCATAATTTTCTTCATCCTTTATAAGATACAAATATGAAGTTAATTTTTTTTTTAATGAATACAAATCAAAGTTAATCGTAAACAGTTCTATCGATTGATTATACTGATTAGCAGATGATTAAGCAGATAATTCCAATGGGGAGTCAACGACAACAATTTTCAATCAAAAATTACTATATATTAAAAATAGATTGTAATCTTAGATGAAATACAAAAAAAAAATATATATATATATATATATATATTATATACAAATCAGGCTACATTTGCATGTCAAAATCAATCAATCGTTATATATTTATATATATATATGTATATACATATGTGACAAATCGAGTATACGCTCCGATATACAATTTCATTTGACAAATATATATCAACAAGTTGAACTTCGTCTCTCGACATATTTCCGATTGTGTTGAGCCGAATGCATTTTAGGTGGCTATGGGAGCCAATTGGATTCTCGTAGAGTTAAAAGGATATGCAAAGTCGTTTTTCTATTGGCCAAATTGTTAACCAATCAGAGCAACAGGCTCCGTCTATGAAGACGTTAACGTCGCAGTTGACCGAGGCAGCGGCATGCTGGCAGCGCTGTTGTTGGCAACGTCGCGTTGTCAAGTTTTGTGTTTGTTTTGCTGTCAGTTGTTGTATTTTTTGTTATCACGTTTAGCTACCACGTGCGCCGGTCTCCCCCTAATACATATAAACATACACACACTAACACACACACACACACACATGGACTGGCGCTTGACTGCATGAATGAGCCAAGAACTAAAGGAGACAGAGAGACACTGTGAGTGAGTGAGAGAGTAAGTGAGTGAGCGTATAAGTGCGGCATAGAGAACAGAGAACACAAAACAAACCCCAAAGAAACTTGAGGCAGGGGTTTGGGACACGGCTGCTGTGTATCGTTTATAAATAGCAAATTAAAGCAACCTACACACACAGAGATATATGTATACACACACAGTCATATGGATAGAAGCTACTGCTAAGAAGTAGAAAAATAAAATCAAAATAAATTGTGCAGAAAAATATCGGAAACACGCTAAAAGAAAAATAGAAAGAGAGAGAGAGAGAGAAGAAACGGAATTTTTTTTTTGCTTTTTCCCTTAATGCTATTATACACACCCCCTCTCTCCCACTCTTTGTCGGTGTTTGTATTTCTTACTTTTTCAATCTTTTTGATTAGTAAACAAAATAATTGTTACAATTGTTACTATAAATTTGCATCTTTTGTTTGCCATTTTATTGAACTAAAGTCTTTTGATACCCTACAACAAGTGATTAAATAGATAGATCGAATAATATATATATAAAATTAATTAGACAAGTTGATCTAGTTTTTATTGCAACTATTTCTTACTAATTTAGTAAACCATGGCCGGTAGATGGCGTCTTAGATATACATTGGTTAAGTTATACAGTAAATTTCATAGAAAACTTTTCTACTTGATAAAGGGTAATTTAAAGTCGATGTTTAAAAAGGGTTTTCTTTATTTTTTTGCCATTTTTTTTTCCTACTTTTTACGTTGATTTCCCATTCCGTTTGTCTGGTTCTGGTTTGGGGTTCGGGGTCTGAGTCTCTATGTATATCGGTATCGGTGTATTTATTTGCGGCGACGTTGTTGAGAAGTCATTAAACACGTGTTTGGTGCAGCAGCTCGTAAATTAACATTTTGCTAAATAATTATTTAGAAATGTTGCATACAAAAAAAAAAAGAAAAACAACAACAGAAACAACAACAAGACAACCAAAGTAAAAAAAAAAAAGTCAAAATATTTAACGTTTTTACGACACTTCTAGTTATTATAGTCCAACAAAACGGCAAAACCAGTTGACCTAGATAGGCTCTAAATACACTAAGAATATTCAAATAGAAATGCACCTACTACATGCGTACCCCCTTCCCGCCCACCACCATATTCCAGAGATATTTGTTCTAGGGAGCAGAAAATAGTTAATTTATGTCTTTGTCATTAAAATTGATAGTTTGACTTTTACTTATATAGCCATTAAGTCATATATCTAATTATAAGATTAAAAATTTTCGCTCATAAATATAATTTTTAAATGTATGGAAAGTTTTTTTATATACATATTAAATACAAGTTTAAATAAATTTCAATTTCCATGTCCATATATTCATTTTATTTTAATAATATAAAAAGCCAAAAAGTACTAAAATATACGCCAAACATTGTAATATTAAAATATATCCAATTTTAAAAAGCTTCCACTTAAATACTCAGGAAGGAAGAGAAAAAAAGGTAACAAGAAAAATAAAAAACAAACTTTAAAAGGCCTTAAACTGTACAAAAAAATTTTAATTTCTACTAATTCTATATTCTTACTTTTAATAATAAATATTACATTATTATTCCATGGCAACATAAAAATACTGGAAAAAACAATCTAGAATATTCAAAATTTGAGTACTTAAGAAAATAAAATCCACATTTTTGGTTTGATAAAAGTAATACTAAAAGTTGTCAAAACACAAAAAAAAATTAATGAAGTAGGAAATACTGGGGATTATTTCGCATCATTGCAAAGTCAACAAAGTTATACTAAAAGAAAAAAAAAATTAAAAATACTATACAAAATACTATTACTATATTTACTCTCCAAATTGAAGTAGTCAATCAGTTGACAATTTGTACATATAGAATTTGTTATTTACCAATTGCATATTTCGATAATTAAGAATTCTATGCACTGCGATTTCCACATTTGACAAATCTCTCATATCCATAAATTCTCCCATTCTCATTCTCGAATTCACCTAGTGACTACGATATTAAATATTTCGACAGAATGAATTTTAAATATCGACTTAGAGGATACCCTTTGAAATTGATTAAATTAGTATTATTTATTATCTAGATAAACTCTAATTTTAATAGAATGTATAATACATATATATATATATACATATATATATAATTGATGCCTTTATTCAATATCACTCATACGCATCGTGTACATCTATCAAATCCATAGATCAAGGGTATCAAAAGTTATCGATAGAGACTGAGAATGAGAATAAGAAAGAAATTCAAACATCATCATTTAATGCTAATCGCGCCCAATCTTTCTCGCCTGGCTCATAAACTTGCACGCGCTTAGCGAACAAAATGAAATAGAAGAAAAAGAAAAAAAAAAAATATTAAACAAAATGACAAAACAAAAAAAAAAGAAAAATAAAGAAAAAGATATACCGTAAAGAACAAGTCTGCTATATATAAACATATAGCATACCAGTACAAATCAATTTCTGATGCGGCTTATCAAGAGGGCAGATGGAACGGGAGGTATTAGTGGGGGAGGGGATTGGGAGAATACATTGCGTTGGCGACATTCAACCGGTTGCGGGACATAAACATAAAACAATAAAAATAAAAGTTCAGGCACATACACACACACACACACAACAAACAAACACATACAAACACAAACACTTATACATGGACATTTTAAAAAACATTATATTGCTATATATCTTACAGAAAATGTTCAATAAAATGTAGTACAAAGTATACCAAAGGTCGCTATTGTCCAGTAGTTTGTTTCTTTTTATAGACATTTTGCAAGTTTACAATATGTTCAACTATATAGATAAATCCATATCATTAAAAAAAAATTTGACAATGCTAAAAATCGATAACAAATTTAAATGGAAATATTTTAAGAGAGAGAGAGATCAAAATTTGTGGTATATATTAACTATATGATATAGTCAAACATTTTTTATTTATGTATATATTTCACATATTTTGCAAAATGAATATACCCTTAGAGGAATTTTAATTGTATAGAGTATATACAATTTTACGTAATTAACTTTAAATTGAGAGTACAACTTCTTCGTTTATTATCAAAAGCAATTTGAGAAGCCCGATGAGGCAAAGAAGTGAGGTAGAAGCAAAGCAAAAGAAGGGCTTGACTGGATGTCTGGCTGACTGAGTGTCGGCACACCGCCAAAACATGTGACCAACCGAGAAAGAACAACCAAAACAACAAGGTATGACAAAAACGCGGTAGACGCAAAAAAAAAAAAGAAAAAAATACACAAAAAAAAAAAAAAATAGAACAAAAAGAGCGCAATGAAAAGGAAGGCAATGAAAACATTTTAACTTTAACTGAAATAGAAATTGTTGTCGTAGGCAATTGCCATTAATTGCCAACTCGGCGTATGAGTGATATGGTTACATTGTATGCAAGTTTGTATCTATTAAGGATGAGACGGCGGTATGCGGGAGGTGGAATGAAGCACGTGTTAGAAACGGCAGTCTATAAAGACAATATTCGAAAAACGTCTAAGTTGAGATGATGTCAGTCTTGCGGCGTGGGAGAGCGGAAAGGGGATTCACAGACAAGCTAGACAATTCGCCTACGGCACTGACTAAGAGAGAGAGAGAGTGAGACAGAGAGAGAGAGAGAGAGAGAGTGGGAGAGTGGGAGCGTTTTGAGGGAGAGCAAAAAGCTTTCATGTTCCAAGCTTTTGCTGTCGACAACTTATTGCTTGCAATGAAAACCAACAGATGGCGCAGCACATATTGTGAGCTTTTACCCAAATACAGTGGTTCAATTTCAATTTAACTAAATCAATTGAAATACACACAAATTAAGTTTATTTCGTTTTCAAATATACATGACGTTTCGATAGATCTTTTTCTTTATACGCGCCACCTAGCGTTGAGTAATTATTAATAAATGCTTTTAACTTATAATTTAACTTCGCTATTTTCGAGCTGTTTAAAACAAAGTTTGCAATTGATGAATAATAAAATATGCATAGGTAATATATATAATAATATATTCTAAATAATATATTATTAATAAAATAAATTATTCCTAAGATATTGTATTTTACAGTTAAAGTGAGACAATGTATTTTGAATGGAAAAAAACGTTAGCCGCTAGACGACGCCATTGTGTTTATTGCCTAACGGATTTTTGCCATACCGTAATATTGAATCATGGAATTGCTAAAAGCCCCTGCCCGTTTGCACTTTTCAAAAACTTGAACTTGCCTAACAATAAATTATATAGATTGACACTAACATAAATCGGTAAACATCTAAGACAACTTCAAATGACTTTGACATAAATAAATCGTAAAATATCATAAAGTAAATTTTATGTACTTAAACGTAGCTATTTTTTTTTTTGTCTTTGATTGTTCTTTTGTTTTCATAATTTTCAATTTCTTTCAACTCGGAACCATTGTTCAGTTTGCCTAAGGCTAACTGAGGACCTGTCATTTGTTATCAAACTTTTGGAAATTTATTTTAATTAAACAAATTTGTCAATTTGATGGATTAACCTAGACAAAACCAAAAAAAAAAAAGAAACTTTAAAAACATTTTCCTGGCGCCTTATCAAATAGATAAATGACTACAACAATTTTCAATTAATTTAAACAACAACAACAAATATAACTTTTTATAAAAAGTAAAGAAAATAAGGGAAGAAGCAAAGAAATAAAATAATAAAAATAAAAACTAAAAACTATATTCATTCACAGGCATTTTTTGAAATTAATTGTGCGTGCGTGCACACAATGATGTATATATATATATATAAGTATAGTTTGTATATGTACATATATATATATATATATATATATATAAACAGACAGAGAGATGTCTGTATATATACATATTTTGATTCATTCACAAAAGAGAGACAACAAATAGGCAAAGGCAATGACAACAATTGTCAGACTGCCACAAGGCAGCACTAGCTGGGTTTATAATATGGAAAATTTAGTTAGATCTTCATAAAACTGGTATGTACTATATAGATATGTACATATATATAATGATTGGCCATTTACTATCTCTCTCAAATTGAGTTCAATTGAGATTTGTGTGCTAAAAGTATTTCTAATTTGTTGAAATTTTGATAAATAATTCACACAATTATTAACAACAACAAAAAAAAAAATTGCGTGTTTTCACAAATTGTTTAAAAGTTTACAATGAAAAATATAATATATGTGTATAGATTTTAAATTCGAGTGCATAACGTAAACAATTTGCTTTTATTTAATATTATTTAGCTTTCGTTCTTATATGTCTGATCCTTTGTCATGCTCCTTTATATAAGTTTCTAGACCACAATTATTTGCCTTCTATAAACTTTTATTCGTTTTTCCAATTTATAAACTTTAAAATATTTTACAAGGGTATAGAACCTTCGTCATGTCCAAAAGATAGATAGCTCTTTGTGGCCTTCTTGTTTGTCATTTAGGATGTCTTTTGACACTTGTCTTTGACAGTTCTAAATGTGTGTGTAAACATCTATGTTGGGCCACACGAAAATGAACGGACACGCGTGTTAGATTTCAATAATTTCAAAAACCCATATATATAAAAATATATTTAAAATTTATCTATATATAAATTTGGCATGTAAATGCATATATAATATACATATTCCAAAAAAAAAAAAAAAAAGGAAATCCCTTGGTTTACCTTCTCTCTCTTTCTCTCTCTCTGGTTATTTCCGTTCCGCTCTCAATAAGCAAAATAAAATGATGTAACCGCGTTTTCTAATTGTTATTTGACTGACTGACTGTCTGTTAATTCACATGGAAAACTACTTCAAACTAGTAATTTTTGTTGATGTTCATCAAAGTCTCAACCCTTACAGATCTGATGTATATATACATATATGTATATATATATAGTATCTCTGTATCGTTCTATGTGGTTGTCTATCTGACTGGCGTTAATTGAGCTGTTTATTGTCATTGTTTGTGACTGTTGTTGTTGTTGTTATTATTATTGTTGTTGCTGCTGCTGCTATTGCTACTGCAATTTGACTGAGTGTTAATTAAGTAAGCTGCTAGCTGTACATAATAAACAAAAATTATATAGAAAAATTTATAACAATTTATAAATGTTGTCGGTGAAAAATGAAACTTCAAAGAGAATGATTAAGGAAACATTAGCCGATAAACTAAATTTAAATATTTAGATCAATGATAGAAAATTTACTTATCGAAAAGTTTTTAAATTGTTTCCTACTCATATTAATTTCCCATAATTAACTTGATATAAAAAATTTTAGCATTAAATTAAAGTTTAGTCAATTCGATTACTAATATAAATAAGTACAGTTCTTAACCGTTTTCTATGTACATATGTACATATATTTAAACTTAAACAAAATTACTATCTTTTAGTAACTTATTGGATATCTAAACAAAATTAAACTAAAACTGAGGTAGTTTTATATTTTTTTGGGATCAAGGAAATATATAGATATTAGTTTGTTCTCAATATTCATACATTTTCAAATATTTTTTAAGTACATTTCTTTTTTTTTTTTAATAATTTTCAATTGCTACTCACCCATATTGGTATAAAACATAAATTTTTACTCACCTGTAAAGAAAAACGGAAACAAGAAGGAAAAATGTTAATTAACATAATTTGATGCAATCACAATAAAGCCCAACAAAAACATGTTGGGGCAATTAAATTTACAAAATTTAATAATATATGCTGAAACACACAGAGAGATAGAGAGAGATAGAGATAGAGAGAGAGTAAGCGTGAGAGGCGTATACAAGCATAGAGGGAAAGGTGAAAGAGAAAGACATTTGTCTGCAGCTTGTCTTATGATTGAAATATCTAACCAAAAAGTTAGCAAAATTTTAATACCCTATAAACTAACATTCAATTCAAAGAGAGGCATATACAATTTCCATAAATTTTATTTATATAATATAGTGTTGTTTAGGGTATAAAAGAGTCGAGGCTAAATGGAATTGCCAACACATTTTTTTTTCCTCTAGATGGTGTCGCCCCAATGGAAATGACGGTTTTTGAGGATGGGTTTTCGTTGAAGGAAAATTGAAATGAAAATTCATTAAGGAAAACATAAAAATCATCATGTTGCATAGCCAGGCAGGAGACAAGGTGAGACGAGAAACAGCAGAGTAGAGAATGCTAC
The DNA here is from genome assembly GCA_037075365.1 of Drosophila emarginata. NCBI lineage: Eukaryota > Metazoa > Arthropoda > Insecta > Diptera > Drosophilidae > Drosophila > Drosophila emarginata. The sequence goes on from JBAMCD010000296.1 coordinate 6,173,765, forward strand.
AAGAATATATTGTAGATGAGGGGTGGTAAAACGTTAAAAGAGAATGAAAGGAGGATGGAAGGGAGAGATGCCAAATGTTGCGCACACGGGCGAAAGGACGGGCGACTGACAATCAATTTAAAAATGCTGAGCATTTGCCAAATTTCAACTATTTTAACAAAAACGACAAATACGAAAATGTATTTTCATTTTCATCAAAGTGAGTGAGAATAATTTTTCATTTTTCGGTTTTCTATTTCTATTTTCATTTGAACATTCGCAAGTTTTTCCTCGTATATTTTTGCCAAAGTAATTAACGCTTCTGCTGTAATAATTGAGAAACATTTTTTTTTGTTTTCTTTACACCGCTCCCGCCCCTTCTTTCCCTATCCAACCTTTTTATTTTTCTGTTTTTATTGATTTAGGTGTGTGGGAAATTTATATATATATATTGTTGTTATTGTTGTTTTCTATATATATATATATATATATATACATACATACACATGTATTTATATATAAAGGTATAAATGTCGACTTTTTATTGGCTCATTAAGTGGGCAAACAAAAGTTCAGTTTTTCTATAATAATTTTCCTCTATTTTCTATTTTGTTTTGTTTGACTCTATCATTTGGTTTATGTGCACTTTGTGCCAACATTTTTTGAAATGCATTTAGATCAAAAGGCACAAAATGTGGCCACAATACTATACAATTTTCATTTTTGTTGCGAAAAACCACATCTATCAAATATGAAAATCCCAGACATATGCCACAAGATGCGTGTGTATACAAGTATTTAATGGATAACCAGTCAAGCCAAGCCATAGCTCCGTAAAATACCCTGACAAATAAAGATGATTTTATGATGGATCGTTTCTTTATCAACTATATTGATATCTTGTTTTTAATGTAGGAAATGAATTAACTAATAATTATTTTTTGTATTTAAAATTTGATTATATTTTATATTTTTCTTATTTTATCTTTAGTAATTAAAAAATAAAGTTTCTCTACTAAATAAATCTAAATAAATTTATTCTTGGGATTATTAAATATCTCGGAAACCCATATCTAAATCATATGCTGCTTAAGCTATAGATTAAATAAAAATTTTGCTATCTATTCTATTCTATTCAGTTTATTTGATATGTTTGTATATATGTATGTACATACATATATACCTTTATTAAATTAGGGTATTAAACATATATATGATATCTAGAATAATAATAAAAATTGTTGTGCCAAATGAGTGGGTGGGCGGTATCGCCTGGCAGCAGCCTCCACCTGGGTGTGGGGGAGGATGAATTGCACAAAAATTTATTAAACAATGAAGAAAACAATTTTCATTGGATATTAGTCAAAATGCCAACAGACAATAAATAAACGCATTCATATCTTAACGATTGTTTATGTATAGTATAGCATAGTAAAGTATAGCTATAGTATGTAGATATATATATACATATATATAGATAGATAGAAAACTCTTTGTTAGCAATCATGTGAGCAAATCATTAAAAGAATATTCTTAATTTTAGCATTACATTCAATTTCTTATAATGGAATATTCAAATATTGTAAATAATAAGGTTTAAAGATCAAGTTTCACTTAATTAATCATCCATTTAGATAATTTAATTTTGGAAATTTTTTACTATTTTTATATCTTTCGATGGAATTGTTAGAACTGAAGTTTAATATTTAGTGTACTTAACGAATCTGAAAAATTCGCCAACTTTATAATTTATTTTCTTTCATTTGATGTGAAAAATCACTGGAAGGTCTATAAAGCATGTTCAACAAAGGTTTCTTTTCTCCTTTCCACAACAAATATACCCTTTTGTTTTTTTTTCTTTTCTTTTAAAGAGTATTTCAAAAATCAAAAACCAAAGCAAATCAATTATTTTATATTTAGAAATGTTTGTTGTCTGGCAAATTATTTAACAACTTTAGCATGTTAATAACAAAGAAAATAAAAACTAAAAATATACTTTGATCATTGTAAAATCCAAGTGATATCATTAAAAATGTTGTGTTATTTTTTTTTTTTATTATTATTATTATTATTTTTATTTTTGTTTCATCTTGGGTAAATGTGTCAATTTTAACACTTTGTAACCGCAAAATGCAAATGTTTAATCATTTTATAATAAGCATGACTTACTCAAGAGTTTTGTTGGTTTTTTGTTTTTTTTTTTTTTTTTTGTGTTCTAACATGAGCTAAAGTCAGTATTTGCTTTATATGCGAGATTAAAGTGTCACGAGCGTGCAACTGTCCCAACTGCAACCTTTTCCCCCCTTCCCCTTAACCACCTGGATTCTCCTCTTTAATCTAGTTGATGCTACTCGCTGTCATCTTTCCATAGAGCTTAGTCAATTTGCGTTTATTAGATGCATAGGGGTAAACCTTCTACACCTGTGATAAGGAGGAGCAGGAGGAGAAGAAGGAGAAGGAGCAGCAGAAGCAGCAGCAGCAGCAGCTGCAACCGAGCCACTTGAAGAGGCACAAAAGCGTGCTCAACTATTTCACTTTTTTCTTTTTTCCTTTTATTTTCTGGGTTGGTTGTTTTCCTTTTTCTTCTTTTGCCACCTTCATCTTCATGCTCATCTTGTTGTGTATGTATCTTGTGTATGTATCTTGTGTATGTATATTTTGCCTCTGGTTCTTTGCGTTTTATTCAATTAACACAGTGTGCTGCGAGTGGCAAGGCAATGGCAACAACAACATATTGCATTAATTTATGCCACAATAACAACAACAACAACAACAATTGTTGAAGCAGCAGCAGCTGCCAAAATTGACTTAATTTGTTGGGCAAACAAAACATGAGAAAGGAGAGAAGAGAGAGATAGAGATGAAGAAGTGTGAAGTGGGGACGAGATATCATTTGAAAACTGGCTAAAAAAATCTACCTGCTTCATCATGCTAATCAAATATAAAAAGTAAATAGACATTTATACTTTATATACATATATACAATTATATCTAACATATGTATGTACATATATATATTTGTTTAATATTCTCGTGTCTTTTTTGTTCTCTGTTAATTGGCTAAATAAATAATGACAGAAGCAACTTTTACTTTTATGAACTAAAAAAAATATTAAAAAAAAAGTGCATACTCAAATTCTGTAAAAAAAAGAAATCGACATTTGATGTATTTAAATATTTGTTCAAATAAATATTTTTTTTAATATTCATAAATCCCTTAATTAGTATTAGAGTATTCATAAGTCGTTACTTTGGGTATTTAACCGATTCGATTTATTTTTATTGTTGCCTTGCATTTAACCCAGAGACAAATTAAAAAGACACTAAAAAGTAAAGTGCACAAAGAATTGTAAATTGTTTTTCCTATTTTATTTTTGTACTTTTTTTTTTGTTACATATTTTTTCTCACGTTTTTTCTTATTGCTTTGTTTTTTTTTTTTTTTTTTTTGCATTTGATGAAAGCATTGAGCTGCAAAGTCATTTCATGGTCCAAGGGGACACGGTGGACAAATTGAATGGGGTATAAAAAAAGAGAGAAAAAAAAAAATAACACTTAAAGGAAACTACAATGTTGAAAGAGCTGGGAACATGCAAAGGAAAATGGCGAAAAACGAAAAAGAAATAAAATAATACAAAAGAAAAAAATACGAGCAGGGAAACCTGAAAAACTGAATTGCAAATGAAAATGTTTTTCCTATCCACTCCACTTCCACACTCAATTCACATTTTCTTGGCATCTGCGGGGTGGTGATTGGTAAAGGGCAATTGGATGAAGGAGGATGGCGTAGATGAAAGTGGTTGCTGAGAGGGGGCGGTGGTGGGGTACAGTGCTTCATTAAAATTTGGTTTTCATTTCAATTAAGTTGCGGTTAGTGGTCGCTTCTGTGGCAAAGTGTAAGGAAAATGAGGCAATAAAAAATTAAAAAGTGCAGAGCAAAAATAAAAAAAAAAACCGAAACAATAAAAAAGAATTGCTTGGTTGTTGCTTTTTCTCTGTCTCCCTTTCTCTCTCTCCCAATTTCGTTCTCTGTTTTTGGTTTTAATCCGACAATTTCAACGAATTAAGTGGATGAAAAAGTGGGCGATTGACTCAATCGGATGACTACTGAAAAGTTAATTGATTGATCAATTCATTATATTATATATATGTATGTATATTGTATTCAAAATGTTCTTAAAAAGTTTCATATATATATATATATATACAATTATACTTTGTGATTATACTAATGAAGAGGTAATGAAATTTGATTATTTTTCTTAAGCGTTCGACTAATTGAATATTATTTCAATTTCTTAATTAATTGCCAAGTAATCCCCATATAATTATAAGAGAATACATTTCACTTTCATTTGATTGTTGATTTTAAATAATCTTTTAAAGCTGGAAAATAGTTTTCATATGATTGAGCAATGTTTATCTAACTAACTAAATAAATTTATTCCGATTAATTAATAGTTTATAAAATTCATGGAATAAGCAAAACTTTTTAATCTTCTATACATTATTTAGTTGACGATTAGATTAGTTATACATATGAATATGTTCAGTATTTAATCGAACTACTTTTCACTTTTCCCTTCCACACAGCTCCAATGACAAATTGTGGCTAATAAAAAGAAATATGCTTTCAATATAATAAAACCATATAATATTATTTATTATTTAAACTCTCAATATGTGTACACATAGACGACTATTTTGATAAGACTAGCGACGCCCGACTCTATACATTGTATATATGTATATATATATTTCCTTTATACATATATCGATGGCCATTTCCCAGCTAAAAGAATAAAAAAAAAAATAATAAGAACGTAAACTTTATTTACGAGCTACCATAGCCACTTCGTATCCATGGATAAGGTGTGAATACGACTATATATACACACACACATATATATATATATATATGTATATATGTAGCATGCCCAAGCAAATGACCCCAATAAATTACACAACTTCAAAAAAAATGTTGGTGAATTACTATGGAAGGGAGGAGGCAAGTGAGGCAGGTAAAAGGTATTTTGTAACCAGGTTAGAACAGATTGATGTCTATCGTATGAATTGTTATTGGATTGTAAATAATATGGTCATAAATGTGAGTAAATTGTGAATCATAATAAAATTATTAAATTACTACAAAAAAATAAAAAAGAAACAATAAAAGAAATTCGACTAGATGATACCATATAAACAAAAAATATATATATATCCGCCTCATTGGCTTTAAAAATATATAAAATGACCACTAGAAGAATTTTTCGTTAGCAAAATCTATGTAAAAGATATATTTATATATCCCATAAAAATTTAATTTCAATATATTTTCGATCTTTTGTTGTCCTGTATACCTTCTGGTATGGGGTATAAACTAGAAGCCTATTAATTTATGGCAAAGCTATCCACACATTTATACACACACTCTCTCTCTCGTTCTCTACCCCTCTCTCTCTCTCTCTCTCGCTTAACAATCATTTTGTTGTCATTTTCATTTTCAGTCATTTTGTTTCTTTCTTGTTTTTGTTGCTTTTTGATTTTGTCATTTTGGCACTTCTACTTTCTATATAAAATGCCCACGCCTCCAACTCATCAGTGTTTTTGTTTTTATTGGCCCCCTGCCAGGTGAAGGCAACATTTTTTTTTCTATGTTTTTTTTTCATATTGTATAATGTCCACAAAATGTTTTATATTTATGTATGTGTATTTAGATATATGTATATATGACATGCATGGATGTATGTATATACATACATATATACATATGTATATATAGCTCTATTATAGATGATCATCACGATGATGACTTTAATCAAGACAATAAAAATAAATAAATACCGAAAAGCATTTTCAGTTTATTGCAGTTTAGATAGAAAAAAGAAAAAAAAATATTGTTCAACAGAATTTTTAAAAGAATTCTTTTCTGTTTTATGAAATTTTTTATTCATATTTTTTTTTTTTTTTTTTTATTCCGACATGTATAATTTGTGGTAGGTACATATACATATATATATATATCTATACATATGTATATCTATATAATTTCTTGCACGGATTAGTTAAACATATTTGTCAGGGACGTAATTTTGATTTGAACTGCGTCACTAAGTGATTTATGTGCACATTTTTCTCATCGAAATTTCTTTAGATAAAATATGTTGTTGTTTTTTGTTATTGTTTCTTTTTTTTTTATTTGTTACCACAAAGTTTGCCAGTTTTAAAGCATACCTTTTGGGGTGCTCATAAAAAAAGTTGATGCATTAAAAAATTAAAATTCCATTTGGTAGTATGACTGCTTTTCCATCTTGTTTTCTCATCTATCTCTCTCTCTCTCTCCCTCTCTGTTTGTCTCTGTCTCGTTTTCTCTGTTTTTGGCTTATGTTTCCGCATTTGGCCCATTCATTCATTTGTAGTATCTTATCATTATGGGTTTGAGGTAACAGCAGCGGCGGCGGCGGCGGCGGCATCGTCCGCAAAGGCTCCTGTGCAAACAAACTGCCAAAATTTTTATGGTTATGGCCAAGAAGAAAGAGACGGAGTATAGGAATGAGTATATAAGGGGGTGGAAGGAGGCGTGTCGGTTAGGTTCATAAACCATAGCCCAATGTTCGCCAACGCCCAAGAGAAAAAAAAAATTAAAATGAGGCAATATGTGGCTATGGCCTTCGCCTTTAACCAAAAATTTACCGGTACATGATGCTTCCGTGCCACTCAACGGCAAAAATGAACGAGCACACAGCAAAGAAGGGCAAATCAAAAAATTTCCTACAACAAGCTAAAACTATTTGGAACCTATGTGAAAGGAATTTATGGAGGAAATGTTTAAAGTTCATTTAGTAAAATCTAGTTAAAATAATTTTGAAACCAGGAGTCAAGCTTGAAAAGTAACTGAGAATATAATTATAATAATAATAATAATAAGCAATTCTAATGGGATAACCATGGGATATAGTAGTCTGATATTTAAAAAAAAAAAGCACATTAAATGCTACGAAATATATGAAAGCTTGTTTCAAATGAAAGATATCAATAGATATATATATATATAGTTAGTAGATTTCATTTTAGCCATTGTTGATCAAACTGAATCAATAAGTGTTTAACCTATTACAAATCCCCTTTAAATATAGAGTATATTGATGTATATAGCCGACATTTTTAGTTCAATTTAGTTTCTCTTTTGTTAGTATTTTTGGTTTGAGGTGGAAAAATCCCAAAAGAGCAAAGATAACCCAAAAGAAAAACAACGCCCTGAAAAAGCAAAAAAAAAAAAACCAACAAAAAAATAAAATAAAACAACAAATAAATACAAAAAAAAAAAACAAAAAAAAGCAGCTAACAAAAACTTCAAGAAAAACTGAGGGGAAAAATTTGCCGAAAGAAGCATAAGAAGGAAAAACGGCGAAAAAGAAAAATAAAAACAAATCGTTTTGTATTTCTTTATAGAAACGAAAAAATTATGAGAGATGAATGACGTCTAAATGTTCTTGAAGGTTAAGACAAATGGCACATGTTGTCGCCCAGCTCTAGGCAAGCTACCTCTCTCCCTCTTTCCTTCTCGCTCTGTCTCCCACAGTCACCCTCTGTATCTTTCCTTTTAGCTCACTCTCTGCCCTCTTCTTGGGCTCCCTTTTGCTGATTTTGCGACAAAAGCAAAAAAAAAAAAAAAAAAACACACACAAAGACAAATTTGTTAAAACCATTTAAAACACCGACTAATTTAATACCCTTTAACAATACACATAGAGACTATTATACAAATTTGATATAGTTTTAGTTTCCATAATGGTAATTAAAAATATATTCATTTATTATATAGTTGCAATTGTTAATGGCATTGATATACCCATTAATTGTATTAGGGGATATAGGGTATCAAAAGTAAAGGAAAATGTTAAGAGTTCTTTTCTGATTTACTTTTATGTGTGTGTGTGTGTGTCTGCTGTGAAAAATTCGCCAAGATAAATTTCCAAAGCAAACAAATTTTCTTTTCAGTTGATGAGTCATCAGTGAAAGAGGAAGGAAAAGGATGGCAATGGATTGCGGGCGGGCGACTTGAAATTTTCATAATTTTCATATAGCTATTTGACTTTTGTAGCAATTAGGCCAACAACTTGGTCTTTTTGAAGTACAAGTCATTTGAATTGCAATCCACTTTCCTCTCGCTCTCTCCCTCCCTCTCTCTCTTTGTCTCTCTCTCTCTCTCTCTCTCTCTGTGTATTCTAAACTAATGCTTAACTTAGATTCCTTACCCCGGTAAAACCCATCCACCCACCTTGCTTCTGCCTACCTAAACCTAACTAATTCCAATCATCCTCTCTCTCCTCTCTTTTTTCTTCCTTTTTTTTTTTTTTTTTGTATGCGCTTGGTACGTTTTGTGCATTTTGTTTTGTGCGCTGGCTTGGAGCCAAGGCGTCTGCCATCTTGATAAAGTGTTAGCCAAAAAACGTACGCCACATTAGTGGCAGACATAGAGAATCTTAAACGGGGGCGGGAGGGTGTATAAGGCGGTGGTTGTAGGAGATTGAGGGAGGGGGATTGAATGTACAATTGGGTATAGGTTGGCAACACACACACACACACACACACACAACAAGCTTTAAAATCATGGCTATGTATGAGTTACTAGAGGAGGAAAATAGAAATGTCATTTGACAGAAACTAAAAAGCACAAGAAATCACATGAAGCACAGCAGAAGGATGAGATGAATGGCAAATGGCAAGGAAAAGAGTAGTAAGAAGTGGCTTGCAATAAGAGAAAAATGTAAAAGGGAAAGAGAAAGAAGAAAAAGAGAAGCACCAGAAGGAAGAGGAGGAGAAGAAGGAGGAGACTGTGGTGGAGGCGGCAAAATGTCAAACGTATCTATAGCAAATATGCAAGACAAACCAAACTAATTGTAAAAGCAACCAGAACGAACCACTGCCCCATTACCAATACCTCAATGCCACCCCCTCGCCCTTCCTCCTCCCCCCACACCCCATTACCATAAAAATCTTAGACAAAGTATCAATACATATAATGAAAAGAAATTGTCTATGCTAATAATTTGAGAATTTAAATATTTTAATAGATTCTACTTAAAGAGGATACCATTTTGGCCCCTTTTAAAATCATATTCATACATTATTAAAATGGCAACAATGTATCTGTTGGTTGTGTGTGTGTGTGTGTGTGTGTGTGTGGGTGGGTGGGTGAATGTGCGTGTATTTGTATTGTATAGATGTGGTTTTTCTTGGTGGTGTGGCCAGGGTGGTCCATTTGAAATCTATATATTCAAATGACAACCGGTCATGTGCAATCTTTTACTTAATGGCAACTATTTGTGGTTCTGCTTGTTGGCCCATGACTAAGCTTTGTCTCTATCTATCTATCTATCTACCTATCTCTCTGTCTGTCTCAATACAAGTTGATATTCCTGTTGTCTTTCTCTCCTATATACATACTTATATTTCCCCTTTTGCCTTTGTCTTTATCCTGACCATTTGCCAATTGTGGTTTACAATGTTTCAAACAAGTCACGCACACTATCCATACTCATCCTACTACTATATATGTATATACATATATATTCAATGACCTGAACAAATTAAAGCTCAATTTGCCTTCGTTATAAACTCATCAATAATTTAATATTTTACTTCCTACTCCTATTTTTGGTTTAGTAGGCAGAGGGGGGAAGAAAAACAAGAAAATTCTATAGCTAATGACATTTTGACAGCTGGGACATATACACATGGGCAAAAAAAAAAAAACAGGAAAAATACAACTCGTCTAGCGATTTATAAACGCTCCTCCTACCCCTCCACCCAACTAATGACATTTTTGAGTAAGGATAACCTAATGGTTCTCCATACTGAAAATGGGTTAAATGCAATTATTTTTAACCACCAGAAGAGGGTTAAAATTACACATTATTTTCTTCTTTCTGGTTTTCTTTTTTATTTTGAACATGGATCGAAAATCAATATAGAGTACAAGCGAGGGAAATCAAATTATTCCATGCCTTTGCAAAGTTAAAACATAAAAATATGGAAATATGAAATAAAAAATTCTACGACAAAGTTATGATATATGAGGACATATGTGGGGGGGGGGGGAAGAGAGGAGTTTCAGCAATCAGTCCAGTCCTTCTTCAATAGCTATATTATATTTATATAATTATTCAATTACAATGAAATTTCCATCAATTTTGTGTTAATTGCCCAACTTGGTAAAAAGAAGTTTCTATTCCTTTATGAACTACCTTTTAGATAGATAATTCTTGATAAAATGACATATGAGATTTTTAGGCAAGAGTTATATAAAAAGATATGTTTAATTTTATGCAATATAATAATATAAATTTAATTTTAATACCAGTCATTAGATTAATTTGGAAAATGTTTGAGTTATCAATTTTAAAAAGATAAGTAAACATCACTTTATTCTATAACAAAAATTTTTTAAGAAATACTTATACAAAATATGATTATTATATATTTTATATTTTTCTTATGATTTTATATTAATTAGTTTTTTTTTATGTTTATATTTTAACTATCCTTCTATACATTGCTTTATATTAAATTTAAATTCCTTAAACATGTTTTATAAAAAAAAAGGAAATAAAAATTGATTGAGAAATTTTATTTTATGAGATTTCGTATGCAAATATTTATTGTTAAGGCTTTAAAATAGTATCGATTATATATTTACACATACATACAAATGCATCTATGCATCTATTATATATATGTACATACATACATATATATGTATATCAACTAATTAAACTCTGTCTATATATATAATGCAGCAGACCTTTCGCAGGCATTTCTCGTTTGCGGTATTCAACGTATTTAATCTAAATTATAAATTTAGACACTTTTAGCCTGGGTTAAATCCCTTTTTTTTTTTTGTTGGTCGGGCATATAGCCATGAAAATCGGACTGGGTATAACAATAACATTTACTAATTGAAATTCAATTTCCTGTGTTTTTCGATGTAGACACGCACAGAGCTCTTCCCACCTCTATACTGACTACCTCTCGCTCTTCCTTCCCTTCTTCACCACACCAACACATTGCCTCTAGTTAGAGCTGACGCCAGTCTGGCCATTGTTATATTTCATAGCAGAGCAACAACAACAATAGCAACAGTAAAAACAAAACAAAATTATTAAAACCATAATCCATTGTTTATAGTATCGATATCGGTATATTTATATACAAATTAAAATCAACTCATTTTGGTATACATACATGCATATATAAAATTAAATGTCTAGCCAATATAAGCGAAAAATAAACATGATCGAATTTTGAGTACCCTCGAGAATCGATAATACATTTTATCAATGAGTTTACAACATTTGTGAAAAGTATAAAAAGTTAAAGACATTTGGAAAATTAACTCTGATTTTCTTTAAGAATCATCAAGTGATCAATTTATATTAATCCATATATAAATAAATAAACTTGTAATTGGATAGAAAACATGGCAAAAAAAAGTGCAACTAAATTGATTTATTTGAAGTTTTTTATGATAAACAATTATTTTTATTTTTTTTTGATTCGGTTTCTTTTTATTTTTTCTTTCTTGTTGTTGCATTTTTTGATAATTGTTTTTTTTTTTTTTTGTATGGTTAAGCCATTGAAATGACAAAAGTCTTTTGGCCATTTGACAAACGAGCAAATAAACAAAATTAAAACAAAATATTCATTAAGGTGTATGTGTGGGGAAGTGTTGTGTGGGGGGGGGGGGGGTATGAAACAAACAAGCAAAATGAGGAATTTGGGGAAAGTGTTCACATTATTTTATTCTTACTTTTTTTTTCTTTTTTTCTTTCTAGAGATCTAATCATAAATTCCTATTTTATGTGAAGCTATATAAATCAATAAATAAACCATTGAGTAACATTGAGCTATTCCAAGAATTGTGCCCTGTCATTAAACTCTTCAAATAATTGCAAAAAATCACCCTTTACTGATTAGACAAAATGGGTATATACGACTTGCGAAAGAATGGTATTTATTAGTTATATATGTATAATAGGTATAAACTATACAAGAGTAATAATCTTGTTATATTACATTACAAAAAAAAAAGATGCACTTAAGGAAGGATAACTCCATATAACGAGTATATTAAAGTCGTTCATTCCATCCAAATTTTTGCGGTATAAATATATCCAAGATAACGTGTGAAAGCCTCTTTCTAAATGGACGCCTCTGTTCATTCTGCACATTCTCCTTCTCTATCAGTTGTCCAACCGACCACTTTATTAAAGTCGATTTCCTGTGCTCAAGGCAACAATTTTAATTTGTCTAACAAAAAAAAAAGAGTACAAAAGAACCAAAAATTTTCGCATTTCTTTTGGCTTTTGTGTGTGTGTGTGAGTGTTTTATTCTGTTGTCGTAGCCGTTTTCAACAATTAAGGCCAAATTGCAAAATGGCTTATCAATTGGCTCACTCGCTGTTGGTCACAGTTGGCAACATACAAAATATAAATAAACCGAAACACACAAAGAAAACTATTTAAAAAAAAAAAAAACAAATAAAATATACGAAAAAAATACTAGAAAAACAATCGATAATTGCGTCAGCCAAAAAAAGGAAAAGATATATGTATGTATATATTCTACGTATGTATATGTATATCGTACATATAAAGATGTACCATAAATGCCAGAATCATCCCAAAAGAACACAAAATATTTTGGCTATTCAAAAAAAGAAAAAAAAAACAGTAGAGAAAACAAAAACGAAAATGAAAACAAAAAAAAAAAAAACTAAAAACTGAAAATGAAAATAAAAATTAAAGGTAAATTAGCTGCGTGGGGGTCGGTCAGTTGGCCGGTCGTTTTGTCTGTCTTTCCGTCTATTTCTCTGTCTGTCTGTCGGTATTTTCTTTATGTTTCAAAAACAGAATACTGAATGGTTTTCCACAGCAGCAAAGGATGAGGCAGGCGGTGTGGCTATTCCAAATTGCAATTACTTGTAGTTGCACTCTAGCTAAATTTAAATGAATGCATTAAAATAGCAACCAAGCAACAATAACAACAACAGCAATAAAATTGCTCTAGAAAATGTTTATTTAAACAAAAAAAAAAAAAGACATAGATAGGTACACACACACACACACACACACACACCGAGAACAGGCATATAGAGAAGCGAGTGCTCATCACCCAGCCCGATCATGATTATGATGATAATGATTATATAGCATGCCCATTATTATTGACTTAAGCCAAACTACGTCAGCACTAGAACAGCAGCACATTGATTATGATTTTGATAATTGAGTTTTGGTTGTTATTTTAACATTTGAACTGCTGATTACAGATTGAAATAAATTTCACACTACTTAAAATAGAAAAATAGCTAAATTAAATGCTCCTATGTGTGAGGATCATCAATTAGGGGAAAGGCAAAACGTTTCAATTATTTTCAAATGTTAATAATAATTAGATCTATATATGTATTATTCTGCCAAATAAAGTATACTAAAATATTTAAAACTTTGCCTCAAATAAAATATTAGCAGCAATAATATTTTTCCAAATTGTATATTTAAAATAAAATTAATAACACGACAAAAGATATGGTATAAACATTAAATATTACATTAGATTTCTTGCTATTGTATTTAAATGTTTAATGTACAAATCAATTTAATTGCATTAAATTTTATCATAGTAAAACAAAACATTGAAATTTAGGGCAAACTAATTTGTCAAACTTAAAGCTTATTGAAAGCAAATATTGCTCATACGCCCCATAAACACACGCTCACACAATTTGGTGGGGATTGAGGAGTGGAAGGGACCTTCAATTCTTATTAGCCAGAGGAGAACAATGACAGCGTTTTTTTTTTCTTCTCCCTCACACTCTGGGTCTCTATCTTTTCCATTTGCTACTTAAAAGATTAAAAGATGCTGCTGCCAGTTTTTACCTTGACTTATCTCAACGACTAATTTCATCAGAGAGTAAGTAGCAGGAGAAGAAAAAATAAACTGAAAATAGTTAATATTGTTGTGTTAATATTGCACTAATAAACCCAAAGAAAAAACTGACGAAAAATAGTTGAAAAAAAAAGCAAAAAAACGTAATACCTGCTAAGTGATGGAAATTTGCACAATATGAAAAAAAGAGAAAAAAAAAAGTGAACTGAACAAGCAATTTTCGTCGTTGTTAAACTGAAACTCGTGATCGAAACTAAAAGTTGGTTAATAATTTAAGCACGCGCTGCTATTAAGGGAAAGAGAGAGAAAGAGAGAGAGCGAGAGAGAGAGAGATAGACAGAAGGAGACAGAGACACAATAAGCGGCTGACTATGCAGCAGAAGAAGACGACGTTAAAGAAGGAGAGGAGAAAGGCGGTCGCGCTACCTTAACTTGGCTTAGAGAGATGCTTAAAATTGACTTACATATACAAAGAAAGAAACATATTTGCTCTGTGTATGTGTGTGTGTGTGTGTGTGTGTGTGAGTGTGTGTGTTTGTGCCGGTACCATAACAATGAAAACAAAAGGCAAAATGGAGAGATAGAGGAAAACAAAGAGAGACAGAGAGAGAGAGAGAGAGAGTAAGAAAAGTCTCCCATGGCTTGTGATGGTCCCTCTCTCTCTTTTTCTCTCTCTAAAGTCTTTCATACTACTGCTCGCTCTCTTGCTAGCTGCGCATTCGACTCTCTCTCTCCCTCTCTGTCTCTTTTTTGTAGACTTCCTCTCAGTTGTTCTCTTTCTCTGCATGTCTGTGTGTGTTTCTCTACAGCTATGTGGGCGTTTGGTTTATATGTGGGCGTTATATTTCGTACATGTCCTTCGAATTTCCGGGTTTTTGCTACTTTGACATTTGCAACATTTGCTCGTAGGTTGCTAAAGTCTTTCCCTGCCGCATCTCTCTCTCTCTCTCTCTCTCTCTCTCTTTCTCCTTTTCTCGCTCTCTATTTCTTTTTCTCTCATGTGTGTGTGTGTGTGTGCCTTTGCCTGTGTGTGTTTCGCTTGGCAAAACAATTTTTGCTTCATCGTCTGGTTTTTTTTTTTTTTTTTGTGGATGGCTTCGTTTTTTTTCGTAGCCTTTCGTTGCGTTCCGTTTCGTCTCGTTTCGTTTCGTTTCGGCTTCCTGTTTACAACCAACACATGTTCAACAGCAACAACAACAACAATAATAATAACAACAACAACTGCTACACTACACGAAAAACAAGAACGACAAACAAAAAAAAAAAAAAAAAGGAAAAGAGCATTCCAAAACGTAACAAAAATCTGACTTTTATGTAGGTCTCCGGGTCTTTTGTCTAGGATTTCGAGTGGGTGGGTTGCTTTGGTACATTCGCTGGGTACTCTGAATTGTTTGTCACGGGGGCCGGACAAAAGGGACAAAAGTTCACTAAAAGTATTTGTAAATGTTGCCATTTCGATTTTTTAGGCTACATTTGATTTTTTTTTTCCTTCTTTCCGTTTGTGTTTTGTTTTTTCTTCTTATTTTTTTTTTTGGTATATTTTGTTTTTATTTTTTTGACGTCATCCCGCACAGCAAACGAAATGAAGTCAACATTATTTCATTTATGGATTTTGTTATTAATGTTGGGGACGACTTTTCGACTTTTTATACTACAAATACTACGAGAACTACAACTACACTACTATTACTAGTATTACTACCATCGCTCATTCCCTTCGTCTAGAGTTTGCCTGTTCTTATACTTTTTCGTCTTAGTCTTGTTGTTGTTATTGTTATTTTTAGTGTTTCGTGACTGTTTGCCACTTCCTGCAAAGCGCCAGGAGACAAAAGGAGGCAAAAGCGGCAACGGGGAAATTTTTGGCGAGTTTATAGAGGTTGGGGGTGTCCATCATTTTGCCAACAACTTTGAATTTCATACTGGCAACGCCTCCTCTTTTGCCTACCAACCGACAACCGAAAAAAACAAAAGCAGCAAGGAAATGCCAAAATGTGTTGCCTGCTTATAGGCGCCTTCAGGTTTCTTTTTTAGGGATTTGAACTTTTATCCAGGTTTAGTTGTATATGTACAATATATACCTCCATATATATGTTGATATGTATATATATATACACCTGTGTCTACGTGTTTGTTTGCACATGTGTGTGTGTGTGTGTTTGTTTGTATATTGTTTGCGTGTGTGTGTGTATGTGTTTGAGCTCACTTTGTGGTATTTAACCTTAATTTGAGTTAGTTTTCTTTGCTTTCTTTGCCTCTTTTCTCTTGCTTCTGCTGCCCCTGCTGCCTCTTGTCTTTGTTGCTGACGTCCTTGTCGTTTTTTTTTTTGCTTTTTGTTTCGTTGTTGCTTGAATTTAGTTTCGGTTGTTTTAAAGAGTTTGAGTTTTTGGCCTGTTCCGCTCATTTCGGTTCTGGGACATTGATTAAACAATTTTTATTTGTTGTCAGTGTTGTGTTCTAAAAATTGCCAATTTGACCGCATTTTAGAGTGAAACAAAAAATGACCACCAGCTGCTGCTGCTGCTTGCCATGACAAATTCATACGCTTCGAGTGCATTTTTTTCTGCTTTTCTTCATATGCAATTTTCCTTCATTTTTTTTTTTGTGCTTTTTTGTTTTGTTGTTGCAAGTTGTTGCTATTGCTGCTGTTGTCTCTTTCTCCTTGTTTTAAATTTATGAAAATATTTTTCACACTTTGTCGCCACATTTTCAGTTACATTTTTATTTTATTTATTTTTTGTTTTTGGTTTTTTTTTTTTTGTTGTTCTGCTTGTTGTTGATTTTCTTGGTTACAGTCAAACAATTTATGTTACATATTATTTTGTTCATCTTTTTATTTTTTTTTTGCTTTGCCGCAACTAATTATAAAATGGTTTATAGGCAAAATTAAGTATACGCCATGTGAGGCTATTTAACTTTTTGAATTTATGTGCAATTTGCAGTGAGTTTGTCATATTTAAAGCTATAATTCGTTGGGTTTATACTTTTGTATACGTTTTCTTCTTCTTCCACATGAAGATATATAGATATAGATATCGGACATTTTTATATACAATTTTGTTTTACAGATTATTAAGTTATATTATGAGGATCAGTTTTTTAACTTGTTCTTTTTATATATCGCAAAGATTAATAAGGTAGTTTTGGATAGTCTTAGATAAATATATGGAATTATATATATACATATATGTATATACTTATGTATATACTCTCTTGATATTCTCTTAATTAGTTGCCTCATATAATATCTGTCATTTGTCTTAATATTCTTTCTTCATATTTATATTTTTCTTAATATTTATTTAAATAATTTTTAAGACAAATTCGTCTCTTTTTTTCTGTTGGGATTATCGTTAAAATTCTTTTGCACGTTTTTATTTTTCAATAGAATTTCTTTTTCTCCACTGAGTTTTTTGCCTTTGTTGTTCTTTTAGTTGTTTCGATTTGAAAGTTTTCATTACAATTCTTTTACAGTTAAAAAATCTTTAGAAACTTTTTGCCATCACTTCCACTTTTGCAGACTCAAAGAAAGGGTTTATTCAAGTGTCGATTATTGATTGCATTTTCAATTAAAAACTTTTAATTGGCAAAGAAAAAAAAAAGGCAACGGGAAACGGGCGTGGTGAAGGGTAAGGAATATATTGGCTAAAGGAAAAGCTTTGGCATTTCAATCTACGGCCCTAATCTAATCGGAAATCGTTGTCATGGTAATCCCCATCTGAACTTCTGCTTATCAAATTTGTCAATGCACTTTTCCGTATGTGTTTTTTTATTATTATCATCTCCATTCAATTGACGCCACATGTGCGTTTTCGATTATGTCATTGAAATGTATATATATATACATATACATATATATATATACTATATAGATACATTTATATATATGATTAGCAGCTAATTTACAATCAATACAATCCTGGCAAATGAACTGATTATATATGTTTGTGTGTGTGTGTATATGTTAGTGTGTGTGTGTGCCTGTGTGTGTGAAATGATTGTTGTTTATTCGGGCAAACAATTTGAGCTGTCATTTTGTTCGGTTTTTATGCAACTTTGACATGCAAATCGAATAAAATATAATTGCACATCAATATAAGAGGGACTACAGCGGGGGGATGGAGTGACGACAAGAGAATGCAACAAGGAACGGAATCCAGCAATCCGGATGAAGCATATGCCACTAAATTCTATCTACAAAGAGAACATACAACTCAGTGATAGATAGAAAAAGGAAAAGGAATTTTTGTATGGGTGACATTTTGATGAAAACTTCGTAGAAAATATATGAAAAGTTCGTTCATCTTTCAATTGGCATACTGGAAATGTAATCTCAGGTATAAACAGTTCCCCAACTTTTCTCTTATTTTGTATTTGGCGATGTGACAATTTAATATTTATAAACTAATTAAAATACAAAATTAATTATCAGTAATCTAGGAAATAATTAGATTGCATAGATTATGATTGACATTAATATTGTTAAATAAGTCCACATTGACCGCCAATTTCAACTAATCTTCATTAGCGGCAATCAAAAGTAATATTAAAAACCCTGAACTGGGCGTCCAAATTAACAAAATTACAATATATATATTATAATTTTTAGACAAGGCCACTATCACACGTTGAGCCCCAAATTTTTATTATAGACAAAATTACATTTATTTTCTTTTATATACATATATTATTAACATCATTAACAACAATTTGTAAACAAAACCCAAATATTAACTATTATTTTTAATAAATTTTGAATGAAGTTTGAGAGCTTACAGAATGAAAGGATAAATAAATATTTTTCAATCTGGTTAGCTAAAATAATTTATTGTTTTGCAGTTTGCAACAACTAAAGTTAGTTTTTGATTTTAATTTAGTATAAAAAACGTTTGTCTAAAGATTCTCTAGATCGATTTGAGATAATGAGATCGTTTTTTTTTTATAAATGCTTTATAATAGTAGTATGGAAAAAGTATTCGGATTTACTGGATAGGTCAGTTAAATGATAAACGATACGAAAGAAATGTGTTTCCTGTGTTTAATTATAAGCTCTTAAAGATATTTAATCGATTTGATATTGTTCAAACATTTTGATTTTTTTTGTTGGTTTTTACTTCAGAATATAGATACAAAATCGGAAAAGAACAATTTTTTTTTCGTATTTGTGGGACACCTTTTAACATTTTTATGATCCAACACTTGAGAACAATTTATGTCTCGAAAAACAATGAAAAGAAAAAAAAATTGTGATTTGTATGGTCAGACGAAGAGGTTTCTAGCTCTAATATAATCTTATCTAATACTGTTCTGACTATATTGTAGTAGATTCATGTTCTGGCTTATCGCAAAATGATTTCAAGCCCTCTGAACCAACCAATTCAGCCGCCACTAAATGTCTATCTCTCTCTCTCTCTCTCTCTCTCTCTATTGACACTAAATACTCTCCCTCTTCCTCTCTCTCTCACTGCTACTCCTGTCCATCTAAATGGTCTATCTGGCTTGCACTAAAATTCACTTATCAGTATTTAACTAGCGTGTTTTATAAACTTATACTTGTCGTGTTTGTAGTTGCTGTTGTACTTTAATGCGGTAATCAAATGCTTGTTAACACACTGGGCACACATGAAAGCAAACGAAAAAAAAAATATAAATAAATGAAAACTAAAATGATAAGCAACTCAAAAAAAAAAAAAAAAAGAAGAAGAACGAAACTATTAAACAAAAAAAGGAGGACAGCCTCTAAAAATTATGCTATAATAAATAAATAAAAAAAAAAGCAAGCAAGCAACTGGCTCAACAGAACGACAGAGAGATGGCGGGGAAGGGGGATGGCAGAAGGTGGAGAGGTGGTCTCCTTCTATCCCCTCTTATTCTTCTTGTTCTTTTTGGTTCTATTTTTTTTTTTATTTTTTCGATTGCTTTTGGGTTTCCGCTTATTGATTTATGAAACGACGCCGAAAAGCAACAAAACTTAAAGTGGCCAATGAATGGACAATGGCGGGGGTGGGGAATAGGCTATATATGTAGGGATAGGGGTATTGGCTTGGGTTGGGGGTTGGGGGTTGGTGGTTGGGAGGTTTGTGGTAGTGGTAGCCTAGCATCAGCACTTTTCATTATGCTGACCGATTATGACACTTTTTAATGGCATTTTCTCGTTTTTTTTTTTTTTTTGTGTGCCTTATTTCATTTTTGCTTTTATGCTATTGATTTCTGGTTACGTTTTGCTGCTGCAGGCCATATAAACTGAGACAGAGACAAACACAGAGAGACAGAGAGAGAAAGGGAGAGGTAATGGAAAGACATGGATGGTGAGGTGGTATGGGGAGAGCGGGAGGGATACCATGTATATTTGGTAAAATGCCTTTTCAATTGAAAATTTATATAGTCTTGTCTCTGGGTGTGTGTGTGTGTGTTGAAGCCATATGCTGGGCATAAATTCTTTTCTTATGCAAATATTCATTCATTCGCCTAAGATAAATGCAAGGCCAGCGGAAAATTGCTGTGTAATTGTTTGGAAAATCAAAGAAATAATGTATGAAAATGGATTTAAAATGGAAGTTGGGGCGAATGGGGGGGAGGTAGGTTGTCAGAAAATCCTTATTTCTCTCGACTATAAAATATAGTTTTTTATCAAGTCAACAGTGATATAAAATGAATGAAAAAAAACTATACAAAGATATAAAGCAAAGGATATATTATACATATATCACGACAATAAATATATTCTACTATATATACAATCGATTTTAAACGCTCTAAAACGTATAGAAATATAAGTTTTCTTTTATATTTTTACATTTATATATTCCTTTATCTTTCATAGTTGATTGATCTATAATCTGGATTACTATGGTATGGCATGATAATCCACAAAGTCAATTCCTAATCTATAATAATCAAAATATGACAATTGTAATTTATTAATTGAATCCATTTTATGCGACAATTTCTTTTATATTGTTATTAATGTAATTGACCAAACCAAAATAAAAAAAAAATGTTGTTCAAGTACCGAGATTGAGTTCATTAAACAGAAATGTGACCCTTTAATTGAAGGCCAAGTAAAAGTGTCAAATGCAATCAAGAGAAACCAAAATTTACTTGCTATAAATTTACTAAAATCTAGTGCATACTTTAAGGCGTTTTCGAAATATGATACCTTACCATATATAATACATATAAAATGATAGATAATGTGACAATTATTGATCATGATTTGAATTTGTTATATTTTTTAGGGTTTTAAATTTGCTTTACTGGTTTTGTCTAAATGATGACTCTCTTTTTAAAAATTAAATTTAGTTTATAATTTGTATATGAAATGCCCTTGATGGTTGTCATGGGTTAATAACCTTATCAATTTATATGTGTAAGGTTTTTTTTGATTTGCTAAAACCCGTTTGGACTTTGTACTGCCCAAGGTACATGGAAAATATTTATGTGAAATTTTGTAATCTCCACAAAGCTCAAGTGTTCTCTATATGCCAGCCAAGAAGATCTGGGCCCAGACATATTGATTTATGTGAGGCAATCAAAATTCAACCAAAAAAAATATACAAATTGAAAAGAAAATATAAAAATTTCAATATATGTATGTACGTACATATACAGAATACTAATTTCGATAGATATTGATGCATATTATAGATAAAATCAATATTGATTTCTCTCTGTTAATAATCGTTCTAAATGCCTTTCATTTTGCCAAAAGATTTATCGATTGAATTGCCACAGGATTATGTTAAAGCGATTATGAGTCCAAAGTCGAGTGCCAGTCCGATGGGAGAATCATTAAGAATTAATGCCTTTGCTTAGGAAAGCAGGCATCAAGAATGACAAATTTTGTTGGTTTTAATTTGAAACTTTTTTATTATACTCTATATATATCCTTAAACATCCTATAAAAAAGGTTAGAAATGTCTTTCAGTTCTTTAAATCATTTAAGTGTTGATTTTCATTAGAAATCCCGAAAACACCTTTAATTGAAAACTGATTTAAAATGTTATTCAACTCATCGAAAGTTAAATATGTAGTTTGAACGAAATTCTTGTTGGCTATCAAAGATCGTATCATAAGGTGATCGATCCTTTTTAAATTGTTTTATTTTCTATTACAAAATCGATTTAAATTGAAATTAAAACTTACCATTTATGCCGCTAATTAATGGATAATTACCATCACGGCCGCCGATTAAATTTTTTAAACCAGTTTCGATCAGTGTTGGGGACGATCGCTCCCTGTCGCTCATTTTTTCATAAAAATACCGTAAAACAGTTTTGTGTGATTATACACGAAATGAATCCAATAACAATTTAATATATATATATATATTAATAATATATATATATATATATTTGAGATTTTCCTGGTATTTGCCACAGATTTTTTTTAAGTTGATTAAAACTTTATTTCCTTTTTTTTTTTTTGCTTTTTGTTGAACAATAAAAAAAACACACTCACACTCACGATAATGTTAGGTTGCCTGTGTTTCTGTATGCACTTTTGATTTATTTGCTTTGAGTTAACTTTTTGTTTAGGTTTTAAAAATATTGCACATTCCCGTTACGATATATATAGATATATATATATTTTATAGGTATATTGCTTGGCTATATATGTAGATATATTTGATATATATATATATAGGTATATATATATATGTTCTTTATGCTGGCTATAAATAAAGGCACCGCGAATTCATTTAACAATTTGCAACGTTTTTGTTTTTTGGTTTGTTTTTTTTTATATATATATATATATATATACTTTTATTTAACAACTTTTGCGAGTTTAATATAACAAATTACATTTGTGTGTTTGTTTTTGGTTTTGCTTGAGTTAGTTTTGTATTTTTGAGTTTTCTAAGAGTTTCATTAGTTAGTTTAGTTTGTTTCATTGGCTAATAAAGGTATTTCTTAAATAGGGCTGACTTTTTCATTTAGCTGCTTCTCTCCGTGATAATTTTTGCTTAATTTTTATTTGTTTTTTTTTTTTGTTTTTGTGAATTGTTGTTAGCTTAGGCGCACTAAAAAAAAATCAATTGCATTGTCAATATATACATATATATATGTATAGGTAGGTATGTAGATATATATATATATATATGTACTATGTATGTATATATATATATATATGTGTTATTTTCTTTATTGTACAGTTATAAAGCACTAATATCGCATTTTTTTTTTACGTTTTTCGCCGGCCAGGCGATGGCGGGGGCTTTGTAGCGGTCGTGAGGTCGGGATTTGGGGGGATAGCTGGCGTCTTTTACTTATTACACCGACACACACAATAACACACTGGCCTACACACACACGCGCACGCACACGCACAGCGAGAGTTAAAGCAAGACTGACGACTGCCTGCTTGCGTACGAGCGAACGGGCAACGGGCGGGGCAAGCGGGCGGTAGGTCGGACGAGAGAGCAAGAGAGATATACAGATTGATAGAGTGAGTGGGTGTAAGGACGAAACGCATTCGGCTTAATAACCGACAATACCGAAGCAAAACCCAAAAAAATAACAGGAAAAAAACACACAAAAAAAAAATCAATGAAAAATGTTGACAGCTCTTCGCAGGTCTTAGCAAAAACAACAACACACACTAACACACACTAGCACAAACGCGCGCAATTTTCAATTTATTTAAGCAATTTTTACAATGAACAGTTAACTTTTGATTGCAGGAGAATTGGAGTCAGTTGTTGTAGTAGTAGTTGTGGTTGTAGTAATATTGGTAGTAGTAGTGCGAGCGAGAGAGTTGGGTATTTCTTCCTCTTATTAATATTATTATTATTCGTTGTTTCTAATTAAACGCGTATCCGTATGATTTACTTTTGGAAAAGTTTAGTTTTGGTTTCTTGTTATTGGTTCTTTTATATGTATTTTTTTTTTTTTTTTGGTTTTTGTAGGTTTGTAGCTTACTACACCGAACGCTGCGCTGCTAGTGCTGCTGTTGCCTGACTACGACTGTGCGCTATGTTTTCAAATGCTGCTGCTAGTTGCTAGTGCTGCTGCTCGTGAGGCGTTTGTGTTCGTTTGTGTGTGTGTGTGTGTGTCTGAGGCTTTTTTCATTTTTTTTGGTTAGTGGGTGCGCGCATGTGACAAGTGAGAGAAAGAGAGAGAGAGCGCGTGCGAGAAAGGTCGAAAAGAGGATGCGGAAGCTTTGGGCAGAAGAACCAACGAAAAAAAAAATAGAAAACGAAAGAAAAGAAAAACTCTACACTCTGAGGATGCACTTTTGTATGTTTAGTGGAGAGCGAGAGAATGCGCAAGAGTCAGCTGATTTGTGTGTGTGTGTGGGGGCTTCTTTATTTTTTTAATATGAGACACACACATGGACAAAGAGAGGAACAAACAAACACGCGGTCAGAATAGGAGACTCAGTACGATACCCACGACCAGTTTAATGGAAATTATTCAAATTATTTTACAAGTTTCACATTAATTATTTTTGTAATTTAAATTTTTGAAATTCTTACTTTACACGTGTTTTTTACATTTTAAAAAGTTTTTTTTTTTTATGTTCTTATTTTGTTTCTTTATTTTTATTGTTACGGGGTGGGGGAAAGATATTGTTAAAAATTTTTCTTAATTTAATTGTTTGAATGTTTTGTTGTTAGATTTTGTCGTGGCCAAATTGAATGTTGAACTAACTCTGACTGCCACACGGTTTAATACTCAATGCAAAAGTATAGAAAACGCTCGGCATAAAATTACAAGTGACCGAGCGGGGCGGGAGCGCGAGAGATGAAGAAGAAGAAGTGTGTGTGTGTGAGAGAGAGAGAACGCGCCAGAACTAAGGGCAATTACACAGATACAAGCAGCATACATACGTACACACACACGTGAGGTTGCTCTCTCTCTCTTTTGCTTATGTATGTTTGCGTATTGGTTGGTGTTTCTCTCTCACTTATATTCTTAATTTTGACTCTCCCGCGTGTTTGAATTTATATTTTTTATTTTTATTTTTGGCAACTTTTTTAGTGAAGCGCGCGCAACTCACTACAACAACAATAACAACATTCAGAAAACAAGAAAAAAAAACAACAGTGGTTTGCACAAACTTCAGCTTTGTCGAAGTTTTAGTACCCTAGACAACCTTTGGATATATCAGCTAGCAATTTGTCAATGTTTCAATGAATGAAAATAATTGTTCACTCTAGCTGCAGGCTAACTAATACTTGAACAAATTTGATAATATACTTTGGAAAAATATACAAAACTATTGATTCGTAAAAATTATATCATTTGCCTTTTTATTATAACTATTAGAGTATATATATTTTTTTTTGAAATCCCAAAAGTTGAAAGGTTTCATAAATGTAATGAAAATGCAGTTATTTATTTCAAAAAATATTTATATAAGACAACACAAAAGGATATGTTTGCATGGACTGATCAAGGATATATACAAGATATATGTATGTATGTACATACAAACATACATACAAGCTTAAAAACATTTGCTCAAAACGTATATACCTTTTTTGAATATACCTGAAAAAGCTCGCTCAAGCTTAGACAGAAGCTTACTGAATGATTTTGAAGTACAAATTCTATTGGCATTTTCCATTCAGTCTCAAAGTTCAATTTGATATTGCTTGTCTTCCCTCTCATTGAGAGCTAGAGAGAGAGAGAGCAAGAGAGGGATCGCAGCATTAACCGGCGGCGGCAGGCAACTAACAACTCGTTGAATTTAATTTTTGTTTTTTTTTTTTATTTTTGCTCATGCTCGGGATTTTGTTGTTGCTTTTATTGCTATTACGTCAATGCTGACGTTTGCTTTTGTATGAACATTTTGTATTTCGCATTTGTATCTGTATTAGCGGCATTGCGGTTCTCCTTTTCCCTCTCCCACTCTTCCTAACAATCACTGATTGCCCTCTCTTTCTCACTCACTCTCTCTCTCTCTCTTTCTCTCTCAATATATGTAAGTATTTGTGTGTGTGTGTGTGAGTCGCTATTCTGATTTATCTGTTAGGTTGCTTCTAATGTGTGTATTTGTGACGCTGGCAACACTCACGTGAGTTTGATTTCATCTACTATAACAACAACGAAAACAATTTTTAATGTGCGGTTGGAAATTTTTTGTTAGTTTTATTTATTTATTTTTTTTTTTGTTCCTTTTGTGTGTGTGTGTGTTAGTGTGCTTTTTTTTGTTTAATAGTTTTTCTTATGATTTTTGCATTATTCATTGTAAACGTGTAATTTCTCATATAAATAAACTACTCCAATGTTGAAAAAACTGAGTGAAAATGTTATTGAATATTAGCTAATAGCCTTGAAATTATAGATAGAGAGGGGCGGGTGCAGGGGGGCAAACATAGGCGTTCAGGTGGTAATTTATTTGAAAGGAACATTTAAAAAGCAGTGAAACATACTAAAAATATATACATACATATGTACATATGTATGTATGTATGAATGATCATATAATTCCTTACAATCGAAAATGATGAATACTTTTTTTTTTGTATTTAAAGTCGATAAGAAATGAAATAAATGTATGTATGTATGTATGTATGTATGTATACATATGTACATACATACATATGCACAAGTATGTACAGTACTGTATTTCCCCATCAGTAAACAAAATAATTAAAAATATAATTAAAAAATTGTTATTCATTATGATGGAGTCATTCCTAGCTTAATTAAATCATTATGGATTATGGATTTAAAAAAATTAAAATACTTTTTTTTATTACAAATCGGTTGTCCTATATAATGCTAAGTGATAGCTGTAATATATGTACTACATATATTGATTAACTATGTAATAAGTTATAAATATAATTTCACAATTTACAAAATCTCAAATCTAACACCAAAATATTCTTAATTTCTAAATGGGTTTCGGTTTAATAGGATAACAATTTTTGCCCTCAAAAATGGCTTCAATAGTTTTTAATGGGGTATACGACAGGTTCAAAAATACAGCCCCATAACTGAATACAATACCGAGTATTTTCCCTCACCATCGAAGGAATCATAAAGGAATTGCCAAAGGGTTTTGTACTGTGCAGGATCATGGGGAGAACGGCTTTGGACACCACTTGGCATAGTCGCTTAACGATCTAAATTAAGGATATGGATATATCGCTAGAGATCTTGGCTTGTATTTAAACAAATAAGAAAAAAAAAGCATATTTACATATATGTATGTATGTACATATGATTATACTGCATGTCCGTAAATTTGGATATAAAAAAGGAAAATAAACCACAATAATAAATTAATTCAATAAATATAATAAAACAAAAATAAAATAATAAAAGAATAATAATATCATAAATTGTTCTCAAAAAAAAAAAGATAAAAGGGTAAATAGATAAAAAAAATAAGAAATCAATGTTAATAAATAGAAAATCAATATTTAAATAAAGTTTTTAGTTTTTTTATTCAAGTTTTAATATGTTTTATCTTGGATCACTCTAGTCGTGACGTCACCGAGTCATTATATATGTATGTATGTATGTATATATGGATATTATATATCTAAACTTATTAAAATTAAAAAAAAATCAACCCATATAATTTGACTAAGATATCCAATCTGATATATTGGAATATTGAATGAAAACGTTTAATCGTCAATGGGATAATTCCATTAATTTCAAATTAATGATAATATGTTGATAAATAACCTGATGGGAATGTGTCAAAATCTTAAATTTCCATTTGCCACATCTGACATCTGTTGTTAATAATTTTACAATATGGTAACTAAATATATAAAATATATACCAAACTATACAACATTTTCCATTGCAAGTGTACATATGTATGTATGTATGTATGTACATATATCTCTCTTGCACTTTATCTAGCTATCTCACTCATCATGAAATACTAATAAACTAAATTCTCGTAGTTTGGTGTTATTAATTAATTTGCGTGATGTTAATGAATTGTTGCAACATACAAATAATCGGGGAAGATCAGTTAGAAGATCAACTAAAGTGCCAACTATTGAATATTTTTATATATGTATCTATATGTACATATGTTTTATTTTTTTTTTATTTTTTTCTTCATGATCCACTATAACAAATCATAGAATATGTAAATATGTATAAAATTTCCGACATGTTCATTTACATATTGTATGCCAGAGACCCTTAAATGACTATAACCTCCAACTTCTTCTCCTCCTCCACATCTACATCTACATCCACATCTACATCTACATCCACATCCACTTCTTCTCATCGCACTATCCCTCACCATATTCCTCACTGATCTAACAAAGAGCACACGTACTAATTCCGTCATTCATTTGTACGTTAATTTGTACAAGTTTGTTTAGTTGCTGTTGTTGTTGTTGTTGTCGTCGTCGTTGCCCATCCGACGATTCGTTTCGTTTCGTATAAATGTGCGAGATTTTCAAAATGTAGTTCAGATCGTATATATATGCTTATATATGCATCTAGCTGATAATGGATCTCTATACCCCCTCACCCATTCTATCTCCCTTACTCTCTCTATCTCTGACAAATTAGAGAAGCAAACAGAAAACCAAAAAACCAAAACGAAGGAAAAAACAAAATCGAACAGAACAAAAATCGAGTTCGGTATGACAAGTCGGTGTTAATTTCAGGAACTGAAATACTTAATTATGAATGATTTCATAAAAGGAATTTTAATTTCAATAGTTTACTTATTATATGTATCATCAATTTATTATTTAATGCTTTGATTAATGGGAAGCTATTAACTATTATATATATATATATATATAGACTTTACAACAAGTGTTTCACAAAAATTTACAATGATAAGTAATCAGTCTATGTCATTTGTTCACCGCTTTGGTTAATTTCCACTACGACTTCAATTAAAATTTCAAATACAAAATAAAAAAAGAAACAACAACATTGAAAAATTAATCTAATGAACTATGTATACCCTTTCCGTTATTTCTAGACATTTTATTTTAAACTATATTTGCTATACATTTATAATAGGAAGTAGTAGATCTTAAGTATTGCACTTTTGAAGAACTTTATCAAAGAAAACTTTCAAAATAATTAAACTTGTGTGCTATTCTTTAATAAAATTGATTTTAATCAAATTGTACAGTTATTATTAAATACTATACGTATTTTTTAAAGTTCAAACCAAGTCCTTGTTAGTAAGGATGTCTTATTGATTTACTTTAAGAACTTTTATGTTCTACTAATCGATATTTTTTAAATTTTCATTATTCTCCTTATGTAGAATGCCAGAAATATGGTTATAAAAATCTCAAATAAATTATCTAATGGTATAAAATATTACTCAATTATATTAACATCTAAAAAAATGTAATTAAGAATCTAAATTTACCTAAAAGATGATCATCAAATTTAATTGGCATTGATGGTTCGAATGGATCAATATATAATCACATGATAATAGAAATATAATTATAATTGCAATAAACTCTTTTAAAACATTAATTTCTTAAGCAGATATATGTATAAACAATAGATAGCTTAAATATAGCTCTATAAATTTCTTTTTCATATTTTTTATAAATTTTCATAAATTTCTTTCAGTTTAATAAAGGAATCCTCATTAAGTAATAGATAATTTCTTTAAAATAATTTGTTACTAGTTTTGAAACAAAATAAGGATAAAATACAAGAATTATTTATAATAAGGATACAGCTAAGAGTCAAAAGAAATTATTTGCATATTATTGTCTTCTATAATTTTCAATCCAAGTCGTATTGAAAATGAATTGAAATGTTTCAAGGACTCGTTTAATATATAGAACCTATAGAAATTCAGACTTTATGCTTTCTACTATATAAATGGCTTTATTTACTGTTATGTTACAATCAAGTTGAGTGAATCGTAATGCCCTGTTCAAGGCTGTGGCAAATGGTGGAATGAACCAAATGTTTTGTCTTTTGCGGCATGTAAAATGGATGATCGTCCCCATGTCACATACATTTTGTATTCACATACATAATCTTAAAGCACGTTGCAGCTAAGGTAATTTTTGATGATTTTGATAAGGGAACTGAAACTCGAAAGGTAAGAAAATTTCATTATATTTTATTTAATTTTCTTTTTTTTTTTTTGTTCGTTTTTCGTGTGTTTATTTAGCGATATGCAGCAATGCGTGTGTAGATTTTGGTTTTATTTTTTTCGGCACTAAGTTACCCCCAGAATTTTTTTTTTTCTTTCTTTCTTTCTGATAAGACGTACGTAGACACACACACACACATCATACGCACACACAGTGACTGGGTACAATATTTGCCAGGGAAAGACACTGAGAAAAGAATTTCCATCCATTTTCGGGTTGCCGGCGACATTTTAAATGCCAAAGCAAATAAGTTGTGTAGGTACACAAGTATATGTAGATATATCGTGTAGATATATCGTATATATATATATACCTATATATATATATATATATATTTAAGTATAGGTATATGGTATGGTATATATAGTTCCTTGACAGTCGGACAACTCGCTGACGCTGATGGCATATACCTAAAACACATTGTTGGAACTATTTTTTTTTTTTTGGTCTTTGGTTTTTTTTTTTTTTTTTTGTGTCTCTAATCTAATTTCTGTTTTTGAGAAAATGCGTGCCGCTGCTAGAATGAAAAACCGAAACATTTTTCAGCTTTGTCTTTGTTGCATTAGCATTTAGTTAGTGGGGGCGTTAGATGGTTGGGAGATGATGTTGGGTATGTACATATGTATAAACAGAAGGAGATGCGGGGTTTTAGGGTTGGGGGTTGACGGGGGTCAACCCTCTGGTTTTTTTTTGGCTGCCAAACTTTGCCGTCACTTGGCGTTGGGGCTCATTTATAATTTATTGCGCTTGAACACGTTTGCCTTTTGGCTGGTTTTTTTTTTTTCTTTTTCTTTGGTAATTGTTGTTGTTGTTGTTGCTGCTAGCTGGTTTTTTTTTTTTTTTTTGGATGTGAGATGACATTTCCGCGTACTATACACAATACTTTTAGATGTCTATATGCATAGATCGGAATTCTGTTATTCTCCTGTTCACAAGTTTCCTTCAGTTTGAGAGAAATGTCACATGAAATAATGACAAGCGACAGTCGCGACGAATAACCAAAATGAATACGAGAATGTAAAGGAATATGAATACAAGAATACGAATACGAAATACAAATAGGAATCGGTAACAGAGAGTGAGAAGGTCTTTAAAAAGTTCTGCCTAATTCTTTACTCCCCCTACCTCTCCACCTCCTTTGTACTACTCAATTCTGGGCGGTATTCATGTGGCATATCTCTACCCTGACTCATGCCCCATTCCGTCAGAAATAGACCCAAAAAAAAAAAAAAAAAAAAAAAAAACAAGATAATATATGCATATATATGTATATGATCCTCATAATATATTAAAGATATGTATTTTTTTTTCTATGTAGTTTAATTTTAGTTTCACTTTGTAGTTGAAGGCTCCGTTCGACACTTTGGAACGCAAATCCAAAAGTGACTTTTACTTAAAACAAATATGTATATACATATATTCATTTTGATTATTATAGTCAAATGTATATCATTAAAAAATGTCAAAGTGCTCGTCAAAATTCTTTTAAAATCTTGACAAACGTGTATCACATTAAATACTCTGTTATGGATAAAATTTCAGTAGATTCGCTTATAAACCACATAGATACGAGATAAACATACATATAAACCATTTTAGTTCTTAGTTCTATCTTAAGTATTTTAAGGCTTATGGGATCATAGCTCGTTCAAGTAGATATATTCTCATTTTTTGTACCAATGGCTTTTTATCAAATCAAAAGCTATTCCCACATATATATATAAATATATATATATATACCAATATAGCATATAAAAACTATTTAATTTAATAGATGTTGCGTTTCTCTTAGTTAAATTTCAACCACAAAACCAACCACCATTGTCAGTTGCCAACTAAAATTTTCTTAGCCAATACTTACAAATCCAATAAAACAATATTGATAATATCAACTGCATTTTGTTATAACATGAAATGCAAACAGAATGTTTAAAACAAACTCACGACAGCAGCGACTCAAATCAACTTTTGGAGCACGTGAGGGCCAACAAGGAGAAGGCACAAAATATGGCAAAATAGTTTGGTAAGAGGGAAAGAGAGATGATAGAAGCTAAAGCAAACAAACCGACACGCACGACTTGGCCAGCCAGCCAGCCAGCCCGCCCCTCTATCCCCTCTCTAGCCACAAAGCAAAAATTTATCCCCCTTCCATTGACAGTCCCACATAACCTTTTCCACCCACGCACGATCATTTATAAACTGTCAGTGTGTCAGATAAAACGGAGGAATCGAGAAGGGGAAGCCAGAGACATAGACGGGAGGTCTAATTCAAGGCAAAACAAGGCAAGGCAGGAAATGCCTTTAACTAAACTAAAGTGAAAGCTCACGCAGACCCTTAAAAATGAAGGAGAGTCAGCAAGACAGAGACAGAGAGAAACTTTAACTAAACACGCCAATTTTGATTGAGCTTTTTATACACGGTCCGGCCCTCACCCTCACCTCATCCTCCATTCTATTTTTATCTACCTATATATGTAATACCTAAAATGAGTCCTTTTATTTTGACCATTAGTTTGTAAAATAAAAGAAAAAGTTTAGATTGATATTAGAAACTTAATTTCAAAGCTTTCGAGTAATCATTTTTCTACTCCGAAAATTAACTTGAAAATTTAAATTTTACCAATTGAAGATAACTGATAATTATTATAATTGTTTGTGTATATCAATATATTATTACATACATACATATATAAGAAGTAAGAGTATATGAATATTCGTTAATATTAAAGTTTTATGGACCTTCTGGCATTTAATGGCATTCTTTTTCCTAGTTGTTTTTATAGACAAACTGTTAATTGAATTAGTTTTGGTTTTCATCTTTATCAAATGGCAAACTATGTACATATACATATGTATATATATATAGTATTCTATTCTATTCAGTTTTACTCTATGCTCTTCTATTCTATTTCAATTCGTTTTTCTCTTTCTATTTTATTATTCTATTTCGATGCTTGTTGTTGTTTGTAGTGCAAATGTAAATTCAATTAAAATTTTGCGTGTGACGTCTACCAAGACAGCGCGTGTTTGGGGGCGTTGTGAAGAGGTTGTCGTAGGAGGGGGGGCATGGTGGTGGTTAGGATCTAAAGGAAGGGGGTAGGTAGGTAGTAGTATAGAGTGTATAAATAATTTATATTTTCATACTTTGACCTTGAACTAAACACAACATTTTTTCGTAAAAGTTTTTAATTTATTTTACGCTACATCTTTAGACTGATGAAGAACAAATAAATAAAAAAAAATGTTTTTTTTTTCATTTTGTTCTTGTTGCTGTGTTGTGTTTGTTACATTAATTTTTGAGATTTTTGTATATTTTTGAAACACAATTTTTAATTTACTGTCAGACAACATTGGACGGCAACAGCAACACCAACAACAACAACAACAGCAACAGCAACAACTGTCAATTAACATTGCAAAGAGTGTGAAATGTAGATAGGGGAAAGTGTAGGTAGATAACCGGGGGGTAGATTTAGGTTTTTCCTGTGATTGATCTTTTTTGAAAAGTTCTTAGCGGGGGCAAAATGGAAATTTGAAGTACCAGAAAATGTCAAATCCAACCTAAAACCGACAAGTGTCACTTACAAAGAGTTCAAACGAACAAAAAAAATGAAAAAAAGGCACAACTAGAGGGGACAAAGTCGACTTAAAAATACCCTATAGGTTAAAACTAAGCCCAGTGTAACTATTGAGGACAGTAAGAAAATATCCATAACTAGGCTACAATTGTAGGGAATTCAATCTTTGTTTGCTTCCACGATTAAACAAACTAAATATACCCTTTCAGTAAATGGTTAAAGGGTAATATGGACTTTACCTAAAAAAAATTAAGAAAAAAAACTGTCATTTTGACAACTTCGCATGGCATTCTCACCTTTCACACACTCATCCATCCATACCTACATACATACATACATATGTGGACATGTGGAAAAGAATTTTCCAATCTTTCCCTTTCA
The DNA here is from genome assembly GCA_037075365.1 of Drosophila emarginata. Classification (NCBI taxonomy): domain Eukaryota; kingdom Metazoa; phylum Arthropoda; class Insecta; order Diptera; family Drosophilidae; genus Drosophila; species Drosophila emarginata. The sequence goes on from JBAMCD010000296.1 coordinate 6,207,735, forward strand.
CTGACACCGACACCGACACCGACTCCTGCCAATACATCACCAATAACCGCAGCAACAACAAGAACAACGGACGCTCCTCTCAAGTGGCACACATTTTTCATCATCTGGCTGGCACTTTTCACAATAAGAAGCAAGAGAAGGGCCAAAGCAAGAGAGTAGTATTATTGATAAAGGGATGTGTGGGGGGATATACATATACATACATACATACATACATTGGTGACCAACATACAAACAGCAATTCAAAACATTCCCCCCACCCCTCCCCTCACATCTAAAAACACAACCATCAATGCACCAACACCACCACAATCACGCTACCACGTGGTTTTATTCTTCGCATTCAAGTTGGCTTTTCAATTAAACTTTTGCCGGCGCTTTATCGCAGCGGCCTCGCTGTCTGCGCCTCTGTCGGCCCGCACTGTGCTCTGAGATGCTTTGAACATGCGGGATAATTATGAATCATAATTGGCTATTAAAATTGTATTGCATGTGGTAAATTTTTAATTGAAAAGGGTCATGTCAGCGATATAAAAATATTTGGGTTAGAAACTTGATTAAATTGTTGTTTTCGTTCATTTAAATTTAGTTGTATTAGCCATAAATTTATTTGGATTATTTAAAATAAAACTGATAATCTTTTAAAATGGCATTGAATTAAAAACAAAAAAATCATAAAGATTAAAATACATACTAATATTAGAATACATAAATCTGATAGAAATTTAACATTTTCATAATATAGAAGAAATCGATTTGATGAGTTTTTCAATGTGCATTATTTCTATCGTGTAGTTAGTGTTACTGTAATAAACCTATTTATTATGTGAATCGAAGTAAAAGAAAATTTACCTGTCCAATTAATGTACTGTGTGTACCAGTGTTTTTACGCTACGACTTGGCGCTTTTATTTAAAGCTCTACTCCTCTCCTTGTCTCTTGTTCCATCACATACTCTGCCATTCTCTCTGTCCCCATCTCTCTCTCTCTCTCTCTCACACTGTGTAATGATGGTTTCATTTAAGTTTGGCCTTGTCTTTTGTCTTGAACCAGGGCTCCCCATGTGCTAATTATGTTTTAATGTTTGTTTTGGAAATTTTGCGGAAAAATGTTCCGCAGCTTCTGCCTATCTATGTATCTTTTCACTTGCTTTTTCCCAAACCCTTTTCTTTTTGTAAATATAATTGTGTATTCTTTAAGAATTTTAATATGACATGCATTTTTGTATGTATGTATGTATGTATGTATTTGCTATCATAAATAAACAATCCTAAGAACTCTCGGCCTCTTTTTAATGTCTATATGTCTGTTTGGGGAGTTTTTGTGGTCAGTGCAAAAAAAATGAAGGGGGGCAAAATTAAATTGATTGCCTGCAATTTAAATGCGTGGCGTATGTTGTATCCAAATGTACCGTTTTGTATGTTTTATGGCGCCTTTTAATTGAGCCGCCGTCTCTGTGTGTGTGTCTGTGTAAACCCCCTCCCAAGCTGGCTGACCACATTACTCTCTTTTCCCATCTATGTATGTCTCTCATACTCTATGCAAATTGAAGCTTTATGCTGGCGTGGCAGTAAACGATCCGTATTTCCAACACGTGTAAGCTGGGTTCTCTCACTCGCTCTCGCTCTCTTTTGTTGTTTTCATTTGTCCCCACTAATTATACACACGCTCTCTCATACACACACACGCCCACACACAGCTAACCACAAATACATGTGTATGACATAATAATAACGAGCATCAAGCTGCTCTCTCATACTCGCCCCCACCCTCGTTCTAACCATCCACCCATCTCCTCACCAATTTACATTGGCATTGCAATTGCAGTTCTGCCAGCCACTTTGCCGGGAGCTAAGGGCAAGCGAGATAGCCTGCTTATTACCGCATTTAATGGCACTGCCGTCGCTGTTGTATGTGTATATTGCAGTTTTTGTTGTCTTATTTATATTGCACACACATTGACGTAATATCAACGGGAACTGCACGAATGGAAGGGAATAATGTGCATGGTTAAGCAATGCGCCTAACAGATAACAAAAAAAAAAAATTAAAAAAAAATTAGCTACCAATAAATCAAAATGGGAAACTCGAGTATTTATAACTTGGTCAAATATAATAAGTGATTCTTGCCAATATTCTATATATGTATGTACATATGTATGTATGTATATATAAATCGCAATTATTAGCATGATTATCTCTCAATCAGTAGCTTAGTTGAAATGCCATTGATCAGAAATGATGCATGTATACTGGTTTCCACCCGGATCGTGTGGATATAGCATACATACATACATATGTACATACATGTACCGATAATTTCTTAACTCAATGCGGATTTTTATGTCATGGCAAAGACCTATGTACATACATATGTACACACAAAGTAGCGTTAAATTAAGTTCAAGTAACTAAACATGATAAATATTAATGTTAGTATAGTAAAATATATATTCAAATTACTATAACTAGAACTGAATTTTAGTGATTACCAAAGTTGGTTTTAATACTTTATTTTAGATTAAAAAACTTTAGTTTTTTTTATATAGTGTTGAATACTCTTATGAAAATCTATGACATAGATATGTATTTTTATATACCCAATAATTGATTAAGAAACAAAAAAAAACCCAACTATTAAATTTCAAGACCATTTCGGTAAGTATTTTAATATAACGTCAATAATATTATGATAAAACTGTTGGTTAAATTGTTTTATGAACTTTTATGAGGTATTTCTCCTGTCGAAAGATAACGTACTGCCGTTACCTTCTTATAGTCAACGAGTTTCGGAAATACATTAAAAAAAAAAAAAATAGATTATGGTATATGTATGAATATATGTATGTACCTCTATCAGCCGCTTTTAAACCTAATAAATCCGTCCCGCCTAATCAGCCATTTTTTTTTTTTTTACTACTTATTCATTTCCATTCAAAAAAAGAAAAAAAAAAATGAAACTATGTAGAAAAGGAAAGAAAACAAAAGTCTCATACCTTCACACTATCACTATCGCTGGACAATCACAACTGTACAGGGAATTCATTTGGCCATTGCCAAATTTATCACGCCACCAAAAGTCCAAGTCCATAGCACTGACCTCAAATTGTATTGTGCCTGACTCAGAGACACTGTTTGTCGGCCGATGTTGATCGAGATCAGTGAATCGAAATTTTCCAAAACTGCCCCAGACTACATATGTATATACATATATACATATATATATACTGCGATGGGGATAATGATGGTTTTGGGCGCGTGCCAAGGCTTTGCTTTCAATTGTTGAATCGCATGTTATTCACAAAGTACTTAATAATAACAAGATTAGAAGATCGGGGGGCCTGATCACTTTGGGTCATCATTGTATATATATATATATATATATATGTATATATATACATATATTTAAATTATATATACCTACAATTTATATATACATATATAGTACAATATAATTATACCCTGTACCCATAGGGTAAAAGGGTATATTAAAGTCGCTAAAATGTATGTAACAGGCAGAAGGAGAATTTTCCGACCCCATAAAGTATATATATTCTTGATCAGTATCAATAGCCGAGTCGATTGAGCCATGTCCGTCTGTCCGTCTGTCCGTCTGTCCGTCTGTCCGTCCGTCCGTATGAACACCTAGATCTCAGAGACTATAAGAGCTAGAGCAACCAAATTTGGTGTCAACATCCGTCTGTTGTGTAGACAGGTTAAGTTTGTTTCAAATTTTTGCCACGCCCACTTCCGCCCCCGCAATTTGGGAAAAACCTATAACTAGGGCAATATTAAACATATCGTATTCTTATTTGGCATGCACATTAATATAGCCAAAATGCACCAGCTGACCGAATTTGACCAAAATCGGACAATAATTATCGGAGATATACGTATTTCCGTTTTGTACTGAAACGCCCCATGCAAAATGGGCTGTTAAGTGTGAGCGAGATAGCATGCGTTTGCTGTTGCTGCATGGCAAGCAGTGCAGTGTTGCTGTATGGCAAGCAGTGCATGCTAAGAGATTTTTTTTTGTAAATTGATAGCGATTTTGATTATTTTTGACTTTATGGGGTACTTTTACTTGGTACAGGGTATACTCAATGTCGGCAGGGACGACTTGCTTGCTTCATTTTTTATTTGAGCTTGCATCGACAATATATACAAATTTTTCCATATGGTGAGACTTAGGCGCGTGCGTTCAGTGAGTTATCATTGGGGTTTCTTTGATTGGTAGCGTCACTGATAGACACTCTCTGGGTCATTACTGACAGGTCTCCATATAAATACCTATAAATGTATATATGTATGTATGTACATATATATATTTTAAAGTGACTATGTACATTTTTTCTATATACATATGTACATATATGTATAGATCAAAAGGTTTGATTTTTGCCAGTTAACAACAGAATGTCTTAGATTGACAGATCATTCCTATATTCCCTTCATTTACTATTTTATATAGTAAATACCTCTATTCATATATTGATTATAGACAATTTTTTTTTCTTTTTTTTTTTTGCAATTCTGTATGACTATCGGGGTTTCTTTTATGTATATATGTATATTGTTAGCGTCACTAATATTAAAGACGTAGGAGACATGTGATCAGAGAGTAAGAAATGTTAGATAGAGAGCAAGAGAGCTTTTTGCAGTGTAGTCTTATCAGAAAAATAAAAAAAAAAAAATAAGTGTTGGTTAATTTCTCTCTAACCGAAAATATACGAGACCCTCAAGTATGATGAATATGTCGTAAAAGTTTATAATTAAATTTGTCTTCCTTTTGCCATCATCCTCCCCAAAAACATCATCCACAACTCATTTAGTTTTTAATTTTTTGTTTTTCTTTTATTATTATTATTTTTTTTTTTTTTTTGTTTTTTTTTTATAATCATGAGGGTAAATATTTATAGTCGCCTGGTAACCTCGACGCTATGGTTTTGTTTGATAACGCACCCGACTACAACGACGACGCCAGTGAGCTATAGTGCTATAATGACAGTGCATTTGATTATTTGATCATGGCGTCGTCGTCGGGCTATTTCCATTTTGTACTATTTCACCAATTTTGGACACAAGTCCATCATATCTCTTCCAAAAAAAAAAAAAAAAAAAAAGGCTAAAGGTCCACTCCTCTCTCTCCGCCCACCATTTTTGCTTCAAAATATTTTTATCATACATATAGTTGAAAATTCATTTGATTAGTCTGATATCAAAGGCCATAAAAGCCGACTTTGTTCAAAAGTCAATGGGGTCTCGCATTTTCTTAGTTTTTTTTTTTTTTTTTTTGGTTTATCGATTCCGAGTTTAAGTATAGGTTTATTTTAAGGTGGGTGGGGCATTCAGACAGTCATTCAGGCATCGTTCTACGTCTCTACATATATATGTACATATATATGTATATATCAATTAAGCGGCATCTGGTCTACACTAATTACTGACAAACATTGTTGTCTATATTAATATAAATTATGAATTATTTACTCAAGAGTATTAGTTTAACAGACAGTGGAAATTTAACAAGTGAAAATTAAAAATATTAAAAAAATATTTGTTACTGATAACGATGCACAACTTTAAATTGAATAAATTATTCTACAATTTGAAAAAAAAAAAATAAAAACAAAATTATAATGTAAAAATTAATTAATGAAAATTTAAAAATGTTTTATCTTTTGCCGGATTTGATTAAGAATAGATAGTCAACTATTTTAATTTTTTTTTTTTTTTTAATATTTCTGATTTTGATCTTCTGTTAGATTTTAAACAAATGAAACAAAAGGCGTCAAAATCCTGTTAACAACTAAACAGTTTAATTAAACTAATTAGTCAAATTAATACCCTAAGTTTAATAATTGTGTTAAATGACTGTAAAATGAATATTTAACTATAGAACTAAGATAGAAAAGTTTATATGAATTTATTTAATATAGAACTAGTTTATTTAATTAGCTAAAACTAAAAACAAAAAACCCAAATTTCATTTAAGCCTTCTTTTCGATTCGTTTTTAAATGTTTAAATGTGTTAGAAAAACCCATAAAAATGTTCTAAATATACATATGTACATATGTATGTATGTATGTATGTATAATATATGTATATAAGAGACTGTACAATATAAAGTTAATCCAAAAAAGTTTTTGATTTTTTTATATTGGCAAGATTATATTTGATTTTCATTATATACATTTATACATACATATTTACTGTCTTTTGTAAATATTAAAATGATATTGAAAACAATTTTCCAGGGTAGCTTATTTTGTAAGATCTATATATATATACATATATAGATGTTTATTCCGTTTTATTGACTTTTTTACTGCCTTGCATTATTTACATTTTGATGGTCTGCAATCAGTAGCACCCAAGTTTACCTCATACGCCTTGTTGCAAGAGTAAAATCAAATATGTTTCATACATTAAGAGAAAAGAGGTGAGGGACAGGTGGAGCGGGAGATGTATGGGAATCGAACACTCCCCCTTTTCTCAGCCGCCTTCATTATCATTTATGAATGTATTTGTTTAAAACTTAATGGAGAGAGGGGTAGACAGATGCAACACGGACATGGATGAGGAAACATTAAATAAATATAATGAAATCAATTTGCACACAAAATCAAATAATTTGTCACATGGTTCGAATAATTGAAGCAAAAGGTGTGAGGGGGAGAACATACATACATATACACATAAACACACAAATACAAAAAACCATACGGTAAACTCTCTCAGAGAAACAGAGTCTCCTCTTGTGAGAGACCGAGAGTTCAAAAATGTTTGTATGAGTGTGTGTGTGTGTGGGTAAACAAACTACTAATACATATGCAAATGCACGTGTTTTAATATTATTATTTTCTTTTTTTTTGTTCGTTCGTTCGTTCGTTCTTCTACAGATATTTGAATGAATTGCCATTTGGAAGAAGGGGAAAGTGAAGGATGTATACAATTGACCAAATAGTACTCACCCCTTATTGATAAATCCATAATTTCACTTAGTTTATTCACTCTCCGCTCAAATGACATTTCCAACTGAAGTTCAAGTCGAAATCTGATAAGAAACTGAAATAGAAAATGAAACTCTTGTAAATAAAAGATCAGCCATAAAAGAAGCAGAGATTGTGAGAGTAATAGAACGAATGAGAGAGAGAGAGAGAGAGAGAGAGCATATACATAGTTGTAGATCCAATACCTTGGTTATTTTTCATGCGATTATCTTTAAACTGAATATTAATGAATTCAGCACATATATTACATTTTTTATTTGATCAGGATCGGCTAAGTATATCATAGAAAGAACAATTACACTAACAGTTAAATATTATAATAATCACTTTTTTGGTTTTTAAACTTTTGTAATCTAATTTGGCATTGTTCAGTTAGCCAATATCTTTACGATCAGACTACTATATCCTCCATATTGTTTCTATGTATGTATATATCAAGCAACTGACTTCAGTTTTCGTTCAACAATTTTTCAAAATTATATTTTATTAAAAAAAAACACAACATTTTCAAGCTGCAGGAATAAAGTTACCGAAGGCAAATTGGAGCATTCTTTTTGGATCTTGCGCTCTTTTTTCAGAAAAAAATTGAAGCTGATGTCAGCAGTGGGGGAAAAAAGGGAAACAGACAAAACCAAAAAGGAACAGTCTGGTACAAAAGTATTGGTTCATTCTGAATTTGTATAATGCCAAAATTATTAATCAAAAAACACATTCACATATATATATATATATATATATATATATATACATATACATATATACATATTTATACATGTTCTTGGCAACTATTTGGCTCTCGCTCCCTCATTTTACCGTCACTTATATAAGCTAACTTATGTAATTGAGAGCGAGACATGCGCACTGGCACAGTGGGCTCAATACTAATGATAAAAATAGAAATGAAAATACAACAAAAACAATATATATATGTATATATAAAATTTAAATTCAAAATTATTTCTTATGCTGACGTCCAAGATGTTGTTGTCGCTGATGACTAATCTTGATCAGTCTATTTTTGGTCCAAGAAAATAGGCGGGTCAAGTTGCAAAAAGGATTTTCTTTTAACACATTTTATGGTCAAACATTATCTGACATTTATGTTATTTTTCTATTCCAATTTTCTTATCTCTGATAAATTTAATAAAAAAAAAAAAACCAAAAGAAACAAAAAAAAAAAAAACTCAAGAAAAAGAAACTACACAAAATCAATTTGATTGGCAACCTGTCCCCCCATTTAGATACCGTGGGCATTAAGCATGGGAATTTGTTTTCTGTCTGCTGGTTAGATTACAAAATGCTGAATATGGGCATACAAAATCGCCACTAATACCTTTCGGGGTTGGTGGCCAGGTGAATTCTGCTCAGTCAAACATTTTGTGGGTATTTAGATAAGTCAAATGATAATTACATATTTGCTTTGGGGGCATATTGAACATTTTGTAATATTGATTTGATTCTAGCTAGATAGCAAAAAACGATTCAAATTTTAAATATTATCGTTGATTATTTCAATTTCTTAAGAAATTTTTTCAAATTTTGGCTCCTTAATGTTTTTAGATGTCAAATAGCATAGTTTTGGGAGTAACAAATTATAGTAATATGCTGTAGCATACTTTAAGGTAGCAGTGTGTAAAACTTGAATTCGCTGTGCTTAAGCTTTAAGCAGGAAGCAAAGAGATCCCGACCAAATGATGGATCATATACTGGTATGTTAAAATGTTGGCTTTTTAACAGTTGCCGCCAATGTAAAGTAACAGCGGCGGGAAAGTAGGGAAAATGAAATACGTTCAAAAAGTCGGTTTTTTGGTTTTTTTTGTCATTGTTGTTTTTGTTATCAAGTTAAAGAGTTGTGCGGCCGGGATCTCCAAAAGCAAAGTGAACCAAACAATAAACGACTACGAAAGAATATTTAGACAAAAAGAATATTATAATATCAATAATACCAATATAGAAAACGAAAGGAATTCAATTCATATAATTAAAAAGTGTATGAAAATAGTTTTTTTTTTTGTGGTTTTTGTTTGTTTGCGCGCGGTTTAAGAAACGAAAAGTTTTGATTGAGAAATTTAAATTGATTTCCAATGAATTCGAATCTTTTAAGAATCTTACTTAAACCGAATTGAAGTGTTAAAACTCTAATAAAATCAATACGAAGTCCGTGTGTGTGTGTGTGCAACTGGCTTAAGCCAATTGAAAGAGTGCGTGTGCGCATATATATGTGTGTGTGTGTGGTAAGCAGCTGTCCCAAGCGTGAAAAAATGCGTAAAGCTAACAACAATGCCAATTTAGAAGCGGAAAACACACAAAACTAACGGCACCCAAAGGAAGCGAAAAAGAGATAGATAACTAAACGTTAAAAAAAGAGAAGCAGCAGTAGAAAAGGAGAAAAGCATTCAAAAAAAAAAGATCACAATAAACATAAAAAATAAAAGCCCGAAAAAAGGACAATAAAAGTAATAAAAAAAGAAACGAAAGAATTCGACAAAAAACAAGAGGAAAGAAAAATATATATTGGGTAAAAAGGAAGCTGTCCGCACCGGCTGCCCCGCCCTTAAAGCCCTTATTTGCCACTAAACTGGCAATAAATATATCGATCAAAATTCACTGTTAAACACCTCAAATACATACATTATGGATGCAGGGGAATTGGATTTTCAGATGCCGTGTCGCTATTTCAAAAGTTCTTTTGCGCGTTCGCTTTCGCTGAATAGCAATAGCAACAATAATGGGAACGTTGCCTTGGCATTGCCCAAGAAACCGCAAACAACAATTGAGGCCAACAAACAACAGCAGCAGCAGCAGCAGCAACAACAACAACAACAACAGAAGGAGCTAGATATGGAAATGATGATAAATGAGACGCATGCAGGGGGAATAGTAAAGGAATTGGTGTCGGAGACATTTTCTTGCCTAACTCCACCACCTCCTGCATTACCAGCGCGACGTCACACTATTAACAACAGCAGCAGCAGCATCAGCAACAACAAAAACAATTTGATATATTTCAAACCAACAACAGCAGCAACAGCAACAACAACTAATCAGCTGCCACCTTCTTCTTCTTCATCTTCAACATCATCCTCATCGCCTCCTCAGCCAGTTGCTCCGATACCACAGCAAAGGAATCTCAATCTTGTCTGGCCATTGCAGGTTTGTATCGAGCCTTTTTTAGTATTGCCTAGTGTCTGGAATATGTATTTATGTCACCTTGTTGTTTGTCACGTAGCCTTGACAGCCTATCCTACCCCCGACCCGTTACTCCCCTACCTCACAACTTACCCGCTACGCCTGCCAACACAAACCACTACTCATTGGGCATCATGTCTCTTGTACACAATCCCTGGATGGCGACGGGATCCGTGTTATGACAGAGGTTTTTTTTTTTTTGTCGCTCTTTCATTTTTTAAGGTCAACTTGATTTATGTGCGAAAAATTGTATGAAAGTAAAGTGTTGACTCTGTGTGCGAGTGTGTGTGTGGGTTTCACTTGACCATCATCATCATCATAATCGTTGTCGTCAACATCATTCAAAGTACTTAATGACATTTGAGGAATAGTCGTTCGTTATTAGGCTTTGAATTTATTAAAGAAAGTTGGCCTAATTATAAGTATTTATTTATCAAGTTTATAGGAAACACCACAAAATTGTTTGCAAAGTTACGAAAAAAAAATTTGGAATCGGGTAAATAGAAGTAATTTCTATAGTTAAACTATGTATATGTATATTTATACGATATTAAAAGCCAGAATCCTTTGGATAAAATTCAGTAGTAGAACCATTGAATAGGTTAAATTAGAAGTTTCAAAAATGTTGTTCCTTTAAAGCCTACATTTTAAAACTATCCTCATTAAATTTTACACACTATCTTTTCCACTGCACCCTATATACATATGTACGTATACATATAAATATATATATATTTCAGAATCGGTCCTATCGGACGACCTGCACAATCCACAGGGAAGATCGTTCGAGTTTTCTCATCAATAATTTTTGTTAGTTTTTAACGGATTGTCATCAAATTTAGTATTTGCCATTTTGGTATATATTTTAATACCTTTATCGAATTTTCTTAGAATCAGTCGACTATATCATTTAGATATCTGGCATAAAAACAATCAATCAAAAAATTTTCTTGGTACGAAATTTGGTATATTTATTTATTTTGTTTAACAGATGTACCCTTTTACGATTATACCAAAATTTCCTACGATCGGTTGACTATATCATATAGTATTTAATATATGTACTATGTGTGGCGGAATTTGAATAAAAATATAAATTAACTTAAATTTGAATAAAGATTTACCAATTTACAAATATAAAAAGATCCCGTTACTGAAAATGTAAAATTAACTAGAAGCCGACTTTCTTAGTTTATTATTATTACTTACATATTTATTTCCAATTAGACCTTTTCGTTTCCTCCCCCTAAATTCTCAATATAAAACCAAATTTTTGTTTCTCGCATATTCTAAGATGAACATTTTTAAGCCTTTAATTGCAATTCGAAGGAATATATTATTCATAGAGAATTCAATATTTAACTGAAGGCTTTATTCAAGGTTGCAAACACACACACACACACACACATACACATCTTATCGCTAGCCTCCTTCCTCTTGTTAACCTTGAATTATGGTACAAATTTTATGTATTTTGCTGCATTCCTTCCCTTTCAGTTTTCAGCTTCACAATAATATTGTTGAAAATCAAACGTATAAACATTAAACAACAGGAAAAAAAAATCGAAAAGAAACAATCAACAAACTTTTTGTTGAAAACACAAGGCAAGAAAGGCGGTCTATAGCCTAGGCAACAATTAGAATTTTAGTATTTCTGTTTAGGCCCATTCATTAAGTTGAATGCGTGATGGGAATGCGTGTGGCAAGGCAAAGGTCAGGCCGAAGTCGAAGATAATTTAATGATTGCTATGGGGCGGCGCTATGTACAAAAAATATATACATACATACATATGTATGTATGTATATATTTATAGCAAAAATCTGAAAGTTGGCAACAATTGAAACAAAAGGCAACACAGCACGCAGACCAACAGCAATCAACAAGTTGGCTGGTTGGCTATTTAGTTGGTTGGGGGCACAACTTGAAGTTGCCTCATTATGAAATGTCGTCAAAGATTTGCGGCTTTAATAGTTGTCGATAAAATGTAATGAGAAAAACTACCAGTAACAATTTGAGAGAGTAAATCAAAGAGTTTCACAAACAATATATTAAAACAAAAAAAAGAACAAAAAGTTAAATTTCCAAAAAAAAATAAAAACTAACAAAAACATTTTAAATATTTTTCTGAGTAACTAGAAAACTACAGTTTATGAGAAGTTTGCGAATGTTTTAACGAATGCGGCCAAACTTTTTATTGAGTAAAATTACAAAAGAAACTAATTTCAAGATTATATTTGGAATTTCGGTTCGGATATTTAACGATAGAGGAATATTCCCTCTGGTCCTTTGGGCTCTAACTTGGCCATCTTTTAGCCGATTTCAAAAAGTTTTACACCAATTTCCAGCCTAACTTTCGTAGTAAAAAACTACATAAAAACTTACAAAACTTAAAAAAAATTTAACCGTTTTCAAAAAGCTTTAAAACTTTTAATTTTCTTTTTCAAATTTTTTAAAATTTAGAAAATTACAAAAATTTAAAGAGACAAGGCAGACAATTTCAGCACGTGATGCTTCGCTAGACTTTATTTAACTAATTAGTCTTAATTCAGTTTAAACCTGAATTTGGTTTAAATTAACTAAAAAGAAATAGTTAAATATTTTTATAGAGTTCTCTCTCTCTCTCTGACAACTTGCTTTAGCTATTCCATTAATCTGTTACCTGTTTGTCTTAACTTTAAAGTTTACCCTCTTGTTAAACTTGCATTTGCATTTTTCTTTTATTTATATATGTATATATATATCTTTTTTTTCTCTCTCTTTCTGCATCTTCTCTGATTGTCACTTGATACTTTTTTGTTATTATTGTTGTTGTTGTTGTTGTCAGCTTGGATTGCCGTGGTGTTGCCGTTGTGGCCACACTTCAATGGCGCTGAGGCGAATAATTTGAATTTTTCTAACGCAGCTGCCTCTGCTTTGACTTTCGCCTACACCTCTCCCCCCAACCACCAACCAACTATCACCCACCCTCTCTTCTTCTATATTATAGTGTAGGAGAGTTCATTGCATTTTCTCACTGCAGCAGATTTTCACTTTCAATTGGCAAAAAGAAAAGAAATAAAATTCCACCAACCGCAAGTGGAAAAGCGTGCGTATATGTTGACAGCAGCTGCCACATGGTTTTTGGTTTTCGGTTTTTGGTGACAATATTTTTCACCATTTTTCTTTTTCATTGTTTTGTTGTTGTTGTTGTTGTTGTTATTTCATTTTCTTCGCTTTATGAGCCATGTCAATTGTGTTGACCTCCGTTTTGGCTTACCTAATCGCATGCATTTCACATAATCTTTTAGCTTTAAAGATTGTCATTCGTTGTCATCATCATATCAAATGTCTTCATTTTATGAGTTATAGACCATGACAAAATAAAAATAAACAATGACATCAAAAACTATCTACATAAATGCTTTATTATAACCCAAAAAGGGAGTTTGTTTTACAAGGGAGGAGGGTATGAGAAGTGGTTAAGGAGAGTAACTATGCAAGCAGGTAGCTAATTAGACGTTTAGGCTAATTGGTTATCATTTCTATAAGTGGATACAGACATATATACATATGTATATGGATACGTCTTTGATTCGTTCAGATATTCACGTTGCAATAATAATAGTTACTATGTCAGTTAGCTAAACAATGATCTAATCTACATATATGATTTATTTTTTTATTTTGAGTGATGTTCTATTCATTTATAGCCGGACGAGTCTGTCTATTTCTATGCATCTTTTAGTTAGTAATTTTTGAGGTATATAAATAAAACTTGGCATTAACGTTTTTTAGCCATATAGCTAACGAATGGTATTGAACTGGTTCGATCGGACCCCTATGTGATATAGCCACCATACAAAATTGAAATTTTCTTCTAAAATTTCTTTCCTTTTTTAAACAAATACAACAGACATCAATGAGATTTACACAAGTCTACACCTTAACATATATAACATATAGCTCCCATGATAAATAATTAAAAAAAAGTAGTGTATAAAATTATGGGAAAGAGTTCATTGATGTCAAAGAGATGACAAATAATTGTTGAAAATATATTACTTTAAAATTTTACAAAAAAATCAAACATCTATTTATATTGAATGAATTTCATATGAACGATTAATTGAATATAATTTACATATATTCAATATACCTCTATATTTTTAGTTTTTTTTTTTTTGTGAATCTGAATTTTTAAATTGTTTATTTGTTGAGTGTAAGCAAACTGTTGCCCAGCAGTGTAAACATTTATGCCAATTTCATTTCAACTTGTTGTTGATTTTTCTTTGTGTGTGTGTGTGTAAAATGAAAATTTCGTTTAACATATTCATTTTGATTGTGCTTTGCCTATTAAATTAAACAATTTATGAATGTGTAGATAAATTTGTTTATGACTTTTGATTTTTGTTCAAAAAAAAAATTTAAAAGAGATTAATGAAACTGTGAAAGGAATTAGTTCCAAGAACTTTATGAGCATAAATCATCAAAAAAAAGAAAAGCTATAATTAAAGTTCTATAAAAAAAAAATTACGTTCCTTTAAAGTGAAGAACTCAAATTTAACATATGCAAAATCAGCAGGGAGTTGGGGGAGCAAGGGCCAAGATGTGGGACAACTGCAACTGCTCGCCAATCGTCAATGACATTAATGTGGGTGGCGAAGAGATGAAGTGAGGGAGGTTGAGAGAAAAGACTAGCCTCCGGCAGGTTACATTACGCAAAAAGCCAAAAAAAAAACAAACCAGAAAAGTCCATGAAGGACTTATCTCAGCTACAATGAATTTTATATACACTACTTTTAAATGAGCTCTATAGACGAACGATGGTGTTCCAATATAAAAAAAATTTATAAAACAAAATGATAGTTTACTATACGATTAGTATTAATGTCGATATTTTTAGTAAATTAAATTTACTGAAAATACAAAATAAAATATACAAATTGAGAGAAAGGCAAAGTAAAATAGAAAAATTCTAATTTTACAATAGATTTGTATATAAAAAGCAAACTTTGATTCCATTTACTTATAAGGAAAATTTATAAATATTTATATTTATTTATATATATTTTTAAATTTGTGTATTGATTTAATGTACCCATTATTTGAAAGGGTAGTAAAAGTGCAGAATGAAAGAAGAAATAAATGTGTCTGTTGATTTTGCGCATTTTATGTTGGCCACCAAAGGGAGCCACTACTGACGGGCTCCCACATAAATTTTTCTCGCTTTTTTTTTTCTTCTTTTTTGGCCAAATCATCGAATGGAAGGGAGATGCAGTAGCAAAAGAAGAAGAATTTCCTCACTTTATTTTCCCAAGTGCTTTTCTTCTCTGCAGACAAGTGTGATATTTATTTATAGCTAAAAGTTGGAAAAGCTTCAAGATAAATGGAAATGGGTTAACATTGCATTTGTATATTATGCATGTATGTGCTATATAAACGAATGAATTCAATGAATAAATAAATGAATTGAATTATTAAATGATTCGACAATTGAATGAAGAGTATAAAACAAATGTATTATTAACCGATCTATTATATATCCAAAAAGAAATGGCATTAACACATTGTATCATTGAAATCTTATAGTTTTTCGGATTTGACAAATTTGATCAATTGCAAATCTTATTAGCATATTGAATGATTAATTGATAATTGGTAAAAATGCCGAAGATTCGTGACTGATTCAAATCAAAATTGAAAGCCAGTTAAGTTATTGGCTTTGGCATTTTTCAGTTTGCATTTCTTATTATGTATAAAATTTCTTTTTTTTTTTTATTTGTCCGTTTTGTGAAATTTCTTGTCGTCTTCATCTCATTAGCTTTTGCCTTGCCGGAAACTAGTTGACCATTATATTTGGCCATTTATTTCTATCTGTCTTCCCATCTCTCTAACGCTGTTAGTTAACTTGCCTATGCCAATTAAGCCACATTGCATGTCTGTGTCTCTCCTTCTCAATTGAGCCAATCGGCAATCTGTCTCCTTTTGCCTATTGATTGACACATTGATATACATACACACATACACACACGGACACACACACAACAATGTTTGATCAGTTGCAAAAAAAAAAAAAAAAAGACGTGGCCAAGTTGGGACTTGATTTTGGCTTTTGGCTTTGGTTTTCATTTGCGTTTAGGCCATCATTTAAATGCCAGTTCCACACACGCATGGCCAAAACAATTAGCCATTACTTTTGTGGCCATTTGAAAGATGAGTTAAGTATATGGATATGGTGAGCGACGATCCAGTCAAGAAATGCATGAAATTGCCTTGCTAACTGTGGAATGGAATGCCATGGAATGTGTGTATCTCAGATAGAGAGAAGTGAGATAGAAAGAGGGGGAGAGATAGATTGCAATAAGAAACAGATGGAGATAAAGAGACAGAAATGAATGGTAAGCAGATTTATATCTTTAATTTAACATATATTATTTAGCAATATTTTAGAATAGGAAACAAAAACCAAAACCATATAGCTTTTCGGAGATTTTTTTGACTTTATTTTTCTATTTTGCTAGAACCAGTTGGGAATTCTAAACAGCAAAGAATGGTAGAATGGCACAAACCGCGTTCAGATACTAAAGCGTCTGCAATTTACCCTTAATGAAGTAGCCTTTAATTTTTCATTTTATAAACATAATTGCACATTATAATTAAATCCATCATCCACGTCATTCTAAGCACAGTGAATCAACTGTGACTAAAACATTCGCAAATTACCTAACTGCCAAAAGAAAAAAAGAAACTCTAGAAACTCTTTCTATCTCTCTCTCTATCCTTTTTTCTTATTTGTCCGATTATAAGCACAATTTCTGGCCATAAAAACGCAATTTAAATTCCCTCCTGCTGGTTTTTCTGTTCTTTTTTATTTTTTTTTTATTTTTTTTACTTGTTGCGCATTAGCATTTGCGCCTTAAATTGGGTGCGCTAGCTTTTCACACGATACTTATTATACAATATCAGAAAAGAACTCACCCCAAAAACTGAAAAAAAAAAAATAGAAAAAAAAAGATGAGTCACAACACAATAGAAACACCGAAACCAAAATTTCAAATAAACAGGGTATAAAACGAAAAAAAAAGAAACATTTTCCCACCAAATGTCTACATTTAATGTGCCTCGGTTTCTCGTTCCTCGTTTCTCTCCCTCTTACTTTTTGCGTTTTAATTTAAACACTGTTAATTTAGTTGTTACGCTTAAAAGCCAAAAAGCATCTTGATAAAAATAAAAAAAAACCAAAAACAAAAAGACTAAAAAAAAAAACGTTAAATTTTTCTCTTCTTTTCGTTTTTCCAAAGAAAAAAAAAAAGAAGAAAAGTTACATGAGCAAAAAGTAAAACAGAAAACAAAACAAGAGAAAAAAATAAATAAAAATAATTTCTCCGAGTGATATCAATCCTTTTGATTTCTTCTTGAGATGCATATGTGTGTGTGTTCGTGTGTGTGTGTGTAATTTGAACAACAACAAAAGCAAAAGCCCAAGTCGTCTCCCTCTTGTGTCGAGCTAGAATTTATTATTTCCGCCAACATGTTGCCCGAAACTCCCTTTTTTTGTTTTTTTTTTTGTACTTCTCCTCTTCTTACATGATCCCCCCTCATCATGCCACCTATCAACAAACATACACACACAGTTGACAAGCATTCCGGTGGCAGTGTTCCATTGAGTCAGAGCAACAGGTACGCATGCGCAACATCATCATGGTTGCTGCTGGGGTGGTCGCTGAAGAGGAACGACTACGACGACTACGTCAAACAAAAGTATGCGAGGAATACTATGTGAATTTGCGGCGCAAACGCAGCGAAACGCGTTCACTGCGGTCCTATATATGTACATACGTAGAAAAATATGTATGTATGTACATATATATGAAAAGATATGTCTGCCGGCTGCTGTTTTACTTTAATTTGGTCTATACCCTGATGTTGTTGTTATCGGCGCAATTCCGCCTTTTGAAATTTGCTGCTCTGTTGAGCTTTTTTTTCTAGTTCGTTTTTGGGTTTTTTTTTTTTTTCTTTTTTTTGTGCGGGGCTTTTGTATTTATTTTACACTTGATGAGCACTACCCTCCACCTCCACATTTTGAAGAACTTTTAATTTTAGAGATGAAAGCGTGACAAATACAAATTCTAGCCTCTCAGAATCGTGATTAATTGTGAATAATCTGTGAAATATGTATGCAACTAAAATTGATCTGCCACATTGATGGTGTTGCTGCCCCATTTATCGATTCGAAGTCTTGCTAAAACACATACAAAGGCAATTCTTGAGTTTCTAATGCCATTTCTTACACGTATGATCATTGGAATTCTCAACTGGTTCTAGTCCAAATAATACATAATGAAAATTATGATTAATGTCGAAATTATTATTTCAACTGTACTGTATTAATAGGATTATCTTATTAACTGAAAATTCCATTAAAAGTAAAGTTTTTTAAACAAATTTGTTTGTAAATTGTGGCCTATTATATTGTACTATAATATATCATAATTTTAGAATAACCAACTAGTTGTGGAAACGAATATTTAATAATTTTAAAATT
The DNA here is from genome assembly GCA_037075365.1 of Drosophila emarginata. Classification (NCBI taxonomy): domain Eukaryota; kingdom Metazoa; phylum Arthropoda; class Insecta; order Diptera; family Drosophilidae; genus Drosophila; species Drosophila emarginata. The sequence goes on from JBAMCD010000296.1 coordinate 6,226,462, forward strand.
CCCAACTAGTTCTGGCAACGAATTTTCACTGTTGTGTTTAAATTTTTATCTAGCTTTAGGTTTTTTCTAAATACCTTTCACTTAGTTAAAGATCAGTTTAGAATATATTAAAGTAAATCTATGATATAAAATAGATAACTTAAATTAATTAATTGATGCTAAATTTTTAAAGCTTACTAATTAATGAATTTATATAAAAGTCATGTCGAATAATAAATAATAGACTTTATGTGTGTTATATTTATGCCTTTTCTTTGCTTTAGTTTTGTATATCAAATGTCTTACCTTTCCAAGCGTTTTAATTTAGATATCATATTTTTGTTTTTTTTTTATGGTATTAATAAACTTTTTTGCTGATGTATGAAAAATCAATTGATTTTTCAAGTCAAGAAAAACGTTTGACATCATATCTCTCATAAGCAGAAATTCAACGAAAAGAGAGATGGCAAATGGAGAATAATAATAACAATAATAATAAAGAAAATTTTCTCGAGGTCAAAGCAATAATCATGAAATCATTTATAACAACAACAATAACAACAAGAAAATTCCTAAATAAAATCCTCAACAATTTGCCATTACGGGGGATTTCTTTATGGCCAAATACTCAAAACTAATTTCATGGCTTTAGTGTTAAGCTTCAGTGCAGTTGAAGCAACAACAAGCAACAACAAACAACAACAATTTGTAATAAGGTCAACTGCGCTGCTTTATAAAGGTCACGGCATTCCTTGACTATAGTGAATGGCTAGGTAGATGAGTAGATAGGTGGGTGGGTGGGTGTTTGGTTGGTTGGTTAGTTGAATGAGTGGGTGGGTGGATCGGTGGGTGGTTGGCCGGTTGGCATGCTGTTTGCCGCTTACTGTTGGCTTGTCGCCCCAAGTGGCTAAAAAAGAGATTTCAGTCGAGGTTGCTGTTGCCATTGCAATTCCTTTCCTGATGCAACTGCACCAGCTAACTGCAACAACAACAAAAGGCGAAAGGAAAAAAAAAAAAAAAAAAGAAAAACTGGGAAAAAAAGAAGAAAAACGTTGAAATAATGACAGCCCCAGGGTGGCTCTTTTTTTTTTTTTTTTTTTGGCGGTGGTGCGGAGAGACAACAGATGCTGTGGCTGAAATCAAAACATAACCAAAACAATGCAACAGCAAGACAATGCCAGGAGATGGTGGGTGCGCACAGCGACGGGCAGAGGAATAGATGATGTTGGTGCTGTAGTAGTAGAAGGCAAGGGGTGGGGCGCCACAATGCTACCATTAATGAAAATGGCCAGCATGGAGCAGCAAAATAGAGATAGGATGAATGAGGGAGCGAGACCAAGGGGGAGAGTGAGATAGAGTGGCAGCAAGAGGCATAGGGCGTAGTCAGTAGGGGGGGGAGGGAAGAAAAATTATGTTGGCCATATAATTAAACTTTAGAAAGTCAAGAAAAGATATAAGACAAAAAAAAAAAAGAATTCCTAAATGTGCAAAAAATTATTTTAATTTAATTATTAATAATAATTGAATAATTTATTAATAAATATTTTAGTTGATTGCAAAAAAAAAATTAAAAGCAAATATTTTCAACAATTACAGCTTTTAGTCATAAATTGATCAAACTTTTGGCCAATTGATTTCGTTACTACAGTTAATATTAATTTGGCCAATACCCTGATGAACCCCATTAAAGAAAATGAAAAAAAAAAAAAAAAATGGTTTGTCGACGCTCTTGATTTGTGCCACAAGTATCTGTATCTGTATCTATGTATATGTATCTTTATCTGTATTGTGTATTTGTGTGGTATGCATTGCTGTTAGACCATGCCCGCATTGTTTTCATTTCAGAAAACTGCTCCGTTTTCGCATGCTTAATTATGGCCATTGACATGCAACGTGTTGCACTGACGATGCTGCTAATGCTACTGCTGCTGTTGTTGCTGTTGTTGTTACTGCTGTTGCTATGTATCTATGAGATACATAAAACTAATAAGCACACGCGCGCTATTTGTATTTCCATCTCTATTTTATGTCCCTGTCTCTGTCTCTATTTGGCTGGGCGGGCAACAGCAGCAGCATCATCAAGAGCAACAGCAACAGCAACGACAGGGCCTATCAAATTAATCATGTCGTATCGCATTTCGCCAGCCCTTGCCGCTTGCTATAGTCACATTTATAGCTCTATTTGGTTATTTAGTTGCTGTTGCTGCCTCCACCTTACCCGCTGCCTATACACCTCTCCCCGCAATCTCCCTCACACACTTGCCGGAATTTATCTTTTTTGGCTGCGACATAAATTACTCGCATTTGCAACTTGCAAATGGGACCCAGGCGCAGAAATGGTAGAGAGAGAGAGAGAGAGAGAAAGAGTCGTGGCGGGGGGGAGATTGCTAGTTGTTGTTGTTGTTGTTGGTGGATGCCAGGCACTTAGTCAGGCAGAGAGCTCTTTAAATTTAGTTTCCCTATGTGTATGAGTGTGTGTGTGTGTGTGTGTGTTTATACACTTATTCTCTTCTTCTCCCTTTCTATCTCCCACTCTCTCTCTCTCTCTTTCTCTTCAATCTCCATGCTTTGCTTCCTTTTACCATTCATTTTTTTGTTGTTTTTTTTTCTCTGTTCATTTTTGCCATCTCATAAATCAGCTGGTTTTAGTTACAGTTTACAGTTTGTTTACACTTTTCCTCCTCGTATCTTACGGTATGCACATATTTTAATTAGATTTACCCCCCCCCCCCCCATTTCCCTTACCATCTCCAGTTCCTCCTTTGGATAGTGGCAAATATGTTGAAAGGCAGCAGCAGCAGCTAATTTAGATATATTTAATAATTAGTGCTAGTTTTTAGTTTTTGCTTATCTAAAATCGTTTTTTTTTAGTTTTTAGTTAGGTAAGTTTAGCTTCAATTTAGGTTAAAATCAGGTAAAGTTTAGTATTTAAACCAAATTGAAAAAATACTTGGCTAAAGCAATTTTAAATTAAACATAAACAATTAGTGTGTAGTGGGAGTCCATTAAAAAGCGGTTTGGATTTTTTTACAAGGCTAAAAGTATTTTTCGAAAGCAAAGTTTTAGGATTTATGTATATCTTAAGAGCATTAGCCAAACAAAGAAATATTTTTAGTTTTTTTATAGCCGGTTTGAAAACAAAAAAAAATGTTTAATTAAACTAAAACAGCTCGAATAAAATGTTAACTTTAGAGAAATGTTTTGTCCATGTAGGAGGAAGTGATACAATGCCATGTCAATCCTTGGATTTTGGCTAACTATTTTTTATTTCAAATTAAGTAGAAATTAAATGAATAATTTCTAGATTTAGGTTACCCATAAAAATTAAAAATTTTGTCTTTTAAACAGACACTTTCTATTTTACAATTCAACACTTATTTTTATTAAAGAATTTTCTAGTACTATTAAAAAATATTATTATAAATTACTATTTGCAGTCGAAAGTTTTCAAATATCTCTCTTTTAATACCTTTTGCAAATTGCAACACGATAAAAATATGTACATACATATATAATATATTATTTCATATAGTACGATTTATTTAATAGCTTCCAATTATTTAAATAATTTAAGTATTATCTCATTTTTGACTGTGACATTGAATAAGAAAATCAATCAATTTTCATACTTGAACTTCTCTTTTACTAATGAATTTTTAAAATAGAAGAAAAAAAAAATAAATACATTTTATAATTAACCAAAAGCAGCAACAGCACAAGTAGAAGAAGAAGAAGTGCAAGTAGACAGAAAATATAATATAATAAATAGCAACAAAAATATATGTGTTAAAAGGCAATTAAACGCAATTAGCCAATTAGCATGGGTCATCAACTTGGCTAGCAGCAACGGCAAACAGCAGCAGTAGCAGGGCGGCAGCGCCACCAACTTCCGTTAGAATCCAACAAAAACAACAACAAAACATATTTGAAATTTGTTTGTATATTTCTTAGTTGCTTTTCATTTTGGCTGTTCGTAGCTGTTGTTGTTGTTGTTGCAGAGCGTGCAAAATGTTGTCCCAATTTTTCAAGCATAAAACAAAAACTGTCTGCCAGAGTAGCCCACATGAAGTTGAAGAGAGACATAGACAGATATATCCACTATATATATATATATGTACATATATAAATATATATAAAAGTTGTTTTATTTTGCAATAAACACACACAAAAGAAAAAAAAAAAATAAACATTCAGACGGCCATAGACATAATAATAAAAAAGAATTATTATGTAATATACATATACATAGTTGGGCTTTTTTTTTTAATTATAATTTTTTTTTGTTGTTTTGTTTTTTGCCGGCACTCTTTTTTAGTGCCTTTTGGTTGGACAATCAACAATTGCAGATGAAATAAGAGTTTTTGCTAGGTCTTCTTTTTTTTCTTTTCTTTTTGTGAATGATTGGGCAAACAACAAAATGCACCCAAGAAGAGGTCATGGAAATAACAGATACTAGATAAAAAATATCTGAGGATAATTTATTATAACTAAAGACTGTCATATCCTTTTGTTTAATCCTTAAAGCATTCAACTGTCTAGATTTAGTCTTGTTTTTAACATAACTAAAACAAAACTATTTTTGTTCAAATTTACGAATTTAAATGGATCAAATCGATTCTAGATTCTAAATCTAGTTCAAACTGCTTTGCCCCTTAAACTAAATTATAAAGAGACATTCAGAATGCAAATAAAAAGTTTTGTGTTTTAGTTTTTTAAGTTATAAAAATATTTTTACATGCTACACTTTTATAGCCAGCTTTTCAGTTTAAACCTAATTTAAAACTCCTCATGAATTTGGCATTTTAATAAATATAAAGCAATTGGTGAAATTAAATATAATTCACTTTTTCAGTATCTGCCAAATGTTTGCAGTTCATTGAACTATTTGCCAAAGAAGATCAAAGAAAAAAATAAAATGGCTTAAAAAGTAAATTCGTTTTAAACAATAAAATAATAATAAAAATCCGTCCGCAAATATTATAGCAAGGAGCTTTATAAATACATAATATAAACATTCACGCCGGGTGAACGTGTTGAAAATGTTTAAATGAATTTAACAGATCCGCTAAAAAAGAAAAAAAAAAAAAATAACGCAAACCAGAGATATAAAAAACGTATACTTTAGTCAGGGTAAAGACAGACAATAAGTTACCCTGTAAATTATATAGATTTTATATTGAATTACGCTTTGTCACCCAACTTTACTACGTTTTCTTGGGTTAATATGCGTTTTATGATCCACATGCACCTTTGCACCCACGTTTCGTTTTGATTTTAACATAGAAATCTCAACGACCCTATCAAAGATAGTTTTATTTGTAGCTTAGGGTTAAATATATGTCTTGGTTTTGAATTCCTTTCAACAAAGATATTTTACCAATTTGCGTCGAATCAATATCTACATATAGTAGATATATTCTTTGATGCTTCGTTGCGACCAGTTGATACGATCAAAAATAAATTTGTTTAAATTAAAATTAATGCTTTTGGAGAACTTGAGAATACCCTGTATGAATTTATAAATATCCAATTAATAGTTTTAGATATTTGAGAAACTATTTTAATGTTTTAATGTCGGTCCCAGGGGTTTTGAGACACTGTACCTCCTTAGCAATAGGTTTTTGATAAGGTTAGGTAAGTCTTATTTAGTTTCTAAACTAAGTAACTTATTATTAATAATGAATAGTTATACCGAGTAATTTTAGGTTACACAGATTTTAAATACATATTTCTAATATAACCCATCAAAAACGTAGTTTATAGGGTATGAGAAACTACACGACATCGTTAAAGAAAATATTGCAACATTTCAGTGAAAGAGATACCCGTACTTAAGTTTTATTTGTAGGCGCAAAAGTGTCGTCATCCTTGAGCATCTGCGGCGATATCCTTGACATTAAAGGACTCGCAGCCAGACTCAAAAAGCTCTTCTCTCTCTCTCTCTCTCTTTATCTATCCCATACTGTCGCTGATTTTTTCTCTGTCTCTTATAGAGTTTGCCCAGCCAAGTGAACCAATTAAATTGCACTTTTTTGTGCGATTTTTTTTTTTTTTTTTTTTTTTTGAAAGCAAGCAGCGAGGCAAATTAATGTTACTTCACACTCTGAATTATGAGTCTTGCCACAAGCGGCGCATAAATAAAATCAGTCTGCCAAAAAGGCAGAGAGAAAAAAAAAACCAAAATGAATCAAAAAAGAATAAAAAAACACACGAATGTAACAGAAACAGCAAAACAGAAAGAAGAAAAAAAAAAAAAAGTCGTGCAGAACTTTGCTCTCCTGAACAGCTCATCGTATATGCAGGGCGCATCGTTGGCCCACTCACTTCATCCCCCCCGCCAAACACCATTGCCACCCACCCCCCAAGCAACCTACTTGTCCCCTTGGCCTCCTACCACTTTTGGAGCAGCGGTAAAATTTGCTGCACGAGTGTCGAACCTATTTGTAGTTATCAGAAAATTAAAAAGAACGTGAAAGAAGAAAAATGTTTTAGCTTGTTGTAATGCGGGGATGGCTGAGGAGAAGAGAGGGTAAAACTGTTAGAATGGAGTACGGTGGGGACCTGGCAGAGGTGCGGTCGTGCCATGTGTTTAACTGTGAATTTCAGCTATAAGTGAAATAAATTGTTGAGAGCACACACACACACACACAACAACAACAAAACAAAAATTGACAGGGAGAAAAAAATAAATTGCCTATAAAGGGTCGAAAGAAACGAATTTATGATACCCTTTTTTATAAGGGTTGTATCATCTATTGCTTAGAAATTCTTTAATTTCTTTTAATTCTATAAAAAAAAGAAATTTAACAAAATATGTTTGAATATGGCATAACAAATGTATATACCCCCCTCTTACATCCAATCTATGCGTACAGGGTATCCGTGTATAAAGTAGAAGCAGAACCAAGAAATAACAGTTGAAGGCTGAAATTTGAAATGGGTTAAAAATGGGTTAGTTAAGGTTTAAGGTTCACTATAAATTAAGTTCTCAGATCACGGTCTTTGGTATTCTGATATTATCATTCATAACTGTAAAGTTATACAATACGATTTCATAACAAAATCTATCTAATTGCATTTGAAGGTAATTTTAAATAAATGCAACCAAAAAGAAATACCATAACAGAAACTGCAATTAAACTCTGATGCAGTTTTTTTTTCTTTCAATTATTATTTCATTATTATATGTATATAATATATACAGATTATCTCATAGAAACTATAACATTATGTTTGGAAATTTTTTAAATATATTTAAATAAATTTATTTTAAAATTCAACTAACACTTTCAAAACAGTTAAAGCAAATAAAGAGCTAATTTAATTCATTATACATCCCCCAAAAAATTGGTCTGGAAAGTTCGTCACGTTCGTACGCAATCTCTGAATAATATTTTTTAAATGAATTATTTATTAATTTAAGCCATTTTGTTGATTTGTGTTTTTGCCATTCAAATCAATCAGTTCCCCCTCAACAAATGTTCGCAACATTTTTTGACAACTTGAAGTTTGTATTTTTCATTCGTTTTTTGTTTTTTTGACTTTTCAAAGTTTTTGCTGTTTTCGGTTTTGGAACCTGCGGCTAACATTTCTCATAGCCATTTTCAAGTAGCTTCCAAATTCCGAATTTGGTTCGCCCAAAGGCAATCGAGCACTTGAGAAATGATTTACCCGCCGGGAAGACTCTTCACCATCTCCCTTCCATCCCTCCCCCCCCACACGCCTTGTCTCTCCCCATTCAGCACAATTTTCTTGCAAATCACGCAAATGGATTGATTACGCCTTAAATTGATTAATTTTGATGCCAAAAGCAACTTTAAGAAAGCAAAAAAGAAATACTGCAAAAAGTTCTAATGAATTTCAACCACCAGAACTCAGTTGAACTCAATTGAATTAATAAACCAAAAAAAGAAAAGGGGAGAGAGACGAGAGAGAACTAAAAATTTAAACAGCATTTTTTGGGTCCAGTTGTTCGAGTTGGCCTGTGCCAAGTGTTTGATGCTCTAACGCTTTGAAGTTGTATTTCTTATACGCTTGAATTAGTCCAAATTCGAAATAGAATCTGACAGCCAAAAAGAAATTGAAAAAAATACAAAAAAATACAAAAAAAAACCAAAGTAAACTATAAAATAAAACAAAAATAAGAAAATACCTATGGTCTATACGATAAAAAAAAAACATTGAAGGAAATCAATTTAGAAAAAAAGAAAACGTTGCCACTAAGCCAAACACCAAAGACAACACCTCAACAATTATCACGTTGCATCTTTAGAGAGAATATTTTTCCGGTAATCAAAGCCATTGGCCTTCCAATGACCAAGCCTAAAACGAACGTCTGGGGGGCTCACCGTGGTTGTATTGAGTTGAGATAGGCGGCTGGCAGGCAGGCAGGTTAGTTAGTTTGTAAGGCAACCAGCAGTGGGTAATAATGCCTTGAAGAACGGAAATGCAAAAGCGACACGCAAGAGAGGGACAGATACGATACGATACGATATGATATGATACGATACAAAATGAGTATATATATGTATATGTAAAAGTGCACGATCCGACGCAACGCGCCATTGAGCGGAACTTGAAAATTGTCGGTGTGTTATGTGTGTGTCAGTCAGTCCCTCTGTCCCTGCTGTCTGTCTGTCTGTCTCTTTCTCATGATCGCCTCTCTAACTGTGTTTCTTTGTACCTGTTTTGAAATTGGTTAACAAATAAATAAACAACAACAAAAACAAAAACTAGGTGTGCTTGGCGGCAGAGGTCATTCTTTTTGCCATATTTGAAAGTTGTAGCCCAGACACTTGGCTATGATGTCACAACTATAGATTGATCAGTTAGTTATGCAATGCCAGCAATTGAAACTGCAATTAAAACTTCATTTTTTTACTTTCAATATGTCCAAGAGTTACCAGAACTACCAGAACATTTAAAACGAATTGTTTGCAAAATTTTACAATCCTTAAAAGAACCTTAAAAGTAAAAAATAAAGAAATAAATTTCAAATTTGTTTAAAAAACGTTCCAAAGTAAAGCTTGTAATCTATATAGAGATGGAATGGAAAGAATGTTTTAATATAAACTAAACTAATAAACTAATGTTAAGATTCGCACTAGAACCAAAATTTACTTTAAAATTATTCCGAAATTGTTTTTTTTTTTTTCATAAAAAGTATATTTCAAATAGTTCTTGGAATCAAGTTTTCTTTACAATAAAATTTTCTTTTCTTTCCTACTTCCCATAAATTTTAAATCATAATTTTAGAATAAAAATTCCATAAAATATGATACAAATACAAAATTTTTCAACTTAAATCTGAGTAATTTGTTCAATTCTATTTGCTCTATTTCATTTAGTTTGTCCCTCCCTCCTCCTGACATATTTCACTAAAAGAATTGGTTCATTTATTTATGCACTAAAAGTACATTAATTTACATAAATTTCAAAAATTGTTTGTGATTTAAAAAATTTATGTTAAATTGAAGACAATTGATTTTAAAGGTAAATTGTTTAGAGGGGGAGAGAGAGAGAGAGAGATGAACAAATCGCTGGTAATTTAACTGCTTTTATCCGTAATAAAAATCAACATTGTTGAAAATTGATTAAGCGGAATGACTATAGCTTCCAGTAATTGTAATTGTAATAGCAATAGCAATCCAAGCCAACGCCCACACACAAAGCGACAACAATGCAACAGAAACGTACCAATAACCAAATCAGTTAAACAAAAGCCGCTTCAAGCCATAAAAAACAAGGGTTGGCTGGATGGACTGCGGAATGGAATTTGGGAATGCCACATTAGAGGGCCATTTAAAATGCATTTGTTGGCCAGCTTACACAACAAAGCCAAAACCATGGCAAACTAACTTGCCTATGATGATGATGATGATTGGGCATTGGCCAGGTTCACTGTCAATGCAAAAGAAACAAAAAAAGAGAGGTAGAAATTGTCTGACCAAGTTAAATTGCTAAACACCGTTTGACTTGGGCCTAATCAAGGTCGTCCTAGCCATTTATCTATCTGCTGTTAATGCTGCGGAAACATTTTTCTATCTAACCCAATTTCGTGCAAATGATTTTGTCTTTACGATATGACAGCAAAAATTCCTCCTCCTTTACAACAAAAATAAAAAAAGAAGCAAAACAAAATGAAAAAAAAAAATGGCAATAACAATAATAATAAAAAATAATTATGCTCAATAATAAACAGCAATCAGTGATTGCAAAAGGCACTACCAACCAAACAATTGAAGAGATTGAAGTTTCAACCACTTTGTTGTTGTTTTTTTTTTTTTTTTATAGTAAAAATATTTTCAGTTTTGTCATTGTGTTTGGCTTTAAAGTTTGTTCGTTCAGTTCGTTTGCCCACTCATGTGAGAAAGTCGTGCCAAATGCAGATTTTCTGTTTAATGATCATGATAATGCTATACAAATATTTCACTTTTTACGACAATTTTTGTGCTCTGTGTTTGACATTTTTTTTTTTTTTTTTTTTTTTAATTTTTACCAAATTCACTTTGATATCTATCATCAAACCATGCTGAGCAAATCTTTGTCTCCACTTTTATACAATAGGTCCGGCCCAGAGGGCGGACGGGGACGGTTGACGGGCGTTTCTTTACTCTTTTTGCCTTGAATTACGTTCATTACAATAGAAAATGGAAATTAAAATTGTGTCTGTGTGCGTGTATCTGTGTCTGTATATGTAAAGCATAACAAATAGCTTCAGGCTTTGATAGGATTTACTTTTTAAATGCAAAAACCATTTGTATACGAAAATTTGTACAAAACTAAAAATCATCTGAAATATTTGTAATTTGAACAGCTGCAATGTAATTTACCTGATTTTCACAATGGAAAATATTTTGTAAGCCTCAGAAACTAAACTGATGAATATGGAAATAAATAGACAACAATTATTCTACAATGCCGAAGAGGAATATTTTATGAGACAAAAGAAAGATTTTAGCTTTGCGGTTTATTCAAAAATTGTTAAAATAAGTAAAATATAAATAAATAAATAAATAATAAAATCATGAAGTTAAAAAATTTAAGAAGAGAGAAAAATATGTTACCAAAACCAACAAATATTTTATTTGTTTATTTTTGCTAAATGTTTTAATTAAGTTTTAAATGTTTGTCGTTTAAACTTGTTTACTGAACAGAAATCTATATAATGAATATCTTCTATTTTATTTTATTTAAATTATAGCAATTCTTTTTACTGAGTTAAGATACAAACATATTTACAATGTATCTGAAGTGTTTAAATTCATATAGTTCACAATTTACAGATTTAAAAGAGATAAGAAAAAAAAACCAAGCTTATTTAATTAAATCTGAGTAAAATGTTTTTGTTCCAACTTGCCAAGAAGTTTTTTCTATTGATAAACTTTATTTGAATACCAATAAATTCTGCAAGCTCTATGAGTGTTTTCTCTTGATATAAATTTAGAGAATTTTTCAAATAATCAATTCGATGAACCATTTTTTTTTTTAATATACTTATACAGACAGAACACTTTACGTGTCCTGAAAATGTTCTCATAATAAAGGGAGGAATTTTATTTCATTAACGCCAAAAAGGTTCTTGAAAGAATATGCAAATTTGTGAATACATATATGTAATTATATATCCACACTAGATATGTAATCTGTTGACTGTTAATGCAAATTAATTTGCATTCAATTTAAAGTTGAAATTAAAAAAAAGTACTGCAAGCAATTAAAATATTCATAAGACCTACATACATACATAGACATAGAGAAAATTGCCTAAAGAATTCTCAAGATCCAATTTTAGAAAATGCATTTCCATTAGAAAAAGTTCCCAGTTTGAGTTTAGATACTTCCCTTTAGACTTTGTAACATTATCCCCATCCCGTCTGAGCAAAAAGAATCTAATTAAAATTCGCGCTACAAATACCAAAACAAGTTGCAACTAAAGTAGTATAGAAGCTGCAGAAACTAAAGCTGACGACCGACCTCAATGCAGAATGACTTTGGCATGCAAATTTTTTTTTTATTTTTGTTGTTGTTTTTGTCGGTTTGTCTGACTGTCACGCTCTTACTCTGTCTGCCAGTCTCTTTGTCTGTTGGTTGGTTACCAACAAAATGTCAATTGCAAATGCACCAACAGCAGCAGTAGCCCAAAAACCAACCCAACCAACTGTAGGCTCTAGTTACAAAAAGAGATGTGCCGTGAGTAATGCGGTTTTTTCAGCTCCGACCATGAAATACCCTTTAAAACTTAAAACAAGAAAAATATAATAATTCATTGAAAGCTATTAATATATTAATTTATGAATTTACTTATTACCAACAGACAGCTCTTTCTATTAAAAAACGTGGAATATAAATATTTTAACAGTCATTAGCTATTTTTAGAGCCTTTTCTTTCGATTAAAGATTTTAAAATTTAAAAATCTTAAAGTGTTTTTCATCACAGTATAATTTTGATGTTAATTTAAATAATAAATCAATTGCTTAAGATTATAAAATATTTTTTTGTAGACTCTTTTTACGAAATTGTCCACAATTCTTTATCTTTCGGAAAACAAGAACAACTTTAATTAAAGATTTTTATTATTTTTGCATAATTTTTTTCTTTCTTTTAATTATATAAAAACAATATTATAAAAAAAAAAAATTATGAAAATAGAATGAGAAAGCTGTATCTTAAAAATTAATTCATTATAGGAAGAACTTCATTATATAGAAGTTCACTAGAAGAAGAATCGACTGTAATAAAAGTATTCTATGCTCCTCAATAAAATTCCTTTTAAATGACAATCTTTTAAATTTTAAATTAAATCCAACTAGATTTAAGACTCTAAAATTTTTTCACATTATTGTTTCGATTTAGTAGATGTAAATCAGAAATCTATTTATCTATCTGTCTATCTATTTGATATGCCCTATTGTTATATTGGTAATAGGGTATAATGCAGCTGGGTTGGCTCACTACTCTAACTTTGGTACGCTCTTCCTCAACTGGCCCCCAAGCTCATCAATGTGCTATTTATATATATGAAATCAGACCTATCTAAAACCCCCCTCAACCCACCAATCTTCCTTTTGTTTCATTTGAATCTGGTACTCCCCCGTCATCGTTATAGTTAAGTTGGTTGCCAACTTTAGAGTAGAAGTGTAAGAAATCTGCATTTCAAATCAGCGACAACAAAACAAAAAAATAAAAAAAAAAAACTACCATACCATATACATATATATATGTATATGTATATATACATATATATATAGAAAAAAAATGTAAAATAAAAGCAGCTCTTACAATTGCATGCTCCAGTAATTTCCACCCAAAAAGGGGAGCAAAATGCGGATAGAGAGAGGGGGTTCAGCATCAACAAGTGTCTGTATGTATTTAAAGGGTTGCCACATATTCATACATATGTATATATATATATATATATATATATATATGTTTAGGTATGTATGAATGAATAAATGAATTTCCCAGGCCCCATAGAATGGGGCCTCCTATACATATATATTTATACATATATGTTTTTGGCCCATCGTCTCCATTACCAACTCACTCACTGACAAAGCTTGTTATTCAAATTGATATAAAGAGTGCGACAGAAGGGGGGGAGATGGGAGGCACTGCAATTGCGGGTATGCAACACTGCAACAACAACAAAAAAGGGTCAAATAGAATTTTATGGTTGAAGAGTTGCGTCGGTGTGGCATTCCTCCAACTCGCATCATTCATTTCTTTTTTTTTTTTTTTTTTGTTGTTTTCAGTTAGTTAAAGTTTTTAACTTGTGATATGTTTTAAACAATGAAAACTGTCGTTGCTCTCTTTTGTTCGAGTGTGTGTGTGTGTCTATGTTGGCCAAACTTTTGACCAGACCAGACATAAACCGGAAGTTAATAGTGGAGAAAATCAAAAGAACAGTAACAAAAGAGAAGAAAGAAGGGTAGACGGTAAAGGGGAAGGAGAGAGGGTTATACATCTCAGTTAGTCATGGGCTTTAAATTTTCTAGTTAGTTGACGATCTCTATGACATTTTTTTTTTCCCATTGTTAAAGACAATTTAATCTTAGAAATGTCTCTTCTGACACAGTGGAAAGTAGATAAACATTTTAGAAATCCATCAAAATCATAATGGTCCATATATACATATATATAGTGAAACTATGACCAGATTATGGAAAACTAAGAGAAATTTAAAAGTTTAAATATTTAAGAGTAGATATATTAAAATTTTTAAAATTATACTTAATAATACATACAAATAAAAAAGATCTCCGTAAGACTTAGTCTTAGGCACTATGAGAGATAAGAGTTAGCCATTTTTACTATACGTGTATTAAATATGCAAATTATTAAAAGATTGTTTAAATTTTTTTCACGAAATAAAGATAAAAAAAACTTTTACAGATGATGATATCAATTTATGATAATTGGAATAAAAGTTTAGGAAATTAAAGTAAGCACACTGCGGAAATTAAAATAATATATTAGATAGGGAATCTAGGGAGACTTTTTTTGGAAGGTATTATTCAAATAAAATGAGAGATTATTATAATTAAATACTGATAATTATTGTCAAGACAGTCTTTAATTAAATCTGTACAAAACTGTAGTTTAATAAGCATAGTAGTTCACTTCTAAATAGAAGATAAAGTATTTTAAAGGCAACCAAAAAGCTACTATAATATCAAAAACGATCCCCTCTAATGATTCATTATATTGTCTGACCCAGTTATTTAGATTGTGTCTATTGATTAACTCCAATTTTGACGTTAACTTACAAAATATTATAGCCTTTTGCATATTCTATACATATATTTTTTTTTTAATTCCGTTTTGATATGCAATATTCTAACATCAAATATGCCGCCTTTTTGATAAAGCAGAATTTAACCCCTTTTTCCCCCCTCTTCAAACAGATATAAGTAGGTAAAACTTCTAAACCAAAAAAGATAAATCAAAATTACATTAATTAACAACCATGTAAAATTGTGCCAAATTGAGTTTTTTTTTTGGTTTTCTTTCCTTCTAAATTGACCACACTTTTTGTTGGAGAAGGCGTGTCCACCCAAAAACCACAAATGCTAATTTGACTAGTTGTTGTTGTTGTTGCTTGGTTGGTTGGTTAGTTGGTTGGCTAGTTGGTTGGTTGGTCAGTTAGTTACTTGGCAACGAAATTTGCAATCAAAATCTGTTGAAACAACAATCTGATTGTCAAATACATACCTTAAATATGTTAAGTAAAAATATCGCCTAGAATATACCCTTTACTAAATGAGATAATATTTTTGTTTTATTTTTTAGCTAAAGCAAATTGTCTTGTTCATTAATAAATGACTTAGCTTTGGTATATGATAATTAGATATGTATATATGAGATATTTTTCATTGACCTTTAATTTTACCAAGTTGAAATGGAGTACAAATAGATTCGATTAGTAAAGTGAGAACAATTGTATATACATACATACATGCATATATAATTATATTTAAATGGATGTACATATTACTTTCTGTGACATATATTTTTGTGAATTTTTAAATTTTTGTAAATAGTTAAAGTTCACTTAATATTTCAGATCTTAGAAATAATTGAGAATTCAAAAAATATTGTTTAATTTTTTTTTTTAGAGATATAATTTGATTCATCTCAATATCATGTCTATCATACCTTAACCATTTTTTTCTACAGGGTATACAGAAAATGTACTTTTCATTTTCCGGATGTGGGTGGTGTTGGTATAGGCCAAAAGAAAATGGGGTTGTGGGACTAAATAAGAGGGCAAATAGATTACATCATAATTTAAGTTAGGACAAAAGAAAAAAAAAGCACACAAAATTGTTTACCAACTTTAAACAAATAGTTTTTCGGTTTTTTTTTTTGTTTTTGGTATTTGCGTTTCTTTTTTTTTTTTTTTTTTTTTGTTACTTCGTTTAAGTTGTGGGTCAAAGTCTTTGAAAAAATGATGTTGTAAAAGAAAAAGTAAACCATGAACATAAAAGTGCTTAAAAAAAAGAAAAAAAAAAAGCAAAGAAAGAAACAAAACCAAGTTATATGAAAACATGGCGCATAACTGACAAACGGGTTCTGCTAGACAACCATCCCTCTCCAACCTACCTTCCCCCCCACCCCACACCCCTTTTTACCCTCCTTCCCCCTTCGCCTATAGTGCACTCTCTTCGCTTCAATAAATGTGGAAAATGTTAAGTATACCAGAAATTTATTGCAACTATTTTTTAATGTAGTGTGAAAAAAAAACAAAATAAATCTGAATTAATAATAAATGAAAAAATAAAACAAAAAAAAAAAAAGTAAAATAATTTCTCTAATTAATTGTACATGCGTTTGGGTTTTTTTTTTTCTCGAAATTTTCCCCATTTTTGGCCAAAGCAATTTTCTTATGAAAAACCACACCAAATGAAAGCCAACTCGGAGTGTGTGTTTGTGTGTGGCAACAACTTGGCGACACTTTAACAACATTTTTGAAATTTTCATTTATTTCTTTCATCTGCAAAAAGCACTCTTGGGCAATTTAACGCGCATTTTTTATATATATATATACATATACATATATATATTTTTTTATTAACATTTACAGGATGCCAATAATATTGGCAATGGTTGCGGCGCACCCAACTATGGACAACATCAGCAGCAGCAGCAGCAACACCAGCAGCATCAGCAACATCAGCAACATCAATTGCAACAACAACAACAGCAGCAACAACAACAACATCCACCGCAACTAAATGTCGAGGCTGTCATATTACAGAATCAGGTGGATTCATTGCAATGGCAATTGAAACAGGTGAGTTGGTTTTTTTTCTTTTCATTTGGGAAGGAAGGGAGGGTGAGAAGGTGAGGGTGGAAATTTTATTACGACTAGCGACTAAAAAAAAAAAAATAAAACCAAAGACTTAAGACACAAACGTGAGTGGTGGGTATGTAAATCAATGCCAATCCCCTTTTGAGTGAATGCATTTGTGGGATATGTTACACTTGTTTTGCATAAATATTTACATACCTACATATATACATACATATACACATAGCCACATATATCTATATATATGTATATGTATATATCTATTCATTTCATCAGATTCCCTGACTTTGTCTTTCTTTCCGTCCATTCTTTGAAATTGTTCTCACGCTTAATTATCAACTAGAATTCTACTTTATATATATGTATGTACATATGTATGTATGTATGTTTATATATGTATCTGTTCTGTCTTTGGATAAGTGGATTTTTAGCATTTCCTTAATTTTAATTCTTCTTCATCGTCTTGTCTTTTCTTTTCTTTTATATTATTTTTATTCTATCTATTATTCTCTCTCCCCCTTTTAACTCTTTCCGTCTTGGAGGGCCACAATTAGTCGGCATATTCTGGTCTGAACGTTTAATTATAGAGGTCCCCCCCCACCCATCCCCATCCGCAACCCTCTCAGAAGTCTTTTTCTTTATTCTGTTCGTTTCTTTTCTGTTCTTGGCCATCATTGTCTTGACTTTGACCATTTCCTCTACATGCAGCTGGCAGCCAAGTTAATTTTATACTTCCTCAACATTGAAAGGTTGATAATATGGCTACATCTTCCTTTCGTTCTTTATATTGAATGTGTCTGATAGTCCGTCAAAAGATTTCTAGTAAATGATTATCTTCAGCTAACTCTATAGGATACAATAGAACAAGATTGCAAGTGATCTCATATGCCCACTATATATGTATGTATGTATATAAATATATATACATATGTGCATATATGTATGCATTTGTATATATGTATGTATGTTTGTATTTGAAATGAGGGACTCTAATAATTGCTTACAATTTGGTCTAGTCATTGAATGACTTGTGAATTCAAAGTTATAATTTAGCTTAGACCAGAAATTTCAAAAAATAACAAATAAAAAAATATATAATCGACTTTGTAAAATATATATTATAAATATAAAACAATTGTTAGTTGGTAAATTATTTTTCTACATTTCATAAGATTTGCTTTAAGTCTTTGCTCAGGACATTAAGCCAAAAAGTGCTCTAGAATTTCAATTCAAGAATGTTTTTTTAGGCCAAAACTATTGCAGAGTTGACTAACTACCTTAATTTTAATTACTTGAGACTATAAAATATAAAATACAAATAATTCTTATAAGAAATTGATTTGAACCTATGTGATAAAGTTGTAAAAGAAGTTATAGAAGTAGAACCATAAAAATTGATTTATTTTTAGACAGTTTCGTAAAATCTATGCCCCTTAAAGTAGACTGTAATCACTCCATATTAATATTTAATGATATTTATATTTGTTAGCTAATGTCCTCAAATATATAGGGCATAAAACAATCCATTTGAATCCCATTCCCAAATTAAAAATTTCTATTTCGAATAGTTAAACTTTTTTTAATTAACTGTCAAATTAATTTCATATTAAAACTATTCAAGAACTTTTACATATATCAGTAACACACAAAAATTTGGGTCATTTTCTTTTTTTATTTTTTGTTGTGGTATCAACTTGGCTTTCTCATAGATTTTCCACTTGCCAGCATCATGAACTAACCCACTTAGCACCTTTAAGCCGATTTTCCTTGCATCTTTGCACCTGCTGACCTTCAACGTAGCAGCACAAACACACACACACACACATACACACAAGTCACATACATCACTTTCAATTCCAATTCCAATTGAGATTCTACTATAAAAAATATGTTTACGCTTTCCATATCGATTTAATGCGCTCTAAAGGGGGAAAGCAAGCGGTAGGAGAGAGAAAGAGAAGTAGAAGGTAAGAAAGAGTATTGCAAAAAAAAAAAAAATATGAAAGAAAGAAAGAAAAACATATATAATCAGTGATAAATATTTTACCTCTTTTACACTTTTCTAACGAGAGAGTTGTAGAGAAAAGGAAAACTGGGTTACTTCTCTCTGAAGGAAAAACTTCATTAAGAAGAAAATAAAAATAAAAAAAATAAAAAAACATTGAGTGTGTGGGCAGACGAGATATTTTGATTGATTGATTGACTGATGGATTGATAAGAGAAAAACCAAACCACTAATTGTAGTTTGAAAGGTGTTTAAAATGCATAGTGAGTGCTAGAGAGAGGGTGAGGCAGGGGGAATGAAGGAAATGCGTAAGTTAAGCAGCTGCCAGAGCGGAACTAAGCCATGAAACATTAAAAAAAAAAAAATACAAAAATCTGGTACAACTCCCCGATAAACCACTTGCCACCCCAAACAAAAACAAAAACAAAAAAAAACCCACCCTTCTCCCCCTCGCTCCAATTGCACATTAATGAATTAAACAAAGCATAACAACAAAATAAAAATAAACAACAACAACAACAACAACGGCAGCAGCAGCAACAAAAATAGCAACAGTAACAAGAAAAAAAAATGCATTTCCACATAATTTTCAAATAAATTAGAAATAGCAAACGCTTTTCCAACAAACACGCAGTAGGAAAAACTGCCAATGAAAAGCAAAAAGCAGCAAAAAAAAAAATAAAAAAAATTTGCAACAACTGCAAAACTTACATAATCATCTAAACGGCTTAAAAAGAGGAAAAACAGCTAACCAAAATTAACATTTTTTTTTGCCAACTTGCCAACTCTGTGTGAACCTTTTTTGGCCAATTTTCAAATTGTTGTCGCGTGGGCGTGGCACGCCTCTCCAAGTTGGTGGTGACCAATTTGGCAAACACCTTTTAAATGGCTTTCGATAATTGGCCAAAAGACAAGACTGGCTTCGGTTTTTTTTTTTTTTTTTGTTTGGCTCTCGAGAAGTGTGGCAAAACCAAATAAACACAAAAAGAAGCGAATCAACTTTTATTATCACGATTGAGTTGAGTTTTTTCTTCTTTGTTTTTTTGCATACCCTTTGTAAATGAACATAAGTGCATATATACATATAATATTAGCTCACTTAGCTTTAAACAAAAATAAATCAGTTCAATAAAATTTATAAAATCTATACAAAAATGGATCAGTTCAATTAAATTCATAAAAATAGATTTTTCAAAAAGAAAACTCTCGTAACAAAAATAAAGAAGCGATTTGAAGAATATATACAAACAATTTATATGTAGGTATATAACTTCTATATTTATATATTTATTAAGAAAACAAATTTTATTCTAAACCATTTGTTTACATTAAGGATATTTTTGCCCCTAAAAGGATATTTTGAGGGGTAAATGTGAATGTGTTTTTTTAGTTTGACAACAATTAAATTGGTTTAAGAGGTTAGAGAAGGAGATTTTGCAATTTAATAAATAAAATAGTTTAGTTTTATTTAGAAAAGAAAATCAAAACTAGGAAAGTCATGGAAAATCGTACTGACAATCTTTAGATTTGTTTTGTCAAACTACAGCTAATAAAATATGTACAAATTAAAATATAAAAGCCAAAAAGAAAATAACAATTTTTAATTGTGTCTCAAGTGTAGGGTATTTCAATGTCGACTTTTCAACATGACTACCGGTCGGCCAAGTATTTTCTGTTGTTGGCCCATAGACCCAGAGATCAAAAACAAAAAAAAAAAAGCAGAAAGAAGGAGAGTAAAAGAAGAAGAAAAATAAAAGTGAAACAAAAATTCAAACGGTATTTAAGTGAAAGTTATAGCAGATAAGGTGGAGCAATGCCGATCACCGATGCTGCTCCACTAAGATAAATCTGCATTAAGAGAGAGACAAAAACAAAAAAAAAGAGCTAATGTAAATTGTTTGATACAGATAACTAACAAGTAAGCACACACACACACACACACACACACACACACACACAGACACAGACAACATGAAATTATCATAAATTATGAATTTATAAACATTTTCAAATCACACTTTATTCATTTCATATTGTCACACAAATTTGTAGGCAATTCGAATTCATTGACCTTTTGCCTGATGCTATACAGTGGTTAAATAGCATAAGAAATTTAATCAAAATGAATGATCTTACTTTCCCTAAACCAAACAACAGAGTTTTATCTCATCCACAGGTTATTGAACTATGCAAATATAAAAAGAATTTAAAATACAAACGATTTTATAAGGCAACTGCCATTATGTACATATATAGTTAAGATAGATCATCTAACTTATGGCAGATCTTACCACTTGCCAATTTCGGGCATGAAAGTTGCCTTAAAGAATTTTTTTTCAAAAAATTATGCAAAAATTTGCATAGCAAATGAATTAGCAACAGACGAACCATGAAATGATAATGATGGGCTTTGCCATCTATCCACTTAACTACATACAAAACTCAATTTACTTAACATGTTTGCAATCATTCTCATGTGAAAATTGTTTAATCCTCTTTATATCTCCCCTCTCTCTCTCTCTTTTAGACGGAAACCAATTGTGAAATGTATCGGGCAGTTATGGAGGAAGTGGCCCGATTCTTTGAGCGTTACCAACAACAGCAACAGAATTATAGAAATTTTATAGCATCAGTTGGTGAACAGCAACAGCAAATCTCACGGTCAAAGAGTTTACATCATGTCCAAGGTGTGGGTACAGGTCAAAATAATAATAGCTCAATGCAGATTGATGGACATCTTGATACTGTTGGTGGAATTGGCATTGGTGTTGGAAATGGTACTGCCACCGATGCAGCCCATTTAAGGGCCAGAAGTAGCACCAATTTAATGTTAAATAAATCCATGCTGACAATGAATGATGAGCATAACTATGAAAGTATAGCGCCAGCAGGAAGCTATAATGCTTTTAAAGATTTCACATGGTAAGTGTATAAATATTTGATAAAATTTATTAAAAATAAATTTTAACATCTTTATTTTGGTTACAGGCGCCGTTCACCCAAGAAACCAGGCGGAGGATGTAAGGGACGTCTCTCCTCACCAGAGGCCGAAGGCGAAAAATTGAATCAGGAGGCATTTCGTTTGGCCAGAACCATACGCAATTTACTCCATACGAATCAACAGCAAACGGATCTTATGCAACAGTCACGTCACTCATTGGCTTCCTCTACAATTGGCTCCCATCATTATAGAAAGATGCCCATGCACAATTCCACAGCCATAATGATGGATACAACAAATTCACCAGTGACAGTGACCAAAACGAATGTTGCTGCCGAAATGCTTTTTCTGCGGGCAAATAATATAAGAGATTCACGTCTCTCGTTACGCAGCTCCACCGATAGTTCTGTTCATTCCACCATCTCATCGACAGCCTCATCATCGTCGAAAATTGAAACGGATGATGAAACCACCACCATTACTACAACAACCACAAAAACCACTGGTATAAATAACCCGACAACATCGACAGCCATTATTAAACAAACGAATGTCAATCATCATGGTTCAAGCACTGAAGATGAAAGTGGTTTCAGTTCAATTAGCTCATTCCATGATATTGGCCTGCCCTTAAGCTCCACCTTGATAGCAGCAGATGAGAAGCAACAACAGCGTCGCCTATCCCTATCCAATACCACCAATACAGAGAGTCGCAACTCAACTTTAAAATCGTCATTAAATGGCATTGGTTTACCACCACCAAGTAGCAGCAGTAGTTCGAAGACAACCTATCGGAATGCTGCTTCGAATCGTTATCAGCGTTTCTCCACATTATCGAATGAAGATGCTGCAGCTGTTCTGTGGGTCTAATGCAATCTAATACTAAGTTCTAAGATTTAACACACACACACACACACACATCACATATGTAATATCCTTCCCAGTGTAACTTTAAGTTTTTAGTGCCTCACGCTTAGTACTTATATTATAATATGAGAAGAGAGATCTAACAATAAAATCTTGCCCAAATCGGTTATGATTCTGGAACATATATGTAATATATACGATCCATGTCTCTCTCTCTATCTATTTGAATTTCTTATTTTGTACTTTTTTCTCCCCATGTTATTTAGTCTTTTTTTTTGTGAAGCCCACAAGCATTTTTAAGTTAAACACTCTTAAAACGTTTTTTTCTTTTTTTGTCTAATTAAGATTTTGCAGTATTTATAAATAAAATATAGTATACGTACATACATAAATGATACAGCTTTGAATTTAATTATGTTTATCAAATGAAAATTGCTCAGATAACAAGAAATCGAACTTTTAAATATAAGGAATTTAAGGACATTTCACATTTCAAGGAATGTGCCTCAAGAAACTGCTTAAAATTTTCAAATATATTTGAAGGACTCCATAAATATTCAATTGATTGCACTTCTAAGTATAAAAATTATACACAAACTTAAATTTTCTATTAAGCTTTAATATTTCACATCCAAGTATTATTTATTTAATAGTCAGACTGAATCTGTTGAATTTGAATATTATTATACATATATATTTATGCTCACTTTGGAAGGTTTAGATGCAAAATCAGTAATTCAAACAATCTTTAAAGTATTAAAACTGAATCTAAACATAATCTAATAATCATGATAATGTAAAATAGAATATATGTATAGTTGTTCAAGGCGTTCTTAGGTCAAGACGCATGGGAATAAAATGGTTACCCACTATATATAAATAAATATATGGGAAATCATATATGTATATTTGGCTAAATCAACTTCCTGTTAACTTTCGTTAAAGCATCAACAATCTTTGCTTTATCAGTCTCATAAACAAATTTAATTTATGTTTCAAAAATTATTGTTGGATTTTTCAATTTCGGTACAATTTGTTTTTTGGTTTTTGTTTCCAAAATTTTTCACCAAAAATTAACGAAATTATGTACAAAAAAAATATAGTTTGAACATTTGTCCTTCATCTCCGTTCCCACCCACCAACCACGATTGGCAAATTCATAGGAAAAACGTGATTCAATTTTATTTTTTTTTATATGAATATTGAAAATTTTAGTATATAAATAAGACCAATCAAGGAACTTACTAATTAACTATGACAAGTGCACAAATGGAGTCATTTGAACCATTGACTTTTGTTCCAAATAACTATATAAAGAGAAATCAAGAGGATAATCAAAGAAGACAAGCTTACGACAGACAAATGGATAATATCCATTATAATTCACAATATAAGCATCCTTTGGAACATATATGGACATTATGGTATTTGGAAAATGATCGTTCAAAACATTGGAAGGATATGCTAAATAAAATCACACAAATTGATAGTGTTGAGACATTTTGGAGTATGTATTATACCATAAAACCGCCATCAGAATTAAAAATTGGATGCGATTATTCCATGTTTAAGCAGGACATTAAGTAAGTTAATCGATTGATTTGGTATACTTAGAAACTAGTCTAAAACTTACCACTATAATTTTAGACCCATGTGGGAGGATGAGGTTAATATTACGGGTGGTCGATGGTTATTGAATCTTGGCAAAAATTCCAAAATGGAACTGGATCGTATCTGGCTGGATATACTCCTTATGATGGTGGGCGAGAATTTTGACTATTCCGATGAGATATGCGGAGCAGTAATTAATATCCGTGCTAAGAGTAATAAGATTTGTAAGTTTTCCTTTTTTTCATTTTTCATCACAATGATGGAGCTAAAGTTTATTTACCTATTTTTCACACATCTCTCACATTCTCTCTGTCTCTATCTCTGCTTAATTTAGCCGTCTGGACTGCCAACAGTTCAAATGAATTGGCCATTTTGGAGATTGGACAAAAGCTAAAAATGCTATTGCATTTGCAAACTCATAATCTGCAATATCAATTACATTCGGATGCTATGTGTAAAATCAATTCGGGCGTTAAATCTGTTTATACTCTATGAAAACGAATAAATACCAACAAAAAATAAATATTGTGGTTTTTCTTCTATTTTTCATTAATAGATTTAAACTTAGATTTGTTTTTCAATAATTCAAGTTGATCAGAAATTTGAAGAGAAAAAAAAACGCTTCGTTTTATATATACTTTTAAATTATATTTATTATATTATTAAATATTAAAATAAAAAAAAAAAAATTTACTCAGTAAACATTCACAGCGATCCGCAGCGTATCGATCGATCGATCATATGCGAATGCGTTTTATAGACACTATTTAAGATTAGTTACAAGGACATACAAATATGTATACAAATAAGAATATATTGAGAAGACTACATAATATATATATTTATATATATACAGTTAATGAGTTTAGCGATCGGCAAACGGTTCAACATTTGCTTTCAAGCCGAATTTTTTTTATCTTTTTTGTTTGAGTATAAGATGAAACGACAGAGAAGCTTATAATGAATGATGAATGCATGTAATTTGCAATTTAGGATGCGCGTTTTATTTTGTGAATAGTGTGATGGCTAATTCGACAAAACGAGTGTGTGTGAGTGCGAGTGGGTGAGTGCGAGTGGGTGTGTGCGAGTGTATGAGTGCGAGTGGGTGAGTGCGAGTGGGTGTGTGCGAGTGTATGAGTGCGAGTGTCGTGGCATTGTAGTGTGTGTGTGTGTGTGTGCGTGGCATAGTGATGAGTACATTGAACAAGAATCCGATTTACAAAATAAAACACAAAGAAAAACACAAAGAAAAACAAAAAAAAAAACACACATTTGGAATACAGAAACAAGAACAAGTGTCTCGTTGTCATCGTCATTATATGATGAACCATGCGATTTAAATGCGATCAACACCCGGCTTATTTTTACGCGTAGGCTGGACTGAGAGCGGCGGCACCGATTGCGTTGAGGGCGAATTGCTGCGCATGCTAGAGCAGTCTTCATCATCGACTTCCTGTTAAGGGCGATAAAAAAAAAGCAAGGATATTCCATTATTATAAAATCCATAATCCATTTATTAATTGATTTTGTACTTACATTGATATTTGTACAGCTGGCCAAACGCATTTGGGCCAACTGTGAGGCCGGTGTCAGTGAATTGGTGCTACCAAATGGTGATGTCGTTATAGTGGATACGGCACGTTTCAGTTTATTTGGAGTTTTATTAAACGAGAAGGCGCGACCAACCTACAAAATAATGCAAAATAAAATTTATTAATATAGAAATTTGAAATTTTGAAATAAAAGTTTTCAATTGAGCGGATTAAGTGTCCAATTCATTATATTTAAATGGAACACAAACTCCTTATCCAAGCTTTGGTTAATCTGCTTTGATAGAAATATATAAATCTATGCATAAGCTTAATTTTTATTAAGAAATGCGAATATTATTCATGATTATGTAAAGATCAGAACAGTTTCTGTTTTACTTCTTCAGTATTTATAGACTTTGTATTCAAATTGGTAAAGGCAACAATAAAAAGTTTTAATCAATGCATTCAAGTTTCTGGTACCCACCTTAAGTCGCGTTTTTGCTGCCAATTTGAAGGCCTTGCTCAAAGTGCTCACATTTGTATCACTTATATCAACTTGCAGTTCCTTGGAAGTGCGACACAGTAAAATATTGTTCTGGAATATAAATATATATAAAGAAATTGCGATAACTTCAGTTTAAGTAAAACTTACAGCATCCGTGCGACATGTATGCGCAGCTATTTGCATATATAAATTTTTAACATATACCGATTTTTCCATCTCATCATCGGTTATACTAAATGTATATAGATTCTCCTTCTCATCACGTAATAAGAGTCCAAATGCTCGCGAACTATCGGTTATATCGATTACAAGTCTTACAGTGTTTAATGAAATAAACTTAATATGCTTGTATGTTTTGGCCGTACTTGGTGATTTGGCCGTATTAAAACCTCTTGACTTTCTTTTACACAATTCAATTGAATCGGAGAAAAGCATTAACAATAAATTATCACCACGTCCACTCAGTGAATCGGAAAGTTCATTAACTTCACATTTCGAAATGAAATTTCTATTGGAACTAACCAAATGTGCCGGACATCCTTCAATGTCATTGAAAATATCGAACATAGCCATACGCAACTCTGTGCGACGTTTATCCTCATTTATGTGCAACATGACTTGCTTTATCGCCTTAAGAGCCTCCTCCAATCTGCCGTGATCTACATTTGATCCGTTCGTATGCTTTAATATGTCATTCAAAAGAAGACTTATGCTCGGTAAGCGCTGTACAGGTCGGATCATTAAATCGCCTAAGCTCTGTCGGCCACATTCGGGTTTTAGTTGATTAATCTTAAGAAAAGCATGGAACCTTGGATATTCACGATCACAGCGCTGCAGCTGTTCTTTCATCTTCTCATAAAAATTCACGTATGGAGGATATGCTTTTATTAACTCATCGCGATGTTGGATAATTATGTCGCCAATAAGACAATCCTCACGCCAGTTTGATTGTATTTTCTTAAGCTCCTCCAGCATCGATTGATGCACTCCGTGAATTGGTAGAAAATTTCCAAATATCGATTTTATTTCAGATTTGTTCAGCAATGAATCATTTTCGGTCTCAGCCAGCTCATCCAGTTTATTCTTAAAGAGCTATTAGAAACGAAAAATAGTTAAGTAAAAATATATTAAATATGTATATTTCTAATGCGCTTACATTCAATATTGTATCCAAAATTCCCACATAATTTGATTCTGTGGTAAAGAAGTCCATGAAATGATTAAAACGCATCGATTTCTTGGCCGGCGTGGAAGATTCACCAACTTCTGTCTCTCCTGGCTGTAGTAACAGCTTATCACTTTGGGATTTATCTGGACTTGTGGTACAATCAAAGAAACTAGAACCGGACAAGAGGCCAGCATCTGATACAGATGAGCGTCGCTTTCCCGAACCCAATGGAGTGCCCTCCAATTGAAGACGCTGTGAGATACGCTTCCGTTTCCTTTTATTAATGCTAAGAAGCAGAGAATCTGGACGATCCGCAGTATTTGGAGTATTCGCAATGCTGTCCAAGTACTAAAAAATATAAAAAATTAATAGTGGAATGATAAAGATATACTTATACTTACGTCGCCAAATAGATAATCCTTTTCATTGGCAAAGCCATTCTGTATGCTATACCAAAACCAATCTGATTTCAATATAAGCGTATATTTATTATTTGGCTCCGGTTTTGTTGTTGTTGTATGCTCATCAACCACCTAAAAAAGAAGAATAGATCAACAGCACCAGCAAGAACAGCAGGATATGGATAAAAGGAGAGAGAGAGAGAGAGAGAAAAAAAAGAATGGAAATATTTTTCAATTAAAATTCGCTCATAACATAAAAAGTTTAGAAAAATGTGCTTAAATGTTTTGTTTGTTACCTTAGATATATATATATATATCAATATAAATACCTATTATAATATATATATATAAACATAGATATATATATATATATACAAATGTGAGAGGATAATCAAATTAAGCATCTATATCTATCTATATAGAGCAATAGCAGCAGCAAGCACAATAAATTTTTCAAATAGGCCCAAACAAAACATTTTTATTATGCACATTTTCACATTTTCTTGGCAAACACTTTGAAAAACGGCAGAAAAGCGAAACAAAAAAAAAAAAGATAGGAAAATCGAAATGGTATCGACAAAAAAGGAAGACTCGTATATCAAAAAAAATGAAGAAATTTATGCAAAAGAAAAATAGTATTAAAATCGAGTGCGCAAAAAATTGTTTATCAAAATTCCTCAATGTGAATGAAACATTTGTGCAAATATTTGTTAGTCCATAAGCGAGAAATATTCAACACTTTTTTTTTTCTATTTTGTGTTTTGTTTTTTTGTCTAGTCTATTTTATTGTTCTTGCTTTATTTTAGTTGTGTTGTTGTTGCTGTTGTTGGCTAAATGTTTTAGAGTTTATTCAAGCTGAACGTACGTGTGTTTCTGTTTGGTATTTAAATATTTATTGTATGTGCTCTGCTCTTTGCATTTACGTTATTTATGTGAGTGTGTAGGTTACTTGAAGAAGGAAACCAACAAAAAAAAAAAAATCACCAAAATTATAGAAAATTATTTACAGCAAAAAAAAAATAATTAACAATTAGAAGAGGAAATCACACCAAATCTAGTTGCAGGAAGTAAGAATAAAGGGGTATTGTGTATATGTGTGGGTGAGTATATGTACATATGTGCGTGTGTGTGTGTAAAAACTTAAACACTAAAGTCCATTAGAAATCATTAAATAACAATTAACATACAAATTTCATAAGACATAAATGCTTGCAGGGGGCAAAGGAAGGGATGGCAGATGAGTTTGCTTCCATGGGGGAAATTTAAAATTTTCGCACGCAAATGTTTCAAGTTCAAATTGAAGAGAATGAATGATCGACACAGTTGATACCTTATGTCCATCGTTTATATAAATACATTAACAAAAATTCTCCATTCCATTTGATATATTTCTAATACAAATATAGACACAAACGATTTCATTTAAATACGATGCAAATTTAAGTTTTTTTTCGTTAAAAATATTTTTAGAAAAAGTTTTTCCTATCGATAAGTTTTTTTTTTTAATATATATTTTTATGATATTCTAATCCGGTTTGGATCCTAGTTAGACAAGGAGTTTTTAGTTGCATTAATCACCTTTAACAGACGGACATACATGACTATATATATGTATATTTATTTATACAAATCTGCCCTAAACAACGATTTTCAAAGTATTTTCCATATTGAGGTGAAATAAGTCTGTTTGTTAAATACCGTTCGATAGGGTTTAGCTTCAGTTTTGGCTTGATTTGATGATATGAATGGAGTAGTGAATGCTGCAGAGGAAGACGAAGCCGCAGAGGAGACAATTTTACGAGAGAAACATACGGGTGTCTCCGGTGTAAGAGAGCCTAGTTGCTTTGACGAACACGACGGAGTGGTTTTCGTAATATCTTTGGTTATCTCTGTCTGTTGTTTCGAACATGATGGCATCATTTCCATTGCATTTTTAGGTGTTTCCATTATAACAGCAGCTCGATTTTTTGAAGAACATGGTGGACTTCTTTTAGTTACACTTTTGGGTGTCTCCGGCGTTCGTTGTTTTGATGATTTTGGGAAGGTCCTTTCGAAATCTAAAAGACGGCTGCTACTTCTGGTCAAACATTGTTTCGGAGAACTTGGAAGGCCCCCTTCAAAATCCAAACGACGATTTTTGCTACTCCTCGTTAAGCGTTGTAGTTTCGGTGAACTTGGTGGAACACGTTCTAAATCCAAGCGACGACTGTTGCTTCTAGTTAAACGTTTCGGGGATGTATGCGGTGGCCGTTCGAAATCCAAACGACGACTGTTACTCTTGGTTAAACGTTTGCGAATGCCAGCCAAGGTTTTGTTTATGGAAGAGGCTAGTGAGATGGTACTAGTGTTTCCAGTAATTTGCATAATTTTTGAGGTT
Organism: Drosophila emarginata; assembly: GCA_037075365.1. Lineage (NCBI taxonomy): Eukaryota > Metazoa > Arthropoda > Insecta > Diptera > Drosophilidae > Drosophila > Drosophila emarginata. Next base: position 6,256,662 of record JBAMCD010000296.1, read on the forward strand.
TCACCTTCAGTAACAGAACTACGTCTGGTTCTAAGCGGAATCTTTGGTTCCAGTACAAAGCTAAGGGAACGACGAAATGTTCGCGAAATCGATTCAGCGCTTATTAATTTTGGTTTTTTTGTATTGGCTGGCGAATACACCGAGGAATTACTGTCAATACTCGAACGTCTGCGCTTCCGTTCGTTTGGTTCAACGATAATACTCATATTTGGTACATCATCCATTTCCATAGTGCATTTAGTACCGTCAATTGGAGATGATGCGATCGGTGAAAGTAAATGAAATACATTTTCCGGATTTGGGATTTGTGAAACAACATCACCGTTTAGATCATCAAAAAATTCATCTTCCTTATCTGATTCAGGTAATTCATCATCAATATAGTTAAAACTATTTGGATCCTCAACAAATAATCGTTCATCGAAATGTATATCGATGTCTTCGTCTTCCGCTGCGTTTTTGTTAGTTAAAGTTATGGGACTTTCTGAATTATTAAAACAAGTGTTAGTATTTAAAAAGTTAGTGGTGCTTGTGAGTACAGCTCCCTTATTGAGTATCACCTGGAAGACAACAGGACACACATGAGGTAACACATTAAATTAAACCAAATCCATGCACATAGAACAATAAACTACTCTCTAAAAACTACTTAAAACAAAAACCGAATTCAATTAGCTAAGCGTAACAATAAACAAATAAAAAAAATTATAATAAGGAAATATTAAATGTAAAGTAAACACTTACAACATGTGAGCACTCTGGATCCTCCAATTCGGCACAAATTCCACCATTCTCCAATAAAACATCAACCATATGTTGATGCTCTTCGGCTGGGAAGCCAAAAAAACAAATTTTTTGTCCCTCGAATGGCTTTAATTTGTGAGATTTTGTGAAATTTTCTTGGGTGGCATCGAAGGCGGCTGTGTCTCGGGCAGACCAAGCTGCATATACCCAAGCAGGACGTACTACGGCAAGGCGAAAGGTTTTTGCATATCTAAAAGCAGACAAAATAGGTAAATTAAAATTGGTTGTAATTAACAAATTAACTTCAGAACAGAATCTATATGAATTTTTATTGGTTTGTTTTAATACTACAAACTCGTTTTATATTTAATTGATTTATTTTCTAATTTATTTATACTCACTGGTATTTTTCGCCTCCACTTTGATTACAGATCAAATGTGTGGTTTTAAGACTAAGATCCTTTTTAATGCATCCGCCCATAGAATGAATAAGATCGACCATCTTTGTCTGTGGTGATGAAATTTCAAAAAAAAAATTTTAATTTTATTTGAACAATATCCGTCTTATATCTATCCCGTCCTACTGCCAACTACTTACCAGCTCATCTTTCTTTCTGATGCCTGTGAAGCAAGTTACTACACCGCGCATGGCATAATTGTATATTGGACGAGAGTTCTGTCCCAGCGTTTGATTCATCTCTGCCGCATACTTCAAAGCGGGCGGACCCAAAATACTGCAACAGAGAAAAAAGAAGAAATAATTGTGGGTGAGTGAGAGAGAGAAAGAGTTGGTGAGACAGGGTGAGAAAATACAATTAAATATTTATGTGGCACACTTTTTAAGTTATGCAAGGCAATCTGGTTTTAATGTCCCAATTGACCTTGGCAGTTGTTGGAAAGAAATTGGAGGACAACCCGAAGACAACGACGCCATATAAAAAAAAATTGTTCAATTCAATTGAACTCGAATCGGTAAAATAATAAAAAAAAAAAAAATTGCAAACGGTTATGAACCAGTAGGAAAACTTAAAAACTTTACCACTTCCTCTTTTACTCTTTCTCCTTTTATACTTGTCGTAATCGGCAATTAAATTGAAGATCCAAATAGTCGTATAAAAGAAAAGGGCTTTTGTTTATTACGCCGGAGAATATGTTATTCTCCGTACTCTGTACGAACTTATAGATGAGAACAACAGCTGCTGACTGCCTGCTGCCTGCCTGTGCCTTTGCTGGCTGGCTGGCTGGCTGGCTTGCTGCTGATGCTGGGCAAAAAGCCGGAAGTTTTTATAAACAAATCAATTGAACGGAAGTGGGCGGCTTGTTGAATGAGTTGCCTGAACTGCCTCCTGCCTCCTGTATGACTGATTATTGTGGAGGTATGATATGGGATGAGATGATGGGCGGTTTGAATTGGGTGGTGTGTCTCTGTGTATGTTTGTGTTGTGTGTATATTTATGATATTTTAAATGGCCAATATAATGAAAATTAATTTATGTGCATCATCAATGTGACGCGTAATTGTGCGGTATGTGGTTAAGGATTTTTCCTTTAGCCTCTCTCTCTCTCCCCCCCACCCCTATTTTCTCTTCATTTAATTTTACTCATGGAAAATGGGAATGAGTTTTTCGGAGGGAGAAGAGAACAATTTTTATGCCCAAATAAAGGAAATCGTATTGAAAAATAAAATTATATTATTACTCATTCAAAGTTATAATGGGATGAAATGAATAAAATTGAGTGTGCCATTTTAAATTAAATATTTGCATTGCTCATTGTTCTCAAAGTGTACGACGAAATTAGCAAGATGATAATATGGATAATATAGAAAAATATATTTGAGTATATACATATATACATATGTATGTATATAACATATAGAATTGCAAATCTTTATTGATTAAAGCCTTTGTTCAAATTTAATAAATATTGTATTGAGTATTTTAAATTTTATTTCATTTATCTTAAAATTTATTTCATAAAACTGCCCATCTAACGTCATGTTTTGAAGAACTATATAATTATTTCGATCATTTATCGAAAAATTAGAAAAAATGTGGAATATATCTATATCTAATTGTTGTACGATAAAAAATCTATTACACAATTTATAAATTTTTAATAGTTTCCATTCGTATTTTTTTTATTACTGATCGATTTGCAATTTTTAATCTAATATTGATTTGCTTGATATTATGGAATAGTAGAGTACACACATTACTTATACATTTCTCTCAGTGTAATAAAGTCTCACACCTTACAATGTTTTCTTAGGACTATGCTAATTAACATTACCTTACATTTTATTACAAAAGAGAATGAAAGAGAGAGAATTGTAATAGATGAATTCAAAATCTGTAGAATCTATGTATATATCCATAGTGTAAATGTTGGTGGACACACACACACACACACCGAAACACAACATTTTAAGGGAAGGCACAGAGTAAATGTGATTTCCTGTTGACATTTTGCTGATCAACAACATCTTAGAACCTTTCATTTATTCATTCATTCTTCCCTTCACACACAAACACACACACACACACACAACACTTGTCTCTTACCAATAAAGGTAAATTTCCATATATAGCACGGAGACAAAATAATATAAACAAGAGCAAGAGTCGTCGGCTATTACTATAATATTTGTCACTTGAATGATATGCGAGTTCCCACATGAATAAACGACCGAACGAATTCTTTAATATGAATAATAATGAATACCGCGAATAATGGACAAGGAAAATTCGATTATATCGGGGCAGCTAAACAAACAGAACTGTGACTCGACTCGGCTTGCTGGCGATGCCACCGAATTGCCTGATGAAAATTATTGAATAAACTGAAAAGCAGAGCAGCAGCAAAAACTGAGATGAATGAGTGAGTGTATATATATATATATATATATATATATGTGTATGAGTGTAAGTGAGTGAGTGGGGGGAAATGGGAAAATGGAAATAGAAAATGCGTGCATGTCTTTGTGCGTGTGTAGCAAATGTGCCATCATAATGATGAATTCTTATAAAATAAGCAAACAAATAAATGCCCCTGCAACAAACAACAAAATTGGAGACACACTCACAGAAAAATAATGAGACGCTGTTGGCCAAAAAAAAAAAAAAATAATAAAGGGAGAAGAGAATAACAGCGGGTGTAGACTGAAAAATAAACAAAAAATAAGCAGCAACAACATCATAGTAAACAGCAGGTGACAAATATTTCAGATATATATCTATGTACATACGTATATAGTACCGTTGTCTGTGTTTGATCAAGGAAAACCCATGGGCAACCGAAATAAATAAAAAAGAAAAAAAAGAAAAAAAGAAATTCTTATCTCACACAATGAAATGAAAATATGCGCAACCCAGAAAAAGTGGAGAAGCGTGGCCAGCGCCAAACCATGATGATTGAGTGGCCTCCAGAAAATGATAATGATGATCATAATGATGAAGATGATCATCAACATCAGCAGCCTCAACAATAACACAACAACAAGAGGCAACAATAATTTGTTGGGGCCTGTAAAGTGCGGCGATCTTTTGCCTTTCCACTCGAACTTTGCGAGGGTCAAAACTATATTCCAGTCAATGACATATGTATGTCTCTCTCCGTCTGTCCGTCCATCCGTCCGTCCAGCCGTATGTCTGTCCATTGGTTGGCGGTTCTCGTCGCAATTAATTTGCCATATCGAAACTTATAAATTATAAATACATATATATGTTAAAAAATATCTACATAAGAGCACAGCACAGAATATAATAAAAATGATGATATTATATATGTATATATAAAATATCTATAGAATAGATATATAAATTATATATATATATACTTATATCAGGAATGTCTTTCAACACTTTTTCCACATGATTTGACATCGTTTTTTTTTTCATTCTCGTTTATATACATTTTTTATAGAATCTTGGCGCCAGTGCGGCAATATTGCGGCAATCCCCCAAAAGATTTTAATTTTTTGTTTTTTGTTTTTGTGAATTGTCACAGAAATTTTCAGAAATCAAATTAGATTTAAGGGGAAAAACCAAAATAGGCAATCCACAAAGCATTTTATTTAATTATGTGTTATTATTGCAAACGAATTCCTATGATTCAGAGATATATTTGTATATATGCATGTCATAGTAATGCTGCTTAAGCAATAACAATTAACAAAAGTTCAGCATTTTATTTATGTATGTTCATTAACAAATACATCTTCTTGGGTGGTGGTGCAGGTTGACTTTTAAGTGGAAAACATCATCGGTAATATTGAATTTTCCGAGAAACATTTTTATATATCTCTCTTAATCCGCATTAACATTCATTGGAATAAAGGAAACGAACAGCATAATAAAAACTAAAAGTATTTTTCTCATCTTCGCAAGTGGTTTTAAGCACATTTTAATTGATTTTTCATGTACATATTTCCATTTAAAATGGCCAAGTTAATAATTTGCCATTATTCGATGGAAATGGTTAAAAGTTGTCGAAATTTAGTTTTTATTTTATGTTTATTATATACATAATTATTATAAAGTTAAGGTGTTACTATTGTTATCTATGATATTAGCTAATAATTAAAAAAAGAAAATAAATATATAAAACATTTTTCTATTTTCATTAATGGTTTTCCCGATTGAATCCTCTACCTATACACAATCCTTTGCAAAATATTCAATTCAAGGATAGTATCAAATCTAATTAGGAGATATTTTATCCATTTGGTAGTGCTCTAATAGATCCAATGAAAACTCTTTAGCCACATCGGAAACTGCCAACAAAATGTTTCAGGTAATCGTATAATTAAACAAGAATCCATTATATAAAATGACTTCTGACAAAACATTTGTCTATGCAATAAAATAAATTAAGTAAGCAAAACAAAATATATTCGTAATTGAATAAAATGTATAAATTTTTAATATTACCAACTTGTTTTGTATATATACATATGTACATACATACATTATATACATATATCTGATATCAAAGGCAAAGCAAAACCGTTAAAAAGTTCCGTTCTCTTTTACCCGTTTTACTTATAACAAAAAAAAAATTGCATATACAAATCCTACAACCATAAAAAATGTATAATTATCTAGTCAAAAAACGAAAACAAAAACAAAAAGAACAAGAACATTTGTTTACGCACCTTTTTTTTTGTCGGAGAGGGGCGGGCGAAAAAAAAAACCAACAAAATCGAAACATGAATGAAAACCTAACAAATAAATAATAATTTCTAATGACCAACGAGGCGGTGATTTTCTTTAGTTCCGTTGCTAATTTTCCCTTACATGTTTTTCACTCATGAAGAGCAACAATTTTCGCATGGAAAAACGCATTTGGTGACCTCCAAATAAAACAGCAGTAAAAATGAAACGTTTTAGCGTGTCGACTTAAAGGATACCCTTGCTAGCAATACTAATTAACATAATTACTAACAATATTTCATCAAAAATTAAAATATAAAAACTTAAAATATAATTTGAAATTGATGTATGTTTAGCTTCTATTTTTTTCTGATAGTTAATACAGAATCTATATACTTTATTCAAACATGGCAGGGATGATACAGGGTATGCAAAAGGCTCGTAAATAAAATTAAATATAAAAAAAAAAATATATATATATTTGTTATTGTTAAACACTAATGAGATAGTGAGGAATAAATTGGAATTGAATGGGATCGGGTGGGATGGGGATCATAGGGAGGGTGAAGCGTGTATGTTATTACTGCGCAGCACGCAAATTAATCAACCATGGCGAATTATAAGCAAAAAAAAAAAAAAAAAAAACCAACAAAAAAATTAAGGAAAAATGGAATGGAAATTGTTGAAAAATTTGCGCAAGTTTCAAATTTGAAAACAATTTGTAAAGAAACGCGTTGCTTCTATTGCTAATATTTAGGTTTCTGTTTGTGGTTAGCGACATTGCCCGACGGCACATGGGGCTGCCGCTGTCAATCTTCATACCGAAAGAGGTTTCCCCTCCCCTCCCACCACATCCTCATCCCATTCGAACGCCTTCTCTAATGAAGCACCTACCTTCTTTAAGGGGGCGGGGGAAGGCGGATGATTGGGGTAGGGGTAGGAAGATGCGGTGATGGTACTCGAGTCTCGCATGCGTGTGTCTCGATTTCAAATTCAATTTGAAAAGACAACAAAATGCGACACTGACACATTTGTTTAGCTTTATGCTAAAATTAAGCAGATTCTTTTTTCTGGGTTTTATTTTTAGTATTTTTTTTTTTACGTACGTCATTCAATTTTTTCTACTTACCATAGTTTACGATTATTGATTATCTCAAAATTATATGCTTCAAAATCATCCATAACAAAAACAGTTCGAATTTGTGTTGTATCAGTGGTACAAACAACTTCTAATCCTGTTTCGGATACTATAATTGGTACATTAAAGGACAGGGCTGCCTGCACCGTATCCTCATTATTGGCAGCATTTCCCACCAGGCAAATTTGTATGGGAGGCTGTGTGGTAACCGAAACTTCTGTAAAGATAAAAACATAATAAAAATGGAGCGTGAGAAGGGGAAAATATTTCAACTAAAAAATGAAAAACCAAGCAAATCGGTTTTCAACATTTTGGTTGCTTTACTTAAGTACATACTCTAAATGTCATGGCGTGGGCATAAATCAAACAATTGAATAATGCTGATTGAAATTGGTGTCAGGCAAAATGAACTCGACTACAAGAATATCCTGTAAAGCTCTTTTATGCAATGAAAAATAAAAATGTATAATTTTGATTCCTTTATATTTGATTTTATTAAATGGAGTACCCCTTAATTATATATTTTCCATTCATTTATCGTTCTTTTTATAGTTTAGTTTACTCCTTTATTACTTATCTTTAAAATCTTGGTTCTTATTTGACTTTTCAAACAATTTACAATAAAAGTGAAAGTTAAAATATAATTTAACGCAGCAAAAAAAAAAAATAGATTTCCTTCCCTTTGGGAATATACCTCTTTTATACAGTGTATACATATACATACATATCTGCATTTGGATTATTGTTTTAGTTAATTTAAAATATTAAAATTGCTCATTTATATACCCCACTTTCATTCATATCGTTTACAGGGTATATACCTGTCTGTGTGTATGTGCGTAAAGCTTATTGAAAAGATTTTTGGTTTCTTGTATGATTTATGGTCATTGCTTTTGCTTGTTCATTTAGTTTGTTTGTTTATGCAATTGTGGCAAAGAGGCAGGCACCAAAAATATTCTGTGCAAAATAAAACAAAAACTTAAGGCAAATATAACAAAAACAAATTAGAAATGGGAAAATTCAAAAATAGAATTGCAAAGGAAAAAGATAGTATTAGTGGTAGTAGCAACAATAGGAGGAGGGAATGAATTTATGTATGTATATATAAATATTGCACGTCGATCATTAAAGCAGATGGATGACAGGACAGGAAAGAGCAATGCAAGATTTGTGATCTGTTGACATTAATTTTAATTGTGCCAAAAGCCCCTTTCTTTGCATCTTTTCACGCCTCCATTATCCGCGCTCCCCCTCAAAGCAGCAACAGCAGCACCACCACCACGTCAGGAGTGGGTTAAGTGTGATTATATTTTGAGTCAACCTTCAATTCAATAGAATTTTTGACACACACACACATACACAACAAACGCTATGAAAAATATGCAATAAAATGCGACGCCCACACACACATATTTATATACACACCCACACACACACACATCTAGTCCCAGTCCCCATTACGACGAGTCCGTGTGTGTCCATGTCAAGAATGGAAAACATTTTTCAAGTGCAATTCATTTACCCCCAATCGACATGGAAAAAGAAATTGCAATGGAAATGATACTGGGGGCAAAACTAACAAATTGAGAAGGGAAGGAGCAGGAGTGAAGAGGAGATGAATGTGGGCCGCACCGGCTGCAACAGCATGTGCAATTGATGCATTAAATTTTATCCAGAATCGTGCAGATGTAACCGATGCCAATTGTCTTATTGACTATCTCTATCTCTCTCGTTTTCTCTCTCCCCCTCAACCATCTGTACCACTCACACAAAAATAATTAAAACAAAGTCCACACACAACACGTTACGATTGCTCCTACATTCCTTATTTTAAATCCACAATTTCTAATGCATTGGAAATATTTCTTTATCTACCCTATAATACAGTTTTCAATGAAGGAGCACTTTCGAAACATTGAAAACTTTAACCGATAAAAATCAAATATAATAATGTATAATATAGATATATATTTCTGATCACAAGCAAGCCTATTTATACACTTATAAGGAAAGAATATGAAAAAGGACACATGGATAAGGTATAAACAAGCAGTTTAATTTAAATTCCATTCAATATTTATAGGGTATTTTTAAAGTCTATGCCTAAGCCTCACATATTTTCTTCGTTTCTCTCAATTGTTAGACAAATTTTCTTGGTGTGTGTGCGTGTGTGTAAATATGCTTTGTAAACAATTGATAAACATGGCAAATTTTGCTTAATGAACGATTTATGTGCTAGCCAAAATGTATTTTCCGTATAATAAGTGCAAGTATAATGTTTTCTAGATCGTACCAGTCAGTCGGTAGTCGCCAGTGAACGAACTTAATTTATTATAAGAAATTTAAACAATTTTTCTCTTGTTTCTTTTGTATAAACAAATTGAAAACAATGGGACATCAATTCAAAAAGAAGATATCATAACAAACTGGTGACGAGAGGAAAGATCCAACACTTTATTAGATATTCAATGATGTTGCAAAAAATGAAGATTTTATCATATAAGATTTAAGATTAAGATTTAAGCTAGAATTTACACCGATTCTACATACATATATGTATATGTATGTATATAGCCGTCACATTTTGTAGAAAAATCTTTTAAAACTGTTCGCAAAATGTTGGAAAAGTTCTTTATTTTATTGAAATCGGGTCTCAACTACCTCTTTTTGCAGAGAGTTCATCCCTTAATATATACATAAATATATAAGTATGCAGTGAAGCCTTTTTTGTGGGTCACTTCTTAGTCGCTTGGCTGGTTGAACACATACACACACACACATAAGAAATACCTGTAAAATCCTCGTACACCTTGCAAAGTTTTGCCTGCTTGAGCGGCTTTTGCTTTAGTGTTTCTTGTTTTGGTATCGATGCAGGTTCATAGGTGAAATATGAAGAGGCTTTTCGACGAACTGTGACCAATTTTTTGCACTCGCTCTTCGTGATGAAACTGAGCCGCGTGAAAGGCAAATGCAACATCATGTTGAAGGATCACGAACCAAACTGAACTGCCATTTAAACTTCGAAACTGCATCTAAGGGCAAACAATATTTTTGCATAGCCACAGGTGTTCCGGGCTCAAAAAGGGAAGTTGACCGTATGCGCATGTGTACGTATGTTCCTGTATACATATGTATTTGTGTGTGTGTGTGTTTATGTGAGCCATTCTCGCACAGGTGCGGACGAATATTATTTTTGCTTGTGGGAATTTCCTTACCTTAAATTTTTGCTTTTTCCTTCTATTTTTTTTTTTTTCTTTTTTGCGTTTGGCAAAGTTCCAAAAAATGCAACAGCCCAACAACAAACATGATGAAAAACTAATTGATTGGCACTTTAGAAATGACAAAGCGTTCGAATAGGCGTAACTCAAGTGGCGATGTGTTGGGATGAGTGGCGGGGAGGGGGTGGGAGGAAGTACAAATAGACTCATCAAAGAAAAATCTTGTAAAGAAAAATTACATTTTCTGCAAAGGCAGAAAGAGAGGGAGAGAAAAGCCTTGACGTAGAATCATATAGAAAAGGACCTTCGATCAACATAGATACATACATACACACTCAAACTCACACACACACATACAAACTATATAAAAATGCCATTAACATTGAGGTACACAGCCCCTAAGCGGCAACATGTGTAAAAATTGCAGAAAGAGAGAGAGAAAGAGGCCTAGCAATAAGGCATAAGAGAGATCGTGAACGTAGGGGTAGGTAAATCAGCGGTAAATGATAGAACAACAAATATGCGCAACTGTCAGACGAAACGAGAGAGACAAGGAAAGCACCAGATGTTTTCTACCTGAGGAAGCAAAAAGCAGCAGCAGGCATACAACAGTTAACTTCACAACAGTGATGTCATTTGAAACCAAAAAAAAAAAAGGCTAAAACTTGTATGGGTGTACAGATATGCCAATCATTGTGTGAGAATAATTAAATTAAATATCAACACATGAATTTAATTTAATTGAATCGTAAAAATTTATTTCTTTCTTAATTAGTAGGCCTGATTTTTTCAATCAAATAAAATTATCATCATGTTAAATTAATAGCAAAATATTTCTACCAATGAAATCAAACAAGTGAAAGTTAACATGTTTGCTACATAAAGCGCGTTAACTAGCTAAATTCTCATCACTGACAGGCTGCGATTGCGCCGTGCTGATGTTACTGTATTTTGTTGTTGTTCTTCTCGTTCCTGGTAACTCACACTCTTACACTATCTCTCTTCCTCTTTGGTACAGTGCCGAATAACAGAGCGGGGTCGGGTAGGGTACATTTTCTTCACAGAAATAAATTTAAGAAAAGCCAACGCAAAAAGCTTAAAATTCCCTGACGCGTTGCCATTGCTTTTTTTAGTCTCCCCCAACAAGAACAACAATTAAACGAACAAATTATACTAATGTTCTTTAGCTGCTGGCAGCGACATTTTTTTTATGAGTATCTTTTGGCCTCGAGTGTGGTGATGTTTGCCTCCCTACCACTCCGCCCCTTTCCGCTACTTCACACATCGTCGTATTCTCCATCCTAATCATCAGGCCTCCTCGCCCCCCCACTCCCCTTTTTCTACACCCAACAATCTCTTTGACATTGAAATATATGCAGCTACCGAAACAGCCAACAACGACCATTGATAGAAATTCTTTTGATTTTGTATATTAAAGCAAACTTACGGCTTTTTGGTTGCTCCTCAATTGTCTCCATTCTGACTTGTTCTTTATTGCTTCCTTTTTTTTTTTTTTTTTGTTTTTTTCGTTAATTTACACTCTTTTTTTTACTTTTGGGGGAAATTCACAAATATGTACACACACTGGGAAGCACAGAGCCTTAATAAACTTTTATTTTTGATGTATGCTCCATTATGACTTTTCCTGTTTTCCTGGACTGCTTTGTTTTTTTTATTTGTCTACCGTTTTGCTTAATAACTTGATCAGTCTCTCAATTTGCTCAATTAAAAAGCGGCGCGCAAATAACTCAAAGCACGCTATCGCCTACAACACAAAAACACAAAACGGAGTTTATTGGTGGTACATCGTATTCATTGTAATTTATAGTTAAAAAAAATGTTCAAACGCGTTAAAAACCCTGACGCCGCGTTTGCCAGGTTCAAATGTTTCTTCGATGAGCGTCGGAAGCACAAAACATAAAAAAAATCAAATTATTCAACGGCCAAACACGTCCGGTTCCAAGCGATAATTGAGAGAATGCGATAGAGATGACAGGGGGCATTCGATAAATATCGATAATGGATAATATATCATGCTAATTAGCAGACTCAAAGATGTCCGGCTAACATAGCTAATATATCGACTAAGATATGCGTATTACAGACTCGAAAATGTTAAATAACATTTAGCAATTTAGCAGCTTCGTATACTGGTCACACTAAATTATCTTCGTCGTCGATTCGGTCACACTAGCCCAAAGAGCACTGAGCAAGAAGAGGAAAGCAAAAGACGAAAAAGTTAATATATAATAATAGAATTATTAAAAAATTAAACCGTGATATTGGCTAAAATATTAATTTCTTTTGCTCGGCAAAACAACGGCAACGATTAACAGCGAACAAGAAGGACAAGGCGAAGAAGCAAGGCAAACCAAACGGCAACAACAACACTAACACCAGCAACAGCAGAAAGAAGTGTGTAAGAGAAACAGGCGCAGAGAGACAGAGCGAGAGAGAGAGAGAGTGAACCATCATCCTCAACAAGATGCCACTGTTTGGAAAATCACAAAAGACGCCCGTCGAATTGGTCAAGGCTCTAAAGGAGGCAATCAATGCCTTAGAGGCCGGCGACCGCAAAGTGGAGAAGGCACAGGAAGATGTTAGCAAAAATCTGGTGTCCATTAAGAATATGCTTTACGGGAGCAGTGATGCCGAACCGCCAGCCGATTATGTAGTGGCCCAACTGTCGCAGGAGCTATACAATAGCAATCTGTTGCTCTTGCTTATACAGAATTTGCATAGGATCGATTTCGAGGGCAAGAAACATGTGGCATTGATATTCAACAATGTGCTGCGACGACAAATTGGAACACGTTCGCCAACGGTTGAGTACATATGCACAAAACCTGAGATATTGTTCACTTTAATGTCTGGATATGAAGATGCCCATCCGGAAATTGCCCTAAATTCGGGCACAATGCTACGTGAATGCGCCAGATATGAGGCCCTTGCTAAGATTATGCTCCATTCGGATGACTTTTTTAAGTTCTTCCGTTATGTGGAGGTATCAACATTCGATATAGCATCCGATGCCTTTTCCACATTCAAGGAGCTGCTGACGCGTCACAAATTGCTGTGCGCTGAATTTCTGGATGCCAACTATGATAAATTCTTTGCCCAGCACTATCAACGACTCTTAAATTCGGAGAACTATGTGACACGGCGTCAAAGTTTGAAGCTATTGGGTGAATTGCTACTGGATCGACACAATTTTACGGTGATGACCCGGTATATATCGGAACCAGAGAATCTGAAACTGATGATGAATATGCTGAAGGAGAAGTCGCGTAACATACAGTTTGAGGCATTTCATGTATTCAAAGTGTTTGTGGCGAATCCAAATAAACCGAAGCCCATACTGGATATCCTGCTGCGTAATCAAACAAAATTGGTAGATTTTCTAACCAATTTCCATACGGATCGTTCCGAGGATGAGCAATTCAATGACGAGAAGGCATATCTGATTAAGCAGATAAGGGAACTGAAGCCGCAACCCGAAGCTTAGTTAAGATCGATGACGAAAGAGCAACGAGTGGGGGAACAAACGAACGAGTAACGATTGACAGACAGCAAGAGAAAGAGAGAACGACAGAGCAAAAGAGAGAGAGAGAGAGAACGAGATGTTGATTGTGTGTGAGCCAGAGCGAGAGGGGTAAAGCAAATATATGATATATATTTAACTATATTTTGTGACGATGAGTAACTAAACAATAATTTAGACAACAACAATGATAATGATAAACAAACAAGAAATTAACGATAAAGAATTTAACATTTCCCTTCCTAACAGAACCCAACCTAAAACCTACCCCCCCTCCCATCCCTTCAGCTTTCCTTGCTTTTCTTCTTAGCTTTCTAAAAGTTGTATTCCTTTTTAGCTGTTGTAATTTGGTAACTTTATCTCCTTTTTTTATTTTTCCTTTTGCTTTTGGAGCGTTTTTGAAACGAATTTCCCTCTCTGCCCCCTTTTCACTGTACCCCGCTTACCATCCTATCCCAATCCTTCTGATATCCTTCTGAAAAAATGAGTTTTGACTTAAAAATATAATTCCACGCAAAATTCATTAAAAACAAATACAACAAAAAAATTAATAAATAAAGTATAATTAATTAAAATAGTGATAAATTGTTTATGCATACTTTTTGCATGAACTTATATACTATATAATATATATATACATATATATATATAGAGAAAGAGACAGAGAGAGCGAATGAGAGAGAGAGAGAGAGTGCATTCAATACACCTACACACTCACACACACACACACCTACACACATACGTTTATAGTTAAACAAAAAAACGGGAAGTAAAACAACATTATTACGTGCAGCATAATAACATATACGATTATTATAATTTATATTATTCCCAAAATTAAAGATAACAGCCAAACAGAAAAACAACAAAAACGAAAGAAAAAAAAACAATCTCATTGGTTTTGTGTGTCATTCTTTTAATTTGTAATTTTTTTGTGGGCTTTAGCTTTCCCTTCTTGCACCTGAGTCATGTGCCCATAGAAGGGGGACAGTGTGGCAGGTGGTTGCGAAAAAGAAACAAAAACTATACGGGCCGAACAGTTTTTGTAACATCTTAGACCACCATGCAGGGCTGACGATAATGCATATTGCATACAGGAGTGGACAACTATACAAAATCAGAATGGACTTTCATACATATATTAATCTTGTTTAAATAAATTAAGTTTTATTTGATTAAGTTAAATAAATTACTAAACTAAAATTAATTATATATATATTATTAATATCTATGGAATTGGGTTAGTCTAACGTCTCTTTTTCTTTTCCAGCTTGCGCATTTTGTGTAGGCGTGCCCTTGCCGCTGCATTACTGTTTCCCTCGCGTTGTTCACCAATCTCACCCCGGTTTCCATCAGATTCTGAGTTTTCCAGAGATGAATTTTCATCACCGTCGCCGGCCATAAGAACGGCTGCCGAAATGCATAGAAACTGGAATATTGCACCCACATACAAGCCATATCGTATTAAGAGGCTAAACCAATCCTCATCGCCGTATTTATCCAAAGCACCAGCAGTCACTATATGCTCAGCGGAGGTGGACATTATGCCTGATTTTAAAATGAATGCAATTTGTTTATAGTTAGTTTTTGTTTTGTTTGGTGTGACCAGTTATGCACAGATAAGTGCTAGCCAATAAAGCATCGATACTTATTTGCCTTAAAAGTATCGCCATGATATAACGCCAGAAGATAGCACCCTTAACGAACTCTGGAATTTAGAAACCATTTGTTGTTCATAAAACCAAATATGTTTTCATTCAAATAATATTTGAATGATTCATATATTCATATGAGCTCTTCTATAACATCCTGTTAATTGTCATTATACAGATTTAAATTTTTGTTATTCATATTTCCCTTATAAGATGATTGAATGACGTCAAGAAAGCTTGCATTTTCGCTATCTTCCGTAACTAAAAACAAGACAGACCAGCCAATCAGCTGTTGTTTGTCCTCTTACGTGGTGTTGGACAAGTGCTGGAGAGGATTCAGGAGTAGGTACTCCCAAATATTCAAGCAATGTGGTAAAAATTAAACGAAAAGGATAACTTTCGCTTACATTCTTAACAGAAAGTGAACTTGGCTTCCAATGGGATGGCAAATCTGGCTGAAACCTTTCGGTCCCACTGGCTGATATCAATATTTGGCATAGTCGTCTTCATAGCCGGCTCTGTGATACTCTATTGGAATGAGGGACATGCTGTACACATGATGCTGGCCCTGGATGAGGTTTATGCCGATATCTATTCCATTCAATTTACAGCTGAGGAGCAGGACCAAAGTTTTGAGCAGCGTATTGTTCATATATCGGGCGGTATGCTAATAGGTGAACCGCTTACCGAACCTGACTACAACATCCAGTTGATGGCAGTGAAGCTGAAAAGGCGAGTACAAATGTATCAATGGGTAGAGGAGACAGTGTAAGTGTGATATAATATAATAAGTCGGATCAAATTTAAATGTCACAATTCCATTCCAGAGAGCATCATTTTGGGGAGAACGCTCAAGCGGAGACGCGCACTTATCATTACTCCCGGGAATGGCGGGATAAAATTGTCGATTCGCGTGATTTTTACAATCGTCATGGGCACACAAATCCCTCGAGTTTTCCCATCGAAAGCCATGTACAGATAGCCGATGCCGTTTATATTGGCAAATATGAATTAGGCACGGAGGTGAAGGAAAAATTTAGTAATTACCGAGAGTTAACCTCAGATATAAGGCCAGAAGATTCGAGCATAAAGCTTCATCTGGGTCTCTACTATCACACCAGTGATGTGTTCAATCCGGAAGTTGGTGACCTGCGTATACTTTTTAGTTTCGCCGGCATGGAAGGTGAAGTTTACAGTGTTGTTGGCAAGTTAGAAGGCAACAAAGTGGTGCCATATGTAACATCACGGGGAGCTTCGATATTGTTGGTCTATCCAGGCGGTTTAAGTGCCACCGAAGTATTCAAATTGGAATCACGTGCTCAGGTATTAAACACCTGGTATTGGCGTTTTGTTGGCTGGTTGCTCATCATGTTTGGTGTTTCTTTTAACACAAAAATCTTGAGAACATTGTGTAAGTAAAATAGAATCCCCCATTCTGCATTATTCTAATGTACATAATATTTGTTATTCTCTTTTAGTCCTTGATGTTCCTTTACTTATAAATCTGGCATCGGATTCTCAGTATCCTTTTACAGGAAACTTTTTAATTGCCTTCTCATTGGCTTTAACCATAGCTGCTGTCGCTTGGATTCTGCATCGTCCTGTGATTGGTGCTTGCCTTTTTCTAGCTGGTGCTTCGCCCTATGTTTGGTTCACCCGAAATTTAGTGGATTATCAGCGAGTGGATTAGCTAGCTCCTTAGTTTATATATATATAAACATTATTATTTATTTCTTTTTGTTTGTGGCTCGTCATAACAAATAAAACAAAGTAAAATTTACTTTAATAACACTTAAAAACTATTGCCGCCATTGGAGCCTCCTCCTCCACTCCCACTACCACCACCACCAACTATTGCTACATTTGGTTTTGTTGAACTGCTCTCGGTTGATGTATGCACACTGGGACTTTGAGATTTATCCTGCTCCTCCTGACCTGATGTTGAAGTGGTTGCTGGTTCCTCATGAAATCTTACATAGGGCTCATAACTATTATTAATCTGGACTGAGCCACGATGCAGATTATTTGATTCCGCTTCGAAGAGAATTTCATTGATAAAACGTTCAGCCAATAAACGCTGCTCCCTGGGCAAACGTTTCAGTTTATGTGTCCACGTTCGGGCAATGGATTCCTCTTCGGGATAGGAGCCAGCTAAATATTCACAGGCCATGCTAAGTAGCTCATCATTGCCTGTACTTGGTCCGACACCAGGAGTACTAGCATTTGGTGTTGGTGACAGACGGGTTCTTTTACTTAATGTATAATCACCACTATGACTTGCAGGCTGATGATGCATCATTGTTGCTGCTGGTGTTGATGTTACACCCAATACATCAACTTTTTGGCCATGGCCAAAAGATTTATGAAACATTTCACTAATATTTGGTGTTTGTCCTCCAGCACCTCTATAAGCATAATGTCCGCCTGCCTGATCAGTTAGAAACGCTGTTGTCGATGTCGAATTCTCATTAAAGGCAAAGGATTGTGGCTCATTCTTAAATGTGGGATTTACGGCCAGGAATTTTTCGGTATTCCTGAGGAAATCTAATTCTTGAAATGTCCAACAGCGCGGTGTGTGCAAGTTACCCGATCTAATGGCACTTTCAACAACCTTTAGCTCCTTACGGTAATTTGTACGCAATGTATTTATCTTCTTTTTTACATCCTCGACGGTGGCGTCTCGTTTTAAATAATGATAAATTGGCACCAATCGCTGATAGGCTTCCGCTCTCTTCTCCCGATTCGTATAATCCCGAAGCGATGTGTCCCATAGCACGGGCAGATCTTTGTACATTTGGATAAACGCTCGCAAATACTGACGATTCTCCTCGGCCCCTGACATTAGGCGGATGCTATGGGGGGGCGGATGTGGCTGTGTATGGGCGGGCTGGTGGTGCATTTTGTTATTGTTGTTGTTGATTGCAATTAAAATCTCAACAAGAAATGCTGTTTATGTATTGAAAAAACGCCTAAAATATTGACGAAATGAAAATTTTTTGCTGCTACTATTGTTGTAATTGGCGGTTTGACAGATTGCCATATTGACGTAATGATGGCTGGCCTAGTGGATGCGATTGTATTGGTGTATGTACGTGCGTGACGTCACAGCAACAAGTTGCCAAGTGGCAACACTGGTAATGGTATCGAGTATAACCAGTGATGAATTATTTATAGCTTTAAATAGCATATAATAAAATAGTATTTATATATTATAGATCACCTTATGTTAAAGGTCAATTGGTAAGCATAATAGTAGCATAAAATACTTTCTAGACCGATCTATTGAAGTGCCAAAATTCTGATCAAGCGTTGCCACTTCCTTTACAAGTAATTGTTAACTTGCAAATAATAATTCAAATACAAAAAAGTCATTAAAGAATTTAAAAAAATTATGTTAACCGAATTTCTTCTAAATATTAGCCACTCTTAAAACAGGGTTTAACACTGAAATGAAAAAATTTTCACTTTCAGATTAAGCCTTGAATGTATTTTTTATGCCAATTTCAGATTAATAACTATAAAACCGTTGAAAATCAGACAGCAATAAATCTTCGCCAATACTTTTAGTATTTATAGTTCCTCTCAGTTGGTGAATAAAAGATTTGTCTATTTCTTTTAAATATCATTTTTATTTCTCTTTGCAGTATTCTGTGTATGAGTGTTCTGTTGGGTTTTTGATCCTTTTTCGTTTTTCGTATAATATTATGCTGAAGCGCATATCAAAACGCTCAGTTTTAAATTTTTATATTTTCGTCTTTTTTAATATAATATAGAAGTTACAGAAATATATTTATATATATTTATGTATATATATATATATATATATATACGTTTATGTATGTAGATTGGGCATTAAATGTGTTATCTTTACTTTAGTTTTTTTTTGTGTTTGTGAAGGGAAAAAGGAAAGTAAAGAGAAATAATTGAATTTGCCGGTTGTTGTTTTATTATAGATTAAATTGAAATCAAAATAAAGTTCATAATGTGTAGTTTTTGTTTATTAATATTTGGTTTTACGTATAAAAGATGTGTGTTTTGTTTTTGTTTTTTTTTTTAAAATCCATAAAAATATCAGATAATTACAATTGGTTTTGTTTCGCTTTGTTGCATTATCGTTTTTGATGTATAATATAATATATGTCTTAAAAGCAGTTTTTGTGGTTTATCGTACTCAGAACATAAATCAAATTTAGTCTTTGCCACTAAAAATATATATATATATGTATGTATGTATCGTATCGTATGTATTACCAATTGAGTAGTGTTTTTTAGTTGGTTTCTTTCGTATTTTTTTTTTGTTTGCTTCTTTTTTCATTATATTTTTTGTTTAATAATAATATCTTTGGGCTTTGCTAATTAGTTCTGGGTAATATATAGATATATGCATATTGTTCGTAATATTTGTTTTTGATATATATATGTATATATATATATATATATATAGTTATAATTATTAGACACGATCACAAAAAAAAAAATTTATATATATACGAAAAAGTCTACAAGTTGGTTTATCATTTTCTTTTTGAATAGGGGTTTCGTTTTCATATATATATATATACATATATATATATATTTATATATATATATTTATATATATATATATATATATATATAATATCTTTATCTGGATAATAAAACACATTACGACTAGTATATATATGTAAATGTAAGTATATGTATATATGCAATTGGTTGAGATATTCTATGAATATATATAATATATATATTCCATTTCATACATATATATATATATATATATATATATATAAATGTATATAGTTAATTTATGTCTTGGTGTTGTTAAGTTAAAAACGAAGCGAGAATACGTTTTGGTAATTTTTGGGAAAAGGGAACAAATGGGGGAAAGGAAGGAAGAAAGGACTTGGCTTTACTTTACAATTAAAAATGAGGATCCAAATATAAATATATATATATATATAGATAGATAGATATATATATTTTTAAGAAATATTTGCTTTGCAACTCAGTTATCCTTTTTTTCGAAGCTATTTCTCTCTGCACATATATATGACTAGATTATATGAATTTTCTTTTATAGATACTACTACAAAATAAAACTACATGGCTACCAAGTACGATATATTCTATATGTATATATATATATATATATATATATATATGTGTATATATATATATATTTTTTTTTATGTATGTATATATATATATATATATATATATATAGTTAGTTAATTAGGTGTATGTGTTTGTATGTGTGTTTGTGTGTGTGTTTTTTTGTTGGCTTGTGTTTTGTATCTAATGTCCATTCATTGCTTCATCGCTGGGCTTGAAGTTCGTTCGGTTCCCGTATCCAGTTTTCAATTTCCAAATCAATTTTGTTTTTTTCTTTGAAGATCATAGAATTTCGTTGTTCTTTTTATATAGGCGAAACTATCTCTCGCACGGGGATGGCTGATATAGTAGCGGATGGTCTCATTGGCTTTAATTGATGGATGGTGATTTGCCGGCTGATAATTTGCCTACTTACGTTTTATAAAATTACCTTCGGCATCTAACCAAATGCCACTATTTGATGATTCACCACCAGTACCACCAATTCCACTGCTTTTCATATCCATCCCCGTTCTTATCATTTACCTATGCAATGCATTCGAAATCTGTTTAAGCGATTGTCCCACCTCACCCACCAGACGTTCATTATCTTGCATATTCTTGCTACCGGCTGAACGAAGATGCTGTGATTGAGTCTCAACGCGTGTAACCAATTCACGAAAATGGAATTTCGAATGCGGTGGCATTGATTCATTTTCCGCAAAGATAACACAAGAGTTTTGCAATATATTCAATTTATCGCTTAGTTGCAACCATTGTGAGGCGGAAATGGCATTAACCGGATGCTTGAGTGAACCTTCAAGTAGAGTGACCAATTCTAATATGCTTTCCCTAGATATTTGTGTTGAATTATTACTATCTGATTGAGCCAATTTGGCTATGGGTGTAGCGTAGATAGTCAATTTGGTGGGTTTATGAGGAACAGCTGGCTTCTGGGGATGATGCTGCTGCTGCTGTTGTTGCTGATGATGATGTTGTTGGTGTTGTTGTTGCTGCTGCTGCTGTTGGAGTATAGTGGGCGGTGTATACAGCGATTGAGTCATATGGGTATGGTCCATGGCCAATTGAGGTGAAGCTTCGTCTGGTGTCTGGTCGGCATCATCATCTGTGAAGAGTTGCGTTGAAAGAGATTTGTTTATTGCTGATATAGTTTGCTTGCTGCTATTGATGCTATTGGTGATTGTGGTGGTGCTCGGGGGCGGTGGTGGTGGGGCAGCTGGCGGTGGCTTAGTGCTGGTAATGGTAGAAATTGGATTGGGATTGGCTGCTTTTAACCCGTATTTGGGTGATAATTGTGAGCCATTTATAATAGAGCTGCTGGCATAATCGGGAGCTGTGCCTACTCCAGATGGCTGTTGCTCCCAAAGTTTCTTTAAGCTATTAATACTACCTGTGCTACGTCGTTTGCCCAAATCATCGGCCGTGCTCGCATCCCCAGTTGCATCTGTAGTTGACGCCAACGCCGCTTCTATTTTGATTTCAGTCTTTTGCATGGCCTTTTTATTGTCATTGTTCATGGTGGTGGTAATGCTGGTGGTGCTACTATTGGTATTAGTATTACTGTTGCTATTGCTGTTACTATTGCCGCTTGCTTGTGGTTCAACTTTACGCAAATGTGCCTTAAAGTCTATGATATTTGAAGTTGGCTCATTTTTGGTAATTGCTTGTGGCAACTTTTTCGGTTCTACTTTTTTTAGTTGGGCTTTAAAACCAGTTCCAGATACACCACATGAACCACCGCTGGTCACATTCCCATTTGTCATTTTCGGTTGCTGTTGCTGCTGCTGCTTGGGTAGATTCATGCTTTCTGCAAGCTCAGTGACTAAGAGGGAAACGGGATCCACTAGAGGAGCTGGTGCCGATGGCATACTGCCATTGGTTTCGCCAGCTTTAGATTTAATTTCGGTAATTAGTTTCTCCTTTAGCTGAAGACTCTTTTCGGCACCCGTCTCTGGTGGTGATCCAAGGGAGCTGCATGAATCTGTGGAGGGTTCTCGCTTTCTTAGAGAGACACCAAAACGGGAACTGGCCTCCTCCACACTAGGTGCCGTATTGCTTACATCATTGCTGCTGCTATTTGGATTATTGTTTACCACATGGGCATGCAAATGCTGTTGTATGGCCTGAACAGCACTCTCTGGAGCTGGTGGTGGTGGCGGTGGCTGAGCCTCATATTCCTCTGGAGGCGGTGGCAGATCCAACGGTGGCGGTGGAAATTCCAAATTTGCCAAAGCTGGCGGTGCAACGCCTCCAGCTCCTATACCACCTGGAACACCTCGTTTTGGTGAATTGCTAGTGCCAGCTGCACGGAAGGACGAGAATGTCATCATGGTTCCCTCTGTGGTTGTGCGATGACGTTGCAATTTATTTAGACTTGCTGCTGCATTATTCTGCATTGTCACTCCACCAGATGAATTGCTACGTATCATTTGCTGTGGCCCAGATGCGCTATTTCCTTTTGCCGGTGGTGGTGCAGCGGCTGCTGATCCCATTCGAGTTGCTGCCGCTGGCGTTGGTGCTGGTGTGGCATGACCATTGGATGAAGATGACGAATTGCCCTCACTATTCGTACTATCTTCGAGGCTATCCAAAAATGCACCAATACGCGCAACCTTGGGCAGAGTGCCATAGCGATTAACCACACGTTTCACATTCATCACTTCCAGAGCTCCAACAGTAATTGGATGGGCAGCAGCTAATGGAGAAGCTGTGGTACCATTTGGTATGGATTGCTGCTGCTGTTGTTGCTGAGAACGTTTACTTTGACGAGTCTCCAGACCACGATTACCCATCACCGGAGTGGGACGCTTGAATGAGCTATGCTGCTGAGAGGAACGGGGACCCAGGCCTCCGCTGGAAAGTAACGAATGCTGCATCTTATTGGGTGCCGCATTGACAGCGGCAGCAGTCAAACTCTGCTCTAGACTATCTCCAGTTGCATCTGTATCGGGATCATTAACTGGATCGGTTTCCGAATCATAGCGTTGGGTCAAATTGTTAATGTCACGGGTCAGACCTATCACGAATTAGAGAAGAATGGCAAATTCGTATAATATTAGTATAAAACTTGTATATATATATAGAGATTATTGTGATGCCTCATGCCTCAACGTGCTGTGTGCTTTCAATGGTATTAGGACAGGGTATAATGTGATTGTGTGTGTGTGTATGTATGTGGGTGTGTGCATGGTCTAGTTTTGTGGTGTATTTGTCAAGCGAGGTAGATAAAAACAAGAAAAACACCAACAAACAAATATAAAAAATAATTTAGAAAAACATCAACAAATACGGGTAAATATAATGATAAAAATAATGGTAAAATAATTCATAACAAACACCAAAAAATCACAAAACTACAGGACTGCTTTCTTAATTCAATCTTTTCGGTTGCATTGAGAAAACGTGCCTTAAAATGGTTTAAATATTTTGGATGCTTATAAGACTCGTATTAAATAATATTTTATATGGTTAATACTATTAGAAAATAACTCTAAAATACTGGCTAATGGCAAGAGATTATTGTACTATGGCAAAATTTAACCATTTAAAAAAGCTTTATTTTTGGTTAACCGAAATATTAAAATGAAATGAAATTCTTATCACGAACTCTTTTCAAATAAATTCCTTTTGATACATATTTAATGTATTGTAGAAGTAAAGAAACTCTTTAAAATTTTATAATTCGGATATGGAATAAATATATTATTGTATTTGGACTTAGTTTAAAAGTTTCTTTGCGCATGTATAAAAATAAAAATCGATCAATTAAATGCTCATTAAAAAAAAATAAATAAAAACCAAATTAAAATAACAGAAAACATTGAAGAAAGATTTAATTAGTCTACACAATTTTAACATTAACTAATCTGTGTAAGCATCCTCATATATTTAATACCATATAGTAATCGACATATTAGGTTATAAGCAAAGATATAGCACAGAATATACTACAGAAATTAAATATTAATAGCAGGAACTAATACAGCGACTTTAATTTGACCCATGATTTGCTTTAGACATTTCTTATATCAGGGCATATAAAATTGAAATAAATTCAAATGTTAAAACCAGTTCATCGGGCATTTATAAAAACATTTTAGTGGTTAATTAATAAAATTTTCTTTCTTTGGCAGATATTTTTTGCACTGCCTTTACTAAATAGATATATATACATATATAGATCCTGGTGACTCATATTTTATTAGGAATGCCAAGAGATAGATTATTCAGGGTCTTACTATAAAAAAACAAAAACTCAAAAGAATATAACAAAATTAAGTTTGGCATAGAAAAATAAAGAAAGCAAAACCAATTTTGAATTACAAAAACTTAAATTAGAATTGTTGATATAGTTAGATAAAAATATTAAATTACAATCAAAAGAATTGCAAAAAACAAAAAAAAAAAAAAAAATAGAATAAACCATGCATTCTTGAAAATATATATCAACAATTCTATATTATTTAATTTATACAATCACAAAACGAGGAAAACAGATTAATTAACAAAAAAATAACAATAGAATAGAAAGAAACCCAACAAAAAAAAACATGAAACGATAAATGGAAATTCTTACTCCATTGACAAATACCTCGAAATAATATGTCGTAAAGGAAACTACTGCAGGAGGACGATTTCTTAATTGAATACTGTTGATGCCGTACTGGCTGTTGTTGTTGTTGTTGTAATAAATGTTGTTTCTGTTGTTGTAGTTGTACGGTTTGTGTACGTATTTGTTGTTGTTGTTGTTGTGGTATATGGGTAGGAATTTGGGTTTTAAAATTTCTACAAAGGGTCTGACTGAAAAAGTTGACAGATTTCAAATTTCTACTACCATTCGTCGCTGCGGTGGCATTATTGAGCTCATCAATAAAATTGCGTGCATCCTCCTCACGATATGTTGAATCCCGACTACTAGACAGCAGGCTAATATACATAAATTGATTAAAATAAATAATATGAGATTTAAGATGAAATAAGAATTTAATTCTTACCTTGTTCTTTTGGGTGGTGCCGGTGCCTGTTTGCCTTGTTTATTGGTGGTGCGACGCATCTGAACATTACCCTTATTACCCTGGCTGGAGAAGGTGCTAAGTTTGGTCGAACTGGAACCGGTTTCTATGAATAAATTGACAAATAATCGACGAAAATAAACCAAAAAAAATAAAAAAAATAGAAAGAAAAGGAAGTTGTTTTAAACCCATTGTATAATCTCACTAACCGCGTTCTAACTTACCTGACATGGGTGTGCTAGCCTGCTGCTGCTGATCATGGTGTCCACCTGGCGTTAGGCTGGATGCATTTGGCGGCGGTGGCGGCAAACCCTTCTTAACCATTTGCGGTGTTAGACTTAGCGATGCAGATGCCGATGATGATGCACTGGCTGGGGCCACTGCTGCTGCTGGTGCTGCTGCAACTGTTCCTACTGTTCCCGCTGTTGCTGCTGTGGCATTTAGCTGTTTCTCGACCGCTTCGGTAATGGACGATTCCTGCGGAGCGAAGAATGAGATACGTTCACCATGTGGATCAATATTGTTGTTGCTATCACTACTGTTTGCCTGCGATGCCTTTGATTTAAATCAAAGCTCAATGCCATCGTCCTCGATACGACGATGGTGGTGGTGATGCTGACGATGCTGGTGGTTGTTGTGCTGTCGCCCATTTTTATTATTTTTATTATTTCTATTATTGTGATCGTCGTCATCGTCGCCATCAGCTTCGTAATCATCATCAATATCATAATCATAATCATAATTCTCATCATCATCATCATCCCACACCTCAACCTCCACCTGGATGTGATCACCGTCACCACCCACCTGAAACATATGCTCCAGAGCATGATGAATGCTCTTAAATGTGGGCCTATCCGCGGCATCCCAATGCCAGCATTCTCGCATCAGATCGTAAACCTCGGGCGGACAGCCGGGCGGTCGCTCCATGCGATAGCCCTTCTCTAGCTTATGATAGACATCGGTGAGATCAATGCCAGGATATGGCGACATCCCATATGTCGCTATTTCCCATAATAAAACACCAAAGGCCCATACATCCGATTTAGTGCTAAACTTATTATAGGCCAATCCCTCGGGGGCGGTCCATTTAATTGGAAATTTTGCTCCCGCATGTGCCGTATATGTATCATCGCGCATTAATCGTGCCAAACCAAAATCGGCAACTTTGACCAATTTATTATCGCCCACCAAACAATTGCGAGCAGCTAAATCACGATGGATATAGTTACGAGATTCAAGATAACTCATTCCAGAAGCTATCTGAGTGGCCATATAGAGAAGGGCCACAGCATCTAAGGTCTCACGGCCGGCAGAGCGTAAAAAGTCCAGGAGATTGCCATGCGACATAAATTCTGTGATGATATAAAAGGGTGGTTCTCGTGTACAAACACCTAAAATAATAAAAAAAAAAAAATTAAATTTTACTTTACTATAAATTTCCAAAATAGAAATATAACTTCATAATGAATATGGTAATGTGATGATCCTTCAGCGTGCTTAAACATATCATTCACATATGTTTGACATACCAATTAGCTGTACTAGATTTGGATGTTTCATCTCTTTCATAATAGCTGCTTCCTCCAAGAAATCCTTAAGAGCCATTGTATCCTCTTTAAGTGTTTTAACTGCCACCGTATTACCATAACGTTTCCAGACAGCCTCATATACCTCACCATATTGACCACCGCCCAATTTATGTTTCATCATAATATCTGTACGACAAATTTCCCATTCATCTGGCTCTGGACTAAGCGGGAAGACAGTTGGTTTATTCTGTTTAGGAGCTGGATAGAGCAAAGGTGTAATCAGGCCATGACCCTCATGGGGTACACTATGATGATGTACAAGCTCGGCTAGAGTATTAAATTTGGCCTCCTGAGTGACAAATACCTTGCCATCGGGATCTTCAGAGATGCGATAGTGATAGACGCGACCATCGTATCTATTTAAATTATAGAAATAGGATAACAATTAGTTTATATATGTATATATATGTATATAAATTATTAAATTACTTACCTTAAACTAATACTTCTTTGGCCAGGCGAACTTTCACTTTCGCGTACAAGAAAACTTCCATTAATGCCGGAACTTAATAGATATTCGGCAGCATTACGTGAGATGGGTCCATGGTACCAGGAATGCTTCTCCAATGAATTCAATGGTGTTACATAATTTGATGGTACCCAACCAACATTACCCGAATCGGAATGTGCCTCGCACCATTCACCAGATTTATTATAGCTCAATATACGGACTTGTTCGCCCTTTTTCAAACTTAATTGATTCTCACCACCAGCCTGAAAATCATACAAGGCCACAAATAGCTGTGGATCATCCTCTTCTGGCCCTGGTGCCAATAGATTCTCTTTGGAAGTCCAGCGATGTGTTGATTCAAAAACAGATGTTGTTGAACTATGTCCACCACCCATCGATGATAGGACACCAGAGTCCTGTTGCAGTTCAGCGGCATCTGCTAGTAATGTGGCTGCCGTACTACCGGCCGGAATGTGTGGCAATGGACGCGATTGGAGCAAAGCTTCTGTAATAGAATAGAAAGAGATGCAGAGAGAAAGAAAAAGAAAAAAAGAAAGAGAGAGAGAGAGGAGAAGGGAGTTTTTAGTTGGTGTTGAAGTTGAGTGAACCGATCTCATAAAACAATGCACAAGAGCAAAAGTTCCTACCGTCAAGGTAAACCCGTTTCTCTCACACACCAAACACACACACACACACATGCACATACATACACAGTCATAAATAGAGAGCAACACAGGAATGCGGGCAATTTGTGGAGCATTTGTGGATTGGATAAGTGGGGAAGAACAAACAACAAACGGAACCCGGGAGGTAAACTCTTTTTTTTTTTTTTTTGTCCATTGAGAAAATAAATTATGCATAAAGCGGCATAAAATTACACAAAACGATCCAAGCAGGAACGAGAATTACACACACACACACAACAATACGCTTTTATTGTGGGAAGTTATTCTAACCAATCTATCTGGCAGCTGTCGCCACAACTATGTGGGGATCTAACTTATACTCATTCTCTCTACACTCTAAGATTAAGAAAGGAGTAATGTATAAATATTAAGATTCAGAAGTTGTAATGCTTAAATTAATAACAATTAAAACGTTCACATCCATTTGTTGGTTTTCCCTCACCTTACTGAGAACCTAAACTAGCAAAGGGAAGCATCATTTGTTAATAACTGACTGATCTCATTCATTTATTCAAGATGAATTTTAGTTGGGATAAATATATGTATGTACACATATGCAACGGTGTTCTCATACTTTCATAAAATAGAATCTAGATATTGTAATAATAGTAGTGTATTCAAATGTCATCAATTTAAATATATTTAGTGTTCACATTTACAGTTTTTCCACTTTCCAAAAGCTGCTGTTTTGGTGCTCTGTTGATGCATTTTGGCTTATTACAAATAATTGAGAAAATTTACATATTTATTTTATTCAACGGTTTCCATCCAAAGCAGTTACTTCCGTTTTGTGGACACCCATCCACCCTGTATATCCCCGCCCACCCTTGTATGTATGTATGTATGCGTTGTAGACTAGATAGAAACCGTTATTCTCCTAAGCTTTAGCTAAAACTCAGTTTCTGAATTTATTTTGTGTTTTTTTTTTTTTTTTTTATTTGAAGTGCGTTTTTCCTCCTCTTTCTACATTTCTTCTTGAGACATGAGTGGGTGTGTGCATTGTGTGTGTGTGTGTGTCTGATTCTAAAACTCATAAAATTCAAATAATAAATACTTAATGAAATATTTGAGAAGGGTTCTGTAGATCTGTCTCTCTCCCCACCCCACCCCTTCCTTCTTAATTTACCACTCCTTCAAATAGACGACCCAATATGGTTAATTTATGCGCGCGAGACAGGAAATATTAATAGTCCGGTAAAAAGGTAACCACCGGGAATGATGATATATTTTACATATACATATGTATATACATAAGTATATTGTACTATATAAAAAGAGAAGGGAGAAGAAAACGAGACTTTGATCTGCCCAGAGCGGATATGTGGTATAGTGGTACGCGGCTTTTGTTACTACATATCAATTTTTGTGTTTTGGTGTGTGGGTGAGAGAGGGTGGAGTGGTCTGGTGTTGCAGTCTGACAGAGATTAGCTGCTTATGGTTATATTATGACGTCCACAATGTTCCAATTTTGTATGACTCATTGAAATGGTATTATGTATAAAGTTCTTGTTTTTGCTTTTCGGTAATCATCGAGTCATTAAAATAATATGTAAATCTTTGAGTCAGAGTTTATAGAATACGATCACAGAATATTTCAACTATGGCTTTGGTATTATATAAACCATAATGATATAAAGTAATATATATAAAATAATATATATTACAAAATCTGATGTTATCTTTGACAGTTTGTTTTTCATTTTCAATAAGTATTATTTAATTGAAGAAATTGAAATGATTAATAGAATATACATAGATAATAAATATATATTGTATATAAATGTTATCTATGTATATATTTTATAAAATGGAATTGTTTTGCAGAGAAGAAAACAAAACATTAACTAGTAAATCTTACTTAAAAGCTTTTAAAGTGTTGAAACCTATCTTTATCGACAATTTTTGGAAATATACATACAAAGGGTTTATTATATCTTAAATGGCAGTGGTAACTAGATTATGGTAAATTAGCAATAATATCTCAAATATGTGAATTGAAAAGTTGAAATATATCTGTGATTTCTGATCATATTACTTAAAATTGAAACTGATGACCGATTTTCATGCCTTATTTTCTATTTATATACACCTAATTAATAATAATGACACTACTGAACTAAAGTGAGTTTTTTATTTTATTATTATTTTTTTTTTGTTACCTAAGTTTATATGATATTTGCCTTGGTGGCTGCGAAAAGAGCTGTGTTTCGTACCTGCAGAAGAGAAAAAGAGAGATTGGAATAGAAACGTAGAAAAGGGAAGGAAGAAAAGAAGGAAAAAGAGATAGAGAAAGAGTGGGAGAGAGAGAAAGAGAGTCAAAATATCATCATTTCATTTTATATATAACAAAAATAACTAACTCTAGATGATGGGATTGTTGTTATTACAGAAATCTATTTACAGTTAGATGAATGACATCAAAAGCGGCCTAACCACAATAACAGCGCAGGCTAATTAGAGAGAGAGAGAGAGAGAGAAAGAGTGATGGGGGGAAAAAAGCCAATGGAAAAGAGCCTGGGTTCAGGCCAATAACAAGCTTAGAACACAACTACAACAAGACTGAATTGTAATAACAATTTAGAAAAGAGAGGAAAAAAAAACATAAAATAAACTTAACAACAACCAAGTAAAACTAAATGCTCTAAGTGAAAAATGAAGAAGAAAAAATATATACATATGTATGTATGTATGTATATGTAGAAAAAAATTATAAAGAATCTTCATCCGCCGTGAGCCACGCCCCCTCTATTCTCCTCTTTTGACATCTGACAGAAAAATGTAATTTTGTTAGAAAAAGAAAAGAATTAAACTTGAAATCGGGCAACGGCAAAAGAGCAGGGGGCCAATGAACTTTAAAAAAAATAAAAAAAAAAAATTGTCTACCACATGGCGGCAACGGAGGAGCATCATCTCTCGCCGTCACAGCTACTTATGCAAGTTATTAGTAGGAATTGGAGCAAAGTTGTTGAGAGTTTTCATTCATGTGGGGGATTATGCTGAGGATGACACGATGGCGATGATGATGATGGTGATGTTTGTGATGATGTTGGTCTGAAGTTGAGCTAATGGCCAAACAAGAGTCAAGTGAAATGAAGCTTAACCAAAGATGTGGAGCTCATAAGTTCTTGTCAAAATGTATTTTATTGTTATCAATATGCAGGGGGACACTTTTTCGACTAATCATTTTAAAAGGATATTTAGTATGATCCAGATTAAAACAAATAGACTAAAATTTTTTTTAGTACTTAACAGATTATTTAAGTTTCTTTTTCGAATGTGTTGTGTGTGTATGTGTTGTATGATTTACTGCGTTGCTTTTGTTTCGTGCTACGGATGGATCTTTAAATAAAATGCAGCCACACTTTTTTTGGGTAAAGTTCATCTGTATATTTTCCTTAACTATTATTTGTATGAAATCGATTGTTTGCCATATTGCTTACTAATGTTTTATTAAACTGTTGATGTGAATTTGACCATTTAATGATACTCTTTGAGGACATTTCTATTTTTCTTTTTAAACTTCTATGTTTCAAATTGGCCTTGTCCATAAAAGCGTCTATTAAACTTGATGTCTCTGCCATTTATTATTGTCATTCTCTCTGCCCCATTTCCCATTCTATCCATCTATCCTCCACCTTCCATTCTTTTAACAGCAAATGTAGATGTGATTTATTGAAATGCACTTCTTAGAGAACTTTTATGCTGTCCATTCATTTATTTGCAGACTCTGTCGTCTTTCATTCAATAATTCACTCAGTCAGTCAGTTTGTCATTATTATTCATTCATTAGTTTGTTCACAGTTCATTCAATGCATTTGTTTTGTATCTTTTGCCCATTTTCTTTCATTCTTTTCTCTCATTTCTTTGCTTTTCTTTTCTTTTCTTTTTTTTTGCATTTGAGCATGTCTCGTTTTCAGTTTGCAATGTTGCTTTTCAGTTCTGTTCTCTCTGTTTTTAGCTCAAGGGCTTTTGTGTCAAGCCCTGCCCTGGCATGGGCTTTGGTTTTAAGTTAAGTTAGCCTCTGGCTTCTACTTCTCCTTTAACTACTACTAAATACTTGTCCGATTTCATTCACACAACAGTCAGCATACTATATTTATATATATATGTATGTATGTATATACATACATACGTCAGGGTCTTGTCGTTGTCGCCGATCTCCTTCCCCCTCCTCTCGTCAGGGGCGTGGCCAGTCAACAGTAATAAACTTTTACGGTTTAAATTTAATTAGTCATTTCTCTGGCTTCCGTTAAAAGCGGTGAAACAAAAACAAAAAAAAAAACCAAAGAGAAATGGGGTAAATAACATTTTTTTTCCCCTGTCGGTTTGATTTCAATTTGGCTTGGATTATGAAATGGAAATATTATTGGATGAAAAGGGCAAATAGGCAAACAAAATACAATTAACAACTCTTTTGCATGGATGAAGGCAGCCTACATATAATATGTATCATAATATCTATCTACTCCTTTTTTATTAGACTTCTATATAACATCTGTTTATCTACTATTTATGCAGTGGCATCTGTAATATTTAATTTATTTTATTTCTTGCTTTTAATTTTCCAACGATCCATGAAAAAATGGATAAAAAATTCTAAAATTTCTTCATTGCAAAAAGATACAAAACAATGAGCAAAGATCGACTTTGGAATGCTCTATTATCTATAACCAAGTAGAGATGTGAGTTCAAATTTATACATATTTGCATCTTTATAAAAACATTCTACCAAGTAATAGTTATATCTTTTTTCCATTAACCTATCACATTTAATTTATGTATACTCTTTCGTACATAGGGTATAAATGCATATTTGCATATGTCGCCTTTTACAACAGAAAAAAAGAAGAAAAGGTGCAAAAGGAGAAAAACAAAAACAACAAACTTTAGGGGCAAGTTTTTCACCCTCTTCCTTTACCAACAAAGTGCGAAAAAATGTTGTATGAACTAGTAAAATTTTATACAACAAATTTGAAAACAGACGTAAAAAAACAAAGAGAAGATGCGAAAACAAAAGGAAATGGCAAGGGTCAGGGAAGAGAGGAGGTAAAAAGGGGGTAATAGGGTTTGGTCCTGGTTCTGTTCCTGGTCGTGGGTTTGGCCCTGCACTTGGCAAGTACAAAATAAAATAAAAGCAAAAATAAAGAAAATTCCACCCTTGGCTTGACTTGGCTCGGGTAGGCTGACTCGATGGATGGAGGACGATTGTGACGTAGAAGTAACGTGCGCTCTCACTCTTTGGCCAGTGCCAGCGGGCAATTTTACCACTTTAATTTTTTTTCTGTGTGTGTTTGTGTGTGTGTTTTTTTTTTGTCGTTTTGTAAGGATTCCATACTCAAGGCTAGGATAAGGGTACACACACACTCATTCAGCTTTGTCGTGTTTGACATGTGACGACGCGTAGCTCGGCGGTGCCCCGAGAGCTAACTGTCTCACGTTGTTGGACCAGCATATGTTGCATAGAATCAGAATATGATGATGATGATGATGCAAAAGAAGAAAAAGTTGATGTAAAAATCAAGTGAGTGCAATAAATACACATTATTAAAGCGTACAAGGGTGAAGAGGAGACAAAAGAGAAAAATCAATAATGGGAAAAAAAAACCTTTTGGCAAAGAGCCACCAAGTGTCATTCTATAAAATCGCATCATCATCTTCTTTTCTAGTGGGCAAATTAATTGAATGTCATCCCAAAGAAGATGCTGGCAGTTGCAGGGAGATACATAGATGAAGAAGAAGTGAAACGCGGAACGCCCCCATCGTGTGCACTAGAACATTTTATATAGCAACTGTTTTTATCGATCCACTCGAAGTCAGAAGGGCTCTCCCCCTCCCCCTTCTCGAGGTTGGTTAGTTTCACTTTGGCATGTGCAATGATTATGTCCTTGCCCCACGTTGGGTGCCAATAAAAAAAAAAGTATACACATTCATATATATATATATATATATATATATACATATATATCTTTATGTATGTATGTATGAGAAAACTGAAAGTTTTTGTGCACCTGCTACTTTTTATTTGTCATTGACTTGAAGGTAAAGTAAATTTAATATTATAATAATGATGGGGCTACGAAAAAAGAAACTTGAAAGCAAGAACTAATAATAAATTTAAAAGAATTTCGACACAAACAAAGATGAACAACAATTTGCAATCGTTTTTAAACTAAAAGATACAAACTATATTATGCAAATGTTTTAAACAAAATAATATTAATATTATTTATGTATGTATGTAAAGAAAATTGATTGGCTCTTCGCTCATTTATTTATTTACTGCTTTTTTTTATTGGAAAAGATATTGGTAACCAAATATGATAGTTTTAGTTTGTAAATCTTAAAAAAAAAAAAAAAAAACAGATATTCAATCGATTCTTCTGGCTTCTATGTTATTAATACCAAGGATTTTAAATTGTTTGTTATAAATTTGTATATTTAAATAAATTTTCTCTTCCTTTCTTTCTTTTAGTATAGCAAATTAATTGAATTTCATATTAAGGTGTTAACATTTCTTTTAAAAGGTAGTTGAACTTGAAGTTTTTAGACATCAAAATGCCATTCATATTCATAGGCCACTTATCACGTGACTGAAAACATTGACCAGACCACCAAGTCGTGCGACTGACCATCATGACTACTCGTACTGTTCTCTCTGCCTGTCTATGTTTGTTGTGGGCCCCCCGCCCTTCTGTGTCCACTATGCACACACATTTATACATACACACATACATACGTACACTCATTGTCTATTTTAGTATTTTTGTTTGTGAATGAAATTGACTTTTAATTGTTGACGTTGCCGTCGACGCGTCTGCTGACAAAAAAAAAAAAACAAAGAAAGAAAGAAAGAAAAAATAATAATAATAATAAAAGAAAATCCATTGGCATGCACAATTTTGTGGCTATGCAAATGACTGTGGCAATCATAAAAGCGAAAGAGAAGGAGCAAGAGAGAGAGAGAGAGATGGAGACAAAAATAAGCATACGCCACCGTCGACATCGCGTTGGTCAACATAGAACTGAATGACTCACTCAAACAGCCGGTAAACAGACATCATAGGCATGCACAGTGGTGCAAAAACAGAAATCTGAATAAATTCGTCAACTCGTTTTCTACGAATTTTGTATATATTCAATACATTCTTCTCTACCCTTACATAGAGAAGGCATTAAACAAAAAAAAACAATTGAATTATAGAACGCAAAGGATTCAACTTCCAATGTGAAGAATTTATGGGGGGGAAAAAAATCCATAAGTTTTATACTCAAAAATCATTTAGTTATTTCATATATAGATTTCTTTATTCTCTTAAATTCTGAATTAGGAAATGTTATCCATAACATGAATAAAACAGTTTCTATTCAAGAATCATTCCCATTTTTAATGAGTTTAAAATTCTAATAGTTTTTATTAAATTTAACTTTTTAATGTTAACCACAAAAGTTAGTGTATCTGGGATTTTGGTTAGATACATTTAGCATTCATAAAATTTTCTTCCTCGTTTGCGTTTGTTTTGTTTATGTTTTTATGGCTTATTGTCAAGTATTCTTTTTTTTTTTTTTGTTTTTGTTGTTGCCTCCGGTTTTTTTTCCCTGTTTTTGTGTATTGTTTTTTGTGTTTTTGGTTATTCATTTGCATGCTATTCATTCATTTGAATAAGAGTAAAACATTTTTATTCTCAAACATTTGAAAGCGTGGGCGTATTTTACAGATAATAAATTGTTAAAAATGATAATAAAAAAAAGAAAAAATAGCAAAAGGAAAAAGAAGGAGAGAAAAATACTATTTGACCATAAAAGCTTTAACTTTGAGGGTCACAAACATACACACAAGAGAAAATATCTGTACATAGTAGAGTTCCAGACAATGGATAGTCTGGTGGGGGTGATGATGGCAGCGGTGGAGGGGTGGCGAAGTTAAGAATTCCTTTTGTCAAAGAAACCATGGGAAAAGACAACAACAACAAAAAACTTAGAAGAATATATGCGTGGGTTCAGTTGGAATGTGGAATTGTGCACTAAATCTGAGATTATTGTTGGTTTTCTTTTCTTTTTTATGAATTGTTATTACAATCCAGAGGTTTACCAGGTGGAAACTTTCTTGGGAAACTACTCATTATTATAATAAGTATGCTATTAATCTAAAGACAGAATCTTAGATTATTATCATTGTAAACAAACACTAATTGGAAAGATGGATTTTACATTGGTATTCAAAATATATATTTAAATTAGAAAAACTCTGCAATTTCCAGTTGTAGATAGAAAATAGTAGTCTAATATTTTATTAATCATTTCCGTTTTCTATTTGTTTCTTTTTTTAAAGCTTTAAAAGGTATTTGAAATTTTTCACGCTCTCTTTGTTAATGTGACATCAGAAGTTTCCTCATCATCATATTCAATTAACGAAACCAAAGAGGAACAAAGTCGAAGTTGAAATATAGAGATCAAAGTTTACAATTTCATTTGGTGATGTACATATGTTTATTGCTCAACCGTGTAATTACATGGAATGGGGAGGTACATACACACACACACATACACACACATACATACACCAATCAATTTTATCTAAGTACACACAATTAGAGTTATTGCAAATGGTTTCGTTGGTATCCCCAAAAAAAAAAAACAAACGAAAGATACAAAAATTTGATTATCAAAAAAAAAAAAAAGCTTTTTAATGAACATAATTTCCCCCAAAAGCCTTCATCTACTGTTTCTCGGTGGTAGTCTCTGTGTATGTTCGTATGTAGTGCCTTGTCATTGTCATTGTCGCATTTTTTGTTCAAAGTTTACATAACCTGAAAAACTTCCCGTACATCCATCTGTCTGTCATATCCGTTCATTTGTCCAGCTAATTGTTGGATAATGACAGAAAATGCCAAAAACAATCAAGAAGAAAATTTATATAAAAACAACAAAGGCCGGATGGCCGGTCCTATGACGAAATTTCTATACTCTTACAAGGGCAATCGATAAATATTTATATTAAATCACAAAAAGATTTTATATAATCGTATTTTCAAACAAACACCCCCTCCCTCCTTGTAGTTAATGACTGACTATGTGCAGGACTGTTTACTTTAACTGTAACTGTCACTTGGATAGCAATTCTTTATTTTTGATGTTAAAAATTATGCGGGCTTTATTTACAGACACAGAGAATGGTAACCAACATTTTTTGAAACAATGAGACAAAATTCATTTAGGCAAGTTAACCTTCTGGAAAAAGTGAATATGGCCCTTTGTTTAGAGTATAATTTGTTGCTTGGTTTTATTCCCTCATTTGCTCAGCTGTATTTGCTTTGTTTGGTTCTTCGCTTTTCTTTTGCCTTTTACATAATCTTTTAGGCCTTACCTCACACTTAGGCGGGCTGCACAGACCGACAGACAGACAACAAATTACGCACAATAATAATAAAAAGCGTTTGTGTTTTCTTCTCTTCTTTTTATTCATTCATTTTACCAAGAGTTTTCACTTTTTCCTCAATATCCATAAAATAATTAACATTTTCACAGCAAAATGATTTTCTATTATATTACTATTATTATTATTATTACTACCTCTTTTTTTTTTTTTTACTTTTATGCTTTTTATGCGGCTATTTTTCCAACTTTCAGCTTTACTGAAGCGTATTAGAGTGAAGGAGGAGCAGCAGACAATATGTATATTTTTCGTTTTCTTTTTTTTATGTGTTTTGTTTAAATGATTGATTGATCAGTTTATAAAGTTGTTTCAATTTGTTTATTTTGATTATGAATGAGATGGGGGAAAAAAAATGGCGAGAAATCAGTGCAAAGTGAAAGTTTAGCACATTATTTTTATTTGATTTTCATCTTTTTTTCTCCCCACTCTCCTCAGCCCACCTTCATTTATAACACCTGTTTGGCAGAGAGTTGATTGAACTGCACATTCGAAGTAATTAAGTGAACAAATTAATGAATGAACTTAATAGACTGAAAAAGTGATAATGCACAGAAAAAAACACACACACACACACAACAAATGCAACAATAATAATGTAACAACAACTGATAAGCAGCTACTTGTTTCCATTCGAAAGTATTGCATTCAAATCGAATTCGAATTCGCATTCGAATTGGGATAGGTTGTAAAAGGAGCACCGGAACTTACAAATTTTACGATAAAATATTGACAGAGCCAAATGGATGCAAAATAATATATGGAAATACATTCTATGTATATCAAATTCAATATAATAAAATCTTTTGTCGGAAGAACTAATCGATTTTAGTTAACATCTTTATTTTGATAGTAGAATTTATTCTATTTGATAGTAGCAAAAAGTTCCCTTAACAACTTAACAGACCATTTATCATCATCCACCCACACACACACAGTATGTACCCCCCTCCACTACATTTTTGACTTTTGCTTGAACAAAGAAAACTTTTTCTTTTGGACACAGAGTTTCTTATCGAAAAAGCAACCACACAGCTGCCAGTGACAAGGACAGGACAAGGTGCGGTTTAGAGTCTTTACTACACAACTCCATTCCCCCCCATTTGCCATCATGTCATACTGTCTCATCATGTTCGCAACAGCTAACAATATCGGCGAAGGAAAAACTATGGTGAAAACCATTTAAAGTCAAAGCAGGAGTAAAGAGTAAACACTTTATTTCTACTTATACATATCTACAAATATATGTACATTTTTATATAGATATGTACATATGTATGTATGTATGTATGTACATATGTATATAGTGTGTATATCTATCTCTCTACCACCAAGTACAAGATAGAAGAAGAGTCTGTATTTCGATTTCTGTTTAGTTGTGTTCAGTTCAGCTCTTGGTGATTCAGCCGCCGGTTTGGCCTCGGCCTCCTCTTTATTTCCCTTTTGTTGTTTTTATTCTTTATTTCTCCAGAATTCTTGGAAGCAAGTGCAATTGCGACGACGGACTACAGCGACGCCACGGATGTGGCATGTCGTTTAAATATTATACCAGACAGGCATAAAAATTGACAGACGTCGCCAAGGCAAAGGAAAAACAAAATCCCTAAATCATATGAAAGCATAGACTATTCAAATACCCTTTTTATATAAATAAGACATACATACATACATAGTTTCGAATCAATTGGAACAGATTGTATATGGAATTGAATCAATTCACCTGTTGATACTTATCAACTTAGTTTTAGATAAATTCTACAGGGTAGCAAGAAAATCATCTTCTAAATATTCCCTTCACACTTTTGTGTAGAGGGTAACAAAAACCGAAAGTGTTGGTTAGTAAGAAGTTAAAAAGGCCGGCCATTAGGCAAAGCCAAAGCAATTAAATGGAATTAAATTTCACATTAATTATGGAAAAAAAAAGAAAGAAATATTTTAAAAAATGTTTTACACACACTGGCACATTCGCACACGCACACAAAAGATCATCAGATCAGTTAGGTTAATTTTAACTTTGGTGCTTTTTTTTCTTTTTTTGTTTTTTTTTTGGACATAATTTTCATTTCACAAACAGAGAAAACGGTTCACTGACCACGCTGAAAAGTGCGATAAAAGGAGTTGGATGGAGCAGAGGGAGGGGAGCAGCAAAATCAACGCTCATCAGCCGATGCCGGTCAGCTGAGAGAGATGGACCTGTCTACAGCAGGAGAAAGAGGGGGAAATAGAGAGAGGCAAAGAGAGAGAGAGAGAGTAAAAGAGAAGCATCATCCTCTTCATGTTTAAACAGGTTTCTTTTCTTCACTATGGCATTTGTCATGCTTTTTCTTTTATTTTGTTCGTTATTTACGGTAAATACCTGGCAATTTTCTTGATTTGTTTGTGCACAAAATGGCAAAAGAGAGAAAAACAACAACAAAAACAAAAACAGAATTTGGAGCTGACTATTTTAATGGCTTCTTATGATGGTATTGAGGGGAATTTGTGGGTATGATTTGAGTAAAGAGAAAATTGATAAGAAATAAAGGCAGAATTTGGTTTTATTAAAGAGAAATTTTTGGCGATAAATAGAAAGGTCTTTAAAAGAAGAGCTACATACATACATATGTATTTAAAATTGAAGTCGTTGTATAAAATAAGTACATATGTACATATGTATATACATATATTTTTTTCTTATTTAAACAAAAATAATTTTTTCGAGACATAATATTCGAAATAAAGAATAATAAACCCAGAAAAATTTCAAATCATATTTGGTAGTGGAAAACAACAAGAATTAAAAAATAATCACGAACGATATCGGAATATTAATATTAAGACAATTTTAATTCGTGAATTATTTTATTTATTAATTTTATGCGTCTTTTCCTTATTCATATTTGTGTTAAATTTAATTCAATTTCGACACTCGTTTTCTGTTAATATGTGCGTCATGTAGCAAAATTCTACAAAAGGAATGCCAATTCCTCACTCATCCAAATTCTTGAGAAAAATCAAAATGAGTGTTCTATCCGGTTTTAATCTTTTTTTAGCTTAAGCCAATTGCAAAAACTCAATGATACTTCAAGTATTACATTATGTATTGTAAAATTTTCAGCCATTTAAATCTATGTACATTTTCCCCCATTTATAACTCTTAATTTCTTTATAAGAGAATCATTAAAATGCTTGCTATTATTGTCATTTGCCGGCATTTTCTCTCCTCCCCCTTCTTTATTGCTGTCAATTTTCCTCAAATCCCAGTAAAGCGTAGAGGAGCGCTGCGAGACTTTGCCTCATTGAAATTTGTTTGCATAAATTAGCTGACGAAACAGAAAAAAAAAGAAAGAAAAAGAAAGAGTGTGAATGTGTAGGGGGGCAAAGTAAACATAGGACAAATACACATACATACATATGTATGTATGTATATCTTTTAGGGGAGCCAAAACATACATATACATACATACATACATACATACATATGTACATATTAGAATCAAAGATTCTTTTCTTTTATGCACTTTTCCCTCTCAATATTAGTTTTCTTTTGTACTCTCAGTTTTTTTTTGTTATGATTATTTGGGGTCATAAATATTGACGCCACTTTGATTGACTGACTCTTTGGAGCCTAGAGTAACAGAAAACTAAGTCGTAATAAATCGAGAATGCATTATATGCATTATATAATCAGGAGCGCCTTATGATGAGGAAAAAATGTACATACATACATACATATGTATTAAAGCAGAAGGAATTCAAATCAATTCTATTTTACAATTCTTATACTTACTCACTACAGCTGATCTACAATTGTTTGCTTAATAATATATACATACATACATATGTATATCTTTTTATTGATGGATCCTAAGAATCAGATCCATATGTATTTGTTTAAATCTTTATCTTTTCTGTAAGTGTGACAGGGGATATTGTCTCCCTTGAAAATGTTATGTGTATATTTATTTAATATTGGCTTAAGTTTATTATATGTATGTATTTGTATATTTTTGATTAAGTTGAACGGCGATTTGTTTCTGTTTCAATCCCCCCTTCCAATTTTGCCATGTATGTATGTAGTATGTATGTACATATGTACATATTGTCTGTTTACCGTTTAACAAGCTGCCAAGGCCGAAATTATTAAAGCAAATAAAAAACACTTTTCACTTTTGTTTTGCACTTGCTATTTACATACATTAAATAGTTTAAAAATTCAGTTTATACATTCATTGGTGATTCAAACCTGTTTTGAAAATTTATAAAATACATACATATGTATGTACATACATACATAAATACATCATGTAAATGTACATATGTTTGCATTTATGTATTCGTATTCCGATTCCATAATTCTCTGATTCTGATTCCATCAATGGGAACGAATTGCATTTGCACAAATCACGTTTGAAATTGTAACTATTTTTGGTTTCAAGGAATGAAGGGGGAAATGAGATTGATGCATGTATTATAGAAAGGAGGGGGGAGATGGAGATTATTTCTTGCCAACCTGGCACGTTCATGACAAACAGAACAGAAGAACTAAACTCTATCTCTCTTGCTCTCGGTGTCTCTTTTTTTTTTATTTTTTTTCTCTCTATCTGTGGCTCAGTCTTTGAGACTGTCGTTGTCTCCCTTTTATTTTCACAGTTGGCTCTTTTTGATTGCAAATGTTCTTTGTGCCAAGAAGTGAGAAATAAAAAAAAAAGTTAATCAATTTTCAACTTTATAGTTGAAGTGGATTGATCAAGTGGTGGGAAGTTGGCGGGGGGTCGGTTGTATATACAGAGATTGAGTAACAAATTCAGATTAAGACAAAGAAGTAAAAGTTTTATGCATTATGTTTGTTTGTATGTATGTATGTACATATATAAATTAATAACTTTATAATCCATTATTTACATTACTTAAGAATCACATTGAAACGGTGTTTAATTAATTTATACATTTTTTTATTTAATTTATATTTTATTTTATATACATTTAATATAGGACATTTGATAAACATATATATATGTATGTATGCATGTACTTAGTAAATCTATATTTATCCATATATCATTGATATTTTTGCAACTGTATTCTCAATGAACGTTTCTAACGTGCGATTACATTCATTGTACTCTCTGCAAGTGTTCATGTATAATAAATAAATAAATATGTATATATGTATGTACATACATATGCAAAATATATATAAATATTTATACAGATATTTATACATAATATCCCTTTCCGTTCGTCGAACTGTACTTAAACAAATGATTCTGATTTCAGCAACGACTATGATTTATTTAAGTTTCAATTTCCCTACTCTTTCTTTCTTATTTTTTATAATTACAACTCATTTGTAAACAATTTGCGAGTAATTTAACAGCTAGCGATTAATAATTAAATGTCTTATTCATGCATACATACATCCCCGCCATCCCCATAACACCCCTCACCGAGGGATAATTTGATAAGCCAGTTTTTTTCTATATATACATACGTATACATATGTACATACATATACATATACATATATATATATATATATATACATATGTACATACA
Organism: Drosophila emarginata; assembly: GCA_037075365.1. Classification (NCBI taxonomy): domain Eukaryota; kingdom Metazoa; phylum Arthropoda; class Insecta; order Diptera; family Drosophilidae; genus Drosophila; species Drosophila emarginata. The sequence goes on from JBAMCD010000296.1 coordinate 6,299,911, forward strand.
TATACATATATATATATATATATACATATGTATACACAATTGTTGTTATTGGCACTCATTGATTGAGTCATCCAAACATAAAGTAAGAATTTGCTAGGTTCCCACAAAGCTAATCAGATAATTATACTAAGAAAATAAACATTTATTTGTCAAAATATTATTAAGAAAAGGAGCGAATGGGATAGATATACATATGACCATACATATAGAAAAAAATAGTGAAAGGGGATGATTAAAGTGGGAGAAACGATGCAATTGGCAATTGCCTTTTGTTTCGTTTCATTTCGTGCCTGTAAATGCAATTACAAAATTACAATGTAAAAACTGTGTCTGAGGTTACCAGATTACAAGCACCAAACACAGGCACACACATACACACAGAAGACAGACGAACGGATAGACAGACAGACAAACCGAAAAGCCTCAAGCCCCAAACCAGGTAGAGATCTCAGATACAGAGGGAGAGACATAGAGAGAGTCGGTCGGACGGACAATCGCGAAACTCAGACTCAATCACAAAATTCACACACAACATGCAACACAGAGCACACAGTACATAGCACAAACCGCAAAGGGGAAGAGAGAGATGGCACACAAATGACAATTGACGACACACAACAGCAAACCAACCGTCGAGCAACGAAATGCGATACAGTGGGGCAAAGGTCATTTCAAAAGGTTATTGCTAGAGCAGTTAAAATAGCAATTTATTAAATGTTTATTAGTTTTTTTTTTTCAATATGCAATATCAATTGAAAAGTGAAATTGATACTTAACTAATAATTGAAGTTTTTTAAATGTTAAACAATCAATTGCGTTATTTGTTAGGATTATATACATATGTTAGCTATAGACGACTGAAAAATTATGATTCAACTCTAAAGTTCAAACATAATAATTGCTTCTATAATAAGCTTCTAAAAATACGAAAACGAAACAAATTTTGAATTTTTTAGGATTTACCTTAAATCAAACTAGTCATGTGGTAAAAGGAATTAAATTCAGTTTTGTTTTTTATTGGTGGTTGATTGATTTTAAAGATTTTATAAAGGTTAATTATTTTAGGGTCTATCTATTTGTAAGCCACCTAATAAAAACTGATATAGGATGATTTATACTATTTTTTTACTAGAGAATTTTATTGTATGAATCAATTAAATTTTTCGTCTTTCTGAAAAGTATTTTATTCAAGTAGAAAATACTTACTGGTTTTATTCTATTAATTTTTAAAGTTTCGAAGACTACTTACTAATCAAATCTTTTATGAAAATAAAAACAAAGGACCATCAAATTGACTAATTTGTTAAGCCTTTCCACACAAATATATATCAAGTCTCCTGAATAAACCTTATAATATGGTTTATAAAAGTTTACTTTATAGTTTTAAATGAAATTTATGAAAAATATAATGGTTCCCAAAAAGGTTCCCTTAAACTTAACTTATTCAAAATTAATGTAACATAACCAATTCGAGTGATTGGATTCCACAGTGCCTACCACAACTTGCAGTGCAATAGTTGTAGGCGGTAGTCGATATTGTTACATGATGTAATTAGATACTTTTTGGTGGCATCTGTTGTAAACTGGAATAGATTGCACCGCTTGGGAAAATGTGCAAAAAAAGAGAGAAAAATAATCTTGGCAATGCTTCAATGCGTTTGCCAATTCGAAAAAAAAAGAATAAATAATGCATTGTGAATGGGTAACACATGCTAACATACACACACACACAAACACACAGGCACACATACAAGTGACATGGCGGAGGAAGAAGTCTTTGCCATGGAGGAGCTAACCACGTCTCAAAAATAGACTCAAGTGGGAGGCCAAAGGCTTTCCCCCAAAGGAATGGCGAATGAGTGCGACTGGGAGAGAACTAATTTTCAAGTGTTGCTCTCACACTCTCTCTCTAGCTCTCTTTCCCACTCTCTATCTATCTTTCTCTCTCACTCCGCTTTGGTAATCTGAGTAGCCTGTCAAGTTTTCCTGCTTTTGCTTGACATGCAAGCGGCAAATTATGAGACGAGGCAAATGAACTTTTCACAAGGCTAATGTTAAGTTAAGGAGCAGGGAAAGGAGGTGTGAGTGACGGTAGGCTGGCATTTGTAGGAAGGCAAACAGGTGACGCAGCACAAGGTTTTGAAAATATTCGTTTACACTTAAGCTTTTTCCTAAGCACATGAACGTAATTACTTAAGTATTTTCGTTTTTTCTTTTTAGGGAGTCCGATCCCTATCTAAATCTCTACTATGTGAACTGAAGTAATTAAAAGGTTGGAAACCAATAACAATCAAATTGACTTTATACTTAAATTCCAATTTTTTTTTTTCTTCTGTTAAGATTACATCCTTTCAAACTCTACGCCATTGGATAAACAATGAAATGCATGTGAATAAATTTTAGAAAAAATATTTTTACAACTCTTCTTTTTCAACTCTTTCACTCTTTGCTGTGTCTCTCTGTCTCCCTTCTTTTTGTCTCATTGGGTTTATTAATAGATCGGAATACATAGATACATATATACATACATACATACATACATATGTATGAATGTGTATAGGCAACCATATGGAGACTTTTTCTGCAGTGGAGTTGCTACATTTCCATCTAAACTAAAGTACAAAAGTGAAGTGCTGCCATGTTGTTGCCCACTTTCAATCAAATGTCGTAAATCCTTTTGCGCTTTTGCTTTTTGATGTTTATTTTAGTAACTATGTTTACACCCTGTTTACCAAATAGAGCAAAAGGGTATATTAAAGACTAATTTTCCAGCCACCAGTTGATGGATGTTTGAGTGAGCAGCAGTTTCCTCTTCCTGTTAGGAAAATATACATGCATATGTATGTCTATATGTATGTATAGCTTTTAATTGGTAGAAAATTCCAAAGACTAAAAGGAAACACTCCTATATAATGCAGGGTATCTTAACTCGTTGCAGGCTTAAGCAATTTTTGTTGATGTTGTTGGACCCTTTTAAATTTTCTTTTCTTTGTTTTTGCCATGGCAATTGCAACAGAGTTGCAGTTGCCGTTAGTGTTTAAAATGTCAATCACTAGAAAACAGCTGTTCCAATTAGATATTGTATGGACAAACAGTTGCCCAATTATTCAAATCAGAATAAACCCTTTTGATAAGGGAAATTCAATAGACATTTTAACGATATGTATTATAAGCCCCATTGCGGTAGGACAAAAAGGAGATGTGGGGAAAGTGTAGATGAAAATGTAATAAAAGAGCAAAAGGAAATTCTTGCAACCGACAGAGGAAACACACAAAGACAAATACGAAAAAGAAATGTGCGTAAAATGATTGAAATAGGAAAATTGTAACATGGGACTGCTATTAGAATGGAAGGAAAGAAGAAGGAAAGGAAGGGCCAGTTCAATGCCTAGCGGGGGTGGCTAGGTCACAATTTTTCCTCCACCATTTCCTTTTGGATTGTGTGTATTGTGCGGGCGGTCGGGCGACCGGTCGCTGGGTGTAAAGTGACAAGGGTAGAGAGATGCAGCAGCAAATCCGCCCCCATTTACCCAGCCAGTTCAAGGCAACAACAACAAGTAGAAAACTAGCCGGCAACAACACTAGCACCAAAAACAAAATACAAAAAAAAAAACAAAATAATAATAAAAGCGGGCGTCGCACACACGCAACGCACATATCGCGCCTGCCGCCTTCCTTCGTCTGAGCCTTCTCTTTTCATCGTCGTCGTCGTCATCTATGGATAATCGGAAGCAATGAAAACGCAGAAATTGGCTCAATTGGAAAGCAGCATGTGAAGTGTATGTGTGTATTAGAGGAAGACAGAGACAGGAATAGAAAGAATGAAAGACGAGAGTGAGAAAGAGTGGTGGGGAAAAGGGTAGTGGTAGCAGTATGTCGCCTTGCATCTTATATGTATGTATGTATGTACATATATACGTACATATGTATGAACAATATACAAAATTGTACACTGCACAACATTGAATGTTAACTAAACGAAAAACAAATAAAAATTGAACGAATTGATGATGGCGAAATTGAAAACAAAAAACGATTAGAAACCAGAACAAGGTAAATAATAACAATTGTTTTTCAAATAGAATAAAAAAAGAGTTATACGTGTGTATTATTGATAAATGGAAAAGGACATAAAAGAAAAATGGAAACAAAATTCTTAGAAACATAGAAAAAAATTCGCACAAATTTGAATAAGTTTAGGTTAGCCAAAACCCTAAATATAAGGATAAAATAATTCAATTTGCTAAATTCTTTTAGCCATAAGAAAGACAAAACCTTTTAAACAATATCAAGAAGACACAATCCTAACGTTCATTATACATATAGAACAATCAATTCCTTCAATATCTAAGTAAATTCAATGGATTGAATTAAATTCACGATGATTTAAATAAAAACATAGAAATTAATATTTGCATACAACAAGATTCATCTCTTTGGTACATGCGCCTCTGTAATAAAAACGTTTGTACATATGTATGTATGTATGTATATACACATTTTCCTTTCTGTTGAGCAGTGTAAGTCAGTATGTTTGCATTAAAGTGCGTGTGTAAGAGAGGGAGCGAATGAATTAGAGTGCATTTCAATGTTGGGTTTGGGTGCAAATGATGATAACATGCAATCTTCCTGCAAATTGTCACTCACCATTATGCTCGGTGAATATATTAGAACCCACTGTCGGATTACAGCGATTATCCTTGTGTCCGCCACCGCCGCCGCCACCACCAGCTCCGCCTCCACTGCGCTGTGATAATCCGCTGGAATTGCCGCTGCTATTGCTGCCGCCGCCAACGCCATGGCCCACACCTGCAGAGGAGTTTTTAATGCGAGAACCACGCAATGTGGAGCCGGCAGCCAATGATCCACCACTGACCAGGCCACCGCTACCACCACTAATGCAATGGGGCGATACCGAGGCCACGGGACTGCTGCTGCTAGATAACCCAATGCAGCTGACGGGAACACCTCCAACTCCCCCACCACCGCCGCCACTAGAATGTGAGCCGCGCTCCTTGCCCTGCTGAGCACCCATCCTCCCGGCCTAAAGCTGGAGATGGAGTTTGGGTGGGGGTGGTTCTTCTTTTCTTACACTCGTTGTATTACAATACTTTTTTCTTCTTTTTCTCTTTTTTTTTGTTGCTTTTTGCTTGACTTTGACTTTATTTGCACATTTTCTTTTTCTCGTTATTTCTTCTTCTGTTACTCTTTCGTGCTGCTTCTTGTTCACTTGAAAAAAAAGGAAGTTTTGGCGATTTTCGTCTTTATTTTTTTGTTAAATTGCAATTATTTAACTCGTTTGCATCATGTTTTATTATTTCAATTTCTTTTCTCCTATTTTTTTGATAGAGAAGACAAGTGCGTGTGTGTGTTAAAAGGGGGGGCGGACGACAAACACGCCCTAAAAAATGCACTTTTTGTCTCTCTCGCGCTGTCGCTGCTCTCTTTCTCTCTCGCTCCCTTAATCTCTTTCACTTTCGAATATTTGCCAGCCAGCAAAGATTTAATACATTCTTCACATCATTTACATTTATTGGCACTTTTATTCCCTCTTTTCGATTTTATATCTATGCATTTTTCCAATTACACACACATTCACTCACACACACACGCACACCCGCTACACCACACATGAATATTGTTCAATATCATCCAACGATACGCTCGTTCTTTTATTTCTTTGTTGAGAAGCACCTTCCAACTCGAAAACAAAAACAACACTGAAAAAAACAACAACTTCTGAAATTAACAGGCAGTGTTCATATGTTAGCTTTTTTTTGGCTAGATGTTATTGACAAAATTCAGTTGCTGGAAATAATTCCAACATTTCCGGAAACGGAATATTTTGCTATTATTTGCATTATTTAAATCACATTTTTAGCTCAAAGCCAAGTAATTATAGCGAATTCAAGGGTTGAATGCAATTTGTAATTGCTTCCCAACCATAATATAAATAAATAAAATAAATCACATTATTTTATGACTTTTCATATACACTATTAGTACTGATATATATTCAATTTCAAGCCCAGCACAGCAAATTGTTATAAAACCTTCTATTATTTGAACACAGAAAAATAAACATAAAAAGTTATTGAAATATTATTCTTTAATTTAATTGATACAGCCATTTTCTGCTATTTTTTTGCTGACCTAGCGACAACACTGATGTTAACTAAAATGAATATGTTACGAACAGAGCCGAAACCTGGAATGCACTTCGTAAACAGTCGTTTTTTCGCTCTTTATCCGAATTTAAGCGTTTCGCCCCTCCTGGTTTAAAATTAAAGAGCTTCGCCCCTCTGTTAATAATAGTCACTTATAAAGGCTAATAAACTTTTGCTTGGAAAAAAACTGCTAAACTTGCTTTCGTTTGTTTAAAATGCTAACCGCGAACATTTAAGTTGACAATCTAGTCTTAAATAAAGTCAGTAAGGTCGAATTTAACGGCTCTTAAATGATACTGTTAAAGTAACAGATGCAAAATATGTCAAACTGCGCACACAGTGCTGACTAACAAAGTTTGTAGCTTTGTGCCATTTTAGCTTTTCTTTTAAATTTCCAAGTATAAACGACTAACTATAAGTAAATTTCATATATTCATTTGGAATGCTTTCGCTAACAGACAAGCTGAAGGAAACAAGTATAAATTATTGCTGTCTGGAAAGTAAAACCATGATTTACTAGTTAGCGCTTTTTCAATCAAGCTTCTTTTCCAGCCAATCATACATTTATCCAGTGTTGATAAGCATCTCCCATTAGTATTGCAAAACACATGTGATTGAAAATCAGCATACATAGACTTTTATACATACATACATATACATACTTCAGAGATAGTTCTGGAATTTGTAGTAGTTTTTAATTAAGATTTTAAAAGAGCAATTGAAGGCCTAAAACAAAGCAGTCAGTGTGAGTAGTGTAACAGCATTGTCAGTAACTGATGTGCTATACTTAGGATTTTCATTTAATTGCATACTCTCGTATTTCTTACACAAAAAATACATTTTTTTTGAAATCTCATATAAAAAAGATGTCGGACTGGGACACAGTTACAGTGTTGAGAAAGAAGGCACCAAAATCATCGGCGCTTAAGACTGAGTCGGCTGTCAATCAAGCCCGGCGTCAAGGAGTCGCTGTGGACACTCAACAGAAATGTAAGTAAAGTGAGAGAAATCATAAAATCCAATGCATTATAAACAGTTATGCATTGGCTACACCATGTCAACCTAACCACCGCCGGGCTTATTAGCCTCCCACCTTTATCGTCTTGCCTCCTGGTGCAATCAATTGATTTGTGTGCTGTTGCGTGGCATTTGTTGTTGCTTTTGCTTTTTAGTTAGTCTTTTCTTAACGACTTAATCAGTGTTTTGTTTTTTTTTTAGATTTCACAATGTTGAAAAAAAAAATATTTTCACAAGTTGCGGCAATTAGCAGCATTTGATGACAAATGCATAGAGAAAGAGAAAAAAGCTTTTTGGCCTAGTTTACTTACATATGTATGTACATATGTATTTGTATAGTAACAGGGAGGAAAGCGGGTGATGATGGGTATGCGGATTATCCGCATTTAGTTTTTATATGCAAAATTTGGTGGAATATGTATAAACTTATTGATTTTTCAGTATATCAATAAAACATATTCCCAAATTTTGTCTGTCTGTTAAGATTAATGAGCGTATGATGCATTTTCCATATACATATGTAAATATCTATATATAGAAGACGTTCTATTCCTTAAATAGTATATAGCTTTCACCAGAAACTCATAAATATGGTTATAAGCACCAGCACGTGTTTCCCAATAATACCATGATATTGAACTAATAAGAAAATAATTACGATATACATACATATGTACATACATTCGTCTTATTGGAAATTATGTTTACCCAAACTATATACAATAAGACTTGAATTTTATCGACCAGGCGCACAGCGAAAACCGTGCATAACTGTTCTGTTAATTATTTAAATTATCAATCTCATCATTATGGTGGATAGATGGATAAAATTGTGTTTACATTATACACTACACTTTGCTTCTATTTTTTTTACCAAGCAGTTCAAGGAACTTTCACTTTGACCTACTTATTCGGATACGTACGTGGACTCTTAGTAATCCGATCTAAACAATGTTATATTATAGAAGTATAAAACACACCTGACCCATATTTAGTTCTAGGAATTTGTTAATGATAAAAAATAGCACATAAATGATTCGAATTTCAATTAAACTATCGTTTTAATCACTCAATGAAATGCTTCTGATTAATTTTTCTTTGGACTTGCAGATGGTGCTGGCACCAACAAGCAGCATGTGACTACCAAGAACACTGCCAAGCTGGATCGTGAGACTGAGGAGTTGCGCCACGATAAAATTCCCCTCGATGTGGGCAAATTAATCCAACAAGGACGTCAAGGCAAAGGTCTCAGTCAGAAGGACTTGGCCACTGTAAGATAATATTTATTAAATTGCATTCATGATAATTGCTAAACTTATATATAAATATTTTGTTTACTTACTAATAATATGTATTTAAAATCAATGTGGTTCAAATGTCAAATTCATGCGGCATCTCACTAATTAATATTTATTTTGGTTTTTTTTCTTTTATAGAAAATCTGCGAGAAGCAGCAAGTGGTAACGGATTATGAGGCTGGTCGTGGAATTCCCAATAATTTGATATTGGGTAAAATGGAGCGTGTGCTTGGCATAAAATTACGTGGCAAGGAGCGCGGCCAACCAATAGCGCCTCCCGGTAAAAAGTGAGATGGTGCCCTAGCGTCGTCGATTTCCACTGCTCCACTACTAATTGCAACAGCAGCAGCAACAACAGCAATAATAAGAAATGCCAAACACCATCAGCAACATCAACAACTACAACTACAGCAGCAGCAGCACCAGTATAACCAACATCAGCAGCATCTGCAAACGGACACAGGATGGAGCACAATGAGCAGCAGACGCAAATGAAGCATTATCGGGAGGCAGTCAAACCAAAAATCAATTCGGATTTTTCACCAACACACAAGGAAGCATCTACAAAACAAAACAAAAACAAATATAACCGATAGAAGTGGCGAGAGGGTAATGAGGATGATGAAAGACGGAGTCAAAGGAAAGAGAGGAGGTGGAAGATAAAACCAAACTATGAGCTATAGATTTCAATATGATCACATCATAAATTTCGTAATGTTCATATAATTTAATTTAATTAATTTTTTTTTTTGTTTTCGCTTTGTTATCAAATTATGCATTGTAGCACACACGGCCAGATCCGTTCCGATCCAAATTGAGATCACAAACTGATATTAAAGTATAGCGACACAAATCATTTAGCTCATAGTTCAATATCATCTACATTTATTTCTTTCTCTGGCATTTTGTTATAAACAAATATAAGTTCATTTATAAAAACTGATCTGATTTATGGAATATATACATATATATATATATATATATATATATTTGACGCCTATTGAAACAAAAAAAAAAAACAAATCAAAAAACCAAATCCCCTTCGAAAGGGAGGGACCCATCACTACCTACTAGTAGTGTTTGGCATTCCGACACGAACGAATCGGTCAAATACTCATCATTTATATATTGATTACCAAAATTCCCGAGCATACTTAGGCTGGGTTATATTTTCAATATAATCTTCAAACTTTTTCGTTAATCATTCCAACTTAAGATACTACTTTTTGGACTGATAATTATTCGATAATATATTGCCAATTTCGATAAACAGATTAAATCCATTTAGAGAGAGTGGTATATACAATATAACGAACTAATCAATTTCTTGACCGACCGACCGATCTATATGAAATAGTTGTCCAATCCATGGGATTCCGATTGATATGGAAAATACAAGGCACTTAGGTTGGACGCCCATTTACTGTGAGACTGGTGGGCATTATATTGCAACGACTATAGTAACACTATTTGTCGTGCTGATCGAATTGTTTCAATCTAAATATTATATATAACTAATGATATTCTATAAGTAAATTTAGGGTAGTTTTTTAACTCATTGGAATGAGCAAACCCGTAATATTCCTTTTTTATATCTCATCCAACATTGGTTCCATTTAAAACTTATTTATCGAAATAACTTGCAGCAGTTTTTTGCTTTTTTGTTAATATGATCTTAACTTATATCATAAGTGTAAGTGTGACTTGAAATGTGCGTTTACTTAATATACATATACATATATATACAACAAAAAAAAAAAGAACCATAATTAAGTATATACAACAAGAAAAACAACAACAACTAAAACAAAAAGGAAGACATACGCGAAGAAAACCAAAACAACAATTTATATATTTAGCAACCAACAATTTTTCTAGTCTATGAAAATTTTTTGTCTTAAATTCTAAGCGATATTTGATGGCATCTGTTTATCCCCGCTCCCCCACCACCCATTATCCCGAAATTACCAATTATCCAAGTGTTTCCTTTTGGGCCCATGTCTGTCTGACTTCCAGATGATACAAATGGAAAATGATGATACTAAATTAAATAACTTTAAAAACGAAACCAAAGGGCAAACAAACATTGAAAATAAATTAAACTTATAAATGTGTATTTGCTATAAATGTGTAGTAAAAATTCCCTACATAATACCCAATATCAAATAGAATAATAAATGTTTTTGGGCCATCTAAAATGTATTTTTATGTATAATTAAATTTGGGCAAGATTAAAAAGTTCTCTGAGAGCCTTATACTTCCATAGGGTATATCTGTATATATATATAATTATATATACTGACATGAAAGATGAAATAAGAATTATATTTTGTATAATTTTCAAATTTGGAATATATTTTTAGGGTGTGCTTATAGATCAACTAAATAGTTAACGGATCGTCAAAGCGATGTTTATATTTGAATTTACTTGCAAAGTTACTTCTTTCACCTGAATGAGAAGGAGATGGATATATATCCGTAAATCTCATTCATAGCCAAATGGGCATAATGGAAATGGGTAACTGATGGTTCTCTTTGGAAAACCAATCCTAAAGCTCGTTAAGATTTATTCCACAAGAATGAAAAAAGCTATCTGATATCATGAAGTCCTTAAATTTCTATCAGCTCAGATACATTCGATCATGTTATTCCCTAGTAAGCAAATATTTAAATGTGTTAAATTGAAATTTGTAATCCTTGAATTCCAACAGAATTTTATTTATAGAGTTATTATCGTTTACGTTTTTGTTGTTTCTTCTTTTTTTTTTTTTTACAATTGAAGGAGGGGTTATCTTATGAATTCATTGATCTACTTAAGCCAAATCGGATGCATATGGGACATTCGCCAAATTTCCAATGGCGCCCACTGACAGCTTGGAGCCGGCAACCTTCTTGGCTGCTTCTTGAACCTGTTGCTGTGAAATGCCATCAATGGCAGCCACGAGTGTGTCCGCATCCAGTACGGTTCTGGTAAGAGCTGCCTGACGGCCAATTCCCTTAATCAGACCAGAGTCTGAGGAATGCTTGGCCAATATGCGAGCCTTAAGCAAAGCCTTGCCACGAGCAACATCTTTCTCAGAAACGGATCCAGATTTCAAGGCACGGACCAGAAATTCAACGGTCTTGCCAATATCCTTGCTGTCGCCAGAGACAACAAAGCCAAAGAGACCAGCATCCGAATAGGATACATTTAAAGCCTTCACTGATGTGGATGAGGTGCCACCAGCACAGGAAGCAGCCTCACCGAAGATACCAGCGGAATTGCCACGCTTTGTAGCAGCTACTCCACCCACAGTTTGCTCCAGGATGGCAAAGGCCAGAGCCTCTTTGTGATTGGCAGCGGCTGCACCTTTACCGGCAATGGCAACTGTAGCCTGATGACCTGCTGTATCCTTGCGAGCATCACCACCATAATAGTTGGCTGATGGGGCATTGGCACCGCCACCGCCGCTGGGGAACTCCAAAGTTTGGGCAAAACCAGACAGGGTATTGTTCTCAATGCCCACACCCACAACAGCAGCACGGCTGGGTAGATAATTGCTGGCCACATAGTGCAATAAGCTTTCCGTTGAAAGATTGCCCAACCGGAAGCGTGGAATATAGATAGAGTTACCCAGACCAGAACGGAAGGCAGCTTTGTGGACGAGCTCGATTGCGCGTTGCTATTAAAAAACAATCATTCATATTATAATTCTTTTAAAGTTGAAAGAATGTGCTTACCTCAGTGGATACAGCATCCAATTGATTGATTAGGATCTTAGTATTATCCTTTAGTTCCCAAGGCTTGAAAGCAGGCTGCACCAGATCTTGCAGATAACGCAAACCAGTCTCTACATTATCAGCTGTGGTTTCCACAGTATAACCAACTACCTCACGATCACCCCAGGTGGTTAAAGTGCCACCAACTTGTTGGATATGACGAGCAATGGCAAAAGCGCTCGAATTTTTGGTACTCAAGCCGCCAGCCAAACGGAGCAGATGCGAGGCACCCAAAGTGTCATAGGCTTCATGGCGTGAACCAGCTCTAATGTGAGACAGATTGGGAATGAAAGTATAAAAAACCAGATAACAAAAATCCATTTAAACTTACCCCAAAACGATGGACACTCGGGAAACGGGCAGAGTGGCATCGGCAGTGGCTACCACCAATTTGTTTTCCAGCACATTCACATTGATGGCGGAGACATCCCCCACTGGCCGGGGAGAGGTTGCATAGCCTCGTTTCTAAATAATACACCACAACAGGATAATACAGATTTGTGTAATTTTAGTTTTACGTAACATGAAAAAAATGAAAATAGAACTAGTAGCAAATTTGTTATTTTCTTGGTTAAGTTGAAGGCAACTTACAGCGATGGCACGCAAAAGATGCGTCTTATTGGCATTGCAGGCCATGTCGTTAGGTTAATTACTAATTTATTGTAAGGGCTTTTTAAGCAATTTTGGTCTAGTTAAATAATCGCAGAGCGAAAATTTATATGCTCCGCCGTGTCGTCGTTTGCTTGGGCCAGTAAAGAACTAGTTTTATATAGTGGTGACAGAATAATGTGACCAGCTTCGTAATATCACAGCAAACAGTTATTTTTCGATTGAACCCAGAAAATCAATTCCGATAACACAGCTGTTGTCAAAGAGCATACGACCTGACAAGAAAAGCTAGTGTATGCTTCCGACAAATTCAGGATTTTTATATAAAAATTAAATCGAATTTGCAAGGGAATTGTACCAAGGAATTAGCATCTGTTATAGAAGTTGATTTAGATTACAAAAGTTTTATTATTACTTTGATTACAATTAGAAGTAAGCAGCTTAAACAATCATTTCTAGATCTCTGGCATAGCTAAGCACCTGCTCCGCCAACTCTTCTGATGGTAGCAATTCCTTGGGCTTAATGCTGCGATCTGTGAAACTGTAATTGCCATTGCCTTCCAATTTCCAGTGTCGCTTCTCACCGAATGCCTTCATCTCGTCGGGCAAACGTAGATTCAAACGTTTCGCTGCCTCCTTAGCAGAGATTTTCTCATATGACATCTCGATACATGCTCCAATCTCGTCACGCACTGTTTCCACCAGCAGGTCCATGAAATAGTTGTAAATTTCGGCGGGCATTGAGGAATTTGCTTGGAATATCTTATTATATCTGCCCTCCATGATATACTGCTCCAAGGCCAAGATGGGGCGAATAAATTGATTATTCTGGATTATATCCACCGACAGCAGCTCCAGTTCGGTATGAAAACCGGACACACGGTTCTCAGATAGCAAATATAGCAGATTCAAGCCGAGCAACTTATATTTACAATCAGATTCTCCAATTATCTTGCCATAATCATAATAATAGCACTTCAGTTGCGACATATAACGCTCAAAGGCTTGGAGATCCTTTTTGAGAACACTATGCTCCACGGCTATCTCCAGGACATTGCGGGCTAACAACAAATGTTTCTTTGAGTTCTGAGCATCTTTCCCGTCTGTAGGCAGAAAAGACATCTTCACTAGGGCAACTTTTAGTTGATCTAGAAGCTGGCCGCATTTGACGAGGTTGGAGGAAGGCTTGGACCACTCGGCGGTCAATTCTTTGTAGAGGGTCTCCACTGAAGCCATACTTTTTAAATGATATTTAATAATTTACCAAATTCACAAATGAGAATGAGTTTCGTTTTTGCTCTAGAGATGGAAGTTTGATCTTTATTTGATTGGAGCTGGTTCTGTGTAATAATTGTATCGATAACGATTAAACACTGGCAACGTTGAGACTATTCATAATGCTGCCAGTCTTTTACAAATTTACATTCTGACAACACTGGCTGACAGAAACAAATTTAATTTTCATTTTGACGATCGCGTTTTGTTAAAGAGTTAAGTATGTCGGACGAGGCCAACACTCTTGTCTGGGATGATACTCTACTGATGAAGACTTACGACGAATCGGTTAACCTAGCTCGCGAGGCTTTAGCCCGCCGTTTGGCCGGTAGCACCAATACTCAAGATGGTGAGGCAGATGACGGAGAAGCTGCAGCTGGTGTAGCTGACAATAAGACGGAATCGGCCACAAATGCTTCTATTACACCTGAGGCTGTTTTCAAAGTGGGTGACTATGCACGAGCCACCTACATTGACGGTATCGACTATGAGGGCTATATAATATCTATTGACAAGGAGGCCGGTGCTTGTGTTTTGCGTTATTGCGGCTACGAAAATGAGCAGGAGGTACTGCTTACCGAACTAGTGCCTTCTTGGGGCAAAAAAGCTCGTCGTGAGCAGTTTCTGCAGGCTAAGGGCGAGCGAGAGCAGGAACAATCGCGATCCAAAAATGTATCAAAGAAGTCAACGGCACCGAAAAAAGCGGGATCTGGAAATGGTGCTGCTGGGACTAGTTTGGTTGTGCCACCCATGCCCTTTGTGCCACCACTAATGAATATGAATGTTGGTGATGGAGAACAGGATTTTGTGGCTATGCTGACAGCCTGGTACATGTCTGGATATTACACGGGATACTATCAGGGGAAGAAGGAGGCAGCGGCTATCTCCAATAAGAAAAACCATGCTGCTACTGCTGGAGCTGTTAAGAAGTAGTTTATATTTTCGATCTCGAACTCGAAAATTTTTTATATCTCCTACTACTCTTTCTAAGAAAGACTTTTTTTAGTGGTTAAGAAGACATACATAAATAAAAGAAAGTTAAAAAACGTTTACAATCATCTCTATTGGTCCATTCGACTTTATAACTAATAGTATCAGGTGGCAACGCTACGCCAACAGCTGTTTGATTTTAGACTTGGTCGCGCTTTACCTAAGTTTTTTTTTGTGCTGCTTGTTTCGAATTACATAAAATAAAAGAATATTACCAAAGAATATAATGGCTCTGCGTTTGCTTAGCCAGACTTTGGGGGTCCAAGTTCGACGTTTTCCTTTGACAGCTAGAAGCGGGTACATCAATCGCTTTCATTTAAGTAATCCAGGGCTTCGTCTGTTGCACGTGCGTATCACAGATCAGGATGCCGGCTTGCAGGCCAAACGTGAGGCCAACAAGTTTGTAGATAGGCACCAGCAAGACATAGCTGAAGAAGAGGAACAACAACCAGAACAACCTAGGAAATTTGTGAAAAAGGAAGCGAAACCGAAAACTACAGATGCGGACTTATTTGGTCAAGCCAAGAAGGAGGATATAGGAGAAACTTATGCTGATCCCGGTGATATAGCTGAAGAGGAATTTCAAAGTAGATCAACGAGAAATTCGCGTAAGTTGCGTACCAAAGAATATGCACGGCTAATTAAGGAACATTTGAATGCCCATCGCCTAAAGGAGGCCATTGCAGTTCTGGAGCATCGTATGCTTAGAGAAGATCGAGTCAAACCCGAAAACTATATATACAATCTACTCATATCAGGATGCGCTAAGGAAGGATACACCCGCAAAGCTTTTCAACTGTACACGAAAATGCGACAACGCGGTTTGAAAGTCACTGGTGGTACATATACCTCCCTGATAAATGCTTGCGCCAATGCTCCCACACCCAAGGATGGCCTGGGGAGAATTCAGCTATTGCGTGAAAATATGCTGGAAAAGGATTATGAACCAAATATTAAAAACTACAATGCCATGATCAAGGCATATGGCAGATGTGGAAATGTTGAGGCTGCCTATCAAATAGCCGATGAAATTCTTGAAAGAAAACTGGAAATGAATGCAGAGACATTCAATTTTCTATTACAAGCCTGCGCTGGAGATCCGGAGCATGGATTCCGCCATGCCCTAGTAACATGGCATAAGATGTTACATTGTGGAATTAAACCAGATTATTATAGTTTTGGTACAATGCTTAGATGTGTCAGGGATTGTAATTTTGGTAGTTTAGACGATATGCGAGATGTTCTTCAGAAGATTTGCCCACCAGCGGATGAGATAAAACAACTGGAATCATCTGCTGAGCCTTCAACTCAAGATAAGGTAGAACATCAATTGGAGGCAACGGTGCAGAATCCATTCTCGTCAAACCAGATTGAGTTGACTCCTTCCAGCGATGACAACCATTTGGAGTTACCTAATTTGCTTTTACCAAAACCGCATTTGGGTAGTTTGGTATCGCTCGCCGAAGTTATACGACCCCATGAGAGATTCCTCTTACTGGGCGGACTAACTGGTTTCCTTCAACATATGAAACAGCTAGAGATTACACCAGATATTGAATGTTTTACCCTTATGCTGGAGGTAATACCACCCACAAATGCGGCAGAGAAACAATTATTAGGATTTGTGCGTAAAATCGGTCTAAAGGCTGACATTGACTTCTTCAATATACTAATTAAGAAACGTTCCATGCGATTCGATTATGCAAGTGCCCGTGAGGTTTTGACCATGATACGTACAGCTGGCCTTAAACCGGATATTATAACATATGGAGTTCTCGCTTTGGGTTGCCGATCTCAAGAGGAAGCCAGAGAATTAATACAGCAGATGCATGATGCTGGCATTAGAATGAATATGCCCATATTGGGAGCCATGTTACGTCAAGGTTGTGCCCAAAAGAACTTTGCATATATCAATGAAATCATGCAATTGAGTCTGGAGGAGAAACTAAAGCCGAACGAATCATTTTTGAGACATCTATACAATTTCCATCGGGGCTGTGCCAGAGCTATAGATACCAGAGTAAGTTTGAAAATTATTAATAATAATTGATTTAAATTAATTAATTTTATATCCATTTTAGCATCCATCAACTAAGACAACTTCGTACAAGAAAGGGCATTCGAAATTCTGTGATAAATATCGTTTGTTTTATGAGGAATATGGTCTGACTAATCTCAAGCTGGAGGATGCCATAGCCAAGCTGAAGCAACGACCCTATGCCCAGTATAAGGAGCCCAATGTTGAGGGTCTGGAACCTCTTAAACATGAGCAAATCAAAAGGAAAACCAAATTGAGAAAATACATTAAGAAAATTAAAATAGATCAACTTCAAGATGATCCTCCTGGTTCCGAAACGCATCCACGCCTACTCCAAAGTACAGTAAAGCAATTGGACTAAAATAATTTTTCTGGTATTTAAGTTAAACAATATTGAACCAATATTGAATATTATTTAAAATTTCAATTCAGTTTATTTTTTTTTTTTTGTCGGGGTTAATATTGTTAACCAATCATAGTCCTTTTTCTGCCCCGGGCCCTCACTTCTTCAAACTTGATCATTACCGCCTCTTGATCCTTGTTGCTGTCCTGGCTATATGCCTTAAGAATGGCATCAAATAGGTAGGGCTGTTCGCTGTGGGTACTCAACAATGCCCGCTCCAAGACATATAAATCCACACCTTTATCCTCTGATGCCTGATTATAATGGCTCAAACCAAAATCTATGAATATAACCTCATAGTCGTCATTTTTCGGATTGATTAGTATATTGGAGGTGGTCAAATCTCCATGTATAATGTGATTGGTATGCATTTTGGCAATTGTCGAACCAATCCTGGAACAAAGTTCTATGAGAACTGTTTCTGATTCCTTGCCATTCCCATTGTTGGCCACTGTTTCCTGAATGTATTGTTTCGCTGTCTTTGCCTGGCCAAAATATTCCATATACAGTTTATGCTCATTTAAGTCTGAATGGAGAATGCGTGGTGCACGTATTCCTGCTGCCAGACAACGTCCTGAGGCCTTGGCTTCGGCTTTCATCCGCTGCCGTGTAATTTGAGTATCCAATTCAGGATGACGATATTTTTTCACAAAGCGTTCCTTGATTAGGCAGGATTCACCTTTGAATTCGCCTAGGTACAGACGGCCCTCGGCGCCTTGTTTTAGTATATCCAAAGACATTTTCATATATTTTTTTGTCAACAAAAAGAAATGTGTGGCCGGTATTAGAATGTGAACAGGTGGCAACTCTTCATAGCACAGTTACAGTAATACCCGGTACTTCGTATTGTTGTTCTTACATTTTTTGTTTACCAACACTAGTTACCATTCACTTGTTAACGTGGCGCATTCCCCCAATTTCTGATTGACCCAAATTTATATAGTTTAATTTAGAAAAACATGAGCAATACTGTGGATCCACGTCGTAAGGAGAAAATAAATCGGTATAAGGCGCCCAAAAATGCCGGCCAGGGTGGAGCAAATGAGGATATGTTGCCCGATTATATGAATATTCTGGGCATGATATTCTCCATGTGCGGTCTTATGATGAAGGTAATTGGGGCAGATGAATGATTGGGCTGATTTTGCAGAGAAATTTTTTATTGCACCCGCATTTCAATTGCATGAATATGTAAATCAATTATATATAACCGAAATATGTTTTATTGTTTTACAGCTGAAATGGTGTGCCTGGTTTGCCCTTTATTGTTCCTGCATAAGTTTTGCCAGTTCCCGGGCAAGTGATGATGCTAAACAGGTAAGGCATTATCATATTTTTAAAATAATTACCCAACCAAATGATATTTCTATCTTCTTCAGGTACTTTCTTCCTTTATGTTGAGCGTTAGTGCTGTCGTAATGTCCTATCTACAGAATCCTGCCGCCATGACGCCGCCCTGGGCATCTTAACCTTAGCCAGTGAACAAAATAGTCAACATATTCCAACAGTTTTTCGTCTTTTAAATAAACATATTTTTTCATTTTTTTGTTGTCTAATGCGAGCGTAAAAAACTTTTCTTATCATCTATAATCTTGGAACCATCATTGCAAAACAGTTTTCATAATCTTCATTATTCATTCAGTTTTTGGTAAGTTAATATTTCTCCATCGATGCGTTAGAGGTATTCGCCACCTCTATATTCAAGCGTAATAAAAGTAAATGAATTTATTAATCCGATTACTGTAATGCGATGATTTAATATTCATTCATGCCATAACCAATTTATTCACAACGAAATTAGGTACATAGATTTAGCTGTATGTATAAAGGAATTGATCTCGTTCCTGAAGGTAATAATTTTTGGAGTTGTTTATTCTCCTGTTTGAATATCGTTTTATAGTCAATTTAATCAAATTCGTTTATATTGCATTTTCTGATTATGTTTAGAATGAAAAAAATTTATTTATGTGGGGCAGTTTCTAAGCTAAAATTTTTTATCAGGCATTTTGTAGATTTAAGCTTATGGTTTTTTTTTTGTTTTCTTTTCTGCCAAAGTTAATGCAAGCAAATTTTTGTTTAATTTTGATATTCTTCAATTGAGAACTAAAATAAAACAAGGATATTGCATTCGAGACATTTTTAAGGAGTCGCCGCATTTAATATAGATTCCTGATAACCATCAATCGTTGTCGGATCCTTCTTGGTTCTATGGATTACTGTTGTAAAATTACATATATATGGATAAAAATTCTTATTAAATGTAAATTGTGCATTTGTTAAATTTAAACAACATCTATATCCATATTATAAAAGCATCCGATGGATATATGTACATATATAAACTCTTTACCGACAAGTCTTATGTAGATTCGCAACATTTTCCTGAACTTTGTTTACATTCGATAAACCGTTTTAATTGATCGATAGACATGAATGATATAACATTATAATATATACTATAATTTACCGAACTTTAATTTAAATCGGTTAAACTTAATTACATAACAATTGATCAATGATAAACGTTTTCATCGAAGTACAGGACTATGTGGATCAAATGCTTCCAGTTAAGCTTTTAATATTTGTTAACTTTTCTCGTTTTCAGATCAATATCTTCAGATCCGACAACTATGGCATATATGCCCATATGATGGATTAATCTCCTTTTTGGTAAGTTTCTTTTTCGTTTTTACATACATATTTATGATTTGTGTCATCTCGAATGCATTATCAATATCATAGTTTTATCTATGATTTTCTCTTTAACAATAATCGGGTTGGGGATATAATTTAAATAAAAATTTCTTTATATATTTTTTTTAACGTGCGAGTAAATACCAAAATTTAAAATGAATATATAATATTATTAGACTTAAAAAAAAACGAAAAAATATTACAAAAATTTAGCTAAAAACCAGAGAGTCGGGGCTAACATCGACTGTGCCGAAGTAAATGTATGTATATCTTAGCAAATTCAACATTCAGCCACTGAAGGTTATGAGATTATCAACGGGATCGTAAACCCATTGATTTTAATTAAATTATACAGTATTCCTTACCAATAGCTAAGGAAAGAATGAAATTTTATCTATTAAAGAATGATTTTATATTTGGTCCAATCGTTTGTATAGTCATCCGAACGTGAGGCAACAAGGAAATCTGTATTAATGTTAGTTTTAAATACGGACCGATGGCATAATATAACATTAATTACGGACAGATAGACATGGCTATATGGATTCAGATGTTTGTGTTTTGACTAAGAATATATATGTGTGTGTGTGTGTGTGTATATAACTACTTTAAATTGATGAAAACAACATCTTTTATGCAATGCAAGGGTATAACAATTGAAAACTTCAATATTTGTTCATCATTATAATCGCTCTTTCCTTGCGCTGGTATGATCGTTCTCTCCCTTTCCCTCTCTTCTCTTTCTCTCTATCGCATTCAATGTGGGTTAAGTGGTGAGTATGTAATAGGCAAACAGAATAAAAGCCAAAATATAAATAAAGCCGAAAATCAGGACGTATTAAATTTCTCCAAACTGTGTGTGTCCAGTTGACTCGGCATGCTGTTGGGCTTCCTGTTGACCCACTAACATGACATCGCATTGTAGGCACCTCAAAGTAAACTTGTCCACATTGGTAAATTGACGGGAAGATTTGGCTTCATTGGCCAATTGCTCGGCCTGCTGATAGACGGATATCTCCTCGACGGGAAATATGGTGGCCGGACGATCCGGACTTGTGGCAGTTTCCATATACAATGGATCATAGTGTATACCATCGAAAAGTAGGAAGACACGTAAACCAAAATTTTTATCTTCGCCAAATCGATTAATGATTGCATTTTGTATATCAACCACATCAATTTCAATGCCATAATAATTGGATAATATGGAAACTTCAATGGCACCACCCCAAGAGTCGGCTTTCTGTATCCAAGAGCAGTACTCGGAATTGGATTTACCCAATACGGCATCATTATATTGTTGAGGATCGGCAGCCACCTCTTGGGCAATAATATGACGCATCATTTCGCTACCCTCGCTGGTATCAACCTTGCCATTGAGAACGAAACGAATGCTGGTGAACAGACAGGAGTTATCCGCTGGCACTACTTTTTTCAATAAAATGCCATTAAAGTCACCATTCGAAGGCACAGCCAGTGGCTCTTCGGTTTGAGTCACAATTGCAGTTGCAGGGGTACGCAATGGTGGAGGAGCTACGTTGCTCGTACTACTTGACACCTGCTGTTGACGTTGTTGCTCCACATTGGCGGCATTCGCATCTTCTTCGGCCTGCAGACGACGCGCCAGCGCCTCGTCTTCCTCTAGTGTGGACGCATTAGCTACAATTGCCTTCTCTTCAACGATGAGAGTTTCGCCGCTTTTAATGCCAAGACTCTTCAGTTTCTCCTTTTCTAGCTTGAGGTCTAGGGGGCGTGGCGGATAGCCTATCAAAATATGCAATCTTTGCTCTTCAATGGCTGTTGCCTCAACAATACGGGTCTTTAGATCCTTTAGTGTTGTAGTTTCGCTCAGGTCGCTCACGATAAATTGACCCTTTTTCGATTTCAGTTTAACACTAAACGTTGAACCAGTCATAATTTTAACTTGCGATTTTCTATAAAATATGATACGTATTTATAAAAATATATATAACTTGAACAATTTGGTAATTATTTATTTTGACTGCTGGAAAATTTCAGTGTTGAAAGTTACAAATTGTAAAAAAAAACTAGGGTTAAATATCAGTGTAGGGTAAAACAAAGTGTTCGTAAACAAAGTGTTAAATTAAATGCTCTCACAAGCGCCCTCTGCATTCCAACAAAACAAAATTTACGTTACCATTTGAATTTGCGTTTGAACAAAAACAATTGTTTGGCAAAAACTTTTGCAAAATGTTTTACTATTTGCAAACATTTGTATAAATTGTTTTCTTTTATGACAGCAAAATTATGAAATGAAATAATTTTTTTAGAGTTTAATATCATTTTTAAACAAATAGCCCTATTAAGTTAATGGTTACATGATATTAATGTTCAATTATTTACAAAGTAAATTCCAGAAGATTTTTTCTAAATTTGTTTCTATATAATGAGTTTGTGTACCTTATTTTTTGTTGGTGTTTTCTTTTGTCTTTTTTCTTTGACACCTTGATGGGTTTTTGTTGTTGCTGTTTGTCTATTGACTGATCGCATTTCCGTCAGTTGCTGTGTGAGGTGTTAATATTTTTTAACTAATGCCAATTTGGGAATGTTAATGCTAAGGCTAATGCTAGGCGATATCGTCAGAGACTGCTAATTACTATTTAGCAGAGGATGGTCAAATCAAATAGAACACAGAACTAAGCTAAAGAAATACAAAAAACTAAAAACAAAAAAAAAAAAAAAAATACATAACCGAGGAACCAAAACCATAAAACCACAAGTCAACAAATTACCCAAAAAAAAAAAAATATAAAGAAAAATGTACAAAATTTGGACAAATAACAAAAACAAATTTCTTTTAAACAAACAATGGAACCACAAAAAAGGTAACAAAATAGTACAATTTTTGATTTTAGTTTTCATTGTTGTTGTTGTTACGTGGTAAACTAAAATCACATTTAATAGTCCGCACATCTAAAAGAAAAAAAAAAACTATTTCATTAGCTTCGGCAGGTTGTCGACGTTCAGATACCTCGCATAGACATAAATTGTCTAATCATGAATGTTGCCTTACCTTTAGCACAGATGTTGCTGGAAAGCCATGTTGCTAGTCAGTCTTGTTGCCAGCTAGTCATGTTGCTATCGAATTATGATGTGAATCTGTTATGTAACAATGTTGCAAAGCTTTTGGCAAATTTGTATTGAATTCTATATAAATGTATAATGTTCTATAGCTTGAATTTTTAGATATTTGAGGAAATTGATAAAAATTCTATATAATTGTAAAATGTCACATAATACATTTGGTCTACAGGGTAGCAAAATACAAATTTATTGCCCAGATAGCCGGTTAGTCTATAGCAAAGAGATGCATTGTTGGACTTGAAGTATTTTGCTTCTTTTTTTTTGTTTTCTTGTTGTAATTTCTATGAGACGGGTTTCGGTTATTTTGTTGTTGTTGTTGTTGCTTTTTTTGTGATTCGTATATAAATAGACGTACTCAATGGGGTCTGGTGTTCAGTGCAAACTAGTGAGTGATACACTACTGTCAACGCGATCATCGATCAGAAAACAACAAAAAAAAAAAGAAAAAAGAAAAAGGAATATACAAAATCATTCAAAATGAAATTCTTGCTTCTGGTGCGTTATTTAATCGATCTGTGAAAAACTTTTAATGTCTTTTAACAAGTGGATAATTTTTTTTATATTTTTTTTTGCTGTTATATGTTTTTTTTTCCCCTCCCCCCCCGATAGTCTGTGTTCCTTTTTGTCGCCGTGTGCCTTATGTTAACCAGTGCTGTGCCGGTGGAGGAGGCCATTCCCGAAGGTATTGAGGGTCCTGGCAGTGAACCAATTAGCCCTACAGATGATCAATCGTTTCTGCTTAAACTGAAGTTGCTCAAGAAATTATTGTTCCTGGGCTAAATTTGGCAATCAGATGCGCAGCAAGAGGATATTTCTCTAAATGGATTTTGTACTCTTAATTTGGAATTTAGTTTATTAAGAAAAAATATTATTATTAATAAAAAAGAAAAAATAATCCACATCATATAAGATGTGAAAAAGAAATAAGTTTGTTGTTAAATCATTTATTTTCGGGGTAGCAGACTCAGAATCCTCAAGTAAGGACGAGGAAACGTAACAGAATTATGGATCAACGTCAAAGTCAATTATGAATTTCTTTCATTTTAGCTAATATGTTCTTAGACCGATTGGTATAAGTACATATATGTATGTACATATGTATATACATTTGGGTTTGAAGATTTGTTTTGGTTTGCCTACCATTCACATATGATTAATATCTCAAATTTGTTTTCAAATGATTATAGATATAATTATCAAAAATTATTAACAATACGTTGCAAACAGAATTTCCCCAAGAAATTTTACAATTTCATATTTTATGCAAACAATGAAATAAAATCAAATTTTCAAACACAAATAATTAAAACAATTATATTAAAAATTTTGAAAAAATAAAGGGGTAATGATTAGTAAAATAAGTTTTTTATAGATTAACTAAAATTCAACGTCAAAAGTCAAAGTCTAATACCTCTAAAACTGAATAATAATAGTTGAAACTTATTAAACCTTATTGAAATGGCTACTGAAAGTCGTTTCGTTTGTAGAAGTCGTAAAAAAAGATACTTAAAAATAAAATCTTAGAAAAATTTTTAGACCATTTTTAAGGATTTCCAATTGTAAAGACTTTTAATTTTGCACTGTGTTGTTAATGTTATGAGATTAAAAAGGATCAATTGAATATTCAATTAATGCAACGAGGATACTACAGTCGAACTTTCCTATAGTGAATTTCTTTGTAATAAAGTTCACTTTATAACAAATTAATTTTAAAGACAAAGTCAAGTTATCTAAAATGATTTCTTATTCTATTTTTGGTGTATATATAATTATTTCTATATAATGAAGTTTCTGTATATTGAAGTTTTTTTTGCTGTTCCTGGGCGAATTCATTATAGGAAAGCTCGACTGTATATACGTTTTTTCCACTACACTTGACCCAACAGTTATGACAGGGGGGAATTAATAATATCTTTTTCAATATTTTTCTTGTCTCATATTATTTCCTAGTTAACAAATTGTAAATTCGTTTTTAGTAGACATGAATGTTTTTTTCTATAAGAATAATGTAAAGATAGATACATACATGAAATTTTTATTAAAAATTGAAATTGAATTGAAAATTTATAATACATATTTAATTATTGAGATTGCTTTACTTTACTTTTTTGAAGAGAGTTTTTAAGTTAATTGAATCCAACTTAAATAATTGCAATATTGTTTACATATGAGAAAAATAATTTTATATCCTAATAATTTCACGAAGAAGTTTATATTCTAGAGATACTGGAAACCAAAAAAAAGTTAGGACAAAAATATTTGAATTTTTGAAAATTTAAACTAAATAAAAGCGAAGTGAACCTGTGAATAAATTAAAAAGGGCATTTTATCTTTATGTTATTGGACCATTGATTATCTTTCAATAAAGAAACTATTTGATTACTTTAGTTATTATTAAAAACTGATGAAGAAGCTTTATCAAAGTTAAAGAAGTATTATAGTCATTTAGGATAAATAATGTTGTCCAACTGTTGATATCAGAATTGTTTTAGATACTATAACTTCTAGCTAAAATATAAAATATTATGACATTGATAATAATTTTGTTTAATTAACGCCTCAAGTCATCTAAAATGATTTGCTTTGTCGAATCCAATCAATCATTCAATTAGCGAAATTTATACATACAATCTCATATATGTATATAATATATATATGTATAAGTATATATAGGTCAAATTAAACCGACTTGCTATATATGTAAAACAAGTCTTTTCATCGAACCTGGAAAAGGAAGTTCCATGTTTCGTTTTTCACACTTTGTTGTTGCTGTTGGAACTAATCATATAACATGAAGAGGGAAACAAGTTTTTAAATATTAGCTCCTTCTTTTCATATGATGACCAAAAAATGTATATGCCAACTCATTATGTCATTGAATACAACCATATACATATCAATTAAGTTTTTTTTTCACTTTTGGTTACGTATATTTAGATATATATGTATATGCATAGCGGGACGAAACCGATTTTGTTAAGGGTTAAATGAAGGTTATAGACTAGATTTAACAACAATTTATAAAAAAAAAAATACACATGCACAAAAAAAAAAAAAAAATGATTTTGTGTTGTGATGGCAAACAACTTTTTTGGTTTTATCCTAACCCAATAGCTTTTTGAATTTCAAAAGTTTCTTCAATTTGAAAATGGATTGAGGATCATGGGGACTGTGTACATCCTCAGAGGCCAATGATTCGTAGAAATTGTCACCGTTGAGAGATTCATCGATGGGCACAGCATAGACCAGGGCAAAGGTCAGAATGCACAGAAGAAGGGTCTGCATTAAAGAGAGTGAAAGAGAGAGAGAGATAATGACAATTAAATATAAACAGGATATCATTTAAGGATGGCAACTTACCAGAGCAAAGAACTTCATATTTATTGAATGTGGATTGGTATTATTGATATTGAATAAATGGGGTTTTATATTTTTGTTGTTGAGCTGGTTAATCCAAAAAATTGACTGCACTTGGTTGGGTCCGTCCATGGGTCTTTTATAGTGCCATCGATGGACGACAACGAAGAAGCAGCGAAACGCAAGACTTGAAACCAATCGATGATAATGTCATATGTAAACTGCAAATTGCAATGGTCAGTGGACAAAAGTGGCCAAAATGAACAGACGATACATAAACAAAACCCGACCAAAAGAAGGCCAACACAGGGCCCTAAGGATGGTGGATCAAGAGGGAGCGGGGGGAGGTGAGGCCCTTTTTTGTTTTTTTTTTTTAAATTTTTTTAGGCAGGTGGCTTTTTAAAGTCTTTTGCAAATAAACCACAAACAGAAGAGGAAACTAAAAAGCAGACACCGAAATAAAACAAAAAAAATAAATGACAAAAACAAAAACCAGATTAAAACATTGAAGTTTGTACACTCTACAAGTACCACTGGATTTACTCTATATAATTATTTATTACTATACAAAATCATTTAAATGACAAACAAGTTATTGCTACAAAAAATAATTTAAATTCAATGCCAACTAAATGAGAGAAGAAAAAAGCAATCCAATTCGTTTGATTGATCTAAATAGATAGTCTCAGTGATGAACATACTCATACAAAAGGGTATATAAATTTAAGACCACGCCTTGGTGATTTGTTTTTTTTTTTTTTTTTGTATTTTTTTCTTTTTGATTTTTCAATGTGTTTTTATTTTTGTTTTTGTTGGTCAAGTCAGAGTCACTGAGTCAGAGCGAGAGTTGGTGGAGATTGTTGAGGTTTAGTGCCACTGAAGAAGTCGATAGTCTAGTATAAATACTTATTATACTAAGTAAATTTTGATTATAAACGCACCAAGAGGGAGTAAGTCTTGAAGGCCATTGAAACATTTACCATGTAAATATGAAAAAAAAAAAAAAAAAAGAAGATGATTATGTGAATAGCCAAATAGCCAAAAAAACATCATTATACATAGCTTAAGTGTTTCGTTTAGCACAAAAATTTGATTTAATTGTTCAACAATGTTATTTCAATAGACAAAAATTAAATTGAATTCGTTAAAGAATATTTAATCAAGTAATACATTTTGTATGTACATGTATTTCATATCAGGTTAACCGATTTCTTAAAACAAAAGAAAAGGTTGTAAAATTCTTTTTTTCGGCTAAACGTTAAAAATTTGATCATTTAATGCTTTTTTATCAAAAAAAAAAATGAAAATTATTAAATGTATATACTAATTACAAATATATTTTTGATGGTGGATAAAAAAATTGATATAGATATATAGATTCTAATAAATTTTGAAATAAAAATTCTAATAAATTTCAGTGCAATAAAAACTAAAGAAATAATATTGAAAATAAAAAATAGTGGTGAGATTTTGGTTATTCGATAGATTTTTTTTTAATGATAGTTAAATTGGTCTAAAAACGTTTTAAAAAAAATTACTGATATTTTACAGAATTTTTTTTTTTTTTTGTTTGCAAGGTCATTTCCACTTTTTCCACTTTAATAGTATTCCATTTTACTATCACTTTCTTGCTCTCCATTCTCTGGCTCTTTCTGATCATCTTCTTTCACTTTTTCTTCATCATTCTTCACTTCACCGCTGCCCACTTCTACATTAATTTCAGTTTCATGACGCTGATCCTCAACCGATATTTCTGTTGGAATTATTCCGGTTTTATTTAATAAGTGATTCTTATTTATTTTCTGCTGTTCGTCCTCTTTCTCTTCATCGCTCCAGCTAAATGTTACCTTTTGTTCAGGTTCAGTTTTATCAATTGGCATATCTTTTTTACATTTAATTTTACAACTCAATAGTTTGATAACCTCCTCGTAGACTTGTATTAATTCAAATTGTACCAAATATCGTCCATTTGGTATACCTATAGGCAATATACGGACATCAAATTGACCATTTTCAATATAATAGAAACCAGGTTTCAATGGACACGATATGAGAAATGTTTGGGGTAAAATTGAGTCACCTTGAACTTGTTCTGAAGTTACATTCCTCAATGATTCCAAAGTTTTACAAAAATCCATATTTTTCAATTTCATTAATTCGTTTGACCATTGTCCACCTGGCACGTTGTCCAATTGACGTATAAAAATGTGCATTAAAAGTTTACCGGGAAATTGATTTCGTACACTCAAATTAAAATTGATGACATCTCCATTATCGATGCTATATTCGAGTATTATCTCTTTCGGTACAAATGAATGGGCATGAAAATCTTCAATTTGAATGTTAAACTAAAATTCCAATAGAGATATATAAATATAGATTTATTGATATAATAGACTTACAGCCAAAATTTTATATAACGGCCAGATTAGCTGGATCAAGGTTAATGTTTTACCATATGCCGACAACATTTTGTTTTCTAATATGTTGAAATTGGTGAAAAAGTTCAATTTTTTATTATATTTGTATTTAACTCGTCTATTTAGTCATGCCACGTTGCTTGGCCTAAATGGCTTTATTTTGTCTAAAGTTGATGGGCTCCATCGATAAGACTAATTTGTATTTTTGGCTAATGGATATTTTGAGGGTTAATCAGGCCAAAAGTATAGGGATAAAAGACCAATAGACAGCGCCGTGAAATGTTTTAACAATTCAATCATGTAAACATAACTAGAGACAATTTTAAAATATATAATCACAGAATATATAGAATTGTTTTAGTCTCTTTTTTTTTAAGGGAGTTAAAAAAAAAAACGTTTAGGCAATTTTAAAATAAATTCTCAATGCTTAAATAATAGTAATAAATGGCTTGAATTTTAAGTTATACTATGAATTTTTAGCTTTCCTTTGATATATTTATCTCATGCAAATTAAAGAAACATTTAAACATTTTTATTTCTAACTACAACTATTTAATTTGAAGGAAAATATCCCAAAATAAAAACAGGTTTTTTAATGATAGTTAAATTGGTCTAAAAACGTTTTAAAAAAAATTACTGATATTTTACAGAATTTTTTTTGTTTTTTTTGTTTGCAAGGTCATTGATTTGAATAGACTCATCTTCATTGGCGAATTGTCATAAATAGAAACTTGTAAAGTTATTTAATTTTTTATTGTTTTACCTTTCTCAAAACTCTATAAATTGGCATCATTCACACCTGGCAACAAGCGAAACAGCCACGCCCTTAATTTACAAATTAATTGATATGCCCATGGGCATTGCGATCGGATTTATTCGAGACACTTCGACGTCGATGACTATGACAAAGATGTTTGATACACAATTTGTTGATTGTTCATTTGTTTGTTTATTTCATTGGTTTAGTTTTGGATTTATTGTTTTGTTTAATAACAATTTATGCCATTATCAAGCGAATTAACTGGCATTTACATATGTATGTATGTATGTATGTATACATATCACAACTGCATCATATTGTTTCCGGTTTTTATGCATCAACAGATAATCATATCATTCCATGACTTGCATAAAAAAGTCAACACAATATTTTAGTCTCTCACCTGAATCTGTCTCAGGTTTTGTTATTGTTGTTGCTTTGTTATTTTTTAACAATTTTTTTTTTCTACCTATACATATTATTATTAATTTAGTGGTTTAGATATTTTGATTTCATTGGTTGTCAAAAAAGTGCTAAATATTCACTCTTCAATCGAAAATTGATTATTAGTATTTTAATTGGTTTGCACATTGAAGAATTTGAAAGGTCTTTTTCATTTTTTTTTTTTATGGAAAATGAGAATGTGAACTTGAATTTTGGATTGTCATATGTTTATATTATTTATTATTATTATTAATAAGTATTGCTTTCTTTGGTGTCATATTAATTAAGGTCGAGTGTAGGGAAATATAAAGCTTAAATTAATTTTAATTCTTATTAAAAGCATAAATTGAGAGGCTTGACTTAAATATATATATAAAATTAAATATAAAATATTAAATATATATATATATATAAATAAATCTCCTTAAAAATGAAAGTCATAAAACCATAAATATTATGAATATTTTATTTTTGTAAAAAAAATATGTTTATTCGAAGTAGATTGTTTTTTAGAATATTTGAAAATCAACTAAGAAACATATATTTTTAACCTTCTCTTGTCATAGTCGAAATGTTTACCACTTTGCCTCTTGGTTAAGCAACCAAAAATATTGTTACAATATTTCTGCAACTTTATCATCGACACAAAATAAAAAAACAAAAACAAATTGCCAACTCAATTTGTTTGAACATTTGTTTTAACAACTCACTTTAAAGATCGAAAAAAAAAAATAAATAAAATGGCAACAACAATAAAAAAAGATACATACCATAAACCTGGACATGGACTCAGTTGATGATGAACTTGAACCAAAAACCAAAAGCCCCAAAAAAAAAAAAAAACAGGAAAAAAAATTAAGATAAAGACACAAACTTTTGCTCCATGTAAACGACCATAAATTATGCTAGCCGAAAAACTCTCAGATAAATCATCTTAAAATGAGCCAAAAAAAAAAAACAAGAAACAAGAAACCAACAACTACATATGTATGTACATATGTACAAACATATACCTACCTATATCTACATATTTATAGGTATGTTTGTATGTAGTTTATATGCAAGCGACCCATAAATTTGAGCAGTTTTATTGCAATTCGCTTGTTTGTACCCAAATAACAACAGTGGCAACAACAAATGTTGCTTTAAGCCGCAAACTACTACAGAGTGAAAGTGACGTAATGGGTAAAGCAGGCAAAGAGCCACAGCCAATGCAAAAGAAAGAAAACACAAAAACCAAAGAAGAAGAAGCATGTATAAAAGCATTAAACGGCGTCAACAAAGTAAAGAGAAGTAAAAATAAGTAAGAAAAAAACAAAAAAAAAAAAAAATGTCAATGTCTTTTACAGGCCAACTGGCTGCTAAGAAGAAGGGCGGGTGTGGGGTGGAGGCAACGGGGAGTAACGGCAACTGCAAAAACACCAGCAACAGCATAGTTGACCATTGGATATGAATGGAAGGGCAAACAGAGTCGCAGCACATGCTGCGTATACGTAATCTTTGTCACTAGAGATGACAATGTGAGTGATTTGTCACATAAACCGATTAATTTGTATGAATATGCTAACTTTCTGCTAAAGAGAAATGATCTGAAATGAAGTTTTATAAGAAACTTGAACTACTGAAATGAATATGTAAAAATAATTTCTGAACTATACTAAAAATTAACAAAAATTAGTTAAAAATTATAGAATTTTTCCATTTGAGCAATAGGAATAGGTATGTCACACTCGAAAATCTCTCATTTAAAATCTTTAATTTGTTAAATGCAGTGAAATTTCTATTCCCAAGAAAAGGAACAGAATATTGACCATTTACTTCATTAACAAAAATAAAATTCCGACATTTTCATTGCATTAACATTAATTAATTAATGCGATTAAAAGTTGATTCATGTTCCTCAATTTCTTTTCTCTGCTGTTCGTGTCACATCATCATCTCTAGGATATTGCAGTTCGCAAAATAAAATGAAAATAAAAAACGAAGGAGGCAAGCTGGCAGGGCAGCAAATTTCACATGCATCGTACATATGTTGTCGGCTTTACAATTTTATTTAACTCTTTTGTATTTTATGGGTTCAGTTTTTTGTGGTCAGTCGGTTTTTTGGTTTTTTTTTTTTTTTTATTTATTTCGTTTATCGCTTGCATTTACAATTCAATGTCACGACTTGACTTCCATTGTGGCCGGCGGTGTTGCCATTGTTGTTGCGGTTGTTCCCGGGTCTTTCAAAATTGCCAAATTCATAGGTAGAAGCAACTACTACTGATGTTGTTGACCAACATCATTCCCGATCTTTGCTGTAACCGGTTTAGGCACTGCAATGCAGTTTTTTTTTCTTTTTTTTTTTCTTTTCAATGTTAATGTTTGAGGCTCTTTAACTTGACCTTGAAATGCAATTGGTGGTGTTGTCGGTAGCGGCGGCATTTTGTTATCTCTCTTTTGGAGTCGATCGAAACTTATACATTATGTATAGACCATTGAATTTTATGATGCATTCCTTATCCTCTGCACATTTATAGCCATAAATAATTGTTATTAAATTTACAATATTCATGTAAAATTGTCTGACCAAAATCCATAATTATTTCAAGTATTTTGTTCGATTTGTGTATGGCCTTAACTAAATTTAGTTTGCTATATCAGATGTAGGCGTGGTTCTGCTTGATTGCCTCTTATTAACAGTCAGGAATTATGGGGGCCAACCAATGTTATGTTAACAGTGTTATGATCAGGCAGCTAACAGTATGTAAATAGTTAACTGGTTTTCTGTGTTGATAAGGTTAAGTGTTGTGACTACGACTAAACTGGGATTCTAATTAAAAATTAAAGATACATCAAGGGGTGTCTAATAAAGTTCCAATATAAGAATAAAATAAATCATTAAATCGAAACTAAAATCCTTTGTAATTGAAATGAAAGGAAGTAAGTCAACTATAAAGGAAATGATATGAAGTAGTTCAAATAGATAAGCAGAACATTTTTATTTAAAAAATCCAATTTTATTTAACTTTAACTTTTATATTTTATGGGTTCAGTTTATTGTGGTCAATGGTTTTTTTTTTTATTTATAATAACTTTATAATAATAACAATAATAATATGTTAAGTTACCCAAAAACAAGCATTTTTGAATAACAATAATAAATTGGTATAAATAAAGTTTCCAAAAAATGTCCAAAACTTAAACATTTTTGGCGTTAAAAGTTCACAAAGATTTGGCAGACATAGACAAATTTTATGTATTTATATTCTATTCAGGATATAGAAAAATAAAGAACTAGTTCGGAGTATTTATTATTAACAACTGATTAACTTCTAATGCTACCCCACTGCATGATGAATTACTCATTTAAGCACAGGTGTCGCTGTTTAATATAAAAAACTACAAAATCTAGGTTTATAAGTTTATTTAACAATAATAATAATACAAAAAAAGACAACAAAAGCCACTCGTAAAATGTATATGAAAAAAAAAAAACGTGTTGAATTGTTTACAGTAGCGCTGCTAGAGAACAGAAAGATCAATGCTATATGATGTAATTGTATATGGTAATAAAAAAAAAAAAAATGGGATAAAATAAACACACAGATACACACACACACACACACACATATACATATATACTCTGAACATAATTCAAATAAACTAACAAAACTCATTTAAGGCAAGCATTTTTAGTGGGCAATGATTTAGCACCCAAAAATAGAACAACAACAAAAAGATAGAAAGAAGAAAAGTGAAGGTAGCAAAAAGGTAGACCAAAAAGTGTTTTTAGATAAAATGCAAATTCCCGTTAATTGAACGCCAAACAAAAGCGCATCAACAACAACAACAACAACAGTAGCAATACTAACATCAACGGCAGCGGCTGCGGCCGCGGCTAAAACCAACAAAAATGCTGAGCTTCGTGTTTGAAAAATCAATTAGCAACATAAAATGTTGCTTTTGCTTTTGTTGGTTGGTTCTTTTCAATTTTTTCTCTTTTTTTTGTGTTTCAAAGCCGGATCCGGCGTTAGGTCTTTGTACCCTGTACAGATTGACTTAAAGGGTATGTCAAAAGTCGGCCAGTAGAAGGAATCTATAATGTTATATAGATTAATATTTATTATTTAAATTTGTAGATTTCATTATTAAGCCTAAAGTTATCAAATTTGGTGCTGCTTGATATAAAATATAAACAAAATAATATAATGAATAAAATAATAATGCTTAAATATAATATAATTATATATCTTAATATAAACGAATGCTGTTGATGAAATATATTGATTTTTTGGCTTTACATTATATAATCTTTCGATTCCAAATTTAAGTGTAGCTAAAGGAATGAAATAAATCATAAGATTTCTAGCATGGAAAACATTGAGGAAATTTTTTAAATGTTTATTTAGAATTAACACATTTATAGACTTTAACTTTTGATTTGTTTAGAATGGGTAAATATATTTAAAATATTCATTTATAATTAATACATTAAGAGGCTTTAACTTTTGATTTGTTTAGAATGGGTAAAGTTAGACTCTTAGTAGACACAGGATACGTTAAAGTCGACTTTTTGCTTTAACCTCACGGAACATTTTTGTTTCCTTTCCTTTCTTATTTTGTGTTTTTTTTTTTTTTTTTTAGTTGCATGTGCTATACAGTTGCTCTTTTAGTATCACCATGGAATGTAAGCATACCTCCCATACCGCTGCCGCCTACCACTTTTGCTCTACCATGTGCACCTCCCGTCATGGGAAAATCTTCTCTCAGTGGAAATACCGCAGCTGCTGCTTTAAATTTATGCCAACGCGGCATTAGGAAAGCATAGTTTGTGGTTAAAGGGAGGCTTCACTATCACCACTCCCCTCCCTCCCTCTCACTGCCTCTCTCTTTTTCTATTGGCTACGTATTGGTAACATGCACAACAAACATACATACATACATATATAGATAGATAGATATATATATATATATATTTGTATACGTATAAGTGTATATATATATATATATTTGTGTGTGTGTGTATGTGTGTGTGTTTGCAAGAAATCAAGGCTTTAGTTGGCGGCCCTTTGCAAAAACGCAAAATGGCGAAGCGCTTTATGAATATTTATAACACAATGGAGCATGAGGAAAACTTCGCTTTCTTTATGGTATTAAGAGAAGGAGAGAAAAAGAGGGATCGAGAGAGAGTAAGAGATGCACCAAAAGACTGAGGGGGCCACAGAGGTATCGGTATACATTGTATAAATATATATATATATATATATATATATTCATATATCGCATTGAGAGCCATTGACAGAGACGTGGATGTTAATTAATCCCAAGGCGGAAAATATAAAACTTAAAATTTCAACAAATATATAAAAAAAGAAATAAACCTACATTTATATATTCAATTTGTAAGAATTATTATCAAATAACAAGAATTTGTAATCTCTTTCTCTAAAAAAAATTCTTAGCCCAAACAGGAGCACAAAAACTAATCTTAACCAAATTGAAAAACAAAAGTTCTTAATGAATTTCTTCTTCTATACGTTAAGGGGCATCTCCGATCCTGACTGCAATGGATAAAGTTAAAACAAAAAAAAAAAAATGAAAAGAAAAGAAAAAAACTTGCCAACTCTTCTTTTGTGTTTTTTTTTTAAATATCTGCAGTTGGTCAAGTTTATTAGTTAGTAAACGCAGTGAAATATTTTTTAAAACTTAATTAAGTTAGCAAGAAGAACTTCTTGATCCAGAGCATTTGCTTTTTTACAAATTATTTTTTGTGGACGCAGATACAGAGATATTATTCAACCTTTTGTCATAACTTTAAGCTGTTTAGCATTAGAATTGAATTTGTGAACATTTTTTATCATTTCCATTTCTCTTTCACTCATTCTGCAGTCCCCTCCCATTGTTGCCACACCTCTGACCTCGCACCATTTATTTCACTCTTTTTCTTTTCCTTTTTTTTTTTCCAACAAAGAATCTGCTTGAATGCACGAAAATTAAAATGACAAAAAAAAAAGAAAAAGAGAAAGAAATCAAAAGAAATGAAAAAAAAAGAAAAGCAAATAAAGAAAAAACAAAGAAAAGGCAAATGGGAAAATGTTCTGCCAGTTTATCGAGGAATGTGCCTCAGACTCTTTTTGTTCATTTTGCCTTCATTTTCCAGCATTTTACTTCAATTTTATGCAACCAACCCCTCCCTCCCTTCCCTCCCCACCATTGTGATATCCGCTTTAGCAATAAATTAATACTTAAACAAATGTTCAAAATGTTTGAATGTACGAATATGTGCAAAAATATTTAATTTGCCAAATGCCAAATGTCGAATTCAATTGAAAATCGTTGGCAGAAATATGTATACATACATATGTACATATATGTATACATACATACACACTTACATACATATAGTATATCTCTGATATCAAAATGCATATAATGCATATTGCGTATACGCAATGTGAGCTGCCATTGGTACTAAAATGATAGTGGGTGGAGAGTGGTCGGTGGGGGGTACTATGAAAAAGTCAATAAAACTTTTGTTGTTCCGTTTTTTTTTTCTTTTATTTCTTTTTGATTTTTATGTGGCACTAAGAAATAGCAAACCTTTTTCGATTTTTCCTTTAAATTATGAAATTCTCAAACTGAAATTTGACAATTCAAATATTGATTGTAAAGTTCGACCGATTGGGGGGTTAGAAGTAGTTAGGGTGCTTAAAAGGGGGTGTGGCACGTAGATGGCGCCATGCAAATTGCAAAATCAAGTGCGTGACTTGTAAATTTAAACAGTGGGCAAAAAAACAAAAAAAAAAAAAACAAATAGTGACATAGTTTGACAGGTAAAGAGAGAGGGAGAGAGAGGAAAGCAATATAAGAAAGAGAAAAACATTTGTGCAGTGAAAATTTATTAGTTATGACCACAGAGCAAAGACTAAAGAAACGGATTTATTTGAAAAACTATCGAAAATTTAATACTCTAGTTATACGATAATAATATAGAAATAATTTATTAAATGAAACTTACATTGCTCGATTTTACTATATTTTTTAAACAATATTCTTTTATTTCCTATAACTATTGCCGAGAACTTAATTGTTTCTAGTTGAAGCTATATAAACATTATCTTGACAATGGATTAAAATTAAATTTGAATATATTGTTTGGTTGGGCAATATGTTATCTATGTTCGATCTATGCAAATCATAACAACTCGGTATATACATATGTATAAAAAAATTATAACTCCTTTTCTTTCCCTCCCTTTAATTAAAACGAATATGCCCATATCTGTAAGGGTATACAAAATTAACAAGAGTTTATTTATTTTGCCTTTTGCTTGCCCTCTTTAACTAGGACGCACGTGTAACACCTTACAAAAGAAAAGCTTAAACTGGTCCAAGTCTCAATTTATCTTTTAGATATTTAAGTGTTGCTTTTTTTTTGTCTTGTTTATTTGGAACAATTACCAGGCATAACTTTAATGTACAACTAATTTGCAACGCCTTCCGGAGATGTAACGCACATTTAATGGTCGTAAAAATTGGCAGACTTTTTATGTTGGCCAAACAACTGGCCAACAAATACTGACAAGCCAAAGTCAAAGACACTAACAAGACTCTTCAGTTGAGTCTTTTATGCTTCACTTGACCAAGTCAAAGTCAGTTTATATCTTGCATTCATGTATATATTTCCGATGATGTTGAAATGGTAAAAAACTTGCAATATTTCTTTCCTCACACATTTATTTATATACATAGATGTATGTACATACATATGTACATGTACATATATCAAAATAAAAAATATATATATATTGTAGAAAAAGTTTCCGTTTAGTTCCAATTGCATTCCTTTAAATAGTTTCTGTTAGTTTCATTTTGTTATACAATTTTTCAAATTTTTTATCTGCTTTCACCCATTTTGATATGTTGGTTGTAACAGGTGCATTTTTTTTTGTTCAATGGTTGGGCATCATCTAAAGGGTATACACACTGTTTGTTTCTCTGCTCTAAAAAGGTTTAGTTACACTTAATGCTAAAGTTGATGAATTACCTTAATTAAAAACCCTTAATCGTGATACTAACAAAAGTTGTTGAAAAATTTATAAAATTTTAAATAAAGTTTTAACAATCAAAGCAAATACAAGTACATATATCCTATAATAATTCTGTGAAAAACATTCATTAATACCTTTTCATTTAAGTAATTTAAAATTACAAAACCCGAAAGAGTATAGTGAGTACGGCTCAAGGAAAATTAGTTTTTTTCTTAAGCTTTTTTTTTTTTGGCATTTTTTCCGTTTTCTGTTTTTTTTTTTGTGGGTCACTTGAAGGTGTCAAAAAAGTTTTTGTCAGTTATGTCAGTTTATGGGTTTGTTTGGTCAAAACTATTTTCTAGTTTTTGTTGCTTTAATCGATTTTGGCACTTTACAACACACATTTGTATGAATGTGTGTGTGTGTGTTTGAAAAGAGTAAACTATTTTTGAAGAAATTGAATCAAATTGGGCCATAAAGGAACCAAAGAATTCAAAAGGAATTGCCAAAACTGATGCATAAGATTTCGACACAAGTTTTTTTTTTATGATTTTATATAAATATGAAACTAGATTTTTGTGGGGAAAAATATAAATAAATTTTACTAAATGGTTAATACATTTTGCTTAATTGCAAATTAAATAGTTTACTTTATTTTTCAATTATTGAAAAACTTTTCTATACAAATTTGAAGTTGAAACTAATTTGCTGTTGCATTGATAAAAAAATTTACATATATTCTAGTTTTAAAGAAAGTTTGTTGCAATTGCAAAAATTCAATTTTCTTAACAGTAAATGAAAATGTTCTCAAAAGCATAGAAATAAAAGTAATATTACCCATTTTCCATTTGAAATGATTATTGCTTTCTTTGTCTATAAATTTAAGATATTCATTGCCATAGCTTTTGGTAAAGACAAAAA
Source organism: Drosophila emarginata (assembly GCA_037075365.1). Classification (NCBI taxonomy): domain Eukaryota; kingdom Metazoa; phylum Arthropoda; class Insecta; order Diptera; family Drosophilidae; genus Drosophila; species Drosophila emarginata. The sequence continues at coordinate 6,339,180 of JBAMCD010000296.1, forward strand.
AAAAAAAAAAACTAGGTCAATTGTACATTTGTTTTAGTTCGTTTTCGTTTTCAATTTCGGTTTTTTCACCCCAAACAAATGTTGACATTGTAGCAGAAAATTGTTGCCATCTTTGGTTAACGAAATCAAAAACTGTTTTACTATTGTCGGGAAGGTGAAGAAGCAGCTAAAAAATGAGGCCAGCCATTTAAATGTTTAATGAAATAGGCAACCAGTCAGAAGGAACTCTCTGGTTACTGCTTACCGGTTACAGTCTTGTTACCCCGTTTTTTGCTTGTGGTTGTCTATTGTCTATTTTTTGTGAACAATGGCAAGTGTCATGCAGGTGCAGGTAGAAAGCTAAATGCGGGAGAGGAAGGCCATGTCCCTTTGTGCATTTTACGCGGAATTACACAGCATAAACAGCTGACAACTCTCCTACTCCTTCGGTGTCCCCTCTCTTTTTTTCTCGCTCTTATAGTGCAAGTCCCTTTCTCTCTTCAATGGGAGGTGAACCAACCGCAATTCTGGCCCCGGTTGGTAGTCCTACATGAAGTCATTATCATCATCATTATTATCATCATAATCATCATAGCCAACCCAAACGAAATGCGGCAAATGCCTCCAGCGACTTTGTCTGCCTTTGTTGGTCCCACGCTTCCATTGTGGCCAAAGGCAAACACAAGGTAAGCAATTGCCCTGCACCTGTCCCGTCAGCCCTTACTCCTCACTTGATTTAAACTCAACAATACACACACACACACATACTTACGGGGACAACAAAAATGTTGGCAAAAAGGCAACTAAGAAAATGCATGCACAAAAGTAACTCATAATTAAGGCAAGTCAAGCAAGCCAAGCACCAAGCACCAAGACCAAGAGAAGGCAAAGAAACCAAGAATAGAGCTCCCATTTTCTTCAAACTCTTTTCACCACCTCTCCTTTTCTCTCTTTCACACTGTTCATATGGCAAATGCCAGGCTCAGGCATATTGTTGCTGTCAGGCGTTGTTGCCTACTTTTAGGCGCACCCCAAAAAAAAAAAAAAAACACCAGAAATAAAAAAAGAAACTAGTTCAACTCATCAGAGAAGCAAGTACTTATTATTAACTTAAACAGGAACTAGTTTTCCACTCTAAACCCAGGAGAATATAATCTATATTACATGATTTCCCCTTTAATAAGATACAAGTTTTGATCCCTAGCGAATATCTTGCATTGAGATATATTCTATTATTGGTTTATATACATATATACATACATACATACATCGCTACATATGCATTGATTTACATGGCTTTATTAATTTTTGAAACCATTACGATTATATATTATTTAGTTTATTGTTTAAGCGAATTACTGCATTTGAATAATAATTGAAATTAAAGTTATTTTTTTGTGATTTCGTCGGCTAATATTTGTAATTTTTTGCCTCTGTTGGAAACAGTTTATTTCATAAACGATAGTTAAAGGCAATTAATTATCATGTATTTTTTATTATTTATTAGTTTTTATTGAACATTTGCATTCAAGTTAATTAAATAAAATTGTGGGCAATAATGTGGCAATTATAATTTCAATTTTGAACTAGTTCCAAATGCAAACATCTCCAGTTTAGCTTGACGTTTAATGTTTACTCCCGCCTCTTGTATGGAGTAAATACATATAATATATATATATGTATATACATATATATATATATATTTTTTTTTTGATATGCTTCAGCAAACACCTGCAACGTCTCAACAACACACAATGAGAAATATTGTTAAGTAAACCGGGCAAGTGTGGAAGCGTGGGTGGGTTTGGGGGTAAGGAGTACGGGGTAAGTACTCACAGTGCAGTTTGTTTTTTTTTTTTTTTTTTTTTTTTTGGTGCATTAGCGGCAAGTGCGTTGCCTCCGCCGTTAACCTGCTCCTCCATCCCCGTTGTCCGTACCGAAACCTTCTCTGCTCAAGCACTCCTCCTCAGGATGCTTTATTGTTTATGTTTTTTTTTTTGGCTTTATGGGTTGGTTGTTTGGTTGGCTGGTTGGATGGTCTTGGGTTTTGGTTAATGCATGCGGAATGACTGCCTTTTGGCTCGGTTTGTTGTTGTTCTTTCTGGCCAGGACATGCAATCTGCATTTTGGAAGCAATCCGCCAGCATCTTGCAAATCATTCCAATTGCTATGTATCCTTGAAATGAATATTAATAATGAGAGAGAGAGAGAGAGAGAGAGAAGTCGACTCACCATCCTTGGGCATATATGATCCCATTAAGCGGGAAATGTTTGTCAATTTCGAAAAGAATATAAATCACTTGCTGGGCGAAACAACCAGGAAGCAGCAGCCCTGTGCGGAAAAGCTCTGCGACTTTGCCTTAAACCCAATTAACCCATTAGTTGAGTCCTGCGTATTCATTTGATGCGGCAGTCAGAATGCAATTAAACGAAAAGAAAATGAAACGAAATGAAGATGCAACTGAGAGTAGGAATAAAGAATCGGGGTATGGGTGAGGGGTAAAGTTGCGAGAATGTAATAGTTGTAGTACTCAGTTTCAGTCTCATTCTCATCCTATTTCTTCTTGTTGCTCCTTGCAATTTCCTTCTTGGTTCGTACATTTAATTTTTATGTAAGCAGCCGAAGGACGAAGGATGCTAGAAAAGTAATAACTGCGCATTGCCATTATTTATGTTTATGTCCGCACTACATCATCTTCAAATGTCCATTCCCCTATACCACCGCCAGCATTCCACCGCATAGCACCCTACCATCATCTTATTCTGTGCCCATCCTTGCCTCTTGTTGAGCTATAAAAAACAAGTGCCGGCGGACAAGTTGCGGAGGCGTACGATACAACGTGAAAGAGAGAAAGAGAGAAAGCGAAAGAGAAAGGCAGATAGGTAGAGAAAGAGTGAACAGAAATAGGAGCTGCCCTTAGGTCTTAGGCGACGTTTAACTGCCGCAGTTTTTTGAGTGCCGTTGAACTAATTTCCGCCGCCAAGTAAGCAACCAAGATGAAGGATATATGCATCCACCATTACCATCACCACTACCAGTACTGGATTCTTGAAACGGAACAGGATATGCAGTCCACTACCAGAAGAGGCCCAGTAAAGGAATCATATTCTTCTTCTTCTTCTTCTTACTGCTGCTGCTTCTGCTTCTGCTGGTTTGTTCTGTTGCATCTGCCGCATTTGTCATTGGAAACTCTCCGCTAATTTGACATAAATTTTAAATGCCACAGAAAATGGCATGCTAGTGGCAAGTAAAAGGAATCGTGCCCGAGTAATCTGAAAGTGGGCAACAAAAATTTTATGCTCCTGTCATGTAATGGAATTGATAATGCACAAGTTGAGAAATGAATGCGGGCAAAATGTTGATTAAAAATAATACATATTATAAACTACACGATAAATCTCTTAAAAACCGTTTTCAATTTTATTACCAAAAATAGAAAAAAAAAAAACAAAGACAATTAAATTGTTCAAGTTTATTCTTAGAATTTATAAGAACCTAATTTGGTTTTAAATATATAAAAGAAAATCCGACTTGTCTATACCTATATAATCTTAAGATTATAAATTCATTCATATTCATTTTTTCTTTGCAATTACAAGAAAAATTAGTACAGACTTGTCTTAAATTACTTTCTAATTGATAACGTTCAAGAATATAATAAAAAGCTTCTACAAAATCGAATTGAAAATCAAGTTTTAACCTCAATTACTTTGTTATTTTTCAAGCGAGTTTTCCAAAATTCTGTATTTTGTGAGTTTAATAGACTTTTAAACTAAACTATTATGTTTTATCAGAATCGGTTAACTATATCATATAGTTTTTGTAGATGCGATGAGTAGGTCTTAAGCTAGTGGCATTAAACTTTGTTTTCATTGGTTTAAAATATTTCTTAATTATTTTTCCTAAATATGTTTGAAATTGTTTGACGATATCACATAGCTCCTAAGTAATCGATTAAGAATACGGTTTTAGGGTATAATTAATAACTTCCTTCCTTTAAAAGCAATTATAGCGAAATTTAGTATCTGTTCGTTGTGTATATATAGAAATATATCTATTGAGTTTCATGAGAATTGACCGACTTTATGTTAAAGCTTCCATAGTATCAAAATTTTTGTATTAAGCTTTTTTGTGTCATTAAATTTCAATTTTACTAGCTATTAAATTATATTTAACTGCCATAGAAACAGGGTGTACGAACTTCGTTATTGAAAATAAATTTGCAATTAAATATATATTAAAAATTTTAAAAGAATAAAATTGAATGAATAGAATTTATAACTGAACTTAAAGTATTAATACTTATTTGCCTTTTTATTTGCAAATAATATTTATTTTAGACATAATTATTTTATATGCTTTTATTGTGTAATATTGTTGAAAATACAAAAATATCTTTCGTTACATGCTCTAATAAATTCCATTTACTTGCACATTTTGCTTTTAAACTAATTTTCAATGCCTAATGCAGTTATCTCAATAATAATCAATAAATTTTACAACATTTTGCAAGCAGAGGGAAAAGTTTTTCCCTATTGTTTATCAGGTTAATTTCAAATTTCCGTTAAAAAGTGACCTAAATGCGATTTAATTTTATTATAAGTTAAGTTTTTACTAAAAATTTACCATTCTATGCCACCACCCAATGCTCCATCAGCATTACTTTGGATGAGGAAATGCAACAGGAAATCAGTGTGCAATGCTGGTGAATGGTAGCAGCCACGCCTATCCACAATATACAATATAAAAACGCCCACACAACATGCACATGCAGGCAAGCGCCTCTCCTTGCACGTTTTCACATTGCACATTTTTGCGTTGAATAAACTTTCCTGTTACTTTTTGTTTTTTTTTTTTTTCTTTTTTTCCCCAGAGTTGCAGGGAAGTAGGTAGCAGTGGTAGGATTGGTGTGGGGGGAATGTGGTGGCAGGATCAGAGGGAAGTCAAAATAAGTCAAGCTGGAAATATGTTACAGGCGAGAGTCTTTCAGTTGGCCCTCTTCAACCCGTTATTGTACATTCGCTTTCTAGTTCTTGTTGGTAGTAACAGGAACAACTCCGGGGGCCATTTTGTTATTACAGTTGGCTGCAATTTCAGTGCGTCAACGACAACGACGTAGCAACAATTACAACAGAGAAGCAACAGCAACAGGAACAGAGAAAGACAGAGAGAGAGAGAGAGAGAGAGAGAAAGAAAGAAAGAAAGAAAGAAAGAAAAATTGAAGCACCCTGTTGCTGCAACAGCACGTACAACTAGGAGACACACAGGGGAGTGGAATATGTACTGGCGGAGTTCGTTGGGTCGGCGACTTGCCGCCACTCAAATAAGTGAAGCAACAGTCCGCAATCACAACATGCCCAGGCCCAGGACGAGGACCAGGACGAGGACCAGAACCAGAACCAAAAGGCCCGGACACACACGCATAGACATAGGGATAAAGGATACAGGACAGGAACAGAGAGAGGGAATATACATACACACCCACAACTGATATACTTACCCACACCCACAGACATACAGTAACAGTAACACTAACACACACACACACAACACACACACATTTGTCTTCCGGCCATGACAGCGTCAGTAAATTGAAAATGGCCACCAAATGTACGCGTTACAACTAACCGGCCAGAACACAGGGAGATATTTTGGAGTGAGAGATTCAGTTCGTTTTTTTATCCCCTCACTCCCCCCCCCCTTTAGAAGGTAGCAGAAAGTTTACCAATTCTCGTTACATGACGCATCATTGCCAGGCCATGAGCGATTGGCAAAAAAAGGTCAGACAGTTGCCCAACAGGAAGATAGAAAACCGATCTAGAGATGAGTATCCATTGATACAGATTGTAATTAAAATTGAAATGGATATATACATATATAGAATTGATATATTTCTCATATATGTACATACATATATAGTATTTCCAGGGACATTATACCTATACCTTTCTTATATTCATTTTACATATCAATATAAATTATTTTCAAATTGATTCTTTAATAGGTTTTCTTTTGAAACTTAAAAAATCTTAAAAAATTTTCCGAAAAATATTTTTGAATTATCGTTTTATATATTATTTGATTTAATGAATATCAAAGCAGTTTCCAAAAACCAAATTATTTAATTTCAATCACTTTTATAATACGTTATTTACATTTTTTACTGGTTTCTTGAGAACCACAAAGTGAACTAGTTCCCTTTTAATTAAAAAACCCGAAAATATTGAAACTTCTAGAATTAAGGTTTATTATTCAATGATCAAATTATAGATTATATATTAAATTATAGATTATATAATTTTAGATTATATATTAAATAAATTAATTGTAATTTTCTTCTTAATTAATCGGTTTAATTAACGGCTCATCTCTATCATTTAGCAGTAGATCTTCTAGGCATTCTTGGTACCACCTACGTGTCATTCTCATCATTGTAGTTGATGTTCCTCTGCTGTCTGTTTACTTTGCGTGTGCTCTGACATTTGGTTCCCATTGGTTAATTGTATGCAACTCAACTCTTTGACTGGCCAACTGGTCCCCATCGTTCTGTCTGCATGGAGCAATTGACATTGATCAGCTTTGACCTTAAGAGTAGGAGGCGATAAACGTGTAGAAAAGAGTAGTTGCTGTTACGGTTTTGTGGAATGAGGAAAAATGGAGTTCACTTAATGCGCTTAAAGCGAGGGACAATACACAACATGAAATGATAGCAGTGTGGGATTGGGCGGGTAGGTGCTGGACGGTGCTTGGTCACCTGCTGCTCATCATTATGGAGATGGGCGACTTGTCCCTCAAGGCATGCAAATGGAATGCATTGCGAAATGCGAAAAATGCCTACGACAGAGAACCAAAGTGACTGAAAAAGGAGAGCGAGAGAATGGTGGAGGGATCATAGAGGGGATGGGGGCAGTTGAGACATGCATGATAATGAGTATGCCACGCCTCCTCCTCCTCTCGAACTCCCACATGCAGTTGTGTGTAGCCCGGAGTAATTGCGGAAAATGAATTAAAGGCAATTTGCGGTGCAAAAGCGACGAAGAAGTGATGATATGGGAAGAGGGGGAGAGGGGGTCTGAAGTAGATGGAGGGCAGAAGAACAACAACAAATGCGAAGTGAAAGCAAACAACGTAAGCTGCTCTAGGGGCAGAAACGCTGACAGAGAATGGGGAGAGACTGAAAGAGGGATAGAGAGTGAGAGAGTGAGAGAGAGAGAGAAGGAGACACACATACAAATACATAGCATGTGAGTTTTTGCATGTTCTGATGTTGGGGGGTAAGGAGCAAGTTGAAGTAGAAGAAGGAACAAGTAGAAGTAGTGGATAAATTTTTGTTGTGGGTTTGAGTTGTGAAAGGATTGGGAGAGAGATCTTCTTTTCCTGTGCGTTTAAATTGCATTTAAGGCCAACTAAAAGAAAAACGGATGCAACAATTTTCCCCATTGTATTGCCCAGAACAGAACAGAACAGACCAGCTCAGCCCAGACCAGGAACACAGGTGAGGCTTCTAGATAAAGAGAAGACAGATTTTTTTTTGGGGGGGGGGGCGCACAAGAAATGGTATAGTAGACTGTGTATATGGAATAGGAAGTGCAATCCTCTTTTATCCGGCAACCTCAGCCTTCGTCTGCATTGTCATTGCCTTGTCTCTAACTACTGTCACCCATCTCTTACCCACTTTAGATTTATTCCGTTTGCCTTCTACTGCCTCTTCATCTGCCTTTTACCTTTGCTACTTGACTTTCTTCAGGCAATTTAAGCGATTTGAAAGTCACACACGTTTGGCCAAAGGAGTAGGGTGCTCAACGACCAGAACGAAGGCGAATGCCACTGTGCCTTGCTTGATGATGAAGGTAAACCACTTGTGATGAGTATTTATGGTATAGCTAAATGCTCTATTCCTATTCACAGATTTTCGATTAAAAGGGGAAGTAATAATTGATGGAAAATAAATTTACAAATGGCAAGAGAAATCTAATAAAAAAAAAAACTTTTAATAAACATTAAAGAAAGTTTCGATTCTCTTGGAAAAATAGCTCTTTTGTTTTAATAGATAGATATCAGAGAATGAATTATTGTCGGTTATGCAATTCATTTAACAATTTACTCGAAAAAATTTCACTATTCTATCCCTTCTGTCCTCAAGTAGAAAATTTGATGGCTTATAAACGAAAAGCCATTACCTTTAATTGGATTTAACAGATTTAAAATTCGTAATTGAGTTGTCTATTAGATCAGATTTCTCTCTCTTTTTGTTTTTTGTTTTGGTATGGTTGTCCAATTGCATTGCTTTTAGCTTCTCTGACACTTATTCCACTTAGTTGACCCCCTCCTTTGTCTGGCCCATTAAACGGTCGCAAATTTATGGTCTTGCCTGAAAGTATGCCACTCTTTTTTTTACAGCCATTTACTTCAACAAATGCAAATTGCAAAAGGGATGCAATAGAGTGAGAACATGAGACAAAAAGAGAGGGGAAGGGTGGGAAAAAAAAAACAGTATAACAACAAAAACAAAAAAAAAAAAGAACAAAATTGCCAATTTACCATAAAAGAGTTGCTAATTGATGTTGTTATTGTTGTTTGCTTTTTTGATTAATTTAAAGCCAAAATATGCGCACAAATTTTTGCCAAAATGCTAAAATGTAAAATGCAAAAAGCTGAAAATTGGCGAAAAACCAAAAGGCAAAAAGCAGCTGATGAAAATTTGGAAATAAAATGTCAAAACCCTCTACGCACTCCCACAATGGTGCTTCCTGTCTGTTTTTCTCACTACTTTACACTCAATTCCCCCTCCCGAATTCTCTTTGTCTCTTACTCTCTCTCTCTCTCTCTCTATGGATCTGTTTCCGTTTGTCTTTCTCGTTTTCTCTGTCTGAATGAGTTTCAAGCGTAAACGTAATTAAAATAGTTGAATATACGAATCAATAAACAAATTGATTATGTAAATTTTACTATTTATTTGCATACCAGATAGAGACAGCAGGCGCGAGAGAGTGATAGAGAAAGGCATTTACACATCGAGACAGTAAAGAGAGAGAGAGAGAGAGAGAGAGATAGTGATAAAGAGTGAAAGAGATAGACTGAGCTAGTTGCTTTTTGTTAGGCATTAATCGGTTTTGTTGCTTTCAGTTTAGTTGAAAAATATATATGCATTTAATGCTCGATCGAAGCGGAAATAAATAACTTTTTTTTCATGCTATCCACAATCTCACCTCTTTGCTTTATGCACACACACACACACACACACACAGATACATACTCATACACATGCATACCATAGGACCAAACTACGTACAAAAACAGGAAACGGAAAGCGCATGTTTTCCATTACAACAAGCAGATGCAGGACAAGGGGTAAGGGTGTGGGTATGGGTATGGGAAAAAATCGTAATTGAGTTATTTTTGTAATAATGAAGTGTTCGCTTTCATATGTACATATGTATGTATGTGTGTATACATACATACATATATATCTCTCTCTCTCTCTCTCTCTCTATCTATCTATCCCCACACTCCATCCATCTCTTTTTCACAATTTATATGTACGTTCTTGTGTGTTCATTGAACAAATGCATTTTTAATTAAACATGAACAACAAAATGCAAATAACAATTCGGCAAAAGTAAACAAATTAAAATCAAATTAGCGTAGGAAACAGTCAGAGAAACAACAAATTTTTATTTTCAATTTTCGTTTTGTTTTCTGTGAAATGAATAAAATGAAATGCAATGAAATGAATCAGAGTTAAGTTTTCTGCTTTTTTCACACACGAACAAACTGATAAACATTTATTTAAATATTTTCAATATTAAAATTCTAAAGATCTATAATATATGTGATCATTAGCATAACAATAACAATAACTTTATTCATTATACTAATTGAGATAGAAAAAACAAAAAAAAAAAAAAAAGAAATAAGGTGAAAGTAATCAGCTTTTAGCTTTTATTTGATGCATCATGCCGATTAGTTTGTGTACCTCTTGGCCATCGTCATAGTCAAATGTTGAAAGCCAACTGACAAACAGTTGTCCGGCCACAGGGAAGGCTCTCATGTATCCATATCCCCTCCTACTCTCGTGCTAGTAAGTGACGATGCCTCTTTCTAAGCACTCAGTCACCTCAGTGTCAGAAACAGTCTGGCCCAGTCAATCATCAGAGGCGTTAAAACATTTTTGGTTGCCATTCTGATGTATTCTCTACCTCTTCATCTCACTATTTCTCTTCTTGATGTTGTTGTTGTTGTTGCTGTTGCTGGTAGTGTTTTTTTTTTTTTTTTGTGTCATGTTTTTGGCGAAACAACTTCAAAAACGGCTCGCTGAAAATTTGTTAAGTGGCCACAAGTGGAGAGCAGGAACCAAAAACCAGAATACCATGACCAAGAACAGGAACAGGAAATAGGAAAAGAACATAGAAGTATGATGCACGGTGTACGGTACATGGGGCAAGGGGCAAGGGGTACAGGAATGTCAACCGCAGCGTAAAGTGCAGTTGATAAAAGTTGAGCGTTTGAAAAATTAAAAGTTGAACAAGTTTTTTATGGTTTTTGATTAAATCAATAGAAAAAAGGCTAGAGAATTTTATGCGAAAACAAACAAATTGCAATTACAAAACATAAGCTCAGATAATGGTTCCCACACCAACAGTGTGTGTGTGTGTGTGTGTGTGTGTGAGAGAGAGAGAGAGAATGAGCTGGAGAGTGAGAGACCATAAGAAAGTGGATTGAAATTGAAGTTGAATCTCTGTCATAAATTTTATGAAGAAGCAGAAGAAGTAGCAGCAAAAGTGATAATTAAATCACTGTGAATGATGGCATATAAATCTTACAGCTTCTCTTCCTCTTGCTCTAGCATCTCATGATTCTTTTCTCAAGTGCAACGAGATAAACCGAAAGCGCACACAAAATCAACAACAAAAACAAACCGGTTAGTTTGAAAAGAAAAAAAAGAAAAAAAAAAGTTGGCCAAGAAAGCACCAGAAGAAGTACCAAGTAAAAGCAAAACCAAAAGAAAATCCAAAAGCAAAGGCAAAAGCAAAATGCAGACCGAACGACATTCTGCCACTTGAAAACTTTGATTAAAATCCTTTTGAAGTGCAAACAAATAATGCGAGACAAAAGAGTTGCCAGCGAAAGGGATACGATGAGCTATGAAGGAGAGGGTACCAAAGGGAATAGTTTTACTGAACAGAAGAACAGGATTGTGGGTAAACAGGAGGGAATCTAGAGGGGGGAAAAAGGGTGACTACTGCCGAGTTGTAGTCAATGTGTGTCCGAACTTTTTGAAGGCTAAACTAAATGCACATGAACTTTTTACATTTGCATTTCTCACTCGCTTTTTATTTGTCTCTCTCTTCTTCTATCCCTAACTCTCTCTCTCTCTCTCTCTGCGTGGCTAGTTGTTGTTGACCTGTACAACAATTGGGTATGCTCGAATTAGGCAATTTTTAAGTCAAAAATAAATATAATAAAAATACACAAATTAAGGATAACATTTTAGATGAGACATAGTTAAGGCCAAAATATGGTTTAAAATAATTACTTTAGATTTATGGCCAGTCTGTTAGATTTAAAAGTAACTGACTAAACAATATTGGTCAAATCAAAGTAATATAATAATCAACAAGTTATAGTTCCTTTACTTGGGAGAAAAAAAGGTTTAACAGGCAATTCACTAAAATTTAAATTTATATAAAATGTTTATTATATATTTATATTCAATTTAATCCAATATCGGATAGTTATATATTTTAAAAACTGGTTTAAGATAAGATATGCTATTAAAATTAAAAGTCAAAGAAAACTATAAACGCCAAAAAGTACTTTCAAAAGGCATTTAGACCATTAAAATCAGCTGGTAAACATATACTTAAAAATATTGTAAAACTGTATGACAATGAATTAATTTTAAATCTAGTACAAGTATAATTAATATTAATTTTTTTTACATTTTTACATATGATCTTTTGCACTTAACTTTGGCTAAGTACAATTGACTCTTCTTACCCATCTCTCTGTCAATTCTATCTTGTTATTTGGTATCCCTTTTCTCCACTCTGCCTCTTTGCTTTTATGTTCCATGTTTTTTTTTTTTTTTTGCTGTATGTTAAGCTTCACTAAATCCTGTCTGTCGCGACAAAACCAACAACAGCAACAGAATAAGCTTTCCGCGAGTTAAAGTGAAGAAGGACCAGGACTAAAGGCAACCATGACGACCAAGCCAAGCGACAGTGCAATAACTCATAGAGGCTAGTTGCAGTTGTAGCTGTTTGCCTGTTGTAGCCTGGTCATGATGACACTTTGGTTGTTGCTTTGGCACAACAAAAAATGGGATAAAAACAACAAAACACAAAAAAAAAAAAAAAGAAAAAAAATGAATAAGAAAAAGAAAGCAAAAAAAAAAAAAAACAAGAAGAAACCCAAAAAATAGGAGTTGGGAAAAGTTTTCTATTTGATAGTTCTACACAATTGCAAAAGTTGCCCCTTTCTCTTTGAGCTCTAAGCTTGGGATCGAGCTTAAATGCATTTTAAGTCTTTCAACTCTCGAACTCTACAGCTCTCTGGTTCTCTGGGTTGGTCTCGGGCATCAACTTTAATAAAATGCACATATATACACACACACACACACCTACACACACACACACACCACACACACACACATTCATATGAGAAGCTCGCGATGTTGTTATTGTTGTTGTTCTTGGTTAAGTGCACTTGAGAGAGCTTGAAACTTGGCAGCGGTTTGTAGATAAGGACAAGGCAACAGCAACACCAACACCAACAGAAACACTCGAAGTGAAGTCATCCCTTGCCCTGGTTTGGTTGGCCTTGCCTCCGTTGTACACCGTGACGTATGCTCAACGTGCTACAGTTTTAGTTATGCGTTTATCATACGCACTGTATACAAGCCACCGCTCCACCCCCCCCATCCAGCATCTAACTTCCATCCACTACCAAAAATAACACAAAACTAAAGTGAAGTGCATAAAGTGCTAGTCAACAGGGGAGAGATGATATGCAATGATGTCCTCGTAATCTTTAAGTATACACACATACATATATACGTCTGTAGTTGTATGTATATATGTATATATATACATATATACATAGTTTATGCCGACAAAGTTAATCTAAAAAAAGATTTAATCCAAAAATTGGGTTTTGGTTTTTCTTTTTGGGTAAAAGAAAAAAATATTAATGTAAAGTGCAATGACTTCATTTTTTCGAATGTAATTTAATGAAAATATTTTTAATGGTTAATAAATTAAAATTTATTTTGCATTAAATTTAGCTTGTTGAGATGTATGATATTACCTTTAACATTGCCCAATATTGTTAGTCCTGATAATGGGCAATTGATTAATTAACGCAATTAATGCAGTCCAAATATTGCATCATTATTTGCATGGGTGAAACGCTGCTGTAATTGGTCCCCATCCCAGTCGGTAACATATATGAAATTTGAAATTCGATCCATTCGCCATTATTTCTGAAGTTAACATGAAACATGATTTTGGCCAAAAGACTACCCTTAATTGTGTAAGGTATCATTTTACCTGCATGGTTGGGCAGTTTGCATCATCACTCTCTCTCTCTCCCTCTCTGCTTCATCATATTAAAGTTTAGCAATATTTTCTATTTAAAGATAATTTCTAATGTATGCCAAAAATCTTTTCTTTTTTTTTCCACCCTTTTTTTCATTTTGTTAACATTGTTTCTATTTGATGGCAGTGGAGCCCGCATTTTTCTCCTACCCAATGCACTGTTATTATCCCACCTATGTACAGTTACTATCTCCCTGTCCTACTCCCGCTCCCGCTCCCACTCCCACTCAGGCGGTGACACACGGCAACATTTTGCCTTCTGTGGTGTGTCAGTGTGTAATTGTTGTCGCTGCTGTTGCTTCTGCTGAATTGTCATCGTTCTTTGCTGTTTGTTGTTTCTATTGTTGTCATAACTGTTTTTGTTTACGTTGCACTAGTATTTTTTATTTTTTGTCTTTTTTTTTTTTTTTTGTTTTCTTCCCATATTTTCTTTTGTTTCTAGTTGAGAGGGAGTCATGCGTGTGTGTGTGTGTGTGTGTGTGTACGGCTATTGTTATTGTTGTTGCAACATAAATTTAAACGTGACATTTAGACACTGAAACCATGGTGGCATGGACAGACAATGAGACAGGTGTAGTGGCAGGAGAGAAAGGAGATGAAAATAATATAGATTCAGTCTTGGGGAAGACCCTCAGTCATTCGCTCACTCAATGGAACTTAAGTGTTTGCAAGTAATTAAATCATTTAAAATTCTTGCCATAAATAATATTTGCATAATTGTTAAATAAACGAAGCAAAAATATTTAATAATAAAAATTTCAATAACAGGTAATGAAGGAATATTTATTATACTCCCGCATCCTTTCTGTTATATCGATTTCCCCTGTCTCAGCTGACCATGCCAATGTTGCCAGACTAATTTGTTCACACATATTCTCGATCATTTTATTTTTAACTATAGAAATATTCATCTGGCAAGTCCCTTTTTTTTTTAAAAAGTCTTCTTAAAGTGTAAAGTTTTAGCATAAGATGCTATTTCGATAATGTTGCCCCAATTTGTTAAATGTATTTGTATCATTAAGAAAGTTATTTGTGCCAAATTTCAACTTGTCTAATTATTTAACTAAAGAAAGGGGAAACATTTGCGAATGGCGGTATATACATATGTAATGGAAAAGGGGGAAAAGTGTATAATTTTGCATGATGGCTGCAACTAGTTATATGTTTTTCGGGTTGCAATAGGAAACTGAAATACAAGTAACTTCACTACTCTCATTGTATGTTGTTTTTTTTTTTGTTTCTTTCTTTTTTGTATGAAATTGCAGTAGAGGAGTGAAGAAGTTGGTGTGGGAATGACGGTATAGTGAGTTTTACATATTAGGGAGAGCTGGCAGAGATAGGGAAATCGGAGCTACGGCAACCATTATTATTTTTGTGCTTTCAACTTTTCTCTGTGTGCGTGTAAGTTTTGTGTGTATTTCAACTGGTATTGTTGTTGGCATATTATTTTGCACGCTCGTTTCCATTCTACAGATAGACAAACACACACACACACACACATAAACACACATATATAAAAGGAGAGACGGACACATAGGAACAACATCAACCGCAATGTGAAAAAATGTTTTCATATTTATTTGCCGCTTTCATTCTCTTTCATTTCCCCCCCCCCCCCCGTTCATTGTATCCCCAACTGTCTCCTTTTTGCTGTCTCATCTCTCCAGTCTCGCATAACTCTACTCAAGTATGCAACTTTATCATTTTGATTTAAATGTTTTCCTGTTTTGTTTTCCGTTTTTTTTTTCCTCCTATCTCGCTCCCTCTCTTTTGCCAAGTGCATGTATATGTTTATCTGTGTATGTGTGTGTGTATATGTATATGTGTGGGCGACAAACAGTTAAAACGCATCGTTGTTGTTTAGGTTTAACCCGACCAAAAAGCTTAGACAACCCCGCGATTGCGTGATGTTTTTTACAAAAGATTTTCTATGCAATTTTTCCCCCTCTTCTGATTTTTTTTTTTTATTTTTTCTTTTCTGCTTATTGTTTTTGGTTGTTTTAGGTTTGCTGTTAAATAAAATAAATTACAGAAAGCGGCAACGAGGCATAAAAATAAAAAGTAAAATGAATTATTTGGCCAAACAACAGGCATCGTTCCCCAAAAAGTAGGGAACAAATTCATATAAATAATTGCGGTTTTTAGTGCTAGACAAAAAATTTCCAACAAAAAAAAAAAAAAGAGAAGAAAAATCCGAATGGGCACACCGAAAAATAGTTTAAAAACTAAGCAGAAAGAATTTCATTTTATTTTTAGATTATTTATTTTTGTTTCACCAATTCAATAAAAATAGTGGAGATTCTATTTTTGTTTCCTGTACCCATAGGTTAAAGGCGCTGGTATTTACGTAGATCAATTTGGTTTTAAATTTTTGCCATTCCACTTCCGCCCTAGCAATGTTGGCAACAAAAAAAAGGGGGATCATTAAGAAATCCAAAATTTGTAATTTTTTCACTGTAATCTGATTAGCCCTAATAAGTAGGCAACTAAACTGTTTATACAAAATTGGTACGAAAAACGACCAAATATACAAAATCCTTAATAAGTCGGCTCCCCGCAGGACTATCGGTATGTCCTTTGGCCACGACATAGCCCTTGTTGATTAAATTCATTAGGGATATATTTCGTCCTGATCCTTCCAAGGACTTCCGAGATATAGACAGTTTTCTCTAGAGAGAAAAGTCCTTTTTTCTCGGTTGTTAAAAGGATTTTCCAGGATATTTTTATGTCAGCCGACGTTAAATAACAAGGAGTATCCTTTGGCCAAAGGACATTCTGATCGACCTTAAAATGGCGGAGTTACAAGGACTTTTCTGTTTTTTTGACAATTCTGATGGCTAACCCCCTTATAAAAATTGCACGAATATTTTTCATAAAATCTTGGAAATTTTTGAATGCAGATCGATATTTATGTACCTGGAGATTCTAAAAATACATATCTTGTAGAAATCGGAAATTGTTCTGCGGAGTTATAGCTTTGAAAAGTTTATGAATTTTGCGATTTTACCACAGAATGAAATTACATAGTTAGCTAGGATGTCCTCGATAATCCCAAACGATTGGCGTCATCTAAAGATCCTGGAATTGTAATTTCTTTTTGCATACACAGATTTTATAATTCAATTAATTAGATATTTTGGTGTTTATTAGGTTTTGTATAAGGACATTATCAATTAATCTCTTATCTTTGGTAAAACTAAATATATATATATAAGTATTATGTGTTTTTGGATTTCTCATTTACTTGCTGCACTGCTAATTAGCTGATTTTTAATTAGCCTCAGTCTTTGACATCCCATAAATTAAGCACAGAAAACAGAAAAAAAAAACAAATCAATTCACAACAACAACAACAAAACGGAAAATCGAGAATTGAATTCATATATCTATCGCTTATACGCGTTTCTCTCGATTTTTTCTCCTTTTCTCTCTCTCTCTCTCTCTCTCTCTCTTTCTATTTTGTGTTTGTATGTGAAGTGCAAAAATTAATTTAATTAAGTAATTTCACACATGTCATGCCACATATGATTTATGCCTTTTGCTTATATTTCGAGTTAATTTCACAACAATTTTTTTTATATATGAATATATGTACATATATATATTTTTTTTCATTTATTCGCTGTCATCTGCCTGTTTGTGCAGGGTTTTCAAATTGTTTTGATGCTTCACTGATTCACAGCGAATGTGAATATGAATATAAGCAACATAAACACGTAAACAAATTGCAATTTTTTTTTTGCCAGCAAAATTCCCTTTCCCTGCTAGTTGCAAGCTGTTTATAATACTAATTTGCACAAATATATAGAGGAGAGAAAAAAAGGCAAACAAGAAAAAAAAAATGTTGACAGAAACAGAAAAAAAAAAAAGAATTTGTATAAATATTTTCCTTAGAAATTATGTTGAACGGTATAATGTAATGGGATTGCGTTGATAAAGTAAGCATATATTAATTAAAGGACTAGCCGTAAGGTTAATGGCAGAGAAGATAACAAAATTGTTGCAACAAAAAAATATTTCAATTAATAATAATAATAAGCAAAAAAAGAAAAATAGTCTATATTATAAATGTCCTTTTTGCAGCTCAACTTAAATTTAATCTGCAATTAAAATTTAAATTCATCTAATTGCCTCTGACGGATGAATACTCTTCTATTTAGCACTAGCCCAAAGAAATCTTAATCCTGGTAAACAATTTACACAATTTTGTTAAATATATAACAAAAGCAAAAAAAAAAAATAAAGAAAATTATGTAAATCCGTTTATCAATTAAAGCACAAAGAATCACTAGGAACATATTGCTATACATATACATATATAAAACTGCTGCATTGTTTTCTGGATTAATGTCAATTCAAATGTCCATTGTTAATTATTTTTCGTCCTTAGCTCCTGAGGCATCTTTTGAATGAACTATGAAAATCCAGTCAGTATCTAGAAAAAGAAAGAGATTTTTTTTTATTTATTTATATTTTTTAATTTTGTTGAGATTTAATATTTATTAACCAAACAGAAAAGGCTTAATTTATACTATTAAATTTATCAACTTTCCATTTTGATATAGAAAATCATTAACTTAGCTAAAGTCAATTGATTTGCATTTTTAAATCCTTTCATTGATCCTCATTACATATATATATATAATGATTAGGCCAAGAGCTAAACAAAAACAAAAACCATTTGAATAATTTCTCATTTCAGTTTATACATATTTGTATATATATATATGTACAAATGTATATTATTTATGTTGCAAAAGCAATTGGCTATTAAAGGCTGTTAAGGGTTTTTAGTGTCATTAAAAATAATGTCGATTTATAAGTGTTATTTGAATTTATGTACATACATATATGTACATACAAAAACTAATATAAACTATTGTTTTCTAAAACCTTTTGTTTTCTATATTATTCTTATTTAAGCAATGTTATACAATTAATTTTGAGTGTTTAAATATTGTGTAATATTTTCACTTAATTATTTTCTTAATTTCAAATGTAAATGTATATTTTATATATATATATATATATATATATATATATATACATATTGTAATTCTGTTCGATTTTAATAAACATTGTATACACACACACACACATATATGTATATACATATACATATGTTTATGTGGAATTCTATTGCTTTAAGGCGATGCTGTGCAATTTCTCAAATGAAACATATTTTCAATTAAAATCAAATTTCTGTTTTAGAAAACTGCAAAATGCAATATATGCTGCTGTGTACATATTGTGTGTGCTTGTGTGTGTGTGTGCTTGTGCGTATGTGTGTGTGTGCTTGTGCGTATGTGTGTGTATATTAAGGTAAGGTAAAATGAAAACCACATAGAAATTTCAATAATTCCTTAATAATTTTCCACTCATCTGAAATAATCAAAGAATATTTACAAGTAGGTTAATTTGTATGATTAGCTTTTGCTCATAGAAAAGGTTAAGTATCTATTTTGCTGCTGTTGTTGTTGTTTTTTTTTTTTTCTTGTTTATCAACATTCGCCAATTGCATGTCCCATCATTTGCTAGCCCGTACACATAAATTTCCCCCTTCATTTATTCCTAAAATGGGCGCATTGCCAAAGTAAGTGAGTGAACAACAAACGAATGAAGGAAGGATAACAAACAAACAACTAACGGACTAAACGGACAAACGAACAAACAAACAAAATGAGTGGCCATTTAGTTTTAGTCTATCTAGTTAGTACTAACTAGTAACTTCAATTTCCTGCAGCATTGTTTACGACCATTTGAGAGAGAACAACGGTAAATGGGAAGAGACAACTGACAACTTTGTTAGTCAGTCAGCCAACATTGGCAAATGACAAGAGGGGGGGGGATGGTGAAGTTGGGAGAAGTACTTTATGCAATTAACTAATTCAATGGTTTTTTTTTATTCTTCTTTTGTTGTTGTTGTTGTTGTTGTTGCCATTCCAAGGCACCATCTACCAACATACATTGACATGGCCAGACAATTGCCAAAATAAAAAAAAAGAAGAAAACAAGGAAAAGACAAAAACAAACTGCAAAAGAAACTAAACTAAGCCAAAGAACACACAATAAAATTTATGTTGTCAAGGGTCAGGGTTCGACAATTGCAGATAAGAGAGATAGAGACAGAGACAGAGAGGAAGAGTTGGAGAGGATTGGAACAACTTTGCAACTTGCAATTTGATATACAAATTCAATTCAATTTGAAATTGAATCAAAGAGAAAGAGATGCAAATTGAAATTGAAGCAAAGAGATGCAGTTGAAATTGAAGCAAAGAGAGCGCTCTACAAGGAATGCATGGAATGAAACATGTTTTAAAGAGAGGCCACTGACTGCTGGAACTCTTATTGGAATTTCTAAGAGTTGGCTTGCAAATGCAGTTCTAAAGGAACAAAAAAAAAAATAACCGAAAGCAACAAATGAACATGGTCTTACCCCCCCTTTACCTACGCATACCTCCACCCCCTTTCCGCAATGACTTGCTACATTTTTGGTGTTGCCTATTTTAATTGAAAATACTTTTGCCGAAGCCATTTGGAAAATTGTATGCACTTGCCTGCCGATTTTCTTTTTGCATTCATTCATTCAACAAGCAACAAGTACAGTTGAATCAAAAGGCAGATTCCTTGCAAAAGCAACATGTTAATGCATGTCAATTCCTGTGTTAATTAACTTAATATTTGTGTTTGATGGTTAATGCTAACAAACTCTTCAAACTCGTTTTATACATTTATACACAAATTTTTAATTAATTGATTACAAATCAATTGATTTGTATAAAAGTAAAAAACTTCTACTCTTAGGCAAAGCCAATTACATTCTTTTGGGGTCATAATTATTTATGACACTCGTCTTAATAAATTATGGGCGGTCTATTAAAGCAATTAGTTTCTTTTGAAAAGAATTAAGTAATTAGACAATTGACAATTACTAACATAATTCATCAGAATTTCTGCAATTATTGTCTATAAACTTTAAAGAATATAAATTAATTGCAATTCTTAAGGCAGAAAATTATAATTATTTTACAGGGAAATTCTAATTACTTTAGCGGAAAGTAAAAAATAAATTGAAATAAATAATAATTACTTCTGTTATTTGTTTCTAAAAGATCGTTATTACGTTCGTATAAAATTTCTTAAATATTAAATAAATAAGTATTAAATAAATATGTAATTAAAATGTAGTAATTTGTCCCTGGTTAAATTATTGATTATTGATGCCTTACTGCAATTGCGTTAGTAATCGTATAATTGATTCCAATTACTCAAAAAATGGATAATTATATTTAAAAAGAAGAATTTATATAAGGAATTAACTAGGCATTTGCCTTATTTGGGACAATTACATAATTTAATAATATCTCCCTCTTAATTTAATATTAATATGCCATTTAGCTAAATAGTTCAACTGTACTTAGTTACTGTGTTTATATCAAAGAATTTTCGCCTCAGCGATTTTCAAACAGTTAAAACCGCAAAACGGCATTTGACAAGTGAAGAAAACTGTGGCTTTTGCTGTTGCTATTGGTTTTCCTTTTGGTTTATATGTTGTTCTGATTGTTATTGTTATTGTTGTTGTTGTTGATGTTGGTGTTATTGTTCGTGTTGATGACAGTTTATTATTATTAAAAGCAAACCCCAATTATGTGCCACAAAACCACAAAGGAAGCAAAAGTCGTCTCTGACTATGTGGTAAATGAGGAATCGTTGCATATAATCATTTGTGTGAGATGCCTGCAAAGGAAATGAGGTTTCATTATGATTTATGCACCATAAGATGCGGGGGGTGGGGAGTTGGTAGGAGTTTGGTTCTGGTCAAAAGGCAACTTGCAGGAGGTTATGTACTCTAAACAACTATGCCGCAGCAGTGTACCAAAAGACATTAACAATTGCTAGATGTCAAGTCAGTTATTAGCTTCTTCACCCACACCTACATATAGTTTGTCTTCACTCCCCTCTCTCTTCGCAAATGAAGTATCCTTTGTTTGTCCTTTGGTTGTCTGTTTGGTTGGTTGCCAGCATTTGGAAACTTGACACGCATATTTAGTGGCAACAACAAACCTAATTACGCATGTCCAAAAGGCAAGCAGGCAGGCACGCGGCAGATAGACAGATAGACAGACAGACAGACAGACAGCCAGGCAGAAGAGCCATTCTCATCCATTTGTTGTAGATCCCTATCGCTACCCTACTTCATCTCCCTTTCCCTCTATCTATCTATCTATCTCTCTATGCTCGGGTGTGTGCGTGTGTGTGCATTTATGACTAGGACTAATAACGGTATAGCTAAATCGGTAGGACTCATTTCAGTGTCTGTCTCTTGGTCCCTCTGGTGGCATTTCTCGCATTGCATTTCAATAAGAATAAGTGACCAAGGGCTGACTGGGCGGCAGGAACTAGAACCAATGTTGCAATTGCACTTGCCACATTTGTCATCAGCCGGGATCCTCTCCCCCCCCCATTCACCCATATCCCTCAACCTTGCGCCCCGTTTGCCTCAATCCTCTCTTGAGTTTAGATTTTATGATTGCATCTGTTCCGGTCTGGAATGAACCACATTGCCATATGGTATTCCCTCTGTGTGGGTTGTTGCTTTTGCTCGGTTGCTTGCTTGGAGTCGGTCGGACGGTTGGCTGGCTGGCTGGTGGGAGGGTCAGTTGGTCAGTTGTTTGTGGTGGCTGAATTAGGCCCTGATTAGGCTCTAATAGAGCCTGCAGTGCAGTGAATCGCTGCATTTGGTTTTGGGTTAGAAATTTGTTGCATTACCTAAAGGCAAAGGCCAATTCTGTCCTCTCCTCTACCTTTCATCATCATCATCATCATCGTCATCTCTCTCACTCTCCCACACTCTCTTTCTTTAGCCCTATGCCATAATATTTGGTTACATTTTCGTCTACATTAAGTGCTTAAATGACTAGATTGAGAGGGAAATTAACTAATGATTAGGTAGATTCACCATTTCAATATGCATTTACCAAAATAAATCAATTAGGAAGTAGAATCAAAATTATATTACAAAAAGTCTAAAATAGTTTTTAAGCAAAGGATAAATGTCTCATTCAATGCAATGAAAAAATCAAAAATCTCTGTTTACAACAATCCAAATTTCTAGAAATATTTATATCTCAAAGTTTTAACATTTAATGGACTTCCGTTTTTGGATAAAGCTCAAACAAACTCTAAGGATTTCCAGGATTTTATTTATTTATTTTGCATCAACATGATTATCTATATAGTTAAAGCTTTAAAAAAAATATTTAAAAATTTTAAGGTTCGACTAAATTTAAACATATCGAAGTTTCTACACCCTTGTAAAATTTTCTATTTCAACAATTGTGGCAAGGTAAAGCTGGTTCTCGTCACTGACGTAAAAGTATTTGAATTATCTTCAATCTTTTTTGATCTTTGTATGAAAACTATATTAAAATTTCCATTAAATTGTCGAAAATTCCAATATCGTTCCAACATCCTTCGAAAAAAAAGGTTTCCAGATTTAAATGCCAACTAAAAGCGTCCAAAATTTAATTGTAAAGTTCAGATTTTTTGAAAGAACTTCAAACAGATTGTGCTTAAGGCGAATATATTTTATAGTCAACCGATTTGGGTTAAATTTTGTGGAAATTTTAATATCTATGTCAAACTAACAAATACCAACTTTTATGACGATCATTTGAAAAACAATTAGATTATTAAGATAAAATTCAATTATTGAA
Source organism: Drosophila emarginata (assembly GCA_037075365.1). NCBI lineage: Eukaryota > Metazoa > Arthropoda > Insecta > Diptera > Drosophilidae > Drosophila > Drosophila emarginata. The sequence goes on from JBAMCD010000296.1 coordinate 6,362,474, forward strand.
CGATCGTTTCTAGGGGAGCTATATGATATAGTATAATATTTATAATAATTTTAGTTTTGTTAGAAACCCATTTATTCCAAAATTTTCTTTCTTTTCCATGAGTTATTTTAGGCAAACATCTATGATGATAGATTATAAGAAAAATTTAATTAAGATCAGATTTTACTTTAGTTGAAATCTTCTTTAAAAATTATACTTAATTAAATTATTTAATTGATAAATAAATGTATATATTATTTACAAATTTAATAATAACCTCTACTTGTTCCAATTATTGATAATTTCTTTCCACAAGACACTTTGAGTCAGTTTAGTTGCTGGAACATCTGTCATGGTTTAGCCAACCAAGGCATTCTCATTCCACAAGCATGTCAATTTGGACAATTGCATAGTTCTGAAACACCCACATACACACACACACACACACACACACACACACACACATACATACATAGATCGTCACATTTATACAAGTGTTTGTTGGTTGGGACAATGCATATGTATATCTAAGTATGTATGCATGTTTATTGGACATTGTATGGACAATGATTTCACATGACAAGAGTCAACCCACAAAATGGACATGTCACCAATTTTCACAAGACGCCTATGCGTATGCAACAAATTTCTGAAGCAGACATATTACTCCACCACACAATTTCTCCTCCCCCACCCATTAAACCGCTCTACAAATTGTCTTCTACCTACCCTTCTATTCCTTAACTTTAGTTTATATATATTTACATATGTACATACACAATATTATAAATTTGTTATAAATTAATTATTCAAATCAAATTTATTGAGTTGAATTTAAGTTGATTTGAGGGAAAAAAGGAAGAAAAAATATATGCATATATACATTTATAGAATTGAATGGACTAAAAACTACAGCAACTAAAATTAACTGACAAATTCTGTTGACAAGCCAAAACAATTTCCGGACATGGAACAAATCCTATTAATATCAAAAGCCAAGTGAAGTAACTGAGGAATATATATGTATGTTTATATATATGTATATATATATTGTCAGTCAAATTAGAATTCGAAACAAAATGTAGAGGAAATTGTGAGTTTATAGAGTTGGCAGCAACATATTATGTAAATCACAGCTGCAAACACAGGAGCAACAATTTTAACAATCCCCCCGCTTCTCCCGACTATCACCACCACCATCACCACCATGATATGGAAAAAGTGAAAACCACTTTGCTTCCCAAACTTATTTTGTGGCTAACAAATTTTGTGGCCTTGCATTGACGCATCGACAACATCATCGGGACGCACATTTACCCTCTCACACACACGCACACACACGCACGCACACATACATGTGTTTTAGCCCTGCCAATATCCTTCTATACTGTCCCTATACTCCTCCTCTTGTTCCTATCATATAGTATACATACATATATAGAGTAGTATATCGATAGCCCAATTGTGTCAGCTCATATGTCAATTTGCATTTTATCCAAAGTGGAGAGTCGAGAGTACAAGTAATAAAATTTACAAAAAAAAAAAAAATAGTAAAAAAAAAAAGAAAAAGAACTGTTACGTTTTAAGCGATTGCTAAGGGGAGTGGATAAACAAAATAGTAAAAACAAATTTATCTTCAAAAAACAAAAAAGACAAACAATCAGTACATATATGTATGTGTGTATATATGTGCATATATTTAGCAATCTGTCAGAGTTTAAAGTGGTTCAAGGTAAAAGGAACAAAAAAAAAAAAAAGAAATATCGAATGGCAAATCAAATTGATTGCATTAATTAGCATGAAATAAAATCAATATAAAATTTCCAAAAAAATAAACTAAAATTGATAAAGAAAAAAAACCAGCATAATATTAAAATGGAAGTATATCTGATGGGTTATTACTATAGCCTTGACGTGCAGAGATTCATTTTATAATATTATTGATTTAACTTTTTAGACAGAGAATAAATGATTGTTTAGCTTATAGAATATTCAAGCAGAGATTTATTTTTATTTTTTTTTTGAATAGTAATTCAAATGTAATTGGTTTTTTAAATCCATAATTGACAATATTTATGGCCGTATTATGCGTTACACTTTTTACACTTGAAGTCTCGTCATCATTTTGACAATTTTGTAATTTTGAATGGGCCGCAAATGCAATGCCACATACTTCAGGCATATCAAGTCTAATCAAAGAACCTTAGTCAAGTAGTTGAACATGCATACTATGAAGTGATTATATTTCATCCCACCCCTCCCCCCTCTTTCCTTTCACCCTCTATCGATTCGATCATTTTACAAATTTTGCGTGTCAACACTGTGGTTTTTATGCCAACTAAGACTCATTGTGGATATGGATGAGGATGAGGATGAGAATTTTCCAGTGTGTTGCCCTGCCTCATTAAGCCCCAAACATATACATACACTCACATACACACACACACACACATACACATAAGCACATACATATTTGCATGAGTGTTTCTATTGTAGGCCTTTTTGGTCCGCTCCCTAGATCCACTCGATAGGTATTTGGGGTCTAATTACAAAACACAAATGCACTATAATTTCAAAACCAAAAACCAAAAGGCCTCTCCAATATCCTCTGCATCCTCTTTCCTATCACCACCATTCTTATTTTACCTATCTATGTATGTATGTATATATGTATGTTTGTATCTATGCATGAGTTTGTAATTTAAACGGGAATTTCATCCCGCCCACTTTTCCTGCTTTTCAGTTGTCAACAAGCGAGACGGAAGGACAGACGGACAAAACGAACGGGCAACAAACAAAACTTCTGTCAGCAAAATGTGACATTGAGAGAGAAGATTTTCATTGGATAGGCGGGAGAATGAGGGATATGAGGGGTATGGGTACGGGGGGAGAGAGAGAGATGAACTGGGCATAGCCAAAGCCATGACATGTCATTCAAAGTTTATTGATTTGGATAGGGAATGACACTTGCCACAATTCAAACATACATATGTCAATATGTATTGAATATGTATTCATTTTTTTTTTTTTTTTTTTTTACTTCCCTTTTGCTGGGAAATATAAGAGTAGTGGGGGGGGAGGGAGGGCGTAAATATAGTGAATAATTTCTGGTTCAATGATATTTCAAAAAACTAATTTGACAAATCCTTTAGACGAAATTGATGAGAGAACTAAGAGAAATTGCATCAAGTTGCTATTGAAAGAGAATTTGTACCAAATTGATATATTAATTTCCAATTTAAATCTACGAAATTTTGCTTAAGGACTCTAGAATTAATAATCAAAGTTTGTCCATTTATTTTAGGCCATTAGCTATAATTTTAAAATGTTAGACAATATTTGGAACCAGAATTACAATTATAGAATGAACGAAAAAGATAGTTCCAGGCGATTGAATCTATATATATAATAATATTTCAAAAGATTATCTAGATCTGTTTTCATTATGAACTATGAAATTGTTCAAGGATAGACTAGACTATACATATATACATATGTATATATGTATTTCCTTTCCTAGATATAAGATATTTATTTAAAGTGTTTAAAAAATTAACTTTAACATTAGAGAAAATATTAAATAAATTAATAAAATAAAATAAAAGGACAAATATAAAGTTTTAGAATGTATTAAATATAGATTGGCTTTATTATAAGTATATAATCGTAATTTAAATAATTAAGAGACCATCTCTTGATAGAAATCAACAAAAGAATTAGCAAATTCTCTAAACTATAAATCCATAAACAACTACATACATATATATACTAAGTCTATATGGCAACTCAAATTGAGTAATGTCTAACACAGCAAAGTGTTAGTATTGCATTCGTACTCACTGTAATGTGATATGGAGTACACTTGATATCTTTAGAATGGGTTTCTCTTTGATATAGAAAGCAAAGATTAAAGCTACTATAATCTGTTGATATTAATCTCAGAATGAAGGTAAAATCAATGGGATATTTAAAGAAATCTATATTCCGTTTTCATTTCACTCCCCCCCTGCCACCCCTGCCTTTATTCACTTGTTGAAATCTTAGTAAATTGTAGGAAATGCAATCTGTAATTGATGCCTCTTGGCTGATTGGATTCGGTTTGTATCCATTTATCTGTCTTCATTATGACCATGGAAGAGGGGGAGGAGAATGAGGCAAGTGAGTTGTATCCAGCTATATTTTCTCACTTCTTCATCTCTCTTACTCAGTTGCCATCTCGCTCCTTTAATGGCAGTCTGTCTTATTGGTTTTTACTTTGCCTCTGGCAATCACACAGACCATTTAACTTCAACGACGACATTGACTAGGCTCAAACGATTTCGTCCTGGCAATTATATTTGCACAATTTTTTTCTTACACTTTTGCCTGATGCATTTATCCTCCTTCTTTTCTGTCACCTCCTTTGTAATATTTCACACATTTATTATTCAATATGTTTTTGTTTATCAAATCGACAGCTTTGTGAGATGGAAAAAGAGGGATGGGGGAGGAAGGCAAAACCAAATCGAGGAGTGTAAAACGAAAAAAAAAAAATCTGTGCGTCCTTTGACCCTTCAACTTTGATTTGACTTTTGATGTCAAACACAAGTGGAAATTGTTATTCATTGTATGCAAAGGCCATTTGTTTTATAATAAATTCTAAACTTGACAAATAGAAATGGAAAACCATCAAGAGAGTAATAAATAAAATTGAAATTTCAAATGCATTTTAAACTAAGTACTTGATATTTCTTTCATTTCGCTGCTTTTGAATATGTCCAAGGAAAAAAGGCAATTACTTAAGCCAAATGGCGGGACTGAAACTGAACACTGACCTTAACACTGGTAAACAATGAGCAAAAAGCACTTTTATTTCCTTTCTTTGTTGTTATTGTTGTTGGTTTGTTTGTTTGTTTGCGGTTGCACAAGAAAATGTTATAAACTTTGACAATGTTGACTATACACTAAATTCAATATATTGTATTGTATACAAAAAGTGAGACCGAGGGGAGGGAGAGAGCTGCAAACAATTTCTACAAAAATGTTTCACTTGTCCATATAATCGTCATTCCCATTGGTGACCCCTTAACCTGGAATTGACAAAGAAAATACTTTTTTTTCTTTAAAAAACAAACTTTGTCCATCGGGATGCATTGTTGAAGGTGAAAGTATTTTCCTTTCTCAGTTAGCATTTTCCCACGGACCAACAACGGAAGAAAGGTAAGAAAAGAAAATAAAAGGAAAAAAAAGCCTTCATTAGGTGTAGACAAGGGATCAAAGTTTTAAGTCCATTTATTCCAGTGCATTGAAATTGCCATTTTATTAAAATCCGAGACAAATTTTGACTTTACTTAAACTAGCCAAAATTTCAATAAAAAACTTTTAGAATTATTATAGACAAACAACTTTAAAAGTATTAACTGAAGTGGATTTCGTTATGCATTTTAAATGATATGAAAACACATAATACTACAACATATAAAATACAAGTTTATATATAGACAGACAAATTTAATTTAATTTCACAGTAGATGGGGTTAAGTATCTTTTAAGTGTAATATTAATGTTATCTTCAACGCACTCTAATCTGCTTTATATAATTTGATGAAACGAAAATCTACTTTTAAGCCAGTTTTTAACAGTTTCCCTTAATTTATATTGATTAATCTAAAATATTAAATGTATTATGGATTAAATAAATATAAGTAAAAGACATTCCTTAAGGTGCTTACATTTTTCTTAATTCTCCTAACTTTTTTATTAAATAGTTAAAATAAAGATTAATAAAGTTATACTTAAAATGTTTTAAAATTGTTGATGTCTTTGCTGCTTTGGCGCCACCTAGCTAGACATTTTTTAAACCAGCCTTAGCAAAGTTTAAAACCTAGTAAGTGCAAATTTCTGAGCGGCTGTTAAACTTAACAGAGTATGAAACTTGGATTACCTTTAAATAATTTTATTTCGCTTCGACCAAAAGAAAAAAAACTTGATTTCGCTACGTTTAGACCAACAAAAATTAAAACTTGATTTCGCTCTACCTCTTCGATCATAGTAACTAAAACTTGGCTAAGTAAGAGCTCAAAGAATCTGGTAAAGCTAGGCATATTACATCGACCCTTAAATTGAAAAATATTAAAAAAAAATTTGTTTAAATATATAAAAATGTTTCGTAAAAAAACAGGTCTTATAAAGAAAAAACAATTGCATTCATCTTAGTCCGTCCACGTCTAAATATTCTTTTGACATAAATCATTTTTGCATAATGAAAAACTTCCCAAAAATAAAAAAGCGAGTCAGAGAGAAAATGCGAAGACTTTGAAATTTAACTACAGAAGAAATTTTTAGAAAATTATAGGAATTAAATGATAGTTGTTAATTAGCATCGATGCGGACCTTCGTATCTTTGTATGTCCTTTTAACACCAGAGAAAAGAGTACTTTTATCTGTACAAGAAATTGGTTAAATCTAGCGTGTCCTTGAAACGACCAGGATGAAATATGTGTAAGATGAAACTTACGAAAAAGGAATATCATCTGACCAAAAATCATCCAAATAGTTCTGCGAAGAGCTGAGATATCAAGAATTTGGTTTTTGTTTTATCGTTTTTCTACAATTTTCAGCTCGCTAAAAAAAATTTTTTCTTTAGCATATGCACATTTTTTTGAGCCTTTCAACTTTGTAAAATGAATTTCTGTGGCATAGTTTTGGTTTAAAACACCCAATAGTATGCTATAAAATGCGCACTAAAGCTAAAAAAATCGAGCGAAACCACTGAAAAGTATGCAACAAAATGTAATATTCCAGCTAAACCACCGAAAAGTATCCAAGAAAATCCAATATTCGCCCCCAAAAGTAGGCTACAAAAATCTTGCTAAAGCCATCCAAAAGTATGATTTCAATCTACATAAAATTCAAGGTCAACCTCCCAAAAGCAGGTTACAAAATCCAATAGGCGCCCACAAGTATGCTACAAATATCCTGCGAGTCAGAGGGAAAATGCAAAGTCTTTCAAATTTAACTACAGAAGAAATGTGTATAAAATTAAAGGAATCAAATATTTATATTATTGCTACAATATTGCACCTTCTCTTCTCTCGTTTACCACTCTTTAAAAAATAAAGTCATTTGGTATCAATAGACTGAAAATGAAATTTAAACATGAAATGTCGATCAATAATTAACATTTCATTTTAGTTTAGCAATAAATTCCACTGAAATGCCCTACGGGTAGTACATCTATCTTGTAGTGATGATGCTCTATCATCCCACGCCAATAAAACAATAACAATTTAATATGATTGCCAAAAAAAAAGAAAGAAACAAAACCCCAACGAAATAAAGTAAACAAATGCCAGAGCAAATATCAAATATTAAAGAAAATGAACTTAAAATCAAGAGGAACAATTCAAATGTTAAACAACGAAAGTTTCTATACTCTTAAAAATAAACAATTTTGATTACATTATAAATTCATTTCAAAGACTATTTAATATTTTAAAAAGCTAAATGCATATCTTATCGATTTTGGTTAAATTTTACATAATATATAAGAGTATTAGCCTTAAGACAGTTCAAAAATGAGTTTGAGTACGTTTAGCTTGTAAATGTTATTAAAACATATATTTTTATAGTTCATATAGTTATAATTTAGTATAATATAGTCGGCGGTTGTTTAAATATATTTTATTTATTTAATATTTGCAAACATCTAATCGAAATGCATATAACTCACTTTGTGAGAGTATCCAAATATGATGGCTGAGTCATTTTCAATAACAGACACGAATACTAAAATTGAAGGTGTCATCTTTGTAAATGATGTTCGAACACAGAGTTTTTTAGTCTAAAGGTCGTCCTTAGTTTACTTTGATTATATTTCAATTTTTTTTGTTTTTTTTTTTTTTTGTATTTTATTCACACGAATTAGGGGCCAGGCATTGAATTATAACTGAAATGGCTGATCAGTGAAGCGAGTTTTGATAAAGGTTTCTCTATGACTTGGCGATTTGTCTAGACAACGACCCAATTGCAATGAGATTTGTTTGTTCTGAGATCATCATCATCATTATTATCATGATAATAATTATGATGTTTGTATTGATGCCATGCAGATGGTCAAAGAAAAAAAACTACAAATGACCTTGCCTCAAAATTTACTCCAATTACACAAATTCAATTTAAATGCAACAACAAATAGATAAAAAGATGAAGAAAAATAAAAAAACTTGCCCGGTAACTTCCAATAAGGCGCTCTGCATTCACATATCAAACATATATACATACATACATACATTCATACACATATTCTTTTTTTTTTTTTGTTGTTTATGCATTGAAAATGAAGAGAGAAATAAAAACTCGAATTGATGACAAAAAAATAAAAATAAAAACTAAAACAGAAAATGTATTGGAGTGTCTTACAAGTCCAAGAGTTTAACTTAAACTTCCATCGCCATGGCGGCTGCTGCTGACCCTGTTAGCACCTTGTTATCCGAATCCAAAACTTTAACTCTACAACTCCAATTGTAATTTCAACTCTATGTAACTGGCATTTTGTATTTTGTTACCCTAACATCCACTTGGGGATTCACTTATTAATTGTATTTTTGAATTTTTAGTAATTAATTAATTAGTTATTTTAATATAATAATTGTATAACTATATATTTCATTTATTTAATATATCATTTTGTATACAATATGTATATATATACGATATATAGCAACAATTTGCAAGAGTATTCAAAACTTTGATACTACCAATTTTTGCCATCATTTTTGGCATTTTCCGTTTTTGTTGTTGTCGAAAAAATAAAAATTTCCCCCTTAAGCGCTTGTCTATCATCACAGAGGCATTTCAGTTGATCATCTTTTTGCATTGGTACCTTCTCAAGTACCTACTTTTGGCCTTCTGCTGCCTTTATAACCAATGGCTAAATATATATATATATATATATTTTGGTTTTTTTTTTTTTTTTTGGTCTCTTTGAGTGGATTTGCCATTAATTTTTCTATCCATCAATATCGCCTGCGACAGCTGTGTTGCTGTTGTTGCTGTTCTTGCAATTGTTTTCTCATGTTTTCAATCAATTTTTTATTGGTTTTTTTCGCATTGTTTTTCATTTTTGGCATTTTACTTTGAAAAATTTTTGTTTTATAGCAGTTACTAATTTGTCATATAAATTATCATTTCTTGTACTAGCTCAAAGATGATTTATGAGCCTTGACAATTTCAACTGATTCGTTGAAGTCTTGTTTAAGAATTTGTTCACTTAATTTGTCAGCAATATATTTTTTAGGGAGGAATATATATTATCCATTGAAGTTAACTTTTCTAAACTTATTTCTATTACTTTGTAATCAAAATAAATTATATTATCGGTATATCGGCTATAAATGCTATCTTTTTACTTTAGTAATATCTTCACTATTTGATTAAAAGTGCTTTTTAGTTCTAACTTATATTAAATATGTATTACCTAAGAAATCAGTTAAGATTCTCAAGCTTTATCCCATTATAACGCATTTTAAACCTTCTGACCAATTTTCAGTAAGAATTTTCCTTGCAATTAAGAAGATTCAAATTTTATCCTTAAGAGTTTCCTCTCTTTAAAAATGAACTTTTTAACGTGAGCATTAAAATGATATCTATTTAAGAGAGGACTATTTATCAATTACGTAACTGATCACATTAAACTAAAAGATAAGAGATCATCCAACAGATACATAGATATATACACTTCCATTGCAATCAACTAATTTTGTATACAAATTAACCATTTTATTAATGATATCCACATGAAGCAATCTCAATTGCAACCAGTGGCAGCATCCTTTAGCATCAATTATAAGCTTAGAATATGCAATATCATTAATTTACGAGATCTTTTAACCAAACACTCGCAAACAGACCGCAACTTGATGAATGAATGTGAATTCCCTCCATCTCCATCTTCTTCATCACCCTTTTTTACCCTTCAACTATCTGCCGATCTGGGTTTATATACACGATATGTTCTCTTTGTTCTGGTTTGGGACCCCTAAAAAAAAAAAAAGCAAAATTCTCTGCCATTGCACAAACACAATGCAACAAAAAAAAAAAAAACAGAAGAGTTGATTATTGTGCAAATAAAACAACAAACAAAAAAAAAAAAAAGAACTTAAAGGCTGGGATAATTTTAACTGCGCCGAAGTTTCTATACTCTTGCAAATTCTATTCTATATATTTAAATTATTGTGATGAAACTTCAAAAAATCTTTTAGATCTATACGAAAAATATACTTATAAAATTTAATGACAATCGTAAAAAAAACAAGAACTTTATTGAGCCTGAACTCTTATCTCTAGTGTTTATTCCTATGGAGGATGGAGAAGCAGCAGAAAGTACTATAAATTTAAGGCTTACGAACTACTTCAAACGAATTCAGCTCAAGATCAAGAATATATATATTGTATATATACAATATATATATCATATAGATGGGTTTCTTTCTAATTAAAATGAATTTACCCTTCTTTCATGGATATACAAAATTCTGACTGATGATTTCGGCAACAACAAAAACAATGCAATTATGCTAAGCAGGTGTACGAGACAAAGGGGGAAGAGAAGGAAGGTAATTAGAGTACCAAAAAAGAAGGAAAAAAAACCAAACAACGAGAAGATAAAACAGAACTGAGGAATTATAATTATCATGGCAAATGCAATCCCAACAATGAATATGCTAAATAGATGCAGATCCATAAAGCAAAACTCCAAAAAAAAAAAAAAAAAAATAAAAGAGAAGAACGAACAGCCGAACCAAAGAAACATCCGAACGATCCAAGGCACATGCCAACATCCGCCAAAGATCCATCATCACCATCGTCAAAGCCACCACTAGCACCACCACCACCATTACCACCTCCACCACCAGCACCACAGTCGTCATCATCATCTTCAGTGGCAGCAGCAAAAATAGTTTTGCGCAAGCTGCCACCTAAAATCAAAGCCAAACAAAAACAAGAAGATTGAACTTACTATGGTCACACAGAACTATGTATACCCTATCAATTATTCTTAATCAATAACTTTATGATCTTCGAAGAAAATATAACTAAATCTTAAGATATATATGTAAATATATATATTTATATATCTCTTCAAAGAAGAAGCTATACTATTTATTGTTATAATTTTTATGATAGTTGACCAATTTTGTTAACTACTAAAACTTAGTACAAAAATAATACGAAATATAACTTATTGATCAAGAAAATATATTTATATATACATATACATATGTATATATATATATGCATATTTTATATAAAACAAATGTACCATTTTTTTCCTGAGAGTATATAAAATATCATACATCATGGCAAAAGGTTTCCAAATTATATCGTATCTTCGAGTTTCGGTTCGTTTCGGTTTCTTCTTCTACTCTAAATTGTGGCAAATTGTTTGGCAGATTTTGTAATCAATCCTCAAGCACACACAAACACACACACATACGCACACATACTCACACACACATTGTATAGATCTTTTGTTTGCTCTTCTTTGAATTTGTTGGATTTTCTTTTGTACATATTTGGCAAATAATTTGTCACATTTGTGCTGCCAGATTAGTTGTACAATTTGGCCAAGTGATGGAAATTTATACATATATACATATACATATATATGTATATATATATCATTAGTTGAAGTGACTTTTAAGTGAATTCAAATTTCTCACTATGTGGAAATTAGGTTGACAGCAAATTATAGGGTATTTACCTAACTTCACTTACGTGATAATGTCAAACTGTTGCCAAATTGATTGCAATCAATTTATTTCAAATAGGGTCATCCATAAAAAAAATTGCCAAATAAAGATTAAGAAATTGTTTGAAATCTTTTCAATTATCTTTAAAATGTGTGGAAATTTATTTAAGAAATGAGAAATATATTTATTAATAAACAAATGAATAAATAAATAAAATATATATTTTATGTTGAATTAAAAGAAAAATTAAACTTGCCCACATATCCTTCAAGCAAATTCCAATTTATATATGCACCAACTTTACTAATGAAACATATTCTGTTTAAAACAAGATTAAATTTAATTTCTTCACAAACTAATTTAGTTTTATGCAATGTTGTTTTTTAACTAACTTTAATCTTAATATTCTAGGCTCGTTTTTTTTTAAGTTTTTTGTTCTTATTGCATAATTATCTTTTACATAGAATTTTCTATAGTTAAGTAGCTCTGTTTAACTTCCTGCCAAAGCTTAAATAATTTTTTAGTTCATAAGTACAGTAGTACCGGATGCCGTTTTAAGTAGTTAAATTCAAACATTTGTAGGTACATGCACCTTGAATTACGCAAATCTTCTTTTGCTGCTGCTACACACATTAATTTGGCATTAAAGAAAAATTACCATAAATTAAACTAATTAAATTAAAATGCAGCAATAAATTGTTAACAGACCATAGAATACAAGTAGTTTGAGAAAGAGAAGGAGATAGATAACCGTTCACTTTCAAAAAAGATGTGTCTCCAGTATTGGAGACGAGAGTGAACTGGATGAGATTGCTTATGGTGGTGCCGGTGGTGCTGATGATGGTGGCAATCCGGTTCGAATTTAGTTTGAGACTTGAGTCGAAATATCTTTCAATAAGCTTCAATTGCAGACATCAACTTAGACAGAGTCTGCAATTCGTAGTGAACCATTCTGGTTCACCTTCGAGAAAAAGCAACGACAGCAAAAGCAATAGCAACATCAATAGCATCAGCAACAACAACAACAACAGCAAATAGTAACAACAGCAACATCTTTTGGTTTGGCAATGCAGCAAGTTTTGTGTGAGAAATTCCCTTAATCAGCGCATGTCTATGGCAAGACTGGCTAGATGAAAATGGCCAAAGAGATACTTATGAGTATGAGATTTCTCAATGATTTGATCTGATTGAAATACTCCAAATACCAAAATAATACCTATTTCATGTCTCCTTCTACTTATGCTTCTCCTGATATATGCACCGCACACCTCTTCCCTATGGACCCATCGATTCACACGATTCTCAGTTTTTTTGTTTTTGTTATTTTTATTGTTGTTGCTGAAGCGTTGATAATCTTCTGCCATTTCAAGGTCGAAACTTGGACAATTTGTTTGGACAGTCAGTCAGGCTTATTATATTTGTTAACCTTGACTTTTACCCATGTGGCAGCAAGTGGAGGTGGCACATTTATCATCATCATCAATGGGGGCAGCTTCTTCATATTTTATGCCGCTTGAAAATTGGCTTAATACGTGACGAAAACAATGATAAAGTAATTATCGTTGATGCCATATTCCCCATATATAAAATATCATCAAAGTTGACTTGAATTTTGCCGTAAATGATTTCCATTCTATTGTCTGGCTTTTAAATGATTTTTTCCCCGCCTCTCTGCCTCTCTGTCACCCTCTCTTCCACTTCTTTAAGCTTTGTGGTAACTTTTCTAATGACTCTAATTTATCATAAATTACATTTAAAAACTATTTCATTTTGTGAATGGCAAGTTACGTAAAGAAAAACAAAAAAAAACTGAACTTTTAATGTAATTTAAAATGTTTCTTCTTTTATGATTTATGACTTTAAGTTCTTCCTTCTTTAAACTGAAGGTTGTCTTTTATAAACAACAACAAACAACATTATTTAGTTTCTAACAATTACCTTTACTTAATCTTATTTCAAAACAAAATTCATTCATAAGTTCTTTTTGAATGAAATCAATAAAAGTAAATAGTGAAATATCGAGATAAGAATAACAGAAGAACAGAATAAATCATATAATGGAAAACCAATTAATTTTATCTATTTATCAAATTATCTACCAATTTAGTTATATATGTGTCGATAAAAATGCACACTTATATCAATTATTTAATATTCAGAATGTTATTTACTTTAGTAAATAAATTTTTGTTGCAATATCCGAAAAATTTGTTTGAGAAATTAAAGTCCTTTTTTTTATATTTTTTAAAAATGATGAGCCAAAAAAAAATCCCAATTATTAAGATCAGAACCGACTATGTGATCATTTTTATTAAAATCCTTTATTTAAATTTTTTTTACTCTAATTCGGTTATTGTACAAAAAACCTAATGAACTTTTTTTTAATGCTGAATATGATTTATTTTTTTTTTTTTTAATTTTAAACTTTCATTAATATCGATATAAACTTTTTGGTTTAATTTTTTGATTGACTTTTGTATTTTTTTTTTTAACCTTTCCATTTTTGACTTTTCATTGCTTAACATGCATTGGGATTATCAAAATTAATTATCAACAATTAAGCATTTATTTAAACGCTTTAAACAACAGTTTGCATAGCGTAAATCAAGTTCGTTGCCTAAGTCTTTCGTTTTGCGGCAAGCAGGCAGAGGCATCCATCAATAAGTTAAACAAGTTGAATAAGTTGAAAACAAAAAATGTTTGCACTAATTTCTGCAGCAGCAGCAGCAGCAACAACAACAACAGCACTGGCATTCGCACTAGCACTAACATTCCCCTCCCCTCTCGTCTTGTAGCACTCGCTTCTCCATTGAAGATGCGCCACCAAAACAATTTAGCCATGAATGAGTATCTTAAACTGGCTGACTGGCATAAGCCAGAGCCAAGTTGGCGCTACCCTCAGCTCGCTCGACTTACGGGTCGGATGATGACGATGATGATGTTGCTCTTTGGCAATTGCCGCTGCAGCGACGTCGTCGTCGGCCCAACACACAAAACATTGAACGATGACGGCGGGGATTTTTTTTTTTTTCATCGTTGTCCATGTTGCTGATGTACTGATGTTGTGGTTGTTGTTGTTGTTGCTGATGTTGCTCGGTTTGCAGCTCAGCTCGCTCGCTCATCTATTGGGACCAAGCGACGGCGGCAACGGCAACTGACTGCTCTTGAGTATAAAACTAAAATTGATGCGAATTTTTTCTAACTTTTGCATCAACTTCAAACGCGGCAACACGTGTGCAGAGACCTGAGTGCAGAGACTTGAATTTAAGTCGCCTTTTTTGTTTGCTTCATTTTTTTTTTAAGAGTATATATACATTTTTTTTGTTTGTTATTTTCGGTGCGTTCGACCAGAAAAATCAACACAACGGTAAAGTGCGTGGCATTCAAAAAAAAAACGTAAATAAAACCAAACTGAATTGAGAAATCAATTACGTAAATTAGTTCCCATGAGGAGTGAATTGATATGGAATTCGTCTAAAAGTGAACAAAACAAGCTTGGCAAAAAGGACAAACAATAATAACACATTGCCCAAACCAATAATACAATATCTTTGGATATATCATATAGATATTTGGCATTTTTTAGATTTGGAAAATTAGGTCACAAGTTCTATTGAATTTACAACTTTAATTGTTTGGTATATTTTTGTAATTAACTGCATATTTGGCACTAATTTAAATCCTTTTATGAACAAGAATTTTAACTAGAAACTTTTTAACTGTTGCGAAGTTCTAAGGATCGTTTAGTTGACCAGAATTGTATATAAAGCTATATACAATTCTATAACACTTCTAATTCCAACTTCTATATTTAATTTTCTTTTATAAAAACGCTTTAAACAAAGCTTTCTATACTAGGACAGATATAGAAAATCAGTTAAAGTTTATAAAACAATTATTTTAAAGAATTCCTGAAGGATTAAATCTACTATTTCAGATAGTTTATTAAGTTATAAACAATTAAATAGATAATTTCCCTTATGCATACGATCCACTAAAGATGAACTTTGTTTCTTTTAATTTTATAAACAAAATTTTTATACCACTACGCTAAATTCAATTTTTGTTAGATTTGCTAAAAAAAAAAAACAGAATAATGTTAAATTTTATATATAATATAAATTGATTCATCTTTTTAAGATATTATTGGAAAAGTAATCGAATTAAAAGTCTAAGCAGTTCCTAGTAAATTATCCTTGTCATTCGATATACTTTAAAGGACAAACAAATTGTTATTTTCAATGTTTTCAAATAGTCTTAAAACAATTTCCAATTAGCCTGATTCCAAGAACTATCTCCCTACTACTCAATGCTTATGCAGAATATTAAAATTAAATAGTAAAATAATTATAAATTCTTTTTGGAAAACACTTACCTAAAAACACTTTAGCAGAATCCTTAAAAACCAGCTTTGGTTATAATAATAGGGTAATCTGAAAGGCAAAATAAATGGCACAATTAGATTGCATATTTTAATAATCAATTTATCATTCATATATTTTATATACATATACACAATTTATTTTTGATGATCAATTAGGGAGCATTCAAAAAATTGAAATTCACATAAAGTGAATGCCTTATGTCAGGCAAAAAATGTGCATAAATATAAATATAGTGTGGTTTTGTCATTAGCAAGCCATAAAAAACATAAACACACACACACACACACACTGCCAGGTGATCATAAACAAATACATATACATATGTATATGTGCATATAAAAATCAAATTCAATTTCATGATTATAGAGAGGAAGAGAGAGACAAGTAGTCTGCAGTAGTAAGAAAAGACAAAAAAATTGTAGAAGTTGCAACTGCTATTGCTTCTTCTTTAGCTACAAAATTGCAGTTTCCTTTCTAAAAATAACAAAAAAAAAAAAATCAACTGGTTTTTCGTTATTTTTTTTTCAATAGATAGTAAAATTTAAATTACGTATACCAAAAAAAAAAAAACAATCACAGACATCATGGCAGCAGCAAACAAATCACCACAGCAGCACAGACAACAACAACAGCAGCAACAACAACAACATCAACAGCAGCAGCATCTTCTTCAACATTGGAGCAACTTTATCTCCTCCACTGCCATTATAATGATGATCGTGTTTGGTCTGCTGCTGGCAGGGAATTGTGTCAATGGGGTAAGTTTTCTGGCAATCTAAGATTCCCTTTGGATCTAACAATTATCGTTTGATTTATCGCTGAGAAATTTGATGAGCCTGGGAAAACTAAATAATCTGCTAAACAAAAAAAAAAAAAAAAAGAATAACACAAAAACTATAAAAATAGATCTACTATTTTGACAACTTCATTAGCTGCATATGGAGAAGAGAAAAAAGTGTCATCTTAGATAATTTTCGTATATTCATTGCAAGTAAAAAGATTGCGCACACCATTTGTCTCTAGTTTGATATGCATCTACACCAGCAACAACAACAAACTCCCACGCAAAGTTGCAGCCACCACAGCAACGCCAATACTAACAACAACAACAATGCAATTGTTGCCTTTTTAACAACAACAACAAAAACAACAAAAAAATAGACCAAAAAAAAAAATGGTAACTCTCCACGCGATTTTGCAAGTGCAAGCGACGACCTGTCTACCAAGTGTTAGACATCTTCTCACGTCCACTAAAAACCCCAAGAGAAGCAAAAGCAACAGCAGCAGCCGCAACGGCACGGCGGCGGCAGCGGCAGCAACTCCTCCTCCTTCTCCTCCTGCTTTATACACCCTTCGAACCTCCTTCTTCTTTTTCATCTGTTTCCTTCTCATCCCCTTTTGATGCTCTCTGGCAACTGCACTGTACAGAAAAGGAAGGTGTCGTCATTGTTTTCTTCTTTTACTTGGTTAACTTTTTTTGTATGTTATATTTATACCCTAACCACATTAAAGTGTATCAGCTATATTCTCAAACAGTTTGATTTTTTTTAAATCAATAAATTATATAAATTTACCTTTTCTTCTTTTAAGTATAGATTTTTATATTCATTCTCTAACTAATTTTTCTGCTTCTTGAATTCTTTTTTTTTTCAATTTATTTCTATACTATCATTTATTTGCGCTTCCTTTACATCTGTTTTGTATATTTTAAATACATATATTTTTATCTCTCTTTATTATTGTATATGTATGTATATCTCACTTATTATCACTTAACTTATTGATCAAGAGTATAAAGATTTCGCTATAAAATTTAGTTAATTGCTCTTTATTTCCACTTACCTACTCACTTTATCAATTAGCCTTGGTGCCCTAAGCATTCAAACAAACAAAAGTAACAAACAAAATGTAAATTTTTTTTTCTTTTCTTTTTTTTTTTTGTTACAAAAAAGGAAAATTACCTATTTTCCTTTTGGCCTGTTGTTGTTATTGTTATATGTAGGCATAGAGACCTGTCTACTTTGGTATTTAAACCAGTTAAATCTGTTACGGAAAAGGTTGACTACGATTGCCAGGGTGCGGGAGGAGGTCAGAGATGGGTGGAGAAAGAGGGCCAAAGTAAAGTTTGGGTTACTGAGGCAATGGGCGGTTAAATAAAACTCACTACTATTGTTATTGCTGTTGTTGTTGCTGTTGATGTTGCAGTTGTTGCCTTTGTTTAGGTTGAAAATGTTAAAACCTCATGAAAGTTATTAGCGTGAAAATTGCAAACGATAGACAATAAAGAGAAGAGCTTCAACTTAACAAAAAAGAAAATCGATGCAACTTATTGTTAGTTAAGTGGAAATACTGCACAAAATGAAAGGAAATTAAAACTAATGAAAGCCAACATTTAAGTCCGACAATTTCTTAAATATATTTCTAAGCATTTGTCCAAGGATAACCAAGTTATCTCTTATCCACATTTTATCTTAAATACAAGTTAAAGTCAAGTAAATAGATTTCTAAACTTCATTATAAAAAAAAAAAACCATCTTAACTTTAATAAATATAATTATTTATTGATTAATAAAATCAGAATTCTATATCCATTTTGCGAAACTAGTTCATTATGTTAAAACATTTAGTTAATCTTCAAAACTGGTTTTAAACTAGTTTACACCATGTAGTAAATTGATATCAAATTTATTATTAATAGCTTCAAATTTTGCTAGGCAATTAGTTCTATGGCAAATGCGGGGGCAAACAGTTGGAAACTAGTTGTTATTCAATACAACTGTTTCTTAATTATTTATTAACCAACAAAATGGTATCTACTAATTAAAAGATGCTGAATAAGTTTCCCCAAGGTGTAAATGATTCTAAATTGAACTAGTTTATAATGAATTTAGAAACCAATTCCATAAAAGATTTCAAAATTTATCAACAAAATGACTTGTGATAATTTCCCACATAATATCATAAATTATAATACTCCCATCATTGAAAATTGTTCATATTACATTACTTCGATTAGCATAAACTCAGCATTAACCCAAAAAAGAATAAAAATGAAATGGGAAAAAGTGCATCCAAGCAACATATTCATCTTCTCTACACATATGCAATTGAAAGACGGGGGGGGGTGGGTGGTGTTAAGATCAAGATAGGGAACGGAACCGAATCTAGATGCAATATGTCGAATGCCAAAGAAGTTGCTGGGGTTACTCTGTAATTGTTGTTGCTGCTGTCGTCTTTTCATGGTTTCATACGCATGAGATTGACAGTTGGTTGTCACACTATTCCACAGTGTTTTCCATTCAACGATTGCCAAAGTTAACACAAAATTCATTCATTTTCAACACTAGCCGATTCTTTTGTTGGTTTTTGGTTGTTTGCATTTGCATTTGAAATTTTTGTGTCAGGTTGTTTTTTTTTTTTTTTTGGTGTTGGTGTGCAATTGTTTCATACTATACATGTAATTTGTTATTGTTTAGGTTTCTGTTGATTTTTTAATGTGCATTCAGCTTGGGCAATCTGGCTCTTCTAGCCGAAATGAAGGTCGCTAATCATTATTATCATCCAAGTGAGATGAGATAATTCACATGGGAATATATGTTGGTCTCTTAATTAATTTATATACCAAATAATAAATACAAATTTTGTTTATTATTACAGCAAATTGATGGTTATATTGCTGGTGAGGATTATCCTGCCTATGATGCGGTACCAAAGGGTCTAGCCTTCAATTGTCAAGGACGTCAACCGGGCTACTATGCTGATACGGAGACACGTTGTCAGGTAGTACATATTTTGATAATTAATTAACTATCAGATGTATCTTTTCTATAATTGTATCTACTTATAATGCCTCTGTTTGGGGATTAGCTTTTATCATACATTTTGTTTCATGTTCCATGTTATATTGTACATTCAGGTCTGGCATTGGTGCCTCCACTCGGGTCATCAATATTCCTTCCTTTGTCCCAATGGCACCGTATTCAATCAGGCTGTACGTGTTTGCGATTGGTGGTCGAATGTGAATTGCGCTAGCTCTGAGCAATTGTATCAAAATAATGATGAATTGTATCGTATTCCCGAGCGTAAGCAGCAGCAGAATGAAGTATGATATAAGGCTGATGATGAGTATAAGATTGGGATAACAAATGGAACAGAAGCAACAGCAATAACAAGCAGACAACGAGGCAGCAGACAGCGACAATTTCTAAAACAACAACAACAACAACAACAGCAGCAGCAGCAGCAGCAACAACAACAACAGCAGCAATATAGCAACAGCAACAGCAATAATAACAACAATATTAATCACATCAGCAACACAAACAAACATCACAATCAAATCGTAGATAGCACTGCAACAACAAACTACAATAAAATGACCAAAAATAGCTTTAGAGGACACATGAGATTTACCACAACAAACTCAACTCAATTGTCATACTCATCATCATCACAACAGCATCAGCAACAACAAAAGCAGCAGAAATATCAGCAATATAATTCTAGTAAAAATAGTGAAAATCAATCCAATAGGAATAGAATTAAAAATAGATTAGAAACTAAACCAAATAGTTCTAGAAATCGCACAATAATCGCACAAACAAAACCAAACACCAGTAATTCGAAAAGGAAAAAGAAAATTAATGGTAGCAACAGTAATACAAGCAACAGTAAACATCAGCAACAACAACAACAGCAGCAAAGGCAACGCTATAATCCCAATAAATTTGAAAACGATGAAGAATTAAGGGATTATAAAAGTAAAATTAAGAATAAATATAATATCGATTATGATCATTCTTTGGATGAAGAATATGAAATAATTGAGGCCATTGAATGAAAGAGCAGGCAATTAAGGGATCGGGAAAAAATGAAGGAGAAAGCAGGATGGAAGTATGCTTTGTCGTTGTTGTTGATATAATTGTATTATATTATAGAATACCGTTAATACTTATCCAATTGGCGCCTACCTCTTTTGCAAAATGTTACCCAAAAATCGAAAACACAAAAAAAAAAGACAAAAACTGTATAATTTTGTATATAGCAAACGAAAAACAAAATGGAAAAACACAAAAAAATTAAACACAATCATCAAATCATTGTTGTAGAAATATTTCACATTTCCTTTAATTTTAAATACAAGATTTTAAAATAAAACAAAACATAACGTCTTTGCATTGGGGGGAACTTTTAATAATAGTTCAGTTTGTGGATTACATAAGGTAATCGAACCAACTAAAAAGGAAAACTCTTTCTAAGACTGCCTAACGGTTACTCCCTTAACAGATATTAAATGCTCATCCACCCACATTTGGTGTTATCACGAATTTGTAGCCACAAAACTTAAGTTAGTTAACTGTTAATAGCCCGTTGCATAAAAACAGTTTAAAAGTTCCCCGCCTAACGGTTATTATTACAAACGGTTAGTCTAACCGACAAATTTAACAGCACAATATTTTCTGTAAATGGCAACTTTTGATAGTGAGCAAAGTCTGTCAACTCTTAAACAGTTCAGCTTTTGTCAGCTACTGCTAACGGTTGCATAAAGTAACGGACAAGCCTATAGAAAAGTTAATGCTAAAATAAAAGTTAATGTTTTTTAATGGAATTCTTTTAAAGGTAGTAACATAAGTATTTAAAATAAATATTTAAAGCTGTTTTCGACTTAAAAAAAAATACATAAATTGTTTCCCAGGCCATCATTGAGAAATTAAATTATATATAAATCAAACTAACAAAAACTTTAAATTACTAACAAAGCTCCTTTGAAATAAAAATAGTGTTCAAAATAGGATTAAATAATTTAAAAAGTTTTACAACTATGTGGCCTGTGTTTCGATCTTCAGACGAAAGCTTTGGGAGCTTTCTGTGAGCTTAAATAGCTTTTGAAGCTAAGCTTGTTTGTTCTTCAAAGCTCTTCTTGACCGCAATCAGCTGATTACAGATCATATGGCAACTGGAAGTCGGCCACGTATTCCAGTCTAAATTGTCAAAATCAGTTGTTTTCTCGTACGCTTTTAGTAAACGTTTTATATATTTTTAACTTGTTTCTTGTTTACCTGATGGTGCACCACACCTGTCGTTTTGAAAATTGATAATAATGCGGTAATTATAACACAAAAAGTCTCAGATGATAAGTAAAAGATATCAGGTAAAAAGGCAATTGGGTAAATTCCTATTGAAGAAACCTGTTTCTCGTGGCCAAATGGAAGTGAATGTAGTAATATGCTGGTATTGGGCCTTTGAGACTCTTTTACTCTACATTAAAATAGGAAGAGGAAGCTGCCAAAATGCGATGATAATAGTTAGCTAATCTCCCTTCACCAACTCGAAAGATTTCGGAAAACCATAAGAAAATATGTAGATGGGGAAAAAAAATGTGGCCCACATACCTAATCCAACAAAATATTCATCTCATCTCCCTTTCCATTTTTACTTGTTTCTTTGTATAATGTATGATGACTCTCTCAGTTGAAGACCTATGTATCCGATTGGAACGTAAGCTTCCATTTTATATACTTCATATATTTAACTTATATACATACTTATGTAGATGATGCCGGCATCATTAAAGTGGATTTTAACCTTTGACTGAATATTCTTTACCATTTTAAAGCCAATTTTTGAAACAATTAGATTATTAGATTAGATTACAGTTTATAGAATTCTAATAAAATAATATCGTATCCAGTAGGAACATTTCGGACAGGGGCAAGGTCCACTACCAGTTTAATACGGAGGAAAAACATGAAATATTTCTAATTAAATGAAAATATTTAACAAAATATGTACATACTATATAAATTAAATGTTAATTTTCTCTAAAAAGAAGCTATATATCTAAAACAAAAATATTAATAATTAAAATTAAATATTTTTAAATGGAGATCTATAAAACATACCATCTTTACTTCTAATATTGATTTTATTTAATCGTATTTATGTTTATTTTTTTATAATTCCAAATTCAAAGTAGTTTAATTCATTTCCGTAAACAATGGCAAAACATTGCAAATAATGTAACACGATTTTGAAATACCCTATACTTAAATCTATCTACCTAAAGTTTTTATATATATGTCCATATATATATTACTCCAAAACTTTTTCTTAAATATGAGAGGTGATACAGTTTAATTATTTTCCATTAAAAATATAGCTCTGGCAATTCCATGCCATAATGGATCATCCCATTATCCATTTGTATATGGATCTGATGTAGACCTTTTGCTAACTTTAATATACCCATCCATTATAAGCCACATTTACAGGGCAAGAAAAGTGGGTAATTATGACAACACCTACGCAATTCCAATCACTCAAGCATAAACGAAAACCTGACTAACTGACTGTCAGCCAACCAAATGGGTTACGGAAATACTTGAGACCAACAAAACCATTTAACCAAAAACTGACAAACGACACAGCTGAAAACTGAATACCGAAAGACAACCTAATTAAAAGTCATTTTCAATTTTTGTCATTAACCAGGCAGCAAAGTGTGACCCGGTTACTCGAGTCTACTCCAATTTGGACGGCCAACTTGAAATTTTACTTCGGCAACTTGTCAATTGGGCGTCGGGCGAGTTGACTTGAAAAAATAAATCACAGATATTTTTCTGTTTTTCTTTCTTTCGTCAGTTTTCTTCTACTCACTGATCACCCACACATCTTTTTCTTTTTTTTGCGCTTTGGTTTTTGGTTATGGTTTTTTTTTTGTTAATAATGGGCCAACAACGGCAACTGGTCAGCAGTTAACACCATTTGGCCCCTTTGGGCCATCTTATGTAATAAGATTTTGAAAAAACCAAAAGCAGAAAGAAAAAAAAAAGAGTTCGTTGTTACCACTAATTAATATGCAAGTAAATAATTTACAATGTGACGCGAATTTCATGATCAGAAAGAAACAAAAAATAAAAATAAACTACAAAAACAAGAAATGTTTTCATTAATTTAATTTCATGATGTTGAAATTTAATAAATTGCAAAAATTAAAAAAAAAAAAAAAACAAAAACACTAACCAAAGAAAAAACCGAAACCTTTTTTTATGAAATAAAGCAGACAAATTATACAGGAATCCGATATGAAAATGCTCTTGAGAATATCCATTAATATATAAGATTTAAGATTTCAATTTCGTTGTCAAGCTATAACTTCACAGTTAGAGTTTTCTTTAATATAGTTATTTTATTTTTAAACTATTTAAAAAGTTTTTTTATTCCCTAAATCTGTTAATACACTATACAATTGATTAACTTGGCCAATTTGAACTTTCATGGTTTTCTTCTGGCAAAAATTTGGCTGTTATTTAAATATTTCATAAACAAAATTTTTTCTAAGAAATTCAAAGCAAACTTTGATAAAACAAATCCAAAATTTATTTTTTTTTAATATAACAATTGCTATTAAAATAAGAGTATTAATAAAACCAAATGAATACAAATTGAAATACCTGAAAATGTCAGAAGGTCTTTCAAGGTGTCTTGTCTCTTTTAAAAAATTAATCGAAATCATAAAACCGGTAGATCAAGCCCCATATGAAACGCTTCTGCGAAATCTTCTTTTAGATCTTCGTTCAGGTTGTCACTTGACGTGAGTTCAAGACAAGTCTAGTTTGGGGGTAGACTCTGAATACACTTATATGGTATCTGCCCCCCTTTGTGGAGTGTATTTATTCATTGTATCTTCTTTTCAATTTTATGTGACAATTCAACTTCAGCATTTACATTTGCCGATGGCTATTTCTCCTTATTTTTGTTTTGTGTTTGTCTGCCAGGAAGATTTATACATATATATAAATCTATATATAT
This sequence comes from Drosophila emarginata, assembly GCA_037075365.1. Classification (NCBI taxonomy): domain Eukaryota; kingdom Metazoa; phylum Arthropoda; class Insecta; order Diptera; family Drosophilidae; genus Drosophila; species Drosophila emarginata. Next base: position 6,387,381 of record JBAMCD010000296.1, read on the forward strand.
ATATATAAATATAAATAATACTTGCAAAACATGACTACGCACTCTAAAGTCCAGCTCCCATCGGCCATTGAACATCTACCATCTCCTTGACGAAGGCAATCCACTTTGCTTTTCTGTGCCTTCTCATATGCAACTGGTTTGGACATTGCAACTTGGTTGCCTGTTTATATTTTGTTTTGTTTCATTTTTATTTTTGCGGTTGTTAATGTATTACAATTTGTTTGGATTTTTTATGCCTGAAGCCCCAAGACTCCAAAGATGAAGACGATTTTGGTGTGCTTAAAATAATTGCTGCGATTATCGAAGAGAGGAGTTACCTCTCTCTCTCTCTCTCTCTCTTTATCATCTTAACAGACAAATATACAAATCGTAAGGTTAAGTAGATTTTCGTTAAGCGATTGTCAAGTGTACGAATATTCAAATCACAAGAAACAAGATTGCACATCTTAAGCGAGTTTTGACTTGGGTTTGTCAAAAGATTTGCTTTGGCTACTTCAATCTTTGATGTAGACAAGACACTCAAATACACACAGTCTGACAGCGAGAGAGTGAAAGAGATAGAGAGAGAGAGAGAGAGAGACAGAGGTGATTCGTAATTGGGGAGTAAGGGGTGGGGGGGGGGGGTAGAGTTATAGCAAATAAACGGGGAGTTTCGATTTCGTGTTGGGTTGAAGGTTAAGAGACAGACTGGCTAATAATAGACCAATAGATACTAAAAGAGTTCAGTGTCTCTGGGTCAATTGGAATGAAAGGTGAACGATCTTTATGATTTGTGTGATTTTCAAATTTAACTCGTAACATTTGGCATTGATTCATTTAAAATGATATAGGAATAGATAGGAAATCTTTGAAATCTAAATCTAAAGAAAATGTTTAGCGTTTCTATTAAAATATGCATTTTTACATCAATATATCACAATATGTCATATATCATTAGATTTTCTACTTTAAATCTTTGTCCTTTAATAATTATATTTTTTAAGAATTTTTTCATAAAACCTCTCAAGAACTTTAGTTATCTCTTTAAACTAATATATATATATTTTTTTTAAACTAAATGAATTTTTTCAATTCAACAATTTGATAAATTAACTATTCTTAATTAAATAATTAAATACTGCACCCAACAACTGACAATGGATTTTTGTTTTTATTTAATTTTAATGATTATTAAACTTTTGTTTTAGTTAGAAATTTTTTTTAAATTAAGTTGGTTCTATAACATAAATTTATGAAAGTCCCATATAGAGTCATAATTTAAAAAAAATCATTAAATAAACTATCCTACTTTATGGAAATGTTGAGTCGGTATTTAATGACTTTAGCCAGTTTCAAATTGTTCAATTAGAGTAAATTGGTTCTTTTCAAAGTTAAATTTGTTTTTTTTAAGTACCAACTATTGCCAAAATAACCTAATAATATTTCTTTTACGAAGTTAACTAGTTTCTTTTAGACTGCACCCATTTTTATTTATAGCATGCACTTAAATCGCTTTAAATTAACAAGAAATGTATAAGGAATATATATAAAAGGAACAAAATTTAAATTGAATTTTTGAACAATTTAACTAAGTTAAAAAAACTCTTGAAATTTATCTTTCTACTTATTAATAATGGAACTTGTTTTCTTCAAATTTGATACAGTTTCCATAACTGCAACAACAAAAACCCAGTGAAATTATCTTAATAGATTGATTATACATTCGCTTTGCCTCAAATTTATCTTCAAGATATATAGCATGAGGTTATCAAATTTGGAATACACGAAATTTGACCTGCCTCAATTTAAAAATTCATTCAGCTCCACCTTTTTTTTTTTTTTATTTCTTTTGTTTTTGTATCGCTGCTCTAGTTTCTCATTTCACTAGCTATTATAATGTTTTGTTTGCCTTTTTCTTTTCGCAATCCAATTTGTTATAAACATATTAAACAGTTACTCATTCACTCATCTTTATATACATATATATATGTATAAACAAAACAAAAGAAAAAAAAACCAACCAAAGACCAATTAATTTTCAATCAAATTAAAATGAAATTTTTGTGTTTTACCATTTTACAGGCCGATGCGGTGAAAGAAAGAGCTTAATAAAGACTCCTAAAGACAGCAACAACAATAAGCCAAGTTTGAACAAAGTTGCTCTAAACAAATTAACATAATTAAGGTGCGCGCATAATGATGATCAAATGACAAACCGAAACTGAAACTGAAAACCTAACCATTCAACAGTGTTTGGACAGGCGGGGGGGGCAATCAAAAAGGGAATGGATCATCATCAACAACATCACCAACATCGGCAGCAACAACACCAGCAGCAGCAGCACCACCAGCAGCATCAACATCATCATTAGCATCGGCATCAGATCCAACATTAAACCAAAAATTTTAAATTAGTTGAAGCCAAAAGCGAAAAATGTGCAGCGCGGGGCAAAAAAAGAAGAAGACCTAAGACGAACCGAACTAAAAACGTTTATTGCATAATAAAACCAAAAAAAAACAAGCAACAACTGCGACTACAACACATATCATCATACGGAGAGACCAAGTCCAAGCCGAACTCAAACTCCAAGTCGAAGACGACCTCAATTTTTATAGACAAAAACAAACACGAAAAAAAAAACACACAACAACAACAACAACAAAAAAAATCGCAATCAAATAGAGAGAGGATAGATAGACTAGAGTAAAGATTTGCATTACGCATACGCAACGTTAGCCCAGCACAAACAATTATCATCAACCTTTTTGCATTTTGGTTATATATGATGGAACTGTTGGAAATGCTACATCAATTGGGCATACATATACTCGATATATTTAAGATATATTTGAAATATGCATTCATTACATTGATATTATATTTCATTGCTGAATGGTATATATTAAGATATGGCGAAGAATTGGAAGCCCAAATCGATGCCCATTTGGTCGATCACCATAATGTGGATAGAGAACGTCCACCATCGAATAGTACATTGAGTAAGGTGTTTCGTTTTATTGTTAACTTTTTTATACTATAGCAAAAAAAAAAAAAAAAAAACAGAGACAAGGTCAATTAACGCATTACTCTTATACATAAACATAAATAAATATCTATATATACATATAAATAAATTTAATCAAAAGTTTTCGCGGAATTGGATTTGAAATTGCAATTCCAGTTACCAACAAAGTCAGTCAGTCAATCCAGTAGAAGTCGGTAGTCTATAGCCTGTAGTATGTCCAAGGCCCTAACTCTAAGAGAATGTAAAAAGCACAAAATCGAACCAGTTACCTGCCTGCTTGTCAGCTTGGTTCTGGTTTTCTTGTAATTTGTGTTAAGCAACAACAACAACAATAATAATAACAACAAAGCCTTAAATCAAACAATAAATGAAAAATAAAAGTAATAAAAAAACAAGTTGAACCACCTTTTTTGAGGCAGCAGCAACAACAGCATGAGTACACAATATAATTATAACATTTTGCATGCAGTCGCAAATAAATTTAACAGTTAAAGAAATCTTAAGGTAAGTCAGCAATACTATAAAAATTGTAATTGTTACAATGACTTCAAAATATTTACAAAACAATTGTGACGCATAAGATAACAATTTGATGACACTGTCCATCCATAAAGTTTGAATTCTTTATTTTAATTCCCTCAACTTGATCATTAATCAATCTCTTTAATATGAACTAATTAAGAAACAAACTTAAGATAAGTTTGCAAATTAATATTAGAAATATAATTAAATTGATTAATATTCGAATATAAATTAATTTAAACTGTCTTATTAAATGAAGAGTCAATGGTTCTAATAAAGATTTAACAAACATTTTATTTAAGATAGAATTCTTTAGATATTCTAAGATATTCATAGTTTTTTTTTATATCCTCCAACTAATAAAATATATTTTGACCCCCCACTAATTTTAAATCAACAAAATTAATTCAAATAAATTATATTTGAATGTGACATTAACAAAAGTCAAATCTAAAATAAGCCTATCTTTCGTTTTGATTAAAGACAAGACTTTTTAGTTTTTTTTTGTTTATAATTTGGCAGAAAATTGAACAATTTTTTGCTGTTATTCCAGATGATATCTAGTTTATGTATGATAATTTTAATTAAGCTAGTTATGCACATGGAAAATTTGATACTTTTGGAGAATGTTGAGAGTAAAATCGATTTTTATCAGTCAGCTGGCTGAATAGACTAAATTGTGGACCAGTTAAGTAGTTACAACATATGACGGGCGACAACGACTACCAGCCAACTGCAACTAATGTAAAATACCGGTTCACAAGCACACACACACACACACACACCAAGAGTGAGAGATAGAGAGAGGGGAGAGGTACACCCACACATATGCATTTAAAGTCGACACGGTGCTCCCATTCTCATAGACAAAACTACTACTCTACTACTACTTTAACTGACTATAAAATATCACAAGGTAGTTTGTATACATACATATATAGATAGATAGATAGATAGATACATATATATATATATATGTATATGTATAAAATGTAACGAGATTTCAGGCACACGCCGCTGAAAAAAAAAAAAACAATTCCGCATGCGGTAAACGACTCCAAGTTGGCGACGCTGTTCCAATTTGAATACCCCAAGACAATCGCACTTATAACCGAAACTGAAGCTGAAACTGAAGCTAAAGCTGGAGCTTGACTTGGTTTGAAGTTGGAGTTGAGTTAAGTTGAGTTGGAGTTAAGTTTTTGTTCAACTTTCACATACGTCAGTCGGATTGGATGCAGTGCAGCATTTAAGCTGGAGTACTTTGTCTCTGTGATGTAATAGCACACCAGCCCGCCAGCAAGCCAGCAAATCAGAGTCAGAGTCAGAAGTGAGGTGAGGTACTAGCGAGGTAGACAGAGGAATTAGAGACAGTTAAATATGCCATAATCCATTGCCAGTTACCGCACTGATTGATTTCATTATGAGAGACCATGTTGAAGAAAGAAAGAGGGGGTGGAGTCAGGCGGGGGAGATGGGCATTATTTTGCATTCAATTTCGATTTACTTACTTAGTTTACATTTCTTTAAATGAAAATCAAAATGCATTTATTTAAAAAATTTAATTGCACTGAACCATGCGGCGTATACGCAATAATTCATGAACCGTTTAAACAATTTCAGCTCGTTTCATTTCATTATGGCCAGAGTCCAATTCAAAACAGTTTTTAGGTGGTGCGTGTGTGTGACTAATGGCCAGATGGTTGATTGTTGACGGTTGATTATTTTATTTTTGAAAAAGGGCTTCAACTTTAATTGAATCTTCATTATTTCTTTCATTGTGATATTATGTCATTGCGGTCGCTCATTATGCTCCTAGGCATATTAATTTGTGATTCATTCAAATTATATCAAAATACATTTTATCGGCTTTTCTCTAAGCCATGACTTGATAAAATATAAAAACAATTGCCAGGGGTCAATTATTCACACGCTTCTTTATTATTGTTAAATAATATTTAAATCGAATTGCAATATGTTTATTAATTTTCTTTTATTTAGATTATTTATTCCACAATTAATTATATTTTTTAAATGTTGCAAGTCCTTGAATCAGTATTTTTCATTATAATTCTTTTTGTCAAATTGATACTAAATCATGTATAGAAAATGGTTTATAATTTCAATTATTGAATTAAACTATAGATGGCGCCACTCTTTTGTTAAACTTGAATAAAGATAAGATAAACATATACTTAACATTTTAATAATTCATTGAAACAAATTTTTAGATTAAGTTTCAATTCTTAATTTGTTGTCTTAATTGGAATATTGTTTGTATTTTTTTTTTTTTTTTGATCTAACATATTGGCTATAAGGAAGAAACAGCTTTTCAATTAATTTTGCAAATATATTTCTCATATAAATTTTGCAAACAAAACCAAAAATCTTAATCAATAAACCTGTTAAGCTGCTTATGAAGTAAAATTAACAAAAACAAAAAATTAAATAAAACAAAGGCACAAACTAAAGCAACAAGCAAAAAAAAATTCCATCACAAAATCGGTGGCAACGACTTGATAATACCCCGTCAATAAAAGTCAATAATATAAAAGCCATTTAGCGGTCAATATTCTATTTATGCTTTAAACAATTATAATAAAAAAAACTTGTTTAACCAATTTGTATGCGGAAAAATATGGCAAAAAACGAGGAGGTAATTGGGGCTAACAAAAAATTTATATATATATGTTGAATAACTTTTAAAGTCACTGGATTTCAATTGTGAACAAAGTATATATCTATATGGTATTTGTGTAGACTAAACTCGGGAATCGTTCCAATTGTTAATGCCCATTCAGAATGTGTGTATGTACCCTTTTAATCCATTGCTATACAGGGTATAAATACAGATCAGTGCAATATATCCAAAGTCATAGGTAAAGGCACAAAGTAAATCAAAAGCAAAACCAAATAAAAACTATTGCAGAATGTTGGGCAAGATGAAAATGTACAAAGAAAATGCCAATGAATTAAAATGCTCTTCCAGCTTAGAGTTGTTAAATGAAAAGCTTGCCGACTCTCTAAGCCTTAGCTCTTTTTTTTTTTTGCCTCTCTCTCTCTCTCTGTTTTAACCTGTCTACCTGTCTTTCTCTCTGTGTTACGCTCTTTTGCTGTTTCTCTACATCTCCTTTTCTCTCTGTGCCCTCTCTGTTTGAATGGGCAACGTGCCGCGCATGCGCAAAAGCAACACAAAACCAGTTTTTAGCATTAACAAAAGCTTTAGTTATAACCAAATTCCCATTTTTATGCCAACTCTCAAGTCATGTTGGCCAATCTCTGTCTGCAATTTCAGTCTGCAAACGGTTAGCCAGGTGAACGGCAGGCAGCAGCAATCGGAAAAGTTTTTCTTTTCTTTTATATATTTATATTTCTCTTGGGACCATACAGCCCACATTAGTAAGTGGGCGTGGCAGTTAACGTAAACGTAGAGTAGACGACGAAGCATGCGCCTAGCCTTCGTGTGTGTGCCAGACAGAGAGATAAAATTATATAAAAAAAAATCAATTTAATTTTTGTTTTATTTTTGGGAAATTTTGTGTTTAAAATTCAAGGAAAATCAGTGTTTAAATCTTCTTTAGAAGCAAAAAATTTTTACCAAGTGCCAAAAAATACAAAAAAAAAATGAAAAATATAATTAACACAAAGATCAACAACAAAAACCACAACTAAAGAAAAACCTAAATGCAAAGTTACAAAATCCGAGAAAAACATTAACAAAACAGCAATAAAATTTTCACAAGTGCACAGCCACAAATACAAATGCAAATACATACGCATACAAACACACACATACACATACAAAGACAAAGGAAAACCATTTATGGCTTGCAATTTTCTTTGTACACATGTGTGTGCGTGTTTTTGTGTGTGTGCGTTTTGTTGCGTTGTGTGTTAATGTGTGCAAACGCAATTTTTTTTTTTTTATTTTGTTTAACTTGAAGTTTTTGTTACGTTCAAATTAGATTTGATTTATGGAAAATGCTTAACAACTCATTGTAAAATAAAAAAGAATTATTTATAAATCAAAATCATTATAAATAGAATTTGATATATAATCTGACTATGTATCTTTAAGCAATAACAACAAAATAATTAATTATTTAATTATAAAACAAAATAAACGAAATTAAGCAAAATTCAATCAAATTAAACTAATATCAATCAAATAAAAAGACCCAAACACTTTATAAATAAAAATAAAAACAAATTTAAGAACTCTTACCACCTAATTAAAAATATATAATAACATAATGACTCAAAAACAATCCATTAATAGTACTTCTTTTTAATTAAATTGGGAATTTACTGATGACTTTTCAAGATACTCGATGAGATCTGTTCTATCTATTGATATCTTTTTTTATCTAGCACCTATATTTTGTAGATACTTGCTGATCCATTGAAATATTGAATAGAGATCACATGTTATTCTATCCAGCTATAAACATGTTTTATTTAAAAACAATTGTACTTAAAAAAATAATTTTTAGCATCCAGCGAAATTGCCATATTTTTAAATTTTGATTTGATTTCAAATTATACAATAAAGTATCTATTGAAGCAACTGTATTATAACCAAGTTTCGATATCAATATTAAATTAAAACTTTGAATATTAAGAAAAAATAAAATAATAATTAGAATATATTGTATAAAACGGTTTATAAATCTCATTGATTCCTCACAATATTAAAAATTGCCAGTAAACAAATTTCAATATTTTATAAAATATTAATCTTAACAACAACATAAACATTATTTTCGTAAGCAGAAATTTGGAACATTTGCAAAGGGAAATCAAAAAGAACAAATAAAGAAAAACATTAAAAAATAACTATAATTGAAATATTATTTGGATAATAATTTGTGGATTATACGCAACGAAAATTGGACATTAAAGGTAAGTAAAAATCAGTGATTTCTTTGATTTTATTTAATTTTTATCATACATTGAAAATACATACACTTGGAATCTATATATCTATACATTTTTATGCCCAACAGATACTTTTAAATACTATTTTTATATATAAATTACTTGTACCTAATAGTAATAGACAATCTGGTTCTTTGAGAGTTTAACTAGCCGATAGATAATCTAGTTTCTTCTATCTAAAGAAAAAAAAAAACTGCAGTCAAAACGCTTTTAAAGTCAGACACCTTAACTGTTGCCACGCCTAATCGGCACAAACTCATGGCCAAAAAAAAACACATCTCTCGATTTTTGTAAATTTTGCAAAAAGAAATATTATCTCAGGCGTTGCTAATTATTACTGTGCACCTTGTACATTGTTTGTTATCTACTTCTTCATCATCAGCAGCAGCAACATCAGCAACATCATTTGAAGTTTTCTTTCTTTTGCAGTTACAATTTAGTTTTTTGTTGGCGCATCTGCCACACACACACACACCCCACATACACACATACACACACACTTTTTATGTATATACATGGACAATCTGCGCCGATTTTACTTTCATCATCGGCAACAACAGCCAGCAAACGAAATTTTGAAATTTTACTTTCATTCATCTCCCGTTGTAGCCAGATTTTCACTCTACACTTTATTTGCCTTTTTCACACTTTTTAACTTAGCGTTTAACAAAAATTATTACAATTTTTGTTGCTGTTGTTACTTAATTATTCAAGAAGTTAAAACACTAAGAGAAACTTTCCACAAATTAAAATTAAATGTTGCTTAAATGATGAGAAGTAGAGGATGGTGTTTAATCGTAATATGTCTCTTTGCATATCCAATCATTTTGGTCAATTCAATTCGACTTTAAATAACTCGGATTGACATTCATTGAATCTGAACCTAAACTAACCGGAATGGGCGATTAAACTTATTAAACAGTCAAAATGCGATTTAATGACTCCAAATATATACATATATATGTATAGAAAAAGTTTAAAAATAAATACATATAAAAAAGAAGAAGGAGAAAAAACATACACACATACACAAAATTGAATTTAATGGCAATGGTTTTTCAAAAAGGAAACTCTCAGTTTTCACTTGGCAAACGAGATGGATTTGGTTTTGTTGATACGTTCGTTCATTCGTGTGAAGATGCCGTTGCAGATGCATGAAAGCCAAAAGAGAAACAAAACACAAATACACAAAAATAAAAAAAATAAAAAAAAAAAGGAAGATAGGCGTACGATGAGGGATTGAAAAATGAAATCAAACTTTAAAAATATTCCCCAAATATGAACTATAAATCGCTTATTCATTTTCTTACCTTTCAAAGTTCAGTTACCTAGTACATAACAAAGAAACATTAAAATCCTCTCTAAATATGGGAGAGAATGCAAACAATTCATTAAAATAATTACGTTTATGTAACTAGTTTTAGTTAAATATTCTTAAGGTTGTTCAATTTTAATGAATTCTTTTCTAATTATAAAAAACTTATAACAGATTTCAACGTTAAAATAATTTTGTAACTAACATTTCACATAAATCAGATAGTTTACAATAAAAATATATAAACATCTCATTATTACTAAAACTTCCCCCTTATTGATGACAAAGTGTAAGACATTTTAAGAGATTTTTAACTAACTACCATTATGTTTGATGTTGCAACTGGTATTAAACATACATCATTTAAATGGACCCATTATATCAATTTAATGCGATAATAACTATTAAAGAAAAATGTTTAATGGATACGAATTAAGATGGGAAATGGTATAATATATTAATCATTTCTATATGACAAATCACCGACAAGGTATCCATGCTCCATAAAATCAACTTCCTTCTTTTGTTGTATTAGCCAATTTTAGTAAATCCCGTTTTTAGTTGAAGGTTATATCAATTTGTCAACCAAATTCAACAATTTCACACCTTTAAACCAAAAATAAAAAAACCAAATATGGATTGCTTGTAGATTTATGATCGGCCATCAATTTGGAGCATCTACAAAACTGTTGCCAACATGTTTCTACCACAAATCGGCTAAAGGAGTCATTAAGCAACAACAAAAAGGTTAACAAATCAATAATCTTGCAACTAGACCACACAAAAAGCTACCAACAACAAAAAAAAAAAAATAACCAAAAAAAAAGCGACCTTGAAAGCTTCCAAGAAAAAAAATAATGACAAAAACTAATACATAAAAAAAGAGAAAAAAAAAAAAATTTAAGAGATGCTAATTTCTTACTGCAAAGACGCCAACAACTTTCTGACTTCTGCCTGCAACCGGTCGGGGCAACTAACAACAACAGCAACAAATTAGTTATTATAAAAAAAAAAAAAAACATTTTCGAGAAAAAAAAACAGAAAAAAAAACCAGTTGCTGACGTCGAAGAAAAATGTAAATGAAATCGAGAGTTTAGAGTCTTGAATAATGCAAAAAAAAAAAGGAGACACCGAAAAAATAATACAAAAATTAATTTTAATTGTTTATTGTCTTTTAAGTCAGACTGTGAATAACCTTAAGAATAATCTTTATCTCTTTATATTCTATTCATTCTAAGCTAAATTTATGAACAAATTATGGGAAATTTGCACAAATTCAAGGAAATTTCCATGGTAGAAAAATCAACATAAAATTTAATTGGAAACTTCCTAAAATCAGATCTAGATTTATTTCTAAGCTTTCCGTTTCATTTTTGATGATGCATCAACATTTTATTTTACCGGTATATCAAGTGTGTGTGTGTGTGTGTATGTATACGAGGGTAGACGTAAGAGTATTTCCTAAGCTTAATATAAAGCTTGTTTTCATGTTTTAAAAAACAAAAATTAACGTTTAATTGTTTCGGAAACGATTCTTTACAAGCGATAACCGTTTCATTAGAAGAAGAATATTTTCCAATCATTTCGTTAATTGAAATACATCTTGCATGACATCCCGGAAACGGAATAGGGGAAAAAAGCGAATTTATCTCATATCAACTTAAAACTATTACCAGGCAATAATACGAAAAATTAATTAACTATTTCAAAAGCGATTCAAGACAAAATCTTCATCACATTGATTTATAATTTCATTTGAAGATATGACAAAATGGTTTAATAGAAATTGATTGATTGACTGTGATTCTTAATTGTCAATATTAGTTACTTTTCGGTCAGCCCTCGTATGTGTAAGTGTGAGTATGTCATGATTTAGCCTTGAATTTGAACTTGACTAAAAACAATAAGCCAGGCAAGAGATAAAGTTGTTTTTGTTGTTGGTGTTGGTTTTGTTGCCGCTGATGGTGGGCCGTAAAATATTAGATGCCTAAAACGAAAAGCCAACACTAACAACAACAACAAAAAAAAATCGAATAACAAAAATAAAAAAGAAACATTTATTATTAATAGGCATTTTATATTATATTCCAAACAATGCATTGCACAAAAGTAGCCAAATAAAAGCTAAACCATAAAGTTACCATATTTAACTGGGGCTTCATTCATCATAAATGTCTCGACGACATGAATTATTGAGGACTGACCTTTGTTTTTGTTTTGTTTTTCTAACTAATGGATATAATTTTATGAAGATTTAAAACACACAGCTAATATTATATTAGAATCAAACATAAAATATATTAGCATAATATTAATTTTTCATTCCAATGGGTTTTGATTTATTGTAGCGGGAAACACAATTCTTAAAAAGATTGCTCAAATAAACAATCAAAATGTTTGAAATGGTTTCTTAAAGAAAAAAAATATCTTATTGCTAGTTTGAAATAAAACTAATCAAGAAATAAAACAAGAACAACTTTTAAGGCCGTCCTTCCGTACCGTAAAACAATTAAAATTGGCGCAAGATATCCTTAAGAGTTTATATTAGTTTTATATAACATTTTTGTAGAAAACTCCTACATGCACATACAACACTGGTGCATAACAGTGTTGCGTAACACTGATATGCTTAACAGTTCAGTACAGTTAGACAGAACAGTTAGACAGAACACTCAATTGGAAAGGAAACTTATGAATTTATATTTTAATTATGCTTGTGGGTTTTATTAAGAAATAGAATTTCAATTTGCATAAACTTGTTTATCATGGCAACCAATGATAAACTCACCAACTCTGCTCCATTTCAGCCACTTACTTACTTCATTACTGCATTACTTTTACACTCCGCCAAATTAAAGTGTGGATATCTTGCCACTAAATTTCTTTACTGTTCGTTAATTTAAACAAAGAGACAGCGAAACCACGAGATCGAAACGGCGATGGAGGGAGGAAGAAAAAAAAAACGCGTCAAGTGGCAGGTAATTGCATAATTAGTTAGGTTGCACAGCCTTCAATGTCACTTTGCGTTTTATTTTTGCTGTTCGTTTTGCCGTGTTTTTTTTTTTTTTGTTTTTGCTTCCCCACCACCTCTCTAACCGTCTTTTTGCTTACTTTACGTAAGCAAAACTGGCCAAAAGCAGCAGCAGCAGCAGCACTAACAGTGGCAGCAGTAGCTGTAACAGCAACAACAATATCAGGCGAAAGGGTAGCTAGACAGAGCACACAAAAAAAACTGAATAACTGAGCAAATAACAATGCATAACTATATCAAATTGAAAACCGAATAGCAATTTAAACACTTTCATTTTCAATATGTACAGTAAAATAATAGACAACATAGCCCCCCCCCCCCTTCTCATTACAATCATCTATATATAGAAACCGACATGCCTATATCGTAGAGGCAGACTTTAAGTTAATTATCTCTGCCTAGGCTAACACATAGTTTAGAAAAGTTCAATGGATCATTGCAATTTGCCAGCAATTGAGACAACATTGTGAGAGTATATCGATTGAGATTCGATTACATTTGGCTTGCAGTTTTATTGTCCATTGTTTAATTTGGTTTTCCCTTGAAGTCGTTTCATTGAAATGCCTAAATGTGACGATGACGGCCCATCCTCCTTTCCATTTATTCACGGCACAAAAGTTTGAGTTTTTTTTCTTATTTTTTTTCTTTTTCTTTTTTTTTTTTTTTTTGTTACAAAGATTTGAGTTTTGTTTCGTTCACACCCTTGTGCAAATCGAAAATAAAATGTGTGTCGTGCATTTTAAATGCACATTTCTGATGCTTGCTGGCACTTTTTGACATTTTGTAAACGAATGGATCAACTGATTGTCTTGTGAGTGCTTTTTATTTTCGGCTGTTTCTTTTTATATTTATCTTTGTTTGTCTGACAAAATATATGATAATTGCTATCGACAGATTAAAATCAAAATGAATAAATGCATTCTATTAATGGTAAATGTCAAAGAGTCTTATTTTAGATTTTCTAAAAATTTATATATTCAGTTGTATAAGAAGAGGAATTTAATGCAATTTAATTATCAGATATGTATAATAAAATATTTATGATACTATAAATATTAATCTCACTCAAAGATTCCTCTAAATTTAATTCTATATCTTTATTCAAATAATCTAGCTTCCGAAATACTTAAGTACATACATAAGTATAAAAAAAGTTTTTTAAGAGAAATTTAAGAAATATTAAAATGTCTTTTAAGTGCTTACTAAATATATCTAGAAATCAGGAAATTCTTTTGTTAAGACTTCAATTTATAAAAAAATTTTTAGTAAAATTTTTTTTTTATATAATTATTTAAAAGCGACGTTTGCTATAAACAGATTGTGTACAATTTTATTTATTTTTATATTTATATATATGTATGTATGTATATATATATAAAATTTATAATTTAATTATAAATTGAATCAGAAAGCACTTTCTTTACCATAGTCGAAGTCGGTCACCTTTTTCCCGAATTATCATAAATGGATTTTCCTGGTCTCAAATACCATATAAAATTTCTGATTCTGTTTTTCATAACATAGATTAGACTCAATTCACTCAATTTGGTATCATCGAAAGTGGCATGTAGACAATTTTCACATATTATTGTCATCAATGAGAAATTGAATTTTCACTACCTGAATTTTCCAAAAACGATAAGAACACTTTCTATCAACCAAATCTGGGCAGTGTGGGCCTTTCTTTTCTTTATTCTTTTCCGCCGCCAAGCAGAAGTAACGTTAAGTTCAGCACAAAGCTAACTACGTGAGTGCGGGCCAGGCCAATTGAATTCTCGAAGATTCGTGCCGAAAATATTAAATTAAAGTTGATAAAGAACTAAAGAATTTCTTTTTTTTTTCTCTCTCTCTCTCTCTCCAGCGTACAATGAACCATTGTACATTACTTTTTTTTGTTTTTGGGCGAATTTAACCAACAGAAAAGTTTATAAATATATTTCTTTTTCTTGATTTCAGTTAACAAAAAAAAAGACAAACCACAAACAAAAGGCAGAGGGAAATATTTGAAAAGAAAAAGTCAACATTTTAAAACATTTCACAAAATGAAAAGAGCCAAACGTTGGCTGTTGTTCATACCAGCGGCAGGTGAGTTGATAAAGATATTCCTTTTCTTTTTATTTCCCACAGATTCTAATATAATTTACAATTAAAAAAAATATATTATATATCGTGCAACGATTATACAATAAAAACTACAATATAAATATTTGCATTTACTTTTCAATTAGTGCTGCTATTGAGTCTATTGGCCTCCACGGATGCTGCGCTGCCCTTCAAGAAGGTTTCCATTGCCAAAACACCCGCCTCCACAACAAGCAAAACAACAACAACAACAGCAACTCCGGAAGCTCTAGAAACACTTGCAGCAGCAGATGATGACGATGAACAACAACAAGTGCCACCCAGTGGAGAGGGTGGTGAAACTAAGGTAAGATTTTCCAATCAAAAAAAAAAAGTGAATTAATCATAATTAGCTAACCCTTTTTTCTATAGGATGATAATGTCACGATATCGAAGAACTCTAAATTGACGGGAATACCACAAATTGATTATATTTGGGATCCAAATTTGCCCAGAGAGCTAAGGGGGTAAGTTTCAATTTTAACTTAAATGTTAAACAATCGAAAACAGTAAGAATAACCAAAAAATATATTGATTTTTCTTACTTTTATTATTGACTGGATAGTTTGTTTAATATTTAATCAATTTTTTTTTTTTGTCTTTTAGCTTTAATCTGTCAACCTATCCATTCTTATCAACTGTACCGCCGCAAGACGAGATCCATTTTAAATGTGAGGGACTTCACGATGGTTTCTATGCTTCCATTGAGTACAAGTGTCAAGTGAGTAGTAACTAGTGACGAAGTCGACGGTCGACCTTGTATGACAATTGGTCAACCCTAAAGACGAACGCAATGTGGTTAATTTCTCTTTTTTTTTCGTCGCCTTTACATGCCCAAAAAAAAATAAAAAAAAACTTGTTTACGCTATGATCTTGACCTCAAAATTGGTTTATGTGTGCCGAAACAAAGCGACGATAAAGATTTAGTTAGTTATGGTAGATTAGATATGCTCACTAAAAAGCTTTACAAATTTATTTCTTACTACACAGATTTATCATCATTGTGTCTATGGCATACGTCACGATTTTCTATGCGCCAATTTTACTGCATTTGATCAACGTACCTTTATTTGCCATTTTGCCTCTGATGTGGATTGTGAGGGTTCACAAAAATATTGGAATAGGCAAGTAAATTAATATTTTAAAGGCAAACTAATTTGTTAATTAATATTAAATATTATTTAATTTGTAGAAATGATGAACTATATATGGCCACAACAACCACATCAACATCAACAACAACAACAGAGCCACCACCTACTCAACCCCATAGACGTAGAATTCCACAACGTCCTTCACGAAGACGGCCATATGATCTTCGACGACCAATTGATGATTATTACTATGATGATGATGAGGAACAACATGAGGATGATTACTATGAAGAGCGTTTTAATAGACGTCAGAAAACTAAAAGGCTACGTCATAGAAAGCCTATTAAAGAGGTAGACTATGATGATGAATATGAGGACGAGAAACCCGCTGTGCCACCACCACGACGTAATCGTAATCGTTATAGGGATGAAGATGAAGAGCCACTAGAAGAAGACTATGATGATCGAAGAAGTAATCGTCGACGTAAACCTTCTACAGCTGGACGCAAGATATCAGCCCGTAAGCCGCAGGTAGAAGGAAGACGCAGTTTTAATGAGGAACGTTCACCGCCGCTCAACAGGCGTCGTTCAAATGAGAAACGTTTCAGTAGTACGCCAAGTTCTTTGTCATCAGCAGCTCTAGACGATCTGGATGACTATGAGACACCCTATGCGGATGTCGATCAGGAAGAGGCAGCCGAAGAACAAACACCACAAAAAGTTAAGACTTCCACAGCAAAAGCATTGACGGAATTTATTACACCAAAAGCAGCTGCAGCCTCGGTTTATGCACGACCTCGAGCACCACCACGTATAGCACGGCCAGTACCCATTAATGAGAAAAAGAAATATTCATATCCAGTGCAAAAGACAAATACAGCTACGACGACACCAAAACCAGAATCCGATGAGGATTATTATCAACAGGAAGCACAGCAAGAGGAGACGGAAGATGAGTACGATCAACCGTTGCCAGTTAGAAGTACATCGCCATCTTTGCGCCGCCGTCCAGCTGGTCCTACCAGGAATCCCTTACGTAAACCAGTTACGGAGAAAAAGGCTGCATTGGAGAACGATTACTATGAAGAGCCACCAACAACGCGTCGTAAACAGCTAGCAAGGCCTCAGGCCAGAACCAGAGCTCCTCCACCCGCTACAGCTGATGTAGATTTCTTAGATGAAGATGATCAACCAATTAGGGGACAACGATTGCGACCAAAACCAGCTCCACGTAAAGCTATACCGCGTCCACGTCAACCCATACAAGAAACAGAGGAAGCTCATGAAGATGAAAAGCTCGACGAAGTGCATCCATCCCTTAGACCAAGGGTTAACGCGTTGCCTAGAAGAAAACAGACGAGACAGAGAACAGAAGTGAGGGAAGAACACCAAGAAGAGCCATCCAAAGCACAACAAGAAGAGCAACACGAAGAGGGTCAAGATCAGGAACTGGAGCCGGTGAAGCCCTCTTTACGCCCCTCTGCGGTACGTGTGGTCAAGCGTCCATTTTTGCCCTCACGTGGTGGTAGTCCCTATTTACCGCGTGGCCTGCAACCAGTGGGTGTTGCTTTGAAACCATCATCATCACCAGCACCTACCACTCAGAGTACACCCATCGATATGGGCTCTACTATATCGGGTGTACGTCTATTAGAGCATGGTGCACCATTGCTAAGAAGTCAAGATGACGATGATGATGATGATGATGATGTTATTGATGATCGTCCGAAGCAATCAGTGCCACCATTACGAACAACATTGCCACCGCGCAGTGCACTGCCGGCAGTCACACCTAAACGTAATCCAGAGCCGCAACGTCCCAAACTAAATTTGGATGAGCTCTATGAGAATGATTACGATGTGACCCTTAATGATGCATTAGATCCCACGCTTAAACCGTTATCCACACATTCGCATCCGCATACGCATTCGCATCAACATCCACAACAGCAGCAGCAACCACAGCTTCAATATCGCCCCTATGCCAGTGCCTACAATAATCCATTTGCCTATCAGCCGCAGCAACAGACTCAGCCTCAGCAATCATTATCCTCATTATCCGCTTCATCATCACCAGCAGCTGGTGGCTATCATAGTGATTCCTATTTCTCATCGACAGATATACGCCGGCGGGCCATTGTCGGCCCATCGCCGCAAGGGACGCGTTCACATAGACACGAATACCCTGCTGCCGGAGGATCAGCCGCAGTAAGAGTTGCCCAGCATTTCTACGATGACTTTGCCTATTAGTCTGTTTCACATATCTCTTTAACTGTGAAATCAAGGTGATTCTAATATCCAATATCTATATTCCTATATTCATCTTATTTTTTTTTATTTACAGTTGTAAATAAAAACTGGTAGAGAACGAGAGGATGTTCCGCCCCACCCCAAAATAATAATAATAAAAAAAAAAAAACAAAAAAACGGTGCACACTTTGGTTCCATTTTTAACATCCTTACAGCAAAGAAAACTCTCTCTCTCTATGTAATTTTAGTCGAAGAAAAAGATAATTACTTATAATTCTTAAATTAAGGGCAAATAGCTTAAATAAATTTGTACAAATTTTTTTTTTAATAGAAATTATTTAATTTTTTTTATTTCATAGGACAAAGTAAAATTAAACTGAAACTCATTTTTCCAGAAACTAAAACACAAAAATTGTAAGAAAAACTTAGACAACAAAAATTTTGCTGTACTTGAGTCCTAAAAATTTTATATATTTTATTTTTGATAATGTATTTTGTGTTCTTAAAGGAAAAATATTTTACTCTTTAGTTTATATAAATACTTTGAAAAGTTAATTTATTAAATTTGAAGAAAAACTTCTCGTAAACTGATTAACTATTTTAAATCTTCTGGAGAATACTTTGAAATATAGATTTTCGATAAATATTGGAACAAACCAATTCGAGTTTCATGATTTAAGTCATACGATTTGTGCATAATCTATTTGCCCTTAACTTAAAACATATAGGTATATATTGTATAATACTCAATTGTCGTGATAGTAGCCGAAAACAAAACAAAAAACAATAATTTTGGCAAATTTGATTGCTAACAAAGTGTTTTTTTTTTTTTTATAAATCTAGTAGTTATTATCTTTAAACCAACTACAACAACTAAAAGAATCACAAGAAGAACAGCAACAACGACATCATCATTTACATCAGATGTCCTTAATGTAAATTTTTAGAGAAAATCAAAAATAAGTATCCTAATTTAAACAAAACAAAAAATTAAACAAATAATCACAAAAGTTTGCGTACAATATAATTTGTATGCGCAATAATATTTTAGGGACATAAGTCGCAGCGTCTTATATTAAAAAGATACAAAATAAAATCATGATAATTAAAAAACTTATAATATTTACCATTATCATCCAATACGTTTCTTTTTAATCCGTTTAATTTGATAGTAGACAGACTTTCAGATTTTCAGTTTCCTCCTCCAAATGGTCAAGTTTTTTCATTAAAATTATCTGACACAACAAAAAAAAAGAAACAAAAATTTAGTTGGTATACAATTTGCACATAAAGTCGAGCCGGCGACATTTAGATATCTTTATAAAATATAAAAAATAAAGAGCTTTCATTTTTTAGCTCCTATATTAATAAAATCTAATTAAAATAGCTGATGTCTTTTATATCAGAAAAATCTACTTCAACTATTCAATTATTATTATTTCCGCCGTCTCTTGGGCCACATAGCAGAAAACTTTGCTATCGTATCCCATATAACATCCTGCCTTGAGTTAAAATAATACTTGGTAATAACTGCAAAACAAGCTCTTAAGATGGAAGGTAGGACAGATGCCACTTAATGAATTGAAGAGCATAAAATACAATCATTTCCACATTGTGTCTATCAATACTATTTTCACTTTAAAAAAATACGAAAAAATATAATACAAACCTTTGCAGCCGAAATGATTTCAGTTGCCACTTTAAGTGACATATGCTCGACGGATTTAACCAAAGTTGTGGGGTGATTTTTGGCAATATCCTCAATAGATTTGAAGCCTGCGGCATAAAATTGTTTGGCACGATTCTTAAAATGAAGGAAAACGGATATTAATGGATATTAATTGAACTTATTTAAAATAAAAGACATACCATTTTTACACAAGGTAGTTCCAATAATGGCTCCAGCTCCAAGGTTCCACAGCGATCCATCTTATGAAGTATCCTCTCGAACAATGGTTTATAACACCAGAATTCATCGATTTGGTCACAAAGACGAACAATGGCACTAGAGGCAGCTATGGACTGGCTAATTAAGTGTTGTAATGAGCCTCGTTCTACATTATACTTGGATGCCACATTGGGTAGTGGTTGTAAATCCAATATATCATTTAAGATAAGCACCTTATAGAGACGATTCAATTGAAGAGCCAAAGGACCCTGAACCGATTGATTTTTTAACAATTTTGCTGCATGAGCTTCGGTGAAACCCAATCGACAGAATAATGCTTGATTATCCGTGGTTAATGAGGTGTAGGCATGAAAAAGAATCGATGCATCGGCAGGAAATAGCTCATCACCACGCTCATTAGAATTGAAGCAGACAATTAAATATAATAGATGCAGGTAACTGGTTAAAATGAGTTGCTGCTGAGCCAATTTCAGTTCCTTGTGTATGGCATAGGTCCGCTTGTAATCAATACCCGCTTTAAATGCAGCTCGTCCTATATCGGTCAATTGAAATCGTGTGGATTGGCCAATTAAAAGTCGACGATCATTTGCTGGACGATTTGATGTTCCTGCTTGATTTACATCCTGTGTCGTTAAAATGTCTGTGCAATTATTATTGGTTTTATTATTTTTCGGTTCAGTTAGTTGAAGAACTTTGTTTTTAAACATTTCCCGTAGGATGCGTAGCACCAGATCATCTACAGCTACATCCATAGCTTTGGCTTGTACGGCCAAAAGAGTACTGTTGATTAAACGATTCAAATCCCGACGACATTCAGCCAAATTCAGGCCAATAACGCTTAAAATAAGCGACTACAAGAAAGAAAGAAAAATATAAAAAGAAATATATGTAGATCAGTAATCTATAGAATACAAATACGAAAGAAGTCCTGAAGGGACATAAAATTATAATCTCCTATTCATTCAGGATATGAGCTTAGAGATGATAAAAACTGTCAGTTTACCTGTAATCCCACTGCCTCCATATGATCCATTGAACTCAGTGCCTTATCCATGGGTGAGAGCAGCATCTGGCCCACTTTTAAATTATCCTTGCTCTGTGCAATTAATATACTTTCGCCTGCTTCACCGAAACCGGCACGACCAGCGCGTCCGACCATTTGTTTGTATTTACACAATGTCATAAATTCTTGTCCCACATAAGGAGCACGTATGATAACCCGTTTGGCTGGCAAGTTAACACCAGCCGCCAAAGTTGATGTACAACAGATGACTGTGATGACACCAAATCGATAAGCGGCTTCAATATATTTTCGTTCGTCTGTCATTAGACCCGAATGATGATAGGCAATGCCATAGGGTAGAGTTTTAGCTAAAATGGGACTCAGAAATCCACACATTTTATCCAAAGCATCAATGAGATCAACTTTTTCGCTTTTACGATGGTCCAAAAACTTTTGCTTCGGAACAATGCGACTCAGGAGAAGGGCGACATTCTCACAATTTTTACGGGTGGGGCAAAAAACCAGACAACAATGTTCCGGAGCACATTCACTAATTAAACCAGCCAAATGGTCAGGGTCGGCACGTTCAACAGCGTTGCTGTACTGTGTTAAAATTAAAACCACAAATTAATGGTTATTAAATATTGAAAATATTTCTAGACTTACATTAAAATTAACGCTGTGACTAGGGAGAAAGATATCCTCCAGGGCTTTACCATTTTGATGAATTTGTAATAGATCCCTGCCACATTTAATGTATTCTTTCAGTTCGACAGGTCGAAAACCACGAGTATAGACATCTGCCTTGAGGAATGATGAAATCTCACACAGATTACCTATGGTGGCACTCATGCCAACTATTTGTATATCAGCTGTTAAGATAATAAACCATTTATTAAACGAAGAATTATTTTTAAAAGAGAGTTAGACAAACCATTTAAAAACATCACTTTGGTGAGAAAAGACTCCAAGATAGCTCCTCTACCTCTTTCGCCAATCAAATGTAACTCATCCACAACCACTAAACCAATTTCATGTGGTCTATCTACTTCGATAAGGCTATCCATTAGGACTGCACCCTTTTCAATAGAAGCTACAAAAAGACTACGTCTCTTTCGACATGGTTGCGGTGGACATTTACCCTTGCCAGCTGTATACTCCTCGACTAGAAAATCCAAAGCAATTGCAAATGGGGCCATAGCACTGACTTTTTCTTGCACTATGGACACATAGGGTAAAATAAATAATACATTCTTTTCCTGGCAAAGTAACTCGCGCAGCATTAGTATTTCGGCTACCAATGTTTTGCCTCCACTTGTGGGTAACGCATAGATAAGATTCTTACGCTGGCGTATGGCTGGTAAATTCAGGCATTCATCTTGCCACTCTGCAATGGATAATGATTAATGAATTTGGCATCTGAAATTCTCAATTTATAATTTCCACACTTACCATATAAACTTTTAATGCTTTTATGCTCGAATATCATACGGCGAACTTTATCGGGTAGGCCATAGAAGTCACCTTTGGAGTGAAATATGGGATAATTGGGTTTCTGTAACTGCTGCTGCTCGAAATCGGCAAAAGCCTGACTATCCCACAGCATGGGATCCAACATTGAACGAAGCTCTTCACTTGTCTCATATTGGGATCCTTGGATTGCAGGTTCAATTATGGGTTTGGCCAAAAGAAGGGATGATTCATCTTTTGGTTTTGTTTCCTTGACGGGTTTGCTTTCTTTTTTTGGTGTTTTGGGTTTCTTGAAGACCACCGCATCTAGAAAAATTTGCGTATTTTGCTCTAGAGGATCACTATAATCTTCGGCTCCATGAAAAATATCTTCCATTTCCGCAATGCTTAGATCATTTAAATTGATTTGCTTGAAGATTTCATCAGCATTGACTTCGGCATCTTCATCTAGACTAATCTTTGAGAGATCTTGACGAGATTTGGTTTCCACTTTTGGTGATTTGCTGGTTGATGTTCCAGGAAAAGTCATATCACCGAAAAGACTATCGTCAGAACTGTTTAAGTGATCTTGACCATTTGGAGCTTGGGTGCCGAAGAGTTTCAGCTGTCCATTACTACTGTTATTGCCACTGAGCAAATCTTCTAGCTTAGCATTGGAAAAGAAACTGTCTCCCTGACTGTCATCTGGCCAAAAGATACTTTCACTGCACAATCGTTTAGAATCCGGCAGGAGTTGATCATTTTGGGGCGGGTTAATAATTTGTTTTCGTTTATTTAATGACATTTGATAAACTTTCGCGCTCAATGTGCTCAGGTGGTACTAACGCGTTATCAAAAAAATACCAAAAGAAAAATTACACAGGGCTGAAATGTTGTGACTTCAAATGACCGCTGTGAATGGAATAATATTCTAAAGAGGATTTTAAATATTATTCAATCATATATTATTTATTGAAATGAATCAAATAATTGTTGCATTAATTAAAAATCACTTATGCCAAATTAAATAAATTAACGAATAAGTTATTCACACTTCCGCTCTGAAAACGGGTAACTGTTCAACACTGAAATTTGAGATACACTTGATTTTGTTTTTCATCATATTCTTGTATGGCATTTTCTCGAGTTGCATTTAAATGAAATAAGGGAATGATTCAATTTTACATGCTATATAATGGCTAAAAAGGAAGGCGCAATTGGCTATCACCGAGAGGACGGGGACTCTTGGTTTTTGGAGCATGTGACCACAAAAAGAAGAATCCTTTTATCCGAGGGAGAGAATGTAATTGGCCGTCATTCCTGCTGTAAAATAGTTCTGGATCAGTTCTATGATTATCTCTCGCGACAGCATTTGAACATCATAGTGAATAGAACAGGAGTGATGCTAAGGTCAATGGTAAGTTTACGTTTTAGTTTGAAATCTCCCCAATTTATATTTTTGATTTACAGAATGCCATGAATGGAGTCTTCATTAATGGTATTCGTCTCGATGTGGGCGAAAAGTCTGCCGCCGAAGGAGACCAGATAAGTCTAAGCATCCAGGAACCAGAATACCCAGTGCCCCCTCGACATGGAGTATTTATATTAAAAAAAACGGTGGTTCTTGGTGACGAGATAGTCATTGTAACCGATGATGACGATACCGAGCCATTACCTCCAGAGAAATCTGGAGTTAGGTGTCAAACTGATGTACAATTCAATTTGGCCATGCAATTGGGAAAGGATATAAAGGAGGAGGCGTGCGAGGCTGAAGTGCCGGTTGAAGAACCAGCATCAGTCATATTACATTTGCCCAAGCTATCCGATGTTAAAGAGGAAGGCGTTAGCCAAGTCAGCAATAATATTGAAGATATTTTTGGTGAACCAGATGACCAAATATTGGACACTGTGCTTCAATTGAATCCATATGTCTATAACAAGTTGTCTACTACTTCGACCACCTCTGTTGCTATTAACAAAATGATGCAGAATGGCGATCATATTGAGTTAAGGGATGATATGCCTCCACCTGCAAATCCACCTCCTCTAGCTGCAGCAAATCCACCTACCCTTCCACCATCACCTCCAGATGATGACTATGATGAAAACATGGAATTGTCTCAAGTGGTCTTACAGGGGATGAAAGAAGAAATGGCTTTAGATGATTTTAATATTGATGAAGATGAAGATTTTCTCATGGTTAATAATGTTAAGAATGAGGAATCTTTACCTGTTTCAAATGTTTTTCCCGAATGGGATGAAGATGAAATCATTGTCATAGAAGACGATGATGAAGAATCTTTTAATAAAGTAGCTGATTGGTCATCGAAGTTATTGACACAAAATAATGCCGAACAATTGCAAATGTCACAAGCTTATCCTTTGGATGACGAAGATGACAAAGAATCAGATAACAACGAAACTATTCATCTACCTCGGCGTAATCATCGGATGCGCATTGATAGTAGTAGCAGCGATGATGTTGAGTCTGTGGAGGGTAAGCATTTGAATTACTTTTAAAAACCATTTTCCTTTACGATTTTTCCTTTTCTTTTTGTTCAGAAGACTTCCCTACTAATAAGTCTCAAATTTCCAAGACGCGACCTTGTATTGTTTTATTGAAGAAAAATGGATCATTAAATAGTGGCAATAACGATTCTACATTATTCACACGGCGTACGAAGGCCCCCACAATGGAGGAAGAGATTACGGCGTGTTTAAATAGAGAAAATGCCATGGCAGAGGAACCCTTATTATTTCAAAGACGCCAGCAGGAGGATAAAAATCAGATTAATAAGTTACTACCTAAAAATGAGGTAGATATTGAAGAAATGGTGTTGGATATATGCTCCGAATTTGATGAAATGGTGCCAACCAAGAAAAAGAAGTCAAATTTAATTACTTCTGATAAGAATATAATTACTGAATTGCCATCAGAATCACCTATCAACGCTGAGGTCAATAAATTAAAGCCCATCATTGATTTCACGGAATCAACCTCTTCTGAAAAAACAAAGTCATTGACTTCAGGCAAGGAGTTGGATAGATCAAACGAAAAAATTGCTGACGATGTTTTAAGCAAAACCGCTCAAACTAATTTATTGGACAAGCCATCAAAAGATAACAAATGCCACAAGTCCGTAATGAGAAAACGTTCCAAAACTGTATCTTCACGCGAAGATTTGACAATTGAATCGAAATCTCCCACTAAAAAGCTGGGTCAATCCTCAGTGGCATCAACTAATGACATTCCAAAACATTCGGATTTTCGTCAACGTATCAAATCTGTATCTTCCCGCAAAGACGAAATGCCAAATAAAGAGATTCCTTTAGAACAATCAGCATTAAAGGTCGATAATGTTTCAAAAGTATCTGCTGCACTTGACTCAAATAAGGTGGCTAATAGGTCAAAAATACGTCCCCGTTCAAAAACCGTGTCAGCTCGTGAGGATTTAGAGATAAAAGAAGTAAATTCTGTAGAGAAATTGTTAGCAAAAAAGAAGGATTTCAAAGAAACGGAAAAAGAAACTACTAAGCCAGGACCAATTAGTACAATCTCAAAGCAGGAGCAGTCCAAAAAAAAGTCGCCTCCACCTCGATGTCTTTTGGTTATAGATGCACCATGTTTGCCCACTAGAAAAGAAAAACTAGGTAGTGTTTCTGCTAAAGATATTCAAAGCAAAAATAAGATACTTCAACGTCAACGTTCGCTGGACTGTCAAGCTGAGATTAAATTAAAATGGTATCAAAAACCCAAAGATAAGAAAAAGGACGACATTAAAATAAGAAAAAATCGAAAAGAAATTCTCAAGAAATTGGCCAATGATAAGAAACCCGAGGAAGCAACCGAGCCAAAGCGAAAATTTCACAATACCAAAGTACCCAAAATGAGTCATACGAATCGTGGAGCCTTTTTAACCGACATAAAAGATTCAGCCGAAGCTTCGCCACCGTTAAAAAAACCCAAAATCTGTCCAGAAGCAAAGTCTTCAAAACCACCTTCACGACGCAACACAATTGAAACGTTTTCTCAGCAGCTACAAGCTGCCAACGATATTTATCTGCCGTCCGCATCTTCAACCACATCCTCATCCACAAGTTCCGTCTCTACCTCAGCCAGACGTCCGCCTGAACGTCGTGATGCTGCAATTGCCCGAAGTCAAAGAACTTGTAATCGAGTGACATTTGCCAGTATGGAAAGAGAATTTGAATTGCGTAAACAGCTGGACAAGGAGGCTCGTAGCGAGCGCCATGTGAGATTTAACTTAAATGTACAGATTAGATATATCGAACGTGTTTCAAATACCCATTCCCGAATTCGAAAAGAAGCACTCAAGCAATATCTCAGTACACATCAGGAAAGAAGCGAATGGGCACGAAATCTGTATAATAAAAGAAAGAGAGTCACTGACTTTATGGCTATGATTTTGAAATGGGGTAATGAATGGTTAAAGGTGCGTAGTGCGGATGTGGTGGCCGAATCGGATGTCCTTGTGCCCATACCACATGAATTTAAAAACTACAAACAGTACAAAGAGTAAGTTAAATAAAAAATGAATATTTTCGTTGAGAAATGCTAAAAGACAGATTCTTCTTTTGACAGAACTTTTATGCCTCTGATGAAACTTGAGCTATTGACAACTATAGAGAGAGGTTACAAACATTCTAAAATCAATTTCGAAGTCAGCTTAAAAAGTTTCACTAATGAAAATAATTATTTTATGCTTGTTACAAGATGTAAGATATAATTTTATTTCATATTTTCTAATAATACTAATTTAATAATATAAATCTTCATCTTAGGCCCCAACAAAATGGTTTGGCACTGCCTCTATACACTATCCAGCGGCACTAAACTAAATGAAGTGTTTGCCCATCTGTCAAAATTTTGTAAAATTACTGGTAAGCATATAAGAACTGAATGTTTCCATTAACTATATTCATTATATTAAAATGTTTATATATCTCTCGCTTTTAGATAATTCCTATGAACTAGTTTTCAGCATTTTACAAGACAATATTACCATGAAGCAATTGAGTGAAATAAAAACCTTAAACGTTATAGCGGCAGTAGACAGTTTGCGTGTGGAATTGGGTGCTTTTGAGGCTATATATCAGTTGGGGTGTTCACCGTTATTTCATCGCATACTCACACCCAGCGAAAATGTACAAAGAGTGGCAAAACCTATGTCATCCTATAAAGGATTCCTTCGTCTTAACGATCATCAGCGTGAAATTTGTATGCAAACATCTCAGCGAGTAGTAGACGATGGCAACGCGAGTATAACTTTAATACAAGGTCCTCCCGGTACTGGGAAATCTGTGGTTATATCGAATCTCTGTTTGCAGTGTCTTTATGGAGACACCACTAACCGACTTGATCGCAAAATACTTATTTGTGCCCATTCCAATACAGCTGTAGATAATATAACACTATATTTGGATAATGTCAGAAGGAGTATGACACGAAATCGATTTGAATTCCTACGATTTGGTTGGTACGAGAAAATGTCTGAAAAAACCCGAATCTTTTCGTTGGAACATCATCTGCAACAGGCGAAAGCACAGAAACTTGAACGTTTAACTGTAGAACAATTGGAGCAATTGAAATACCAACAACGCGAATTGAAAACGGAAATCAATGAATTGAAGCAACGAAATAATTTAAATGTTCGACTCCAACAGCAGTTGGAGCAAAAACAGAAACAATGCCAACACATTCAAGATCAATTAAATCCATCACTTACACCACGTGAAGAATATGAAATATCCCATATGGTAATACGCAGAGCCAATATCGTCTGTACTACTTTATCATCTTGTGTTAAATTGTCACGATTTATTAATTATTTTGATATATGCATTATTGATGAGGCCACTCAATGCACTGAACCGTGGACCCTATTGCCATTGCGTTTTGCAGTTAATCATTTGGTTTTAGTGGGTGATACTCAGCAATTGCCAGCAACTGTTATATCGCAGAAGGCTCAAGATTTTGGATTAGCCAACTCTATGTTTGATCGGATACAGCGCTGTCTCAATGATCAGTTATTGGCTAAGCCCGGTTCCACTCAGCTAGTTCATACAAAAATCTTTAAATTGAGCATGCAATATCGTATGCATCCGGAAATCTGCCGTTGGCCTAATCGTTATTTTTACGAGGATCAGTTGGTGAATTCACCCTGCTGGCTAATGCGACATCCAGCTTCCATTATACCCTACTGTGTAATCAATTTGAGTTTCACCCGGGATACAAACGACACAAGCAATCGTAGTATTAGCAATGATAAAGAGGCTCAGTTTGTGGCCCAACTTTTGGTTGAAATGGATAAGCATATGCCCACCACGCAATATAAATATGGCCTCATATCACCATATAATAATCAATGTTTTGCCTTAAGTCAGCTGATACCCAAAGAAATGAAAATAACTCCATCTACAGTGGACTCGTATCAGGGCTTGGAACAGGATGTTATAATCATATCAAATGCCCGTACTCGTGGTTGCGGCTTCTTGACCAACTATCAACGCTTAAATGTTGCCCTTACTAGGGCCAAAAGATGCCTAATTATATGCGGCAACTTTGATGATCTACAGGTAAAAATCTTAAAAGATAAAAAGCAACATTCGTCCCCAAAGTTAATGTCGTTTTTCTATTTCCAGTCGGTAGATATGTGGCGTGCCTTAATAAACGATGCCTGTGATCGAGGTGTTTATATAGATCTGCAGCGTGATCATGCCGATGACCTGCAGAAAAATTTGATGCCAAAACTATTAACTAAGCCCGTTCCAACAGATAAAAACCAAGTACAGGAACTGCCATTGAAGGAGCGAGATAGTCTAAGCTCAAGTGCCAAAGAGAGAGAGAAAGAAAATGTAATAAATTTGAGTTAATAAAATTACTCGTACATTCAGTTTTTTCTATATATATAGATATACATATATATGTATTTGTATAACATTAATAGAGACTTGGAGAGTTTTTGGGTTTTTTCTTATTATCATTGTTTAAATGGAAAACTTTTGTACACTTAACTCATAAAACACATTGGATGACTTGAATTAACACTATGTATTTCTATGCCAAAAGGAACATGTTGAAATAAATGAATATAAATAATAAAATTTTTAACATATATTGTGATATATATCATTTGTTTCGTTTCTTTTATTGCACTAAATAAACGAAATAATAAAAATCAAAAGTCTTTTTTCCTTCAATAAACTTAAAACTGATATTTACGTATATTGTTGTTGATGTTGTTCTTCTTGATTGTTAAAAAACTTAAAATGCTTTGCTCTTTAATTAAAATAATTGCAAGTAGAATTCTCAATTTTTGTATTCCATTCACTTGTTTCTTTAACGCCTCTAGATTAATAGTAGTTAAGTTTTTATGTAAATTCACTAACAACATCTTACGCACACACACATATACAATAATTAATTATTATAATTAAATTCTTCTTTAATTGATTTTTTTTTTTTCGCTTCTTTTTTCTGGTTTGTTGTTTGCTTTAGGTCCTAAATATTAGATTAATGGAATCGCTTAACAAACAAATTTCTGATTGCACTTAAATAATCATCATCATATTCATAAAATTAATAACAAAACTGTCTAAACTAAAATCTACGAAAAAAAAAACGAAATAATAATCGACAATATTACAATTGCCCTCCCGCCTCTTGGCTCAATAAAACTAATAATTTTTGCCGACTTCAAGCAAACAATTCTCGTTTAGTTTTTCTTCAAATATGGGAAAACTAATTATCTTTAGTTTTCAATTTAGTTTAGGTCAGCATATCGCCTAGAGCATCCTTAAGGGATTGATAAATTTGGTGTTGTTGTTCTGGTTTTAGATTATATATCTGCGTCAAAAGCTTAGCCGGCGATGGGGTTCTTATGAAACTGGAAATGTACACGTTAACAAATGTGGCCATTAAGAATTGGCAATCGAAACGATCCATAATGCCGCCATGGCCAGGAATCATGTCACCAAAATCCTATACAAATAACCGAAAAATAAAATTGTGATTATTTAACATAATTCATTTGAAACAATGTGCAATCACAACACAACGCTTACCTTAATCTTGAAAGCACGCTTAAAGCCGGAAGCAAAGAAACCACCAAATGGTCCTATTATTGAACTGAACAGGCTCAATGATATAGAATGCCAGATAAAGGGATAAATATTCAAGGTCTTGCCCAAGCCAAACTGTTAAAAAATTAGAAAAAAGTACACATTTATATATTTTCCAAATATAAGAACATAGTATAAATATCAGCCCGATTTGATTATTATTAAGGCTATTAAGCTATATATTCTTTATTCTATGATGTAAATAATTTGTTTATCATTCTTATTTCACTTACCAATTTCAAGCTATATTCCTGTGGTGTAAATAAGTAGCTCGGTACGCACGACATGGTCATGCGAGCCAATTCCTCCGAGTATTGTATTGGACAAATGAAATATTGATAGTTGCACAATACATATGAGAAGAGTATTCCGAAAAGTACCGTGGCAAAACCACCACCAATGAAACCCTCCCATGTTTTCTTAGGACTCAGCTTAATGAGCGGTGTACGTCCAAAGAAGAAGCCAAATACATAGGCCATGACATCATTGCAAACAATCATCGACACCGGCACTATGAACCATATAAGGCCTTCAAATATATTTTGTATAATTAAATACGATTGGGTAACAACAATCAGCAATGAAACATGAGTCCAGGCAAATAGACTAAATTGCTTAATATAGTATTTCTTGACGAGTGACAGGACAAACCATACGAAACCAATTATGTAAAGAGCAAATGAAAGGAAGCGATGATACGTTACCAAGAATTTTAAATATTCCTAGAAGAAAAGCCGTAAAGTTAGATAAAATTTAGTATTTAATTATAATCACTACTCACCAATCGATTGATTACTACGCCAAAATAATCGACTAGATTTTCGCCATAAAAGAAATAATTGGATGTTAATAGAAAGTACCAGGAGAGGCTACGGAACCAAGGTAGACCGTGTATGCGATACACTTGATAACCAATTGAGATAATCTCCTGAAAGCATTTCACCTGCACAAGCAAAGTCTGAAATGGATTCAAAGGTTTGAATTGGGGATTGTCTCTTTTAGTGATTAAGTGAACCATAGTAACCACTCACCGTGACCATCAAGGCCAATGGTCCACCATAGATGATCAGGGCAAATCCACAAATCATAATCCATGTGAATATTCCACGAATGACCCAATTCTTCCATCTGCCAACAAAATTTGAAGATGAAAAAGTAAATATTTTATGTATATGTAAACAGTATCCAAATTGTGCACAGCTGTTAAGTCTTATGATGAAATATTTTTGGAATTTTTTTTAATATTGTATCTGCTTGCATGTTTCATTTGTTCTGTTTTTGCTCAGCGTATTCTATTTTTGTGTATTTACACATACCGATCGGGTAAATCCTTTAAAGCTGAGTCCAATAACTCTGGCGTCTTGTCTGTGCCCTGAGGCAAATTTTTGGCCAACTCTTCAACGAATTTCTCTTCAGGAATTTTTTCCTCTTCGGAATCGACCTAAGGACAAAAGAAAAATAGCAAAAATATCAATTAAAATAAAAGTATATTAATTTAAACATTTATACAAAACTTTTCTACAGACAATACAAAAGTATAATACCGGAATCTATATATGTATTTTTGTATATTTATGTTCTTGACCAGCATCAATAAATAATTCCATACGGATAAGCAAATAAATATATATTAAATTGTGATGCCATTTTTCTATTTCTTTATTTCGGTTTATCGATGGGATAACAGATTGATAACAGGATTTATTGTTAATAGCTATACTGCAATTCGAAATTCTATTCGAAAAATTATTCTATAGTAAATTTAATTTCAAAGTCCATTGGCAATGGAAAAAAATTTTGCACATACATACATACATACAAACTTACTATATAATCAGCCCCTAAAGATACGGAAAGTGTATATAGTACAGCAAATACAATCAACAACAATTTGTATCCAAAAATTCTGCTCGCTGCATATATTCGGCGCGACTTTTATCATTTATTGTTGCTAGGTTTTGGTCATAGCATACCCTCTAGATATACATAGAAGTACATTAGGCAGTGGACATTGCCGAAATATATTCAAAGGTCAATACAAATATGCATAGTGTATTTATATCTGGACGCAAGAATATTTTCTAAAATGTATTATTTGATTAATGAAGGAAGACTTTCCTATAATGAAATTATGCGAGTAAATTGAATTTCCAGTAGAAAAAAAGCTTTGACATATACATATTATTCTTTTTACAATGTACAGACTGAGTATCAAGAAGTCGTCGCCCAAATGGGAGAAACGAAGTTACGGCTCTTTTTTGGTGGCGTGTTTAATGCCAAAATTGGGAATCGTTGATAAGGTAATGGTGGAGAGGAATAGAGGTGGCAGGCTTATCATTGACCATCCGGAACAGATCAGATCAAGACGAGAGTAATGTATGGTGAGGGTAGTAGCAGATGGTAAGGGAAGAATAGGTAAGAAGGAAGTCCGACCGCTTCCGTAATGCTGGGCTTAATTGGATTTTGTTTGAATGGAATAATGGCGCTATATTACAGCACAGTGGGTGGCGGTGAATGGTTTGGGGTTGGTTTAGCGTCTCTGTTATTGGATTTTCTCTTGCCTCTCTTACACTCTCGCTCTTTCACCCACCTGCTTGTGCGTCAGAGAATAACAATAACACACACAGACACACACAGAGACACACGCGTACACGAGAATTGGAATACATACAAATAATTTGTGTTTTTGTTATTTTTTTCTCGTTTTTTCTTGGTTTTATGCGCTCCACTGAATTATGCAAATGGAATTGGAAAGGAATTTGGCCTGCTCCACATTTAAGTCAATTGCCTTTGTCTCTTTGACTGTGACTTACATGATCGGAGGAATCAGCAGCCGAAGAATTGCGTTTCTCTCCAGCTCCAGAAGCTGCAGGCACTCCACCTCCACTTGCTCCAGCTTGGAGCACTTCGTCCTCAGCCTTTCTGCGTCGCACTTCGGTCATTATTTGTAACCGATTCTCGTTTGACCGCAATCAATTCGAATGTATTATTGATTTTAATTTATATTTATTAGTTTACTTTAGTTTGTTAACACTTGATTTCTGTTTCTGTTCTGTTCCGTTCTCCCCAAGAATTTTCTCTACTTAACTTTTTGATTGTTTTTGCAGGGGCCACTATTTTGATTTATGATGAGTGCCTGTGAACCCCTATTTTGTACAGAGCATAACAGCTGTAGAAGTGATGGCAATGTTAATAGTCACAGTTTAGAGGAGAAATATATTTCTAGTATAAAATCTTCAAAACTTCCAAATTTTTTTATTTTTAATTTTAAATTCTTAGAAAAATAACAAGAGTCAAGGAACGATATGGTTATTTAACAAACATGACCCGAAATTTTTGAAGTTTTAAGCTATCTGTTGCTATATTTATCAATTTTACAAATTTAAAAATATTCCAAATTTCGTGATCATTAATTTACTGCAGATAAAGGCACATTTTCCATCAACAGCACGATGTTAACCAGTATTTCTAAAATAATATATTCGTATTTTAAATGATAATTCAATTAGAAAGAAAAATCGGTTTGTTTTATTAAGATTTTAAAACATTGGCTTTCATAACTCAAGAATGTAAATGTTTAATCGATATCGATGACCTCATTATCCATCCTAGACTTTTTGTTCTTGGCCGGAACGGATTCTTCCTCATCGGATGAGTCCAAAATTTCTGTTATATCTTCGCTGGGTTTGCGCTTAGTGGCCTGTGGCTTCTCAGTGGGAGGGCTTGGGCTTGAGACAGTAAGTTTATCGGTGGCAGTTGTGATAACCACATCCTCGGAAAGGGCATTATCATCCTCTTCAATGACCAGACAATCATCATCATCATCATCATCATCAACCGTAGCCTTCACTGGTGGTGGTCGTGATCGTTTTGATGTGGACGGTCCATCATCTGGGGATTCTTCTCCATTTGCAGATCGTTTGCGAGAGGGCTTTGCCTTCTCTGTCTTATCCTCCTCATTTTTAGTTTCCTCTTTGGGTTGCAATTGGCTCTTATCGGCTATCACTTCGAATAGCTTTTCATCCCGGTCTGCGTCGATATGGTTTATAATAATGCTTAATTTATAATTCTGATGGAAGTCATCACACGACAATATGACACCATCCACCACTTTTAAATCACTCAGCAGCTTTCCTTCGTTTTCAACGGTTTCATCCTCGTCCGATGAAATCAAAATAGAGCCAGTTAAATGGATTGTAACATCTGGATTAAGCATGTGCAAAGTCTTGATCAAAACTTCATCACGCAGATTCTTTACATTAACACGCTTCGTATCAATTTTTAAAGTAATTGCCGGGTCAGTGGCACAGACATAACAGTTCGGATTCGGTTGAGGAAAGAAAGCATCCGGGACTAGTAATTGTTTACGACCATTAACACGTAAACGGGCGTAAACAGATTTGCATTGTTCCCACTTAGCTTGAATGACATTCAACATTCGCATCACCGATAATCCAGCCGTGATTGCATTTGTCGTAGCTATTGCTGGTATTATGTTACCAGCCATCGACTTAATCTCAAAACGAGATTTACGCTCTATATCAAAGACATACGAACGTATATTGGCACATGCCGATACAAAATCCATCGCCGGTTGATCATCCTTATCCCAGACTAAAGTATCATCTCCGCGCAAGTTAAGAAAAGCATCACTTAGATCTTTTATAGATTTAGCAAAAATCTGTGCACATTCTTCTATTGACCAGATTTTATGATTCTGTTTGCTATATTCAGATACTTCGCCTTCGACTGGCTTTAACGAGGACCATTCAATTGGTGTTGGAGCTTTACGGGATTTCCATAAATTCGACATGCGTAGCAAATAGTGAATATCGTCATTGAAGAATTTGTTAAACAATTTACTAGGGTCGTATTCAAAGTCTTTTGCCCATTGACGAGTATTTATACGTACAATATTACCATCATCGTCTCTTTCTTCTATTTCATCCTCTGTATCTTCTGTAGCTAGATCTTTAGATTCATCTTTTTTAGCTTCATCTTCTTTAGCTTCATTTTCTTTAGCTTTATTTTTCTTAGCTTCATCTTTCGTAGCTTCATTTTCTTTAGTTTGATCTTCTTTAGCTTCATCTTTAGTTTCATCTTCTTTAGCTTCATCTTTAGTTTCATCTTCTTTAGCTTCATCTTTAGTTTCATCTTCTTTAGCTTCATCTTTAGTTTCATCTTCTTTAGCTTCATCTTCAAATTCATAATCTTCATCCTCGGCGTTTGGATCGGCTGCATCGGGTGAAATATCTTCATCTTCCTGAGACTCACCAAAAAGTTGGCTACAAAATCAAAATCAAAATGCAAGAATTAAATTTAATATTATAGTTTAAATCCGATATTGGACTCACTTAAACAAATGCTTGGCCCATACAATGCAATGTATTGGCTCTGATGGTGTATTCCTTATAGTACATCCTGGGAAACTGCGTTGCTTCTCCTTTGGAGTACACTCATAGCATTGTGTTAGTCCTCGCTTAATAACTTCAACTTGACCATTATAGCCTGAAGTTCCACTTTCAATCAGGGGAACTTCAGCATTGAGACACATGCGATTCACATGATTGCGTGCAGCACGGTTATCCAAAGCACTCAAAACTACACTAAATTTCTTAAAGAAATTTACACCATAATCAGTACTGCAAAATAAAATAACATATTAGAAATGGAATACATAAATTATAAGTATTAATCAAAAACCTTTTTACATATGAGAAAGTCAATTTATCTGCCATTTTAAAAACTCAAGAGATATATTTTTTAGACGTTATCATTACCGTTGTATTTAAAAATTGAATTTTTCAAACAAAAAAAAACCAATAAGGAAAGGTATAACTAACTAGACAAAAAAGTATCAGTCTAAATTAAAACCTTTATTTTATTTTTTAAAAAGTAAAAGCGAATTATGATTTGATAGGTTATTTCACCAACAACAAAACTAAATAATTGAAGGGAAAATGCTTATTATTTAAAAAATCAACAAGTATTGCTAAAATGATTATCTATCATTTTTGCAGGCGAATAATGATATTTATTTGCATTAAAAAAAATGTATTGGATTTAAACACTTACGATGTTACACTAGCATGATGGGCAATTATTTTGGCATCCGGATTGAAACTTAGAGCACTTTCGCGTGCAACCTGCGCCTTGGATTTGCCCACATGCTCCCGATGGAATAAGAATTGTCGATTTAAATTGCTCAGGTCAATGGTATCCAGATCAATCTATGCAGTAAACATTTATAATGACAAGGATTTTTTATAATACAATGGAGTTTTGTCTATCAATACTTACAATTTCAATATCAAGAAACCCGCTAAGCACCAAATTTTTTAGTACCTCGCAGCCAATGCCACCGGCACCCACGACGAGAACTTTTGATGATTTAATTAGTTCTTGCAAAGTCGTGGGGAATACGCCATCAATTGAACTAGCCATTTTACTTTAATTTTATTTCTTGAGTTATTAGCAATTGACAACTAACTCAAATCTTATCCCAGACAAATTAGTATAAAATTTGTCGAAGATGACGCCGGTTAGAGATGCTTGATAGACGATAGAAAAGTAATCGACTTCAATCGATAAAAAAGGTATTATTTGTAGATTTCAAGAATAAGGGTATTTTCACAAGTTTTGCATCACTGCCAAACGAGATTTATTCCAAAAATGCTTACTGAGCTACTGACAAAAATTGTATGCCATTTAATAATTACAGGGATACTGTGTACTAATAAAGATTTCATTTTACTTTTGGGAATATAGTTTTATTTGAAAAATAAATGTTGTCAGCTCTAATTTTCTGCGAAAATTGCACATCTCTAATTCTGGCACTGCGTGTTTTCCCACCCTTTGTAATGCCGGGCTTTTCCTTTTGTTTATAGTTCATATTTATATATAGCAAACTATGAAAATCGCAATAGAAGGATGCGCCCATGGCGAACTGGAACGAATTTATAACACCATCGAGGTCATTGAAAGAGACCAGAAGATAAAGATTGATTTACTTTTATGCTGTGGCGACTTTCAATCTACGCGAAATCTAAAGGATTTGCAAACGATGGCTGTACCTAAAAAGTATCTGGATATGTGCACGTTTTACAAGTGAGCAATGTAGCAGCATACATTTTATTTGATCTCACTCACTAAAATATTTTTTCTCTAGATACTATAGTGGTGAATTAGTGGCTCCAGTGCTCACCATATTTATTGGCGGGAACCACGAGGCATCAAATTATTTGCAAGAGTTACCCTATGGTGGATGGGTGGCACCCAACATATACTATCTTGGCTATGCTGGGGTGGTGCAAGTTAATGGTTTGCGAATAGCTGGTATCAGTGGCATATATAAAGGTCATGATTTTCTTAGGGGTCACCATGAATTTCCACCATATACGGAAAGCACTTGTCGGAGTGTCTATCATGTGCGACAATTGGAAGTGTTTCGACTTAAGCAGTTATCTGGAAAAGTGGATATATTTTTGTCACATGATTGGCCGACTGGTATCTATGAATATGGCAATAAAGAGCAGTTATTGAAAAGAAAACCCTTTTTTGCCGACGACATGGAAACTGGCAAACTGGGTAGTGTGCCACTTGAAGAATTGTTAAAGTCAGTTAGGCCGGAATATTGGTTTGCAGCCCATTTGCATTGTAAATTTGCTGCTCTGGTACCCCATCAAGCTAGACAACCTCTGTGTTCCTCATCCAGCAGTAGCGAAAGTGATGATGACGACAGAGATAATATTCCTACTTTTTCCCCTAAACCTATTGCTACCACAAAATTTTTAGCATTAGACAAATGCCTGCCCAGGCGAGGATTTCTTCAAGTGTTAGATCTACCAAGCAGTCATGTAGAGGGTAAACCCCATTTGGAATACGATCCTGAATGGTTGTCCATACTCTTGAACACCAATCACTTAATTTCTGTCAAGGAAAATTATTACTATTTGCCAGGAAAGAGGGCTGGAGAGCTTACAGAACGTTTTAACTTTACACCCACTGCAGAAGAATTGGCCCTAATCCAAGAAAAATTCAAAACCCTTGAAATTCCTGAGAATTTTCAAATTACATCTAAGGCTTACGATCCCCTGGAAGAGTCAAACTATAAGCAAATGTATATAGAACAACCCGAACCACAGCTAAATCCTCAATCTAATGAGTTCTGTTCGCATTTGGGAATAGATGATCCCCTATGCTTGGCCCTTCTGGCCAATGGTAAGCAATTACCTTCCATGGAATTTGAACATAAAGAGTTGGAAGAACAATCAATAGGTCAGGCAATACTAGAAGAAACCAGGGGTGATTCATTGGAAACACCTTTGAAAAGAAAGTTAAATTTAAAGTTACCAGCTCCCACAGCAATAGACCATATAGAAGATGAAGAATTAGAGTTCGATAGGAATGTCACAGATTTGCCCGACAAACCAAAAGAAAGTGATGATGATGTCCAGGACTCTTTGAAAGTGGAAAAGGAAGAGCTGCCCGCTGCACTTGTTAGTCCCAAAAAATTTAAAAGAAGGAACCAGAATATTTATCAAAACGAAGATAACGAGCAGGATTAAGAAAAGCAATATTTTCACTATTTAAAAACAAATTGTATAAACAGATCCCTATCAATTAATCTAATCCAATTTTACGTTTTTTTACACACAAGATGTACAACAAATACCTTAAACCAATTATTTTAACTGAATATGACCGCTTTAAGTTAAATTTAAGTAAAAAATGTTGTTTTGTAATTTAGTATAAGCGAAACCTCCCAACTTTGTAGCAAAAACTTAATGTACTGAATTAAGAAAGAATTGTATCATATAAATTAATCTCAATAATTGAACGTTTTAAAAAAAAAAAAGAAAAAAATTTCTTTTTTTTTTATTCAAATAACACAGAAAATGCTTGGCAAATGTCGCCTAATTTTTTGATAAAGATTAAATTAGTTAATCACGGTAAACAAAAAAAAAATAAAATAAATATTACTGTATTTTGGACGCATGTCCCTGTCCTTGTGCCGGTGCACCACCTCCTCCATTATCGCCTGCTCCACCATCATACGCCTCGGCGGCGCAACGAAAACCACAGGCTAGAATCGTCTCCGGCGTGTCGAGCATATCACAATAGTAACTTAGGGGCGAGGGTATGCAATGCAATTGCACTTCATTGTTATCCAACAATTTGGGGCGATAAAATCGGCAGCGACGTGGCCCATATAACGGTATATTAGCATCGTAGGGTGGACTCAGTATATCAAAGAATGCGGCTACTCCATTGCCGCCTGGGGTGGCCGATTGTGTGATCTGATGGTAGTTTCTCTTGCGTGGAGTTAACATAACTGTTGGTGATCCCACTGTTGCCAAACTGGGTGGCTCAGCTTTCACCCTAACCACAGAGGGATTCTTATCATAGATCAATGGCTCATGTGGTTCCAATTGCTGTGAATAGCTTTGAATTTGCAATTGACCCCAAATTACACGCAGAAGGCCATACATCATTGGATGATCATGTAGGGGAATGGACCTGCTATCACGCACTATGAACAAACTCATGGAGAATCGTTCATCTTCAAAGATAGGCATATATGTACATGGGGCTCGTCCAGCATTTGGAATTGCGGCATTGCGGAACAATTCTTCCTTGAGATCCAAATCACGGTAGGTGAGTTCATCTGTTAAATGCTTCAGTTGCTGAAGATTGGTCTGAAAGCTGTTGTGATTCGCACGATCAAACGTCTTAAAGGCCTGACGCAGCACATTGATAAAGTGTGCGGTCATTATTTTTATCAGCCGAGGCCCCAACTGAGTGTCTCACTTCTCGTCCGAAAATCGAAACCCACAGATAAACAAATAAAACACTAAAGTCGAAGCCAGCCGTTTACACTAGTGATGAGCAACACAACCGATGGTTTAACTGTGACAGGTAACAGTAACAGAGCAAGATATCATTGGTATTGCTTCACGACTATAAAATCACTGAAAAATCTGCCAAAAATTAGAAATTCATATGTATATTAAATTTTACATAAATGCCGAATGTCAAAACAGTCAACAGTGCTGCTACAAAGTTAATAAAGCCTACATATTTAGTTCAGTTTGCTTTACAAATATTGAATTGGTAAATACATAATAGCTGACGAAACACAAGGAAATCTAGAAAGTTAATTGATTCAACAGAACCATAAGTATATTAAGGGCACCTTTGGGTAAAAGTAACTGCTTTTCACGTCAAATTGGTTCTTGATCTGAAATGTCATAGGTGCAGATGGTTCTTCTCTAGTTGCCAAAAGTGTTGGTAACGGCAGCGAAATTTATTTAAAGAGGACTATTGAACTTTTTAATATTTATTTTAGATGTAACAAAATGTTGACAACAATCCAAGCCTTAAATGTTCAGAAGCCCCTTTCCTTGGACTGTGTAGCATGTGTCAGCACCCAAGATTTGTATTCACGCTTCTTCATGGACATTTGCTTGTGCCGGGGATGCGTCGGACAGATGACATAACCGCGCTCTTGCCTTACTACTATGTAGCAATCTTTGCAACGTCGCTTCAGGCGTCCTTTCACTTTAAAGCCGGCTACCTGCTGTAAAAGGCTACTAAAAGGCAACAGTAATCCTCCAAGTCCCCCTATTGTGGAAGGAGCCAGTTGGGTGTTTGTACTGTTGTTGTTGGTAATGCAGGTGGAAATGACTGCCGGTCGTGTTAACATGTGAAATCCACACGTGGCATTCACATTTTGCCATATGCGGCAGCTCTGTTGCAACAATTTGCTAGAGAACGACATCTGAAATATAAAACTTTTCATTTAAATTAAGCCAAAAACAAAGAAATATACAACAGAAACCTTGCCGTTCAGCTGTGATAACTAATTAGAGATGAACTTATGAGTGTCAGTGTTGAACAATACAGCAGTGGAATCGGGATGTTCACAATAGTAATAACATTCATCTTTAATATATCTGTCTCTTTCATTCATTTTGCACCTTGTAAATTCTTTGTGGCGCTAAACTCAAATTCCCCAATGGCAACGTAATAATAATTTTGTGATTATACCTCAGATTTTATAATGAAGAAAACAACACAATGATTTTCAAAATTACTCAAATGCATTAATCGTTCATTACAAAAACATTATGTATATATTTATATTTAAAAACAAAATTGTTAAACGTTAAAAATCTTTTAAATATTTTTTTTTTTTGTTTATTTTTCAAAAATATCGTTCCATCTAGTACGTACAACTATATACGATGTGTGTATGGGTGTATAAAGTGAAATGCTCTGTTAAATTCTCTTCCTCTCTGACCTTCAGTTTAAGGGGAGCAATTTGAAAGAGGGTTAGGTTAGGATAGTTGTGGTGAAATTAGGGGACTTTGGATCTCATTAAATGAGGAATTTTTTACATTTTATAAAGATTTACAAATGGATCTTTAACTTAAAAGTTATTCTCGTAACAATTTTAGAGTAGATGCTCGAAAAAAAAGTGTTCTCTAGTTGCTCTGTTTATATACCCTTGCAGTTTGCACTACCATGCTCAGCAGGGAGTGCCACTGAAGCCATAACTAGTCCCTCAGTCGCCACATGCAAACTGTTTTTAACATTTGTCGGAGGAATGTACCCTAGGAAAGATAGATTAATCACAATGGATCAACCTATATTCTTTGAGATTCAAATTTGGTATCCAAGTATTTGAAAATAGATCCGGCCCATCGCCTATATGTAGATCGGACTAGTTTTTATTCTTATGATAAGTTTTTGGTATATTATCTAAATTCTCGAAAGTTATATGCACGTAAAAGAGAGGGACATCAATTCCATTGAGTGTCAAATATCAGAGAAATACAAGGGTATATAAATTTCGGCGCGCCGAAGTAATTTTATGGTGTGTGTTTTGTTTTTTACACCCTTGCAATAACAACAAGCGTGTATTCACTTTGGTCATTAAACGCAGTATATAGTATATATACATCATACATACAACTTGATCCTTCAGTATTAAAGCTAGTTGGATACAGTGACAATCTGACAACTGTTTGATATAGCTTTCTTAGGAACGATAGATCCAAATAACAATTGATCTAGTAGGAAAAGCCTTTCACTATATTTGAAAGACTTTATAGGTATATATAGCTGCATATAGCATTTATCGGTTGAAACGAGAGAACTTGCAAGGGTGTACAAACTTCGACCCGGCCGAAGTTATCTGACGTGTTCTTCTTTTTCTTATTTGTTGTGTTTTAATTATAAATCTATAAAATAAATATAATATGTATATTTTTTGCAGCATGCTTTGCGTATTGTTTTTTGTACAATAGACTGTACGAAAATCCAGAGAATGCCTTTACAGCCATTTAACATTTCGTAGTTTTTTTTT
Source organism: Drosophila emarginata (assembly GCA_037075365.1). NCBI lineage: Eukaryota > Metazoa > Arthropoda > Insecta > Diptera > Drosophilidae > Drosophila > Drosophila emarginata. Next base: position 6,430,527 of record JBAMCD010000296.1, read on the forward strand.
TTTTTTGTTTTTTTCGGTTTATATCTTTTTTCGTTTGCGTGGAAAGAATATGAGAAAAACAATCAATCAAGTCAGAAATCGAAGAACCGAGTCTCGATGTACGTTAAGTTGTTGTTATTTGTGTTGCACTGCCTTCACACTTGTCAGTTAAGAGCCAAATTTAAATGAAGAGGGCACAGTGGTTTGGGGGAAGGCAAAACCTCCCTGCTTCTCAATTAATTTAGATTCCTTGGCAGCCTTACGCTGATCAGCCGTGACGACCACATCTTGGAGAGCCTTGGCCTGCTCAGGACTCAGATTGGAGGTGAGTAGCGCATACCAGGCCTGATCTTGGGCGGAGAGTGCTAAAAATGTATAAAACCAAATAAAATTGAATCAATTTAAATCAGTTTATTATATTATTTAATTTAAATTTACCTGTTATAACTTCCTTGAACGTCCAATATTCATCAATGGCGCTATCATTTTCTTCGTCATCAATTGGAGTGGTGAAGGTCTCCAGACCCGTTTCATTTAGATCACCGACAGATTCTTCGGCCTCATCATTTGAATCCTCATCATCATCTTTCAGTTCGGCCTTAATTTCGAAGCCAGCTTCGGCGCCCTTCGTCTTAGTGAAATCAGCCAAATTATCTAGATAACTTGGTGCCATTTCATCCATATCATCTTCATCACTAGAAAGGGCTTCTAAAATGATATATTAACAAGAGACATATATATTTATAGATATTACAGCTATAATCTCTAAAATATTTTCTCACCCTCGCAATCATCACCATCTTCTTCCTCTTCTTCCCCCTCCTCCTCTTGAGCTCTGGATTCGTAAGCACGCTTTAGACCATCGAAAAGTAGGATAAGTGAGGGGACTATCTTCTGAGCAACTTCGCTCAATACCAGAGGCTTGGCATCACCCAATGAGATGAGCGTACAAAGACCCAGCACACATAGTTTCCGATCATGAATGCTGAAATGGACAAAATATATCCAAATGAAATAATTAGCAAATTGATAAGAATTGTATAACTTACCCCAAAAAGCAATCTGTATCGTGTAGCCATTGTTTAATAAAATGCGAACTTATCGGTTCATTATTTGGCTGCGACATCTTATCCAAAATGGTTAATAATAATTGGGGATTATAGTAGAGTGCCGCAATAACCACTTGGAGGCACATGGTGCGCAATTCGGAAGATAGAACTTCGCGTGTCAAACGCGACAAGGCCAATTCCACAAACATATGAATGACAGAATCAATTTGTCCTTTGCATTGCAAAATGATAACTTCCATCAGTTTGGCCGCATGACATTCAGGATCTTCACCCGGTGAACTGTTGAGCATCTATAGGAAATACAATTAAAATTAGTTATAGAAATATTGTGACAGACTCCTTGATTGTCTTACGGTTTTGCACATATCCAAAATTGCTAGAAGACGATTGGGATTGGATAGAAAAGCTGGTGTATCCACTGTCACATAGTTATGCAATGCTGGCATTATGTCTATAAAGTAATCGACTCCATCTTTTTTGAAAACCTGATAGATTAATTCTAACATTTGCCACATTTCTGGCGAAATCGCTTTGGAGGTTAAATCATAGACCAATGAAAATGTTTCCTCATAAAAATCTGCAAAAGAAAACATAAAACAAGGGCGGTTAAAACAAATCTTTATGTATCACTACACGATTTTAGCTCACCTGTAATATTATGTTGGAATATATGACCCACTACATTAATGACAATTGGATGCAAGTTGATTAGGACATTGGGATGTTCCTCCATTACACTCAATAGAGTTTCTATGGTATTCAGCAGACCCATGGCTGTGATGGCCTTCTCATCGGATCCCTCTTCAGATTCCAGAACTTGACTAAATGTCGTTGCCAAATGCTGACAGATTTCAGTAGCCACTGGTAACAATTGTTCAGTAAAAGTGCAAACAATCTTTTGCATGACATTCGTCAAATCTTCATTCTCTGTCTCTCTGATAATGGTCAATAGCTCCTTAGTGATCTCTTTAATTTGACCCTCAACATATTCGGGCGCCTTATCCTGAGACGATAGGAACATTTGCAGGCCAATGGCCGCTTCAACTTTAACTGGCAACTCTTTGTCCGTTAGCAAGGCATTTGTGGTCAAACGCATAATCTCACGTAGAACATCAGGATTCTTGATTTGCACATCGCAGAAATAGTGTAAGACCCAACAGGCTCGTGCTCGTAAATGTCCGGCTGGGTTTTGGAATTCCGGAAAAACATAGGTAGTAAGCATAGATTCAACTTGATCACGGTAGAGAGCCTTCTTTAGCAGCACTTCTGCCAATGTACCAATCATATGGAGGGCACCATCCTTTTGTTTATTATCCGCATTTGGTGACGTTATAATTTGCATTATAGTATTCATGGCCTTTGGCAGAATACCCTTGCGCTTCTTACAAGCGGAGTGCAGCAATGATTGTGCCGCTGGCACTGGAGTCGCATAGTCTTCAAATATATCAAATTTCAAGCGTATGTACTCATATGGATCACTTTCCCACAGCTCCTGATCGGAATCAGTGAATGACATAATTGGAAATATCACATCCTGTATGACAGCCACCATATGGGGTTTAATTAACTTCCACGTGTACGCATGACTCACACTAAAAATATAGGTAAATAGATATATGGATTAAAGATTTAAATATTTATTAAAATTCATATTTTTCAATGTTTGAATGGATTTGGTATTTTTTTTTTAAATATTAAATAACACTGTATAAAAAGTCACTTACGCATTTTTTAAATAATTGAGTACGTCGGTGAGGACACGTGGCGAAACATAGACCCGATTACGATATTGATCTAGAATTTTTAATAGTACCTCCAACACACCTTGACTAAAGGTGGGTAAATACCATTCGGCAAATTTTTGATATTTTTCACTCACAACATTACCGGGACTGCCATAGCTATTAAGTACAACACGAATGGGATTAATAAATTAATCAAAACATATTTATTATTGATGAACACTTACCGTTCAAACATTCTAACCATAATATGAAGAGCCCATTTCTTGACCTTCCAATGGGGAAACTCTGTGCGCTCATCATCCTCCAAATGGGAACAATCTGGTACGGCACGATCAGCGATCTGACGGCATATTTCCATCCATTGTGAGAATACCTCTTTGGTTATTAAATCCAATGGTAAACTATATTGTGTCAGCGCATAATAGATTTTGAGTATTTGTTTTTGCAATAGCACCGCCTGTTCCGATTGCTGTTCCTGGCTACTAAGCAAACGAACCAACTGATAGATCATCGGCAGAAGCAAATTCATTGCCTCATTTAATGGTGTTCGCTCCTCGGAACGTTTGTATTCATAGGTTTTAACCAATTGATACATTGTAACCAATGCACCATTCCAACCATTCACATCGGGATTTTGCAAATAAATGCTTATGTTATCCACCACTTGGGGCCAGCGTCCAGGAAAATCTACTTTAATTATGTGATTAACGCAAACAGAGAGTTGAACTCTATAAAATGGGATAAAATTATAAAAATTCGATATTAACAAATTTCTTTCTATGTGCCATATAATTAATATATAAAGTTATAATATATCACCTTATCAATTCTGGGGCATGAACAATTGCATCCACCATGGCACTACGTATCATGGCCCGATCCTGTTCGTGTATCGAGAATGGTATCGGTTCGCCCGGCTTTGCCTCATGATCTGACCAGCTGCTATTGATCAAATTCTTCAAATAGACAGCGCCAGCTTGACGCACCGGCTGCTCCAATGTGTTTTGCATAACAATTTGCAATATGGTCGGCACAAATCCAATGATTTTGTGTATCTAGGTGTAGAGTGAAAGAGATAGTTGATATAAGGGAGAGAGAGACAGAGAGAAATAAAAGTGTAAATAGATTCTATGTTTACACAGCTGGAGAAATTAAAAGGAAAGAAGATGGGATGAGGTGGAGGTGGTGGAGAAGGGTTTTGCCAAAAAAGAATCAAATGTCAGCAATTGGAAAACGAGCAACATTTGATAGGAAAAAAACGTATTTTAGATTCATAACACAATCCCAGAGACATAGCTAGAGCTATAGACCAAAGCTCGGCGACGACAATTTCCTATAAATACTGATAAAGTTAATTAACTATTAGAACAAAAGGGAGGGGCAGGCAGATGGCTGTGGTTGGTGGAAGACAAATCGTTAGCTAAGCTGACTCAGTGCGTGCCAGCACAGTGACTCAAAAACAATTGGTTAATTGAGAAATTCAAGTAAAAAATGCCAATTTCTAGCGTATGCTAATTAAGATTGTTGCCAAGTGGCAAGTGACCTCATCAGTTGTAAGATGATTCGGTATAAATTAATCATACTATAATGTAAGTCAATCCATTTAATATATAAAAAGTAAAGTAATTTTAAGGTCCTATCGAAATAAAGTTTAGACCACAGTGCTCGGTGCACACAGACAACCACATGCACATACACGGAAGCATAGAAATTGCAACAGTAACAGTAGTCACTATGGCTTTACCCCCGCCCTGCCACTTTTGTCCCCCGTTCCTATTCGAATTCTATGGTCAATTGCTGGTTTTAGCCGCAGCCAGATACTTGTTGCCGCAAAACGTTTCACCTCTGCCGTTGCTCCCAAAATGAATTAGTTATATTTCGATTTTACTTAGCAATCGCATATCAATTCAATCCATAAACACATGCACACACAAACACCTGGGCCAAAAAAAGTAATAGTGAGAGTGAAAGAGAGAGATAGGTAGGTTGAAAGCGAACAATTAAAAAAAAGCACATGGTTTTGGTCAACGAGATGATGGCGCCACCTCAGAAACCGCAACTTTCCAGCTGAGCTTGTGGGCGGGCGAGATGGGGTTAATAGTGTGGGTGAGAGTAAAATATCCTATATCTCTATTGCATTTTGTTAACGCTTACTTGTGCCAATTGATCCTCCGCAGCTTTCCTTTGCTCAGGATTGGGATCTATGGTTGCACGCAACAGTTCCGTAAGTTTTTGTACCTCCATTTTAATTTGCTTTTAGTCGTTTTTGTTCTCTCTCTCACGCGTTGTTCTCTTTTACACCGTCTTGGCAAACACACGTTTCGCCGGTCACAGTACACACGCACCTTCAATTCTGGCCACCAGTACGACAGAGCACACACCCACTAACCTCTTCCAAACGCGTCTAGATATTTTACAGGTTAATAATAATTAAGAAGACATGCAAAACCAATAAGGAAAAAAACGTGGAAAAACAAGCAGCGCCACACCGCCGAACTTTGCCGAAGCTTTATCGATATATCGATAAGCGATTAGAGCTTGGAGTGGCAAATGTTGTACACCACACTGACTTTGCTATCGATATCATTATTTATACAAAACAACCAGACTGAGTGAATCTTTATCGTAGTAGATATTCAAAAGGAATTATTGCAAAATGCATAAATCGCAGCTCTATTATCTTAGTTTCTTTTTTTTTCAGTTCTAAAAAATGTTTTAAAGTATTCCAATGCCATAAACTCCAACATTTTTATATGAAACATTTAGGTGAACAATTTTATATTTTTACTAAAATTCAGTACAACACGTGAGAAAGTTTCTAATTTTCAAATTTCCACGAACTTTCGATTGCGTTAAATATAATCTGTGTTAGATCTTTCATCAGTTAGCTATTAGCTCCAAGAACTAGTTCTGCGGTTTTTCTTTTATAAGAAATGCAACTCTGGAGTCTAGTTGCATATACGGTATGAGCGTGTGTGTGTGTGTGACAAAGAGCAAAAGTAAAGTGACACATCGCGGAGGTGTGGTTGAAAATTTCTAAAGTTTTAGTGTTTATCAGCTAGTGAAACGCATTTAAATTAGTGTTAAACATAAGCTTAAAGTGACAAATTAATTCAATTGGAATACAAATCATCTAAAGCAACAGCAAAGACTATGGCAGGCAGGCTACCGGCATGCGTAATCGACGTGGGAACCGGGTAAGTTTTGCCTCCCCCCCACGGCTATAGCGGACCCCACCCCCTTTACTTGTTTTAAAAAAAAATTGAAAAGAAACCTAGCAGCCTTATCAAATGGTATTTCTCTGCTGTGATTTCAAGCTATACCAAGCTGGGCTTCGCTGGCAATAAGGAGCCCCAATTCATTATACCATCGGCCATAGCCATTAAGGAATCGGCTCGAGTTGGCGACACCAATACGCGACGCATCACAAAAGGCATTGAGGATTTGGATTTCTTTATTGGTGATGAAGCCTTCGATGCCACTGGCTATTCAATTAAGGTGAGATCAATAGAAATAACTGAGAGAATTGAAATATTTTAGTTTTGTTATTGTTTTTAGTATCCCGTGCGTCATGGTCTTGTGGAGGATTGGGATTTAATGGAGCGCTTCTTGGAGCAGTGTGTATTTAAGTATTTGCGCGCTGAACCGGAGGATCATTACTTCCTGCTGACTGAACCACCATTAAATACGCCAGAAAATCGTGAATATACTGCAGAAATTATGTTTGAGACTTTCAATGTTCCTGGCCTGTATATAGCCGTACAGGCTGTCCTCGCGTTAGCGGCTAGTTGGGCTTCCAGAGTTGAGGAGCGCACTTTGACAGGCATTGTTGTGGACAGCGGAGATGGAGTGACGCACGTTATACCAGTGGTATGTAGCATATCTTATCAGCAAGTGTGTATACATACATATAGACATAGATTCGGGTGAAGTACGTACAGTAAGCACTGGGTCAGCGAAAAACATTGGATAACAAATGGCATCATCATTGAAAGTGTTTTTATTAATAATATTTATAAATCTTTACTTTTCTAGTCGAAAATTTGTTAGAATTTTACCAATTTTAAATTGTATTAGTTAGCTTTCGTCTCAGTCTTATTGTTCTTATTATTTTTGTTCTATCGCTTATCTTTATAATTCATTCTCTCATTTTAACTTTCTGTTTGCAGGCCGACGGCTATGTGATTGGCTCTTGCATTAAGCATATACCGATTGCTGGACGCAATATCACGTCGTTTATTCAAAGTTTATTGCGAGAACGGGAGGTGGGCATACCGCCCGAACAGAGTCTGGAAACTGCCAAAGCGATCAAAGAGAAACATTGCTACATTTGTCCAGATATTGCCAAAGAGTTTGCCAAGTATGATGCGGAACCGAATAAATGGATACGCAATTTTGCGGGTATTAATACGGTGACGAAACAACCATTCCAAGTTGATGTCGGCTATGAAAGATTCTTAGGACCTGAAATATTCTTTCATCCGGAATTCTCGAATCCCGATTTTACCATTCCTCTATCGGAAATTGTTGATAATGTTATACAAAACTGCCCAATTGATGTGAGGCGTCCATTGTACAATAATATTGTACTAAGTGGTGGTTCCACCATGTTCAAGGACTTTGGAAGACGTTTGCAACGTGACATTAAACGTTCGGTGGACACACGTTTGCGCATTAGCGAGAACCTGTCCGAGGGACGCATAAAGGTAAAGCTTATATATATGACTCATTGGACTAAATTGAGACTGACTAATCGTTGCTTCTTACTTTTTCTTTTTTAGCCAAAACCCATTGATGTTAAAGTGATTACACATCCCATGCAGCGGTACGCCGTGTGGTTCGGTGGCAGCATGTTGGCATCCACGGTATGCATACGGATTTATATTTTATTATAATTTCCATGTAATATTTTTTCGTTTCTTTATTTTTAGCCGGAATTCTATCAGGTATGTCACACGAAGGCTGCCTATGAGGAATATGGTCCCAGCATTTGCCGTCACAATCCTGTTTTTGGTACCATGACATAATTGGATCCGAGATCGGATTAAGAAAGTGTTTCCATTATCTATTTATCATCTGATCTGCCTGTCCAATGCTGCGTTTATTTTTGATTGTTTTTCAACAAAATTTCATCTGTTTTTTCTATGTATTATTATTATTACCACCACCCGCCCCTCTACAAGGTAAAGTATTTTTTTTTTTGACTAGACCTTAGTAATTCTTAGTCTAAAATCTAAAATTCAATATTATTTCTATTTTATGTTTCTTTTGTGTGATGATTTGATTAAGTAAAACAAAACAAAAATAGTTCTAATATGCCAGTTGAACTCTTTCTATAAGGTGCATTATTTTCTACAAGATTTTTTATTGTCACACACACACGCATACACACAAAAACACTAAATCATTGCCCCGCTCTATACACAAAAAATGTACTTGTCATAGTAATATTAAAACAACTGAAGAAATATTGATGAGAAAAGTAATGAAAATGAAAAATCTGTTTGTTATATTGATAAGCGTAATAATTGAAAAGGCATTAATTAAATCAATAAACCGATATAAAAACAAAACTCATTCGTTAAGTCCATAAACGAAAATACATATATGTATTTAGAACTTATTGGTTATCAACTATTTGGATAAACACAAGAAAAACTAGATAATGACCCCAAACGATTGAAATTCCTGTTGCGTTAAAGCAAACCAAATGTAAATTACTTATTAAAACCGCATCTAAATATTAAGTTTTAGCCATTTGATATATGAATATATATGTATATGTCATCTATGGATAAATGACACAGAAACGGTTGCGAAAACTGATTGCTTGAAAGACAAATATGTTATAGTATAAGATACTCAAAGGGCTTATATCCATATGAAGCTATATTGGACTTCAACAGTTCAAGATCGAGTTGGTATTTCGGCAAACTGTGCTGTAACCCACATTTGTTTAAAGATATATCGACGTAAAATAACAATTTGATATGTATTTTGATCACTAAAGCTTTATACATGGAAATTTTTATTACTTCAAGTTGGAAAAATAAGTTTTCTAAAGACATACACATAATATATATATATATGTTTATATATATATATATATATATACTATGTTTGTATATATACATTACTAATTTTTTGTTTGTTTGTGACGTGGGGATATTAGCGAGCATCAATATATCAAAGCGTTTGGTTTCTATTAATTTAAACTAATCCACATAATCACTGGATCCCTCTTCTTCATCGTCCTCGTCACTAGCCGTATCCTGTGATCGCAAACGGAAATGGTGTAAAAATTCTCGCATGGCATCCATCATTTGGTTCAAAGATTGTAGGCCTGCTTCTATAATTGTATAATTGATAAAATCACATTTGAAACGTGAATACGAATTGTCGATCAATAAGAACAAGAAAACAACTTGTGCCCAATGAAAAATCTGTTGATAATGAAATGATGGAACTTGATATAATTAATTTCTACCTTCAGTCGCATTGCGACCATTTGGTTGACCTGCAGCTGCTGCTTCTTCTATTGCGGCAGCAGCCGCTGCTATTCCTCCAACTGCTACCGCATTATCATTTTGTTCGTTAAGCTGATTTTGTTGTAACTGTTGCAGCTGTTGTAAATTGAACGATGGCAATAAAGACTGGAACAATGTCGATACGGTACTGGTAGTGGGCGTGGGGCTGTTGTCTGACGATATCGTTTTGCTTAAATGAACAAAGAGAAAGAACTAAATCAGAAATCGTTCATTGGAATACGTTAAGTGTTCATGGCATTTATCCTGATCACCAAACCTACTAAAATTTTTTTTGTATACTTGATAACGTACCTAAAATAAGAGTTTATACTATCTTCAGGCGGCAACGGATCGTAAGTCATTATGGCATTCTTTTCCTTGGAAATGAACACAGCCAATGGGACTTTCTCTTTGAAATCGGAGAGTATGACATGCCGCAAGATGGGACGTGGTGGAGTGCCAGCATAGCGATGTAAGCGTTTGTTCTGAAAATCCTTAATCAATGGGTCTTTATTGTTAATGCGATCGAGCACAGCATTGACATTGGACTCCAGCCATGGCAGCAAATCGTTTTGACGCCAAATAACGCGAGCACGACAGATATATAGACAGACTAGTTGATTTAGAGCTGGTGATTGCCTGCAAAAAGAGCAAGTGCAAAACAAAAGGGTTGTGATTGAATTTAACCTCTTCAAACTCAATGGATAACTCACTTGCCCGCCCCATCAGCAAAGAAATAGGATGAAGCCAACACTCGTTTATCTGCCTGGACAGACATCTCATCAAGCAACGGCCTCAGTACTCCCGGAAACATAAGCAATGCAAATTGTAATGCCTCATTAGATCGCTCGCAAGCCCCATTAAGCATATACAATGCCAATGCATAGGAGTAAGCCGTATTGGGTAATTGCGATAGATTTCTGGTAGAATTAAATTCATCATAGAATTCGACCAGCCAAGCAAATTGTTTACTTCTTAGGGCATAATAGTCAATGACTAAGATGACGGCCAACGGATCTGCATTTGGTTGCAGGCTGAGCAGCAATTTCGTGATCTCAAAGGCAGTCCGCGAGCAGGCTCGCTCCTCCAAATATTGGGCATGCTTAAAAAGCACAACATAAAACGATCGATTTTCCTGGTAGCGATAATCAAGACAACATAGACCCGATGTTAAACTGAAATTTATATGAAGCGAGGACTCCAATAGGTATAGGGCACGCTCCATAAGTTCCGAAGCCAAGGCATAATCTTCTGTCATCTTGCAGACTTCACTTAACTGAATCAGCGCGTCCACATGGTAGGGACATCGTTTAATTAGAGTGATAAGAAATTCTGAATCAATGCGTTCCAATGCAGTCAAAAACATTGATTGGATACCCTGATAGTATGCGCTATGCTCGAAAGTAAACCATTGAAGATTTGCAGGCAATTTGCTGGAGCCGGCTATCTCTGGATTAGGTAGGAGCCTCATAGTGACGGCATTCTTAGTCAACGGGGGCCACGTATCCTTCGGACTGACCATGTAAGTAGTTTTCAAGGTTACCTTCTGACGACCACGTCTGTTTCTGAAAATTGGAGGTCGACTTTTAGATAATTTTATTCTAGGCAAATTTCATAATGAACTTACTGCACTTTAACCACTCGCTTGCCAAAAGTTCGCCTCATTTCGTTTTGGGCATTTAAGTGCCTCAGCTCTACACTTAATAGCTTTTTGGGTATTAATTGCTGCCGTGTATGTTTTGTTTCCTGTTGCTTCTGTTTTGCTCCCTGCTGCTGTTTTACAATTTGCTCCTGCTTGGGTACTACATTACAGACCTCGGCTAGTAATGGATCAACTTTTGCTAGAGATACATCTTGTTGCTCATTGTCCTCGCTACTTATGTGATTGCCGTTCGATTTAGCCTTCTTCTTGCGTTTCTTCTTCTTTTTCGTGGCAGACGAGCCATTGCCCTGACCACTGTTTGGAACTTTAGCCGCTGATGAAGGATGTTCTGTTTCATTGTCGTCTTCCTTGAATTCACTCTCCGATAGGCACTCTCCGTGTTGATTCAGCTATTTAAATTGTTGAGTTGGCAGCAGGTGACAATCGAAATTGTTATACATATGTACATATATGTCTACACGCAATAAATATACATACCAAATCAAATGGATTTAAATTTGATTTCCTCGCTGCAACCACATCTGGATTTTCCAACTCATCATTATCTGTTAATTCTTCTGACTCCTCGTCCAAGATAAGTTCTCCCAATATGTCGGCCTCCTTTTGCAGTTTTTTTAGCATACGCACAGACATTTTGTGTTGATTGGCTTAACTACTTATGTACATATACATATACATATGTATATCTATATATATATAAAATATATATGTATGCAACTAATAGCTCAACGTTGTTTCGATTTTGTTCATCTGTTTTGTTCCAATTTCGCAGTGCGCTGATATTGATTAGTTATAATATTTTTTCTCTTACCAACTTCGGCCACACTTCAATCACGTTGAGCAAAAAAAGTGTGAACAGATATCCAGACTTTCCCCCTATTTGCAGAATATTTACTGCAAATCACAGTGGCACAATGAAGAAGTTTTTATCCTTTTAATATATATTGAATATATCTTGAAATGGAAATATTTAAAATTTTGACATACTAAACTTAGAGAACTATTTAATCTTGGGAATAATGTATCTGATTCTACAAACAAATAAATAACATTCTTAGAATACGGGCTTATGTTTTCGCACCTTTATCTATTACGCCTATACCACGGCAAAAGCCATTGTTTTTACCGTTGGTTTTCGCGCTTTGGCTTCACTCGTTTTACTCCGGTTTTCATTAAGTAGCTGTCGATTCTTTTTTTTAAGTGACAAATTGGTGTTTAAAAAGTGTGATAAATAATATTTATCAGAAATTAATCTTTGTTTTGAATATCGTGAAGTGAATAAATTACGCTGCCGTAATTCAAACTGTTCAGTAAAGCTTGGTGTACAAATGTTTTTTCTTGTTTTTTTTTATCCTTCCATTATTTTTTACTTTCTTGTGTGATCTTTCTTCGCTTTACCATCAATATGGAATAAGCACATAGCATTGATGTGAAATTTTTTCCGCCATTTTTTTTAATCTGTGTTTGTGAATGTCTCACGAAAAAGTTTTGAAAATAGAGAAGAGGAATGATCGAAGAAAAGAATTCCAAATGGTAAGTCCATTCACAATTTCATCATTCAAATTACAAGCATAGTGAAAATGGCTCACGCACATATCCTTTGAAATTTTGTGGGTTTATTTGAATTTTACAATACACAAAAAAATTTTTTTCATTGCTTGCTTTTCTGGTTTCTGGAATGGGCAAAGGGTTTCTGTTGTGGATGTGTATGTCAGAATAATACAAATTTCCAAGTAACAAAATAAAAAAAAAAAGAAGAAAAACATCTGATTCGCTCATCAATTAGAGTTTGCCGACAGCAAAGGCGGCAAAAACGACAACCAAAATGGTTATCAAGGCCATTATTAAATAGATGAATCGTCGACGACCTTGGCTTTGAAAAGGTACCACAGAGTCCTTCTGATATAATGTTATCTTTTCAAGAAGTTCTTGACGCTCATCCTGTAACGCCCTAACTTGACTAATTAGACTACTCATGGAAGTCAGAGAAGATAATGGGCGTAATTGATCGCCCTGGTTAGTTTCAGACCCAGTTGTTGATACGGATTCAGATCCGCCACCGGCTTCACGAATTCTTTCATCCTTGTCTGGGAACAGAAAACACTTGATTTTGGTATCCCAAATATCGTTTGATTTCTGGTTCTTCCAAAATTCTGGTAAATTGCCTATTTCTACACCCATCAACACCTCGGTTGCCAGTATGAGAAATTTGTGACGCTTTTGCTGTCTCAGCTCCTGCCGTTGGACAACAGGCTGCACATAGATTTCCACAGTGACCTGCTGTCTGGGATCCAGAACTCCAATATTAGGCCGCACAAAGAACAAGCGAGGCGATGTTGTCTTCATTTTGAAGGCTACACGGAGAGTTTTGCTAGGATTAGATAAAATCAAATTCCTTGAAATACCACGATTGAAGGGTCCTTCAAAAATTAACTCCTCCGGTTCCAGTTCAAGTAAAGGATCCCTTTTTTTGGTCATTGTTGTTGTCTTTTCCATAATTAAACTTTTCTACTACTTCTGCTTTTTGTTACTGTTTTTGTTTATATATTTTTTTTTACTAAATTCAGTTTGGGAGCCAAACGATGTGAATGAGTGTAGGTCGAAATCAATAATGTGAGTTTATGAAGATCTTCTAGCCAATGAAAGATTGAAATGAAATGAAAGTAAAGTCGATAGCCTACTAAAAAGACAAATTTAACAACGTATGTACATATGTACATACGTTGATAAATATCTAAATATGTACATATACATACATACATATAAATGTGATGCGTACCCTTAGCTACTATAATCTCTTACGCCTAAGCCATTATAAACATGAAAAACAAAATAGGAATTGGAAAAATAGAATTATTCGTTTATTTATTGAAATCTTTGTTGTTTTAGTTCGTCAACTAACTTTTGGTATTACCAAAAAATCATGCGTCCAGCAGTAGGAGCGGTTGCCTTGGCCAGTATTATGCCTGATAGTTCCTCATCCTCCAGGTCATTGCTATATACAATATATATACATACATACAACATATATAAAAACGAATAAAATTAGATTTTTGTGTGTTGTTTCTTTTATATGTACATATATACAGATTTATATATGTATAAACATATACATATATCATACACATACATATTTATTATTGGATGTTGCTTTTGTAATTTTGTAATAAATAACAATGAATGTTGGTATTTTTTCTTCTCCATTTTTAGTTTTTTTTTTTTTTGTGCTGTGTTGTGTTTGCTCCTCAGTTGAGTTAAGGTGAATAACGTCGTCTCTCCAATCATCCCAAGGTGAAATGTGGTGAAATGCGGGAGTTGGAATTTTCTTTTTTTTTTTTAAGAAGGGTGGTGCAGGAAAAGGTGCAGTCACAACAACAAAATAACAATTATAACAAATTGAAGCCAATTTCGCTTTTAAGGTCTACAAATAGAACAGAAAAAAACATGTTTTGAAGAGAGAGAAGGAGAGAAAGAAAGAGAGTAAAAAATACCAAAAATATTAACAAAAATATGAAAACAAAAAATTATACGATTGCCAAACACAAAACATTGAAACATAAAACATTGGATGAACATGCAAAGTAAATGATTATTGAATTTAGCAAAAAGGCATAGGTAGGGTTTTATATTTTAAGACGCGTGGTTTGTCTACATTTGGTCTAGAGCTTGATGGTGAGAAGGGGGGTAAGAGTTGGACTATAGTTCATTTATAATAATACACAAATTCTTTACGTTTACAATTTTTTATTTGATTTTGTTGTTGCTTTTTTGTTTTGTTTTTATATTTTTTAGGCGGTATTTAAATATTAAATGTTTTATACAATAATATTGCAATTTAATTTAAAAAAAAAAATGAACCTTAAAAAAATTTCTTTCATTAATTAAATTAAATATTGTACAGCGTAGTTTTTTTTTTGTTTTTGTTTAGTTTTGTTGTAAATTTGTCGTATTTAAATATCACTAAAAATAGTTTTTTTTATTTCATTTTATTTATCGATTATAAGCCACTTGATTTTCGGACGGTTACAAGCAGGGCTACAAAATGTGCACTGCTTGCTGAATTTTTGAAAAATTCTTCAAAATGATTTACGGCCGCATGTATTTATATATATGTATATAAATCTATACATATGTATGCTTTTAAATGTACATATGTATGCGAAAAAGAATTTTCGATTCTCTAGTAAGCAGGGCAAATTAATTTTGTAGTCCCGATTACAAGCTTTTTAAATTTTTAAGACAAATTGCGCAATAAAAAAAAATTGTTTAAAAATTTGGAAAAAACATTTACAAATTTTGTTTAAAATTATGTTTCATAAATATGTATATATGTATATATATATATATATCTATATATTATTTATATAGAATATATATAGTATAAAGTGGAGTTGTGTTACTTGTTGTATTTTTTGTTTCTTGTTTTTAATAAATTCGAAAAATTGGAAAAAAGAATTTTTGACAATCTAATCACAAGGCAAAAAGATTTCCGACTGTCGTAGTGACGAGAGGGACAGACAGACAAAGAGAGAGAGAGAGAGAGAGAGAGAGAGAGAGAGAGAGAGAGAGAGAGAAAAAGAGTGGGATAGAGAGAGAGATGGATAAGGGGAAGTGGAGAGAGAGAGAGAGACTTCTGTACAGGTTAAGTCAGAGCGTTAGCTCGGGTCTTGGGGCATTGGGCAGGCAACGCAGGCGAGTTTTAGTGAAGGCGAGTAGAAAACAACGAGTTACTTGTAAATAGAATATATAGCGAACCAGCACCAGATCAAGTTATATATAGAGAGAAATATATTGGAGGGTGAAGTTTTTGGGCGGGAGCGGGGTTGTAGTACATGATTTTTAATGATATGATGTTATGGAAATCGATTTATATCGATTTAACAACACTTCGGCCAAGCCGCAGATTTTATACACTTGCAATGACAAACTAAGCGATAAATTTAATGGAGTTTTGACTAAGTAAAGGAATCGGTCATGTTGCGCTGCTGTTAGACACATAATTTATCATAAATTTATAT
Source organism: Drosophila emarginata (assembly GCA_037075365.1). Classification (NCBI taxonomy): domain Eukaryota; kingdom Metazoa; phylum Arthropoda; class Insecta; order Diptera; family Drosophilidae; genus Drosophila; species Drosophila emarginata. The sequence continues at coordinate 6,446,529 of JBAMCD010000296.1, forward strand.
ATATAAACATATATATAAATATATATATACATATATGTATATAAATATATAGTCTAATGATATACTTGTATTGCATTGCAAAGGTATAATGAGATTCGGTTCCATTGATTTGTTTAACGATGTTAACGAATGGTTTATTGATTAATTGATGGTGAGTAGGATTAAATGTGGCGAGTAGCGAGTAACAGGCACTTAACTAATTTAATGAGAGCGAATAATACAAAAAAAAAAAGCAGTGGGAGCGTTTATATCATCCTTTCGCTTTGGTTGTTTGTTTTTGGCTTACTTTTTAATCAGCGAGCGTACTTTTTTCATCGTACGATTAAAGATCGTCTTATTATTGCTGTTGTTGTTGTTGGCACTGGCATTCGAGCCAAGCGACGAATTGGAAGTCTTGTTGCTATTCAAACTACTGCCACGATGAACATGCGCTGAGGCACGCTGCTGATTGCCATGCTGAGAGGATCGCTTCATCGGGCCATCTTGTTGATCATCTCGCTCCTCACTTTCCGTCGAGCTAACACCATCGGGACTTTGCCGTTTCATCGATGTTGCCGGTACCCGAGCAGGTCTCTCTGGCGTTGGTGATTTCGATGATGAAGATGATGATGTAGTATCTCGCCTTTGGGGTTGCGGCGTCATTGGCATGTTCAAATTTTGCATACTTTGCGTCTCATCAACTGGTTCGCTCATACTTGGTGGATGGGCAAGTATAGATTGTAACGATAAGATGTGATCCAAACTGCGCGATTTGCGATGTTGTTGCACATTGCTTGGTGCAGTCAATTGATGTTTCTCTCGCCTTTGTACCTGCACCTGTTGCTGACTGTTTGCAACATTCTCGGAGTTATCTTGCTCATCGTCAGGTTGTAGAGTACTTGTTGAGCTGGCATTTGTTAAAGCTGTACTTCCCGCCGTAACCATGGCAGCTGCTGCAGCTATGCGTTGATCTGGTGTCGTTGAACTGTTCATATCTTGTTGAACATGGCTATCTAGTAGACCATCAACACTTTGAGCCCGATGCGATGCATCTATGCCAGTTTTTACTCCCAAACCCGCTGCCGAACTTCGTCGGGGTGGAAGACACGATAATGGCATCATATTCTGCATTGAGGCCGAACCAGGGCTGGATTTATGCAATAATGCCGTTTGTTGAGTTCGAAACGGTGGCAGAAAGTTACTGCTGTTAAAAGGGCGACGACCATAGCTGACCAATTGCGAGGTACTACCACGTTGTCGATTGCTGGATGCAGGGGATTGCCGGTATCTATTTGCCTGGTGATTAGCTGCCGAGTTTTTTATAAGGGTCAACAACATTTTTGTGTGGGTTGAATTGAATTTGTTTTTCTTTTATCGAAAATATTAAATTGGTAGTAGTAGATTTCTTTTTTCTTTCATTATAATACACTTGCAGAGTTAATTAATTTGATCGAATTTTGGTTTTAAATCGGAGTAACTGTCTAAATTTTGAAAACAATTTTGGTCAACAAATTTGACTTGAAGTGTATTTGAATAAACATTTTCGATCGGACAAATGACTGACTGATAAATTATAAACTGCAAGAGTATATATATTATTTCGGTATACCGAATTCATATTAGAGAGTAGAAAGTGAGGTTAGGTTAGTAGTATGTATAGTTTGGATGTATGTATGTATGTATGTGTATGGGTGTGATGTGTATTGTGGATTTTGGTCGGTTTTTCGAGGTTTTTGATTGTGTTTCTGTTTTTTTTTTTGAATTTTTGAATTTTTGTGTTTTGACTTTTCGCTTAACGTATGATATATATAGTAAATATATTCGATAGGAAAAAATTTTCTACGCTGGAGCTGAGTTGGGTAAGTGATTTTGTATTGAACTCGTTGGCCCACCTTGTCCGCTGCCATTGTTGCCATTGGCTGTCATAAGGCCATCCACCACACAGCCTGCGCCGCCGCCGCCACCACCTGATCCTCCCACTCCTCCTCCTCCACCTCCACTGCCTCCGCCTGCGCCGCCAGAGCCAGTGCTTTGCTGATAGTCGGAATCGTTGCTGTGCATTCTTTGGTATGAACCGGGCGTACCGGGCACCATGGCCGCAATGCGATCGATATTCTTTTCGCCGCGCAAAAATCTGTCGCATAATATATATATATATAGAGATATTGTGTTGAGACAAAAGTTTTTGGTTTTTTTTTTTTTTTTTTTTGGTTTGAATTTGAATAGCCATCGCATGGTGTTCCTAGTCTTTTAGTCCTAGTTGCGCCACTTAATATACCTTTCGAGTTTATCGATGCAAGCATCCTGATAGTCATGTATCCAACTGACGCCATTGAAATGCGTCACACTACGCATATCTTCGGGCAGCTTCTCCCCCTCTGGCCATTCAAAATGCTGATCAATGATCGGGATAATGTTGCAATTGGAATTGAGGGCGGCCACAATTTCCTAATCAAACGCACAAAATGCAAAAAAAAAAGGAGCATAGATATAGCATAATAATTATTGATTATCAATCCATTATCGAATACTTACACGATGCACCCAATCTTTGCACTCCTCATCGTTGATACAACGGTGCAAGGCATCTGGTGTTAATACTAGAACAAAGTTTTTTGCCTGACGAATACTGTTCAATAGGCCATTATCGAATTTGCCTGCTTCCAAACGTTCGACGTCGATAAAGACTGAGAAACCGCGAAGTTGAAGGTGTACCTGTAGATGCAATGTGATATATGTATTTAATTTTTTGTTTTTTTTTGTTTTTCTATTATAAATATATGCACCTTTAGTAGACTGGCCAACTGTGAGCCATTGGAACGTCTGTAACTAACAAATACATCTAGTGTTTTAGCCATATTCTCTTCAGATGAACTGGGTAATGAATTTTCTAAATTCTTAACGGCATTCAATATCCTCAAGCGATGTATCGAATTTTTAATGTTGCACTCCGTCATTAGCATATCTTCATTGACATGGGGAAGGGCACATTTATCGATGCCAGCATTTAGCATTGAATATGTATAGATACAATACTCTGGACCAATTTCATATAAAAATTGATGCATTTTTGCCGTATCCTTTGATGAATAATCGGCCATACGTTTGAGATTTTGCAATTCACGTTCGAAACGCCTGAGGAGTATACCATTGGTAATACCAATATCAATCCGTAAATTCTCATGATTGAGTTTCAATAGAAGATCGCCATCCACTTGTGATTCAGCAAATTGATCGATAAAATTATTGAAACCGATTTGTTTTACCCACTCTTTAACATCCTCCACTGACCACAATGGAACTTGTTGCGATAACTTATGGGGTACAGTTTCGCCAATAAGTCTTAATGCTTGGGCGGCGAATTTCGAGGCAATTGCATTTGGACAACTGGCCACAGTTTTTAATGCTTCAATTGCATTGATTTCACGGAATATATCGGTATTACCCTGTTCTCGTTTAATCCCAGCTTCCATGCAGAAATGGAAGGCAGCCAAATTGCGGGCTTCTTCACGATTTGAACTCAAAACCGGCACCAATCTCTTAAGCCAATGTTTACTCTGACCATGGGCATGAGCCAAATTCGATTTGGCAAATGCCGATGGATCGTGGGTGGTGACAAAGGGCTCTACTAGATCCAAGCAACCAGATTTTAAAACTTCTGCCTCAATCTCTTTATTGGCCACCAGAACGGCTATGGCTAGGCAGGCATAATACTTGATATTATCATCGTTATGGAAGGCCAATGGGAATAGCCACATGGGTACCTTTCTCAATATCATTTCTTCTTGATTCTCGGCACCACCATAAAGCGATAGATTAGCCAAAGCGCTGGCACAATGACGCAATGTCTCCACATCGCTAGTCCGGCACTCAAAGAGTACTGCATCTAGGCCACCCAAACGTATTACATCGGAGCATGTTCCCTCCGAATGCTTAAACAGGTGCTCCAAGATGCCAGTACCGACACGGGAATGCTCCATATTCGATTTTTTCGTACATACACAGGCCACATTCACAACCTTATCAAGGCCATTGTCCACAACGTGTTTGCGATTCTCTGTGGTTAGACACTGTTCCAGCAGTTGGGCCGACGAGAATTGCACTCGAAGATCGGGCTTAACACAATTTTTCATTAGCAAATCTAAGCCACCACTTTTACGTAGAGAATTGCACAAGGAATAACCCAATTCATGGCCATGTGTCGGCACTGCCCAGGCACGACGTATTACCTCATTGATTATTTCAAGATATTCTGATTTCTCTTTGACACTGCTACCACCGTTACTAGGAAGGCTTACGGCCGTTGATGATCCATCATCGTCTCGGAGAGAAAGGAAACAAGAGGCTAGGAGATTCGAATATTTTTGAATGGTCTGGTCAATTTCACTTTGGCCACTGCCAGATGTTAGGGATTTCAAATCGTCCAATTTGAGATCGTTTAGCTTGTATAGCTGATGCCCATTCGAGGCGGTGGACCTTTGTTCGGAGGTGATCGTGCTGCTGCCCGAACTCGAGACACCTTTGTGGATCATTGAGTAATTTGCCTGACTGGCCGACGACACGTGTTTCTCCTGGCTAATGATGCCACCATTTGTTGTAATCATTTGTGATTGCTGTGATTGGCTAATGGCTTTCTTGTCTGCGGAAAACATATCGCCTTGGATTTTAATACTGGCGGCGGCCACATTGTTGCTGGCCTGTTGTGTGACGTCACCGGTGCGTAACGAGAGCGCTTGCTGTGAAAGATTATTACAATAGAGAGAGAGAGAGAGATAGTATAACAGTTAGTAAAAAGATTCTACAAAATATATAACATATAAATTTTAAGGAAACATGCTGTTGTAAAAGAATGTGTGCATAATGTATAACAATAAATTGTTATACTTTTAAGCCGAAAGCCCATGTAACTCATTTGTATAATAGTTTTCAAAGCTATCAAGGCTGCAACTTAAGCTGTATATCATTAAGTATTAATGTTATACATATTTGCAGTTTAGAATGGCAAGTATAACAGTTGGAGAACTGTTATACCGCTCTAAAACTTTGTCATTGTAGAAGGTTTATCACAATTTTCTGCAGTTGAAAATGAAACAGTTTATAATTGTTATACATTAAAATATATCAAAATAGCTAGCAACTGTTGTGTTATAAAATGTTTTAAGCCTTTCTTAACATGTCAAACACTTATGCCTAATTCAATAAAACAGTATAACAGAATTCAAAACATTTGTATTAACTTGTAACGGATAAAAACTAGAGAATATACATAGATATACATATGTAAACCCAATACTTCAGTCCTTAAAAGTCAGACTGTTATACCTTGCTCTGTTCTACCTCGATGGGTATTTCGCGTACATTTTTCATATGATTATTATTATTGTTGTTGTTGCTGTTGTTGTTCTGATTTGATGTTAAATTGTTGTAGTTGGACGTAGTTGTTGATGTTGTGGGGGGTGGTGGAGATAGTGGGATTGTCGTTGATAGTAGTGGTGGTGGTGTTGTTGTTGTTGTTGTTGGTGGTGGTGGCGGTGTTGGCGACAAAGGACAGTTGGCAATTGGCTGTAAAGGTGGATTAGAACTTTTACGTACTCTGGTGCTATGTGAACTTGAACTTGAAGACGACGACGATGAAGAGGAAGAGGAGGAAGAGGTTGCACATGCTGATGCCGATGCTGAGGCAGTAGTTGCTGCACCAGACATTCTTGCGGCAGCGGACGACGAAGTGGACATGGTAGATGGAATATTACCCAAACAACCAACACTAACAACTTGTATTGGTTGTGGTGGTGGTGATAACGGTGAATTGCTACGTCCATGAGAAAAACGATTTGGATTCGATGCGGCCGTTGCCGGAGGAGGTGGCGGTGATAGAGGCATCTCAACAATGGGACTAGGCGAACGATTTGGCACAAAATCTGATTGGCCACTCGAACGGAAGATGCCCTTACGGACAGGCCAAGGTGCTTGATGCGACATAGTTGACTCAACTGAATAAAACGACGGAACTAAACTGAATTTTACTGATTTCGTTTCAATGCCAACAGCGATTGTATACCCAAGAGCACAACAAGGAAGATAGGAGAATTTGTTGGTTCGTTTTTTTTTTGTTTTTCAAAACGTATGTAGAAATTGTTCGTTTAATATTCTCCCTCTCGTATAATTTAACAAAATGTTTCTATTTTGTTTCATTCACATAAAAATAGCGCACTAAATTGCCTTTGTACAAGTGTGTGTGTGTGTGTGTGTGTGTGTGTGAGCTTAATTCTTGGTATGTGTGACACTGATCGACAAATTGATTTTGTACAAGTTTACAGTTATTTATGTTATGTTCACTTTTTCGGCTTTGCCGTTGTTGTTCTTGTAGTTGTAGTTGTTGTTGTTAAGTTAATTAACAAGAAATTTACATGGGACATGACGAAACACTTGTTGCTATATACAGAATTTAAATAATTTTACAAATATAAAAATAAGAGGCTCACATAGCGTTGAAAACGATAGCCCATTTTTTTGATAAAATATTTTACGATTATTTTGTTATATTTGGCAAATATTTTGACACGTTTTCTGGTTTAACCTTTGTGCAGATATTTTATTCCTCTTTCGTCAAATTTAATTTTTTGTTTGTATTTTAGTTTTTACTTTTTTTCTGACTGTCGTTATGTTTTAAAACTTGTGTTTTGCTTTACACGTAACTTTCTTCTGCAGCATTAGTTAACTTAATATCTTAAAATTTATAAAGTCTTTGAACCTCTGATCTGTTTGTTTGAAGCGTTGGGTTTATTTTTTGTTTAGTTTTCCTTTATTTGAGGTTTTTATGTTTACGTTAAGTCTCTTAGTTTTTGAAAAAAATTTTCAATTTGTTTTTTTTTGTTTAGCAAAATCTAACAACCTTTTTTGAGATCTTTTTTATGTTATTATTTTGCTCGTTAAGTTCTTTAATTTTTTTGCATTATCTTTAACTCGTCTTTCAGTCGTTCATTTGGTTCGTCACTATTTTCCTATGTGCATCACTACAAAAAAAAAAAACAATCTGTTTGTTACTTTCGTTTAGGTGGAAGACACCTGTTTCAGACACATTCCATTTCATTTCATCATATTTTGTTGAATATTATTTTGAATGAAGGTCGCGTTTCTTTTAGTCGTTGTGTCGTACTTGTAGAATTTTCATTTTTTTTTGTATGATGGCCGGCTAAAAAATTATTTGCACTTGATTTTGTTATTATTTTCACAGCCGTTTGGTTATTCCTATTATGCTATTAATTAGGAAGTCTTTGTCATTTTTGGGTAGTGCAAATAGACACATTTATTTAACAGTTTCCACTAACAAACAAATACACATAAGCATTTATATATATATGTCTCTCTATTCAATATATGCACATATAAATATATATATACGTATATATATATATATATGTATGTGTGTATATACGATATATATACATATAGTAAATCTCAAATATATGCAAATAATTATTCGATTTTTGTTCTTGCGTTTCTTGTTCCGTTCCGTTTTGTTTTCTTTTTTTTTTTTTGTCTACATGGCGAAACGAACGACGCTTCGCTTTGCTCGTCTATCTGATACTGAGAGGACCGATCAACGCTCCGCAATGTTTTATATTTAAAAGAAACGCAAAATTCTAGAGCACTCACAGCAACACAATTTCAGAGCGTGAAATAATGGCAAATAAATAAAAAAAAAAAAAAAAAATACTTTATATATGTATGTGTATACATATATATATATAATATAAAAACATAGTGTACACTCTTATTTCAATAGTTTGGAAGCACTTCCGATATGACCGAACGCCAGCCTGGTTATACAATTATTATGGCAAGCAATTGACGCAAAGGTCCCAAAGACTTTTTATTGTTACTAAACTTTAGGATATTAACAAGAACAAACAACACGCACACAAATTGAATGAATGTCTTAAAGAATTTTATTGAGGGTTTTTTTTTGTTCCGATTCCGACCCATCCCTCACCTATCCCAAAATTCTGGGAACGTGTGTGTTTGTTGGCCTAGTGCCAACATATCGTATATCTAGATATACATATAAATATACATATGTATGTATGTATATTCATATGTGAAATTATGCTTTTAAATGGCACGTTGTTGTTTCTTTCTCTTTACCGGCGTCAAAAAGGGGGAATAGTGGTATCGGTAAGGTAAATAAAATATATAATATGTGTATAATATTTTATTTAATCTATAATGTGTTAAAGCAGAGCTTTTTTTGTCTTTATTTATATGTACATATATAGATTTTCTTTATGATCTTTTATACATACATATATTAAAATATACACAATTAAATCATGTTTGTTAAGTTCAGTAAATAAAACCATATATATATTTTGGATCCAGCTTGGTGTCACGATAGCGTAGTATTAAGGCGAAAACTTTGATAAAAAAAACTATGTTAATTTGTTTTTGGTTATGGAAACGTTCTTTCAATTGTTACTTCCATTTGGCTAACAATCATTTGAACTCAATTTTCAAAGTTTTCTCAAGAAATTTAAACTTTTAATGTCATTTTATATTATCGCAATTAAAAGTTTACAGTTTATTTCATTATTAAGGTAGCTTAATTAGCCACCAGTTCTTCTAACAAAAAAGTTAAAAGGTTTTTTCTTAATATATTTTCCAAGCAAAAAGGATTTTGTTTCTGCATACATAGTTAAAGTTTACTTATCCCAAAAGAAGACAATAGAAAATTTTGCTAAAAACTTACAAAGGAATGCATGAAAGAAAATGGAATTCTCTAAACAAACTAATTTATGTATTTCATCACTTTTGCAATAATTTGGTACAAATTGCATCAGCCGAAAACTCGGACAATTGTAATCGTCACTGATGATCGCATATCATAAAACAATTAATGCTAATTTGTCATGCCCAATGATCCAATAAAGGATGTAAAACTATTTACTGAATTACTAATCATGTGTAATGATTAGATAAGGGCACGGGAAAATAGTCAGCAACAACAACAACGAACAGAAAAAAAAGTCAATCATAAATTATTGGCCATAGAAAGTGTAGTAACCAATGGCAACTAAAAATAAGTGGAAACATTGAGAACTGTTGGGATACCTGAACTTTTCGCAGCATGGAAGAAGGGCTAGTAGAAGAAACTTTAATTTTGCCACTGTCCTTGATGTCGTCACTTTTGCAAAAGTTGCGTCGCAGAGATTTAAATTTGGGGCTCCTTAAGAGCAGGCATTTGTTAAAAAACATTTCACATAACTTGATTAAGAACTATACCCTACTTTCGGGCAATATAGAAATCAATAAAAATATCTTTCACTACTTTCACTTGAAGTAATTTTCACTTTCTCAGTTATTTTAATTTATATATTCTTTTTTGTTGGCTCTCGTTTTTGTTATTTTTAATGTAATTAACACATCCAACGGAATTCGAGCCAAACATGCAAGCAATGAACATCACACTAAAATAAAAGGAGTGTCTAACAGTTGGTTAGGGCACGAAAATAAAAAAGCTTCAGGATTTTCCCGCTTGGGGTTGTACTATACTAGGCTAACCCCAAAGTATAACTACAGTTATGGCGCCGGTTGCTGCGGCTGGCACAACTTAGAAAGCTTTCGTATTGTTCAGAAAAAGCTCCATGCCATCACTAACAGCAACAGAGCAGGTTACAACTAACTGCAAGCATGTTATTATTTTTGATATGAATGGTGGTTAGGCCCTGTTGGGAATTCGTTGGTGACTAACCTGAATCACAGCTGCATTCTCTTCCGTTTTAACACCATCCACTTCCATACGATTTCTCATCGCTGCAGCAGCCTTATTCTCTTTGTAATCTATATCGCCCGCTTGTAGACGTTTCATTTCCGCTGAATTGCTGGTCGCCTGCTCTGAACTGAAACCATCGGTCACCACTTTTGTTGTCGATTCGGTTTTAGTACGTTTCTCTTGAAACTTAATGGTATCGATAGTTTTATTCGAGCCGCTTAAACCACTGGTGGCACTCAGCTGTGTCGGATGACTTAAATCGAGACCGCTGCCAAAAGGATGATGTGGATTGTCGTCATCGTCGGGCATTGTAACTATAACATTGCTATCATCATTGCCATCCACTAAATTTTCAAATGAGGCGCGCATTCTATATAAAAAAAGTAAACAAACGCACACAAAATAAATAACTGTTAATCGTTGCCCTTGAAAGTAGGCTATGAGATCGTAAACAAAGTGCTTAACCAACTAAAAACATAGAGCATCAAATGGTAAAGCAACAAGAAGAAAAACAAAAAGAGATTCCTGTACATATGTATAGGATTCAGTTTTATTTCAAAACTGTTAATTAATCGACTAAAACTTGTGCGCGTTCCGTTCGTTTCTTACTTAATTATCGCTTTCACTGAGCTCTACTGTATGTATGTATGTATGTATGTATGTATGTATGTATGTATGTATGTATGTATATATCCAGCGATTATCAAAAATGTTTTGACCTTTACTCCAAGCTCATTCACAAATCTTTAAGAGTTTCATAATACTGAACACTGAACAAAGGAAAATGGGAATTACCAATGATTCAGATGTATAAAAGAAGATAAGCACAGTTTGATGGATATAGTAAAGTCGATTTACTTTACATTAGCAATAGTTTGGGAAATACCCCCTCCACTTATGATCTAACAATGACTTTATCTTGGAAACTTACTTTTTTTGTAATTGCGTTATCTTGTCCTGACTGCTCAAACCCCTGAGATCATCGATCGATGGATGGGTCGATGTCATTTTTGTTGATGGCGTCAGTATAGTGGCTGCCGATGTGGCCAATGTGTTATTAACTGGTGTGCTGGATGTGATGCTGTTAACTCCTCCCGATACTGATCCTGATGATGTACCTGTTCCTGTTACTGTACCAGCTCCTTGCATACGCTCTATGGCCAAATCGTTTATCTCCGACATGGACTTTTGTATATTTGTGAGATCACGCTTTACGGCCGCTGCTTTCATTTCTGATGATGATGACGATGTAGAGGATTGAGTGGTTGACTGAGATGATGAGCTCGACAAATGAGACGAGGATGTGATTTGATGATGATGCAGACGCTGTGATTTCTTTTCAACTCGCGTCGTTAAACTGCTGCTGCCGGTGACAACCTAAAAAATCAAAAAAAAAGGGGGGAAAAAAAGAAAGCAAACAACTGAAAGGGTTAATAAATTTATTTTTTTTTTTTTTATAGAAAATACCGTTGGAATGTTTGTACTCTAGGTTCAATAAAAAATTAAAGTAAATATTTTATATATTTAACTTGATAAACGTTATCTCCTGGTGTTTTGCTGTTTATGGCATTGGCGCTTTACCATTCACCATTTATAAATCAAATGGGCCATTTGTTTTGGGATTGACACGGAGTCGTATACTATTTACTTTACCTATGGCTTTTCCCTAACAAACTACCCTGATATAATGGAAATGATGGGTTTCGGCAGTTTTAGCTGCCTTTGCGATAAAGAAACCAACAAAATTTTGATAATTGGCAAACAAAACAGTTTTTTTGTTTTATTGTTCTATGGCTAGTAGAATGATGTTCCCGCTCTTCGTTTCCATTCCCCCTCCATACATCAACAATTTCTTGTTTCTCAACCATATTTTGCATGATTTGCTCAATGGTTTTTGTTGAATTATCCTATCTATGAGAGATAAGACAATGTAAGCAGTTCCAAGAAATGTTGTTCAACTATTAAAAGGGGGAGGGAAGACTTAAGCCAAAAGCGAGAATGGACAACAAGAAAGAAAGAAAGTGGATGTTTGCTTATTTCTATTCCCACTGGGTCATGAGAAAACCTGTATGAATCAATTGCTATGTGGGCGTTAGTTACACCTTTGGATGACAACATAGCACTTGAAAATGTCATTCAACAATTGAAATTATATATATTTTATAAGTACGCAAATCAAAAAGTTTGTAAAAACTAGCTTCAAATTAATATGAAAATAATATTCTTTGGGAAAACCCAAAAACTCGAAAGTTTGATTAATATTTCAATTTAATCTATTTACAAAAATGTAAGAAACATTTAATCGAATCTTGGCAAATTTTTGCCGGTTATTAAAATATATTGAATTCTAAAAAAAATAGTTTAGTCATACATAAAGATATCCCTTTAAATTTATTTAAATAAAAAATCATTTCCGATTGTTTTTTTTTTAGTTTCTATGCCAAATGTATGTATATAATATATTTATCCGATTTGCAAATAAGTGAAGTCTACCTACCTAAACTAAAACTAAGAATTGAGATTGCTTAGCAACAGATCGACAAATCGATCGTCGCTGTAGAGTAAATGATAGATTTTTAATGTGCATTTTTTTCTCTATCTGATTAATTTTATACAGTTTTCAAGTCATTGACCCAAACCAACACCAATAATAAATGAACTCATCTGCGGCTTTGATATAACCCAGGCTAAAGACTATTATTATTTAACAATATAAATTGATGATGAAAGTTTCTTATTTATATATTAATTTATTTATAAAGAAAACCATGATTAATTTATAAATACATACATATATATATGTATGTATATACATATGTATGAACGAAAAACCTAAAGAGTTTTGCCTATTTAAGGTCTCAGACGGAAGCCAAGAAATCTCACGAAATGTACGACAAATATGGCACAACACAAGCAGCAGCTGAAACATCGGCAAGCACAACAACAAGCAAAAAATATATATATTACGAATCAGTGCTAAATTTAAGACTATAATGAGGAGGAATGTGGGCGACTACTACTGATGCGGCTGACATGACTGACTGGCAGATTTGTTCATTCATTTAAAAAAGTTACACAAATATCAAGTATACGTCATGTTGGTCAAAAATAAGTCAAACATTGACTTAAACCACTTGATCTCTCATTCTCTTTCTCTATCGCTTCTCTCTCTCTCTTTCTATCCTACGCTTTTAGTGTTTTTCTCCATGTGTCTCTGTCTCCCATGTCGCTTCTCACTCGTGTTCTTATCGACAAGTTCTTTTTAGTAAATATTCTAGAGAGCATTTGTGTAAAGTGGAAATACTGTTGGACGAACAGACTGACGGACATTTGAAATGAAAGATTAGATATCAATTTTATAATTTTTTCAATTTTTTATTTTTTTCTGCTTTTTTTTTTTTTTTGTTTCTTCATACTAAACACTGCGTCATTAACAAATTTATCATTATAATGTTATTGCTGTTGCCGTTCCATATACTAACCTTTATAAGTATTACAAAATGTTTCGTTTTTTCGTTTAGTTTGAAAATTTATAAAATTTCAATAGAACTTTAGTTGTGTACCAAGCTAAATATTACGTATACGTCGTCTAATCAGAGTGGCGGTGACTGCTTATCATTGCAAATGACACAACTAACTATATATACAACAATATATATATGTACATATAATATATTGAACGTTTTCCACAAAATTTGAACAGAAACACACACACTCCCACATGAACACACAATAAACAATAAAAAAAAACTTAAACAAAATATTTTTGCACAGTTTGTTGTTATTGTCGCTCACTTTCCGCGTTTTCCCAGCTCGAATTTGCTAGACGACTGAACCTTAACAATTCTTGTCTTTTTCTTATGTGGTTGTTGTTTCGTTGTTGTTCGTTTCTTTTATTTTTTCTTTTTGTTTTTTTTTTTCAATACTGATAACATTAAGTAGTATAGGTATGGAGCGGCGAATTCGTTTCTTTACAATAATAAAAAAAAAAAATTGTTCGTTTTTTTTGTTATAAAAAGCAAAACAGAAATAGTCACTTTTTCAACTTTAATGCTTTTCTGCTCGTCTCCAAAGTTCGTTCGAGGTGTCACACACACTTTTAAAAACATACAAAATTTAAAAACTATTGAATTCCTAAATAATTGTATTTGAAAAATTATTTTGTCGATTTTTAAAAAATTTTCTATTATTTAAGTTTTCTTTGTTTTTATTTCTATTATATTTTGTTAGTGGCGCGAGCCTCGTGTGTTCGTTCGTTTCGTTAACTAAAGTAAAAATGAGCTGAGTCTGAGCAATTTCTAACTTGGTGAGCTTTAGTGGGAGGGAGAGCTTTTTTGCCAACCGCTAACGTAACGGCGCAGCGGTAACGCTGCCGATGCTGGCGACGGCGACGTCGTGACAGCTGACAGCTGCTTTTTGCGATCATTGGTCCAAGGGAGAGCGAAAGAGCATCTCACCATAATTTGACATATACATAAATGTAACCCTCAAATCTATCTGATGAAGCAAAACGAATCCACTAATGGTGTATTTATTTTCCCCCAGTTAAATACCGGCGACTGGCGTCATTTCACGGACTCTACGTTAACTTCTTGTAAGCTAAAGAGTACATCTAAATGTTGTAGCGATTTACATATAGCCTATCACTTATCATAATATTTAATTGCAATGTGTTAATTTAAAACTAAAATCAAGTGGGAAACTTTACAACAATGAGAAATTTATATCATATTTAAGATGGATTTATAAAATATAAAATTTAATTTAGAGAGTAACTGAAAGTCGATGCCCCAAAGCAAGCAATACGGAATTTGTATTGTTTTTTAGGCTCTGCCCCGTATGTAGTTTTAGTTCTACGAGTATCTGTTCTTTAATTTATGCTTTGAATATTTTTGCATTACCAATAAAATTTTGCCCGTGATGTATGTATGTATGTGTTTGTGTATTTCTCGTTCTTTATTATTTTTTTTTTTTTGCTAAATTAAGCTTTTTTTTCTTCTGTGTCTAATTAACGCGTTCGCTTTGCTTGAAGCTGATGGCAAAGCTTAGAAGATTTGTATCTCGCATTATTCCTGTTGACTTTTTGCGTTCTTTACTTTTCAGATTAGTAGAATCAGCAGAGACAGACAGAGAGAGAGAGAGAGGGGTGATGAGAGAGGTAGGTGAGAACAAGAGTGACAGATAGAGAAGAGAGAGATGGGGTTTTTTTTTATTGTTTCATTTTTATATTTGTTTATATTTATAATAATTAGTATTAGTATGCATAATTAGGTGTTAATATTTTAATAAATTGTTGCGTTAAATATAATTGACTATTTGAGAACAGGTTTCTACCTATAAATATGACATATAGATTCATATCAGTATCTAAATCTTAGAAAAATAACATATCATCTCTGTACTTAGTATTCATAACAATATGCATACATACATACATACATACATACATATGTATGGGTATATATACATACATATATCTCTCCTTTCTATATCAAAATGCGTTTATTTGAAATATATTTCTTGTCGCTTAGGTCAACAATTTCTACGAAAATGTTTTTAACCATATCATTGCGACTATACGTAAAAGCTTTTTTACCTAGAAAACAAAAATTGTCATACTACTCAGTATAAGTGTGGATAAGGTCGTCTATATTCATCGATTCGAAGAAGTGGCAAAATGACAAAATACAAAAACAAAAAAAAGAAAATAATATTAGAATCATTTTGATTCTATGGTGAATTTCCTACTTGAATAGTTGAATTGGATATAGAATTAATTAACAAATAAGGAGGATATATGTATACACATATGTACATACACATACATGTACAATCTATTGTCGACCATTACTCTTACTTTTAAAGTGCAAATCAAGTTGTCATAAAATTCCACTTGTTTGTGTTTGCTCCTGTATAGCACTTGCACTTTGTACACAATAATATAAGAAGGCTTTCCTTAAAAACTTTAGAAAACAGATTTGATGTACATACATACATACATACAAATATAGATATTTACACAGATAATTGTTGATCAAGTTAGCAGTTATGTCAACAAAAGCTTCTGCATGCAGTACAGTACGTGTGCCATTTATACACATATGTATGTGTGTATGTAAGTGAGGATTCATCTAATTTCAATTCAAGATAATCTAAATTAGCAAAACCTTAAGTTCAAAATCTACATCCGTCTTTAAAGTTTAATGAGACGGGAAAAAAGATATAATAAAGGGTGCAAAAGCGTGAATGAGATCCGTATATATGTACATATATGTACATATGTATACATACATGTCAGTTAGACACGCTTCTGACGTAGAGTCTGTCGTACTATGATATCAAAAATATCGCCACATGCCGGCAAATGAGTCATACTTAGCAATTTTAGAAGAATGAGAGGGAAAGAATGAGAGCGAGAGCTATGGAGAGAGAGAGAGAGAGCTGTAGACTGGAAGATACTCTCTGTGATAGAGGAAAAGATGGCGAGACTAAGTGTTTATAGGTTATAGATGGTAAGTGGCAATGAATCTGAACTTTGTTGATTGCTTTATTAATTTTTCAAAATAAAATATGTGTCATAGGCTGGTCCGGTAAAAGAAGGCCGACAGTCAGACAGATTGGCTAATAGATAGTCATTCGGTCAGTCCAACATGTATATATGTATGTATGCACATACATCAGATAGAAAGACAATTACAAAACCCTTTATTTTTAGTCTTAAAATAATCATCATATGGTGAAATTTCTTATCAAATCTAAATACTACATTTCCTTTTAATGATATACTCTGATGTCTTCCGTTTCATAAATAAAGAAAAGGAAAGTAAAATTTTTATTATGGCAATTTTTTTGTTACTTGTTAAATAATTGCTCGATATTGTTGTTGTCAAGTGATTAACTTGGGTTTTAAGATTTATATAATTGTAGCAAGTATATACATAAATATTTAATATATGTATCAAGTTAGCTTTTAGATGCTTATCAGTATTAATGGAAAATGAAGCAAGCAAGTCGTGCCTGCCGACATTGAGTATACCCTGTACCAAGTAAAATTACTCCATAATGTCAAATACGATCAAAATCGCCATCAATTTACAAAAAAAATTCTCTTAGCATGCACTGCATGCCATGCAGCAACACTGCACTGCTTGCCATGCAGCAACAGCGAACGCATGCTATCTCGCTCACACTTAACAGCCCATTTTGCATGGGGCGTTTCACTACAAAATGGAAATACGTATATCTCCGATAATTATTGTCCGATTTTGGTAAAATTCGGTCAAGTGGTGCATTTTGGCTATATTAATGTGCATGCCAAACAAGAATACGATATCTTTAATATTGCTCTAGTTATAGGTTTTTCCCGAATTGCGGGGGCGGAAGTGGGGGTGGCAAAAATTTAAAATAAACTTGATCTGCTTATACAATAGACGGATGTTGACACCAAATTTGGTTGCTTTAGCTCTTATAGTCTCTGAGATCTCGGTGTTCATACGTACGGACGGACAGACGGACGGACGGACAGACGGACATGTCTCAATCGACTTCGCTATTGATACTGATCAAGAATATATATACTTTATGGGGTCGGAAAATTTTCCTTCTGCCTGTTACATACATTTTAGCGACTTTAATATACCCTTTTACCCTATGGGTACAGGGTATAATTACGTTGTTTGAATGAAAGGAATCTAAAAGACGAAAGAAGATGCCTTGTGTATACAGTCATTTGCCAGGGACTTCCAACAAGATGACGTCGTAAAACAAGCTAGTAAATTTTCAAAAGCTTATTTTCAAAGACATGGATTGATTTGATGAAGTGACCCGTGCAGTCACCTCGATCCCATCTCTTTTAGCTAATTTTTGATCTTTAAATACCAATTTGGGTAAATTTTCACAAAACTGTCCTTATTAATATTGAAAATTACATACCAAAAAACGTCAAAGATTAGTTTTTATATCTTATTCAAACTAAGTCAAGGAACTTTTTTTTTTTTTTTTTTGCTTGCAGCTGGCAGTAGTCGAATATTCTCCGTTTACTATGTATTGATTTCAATTGATTTCTAATCAATCAATTGACAACAATGCGCGACAGCAGCCAAAATGTCGCCCCCAATATTTTTTAATCTAATCGATTGAAAAGTGAAAAAGAAGGGCTTCCTTCTACGTACCTAACCCCTATTCATTGTTATTTTTATCAATTGAAAAGGTAATAATATAAAAATAGAATTATTATGCGCTAGTCATCGATATAATTAATAATCATCAATATATTTTATATTATTTTTGATATAAAAATCGATAATCGTTTCCACTTACCTGTTGTGATGTGGAAGTGGATTGATGTGAAGTTTCCTTAAGACTACTGCAGGAGCTAGAACTCGTGTTTATCTGTTTGCCGGTACCGGAACCATTTGTTGTTGCCACCAGGCAATTGGGGCTTAGATGATGAGATTGGGGTTGGGGTGAATTACCAGAGCTGTTGCAACTAATAATGTTGTTGCTATTGCTGTTTATATTGTTATTGCTACTGCTGCTGTTGCTGTTGTTGTTGTTGTTGCTATTATTACTGTGACTTTTTTTGTGAAAGTTCTCTATCAAAGTAGATGCTGGACTCAACACCCCCACGCCACTAGTTGAACTATCCGAGAAATCTGTCATCTAAAATAGAGAAAGAAAGAAACAGAGAGAGAGAGAGAGAGAGAGAGTGAGATTGGTTTGCTTATCAGACTGCTAAATTGCATATGACCATATTTGGTCATGGTTCAAGCATTCATACAATCACCACAGTGCTGTTAAACAAGGTACATACAAAGGTACATATGTATGTATCTATGTACATATGTACATCTTGTATTCCACAGAAAGCTAAATAGTCTCGCTTTAATCAAAGTTTGCATTACGAATTTTCATTTTCCTTCACTTATTTGTTTTTGTACTATTTAACAAATAAGAGACTATCACTCTCAAACTGCATCTTGTAAGTTAGGGTTATAAAAATGAACATACAAAATAAAAAAACAAAAATGAACGAAGTAAATTTTATCACTGTATAGTGGCTCTAAAACTTGTTGTTTCTTGTTGGGTTGTGTGGCTCACAAACTTTATCAATTTTATGAGTGTATGTAATTGATTTTTTTTTTAAGGTTTTACTTAATGCCACAAGACTTTGATAAATAAAATCGTAACCAAAATAGACGTCAACCGAAGAGCTACTTAAATTATTTAGTGAGATAAATTAATTTTGCTACAATTTATCAAACACAAAAGCCGACAAGCTACAATAAAGCAATTTTCATCTTATTTTTTTATCTCATTTTACAATAAACATTTAAATCCACGAAAAAAAAGGGTATTAATTGATTTAAACAAAGCTTTTATACTGATTTCAAAATAAATAAATTGTTACATGTATATTTCATATTTCTTGCTCAAAAGTAAGAATTTTATGTTTTGCTTTTTAAAATTAAATTAAAATATGGTATTTAGTTGTCTTGAACATTTTTTTTAATTTTTATTGTTCAGATATTAGCTCTGTGTTTGACGTGCTGCCTTTGTTTGCAATTTTTTTCAATCGTTTTTGTTTGATTTTTGTGGAGTTGGTAAATTTGCATATAGAAATAGCTTTGATTTATGGCCAATTTGCTATTTTTCAAGAATTGAAATTGGAATTGTAATTAATGTTTTGTTTTGATTTGCGATTCAAAATTTACATTTCAGTTTTGGTGTGTGGGACGAACACTCATAGTGGTATATGGTATATGTGGGTGTGCTTGATCTGCGTTGTTTTAAATCGATAATTTTGCAAATTAACTTTTTGCTATTGTTGTTAATAAGTACACATACATGTGCACAAACACACAACCTAAGTCGACCAACTATTTAATAAATATCTAACCAAAAAGCTTATAAAAGCTTTTCTTTTAAACTATAAAGTTTTGGCACCAATGATTGCTCTGTGGCGCCAATAACGTCTGTGTCAAAATATAATTTAGTTCGGAATACGTTGCCAGAATTTTATAAATCATAAATGAGTTATTTTATTTAATTGAAACGAACCCCAAATAAAGATAAGAAACAAAACACTAGTCACGTCGACTTTTTAACTAATTGTCAAGAAAAAGCTTACGGAAGTTTTTACTTTTAAATTGTAATGAGTTGGTGTCGCTCATTGCCATGTGGCGCACCTACCGTCTGTGTCAAATTACTTTATCTTGTGCTTAAGTGCTACGTAGTGAAGTTTCTGAGTGTTGCCAGAATTGGCGGAATTCCGCTTCTGGCAACATTGAAAATGTGTAATTCATAACTTTAATTTAATTTAATTAAAACTAACGCGAAACTCTGTAAAAAAAAAAAAACAAAAAACTACAAGGAGCAAAACAGAAGGGATTATCAACATGGCCATAGCAACAAAACGAACTGTTTGGTCTTCGTACACTTGTTTGTTGATTTTCTTGATGTCGTCAGCATATGCCAACGTTGACGCCGACGTCGCAGCCAAGCAAAAGTTGGAAGCAGGTGAGACTGCTGTGGGCAATGGTAACGGCAATGGAAATGGAAAGACTGTGGCGGCGGTATGTTCTCGAATGTTGCAACATGTCTTTGAGAATGCCCTACCTCGGGATGAACAAAAGGCGGGGATCTTTAAAGAATATGAACCCCCAGAAGGAACGGCAACGGGTGACACAAAGGAGGAGACTTATCTATGGAACTGCTTGGAGGCCTGCTGCGAGAAGAATCATACTGCCGATGATTGCAATGTGGTATTGGTCTTTAAGCGGAAATGCTATCACATACATTGTGTGAGCAATGAGGCATGTTTACCCAAAAAATCGCAAAGGGTTATCAGCGGCAGTGGAAATGGAGTAGGCGGTGTACCAGGCTTAGATGAAATTGAAAAGGTACAAATGGTTTTGGTTAATCCCAAAGGTGGTGAAGAGTCCTGGACACAGGTATTGAAAAAAGCCAAACAGAACGAACAAATTGAAATTTTACCTTATGATGAAGAAGCATTAAATTTTTGGAAAAAACCAAGACGATTGCCATATTTGCCCCGTGCCCAGGTGAGTGTGTCTCTTTTTTACGACCCTTCAAGTGTCTAAAAATACAGGCCAAAGCCAATCAGGAACCATTATCATTTAACTGTTTTGGTGACTTCACCCATAAATGTTATCCAAATTCTTTGCAAATTGGTTGGAAATTGCTAACAGTTTTTGTGTTTATATCGTTAAATGATCGTTAAAACCGTGGTTAAAAATGTTTCTTGGTTTCAATCTTTTTTTTATTTTACGAAATGCGCAATTAATGCAAACTGCGCACAAGACATTATCAATTAAAAACAAAAAAATAAGAAATTTAACGACGATGCTGATAAAAATTTCAAGTTCAATTTTAATGTTTAAATTTCAAGAAAAAGAGAGAGAGAGAGAGAGAGTTACTAAACGAGCTATTAGAATAAAATTTAAATAATATATATAAAAATATATATTATCAATCTCTCTGAATGCAGCCGGATTCGCCGTCGTATGAAGAAGATGCAGATTTTCCCCCAATGGCTGAGAAACGTATGATGAATGCGAATCTGAATGATAATGAAAATGATGTTCTGATCAATGACGATTTAAATTATTTTGGTGGCCCCGAGGGTAAATTTATGACTTGTGACCGCGAGACGCCATGTCCACCACAAGAGGAATGTGTTCCCCTGCAGCCGAATGCAGTGACAGGTTTATGTACATGTCTCAATGGTTATAGAAGGAATAAGCTGCATAAATGCATAATGCCACCAATACCATATCGATCATATTTAGCAGCAGCTGCTACCAGTAATGAAGAACAATTGCCAATTGTGGGCACTGAAATAGCACCAGAGTTAGTTACCAAAGCGAAAGATAAGGATAAAGATATTGTGGTTTCGGTGATGTCGAAAGAGGTCCGATTGCCGGAACAGGAAGTCACATTGGCTGCTTTTACAGTGCCCGATGAACAAACAAGCGATACAAAATATAAATATCTATGGTCATTAATATCGCAGCCAAAGGGTCCAATGAATGGCACCATTTCCGATCAAAGTAAATCCAAAGTGAAACTATCCAATCTCTCTGAGGGCTTATACACATTTAAGGTAACTGTTACCAGTGAGGATAATAGCTCATTTGGTGAGGCTACGGCAAATGTCACCGTATTCCCCGAGAAGCGTATCAACCAAGCGCCACAAGTGATTATAATACCGAGAGTGCAAATCATACGGAAACCCACCACAAATGCAATACTTGATGGCAGTACCAGCACCGATGATGATAAAATAATTAATTGGCATTGGGAAGTCATATCCGGACCCATTGGCTATCAGCCCCAATTACCCGAAGTGAACACATTGCAATTGGATTTGACATCGCCGGGAAATTATACATTTAAACTTACTGTTACCGATTCCAATAATGTCACCAATTCGACAACTGCATTTATAGCTCTACTTAAAGAGACAGATTATGCTCCGGTGGCAAATGCCGGAGATGCTGTCATTCTTTATTTACCCAACAATAATGTCACCTTGAATGGCACTGCCAGTTCTGATGATCATGAAATTGTTGCCTGGGAATGGACTAAGGATGCCAGCGATGAGGCAAAAGCTGTCGATATGCAAAGTACAAGAACTCCCTATGTACAGTTATCTAATTTGGAGGAGGGGATGTATACATTCGTATTGAAGGTCACCGATGCCAGTGGACAATCGAGTACAGCCAAAGTCCATGTATTTGTGAAGCAACCAACTAATTCACCACCAACAGCCATAGCCGGTGCTAATCAGGTGAGAATCAAATGGATCATAAATCATTGGATCAGATTCTTTTAATGGTCTATCGAAATTTATTTTGATATTCTTATAGACCACCAGTTTACCCATTAATTGGGCTTTACTTAATGGTTCTGGATCGAAAGATGATATAGGCATTAAAACGTATCAATGGAAGCAAATAGGTGGACCCAAAGATGCTATAATACTCGAAGCGAATACTTCAGTAAGATTAATAATATTTAGTGGCATCAACTATATAAATCTAGATCAAATCGAATCCCTCTGTTATATTTTAGATGGCCAATGCCACTTCATTAACATTGGGATTATATGAATTTCAATTAACCGTGTCGGATGAGAACAATAATACAGCCTCAGATTCAACCTGGATAAAGATAGTCCAAGGTAAGATTGTTTTCCCATCAGAAGTGAATGAAGTGTTCTAATTGTTCTACTATGTATTAAAAGAACGCAATGCTGCTCCCGTGGCCAATGCTGGAGGAGATCATAGCATAACCTTGCCAACAACAGCTATATATTTAAATGGTTCACAATCCTGGGATGATTTGGCTGTTGTTAAATATGAATGGACACGTGAGGATAACAGTTTGGCTGCTGGCGTCATTGTTGACAATACCGATAAGCAGGCCATAATGATTGTAAGACGAGAACGAAGCAGAGAGAGTTAAATTCAACTTGGACTAAAATTCTTTCATTGTCTTTTTCACAGTTAAGCAACCTTGTACAGGGACGCTATGTGTTTAAACTGACTGTGAGCGATGATCAGGGTTTAACTAGCTCCGATACCGTAAGCATAAATGTCCATCCCGATCCAATGTTGATGCATTTGGTACAAATAACTTTACCCATGGATATAACAATACTAACCCAATCGGAATTAGATTCCATAGTGCAGAAATTGCAATTACTTTTGGGTGATGATAACAAAATAGAAATAAGGGAACTGAAATATGATCTAAATACAGGGGCCGCTGTATTGGTTTTCTATGTAAGGGATATTTCCCCAACCAGTGGATCGGAATCGAAGCCAGTAAATGGTCTACATGTTGAGAGATTACTAAGGGCTAAGCTTCAAAAAGATGCCTCCATATTGGGCGCCCTGTTTGTGGATATACGTTCAACTATCTGTCAGAATAATTGCTCTGGACATGGTCAGTGTAATCCTACCACCAGAGCATGCATTTGTGAGGCATTTTGGATGCCATCGGCCGGTTATTTCTTTGTTAATGATGAGGCCAATTGTGGTAAGTTGCCTATATAATAAATTAATTGTATTCCTCTCTTTATCACTCTTCTTTCTCTTTCAGATTGGTCCATTTTATATGTATTTGTTGGTGTCATATTTACCTGCCTGCTATTATCGGGTATTTTTTGGGCTATAGCCTGTGCTTGTCGACAAACTAAATCGAAGCCACGCCTACGCCAAAAAGTACAAAAGTACGCCCTAATAGGCAATCAAGATGAGGAGGCAATCAGTTGTAAGTATTAGTTAATCAAAGCCAACAGCTTTAGCGTTAGCGTTAGTCATTTCTGATCTATTGTTAATACATATATCTATTTCTTTTCATTTAAGATTCTCGAACTTCATTAACTGAATCGGAAACTGATTCCGATGTTTTATTCGAAACCCGCACAAAATCGAATGGCAAACATCATCATAGATCTTCTGCGCACGGTCATAGTAGTGGCGGCAATGGGACTGGTAGTGGTTCCTCTGGTCGGGAGAGTGGCCATAAATACCAATTTAACAAATTAGGGCGCAAAATTAAGGCATAAGAGAAATCAACTAAAACTTAATGTAACCTATATGTGTGTTAGTTGATATATATACCTATATATGTATATATACCTATATATGTATAGTGTGTGTGTGATATATAAATTTATATAATTTTTATGTACGTTTCTATGTACTTATATGTATATATATATATCTATATATATATATACATATATTGAAACAAAGAAAAACTCGCTAAGTTCCTTTTAATTTAGTATTATTTTTAATATTTATTGTTTGTATCACAAATTTTTTTTAACTATTTCACAATTTACTATAATTTTTATATTTTATCTGTATATAGACTATATAGAAAGTTTCACAATCAATGTAATAAAATATATATAGAAACTGCTTAAACAATTTCAATTGAAGACTTATTCATTTCGATTTTCTAATATTGAAAATACTTTTGTAGAGAGAGTTTTTGGCATTATGTACAAATTTCAAAAATTGAAAGATCGGTTACTTCTTTTCATATAAATATTTATATGAAATATAATATGTTTAATAACTAAAGGATATCAACAGAAAACTTTATATAAAATTAAACATTTTGTAGAAAAGTTTATTAATGAAGTTTATTTGTGGTATCAAAATTATCATCAAAACTTTGTATATCTTGATAGAGAATATACATTGTACATATATGAATGTGTATATTAAATATATTTTCTTACGAATTCCTTGTCATTCGAATCGTATAAGCAACAGTCTTGCATTCATTTGCATTTGGCTAACCTGTTGACTTACATTTAAAGTTTGACACGCACCAAAAAAAAAAAAAATCTCATTTCACAAGGCAACAAAAGCCAAAACAGAAAAGTGAAGAATTTGTTGATTTAATACAAATATTGACGCATTTTTGCAGTTTTTGAAGGGGCCAACCCACGCATAACGTATATCACACATCCGCCTAGTTTGGTCCGATCTGACCGTATGCGGATTTTGGTATTTTTTCCTGGTAGCCGAAACGAAAAATCTCTCGAAAAATCGCAGTGATTCATTTTTGCCTGCCGTTGTCTGAGCATGGCTTAAATGATTTTTTTTTCTTTGTTGGCTTTATTGATTTTAGCCGGATTTTTGGTAAATTCTTTGTGTGTGTGCATTTTTTTTTCTTTTCGCGTTTTGATACTCTGTACCCATCCATAGGATGAACGGGTATATCAAAGTTGTCTAAGTACACAAAAAGAGGCATTTACTATTCTACAGACTTAAAAAATTATGATTTCTAAGCATGAAAAATTTAACAATGAGACGCATTTTATACCCTATAAAGTAATGGAAGTGTGGAAGGCTTTATTCTAGATTTAGTTCATAGTGCTTGAAAACTGTATATGCTAGATTAAGTAAGTTTGTAATATTTTCCATGACCTATTCGAACTCTTATCTTATAAATAGGCCTGCATGATATCTTTGACCGATAGATGTCGCTGTTTACGACAAAAAGTGATTGAAATTTCGTTGTACTTATCAATTGGAAACAAATTAGCTATTATTTAACTGAAGCTACAGGGTGACTGAATGTCAAATATACGGCATTGTTTTTATTTCGTGTGTATGTGTGTGTGTGTATGTGCCAGTGTGTGTTTGATGTGGTTATGGTTCGCACATGCCACACGCACGGACCATTTTTCACAGCTCTTTTGGGGGTAGTTGGGTGTGGCATAGAACAAGAAAACACGCGATTCCCCCATAGCCCAAAGTCCTTATTGTCCTTTCGTCAAGGCTGCTAATTACTCTTACGACCTTACATTATTTTGCATGCCGAAAAATGGAAAGGTAATTGAACTTTTGACCTTACCCACACGTGAGAATTTCTTCTTTTTTTTTTTCTTTTTTGTCGTTGATTTTTGTTTATGCAATTCCAGACACAAAGTCAAACTAAAATTAATGTTGCTGTTGTTATTGAAGATGAAATTCTTTATCAAGTGCCCATTGAACATTAATTTTATACTCCTCGTATTCATTAATTTTCAATATCGTTTCGCTTTTGACTAATTTTCATGCTCAACTTCGTTGACAGTTTACACCTGTTTGAGAGTTATTAACATTGACTATATAATGGCCCATCAGGGGATCGATGGGCCGCGTCGAGGGGTTTTGTGGGATAAAGTGGGGGGGAATGTCATTCAGGCAGGCTACTGGTATTATCATTTCTGTTTCAAATTATATTTGTTTCTTCTTCTTTTTTGGTTTTTGTCATCATTTGACAAATCATTTGTCTTGAAATTAAAAATAGCCACCTGTCGCTTTGAGCTATGAGCATTTTGCATAAATTAAATGAATTGGAAATGTCTTTATTTTTGTTATAATCATATAAATTAAAATATACGAAAGAATTTGTTAAAAAAAAAATTTGAAATGTTATTGATTCTAGAAAACGCAGTTTTAATTACAGTAGAAGACATCGCTTAAGTTCAAGTTTGAAAAAGCATTTAGTATTCTATAACGTATATAGATTTTCATGATCAATTAAATTATTGAAATTATTTTTTTATACCCTTGATTAGATGTCTAGTTTTTACATTGATGGTTAAGGCTTACAGTTTTGCAATCACTGACTGCTGCTGGCTTTTCATGTTTTACCTTATCTTCCGCTCTGAATAAGAACTAAAACCTCAAATGCTTAAACTGAATTATCGAAGCACATTTTCTTTCATCTATATTTTGTTTTTGTTTTTATTGTTTTCTTTTTTTTTTTTGTGCCTATACGATGAGTTTACACAAAATTCCGAAATTCCGAGACAATTTAAAACCATTTCAAGGTCTTTTCTATGTATACCTATACGGCTTTTCATTCAACAGCAACAAAATGTTATAAAAAAGTTATCAATTAACATAAACAAAAGCAAAACGTGTGGCAAAAAAGAACGCGAGACAAAGCGGCAATAAGAAGAACTGGATGACAAAAAAGTTTGTTGTATTTTATTTTTATTCTCTATTTTTTTTCCTCTGGTTTGTAAATTTTTTTTTATGTGATTTAAATGAACAACACTTTTTTATTTTTGTGAAAAAAAGGGGCGGGGTGATACTAACAGAGTGCGGGTTGGTGTTGGGAGGGGAGGCTATTTTTTTTTTTTTTTTTCGCAAAATGGCACACAGAAGACAACGCTTGAGTGATTTTTAATGTATTCGTGACAGTTTTTTTTTCTCGTTGTTGCTGTTTTATCTTGCAGATACACGTCCCAACGCAAGTCCAAAATAACAACAAACAAACAAAAAAAAAAAAATAACTACAACAAAATGTGTGTTTTATTTGCGTTTTATTATTGTTTAATTAGGCTTTTTTCTCTCTTCCTCCTACCCTTTCTCTCTCTCTCTCTGTCTGTCTGACAATCTGTTTGTCTCTTTGAGTGTCATTTATTCATCTATGAATGCCAAACTTTTGTTTGTTATGACTTTTCCCTTATTATGAAGCAAATTTATTGTTCTAACTGACGGTAGGCGGGTCAGCGGCAATTTTAAATGCAAATGAAAAGCAAATATTAAAAAAATAACAAAATAAAAAACACAAAGCCAATGAGGATCGCCCTCAATTCCCGTAATAGAAGAGTGCAACTTTGTATGTGGGAAGCGGTAGCAGGCGTCATTGAAATACATTGGGTTAGGTTCAACATTGACTTTTCCATGTGGGCCGTTGACAGTATGTGAAATAAGTAGGTGGACAACAATTGTAATTGCATTAAAAAAAAAGATTCATCTGAGTTATTGTCAGGATGTGAGGAGTGGCCATTGATCTGATGAATCGATCATTTACTCATCGTTTAATGTTCTAACAAAATGTTAGCTATGTTAGCTAGTGTTTTTTTGGCCCCATTAAAATGTTTTCATAGTTTAAATTTTGCTGCTAAAATTGCATAATTTAAATATAATTTGAATTATTTTTGTTTGCTAAGTGCTTCTATGCACATCATTATGGCACTCAGTGTGCAACCAAGTCTAGATTGTCACTCATGTTGGTTTGTCTGGCCAGGTGGTGGCGGAGGTGGTGTTGCTACCGCTGCCGCCTTTGCACTCAACTTTCTCAGCTTTGAAGTAAATCAATTTGCACTTCCCACCTTTTGCCCACCTGCCAAGTGCGCAATTTTTCAATGATATTGTTGTTTTTGCTTCTATTTCTATTTAAATTTTTATGCAGGGCTAAAAGTGAAGTGAAAATGCAATTCATAAAATCTAATAACTATTTACATACATACATATGAATGACATGGCACTCAAAGGCATTTCCCTTTTAGCGATAGACGTAAAATAATTTGCTAGACAAATTGCCTTTTCCTCTCCTCTCCCGTTGCGGAGACTCGTAAATTTTAGATAGGAGATAATGGCAAGAGAAACGGCAACACACAGAAAATTGGCAAACCAAAAATCATAACAGAAGGTGAGAGAAGAATAGAGAAGAGAAGACACAAAAGGTATAGACATAGGCAAGTTCAAGGTCATGGCAAACATAAAACATAAAGAAAGAGTGTAAGAGAGAAGGAAAATAAAAGGGGAAAAGTGGAGGGCGGAGGCGGGTGAAAACAGCTGCATTACACAGCCAATTACCTAAAAGATTTGCCTCATAGCCAGCTGAAAACTATAGAATGAAAAGATAGCAAACCGAATTCTGTCTCATTAGCCAGAGATTAATTTATATTGTAAAATGCAATTTAATTTCGAAATGTTTTAATACAACACAAAACAACATGGCAAAGACAAATGAGGGGGGGGCTACAACAAGGGAGAATCATGAGGTGGAAATGTGAGAAATGGCGGGAGGTAGAGAATGGGCAAGATGTTATTAAATCATACTAGCTGAAAATTTCTCAGAATCACTTCACAGGTATTTCAACTATTTAAAAGAGGAACATGCTATTCTTTTAGGTGAGAATAACAACTTACTATATAGTAAACTATATTTGTATGTTTATCCAATGTTAAGCAAGAAATAAGGAACGATCTATTCCATAATGATTCTAACAAATACATACATAAAACAATTCTTGGTTCCTGTTTCAACGCATTTGACCTTCAATTTACACATTATTTAAATGAGACTTGTTAAACCAGTGATATAGATTATAAAAGTTGATATTAATTTATCTTATACGGATTTTAGTTGAAATTTTATTATTGTCTTTAATTGTGTATTATTAACATTCGTGTTTATGAGTTCCGGTTACTTCATTTTATCATTATTGAACAAATTGTCTAATATGAGACTTTTGATTAATTTCAGTTTTAGTGCAATCTATATACAAATATAGTTAGTAATAGAATAGAAGGAATTGGATAGATTCAAATAATATTTTAGCTGCTTGAATATACATATGTATATGTCATAAAAGTCTGGGAATTTGAATTTAATGGGGAATCATTTTATACATTTATGTATTGCAATTAAACTTCTTTAATTATCAACAATTTGCAATTTTAACAGCTTAAAAAACGAATTGCCATATTTTATAGCTATTAGATATATTAAATGATTCTTTTTAATTAGGGTTATATTTGAATAATCTGTGATAGCAATATAATGGAATTATGTATATATATATATAGCACAGAGTAATAACTGAATATATCTTTGTTAAAATAATATTTCCGACAGGATGATAAAGTTTAACGAAATGTAAAGTTTTGATTAGTTGCTGAAATTAACTTTAACGGAAAATGGATTGTTAAAATGCTTGTTAAAAGTATTATGAACTATCTAAAAATCTGATAGCCATTTTCATTTACATAGAGGAATTCATGGAAAAGGATTTTAACTCCCTTAGCTTCTAATTTTCATTGTTTTTGATTGGTTTTTTTAAGTTTGTAAAAGGAATTGGGTTTAGAATAGTTTTTGGTTTTATTGTATCAAAGAGTATCTCAAAGATTCTTTACTTGTGTGTGCTAAATTCGTGAAGTAATTTAACTTGCGATTAACCCATCTACCCAAAGGTGAACCCTTTTGTCTAATTTCCGTGTCAGTTTCGTTTCTCTCTCCGCTCAAAGCTAAAAAAAAAATGACGCAGTTAAAGTTTATTTTTCGTGTGTTTTCCCTTTGATTTTTCCTCAGTTCCGGAGTTTTTTTTTAAGAGGGGTTGTTGATGTTAGTTATGAGGGTTTTCTCATTGCAATCCTTGCAATACTTTTAGCTTTGGTTG
Organism: Drosophila emarginata; assembly: GCA_037075365.1. Classification (NCBI taxonomy): domain Eukaryota; kingdom Metazoa; phylum Arthropoda; class Insecta; order Diptera; family Drosophilidae; genus Drosophila; species Drosophila emarginata. Next base: position 6,477,011 of record JBAMCD010000296.1, read on the forward strand.
GTTGTTTCCTTGGTTCGGTATTTTGGTTTTTTTTTTCCTTTTTTTTTTTTTGGGTGTGTGTTGTTTGATTAGCTTTGATTGCTCGATTGCGTGGGCTGGTTCAATGTCTTTTGACAACTTTTCTGTTTAGTAATGATAACGCAACAAACACAACAACAAACCAAACACAAAAACAAAAATGAAGTAAAGATAAGCCATAAATAAACACTAGTAAAAATAAAATTGCAAAAAATGAAAAACCATAAAAAAATCAAAGCAAAAATAAAGGAAAACCGGTTCGTTAAAAATCGAAAGAAAAAAAATACATAAATAAAAGAAATTGTGCGAAATTCTAGATAAATTTTATTGTATTCGATTCCAGAGAAAACAAACCGAAAAACTCCATCAACAAAGGCGATGTTTTATTTAAAAAAAATTTTTTACCTTTCTGTTAAGTTTACAATTAACAAATTAATCAGGAATTTTCAACGTTTTGCACACGTTTTTTTTTTTTTTTTGTAAATTGTTTAATTGAGAATTTGCACTATTAAAAAAATAGTTCATAATTTTTGCATTTTATTTCATAATTTTTCTTTCACACTTGAAAAAATTTACGAGCGGCTTTTTGCATACAATTGGTTAAACAAAATTTTGTGTTTAATTTTATTTTGCTTTTTGTACAAAAAGAAACAAAAAATTCTTCTGTGTTGTTCAGCTTTTGCACGCGCGGAAGCAACGAACACAACTGAGCAACAAACTGAATGAAAACACACAATAAACTTGTTTGCAACACCACCCCGTCATAACGCGCCTCAATCCGTCCCCCTTCTTCACCACTCCTGATCCCAGACTCGGCCCCTGGCACTATCCATTCTCCCGCATGTCTACTCTTTGGGCCAAACGAATTACAATAACAAAAAAATGGTTTAGTGCTTTTTGGAGAAGCTTTTTCTTAGCATACTGGTCAAAGAGTGGAGCTTTCTGTGAAATGCGGTATTTAACTTGTTGCGCTCTTTTGCTCTCTGTGTTTGTGTCTCTTATAACCGCTCTCTTTTTTTTTTTTGTTTTATATCTGTGAGATAGATTATAAATTGCTTGCTGCGTGTTTAATTGCTTTCGAACTCGATCCTTTTCCGTTGCATTTTGAATTGAGGTCTTTTAATTAAATTGAACTGCAATTTAACTTGACTGATCTGTCCAGCAAGCGATGTGTTTATGGGGTTAACAAAAGGTGCGGGGGTAGGTAGGCGCTTGATAGGGGGCTTTGGTGTTTTTAGCTAGGCCGGTTTCCTTCTCTTGGTCTATCTTAATTGAATTCATTCATAAATTATAATGCTGTTGTGAACCATAAAGTGAATGGCTGGGCTCTTTGATGTCTATGATAAAATTTTAAATGCTAAACAATACGATTCATGAAATCCGTTTAAAATTTTACTATATAGTAGTAATTATATAATCATATGCTTTATATACCAATAAATTGTTTAAATAGCTACATTTCGGTTATGGAATTTTATGAAAATATAAGATGATAGAATAATTTTTTTATATACATACATATACATACATATGTATCTAGTTTATAATAGGAATAATCGGTAGAAATAGGAATTATAAAAAATTATATGGCTCTGGAAACTAATTTTAAAAATTCATAATTTCTTTTAAAGGTAATCTTGTCGATTTATATATAAATAAATATAATAAATATTTTTTTTTCAATAGAAAAGCTTTAATATTATTATGGAATCTTTTTGTTTTGCTTTCAAAAATTGAAAATTTCATCTATAAAGTTGTATATAGAATTTTAAACTTTAAACATTGTTCGATCTTAATTTGTTTTTTAATCAGTTGGTAATTAAAGCTAAGTTGATTTGTTTTCTGTTTTCCCCCCTCACTTTTCATCTTTCGCCCTCGATTAGTATAGTCAGTTGGTAATATATCAATTAGGACAAATGGCAGATTTTTTTCTCCCCCTATCGAATCTGGTTATAGTATATGTGTATGTACATATGTACATATGTATGTATATACATACATATATACAATTATGTACTTATATACGATTATATGTACATATGTATGTACATATGTATGTATATGTTTGTGTATGGTGTGTGCGTTGTTTTTTTTTACGTTTTTCAATTTTTTAGTTTTATTTCATTTGCAGCACGCCGCCGCCGCCACATTCTCTTAGTTTTTCAGACAGTGTCGTTTCTCAATCCGCCTGCTAACCACCCCCCTGCTTCACCAACGGACTATGACGCCGTCCGTTCGTTTTGTACGTCCATTCATTTGTCTGTCCCGTCCGTTGCCAATTGACGTCAAACCGACGGGCGCCGCTTTCAGAGTTAGTGACTGACTGACTGAGTGGGGCAGGCCTGGCTGTCTGATCTAGGGGACTCATTGGCACGTTCTGGAAATGAAATCAAATGATGCTTTTTGTGTGTGGCTGGCTGTATGCGGCGGTGCTAAACAGAAACCAGAAAATAGAAGCATCGCCATCAAAGCAGGCACTTCAATCAGTGTGGAGTGGAGTATAGTAGAGTAGTGTATTGAAACACAACAGTATAGAAATAAAATTCAAATTGCTTATAACAAAAGAAACAGATTTAAAAAGTCTCTATAAATACATACATATGTATTGTATGTATGTATGTATGTATGTGTGTATGTAAATAAAAATAAAAAAAAAAGAAAGAGAAAACGAGAAAGAGTGCAAGAGAATGTGAACGATAGAATGAAAGAGTAATAGCATGGGAAAGAGAGGCATATAGAAGATACTTCAACCTAGTGCGAAGTGTCTGTGCGCTGTTGGCTTTTCCCCTTGGCCCAGGTCGAGAGTGCAAATTGGCATATGGCAAAATATCGGCGGTATATTGGGAACAAAAAAAAAGGGGAGGGCAGGGTATACGGGCTCAACTTATGGGATTATAATTAGAAAGCCGCTCCACTGGTTGACGCATTTCCTTTTTTTTGGTTTTTTTTTTTTGTATTTTTCTCCGCCCCCTAACCCTTCGAAATAACAATAACAACAGCGAACAAAACAAAAAGAAGAAAAATACCAAAAACCGACCGCATAATGTTAAATTATAAACAAATAAACGATACGCAAAATTTATGTATTGTACCGACGCCGACCAAAATTTTAATGGATTTCACCCCAGCCTACCCTATTCCATTCAACTGTTTTCCCCTCAACTCTTCACTACCCCCTTCTCACTCACTCGTGTTTCTATCATCAAATTCTCAGAATTTGTTTTTTTGCAATCAACAAAATTTCAAATGCAAAAACTACAAAAAGAACAAAACACAAAATGCTGCTCGACGGGTACAACACAAGCAATAACAAAAAAAAAGAACCATAGTGTGGCTACAAATTTGTTGTTTAGAGATTAACAAGAGGGGAAGCGGCGGGGATTGCGGTATGGGGGCTAGTAGACTAAGTTTTCGAAAATGCGTTTGAAATTTTTGTGCCAGCGGCCTCATAAAATAATTAAAATGCTATTTAAAATGCACAAAATGTGCTAAAAATTAAACGCATCACAAATGCATAACAGTTTTAAATGCACACACCTACGCACGCAGAAACAGTTTGGCAAGCTCTACACAAATGAGTGGCAAATTAATTTGTATACGCTACATATTTATTTACAGTTTGAAAAGCTCTAAAATTAAGTACCCTATTTTGTGAAAGGAAGGGAAGGTATATAGGGATATTCGAGAAATTGCCTTAGCACTTTTTTATATTTTAAAGGAATGGATGGCTTAATTAATCAGTATATATATGTATACATATATATGTATATGTATTATATTTTACTATACAACAATTCGAAATTAGATCTCTGACATTATCTATTGAAAAAAGTTTATACGTTTTTCCCCTTTCCTTTTTAACTTCATTTATCATGATTAGTAGATATTCTCAGGTAGCATTAGCATTGTAATTGAAAAAAAAGATCATCTCAGGTTTCACATTTCAAAGATTAATTCATGATCAATTTGTGCTCAATAGTTTGACATGCTCTTTGTCCATATTTCTTTGAGTAATCACTCACACATCTACATACATACAAGCATACATATACATACATAGACAGACTGGCACACACTGGCACACGAACATTATTCAAACTTCTTATAAGAATCATAAAAAAAAAAAAATAAAAGTCATAAATAGATTTTGCTGTCTGCCTTTCACTTGACTCCGACTTTGACTCCGACCATTTAGAGTAGAGGCGACGCGTCACTTGGTTGGGTTGCTGCTTTGGTCATTTCGAGCGGCGCCTCGGGGTTAATGTACTTGGCATAGAAATATGCCTACAATATGGTATTATTAACCCTAACCCTTTCTATAACTATTAGGTCATGCTTTTAAATTGTTAATACATTGTATATGTATGTATGTATTATTATTACCTGATAATGTTGTCGTGGAAAAATTAAACGGGAACGCATTGCTGCCGTTGGTGTTGTGTGATGATGATGATGATGATGACTGCCACTGCCACTGGAATTTGTTGTGGTCTGCAGTGGACTACGAGTGGAGGTGACAACCATTTTTTACACACAAACACACACACACACAAAAAAAAAAAAATACAAAAACACTTAAACGTAATTTTTTCACTTATTTATTTGTTATGGTTCTTATGCGTTGTTGTTTTTTTTTTTTTTTTTTTGATTTGATTGAGGGGATTTTTCAAAAAGTTTTGTTCTGGTTGAACTTTTATTCACTTGATTGTATCTGGTTCTGTATTTCTGTGTGGGTTCATTGGCATTTTCCTTCTTAACCGTGCTTAATAAAATATTTCTTCCTATAGATGTTCTTTTGTTAAGGGTAGGGATAAAAACAAAGCATAATTTTCAACAATTAACATTCCATTTCATCAAATTTTCGTTAAAATATTTTGTAAACATTTTTGTTTTTGGTTTTTTTTTTTTTTTTGCAGATGAAGCATCTGGTTTTTGCCATCAGAGATACAAACAACAACAACAAATGAAAGGCACAATTCAAAAACCGTTAACATATGTATGAATACAACGAACAAAACGAGATGAAACGAGACAATGCGCAAAATAAAAAAGACGGTTAAAGAAAGCCTTGCCCAAGAGAATATACCAAATCGGTAAGCCGACTTTATAATGCCCTGTAGAAGCTTAACATTTTTTTATTACCAATATCTAAACACTAAATTGACAATTTATTATTATTTTAACAACTCTGCCTTAATATTTAATCACATACTGCAATTGCCGTGCACTAATTTATAAAAAATATTTAAATATCTTATACAAACAATATTTAAATATACCCCTTCTTCACCTTATCAGTAGAGGGTATAAATAAGAATTGCCAAAAGAAAAAAAAAACTGGTTTGTACATACTAATGAAAAGAAATTCTATGGAAGTGACAATATGTTTAACTAGCTTCAGCTTCAAGATATTTATTTTTTTCTTGCAATAACAGAAGGCATTCATTAGCACATCAAAATAATAATATGTTAAAGAAGTTATTTAGCTAGGATAAAAAATGTTGTAACAACTCAAAAGTGTCAGCAAAAGCAAGGATATGTGGAAAAGACCATTTTGCAGCGACATTGCAACACAAAGTTTCATATGCATTTAGGTATTTTATATATTGTTGAAAAGCTTTAGCTATTTGTATCCTTAAAACGTTTTCTTTATACATTATTTTTTAAGTAATTTAAACTTGTAAATTATCTTAAAGATATACATAGATATTATTTATCAATGTACTTTCTATAGATTTCTAGAACAATGAAACTATATTGCTTCACTTGAATTTATGCCCAATTCGCGATACTACACACAATCTTTTTCTTTCTCTCTCTTCCTCTGACTGATAGCTTGGCTCTGTTTATCTTTCTTTCTCTGTCTTGACTAACATAAGTTGTCTTTATATAGACCTTGACTCTTTCAATCGACTGTATCTGGTTGGGGACTGGGGCGTCTTACAAGTTCAAAACCCACACAAAAACACAGATACAGATTTTGGATACTGAAGCCCACGTGTGTTTTCCCCCCATTTCCGTTTGCATTTTCGTTATGAAATATTTGTTGTTGTTGTTGATAGTTTGTTTTTTTTTCTTCTTTTTTGGGCCATATAAGTGGCTAATGAATTTCCGCTGATTGCAATAACCGTTGTAACAAAATATATGCACAAAATATAAACTCGTTTTTAACCAAAAAAAAAAAAACAAAAAAATGAAAAAACCGAAAAAAAATTATGTAAATTTCTGGCATTCAGTTTTATTGAAAATTTCATTAGCACATTTTTTATTTAGTTTAGCACAAAATACACAAGTATATAGAGAATCATATATGTGTATATATAAGTTAGATATGTATATGGACATATATGTATATTAGTACGTATAAAAGACGTCACTAAATTCTACATTCAAAATTGTTGAAAATTTTTTGACCATTATTACATTTTATACTTTTAATTTCACCATATCATGTATATTAACTGATATTTATATTACTTTTTTTGTTTTCTTGTGACAAAAAATACGAAAAAAAGTTGTATTTCTATATATGAAAATTTTAAATGTTTTCATTTAGTTGTCGTTGTCTTCGATACTACAGTTTCCCTACGTCTCTGAACTCGACGGTTGAGTGCTCGACACAAGACTGACTGAAAGATATATTCTCTATGCCAGCAGCAGCAACAGCAGGTTCAATATGGAGTTAAGAGACAGAGACAAAGAGAAAATGAGAGAACTAGCTTTAGTGATCGCTCACAAATTGTCTCTCTTTCATTTTGTGCTCTCAGTGATAGAGAGCTCGCTAATTTGATATATGTAATTTCAAAAGTTTATCATATCTGTCTGTATATGCGAAATATAAAAGAATATCCTTTAAATAAAAAACAATGCAATTTCATTCAGTATTATTTAAGAACCAATTACTTAGATCCTTAAATCATACAAACAAGATCCTGAATAGGGAACGTTTATGTTTTAAAAAGATACAGAAATAAAAGAAAAACATTTATTTTCTTTTATTGTTTTCTTATTTTTCATTCAGTTTTTTATATAAAAATAAATTTACATTTTTTTTTATGTTTTATTTTATTTAATTAATATTTTGCCTAATACATACATACATACATATGTATAGTTTATGGTGTACAAGCTGTTGTTTTATTTTATATCAATGTATTCATATTTTTTTTTTGTAAATTTTTTTTTATTTTCTCTTAATTTTTTTAAAGTTACAATTAAGCCGATCATTGTGGCTATTATTGAGTTGCTATTAAAGTAAGCCAATTTAATTAACGATTCTTGACTTTGCGGTTTATTCTCGTTAATCAAATAAAAGTAAACTAAACTACATTTTAAATGCTGTTGCTGTAGTCGTAATTGTTTATATATGTTTTGATTTTATATTTACCTTAAGCAAATATAAACAAAAAAAAAAAAACACGAAAATGTTGTTCTTGACTTTTTGCCTTTTGCTGGTATTTCTTCGTATTGATTGAATGAAAATCGACACGTGCATTAAATGTTTGTTGATTTTAGCGCAAAAAGAAAAGGTAAAAAAGATAGAGAGAGAATGAGGACGAGAATGAAATTGCTTGTTTATATGAAATGGTTTTAATGTTTCCAGGAAATTTCAAAGTAGCTGCTTCAAAAAAAAAAAAAAAAACGAAATAATAATAACACACCAAAACAGCCAAGAAAATAAAAGGAAATTCCGTATATTTTTCTATATTAAAAATTTTGCGATTTTATTTTTCTCGTGCTGGCTGCGTTTTGCACCTAATCCATCATATTTTCAATTTTCGTTAAACCTCATAAATCTCTGCGAATTGTTTGCCAAGAAAAAAGAATAAAAAAAAAAAAAATAGAACAACAAACAAAAATGCGCAATTTTCATTGAGATCACTTAGTCATGTCACTTGGTGTTCTTTTTGATGTTTTTGCTAGCCAATATGATCCTCCTTTTGTGGGCTTACTGGCTTGCATCTACCTTGCCGCGCTTTCCTCTTTAACTGAGTCATCTGCACAGACTGATTTGATTATACAAACCATCTTCAATTATGTACATACATACATACATATATCGAATTGGTATGGTAAAGCGGCCAGCTTAACTCTCATCAATGACTTTCGCCTAAAACTCTGCCTCTGAGTCATCTGGCTCATTCATATGGTGGTGGTATATCAAGTGGCAAATCAAAATAAAATGCAATGCGAACAACAAAATGTTGTATCGCCTCGTGCCTGAGAAACCTCTCTGTGAGTCATCGATTGAGCTTTCATCTAACCAGCAACAGTTTGATATACTCTTCTTACCTTCATACATATGTATATGTATACATACAACCAGTTAGACATACATACATACATACATACATAGTTGGCCCGTGGGCCTATCATTCTATATAAATATACACGCCCCAAACCTTTATCATCATCATATACGTATATATACATATGTATATATGTATATGTATATATATATGACCATATGTGTAGGATTGTGATCATGTTGATCATTTGTAAAAATTTTCATGCGTAATTGATTTTTATGCATTTTCTTTCCACTTTGTTCCATCTTCCCGTTCTTTGCACTGTCCACCCCCCTGAGATTTATGTGCAAAGCGTGCTTAACACGTTCTTATTTTATTTGTATATGTATATACAAACACATATATACATACATATGTATGTATATATGATTGATGATTTAGTATATTTTGGAATTGGGTCACAAGATGCAAAGAAATTCTTATCGAAATCTCATAAATTATTTGTCAAATTTTCAAAATAAAAGTGTTGAATAATATTGAAATCTTTTCAATCTTAATGATATAGTTTTGCTGTCATAAAATTGAAAATGTTTTAAAAAAAATATTGTATCTTTAACCTAAATAAATTCTATAAAGCTTAATACATAAGTAAAGCTATATAGTAGAAATCGTCTATTGGATCAGCATTCGAATCATTTTTTTTACAGGTATAGGAAGGCATTTATATAGTAATTATATAGTAAGCGTATGTACATACATATATTGGTATAAATAATTAGCCGAGTCGATCAGCGAATGAGTGAGTACTTGAGTCTTGGCCTTGAAGATATATGGTATGCCTATATATATGTACATATACATATATACATATATTTAAAGGTATTTTCAACAATTTTAAACTGATTATCTTAGAAAAAAAAATATATGTATGAATATACAATCTGAAAAACATGTTTAATAGTTTTAGAATTCTAGAAATCATCCTGGGAATGATCACGTTGAAATGAAAAAATGTTCCTAAACGTCCGTTTTAAAAGGTCTTACGAATTGCCTAAATATTGTACATTATTGGATTATAGATTTGATGAATATATGTACATATATGTACATATGTTTGCATAAAGGGTATTCCTTTTTATTAAAAATACAATTATATCTCTAATACAAAAGTATTATGTATATTGTGATTATTATTTCTTTAGGAATTACTATATTGCCTAATCTATCATAATATCAACATCTATTGGTTAGTTTGAAATAATAGAAAAACAAATTGTTTGTCTTATTTTCATAGCTCATAACTCATTTCAATTACAAATTAGTCATAAATCTGTTTTCAAGTTTATTTACCTAATCCCAAACACAGCGGAATTGACACCTAACAAGCATCCGCCTTTACACCTTATCAATTTCAAGCTAATGACCCAAACGAAATTCAATCCAATGGTAGCAATGTGAATATAATACATATATATGTTTGTAGACTTTTCGAATATATAAATATATCTATATTTAATATTTGACCTTAAAAATTTGTCTTACTGTCCATGAACTTATACAAAAAGCACAGACAGATATAGTCATAATCAAAATAATTAAAGCTTAGATGAAATGAACTCTATGCTATACAAATTCAAAGTACACTGAGAGAAAAACAGTGAAATAAGATTCATAAAAGGGTCCACTGAGATAATTATATATATTTTTGAAATTTCATATCGGAGTAGAAATATACATATATTTACTATTTTGATCATATTCTAAGTAAGTTAATGGGAATAGGAATAAAAACAACAAACAAATTAAATAATATCCTTAAGATTCAGATTTACTTTGTTCTTAAATTTATCCTAATAAATGCTATATGCTTTATTCCGATATATTTTGTGAAAACTAGTTTCTATATAATTTAATAAAATGTTTTTGATTTGAAATTCACTAAAACCTCTTTGAAATTGAAAAATCTGTGTTTCCAAATGCCATACAGTAAAGCTTTTACATAATAACTTTTCTTTGAGTGTAAAAAATAACAAACAAATGACATAATTGTTAAAGGAATTTTCTAAAAAAAAAAAACAAACACAATAGTTGGGAAAGGGGGGCGCTTAATTGAGCGATAGGTGGTGGGAGGGTGTGGGGTTGTTTTTGGGGCTTGGGTGGTATTAACTCACCTTGACAATGGGCAGTTGAGCATTAACTTTCATTTCTGGTTTCAAATTAGACGAATCTTCTTCTAATGCTTGTTGATATGTTTGCTCTACAATTGAAATATCATTCAATATTTCTGGTTTTTCACTTGTTGTTGGTGCTGTTGTTGTAGTTGTTGTTGTTGCAAGCGTTTTTTTATCTTTCGAGACGCAATTTGTTAAAGATAAACGACGAGCGCTACCAAAACGAAATGTGCCAAAACCAACTCCACCGCTAAAAGTTCCACCTGATTTCCTTCTAAGTGATTTATTATGGTTACAAATACTTTTATCGCTCGATTCGAATGGTTCTTGTTGTTGATATTGTTGTTGTTGGTATTGGTTTTGTTGTTGGTGTTGCTTCTCGTTATTAGTAATATTTAATGTTGTTGTTTTTTTACACCACAAGCCACTCAAACGATTGCCCATGACTTAACATCGGATTAATCAAAAAAACATTAACAACAAATACCCGATTCACATACTAAATTTGCATACATTTAACAATTAATCAACAATTTGTATACACAATTTGCTTGACTTTTAAGATTTCTAATATTTATTGTATGTATATATATGTATGTACATATGAATCTAATATATAGTTCTGACTGGGAAGAATTGTGGCCCAACCGGCGCGCATCTCAATTCAGCAAATACTGAAAATGGAATTCTTTCGAAAACCACAAAATGCCGTACAATAAAAAAAAAACAGTTGTCAGTTTATAAGTAGCTTTCATTTCTATGTGTTCGTGTGTGTGTGTGTGTGGTGTGCGAGTGTGTTTATTTATTTGTTTGTTTGTATCTGTGTTTCCCCTCTGCTTCTGCTTGGCTGGCTGGTTGGCTGCTTCATTGGGCTGGCGAGCTTTATACCTAACAGAAATTCGGCGTCCAAACCTAAAACCCGTCGTCATCATCATCATCGCGTTTTGTTTTATTTGTATTTCAATAGTTACCCTTCCTCAACCCGCTACTTTACCTGTGTACCTACAACTGCTACCCCACCTACTCTCTACGTCTCTCTTTCTCTTTCGGTCATGCCAAAACCCAACGAAAAAAAAAGAAGCAAAGTTCTTGCATTAATGCAAGGCTACGAATTTTAGATACCCTATGCCAAGTGCAAGACATATTAGAGTTACGTTAATTGTAAATTCTAAATTGAATGAACTTTGCTCTTGAGAAATTTCTTTATATAAATAAACCAAATATTAAAAAGGATGGACTGAGCAAAAGTACGATCGATCAATTAGAAAATGAGGTTCAATAACTTATATATATTTCTATAGTATTACCATACCAAATTTGGCTATAGTTCTAGCCAAATGAACATATTGACATCTAAACAATATAATCGATAGACAGACAGATAGATCAATTCCATTGCCAATGGACACCAAGAGTATTTATACTGATGCGTTGATCCACTGACATACAGATTGACAGACAGACAGGCAGACAGACAGACAGACAGACAGACAGGCAGGCAGGCAGGCAGGCAGACAGACAGACAGGCAGACAGGTAGGCATAAATTCGATTCGATAATTGTTAATGATGGTCAAGAAAATGTAGAGTATACAATTCCAATTGCAAGCAACAGCACTTTACAACTTTTGTGATCTTTATATACTCTATAGATAAAGGGTACTAGAATCGCAAAGTTTATTTCTTTGTGTACTAATCGATTTAGTAATTTTCTCTCTCTCTCCCTCTTTCGCTAAAGAACAGAGTTAATAATTGTGTTCTACAGCAATCTTCTTTGCGCTCACGTTCTTCATTTTTCATTTTCTTTCTTTTTGCTTGTACGATTGAAGAGCTTATCAAAAAGCAAAATAACCGATTCAAGGAAAGTCTATATTAAATATATTGTGCACAGTTTTAATATACCCTTTAATAGAAAATATATGCCATCTTCAAACTCTTCAGCCAAAGCTTTAAGAAGTCTTACATCGGTCAACACAAAAAGAAGATTCTTTTTCAAATTCTTTTTTTTTTCAATTATAATAGTAAAATCTTTAAAAATACACCAAAAATTATCCTCTTATTAATCTCTTTTTTATACTAAACTACGCTGATTAAAAAAAGTTTAATTCAGTGAAGAAAAGGAGTAAACTTTAAATATTTTTTATTTAGATCCACTAATATTTCCTAAATAGATTGTTTTTGTAAGAAATTTTTTGAATCTTATGAAACTTTACCGAAGACTGTTTTTCCAAAGTGTTTAATTCACGTTTCCCCCTTCTTTTCTTTGTTATCAATAATTATAATGCTTCTAAGTTTTCGATGTGTCGATCAGGAAAGTCACAATTTAAATTATAGATTATATCAAAAATTTTACATTATAAATAGCCATAATAAATTATATTGATAATTATGATGATAAAAAGTAAGTTCCCCCTTTTGAAAGTTATCATCAGGCGTGTATTATATACCAAATGTAAGGTGAGGAATTTCTTTCCTCTTACTTATTGATAATCTGTACCTAAATTGGTAAATGGGTCAACGATAATTGTTTTATTTATGTAGTATGTACTTTCTTTCTTTTTTATTTTTTCTTAATTAAAAGGTTGTTGACTGAGTTTATCATTCCATTGGGTTTTAATCTCTAGAATTTTAGAAATGCGGAGACATTTTGTTATTGGTTGTATGTTATATTTTGTTGTATCGACTGAATGTAGGGTATACACAGATCGACAAATACTGTACAAATTACCGAATGACCGATGGAACGGTGGACAATGAACGACACACGGGCCATACTAAAAATCAAAACATCCAATACCGATTATTCATATAGCCATAACGACTTTGCATATTGTATTGTATATGTATACAGTAGGTAGATATATGTATATATATATATACATATATACATACCTATTTACTACACCCGCAGCTCATTTGACTACAGAGAAAAACGTGCTAAATGTTATTTATTAATTAAGTTGACGCTATTTTCCAGCCATTTGCGTTACGTGGATTTGAGCAAGAAAAGCAACAAACAAATGTTAAGGCAACCAGCTACAGCCGGTTTTTATGAAAGTCGTTAAGGGAGTGTCCCGAAAGGGTCTCGGGAGTTACTTTGGACACTTTTACAAACTTCTGGAGTCGGATGAGGTGTGAGTTATATATACATATGTACATATACATATACATATGTATGAATATATACTTACATATTTAGTACGAATGTCTGTATGTATGTATATCATAAATGAAGGCTCGAAAGCTTTGACTCCGGACTCTCACTTTATTTGTTGTGGGTCAACAATCGTATTCGTACACAAAAAATGCAGAAAAGGAGTATAAAGAGTAAAAAACGAATACTGCCATAGAGCTTAAACTGAGTCATGACCTTTTAGTAGGCAGAGAACAGGGGAAATTGTGTCTAAAAATAGCTCTGGGTAATAATTATTATGGGGGACATTAAATGACTGAGAATTATAACTTAGAGTTGCGTATTAACGTGTATTCAAATGAACTGGTTCATTTACAGTGATTATTTTAGGATTTTACATACTTTTTTTTTAAACAATTAAAAAGTTTTTGATTGCATCCATTATGAAATTATAATAGTTTTTATTTAATTTGAATGCTAAATCGGTTATAAAACCCTTGCAAAATGATATAGTAGAAGTCCAAAATATTTGTTAAACACTTTTTTTTTAGTAAGTAGAAAGAGGTCAAATTTATGACGACTTTCGACTTACTTCATAGACTCATAAGGCTAGGACAAATAAGTTGTCTACATATTTATGTATATCATATGATATGTATATTCGTGTTTATAACTACAGGAACTGGTTTCAAATTTTTGGAACCATTGCATAATCTTAATAAATCAAACTGGATGAAAATTTATTATTAATTTCTTGTACTTACATTGCTGTAACTTCTCATATTGGAAGGACTTAAACTGAACAATCTGCCCAATTGCTGATGGTGTTGTGTCGACGATCCTGATGTCGGCGAACCATTGGAATTAACCGATGATATATCCGTAAACATGGGAGAATGCGTATGATCTGCAATTGCGAAATAAAATATTATAGTCAGTAATGTGTGATCGGTCAGTTGTAATTTTTTTAACTTGCCATTTAATTCCAAGGCTGGTGACATGTCCTTGGCAAAGGCGAATAGATCATTATTATTCCGTATATCGGATGAATTGAGTGTAAGGCTGGGTTTCCGAACGCTTAGAAAATTAGCTGATGACGATGAACTGGATCCAGCTGTGCCAACACAGCCACCTGATGAACCATTATATATCAAGGGTGTTGTATTTGTATTAATGGGAGTAACATTGGGTAATTTGTGCGACTCCAAGGGGGATGCAGATTTCGGTATGCCCGAACATAAGTTTGCATTTCTTTTCAGCATGGGAGCTGGAGGCAATTGTGAGGGTGAGTGACGATAGATACTACCGCCCGATTGCTGATTGTGACCATGTTGTGGAGCGGAGTCACCCTGTTGCTTTGGTATGGCAAGGCGTAGAGTTTGTCGAGCGGCTAGCCGTCGGGCGGGCTAAAAACATAAAACGAGAGAGACATACATAAATTTTGAATTTGCCGCCATTAAAAATAAAACTTTCTTACGTTATATCATTACGTTATTTAGATACTTACGGGATCCAGCTGTGGTGAATTCATGACGAAGAGAGCAAAATAAAATGAGAGAGCGAGAGACAGGAGATTCGCACTAGATCCGGCGTCGTATACTCAATTTATATTCAACTCTGTTGTTGTGTTGTCTGTTGCGGTTGTTGTTATTGTCGTTGTGCAGTTGTTTTTTATCAATGAATTTGCAATTGCATAATTTACACTTATGTATAAACAAAAAAAAAAAACGTTAAACAGGAAAAAAATAAATAATATAAATTTTATTTCCTTGCTACGTGCTGATTTGCCGTGTGGGTCTTCTTCGATTGACCCACTTATTGCACCGTCGCACAAAAAACGAACAAAAAAAAAATGCAGTCAACACCTTTTTCTTCTTTTGCGACTTCGTCGTTGTCTGCGCTGCTTCTCTTTTTCTTCTTCTTATCTGTTGTATGTCTTTATCCGACGACGTCGTCTTCTTCCTCACCTCTCTTGCACTTTTAATTTATTGTATTTTCTTTTATTGTTTTTTTTTTTTTTTTATGAACTTGAAGCGAACGTTTTATACGTGGTCGGCGGTCGTCGTTCAATTTAATTCACATCGCATCGCCTCTGTCGGCATTCGTTCAATTTTCGTGACTTGCGTGGGTTCTCAGCTAAAGCCAGAGCCAGAGTCAGCGCCATAAATAGGCAAGTTTTAATCTGTAATAAATAGATGTACATAAGTATATGTATATAGCATACTATAGAAACAAGAACAAGAAATAAAAACCCATTTTTAGTTAAATTACTTGGAAATAATAACAATGAAATCTTAGAAGCAACTTGTCTATAACCTTGAACTCGACTGACTAAATTCATAAGATCCACTAACCTTTTAGATGAAGAAAATGGGTATATTCAATTTTAATATATCAAAATCCAATTAACAGTTATACTGAAAAGAACTCTATATACATAATTTTCATATAAATCTCTATATAAATTTCTTAAGAATCATTTTTTATAAATTGTAGTAATCAGATTTCTTATATTGTGGCAAAATTATAACCATATGTACCTATGTTTGTATTTCTGATCTGTATAAATATTTATTTATTTGGTCTTTTTCATTACATAGCATAAAAGAGTTATTTTGTTTTTAATCAATACAGGGTATCTCAAAGTAGATGCCCGTAATCAACCGTAATAAAGATTTTAGTCATAATCACACCCACTCTTTGCCAGACATTGTAGTTACCATGCTAACGTAAACCACAATTTAGAGACTGATTACTTAACGTAAATTACATTTTTTTTATAGTTTTAAAACCCACTCAGTAGTTGAACCAAGATCTAACTGTAGATCAAAATGAACAACATTGTTTGTAAAATGAAATGCTAAAATAATAATAAAAAAAAATCATAAAAATGTAATGTTGTTCCCATCTATGTAAGATACTTTTATGAACGACGGTTTGAAATTTAAACTAACGAACTTATAATAGAAAATTATTACGTTTATAAAATTTATCGATATCAATTGGTGCTGGCCTTCTTTTACCCTCAATTTCTTTTATGCCCTTAACAAGTTTTCTTCGTTTTCTTTTTTTTTTATCAATTATTTAAACGATTGACCCACTTGGCAACCTTTGATAAGTGCAGTTGCTGTGATTTCAATTTCATTTACAATTTGCATTCATTTCATTTTCTTGACAACTAATTAGCAATGCTGTCAATAAAAACCAACTCTGATTCTGATTGATTGTCAAACCGATTGATGGAGAGTGTCATGTGTGTGCAGGCATGGAGAATAGTCATTGGCAGGGTTGCCAAAGCGTTTCACAAGCGTTTCTTTTGAAGTGCCAGCGGCGCATAATTTGCATATTCAAAAAAAAAAACAAAACAAAACAAAATACAAATATACACACAAATGAAATGAAAAGCCGTTGGCCTTAACTTCACCTTAAATAGTTTTCAGTTTCTAGAAAATAAATAAAATAAATACTCAAACAGAATATTTTTTTTTTTTTTTAAATATTTTTTGCCCATGGTTTTACAATAAATTGCAATTATGCAAATTACAAAGATGCCTGACATTAATCATAACGATTACTTCTAGTTAAAAGATTTTCGAGCAATTATTGGAAATTCAAAAAGAGGCGTAAACGGATGATAAATGATTTTATTTAAAGTTGATTTCGATAGGTTGTGATGGGTTCAAGTTGAATGTTATATGTCATGTTACATTGACTCAGTTGGCCATGAAATTTTCTGCTTCTTGACAAAAAGAAATTCATTCGCATGACATTAAACTAATTCACTTCTGCTGGGAAAATCTAACAAAGCTGGTGAATTTTTTATTGAAGGTAATTGATATTGCTTAAATTTAAATTAATTTACTAAAAATAGTTCGTCTTTGATTTAATAAAGATCATGGAAATGGATAAAAAGCCAAAAGAATTGTATTTTCCTCTATATAAATCAATTCAACTCAATCCGTTCATTATGGACCATAACTACAATTGGTATATGATACATGTGATAACTACTGACATGTTATCCAAATTTTGTTTCTTCGTGAACATCTCTCGTTTTTCGGGTACGACAGACAAGATCCTACGATATACATTAATGTCAACCAATAAATCGAATTGGCATACATTCTTTTTTATAATGAGCCAGGAGGAATTTCTATGGTGGCGCTTAAATTTTTTTATCATGAATATGGCTCTTTCTGATGTCATCAAGGCGTATAGTGCTGACCAAAAAAAGATGACCCCGATGAGAGTTTATTATAAAAAAAAGTATAAGAAACGTCAACTTTGGAAAAATTTGGGAAATTTTAAACGAATCACTGAAGATGAATGAAAATTGAAATAAACAAAAATTGATAAATAATATACTATATAATATTCATTTATAGATATATATATAAAAAAATGTACATATGTACATGTGTATGTACATATGTGTATATTAATTTTGTTAACAAATACAAAACAATATCTATACACTTAAAGCCATCGTAGTTTTCGGATTCTTTTTCTTTATAAGAAGGAATACCAAATCATAACTTCCATTCATGAAATAAAATATTCATAAATTTCTTAAATAAAAATGTTAAATCCCATTGAATAGCCAGTAAAATAAAAAAATACATTTAGCAAATGCCTGTGAAATAAATATCATAAATATTTCGATTTATGTTAAATCCGAAGGTAAAAAAAATTGTATGAAATTTACAAGTTTAAATTGAAATGGATGTAGAACAACTTAAAATAGAAAAATTACGCTCATTCGAAGAACTAAACGAGCAGGATCGTGAAAGATGTTATGACTGCTTTTATAATGAAAAACTTGAGGATAAAAATAAGGATAATAAATATTTGAAACGCACAGCGCTTATATCGGAACGTCGCAGTACTAATATTTTGGATAATGAATGCTTTCTCTCCTTTGACTTGATACCGCTTCATCGGAAATTTAGTGCCCTAATATTTAGTCTTTGTGGCATTACAGATCATTTCCACTATATACTATTTGTTGGTGTCCTTGAGGATGCCAAAATGGAGAGTCTTACGAATTTTGTATCTGAGATTTTGGCAAATCTCTTGATATCAGAAATACCAAAATTGCAAAATTTCCAATTGAAATTTATTTTACTACGCAACAATTTAACAAGTCAAAATGTTTTAAAAACACTTTCAGAGTCCAAGAAATCATCATTCTTGTTAAAAAATTTCCACTTTATTAATGAACCAAGTGCCTGGCGTTTATTAAATCTTCAAGACCCGTATGTACAGTCTGCGTTGGATGAGATTATGTTAAACTTTATAACAGAAAAAAATATAAATCAACTTTTTGGCAAACATGAATTATTGGCTAAAGGCAAAGCTGATGACACATTATTGCATTTTGTCAAGGATTTCCACGAATTGGCAAAAGATTTACTGCTGAGTCGAAGTGTTATCAGTTTTAGGCTATGTACGCTGGATCGTTTAGATATTTTCGAGAAGATTGTAACGACTCATGCGAAATTGTTTAACGAGCATAAGGTCAATCGGATGTTTATGTTTCATCTCCTAAGAGCTGTCATCATTATCTACGGACACTAAATCAGCACCACAAACAATTTCAAAATATACAATAAAAAATATTGGAAAAACATCTTGTGCAAAAACGTATTCGGATTTGACTTTAATTCTACTTCTGTTTTTCTGTAAACTATTCAACTGCTGTTTGTTGTATGTGCTTTTTGGCTCACGCGTTCTAACAGTCAGGATGGCCGAGTGGTCTAAGGCGCTGCGTTCAGGTCGCAGTCTACTCTGTAGGCGTGGGTTCGAATCCCACTTCTGACAAGATTTTTTTTTGTATATCGCAAAAAAAAATTTTTTTTATTTAAAATGTTTTATCTTTGAAACGCTTTGAACATTGTTGATTTAACATTCATTTCCCTGTATATGTATGTATGTATTTCTATTAATAAAACGTTTAATATTGTGAAGTAACTCTTTTCAGCAGTAATTAAATGTAAAAAAGAACAATTACATTATATTTAAAAAAAGAAAAATTTACTTAAAAAAAAAACAAAAATGTTTTGTCAGAAGTGGGATTCGAACCCACGCCTACAGAGTAGACTGCGACCTGAACGCAGCGCCTTAGACCACTCGGCCATCCTGACTATTTCTGCCTTAGTGTCAAAACGCCAACTCGAGCAATGCGAACGAGAAAGCTACGTTGGAGCTTTTTAACATATAAAACAATGTTCTAGGTAAAATTACATCGATTTATGCAAATTATTTCATTAAATCTGATGACTTGTAGGGGAATAATAAAATGTGAGTGTGTGCTTGTGTGTTTGTGTGTTTGTATGTTGTATTTCGTTAATTTGTTAAACACCAATTTGTGTTACCAAAACTAATTGAGAGTTAAATAACAAGTCTTGCTCTTTTCTTACAGTATAAATGGCAAATTAAATTGATTCGATCTGCTGCTTTACTTTTCAAACAAAAGCCGACAAATCAAATAGAAAGAGAGAGAAAGAGATAGAGATAGATAGATAAATCTCTTATCTTTCGTCGAAATGAACAACAAAACAATAACAAGACCAAGCCTCTTAAAGCGGATTAGTCATAAAAATGTATATTCGTGAAATTAAAGAGCCTACTTTATGATACTCATGAACCAAATAGCAGAGTATTGCATTGCCAGGAAACTCCAATTAAAAAACACTTTCTCTACCTATTGTCACAACAAGTGTATGCCATCTCATTCACTCTTATTTTAAAATCAACATTGATATCTGCTTTGCTTGTTATATACATATGTATGTATATATATTTTTTTATATTTCTAATAAGAATTTTATTAGTTTTACAGGTGCTAATATAACCATTCACTATATGTATATATTTACAGGGTAGAAGAATAAAAAACAGAGATTTACACAAAAGAGTATGTCTTTTTGACCATTATGAATTTTCACAGTAACACAACCACAACTACAATATAAAAGGGGTCAAGACCCGCATTTTTGAATTTAAGCCAAAATAAAGGCGTTGCGGTTAGTTTGAGGAGGTTATCGAAGAAGAATGGTATTTTTTTTGTTAAGAGGGGCGTATCCACAAACCTTCTCATTAAGGAACTGCGGTCTGGTTTTGAGGAGATATTTTAATGAGTTTTTTTTTCTTCTTCGGTTTCAAATGACATTTTCTTGATGAGGGGAAATGAAAGAGAATGAAATCAAATTAGCATGGACCAACTTTGTTTACGCGATATATGTATGTATATAATACATACATATGTGCTGTATATTGGTACAGCACCGATTTATATATAGAAGTAATTTTTGCAATGCGCATTTTTTTTTTTCAGTTTTCTGGCTAATTATTTGTTTATCTAAAAGTAGGAAAAATGAAATGAAAAGAAATGAAATGTTTTGACAAGATGTTTCGGAAATTTTCCAATCTGTATTCAGTCATTGATCTTTGGCTTCGAAACTCATAACAGTTACGTATTGGTAATACGGGTTTCAGTTTATTTCCGATACATACATATGCAAATAAGTTTCAGTTAAAAGTAAAGATTCATTAAAATCTCATATAACTATAAATCCATTTTATGAATTATCATTAGATTGGCATGCAATTAAAAGTATTTAGACAAGGTTAAGAGCCTTTTTTTTAACGTTACCCACTAAACTATGCATCTTCACTTGTTTTAAACTCTTGCCATAAATTATCAAATATATGTATGTACATAAGTATGTATATATTAATGTCACTTTTTGTTTTTGTTTTTTTTTCCGGGTCCGTGTTTTGTTTTAGTATGTTACTCATGCCTATTCACTAGTTTAATTACTAATCAAAAGGAAAAACTTGCCTTTGTGTCTCATTTTTGAATTTGATAAGTCGTAATAAATAATTAATTTATACTCGTAATCGTGAAAATAGGTCAATCAAATGGCAATTGCGCAATTTTAATTCATCAAAAAGTCATTTTCTATATCAACAACAAATTGGCAAAAAAAAAAAAAAATTAAACACAAAAGGAAATAAAAGAAACAACATAATGAAAATCAAACTGAAAGCAAACAAATTAAGGTGGAAATATAAAACTGACACCAATTAAATAATTTATAATCGCAATTCTCGTTTTTCTTTTTCCATTTTTGAAAACAAAGCAAAAGTTGACACAGTTGAATGTTGATGCCGATATTCTGTACTTCTTTTGCAATTCTCAGTCATTCTCTGATTTCCACCGATTTATAGGCCATTAGCTCAATGCCATTTTGGCTGGGTCAGTTTTGTTTTTATTATTGTAGCTTTTGTAGTTTTTATCTGACGTCAACAAAAAAATATCCACGAAATGTTTACAAGGTTTTTCATATCAATGATAAAAGACAAAAATCATTTGATGTTACCAAAAAATGACTATATATATAAATATATGTATATAAAATTACACATATACATACATACATATATATTTATATAAAACTTTCTCATGGTCGCACATGGATGATGAATGACTTATAGAGTGTACGACAAATCATGCTAAAAACCCCAAAAACACTAACAATGTTTGTTTAAGCCCTTTTCGTGGCACGCCTAATGCATTTTAATGCCTCTTCCCTTGCCTCACAAGCTATAACAAAATCGTGTGATATAGACATTGAAATAACATGCATGAAAACAAGAGATAAGATACCCTTCAGTACCAGAATTCCCTTTTCCTAAACTAAGTACAATTTACCGGCAACGATTGAGCGGCGGTCAGCCAACAAAATGTTTTAAGACTTGTTGGTAGAATAAAATTAAAAAATGCATTAAAGAAAAAAAAAATGTGGCACGCCAAAAATATTTTATTCAATTAATAATAGTTAATACTTCGGTATTTAAAAATGTTGTAAAACACTTTTCATCAAGCTGACAGTTTTTTATGGTTTTTTCTATTTACACCTTTGGCAACGAAAACCTTCTCTTCTTCTGTTGATTTATTGATAATTGTGAATACTTATTTGATTTTTCTTTTTGCTAATTATTTTCTGTTATTTTATTGAACTAGGTAAAAAGTGTATTTTATGAATTTTAATGCAGTCAATATGGTGGAATATACATATTAATTTAAATCTTGATTCAAAATTTATAATAGAACAAGAAAGGTAATTATTTATGAACTCTATTTAAAAATTCATTTTATAGTCATAAACCAAAACTAAACTACAGCATTCAGGAACTTCTATACTTAAAGTAAAAATAAGGGCATGGCTCCTATCTATATTAATATATAAACATCTAAATTTATTTCTATAAAATTTATTTTAACAAAATATTTTATGTTTTCCATATTTTTGCTTAGAATTGTTTTAATTTTATACTATTTTTCCACGCCCGCTCTTTGCATTTTCAGCTCAATAAAATTGTTTTTTTTTTTTCTTAATTTTAAAAAAAAAAATTATTTTTTGAATGGATTCTCAGGCAGGATGGTCGAGTCGTCTACGACTTTGCGTTCAGGTCATTGTCTATTTTGTAGTCGTGGGTTCAAATCGCACTTCTGACACCCGAACGCCTTTTAAAAAATTTTTTATTTTTTGTGGTTGTTTTGTTTATTTAATTTGGTTTTTTATTTATCATTTGTTATTTATTACAACGATTTTTTCGTTAGTTTTATAAACATACATATATATTTATAGACATAAACAAAAACATGTGCAAAAACACAAACTTCAATCAAATGGAATTCATTTGGGTGCTAGAGCAGACAAGGGAGAAGAGACAAAAATAAAAAAAAAACTCATGGAAGAATGTTTTTTGTTTAAAAATCAAATCCATATGTGTGGGTGTCATACAAATTCTGTTAGTTTTTCTGTTTTGGAAAATCAAGATTAACAGCAGGCTGGCAATTTGATTTCGATTTGATACCCTACAACACCCTATGGGGTTAAATGAGCACTAGATTCAGGTACATATATAAGATTTGGTTATACCATCATAAGTGGGAAATTTAATTACATTTCCACTTGGTTAGTAGAGGATTTCTCAAGGTCGACGCATTCACTTAACGTATGGAATTTTCTTCATAAACTTTATGAAGCAATTAAATTGTTTCCCCTATTTGATTTTCCGACTTTGATTTTACAGCAAAAATTTAAATAAACACACAATAACAACAAGAAAAATCAGAGAAGGCGAATAGAAAATTGCACTGATGATTGGGAGCGAGAGCGAAAGATTTATCTGCTGCAACTTACAGAAAAATTTATTCATAAGGCTGCTGCTGCTGCGGCGGCGGCAAAAGTCGTCAAAATCTGAAACGTCAGATAAGCAGACGCAACAGTAGCAACGGCCTGCCAGCAAAAACGGAAGCTGGACACAAAATGAGCGGGTGGTCGCGACGACGAAGGAGAAGTTCTGCTGCTGGTGGCGGGGGAGGAGACGTTGTAGAAAATTCCTTTAAGTCAATCAACCCGTCAGTTTCAGTTGCTTTTGTGCTCTTGTTTTTTTTTTCTTCTATTCTTTCTCGGCCATATGCGTTTTTAAATAACAAAAAAAAATTGTTTGTATTTATAGAAACCAAAAAAAAAAAAACAACAAAAATATACACACTAATTTCACTTGAAGATTTCGTAATTGCAAAGGAAACTTTTTTGTAACACTTTTTGAACACAAAACTTTATTATATTTTTGTGGTAATCATTTTCCTTTCAGTGTTTTCTTTCAATGTTGAAAATTTGTCTCGTTATTTGGTACTTTTTTTTTCGTCTGTAACTTTCCGTTAACACACTTAAAAAACAACAATGAAATTTTCTTGAACCGTCGCGTTGCGCTTTCAGTTGTTTACTGCGACGCTGCTTGAAGCTTAATGCAGCAGCGACTGCGGCGGCAAACCGATCGTCAGTGTCTGTGTATTTGTTTTTTTGTGCGTGCGTGAGTGTGGGAGAATAAAAGAGAACTTGTGAGTGGCAAAGGCGGAGAGCGTAATTTGCGTTATTTGTCCACATGGTGTAGGGGAAAAGACAACGACAACGGCGCCGTCTACGTCATCAATCAGAAATCAGATCGTTGTTTACATCTTTTGCTAAATACGTATACGTCATGAGTACACCAGTTTAAAATTGGCAAACTGTTTAGCATTTCTTTTACTATTATTAACTTGAATGTGAGCAACAAGCTAAATTTAATATAGTATTCTATCGACAGATCGAAGTTCTAATAAAACTGGAATCAGGTCCACTTTGTTTTTGCTTTGCATATTCAAGTTTTATAACGGCAGTCACAAGCCTTATATGTACATATGTATATTTGTATTGCTGACGTCGGTAATACATATTTGGTTACCTTTGCGGAACGAGCTATCTTCTATTGCTTGAGCCATGGCTTATCTAAAAGTTGTTGCCCATAAAGTTGTTGGCTTCTTCTTTTCGAAGGCGTAGGCGTGAGCGTAAGCTAGAAGAGAGAGAGAGAGAGAGAGCGAGGGAGAGGGAGATTTGTTCTTCTCTCATATGTCAGTGTGTTAAATGTTGCACGTGCAACCACAAAAATGAGAAAAACAATTCAACAAAATATGCATATCCACAAATTATGTTTTATTATTTTTCAGAAAAAGTTATTTTTGCATTTTTAATTAAACTTGTTGTTTCATTTCGTTTCGGTTTGTTTTTGTTTAACTTGTTTTCTTTTTGGCTTTCTTCAATACATATTACGTATACGCCCCCATAAAAAGGAAACACATGGACTTGGCGAAACAATGAAACCTGTTAATTAACTTTGTACAAATTTGGTATTAGGTGTCGCCACAAAAACAAAAATAAAAACCAAAAGCCAAGAACAACAATTAGAGTTAAAAAGACAATGCAGAAATTGATTAATGCTTTGTCCAAGTGTCTTTCAGTCAAATGGCGGCATCTCTGATTGCATACGTATGTGTGTGTGTGTGTGTGTGTGTGTGTGTGTATGTTTGTTTGTTGATTTTTAGGTGGAGCAATCTTTTGACTTTGAACTTGAAGGAGAGCATTGACTTTTCTGATGGAACTTTATTTGGAACCAATTGAAAGGCGCAGAGTTTTGTCTTGCTTCAATATGCTCTTTCGCCCAGAGTGCGTTCATTTTAGCCATTAGTTTGGAAAGCAAAAGGAAGAGAAAAAAAATCAAAGGAAATCATCATAAAAACTTAAAGCAAAGATATATATATTATTATATTTATTTCGTAGGAAACATTATTATTTATAATATTGTTAATTCATTAATCTAATCAGCAAGGGTATAAAATATTCGGCTCTGTCTATAAAACATAACATTTTTGTTATATTTTGATTCATTATTTTTTATGATATGCACTTTTTCTTTAAATAATGATTTGAGTCCTTTAAGTGTTTATTCTTCACATTTAATTCTCCATATAAAAAATAAAGAAAACCATAAATAGAATTTAATTATATCAGATTGTTTGGGATGAAACCCGACGTAGCTTTTAACCATTTTCAAAATCCGAACTGTTTATCAAAATGACACGATTTGTTGAAATTCAATCCTTGACTATATATAGAGACCAATTTAATTTAAACATATTTTTACGGTGATTCAGAATGTTACTTTCTTCTGACCAAAGATATATTTTTTTCAGGTGTTTGCTGGTATCCAACGAAATTTGTTATTTTCCATAGTTTAACTTTTATTTCCAAACTTCTTTTTCCAAATATTTGTGCTCGTTTTACTGGTACTTTTACCTCCCATCTGCATTCATTTCTGGCTTAAAACGGCCTCTGTGTAACCTACTTGAGCCAATATGAATATGTATTTAACATTTGACTTTGATATTTTCTATGGTTGACCTACATAATACCAATACGAATTTTCCCCCCCTATTGTTATGGTAATTTACACAACCTCCAGAACAGAAAAGTTTTTGACTGCACCTAAATCGAAGCCCAACTCTAACAGAAACTTTAAATGCAACTGCAACTGCACCCACCCGCTGGGCCTAAAGCAAATAGTTTATATCAATGAATGTTTCAAAGTTACTTTTTTATTGTATGTATCCATTTGTTATTTTTATTATTTATACTTATTTATATTTTGATCAATGTGACAGTCGCAGGCATAAATTTTGATTGATGACGCTTGATTGACATTCGGGCAATTTGCTAATTTTTATTTTATTTCGTTTAAATAGAATGAGTTTCCATTGTTGTCTTGGTGCATTTCATTAAACTGAGCATAGAAATATGGGTCAGATAAGTTCTAGTTCTTGCTGTTTGGTCTGCGATCACTGATCACTGATCATTAATCATAATGAATTTTTTTTATTCTTTTATGAATTGCCATAAAGCTGAAGGTACATTTAGTGTCTGCATAAGATACACACATGTCTCTAGTAATATTTAACAACTAAATTAAATGAAAATTTAAGCTTAAACTTTAATTAACTTTTTCAACATACATATTTTTGTATATTCTATTTTGTCTGATTAACATATACAAATGCCTATCAAATGTCTACCATCAAGATATAAATATGGAAAAATAAAAAAAAAAAACAGACATAAAATACAGTATGTGTTATTTTTTAAAGTTTCAACTTTAAAATACCCTGTAATTGAAATAAAAACCGATTAAGATGTGAATTTTTTCTTATTGGATTTAAAAAATTTCTATTTCTTTAATTTTGGTATGTATATATGTATAGGGATATCAGGATTAAGAGTCCTTAACAATATGTCTATTTTAAGCCCAATAACTATATAAGTTTTCGTTGAACTTGTTATACCCTTTCACTTGTTTTTTTTTTTGAGAGAGGGGGAAGGGGTTATATAGTGCATAAATGCTCAACTTGAGGCTCAAAGTCAAAGTGGAGCAAGCGTAGCGTCAACTTCAACTAATTGAAATGCATTGAAAGTGCGTGCGATCTAGCAACAAAAACAAGTGCAACAACTGCACACACACACTTGCAACAGCTGCAGCTGCCTTAACTGCGTGTGAAATGTCAGTTTTTTTTTTATATATATATACATACATATATGTACATATATATATTTATGTATATATAAATGTGTATAAATTTTAAACACTTTTCGTTTAGTTTATTGTATAACTTAATTATTTTGCATAAAATACTTATATATAAATGACAAAAATTTCGGTTAATCTGCTGTCACTTGCATAATAATAAATCGAAATAAATATAAAAAGTGACACTTGCCAATCGTCGGTCGCTCATTTTGCTTGATATATGATGTTGACCTGATTTCTTGTTGTTTTATAGTATTATTATTATCATTATTTTCCATCTACTGACTGACTGACTAAACATTTTCGAGCCTTGTCAGTAAGACAGTGAGTACACACCTTTTTTCAGAAAGAGATGCAGACAGAGACAAAGACAGAGAGAGAGATGCAATTTGTCGTTGCCTTTGGGGCGCCGCCACATGCAATAATTTATCCAGAATAAACTGTGTGGGCAGTGGCAGTAGCAGAGGCAGAGGCAAGTTCAAAGTGTTAAATATGATTGTGATTGGCCTAACACATGTTAGACATGGCGTATACGTTATAATGGCGACAACCCCGATCACTATGGCAAATATTTCTATTTCAGATAGTCAGGATGGCCGAGTGGTCTAAGGCGCTGCGTTCAGGTCGCAGTCTACTCTGTAGGCGTGGGTTCGAATCCCACTTCTGACAAATAACTATTTTCTCTTTTTCGCTTATTTAAACATTTTAATTTTATAAACTTTTGGAAATACTAGAAAATAAATAAAATAAAAAATAAAGGAACTTTTGTAGAAATGCTAAAAAATTAAAAAAAATATTAAAAATACAGAAAGCTTTAAATAAAAAAATCTTGGCAAAAGTAGTATTCGAACTCACACCTAGTAGACCTTATTTTATAATATATTTTTAGAGAATATCATTTATACATTTTTGTAAATTAAGTAATTTAAATGAAAGATAATTAACAAAATAAGGTAAAGAATTGTTAAACATAAACCTTAAAGAAGTTTTTGTGTAATTAAATCAATTTCTGTATAAGTAATTATTTAATAGTGAATATGTTTTATTCCAATTTACTCACAAAAAAAAACAAGCTTTTATTAAACATTTTACACTTTTTCTTTTGTTTTGTAACATTTTAGAAATAATATTTCTTTTACACTGTCAATTCGTTAGATCTTTTCAATTTGTGTTTGTTTTCAATTTCAATTTGGTTGCTTTCAATTTTGCTTTTCTCGTTCAATTGACGCATGGTCAGGATGGCCGAGTGGTCTAAGGCGCTGCGTTCAGGTCGCAGTCTACTCTGTAGGCGTGGGTTCGAATCCCACTTCTGACAAGAATTTTTTTTTGTAACTGCATCGATAAGATAGAGATATAAAATCGATTCCATGGAATTTTCTTTGGAAAATCTAGTAGATATTCCGAGCCTTACACAAACAATTGATCGATCTTATTTCAATATGCAATAACAAATAAATCAATTTGTATGCGCGCTTAATTGTTGTCAATATTCTAATCACATAATCAGATGCTGCTGCTTGTAAACCCATTGGCTGGCAATGTCGGCGAGCAGTCACTCACCCAGTCAAGTCAGTAAGTAAGACAGTCACTCACTCACTTACTCGTTCAGTCAGTCAGTCAGTCAGTCTGACAGTCGGACAAGACCACACACCAATAATAAAATAATGATGATGATGTTGAATTATTATCGCTGTCTGGCATCGCCTCACTTAGGCATATAAATGTATATGTATATATATATTTATATGTGTACTTCTTTTCAAGTCCGACAACTCATTCAGCTCGATTTGAAATGGCTGACTTGCAGCTCATTGTCAGATCGATCCAATTTCGTTTTTTGTTTTTATTTTTACAAATGTTCTTGAAAAAAAAAATAAATAAATATTAAAACACAGATCGGCAGACCCATAAAATCTAATCAACTATAAACAGTGACCAACGTTTAATTACCCCAAACACTTTGCTAAGATAAAACTACAAGTGCCATCTATTGAGTTAACATCACGACTGAACTACACCCTATAACATATTTATTATATATTTTTCCCACATTTGTTTTGTCTTGCTTGTAAATAAATGTTTACTTTTGTTTTATACCATTTTTGTTTTCAAAACTGTTGTTGTTGTTTTATGAACTGTTTTCAATTTTTCTGAATGACTGTTCCAATAGACAAAGAATATAAATACAAGGCTAGATATGATGAAAAATACACACATATATAAATATACATATATAGTTTATTCATAACTATAACATAGATATTATCGACTTTGATATACCCTTTTTACAACAGGGTATCCAAACGTTGATCGTAATTGACAGACAGTTTGCTGCTGGTTGCTTACTTGGCAAACAAATTGAAAAAATAAAACTATGAATGATGTGACAGCTTTTAAGAAAAATATTTTTATTTATGACATTTGAATTGGCTTTTAAATTTAACCAGAGACAATAAATTTTTAATAAATGTTCAATGCAAAAGCAGCTTAACACCTGCATATGAATTAATGATAAAAAGAATTTTTAACACTTTTAATTAAGAATTTTCAATAATTTATGATCAAAGATAAAGATAAGAAAATTTTAATTTGCCTTCCACAGGTTGTCTTCACTGTATCCAAATGGTTAAATAAAAAGCTTAGCCTGTGGCATTGAAGCTTTTGGGCAAAACTCGACAGAAAAAGATCTCTTTCAAAAATAGGCCAACCCCTGTGTGTCCACCGAAGCTCTCGGGCTCAGAGAGTGCTGGAGAGATATAGAGAGCAGAAGAGAACGCTTTTGAAAAACCAAGCTTACAAGAAGAAAAGCACTTTACAAATGGAGGAATCTAAGAAACTTTTGACAGTCAATTTAGTGACTGTGACGTAGGTGGAAGGGCCCGTAAAATGTTAATAAGAAACTGATATTAACCTAAATA
Organism: Drosophila emarginata; assembly: GCA_037075365.1. Lineage (NCBI taxonomy): Eukaryota > Metazoa > Arthropoda > Insecta > Diptera > Drosophilidae > Drosophila > Drosophila emarginata. Next base: position 6,507,469 of record JBAMCD010000296.1, read on the forward strand.
ACAAAAAAGAGTTACGCATTAAAACACAATGTTAAAAGCTCTTTAGAATAAATATCAATTCAAATTTTAATATTCAAGAAATAAGGCGAAAGAAAAGCACAGTGAAACGAAAAGCACATTTTCACGTGTGGCGGCGGCGTGCCTGCTTGCAGGAAGACCAAACTGAGGCAACACCAACAAGGTTGTTCAACTCCATCGTCCAAACAGAAGAACACTAAGAGATAAATAGAAAAAGGGTGCAACAGGTAAGGTAGATAAGACTTAATGTTAAATCATCAAAAAAGTAACACTTTTATCATACTTTTTGTTTGTTTGCGGTTGTTTTACGTATAAGCTCTTGTTTCTATCAAAGCTTTTCGGTCCGTTTATTTTTTTACTTGTTGGTTTTGTTGTTGCTTCTTATTTATTGTGTGCACTTGACTGAAAGCTTTTTCATTTTGATTTCCAAGTTAAATGAAATGCAACGGCAGCTGTTGTTCCACTCGCGTAAAGCTCCCAGAGGCTAAGTAAAAAGCTTTCGATTATAATTACTTTCATTCAATCAAGCTCTGGGCTAAATACTTAATTAAATGTTTCTAAATACATAAAATTTGTAAATGTCAATTATTTTATTAATTGGTGTGTTAATTACAATTATCAATTACAGAATCGTAATGAACAAATTGCTTATAAGCCAAGTTATGTCATTGCATCCCAATGCTTCCACATCCTCCAGCGCAAAATTGGCGCAACACTCAGCAACTTCTTCAGCGTCTTCTTCATCCTCCTCTTCCAGGACTTGCCTAATGGGCTGCCCAGATACCAAGCCATCGGATTTGCGTCGTTTTCCAGTTCATGATCAAAATCGGTAAGTCAAAGTTGCATTTTTTTTGTATATTGTATATATGCATATATGTATATATATATTTTTTTTTTAAATATTGAAACCAGTTTATGATCTCAAAACTAAGCTTTCCTGGTGCTAAGAACAAGCTTGAGCTTTAAGATTTAATTCTTCCTGCTTTCTGTCTGCTCGTCTGTGGTCTTTCTCGCATAGGTTATTGAACTTCTTCGCTCTCTTGGCTCCCGCATGAATTTCATAGAACAAAAAATTTCGTACTTTACATTGTGATATATAGACTATGAGACACCCTTTATGTTTTAAATTAAAGCCATATTGAATAGGATTATCTTAGCTGATCTTAACAAAAGTACACAAAAATATGTCCAAATGGACTCGCCATGATAAGCCAATGAAAAACTTATACATGTATTATAATTTGCCTCGCTCAGGTGATCCTAATAAACCCTTTGGCCAACTGTTTTGTAGGGTATAAAAAATTTCAATGCCAGCATTGCTTGCATATGTATTGCAATTATGCTGCTGCTGCTGCTGCCGCTGTCGCTGCTGCTCATGATGATGACGATGATGTGGGCGACTAGATGGATAAGGGGGTGTAAGAGGGGGGGTAATGTAGAAGTGAAGATTCCCTCCCATTGGTTTATTTTTATACTCAGGCAATGTTAGTTACCTCTCGCTCTCTCTATTGGGAAAATGCGTGCAAAAGGCTCCCCAGACGCTGGCCGTGAAGTTGTTGTTTTTGGTTTTTCCTTTTCATTATTTGTGCTGCTGGATTTTAGAGTGAACATTGTAAAATGAAATAAATTTAATTTAAATAGATTTACCTTTATACAATTGTTCAATTGAAAAATAGTGTTTGAAAAAAAAAAACAACTATAAAAAAAGATTTAATTATGGTTATTATCTACGAGAAAGCTTATGAACTTTTATCCATTATGTTACATAATTTTGGTCCAACTTAATTGCCTTGACTTGTTAACTTTGTCTATTCCACTCCTCCTCTTCCCTGCCCACTCATAAAACAAATGAAATGCACTTCAACTTGCAACATAAAAGAGGCAGAGTTGTGCTAGAAGGGGGAAAAGAGGTTATTGAATGTGGAAGTTAAAGTTAAAGCTGCATTAGTTTACCGCTGCCGGGCCGGCATGGAGCAAAACTTCCGCTGCTAAAAAACGAGAGAGAGAGAGAGAGACCAAGAGCTACTAAAAGAGAGCAGAAGAATGAGAGAAAAAGTTCAACTCGCACACAGACGCACACTGTAGTAATATAAATTTCATCGAAAAGCTTTTTTATTTGCACTAAATGCAAACTTTTGCTGGATTGCTTGTATGTGTGTATGTGTGTGTGTGTTTGTGTGGGACCAAGAGCGAGAGAGCCACGCATTGGGATCTAATTTTAAAGCTGCCGCAGCCGCTGCCGCTGCTGCATACAAAAGGAAAAGCCCCCCAAAAGAACTGCAGAGACTTCAATGCAGTTTGTAGTTTTTGCTGTATTCCGTTTATTATTTTTTTTTTTTTTTTCGTATTTTATGTTGGTCAGTAAACAAAGAACTTCCGAAGCGATCGCAAGTCGGAGAGGAGGCTAAATCAATATATTTTACATATAAAGAAGGTTCTTAACATTGAAAGCTTTCCATTTATTTATTGCAAACACGACAATACAAAATGAAAAGTTAAGCTTGCATATTTTGTATTATTTATTATTTTAGTTTTTCCTTACTTATTATTGTTGTTTCTTTTTTTTTTTTTGTTTGCAATTTAGGTGCAATCATTGGCTACAATATTTTCGGATTAGCGATCAATTGGTAACCAAACTTGGCGGTCTACGCAAGCTGCGCATCTGCCATAGACATTTTTACAATCCACAAGCAAAAGCATCAACAGCAACAACAGCAACAACAACAACTACAACAACTACAACAACAAAACCAAAAGCAAAAACAACTGCAATAAGGCAAAGCAAGTACCACAGCCAAAACAAGAGCCAAAGCCAGGTTCAGGTCATGGCCAGAACGCGCATCAAAATGACGCCGCTGCGTAAAACCAAACAGCAATTTAACAGCAACAATGGAAATGGAACAGCTGCAGTTTCAACAGCAACATCAGCAACAACAACAACAACAACTATTATTAATGGAAAAGGAACTGGAAAACCTTTAATGGATGATGCCACAACCATAGAACTAGTTGAGGTAGGTAAATTTTAATAATTGTTTAAAACCCTTTATAAAACTTTCATCTAAATACAGATTGATACAGCCGATTATAACAATAATACTAACGATATTATATCGTTATAACCGGCATCTACTGTATATATATATGTATGTATATACAATGTGTATGTGTTTATAATAATAATCGTATATCCGTCTGTCTATATAAACAACTGCTTTATCTTGTCGATTATATGACATCTGACAGCTTTTTTAGAAACTCATATAAAATATCTGTCTTCGCATCTAATTCCTGTAAAATTTATATGTTTCCATTTCCAAGTAAATTTCCAATTGCCCGCTAGATGGCGACACTATCACAAATATTTTTAACATATTATTTTTATTTTTTAAACTACTTTGTTTATAATCAAATGCCTTATAAATTTTTTAATCTAAATATAAATATTTAAAAATAAATGTCTTTTTCTTACAGACTCCCATTGAGGTTACTCAGCAGAAGCAACAAATGATAAAAAAGAATTCGGTAACAACAATAACACTACCATCATCGGTTTCAGTTCCTCCGCCTCCACCTCTCCTACCATCCCAACGATCACATTCGATATGTTCGTCGGCATCCAGCGATGTTCAGTCGATAAATTCAGACTATGAGGCCTCCTCGTCCGAGAATTTAGATAATGGTAGAAAGCGTAAACTTTATGTTATAACCGAGAAATTTGATGAGGAGACTACAACAAAAAATTCGCAAGATTTATCGAATGGTCTGGCAAAGAAACGTAAAATGTTCGTTGTTGTGGAACAGGAAAAGGATGGCCAATCAAAGAAATTAATGATTATGACCGATAAAAAGCAAAATGGTGGCCAGGTTAATAATCTAAGCCAGAAATTGGAGAAACTTTTACCAGAGATACTCAATCGTATACAGACAAAAGAACATCAACAGATTCAACAGCAGCCGCAGCAGCAACAACAACAACAACAACAGCAGCAGCAGCTAAAAAATGAGACACCACAATCAGTAATCACATCTTCAACTATTGCACAAAAATCGCCAATAACATTGCCACCTAAAAAGAATCCAACCAATTTTCTTAAAGTCCAACAATCATCGAATCAATGCACAATTGCCACATCCACACCCCCCCACAGTGTATCAATTTTGCCAGCTGGTAAAGAGGATCAATTGGCTACAAATGATATGGAAACTAATATCAATTTATCGCCAGATTTTCGTTTTCTAATGAAAATTCTACCCAAATTGGAGCAATTGCCAGAGCCGCACAAGCAGGATGTTAAGCGTTCCATACAGATTTTTGTGGAGAAAAGTTATAGTATCTATGGCAAGAAGGATTAACTATAGGTATTAGTAATTAAGTATTCTCATTACTCTAACTATATATACATATATATATAAGTCAGTATATATACACACAAGAGTATAAATATTTTCATTCATACGCAACTTACATACATACATATATACATATAATATATAATATATATGTATATAATGTTCAACTGAAACAGAAAAGGCATTTTCAAATTTGTTAATTAAGACTGATGAAGAACCAATTAAATACCCTTAGTTATATATATGTAACTCTTTTTTTTTTTAATCCTACCCTAAAAAGAAAAAAACCCAAATGAAAAGGAAAGAAAATAAATGAGTACACGTTTTCGATTATAGCCATATACGGAACTCTGAGTTATAGTATAAAAAGTTGGAAATATACTTTATTTTGTATTGAAAAAACTTAAAACTGATTTTTTAATACATTCTACTTATTTAAGTATACAAAATATTTAACAAATTGGCAAAAAAGATTTGAAATTCTCGTAAGTATGACGGCGCAGCAGTTTAAGACGTGACTGGAAAACCAACAAAAGCATCAATCCAAATCCAGGCTTTTTTAAAATCCGAACTTTTTTTGTCATGCTGAATTTTTATTTTAAATAGACTGAAAAAGAAAATTTTTTGTTTAAAATCCACCTACTCACCATTTCTGTTTGCCTGGTATTTCAAAAAATTTTTTCCAGCTCAAATTGGGCTGCCTCCCGAAGCATTCTATAAAAATATTTGCAAAATTTTTTCTAAATCCACCTACTCACCATTTCTGTTTGCCTGGTATTTCAAAAATTTTTTTTCCACCTCAAATTGGGCAGCCACCCGAAGCATGCTACAAAAATATTTGCGAAAATTTTTTCTAAATCCACCTACTGACCATTTCTGTTTGCCTGGTATTTCAAAAAATTTGCCATGCCTAATTTTTTTCCAGCTCAAATTGGGCAGCCCCCCGAAGCATGCTACAAAAATATTTGCGAAAATTTTTTCTAAATCCACCTACTGACCATTTCTGTTTGCCTGGTATTTCAAAAAATTTGCCATGCCTAATTTTTTTCCAGCTCAAATTGGGCTTCCCCCCAAAGCATGCTACCAAAACATAGGAGTGCCTGGACAGCTCAGAAAAATGGCCAAAAATACAAAATCCTTGATATCTCAGCTCTGGGCAGGACTATAAGGATGTCCTTTTCACTGAAGATAGTCCTTGCTGCTAAGATTTTTTTGGCATCACTTTCGTCCTGATCCTTCCAAGGATACGCGGGATATAAGCGTTTTTCTCTGGAGAGAAAAGTCCTTTTTTCTCGGCTGTTAAAAGGACTTTCAAGGATCTGTAAATGTCAGAAGACGCTAATCAACCAGCTCTACATTCTGGCCAAAGGACATCCAAATCGTCCTTAAAATGGCCGAGTTACAAGGACTTTTCTGATTTTTATTCAATTTTGACGACTAAACCCCTTACAGAAATTCGAGAAAAATTTTCCAACGAATTTTGAAAATCCTTGAATGCAGATCGATAGTTCAGCACCTGTAGATTCAGAAAAAAAAAGCCCATGCAAATTGGACGTTATCCTGCGGAGTTACAGCTTAGAGAAGGTCGCCTTTGTGTTTTATTTTCCATTATTTTCGAATATCCTGCCGCAAGTTCGATGACAATAAATCGTGCAGTATACTATACCATTAAAAACTCAATTTTTCATTCTTTTTTTTTTGTTTCGTATCTTTTTTTTTGTTTTTTGCATTGTTAATTCCAAAGAACTTTATTTAGTTTGAAAGCATTTTTTACTGTCATCCTTTTGTTTTGAAATTTCTTGTCGTTTCTTTTAGTATTACTTTATAATTTTATTTGTTCTTGTAGTAAGTCTAATGCTTGTTGTCTCTTTAGTTAATACAATGGGGTTAGTATGTGTGTTAAATGTGTGTTAGTTGTTTATTAATTTGTTTGTTGACAAAAAAATTGTTTTCTCATTTTCAAATTTTCTTCTTCGTTATCTTTTCCGCTTGAATTTTTTTTTTTTTCATTTTGTTAAATGTACAACTTTTGCAATCATTTGCAGGACCAATTTTGTTCCACTACACAAAGAAGTAGAATATTTGTCATTAGGTTTTGGTTTATCATGTGGTTAATACATATATATGTATATATATGTGGTGAGTAGATTTTAATATATATAATTACATATATACAGTTTTAGGTTTCTTTATCCTTGATCATTTTGTTCGAAGGAATTTCTGGCGAGGGGAAACCAAATTTGTGCTTGGTGAAGAAAGAAAAGATTTTCCTGTTTTTTTTTTTTAAATTCTTTTTGATTTTGTTTTGTTACTTCATTTGCCAAAGTGCCTACACAAATATTTTTCAATAATACTTTTAGTTTTTGTTTCATTATTATTTTTCTTTTTTTGTTTATCTTTACAACATTTAGCAAAAAAATGTATTCCATATACCGATCGGCCAACAGGTACAGCGATTATAATGATCTAATCAATTTCATTTGGGTTTTGAAAAGATTTAAGATCGCTGATATTTGTTAAAAATATAGAAAGCGATTAACTCAAATCATTATTTATGTTAAAAAGTTATTCATTTTTAATTTCTAAAGTTTCACATTATTGGCAACTGTACCGATCATTTTTAAAAGTATTAGCTTGAGTTGAACACGAATAGTGTTGAAAAAGTCTTAAAGGAAGTCTTGGGAACTTTGAAACAGAACTATTGTTACCCATTGACCAATCTTGTTATATATGTACATAATATGCGCATATAATATATAATGTATATCGATTAAGCTAGCTGCCTTTTTGTTTGTTTTCGTATTTTGTGTTAATGATTAATTTTTATATATTGTTTGTTTTTTTTTTTCATTTTGTTTAGATTAATTGTTAACTACATTGTGTGTGTTTGTGTGTGAAAGAGAGTTCTACAATTTATCATTATTTTTCGATCTATATCTGGCGGCAATATCAATGAGAAGCAAATCACAAAGTTCATCATCATTTTCTACGAATAATTTTCTTTAAGTTGCTTAGTTATAGTAATTTTGGTTGTTCTTGTTAATTTTCATCTTCGTTTTATATTTTCCATCTTTTAGTTGGTTAATGTATTTACATAAGCTTAGTGCACAAAGCAATCAATTTTAGATGAAATTTTCATATAATTTTTATTAATTTTTTTCAATCTGATATATATTATATATTTTTTTTAAATGGGTGGCGGGGGCTGAAGGGAGAAGAGGAGAAATTTCTTCATTAGAAATTTTTCATTTCATTTTACTGTGTCACAATTTCTACAAACAGCCTTTTTGTTAAACATGTCAAACGTTTTTTTTACTCATTTTAACTTTTTATATTGAAAGTATTGTTTTTTTTTTTACATGCTTATCATTTTCTTTCTTCTTGCTTTCTTTTTGGTTTTCTTTATTATTTTTTAATTTTCATTTATATAACCTGAGCTTAATGGTTTTTTCATTTATTTTTTATTTTGTGTTTTCTTTTTTTTTCATTATGTTTTGGTTTTTGGTTTTTTTTTGTTCTTGATTTATCATCGGAAATTCTACCAAAAATTTTGTTCAAAGGGAAACATCTATAGAATTTTCATTTATATTGTCCGTACATATACATTCATATATAGATATACACATATATATCATATCCATATTCATATCAATATCATGTCATGTCATATCCATATATAGGTTGAGAGCCTAATATTTGTTTTTTTAAAATTTTATATTTATATATGTATATATAATATATTTTTTTTTATATATTTGTCGTTTATAGCTATAAATTCTAAATTGCAAATGCATTTGGTTTAGTTTTTATTTTGTGTTTTTTTGTTTTAATTTTCCTTCGATTCACCTGTTTCTTTTTGGTTTTACTCATTTCATGTTGGTTTTAGGACATAGAAGAACTGCAAATAAAATAAAAATGGAGTAAAATATAATAATAAAAAAAAAAAAACGCTAGTTATCATTTGTTTTTCTTATTGTTTTTTTTTTATACAAACAGTTTTACACAGTTTTTAGTTTTATTTGTTTCTAATATATTTATATATATATTTATATTATAATTAAGCATATTTTAAGACAAAAAATACTAATGCAGCTTTTTGTTTTGTTTTTTTTTTTCTTCTTTCTTCTCTTCTTTTGTTTTTCACTTCTCCATTTGTCATTGATTTTTTTTTCGCTTGTATTAATTGATAATTAAATTAAACTTAGCAAATGAAATTAAAAGTTTTTTTTCTTGTTTTAGTTTTTAGTTGAAGTTTTTCTTTTTTTCCTTGTTATATATATATTATGTAGATTTAAAAAAAAAAATTTACATTTTCTTTACTAAGCATATAGAAGAAGTGGAGTGGAGTAGTCGTTATCCACTTTTCCTTTTTTTTTATATATATAAATTTGTTTAGCTTAAACAACTAAAAATCATGATGAAAAAGTTTCTTCTTGTAATGTGTAGAGAGAAAGAGAGAATGTGGGGCGGGGATGTTAGGGTTTAGTGACGGATATTGGGAAGTGGGCAGAGGGTAAGAAGGATAAAAGTGCGCGTAAATGTATGCCATGTATGGTATATTAATTATTATAATTAATTAATTATATCATATCATATATATTATTGGTGGGGTGTTTAAATGTGTATTGAAATGTGTTCTATATATACAGGGTGCCTAGAAATTAGTTTACATCATACATATATATTCCATTCGTTATAATCCATCTAGAAACTAAACTAAAATTAAACATTACAAAAAAAAAAAAACACTTTCTATTATAAGTTAGTTCTTTTTTGAAATTTTCTTCTTTTTTGTCATAATTTGTATGAGTTATTGCTATATGAAATGAAAAGCCCAAGATCCGAAAATATTGAGAAAATCATTGCCAATTGTTTAGTGGAAAATCCTATAGTTATAGTCTATAAGAAAGTCTTTTAATTGAAGGACCTACTAAGTCATTACATATATTCACGCATTACAGCCGATTTTGTGAGAGAAAAGTTATCGTAATTATAATTTTTGATTTCATATTTCAGATTTTGGACTTTTCATTTCATATGTGTGTGTTGGATTCGAGTACGTGTGTGTGTGTGTGTATGTGTATGTGGGTGTATTAAAATGTGGAAAAACTTGGCTCTTTGTATGAGTATAAAAAAAAAAAGAGGAAACATATTTGTTAATTATATTATATACTCTTAAATACATATATGTGTATGTATATAATATTCTCATCATTTATATATATTTTCCATTCGTTTTTCCTTCATTATTTTCCATTTTCATTTGCATTTCGTTTGTTTTTTTGCTATGAGATCTCCTTGAAAGTTTTGAATTAATTTTTCTTTTGTTTACTTGCTTGCTAAATTAGTTATACATATATACAAATATATAGTATGTATATATATCTATATATGTATATGTAATTAGATTCTACATACATAAGAGAAAGCAGCACAGATTTGTTTTTTCTTGTTTTTCAATATATATATATATATATATATATATATATATATATATATACATATGTATATATATAAATGTATATTAAAAGTTGATGAAAGTTGTGAGGGAGTTGGAATAGCGGGAATAGGATTGTGGGAATCAAAATTGGAAGGATTAAGTGTATGAGAGCTGATTCTAGATTTTCGAGTTCTTTTCTAAATATTTTAAGGACAAAAAACACATTCAAAGATTTCTTCTTATTTTTTTTGTTTTTTTTTTTTTTTGTTTCTATACACTCATATTAATATGTATGTATGTATATGTAATATGTATATATAGTATTTAGTCTATATAGAATTTCTAGTTAGATTTCCTGCCACATTTATAATTTAAATTTGTTTTTCCTTCAACTACATACAATATTTATAGCATAATTTATATCCTTGCGTTTATCAATTAATTATATATATATATATAAATATATATATGTTATATTTAAAACTCATTTGAAACATAGATTTGTTATGTCTTTATATAATTCTGATTGAAACTCATTAAAGTTCAATAAGTTTATATTTAATCTGAACGGAATAGAAATTCCATATATTATGAGACACAATAATTCATATGATCGTATTATATATATAACCGATTCGATCTTTAAAGATCTGTTAGTATTATTACAATATATATATTGGCTTGAAATTTTTTTTTCAAGGTATTCGCAAGGATATAATAATTTCGGCTTGCCGAAATCGGTTAACATTTATATTTTCTTGTTCGTTTTCTTTACTTTCTTCAATTATTCTTTCTTTTTTCTTTTTTCCAAGATGGAGAGTGAAAAGTAGTAGTGGAAAGGGGGGAAAAACTCAGTCTTAAAATTATTTAGCTTTTGGAGGGGGAGGCCGAGCGAGATGGGATATATATTATATCTCTTTCTTTTCATTAGCATTTAGTTGGCATATGAGCATTTTGTGTGTAGTTTTTTCTTTTTGTTTGCTTCTCTTCTGTTCTTCATTGCTTTCGACTACTTAATAGAAAAAAAAAAAAATAAAAATATAAAATAAAATTACAAACACGAATTTTAGAAAAAACTAAGATGGGAAATTAAACTAATACAAATAAATTTCCTTAACCAAATCAAAAAAAAAAAAAATAAACAAAAAAACATTGAAATAAAAAAGATGGAAAATTGCGATTTAGATATGAATTATAATAGCTAATTGAAGTATCTGATATATGTGTGTTGGGCATATACATATATATGTATGTATATACTCTATATATATATATAATAATAATTATAAACTAATAAACTAATATATTTCTTTTTGTTAATGCTAATGGCCAGATAAATCGAATAAGATTCACATAGAATACAGTACAATATATAACCATAATGGTGAATATGACTGAACCGATAACTTTTCAATTTTTCTTATATCTGCTTTTAGCCATAATCATTCACTGGGAGGGGGGCAGTGTGTCCTTTACACTTTTTGTGTGTGTGTTTTTTTTTTATTTATATATTACTTATAAAATAATCGAAAATAGTTAATTAAATTTAAAAAGATAGAGAAAAATAAAGATTAGAGTCTGCTAATTGCACAACTTTTTTGAGTTCGGTCTTCATTCAAACAACAATATATATTCCATATATTGATTCTATATATATCAATTGGAAACTTTTTAAACCGAAACCAAACAAGCAAATCAATTGGCAGCTCCGTTCTATATATATATATATATATATATATATATGAGTAGATATATATATTGATTTAAAATAGAAATAATGCTTTAGAAATCGTTTTAACTTTTTAGCATTATAAATCAGTCAAGAGTTAAAATAAAATTAATGAAATTTAGATTTGATTGGTAAATGGATTCTTTTGGTTAGGGGCCGGGTGTTTGTGTGTTGCATTTAGGGGGGGGAGGGGGTTTACAGATAATTTGTTAGGATTTCCTTTTTTATATTTATATATATATATATTACATTAGAAACAGTTACACACACATTCAATACAAATACATATACAGCATATCATCATAAGTATAAATTTAGATATATATATATATATCGTACATATATATATATACATACATATAGATGTTGTATATAGGAAATGTGACTGTGATTCTTAAGTATTTCTTTTTATATCTCTCTCATCGTTATATCTTTTGGTTTTTTTGTTTAATTTTTTAATATAGAGAAACCAGTTTCAAAATTGAAGCTTATTCATAAATGAAAAAAAAAAAAATTGGAAATTTCAAAATGAAAAAGAAGAAAAAATAAAAAGCGCAACAAATACAAAATGAATACACACACAAAAACAAAACAACATACATATATATATACTATACATATATATATATATATATTTTTGAAATGTTGAATTATTTTGTTTTTTTATAGTTTTGTTTGTTGCTTTTATGCGCTGCTACACATTTATATAAATACAGTTTAAATATAGTTACAACTACTTAGTTAAAGTTTTTCATTTAATTGTTTGATTTTGTTCTTTATTTTGTTTTCTTTTGTGTGTTTGTTTTTCGTTTTGAAACTTTTTTTGTTTTGTTTTTTTTTTTTTTTGAAATTGTTGTTTGAGGTAAATTTGGCAAACAAATTTCAAAATTTTTCTGCTCATTATATTTGTTTGTTTGTTTTGTTAGTTTTACTGAGTGCGTGTTGTTTGTTTCTTTTACTTTTTGCATTTTTTTTTTTTTTTGCATTATTATTAACTCTTTTTTTTTTTTTTTTGCTTCTTCTTGTTTATTATTAAGCATAATGAAATACATAAGTTGTCTGTGTATGTGAGTGTGTCTGTCTGTGTGTGTTTGTGTGTGTTTCACATTTACATCGAGTTTAGCTTAATACATATACATAAAACATAAATGTTTATTAAATTTTCGCTTTCTTCTTAGATGTTTTTACTTTTTGTTTTTTGTTTGTATGTTTACTTTGTCAAAATTGTTGTTGTAGTTGTTTTTGCTCTACACTTTTGTTTTATAGTGTAGTGTAGTTTAGTTTTAAATTTAGAATTGAATGAAAGTTTCAACTTGTTTGGGGGTTGTGTCTCTTACCCTTACTTTTTTCCTCTTTCTTTCTCTTTCTCTTTTTGTTTTTGTTTTTTTTTTTTTGCTGCGCTGCTGTTTAACTACATTTTTAAGACTAGTTTCAGTTGAGTTACAAGTGTTGTGTGTGTTGGTTGTGTGTGTGTGTGTGTGTTTAATTTGTTTTGTTTTTTCATTTTCTTTAATTCATCAATTTTAGTTGTTGTTTTTTTTTTTTAGTCGGTGGTGGTGGAATGCATTTAGCTTGTTCATTTATTTAAACATTTTATTCGAACCGCACACACACTGTCTGGCTGGCTGGCTTGTCTGGCTTGCTGGTTGTTGCTTAAAATTTAAATCGTTGTTCTCCTGTCTCTCTCTCTCTCTCTGTATTTCTATCTCTGAATTTTTCTCTATGGTCACCCCCCCTACCCACAATCCCCTTTTCAGAACCCACCCTACCCCCCGCTTAATGACAAATTTTCCGCTTCAATATTCCGGATTTAGTCGATGATTTTGGTTTGGTTTTTAGGCAGCAATTGCCTCATTTTGCCGTCATTCCCATTGATGTGGCGATGGCGGCAGCTCTGAAGGATGTGCCACAGTGGAGCTAAATATTGTGATACCACACAAGAGAAAGCCAATTTTGTACAGAAAATGGGAAGAAAGAAATAAAGAAAGAATAAAGAGTACAATATTAATACAATTTTATTTATATCAATTTCAATTTCAATTTGAATTTGAATTTATTTATAGTTGGTTAGTCATGCCATTTACATCTACTTGAATATATATATATATATAATAATAATAATAGTACACAAAGAAGAAATAATATACATAAATTGATTTTAGTCACACTTAAAGCCCATAAAAGGAACAATAAAACAGAAGCAAAAGCTCAACACAAAAGAATGATCAACCAAAGAAGTGGGAGAGTGAGAGGGGGGAAAGAAGATAGAGAGAAAGGAAAAGAAAGAACCAACAAATAATATGAATTTTAAATAAATCAAAGCAATAAAACAAAAATAAAAAAAAAATTAAAGAAAACAAAAATACAACAAAAAGAATATATATTAAGAGGTTGGAGAAATATCGGGAAATAGAGGAAAATAATTATATACACAACAAAACAATTCTTTTTTTCTTTTTTTTTTTCCAACATGTTGTTAAAGCGTTTTTCTCAACAAAATTCTACAATTTTTCTTTTCTCATCTGTTCCTTTGCATTTGCATTCTGTGTTTTTTTTTTTTTTTCATTTTACTTTTCTCTTTTGTCACTGCTGCTCAGCTGCACTGAGTTTTTTTTTGTTTTTATTGAAATTTTTAAAAAATGGTTAGAAAAAGAGAGTGGGGGATGGTGATGGTGGCGGGAGACTGGTACTGTGAAAAAATGATAGAGGAGTATGAACATATGTATAGCAAGTGAAAAATAGAGAGAGAGAGAGAGACACAGAGAGAATAAAAAGGTGCCGGCGACTGACTGGGAATGTATATATATATATATATATTTTATAATATTTATAAATATATATATTTATATATATAATAACACTTAGGTTAGAAAGTAATAATGTTAACCAATTTTGAATGCAAGATATACGAGTGATTTGTATGTGGGAACAGATCTAAGCCTATATACAAATTTATATATATCTTTTATATTTTTTATTCAAAACTAATTCCATTCTATATATCATTAACTTTACTATATCCTTAGAATATACATAAAAATGGTGACCCCGACGACATATAAACAATTAAATTATTGGTATAACAAAAAGATACTCAAATCTTTTGTAATCAACAAAATAAAATAAATAATATGCTAACAAAAGTCTCAAGTTATAGATAAAAATCTTTCAATACACGGACATATCTATCTAAGGGTTATATAATTCTGGATTCCGGGTCGGGGATTGTGTGTAAATGATTAAAATTGATGGATTTTTTAAAATGATTTTCTCTGGGTTGAATATACTGTACACAATTAATGTAATGTAAATATATGTATCTTTATAAAAACAAAAAAAATGGAAGGAAACATATACAAGATTAGGAGGTATATATATATGTATATACACATATGCATGAAGGATTATGTAAAAGACAAGAAATATGAGCATGAGCTTTTGGGTTTTTTTTTTGTTTTTCATATATTGTAGATATATATATATATATATATATATATATATAAAATAGTAGAAATGTCTGTTGAATTTGTTCGTTTTAGATTGCCAATTTGCTGTAGGTTATTCTTATTCTTTTAGAAGAGGGGCCAATTTATAATATTTTTTTTGTTTTGACATTTATAAACAATTTTATAAAGTAAGATTGTTTGCCACAGTTATATGTATGTACACAAATATATATATATATATATATATATATATATGGATATATATATATACAAATATACAGATATAGATAGGGATAGGGATAGAGAAAGATAGAGTAACAAGCAAAATACCCATTAAAAAAAGATAAAAATTACAAACAAAAAAAAACCAAAAAACTGAAAAAAAAAAAATTAAAACCAAAAAATAAAGAAAAAAGTTTATACACAAAGATGTAGGAAGAGGAAGGAGAAAATATATAGAAAAACAGAGAGAGAGAGAAAGGGAGATTTAGAGAGCAGTGAAGAAAAAGAGAGGTAGAGAGAAATTTGGCAGAAAGAAGATAATTAAGTTTAGAGAAATCATAAACTAAATATATAGAAAATTATAAACATTATTTGGCATTTTTTCTTTCTTTTTTTTTGTAATTTTTTTTTTTGTTTTTTTTTTTTGTATTATTATTATTACTTGATATTTATATATTTTTTTTGTTGGTATTTTTTTTTTTATTTATTTTTTTTTTTTTTTTTTGGTTCAACAGACCTAAGAAGAAGGACGAAGTGAGAGAGCTGAGCTGCTGCCTAACTATTCAGTTATCGCGCCTATATATCTCATTTTGGGGCATTCTGGCTCTCTGTTGGTTCATTTGTGAGTTGAGGGTCTTGACAACAGTAGCAACAGCAACAGCAGCAGCAGCGGGAGCAGCAGCGGCAGAGGCGATAGTAGTAGTAGTTGTTGTTGTTGTTGTTGTAACAGCAGCGGCACAGGCGGCAACAGCGGCAGGAGCAGCAGTGCAACAAGTTCAAGTTGTTCTTGTTGTTCTTGTAGTACTTGTTGTAGTTGTTCAATTTGTTGTTGTTGTTCTTGTTGTAGTTGTTGTTGTTGTGGTAGTGGTAGTAGTAGTATTGGTAGTAGTAGTAGATATTCTCATTCTCATTGGCTTAACAACGCAAATATAATAAGTATAAGTTTTATATATATATATATAAAAATTGAATAGAAATGTATTTCAAAGATTCAAATATTTCATAGAAGAAAAACAAAAAAAACAAAAAAAAAAAAACAAAACAAATTAATAAGAGAACAATATAAACAAAAGAATAATTTAAAGAAAAATAAAACAAAAACAAACAAAGACAAAACAAAAAAAAGAAAGAAGAGAGAAATAGAGCAAATGTATAAAACAAAATAGATATATATATATATATATATATATATATATATATATATATATGTGTTTATATATGTATATAAAAGTTATAGATGTAGTTAAGGAACAATAACAACAAGTTCTAAAAGGCGGGACAGGTGTGTGTTTACGGGGGGACGGGGGATGGTGGAATTGTGTGTGTGTGTCTGTATGTCCTATAGGACGACAAAGCCATGACTTTCAATTTTTCAAACAAAACAAACAAGTTAAAAAATATATATAAATATTGGACAAAAAAAAAATAAATAAAATAAAAACGGAATAACGAAAAAAAGTGTAACAGAATTTGTCAAATTTTAATTTTTAATTTCAAATTTATAGGCATTAAGATATAGATAAATTTTGGGTCATAATGGAGGAGGTAGGGGCGAGTGTTGTAGTGGGGTGGATTCTTTGGAGTAAGTGTGTGTGTGTGTGTGAGAGAGAGAGAGGGAGGGAGAGAGGGCGTGCAAATTTTTTTTTTGTAGGATTTCCAACTTGCTTAACTCACCTGGCAAAACTCTTAAATGCCGCACTCTGCGGATTAATACATAGCGGCACACGACCCGTCTGCAATTGCTCGGCAATAAATTTGTGCATTTCCTCTGTAATTATTTTAGTTATTATAACATTATTATATATGTACATATATGTTATATGATAATATTTAAATGAATTATCACTCACCCTTAACCTGTTGCACTGAGGTCAATTTACGTTCCCATAGATCATCGAATGGCTGACCAGCCGATGGTTCAAAATCTGCTATATATTGACGCATTCCAGCCGCAGTAGTAAAACAACATCTACACATACACGAATGATAACGCAAACGTCCCTCATCCAAATATGGATGGGCCAAGGCATCTGTTACAGAAATGCGCTTATCCTTGAAATAATTGAAAAAGAGTAATCAATAAGAGATTTATAATGAACGATATCTGAGAGAGAATTAATCTCATAACATAGAGAAATATCGAAGATTCTAATAAATAATTAGTTTTCCAACAATCGAACGCATTAAATGGATAAAAACTTTTCAATCATCGTATTTACCCGGAACGAACAGACAAAAATATAAAACTAAAAGAACTTCCGTGTCGACATTTGTATACCCTTTGTGACAGTATTTTTGACAAGGAAGTATTTGATTATTAAGTATATAAAACTAAAACAAAAACAAATTCTTTTTATATTAAATTTTTTTTTTTTTTTGCTCCGATTATTTCTATGGAAACTATAGCATATGTTCGAGCAATTCTGTTGAAACTGAATAAAGTTATTTCTATATATAACAAATTTATAAATACCAAATTTTAAGACAATCGCTTTTAAGGCAAACAAGTGATTGATCTAAAACTTTATTCGTGAACGATCATCTCTGTAAGAGGTATGTGCATATAGGATAATAATAAATTTTAAGCGCATTTTTTGAAAGTATACAAGACTAATAAAACCTAAATTTAGTGCCACTAGCTTGAAAAAAATAAAGTTTTTAATATCATTAGGTTTTCTGAAACGATTATTCCTATAAGAGCTATATTATATAGTCAACTGATTCTAATAAAACGTGCTGGATATGTTTGGAAGTATATAAAACTCATAAACATTAAAATTCGTGATCAGAGATACTTTCTTTTAGATTCTTTTCTTCCTTCTAAATTTTATTTGACATCCACTTTAGTAATTAAAAACTAAATTTAATATCTATAAAAATATATATAAATACACATAATACACTTACCGGATCAAAGACCAACATTTGGCACAACAAATGCACCGCCTCATGGGTGGCATGAGAGCTCAATGTGTAGAGAACCGAAAAGGAGGGGGGTTTCGGTGCCCGACGCAACATATGGGTACGGGCACCCTCGCATGCATGACGCATATCATCCATTGTGGGTGTGCCCAACAATTCGGTTATTAATTCCAATTGTTGTACTGGATTTTGGGCCTGGAATAAAATGCGCCGTCCCAATAGTTCACCAAAAATGCAACCGACAGACCAAACATCCACAGCCGATGAATAATGACGCGCCCCCATTAATATCTCTGGGGCGCGATAATATTGGGTTACAACCTCTTGGGTCATATGTTTTGCCTGATCTGGCTCCTCGACACGTGCCAAACCAAAATCGCATATCTTGAGTACACAATTTGAATTGACCAAAAGATTGCCAGGCTTAATGTCACGATGAAGAATCCGTGCTGAATGTAAATATTTTAATCCCCGCAATATCTGATATAGAAATACTTTAATATGATCGGCAGATAAATGTTGCGGTGAGACTATAATTTTATGTAGATCCGATTGCAGCAATTCCGTTATCACATAGCTATTATTTTATAAAATTAATATAAGTTAAATTGTTTTGTTAAGTTTGTAAAAACCATTCAATTTGAAATATTATGTCAACCTTAAAAATCAATTTCATCGAGAGATGCCAAATAGAAAAAAAAGAAAAAAAAAAAAAACAAAAAGAACAGAGAAAAAAAAGTAAGAGAAACCTTTCTATTTAGTTTGTTTGTTTGTCTCCCTCACTCAGTGTGTGTGTGTTTGTATGTTTTTTTTTTCCCCCCTATAAAAACTTTTTCAATTAGTTTTGCTTTTGGCTAAAAGTTTGGTGTTTGAACTCCAAAAAAATAGAGAGAAAATACAGACCAGGCGACAACACAGTTCCAACAGATAGGGCAGGGGAAGGGTTGGATAAACATTTCTCTGTCTCTCTTTTTCTCTCTCTCTCTCTTACTCTGTCGCTTTCTCTCTTTGGCTTATATAAAATGTCACAAGTTTGATGAATTATGACAAGAAAA
The DNA here is from genome assembly GCA_037075365.1 of Drosophila emarginata. Classification (NCBI taxonomy): domain Eukaryota; kingdom Metazoa; phylum Arthropoda; class Insecta; order Diptera; family Drosophilidae; genus Drosophila; species Drosophila emarginata. The sequence goes on from JBAMCD010000296.1 coordinate 6,526,654, forward strand.
AGTTAAAGTAAATTTTCACACAAAAACATTTGCAATTTTGTGAAACCTTTCTAGTTGAACTTTGGTTTGGTTTCTAGCTTATTGCAAATTTGTTTGCTTAATGTCTACTTTAAGGGGTAAAAATTTAAAGTATTAATATTTTATCAATCTGATTGAAATGAATTTATAAAAAATAGATAAATGAAATTAATGTTGCCTATGTATACATAGATATTTCATTTACCCTCACGTTTATAAAATGTTTCTCTTTGTTTCTCTGTAAATAAAATGTTGTATACCCTTGCAGAAGGATGTAATTTATATATCTTGATTATTCTTATATAGAATATATAATTTATAATTCTTTCTATTAGCAGTTTAGTAAATATCCTTCTGCAAGGATATAGTAACTTCGGCATGCCAAAGTAATTATTTTTTTTTTCTTTTCAACTGTATTAAAATTTGTTTTTGTTGTTGTGTTTTTTTTGTTTATATATAGAAAAGGATACATTTCTTGAAAGAAATCCAAATGTGGTGGTTGTAAAATGTCCAAAGCTGAGAGAACCTGAAAAATAAAAGAGAAAGATATATATATATAAATAAATTATATTTATGCAGATTGTAAATCATAAACTAAGCAAATTACAATTACAATTTAACACCTAGCGTAAGGCATAAATTATGGTAAATTGATGGATGGGAGGAATGAGAGGGAGAGCAAAGCATGGAGGAGGAGGAGGAGGAGGATGAAAATATTCATCATCAAAATAAAAATCAAGTTAAGTTGCATGTTAAGTGTCGCTGCCAGGCATTAAATGCCACAAAGTTCAGACTGGCTGGCAGAGACGCAAAACGAAGCAAATTCATAAAGAGGAGCAAGAGGAATAGAAGGAGATGGAGTAGGAGCAGAAGCTTAAAAGAGGTGGTACCAGAAGGAGGAGAAAACGGTTGGGAGTAGTGGAAGCAAAATGTTGACCCGTTGATGATGTTTAGTTTAAAGATACAAAACACGCCACTGAACTCGTCCTCTCTCCCCCCACCAATCCCTTTTGTATATATAAATATGTATGTATGTATATATATAAATAAAAAAAAAAATAAAAAAAGGGCAACCAGACAAGTCAGTCAGACGATCAGACGGTCAGACAAGTCATGAATGTCCCCCCTAAGACAAGTCGCTGATTTATTTCGCTTGCGGTAACAAAATGATGAAGGAACTGAAGGAGTTGCAACTCAACTCTGAAACTAAACTAAACTCAATTCAACTCAAAAGAGTTTGAGGTTGTGGCAAAAACACCAAGGGAAGAGTGTGAGAGAGAGAGAGGAGAGGGGGTACCCGGCAATCACAACGAAAATCTAACAGGGGCCAAAAAAGAGAAGCAAAAGAGGATGGTATAGAAAAGCAGGGAAGGGAAGAGAAGAGAAGAGAAGAGGGTGTGACAGAGGGGCAAACGAACTTGCCTTTAAAATCAATTTACAATATTTATTCAAGAGTCAGTCCCAAGTAAAAGTCATCGTCTTCGTTGTCGTTGTCGTCGTCGTCAACAAAAATGCGTTAAGTAGCCCAAAAAAAGAAAAAAAAAAAAAAAGCAGATAAACAAAAACCCAAAATTCCATATGCCACATTTGCTAAACGACTAAAAAGATACCCTATAGGAAATGATAGTTTAAATGTGGAAAAGAAAAAAAACTTAAAGAAAGATATTTTTGAACAAATCAAATTGTTATATAATTTTTTGGTTTAATAAAAATTATTAACTATTATTAAGGTAGGACTTTCTAGATTTCTAGTAACAGGACATGAATATGGTTGTTAGCCAGTCACAGGTATTTACATTTTGTAGGTAGGTAAATCCTGTGGAATTACCAGGGAATTTTCAATTTTAGTTTAAGCTTATTTCAAATATTTTAATATACTCTGTTTATGAATTATTTACAGGGTATAGAAAACTGCAGCAAAAAATGTTGCTAGCCACAATGTTGCCGAGACATATATATATATATATAAAACCTCTTGCCAACCACAACCCTCTCTTCTCACACTCCTTTACCATTTACTTCTGTTGTTGTGTCGGCAGTTACCAAAGGCAGTTTCAACAATTTTGCGCACATTTAGCAAAAAGGAACAAAATGCAAAAAAAGAAAACACACACACACAAAGGGGGCTGTTGAAGGTGGAAAGGGGTGGAGGGGGTTGGTAGAGAAAAAAAAATCAACACAAAAAGTGCCGACCAACCAGCCGCTAAGCCACCGCCGTCTTCAAGTCTCTGAAACAGTCGTCGCCGTCGTCTTAAGTGGCAAGAGTTTTTTTTTTTGTTTTAATTTTTTTTCTTCTTGTTCTTCTTCTTGAGTTGGTTTGGTTGCCTTTTGTTTTTTTTTTGTTTTTTTTTACGCTACTTTGAGTAAAATTCTGTAATAATTTTGCTTCTGCTGTAATTTAGCAAACTGCGAATGAACTGCATTTGTTAAGTTTGCGGTTTACGAAAAAGAAACAACGAAAGAAAAACCCACAGAAGGTGGATAAATTTTATTTATAATATAACGAATGCGGGATACCCTTTATATTTACAAATAATTTACTTTTATTGGAATATAATAAATGATAAATAATATGTTAAAGTCATATATATTATTATATGTATATATCATTTATATATTATTGCGTTAAAAATGTGTCTTTTATTTTTATATATATTTTGATATTATATATTATAGATATATAATACGAATCGTGCAAATTCATTAAAAAAAGTTCATTGCTTAAAATTTCTACATAGATCCCCATCGGTTTATTGTTTTAACAACAATTCTTTCATATTCTAATAAATTATAACAATTTCTTAAAGATTTTTTTGATAAAACTTATAAGACTTAAGTTAATATCTATCTGAGGTCTGATGAGATCTTAAAATTCATTTATATAGTTAAAACTCCGTATAGTTTAAAGAGTATTTTTTAAACGAAAACATTTTGAATCTTTCTGTTCTTATTTGGTCGTCTCCGTTGCATTTATTTTTCGTTTTTTTGTTCACTAAATTTCAATTGAATGCGCAGGCGCGTAATTATCTCAATGTTGCCAGTGGTTTAGAGGTTGGATACTGCAACTTATTTGTTCGTTTTTTTCATTTTTTTTTTATTGCATTTTTTGGAGTCTTTGAGTCTCTCACATGCAGCGTGTTGTTGGAGCTAATTAACATTTTAACTTGGCAATTGCATAAAATCACAAATTTTAAACAAAGAAAAGAGCTAAAGTACTAAAGCTACATACATACATACAAACATAGAGCCCCCCACCCCACCCTCTTTCTGTCCTTGAAGAGAATAGAAACTAAACAAATTAAAGCAAAAACAACAACAATGACGACAACTTTGGTAATCTTTTTATTTTATATTTTACCAGCTGCGACTTAGGGCACAAATTGTTGTTGTTTTTGTTTAATGTTGTTCATGTTACAACTTCCTTAGAATTAATTTTGTTTAGTTGCCTTTTTTTGTATCTATGTATGTATGTATTTCTATACCCTTTGAAAAAGTATTATAAAATATTGAAAATATTTGTATTTAATTAAAGTGAGAATTAGGTAGAATAAATCATCATTTTTTTACAATTATTTATTTATTTCCTACAAACTAATTTCACACATCGTGTTTTTATATATCTTACATTTTACTTAATTTTCCATAGTGTTTGGAAAATTATTACTTTTGTCTAATGTTGGTTTGCCCCAGTGTTAGGGTATATAAACATTATTTGCTGTTATCGTTTCGGTAAGAATTCTTTGTAACAAACAAAAGCAAAAGTGTTCACGCTTATGGCCACCTTTTTTTTTCTAGTTAAAATTCTTTTTTTTTTGTGAACTAATTAAACAAAAGTGAGGACAAAAGAGAACAAATTTAATGTGTATAAGACCTTCAAGAAAAGAAAAAAAAATATGTTGCAGCTGTTGAAATTGACATTCCAAGTGGTTTCGTTTGTTTCTCCCCCGTGCAGAGAATTTTCAGCAGAATTGTGAGAAAAGGGTTTTTCTTTTCATATATTGAATTTTTCATTTTTACTTTTGGCTCCACGTACAAAACGGAGCTTTGCAATATTAAAATTCGCAACATCAATTGGCAAAAATTGCATGCAACAACAATAATAGGGACAAACATTTTGCAGCGTTTTGTATGAATTTTAAATGAACATTACAGAGATAAAAGGGAGAGGTCGGAGATGTAACAGAGACAGGCAAGAAAAGCAATTGAGATGCTAAAACTGGCAAAAGGCTTGTCACTTTGGCAACATTGTTGCAAAAGGGATTTTGCCATCAGAAGGCATTGAACGAATAATTGAAATAGTTTATCAAAGTAAAAGAATTATATTTAAGGTGTGTATGATCTATTAGTAGTCAGTAGCATTACGAAATAGAATTATGTAGAAATATATATTTAGAAACAAAGTTTCTTTATTAATATTTAAATTTTAGTACCTTCAACCACTGTAAGACTATATAAACATATTTCCGTATATCTTTTCTTGCTTGTGAAATCAAGAATTCTAAAACTTTATATCATTCCCTTACACTACAGTAGAGGTATATACAAGTTCTATTAAATTTTCTAAGCTAGATTTTTTTTTTGTTAAGAATTTACAAATTACAGCCACGTGCCTTGCCTCTTGATACACCTCCCCCCATCCCATTTCTCTCAACTCAAGTCCTATCTAAAAGATGTTTATATATATTGTGTGAATGTATGTACTATATATAATATATTAATTTTCTTTTACATCGAAAGCGTTTTCAGTCAACACCTCGTCTAGGCTTGAACACCTTTTTTTCATTCTTTTGGTTCTTATATGTATATGCATATTGATACTCTATATTCATGGGTATAAAGAGTATACTTGAGCCTCTATGATGGAAAAAGTATTTATCTATTTTTGATAAGCTTCAATATCTAAGTCAACCAAGATATTCAATTTACTCCAGTTTAAACTTAGATCAAGTTTTATTTATAAGAATAAATAAGAAAAATATGTTAAAACTTTTTAAACAAATTTATTATAGACAATTGTTAGATTATTTAATTGAAATACAGTCTATGTATACCATAATATTTATTGGATTTAAATTATGAAATTATAAATACTACAGGGTATATCAAATTCGTTGCATTAAGCTGGTTTTTTTTTTTCTTCATTTTTTGATGTCGTTGAGTTAATTGCACTTGTTCGAGACTTTGTCATAGTAGGAAATGAAACAGGAAACACATCAAACAACATTAAGGGGGTGTGGAAAAAAATGGGGAAGGGGGAAACAGAGAGAGAAGCTATGTGGGTATTGGGAGGCAGTGAGGTAGGCAGAGGTGGGCGGACGACCGACGGCGACGATGACAACCAAGCCAAGTTGCGCCTTCATCAAAGCAATTTATGCATATTTAATAGAAAATTTGCATATTGGGTAAGGTGTTACGATGTTGCTGTTGTTATTGTTGTTGTTGTTGTTGGTGTTGCGCTGCTGTTGTTGCTGTTGTTACCATGCCTCATTCTACCTTTTGTTGTTGCTGCTGCTTTATGATTTTGCATTATGAAATTCACACGCAGCCAAGCAAGCAAAATCACAAAAGACGTAGGCTGATATATATACACATATATGCATATATAGATATAGATACGAATATGTACATATATTATATATATCTAGAAACAAAGTCATCATTGGCATCTTGATCATCATTTTCAACAATCACCTACTCCATATGCATATTTCAACCCACGGCTTATGACTCTATATCTCCTCTCGAACATAAAAAAAAAATTTTAAAAAGAAAAGTCAAACAAAACGATTGAAAATTTTCGATTGCCATGTCCATGACATTTTCAGTTTCTATATTATTGTCATCTTACCCGCTCCCCCAAACCATCTTCTATCTACATATGTATAATATAAATAAAGACTCCAACAATCATTTGTTTTTGTTAATAACTCATTTCATGTTGACATTTAACTGCACATTCAATGCAAAATCTGAATTATAGAGTCATTGCAACTATATACAATATACATATATTATTTTGGCTAACTATTACTATAGAATGGTACAACCAGTTATTAATCAATATCATTATTTAACATATACATATTTATATTTATTTTTCATTTATTTTGTACATTCATTGATATAGTTATACCCTTTAGTTAATGCATAAAGAAATAAGAGATCCCTATTAAATATTTTCAATTCATTTTCTTTTGTATTTTGTATATGTACATTTTATATGGAATTTATGTACTACATATGTATGTACATACATATATGTTTCTTTGAAAGATTAAAAAAGAAAATTGGGCTAAGGCCAAAGCTGTATAACAATTACAGATTCCCATAAGGAATCTGAATCATTAAAGTTGCATTATTGCTATAAAAGCAATTAATGCAAAAATGCTTTTATTTAAGCGAATTTCATATACATTTTGCATGCACCTATTTTATTGTAGGGTATATACATATGTACTATATGTATGTATGTATATTCAGATAAGTAAAATAGGTAAACGAATTTATTTGCATTTATTTAAAAATTCTTGAACAACCTTATCAGACAAGTGAATCTCCATCTGCTTGGCTATTTATATAACTCTTAAAGACATTTTTACAATTTTATTTTCCTAATTTCATATTAAATATTTAAAGTTTTAACGGTATCTCTCTCTCAGTCTCTCTTTAATATAGCGTGATACTAATTCGGTGTTTTCTATATTTTCCTAATTTCTTTTTTTTATTGCTTGTAGGAAAATCTGTGCATTTTTTTATTTTCTGTTTGCGGTTTAATTTTCCATGGGAAGTGAGATCTGGGAGTGTTGTGGGCGTGGTATTTTGGTTTTTGCCTCGAAGCTATTATTATTATTATTATTGTTGTTGGGCTTAGATAAATTATTTAACAGCTGCTGGAACTGAATTTATTATGCATATCAATGAACTGAATAATTTCGCATGGTCAGTTGGTCATCTAAAAGGCAAAGATTTTGATTTATTATGCATTTAATGATTTGTCGTATGATTTAATCAATTGATATTGAAAAAAAAAGCCACTATTCCAATTCTATAAAAAATATATTATACATATAATTGCCGATAATTATTTGCCATTTCCGTATGTCATTTTGTACCGTTTACCAAAATAAAAAACAATTTAAATCAAAGGCAAACTTTTTGTTTGTTTTTGTTTTATCAGAAAATACAAAAAATTTCTGAACATTTTGTTTTCTTCATTTTGGTTAATTATATTTCCATTTTATACTCGACTTGTATTTATCTAAAATATTTTTTTGCTATATATAATAAACATATTAATATAATCTACTATTTAAATTTCCTCTTATTCATCTTTGTATTTATTCCATGACACTAATTAATATGAATCTACCTTTTGAATACATTTGTCATTAAATAATTTCCAATAAAGAAATATTTAATTAATGACAATAATTGCAATTGAAAAAGTAAACAAAAAAAAATGAAACGAATTTGGCAAAGAGAATTTAAACCACAACTGAAATTTCAGGGTATTTATTATTTTTTTATTTCGCCCTGTCTCTCTCAGATATTTTTGTAAAAAGAAATAATTGCTAATAAATTCATATATTGAAGGCAAGTGGCGTTTCGCTTTCAGTCATTTCATTTTTGTGTGTTTTATTTTCCATGTAAAAAGAATTTTTCTTTTTTTCTTGTTTTTGTTGCAAGGCCTTTAGGATATTGACTGCTGTACGGCTTCTGTCCTCCCCCATTCCCTGTGCTATTTCTCCCTTTCCCATAACCATTCTTTCACCATCACTCACTCCTACATATACATTGCTCTCACATACAAAGGAACAGCGAGCAGCAGCCAATAATCGAATTGTATATTTTAATTAAATTTTATGACAACAGAAACTGAACTGAACTGAGGAGAACAGTAAAAAAAAAAAACACGGACACGGCGATTGTGATATTGATGGGTAGGAGTACGGTGGGAGTACATATGTACATATATATATATATATGTATATACATACATGTACATATTTTGTGTAAAGTGTGTACTATGGTACATACAAGGGGACAAACGCATACGAGTAATTAAATATTGTATAAAGTTATAATGCCTTTTTGTTGTTTACATATATATATATATGTATATATATATATGTCAGTATATATGTGATTGTATATTTTTGTACTTACATTTTCATGCTTGAAAAAGCAAAGCATTTTCAGTTCACGAAAAACACGTTTCGATGAGACCAACGATTGGAACACATTTGGCAGCTTTTTGAGGGCCACACGACGACCATCCCGGGGATCTGTGACGGCCCTGTAAATAGTGAAAAAAAGAGAAAAAAAATTGTTAAAATATTTCAATTGGTTAACTGTTTGAATATGTTCTATAGAAAAATCAAACTCTCAGCAGGATATCAAATGCAATGATAAAACAATGTGCTAACCCTAAAATCGGTTATTTTAAAATTTCAATCGCAGCTATAAAAATATTTCAACTAAATCGATTTCGATTAAGTCATTTAAATATTTTTATTTTTTTAATAATAGAATAAAATAGAATATATGTATATACAATTTATACTAGATTATTTGAAATTCTAAGAAAGTTTCTTCTTTTTAAATCTAAATACATATACTAGTCAATTTAATTAACTTGCTTAATCAATGTCAAAGTTTCAAATACAGTTTTGCTTTAGATTATATATAATATATATACATATAGTATATAATTATCCCTTCTTTATGTAAATTTTAAAAAATATACTATACAAAAATTTGATCGTTATCCCTAAGTCCTTGCGCAATGAAGTAAAGTGCCCTGAGATTTTCAAAACAGACATTTTGCACAGAGTTTGCTAAAAGACAAAAGGCTAAAGACAAGAGGCAAGAAAAATACACAAAAAGACACACAGACAGACAGAAAGACAGACAAACAAACAAACAGAATAAACAGACAAACAAACATCATCACATCACATCACTTCGATGGGACGGACAAGTTCAGTGAACTAGTAAAAAGGAGGCCTAAGAGAAGTAGGCATTGTGTTGTCTCAATTGATAAACTTGGCAAAACAACAACAACAACAACAACGACAACGCCAACAACAACAATAAGAAATTAGCAACAACATGGTGATGAAAAAAGGACAAACAACAGACAAAAAGAACGAAACAGCAAGGGGAAAAGTATGGCAACAGAAATATAGAGATAGATATAGATAGAAAAGTGTAGTGCCACAAATGGAATACCCAAACCAAACCAAACCGAAGCCAACTTTTAGACTACAACAAGGATTAAGAGTTGCAGGCGAAGGAGAAAAAGGAGCAGCAGCAGGAGCAGTAGCTGATGATGTAGAGAAACGACATTGAGGCGTCGTCGAGAGATTTTATGATGCCATTGGCCATGGCGGCTAAAAAGGAGACAAAAAAAAAAAACCAAATAACACCAACAACAACAATATAGAAAAGACCAGAGTGTGAGATATAAAGAGAGTATATACAATATACCCCATAGTCGTTGTCGTTGTCGTTGTCTTTGTCGCCGTCTACGTCTGGCCAAATAAAAATCCAAAAAAACATCCAAAATGAAGCAAAAACAAAGAGCGAAAGAAAAATCTGAAAAATATTTTTGTTATGGCTCCCCCTCCGAAAAAAAAAATTGCGCAGCTTCTTTGCTTCTTCTACTACTTTTTTCCCCATCCCACTTTCACGCTGTTCTTTCTCTGTTTCTCCTCTGTTTTGGCTGTCGTAAATCTTTTTTTTTTTCTTCTAGGACCTATTTTGTTAGTTGCTGTTAAAAATTATGGCCAAATTGCTGCTGCAGATTGAATGAATTGCTTTCGCCTTCAAATATATATAAATATATGTATATATGTATATACTGTTAGTGTGTGTGAGTCATCATTTATATGGTAGAAATTGTAGCATATATTAAAGGGCAGAGTAGAACAGAGCAGAGAAAAGAGAACGCAAACGATTTGCATGTCTAATGTGTTAATGATAATGAGACGATTATGCTAAAAAGAAGGTTCAACCGAATGTAACAAAAATAAAAATTTGGAATAATGAGAAACAAGAGAGAGAAAGAACAATGACAAAAAAAAAATAAAACACAAGCAAATTATATGAGGCAAAGAAAAATTAAATTGAAAATCTTATTATATAGTAATCCATAATTAAGTGTTTCACAATTTAAAGTAAGTGTTAACACAATTATGAAATGTGTTTCAATTAAAAAAAAAAAAAACAAAAATACACACACAGCAAGGATAAATACACTTAAACTTTAATAAATTCAATAATCATATTTGGCTTATTCGTTCATTTAACTTATTTTTTCTTTTTTTTTTTTAAATATTTCCAGTTTTATTGTATAATAGAAACCAAAGCAATCAAAATTTAGCTCTAATTTTATGGGTATCTATCTAGCTCATTAAATATTCCAAACATTTTCATTAGACATATATAAATTTATTCCATTCACATTTAATCTTTGATTTTGTATTACCTTATCCCTTACCCCTCTGGCTCTCTGCTAAGCACTTCATTTTGACAAAAGACCCTGGATTGAAAATCAAAGTCGATTCTCTTCATCACAAATAAGGGCAAAAAAAACAACATTAATATTCCTATGGTCATCTATCAAAATCAAATGCATCTATAGCACAATCTTTTTCTCTTCCATTATTATGCTTTATTCTTGGGTTTGTATATCAAATTACCCATACATACATACATATATATATTTCTTAGATCTTTACGCTTTTCAATTGAAATTGGGTTAAACAAATTTTTTTTTTTTTCTTGAAAAACTAAAGAAAAATAGTTGCGAGTAATTCGAATCATTTCGATGCCAATGACAATCATGATGATGATAATGATGATGATAGGGGCAGGGCAGGAGGTAGTAGGTATCATGATGATGATGGATGAGACAAAATGCAAGCACGTTTCCATCTGCTTCTTCTTTTTTTCAATTCTACCTTATAGTCTCGTCTAGTTCTTCACGCAGCATGTGTGCGGCATTGCGTTTTGTCTGGGATTCCATCTCTTTCATTCCCAGTCTTCTCCAGGTTTTTTATTTTTTATTTTTTCTCTCTTGTATATTTCATTCCTGCAGGTTTTTTTTTTCCTTTTCCTTCTTTTTTCTTCCAATGGCAGTTAATGGAAAACCATTTATCATGTGCGTGTCTCTATGAGTTGGTAGTAGATCTAGAAATAAGAGAGAGGGGGGCGCGGCGGCGTATGGGATAGCCTAGGATAGGGTAGAGTAAAGCAGGTAGGTCGAGAAGGTGGGGGAGGGGTTTGAGAGCTCGTGTCGGCACTTAAAGAGAATAATAAAAAAAAAAAAAGAAAAGGCCAGAGAAAAAGTGCCATAACTAAATGATAATTGTTTAACAAAACATTAAATGTGAATTGAAATTGGATTTTTGAATTTCGGTTGAGAGAATTGATTGATATAATTCATTTTCAATTTGTTATGGGTTACCACCACCACCAACCAACAAGCAACCACCAAAACGCCATAAAAAATGATTGCCTTCGTTTTCTCTATTGCATTGCTTACTTTTAGGCGCTCAGGCTCGTGCTCAAGTGATGAAATCATATCAAACGAAAGGGAAATGTGGACGCAAAAAAAAAGAGAGGAAAAAAAATAAACCATGCAAAATTGCTTTTCCGTTGAAATTTTTCTTTTTCTTTTTATTTAAATATTCTTTCAATTGACTTGAGGCAATTTTTCGAGCAGAAATTTACAACCCAATAAAAGGAAAGGCAAATAGTTTTCCCCATCTGGACTCAATTTAGGGATAGCTTTTCCTTTTGCTAGTTAAAAGTTTTCACAAATTATAAAAATATTGATTTTGAACAGAAGTTTGAAAAGTTTATGGCCAGATCGAACAATTAAATATAATCATTAAATAAGAAGAATATTTTCTTTTCTTGTTAAATCAATTAGAGATTGGTCCATAACAATAACAAATAATTGTCTTTGAATAACAGAAAAACAAAATTAAATTTGAAATTTGGAATCATTTTAAAATATTCCATTACTACAACATTTTTTGTTTCAAATTGTTTGTTTGAGAATTGCTATTTAAATATTTTATATAAATATATATTTATAAGTTCTACAGATGTGAATTTTAATAGAAACACTTAAATTGACCGTTGTGCCGTTTTAATATACCCTTTTTCCTATCACGGTTACAGGGTATAATAAACTTTTTAAACCCAAAAAATAAGTTTTCAATGACTTGGCCATTTCATGTTGGCTTGGACCTTGCCTGTGGGTCACATCTGCCTGTTGTGGTAATATAAATAAATTTTGTTTCTTCTCCTTTTTTTTTTGTTTTTATTGCAGAAATTGGTATAAGGCGGTCGTCTTCTTTACGGTTTCAACTCCTTCTTTCTTGCTTTACTTCTTTCTGTGTTGCCTTGCATAATTTCATTTCTGATTTCTTCTGACACTTTGCACATGGTTTTTTGTTTTTTTTTTTTTTTATGTATAAATATATAATTCTTTTTTTTTTTTGAATAACTCATCACCTTGTGCAACATCAGCAGGCATCATCATCAAATGTACAAAAAAAAGGAGAGAGAGAGAGAGGAAGGGGAAAAAAAAGAATCTGGTCTGCTCTCCGCTCTGGGTCCGCCTTCATCTGAGCAATCAAGGCCTGGGGCCTTTAACTTCCTGCTGTCGTCTGTCTTTGCCTGTTGCTCCCCACCTTCCCCCCCTTCCTTTGCCATTCTTCTCGCCCTGCGCGTGGTCTGGGCCACGTTCATTGAACTTTACCATTACTCCGGTATGGAATTTGTTGAACAAATTTTCCCAGTTCAAATCAAATTTCTGTCTCAAATTGAAATATAAAAGAAAAAAAAATAAATGGCAAAAGGGAGGTAAAAGAAGGGGCAAGAAGTAATCCAAAGAGAGGAAATTAATGTGTCTATAAACTAATTGAACAAGAAATATAATGAATATGCTTTAAACGTTCGTTCGATTACTAATTGCAGTTTAACTATAATCACAATAATATATGTTCTATATATGTACGATATATGTATATGTATATGTGAAATCGGTACACATTTCACTATTGTATCTGTGGGTGTGCGTGTGTGTGTGTGTGTGTGTTTGTGATACGTGATCCCTGCCAAGAGGACGCTGCTTTGCGTGTAAATTACTAATTTGTATTGTTCAATCCATATTCCCGCCCCATTTTGATTGTATCCCAACTCGGCCTAAAATGGTTGGCGGGGGATGCTGAAAGGACGACGGGGGGTGGTGCTTACTGTATGTGTTGCGTTGACCCCTTCAAATGATGAGCGCTAACAGTTCAGCATTGAAATCTATATGCACATTTATATACATATGTATGTACATATATGTATATAGCAGAGGTCCTCCAACCCAACAAAATTGTTTTACAAATATCTTTCATTTGTATATTTAAAATTTCGAATATATATATAAATCTAAAGATATTCATAAATAACTTCAATTTTGCTTGATTTATATACGTTTATTTTTTATATTTATATTTAGTTTAACTCAAAAAATGTACTTTTTTACTTATAAATTTAGATTTTGTTTGATCTAAAATTTGTTTTATATATAGATTAGTATATATATACATGTACATCCTTGCAGTCCTCTCTTTCGTTACTTTTGATCATTTTCATATATATTAAATATTCGAAACAATTGTCGCCAGTGTATCCTCGCTTATGTATTCCATGTGGAAAATGTATGTATCTAGTTTGTCCCCAGTTGATGATGCTAATTCGCATGTTTCGCAGACATTTCGAAATTGTTATAATTATGGCACAACCTAAGCCCGTGCACACACACAGCTATACTATAGATATATAGAATGTGCAACATTAATTGCAAAATTTCGCTATTGTTAATTGAGAAAATTCTCAGAGGGAAGAGTTAGGCAAAAGCTAAAACTATAACCACTAACTCTGCCAACAAACTAATACAATTAAAGTTAATTAAATTTTATGACAATATATATATATATATATATATGTATATATATGCATGATGGTGAAAACTCAATTGAAAACTAACCTAAAAGTATGCCACAACAGGACTCAAACTAGATGAGAATGAAGATACATTGGTTCATCCTTCACATCCTTTTTATTCTCATCCTCATCGTCTGCCTCAATTTATGCGCGTAATCAATTTTACAAATGGCCTGCAGCCTAACTAAATGGTGGTAGCTCCTTCTTCTCCTCCTCCTTCTTCTACTTCATTCTGCTGTGTGTGTGTGTGTGTGTGTAGTGGGCGTGGCAAAATTTATGCAATTTAGAATTTTGCAGCACAGAAAATAGAGGGATGGCCGTAACAACCGTACACAACTCGACAACTCGGTTTTGGTGCTATGTGACTCGACTCTATGCCAAAGTCATTGACTTTTACCGGCTACTACTCTACTCCGTCGCACATGAGTTTCAACTGCAAAATCAATTAAAAGGCATTTTCAGATTGCCGTGTGCCGCCGCCTGTGGAAATTTTCCAACAAAATTCCACAAAATTTTCCAATTTTCTGTCGAGTCAGCAATTAAGATGGTAAAAGCTTTAAATATAATCCATAAAAAAAAAAAACGAAGCAATATCTAAACCATATTTCACTTTAATACCTAAAACTTAAACAGAACATACACACAAAATAAGATGAGAGAGCAAAATGAAAAATGACATTGCCAGCATCAGTCTACTCCTCCTCCTTCTCCATTCTCCTACATCTCTGCTAAAAAGAAGGGACAAAGCAAAAGAAAGGAGTCATACCAAAGAAAATGATTAAGGAGAACGAGAGAGAACGGTGGCATTGCTCCAAGTTATTTCGAATATCTTAATTGTTTGCTCTAAAAATACATATATATATATATATATATATACATATATATTTTGGCAAAACAAGATATAAAAGAAAATTTAGGTTAAGGCAAGGTTAAAGAAAAACTTACAAGTAAATATATATTTAAGGCTAAAATTCCATTTTTGCAAGGTAGTTTTAATAAACTTTTCTTGTAAAAAGTAAGAAATAAATTAATTACTTTTATACATCTTTTAATTAGAGTATAAGAAAAATGAAAATGAATAAAATGAATGAATAAATACCAAAGAAATTGTTTTAAGAAAATCTTCTATATATGTATATATGTACATAAACGTTGTAATGTTGATTCTTTTATAATGGAACGTAGCAATAATACTGATGTAAAACATTAAACTTAAGGATGGCATAGGGCCTAAAGGACATGCAACAAATCCTTCGAAGGAAGATGAACTTCGCAAGGCTATTTCAATTTGATATTTACTATTATAAATTAGCTTATATTGGCAATTTATTATTTTATTTATTATTAGCTAGCTTGGCCTATTGTCCCAAAAACAATTGTTTAAGAATTTTGATTGAATATTTAATATTAAAAACCAACGCCCACATTTTGTCATTCTTTATATTACTCCATCTCCTTCTTTCTCTGGCTCTCCCCCTTTCTTTTTTCCTCATTGTGTTTTGTCTTGCTGACGTAAAGCGCGCCTGGATGTATGCAATACAACAAATGAGAAAGCTTTATGTAATGGAAAATTACCCGGCAAATCAAAACAACAGCAACAAAAATAAAAAAAAAAAAACAAAACAGAATCCACTTTTCTCTGGCCGTGCATTTGACACATGAAGAACAAAAAACCAAAAAAAAAAAAAAATACACATATAAAAAAAAACTTTCATCCTGAAGACATAAATGATGAGCCCGCCCGAGAGCCTGATGAGGACCGCGCGTGTGTTCGCTCTCTCTATCTCTCTCTCTCTCTCTTTGTGTGACTGTATGTATATATGTGGGTTTACGAATGTGGTTTGTATGCGTGTGTGTGTATGTGTGGAAATACGTTTTTCCCCAAAAATAGTCAGAACGCCTACAATACAAGCAAGTTACGTTTTCTTCTTGCGCTTATTTTTTTTTATTTTTTTCTCTCTTCCACTTAAGTCATCATCGTCATCAGTATTATGGATTTGCCTCGCATTTGCTTTTGATACCCTGTAAAAATTTGTTATTAGGGTATCCTATGATACTTTTATTTCTAATAACAAGATTTAGGAACACAAAAGCAACTCTCCATTTTAATAATTAAACCTTTATTTAATTCCAGATTATTATTTGAAATAATGCAACTATTTGACGCCAAAGTTCTATCTATATTTAATGGCAAAGGGTAGCTTAAAGTCGGCACTTAAACCATTTTGTTGGGAATCTCCAACTGTCTCTTCTCATCATTTTGCATGCTCGAGCAATTTTGCTTGCTGTGTTTCGCATGCTTAATTTAGCCTGCCAGCAGCAAGCGGCAACTAACTTGACCAGCATCTCCTCCTCTTTTGGTATCTTTGTATCCTCCTACTCTTCCTCCTCATTCCCCCCTTTGTGGCCCTCTCCATTTCACTCTTGAGCTGCTCTTCAAACATTTACAAGGCCAAAAAGGATTTCTTTTTTCTTTATTTTTTTTTTTTTTGTGTCAGTTTCTCTTAATATATATAATATATATAATATATATAATATATATAATACATATATATAATATATAATATATATAATACATATATATATATATATTTGTATATACCCTGTGGGCTAACTTGGGTTACTTTTAAATTAATTATGCGCTTAATTGTCTAATTATTGTACTAAAGGTCAGTCAAGAGTAAAACGAAGGGGAAGAGAGCAAAGGATGTTAAAATAGTTGGCCTTTGGCTAAAATTCTTTGGGTCTGCTAGCTTTTGATTACAATAAAACTCTACAAAAAAAAAAAAAAAATCAAAAGGTAAAAACCTTTTTGCTTAATTTTCATTTTATTCTGAGTTTAGTTTACTGCAAATTTAAAAAATAAGAATAAAAAATAAGAATTAAATATATTAAATGCATAGTTTTGATGCAAATAAAATTGACCTCAAATAGGTTTATATCGTCCAAAAGCAAAGAGGTTTAGGCGAAATGTATGTATATCCTTTTATTAAACATTTTTTAGTTTGCTCAATTAATCAGATTTTGAAATCGACAATTATTCACAGAAATGTTATTTGGAATTTACTTATCTATCTTCATCTATCTTAACCTTTTCATCTATCTGTGTATCTACTTAACCTTCATTGTATTTTTAGTTTTTTGTTGTTTAATATTAATTACCTGATTCTGCGTTGCTCATTAGACTGTAATGAGTTGGTGTTGCTCCTTCTACCGCATTTTCTATTCCACCGTACAAAGAATACTTTCCATTTATTTTTGGTTTGTCTCTGTCTTTATTTCTCTAAACCTCTTTCTCCCTTCTCTATGTGTGTGGGAGACGTTTAAAAAATGACAGTAACCAGCCACAGGCATTCATAACTCTCTCTCTCTCTCTCTCTGTCTCTCCTTTAACCAACTCCATTCTAGCAACAATTTCTTTTGTCAAGCGTATAATAACGATCAAAATACCAACATAAAGAAAGAGATGGCAAAATAGAAATACAGAGAAGAGAGGTAGAGTAAAGAAGACTTAGGGTATTCCCTTTGTCATATTTAGGCTATTTATATTTTACACCTGGATAAGCTTTTCTTTCCTTTTTCCTTTTTTTTTTTTCTTTGTAATTTCAGTGAATTTTCTGCTTTTCTACTTATTTTACTCCTACATATTTTCTCCTTCTTGTCATTTGTTCTCTCTACTCGCATGGAAAGTTCAAGGTGAAAAATAAAAGTGCAAAAGAATAAGGAAAGAAAAAATTATGAAATTTGTTCTTGGTTTTTCATTCTTCTTTCTTATATTTCTTCTTTTTTTTCTCCCTGATGCTGCTGCTCATTAAAAAGGCGTAAATATGTATATATCAAAATGAAAGAATATATTCCTAAGGCGTCCTCTGTTTGAATTATTTGTTCAGAGAAAAGGGCGTTGGCGTTGGACTTGAAAATGATGATGCAGGGGTGGGGGTGGGAAATAAGGGAACGTTTGGTGATGGTCTTTAGTCAGTCAACAATGTAATGTAATAAAACGGAGCGTTGAAAGGAGGAAGGAAAAATATTATAAATGCAATTGGTCCACACAAAATTTCTAGAGAAAAGAGAAATTATCAACAGTACGAGTGAGAAAATACCCTGAAAATTCTGTAAATTGTTAATTACAGTAAACTGAATTCATAGATAAATGAAAATTCCTAAAATTTCTTTGCTAAATTTGTTGCCAAACCAGTTCAGTTCGCTCTCTAGTGCCAATATTTTTTTTGTTCCTCCTTCTCTTGCATTTGGGGGAAATATTGAAACAATTTTTCATGTGCATTCAAAAGGATGATTTAGTTTATAAGCTTCTCCATGAAATTTCTTTTCACAATATAGAATATTCTGAATTTTGTTACCCAAAAGTATGCCATAAAAATTGTTAATGTCTGCAGTTTGATTACTCATGGAGTAAAATCATATACATATGTATATGCATATGTGCACATTTTCTTTGTGCCTGATTCTGGCACAAAAATTTTATCTACATAGGTAAAGGGAAAAAAAAAAGTATAGTCGACTTTTGAGTGTCCCATATGTTTGTGCTACGCCCAGTAAGGGTGTTTGTATGTGTGCTTGTGTGCCAGGTGTTGTGCCTGTCATAAGCTGTGACAAGCTGTCATTGTTTTTTTTTTTCGCCTTTGCCTTCTTTTTGTTATTGTGTGTGTGTGTATCTGTGTGTATGTCACGTTCTCGTGCATCTGCCCCAACCCCACTTTCTCCTCTTGCCATCATCTTTAGACATTTTTTTCCCATATGACTTCATTTGTCTCAACAAGTTGCTCATACGCCACGTTGTTCGCACTAATAAGTTAATAGCTTCTCTTGGCGTTTCGTTTTCCTCTTTTTCCCTCTCTTCTTTCTGCTTTTTTGAAGTTGTCAGCTTAACGTGGCTGACAAATTGAAAATAAAATAGGATTCAATGCCAAAAAAAAAAAGAAAAGAGAAAAGTATAATAAATAAATATAAAAAAATGGAGGAAATAACCTTGCCTAGGCAACGGCAACGTTTGCTACGACCCAAACCCAAGTAATGAGAAGAAAATGGCGGGGGGCAGAAAAGGGGAAAAGGCGAGAGGCTAACGAAACACAATGGCCGACGGCAGCTGACAACTCAAGGATGTTGATGATGAAAGGGGGTAGGAGATGGTGGCGGAGGAGTATAGAAAAGGGCGGGGGGTGGCCTTTTGTTACCCTCTTTTCTCTTTCAATAAATTTTAACAATGCCAAAACAGATTTGAATGGAAAGAACTTGGCTATGGATAATATAGTATACTATATATGTATGTGCTATGTATGTATGTATGTAGGTATATAAAAACATATAACTTGTGTTATAATACGATTTTATAAACTGCCAGTCAGTCTTCTAACTATACAGTTATGAATATATATGTATATATATGTACGTATGTATATACATATATACTTTCTAGCTATTGTCACAATGCCCCACTGAACATATATGTATATATATATACATATATACATACATTTATAACAAAAATGAAGAAGAGAAATGCTGCGTGGTTCGCCTAAATGGATGGTTGTGGATGGTTCGCTGATAAGCCACGTAAAACGCTTAGAAAAGGATTGACTCAACACCAAACGCCCACACACACACACACATACACACATGCATCTATGTGTGTATATATAAATAATTTATTAAATGGCATTTCATATTTATGACACAAGACTCCAGCTGTAAATTGTAAAATGAATCTAATTTATGTGAACGGGAGCCAAGCGAAATCATCTTAAAGTCTTAGGAAAGCTCAAGTAAATAATGGAAATAAAATTAAGGTTAAATTATGCATGTTACTCTACAAAGTTGATAAACTGTTCTACGCAGACCGATATCAATAACTGTTATACACAACTATTATACACAATGGTACATCATGTTTGAAATAAAATAACTTTTATGTATTATTAATACAGATTTGCTAAATAAATATGTAGTTCAAATTATATACATTGTAAACGCAATTGTTTAACTCTATAAATTAATTCTATTAACTGTAAATTATTGTTATACATATTCTGTATGCAAATGCTATTAAACAATTATTTAATCATTTACCATCACTCTCTCTCTCTCTCTCTCTCTCTCTATTTTTCTTTCTCTACATAAACTTACTTTCTGTCAAGTTAACATATTTAACTTATATCTTTACGCTTATTAACATGCAATTTTTATAACTATAATAATCTGTATGTTCATCGTTCTAATCTCTCAAAGTCATCATTATAATTTTAAGCTGTTTATTATGCCAACCCAAAGAGAGAGAGAGAGAGAGACAGTTAGTGAAATAGAGATAGCAACAATGTGGGGTGTCTGGCTATTTATTTCATAGTTTTTACATTAGAGGACAGAATTTTATGTGGTCGAAACATGTCCACAGACTTTAATGATAATCACGTACAATAATGAGATAAGCTTATTGTTTCAGTATAATTTCGATGTGAATAGAGATTAAATGATAAAATACACAACCTTAATGTCACATATTATTCAATTTATGTAGAATAACTATCAAACTATTATCACATCTATTCTATATACATAACTATCAGTATTGCGTATTGTTTTCTGTTGTCCAAGAATATTCATTTTAACATAATTTAGTCACAATTGATTTTCATATAATTTACTTAATTAATGTAATAAATAATCTTTTTGGTTTTCCGCAAAATTGTTAAATGTATTTATCGAGCGAGATTAATCATTTTTATTTATAAATAAATCATTTCCCCTCAAGCGACTAACTATTTCCAAGTATTTACATCTAAAATTAGCAAACAGCTGTGACAGAAACTAAGTAAAAAAAAAAAAGGAAATAACAAATGTATTGAAGCGCGAACTTTTTCTCGATTTGATAAGAAATGAATGAGAAACTTATGCTGAAAATATATTCAAGGCCAGCGCCAAATATATAGCATAAAATAAATGGCCTATTTCATTTTTATTTTTCGGCTTTTTTTTTTTTTTTTTTTTTGTTTGTCGTGTTTTTGGGTGGGTGGGCGTTGAGGGGTGGCAGCATTAGGTACGTGACTTGCCCTAAGTCACGCCCACACATATACAGAAGCCCACTTCAATTTATTTGCCAACTTTTCACGCTTGCAAACAATTTCCCCCGTAGAAAGCAGTGAAAGCAAATACGTAAAAATAAATGTAATCAAAAACGGAAATGGCAAACGCGTTTCCTGCTGACCTAAACAAGATTTTGACAACCCCCCGAATGCCACTTTGACCCCGTTGCCGACCCTAAACCACAATGCCAACACCTAGACCAAACCTAGCCCAAGTTGACCTTATTATTAGTTAGGTACACAACAGTTATTTCTATTTTCTTTTTTTTTTTCTAGCACGCAATTAAGTGTGAAACTAAAAATAAATAGAAAAAAACGAGGTAAATATATATGTATATATGTTTCTTTTTTGTGGGTTTACATACCCTATAAACCGTAGGATAATAAAAGTATATTAATGTCACCAACATTTATGCAACAAGCGGAGAGCAGGCGCACCTTTTTTTAATACTTTTTTGACAACTTTTTAAGTTTTCCCCCAAATAGGTTATAGGGAATCTCAAAGTCGTTTTTATTAACAACTAAGTAATGTTTTATTGGCCCGGCCGGCCACCTGCATATGAGTCAATTTTTCATGCCAAATTCCATTTAATTGACTTACAGGACTACTGTGCGTATGCTTAATACACAATTGAGTGTGCGCGAGTAAGCATAGCTATAGAGGGGAAAGGGGACAATAAAATATATAGATAGAGGGTAAAAGAGACAGAGACAGGGATCAATGGGCACCACAAACACAAATCTCAAATGTCAGCAGGCAGCTTGAGTGACATTTGTATTGATTAGTAAATGCGATTAATCATCATGGGGGCTGCTGCTGTTGCCATTGCTGTTGCACGTGTGGCATGTGGCATTATTTTTAATGACATTACGCATACGGCATGTGGGTCTCTAATACTGTGTGTGTGTGCGTAATTTATTAGAAATTATATAAAATGACAAAAACAGCTACAATTATGCAACCAGAAAAGCATTAATAATGAAAATCAATTTCGGTCATCATTATTTCATATCAAAAATTTGTTTTTTTCTTCTTCTTAGCTACACTTTATCTGTCTTGTCGCAGCTTATATACTATTTTTATTGTTACACATATTATATAAATATTAATATATAATACCAAATATATTAGACTAATAAACACATACACACATATTCGAATCAAAATTAATTCTGTTAACTATAAGAAATAAATTAATATATTTTCATATATTTTTTGTAATTTCTTTGAGTGTTGCCCTCTGCTAGGGTATAAAGAGCAACCTGGCCTTAATCAAACAAATGTTACCACAAAATTTTAAGCTGGCCATTAAAATTAATGGCATCACACACAGGATCTCAAGCACAGAGGATGAAAAAAAGAATCTGACCCACATAGAGATAAGGCGAAAAATTTCAGAGAGACTGTCCCTGGTTTCATCATTTTCATTTTCTCTTTTTTTCATTTTTTTTTTTTTTATATTGAGGCAATATTGAAAGTAAATGTCCAACAGCTGCTGCATAAATATAAATAGTTGCCAACCAGCTGCCACTACAAGAAGAGCAGAGAAAGAGAGATAAATAGACCTATATAGAAGATTAAATACCCTGAACTAACTTAAAGATAATTATTATTATTAATATATATTAAATTAAATAATTATTTTGTTTTTATTACAATGTATTAAAGTTTATCTAAACATTGGCTTACTGGAGAATCAGAAAAATTTTCGATTAGTAAAAGATTTAATTGAAATTTTAAGACATTAAGAAAACTTCAAATATTTATATCTGTTAGTAATTGTAAAAATTCTTATTACTTTTGAGAAAACTACATAATTTTGACTACCTCAGAGGACAACAATCGACTACAGTTTCAATTCTTTTTCATTATTCACATAATTTGATCACTTGTCTGATTGTTTTAGCCATCAAGAAAAGGGTATAGGCATATGGAAAGAAAGAGAAAAAAAAATAAACAAGTTCAGTTCGACACGTTCATCATCATCTCAGTGCTGGACGCTCGTCGCATGGTCTCATCGTTTGTGCTCCATCGTTGTTCGTCTCGCTGACGTTGTCTAAACAAGTTGTGACCTAATTTTTTGCCAACTGATATTATAATAGGCACTCAGTTGACGGCGGCAGTCGGTAGTTGTATTCTCAGCAGTTTGAGTTTAAGTTGTTCTCCTTTTACCCCCCGCTCTTTCACTCTCTCTCTCTTACACTCTCTGTGTTGGTGTTTAATCAACAACTACAACAACAACAATGTTCATTGCCTGCTGTTGCTAATTAGGCTGTAATTGAGCTGCTCTATGGGCCCAAAGTTTTTAAGGGCCATATGATGTAATTTTCTGCACAAATTGTGTGTTGTGCAGGGCTAACCAATTAATTAAGTAAATTACAAACGACTGAGTGTGATAGATAGATAGACAGAGATACAAAGAGCGGGGAGAGAGAGAGAGAGGGAAAGAGTTAAAGGAAATCTCTAAAACGAAAACACTCGTAAAATCATACATACATAGATACATAATCAGTAATCAATCTATCAAAGTGCCACAGTCAGTGCAAATGAAGTGCGAAACAACAAAACGCAAAACGCTCAAAGTGTCAAGTTCAATCAGCTGACAATGAGAAATCAGAAAGGGAGAGAGTGAGAGAGAGAGAGACTATGTGTGTGTGTGTAATTATTGTTGTTTTTATTTATAGGTGAATTGACAATTGTCCATCTCTTTTACATTATTATGTGATAGTTGATAAATTTTTTTTCTTTGCCTTTTTTTGTGCGTTTATTGCCGGCTTGTCTTGACTTTGCGATTAGCTATCACGTGGCCACAAGGGGATGTAGCTCAGATGGTAGAGCGCTCGCTTAGCATGTGAGAGGTACGGGGATCGATGCCCCGCATCTCCAAAAATAGTGGTTATTTTTTTTTTAATATATATTTATATTTCTTTTCTTTTTTTTTTGGAGGGGGGGAATTTAATTTGGAAAGATTTTCATCATCATACCTCAACATATAAAAGACAGTCAAGGACACAAAAGCCACTCAACATCAAAATGGACGCAATGCAGCAAATAATATAATAAAGAAAAAGAAAAAAAACAGGACAAAAAAAAAATGAAAGTATAAATAAAAAGCGATGAAAAAAACTTATATTTTTGTCGTGACGAACTTGACATGCTCTTTAAAAATTTGAGTTGATAATTGTTAAATTGCCACAACTATAAAAACGAAATAATTGTTTCGGCGATAGCAGATTTTTAAATGGATCTTGTCTTTATGGAATATATACCAAGATGTAAGACAGTTCCATTTAAATTTAAAAAAAAAAAAAAAAACATCTTGGTTTGCTAAAATATCTCTTCTATAAATCATCCTTTTTAGAATGAACATAGATTTTGTTTTTTATAGATGGGAATGCTTTTATCTTTGCTTTCTGGCCAAAAACCACTACGACCTTTTTCTGAGGGTATTCACAAAACAAAAAAAAAAAAAAAAAGAAATCACAAATGCGTCATAAAAACTTTATACATCAATGGGCCAAAAGAGGAGAATAGATGATAGCAACCAACCAACTCGACCATCATCAGCAGCCACTTTGAGAGCTGTTGGCCAACAAAGTCCTGTGAAAACAGAAGAATAAAAATGGAATTGAAAAAGGCGAAACCCGAGCGGAAAAGCACTTGAAAATTTTGCTGCTATTGCTGCTGTTGCTGAAAAAAAATGGTACCCAATGACCAGCCAGCAAGCGAAAGAAAGAAGTAGCAACTGAGGGTCTTCATTCTCTTTCCCCATCCGTGGGGGTCTTGTTAGTCGTCAGGGCAAGAGACATGCTTTTTATTGCATTGCATTTGCGTTCACATTCTGTTCTCTATCTCCGTCTCAGTAAAATGCAATGCTGCACAACATCCCCAACATCCCTATCTGCAGCCATCAGCCTCATTTGTTGATGGATTAGTCAAAGTGCAGTAATGTCAGGAGAAAAAAAAAAAAAACACAAAATAGGTGCTGGGTGAACGGAGTGAGTGAAGGGATGTGGCATTGAACAGGAGCAGCAGCAGCAACAGTCCAACAGTCTTTATTTTTTTTGTTGCCTCAAGCTAGCAATTTGCGCCTCGGCGCTCTATTAGAGATGAGTACGTGAGAGAGTGTAGTATAAAAATAAAATTTTTAATACATATAAGAGTCTATATAAATTAGTAATTAATTGCTAAAAGACAGAACAAAGAAAATCCATTTACAATTAGTAACTCATTTTAAGTGATATGTACTTTTTAAAGATTTCTAATTAATTAAAATTAGTTTCACTTGTCGTTTCCAGTTGATTATATCGATGGAACATCTACTCTCTGCTTTTAGTCTATGTGAAGAGTTGAGTAATTGGTTTAATTGTAGCATTTAATCAATACACATTTATCTACTCCATTATCGTTTAAATCCCTGTAACCTGTCTTCACTGTAAGATTTCAACATGCATAGCGTTTTTGCACAATTGGAGCGCCATTACTCCACAATGTATGTGCATTTCACGCACGACTCACGCAGTTGTCCGTAGAGTTGTAATTGCAGTTTACGGCTCTGCTCATTTTGGCATCATTAAAGCGGCTTTTATTCCTTCTTTTTTTTTCTCCCCCAACCCCCTGTCTGTTTTTATCCTCTTCTCGTGCTCCTTCCCGGCACATGCTCCTTCTCCTCCTTCTCCTACGTGTACTTTTTGTTAAAGTTCGCTCTTTTTGCACGCACAGCTAAGAAATTTTTGATTGATGATTGAATGCAGCAGCCATGAGCTAGCAACGAAGCTACTTTTGGGATGAGCCAACAGCTGCTGGTGCTGCCTCAATTTCTGCTGCTTAATGATTAAGCAAAAGGCAATGGCAATAAAACCAGGGAGAGACAGAAAGAGAGAGGAGAAGGAAAACCCTCATACATAACTTCAAAGTTTGCTTCATTTCTGCCGAGTTAAAAAAAATGAAAAATAAAAAACATTTCTTAATGCCTTCCATGTTCATGCAAACATATATAAATGAAATTTAATTTTAAACTCGAGTCGACTCTCATGACTGCCCACGCTTTATATATTTCTTAACAATATACTCTATAAACAAAACACAATATGGGTATATATATATATATATATAAATATGTATATATCAATGTCATCAAACACATCATTATCTATGAGTCTTTCTAGGCATATCTAGTTTAAATTAGAAATCGGATTTCAGGCTTAAATGGGTCAGTAAATTCAAATAAAAATTAATTTTGTACAGGGTATTGCAAAGTCGTTGTTCAAATTTATTGTATGGATTTGCTGTTTTCTTTTCTTTTTTTTAAATATTTTTTTTAATATTTTTATGGCCTTTGGGGTAGATTTTTATTGTGTAATTTTGCAGGCAAATATTTTGATTGTGATTTTTGTACTTCTTTCATTTGCCTCGAGGGGTTAAGAAATGCTTCTTTATTTGCATTTATCTAACGATAAAATGAAATTAAGTACATATATATATATGAAAATTGTAAAATACTTAAATACTCAACCAATAATATTTTCGATTATCATAACAACTAACCGGATGGACAAACTTTCCCCATGAAAATAGCTATCGAAGTTAGTTAGGTTCAAAGCATAACTGAATTCACATTTTAATCTGATTCTTAGCATTTCAATTTTAATTGCTTTGTTAGTAAATGATGATAATGTATCTATTATTCATTGAGAGTGGATATGAACATTAGCGTTTTGTTTATTGAAAATTTTACATTACTAAAATTATATTCCAATTGGCAACAATGTCTCTTCTCAATTTATAAGTATATATACATATATATATTTTATATATATATATATACGCCTCTGTGTCACTATCTCTGTTTTATTAAGAAATTTTACACGAGTTTTACGGAACATGCATATATATATGTATATATACTTTTATATGTATATATGTATATATATACATTGTCTCATTGACGTTCATTGTTGACTTTAATTACTGACTCTGACAGCTCATCACTCCATGTGAATGCTTTGTTACGTTTTTAATGTAGGTACTTGTATATTTACTTTAGTTCTTGTTGATTTTATACATTTCAGAATTTGCAATTAAAGGGAACCATAAGGTAATTTGCATTGCAATAAATATATTTGAATCACTGTAAAATGAGCCATACCATATGTTCGGGTCTACCTCAACGTATAAAAAAAAAAACTTAGAAAACAGAAAAATAAAACAAAATTTCGCTTTTAATTTCAACAGTGCCGAAGTTATTATACTCTTAAGATTCTAAAAAATCCATATTATATGTATATAAAACTGATAACAATATTATGTTTAAAAACACCAACTTAATCCACGACATTTAAAGCTATTAATTAAAGCGAATCGCTCTTATTATATGGTCCATGAATTTTGATTACAATTTAAATATTTATTTTTTAATTGTCAACTTTCTTTTGAAATTTATGTATGATATTACTGTTGGATTTAATTCGTTAGAGATATATTTACATATGTATGTATGTATGTATAATAGTGCGGTAAGAGACCCTTTTTAATAAGGGTATAAGTAGAAAATGCTGTGACTCAGCAATAGCAGCACTCGAAAAGTAACCGCAGGAATGTGGCCGGCTGCTGTCGTCAAGTATTCCCCCCCTCTTCTCGTCATCCCAGAAAAAGTGTTGCAATTCTTTTAGGTTTCTTTTGCCACCAGAAAAACTTCAGTCCCCAAACGAATATCCCCCGCCCCCCCATTCCACCTCATCCATCCAGTTGACTCAAGTGTCAAATTATCTAAGCAGCAGTAGCCTTAAGCTTTGTGGTTTTCCTTTTATATTTTTTTTTCGTTTTTGCTTTTGGTTTTTGGAATTTTTCGCTTTGACTGAGCAGCAGCTACTTTGGCCTAATTAATTAGTCAAATCATTTAAGCCAAAGAAATTTAATAATCACGAAGAAAATCGGTATAAAGAGTACGTGGGCGTCTCTATGTTAAATATTTGTGGTACACTAGTAGACAAATGAAAAATGAGTCAAATTTAAAAAGAAGAAATATTTCAATTTCAATACAGACAGATAGACAATTTTTTCTTATATTGTTGGAAAACAATAAATATATTATATTTTCAAACGATTCGTAGTGACCTTGTAAAAATGTTGAAATGACCATTGAAAAGCAAATTTAAATACTCAAAATTGATCTTCATTATATTTCGTAATTTTCTACAACTTTTACGGATTCAAATCGCTTGAAATGGGGCTAATAAGCTATCATACCAAATTCTCTTATAAGCGTAAATCAGCGTTTCGATTTGATCACTTTCCCACATTAATTTAAATTGATTTTGCATACAAAATTGTTTGCGAATTCAAAACCAAATATTTCAATATAAGAATCAAAAACTAATCAACTAGTTTTCAGTTTATTGATGGAACTAACATTTAATTTAAAGCGGAATAAAAAAAAAAAAACATTTGGATATTTTCCCACACAACAGGCAAAAGAAGAAGAAGAAAAAGGGGGAGGGGGAAAAAGTGTCACAACAAAACCAACCGAGAGAAGAAATTCACGCATATTTTGAAAACATGTTTCAAAATGCATAAATTAAGTCAGCAAAATGATTACAGGTCAGAAACAGGTAGAGTCGAAAATGCAAAACAGTTTTGTTTTCCCCTCTCGCTTTCTGTGTCTCTCGCTCTCTCTTTCTTATATATATGTAGTTATATACATATGTACATATGTAACACGGCTTGTATGTATATATGTATACCCTAAAGCAAATAAAAGTATATATGTAAATGCATTTAAAATGAATGCGACAGATAGAAAAAGCATTCTACATATTTAAATTTATATAAACTTTTTATATAACTTTTATACTTCTAGTTTTTATAGTTCTATTTTTTCTCTTTGATAAGCGAAAAACGATTTAATAGGAACTGCAGTTAATTTTTTTAAATTGATATGGACAGTTCCAACAGTAACTAACGCACAATGTGGCGGCACTTTGCATATAACTGATGGAAAAATGCTATAAACTATCATGGAAGTAAGTATGTATATACGTACATATATATATATATATATATATATATATATATATATATATATATATATATATATATATATATATATATATATATATATATATATATATGTATAGTATAGCATCGTATAAAAATGGGGCATCAGAAATTAAGGCACGCGATAAAACTCCTAAAAGCAACCGACCAACTAACTTGCAAGAAAATTTTAAGTCGCACGCGACGTACTTATGTATGTATGTATTAAGTATAAGGAAAACAGCTGACAAGGCAAACCGCAAATTAGTTAAGACTAAGTTATGTATGTATATGCATACTGAATGTATGTATGTATGTATATACTGTAATGTATCTATCTATCTATGTTATAGGGTATTACAAAGTTCACTTAATGAGCGGCATCTGTGTTTTTGAGGTCGAAGTTTTGTGGGCGTTTTGTGTTAATTATGCAAAAAGTTAACTTACAGTGAACACTAAAACGAATATATGAAAGGAGAATGTATTAAGTCAATGATGAAAACTTAACTGAGTTTTACTGTAAATTGTGGGCTCTATGTATGGGTGTGTGTGTGTGTTTTTTTTTTTTTTTTTTGGGAGGGGGGGAATGGTGGGACAGTGGGAATAAACCGCATTAGTGGTTAATAAAATGCATTGGCAAAGCGGAAATGTAAAGCAAAACACAAAATGCAAGAAGCAGCTACAACAACAAAAGCTGAGCAAGCAAAGAAACAAAAACAAAGACAAATGCAAAAGCAAGCGATGATGATGACGATTAAAAAAAAAGTCGCCTGTATTTGACTTTTGCTTTGCATATCCATACGTACGTGTGTTTCAGTGTGCGTGTGTGTGTGTGGTTTAATGACCTTGCCCAAGTTGCCGCCTGCTCTTCTTCTGCCTTTGGCTTGCGCTCTCTCTACCTCACTTAGGCAGTTTTTTGCTCTCTTTTTTTTATTTTTGTTGTTGTTGCTATTATGCTCCCCTGCTAGGCTGACGCCGACGCCACACCATGTGGTCGAAATATAGTGGGCTCAAATTGAATATTCCCATATCTGAACTAAACTAAATATGTATTAATATTTTGAAATTTAAATAATTATTGAGAATTTATTTATTCACAATTATGCTAAACGCATCAAACCCCGAATTCAGTTTTATATTTCTTTCTATGGGAAATTAATGAGATATAGTGATTAAATGCTAACGATTGTGATTAACTTATAGAAATATAAACAAGATTAATTTGATTCACTTAAACGACCAAAAAATATTCAATTTTAATTTAATAGTACTAATAGGTAGATACATACATACATACATATATGTAATTTAAATTTTCTTTTAAATTGTTTAACTAAAATTATTTTTCAGTTCTACCGTGCTAGTGAAAGAGCGAACAAGATAGATAGTGTGAGAAGACGACGAGACACTGTCAATGTTTCTGTATCTCTGTGTGCGTGTGTGTGTGCGCCTAATTCTAATTTTATAGGCG
The DNA here is from genome assembly GCA_037075365.1 of Drosophila emarginata. Taxonomy (NCBI): domain Eukaryota; kingdom Metazoa; phylum Arthropoda; class Insecta; order Diptera; family Drosophilidae; genus Drosophila; species Drosophila emarginata. The sequence goes on from JBAMCD010000296.1 coordinate 6,557,288, forward strand.
CTTCACACTTCCCCCCGCCCTGCCCGCATTCACCTCCTGCCGCCCACACCAATTCGGTTTTATTGGCAAAAGAAGAAAAAAATGTGTTTTATTTTCAAACTATTAAAAGAACTGTGTCAAGTGTAAGTTTTATTTAAACAAAAACAGAACCTCTTCCACCTCAACGCTATCTCCCTTTACCACCATCAGCTATCCCTTTTTTTCCATTTGGTCTTTTTCTTTCTATATACATAGATACATATAACAACTAACAGTGTGGTTGTCCAAGCTTAGTTAAAGATCGTTAAATGTCATAGGGAAATAAAAATCAAAGTCTGAAATTTATTTTCGTTGTCATTTTTCTTACCAAAATAGTCAGCACTTGGTATTGGCCGTTTTTCCTTTATGGCCTTATCATAATTTATGGCCCTAACACACATAACACACACACACACATACACGCAGCAAAGTCAATGACATGTGGGCGGGTGAAAAAGCGTGTTGGGAAAATGAATGAAAATGTGACGCAAACACAACATAAAGTAAATATATCATCTCCTCCTTCTTGCCTTAGTAACTAGGAAATAGCCAATATAAAATGATTGAGGGTGAGCAAGGGGGAGGACAGGTGGGGGGGAGAAGTGTATGAAACAAAAAAAAAATATGACTAATTAGTAAGCAGAAAGAGATTAAGAAAAAAGATGCCAAAGGCCAGTTAAGCTAAAATTATGTTTGGGAACTAGAACAAATAGACGGGAAGGGGGTTTAAGCTTCAGAAAGAAATATATACATACACACATAAATGTACATACAAATATACAGGAAACTACACAAGTTTCTTTGAATCGACATTTTATATATAGCCTAGAAATAGTTGGAGTATTTAAAATGTTCATTCAAACGATTAATCATATTTTATTCTCAATTCAAATCGAACCGTAACGGATTAAAACTAATTGAAATATATTCCGTAACTATTTTGATTCGATTTAAAGTATTTTTTAAATTAAGTTTTAATTGATGAGCGATTTATGGTCTTTAAATTAGAATTTAATAAATATGTTTATATTAATATATAGCTACATATGTATGTGTAGACCTTTTTGATAGAACTCTTTTGCTTTCAGATAGTTCAAGTTCAATGGCTTTTTACTTATCAATATTTCGTGCAGTTATCAGCTAAGGAAATCTTGCACAATTTCTCTTCTATCTCGATCTCTCTCTCTCTCTCTCTGCCGTCTGAGACCGTTTCAGTGGCAATTAAAAAGACTTTTGTTCAATGGTCGCACTGTTTGTCATAATGATCGTCACGATCATCATTATGATCAGATTCACTGAAATAAGACCACCACACACACACACACACATAAGTACACTCTCCGATTGTTTTTATTTCTTATCTTATCCGACGACACATTGAAGATAAAGTGTATTTTGGGGAAGGAGGGGCAGAGGCAATTGTACAAACAGACGATGCATTAATGTTATGTCCGCTTTGTAGGCTAAATAGACAACACACTATGGGAATACATCTATATAAACATACATATATAATCATATAGATACATATACACAAACAAAAAACGTATTTCAATTCCTATTTCTATGTCTATTTGTCTAACACAAACTTTGGAAATGACTAATTTGGTTTTGATGATGATGACGATGATTTTTGTGTGTCTGTTTTCAGTTTTAAGACAAAAGGCCATTGAACTTTTGATAGGAAAATGAACTGGAAAAGCGACTGCAACAGCAAATGCACCCCACGCAATCTTTAGAAATCAAAAGGGGGAAACAAACGACCATACCATAATAAAATAATATCCATTAATGAAAATATTCAAATACTGCTCGATGTTTCTATATATATAATGTATGTATGTACATTTATTTATTTTGTTCCTAGTACAATTTCAGAAGAAACATTGATGGCTTTTCAATTTAAATACCAATTTGATTCTATATATTTCCATTTTCAAGTAATTAACAATTAGAATTAACATTTATTTCTCCAGGAATGATAACTTTTAACTTTTTACTTTGAGACGATATTAAAAATGTCAAAAAATAAGGCTGAACAATGTTTGAAATTTTTAGTGTACTTTTCTTGTCTGTGGGGAATTATTAAATTCATTTAAATTGATTAGTTTTCAATGTCGCAACTCCAATTAGGTAATAAGAAAGAAAAATACTGAAATTTCGTACTTCATTTTGTTACAAAGAGATATGTAGAATTGTCAAAAGAACACGAGAACACGACTGTGAATATAAAATTAGCGCTAGAGGAAACAAAATGATGTAAAAAGGCAAAAAAAAAATATATATACATATATAAAAAAACAAAACAAAAAAATCTACCTCATTTTTGTCAAGAAGCAAGAACAGCTGAATGGTAGATAGGAGGAGGTAAGAAGGAGGGATGGGCCCAGGGACAGTGACAAAGAGCAGGTTGGCAGCAATGCAGATGACACACGCATAGCACAAAAGATACAAAATGAAAATGTGCAACCTTGGCAAAGGCAGCAGCAGCAACAGCAAAAACGACAGATAGACAACAACAACAACAATAACAAGAACCACCAAGTTTTTCATTTCTCGTATACATAGTGTATTTTTTCCTTCCCCCCCGCCTCTCTCTCTCTCTCTCTATTTCTCTATGCCTTTGTTGGCTTTGGCTGCTTATTACTTTTGTCTGTTTGTCAACCATTGCGCGCTACCACAAAACCAATGACATGAAAAAGAGTGCACTTTTTCCTCCCTCCCCAACCTTTGTGTATGTATGTATCTATGTACAAGGTGTGGCTAATAAACTGAAAACAAACACCAGTTTCATACACCTTTAACCATTAGCACGTTTAATACACAACCATAATGTCGTCCTAAAATGTTCCCTGGGAATCTCTCTCATTGTGCAAAAAAATGCTAAATGGAAATCCTCTGCAAAAAAAAAAAAAAAAATAAACAAAAAAAATTTAACATTTTTTTTTCATTTAACAACAATTCCTTTTAGGCTACAACTACCTCAATCTCGTTATTTAATATATCCGCACCTCATTTATTTATGCATTTAACATGGTTCAGTTAAGCACTGATTCATTTAAAATTCAACTAAAAATTATCAAGTGACTGAAACTTCAATTCAATTGGCCATCATTCGCAGCACATAAAACTCAATGACTAAACCAGTTCCAAACATACAAACATATACATATGTATGTATATACATATATATCTATGTAAAATCAACGTTCAATCTCTCACCCACTTTCCCCTTCGACTTCTTCTTCTTCTATAACAAGTATTAGGATTTTTCAGCTTACCTGCAACGAGAGAGAGAGAAAGAGAGAGGAAAAGCATTTGATTAATCAATATTTTCTGGTTTTATTTTTCTATATACATACATACATACATATAGATATTTTTTTTTATTATTATTATCAAAAAGCCGACACACACAAAAAATGTGTCATAAATATTTCGAAAAGAAAAAAAAAAAAACACTTCAAAAATGAATTCCAAAAGATGCCTGAATGGATAAGGGGGCGAGGCGGGATGGACTATAGACAGGACAAGTGCCTGATTTATGTTTACTATTTATGTCCATTTATGCAACATTTTTTCGGTGAATTTTGTTGGTCAAAATAACTCGAAACTTGTTTGCAATAAATATTTATCTATTGCCAAATAAAAGCCATACATTTCATTAAATGATTTTAATTATTTGTTGATATATCGTTTTATCATCAGACATCGGTAGTGATAATATCGATAAATGACTTGAACTTTTAAAGTTTATTATATTTTCAATTCATAATTATCAGAAAATTGTGTTTAAAGTTCATTTTACATTTTTTCAACATTTCTATTAAGCATTCTAATAGAATTACTTTTGTAATTACTTTATATTATTACATTTTCTGTTCTTTCTATATCCACTATAAGTTTCAAGGTTTATTTACCATTTTTATTTTTGCAGTTATCAATATTTTGTTTCAATTAAATCGAACTTTGTCATAATTCTTTAATGAAATATTAAATAATTGCTATTCAAGGTCCAAAACAGTTTAAATTTATGCACGTGGGAGGTAAAACAAATGGCACACCCTCACACGCACTCCCTCTTCACACACACACACTCACATTTTTGTATGTATTCACACACTCACACCGACACATACTAAAAATGAGTCTAAAACACACATCATCAATTAAGCAAGCCGCCAAAGTGGGCAGAGTCAAACAGACAAAATGCATTTACAAATCAAACTTGAGTACCCTACAACTATAAAAATTGAAGGGCATATAAATTTTTATAGTAAATAAAAGTCTTCTTCATTTCACTATTTTCGATTTTTCTATAAAAAGTACTACACAATTAATGTTGATATTCAAAGGAAGTTCCCTTGCATAAAAACTTTAACTTAGCCAAATAGCACTAAAAGATATGGCTCATTATTCTGCAGATCACGAATATATAGCCGCATACTATAGAAACTTATTATATTATACTACGCACTGTTTTCTAGATATTTCTCAATATTTCTATATATTTTAATTTCTCAAAAGGGGTATCTCAAAGTCGACATTTCGACTTTACCTTAGCATTATTTTATTTATTTGCTTCCTACAGTTTTTATTTTCCCAGCGACCACAAACCAAAAAAAAAAAAAAAAAGAAGAAAATAAAATAAAATCGATAAAATGTTCTTTTTCTGCAGTTCGCTTTGTTGTCTTTTCAGTAGAAAGATGAAAATGATTAATTGTAATCAGATATTTTCGAAGGGAAAGCAACCACCATACACCATACAAATATCAGGGGCTAATCTTAAATACATATACATATATAGAATATATAGAATTTTGTATGGGTCAGAAATCAGTAAAGAGAATTTCTAGTTCAAATGTGATTGAAGTTGATTGCTGATAACTGATTAGTTTTCCATCATTTCAGAGAGGAGAAATCTTGTTTGCTTTCTGTTGCGTTTGCTGTGCTGGTGCTGCATTTCCTTTCGTAGTAAAATTTAATTAATAATAATAATTAAATTGCAAAATTGTGAGACAGCAGAAAGTTGGCAAATAAGAGGAAACGGAAGTTTACACATACACACACAAACTCACACTTAGATAGACAGACAGGCAGAGACAGAGAAGCTAAAAAGGGAAAGATGATGATGATGATGTTGATGTTGATAGAGGGCAAAAATAATTGAGAAGGAGAAGTCGCCTTTGGCGAATTTAACTCAAGGATTTTCATCAATGACAAATAAAAGACAAAAACAATTAGGCTAACTTTAAGGAAATTCATTTATACATATATATATATACATATAATCCTTTTTCGAAATTTCTAATACTAATCAGTAAACCTAAAACGTGCTATAACCAATTTTTGAAAACAGGAAATCATCTGTTTACGTGTCTTGCATTATATATGAGAAAAATCAATAGAAAATTTGTCAGCAAAATAAATAAGAAAAAAATGCTGAAGTGCAATAATTTAGATTCGACTTTGAATTACCTTCTAGCAAATAAAATATTATAATTAGCCTATAAAATCGTGTAGTAAAAAAATTTTAGTATTTGAAAATTTTTCAAAATTATATTATGGATATGTAAGACATTTTAATATTGGAGAAAAGTCTAATTGAGTTTTAAATTTTAAAGTTTCATACAAACCCTACCTATCTAATGGTGTTAAAAGGTATCGAAAATAAAAACACCAAAAAGAACAACAGCAAATAAAACAAAAGAAGGCAAAAGAGAGGAAGAGAGAGAAGAATCAAAAAAAAAAACAGAACTTGAAAAATGGTTAGAGTAGTTACAGTCAGCAATCAGTTATCTCAACTAGGCAAACCGACAACAAAACTGACACGCAAATGGCTTAGAACTGACTGACTGCCTGACAGACATGAGACTTGCCAACTGTCTACCTGTCTCTCTGTCTGTCCAAACTAACTGGAATTTGCCATGTAATTAGACTAAAGTAAGAAATTTTCTTCTTTTTTTTGTTTTTGTTTTTGGTTAACAAATAAGACACAAAATAATTGGCAGTTTCAAGGGAAAACTGAAAAAGTGTATACAGATATATATTTATATAGGTATTTATATATATGTATATATATATATGTGTGTGTGTGAGTGTCTGTGTGTAAAAAGAGTCTCTTAGCTCGTTTTCTTCTCAACTGTTGAGTTATTAATGTGGCTATATTTTCTGATAAATTGCCCTTAAAAATCTTTCAAAAACATTTTCGTTTAATGTGCGGTCTTAAATCAAATCACGAAAAATCTGAGAGTGAGTGAGAACAAACAACATATAAAACACATGTGTACATACATACATACACACACAAATGTATGTGTGTATGTATGGAGTGAAAGAAAATATTGGCTGGTATGGGTGAAGAAAGGGGGGGTGGCACAGTCGGAGCAAGGGAAGCATAAATTATATTATAATGTCAAGTACTCGTTCTGTATGCCTAATGGCATTTACATACATATATATGCACCAACATATATTGCAAAAAAAAAAATTCAATTGAAAATTTATCAAATAAGAAGCAACAAATTTTCAATATTTATCAAATTTAAAAGTCCAAATTTTATATCCATGACAATGTGAAATGAATTATTGGGAAAACGTTTTTACAGTATTGTTAAATTTCATATATGACTCCTGGGAAAGTCCCATTACAAAAACAAAAAAAACATTTAAATTTAATTTAACATTTAATGTTTAATCGGAATGCTTTTCAATAATATTTCATATATTTGAAAACAGGCTTTGATTACCTCATTAAATATGGATCTGGTTTTATATCTTTATTAGGTAATATTTGACATATTTTAAATAGGAAAACATTAAATGTAAAAATAATTGAAGTATGTACTTGCTTTTGTTTTCATTTTTATTTCAAACACCTATTAAATTTCTATTATATAGGAAATAGATTTTGTTAGAATCAATGAGAGATGGATCTTTAATACAAATATTATATAGATTTTGCATTTTAGAGCACAAAATTGATAATATTTAGAATTCGGCAAGACATACAAACATCAGAGCAATAAACTTTACTTCCCAAACGACAACAGCAGCAATAATAACAACAACAACAACAACAAAAACAATACGTAAGCCAGTTGAATATAGTCGGGGAGTCGGAGCGGGGCGTGTCCATATCGTTTATGTCGTGCAATGACCAAGTCAAGTTGAATAAACCCCACACACTAAGCGGAGCTAAGTCAAGTCAAACCATAGAGAACCTGAACGACGACGATGACGATCGCCACACCAACTGCTGCTGCTGCTGGACAAGGCCTAAAGTTGATAACCTTGAGAGCATTTTCATGCGAAAGTTCAATGAATTTTTAGTTTTTATTTCCATGTCTCTAAAAAAAAAAAAAAATAACACACACACAACAACCAGAAGAAGTAGTTATAAACTAAGAAATGAGAAGGAGACAGAGAAAGAGCGAGAAGAGTTGAGAAGAAAAGTGAAACAAAAACCAGACTAAACATTGTCGGATCATGATCATCATTATGATGATGATGATGATGGGGCAGAAAAAATGCGGGATGCGGGCCAGCAGCAGAAGCTGAGAACCAGTTCAGCAAATGGACACAAAACTGCAGGCAAGTGTGTGAAATCGATGCGTATGAGACGACTACGACAACAACAGCAACAACAGTAACAACAGCAGCACCAACAACGACTCCTTCACCTTATCCACCAGCAGCAGCAGCAGCAGCACCATCACCACCACCACCATCAGGCATCGGGCACCACCATCCATCCAGCCATCTTCTCTCTATACCCTCCACACATCTCCCTATCATTATACTCCTACTATGTACTACTACGACGAATGACTATTGCTCCTCCGGCTGGCTTCGTCTTGGCTTGCAGTTGGCTCTCTTGAAGCTCATGAAATGCGCAGGAAATCAATGATTCGGTTCGGTTTCGATTACCAAGAGACGTCGACAACGACAACGACAACGATGATGATGATGTTGATGACGGCGACGATCGTTTGGCAACATGTTGCACGCAACAAATGTTGCTGAAAGCATTTGCCATAAATTAAATCCAAATTATAGACAATTATTTACGTGTATTTAACATTTCTTGATCGGAATAGAATCGATCCAAGTGTTTTACTTGCATATTTATTGGGGCGTTTTTCTCTGCATTTTTAATTAAGCGATTTGTCATAGGGAATAAACGAAAGAAGAAAAGGAACTATAGCAAATATATATATAGGTATAAGGGGGAAGGCGGATGGGCAAGCGCCGGATTATTGATTAGAGTTTTTAGTTGTGCTTGGTACCCAAGTGTGTGTGTGTGTGTGTGGGGTTAAAAATAGATTATGATTAAGGGAAAAAGGCGTAGCTTGGGTGACAAGCCAATTATTCTCCATTAAAATGATTAAGGAAAATTGAATTTCTTGTAAAATTACACATGGAGGAGAAGGCCAGAGAAAGAGAACATATGCTTCAACTTGGTTAACAATAGCAACAACAATAAAACAGCAAATTCTTTAAATATAGGAACATTGTGTAAATTCAGACAATAAAAAATGAACATTTAAAGTGACATTTTGATTTAAACATTATTTTTGTTGTGCGAAAAATACATACATACGCATATATGTATATGTATATATTCTTGTTATAAGCTGGATATATTTTTTTTTAAATTATTAATACCATTTAAGTCTTTAATTTTATTGAGTGAGTTTGCAAATTTTGCAATCTCATTGTAAAGTTTCTAATATTGTTAATTTAAATCATGACACTTAAAAAGAAGTTTTTTATTTAAAAATAATTAAGAATTTTATCTTAATTGTAAAATGGTTTACTAAAATTGCCAGAATTATTTATTAAGTTATAAAAAATTCATATTTGCAAGGCTTTAAATTTCATAACATTTAATATTTCATAGTACCAATTGAATGCGGTTAATAATAAATAAATAATTTCAATTTTGTTTAAAGTCATTTAAGAAATAAATCCACTTAACTGAATACTTGAAACATGTATTCCTTCTTTTCTTTTGAACGAATTTACTATATATATTATACCCCATTATATTTAGAATTTATATTCTTTCTTTTTTTTTCTCCAAAGTTCAATCATGTAATTTGAGTGCCGTGAAAGCTAAAGCAAAAATACTATGTATGTATGTATGTATGTATGTATGTCTATATATACATACATACATAAAACCCGCACAACTGTGCATAATTTAATATGAATATTATATATACCCATACATATATACATATATATACATATATATTTTGTATGTAGTGGCTGAACGATCCTGCCCTAATGACAAAACCCAAGTGCAGCACTCAACACTTTTAGTGGCAATTTACAGGAGCTGACCACAAAGACTGACTGACAGACCGACAGGGAGACAGAAAGCGAGAGAAAAGAAGGCAAAGATAGGGCCATAATGATGACCACAAGCAAAGTTGCTTCTGCTGTTGTTGCCTTTTTGCTGATTATGACATGGACAACAGATGGACACCAGTTGGTTCGACTTAGTTGGTTGGTTGGTGGAAAGGGTGAGAAAAGACAGGCCAAACCAAACCAAGCCAAGTCAAGCCGACTTGAGTCTCTTCTCATCCTATCCGTATGCTGATGATGTGAAGTGCAAATAATTATGACAAGGGGGACCAAACGGAAGCAGCTAAAAAATAAAAATAAAAAAAATAAAAAGAAAGAAAAAACAGACACAACAAATCTTTGCACACCTGCAAAGTAAAAAAAAAAACATATTTATATCTGCATATATATATATATATATGTATATAATAAAAAAATAATAATAAAAACAAAGTGCAACACTTGAACTTTGCTGCAGCTGCAATTGAGCAGAGGTTGAAGTCAAGGCAGGAACAGGACAGACAGTGGAACGGGTGCGGGTGCGGTAATACAATGGCAAGACATTGAGTCAGCCAAATACCAAATACTAACTTTAGTTTCAAAAACAGTTTCTCATACCCTATAGGCAGTTATAAAAAAAAAAAAGCAGGTTTATTAACTCTATAAATGTAAGCCAACTTGTCTAACTTGGATGGCAAATTATTGCCACTAACAGATAATATGGGGTATTCAAATAAAAAATCTATGCCGATTCTGTCTCTATATACCACTACCAACTATTGTCTTTATATTTTCTCTATTGTTCACTTTTGAAAATTGCTTAAATTATATACATAAATGAATATCTTCAGTTGATGATGTAGGCAAAATAAATAGACAGATGTATTCGTTGCATTATATAGTATATGTAGGGCATTTGTAAGTCGTCTCATGCAATTTGTATAAGTTTTCTTTTCCTTTTTTTTTTTTTTTGTTTTTGTCTTAACCACACCTACTTCTTCTTCTTCTTCGACTTCAGAGCTCCCAGTCAGCGATTATGAAAGACAATCAGCTGGGTTAACTTGTTGTTGCAGCAGTTGCTGCAGCAGTTGGAGGTTTGTAGGGTAATTGACTACCAACGGCTGGCCGACTGCCTGCCTGGTGGTTGTTGGTCGTGGCCAGTGGAGCAGCCAAGCGGCAACAAAAATGTTGAAAGAAGTACAGCAGCAACAACAACAACAACAACAGCAAAAAGAGAAAAAAAAACAAAAAGTATTTTAAAGTTACCTCTGGGGATTGATGGGGATTTTTATTATATTTTCCTACTGCCCTGATTATTCGATAAAAGCTCAAATTGAGAGGTATATTTTGAAAAAGTGTTCAATTTTGGCTTTAACTTGCCATTAACTTGATTAATTATCATTAATTTAGATCCATTTTTCTTTGACTAAGGTCAACTAGCACCTCCTATATGGCTATTGAAATAAGAATTTATATTTATTGTTTAAAAAGTAAAAAATAATAACACTTTAGCAAATGATTATTCAAAAGTATTTTTAAAGTAAATGCAATTCCTATTTACTCAATAAAGATTATGTATTCATTGAAATAAATTTATTTCACGAAAATATCTTTTTTCTTTGTTTTTCCGTTATAAAATCTCTTTTTCTTCGTCTATTTCACAGCTTCCATAATGAAAAATAACAACAAATTATAGAATGTATATTCTTCTAATACATAATTAGTTTTGCCCTTCAACCCAACAACTAACTATATAAACCAACTGATGACCTTTAAGGGCCTGAGAGAATTATAAAATTTGATCTTTTTCTACTAAAAAAAAAAAAAAAACTAAGAAGAAAGAGAAAAAATAGTCAAGTCAAGTCAAGCCAAGTTAAGTTAATGGCCAAGTTGATAACCTTTTGACAAATTATGAAACCAAAACGAAACGTCAAATCAATTAGCCATTAATAATAAATTTTTTTTTTATTCCTATTTCTTGCGGGCGCCCTTTTTTGTTCTTTCCTATTTATTGTAATTGCTGTTGTTCTTTTTTTTTTCTCTTTTTATTGTTCAAATCATTAAGACACGAATTTAACCGCAGGTTAAACAATTTGCTGGTTAGATAAAAAGGAGAATCTTTTTCAATCAAACTTGTTTGCTGCATTTTCAATTAGCAGTTAAATCTGACAATCATCATCATCATGATAATAATAAATGATAATGATGAGGTAAATTGGGGGGGGGGAGGCGGGTGTAAAGAGTTGAGAAGCAGAATGGATGGAGCGGCAACGAGGTGCCAAATGGGGGTGAATGATGATAGGTAAAAGCTATCACTAACACCAAAATATGCAAATGTGACACAACCAAAAATATTTCTCTCACTTTTCAGCTTTATCTCCTACACTTTTTCTCTATATCCTTTCCATGCCTCTCAGTTGCCACAGTTTCATGGCCTGCCGCAGGCCAATTATTCGAAACCAAGCCAGAGTCCATAAATGTCCGGGTTTGACTCTATGCGTGTGGGTATATACATATACACACATATATACATATATACATATATACATATATATATATATGTGTGTGTATGTGTGTGTGTGGGAGTGTCAATTGATAGACAGGTGACAGACAGAAATGATGAGTCGAATGAGTACGAAAGGATGCAAAAAGCGACATAATACCAGCATCTGCATCAGCTCAGGTATTAACCCCTTCTTGTACTTGATTACTGCAACATTTCTCAAATTTATTTAGATGAGTTTTATCACTTGACTTGAATATGGTTTATATATGTACATATATCTATATTGAGTAGGGTTTTTTTAATTTAAATTAAATTAAAACAATGTAAATTATGAAAGGTTTTTTTTTCCTCTGGCAAACATTACCACTTGTAAGTTTTATATCAATTTCATTTTCACTGTTTCCATCATTCCGTTCTTCTTCTATAAAATCTTGCTACAGATTTTCCCTTTTGCTTCATTTGTTGCTGATGCTGCGGCTTTTGCACGCAATGCGCCATGACGATGACGATGAGGATGAGGATGACAACGACAAGTGTCATTATATCAAGTGACTTCCTTTTGGCCAAACTACGACAGTGAGTAGCAAGTAAACCCTCCCCTCTTGTTATCCCCTACTCTATAGCTATCGTTTTTCCTGTTCTTCTTCATCCGTTCTCTCCATCTGTATTTCTCATTCACACTATCTCTCTCTCTCTCTCTGTCTCTTTCTCTCTCTCTTGCTTATATCCATTCATCCAACTATCCTTCTTCATGTCAGAGCCAAAGCTTTTGTATTTGAAGGCGCGCAATGCCAACTTTTGAGTGGCTTATGGGTACTGCAGCTCCCATAAGTTCTACACCCCAAATTCCTCCTACCTATTTCCTCTTTTACCCCTTTCATAGTCCACATTCATTCTGTTCTGTCTGTTTTTGAAGTGTTATGCGATTTTACATTATTGGCTCTAACTCTGACTGACTTTGGTTCCGAGTTCTGGTTTTGGTTTGGTTGTTACCCCTACCAAATCTCACACCCTCCCTCCCCTCTCTATAGCCATTTTACTTATTCCTCTACCCATTGGTTTTAGTTTTAAGCTTTGTCTGCTTAGATAGTTTTGACGTAGTTTTACTCTTTCTCTCTCTCTCACTTTTTGTTCAAAGTTTTGTGTGTGTGTTTGGTTTTTTCTTTCCTATTTTTTTTTTTTTTTTTTTTTGCATATGCTAAAGTTTTCCTTTTTTAACAGAGTCGTTGACGTGCTTGGGTATAAATAGATATAGATACATTCATATTCTGACAGCTTAGCACAGGTTGCACTACGACTGAGACAAAAAAGATAAAGTCAATCCTTCTTACGCTTGGTGTTCCCTTCAATGCTGAGCAAGTTTGCTCAAGCACGTGCAAATCCAAATCCTTTGACGTAGGCGAAACAAATCAAATTTTTGTATATACAAATTTTAACTATAAATTTCATATCATTTTTGATGGTTTAAATTACATATAGAGAAAAATCTCTCAAATAATTTTTATTCTATAATATATCACAGAATAAATAAAATATTTTTTGTACTTATGTACAAACTTTAACTGCATAAATTGTTTATAAAAATAACTTGCTTATATTTAAGTTGACAAATTGATTTATTTATTTTCCAATACGCCATTTGATATAAGTTTTTACTCTGTATATGCATTAAGGGGACTCTGTTTGCCTATTATAGGGGTTTACTTAGGGTAATTAATAACTGGCTCGATTTGTCGATTTGATGAGCTTATTACAACCTTTTTACCCTATATAAAATAACAACTCTATTTTAAACATAAACAGAGACAGAGAGAGAGAGAGAGGGAGAGAGGGAGAGAGAGAGAGGGAGAGAGAGAGAGGGAGAGAGAGAGAGGGAGAGAGAGAGAGGGAGAGAGAGAGGGAGAGAGAGTGAAAGGGAGATAGATAGATGAAACATAAGCTAACCAATCCACATTTAATGCACTTAAAATTTTATTTTTCTTCTACTACTACAACTACTGCTTCAGCTTTTGCTTCTACTTTGCCAACTTGTTTTGCCTGTCCCCCGCACCTTCTCTTGCACCTTCTCTTATTTCTTTGCCTCTATCTATCTTCTCTTCTCATCTCTTATCCCCTCCTCTACTCTTTATCTATTAGGTCTGTGTTCATACTTGCAATTTATGCACATGACATAAAAACGTGCTCAAAGTATTTTTCTATTTGTTGTTGCTTTTGTTGCTGTTGTGTTCTTGTCATTATTTATACAAGTTTGTTGGAGAGAAAAAAAAAATACACAACTTTTTTCCTCTATATACATATATATTTATTATTTTTTTTCTCTCTTTTTGTTTCTATTGTTTATCATTTTTGTTAGCTTTGATTTTGTGCTCTGTCTCTGTTGCTCTCGCTCTCTTTATCTAATTGAAATTATAAGTCTACTACAAAATTTCCACGAGAACTAGAACTTTTCTTTACATATAGACAACAATATATATATATGTACATATATATATATACATTTATATATGTGCATATAGCAAAAGGTAGGCGGCGACGGCGGCTGGCTGGCGCAATCCAAGGAAAAAAAAATAGAATAAAAAAAAAAAACTGGGTCAAAAGTTGGAAAAATTATAAAAGAAAGAAAAGCGTAGAAACGCAGCAGCAGCAGCACCGGCAGCAGCCGCAGACAGAGACACTGAATGTTGTTGCATCTACTTCAGACTGACTCCCTATTCTCATCACCCCATCCCTCCCTCCTCCGGCGATGCAACTACCAAATCAAGCCCTCCATTTCATAGTACACCACTTCACTATACCCCTCCTTTCTCACAGTCTTGTGGTTAAGTTTCTGTTTTTGTTTATTATTTTTTTATAGAAGTTTTTTTTATTAACTATTTGTTTATCTAACTCAAAGTTTTAAAAACTCAAAAGAAGACTTTAATGATAGCTGGGCAGGGCAGGGGGTAAGGTAAGTATAAGAGGAGAATGAACATAAACTAAATATTAACCATAGAATAGTAAACAAAATAATGAAATTCAATAATTAACAATTTTCATTATCCTACACAATTTTATATTTCAATTTAAATTTGGATTTTTATTGTATAACTTTCAGATGCGAGATTCAATTTGAAGATTTCTTCTTTTGTTGCATTTATTTCACCATTTTTTTGTTTTATAGAATTTTAATCTTTAAATTAATTTGCCTTGATCTATTGCCTGCCGCACCTTTCCTTATTTTTTTTTTCTTTTTTTTTTGTTTGCTAAATTTGTTCCCATCGCCGACACAACAAGGTGTTAACTGCACAATTTTATGCAAATTAACTCAACTGATGCATATCAATCGAATCGACCAACACAGAAAAAAAAGGCTAATTGCATTTTAAAAACAATTAACTAAAACAAAAAAAAAAAAACAGAGACAAGAAAAAGTTAAAAAGAAGAGATAGATAAAGCCGCTCCCTCTGAAACTAATGACTCTTGGAAGCAAATGTGCCAACAGGCGGGCAGACACGGATTACGAAATGTCAAAGGTCGACAAGTTCCTAGTGACTAAACTCATCCAAAAAAGGAAAACGAAACCGGAAACTAAATTCGTTTCAAATCACTAACATCTGATATCTCAATCTGCATTATAAAGGAAATTAAATGTATTTTCGCTTTAATTTGAGATTATTTAAATAAATAAAAATAATTATTATATTGCGGTAGAACATTTTTATAAACCATTCGCACAGGTTCAAAAAAAAGAATTTATTATTTATAAATTATACAAAAAAAGAAGAGTATGTTTTTAAAATCAAATCATTTTACAAAGAACTTCGTTATATTAGAAGTTCATTATAGGGAATTTCAACTGTATTATTTCTATGCTAACAATTTAAATTGGAATTTCATTTGAATTTCAAGAAACTGCATAAAGTGTGAAGTAAATTTCTCAAGTTTAAAAGTAATGTCATAATTTTTATACTTTTTTTCTTTTGTTACCAATTTTACAGCTTTTTTTAAAGCCATTATATATGGCAAACGATTCAAGATCATAAAGATTTTTAATTTATGTGCGGTTTGTTTTTTAATAGTATTCAGCCCTGCTAGCAGCAGACTGTTATTGATTTCATTGTAACCGTGTTACAAATATTGAAAACAAAAAATGATAGAGCACAACGTTAACAACCTTGTGGATGAATGCAACATTTGGCAAAGATTACAGACAAACAGACAAACAAAACAAAACGCAGGCAAACAACAAACAAATGTCAAAGCAAGAAATATTTGTTGTAAAAAAATTGTTCAAAAAGAACAAAAACGAAAAACAAATGTTTCTCATTTCAGTTGTTTTATTTTTTTAATTTTTGTCTCATTTTTTTTTTTTTTTTGTGTCTTATTTTTGCCTTTTTTTTTGTTTTGTTTTGCTGCATTTTATCTTTGTCAGCTGCATACAGAAAATGTTAACAGCAACAACAACAACGAAATGTAAATAAATTTCATGCAACAAATGCAGTTGGCAGCGCAGCAAACTGTGTGCCACTAACCCACTTCAAGACAAGACAAGAAAAAAAATACTGAAAAAAAAAATGATACTGAAAAAAAAAAAAAATGCAACTGCAAGCCGAAGTCAGTCAGAGCCAGAGGCAAAAGCCAAAAAAAAAAACCGTAGAAAAAAAATTTGACAATGGAATGATGAAAAGTCTCAGTGATTTTTAAAGAAAACCTTAAACAAATTATTAACAAATGAAGGTCTAATGATTGATTTTCATTGGTTCTATGATCAAAAGTCAATTGAAATTGCATAAAAATGGCAACAGCTGTTAGACAGACATTATCAAACTGTCAGTCAGTCAGTCAGTCACACAGATAGACAGAGGCCATTCAGTGAGCGAGTGAGACCACAAAACCACTCAAAAGATATCAAAACCATTCCAAATTATATAGCTTAGATCTGTCTGTTTTGTCTGTCTGTCCGTCTGTCTGGCTGTTGCTCAGGCATTATCACAATCTGGCAATTATATGGATTGTGGGCATTGTGTTTTCCTAGGCTTGGGCATGATTCATCCATCCATCCATCCATCAGCTGCTTTTGCTGCTGGGCCCATAAACATTTTATATTTTTTTTTTTTCGTTTTAAGTTAATTTTTTTTTTTCTTTTTGCTCGTTTCTTTTTGTTCATATTTTTTTTTTGCTTTTGTTTTTGGGTTTTTGTCAACCATTTTACCAAGTTTAAGCAGCTGCAAGCTGCAAGTTGAGGACAAGTTTCTCGTTTGCCTTCTTTGCAACTGCATTTTGGTTTCAAGTGGCTGGCACAAAAAAATTTGTCAAGAATTCATGTTTTTTTTTTTTTTCGTTCCCGTTTCACTTTAACAAGAGTGGTTTGTCTGTGTGTGTGCCCTTACGGTCCATCTTCTTATACGGATATGTTCCGCTGTAACCTCATATTCCTCTGCCCTTATTATATTTAAGATTAGATCTTTAAAAATAATTTCTATAATTGTTATACATTTGCAATTTCACTTTCAGATCATTTTTAGAGCTTTTTTTGTGTAGTACATATATTTTGAATATCGTTTAATAAGCTTTATACCGTAAAACAAAAAAAAACAATTTTGTCAATTTAACTAACTAACATTTCTATATCTTTTTTGATATCGCATTTCTATATCTTTTTTTGATAAACCATTAGTTACTAATACTTTTTGTATATATTTTTATAGCCTTTAAATATATTTTAATTTTATTTTATACTTGTTTATATTATTCTTTTTTATAATTTATTTTTTAACGGTTTATTATGTTTTATTTTATTATATTTTACATTAGTTCAATGAACTTGTAACGCTTTATTCATTTGCTTTCATTTTGCTTTTCTCCTCTTTTTACATTTAAGTTAATTTCAATCAAAGCTGCTAATTAAATGAAATTATTAAATTTTTGTAATTAAAAAGGCAAAAGCAAATAGAAGTACATAGAGTTAGAGAGGTTTGGGGTCAGTTGCCTTAACCAATATGTATATATTGTCATAATTGTAAACATAAGACCCGACCGCCCATATATACATATATATATATATATACATATATCTTTTCTCTAATTAAAAATGTATGTCGTTGACTTTGTAGAAATGCTTGGCCCGAAGCGAGGCGACAAGAACAATGTGGCTTGGCAAGAGGGGAATGAGTTGGAGTGAGGAGGGGAAAGGCAAAATTAAGCCAAATGGTGGGATTACACTCATCCTCCCTCCTCTGTCTTCATCTAGTTATATTGCTATTGCTGCTGCTTTTACTAATAATACTCATTCCATTTCCTTCTGATATAAGAAAAAAGAAATAAAAAAAAAAAAACACCTATTCTAGCCGCCTTTCTAGGCGTTTTCCC
This sequence comes from Drosophila emarginata, assembly GCA_037075365.1. Taxonomy (NCBI): domain Eukaryota; kingdom Metazoa; phylum Arthropoda; class Insecta; order Diptera; family Drosophilidae; genus Drosophila; species Drosophila emarginata. The sequence continues at coordinate 6,575,511 of JBAMCD010000296.1, forward strand.
CCCTCTAACTTTGTCATGGGGAATGATGGGAGGGAAGTGATTCAGGTAGTGATTAGTTGCAAACGTTTCTCTGCAGCTCTTTCTGCATTTTATAGGCAACAAATTTTGCATAGATAAAAGATAACTGAACATTTTGTTGTTATACTTGTGGTGTTAGTTGGCTTAGTTGTTGTTGTTGTTGTTGCTGCTGCTGCTGCTGCTGATTCAACAGCCCGTAAAAGTCAACGCTCGAAATAAATTTTCCAACTTTTTATTGCGGTTATATAGAGGCAACTCATTTACCTTTTTACCAAGAGTTTCCCCGCCCTTAGCTCTCCACTAACTATCTTCTCTCTCCCCCAAATATCTAAATTTGCCCTCGCTCTTTCTCGCTCATATAATATTAATGAGACACACGCATACGATTTAGTTGAGAGAAGATTAGTGTTAGTGTATTTCAACTTCAACTTACTATATATGTATATATACACATACATATGTATATATGTATGTATGTATATATTCTTTTTTTTTAGCCACTGATCCATGAATTTCGCTGGACTTTGACATTACAAACTTACCTAGAAAGAGACAGAACAGAACAAAAACAAGAAATGTTAATAATTAAAAATCAAGAACTTATATCTAACTTGAGTCTCAAGTGACTTACGAACATTCAGGATAAACAGAAAGCAAGAAAGAAAAAGGAAAAAAATAAAGTATTGTCAAAACAAAAACCAAAAAATTTCAGCAAATACTTAAAATGGTCTCAAGTGACTCGAATTCAATAGAATAGAATAAAGATTTTCAGCATATCCGAAGAAGTCAAATATTCTAACTCTAGTCAATAAAATATTTAAGTATACGTATTTATGTATGTATATTGTGATTAATAAATATATATTTAATCGTTTTATAGATTATGACTTAAAATTGAAGCGTTTTTATTTATCTATAGAAGAGGCAATATAAAGGATAACTATTTAAATGATCAAGAGAGTATTAAAAATAGTAAATTATTATATATATTTATACATATATGTATAATAATTTATTATTTTTAGGCTTAGTTAATGGACCTTCTTGCAAGGGTATACAATTTAAGAGAAAAAAAAACCACAAAGTGCGCTTAAAATTTATGCAGTGCGGAAAAATCATAGAGACACTGAGTGAAAGAAAGATAGATGGACTAAGGAGAGACAGAGAGAGAGAGAGAGAGAGAGAGAGAGAGAGAGAGAGAGATAGAGAGATTTGAAGAGAAAGGACAACAATTTTTACTCCCATGAGAGAGGCGTGGCATATGCCTCATAGCAATGGGAATATATTTTTCATTTCTGTGTGTAAATATGCATGAGCACGTTGAAAAACGCTCGAAGGACAACACACAAACCAACTGCATACCTGACTGGCTGACTGACTGGCTGACTGACTGACGGAATGAATGACTAACTGACGAAATGGCTGGCTGACTGACGTATAAATTGGGTTGAATGCTGCTTTGTTTGAATTTGATTTGAGTCTCAGGCGCTACACCTCAGTATTTGGCTTATCCTCTCCTAACTAGTCGGTTGAAATTCTGTTTCATTTTTCTCCTGATTTTCCTTTCTTTTCATTTTCTTGTTTTGGTTTTTTCTCTTTCTTTTTCATTTTTCACACAAAAATTTTTAGTTGAAATTTATTTTGCAACAGGAAGCAGGATGAATTGGAAGGATGAAAAGGAGGTGCTGCTGGCCTTGTTTAAACAGCTGTTTGGAACTAGTTTAGTCCGATAAGCTCAATTCAATGTAAAAGCCATTGATTGATGCTTGGGAAATTGAGTTTGAAACTAAATATTCAATTTAATTAACTTTACAGTTTACACTAAAACCTTTTTTCCATTTAATTAAACACTATGAAGAAAGTTAACAACAGACAAAACATGAACTAAACACAAATAGATAAACATTGAAATATTTCAACTTTTAGTAGGCAATTTACTTTAACTATAAAATTGAAACTAAATGTCTGTAGACTTAATCACACGAGTAAGTTTTAGTTTGACTATAAACAGAATTTCTATATTAACCAACTAATATTTTATACGCTAATCAAGTTAACTTGGAAAATATCACCTATAATTAAATAAACATTTTATAAATTTTTAGCTGACATTCTTTTTTTTTGTTTTTTGATTATTTATTAAATAAAAATTAAAAGGCAATTAGGCTTCATTTAAAAAAAAAAAATAATAAATATTTTTCGCTCTCTAATCAAATTATCAGGGAAAAAATCTTTCCAATCAAATAATTCAATCAAATTAATTTGATTTGATAGTTTAAAATTTCCTCTATGGAAGGAAAATCCAATAATTTGTTACACGCCAACAGTAACAACAACAAGAACAACAAGGAGAGAAGAGGAAAATAAGGAGAATAATAACAACATAGACAAATCGTTGCCCAAAGGAGATGGTGAAGAAAAATCGAAATCGTAACGAAAAAAGAAGAAAATCTTAATGCTCAGAGAAGATTCCGGTCTTGACTTGGTTTGGTTTGCTTTGGCTTTTTCTTCCTCTACTTTTACTGACTGTTTGCCTGGGAATTTTCGCCACACACATACATACACAGACACACAAACAGAGACAGAGAGACATGAAAATCTACTCAGAGGGTGCGAGAAAATGTAACAAGGACAAGCTAAAATGGAGAAGGTGGAGGAGATATAAGAGTGTGGGGGTGCTATAAGCGGTTAAATTTGAACAGGCCATCTATCCCTCCCCCCATTTACCCACACCATACTACACCCGCACCTTCGTCCCACTCTATCCCCTCATTCCCTCAATTCCAATCCCATTCGCCATCTACCTCTCTTCCTTTATGCTCCCTTTTCTTTCACCTATCCACGTGTATACCACGCGCGCCTTAGTCCTTCTTCTCGTTGTGGGCGATGTTGTCGTCGTTACCCACCAATTGCCACCCCTTTTTCGGTTGCCTTCGTCACTCTCGGCTGCTGTTCCTGCTGCCGTTGTTGCTCCATTCGTTTGTCCTTTGTGCGACCCCCATATATAGAGTGAGCACCCTCACCACCCTTCTCATCGCTCCCTTGTCGCAGCCAACAACCACTTTCCCTTTCCCTTTCCTTCCCAAGTCCCCTTCATACACTTCGCATTTTCGCATGTGAATGACGCGCGCATTTTTCGGTGGTCCTTTTTCGCAAAATCCTGTGGCTAATTTTATGTTACGCATACAATCCAATGTATGTGTGTGTGTGTGTATGTGGGCGAGTGTGGGTGTGTGTGTGTGTTTGTCGGGTCGGTGGTCTTTCGAGACAACAAAAGCACAAACTATGTTGCCTACTTTTAAGCGCTTTACAGTCCTGATGCTGGGAGATTTGATCCAACAGCGGAGGTTAAAACAGATTTTAGTTGTATTTAGCATGGAAATTGCACAAACAAAAAAAATCATTCTACGTAACGGTAAATGGAGTCAAGGAGATGAAACAAGATGAAAGTCTATACATAAATTAGTAAAAACGAAATTGGTTAAAACAAGAGTGAAAGAGAGAGAGAAAAAAAATTAAGAATATATTTTATATATATGTATCTATTCAAATAGGGATCATCATACCGTATGTGTCGTTAAGATTTCAGAGGAAACATAAAATTACCGAAATGCAGATTTATTTGAGACGAAAAAATTGCCAGTAAAAATTATATTTATATTAAAGATTCCACAGGAAAACAGGGATCAAATTAATATTGGTTTGTTTTCAAATTAATTAAGTCGAAATGTTTAATGGATATACCTATGTATATATAGTAATGCTATATAGACAGACGGTCAAATCACAATCGACTTGTCTATTGATACTGATCACGAATATATACATATATACCTTATGGGTTGGAAAATGGCTATCAAATAAATTTTAGCGACTTTAATATACATATATAAAAAATAGTTACTATACTAATATTAGTTAATATGGAGACAAATACTTATATATTTGTTTGCGTATATACACTTTCGTTGTAGATCTATTTGATTCCTTTATTTTTTTTTTCTTCTACCGTCAAATTAAATTTTCTTGCAAAATTGCGTCGACTGACTGAGTGTTGTTGTTGTTGTTTTCGAAAGGAAACTGTGTGTGTCGCTGGCTGACTGGCTTACGACCCAAAACTTGATTAAGATCATAATCGTTAAAATAACTTGAGCGCAACTATTTTTACGAGCAAATTACAATTTTCAGTATGGCTTTTCGTCTCTTTTTCTTTTTGGTATATAAGTTCTTTTTTTTTTTTTTTTGTCTCTTTTTTGTAGTTTCTTTTTTTCTTTTTGTTTGTTTTTGTTTTTGGTAGTTTTATTACTTATGCAGGCCAAGTCGACAAGTTCAGTGGCTGGCACATTTTGGAATGGAGAATTATTTATGCCAGCTTCAATATTCTTGCCCATCCACACTTATACCCTCACTAGTGTGTGTGTATGTGTGTGTGTGATGTAACAGACTCGCTCGCCCTCAATCTCTTTCTCTCTGTGTATTTATATCCTTCTTCTCTTTGGCAAATAGTTCTCTTTCTCTGCCCTCTCAATTTCGCTCTATAACTTTTGCCATGTTGCACAAGTCGCCTGGTAGATTTTTGGCTGGTTTTTCTTCCTTTTTTTTTTTCTTCTTCCCAACTCTCTCCCCCTTCATCCGCTGTTCTCCCTTATGAGGGAAAATTTATGCCGCTCGAGTAGTTGGTAGATTACGTTTCTCAAGGGGAGTACAAGAAATGAGAACACAAATGGGGATGAGTAAGTTGGGTGACCATGTGTCCCAGGGAGTTTCCGGCTTGGCTTTCGCCGAGATTCTTTCCCCTGTCTCATCTGCTTGCTCCACTCTCTTCGCTTCTCTCGCTCACTCTTTGGCATCATCTTTGAGAAATTCACCTCGAACTTTGTTTTGTTTAATTTTAAGCGACGGTTTTTACAATATGCAAAAGTTTTTTACCCTTCTCCTTGCTTACCTCTTGCTCCCTTCCCCTATGCGCCACTATGGCTCTCTGCTGTCTTCTTATACATAAATACATACATATAATACATACCTACATACATATATATATACATATACCCAGCTCAACCGCAATCCGGAGAGATGTGGAGACGAAATTATTTTTCGTATTTCGCATTTGGTGAAAATTGTGTGGCAGCAGATAACAAAAACGGAAAAGCCAGAGAGGTAAGGGGCAAGACAGGCGACCGAGTGGGCAGGGCAGGACAAGACAGGAACAGACAGACAGACAGACAGAATAAAAGTGGAAAATATTTATTTCGTTTTTCAGTTTTTATTCTACCCCAACTACACACACTTCGTCTGCTTTTCCCTGTCGCTTGGTCGCTCTTTTGTGCCTGCGGTCCAGAATCTACCGACAACCCCACCCACTCTACCTCACTCCCCCGAGAGATGATGATGCAAAAGACGAGCTGGTCTGTCTGTATGTCTGTTGGTCGTTGGGTCGGCTGGTTGCTATATTGTTGTTGATTTTTTTTATTGTTAACTCTTTTGGCAGAAATTTTGTTTGTTGTCCTTGTTGTTGTCGAATTGATTAAAATGCGCAAAATTAAATTTATTTGTATATATTAAGGAAATTCTGAACAACAATCTAACAAACATTTATTGCACAAACTATATAAAAAGTCCAACTCTAATTGAAAAAGGCAAAGCTATGTCGTCCAGACAAAGCTAGTTGGAGTCAAACTTTTTGGCCACTCCAATTGAAGGATAGTTAGAAATTGCATAGCAAGGACATTGCATTTTTGTTTTTTCTTTTTGACATTGTGGTAAAGGATTTATCCCAACTATAAAACTTTTTATAGAAATTTATTTTCAATTTTTAACATACCCAAAGTTTAAATGAATTTCAATATACAATTTTCTCTTTCTTGGTGTTAAAAAATAATTTTTTAAATAAATCAATAAAGTCAGACTATATTAGGAGGTAGTAATTATTTATTTTTTGTCATTCTCCATTTTTATCCTTTTTATTTGCTACAATATTTCTCTAGTTGTAAATTTCTCCACTTTTTTTTTTCTCTTGAATAAATTATCAAAACATTAAATGTACAACGCACGAAAAGCAGAAATAAAACACACACAACACACACATGATCCTACGCCTCCTTCAAAACAAAAACAAAAAGTTTAAAAAATTGTAAAAATTTACTTCAATAAAAAAAAAAAGTTTTAGCAATTTATTTTGGCAAAAAGTAAAGAGATAGAGAATGGAAAAAAAGATGGAGAGAGCCAACAAAAAAAAGGAAAGAAACATAAACACAGCAAAAGAAGAATATAAAAAACATGACTCTGGGAAAGACCATTAGAAAATCCAACAAAGGCGTTTCAAATGTCAGGGCAATGAGTAAGCAAAACAAAACCAAATTGAATGAATGGAATGGGGAGTGGGGGTGAGGGTGGAGGGGCGTTATGTTGGCACGGTTGGAAAAACTGTAAGGAAAACATGAAGGAAATTTCTATGGCCATTCAATGCCAGGCAAAAGAAGAAAACAAAAAAGTAAAAAAAAAAAAATGAAAACGAAATAACGTCGCAAATGTTTACGACTCTCCTCCACAAAAGCGTCTGAATTTATGTGCATAATTTTTATTTCCCTCTTTGCAAATGGGCGTGGCAGCCATAGAGAGAAACAAGGATGAGACACCAGAACGAGAGAAGTTGAGAGGTAGAAAGAGAGAGAGAGAGAGATATATATATATATAGTTTAAGAATTTATGCAAAAAAAAAGTCTATGGGGAAAAATGAATTGAAACTTTTGCCGAATTTCATTTGACTGAAACATTTCTATGAATTCGCTTCAATTGCACAATAACAACAACAACAATAATACGCATTTGTTCAACTATCATAAGAAGGCGTGGCAGACAGCCATGCAACAAGAAATGGCCCAACTAAGGCAAAGAGAGACAGAGAGAGAGAGAGAGAGAGGTAAACATATGCAACAAGAGTAGAAGCAAAAATTAAGTCGAGCATGCATCAAGGTGCCAACAAAATGTTTAACAAGCAAAAACACATGCGAACGATAGTGAGTAAGCACATCAGAAAAAGGAATACAATACACTTGAAGAAATAATGTATGTACTATGTACATATATAAATTTTTAAATAGAAATTTCTATACTACTACTACTACTACTAGTACAATGTAACTGGCTCAAAAAATGAAAACAAAGTTGCAGCAAGAGTTTAAGGCCCATTAACATGGATACAACAAAGTTATTTGAAATAGTTAAAAACTATGAACATAAAAATAAACTTAAGAAGCGGGAAACCTCTTTCAAAATGCTGCTTTTCTTAATTTATTATTATTTTGCATTATTATTCTCTCTTTTAAATTTGTGACATGACAAAACATTATTTTAGAAATATTGTGTGATCCGAAAGAAAAAGGAGAAACTGACAAAGACAGAGCTGTTTTTCGTTGACTTAGTCCAATGCTGAAAACTTAAAGAGTTTTTCCCCAAAACTTGCTTAGTGTTAACATAATCCCTAGAAATCTAATGTATCGAATTTTTTTGTCATTTGGCACACTGTTCCAACACTTGATTAGCCAGATAAAACTGTCGAGTTTTTATGGAATATTTTTTTTTAAATTGATTTGATTGATGATTCTTTTTTTTTTTTACCTATTTAAATACCTGAAAAACTTTTAAACTAATAGTTTTTTTTATTTAATTGTATGATTCAGTTATAAATATCCTTAGCAAAACACCAGCCAATAAAAAGATGCTTTCATGGACTTATATATTTGCATTTTTTTATGAATATTTCAAACAATTTAAATAATTCGACTTACATTAACCATTGGTTTTTCCTTAACTAAAAATTATATATAATATTGATTGTATTTTCCTTTATTAATTTTTGCTTGTATTGGTTTACTTTACATCATTAAAATTTGTTCAGTGTGGTCGGGGCAATATGGTTTGGAGGAGTTCGGGCTTTTGGCCTTCTTCTAGTAGTTTGCATGTCATGACGCTAAAAACTGTGCTACACTTTTTTTCTTTGCTTTTAGCTATTTTTTTCGCTTTTTCCCTTTTTCCATCTGCTGCTGCTGCAGTCTGCCGTTAAAGCGCTTTTAAGGTTTTTTCTTCTTCTTTTTTTCGTGCAAATTTCATTGTTGCTGCTGGTATTTTTTTTTTCCACTGTGCTTCTCGTTTTTAAATGTTTATGGCGCAAAATAAAAAAAAAAAAAAAAACAAGGTGTGAAACTAAAAAGCAAACTTTTTCCTCGACTCATCATATAAGGGTACATACATATATACCTACACACATAAATAAATAAAAATAAGAAGAGAGAAAAAAAAAACTGTAATAAGTCGGTGTAGCTGTCAGCGAGCTGGTTGGCTGGTTTGATGCTTTCGCTGGCATAGAAAAGCGCAAAATAATAGCAAACAAAAGGCAAAGGGATGGTGAATGAGAAAGGGGTGTTGTAGGTGGAGAAGGCGGAATGTATATAAAAGACGATATGACGAGTGTATAGGGTACAAGGTGCAGGGTACAGGGGATAGTAGTCACTGTGTTGTGTTGGCTTCATCTATGGCCAAAGCGTTCAAGTGTACTTTGTTTAATGAGTTTCCATGAGGAGTTTTCTTCTCACTTTGAGCCAAGGCAACAGCGACAAAAAGCAGACAAAGACGAGTCAAGCAGGCAGGCAGGCAGGCAGGTACAGTTAGCTAGCTGAATGTGCCACGCCTCCGAGCAAAATGAAAACACAGGTCCCCTTTCTGAATTTGAAATTCACATTCTAAAGTGTAAGATGCATTTTTTGCAGTCGTATTTTTATTTCTTTTTATATTTCTTTTTTTTAAACACCATAAATAGAGCTCGCTTAGCACATTTTTTTTCTAGTTCGTTTTAGATAATTCTCCTTTTTTTGCTATTACCAATACAAGAAGATATTAAATATTTAAAGACCATTCCTTTAATAAAAAAATGCTCTTTTTTTTCTTTATATATTCCATAAAAAGAGATATTAATATTTTGTTTTCTCTCACTTTGGTATTTTTATAAGAATTGTTGATTTAAAACGTTTGATTTAGTTTCATTTTTAAAACGAATATTTTTGAAAGAACGTACAATCGGATTACCTAAATATTGGTTAGCAGAAATCCAAGAATTTCCAAATACCAAAGAAAAAAAAAAAGGAAGAAATAATCATCTTATACCGAACAAATTTTTGTTCAAGACGAAATATTCATGATGGGCCCTCCAGCCCCTCCCTCTTGCACCAAGGCACCTACCAGGAACTCGCCCTCTTTTATTCATTCAGGAGGTTGGGCTGGACAAGAAGAGGGAGCCCTTACTCAGCCAGTCGGTGCACAGAAACAAAAAAACCATGACAAATTCCTTTCCTGGAATAACATTACAGTAGAAGAAGAAAAGAATATAAAAACAACAACAACGAAACGAAAATGAAAAGGAAAAGCAAAGGCGAAGGCAAAAAGAAAAAGAATGAGGAAATTGCTGCTGCAAAAAAAAAATATTTGAAATTCTCAGCAGGTTGCCACGAGGTAAAAAGAATCAAAAAAAAAAAAAAAGAATCGAATAAAAAGATAGAGGGAGAGAGAAAAAGAAAAGGGGATTATTGCTTGTGTTGTTACCATTTCCCACCCCCCCTTTCTGATTGTAGGTAGATAAAGGAGTAGAAAAACGAAGAAAAAGAAATAAATCGGGGGAACACAAATACCGGATAATATGTATTTTTTCTTTGTGCATTTTGTCAAATTAATAACACAATTTTCAATTGTGAAATGAAATTTAAATCAAGAAATTAAATCTTCATTTTCAATATTTTTGGATACCCTAGATCAATGTAAGAATACATTAATAATGAATATCAATCGACTGTTTCGATCTATATATGTAGATATTGGTCAATGACTTGTCAGTCCATATCTATCCAAGGACTGTTTGTTTCTTCGTTCATTTATTTTCTCTTCATTCGTCCATCCTTGCATCCTTGCTCGTCTTTTCCATTGTACTTTTCTTTCCGCTACTCCATCTCTCTTTCTCTCTCTTTCTCTCTCTCTCCCTCTCTCTCCCTCTCTCTCTCTCTTTCCGTTCAATGACATGCATCTGTTTTGCACTGAAAGGATGTTGCAAATGCAGAAATTTTAAAGGGTGCTTTAGATGGAAGAGATACATTGTTTCGACTATCCACTAAAAGTTTTTGTGTCGCTCACGTTGCATTAAATGACATTTTATTTATTTGCATTTTTATTGTCAGTATTGAAAGTTCGGTCACTAAAATTGACATGAAAATTTTACTGGAAACATTAATTTATTAACTCCAATAGAGTGTTGGTATACTCTGGTGCTGGGTAATTGGTAGTCGGGGCATCATTTAAAAAGTTTGTATTGACTGTTTATACAAAATACCAGAAAAGGGCGAACCATATATATAAAGAAAAATAAAAAATAAAAAAAGAGGGGACAGCCTTTTCCATGAAGGTCATCAAACTTTGCCTGTTGGAAAAACACACAGAGTGAGAGAGGGAGAGTAAGGGAGAGAGAGAGGAGTCATCCAAGCGACCGACCGAGCGACCCCTCACAAAGATATAAAAATAGTTAAAAAGTGCCCCCAAAAGTAAACTCAAGAGATGCGGTTGCTGATGGGGGGAATATGGTGCTCGGTGCTTGATGCTTGGTGCTTTCTGGTAAAAGCAGCAGCGGCATCAGCACAACATCAGCATCAGCTCACAATTAACAGCTGGATAAATACCAAAAAGAACATTAACGGAAACTGTAAAAACCGAGACAAAGTCGAAAAGTCAAAGAAGTCATCGTAGAGACGCACACACACACTTACACACAGAGAGTGAGTGAGAGAGAGGGGAGAGGAGAAAAGAGAAAAATAAACAAACAACTACAAACAGCGAAAAGAAGTCAACAGCAGCAAATGAAATGACTCAAAAGTCGTCTTGGGATTACATTTCGTTTCATTTCATTTGATTGAGGCAGGGCGACAGGCAGAAAACTGACTTTGAATTTTCTAAACTGCGACTCATCGGGAAGGCGATGACAAATCAATGTCGTGAAGCAATTTAAATTTAGCAAATATCATGAGGAAATCAAAAAGCAAACAATAACAGCAACAACAACAACACATACAAGTAAACAAGTTTTCCATTGATCTTTTTTTATTTTCTACCTGCTTCCGGCACTGCAATACTTTTTTTTTATCCAAATTTAATGTAATTTAAATTATAATTATCTGATCCTATCAAACAACCAAAGTAATTGCAATTACTTAATTATACCTAGGCAAACAATTACTGACTGTTCTTATGAAAGAAAGTTGAAAGTTCGACTTTTCTACATTATATTATCTATTTTGTATCATAGACCAAGAATCTTAAGGCTCACAAATCCTACAAAAAAAAAAACTTTGGATAGTTTATTTTTTAATGATAAAATAAATACTAAAATCTCTTGCATCATTTATGCATACATAATTTAAATTATTTATGCGGTTAAGTTCTGTGTCATAAGTTTTCTTTTTTTTTTTTTCAATTCCAAGCATTGGCAATATACAGGTTGCCAATATTTCCATTACAGAATTCCATTGATATTAAACCAGGTTTATTACTAATTTTACAACCTATCAATAATGCCACTAACGTTTCATACCAATTGTTCTTTATTATTGTATTTTTTGTTTTAGCAAGTATTCATTTTTAATTGTAAAATGGTTGCTGTGTTGTTTAGTGTATGAATGTTAATTAAAGCCATTGCCAACCCAAAGGACTGAAATGAGCGAAATTCTTGGCTTTGGGCTCGCCTACAAAATTCTTTTATACAGGAGCCTTTCAAAATCTCTCTCTCCCTCTGGGGCACTTTCTATGGGTCTCTCTTTCTTTCTGCCGCCTCGCCTTTTGCTAATATTGTTTTATAGTCATACAATATTACCATTAGATAAATTGCCTTTTGGCCCCAAAACTGGCCACACAGCCTGTCCAAAGAGAGGGAAATGGAAAGGGGGATATATAGTGAGTTAGTGAGAAAGAAGACAATAGAGAGACAGAAGCTTGTCCTGCATCGACATATTCGTTCCGTTGTCCACGTTTCAAATTACTTTCTTTATTGATTTCTTTTTTTTCTCTCTCTCTATAAGTCGCTTTGTCCGCGCTATTTTTACTGCGCTACATGCATTCCATAAGCATTATTCTTTTACCCAACATCAGCTTCTCCTTTATGAGCCTTCACTTATAGCTTTGTTTCGTTTCATTCTATCGTCGGTTCGAGTCGGTTGCTTCTCCTTCCACTTTATCTCCTAGAACACTTCATTGTGAGTCCTCCCTCACTTTACACACATATGTGAAATTTGACCCTTGGAACACAACCGTCGCACCACTTCAACTTTGTCGACACTTTATGCCATAGAAAAGTAGTCAAAGTAGTCCCCGTTCAAGAAACAGTTTTCCATTTCCAATTTACATGTTAGTTTTCTTCATTCTTCTTCATTGTCGCTTACGTCTTCTTCCTCTAGCTATTCGTATTCTTCAAATTCGGTTGAAGAAACTTTAATTTTATGACGCTTTTTATATTTTGGAGAAAAAAAAAAACGAATTTAATGCATTTTGTTGCTGTTGTTAAGTAAGTTTTATAGTCATGTCCACTGTCAGTGATTGGCTTATTAACAAGGAAAGAGGGGTTACAAGCGGGGGCGGCAACAGATAATGGAGGTTTCGGTGTCTTCTAGTGTCTCTCTCTCTATCTCTCTGTCACAATATAAAAGCGGGCGCGGTCGCTATTCTCCGTTACATCATTTCTTACTTAAATTAGTTATTAAATTAAAAAAAAATCTGATTACTCGACAACTTACTTAAGAACATTTTAAGCGGATAATTTTAAATTAACTTACCTAAAATTAGAAAGAAAGAGAATGCATTAATTACAAAATTAATATATTTAATTTAAATTATTATTTAAAAATTATTTAATGAGTAAAGAGAATGTATTTATGTATATATATGTACATACAAATATGTAATCAAGTAAACAAATTTGCAACTTTTTTTTCTCTACCTTAAGAGAAATTCCATTAACAAGAGAAAAGTTATTTCCTATAAATATTTTTCTTTTTTTTTTTTTGGTTAATTTTTTGTTTAACAATATTTGCGGAGTAAGTTTATCCCTAACCCACAATTATTTAACTACCCTAAAGTAATCACACATGGAAAGAGGGGAAAATTCCTCTTAATTAGTTCTCGACACCCTCCTCTCTCTTTTTTTATTTGTGTGTTTGTGTCTGTGTGTGAGTCATCTAACAAGCAAATTATATGCTAACTGTAGTTGTACATACAACGGAGGTTGGGTTCTGATATCTATCTAATCAATAACCGCAAGCGACCAAGCCCCACCATCCCTACTTACCCTCACACATTTACCCTTTCCACATTTCCCCTTATCGCTTCTTCACAAAGACCACCACCACCACCACCACCACCAGCACTCACACCACCAGCGCTTCTCTTTAGCCATATCAGCACCTCACTTCTTTGTGGTTTTTGGCCATCCAACAAGTTGGTTGATTGTTGTTATTGTTGTTGCTTTTGGTCGGTCTGCTGGTTGGCAAAGTTCAATTAAAAATATTTAAACGCTGCGCTTTTGCCCGAAGGAGAGGATGAGGTTGAGCATGAGGATGAGCTCATGCAAGTCCAAGCATTGGCTTGATGCGTGTCAAAACTCAACTTGGGATAGGTTGGAGAGCTCCCGCAAGGCACAAGGCACAAGACACAAGCAACTTGGGCACAAGAACCGCCGAACAACATACAAGGAACGAGAAATGAGAAACGAGGAACTTGGTGGAACGAACGAACGAAGAACGCCAGTGTCCAGAGAAACTGCCTGGACCTTAGGTTTATTTTTTCTCTTTTTTTGGGGCGGAGGGGGAGCCTACCATCCGGTTCTTTCTCGAAGTATAAGAAGAAGACGAAGGAAAACAACAACAATAATAATGAACGAAAAATTTCATTCTTCTTTTTTTTTTTCGTCTTTTTCGGTTTTTTTTTTTTTTTTTTGGGTGCAATGAACGTTGCCAAGACGTATGTATGTACGTTCGTTGTACAGCAAGTTGTTCTGCGCATGCGTGCCTACAATAACAACAATGTTGCGTTTTTTTTTCTCTTTCGTTTTTTATTTTTTGTTTAACAGATGAGTAATATTTTTGATGATCGTTGTGAAGATCATTTCAGTTATGCAATTAAAGCTTGCTCTAATGTCTATATAGAGCCAAAACTATAAACTGACGATAAATTTTAGAGATCACTAGAGATCATTTTTTATAATACTTCTATATTCCTTCTTGCAATGTTGTATACTTGTTTCACTTCCTCTCTTTCGTTTTGTGTTTCATTTTGATCCTTTTGATCAGGTCAATGTACCGACTGCAGACTACTACTCATCGCATCATCATCATGATCAGCTATTATCTTGACCATCTGCCGTTCTCGACTTTGTTTTCTTTTCCATTTTAGGTTATTTTTTTGCGCAAAAGAGATGAAGAAAATCAATATGAAAACAAGGAGACATAAAGCAAAGGCAGCGGCAGCTGCAAAAAAAAACCAAAAGGAACACAGTGCAGAGACCTTTAAGGATCATAAGGACACTTGTGGTAGGCGGGAGGACTAGGCAGGTACTTGAGCAATATCCTGTTATGCCATTGATCCCCGTTGATATTGTTGCCCCAGTAATCTGAGCTCGTTCCCATTCTTCTTTTCCCGTTCGCTAGCTACTCACGAGATGCACCTGCCTTTTTAGTATGTTTAAGAGAATTTCAATGATTTTTGGAAACAAGGTTTCATTCCATATTGAGCTTTCGTCTTCGTTTTTATAACCGATAAATTAATGAACTGAAACAAAGGTAATAAGGGGGGGATGAGGTATAGCATTTACATATTCACTCGATTCTCAGTTTGAAAATTGGCAACAATGTAGCTGAAAGCCTCATCCTTTTGTATAAAAGGAAATCAAGATCATACATCAATAATGACAGATGACAATGGAAGCTGCTGACTCAAAAACAAAAAAAAAAAAAGAAATATATACATACATACATATGTATATATATATTTTTTTTTTGTATGTCATATGTGAAGAAAACAAAAATGTGAAACATGAAAGAAAACGTTACGATAAAACGCAATAAAACAAAATGTGCAACATGTCAGGGCCATCCAACAAAGGTGAACTACCTCATCATTATCATTGGCCCGCCATCGTCTTCATTATTATCTTCATTATTATCTTCATCATTATCATCATTGTTTGGGTGTGTCGCAGAATCCTGAGTTTGGTCAGTAGTTCTGTTGTCTTGTCTTTTCTTCCAGTTTAAGGTCTAATTTAAAATTAAATCGAAAAATGCATTGCTTAAATGCATTTGCCAAATATTTAACACACACACACAGCAGATACATGACACACGCACACTCCAGTCATAGCCAAGAGTTGGAGCAATTACCGAGATGCACTAGACTGACTTTCTGTTGGATTTTTAATTGAAATGTCAAAAGCGTTTAGTGGACAAACACCAATATGATGATGATGATAATAATGATGATGATTATGCTGTGGCAAATGCAACGCTGCAACGAAGCGACATTTTTTTTTTCTTCTTTTCTTTTTTTTTTTTTAAGGAATTAAAGTGGGGGAATTTTAATGCGATGTCGGCAATGTGGCGACAGCAACGGCGGCAATGGCAATAGAAACGTTGATACGATGACCAACGTTGTCGCGTTTATTGTGGTTAGAAAGATATGTTAAACGGCAAATGGGAAAAGTTAATTTGAAACCTAGTTAGTGATTAGTGGGGCGCCATCAAGAGCCTTGATACTATAATCAAACTGTTTCATTGGGATGGGTCAAAATAACTTTTATTAAAAAGAAGCACCAAATAAATCCTCAATTATTTTCTTCTTTTAAAAAGTAAATCAAGGTCAAAGCTTTTTAACCTCCATATTTGGTATAGACTAATCCATCTAGTATGTTGAAAATATTTGGCCTACTGAATTATTTGGTTAAAGTCTATTAGATCAGCAAGTTTCTATTTAGTCTTTCTTTTTACTTAACTAGGTTCATAATTGTACGATAGGTGCGCTGATGTGTTGCTGTGCTGATAAAACTAAGCGAGATAGCAAGATAGTTTGCCTCATGTGAAAGAAAATTGTATTTTTAGCAAAATTTTAGTTTTATTTATTATTTAATATTAATCATTGGATATATCTGTATTTACCTCTATAGATCTCTTTAAAAATATTAAATAATATTAAAAATTTTTCAGTTCAATAAAACTGCTTTTAATTGAAGAACATTTATTTTTTATAAATTCTCAAAAACATCTCTTGTAGCAAAATGAAAAAAAATATCTTCTGTAATCCGCTTATAAACGATTTTCTTTTTTTTTACCTCTCTTTATTTTATGTATGTATGTATGTAGTTTATCTAGCATTACAATAATTCATACATATATGTATGTATATATATTTTCTTTTATGCCAAGTCAAATTTTATTTAGAGATTATTCTATTGTGTTGTACATTTTAATATTTCGTTATTTAATATTTATGCAAGCTTGCCAATTAGACTTTTAGCTCAAAGCGTTTATACATATATTTGACAGGATTCATTGTGATAATTCTTTCCATATTTATTCACTTTGGAAAATCTCATATTTAGCACAATGGAAAGGAGGAAATGGGTTATATATTTTTCTTTATTCTTTTTTTTTTCTCTCTTTTTTCTTTATTTCATTCTTATTGTTGTTGCTATTTTCTGGCTGTTTTTTTTTCAAGCCTCTGGCACGACGGCACAAGGCACTCAGCCGCAACGAGAAAATCGTGCGAGCGTTTAAAGCATAGCGCAAAGGTTTTCAACTTGAAGCAGCAAGTTACAACCATTGTCTGCTATTTATGCTAAATGAGGGTTACAAAAGCAAAAAAAACACAAAAACCAAAACAAAAAATCTTCACCCAACTTGCAACTGTAAAATGTCTGCCAAATGCAGATGAGAATGATGTGAAGAAATGAACTTCGTTTTGATACCCTTTAATTTATGCCTTGAAAAGCAAAGCAAGACTATATCTTCTTCGAGTATATGAACTTCTTTTTTTAAGAAATCACAATTGTCACTTATTATTCTATAATATATAAGCAATTTGTTAAACTAGAACTGATTTTAATTATTCCTATAAATAATTAAGTATTAAAGCCAAAAAAAAACTCAATACTAAAGGAATTGGCCTTTATGTGTGTCAAACGTTGGCCCAAACACATTGAGAAAAGTATTTTGGGATGCCTTTGGATTATCATGTGAAAATCTCGTATTTATATAGAAAAGTATACTTTTTCACAGGGTAAATTTGTTCTCTATATTCATTTTTTTGTCGGTGTTCTTTTAAGTAAAGTTGCTTTTCGTTTTGTTTTTTTTTTTTTTTTGTTTTTTGTGTTGCAAAATTTGTAAAGATTAGGCAAGGGTGTTAATTAACAACTATTCAATTGCAGTTCTCTGCTGCACAATTCCACCCCACCACCCATTCCACTTCTTCGTTTAATCGACCGACCACGATTTTAATCTGTGTGAAACAGAAATGAGTCATTAGTTTATAATAATACTTTTAGTACTTTTAGTTTTTTATTTTTTTTTTGTTTGAATTTTATTTTCATTACTAAAAGTAAGTATTCTTTTTCTTACTATTCAAGTCTAGTTTGCAATTGATAATTGCTATTTTACTGACAATTTTTCCATGCATAAATTGACCACCTTTTGCAGATAAACCAAGGAACATATATCTATATATTCCTTGAGGAAAAACATAGTTTGAGGCGAAACTTAATTAGTTTCTTCTACTCTTTCAATATGGACACACCCAGTATGGGAGTTACTTCTAGATGGGTTGGTTGGTATTTTTGTTTTTCCTCCATCTTTTCTATTTTTTTCTTCTTTATTTTTTTTTTTTATTTCCTTCACCCATAGTGGCTTCATTAGGTTTGGGTTCAAGTAGTTGACCGCCGCTGCTGCTGTTGCCGGTGCTGCTGCCGCTGCTGCCGACGCTTCAAGCCATGTCCAAAGTTGTCTATTTCAGAGTTTTCCAATGTACTTTACGAGCCAAGAGCTAAGCGGCGGGGTTGGTACGTACACACACCAACACACGATGATTTATTTGGCACACAGAGACAGAGACAGAAAGAGAGACGTAGACCATAGCAAAGTGACTCTAGAGGGAGAACGCATGGTGCTACCTGCGCCGCGGTGCGCTGTGCTGCACTACGTTGCGTTGCGCTAGAGTAAAATGCATTTTACTTTTGGGTTCGTTGTAGGTCTTGAAGCTTTGGCACTTTGTTGACTATTATTTTTCATTTTAAACGCACACAACGATAAAATGGGGGCTGAGGGGTGAAGCGGTGTGGAGCAGCTGAACAAGAAGTAGGGAAACAAATTTCCAAGTGAAAATTATTTCAACATACACACATACACACGCACATTCACACTCACACGTAAGCGACAGAAAGATAGAGATAGAGAAAGAGTAAGAGTAAGATAGAGAGACGAAATAAACCTCAAAGATACATTTTCGCTTCAGTTGAACCGTAGCAACGCAATTCAAGTGAACTAAGCTAGGCTAGGAAATATAGTGTACAAAGATATATGTATATATATACACGTATATAGATACGTATATAGAAATGTACATAGATATCATGTGCGAGGGCGAAATGAAGCTGTGTCCCTTCTGGTTCTCTATATATGTATGTATATATCTATGTGTTTATGTGTGTGTGTGCGAAGAAAATTGCGTGCGTAAATTCTTTGCACACAAAGTGTTTTTGCGCCAAGGATAAAGAAGGTGGAGAATAGCGTAAAGCAGCATTTGGAAATGATATTTCTTTTACTGGTCTACCTAAGACGCATTTTTATACATATACATATACACACACACACACGCATTTCTTATAGTGTATGTAGGTGTCCATGAAATGTAGTAAAATGTTGCCAAATTTAATGGAGGAAATGCTGTTGCCAAATTAATTTGTGATAAAATATATCCATTCCCAGAATATATATATATATATACATATATATATAATTAATATATACATTATTATTATTACTTATGTCAGTTTCAGTTTAATTGTGTCTCTCATTTTTGTATTTATTTTCAATTCAAATTTATTGCTTTCTTTCTGCTTAATTTACTTTGTTTATTTTTTTAGTTAATTCAATTTATTTAAAAGCTTGGTAAATTTATCAAAAATTTTTCTTTCATAAAAATTATCAATTATATGTGTGAAAATCCTTTCCAACAGTCGTAACCAATTAAGCTCAAACTTACAAAACTAAAAGAAAAGGAAAAATAAAACAAAAAAAAAAAAATATATGGAATTATTTGCAAAAACAAAAAAGATGAAAATTTCATAGACCAATTTTCTTTGCACATCGAATCCTTCAATTATAATCATTTCGCTGTGCTCTCTATTCTGCCTTTTGGTTCTTTCTCTCAAAAATATTCCCAGAAATTCAAGGGATAGAATTCTAGTGAACGAAACGAAAAACAGGATAATTATTCAAACACTTTCAAAGTCAGACACACACACACACATACACATGGACTCACATAGAAACAAACAGGGACATGAAAATATTTTCTACCGAAAACCGTGAATCAGGAAAAACGAGCAAACGCATCGGAGGAAAAACTTTATCGTTGTTGCACTCATCTAAGAGAGAGAGAGAGAGAGATAGAGAAAGAGAGAGCAAGAAGGGATGCAGCAGCAGTATTGTAGAGAGACCACTATAGACCATTTTTCCTTCCCCACTTTGATCGAAACGAAGCAAAACGGGGCGACAACGGCAACGACGGCGGCAATGGTAAAAAAACAAAAAACATATGCGGGACTCACAATTGAGAAGCATATCCTGTAAGCGGTTGGACATGTGTGTATGTGTGTTTGTGTGTACCGGGGCAGACAAAATATCTAAAAACAGGCAAAGGTTGTTCAACCAACCACCAGGAGAACCAAGGGACAACAGCATCAGTAAACCTCATCATCATCAACCAAGAGAGAGAGCAGCAGCTGTTCGTCTGCGACAACATAAAAATAGTGGATGGATGACTGGATGACTCTGGATGGTTAAATGTTAGCTTGGTAGATTGGTTATACACATATACTGATATATACAAAGATATAGCAAAAGGGGAAGCCCAAAATCAAAAACTAAAACTGCATTGGTTTTGTTTTGTATTTTGTTTTTTTTTTTTTTTTGCATTTGAATTTCGGTGGTGAAAAATACCCAAGCGGTTTGAATGGAATACACACGTAACGATTAAACATCAGTAAAATGCGGGACAGAGGCCATTGGACTTTTGAGGTTATAGCCGAGGGAAAACGGGCGGGCAAAGGATCTGCCATGCAACAAACAAACAAATGCCGAAATACAACACTAGACGGCAAATTATATATTTTATTGTCAGTCATTGAGACAGCAAACTAAAAAAATTAAAAAACCAAATACAACAAAACCAAGTACACAAAAAAAAAATTTTTTTTTTAATAAAGAAGTAAAAATTTATAAACCGTAAAAACAAATAAATATTAACAAACTAATAGGAAATAAAATATTTTTGCTCCTAAGCCGAATCTTCTTTTTTTGGCATTTGAGAATCATTTTCAATTCCATTTTCTATCTTAAAATAACACTTAAAACTTAAACTTTAGCTTTAATTAAATATCATTCTATCAGAAAATATATTTTGTTAAATTTTAATAATTGGTTTTTGTTTTTTTTTTTCTGTTAGTTGCGTTGTAACGCATTTTTGTTGTCCTGTGTAAAAGTCAGAGAGTCCAGAGTCAAAGTCACTCAATGAGTGAGCCTAGGCACCGCGCAAAAGATAAAGTCCAGGTCCAAACGACAACGACGACACCTTGCAAAAGGCATCCAAAGCAACGACCAATGTTGTAGAGAATGAAGATGCTGCAGGAGTAGAGCAGAGTAAGAAGGAGAATAGAGACTCTACTGACTGCTGCCCAATGCCCAGGCCCAGGCCCAGACTGAGACCCGGGCCACATGAAGTCGTGCAGGAAGCAAGTTTTATATATGCAGGCAGGCATCAGGCAGAAGCAAAAGGTTTTTTTTTACACACCAAAAGAAAACGTCGTCTACGTAGTGCCGCCAACATCATCGTCGTCTTTGCCGTCGTCGTCATCGTCTTTTGCCTGCTTCTAAAAACCAGTTGCAGGTAGTTTAAAGTAAACCCAAGACGATTCGGTTTTCTTTTTATTTATTTTGGTTTCTTTTTTTTTTTTTTTTTTTTTTTTTTTGATGCCTTAAAGCATATTTCTTATGCGACTGCGCAACCTGAGTCGAAAATGGGGAGTCAAAGACGAAGCAAAGGTGACGGCGGAGGAGTCTGGGTTCGAGAACGTAGTACATAAATATACCTATATATAATATATCTGTAGTATATATATTTCGTCTTTTTTTGACTCTTTTTGGACCGATATACCTATGTGCATATATATATATAATATATATAATATAAATGTGTGTGCGTGTGTTTGTATGTTGACCAATGCATTGCAGTAAGAAAAATTCGTAGAAGTTTGCCTAGGATTAATTGGTTTTAATGTTTTGCTTTTGTTGGTTTTTTTTTTGTTGTTGTTCTTGTTGTTGCTGTTGCTGTATAAATGAATGGTGTGGGCCGCTTTTTCTTAGAATCATTCAAAAGAAAAATTGAGCCGAGTATACAGATAGATATGGTAAAAGATATAAATACATATGTATGTATGTATGTATGTATGTATATACATATAAATATATGTATATTGAATTGATCACGAGGCAATAAGCTAAATATATATCAAATAAATATATATGTTTATATAGAATATATTGCCCCATTTTCTTTAGAATACTTTGGCAATTTCTGCTTTATCAAATTAATAATATTTTGTCAAATTTTTATTAAAATTTAACCTTTATTCTAATGCATGGATTTTTCATAGTTAGTTTATACTATATACTGAAATCCTGTGATTCGAATTTTTAAAATATATCTAAAAGCAATGTTGCCAAACTTCATTTGGTCCTTTTTCCCGCGCTGCAGCCAACCCGAACTTCCTTCCTTTTTAACTTCACCTGCTCCTCCCTCCAGTCCTTTAAGTGCTATAAACAAAAACCTATCGTAGGCTTAGCTTTCCCCTCTGTACCAACTCCTACTCTTTCGCTCTCTTTTTTCCTTATTTTTATTTTTTTTTGACCTAACATGTTCGACATTTGGTACTTAAATTTAACGCTTGATTGCATTTCAGTGTGGCCCAGGTGCCCCAGGTCTATATATTAATATTTCTTCCGCTGTTGCTGCTGCTGCTGCAATGATGATTGCTTTAAAAACTACAACACCAACAACTACAACACCAAAAAAAAAAAAAAACGGCCAATCGAAACGTCAACGACTCTATTCTACGGGGAGGAAGGGAGCTTTACTTTAAGTCAGGCCAAGAGTTTTGCTTCTCATGCTTAGAAGGGCTCCCTCCACTTCTGTCGTCGTCGTCGTTCTTGGGTACTTCCTTGTGTGCCTATGCCCGCTCTTCTCCTGCTCCAACTTCTTCATCTCTCCCATCGTCGTTGTCGTCGTCGTCGTCACTTAACGTGTGCCAGTTTTTCACTGGCTTCTTTTGGTATTCCCTCTCCCACCATATCTTCGTCTTCCACGCTCGTTTTACTAGGGTTTTTGGGCTTCACTTTGCGTTTGATTGCAGCCGGAAATGCCGTTTTACACGTGAATGAAATTTGTAGTAGTGGAAAATATTGAGAAGGAGGCAAAACAAAACAAAAAACAAAATAAAAAATAAAAAAAAACTGCCATGTTGCCAAATTTCACACAAGAGATGTTAAATCAAGCATTTGTCATTTAAGTCTTGATACTTCGACGATAGAATACGAATGGAAAATTGGAAAATTCACTCTCCATTTATCAAATTGTAAACGCGTTTAGTAACAGATAAACGCAAGTGTTTCAGTATTCCTTTCCTTGAATACACTCATTCATCCAGCACTTAAATGTAAGATTAAATAAATATATGTACATATATATGTACATACATATGTATTTAGGATTAAATGTACATACATATGTAAATATGTATATAAAGAGTTTCCTAACTAAAAAAAAAAGAAGAAAAATCAAAGCTCAACCGTTACAAAAAAAAAAAAAAAAAACTCATTGTAATGTGAAAAATTTTAATTTGGTTTTTGTTTTGTAAAAGGAAAACCCAGTTGGGGTGGGGTAAATGCAATTCCTAGAGTAAAGTCACCCCGACGCTAGAAATTTTGAATAAAGGACAAAAAGGGGCGATTGACGATTGAATAAAAAAGGGTATGTATGTATGTATGCAAGCATTGTTTTAGGTTGAATGAACGAACCACTATGTATGAGTGAGGGAGAGAAAAAGAAGTAGGAACTTACCAGACAACACCGAATGCACCATAGCCTATGGGACGATCCGGTTGTACATCCTGGGGCACTGCTGGCGGTTGATAATATGGAGCCGCTGCAGCTAATATTGCGCTAGCGCCCTGTGGCGCACCACCGGCAGCACCACCCTGTACCAACGACATCGAAACGCTCATTGATGAACTACGCGGCGTTTCAGCGGTATAATTTGGACAGCAGGCGGCGTTAGCTGGAGCGTTTGTATTTGCGTTAGCTGATGAATATTTTTGTGATGACGATGATGATGATGATGTTGTTGCTGCTGCTGCTATTGTTGTTGTTGTTGTAGATGTTAATAATGATGATCTTTGCTGCTGCTGCTGCTGTTGGTGTTGTTGTTGTTGTTGCGAATGTTGATGAGTTATTTCAGTTTGGTTTTTTTGAATTTTTGGTATGGCTGCTGAGGACGACTTGTTGTTGATCAAATTGTTACTATTATTACTGTTATTGGTGCTAGAGTTGATGCTGCTTGTAGTTGTGGTGGTGGTGCTAGTGGTGGTGGTGTTGGTATTGGTATTGGTGGTGGTGCTTGATTTGATGATGTGGGAGAAATGGTGTTGATTGCTCAATGGATGCCGCTTGGGGCCACTAATGGCCGCCATTCAATAATTATTGTTGGCCATTGCTTTGTTGTTGTTGTTGTTGGTTGGTTGGTTGCTTGGATTGGGTCGGATTTGCCTTGCCTGGGTTTGCTTTGACTTACTTCCTTTATTTTTTCTTCCTTTTATTTTTTTGCGTCTTTCCAAGGGATTTTCTTAACAAATTTTCAAAGATTTTCTCTTTTTCGTTATTCGTTCTCTTTAAATCAAATGCGAGAACATTTTGTTTAGCAATTACGTCGAAGCCGGCAGCTTTAACTATAAGAAATATAAAACAAGATAAAGAATGCATAAAATATTTAATTGTATAAGTTTATATCTTATATCTTATACATATGTATGTATATATTTTTTTTATTATTTAATTTCTAGTTTTTGTTGATCTAAATAGTAATACCATTTAGCATTATTATTTATTTTTTGCAAGGACTTAAAATAATTGTTATTTTAACAATTTGATGAAAAAAATCATCGACAGAATAATTTTTATAAAATAACTAAGTTTTAAAAATAAATATTATTTAAAGTTTTAAAATAAATTAACTTATTATAGGTAATGATTTTAAGATAAGAATTTGTTTTAAATTTTTAAAAATTCTACATTTTCCCCTCTTTGCTTTTATTAAGATATTCATAATACATAGCGAACTCCAAAATCGATAATCAATAATGCCCAAACAGCTGTTGCAGAAGGTTCCAAAAAGGTTATAGGAAAATAAAAAGATTGACTGACATTTCACCTGGGTAAAAGAAAAACTAATTCTGATTTTATCGGCATACAATACGACGATATTGTTAGTGATCGTACCGAGCTCAATTTTCTTTAATTTTTTTTCTTTTTTAGGATTTACAAATACTTTTCAGACCAATGTAACATGACAACAGGAAGTGCAGAACAAATGGCAAAAGGTGTTCTATTAGTGACAAATATGATTTCTGGTAGAACTAACTAAAATTGCGTTTTTCTTTTTTTATTTGATTTATGGAAAATTGTATAAACCTTTAGGCTGCGCTAGACTCTCGCTGTCTCTCTTTCTCTGCCTTTCTTTCTCTCTCTCTCTCTCTATCTCAGCCCAGGGCGGCGTCGACGTCTGTATTGTAACAATTTATCGTAAATGCGTATGCGTGTATATATATAGATATGTGTGTGTGTGTGTGTTTGAGTGCGCATGTATGCGTGAGTGAATTTCGAATTACTGAGTGAGAATATTTTCCCTGGATTGGCTATTGCTCTGCTGCTGCTCTGCTGCGCGTGGCTGCAAAAAATGCGCTCAAAATCTTTCGTCGGCAAAATGAGCATAAGAAGGACAAGATGGGGGGGCAAAGAGGGGCTCCCAAATTAAAACTAACCAAAAGTAAGTAATAACATCACAGAAAACACAAAAAAAAATATATATATTAAGCAACTTGAAAATTAATTACATTTTAATTACCTTAAAAAATCAGCGAAGCAGCATTAGCAGTGAGTGGCAGCAACATCAACAACGGCGGCAACACCAGCAACGGGCAACTCTTCCGCATTGACAAACGTTTTGTTTGTGGTTTTGGGATTGAGGCGTTGGGGGCGTTAGGAGTGACGACACACGGTTGCGGCGGCAAATGCGGCCACGGTAGGAGGGCAGAGGGTGGTGGTGGTGGTGCGTGTGGAAGAGTTGGGAAAAACGGGACCCAGACGCGCGATAACGAAGTAAAATATATTCGTAAAGAAGAGGAAGACGCTGCAGCACAGCAGCAGTAGCAAATCTGCTCTTCTAACTGTAAAATACCGAAATTTTTCTTGTCGCTATTGTTGTTGTTGTGTTTAAAAAGAGAGCAAAAATGCAGCGCGACACACACACATACACACCGCAATGGCAGTAGTAGCAACAACAAAACACACTTTTACACACAAAGGCAGACAAACACACAAAAAAAATTACTTTTTTTTTTTACTTTGGCTGGGTCACGTTTCTCTCTTTGTTATTACTTTTTGTTTAATTCTTTTGCACCGAATTCTTGCGGCAGTGACGGTCTACCGTTGCTTAGTGTTATGTTTGAATATCAAGCAACTTTGCATTTTCTAGTTGTTGCTTTTTTGTTAATTATTTTCTATTTTGTGATCACACGCGGCGTCTTTTGGACCGAAACTTTTCACCGTACTCGATTAAAAAAATTTCAACAAAAACCGACACACATCCGCTCACGTGAAAAACCAAAACAACACTGAACGAAAAAATGTGCGCTGCGTATTTTGAAAACAAAAGTAGTGTTCAAAAGTTCACAAAAACATCAGCAGTGTTCAAAAATTCTAAAAGCACGACATTCCACTATTTTAACATTTTGTTTCCCTACTTCCCAACCAATATTTTGGACACCATTAACATTTTAAGTTCGTCAAGATAGCGACGGTTTGTTAATGGCGAGTTAGCTACGGTCGATGCTAATTTTGTTTTATTTTAAATTTCAAATGAACGCGCCCTTGTAGAAAAATTAACGTCTTTGGTCGAATTTGTAAATACTCTTTACTGCGTTTCTGCGTAAGTATGCTTATACCTAATATGTCTTGACGGTATACAGCATTGTACAAAATATAATTGTACATTTGATGCTGAGCAAGAATATTTAATAAACTTCTGTTAGCTGTCAAATTTATTTTTACTAATTCATTAACTACTAATGTAAAGCAATTTAAAGGAAATATTCCAACATGCATTTTGTTTGCATTACACACACAGAAAGGAACACAGAGATTATTACATTTTTATGAAGAGTATTTCTAAAGTTGAAAGTAAAAAACATATAAAAATATAGCAGTAGCTTAACAGCGGTGGCGCTAAATGTTAATCGTCTTTAACATACCGTCGCTATCTTGTCTGACATAATTTTTACGATGTTCAAATTCGCTCCATTTGATAAATTCGCTCATCATTCGACGATCAATTTTTGTTTACATTTTTGTTAATTCTTTTTTGGTTGCTGCTCTATTTTTTTTTTAAAGATGGAGCATCCGCCACATGGCACGACTTCTTTACAAGAATACCTCACTGATTTGGTGATACCACACCAACGCTGCAATGTCAACATTATTCCCGATCATATAACTATGCTCCACGGCACAAAATCAAAAAAGCAGATTTCTAAGAAACGGCGAGCCCACAAATCTCATACCTTGTCACGCCGGGAGTACGCAAAACTGGGACTAAATACCCTGCCCACGCGTCAGATGAGTTACGAACAGGCCCTTCCGCTGCATAAACTTTGGCGTGGCTATATACGAGAGCACTTGGATCTGAAGGATGGCGACCAAGTGCCCCAACTTTATGAGTCACGTTATGAAGAATTTAGCAAGCTGCTGGTCAAAATGGATCTGCATGGAGCCAAGCTAAAAGTGATTCAATCGAAATGTGAAACTCTTGTAGGCATCTCGGGCATCTGTGTGATGGACACAAAAAATGTATTGAAACTTCTCGGTACTGATCATCGACTAAGAACCGTACCAAAGAGCGAATGTGTCTTTGGAATGCACGTGGGCAATATGGAATTTACCATATTTGGCCAGCATTTGAATATCAGACCGGCAGAGCGAAGCGTTAAAAAAATTAAAGGATTTATTGAACCATTTATGTAAACCATCAAATTAAACTTTTAAAGTTATTAAAAAAAAATCATTTCCCGCATTTAGTTTCTTCGATTCTTTCGATTTAAGGCCGGACCGATTTCTGGTTACGTTTTCTCTGCCCCAAGAATTTATATTAAATTTTAGATTATTTAGTATTACTCTTTAATTTCATTTTTATAATATATAAAATCGTACATTAAATGTTATTTTTTCGTATTTTTTAAAATTTATTTTGATGGGAATATCATTTAAATAAATATATGTATGTACATATACATATATATTTATCAGTTTGCATGTCATTAGTATTTTAGTTTGTGATTTCAATCAGATGTTCCAGATGATGTATCAGCCTCTTCTATAGCTTAGTCGTTTACTTTAAGCCGATGACTTAGTCATAATAATGACAGCGGATGGGACTAAGCCTAGAACCTCCAACGGCTTCTCATAATCGTCTTCGGCAAAAATTTTACGCGGAAATGTGGTCATTAGAGCGAATGGAGAATCAATGCCAGTTTTGACTTGGATAAAGACGCGAACCGCCGACAATTGCTCTTTGACATTAAAAGTTTCAGTTAGTGTGGTGCCATCATGAAGACGGACCTGTATGCGGGTTTCGGTATAATCACGTGATGGAGATTTAACCACAGTGGGTGAAACGGCAGCGGCAGCCACCGCCGCCGGTGGAGTTGTAGAGCTGACCGATGAAATGGGGACGGAAGTATCCTTTTGTTCGCGAGCCTTGCGGGCTGCCTTATCGGCTTCTATTTGGGCCCTTACACGATCGCGAGCCGCCTTCTCCTCCTCTTTTTCACGTTTACGTTGGTCGACAATCTTTTTCATTTCGATTTCTTCCATGCGACGACGTGCCTCAGTCATATCCTTGCCCGACCGTATCCGATTCCTTTCACGTTCCAAGGCATCGGCTTTTTCGCGCTCCTCTCGTTCGATGCGCTTCTGCTTGAGCTTCTCTTCGATGAGCACTAATTGAGCTTTTTTTTCCTCATCGGTTAAAGCCTTCTTCTCCTCAGTGGATTCGGAGAAATTATTGTGTCCCGTTTTGGCAGCATGATATTCAACTTCTGTATGATCCTTAAGAACTTTACCACAATCATCACAAACGACTGATTTGGCGGTGGTTTCCCCTTCAGAAGCTGCAGGAGCTTCACCCGTACCTCCACCCCCACTACTGGAGCTGGCAGGATCATCGGCTACACTTGCTACGCCTTCGCCGGCTTCCTCACGTTGCGTTTGTGGTATTTCTTCATCAACATGGGCCAACAGCCATTCCATGGCTGGCTCAACACCCTTATTGCTAGTCACCTTAAGGGCATATTCTCTACATCGGCCGGTGGGAAGAGAATGTCAAGAGAAAAATATTTATGACGCCAAAGCCGGCAAAAACAAGTAGAAAATAATTATTTATCTACTTACACGCGCTCCTTAGGGAACCCCATGTCCACCAAGGTCTGGATATCACTCATTTTTTTGTTTGTCTGTTTATGTTTTTAAAAAAAATAACTGAACTTGAAGACTTTTTGATAGACTACTTCCCTTTTCTCTCTCTTTTTTGTTGTAACAATGACACACAAAAACAAAGCACCAGTGTTGATAAATTTAAACAGTTAATTGGCAATCGTATCGTTTAGAGATGGACGTACAGGAATCAAATATTATATTAGGAAATTCGAAGCAAATTAATTCCAAGCTCCAAAAACTGTAATCTCTTACTATGCACAAATTTGTTAAAAAAAATATATAATTTAATATTTTGAAAAGAAACATTTCTACAATTAATTGCGATAATTTAAATTCAAACTGTTTTTATCAAAAAACGACCACCACTTATTGATTTAAATCTATTTTGTTTTTAATGTTGTCTAACACTTACCTAAGTTAGCGTCTTTGAGATCACAACGCGCATTAGCTGACATCGCCATAACCAACCAATCATTGTTATAATTCGTTTTTTTTTTACAATGTCTCAGCGTTCCGCACAAAATAAGATAAAGAAAATGATAGTTCGGATTCCCCGACATCCGTACATCAATTTGCAGGGTGAACTTTTGTTGCAGGATAATCAGAATCGTGTACGCAAATGTCGTGTAAATTTAGAGCGCTTGAAGTTGGCGGCACCAAAACAGTTGAAGCCGAAGCATGTGAAAGTGTGCGTATGTCGTCTGCCGGAGTATTTCTTTACGGAGCCAAGTGAGATTTCTGGAACACCAGCCAGTTCTATTATCAATTCGGAAGTGGATGAGGAAAGAGGTATGTATAAGTTTCTGTAATTATAGATCAAGGTCACTTGTGGGGACTTTGATGGAGCTTCATTTGGTTATTCGATATCTACAATTTCAGTGCGCAAGGAATGATGCGGATGTGCGAAAGCGTATGGACTAGGATAAGGATGAGAAGGAGGGAAAAGAGACTTGCCCAAGACGTGTCACCAAAGGGCAATACATATACATACTATACACACAAACATCGCATTGTCGTCTACAAATATATATAGACCTAAGCTAACTATTTCTATTCTCGTAAATACAAAGATATTTTCATTATAAACAACCGATAATATTAATTATACAGTGTTGGTAAGGAGTTTAGCGGCTTCGTCCAAAAGCCTAAAACCCACTCAAACTGTGCCTCTGATTAATAAGTCTATTGGCATTAAATATCAACAAAATTAAGCATTATCGATTGAAAATATATGCAAAACAGGCAACAAATAAAATAGCTTTTCATTGGTGCGCCTGGAAGGCAAATATGCTTGTAAATGTTTAGCGGTGTTGGGGTGGTCAGGTATTTTCATTCAGTTTGCTGAATTCCAAATATTTCAATGACAAAAGCAAACACTTACCAACACTGCTATTGTTTTTTTCTGCCAAAACAAAAAAAAACATTCATCCAAGTCAGCTGTCGGACGACTTTTTCTGGAATAACACAAATTAAATTTTCTGTTTCGTCTGTGTGAAAAACCTAGACTTGATTTTACCAAAAACTTTTCATCAATTTAACCACCAACAAAATGAATTGGCATTCGGGCAACATAGCGGAAGCGGTGGCTGAATCCAAAGCCAAAGATGCCATATTTGTGGTTTACATAGAAGGTACAATGTGTGAATGGAGAAAACTAAAGACAAAAAACACGTCATTAGTTGCAAATATGTACATAATTTAACCTTTTACTGGCTTTCTATTTGTTTCTTTGCTTCCTTGTGCTCGCTATGTAGGTCAAGATGAGATGTCCGCCAAGCTAGAGAGATTTGTAGATGATAGACGGGTCCGTGCAAAGTTGGAAACATCGGATTTTGTGGCAATTAAAATACAAGGAGATAGCTCGGCCTATGGACAGTTTATATCTTTATGTGAGTGGAATCAGAATTAAGGTTAACTATATAATCCATGAACATACAAAGTATATATGTACATATATATATATACATATTCTAGATCAGCGTTAGTCACCCGATGTCATGAATTTTGGTTTCTTTTACCTTATCTATTCAGTTGCTTTTTATATCAATTGATTTTTTGATGTCTGATTTGCGCATTGTATTACAGATAAAGTGGTTCCCATTCCTTCCATATTTTTTATTGGAAAATCCGGAACTCCTTTGGAAATAGCTACTGGGATTACAGCCAGTGTTGAGGAGTTGGTTGGCAAAATCGATAAGGTCTTGGTATTGGCCGGAAAGCGGCAACAGGATGACACCCTGGAGGACGCCTCAGAGGAGTCATCAATTTCTTCTAGTTTCATTGTTGAGAACGCTAATCGTAATATAGCTGGAGCAGATGACGATAGCAAACGTAAAACGGACGAATCCGACGATAGCAATAAGAAAAATGAAGTTACCGAGGAGAAGGGCGAGGAGACCAAGAATAAAGAGGAAGAGAAGCCAGCTTCCTCCGCAACCGCACGCGATACCGATGGACCAGAAAAGCCAGGTGCTCAACCCTCAGCCGTACCTGCCCCAGAAAAGCCAATTGTGGAGCCGGTTGCTGTTTTTGGTACTGCATCAAAAACTGGAAATTCTGCAGCCCCAGCAGCTGCAGCTGCGGCGGAAAAACGGGCCACTGCCGCCGCTGCAGCTAAAGCAGATGCAGTTGTTTCACCCCCTGCAGCCGCTACAACATCAGCTCCAGCGCGTGTCACTGCTACCGCTTCCAATTTAATACCAACTGTTGTACCATTGTTGCCTGCAGTAACGGCTGTGCCTCAAGGTCAGGGACAAGCGCGTCCGTTAACCGATTCCGAATTAAGAATGGTAGACGTACAAAACACACTGGAGGAGAAGAAACGCGAACGTTTGGCGGAAGAGCAAAGGCGCGAGAAGGAGAACGAATTGCGACGCCGTCGTGAAGGAAAAGAGGCCCAAAATCAGCAGGCTCTAACCAAAGAGCAAGAAATAAAAATTATGCAGGTCAGTCGGACTTATTAGATATAACATTCCATTGCCATTTGCCACAGAATGCATTGTGTGTCTATTTTACTCTTTGATTTCGATTTAAGAGAGATGGAAGACATGCTCTCTCACTCCAATACAAAACACAAGATACAAGAATAAATTTTTATATATTTTTTTGTTCTTTTTCCTATTTACCAGGAGCGCATTCGTCGTGATCGACAGGAAGAGCAGGAAGCCCGTGAACGTATACGTGCGCAAATTGCAGCTGATCGTGCTGAATTGACTCGTCGTGTACTGATAAGTGCCGATACGAATAGTTTAACAACCGGCGCTTCAGCAACAGCAGCAACGACAGGATCTTCATCGCTTAGCAGTGTCGATGAGACACGTTTACAAATACGTTTACCAGGTGGCATACATCGCACAAAATCCTTTCCCGCTGGCGAATTACTCTCAACAGTGCGTATTTATGTCCGCCAAGAGTTGCTATCGGGAAGCAACATACATGATTTCACATTGGCGACAAGTTATCCACGTCGTGAATTCCAAACCGATGATGAGTTAAAAACATTGAATGAGTTGAATTTGGTACCTAATGCAGTGGTTTTGGTATTAACAAAGGAACAAGTTAATCGTGTGGTACGCACTGGTGGATCCATCATGACCATGTTAGCCACTGTTGTTTGGGCTATGCTGACACCAGCGGCCAAGGCTTTCGATTACATTAATAAAATGGGTATACAGCGTTTAACCCAAAGATTGAGCAATTTGTTGACCAATTTGGGTTGGCTTAGACCAATCCAACAACAGCAGGCAGCTGGCGGTGATGTTGTCCTAATCCCTGGTGATGCTGCGTAAGTAACAGAGAAATCGTAATTTCTTTTAATTTTCTACATTTTTTTTTGTTTTTATTTTCGGATTTTCAGTGCGGCTCGTCGCAACATGGATATGTTTGTATTGCGTCCATCACCAAATCCCGGTCTCGAGCAATCGCAACCAGCACCGCAATCTGCTGCTCCTAAGGTTGAAAACGCCACGCCTCCACAAAAGGAGAATGCATCACCAAAGGCAGACACAGGACTACAGCAGGCGCTAGGTACTCCGGGTGCATCATCTTCGAGTCAGCAGCAATCGGCTGCATCTTCAGTTGGGGCTCTATCTCAACCACAGTCTCATCAATTCCAGCAACGTCCTGGCGGCTATCAGCCACCGCGCTATGGGGATGCCAATATAAGACGTCTCCAAGACACGAAGAAGGAAGACAAGGATAACAAAGCCACTTACAATGGCAATTCCACTCAACAGCAGTAAACGGCAGCAGGACGAAATGCATATTTTCACACAGAATAGTTAACGGGCAGGCCTTAAATTATTAACAAGTAAAAAAAAAATAAAGAAAACCCCAGCAATATATATATTTCCTAAATACAATATTCCATAAATTATATTCCAAACATTGTATCATTTGTTTTGCTTTCTCACATATTAATTAAGCATAAATTTTGTTTTTTTTTTTCTTTTCTTTGGCAAGTTTGTAAAATTGTTCCTGTGTCCCAAATGTTTTAATGTATTTCTATATCAACCGATATTGTTGTAGCTTAAGCTTATATATCTAGATATAATCTCCTATCAGGAGTATATATTAGAAGAAAATTTTAGCTAACGAAAGAGAATGGATACATATTCTATTTACTTAATAAGAAATGCTTTTTTTTTCAAAAATTGTTATCATTTGTTAAATCAGTGTAAAAAAGAAATATATACCTATATATATATACATTTTTTTGATATAATTTATATATATGTATACTTCGGATATTAAGTTATATTTATTATGATGGGCATATGATAAAATAGTTGAATGTTCGGTACTAAGCTTGTGGAGCCGAAGTGGAATGGTTGGAGCTGAATTTCCAATATGCTTTGTTCAATCTTTACAGCAGTTTGAAGTAGAAAAATTAGTTAATTCATAATTAAATCAGTCGAAGTTTGCAATAGTTTTTATTCTAGTTTTTCACTTTCCCGCACAATTTCGTATTTGCGGTTAACATTTGATTTTTCGGTTCCGTTACCGATTTGCCGATGGCTTATCTACTGTGTTACCCGGTTTCATTTTGGTATTTTTTGGTTTTTGGCAACTAGTCACACTATTTCAAATCATGGGTGGGGGGCGTGGAAGGAGGACAACAATTTCTTTTGCAGATTAATAATTAAAATTTAGAGAGATTAACGTTGAATTGAACATTGCCGTCATGGCCGAACTAAAGGCACCCTCACTCCAATCTCTGCTGGAGTCGGATCGTGGCTCCACAGACAGTTTGTTGGCGGAATCCTTGCAATTAGATTTCGATGATGTGAGCTCTTAGTAGCAGAAGGAGGTGGAAGTTATAGATTTTAATGATTGTTATTGTCATTTTTACAGCTAGACGATAAGGAATATGCTATACCGCCCACAGATGTGCTGCCCTCGTTGGAGGCGGTGATGAGTGAATTTGATACAGAACTGGATTCAGATGTGGCCTCCGAATTGGGCATGTCCATGCCTACACCGTCTCCCTCGCTGGCTGGTGATGGTGACAGCATGCGAGCTGCCGGCGTAGGCGGCGGAATTGGTGGTGGTGGTTCCATAATGCGTTACACTCTGCTACATGGCATCTCCTCACAATTGTCATCGGCCGCGGAGCGTGTAAATGCTGGAGCAGCAAGTTGTTGTGCAGTGGCTGCCTATATAGCAGTGGGCACTTCCCATGGTCATATACTCAATTTCGATGTGACCCAAACGTTGAGATGGGCCCATCAGGATAAACATAGCCAAGGATCTGTCTCTAGTTTGGCTTTTAATGGCGATTCCACACGTTTGATGGCCGGTTATGCACGAGGATTGGTCATTGTAATGGATACCCAGACAGGAGATGCTCTTCGAGAGCTATTTGAGGTGATAACGCCAAATACAGGAGTACTCCATGTGAAATGGACATCAAGATCTTCACTGGCCCTGTGTGCCGATGCCGGTGGTTCAGTATGGTCATTGAGTTTTACCCGAAAACTGGGCATAAGAGGATGCCAATCGCGTTGCCTTTTCTCAGGGGCACGCGGCGAGGTGTGTGCCATAGAGCCATTGCTAATGGAGGGATTTGGCAGTCGACGTCATGAATTGGATCAATATTGCATTGTGGCTTTGGCGACTCTATCCAAATATTTTATTGTGACCGTACGACCAAGATTGAGAGTCATCAAATATCATAGTCTACAGGGTCCGCCGGATTGCCTGCCCCTTTTGGCCTGGCATTTGGTACTGATACAAGCCGCCGACTCGACCCGCTCTGTAGATCCCGTCCTGGTGGTTGGACGCGGCAATCAATTATTTTTCCATCAATTGTTTGTTGCTAATGGACGGATCACCTTACTCTACTTACGTCATGTGCAACTGCAGTCTAACCTTCTCTCTGCCCACTGGCTGGGACCCAAATGTGTGGCTTCTATTGATACATCAGAGGTTGGGCATCTGATAGATGTGCGGTCGAGCAAGGAAATGGAATGCATGGATATGGCCAACGCTGGATTGGTCTACAATTCGGCACAGTTTAAGGGTTTGGCCACAGGTGGCAATGTTTCGCCAGCCTTTGCCTTGGCTGGAGCAAATGCCTGCTACAATTCCATAGTGTCACGGGGCACTCAACTGTATATCCTTGGAAGCCATTCACTCCATATCATTGGTGTACGATCGTGGTCAGAAAGGATTAGTTTTCTGGTGAAGAATCATCGATGGCAAGAGGCCTGCCAACTGGCATTGGATGGCTATTTAAATTCCACAGAGCGTCCAAGGAAACGTATGCAGGCAAAAGATAGGATTATACAACTCTTCAAGGAATACATAAGCAATGCATCAAGACCTCCACCTGACTATTGTCTGGGATCCATAATCAATTGCTTGATTATTATTGGTGAATTGGAATTGTTATGGTCACAGCTCTGGGAGCGATTACAGAATACCTCGAAAATTTCAACAGATCTATTTTTACAGCATATTTCTGATCACATTGAACAGGAATCGATACATAGCCTCAATCCAATTATATCACAGGCCTTGGTTGAATATTGGCTAAATCGTAATCCTAAAAAATTGGAACAAATCATCCTTAAACTGGATTGGCTATCATTGGATCTAAATCAAGTGCTAAAGGCTATCAAACGATATAAATTATACAAGGCGCAAATATATTTAAATACTCAGGCTCTAAATGATTATATCTCTCCATTGACAGAACTATTGCCCCTAGTAACCGGACACGAAGAGAGAGATTTGGGAAACTGTCTACTGGTGTACATATCCAGTTGTCTAGCGGGTCGTGGCTATCCCACTGGTGACATACCAATAGAGCATAGGCATCAGGTAAAACACGATGTTTTACGATGTCTTACATCACAACATTCCAGGGATAAGGAGATTGGAGATGTTGAGGAAGAGTTACCCTATCCATATTTAAGAACTTTGCTGAAATTTGATACACGAGAAACATTGAATGTCATCAATTTGGCCTTTCAGGAGCGGGAATTTAGCAATGAATTGGGTTACTCCTATCGGAAAAGGATTATCAATTTACTGCTAGAGATTATGACACCGGAGAATGCCACTGTAAGTCAACAAATGGAATCTAAAAAGATTATTTGCTTTAACATTTTTCATTTATCTCATTTTAGTGGGCGGAAATTGGTTGTTTGTTAAACTTTATAGCCCAACAAATATCGCAACAATGTTTGCCCTGTGATAAACATTTATTGCAACGTGTCCTTAGCTATTTGGCCCAGGAGTATATAGCCAATGAATCGAGTCGCCAACATTCGGAACGTGAATCGGCCTGGCATGAATTGCTCTCACAGAATTGTTTAGATCAGATAAGCAGCGATGAGGAGCAATTGGAATTGGCCAAGAAAGCAAAATGCTATTATGTTGAAGAATATTTACTAGAGAAAATGAAATCATATAATAATATGTTAGATTGTTATATAAAGAATACATCGCGACATGATATGATGTTTGCCTATATGGAAAGGCATGTCATTGTTCCGGAAAGGAGAATCTATGAACAGCTAAAGCATCATATAAGGGAAATGCTTGTTATAAATCCACAACAAACAACACGCCTGATAGCCCTCCATTATCCTGAAAGGATATATGAATTAATTGATCTATTGGATAATCAAAGGGATGATGAAAAATTTCTATTCACATTACTTCAGAATTTGATTGAGCGACAAACCCAAATGGATCCCAAACAAATGGAATTGCTATTACGTTTGTATTGCCAATTGGAGACACCTGAAAATGTTGAAGAATTCCTGAGATCGCATGTTGGTTACCGTTTGGACAAAGCCATTGAGATAGTGGTGAACTATCCCCAGCTTCAAAGATCTGTGATCTATCTGTATGAGCAACAAGAGGCTTATGCAAAAGCATTTGATCTATCTATGGACTTGCTACGGACAGCAGAATCTACAAATCATGCCTCAAAGGAAGCCCAAGAGATATCGGCACTGTTGGGGCGAGCGGTGAAAACATTACCAACTGCCCAGCTGGAGCGCTGTTGGTTTGCTTTATTGCAGTACATTCTACCTCATCAAGAGTTACAATCTCTGACCAAATCCCTGCTGCATGAGGCCTCCCAGCATATCGATCTGCATAATCTTGTCCAGCTGATCATGGAAACGCATAATGTGTCCAGCAGTTTTGGTGATATTAAAGATCTATTGATGGGCATGTTGGTTAGTTCGCGTCAGCAGACCGAGGCATTACGTACAGCTAGCGAAATTCTTTGTCAGGATTTGCATAAGGATTTGGCGGAACAGCAAAAGCTATCACGTCGCGGTTTATGGATCACTAGCCTGAGGTGTTCCATATGCCGGCAAAGGCTATGCATCGACTCGAATGACCAGTCACTGGTTCTGGTAATGGGTAAATGTGGACATTCTGTGCATGAGAAATGTTTGCTGGAGAGGCAGGAAGAACTCAAAGAGGAGGAGCAACAGCAGCATTCCGATGAAAATCTATGTCCACGTTGTGTAACAATGCCGCCTGGCTCTCATCTATTGTTAAATGATCATTCGGAATCACATATGAATAGTCCCCTGCGTCTACCATGTCCCAGTCAGCATTTATTGAGTCGTTCCTCTGCCCTAGAATTGGGGGCACTACAACTAAAGGCACCACCCAGACGCTTCTATTAAGTCCAAATGTATTTGTATATGCGTATATTCCATGTTGCCCAAAGTGTATTTATTGTAATTTCAACCTAAAATTTATGTATGTATTATATATGTATGCTTGTATAGTAAAAAATTGACAAAAATTGAATAGTTTTTATAACCTGTAATAGTGGCCTGATATGTAAGTATATATATTTATTTATCAAATTACAGACAAATGTCTGTCCTCTTTATGCATTATTTTTATTCACTGAATTCCATATTTAAACTAATTCCTTGGATTTTTGCCTGATGCGCATATATTGATACCGGTTCGGATAATACATTATAATGCATTAATAGGAATAAATCTTTAACATTGCATATTTTGGACAAATTATTTCCATTGACTCTTACAAAATTGTTTAATTTTTTTGGGCATTGAACTCGATTCGATCGAACTTAAAATTTGTTTTATTTCTTTACTAAAATTAGAGA
Source organism: Drosophila emarginata (assembly GCA_037075365.1). NCBI lineage: Eukaryota > Metazoa > Arthropoda > Insecta > Diptera > Drosophilidae > Drosophila > Drosophila emarginata. Next base: position 6,614,300 of record JBAMCD010000296.1, read on the forward strand.
AATTGAATGATTTATTTAGAATAGGGTATACAAACTTTGGGAATAATATATATCCAGAATTCGATCCACATAACATTTGCAAATGATCGAATGACTGTACACACACATATGTCTATGCGTCTTATCTCTAACGATATTTTTATATGGATGGAATTTCATTTGTTGTTGTTTATTTCGTTGTATATATGGTTTATACAAAGGCCACTTAATGTGTCATAAGTAGTATAAGATGAATTTATTGATTAAACAATTCTCCATTACTGATAAATTCATTTACAAAGTTTTCTTTTTTCTTTGTTAAGTGTATTTCATGAGCTATGTCTTTTATTTTTTTTTTGTTTTGTTTTTAATTAGTTTTTTTTTATGAATCTTGTAAATTTAACAATACTGTGAAATATTTGAATGAGTTGGACAATATGATGATAAGTTTCGTATTAATCATAAAGATACAGTGAAAGAGAGTGATGAAGGATTAAAGAGTAGAGTTTTAGTCTCCTAAGGCGCATTATAAACAAAATAAAAACAAACAAAAAATACATGATATTTTCTATACCCATTAGCCCCTAAAGTTGTGAAGGAGATCTCAATCTTTTGGCCAATTTGCTGTTGCTCATTTTTCATTTTCCGTTTCATGTTGTCGCTCAGCCAGAAATTCTCCTTTAATATGTAATCCTAAAGGATCAGTTCGATATGTTGGTTCATTTTACAGGGTAAACCACATAAGAAACTGCAGCAGCTTGTAAACATTCACCAAGGGAAATTTCCATGATTTGGTGTTTTCCTTTCGCAACAGTGGAGGCAACAGGCTTGGATAATGGACGGGACTGCCTATATGACAATTGGTTATAACCGAACCAGTTGGATAATATATGGGACGAGCATCGCCCATTTTAACGCCATCACAATCAATTAGTTCCAATGATTTATTGAAACAAATCCGAATCTCGGCTAGATAGCTTATCTCATGTTTGCCATCAAAGAGACAGTGTATCGATGGTTGTTTGCCCAACACCTTGACAATTGCATTGTTAATGGCCACAACTGTGTTATTTGAATCCGGATGTATATTGGATAGATCTAATATGTGTGACATAACATATTTTTCGCGCCAATTTAAGCCCTGATCAAAATATTTCAATTCGTTATCCAGTTGGGCCAAGAGCATGGCGCAAGTGCCATGTTTTAGCCATTCATGTTGCCACAGCCCCTCTTGAGTGGATGACCCCTTTAAATCTGGCCAATAGGTTTCCAATTGCTCTGAAATGTCGTCCAATTGGGTGATATTGAAGTTAACTGTACGATTACAGAAATCTGGACCAAATTGACCCAATTTTGTTGGCCAAATGCCATGAATGGTCCAAAATTCTTTTTTTTGTGGCAAAAGGCATTCCTGATCTGGATTTTCTTCACGCCAATGGTAACAAGTTGTCACTGGCCATTGCTGGGTAAAGATTAGGACATCCCAATTGTAATCCTGTGAGGAGAGGCGAAGTTGCTCTTCGTCATCCAAATCGCTGTCACTGTTGTCGTCATCATGATCATCATCATGGGGAAAATCCTCCAATGATATCACCTTTCCGTCATTATTAGATTCATCCGACTTGGAGCTAACGTTGCTTAGGTCATCTTGGCTGCAAATAAGATTCAATTCCGATTCGGTGTCAGATTACTTTTCTCTATCTATTGATTTTTGTAGTGTCTTCTAGAAGCAAAGAAGACGCCTCGAAAGAAGTTAAGGAAAGGGGTTACTAAGTGTCCCACTTGTGGGGTGGGAAAACGTGTCACTGGGTCAACCTTGAACTTGAGTGTTTGTCTCTGTTTTGTCTAGGTCTATAAATATTGATCCTTGGTCTAAATTCTGATGAGGATTGATTTGTATTCATTTTTGTACCAATCCGCTGTTTTTAACCACTTACCTTACTGGCGTGGACTTTGCCCTGACTATGGAGTACAATAGAACTATTAGCAAAGTTAGAAATTTCTTTCTTTGCATATTTTCCGAATGCAACAAAAACAAAACAACGCAATTTTCAGTACTTTCAGCTAAATTAGAGATGAGCTTGGCATTTAAAATAAGCGGAGCGAATTCCAGATTCACGGTATGTCACGGCACATTTAAGCGGAGCGAATTCAAGTTGCACCATTTTTGATGGAAAGCGAATTCAAGTTATGTACTCTATTTAATATTATCACCTGGCGCGCAATTTGAAATGTCATTGAGTAATCACGGCCCATTTATTGATTTGCTGCGTGAACATACTAAATCAATTAGTGTGTTAATTAGCCAACAAACCATTTATACGCTAATGAATAACCATAAAAGTGCGCACACACACACACACACACAGATATACAAACAGACATACACATAGACAGACTCAATTGATAATTTCATGAGCTCAAAATAATTTAGTTACCAATTGTATGGGATTGGAAATTCTGTTTAAATGCCAATTCGTCTGAGTGGGAAACAAAAATGAAGCTAGCACTTTTAATTAGTGACAACAATAATTACACACATGACTTGGCTTCTGTTTCGTTTCGGTAAGGTTTGGGAATTTTTTTTCAACCATTTCATCTTATCTAAAAAACATGACATGACTTAACAATTGAATTATATTGCTTAACTGTACTTTGTACTTGTCAATGATGATCCACTTCACTACCCCAAAGAGCAGCTGTCATCATTTTTAGTCACTTAATGGAAACTTTCACACATAATTTCTGATATATGTATGTATATGTAATTAAGTACATATATGAACGTAACTCTTTATCAAATTCAATTAGAGATAAAATATGAATCGATTTACATGTTTCTAATCTTTTACCCTTGTTTAGGGTATTTACGGAGTTTTATCATAACAGTTGTATGTGTGTATGTTTGTGTGTGTATGTATGCGTGTGTCTGATTACTTGATGTCATGTTAAGTTTCCCCCATTTTCCCCCATTGGGGACTAATTCAAATAAACTTTTATGCAGATTTTTGCTCTGTTTTTGTTTCCCTTTCCTAATGTTTTTTGTTTGATGACAAATTAATTTTTGATAATAACAGCTGCAAACATTTTGTAATCAATTTTTGCTTCACTTCATAATTATCCCCAACGACCTCCGACTTCACCCACCCCCCACCACCCCTAACATCCGACCACTAGCTTTAGGTACTACCAACTGTATACAATCAATTAATGTTTGTTTTCTTCTTGTTGTTTGGATAGATAATGCATAGAAATATGTTATGGATAAAATATAGATAAAAATATGTTAAATTTTATAGCAAATAAACTATGAGAAGACAAAATAAAAATTATAATAAAAATCAATTAAAGACAAAATATAATATACATTATAAAAATATAATATAGTATATATTTTTTTTAATTAATTCAGAAAAAAATTTAATATATATGTATATATTAAATTATATATAATATACATATATAATTTCATAATATTTAGTTTAAAAGGTATTTTTAATAGACTTTTATACATGGTATAATCTGATTAAAGATTCGCAAATACTTTCTTTTGGCCCTTATATACTCTTTCTACCCTTTTAAACTGTTAATTCATCTCAAATTTGCAAATATACCTTTAGACTCTTAAAATGAAAGAGGGGAAGAAACAGAAAACTTGCAGAAACAAATCATCATAATTTAGCTTAAATAGTCGAAAAATTGTAACAAAAAAAACTTTAGCCATTAATTTTAAAAATGTATAAAAAACGTTATAAGTTGCTGCATATCATCATCATCATTTACATCGTTTACAGTTATAGCAGTGATGCTGCCGCCATGATTGGGACACTCTCAATTTGGCTCTCTCTCTGGCTTTGGCGCCTGCGTCAAATCAAAAGCTAAGCCAAGCCTCAGAGAGACAATGAAAGAGAGGGGGGAGACCGTGAGAATGACGAGTGAGAGAGCAGCAGCATACATATATATCTATCGTGGGCGGAGTTAAATTGTTGGCTATAATACACATACACCAAAAGGGCAAGAGCAAGGCAGATAGCAAACAGACAGAGAGAGAGAGAAAGAGAGAGAGAGAGTGAGTGAGTGGCGAAGGAATTACTTTGTGAGTAGGGGGACGGCTGGTGTAGCTGTTGTAGGTTTTGCCAACGGTAATTGCCTCAATTTGGCGTACAAATTCCAACCAGTCAAACGAAGCTGACGTGAAGCTTTTAGCTGCTGTTGCTGCTTCTGCCGCTGCTACTTTTTTCATCATTTGATTCGTTTTTCTGTTTTTTGTTGTTGTTTATTTTTTTTTTTTGGCATTGCTTCTTTTTCTCGTTTCTCTCTTCGCTGTGCAATTGCTGTGTAAATGGCATGAGAATGATAATTGTAGCAATTATAATATTAAATTGGGAGATCATGGCTCACGGGGCTTCACTTGTCCATCTTCCCCTCCTCCTACGCCCTCCTACAGGCGTTTCCTTTTTCCTTGTTATTTTTTTTTTTATTTGATGTAGCATACTTTTTTGCTGCCTTTTTCTTTCTCTCTCTTTCTCTCTTTGTACCTTACTAACGCTCGCGCGGCATTGCATGCTCTCTCAAGTGGGTTTTGGGGGGATATACATATATATATTTTTTTTATTCTTTTTGAGTCGGAACTCTGCTGTGTATTTTGCCGGATTTGTTTGTTAATTAGAATTCTAGCGTTGAAATTAAAATGGCGAAATAGAATATAAAAAAAAGGAACACTAGGAGACAGCAATGGAGATAAGGAGAATGGTAGAAAGAGACAGGCAGCTTAACTGACTTTTTCGAGTGGTGGGTGAAGGAAGGCGGTGAGAGGTTTTTCTTAATTACTGCAGTTTATTTTCTAAGTGAGACTAATTAACAGGCAATTCGTAGCATTGCGGCACAGTTTTTTCATCTCTCTCTCTCTCTCTGTTCCTTTCTCTTGCTATCTCTCTCGATATGTATACGTATGTATGTATGTATATATGTGTGTCTGAGTGAGGTAGTGTTTCGAGTTTGTGTGTGTGTGTGGTCAACATTTTTGGTGGCCAGTTAAGTTGGCCGAACTTGAAACTGAAAACTTTAGAAAGAGAGACATTAAATCAACTTTTTTTTTTATCTTGCTTCTCATTTTTTATTAGCAGTTGGTAAACTTTTTCTTGTTGTTGTTGTCCATGTCCAATTAGATTTGAACAAAAGTTGATAGTTTTACTATTTATATATAAATAAATGTATAAAGAAAAAAAAACTAGAACAAAGTCATAAATATTTTAGGAGTGTTCTTTGCGAATTTCTATTGAGTTTTAGTTATTTTTGCTATGCCGAATTTTGGATTTTATGTTACCCCATTTCAGATGATAACAAAAGACTAACTTAATATGTGACTACTATGAAAAGAAAATTGAAAATTTCTATGTCAAAGACTTAATGTTAACGATTTTTATTATTCCTACAGAAAGGCTACGGCTTCTTGCTTTGAGTGGTATATTAAGAAACAGATAAATGAAATTAAATTATAAAGCAAGGCCAACAAAATTAATGCAAAATGGTATCTTAACTTCTGATAATTTGTATTTAAAAAAAAAAAAAATACAAATTTTATAAGAAAAATATTATAAAAATACATACATAATACATAAAATAAAAAAAAATCTATGTAAGATTTACTTAATTTGTTTTAGTGGAGAAAATTTGTTAATAAATATATCAGAAATCTACATTTTCAGTCACTTCACATCGCATCTCAATGCTTGCCCACAAATTTCCGTTATTAGTGTAACATTAGACGCTCTCCTAATTATCAACACTGTGTGTTTCTCTGCTGAACTCTTACCCTTGCCCTTAAACATCTGCCCAACTACCCATCTAACCATTGGTAACCTCACTCATACAACAAATCTACCACTTAAATGGGAGCCCTATCCACTTCGATGGCACTTCAACTCTCCATTTATACCATCATATATATGTATGTATGTATATGTATGTATATATACTTCTCCATGATACTCCCACCATTTTGCAACATGGCGACGACTGTGCCACAACCCTCGCACATTAATGAACGTAAAATTCACTTAATTCCAACTTTAGCCATGAATTAAGCACAACAAATGAACGCAAACGGAATGGAGAATGTGTACAGAGCAGGGGACAAGCGGATTGGATGTATAGTTATAAAGAGAGAGAGAGAGACAGAGAGTTGGATAAAGATAGAGGAAGCGAAAGGGGGGAGCATGGTATAAATAAAACCCAAAAGACGTGCCACATACGATACACAGAGATATAAAGGAGTCTGAGTTTCGAGTTCGAGTGGCCATATACAATAAGTAAATGTGCTTTTATGGCTCTTAATTAAGGCAATGATGGGGTGTTTTAATACGTTTGCCGAAATGTTGTTAAATGACAAACTGTATACAAGATTATGGCACGTTCCGTTTCGCTATCCTATATAGTAGGTCTTCCCCATTATTCCCCTCTCATCCCCCTTAGTCCACAATGTACACATATATACCTCACTTTTCGATTTTGGGGCGTTTTTGTCTCACTCTTCGCATTTTTTTTTCTTTTTTTTTTTGGGCGGCCTTAATGAAGCTGCTCGTATTTTGTCATTTCTCCTTTTTGTATTCTTTTTTTTTTTATTCTGTGCTTCCTTTTCCTTTTTTCTTTTTTTTTTTGTTCTCCCTCGCTTTTACAATTTGCACGCTGAGAAAATTGTTGTGTGTAAAATGAAATCGACTAATTACCTTGATAAATGTCTGCTTGGGTATACATATATGTGTGAACATGCATAAATAACTGTACATACATACAGACAAATATATGAATGTAATTAGCTACATATATATACTTTTTAAGAATTTTTAAGGCAGACAGATGATATATACAGATCTGTCTGTCTCCCTAGATAATCTACTTACTTGGATAAGTAGTCTAAATATTTTCTGCTTTTAATTTTAAATATATGGTAAAAATATATTAAAAGCTTAAATTAAGTTTTTAATTTTATTTAAATGCCAAATTAGAGGATGATTTGCAGTTGGTAATTTGAAATATAATTTAAATATAATTGAGAAGTGAAATATTTACTAACACAAAATGATAAAGAAAATAAAATATAAGAAAAAAGTAAAATATAAAATGTGCTCAATCAAAAGTTACTTATAATTTTATTTTAAGATTTCTAATAAACCAAGTTAATACTCCTGCCACACATTACATAAATAAGTACATAATAAATTTAAGATGCTTAAATACGTTATCTTAATAGATACAAAGATATTTTTTCAGAACCATAGTTAGCTTTTCGTAGTCACGATTTAACCGATTTAAAACCCAATTATTAAGGAAAACTAATCATTAAATTCCCATTTCATGGATTGAGATGAATCAGTAAAGAGAGTAAATCAATTGCTCACCTGAAATATGAGATCTTGTATAGAATATTAAACCTCAATCCGACTTACTCTCAATGTTTATTAAACCATTAAAAACCTATTCAAATTTGGTATCAGGATAAAAGGAAAATGTTAATATATACCTAATACATAGGTTAATATAATTATTATATAATTATTATATATTTAGATATTTTTAATATATATTAATACACTTCTATGGATAAGATTTACTATTAAAAATCTAAAAATTAAATGTCAATTCTTTTTCTGTTGTTTAGATTTAGTGTAGTAGTTTTACTACATGGTTTTACCATTAAGAAGTTTGTATTTATATAGCTTTATTTTTCATATATGGTTATGCATTCTTTTTTATTTTGTTAATTTTTTATTAGCATCTTAACTTCTCGTCCTTCAAGTAGCTACCATTAACCACGCCCTAACAAGACAAATCATCATCATCTGCTAACTTAGTTTGTGATCTGATTGAACCAATGAAATTGTTCTATACTTATTTTTTCTTTTTCTAAATTTGCCTTCGTATACACTATATTTAATGAAATATATTGAAACACTTGAAATATATGTAAATGTGTATTAAATAAATATATTATTCTATTTATTAAATATATAATAACTAGTCATTTCTATATTTATATTAAATAAATTAGCTATAAATAGAGCAAAGTGAATTAGATTTTGCATGGTAGACTGACATTTAAATTAATTTATTTTTTAACTGCAATCTATTTAGAGTAGAGTATATTTTTAGTCTTTATTTTGGGCTTATTTTTTCTTGTTTTTTTCTTCTTTTTTTTTTTTGGGTTGCGCCTTCTCTTTGGCTCTTTGATTTTTATGATTTGTAAATGTTTGTCTTGGGCAAGTTTATAGCTCCATTTGTGGCTTACTATATAGACTATATATACTTCACATATGTATGCGTATATGTGTGTGTGTGTGTGTGTATGTATTAACACATATAATAAAAATCTGTGCTTTGGGGCCCACATAAAAATCCGACAAATGCGCCATTTGCAATGCTGGCAAAAATAACATTTTCAACACTTTTTGTTTGATTAATCAAATGTTTTTACAACCCAAAAGGGAAATAGAGGCGACTGGGCACTGGAGAAAGGGAAAGAGAAAGCGAAAGAGAGAGGACAAGAGGTTTGGTCCTGGCAATAAGCGGTTGTGGTGCGGTGGTGTAATGGCAGAGGGGGGTGGTGGTGGTGGTGGATTGTATCTATTTTCTGCTTCAACATTTAGTCCAAATTAGTATGCCACGCACGTTTTAGCCATACACACAACAAAAAAATGAAAAAAAAACATAACAACAAAGAAAAATAGGAAACGAAAAGCGGAAACGGAAACAACAGCAAAACATTGGAAATAACAACAACAAAAAAAAAAGAAAAAAAATGGCGTAAGCATTTTTTATTTGATTTATTTATATATTCAAAACAAATGCAATTGGTTTATTACACATCAATAACCCACAACCGAAATGAAACAAAAGAAAAAACAAAAAAAAAAAACAAACAAAACAACAACAGAAAAAAAAATTGAATGAATGGCAAATTTGCATAGGATATTTGGTTACGATATGATGGAATGTGATGTCTATATGGATACATATAGATTTCATTGCCTGGCCATAAACGTGATCAAATTATGAATGATTGAAATAGCTATTGAATGTTATACAAAATAAGTACATATATTTTTACCGTTATTTACACTGATTAATACTTAAAAAATATTTCTTTGTACCTAGACAACTAACAATTTTGTATGATTAAAATGTGAATGATTATTAATAGTTAAAGTTAATTGGATCATACCTTATTATAAGTAATATTCAATTTCAATATTTATATACTATAACATTTTGTATATACTACTATTCCATTTGATAAACATCAAAAACTAGTTGAGTGAAACTTTTCATTGGACTATATTTCATTTTTGTCGAATAACAATTTCCTTGTTATTTGTCCTAATCATATGACATTTGTTGAAAAGGAAATGTGAAAAATCTGAAGATTTATTATGGTACAACACTTGTGCAAACAAGAAAATCCCAGTCCTCACAACCAATTCCCCCACACCCCATTCCCCCCACAGGCTAAACAATAAACAAGCACAAGACTTGTGCTAAGTATACTCAAGGGAGAAGGAAAATCATCTCACACACATGCTAAAGGAAAACTCGATTCTTGAGCCGCAAAAGAGCAAATATCACGCGTTGTCATATTTTCACTAGAAACACCAAACAACAACACAGAAAACAAATGGAACTTTTGAAGGACTTGGAATAGATGATTATGATACCATACCAAAAAATATATATATGATATGAACAAATGAATGAATGAATGAAGGAGCCATTTAGATAAGTATGCTAAACATGTCGTTGACAAATTTTTACAGATTTGTCAGAATTTGTCAGCCAACAAGGAACAAGCTGAATTGAAGGCTTACATATATATGTATGTACATATATATATACTAATATATATTTTCTTTTAGGCATAAAAACAAATGTTTTGTATGCAAATAAATATAAATAAAACTTGAAGCTAAGCATGATCAAGGCAGAGAGAGAGAGAGAGAGAGAGAGAGGGGGGCCAGGAAGTTAAGAATTTGAGAAATCTGACATCATGGCCTGACATTGATTATATATACTTGGCATAACAAATTTGTTTATCTTGCTTTTGTTTCATTTGTCTTTTTATGTCTCAATCAACCCCTTTTTTAAGACAAATTTCTTAACCCTTTAACCTTTTTTTTTTCTCTTTTTGTTGGTCTTAGTAAATTGATATGACAAATCCTTAGACGAAAAGGTTTAATGAAGTGAAAAATTGCCAAATAACCAAAAATTAAATGTGGACCCTATGAAATAGCCTTGTCTCACTCTTCCATGATGCCATTGTTGTTGTGGTTATATATTTTTTGTTAAAGCCCCCCCCCCAGCTACCACCCAAATTAAATACGAGATGTGTATTGAAAGTTTTAAGTCCTTTTTATAAGCTATAACTTGAGTCACATAAAATATATTCTAAGATTTATTTCATTTGATATTTAGTTGTAAACTTCTCGTCCACACCTTGCAAGACTTGTCTTTGGCCTTTTCTGACCCTGTATTTTCAGCCTGTAAGTAAACAAAAATTGAAACAAATTTTCAGTTCATTGGCTTTGTGGCAAAACAGTCAGAACAATAGACAATGGTGGATATTGGGGGGGCTATTTGGAGGGGGAGGCGTGGCTTGAACAAGCCCGGCAATTGGTATTTATTTATTTTTTGATGTTGCTCCTGTTGTTGTTGTTCTTTTTTTTTTTTTTTTTTAGGGTGTGTCCACAATACCATAAATATACATAAACATTTTTGTTTGTACATTTTTTTTTGTTTTTTTTTTTTGGTAAAACTTAAAAGACCCCTAAAAGCAGGCAACACTTTTGCTATGTACAAACATACGCACTCGCACACACACATACAAACGAAATCATATATAAATTTGTGGTCTCTTTTACTCTACTTTGTCTTCATCTCATACTGATTGTAGCTTTCTCTTTCGCTTCGTTAAACACATATGCAAATTGGCCAAGAAATTGCATATCAAAATCTATAAACTAGGAATAAATTTTTGAAATTTTCATCACGATTTCAGCATGACACAAAAGTTTCACATGAAAAGTTAGAAAACTCAAAGCACAAGAAGGACAATAACAAAAATGTTACAAAAGGAGTAGGAGTAGGAGTAGGAGTATAGGAAGTATGTCTTTATACTCCATACTTCAAAATCAAGTGACAAGTGGATCCATTGCCTATAAAATTGTTTGCCCAGCCAAAACAGACAAACTTGACTTTTCACACCTCCTTTGCTCTTTCCCCCTTTCTCACACAAACTGTTGGGGCTCTGTTGGATGATGAAAATTTTGCCTAGCAGATAAATTGCAATTGTGGCCCCAAAAGCAAGTAGAATAACTGCAGAATGCGGGGTATAGACGTTTATTTCGAGTTTGAGATGGAGTTTTGCAAAGTCTGACAGCTTTTGTGGTCTACTTGTAAGGCAGTGAACGTAGTCGTCTCTCATCTCATCCATTTATCGTTGCATTTGTTGTCTTTTAATCACCAGCTAACTAGAAGTTGACTTCATAATTTCCAATTGTCTGTGTGTCTATTGTGATATTTGTCCAAAGAGTACGTGACCTGGTCGTCTGAAGGCAACAAAATAGATGAGAGAGGGAAGGGTATTATGTTTAGATAGGTGTATGTATGTATGTATGTATATCCCACCTTCCCATTGGAAAACTGATGAGTAAACAATAAATTGACTGCAAGTGGTCCGCTGGCTATGAGACCTGTTGAGACTTTACCACCTTCCTGCCTATCGTTACCATTGCATTTATCGTATATATGTATATATATATGTATTTAATTGGGTTTGAGAATCAAGTGAGATAATTTCCTCAATTGTTTTAATATGCAATTAAACAACATCGGACTGGGTTTAATGATATGTAAATATTTATTCAGGCTCTTTGGATTATGAAATCTAACAGCCATTTCAGAAATTCATTATGAATTGAGCAATTTATACAAATACAAATAGTTAGTTTATATGGTAAAAAATTTATAAAATAAAATATAGAATAACTATTCAAAATTCTTTGTCATTATCTTTAGAAAGATAATGTACAATTACAAGAGTCTTATAAAGTAGCATTATATTAAAAATTGTTATATTTTAATATTAGGAAAAAATGGTTTGAGGGCAACAAAAAAAAAAAAAAAAAAATAGCCATTCCATCAATTAATAATAATTCTCATTTATTAATTATTAATTGTTTTTCTATAAGTTATTCAATAGCAAAAATGTTGCTTAAAAAAATGGGTAAGTACATATATCAATACAATTTGTCATTCTAATCAAACAAAGAATTAATATAATTTACAAAATCAAATTATCAAACTATTGTACATACATATATTTACAGTCAAGTGCTAATAATATTATATTGTAAAAATATTGAAAGGAAACCAATGTGCATGTAGTTTAGTTCCCCCTATTAAATTTCTAAAAAGTATAAAAATATTCTTATCATTGGATTGCTACTGTTCGAGTTATTTACTCCCTTCTGTTTAACTTGAACTTCGATCGCACAGGAACGACGACGATGACAAAATAAAAAATAATAATAATAAAAAAAACCCCAAAGTAGTATTCTATCTCTCTCTCTCTCTCTCTCTTTCTCTTTCTGGGGACAATCATAAATATCCAATACGCTTCAATGATATCTTATCGGGCAGTTGAAAGCACTTTACTAATAATTAAAATGTCATCATGAAGAAATATGAAAAAGTCAACAACAAAAACGAAACTCAACTATCTTAACCGTGGAGTTTACCTTCACACACACACATACATATACACATACACATGCATACATATACACAGATGTAGATCCAAAGATCTTGAACTGCAGTAGTTGAAGAATTTATTGTTTTTCCTATTGACTATTTAAACTTGATAGTGTCACATTGTATGGGGTTTTTTTTTTCGTTATATTTTCCTTGTGTGTATTTGGTTTTTATCTTCTTTAGTATTAATTTACCTTAAAAAAAAACTGGACACAACGTTGCAATTTAACAAGGGTGGCATATTCCTTAACCCTTTGTTGGGCATGCAATAAATATTTTATTTTATTTTCAGTTTTTGGTATTATCTTCTGCTAATGAAAAGTATTTAACTATTCAATTCTTTAATTTACAAATACATATTTATTCATAGCATCAATAATTGAGTTGATCTAGCCATGTCTGTTTGTTTCTTCGCTGCTTTTAGACATTCTTTTTTAAGTTATGTGGATAAAACTTGTTGAATAAGCTTTTTAGATATATACGCTACAGAGGTTTAAGAATTGATCGGATCGGACTACTATTTATAAGTTACAGCCGCTATCAGAATAATCGGTCTAGAACTGTGATATTTTCTGTTTTCTTTTATATATACACCATATACACATAAATAAAATCTATAATTGAATTATTTTCATACATAAAACATATGTAGAAAGAATTGTAAGGGTATACAAAGTATTTTGTAATCATTTTCAATCTATTGAGTTGAAAAAAAACTAATATCTTTTATGGTTCTTAATATTTAAATAAATATAACATTTAGAGTCACTTAGTAAGATTTAAGATAAGTTCAAATAGCTAAAACTTTGTAGTAGTATTAAGTGTTAAAATATGACCTTTTCTCGATTTGTAGACACTTGAATGCCATTGGTTATACTCCCCTCCCCCATTATTCCCCACGATGTTGCTCTCATCAAAACTATTGACACTAATGGCCCCAGTCGATTGGCGTCAATTTTCATGTCACATTTCTATAGACAGACAGTAGCTGCATTTTCAATTATAAACAGATGTTAAAGACTGATAAAGGTATTTCGATTCCATAGAGCTGCTATTCCTGCTTATCAGTTATAGTCTCGTCGTCGTCGATGTCGATGTCGTTGTCGTCCGTTAACCAGAGTTAGAGTCTGGTACTTGAGCCTGTAATGAGTCGTGTTATTTCTCCGTCCATCTATTACCTTAAGTTTACCTAAATGTTGGTATGGGAACGTGAGGTGAGTTCAGTTGTTATATATATACATAAGTTGGGTGAGGTGTGGTGATTGAGTGTGTGTCTGTGTATGTGTGTGTGTGTGTGTGTGTGTGTGTGTGTGTGTGCCTGTGTATGTGTGGGTTTGATGTGTGTGTTTGCACAGATGAGTTTTTAATTAAATGCTATCGGTTAGCGCGAGAGCCTTAAATAAATTTGAAATAATCAATTTATATTACGAGACCATTCTATCCCTCCCCCCGCCCCTCACATAACCAGTGAGTATTATCTCTATCTCGCTCGCACTCAATGCACTGTGGTGTGTGTCAACAAATTTAATTGAAAATCTAAACAGAAAAGTCAACATGAATGGAAAAGTCGAAAATTGAAATGATGACTGAGGCACGTAGCTGGCGGACTCCTTCTCTGTTGGAGCTTGGAGCTTGCTCCGTTTGCTTGTTTATTTGTTTGTTTGTTTGTGTGCATAATTTTCAAAATCAATAGCAAATATATACACACCTTTCAACGACACCCTAACTCTAACAACAGCACCACCACCACCACCCCCACCGCTGCCACTTCTGTAACCATCTAGCTAAACGATGGGGTATCCATAACCAGATCAGGTTCTCCTCTTTCCGATTGAGTTGATTGAAATTAAAGCTGTCGTATATATAGATATTGGATAATTGAATCATAAATATTTTGCTCCCTCATTGTTCTCTCAGTTATTGTTGTGTGTGGAAGTGCTACTAGAGTTTCTCATTTATATCTTTATGATTTAGTATACTTCAGTAGTCCGATTTCTTATCTATCAATTCATTTATCAAACAAAATGGTTTTATTGTTGGCGTAGACCCTAGATAAATAAACAAATTAAATAAAATTATTGTACTAAAAATATGATGGAATAATATGATTAGCAGCTAATCTAATAATAGAGCCACTATATTATTGAATATACGTGTGTTGTATATATATATATATATATGTATATATATATAGAGAGAGAGAAAGAGATCTATAAAGTTTTATGATCGTTATGCGACTGAAAATATATTATATATAGATTTTGCCAAGAATTGAGTGGTAAGCTGATGGATTTGCACAGAAGAAAAGTAATTGAATCGAATATTTGATTACTTACTTAAGTATTTCGACAGTAAAATAAATAAGTGCTTTGTCTTTAATATTTTTTAACAATAGCGCAAAACTGCATTACTTATTACTTAAGTAAAATTAATTAATTACTTTAATTACCAGTAGTAATTCGGTAATTGTTTTCAAATAGTTTACTTATTTATTATTCTTAACTATATTTAAACAATAGAATAATTTGCATTATTTATTATTAAGGTGAATTTGATTACTTACTTTAACTACCAGTAGTAATTAAGTAATTGTTTTCAATTTTTAATGTTCTTTTTAATACTAAACTGACTTTCTTAATGCAAAATAATTAGCTAATTAGATAATTAAAGTACATTGATTTGATATTAATTACATTTGTTTTTGGCTTTTTAAGAGATTGATTTTAATGTAATTAAATGTTAGGAATAGAGTGTATACAATAAATTTAGACAAAACTGCAGTAAACTATTTGATTTTCGACCCGTTTTTTTTCTTTTTAGGTATACGTACACCCAGTGTTTATTGGCTGGTTGGATCCTCGTGTGTATTTTGGGTTCCCCACCATAGGGACCTTAGCTAATCTATTAATCTATTTATATGCATGGCCCGAAAATGCAAGGCACAAACGTCATTTGCACGCAATTAGTGACAACGGACACAAATTGTCTATGGGATTACCTTACACCTTGCCATCTCTCCATGAATCCACCATTTGCTCCCCCCACCATTTGTCTGCCACTGTTTTGGGCTACTGTTTTGTGGATTATCTCCCTTCCATTCCCTTAGTATAAATATATGTATATATATATATATATATATCTTTGTGTGTGTGTGTGCGTGTGTGTGTGTGTGTGTGTGTGTGTGCGTGCGTGTGTATTCTATCCCGATAACCCAATGGTTTGCATAATTATTTGAAATTTATTGTGCGCTAATTGCAACGCCAATTGTGAGTCGAAGGTTTTAGTATTTAGTAGGTGCCTGGCACAATGATGATTATTTGGATTATTTGGTTACTATAGTAACCTCCTCAACCTGACATTTAGACCATTTCTCTCTATATACACCCATCTCATTCCATTGAGAAAGAATTTACATAATCGCAATCAATCACATAGAGAGAAAGAGGGGAAACGGTGCGGTGTAAAAGGGTGGTGCAGTTGAAAAATTACGTTACACTTGTTTAAACAATTTGTTGGAGATTTACTTTTATTTTTTATCTTTTTGTTTTGTATTTGTATTTTTTTTTTTTTTGGTTATACCCTGTATTTTGGAAAAAAGTTTCTGGGACTGTGGGAATAAGAAAACGAAATCTTAGCTCAGTTTTTCTTAGGGAACAAGATGTATTATATATTTAAAGAATTATATATCATTTTCTACATTTTATTGATATGGATTATATATATGCTCTATAACTGATTTCTTTTAATAACATTTTGATGAATAGTTTCCTTCGGGACTTGGAAGAGGTCGGCTAGATGGTATTATCATGGAAAGCATAGATACATGAAATAATTTTTTTTGTCAATTTAGTTTCTATATAAGATATCGGGCATTAATTTCAACAAATGACTAGATTGAGTAATATGGGATAAGTAATACTTAGGGTTATGGTGAGCTTTAACTTGATATAATCTTTAAAAGCTTAAAAATTATAAAAGCAGCATCAAACTTCACTTATACATTAACTTGATTTTAAAAGGATTTAAAAAAAAAACTCAACTAGATTAAGGGTATATTGAAGTCGTCATCTTCTCTTACAAGTCTTTGTTTTTTTTTTTTTGTGATTTTTTTTTTATTCGTCTGGTTCTTTGTTCTTGAATTGGCTGTTAGGTAGATGGGTGGAGCCAAAATGGCAATGATAAATGCTAATTTGAGGCAAGATCAGGCATAAACCAACAATAAATAAATCAAATGGTAGGTCAAATAAAAAACGATACTACTACTATATCTCGTGTCTATTCCCCTGCCTCCCACCCCTCCATCATATGAATGCGATTTAGGGCCACTTATGCATTGGCATGTAAAAAACACATTCAAAATCTAGAAAACCTTAACACGATTTCTGCACTTATAGAATTTGTGCTTTCTCTTTTTTTACTTTTTTTGTATATATATATATATATCTTGTGTGTGGGGGAGAGAGAGAGCAAAGAGGGGAATTAGGGGGGCTGGTGAAATTTTCTGTGCAAATTGTTAAGTGATTTACGAGACAAGAGTCAAGCCATTTATTAGATAAGATTAAGTAAAGGGAGCACCGAACACGAGTATACAAAGTTTCACTTTATACCCAGTAAGAGGGTCTAAGAGTAGATGATGGTTGGGAGGGCTGCAAGTGTTTAAGGGCGGAGAGCAACAAAGGCAGAGAGATAGAGAGAGAGAGATAGAAAGAGAAAGAGAAAGATGGTAAAGTTGTCGAAAAAAAGTTTTGCTCTCAATAATACAAATTGCTGATATATTATGGCAGATTATATAGCCATAGAGAAAGCAGAAGGAGAAAGGAAAAGAAGCCAAAAGAAAATTTTTCTTGGTTTTATTTTGAAAAAACTAAATAATTATTGAAGTTTTCTTAGTTTTGCAAATAGGTTATCGGTTATAAATTTATTACGCAAATAAAATCATTTTGAATTAAAATCTTTATCTTTAAAGTTTCAACAATTGAAAAGTAAAGTTTAAGCCATAATAAATAAAAGAAGATGAAGGGATTTTTAGATGTATTTTATGGGATCGGAAACATATATTTCTATACCTTACAACTTTGTTATATCCCAAGAATTTTTAACAGATTTTGTAAAGTTAATATGAATTAGTATAATTTAGTATTTTGTATGTTTGCCAATAATTTTAATATTAGTTCAAAAAATTAATGTAAGTTTGCCATTTATTAATACACTTTAGTTAATTTTTAAAACATTTATTTATTTGGTCAAGCAAATGTCTAATTTATACTTAAATATATACTTAAATAACAACAAGACTTGGAATGTTTATTCTACATATATAAAGATAGATATATACATACATATATGTTAGAAAAACAAGACCCTTAAACTCAACCTCAAATCACATCATTTCTTTTAACCAAAATATAAAATCTCAAGGACTCACTACACACATTACACATGAAACATTTTGCAAAAAAACAAAACTCACTCCAATTGATGTGTTATGATAATGGCAATAAAAGATGATAATGTGCAGAAATCCTTTTTTTTCCCCCGCAGATTTTGTGACCGAGACAGAGGCAGTGAACGAGATAGTAAAAATGTAAAAAAATGCGAGAGAAAGAGAGAGAAAGAAGAAGATAACAAAAAGAAGCAGAAAAAAAGCGAGCAACAAAAAGCTATTAACATATTAAAGCCATAAAAGAAATGGCATTCAAAATGCTTGGAAATGGGAAAGTCAAAGCTAAAGTCGATGCTGTAACCTCCCCCTTGGTAATGGAGGCACACACACACACACACACACACACATACATACATATACACCCAGGCCATTTTGCTAGTCCCCATCATTTTCATGCTCATTCCCATCCCCCAATATTTAGCCATATCCTCATCATCATCATCATCATCAGCATCAACATCAATGCTGTCGCCATCAGCAAAGCAAAAGCATCCATCCCGTCCCGTCCCGTCCCATCCCATCCTATCCATTCCCATTCTCTATACACCATTTACCACTCCACTCCGCCTAGATAATCATACTAAATGCTGCCATTTGCCATTTGTGAGGTTTTGCCACTTGCCCTTTATGGGGTTAGGTTTGTCTGGGGCGTGTGCTCTCTCTCTCTCTCGCTCTCTTTCTCCCCCTCTCTCTCTCTATATATATATATATACATATATCTGTACCTCTTCGTTTCGCACGCTTATACAATGATACGCTCTCTCTCTCTCTCTCTAACAGGTCTTTCTTTCTCCCTTACACTTACTTAGTGAGTATTTTTGGCAAGCAAATTTCAGTGAAAAGTTCCCCACTGCTTGGTTCTGGGTTTTTGGTTCTGGTCGAGGACAAAAAGTACTTCTAAGCTTTGTGTAAACACCCACTAAAATCAATTTGCTGGATTTTCTACCACCAGAAAATGTGTATTTTACGGGTTACAATGGAGGAGCATCATCAGCAGCAGCAGCAGCAGAGAAAAGCCATCCAAAAATAGATGGAAATGGGGATGGAGATGAAGATGGAGTTACTGGAGAGGAGAGCGAGAGATTAGAACTGAATTGATTGTACTTTTTGGGAAAAAAAATATATACATACATACATATGTACATATATAAAACTCTGCAACTGTAGTTTCAACTTTCAGTCTGGGTTAATTATGGCCTCAATTGGTAATTATGATGAATTTAGTTAGAGTAAACTTTCTACAAAGCACAAGAGAAAGCGAGAAAGATAGAAAGACAGAGAGAGAGATAGACAATTAAATATATATTTTATAGATGAAAATCATTGTTACAATTGTGTTGAATAATTTAAGTAATTATTCTGTTAATACTTCAATAACTTTTTAGGATGCTTAAAGTATTAGTAATAATCCTTGGTAATTTTTATAGCATATATCAGGGAGCATCATAGCTATTGAAGTAACAAAATTGGTTTTTGGGGCACATTATCTATCTTGGTTTATTTTAGAGATAATTCCGGTTTTTTAATAACTTTTTAAGATGTTTAAACTATTAGTAATAATCATTGGTAGCTTTTATAGCATACATCAGGGGGCTTAGGTTATTTAGTTCTATGAAGTAACTAGCACATGTGTTTGGTTTAATTAGATGTTTTATTTAATTTTTGGACTTATTTTTAGCAATAATGTCAGTTTGGTAAAGCCCTTAAATCTTTTGTTTTTTACGCCTATTTCTTGAGCCATATATTAAGAGAAAAGAAGTTATTAAAAATTCCATTTTCATAAAATAAAAAAAGTATATTTATTACAAAATATAAAATAAATACATATAAAAGAATTTTCTTTACAAACAATTTTCCTTTTTTTTTAAAACTATGAAGAAAATGTAATGTAATTGGAAAATAAATATAAAAATATTATCATTTCCTTAAGAAATCATAAACTAATGCAGAGCTTATCTTACCTAAATTTAAAGCACTTGAATTTGTATATAGTTTGATAACTCTTTACACCTTTATTCGTTTGACATGATTAGTTAGTTAGTTTGGATTACTTTTATGTAAAAAATTTTCAAATTTATTATAGAATATATACTTTTGAGTTTACCTTTAACCTTTGCTAATTTTAACAAAACCAGCTTTCTTAGACCATTTTTGATTTATTTGCTTAACAAGACTCTACCAACGTTCATTTCTTAACCTTCCTATCTCTCCCTCTAACTCTTACTCTATCTCTCTCTCTCTCTCTCTCTCTGTCGCTCTTGCTTATGTAGCCATCAAAGTTTTTGACAAATTGTCCTTGTTCCTTTTGTTAATTGCCTTCAATTAAAATACAAATGTTATGCCACACAGAAAGTCGTTCATTCGTTCATTCATTCATACATTCATTCGTTCGTTCATTCGCTCGTTTGCTCCTATGTCATATGCTAATTAACCCATATGGGACGTCGTGTATTCGGGTACCTTCCGAAACAAATTCAACAAAACAGCATAACAAAATGTAGATAAACAAAAATATTAAATTGTAATCCGCTTAAATGAGTATAAAGGTATTAAAACACATTTGCATAATTGTTCAGATCCCAAAAAAAAAAAGAAAAATAAAAAAAAATTGGATGAGAGGGTAGCGGGGCATAAAAGACATTCGACCAATCCAATCAAAAGCCAAAAAACAATATAACAGAAGGCAACCCTCAAGAGTCCGCGCGCATGAGTTGCACGTGAGGACAATATTTAAAAATGTTTAGCATAATTAATAAGGGTCCGAAAGACATTGCCATTGCCCAGGATCTGGTATGGTATGGTATGGTATGGTATGGTCTGGTATAAGATCCATTCACATTCACAACTCCAACTCTAGATCCCTGACAAGTGCAATACAAAAAAGTTACTTCTATTCTAGCCTAATCAACCCTTGGAAAACGGTGCGCTAATTTGGCGAGGGTCCCATTGGTATGAGGTGTTCTATATGGGGTGTGGAGTGGGATGGTATGGGATGGGGTCGTGTGGAATGAGGCAACGGATGATGCCGCAGGGTAGCATTATTCACACATTCGCTTAACTGAACTCTCGGGTGTCCCTAGAGGGGGGTAAACCGCTGGGTCTGCGTGCAAATTGAATTTATTTTATTGCCACTAATTGGCTGAAATACCTGAGGGCGGCATCGGCTTTGGCTTTGGCTTTTTCGGTTTCGGTTCGTACTTACATACATTGAGAGTGGGTGGTCTATGGGTCTATTCGGCTAATAGTCGTTGCGATTCGGTTTGGATTTAGTGTATTTGCTTAGAAAAGTTTTTCTTGTGTGTTAAATAATGAGAAAGATTTTGGTAAAATAATCATACAACTAAAATAAAATTATCATCTTAGTTTAGTTTATATGTTTTTCATAAAACTGTACGTAGTAATTAATTTAAAATAATTATAGCGATTTTATTTTGTACTAATTTTATTAAGAAAAGAATGTCTTAAGAAATTATTTTGTACATTTTATTTTTTTCTTTAAATAAATTTCAAATCTAATATTAATATTTCTGAAGCTTGAAACTGATGAGAAAAAGGCAATGAAAATCAATCAATCAAATAGATAAATAAAGAAAAACTATTATATCCGATGGTTTATATCAAAAAACAAAAATCCCATAATTTATTTATATACTAAATTTTATATATTTATAGAAATGAGTTATTCAAGTTTATTTTATATATAAATTGATTTAAAATATTTTAAACTATTTCTATAGATAAAATATATCAGATTGGTAAACTTCTAAATAGCATTACAATTTAAAATCAAGTGTAAATCAACTATACTATAATTTATAATATTTTATTTACTAGAACTAAAAAAATGTCCCATGGCAAGTGAATTTCTTTGTTTTTTTATTTTCTTCAGCTACACCTCTTGGGTATATAATTTGTTTAATTTTATTACCATATCAACTTGATTAAGGTCAATTTTTCCTAGGCATCATCCCCTCCCGACCCTTCTGGAGAAAAAAAAAAACCATTAAAATTTGCTAATTAACTCAACATAAGGTTTTCTAATTTCATTTAACGCACAGTCACAGTTCGACCAAACAACCAACCAACCACTCCTCTTCACTCCAATCCAAATCCAAACCAAACCAAGAGGAAAGTTTAACCCTCAAACCAAATCTAAAGCATTCACCATTCTACCATTTCTAAACATTCCTGTTAGTCAGTTTTGAGAGTTGGAGAAAATGGTCCGGTTGCTGGTGCTGCTCAGTCGTTCGTATCATTAGCCTCTGGGGATGATTTGTTGTTTGGCAGCTTGGCACTTGATCAACGGCAATGAATTCAATTAGCACCAAAACACCAAAAGGCACAGTTACAGATGAAATGGAGGAGTACACATTCATATATAGATAGATAGATAGATAGATAGATATAAACAGGGAGCAGGGGTTTCGCCCTTACTTCTGCACTTGCTGCAATCGCATACAAAGGACATAGACACTAGACGAGACACACGACTGAGATGAGTTGAATCGTTGAATCGAGACACACCCCCTCCATTTAGTGCTCAGTTTGGTCAATTGTTTGGATTATTTTTCTGGTGAATTATTGCGTGTTGACGCATATGGTGACAATTCTCCCTTTGGCAAAAACTCCCCTCGTTTCCTTACAGCCAGCCCTTTGAGCATTTAAACATTTACTGCCTCAATATCCCCTCTCTTGGCCGCAGTTTAACCGTTTTTCCCTCATCTTTGGCAATTAGCCTTGATAATTTTTGTTTTTTTTTTTTTCTTTTGATTTGCTTGAATTGAAATTTCCTAAACGATTAAATCAAAATCATTTCATAGGCTCGATGTAACTTCAATATTTCGTTTTCCTCAATGTTTGCTTAACGCACACGCATGGATTTTTTCCTTCCTTTCAATAGGATTGATGATGGTAAACGGCGCTTGGACTGATTGGCCCTGGGACATGTGTGAGTATGTGTGTGTGTGTGTGTTTGGGTTTAGGTTTTTCGAATACAGCCAGATGGATTGTGTAAACATGACGGGTATGGATATTATGGCATTAAGAGGCAGACGACGGCGACAACCGTTCCAATGCGATAAAAATCCCAAACAGAGACAACAGTATCGAGGTAATATCTAGCTTAGTTAAAGAATATTTTGTATTGTCCATAAGAAATCTTAAACAAATTGGCAACAACAACTATTTATTAACAATTCTATTAACAATATTTTCATTCCTTAGATCTATACTTCTTATAAAACTTTCTTTCTTCTATAGATCTTCGAAGATCATTTAGTTTACACTCCAAATCAAAAAAAAGTCTTAAAACAATCTTATAATAATATCAATTTATGAATAAAATTTTTTTTCTATAAAAGTAGAGGAACAATTTTCTTATTTATTTAAGATATATGTATATGTTTTTATTTTTATAAATTTTTAATGTATTTTTTTTTCTCTTACTTTATTTAGCATTTAATACCATTTAGAAGTGATTTTTTGTACTAGTAGATAATTCTAACTAAATAGCAAAAAGTTTTCTCATAGCGGGTATCACGAAACTATATACTGAATTGTCATCTAAAATTGATTTACCTATCAATTATATTGAATACCCTTCCTTTTCACTATTTTTACCTAGCTAGTTTTCATAAAACTTTCGACAATTAAAACAAAATTCCATACATAAATTGTCATATCAATGGAGAGAGAGAGAGAGAGAGAGAGAGAGAAGGAAGTAGGAGGTGGAATATATGTATATATAACTTTCGACCGTTCTATACTTGGAGTCATCATAACCACCTACCACAACCCCCCTAAACACCCCCTCTCAGTTACCGTTTAACAAACAACCATTAGCTAGCGAACTGACTAACGAGCAATTCCCTTGCCATTGTACCACACCAACCAACGAACCAACCGACCAACCAACCATCCCCCACTCCATTCCCTTCCCACATTTCTCCGCCTTTTTGATGCAAATTTGACAATAATAAAATCCAACATATGACAATAATCGCACATATTTGACAATAAAATCAAATTGAGGAGGAAAATTTTTGGGTCGAAATATTGAACGAAAATGGAATTGAAAATCATAAATGCAAACACAAAAATTCTAACAAAAATTAAGCATAAAATGTGATCATCTGTGTTGACATGAAGATCAGAAGAGTATGGAGAATAAAAGGGAAGAGACAAAGGGAATTATTGTATGAAGAGAGGGGAGATAAAGATAGAGATAGAATGTGCGAGGGGAGAATGAAAAACCAAATTGTAACACTAAGCAAAACAAAAAGTCAGGGCAAAAACGAGTGATGACGTTTAAGAGGGGAGGCGAAAGGCGAACCCTTAACCCCACCCCTCTTTATTCATCATCCCATTCAATTGTGTGTTTATAGAAATTATAACTCAAATTTAATTTGCAACAGATGCGACAATCAGCCAGCAGTAACCGGCAATCGACAAGGATTCCAGTTTTCTGGTTTGAACTTTGTCACCCTTTTCCCCTTACCATATATACATATATATATATATATATATATATATATTTTTTTTTTTTTTTTTGTTTTCTGTTATATTTTATTTTATTTTGTTCTCGGCAATTGTCGCAAATTACCCGCTAATAGCTCAATGAATTGAAATTAGGCAGTTGCTTGGTTGCCACAGAAAGGGGCACACGGCACACGGCACAAGGGGTTAGGGGCAAGAGGAAGAGACATTGATAGAAATAGGACGTCATCGTATCCTTTTGTGTTTTGTGTGTTTCAGCTTCTGGTTGTGAGTTTACTCTTTCATTTTTGGGCCACTTCAAGGCAAATGAAAATATAAGCAGCATCAGCAACCGCAATCTCAAACAGTGGTTCAAAATCGTACAATAATTCAAGATAGTTGTTGAAAAAAAGATTTATGATTACATTAATTAAAATTGAAACAATAAAATTTCTATATAATAATAATTGCAAATTAAATGGATTTTGTTTTAAAAAATATTTTATAGAAAAAATTTCATATAATAACAAATGAAATAAAGATGTAAAGCTTAGCAAAACTTCTATTTTAGAAAATCTTTTATAAAGAGCAACATTCTCAATAAATTAAAAAACAATGTTTGTTAAAAAGCTTAAAATGTTTATAAATGTATTTATATATTAAATTTTTTAGAATTAATAAACTACTATTAAACAACTGAACTTTTTTATAATGTATCCTATATATCTAGAAAAAAAAATCTTTATATAGATACTTTGATATATAAATGTATAACATAAAATGTATTTATTTCAAACCTCAAGTTTTCTACAATTTTTTATTATTTTAACCAAAATTCAACTTTTCCTGAAATTTTTTCCTTATTGATTCCTTGATTTTTTTCTTTTAGATTTTTAATGTACTATACCAATGTATTTTATTACATTGAGCTAAAAATCGTCCTGTCATTCCTTCTTCAATGAAAATCCTCTTTCTCTTTTACTCCCAGTTAAGCCATCTCTCTCCCTCTGTCTCGCTGTCTGTTCCCTTTTCTTTTACTATTTTCCCAATGAATTTTTATTAGCCCACAGCAACAATAAGAAGAGAAACTGCTGCATAATAACAACACCAACAGCAGCAAAAGCAACAACAGCAGCAACATAAGCAGATCAAACAAGAACAAGCTATAATAACAACAATATAAAGCATACTTCAAGGCAACACCCAATAGATAAATAAAAGAAAGAGAAACCTTTTTTTTTGCTCTCTTTCTCTCTCTCTTTCTGTCCCTGTCTGTCTGCCTCTCTCTGTCTATTTGTCTGTCAAAACACTTGAAAAAAATTACGTGATAAAGTGGACAGATGAGTTCTAAATGGGCTGACAGAAACGATAAAACGGGCAAAAGAAACCGTACCAGATACGTATGGATATACTTATACATATATATATGTACATATACATATGTACATATGTGATTTATTTGAAAACAATATGCAACAATTTACATAAACGTTTCTTAGTTTTTTAATTACTATTGTAAATATGAATGAAACGCTTAATAATCTAACATAATGTACAGCAAAAGAAAGATTGCAATATAAATTATTATGCAATATTAATAAATATAAAAGTAACTTAAACATAATTACCTATTGTACTTGTTATGATACCTTTATACCAAAACACTATGAAAGAGTATTTAATATATACTTTATTTATATATTAATTAAAATTTAAACAATATAATTGATATTAAATAATAGCAAAAATAAATTTATTTAATTTCTAAATCTAAGCAAAACTTTTGTTTTGAAAAATCTTTTATAAATGAAATTCCAAATAATTTAAAGAACAAAAAAAATTCAATTTTAAAGCTAAGCAAAACTACTATTTTGAAAAATATCTTATAGGGAAATATTCTAAATGAATTCCAAACAATGTTTGTTTAAAAGTTCAAAATATTTGTAAATATATTCTTTGTGTAATATCTTATTGCATTAATTAATTACTAAGTCATACAAAAAACAATATATTAATATTGTTTTTGATAATACTACCAATATACTAAATTATTTGAGGAAATATATTGGTTCTCAAAGAGATTATGTCTAAAATAAGATTATATTAATTTACCGATTTAATATATATACTACAAATGTTAGTTCAATCGAGTAAAGTTAACGTAAACGGGTACAAATATCACTATCGATGGTAACCCTTAGCCATATCGGTTACAATACCTGATTACCATTATCAAATATATAATTTTAGTTCGGTTTGTCTTCTGATAATTCTTCAATTTTTATATTATACTTATTTATATTGCGGAAATTGCGGCTCATCATGATTTTTTATAAATATTTGTTATTTTGTTATTGCCCGATTTGAAAGAAATTTGCTACATTTTAATTAGCGAAATAATTTTTAAGTGACACTATAAATTTAGTCATAATTATTGTCTAAGCAATTAAGTCTGATTATCTCAGACCGCACACACAACTTTTGATTTATTTGCTCCGATAAGCAATAGCAGCAGCAGCGGCAGCAACCAAGAGAAGATATCGAAAGAAGGTACCTACAAATAAATAAATATATATATACTATATAATCGAGTTCAGTTAAGATGATAGACAAACAAAAAAAAAGTGTGTGTGAGATGGTGTAAGAAATTCAATTGCCCAAGTATTATAAGTATTTATAGCTAGTTAGCACAGACAGTTCTTAAATGCAATTGTGATTAGATATCGAATAGTAATTTAGTTGATGTCTTCTTTTTTTTAATTTCTTAAAATAGTTAAAGGGTTCTCCAGTAAAAGATTACTTTATAGAAAAGTTATATATGTATGAACAATGTAATTTGTTGTTAAATGTCTCAATGGGATTCAAGTGCTAATCTTTTGTTTTAAAGATTAATCAGTTTTTATTGAGCATTAGTTGTTTTTGGTTTTACTGTATTTTTCCTTCTTATTTTTTTTCTTTTCTATTTTTTTTTTTTTTTTTTGGGTGCAAATGTGTGTCTGATACTGATTGGTTAGTTGGATTTTCGTTACTATATTGTATATTGTTCTGTTGAAATTGAAGGCCGATAGATTTCACATTGAAGATTAAAGATTGTGAAAGAAATTCCGCAAAAATTTTGTACAATTCTTTTTATAGCAGTGATTAATCACTTAAACAGGGCTTCAATCAGGGCTGCAATAACTGAACGATAATTATTGTTACATGAGGCTAAAATTTCAATTGAAAAATGCTAAATATATTGCCAAAAGAACTTGCCAAAGAACTTTCCTTAAAAATAAAATTTAGTCATTTAATTGAGTTATATTTAAGATCCGTTTATTTGCCATCCTAAAAGAATAAAAAAATTATATACTTTGAATCATATATATATTCTATATAATAAGTACATGTAAAAGTTTACCCAACTTTTAGTTTACCTTTAAAACGATTTTCTTTTTTTTTTGAATAATTTTACTTTTATTTTCTTTCATTTTCGTTTTCATTTTCACAAAAAAAAGGCAAAAAAAAAATGCAATACAATTTACTAAAATTGTTTTGTTGTTCTATTCGGTTTTTTTGTTGTTGTTGTTGTTTGTTTTACAATTACTTACACAGAGATGAAAAAAAAATTGTTATGCTGATACAATAGAAACTAAACTAATCTCATTTATTATAATTAATATATTTATACTTTAACTGTAAATTTTACATTTATGTTTATGTACAAATACTTTTTAGGGGCTGGAAGTTTTGTTGTTCTGTTTTTTTTTTTTAGTTAATTATTTTATTATCACACATGGCGCGATTTGTTAATGCCAATTCCCACATTGATTTTGTTTTTCTTTTTTTTTCATAATTTTTGTTCATTGTTTTTTTTTTTTTTTTTGACTGTGATTTTATGAAACGCAACCAACATAGGAGGGGAGAATAAAAAAAAAAACAAGCCAAAGATATAGAGAGAGAGAAAAAAAATGCTAAGTGAAAAATACTAAATATTAAATAATAATAAAAATAAAATTTCAACTAATTGCGATAAATAAATAAGCTAAGAGATTGAGATGGCGATGACAATGACAATGATGAAATGAGGGCAAGATTACAGGGTGTCTCATTTGGATTGACTAGAAATTAATGGGAAGTTATTTGGGCTTGGTTTAGGATTCAGAAGGGTGTGGGGGAAGGAGTGGGTTCTACATTGTCTCTTTGTCCTAACTGGCTGATGAAGCACTTTGTTGTTGTTGTTGCTGTTGCTGCTGCTGCTGCTGAGCCTTTGCCCTCTCCTTGGCCTCCTGTTGGGCCTTTTTAGATCGCTTCCATTTCATGCGACGATTTTGAAACCAGATTTTCACCTGAGTCTCTGATAACATTAGGCCACTGGCCACTTCGAAACGCTTAGGTCGACTTAAGTATTTATTTTGTTTAAATTGCTTCTCAAGCTCCAGGAGCTGTTGGGAGGTGAAGGCAGTGCGAGGACGACGGGTTTTACCCAATATGGCATGATGTGGATAGGCAGCCAGTTCGGGTATACGATGATGCAGCATCCCGGCACGAGCCAAAAATTCGAATTGCAATTGAGAGGGCATAAAATTTGGACCCATTGGCAACTGGAAATGAAAAACAAAAATCAATTAAAACATATTTTTAAAATTACAATATTGAATAGAAACTTTGCTTATGTTGAACTAATTAGTTTTTATATATTTTTTTCTAAATGGGGAATAATTTTTAAATCTTTTTTTTCTAGATTTTATTTTAAAAAGAGATCATTTTGGTTGATCTATAAACTAGACTTTTCAGTAGACAATTTTAAAGTTTCAAGAATTTAGGATTTTGAGAAAGTATTTAAATATTTCTAAATGTTTTAATAAAAAAAATGTCTTTAAATGGCATAAATTATCAGATTGATAATTAAGAAATTATAGTTTTTAATTCTTTCAAAAGAAATGTAGATAATTTCTGGTTTTAAATATTGTTAAGAAAACTAACTGAAGAATCTTTGAAATTTGAATTGTAAATGCTTACCGGTATAGGTTTGCCCGATGGATCCAATGGCCTATGGAATGCAGAGCCACCTTGTGCCAACAATTGATATGGATGTCCACCCGCATATAGGGGGAAATCTTGTGGCCTGATGGGACTGTGCGGTGGTACAATGGGTTTTTTGAATTCATCATGCAAATCGCCGGGCATGCGCAACATGTGTGACGATTGGGAATGATGTGTTCCAGACTGCGGTTGCAATTGATCCTCACAGCCAGGACTTATGGGTGGACTGGAACGATGCGATGATGAGGGAGATTCCGATCTATAATTAAACAAAAGAAAAATGGGATAGAGAAATTGTTAATTATTTATTTGGCTGTGTGCTATTGTGACACCCTGTTTCAAGTGATACTTGTTACGTGAAGTTACGTATCAAATGATAATAATGATGATCATGACAAACGATGATGATAAATTGAATTGAAAACAATTAAGGTCTTGATTATAATTTGTTTGCTTTTCCCTATATTCGCACTTGAAAATTAGCCTCATACGTAATCTGAATGTATGTGAAATGTAATATGGCCCGATGACGATAGTTGGTTAAGTGGGATGGTAACAGTTTGGCCATGTTTTCGAGTGTTGCCAAAGCTAATTTAAAGCCATGTGAAATGATATTGCCTCAAATTGCTTCTGCATTTCATTTTTGGACATACAATGGCAATTATTAAAAGTTGAAGTGAGCCAAGTAATTATAAGCTTAAAACTTTGCTTTTATAGATATAAAATATCTGAATATGCCATCGATTAATAACTTCCAATATTAAATACTTTAGCTATCTATATGTAGTATATCAAAACAGATTTTTATACTATATCTATTGAAGTCCATCCATCATTAATATTAGAAAAATGATTTAAGAGTTAAATATATCAATAATTTGTGAATTATATGAAAGATGGTATGAAAAGGTTTTACTTTAAGAAGTGGATATTTACGTAAACAATTAGATACTAAATTTTAAAAAATTTGCCTTAAAAATTCTTTTCCTAAACTGATCTACCAATCTTGTTAATCGATATCCAAAATGATTATCCAATTTAATTATACATAGTTAATATAGTTTATTTTTATAAAAAACGCACCTTGACATGCCGTCGGGACTGGGTGAATCATATTCCCTTGAATCTCGAATTCGTTGCATTTCCTCATGATCGGCGGCAGCGGCTTGTGCTGCAGCAGCTGCCTGTGCCTGGGCGGTAACAAAGGCATGATGGGCAGCGGCATTGTGGAGTTCAATATGATCCCTACTGCTGGCATAGTGGAGGGCGGCTAGACGATCGTCAACAAGTAGATCACGATCACCATTTGTTATACCAATTGGGGATGGTCGATTATCGGCCGATTGATTTTTGGCTAACAAGGCATCTATGCAAAATGATTTCTTTGGTTGACTTTGCAATGTTGTCGTTGTTGTGGTTGTTGTGCTATTTGTAGTTGTTGTGTTTGAAGGTGATGTTGCTGATGATGTTAAAGATGACGGTGGTACAGGTCCTGGCATTAATGGTAAACGCGGCAGGGGATACGGTGAGACATGATGTGTCGGCAGGGATGGATGTGAGGGGAATGCCTCAACATAGAGACGTGTCGGTGGCGGTGCTGGTGGTGGTGCATTAGGTGGACAGGCCATTGGCATGGGAGCCACTAACAATGGCATTATATTGCTTGATGTTTGTTGGGATAATAGTGTTTGATCTGTTGATAGTTCCCTATCCTGTCCAGGACTGTGATTGGGAGCGTAAACACTTTGAGGTGATCCTGTAGTCGCCTGCGAATGTGTTGGACTGCTGGAGGCAATAAGCAATGTGGCTGGTGGACTTGGACTTGACGCTTCTTGCGATCTGGGGGATAATGTTGAATTTTGACTACACTGATCGTAATCAGGAATAGCGGTGGCTGTGGCGGCGGCAACGGCGACAGGCGGTGGTGCGGTATGGGAGGCAGCTGCTATATGACTTAATAACAATTGCGACGGCATTGATAGTGTCGTCTGTGGTGCGGCTGGTGACACTTGGGCACTGGACATGCCTAATAATAATATAAAAAAAAAAAACCTTTTTTCCCACACCGTGTTGTTGTGGTATTTTTTTTTTTTTTTTATTTTCTATTTTATTATGCGTTTTCTTTCTCTCTTCTTTTTTCGTTTTTCTTTTTCAACACAATATTCATACGTAACGGTGCGGCTTTAATCAGCAGCAACGGCAACGGCAGCGAACTTCACGCGGCGAACGTTCAGCAATGACTGTGGCTCTGCTCGATTGTGCTGCTTTGTCATATACTCGCCTTTTGCCTGCTATACAGGCAAATAGTACGTACACACGTACACACGCACACAAACATAAACACAAGCGCAGAGACAACCACCATTTAGTTGCTCTCTCTCACGCTTACTTGATTGGCTTCGATGCGCTCTCTCTGGTGGCAAAGATGGTGGCTTTGCTTATGGCTACGACAAGGCTAGCACTATATTGGGGGCGTTAACGTTTAATATAAAAATAAGAGAAATAAAAATGTCTGTCGCATGGGCGTGGTCTAAAATGGGGGAAATCTTCTAAAATTTCATATAAATTGTTGGAAAAACGAGCTATAATTGCCATCATTATGGAGTGTTCAGTAGTCATCACTAACAAGTTCAGCTCAGACAGAAGACCAGCAGCAGCAACAGCAGCAGAAGTAGAGCAATAAAGAAGATGAGATGAAGGATAAAAAGAAGAAAGAAGGGAGCAATGATGAAGACTAATTAAGGCATTTTGAAGCTAAGCTTTAAGCTTTTTTTTCTCACTTTTATTTTGTGTTGACTTTGTTTTTCTGTGTTTTGGCAAGTAAAAATCAATAATCTACTCTTGTTCAAGTAATAAATGATTATTTCTATGGGATTTTTATAACTTGGTTGCCTCATTTATTAGTAAGAGGCAACTATAAGAGAAAGACAGAGGGAGATAGAGAGAATGGGAAAAAATGGTCGTCGGTTAATGTCCCTATAATGCATTTTTTATAATATTTACGTGTGTCTGAGACTTGTCTAAGTATGTATGTGTATGCATGTAAGTATGTATGTATGCTAGTGTGTGGGTGCGTGTGTAATGGTCTGTCAA
Organism: Drosophila emarginata; assembly: GCA_037075365.1. NCBI lineage: Eukaryota > Metazoa > Arthropoda > Insecta > Diptera > Drosophilidae > Drosophila > Drosophila emarginata. The sequence goes on from JBAMCD010000296.1 coordinate 6,647,115, forward strand.
AGTCATATGCTTAGCATTTTATGACCCTTAGACACTCATCAGCAAAGTGAGTGAATGCTGATAAACAATGGATAAGAGCGGGTGAGCTGGTTAAGGGAAGGGAACGAATGGTCAATGTGAGGCTCTAATGTCGTCTTGATGGATTACTAAGTGGTCCATTGTATTACCTAGCACACATGAATGGACCACATACATACATACATTCAACTGAAATGTATTAGTTGGCCAAAAAAAAGGAAATAACGGACAAGAAATCAATTGATATTTGTGCACTCTAAGAATATTCCATTTCCATCACATTATTCACAAATCGTTTTTAATTTACATTATTTGGTTTTGATCTTAACATAATTAAGGTTAATATCGTTTAAAAAACTATTAAAACATGGCTAAGACAATTGCAATACCTATGTATATATCTTCTTTAACTATTGACCATTATAATAGTAAAAAAGAGTTACCGTGAATCTATTAAGGAATACAATTTTTAGCTAGACTTCAAATGTTCTGTAAAACATAATAATCCTAATGTAGGATTATGTATATGTATATATTTCATTAATGGATTTTTCTATGTTTCTTATAAATTTAACTAATCAGGCATTAAATTGGGCCAAATTGAAATCGCAATAAAAATAAATTGTCCCATATGTTATGGCAATTTAGCTTTTGTGGTCAAACATCAAACATATCCCACCCTGTGTATCGTGTTAATTCAGCCGATAAGTGAACAATAATGCTATAAAAATTCCCTGACGCCTCGAAAATTTCAACAGATTTTCCTCCTTCTCTATCTCTTTCTGTCTCTCTCTCTCTCTCTCTCGCTCTCTCTCTTTTATTCAATCACTCTGCCACTCTGGTCTGGGCCTTTTTTTGTTCGAGCCTGTTAGTTAGGCAAAGTAAACAACCAAAGAAGAAAACTTATCCAAGGGATGAAATTTTTAGGAGTGAGAATTTAGGGTTGATGTCGTTTGACTTTCAACACTTCGCTGTGGAGGAGGGGGAGGGTTTTATAAAAATTTGTTCTACTGCTGGTTTTTTTGTATATGTTTCAAAAATTGAAATTGCAAAAAAATTAATCACTTTACCATTGACACAACAATTAATTGACATTAAATTGCATTATCAACGAATAAACAATAAATAATATGCACATCATTTTTTTGCAGTCTCCTCTCGATGTCAATAAGTAAGTAAGTGAGTAGCTTCATTTATGTATAAATATCGCATATTGGCTCATTATATTGACAAAGAGTTGGCAAAGAGAGTTTCCACTATATATATATACATATACTCACCCATAAGTCACTACTACTACATGGTGGTAGACAGGATCGCTGAATAAGATTTAATATTGAATTCAACTAAATATAAAAACATAGCAAAACAATCGAATCTAATCAAAGAAAATAATTGTTATAAGATGATAATATAATTTAGATCATTTGAAATCTTACCAAATGTTTATACTTATTATAAATATAGATTATTTAAGATTTTTATCATTGGGGATAAACAAATAAAATAAAACGGATAAAATATATCTTTCTAAAATATGTCTTTAAAAAAAATATATTTGAATAGAAAAATAAAAAACTATATAGAAATACATACTTATCTTCGCAGACGAAAAGATTTAAACTATGTACTTATATACATATAAAAGCTTCTGAGATGAAGATTAATATTTCTTAACTAAGGGATTATCAGTTTAATTAAAATCATTTTTGCTATCCCCTATTTGCTACTTCCATGTTAAAAAATGGAAAAATTATTACAGCAAATGATTGGGAGTTTCGTTGTTGTTTTTTTTTTCTTTTTTTTTTTTTTGTTTTATTATTTTTCATTTTATTTGCCTTTTTTGTGAGTAATTTTTAAAACAAACTGAGGTGTGTGGGGATTGGGATTGCTGCTGTTGTTAATGATGATGGGATGGCTATAATGATGATGGAGTTGCAGCATAAATGACATAAGTAAACGGGGTCAAATGTGAAACCATTTGGCAAGCATTTACTTGATTTGATTTCCTTTAAATAAAGTTTAATGCTTTTCTTTGTTTTTCTTTTTTTTATTGGGTTTTGATTTGCTTTATGCCGTTTTCTTTCCATCTTTTGTGTTTATATAAACTATTCTAGACACAACAAACAAAATTGTCCATTGCACGTGGATGGGTAAATAAATATCGTATAATGAATATAAAATTGGAAGGAGGTCCAAAGAAACAACAGCAATCAATCTAGCTCCATCATCAGCCACCATCAGCCACTACTCCTTACTCAATGCACTAATTTCCAGTTAGTTTAGGTCCCTTTTGGGTTCAGTGTTAGGGTAAAGGGGTAGGGGGATCTTGAGTACGTGGTTAAAGAAAATACACTTTGGCACGTTTCTTGTTAGATACCAACAATAGTTTTGTTTTTTTCTTTTGGACATTGCATGTTATATATACATAGATACATACATATGTATGTATATATAGAAGTGAATTGCATTTTGCTGCTTTTTGTTCTTTGTGCCAGTTTGCCCTGTTTATTTATTTTGGCATAGGTGAAGAGTTCAAATTAAGCCAAGAGAAAACATGAAAAACTTGCTTTTGTAAAAACACAATACAAAAATAATGGTACAGGTTCGATTCGAAATGTGATATATGTACATATTACTATATATACATAAGTAATCTTAAAAACAGCTTTAAAAATCAATATAACACAAAGCAGAATTAAGAGATAATAAAAATGAATAACTAAAGACTAGTTCGAATAGCAAAAAAATATATCAAATTATGATCTATAAAGAATATCCAATTTATCTTTTTATATTTTTCCATCTATTATTCCATCTATCTTTGTTTATTGTTTGCAAACCTGAAATTGATAAATAAACTCTCTAAGAAGTTATATATATAAGCTTAAGATTAACAAAAATATAATTTATAAAATTTATTTTTATTTTAGCTACATTCTTCAATCTTTTAATATTTTATATAAATATGACTATATGACTTATAATTTCATTAATAGATGTTTAAAAGTAAATATATATTTTGTTTACAGATGAAACAATAGATTTCTGAATAAATCCAATACATTTTAAGGGGAATTTTAAAAAGAGAAATAAATATAAAAATGAATTCCATTTATTATCAAAATATCGAATGTTTATTAATCACATTGATAGTAGTATATATTTTTAAGGGCTATTTAAACATTTTTTTTTATTCTATCTATTTTATATAACATCTACAAAAAATTTCAAGTAGCTTCCACACTCAACTAGCAATTATAATATATATATACATATATATATATATATTGTATAAAAATAAATCGTTGACGTACAACACTCTTTAAATTTTCATTAAAAATCAACTAAGTACACATATCAGGCGAAAAGTAAAGAGGAGGACAACAGCAACAAAAAAAAAACCGACTCGACAGAAATAAAACAAAAAAATAATTCTCATTTGGCGATAATAAAGTAAATTTTTCAATTATTGACACAAAATTTTAATTCATTTTCAACATTGAAAAATACTTTCATTTCATTGTTTTGTTGTTGTTGCTTTTGGCTTTTGTTTGATAAAGTTTTTTATAATTGAGTCGTGTTTTTTTCATTAAGTGCGCGCGAATTGATTTCTGCCCCTTTTCGGACCAACTGATAAATGATAATAAATGAGTTTTTTATTAAAAAAAAATACCAAAAAAAAAGTGAAAAAATTCAATATGATATATATAAAAAGAAGTAGCATATAGTCATTCATTAATATTATATATTACCTAATGGAATGCAAAAATTATATACATATTTGATCAGAGATAGAGCAAAAAGTTTACGATAATCCTTGAAAATATTGAAAGCTGCATAATGGATTTACAGAGGAAATCAATATTCTAAGTGGCCAACTGATTCAAACTGATTGCAAATTATGGACAATATTTTTTTGTCAAGTATGTATTCCCGATTAACCAATTCAGGTCTCTCCAGAGACCAAAGAGCAATATTTTAATTGGCCACAAAATGATTATAACACTAACTAAACTTTTAATCGCAAAATTGTGACTATCAAGTTTATTAACGTCATATGTTTATATATTTATATAAGAGTATTAAAAAATTCTTCTTTGAATTAAAAACAAATTTTGGCTGCAAATTTTTCCTCAACTATCATAATTAGTTGGATTGTCTTAAACATTTAATTATGTTTAATAGCTTTCCCACTCAAAAACTAATTTATGAAATAAATTAAGATCTAATATTTTGAATTTCTCATTATTCCACAATATAAAATCTGATAATTTTGGCTGAAAACTAAATATATCCTTTTTTACCATAAGAAAAATCAAAGAATTAAAGTACTTAATTATATTTAAAAAATCTAGATATAGGTTTAGCTTATACAAATATTGTATCCTTCAGATATACATATGTATGTACATATCTCCTTAATGATAATTTTTTAATTGGACACTTGATTTGTCATAAATTCAAGAATCTATAATAGGTTTTTAATCAATGAAATATATCAGTATTTTCAACTTATAGTTTCTAATTGAAAATTAATCCATCATAATAGACGTCAAAGGTGAAGTGAATGGTGGGGAAAGAAAGGGAAAGACTGAGAAACCCGAAATATATAGTAAAAACCGATAAGAAGGAGATAATAAACGAATCAAAGACAAATAGGTCCAACCAACAAAAAAACCGAAATATGTAGGTGTGCGTGTGTGTGTGTGTGTGTGTATAAAATAAAAAAAAATATATATATTATTTAATAACGATAAAGCCACAAGCACAGGATATGAGTAAATACTTGTTTTGGCTGACGGATAACCCAAAAGAAGGGTAATCAGGGTGACGGTGAGGGTGAGAGAGTAAAGGAGACGCGTCACATTATCTGGCAATTGAATTTACAAAGCAAATAATTACCAAATGCCAGGCAAATACGAATCGTATATCAAGTATATTCAACACTTTCTATCTCTCTCTGTTAACCCACTCTCACCTTTCTCGCTCCCGCTGTCGCGACTCTTTGTCTCTGTCTATGTTAGTGTCTGCGTTGCTGTTGCCGTCACTGTCTGTGGAACTGTTTAAATAAATACAAAAATACAAAAATACAAATCAAAATGCGATTTTCGAGCCGACCGACCTTACCATAACATACCTTACCTTTAGCTTACCTTCTTATCGGCTGAAACTCTCACGTTTACCTTTCCGCTGTTGTCGTCGCTGTCGCCGTTGCAGTAGAAGCGCCAGTCACCAGCAGCAGCAGCAACAACAATAACCAGAAGACAAGACAAGGAAGAGAAGAGGTTAAAAAACTTTACGTGTCGCAACGACAACAGTTCAAATGTATTTTATACCCAGTAAACATCCTTAATACACATTTGGAATTTCATATATGTATAATTGCATCTATGTACTTTGCATTTAATTGGCATTGGTAAATGTATAATTATATATCCTTTAATTATATATCTGCATAATTAATTATATAAAAAATGTTTACAAATATATGCAATATTTTTTAATCTATGACTTATTAAACCCAATTATCAGACTGATGTCATGCTGTTATCTCTATGGTTAATTGCTCTCGAAAGTAACTATCCATTGTTTTAACTTGATTCAAGTACTTATTATTCATTAACTGTTGAGGCAAAATTTATATATAAGTATTCTGTGTAAACTTTTAATTTTTTTTTTGAGGAAGCAAAGTTTTCTTATCGCTTATTGTTTGATTCATAAGTCATATGTTTATATAGTATATATATAAATATGTATTCAGTTACTCATATTGTATTAGGACTGTATGATGCATAGCAACAATAAGTAAATGCATCTCATCATTTCGACAATATGTTGACTGGGTAAATGTAAATGTGTTTGAGTTTGAGTTTCGTTTGAGTATGGGTATTTGTATCTCTCTTGGCAAAATGTAAATAAACACTAACTGCCGTGCATTTTGCTACACATTTGCCTCACTCGATTGGAATTGAGATTGAGGCTCCGACTCCGACTCTGACTCCAATTCCAATTCCGATTCCGTTTGTGTCTTCATTTCTCTGGCTCTTCATCTCCGTCTCCCCGGCTCTTTGGCATTGAGAATTTGTTTACGCTGCGCGTTTAATGAGGCAGTAGCAGCCAAATGGCAATTTGATATGTGCACTAAGCTAAAGTCATTCACAAAAATATATAGATTCCAAATTGAAAACCACAGAACAAATTCTATAAAAATCAAGCGCAAATACTTGAATTTATATGAATATGGAACAGCATTAAGTATTTTAATTGCATACTTTAAGGAGGCAGCAAGGATTTGATATAACGGTTTATTAATAAAATCGATTAACATTCTTAGTTTAAGAATTTCACAATATTTTAAATAAATTTAAGATTAATTTTAATTTAATCAAAGTGGACAATATGATGTTCTAGTCATTGAAACGGTGAGTAGTAACAAAAGCTCTTAAAGAGAGCTTATCAATAAAAAAGCAAAAAAGAAAAATAACCACTAGGAGGCCTGACAACTAAGTAAAAAAAAAAAAACCAAAAGAAAAAAATTAGTTAGCCTTTTGCTTTTGCCTCCAAAATTGATATTTTCTTCTCCCACAGTGTAGAGAAGTCTTATCTTACCCCATACTCACCAATAAATATATCGCTAATAATCAATTTTCAATTAATTCAAACCGCATATCAGCTCCCCCTTTGTCGCAACACCCCCACAACACTCCTTGCCTATCTACATATGGTAGTCCTCATACGACATCTTAACCAAATATAGCTATAGAAATTATAGAAATTTGTTTAAAGTCGTTTAAATTGCACTTTAAGCATAAAATAGCCTCTAATCTAATCGGCACAAGAAGGCAGCGATTTAATTTATATAATCAACTTGTTTTTATAATTAAAAAATATTAAAATTGTTTATTATAAAGACACATAACTTCGACTCCAGATAGCGTCCAAGTGGATTTTTGTTTTATGATCACTCTTCTGAAACGTTTCTCTTTTCACAACTCAAAACAACATTATGAGTATATATGTATGTATATTATTCTTTTATTATTTATTACTTTGTATTAAGTAGTTATTATTTTTATAGTTTAATAGTTTATCAATCGATGTATTTTGTTTAATTTGACGAAATTAACAATTTTTAAATTAATATTAAAGCGAAATCGGATAACTTATATGGTATAGCTTTATTTAAAATTAAGGTAACGAATTTACAAGAGTATACAATATTCGACTTGACAATTGCTAGTCTGGTCTTTTGGTTTTTTTTTTTGGTCAGTTTGATTGGTTTGTGGCCGGGTCTAGTCTGTACCCCGACCCCTGACCGATTTCCCTGTTGATTGGCCTTATCTGGCGATGGCGGTGATGGTGGTGTAGGAGGGAGACCTAATTGAAATTGCATTGAAATTGATTGATTTGCTCATAAATGCCGAAATACTAATCGAAAGAGCGTAAATTCTTCTTCAACGCTTATTTGTTAATCGTTTTATTTGGCCTGGATTATTGTATATATATATATATATATATATATATATATGTGTGTACGCATACAATATGTATGTATGTGTGTGGCTTTAGGTTTTGGTTTTAGGGTTTGAGTTTCGCTTTCCCTATCGTTCGATTTCTAGTAATTCAAGTGGGTCTATGTGAGCAGATGTCGCCGGTGAGTAAGAGAGGTGCAAAGTTTCAATGATGTTATAAATCAAATTGTTTAATATTATAAATTATATTTAAATGGCGTCTGAATGGGTCAAAGACGCTATTGGAAATGTTGGCCTTCCTCTTTTTTATAGGGCTCTTGAGATATGCAACCCAAACTTTCCATTTCAAAATAAAAATTCACTTTTACCCTTTCATAATATAAAATCTTGCCAAATATCATGCAGCTTTTGTTATATATATATCCTTTTATAACCTTTCAATATTTCTAATTTACAGAACTTAATTGGTTGTTGGAAACCTTTAATTGTCACGTATGTAAAATGTCTCTGAGATTCCCCCAAATGAGATTTCCATTTACAATTCCCACGTTTATTAGTTAGGCGACACACACACACTAACACATACATATAATAGAATTGAGAAATTTATGTTAATATCGTGGCAAAACATTTAGCAAAGTCAACAGAGAAAAAAAATGAAGAGAAGTAGACAGCATCGCACTTATATTTATATCCATTAAAAGGGAATTTCAATAAAATTTACGATATGGTATGGCAAAAATGTCACCAATGTGGCGCCACCTATCAGTAGTATAAACATTGAGGGGGTGGAGGGACTGGTAATGGGGGGAAGGGCTACCTCAGTTACGCATTAAAAACGTTTTTGTGCACAACGAAAAACGAATAATTCGTAGATAAACAAAAGACTGAAGAGCAAAAGCCAGAAGCCAAAGAGAAGTACAGGGGTAGGGAAATGGGAAGAGTAAATATTATTTATTTTAGGTGGATGCCCGAAAAACAAAAAAAAAAAAAACACAAAAAAATAAAAATCGAAAAACGGTTTAATGGGTAAACACCTTTAACTAACAATAAGATAAAGTAAGAACAGAACGAAATTTTGGATAAACCGAAATTTCTACACCCTTTACCTATGTACATACATACATATACATATGTATACACATAAAGGTAGGCTTCTCAAATTATTGAATTTCTTTGACATTTTTTTTGAAATAAACAATTTTCAAGCGCTAGTTTTTGCAAAGACTATTTTTGGTATTAATTATATTATTTTATTTATTTCAATTATCAATTGATTAGAATAGATCTAAATTGAGGGAAAATTAAAAAAAAAAACCTTTCAACTTTCATATCGTAATGAATGGGGGCTCTTTTGTGAGGGTATTTGGCTAATAATTTAAAGGAGGACTATGAAAAAGGGAGGTAATATGTATAATGGATGGTAACGGAAATTTCCTCTTGAACTAAATCGAAATCTTTTCGATTAGCTGCCGTTTAAATGTAGATTGCTTATAGATTATTTATTTTTTCGATTGGTTTTCCCTAGATTAGGCTTTACAGCGTAGAAGGAATTTTGATTTATCAATTGGCAAACTTCTCTTTGCTTTTTTGTCTAATCAAGATGGTATTAAGCTTTAATCATAGACGTTGATTTACCAGTCCAGTGCCCTATAAATAATAAGCCCAGTAACAATAAAAAATAAAATAAAAAAAACTAGTCATATATTAATAAGAATTTTATTAAACAACCAACAGCAACATCAACAATTTAGCTTATCAAAAATTTTGAAATTTTCATTCTAACTATGCTATTTTTGATTTGTGCAAAGCGATAATGATATTACCTACACTACATATAATACATACATACATACATATATATGTATATATATATGTACATACATACATATGTATGTACTATAGATTTCCTTATTATTTAGTTAGTTATGACAAATTATCGTTAACTTCCGTATCTCTAACATTGTTTTCATTTTGACTTGTAAAATGATTCAATTATAATGAAAATTGTATACCCAATTTTATTATTTTGCTCTTTATAGACATTGTGTCACCCCCAATATAATGATGATGATGATGATGATGGTGATCCATTGATAAGTAATCAAAATGTGTAATACCAAAACCAGCAATTGCACCCCATTGACGCAAAACGTTTGGGTTAAGTTCTTCCGGTTGGAATGGGTCATTCCGAATGCCAAGAAATGGCGTGAATGGCGTGCACTGAAGAAGGAGAATGAAAAGTATATTAATTGATAGGTAATTGATGAATGAGTGAACTGTATTACTATGAATTATAAATTTCATGATAAATTTATGTTATATTAATGCAATGACCGATTCCCTATTTTCGGTGTATTGCAAATTTTATAAACTTAGCTTGATAAGTTTTAAATATGTATATGCAAAAAATGGCATTATAGGTATTATTAGAAAAGAATATTGTCAAATATACAATAATTTATATTAATCTTATGTATTTAACTAAATTTTGATACTAAAACTTGAAGCATGAGATGAACTTAAACGTAGAAAACGATTAACAAAGTCTAATAATTAATATAAATAATACAAACGTTCATTAATAAATAATAATATATTAAATTTATAGAATTACTTTAATTATTATATTATGTATAATATATTATAGACATACATACATACATATATGGAAGAATTACTTGATGAATGATTTATTTCTAGTAGTGTTATCTTCTATTAATCTTTTTGTTTGAAGAATGGTTAATTGTTTCCGATTTCTTTTATTTTCCAAAGCCACAAATCAAAGGAACATTTTTAGAAGAAAGTATCCAAATGTAGATACCGGGAATTATTACTATTTAGCTTTATTGATTTGGGGCATTAGTCACAGATAAATACATAATATTATATTTTGGCATATCATAACTCGGTCAATGCCTTAGATCAACAAAAAGCTCATTAAACCCCAAGACCAAGCCCCTAAAGCAACCTTCATCGCCCGTCTTTCCATAAGAGAGATAAAGCGAAATTGAAATGTAAACCGCCTAAAAGCCCCTTTTTCCCATTCCCCCATTATAGCCTGGCGAGAAATCGTAATATGAATACCGAGATATATTGACTCAAAACGGTAGCCGCTCAACAGTGGCTAAATGGTCATAATTAAACGTCGCTCCAACGATTTATTTGCATAAGTCGGAGAAGTGAAGTGCGAGGTAAACTCTAAAGTGAACCAAAGCTGCCGACTGCCTAAAAACCTCACCCCGCCTCACCCAATCCGTCCCCCAACCAACCAAACCACTCAAAGACTTCATCATCTTCTCACTCCTCTTGCTCCGTCTCCGTCTGTTTGTATCTCTCCATTCTGACTGATTCATAATAAAAAATAAAATAAAAAAGAAAATCCTCCACATGCGCCATTCTAACCATTTAGACAGCAATTTACAAGAAATTGTCATATGACCAACAGTATTTGTGACTTTACTTAGTTTAAATTATGGGGACTTATCAAATGTAATTTATATACATATTTTGCAGAGAATTGTCTTACGTATCTGGCCATGTTCCGTTTAATTGCATGCTAACTGTACTTAAATATCTTTATAATTGACGCCAGTCACCCACTCAATGAAGAATGTCGTAAAACATGAAATCGTATCGAGGCGTAATACTAGTAGGTCTATTTGTGGAAGCCTTAAAAATGGAGACACCAAACCAGAACAGAAAACCCACCTACCAACCATTCAACCATTGAACGATCCAACCACCCGCAATAAAAAGTATTTATGTTATTTGTCAAGTTTATCGCCATTGAAGGAGGTGGAGAAGAAGGAGATGGAGGAGGCATTCCAGTAGCTAGTTAGGTTCGTATATCGTCTAGGGTTGGGCAGTGGGGTGCGTCTAATTAAACCCTGAGCTTTATCGTCTTGTAACAATCAAAAACGAAACGAACTACTATGTACAAGAACGTTGCGTTTGGTTTTATTTGATTATTTCTATTTCGATTTCTTTTCTTTTTATATATGTATACATATATATATATATATATATATTATATTTTATAGTTTTATGGAGGCTCATTTTCAAATGCAGTAGCCCCAATATTACGATTATATGATATATTGTATACCAACTACCTACCGTTCAGATTGCGCCCCACTGATAGTTATTTTATTTGATTTCTATATTTCTTCTGATAACTGCAATTGTGCAGCGCACAGTGAGGGGAACGGGTGCAGTATCGTACGGGGACAGTGGAAGACCAAAAAATTAGATTTATGAAGGGAACATTCTTCTTCAAAAACTTGTATATCACAAAATGGTTAAGAAACTAATCATTTCTGCCAGACACCAAAAACAATATAAATTTTCTAAAAAAATAGTCATCTAAATAAAAAAAAAAATACATTTTTAGTTGAAGATTTGTTGAACGTTTTCGAAAAAATATTTCGACAAATTCTATTGTTGTTAAAATACTTTTAAATAGTACATAAATACCATTAATAATTCCCCGGATTCCGCTTTTATAGTTTAACTTATTATTCCTCGATTTCTGTTTTTATGTTTAAATACGAAGTTAAATACAAAGTTAAAATACGAATATATATTAATTAATTCATAATATCGTATTTGTTACAATGCAAAAAGTATGCAGAAGTGTAAATCAATTAAAGCTTAAAATTCAAAGTTCATATATCATCAATTTGTTTATTATTTGCAATATTTTTACTGCTTTTATGACGCTAAGATTTATTAAAAAAATTATTAAGAAAATTACCAAAAAATTATTTTCCAACATTTTTTATTACATTTATTTATTTATTTTTTACAAATATTTATTACAAAATTACCAAAATGTGTGTTACAAATACTAACTTTATTTTATATATAGTGGCAGACATTTAGATTCCAACAAATTCATATAGTTAAAATGTAAACGTTAAGGAAGAAGAACAAAAATTTAAATATTATTATTTTAATATTTTATTAATTTTATCAGAACTTATATACTTATATACTAACTATATAATACAATTGATAAAAGTACGAATACTTATAAATACAACTAGGAAAGATTTCTATGTATCTATATATTTCCATATATCTATAAAATATTCCGCTGCTTGTAAGCGGTTGGACGTTGAAGGGGGCGTTGAAGCCAAGCCGCCTAAAGTGATTGTGATTGCATTTGGCAATGCGCTAGGTAAATAGGCGAAAAAACAACAGCAACTGGGAAAACTATAAGGTGAGTAAGGTATTCAAAAAGCACAAACATCCGATCATCTCAAAAAAAAAAAACAAAAAAATCAACTCTCTTTTTATACAACACACAACAAGCACACACATCAAACAGAAGCTAAATGAGCTTGTCGGACCGGAAACAACTTACGGACGGCGGTGCCTAATCAAAGCGATAGAGAGAAGTCTTTTGGTGCTGGGTGCTTCTGCTTGAGCTGTAACTGTAGGGCCCTATGGTCGGTTGGGCGGGGATGATCAAAAGGATCCGCGCACGAGCGAAACGTTGTCATTCTCTTTGGGTCAAACAAACTCAGTCCTAAGGTGGATGATGGCTTAATCCAAAGTGGCTACTGAGTTGCTGCCTTCTGCAGGTAGAAGTGCTGCTGCATTCTATGCCAACTGTAAACACTCTTCGCTTGCTTCTCCTCCTCATTCTCCTAACCCTTACTATCTTTCTCTTTCTCTCTCCCTGTCTCCCGCATCTTCTGAATCACAGTGTGGTCAACAAATACTTAGGCTACCGATGATGATCAACTCCCATCCATCCATCCGACTATCTGTCTGTCCATCAAAATCTCCTGAGTGTGTGAGCCAAGTGAGTGCCTCCTCCCAATATGCAAATAATCAAATATTTGCTCTTGGATTACTTATTAAGTGAGCAGCATCTCCGCATCTTCGCACATCTCTTAGTATCAGCAACAGCAGTTCCCATCATCATCATCAGGTGTTCCTCTTTATCATTTTTCGTTTACTTTGGGCTGTTTAATCGCTTTAATGGGTAGACAATTAACAATTTTCTCAATACCTTTATGTATAAAACAAAAACTTGAGAACTATTTAATTTACTTTTGGTTCTTACAACCAAATGGAATCCAAATTTTTTCGAAAATGGTTAAATATTTTATAATCATTTGCAAAATTAAATGTATTAACGGTTTAGAAATTTCATTACAAAGATTATTCGTTCATTCATTTTGTTTAACAAATTCTATCCAAATTTAACATTTTTCTCAATAGAAGAATAACAATTAGAAAAATGTACCAAGAAACTTTAAAAGGGAATTGAATGCTTTGGAAAATTGGTTATAGAATTTAAGAATAGAATAATATTCCCGAAGATTTAGTAATTATTTATCCCAATTTAAAAAAGAATTCATAAAAAAAATATTTTTAGATATCTTTTACAGAATGTAGGTAATGCATGTTGTTTCCTTATAAACACCCTTCTTTAATTAATTTTGTTTAAAGCATTTCATGGAAATGTTTGTAATGGCAATTAAATTTGACCATTTTAACATTTTACATTAAATAAATACAATTAATTATACAAAAAAATGTTCAAAAACCACGGTTTTTTGTTCGCTATCAAGTGTGTACAGAGCTAACATTTATAAAATGTTATTTAAACAAGGAAAATTGACTCGGTTATACCACACTTGTAGCAGTTATCTCTCTCTTATTAACTAAAATCAATTGCAGGTGATGACGATCTGGATCTATTGGGGAGCGGGAGGCGTGAGCTATGGCCAAGCTAGCAACAACAGCAGAAGCAGCAACAACAGCAGAAGCAGCAACAACAACTTGCACTGGTTGATGGCGTGGCCAAAAGTGGCCTGTTGTCGTCGTTGGTGTTGTTCGTTTTTATTCCTTGGATGCCATATGCCCCACCAGATTACTGGTCATTTTTTCAATTTTCTTTAGATCAGGCATATTTTCGGCTTTGTATTGAACGCACTGCAATGCAATGATGATTAGATATTGTATATATTTTCAAAAAATTGCACATGTCACTTTTGTTGCAATTACCTTCACATTGTCCGTCATTTTAAGGAGTATATGACCCTTGGAATGGATATATTTCATAGTATAACGGCAGTTCTGTGGATTCGCCATATACATGTTTTCGGCGGCGATTTCAAAATCCTCCCAATTCTTGACAAAAACCATTTTGAATTAATTTACCAATTTTTGTCTAAAAAATTTTAACAAACAAAACAGCGTGAAGCACAGTGCTGCCAGACCAAAAGAAATCGATTAAATGTAAGCTGCATTGCAATCGATAAGTTGCCCCTATTTTGCTATTGGTAAATTCCCCCATTTTAGGTTATCGGTATATCGGCCCCTATTTTCTGATAAATGTCAGAAGCAAAGTGCAATATTTATAGCTAAAATGTGTTAAATACGCAAAATTCTTTTAATAATAATTCCTCATAGTATGCCTAACAAACAACATCAGCTGTGGGCAATGCAAACAAAATCAATCAAGTGAATATTCAGGTTGAAAAAAAAAACATGAAATCTAGTCAAAATCAAGAAAGTGGAAGGGAGCAGCGAAGTGAAGGTAAACGCAAAGAGAAAGAGGAATACAACACAAACAACAACAGCAGCAAATAGAAGAAGAAATAGAAAAAAGTGACATGCAGAAAAGTGGAATCAAAAATAAATTCAAATAATATAGAAAACACACAGAAAGACCCAGAAATAATAATAAAAACAAAACGACAAATCGCAAGTTTATAAGTGTGTATATGTATGCGCGCGTGTGTGTGTGTGTGTGTGTGCATACGTGTGTGTATGTGTGCGGGAGTGAGTGAGTGAGTGGGTGTAAGCAACACACACATACAGTAACTGTCATTGTTGTGTCGTTGCTGTTTTTTGTGGTGGTGGTGCTGGGGTTGCCTTTGCTGGCTGCCTGCATGCATAACGGTTAACGCGTGACGTTATACCTCCTCCTTCCCACAACACATGCTCACTCCACGTTCTCTCCATTCAACCAATTCACTTGAGAGACACTGAAAGACCGAAAGAGAAAGAACCAATAACTATCATGATGGATAACGATGATACAATGCTTAATAATGGACCACAGCCTGGAGCTGAGACCGTCTACGGCACCGAGGACAACAATATGGTCATGTCAGAAAAGGTTAATATTTATTTAACTAATCGTTTTTATTTAAGTACATATTTAAAACCTATAAGGCATGTGTGTGTAAAGAAGGTCGCCAAAGCAACCGAAAACTCGAAATTAAAAAACTACTTAAAATCACCTCTGATATTAAAACTAACTTATCAAAATTATCTATAATTGAAAACAAAAACTAATGGAAGACCAACTAGACAACATTATGACAATTCGCTAGAACTATTGATCTTATGTCATTACATTATTTCCAGTTACTTAAAAAAGAACGAAATTTATAAGAACGTGCCTACAAATATAACAATTTTCTTTAAATAGAAATCAGGGTGTTTTGTGTGTGTTTATAATTAATTGACATTTCCCTTTTATCTGCAATGAGGAAAATTTGTGATTGAATGTACAATCTTTAAAAAAAAACAGTTTTATTTTTGAGCCTTATGGACATTCAATTCCATGAATAATAAAATTAATATTTAAGAACCTTGCAAAAACGAAAATCCGTCATTCTTCTAACCATTTTCACAAGGAACCATAAAAAGTCATCAACCGGAAATGCTACAATCGCTAAAACTGTTTGGCTATCTCTTCTTTTACTCTCTTTGTCACTCGTCCCACCCATACATACATAAGTAAGTGTGTGTGTGTGTATGTATGTGGGTACTGTGTTCTTTCAATTATGTAAAAACGCATAAAGACTTGTTCATTATTTATCAGCTGTTGTCCAAGTAACCCCCCAAAGAGTTCGTCTGGTCATTGACATTCAAACAGGCGAAAAACTAAACTAAACCAAAATATAAAGAAAATCAACCAAAAGTTAGAACAAGAGCCAAAGTAGAAATCAATAAAGTTCCTTGTGCCTTCAATTTTATGTCCAACGGTCGACCTCACGCAATCTCTTTATAATGATTTTTGTATTTTTTTTATTTTTTCCAACCCAAATCCCAACAATTTCTGATTGATTTTGCACTTTATCAGCTTCTCGCTGCAGGGAGAGGGGAAGCACTATGCAAATTTACATTTTATTTTTTTACCTCTTCCGCTCCCTCTCTATGTTTGTCACCCTGTAATGAGCTCATCAGCAGCTGTAGAATGATAAGAGGTGCCCCTCCACTTGGCGTAAAACGCACATGTCGTTCGTTCGCGTTTTTTTACCTTAAGATAAGCTAGCTACCTGTTAATTGAGTAATGAGTTCATACAAAAAAATAAAACGCCTCCAACACAAGCATTTCAGCTGCAAACTGGTTTGTTTAAATTTTTATTTTTCTGCTGTGACCAAATGTCTACTTGTTGGCCTTTTATAGTATGGTCTAACCTTCATTCAAAATCAAGTTATTATGCTGAATGCTGAACAGAAGCTGGTTGGAGGGGAACTCAAGATCTATGCTTTCCATATGGGAAATAAATGTAGTCTGGGGGTAGAAGTAATTTATATAAGTTAATACTTGGTGCATTCAATTACTTTGACATAAACAAACACAATTATCACTTTAGAGTTTATCCATATGAGTTGTATTCAATTCATTGAAATATATCATATATTCTCCCATTTTCAATGACTATAAATACGTAATTCTTAAAGCACCTTAAATAAAACTAAATAAAAACAGTTAACTTGAGAAATGTTCTAATTATCCGTCACTTAAAAAATAAGCACTCTTCTTTAGATATTAAACCTTCGGTGACTATTTGAATGATTAAACTATCCATTTAACTTATACTACAACTAAATCGCCTTATTAATAGCTACATATCCATATCTATCTATTAAAATTTAACAAAATAAAGGTAAATCCTTTTATCGCTTTTAGTTTATAAATCACTTTAATTACTCCCATGTCATATTATTCAAATTTCATTGCTTGTTTGATTGACAATATTTGTTAGTTCCGATTACGCCTAAAGTATCTATATAGTACTGATAATACAAGAAATAAAGCATAGAACCAATGGATCGACTTACTTTGAAACTACATCGATTAATACACACACACGTGTATGAATTATATAGATTATATAGTCAAAATCCAGTTAGTAATCATAGCTTTTTACTTAATAACACTATTGTTTTTGCCAGGGTATGTATTATCAGAATGATTTTATTACTAATCTTATTTACCTAAAACGAAAAAAAAAAAAAAAAATTTTTATTTTTTATAATTAATGTTTTGCTAATGTTACTTAATATATTTTTTGTATATAATTTTTATATTTAAATTCTGTTTGAAATTTGATTTTTGGTTTTTTATGTGTCCAATTTCCTTCTTTTTTTTTCTCTTCTTTTCTTTCTCTTTCAGAATGAACAGGTTGTCAGCATTGTGAGTTTTCTTTCTCTTTCAAAACATTTCGTTGGTGATTTTACTTCCACATTTTCTTTTTGTTTTCCTTTAATATAGTTAAAATTCATTTTATATGCTTTTTATACATTTTATGATATACATACATACATATATATGATTTAATTTGACACGCTTTGCACTTGTGTATTAACTTTAGTTTTAAGTGTTTTTTGTGCTTTCTACTACTAATCATATTTCGCATACCGAAGAAAACGACAGAAGCGAAAGAAAAAGTCTTTTAAACTTTGATCTTTTTCAGTCTAGCTTTCCACAGTAAACTTAAGCTCTCGGTGTGTGTGTTTGTATATATAACTTTCTAGACATTCTTATCCCATTAATATGTATACAAGTAAATATGTATACGCATGACTTGATATCGGGAGAAGAGGTTTATCTCTTTATATCTGTAACTAATTTGGTTGCTTCATATTTACAAACTTGTAATAATGACTAATTTACAACAAAAACTAGTGCATTTTCATCTGTAATTATATGTAGAAAGAGAATTTTTTAGTTTCCTCATCATGTGTTTGCCTCATATTATCTCAATTTAATTACATATATCTCAATTGTTCAGCTAGTCTGTCACAAATATCATGAATGGTCCTATAATTAGATTATTCCCAATAAAAAAAAAATCCTTTATCAAAGTAAAAACGAAAATAATTGAATAAATCCTTAATAGCTATGTACTTTCTAAATCCAATATAAACAATACTGATCTAGCAATATACTGAGATATATTGTTTTATTTCTTACAATTGGAGAACCATTATATTTGGTTAATGATTCTCAAACTAGTTAATAATTGAGGCATTATAATTCAAGCTTAATGGACTATAAAATTTCTTTACTACCAAAATACATAAAAGTTAAATTTTTTTTAAATTAGGGCATATGGTATTTATAGGGAAATGATTGAATGCACATTTTAAACTTCGTCTTGACACGTGGAAATTGACGACTCATATTTTTACATGTACATGCCTTTATTGATTTTGTTAATCTACTAACTTTTCACATTTTGTCCACAATGTTTGAGTAAGAAAAAATCCAATGAAAGGAAAAACAACTCAATTGATGCCTCTTTTTTCCTCTTTGTCTTCATATCACTCTCTTTCTCTCTCTTTCTCTTTCTCCCTCTTTCTTTCACTCTGCTCTATCGGGGCGTACTTTAAATCAGGTTCAACAATTGGCTGGCAGCATTTATCAGGAGTTTGAACGGATGATCAATCGGTATGATGAGGATGTGGTGAAAAATCTAATGCCACTTCTGGTGAACGTGCTGGAGTGTCTGGATGCGTCTTATCGCATCAATCAAGAGCAGGATGTCGAAGTGGAATTACTCCGGGAGGATAATGAACAGCTGGTCACACAATATGAGCGAGAGAAAAGTGCACGAAAACAGTCCGAACAGAAGGTAAATATATTAAATTAATATAATTAACTATAAATAGTATTATTAATATTATTTATTCTCGTTTAGTTGCTGGAGGCTGAAGATTTGGCGGAGCAGGAAAACAAAGAGTTGGCCATTCGTCTGGAATCCTTAGAGAGTATAGTGCGTATGCTAGAATTGAAGCATAAGAATAGTTTAGAGCATGCCAGTCGTTTGGAGGAGAGAGAGGCGGACCTGAAAAAGGTGAGAAAGAAAAAATAAAATAAATTAAAAAAATATAGATATAACCAAATAATACAATTTTGATTTATTACACAGGAGTACAACAAATTGCACGAGAGGTACACAGAGCTATTTAAGAACCATGTGGATTATATGGAGCGTACAAAAATGCTGATGGGTTCAACGCATTCACAAATGAGTACAGCCTCCGATCGTATGGAAGTAAGTCGAGCTCGCCTTAATCCAGTGGCTCGAAGTTCTGGTCCTGTATCGTATGGTTTTGCCTCGTTGGAGAATTCTGTGATGTTGGATACGGAAACCATTTGTAGTGTAGGAAGTCAATCGGATGATGACTCTGGTCCGCCTTCGTTGCAAAATGAATTAGATCAGCTGCAGGCAGCTGGTAGTAGCAGAGATGGAGCGACTATTGAACGGGGAGCAGCCACTGATGCATTACAACAACAGCATCAGGCCACTTCCCCACAAAGTCCTCTCAATGACGATGATGGCAGTCCCATTGTGCCAAATGTACCCGCAAATGGTAAGCACAAAATGAAAATGAAAGAATATCTCGCATACCTTTTCCCGCTCTTTTCTTAGTTAAACTATTCCCGTATTACATGCACTTTACTAATTTTCTCTAATATTTCTCTCTCTCTCTCCCACCTCCCACTTGTTATGCTCTTACGTGTGTTAACTCAAATACTAAAACCAAAATCACCTGTCTTGTACCAGTTGGTCGTTCCACTACCAAAAAGGAGCAACGCTCGGATAATAATCTTTACCAAGAGTTATCCTTCCAGGATAACGAAGAAAGCGAAGAGAATGAGATTGTAACAGGTATGCAAAAAGCGAATATATGTATGTACATACTGTATGTATAAAATTTTCCACGTGATCTCATAAAAAATAAAGAAAACGGAAACTAGCCATAAATATTATTACAAAAGTCTTATACAAACTCTTATAGGGTTTCTATTACCACTTTCTAATAGCACTTTCTATTCTTTCGTTCTTCAGAAATAGAGTTTATAATTGCTAAAAATGGACTTATTCATTATTTTATTTTAAGAATTCTTTTGTTTTCTCTTTCTTTCTCATTTATTCATTGTTGTTGTCAGTAATGACAATCTAATAATACTTATAATATAAATGGAAATAGACAGAGAGAGTAAATTAAATGACTATTTTCGTAGCTTTGTCTCGCTTAGTTCCATGACTGAGAGAAGTAAAGTTAATATCAAATGTTATTTGATACTGTTAGGGAATACAACAGTTATTTTTTATAGAGTTGCCAATGAAGCGTTGGGAAGAAGATTTGATTATCGAAACAGACTAACTGCCAGAAAAGTTGCCCAACTGTTCATTTTGAAACACATGTTTTTGTTATTTCGTTTAAAAGTTTGTATAAGATAGTTAGATAAACTTTAGGTATATGTTGAAACATGTTACATGAAAACAATTTGATATTGTTGGAAAAATTATAACTAATTTTAGGGGTCAATTGACTCTACATATATACACATATATGTATGTTATAACGAGCTGTATTTAAATGCTGATACATGTTTATGTTCTTCTTTTAATCATATATTCCAAACGCTTTAAATGCACAAATATCAAAATTGATACAAAAATGTGCTTTGCCCTTCTACCTTGCCCGTGCCCGCGCTCAATTCCATATTTGATCATGGTCAATTCATCAACGACTTGCACCCGTACACAGGCAGTTGGGTACATCCCGGAGAATATGCATCCTCAGGTAGGTACCAATCACAAGAACAGCAAGAACAACCACAACAAGCCTCACCACAACCACCACCACCGCGAACAGCACCATATAATTCCTACATATATGGTTTCATCTATATAACCTGTAAATACATCAAATATCATACGAGTATCGATCTTGATCTTGACATTGATCTAAACTAAACTGGATTTTGTTGTCCTTTTCCTATTGTGATATACATATACATATAGATATTTATATGTGTGTTGGATATATGCTGATTTTTACCAATTCTCAAAGCGAAAAATTTGTCACAAAGAGTTTATAATCCTAAGTTAGAACAACTTTTAATTAATGATAATAAAATATCAAACCGTTTTAAATTTGACCTCTAATGAAATGTTCTCTTTTCTTATGCCAACATTGTACGTTAAACAAAACCAAAAAAAAAAAAAAACAAAAAACCAAAATTACCGAAAACAATTTTTTGCATATATGTATACAAAAACACACAACACCAACAAATTCTATAAACTCCAAATCCAATTGAAGCTAATGACAACTATTTTGGTAAGTCCGAAGTGGGTGATGATACGATATTTACAATATAGTAGTAGTTTATATATCCTATGTAAGTAGTGTTACCTTTCTCCCTCGCTCTCTCTATGTATGTTTTTCTTAGTTAATTGGTTAAACACAATTTATTGTGTATTATATTTTTTTTGGTGTTTGTGGATTATAATCCTTTTGATTTCCATTTTTGGTTTTAGGGTTTTCATTTTTATATATTAATATATACCTATAGAACTATATTTTGGTTTGGTTGGCGCTGGAAATTGTAAAAATTTAGTTTTTCCAACATTTTAAATTTTAAAATTTATGTTCCACATTTTGAAACTGTTTCACATTATGAAATTTGTAACATTACCATAATATTTGATATATGCTATCAATTCCAACATTATAGAATTATTGTTAACATGTCATACAATTATTTCCCCAGTTCAATATAATTTTCATTATCGGTTCTCTAGGATAATTAAAAAAAAAAACAAAATATTCTCTCGAATAGTTGAGTGCCTCATTTTAAATCTTATGTTCCACAAATCACTGGGTGTATTTCTATTGTTTTCAATAAGTTGGATTTCAAAAACATTTACATTAAAATTCAACAGAATTATATGTAATTTTAACAACTTTTCAATTACTTTTGTAGAACTTTTCATTTTTCATTTACATTGAAAAACTTTCCTTCATTATTTTTGGCGTCTTAATACTTAAACATTTCCATTTCATATGCTATTTGCTTGTCGTCTTTGTCTATAATTATTAATTTGCATATGAATATTGTGGTAATGAGAAATTATTCATTTCAACTTTTTACAGGCATGGGCAAAGAGGTGGAGAATCTTATAATGGAAAATAATGAACTATTGGCAACCAAGTATGTTTTAAAAGGCTTAACTAATTACTACTGACCAATCGTAATTAATTATTTTGAAATTAATTCACAGGAATGCCTTGAACATTGTTAAAGATGATTTGATTGTAAAAGTGGATGAGCTCACAGGTGAGATTGAAATAGTTCGGGAAGAACTTAATGCCATGCAGCAGACCAGAACCAAGTTAAGGCAACGTATCAGTGAGTTGGAAGATGAGCTTAAAAAGGTCAAGGAGCAAGTGAAACAACAAAGTAAGTGCAAATCTCTTTAAGAAATTAATAAAGTAATAATTTTCCCATTTATTTTTTGTAGACACTGAACAGGAGGATAATGATGTATCCTTAGCTCAACGAAAGCGTTTTACTCGATTGGAAATGGCCATGGTGCTAATGGAACGTAATGAATACAAAGAGCGGTTTATGGATCTGCAAGAGGCAGTGCGTCTAACAGAGATTTTAAGAGCTTCACGCACTGTAGATAATTCAAAGCAAAGCATTTGGAAATATTTTAGTAATCTTTTTACGTAAGTAATCGATAACTTTTCTTTCTCCATCAGTTTCAAATCAAAATTTTTTTTTGTTTCTCCATCTGATTCTTTAGCCCCTCCAATCGTCCAACGGAACGTGTAGCCGATGGTCTAGGAGGGGGTCCTATGTTTCGTCACACCGGCGGAGGAAGCCCTAACCATAGCCATGGATCCCCAAGCCGAGGAGGTGGAGGAGGCGATAATCGTCTTGCCCTAGCTGGTTCCCATCCACTACCCCATCCTGCCAGTGCGGGCCTAGCAAATGCTTTAATATCAGCCAAAGATTATGCCGAAGAAGGCAGTTCAGAAAGGATAAATGCACGTCGCCGTGAACAATATCGTCAGCTGCGAGCGCATGTGCAAAAGGAAGACGGTCGGCTTCATGCCTACGGGTGGAGTCTGCCCATTAATAGCAAGTCAGGAGCCGGTAACAACCAGGATAATAATCAATCGAATCCCATTCGACATGCAACTGGTGGTGTTCCGGTTCCTGTCTATTGTAATCCCCTAGCAGAGGCATCACCGCATATGAAAGTGTTTTGTGCCGCCGGCGTTAATTTACAGGGAGGCTTCACCAAAGACGGTCAATCAATGATTCCTGGCAGTTCACCATACGCTCCAAAGTCCACTCTTAAGATAGCAGAGATTACCAGTCCCACAGCAGATAAGAGTGTCGAGGCATTGGATAGACAAATGGCACGCGCTAGCTTAGAATGCCTCGAACCCGAAACACAATTAAGCTCTTTTGTTTGGATTTGTACAAGCACACATGCCGCCAGTACGGTCAGTGTGGTAGATGCCAATCAAGCGGCCACAGTGCTTGATGCATTTCCTATTTGTTCATCACATTTGTTGTGTATAGCCTCGGTACAGGGTGCTATGGAGACGGATTATGCTTTGCTTGAACAGAGCGAGGTAATAAAAGCTGGCGAAATGCTACAAAGACCTGGCGAGGGAACCGAACTTCTTGGCAAAGTAGAATTTGTTCGTGTAAAGCCCAAATCAAAACCGGATGAAGCGGAAGTGGAGCAGCAGCAAGATCAGAACAGCAATAGCCAGGAGGAGGAGCAGGCTAAGGAGGCCAATGAGCAGATGCCAACTAGCGCAGACTCAAATGAACCTTTGGGCAATGTAGAGGCCATTAAAATACGTCAAGCCTTGCCCGGGGCACCACAACGTCTGTCCACTAATGGCAATCAGATGAATAACAATAACCAAATTACATCTACATCAGCCACAGCGGCTACAAAAACGTCCAGCTTTAACACCTTCACCTCTGCCATCAACCCGATTCTCGACACCAAAGAGCGTGATGAGCCTGTGATGTCATCTGTGGGCCCCACCATGTGGTTGGGTGCCCAAGATGGTTGGCTTTATGTGCACAGCAGTGTAGGACAGTGGCATCAATGCTTGCATCGCTGTCTTCTGCCTGATGCCGTCCTAGCGATTGTCCATGTTGAGTCGCGGGTTGTCGTTGCTCTGGCCAATGCCCAATTGGCTGTGTTTCGCCGCCAAACAGACGGCCAATGGGATCTGAATAGTTATCATCTAGTTACACTCGGTGATCGCAATCATTCAATACGTTGCCTCTGTGTGGCTGGAGAACGCATTTGGGCAGCGCATCGCAACAAGATCTTTATTGTGGATCCCATTTCTCTCAATATTGTGCACTCGCTGGATGCGCATCCCCGCAAAGAGAGTCAAGTGCGTCAAATGGCAGCAACTGGTGCTGGGGTTTGGGTATCAATACGGTAAGAGAGATTCAAAAAATATCCCCCACACGCCCTTGGTAAAGCCCTTATCTTATGGTCCAACACACTATATCATTTGTATT
This sequence comes from Drosophila emarginata, assembly GCA_037075365.1. Classification (NCBI taxonomy): domain Eukaryota; kingdom Metazoa; phylum Arthropoda; class Insecta; order Diptera; family Drosophilidae; genus Drosophila; species Drosophila emarginata. The sequence continues at coordinate 6,672,240 of JBAMCD010000296.1, forward strand.
CTCTTTTAGTTTGGACTCGACTTTGCGTTTGTATAATACCCATACATTTGAACACAAGCAGGATGTTGATATTGAACCATATGTATCAAAAATGCTTGGTACTGGCAAATTGGGCTTCAGTTTTGTACGCATTACCGCATTGATGGTGTCCTGCAATCGCTTGTGGATTGGTACTAGTAACGGTGTAATTATATCAGTGCCATTGGCCGAAAATCTTTACCAAAAGTCGTCATCAAAGTGTGAGTGGCTAATTATTTAAATCTGAGATAAATATTTATTTGATTTAATTAATTTTATCATCAAAAATCATTTATAGCTGATCCTCATGGCCAGATGCCCTTATGTTGTATGGCAAATGCTCAATTATCGTTCCATGGTCATCGTGATGCAGTTAAATTCTTTGTCTCTGTACCAATGATGCTTCAACAACCGAATACCGAAGCGTTAACGTTCATCAACAAACGACCTGATATGCTAGTTATGTGTGGCGGCGAGGGTTATATCGATTTTCGTATAAGTGAGTGTTCATTAATAATCCGAGAGAATCTGTCTGATAGGTTACGAACTTTAATCAACGGATTGCATGTAATTATAGTTTCAAAAATAGCAGTTTATTTGACTTAAAGGCGCTAAACATAATATTTTCATTATTAAATTATCCATTCTCACAGGAAATGATAAATTCGATGCTAGTGATAATGCAGCTCATTTGATAGTTTGGAAAGTCGATACGTAAGCCTTTGATTTTAATTTTTCTTTGCTTTTTCGTTGTTCTTTTTTATTTTAATTTGCTTTTGTTTCTTTAGTTTGTTTGCTTTCCTATTTGCTTTTACTTTGATTTAATTGCATAACACTTCATTATTTTTTTTTAATTTTCTTTCGTTCTGTTAGTACCTTCAATTTGTAGAAGATCTTCGAATTGGATTGCAGCAACTGATATGAATTTCAGTTCCCCTTCCCCTTCTCGTACCCAAGGTTCAAAATGAATATTATTTTTGTTTAATGTGTTTTTCTTCCACATATTCGTTATGCACTTCTAAACGTTCCACACAATACACACTGGTCACAATTGACCATGTTTTTGTCCCTGTCCCTGTCCATATTTTTGTTCTTATTCTTGGTGTATTTGTTCTACAATATCTGAAATGGTCTAGGTTCTCGATCAAAAACACAACTTTTGTATATATCAGTTTTCTGAATATATATATTTATTTATATTTTGGTGTCTAACTTAAACAATTTAACAAAAAGTAGCTTTAAAAATCTTTTTACATTTCTTTTCTTTAGTTTATCTTTAACATTATGTAATAAAAAACTGGCTTCTATTCAAACTACCAAACAGAACGGTGCACTTTCAGCTAAACAAAAAATATAAATATAAAAAAACAGCAGCATTGAAAATATAAACCTAAATTATATAATTTTAAAATCCGTTATATAACTAGATGTACAAATTACATATATTAAATTTGAAATCCGAACAGTTTTATTCCGATATTAAGACTTTCTGATGAAACGTAAAGATTGAAAGAATTTTGTAATAAAAATATTTTATCATACATGTGTATAGATCTGGTTATATCTTGGATTATCGTATTTCTGTAGTATTGTCTAACTGTAAATGTAGTCAATATTTTTGTTAAATTAAAATGAATTTATTTAAATATATAACTTTATTTCGTGTTATATTCCAGATGACAATGACATGGAAAACAGTATTCAACTGGAACCAAATCAAACAATTGAAAATCGAGGCGATAAAAGTTATTTGATTGTGTGGCATGTTAGTCAACGTTAATACTACTAATAATGAAATACCTTATATATATATATATATGTATATATGTATATATATATGTACATATTATATATATATAAAATTGGTGTATTTAAGGTATTTCATTATACATCAGAAAGTCTATATATATAGTATATATATACAGTTGCGAGCAAACAAATAGTAGTGCATAACACCCGCCGATATTTATTACTATAACTTGGAAGATTCTATATAGATATTCTGATCTGTTTCAAACTGCTAAGTAGTGTTATCAGCAATGTCCAACACTTGTCCATTACATTGTAACCTCACTTGGTGCCTTAAATTTTTTGCTAATTCATCTTTAAGCTTAATTCCCAAATTTAGAGCGAGCAAAATAATAGTAGTGAAGGGTCTTTCCTTGCAGAAAAGTTAAACTATTGCTTGAAGGTTGGTTTTTTTTACTATATTTCATGTGTTAAGTGTTCGCGATAGTAAATTCATAAGAATATTCCAATTTGCAGAATATAATGGGCCGGGGTACGCACATGTCTCTTGAGAAGAGGATTCAAATTAGAAACCTTATAGCTGAGGGCAAAACTTACAGAGAAGTCCAAGAAATTTTTAAGTGCTGTCCAACTGCAGTTCGAAATGCTATATAAGGTGAAAAATTGGAGAAAAGAAAAGAAAAGTGCGAGAGTCAAGGCTTCGTCCGTTTACATTAAGCTAGTCTTTATTTTAAAACTATTTCCCTGAAATAAAATTAAATACTTTCAAATTTTTAGCTCTTCAAAATATGTGCTTCTATTATTTTGCTCGCCTCAATTTCTCACCGTTGTCACAAAATGTTCAATATTTTCGAAAAATCAAAATGGAGTGGTTTTTTTTGTTTATAATATAATTAATAACAGGCCGAATAATAAATTTGCGTACCAAGAAATCTCAGTCTGGCCCCGATAACATAACTTTCTATGCTATAATTAAAATGGGCGATGCCACTACTATTTTTTTGCTCGCAGCTGTATGTATCTATAGTTAAGCAAAATCCATATTTATAAACAAAGAAGCCGGATTGAATACCTTAAACTTAGTATGGGTTCTAATATGTTTGTTAAGTTCAACGTAAAAATAATATTTACCTTATACAAATGCTTCAGTGATAGGCCAGCTAAACATATGATATATACACAACAACAGACACACATATATATATATATATATACACTAAGATTTAAAAGTTTGCTATTTTTTGTTAAAGCTATTTCGTATGTAGTGATTTATCGTCCAAATACTTAGCAAAATTTTATGTAAACTTTTCAATCAATAAGAAATTTTTCATTTAATTTATTTGTTAAATAATTTTATATCAAAAACAAAACACGAAACCAACAAATCCTTAGTTAACTCATATATATGAATTGTTGTTTGTGTAAATTATAAGTTTTATGATTAATAATAACATTTATGATCATTAAGTGACCAAATTTTTCCACTTTTTCGTTTTATTCTTTATGTTAGATATATACTTTTATACTAAGAGTAGTTTTTTGTTTTTTTTTTTATTTGTTTTGTTAGGGCTTTATCATCCAAGTGATATATATATATATATATATATATATATATATATATATATATATTGTTTTTTTTCTCTAGCTTTGGCTTAATTTGAAGCAACCGAAATGGCATAGTAATAACCAAATCAATATATTATGTAAATGTATATAAAGCCCACATTTATAATAAAAATCCATAGTAAATAAATTATTGATAAAAAACTAACTTGATAAATCAATTGTATCTCTCCATAAACCACTGAAAACTATAAGCTAGCGGAAGAGGCCTGCTCTGCTGTGGGTGCATTTAAATAATTAATTAGCAAGACGTTAATTTATATGAATCGATAACATTCCGTGGAATATCACGATATCGATATGGTTACCGAATTGGTTTCTTGTGAGATTTTTCTCTATTAGATTCTGGTCACACTAATGATAATATAATATACATTATATAAAAAAGAAATAATAAATAGTAATTATAATAGCAACAAGACGATAACATGATGTCAGGTTTCCGTCTGGCCACGAAATTGGCCCGGGCATTTCCAAAGAGAAACCAAAATATTCGGTTACCCCAGGGCCATAAAGACCGTCTGGGATGTAACCTAATGCGGCGTCAGTTTTCCGCGAAGCCGACTGGTTCGGGAACTGTGAAAAAGGAATCAAATGGCACCTTTAAATTGGCTATGCTAGGAGCATTTGTTGGCGCTGCCACCGGTTCTGTTTACACTATATTTACTACTTGGACTGATCGGAACACGCACAAAGAGCACGAACACACGCCACCAAAAATCCTAGAGTCTTTGCCAGCCGGCCTGCGTATTACCAAACGCTATGTAAATCCCAAAGACACATCAGGACTTGAGATCGTACTCTTTCAGTTTCAGACTTGTCCTTTTTGCTGTAAAGTACGAGCATATTTTGATTATATGGGAGTGTCCTATTCTGTGGTGGAAGTGGATGCTGTGCTGAGGCAGGACATCAGATGGTCATCTGTGAAAAAAGTGCCCATGGTGTTGATACGACAACAAGACGGTCAATACGTCCAGATGATTGATTCGAGTGCCATAATATCGTTGGTGGCCACATATTTGCAGGATAAGCGCACAGATATTGGTGAATTGGCTAAATTTTATCCCCACATATCTTATTTTGATGATGATGGTAAGAAACGTCTGGATATTTTGAACAAGTACTTCCTCATGTACGGGGAAAAGATACCAAAAAATATCACAAAGGAGATAGAAGAGTAAGTTTTATATAAACTATTATGTTAAAAACTATATTATGTTGCTATCATATGCTGTGCTGTTAGACCAAGATAGTAAGTTATATTTTCAATTACCAGAACGGATCGCAAATGGCGCACCTGGGCAGATGATCTTCTGGTACATCTTATTTCTCCAAATTGCTATCAGACGCCCAACGAAGCCCTCGAGACATTCGAATGGTTCTCCCATGCCGGTGAATGGGATGTGCATTTTCCCAAATGGGAACGAGATCTGATGGTTTATGGCGGAGCCACTGCAATGTGGGGCATAGCGAAGGTCTTAAAACGTCGTCATGGTCTCTCAGATGATGTACGATCTCACATTTATGATGCTTTGGATAAATGGACGACGGAGTTGAAGAAAAAAAATACAAAATTTATGGGTGGCAAGCAGCCGGGACTAGCGGATCTCTCTGTGTTTGGTATTCTAAGCAGCATGGAGGGTTGTCAGGCCTTTAAGGATTGCCTGAAGAATACTAATATTGGTATTGTTGAACAATCATCATATAAATTATTCTTGTTCATATTAATCTATATATTATTTTTTTAAATTTTAGGTAAATGGTTCTATGATGTGAAGGGATTAGTGGAACACAATCGTGGAGAATTGCACAGAGAACGGATTGAGGGTGTTGTTGCTGTTTCAAAAGCTTTAGCCCAATAGTTCAATTTAGATTGTTAAATAAACAGTCAACAATCATTTTGTTAATTTTTTTTTTATTTATTTGAAATGTAAAAATGTCAATACCAAAAGATAGTTATAATATTTACTTTAATAACTTTCAATGTAGCTGATCAAGAAAATTTAAAATCCATATTGTCGGAGATGCTCCACCCTTTACTGGTTGGAAAACTTAAAATCAATAAGTATATCCTAAAATCAACTTGGTGGCTGTCGATGATAGGTGAAACGCGATGGCGGACGATAAAATCGATAGGGAGAACGGCCAGGAAATAATCCTGGCAGACGAGAAAATGTGGATCCCAAGGAATATGGCGGCGGTGGCATACGACCACCTCTGTACCGAGGCGGATGACCAGCATATGGAAGCGGTGCAAAAAATTCTTGACTAGCCAGTGGCCAGCCCTGCAAGAGGATAAAAAAATGAATAACATAATTGGATAAATGAATTAAATTTTAGTTTTTACAGTTTTAAATTGAAACTAACATAGTTATAGACGTAATCAGCAGCTGGAACGGGCACAGGAATGGGTATTATCTGAGGCATGTTAGAACGATTCGTTCGTGGACTATGACGCCGTTGTATAGACCGACTCCGTTCTCGCTCCCGACTTCGACTTTTTGATCGTCTGGCATGACTGACTGATAATGATGGTGGCGATGGTGTGCGGTTTCGGCTCCTCCCCTGTAAAGTGCGCACTCGATCGCGTTCACGATGAACATTATCAAAATATGGAATCTTCTCCGCATCCGCATGACTGCACCGCCTCTTATCATTAGATCTGGAACGATATCTGATTCTAGATCGAATTGTAGTAGTGGAAGTGGGCGATGGTGTACGGTTTCGGCTTCGGCCCTGTAAAGTACGCACTCGATCGCGTTCACGACGAACATCAGTAAAATAGGGAATCTTTTCTGCATCCACATGACTACATCTTCTATCATTAGATCTGGAACGATATCTGATTCTTGATCGAATTGTAGTAGTGGAAGTTGGTGATGGTGTGCGCTTTCGGCTCCGGCCCTGTAAAGCACACGCTCGACCGTGCTCGCGGTGATTATCAGTAAAAGAGGGAACCTTTTCCACCTTGAATTTCCTCTGCCTATCGTCATTTATATTACGACGATCGCTCCGATTTGATCCCTGTGAATCTACATAGAATTCGAATTAGTTTACCTAGCTTTAAGTGCGTCTACATTTTGAATGCAATATAAGCCTTTGGTTATCTCAATGTTTGAATATGGAGGGCAAGTGTCTTAGTATTGTTCCTTAGTACTGTCCTTTATCATTTTGTCCTGGTTTTAATTGGATTTCGCTTACGCCACTTCTGCATCTTCACATTTTTTATTTTTTTACACAAATAAGCACTAGAAAAAAAACAACAAAAAGGTTTACACTCTGCATCCAATCCAAAACGGAAGCGAACTATTTAAATAAAGACTTAAATACGCACCTCGGCGTATAGAGCTCCCACTGCTGTCGGCATCCATTTTATTATCAATTTAGTAATTGTAAATGTAAATTAAACAAATTACTCCGGAAGTTCCACTAGTTTTAGTTCCACTAGTTCTAGTTTCACTGGTATCACTAGATCCCGTTCTAGTTCCATTATTTAATGACATTTTATTTTGGGTTTTATTTTGTTTCCGTATGTGGTCACACTGCGAGTAGAGAAGTTGCAAATCATTTCATCTTTAAATTCGTTTTTGTGTGTCTCGCCAATAAACATGAATAAATTCGAGCAATTCCCAGAGTACCAAGTGCCCGGAGTACAACATGTTGACTTTTCTCCATACGAGTCAAATGGAGGGTAAGTTTCTACCAATTCTCTTTCTCCAATCAAATTAAAATATTTTACGTGATTTCGATTTCAGCTCTATAGTGGCAATAGCCGGTGATGACTTTGCTGTAGTAGCTGCTGATACTCGCCTGAGTAGTGGATACAATATTCATACTCGCAATCAGAGCAAATTGTTTCAGTTGTCAAAACATACCGTTCTTGGGTCAACCGGATGCTGGTGTGACACTCTTTCTCTAACCGGATTGTTAACTGTGCGCATGCAAATGTATGAGCACACCCATTTGAAGACCATGTCCACCGATGCTGTGGCCCAAATGCTATCCATTACCATGTACAATCGCCGCTTCTTCCCTTATTATGTATCGAACATTTTGGCCGGTATTGACAAGGATGGGAAAGGAGTTGTCTATTCCTACGATCCGATTGGTCACTGTGAACGAGCTACTTATCGTGCTGGCGGCACTGCGGGTCCCCTGCTTCAGCCGGTACTTGACAATCAAATTGGATATAAAAACCAGAATCTATCGGAGCAAGAGTTACCAAAGCTAGACAAGGATCGTGCTGTGGCTGTTGCCTCCGATACCTTTATTTCGGCTGCCGAGCGTGATATCTACACTGGTGACTCGGTGTTGATCAATATCATTACAAAGGAAGGCATTGAAGTTAAAGAACTAAACTTGCGTAAGGATTAAATTATATCTTGGTGTTATAAATCGGATACGATGAAGGATGAAGGAGCAACCATGCAAATGTAAAAAATTTTTTGTATTACCCTACAGAAAAACAGGAAAAAAACAAATAAACCTTGTGTAAACAACAAGTACTTGATATTTAGTCATAACTTAACATTACTATTTTATTGAGTTTTCATTTCTCATATATGCAAAAAATTTGAGTTTTCGATAACGTTTTTTTTAGGTTTCTTACCACTGTACGGTATTTTAATATTTTGCATGTTTGTTGGCATTACTGCGAACATCTGGCCACACTTTCACCACAATGTTGCCGACTTAACCTCTGGCAATATTAGTGGAAATTCAGTGATGCCAGAGTCTGTGATTTAGCTCACACTCACACGTACACACAAATTTAGATGTGGATTTCCTTTAAATTGTTTAAAAATAGTCAAATTAATTTTACTTTGAAACGTAAACAAAATCTCCGTGTTATCATTTTGTGCCGCTATGCTTATATTTTTCCAAATTAATGATAAAGCCGAGCTAACGGCTTAAATTCTAGCCCAGCGACCTGTCAAAAAGAGTGTGGAGTGACAGAGTGAGATAGCCAAGGTGCTAGAGGAAGGGAGAGAGAAAGAGCACACACTTCAAAAAGTAAAATTAACCAGTAATTAAACAAAAAAAAGGGATTAGTAATAAGAAAACATTACGAAAACGGAAAGATCAACAAAATGGAGCGCCGCGTTAAACTTAAGACAATTAATCCGCATATCACGTGTAAAATTTGCGGCGGATATTTCATTGATGCCACCACGGTGACCGAGTGTCTGCACACATGTGAGTAAAAGTGTTGTTGATGGTGCCGGAGATGAAGGCGGAAGATGGAGGAGCATATGTCAATATTTTTAATCTTTTGTTGTACTCATCCAGTTTGCAAGAGCTGTCTGGTCAAGCATTTGGAGGAGAAGAAAACCTGCCCCACCTGCGACAATATCATTCATCAGTCACATCCCCTGCAATACATTAGCTTTGATCGCACCATGCAGGATATTGTCTATAAACTGGTGCCCAAACTCCAAGAGGATGAGTCCCGGCGAGAGCGGGACTTTTATAAAAGCCGCAATATGCCGTGCCCTAAGGATATAACGCCAAATCATGAAGATGACAACGAGAAGGTGATGGAGGCGCATGCAGAATCCGATTTCCATCGTCTTGACGAACAGGTCAATGTGTGCCTCGAATGTATAAGCAATAATTTTAAGAATCTGCAAAGACGATTCATTCGCTGCAGCTCCCAAGCGACTATAACGCATCTCAAAAAGCTGGTGGCCAAAAAGATACTCAATGGCATTGAAAAATATCGAGAGGTATGAGCCCATTATTAAAAGTAGAAAAACTTTGACGTCAAATTGAATTTGCTTTCCAGATCGATATATTGTGCAACGAGGAGCTGCTTGGCAAGGATCATACGTTGAAATTTGTATATGTTACGCGCTGGCGTTTTAGAGATCCGCCGTTACGTCTACAATTTCGACCCAGAGTTGAGCTCTAAATCAGTCTATAACCCAAACTCCCTCAACAACAAATGATCTATATTTTTTTATAATTTATTGACAAAGCGTAAAACAAATGTAAATGTAGGTGACAGAGAGATAAAAAGAAAGCTTGTATTTGAGCCCCCATTTGTTGGGGGCATTCAGGCAATCAGTTGTCTGTATTCTCTCAGATATAGATTCTCCTAATGTCCTGTTTACACCAAACAAACATTTGCACATCTCAACATATTGTTAATTTTTTATTTCAGTTCTTATTCTCTATTTGTTGACATTTTTGTTAGAGATCTTCTATTCAGAATTCCCAAAAAGGCCACAAAAAGTATTCATTGATAAAGTTCCCAACTCTGTTTCATCCGTGTTCTCCAATTTTTTGTTCTTGAATAGTTCCCATTTTAAAATTGTTAAAGAATTGATTTAGAAAATGTTTTTTAACCTTCAGTATCTAGAACATATGATTTAAATTAGCAAGTTTTTTAATTAATTTTCTTTTAAAATTTTTGGTTTTCTAAGTATACCTTACATAGTTCAATATTGTTGGGGAGATGTAGCATCATGCAAATCGTTTAATATCTTCAAAGATGTTGGACAATAAGAAAACAAAAAATTACACCTTTGTAAATAGGTCTTAAAAGCGGTTTCACGTCATTAAAGCAAGTTTGTTGAGAAATGTGACATTCAAAATGTTCGTCGTGTAAATAGGGCATGAATCGCTTAGATCCTAACCAATGTATTTTGTATGTTTGTGTATAAAGTCGTAATTATATATATATAAAACTGTATATTTAGAATAGACTTAGGTGTAAGCAACCTCTTTCCTTTTTTATTTTTATTTAATTTTTATTTCGTGCGTCGCGTTTGCTCATGATTTAATCAACAATTTCCTATTTGCAATATATATATGTTCTCCTTGATTTTATTCAATTTTTTTTTAAATCGTATTTATTTAAAAAAGAAAAAAGAAAAGAAAAACAAATGTAAATAAACAGAATTTTTTAAGAAAATGAAAAATTTATTTTCGAACAGATTTTATAAAAAAAATTTTATTCTTGGCTTACGGAAATACGAATCAAAAATAATTTGACGGAGAGCAGTTACGGCTAACATAACACTAATTTAGCTATAAAAGGGCCAAAATAACAGACTGCAATTTTGCCATTCACAGCGACTTACAACTGACAGCTGTTTTATTTAATGTTTACCTCAGCCCGCTCTTGGTGATTCATCCAAAACAAAAAAAAACCCATAGCTAGTACTAAGCCTCCTTCAACGAAATTTATACAAAGCAAAAGAAATAATTATGTTTAACAACATTTTTGGCAAGAAACCCACCGTAAAGGAACAACAACGTGATAATGATCGCAGTTTAAGGAAGGCCACCCGCGATATTGAGCGCGAACGGTTGAAGCTGGAGCAGGAGGAGAAGAAATTGGAGGCAGAGATTAGACGCAATGCTGCTGCTGGAAACAACGATGCATGTCGGATTCTCGCTAAACAGTTGGTTGAAATACGAAAACAAAAGTCGCGCAGCTATGCGGCAGCTGGTAAAATTCAATCCATTGGTTATCAAAACAAGAATATGGGGGCAAATATAGCATTAGGCGAGGCCATGGGATCTACAGCCAAGACCATGGCCAGCATGAATAAAGTAATGCGTCCAGAGGCTATAGCGGGCACAGTTCGTGACTTCCAGGCGGCAAACATGAAAATGGAGATGACAGACGAAATGATCAATGATACCCTGGATGACATGCTTAACGAATCGGGCGATGAAGAAGAATCAAATGCAGTGGTCAATAAGGTGCTTGATGAAATTGGCATCGAAATTTCAGGAAAAATGTCCAATATACCGGCAATGGGATCATCAGCGGACTTTGAGACTGCCGGAAAACGTACAGAAAAGGATATAGCTGATCAATTGGCCAAATTACGATCCTCCTAAACAAAGAGTTTCAGCCTTATCTAAATGTATTTATGTATATTGAAACTATCATTGTTATATTTTTATTCACTAGTAAATAAGCAAATTAATTGAACATGTATGCATAAAAATCTCTTAGTAGATACATATACAAAACATTATAGAATTACATTAAAGTCGTGCCGTCATGCCACCACCAGCAACTATGGACTCGCCGGTGATATAGCCAGCATCTTCAGAAACTAGGAAGGAGACTACACCAGCCATTTCTTCGCTAGTACCCAAACGTCCCATTGGTATTTTAGATAAAGCAGCCTCATTGGCTGATTCATTTTCATACAGGGCCTTTGAGAATTTCGTCTTAATTATGCCGGGTGCAAGACAATTGACACGAACACCTTCTGGAGCCAAATCCTTGGCGGCAGCCTTGGTTAAGCCAATTAAGGCAGTTTTGCTTACCGAATAGGCGCCCAGGAGCTGCAAGAAATGTAAATATATGTACATATGTAAAGGGAATGACCTTTGAACTTATATTTGAAACTAACCTCAAAAGCATCGTAGCCAGCTATGGAGGAGACGAATACAATACTTGATCCCTTCTGCTGCCTCAGATACGGCAAAGCCTCCTTGGCCAACAAATAGGAACTCTTCACATTCACATCGAATATCTTGTCCCACACCTTCTCATCGCATTCGAGAACGCCACCCACTGCCGGATTGGTGGCCGCATTACTAACCAATATATTTAGTTTGCCATATTTACTAATGGTCTGTTCGAATAATTCCTTTCGATCCTGCGATTCACTAACATGACATTTCAACCCATGGACATTAAGATTAAGTTTTCTCAATTCCGCCAAGGCGTTGTCCACATTCTTCTGTTTTCGACTGCTAATGACCACGGCAGCCCCATCCTCAGCCAAACGTTTGGCTATGGCAAAACCAATGCTAAAGAAATATACAAAATTTTAATTTATACAATTTTTTTTTTTAATTTTTTTTTTTAAATATTTATGACCTCGTGCAATGATATTTACCCATCAGTGGATGCGGTGACCACAGCAACTTTTCCTGCCAAACGCTTCATTTGATTTGGGCCAGAACTTTGACTGTTTCCAATTGAGGAGGAGGACAATCGTTTGTGGCAAATATTTTGATAATTTTTGATAGCTAATCTCTGGTTTTTGTAGTTGTTGGTGCTGTTGGCACTTTGACTGAGGTTTCTCTTTATGGAACTTTGGACTCCGACTCCGCTACCATTCACAATAATCGATGATGTAGGGACAGTAGCCAAAGGTAATTTGATTCCAAATTGTTTGCTTAAATTCAACATATTTGAGCTTATCTGTGGCCCTAACTAATTCTTATTCAAGGATTTTCAATTGATTTTTCTTTCACCTCATTAGGCTTAAAGATTTGTTGTGTCAGTTATCTGATGATTCTGTTTTTTTGCCATTCACCCCGAGTTTGTCATATAAATCTGGGATAAAATTTCAAATATTTACTTGCGGTTAATTCATTATTTTGTGGTTTCATTGCTAAGTGGGATAAATCAAACTTGTGTGAATAAGATATATTAATCAGGTCTATATAAAGTCATTAATCATTAATGATGTTTGACTCAATTATTCAGATCATCATTTAAAAGTTTTGTGTACAACTCTGGTAAATATAACTGTCTACTAACTGGCGACATCGAAAGATAAGTAAATTTCGTTTTTTATTCACATTTGAAAAGAAAATCTACAAATAAACATTCTGTTTCGTAATATTAGCAAATAAAGATAAATAAAAAAGTATGACAAACAAATATAATCAAGTGGCAACAGATTTACTTTAGATATACATAAAAAAAACAGCAAATATACAGTGATAAGTTCATATAATGCACAATAAAATAATTTTGCAAAATTTCATTAAATTTATTTCTACTAAATGAAGTTTCTGCGCATACCAAAAAAGGACTGAATGTTTAAAGTAAAGAAGACATCTAAATTACTTCTTATTATTTTAGAAGAAAATAGTAAACCAAACCGTTATTATTTGGAGAGTTTTATCATGGGCAAAATGATGGCAAATATTATTAATTTCAATATTATTATTTCAAATGTATGGTTTTTGAGAACATTAGTTAAGAGATTTACTTAGTTCACCGCATTGAGAGCATACCGTACTTATTGTTCGTCTCTTGATCAAAAGTGCAAATTATTAAAGCTGTCAGAGCGGCTTCCCTTGCTCACCAGGCCATTTTAACCGCCACAATATGCTCTGATCCCACACAGTTTTTAACCATAACTACAGTCGGCCAGTAGCAATTCGTTGGTCCGGGTCGTACCGTGTCCGTCATCGTCTCGGTCTCCGGTTCCCGTTGTTCCTTCTCTATCTCTCATCCGGCACGCGGTAAACACGGCATGTGATAAACGAAAAAAATAAAATAAGTCGGTTTAATTATTACGTTTAACTTTATTATAATTTAAAAAAGACAAAATGACCGATCAAGAGAAACAAATTGCTCCTGCCTCACCCACATTGCAGGATTTCAAGGCTCCTGTTTTTACGGATAATAAACTTGTGCTTTATTTTCATCCGTACAATTTTTACTCACAAAAAGTTAGTTCATAAATCATGTGATTTGAAAATAAGTAACAAATATTACAAAAACTAATCATCATCAGTTGTAATGACATCTATTACATGGAGGCAATGGAGCTGAACCAAATGAAGGGGGTCGGCTTATTAAGTAAAAATTTGACTTGTACACTTTGTATACTGGAATATTATAAATTTTTTTTATTAGTTGTAGTTTTATGACCGCATCGAATAGATTTATTTATTGTTTACTTATCAGTCGAAGGTGCTAAATGAATAATAATTAAATGCGGAAAATAATATGAAAAATATGAGAATTTAAAGGCAGTTCAAACCAATTTGCAAATAAAAAAATAAGATTTTATTTTAAAATATATATATTTTTTTAAGTAAATATTAAGTACTAATCATATCAATTTAACATTATTGAAGTTTTCCTATTCCTTTTTCGTTTTTTCAATGAAAAAACTGAAAAGATTTTATACTTCTATATATATATATATATTTTGGATTTGTAAAATTGAGTTTCATTCCCAATAGTTTAGATACATTATTATTCATTCATAAAGTTTACTAAATTTATGTTTTTAGGTTCTCTTGGTGCTTTATGAGAAGAATATTGACTTTAATCCCTATGTGGTGGACTTATGTAATGGGGAACAGTATTCCTCGTGGTTCTTAAATCTAAATCCCACAGGTGATGTGCCAATATTGCAAGATGGTGCCTTCGTTATACCCAATTCAAAACATATAATTAACTATGTGGAGAGTAAATTTTATGGTGGTAAGAGAACAAACACAAAACAAAGATTGATTTTCTTTGGAACATTTTAAAGTCTCATTCCTTAATATGTATATTAACAGAACAACATCCGAAATTGAAGCCGTCGCACGATTCCATGGAATTCGATGAAGTAATGGTCTATGAACAGGCTCTGGGCCGTTTGCCAATAGGAGCTTTGAGCATGGGATCATTTGTACATGATGATCTAAAATTAGTGCCCAAGGCGCCCTTTATTGGACCTGTGAGGCAATCCTGCTTAAGTGAGTTTGCCTAAATTTTTTTTATATCAATCTTGAAAGCTCTTTTTCCATAGAAAATAACGACAAAGTTCAGGATTTGCTTCGTCATTGTTTGGATGCATTGGATCCGCACAGTAAAGCTGCTTTGGAACATAAATTAAATATCCAATTGCGGCGCAAAGATTTGGTTTCGTCACGTCATGACTTCCAACGTGTTTTGGATGCTGTTCGTCATTTTCTTCTTTATGTGGAGCAGGAGTTATCAAAGAAATCGCCGCGCACTGATTGGCTGATAGGAGATCAATTCACTTTGGCGGACGTCAGTTTGGGATTGCTCCTACATCGACTTTATCAATTGGGATTTGAGAATTTCTATTGGTCCTATGGCAAAATGCCGCTAGTGGAGAGCTATTTCCTACGATTCAAGCAGCGTCAATCGTATCACAAGCTACAACCAAGCAATTTTGATATATTGAAGGAGATGTGGTCCAAGACTCCGGGCAATTATAAATTAGGAGCAGGAGCCGGCTTCCTGGGTATGGCTATGTTTGCAGCCTTTGCGCATAAATAAATAAAATGAGAGGGAAAAAAAGCGGGGGGCACCTTCTACAACTTGGGGTAAACGTCTGGCATAGGTTTCACTGTATTATTTCAATTTAAAAGAAAATGTATGATCCTTAGCTTTTAGATTATAAAATCATTCTGGATTTTCTTTGTGGAGGTGCATGAAACCTATGCAAGACATTTGCCAATTGCTTTTTAGTTAACAAAATCCTTTTTTTTTTTTTTTATTATTAATTCGTTATTAAAGTTGGTCACATATAAACAACACAAAACGCCTTAAGACTACAGAGATGACATGGCACCACCACCCATCACCCATGACGCACCAAGTCAACCAATTCTCGAAAAAAAATAAAACAATTATGCGAAGAGAGCCTCATCTACATCTACTGCATGTGTATGTATGTATATACATACATATACAAAATCTCCAACAAACCGTCGAATAAATATTAAAAATTCAACATTAATTTGGTATCAAAAATCAATTCCTGCTATGCTGCTTGTCGATCAATGAAAATAATGGGAAAGAAATTCCCTAGCTTTCTATGACAGTTGCTTGTTGATCCCTTCGTTGGTCCGATTGTAGTAATGATGCTGCCGCTGAAGCTGCCTTAACATTGGTGAACAAGGGCATACCCATAAATCTGGGTATCTGCTGTTCTCTACCATTTGTATTTGTACGCGCTGATGTTGATCCAGCTCCTTGTGTATTTCCAGATACAGTTGATGCTAAATGCGAATGCCTTTTGAGGGGAAAAGTTTCTTTGCCTGGCCTTTGATAACTAAAGCTACCAAATCCAGGTGCATCGGGCAATAGACCAGGTGTGGGATACCAAAACCGATATGTAAAATACCAGGTTAATATGGCTATAATGCCACTTATAACCTTCTCAATCATTCGATGATAATACAGCATTGTTCCTACTAGCATAATGTCCCATAGCAATTGCAAAGCTGCCATACCAATGAATAGAGTTCGTATAATAGGTGTCAATCTTTTGTAGAGAAATTGCAGGCTACGCATTTGCTCCTCGTTTAGACCTCTTAATGGATTTGAGCCGGTATTCTCCGATATGGAGCGATTGTGTAGCTCATTCCGTATATGTTCCTTAATGGTTTCCCATTTAATGATAGGACGAGCCTCTTCGATAAGCACCAAACTTGAGTGTATGAGGATAAACGCATGACCAGAGATGTCGAAACCCTGCCAAAGATGTCCAGCCCTTAGACAACTCGATTTGGTGGCAAAACCTGTAAAAAATTCAAATATTAAAATAGAGTTGTGGCAATTTTGATGATTTCTTTTCCATTTGATAACACTTACCTTTAATGGTACATTTACCATATGATGTCTCCACTATATTAAACAGTTTCGTCCAGAAGAACCAAAAGAATGTGGCTATTACTATACGTGGAAAATGATGTCTTAACATTCGCTTATGATCGCCACAGGTTATTGTATAGGCTGAGAGCACTAAGAATGGTACGACGAATAGCAACGTCCAGCCCCATCCAACTTTTACAAAATATAAATTAAATAAATTATCTGAACGGGCAAAATACGTCTTGGGAAATGGCACAAAGTCCCCAATGACAGAAATTACAAACAGACTGCCCAAATACAAGGCTACTTTCAGGTCTGTATTAAAGAAGATGGTTTTCTTGCATAGATGTATTACACCCATTAGAAGAATTTCTCGTATGCTTGTTGGTGCCGCTGTGGGTCTAGTGCCACGAGCTTCCGCTCGACTAATATCTGGTCCACCTGGACGGAAGTTCATGTTTGTATTAGAGGTATTTGGTGCAGAGCCACTTCCTGCACCCAAGTTTGGGCGCAGGGGTCGCCTTTTGGTGGCCATTATTCTTTTTTGTTGTGTTTACGCTTCGTAGTGATATTTATGCACAATTGCCCTTTTTTAGACTTTATTGAACTGGGTTCGGAGAGAAAGTGAAAGTTTTTAGAAAGTGTCAAAGTTCAATGTGAAGCCAATTGGCAAGGTGTAAACTTACCTTCGTTGATTAAATTTCCCAGATTCGCATTACTTTTCATTGATATTTATAGTATTCTTCACACGTCATTGGGTGCTTCTTGTTCTTAGGTGTTTTTCTTTTTTTTCTCGTTTTAACCAAAATAAAATGTGCAACAGCTGCACGAGTATGGTTCTAACGCTTTACTGCGAATGTCAATAACTGAAAATAAAAGCTAAATTTGTCCCCACAGTTAACCTTCAAAAACATATATATATATATATATATACATATATGTGTATCTAATAAAATGCCATCGTAAATATTGACACAAATAAGTTAATTATCGACGAAATATTATTTTACATGACTTTATATACTAGATATTTAAATAAATTTAATTTATCTCGGATGGATTTTAGCCATTTTAAATCGTAACTGAACATTGCTAACGTAGCATCACTGCTTTGATTGGACCAGCTGTTTTGAATATCTGCCAAGAATACAATTTCAAATTTACCCGCTTGAATATTTAATTAAGAAAATATAATTTAATGGGTGTTAAAGAATTGTGGTCTGTTCTAACGCCACATGCTGAACGAAAGCCCATTAATGAGTTACGTGGCAAGAAAGTTGCAATTGATTTGGCTGGCTGGGTATGCGAGAGTCTTAATGTTGTGGATTATTTCATTCATCCGCGGCATCATTTGAAGTAAGTTTATTGCAAATTATGTTGAAATATATTTTTACATATGTATCTATGTATATTGGAACATATAGGAATCTGTTTTTTCGTACTTGTTATCTGATATGGGAGCAAGTCACACCAGTTTTTGTATTGGAGGGTGTTGCTCCAAAACTTAAAAGCCAGGTAATAGCCAAAAGAAATGAGCTGCAATTTCGTGGAGTTAAGCCCAAAGAGGCAACCTCATCTGACAAAGAGAAGACTAATAAAGCCAAGGATAAAGGTCGCACTCGTTTCAATCACGTGCTAAAACAATGCGAAAATCTTTTACTCTCAATGGGAATACAGTGTGTCCAAGGTCCAGGCGAGGCGGAGGCCTATTGCGCCTTTTTAAACAAGCATGGGGTAAGTTAAGACATCAGCTTATCCAAAAATTTGCATGTTTAGTGTCAAAAAAGTTGGTGGATGGTGTAATTAGCCAGGACTCGGATTGCTTTGCCTACGGTGCCATACGTGTCTATCGCAACTTTTCCGTCTCCACACAAGGTGCCCAGGCGGCTGCTGGAGGAGCTGTGGATATCTATGATATGCGAGAGATTTGCGCTCGCATGGATTTTGGGCAAAATAAGATTATTGTCATGGCTCTGCTCTGTGGCTGTGACTATTGTCCCGATGGCATTGGTGGCATTGGTAAAGATGGTGTTTTAAAACTGTTTAATAAGTACAAGGATACCGAAATACTACATAGGTAACATTAATCCTCGATTCTCTTAAGTTAATCATTCATATTATTCTCAATTCTCTTTAAAAAGATTAAGGAATTGGCGTCAAGAGACGGATAAGTATAATGCCCTCGAGATACGTGTAGATGATAAATCTGTTTGCAGCAATTGTGGCCACTTGGGACGCACTCAATCTCATACTAAAAGCGGTTGCAGTGTTTGCCGTACTCATCGAGGATGCGATGAGAGTCTATGGAAGTGAGTATACTTGCCTTTGCCTTTTTATGATGAACCCTATTTAAAATTTTTAAATAATCTTTATAGAGAACAACGTTTGTCAATTAAGGCTGAGCTAACTTTACGTAAGAAAGCATTGTCATCCGATGCAGATTTCCCCAATGAAGAAGTCATCGCCGAATTTTTAACTGAACCAGATAGCTTGCCCCAGCTCCAACTGAATTGGCAGCAACCCAATTTAGTTAAATTCATTAAACAAATTGGACATTTACTTCAATGGCCGGAGATATATTCTTTCCAGAAATTTTTTCCCATTCTAACCAGATGGCAGGTGTCCCAGAAATATCAAAATCGTAATCTTATGCAACCTGTGGAAATTCTTAAGAAGCGTACAGTCAAGGGTACAGCCAGCTTGGAATTAAAATGGCATGATACTAAAGGAAGTTTTAAGGGACTAATACCTGACGATCAACTCAGAGAATTTGAATTGGAACATCCGAAAGGATTAGAGGAATTATATCAAACTGTGGAACCTTTAGATTTACTAGAACTATCCTATCCAGAACTGGTAGCGTCTTTTATGAAATCCAAAGAAAAACCCCCAAAGAAGACCTCTCGAAAGAAAGCAAATCCAGGAGAGCATAAACAACCGAAAAAAACTGTGAGTAGGAAAAAAAAGCTCCAGCAACCATCCATGGAGCAATTTTTGCAAAAAGACAAAGAGAATACGCCATTAAAGACGAATCCTACTTTATTGGGAGTTGGACAATGTTCCACACCATTGACGAAATTTTTGGCAGCTGACTTGGACAGCGACGATGAGCAATTGGATATGTCCGATATTATCAATGGCATTGTATCCAATCATAAGCCTGTTCTCACTCAGCATCAAGGGCATTTATTGCACTATGAGCCCTTAGATAATGATCTAAGTCTGTGTCTTGGAGAACTAAGCCTTAACAATAAAAAAGAATTATGTAAATCGAAGGATAAACAGGATAACAACTTGAGGAGTGAGCCAGAAGATGAAGATCTGAGTCTGCGTCTTGAACAGCTTAATCTAAGAAATGAAATAAACCCGACGGAGAAACGAGATCTCAGTTTGGCGACTGATATGGATTTTGTTCCACAAAGTAAACGTCTGGATCTGGATGATAGCTACGATCTGTTGGTCAAAGGAGACTTAAAAAAAGTGCCTCACTTGCTGGCCAAAACTCCTGTGGAACGTTTTAAAGCGCGAAACAGAGTATGTGAAAGGAAACCACCAGCGGAATCCGATGGGAATGTGAGTTATTTTTTCAATCAAAGCATGGAACAGGCGGATATCTTTGAGCAGCTAATGGAAACTAGCTTGGGACATCAACAGGAACTGGAGGATGATGATGAAGATGATGATGACTTTGTGGTAATTAGTGACTAAATTTAAAGCGTTTTTATTCAAGCCAAAACTCGCAACTGGAATCACAAATAAAGCTTGGCAAATTTATGGGCCAGCGACAGAGCCTGTTCCAATTCCTCTTCAAACAGATTTGAAACCTTGCGCGATTTCATATTGCAAACTAACTGAGGATTCTGGCCCTTGGGTGCAGCCACTTGTCCTTTAAAAGTGGCAGCAAAAGAACTTAACCACGTGGAAGCATCAAAATCCTTTGTAAGACAAGACTAAAAGAAAAAAGAAAGTTTTCCAGTTTAAAATAGATAATTCTTAAAGTTATTACTAGTTTTCCATTTTTGTTTACCTGAGGCACACAGCATCTCGCTTTAACGTAGCCATCACACATGCTGACAACTAAAATGGGACGATCATTACATAACTTAGTGGCTCTCTGCAAGGGAATCTCTTCTACCAAAGCAGAACTGGTGATATAGTGCAGGATGAAGGGATGTGTGTCCAATGGTTTCTCCATTATTAAATTTCGCATCTCCACTTCCACGAATTCTCTATAACATTTGAAAAGCCAAAATTAAATAGATCGATTCGAAATGATAGCTTGCCAATAAAGCTCACTTGAGCGTTGTTCTTGATGTTTCCTTCAGTCTCTTAAGCATCTCATTGATCCTCTCCAGAGTGTCCATTTTGAATGCATATGGCAATTTGATGTCCGTATGTAACATATTATGGCGTATTGTCTGTAATTCCACTTCAGTGGCATTGGTCAGTTTATCCTTTTGGAATTGTTCCGCAAGTAAATCGACACGATGACGTAGAAGAGCAGCTGTCTTTAGGACATGTTCCGCAGCTTGGCCAGCCACAGCTGTAAAGGCAAAACGGGCTCGATTTGTTTGCTTTAGATTCACAATACAAAAGCAGGATAATTCCCGGGTATTGGTCACATGAGTGCCACAACAAAGTTCTTTAGATAACAATTTGAGTTCATCCGATTTTACTTGAACTAAGCGCAATCCCTGCTCGGGATAAATTTCACCAGGAACCATAGTGATATCATTCTGTTGTAAAACTTGGGCGGCATTTAGTTGATCATCTACCTGGACAGGAACACCAAGGCATATAAGGCGGCTTTTGAAGATGGATGGAATAAAATTGACGATTAATTGGTGGATTAAAAGAAGAAAAAGATTTCATGTGTTACTTTATCAGATCTTCAATGAGTTCGACATCAGATTTTTGCAGACGTTTGCCAAGAACAGCCAGTTCCAATTTACATTGCTCGCTGGTCACTGAGCTGGATACTTGGTAGGTGACCTTGTGGAAAAGACAGCGTATTGCCGCATTTAACAGGTGGGTAGCTGCAGAATTACAAAATTAATACCATTTTAGTGATTACACTGTTCCGGGACTTACCTGTGTGATGGCACGTATTTAACTGCCTGTGCTGGGGATCCACATTTAGTTCGACTTCATCTCCCACAGCCAATTGGAACGCTTCACTTTTATTTGTTTCAGTTGGGCTTAGTCGACAAATATGGACCACACAGTTATTGAGATGTTTAACACTTTCCACTTGCAATTGCTGTTTGGATTCTCCATTATTAATTGCAATTAAGTGTCCTTTATCCCCTTGTTGGCCACCAGATTCATAATAGAAATTGCTGGCCTCGGTAACAACAGCAATTGTGTCACCTATATTTACTTGTTCAATGGAATTAACATCCATCTCATTGACCAGCAGGCCCAAAACTCGAGTCTTTAGTAAGGGCAAGCTATACGATTCATTTGCCTGATCATAATGATAAATATATTTTGGACTACTATCAGTGGAGACTTCCAATCTTTGGGTTAGTTTAACCAAAGCTTCGGCTATGCTTTGTCCGAGATTTGTATCATTATCATGTTCAGCATTCTGGCTGGCATTTTTTGTTCTCGTTTTGGCCAGCGAAACCTCTGCGCGATAGCGTTCCAAATCACAGTTCATGTTCTCAAGCTCAGCCAATTTAATGAAACTTTCCTCAGTTAGGCCATAAGTGTCGGTTAGTTTATAGAGAAAGTCACCTGGTATGGTGTTGTTATTAAATTTACAACGTTGCACTTGAAATTCACGATAAGCTGGAACGAATCCCGGACATTCCATTAGATCGATATCGTCTAATTTCGGAAATTCTGTAAGAACTTCAGCGAAAGCCTTTGAAGAACTTTCTTTCAGATTTTTGTACACATCCTGCTCGTGATTGATTAACTCAATAACATCTGACTGCTTCATTGACATTTCAGGATACGCTTCACCCAAAGTCTCTACCACAATCGGGACTAGACGAGACAATAGATTCTCCTGAGCAAAAATATGCTCTGATAGATTCAATGATTTGCGCAAAACACGACGAAGTTTTTGACTATAGAAAACAAAGAATAATAAATTGGGAAAAAGATTTTTTACAACTTTTGCTTACTTTTGATCTGGCAGCATCCCATCAGCCAGACAGGCGGTTATCATTCGTGCATGGTCAGCTAATATTCTATAACTGGTGTCCAGAACAGCGTCCTCTTGAAAGCTGCCCGCATATGCGGGAGCCCTCGACATCTGATGAATGCCATCGAAAATGGGTGTAAATAGATCGGTGTCGTAATTTGAGGATTTGTTCTGCAGAATGGCCGTTAAACGTTCAAAACCCATGCCAGTGTCCACATGATGGGCAGGCAATTGGGTAATTGAACCATCTGAATGACTAGAAGGATACAAGTATGGATATAAAAAATGTTTTAATATGCTCCAAGGATAAACGTACCGATTGTATTGAATAAAAACTAAATTCCAAAGCTCTGTTAGATCAGAGCGACCCTTGTTAACCAGTTTCGCTCGTTCACCAACAGAAGCCAACTCGGGTTGATGATCTATGTGAATTTCAGTGCAGGGGCCACAAGGACCAGTTGTACCCATTTCCCAGAAATTATCCTGACAACCAAATGGTAATATTCGGGATGATGGAAAACTGTTCAAGATTTAAGTAATGTAAAAGGATTATATAACTGTGAAAGATATATGTCATCCAACACATTTTACCCTAAACTCCGCCAAATTTCAAAGCATTCTAAGTCAGCAGGTATACCAAGGACCTTATCTCCAGCAAAATAGGTGACATATAGACGCCTGGTATCTATATTATAGGGTCCACGAAGCAATTCCAATGCCATAGAACAGGCTTCACGCTGAAAACGTTATATTGTTAATTTAAGAATTCTACCATATTGCCATTGCTTTTTGTTTACTTTAAAGTAATCTCCAAATGACCAATTACCCAACATTTCAAAGAACGTATGATGATAGCCATCTTGACCCACGACAGATAAATCATTGTGTTTACCACCCACTCGTACACATTTCTGGGAATTGACCACACGCTTGTAGGGTGGCGCTGCTGTGCCAAGAAATACGGATTTGAACTAGAATCAAACAATATAAGTTACTCAGTAAAATAAATCAGTGGAATAGAGAATTGCTAACCTGATTCATGCCCGCGTTCACAAAGGCAACGGTGGGATCACAGAATGGTAAAACTGGGCTGGACCGTACGAACTTATGCTCATGGTTGATGGTAAAATAGTCAATAAACGTTTTTCGAATTTCACGTGCTGTTAGCACACGCTGCAACTGTTTGGCCGAGTTGTACATGCCAAACACTCAATAATTATAAATGTTAATGCAAAATTAATTACATCTAATTAACGACCTTCGTAAATTAATACGGACCGGCAATTACTAGTTCGAGATAAATCTGCTTGATCAGCTGTTGCAACAGCTGTTTGTTAAAGAAGAAAAGAAATGGAAGTCAAAGTGAAACGGCAACAAGTGAAACCACAAATTTTCCAGAATCACCAATATATATAGCAAGCCCGATTTTTTGAGTAGTGATTGATTATTAACAATATACGCATCAACTTAGTTGTTCATTATTGTTCTTAACGGCAAAAAATATCTCTGTTATAATATTTTTTTAAATTTAACGTTTGTTTTTTTTTCTACTTTTGACAGATGTCGGCGTTACATTGTGACTGCGACTAGAGCCGTCGTCTGCCATTTGCAACACTGTCATCATCGTCAACATCGACGTGTCGTGTTCGTAGAAAAGTAAAAGTTTTTCTTTCTCTGGAAAATTTCGCATGTTTACTATTGTTCTTGCAAGGGCAAAAATCAAACAAAATTATTAAGCTGCCGCCACACGGATATATATACACACACAGAACGCCAAGATGGTTTTAGCAGATTTGGGTAGGAAAATAACCACAGCCCTGCATTCGCTCAGCAAGGCGACGGTTATCAACGAGGAGGCTCTAAATGCCATGCTGAAAGAGATTTGTGCGGCTCTTTTGGAGGCTGATGTAAACATCCGCTTAGTGAAGCAACTAAGAGAGAATGTGAGGGCTGTCATTGATTTCGATGAGATGGCTGGAGGATTAAATAAGCGTCGAATGATCCAATCAGCTGTGTTCAAGGAGCTAATCAAATTGGTGGATCCAGGAGTGAAACCGTATCAGCCCATAAAAGGCAAAGCCAATGTTATTATGTTTGTGGGCCTGCAGGGATCGGGCAAGACAACTACCTGCACAAAGCTAGCCTATCACTACCAAAAGCGCAACTGGAAATCGTGTCTGGTGTGCGCGGATACCTTTCGTGCCGGCGCTTATGATCAAATTAAGCAAAACGCCACCAAGGCTCGCATCCCATTCTATGGCAGCTATACGGAAATTGATCCCGTTGTTATAGCGCAAGAGGGTGTGGATATGTTCAAGCGTGAGGGATTTGAAATGATTATTGTGGATACGTCGGGCAGACACAAGCAAGAAGAATCCTTGTTCGAGGAGATGTTGGCGGTATCAAATGCTGTTAGTCCGGACAATATAATTTTCGTGATGGACGCCACAATTGGACAAGCTTGTGAGGCACAAGCAAAGGCCTTCAAGGATAAAGTGGACATTGGTTCGGTTATTATTACCAAGTTGGATGGTCATGCCAAGGGTGGTGGTGCCTTATCTGCCGTAGCGGCTACCGAGTCGCCCATTATATTCATTGGTACCGGCGAGCATATAGACGATTTGGAACCTTTTAGGACCAAACCTTTTGTTAGCAAACTCCTCGGCATGGGTGATATCGAGGGACTGATAGATAAGGTAAGACCAATAGGCGAAATATTCTTTGCGAACTCGACAACACTACAAATTCACTTTCTATTTTCCTTAGGTCAATGAATTAAAGCTGGATGGGAACGAGGAGCTTCTAGAAAAGATTAAACATGGCCACTTCACAATTCGGGATATGTATGAACAGTTTCAGAATATTATGAAAATGGGACCAATTTCGCAGATCATTAATATGATTCCCGGCTTCTCGCAGGCCTTTATGACCAAAGGATGTGAGCAGGAGTCAGCGGGTCGCATGAAACGCATGATGACCATGATGGACAGCATGTCCGACAGTGAACTGGATAACAGGGATGGTGCTAAACTGTTCAGTAAGCAGCCTAGTCGTTGCGTTCGCGTGGCCCAAGGTTCAGGTGTTATTGAGCGCGAGGTCAAGGAACTTATTGCCCATTACACAAAGTTTGCAGCGGTCGTTAAAAAAATGGGTGGCGTTAAGGGGCTTTTCAAACAGGGCGATATGACCAAAAATGTGAATCCAACACAAATGGCAAAGCTCAATCAACAGATGGCTAAAATGATTGATCCACGTGTGCTGCAGCAAATGGGAGGCGTCGGTGGTCTACAAAATATGATGCGGCAATTGCAACAAGGAGCTGCCGGTGGTTTGGGTGGCCTGGGGAATTTAATGGGCGGTTTTGGTGGCAAGTGAGCCAAATAGCAGGTATCCTGCTTTGGTTCGTATTTTTTATGTTTCTTAGCAATAAATTTTTTCTGTTTGTGACATATATATTTTTTTTCCGGTGAGCGCGTCAATTTTCCCTCTACCCGAAAATGAAGTAAACAGAGAATTCCAAATCGGTGTATCAATAATATAATAAACACTGCGATAGGGCTTTTTTATGATCATAATAATGAAAATGAATATTATTATTGCTTAAATAATTGAAATTTTGTGCATTACATATAAGAGGGCAAATTGATAAATAAATAAGGATTCAAATGCATTTCATTTTGAAACTAACTATTTGAACTCTACGTTCATTTGGCATAATTATAAATGCCCATTTAACCAGATAAAAGATAACATTTTTGGCGTACAGAGAATAAAGAATTTTATATTAATTCAAAAAAAAAAAAAAAAAAGAATCAATTGGTAATATGGAGAAGGCACTGTTTTTTTGTATGCCCTGGTTCTGGTTACGTCTGATGCAGGATTTTGTTGATGTCTTTCAAATGGAATAATTATCAATAATGAAGAATAATCTGTAAGAATGCTGCCTGGAAGTGTGACAAGGAAACTTGACTTGAACTTGAACTTTAAGTGTATTTACACGTCGATGAAGCGTGCTCTTTGTCTGTGCGCATAGTATGCCTACATACGTAAATATATTTTCCCACACGCACACACATGCTCATACACACACACACATCATATACAACTACAACAAAAAACAACAAGCGAACAGGTGCACAGAAAAATGTAACAGGCGCCACAGAACAGCAGAGTAAAATCGAAACATGAAAGTAAACAAGCAAACAAAGCGCAACTGTGCATAAGCCTGTGTGTGTATGTACACACATACATACCTATGTGCGTGATTGTGAGTGGTGTTTGTGTGCGTGTATGTGTGTGGTTTTATGACGTTTCTTGCTTTAGGCAAAAGGGGGACAGCGGCTGTAGCAAAGCTTTCAGCATCCCTTACACTCACTATACGTGATGGGGTCGCAACAGGATGTGAATGTGAATGGGGATGCGGATGTGAATGCGGATGTTTATGTGAATAATAAAGCGGATGTTGATATTATTGTTGTTGTTGAACGACATTGCTGTTATGAGCCATAAAAATGTCCATTATCCTGTCAAGTTTTGACACTCATAAAACCATCAAACAAGTCAAACGAACAGGTTCGCAGCAAAATATGTGAGTTGAACTGCTGTCAACTTTATTTTTTGGTCTATACGTTCATCCTTGCGCCTACACGCACCCACACGCACACACACACGAACCCACACACATATACTTTAACTTTAGGATATAGGCTTTTTCATATCTTATGTTAAACGGCTTCATTTTACCCTGGTGTTGGGTAACCCTACTGTGAAATTTTCCTTTGGATTGTTACAAAAAATAACCATTGAGAATAATAATGAGTGAAAGTTGTTTTTTTTTTGTAATTTTTCACGGAATCTTAAGGCATCCCAGAAGTATGCAATGAAAAATTTATATTATCTTTCTATATAAATATTGCGAAATTATTGTATATAACTTAGTTACCATTGATAACTTAGTTTTTGCTAGTCTATCGGAATATCCTTTGGTCGGGAATGGATGAAAAATGTTGGTCATTGATTGAAAGAATAATATTTTCAATGCTAGAAATTAATTTTTCCATCTTTCGATTCGTCCAATGATTGACACAATAAAATATTTAAACAATCCACATATGTATACAAAACATTAAAACGATAAATTAATTTTTATTATTTTTCTTTTTATTCTCTATATATTTATAACTTTATTGCTTTCAGCGATTTTCTTATTGTACTCTGCATGTGTATAATTTTTGGTTTCTAATTAAATATTATGAGAGTCCTTTCCCGAAGGTACCTATTATTATTTATAAATGTGTCTATGTGCATGTGTTTGTATGTATGTATGTTACAATAAAGTTAAGATGACAAATTCCTTAAACCTAATTGATGTTTCTGTGTAGGCAAAAAAAAAAAAAAATTAAAGAAAAGAGGAAAACAATAAAAATATCAATCCGTGATTGTTCACGATGATGAGCTATGCATCAATATCAGAGGCACTTCATTGCCATATTTGGAACGCTCCTGACTGAGTAGTGCCGATTCGCTGGAATCCCTCATCATGGCAATGGAATTGTTACGTTGCTCCTTTTGCCTCAGTCGACTATGTCGTATACTATAGGAGAAGAATATTGCCAAACCAATGGCAATCCAAATGCTAAAACGTACCCAGGTAAGGATATCCAATTTTATCATTAAATAAATATTAATCAATATCGATATGCCTGGTAGCCATGGAACTAGGGGAACTTTAAATGACAGCTTTACACCCGAAGTGGGCTGACGAGAGATGATGAAGAGCATGAGTATCAATGGTATGGCGCCGAGTATTAAAAGTACATAATCAAAATTTGTCACATGAGCCAGATCCTCTTCGAATTTGGTAAGGATTTGTGAGAAGAGCAGACTCCAGAGAGCTAAAATATAGAAGATACAAAAAAATTTTGATAAAACATATAAATTATCTATCATTTGCTGAACTTACAGAACAGGGCCACAGTTATGGTCACAATCCTGGCTGTTTGTCTGGTGGACACTGTTTGGCCACCGAGATTAAACAGACGTCGCCATAGAGCACAAGACTGTTCACTGGTAGTCGAATTAAATCCACTGCCGCCATTGACAAGTCGACTATCACGTCGTTCGTCGACCTCATAGCGCAGCATAAGAACACAGCTAGCTACCATGGAGTAGGCCAACAATGTACCAATTGACATCATATTAACCAATTGGCTTAGATTGAATATGGCTGCCAGAATGCCAGTTAATAGACCTGTTAACATGGTACCCTTAAATGGGGTTCTGTATTTGCTACTGATCTCACCAAGAAATCTAAAGAGCAAACCATCATTGGACATGGCAAAGACAATGCGTGGCAGTGGAAACATGGCACCCATTAAGCTGGCACATAATCCAAACATTGCTCCAATTGTGACCACATATTCGGCCACATGCCAACCATAAATGCGAAACACATGGGGCAATGGAGCGCTTTCATCTTGCTCATAATAGGGTAACATCATTGTTAACACTGAGGAAACACCAAAATAGGCCAAAAATATCATGGCCAGAGATACGATCACAGCAAATGGAATGGATTTTTTCGGATTTTTAGCCTCCTCGCCGGCAGTGGCAATGCAATCGAAACCAATAAAACCATAAAAACAGACAGCGGCACCCTTAATGATTCCAGATACGCCATAGGGCATAAAACCGCCATCACCGTAACCCTCAGGGACTTCTGACTTTGGTATGGACCAATTGCTACTGGTAACTAATTAAGATGAATGCATAATATTATTATTATCAACTCGAATCTCTCAGATATATATATGTCAATGATATATACCTTTAAAAAGTCCAGCAATGAAGACAAAAAGTACAACACCCAAATTTAGCATGGTAAAGACATTATTCACTCGGGTCGACTCTTTGGCGCCCGATGCTATGCCCCAGGAAAATAATATCGTGACAACAAATGCAAATAGGTCCGGATAGGCACTCAAACCCTGGATATTAATGGGCAAATGTGTACCAAGAAAATCACGCATGGCATAACCGCAAAGTGAGTCCAAATATGTACTCAGCCCTTTCACCACACTGGCTGAACCTGTTTGAAAATAAAAATAATAAAAAAAATATTTAAATATAATAATAATTCGTTTCGATTTCATATTAAATTGAATCAATTTAAGACTGTCAATCAATTAAAAAAAAGAAAACTTACCAATTGCGTACTCGAGTATAAGATTCCAGCCAATGATGAAAGCGATGAACTCGCCTATGGTCACATAACTGTAAATGTATGCCGAGCCAGCCTTGGGCACACGGGCACCAAATTCAGCATAACAGAGTCCGGCAAATATTGAAGCAACGGCCGCAATTAGAAAACTGATAACAACAGCTGGTCCGGCATAACGTTTCGATACTTCACCAGCTAGGACATAGACACCCACGCCAAGTGTTGAACCAATACCAAGGGCAGTTAAATCGAATGCTGATAATACTTTGGCCAATTTGGATTCCGTTGAGTCCTCCAATGGCTTCTTGCGTGTAAGAACGCGAAAAACATTCGTCACGCTCCAGTTGGGCATGCTATAAATTAAAATTGGGTAAATATACATATATACATAATTACATATATTCGTACGTATTGACCGATTTAATATTTTATAAATTTTTTAAAGGGCAACTTTTTTGCTGAAACACACAAAAAATAATTTAAGAATCATGTTAATCGAATCGACATATTAACACGTACAATACAATATTTTGTATGTCAAAACTGGCCGATGGCTGATGGTCAATTGGAAAAGGGTAAGAGGGTAGGTAAGTAAGGGGGAGTGAAGTGAATTGGAGTGCTTGGGTGGGTGGTCAGTCGATACCAAAAAGAAATGTGCGGAATATGTGGTTTACAATCCAAGTCATAACAAAATTAGTGATCATCTGTTAATGTGCGAATGTAGACAACTTTTGTATGTACTTG
Organism: Drosophila emarginata; assembly: GCA_037075365.1. Classification (NCBI taxonomy): domain Eukaryota; kingdom Metazoa; phylum Arthropoda; class Insecta; order Diptera; family Drosophilidae; genus Drosophila; species Drosophila emarginata. The sequence continues at coordinate 6,703,083 of JBAMCD010000296.1, forward strand.
GAAAGCTTGTTTAAATTTGAAGTCTTGTGATTTGTTAAACAATAATGACCAATGGATGACTAACAAACTGGGGGAATATCACAGTTGAACAACTATATCAACTATATCTATATAGCGGATCAATTGTTGCAAAATCATTTGATCTCTTTATAAGAAAATGATGAAGATCCCAAAAATGTACATATAAAGATAACAGAGAAAATATGTGTGAATATTCTAGAATTTATTATCCTTCTGATTTAGTTAAAAATCTTAATATTTTTAACCAAAATTTTAAACATTTCATCATGAAGTTAATTATGAAATTTCACCTTATCCATAAATGAAATGGATCCTTTATGGGTCTCACCTGATTTCCAATAGACAAATCCCTAATGAAATTTGATGACACCAAATCAGTTCAGTTTTTCTTCTATTTCTTTAGCCCACTTAATTGGTGGTGATATCTTTGGGATTATCCTAAGATATCAAAATTGGTAATCCATAGCTTAGTATTGTTGTGTCTTTGGTTTCAATCGGTTAACCAAATCAAATGGCAATACAATAAATTTGTGAATAATTAAATAAACAATTTACTTGTATCTTATTTCTGTTTCAATTGAAATTGAAAATGGGGAATTGAATAAAAAAAAATTTAGAACTCGATCGAAGCCCGCTCGAATTACGTCTGAGCATTTGGCGTGAATGCGAACACTGTTAAATAGCGATTCGCGAGGTTTTTTTTATTTAATTTTTTATTTTTTGGCGTCGTGGTGAATTGAATAGTGAGTGAAGCGTTTCACTATGCATATTCCCGCCCGGTAGATCCGATCCTCAGAAACCGCAGAGAAGTGTGTGACCAACCAGCTGAGATTCAGTCGTTGATATTACTAATTAACAGGCCACAATTGACTGGGGTTTCGGTTATTTATGGGTTGACTTAACTTGGCCCTTTGGCCCGACATATGTACATACATATATATTTACTATAGATGCATTGTCATATTCGATTAGCACTTTATATTTATAACTTATTAGATATTGTGCATGAAAAAGAAATTTTTAAATGTCATTCTACCACTTGTGGATGCATGTTACTTGCAGATCTTTATATTAAAACAACTTAATAGAAATTAAGAATAAAATATATATATTTATACAATTTATAAAATCGTACATAATTTCTACGAAAAAATAAAAACTTTATGCGAATGAAGTTTTTTATTTCATTAGCGATAAGAATTTTGTTTTGCATGACGAAGGCGAAATATATTTGTATAAAGTTTTTTTAAAAAAATATGAAATATTTGAAACGTATATTTTACCAAAACTGGATGTATTTCAGTTGTAATGACTACTAGTTAATAGTGTAATTGAATAAGTACAGGGTATCACAAAGTCGATGCCGATTGATTATGTATACACATAACTCAATAATAACTCAAACAAAATGCTCTATTTTAGAAGAATATAAAAATCTTTGCAACTATCTCTCCATTAGCTTCATTCTCTTGACTAATTTAATTTTGATTGATTTTGTTTGGACATTTCATTTGCAACATTTGTTTATAACTAATTTCACATTCGCTATTTTATTTGACTAGTCGTGTGGCTTCTGTTTGTCTGTGGGTGTTAATAGGTGTGTCTAAAAATATACCCGACATAGCATTTGCTTGCATTTTGAACGCTAATTTTAGATAAACAGTATTTTACACACTTGTGGCATGCGTGTCAGAGTTGAACTTCTACTTGGATATATGTATGTATATACATATAACAAAACTTAATATTTATACACTTACCCATAAAATTCAGCAAATTCTTCCATTTTGTTGCGTGCTTCAATTTACCGATGATATTAATGAATTTCAATTAATTTGCCTTTGCGTTTTGAGTTTATATCATCAATTTAGGGCCAATTTCTTTTGCCAGTTTCCACATGGAAACGTCAACGCAACGAGCAGAAGACACGCGGCCGGCCAAAGGCGTAACAAATTCTAACTGCGAGGTTAGTGCTTGAGGTACTACTGATGTCGCTGACGCTGACGCTGCCGCAGCGGCTGCTTACTTTCGCCACATGTGAGGTTTTATACTCTACCATAAAAAGCATATATACATTTTGGTCAAACATTTGTAACTCCAAGGCACTAGTAAAAAATATCTACATTTCGATGTACATATGTAAAACAATAATACATCAATAATTACAAAAAGTGTTTAGAATAATAAATGTGTGTCTCTTAATATTGCTTAGCAAAGCATTTATTCCATAAGATGAATTGGTTTCCTTTGGTGAGTGGACAGGAATTTGTTAGTGTATTAGAAACGACGACTTTTTCGTTATTCAAAAGGCCTTCTGGTTCTTGGTATTTGTATCTCATGGATGTTGGCCACTGAAATCACGCTGTGTGGCAGTTGTTGCTCCCATTTTGTTTACTCTCTTTCTTTCCGGCCTCTCTCTCTAGCTGCGAAACTGGGTTGTCGCATCTATACAATTTAACCATGTTGATTATGCTTGAAGCTCTTTGCCTTGTGACCTGACAACCCTCAATTCCACCCCCAAAAGGCTCTTTATTTTTGCCAACCGGCAAACACAAACATTTCTCTGCCTCTCTCGCTCTTAGTCACATTTCTAGCTTATTTCATTCGGCCGCGACATTGCGTCAGTCTTAAGATACAAATAGAAAAAAACGAAAAAAAAAACTTTAGTTTCAGGGCTGGATAACTCATTTGAAATGTGCTAATCAAATCATTCCCTCATCGAATGGTACTTTCCAATTTATAGGATTCCATCCAAAACAAAAAAAAAAAAAAAGAAACAAAAATAAAGAAGAAAAAATTTTATGGTTTATTTATAATTAACGTCACATTTTGAAAATGTGCTAATTAATTAGGCTAATGGCTAATTTGATTGAAATGAATCATGTGATTTATTATTAGGGCAGGTTTGCGTAGGTATCACATTTACCGATAACAATTTGATATATTTAAAATCAATGAGAATATATTGAAAATCATATTTTACAATTGAATATTTTATGTTTGACTTGTCTAGCATTTCTTCTTTGCAAAAGATATGAGAATTAAAGAAATTATAAAATATAGAGATTAATGAACCGTTAACTGATTATTTTTGATTTGTTTTCAATATTTCATATCTGTTGTGGCGGATCTTAATTCATAATAAAAATATACAAATTATAATGATAGTCAAAGTTACATATTTAAATATCAATGTACTTTACGAAAACTGCGTTAAATTTAGAACTGAAGTGATTTCTTTCTCTTTTACAGGACGATTGTTATTATCCCACCATATCTCGATATGTTGATTTGAAGCATCCTCAAATAAAATAAAATAATTGGAGTTTACATATTGTCGTTTAGGAAAATAAGTTGGCTTATAGAAAATGTCCGTTAAAATATAGGTTTAACTTAGCATTTATGTATATACATATTTTCGTTTTCAATAACAAGAATCAATTTATTAGTTATCCAAGCAAAATAAGTATCTAAGCAGAAGCATAGCTTTAGTGTATAAAAACAAACCTCATATTAATCGCGCAAATATTAAAGATTTCAATTAATTCGATATCTATGTATGTACATAAGTGTAAGGGATTTCCATTCATTTAATTGTTGCGGCATTATGGTCTGCCTGAAAGTATGCTGCAAAAATCTATGCAATGACAAATCCCCCTCTCAGCCATTTGGCTAATCTTCATTCAGAGCACCCACACGAGAGCGAGTTTTGAATTAATTAAAGTACTTAACAATGATGGGCATCAACCGGTTGTTAGGGTTTGGACGCCGCACAAAGCCCGCATGCAGTTTCAGTTGCTTTCCACGCTTTCAACAAGTCCAACGGGCAGCTGGCAAACAGGCAGATATACAAGTATATTTATATATACTTATGTATATAAATATATACTACATTACATGTGTGTAGTATTATCTAACAAACGAATATAATCGCAAGTGAGTTTTAACTAATGTTCAATATATTTGTTTGCATAAACCTAACTGATAAGCTCAAAATGCTCTCTTTATTTGTTGCTTTCTCTCATTTCGCTTTGTTTGGTGCGAAAAGCGAATATCTGTGTGAAAAACAAAATAAAAAAAAAAACAATGATTGATATTGCTGAATTATTCTAGCTCTCTCAAAAGGGAGAAGAGATTATACCAAAGAACTGAAATTTTATTTTGTTTTTTTTTTTTCGCATTTGTGTTTGTGTGTTTTGTTTTAATACAATTGATTAATTAACTTTAGTTTTGTTGCTGATATATAGGTACATACATACATATGCGAATATTTCTCACTGTTAATTGAATTTGTTGTGTAAATTTTAGCTTATTAAACAATATAACTGAAATTGTTTGTTTAAGTGTACCTGAAAATGTGCAAATGTTTAGTTTATTGCCAATTGTACTAATCTCATTTCTCTACTAGTAAAAACTTTGAAAAATTAAAAAAAACAGGTTGCAGGTTTTTAATATATAAAAATGAAATGAATTTAGCTAAATTATTTATTTAAATATATGTACATATATCCAGTGAATACCAATTGTTAGAAAAGTTAACGAGTCAGCTGTTAATAAATGAAGTAAGTTTATTGTTAGATTTATTTATTCTTTTTATATGTATGTTCAAATACATTTATCATCAAGTAGACAGTATGTACATAAATTTAAGTTAATAGAAGTTTCTTTTTAAATCTAACTCGTTCTCTCTCTCTCTCTTTCTCTTATCTCATTTTAGTTGGTAGAAATGTATACAATTTTATGGTTAACATTCGGTTTAACTTTAACATTAGCAAATGGCCAAAATGCTAAACCAAATATTATCATCATAATGGCAGACGATTTGGTAAGTATATATTTTAAAAAACTAATGTATACAAACTGATTTGCAATCAATCATTTTCAGGGTTTTGACGATGTCAGTTTTCGTGGTTCGAATAATTTTCTAACACCTAATATTGATGCATTGGCATATAGTGGAGTTATACTAAATAATCTATATACACCGGCAATGTGTACACCAAGTCGGGCAGCTCTATTAACTGGCAAATATCCCATCAGTACGGGTAAGTGTTTATATATACATATATTATATATATACAAATGTATATAACTAATGTATTTAATAGTTACTATTCAGTTTCAAATAGTTTTAAGATCCCTTATTTAGTTTACCCGATCATTCGATTTGATTTATATATTTAGGAATGCAACACTATGTTATAGTCAATGATCAGCCCTGGGGCTTGCCTCTGAATGAAACAACAATGGCGGAAATTTTTCAACAAAATGGCTATTATACAAGTCTTCTAGGCAAATGGCATTTGGGTATGTCCCAAAGAAATTTTACACCTATCAAGCGTGGATTTGATCGGCATCTGGGTTATTTAGGTGCCTATATCGACTACTATGATCAAACATATTTACAAAGCGTAAGTTAACATATCAGATCCTTAACCAATTAATATATCTATATTTATTTTATTTAGAATAAAAATTATTCACGTGGCCATGATTTTCGTGATAATCTTGAAGTCTCCCACGATCAGGTGGGTCAATATGTGACCGATGTTTTAAGTGATGCAGCCGTCGAGTTGATTGAAAATCATAATGTGACCGATAAGCCAATATTTCTAATTCTTAGCCATTTGGCACCGCATGCCGCAAATAACGAGAATCCCATGCAGGCACCGATAGATGAATTGTCACAGTTCGATTATATTAAGAATGAAACCCATCGTTATTATGCTGCAATGGTATCTCGATTGGATAAAAGTGTGGGACGGGTCATTGAGGCATTGGCCAAAAAGGAAGTGCTACGGAATAGTATTTTATTATTCCTTTCGGACAATGGGGGACCGAGTTTGGGTGAGCATTCCAACACAGCATCCAATTATCCACTTAGAGGGGTGAGTTAAGAAATTGATATTCAATTTTAAGATGATTTATTCAAAGGTTTTTTTTTTCACTCTACAGCAAAAGCACTCTCCGTGGGAAGGAGGAATACGATCTTCGGCAGCCATTTGGAGTACGGAATTTGAGCGACTGGGTAGCGTTTGGAAGCAACGCATCTATATAGGTGATATTTTTCCCACCTTAGCTGCTGCAGCGGGTATATCATTGAATCCATCTATACATTTGGATGGTCTTAATCTTTGGTCCGCCCTCAAATATGGCTATGAGTCGGTTGAGCGTGAAATTGTACATAATATTGATGCATTGGAACCGGAACCCCATTTGGCCTATATGCGTGGCAAATGGAAGGTGATAAATGGTACAACCAATTTTGGCCAATATGATAGCTGGCTGGGTAAACGTATAACCAATGAAGTGGATCCCCGTTCTGTCCACTATGAGGAATTGATAAGAAACACATCGGTCTGGCAACATTTGCAACTTCTAGTCGATAAACCGCAGACTCGTAATATAACCGATTTGCGTCAACAGGCTCAAATTCAGTGTTCGGAGCCACCGGCTACAGCCAAACCTTGTATGCCCCTAGAGGCTCCCTGCTTTTTTGACATCGATGTGGATCCGTGCGAGCAAAACAATTTATATGAAGAGTATCGTAATTCGAGTGTTTTTCTGGATCTATGGGATCGCATAGAACAGTATGCCAAAAAGGCTCATACGCCAAATAACAAGCCAGCTGATGAGAAATGTGATCCACGTTATTATAAAAATGAATGGACTTGGTGGCAGGATGAGCAGAGAAATAACGCAGGAAGAGATTCTCCAACCAAATTATTAACAGTATTTCTATCAGTATGTGTTGTATTTATTTTCAAAAATATCTAATTTACCAAAAATAGATATTATCCCAAAACCTGTGAACCGATAAACAGGTAACTTTAGTATGGACAACTGATTCACTAAAAATGCTAATAGTTTTAGTATTGTAAATATAAAATATATACTAATCAAATAGTATGGTGTATAGTAAATTGGCCATATTTAGTTAGTATATAGTCGAGAAATCCTTAAATTGAAAAGTCCATTAATTCGTTTTGAGTTCAGCCCAAAAGTATATTGTGCAAAAAATGTATTATTTATTTTTTTTATTTACAATGTTAGATAAAGTATAAAGTAAAGTAAAAAAAAAAAAAAAAAGAGATGAGTGCAAAAAATAATTTTTTATAAGGCAAAATAAATTCTTTTTTTTATTGTTCAGCACAATTTAGGTGTGGCCCTTAAAATTTCGTATTTCGTATAATTTCTTTCAATCATAATACTGTTATTATCAGATACAACAGTATCAAAAATAAAGCATTTTTTCGTACTGGGTGATAGGTATCCAGGTATCAGTGATCCATTGTACCGGGAACGGCAAACGGTTATGGGCTCGTTAAGGGACGATATGCCAGCGATTATAGCTCCTTTTTCATATAAACCATCGTAGCTGCGTGCCCATTCATATGTCATATTGGAATGGGAAACAAGTATCTCGTAATTTTTTGAAAAACCACCGTAAATATGACCATCATTGCTCACGTGACCAGTATAGGCAGTACCAATATCCGGCAAAACTCTGGCAAATATCACATTTTCATTTATATCAATAACGCGTCCCACATAGATTATGCGACCATCGGGATAAGATCCACCAGGTATTGCATTCCTGGGAAAGGGAGTTAATAGATTACCAGGCACCCATGTATGTTCCGTATCTGTTGATTCAATAGAATATATTTATTTACTTTATTATATTAAGTTGAAATCCGAACTAACCAAATGTTGATAGCCCACCAAGAAAGAGTGGGAAAAGCGTTACAAGTGCTAGTATTAATTGAAACATTATTGATTCATTCAGCAATTCAACAGTTGCCTTTATATTCGGAAAATAATTCTTATCTCACCTTTTAACACGAATTATGACTTGAAGCTGATTGTCATTTGAAACTTATCAAATTATAAAATGTGAAATATAACTTAATTATCATTTAGAGATAACAAATCTAATGTTTTGTATACATTTATATAAATTTCTATTTTTTCAGTTATTTTGGGTAAGACCAAGTGCGGATTTAAAGTTAAATGATAAAGGTGAGAAATGTCAAGAAAGAAATACTAAAACAAATATAAATTGTAAATGAGTTTTATTCCATTTACTTTTATTTGGTGTTCACCTTAACAATCTTTCACTGTATATAAGCAAAAAGCTAAACGATAAGGCGCGATTTAGAATTTAAGAGAGAGAGCTTTTCTTTTTAATCAGGTTTCGAAGCGAGAAGAAAGTTCAAGGGATAAGTTAAATCACAAAGAGAGAGAAAGAAATGTGAATGTATTTGTGCTTTACAGTGAGCAAAATAGCAAGTAAACTAATGTCGATGCAATTAAATCAAACAACGATAATGAAATGCAAAGAAAATCGGGAATAAGCTATAATTTGTGTAGTCTCACAGGAGAGCGATCTAATGCTATGAGAAATTAATTGATTTTCTACGCTGTCAATCATTATTCGTGATCACTTTCGACGATTAACCGATCGGTTCCTATACGTGTGATTTGTCGATTGTAAATACCCGCACCGGGCTATGTTTGGGTATCCCTGAGTTAGATTTGTGAATCCCTTTATCGCTAATATTTGCTTTCCATTACCGTTAGTCTACGGATAATACAAATATATTTGTGGTAAATAAAATGCCATTAAATATTCAGAATTATAATACTGAAGTTCATAAATGTTCTTTGGAATTAGACACATAATCTAACCACAAAATGCTAATAACATTCAATAACTTATTTAATAATAGTTCCTTATATAATCCCATTTGATAAGATATTCGTTATTTTACTCTTCATCCATTGGCCGTTACAAGTTATTGACCCTAACCTACGTATGAGTAATGGAATCCAACAATATGGTCGCGTGTTTCTTTGATATAATTGTGAAACCCCTTTCTGATAAGGGTCTCCATTTGAAATTCAATATGATGTGACTACCAATTAAGATTTAGACAATTGATTAAATTGGTCATATTTGCAATCAGGAAGTTCGAGATGGAATCAGTTTATTTATAGATTTTTAATACAATGTTCCATTGACCTTTGGCTGGGCAACTAGCACCTCATAGCGATCAAATTTGCGCAAGGGCAAAGTATCGTTCTTAATGATGCAGACCTTCTTGGTGAGGTAGAGGGTTCCAAAAAGTAAACCACCATCGGTCTGGGCACGGCAGATGAATACACGTTCATTGGTAACCGAAGTGCCAACAGAGACGGAATCCTTCTCATAGAAACCATCAAAACTGCGTGCCCACACATACTTCACATTACGTTCAGCAACCAGCAGATCGTACAGAAGGACCTTTGAGGCCGTCGTTTCCGTGTTGAAGTAAGCGGTGCCTGTTTCAGCCACAATACGAGCGGGCAGAATATTATTGGCATTCTTGACACGACCAACATAGATGTTATAGCCATAGGGATCGAATCCTCCTAGAACGGCATTGCTGGGGAAGGGATAAGACAGATTGCCAGCCTTCCACACATGCTCGGTATCTATTGAGAATTTTAATAATTAATTAATCAGACTATAGAGGATCTATTAAAGACCTCTCACTTACCATAGGTTGAGGGTACGCCATAGGCAATAGCACACAGAGCAAAAACGATTCCAACAACTTTGTACATGATGAAGTGATTCTTGATTGACTTTTGGTAGTTTTAGACATTGGGCATGCTGCTTTTATACTGATTTCTTATCTGGAGGGATTCCTAGCTATCGGTTTATTAACATTGATAAGAATAGCTTCTGACTAACTGTCAGTAACTATCTTACATTTCGATTGTGGCTTTTATATTAGACATGATTTAATTTATTGATTAAACCGACTCCTTGCGAAATTCAAAGATACACATTTTTTATATATCTGTTGTAATTTTCAAAAATCGACTAACATCAACCAAGGCATATACTCAATTTGTTTACTTTCAGAAAGTGTTTATCGATTGTTTGCAAAAACCAAATGCCTGTAAAATTAGTTGTTAAATTGAATAACCATATAGATACATCTATAACTTTATATAACCATTCAATATAACCTTCTAAATATATTGGCTAATTTTTAGTGTGAACGGCACACAACATCAAACAAATTTATTAAAATTTCCCTTCCCAAAGCACTTTTCCAAATAACTAGAATCAATTTTCTATTTTTCTTGGGAGAGGAAGTCAGGTTAAAATATTTGTTTTTAGAAAATATTCTTTAATTGATTTTAATTTCAGTAAAATGTTTTGAATTTAAATTTCGCCATCGCCAAAATAGTTGAAATGTCCAAAAATCAAGTTAAAAATATATGGGTACATATTTGTTTGAATTTAAATTGTGGTTTACATTTTATCTCCCGAAATAATCAATGAAATATTTCCAAGTCATGTTGAGAACAGCCACAATATTGGCGAGTTATATTCACGGAACGGAAATGCCATCCATGGGAATTGCGAAAATTGTGAAATAGTTCGGCCTTCTAGCCCAGAAGTATGCTATGAATTTATTTTTTGTAGCATTCCAAGAAAAAACTGTAAAATCAGTGATAATTCGCCTATCGCCAGGAATCTCGAAATGTCCTTTAGTCATAAAATAGTGCACGTTGAAGGGGATTATTTACTAGCAATATAGAATACTTGAAAAGGACTTCAATCTAACCAAAACACCGGTCTGAAAATCTCCAAGTTATAAAAATGTTTTGATATTTTTCAAGTTCTTCAAGGAAATTGTATTACTTTATTGGTTCTTCTGTATACATATCACCCAAAACAAAGAAAACCCAAATATCATAACCAATTCAGTATTAAATCAATATTAAATCGCATTAAATTGTTACATTTTTCAAATTTGCTTTATTTTCATAGTATGTACATATATATGTTAATGGCTATCAATCTCCAGGGCGAAAGGCAAATATTGAGCCACCTTACGATTTCTGATCAAAATTTCATACTTGTCGAAGGCCCTCAACGGGTAGGTCTCGTACTTGATGATGCATACACGTTTAGCCAGAATCAGGGTGCCAATATAGAGGCCTTCATCAGAAATGGCCCGGCAAACGAACACACGATTGTTGGTCGCATCGGTTCCCACAGAGACGGCGTTTGCCTCCCGGAAGCCTTCAAAACTACGGATCCAAGTATAGCTGACAGTTTCGTTGGCCACCAGTAATTCGTATGAAGTTGCTACATTGCCCAAAGTATCGGTATTGTATGTGGCTTTGCCCAGTTCAGCTACCACGCGGGCTGGATATATCGCGCTGCTGTACACTGCGCGACCTACATAGTTGTAGTAGCCGTCTGAATCGAAGCCACCCAGCACAGATCCTTCGGGTAAGTCCTTAGTCTTATCAAATTGAACCCAGTGATCCTCATTGCTGTAAACACCTCCATGAATGATGCCAACAAATTGGACGAGAATTGCTCCAAGGACTGCTAGTTGCTTTCGTGAATACATGATTAATACTGTTGTGATCTGATGGTAGACAATTACTTACTACTGCCTTTTATATGTCCACCAGTTCCTGATAAGGGCTTTTAATAAATAATAAGTTAAGATCGGGGGTTACTTGACCAAGTATTTGATAAGATACCGGTCAGAGTAGTTTTCTTGATGGTTAACAGAAAAATGATTAATCCTATTCTAGTAATTGTTTTGTCAATAAGTGGTTCCCCTCCCTTAAATGAATCAAATTAATAAAAATATTTCAAAGATTCTTTTAATTCTAAAACCTCTTCAATGCTTACTTTTACAGGAAACGATACTAAATATCAAATTAATGTAACTATACAAATGGACAGAGGTATGTAATTGTTTCTGATACATTTAACATTTTGATAGAATTTTAATTGCTAATTTGAATATTCAAATAAAAAACTTTGTATTTGTAATTAATTTTCAAATGGTATACATGAGTTTTTTAAGCGTTAAAATTACGTAAATCTTATCTACAAATATCTATCACATCTGCGCCCTTGAAATTTGGACAGTCATTAATTAAATTAGAGCAAAATTAAAACTAAATAGTAAATATGTTATAGAAAACCAGTTATTTGCCTAAGAAGAAGACTATTTCCGCAAAGTCCCACAAAGTAACGGCACTCCTTCTCTCTCTTTCTGTCTTCTCCAATTGTCATTGTTCCGTTTCTTTATTTTAATTTTGGGTATAATGGAATGGAGAAAGCATTTACGACATTACGTTGCAATTTGATATATCAGTCTATTCTGTCATATATCTACTAGATTATAGCTAAACTACTAAAATTCAAATGATAGTTTTTGTAGGATCAGGAAACCTTATCCAATTAAACAGTTTAACAAGACTATAAATAGGAAAGGTGTGTGCCAAAAATATTCTTAATAATCAAATCTGGTCTATATCAGTTAATCAAATCATATTTGATAACACCACGATATGTACGTATATGAATTATCAAAAGTATAATCGGTAGAATCACGAATACTTCAAAAGTAAAAAGCTGCAATTAAGAGTGTTTTGTATACTCTTATAAAAGTGTATATACTTTTTAATCAGAAGTTTACAATTTATTGTGTCTATGTTTATATACTCCTGATCCATATTCATCTCTCTATTTGGATCTCTCTATATTGATACAAAACTTAACGTAAACTAATTCCAATTTCCAATTCGTTTAGAGCAAAAATTATAGTTTAATTAATTTCTTTATTGTTTTTTAAAGAGAAAATTAAGTTTAATGTTTGCAATACAATTTTTTAATTCGATTAAATTTTAAATAATTTTAAAGAAGTGCTTCTCTTTAAAGAAGTGCTTAATTCTTAAAATATTCTACTCTCATTGGCATTAAAATCGGTACATTTGTATTTCTGTTGAAATTAGCAAATTAAAACAAGAATCAATTAAAGTTTTGGATTAAGAAACCTTTAAATAAATTGAAGCTTGGTCAAAATCGGCAAAATCGCCGGATTCGGAAGGGTTGTAATGGAACTAAGTATGTATTAAGTCACTCTTGAGATTGCTACGACTTTTATATTAAAGTTTTTTTTACCTATTTTACAATCAATGTTCAATTTTTTTGTATATGTATGTACATATACTGTTACTGGAAGGGCATTTACAAGGGTATAAAAGCTTCAGCATAAACTTTGGGTTTTATCTGCGTTTTGTCTTTGCAATTGCTTTTTATTGCTATTGCTTTGTTTGGTTTTGCAAAAACATGTTGTTTAAGTTACTGCCTTTGATGTGTGTGTGTGTCTGTGTGTTTATAGGTTTTTATTTTCGCGCACGACTTGTGACGTCAGAGCCAACCAAAAAGCATCGGCTCTTAAAAGCGTTCGTAGTGTTAGCCGGCCCGTTTAGTAGCTTGAAGCAGGCGCAACTGAAAGGATCATCCCATCTTATAAGATCGGAACCAACGGGTTTTAGTGCCGCGCAACATTTCAGTGGGTGGATCTAACCAAAGTTAAAAAAAAAAAAAAACTTGGTGGAAAGTAAAATTGGAAAAGTGAGGAAAATTATTTACCCTGTGCTATTTAGTTGTGAGGTGCAGCAAAGTGCAAAGGTTAAACACAGAGATTTTGCAATTGCCACTTGTTATTATTCAACAGTGAAAATACAAAGAAAATTAACAGTTTCCGTAACCAACTAAAATTGAAATTGCAATTGAAGAAAATCCAACATAGATACATAAATGGAGGAGTAACATACATATATACATATATATGTATGTATATATAATTTATATCGATTTGCCATAGTCACGTGTTTGCTTCAAGCACGTGACTGTCAAAGAGTTAATTTAATTTAAACAATTACCTGACCTAACCAATAACTAAAGTTGGTAAATATACATTTTTTAAAATATTTGTTTAAGTTAATGCAAAATGTAAGTAAATAAATTAAAGTGGAAAAGAAAATATGAAAAGTAATAAAAAAAGATTTAAATTAATCGATACATATATATATATGTATGTATATAAAGAAAAAATATGTGAAGAATGCAAAAAAATACTTCAATTTCTTAGATTAGGTTCTAAATTCCATGAATAAAAATATATAATCTCTTTGGATTGCCTTAGAAGTAATTTAAATTTTAAAACAAAGTAAAACTGTTAAAATATTTGTTGCATTAATTTTTTCATTTGGAATTTTTGTTATTGTGTTTAAGAAAGTCAATTTTCAATGAACTCAGATCTGGAGTTTTTTAGGGAACTTGTTTTATATAATTTACAAAATATTTATCTCAAGTTCAAGGTAAAAATATGCATTCAAAAAAATATTAAAGTATAACAAAGTTGCAATTGTTGATTGCCAAATTGGTAAGGTTTGGGCAATGTTGACAGACCAGGTTATTGCCAAATATTTACTTATTTGTATGTTTATAGTTGGTAACATCTTTTGGCCCTTAACACATATACCCAACACCAAATCACTCAATTAAAAATAAAGTAACACAATGTAGGCATAGCGAGGATGTTGAAATGTCTCGGACTAATTAAACCAGTTTCGCTTTCAATTTGCCATTGACAATCGCGTTTAAGAAAGCTCATTTAACTGTCAAGAATATTTCCAAGCTCTACTTGCTATATAGTATATATACATATATATATATATATACATATTGAACAGAGGAAAAAAAACCCAAATCGAAAGGGAAACCTGTCGTTCATTTTCATCTTTATGTTGGTACATTCATCAATGACGCATTCAATTAAAGTTCTACCTTTTTATTTTTTTAGTTGTTTTTTTGTGTAAGTACCCTGACCCTGACCATTGCTTGGGCACCTGTTTGGTGTTCCATGAAGGTCATTTCGTCAATTCTCAACCACTAAACTGTTCTCACTCGATCGTGATATGAAATTCTATCAAGAATTTACATATCAATTTTCAAGTAAATTAGCTTTTAATCATGGACTAATTTTCATTACTGTTTATCATGAAATTAATTATGTGCCAGATAGAAACTATACATTTCATGATTGCTATTTGTATATATGTCTATATCTTTTTTTTCTGAATGTTTATGAATACTCTGGTGCGACAATTTTAATAATTAAGAAGATAAAATGCTCCATAAACGAAAATATGTAAGTGTATGTATGTACATATGTATGTATGTATATATATTGTACTTTATATAACAGTTAAACAATTGTTTAACAGCGCACAAGGGTCGGTTGAATGAACTTGGCAACGAGTTTCAACTTGAGTTATGTAAGGGGGAAAAATGATTATAAATTAGCTTAAAATAATATACATATACATACAAACAAATAAACTTAATTATGTATGTCCATACATATACATATATATATATAAATTTGGCTTAAATACCAATTATATGTATATACGAAACGTTTAATGTTACATTAAGTGATGACCATTTGATCCAAAAGTCATTTCGCAAAATATATGATAGAAACTTTCAAGATCGGATATTGCTCAGTTAATTGACTTTAATGTGTAGAATGAATTTTCCCATAAAGGACTTCTTTGACAATTAAAAAAAGGTTAATAAATATTTGTCTTTTAGAGTAATTTAACTATAATAGTTTTGTTGAATATTTCAAACATCTAAATCTTAAAAGTAATTTTAATTATTGAACACTCTTAGTTCATTATTATTTTGATTGGATATTAGATATATACATACATATAACTTTGGAGCATATCAGGCCTAAATTAGAGATAAGCATTCATTTGGAAAAAGCGCTTAAAAACGGAAAATGCTTTAAAATATTTGAAATTAATTACATATATTAAAATACTGATTTCATCAACGATAATTCGAGCTTGTTTTATAGATTCAAAATATGTTTCATTTTACCATTTTCATATTTTTTTTTTCTCACACAGACAAAATGGAAAGTTTTCTTCCTTTTATTTTGTTAGCCAACTTAATATTTGGCGTAAGTGAAATAGTTGCCAATTCAACTAAACCAAATATAATAATTATATTGGTCGATGATATGGTAAGTCGTAAATATAATTGAATATAAATTTAAAATATTGTATTGTATTGTATTGCATATTTCAGGGATTCAATGATGTTAGTTTTCATGGTTCAAATCAGATACTGACACCGAATATCGATGCATTGGCCTATAATGGTATTCTATTGAACAAACACTATGTCCCCAATTTGTGTACACCCTCGAGGGCTACTCTGCTGACTGGAAAGTATCCCATACACACAGGTGAATAAAAAATAATTAATTATACATATATTTCATTTTGATTTGAATTGGGCTTATTTTTTTTAGGTATGCAACACTTTGTGATCATTAGCGATGAACCATGGGGTTTGCCTCGGAAGGAGCGTCTCATGCCCGAATTGTTTCGTGAGGCTGGATATTCAACTCAATTGATTGGGAAATGGCATTTAGGGTTCTGGGAACAGGATCTGACACCAACTATGCGTGGATTTGATCATCATTATGGCTATTATAATGGTTATATCGACTATTATGATCACACGCTTCATATGCTAAATAAAAATTATACAAAGGGTGTCGATTTTCGTAGAGATTTGGATCCCTGTCCGGAGGATAATGGTACATATGCCACAGATGCCTTTACAGCGGAAGCCAAAAGGGTTATAGAGCATCATGATAAGAGTCGTCCACTATTTATGGTACTCAGTCATCTGGCTGTGCATACCGGCAATGAGGATAATCCCATGCAAGCGCCTGAGGAAGAGATTGCCAAATTTTCCCACATTAGTGATCCCAAAAGACGCACCTATGCGGGTGAGGCATAATTTAAAATTTTATATTCTCAATTTTTGCATTTGAATTAATGAATTTCCTTTTTTTTTTTAGGCATGATCTCCAGTTTAGATAAGAGTGTGGGTGAGACAATGCGAGCTTTATCTGATAATGGAATGCTAAATAATAGCATTATCTTACTCTATTCCGATAATGGAGCACCCACTGTGGGTATACATTCGAATCAGGGTTCTAATTATCCATTCCGTGGTGTAAGTTGTAGCTTCAAGTTTTTAAATCGTTTCAATTTCAAAAAAATGTTTTCTAATAGCAAAAGGAATCCCCATGGGAGGGTGGCATTCGATCGGCTGGAGCTCTGTGGAGTCCTTTGCTAAAGCAACGTGGTTATGTCTCCAATCAGGTTATCCATGCCATCGATTGGTTACCCACATTGGCAGCAGCCGCTGATATAAAACTTCCCACAAATCTTAATTTAGATGGCGTCAATTTATGGCCCTCATTATCGGGTAATATTGAACCGCAGCCTCGCCGATTGCTCCATGTTTTGGACGATGTTTTTGGCTATTCATCGTATATGCGTGATAATTTGAAATATGTGAATGGTAGCAGTTTTGAAGGGCAATATGATCAGTGGTTGGGTGATCTAGAGGTGGGTGAAGATGATCCCCTTAGCCCCTATTATGTACAACAGGTACTCTCATCGGATGTTCACGAATTGATTGGATCACAGTCATTGACTAATGACCGCATAAGTCAAATGCGAGAGGAGGCCACACATCATTGTCCCACAAACGAACAGGATCATATGCAACCAATTTATCTATGCCAACCGTTAAAGGCACCATGCTTCTTCAATTTGGCCAAGGATCCGTGCGAACGCTTTAATCTGGCCAATTTGTATCCCTTGCAATTGCAGTTACTATCCCAAGAGGTAGAACAGTTTCGTCAAAATGCTGTGCCAAGTGCCAGAATTCCCGAATCCGATGAACGAGCGAATCCAAAACTACATGGCGGTTATTGGGAATGGTGGAATGAAACGGCGGTAGGTGGTAGCCCTAAGGTATTATCATGGAATCGTTCGACTTGGCTTTGCTTGCTTTTATTATTTAGTTTTGTAAATATAATCTAAAAAATGAACAACAACAACAACAATCAAGCTAATTCCAAATTAAATCATAGAAATTTGATTGCATTTCGAAACGCTTTTTACACAAAATCCCTCTACATACATACAAACATTACATACGTTCATTTATCACCTAATTTACTTACATATATGTATTATTTTTGCAACAATATTGCCAGCCAGAAAGAGTTATGAATGATTCGATTTTGTATTAAAGCATAAATTATAAGTTTAAATAAATTTATCTTTCGTTTCTTTTTTTACTATCTATCGGTTTCTTGCTTCATTATTATTGATTATATTATCATATTAAACTAAGAGGTTTTATTAGGGGCTTTCATATACATATATTTATATATTAAAGACTTTTGCTTCATTTTATCTTTGCCCATTTTTTCCTAAATTCCCCTTTTGAAAATGAAAGGATTTATTTTGAAATAAACATTTGCCCATTCATTGCAAGTTTGTAAAGAAAAAAATGAAGAAACATCTAAGAAAGTGCTTCTTTCGATGAAGTGCTAAACTAGTAAATTATAGTAATAGTAAATTATATAATTTCATTACGGTTTTAGAATTTCTGTTTTGTATGGAATTGTCTCAAGGACATATTCTGATTATCTCCGGCTAAAATTTAATTACATTGTTTTTCGAGTATTAATCAATTCCTTATGCCTGATTAAAATCACCTCAGAACCACATGGGATATATCCAAAAACTTTAATAAAAAAATCATAGTCGATTCAAATCTTTAAATCTAATATAAAGGAATTTTGCTTTTTGGTTTTTTTTTTCTAATTATTGCATTTAATTTTTTAAACATTGTTGAAGTAGACAACAAAAATTACTCACTATAACGATTTTATTTTCTTATAACAAAAAAATAGATAATCATAGATATTACAAGTATATGTATTACTTTATATATATATATACATATATATATATATGTGTAAAAAAAAAAAAAATAATACAAATTTATGTAACAGTATGATAACACACAATTATCAATATGAATACATGCACTCTCTAAAGTATGTAACAACTAAACGCATACACACAATGGGATAATACTCTTATAGATACATTTAAAAATGGGTCTCATCTGAGCTCCAATTGGGGTCACTGGCAGCTGCCTTTCCCCCTCCTGTATGGCGCTATTCAATCATATTGAATAGTAAACAGGAGAATATCATGCCAAAGATCTGTAATATTAAATATTAAAAATGAATTAGAAAAATCATCAAAAATCTAAGATCTTTCATCAAAAATTTGTGAAATTTTATAATTCTTCTTACCATAAGTATAGCCACTGCTATAGATGTCCCACCGATAACAGCTGCATGATCTCGTATAAAATTGGTCGTTACATATAGACAACCCTGATTGTACAGATTAGTGATAGTGGGAAATATTGTACACTCTTTACGCTGTCCACCAAATAGCTCCTGACAGCAGGATTCCGGTACAAGGCCATAACGATTCCAATCATGCCATGTATCCACTCCACAGCATTGTAAACGTTCCTGTGTCAAATCCCAGGCTTGGGTAATCTCACGTCGACTGCCATATAAAGCCATAGTGGAGCGCATTTCCTATAAAGAGTGACAGACATAGAGAGAGAGAGAGAGAGAGAGAGAGAGAGAGGGAGAGAGACGCGAGATAGAGAGAGAGTGTTATTGTTAATAAAAGTTACTGCTAAATATTTCAAGTTGCGGAGATATATTTACCTGTCGCATGGTCTGTTGCACACGCTCACGAAAAACGTACCCCAAAACGCCGCCAATTAACATGGTCACGAAAACCAAAGCAACAATTATGAAATACTAGAAATCGGAATGTAAACAAGTGTTAAATGATAGTATAAAAAGATCGACCTAAAATATATCAATTGATATAAAATAATATTGGATCACTCACCGTTAAGAGTAGACATTTGACTTCCTTGCCGGCGCCCACACAACCCAAAAACGATACAAGACAAATTATAATCGAGGTGACAAGTAGAACGTACACAGCTCCCGAAAAAAGATTAGTTCCCAATAGTTCGTTGACAAAACTGCGATCCACAAGGGTCCACAGTGTCAAACAGAAGACAATGGCGCCACCCACCTGCAAAAAAAAAAAAAAAAAACAGCAACCAAATAGAAGAGTGTAAATGTAAAAAATTATTTAATGCATAAAATAATTTATTTTTATTTTTAACTTTTTTTTTGTACTTACGAATATTACAAAATTGGCTATAAAAAGGCTATATTTGACGAACTGGCCGCAACAGTCCATGCGTGAACTGAACCCCATATCGTCGTCCTGTGGAATAAGGAACAAATATATATATATATGTATGTATATATGATAAACAAATAGTTTTCGTTAGCAAAAACTGTAGTTATTCAAACGGCAGCTAGAGAAACAATGCGTAGACAGCGTATGCGCATGCGCGCACACAGCTGAGAGAGAAAAAGAGACAGACAGTGAATGGGTGAGTGAGATAGAAATACAAAAGTACAATTAACCATGACCCACTTTTATGACGGCAACGTTGACGGTGACTGCGACCGATCGCCAACATTGTTGATCATTGTAAGCGAACGCTCGTTGCGTTCATTCACTATATAGTCGGAATCGCTCTTGACTATGTTTCCACCGACTTTGGGGAGGCTTAATTTTCAATTTTTTTTTTTTATTTTAAATTTTAGTTAACAAAAATTCATTAGACAATTAGCCACGACTTGAAAAATCTCATATGTATATATTGTCTCCATATAAATCAAAGTGAACACACAAAAATCATTAACATAATTAGGCTATAAGAGGATTACTGAACAAAAAACATAAAAACAAAAAAAAAAAAAACAGATCTCGATTACTGAATCACTTATATTTTTTATTTTTGGTTTGTTTGATATTCTAAACATAAATTAAATGCAATTACCATACACTCACTGAATGTGAGTAATCGTCTTTTCAAGTAAAACGACATCTCATTTCGAACATTATTTTCTGATGTTGTTTTTGGTTTTTGTTTATTTATTTTTCTTCTCTACAGTCAGTTGTCGGTTAATTGTAGGGTTATTAAAACAACAACAACAACAACAGAGTGAAAAATACGGATTGTTCTCACACTGTTTGAATATTTTATAATTTTATCATCAGCAAGAAAAAAAAATCGTGTTGTAAAGATGACAATAAGTCATCTGAAAGTCGCCATTAATTACGGGGCGTTGTCTGACAAGCGTTCTAATAGTTACCTATCTCTCTGTATACATATATACATACATACATATGTATGTATGTATGTACATACATACATCTAGTTAAGTATTTTAGTTGATTTTTTTTTCTCATTTTAAAACTAATTAACTTTATGGTAATTGTAAAACTCTACGTGTTATACATCTATAATCTTCTATATTTTGTTTTTTTTTTGTTTTCATAGACTTCTTAATAGCTTTAAATTAAACTCGAAAATTATAGAAAATTACCAAGTACTTGTAGTAACTACTTATTAAGATCAATTAATCAAGCTACTCTTGATGACAAACCTATTTCAATTAAATATTCTATAGCAGTCATTTTAGGAACCTATTTAGCAAACTGACCCATCAATAGTAGAACAAAAACCGACTCTAACCAATTATAATATTTAAATGAATGCTATCCTCATTTTTAAACTTTTAATTTTTAGTACTTCGAAATCTATTAATATCGACAAATCATAATATGTACTAATGAATTGAAATGTTAACAAATTTGTGCATGATTTATGCACATAATTCTAATGCATGAGAATATTCAGAATATTCCAATTGTTCTTCGGAAATTTTGTGTATGTGTAAAAAGAAATTTTGGGTTTGAATCCAAATTAGTATGAATAATATGTGAATGAATAATAATATATAATACATATGAATAATTATATATGGATATAAGTGGTTTTATGCATACCAATTACAAAGAATATTTGATTTCAAATTGGAGAAATTTTATAGAAGATATTTTTGAAATAACAATATGCATTTTGTACCGGGTATATCAAAGTCGAACTGGCTATAATTATATGTTTTGTTGTTGTTTATTTTGGTTTTCTTTTTGGCTTTCAAACAAAGATACTTAAATCAAAATAAACCATAAAAGTGTCAAAACCATTTTGGGATTTAAAAATTTTTAAATTCACAAATACTTTGAGCAGATATACCGAGATTTATTCATTTTATAACTAGATCTAATGGTTTAATTAAAACAGTTCCTATTGAAAAAAGCGGCTTCAGGGCTTGACTTAACTTTAATAGTTATTAACTAAGTAATTTCCACGCCCTTTCCTCCCCCTTGTTACTTACTCGATTGCCTTCGTGTAGCACAAACGAAGTTTTCGTTAGGTAACCAATTTTGACGGCGTGTCTTATATTATTTATGTAAATTTCGGTTTAGTTAATTTGTCAGTTACACTTGGTTGCACAGAGCCTAGAGAGAGAGAGAGAGAGAAAGACAGAGGAAGAGACAGAGAAAGAGAGAGAAAGATAGAAAAAGGGAAAACAATTTTCGATAAAATTAGTTTATAATATCCAGCTTTCCTTGACTAAATATACATAAATATGTTAGTTGAACTAATGTATTGTATATGTACATATATGTATATACATTTATGCAAATTCTCTAACAATCAATCATAAAAACAAAATTCGCCGATAGATGGCGTCGTTAATAAAATTTGATTGATTCAGCGTTCAATCCATTATTAATTTGTAGCTGGAGTTTGATTTTTGAATTGTTATTCGAAAGCATTAATCTTAATTGTTATAGATATTTATATTGAGAGTATCACAAAGTCGACGCGCCGACTTAAAAAGACAACATTTTTGTTTTTGCTTTCTGTTGCTTTTAAAACATTTTGCCTTGGTATTAGATCTGGAATACTATATAGGAATTTCTGCCTTTAATTTCATTTTTCCTTTTTCCTAGTTACATTAACAGCATTTTTTTATAGTATGTATATCTGGAGAACATTAATCACGTTATCACAATTTGGAATTTAACTTGACTAAAGCCGATTCAGTATACATTTAAGTTGTTCTTATAAAACTTCATTTTGTGTTATTTTTCACTAGTCCTGTAATGGGATTATATTTTGTCATCTCTAGACTTCAACTCACTACGTTTTTCCCGATATGCATATATGTATATGTAGCTATGTATATAGGTGCGTATATTGTTAATATTTCTCCTTATTTATATTTTTTTCTTTTTTGCGCTTTTCTGGTCACTAAAAGCACAACACACTAACAGAAGAAAAAACCAAAAAACCAACAAAAAAGCGCGATATGTTAAATCTATTTCGAGCGATCACTTGATCCGTCTCAACACGGCTCAAACGTTGGATTCAAACTGGTTGTGGTAACAGTTTGTACGATCGGTTTTTTATTAATTTCCTTCACAAAGAGCTTCGTTGTCTTGTCTTTAAAAAGCAACAACTACAGTAAGAAAGAAAATAAAAAAAAAAAATAAAAATTACAACAATGTTAAGTTTTGAGCTGCTGATTTGTAGGCGTAAAAGAGAGAAGAAGTAAGATAGAGCAAAAGTATAGGAGAGTGACTAACAGAGAGAGAGATAGAGAGAGAAAGAGAGAAGTGGGAGCTTACAAACCGCAAATATTGCTGAGCTTGTTATTTCGTTTCGTTTCGTTGTCTTATGATTCGGTTGTTTCATGTGATGCCCCCCACACATACCCCAATATCCACCCCCCCCCGCCCACTGTTTCAATAGACTATGTGAAAATATGTTGAGTAAACAAATAAAACAGGTAATTTTCGTATACGTATTCGCATTCTCTTACTATTGGCCGGTGTTAAATGCACTTTAAGCTAAAACTACCAAAAATATTAGAATACATATATCAGAACTAAGTTATATAGTTAACAAAATTCATGTTCCACTAGTTAAATTTATATGCATATTTATATTCCAAAATGTTGCAAATATTTTGTCACTTTCAATATACCCTTTCAATTCATAGGGTATATATACATACATATATTTCAAGTACCATCAGTAACAGACATTTTTTCATATATTATTAACAAAAGTAAGGAACACAAATTAGAATAAAAAATATACATATTCTGCCTGTAAAAATTTAATAAAGGAATAGCGTTACCTACTTAGGTTAAATAGACACTTCTTAACTGATTCTAATAGAAGCAATTCTAATTTTTAAATACTTAATTCACAACCTTGAACAATTACCTATTTAATTTATGTAATCCACAGAAATTAGTTGCTCAAACATTTTCGGTTTTTTTCTCTTTTTTTTAAGGTAATTGAGCATAGACAATTTTCCAAGCTAAGGTCAAAGTTGGCAGGCCGACAACAAACACCCCCTCCGCCGGTAAAACACCCTCGCCACCGTCCATTGCCCTTTTCATTCAGCCTCTTACAATCCACAGCAGTTGAACAAATTGTTTAAATTGTTTTTTTTTTGGCCTCACAAATTGTTGAGTTGTTTAGCACTTTTATGGCCATGTTAACACCAACAACTCGTCATCGGACCCTCGCCCTCTCCTTTACCCACAATCTACCTCTCCATCTGTCCACCCACCAAACTTGAATGGCAAATCTATACAAAAAAAAAAAATAAATAAAAATTTTAGAAAAAAAAAAAACAATTACACCGCCTGTTAATTTTGCATCTTACACACACGCTCGCTGTGGGAACCTTTTGCGTTTTATAGTTGCAATAAAAAAAACGAAAACATTTTTAACAAAAAAAAAAAAACAAAATATAAAATAAATTAAGTAAAAAATTTCACATGAGATGTTAAAAGGAAAATGGTCAAGCAATGACTTGAAAATCGTTTGCATATTGACTATACTATTGAGTGTCGCATGCCATCATTAATATATGTTTTAACTAGAAGGCCGAACTAACTCTTCATCTCGCCTCAAGTTTTAAATACTCTAAACTAATCATTCAAGTTTTCCCCAGTTCAGTCTAAATAAAGCTATGTGTAAATCGAATATAAATATAAATAGTATTATGATATATCTATTAATTTTGTGCATTGTCGAGTAAATAGATTAATCTTTAAATGAAATTATTTTTCATGTTAAGGAGATAGTGTATACACTCTTTTTGTGAGAGTATAAATATTCTTAGTCTTACATTAAACAAGTCTATTTTTTTTTTCTACTATATTAATATATATTAATAATGTGATTAATGTGATTGGAGTTGGCAAACCTTGAAGGTGACAAGCGTCAAAGGCGTTAAATTGTTAAATTCAAAAAATGATTGCAAGTCAATTTGGAGTCGGATCAAGGGTGTAGTGAGGGAGTGATAAATATATATATGTACATATATATATGTGTATGTACTTTTATAATCACCAAAGTACATAAAATGAATTTAATTACAGGAATATCTGATTTAAATTGACATTAAATTTGTTTTTATTCTATTATAATCTACTTAAACCTATTATTTCTTTTATCTTGTTGTTACAAGTGAATCAACCTTAAAAACAAATTTCTAAAAATGATTTTACTAGATTTTGTTTCTTAATTTATGTACATTTTAATTAGAGGGATGAAATTACTTCGGCCATACCGACTTAGTTGTATGCTTTTCATGCTATAGTTATAGTGATCCAATATTAATCAAAGATATTTAAAGTTTTGCTTTTCTTTACCTTGCAAAATGCTTTAATACAAAATTATTAATTTAAAATTTCTTCATTTACATATATAAAAGTATTCTATACTATTTCATAGTCGGGAATACCCCTTAAAACTTGATGAGTTATTTACAAATTGATGAGAGTAAAACCATTAACATTAACAAATTAACAATATATGTATGTATATATAATATACATATAGTATATGTACATACATATATCATTTAAGTTATTTAGAATGGACCCTTCTAATGTGGGTATTTTAAATATAAATATGCATTGATTATCGATAATAACTTGCAAACTTTTCTAGATCAAAGTATGAATATTAAACCCACTTATTCTTACATTATAAAGTAACCTTCAGGTGATAGTCAATTGTTATTGATTAGATCGATCCCTCAGTCCTTGTTTTTTCCCTCATGTAATACAATTTGTATATTTAAGCGTATTATTTAATACACTTAAAAGTCACCTTGACAACCGCAAAAAACGCAACTAACTCTCAGCTCAAATAAAACTTAATCCGTCTAATTGTTTTCATCTATATATGTGTACAAAACATTTGTTAAGTAATATTTAGTAACACCAACAAGATCAACAGTTTTTGACAAAATTTTTTTACCCGCAAGTGCAATAGTTGACCTCAAACTGGCTAACAGGCATTTGGCCCTCAATTTTAAAGTTAACTTCTTGATAGCTAATCATTCGGCATTGTCGGAAACTCTCTTAACAATTGTCTCAACTTATTTTGCTACTTAGGGCCTTCCTTTGCCTTCCTGCCTCCCACACAAAAAATACAAATACATACAAATTAAGGCAAATAACCAAAAAAAAAAAAAAAATAAGTGTACAAATTTTAACTTTAGTCATGTGCCTGCTAATTGGTCGGTGTCAGTTCGGTGATTGTACGTGGTGATGTGTCGTCTCATGTCTAACCTTTTTTCTGTATATTCTCTAGACATGGATCACTGTAAGTTTTAGGTATTTCCGTTGTCATGACAATCTTAATGGATGCCTGCGATCTGTGTGGATGGTATTTGAAGCGAAGCCTAAAAGTAGGCAAATTTTACCCAAATGGAGTGAGATAGAACAATAAGATTTGAATATGATAAGGATAGAGTTAAAGTATATAACGTATGAATACTTATCCAAAATTACTATAATACTTTAAATATTTCAAATCGAATCTAATATAACATATATCCAAATCGCCTTTAGATACATTTCTTTAAAACGAGGATTTCTTAAACAATTTCTGTTACTTTTATACAAATTTTATAAATTAATTTAAAATATTTATATATTAACTTCTTTCAGACCCCTGAAAATTCTGCAATTGTACAACGAAATAATAATGGAAAAGCGATTACAATATCATTTATCCAGTATGGAATTCCAATTCGAAAACCTCTGCAATGTGATCCACAATTGAGCCAAACTAAAATAACTAATTAATAAATAAAACAAATATAATATCAAGTTCATTTTGCATATTTATATACAATTTATACAGTTTCTATACACAATCTCTTATAGTCTAAATATATTGAATTGTTCATTTTGGTACAAATTGCACAAAAAAACTAATAGTTTAATTGTTATTGTAGTTGCTGCTGCTGGTTTTTATACATACATTCATATATGTAAGTAAGTTGACTTAACTGGTGGGTTTTTAAGTACAAAAAAAATATTTTTTTAATTATTGCATTTAGTTAGTGTATTGTAGGTAACATGTTCTGCTCCTTCCTAAGCTCCCCTTCTCAATGAAGGCACTTAAAGTTATAGACTTAAAGCTAGAAAGAAAATCTTCCTTGATTGTAAGACGGCAACAAATCTTTAGTTTGTTTTCTTAAAAAAAATGTTCACTTTTAAAAATTAATTTAATTGGAAAATAATGGGAAAGGATGAGGTGGATGGAGTAGACGGAAGCGGGAGCGGGAACAGGATTGGGATTTGGGGTTTTGGTGCTACGATTCACAAGCTATCACTTGGACATATCACAAAACGCGTCTGCATCATTTGGAAAATGTATTGAAAATTCCATTCACGCAGTTCGACATGCATTCGCATACTCAACGGTATCATGCAGTGTTGGAAAGATCTCAAATGGTCCTTCACTTAAGGCCATGCTATGGACCAGTGTATCATAGACACGATCCACTGGACTGGCCAGCAATAGGCGTGCTCCACGCGCCCTTAACTCTTTGCTTAGATCACTTAATGTACGACAACCGGCAACATCAATATGCCCCAGCATGGAAAAGTCAAGAATTAGGAATTTAAATAAGCTTGAGGATTCCACAAATTCGCTATCGATGGCCTTGCCTCCATTTTGTGAAACCGGCGAATAGGTTTTTTGACTCCGACTTGGACTGCTGCTGTTCGATTGGGGCTTGTCCAGGCCGACAGCTTCGTAAAGAGCACGACGGAAAAACAAACTGGTGGCAAAATTAAGAGAGCCACTATAACGAAAGATACGCGTCTCGGGCACTTGCATTGCATTCCGATGCTGATTAAGATCCATATAGATGCCTGGGGCCTCCGGCATATAGCCAAGCAAACAGGAATATGGTTTCAATCCCTTAATATACAACGCCAGCAAGGAAATACATACGCCAATAAGTAGACTGAAAATAATTAAAACTCATTTAAATTAAGAATACATTTGCTTTCGAATCAATTGCCACACTCACCCTATATCAATGTCAATGAGTACCACACAGAGGAAAGTGGATATCCAGGTGAACATTTCCAATTTGCCTTGTTTGGCAAATTTCTTTAATTCTTTGGCCTGCATGAACATAGGCTTAAGAGCCACAATAATAACGCCAGCCAATACGCACTGGAAAAGTATACAAACAAAAAATAAATTATGATTATTTAATTCTTATTTCAAAATTTACAGCAACATACCCTGGGCAAATCACTAAAGAACGGTCCAATCCACATTAATGTGACCACCACCATTGATGCCGATACCAATGAGGCTATCTGGGATACTCCACCAGTTTTCTCTTGTATAACCGATCGGGAAAGTGAACATGCCATGGGTATACAGGAAAAGCAACCGCCGACAATGTTACCAATTCCCATGGCAAATAGTTCCTGATTTGCCCGCACCTCATAGCCATGTTTCTTGGCAAATGTTAATCCCATGGACATTATAATTGAATATGTGACAATTGCTATTGCAATGGAATCCACAGCCACTTTCGGTATTAGATCCAAACGTGGCAGACTCGGTTCAGGCAAACCACTGGGTATCACTCCCACCAATTCCACATGAAAATCTTCATGCAAATCGAAAAGTTTCGAGATCAATGTACCACCAACAACGGCAATCAGTTCAGCGGGTAGTGGGAAACGACAACGTTTGCTTAGACATGGCTTTAGGCACTCATTGCAGATGGTCATGAAAGTGATGACACCGAGACAGAAACCAAAGTTCATTAGATTCGTCTGAGGGACACTTTTAATCACATCGATCAGTGTATAAATAATCTTAAAGGCACCCTTATATCGTGGCACTTTAATGCCAAGGACATCCTTCAATTGGGCAGTGACCACATGACAAGCCGCTGCTGTTGTAAAACCATTGACCAGAGGATCACTTAAAAGGGAAGCCAATGTACCCAATCTAAGAAAGGCCATAAGAAGCTGCAAAAAAGGAAAAAGAGAAAAGGTAAGTGAATCTCATTTAAAAGTAGACATCAATTAGAGAAGCTTACATTAACAATTCCCACTGAGAGGGCCAGTGAGGTGACCACCTCAACATGGGTAATAACATTTTCAGTTAATGGTGTTGCCGGTGTTGCATTTACCAATACCGATGTTAAATTTGGATTTCCCATTAACATCATTGTCATCGGCTGTGTCTCATCTACAGTGGCATATGTTTGTACCACTTTTAAGGTCATCATACTGGCCACAGCAAAGGTGCCAATCGAAATATGTTTCGATGTACCCAATAGCATATAGACGAGTACGGGAAATACAGCCATATAGAGGCCATTGCCGGCAGAAACACCAGCCAAAAGGCCATAGGCCATCCCATGTGGTATATTCATAATGGCCACAGTGAATCCAGCAATTATATCACCAGCCAAATCTCGTCTCATTGAATACTGTGGCAGCCATTGTAAAATTGGTATAACACCCGTAAATAGGGCAAAGAAATTCCAACTTTGCCAGCAACTTCGCAAGGATGAAGGAATACTCTTATCGCGAGCCGCATAACCAGTCTGTTTAATCACAACCTCATGGGTTAGGACATCTCGATGTATACTATATTTTGGTTGTATTTTCGGTTTATTTTGTGCGCCATTATTGGTATTATTATTGTTGTTAGTGCCGCCATTTAAGGGTTTGCTTCTATAAAATTAAATAAAAGAAGTTAATGTTAAAAAGAATTTCCATCAATTAAAATTACTTCAATAACTTACTCTTGATTCTCCTTATCGTTGGGCATATTGATTATATCTAATTCTTTCACTATATCAAAATTGTTTCTATGTTCCACATTGGTATCGGTATAGGGATGAATCTGTATATCACGTTGATATTGTGACTGTCTGAATTGAACTAGAACAGAATCATTTACTGGTGGTTTAAACTGTTTGCGTATGGCTCCAGTGGATCGATTTGGTGTTTTGGTTTGATTTTCAAGAGGTATCAATAAGGTGCCAGCTTCGTTATAATGTGGATTCTGTTGGGATATATCTCGTCTTTGTTGCTGCAGATCATGTAAGTCTTTTAAACGTTTCCAAGCACTCTTACTAACCGATTTAAAACGATATTTTGGTTTCTGCAACAAGAGTGAAAATAAAGACTTGAATTAAATTATAAAAATATATAATATACATAGTTCTTATATACATTTAAGTTTATCATTTATATATAAAACATTCATAATTATTATTTCTCTTATCAGTAATTTGACTCAACACAAAATAATAGAAATTTTAATGTACTAGAAATTCTTCACAATGTTTGAGATACACATCCTTAACTTACTATTTCACAATATTTGCTGATTTAGTTATATAAAAATATACAGATACCACAGCCACTTAGCATCTATATATTTATATATATATATATAATATATATTTTTTTTTTCTTTTTGGTATAGTAAGTGATTTCTATGTCCCAAGTTGATTTCAGCACAACTTAAGCTTATCACACACAAAGCACAACTAAAACATTGATGAACGTTAAAACGATCTATAAATACAATTCAGTTTTTTGGGATATTACCAACCAACTAAGAAATATATATAATATATATATTAACACCAAGGCCTAATTGGTCACTTTATTAAAGAAGCATGTTCTCAAGTGCTGACCAAAACAAACTAATAACAACCAAAAAAAAAAACAGACAAATGGAGACTGATAGACAACATGATGAGAGGGCGAATAAAAAACAACTTGCTAATCGCTTATCTATTGACGATTGTCTTCTATTGACGTCTGTGCTTTTTTGTTTTTTTGATACATCTTGTTTTCTCTCCTAATTTCTTTTTTTTAAATAAAGTTTACCTATCAATCGTGTTTAGTACCTAGAAATCTGAGTAAATACTATTTAATATTGTTGAAATTTCACTTGAACATTTTTCAAGACAGACTTGCTAATTGTTTGACAAAGTGAGCTAAATGTAGGCATTTTGTACTATATAATACTAAGAAATAAAAATAATAGTATGTATTTTGCGTCATTATAATTGTAAAACAATTTTATTGACTTAAGCAATAAACACTTGCTTTATGGTAGATAATATGTTTATGGTTGATGTCTGAGTTTCAAATTCATATTTATATATAGTACAAAATGGAATCCATGTGGAACCAGTGAATCGAAATTGTATAATCAATATATTTTTTATTTATTTAAAATAATTCAATTTTTGCAGTTGCAGTGTAATAAAGTAAAGTTCAAAGATATATGCATATCTTATATATATTTTATATAGTATTTTATGTACCACACATTTGTATTTTTTTTTTTTTTTGTTGTGGGATTTGACTTTGGCCAAAATGTTGATTAATGAGCTCGATTTGGAAAATGTTCGTGCTTGAGATAAGCAGAAAGTGGACGCTAACTGATAACCAGCAGCAAACGGCAGCAAAAAGCAACAAAACAAAAAAAGTTTATATTTTTTGTTCGATGCATTAAATATATATATACTTATATATACATATGTATATATGTATGTATGACTACATATGTATGTACATTCATACATGGAGAGGGGAATTTAGACCGAGTGGTTTGACTTTTTACACTTTTGCTTCTTCATTTTCATCGTTTTGTTGCTGTTGCCATTTTTTGTGTTAAGCCAATTGTTAAGCACTGTTATATTTATTTGAAAAAAGAGTAAACCGGTTAGTCATACTAATGAGAAGGTGGCCCGGCCTGGCCCCGACAATGACAACAATAAGCAAACCAGGGGCACTACAATTAAACTGGTATTACACACACACACACACCACTTATTTAACACTATCTATGTACATATATACATCGATATTTAAGTACCTATGTATATAATAATATAAGTCATTAAATTTGTTTACTGATTCACTGAATACTGGCATGAAAGAGAGAATTATCTAAATATAAAACATATTAAATATGTATATATTATAAATCTATATATATATATATATATAATTTGGTATTCACACACTCCAATTGAAAATGCAAAATCAATTTAAAGCACTTGTTGCATTTGCCCTTCTCTCTAGACGTTGATCTTGTGCGACGGATCAGGTTTTAGTGTTTCAACATTGAACTTGACAGACGATGAGTTTCAAAAAATGGGGGAAATACATTTACTAACATAGATGCATGTGTGTGTCTGTGTGTGTGTGTGTGTGAGTGACGTCGTTAAAGACATTTCAACACCATTTTTTAATATAATACAATTTTTGTTGCCATCTTTCTTAGTCAGCAACTTTGTATGAACCAGTTAAAGTTGTTTGCTTTACTTTTTATTGTACACCGTTTTTATAGTCATTTAGCACTTACAGTGTCAGCTGGTAACAGGAAAAAGATCACTGGAAACATAAAAAATAAACCTAAAAAATACAGACATGCATTCCACATATCAAGTTCCACAAACGCAATCGAAATATACATACATAAATGTTGAAATCTTTATGACTTTGAAAACTTTCTGATACTCGTAGATAGCTTAAGAATAAAGTGATATTTAAAAGTTTAACAAACAAAGCATTTGATAGAAAGAAAATTTTATATACATACATACATATATATTAATATATAAATTACATAATAATATAAGATAACATATATTAAGAGAAATATTTAATCTACCTACCTAAGCAGCTGACTTTTGAAATCGATGGTAAAAGAAATGTTAAGTATTTTAATTTCTTTCATATCTTTGACAATATGATATTTAAATAACTATGTCAATCAAAGTTGATTTTGGAAATACAATTTTCTATTTGTATATAAGCGTGTATGTATGTGTATTTGGTTGCCACCTGTTTTCAGTTTTCATTATTTCAATTCGGTGACATTTGTTGTCGACTATTGATAACAATTTGTCCCTTGTCCTTATCAGCAAAGTCAAGTGGCCATGAAATAGTTTTGTCACCCAACAAAAAGCCTTTGAAAATCATAACCATATGGAGAACTATATGTACATAATACTCCATCGATATAATAACTAACGATTACATAATTTTATATAAGCGAACAAGAAAATGAAAAATATCTTCTACAAAAATAAAACATATCAATCTTGTTAGTGGTTCAAATACATACTTCAACCATTTTGATTGCGTGGGAAGTGTGGGGAGGAGGGGAGGGATTGAATATTTCTCCAAATTTCTTGAAAGATTACTTTTTGCACTCTGGCCTAACTTCCTGCTTTGGACTATTTGGGTCGACTAAATCTAACAAAAATTTGCCAACTGCAGTACTTATTTTCTATTTCATTTTGTTAATTCTTACTAGAGATATATTTATTTAGCCGATCTTGAGATGATAAAACTTGACGTACTTGAAGTACATAAATGTATAATTTTTTTTCTCGTTAAATATTTATCTGTCTTATTTGATTATTTATGAGGGCACGCGAGCTTTTTTTATGGATATAAAACAAAAATTTCTTAAATATAATATAAAGCAGAGAGAGAGTCGAGACATAAGAAAATAAGCATTAACAAATGTGAGTAATTCTTAATTAGGGCCTTAGACGGTAAGCTAAAAATAAGTGCTTAGGAATGGTTCCGGAATGATTAAACATTTCATAGATCCCAACGGAGTCATCTAAATTTATACAAGGAAAATGTTTGGCTACTGACTTACTTACTGACACATAAATCCCATTTGTAAATCTAAGTCTTTTTTTTGGCATTTTAAAATTATAAAAACAAATATTAAAATTTAGTTAAATTAATTGTGCTTTCGATTTGAGATGTGGGTACATTTTTTTTGGGGCAATGTTGTTCAAGAATTTGATTTCTTTTATAGAAACTTTTAGACCATTGTTTTATCTCTTTTTGCTCAGTGTAAAAAAGTTAATTTACCTAACAAAAATAAAGAGTAATCAATAGTTAAAACCAGTTATAAGAGAAACAATAGAATATTATTATTATTATAATAATAATAATACATAATAAGTGAACCAAGCCATTAAAATCATCTGCGTGAACTTTTTTTTTTTTTAAGTAAATAAATAGCTAACTGAAGAGGCATATGGAGGGCAGGGTCAGGCTGAGCTACTATTTTTATACCTATTATTATTATATATAGTATATTGGTATGCGGCAGCGCTTATCAGTTACAGACAAAGTCGAGCATCGATCTCTGGTTGTATTATTTGTTCATTATTTAGCAATTTCTGGCACTGTATTTTTTTTTTGTTTTGTTTAAAGATAGCCCACAATATTAAATGGATATGGCAGATACGCAATGAATGCAACATTTTTGAACTTTGGGCCGAAACTGAAGTAAAATAATTGAAATGGAAGCTCTCAATTATATTTATTGTTTGTTTGTTTAGACTTCAATTGTGCGGCAATTATTTAATATTTATTTTATTAATTGTTTATTCTTTGGTTTTCCTCCTTGTACGCACAAGAATGGAATTATATACATGCATACATACATACATATGCACATATACATATTTACATACATACATATATGAATAAGAATTTGGGGCAACAATCAATTGACATGAATCAAACGCAACTTTTTAAAAAAGATTTGTGAAATTCGCTTCATATCAAGTCAATAGCTTGGCCTTTGTTTGTTTCATATGGCAATTAATATATGTATGTATGTATATGAACATACAGATACACAAATCTATATATGTACATATGTACATTATATGCTTGCTTTTTTTTTTGCCACTTGCAGCTATGAATCACGTTTACTTCTCGTGCCACATTCCATTTTGCAATTTCTTTTTATATTATTTGATTGTTGAATTATCGTTTTGAAAGTCTTAACGTAGTTTTTTAATACGGAAATTCACGATAACACTGGTGTTAATCGTTTGAACTCGACTAAAAGATTGACAGCTTAAAGCGTTAGGGATATCGAACATATCCTTTGAAGGAGTCTCAATTTCACAACGCTCCAATTTAGTCCTATTTTGAACGATTTTAAAAAAATCTATCATTATTTACTTCCTAGATTCGTATCTTTTAATTGGCATACAAATCATCAATCATCAAATCATCAATCAAAAGTCATTTTGACAATGTAATCACTTTACAAACAATAAATTTACCACTAAATCAAATTCTTTTACTACGGAACAGAACCGAAGAGTAATACAAAATTATTTTCTGTATTATCCGGCAACCGGAAAACCCGATGCCGAATTGGGTTTTGCCTAACTAAATGTAAAGGTAATTGACCAGGCCGAAATAAATATACAACATTCAGCGAAACAAAGCCATAAAATGAAAGAAAAATCAAAATAAATTACCGATTCGATGATAGGGTAATACCCTTTTTTTTTGGTAATTTTTGTATTCTTAGAAAAATTTATAAAAAAAACAATTGCCACATTTTATTTGAACCGGTTTAATAATTAATTCGGGGAATACATAACGGACAAAACGATCGATATTTTAGTCCTAGTAAAACTAATCTCCTAATAAAATAAATGCCTGATCAGGCATACATACATAGATAATAAATTACATGACGTTTCATTTAAGGAATTTTTTAAACGATTTTAAAGTAAATTCTTGCGTCACTTTGAAAGGGTATTCAAATTTCAATCAATGTTGCAAACACTTGACAGCAAAATCATCAACCAAATAAATACATATGTATATGTATGTGTACAAGAACCGATACAAACACACAGTGTTCGGTGTATTCATGTATAACATATATGTACTTATATATATATATATATTTATTTGATGCATACATACATATATAGCGTGTCAAGTGCACTTGCACTCAGCTGATGAGTGTAGAAACAAAGCAAAAAAAAAAAACAAGAAGAAAAACCAAACGGAAAAAATAAAGGAAAGAAATAATGACGAAAACTATATCGGTGCGCCGACTTGTCATACCCTGGCCTAGATGAAGACATAACTAGTAAATTTATGCAAATGAATTCACTCGAATTTGTTATCAATTTTTAATTATATAGATCCGAAAACTATTTACTATAAACAATTTTCTTAATTTTTGATGTCTTTTAATAAACTTTTCAGTAGTCCTAATATAACCGTTTAGACAATCTGAGCTATGAGGTATTACAATAAAAACAATTAATTTGATTGGCCCAGTTGACAAATAAATCGAAAAGAAATAGTGAAATCGGTCCCGGGCAAGATAACTTATATATAGTCAACAGAAATGCAATTCGTTTTTACCTTTTAGGAAAATGTAATTTTTGGCAATCAGCAATTGTTGTTCTTGTTATAGTTGCAGGTTTTAATGTTGTTTATCACCTTCAACTTTTCAGCGGCGCCTCCTCTTCTACTCCTCTCCCTCACCTTAATTGACAATAAAATTTTGTTAATAAAAATCATAGGGCCGGAACAATTACGAGAATGTTATAATGTTTATTCCCTAGCAAATTCTCCCCTTTTGCCGATTATTTAAATAAAATCTCTATTACATACACATCCGAATTTGATCGATCGTTAATGAGAATATAAAAAAAAAAAAAACTATGTTGGATCATAATCCAATATAGTGGAATTTGTCAAACTGTGTATGTCATTTGAGGTACACGTAAATCCCATTTCATTGCCATCTTTTTAGAACTGAATATGTAATTTTGGACCTACGATATCCGGTTGTAAATTCAAGATAATCACTAATGGTATTAGGTTTTAATTTCCATTCAAATAATCACAGATAAACAGGCGACAACAGGACTGACTATCTTCGAATTGTGGAATGTGGGGATAAAGAAACGGATAGAAAAGCTAATGTCAAAAATAGAGATTAATATATAATAAAGCTTTCATTTTTTTCGGCTTTGCAAAAATCAAGTATACCCCGTGGTTTGCAAGGGTATAATTAACACTTAAACAAATTTCGTTTGATTAACACTTTTTGAGCGCGTGCATTGAACAAAAATTGAACTTTAAAAAAAATGTTATATGTATGTTCATACATACATATTTATTTATAAATAAATAATTTGATTTTTATTAGATTTGTTGTTCAATTAATTATCACGTTGTTGTTAATTAATATATAGTAATTTTTGATTTATTGAAAATTCTTTATTATTATTTTATTTTGTTCCAATAATTTGTTTAATATTCTGTTGTTTGTTATTTAACCACCCGCTTGCCAGTTGTTGTTTATTATTGAGAAATAATTTGCTTTTGTTTTTGTTGTTGGGGTTCGCGCCAAAAGAAGAAATAATCATACACACACACGCACCAAGACGTGGGGGCACACACAAGCACATGCACACTTACACGGGGGATACAAACACGGACACTCACACTTATGCACTTGCAATAAGCTCCGCTAAGCAACGGTTCACAGTGTTCGAGTGACCCACAAAAACTGAAACCGAAAGAAAGCCCAAACGTACACAAAAGCCAGAGGAACAGAGGCTATTTTCTGCCACATCGAAGTTTATATACCCTTGCAAATTCATTTTGCCAATTGTCACCTATCTGATATACATACATGGGTGATAGCTTATTTGGATAAGTCATTAAAAAAACATTTGATGATAAACCCTGTATAAATAGCTGAAGTTGCTGAATGACGGGCATGTGGACATGGCTTTAACTCAGTATGTCAAGCATATATGTCGTATATGCATATATTTGTATTAAGTCATAGAATGGGTAATAAGTTTCTGATTAAAATTAATATACTCTTTCTGCAAGAGTATTTTAAAAAATACAAGCACTCTAACGTAACGTAACGGAAAAGCTTTGCAAATTAGCTTTTTCTGATGTCGCCAGCTGTTTTTTCGCCACAATCGTTTTTGTTCGTTTTACTTAATGCATTTGCAATTGATTTTTTTGCTTTTACATTAATGTCTTTTTGTTGATTTAAAAATATGGTATAATAAACTAAATTTTTATCATAAGGTTTACACTTGCACATTTTTGGCTAGAATTTAAATAACTTGTAGCAAAATCTGTTGTCTCTTTCCCTCTCTGCGTTGAGCAAAAAATACTAAGCTTTCTGGCCAAATATGAAACATATGATTGAATTCGCTTCGCTTATGGGAGTGTGAAACTTGAATTCGCTCAGCCTATTTAACCAACGAGTGAAACTTGAATTCGCTCCGCTTTTTTCAACAAAAAAAGTTTGGCTACACTGATGCTTTGACACTATGGCAACCGGCACCTCATATTTTAAACAAGTTAGTTGTCACTGATTCTTACTTCAATTTGAAATAGCTACTGATAATATCATTTCATTATAGTTACCATGGACAAGCCCCAGTTGATAGAGCATCATCACGAATCCCTAAGTTATACGGTGTATGACACAAAGTGGGTTCCGTTGTCGGCGAAATTCGTGGTACTCGGATCTAAAGCGAATAGCCATGGCGTTATGGACATCTTTGAGCTGAACGAGGATAAACTAGAAAAGATTAAGTCGGTCGAGAAAAAAGTTGCCTTTAAATGTGGAACATTTGGAGCCGCTTCCCTTAGGACTCGCCATTTGGCGACAGGTGATTTCGAGGGCCGCCTGCAAGTGCTGTAAGTAGAAATTTTTCATTATTGTTACTTTATATTCAAAAGAAATGTCCCATGATAGAGATCTCGAGCAACCT
Source organism: Drosophila emarginata (assembly GCA_037075365.1). NCBI lineage: Eukaryota > Metazoa > Arthropoda > Insecta > Diptera > Drosophilidae > Drosophila > Drosophila emarginata. The sequence goes on from JBAMCD010000296.1 coordinate 6,741,851, forward strand.
GATTTGGCTGTCTATAATGTAAAGGCCCACAAAAGTATTATTAATTGCATTGATGCTATTGGTGGCACTCAAGTGGACTGTGGGGCACCAGAAATTGTTACTGGAAGCCGCGATGGGGCTGTCAAAGTTTGGGATATACGTCAGGGCCAATCACCAGTTGTTGATATGTCGCCACCACCTCAAATGGGTGATGGTATTAATAAAAGCGGATCTCGTGATTGTTGGGCTGTGGCATTTGGCAACACCTTCAATTCGGAGGAACGTCTTGTGGCAGCTGGTTATGATAATGGTGACCTAAAACTTTTTGACCTTCGTACGCTCTCTGTACGCTGGGAGACCACCCTAAAGAATGGAATCTGTGGACTGGAATTCGATCGTCGTGATATACCCATGAATAAGTTGGGTGTCACCACCTTAGAAGGTGGTCTTTTGGTCTACGATATGCGTACTCAGCATGCCACAAAAGGATTCAGTTATGTGGAGGAACGAAACGCTGGTCGTAGTGTCGGCACTAATGGTGTCATCAGTGGACCGAAGGCTACTGTCTGGACAGTGCGCCATTTGCCACAGAATCGTGATCTGTTCTTAACTGGTGGAGGCACTGGTTCCATACGCCTCTGGCAATACGAATATCCAGACAAGCGTGTCATCGATGATACGGATGGCAGCAAAATAGGAGTGGCTGGTAGTTTACAAATGGTAAGTGCTGTCACATTAAGTTCCCAGCCAGTGCATTGCTATGACTGGCATCCAGATAAAATGGGCCTAGCAGTATGTGGAGCATTTGATCAAAGTGTAAGAGTTTTGATCACCACCAAGCTGAATACGTTTTAAGTGATGTTAAGGAGATACATAGGAATGGGCCTAGTAACAATAAATAAACCGAACAATAAAAATGAGGATAACATTTTAGCCAAAACAAGTCACCGTTTTGTATCCTTATGTCAAATGTAAAGTGAACATTTCCCCATTTCTATTACCTCCGAGTAAAATCCCAAAAGAAGTTTCTTTGAATTTTTAATTTTATAAAATCTGTTATACCATTTAGAATGGTACGAAATATAATCTTTTAATAGATTTAATATATTTAAGTGTAAAGATGACGGTTTGGCGATGATCATGGAATGAAGCAGTGTGCTGAATGACAATTAGAGGGAGAAAGAGTAGAAACGTGGAGCAGGGTGATTTATGGAACTGATTTCAGGTGTCCCTTTTAAAATCAATCAATTCAAACGAACCGTTCCATTTGTATAGGTTGATATATACGATTGCATTCCCTGTCTATTAAAAAATTAGGTTCGCTTCATACGCTGTTGTACCACCTGGGTAAGATCTGTGATTTTGTTTTCCAATTGCTGTACTAATTCCTGCTGCTCGGGTGTAACCTCCACATTGGTAGCCCGTTTTAAAGCACTCAGACACGAAGTGGCAGACAGTCTTGCTGAATTTAGCTGAGACGTAATCATCACTTCACTCTCATCCTGGGCATGCTCTTCTATGGCAGCTCGGGATAGATTTGTGATCTCCAAGCAAAGATTTAAAGCCTTTTGTGAATGTTCTGATTTGGTTTCCCATGACGGATTTTTAGCTGTATAGGCACGATACGATTTAACCAAACGCTCGGCCTTCTTCAGGGGCGTTGAGGCCACCAATGCGGATAGTTCCCAAATGACAGGTTCGTTGCCATGTTGGATGCTCTGTTGAGCTAAAAGTTGGACAACTCTTTTGAGAAGTGTAGGACTTGATGATACACCTGCCTCCTTTTCATCCTGAAGCTGCTTTGCAATGCCATATACGATTCGTGTTAGGACTTCTTGATCGAGAAAATGTTGTTTAAGTTCATTAAGACGTTGATAGGAACGCATGGCATCTTCCCAATGGGATGTGTCCACCGAAACTAGCATATAATTCTCCCAAACTTTCCAATTGCTATAATTGCATTTGAGAGCCTCACCGAGCACACGATATGCCCGTTGTTTGTCTCCCAAATTGATTAAAGCCTTTGCTAAATTGTTCCACGACTCAAATCCGTTCGGTTCCAAATGGGTATAGGCTAGATAATATTTAACAGCGGATTCCCACTTCTCCAATTGAATGGCCGAGTAACCACAGCGCAAAAGTATTGCCTCTTGGAGCACATTTATCTCAAGAGAGATTTCAAAATGTTCCATGGCCTGAGCATAGTCGGCTCGTCTGTAGAAATAATTACCCCAATATGCCTGAGCCTTGCCCGAGGTTTGCTTAGAATGCTTCCAGGCCTGCTCATAACACTGGGGATCATCAATGGAATCACCAAGCAAACAATAGAGCAATGCTGTCGGTTTCTTTTCCAGCTCTTGCCGTATGATTTCAGCAGCCTTATGACGTAATTCTAAACTCGTATAACAGTCTATGACTTCCGACCACGCTTGGATTTGTAAACAAATATCCAAAGCAGTTTTGGTCATGCCCAAGGATCTTAGCAATTCCACAAGTTGCAGCTGCACCTGCCACTTAGGCTGCAAGAAGGCAGCAAATCCATACGATAATCTTGATCTGAGGGAATGAACCTCTTCACTGGCGTCTAATAATTTAACGCACTCTTCGCACTGTTTCCAGCTACGTTCCACCGTTCGTCGTTGATTGGCCTCTTGGTGGCAATTTAGAAGCAAAGCAGCCTGACGCACTTGCAACGGCCCATGCTCCTGATATAGTAATGTTTGTGTATAGGGCTCCAATTGTTCATCGGCCAAACGATCTTTGGGTTGCGAACGTTTTAGTTGTTTTCTATATTTGAGAAAGATGAATTAGTATTGCCTACGATGTAGGTTGCAAATTGACTCACACTTTGGCCAAGACTAGGGCCTGCAATACACTGGGCAAAGTCATCACTTCATTGTCCTTTGGCTCAATAAATCTGATGCGCTCTAATCGTGTATCATCCTCCAATAATAGCAGTTGCGGCAATTTTGTTTTGGCGTTGGTAGAGTTAGCTAATGGCAACGATGGCTTTTCCACTGCCAGTTGCTCCACTTTTAAGCAGAGTTGGGGTAGAGGCTTCTGTTGAAATTTTGTACGCACTCCAAGTAAACCTTCCACCTTCAATTCCACCTGAAGATGGGCACACATATCGTCCAGAATTTCAGAGGCCAAATTGGAACGATGGAATTGCAGATATCCATTGGCCAGCTCTAAGAAGAGCAACGATTGCAATTGTGGACAGCTGAAACAGTTTACTTGAGATCGTAGGGCGGCAGCAGCTAATTTGTATTGGTCATATAGTGATCCAGCCAGATCATCAAGAATGTGCTGGTGTAAACATATTAATCGCAGATGCCACCAGTTTAAAATCTGTAACAGTAATAAATTGTTAAATTAATTTAAAAAAAAATGTATAATTTAACTTACTCTAGAAGTGGGATGACTTTCTATTAGAAACTTCAAGATTTCTCTTGCTATGACCAACAATTCTCCCGTCTTGACATTTGGATTCACCTCCTCGCCGCTGGCCTTGAGTTTCTCAATGGGATCATATTTTTTCAAATTCAACTTCAACAGCATATTCTGACAAGCCGATATCTTGTCAAAGGGTCCAGTAAAATTATTTTGGACAAAGGCAAAGATCAGTTGTAGAGTATCCCCCAAAAGCTGTTGCGGATCCACATTTTTCTGGCTTAACCAGCGTCCAATTATCACTTCTAGGTCCTCAACTGACCACAGTTCTGGACGTTGCCACAAGTGCTGCAGTTGCTCATTGTCATCTGAAAAGAAAATTCCTTATTATTCTTTCAATATGATTTATAAGCTTATACCCACCGCAATGTTTCGTTTGATCATTAAAATTGCATAGAAAAGATTCGCTAAATATATCCTCTAGCATGTTGGCATATAGAAAAAGGGAATAGGACGATAAAACGTTTAAAAACTGCTTCACTTAGCGCTACACGTGCTAAAAACAACAATTTTGTTTACCATATGATTTGTGCATAATTAGAGATGGTATCATCGGTAGAGGTGGCACTATCGATAGTTGAGCAGTTTTTTGAGTTTTGCAAAAACTGTCTCACTTATTGATGAAGATAAACACATTTGCATATACAAAAAATATTAAAAGACAAAGGCGTTAGTGATGCCAGCTTACTTAGCATCACTTTAATATATTTTGTGTGCAAAACTGACATATAGAAAATAAACACCACAACACAACACTATTTTATATTGATGTTGACTCTTTTCCAACACTTGACAAAGTGCTGATTGGCGCAAATTTTTAAATGTACTTCTTAATAATAGTTGTCACCGATTTGTTTAATGAACTGTTTTGTTACATGCCCAGATTTTTAGCCAATTGCATATTACATACTCAATTTGATATAATTAGAACCTGATTTGCATAATATTTTGACCACACTAGACGGCGCCGATACGCAAGTTCAAATTTCAATTAATTCGTCTGGCCAAAAAATTATACACAAATGATTTCACAACCTCACATATATCCATACATACAAATACTGTACATACATATGTATATGTATACATATGTCGTGTTTGCCAGGGGAAAGGAGGTGGGTGATCCGGGGCGCTCCTCAATTGGAACACACACACCCAAAGAAAAAGCTCTTTTGTACTTTTTGATACCATGCAAATGCAGGGTATACTTACTTAATTAATTTAACAAAGTCTCTGTGCACCACGTGTTCATAAAAGAATAGTGTATTCCATGTGGTATACATACAAATTAACGCTACTGTGGCAACAACAATAAATATTCCACATCAAGACTGATTTTGCATTATAATATGCCTTTTTGCTATAATTTTAAGGTGTTACAGGGTGCCGTTAAGTCTATATATCCATTCAATGAATGGGATATTTTTTACGTCGTAGCCGTCTTCGGCGTTGTTGTTGCTTCTAAATTTAAATTTCACGGTCAAGGTCGATATTGAGCAGAATGAACAAGCTAACGAACACCGCAAAAGGAGGGGGAGAGTGTGCAGTACAGTCTAATGAAAGAAAACAAAAGAAATCGTATCTAACATATACACGCGGACACTGACACATACACCACGTGAAGGGGGAAATTTGATAATTCTATTATTGTTTGATTTTCGAATAACTCAGTTCTCTTGTTTTAGATGATGCTTATCTACGTTTTTTTTTTTCTTATTAATATTTTTTATTTTTTTGGGTTGACTTGTTATCTCTTATAGATTCTATTTAGGTTCAAGGCTGTGGAGGCAAGAACAGTTCTTCTGTTAAATGTCTAAGTTATCTTACTTACATATTGCACAAGTTTCAATTAGAAACTAAAAAAACGAACAAGAAAACTATTTTAATTGAAGGTTATTTTATTTTACAAGGGCAATAATTAATGGATTTTCAAGAGATTACGGGACTTTTCTGGATATGAAATTGTTAAATAACATTAATATTAAGAAATTTTGATTAATGTTTTTATATTTACGTTTTTTGACATTAATGAAAATTTTTTCTTTTTGTCGTATAAAAACATAATTTCTGGTGTACACCCATATTAATCTAATTAAAAAATGTGGACATCTCTATGTACATACATATGTATGTATATCAGACGCATATATACCCTTTAATCCTATGGGTACAGGGTAAAATCAATTTAGTTAAACGCTTTGAAAAGTTTTTCAACTAATAAAACGCTTTGCAAATAAGCCGATTATCAAATGTATTTCCACAAAAATGTTGTTTCAATATTAGTTTTTCTTTGATTTTCCTTAATCATATTAAAGCTCATAATTGTGGCAAAGCTTTTTAACGGTTTTTATTTGAAATAATTTTCTCTTAAATGTGATTGCAAATTCACCACACTGTCGAAGAGCTTTTAAGCTGGCTTCTCTTTTGCTCTTAGGCAGCTTTTCTCTTGACAGAGAGTAGACTCTTTTGATTTTTGCATTTGTTTTTGTCTTTTTTTTTCAATTGTTTTATTTGTTTTTGTTGCTTTACTCTTTTGTTTTGTTTGGCTTAATCATCAAAAAAAAAATTGTTATTGTTGTTGGGGTTCTCTGTTTCCCCCCACTGTCACTGCCTTTGTTGATGTTTCTGGCATGCCGGGTTGCATGGAGCCGGCACGCGGCTTCTGTATGGACGTATATATGTATGTATGTATGTACATTTGTATTGGCTAATGCATGCAATATATAAAAATATCTACATGTACATATACATATGTATGTATGTATGTATGTAGATGGACGTCATCATGACCCAAAACTGACAGCTGCTACGCTGCTATGGAAATGCAATAGGAAAAAAAGAAGGAAAATCGACGTCAGCAGTGAATAATGCAAATGCGTAAATTCAATTGTTCTACAAGTATTTTCTCAATAACGAAATCAAAATAAAATTAAATACTTTAACTTGATTTAAAAACTGATTGACAAACTTTAAATCGGATGTGGTTGGTATTATGTTAATATGGTATTACGAGTAGGGAAAAGGTAAGTAACTTGAAGTTAAATCAAATATATAATATATGTATATTTAAAATATAAATTATAAGATATTATGCGATATTATCTTTCAATTTAAAAATTTGTATGCAACTTGAGACTGCAACATTTGACTTAAGAATTCTCTTCATTCGAATGTTGTTTAAAATTGATACACTATATGCATATATATATTTTCATAATTTGGATATATGTATGTAGCTAATGTGATGTTAAAGTTGAATACAATTAATTATGATTTTTGTTGTTAGCAAAAACTTTCCATTGGACTTGCTCAGAACTCTCCCTCAACTTGTTTATTCATTTATCTCTCATTTTTTATTAAATTAATTTTAAATTCTAAACAATAAAACAGTTGTTTCTATTTATTTATATCTGTTGTTTTCTGTTCTGCCTGCTTTTTTTCTTTTCTTTTTTTTTGTTTAATTTTCGACTTTTTATTTTTTTTTTTTTTGCAAATTGCAATTCATTTTACTTAATTTCTGTGTGTATGTGTGTGTTTTATTTTGGTTCCATTTATATGAAAGCAAGCAAACTTCAAGGTCATACAGGTTTTATCTGTTCAATTTCATTTGTATTTGCCATGGCAATAAATGCAAATAAATATAATTTATTTAATTGTTGCACAGTTGTTAAAATATTGAAATTTGAATTCCATTTTTTCAGATTTTTTTCCCCTCCTATCTTCTGCTCTTTCTCTCTCTTATTGTTACTGTGTCTTTTAGTTTCTTTCTACTTGTCCCACAGTTGAAATTTGTGTCAGTGGAACGTTGGCAACGGCGCCGGCGCAACATTTTCATTTTCACTTTCACGGGCCGCCGCAACTTTCACGAATGCTAACCGGCAGCAGCCCCTCATATCTCCTTCCACCTCTCCACACACCCACCCATTGTTCACCCCACTGTCTGCAACAATGTTGTAGTTGCCTCTACACCTGACCGCCCCACAATCGCTCTAAAGTCATCTTGTTGCATTCCAATTTGTGGCAGTTGTTGTACTCAACTGTCTGACAGTTTCAATTTCATTTTCGCTTTCGCTTAAAAGTAATTATTAAAAAAGCAAAAGATCAGCAACAACAACAAGAAGAAGAGGAAGAAGAAAATATGAAGTTTTTGATTTATTATTGGCTTAAGTCAATAAATTGTTAAAGAAGATCAAGTTTGTTGAACTTTATGGAATTACTTAGGTTTCACAGATTTATTAAAACGTTCGAATTACTTTATAAATATATTGAAAAACAGAAAATCGTGGATATCTTAACTTTCCGCAGGACTATCGAGATGTCCTTTGGTCAGATTATAGTCCTTGTTTCTCTTAAAAGGACTGTCATTCTTATTCTTCAAAGAACTTCCGAGATTAAAGTCCGTGAAATGGCAGAGTTACAACGATTTTTGTGGTTTGAAAATTTTTATAGCTTACCCCCTTAAGCCTTTAACACTCTCGTATTTCTAACTTTCGTATATATCGCAGGACGAAACGACTATTATTTGCCAGGATGCCCCGGATGATCTCTACCGATTGACCTTAATAAAGTGGGGTCCATCTAGGACGAGGGGACTTGTCATTTTGTAGGGAATTTTAATGGTTCCCAGAAACGGTAGAAAAACATAAAATCGTCGATATCTCAACTTTCCGCAGGACTATCGGGATGTTTTCTGATCAGATGGTAGTCCTTGTTTGTAAGGTTCTTTTGACAGGACTCACGTCCTCTGCTTCCAAAGGACTCTGGGGATATACATTTTTTCCTATAGAAAAAAGTCCTTTTTTCTCTGCAGTTTGAAGGACATTCCAGGATCTGATAATGTCAATCGATGGCAATCAAAAAGGACTATATTTTTGCCAAAGGACATCGTGATAGTTGTTAAAATGGCGGAGATACAAGGATTTTTGCATTTTTTTTGACATTTTTAGTGGCTAATCTCCCCTTACAAAATTGTTGCTTTAGTTGCTGCTGGCACCAGCTATTGCTGGTATGTAGGTAGGCTATAAGCGCCCAAAAGTATGCAACAAAATCTTCTATTCGACCCACGAAAGTAGGCTATAAGCGCCCAAAAGTATGCTACACTTCGGGGTATACCACCTAAAAGTATGCAACAAAATCTTTTATTCGACCCCCGAAAGTAGGCTATAAGCGCCCAAAAGTATGCTACACTTCGGGGTATACCACCTAAAAGTATGCAACAAAATCTTTTATTCGACCCCCGAAAGTAGGCTATAAGCGCCCAAAAGTATGCTACACTTCGGGGTATACCACCTAAAAGTATGCAACAAAATCTTTTATTCGACCCCCGAAAGTAGGCTATAAGCGCCCAAAAGTATGCTACACTTCGGGTTATACCACCCAAAAGTATGCAACAAAATTTAATATTCGACCCCCGAAAGTAGGCTCTTAGCGCCCAAAAGTATGCTACACTTCTGGGTATACCACCTAAAAGTATGCAACAGTTTCGATCTACACAAAAATTCAGGGTCAAACGCCTAAAAGTATGCAACAAAATCTTTTATTCGACCCCCGAAAGTAGGCAATTAGCGCCCAAAAGTATGCTACACTTCTGGGTATACCACCTAAAAGTATGCAACAAAATCTTTTATTCGACCCCCGAAAGTAGGCTATAAGCGCCCAAAAGTATGCTACACTTCGGGGTATACCACCCAAAAGTATGCAACAAAATTTAATATTCGACCCCCAAAAGTAGGCTCTTAGCGCCCAAAAGTATGTTACACTTCTGGGTATACCACCTAAAAGTATGCAACAGTTTCGATCTACACAAAAATTCAGGGTCAAACGCCTAAAAGTATGCAACAAAATCTTTTATTCGACCCCCGAAAGTAGGCAATTAGCGCCCAAAAGTATGCTACACTTCTGGGTATACCACCTAAAAGTATGCAACAAAATCTTTTATTCGACCCCCGAAAGTAGGCAATTAGCGCCCAAAAGTATGCTACACTTCTGGGTATACCACCTAAAAGTATGCAACAAAATCTTTTATTCGACTCCCGAAAGTAGGCTATAAGCGCCCAAAAGTATGCTACACTTCGGGGTATACCACCCAAAAGTATGCAACAAAATCTTTTATTCGACCCACGAAAGTAGGCTATAAGCGCCCAAAAGTATGCTACACTTCGGGATATACCACCCAAAAGTATGCAACAAAATCTTTTATTCGACCCCCGAAAGTAGGCTACAAGCGCCCAAAAGTATGCAACACTTCGGGGTATACCACCCAAAAGTATGCAACAAAATCTTTTATTCGACCCACGAAAGTAGGCTATAAGCGCCCAAAAGTATGCTACACTTCGGGGTATACCACCCAAAAGTATGCAACAAAATTTAATATTCGACCCCCGAAAGTAGGCTATTAGCGCCCAAAAGTATACTACAAATTTCAGGGTAATCCACGCAAAAGTATGCCACAACATTCTAAAAATTTACCCTCCCAAAAGTATGCCACCAAAATTTTTGCTTTAAATGAAACCTGTTTGCACCATTAAAGTACAACACTTAAAACTTACTTTTACCTAAGAGCCTTTTAAATGTGTATTTCAGCGAGCAAAAAATGGTCTCAAACACACAAAAACCTTGATATCTCAGCTCTCCGTAGTACTATCGAAATGATTTTTGGTCAGATGATAGTCCATGTCGGTAAGATTCATTTGGATTTCTTTTTATCCTGATCCTTTAAAGGACTCCCGAGATGTAAGCTGTTGTATGTGTTTAACTTCTTTACAAAAAATTAAGGAATATTTTCTGTATTCTGTATTCTGTATATCCTTGAATGCAGGCGAAATATCCTGCTCCTGAAGGATCTAAAAACCATGCCATGTATAAATCGAACATCGTCCTGCAGATTTATAGCCTCGAAAAGATGATCCTTTATAGTTTTTTAGCTCTAACGTTCCTATATCCTGCCAATGAATGTTGCCGTGCTATACAGTTTCAAAAGCTGCTACCAGGCAACGGATGGAATCCAGAGGCACTTAAATACATAAGTACTATTCTCAGAAAACTAGAAATCCTTGCGTCACTCTCAGGAGACTCTTTGCCGGCACCGCATCTATCCAAATGTTAGGCGTTACACTGGAATAGCTGGCGAAGGCTAAGTACCTCGATATTACCCTTAATAAGCGGCTCACCTTTGGTCCCGAATTGACAGCAACGGCTGGGAAATGCCGCCAGTGAATGAATAATGCGAGTACAGGTGCGATAAGCATGAGGTTTGATTTTAAACAGTATGGTTATAGGATACTTTTTGCATGGTATGGCTTCTATGCCTAGGTGACTAATAAAATTGACTCTCTGGAAAAAGTAATCATCAAGGGTATACAAACGTCTGTATGGCTGAAATTCAGTTATGATTTAAGTTTTGGGGCCCACGCACAAATTTAATTACTAACTGCCAACTTAATATCGACCTTGGTTTGCCTATTAGAATTTTGATATTCGAGCGTTTAATAAATATCATAATATATGTATATCGTATATTATGTATATACATTATACAATAATGTTTTCTTTTTTTTGTGTGTTGGCTGAAATGCGACTAAATACCGCACAAAACGCATGCTAAAAAGTTCTACCGAAATTAATTTATTTCGCACTTAATTATTCACAAAAATTCAGAGACGCTGCTGACCTTGAAACATGTTCCACCTGATTCCCTGCCACCCCCTCCTTCACACTTCGTTCGCCCTCTATATATCTCTCTCTCTCTCTCTCTCTCTCTCTCTCTACCTTTACTACCACGTCCCTCTCAAGCATCAGCAACTCATGGTCTTGCTCTCGTCACCACTTCTCTTCTCATTGCTTTGGCTATCAAATATCGCGCCAGGCAACAACAATAACAAATTTCGACCAAAATTTGATCATACAGTCAGTCAGTCAGTCAGTAAGCAATAATACTCAGACTCGGACTCATGCTCATGATCATAGCATCCATCCATCCATTCATCCATCCAATGGAATACTTACTGAGAACGCAAAATAGCAAATAATAAAACCACATAAGATGTGCGATCTCTAAACATTGTAGTTCGAAAATAGTTTTTGCATTGTGACCATGAGAGGATTGACTAGCTGTTAGGGAATGGAACAATACATATATGCATGTACATACATATATATATAGATATATATATAGAATAGTGCGCAGTACTCAAAAAAAGGCGCCGACTATGTCAGAATCTTCAATTTAAAGTTCTCAAGTGACATCATATAAACACATATCTATATATACCAATATATCGTTTGTATAAGCATAACTTGATATACTATTCTTAAAAAAATGGCGAAAAAGCAAAACTATAGAGCTCCTTATTTCTTAATTTAAATTACAACTTTTAGATAATATTTAACATTAATTTAAACTATATTATTACTTTACAGTAAAGATAAAATAATGTAGTGCAATATTTAGATAAGTACTATAGTAATTAGATTACCATCTTTAAAGTATTTTTACTAACTACTAAATTAAATAGTTATTATAAAACAATAAATAAATATATATAAATTTAAAAAAAAGACTATGGAGTTCATTATTTGGTAACTTAAATCACAACTTTTAAGTAATAAATCAAATGCAGTTTTTAGATAAATACTTATTTTTAATCTTAATTACTAATAATTAATTTAAAATTTAGTAGGCATTATAGGCAATATTTTATTAGTTTATAGTAAATTTATTTAGTTAATGCCGGAAATTTCCAATTCTCCAGAATCAATCAATAGTTTAACGCTTTTTTTTGTTTTTCTTTTTAAATTACCTAACGAAAGTTTTCCATAAACTTTTTAATGTTCCCAAGAGTCATTTGGTTTTGTTAAAATTTCACACTTGTAGCTCAATTTATGTCATAACATCCGATTGCAAATAGTGGGCAAGCCCATTGCCTCCAAATCCCCCAGCCTCTGTCCCTGTTTCAGCGTCATTCAAGCCCCTTGCGCTATTTGTATTTCAGATTTGTTTTTGTGCCTGCACCCTGTACTTTCAAAAGGGTGACGGGGGGTATAAAGAACAAATTTTAAACTTTCTTAAGTGGTAGAGTTTGTAATCCAAAGTGTTGTTCCCAGTCCATTGATCTCCCAACAGACTTCCAGGAACGACAGCATTGAAATAAGCTGTAAAAGTAAGTAAATAATTAATAATTAAGTGGTGGATAAGTAAGTATCTAGATGTTACAGGGTACCCTTTATGTCGGCGCATTGGCTATTAAGTGACTATTATTTTGTTTTTTTTTTTTTTTTTTTTTTATTATTATTGCTGTTATTTCACATTTGTTGTTTTTGTTCTAAGGCAAAACAAAAATTTCGCAGGTTGACCTTGAGCAATTATTGTTTATTAATATTGCCCATTTGTTGTTGCTGTTGTTTTATGTGCGTTTCGCTTGATTCCTGTTTCTTGTTTTTGGATTTGGCGTGTGCCCCGCCAACTTGTTCTCCGCCTAGCAACAACAACAAGAACAACAACTAGAGAATTCTCTATTATTGAATTAATCAATTTGAGACGCACACGTGTCTAATATTTGTGTGAGAAAAATAATAATAAAAAAGAGTAAAAACTAAAAATGAAAGAAAAACAAAAACAATAACAACATCAGATTTTCATTTGAATTTTAACAAATAAGAAAGGAAAAAAAAAAAACAAAAATTGAACACGAAAATAATAATAATACGTGCGCTTTAAAACATAAAATGATTCCTTCATATAGATTAAAGCGATCATTTTGAAGGGGTTGATGGGGCCAGGGTCCATGGGTTGCATGGGTTGCATCAATCATTTAAGTAGAGCGTTAAATTTCAATTTTACATTCAAAAAAAAAAAAAAAAAAGAAGAAAAGAAAAACAAGGAGAATATCCAACGGATCTTGCCCCAATTACATTAGACTGAAACGAATTTACCACATCGAATCTGGTTTACCCTTCCAGTTTCTCAAGCTCTCAACGTTGGATATTATTCTATATACATATATAATATTAGTCGCTGTTTGTTCCAGTGAAAGAAAAAAAATTAATAATCTTAATTAAAGATTTGTTTTTATCTTTTATCACATTATTCCACATACATAATTTTATGGTTCTTTTAGGATCAAAATGTTATGATACCCTTTGACTGAGTATAAAAAATATATGTTTTATTTTGCCTTAAGTTGTCCGCCCTTTTGTCTTATTGTTTTCTCTTTTGTTTTCTTGGTTGACAATTCTTAATTTACAAGTGGGCTGGGGTAGTGCAGTCCTTGAACCACACTGCCTCATTTGCAATTTTAAGTTGCACTTTGCACACAAAAAATTAAATCGTAAAACAAAAGAACATTTACCCATTTTCACATATTTTACATAAATTTAAGTCAAAAGTGCAACAGCAACAGCAGTGCAATACAAATAAAGACAACTAAGGAATAACAATAAAATGAAAAATAACAAAAGAAAATCTTTCAAATTTGAAAATATTTCGAGCTTCTCTCACCGAAAGGTCCTTTTTTTTAGTATAATTTTATATGTCCTCTTAGGTTTCATTAATATCAACGATAATCAGTTATTTTTCTTTAATAATAACTTATATATAATTTTTTTATAGAATCAATCAATTTTTACTACTATAAGTACACTTATTTTTTTTTACTACTTCATTAGCACTGTTGAAGGGCCTTTGCATGACTAATTTCTGAAGCAGCGCAAATTTCAGAGGTTACTTCGTAATATTAGCCTGACATTCAGATCGATTTCAGATTTTTCACACATATGTATATATATATATATATATATATATATCACTTTACGTGATGTATATATGTAAATATATCAAATAAATGAATTGCTTTTCTTTACATTTGCATTATTATTATTTTATTTTGTTTGCCTGTTTTTTTGTTTTTTGTTGTTGTTATTTTTATTTTTTTTATTTAATTTATAATGATTGCGAATTAAATTGCCACCAGTATATCAATTTGTTTTTGCATTTCGCTATGTATCGGCAGCGTTGTAAGCACAAGTTACTCACACGTCAGTAATACTTACCTCATTCCCCATACTTCGTCCACCATTCGCGTCAGTCTACCCTGTTCCCTGTTCCCTATTCTCTGTTCTCTGTTCCCTTCATGCAGCTCAGTAACCCTGCTTTTGCTAAGATTGTGTATATGGGGGAGGGGTTGGAGGTTTGGGGAAATTTGTGAGTTATTTGCGCCGCCGTCGTCGTCGTCGTTTGCGACGAGTTTAGCGGCCTGTCCGCAATTCAAGGACGCTTCGCTGCTTTGTTTTGTTATTGTCTGGACTTTTTTTTTTTTTTCGTCGTAAGTAATTTTGTTGCGCTTGTTGTTGGTAGGCAGAAAAGTGCATTGAAATCAGAATCGAGGAATGGAATTTATAAGAATTTGCATACCCTACAACCACAGGGCGAGAAGGGTATTTCCGGTTGACCTTGCATTTATCTAACCACCTGTTCGACAGTCTATCTATCCATTCATCAAAATGCTCAATTTTTGATGTTAAATCAAAGTATAAACATTTTTCATGTAAAATGCATTTTGATAAATAAAATATTTAACAATAAACTTTGAAATTAAATTTTTTTTAACCTATTTGAAAATTTAACTATATTATACGGTATTCTTTTATCCTTTTTGGTTCTACAATAAGGATTAGGTATTGTATATGGTATAGCTTTTGATTGATATATATTTATATATAGGGTATGTTTAAATCGGCTATATTTATTATTATATTTTATCGTTTGTTGAAAATTTACTCGAACTTTGCATTTAATTTGTTGTTGCTTTGCTTTTTATTTTACCATTTTGTTTGCTTTGCTTTCTCATTTTTATTTATTTAGAATTTTAACGTTTTTTTTAAACGGTGGGGAAAGGGATACATGAATAGAGAACGGAAGATGATTGGGGGTTGGGTAGAGGGTATGGGGTGGTTTTTAAGTAGGGATGATAAAAAGCAAAATTTCTATTTATCTAATTAACAAATTAAAAGCCAACAAAATTCCGAACGCAATAATAAGCAATAATTTGTTGGCAAAAAGTTGAAAGTAAAGAGTAACAAAAAAAAGTAATAAAATAAATAACAAAGTAAAGAAATGAAAAGCAAACAGAAAAAAAAAACCGAAATTCGGGTTTATGGTCAAGGACGCTTCGGCATGACGAACAGAAAAAATATATATGTATATATATATATATAAAGTAAAACTGATTATAAGCTGTGCGACAAACTGAAAGTGAAATGGTTAGTCGAGTATAAGCAAATAAGCAAATACTCTTTCTTATTATCTTCAAATATAATTTGTTATCAGAGGATTCTTTACAGTCTTCTAATTCGTTGGGAATATTTTGATGCTGACTTTTGGGTTTAGGCTTCACTTTAGTCGTCGGGGTCACCACTCTATCAATACATACTTATTTATCATAATTCGTAATCTCTATGTTAGTAAGACTTTAATTTTTAATCATTTATTTTATAACGAAAATCGTTATAAAAGTATACTAAGACAACAAGAAACCAAGAAACATTTTTACTATAAGGAAGTTTGTATACTCTGGTTAGTTTCTTTTAACTATTTCTAACCAATCTAAAGGGCTTATATTTTTTTTACTAGAATAATTACATAAGTTCGTAATAATACAAAATTTGTTAAAATTTAAAGCCCTTTTCAAAGTACTTAACCTAGTTAACATAAACTTTGGTGGAACGCTTGTAATGATTTTAATTGAATTTCTTTTCAAATTTTTACTTAAAAAAATATTTAAAAATGTTTTTTGGCTATATGAATTAAGTATACCTCACCCATTTGCAAGGGTATAGAAAAACAAAAATCACTTAACGAGCATTATTAACAAGAACGAATCATGGGCAAGCAATTTGAACTTGACATTGCTGAGAGCAGTTGCTACCGTCCGTTGCCGCCCCTCATAAAAGTGAGACCTAGGCCGCCACCATGCCACCGGTAACTGGGATCCAATTTAAGCTCATTTATCATAAAATGGAATAATAAAATATATATGTAGATATATACATATATCTATATATATTATTTTTTTTTTTATATTGAAAGACAAAACATCAAACGGCGCCAACTTTGGATCTAACATCTGACGTTGTCTTCCAAATCGAAATCAAATGTATATACAAATATAGTTATAAATGTATATAATGTATGTATGTATGTGTGAAGGTGTATATATGTATGTATGTATATATAATCAGCCGTGGGGGCTCGCTCGTGCTTTTAATTAATGAGCTGAACTTGATGATGCTCAAAATTGATGTTGAACAGATGCTCATGATGATCATGATGATGACTACTCGTAGTTTCCAGTTTCTTGGCAAGCGGAAGTTAATGCTCCGACACGTTGATGTGTGCTGCGCTGCTGTAGACTCTACCTTTACCTGGGTCTTATCGTTATCTATAAACATAATTAACTCTTAAATGGGTAAAAAGCGGTAATAAACTCTGCCTATGTAGGTACATAGATAAAAACATATGTATATATGTATGTACATATACATACATATGTATGTATTTATGCTTAATTGAAACCGCAGACAGGCAGAATGAGAAATTATTTTTTTTCAATTTTGTATTCTAAAAAGTAAAATATATACATATATAGTATATAGATACACACACATACACATGTCAAAGGCATTAAAATGTATACACAAAAGACAGACGAAAAAGTAAAAAATAAAAGAAGAAAAGAAAAAAAAATACGACAACAACAGCAACAGCAACAACAAATTCAAATACAAAACGTTGTTCAAGGTTAGGGTTATCACATTGCCAAGATCAAGGTTGAGTTGAGACAGACATTTGTCAGTTGTTAGGTGAGTACGTGTACATGTGTGTGTGTGTGTGTGTGTGTGTGTGTGTGTGTGTGTGTGTGTGTGTGTGTGTGTGTGTGTGTGTGTTTGTGTGTGCGGTTGCTGAGCCAGACAGAATGTCGAAAAACGCATGGACAACAGCAGCAGCAACAACAACAGGAACAACAAATTAACAAATTATTTGAAAAAAAAATATTTATATAAGACTGGGCTATCAAATGGTTTAGATTTATAATCCATTTGATTTTTAATGTGTTTTATATAGGCGAATTTAGTTAAAGATCAGCAAATGATGCGATCAAAACATTTGAATTGCCAGATTTAACATGAATCATTTTATTATATATGTACATATTCGATTAATTAAAACCAGAACATAAATAACTAATGTAATTTAATGACATTATTTTTAGAAACTTTTTTTTTAAAAAAATATTTTAAAAAATGCTTCGATTCGATTAACTATATGCATAATCTAAACAATCAAATAATATGTTTAAACTATATTCTGGTTATGTTTTCTTAAACTCAAACTAATTTTAAAACTTTTTTATAAATTTTTAAAGTCATTCGATTATAATGCTCATCTAATTTTAATATTATAAAGTACTTCAAATATAATTCACAAATCACAGAAATTAAACAAATTAAAAGATTATTAAAATTATTAAAAAATTTTGTATATAAAGATATTGAAATTTAAAATTCTATGATGAAATTATACCAAGAACTGTGTATTTATTTGGATTATCTTGTTGTTTTATAAAAAGAAAAGAAAACAAGTTGAAAAACCTTGAATATTTGAATTGTTTTTTCGAAGAAGGTATATATTTATATATATATACATATATATTTATGATCATATGTTATGATCATTTCTGTTATCAGGACCAAAATGCATCAAAATTTGAATTCTGCTTACGTATTCGTAGTAAAATATTTCATCATCTTTTCTTATTAATAAATATGATTTATAATCAAATATATTTATTCCTAAAAAACAAATTGAAAATTTTACTTTCTTTGCAATTGATCTAATCTGATCTGAGTTGATTATCATAAGTTGTAGTGTTTCCATTAGCTTATGTCTAACACATCGGGGTCACCACTTTCTCAAATTCCTCAACCTGAACGTAAGTTCTCATTTTTGAGTCTCTTGAGTCTTTGGTCTGACTCACATATTTACAGCACTAACCAAAAAGACTCAACAGGAGCCCTAACTCAGGGTCAAGACTATAAGCACCACTTTTTTATCTTTTTTTTTCTTTTTGGGTCACACAATGAAAGATAATTTAAAAAAAAATTGGGTCAAGTTTAGTACAAAGCTTTCAACTTCTCTTAAAACCAAAAAAAATATATGTATATATGTATGTATGTATATATTTTTTTTAAGAAAGAAACACAAAAATTAAAGTCAAGGTGTTGATGAAGGTTTTTCCGCACTCAAAACTTAAACCTCAACTCTGTGGGCTATTTAGAGCGTCAATATTTGGATCTGGGCGTTGTTAAATAGTCGTCGGAGACTGACCTTAGCTAACTGAGAGATATCTGTGGTTGTTGTTGGCGTTGCTGCTGATAGTTTTTAATTTTTTTTTTATATACGTACATATATATTTTTTTTTTGTGGGTTGGGCTTTGAACTTGAACAGAGGAGCGAACAAATTGGAAAATTAAACTAAAGTCAGGCATTTAGAAGTATTTGAGACTGTCGCCCGCATAAAGCAAATCAACAAATTAAAAACAGAAAACAGAAAAATAACAAAAAATATACCAACCATGGACACAGCCCCTGAAACCAGTTTTCCTTCGCATATTCAAATTGTGAATTCGTTTTTCCATTCATATTAATGCTTGTGTGTGTGAATACACCGTTAGACGTGAATAAACTATAGACACTTCCGATATTGATCTTGCATGCTTGTTTATCACAAGTTTCGATTTGATTTTGATTTCAATTTCCAATGACAAAATGCAGCCTTCTTTTCAAAGAGTTGTCGCCCAATAACTTCCTCAAATCAATTAATCAAAATCAAAATGTTTAGATGAAGAATACAAATAAATATAAAATACTAAAAAAAGAAATAGTTTTACAAATGTAATCAAAATTGTTGCGAATTGTAAATGATGTAAAGGAGAAGATTCTGTATATGTTTTAAAGATTTTATATTACAGTTAATCTCGAAAAACTTTTCCATTGATTTTGGAGAGTTTTTCTCGCCCATACTCTGAATTAGATTAGAGTAATAATAAATTATTTGTATTAGGAAACGGTAATAAAATTTAAAATCATGTTATTATATTTCCATATTTTAGTTTATATAATTATTATATTTTTTGTTTGTGTCTCTAACTTCATAATTTTTATTCTTTTTATATGTAAATAATATAAATATGTATGTTCAATTTTATTTTATATACAAAAAATATAAACAAATATACCAGTAAACTTTTTCTGTAACCGTAAACGTATATCAATATCTATATTTGGATTTGGAATCATTGAATTATACGAGTATGTACATACATATGTATATTCTAATGGACTTTTTCCCCATGAAGGTTTCACATTGCATTAACGTTTCCTGTTTGTCTCTCAGTTTCTATCTGTTTCTGTTTCTATCTCTGCTTCTGTTTTATTTTTCCTTTTCATTTTCGCTGTCTCAGCTACAGACAGATCGGTTCAGTTCATTTCAGTTCAGTTCAGATCAGATCAGATCAGATCGTTTTGAGATCAACAAACTGAACTCTCCCGTTCATTCCACTTAGCCAGTGTAAACATGACAATGAGTTGACAACTCTGCAAAGTAGCTAACCATGTTTATTATTTCTATACAGAGGCTTCATCTTACTCTCTATCTTAACGATAAGCGTTTTCTTTTTATTTTATTTAATTTGCTACTTTTTTTTTTAATAATTTTTTTTTTTAAAACAAACATTTAAGCTTCCTTTTCCCCTTCAACAAGGGGCTACCAAGTTGTTGTTTTTATAAATCTATTTCTATAATTAGCAATCTGATGAATATATGCAAAAGGGGTTCGATGTCTCACTCGTTGCATAAAGGGTATTAAAAGTATCCGTCAGATACTGTATAATTGACCGAATTATGGGCCTATATATTTAAAAAAAAAAAAAAAAGGAGAAGAAGAATCTGCTTTGGTACACGTGATACGCATATAAAATGAACAGCGAAAATTTCGTTTTTGTTTTCATAATTCATAAAAAAGTCACCGTAAATCACGCCCAAGAAATTCAGAGAAGCTGCAAAAAAGAAAAAAAAAATCACAAAAAGGAGTTGTTGTTTCTTCTTGCCTTTTTTTTTTTTTGTAAACGTGATGAGTTGAGAAGATATTAAGATGATGGTCCCATATTTATGCCAAGGCTAAACACTGGGAATTTCATGAAGAAGGAGAAAAGCCGAGACAGAGACATATTTTTTTTTTTTATATATGTACATATATATATAGACAAAAAGAGATTTGTCTGAAGGGCAAACAATTTCCCAAAATAAAGTCTTAAATAGTTTGATCTACATCTAGAAAATAAGTACACCTATTAATAAGACAGTTACGATACGACAAATGTTTATTTCAGTTATTAAAATATTATTAATAATTATATATAATTTAATTCTAAGCTAAAAATAAAATATACCTTAAGAACTTACCCTTTGAAAAGTTTCCTTTTGCTGTGTTTTCAAAAACAGATTTTAGCAAAGTTGAGCAAAGTTGAACCAATTTATAACTTTAAAGTTTCTTTCTTAATTTTTCAAAATGAGTTAGTCAACTTTTTTAGCTTTTATTCTTATTTCATTGTTACTGATTCGATCTGCGTAGATATTGAAACAAAGAAATATATTTAAGATGGATTTACTTTTCGTCTTAACCCTATGTACATCTTCTCAAATGAAGAAAAAGAAGCAATTTATTTATTTGCTTTTTTTATTTTATAGGTGGTACTCCATTCTCTGATCACTTAAGTTCGTTCTGTGTCATTCAAAGAGCATCCGCTCTACCCACGCATAAAAATCTGACCACACAGACAAGGACAAATTTTGAATGTCGCCAACATATTTCCGGGGGTAGAGCAAATTTTGTTCGATCTTCTTATTTTATCTGTTCATTTTTCTTTTATTTTTTTTTTTTTGTTTTTGTTTCCTTCCTCTGTTTGATTCATTTTTCTTTATTTCTTTTATTTTTTTTTTATATTTTGCAATGCACTTATTAGCTGCTTCCTCTGCACAAGAGGAGCAAAGGCAAAAAAAAAAAGAAGAATAAAAAAAAAGGAAAGATCAATGCGAGAAAAAAAACCAGCTGGCAGACCTCGAGAGCTTTGTCTACTTGCAGATTCTCATACCATTTTATATGCAGATTGCCATCCTTACCCCTTTCCCCTTACCATTACCTCTGCCTCAATCCCCTTGACCCCACGAACATGATCAGATTCTTTGTCATTGCACTTGAGAATTGAGAGTTGTGTGTTGGCTTTGTGAATTTTGCCTTGAATTGAGATTGAAGTAAGTGAGTGAGTGAACCGAAATGATTAAATGCCATTTTACTTGGACACACTCAGAAGCATAAGTAAGCTGAAAGTGCATTAGAGATGGGACACAAGATCTTTCAGTTCGATGGTTGTCAAACAATTCCAATAATTTATAATAAAAAAATACTATTAAAACTGTTAATAGATATCAATTCAAAATATTCTCTATAATTTTTGAATATTATTTTAAAAGATTTACTTACTGAAATAGATAATTGTTGATGCTTTTTACCATCTTGTTTTTTCATTTTTGGTTTTGGTCACGTTCACATCACTTATATGACCGCATCTGCATAATGCTCCTAACACATTAATCGCACAAGGACCTTCTTTTGCTTTCAATCTGCACCCTTGACCTTTATATTGACCGCTTAATTAGGGGCGTAAGACTCATAAGTTTGTATTTTCCGTCATAATCGCGATTGCTTTTGTATGTACATATGTATGCTTAAGAGCTTGGAATAGGGGATGGGGGAAGGGGTCTGCTGACGATGACAGCAATGATGACGCGTCCCCTTTTTTTTTTTTAGAGTCCCAGCACAATCAAAGTACAATGCCCAGTCAAGTCCATACCGATCTCTGGTTCAATCTTAATCTAAATGATTGTCGGCGGTCTATGGCCGGATTGCCACGCGTTCGCGTCAACAATTTTTTAATTGTGCCTTGCATATCATTTTAATATTAAATAAAAGTAAAGTCTTGCACACAATGGATATATATGTATGTATATGTACATGCTATACATATTTATATGGATATTCATCATCCACTTATTCACTTACATTCATTGGAATAACTCTACGCTCACATGAACAGAGATCTTAACAAAAGAAGGATCTAAGAAAAGAAAATAAATTCATTATATAGAAGATTCATTATATATATATATATATATATATATATATATATATATTATATATTTATAAATTAAATGAGAAAGCTATGTCTATTAAATTAATTCATTAAACGGATAACTTTATTATATAAAAGCGAATTATAGGGATGTTCATCTGTATATATGGTGAAGAATCTTTTTAGATCTGTATATTTCCAGATGAAGTTTTATATGGCTTCTTTTTTACAGCAGTTCTGAGTAGAATATTTATTCATTTCATTATATTTACTCCAACTGATTATTTTATAATATAAAGGTTTATTCAAATTTTTAAATCAGTCAGTACACTGACTAATGTGAGCTACTGTCTTTTCATGCGTTAAAAATAAGTTCTTTTTTGCTGATTAATATTTTTCAATGTTTTAATAATATTTTTTTTTTTTTGGGTTTTTTTTCTTTTGTTTGATGATTAAATGTCGGCATATGTGCAAACTTTGTTGATTATTTCTTTTGAGAAAAGTTGCACATAAGAAGATTTGCTGCCTAGGGTAACCCGATGGCAAGGAAGGGGGAGTGCAAAAGAAAAATTGGCGAAAAAAGCCTTTTGAAATCCAAGAGGATTTTCCCTTCTAGGGTTTTGTAAAACTTTGTCAATTTATTGAAGTAGCTTAAAGACCCATGGCAACGAGCAATGGCAAAGTTTTAACCAATTTACCCAGACTGATATTTTTGTTTTGTTTTTCTTTTCTCTTTTTCTTTTATTTAATGAAGGAAAATTGCTACGAAATGATTGGAAATTTTCATTTTTGATTTGCGCTATAATTTTCAAATTTGATTGGGCAACAACACCCACTCAATTTTCTATGACCTTCTTGAATCAATTGTGGTGTAACTATGGCCGCCCCTTTAATTTGATTCATTCGTGGCCATGCACTTGACCCTCGGCAATTTGCGTCAATGTCAAAATGTGAGTGAGTGCAATTCCCTCGGTTTTTTCTTTTTCTTTTTTTTTTTTTTTGTTTGTATTATTTTCATGTGGGCGTCTGTGGGTGGCTGCTAATTATCATTGCTCTCTGGCTGCAACAATGTCCTTGAACGTTAGGGGTAAAACCCATTCGTACGAATGACCTTTGCAAATGCATTCCATCTTTGTCTCTCACTCTCTCTCTCTCTCTCTCTCGCTATCTCTTTCCGATACATATTGTTACTAAAAATAAGCTTCAGTGGCAAAAGCTCATTCTTGAAGGTAAAAGAACCCAACAACAACCTTAGACCAAGAGGCACATGCAACATCCGCGTGCGCAAGTTCAAGTGCAAGGGTTGCCATTGCACCCGAAACCATGACATCCGAGGGATGGGTTGGGGATAACATTTGAAGCTTCCCAGCACACCTCATTGGATTGACGTTCTATGGCCCTGACCATGGCCTCTCTCTCTCTCTGTGTGCCACAGTTGTTGGTGTGTGGGTGTTATCATCACAAGTTTCAAGTTCCAAGTCCCACTTGAGCCGCCTCTAATGGTATTCCGGGCAATCGGCCCACCGGCCGGCCGGCCAACCGGCTGATTTCGTTTGCTGTTGGAAAATTTTCTTATGGTCACTTGTTTGGTTCTAAGTTTTGTCTATTTATAATCAGGCAAGTGGAAAAGCAAATAAGAAACAAAAAAAAAAAATTAAAAACCACTGCCACTTGAGCAATTTGTTGGCAGTTTAATTGAAACTTGGTGTTGGCTTAATTTTAAGAACTTACTTAATGCAACACAAAATAAAATATATCTTTGAAAATTTCCCATTTTAATTAAAAAAAAGATCAATAATATATAATATATTTGAATGTATTAACTGAATTAAAATTAGTCTGGAAATTTTTAATTGATTGAAACCAATCTAAAGAATGCCAATATATTTTTAAATATAATCCTTACTGAATTTAATTGTAACATTTAGTTAATATTTTAGTTAAGAAATTAATTGGAAATATTTATTTTAAAAAGTAATCAATTAGTATATTTATTTAAAAAGAAATTCTACTATATTATAAATATTAAAATAATAGTCTATATATTTAATATATTTAGTTAGTTAAGGGTTATCAATGAAAACTGTTTAGTAATTTAGTTAATGTTTTTCATTTAAATTATAAAATATATTGAATACAGTATTAAATACTTATTAAATATATGAGACAACCAAGGTTTCTGGAAAATATTTTTCACTCCTCAGTGATAAAATTCTACATAAAAATGTATATGCATGTATATATTGTTAAATCTATATAGTAGGCAAAGAGAACTCCGTAAATAAATAATTAAAATATTTCAAAATATATATAAAATTAACAATGATTTTTAAATCGGTCTTACAGTCCAATGCCACAATAATTCAACGAAGGCCACGTCATATATCCTTCATGGATATAAGGAATTCAGTAAGTAATCATTTAAGATATTATATATTTTAAATAATTAAATTTCATGTTACTAGACACGTTGCCATTTAGCTGAAAAGTCCAATTTTACGGAAATGTGCAATTTTGTAATAAGTACTTTAAGTTGTCAATATTTTACGGCCAGTATCGATTATTTGCAAATACTATTTTGCCATTTAAAAGTGTCCTTGAATGGACTTGTTGTATTTGTGGGTTGCCTAATAATGATGATACTATATTGTCTGATTTATATGCTAACTAAATATTTGTAAGTACAAATTGAAAAATGGTACAATAATATATTAATTTCTTTCCATTTCATTTACCAGTTTTTTACCCAATTTTAGAATGTTACGAAAACTGTTGTCTCTATCGTCCTTTACTTATGGTTTTGTCTGTTTTGGTATATTCTTTTTCTTGCCCCATTATTTAAATACCTGGCTCACCTGTCTCTTTCACAACTCTTTTGAGGCATCTTTACGTTTGTCAAGCATTTTTGGGGACGTGATGAGATATTTTGTCTTTGGAATTTGTGCTCTCTGTGTTAATGGCCATAAAGTAAATGGTCTTACATTATGGTCAAGTATCTTCTTCTTGCTGATGGGTTACTTCTATTTATTGTTTGTGGTGAATAGAAAATATGAAATATTTAAAAAAATTGATTTAGTTAATCAAGATTTATATATGCTCAAACTAAAAGCAAAAATACTTTTAGTAGTTTTCACTTTATCTATGATAACTATAGTTTTAGTATCATACCATAAGGAAAAAAAGAAACGAAGAAAAACTTCTCTACAATTTACTGGTGAATTGGAGCAAATACAAATTTCAAAAATAGAGAGCGAATGGAAATTAACAAAAATTTGGTGGCATACAGTGAATGGATATAAAAATATGATTGAGCCAGTTGTGGGAATGGTTACAGTATTGGTTGGTATTTAAACTATTGAATACTATTCTATATTATTTATAACGATTTTCCTTTCAAAATAGACACCCTTTTATTTTCTGGCAGCCAATTTGATACCGGTCATTGATATGAAACGACATTTAAATGGATGGTGCAAAATAATTGCCTGTATATGTTTTCTATTTTTACCATTTATTTGCATACTATTTAAGCCATGGCCAACATTCTGGTTTATGTTACTAATGGTTAGTTGGGGCATTGCCTTCGTCATTCTATGTGCCACCCGTTCTCAACGTGTTCCCAATTTTCTGGCATTATATGCTGCATCTGGAATGTTAATGTGTACATTAGTCACAAGCTTTATGCTCCAGGAGATTAATAATATAATATGGCAATATATGAGTTGGATATATAATCCATCGACCGATATGATAACACAATTGCTTTTCAATTCCGGTGAGCTAGTCTCTGCCATTGTCTTAATCGTTTGTCTGATACGTTCAAAGGATTTGGATATTGCCTTTGGAGTGATCATGAGTATGGCCACCTATACAATATATTTGGCTTTGCCTCTCCTCGTTCTCCATGTATGCTATAATCGGGATACATTTGTATGTATCAAAAGTATTTGGTATCCACATGATTCTATATATATATTAAATTTCTATTTTTCAGTTAGTTATTACTGCCGCATCGGAATCATGCAATGTATTTTCAATTGTCATGATTGTGTGCTCATTATTTCATATATCCTTTAGTGGCAATGAATTAAGACTATCTTTGTTTTTGTATCTGCTGACTTTAATGATTAGCTTTATAATATTCCAATGGATGACATTCAATAGTTGGATACATCCATTTGGCACATTACATTATATTAAAACACCCAGAGAACCACTTACAATGTGGGCCTAAAAAAAAATGAAGAATCTATTTAAATTTCTAATTTATATATAGAAGCGATATTATAATTAAATATGTATACAATTTTCTTATTTTTAGTTAATAATCATATTAATAATATTTAAATGCAAAACAGAATTCATTGAGTTGATATAGTCATGTTCGTCTTTGTTTCTCAGTTTTAATTCAATTCAATAAATTACAATACCTGAAATGTAAATTAAAATTTCCAATTTCCTTATACCTAAAATATATATTGTATTTGTTATTTTTTTTGAGAAAAGTTTATTTTCTGGAAGCAGATTCTGAGATGATTTTACTTTGATGTCTAGAATAGAGATGATAAAATGGCAGTTAAATTACCTATCAAACCAAAGTCATTCTTATTCAATCAACAGTTTATATGCGTCTATAATTATATAACTTTATCACACACACACACACACACACACACACACAGATGGCATTTCCCCTCACAGGCTAATACAGTTAAGAGAGGCCTACTTAATTCACCTTCTGTCAATATATTTTTGGCAGTTTTGTTGTCTCAGTTCAATACCAAAAGAAAGACAAGTTAATAAAACAAACTTCGACGACGACACGTGGCTTAATTGCATTAAAGGCATATAACTTTGTTGGCATGTTGAACCATCACCGCACAACAGTGGCACAGAAGGAGCAGAAGCTGGAGGAGCAACATCTTTTCTTTCTTTCTTTTTTTTACTTCTCGTTTGGGTGATAAAAAGCCGCCAAAGCATCGTCCTTTTGTTGACCTTTAAGTCAGGGAATATCAAGGAGTAAGCAAGAGATGGTAAGAGGTAGATTGAGGGATGGTTGGTTGGCTGGTTTGTTGGATGGATGGTTGGCTGGATGGATGGAGGGGACAAAGAATGAAAGTCAACAAAGTCAAGCTGCTAAAAGAATCATTTAAAAATCAAATCAAAGTCACGCGCCGCACAATGTAATCAACAGTCAGTCGGTGGTGGAAGGCCCACGTATATATGTATAAATGTATATGTATATATATACTCTATATGTATATATTCCATATTCTTCTCACTGCTAAGCTCAAGGTCAAAAGTCAGGCAGCAGGTGCGTAAGAAAGGTCCAGCATAAGCAAAACAATAAGCAGCTCCACGCGCCACAAAGTATGCAAAGCAAAAAACATGGCGAAATACAGAGTGAGATAGCGCGAGAGAGAGAACAACAAGAAAGAAAAGAGAAACAAAATGGCCACGTGTGACTGTGTGGGTAGCAACACAGCACCATACAAACACAACAATAACAATAACAACAACAGAACGAAAGTTAAAAAGAAACAACAAAAATCCTTCAGCTTTAACCTTGAACTTCACCGTTGCCAAGGCACACACAACAATATTGTGTGTGCGTGTGTGTGTGTGTGTGCGGGCGCAGAATGGGGGAGGTGAGCTTTCCAACATGAAGCTTTTACGTTTGTCCTTGTCCGCAGAGTCCTTGAAATGTGTAAGCCTATGGAAATATTGTTGTTGTTTTTGCTGTTGCTCGCCTATTTCTGTCTCGCTTGTGCTGCAAAATGTTGAAGGGCATTTAACGTTGATTGACGCTAAATAATAACGGCATTTTCCTTTAAGAGCCTGCCACAGCGAGGAATAGGCGGCTAATGCCACCTCCTAAAAGCTAAGCCACAAAAGCTAAACACAGAGAAATGGCAAAAACAGTGAGACAGAGAGATGAGAGATAAACCAAAATAGAGAAAGAGATAGAGATAGAAAGAGCCTAAAGCTCTTTTAATTTTCATTAAAACGTAGGGGCGAGGCTAAAGCTTTGCTTGGGTTGACTGTACTTCTATGACATTGCCAGAACTTTCTCCTTGGCATTGGACGCTTTTGAACTTTTCTCTCTGTCTCTGCTGTTTCATTGCCTTCTACCTCCCTCATCTGTTTATCCTCATACTCTTGGCCGCAACATTTGAAGGCCGTGGCGCAAGTTTGTTGCCACTTTCGCTGTTGCGCATTTGATTTTTGGAGCCAGAGTCCCCCCCCCCCAAACCAACAAAACCGACGACCCCATCAACTAAATGCGTCATTCGGTACACAAATTCAATTTGCATTTCAATTATATATATTTTTGTACTGTAAAACCTCAAAAACTAGGAAACAAAAACAACTTACCACATATTCCCTTTTTTTTATATTTATCCTGTCTATAGCATGACTTTCTGTTGATTTGTTTGTTCATTGGAAAAAGAAAAACTCTCTTATCTCTCATCTCATTCCGCCTACATTCTTTTGGCACTCCACTCTGGTAATTTGTTAGCCAACTCGTAAAAGAAAATTTTCCCGTTTCAAAGACAAACAAAAAGCAGTCATTTTCCTTACATTTTGTGAATGAACGTAAAAAAAAAAAAAGAATAACCCAACTGCTGTTGCCTCTCCCACCACAAATAACATTTCTGGAAGGCTTTGTGGCATTTACTTCCTGCCAAAGCACACACACACACACATAAATTCTAAGCCAACAAGCTAAAGTTGTCGGTGCTATTTATAGGCTCTCTCTCTGGTAATTTCCTTTGGTATCTTTCCTTTTACCAACTTGTAAGTATATTTGCACTTATTTGTCAACTTGTTTATTGACATGCTGGAAATTTCTTTCTAATTAGTATTTATGCTTACTTAGGAAATTGTCACGCAAACCGTAAGTGAGAATTACAAAATTAGCCTTGACCAGGTATAACCTTGGTGTTTGTTGGTAATAGGGCCCAAAATTTTGCCCCTATTCTTTTGTTATTGTGTTGAACAAAACGAAACGCAAAAACATTTTGAGGAGAATTTTTTACTATAAGGAAAAGGCAAACTAGGAATGCGATAGTTCGTGCCATTATGCTAAAAACTGCAATATTTTACCATATACTCATAAAATATTAGATTTAACTTAAATTATATATTGCTTTAGAATCAAATATATATTATATTATAGTTTTAGAATATCTCAAGTTAATATATAAGAAACCTGATAATATTTCAAACATATTACGGAAATGCAAACCGGAATTAAGAATAACCACGTATATAGCAGGTAAAGATGCATATACGTGTGTTTTATCTCTTAAAAGAAAACTATTGATTTAAAATCTAAACAAAAACTAAAGTTGAAGTAAATTTTATAATTAGCCTATAAACAAAAAATTAAAAGTTTCAAATCATTAAACAATATTTGAATGGATTATTATTAATTAAATATCCTTTAAAGTTAGTTTTCAGTAATAGAAAAAAAGTATTTGTATTATCAGATGATTGATTTGATGATTTGTATTTTGTCTCAATCAATAAAGCGTTTATAATAAAAGTAGAGATCTTTAATTGTATTATTTTCTTTCAATTCTTTTAGTGTAGTACAAGTAGATTATTTAAGTTCTTTTCAATGACCTTGAGAAATCACGTACAGAGGCATCCATAATGTGCATATCTTATTTATCAAGGCAAATACATACAAAAAAAAAAAAAATAATAATACAATTCTGTTGATGATGATGATGATGCTCATTGAACATTGCCCCAATGCCAGTCTCCGATCTTTAGCTATCCCATCACTATTCCACCACCCTTCATCCGCCTTCTCAGACGTAATAAGACACCTTCCCTTGGCATAAATATCAAAAAACAATAAATTTAAATATTTATATTGCGAACGGCAAATGAAATGTAGTGGCACACAGATCTGACTATAAATATACAAAAGTTTTATACCATTCAATTGAAGTTCAGTTCTTATGAAATCATTTTTTATGCGTAATTTGATTTATTTGCTTATAGAACTATAATCTCAATAATGTGGCTTTCAACAGAATTAAAAAAATACTTTGGTTTGCGTAATGTGAAATCAGCTTCATGATTAATTCAATTTAACATATACTCGTGTAATATATAGTATAATAGAGAAAATCCTTGAATTACACTTAAGAGGGAATTAATTGAGGTCAAGTCGAGGGTTTATACAAGAGAAATCTGGTGCTATAATAAATATTGTTTTTCATCATGCTTATTATTTGTTCTTTGATAGAATTGACTTCAATAACTTTTGAACTGCAATTATATTAGATTCTCTTTAGTTTTTAGTCCTTTAACTTGATGATATAATATAATATATACCTTTCCAAAAAGGGTAAATCTATTTTACATAGATATATATCAATCTTTGATTTAAAAAAAATATATATATGTACATATATATTTCATCATCACAAACTGAGTTGATATAGCCCTATCCATCTGTCTGGTTCAACGCAAAAAAGTTTCTCAGTTTAGAAGCTATATTGATTAAACTTTGTAGATACTCATTTTTTTGCTGCACGCTGTACATATATCAGAATTATCTAGAACGAACGACTATATCAGATAGCTGTCATAGAAACAATCGTTCGAAAACAGAGTTTAAGATCAATAACTTTTTTGGTTTTCATAATATTGTCACCAAATTAAGTATTTAACAATTTAGTATACATATATCTTTGTGACATTTCCAAGTTTGAACAGAATCGGTTGATAAATCAATTCAATGAAATGTTTTCGTATTAGAAAATTTTGTTTATCAATTGTAGATTTTTGTTCTGTATCCACTTTACAATTTATTTTTTATTTATAGAATTTTCATTTAATTTATTACAGCAATTCTGAGAATCTCCACACAAAGCAAACCTCTCAAATTACTAAGAGATGTTCTTTTAAGTATGTACTATGCTAAATTCCACTCACAGAAGGAAAAATCTGCCCACACACTTGAAATGTCTTGAATCTAATAAAAGCGACAATAACTTTATCTCTGTACAAACAGAATGCCACCCATCGATTTTATACAGTTTGCCAATGGGATAAGGTTACTTCTTAGTTTTTGGGGACAAAAATGAATGTGGATTGACTTTGTTTAGATTTTTACTACCATCGAAACCAAAGGAAACACTTTACAAATATTTCTGTGATATGGTTTCATGTCAGGTTGAATAACACTTGAGTAACAACAATAATTTACATAAGACAAAGGGCTAACGAAATGGTAAGAACATCTTTTACAATTTACCCCCCCTATATTTTGCATTTATTGTATATATATATGTATGTATATATGTATTTCCTTTTGAACTTGGTTATTATCGATTGGTAGAAATTTCAAGTGTTTTACTCTGAAGTGAAATGTTCTTTGCTCTGGTAAGCATAAAAGTCACCCCTGATAACAAATTTATTTGTGCTTCCGTTTCCAACAGCAACAGCAAGAAGAACAAAATGCGGAAGATTTGGACCCATCCACATCTACACCCACACACGTACTCTCTCACTCTCTCTCTCTTCTCCTCGCTCCTTCATTTGTATAGCCTACCATTCCCTACCATTTCCAACACGTGTCCTATTAGGGGTCGTGGTAATGTAGGTTGGAATATCTGGGGTTTGAGATACAGTTGGAGATCGGGGGGTTGGGAGAGGGTGTTTTTTTTTTTTTTTTGGATGCTGCGCAGTTTGTTGTTGTATGGCTTGGGTAAAGCTTTTCATTTTGTACTTATACTTCAAGGTTAACTTCCGGTTGCCTCAACTTCTCTTGACTTGTGCGGGCCACACAAAACAAACTCAAACCCCTGGGCCAGTCCAAAGGACGCCATATTGTTTTTACTATAGAGAATATAAGTGAGTATGTGGGTGTAATGTAATCCCCATTTTAGGCCTAACATTTCCCTATCCATTTCAACATTTCGCACTGTTAAGTTCGTTCAACTCGCGATGTGGTCATAAATCTTATGAACTACTATCCCATTCCCCATTTTCAGTACCAGATCCTGTTTTGGGTCATTGACTATTTAGCTGCTTCTGTCTTGGGGTCAATGGCTCTATGCTTAACCAAAGATGAGGAGTATTCACTCATACTTCCGCTTTGATTTCTGTTTCTTTTCCCTGTTTAGCCGCTTGATAGAACTTCTTCTATTTTGCTGATGATTACTTTTTGGCGTGCTGACTGATTTTGTTTCCTCTGGCTTAACAGTTTATTGTCATTAAATTGATGAATTAGCATTTCCTTTTTTTTTTTTTTTTTTTAGCCTGCCACTTTTGATGTAATCTCAAGACCCCCCTCTCCCCCCTCTCCTGTCTTTTATCTATATAGACCACAACCACTATACCACAATATGTTCGCTCGTGTGTGTTGGCCACAACATTTTCATTTCCATTAAAATTATATGTACTCTGCGGTCGGTAAATGGAGTTGAAAAGATAATAATGTAAAGGATAAATAAATATATATATGTAAATGAGTAAGTATACATATATACATATACAAAGACCTTATATTCATATATATGTATGTATCTATATGTAATTTGCAAATATGTACATTTGACCT
Source organism: Drosophila emarginata (assembly GCA_037075365.1). Taxonomy (NCBI): domain Eukaryota; kingdom Metazoa; phylum Arthropoda; class Insecta; order Diptera; family Drosophilidae; genus Drosophila; species Drosophila emarginata. The sequence continues at coordinate 6,775,110 of JBAMCD010000296.1, forward strand.
TTATGAACAATTTTGTCCTGGCCAGAGAAAGTGACCTTTTAACTTTTGTGATTTTTGTGTGATAAGTTACAATATATATTAACGCTGGTAAGTACTATCCAAAAATAAACCATAAAAGTTTTAGGACATCTGAATAATTGTTATTTTTAATACTTAAACTTTATTTACTAGATTTTAAGTATTTTTTATTAAATTATTATTTAAGTAAATAAGAAATTTGCTAAAGATATAATTTTATGTTTCAAGTAACTGATTCCAATTTAAATTGGTATCTATTATAAAATTAAACTTTATTTTAGCTAAAATTTCTTTATTTATTATTGTATCAAAATATAAGTTAATAATATTCCTAATATTTAAAGAATTAACTTTGATAAAAAATATTGTTTAATATACCTATAAGATGTTTAGTTACTTAGAAAAATTATTAAATACAATTTGTATAAAATATATTGATATTAGAATTGAATAAATACTTATTATATATACAAAAAATTTTGAAACAAATTATTATATATGTATTGTGATGATTATATTCTCGATTGATTTAATTTAACGATTCCCAAATTACTCTTTCACTCCATTTAAGTTGTCTATTTAGAAGGAAAAGCAATAAATATATATAATACATATTATTTATATAATTTTTCCATTGTGGAATCATTATTTGGCGCCAACATTTAATAAGCAAATTTCTAATGAAATTGAAATCCCAGATGACCCAATTCCTAACCGTAATATTAGTATTTTCTCACGCTTTCAGTTTTTCCTCTGTCTCCAGAAAGGAAATATTCTTGGAAACAAAAAAAATGCCATGTTTGATATGTCATTTGGTTTTGTATATATAAATATATATATATACATATGTACATATATATATACATATGTTTATATTTCTATATGTTTATTTTTTTTGTGTTTATCTCTTTATTTATTAATTTTCTGTCACCCAAAGCAGTCTTTATGTAATGTTTGAGATTGGGTTTAAGTTTCTTTTTATTTTTATTTTTGTTATTTTTTTTTTTTTTGCCAATTTCAAGGTTTCAGCAATTATTCAACCAGACATCGAAATGTGCTAACGTCAACGGGTACATTTCCTGGAATTTGTGGGATCATCAAAGGGGTTGGGGTGGCAATGGTGGGGTACATTCGTAGCTATAAAGTAAATAAACCTACAAAATTATAGCGAACACATTTCATGCTTTCATTGCATGACGACGTTTCAAGTTCAACGAAATGTACAGAACAATAACAAAATACTAAAAGGGAAGAGGGTTTTTGGATAGGGTATAAGGGGAGGGTATACTGCGGAGGTGGACTGTCTTTGGGGCTGGGCCAATGACCAATGTCCGAATAGTGAGACAATTGCGACGCTGATGGATATGGATGATGACGCACTCAAAACTGCTGAGAATAGCAACAAAAGCACCGACACACTATGTACATATATACTTATATGTATGTATATGTATATAGGTATGTAACTATATACACGGGGCAAGCAAATGACCCGGAAGGCATATATACTTGAGGCTTCTAGAGAATATAGAGGGGTAGGGGTTTGAGTACTACAGCTTAACACAATTAAAATACCTAGCACAATATAATTGATGGTCGAGGGGAAAGAGAGAATGATTTTGGTTTGGATAGGTAGTCAGTTCTATGCGGTCACTGATTGCACGCGGTTTTTCCCCCTCTCTCTCTCTCTCCCCTCCACCACCCTACGATTCTCGGTTGCTAGCAGTTTCTGTAAATATTTAGCAAATAAGCAAAAAGATACGTCACCCTGACCTTTTCAAGCATTAGCGAGGCGCCTCTAAAGAATAATTTTGTTGTTGTTACGTTTTCTATTTTACTACTCCAAAGGCCTTGCCTGACATTGAAATTTCATTTTGTTTTTGCCTTGTATTTCGATTATTTCTAATACCCTTTCAAAATTGTGGCATATTCTATTTAATCAAAAGGAAATCAAAACTAGCAAAACAGGTCGAGCAAACTAACCAATTTTATCAGATGTTTACTATATGATATAGTCAACCAATTTAAATGAAACTTGGTAGAATCATTAAAAATTATATAAATCAAAAACAAATACCCTTATATATGCTAAACTTACTTAATTAATAGCATACTTTTATAATTGTTATCCCCTTTTTTTTTCTCACCTGCAGATAGTTTTCTTGGTTTTCCGTTTAGTGAAATTAAGATTTAGAATATTTTTTATTATAATTTTTTTAGAACTACCAATTTTCTAGGTATTGAAAAGTATGAAAGGGTATACAAACATCTGTATTTGACAACTTATTTCTTTTCGTTTTTGTTATTTTCTAATAGATTCTGTTGCACAACAGTTTAGTCAAGGTAAGAGATATCATTCAGATGACATGACTATATCGTATGTCAATTGTTTGAAATTGTTTTGAAAATCATTTAAATAGAATAAAGGATTCTCATTGATGTTATACAACTTTCAATATTGTAAAGAATTTTAAAAGCAAATAATTTTTGCTTGAACGAACACCTAGAGTCCAGGACCAGGACCAGGAATAGAATTAGAATATACCATAAATTTTGTATGTTCATTCCGATATACATATATTTTCTTAAACTCCTTATTAAGATTGAATCAGCTGGTAATCGGTCAATCGATCACTTTGAAAATTTCCATTATACAGAATTTGCAATATTTGGATTAAATTTGATACTCTAGTGCCTCGACTTGATTATCTTTTGTATGCAAACAGCTGTTTCTCTTTTTTCTTTACTTTGGTAATTTGATACAATCTTTGTTAAATATTTTTCTTTACATTATTACTATATATGTATATATATCTTACCGTTCACTGACCCTTGCATATGCTTCATAGAGCAGCAAATGCATTTACTCACACCATCGATATTCATTTTTCTTTTTTTTTTTTTGATAAGATACAAAACTCTCTACACTGAATATCAGTTTGACCTCAATGGTACTTAATATGTAAATTTTTCAACTCTCACTTTTGGCTTTTTCAAATAGGGTTGAGGTTCAATAAACCCCAAAAAAATGAACTCATTTCAGAGCAATGACACCTTGATGGAAGAGATATGGGAGATACGGTTAGTCAGTCAGTCATTTAGCCCTATAAACCAATGTGTGTGTGTGTGTGTGTGTGTGTGTATGGAAGGCATTAAGCGTCACTTTCTTTTACATGAAATTCAACTGGATTTACCAATTCCTCCTCTCTCTCTCTCTCTCTCCCTTTCCATAAGGTGGGGGGGGGGGGGGGGCTGCTCATACAGCTGTTACTGTTGTTGCAACATTGTTCACTTTCTTTTCTCTTGATCGTGTATTTTAAATATCTTCCACACTTTGAATACTCTTAAGAAACAGTTTGAAATCATTCAAAATTATTATATTATTGTTTTATATTATTTTATATAAAGAGTCATACCTCAAATTGGATAATCTTATCAATTTCTTTCAGTTATGGCAACGAAATTTCAATTTCAAAAAGAAATTTTTAATTAATAACCTAATGACGATTCTACGAGAAGTCGATATACAACATATATACAGATAATATATACATATAAGTACATATATTGATACTTGAAAAAATAATGTAAAATTTTATTAACTATAAATATTATTTTGCACTTCAATATAAATGATATCTCAATTAGAATAATCTTATTAATTTCTTATATTCTGAAAAGAATTTTTATTAAATTATTTAATGATGATTAACATTTAAATAATTGTACTATTTAATACCTTAAGCAAAGGGTATAAAATATTCGTTTATGCCATGTCATTAGATAAAGCCAAAAAAAAATTCGGGTTTTTTTTCGAATAGGATAATTGCTGCCCACCTACTCGGAGTGTGCATTTTGTTTCGGGAGTGAATTTTGTTGATTTGAACTTGCAACTGTTTGTCAACCTCCCCGAGTCCCCCTGCCTGATCCGACAAAAAAAAAAAAATAGAAAGTGTTGAACTTTCCTTGTCGCCATGTCTCAATTTCTATTTATTGTAACGTACATTAAATTGCTTTTAATGGAAAAAGTGCGCTGCAATAGAGATGCAAAGATATCAGCTAGTTTTTTGGTTACTTTTCTTCTCTTTTTGATATTTAGTTTTTTCCATTTTTTTTTTTTGTTTTATTTATATTTATCTTTTTTTCGTTTTTTTTTTTTTTGGGTGTGTATGAAAATGAAAGCGCGGAAAATTGTCTATTTCCAAGTTGATTGGATTTTTGTTTTTTTTTTTTCTTTGTTTTTGGTTTATTTTTTAGTCGGGTTTTTTGTTATGGGTTATGGCTAAGCGAAGGCTCAAGGCCTGTTGGCAGCTGTTATGAGACCGACTTTAAAAATTAATGTCATTTTTGAATATGCTTAAAAGTATGGCTAAATATTTTTTAGTGACTGCACAAGGGACCCCATTAAGAAAGTTTTGTTCGACGGCTGCAACAGCAGCAACGACAACAACTACAACAGAAGCAATAAGAAACAACTGGCAACAGGATGTCCACATCTTCATTTCCGTATGGGCCCTGTATGTCCGTCTGCGGTTTTTATGAGCCATCCTTTAGTTGCATTTTTTGTTTTTTTTTATAGGCTTGCATAAATGTATCTGTATCTTTCTTCTTTTTTTTCTTTTCTGCGTTTTCGGTCGGTCAGGTTGTCATTGAAGTTTCTGGGTCAACATCGTTGGCGGCTTTTGGTTTGCATTTTGACTCTTTTTCGGTTGGTTTAGTGAAAGTCCAGACAGTCTACACAAGGTGCATTCAGCAATTCAACAGATTATATATATATACATATATATTATAGATGAATAGTGAAATCGCTAATACAGTTTGATATTGTAACTAGAAAGTAACTATGAGAGAATATTATTTTTGGTGTATTTAAAGTAAATCACTTTAACACAACAAATGAAAAATTTATGAGAGCAAAAAATACTACAAAACTACAATAGTTATAATATTATAATATATATATATACATTTATAAATGAATAGCTAAAAAAATTAGATTCCAAGACCTTACTTAAGAATTTTTCCATATTTCATTATATTTATTTCTAGTAAATAAAAATATTTTTTTTTGAGTTCAAAAAGATTTCCATTAAGATTGTTGTCAAATGATTTTTCAAAATTAAATCAATGAGTCACATTTTGAAGGCAGTTTTTATGATTCACTTTTGTGACAACATTTTTGAATAGATTTGAAAATTGTTTATGCCAAATTGCAACTAGTTTGATAAAACTAGTTCAATGAATCAGTTTTATATGAACTCTACAAATCAATACAATGGATATGCCCCCAATCCAATTTGCATTAATTTGTTTTATTAGTTCCATTAAATTAAATTTAATTCTTTTTTTTTTTTGATAAAAATTTATAATATTTTCTATGTTAACTACTAACTAGATCTCAATGAAAATACACTAACGAAAGCAAACATTTATAAATTTAAGACATAAAAGAAACTTCAATCTCTTCAACCGTTGACTTTTGGCATAATTAAACTCAATTACAAACCAAACAAACTTTAAGAGAGAAAAAAAAAAACATTTCTTTTCTTTTCTTTTTTTTTTTTGGAAAGACAGAAACAATTCTGCGCCACTTTTACTTTGAATAGAAAACAAAACAAAACCTAAAATTTCTACTTTACCGTAAACTTTTGAACTCTCTAAACCAGGTCAGCAAACACTCAAAATATAAGAAAGAAACAGACTAAAAATAAAAACCAAAATAAAAGAAAAATTTCACTCTCATTATTAAATTTGACTTTTGTGGCTAATAATTGGCGAAGAAACAGAAAACGAAAAATACAAAAAAGACGGCAAAGCAACAATGTTAAATGAGGAAGAAACAAAAAACTATTATGACTTGAATTTGAAAAGTGAAAACATTTGACAAACGAATTTGAAGAATTGTTGGTAACACACACACAACAGAAAGAGAGAAAGAGACAGAGAAAACGAAACAAAATATAACCAGCTAGAAAGAAATACACTTTCGCTTTTGCTTTCAATTTCATTTCAAATGGTCTTTTGATGTGATATGTTGGCTTGGCTTTTGTCCAAAAAAAAAAAACCGTCTTTAACTTGGTCTACGTCTCTGTCTCCGTATCTAATTGTGATTGTCACCGGAGGGTGTGTGGGGGGGGGGGGGGTGTTGGGAACACTTCGTTGTGCATGCGTCCAATGGTTTAATGCGAGGCACGAGTTTCTGTCATATTGAAAGATTTGGTATTGTCAGCCATGATTTCGACTGGGCCAGGCCATTGAACTTCACCTTTGCCTTAATGAAATAGAAACTTTATTGATTAAATCACCGAAGTTTCCACACCCTTCTAGTACCAAGTTTTCAATTTTGATAATAAATATAAAATCGATCAAAAACTCCTAAACATAATCATAAAACTTAATAATAGATGCCTTTTCTCTCTTGTTAAATTAATGGTTTCCATACTCTAAATAGTATAAAAAATAATAATAATAATAGAATATATCTCTGAATCTCTCCATCAATAGTTGGTATAATAGTTTTATATAGTAATCGCTAGATTTACTTAATTTAATATTAATTATAGATAACATATAGCAAAACTTGATTTAAATTTGATTGATAAATCAAGATTTATATATTGAAAGCAGATTATAAATATTTATACTCTTTTTTGGAGTAAAGTCTTTAGGTAACTTAAAGTAAATTAAATATTCTTAATTTATAATTATATTTCTTTTCAAAGTATTTCCTAAATTATTGTTTAAGTATTATTATTTGGCAGTTAATTTAATTGTTAAGTCATTGTTAATCTTCACTGTGAAGCTAATTAAGTTATGGCAAATTTATCTTTATGCTTTGGTTATTGTTTATCTCAAGTTAATATTTTTTGTAGTATTTATTTGTTTTTAATTTTGTATTTGGCATATTCATTTACAGCCTCACGTGAGTCTGGCCTCAAAAATATAAACCGAAACCGAATTAAAGAGTCAATAACCTATGTTTTGAAACATTTAAGACCATAAAATTTCACTTGGCAGCTGCCAGCAGCGAAAGTGAAACTTGGAAAGAGGTTTTTGAACTTAACAAGTGGTAGGGGTAGGCAGCAGCAGCAGATGGCAAAAATCAAAAAAAAAAAAAAAAAAAAATTAAAAACTAAACGGAACGAGCGGAGGGAGGTAACTTAAGACGATGCGACGTCGACGGCATAACTGGAGCGGAACCAAAAAAAAAAAAAATTTACTTATATACATATATGAAATTGAAGAAAGAAAAAAAAAAACCAACGGCAAATTTTACTTTCTTTTCACATGCAACACAGTGAGTCTTGCTTGAGGTCTTTTTAGTCTGAAGGTCCGCTGCAAATGTCAATGAACGTTGGGGCAGGGAAATGAAAGCGTCGCCATTGCCTGTACATAAACATATAAATGCACACACATACATATATACATACATATATAGTAATCCAAATCAGAAAAAAAAAAAATTTAATTTTCCGTTTCGGTTTCAGTTTCTTTCATTTACTTTGACTTTAAATATTTGGCTATGATTTTATGCGCTTGGCGTGGCAGCCTCGCCAATGAAATATGCCAAAAAAAAAAAAAAAAAAAAACAGAGAAGAAACGAGAAAACGAACAACAGAAAAAAAAGGTCAACGGCAATTAGCAAGTGTCGTTCAGAGGCAAACACCCGCACTTCACCTCGCCATCCATGATCATGGGCAAAAGCCAAGCCAAGCCAAGCTCAATGAGTATGACGATCATCAGTTGTTGGAAGGAAGGAAGAGAGGCGTTGCCAGAGAAGGGAGGTCGTCACACATACATACATATGTATGTATGTATGTATGTATATATAAGCATGTGTCTCTCTATGTATGTTTGTATAAATAAATAACCTCATAATTGCCATTGAGGGTCTTTGCAATGAATTATGCGAGTTAACCTCAAATATATATACACACACACAGATACTCACACACACAAATAAACACTGTTGCTACCGCCGTTTCATGAACATGAACAATTTTTACTAAACTATTTTTTTCTTATTAGTTTCGGTTTTTTTTTTTTTTTTATTATTTTTTTGCATTTTTCACGACAAGTTCAAATGGAGTTGAGTTATTTGAACTTATGTGGGTGGAGTTTTCATAGTTTCATAGCTTAAACTGAACTTGAATCTTGACAGCCATATTTCATTATTTTATGCATTTTTCTCAAGATTTTTCATATCAATATTACTTGTACATTGTTTTTATGTTTCTTTTTACCCCAAGTTCAAATAATGTTGTAAATTAAGTTGTAAACTATTAAATATACAAATAAAGATTATTTAGAACACAAACATTGCAAAGTCTCAGTATTGAAATAAAAAATATTTCTTTAAGCTTTAAAAAAAATAATCTCGTACAAAGAAAAACCAAAGTAAAATTTCAAAATATCTTATTTAAAAATCTAATGAAAACTAACAAAAAAGAAGCCAAAAATCTTTTCAATTTCTACCTGCAATCTGAAATGTATTTGAAAATGTATTAAAATAAAAAAATAATCAAAGTGTTTTAAATTTTGAAACTATTTAATTTAAAAAAAGGAAAACTTAAAACTGTTAAATAAAAAACTTTTATAGTAATTTATTTTGCTCTAAGATATTAAGTAAAAGTCTTTTATTGACATGCTTGAAAATTTGAAAATCTTCTTAAGTCCCAACTAAATTTTTGAATTCATTTAGTGGCGAATAAAATAGGCCAAGTTTAAGCATATCTTAAACAATTCTTTAATGAGAACTCCATCGAATTGAATATCTGTTTGTATGTGCATAAATTGTACCCATGACATTAAAAAAAAAAAATATAAAAAAGTAATTTACAAATTGTTTTGTAGTTAAGTTTAAATGTTGCCTTGATTTAAGGTTGTCGCTCAGTTAAAATGAAGTTGTGTTTCGTTTTTAATTTTTTTCTTATTGTTATTGTTGTTGTTGTTGTTTTTTTTTTCGCGCGCGCAGATTGAATGTGAAACCTCCAAATTATTTATTGTGGCCGGCTCATTTTTTTTTTTGTCCAGTAGTATTGTTTTTTTTTTTTTTTTATATACAATATATATAATTTTTTTTATTTCAATTTCAATGTTTTGCGGTATTGAAAATTGGGTCAACTGCAAAAACAAAAAGAAAAAAAAAGTCGCGTTCACGCAAAATACAAGTGTTTTAAACATTCATTTTTCAGTTGCCATCATTTTTTGAACTTTTGCCTCAGTCCACATTTGTTTTTCTTGGATTTCTTGGTCTGACAAATTTCTCCGCCATTTCACCTTTAAAGTGTCTTTTATTTTTGGGTTTTTTTTTTCTTTTATTTTTGTTTTTGGTATTTTTGTTGGTTGCTTTGGCAAAGTCCGTTGACTTTCGTTTTCATAAGCGAAAGTGTACTCCATTTATTTCAAAAGTTTTGTTGTTGCATTTCTTTCTCACTTAAAAACTGGTTTTATTTTCTGTCTTTTTGGTGCCTTTTTTTCTGGGTCAACGACAAAAACAAAAAAAAAAAATACAACATCGAAAAAAAAGAAGTAGTAACGTTTCTTTGACAGTGGAAAGTGTTTAGTTTTAGGTAGTTTTTTCTTTCTGAAAATGTATGTCCAATTATTTGATTTTCAACATTTTAATTATTTGGGGAAACAGACAGAGAGAGAGAGAGAGAAATAGAGGGACCCTTAACAGTAGCAAAAGGTTGACTGAACTTTAAGAGAAATTTATATAAATATCAAATAAAAACTCAATGTAAAGAAAGTGAATTTCCGAAATCGGGGTCACCCACCCAACTACTATACTATATGTTGCTGATGTTGTTGTTGTTGTTTATTTTGTTGTTGTTGTTGCTGTTGTTGTTGTCACAAATTGCAGGCGCTTAGAGCCGGTTCGGCTCGTGGTTAAGTCGTGGTAGGTAATAAGTAGCCAACAACACTAAAAAGTGAAAATACTTTATTTATGATCATTCAATCGTTGTATGTTTACTTTGCATTATATTTTGTTTTCATTGCTATATTTTCTTATTATTGTTATTTATGCATTTATGTAAAATGATCATTGAATATAATTTGTTATTTGTATTTTTCTTTTGTTGAATTTAATGAGATTTTAAAGTTGCAAAGATGGACTAATAAGTAATAAGTAACTTCTTATTTTTTTTTTTTAATAATTTCAACAATTTTATTAAGTTTATAAAGTAATTGTTTAGTTTAATCATAGATTGGCAACAATTACATTGCCTAAATAAATTTATAAAATATTGTCTTTCTTTTAAAAGCATATCCCATATCCCAAATAAATATCAAATTCTAAATAAGTAAATAAATAAATTATGTTTGTACTTACATGATTCTCCTGTTGTCGTTAATTTGTTATTTTCCAAATCCAGTTAACTATTAAAAGGCATCCTTTTGGGAATGAATCTGGAATATATATATATATATATATATATATATTTATTTGGGATATGGGATATGCTTTTAAAAGAAAGACAATATTTTATAAATTTATTTAGGCAATGCAATTGCCTAATAGTAAAATAGTTTATAATATTATATTAATTCAATATTTTTTAAAGAGAAATCCAATAGTTCCACTCAATTATCATAAAAATGCATATTTTTTTACTCTTTATATACTAAGGGTTTTGAATAAAATAAATAAGTATATGTTCAAGACAGAATATTAAGACTTTATATTTTTTACATAAATTATTTCCATATTTTCATTTTTTTGAATTAAAGTTTCCTTTTAAAATGTTTACCACGATCTTTTCTTTCATTTATGTATGCGAATGGAATATCTTTTATACATAATCCAATTTCTAAGAAGTAAAACATGGCATTATCTATATCTGACAATAAGTCATAATTTTGTTCTCCATTTGTAAATCCTTGGCTTAAATCATGCATAAAATTTGCAATCAAATGTAAATAGAAAAGCTCATAAGCTATATATAAAAAAAGAAGAAAAAAATATATATATTCTATATGAAATGAGAAGAGCTTTATAAAAATTTAGGTTAACCGAGAAACGACAAAAGAGATGGGCCTATCGTAAAGGGGGTTGATTTTGCTTACCCTCTCTCTCTACACACACACACACTGATATTTTGGGGCCAAGGATGGGCTGAGCATTAAAAGGAATTGTCACGTATACGCCGAATATGCCCCAACAATTATGTATAAAAGTTGGAGTTTTGTGGGTGGCAGTGAAGCGAAATAAAATGAAGACAAGCAAAATGAATGAAGTAGAAGGAGTGCGGTACGATACAGTGGGTTATGGTGGAGTGACATGGCGTTGAAGTGGTGGATGTTAACCAAAATAAGTCGAAGGTTACGTTATGATAATAACATAAAAACATAAACAACAAAAAATATGGCCTAATATGTAATTCAATCAGTTGATGAGAAAATGGGGAGGGGGGGTGAAAAAAACAAAATTATAAAAAGAGGAGTAGAACAAAAGGAGTGGGTGGTTAAGTGGGTGGCATACATACAAACATATTGTTGTATATATGTATGCATGTATCAACCCCAACATCAATCAATTTTACAGACAAAACTCGGCTTCTCCCTATCCCACCATATATATATATATATATACATACATTGGCTTTTATTTTCAAGGTTGCATTTATCCTCATTACTTTCAAAATGAGTTGGGCTGGGCCTACGTTTATTTGTATACCCTTTCGCCAAAGGGATAGATTAATTTTGTCTACAAGTTTGTAATGTTAAATTCAACTTTCTTTAGATTCATATTTTTACTCTTAACATTGATAATATTTTTAACTATTTTTATTTTTATTATTTCTATATTTATATTTTTATCATTTTTATGTTTATCTTTTCTATTTTTATAAATTTCGCCATTAAAATTTACTAAAGTTCTTTCTTCTTTTTTGAAAGAAAATGTTAAGTTAATTTTAATTCAAAGTTTTAAATAACAATAAAAAAAATAGAAACCATTTATATATAAATCTTGATGTTATTTCTAAAGAAATATAAGTTTATTTAAAACTATTGTAAAATTTGTTTCATTGTTTCTAGATACTTATTCAAATGGAAATTTTTATAAGGGTATATACAATTTGGTGTTGCCCTTTTTGGTTTTTTTTATTTTGTTCTGTTGATTTTGTTTTGGGTTTTTGTAACTGCGTCGCAGGCAATATGCAGGGTCAATTTTCTCTACCACTTTTCTACCAACCTCACCCTTTACCTCACTCCGTTCTCCTTCCCTCCTCTCCTTTCTCTCTCACTCTCTTGACAAAAACTGATAGCATGTAATTATCGAGCGTAGGCGTTTACAATGTTTACTGCGCCATCATTTTGCTCTTTTTTTTATTTTATTTTTTTTTGGTACACCTTTTATTTAGGGGGAATATATGGGTATATTAGTAGTATCAAAATATTGGTATTTTGTAAGCTAAAATCAGATAATCAAGAACTGTTAATAAACTGATGTAAAATTATACTATTAAATGGACTTCTTATCTATATAAAAATTTATTCATCACCGACTATGATTAAGTGTAATTATCTTTATTTAAACACTTAAATTAAGTTTGTTTTGTATATTAGGTTAGAGAATTCATATTTATATTTTTTAAGTAACTATATACATTATAAAAATCCTTATATCTTTGTTTAAGGCCCTATTTAAAGACAATTTTAGAACCAAGTAACTTTGTAATTAAACTAATAAAAAATTACAAATTTAAATTTATTAAAGAGTATCACAAAATTCGTACCTTTATCCGAATATAGAACAATGTTATTATACTTTTGTTGTTGTTTGTTGTGGGCCTGTCATTATGAAAGTTAATAATAAAATAAAGAAAAAAAAAAAAATAAAGGAATTCCTGACAAAAGTCAAAATTGTTGCCTAGTAATCATCAAAGTAGAGGAAGAAGATGTGTAAACATACAATTTATACATATATATATATATATATATATATACTATATATACTACTTTATACACTCCTTCAATGTCAACTTAGAGGGGGAATAAATTAAACCCAATTTCTTGATGCGACTACTTCCTGTCCCATCAAATTATCTTAAAACCCTGAATGCCATTAAACATTCCCGATCACAAGTGATCTCAGTTATTCATTTTATGCAATCGCATGACAAAACTTTAACGAAAGAAACATTTGGCATATAAATTGAAATAGCACTTCCTGGACCATAGTGGGGAGGGGGGATAGAAAAATTAGAAAAATTTTTGACCATATAAGAAGAATCCATGACATTGAAAATGTTTGCCCAACAAATCATTTCAATTGCAAAATAGTCAAACCAAATGCCGTACATCAAACATTGCTCAAGAAAAGAAGAGAAAAAAAAAGAAAAGAGAAGTAAAAAATAGATATACATACATAGTTAAAGATAAATAGGTGGAGAGCTGGAGGTGCCACCAGCTGGTGGATACTGGAATAGTTAAATTGGAGGCCTTGTCAAATTTTATGCGCATTCGTTGGGTCTGGGCTGACTTGTTGATGTCCTTGACAGGCGGCTGACTGGAGACAGTCGGCGCCGACATTATCATCATTTGGCCACATCACGGGGGGGGAGGGGGGGGGGGTCTAAGCCCCTCCCATTCCCTTGTCCCATGATTTTTTCTTTCCATTCTTTTGTTGTTGTGTCATTTATTGTAGGCAACAGTTGGTTGGTATGTTGCCTAGCTCTATTGTCTCCAAGCACGCACATACTTAACGGAGAGACAAAGACCAACAAAAACAAAAAATAAACCTAAGAACTCAAGGACATTACAAGTCTGGTAATAATCAAAAACAACATTTCAGATCTACTTAAGAAATGAAAGACTAAACGAATCAATTAAAAGGTTCATAGGCAAAATATTAGAAACAAAACCCAAATCTCTTTTAGTTGAAGAAAATCTGGTGAATAGTGTACAAAGAGCATTTGAACGTAAAAAAGAAAAAATATATTATTCTATACCGATTATTCAGTTCGTGACTATACCTAATCAGTGTAGATATCTAAAAAGCTTATCCTTTAAGTTTCATTTAAATAGCTTAAAAATTAAGGTGTAAAAAACAGACAGAGAATTGTCTCGGGGATTGATGCTGATCAAAAGTTTATATACTTTACACCTGACCAATTTTATTATACTCTATGCAAATCGAAATCGTAAAGTTTTTTATTATATTTAGTTAATATAATGATGTTAGTTAACTTTTGTAAATAAATTAACTTTAATACGCTTACGATTTAGTGAGTTTTTCAGTTGTCTATTCACAGATTAAGTGTCATAAAAATGCGAAATATCCTTTCATCGGCTCTAATTTCAAATTGAAGTATTGTATATTTTATGTAAGTATATTTATTTCGGTTGGGGTCCTTCTAACAAACCACTTAAATGTCAATCTGTGTATACACAACCACTCACACAAAGCTGAACCACTTGAGCATTAAATTTGACTGCCAACGACGGGGAATGAATGTTGTTGGAAACCTTAACCCTTTGATGGGTCCCCCAAAGGGGACCAGGCGGCCAATAAACGACCAAAACATTTGATGAGCCACATTTTGGCAAGCCATAAAATGGCTTTCACCCTTCGTAGAGGCCGAGAGACAATAAATGCGCCAATTTTTGGTTGTGCGCCTAAAAATATGCTAAGCGCGCAAATTACATGAACAAAAAAAAAAAAATAAAATAAGAGGGCAAAAAGAAAAAGGAGCTGAGGAGCTGTGGGTGGTTTTGGTTGAGCGATGGTTGAATGGCATTGGCAGCTACCAAGGTCACATTGACAAGTGTTGCACGCGCCTGTCAAATTAAAAGAAAGAGAAGGCAAAACAACGCAAGAGAGATAGAAAAAGAGAACGAAAGCGAGCGAGCGAGCGAGCGAGAGAGAAGGCACGAAAGTGAGTTGAATCCTCCTCAATTTTGCCACTTGCCGTTTTTTGTATGAATTCTCATTTTGCTTTTCACTTGATTACAGACACGCGCCTTCCACACACACACACACACACACACACACACACACACGCATACACTCGCACTCACACGCACACTCCCTTTACAAGGATCCCTCCCAAATAAGGATGCCTACCTCCTGTAAGTGATTTTTGGTTTTAAGCAGATTTATTTTGCAGCATTTCTCGATTTGTTCTCTCTGTTTACCCAGCAAACAAAACACAAAACGCTTAAAAGAAATTGAGAATTGGTTTCAGAATTTGCGATAGATGAGAATGAGAGAGATTTCAATTGTGTTGCTGTGTTTGTTTCCCTTAACTTTGTTTTACATACCCCCCCCCCCCCTCCCCCTCTTAAAAAAATTGTTGTTTCTTTTTTTTTTTTGCTCTATGAAATTAAAAAGTATTTTTGTAACCAACAAGTTGCTTTAAAATTTGATTCGGTTGTGAAAATCTCCTTCAGAAAGGTCAAAAGCAAGTCAGCAAGGAGCAACATCTTGTGGAAGAACCTGCTTGGAAGGCATCTATCCATTCCCAAATAAAAAAATAAAAAAAAACAGAGGAAGAGAGACAAGTGGAGGGGTAAGGACAAGCAAGCGTGTGCCTTGTATTGAAATGTCCTTGACAATAACATTGCAATGCCTTCAGTTTGGCAAGCGACAGGACCACCCCAAAACGCCCACACGTGTGTGTGTGTGTGTGCTGGTGTGTTAGTGTGTTGGTGTTATCAGCCTTGTCGGCCCACGTGTCCTGTGCAAAGCTACCCGATAAGAGGGAGAGAGAGAGAGAGACAGTTGATTGGAGTGAGAGGTAAAATGCGAAAGAAGCCTTGGGCTTTGCTTGGTTTCTGTGCTCAGTTTGCTTGATTGCTTATTTACACGTGGCGCACATTTGGGAATACGACTCGGGGTATATACGGTAAAGAAGAGGAACAATATCTCAAAAACCCCATCCCCTAACCGGATTGTAGTAGCATAAGCGAAAGCCTAATAAAATTTGAATGAGTATCGAGTGGGTTAAAGACGAATTAGTTGGCGTTGAAATAAACTAAACTTTGGCTCAACTTCTAATCTGTTTTACACACCATAAGTTTCTTAATACCCATCAGCTATATATAGTTTAGGTATCATGTATATATATATATATATCCTCTAGACTCTAAATGTAATTTTTTAACAAATATTAAACCAATTGGGTTCGGTCGGATATCAAGTTAAACAACCGCAACAAAATAAACGCGTCCTAAACCCCACACAAGCCAATAACCTAGAGCCGTTTTGCTATTTACACAATTACAACAAAAAATATTTGCTCTGACCATAAACCCAACCCACAACCCATTTACACACGCACACACAAACACAATCCAAATCCCCTCACCCTTACCCCCTCTTTACCATACAATGAAATTGCGTCGAAATATTTTTTTGGTCTTTATACCCATTAAACATTATTGAATGAAAGGGCATATTAAAAAATGTTAATTTCATCTCAAAATGTTATTCTAAATATTGAAAATTCTAAAAAATCCTCTTATAAGTATATTTAATAATTATATATTTTTTTTGAAATTGTATAAGAAACCTATAAGCCAATTTTCCTTTTCGATTCCCAATAAATTTTTTCGCCGACAGAATTGGAAACTGTTTTTACTTCCGCTTCTGAGCCAAATTATTTCACCAATTTTAATGAAAAAACTATTTTCCAATTAAACTTTAATATGTAAATAAAAATACTAAGTCATAGTGGATAAAATCGGCTAAGCCATTAATTTACTAGAATTTTTCTCAGCAATTGACTGTAATAGCAAAGGAAATTAAACCGATGTGATTTTGAGTTAATTTTAGGGTTGTCAGCATCTTTAAATTCGCATTAATTAAATTTAAAGTAATATTTTTATGTGGTATAGTTCTAATTTAAGGTATAATATAAAATGTAATTCTATTACTTTAAATCGCCTCAAAAAAGAAACGGGAAACGATTTTAAATGTAACTAAAAAATGTTTCCCCTTTTTAAATTTTAGAAATTAGCCAGCAAATTTCAAGAATTCCCTTTACAAAATTGCAGGATATAACAAAGTCGAAGTTCAATTGGTCATTTGTGTTCTTTTTTTTTTTGTTTTGCTATTTGGCAAAAGAGCTTTTTCCTGGTTTCGGCTTGGGAGGTGAAAGAAAAACTTTTTGTATTGTATTGCGTAGGATCTTTCTCTCTCTCTCTTTGTCCCTCTTTTTCTCTCATACTATAACAACAAAAATAATGCAAACGAAAAAAAAAAAAAAAAAGCCTGCTACTCTGCCTCTTAGTTAAGTTGGTCTCCTCCATTCTTACCCTTGGCTTTGGGTGTTGGTGTTCAAGGTCAAAGTTGAGAGTGGCCTGGCCATAAAAACAAAAGTGAGTGTCGCAAATGTCATGAAAATGGAAAGTTTTCAAACTTTTGATACTGCCAACATAGAGAAAACTTGTAGAAGGCAAACTGAAAATTAATGAATACCATTGAGAATGAGTTCAAAAATAGCTTACAAAACGCGCAGAATCCGTTGATATTATGACTCTGTTATATATGTATGTAGATAAGGTTTAAGTAGGCCACCCTGGGCCCATTAAAAATCTCAAAAACCAACCCCGAAAAATACAATTTTCTTCTTCTACTACTTTTTCTGGGTTGAAAATGGGGTGGGCTAAAAGGCAGGGCCTCTAACTGTCACTTGACCTAAATCAAAGTAAAAACTTCTCAACTTGACGGGGCAATGCAGGAGGAGGGATAACAATCAAATGAAAGGGACTTCATCTTTTTTAATTGTCTAATTAAAATCAGCAAAAACAAAAAAAAAAAAGAAAAACATACACACAACGAAAATTAAATAAAAGCGAAACTGTAGATGTGGCAGGATAGGCCAAAAACACAAAAGAGAAGCATATAGCAGACCTACTCCATTGTACAAGGATAAAGTCCAGGGCTTGACCTATATCAATCCCTGTTGACAACATCGATAACAATTTTGTCCCTTAAGTGTACTTCAAGGATTCCCTCTCTCTTATATATAAATATACATATATTGCCATATTAATAATAATTAAGTCGATTTTACTTGACAAGAATTTAAGACTCTACAGATTATAGCTCTTTCTATATATACTTATATATAATCAATGTTTGTGTAGAATTAAATAAATCAAATTACGCATAAAAACTGAAAATGAACAGTATTAAATTTTGTATATTTATAGTTTAGATCTCGATCTCTCTCTCTCTCTCTCTCTCTCTCTGAGGTATTTCATTTGCCGTTAGCAATATAAATATTTGAATTTATTGTTTTTTGATATTTATGCCAAGGGAAGGTGTCTTATTACGTCTGAGAAGGCGGATGAAGGGTGGTGGAATAGTGATGGGATAGCTAAAGATCGGAGACTGGCATTGGGGCAATGTTCAATGAGCATCATCATCAACAGAATTGTATTATTATTTTTTTTTTTTTGTATGTATTTGCCTTGATAAATAAGATATGCACATTATGGATGCCTCTGTACGTGATTTCTCAAGGTCATTGAAAAGAACTTAAATAATCCACTTGTAAGACACTAAAGAATATGAAAGAAAAATATGTTTCAATGTTCATCAATCAACGATCTCAATTTTTTTTTTAAATTATAAATAAAGTATTTAGTATAAAAATACAAAAAAAAATATAAGATTAAAGAAACTGTAAAGAAATATAAAAAATTTTCTTATCACATTGCGCTAAGTCTGAAATATCATAATGTATTATAAATCGTTTAAATTTTATATAATATATCCAAAAGTTCTCAGATAATTGACTTTAATTTAACAACAACAACAAATTCCATGTGACTAATAAAAAAAAATCACTTAGACTTGTAATTTATATAGATCTTTTGTCCTTGACTTAATACATATATACATATGTATATGTATATATGTACATATACTGGGAAATAGCTGTTTGCATTATATTATTTGCTAATCGTCAGCCCATGTGTACTTTTTTATTTCCTCATAACGTATTTAAAGGAAATCATGAGTCTTAGATTATTGAAAAAAATAAAACGAAAAAAAAAACCCATTTTAAAAATAAATTACAATATGATTCAGTATTCAAATTACTCATACGCCCCATATGACATGGAAACCATGAACGCACTTGTCCACAATATAAAAACCACATAGATTTTATATAAGAAATATAGATTGTTAATTGAGTAAAAGAGAAAAGAAAAATATTGGATGACATCAGGGAATGATTTAGTTAAGCATAAAAGCAACAATTAAGACATTATATAGAAAACAATAGACTGTCATTTATAAAAGTCAGCGCAAAGCCAAACTTAATAATTATTTCAATTTGCAACTTATTTATAAATTATTAATTACAAAATTTCTATTTACTTAATGATAAAATAATAACTATAACTCTAGTATACATTCCATTAAGCATTTTCTAGCTAAAATTGTTTACTTCATTTAAGAACCAGATCTAGAACTTAAACTAGATTTAAAATTAGATAAAATAAGGCTAAATATTGGGGACTGCGTGATTAATGATTCTTTTTTTTTTTTTTGTTATAATTGAAAAATACAAACACTTAATTTATGTAATCTTTGCACATTTATCATGATTGACAAATTTATGAGTTTTATTTATTTCATGATTTACTTTAAATCAAAAAACTCGATTAAAAATGATTCGAGCACAACAAAAAATATATATGTATGTATGTAGAATTATTTTTTGATTGTAATCCATAGGGAATTCGGGGAATATATTCTTCTGTGTGAATAAAATAAAGAAAAAGAATTTCCATCGCGTTCGAGTTTTTAAGCAAAAAGTTAATTGGTTTTAATTTGAGTTGTAAAATATAACTGCAGGTTTATTTGTTTATATTTTGATTAAACTAATAATTATACTGTGAGCAAATTGTTAAAAATTAAAAAAAATATAATTGTTTTGTAATTTTATTAAATAAAAAATTATAATGAATAAAATAAATAAATATGTGAAACACTTTACCTGTAAACGTATATGAATATGTATTACCATCTTTTCACAAAGGATCTGCCAATTAAGTATATATGTATGTACATGAATGTATGTATGTATGTGTGTGTGTGTGTAAGTGCATATTTTCATTGCTCATTTTTGTCTGGGATCAAGGTTATGAGACGTTAAAATTCATTGTAGATACCAATTGTGGTTTACAAGCTTATTTAGCTGTTGTGATTACAGCTATTCATTTACTTCGGTCATTATATTGAGTTCATTACCAACTGCAGGCTGGCAGAGGCAGCACCTCAAAGCGCATTTCATTTGCACACACACAAAACAGACAGACAGACAGACACAGAAAACAGCTGCCCAAACAGCTGCTGCTTCTGCCTCTGCTGCTTCTGCTTCTGCTGCTGCTGCTTCTGCTGCTGCTTTTGCTATCAGCTCTCAGTCGTCCGTCGACTGCACTCTGCAGTTCAAGTTCAATGTCAAGCGCATTTTTGCTTTTGCTTTATATTTGTGTTTGTATTTGTATGTATGTATTTGTGTGTGCTCGCTTTATTTGTATTTACCTTTATTTCATTTTTTTTTGTATTTCTGTTGTTGTTTCTTTTATTTGTTGTGTATTATAAACGTAAAATTGTTTTGTGTTATTGTTTATAGTATAATTTACTCTTTATTGCTTGATTTTACGTTGTATTTACGCTTTTGAGTTGTGGAGAATTTCTGTGATTTATTTTTAGGTATTATTTATTTACTTTTTTTTTTGTGCATTTTAAAGGAAAAAGCATGGTAATGGAAAAATAAATTTTTTTTTTCAATTTAGAGGTCAATCCTTGACAACACAAATAAAAATGACAAAAAAAAAAAACTAAAATTGCAAATTAAACAAAAATACAACAAAAGATGGAAATTAATGAAACGAAAATTATATTATTTTATACATATAAAACTAATTTCTAATCCTCTTATCAATTTCAGCATATTATAAATGTTTAATATATAAGTACATAACTTTAAAATGATGAAACATTTTTTATTGAAATTCTTTTGAATCATAGATGGAAAAGATTCATTTATATAAGTAAACAAATAAACAGATTGTAATTAAGTATATCATATTTCGATTTATTATCTTATTTATTTCATTAAGATTCGTAGAACATACATACATATATACATATAAATGTATATATGTATTCCTAAACAATGTTAAATTGACCAATTAATGTCAAGTCATTCAACTCTTGGAGACTTTTACGGGCCAGAGCAAACATATATGTTATGTAGGCTCGTTTAAGTTGCCACGCCTCCTTAATAAAATGTTAATTGGGCTAAGATAATTTAAAAAATATATTTTATAAATTTTATACAATATTATTGGCCAGCAGGTGGCGCTTGTTGGCACTGTAATCCAATCACTTTCTGTAATCAACAAATGGAATTCTTTTCAATGGAGTTTTCCAGTGTTTTTATTTGTTTTTTTTTCCACATTTTAATCAGTTATATCAGTTATGTATATACATATATATAAACAATTTAAAAATTTCATTTCCAATCTAACAATTCTAAACCTTTCACAAACTGTCACCACATAAATCGCCATATTTAACGACCTTTGCCAGAAAAGAAAAAAAAAAAACAAATACAAAAGCCAAACAAATTATACATATACATATGTACATATACATATATTTATATGTATGTATGTATATGTGTGGTACTCGTGTACCCCTTAGACTCGCCGCTGTAGTCCACTTCACTGCCCTTTCTCACCACCGCCCCCCTAGAGACCGAACCATGCTCAAGGACAACTTGCGCATAATTCCAAATAAAATGTATAACCATCGGGATATGGTTTTGCTTTGCTTGGGACATTTGGGGAGACGTCAGGAGAGGGGGTGCTGAGAAGGGGAGGGTTAACTTAGCACGCGGCACATAAATGAAATTTATTATATGTGGCGCAAAATTTCTTCTATACATTTTGCTATATAAAACAAAAAAAAAAAACATTTTTTTTTTTTGTTGGCGGGACTTTTTCTACTCACCATTATAATATGTACATATGTATTTTGTCTATATATTTGATATGTTGCTATCTCTTTTACACAATTTAGTTGTTTCCATGGGGGCCCCCACGGGAATATATGTATATATATGTATGTACATACATATGTGTGCGTGTATATACATACATATATTCCTATATATCAGCAAAGGCTTAATGTAGAACGAGTCGTAATGTATGAAGGCAAAGATTTTGTAAAAAAAAAACTTAAAACCTATTGTTTTTTCCACACTTTTAAAAAAAAAATTAAAAATAGTGTGGCTGCATATTCTGAAAAATCAAATCAAATTGAAATCCTGAATTGTAGTTCCAATATAAAGCATAAACTGATTCTAATTATAATTATTTGTATGGCACAAAAAATTATTTAATTTTCGTTTTAAAAGTACAAAAATTTTTAATTTTTATATTTTAAATTAAACATACATATGTACATATGTACATATATTTTTTTTTTGACGTAGTCAAAGCTTTTACAAATGGCATATGCTCCATTTTGAAATAAATGAAAGTGTAGAAACCCATCCAACATGAAGTGAGTACCATAGGCCTAACATTTGCTGACGACAATGGTTCTATGGAACGGCTCTCTTCACATGCGTACACACGCGCTTCGCTTATACATATGTGGGACGGGTAGCTGTTGGAGGGGACGGTGTTGGGGCCGCTTTACGCATACTTACGCACCCCGAAAAACGCGTTGCGTGAGTTTTTATTTTAGCGCGTGCTCTCATACGACCGCTCCTCAAACTCGCTTGCCTCCCCTTCGCCCCCTCCTCTCTCTCTCTTTCACTCACAGACCATTTTCCCCCATTCCCCTTATCCCGCCCACACGCACTGCTTACTACTCACTACTCGATTCCCTAACCCTCCTCCACCCCTTTTTGGTTTTGCTTCTCGTTCAATCATCTGCTTAGAACTTTTTGCTAATTTCGTCTAATCAGTTAACCTTGAATATATATATTTTTTTTTTGTTGGTTTGTGTATTTGTTCTTGTTTTAACATACCATATATATATATATATTTATATATATATGTATATACACACATACATAGGCATTTATATAAATGTATTAGTATATTTGTTTTTTATTTGTTGTCGTTGGAATTTGGTCGCTTTCATTCGAAGCGATGAGCTTGTGAGTGTGCGAGTTGTTGTGCGTGTGTGTGTGTATGTGTGTGTGAGTATTAATTTATTTGATGCTTGTTTTATTTCAAGGTGAAATATGCGAAAAAAAATACCAAATAAAAAAAAAACCAACAGAAATCGACAGAAAAAAAAAATATCAAAGTATTGAAAGGAAATTGCCCAAAAATAAAAACAAAAGTTTAATATTTCCAATGCAATACATTGACTAATTAATACCTCTTAAATATGAATAAAAATAGAGAACACGAAACTTCTGTTGTTTAATTAATAAAATTGTCCTCAATTTAAGCAAAAGTTTCAAGTTAAATCTTTTGTTAAAAATATAAAATATAAAATATAAAATATATATATTTTTAGAATAATATAATAAACAAGATAAGTTGTAATATAAAAAATATATAAATTCTTTCTTGAAAATAAAAACAGAAAAAACAAATATGTAATATTAAATTAATATAACAAACGAATGTTAAAATATTAACTTTAAAATTAAAACAAAGAAATTAAATATTAGCTTTCATATTAAAACAAAACATTAAATATAATATATGTAGCTAATATTTTAAGTATTAATATATTAATTATTATTAATTATATTAATACTAATATATATATATATGTATATAGCTATAATATTCAAACAAAATAAATTAAATATAAGCTTCAAAAACAAATTAAATATTAAAACAAAAAAATTACAACTCATATTACTAAATATTCTTTCAAAGGGCAATTTAATAATAAAAAAAAAAAAAACAAATATATATTTTGTATTAAAATATTGTTTAATATTTTTAATTTCATTCATTTTCTTAGTTCGTGTTGATATTTAATTAAATTGTTCCCGTTTTTTCGGTTAACAATAAATAATAATAATAATAAATTCTACAAGCCCCGAAAAAAAAACAAGAAACCAATCAATTTTTTCGAGTAAATCAATTTGTTGACAGAAGAGTTCATATTGATTGACTTAATAATTTGCTAGTCCTATCCCGTGATCGAATCATGGTCAATTGCATTTCCTGCTTGTCACTTTGTCACTGGTCACTTGTCATTACTCATACGCCGCATTGCACACACTTAGTTAATTTGTTGCGCTGCTTTTACTCGCACTCGATTCTGCCTTAGCTTTGACATTGACTTTGAAGATAACAAAGAGTGTGTGTGTGTGTATGTATGTGTGTATGTGTGTGTGTGTGTGTATATACAAGTGTATGTCTTCTCTTTCTCATTCATTCACACACACACACACTTCGTCATTTTGTTTTCTCTCTCTCTGTTTCTGACGTCTCTGGTTTATTTAAAATTAGAATATTTTTGCAATGTTATCGGCATTTAAGCGCGCGCGGGTTGGTCGACAGCAATAGCGGTGTATGTGTGCGTGTGTGTGTGTGTGTGTGTGTGTGTGTGTGTGTGTGTGTGTGTGTTGTGGATTGGGGTGGGGGTTAGGGTGTAAAGGGGGAGTGTCTGCTCCTATCGCTTGACATCGACTATTGTTATCTACACGCGGCACTCACGCTAGTCAGACGCCTTAACACCCCCCAACAGCACCCCCAATCCCTCCTACATAAATACATATGTATGTATGTATGTACATATGTATGTACATATGTATGTATATGCCGGACTGTGACCATTCCCCACCCAATTTCCCCATCTCTTAAATCATCAAACCAGCCACGCTGATTTCGGCAAGTTCATTTTGCGACACTTATCGCTCTCAAGGTCACGGGCAACAAATTCCACACTCACACACACACACACACACACACACACATATATACACACTCAACCATACAGATACAGTCAGGCGCGACATTGAAAATAATCGTTTACGGCAGAATGTGATGATGAAGAAGAAGACAGTGTCATATAGAAAATAATATACATACATACATACATACATACATAAATTTACTATATAGAGAATGTGTAGAAAAAAAATAAAAGGTGATAAGCATTAAAAATTGTAAATACTTTTGAATGACTTAAACGTAATGCAATATAGATGTGCATTTAAGATAATTATATATATGCATACTTAATATATGTATATATATATTTATGTACATATATATAGTTCACTCATTTATATACATACATACATAGATACATAGTTACTCATGTTTCCAAAAGTGTTAAACTTTATATTCACCTACAATTTACTTACCCTCCAAATCTGAAAGAAAGTAAAACTGTTTGCCTATCAAAAACTATCGAAAGATCAGTAATAAACACCTTAAAATGGATGCCGGAAATTCTTTTCTTCAATCTATTTAAGAAGAAATGTGAACAAAATGAACACACAGAATCGAATTGGATTAACAATTTGCCACACTGTTGAATAAACCATATTTAAAAATAAATAGACAAGTCATCTATTTCTTAGATCCTGAAATATTCTGTTAGATATTTAGTTAAAAAAAAAATTAAGTTAAAATACAAAATAAATTATTAATTAAATAATTAGTTTATTGAGTTATTAAGTTGTAACTTAAACCTTAGTACCCTAATAAATAAATTTCTTTGGAACTAAAAAATTGATAGACTAATAACTTTAATTAAAATACTTAAAAAATTATACTTCTTTGAACTAAAGCATTAAAAAAACTAAAAAGTTTTTAATTAAAAAAAAAGAAATGATGGAAAAAAATTTTGTTTAACTATCAAGGATAATGAAACTAAACTTATTTTTTAATATTTTGAACCGTTGTCGTTCACATTTCTCAGCCAAAGGATTCCACTTAAATAGGCTTTAAAATATTTTTAGCCTTACGTTTACTCACTTTAAATAATTCACCAAAGACTTTTAAATAAAACAACTTGAAATCACTTTCGGTTTTTTTTTTTTCATAATTTTTGTTGATATATTTTAAATACTTATAATCATATTTCTTTTATTCACATATACCATTTCCATCATGTTGGGTTGTCATTTCTTCATCATTTCATTTCTTTATTTGTTCTTCTTATTCTGGTTGTTGTTGTTGTTTTTTTATGTTTTGTGTCTGTTCTGTCTGTGGTTCATGTTCTTTCTTTAATCATTTTGTTGTTATATTAAAACAAATTGTTGTTGGTGTATTATTATTATATTATTTCACAATTTCACACAAATACAAATAAATGTTGCTGCAATTGCGTGCACATTTTATTTTTTTTTTTTTGTTTCAGAAAACCTCATCTCCTCCTCTCATCCACATTTGCCTCGTTTGCTTGCTTCTTTCTTTGCCACAATTTTTTTTTCCTTTTTTTTGTTTTTTTTTTTTGTCCAATTTAAACTTTTAACTCCACACAACTTGCTTTAAAATCTCTTTTGTTTCTCTTAAGTTTTGGTTTTTGGTTGGTTTCTTCATCTTATGCCGCAAATTGATTTGTGACTAAAAAAAAAAAAAAAAAACTATATGTATATATATATATATATATTTTATATATATATATCTGTGTATCGGGCTTCTACATATGCCACTATCGCTCCTTCTTCCGTTTTCGGTTTTTATTTTATATTTATTCTTTTTGTGTTCTTTTTTTTTTTTATGTTGTCGTTTGGAATTACACAATTGAAATGTTTTTAAGGTTAAGTTTAGTTACTAAATACATTAACGCTTAATTGTCGCAAATTTCATTGTTTCAGTTGTCGCTGCCACGTACGGAAAACCTATATCATCGTTTATACTCTCCACCATTCATCCATCCAATAACTTTTCTCATCCTCATCTTATAATTTTGTTTTTCTTTCTTCTCATTTCATTCTTTACCATTTTTGCTTTCTTTCTATATCTTTCTCTGGATTTAACATGGATTCAAAAGTACTTATCTTCTTTTCGTTCTTTCTTTCTTCATTTTTTACATAAAATATTTTTCTTTTTTTTTGTATTTTCTTTTCTTTTTTTTTTTGTTTTGTTTAATACACAATTACAATAATATGTTTTTTGTTTTTTTTTTTTTTTTTTTTTTGCTGGCTAAAAATTACGGACAATGTTTTACACACACACACATCAAAAAAAGTTTTAAGATTCTTCTGTTCAGTTTTTCTATATAGTATGTGTATATATATATATTTATATATATATATGTATGTATATATATATATAATTATTGAAGTGTGATATTTCTTTTGTTTTGTTTAAATTTTAAAAGAATATATTTAAAATATATTTTAGATTTCCTTTTTTTGTGTCTCTTTGTCTGTTCTTAATTTTTTGTTTTTTTTTTTTGTTGTTTTTTTACATATTTCACAAAAAAATGAAAAATATAAAAATAAAAAATGATTAAGAGGCTTACCTTTTTTTATTTTTTTTATTTTTGTTTTTTTTTTTTTGAGAAACAATAATGTAAAAAGAAAAAGGTTTCTTACCTTTAAAAATGAAAACCAAAACTGTAAAATTAAATTAAATTAACTGAAATTGTGTGAAATAAATAAACTGAAGACTTTTGTAGTTGGTTTTTTTTTTGGAAATTTTTTTTGTTTAAACAAATTTTTTATTGATTTGACAATACAAATTGTTGTTGTTTGCATTTTTGCTTTGTTTTTTGTTGTTGCTTTTTTGTTGTTTTTTGTTGGTTTTCACTAAGCATAAGAATATAGTTAAATTTTTAATCATAATATAATAATAATAATAATAATTCATAATTATAATAATAATTAATGTAATAGTTTTTTGCTACCGCAAGTTCTTGTTGTTGTTGGTTTTGTTTTTTTTCACTTTTAAATATAAATTTTATGTTTTACTTTGTTTTTTTGTTGTTTTTATTTTGTTTTGTTGCTGTTTAAATAATATATATATCATAATAAGTTTTAAATGTTTCTCTTCATCTTGTTGTTGTTGTTTTTCAATATATTTTTGTTTTGTTTTTTTTTTTTTTTTGTTTTTTATCTCATTTTGTCTGTGTGTCTAAGTTATTGTTGTTTGACGCCAATTAAACATTTAATTGTTTAAGCATAGAATATTTTAAATATTTTCTGTTTGTTTTTTTCTTTTCTCTTGTAATTTAACATTTAAATATGTACACAACAAATACAATATATATATGCATATATATACATATATGTATATATATATATATAAATATATATATAGATATTTTTAACGTTGGGTTTTCCTTTTTGCTTCATTTTTTTTTTTTGTTTGATAAAAACTTTTAAGCATTTCTCTTTCTTTTTTTTTTTAAGTTTGATTATAATTAATTTCTGTTTTTTTTTGTTGTTTTTTTTTGTTTTTTCGTTTAAAATTAGAAAACAATGTTTTATTTATTTGCTTACTTGGTTTTTTTGTGCCAAAGAAAGAAAAGATAACAAAAAAAAAAAAATGGTTCCTTACAAAAAAATCCGTAGAAAAAATTCATAAAAAATGAACTTTCCTCATTGTTTAAGCTAAAAAAAAAAATTAATTCAGAGATCGTATAAAATATTAAAAAAAAAAAAAAAACATAGTTACTTGGTAAATTTGCGTGTTTTTTCAAAAAACATAACTTAATTCATAGATTTGAAGCAAAAGTAGTTTTGCCCTTAAAAATTAAATATTAAACATAATTATCGAATAAAAAATAAAATTATAAAATATAGTTTTGTTTTTATATAATATTTATATGTACAACAAGAGCTTAAAACGTATAAAAACAATGTGAAAGAAGAAAAAACGGAAGAAGAAAAAAAAGTTAAGAATGAAAATGGAAAACTTTTTGGGTAATTCCATTTTAATGTTGTTTTTGTTTTTTTATTTTTTTTTATTTTTATTTATTGTGGTTTTTAATTTTTATATATATATATATTTTTTGTTTTGTTTTGTTTGTTTTTGTGTTTTATTTTGTTTGGGAGAGCAGCAAAACGGTAAAGATATTACTTATAATAATTATATTGTTTAATACCTTTCAAAGCTGGGGTTGGTTGATTTCTTTTATTTTCTTTTTTTTTGTTTTTTTTTTCTTTTAATAATAATAATATTTAAATTGCATGCATTTTGTTTTCAAGTTTCTTCTTTTTTTGTTTTTTGTTTTTTTTTTTGTACACTGCTCAAACCCCAATTTGTTTGTTTTTAATTCTTTTAAGTGGCTGTTGTTAAGGAAAGTTTTCTGTTTTTTCATGATTTTTTTTTTTGCCCATTTTCAATGTCAGTCTCTCCCCTCTCACCTGCTGATGGATGCCCTGCAAATGTGCATATATATAGAATTTTCTTTTTATCTTTTTTTTTATATTTTATTTTATGCAACTTATGCTTCTAGCATAACTTTGTGCACCGCGGCCAATCCACCATTGGGTGAGGCCACTGTGGGTGGTGTGGAGCTTGGCGCCGGGCTATTAACCTGATTGGGGCCATTGCTGGCCGTTACTGTAACATCGGCCGATAATGTGGGATAACGTTGAACCGCATTGGCTGCTGCAACAAGTGCATGCAATTTTGATGGCGGCGGTGTTGGAGATTTTTTGGACAGATTCAATGGCTGGGCCGAATCGGCAATATCCACTTGAAGTTCTAATAGTGGTACATTTGATGTTGCTGTTGTTGTTGTTGTTGAAGATGTCGATGATGTGGGAGCCAATACAGTGCTACTACTACCATTATTACTGCTTGTGGAGTGTGGGGACTGGAAATACTGACAACTGCTACTCTGGGCCGATGACGATGATGAGCTGCATGTAGAGCTGGACGACGAGGATGATGATGATGAGCTGGAGCTAGAGCTGGAGCTTGAATTGCTACCATTACTGTGCGGTGATACAGATTGCTGACGTTGCTGACATGTTGTAGTTATCACCGAACTGCTACCCCATCGTGCTGTAGGCGGTGGAGGAGGTGATGATGTCGATGGTGATGCACAATTCGGACTGCGACCGCCAACGCTGGTGGTGCTAGTGGCTGCCGATGCCGATGATGGTTCACGCATTAAATAATTTTGTATAATATCGCTGCGTTTCATTTGTTCGGGCGTCATACGTGGCTCGGCCATTAATGATTTGGCCAAAACTGAATGGGTACTGGCCATTGAGGAGCCTTGTTGCTGATGGAGATGTTGCTGCTGCTGTTGCTGATGTTGCTGGTGATGATGATGCTGATGTTGCTGATGCTGCTGCTGTTGCTGCTGCTGCTGATGATGATGATGATGATGATGATGATGCTGCTGCTGTTGTGGTGGTGATTGTTGCCTAGTCAAATGCATATGCAATTGACTGCTAGTTTGAGATGGTGATGCAGCAGCTGCAATTGTTGCTGTTGTATTTACAACATTTCCTTGTCCTGATGATGGGGATGATGATGACGACAACGATGATGATGTTGTTGTTGTCGGCGGTGGTGGTGGTGTGGCCACATTGGCTGGTATGGGACTCTGACGTGGACTCATTGTGCTCAGACTCTGTGTTGAACTGCTGGCATCTGCTTCGGCACTCTCATATTCCCGATGACGCAATGCCCGAAATTTTTTATGCGGCTTATATGCCTCATCCATTAATGAATTTGTATCATATAATGGCGGTGCCTGTAATACACGCTTCAATACGGGCATATCCTCAACAATTTGCCTCTTAAGATTGGCACTGCTCGACGGTTGTGGCGAACGTATCGGTGATACCGATACAACACTCAATTGGGATTGTCCACCGGCAACAACTTGATGGGCATCACTACAATCTAATGCATCATCGACACTGGATCTTGGACTTGAGCATGAGCTACTGCCACCGGAGCTAACAGCTTTGCATTCATTCTTTTCATTGCCAGATTCAATGCCAGAATCGGTGGGTGAATCCAATTTACGATAACGACCCGAACCTGATGTCAAATGATGATGTAGTTGGGGATGTTGTTGTTGTTGTTGTTGCTGTTGTTGCTGCTGTTGTTGCTGTTGTTGTTGCTGCTGCTGCTGTTGCTGTTGCTGGTGATTATGATGTTGCTGCTGCTGTTGCTGCTGTTGCTGCTGTTGCTGTGGGGCATGATGACGCACAATGGGCGTGATTGTCAAACCATTTTGTGTTAAATGTGCATGAGAGCCAACAATATCCATATCAGCAGCACCAGAATCACCACTTGAACCAGAATTAGCACGATTACGTAATGGACAACCACCAGATAATGTGGCAGCCAATAATGGTGCCGATGTTGCCAATGCCGATGGTTGTGATGGCGGTGATGGTAATGATGATCCACCAGTTTGTTGCATCGAACTGCTACTTGCTGTTGCATAATCCAAATCACCAGACTCTGTGCTAGATACTGAACCCAATGGACTCTTTGCCGCCTCAACATCCATTGCATCCCAATGTGGACTTTTACTTGCTGTAGCCTGATTATCCAATTGACCATCATCCATGCTCCACATCTGTTGGCGCAATAACTCTTTATGCTCTGTACGAAATACTACCAATTTTTCAGTATGCAATGTGCTCAATGTACGTAAATCTGGCATTGTTTCAAGTAATTTAGATAAAAAATCTGGTTGATCTGGACGATTTTGGGATACAATATATTGAAGGCATCCCTTCAATCGGCTATACATTTTTTCAATTAATTCCAAATTTCTTAAACCAGGACGATCTGGTGTTATTAAAACAATTGCACAGAATAAACCAATTTCGGCATCTGTTAGATTCATTGAATTCATACGTTCCGCAAAATTGAATGTGGAATCAACTAAAAAACGAGCATTGGCACCATTCTGTATGGCATCCCGTCTCATAACTTGACCATTGAGACAAATGATCGAATTGATCGATGAGTCAAACATACAGATCAAACGTACAAATAATGCATCAAAGAGTCCAGCCTTAAGCAATGTGAATTTATCATCCTGGGTGAGCAATTGAAATCCTGGTATCATTCCAGCAAAATCGATTACACCGCGAATAACATGTGCGAAACGCTGTGAGAATTCCTGTTCCGATTGTAGTTCAGGTGCAGGATTCAAGGGACAGGCCTAAAATAGCATTAAATAGAAGAGAAGAGAAAAGGAAGAAAAAAAAAAAAATGAAATTTAAAAAAAAATTCCATTGGTAGGGAAGACAAAAAAAAAAAAAAGTTTCTTTTTGTTGTTCTCTTTTTCTCTCCTTTTTCTTGTCATGCAAATTAATTTCCTAGTTTCCTTCTTTTTTTTTGTTATAGTCAAACTGTTGCATTTAAGCTATTACCGCCACCCTGCCACTCTTTTGTCTTTATATACTATTCACGTCATAGCAGCACGCGAAGGTCACCGAACCTACCACCTAAGCAACCCTCCTTCCACCTTCCTTCATCCCCTTCCGTTTTACTCAGCCTGTGCGCGCTCGTGCCGCTTAGCTCATTTAAATCAATAATCATAACTATTTGTATTTCCGTACGCCCACCACTCGACACTAAACCCCTTAACCCCTCTCTATCTCTATAGTTACCCTGCTGCTCTCTCTGACGTTTGCTATTGTAATATAAATCCTACCCCCCATAGCCAACCCACCCCTGTTGCCTAGTTTAACTGTCACTTGCGGCGGCGGCGGCGGCATTTCCTTATAAGCTGGAAGCTTTTATTTTCTTTCTTTCTTTATTGTTTTTTTTTTTGTTGTATATTTTTTAAACTAGAAAAAAAGCTTTATGTCTAAAGCTAGTTGTAGTGTTTCTAGGGGCGGTTTTTTTTTTCTTTTTTTCTTTTTGTTTGTTGTTGCTCTCTCACTCATTCTTTTGCACGTTAGTTTGTTGTGCTTTTTTGACATTACCAGCCAAGGTCGACGAACCAGAGTTCAAGGTTTCTTATAGTTGCGATGGCGCGTGTTTTTTCTTTTTAGGGGTTTTCTGATTTTACCCACCCCCTCCCTCCTCCCTCCTCACTCCTCACTCTCTCTACTATTTTTTTTTTTTGTATTTTTTTTTTTTTGGTATCTATGTATAAGTAGTATTTTGTCTAAGCCATGCGAATGTGTTTCATGTTATTTTGCTATTTGGCTTTCCGGGTTTTGAGTTACATCAACACGCGCCATTTGTCGAGACAAACGAACGTGCTTTGTACCCCAACCCTTCGCTCGCTCACTCTCTCCCCCACTCACTCTCTCTTTTTTATATATGTATGTAGCTTTCTCTCTTTCTCATTGTTCTCATTGACTTAATTTATAATTTATGTTTGATTTCATATGGTTGGGCCATCAACTACACTTGGCTTTGGCATTCGGTTCGTTCTGTTTCAATAAGCACACGTTGTGTAGTTTGCATATATTAAAACAAAAAAAAACAAAAAAAAAAAAAAGAATCAACAACAAATCTGTCTGTAGGTAGTCTGTGATTAACCTTGAAATATATTTCTACACCCCGCCCCGTCAACCACAAAAAAAGAAAAAAAATAAATAAAACAACACCAAAATCAAAATCAAAAAGAAGAAAAAAAAAAAAAAAGAATTTGCCGGCGTAATGGTTGGCCTTCATCAAGTGCAAAACCGGCAAACCGGCAAAACACACATACACACACACACACACACCCCCTGAAAAAAAAAATAAAGAAAATTTTCTTTCTTTCATTTGCTTTCTTTCTATTTTCTACCTATAGCTGATATATATATATATATGTATATATATCTTATGCTTCTTCTTTGGCCGGCGCTACCATATCGTTTCGTTTCGCATCGTTTCGGTTATTTTGTATCATTTGATTTTTCGTATTTGCGCAAAAGCGGAAATAGTTTTTGCAAAAATACTCTCTACATTTGTGTGTGTGTGTGTGTGTGTGTGAGTGTGAGGAGAGGAGGGCAGTTGTGTGTATAAAAATATTTCGTATCACAAGACCTTTAAATTTTCGGCTTTTTTTTTTTTGTTTTAAATAATTTCTTCCCCCCTTTTTAAAATTGTTCTTGTTCTTTCTTCTTTTAGCTGCTGTTATTGAATAATCTCTCATTCATTCATTTGTCGTTTGAATACAATTTCCTTCTTTTGCTTTGGGAAAATATATATGTATGTATGTATGTATGTACATATGTATGTATGTATGTATACAACCTTAAATGTTAAACATTTGACTTGGATTTGATCTCTGCATTTAACCTCGCCCCTTTAGATCACCTTGATGATCCGCCGCCTGTGCTCTCTATAGATTCTTCCGTCTTTTTGTCATATATATATATATACAGTCGATTCACAATTGCACTTCCTTATAAGCACACACACACACACACACACACACACACACACACATACACACACGGATACATATTCATAGTACATATTCACAATTCACAAAACGAAATTCAAATTTGCAATATCAACCACCTGACAACAACAACTACAGCAATAGATACCCTCCCCCTCTCTCCATCCCTTCCTCTTTTTACTCAACAACATTGTAAAAATGTAAAAACATGCTTCCTCATATGCACGACAGAAAAACACTACGACTTGCCGCTACTTCTATTCCATTTCTATATATACATACATACATATATATATATATATATACATTATTATTTTTTTTTTTTTTATGATTATTGTTTACTCATTTAGTTCTATATAGAATGGAAATATCAGCACAAAACGCTCATTTCATTTATACCAAGGTTAAAAAATAACTCGCCCACAAGGTCATATAAATACCAGAAGTTAAAATGCGCTGCAGAAATAATTAGAAATTACTTGGCACGATGCTAATGCTAAAGTTGTTGATCGCAGGAGGGATGGGGGGTTATAGAAAAGAGGTACATATGTACATATGTAGGTGTGTGTGTACCTGCAAAGGGTTTCCTTTTAGATCTAAAAATGATCAGATTTTTATTTTTTTAATTAATTTTTTTGTTTATAGCCTTGCACTTGACTTTGACATTGAATGGCAAATATCTTTTTGTCCATTCTTTTTTGCTATCCTAATCACCCACCCACCCACTCTATCTTTTTTTTTTCTTCTTCTCCTTTTTTTTTTTTTGTTAATATTTTTAAATAATAAATTTATTATTAAAATAGCTGCCGCATGTGTTGTCGTTGTCGTTGTCTGGACGCCTGCGTGTGTTTCTCTCCATCTCTTTTTCACACTGTTTTTTCTCTTTTCCCCCTCTCTCTTTTTCTGTCTCTTTCTGGTGTATGCTTGTATGGATTTCATTAATAATGACGCTACGCTTGACCTTGAGCTTTAGAACTTTATTTTTTCTAGGTATAATTGTTGTTGCCTTTTGCTTTTGTTGCTTTCTTATCGCAATTTGACTTTCCGTTTGAGAATTACAAAAGATCTTTGACTTAAAAAATCCAAAATCCCCCGCGTACACCACCAACTTTCCTGATATTTCTATATAATATTTATTAGTGTGACGTCACAATTTAACATTTACAACTGTCTAATAGAGATATTTATCATTGAATTTAAGTTTGTTTTTGGTTTTTTTGTTTTTTTTTTTGTTTCTATGTGACTTGTCAATGACAAAATGTTGATATTTGGTTATCATGAGATTTGCTTTGATTTCATTTCCATCACGATAATGATAATGATGATGATGATGATCATCATCGATCGACTGATCATCAAGAACTTGACCCCAAAGATACAAACAAACATCGTAGCGTAGTGCCGTCACTTCAAGAACGACCCACAATGTATGCGGTAGAGACGGTCAATTTCAGTTGTATGTATTTTTTTTTTATTTTTTATTTTTTAAGTCACTACGTGCGGAGCTCTCTATGATTTCCTGGTTTCAGAATCAATGCGAAACCAGTTCACCTTCGAGCATGAGTAACTAGTTTCTTGTTGTTATTGTTGTTATTGTTGTTATTGTTGTTGTTGATCTATGCATGTCAATAAATGTCTTAACTCTATGACACGGAATATGCCACATAATTAGTAATGCTCCCCCGGAAATGTTGAATGTTTATAACAAACTATGCACAGACACCTACGCTATATCTCTATCTCTATCTTTATCTCTTTCTCTGTTTCTATCTCTCTCTCTCTCTCTCTCTCTGTCTGTCTGTTTGTTTTTCTCTCTCTTTCTTACTTACCAATAATGTTGGCATTGAGTACGATGGACATTCACGGGCACGTTGACGCATTGCCGATACTTTTTCCTTTGTAAATTCGCATGTCTCTAAATGGGCGCGTAATACAGCGGCCAATAGGCGTGGCTGATCATCCAGCTCAGTGGCCAAAGCACGCTGTTGGCCGCGATTCTGTGTACTCTGCTGCATGGCGGCCAAAATGCGCGCCTTCTCTCGCTTGGGCACGCGACCAAAACGCACAGCTGCAAATAAAAGAGAAAAAGAAAAAAAAAAAAACAAACTGGTTAAGTCCTTGTCCATAATAACAATAACACAAATATAAAAACTTAAAAGCTTAAAATATGTACATATGTATGTATATGCAATACAATACAAAAGCAACAAGTAAATTTTAGGTATGAACAATTACAATTGCAACAGCAACAGCAGCAGCAGCAGCAGGTGCAACAAGGAGCACCAGCAGCTGTTGTCCTGTTTGTCACGCAGGAAATTGCCCCTGTGTTATATATGTATATATATTTTTGAGTCTGTAATTTACAGCCCGATATTCTCTAAACTGGGTCATTGCCTCTCTCAGCTGCTGTCAGTCAGTCAGTCGCTTAGTCTTTCCATTGCTGTTGCGTTCATTGGCTTGTTACACTTTCTCTTTTTTCTTTTTTTTTTTAGATTTTTATTTTTATATTTTTCTCTTCTTTAATTTTGTATATATGTGGGTGAACTTTCACATTTCGCCAAAAAAAAAAAAAAAACCGAAAAAATTGAGAAAATAAATTTAAAGCTTTGAAACACGTTTCAAGTCACGTTTTTTGCATTAGAGCAAATGCAAAAGTCGTTGTATGAAAAACTCGACAAAAAACCAAAAGATTTAAGACGCGAATCGGACCAATTTAATGCAATGAAAGCCATTAAATCTTTTTAGTTAAATGAAGGGGAAAATTGTGCTAAATTGTTTATAAAAAGGAAAATAAAAAAAAAAAGAATATACATATGTATATATAGAGAAAGATTTGTCAAGCGTGGGCGAAGAATCAATTTTTTTTTTTATTATTTACAACTATTTTTTTTTTTCTTTTCTTTAAGATTTTTCTCCTTTAACAAATTGGCTTATCAATCAAATGTCTCTCTCTCTCTGTCTCTTTGTGAATAAGAAATGTTTGACCAACTTTTCAATGTCAAAATAAAATTTCTACAATTTCTCACACACACACACACAGAGTGAGAGAGAGGGAGAAAAATCAAAACTCTATTAATAAAAGTGAAACAAAACTAAATATATGTAGATGATTTTTCCTTCATCTAGACAGACAAAAGTCTTCTTGACGTTTTTTTTCCATATAGCAACAATAATAATGAGAAATCGCCTACTGAAGTTTTTGACCCACTTCTGCACAGTCAGTTGTTGTTGTTGTTATTGCTTTTTTCTTTTTCTTCTTCTTCTTTCGCTGCTCTAAGCCAGCGAAATTCAGGTCAAATGAAATGGAAAATGCGACTGCGCGACTGACTGCGCGTAGAAATTAGAGCGAACAACTTTCGAAGCTCCGAATACAACAACAAAAAGTTGGTCAAACATGCGATATAGAAAATAGCAAAAAAAAAAAAACATACACACACGCACACACACACACACACAAGATGGTGTTGTAAAACGCAACGTTGCCTGCCTTCACTCAACTGAAGTTTCATTTCAAGTTTAAAGCTCTTCCGCGGCCGCAAACCAAAAAAAAAAAAATAAAAAAAAAATTATGGTATAAACGAGGTCAACACTTCAATGGCGCTTAAAAAAAAAAAAAAAAAAATGTAAACAAAGTCAAAGCCGAGTTTGAAGACACGGCATAAAGAGTCTGTCAAAGTGAAAAGAGAATCTCTAGGCGGCGGCAATGGATGAATATTTTGCCAGTTGATCATGATCACCGTTAAGTGATCATCATTAACACAGAGGAGGAGGTGGAGGAGTGTGAAATTGAAGTTGAAAACTGAAAGCGTTTGGCGGTATTTTTTTTTTATTTTTTTTTTTTTTTTTTTTGGGGTGTGTGTATGTGAGGCATGGCATTAACTGTGTCAGGCCCCAGTTGTTTGAAAAGAGAGTTGCAACAATCTACAATAATTTAACTATATATATTTGCAATATTTTTATATCTACATATATATTTTTCATGAATATATTTAGAGTTTTTTTTTTCTTTTTCTTGTTATTTCTTTCACTTTCTAAACTTTTCTTTTTTTTTTTTTTGTTACACAAAAAAACAACAACTTACGCGCATTGTGATAGACATTGCCTTTGAGTATGCCCTTCAATATGGGTAATTCTTCAGCCATTTTGTTTTTTATTTAAATATATATTAATTTTTGTTCTCAATTTTAATTGTTTTAGGTATATATATATATATCTATATATTTGGATATATTTGCTTTTAAATTAAAAATTTGGTATGTTTCTCTAGAGATTCTTGCACTCGTTGGCGCATTTAGGCTAAGTTAATAAAACTCTCATTAAATTGGAGTTTTCTTGGTATTTTCTTAGTTGTTTGTTTAGTTTTCAGTTTTTCTTTTTTTTTTTTTTTCTTTTTGGCACACACACAAAAACAAACAAAAAAATTGTTTAACTTTGGTTTCTCATCATTTTCTTTTTAAATAGTGTAAAAAAAAGGACAAAAAATTTTGCACTTTTAGTTTAATTATGATTAAAAATATTTCAAATATTTTCTCTTCTTTTCTTTTCTTTTCTTTTTTTTAATGTGGTTGTTGATGTTGTGTTGTTATAGTTGCTTGTTTGTTTTTATCAGGAACTTTGTTTCACAATATATTTGTTAGTTGGTATTTTAAATATACATATTTAAGTTATATATTTTGTTTTGTGTGTTGTATTTGTTGTTTTTTTTTTTAGCGCGTAATCCAAAAGAAACGTGTGGGAAGTGGGGGAAATTCTGGAACTACTTGAAGTGTGTTTTATGTTTTTCTTTTATTTCTCTTTGTTTTGGGTCGATTTTTCTTCACATTAACAATTTTAATAGAATTTCAAAATATTTGAATTATTTTATTATTTTTTTTTTTTTTTGGTTTAAAACACTTTTTAATTATTGATAATATTTAAATTAATTAATTGTATTAATTGTGTGAGAAATATATTTAATGGATATTTCCTCTTTTTGACAAAAAAAAAAATCTTTCGCTAACATGACAAAACTCGACAAGGTCTCGAACGCGACTAACTGTAAAAAGCAAAAGCACGTTACGAATATACCCCAAAAGGTAGCCGCCAACAGAAGAAGAAGTCACAAGCGGTACAACAACCGACAACCGCCAACAACGACAACGAGACTGAGACTTACTGAGAGACTGAGGCAAAAGCCGCAAAAATACGGCAAAAAAAAACAAAAAAGAAAAACACAGAAGAAAAACGCGGGCCAAGAGACAAACACACACACAGACACTAAGAGAAAGAGAGAGAGAGAGAGAGAGCAGAGCAGAGCAAGCATTGAGTTAAGAGAGCGCTTTAAGCTCTCAGTATAATGATGAGTAAGACCCTTAACTAACAGCTGTTTGTTTGTTAAACAAAAAAAAAAACTAAAGAAAGAAAGAAGAGAGTTTTGCATTCTAGTGATAAGACATTACAATAAAGCAAAGAATAAAGGTATCAAAGTCGAAAAGTAATTGGAAATTCTAGATATTTTAGATATATAGAAATATTTTTCATATTTAATTTATAGTTCTATAAAATTTTCAAAGTTTTAAATTTGTGAATTTTTTTTAATAAGCTTTTGTCTTAATAGCAATTATTATTAGTTACATTTCCTGCATTTATTTCTTTACCTTCTAATGGGGGTTGGGGGAGGAGGCGGTCTTCCTTTGCTCTTTCTCTGGCATTTTCCTTGCTCATTATTATCAGCAAAGTTCAATGCTCGCTTTACCACAACAAAAGCAAATGTAAAAGCAAAAAACAAAAAAAAAAGCTTAAGAGCTCCTTTTAAACTTTGGCATTTCTCTTTAGCTTTTTGTAGCTTGGTAAAGCTCTCTTAGTTAGGGCAACAGCTTTTCAACACACTTCAAAGAGCGCTCGCTCTCTCTCTCTCTCTTTCAGTGTGTTGAGTTTTGTAA
Organism: Drosophila emarginata; assembly: GCA_037075365.1. Classification (NCBI taxonomy): domain Eukaryota; kingdom Metazoa; phylum Arthropoda; class Insecta; order Diptera; family Drosophilidae; genus Drosophila; species Drosophila emarginata. Next base: position 6,815,301 of record JBAMCD010000296.1, read on the forward strand.
AACTTAAGAGATTGCAAGAGCTTTTTTGTTTAGTTGGGCCCAAAAAAAAAATAAAAAGCTTTCAACATTTATAATTTTACTTATTTGCAGATCACTCATACGTCACAGTGGCTAGACTAATGCGACAGGTGTACAACAAGATAATGATGATCATGATCATGATCATAATGATGACGAATGAAGCTGGAGGCCGCACTAGAACACACAATTGTTTGTTCTGCCTAGTTAAAAGTGAATTTTAAACGCTTCTAATTTACGACAGAAATGGCCCCGTCTGGCCCATTCGTGCACACACATACATATCTATCTAAATATATATATGTACTTATATATATATATATATATAATTGTAATATTGCATATGGCACATATTGAAATTACTCACAAAGCAAGGCAAATGACTGCCTGCCTTTTGTATGCATTCAAACTGACATTCATCACACATTATGTGAATGATTTGCGTGTGCTTTTTTTTCTTGTTTGTTTTTATTTTTATTATTTTGTTTTTTTTTCTTCTGTGTGTGTGTTTTTTTTTTTTTTTTTTGTTTTTTGGGGTCAACTTTGCTGACTCACATTCTCCCTTACACTAGCTAAACTTTTGAGTCATAACTAAATGCTGGCGGGTACACAAAAATGTCATCGCGAAATCGTATAGACTATGGGCAAAGGATGGTGGAAAGAGGGGCAAGGGTCTGTAACAGTGACAGTGGCAGGGACAGGGGCTGATGGCAAATTTTCATTTTTTGGTTTGGTCATTGAACTTACCATCGAAATGGGGTCGAGACAGACAGACAAACAGACTGAAAGCCAGACAAACAAAACCAACCAAACAATGACGACAAAAAATAAAATATATAAAAAAAGAAAAAAAAATAAATAAAATAACAACAACAACAACCACAAAGAAGACAACGATAGCAAATTTAATAATATAAGCAAGCGCGCGAAAGAGAGAGCGAGAGCGAGAGAGAGAGCAAGCAAGCGAGCAGCTATGAAAGTAAAAGTGAAAGTTGTTTCGAGTAGAAATTTTTGGTGCGTGTTGTGGAAATGCAAGAGGAATTGAGCAAGTTGACCAACTAAATGACTATAGGCCTATAAATTCAAGTCAAGAGACACGGTATATTGCATAAGACCTGACTTAAGGTGGGGTTAGGGGAATCGACTGGAATTGACTGGCAAAACATTATGACCCACAAAATATATTTATATATATATTTAAAATGTTTGCATTTGTTTCTTTGGTTTTAATATGATATAAGAGAAAGAGAGATCAAAATGGAGAGATAGTAAGATCATTTGATCATTTTTAAGTAATATTTAAACCCAAACAAAAAATATATAGCAAATTAATTTAGTTTCATTTATATATACATATTTAATATTAAAATTGTTTAAACAATTTCCTTTATTATTAATTCTTAGTTATTTAAATTTCTTTTGTATTTAATTTCCAATTTATTCCTTTTTAATTACTTATTTCTGAATAGTTTTTGTTACATTTGATCTACATTTATTCTTTGATTATTTGAAATTGCATGATTTGTTTCTATTTTATTTTTGTATTAATATTTTTGTTTTAATGTTTACCTAATAAACATATTGCTATGCATAAATATTTTCAACAATTAAAAGCCAATTAACAAGTTTTCAAAATACAAAAAAAGCAACAAAACAAAATAATAATAATAATAATAATTTCACTTTCACTGAGCCACGAAGCTGACATCTAACCTCATTTCTCTTGCTTTCTAAATTTTCAAAGAAAGAAAGACAAAAAGAAAGAGATAAAAGCAGACAGAAAGAGAGATAGAAAATTGAATGGCAATTGTTTTGTATGACATTGTTAATAATACTATGATTATTATTACTTGATTTTTGTTGTTGTTATTTTTTTTTTTTTTTTGTTGACTTCCCGTATTACGATGCGCCAGCTAACTTTACTTTTTTTGTTGTTGTTTTTTCTTTTTATGGCACTAAAATTTTTGTTTGTTGAGTTCAATGCACTTTTTGATGACGGACGGACGGACGGGGGGGTTAGATGTGGGGCGGTTATGAGGGTTAGGCCTACTTTCGGTTTACTATGGCTAAAGATAGGTGATTCACTCTGTTGTTGTTGGTTATTTTTTTTTTGTTTTTGTTTTACGTAAAATGAGACACACACACAGAGAGAAAGAGGGTGAAAGGGGGGATTGAGAGAAAGAGATACATATATAAATGTCTTGCGTAAGTTGTTGTTTACAATATTGTATATATAATCGAAAAGTGTGGAAAGATACAAGAGGAGACACACACACACACACAAAGTAAAGAAATGTAAAGAAAAGCAAAGAAGGAAATGAAGACAAATAGTGAAAAATGAGAAGCAATAATCATATTAATAAATACATAAATACATATTATCTATAAAAGTCAAATTGTTTTATCAAGTTTCTGAAGATTTTTATTTCTTTTGGTTATTATTATTTAAAAGAAAGCTTAAATCATATATATTTATGCACATATCTCTAGCTATATACATATATATATGTATATATATAGTATTTGTTTTTGGGTCATGAAAATTTTTACCGACTCAATGAAACATTCGGGGAGGTCAGCTGCTCGAAACGGCTCTCGCTCAATAACAAAAGCCCCAGACCCTGTCCCATATTATTAATTTCACATCATATAAAAAGGTCGAGCTCATTTATTTTCATCAATAAGCCAGCCGAAAGCGAAAAAAAAAAAAAACAAAAAAAAGAAACAGAAAACAAAAGCAATGACAGCAATACAATAAAAAGAAATAAAAAAAAAATAAAACAAAAAAAAAGCTGAGGCACAATTTTTTTGTATTTTTATCAAGGGAATAAACATACACACACACGCATACACACGCACACACATGACGTATACGTAATTTGTTTGCTAATATTTGTTATCAAAGTACAACATGACGTATACTTAACATATTTCGTTTCAACAAAATGACATATAATTAACTTTAGAAACGCCAAAAGTAGCAAAAAAAAAAAAAAAAAAGATGCCAATTTTCTTGTTGCATTTAATGTGCAACATGACGTATGCGCAATATATGTTCACACTTGACGTATACTTAATATATGTATATATAAATATATATAAAAATACATATATATTCCTTCTAGTTGATGAGTAAAAATTCACAAAATTTTGAAATAATTTTAGGGCAAATTTTTTTTTTTTGGCATTTCATGTGCAACATGACGTATGAGTAATATATATTTTTATGGTCCAACTTGACGTATACTTAATATATATATTTTATTATTTTCTGGCATAAGAGTAATGCATATTTCCAAATATTTTGTTATTAAGGTTAGGGCCTTCCAGTCAGCCAACATAGCGTATGCGTAACTTTTTCAATCATATTACGTATACGTGACTTTTTGTTACAAAAAAATATAAGAAAAAAAATAATTGATTGTTGAGAAAATGCATTGGAAATTCATTATGCAACATGTATAAAGTAAGTAGGTCAATTTGAGTTTTCCAAAAATGAAAACCTGAGAAGGCAATAATTCACTCTCTCTCTCTCTCTCTCTCGCTCATTCACTTGCAACCTAAATCGATAAAGTGCAACAATAAAACAAAAATCAAAAAAAAAAAAACCGAAGCATTTACGCATCAAGGGAATGCCAAGCAAAAAAAAAAATAACTCAGCCTCGGCAATTTTCTGTTTTTTTTTTTTTTTTTGATAATTATTTTCAAATAAAAGCGCGCCAAGGCAACTGCGCCGCTGCAGCAGCTGCTGCTGTTCGGTCGAGGAGGCGAATGACCGTGCCTGACCCAAATAAAAGTCGCTGCACTCGAATGCTGCTGCTGCTGCTGCCGCTGCTGGCGACAAAATGCAATGCGAATTGCTGCTGCTGCTGCTGCTACTGCTGCTATCGTCGTTGTCGTCATCGTGCAAAAATTGCAACGAGCTCGAGAAACGAGGCCGAGTGCAATGAACAGCATTCAGCACACACACAAACACACACACACAGTCAGAGAGCAAGTGAGTGAGTGAGAGAGAGCTCTGAGTGCAATGCAAATGCAGCCAACGTCGAGATGTTGCAATGCGAAACCTTCGAGAAATTTTACAAAAGTCGTTGAACTCAGCCTCTCTCTCTGTCTCTGTCTCTCTCTCTCTCACTCAGTTATCGTTCTCAGCTAGCTGGCATTCGGTTGCAGCAACAACACTTAAACAACTCAAGCTCGGCTCTCTGAAACTAGTTTTTGTTGTTTCTTTTTATGTTATATATACATATATTTGCTGTTGCTGTTGTTGTTGGCGCCGAGGCATTGAAAAAGCGAAAGTACATTTTTCTCATCGTCGTTTGTCGGTTATTCGTGCTGAGCGCGCGAACTGGCTGGCTGACTGACTGACTGACTGGCTGGCTGGCCGACTGGCAACAGAGGTAAATGAACCTTTTGAAGGTTCAACTTGCGTAGTAGTAGGCGACGTCAACGTCGACGTCAACGCAAACGGCAGCATTGTAAAACAAGTTTGTTACGTTTGTTTCATTTCTCTCTCCCTCGCTCTCGCTCTATATCTCCTCTTTTCTTTCTTCGTATTGCTGCTCTACTCTTCTCGTCTTTTCTTTGCAATTTCACCGTTAACAATAAAAAAAATATATATTTTAAAAGTCAGGTGAAACAGCCAACACAAACGACACACGCAATTTTATATAACCCTTTGCTTCTCAAAAATCAGTAGACACCAAAAATGTTGTTAACAACAACAACAGCAGCAGCAGGGGAATTGGTTACAAAAGAAAGCTGACAATATGAACCAGAAGGAGGAGGAAGAGGAGGAGAAAGAAGAAGAAGAAGGAGTGTGGTAATAGAGGAGACAGTGGAGGAGTTAGCAAGTCGAGCAAGCAGCTGTCTAAATGGCTAAACACAAATTGATTTTGGTTTTTTATTTAATGCCTGTGGCAAGAGCTAAAATGTTTGTTTTCACTTGTAATTAAATTGTATAATAAACTGGCATAAATATATATATATATATATATATATATATATATAGATATATATTTATATAGGAAATATCATTTCTTATTAGCTATTTTTATTTTATATAAGTTAAACTAAATTATAGATTCATTACTTGAATAATTTCATATGTGACACAAAGTCCCCCTTCCCCCTCCCTCCACAGTCATTCTCTACATATATGTATAAACATTATCATCATCATCATTATTAGCATTATCATCATTAGCATATTGTACTTGAAGCTGATGTCCGCCCACTGTAAGCGCCTTTTACATCAAACAGAAAAAAGCTCCTTGAACTGTGTCTAAAGTGTTAAACTTCCAATAGATCGACCCAACCCTCAGTCAGTCAGTCAGTCAGTCAGTCAGTCAGTCAGCCTCTCTTCGTTCCTCCCTTGCTGTTGCCGTCTTTGTCACCATCTCTGTCTCCTTGTTGTCCGCCTTGTTCTCATTGTTATTGTAAATTTTGTGTAGCCTCCAATATTATTTTAGTCAACAGCTTCTGTGTGTGTGTGTGTATTAGTGTTAGGTTGTGTGTGTGTGTGTGTAGCACTGGCATTTTAATGTATTTGTAATTGACCTGAATAAAGTTCAAAACACTCACACAGTGAACGAGACTCGGACGAGGCAAGGCGAAATCTACATGCATGCATGTTGTTGTTGTTGCTGTTGTTGCTGTAGCCTCAAAATAATAATGATTGCGACAACAGCAGCAACAACAGCAGCAGCAGCAACATGAGCATGACTACTGCTTGTATGTTTTTTTTTTTTTTTCTTTTTTAATAGAAAAAAAAATGTTGTTATGCCTTCGATAATTGACAATTGTTTGATTATTTTATAAGCTTTTGGAACACACCAGCAACAGCAACAGCAGCAGCAGCAGCAGCAACATGCCCACTAGCAATTAGTTGCTGCTGCTACTACTTAAATCTCTGCTGCTGTTTATGTTTATTCTACATATTTAATTTCAATTCAAATAGATTTTAATATATAATACTAACAGAAATTGCAAAGACAATATCAAAATATTATAGAAAATAAAATTTATGAAATTAATTTTTAATAACAAACTTAAATGAAAATTTCCAAAAATTATAGTTTTATAATTTATAACAAATTCAAATTAAATTGATTAAAAAAAACTTGATTTCTAAATCTTTTTTTTTAACAAGTTATCTAAAAATTACCTAAATTATTTAATTGCTTGCCTATAAATATTTTCTTCAATTTGTTAATTTTTTTTTATAATGCAACCTAAAAACTAAAAATTACCAAAATTATTTTTCAATAAATTTCTTGCTATTTTTTTTTGCTAAAAGAAAAAAACAATTATAGTTTGCTGTACTAGTTAATATATGTAAGTCTAAAGTAATTTTTTATTAAATTTTTATTTTTTGCTATCCCTCTCTCTCTCTCTCTCTCTTTCTCTGTCTTTCTATGTCACAGTGTCTCTCTCTCTCTCTCTCGCTCTCTTTTTTGATCTCTTGATTTATGTATATATATTTCTTTCAACTTACTTTCAATTTACTTAACCTCGCGCTAATTTAAGTTCACTTCAATTAAAATAAACATGTTGTATGTGCATGTGAAAACTAATAAAAATAAAAATAAAAAAAAGACAACTAAAAACAGTGTTTTTTTTTTTTTTTTAAATATTTTTTGGATTTTTAATTTTTCAATTTTTATGTTTGAAAAACAAAATGCAAAATGAGTAGCAGCAGCAATGAGTGAGTGTAAATATATATATATAAATATATATATATATATTTATATGTTTGTATGTATTGTTCGTTGTTTACTATCAGTCAGTCAGTCAAGCTCACACACACATACATACACCAACCACCTTCACTGCCTCTGTGTGTGTGTGTGTGTGTGTGTGGGGCTGACCTAGTTTCCGTTGTGCACGTCAGCGGCGGTCAATGAACTGAGCTCTGGTGCTGTTCATGGGGCTGCTTTTGGATGTGGACGGATGGATGGATGGATTTTTTTGGTATGTACATATATATATATATATATTTATGTGTGTGTGTGTGTGTGTCTGTGTGTATTTTTGGGGGGCGACGTTGAATCGTGTGCGCCAAATTTTCGGTTTCGTTTTCATTTCTTGCGTTATTTTTGTGTCTTTGCAATAGCAAACAAAATGGCGCCTATTACTTACATTCGAAAGAAAAGAAATTATGAAAGAGTCTCGCAAGAGACAGAGACAGAGAGAGAGAGAAAGAGATAGTTAGATGAATAGATAGAGATGGTAAGAAAAGAAAGTGTTTCGAAATGGCCAGCCAATTATTTCAGTTCGTCTTCAGTGAAAAGTGAAAGTAGTTTTAAAAAGCCCCAAAAAATAAAAAACAAAAGAAAGAGAAGTCAAAAATAATATTTGTATATAATGTATATATACATACATACATATATATATGTATGTAAACCCCAAAAATGTATATTATTTTGCCATCGGTTTTTTTTTCTAGGTCAGGCGTTGCCGCTCTTGTGTTTTATAACTGTAAAGCGGCCCTCATATGAATTTAATTTTCCTTGAAAGATAAGGCAGCAGCAGCAGCAGCAGCACACACACACACATCGCCTGACGTTGACTGCGCTGTTGGCTTTGCTTAAATAGCACACGGTCATTTTTATTATAAACAATTCGAAATTTGTGTTTCATTTTGTTGTTGCTGTTGTTGTTGGTGGCATTTTCATTGCTATTTCACTGTTGCCGAGTTCGAAATTTGCTGTTTATTTTTTATTTTTATTTATTTATTTATTTTTTTTTTTAGGTTGGCGGTCGTAGTATGTATTTTTTTTTTTTTTTGGCATTAGTTATTTTGTTGCCATTGTTGTGCGTTAAGGTATGCTAGAACTAGTTCAAGGATTTGCTAAAAATCAAAGATTATTTAGCTATTTAGTTTAATTGATGTCAACAGTTTTAGTATCAAAAATCTTTCGCTATTCTATTCAAAAACAAAAAATTCGAAAGGAAATCAGTGAAAAATATTGCAATAAAATTAACTTTGACTGACTAAAATAATAATATTAAAGGAACTTTAACTGGATTAAATAATAGTAAAATTAATTAAAATATCTACTAGATATAACTAGTTAAATATTATATAAAAATTATTGGAAAAACAAAAATTATATATAAATAATAATAAATGCAAAGAATTTTAATTGTATTATAATATTTAGAGAATGATTTGGAAAGAAATTAGAATTTAAATAATATTAATTAATAAATAACGACAACATAAAAAAAAAATGAAACTTAATTTTCCCTATAGCAATATGTTTTTGAATTTTCCCCCAAGATATACATATATGTATGTATATATATAAATAAATTTTCCTTGTCTCCCATTTTAGCTGATATTTTCACCCCATTTCTTTCCTCTACATTGACTACAATAACAAAAGACAACCAAAAAGACTTTCATATGATTGCCACACGCTTTTGCTGCTCTACAAACAAAATAAAATATCAAAATCTAATCCATCAATTACAACATAACAAGCGACGGACTGAACGAACAAACGACCGACCAACTGACAGACCGAGCAACACCAACAACAACAACTACAACTACAATAATAATAATATTATTACACAAAGGCCGCGTCTGCGTGTTGCCCCTACAAAAGCAGCTTCTCTTCCTGCACCCCTCTCACTCTGCTTTAATCGTATAACAAGCAATCAGTATATCTTTCTCTTTCTAGCCACACGCATGAACCACTTTCATTTTCGTTTTCACTGCACGACGACAACAACAACAACAACAAAAGCGGCGGCCAGCAAAAACATGGCTGCTGCTGCTGCTGCTTGTCCCATGCAAAAGAAGTCAATGAACGACAAAAAGAGAGTTTCGTTTGCTGCTTATGAGAGAGTTGCAATGTATGTATGTGTATGTGTGTGTGTGTGTGTGTGTGTCTGCTTTCATAATCGTTTTGGTTAGCTGCTATTTCCTGTAAAATATTTTCCGGGCTTTCGAGTTTAATTTAAACAAATTATTACAAAATTTAATAATAACCAAGGCAATATGAAGCGTAACATACATATAAATGAAAGAGATAGAGAGAGACAGTGAGTGAGATAGATAGAAAAATTAAAAAGCGCGCCAGAGAAAGAGAACAAGAGCAAGAGCAAATGTGTGTGAGAGAGAGAGAGAGAGAGAGAGCAACTGGCGTCTCCATTATGGATTTAGGTTAAGTGCGTTCATTCAACTTTTAACACAATTTCGAAATGGCGCACACTGTTGTTGTTGTTGTAGTTGTAGTAGCAGTTGTTGTTGTTGTTGTTATTGGTTGCCCTGGTCTCCCAATTTATCATGCGGGTGTTGGAAATTTGTTTAAACAAAATACAACGAACACAAAAAAAAAAATAAAAACTGCTCAACAACTTTTACTTTGCCGTGAAAAAAAAAATGTTGCAATACAAATGTACACACACACACAGGCACGCACACACACACTCAGTTCCATATGGAATATGTACATATGTGTGTATATGTATATGTATATTAAAATTTCGTTCATGGCTGGTCAATGAACTCTCCTCTCTCAGGCGAGGGCCAAACGAAACGAATGTACAACAAATGATATGGCAACGAATTCGGTAATTTTCGGTTTTGTATTTTTGGTTTGTTTTTTTTCTCTTTTACCTAAGTAAACTACACTAAAATTATTGTTGCTATATTTTTATCATTTGATTAATTAAAAAAAAAAAAATTGTACTCACCATCACGACTCATGCCAACAGCAATGCATTTCTTGAGACGACAATATTGGCAACGATTGCGATTAATACGCAAAATGCTGCACTGTTGATTCTTAGTACAAGGCCGATATTGTATCTTCTGTTGTATGGAGCGACGGAAGAAGCCCTGTAAATATAAAAAAAATAAAAACAAATATTAACAAACAATTTACATTAGTTTCATTGTATAGTAAAAAGAAAAAATAAATAAAAAATATATATAGCAATAAGTTAGTTAATTGTTAAAAAAAAAAGAAACACATTTATATGAAGGAAAAAGCGTTTAAGTTTTTCTTTTTCTTATATATAATATATATGTATATATATATCTCATTCATAACCTACATCAGCATCTTCATTGGCTCCGGCTCCTGTTGCTGTTGTCACTTTTATATTATTATTATTATTGCTAAGGGCTGTATCCAAATTTTCATCAAATTTTTGACATAAATAATTCAATTGTCTAGAATATAAATGTTGATGATGTTGCTCGCATAGCTCATCATCACAGCCAGAATCCTGTGCCTCATCATCCTCTACTTCCTCTTCCATATTCTCCATTGGCTGTTGTTGCTGCTGTTGATGATGATCATCGGTATTGCATGTGCAACAATTATTTGTTGTATTATTTGTTACATTTGTTAATGATTGTGTACTGGAATTGCTTAAAAGTGAGCAATTGCTATCGGAACTATCCCTTCGTTGTTGTTGTTGTTGTTGCTGCTGTTGCAATTGTTGTTGCTGCTGCTGCTGGTGTTGAAGCAAATGTTGCTGCTGCTGTTGCTGATGCTCTTGGGATTGCTGTTGAGATTGCTGCCTCAATAAATTGGCAATTTCCTTATGTGTTTGCGCAGAGAAAGGACTATCACAATGCAATTGATTGAGCTTATTATTATTATTATTATTATTAATATTATTATTATTTATATTGCTGGTGGGTAGACTCTGTAAATTTGCTGTAGCAATTTTAGTTGCTGTTGGCAATTTATCATGATGTTGCTGTTGCTGTTCCAATTCTCTTTGCTTTAGCTCACGTGCATAACGTATTTTCTTCCAAGGACATTGATATTGCTCATAACCATCTGTATCTGTTGTTGTTCCAGTTGATGTTGTTGTTGCTGCCGTTGTTGATATCAATGCTGCTGTTGTTGTTGTTGTTGATTGTGGCGGCATTGTGGCAATATCATCATCGCTATTGGGGCAATCATCATCTATGCCAGATTCGCTATCATTTTTGGCGCTCAGATCGGGCTTTGGTGTTGCTGTTGCTGTTGTTGTTGCTGTTGCTGTTGTTACTATGGGTTGTTGTTGCAGTAGCAATACAATCTGTTGCTGTTGCTGACTAATACTATTTGTTGTTGTTCTTGTTGTTGTCTGGATGTTGTTGTTGTTGTTGTTAATGTTGTTGTTGTTGTTGTTAATGTTGGTGGTTGTCTTTACTAATGTTGCAGGTGTTTGTTGTTGTTGCTGTTGTACGATTACAGCTTCATTTTTCAGTCTTTTACGTTGCTGTTGCTGTTGTTGCTGTGGCAGGTAAACAATTTGTCTGCTGGTTTGTTGCTGCTGTTGCTGCTGCTGCTGCTGTTGCTGTTGTTGCTGCTGCTGCTGCTGTTTGTTGTTATTAAGTGGTGCCGATTCCAGTAGCTTCACCAAAGCAGAATGTTGATTCTTCAATGAGTTATTATTGCGCTGCTGTTGCTGAAGGGCTGCTGGTGGAGCCTGATGCTGTTGCTGTAGACTAACAATATTGCCTGTTGTCAGCAACACAATGGTTTGCTGCTGCTGCTGCTGTTGTTGTTGTTGCTGCTGTTGCTGTTGTTCACAAACCATTTTGATTTTTTTTTTGTTGTTAACTTTTTATTTTTTTTGTTTAATTATATTTTTGGTTTCGAAATGACACTTGAACTCTGTTGCTGTTGTCGCTCTCTCTCTCTTTCTCTTTCTTTCTCTCTCTCTTTCTCTCTACAATTTGCTAATAAGGAACATTGCACACTTCATTCACTTCACTGGCGGCACCAACAATAAAAAAAAAATTACTTAAAATATTTTCTTAGATTATTTTTTGTATAGAATATGTTGTTGTTGTTGCTGTTTGCTATTAACGTTATTTGCGTTTGACTTTAGCTTTGCTCTATTACTTTTATATTTTTCGCGCGCTTTTCTTGCTCTGCACAACCGCTGCCAATGACGAGCAATTTGCGAATGAAACGACAACAGCAACAGAAACTCAACCAGCAGCACCATCAGCGACCAGCAACACCAGCAACAGCAGCAACACATAACTTCGGTTCAATAGCACACAGCACTTCGGCAATCTTCGTTTGGCTCTCTTGCTGCTTGCTCTCTTTCCCCATCTCTAGGTCTCTCGGTCTCCCTCTCTCTCTCTCTCTCTCTAACACTCTCTTGATTTGATGTTGGACTTTTTTGTTTTTGTGTGCCAACTGAGGACATTCACTCCAAAGACGTCGACTGCGCAGTCAACTGCTATGCGGGCAGCTAACAATAGATGTTGTTGCTGCCACTAGCAGCACTGCCGCTGCTGCTGCTGCTGCTGCTACTGCTGCTGCACATTTTAGTTGGGGGCGCCTCGGCGCGCTTTTTTTTTTTTTTTTCTTCTTGTAAACAATTCTTGGAACACCTACGCAAGTCAGATTTTTCAGGTAGCTGACGCTGACGCTGCTGCTGCTTCTGCCACCTGACTGATCAGCTTTGTTTGATAACAACAACAACAACAAAAAACAACAAAATAAAAAGAAAAGAACTTACAACTTATAGACAAGGCGCATTGTAGGTGGCAGGTATTTTCAATTGTTGTAAGAAACTCAGGTGGGAGTAGATGATTTCCTTTTATATTTGTTCATGTTTTGATAAATGAGTGACAAATAAGATTAATTGATACGAGCCGAGAAAGAGTTGAGTTCAACCAAGAGGGTGAATGGGAGGGGGGAGGCTATCAATAAATATGACAGGCCTAAGAGGATCTTATATATGTATGTATGTATACATATATGTTTTTGGTTAGATCTAGAACGATAATTCCAGAAAGATAGCGCAGACCATTTCTTTCTTTCTTTCTTTTTTTACGTTTTGGGGTCAGATCTATTTTTTTTTTTTGTTCCTTGTTTTTTTTTTGTCACATTTCTTGGTAAAGATTACGACTTTATTTTTTTATTTTATTTATTTATTTCTTTATTTATTTTGGTTTTTTTTTTCTTCTTTCGTTTTCGTTTTTTTGGGGTCATGTAATTTAAAACTACTTTAAAGGAATTTTGATAAAACAAAAAAAAAAAACGAAATGGATTTGTCTAAGCATAAAATTTTGGTCAATTGTCAAAGTTAATTAAGAGTTTTCAACATTTTAGATTATGTTTTATATATCTATACATTTCAATCAGTCGATTTTAAAAGCATTTATTTTTATAAAAAAAAAATTTGGATTGTTAATAAATTTTTTTCATGTGGTTGCTTTTTTTTCTAAAATATTTTTCAAAATATGTGGATTTTTTTATGGTCTTTTAGATCTCTCAAGATCCACAACATTGTCAAGTTTTATGCCACAAATATATAAAATTTGATTTTTAAATTAATCAATTAATTAATATTTCATATTTGATCTTAGCATTTACATTTGGCAAAATTTTCAGGCATTTTTATCTACATATATAAAGTAATTTCTGTTATAAGAAATAATTAACTTATCAATCGATAAGTAGAATAATTATGGCTAAAATAAAACTTTAAGCCCAAATTTTTTTTGGCAATTTTGTAGTTAGATTTAATAGAAAATTCTATATAGAAAAGTCTATATTATATTGAATTTGCCCATAAATTTTCTTTTTTTTTTTTAAGTAGTTTAGAAAATTGTTTTTTAGATTTTAAAAGACATCTTAAAAATATGAAAATGAAAAAATCGAAAATTGAAAGCTTTTTTTCCAAATATCTGTATCAATATATTATGAAAAATTTGTTAAATAATTAGAATACAAAAACTCTTTCTATATAATTTTATTAAACAAAACTTCGATTTTTTTGTTCTCAAATTTGTTGCTTAGTTGATCTTTTCTTACAGATTTTTTTTCTATATATACATATAGATATACATATATATATATATACATATATATATATTTGTGCAGTTTGTGCAGTTGTTTTGATATCAATTGTTAGGTATACCACATTTTCTGACTTTACGATTTGGCCTACTTTCCCTTTGACAGAGGAAAACAATCAGTAAACTAATTAACAAATGAAATATAAAGTATAAACAAATATTATTTTGGCAAATATTTTTAACTATTTTTTTTATATCCATACATATGTATGTACATATGTACATACATATATATTTTGTCTACTTCTTCTTAGATTAAACGAACAATGAGCCAACTTGTTTGCCATTAGATCACTGAACTCCACTTTTTCCTTTTCTTTGCTTTGCTTGCAATTTAAGTTGATTATTTAATAAATACATTTATTAATAATATTAAATAATAATTTCTTTTTCTTCTGTTTTTTGTTTCGATTCTGTAAGCATTTTGAGGCCAAATGTTCCCTCTCTCTCTCTCACTCTGCTCTCACTGTCTCACGTAACCAGCAAACAAAAACCCAAAAAACAAAAAAAAAAAAAAAACAAGAGCCCCAAACGTCAACGACGTCAGCAGCGACGTAAACGTTGATGTTGACGTAGCAGCAGCTGAGCAGCGCAGAGGTTGGCTGACTGGCAAGAGTCAGTTCAACGAACCCCGCCATTGTCGTGACCCAGTTTTCGGTCAGCTACCTCCAAATGTGGAGCTAAACGAGAGCCAAAGAGAGCCGAGCCAATTGTATGAGTGAACAGCAAGCGAGCGTTACGTACGAACTTCTCTCTCGCTTATGGTTCGTATTCGCATGCATTCGTCGTGTATCTGTTCGTTCGCTCTCAATGGGTTGGCTGTGGCTCTGGTGCTACTGCTGCTGCTGCTGCTGCTACTGCCGCTGCTCTCAATGCACATTTGCATGCAAATTTGTTTGCAGTTTGCACAAAAGTCTTTGGATTTTGCGGCCTGACGGTCGGTCAACGACACAGAAACCTCACCGTTTGGCCCCTTGCCTTTTTCCTTCTCTCCTTATCTATAAAACACTGTGTGTATGTTGGATTCGTTGCTTAGTGTGGGCTTGGCCTAAAGATACAAGCTACGAGAGGGGAGTGGGTAGAGTGAAGGTAAAGGGAGTGTTTCTTGCACCGACATACATACATACATATCTATGTATAAAATGCGTTCAAGGAAATCTTTGGCAATTAACAGCAAAAAACCAAAAAAAAAAACTTAATAGAAAATTCATCTATGTACATATATAGCAAAAATTCTGAAATCAAGAATTTGAGTTCAATGCACTGCAATAGAGCACTAATACATACATAAAATTGCATAGCCGCCAATTTTGTACTCATTTCAATGTCTTCACGAAGAACTAACTAATACTACTACTACTACGATAACGGGGACCCAAAGCCGAGCTCTCTGTATACTATTGCTGCTCTTCTTCTTTATCATATTTGCAACGAACTTTCGGGAACAGCTGTGCCCATTTTCAAGTTGGCGCTCTCTCACTCTCTATATATCTCTGGCTCTCTTGCAGTTTCTTTCTCTCTATCGCTCTCTCAGGCCTGGCTGTGGCTGTCAAATGTGAATGAACTCTGTTGGGTCTCATGGCAAAAAGCAAAGCATATAACAAGTTTCAAAAGAAAGTGAGAGCATTTCCATATATAAACCTACATACATTTAAGCTGTGCAAAAGAAAGAGAGAGAGAAGCAAATAATGATGATTATAGTTAGCTAGCTAGCTCTCTCTCTCTCTCTCTCCTCCTCCCTGATATTTGCACTCTTCTTACACCTATTATATTAGTTTATATGTAATTCATTTTGGTTTGTTTGTTAAATAATTTGTGTGATTTTTTGGGCCTGCTTAAGCACAACTCAGCCATGGCACAAAGCATACATTTAAATATATATACATATATATATAAAGAGAGAGAGAGAGATAGAGATAAATGTTTGGTTAATGGCATGGCAGAGTATCTATGCTTAAGGCTATTTGTTGTTCATTTTATGCTGATTTATTGCCGCCTACCTGTTGCCTATTGCCTATTCTTTGGCACGATCAGTTTGAACTTCTTGACCAAGTTTCTTAACTCATTTTGTTTATACTTTTTTTTTTGTTTCTGCTTGTGAGGCTACTGTCAGAACTTGACATCAATTTTGAACAATTGGGAGGGTCTGAAGGAGTTCCTCTTGAAACAAAAAAAAAAAAGAAAAATAAATAAATATTGCTGGAATTTGTGTGTAATTGGAGCACAGGAGAGAAATTTCCAATTTCGAATTTCTAAATTTGCCACCGAAATTTCATACATCATCAGCAAAAATCAGTTATTAAAGTATTATTAATATTTATAGTCTCTATTTTTTTTTTTTTTTGTTTTTTTTTTTCTTTTTTTATTAAGCTGTCATTAACTTTGATCAATGGACACACCCACCAAAAAGTAGCAATACTTGCCAATGTTTATATATATATATTGATATTTGATGCGTAAGCAATTAGCACGTGCCGGACAATCGACAAGCAACAAAATATCAAATCCGGAACTTTATGGCGCTTTACAGTTGGCCGGGCCCAAAACGTTCATCATTGCTAAGCTCTTGAAAATTATTTGACACTTTGACAGCGGATGAGAGAGAAGGCAGAAATTTTACTCGTTTCTAATTGAGCTGTGGTGCGGGAAGGGGTGGTAGAAAAGTCATTAAGGCTCATGCTATCTCTCTCTCTCTGTCACTCACTGGTTCCTGAGAGAGTTTGACCAGCAATTAGTTGACAAAAAAAAAAAAAACTATATATGTATGTACAATAAATAAATTATGTTCAAATTACAAGTCGACCCGCGCCTGGTTGCACATTCAGGTCAACGAAAGTTCAATGCTCTCTAAAAGCTGCTCACAGCAAGCAATGTGCAAGGATATTATTTTTTTTTTTGTTGCTTGGTCCTTTTCCCAACCCCTGGATATCTTTATATTGTAGTACAGTAAAAAGGAGGGGGGAGGGAAATAAGAAAAAGCAACACGAGGTCAGCCGCACGTAGGCAGGCAGGCAGGCAGCAAGGAATGGGTAAGCTAACTCCCAATCCTCCCCCATGCAAACACACTCACACGCACACTAACACAGAGTGAGCAAGAGAGAGCGAGAGAGAGTAGTGAGTCGTTTCCATTTGGCCTCGCGCTCATTGACGTCACTTCTGCAGTTGTCGCTGTGTCTCTTGGCTCAGTTCGTTCAACTCTTTGGCTCATGGTCGCCTTTTGCATTTGTGTGTTATTCTGTTCGATGGGGTTGAACTAACTAAAAAGGGTTGAGCGGGTGTGAAGGTAGCTGTAATAGTTCAAGTCCCATACATATACATACATATGTTGTTTTTTTTTTTGTTAGCATTAAATAAATATTTCTTATCGTTGTATATGTAATTACATTTTATATAAATAAGTAATTAAGGACACTATTCTATCAAGCCATCAATATGTCATTATTATAGTTAGATAGTTCAAAGAGAGAGAGAGAGAGGTAGAGGAGAGTGTGCATTAGGAATTTCTCTTCAAGCAGGATCTCTTTAATGATCAATACTTTGCTTATGTTAAGCAAAAAAAATTTCAACTATTTTTTAAATAACTTTTCAATTAAAAATTGTCAATAATTTTTGAATTAGCAATGATTAATAAGTACTTTCATTATCTTTAATAACTTTATTGTTAATCTTATGCAATTCTTTTAATTAATTTTCTAGTAGCTCTTAGTACTCTTAAGTTACTTTATAACGGATTACTTTCATATACCAAAGCCACTCTTAAATAAATATATGAGTAAGACTCTTCTAATAAGGGAACACACACACACACACTCAATAGGTGAAACATTTATCTTCTTTACTCTTCTTTATTCCACTCAAAACTCTTCGTTCAAAGAATTCACACATAAAAACTGTATTTTGCATAACATTATAATGACAAATGAGTATAACAATATTAACAACAACAATAAGAAGAACTTATAAGAAGACAACAACAATAATAAAAAGAAATCATATTGAACGGAAATACCTTTCACATTTCGCATTAACTTTTCTTTAGCGAAGGGCAATGCAAAGAGGAAGAGAATTCTATAGCTGACAAATGAAGAAGAAGAAGCAAGCAAGCAGCAGCAGCTTTGCCAGGGACATGCAGGGACAAGCGACGATGTCGGCAGCATCGCATCTGAGCGCCCAAAACGGACTTGGACAAATACCAACAACAACAACAACAGCAACAACAGCAACAGCAGCAACAACAACAACATCATCGAGCCAAGGCGAACGACAATTGAGGACATTGCACTGCAATAACCTTAAAGAAGCAGCACACAGGCTGATTCAGAAACAGAATCAGAATCGGTATCAAAACGACTGGGCGAGATAGAAAGAGATGGAATGAGCGTGCGTCAGAGAGTGTGAGTGAGTGTGTATGCATGTGTGTGTGTGTGTGTGTCGTTTTCTCTCTGGACTTGGCGCACAGCAAAAATCACTTCATTTTTTTTCAGTTTTTTTTTTTTTGTTGGTCTTTTTCGTTTTTGCATAAATGGGGAACAGCAACAACAAGCAGAACAATTGTGTGTGTGTGTGTGGAACTTACGACTACTGCTTCTTCTTCTTCTTCCTTTTCTTTTTCTTCTTTCGCTTATGCCGTGATTTTCCACATTGTAATTGTTGTTAGGGCAACAGAGGAAATGACCTCAGGAAGGAAATGCAATGCATTTAATTGGCCAAATGTGTGCACAATATGGCCAGCTATTCATCATGTTGCAGGTGTGTGTGTGTGTGTCTCTATGTGTGTGTGTGTGTGGGTGGCAATTGAAAAGCAGGAGTATATATACATACATACATACGTATACATATGTACTTATATATGTAGGTAAATGCCTGATTAGAATTGGCCACGCCACATAAATTCCTCTAGCCATAAATATAAATCATAAGGCAAAAATAAAAAATAAAAACACAATTATAAATTTAAAAATACTTAAAATTATAAATTTCTAAAACTAGAAATTATAAATATCTTTCTATATATTTTTTCCCGATTTTTTTTAGTGAACACTTTCCACGTTCACTCCTGCAAAAGAAAGGAACATTTTTTTGTTATCCTTTAACCCGTACAATGAACTCAAATGATGCCGAAAAAAAGACAAAAAAAATTAATAAAAAATGTCAACCAACGAACGAGGCTAGTTCCAACTACACGAGAAAAAATATATATATAAAAAAATATGAAAAAAAAAAAAAAATAAATAGTGCTAAAATTGGCGCGCTGTTCGCAATGGAAGACACCTGTGCCATGTCAGACGACAGCGACGACGACGACCGCCCGCCCACATTCCCTCCACTTTGCATTTCACTTTTGCTGAGAGAAGAGTACTGAGAATGGGGATGGGAATGGGGATGAGGGTGGTTTATAAATGGTTCGTTGAGGAGAGGGGGGGTGGTTGGTTGGTTAGTTGGTTGGGTTTTTGTCACTTTGCTTTGACCCACTTGCCGTCCATTGAACTTTGGCGTCGAGCTGGAGCTACGTATTTGTAACATTTTTTTTTTTTTTTTTTTTTGGGGGGGAGGGTTGCCATTTATATATATGTATGTATGTACATATATAACACATAACAATTTTTAGGGGTTACGTTCTATGTATAACGAAAGTGTTTTGTATGCTTGGACCACCCGCTAGGTGGTGGTGCTGCTGCTGCTGCAGTAGCGTTAACCTTAAAAAATTTTCCTGGCTGGCTGGTCATGTGACTGCAATTGCTGCTGCCGTTGCTGCCGTTGCTGTTGCTGCCGTTGCTGCTGCTGCTGGGGAGCTAGAGCAATGACCGCAGCTCAACAGAGTTGAAGGATAAATATATGCATATATTCAAGCGAAATGCAGTTTTTGGACAGGAAACGAGACTATTTCTACAACTTCTTTCTATGACTAACAAATTCAACATTTAACACACACACGCACACACACAATCGAAGTGGAAAACAGTTTAATTATTGGAATAATATTTAAAATTAAATTTTAGCCACGAGTCAAGTCGAGGGTAATATATATATATGTATATATAATTATTTTTTTTTTGTTCCACTTTTCGTTATTATTATTTTTTTTTTTTTTGACTAGCTCATATTTATATCTGCATATTTTTATCTACACACACATTCCTCTCTCTCTCTCTCTCTCTGTCTCTCTCTATGTCTCTCATTCTAAGTGTGTGCGTAACAAATAATTTGTTGCTACGTGTTAGTTATATATATGTATATATATAAATAAATATATATATCTCTATATCTTTCTAGGTACTTGTCTCTCTCTCTCTCTCTCTCTGTCTGTCTGTCTGTCTGTCTTTCTTTCTCTCTGTCTCTCATCTATTCGTCAGTGGTTTGGCTTGTGCTTAATGGACAAGTTCAATGAACTTAACGCAATTATTTTGCCATTATTCGTATGGTTATTGTTTGGTTTATGATTTTTCAATAGGCAATGAGAGATAACTGAAGAATTAAAGGTAAACCAATGATAAAGTTTGAATGACTCAGAAGCCAATAAATAATAGAGATTCCAATGAATTCAAATAAGATTATGGCTAAATGAAAGGTTTTTATGATTTTAATGGACTTTTTATATGATGGGAAATTTTGCATTTTCAATTAATTAAAATATCAAGCATTTTTATAGCATATTTTAGGGAGCAATTAATAAGAATCATAAGAATCCTATTTAATTTAATCGGCAACTTACTTTCAATTTAACAAAATAAGAAAATTAATTTTCATAATTTTACATTAACTGTAGCATACTTTAAAGGGCATTTGCATTTGTACTCAAAAAGATCATTCAAATCGTAAAAAATTCTATAAATTTAATAATACAACTACTTGTTTCTTGATCACTTAATAGTCTAAAGTGTAATACTGCACCAATAATGTATAGATTGTTGCATACCTTAAGGGGATATTTGCATTTAATACTCAAAATAATCTTGCAAATCGTAAGAATTCCTTTTTTTTATAATAAAACTCTTTTTTAATCAAATTGCATAATAGATTAATGCGATTATTGGACTTTAAATATATTATATGTTGCATACTTTCGAGGGCATTTGCACTAAATACTCAAAGATTATTTGACATATGAAAAACTTAACTAAATGATACTACTAAGGATAAGGATTGAATAAAAAATTAGTAAAGTGATTTCTATAGCATACTTTCGGTTAACTTTCAAACTCATCTCCAATGAGATCTCCTTAAAGATCTTTTAGTTAGTTTAACTAACATTTTTAACTTGTCTGTTTTTGGACCATTTAATCTAATTATTATTTGGCCAGGCTAAATAAACCATACAAAAAAAAAAGAAAAACAAACAAAAAAAACAATAAATAATCTTGACAAAAAAAAAATCTAATCCAAACTTAACGATTGACGCAAATATTAAAACAGTTGCCCAAACACACACACACACACACAAATGGAAAGAGATAGAGATAGTGATCTAGACAGAGAGAGAGAGAAGAGAAACTCGTTTTAGATAATACAACAACTAAAATGAATGGATATTAGAGGCAACGAGTGAGATATATATATATCTATAGAGAGAGGCAAGGTCTTTTGCTTGCAACTGCATCAAACAAAAAATGAAGAAAAACAAAAAAAAAATAAAAAGAATCTAACTGCAGTTCTGCGCAGGTCGTTGGCATTTGCCAAAAGCAAAAGAGAGCGAGCATGAGAGAGTGAGAAAGAGAGAGAGAGAGAGAGAGCAGGTGATGACGGCCTCAAAGCTGGGACCCAAAGTGCAGTGAACTCTGCGAAAAACTTCAGTTCCAGCTCGCTTGCTTTCCCTCCTCCCTCAATCTGCCAACTTAATCTCAGTAAGTGTGTGTGTGTGTGTGTGTGTGTGTGTGTGTGTGCATACCCACAACCCCCGCACACAATTAATGTAATTTCAATCGCCGTTTTGCTGTCTCTTTTTTTTTTTTTGTCTGTTCCTTGCCTTTTTTGGTCACTTTGGCCTCTTAATGACGCCTCGCAACTTCTGTCATATAAATTGTTGTCGGCACTTTTAATGACTCACCCAAATATATATATATATATATATATATATATATATATATCTTATATCTTATATATCTACTACTCAAACCCAAACAACTCACGTGCCGTCGGCTCTGTCTTTATATGGGCGGAATTTGATTTTTCTTTTTTTTTTTTGTGTTGTTTTTTTTTTTTGGTTTTTTATTCAGTTATTTGGCTGCTTTTTGTCGAGACGCATGAGATCGCTCCTAAAGTGGGCGCCTTCCAACTGACAGCATTTGGTTTAAATGCCTCGACTCTGCTGCTGCTGCTGTTGCTGCTGCTGCAGCTGCAGTTGTCGAATTATGCAACATTTTGAATAATTTTTTTATTTTTTTCTTGAGGTTTTTTGTTTTATGTTCGTTTGGAAAATTTATGACAAAAGTCACTGCAAATTATCGTATTTTCAATATTGAGTCATATGTACATTGTATTTATATCTGTCTGTCTGTCTGAGGGCAGGAAATGGGCGTGATATTGAACATTTTTGATTATGAGTTTGAAATTTGAATTGAAATTGCATTTACATTGCATTTATCTATGATAGCTATATGGACTATAATCTATATCTATTAGAGTTCAGAGTTCTAGGTGTTGAAATTATAATAATTGTGGCTTAGCCAGATTGATTGATTGAATGATTGATTGATTGATTGAATGATTGTTAATACATACATTGAGAGTTTTGAAATTATATAAAGATAATATTTGGTAATCGAAATTATTACCTTTGTAAAGCAAAACAAAAAATAAATAATAGAAACTAAAAAAAAATATATAAAAAAAATAATAGAAGTAAGAAAAAATATTAATAAATTAATTTTATAAATTCAAATATCTTCGAAGAATGTTTCGAAATAGTAATTGTTAATATTTATATATTAATCCTTTTAACTTTGTTCATTTATATATATTTATATATCATTGTTTTCTCTCAGTGTATGTGATATAACAATTTAATGGTTTTAAGTGAAATTTTTTGAAATGCATTAATTAAAATTGAATAATGGAGATTTTTTTTAGTAGGAAATTGTTCATTTCTTTGCCTTTTTTTGTCTATACATAATTTGGTATTTAAGTATTTATTATTAATCTATAATTTTTGTCATTTGAAACATATTAATAAAATATATATGTACATACATACATACATATGTATATATAGTAAATATTCTAACTTTTATAATTATAATTCTTCATTTCTTTGTATGTATTATAAAGTATTAAAATTTCTGCTAAAATTCAAATTAATTTCTTTATGACGAAAATATTTCAATTCAAATCGGTAATTTGGTTTAAAAAATATTTATATTTGAAAAATAAATCCATATTCTAATATTAAGAATTTTATAAATTCAATTTTGGTTTAGATTAATTTCACTCAATTTTAATTATATAATTTTGAAGTCATTTGAAACCAATTTGTTAAGAATTTCGCATGTAAATTATTTTAGAAATGTGAAAAATTAACAAAAAACAAAACAAAACAATTTGCAATTAATTCAACTAAAACAGGCGACAACAAAACAAAAAGGCCTGAAATGTATGTGGCGTGGTGACAGAGGAGGGTGGAGGGTGGATGGAGAGGTGTTTAAGCATGTTTGCCTTAAACTAAAACTGTGTTAAGTGTCTGACTGGCAAGTGTGTTTGTGTATATTGCACAACATTTTGTTTATAAACTTTATCAAAATGAACAAAAAAAAATAATATTAAAAATAAATAAATGCTGACAGCGCAACGATGCCAACGCCGACGCCAACGACGACGACGTCTGCTGTCTAATAATAATTTATTTTATTAATTTGAAATTACATTTGCTTGACAAGAGCAACAAGAAAATTACATAGCAATCTACTGAGACCACAGATACACACACACACACACACACATTTATATGGGAATACATAAATATGCATCTCTATGTGTGTGTGTGTGTGTGTGTGTGCCTCATGCAAAGTGAGGTCGCTGCCGTTCAATAACCTCGAGAGTCTCTCCTCTACGCAATTGCATGCGTTAGAGTGAGTGAATAAGTGAATGACTGAGTGAGTGAGTGGAGCGCACTTGGCAACACCAAACCAACTAACCAACTAACCAAATGCATACACATACGCATCAGATATATATATATATATATACACTAATCGGTCGTCCATTCGGTGCGTGGTAATTGCTTGTAAACGTCAAAAGGGGTAGAAGATAATACAACTATGATGCAAGAGGTTACAGGGGGGAGAGGAGGAGGGGCAGAGGGTATTCTAGATTTGGGCCTGGCCCGGGCGTAAGAGACTTGTTTCAGGCATTTCATTCTATATATGTATGTATGTATGTATGTATATTTATTTTCTAATATGGAACACACTCGTAATACATAATGTGTGAGCTATTTATCTTAAGAAAAATATTTAACTAAAATGTTTGAAAATAAATTTCCAACATAAATTCTAATAATATATATTTTAAGAAGACGACAAATCGTTTTTCAAATGCTTTCCCCTCGCGCTCTCTCTCTCTATCTCTCTCTCTCTGTCTGTCTGTCTGGTCTGACAAGACCAAAAGGAAAAAAAGAGAGCAAAGTCTATTTTTATAATTGCTTTTAATTAACAAGAACCTACAGCAACAGCAATAACAACAACAACAACAACAACAACAACAACAGCAATAAAAATCATTTTTTTTTTTTTTTGTTAAGTGACAAGCATAATAATTTTTTGTCATTAATGCAATTATTTTGACAAGGAGCAGAAAATCGGTGCCAAAAAAAATTATTTGAAAAGCCCAAGAAAAAAAAGAAAAGGAAAAGAAAAAGAGGATATGATGTTAGGGGGGAATGGGGGAGGTGGTGGGTGGGTGTTAGCTATAGTAAACGGCACACAGAATATGTACATACATACATATACATATATACACACACACTAAAGAGCCACAGAGATAGGTCGACAATCAGTGTGAAAGAGTGAGTGAGAGCGAAAGAGGTAGAGATAAATGCAAAATATGCCGCTATACCAAGTGCAATGAACTCGAGAACTAAACTGAAACGAGCAGCAACAACAACAAAGCTGACGACGCTGACGCTGACTGCTGCTGCTGCTATTGCTGCTGCTGCTGCTGCTGACGATGATGATGACGCCGCTGAAGACGACGACGGTGACTACGATGACTACGACGAAGTCAAGCAAGTTCTAGTTGAGGCAGGCCACAGGCATACATATACATATACACACACACACATATATATACCAAAACTGTGACTGAGAAAGCGACTGCGATGGCGACTGAGGCTAAAGCCCAGACGGAATCCCAAACTCTGTCCAAACGATCGAACGACCGACAGACAGATCGACAGACCACATACTGGCATGCATGTCATTATGAACATCTAGAAGTATCGCCCCATACACACACATACATACATACATACATACATAGACATACTGATTAGGCTGGCTCTCGGATTTACAGCTAATCTATATTTCATACATACATACACATACATATGTATGTAGTAATAACTTGAGGCGAACTCTGTATAGAGTCAAGATTAAAATTATGGTAGGTTCTAACAACTCCCTCCCCCTACTATTCCCCCCCACACACACACACACACTTACTACTTTATTTTATATAACTCTTCATTTCGCTTCTCTCTCTCTCTCTGTCTCTCTTGGGCTATCCTCTCTCTTTTTTTGGTTTGGTATGCGTGACTCTCTGTTGTTGGGTTTATTGAACTTTTGGTTGGTTTGGCTTGGCTCTCTTTGAATTGGGTTAGCGTAGGTTAGGTTAGTTACTTTGCTTGCTTGGATTGTTGTTGTTGTTGCCTGCTGCGTTCTAAAATTGTGAAATGCGATAACGACCATCAGAGGCCTGCTTCAGCCCCCCAACCCACCCCACTAACCATATGTACATATGTATGTATGCATGTATGTATGTTTGTCTGCAGAATTCTCTACTTCACATATCTACAGTAGAGGTTTTTATGTTTTTTATGTTTTTTTATGTTTTTCTTTATTATTATTTTTGTTTTCTTTTTTTTTTTGGATTCAGTTTAATTGCCTCGAGAGAGAGAGAGAGAGAAAGAAAGGTAGTAGGCTAAAAGGAGCCTAGTGCCAGGGAGCTAAAGTTTCCATTGAAAGCTGTTGAAGAGTTGAAGTAGAACAACTCACTAGCCTGTTGAGATTTCTCTGTATGTGTGTGTGTGTGTGTGTGTGTGTGTGTGTGTAGAGGGTCTATAGTTAGGTCTTTAATGGTTTTAGCCATGATAAGAGGCTTTTGACAGGTAGAGCACAAACAACAATTGATTTGATTGTAAACTAGATTGTGGCTTAGTTTTTTTTCCCCCTCTATTCAATTAAATATAAAATTGTTAAAAATTCAAGAAAATTATTTTTAAATAGCAAAGAAAACTTTTTATATATACATATATATATTTTTTTATCAACAGAGGTTAATGACTCAAGTTGTTTTTTCTTTCTTGCATAAAATAAAGTTACAAAAAAAAAAAAGAAAAGAAAGCAAGAAAAAAAAAAGAAAATGAATGGTTAACATTTTTTTTCTCTTTTTTTTTCTTTCTTGTTTACTGCAATGCAAATTTTTTGTTGTTTTTTTGTTTTTGTTTCAGTTTCCTCTCAAATAAATGTCCATATGTACATATTCCAAGTTGAATGACTTGTTGCATCTGTTCTGTCAACCTACTTGTTCTTCTACGCATTGCCAATAATTTTTCTATCATTTTTTTTTTCTATCATTTTTTTTTCTATCATTTTTTTTTCTATCATTTTTTTTTTCTATATAATTGCCTATGGATTGGTGTCGACAAATATTCAAATATCAACGTAACAGTGACTTCAACTCTAGTCCAATCTTACAACAATAACACATAACAAATGGAAAAAAAAAAAACTAAGAAAAAAAAAAAAGGAAAATCAATTGAAAATTTGAATTGTAAAGCCTGCCTCTGCCTGCGGTTTGGAAACTCAGCTAAGCTTAGTTCAGTTCAACTAAATCCAAGTAAATTCAAACTCAACTTCTGTTGGCCGGGCAGAATTGCTTTCGGTTCGCCCATTAAATGCAATTCCATCTACTTGACTTGGGCCGCCGTCGTCGCTGACGCTAACGCTGACGCCGACATCGAGTCACGTTTTTTTACTGTGGTTTTTTTTTTTTTTTTTTTTTTTTAACTGGCAGCGGATAGCTCCTATAACCCAGAGAGGTGATTGTACTGGTTAACAAGTACGTGCAGTTTCTGAAGGCTGCAGAACAAGTTTCCACTCGAATGGCTAACAACAATAATAACAACAACAACTATCATCTAACTAACAACAACAGCCGCCGAAACATACAAAAGAAAAACAAAAAAATATAAAAAAAAGAAAAAAAAATATCTATTTCAAATTGAGTTACATTCGATTTTCAGAGTCAACATAAATTACATGCCGCTTAATTTTCACACACACACACTTAGATATTGCTTTACTTTGACATTTTCGTTGCATGTTTGAGGTTATGACAAGAATTGAACGAAAAAACCGCACATAAAAATCAAAAACAAAAAAAAATAAAAAAAAAAAGAAATACTGAACATGACACGATACTATTAAATGAGGCAAGGTGTGTGTATATGTGTGTGTGTATATGTGTGTGTGTGTTTATAGAGTATAAGAGTATAGGCCAGGCCGCAAGGGTCCTCAAACTTGTTAAATAGCCAGAGTCAAGCGCTCCTTCAAAACAAAAAAAAAAAAACAGAAAAAAGAAAAATCTCCCTCCAATTCAATGAAAATGTCAAATGTCATTTTCTGACAACAACAACAACAACAAAAAATTGCTAAAAGGAAAGGCGACAAAAGAAAAAAAAAAAAGAGAGCCAATTCAATTGAAAAGGTGACATAATCAAGATGTCCACATGGTGGACAACTTGCAACAATGGAAAAGAGAAAGATAGTAACAGAGACAGAGACAGACAGAGACAGAGAGAGACAGAGAAAGAGAGGGAGAGACAAGAGATGAAAATATAGATGGAGTGGGGGAAGATTTAGGTAATCATTTTTCTATAGAAAGAAAATGATTGGCCCATATAATAGATACAACTAGAAAATTTGTTATATTATTATATAAATTTAATAAGATTTATGTAAAAGGCAAAAGAAATCTCTAGAAGTTGGGGGGTTGGGGGGATGGCAGAAAAAAGCCAGAGAGCCAATAACAAAAAAAAATTATATAATTTGATTACAATAAAAGTTCATATAAATAGTTTCACAATCTTAATTTTTAATATGTTAACCAATCGAAAGAAATTCTTGTCAAATTCTTGTTAAATAATCTGCATTAATATATATTAAATGTATAATATTAGTATTAGCTAATATACCTATACATATATATATTTTATTTAAAAAAAAAAAAAGCAATTTAGTATTAAAAACATTCGGACATGTTTTGGCATATAAAACAATTAAATAAATTGAACAAATCAAAATTTGAAATTGAAAAAAGTTCAAAAATCATTTTTTTTTTTTGATGTGAATACAAAATTGTAATTTTTATAATTGATTAATATGAAATAATATTAATTATTATATAACATAAATATTAATATATTTTATTAAAGTTTTTCAATAATTTGTTTACTTCATTTAATTTTTTTTTAATTTATTTCATTCATGCGCCAAAGCTCAGCTGCAATTTTAAGCACACAATTTTTTTTTAACTTAGATAAACTTTAATTCAATTTATTTGAAGTAAAAATATTAAAATTTAATGATAAAAAATTAACCTCTGTTTAGGATAAAGATAATAATATATCCAATTAATCCCTAAATGCATTCATTTTTCTTTTTAAGCCTAAGTAACGGTTAAAATTTGAAATAAATTTATATAAATTTTGAGTTATATTTTTCATTTGGTATTTGAATTAAACAAATTTTCAAGTTTTTCGCTTCTAAAGAAGGAAATGAATTTTCATTTGTATAATTTGATTTATTTGATTTAATTGTTTTAAAGAAAATCTATCTATTTTCTCTTTCTTTCGCACTTATCTCCCTCTGTATTGCTTATTGTAAAGTTTTTAACGATGTCTCTGTCTCTCTCTTTCTCTCTCATAATTTATTACTCATACGCACTGTTTTGACCACAGTCAACACTTAACGGTAATTTACAAATTCTGCTCATATTCTTTCCCCCTTCCCCCTTTCATCATTGTGTATGTATTCATGTAAATTTATGCATTATGACCACTAAGAAAATGGTCAGAAACATAATTATTACTCATATGCCACAACCACACACAGCCTGCCCCACATTAATTACCATAAAAATAGGCAGGACGGCAACCAAACATATTGCAGAGAGACAGAGATAGAGAGAGAGTGTATGTGAGAAAGGGAGAGAGCAATAGGTTGAGGAGCTATAGAGGAGAAGGCGGAGACTTGTGCACATTCATAGAATTTGTGACGGAAATGAGTTTAGTGCCGTTTGGCATGATGTAACCCCCTTAGCCCCAACCCCACCCCCCACACACACACACAATTCATTCCACTCATAGTGGAAGGGGAAAGTGGGGATTTCAGAGGGAAAGGAGACATTTACTAGCATGCAAACGCATGGATTTTCTTTAAAATGAAAGCGCGTGCTGTGACTACCAAATCAAATGAGATATATAGGATAAAGGGGTTGGTGGGGTGGTAGAGTGCAAAGAGTGCAGTGTGTGTGCATGTGTGTGTGTGTGCGTGTGTATGTAGTTAACTTAGCCACGTCAGGTTGGCATTTTTGGTTCGAAGCATTTGGTTGGTTTTTTTTTTTTTTCTTTTTTCTTTTTATACATATTTTTCAGTTGTTGTTTTTTGCTGAGTTGCATAATTATCATGCAACAACATGCGGCAGCGGCAGCGGCAACAAATGCAGTCAACGATAAAGATTTTTGTGGCCAGACAAAAAAGAAGAAAAAAAAACAAAACACGTTGTTTAAACGCCCGAGTCGATGTCGAATGACGGAACGAACGAAAAACAACGATCCCAACAAGTAGTCACGCATTTTACGCACAATTTTCAATGAGTTGTATTAGGTTAGGTTTTCTTTTTCCTCTCTCTCTCTCTCTTTATCTCGTTTTATTTCTTTTCTTTTTTCCCCTCGTTTTCTTTCTTTTTTTTTGAGTGGGTGGGTGTATTGAAGAGTTTGTTAATTAGCACAGCATACTTTAAGGGGTAAAGGGGCATAGAAAAAGAATCTAACAAAAAATTTGTGTTTGTAAATATCCCATTTTTTTTTCTTTTTTTAATCTTTGTCTTTGTCAATGTCCCTTTTTTTTCTTTTTTATTTGTTCATTTTTGTTTTTTTTTTTTTTGACCAAAATTTACACCAACTCACTCAATCACTCTCTGGTCCCATACATTTTCTAATATACAGTGACCTGCTACCAAAATTGCAAACAAACTGTACAACAATCACAAAAAAAAAAAAAACAAAAAAAAAAACCTAGGCCAGAGCCCCCCAGAGCAGAGATCTAAGATCCGAGACCTAGGCCAGCTGCGTCAGGCTACCAGTTTAACTGGCGGTGCTCTGTGTAGGCAGTTGTTGTTGTCGTTGTTGTTGTTGTTAGTGGTATAACTAAGTATGTGAACGGACGGTCTTTGACCGCTGCGGCAGCAGCAGAAGTAACCGTTAGGTAGCCAGAAGGATTACGTAGACGCCTTAACGGGACGCCTTGTTGCCTTGTTACCCAGCCTCAATATGCCGCTCATTGCACGAGGTTAGTTCATAGCACTACCAACAACAACAACAACAAAAACAACAATAAAAACAACTGAAAAATCAGTTAAAGTTAAACGCCTAGCGGCCACTTGCTGAGGTTTTTTTTTCGACTTTTTTTTTTTTTTAGTTTTCTTTTATACACTTATTTCTCTCTTGGTTTTTTTTTTTTTTTTTTGGCTACCATTCGCCTTGCATGCTTGCGGTTTGAATTGGATTGCTTTGGGGCATATTTCGTGTTGCTTATCGCGCAGTTCTCGTCAAATGCTCAGGCCCCCATAAATCAATTAGTTAAAGGGGCGTTTGGGGCATAAGGAGTAGGGGGCGGTGGCGGGCATGGAAGTTCAGTAAGTTCTCTCTATAAAAACAAAAAAAAAAATGCGGTGGCGTTTTTTCTTTCTATTTTTTCCTTCCATTTTTTTTTTCTTTTTTTATTATTTATGTGAAGGGCGTTGCGATAAGGCGGCAGTTTGTTGAACCCTTAATTGGTAATAAATGACTACAAGGAATACTTACACAGATCTATAGGCATATAGAAGACCATTAAATAATGCATTGATTATAGTTGATTAAATGCTTACCTGAAATATAGAAAGAAAAGAAATGAATTTAATAACAAGTTTAAGTTAATTTCTAAATATAAATTTAGTTTTTTCTTTTTGAGAAGAAAATAATAAACTTTTAAGTATTTAATATTAAAAAAAAAAAAGATTTAATTAATATTGCATAATTTTCTTATACTAAAACTCTCAACTAACTAAAAACTAAATAAAAAAGTCCCCTTTAAAATCAATTTTCATATTTAGCATAAGTATCCAATATATAATCTATATAAACTTTTAAATTTATGGCTTTAACTATGGGTAAACCATAAAAAAAAATAAAAATTTATTTAAGCAAATACTAAAAATAAAATTTTAATTTTTTTTTTTTTTTTGGTTTTTTATTTTATTTCTTTTTTTTAGTTTCAAATGCAAGTGTTTGTATTTTTTTTTTTTTTTTGTTAAAATTGCAGCAGAGTGTAACTAATTAAAAGGCATTCCCACGCCATAACTTGCAGATGACACACCCCCGCCGACAGAAAATAGAAATAAAAATCACATAAATAATTTATAAAACGTTTTCGCTCTTAATTATTGGCCAACAACAATAATGGCAAAAGTTGTTCAGGTCTTTGGGTCTGGTTTGGGTTTGGGTTTTGGTCTGGTCTGGTCTTGTCTTGTCTTGTCTTTGGCTGGCAAAGACACAGCTGGCAAACATACAACATAAAACTGTCAACACAAATGTCAGACATATATATATATATATATATATACTTTTTTTGACTTATGACATAAGACAATTACTAACTAAGTTGGTAGGTGCAGTTAACAAAAAAAAAAAAAAAAAAAAAAAACGGCAGCAATTGCAAAGGATCATTGAACTCTTCTTCTTCTTCACTGGGCAGAGATCGTGAGAGTATAAAACTATATAGAAAATCGAATTGGCAAAACAAGAAATAGAAGAATGAATAATGAAGGTGATCATTATCATTATTATGATGGAGTGAGGGTGAGGGTGAGGGTGAGGGTGAGGGTGAGGGTGAGGGCTGGGGGTTTGTGTCTAGGCTAGATATTTGATATTTCTTGCCACATGATTTTATAATGTGAATGGGGGTCGGGGGGGGTTTTTTCCTTTGCTGCATTCAAAGTGCATTCAACTCGACAGCATGCAACAAACGTTAACGTTGACGTCGGCTTTTGCAGTCGACGTTGCAGCTCAATGCTGGCAAAGAAAGCAGCAACAACAGCAACAACAAGTCAGAGTCAATGCACTTTGCCTGCAACTATGCCTATCTATCTTTCTCTCTCTCTCTCTCGCTCGCTCTCTCTCTCTCTTTCTTTCTTTTTATTTATTTTTTTTTTTTCTACTCTTTCTCTTTTTTTTCACTATGTGCGATTTTGTTGCGGTACTTTCATTGCTCAACATAGCGCCAAGTTGTGAGTTTGTTGACGTTGTTGCCGCCGTCCTCGTCATCATCATCATCATCATCATCGTTATCATCATCATCATCATCATCGCCGCTTGTTGTTCTAGAATGTTGCCCGGGAAACTGAACTGAACTGAACTGTGTGTTGTTATTCTTTTTGTTGTTATTTCTTGTGGAGGCAGGAACTATGCAAGAGAGCAATGACAAGAAAGGGGGGAAAGGGGGGTGCGACACCTGACAATTATGCATTTGTAGAGAAAGAGAAAGCAACAAAATGCAACAAGATGCAACATATTGACAATGCATTACAACTAAATTTTCAACATAATTGCAAATTTTCTTCTTTAAAAAAAAAAAAAATAAAAATAGACACCAATCAAAGGTATTCCCCACCCCCCCCCCCCCCAAAAACCACCCTTATCTATACTTTGTGGGTAAGTAACCTCGAATGAAAGCAAAGTCGTCGTCAGTCACACACACACACACACACACACACACACACACACACATACATACAGTCAGATGAAGCACGTGGCTAAAGCTGCTGCTAAAAGGGCGAATGACATTTAACTGGGTCAGCAAAAGTGTTCACCACCCTTCCTATACATACATACATACATACATATATCAAACTCATCTTACCACCATCCCCAACTCTCTCTCTCGTTCACAAACCATTTAAGGGTAGTTGAGGCTGTATATATATACATAAACACACACATATACAATTTTTACTATCGCTCGTAGTTTTACCCAGTGCAAAAAAAAAAAAAAAAGAAAAAAGAAAAAAGAAAAAAAAAACGGCCTGGCTTTGGCTGGCTGGCCAGTTCATTGCACTATGCCCTCGCCCCAGTTATGCACAGCTCGGCTAGTACACAAATTGTTGTTGTTGTTGCTGTTGCTGTTGCTGTTGCTGCCTGCTGTTGCAGTTGCAGCTGCACGTTCTCTTTGCCAGTTCACAAAATTGTTAGATAAGCCTCGTCGACATGTTGCTTGCTGCCTTAGTGGGCGTGTTTTAGACATATGAAATTGTTTTTTTTATTATTATTATTATTTCTTTCTATCATACTAATTAGTCATTGGTTGTGTACATTATAAATATAATTTACTTTAAAGTTAGAAATACAAAAAAAACAAAAAAAAACGCTCCCCCCAAGGCCAATGTTTTATTTAGTGGGCAGCTGGCAAAAGGTGTGAGCCAATTTGCCTGCCAGCTAAACGACAAATAAAAACTTTTCATTTTATGATCAGAAGACAAAAGATTGACAAATGAAAACTTTTCAATTTCTTTCTATTACTATTTTTAAAGGTAAAATAAATATTTCTTTTTTCCCAATTTTCTATTTGTTTTGTTTTTTTTTTCTAAATTTTTCGAAATGAACCGCCTTGAACTGCTGACTGACAAAAGCTCAAAGCTTTCGCTTTTAGCTATTTTTATTTTTCATTGCATACTTTTGCGCAGTATTTGAAGGTGGCATAGTTTTGTCATAGCGCCATCTAGCGGCAAGAAGTCACAACTCGGATAAAAGCTTTGCGCGAACATTTTTTTTTTTTTTGTATTTTGTTTGTTTTTCAAATGAAACTGAAAAGTTGGAAAATATATGGAAAAAAAAGAGGAAAATTAGAATTACTGGAAAATATATTATTTAGCCATATAAAATGAAACGATTTTAGACAACTAATTTTGGTTTAAAATATATTACACATACATACATACATACATATACACATACATATATAGATAGGTATGTATGTATGTATGTATATATGTATGTATTAGTTGTTGTAAATATAAGAAATGTTTCTCTCTAGATAAAGTTAGTTTACACTTTTAGAATTTAATTCATTTCATTTATTTTAAATTATGAAATTTTCTACTTTAATGGATTTCGTAAACTTTTTAATCTTGCATATAAAATCTTTAAAATAGTGCAACTGATTAAATAAATCAATTAATTGTTTTTTTTTTCTTTCCTTCTACATTTAAAAAAAAAAAAAAAACAAGAGCAATTTGCCAAGCTGCTGCCTGCTGTTGCACATCCAGAATTTTCTTTTCAAACTCAACCTAAATACAAATTGAATTTTCCACCTCCTGCTGCCGCTCGCTCATATAAACGCATGACCCCTCCCCCCGCCCCATACTCCCACCAGAGGGGAAAGAAACAAAACAGGCACAGGCAGGCAGGCAGAGGCACACGCCTAGATAATTTCATGCAACGCTAACGCCGATGCTGCTGCCTCTGTCGCTGCAACTACTGCTGCTGCTGCTGGTGCTGCTGCCTCTGCCACTGCCTCTGCCACTGCCACAGCTAGTGTTGCTCTGACTCTGCAGCGTACAGCGGACGACTGCAGTCAGTCGTTCAAGTGCATTTCAGAGCATTAACCTCTGATAATATGTATCTATGTGGGTCCTAGCACAACACCCATACAATCACAGCATAAGTATCTCTCTCTCTGAGAGTGCACTCTCTGTCACACTATCTTTCTTTTGCTCAATGCACACGCTCTCTCTCTCTCTCTCTCTGTTAGTTGTGTACCTCTGCTCTCTCTCTCGCTGCTCTCTTTGTATATGCCGTTGACTGACTCTGTGCTAAGTTTTTTCCAATTCGAGTGGAAAATCTGATTGCATTTTTTTTTTTTTAATTTACTTTATTTGAATTTTAATTTATTTATATATAATATTCAATTTAGTTTAAAAGCTACCTCACCCTCTCCCAAACCCCCCCTCTAGAAAACTATTCTATTTGTGTGTATTTACTTGTTTCATATCATTTGAAATATGATTTCTATATTTGTTTTATGCATTTCCCATTTCCTTTTGCCCCATAGAGATTATCAAGTGCTTTATTGTTCATATGTCTCTATCTCTCTCTCTCTCCCTCTCTGTGTGTGTGTGTATTATTCTATATTATTGCTCTTTGTATGGGTGCATGCAACGTCATTATTATTATAAGCACTTGAAAAGTTGATGCAGGTTAGGGAACTAGTTGAGCAAAAGAAAATGAAAGAAAATGAAAATCCAGAATGCCAGGGAGGTAAATAGATAGGGAGAGCACGAATAAGACCAAATATGGAGGGCCAAAAGATTAGATAAGACAATAAAGAATTTATATGAAAATTTTCACAAAAAAAAAAAAAATGAGAAGAAAATTAAATTGAAATTTGATTTGATTATTTTTTAACTGATCGATAGATATATAATCTATATACTAAAAGGGTTTCTTTTAATATATCTATGTTTTATTTTTCTAAATTGAAAACTATTTCTTGTATAATAATAAAATCAATCAAATATTATTTTTAGCTTATTTGACAACTTAAGAGAACATTATACAGTAAGAAATGTTCAGAGAGAAAGAATAAAAAATGTTGAAAAATATTTGCATATTTCAATTAATTTAATTATACTTATCATATACATACATACATACATAGATTGCAGGTCATTATTATTTATCTAATTGCTACTAAAAACTCAAGACCTAGAAAACTCTATTTTCCTTTGGTGATTTCTCGCACCAACACACACACACACACACATATTACCAATCTATTGCATACAATAAAAGCGAAAATCCCCCTTGAAAAAACGAACAAGACGACATGCATACAGGGAGCAAAAAAGAGAGAGACAGAATGAGAGAGAGTCGTAGCATTCGCTCGCTCTCTGGAGCTCTCTTTTTATTTTTTTTTTTTGTTGGTTTATGTTGCGTACGCGCTGCTTCTTCTGCCTTTTGCTTTTG
The DNA here is from genome assembly GCA_037075365.1 of Drosophila emarginata. Classification (NCBI taxonomy): domain Eukaryota; kingdom Metazoa; phylum Arthropoda; class Insecta; order Diptera; family Drosophilidae; genus Drosophila; species Drosophila emarginata. The sequence continues at coordinate 6,851,648 of JBAMCD010000296.1, forward strand.
ACATTGAACGAGTTCATTCACATTTGCTGCTGCTTGCACACACACACACACACACATGCACGCAGATACTACTCGCATACATGTAGACGCACACACACAGATAGACGAAAAACTACATGAAGCATAAAAAACAACAACAGCCCCGCCGCAGGGGCTGTGAAAAGAAAGGAAAGAATATTATAAAAAAAAAAAGGAAAGAAAGAAAGACGAACAGAGTAACAAATAAAAATAAAAAAAAAACAGCCTGTATATATGTATGAGTGTAAAAAAGAATAACAAATAAATAAATATGCTAAATAATGTGGAAAGAATAACAATATGTTAGGTAATAGTCACAGTCACAGAAGAAAGAAAGAAAGAGATAGACAGAGGGAGAGAGAGTAAGAGAGGCAGGGTCAGTAGAGGGGAGCGCGGTACACTAAGAAAGCTGACCAACAAAATTTATTTACTTTGTTTTTGTTGTTTTACTTTTTTTTCGTTTTTTCCCGTCCCCTTCTCGTTTTTTTTTTCGTTTGTCTTTGCATAAAATTTGTAGGAAAACATTTTTTCTTATATTTTTTTTTTTTTTTGGTCTTTTACCTGGAATCAGGTCTATATAATTTTTTGTTGCTGTTGTTGTAGAGTTTTGAAATTGAAATTGGGTCATTAAGGCAACAGGCAAACGAATGTGTGAAAGATATTTGGCTTAGGATATGAATAGAAGAAGGAACTGACAAACACATAGATAATAACACATAAAAAGAAAGAGAGATAGAGAGAGAGAGATGAGGGGTGGGGGGGATTGAATCAGCCTATGGTAACAGGTGTATAACTAAGATGACATCATATGTAGATATATGTATACAATCAATTTTATATAGAAATGAAATCTTTTTAACAAATCGAAAGCTATCACCACAAAACGGTTTAAAGTTCTTTTAAGCTTTCGATTGAGCTTTGATTTAAGTTAAAAGGGTGAGGCGGAAACCCCCTTTTTTGGCTTCAATAAGGAAAAGGAAATGTTTCAAAAATATGTTGACAAAAATATCTGACTAATTTTACTCAATTTATTTCTTTTTTTTTTTCATTTTATTTTACATTTATTCCAAATAGAGATTTTTATTGTATACTTTATACAAAGCCAATTTAAATCGTAAAAAATTCATTACTCGTATCTAGAACTTTAACAATTAAAGCCAAGAGATTGCCATTTTAGTTTAAACAAAAAAAAAAAAACAATGAGTCAAATTATGAAGTCATTCATTCCATCAGGCAACCGCAGAGATAAAAACTAAAAAAAAAAAAATTCAGCTAAAAACCAAAGCAAAACCATACATAAATCTTGGAAAAAAAAGAATAGAGGTCAATAGACAAAATGAAGGTTGGTTATACATTATGCCGTCGCCAGGTAGGCAGCAGCAGCAGCGGCAGCAGCAGCACTTTATATTGGCTTTTTGGCGGAAGCGGCGGCGGCGGCGGCGACGGCGACGGCAGTGCGGTGTATGAGCAATGTCGAAAAACTTGCTTCCTACTTTGCAGAGAACGCACAAAAAAAAAAAATAATAATATTAAAAAAAAGAAGAAGAAAAAGTGCGTGCCAGCGATGAGCAAAAGCTTCGGACAGGTTTTCGATCTAACCTTGAACTTCAAAAAAAAAAAAGCGGCGACAACGCGTTATTGAAGCGTGTGGTTGGAAATTGTTTAATAATAGGCCTATCTACCTACATATACATAAATTGATGTAGATACAATATACACATACATACATATATATATATATATGTATATACATACATACATATTTATTTGATATATAAATTAGCACATGTGAGTGGTCAAAAGATTCTTCTTCTTCATTGCTTATTTTTTGGTAAAGAAAAAAAAAGTCAATGAACTTCTTTTTCGAGCAAAGAAGAACTACGGGTTCTTATTATTATTTTTTTTTTTTTTTTTTGGTTTTTTTTTGTTATTTGTTTGACTTGAAAGTTTGAAATTTCAGACGCGCAGACGTCCAAATACAAAAATAAATACAAGGATGGCAAAAGCCAGACGAAAGAGACGGATACAGAGACGAGAGAGAGAGAGAAAGAGAGAGAGAGAATGAGCTTCAACTGGCTGTTAACCTAATTCAAGGACGTCATTGAGACATTATATGTATATACATACATACATATATTTATATGTATATATAAATATAAGGGAATAGGGCAAACTACTGCGCCAAGGTTAAAAAGGAAGAAGCAGGCGGCGGCACTCGCCAGCGTGAGATCAGGCAAAGGCGCATAGCGATGGCATCGTGTGATCTCAACCCTTCCAAAACTAACCAAAATAAAAAAAAAAAAATGGATCAATTAAATGTTTTAAATCTGGCAAATAACTTTGCATTTAAAATATGAGAAAAAGGATCTTACACAAAGATTCTCTTACACTTTTGCGTCACTCAGAAAAAAAACAAAAGAAACTCAGAAAAAAAAGGAAAAAATTTTTTAATCCTTACAAGTAAACCAAATAAATTTTTAATATTTTAGCCGTTAAAAATGTTTAGTAAATATATATTTTCATTATAAAAGAAGGAAAAATTGTAATAAAAAATTCTATTGCATACTTTTGTGATACTTCAAATGAATGTATTTGCGATATTCAATCGAATATGTAAGTAAATATATTTGTTGTATATATTTATTATCTGTTAATTGACATTGTGGCCAATAATAATTGTACGAATTGTATATATATATCCCTTCACGTTTGCATCTCTAGATTGCTCGGCTTTATTGGACTTTAGCTCAGTCTCTTTGGCGCACAACGCAATCGTGTGTCTGGGCCCCTCTGGGCGAATGAACTTGCCGGCATTTTCAATGTCACAGACACACACACACACACACACACACACGGAAAGCAAAAAAGGGCCACAAAAATACAAAACAAAACAAAAGAAAAATTGTTCGTTCTGGTTCTTCTGGTGGTTGATCGGTTGGTTCGTCGGTTGGTTCTTTATTTTTTTTTTTCTTATATTTGTTCATGTTCCATCCTCTCATTTTGATTTATTTTATTGCGACGCAATTTATGCAAGGACAATTCGCAGACGTAGACGTTGAGCGGCAGGTTTAGCGTCTGCAACGCAATTGTTGTTAAGGATCTCCCCTCCCTTCGCTCCCACCCCCATTCCATTCTTCTCACAGTCTCTCCCTCTCGCACTTTCTAAATTAAAAACGAAGGGCAAGGGCAAGTAAGAGCCTGTTGCTCTGCTGAATGGAACGGAACAACCCTCATTGAGTAATGATTAGGATAATTTAACCCTCAAATGCAACAGCAACAGCAACAGCAGCAGCAGCAGCAGGACAAAAAACGAGGTCAAATGAGTTCAATGTCAGGGCACTGCTGAATCGGTGGATTACACGTGGCCAGCACACGACAGAAACAGCAGCAACAACAACAATAACAATAGAAATAAAAATCAGTTAAAATAAAATAGACAGATAAAACTTACCTTGCAGCCCTCACAGGAATGGACACCATAATGAAATCCAGAGGCTTTATCCCCACAGACGCGACATAGCACAGTTGTTCCATCAAATTCTGTGAATGACAAGAAATGATAGAAAATGATTAATAATTAATCAAATTGTATTAAATATAATTCTAAAATTAAAGCAATTAAAATTTATATAAACTTTAACTTTTACTCTCATTACAAAACTAAAAAGCAACCAAAAAAATAGGTCTCAAAAAAGAGAAAGATCATGTAATAATATATCTTTCTCTTTTTATTAAAGAAAGCACACACACACACACACAGAGAGAGAGAGAGAGAGACGTAACACAAACATGTTGTTGAACTTGAGCTCGATTCTTGGCCAACAACAATTGCATGAAATGGTTACGTAACTTTCACCATAAACTGGGCAAACAACCGAAGAAAGCCAAAACAAGCAAACGCCGATGAAGAAAGTACATAAATAACAGAACAAGCGAAAGAGAGAGAGAAAGACTGAGAGAGAGAGAGATGGTAGAAGAAAGACTTTCTTTGTAAACAAGTTCTTGCTCGCATCTCGCAGAACCTGTTCAAAACTAAACAAAAAAAAAAATAAATGAAAGAAAGTCTTTCACTCGTTCTTAACGATCATCATCTTGTATATATATATATATACATATATATGTGTGTATGTATATATACATATCTCACAAATTATCAGCAAAGAGACCTGCCACGCTTGGCAAACAACAACAACAAATATAATTGTAAATTATATTAACAACAAATACTGAATGATCTTCACGCTGCCATGGTCATCATTATTATCATTACCATGATCATGATCAAGATCATTATCATTATCATAATGAGTATTATTTTTTGCTATTTCTGTGCCAGACACTCATGCAAGTTGTGTGTCTATCTCTCTCTCTCTCTCTCTATCTATCTTTCTGTCTCTTTCTGTGGCACAAGTTCACTGACATTTCGCACTGCAGATCGTTGCACTTTTGCATTGCCTCGGCATCATCGTCTCCGGTTTTTGTGTGATCTTTTCGCACGACGCAAGAAAGAAAGAAAAACAAAAAAGAAAAAAAAAAACGACGACGAGCCACTGACTGACTTTTTATTTGCAGTGGTTTTTCATTTTAAACAAACAAAAAAAAAAAAACAACACAGACAGTGCAACAAAAGCTAAATGAACAGTTAATGTATATATGTATATATACATATGTACATATATGTATATATACATATTTGCTGATCCACTTTTCAAGTAACAGTCAATGATCAATTTTCATTCATTGCAATTGCTGTGATAATATATATCAACTTTATATACATACATATATGTACATACATATATCAACTTGATCTTGGCTCAATTTAAATTGAAATCAAATCTAAAAATGAATTACTTGAAATTCTTATGAAAACTGAGAGAATTGTTTTGCCAGATATATATTTTTATTTGGAAATCATTTACAACTAAAATGCATTTATAAAATAAATTTGAGACGTAATAGTTTACATCATATAACAAATGTATTATAAATACCCTCCCCCTCCCCCCCCTAATTTACACCCCACAATCACACTCACTTATTCAATATCTCATTTTCTATTGATAGCCATAAATTCATATTACAACATTTATAAACAAAAATAATAAATTTATCAGGCCATTACACGTGTCGCCGATTAGCAAATACTTAAAGGTGAGTGAAACTATTCGTATTGACCTTGTCTATAAACAAATTATAGAACATATGTACATATGATATGAATCTATTACAATAGCAGACAAATATATGTATGTATATACATACATACATACATATATATAAATTACAATTCGGCAAAGTTTATGCCCCACAAATGACGTCAACACGCCTACCTACCTCTCCCCTATATCTTAACGAGATGAAAACGTGGCAAATTCTATCTTATTTTACTATTCAACACGCCCACATTGAAAACAAAATCTATATATAAAATATACATACATACTATATGTACATATGTATATATACATACATATATGCTTTCAAATGTGTGCCAAGCGAATGTCTGCCATTGTTTTTGCTATAATTAATTAAATTAAATAAAGTAAAATTCCGTTTTTTTTCAAGTTCAAATGAAATTGTTACGCGAGAAAAAAAAAAGAAATAAAGAAAAAATATATACAAACATATATGTATGTATGTACAGTAATACTTTGTTTTTGTTTGCCTTGATTCTGGCTGATAAGCATTTAGAAATACAAAAAAAAAAAAAAAGAAGAGAAAAAAAACAATTGGCGCATGTTTTGAGTTAGATAAGTGAAGGCTAGTGTAATATAATGACGAATACTTCCTAGTTGAAAGGAGAGAGCAAACAACAGTTAGATAAGATTCAATATTGAAGATCATTACAAAGCAGAGTATTGATAAACAATTATTGATTGATTGATGTGAATAGTTTTTTTTTTTTTTCAAATGATTAATTGTTTATTACAACAAAAAGTTCTACTTGATTTTTGCTTTATTTCTAACATTACTTAACACTGATCACACTTGCAATTAGTGTTATATAACACAGTTTCAATTAATTTTAATGATCTTTAATGGTTTATTGAAATATTTCAAGTATAAGCATACATATATAAGAAATATTTAAGTATTGTTATTTATAGTTTTGTTTACATTTTGCACATTATAAATTGGCATATATACATACATATATATATATTTTTTTTGTTTTAATTATAATTAAAAAATTTCAAGTGTCATACCAACATCAGCTGAAATTTTTGAGAGATGAAATTTTGAATTTGACAAATATTTGATACTCTGCATTAACAAAGAAATGTGATTTGGGATTGAGAAAGTTTAAATATTTTATAAAGATGGTAATTTTTTTTAACTAAAGACTATCATTGATCGTTTTTTTAAGGATTAAATAATATACATATATACATATGTATGTATGTACATATGTATATATGTACATACATATATTTGATAGTTTTAGCTTGTTTTATAATTTTAATTTTTAAAGTTTAAAATAAAATACTTATCAATATGAGAGCTAAAAATAAATAAAACGTTTTCTTTTATGTACATACATATGTATGTATGTATGTATGTATGATAAATTTCTTGGAAAAGGTTGACTTAATTTAAACAAATACACATAAATATATGTACATATGTATGTACATATACATATATGTATGTATGTATGTATGTACATATGTACAACGTCTTATTCTTTCCTGAAAAAAAATGACCAAAATTAAAATTTTTTGCTAAATAGGAAACATTTCCAGGAAAGAAGCGAGAAAGAGAAAAAATCAAGTATTATGTTTGCCAAATTTCCTCCAATTGTTGATATACATACGTATATACATACATACATATATACATATGCATGTATATAAATAAATAAATATATATTATTCTACCTTGAAATTCCATTAAAAGAACGAAAATGGTAAAAACTATATTTCTATAGGTTTCTCTCCTACAATATTATTAGCTAACCAAATAATCTACAGTCAAAATCTATGAGTATTATCTAATACGCACTACACACACACACAGATATATGTATATATATATATATATATACAGGGCACAGGCGACCTTGAAAGTTTCATTCACTTCACACTAACACTATGATATGTATGTATGTATGTGTGGGCCATAGGGATACATGGCAAGAGCAGAGGTAATGTGGGAATCATCATACACACACACACACACACACACTATCACTATCAGCTAGAAATACACCAAAGAACAGCAAACAAACATACACGCACACGCACACACATATACAAATCAATTCCGTCAGCTTAATAATATGAGCAAAAGTGAGAGAGGGAGACACCAACCATATTGCCAAATGTTCTACGGTGAGTCCAAAAAAAAATATATATATATATATACATACATACATATATAAAAGCCAACAACAAAACTCTACTAAATTAAAATTTGACATTGAAATTTTGTTTTGTTGTTGTTGTTGCTCTCTCGCTCTTGATCAATATAAATAAAAATGGAAAAAATTTTAGCGCGTGCAGTAGCTAATAGAGAGAGGAAGGAGGGCGAGAGCGGCGACAATGAGCGTCAAAGCTGTACTGAGAGGGAGAGAGCGTACGCGCTCTAAAGTTCTCTCCCCCTCCTCACCAACGATTCTCCCTCCCACAACCGCATAGCACCCCACGGAAATATTTCGAATGCGGAAATGTTCGGACAGGTTTGAATCGGTTCAATGTATCGTGCAATAAAAAAAAAAAATTTCAATATCATTTTGTTTTTTTTTGGTTTTTTTTTTTTTTTTTGGTTTTTTGTAAGAGTTCAAAAAACGCAACTGAGGTCAGGCGGCGGCAGCGCTTAAATTTTCGGCATGTGTTTTGTGCGAGCGTGAGTGAGCGTGTTGTAAATGTGGGCGTGGCATTCATTGCCTTTCTGGCTCTTAGTTCATTGAATTAAAGTGAAACGTGAAATTCGTTTTTGTTTTCGATTGTGGTTTGTTGACTCTTTCAACTTGGGTGGGAGTTATGCAATTCTGTTTGCTGTTTCTGAATTGAAAATACACGTACATAAATGAATGAGTGTGAGTGAGCGAGTGAGTGAATGAGTGAGCGAGCCAACGCGAGTGCATTGATCTTCGAATGATGTTTTTTTTCCTTTTTTTTTTTTTTTTTTGGTTGGCTGCTGCACTTTGTGGATCAAAATCTTTGAACCTTGAGGGTTATTGATCGACGTAGCGTGGGAATATCATTTTCGAATGCCAGGCGAAAATGTCAATGCCATTTTTTAAACCCGCACCCCCTACCCCCGCCCGGAATGCAAAAAAAAGAAAGAATTTTGACTTTCAAAATTGTTGAGAGAAAAATTTAAAATAAACATTGAGAATGTTTAAAATCTAAATAATTATGAAACAAACAAAAACGAAAAAAATTCTATAATTCTACATTTACATTTTTTAAGAATTAAAACTAAGAGAGAGAGAGAGAACCAAAGAGAGACAGAAAAATTGTAGTTAAATAAAAGTTATTTAATTTTTTTCTTTTTCAAAATTTAACAATAAGGAGAAATGCAAATGATAAATATGTTTAAATCTTTTAAAAATATATAAATAAAAATAAATTATTTTATTTAAAATTTGCTTTAATTAATTGTGTGACACATTTCTTAGAATTAGCTTAAGAATTAAACTAATTTAAGCATAAATTTAGTTTAAGCACTAATCAGTGTCACTAGATAAAATCATTCTAATAAAAAAAAAGTGATTTGGCGACTAACTATTTAAAAGCAAATGATTAGGATGAACAGAAAAACGAACAAAAACCAGTTTGACTGACTAAAAATAAAGATTGATAAAATTAAATATATATTTTTATATATAGCAGAAAACGTAAATAGTTCTCATCTAATTAGAATATAAATGAAAATGTGATTGATCGATCATTAATCGATTTGTCTCATCCATTTAAATATCGATCTCTCCAAATTGACAGCAATTGCAATTGTAAAAGTCAACTTTATATATGTACTAATAAATAAATAAAGAAATGGTATTTGACTTTCAATTTTGTTTTTCTTTTTTTTTCATTTCATTTGTTTGTTAGTTTTCACTTTCTTGGCCATTTTTTTTTTGGAAGAGGGTGTCCGTTTTGTGGGTCTTTGAACGTCTAATAAATTTCTAAAATGCACAAATAATTGTGCCAATAAAAATAAACACGATCACAGAAACTACAAACAAAAAAAAAATAATGAAAAAAAAGCGAAAAAAAAACTAAACTTTCCATGCAAAAGTTCAAACGCCGCCTACGAAAACTACGAAAAACCCAAAGATACATCTATATGTACATACATATACATACATACATACATATATATATGTATATATACAAAGTCAAATAACTTTTCTTTCTGCACAATTGTAGCGAGGCAAAGTTATTGCAAGTTGACTTGACTTTCACCGACATTGAACAAAAGCCTTTTTTTTTGTTGTAAGTTGAGGAAGATGTAAGAAGGGAGGGGAAATTGTTTACAAAAGGGGGGCCGGTTAAGCTTTTTTTTTTTTTTTTAGGGGAGTCATTAACCCGTGTTGTTTGCCGTGTGCAATGTAAAAATGTCAAAGACAATTTGACAGCGAATTTAAATTAGGAAAAACAAAAACAAAAAAAAGAAAAGAAGCAAAGAGAAGAGCAGAGCAGTAAAGAGAGGAGAGGAGGAGATGTCTTTGGTTTTTAACCTGGCTTTAAGTTGGCTTTTTGGCCATAAATTGACTATACTGACTGACTGACTGTTAGCCGCGCGCATGCGCAGTGAAAACGAAAAGTGAATTCATTTGCCTGGTCGAACAGCAGCGCTGTTGTTGCCGTTGCAGTTGCAGCAATGCAATTGCATTTTCACTTTCGTTTTCGGTAAGGCAATTGAAATTGAAAACTTGGCAAACGGATGCACTTACAAATGCCAAGTGCACCACAAATACAGAAAAGTGCAACCGAGAAGCGGCCAGCAACAACAATTTAAATTAAAATGTCATATCATTTTGGCCTGGCTAGGCAATGAACTTGGCTTCTCTCTCTCTCTCTCCCCCCCCCTCTTGTATGTATCAAATGCAGCCCAGTTTTTTTTTCTTCTCCCTCTCTTTCTCTATCTATCTGTTTCTTTGTTGTTGCTATTTGGAGAAATGCAATGCCTAGACACATAAAAAAATAAAAGTAACACAAATAACACATAATACTCTCTCGATACATAGGCAACACATAAATAATATTATTATTATTATGGTGTGTGTGTGTGTGTGCAGGTTTTTTTTTTTTTTTTAATATTTTGTGAATTTTTGCATTTTGATTTTCACTTTCATTTGTGACAGGCGTGAAAAATGTGTCTGATATGGCGGCTCCGGTTAATTTATGACAAATATTTCCTGAAATAGCATTAGTTTTCAATGGGAAATAGTGAAAAAGAAATGAAATAGAGTGAGCTAAAAACCTAATTGGTAAGAGTGATAACATATTTTGCCACTGATTGGCCAAAAAAATATCATCAAAACTAATAATACTAATAAAAGTTGAGAGGAAATATAGTTAAAGAAATAACAATTGAATAGCTGAAAGAGTGTAAATAGATTTCAAGACACTACACTATGAGTCCGTGTTTCGATTAATTGCGGCTATTAACTTGTCTATTATCTAGTCTTTCTATAAGTGCTAAAAAATAGCAGAAATTGCATATACTGAACGCCTGTAAATGCGCTAAAACGCCTGTATTGCATGCTTCGCGACTATTGAGTGCGGCACTTCAATGCAAATATTGACAATTTCTAAATAAGATAAAATAATTAAGATTTTATATAAAAATAAGACCCAAAAAATTTAAGAGAATTTCCATAAAACGCCTATTTTTAGCTTCTAACTAAGAATAAGTTGCCAAATACAATAAATGGAAGTTCCATAAAACTTTCATCTATTTGAAAATCTATTTTAATTTTATATAGAGAAAATTTCGAAATATGTATAATAAATTAAAGTGACGTAAAAAAGGAATATTTCTTGTCATAGCAACTGGAGTAAGTTTTGAAGTGCAATAAATTAAAGTCCTTTTAGTAAAACGCCTGTTTTCTTTTCAGTATTAATACAGAAAAATCAGAAATAAGTAGAAGTTACGTAAAAAAACATCCCTTTATTTAGAAAAAAATAAAAGTCTCAAGAGAAAAACGCCTGTTTGCTTTTAAATATAAATCCCGATCCTTTTTCGACTATAATCGGTCTCATTTTTATTAAAGTTTTAAATCAATGACATTTTTTTACAATCAAGACAATCGATTTTCAAAATTTCCAAGGTTTTGTTTTTTCCTCTTTTTTAGGAATTTGATGAAATGAAATATTTATGCATTACATGAAAAAAAAACTTCCGATGAAATCCTTCAATTAAATGTAAGTGATAAAAACGTAATGGAGTAAATTGAGTTGGAGATTGTCACTGACTGACTGACTCGACTCTACCTTGACTCATCAGTTGAACTGAATTGAACAGAATATTTTAGCCGCATTTAACCGGTTAGTCATCAAGTGCATTAACTTCCTTTAAAACAGACTGACATTGGTACAGTTATATTTTGTTAAAGTTAATTGAACTCACATGAACTTCCAACAGTTTGATTCGTATGCGGAACGACCTTGTTTTTGCACTTATTGTTTTAAGTTTTTTTTTTTGGAGGGTAAACAAAGTTGATTGACTGGCTAAAAAAACGTTGTGATTATTGGCAATATTCGGAAGCTAATCGTGTGATAAAAGTCAATATACCCATTAAGGTTAAAACCTTGATTTCCGCAACAACAAACAGAAAAAAAAAGAAGAATCTGCTTTAACTAGGCCTAAAATGTTAATTATATATTTAGATAGATGGATAAAAACGAAACGGAACGGAAGTAGAACAACATCTTTTATATATGAATATATGTATATACATACATATATACTCTATGGATATCTTTTTCTTTTTGTAGTCATAACCAAGGTCAATAATTTAGACGGAAGTTTATATTGATATTTTGCATCGAACTCACCAATATTAAGCTCGGGTTCACCTTTGACCGAACTGGCAACAGTTGTATCCATAACTGGATATGATTTAATATAGTCCGGTGTCTGTGGACGTGAATCGGCTGGCACCACAACAATATTATTTGAGAATGTTGAAAAATTGATACCCTGATGGTATATAGAAGAAGATGATTGTTGTTGCTGTTGCTGTTGTTGTTGCTGCTGCTGCTGGGAAACAGGATCAAATGTTGCTGCTTGTATCTCAGTTGTACTAACTACAGAAATGGGACCGGGACTCGTTTTGTTCACATAGATAACATTACTGTGAGGCATTTTACTGGCCATGGGCACACCTGTGGGCGGCACAGTATCCATGTCTGTGACAGGTGCGACCAGGCTACGTTGTTGCTGCTGTTGTTGATGCGATACTGAATGATTTATATTGTGATGCTGATGATGATGATGTTGCTGATGATGATGATGATGTGACTGATGATAATCGCCTGGATAAATAATGCTTGTATTTGGATTTGTTGCATTTATTGTTGATGTTGTTGTTGCTGCTATTGCTGCTGCTGTTGTTGTCGTTGCCAACTGTTGCTGTTGTTGTTGCTGCTGTCCATTTAGCAATTTACTATGTTGATAATATGTCGATACACTTGTATTTGGTGGCAATTTTAATGCATTCTCCAAATGTGAACGACCCACCAATAATTGATTATTTGTCGATGTGGTTGTACTAGATGCAACCACTTGGCTAGCAACAGCAGCAGCAGCTGTTCCTGTTGCCGTTGCAATTGCTGTTGATGATGCTGTTGGTGGTGCTGGTGTTGTTGGTGGTGCTGGTGGTGGTGGCGGTGCTGCTGGTGGTGCTAGTATTGGAACATTTGGCACTGCTCCACCTAAACATATCACTGAGGTCTTGGCGCTACTTGTTGATGGAGTTTCCATCATTGTGGCGCTACTACTTGGCTGACAATCGGAACTGTCTGCGGACATAAGCATTTTCATTGCAAAACACTTGATCAATTTTTATATATTTATATATATATATATTTTTATTCTCTAACAATATTATTTTTTTCTTCAGTTGGGAATTAAAAAAAAAAAAAATAATTTTACCCTTCAATTGGGCATAGTTATATAGATTTTTTTTGTTTCTTTTTTGTTATTTAAATAGATATCCTTTTTCTTTTTTTTTTGGTTGTTTTTACACTTTTTACACATTCAAATGAAATTCGCGCAACGTTCCCCAAACAATAAAATCAAAGCACAATTAAAAAAACAAAAAAAGTATAAACAACGAAAATATAATAACGTTGAATTTGAGAAACGACGAAACGATAAATTCTTTTTCTTCTTTTCTTTTTTTTTTCTTTTTGTATTTCTTGTTTAACGTTTTGTGACGACGAAGCGGCGAACGATCTGCACGTTGCGAGGCGCAGTTAGTCAATGAAAGGAAAATCAACATTCGCATTGGATCTTGTTCAGTTTTTTCAGAGGCCTGAGACTACGACCCTGAGAGCGGGCAAGAGAGTAAGCCGCCGTCGCTGCTGCCGCTGACGCTGCTGTTGTTGTAGAGAGAGACCATAACAAAACATTCAAGAGAGTATGCCCAGTATTATGAATGCTATTCTGTATGAGTGTGTGAGAGAGAGGGATCTTTTTTTTTTGTCTCTAGCTTGTTCGTTCCTTTGATTGCTTGCTCTCTTCTGCTCTAGCGTGTGATTACGATTTGTGTGTGTGTGTGTGTGCTGGTAGAGAGGGGAAGTTGGAGAGTGAGGGTGTTGGGTGTGTTGTATATCTTACTACCACCCCACACACATTGCCATTGCCATCCATCCATCGGTAGTAACGTGGCTCCTGACAACAGCTGAAAAAGTTACGCTCTTTTTTTTATTTTTGTTTCTCCTTGCGTGGTGTTTTAGATGAGTGTTTGTTTGTATGTATGTATATGTATTTGTATCTATGAGCAAAACACATGTCATCTACAGATAGTAAGTAGTCTCCGGTTATTGTCCGTAATGATTTCCCAGTGCCAATCCAATCCCAATGTTGTTTTGGGCTTTAGTTCATTGCGATTATATTGAAAAGTTCAATAAAACTTCAGGCCAAGCAGCGCGTACGGCAAGTGAAATTTATTTAATTGCATGTTGCAGATTTTTATATTTGTTTGTTGTTGTTGTTGTTGCTTCTGTTGTTTTTCGATTGCATTTTTGTTTTGTTTGTTTTGTTGTTGCTGTTTTTTTTTTTTTTTTTGTTTGCTTTTGCTTTATAATTAAAAATTATATCACCATAATGTATGTGAATCGAGGAGTTGACAAAGGAGCAATGACAAGACAAAAGTCGTTGACATTTCGCCTGGTTGGGAAATGCATAAGAAAGAGGCAATCAACCCGCCAAATCGGAACGATACGAAACGGAATGGAATGGAATGGAAAAGGAATGAATCAAAATCGGATCGGTAAGAATCGGTTCGGATCGTTCAAGTGCGATCAACTTTTTGGCATCGTCTGCCTAGGTCAATGTTAAAAACATTTCCTGTAATGTCTTTAGCAATATATTTTTATGCCACGTGTGTTTCTTTCAACTTCCTTTGGATCTTACCCTAGACAAGATACAACACACATTTTCATACCCCCCCACCACTCCTCTGCCTGTGTGGGTATATATCTCTTCACTACACCCACGATGCGTGGTGTCGATCCCAAAAATACTTTTCGGCACATTTGTTCGTTTAAAAAAAAAAAGAAAATAGAAACGAAGATAAAAAAAATATACATATATATAGAGAAGGAAAATTCGGTTGTTGTTTTTCTTTCAGTCTATTTGTCTGTTTGTGTTTTATGGCATTTTCTTTTTGTTTTTTAAATACGACATGTTTTCCCTCTAAACAAAACACAAATAACATGAAATTGTTGTGAAAATTCTTTTAGTGCAACTAGAGAGGTGGTAACCAGGGGGCGAGGGGGGTGTTCAATTTTCCATTTCGTGGGTGTGTTGTATATTTTTGAAATGGGCTATTAATGGAGAATATGGCAAACCGTATGAGAGAATTATCATATTAAAAATCCCCCATTATCCATTAGGGGGTACTAGAAATTTTTCAATTTATTTATTTTTTTTTTGGTTTTTAGTCTTTTAAACTAATTTTTTTGCTGTGGTTTTTATATACATATATTTTTGAGGTCACGCTTCTTTCCAATTAAATTTAGATTAAAGACAGTTATATTTTATAAATTAGATTGTTTTTTTTTTTCATTATTTTAAATATGTTTTAAAATGTTTTAAATATGTTTTATATATTTCAGAACATTTTTGGTGATTGTAAAACAGATTATAAGAGATAAAGCTTCATTTAAAGACAAATATTAAACAAACTTAAGAAAACATCAAAAATTGTCTCCCCATTTCGACCTTAATAAATATTCTTTTACTAAATCATTTTTTTTTTTTTAGTTTATTTAAATATACCGATAACGCTCTAAATATATATACAATATTATACTAATAATTGTTATTATTCCAATTTTTCTCCCATCATTTTTCCCAATCTCAGTGATCTCGTCTTACATTTTTATAATCAGACTTTTTATACCCTTTCTCCGAACATATAGTAATGGGTATATACAAATTATCAAATATTTTGATTTAATTTTTAAAAATTATTTCAAAACTAATTTCCCAAGTTGAATTATTTTATATGTATATATTTAATGATAACATTATATTAGATTTGTGTTACTGACGCTAGGAGTCGCCACTGTGCTATTTTACTTATTTCTAAAAAAAAAAAAAACAAATTGTAACTTTTAATATTATTGGTTAAAAAATGTAATTGAAATTTGAATTAAAGGATATTTTTCAATTCGTTGCCTTATTGAAAAAAATTGTTCCAATTTCTTTGCTGACGTTCCCAGAGTTTCGTTTGTAATCAGAAACTCAATTTCCAGACTCAAACAAAAATAAACATTGAACTTCCTTATTAATGCAATTTCAATAATGACAACAAGAGAGGCAGGCAGCATTTAACAAAAATAAATGGGCAGACAAAACGAAAGTGCCCCCGAGATCATCATCAAGAAGAAGAAGAAGAAGAAGACGAAGGAGATGAAAATAATTTTAATATACCCCCACAACTCACACACACACACACATTGTCAAGAAGCCATGAAACAGTTCAAGTGGAGGTCAAGTTCAAAATAAAATTTCAACAAGAAAATATAATTTTTACTCCCCCATTCCCCACCACCATCTTCACTGTCTCTATGTATCTTCCTTTTTAGCCCTCTCTATATTTTTCTTTCTCTAAAGTTTTCTAAAAACTTTCACAAATCTACAAAATTGTCTAAAAAATAAAGAGTTATACGTATTAATAATAATTTTAATGGCAATACACTTTTTGCCAATTTTTTAAAATGATACGTTCATGATCTTGATCATGAACACGATAATTATATTGATAATGATAATGATTATGATAATGATTATGATCACAATGACAATGCAAAGCAAAGCAAGGCAATGCGAGGCAAGTGAACTTCTTCTTTTGATCATCCTCCACCGGCGTCTGTTGCTCTTGGTTAATGTCATTGGCATCTTGGTTTTGGATACAACTCCACCTCCTCCTTATCCTCCTCTTCTTTCTCCATCTCTCATATATCTGTACCTCGTGTTTTTTTTGTTTTAAAATCAAAATGAATGATATATATAAGTATATAGTAGGCGTGCGAAAATTTGCGGTTTATCAGCTCAAAGTCCCCTGCCAGATAAAGGAAAAAAGGTGGCCCTGAAGGCTCTTTTTTTTTTGTCACGAATTTGCCTTCAACTGCAAGCAATTGACCGATAAATTAAAATGAGGGCCACACACACACACAGACAGACAGAGAGAGTTATATACATATACATATATAGAATTTATTGTATAATAATCATTTGGCAACATTAATCGCTCAATTCTTTTTTTTTTTTTGTTTGTTAATCAATGCGACCTTCCCTTTAACTTGTGGGTCGATTAACATCTAGTTCTATTGCCCTCTTTCATTAACTATCACTATCTCTATCGCACAACAATACATACATACAATTCGCACACACGTTTAAGTTGAACGACATTTTGAACTAAAATTTCCTTGTCTAGTTTTTATTTTATATATATTTATTTAGTTTAATTTGGCAAAAAACAAAAAAAAAAAAACTTCCTTGATAACTTGTTAACAATTTTTCGAGCAAAAGTAATTTAGAACCGAAAAAACCAGTTTTCGATTTGGTTTTTTTTTTTTTCGGTTTTTATGTTGTTGTTGCGCAACTTTTTCTCTGTTTGTTTTATCTATGTATATCTGGATATCTGTTGTATATATATGTATATATAGAGTCTCTGTCTATCCATATCTATCTATCTATATAATTAACGCACAATGAGAAGGTGCGTTGTATGTATGTATTTATGTATGTATGTATGTACATACATATATTTGTATGACTGACTGGCTTGGCGGCGGTTCAGCGTTCATGAACTCGGTCAATTTGAAGGCCAACCATTTTTGCGGCTTACGCACTAAAAGCACTTTGTTTATATGTATGTGTGCGTATGTGTGTGTGTGTGTTTTTTTTTGTTGTTTGGTGATTTTTTTTTTTTTTTTTTGTTACTCGAGCAATTTAATTTTTGCAGGGTTGCGTTGATTACGCATAATTTTGGGTTGCCGCAAGATCATCAACATGATGTCATGCCAAAAAGCAGGAAAAAAATATAAATAAATGAGCAAGACAGGGAGCAGTTAGTAGTCAGTAGAACGAGTGAGAACCAAACATGAATATTCTGAAGGTTGGCATACAATTTTTAGGGGCACACTTGAGACAAGGAATCTCTTGATACCCTGTAAACATAAGAATAATGTGACCCAAATGAAGGGTATATCAAGGACCCCCAAATGTAGGCAATAAAAGAAAAGCCACAGAAAAAAAATATATATCTCGCCCACTTTTATAAGTCTTTATACACTCTATTAAGACAATAAATTTTTATTCTATTTATTCCATTGTAAAACGTATTTTTTTTTTTTTAATTGAAATGAAAGTATTTGCAAATAAATATAAATTGAAACGAATGGCGCTAGTGTGCTGCTTTTTACTGTTATATAATTAGAGAAAGAATAGGAAGAAGAGAAAATAATATGGAGAACTTAAAAAAAATTTATTAAATAATTACAACTTTGCAGGAAACTTAATTTTATTTGAAAAAATTAAAAGTTTTTGTATTTTTATTTATTTTTTCATTTTTCTATTTATTTGTTTATATATATTTTTTTTAAAATTATTTATATATTTATTGTTATTATTGTTTTTTAAATTATTTTCATATTTATTTTGATAGTTAATTTTATATTTTTTATACTAATTTTTACTATTGGGTATTTCTAAAGTCGTCACTCAAATTTAATAATATTTTTTAAGGGGCACTTGAGACAAGGAACTCTCTCTCTCTCTCTCTTTTTTTGGTTTTTTGTTGCTTTTTATGTGATAGGTAGAACGAAAATTGAAATGGCTTTGATTATTTCATGTCGATCAAGGATGATTATAGCCAATGGCTAAAAGTGTGCAAAATGTTTAAGGGGTTGGAGGCGGGGGGCAAAAATACCTTAAGAGATACGGTCAATTGGAAGATGTAATGGAAATAATTAGAAATTAACATAAAATGCAAATAATTAAAATTTAAATAGAAAATATTATATTGATCAAAAGGAAGTGTTAACAGCTATTAATTATATATGAGACTTTAATTTAAAATAAATAAATCATTGGGAATAAAATTTAAATTAATTACTTAATAAGTTCTGCAATTAGTTTTCATAATAATAAACGATTTTAAAATTTGTTAATTGCTTTTAAATGAAAACAACAAAAGAGAATTGTTTTTTAAATAAATTTTTAATTCAATTAAATGAATTATATAATCAAAGAAGAGAATTATATGATCTATAATTTTTGAATTTGTCATAGATTAATTGTTTTATTTATTTTTATTCCCTTTTATTGCTTAAAAGATTTCTTCAAAATATTCAACTTAAAAATCATGATCCATTATTTTAGAGATAATATAATCATTCATCACAGATTTCTGTCTCTTGCTACACTTTCAATCATTCTGAATACAAAAAAAAAATAATAAAACCTTGACAGCTGATTTTAACATCCAATATTTCCTTATATTTTTCACCAACCCCTCTACCCACCTTCCCCCCAGTGGTTCTTATTTTTTTGCACCCAACACACTAATTGTTTAAATAACCAAAAAAAAAAAAAAAAGCAAAAAAAAACTGTTTTTTTTTATTCGTATTATTTTGTTTAGGAGAAAAAAAAATGAAAGCAGTTCAATAGTCTCAGACGAGGCCATGGTCATTGATGGCGTTTGCTTTCCCCGAACTATTGTTGAATTAAGAATTTAGTATTTGGAATTTTGTGCCTTTTGCTTGCTCGATTGATAAAAAAAAACCAACAAAAAATTCACCGACCTTGGCTAATAAAAATGTACGAAATACAACAACCTCCCCTCTCACTACTTACCCCTCGCAATTGTATTTGAAAATTTTCTAAATACAAATGTTTACAAATGCTTAAAAATCGAGAAAGTATATTGTAGATACCATCTATCTTTTATTTTCAGATACATATTGTGTAATAACTGTATATTCGCTGTTTGGGCCAGGCTAGCACGCGCTCTTTGCTTTATTGTCAACTCAACTATCAGCTGTCTGTGTGTGGTTTTTTTTTCCTTTTTTTTTTTCTTTTTTTTGTTTTCTATTACGTTTTGTTTTGTTAGATGGAGGACCTTGAAAACTCTTATCGAATTTTCACCTTTTGCGCGAAAAACTACAAGTTGATAAGTTGGCAAAACTAAAATTATAAGCAAAATCCTATACCCCCCCATTAACCGTCACTCCCCTTTCCCTATATCGAACGGTCGGACGGTCGTTTGACTATTTTTATCAAAATGACGCGGGTTTCGCTTTTTTTTTTTATTTTCTTTTTTTTTTATTTGTGGCATAGATAAGAGAACTCGCGACCAGGAATTTGTGCTGCTGACCTTCATTTTTTTTCCTTATTGTTGTTTTTGTTTTTATTGTTGCCGATAACAGTAAATGATAAGAGAATGTCACAGTATGTGTGTGTGTGTTAGTGTTTATTATTATTTAAGTTTCGACTAAGTTACGTAGATAAGGGGAGGGGTGAGGGGCGGACGACACATGTTACGAACATTTTCTATATAATAATAATTTGTTGATATTAAATTACGTTATGAAATGCAGTCTAGTTAACTGGGTCTAATGCATTATTTAAACAGTTTCTCATATGGCTTAAAATGATATGCAATTTTCTAAGGAATTCAATGTAAATAAAGAATTTAAATAGAAAATTATTAAAGAAAAAATGTGCTAGCATTATTTGTAAAACTAAACAAAAAATAAACAAAATAAAAGTGTTTAGAAATGGTAATATGAGAGTAAAAAAAAGTAACTTACTTTAGCAATATGTATGTGCAACATATGTACATATACATATATACATATGTATATATGCCACATTATTACTTAAAAAACTTAAATTTTTCGATTTCAAACTTTGGTCAAAAAAGTGTGGCTGCATATTTTTAAAACCAGATTAATAAAACTGCATTAAAAAAAAAAAAACACTTTTCTATATACAATGAGCTAAGTATAAGAATAGTTGATAAATTAATTTTCCCCTCTATTCATTTTAAATGGAAAATTTTTCATTTTTTCCCCCTTTGCATTTTCTTGTGTTTTTTTTTCTTTGATTTCATTTTTCTGTTTTTCATTTCTAGCTTTTTCTAGAAACATTCTGGCATAGATATTAGTCGTGTACTTGAACTCGTTTTTCTTTTCTTTTCTTTGATTTTTCTTTAACCTGACCATCTTTTCTTTTTGTAGATGACTCTGCCCCCTCCCACTTCCATCACACTTCAGTGCACCCCACTAATTACACAAATCTACAAGATAGAGTGAGTGAGGGAGAGAAAGAGCGATGATCGAATAAATGGCTTTTCTTTTTCTTTTTTTTTTTTTCCTCTGGTTATTATCAAGCGACATGCAAAGGGCAGGAAATTCACACACACACACAAACAAGGAAAGTAAAGAAAAACCACACACACAATAATGGTTAATGTCTTATCAGGGAAAATTATTTATATATATGTATGTACATATGTATGTATGTAGGGGGTGAAGGAAAGACAGAATTAATCACAGCAGACGCCTCCACTTGAAAGCATCAAACTCTTAGCTCAGAGTCTGTCTCTCAGTCGCGGTCGCTGTTGCTGTCGCTGTTGCTGTTGCTGTCACCGTCGCCTCAATCTCTGAGTAATTCATTCCAATTATGGTGCATTGAACGTTCAATGATCTATCCCAATAGCAATGCCCATGCTCCGTTTTAAAAAGTGAACTCGACATTGAAAAAAAAAAAAACAAAACCATGCACACACACAGAGAAAGATAGAAAAAATAACAACAAAAACCGACACGATAGTCGTCACGATCATTCACCATCATCATCATCAACATCGGCATTGGCATCGGCATCGGCAACAGCGACGTCAGCGTCATTATAAAGCATAGGGGAGCATCATGAGAGCAGCAGCAGCAGCCGCATCGGAGCAGCGGGAGAAAGAGCAAGAGAAAGACCAAGTTAAACTGTGTGAAGTTCAAAGCCACTGCAGCTATGATCCATTCCTCCCATCTCTCACTCTCTTGCTCTCTTTGCCATCACCTATACTCTGCTGCTGCTGCCACCGCCTTCCTTCTTCTTTTCTTTACTGGTTTGATTTTATTTTCTTATTATTATTGTTGTTGTCGTTGTTGTAGTTGTTGTTTTTACTCTTTCCGTTGCTCTATGTTGATGTAGGTTCGTTTCGTTTCGCTTCTAATGAGGACTGCACTTTTGCTTTCCCGCTGCAGAGATTTCTTGTATCATTTTGGATTTTTCCACTCACACACATAAGCAAGGCAGGCGTAAAAGAAAGAGCAAATGACTGTATAAGTGTGAGCGAGAGCGAGAGAGAGGGAGGAGAGAATGATGGAAAGAAGGCGAAAGACATTTCACTCGAGCGCATTCGTTGAGGGTCTTTAACCCTTTAGGCAGTGCAATGCACTCCGCAAAACTGATCGAGACTCCAACTTCGTTGTTGTCTCCTTCTCCGCAATACCGCTTGATGCCTGTCTCCTTAGGCTCTCCCTCTCTCTCTCTGGCTCTCGGCCTCTCTGTCTCTTTCTATATGTGCAATTTTTCCTGCACATTCTTCTCTGGTCGTCGCCGTCCATCGTCTTCGTATCTATGCCTAGTTGCGTACATTGACTCGACTATGCTCTGTGGCAATACTACCAGAGATTGTGGGAGGGGAGGGGGGGATTGTTGTTATTGTTGTTGTTGGTGGGAGGTAATCAGGGGGAATAAATGGGGGTTTTTTTTTTTTCTCTTTTACAAATGCATACAGTTTTGTAACTGTTATTGAGGGTTATTCGCACTTCGCACTGACAGACAGAGTTGCAGTTGCAGTTGCAGATATTTAAAGTTCTCTTTCTCTATCTCATTTTTTTTTTTTTTTTTGTTTGTTGTCTCGCTCTAGGTCTTTTACTTGGCCTAAGAGTTTTTGATCGTGCTTAGTTTGCCTGATAAGACCCGGCCAAGTTTATTGACTTGTCAGCCACGCATGTGCACAGTTGGCCAAGTTGAATGCACTTGGCAAAAACAAAAAAAAAAAAAAAATTGGTAATTACCACACGTGCTTTCTATGATTATGCCACACTACTAACCACACACACACACACACACACACAGATAAACTTCGAGATAGAGATGAAGAAATAATATAGAGAACAAGATAGACACGATTTTTTCAACTAGAGAACTATTTATTGGTAAGGAGATGGAACTATCTTTTGGTTTTAGGGTCGGTCCATGGTTAATTGGCAATTTGCACTTGCCATGAAGTGTGCCCCGTAAACTTATGTAATAAGCACTTTTACAGCCTCGTCTGGGCCTTTAAATGGCAAAGAGTTCTTCTTGGCCAAGTTAGTTACGGATGGCATAAATTATAGCTTTGCATTTGATAGATTCAAACGGTAGTTGATTGCACAAGTTCTTAATGGTCGTCGTAGACCGATAGAGAGAGAGAGAGAGAAAGAGAGAGAAAAATGATTTATGAACTGACGTGATTATTGGTGGCCAAAAGACTCATTCTGCCAAAGAACTTTGATGGCTAACAGAATACAAAAAAATTTGAAATGAAAGAATAAATATAACTTGGCTCATGGGACTTAACTGTGTTTACAAATGTACATTTATAGAAATGTTCTCAAAGTTAAACATTTTCCTATTAATATTAATTTACTACAAAGGATTTCATTAATTACTTTGTTTAATTTTAAATTAAAAGGTTTTTTGAAAAGGAATGCTACTTTTAAATAATATTTATACATAATATATTAAATATATCATATTATTTATACATTATATATATTAAAAATCAAACAAACAAAATTTTCTAGAATGAATATAAACAAATTAAAAAGGTTGCCAAAATCTTTACCATTTTTCTGAAATATTTTGAAAAATAACAAAACTAATTCAAAACTGCAAAGTTTGAGTTTGAAAAAATTAAAAAGCTTTGGAATATAATTAAATATATTTTTATGAATATTTTGTTAAATATAATAAATTTATTATTATAATAACTGCGAAATTCCGATGGTACATACATACATAAATAGAATTACATTTTAATATGCTTTCAAATATAATTAAAAATATTCCTAGAAATGTTTTGTCATAAATTTTTCTTAGTTTTATACCGATAATATATTAAATATTTTTATCATATTCCATTTTCTTCATTTTATTGGTTATTCTTAGAAATTTAAAGTTTAATTGGAAAGTGTCTCTAAGAAGAAAATGTTTTAAAATATGTATAATTAAAAATATTTTAAGGAATAGTTTTTCAAATATTTTTGTCAGCTTAACACTGATAATATTTAATATTCATTGATTCAATTTCAAAAATTGTCCCATAGCTAATACCTCTTTGCCTTGTATTAATACTTTATCTAATATTGTAAATAAATAAATCAATTTTTACTATTTATTTTTTCATATTACTTATAAACCAAAAATATCTCAAAATTATTTATTTAAAAATTTTCATTTTTTGTTTTATGAAAAACTTACGCAACTTTATAAAGTTATTTTGCTTAATTAATCAAATAGCATTTTCTAGAATTTTTTCTAAACTAGTTCTTAGACAATTTATAACTTTTATTAGATTTATATATGTTTAATTAGATTTTTCTACAACTATTTCAAAACAATTTAATTAGATTTTTGTTTGTATGTATTCTTCTACCAGCAATTTCAATTCAAATTTTTTTTTTTGCCACAATAAAAAATAAAATGGTAGAAAAAGTGTTCAAACCACATTTGTCTGGATACAATTTATGGTGTTTGTGTGTGTGTGTGTGTTTGTGTTTGTGTGTGTGTTGGTCAATAGGCTGACAGCTGCCGGACGGAGGCCGCATCCGAAAGCAGAAGAAGATTGATATCTCAGGCGGTAATAAGTGCAGAAAAGCCATAAAAATAACAAACAAAAACAACAGAAAAAAAAAGCAGAATAAGAACAACAAAAAAAAATCAAAAGTCAGCCACAGACATGGTATTATTATTTTGTTGTTGTTGTCGTTGTTATTTTTTTTTTTTTTTGGCATCGTAATAAGATTATGCGATATATATCGGGGGAGCAATTGCTGAAGGTGGAGTAAGATGAAACTTCATGCTGACTTGGCGACTTGACTTAAAGCACAAAAATTACAATTCGTGCGAAAGTGAATGACCTCCATTAACCGCCATTAAAAACAAAAAAAAAAACAGCAAAAAAAAAAAAAAAAGAAAAGAATATACATACATATATGTATGTATATACATATGTACATATGTACATATATATGTATATCTTCTATAAGAGACCAAGCCAAGAATCAAGCTTGATTTTTGTGTTCTAAAGAAAAAAGAAAAAAAAAACATGCGTTTGTTCATATTTATCTCTCTTTTACTCTTTAACACACTCCTCTCTCCCACTCTCTCTCTCTCTGTCCTCTGTCTTTCTCTCCCTTTCTTTCTCTTTTTATATACGAATTCGCATGAACATGAACCCTTTTGGTATCAAGCTTAGCATAATAATTAGTAAGCCAAAAACTGGGGCCTGAGGAGAGTTAAGACCCGAAATGTTGTTTATTGGTTCGGTTCTCTATGGCCAACATCGTCGTTGTCGTTGTCGTTGTCGACGTTGTTCTTCTTGCCACTATCGTCAGGTGAGTCGTCCGTCGCAACTGCCAACTGCCAAGGAATTTGAAACCTGTTTGAATATACACCACAGCAACAACATAACAAAAATAACAAAAAAAAAAAAAAAACAAAATTTTTATACGCGCTTAGCATAATTTTTTCCCCCCATTTTTTTCTTTTTATTTTTTTTGTTCGTTCTTTAGTTGTTTTTTTTTTCCATTTTGTTGCCATAATTTATGAATGCTTTGGCAAATGCTTGGGGCAGACATCATAAGCGCCAGTGCCCTCCCCACTAGGAAGTTGAAGTTTAATGTACGAACTCGGGGCCATAGAACAGATATATATATTATATATATATATATATATACATATATACATAGAGAAAGAGAGAAAAGTAGAGACAGGTGTTGAGACTCGCTCAGCGATTGCTTTTTGACTTGATTAGATTAATGGACATGACATAAGTGTTAAATGAGCCATTGAAATGGCCAAAATACTTCTTTACCCCACACAAACAGGAAGAGTTTCATTATGATTTTTCTTAGAAACCAATCAAATTTTGTATCCATCAAATTCAATTGTTTTATAAACCGAAAAAAAAATATATAGTTTATTAACTTAAATGTTATATTAATCATTATATTATGTTTAATAAAGTTTGAGTTATAAAATATTATTTTTCTATTATTATTGGTTATTATTTTGATTATAATTTTATATGCTTGTCAGTTTAGAAAATTTCGTGAATTTTTTAAAATGTTTGCTTTTGTTTTAATTTGAATTTTTCATATTTTATAGAATTTCATATTTTTATAATTTTGTCAATTTTTTATGTCAATTCATTATATTGCTTAATTTTCTCAACATTAATTGCTTTTGAATATTTCCAAATATTTTTTTTTTTCATATATTACTTAATTTTATATATTTCTTAAGTTTCTCAATGTTATTTTTTTTTAGTCGGACATAAAGTTTTATTTAAGATAAATTGAAAGATCGCTCTCTAACTTGACCAATTACCTTACACTTTTCAAATATTTTTTGTATATTCAATTAAGATTTCTGATTTGTTTACCCAACATTTTTTTGAGACTGTTTTCCAAATAAATCTAATCTAAACCAATCTCTTAATTATCTGCAAATCTTTCTGCAATTCATTATTTCTCTTTCAAATTTTTACTTTTAAGTCTAAATGACTTTAAAAAATAAAAACATAACGAAATTAGCATAACTAAAATAAATTTGAAATCTTTAATAATGTTAGGTGCTAATTATATTTCAAAAAATAAAAACCTAACAAATATTGACCTTACTGAATTTAATTTTAAATTATTTATAACTTTAGGTAATTGTTATTTGGGGGTTTTTCCAATATAATTTTATTTATCTTTAACAAGTTTTTAAAATTTTTATTATTTGTGCAAATCCAATTGAATCTAATCTTGGCTAACTTTTCATTGATTTTCTTCTTACCTAACTATAATTTTACTATCAAATTTTCAAGTGTACTTGGTCGGTGGGAGGGGGGATCACTGTGCACTTTCGACAAACAAAATGCAATGGCAATCCGCTGGCAGTCAGCACAACACGCGGCACAGAAGTCAAGCACCCCGTGGAAAGAGTTCATTATACCTATCCAGCGTTGCTTTCTACCACATGTGGTGGCCTGGCATGCAAAATAGCGCGAATAAAAAAAAAACAACAACAACAAAAAAAAAAAATAAAAACTGGTATGCAAGACAAGAGTGTAAGAGAGGAGTGGAAATGAAGGAGAATTGCAACTGACATCAGCTGATGACGTTGCCAAAGTCAAATGCGGCCTGGAGATATCCCAACAACATGATCATGATTCAGTATGCAGAGGAGACTGTGTGCGGACTGGGCGAAAGAGCGCAGGTCGGTGCACTTTAAGCAACGGCAACGGGTGCAACAACTGCAACAGCAACAGCAACTGCAACTGCAACTGCAACTGCAACAGCAACAGCAACAACAAATGGCAGAGACTTAGAGAGGAGATTCAGTGGAGCATTCGAGTAGAGTTTGGTGGGCAACTATGCTAGTGATACCTAGTAACAGCAACAACAACAACATCAGCAACAACAACATCAGCAACAACAACAACTGCAAAAGTTGACTGACACCTTGATGCAAAGGACTTTGACTTTAAACCTAAGACCAAAGTGAAATTGTTGCCCCGAGAGACGGTCGGCAATCGGGATTTTCCACGTGTTGCACGAACAACAGCAACAACAACGACAGCAGCACCACGATACATCAGCAACATCAGCAACAACAACAACAACAATCAGTGGGAAAATTGGCTCACTCAACAATGTTTTCGCATGTTTTGTGAAAGTTTTTTTTTTTTTTTTCTGTTTTTTTCGGCATTTTATTTTATTTTTATTTACTTTTTTTTGGCTCTTTTTTTCGGTTATTTTGATTGTAATTTATAGTTTATTAACTTTATAGAGCGAGTGCATTGACTGGAAAGCGATTTTGTTGCACTTTTTTTTTTTTTTTTGCAGAGAAGAGGGAGCGGAGTGAGGAGCAGAAAATGTGGATGGTGAAAAGGTGCAATGTTCGTTGTTGTTGTTTTTTTTTTTTTTGGAGGTCAGGCAATTGCCGTGGGTGGCAGTGAAAGTCGGTTAAAAAGAAATTGATGGGTTGACTGACTTGTGTGGAAAAGTCAAAGGAAAAGGCAAAGGATGGAGGCACAATCTTTTTTCTTTTAGACAAACGAAATGGAAATGAGAGATGAATGGTTGAGATAACACAAAAATAGACACAGTTTTTTTTTTTATTTTTTTTATTAAAACAAAGATTTTCTGTTTTTTTTTTTTTGTGGTACTAGGTGAAAAAAAAGTAAGTCAACAAGAAAAAAATGAAAGACATTTAAATATGTGAAGGAGAATTAAATAAATTGAGAGAGAGAGAAAGTGAGTGGGGAAAATTTAACAGTAACAGATATATATAAATATATATACATAAATTTCTTAAAAATGTTTTTCATGTGAAAATCTGTGCATAAAAATATTAAGAAATTCTTATAACCAATCAATCAATAGAAAAAAGAAAAAATCTATTAACCAACAAGTAAAATTAATAGTTCAATTTTTATTAAATTGTTTTAAGAATTTGAAATTGATCTATGGATTTTGGTATAGGGAATATCGATTGTAATAATCCTTTCATAAGATTTCGATAAATGGAAATATTTTATTATATAATAATTTAATATTTTATCACTTATTTGGGGGTTTTATATTATATAAAACTTAAAATTCAATTTTTTCGATTATTTGAAAGATCAGCAAAAATCAAATTAGATATACATACATACATACATATATAAATAGAATTATATTTGCTGTTTTTTTTTTTTCTTTATTGTTACCTTTCATATTTCGACTTGGCAATTAATTCTTTTCGAGAAGTTTTTCAACCTTTTCTTTTGCTCTTTATTTTTTTTAGCAACAATTTTCCATAATTTTCTGCGCAAAAAAAGGAAGAAAAAAAAACAACTATTTCTAAGCCGCTTCAGCTAAATACCGTTAATTGACAGTGGCCAACATTTTGTGAGTTTTTTTTTGTCTTTTTTTTTTGTATTCTTTATTCTGGTTGTTAAATTTCTTTCCAAATTGTTTTGTTTACGAACAAAAAAGGCAACACACACACAGCCAGCAGTCAAAACAACAAATAAAAAGCATTACATAAGACTTCAAGCCATTCCCTCCTCTAGCTCCTCTCCCCTCACATAGATCTAGGCAACAAAAAACCCCCAAAAAAAAAAAAGAAAAAAAAAAGTAGAAAGTCATTAAGTAAGCAAGCGGCGCAAAAATAAGGTAGAACAAAAAAAAAGTAGGAAAAAAAAGAGAAGGAAAAAAAAATCAAAAGTTGTAAACAAATATGAGTGTAAAAGAAAATGAAAATCAACTCTCCACACTTCTCCGTTGCCCCGAGACTCTCTCTCTCTCTCTCTCTCTCTGTTTTTGTCTGCTTTTTAAGCAATTACAAGACAAATCGTCAGTCCGTCAAATTGTGGAGATCTCTTTGGCCGGATCTCGAGTTCTTTCAGCCAGTGAACTTGTCCCAAATAAACAAAATTCCACAAGCCAAGTCTCAGTTAGGAAATATTGTTTACTTCGGTCTTGTATCATTCTTTACCTTTCTCCATCTCTTCTCCTCCCTTTCGTATTCAACATTTGTTATTGTTAACTATGTATTATATATGTACATACATATGTTGGGTTAGGAGAATCAGTTGGGGTATAGGAGAGAAGAGAAAGGGGTTTTATTATATGCCAAAAAGGTGTCGATGTCAACCCAGACGAAGGGCGGTTTATTTTCTTAGGAACTCATTTTCAAAAGTTCTTTGACCAGAGATTGAGTCATTATCACTAACAATTTACTATAATAATATTTAAGCCGACATTAGGAAAAAATAAAATGTAATTTAGTATGTTGATATAGTCATACCAAAAGAAAAAAAAAAGAAAAGTTTTAAAGCATTAAAAAAATAACTTAAACTCTTTTTGCTATTTTTGTGTTTTTTTTTTAAGTCGAAAACATCCTTAAGTTGCATCATGTATTTTATTCTTCTACATCCTTGATTGACATTTCTCAGTCTTATTTTTTTTTTTTTTGATTCTATTCCAAAATTTCGCATTTTACTTTATCATTATTTGAATACTATTCCCATTTTATTTCATCTTATTTGAATTAATTTTTTTTGTTCTTATCCTTTTTGTCCTTTATCTATTTCTGTTTTATTTTATTCTTTTACATTGTATGTTTTTAATTTCATTTTATTTATTTAACATTTTTATTTATTTTTATTTATTATTTATCTATTTTTTATTTGACCCCAACCTTTTTTTAATCCCAGTTTGTTCCATTCATTTTTGAATTGACATATTTCTATCATGTTCCATAATATTATATTTCATTACCGACTATTAATTCCAATACCCTTTCTATTCCATTTTATTTAACTTAATTTCATTCTATATCATTTGAATTATATTTCACCATTTCGATTTTAATTTATTCTTTTCCTTTTTATTCTCTGTCATTCTTAATAATCAAAATCCGTACTTTTTTTTTCGTCTTTAATTATATATTTTTTTTTTAATCTCATTCTAATTATTTGTTTAATCAGTATTTAATTTAAACGTATTTCAATCCCATTTTGTTAACATAATTTTTTGTAAATTTACATACAGTCAAAACTCCATTAAGTGCTCTCCCTAAGAACTCTAAAAATCCTTTCTTGGTAAAACTTTGTGAGAAAAAGAAATTCATAATTAAATGAAAATTCGTGAAATTGCTTAAAAAGGTATTCTTCCTTTGCAATTTTAAATGATCGGAATTCCATTTTATTTCCACCATATTTCCCTTAATTTCTTCTTTTCAATTATTAAGTTCTTAATCCATTTTATTTCTATTATCTTTCATTTTATTTTTTAATATCTATTCTAAGTAATATTTAAATACTACTATCGTTTTAGCATACATCTATTAAATCTATTTTTCTTTAAGACCAAAATCTTTAACAAAAAAATAAACAATTCTTTTTTTATATATGTATATATATATTTCTTTTTTTTTTTATTTTTTTGTGACAATTATCAAATTAAGTATTTTTCATTTTAAATTCTTGGTCTGTTGCTTCCTCTTCATTTTGACACTACAATTTTTTGTTCTTGTTGCTGCTGTTGATGTAGTTGTTGTTATAGTTGTTGTTGTAGTTGTTGTTGTTGTTACGGCAGCTGCATAAACAGCGGATGCAATTGTGATAATATCCCCAACATTGCAGGCCAATTAAATGCGCGTGCGCCTTTAAGAACCTTTAACACAAACCAGGCCAGGAGGAACACAACAACAACAGAAAAAAAAACACACACACACACACCAAGACCAAGTTGTTAACTGCCAAAATATATATATGTATATGTATGTATGTATGTATATATAACGCTTCCTTTTCGGAGTGTATGTATCATCAAACAGAATTTTGTAAAGGCAACGCAACAAGTTCAAAAGAACAACACAACACGGAAAGCGTTTAAGCAAAATATCTTCAACTTTATTAACAACAACGAACAAAAAACAGAAAAAAAAATAAGAAAAAAACGAAGAAAGATTGCACGTCACAACAAAATGTGACGACAAAAAAAAAAAAACAGCAAAAAGAATTGAATGGGGGGGGGGGGGGGGGAAGGGAGGGAGAGAGAAATAAATGTGTTGACCAGTGCAGGAAGTTGACAGATTTTTTTTGAAGGGATTAAATATTCGAAGAAATTCATTTTAATTATCATTCAATATTCTCTTTGATTGGAATATTTCTTATGGCAAAGAGTTCGATGAAAATAAATCCTTTCATTCGTTTTGCATTAAAGCTCCGCTCCTGGTTTTAATTTAAAAAAAAATAAAAAATAAATATTTGTTTCTCTCTTTCACACACTGTTTTATTGTTATTGTTGTTATTGTTGTTGTTTGTGCTCGTAACGGGGTGAATGTCATCAGGATTTTTATTTGCCAAGCGGTCAATTGCCTTTTGGTTTTCATGAAATGACAAAAAAAAAAAAAGCGAAAGAAAAAAAAAAACAAAAACAATTTTATTCGTCAGAGACGGAGGAGACGCGCCACCAGTAAACCGACTCTGGGTGTGTGTGTGTGTGTGTGTGTGTGTGTGTGTGTGTGCGAGTGTGTGAATTGCTGACGAATGCAAGAAACAAAAAAACAACAAAAAAAATAAAATACATTATGTATTTTTGGTTGTATGATTGTATAATCGTGACGCGAAGTAACAAAACCAGAACAAATGAGCCATGCGAATTGCGAATTTATATGTGAAGGGTAATCCCCCCAAACACCCTGGCCACCACTCCCCCCTCCTGACACTACCGCCACCCGCTCAACACACTTGAAAATTTCTCTGATTAATGCAAAAAAAAAAAAAAAAAAAGTGCTTACGAAATGTTTAACAAGAAACTCGAGAAATTTAAATTTTTTTCAATTGCAAAAATTTGGGTTAAGAAAAACTTCTCATGAGTTCTTATTACTTAAATAAATTTTGATTTCAATTTATACCGAACTAAAAATATAGATTTTGTAATAAATTTAACATTTTATAATTATATAATTTATTATATATATTTACTGATATTATACTGATGTTTATTTTTTATAGAAATTATGAATTTTTATAGAATAAAAAATTTTTTTTTTTTAAATAAATATAGGATATACATATATAAATATCTTTAATACTATATTTCAATAAAATTTTTATTAAATTTAAATGTATTTAAAATTCATTTTATTTTTTTGTATTGAGAATCAAATAAATAAAAATGTAAAATATATTCCTCAAGTGAAAATATAAAAAAATATCAAAGAATTTCCCAAAATTCAAATATTTGTTGTTGCATCGCAAAGTAATTATTATTTCTATTATCTATAATCTTTCAATTCATATAAATTAAAATTTCAATAAAATTGATAGAAAATAAAGAAAAAAAAAATTGTTTAACAATATTAATAATGTTAAATTCCTTTCCTCATATAATAACGTATAAACTTTAAATTTCACATGGATTTTCTCCAGTCCCAACAATATGCAACCGCAACGAAGTCATTTGTAAGTCAACGAACCGTCCCAGTCGACCAACAACAACAACAACAATAACAACAACAAAAACTACAACAACTACAACCTACGAGTATACAAGTGAGTATTTATCTATAGTTATTTATATTTATTTATTTTTTTTATTATTTTTTTTCGCTCATATGGAGTCAAATTCGAGTGAATGGCACAGCGGCACACTCACATACACACACACACACACACACAACGTCCTTGCTTCAGTTAACAACAACAACAAGCCGAAGTTGTAGCCAAAGCTGAAGATTGAGTTGGAGCTGTTAAGATGGAAGCTTTAAAATCGGAAGCAAGGGAGCTTGGGAGAAGCGAAAAAAAAGAAAAAAAAAAATAAATAAATAAAAAAAAAAAAATGTTGTTAAAGCGATCAATGCTGCTGCTGTTGTTGTTGTTGTTGGCAATGACGCTGCAAATGTTGTTGTTGTTGTTGCTGTTAATGTTGCTGTTGTTGTGTTTGTGTGGTATGCCCATGTCTCATTGCTGGGTTAGTTACCCCCAGCGCAATGGCAATGAACCAGAGAACCATTGACCGACCAGAGACAAGGCGCGTCGCCGCCAACAATAATAACAACAGCAACAGCAACTGCAGCAACAATGCGGCCATGCAACTTGCAACACAAGCACACGATCGCGCCATCATCGGTTCCAGTTTTGGTTTTTACACCCCGCCCCATCCCCCCCCCCCGATTCCATAGCAATTCAATGCGAAAAACTGGTTTGTTTTCGGCAAACAATTTGCAACATGCTGTTGCTGCTGCTGCTGCTGCGACGCAAAGTGCAATGATCGCAACGAGGCTGCAACATCATGATCATAAGCCAGAGGGAGATAAGCGGCGAGTGAGTGATAGAGAGAGAGAGAGAGAGAGAGAGATAGAGGAGGAGGAAGTTTAAGTGGTTTTGGCAGCGGTGGTTCGCTTTATGGTGGGCAGTGGTGTTTGGCTGGCTTTTTCATGTTGATTGTTTTTTTTTTCCCTTCTCCCCTCCCCCCCACTTTCCCTCCTTCTCCTGCAATGACGTTGGTGGGCAAACAAACAACAGAAAAAAAATATATACATATATATATATATGCGTCATGGCAAAAGGCGTGGGATTTGGAAGTGAGACAAAGGCAATAACCAAACCTGCAAATAGGCAAAACAAAAAGGAAAAAAAAAAAAAAAAACGATTAAAAAATTAGCCCACAAAGCCTTAAGAAAGGAGAAAGGAACTGCAAGAGATCCAACCGAAAAAATAAAGTAAATGTCATGGATTTACAAAAGAAAGTTGCATTTACCTAAAAACCAAAGAAATTGTTGGAAAAAAAATAATAAAAATATAAATAAAAAATTAAAATAAATATGCGTTTAAAACCTTTAAGGCTTTAAATTTAAAGTCAATAATCTAATACTTCATATATAATTATGATAACGAGTTTCGAAAGTATTATATGGTTTATTATTTTGTTTTCTAATATTTTCCATATATGTTTTTCAGGATTTTCAATTATATTTTAAATTTTATACCATTTTATATTGACTAGACAAGTTCTGTATAATTTTTATTTTCATTGATCGAATAATATACATATGTATATTAAATTTTTAAAATGGAATTCATAATTCCGTTTTTAAATATATTCAATATATAGTTTCAATATTTCTAATAATATTTTTTATATATGTACATATATAAAATACGGAGCAGTGTTTTTTTTATATATCTAAATAGAACCTATATTTTTTAGATCTCTAATCTATAATCAATTTAATATTTGCATTACTCAGAGATCTCTACAACTACTTATATAAAGTAAATAAAGAATTGTTTATAATGAATAAATAAATAAAGAAAATCGTTCTAAAAACACATAAAATTAAACCAAAAAAAAAAAGCAAAAATCTCTTTTACGATTACAAGAATTAAAAAAAAAGGTTTGAGATTATAATAAGATGAAATAGGTAAATAGAAGATCTCACTTGATTGGATCTATAAAATATTAAATTCAATACATATTATGAAATTAAATTTAATATAATTCGCAAATGATGATTAAATAAATAATAGATAAATAATTAAAGATGAAGGAGAAGATCTTGCTTGGTATATATTTTTAATATAAATGATAAATGATGGATCAAATATATAAAGTAATGATCTAGAAAATATCTAAACTCATTTTTCTAAAGAAAACAACAATAATTAAATATAATGATCTATAGATCAATCATACGATCATCATCTTAGGCAACATTCTATTATTCAATATATTGTTAATTAAGTTGATCGTGATCTCAATCACTTTCTACTTGAATACGATCGCTCTATGGTGTTATTCAATTTTTTGTTTTTTTTTTTTGTTTTAATGAATATGCAAATCATATTGCTAACAAAGCAGAAAAAAAAAAAAAACCTTCTCTAGCTGTCGGTCAGTCAGTCACAAGGGAGATGGGTTAAGGGGAGGGTTTGGTGGTGGCGGGGGGAGGTGGAAGAACTTTCCAAAAGTTCCCAATTCTCTTTTAGCCAACTCAGCCGAATCGAAAAGACAAAATGCCAAAAAAGCGAAAACCGCATAAAACCACAATCTTCTTGGCTTTCTTCGTCTCTGTATCCCCTCTTCTCTGTCTCTCTCTCTCTTTCTGTCTCTTTCTCACTCTTTCTCTGTCTCTTTTCATTTGCTCTTGCCCTCCGCACAAAATTTGGCAATGAACTTGAAACACGTGTAAGACGTATGAATAATTCTGCGCCACATTTTGGCCAACAAAGACAAAGACAAAAAAAATTTAAAAGGGATACACAACAAGTGTGTAAGAAAGAGATGGGTCGAGATTTAAAGGTAGAGAGGGAGACAGAGAGGAAGTGTTACCAAGTATGTATGTATATATTTTTTTCTCTTTTTTTTTTTTTTTGTTTCTGTTTGTATTTTTGGCCCGTTGAGTTTAAGTTCGACTTTTGTAATATTTTTGCATGATTTACGAAATGTATGAAGAGAAGAGTGGCAGAGAAGGAGGGAGGAGGTAGAAGGGCAGCTACCTTGCTTATCACCCTGTCTCTCTCTCTCTCTCTCCCTGTCTCTGTCTTTTAACCCCTTCCCCATTTTATAAGCGTTATATTGTATTTTTAATTATTTTCGGCGTAATAACCTAGATTCGTGGCGTCGACACGTAGAGTTGGTCGGTCGGTTGGTCGTTTGGTCGATTGGTCGATCGGTCGCTTGGTCAGTCATTTGTTTGAATCCCCCCTTCACCCTCCCCCACCATACTCCTCTCAGCGCCATTATGGGTTTGGGGTTCTTATGCTTTATTCTTTGTATTCTCCTTTATGCATTCTCTTTTCTTTTGATTTCATTTTTATTTTTTTGTTGGTTGTCTTCTTTGCTTTTTGCCCGAGCGCCATTTTTTTCTTTTTTTTTTTCTTTCCATTTCGATTCTTTTCAAGAGATACATAGATGATGGTGTGTGGTGAATGACACTTTGTTATAATTTTTCCAAATGGAATTGACTTTTTGAGTACTTGAGTACTCAAATGAAGGCATCGGCAAAAGGTCTTAAATAGTTTCTGCCAAGAATGTTAACCAAATGCAAAAAACAACAACAAAAAAAATATTAAATGTTGTCTTACATTTGTTTTTTTTTTCTAAAATTTGTTTCAGGATTTTAAATACACAAAAGATGAGATTCTATTTTTTATATAAATTAAACTGTATACAATTTTTGTTCAGTTCTTTAATGGTTCTAATGTTTATAATCTTCAAAAATCGCTCAAAATTCTACTTAAAAATAATCTTTAATCCATGTAAGACCGCTAGAGGTCTCTAGTGTGTAATTGAAGTATCTTATGTAACCTTATACATACATATATCTATATATAACAATCCTTGATCACTTTTACATATATGTACATATATAGGATTTATGAACATTAATTTAGCCTAAATGATAAAAAATTATTCCAAAATTCTACTGAAAAAAATGTCACCGCTAGATGTCTCTAGTGTGTTACTTAAGAACTTCATATAATCCAATTTATTTACAAGATTTTATACATAGTAATTCTTGATCAAATCTAAAAGTTCTAATTTCAATATTCTACTAAAAAGAAAATTTCATAAATTCATCTTAGGCCGATAGGTGTCTCTAGTGTGTTGCTTAAGTAACTCGTTCAATTTGGTAGGGTATTTGGAAAGCCTCAAGCTAATTTACATAAGGTTTTCCTTTATTTTATTATGATTATTTTTAGACTAATCATCTTAACAAATCTTTGTCGTAAACTCTTCCTACAAACACTTTTAATTTTCCTGCCTTTTTTAAGTTAACATGTTCACACACAATATTTCTCTCTCTCTCTCTCTCTGTCTGTCTGTCTGTCTTCTCTTTTGCCTAATAACACTTCCTCATCCTAGAACAGGTACCTATCATAAAATATATATACATACATATATATATATGTAGAAAAAAACAAGGCTATCAACAGACCCCAAAAACTGACAGTTCATTCATCAAGCCTAGCAAACCTTTTTCTCTACTTTACACCGCTACATCCCTCCACTAGTCCATCTACCTGACTACGAAAAAATGAAAAAAGAAACAGAACGAGAACAAGAAAATGTAGAAATAGGAATAAAAGTTGAAGTTGAAGTAAAAGAACCCATAAAGAGGCTAACCATAACCTAACGCACAAGATATACCGCATACGAAAAAAAAAAAAATGGACATTCCAATTGGAGAATGGAACGGTACCTAGAAAAACGGCTACCTTTGCCCGCAAGCCATACGGGTTGGAAGACGGTGGCGTGGGGGGGGGGGGGGTTAGCCATAATTAATGGATTCTTCATCCAAACATTGCGTCGGCATACCAAATGAATGTTCTTCAATATATATACTATATGAATGTATATAATAGAGTAGTAGATTGACTCACCTGTAAAGAGAATAGAAAGATAAAATCATGGTATTAGTGTAATTCATTTAAACATGGCTAATTTATTTAAGGGTACCCTCACAACCCACCTCACACCCAACCCTATTAATACATATAAGTATAGCATAAAATAAACTTCCGTGTTTTGTTTTTTTTTTTTTTTTTTTGCGTTGTTCACGTTTATGATTGTGGCATGTGCGCGCCATGAAAATGCAAAACGGAAAAATATAAAATAAAATAAAATAAAAATAAAAAAAAATAAACCCTTGCTTTCAGAGTTCATAGCCCAGAGTCAAAAGCCCGCCCAGTGATTCTCTACATTATCCTAACCCCTCTGTACCTCACCTCCCCGACTTGGATATGGATACATATATATTTATATGGCTTATCTTATCATCATTGAAACGCACGTGAACTGAACGGCAAATGAATAGACTCAACTTGTGGGTTATAGTTTATATACATATATATATACAATAAATGTACATATATACTTATACATACATACATATGTATATATAAATATTAAGAACGTGTATTGGGCAATTTAACGTAAAGGGCATGACTCTATTACAAGGTTGAATTAGATAGAATAGTTTAAACAGATATCAGAAATCAATATACTATACAAATAGATATTGAGTATATATACATACATATGTACATAGTACTATATACATAGATATATGTTGTCAACATTACTTCTATTAATAAATCTTTGATGCATTTTTTTTTCAGAGTTATTTAATCTAAAACAAACAAAATTAAGATAACATTAATTTTTTATTCTATCAAAAATTAAAAAATCAAAAAATTGTGTTATTCACAACACTAAAAAAAATTAAATATTGATTGACATTAAAATTGATCGATTTCTAAGTTAACAAAAAAAAATCTTGCAAAATAAGTTGAAAATTAGTTCATGTCTTTTGAGTCAGTTTAAAAACATTTTAGCATCAAAATGTAATAGATTTTATACTTTAATTATGTATTAAAATAAATGTTCAAATTAAAATATAATAAATACGCAGTTTAAAAATATAAAATGCAATTTTTTATGCTTTAATTATTTTAGTAAAATATTTAATTACAAATATTTAAAATTTGCCTATAGAAAAACGAAGCATTTTAAAGATTTAAAAAAACAAAAAGATATTAGTAAAGAAGAAAGTAAAGAAAAAAGTAAAGGAAAAATTAAAGATCAATTAAATTTTTTAGTACAGAAAATAGAACTTAAAAAGTTTTACCAAACTAAAATGAAAAATCTAAATTTGTAATTTTTATAAAGGGCCTTAACCCAAGTAATTCTAGTTCAAAATCATTAACAATATATATTATATACATATGTACATATATATATACACACATGTATGTATGTACATACATATGTACATAATCATATGGGGATGGGTTTTATTTAATTTGTGACCTTTTCAATCAATCTGAAATCACTTTATTGAGGCATAGTTTGGTTTATATCAAGAGCGATTGTTATCGCCAATGAAGGTTATTATCGAATTTGAACTATATTGAACTTTTTCCCTCACCCCAAAAAAGGGAAGTGATTGCCACATTTAGATACAAGTCACAGCGGGGGCAGACTAGACACATACATACATACATACATATAAATATATATACATACATATATATATTTTTAGATGTTTTTTTTTTGTTTAACTATATTTGTTTTAGTTCATTAGAAAAACCATCAAAAAAAAAAAAAGTTGAATGTGTGGTGCGTTTTGAGGCATAGACGGACAAAGTTCTATAACAAAATTTCCATACATACATACACACACACACACACACACACACACACATATATACGAGACAAGAGTGTACCTAAATTGTTTTCAAAAATTTATGTATGGCAATATTCGGGGGTACACACACACACACAAACAAAGAAAAAAGGAAAAATTATTTCGAAGTTCAAGGTCAGTAAACTTGCTACGCACACGCACAATGGGAAACGATGAAGGCGACGGTAACAGCGGCAGCAACGACAATGCCAACAACAGCAGCAGCAGCAGCGTCAGTCGAAGTCGTTCATTCGTATACACAGATACACACATACATATATAACGCAGAACCGAATGAGTGCTGCTGCTGCTCTCTCTCTCTCTCTCTCTCTCGTTCGTCTCTCGCTCTCTGTATTTTTGTATGATCTTTATTGTTGTTGCTGTTGTTGTTCACATACATTTTTAATGAAACTAGAACGAATTTCAAATGAGTTGTGTGGAGCGGGGCTCTTAATGTGTTATTGTTGTTGTTGTTGTTGTTGGTCATGTCTCTCACTATGTCTATGAGTCGTTTGAACAAACTAGGGGACTAGGCAGGGGATCCACACACAAATACATACAAAACTTACACACGGCACACCATTGGGATAAAATAGAACGTAAAATAAATGTAAAAAAAAAGAAGAAGAATAAGGCAAAAAGATACATTCTAATGAGTATAGGAAATTGCTTAAAGGGATCATTTTTTTTTTTTAATAGAAATATGTGCGGGTGTGTAAAAAATAATATTAAGTTTATAGTTAATGATGATCTTATAGTTTGAACCGGTTAAACACAGAATCTATGTATATATAATACACATACACAAACATACATATATAAATATATGTATATGTATCTATGTATGTATGTACATTAATCATTTAAAGTTTTGCGTGTTAATGAAATATACGAGCAAAAAAAAAAAAAAATTTAAATAAAATTTGGTGTTGAAAAACTTGTTCAAACACACAATTTAATTCTTAATGTGTGTGTGAGTGATGGCTAAAAGTGCGAATCAAGGGTCAAAGCACGGCATGAAGGTTAACCACCAAATGGCTGCCCACTGATAGTTAGTAATAATAATAATAATAGTAAGTAATAATGATAATGTGATGATTAGAATGTGCCAAAATATACATCCATAAAAAAAAGAGGAAAACATATTTTAACCATTACAAGCTACATTATAACTACATATATATATTTGGCTATAATCAACACTAAGCTAAAACAAAAAAAACGGAAAGTTGTTTAACAACTTTTTCACCCTCCCACTATTTTTATATCCCTCTCTCTCTCTCTCTCTCCTTCTCTTTGGAGATGTATCTTTTTCTAGACGAAACCGAATGCCATGTAAGAGAAAAAAAAAAAAAAACAAATTTGTTTGGTATTTTTTTTCTGTTGATTCTGAAATCAAAAGTTTGTTGTAAGTTCCACTCCTCTGATCCCCCCTCCATGATTCTATCTCTCTCTCTCTCTCTCTCTGTATGTGTGTGTGTGTGTTTTGTTCTTTCTTTTGCTACTTTCTTTTGTGCAGCGCTTTCTTTCTTTCAGTGCTACTTTCTTTTGTCGTTATGTAACCTGTTGTGGCCATGGCCTGCTTCTTTTTTATTTTTTTCTTTCCTTCTTTCTCACGTTTCCTTTGTTTTTGTCTTCGCTTGGACTTGGTCAAGAGAAATGGGTTAATGGGCAGAGAAAGATGTTGTGTTTGTGTGTTGTTTTTATTGTAATTTTTGAAGGTTATCGCTTAGGGAATTAACCAAAACAACAAGATCTTTCTTCTTTTTTTTTTTGTTTTTTTTGGAAAATCATGTTAGTTTATAGAGAGAGAGAGAGAGAGAGAGAGAGAGAGAGAAAAGATTGAAATCAGTTTGGGAAAAGTGTTTCATGGAAGCAGATAAATCAACAAAAAAAAAAAAAACCATTCCAATTGAGATAGGTCTATAAATGGAAACTTTCTTTTAGTGGTTGGAAAACAAATTTCTAATATACCACAAATACGTTAATATTGATTTGGCATATTTTTTAAACATTTAAACAATTTTTAAAAAATATTAATAAATATTTTTAGCTAAATTAAATTGTATTTAGTTCAGAATTAAATTAATTTAAACCTTACGAATTAAAGATTGTCAATCAAGTTTTGGTATTTCGAAAACAATTCTTAGTCGAGTTTATAATTAATAACTATTTAAAATATTTTTCAAAAAAACTAAACTAAAAAAATATATATTTTAGCCTATTTAAAATTAAATTAAAATTGTTTATTCTTTAGATTTAAGTTTATTAAAAAATTAACGATTGACAAATGAGTATTAATCGAATCAAAAGTGTTTTTTTTCAGTATTTTTTGACTTTTAGAAAGGAATTCCAACTTTGTTTAAAAAGAAGTTAAATCGTTTTTGAAATGAAAGAAATAAGATGAATAATATTAATATTAATAATCAAACATTAATATTCATTATTTTAATGGCACTCGAAAATATAGTAAAACTTTTCATATATTTAAAAAATCTTTAATTAAGAAACTCATTGTTAAACAATATTAATTAATTAAAGTAATATATTTTAAAAATTGAAACTAAAATACTAAATTAAAATAAAATAAAAACGAAAATATTAAATTGAATGGAAAATATTAAACATGAACTAATGACAACAATTTGGAAAATAGTTCTAAATTGATAGACTTTTCTTTTAGATTTAAAATAACTATTTAATGACATTTTATATATTTGTTTTTACATTTATATTTTATAATGAAAATATTCCATAGAGTTCAACAACTTACAAATAATTGTATTTAAAATAAATATATATGTACATATATTTCAATATTGATATTAAAAAATTTTAATTTCCGTTTTCTTAGGTGCTGCTGTTAGCTACGTGACATATGGTCAGAATTGAATATATACCCACATACATATGTATATATATTTATGTATGTATATGTATATTTTTTCTTTATTTCCGAGATCAACAAAAATTTATGCAGTATATAAAGTTCAAGCGTGTTATTATTATTGTTGTTGTTATTTTTTATGATTAATGTTAAATTGTTATAGGCTGAATAAGTGAGTGAATGGTATAGTTAAGATGATGTCACTCGAAATTAAAGTTTGAAGTTCTAATGGCCAACACAAAGCCTATTAAAACTAACTTTTTAGCTCAGTCATGGCTAAAAATGTATTATGTTATTTATATATACCCTTTATAAAACATATAAAAATCAAACAATTGCTATAATTATAAATGTATGTATGTATATAAAACAATGAAAGATTTAATAAACTTAAAAAAAAAACTTTAAAAAACGTTTTTTTCCTTCACTTTAATTAACAACAAACAAATTTAAAATATGTGCAAAAATTAAGCCATATTTTTTAGAGGGTATTTCAAAGTCGTCACTTAAATTTAATCCATTGATTTCTATTAGAAAAATATAATTTTTGGTTTTTAGTAGTTTTTTTGCCAAGTCAGAGAATAATTCGCGTAATTAGGCAAGTTCAAGTAACCTTTTTGCTATTTGTTTTTTTTTTTTTTTTTGAGTTTGGTTTGAGCCAAGTTTGTCATGGCTCAGTTGCCAAGCGGCCTACCAAGCAGATTAGATAGACAGATGATGATGATGGGGTTCTCTTTTGGGCAGTTTTTTTGTTTTTTTTTTTCTGTTGGTTTTGGCTGTGTGCCTGGCATATTCAAGTGTCAATTACAATTGCCTCAGGGGCGAACAAACAAAAAAAAAGAAAAAAAAGCAAGAGAACAATTTTTTTTTTTATTTTTTAAATGATATACACAACGGAGGTAAGCATTTAAAATGCGTAAAACGAAAAAACGAACTTGAACTTGGACAAAGGAGGAAGAGCCTCTACCTTTTGCCTGTCTCGATAAGCGAGTGTGCGAGTGTGTGTGCGTGTGTAGAGTTTTACCCTCTGATACGGGCAAACTATATATGTACATACATACATATGTATGTATGTATCTCAAAGTCAAGGGCTCCCCCGTTGGGCTAAAACGTGTTGAAAATCTTTAATTACCTAGATCATACAAATATATACATTTGTTCAAATCAAATTGAAACAAAAGAAGAAGAAAAACCAAAATTATTAAGGGGAGTTGTGTTTAAAACTACGTGGCACGCGGCACGTTGGACGCCATTTTTGTTGCTGTTTAGTTTTTTTATTTTTTTTGAGGAAGCTCCAAAAGAAAGAGAATTTTGTGTGTGTGTGTGTTTTTTTTTTTTATTTCGTATTGAAACAACTTTTCAACGCCAGTTGCTCAAATTTTATGCGGGCAACATTAACAAGAAGAAAAAAGAAATCAAAGAACACGCACCAAAAAAAAAAAAAAATGAAGAGAACAAAAAACCAACTTTTTTTTTTCTTGGTGCCTGTTTCTTTTTTTTTTTTTTGATTTTGTATTTTTTTTTTTTTTTGCCCAAAAAATAATGAAAATGTCAATGTCCGAACAACCTTGAAAGAAGCCAGAGGAGAAAAGCTGCCAATGGCGAACCCAAAAAAAAAAAAAATGAAACGAAAGACGAGAGAAACAGGGCAAAGAGAAAGAGATAGAGATATAGAGAGAAAGAGAATCACTTAAGTGTAAGGGCTAAACCAGGCAACAATTTGCAATGCGCATAAAGTTGCCAAAAGGGTTTTTTTTTTTTGTATTTTTTGTTTCTTTACCACATTTAACATTTATCCGCCATCTATGTATGTATGATATGGGTAATTTCAAAGTCAAATTTATATATGTATGGCAAGGGGAATGGGGGGTGGTGGGTGATGGCCCCGATATCTTCGGGGGGGGAATGGTTATGTTATCCCAATGGATGGGATTAGAATTGAGGAAAGGCACTTGAAATTCAATGCGTAATAGATAAACGACAAAGACTAGTGCACAGAGGAGAAAGAAACGGACATTCGGACATCAATGCAAATGATTGACAGTGAAAACTAATTATCCAAGTTCTTCTGTATTCCAATTTCACAAAAAAAAAAAAAATAATAAAAAAATCAAGAATAATGCGTAAAGAAAGAATATGTTGATACGAAACACTGTCACAAAATTTGTTGACAGAGAATTTTGTAATGAAATTTACATAAAATACAAGAAACCAGAAATTGATTCAAAAACAAAAAACAAAAAAAAAAATATATATTCTTTAGCAAAAGACCTGTAAATACCTTGCGGAATAAGAATAATATGAAATCTATATTGAATTTTAATTTGAATGTTTAATTTCTAAAAGATATATTAATTGAATTCAGTAA
Organism: Drosophila emarginata; assembly: GCA_037075365.1. NCBI lineage: Eukaryota > Metazoa > Arthropoda > Insecta > Diptera > Drosophilidae > Drosophila > Drosophila emarginata. The sequence goes on from JBAMCD010000296.1 coordinate 6,896,623, forward strand.
GTTTTCTTTGATCTCTAAGTCTCTTTTTTTATGCATTATATAATTTTGTATAGATCTTATATAGCAATATTTAACTAAATCTTTATTTAATATCATAATCTGCCCGATATTGCGTATCTATATAATAACAATTATATATAATAAAAGTTTTATATTTCAAAAATTTCCGCGTTTGAAAGCTCAACAAAAGCTTTCGCCATACAACACAGTGGCGCATTTAGCGTTCAGTATAGAAAACTGTTTCTCCAATTGATTTAATTTAGATAACAGCCGCCAGGTGCGCTTAATTTTGTTGTTATTAAATTCTATTGCATGCAACTAGGCTGAATAGTTTTTTTTCCATTTTCCAAGTAACCGTTAGATCTACAATGATTCATTTTCAAAACTATCAAAAATATACATAAGTGGTGTCTATATAATCAAAATGTAAATTACATTGCGGATATTATAAAAGAAATTGATAATTTGATTATGGTAAATGCTTGTCAAAATAAATGAGAAATTTGTCAAAAATTTGTCCAAGAATTATTAGTGTGTGTGTGTGTGTGTGTGCAAAAGCTTTTAGCATAGATTTACAGTTCTTTGACGTCATAGGTTGGAGCATTTTGAAGGAAAAACCCGAATTGAGTTCATGAACGTTTGTCGACTTCAATTTTATCGTAAGCGGCTGGGTGACTAGAAAACAAAAAAAAAAAATTGTGCACACACACACACACACACAGAGAGATATATGTATACATATATATTGCACCACATGCAAACATTTGAAAAAAAAAGCATGCACATAGACATAGAGGCAAATGCATTTGACGGCGCCGCCGACAGCAACAGCAACATTGCAACGAGGTCACGTGCACAACTGTTGGCTGGCAATATGGCGCTCTTTACACAATGATAACACTCGCTCACTTTTGCTACAAAGCCCCAACCCCTACACCAAACCGAACCCCAGCCCACCCCACCTCGCCTCATCCACAAGCATTGCTCCCCATCCTCTCACTCATTTGCACGCTCGCCCAGAGCAAAACTCGAGCTCTATGAAAATGCATTGCAAGGTTGCACTATTCTGCTGTGCTCCTCTAACCCTGCGGACCGGCCCCTGTCGCTCCCCGTTCTGCCATCATCATCATTTGCTTTTACGGCATAAAGCTAGCTCATTGCTCAGGCCCAGGCGAATGAACTGAATTGACCCGCTTCGGTATAACCTCTAAAAATTTTTATTCATATTGAGAGGCACTTCATGCAAGTGTGAGAAAGGGAAAGAGAGACAGAAAGAGAGAGAGAGAGTGAGAGAGAGATATCTCTACAATGTTTATTCAAATTTTTGTTGTGCAAGAGAGAGAGAGAGAGAGAGAGAGAGAGAGCGCGAGAGAGAGAGAGAGTGGGAGATGGAGACTCGGTCTAGGCCTGGACAATAAAATGGCCATGAGATTTGATTTTTGATTTCACATTTGTTTGATTCTTTTCAAAAGCCTTTTACAATAAATATATACATATATTATATGTATATGATGTTTTTTTTTTTTTTTTTTGATTAAGGATTGAATTAAAATGATTGGAACTATTCATTGATTTCATTATACAAAATGAATTGAAATGCTTTTCACTTCAATTATGTTCAATTAAAATTTGTTTACTCTTTGATATTTTGATTTTAAGCGAAAGTTATTTGATTTAATATTATTTTTTACAGAATTTTGTTTAAATATAATATGATATACATATAAATGATATATGTATTTTTATCATATTGAACTTTGAAGTTAATCTTTCTATATAGATGATAATTATATAAAATAAAAATCTTTTTATCAATTATTAATCTTTAATAAATGAAAAGAATTATCTATTATGTTATAGTATAAGCATAAATGTATATATATGTATATATGTATATATATATATTTATATGTATACTTAAGGAATATTGCTTTTAATTTTAAAATAAATTAGCTCACGTTTTAAAGCATAGCACTTTCTTATATTTAAAGTCATATTCATTTACTTTAGTTATAGCCAAAAATATTTCAGAAGATTTAGCTGAATTCTTTGTCTGACTCTTTTATCTATTTTCTATTATTATGGCAGGACATAAATTTGAATATAATATTTGGATAACATAAATATAAAAAATCATATTTAATAATTTCGGTATATATGTATGTATGTATATAGACTACAGATCCAATTCCATTATTATTAAATAATCTAACAATAATTTTGAAAGTTAAGCTTACTGTAAATTAAAGTTTGCTTTTAGTTTATTTCTGTAATTTTAGAAATTTCATTAGAAACTCTTTTCGAGGATCACAAAAATAGTAAGAGAGAGGGAGACAGACAGAGAGAGAGAGAGGGAGAGCTGTTAGAGAGCTTTTGTTGCCTTTCCGTTTGTTTGTATTGGTAAATTGTTCCTGACACTTCCGTTCGCCATGTAAAAAAAATAAAAGCTTTGCCAAAAGCTTTTGTCGAAATGGCAAAAATCTCCTCAGTGTGTGTGTGTGTGTTTGTGTGTGTGTTTAGCACACAAAAATTGAGTGCAAGTTCAGCACACAGACGAAATAGAGGGAAGGAGGGAGAGAGAGAGAGAGAGAGTGAGACATCTACCAGTTAGTACAAAAACTTAGTTGCAGCTGCCTATTTCTCTACCCCTGTGTGTGTGTGTGTGTGTGTGTGTGTATGCATGCATATTGCGCTTGTGTGTGTAAATTTAGATCGAGGTTATTGCTTTACAATGCTGCCCGTACATTCAACTCATAGTTCAACTTTTATACCCTTTGTGTAGTGAGGGTATAACTAAACTAGCAAATCTTACCCCCCCCCCCCCCACAAAATTTAAAAATAACAGACAAAAGGAAGCATTTGCGTCACTGAAATATAAAACATATATATATAGATTGTTTTAATCCCAATCTAATAGTAAAACGTCTCGATCATGGCTAACTAAATAATTTTAAGTAAATGAAATCATCTAAAATTATTACACTAAGTCATATTTAAAATTCTAATTAATATTAGAATAAAATTAAATAAATTATTAATAGATATATCCTCATTATCCTGTTACAGAGTATTTGAAAGTTGTCTTTAGGATTTTATCTATGGAATGTCTATTTATGTTATGTTTTTTTTTTTTTTGTTTTCTGTTTAGCAACAAACATTCGAAAAAATAAAGAACTCGCAATAAGAAAACAATTATGTTGAATTTATATTTTTTGATTTTCAATTGCATCAACATGCAAATCGTGTGGGTTGACGGGGTTTAACCGAACAAGATTACAAATACATATACATACATATATATCATATGATGAGATATTTTCTCGGGAAAGAGAGAGAGGGAGAGCTAGAGATATTTATTTTTATGAGTTACTTGACTCAGTTTTTGTATTTGCATTTGCATTTGCTTTTGCTTTTATAGTTGCAAGGTTGCATCTGGCGATCAGGTGAAAAACCTTTAATGACATTCACCAAACAATTAAGTTGAGCTTGAACGATATTTGTACTTAAAATGAAAGATTCTATCAATTGTAATGGATTATTGATTATTGATAAGAGATATGCAAACATAATTATTGGTAATTATTAGGATTTATTTTAATAGAATGCAGAAAAAATTATTTTAATTATCTAGAAGAATTAACAAAAGCAAGTGACGTAAGTAATTCTTTTCAAACTTAAATATTGTAGGTCAAAATATTTCAATTATCTAGAAGATGAAACGAAATCAACTAATGTAAGTAAGTAATGTGAAATACTTTAGGCTAGAAATATAATTAATTAAGTATTCTTTAAGTCTATACAAAACTAAATCAATTCTTTAGCTTTACAAGACTTAATAATGCCAATACTGTACAAATAAAAGGCAACAAATGTAATTACTTAAGTAATTAAAGTAATTGGGGCACCATTTACAAGTAAATATTAATGTATTTTAAGTATTTGAAAAGAAAAATCAAATATTTCAGTTTAATATAAATAATTACTTAATTGCAATTACATTTGAAATAAATTTGAATTGATTCATTAGATAGCATCTTATTTAATGGAAATATTTGTTAAAAGAAAAACCTTTCAAAAGAGCAGTTACCATAGAATAAACTTCTTAATCTCAAATCTAAGCAATCTTTTGGCCTTCAGTAATTGTAGTCACAAAGCGGGTCACCCCGCGACAGCTCACTCTCATTTTAACATGGAAAAACAGTTAAACAAATTTTCAGGGGCAAATGAAAAACGAGAAACGAACAACTCAAATTAAACCAAAACAGGAGCGAAACGAATGGCTGAGATGTTAAAAGAAGAGAGAGAGAGAGAGAGAGAAAAAAATAAAGAAAAACTAAGATTAATTTAAGCCCCGGTTTGGTGCGCCTAGTGCCGACCCAGTGACAAATGCAAATTGAAGGTCGTACATTGGCCCAAGACCGATGATGCATTTAACCCAGAAACAGAAACAGAAACAGAAAACAGAGAAACTGAGTAACACAAACTGCATCTCTATACCATGTAACACGTTGCGTATGAGCAATATTGTTTAGTAGAGAAATGTTGAATATAAGGCAAACAATAGAAAGAAAAAAACAATTTACAACCTACACACATATATGTAGAAATCATAAAAATGTTCTTTCTTTTAACCAGCTCCCTACCTACCTCTCTTCTCTCTTCTTTTCTGTCTGTCTATTATTTTTCTTTCACAATTGATAGGATGAAACCCTTGACTCCTGCGCAAAAAGAAGCCCACCTACCCCCTGGAGCAGCAGCTAGCAGAAAACATTTTTATTAGGTCATATGGCTGGCATCCATATCGCCTCATACATCGACTATGGCGATAATAGAAATAAACTTATATATACACACACACACACAAGCATAGAGATACCAAACACATACAGTCACAATACGCACCGAAAAAAAAAAGAAATATAATAACTCGAGCTGTGTCAGGTCAATGAACGCCACAACCATTCCAAGGCCAAAGCCACAATGCCTAGAACTGAGGAGCAATAGAGATAGACTATAACTATAAAAAGAGAGATAGAGAGAGAGTGTGAGAGAGAGGGAGAGCGAAAGATAGATAGAGCAAGCAAGAGGGACCAAGTACTTACTGTGTTGTGTTCTTGATTCAATTTTAAGGGTCCATTAAGGTTTCATTTAGCAAAAACTTTTCTTTCCTTTTTTGACATTTCTTGCTTTGCCTTATTATCCCTGTCAAAGGCTCTCATTGGAAATAGAATTAACTTGGTTGGACAGTTTCAAGAACTTTTACCAACGGGATGAAAAGCCATATTGAAAAGGGATTAATTATCAGCAACAGAGGCGGCGTTTCCTTATCTAATCAAATGTACATATATATATGCAAAAATAAACTAAGAAGTAAAACAAAAATATAATTTCCAAAGAAAGAGAGCCACACTATATACTCTAGAGAGAATGTATAGTTCAGTTTTCTGATCGACATATTTAGAACAAAGTATTATTAGTAAAACAAAATAGAAAAAGTAGACATTTCGGTTGTTAAGTACAATAATATAAAGTATTAAATATCAGAAAAAAGAAAACTTAAAAATTAAACTAAAATTAGTTAATTACAATTAAAATCTTTAGCATTTCCTTTGTAAAAGAAAAAACAACTATATACCAAACTAAAGGCATAAATTGTTGTAATCATTTTTTTTTTTCATATGAAAATTACTAATTAAAAATTTAGTTGAACCTTTTACCAAATATATAAAAGCAAATTTGGCGAAACAGATTTTTATGTTGTTCAACTAAAATTTGTTATGTTGCAACATTTGTAGATTTTCATATATTTTTAATAAATTCTAACTTTTCATATTATATTAGTTTATTTACAACTAAAACTAATTTCAAACTTCTTTCATATATATTTTGTTATTAAATATATTTTCTCATTTTCCAGCTTTTGAACAAAAATTTGCCATGCCTTTTTACACACAAACAAACATTTCAATTAATTTATGTTTTTTTATTCTGTTGCTCTATGCTGAGATCCCACTCAAACAGTAATAATAATAGTAATAAAAATTCTGCCAGTCCATAAATCTCACTGACAAAAGGAACAAAAATAACTACATAAAAAAAAATAAAATAAATGCCACAAATGTCAACAAATGCCCTAAATACTTGATTTGCGATACCCGTCACTAAAATGGGGTATACTGACTTTGACAAGAAGCCAGCAATGGGCAAATAAAGTGAGGATAGAAGCTATCAATCAGTTGAATCTATTGTAATCCTTATTATTTTAATGTAATCCGTCATATTACCTAGAGAATAGAAAATAATCCGAAATAAATTTCAAAGTAAAAGAATTTATGTTTTCCTTTAATTTGTTTATAATTCTCAATCAGTTTAAGCCGAGAGCTTTATGGCTATATAAAAACAAAGTAGTCCGGAATATTTACTAATGAACTGGGGAATCCTCTTTAATATATATATATATACTAACAAATAAAAATCTATTCTAAAATGTTGATCTTGACCTGGTAACTAAAAAAAAAAACTAACATAAGATCCGAAAATTGGCAAAGAATTAAATTTTAAAAACTTCCCTCATTTATTAATACATTTTTGTGCAGTTTTTAAAATTGGATTAGAAAACAGAATACATTTTCATTCTCTCATTTGGCATTTCAAATAGAAAATCATTGTTAAAAAACTATATAAAAGAGTATTTAAAATGTTGTATTCAATTGAACCATTTGTCTTCAAATACACGTGCATATGAATATATTTGTTCTGCATTTGAGTCAAACACATTTTTGGCTTAAACAAGAAACAAAAAACAACAAACAAAAAGCATATAACCAGTTGTTGCCCATAACTGCATCTAAATACAAATTGTTTTACACACAGGGCGTATGAGCAATTTATTTGTTGAAGTAGTTTTGCTTGCAAAACCGAAATATTTGCTAAAATTAAAAGTGAAATGAAATGAAACGAAATGAAATATTTCTCATGCCTTTGAGCAAGCAGCTCTCTTGTTCTTCTTCTCTCTTTCACACTCTCTCTCTCTGTCTCTCTCTCTGTCTCTCTCTCTGTCTCTCTCTCTATCTCTCCCACTGTCAGCGTTGACGATTCGCCATTTGCCAAGTTCAACGACCGCACAAGTCCATGGCCTAGATTTTACAACAGCAAAACGAACAAAAAAAAAAAAATAAAAAAAAAAATTAAACTTAGCTGCGTTTTGCTATCGTCGTCGTTGTCGTTCGCTTTTACTTTCGGTTCGGTTTAGATTTGGTTGTTGTTCGGCTCGATTCGTTAAGTTGTTCGTTTTTTTTTTATTATTTTTTTGTTGGTTATAAATAATCGTTTTGATTATGCGGCGTATGATTAATATGATATGAAATATTAAGTATACGCATGATCATAATTTAACATGCCCAAAACAGACAAAAAAAGAAAATAATACTAAAAGGCTAAAGGAAATGCCTTGTTTCTTGGTTTATTCATTTCTATCAATTGATTCTACTTAAAGATAATATATAAAACTCAATTTGTTATCATTATTCTCGCTCTGCCTTACACATCCCTACACTCTTTTATCGCACGCTCGCTCTCTCTCGCTCTCTCTCGCTCTCTCTCGCTCTCTCTCTCTCTGTCTTTTTTGCCTATCACTATTTGTTTTTGCACAAAGAAAATTTAGGTTAATGAGTTCAACGACCGCTAAGGAAGCACCAAAAAAAATATATGTATATATAAAGCGAAAAAAACGCACACGAAACGATAGAAAGTGAAATCATCCGAAAAACAAAAGCAAAAAGCAGAAAAAAAATGTGTAAAAAACCGTTGCGGGTGATAAAAAGTGAGAGCAGATAGGGCCGCAAAAAGAAAAAAATATATAACTAAAATGGTGGAAGTTGGCATAGAATTGCCAACGTTTGTGTTTGTTCTCTTGTTTTTTTTTTATATTTTTATGGACAAACAATGATCTAAAAGTGGTAATAAAGGTATATAGTACACACATTCACAAACATACACACACACATACAAACATAATTATATTGTTCTAAATATGCAAAAAAAAAACAAAAGAGTGAATTGAAAGGTGTATTTAAAATATATAGAAAAAGTTTGCCAGAACGTGAGACTAAATTTAATTTTGACATTAATATATCTATTTGATATTATAGGTCTTTCCATCAATCAAATTTCAATCATTTATTAATTTATTCTTAATTTATTCTCTTGCAGGTTTGCAAATATTTTTGGAGTAGAGAAGTTTCAAACATTATGGACATTAAATTAGTGTTATACAAATGAACTGGTACCCCAATTTGTAGTTTCAATGCGTCATTTAGTTGCAAATGAGATGACAAGCCATTTACTTAAATTCAGATGGCTTATCTAAAATTAGCTTAATTTATATCATATATTATATATGCAGGTAGAGTCAAATAGTGTGACTGAACTAGTAAAAAAGTAAGAGTACTAAAAGAAAGTAGTTCGTATATACTCTTACTTAAAAGTTGTAGAAATTGTTTACTTGTAAATCCGTGCAGCAATACACAAATAAATTATATATATAAAATATGAAGTAGTTCTTTAATTATAGGTATAAATTGAATATACAAAATGATCTAGTTCTCAACTATGTATATACAAGTATATATGCAATTATATATGGAAAATGAATTAATTTTGTCATATTTTAATATTAAAAGTTGTTCATTCTTGTCATTTGAAGTTAGTTCTCCATTATACATAAATTAGATGCAAAGATGAACTAGTTCTTCATAATACACAAGTTAATTAAACGAACTAGTTCTTCAATATTTAACATTAAAAATAAATTACAAATAAACTGTGCAGTTAGACGCGATTTAATTATATATACAAAATGAACTAGTTCTTTAGTATACACAAAATTTTTATATAAAAAGTAATTAAAAATGTGCAATATTTAAACGTTAGTTTCCGTTTAAACTAGATCTTTGTTTATTTGTTAGTTCATTCACTTTTTACTTTGTATTTTTTGGTGAGTAACTAGAACCAGTTCCGAAACGAAAAGTAATTGCTTAAAGTAGTTTGTGACAAACTTTGTAGATACTTTTTTAGCAATAAATAGTTTCAATACTAGACCATAGAAATAGAACTGGCACCGAAACTAGTTTAAACTAGCTTTTATAACGTTTTTGCTTGGTAATAAATAGAACTGGAAATAAATAAAATTCCATGATAGAATCGAAGCTTTCTTTGTTTCGATATTTAATAGTTTTTTTTTTAACTTTAAATGTATTAAATTTAATAAATTCTTTATATTCAACAATACCCAGACTTGTATTAACTTATTTATATATACATAGATGATGAATCAGTATCTAATGATGGAGACCACCCACTCACCAGCTAGAACACGTCCAATTAAACGTTCCGTATCATCAATATGCTTGGCCTGAGCAAATAGATCCTCTCGACTGCCCACCGTCATATTGCGATGATCCTCTATTTTGTATTAACTTTAACTTTATGTTCAAATGTTTTGGAGGTAGTATTTTGAATGGTTTAAAAGCAGGAAAATTGTACCGTTTGGCAGTATTTGATTTTAGTACGTTATGTGTGTTTTTTTTTTTTTTTGTTTAAAACTATTAATTGGAATTGCTAAATTGATTGAATGGCTGCGTTTTGTAATTGTTTATTTTGAATAGTCTATATATAGATAATTGTAGGTATTATTGAATTTAGTTGAATTATGGCACCTTTTCTAGTTATATATATATATATATATAGTGGATTAAATTTGTTGGCCTAACTAAGAGTCTAGTTACCCGTTAAGATTGGCTAATTAACGTATTTAATTAATTGTTTCTAATTAAAAAATAAATTTTCCTTGTATATTTTAGATTTAAATTTGTGTTCAAAAATATCACAAAATAGCACTTGCACTCTGGCTTTTGGATTTCATTAACAATTTTTTACGTGTTTTATTTTTGGACAAGTCTTTATGCATTTTCATCTAATAAATGCAACAATTTTCTGACACATTTTCTCTTTTTTTTTTCTCTTCCTTCTCCTTGTTTTCCTTTTATGTGGTTTAATTTAGTTTTTCTTTTTTTTTTTTTAGAACAAGAAAAAAAACAACAAAAATATATATACAATTTGCAACATTTAACGCTTTTTATTTCAATGTGTGAATTGGAGTAGAAAAAAAAAATAACAAAGTCTTTTGGATTTATGACACTTGAATTTTTTGGGAATTTTTTTTATTTTGTATTTTTTTTTTTGTTACAGATTTTTTTCGAAATTATTTTCAATTGTTTTCGTACTAAATTTGAGCGCCAAAGCTGCAACAGTCTCGGGGATTTGCCTTCGTACACGCGCAGCGAACGAAGAACACAGAATAATAAGCAAAACAACAAACGAGAAGCGCGAAAGCCATCAACAGAGAACGAACGAAGGCAGGCGCCAACAGCAGGCCCCATAAAACAGCTGATTTTGCTCTTGCCAAAATGGTAGCCGGTCAATTTGGAGCTTTTGCTATAGCAAAAGCTTTGTTTGCCCCCGCCAAAATCAAATGGTCTTAGCTTAATTTAAGCTTTACAATTTGCAAATTCTAAAGCAAACCAACGGACAAACGAGCGAGCGAGCGAACAAGAAATATAGACAAAAGCTTTCGTTTCGTTTGGCGCGTTTTTTTTTTTAAAAGTTCTAATTCCAACTAGATTTTGGGATTTTAGGATCCTGGAAGCTTATACTTATATATATATATATGGTCTTACGAGTGATTATTTTTTACTTTCTAAAAGTTTAGCTTCTTTTTGAATTGCAGTGGCTAATTGGGTCAGTTATTCTAATTTTTATGCTTCTTTTCTTAACCTTCTTTACTTATCATTTATTATCCTTTTCTCCTTCTGAGTTTTGGGTAAATCTTATTGGTTAATTTTTCATAATATGTATCATTGTACAAACCTTTTTTAAGCTATTGTATTTACTTTAATTACTTTTTAAAATAATTTGACAATCATTTAAAATTGTTTTAGTTATAAATATTTTTGAAAATATTTGATTTTCAAATTGTTTAAAATTATTAATATAATTGATTATTAATAATATAAATAATTGTTTCATTTGCAAACTATTAGAAGTTTTTGAAATTCAAAATTAATTAATTTGTAAATTATTTCAAATTGTTCTATGGTATTCAAAAACAAAAAAAAATCGCTACCTGATTTATAAAGTTTTATCCTCAGCTATATACATATGTGTATATACTTGACAAGTTCCAAGTAATTGGCCCAAAAGAGAAAGCATATTTAATATTAATTTATTGACATAGAGATAGACTCAACATTTATAGTTGAACTTTTATCTATAAATAAAATTCACACCAGAATTCAGTTCACATTTCACTTAGCCTTATTGTTGTAAATATTTAATTTTGGCCATTTTCAAGGACATACAACATAACACTGTGCAAGAAGAGAGAGAGAGAGAACCAAAAGCTTTATATTTATTCACAGATTAATGATTCATTCACAAAGAATACCAACGAATATTTCAAATTTCGATCCTTGTCTACAAATAAGCTTTAAATCAGCCGATTTGGGTTAAGTGATAAACCATTGTCTTATACCCTTAAACTATATTAAAAGCGTAAAGTAATTATGGCCAAGAGTTGGTAACTATAAAAAAAATATTAATAATATATACATTTCTGGTTATATATTTCTATATAGATTACTGTGCCTTAGTTTATAATCCAATCTATATTCAATTTGAAAGTTATCTGATGGCAAGGGTATAGAATTCTCGTTGATTCATTATTTTTATTTTATGTGGCTCTTTTTTTTTTCTGTTCTTATTTTGGACCCTAACTCAGATGCTGATTGCCTGTCCGGTTGGCAACCAAAAATGTTTCTTTGGCTGTATCCTGACGGCCCAGAACACCGCGCGATAAGTTAAATGAACTGTAAAAATGCCAATGACAAGAGGAATTATTCAAGGCCGTAACAAAGGAACGAAACGAAACCGAAAACGAAACGAATGGCCAAAAAGAAAAAACAAAAAAAAAAAAAAAAAAAAAAAGAAACGAGGCGTGAGAAAAGCATCAGGCAGAAGCCATCAGTGGGCAGGAGTAAAATAAAAGAAAAAGAAGAAAAATGCCAAACTCAATCTCAGTCTTCATGTCTGTGGTTAGGTTCTTGGTTATCATATATATATATACATATATATATGGAATCCTTGAGCCACATAAGGCTCTTGGCTCTCTCTTTCGGCGACATTGAGAGCTGCAGCTAAAGCTAAAATGTCAGCGAACGCATTTGAACTTTACATAGATACAGATAGATACATATATGTATACATATATACACATATACATATGTATGTATGTATGTATTTAGCATATACATTAGATCTCCGCCCACAAAAACAACAAAAATCCCCCATTCAATGTTTTTTGCCCTCAATTTTATTATTTATTTATTTTTTTTTTTTTTGCTGTACTGTTTTTTTTTTTTTTTTTTTTTTGTAAAAAAGCTTGCCGCATGTTGCACAATTTGCCAACGCGACTGAGATGACTAACCGTAGTGGCAAGAGTTTGTCTGTTTCTGTGTCGTTGCACGAGTTCAGGGTCAGTTGCATACAGTTTGTTCGGTTTTAGGTATGGGTCTGGGTTTTTGAGTTGGTATCTCTTATGTGTCTATGTGTGTGTGTGTGTGTGTGTATAAGTGTGTGGGTAGGTCGGTTAGTACCAAACACTGTCGCTCCATTAAACGTGTTAAACGCCCAAAGCGGTGTGAAAATAAAAGGCACTTAAGACCCAAAACCACATGCTGTTGATTCGATTAGGCAAAAGAGAACGAACATTGAGGTTTAGATAAGTTTGTTAATAAAAGAGACAACACATTGAGATTGCTTGGAATGAATGTTTAGGTCACAGAACACAGGCCAAGTTAAAAAAAAGAAAAAAAAAAACAGCGAAAAAAAAGAAGGCAACATCAAGATCAAAAAATTCTTTAAATTCCATTTTGAACTCTACCCTATATATATATTTATACCTCTGTCTATATATCTCAGTCGTTTCTAAATTAACAATGTGCTAGTTATAAATATTTTTATATAACTATAATTATAATATTGTTCAAATATTTTAAGCAATTTCGTTGAACTTCGCTATCGTAAGAATTCGCATACTTCAGAAACAAAAAAAAAAAGGATATTATTTCTAAGATTGTTCCTATATATGTACTTGAATAGTTATTCAATTTTATGAATATGTTATATAACGTTTTCTTTTAGAAAATATATAAAAAATATATTTATCATTTTAAAAGGTACGTAGTACTTTTTTTTTTTTTTTTAGTTTTCTGGTCATTTAGGTAGATATTTATTTCTGGCACATTTGGTTGCCATCTACTGGGGCAAAAGCTGCTGACGTCGCCACTTTGTAACCTTCAGCGTCTATTCAACTCTGTTGAAAATCGGACAAGGACATGAACTGTTGTTTGGGGCTGATGCTGGTGTTGCTGCTGTCGCTTTTAGTACAACTAGTGTAGCTGCTACTGCTGTTGCCACTCAACTCAATTTATAACAAACCACTCATGCACCACCTTCACCCACTCAATTCATTGTTTTCGATTTCGGTATGGCATAGCAGACATTAAATGCTTATTTTGGCATTAAAAGATCATAAAGAAAAAAATGTGTAAAATGTTGTTTTCTTCTTTTTTTATTTTAATTAAAAATTGCAATAGAAGATTTCCAATTATTTTGCCATGTGGCATAATGTTTGCTTTTTTTTTTTTAAGTTTTCATTTCATTTTATTTTCTTGCCTTTTATCTAATGACAATTGTATTTAGATTTGTAGCTATTTTTGTGCCAGTCAAGTCATTGTCCTGAATAGAGTGCAACGACTTTGGCCATGTAAAAGCTTTGCAATTGGGAGCTTAGAGCAGGGCTTTAGGCTAAAGGTGAAAGCTTTATTTTCTGACTAGCTTAAATGATGCCAAGGCAGTAATTGACAAAAAAACAAAAAAACCAAAAAGATTGTTCTAGCCAAATTGCAAAAGGTTTCTGGCGGCAAAGGCATTTTTAAATTTTTCATAAAGATAACCAAAGTTAATTAACAAATAAGCCTTCTAATATAGAAATCGGTAATTTAAATTAATGCAAGCTTTATGCTAAAACAAGTTTCCTTTCCTTTTTCTATAAATAGATGGAAAATATTGATGGGATTGCTCTCAATTCTAATTGGCCAACTTAATGAAATTATTCTATTAATCACACATTTGCTTATATAAATTTTTGTAAATTTCAATGAGAACAAGTTAATATTTTAAACGATTTAAAAAAAAAATAAAAATAAATTTATAAAGCAACTCTCCAATAAAAATATAGCATACATTTAGGCTGCCACTAGATGTTTCCAAGTAAATTAATGATCAAATTTTTACTGCCAATATACTAATGAATGTTAGTAAAATAATAATAATAACTATTTGATTTTATCTTTTAGGCTCATATACAATTGTCGTCAGAGATTTTTATCAAACAAATTCAGTACTGTGAACGGGCACTTATTACCATATTTCCGTAACAAAATTCATAAATATCAAATAAACATATTGTAAAGATATTAATCAAGCGGCAAAAATGCATTGAATAACTTCAGATAGGAAGTATTGGGTAAATAACCAAAAATTTATATTTCCAATTAATAAGGCAACAAAGCAAAATACAAGCCTATTTCACCATATAGCAGAGGGACAGGAACAGACAGAGCGAAAGTATGGCGGAAGAGTGAGATAAAATCAGTAAAAGATATTGAAATGATATCGAATCAAGAGTTACCCTATAAAAGGATTTTATTTAATTAAATTTACTGATTCTATGTGATATAAAATGTTCCCAAATTGTATTAATAATCTGCCATTAAATCATTTTGTTAAAAATTTCCCTAACAATTTTCATAGCCTGCTTTACCCTAGCTATAGGGTATACATATATATACCTATAAGAGAGCCAGTGAGTGAGAGTGAGAGCGTGGGGATAAAATGGAATGGGGATAGAATGGGTGTGTTGTGCTTGTCTTTCACATAGTTAGAGAGGGACATTAAAAGTGTGCGAGAGAGAGTTTGTGTGCGTGTGAGTGCGTGCGTGCGTGTGTCGATGTTTGTGAGAGAACCTCAGGCAGAAAAAAAAAAGTGTAATGCACACACACACACAAAGAAATAGAAAGAAGGAGAGGGAGGAGAGAGAGAAAAAAATCAGCAACACCAACAACAACAATGATATTCCACTTGGCCCAGATTATTTTGAAGGTCGCGTATTATCGACGGTCGTTCACCTATTTACTGAACAACAACGACTGAGCAGCAGGCACCCGATTGCCATTCGGAATTTTTCGGCTTCATTTCGTTGGCTCTTTTAATTTTTTGTATTTTTTTTTCGGCAAACTTAATATATATAAAATAAATACATATACATATATATGTATATATATATATATATATATTGGAGTAGACCTTTATATGATGTATATACATATGTATGGTATATATGTATGTATGTATATATATGGGTTATATATAAGGCATTAGGTGTATATTTAATCAGCAATTCACATTGCTCTTCTTCTTCTTCGTTTTGTTGTTGTTGTTGGTTTTGGGGCGCGTGCGACAGTTGGCTGTTTATTAGGAAATTGCCAAAAAAAAAAAAAAAGAAAAAAAAATGAAAGCAAGAAAAATGCAAAGAAGTAAAAAAATAAGAAAAAAGGAAAAAAAATTATGCGGAAAAGCTTTCTCAGGAAATATTGAGGCAGTCCACACACACACACACATGTGTGTAAGGTGATTTTTTTTTTTTTGGGGGGCGATGGATAAATATTATGAATTGCTTATGGAACAAGTGGCAAATGAGGCAATGAATAGCGAGAGAGGGGGAACGGGGGAGTTAGGTACACACACACACATACATATGTATGTATATGTATAATATTTTGTTTGCCTCAAAGTAGAAGGCGTAAACAAAACGATTTACAAATACTAATACACTTAAAAGGTTAATAAACACACCGAATGGTTGGGGGTAATGGAATGGTATTGACTGCCTGATGCTGGATTGGAGGGCGTTTTTAATAAGCTAAAACATATTGGTTCAATAAATGTATACATACATAGAAACATATGCATATATAGGCATATATACATATAAATATATACATATATGGGCATAGTTAAATAGAAATAGAAAGCTTAAGATTTCATCATAAAATAATGGAAAATATTTAAAGATTATAGGAAATTATGATAGTTTATTACATAATTTAAGGATTCTAAAATCTAGTAAATATATTTATATGATTGACCATCCATTTCTTTTTTATTAATTACAGCTATTTATATTTATCTTCACAAAGATTTGAAATCATTTCGACTCTTTTTCGATTTTCTGTTATTTTAAATTCAAAAGATATAGTAACAAAATTATCTTTTACTTCAGTTAACTACAGTTGAACTTCCCTATAAAGAATTCGCACAGGACTAGAAAAAAAAAACCTGTTTATAAAGAAACTTCATTGTATAGAAATTGTGATATATAAAGGGAAAATAAAACGTGAAAGCTAAGTTTTTTAAATTAATCTATTATACAGAGAACGAACATTATTATATATTTAGAGGTTCACTATAGGAAAGTCCAAAAATTATATTATTATTTAAACCGATTCATATTTTTTAATCACATAAACTACAACATATTTTCAATATTGGCATTATTAATTAATTAATATTAGCAGAAAATATTTAAATTGTATTTAATGTTAATGAAGGTATAAATTTTCTTAATACTATTTTCAAAATTTTTACTACTTATTCTCTTAAGTTTTCTTGTGGAACTAATCAATTTACAATTTTAGTAAAAATTGCTATTAAAATCTGCTATTATTATAGATATCTGTTTCTAGATCTGATTAATCAAAAAGTGTCTTAATCAGCATTTATACTATTTCTTGATTTAAATATATATATATATAATTAAAGATGCGGAATACAATTAATTTAAATTAAATTGTTTAGCTGTACATCTTCAAATCATATTATAATATATATTTATTTATATAAAGAATATGTTGTAAGATTTTATTATCTCTCAAATTGTAACATTTGCTACCCGTAGGCAAATTTCTTATTTACATACTTTCAAAATTGCCAACGGCAGGACCCAAAATACATATATAAAATTAACAAATAATGATGATGACTGCAACCGACAACAGAGCAAACAAGTGGAGAATAAAAAAAAAAAAAGAAACGAACAACCTACACATACACATACTGGTCACCTTAAACCACAGAAAAAAAACTTATGTAATGACCCAAAAAAAAAAATTACTGTAAGAAAATTTACATTTTCTTGTTAAACTTTTCCATAATAGTCAAGAAATGAAAAAAAATGCTCCTTATCTAACCGTTTCCTCTACCACTTCTTCTTCTACTTTTTCAAAAAATAAAACTGTAACAAAAGTGCGAAAAAAAATTATGTGTGACTGTGTGTGTGTGTGTGTGTGTGTGTGTGTGTGTGTACGTGTATGTGTTAGATGGAGCGAGAAATGAATAAAGAGAACGAGAGCGAACGCCACAAAGTAGGCAATACAAAAACTTTGGTTTTAGGTTTAGGGTAGGTTGGGGCCAAAAAGACTTAGTGTTATTTTTAGCATCGAACACCCACACACACACACACAAAAACAGAGAAAGAGAGTGAGATAGATAGAGAGAGAGAGAATGAAGCTGCTTGTTTAGGCCTAGCACAACAGGGTGTGGATTGAGGGAGTTTTCCCTGGGTTTTAGTGGGGTAGTTAGTGGGTGGTTGGCTTAATATGTGTGTGTGTTGGAGCATGGGTTTCCTTTTACATATAGACCAACAGGCTTATAAGGCTTTTTATTGTTATTGTTGCTCTTGCTGTTGTTCTTGACACATTGACCATGAATTTGTTAGAAATATTTTTCTTTTTTTGGGGGTTGGCAAGTCTTAGAATGTCTATATACATTTTTTGGGGTAGGTTTTCTATATTACTCTTAGTGGCAAATTATCATTTATCATAATTAAGCAGCTTATATAAAAAAAAACAAAATGTATCTCAACCTGTGACTTATCACAGCAATATGACTAACAAATTCAATTAACCCATAAAAAGAAAGACTACCAAAGAGAGATTAAGAAATTGAAAGAGAGTGTGTGAAAGAGAGATCTAGAAAGACAAAGACAGAGTGAAAGATAGAGAGAGAGAGAGAGAGGGATTGAGAGCGAAAGCAATTCCAACGAACGACCATTAATAACACTAGAATTAACCGAAAGGTTACTAAAAGTCAAGGCCAACAGAATACGAAATTCGACACATGCCGCAAGAAAAAAAACAACAACACCAAAAATAAAAACAGTAACAAAACAACAAGAAATGAGTAGGCAAAGGAGAGACCAGAGTCAAAGCAAATACATAGAATAAGAGAAAGTGACAAAGTGCTAATGCCTGTGAGAGTTATGTGTCAAATATATTGCCAAAAAAAAAAAGTAGAAAAAAAAAGAAGAAAAAGGAGAAAAAGAAAACACACAAACACAAAAAGACACAAAATAAACAAAAAAACAACAACAACAACAAACTTGAGACACGCTGATGAACTTTATGTCTTTTCCTGGCCAGAAAACACTTAACGGCCAGTCGGGAAATACATAAAATAAGAAAGCAACCACATCGCAACCCCTCCCTAAGATCCGCTCCTGCATTATCTTTAGCAAAGAAAAAAAAAAAAAAGGTCATGAAGAAAAAAATTATTCGAAATATTTCAACCAGCAAATGCTTAATTAAATTTCCACGCCTGCTTACAAATTGCCAAAAGAAAAAAAAAAATAAAAGGAAAAACTGTTGGAAAACAAAAACAGAAAAATTAATGGTTTGGTTGGGTTTAGGTTTTTTTCTTATTTTATTATTTTCTTTTTGGGGCATTTGGTTCCATTTGTTCAAGGTTAAGGTCGCTTTTATATATATATATATATATAGAAAAGTATTTAGAGTGATTTTATACCCTGCAAATTTGAATACATAAAAGGAATTAATAGTCCTGCTTCAAAATATATATATGTATATTATATTTTTTTAACTATCGTTCGGAATATAAGGTAAATTATATAAATATAAAATAAATTAATGAACAACCTTTCTCCCGTTCTGCTTTTCTTTAATTTTCCAACTTTTACTTTCAATTTTTTCCTTATTATTGTACAAGCAATTTAAAGGGTATCTCTTGGTCGTCAAAACTTGTTTTTATATGCTTCTTGTTTATTTAGGATTTTTCTTTTAATGAGTTTATAAAGATTTCTGGGAAAAAGGGTTGCGCTGCTTTCAATGGAACGATATCAAAAGTTGTAAAGAATAATTAATCATAAGTTAAATTAGATCATTTGTATATATACAACAACAACAACAAAAAATGCTATCTATTTATATTTTTATGTATCTATCTTGGTACCCAATAAAAATGGTTATCGATGACCCGTTTGCACTTTTAAAGCTTTGCAAGTGCATTAGCTGCAAAAGCTAATTTTAAAAAGCTCAAGCTCTGATTGCACTTTGCACTTTTTTAGTTAACGGTTGCATAATCAACTAAAAATAAACTGCAATAAAATGGTAGAAAGAGCTTTAAGTTTTGCAATTACTGCAACTATTGAATGCACTTTGCAAAGCTTCCAAAAAAAACTGCAGGTGAGCCAGGAGAAAGCTACAGAGAGTGAGAGAGAGAAAAAGAGCAAGTTGGAGAGAGAGAAAGGTGTTGAGAAAGTAAGAGTGAAAGCTTGCGGTCAGGCCACAAGTTGCTGTTGAAGCGCAACAGATGCAACAACAAGACAAAAAACGGCAGTCAAGGTTAATTGTAACAGGCAAACAGCTGAGACCACAAGGACTTCAATGAGAGATAGAGACAAATGGATTTCTGCACAAGGATCCCCTTGGCCACTGACATTGGGCTGCCCTTGATCGGCAGTAAACCTTAGCAGCTGGCAAAAGGACACTAAGCCGGCTTTAACCTCTCTCTCTCTCTCTCTCTCTTTCTCTGTCTGTGTGTAGTCCTTGGCCCTGACTTAATTGACAGTTAATTGACTTTGAGTGGCAAGGATTTATCTCAAGAATTGAAGTATCATATAACTTACAGTCGATTTAATTTGATGGTATAAATTTTTCTACATACCTGCAAAGAAAAGAAAATAGAAACAAAAATAAATTAGAATATATAGAACAAATGTGGGTCATACATATGTACATATATACATATAAGAAAGGAAGCACAAAATTAACTATATATACATATATTCTTTAGATATCAATTTTATCTTTTGCATTTGCCTTACATTTTTTTTCCTCTTTATCTATTTATTTTGCACATTTTTTTTCCGTTTCGTTTGTTGGTATTTTTTTTTTTTCGTTTTCTTTTTTTTTTTTTTTTTTGTTATTGCGCACACGCCAACGACCTTGACCATCACAATTTATTTTCATTCCGTTGCCTCTCTCTTTCCTTCTTTCTATCCCGCGTGTGTTTGTGTGTGTGTAACTGTGTATAATGTGTGTGTTTGAACAGCGCAAGTGACACACATTACGTAGGTCCCCCCATTTAGTTGGCCGTCTGCTTATACAAGACCCATATGCCTTAGATACACACAAACAAACACACACACACACACATACACACACAGAGAGACAGACAGACAGACATGGGCATTATTATTATTATGATGAATATTATTTTTATTATTATTAGATTTTTCAAGTATTATTTAAATAGTTCAAACGATTTCCTTTTAAGCTTTCAATTTGATAATCTAAATTGTATAGAAAATAGAAAGGAAAAATTGATTTCCAATCATATAAATAAATTAGTCTAATGAATTAATAGATAAGTTTAATTAACCTATAGTTAACTAACTTTGCTTTTCACTTCATCTAATATAATCCATAACTGTTGATATTATTTATAGTTTGTGCATCTAAATTAATTCTGATTCACAGAAAAGATATACTGATTATATGACTTATAGATCAAATAATATCATTCGATTCATTCAATCTTTTAGATTTTGTATAAATTTTTTATTAGAAACTAATTTTAACTAAAAATTTGCACTCAATTTTTAATATTTATTTTTACCTGTAATCAATTTTTTTTTAGATTTTTAAAATTTTCATCAATTTAAAAAATTAAGCTAAAATATTTGCAAAACTTAGGGACCTAAAAGTACTTTTGAAATGCTTTAAAGATGTTAGAGAAAATTAAATAAAAAATCCACCTTTTATATTTTTATATTATCATTTTGTAAATTATTATCAATTACAGATTTACAAATATTTGAACTATTTCATTGTTAACTTGCTTAATATATATTATTAAGCAACAATTTCTTTTAGATAATAGAAGAAGCAAAATTTTACTCCATACAATTTAAGGGAAATTATTGGTTTATATTCTACATAAAACATATTAGTTAAAATGTTTAAAAAGCTTCAATAACTAATGTTTTTAATACATTTTAATAAGAGCAAATAAGGCTTAAATAGATTAACAATTAATTTGTAATTCTTATTTATTAAATTTTTTAAATCTATTTGAATTTGTTTTCCTGATTTAAATATTGAATCAAAATTGCTAAACGATTTTTCAAACATTTTTGTTGATTTTCTAAATAATTTTAAAATCTTCCAACTATTTTTTTATTTAGCTAAGATTTGAAATATATATAGAAATTTCATGTGATATTATTTAATAGCTCAATCAGCATATACATTTCCCTCTTCTCCTAATCAATAATTCACATCAGAGGCCAATTTTGATGCATCATACATATATATGAATATATGTAAATATTGTAGATGATGTGTAGTATATAGAAAGGTAGTTTATTTTGCAGTTATCGTAGAGGCATTATGCACACCTGTATTATAAATTTAATGCGGAAGCAGGCGAATTGCTTGCCTCTTTGCCTCGTGGCCAACCAATAAATCGTTTGAGTGTTTTTTTTTTTCATATATATATACAAAAATAACATTTTCAATGTCGCGCAACAACAACAATAACAAACTAAATACAAAGCAGAAAAGAAAAAAAGAGAAAGAGAGAGAAATGCACACGAAAAAAATGTACAAACATATGTACAAGTAGTACAATATATATGTATATATATATATAAATAATATATATATATATATATATATAGTAATTGGGTGAGGTCAATGCGGTGGGCCTTAAGCTACGTCAATTGGGTGGGCGGATGGATGGATATTGGTAACTCTAGGCACGGAACAGGCACACAGGCACAGTGGGCAAAATGCCAAGGCAACACAAAAGCAACAATAACTAGGCAAGGGAAATGCCACAAAACAAAGAAACAAAAACAAAAAAAAAAAAAAAACAAGTAGAAAAATAGAAAAGCAAAAAAAAATTATAATTGAGCAAAGAAAATTTCATAATAATTTTGCATAAAGCAAAAAGGATGTAAGCACAAGTCAGTCATCAGTCAGTCAGTTAGCCAAGAAATTTTAAAAATAGCTAACACTAAACAATAATAAAATCGACCCAAAAAGCCATGCAAAGAAAGTGAAAATTAGGTTAGTTGGGCAAGAGAAAACTTGAGTGAAAAATAAACTGAAAATCGATTGCTCATACGCCCCGTTGCACTCATGATATTCATTTAAACATTACAATAGCCAATTATTAGATCATTCAATATTATCAACTGGCTAGACATTGAACTAAGAAATATTAAGATAATAAGGCGAGAGAAGACAAGAGATGAGATGATACATTTTTGTAGCTATGGAGGACAAGAGTCTTGTCCTTATCCTTGCCCTTGCCCTTGGCCTTGCTCTTCTTTCTGTTTCTTGATTATACAATCCTTGAGCACACGCGCTGTGAAATATGATTGCTGTTATTGTTGTTGTTGTTGTTGCTGCTGTTGCTGCTGTTGTTGCAATTATCATTGCCATTTACCCACATCCATGACCATGAACAAGAACTTGTCAATTTCAGAAGGTTTTCCATCCAAAGTGCAAAAAATATAAAATTCTCTCTCTTTCATTCAGTCGACGCTCTCCCTTACAGAGAGCAAAACCAAACCGAACGAATATTACACGACAAATAACGAGATAGAGAAAGAAAGAGTGTGTGTGTGAGAGAGAGGGAGAGAGGAAGAGAGTAGAAGAGAAGATGATGATGGAATGAGTTAATGGGTAGAGATAGACGTAATTTGATTTTCCTGGTATGGAAAACGTTAAAAGAGTCTTCTGCTTCTTCTTGTTTTTGCTGCTGTTGCTGCTGTTTTTCTTTTTTTTCTCATTTCTCATCAACAGATTTTTTTTTTCTTTCTGCTCTTTCCCCTTTTTCTGCTGCATAAAGTTTATTGGCGGCAATTGCACTTAGTTGCAAAACAAAAAGTTTTCTCAATTCAATTGCCTCAAAAAAAAAGAAAAAAAGTTTCTTAACGATGCAATTTAATCGAGAAACTGTTTTAATAACCATCTAAGTGGACTCTGCTGAGAGCATCGAACCCCAGCAAGTGCCATACAACAACAACAACAACAACAACATTAGCAACAACAAATTGAGTGGGTGAAATAATTTTTGTTTCTTTATTGTTTCCTTTTTGGTTACAGCAGCAAAATGCGTCATTTGGTAAAAGGACACCGAAAAATACTTGTAACATTGATTGCTTATTCCTGGAAATTACATTAATTAAACTAAAAGATATTATTAAGTAATTAAGATTTTGTAACATATTTGAAATAATTCTAGAGGAATTTCTTTTTTCTAAAATTTTCTCCACCAATTAACTAAATTTAAAATAACAATACAAACAAATAATAATAAGCCTCAATAGTCAGTGCTTTATTTCTTAGTTATTTCTATTAATAATTAAAGTAATAATAATAAAATAACATACTTGTAACCGACTTTAATTAAATTATAAATATATTACTCCCAAAACAGATGAAAGAATATTTTAAATAAATTTTGTAACTTTTACTAAAGAATTTCATCAATATGCACACAAGTCGATTATATAATTTATTAAAATATTTAATTTTTCATGACTTTTAATATATATATATATTTTTTTTAATATATTTTTAAGTGTTTTTTTGTCTGGTCCAAGGCATTTTTAGACATTTTCCAATAACTTTCTATCTATAAAATTTATACTATATATACATATATATTTTTACTATACTATATAATCAATATTATTGTCACTAAAAATTCTTTTCATATATTTTTAAGGCAAATAGCTAATTATGTTCATTTTGATTGCTTTCCATCTATCTCACTTGTTGCTTTTGAATAGAAACAAAAACTTACTAAAATTTGCATACAAATTTTAACATTAACTAAAGATGTTAGAAAATAATTATATATATATATTTAACAAATTTTACAAATTTGTAAATGAAAATTAATTCTAAGTTGCAATGCGTTTTAGGAGCAGGCAAAGGAATAAAGTTAATATATATATTTATATATGTTAAACTGATTCTAATCACTTCCTTAAAAAAATCTATTTAAAAATTTCATCATTTTTATAATTCTTATAAAAATTTCTTCTCATTGGTTTATACACAAAAATAACAACAAAAAAAAAAAATAGAAAAAAAAAGAATTTTTTAACGAGGACATCGTCTATGGCGCGGCTATGTCACTTGACAATGACCTTACAACAACTGACCGTCAATGCCCCCTTTTACCACCCAAACAATTTGCCAGATTTTTCCCCTTTCTTCTATCTCCTCCCCCCCCCCCCCCCAACCGCAACACTCGTTGTGCTGCTGCTGCTGGCTGCATAACCTTTTGCAATGCATTTTACTCGATGCTCATGAACCTGACATTGAACGTGAATGTGTTTGGCAATGAAATTTTCTTGCTTACACTTCCGTCTAGCTAAGAGGGGGGAAACGAACAAAAAAAAAAAACAGAAAAAGAGAGAGAGAAAATAACAGAGAATGTAAGAGAAGGAAAGAGTGAACGGGATTGGCATGTGAGAAAGAGTAGTATGGGCTAATGTCCTAGGCGAACATTTGGTTATGGGGGAATTTTTGATGATTTTTCTACATTGTTGCCTGATACTCTGCTCTGTGTGTGTGTCTGTGTGTGAGTATGTGCGTGTGTGTAAATTGGAGGTCAGGTCAGGGCCAAAATGCTTGACATTTTTCCAATGCACAACCAAGTTCATAAATATGCAAGTGTAAAATAGTTTTACCTCTTGCTTTAGTACTAGCATTGGGTTAGTGGGACAAACAAAATGTAAAACAAAACTAAAAAAAAAAAAAAAAACGTAAAGGGAAACAAAAGAATTGATTTCATTGAACCACAAAACAGACAGTTGACAGACAGTTAATATGGGCAATTAAATCAAAATATGTATATGTATAATAAAAAATAAAGTATTATTTAAATCAATAATAATTTTGAAAAATTATCAATAAAAATTGTCTTAAAAAAAAAACAATTACCATAAATCATATCTCTGGGAATAACAATAAATAAAATCTAAAATCTAGAAAACGATTAAAACCAATTAAAATATGAGTCATGAATTAAAATAAAAATCATAAAGAATTAAAATCTGAGTCATGAAATGTTGTATGCAATAATAAACGATTTGTATTTAAGGAAATTCAAATTATTTAAAATCATTTAAAACTTATTTTAAGTTTTTTATAAGGTTTTTTTTTCTTGATTCTAAATTGCAAAATAAATATGTATAAATTTTTGGTCCAGAACTACTTTTGGAAACTGTTTTGCCTTGTTGGATAAAATTCGCTGAATATTTAGATTAAGTTTAAAATTCAAAAATATATATAATAATATTTAATTACTGTGATTGAGACAAAAAGGTGTATTAAAAATAGTAATAAAATAAATTATAACAATAGCTAAATAAACAATAATATTTTCTATATTTTTTATAAACTTTGCATTAATTTTATTCTTTATATTAGTGCCCATATTTTAGATAATTGAAATACTATAAAGCTGTAATTCCTGTATGATGAAAAATCAGTTTTAGCATATAGCATATGGATCATTTGTATATGGGTTTATATATATATATATATATATATATATATATATATATATACGTATATGTAAAACCATCCATTGAATATTTATTTTAATGACTTTTGCAGCTTTTTCATTTCATTTCGTTGAGTTTTTTTTTTTCTTTTTTGGTCGTTTTTTTTTCGTTTTCTCTTTTAGCCACTGCCTGTCCCTTAAGTTGCCCTAAATTGCACATTTAGGTCATGAACCGGAAACGTCTTAATTACATGGAATAAGTGAAGCTCAAAGTCAATTTGCATGCACCACAACAAAAGTTGCAGACGGAAAGAAGGGAAAGAGAGAGATAGATAGAGAGAGAAAGAGAGAGACAAAGTGCAAAAGAATTGCATATAAAACTTGAATCGAAATCAAGAGTTGAAAATAATTAAGCCAACCAGCAGAGCAGAACCAAGCTGTGAAAGGAATTGGCAGACAAAGGGCTGATGATGATGCTGATGATGGACTGGACAAAGAATTATATATATATATATATATATATATAGAATATATATATATATATATATATATATATATATATATGTATGTATATATATGTATAATAAATAAATAAATATATATATACATATATATAAGCAACAAATTAAATCCGTGCAGATTCTATATATATATGTATATATATAACTGAGACGCTAAAGCCAAAGACGTTGAACTAAACCCAGGGAAGACCTTGAACTTTGTTAAGTAGAATAGAAGAAGGAAAATAAGGAGAAGGTGGCTGAAGAGGAGAAAAAAAAAAAAACAAAAAAAAACTAAAGCAGCCTTAAATCAAGAACCAAGCACCAATGTAGGGCAGAAAACACAAGACAGACAGAGAGAGGGAGAAAGAGAGATCAAGATTGAGGGCGAGAGGATGTGTCTGGTTATTAGCAGGATCCAAACAAGAACTGGTTAGCCAGACACCAATACAATATAACAGAGACAGAGATACATAAAGAGAGAGAGAGAGAGAGAGAAAGAGTGAGAGAGATCTTTACTGCCTGCTTTGGCCATGGCAGAGACTTTAGTTGTGGCATATAAGTGCCATTGACCCACAAGCAAAAAGTCGTTGGCATTGCAACGAGGGAGTTGCAGCTTGGGGGCCCAACAAGACCTTGATATTCACAATGTATTAGAGTGAGATGCACTGATCGAGATAGAGAAAGAGAGATAGAGCTATAAAAGCAAAAATAAATAAAACAACAAAAAAAAAAAAAAGAAGAGAATTTGTATAAAAATACACTTATATTATATATGTATGCATGTACATATGTATACATAAATATTTACTACAACCAAGTTGCATCGTCACGCAAAAGACCAAGCCAGCTATTTATATATATTTATACCTTCTTTTGTGATCTACGCGCAGCGGCATTCCCCCTGAATCTGAATCTGTACTATATCTGGATCTGGACTGTACTAGCTAGTTGGCTGGCTGGCTGGCTGGCTGGCTGACTGACTGCCTGCTTCCCCTGATCGACTCGGTGGGCCGGCCTCAAGTGCAGTGCCCTTGACTTAGGTCAATAGCATGAGTCTGTGATCTGGTTTTATATATACCACACAAACAAATAAACAAATACATATATAATTTGATTATATAGTATATAAACTATATAGTCGCCTCATGATATTAGTAACCCACTTAATAATTAATATTTCGTTTGGATTTTTTTTTTTTTTTTTTGGATTTAAACCATAATGGATAATAAAAAAATAATTTGTTCATTTATAGTAAATTTAAAAGCATTTTTTAAGGTTTTATTTTATTATAATTAACCGTTTTGATTCAAACTTGGTAAATTCTACACCGATTATTCCAATAGTTCCTATACGTTATAGTGTTTCAATCCGACTAATTCTTAAACTTGCTTTAGGTACATATCCAAAAAGTCCATCTAATAAGTTTCATTTATATAGCTTCACATTTAAGATTTAAAAGCAGCAAAGAAACAGACAAATAAACATAGCTAGATCGATTTAGCTTCTAAAACAATAAATAGTTTATTAATTTGTAATCTAATGACATGCCATATGTAATTTTAAATAATACAGCTGCCCTTTTTACTGAAGAAATTGTTTATTTTTATTCACAAACAAATAAATGAGAATTTGATTAAAGGACTATTGAATTAGAAACGTAGTCTTATTATTTCAACATGTCCTTAAATCAAACACTTGTTAAATCAAGTTCAACTTGGCAATTAAAATTCACTGGAAATTGCATCTCTTTCTCTCTATCTCTCTCTCTCTCCACGTGTACATCATTAAGCAGTAACTAGCATCATTTTCAAGGAACGCACCCAATTAATAATCAGCCTTTAACAGTCATATATAGATACACCTTTCATCACAACCCAACCCCACCTACCTCAAGCAAGCACCGCATACATATGTACACATATACATACATATATACAATAATATATGACTGTCAACAGGACAGGCCACAGAAAGCTGCCAGTTACAGATACAGATACATGTAAGAAAAGTTAAGGCAAAGGGGGTAGGTATCATATGTGTGTGCTGTTACCAGGACAACATTCTGCTGACAATTTGACAGGCTTTGAGCCAGCAAACACTACAAAGAGGAAGAGAGGAAAAGATGGAGGTGAGGAAGTTGGAGGAAGGTTATAATTTAAGGATTCAAGAACTCTAGGACTACAGGACTCATATGCGTCAAAAATTTTGCGGTTTGAAGCCAAACCGAACAACTGATGAAACAGACTTTTGTCCTTTGGCTTAAGTAATTAATTCAATTTTTTTCTTTTTATTCATTTTTATACCACACAAAGAGATGGCAAAACATTTGCGAGATTGATGCTTGTCTACAGATATATATATGTGTATATATATACATATGCTGCATTTTTTTTTATTAAAGGTCACCATATATAAATTTGAATAACACTAAAAGAAAAAGTTGCGTTTAACTCAGCAACTTTAAATGAAATTTAATTCTCAAGCATTTAAAATAAAAAATCAACATTCACGTTTTCATTTTTAAGAAATTCTAAGAATATATATTTCTTTGCTTTTTTATAAATTTTAATTAAAATATAAAATTCCATAAAATTTGCTTTAAATTAGTAACCAGTAATTGAATGGAAAGACCGCAAACAGTTTAGGTAATTACATTTTTCTTTTTTTGCAATGAATCATCCACATGTGAAATGGATTACAGTAACCCTGGTTTTTGTTGCAAATTTTTTTTCTTTTTGTTTCTTTTTTTTTTTCTTCTTTATAGACAATTAAATGGTGCTAT
Organism: Drosophila emarginata; assembly: GCA_037075365.1. Lineage (NCBI taxonomy): Eukaryota > Metazoa > Arthropoda > Insecta > Diptera > Drosophilidae > Drosophila > Drosophila emarginata. Next base: position 6,925,973 of record JBAMCD010000296.1, read on the forward strand.
TTTTATCTGTCAGCAGTTTTTATTCTTTTTCTATATTTGAAAGTCAAAGATAAATATAACAAATTTCCATATAATTATATTACTATTTTAACCCTATAAATGTATTTGCGTGACCAAAATAACAAAATGTGTCCAAATTAAATTGAAATAGAAAACTTTTGTTTTTTTTTTTTTTTTTGTTTGCTTTTAGCGCGTTCAACCACATTACAAAATGTAACAAAATAATGGTGGCATTAATTGCCGTTATTTCATTTGCAAAACAGTTGCAAATTTGTAATAGCAGCCAGCTGTTGGCCTCCCAGAATTATTAATATGTGTGTGTGTGGGTGTGTGTATGTGTCTGTATATTCCAAATTTTTTTTTTTTTTTTTTGGTCTTAGATGGCCTAGTGTGAGTACATGTGTATGTGTTTATTGACAACCGTTACTCAACCTTGCATTGTAATTGAAAACTTATAGCAGAGAGAACTTGAAACAAAAAAAAAAAAAAACTAAAGAAAGAAAGAAAAACTATGTCTAACGGTTATGGGGTGCAGCTATAAAGCTAGAGAGAGAGAGAGAGAGAGAAAAAGAGAGCGAAATAGATCAGATCTCAAGTACGTCACGTCACATCATGTAACTGTAATCAAATTCGCTAATTGCCATTCTCTCACTCACTCTCGCTCATTCAGGAAGTGTTCTAGTTTTACGTTACGTTACGCCTTGCACTTGTCTATCTGTATCTCACACACACACACACACATACATATATATAGATCTAAAGAGCGTTCGCTATTGTTGTTGTTGTTGTCGTTTTATTTCGCTTTCAGTGTGTCACATTTTGTTTTTGTTGGTTTTTTTTTTTGTTTTTGTTTTTTATTATTATTATTTCTCTTCCGCTTCTAATTCTAATGCCGTCGCCGTCTCCATCGTCTCCGTCACGTCAGACTCGTAGTGACCTTGTGGTTTGGTTTTTGTTTTTGTTTTTTTTTTTTTATTGTTTGCATTTACGCTCCCACTTGTAATTCGCATTTTGTTTTATACATTTTTATAATTGTATAATTTTGTTCTTTATTGTTATTGTTGTTGCTGTTGCTTTTATTTTTACTATATTCTTGGCACTGGAAACCGGTTTTATGTGGCATTTCATTCCGCTAGCATTTTGTTAACTGTTACTGTTTTTTTTTTTTTTTTTTTTTTGTTTTTGTTTCACACTTATATTGTGTCGGTGGAGAGTAAGTAGTCCGGCGGGTTTAGTTAGTTAGTTCGTTAGTTAAGTTTGTTAAGTAACTGGCATGACTTTGTTGTCAATGTTTGATTTAAAATTATATTTAAATTGAAACCGATTGTGGGACAAAAGTTATAAATCAATCAGTTGATCTGTATAACTGATTCCAAAGAAATTTCATGGCCAACTGCCATTCACGTTCGCATTTCTATAACAGTAAAAGATCAGAGGTTGACTAGCACAAGACAATAAATCTGATATATCTAATTGTATAATTTATATGTAGATTTGAATTTCACTTTACTATAATAAACTTTGTATGGAATATTTGTATTTAAAATTAATTTCCAGAAATTGTTGACATTAAATATAATAGAAGAGTGAAAGATCAGTTGGATAGAAATTTAAAGGAGAATGTTAACTATATAAATGAGCCCTGACAGCGGCAATCTACTAGAAGTAAACCATTTAGTATAATCGCAATTATTTACAGATATGCATTTCTAGGTATAGAATCCATTAATAGTAAATAATTCACTACTTATATATGATCTTCTGGCCAAAATCCAAGATATTCATACACAATTTGCGTAAAGCTCTTAAAAGTATGCTATGATAAATTTGGTGATTTTTTCACTGTATCCTTAAATAATAAAAATAAACAATCAGAGAAGATAATTTTTAATAATTCCATAAAAAAATCTTACTGGAACTTAAAAAAACACATTGAGCTAGAAGAAAAAAATAGACTTGACTAAAACAACTAAGAAATAGTAATATATTTCGATTAAAAATAATATTTGCATATGACAAAGTGATAAAGCGTGTGTGGACTACATAAACTATTATTAATATTTCCAATATTGCTCTAACATTAATTTAAAAATCATGTATTTTTATCAAAATAAAATTTTTTCTTATTTACATAGCTTTCTCTCAATTTTTAGAAATAAGAATTAAATATGTCACAGAGTAATTCCTCTTTTCCGAATTCTGCAGTATTTCCTTTTCTTTTTGATAAAACAACAAAATCTTTCAATCAATATCTGAATTGTATTATTCTATAGTAGACCTTGAATTTGAAACATATTTGGCAAAACACTTTTGCCGATATTTGCATTTTCAATGTAATGTATTATATATCAAAATGTGTAACAATTGTTTAAAATCAAACTAAAATTCAGCACAGTTTGGGTTCTAATGATTTATGTAGAAAACTTAAATTTGTTGTAGCAATCCATATACATATATATTATTTTATTTTTTTATTGTTCGTTTTTAATTTTCTTTTTTTTTTTTTGCATTCTAGCCAAGTTTCAATTGACTCATATTTGCGTAAACTATTTTTCCGGCTTGCCCCGGCCTTAGTCAGTCAGTACAATCAGCCGGTTGGTTGGTCGGTCGTTTAGTTAGTTAGTCAGTCAGTCAGTCAATCAGTTCGGTGCGACCTTGCCAGAGAAATCGGTTACATAAGAAGAGCCGCCGTGCTCAAGCAATCGCAATTTGTTGCCGTTGCGCTGATGATATTTGTTCAGGTCTCTCTGCACTCAACCTCTACCTCACACTCACACTCATAGTCATACTTATATTATTTAATAAATAAGCAAACGCGTAATTTGTTAAGCTCCATATACTAGTTGCATTTTGTGCAATTGCAAATTGAAAATAAACAAACAAAAAAAAAAGGAAAATGTAAAAATAAATAAATTGATTATGGCCCATAAAAATTCACAACTAGAGGATTGCCGGGAGTTCAAGTAGAAATTAAGTACAAATGCATTTTCAAGTGGCACAATAATTGAAAAAAAACATTGGGTGAACAAAACCTTGCGGATTATGCAAAAAAAAAAAAAAAAAAAAAAAAAATAGAAAGCGATAAAGAATGAAACGCATTAAATGAAAATTATAACCAATGATATGGCAAATGTTTTCCCACCCTGAGATTTTGCTGAGAAGTTTTCTAATTTATGTAAACAAAAGTTTGGTAACAAAATAGCTAATCTAACCTAATAACTTTTTGTTTAATAGAATTATTCTTATGCTTCAAGTAACTGGCTTATATAGTCATTAATTTAACGGACCAATTGTTCAGTTTAATTAAAATTAACAAAAAGTTTTTCAAGAATCTCAATTTAAACAAATTCTAGAATTAAAAATTTATTTCTTGTTAACTTTTGAATGAATTTCTCTTTCTTAATTTGACATTTTTTTTTTGCTTTGTTTTCTAAATATATTAAATAAAATCATAAAAATTAAACACTACAATATTGTGCATATACCCTTTATTTAGGGTATACAAATACATATCAACTATAACTTATTTGTTATTAATTTGTAAATGAATAATTATATTTTTGCTTTGTTGTGTAAAAGGGTTTTATAATTCAATTGAAATATTGATACGAGTTTTGATATGCATATTACACAAACATATACACATACATACATACATATATCATCTGTGATCGTGTGATCATTTGTATGAAATCAAGATTGTATAATAATGAAAGGTTCATAGTTTAAGCTATGAATTTAAAATGCTATATACATATATAAACGAACACATATAATCAAATCAAATATGAATGATATATGAAATGAAGTTCAATATTTATGTATATTGATATTATATGTATATGTTGATGGGATTCTAATTTAAAGAAACTATTTATAAACTATATATGTTTGGTTATTCTTTTCTTAAACTGAATAACTACTAAAATATTAGCTCATGTTCTCTGATTTAACAAATTTTTGGTCAAAGAAAAAAACTAATTTAAATAAAAATTTTTATTTTATTACGATGAAAAGATAAAGTAATTTAAAAAATTATCCCAAATATACAATTATTAATATATATTCTAAATCAGTCCTAACATTTTCTACCCTTTAATACTAATATATATGAAAATTTTTAAGTTTTTGCTCAAATCAAGCACAAAAATTTATTTAAATAAAATAATTAATTTAAGTTTGATAAAAAATATATAATTAATTTAAATTTTTTCTCTTTTATAAAATATTAAGATATCAATTAAGTGAAGCATTGTACTGTTTTTTTTTTTTTGGTTAAATTAATAAGTACCTTCAATTAGCAAATAAAATAAAAATGCAAATATTAAAAGCCTGCAATTCTCTGTCTGTTGTCAATGCATATGATTGTTGCAATCTATCGGATACATAACAAATATATATATATATATATATGTGTATATATATATAAATGAGTTGATTTCTTACTTTGATTGACACTTTGAGTTCTTCATTCAATGGCGACAACGACAATTGCTGCTGCCATATTCGTTCGAAACATAACAATGAAATAAAAATACTTTTTTTCCCATACAAATATACAGATATACATATATATGTTTATAATGGTATACATATACATATGTCTATATTATAGGGAGTGTATATTATTATATATGAGCTGATATGGATGCGTAAAGCTGATTTCAACTTTATCAAGAATCCCTGGCCATACGCTTTCGCCCCATTTCTGACATTGACATTGAAAATTGTTTTTTTTTTTTCCTTTCTTTTTTTTTTTTTTATTTGAAGTACGCTTCATAACAATTGACCGAGTCCATTAGTGGCCAGAACAGGTAGCCAGAACTGGCAGCAGCATCACTTGAGAGCAAATATATGTGTGTGTATGTATGTATGTGGCATTCGCACACATAAATCTATCACATTGCGGCAACCAACAACAAAATGGCCTTGACTTTTATTTACTTAACTTTTAATAAAAACGACAACACAACGGACCAGGCTTGTTTATTTATTTATTAGCCAAACCAACACAACAAAATCGACAAAAAAAAAAGCATAAGAAAAGAAATGAAATAATAATAATAATAATAAAAAAAAAAAAACCATAGGGAGAGACAGATAGAAAGAAAGAGAGAGACAGGGAGAAATCAGTTGACTGGACTGACCATATAAGTATATATATACATATATATATTGTATATATATATATATTGTATATATTGTATATCTTGAAGCGTTTCTTTAGACATGTGCCAAAGTGAATACATGGGCATAAAATCGGTCGAAACGCAACAAAAAATGAAATCATTAGAATGCTATGGGCCCAATCTTGTCTTGAAAGTGACAACTGGGTCGAAATGATCTCTCTCTCTCTCCCCCCCGCCTCTATCCATATCTCTCTTTTTCTCTCTCTGTTTAATGTTTCAAAAACTGGTTTGCAGTTAACTGGAAGTCTAAACAACATATGATTAAGCCATAATACCCACATCTACTTGACTACTAAAATACATAAGTAGTTAATAATTTATTTTTTTTTTTGTGTGATTCTTCTTTTATTTTTTGTTAACGAAATAATGATTAATTATGGCCAAAAAGCAGGAAGAAAATGAAAAGTGATTAAATGTTTTGAGAACCAGTTAAAAAAAAACGTTTAAAATTTTAACATTATTATACACATAATAAATAACTAAATTTCAGCATTAAAATAAAAGTGAATTTGGCTAATTTAAACAATTAGTATTCATTAGAAAAAAAACACAATCAATCATCCAATATATGCTATAGATCATCTATTGATCTCAATTTACTTCAATATCTTTCAATGATTAATATAAAGTGTTTTGTATCATATTTTAGAAAACCTTTTTCTTATTTTAATACTAATACGATTTATTGAAAATTAGAAAACGGAATTTAATGATTATTGATTGATAAAGTTATAGTAGTTAAATCCCTTTTATTTTTCATTGTTTCTACTTAAACTATATAATAAAGTCATTTGATTGTTTTTTAAATTAAACAAAGTAATTAAAACCGATTTTAATTAATTTATATATATATATATTCTAAACACTATCATGAAAACAGACTTTTGGAAATAGTTAAATTTAGCTATATCATTTAAATATTCGATCTACTTTCCTTGGTATGCTATATAAAAGTGATCACTGTTTATCTGTCAGATCATTAAATAAAATAAAAAGAATTATCTAAGTTGTATTCAAAATATAATGGAAAATTTAAGAAATAAAAAATATCTTGATCACTAATCAAATCGTTTGATATGCCGAAGATTTATTATAAAGATATATCAACTAAATAAAAAGCATTCACTGAAATGAATAAAATGAGCAATTTCTTTTAGAGCTTTTGGTATGATGAAAATCACAATCTTAATTTAATGATTTGAATTAGTCTTAAAGTTTTCACAACCATCAACAAATATTACTTGATATACTATATGTATGTATGTATATTATTTCTATATATATGAGACATAACCCGCATCATTTTGGGCCAGACAAAACGGAAGCTCCCCATGAAATTACCAATGCAAATTTTTTTTTGTTGTTTTGGGAATGTAAAAAAAAAACGCAAAAACGAAAAAAAAGAGATTTACTATATATATACATATATATTCAAAAAAAAATTGCCTATACTGGTATTTTTAGCAGTCAATGCAAATTTGCACCCTTATATATTTAATTTATGCGCAATTTCTTTATATTTAATTCTAATTTGGATACAACAAAACAAATCGGAGCTGACGCTGCCACTGAGCCAATTGAGTTTATTTCAGTTGAAGTTCAAGGTGAGAGTGCCCAGTCAAAACACGAACAACAACGGCAACGAGAGATAGAGAGAGAGAGAGAGAGAGGGAGAAAATAAGCGAAATTAACACACAAACAAAATGAAACAAACAAAAATTCCTTTAACTAAATTTAAGCTACTCCGACTTCCAGATACCTTATAATCACCTGAATTTACTATAAATTTTATAGATTTTCTCAAACTAGCTCCACCTAGCGGTCAATTGAATTAACATACCAAAAACTATCAATATTTATCAATTGATAAACTATATATTACCTATATATATTTATATATATAAGATATTAACTGTATTATTATTTTAATTTACCAGCAATTTCCTAAATTTACTCACAATGGCGCCACCTAGTGGCCAATTTTACTTACACAGGCTATATTTTATCCATATTTCTAATTTTAAAAAATATTGCTTGATTTTACAAATTTTCATTTAATTTGCTTTTTTGCTACAGCAGAAAACCCACTTTTACACCGTGGCTCCACCTAGTGTCAGAAATGAAAATGCTATATATGAAAATAAATTTTCGAAATTTTAATAGAATATTTAATGTAGAATAGACTCTCTTACTGTATATCAATTGGTTGATATTTCTGAGGATCTCAAATATATATACCCATTACTTATACATATATACTGTCTATAAAATTAAATATACCCTGTTAATATATGACTATATAGGGTATAAAAACAAACACACATACGCACACACACACACAGACACACACATGAGCAACCTTGACAAACATCCAGTGAAAAAAAAAAATAAAGAAAAACAAAAATTACGAATAAAATTAATGAAACGAAATTGAAGGCAGATATGGGAGAGAGACCCCCGAAGAACAAACAAATTCAATCCAAATTGATAATTATATTTAAATAAAATGAAATGATATATCATTATCTGACTTGAGGCTGGCCTGACATAATCCCACTTTACCTGGAATTTAGCAATAAAAAAAGAAAAAAATATATAAAGTATCTTTAAAGTGCTTTATGCAAAGTAATTTTAATTCAATTTTCATATCCCTAAAGAGAGAGAGAGAGAGAGAGAGCGAGAGGGAGAGAGGGGGGGGTAGACCAACCCATGATACTATATATATGTATATATATATATACATACATATGTGTGTGTGTGCTACACATTTTTATCACTCACAATCCCCAATTGCATTCCATACAAACATGTGTCGACATTATTAGATTTTCAGATTATATGGAAAGTAAATTGCTCTTGCCTTTGTGTCATACCAATAGATATATAATATAATATATTTTGACCTTTTAGCGGTTGTAAAAACAACCGTTATACATCCCACATACACACACACACACACATACACGGACATATGCATGTAAGTATTTATAAACACTTAGTAACTGTCTGTATATAACTTTACTCCTACCCCTACCCCTAAACCCTCAACAAATAAAACTAAGTAAAACCACTAAATCAGTTGCATGTCGAACATTTGACCACTTCCTATATGTATGTATGTATATATGTACATATATACATAGTATATATATGGCCCACATATTTAAAACTAAACTACACAACAAATATGACAACAACGATAATGTCACTCAAAACAAGTGTTAAAACTTATTTGTAGTCAAGTGTTATCTAAACATATTAAAAGTATGATCAAATTAGAGTTGAAATGAATAATTAAATTGTTCGAGAAAAAACGACAGAAAATTTATATTTTTAAATGAATAATAAAACGGGGAAAAAATAATATACTTTTTTTTTAAATTATTTAGAAATACAAAAAAGTCTTTAGATAATGCCATAATTGTAAGAAAAGTTTTAATAAAACTTCAATATAAATAAATCGAATTTAAAATCACTGAAAAACTGAACTACATATTACAGATAACAGTCTATATATATAAATATAGGTTAAGTTTTGTTCAATTTTCATGATTAGAGAAAATATTTTTAATAATATGAACCATTTGAGAATCAGAGTTGAACTAAGGAGAATATTCTACAATTTGTAGAATTATTATACATTCGAATTTTACTATAATAAATTCTCGCATATGACGAGAGAAAAATTTTGCTATATAGAAACTTCATTATATAGAAAATATATATACACACTAAATAGAATGACAAGAAAATATATTCGAAAACTAAAACTGCCCTTTGAAGGCAATTTTAAATAATGAAACTTCAATGAAAGTAAAAGTAAAAACTATTTTCGAAGCCTAGAGATTGGCTAGTATTATCCCAGACGATATCAAGTTTAGATATTTTTTTAATTTTTTTTTGTACGTATCACCAAGATTGATCATAGTTAACTATATATTAGATAAGATCCAAAGCCATAGCAATCATTTCATATTTGATTTATATTATATTTAATAATAATAAATAAAAAAAATCTAAGACGTATCAGTGTGACATCTGCCAGAACCGCTATATAATAATATAATCTTAGATCTCCCAGAAGAGACAACGATCCGGTTTACCAGAAAGTTAAGTCAAATAAATTTACAATTTACTTTAACGATATAGTTAACTATATATTTCAGATTGAAATATAGATAATATAAATATATCAAGTAAACACCGATCAGGCAGCTAGATATGACTTTATATATTAGTGATTCGGCAGCTAGATCGAAGAATTTTATATATTACTTTTTGCAAATTTAACAGAATTAAGCCGAACCGATAAATTCAAATAAAATTAAAGCAAGATTTTAAATATTATAAAGTCTGTACCAATAGGGAAAAGTCAAGGTCTATGAAAGTTGAAAAAAAAAACTTTTTCTCTTTTCTATTTATTTATATATATGGTATATGGTATATATGTATGTATGTACATATATGTATATATTATATATACATCTTTCGATTTTATATAATTTTAAATTCAAAGTGCAAAGCTTATTAAGTTTACTATATATTTTGTTTGGAATATCAGATCTAATTGTATACATATATGTATACATATATATAGACTGTAATATTTTGTTGACTAGTGTATTTTGAAATTATAATACATATATGTTTATATAGAACTTGTCAACCATCATACATATGTATACCGGTCGACAAGTGGCCGCTTCAGGGTCAACAGGTTGCTCAGTTACTCGCATATAAATTTATTTCGATTGAGGGAGGCGGCGGTTGGTAGCTTGGATAACTATACGGATATCTATATATATATATATATATATTTATATGGTATGACTTACCTAGATCAGGAATTGAGCTGGATGGCTCCTCACCGTTGCTGTTGCCGTTACTATTATTGTTGTTGTTATTGTTATTGCTGCTATTGTTGCTATTATTGTTGCTGTTGTTACTGCTGCTGCTGCCCATATTTGATGATGAATGTTTAATTTTTGGTGGCGGCGGCGGCGGTGGTGGCCGCATTGATGAATTACCACCACCACCACTCGAATGCGATTGTGGTGCAGAATTACTGCTAGAGCTACTGGATACAACAGGCGTACGAAATATATGAGATGCAGACGACGAGGCAGACGAGGATGTTCCTGATGATGATGAAGCTGCTGCTGCTGCTGATGAAGAGGAAGAGTTTGCTCCATTGCTGCTAGAACTGACATTGGCAATGACATGTTGTTGCTGTTGCTGCTGCTGAAAGTGACTTGAGGCAATAACATTGACATGTCGCGTACTTGTACTAACTACAAATTTTCGTGCTGCTGCTGTTGGTGGTGGTCCAACATTGTTGTTGTTGTTGTTGTTGTTGCCAACGCTATATTGTTGTTGCTGCTGTTGCTGTTGAGGTGGCGGAGGAGGTGGTGGTGGCGGTGGTGGAGGTGGCGGTGGTGCCAATGGTGGTGTTTGACGTTGTTGCTGTTGATATTGCTGCTGATCCAAATATGCTCCTCGACGAGCAATAATTGGCGAAACGGGCGCGGAACGCGAATGATGATGTAAAGGCGGCGGTGAAACGGAATGACGACGCGTACCGACAACCACAGTTGAACAACCTGTGGTTTCATCATATAAACGACCATCACGTATGACACGAACATGTTGTTGCTGTTGTTGCTGTTGTTGCTGCTGTTGCTGCTGATGGTGCAACGGTGGCGGCGATTGATTAACATTTACGGAACGCTGTTGCTGCTGTGACGAGATGGGATAATGATGTTGCTGCAGTTGCTGTATGGCCGAAGGACTAGCCGAATGACGACGAGATATATGTTGCTGACCCGTTTGTGTGGCGGATAATGTACGTGTTATTATTATTTGTGGTGCACCCGTACTAGATAATATTGTCGTTGTCTCTGGTGGTGTTGAACGCATAGAAGAACCAATATTAACACTACCAACACCAACACCACCACCACCAGATGACAAATGTTGTGTATATATATGTTTAATGGCACCCACTGTGGTCCCAGCTCCAGCTGCTGTACTTGTTGAGCTTGCTCTCGATTGTACATATTCGACACGTGGTGTTAATATAACTTTTTGTGTGCCACCCGGTGTGGTTAGGCCAGTGGGTTGACGTGGTGCCACTGTTTGTACCTGTACATGAGTATAACGTTGTGGTGGTGGTTGTGGTGATGGTGGTGGTGGTATTTGTGCAGCTGCTGTTGTTGTTACATTGCTACAACTTGATTGCTGTTGTCTATGATCATCCTCTCTATCCTGTTGCTCTAAATGTAACATTTCAAAATCAATCGGTTCACTTTTGATCATTTTTCCTGATGCTGTTATCGATGCAACCGATGAAGATGATGATGCGGATGCTGATGCTGCTGCTGCTGCGGATGCGGATGCTGATGCGGATGCGGCTGCTGCTTGTACAGCTTCCATGCATTTAAGTTTCTTCAACATGATTTAATTTAATATCAAATTAAAATTAAATGTATTTTATATGGTGTTTGTGTGTGTCTCTGGGTGTGTGTGTGTATATATACCACAAAAAAATAATGTTTTATTTTTTTTTTTGTTTATTTTAAATATAAGATTTGCTTTTTTTTTTTGTTTTTATTTTTGTTTGCTTATTGGATTTGATCCTGAATCACTGCCTCTCCTTTTGCTCCTGTTGCTTGCTAGCTCTGAGTTCGCTTTTAGGTTTTTTTTTTTGTTTTTCTTAAAAATCAGTCTCTTCTTCTTAACGCTTTTGTTGTTTAGTTCTCTTTTTTTTTATTTTGTTTCCTGTCTTCTGCTTCTTTTTCTTCTTTTTTTTTCTTCGTTTTTTAATTTATTATTATTATTTTTAGTTTTTGGATTATCAAAAATGTTGTCAGCCTTCAAAGTTGCAAAGTTGTTTTTTTTTCTTTTGTTTTTTTATTTATTTATTTATTTGTTGTTCTTCTTCTTGTTGCTGTTTGTTTGTTTATCTGTTGTTGTTGTTGTGGTATTGTTGTTTGTATCCTAGAGATTTTGTAGTCCTTACTTTAAGCTAGCGTTGTCCTTAAACCTGCCCACAGTGTTTGCTTGGTATCTTTGAGGCTCTTGTTGATAATGTTCCTTGATGCGTTGATAATGTCTTGAATGCCGTTAGATGAGATTTATATATATATACACATATATATAAATTTATGTAGGCTTATTTATATATATATATATATCCATATATATATATATATATATATGTATGGGTGTGGTGTATGTATTGTAGTTAGTTGCTAATAATACTTGTTGTGGTTGATTTTCTTTTTTTTGTTTTTATTTTATTGGTTTCCTTTTTTATTTGTTCTTTGTTACTGCGTTTTATCCACTCTCTTTACTTTTCCTTTTCCTTCTTTATCTCCACACAGCAGCTTCTTGAGTATTTCCTGTAGGTATTTGAAGTATCTGTAATGTTAATTAAAATTAAATTAGAAAATTGTTGCAAAAGAATAAAAAAAAGAATTAAGTTTAATTTTAAATAATAGACTTAAAAGTTGAAAAAAGCTTTGGCAACTTTAAACAATTGTTTTTTTTTTTTAAATAAATAATAATAATAATAAATCCAATAATTTCTATAGAACTAATCTGTTTGATAGAGTATTTTGGGTAGCATAATGCAGCTTATTGCCGACATCTTGGCATTGAGACACAAAAAGTAGCATCCACAAGGATATACAAGCCTTGACCTTGCCTCGTGTAAGACATATTAAAGATCAAGTGTATTCAGGTACAAATGGGAGAAACTACAACGCATTTTATTACTGCACCAGGGAACATTGTGTTGTAGATATTATCCCTGATTTATGGTTGGACTCAGATGACAGCTGTGTGTGTGTATGTGTGTGTGTGTGCGTGTGTGTGAGCCGATTCTTATTTCACTATGTGCATATGCACATTTTATATTAACCAAAGCATTTTCATTTAACTGCCTTTCTTCGTCTTACTACTTAAATTTCCAAGTCTCAATTATAATGAATAAACTAAAACGTAAAAAATTATTTTTTGTTTATAAACAACGGAATAGAACCGCTCCCACTTAATTATTTTAATTTAAGCTGTTATATTTATATTTTTTAATTAAACTAATTCGAATTTCTAATCAAAATTAGGTTAGGTTTAGTCGGAGGAGACCGAATAGAGTCCCTAGCGGTGACCGATGTATGTAGTAACTAGTGAATTATATCTTTTAAAATATTAAGCAATAACTTTGATTTAAATATTTGAACAATAAATTTATACACTATTAGAAAAATAAATATTCTTTGAATTTTGTTCTTCGGTGAATTTTTATAAAAATGAATCTAGAAAAAGAGCTTTAGAGAGGAGAAAATAACCGATTAGTTTATCTATCGGCAAGATTCGATAGATATTTTAGAACTTTATTTGATCTCATATAAATTTCATCTAATCCTTAAGCTTTATTATTACTATATATTTATTTTAATGGATCAATTGATATATAAATGTTTATGATCAATAAAGAGGACTATTATTTATGTAGGCGTGGCATATATTTGAATCAAGCAAACTAACAAATATGATTAACCTTGAGGATCTTAAAAAGATTTTAAGACTAGAAAGGCAAGGCTAGATCAAGAATATATATAAATATATATATGTATATTGCTTTTCTTAAGAATATTTCCCTTATAATCTATGACCTGATTTTAAGAAGGAATCAGGAATATACATATATATAATATATGATATTTCCTTCAAATGATTCTCTAAAAAAATTGCCTTTTGACCTATCGCCTCAAGGCAAGAAGTAAATAAAAATAATATAAATAAATAATAAAATTAAGAAAAAAATAAGAAAGTATATATAATAATAAAGAACAATAATAAAATAAATAATATTATACATAAATATATATACTATAAGTACATAATAATTCATAATTTTTCTTAAATTTTCCAATACTTACGTTTTCAAATAAAATATATTATTTATGCTGGATTGATTGATTGTTTGATTGATGAATTGATTGATTAAAATCGTTGATTAAGTTGTAGAAATATATATATGTATGTATATATATTACTATTCTATAAATATATACATATATATTTACTCTTGCCTTAGTTTTCTTAGTAGTAAGTAGTGATGAATACTTGCAAGTTTTCATTTATAAATAATTTATATATAAAAAAAAAACACACACATTGTTGTTGTTGTTGTCAATTAATTATATATGCATTGAAATTAAGTTTAATTATTGTTTCTTGGTTGGTTGTTGTTGTTTTCTTTTGTTTTATTTTGTTTTGTTGTTTGTTGTATAAGCTGGTTAAGGGTTTGATAACATTTAATTTGAGTTGCACAATTTCTCACTTGATATATATACATATGTATGTATATATGTATGTATATATTTATATTTAATATGTATGTATAATAGATGTTTATAATTACGTTTACAATTACGATTACGATTCCAAAAATATATATATATAGATTTTATTTTTATTTATATATATATTTATAGATGTATGTATATATATTTTGTTTATATATATGTTTGTTAAATATTTTGCACATGAAACACAACGCTGCAGTTGCTGTAATTTTTTTTTTCTTTTATCTTTGTTTTTTTTTAAGTATTTTTGTTTGTTTTGTTTTGTTTCAACCTGAGCAGTAAAATTATTGAAATTTTGTTTGTTTGTTGGTTTTGCTGAAGATCGGATTTGTTAAAACACCTTTTAAAAAAATATATATATATATTATTACATGTAGATAGATTTATTAGAATTATTATTATTATAGTTATTTTTGTTTTGATATATATATTGTTGTTGAGTGGGCTGGAGAGAGATTTTTACTGGCATTCTGTTTATTCATGATTATATATGTTATAATTTTTGATTTCTTTTGCATTTGCCTAATTTATTTATTATAATTAACTTTTTGGTTTTTGTATGTATATATATATTGTAATTTATTAAAACACATTGTCAAATTGTATATATATATATATATATATTTATATAGTATATATGTGTCTATATAGATGTAGATGCAATTTCACTTGATGAATTCTACAGCTGTTATTGATTCGCTCAGCTGAAAAAAGAAGGCTCAACAGCTGGGTGCTATTAAGAGGCTGGGCGGAGTCAAAACATATATATATATGGATATATGCATATAGGATAGATATAAATTTACGATTCTTTGCTTTCCTTTTTTTGTTTTTCCTTTTAATTCTGTTTTTGTTTTTTTTTCTTTTACCTTTTATCAAGTTATCAACACATACACACACATATACACACACGCAAGCGAGGCAATATATAACTCACAACTAGACGACACAGCCGCCCAGTTCAAGAGCAAGGTGAATACTATACAAGGATATAACACCAGTATACTTCAACAGCTGTTCGGCTCCTGCTGCTCCAAGCTGCACAAGGACAAGGACGATTCAACACGGTCACCACCATCAACAGCAGCAGCAGCAGCAACGGCAACACTGACACTGGCAATGGCAATGGCAGCAATTCAATGTTAAACACAATTTTTCGCCCTTGACAATGAGGCTTCCTTTCTTATATAAGTTAGCCATAATTATTGCACCAATTTCTCATTTTAATAATGACAATAACAACAACAAAAAAAAAAACAAACAAAAAAATTTTAAAAAAATTTCTTTTTTTTTTTTAGAATTATACGCTTTTATTTTCAATTATTATCGACGAGGGTTTTATTTTATTTTGATATATTGTTCTTGCATTTAATTATTAAACTCTCTCTATTGAGAGGATTTCTGTTTCTGTTTTCTTTTTCCTTTTTTTTTTTTGGTTATTTGTTTTCTTTTTGGTTTGGGGAATTCTTTTTTTTTTTAATTTTTGGGGGTTTTTTTTGATTAGATCTTCTTTTTGTCGCGTTCGAATTAAAATTCGCAACCGCTGCGTTTGCCGTACTTTCTCCGACTAACAAAACCCACAAAAAAAAAGCCCCATAAGCTTCAGAACAGAAAACCAGAATTCTGAGAGACATAGAGAGAGACTATGTTGAACGAGAGAACGCTAAGAAGAAGCAGCGAAGAAAAGCAAAAGAGCAAGTGGGATAGATACAGTAAGTGGGACAGAGATAGAGCCTGATAAAGAGAGAAACTAAGTGCTTGATGGTTGCCTGCCTGCACACAATGAAAGTGAAAACCGCTAAAAAGGTGGGCACGTCTGTGAGAGAGACTCACACTCACATACACACAGGCACACATACTGTTTCTGTGGCGCTTCGCGAGAGCGTGCGAGAGAGCTTGCGCCAGCGCGTACAAGGAAGTCGAGGAAAAGTACGAAGTAGAAAAAAAACTACAGTGTAAAGAATACAAAAAGCAAAACATAAATAAACAAAAATAAACGCGAATGAGCAAGACAAAAGCAAAAAGACGCTTAAGATGCCTACGACACTCGAAGGAAGGGGAAGGAGGGAGCGGAGCGCAAGCGGTTTTCTTTTCTTTTTTTTTACTGAAAATGAGTTGGCTTGAGGAGGGTTAACAAATTCTAGCATGAGGTAGGGGATGCTTTGGCATAGAAGAACGAGCCAAGAGCTTTTGAAGTTTAGAAGGGTGGCTTAACGGAGTTCTATTAGCCAGAAACTTTCGCCTTCTCTTCACTCACCCTCTGACCAAATAAAAAAGTAACCACATGAAAACGGTGCGTATGAGCAATGTGCGTATGAAAAGATTTCTACTTTTTCGTCACTTATTTTTTGGTTGGTTGGCGTGGGGATATAAATTTGTTGGTGTTACTTTATTTGTTGTTGGGGTGGGTTCTTTTTTTTTTTTTTGCTCTCTCTGTGTGTGTGTATAACAGACAAAGTGACAGACTGGCCGACAGAGTTACGCATTGAGGTAGGTTCGGTTTCTGTTTAGGGCCAACTTGATGAATGAAGTTGGAACTAATACGCACAGCAAACAGAAATAAAAAAAAAAACAAGTAAATAAAAACTCCATGTGTTAAAAGAGAGCGCATATAGAAATGTATTCAATGTTTTATATATTCTTCTGTTAAATACATTTTAACGTATTTTTTGAATAATATATTATTAATTATATATTAACAGCAGAAGTAATGACTTTATCTTTAATTAAAAATTTAATATAAAGAAATTTACTATCATATTGGAAGATTTTCTTTTAGAGATTTCTTTTCTTTATGTTTTCCGATTTGCTTTGTATACAACAAAAATTATAGCCAATTAATTGAATAATATAAAATATAAATAATAATAAAATTTGAGTTCTAAATTATAAAGTTAAAAGATTTATTGAGTGAATTCTGTGAATTAAGTTAATGCAATCACATAAATATTTTGGAAAAAGAATATATATCCTTATATTACCTATATATTATACATACGTAGTTAAGTTGCAGATAAAAATTAATATACTCATTATGTTAGGGTATATTATAAGCTTTTGCAATAACTGTTAATTAAATGTGTTTAGTGAGTCATTTGATGCATTTTTCATGACACTTACTAATCACCATAAAAGGCCAAAACTCACTTCACTTTCTATGAAAGCACAAACACAGACAGACAGACAGACAAAAACTAAAACAGAAACGGACAACACGTGTCTATATAAATTTGACATTGTTTGAAGGTTTCAAAGTGAGGAGAAAACTTACAATATATTTGTAAATACACACATTCATGCATAAATAAATGTGTATGAAACAAAAGTGCCATGAAATGATGCATCATTTTTCTCATAGTGCATACACGGTGTCGATTCATAAAATAAAAAGCTTCCGCAAACGTCAAAGTCAAAACCCCCACAGCAACAGCAAAAAAAACAACAAGAATCAATGTACCGCTATGACGATGACATTCGCCCCATACACGCTCGCATGCACACACACACACTGAGAGACCAAGTATGAGTGTATGTCTCGTGTGCATGGCAACATTCAATAGCAAACTAATCAACAACAACGGCAAAACAAACAACAAAATTGCAACCTCATAGATGCAGCTATATGTAGCTAGCACACAACAAAATGTATTGACCTTAACACTGAACGGCGCACACACAGACATTCACTAATACCAATGAACACGAACTTGAAAATAGAATCGCGAGAGTATTACAGATAAAAAGAGTTTCAAGAGAATAACCGTGTGAGAGAGCAAAAAGACTACTGAGCGAAAGGAAGACAGAGAGAGAGAGAGAGAAAGAGATTGCAATTGCGAGAGCGCACGCGAGTCAAGTTCACCAATACCAAGGCAATGCAGTCTACAGTGGCGCTACAGTTGAGCGAACAGCGCAGCACTGTTAAAGCTCTGTTAAATGTGTTCAATGTTCTGTTTTTTTTTTTTTGGGGAAGTTGTTGCAGACACGACACATTTAGGGGGCGAAATTCTAATGAGGGTTGGTTGCAATGTCTGGAGTTTAATATGAAGTTTTTGTATACTCAAATTTGGGTGGCATTGGGCAAATGGGTCTACGGACATTCTATGGTATGAGTCCAGACAGTTCTGGTATGAGAACTTGCAGAGGATTTAATGAGCAAAGGATGAGAAGGAGTTATCGTGTGTGTGTGTGTCCCTTCAAATCAAAAAATGAAAATGGAATATGGGGAGAAAGGGAGGAGTTAGTCTCTTAGATAGGACATTTCGACAACTTAATTGAAGTGGATTTTGCGGATGTGATTTTGAGAGTGAAAGGTCAGGTGGGTCAGTGGGAGCATAAAATGTGTTCAACTGGGGTAGTAAATTTTTCTATTTTTTTTTTTCTTTTTGGGTGGGGTGTGGGGATCACTAAGGGTTGGACTAATTTTGTAGAAAGAAACGACGCATTCAGTTAGAAATAAAAAGTGAAATGTCAACTAACAGTTCCCCCTTAACCCTTTCCCCCCTAGTTAGAAGTTATAACTTCATTTTAGAAACTATTTTCGAAATAAGAAACTTAAACATATTTTCTTAAATAAAAAAAAAGGGAAAAGATAAAAACCAAACTAACTATTAAACTAACAAATTAAACAAATTTCAAATGGAAAAGTATAATTTTAGAAAAAGTTTTTCCAACTAAACTAATTAAAAAAACTAGAAGTATTTTCTTTCATTTTTGATTTCTCTTTGTATTTGCTATTATAATTTCAATCAATTATATTTTTCTATATATCTCAAAACGTTCATTTCTGCTAATCTATTAATAAAATAAATCGTGAAATGAGCAAATATCCGAGTAACATATGTTTGAAAAAAAAACAAATGCAAATTTTCTGTGTATATATAATCCTTTTCCGGGTTTGTTTTCAATGTATCCACATCTACATATATCTATATATATATATGTATATGTATATATAAATATATATTTATATATAGATTTTGTAATAATTTTTTTTTTATTCTGATTAAAATTCTTTTGTGTATTATTAATAATATCAATTTAAATTGCCGCACAAAAATCTCTCACAGCACTTAACACTTCACGATCCATAAATAATGGTGGACACACCATGCACAGTTAGAATTCACGAAAAGCAAAAAAAAAAAAAAAAAAATTGAGATAAAAAAAAACAACAAAAAAAAAATTTATTGAAAGTGGAAAACCGAGATTGAATTTTAAATCACGTGACGCCGCCAAATGCAACGATTCGACCGAAATGCAATTAAATATTATCTCACACACACTTACACATATTAATAAGAGTGCCTATACACAGACACAGACAATAAATGAAAGTTAGTTAGTTAGTTGCACATACTTATTACAGTGGCATAGACGAGTGCGCAGACGAATTAAAATCAAATATCTAAGTATCTAAATCAAAATTGAGAACTGTAAAGTGATCCGTGAGGCAGAGCGAAGCGTAACGTACGACATGACGTCGTTAACGAGACTGATACTGTGACTCTGAAACGAGACAGAAATTTTGCAAAAGTGAAAAATTCTACTTTCAATATGAAAACGAACAATGTGTGTGTTTATACATACATACATACATTGATATGTATGTGTGAGTGCGTGTGCAGCGAAGCCTGGGCGGGAGTTGTGCATGCAAGAGCAAAAGCAAGAAAGCCCACTGTGGGTATGGGTAAGGTAGGTCGTGAATGGTATGGGAATGCAGAGAGAGTGAGAGAGAGAGACCCACTGAATGTGTAAGCGAGCAAGCAATCCAAACGAAAGAGAGTCAGTGCAAAAATGTATCAAAAAAGAGAGAGAGAGAGAGCGAGGAAAGAACATATTGAGAGAGAGCGTAGAACCAAGAGCTAGTGCTGCTACTGCTGCTGCTGCTAAGCAAAAGGAGAGACTGCTGCAGGTCCCATTCCCCAGCGAATGCAGAAAACAAAGCGTAGCCCAGAGAAGTCAATGTACAATACATTGGGGGTGCAATGACTACGTATGTATGCATGTATGTAAATATATACATATACATATGTACATATGTATGTATATACAAGTGAATGTACGTTTGCTTTGGCTATAGAGGAAGCGTTGAAAAATATTCTGCAGATTTGCTGACTCTTCTTTCTACGTCTAAGTCTGGGAGTTTTTGGCCTCTTGTCCACTTTTCCTTAACATTTTTTGTTGGATTTTTTGTTTGTGATTTTTATTCCTTTTTTTTTGGGGTTGCAAAAGTTATGTTCTTTTTTTTTTGGCATTCCGGGAGTTGACGTCCCGTAGAATAGAAATTAAAAATAATTGCAAAGAAGAGAAAAGAAGAAGAAATCGTCAAGTGGATGGGTGGATAAGTTGGTAAGAGTATATTGCGACTTGTCTGTCTGGAATCGTTGCAACCCTCAAGCAATGAAATGAAAGCAAAGTTGCCATTCCTTCTTCCTTTTATTTTCTTTTTTTTATTTTTTTTTTTATTTTTTTTTTTAATGAATAGAAATGTTGGGGAGGAAAGAGACAAAAGATTTCCTAGACATTTGTTTGGGTTACATTTCGGGTTTTACAGTTAGTTAGATGAGGAGTGGGAGTGGTGGGAGGATATTTCCTTTATTTGTCCTGTGATCGCTTCAAGCAAACTTTTATTTGGGGGAGTTGCTAATGAAAGTTTTTCTGCATTTGTCGTTGAATTTGATGGAAATCATCCGACTTTAGGGCATTTTCTTACTTCTTGGTATAAATAGAAGAAAAAGCAATTTAATATTCCCAATAACTAACTTAGCCATATCTACACTTATCCGTAACAGACCTAACCTAACCTTATATAAACTTATATCCTTACAGATCTAACCTTATCTTACCTTATCCTATCCAAAGCCTTTCGATATTAATACTTAAAAGACCTAAGTCAACCTTATCTAAACTCATTCTGTTAATTAATCCCAGCTAACTAAAAAAAAAGCCTAGCCTAACCTTATCTAGACTTATCTTTGAAAGACCTAACCTAATCTTATCTAAATGTATTCTTAATAGATCTCTCCTAACCTCATCTACTCTTATCCTTAACAGAACTAAAGAAACTTATTCTTAACCTTATCTAAACTTATGCCTAATAGACCTAACCTAACTTTACTTACACTTATCCCTTATAGACCTAAAAAAAAATTATCTAAATGTAACCTAAACTGATTTATGTAAATAAACTATTCTTAACCTTGTTTTCACCAAAATAAAATTAAGAATAATTTTAAAGAGCCCTCCCATAAAATGGAACGTTTTAAATTGACGAGGCTATTTCATTGAATTAATGGTAATGGGTCGTACTAAGGTTATCCCACGGTTATACATACCTTCCCCATTGACTGACGTTGGCCAAATATCATGGTCAATGACAGTGCCATGAAATTTGCAACATACACGTGGCAGGGGCAACCAGACAACACCCTCTGTTTGACTCAATTCACAATATTATGGGGGGGGGGGGGACGAAGTGTGAGTGGTTTGGTGTTACTTCCTAACCCCCGCCTCGCCCTAATACACCAAAAACTAAAATCACTCTCTTTATCTCTCTCGCTCGGTGTCTCGTTTTTTGTTTTTTTTTTTTATTTTTTCATTTTTGTGGGGGAGCGGTAAATGCAACGCGCATGTTTCTCTCGCTGCAATCGTGCAATATCCTTCATAGTCCTGCCATTGCAGCTGCACGAAGGTTAACAAATTTTTCAGGGGCACACAAACTACAAAACTACAACGAGAGGGAAGCCAGGCCCTTTTGCTATAACGTACCAAGGGCAAGGACACGCAAGCATGCGCATTTCCGTAAATGTTGAAAATCAACCAAAAAGAAAAAAATATACTAGAAAAAAAAAATATCCATTGCATACACACAGGCGGTGCAGCAGAAACACTTGACTATCCCTCTCATTGCCAAGGTCTGAACCGGTTTTGCCGGTTATCGCCACCAAATGATGCACCCAACCAGCTAGCCCATCCAAAGATTGCCACTGCAAATGACATTGAGTCATGTGGGAGGAAGGATATATGAACGAATATGCGACCAGACAGCATAAATTTCAGGGTTGTCGTCGTTAGCATTCTGCCAAGTCTGGCTTAAGCTCTCTGTCTCTTGCCTTGAATCACATTTCTATATATGTATATATTGCATTTAATATGATATTTTCACATGTGTCACATCATGGTCAATTCAGTTTCAATATTTATTTTTGCCTTGTAACTAAACCTTACTCAGATCATATTTATATATAGGTAACTATGATACAATTAATGATTATATTATTATCTATATATACATATATTAGACTAAATATACAATTATCTAGCTAATTAGCGTTAAGGCAAAGAAATTTTTGTTAGCAATTATACGATTCGTTTCGATTTTAGCATTTATCGTTAATTTGTTTTTTATTAGCCCATTGAGTCACTCACTATGTTGGTCCCCTGCTCCCTGGGGTATGCTGTTAGTAAACCAAATTAAAGCCAATTATTATTGGGTCAATGTGCGTACAGTGAACTGATTTTTATGCTTTTGCCTATAATTTGAGTTGGCTAAAAAGTATGCTATAAGTCAGTCGCTTGAGTTCAATGAAACTAAATATTATTTTTGTAATTTCGGTGCTTTAACCTCAACTCAACTCAATAGATATATGTATATATGTATATAGGGAGGAGTTACACAAATGCAGGATAAAGGCCAATGCTAAGGCATTTTATTTTATTTATGGCCTGGCCTCTCGTCTCGGTCAGTGACTCATTGGGAATTATTTCGTTTTGCCATAGGGAACATGTTTAGAACACTCATCCACGTGTTTTCTCTCTATCTTTCTCTCTCTATGTGTGTGTGTGTGTGTGTGTGCGTGTATAAGGTCCTTCTTTTTATATTATTTATTTTAAGGTAACAAAGGTGTGAATCATTTTATGAGTAAGCTTTTGTGGCTCTATATCTGGATAAAGACAACGTCCATTGCACCTGTTAATGCCATCGATGATGATGATTAGGGCAAGTTAACCTCAAGTTCAAAGTTCATAGGGATTTGAATTACTCATATTGGGTGAGGTTCTTGTTTAT
The DNA here is from genome assembly GCA_037075365.1 of Drosophila emarginata. Taxonomy (NCBI): domain Eukaryota; kingdom Metazoa; phylum Arthropoda; class Insecta; order Diptera; family Drosophilidae; genus Drosophila; species Drosophila emarginata. The sequence goes on from JBAMCD010000296.1 coordinate 6,949,600, forward strand.
GTATTAGAAATTGAGTTGAATGTATTAAGAAATACTTGAGTACTATATATTATTTGTAAAATTCTTGTTATTATTTTTGTTTTACTTATTTTGAATTCTTGTTTCAGGTGTGGCATAAAAATGGAGGAAAAAATATGAAAGGCCCAGCCCTTTGTAAGAGAAAGTTTAGTGAACTAATTAGAAATATTTTTATTTATTTAAATTAGTATATGAAGTTTCTTAAATATCTAGAAAGATTTAAGTTACATTTATCTAACTTTTCTCAAAATTATAATCGCAAACAAACAGTTGTTCCCCAATACCAAATTTTGGCAAAATTTTATTTCTCCAACAAAATATTAAAAAAAAAACATTATTTAAATTTTATTTTATTTCGCACAATTTCCTTACTTAAGAGTTTTATAATGATTCATTAAGATACAGTTAAATACGAATATTTGAAAAATAATAAAAATCTTTGAAATATTTGGAAAATAAAATAAAATTGAGAAAAATATATACATATGTATATAGATATATATATGTATATACAAATATGAATGATTTTCCTAAAAAACGAATCATATATATCGGTTGGGATTCTCTAATTTTATCAGAGCCTAAACAGAAATAATTTTGTCCTCTATTTATAAGGCTCAATTGAAAATAGTTTCTTAGTTTTATTATATTTAATATTTTATTGCAGCTTAGTTAAGAATTCTGATAATTGTAAAGTTTTAAAAAATGTTTATAAAGTGGGTCAAATGGCTAAATAACTGAAGAGATCATCTTAAAAAATTGGACAAAAAATATTAAAATAAAAAAAAAATATATTAGTAAATCATCTCTTTATTATGACAAAAAAGAATTGTTTAATTAAATTAGAATCAAAAACCAAAATCGTATGAAAAGTTACTACAAAATATTTGAATTAATTTTTTAAATATTTGAAATATTTATTTAAACATTCAATTAAAATATATTTCATAAATTATCTAAATTTTCTATATATTTAATTCATTTATTTATTTAGATATTCTTACTTAAATTTTTTTTAAATACTTGTATATATGAAAGATGTTATCTTTATTGAATATATAGAATATAATGGTGATATGATATGATATTTAGATTATATCTTATATATTCCATATATATTCAATTTAGATTATATCTTTTAGTATTTCATATATAGAACTTTCTTTTCCATCTGGGGGTCACACTTAGTCTCGCCATAGTCAGTTGTGGTTATTCATACTCAATGCCTGCATTTTATTGCCACTTATATTGTTGGCAATTTGTGGCAAGGGCAACGGGGGACGGTGTGACATTAAGTGACGCCAAACAAACTGTGCAAAATGATATAGATTACAGTTATTATGCCGTCATTGGTCTCTGTTGGTCTACCCGGTACACTGCCTTTCCACCCACCAAAAAAAAAAAAAAAAAAATACCATTTCATATGTCTGAACTCAGACAGTTGCCATCGTGCCTCCTGCTGCTGCTGCTGCTTCTGTTCCGATGTTGCTGCTGCTGTTGCCCTTCATCAAACTTTCGCTAATTTGTAATGCAACGACAGCGTCTGCAGTAACTGCAGAGAGAAACGGTAGAGAACTGTGGGGCACAAAGGGTTCTTTGGAAAGGAGGCGGACCTAAAGCGGTGTGGCAAAAGCAAGCTACCCCACGGCCCTTTACGCAGTCTGCCCCTGCCTGACTTGGCTGACATTTTTGATGCCTATGCGTGATAAGAGCGAAACGTGCTCTGCCCATGTACTTTACAGCAACGATGATGACGCAATGTGCAACATGGAGGTCAATAAACCAAGAGCAATTTATTTTTGTTGTTGTTTTTTTTTTCGTTCTTGTTTTTGTGGGCATTAAAACAAAATAAAAAAAAATATATTAAAAAGGGGTTGAGCTTTTGATACGATTGCACTTTATGAGCCATGGCAAAAAAAAAAAAAAAAACAAGATAAAAAAGAAAAAGAAGGGAGGAAGGGAGGAGCCATTAATACAGATATGGGAAAGAATATATGAAGAGTCATCCTTTTTTTTTTTTTTGAAGAATTTCATAGAGATCATTAATCAAAATATAAGTAGAATGTTCTATTTCAGGAATTTTCTTTCTAAAAAAAATTTATATCTTGAATTTTATTTCATGTTTGTATTATAATTAAAAGTATTAGCTTTCGGCAACTACTTGGGAATTATAAGAGTCAATCATTCGTTAAATAAGGTTTATCTTAAAAAAAAAAAACAAAAAAAAAAAACATAATTATCTGGCAAGTTCGTTTATTTTTAGTCTAGTTTGAAAATAAATAAATAAATATATATTCAGCATTTGTTTGTGTAAGCCAATTGGGAATTATAAGAAACGATTAACTTTCAAATAATTAAAAAAAAGGCAAAAGAACATTATTTTTACTAGGAACAAACATTTATCATTCGTAAAAGTAAAAAGTCTGTTCTAAATTACAAAAAATTATATATATAATTATTTATACATATTAAATATGTTTCGAGTTTGTTTTAGGTAAGTTTGCTAACCAGTTGAGAATTACAAGAACCCTTAAAAAAAGGCGCAGACTTCAAAATTATTAAAAACAATTTGTAAAAAAATATATTCTTACTAAAAATCTTTACTTATGCAAAATTGGTCCTCAATTAAATCTTAATAAGTTTTTAGGTATACAAATTTATAGTTTATATAATTTTGAGTAATTTTTAAAAAGCATTTGGAGTAACACGTAACACATCGATTAATTAAAACCTAAATAACAAGCTGTCAATTTAAAAACTTGTGTAGTTAAAAAGTTTATTTTTCACCCCCAAAGTAAATTGAGAAGTTTGACAAGCTAGTTACATAATAGATGATATATTTCATCAGATTTCTTCGTTAAGTTTAATCACTGAAGCATGACAATAAACGTGCAACACCTTTTACCACTTACAGTCCGTGAAAATATAAGCGCAACACCTGTGCCAGTGCCAACAGTGATCCTGAAGCCCTTGTGACAGGCATTGTAAGTAGACCCGGGAACCCGGGAACCCGGGAACCCTTCATAAGCTATTCCCACTCATTCTACAATTTTTAGTCTGTGTTGCGTGTGTGTGTTTGTGTGTGTCCAGCCACTTTTCTGCAGGGTAATTTGTCATTCACCGTTGTTGGGCAAGGTACAAAACAGAGAAAAAAAATTAAAAGAAAAGAAAAAAAAAAAACAGTAGCCTTATAATTAGCCGCCGCAGCGGTGCAATGTTGCAGGGGTTTCTTATAGTTGTGCAATATTTACCTGTGACTCACCTCACCTAGTTAACGCCACACGACGAGAGTGTGAGTGATAGATAGACAGAGAGAGAGAGAGAGAGAGAGAGAGAGATAGAGAGAAAGAAAGGTAGTTAGAAGAATGGCAAATTCTCTTCTTTAGCCACTTGCTTTTCAACTTTCACCATTTCTCTATGCAAGCGATTACAAAACATTCTCACTTACATGGAACTTTCTCTAGAAGCAACTAGAAAACTTGCTTAGCCAGTTAAGAAGAACTTGGTTATCTTTTAGTTTTTTAGTGAAAAACTAGTTTTTCCCCACCAATACCAAGACACAGACAGTCACACACACACACACACACATACACATTGAGAAAGAGCAATTGTGGAAAATTGCAATAATGGCAATGGCAATGACCTAAGAAGCTTAGCCTTGAATGCCTATCCATCTTTATAGTATGTATATCTCTCACTCACTCACTCTTACTACAACTCCCCCTCTCTCTATCTCGCTCTTCCTCTCCCTATTTTACTTTTCTCTAAAACCAGTTAAAGCATGAACAAATCATTTGACCATGCCCTCGGTTAATTCTACAAATATTGTGAAAAATTCTTAATAAAAAAAAATAAAAAAAAAAGAGAAAAAGAAAGAAAAAAATAAAACTAAAACTATTTAATGCATTTCTTTTTTTTTTGTTTTGGTTTTTCTAATTTCTTTTTATGAGTCAATTGTCCTTTGTCAATTTCTATTATAACTTTTACTTTGTAACAACTTTGTGTTAAACCCCTCCCCGCCCTACTCCAACCATCTTAATTCAGATATATGTATATATATAAGTAGTTTTCACTTGTCAGCAGCAAAAAGGAGTTCTTTTTAAGCCATAAAATGAGTCAACAACAAATGTGCAAACAAGCGCAAAATGCAAGAGCTAAACAAACGAGTCCTGCTCCTGGTCGTCGTCGTCGTCGTTGTCGTCGTCGTCGTCGTCGTCGTGGTGATGCTTGGGAAAATCTTTTTAGTATGGGTAGGTCAACCACCAGACATTGAACTCAACTCAACACACAACATACCATATACATACATATATATTTGTATATATATATATATATATACATATATATATATATGTATATATACATATATCGAAAGAGAGACAGAGACGTACTTCCGTCGAAAGAACACTAACAGCAGGGCGGCATTGTAGTCATATATGAGAGAGAGAGAGGGAAACCCAAAACGTCGTGCGGAAAATGTTGCATTCAGTGAACGAATCGACGAAGCCACGAAAAGCGTGCGAAGTACTCTAGCACGTGAATTTACATTGTGGTATAGCAGCTATAGCTTTAGATAATAACGATAATGATTTTAATAATAATGATGATGGTACACATAGAGGAACGTCTGTTACGGTCAAAGAAAGGTGCAAAGGGAAGGCGGTTGCTATAGCCATCGTTGTCGTTGTTGGCTTCGTCGTCGTCGTCGTCGTCATCGTCATCGTCATCGTCGTCATCGCATTTCGCATTGTGCTCAAGTTTAGTGGGTTGAGTGACACAGACACAGTTTGTTGCGGGAACGAGATGGTATCAAGAAAACGGAGTGAAGAACGAGTTTTTGTCATGCTATTTTGTAATAGCAATCAAAGTGAGTTGAGATGCGATGCTATGCAATCAGATATACTACATGGTATATATATGTACATATATAAATATATGTATATATGTGTTTAGAACAAAAGATTAACTAAATAATCACTTATGAGATTTTATAAAAAAAAAATTTGACAATTATTTGTATTACAAGGATAATACCAAATTTTCAATTAAAAATTAAACTATTGCTTAACTAATAGTTAGTCCTTCTCTAGGACACTAAAAGTTTTTATATGAATTCTTTTTAAATACTTTAATATTCATATATATGTACATACATAGATCCATTAAAAACGTTCCATTGTTTTTCTATATTTGAACTGTACATATATTTAATTATATGTATGTATTCCTTCAAAATTTTATGCCAATCTGATAAATATTTTCTAAAATATATTTGAATTTTTAAGACCACGTCAACTATGTGTAAGCTTTGGTAATTTCCATATTACATTTCGAGAACCACCAAGTTCTTTCAGGCCTTTTCGCTACTTCAAAGCTTAAACAAGTTGGGAATTATAATTAAATGAAATGAAAGAAGGAAAAAACAAAGCTTGCAAAGGCCAAGAAACCTACTTTTTAAATTTAAAACACTTTTTTCTCATAGTTGTCCGTGATATCGATCGGTTTCAAAATTTTACAGAATTTTATTAAATAAAATTCAGTTATTAAACGAATAAGAAAGATTTGTTTTTTAAAATTTTGTGCCATTTTGTTTTTAAGAATTTGGTGCGATAAACGAAATATTTTATTTCAAATATATGACATTATTTGTCTTCATTATTTTAAAAAATCCAACAATGAAATATATAGGGGATAGATCTATAAAAGTCAAAGATTAAGTTATTTTAAAAAATTTAACAAAAAATAATTTATATATAGATAGATGCATAAAAAATAAAACATTTAAAATTATTAATCTGCTATTTGCCAAATTTTCTAACAAACTAAAAAATGAATATATATTACTATAATAATCAATAAAATAGTTAATGTATAGAAATTGTTTCTTATTAACTTGTCAACAATAAAAAAAATGTTTTGCAACTGTTAACTATTAACTTAATTCATTTAACAGCCATTTGGATGGATTCATGCTTTTTTGCCATTTATTCTAAATGACAAAAAAAAAAAAATAGAGAAACCGACAACCACACAATTAAAATGAAAATCAACGAAAAGCGAAAACTTTTTGTCATACAGACAACATACACACACACTGACACACACACACACACACACACATACTAAATTTCTACATAGAACAATAACAGACTAACCTATTGTAAAGTGGGGGAAATATAAAGCTCAGTTATATATATATAAACATACATACATACATATATGTGCATATGCATATGTATATGCGACATTTTCCAAAATGGCGTCGCACTCCAACAGCCAAACCACCCAACCACCCATTCACCCATCTAGCCAACTCTCAACATGCATCAAAATATTTGCTAAAAGGAGAGAGAGATAGAGACAGGGAGAGACAGACAGAGAGAGAGAGAGAGAGAGGGGTGGCAGTAGATGATGATGATGAAGAAGAAGAAGATGAAGCTTTTGTCTGCTGCTGCTGCTGCTGCACAACTCCCAAAAGCCATAGCTGGAGCCACAGAGGCATAGTCATTGCCATATAGCAGGGAGCAGGTCAATGATACCAAAAGTTAAACCCAAACCAGCAATGTCTGCGTCGCACTTGAGTAATTTTCACAAAAACAACGTACAGACAAGCCGCACCCTTACAAACACCCACACTTCACACACACACACACACACACACATAGTAAAAAATAAAAATTAAAACGAGGAAAAAAAAAAGAAAACTTCAACGCCAGTGTCAAGTTTACGCTAGCTAAAGAACTCCACCTCTCTTTTCCCACTAATCGTCCCCCCCATCACCACCATGCACATGCATATACAACTCCACTCGACAGAACAAACCTCCCCCCCCCCCCTCCATCGTTGGGATCCAACGCCCTAACTACAAGGCTTGGTCATGAACTCCATTTTCAATGGCAGCCCTAGAGGAGCACTTTTATCTTTCTTTCTTTTTGTGCAGTGAAAAGCAAGAGAGAAGAGAGGTAAGAAGAGGTAAGAAAGAGTGCAGAGACCAGAGAGAGAGAGAGAGAGAGAGAAAAGCGAATGAGGCACCTAGCCTACCAACCAACCTAACTAACCACCTCCAACTGGCGTTCCTTTTTTTTTTAATTTTTTTTTTTTTATTTCGCAATGCAACTTCCCATCTGCCCTCATGCATCATTTATTTGCCTCTCTCTCTCTCTCTCTGTGTTATCTTGTATTTTTTTTTATATTTTTCCCATTTTGCCTTGCTTTTCCTGTTTATCTGTGTGTGTGTGTGTTGGTTGGTTGGTTTGGTTGGAGCAGCAACAACAACAACCACAACTTGAACAACGCGGTGAAGGTCATTGCTACCAAAATTGTGTCTCCCTTTTGTCCTACTCTACTCTCGACTCGACTCGACTCGACTCGGATTCGATTCGCAGCACTGCAGACACAGTGTGTGAAAGAGAGCGAACATGGGTAAACGAGATGGGGATATATGTATATGGTCTTTGTGTGTGTGTATGTGTGTCTGCATGCAATGCTGTTGTAGGTATCCAACCCACCAAACAGCCAACTAGCCAACAAACGAACAAACCAACCAACCAACCAACCAACCATCTATCCATTCATCCAACCATCCATCCAACCATCCATCCATCCATCCTAGTGGTATACTCCACATCCACATAACTTTGGACTTGGTCTTGGATTGTGGATTGCTGTGCCTGCCTGCAGCGAAGCGAGTCATTTTGCTTTTTGCATTTTCATCTACTACCATCACAACCGCTAAAAACAGTTAAGAGTGTTGCCAGATGGTTGAAAATATATTACATTTTTACTACTATACATTAAAATGGAAATTAAATTTCAATTTCTTAAAAATAAGAAAGACAAAAAAGAACAATTTAAAACTAATGAAATTATTTAAAGGAATCTTAAGAAACTTAAAAGCATATAAAGAAAATTGTTAAAATTTATAATAGAATTGAAATTTTTAAAAGTATTTATTAAATGTTAATATCAGATATTTGTATATTTATATTATTATGTTCAAATACATATATAATGAAACTCTCCAAATTATTAATTAATTTCAAAGACAAAGATTTCTCATTCTATTATAGTATATTTTTTTTGTATAATAAAGTTTCTATATAATGAAATTCACCAATTTTTTTTCATAGCAAACTTCGATTGTATAATTATGCTATATAATTTAGTTTCTGCAATTAAACGTTATAAATTTTTAAATAAGACTTAAAAAAATATAAAATAATTCAAGAACATATTGTTGATATTATCTTGAAGATTTAAATAACAAATGACCAAGAGATTTCAATGGAAAAGCTTGAAATGAAACTTTTGGGTTAACTTCCGATATCTGAACTTTATGTATAAACAATAGAAGGTTGAAGAAATTTATAACTGGCCTTAAGTAAAATATATCAAATATATATTTATATTACAATTTAATCAAAAAGAAAACATAAACCATTTTTTTTTATTAATTAAACTTGTTCAAAAAACCAATAATTATTGAGCATAGTTTTCTGATTTTTATATATTTATGTATTATATATATAGCTAACATTTTTTCAGTATTTAATAATAATAAATGTAAAATGTGAATCTAAAAGTTTTATAAATATTTCATTTCTATTCAATATTGTAGAGAAATTGACATTGATGGTTAAACTGCTTTAGAAATAAACTATAAATAAATTATTTTTAATTGCTAATATGTACTTTAATTCTATTTTTTAATTTTGCAACTCATTAAATAATAAAAAAAAATGCTTGAAAATAAATTAAGAAAGAGAACTCAGGCTACATTGTTATATTTATACTTTTAACAAATAAATGTATATCTATATATGTATGTACTATATATATATACTTGATCAATATACCCATAAAACCGTTTATTATTCCGTTAACAGTAAATACTTTCAATAGTTGTAAACTCTATATTATAATCCTCTTATACAAACATCTTTTGCCAACTATTGTAGACATCAAAAGAAAATGGAAAATTTTGTTATTTTTACTTTTTAACAAATTGTAAGCAAATGCCAGTTAAATAAGCTTCTTGTAGATATTTTTCTTTTATAATTCTAGCTTACTTTCCTGTCAAATCAGCAGTTCAATAAGATTTTTTTTTTTAAATGCAAAACTTTTTAATGGCCTTTTGTGTTTTATATTCTTTTTTTTTTTTTTTTAATTTTTATTACAAGAAAAAAATAAACAAGGACAACAAAAAAAAAAAAAATAGAGCCCAACCCATTTGCAAATCATGGGCAATTGAAACTAGTTTCTACTGTTATCCAACTGCAAATCCCCACCTAAAATCGAGATGGAGGTAAAACATAGATTACACATATGCATAGAGACAGAGCCTTAGGTGGCACGGTACTCAATGGACTAGGCCAATTAAGAATCCAGTTCAATCTCACATACACACACACACACAGAGAGCGAGAGAGAGAGAGAGATAGGGATAGAAATACAGATATAGATACATTTATATTGAGGAACTCAGGCATCATCATATCATCATATCAAAGAGTAAACAGAGACTGGTCAGAGCATGTCATTGCATACAATAAAGAAGAGTGGTTGGCCAATGCATAAAGCATATCAGCAAATAGTATACCCTCCCCTCTCCATTCACCATTCCATGATGGCATACCATGGCCAAATACTGAAATGAATTTGAAAGAGTTAAAAGACGTAAACGGGAAGAGATGACAGGAAACCACTAGAAGCATTCAGAATGCCATGGCCAATGCCAGTGCCAAGCATGCAGAAGCAGCAGAAACAGCAGTCAGTGTCAATGCCAGCAGCGGCTCCACATAAAACTGGGTGAGAGTATGAGAATGGGGAGGAGTATGACGCCTGATGACGCCCGACAACAACGACGATGACGATGACGATGACAACGAACCTAGCTTTGGGTCTATGGCATACCTCGGTACTGCAACAAAAAAACGATGGCTAGCGATTATAACATCAGGCAAACAACAAGGCAACAAATGCAAACTCTGGAGGCCATTAGCCTATGCCTATGCTAGGGAGAGTAAAAAGAGACTCCAAAAACACCAACATAGACAGAGAGAGAGAGAGAGAGAGAACAAAAGAGAAATAGAGACAGAGACAAGGAGAAGGGAGCAAGAGACTTAGCAAGTAACTCTACTATTCTCTCTCTCTCTCTCTCTCTCTCTCAGCGAATTGACGCATGCGTTTTGAATTCTTTTTGGGCCGCTGCAATTGCAATGACCCTCGTATACGTAGGAAAATGAGATTAAACCGAAACCCAAAAGTAAACAGAGATGAAATTTATATAGTATATAGGATATAGCATAAAATAATAGAAGCCAAGAAAAGCTTAAGATTTTAAGAACTTAACATTGTTCGTTTAGCATTAGAACTTAAGCAAAAAAAAAAAAAAAATTATAAACTAGAAAGTCAGACTTACTTCGACCATGTCAAATTATTTATACCCTTAAAAATAGTGCACTATTTTACACAGAAATTCTGAAATTTTAAAAGCTATTGATATCATCAATAAATAGTATATAAAAACCTAAAAATAATAAGTTTTGTTTTAATAACTGGACAAACAAAAAGTTTATCATACCAACAAATTTTTTTGAATCGATGGTTACTATGGCAGCTCTACGTATGATATAGTCGAACGATTCTGATTTAACTTGGTTGTGTCATAAGAATATATAACTGGCAAATACTTAATTTGATGACAATATTGTGAATACTAGGGAGGTTATTCATCTAAAACTCTATTCTCGGCCGATCGTTACTAAGATAGCTATATGATATAGCCACCCGATACAGCCAATTTCGATATATATAAAGTGTATAGTAGAAAAAAGAGTATGTGCAAAATTTGATCATGATTACTTAAAAACTAAGGGGTTTGCTTTGCGGAGAATCAAACAGATAGAATGAAAGTGTATTGGATACAGCAGAGAAAAAATATATATATAGAGAAAACTAGTTCAAAATTTTAACAGCTTATTTGTATAAAACCAAACGATAGATAATAAATTTTAAAATATCATCCATAAACTTATTAAGAATGTTTATAAAACAGAATTTTAATTTCTATTTTTAAAAATTGTATAATTATTTTAAGCTTTTATTTGTTTGTCGAAATAAAAAAAAAAAAAAAGAAGTTCTGAAGCATCCTTTTCCCTGCAAGAATAATTCCAAAGAAAGTTGCAATAATAGGAAATTGAGAAGAATAACCAATGGCCAATGACAAAACGATACCAATTAGTGAAATATGAAAGTATCAATTGCATTTGGTATAATGATTGTCTAATTGATTGGTTGATTGATTGGAGGCAACAACACAATACAAGATGATTGAAAAGTTACCCACAAATTATGCGAAAATCATTTGTTTGCCTTTCCGACCCACGGAAAACGTGTTTGGCTCAATACGCTGGGCATTATTTCCAATAGCTACGTTGTGTATATACTGGTTAAAAAAAAAAAAAAAAAACCTGCAAAAAATACAACAAAAAAAAAAAGAGAAAAAAAATATACTGTGCAAATGCATTTAGCCAAACGGTTCGGCCAATGTTCGCTTTGCTGATTTAGCCTTCGTTCGTCGACCTTGCCAACTTGTTCTGCTAGCGAAAATAAATTTTTCCTTCTTTTGTCGTCGCTTCTTCTTCTTGTTTTTCGGCTTTTCGTTTTGTTTCTGTTGTTGTTGTTGGTTTTAGCCATGTGGGAAGGTGTGGACAATTCTCCGTTGCCACTTTTGGTCATTGAACCGCCTCTTGCCGGGCACAAGTGTTTCTTACATTTGATTTTTAATTCTCGTTTTCCGACCAACCAAAAAAAAAAAAACAACAAAAAAGGGGAAAATTTTTGCTCTTGCATATCCTGTGACGAGGCTAAGTCCTCATAAGTCCTAGTTGATTTCCCTTTCTACCAATGTCTGGATTTTGCACAGTTCTTCTTCTTCTTCATTCTTTTTTTTTTTTTTGGTACAGTTTACCAGTTTAACAAATATTTGTTGGCATGTTGCCTGCTGTTGCTCCACTACCCCAAAGTTTACCATTGCACAAAAAAGCGGGGAAAAAGGAAAGAAAGAAATAAAGAATCAACATCGTGACAATGTCTATTGTATTCGACACGGGCAGGAAGGAAGCGAGGCCACCATGGAAATGAGTATGAAGTGGTTATATCAGATTATATATATATATACATATGTATATATGTATATATATGTATACATAAAGAAACATTTTAATATCTATTGTACTGGAAATTTTCTATTAACTGAGCAACCAAAAAATAAAATATGATTAATATAATTAATCTAATATAATTAATCAGTAAATTTTCTCAGCTTTTTAAAATGGAATCCTTCGTTAATAATAAAATAAGTAATTATTTATCTATGTATATATATATGAAATTAATAATTGAAATTGATGCTTGAGGTTGACATAATTTAGACCCAATTTAATAGGAATTTGCAGTATATTATTTTGTTGTTTGTTTTAATTTTTTTAAATTTTATAGAAATAGGTGTGAAAACATAAGAAAATGTTCAAGCTTTAATTTGTATTATTCATAAACTAAATTACAAAATAGAGCTCCTTTATTAATTGTTTATTAGTTGCTTATAGCATACTTTCAGGAGCAAATCTTTGTAAAAAATTTTAGAACTCCAGATGATAAATATCTATTAATTATAAATAGAATAGATTTGTTTAATTTAAAAAAAAAAAACTTATTTTACATATTGTGCAATTAAACAATTATTCGTTGCATACTTTAAGGAGCTTAAAAATCAAATTAAATTTATAAATATCCCAAAAGCTAAGTTTAATCAATTTTGATGGATAGTGTAATTTATATATAAAACAACAACAACATTTCCAAACAAAACTTGATATACATACATATATAAACCATTAAACGATAACATGAAAAACAAAAAAGTTTTTCCAACTCAAACCTTGATTTAGACCAATATTTCTATGTAATTGACTCTTAAACTAAACCAAATACAAGAAGCTCAAATATAAATTTATGTTTCTGTTGCAATAAAAAAAGGGAAAAATGGAAAAATAATAAATGAATTTGATTTGGGGCCTTTAAATAAAGTATTTACAAAAGTAAAATGATATAGAAAAAAAGGATGGTTGTATTTAATTATAGGATCAAGTTTCATTTACCTGATCATACTAGTTGTTAACTGTTCTCAATTTTCCAGCAAATCAATGAATGGTGGGCGCTAAAATTAAAAAAAGAAATAAATTATGTTAGATAAGTATATTTATGGCTTAAATAAAGTATGCTAATTTTAATTTGTTAAGAAAATATTATTATATATTAATAATAGTTTTAATTATAACTTTTTTTTCTGCAAGCGCTTTTTACTAATTTCCATAACGATTTTTATGTTAAATATGAGTGCTTTTTTTTAACTTTCTAATAAGAAATTTCTATTTAACAATTTTTGATCTTGACCGATTCTTATAACAAGTATTAAAAAATCTAGAAAATAACTGTTATTTTTTTTTCTAATAAGTAAAAGAATTTATAATCAAAAATATGTAAAACTAATTTCATTTGACATTTGTTGTGGACAATTTATCTATATGACAATTGCAACCCTGTTAAATACTTGTAATATATTTAAGTATTTTGAAAATTTATTACACGACAAAAAAAAAAAATGAAATAGGAATTAATCACTTAAATAGATCTTTTAGCGACTGCGGGCATTTCCAATTTCCATTGCCATTGCCATGGCCAATAACAACCCTTAGGATAAAGTTTATGGTAGAAAACTTTTTGTACATTGCCTCTGTCTACATCTTGGGTCCTGGCTACGGTCAGTTGTACTTGTTTTTGTTGCTATTGTTATTGTTGTTGATGTTGCTTATGTTGCATTGTGTTGGGGGCGCTCAGACAACACCCGATGGTTTTTGCGGATTGTTCGCCATTTGGTGGGGTTGTGTGTGTGTGTGTGAGTGTGTGTGTCATTTTATTTAACGCTTCAATGCACTTCACGCTCACTCTCTCTTTCTCTCTCACTCGCTCTGTCTCTCTTTCACTTCTCTCACTCACGCTTACTCTCTCCTTATGTCTCTGGGTCTCTGTGAGAATGTTGGATATTGGCCAGGCTTGCTAATGACAGTTGTTATAGTTAACTTACCTCCCCCCCCTTCCCGCATCCCTCTTTCCTTTACTTTCCTCCCTTTCCCTTTTCCCTTAACCTCCTTCCTCAAGCAGCCCCCGCAAATTTCTCACCTTATTGTTATATTTTAAATATTCCCCTTTTTGTTTTTGGTGTTTTTTGTGTTTTTTTTTTTTTTTGTTTTTTGGTTTAATTTCATTTTATGCTTTGCCCTTTTGTGGCATTGCAACCACCGACCGACTGCCATCTTTATCCCACACCATCTAATTTTGATTTCTCTTCCTTTGCTGCACTGCGTCACGTTTGCCGCATGCTGCTGCTGCTGCTGCTGTTGCCACTGCCACTGCCACTGCCTCTGCCTGTCTGCTGCCATTTTGGCTTTTCCTGCAGGAAGAGCTTGAGCTTGCATATATTTCACTGTGCGCCATGTTGTTTTTTGTCATAGTATATGTGTGTGCATGTGTGTGGTGTGTGTTGTGTGTGTGTGTGTGTGTGTACGTTTGTGTTTCGGTGTGTGCACCGTGTATTCTGTGTGTGCTCGTGCCCCAACTCTTCACTTTTATCGATTGAAATGTGTCTCAGGCTGTGAAATGCAGGTCATTGATCTGTTCGTGTCTTTTCTTCTTTTTCTCTCTCTCTCTCTCTCTCTTTCTCTCTCTCTGTCTCTCTCACTTTAGCCATCTCTCTTTCACTTTAGTCGCTTCTTTTGCTTTTTGGGGAAATACACGAGTTTTCTTCTTTCTTTCTTTCTTTTTTTTTGTGTATTTTTTGGTAGAACTCTTTGGTCAAAGTGACACACCCCTGCCGCCCATCTTTCTCATCTCTTCTCTAGCTACCAAGGGTTGGATAGCAGCTGCTACACCGTTTACCGTTACAATCCATATGAAGTGCAATTTCTCGTCTATTCTATGCTTTCGGTATCAAAATGATAAGTTGGTAGCTGGATAGTTGTATTTGTCAAATGGTCAAATGCTTTGGCATTGAGAAGCAGAAATTTGGCCAAAATGTAATGGAAATCGTTTTTGTTTATTTTTTAATATTTGTTTGCAAAGTTTGCTTAATGGAGATTATTAGTTTATGCACAAATAAACATCATTTCGATTCAAAATTCAACATTTATTAATCAGAATTTAAGTTTTAATAAAATCGATCGATCTTTATAAATCCAAAAAACAATAAATATATGAAATTTGCAAAAAATCGATTGGTATTATTAATATAAATATTCTTTGAATTTTGTAAGACAAAAATAATTAATATTGACAATAAATATGACAAATTGATAGTAATAATTATAATGAATAATGCTTATAATAAAAAATAATGCTAATAATAATAAAAAAAAACTTTCTTATTGCTTTATATATATATTTATATTCATCAATTCGAGAAAATTCTGGAACAAAAATTTTTAGAATCGTTTTGAAATGATTATCAAAACTTTTCTACTTCAATGCTTATATTCTATTAATATTTTTAAATAAATAAAAAAAAGGCAACAGTTTAAAAAAAAGTATCAAAGGTATCAAATTTTTCCGCTTATATAAAAGTTTTTGAATCTTAGCAAATTTTTTTTTTCAATATTTACACAACTTATTATAAACAAATCTGTTATTTTTATATCGAGAATCTTACAAATTTTTAGCATTCAAAATATTAAGTTTGCTTTTGATATATCCCGAAATTATAATAGATTTCATTATAGACAATTACAAAACCATTTTTTTCATCATTATTTCATTAACTTGATTTTGACTTACCTCATTTCTTATATAATATCTAATTCCACAGCCATATCATAGCCAAATAGTATAAATACAAGTAACATTAGTAAAAGACAACTGGCATACAGAATCAAAAACAGAAAGCAAATGTAGAGAGCTCTTAAAATGATTTGAAACATTTCAAAAATACAAGATACTGAAAATTTAGTAAATTAAAAAGTGACTAGAAATTGTTTGTACTTGACAACTTTATCAAAATTAATTAGATCAAATTTATAGCGAAATAGTAGAACATAATTACAGCAATTCAAAAATGTATGAACATTTCTTTTTTATAAAAAAGGTAGCTAAAATATTAAGTATTTAGTATTCGAAAAAAATAAACCTACAATTTAAATTACAAATAATTTATTTATATGGCAAAATTTTAATAATTTATATTACTTTTATATTTATTTAGCAAGTAGCAAGAAATGCCTTAATTTTTATTTAAAAAAACTTCAAACAGTTTGTCGATTATTTTATCTCTATTTTCTCTTCGATGAGTTCATGTTGATAGTATTTTCGATTTTTTTGAGCTTTAGAATTAAAAATTAGGCAACATTAAATTGAAATTGGTAAATATTGGTTTTCAACCCGACCAGAATCCACAATCCTTTTTATTCATTTGAATTTTAAGTCCTAGAAGAATGGAGAAGATTCATTAGTAAAAACATATTAATAAAGTATTGCCTCTCAAAATTCTTACCATTTTTTTAGATTCGTTCACTTTGATAACAGAAATATCCTTTATAGGGGTAAATATTTTTTAGTTAAGATCCATTAGAATTTATTTTACTGGATCTGAAAAGTTAAAAAAAGTGAAAAATATTATATAAATTAGTGTAAATTTGTTAATGCTTACCTGCGTTTCACCCACAACATAATAAGAATTTTTTTTATGACTTTGCACTTTTTTACATAGTTATGTTAAATCTAAAGCCTCTGTAAAGCTAATCGGCTGTAAAGTTAACCAACTCATTTTCGATCAATGTTAAAATTTGTCCGCGTAACGATTTCTTTTCAAATTTGTCATTTCGGTAAGTCTGGTAACTTAACAGAGGCTTGAACTTAATAGTGAAATTTGAATTAACAACGTTCGGATATGTTAAGTTAACAGCGATTTAAACTTTACATCTGTGCAAGTTTTAACAGTTTTAAAACTTAACAGCCGATTAGCTTAAAAGAGGTTTTCAAAGTGAAGTAATCTAAAAAATTTCATGTAATCTAAAAATTCTAATTTCTCTAACTAATTACAGTTAAGTAATGCATAATAATTAAGTAATACAGTTAAGTATCTAAAACTAATATAAGCTAATTTTAATTAATATTAACTAACATTTCTTAACTATGCTGCGATTGGAATTGTTCTTAGATACAAAATTGTAAGAATATTAAAAAATAAACTAAAAATACATTTTCTCTAATATAATGCTGCATATTTTCAATTTTGCATATTTTTAAAGTATTTGTATTAAATATTTTGTTTTGTTAAATCAAAAATTCAAATTTTACTAATAATGTAATTGTACTTTAAGTATTTTTAACAATCACAAACAAGATTATATATATTCAAATTTCATTATTAAGTTTAAACTATTTAAATATAATTTATGAGAAGATTTCATAGAGTATATACATATATGAAAATAATCAATGTTTATCTGCAGGCTTGTGTAAGTAAATTTAAACATACATAGATATACATATGTACATATATATGTATGTATGTATACATATAGATATGTTTGTATGTCTTTGCCATAGTTGATTCATTTCAGTCATATATCTTTCAAAGTCAATTAGCCTTACTAACACACTCCCATGCCAGATCTACAGACATATATACATATTTAGTTTTTTTTTTCAGTTTTCGTTTTTTTTTTTTTTTTGGTTTGGTTTTGAATTTTCCTCATTCATTTTTTTGTATTTTTTATTTTCATTTTTTTTTTTTGTCTGCTGCTGCCTGTGAAATGAAAACTGCAGCGAAAGTCTGTATATGGGGAAAAAAGCGAAATTTGTTGCAGGCTCAAAATTGCAGAAACTGTAAAAGAGGATATGAAATAAACGGGATACAAAATGACTGAAGGACGGACAGAGTCTGCATGCAGACATAGAAAAAACTCTCTTGCAGACAGATAAACGAACCATTTCCTATGGCCATATGGAGTTGATGGAGTTTTTATAATTTCTTTTTTTGTATTTGTTTGAGTTTGGAGTTGGAGTCTCTACTGTCTGGCAGCCAACCAAAAAACATTATTCCAGCCACAACTCCAACTTCAATTCTTAACTCTATTCTCACTCTCAATTGCTCGGCATGTGCATTGCCATGACAACGTTTTTTCAGACAGACGGGCGTGTTTTTTTTTCATTGCAAAAATAACAAAAACAACAACATACATAATGTACAATAAAATGCAAAAACAAAAGCGAAGCTACAAAAAAAAAAAAAAAACAAACCCCCAAAGTGCAATGGGTCAGTGTAAAATTACAAATTGTTTTTGCCTGTTGTTCAAAAGTGGGGGAGAAAAAAAAAAGAAACACACATACACACACACACACACACAGACACACTTGCAGTTGTAATTAAAAACACTTGTCCAAAACCAAAAAAAAAAAACAGAAAAATGAAATCAAAACCAATGACAATTCTCTTGAATAGTTTGTAAAAACATAATGAATACAACAGAATAGTATTATTGTTGCGGTTTATCGACTACATCGATCGATTACAATATTTTTATATTATATCTTATAGATTTCATTATATGTTTCTTACATTTCTTTGATTTTAGAGAATTATTTTTAAGAATATTCTAGTTTCTTTGATTTCTAATATAAAGAAATCTAGTTTAAAAATCGTTTTTTATACAAACTAATCAAAGCTTCAAATAAACGATTACTGCAAATCTTTAAAATAAAAACTTAAATTTTGTATTATTAATTCGCATTTTCAAGTTTCTTCTAAATCATATTACATGAACTAGAAATTAATGTTTAATATTGAATAACAAATTTTTCTTCAAATTCAAATTTTTTAAATTTCAAAAATTACATTTTGTAAATTTCTTATTATTGCCTTCCTTTTCTATTTTGAGGCTTTTTTGATTCCAATTTTCATTTTAATGTTATTTCAAAATTTAACTACACGATTTCAATCAATTTTTTATAAAAAATTTAGCTCATTGTAGAATTCTGAACCAATTGAGAATAATTGGACAAAGATATAAAAGAATAACTTTTTTAATAAAAAAAAATATATATATATGTATATATATCTCAATTTAAAGGTAGTTTGGAAAATGTTTAACTTTTGTATGATTAATGATTTTAGAGTTATTTTGGAATTGTGTATTTTGGTTTTTCTTTTTCTTTTGGTTGTAGCTTCAATAATACCATTTTTAGGTCCATCTTATGGATATAAATATGAAACAGTTTATTACTGTCGCTCTTTTCTTGATGGCATTATTCCAAAACGTCCATCAACAAAATAAATTTTTGGATCATCTGGTCCACTGCCATCTGGATTTGTTTTCCATGTAATTGTCAAACATGGCTCATCCTGTCTGGGTGCTTTTGGTATTATAATTTCATAATCCTTCATATCTCGTTCATTCACATTATTTTGTATAAGTAAAATGGGTCGATGTTGATGTAGTATTGATGTCGGCATTGTTTCCGGCTTTATATCTACTACAAATATAATTTATATAGTTTTAATACATATGTACATACATATATGCAATTTCAATTCATTAGATTATTTCTTTTATATGCAATCTGTAAGTAAATCACTTACATGGATGGCTCCACGCGCTGGCAATCATCGTCATCATCAGCATTAGAAACTTGTGCAATTTATGTGATTTCATAATTTATAAATATAAACAAAACGATGTTTTTATATATGTATATAATATATATATATATACAATAACAATTTTTACGTTTTGCTTATCAATCGAATCAGTGGAACGTCTTTGCACGATGAGTATTCAATTCAAACTGAGAGCTAAAATCAAATATATATGAGTATTATCACCTGGTTTCAATATTTTTTTTGTTGTACTTTCTTATCACTCACTCAGTAGAAATGAATCAAATTACTGTATATATACATAAATCTTTATATTTCTTTTTTTTTGTATATATACATATGTATATATATTTTTTGACAAATTGTAAACAAAGCTCAACCACAGATTGTCTGTGAATGAGGAGCTTGAACTGCAAACTGATAAATTCCAAAGACGAGAACAAAGGAAAAGTCTGGGCAGCTTGAATTCTTATTTTTTTTTTTTTTTATCGTTACACTATCCAAAAAGTATATTTAATTTTGATGTAAAGATTTTGAAGAAACAAAGTTCTGTTTAGTTTAAAAAAAAAAATCTAAAAAATCTTTAGGAGAAAGTAAGACCTTTTATTTTTTAAGCTCTAGTTAAACTTTTTATATTAAATACTAAAACGGAAAAGAATTTATTTTAAGTAATTGTTTAAAATATTAGAGAAATATTTGAATTTTCGAAGAGATTCTTTCCGTTGAAATATTTTGATTAATATTAAAATCGATTAAAGATTTTAAAAACAAAAAGTATTTAAATGATTTTATGGTCCAACTAATTAATAATAAATCAAAAATTTAAAGAAAAATAAAGTTAAAATTTTATTCCCAATCAAATTTATTATTTTAGAGTATAAAATCTTCGTTGTAGCCCTATGGTCTGATACTCTTTAAGTTCATTCATTGGCCCGGCCTCAATTGATTGTTGCACAAGTGAAAGAAAAGCGATTACAATATAAATGATTTCCCTATAAATGAAATCATGTAATCCATATTTTACATACATTTCATATAAAACTGATTTGTGAAATTTATTTCACTGGAAATTTGATTAGTTAATCATGAATAGACCCAAACTTTGAATCGAAAATAAAAACAACATAAATTATTAATTGACAAATTGTAAAGTCTATAACTCAAATTCCCCCCTTTTTCTTTTTTTTTAAATAAATGAACTTTATAAAGCTCTATAAAGCTCATTCATGAAAACTAGGTGATGGAACTGCGCAAGAACGTAAATTGACGTAAACAAAATACGTAAAATAAACGAACAGGGCGCCAAATCATCTGAATGGTTCAAAACCGGTCTCAAACGTAGATTTTGGCTAATGAAGCATGTTTATCTATAGATATTATCGATATAATTACATTCAGGCATAAATGCAAAATTTATCCCAAAAGTATCGCAAACTGGAAAGTATTTTTCTAATCTTAAACATTTTTTTTAAATTGGTGTTGAATTCGAAATTCCTAAACCTAGATGGCGACACTGTAAGACAAAAGTAAAAACTAACATCATGTTTTTAAAGCGCTTTAAGCTCGAATTAAAAATCAATTTAAAACCTAAAAGCTCACCTAAAATTATGCTTTGAAAAGGACAGAAATTTCTGTTAATAAATATGATCAATTTAATAAATAAATTACTTTTTAATACATATTTATATATCTTAATTTTTTTTCTCTCAATTTCTCAAATCAATTGGATCAGAAAACTATATTATTTTTCATATCTTTCTTTCTTAAATTGAATGAATATTTATTGAAATGAAGATTTCCTAAGCTATCAAATAAAGTCTTTAAAAATATATCACAAAAATGGATATCGATATACATAGTATATTTTTTGGAGAGCTTTACTGAATATCAATAAGTCTTGTTTAGTTAAGTAAATTTCATCCTTACCCTATAAAAAAGAAGATACCTAACGAAAATATATCTCACAAGCTATAGGAAAAAATCTAAGTATTATTGTTTTAATTTGAAACAGTTGAAAATGGAAATTTGTAACTTTCTTTCATTCATATCTTTCTTTCCATATTAACATTAAGGGAAAATATTTAATTATAAGATATTAAATAATTTGGAAAGACATATCATTCTTTAAGATATAACGAGTCCTAATATATATGTATATATATACAAAAATCTTGAGTAGAAAGAAAAGACTTAACATGTTCATTATTTTCATATATAATTTGCATTTAATTTATTATTTTCTTAGTTAATAGCGGAAAAGAACATGAAACACATATTTTCCAGTTTTAATTACAAAAAAAATAAATTATCAAAGATAATTAAACAAACAAGCTTGATTTTTTTTGTTTTGTTTTTCTCTTTTTGTGTTTACTTTGTTTTTTTTTTTTTTTTGCATTTCAATATGGTAATTTTAGCGCAACAATTTTATATATATATATATGTATGTATAGATATAGATATTGAATTATACAGTTTATATGTCGAGAAAGAAATTTTAACGCTAACAATGACATACAATTAATTATTGAATATGTTTTACTTAAACATAATTATAATTAACAATTTGCATTAGGTTTTATGTATTTTACAAATCTTTTTTGTTGCTTAAACGCGAGCAAAAATAAAAAAAAAAATTTATATATATGTATGTTTGTATGTCTGTATGTATATATAGAAGAGAAAGTGAAACATTGATAATTATATATTGCATATGAAATACTAAAATTAAATTAAATTTAAATTGTGGATTTCATTTGTGGATAATAAGTATAACTGATTTGTGGAACGGAACTGGGCCGTGTATGAGTGTGTGTGTGTGTGTGTGTGTGTGTGTGTGTGTGTGTGTGGGGATATGAGGATATTTCAAATACTTTAAAGAGAAAATTCAAATGAAATACTTTCTTGTTGTATTTTTTTTTTTTTGCCCATGGACGGAAACCGTTGCCTTATACAGAAATCAAATAAGTAGGCATTTGAGCAGATATATATACATATATATATATATATATATATATACTTTAGATCTGTATAAATATATATATATAAATATATACTGCGGCCTATGTTGGAAGACAAATGAAACGAAAACAAAGAAACCAAAAAATTGTAAAAGATGGATTTCGATTTGCAATTGTTTAAATAAAATGTTCAAATGTTGTGTCTTTTTTTGTTTTGTTTTGTTTTTTTCGTTTGCTACTGTACACAGTCTTTGTAAATGTTGTTTTGTTTGTTTGCTGTTATTTTTGTTACTGTTGTTGTTGCTGCTGCATGTTGTTTTTAAATGTTTGTCGATACTTATAAACTACTTCTTTTGCAGATTCTACACATACATTTATATATATATATACATGTATATATATATATATATATATATATATATATGTATATTTATAACCTCTAAACCTCTGTGCTGTGCGTCTGTATGCGAACCTTCTTCACACTACCATTTCGTCGCATTGGCGGCGGTGAATTACCCGAACCCGAATAGCCCGGATTTTGTATACCCAACGTAGGATCGGGTTTTGGTCGAGGTTTTTTGAGGCTCGAACGTAATGGTGAGCGTGTCACCGAATCAAGTGTCGAACCATTCGATACACTTGTGACTGTGGTACTCATTGAGGCGACACTACCAGCCGTGCCACCGGCTCCGTTACGTATGCCGCTATATGGCTTACCGGAGGCATCTGTCACTGAAACCCCATTTCGATTGCGTGGCTCCTTAAAACCAGGATTATTGAATGTTGTAGCGCTAGCTGGTGATGAGGCATCCAATGCCATGGTTGGATCACCGCCAGGACTACGTGTAAAGATCACATCGTACAGGGCGGCCACAAACAAGGCAATGGACAATACAATTGCCACAATCTACATCAAGTTAAAGATTTTCATTGATAATAATAATATAATTAATATACATATATATATAGTTGATTTACCTGTATGTAAAATGATATTCCTCGTGTTATTTTGAAACCAAAACGTTCTTGCTCATCAATTTGTAGGGCAAATAACACAGTGGCTATAATTGCTAACACACCTGAAAATGTATAATTTTAATATATTAATTCAAATGATTATGAATATTTTTGAATAAGTTAACTTACCACCTAAGAGAGCTAAGAGTAGCTTCACTATTACCAGTGTTGTATAGGGCATGACAACCTTCTCCCTGGATGAGATCATTGCATGTTGAATGACCGAGAGTATGCAAAATATGCCCAGCACAGCTGAGCTGCCAATGGCCAATAGGCCACTGATAAAGACTACATCTAAAATGTTAAATAAAAGCAATGTATTAGTAAATCATTTATTGTAAACTGTTATACATTGGACTGTTATACAATAAAGTGTTATACATAAAATTGTCATACAACAATCTGTTATACAACAAACATTAATACAATAAAGTGTTACCCAGTTAATTTTTTAACACTTAACTATTTTACACAAAACTGATATACACTTAACTGTTATACAGCAATTTGTATACACTAAACTGAATCTATAAACGTAAATTAAAGACGAGTACGAGCAAAGCATTTGCAATCAATTTTAATCAGTCAACTGTTATACATAAAACTATTCTACATGAATCTGTAATACCTTTTCCTCTTAGATTTAACTAATCACATCGCTTTTTATCTAAACAACTGTAATACGTTCAACACTTCTGGTTTCATTGAATTTTCTTCTGGAAGTACACTTATCTAACTGTTATACAAAATTAACTGCTATGTAACTGCATTGGCTATACAACGAAAGAACGACAACTGTAATGCTTATCTATACACTCCATTAAAATTGTTATATTGCAACTGTTATACTTACTGCTTAATCTAAATTTTGAAACATCATTGCCGCATTTTTCGCGATTATAAGTCAATTGTTTGCAAACTTTAAAGGGACTAAAATATCCACGATCAAAATCATAGCCACCTAAAAGAAGAAAAAAAAATAATTTAAGACAAGTCGATTATTAAATTAAGTTAATCATTTTATAACATCTGTTATATTACTTACCCGATGGACTATCGTAGTAACCCCAAATTGGTATACCAATGGCTACTGAAGCCAAGGCAAAGCAAACGAAACCCAAACAGGTCACCCCAGCAGCATAAAGTGACGATTTAGCCATGTTTTACTGTACAGCATAACGAATAACAATGCAATTAAGAATGTGTGTGTGTGTGTGTGTTGAGATCCAAAAGAAAAAACTATAAAGAGAAAGAAAGAGAGAGAAATTTTGTTAAAAAAAAAGTAAAACAATTGAACAAATATATATTTCTTATTTCTTTTCTTAATTATGTCATCTTACAATCTGTAAAACTGTATAAATATGGGTGGTATGTATATACATATTCATTTATATTCTCATTGACTTTGAGCCACTTTTAAAATACATTTTCAAGCCCATTTTCTGTTTGCTAAAAATGAGATGAGTTGGGATTTGGAATGATAAAAGCTCACTTAAGCCATCTTACTTGTTCTTGTATTAAGTTTTTTTTTTTTTTTTTTTTTTTGTTTTTTTGCCCCTGTAATCCAATATTTGGCATTGTACTTACATAAACCGCTGCACCTTCACCTCTGACACATGCCTCTCTCCCATCTCAACACCCACTACCACCCCCTCCTTGATGTCGTTTTTCTCTTCGCTTTTTACCATAAACGAACAATTAGATCTCATTCATACATAAAGAGCTACTTGTCGTTGACCTTGAAATTGCAAAATATGACAAAGCTTATATGGATTGATCGACTATTAGATACCCTGTATGCAATAATTTATTTACATAACTAGGGTAATTGTTCACCCACGCATTTATTCTTAAAGCGATCAGATCGGCACCTTGGCGCCATCTACTGGTTATCTTATCTTATATTGTTTGCTAATTAAGTACATTTTGCTTGTTCTAATATAACCACCCTTTCTGTTGTGGCTACAGGGTATAGAAATACGCTTACGCAGAAAAATTTTCTTACAGACACACATGTGAGAGTGTGTGGGTTGGAATTATGTATGTATATACATATATGTATGTATGTATTTGTCTGTATGTGCATCGGTAAGATACTTAAATGTTGTCTCAATTGTATGGCAAATATTTGTATTATATGTTAAGCCGATTTTCATTTAACATGTAATTAAAAATCGATTAGATATATACATATAAAATACTCCTATCTATAAATACTTTATATTTATTTTTTTCTTGTTTTGAAATATTTCGCATCTGACAGGTTTCTGCTAATTGCATGGAATTGCAAAATTGCAGAAATTATTTAGAAATTGGATGGCAATGTTCGCACATTTTTGTAATGTGACAACAATAAGGGGCGTATACTTGATTTCGACTTATGTTTTTTTTTTTGTGGCAAAGCGCTAAAATTCAATTAAGCATACGTGTGTCTCTGTGTGTGTGTGTGTGATACAATATTTAAGTACGCAATATTTAAGTTGATAACAAATTTAAAGCAAGTTAAAATTACTGAACAAAGAAGCAAGAAAAAATAAGATGAAGCCTTCTTATCAATTAACATTTAAGCTATAAAGATAGCATCTATAAAGGGAATTTTATTTAGTATTATAAGACATTCGAAATGTTATCTAGAACTTTGTTTTAAGTAAAACAGATCGGTTTATACTCTATTTATTTTATATCTCAAATTTGCTATTTGTTCTATTTTATACAAACTATATTTATTATTAGATGAAATTATAGTAAAAGTAGTAAGACTAAATTACAAATTTCTTGCTAAGATTTTGTTATATGTTATATTTGCAAACTGTTATACGTACAACTTGTTTAAACATACAATTTGTTATATACATATATGCAAACTGTAATACATACAAACTTTTATACATATAATCTGTTATATGTACATGGAAACTTTGATATATTTTGTATAGACTATAATTATCAAACTATCTATTATTAAATACTCTTAACCGTTTAAAACTAAGAATCAATCTCTTATAAAAAAAAAAAATCTCTAAAAAATTGATAAATACAAACTAAAGTTAATCATCGAAAATGAATGGAAGAGTCGTAAGTTGGTGGTTTACTTGATCAATAATTATAGTAGCTAGACTAAGATTAAATTAACATATTCTAGAATGCAAAGTCATTGCACTCTTTAGTCCACTCCATTCACTTAGCATACATTAAGGATAATCAAAGCCAGTCTCTTTCTCTATTTCTATTTCCATTTTCATTTTTTTTTTTTTTTTTTATAAATAATTTGATCACTATTGCAACGGAATACAATAATACACTCCTATGACATGCTAATAAACTAAACTATAAAATCTCCAATCTTACCCCAGTACCACTCAAGTCAACTCAATGACAACTTGGAAAACTAGAACGAAACTGGAGATGACAAAAGGCGATAGGAAAATGGGGAGAATGCCGACTGAATCTGAGACTGTTGCCAGTTGCCTCATCTTTAAGTAACCATAGTAGACAAAATAGTTACAACTAGTAGACTGGAGTATCCAATTTTGAAGCCGGCTTTTGATCAACTTTCCAGTGTCTGTTTATTGCTCTTAGCGGTAAATAGACAAAACCAAGTCAAACCAAAACAGGCGGCGGCGGCCACATATTATAACAATAAAGTGAATGCAAAAACTCACTCAAACATACATACATACATACATATAAACATATATATAAACAGAGTGAACGAAAATGTAGACTAGGTGGTAGGTGGAAAGAGGGGTGGTGCGGATGGTATGGAGTGCTCTTTGGTAGGGTCTTAAATTACCCAAACGAATGCTGGAACCGTGGTTCTGCTTCTTGACTACAAGTACGACTTATGCTTGCTTGAGTGGAACGATATTATTTCTTTTTTTTTTTTTTTTCTTGTCGGTTTTATAGAGTGGAGAATGGTGGAGATTGCGAGTCAATGTTCTAAAGAGCGAGCAAAAGAGTCCAACAGGTTGTCGAATTTTGAAAGGTTCACTAGATTTAATTTACCAATGTAAATGGTGAATTTCAAATGCTCTGCAGAAAAAAATTATTGATTTTATTTAAAATTAATATATTTTTCACATATATTTTCCATATGTTTTTAACAATCTAAATCAATTTGTTAAAATAATAATTAATAATTATTAAACTAACTTTGTTTTAGTTTAACTAACTTTGTTTTACAAATATACCCGTTGAAAACTGCCTTTATTATAGAATTATATCAATTTTGATCAACAATTATAATTAATTATAAAAAATTTCTTAAAATGAAATGAAAATTAAATAGCATTTTAAAGATCCAAATTGAGAGGGGTAAATCAATTAACTTTGGAAATAGAACTAGATACATATATGTACCAATTTTTATATAGATTTTCCGACTCTATAATTTTCAACCTTGACTGAAAGACCATGTCTAAGTAGTGGATTATAATTTATGGCCTTCGACTTTAAAAGCTGTCGCAGACATGCCGCCCAAGTATACAAAAGTATTGGGTGGGGGGGTTACGACAGAAAGCGGGGGTTTAAACCCACACGATGTCTTTCTGCCACACGATGGCCTGCTGACAATTACTTTGACTTGGTCAAAAACGTGTTGGCTACTCAATAAGCCAAACTACAATGTTGTATATAGTTACGTGGCATCTCTCTTCATCTCTGTCTTTTTCTCTCTCTCTCTTTCTCTCTTTATTATATATTTATATATATGTCTATTGACACCAACGCGCTCTCGATCTTCTATGAACGTAAATCATATACAAAAACAACAACAAAAACCAGCATAAATATATGCACATCACCTCTGAATCACGCGCATTGCGGGTAACCAAATTGCCCAAAGCACTACTAACACTCTTCCCCCTTCTATCCGCCACCTAGACACGATCGAGAGGGAGAGAGAGCGAAAGAGTGAGAGAGATGAAGGTGGAAGAGCGTGGCGGCATAGACATTATAGCCCAAAAAAAAAAAAAAAATTTATGCAAGTTGAAAATCGTGACACAATTGAAAGAAAAGTTCATTCGTTGACTTTGACTTCAAAATAGAAGATGAAAGAAGGGGAGGAGGAGGAGGAGTGAGGCGGCTTTGTACTAAATGGGCAACAAAGTTGCCAACTAACACTAGATATAGATAATAATGATAGAGTATAAACGATTATGTTCATTTAGTTTTAAGCATCCTTTCGAATATTTATTTCAAAATTTTATTCTCAAACTTTTATACATAAAATATATTTATTATTATTTTAAACAATTTCATTTTAATTTTAAGTTTCAGTTTTGAATTTAAAATTTTTATGTTGTATAGTATTCTGATTTGGTAGACTTTGAATCTTAGAATACCTAAATTAATATAAAGCTTATATAACAAGTTTCATTCAAATAACTGAAAAATTAAAATAAGTTTTTAACATAGAAACAAACAGACAATTTCTAAGACGAATTGATACCAAAAATATATATAAATTTTATACATTTTATTTTATAGGATAAATTTTGTATTTCTTTATCCCACAAATCAAATGACACTTAAAAAGGGATTATCAAATATTTTATCATATATTTATTTATTTTATATATACTAAATACTAAATACCTAATAATCAACTCTGTTAGTTTAAGCTAGTTTTTCTTTGCAAACTTTTTTGTTAAGTGGAGACATCTTCTTGATCTAATGACTCTAATGGAGTGGCTAGAAAGATGATGATGAGCCGGTATGGAGAGAGAAGAGGGTAACTATAACAATTATGCTTAATTGTTTGGCAAAGACCACAGAGTGGATGAGACAAAACCGTTACATGTAAAATGCAACACATGTTATGTAAATAAGTTTTACTTGGCACAAGTGAACGACTTGAATGGGATAGACAACAGCTGGACATAAAAGCCAACCATCTTTCTATACTGGCAACACCTGCAACCTCGATTCTTCTTCCCCATGTTCATGTGTGTGTACCTTCTTCATTAATGACAATGTCTATAACATGGGCTTGACACACATATGGATATATGTATATACATATATGTATATGGTATTTGAATAGTTAGTAAGGGAGATGGATGGGGTTGATAGGGCATTGGTGACCCCACTTTCCCTCTCTCTCTCTCTCTCTCTCACTGTCTCTCTATCTATCTCTTGATGCAAACCCCTTCCGTTGTCAGCAGTTGTCCAGTAGTTGTTGGCTGTTTTGAGAGGGCGTTGGCAGGTTGATTGTTTGCACAACTTTTCTGCAGCATTGTCATAATGAAAGATAAATATATGCAACTACTGAAAACTTTAGACAGACGCGCAATGACAGTTGAAAATGAAAAAAAAAAATAATAAAAAAATATCCTCATTTTGATAAACATCAATAACGACTTGTCGTTACCCTTTAGTTGGTGATATATAAATTCTTTTAATGTTATACTTAAATATTCTGTTTAAAAAATCTGTAAGTCTGCCAGAACGAAATAAATTGAAATTAAGAATAATATTTCGAAAGTTATTACAAAATTAATTCGATATTTCGATAGTTAAAAATCAATATTTAGTCATTGCAAATGTTAAATTTTATTTATTACCAAAACACTCTATGGATGATAAAGGGTATTAAAATGAACCTTTCAAAGGTCTATTCAAAACTTTCACCTAGAAAACAAAAAAAAAAACAACAAAGATCAAAAAGAGCAGCATCGATGCAACAAAGTAAAAGTTTTCTTCTTCACAACAGATGGGTTTGGGGTTGGGGGAGTTGAGGTAAACTAAAGTTGTAAATAGAGAAAAAGAGTAAGAAGAAATGTGGTAACCACAAATCAAACAAGACAAGAACAACAATGACAATTATGACGACAGAGATGAAGTTATGTTCAGACAGCTGCAAGACGCAGCTTATAAAAAAAAAAAAAAAAAAATGAATCCCCCCCTTTAACTACTCCAACACCGCCCCAACCATCACACCTTCTTCCGTGTGTTGTTGTTGTTGGAGTGACCTATTTACATTGTAGCTCGGCTCGACTACCTAAGTTTCCATCTGCTTGTAAATGTTAGAGAGATTAGCATGTGAGCAGAAAAAATAGAGAGAGAGAGAGAGAGAGAAAAGAGTGAAAGATCTGTCTTAGAGCTCTATATGATGAGACCTGGAGGCTAGAAAAACAGTTTTAGTTTGAATTTATGTTAAAGTTTGACTTTGTTGTTGTTGTTGTCGTTGTCTGATTCTATCAAACGGAAGTTGTTGCCATTTTGCTACTTAACGGTGCAACTACATACATATGTATGTATGTATGTATCTATGTACATATGTTGACTGGTCATTAAAACAAGAGTTTTGAATTTAGATTGGACTGGGAATTGGTTATGTTATGTCTGGGAAAAACAATCTTTTTCCCCTCTATCATTAATGAGAAAAATTATGTAATGCGTCTGTCTCCGTTACGAAGTCAAGATAAATAAAAAATACATTAAAATGTTTAAAGGAAGTCTTCATCTAAGAGAACGCATTTCAATGACTTTTCTTTTGGGCATAAGAATTTCAATTGCAAACTTGGTAAAAAGAATCGTTCAATTATAAATTAAAATTATTTAATGGCAATGATTTATTTAATCTAAGAAATTCGTCATAGTTTATTGAATTAAATTCAAGTTTTTGAAACAAGAGTTAGAAACAGAAATAGAGCTTCCTTTGAGGAAGTCTGGGAATGTCGAACTTATCTTAGATACATATATGTATATACATAGTATAAAAGATCTTCACCGATTAATCTATTGATTAATTGATTTATTATTTCAATAATGGGTTCAATTTGATCAAAATATTAATAGAAATAGAGTTTTTCAATACTGCAAAAATTGACTTGGATTGTGAACATATAAAAAATGCAAATTGAATTTAATTAAACAAAAAAGAACAATAAAAATATAATATAAAAAATAAGTAACTGCATTAAAAAACAATACAACTAAATTAGAAAATAAATGGTAATGAAATTAAAATGGATGCAATAATAAAAATTAAAAAAAAAAAAATTAAATAAATACAAATTAGAATTGTTGAAATTATAAAAATCTGTTTTTCTTTATAACGAAATAATTAGTAAAAGTTTTGGCAACTGTTTTTAGCCCATCAAATGTGGTAAGTATGCCATTAATGCGGAGACTCCGTCGCCTTCTTTCCCCTAAGCTATCCTTTATTTTCCAAGAAACATGTGAAGTAACCTCAAGCAAATTGCATTTTCCAGTGTTCCCAATTTACAGACAGTTTTTCCAAGGCAACAGAGAAATACAAAACTTTGGCATTGTTGTTCTTACACCACCGTCTCGAATATACCAACCCTGCCGCCCCAACCAACTTACCTATCATTGCTCCCCTATATATGTATGTATATGTACATGGCTAGGAAGAACAACCAGCTAACAAAAAAGTTAGTTGGTTCTATCCAATTTTTTTTTTTTTTTGCACTTTACCATGGCAACAAGTGCAGAGGTACGAGTATGGTTACGGGGCACAAGCCACGGACACGGACGGGAACAGGTAGTCGTCAGGCCAAGTAGCATAAACAAAAAAAAAAAAAACTCGCGTTGCCAACTAAAAATCAAACAATAGGTCGACCAACCACACGATTCAGGTGAAAATCAATAGCATAAAAATGTGTGTTCACCTAAAAGAAAAAAAGGTGAGCCAAAAAGGGCCTATTAGAGTTTGAAAGGAGGACAGAGACAGGAGAGAAAGAGAGACAGAGAGAGAGAGAGAGTAAAATACTTTCCCCCCGTTTATAAGCCTGTTACCCTCTTCGACTGACGGCGACACGTTTTGCCATTTGATTCCCAGGCGACCGACAAATTGAAGTAAATTTCCTGTCTGCATGGGCCTGCTTTTAGCATTTTCTTTTCTGTGTTTTATTTTTTTTTCTTTCTTTTTGTTGACCCAATTTCCGCGGAAAAAAAAAGCCGACTTTTCATTAGACCAAGTTCTCGGTTTGGCCCTAAAAGATTTTGCTTATTTGATTAAGTGACGACTTCTCGTTTTTTTTTTTTTTTTTTTTTTAGAATAAGAGAGAGAGATAGAGAGGGGTTTGTTGACCGTGCCAGGGGCCCTCGATCCCAGGCGGTCACAGAACGTGAAATTACTTTATTTAAGCGCGCTGGAAATGGAAGTTAATTGATTTTGTTGCTTGATGGTTTTTTTTTTTTTTTGCTTTGTTGTTTTAGTTGTTGTTATTAAAAGGGGTTTAAAATCCTAAATGCTAATGCCAGAGGAGGGCACAAATCGAGTTTAAGAGTTGACAGGGGCAAACAAAGAGGGGAAGAGCGAGAGAGAGAGAAAGGGGAAGTTAGGCTTAACCCCAATGACTAAGACCTTGTTTATTTATGAGGTTCGAGCACGACATCTAAGGGAAACGAGAAAGACCCAACCAAGAGATGGTGAAAATGCTAAAGGACAATATTGAAAATGTTAAGGTTATGGGACTGGGTGGTGGGTGGTGGTTGGGTGAATGAGGTGGTTTGGATTGGTATGGGTTTTACAGGAAGCTGACAGTCATCAAATTTATTAGGTTAAAAATAGTTTTCGTGCTATTTCAAGTTGTCCAAAACATGAACTACAAATTCCTCTTTTTAGATCTTTTATGCACTTAAATGAATAATTTGTAAAATACTTACAACTCTTTTAATACCGTTAAATAGAAAATATCAATAAATCGATATGCGTTTAATTATATATTTATATACATTTTTTACTTGTACATATGTATCATATTTATTTTTAGATTATTATATTATATTGGCATATAATTTAAAAATTATAAATGTCAAATGAATACTTTTTTTAATTGTTTTGAATTAAAAAAAGAATTTGTTAACTTTCGTTGCAATTTTAATTTATGCAAATAAAACCTAAACAAAGTCTTAAGTTATTTTTTAGAAAAATCATTTAAATATTGCTTTTTTAATCATAAAATCTCATTCAGAATGTTTCATAATATTTCTGAAATTTTCATTTTCAGAATTAATTTAAATTTTGATATTTTAGAACTGTTTAAAGAGATTTTGATTTGCTTTGAAATTGTTAAAATTATTGTCTCTATAAATTGTTACACTCATTATTTAATAGTTATTTTTAATCTTTTATAGAGTAATGTAAAATTCGAATACAAAATAGCTGGAAACGGATATCTATTACGAAGCGTGCTTAACATTTACTGTAAGGGCTTAATACAAAAAGAAAAAAAGGTGTTAATATTAATAGATACAAGAAGCAAGTGTATAATCGTTCTCAATTTCCCTAGAAATAAATTTTTGATTTTTTTTTTTGTTTTGTTACAAATTAACCTACTTTGTGTCCATTGTTTGTTGAAAGAACACCCAAGGTGCTTTATATTTATGTATAATGTATATATGTATGTATGTATATGTAATATCTACCCCCCCTTTCCTTAACTCTCCCTCCAGGCTGTCATCCATTAAAACTATAATGTTGATGATGATGATGGCCCCTCTGTAGACTATTCATTTAATTTGCTTGTGCTAATTTTTCGCTTGATACGGCAAAAGTCATACGAAGAGTCAAGAGATTCCTCTTGGGTTCGATTCAATAAAGTCATTAGCTAAAGTAGCCTCAAATGCAATAACACTATATGGGGTTATAGAAAGAGGGGTAAGTTGTCGGTGTGGGAATTACGTTACGAGATCAGAGCAAGATTCACTGGCTTGGCAAATAAGTAAGTAGAAAGTGCAACGAGGCGATAGAAGGCAGCTTGTCTCTGCCTCTGCCACTGCCTGTGCTACTGCTGCTGCTGTTGCATGATGAGACTAGAATCAACAGAACGTGTCGAGAAGCGGCTTTCAGCTCATAATTTTGCGTGCCATGTTTAACGCCCCAAGCATCTAACTAACTTAAATATGGCTAAATAGTAAGTGAAAGAGAGATAGAGAGATGTAGATGAAAATGGAGATGGGCTACCGTTAGTTGGAGAATTTATGACATAGATATATACTAAATATATATATATGTATATACTTACATATATTGAGAGCAGTTTTCATATTATGGTCAAAAATAATTGGTTAAATAAATTGAACTTGGCACAAGTTAAATGAATCTTTGATAATTGCATTTACAGATGGCAATTTTAGATACAAAACGAATCAAAAACTATTGAAAATTCAATTTCGTATTTTCATTAAAACATTTTTGCTTTACTTTCATCCTCCTCCTTCTAACCCCTCTCCCAACCAACCGACACACTTTTTCTTCAAACGGAAGTACTTTATTTTAATATCAACGTGCCTTAAATCATCAATTAGTTTAAGCAAACAAATGAATTAAGTAAAATATTAAGTCAAATACACTTGGACATTAAAGCCAAGCCAAGCGCGTGATCTATCGACTGCATCGAAGGAATGCCAAATTGGCTTAGTATGAGGAAAAGCAGCTGCAGTATCACATTGCCATGTGTGTGTGTGTGTGTGTGTGAAATTGCAAATATCTAGCAGTTTATCAGCTGACACAGCACATACACACACACACACACACACACACACACACACACCAAATGAGCAAAAGGGAGGCCAACCAGATACACAGATAGATAGAACGAAAGAGATAGACAGAGAGGGGGATGTAGTTAGGAAGCCAGACGACAATTATGGGAACGAAACGGTTTGAGATTGATATTGATATTGACATTGGTTGTATAAAGACAAGGGGTGTGTGTGTGTGTGCGTGTAGAGGGGAAGAAATGGAGACATAATAAGATAGCAAAACTGACTCCTCCATAACAACAAATTGGTCATTGCCTTTGCCAATAAATAATGTTTAGATGAACTTGATAGATTTTGAAATACGATAAATGATAAAAATATACTTTATTTTGCATAAAAAAATTCCATAATAAATAAAAACAAAATTTCACACAATAAAAAAAAATAACAAAACAAAGGAAAAGATCTTAAAATTTTAATATAAGACAAACATAATGAACATGCCAAATTTTCTAAACTCTTGAAATTTCATTCAGTTAACCAGTAAGGATTATAATTAAAGGTCATCA
The DNA here is from genome assembly GCA_037075365.1 of Drosophila emarginata. NCBI lineage: Eukaryota > Metazoa > Arthropoda > Insecta > Diptera > Drosophilidae > Drosophila > Drosophila emarginata. The sequence continues at coordinate 6,985,326 of JBAMCD010000296.1, forward strand.
AATTTTAAACAATTTTTATAAATTAAAAACCAATAAATACCCATTAATATTGTGCCTTGTTCAAATATGAATATACCCCTCTGGTAGGGGCTTAAAATGGATTTGAAATAAAAATAAAATTATATTCATGATGTAAAAATAATTGCCTAATGATATTTAAGTACTATAAGATTCAAGTTGATAAAAAAAAAGAAAGTAAATAAACAGACAAACGAGGGTCATTTAATAAGTATTTTAATAAAATAAAAAAAAAATGAAAATGATTTTAAAATCATTTGACTTTATTCTTTTTTTTCACGTTCATGAATCATTACAAAAAAAAAACAGCAAAAAGGCAAAAAACATTTTTCTTAGTTTTAGATATTTCAATAATTATTCATAAAAAAAAACGCCCATTGCTTTATCTTCAAAAGCTTTTTTTTCCATAAAATGTATCTTAAAAATAAATCATCAGAACGTTTTGTGTTTTTCTGGTTTATTTTACATATATGTATATGGTTTTTTTCCATAGTATGGAAAATACCTTCTTAAAACTCTAATAATTCATTTTATAAACTTGATAATTTTATGTTTATAATTTATGATTATTTTATCCAATTTTATTAAAAATTTTTAAGATAATTATTTATTTAGGCAGTCACTTAAGAAATACTCTTTTATCATTTCTTTCAAACGGTTCGCAAATTTCTTAATTTAGAAATAAATTTTTAAAGATATATGTAGATAGCTCACCTCGCTATTAAATTATATATTCATTTCTTAAAAAAAAAAAAGCTTTCATTGAATGTCATTGTGAATGAAATTTGTAATTTTCATGAACAATTGAAACTAGCATAATGATGATAATGATATGATAATGCATATTTATTACGACATTCATTAGACTGTAAGACAATGTCAGACAAGTTTTTCTATGAAAATTTGCTCTATCATATGCAGATATAACCGGTGTGGGATAACCAATAATAATAATAAGAGAAAAAAAAATAAATATAGCATTATGAAAGACAATTTTGAAATAGTTGATTCGATTTGGTAAACAAGTTATCATTGTCTGTGGCAAAGGTTAGACGTGCCGCAAGAACTTCAAATGAGCAGAGACAACTTCTCGATATTCTGTTGACTGATAAATTGTGTGTGTAAAGAATTTTGTATCATTGAACGGGGCGAATGAGGTTTAAGGTGAGGTGAGTCACCCACAATGTTGTCATCATCATTTTGCTGGCCGCTGCCCTTTTAGCTTTTTTATTTTTTTATCTCTCATACCCTCTACACATTGATTAGCTAACAGAAGAGTATATGGAGATCAATCGATATGTAGGCATTGCATTTTAAATAAAAATATTTAAAACATAGACTCTAAAATAGAAACACTTGAACACAATTTCATTCCAAATTCAAAAACAGTTAAATAAATAACTCATATTTAAAACTTCACATGTTTTTCATGTAATTTTTTGTTTTCATAATTTTCCACGATAAATGAAAACATGTTTTCCTGGCTCTCTTACATACTAAATCCATGTAGATTTTTTGAGCTTCAACAACCCAAAGAAGTCGATAGAAGGAAGACTAAAAAAACATTTAAGAAAAAATCGAATAATAATACATTAACAAAACCAAACAATGAACAAATAAGTGGGCAACAATTTGTACGTAAAGTTAGTTCAATTAGATGTCCACCCAAGGTAAGTGTAAAATATATAAATTAATTATAATGGAATCTAGTTTGTCTTAATATTTAAGGTTAATCCCAAAGAAATTAAAACTACAAAGAAAAAAGAACAATGCATAAAAGAATTATATTTTGAATCAACGATGTTACAATTTGAAGACATGCAAGTGCAATCAATAGAACAATTCCTACTTTAAATATAATTTAAGGGTCTATAAATGCAATAAAAAATAATGCATTATTATGCAATTATCTTATATATGAAATTTTGTTTCATTCTTATGCATGTCTCATAGAAACATATATTACATTTTATTTCAGATTAACGCTAACGCATCTTCGACTTTATTTTCATATCACTAAATTGATATGTGGAATAATATTTTCAAAATATATATTATAAAAATAATTCATCCGCTAAATCTATAATCAATTTTAATCTTTCCTATGATATCCATTAATATTTTCTTATCGCAAGTTAAAGATAAACAATAAAATATCGTTATCTTTTCGATATCATATTTAATTATGATTTCAAAACACTTTTTATGTATTCCCTACTTGGTAGTTGGATGTTGAGTATATTGAACTTGTTATGGAATTTCAGTATTTAAAGTAATTGAATCTATATATATGAACATTGAACCGAACCGAACCGGTTGCTATTGTCTTGTCACACACACACACACACACACACACACACATACCCACACATGCAAACACTTTTCATCTTGGTTTTTGCCATATTTTAATTTAATTTATAACCCTTTTTATTATAATTTTTTCTTTTTTCCCCTTCTTTTTGTTTGCCTTCATCTTTTGTTATACACTGCGTATACATAATTTAATTATGCCAAGAGGCAGAGTTGTCCGTCATGTTGTGCGATCATAAAAATGCGTAAAAATTTGCCGTATTTTTTTTAACCATTCCCTCCCCCCCCCCTCGATTTCCACCAATCTTCTCTCTGTTCAAGAGGCGCGGTTCAGGTTAACAACCTTGACCGCCAATGGGAATTTTATTCGCTTTGTCAATTAGAAAGAACGAAACAAAATAACAAGCCAAAAAGGGCAAAATATTTTCTCTGTCTGTATGTATGCGTGTTGACTTAGTCTTCCATTTGGTCAAAAAGTCTTAGCAATTCATTAAGCTTAGGGCCAAAAAGCAAAAAAAAAAAAAAAAAAAAGAAAAGGGTTTCTCACAAGCAGTCTCGACAGACAAAAACCTTTTTACCAATTGATGTGTCTTTAAATAGATTTCTTTTGATACAAAGTTTCTTTTCTGTCATTCATGGTCATAATTAAAAGGGGAAAAGGAAGTCATTTGGAAGTTTGGTTTGAAAAGATTTAAATACCTTTAAAAACTTTTTGCCAATTTGGGCTATTGTTTTTTAAACACAATTAAACAAATGCCTATTTATTTGTTTTTGCTAAAAAAAAAAAAAAAAAAAAACTTTTCCACTTCAGAGAGAAAAAAATAAAGAAAATTATCTAGTAATTTTTATTAACTAGTTTGAAAAGTTTTTGTTTTGAACTCTTTACCTTAATAAAGCAATGAAGAAATGATTTTCAATCAATGAAAAACTTCTTCGATCTTCTATAATCCATGTTCTAAAATTGTCTGGCGCTGGAAAAAAAAAAACAAAATTATAAAGTATATTATAAAGTTAATAGCCATTTAAAGTAAGTTTTCTAATAAAATATGAATAGTATATAATTCACATGACTGTTTAATCAAATAGTTGACATTATGATGATGCATTTCCTTTCGATTAAATGATAAACACAAATTACAATTCTTATCTTTGTCATATATCGTGTCTTGAATTGCAACAAAAAAATAAGTAGAAAGAAACTAAAGTTAAAGCCAGTTAACTATGAAATTACCTGACAATTACCCCAGAGACCTATACACAAAATACACACACACACACACTAGTTACGCCACCCACAAAAAAAAAAAACCCAACCACACTTAAAACCAAAAATTTCAAAATAAACATTAACAATTTGTATGCAAGTTGCGAAGCGACAGAAATGGAGAAAGATAGAGGGGTCGGGGCAACAGTGGGAGGGAATGTAATAAAATTGGAAATTGCGTGAATCACGATAAGACAACGGAATGGAAGGGGTAAGAAAGTAGAGGAATTGTAGAAGAAAGAGGGGGCAATGATGAAAGTAAACGTAAATGTAAATCTTAATGTCTCCCTTGATGGCTTTCTAATTTCCTCACATTTCCTTTTTTTTTGTGTTTGTTTTTTGTGGTTCTGCAGTTTACTTTAATTTTCAAATTAATTATATATAATTGAACCCGAAAAACAAAAAAAAAAACCAAAAATGTGAAGCTCTATTTATAAATTTCTTAACCGTTGGTCGTCGGTTATTATTTTTAATTTTTATTTTGTCACTCTTTCAGCAATCGTCTTGTATCTTGCACTTTGGAAACTTTCTCAAAATTATTGAAATAAATCTAATTTAACCTAAGATTTAGGTTAAACCTTGGAAAATTTACATACATTATTAAGTTCCTTAATTAGGAATTTTGGAAAAATGAGTGTTCAGCTTAGGGATTAAACTATTCCATAGTGTTTAAGCCATTTGAAATTTTTAGGGTAGCTTTAGTGAAAAATGTATCTCAACGTGAACTGAAGAGATACATTTGTGTGTGTTTTAGTAATATTTGAAATATTGAAAATGTGTTTTGAAAGTTTTTTAACTTGGTCATTTGCTTCTATAAGTCATAAAAAAAAAATAATTAAAAAATAAAAACAAAGACGAAAAGAATAGAAAAAAAGAAATTCTAATTTTATAACTTCTTATATATTAAAAGAAACGCTCTAATAATTTTTAAATAGTTTAGGTAAAGGAAAAAACAAAAAGAGAACTAACTGTTTGGAAAGTTATTCAAAAGTTTAATTTATGCAGATTATTGCCACATAAAAAAATGTTTATTAATTAATTAAAAATGTTTATTAATTAATTAGAAATATTTATTTTACATATTAAAAAAAAGGCAATTTGAGTTCGTTTTTTGCGTATATGTACCTATATATACAAAATCTTAAATTGAACTCTATTTATGTACATATGTATGTATATTATTTGTCAAAACTTTATCTCATCTAGATTAAAAATGACTTTAGATAGAATGAATGACTTTCAAAAAAAATAAATAGAAACGCTTAAATTAAACTTTAACCGAAAACGGAGGAGAACAGCTTCGCAATGCTCTCATTATGCATGATATTTAGAATGTGACTTCCCATGACCTCGCCCAAATTGTTTGACCAAAAAAAAAAAGTACATATATGAATATACATACATATATGTATGTATGTACATCTGCATAAGTACTGGTAATTGAACCTCAGTTACGAAATCGAAGCCATCAATTAATGACCGAAATTCATTTATTCTAATCAAATTTAATAAACAAAAAAAACGAAATAAAAATGTAGAACACAAAAATTTTGTTGTCATTTTGTGGTTACCTATTTTTGGAAAACCTTTTAACTGTTCACACAGTTAAGAGTAAAAAAGAAAAAGGGAAAAACTCGGCCAACAAGCTGTAGGGGGGCCCCCCTCACGCATTTATATCTCTGTCTGCTCTCATCTTTGATTTCAACTTAAATTTCAAAATAAATTTCGTTTTCAATGCACAAAAATACATTTATTTAGAGTCAGAAAGAAACCGGTTTGAACAGTTAACTTTACACACACACACATACTCAACGCACTATTCATATGACCGAAAAGGTATTTTATCTACCAAAAAAAAACACACACACACACAAACAAGAAGTAGGTGACGTTAAGCACCGTTAGCCAGCCCTTCATCAAGCAACTGGTTATGCTTGTTGTTGTATCAAAAATTTGTTTGCTGGCGCACAGTCAAAGAATTTTTTGTTTGTTGCCACGCCTCCTTTGGCTCGTTTTTTTTTTTTTTTTACATAATGTGGGGGCAGATCGGAGACAGAGGGAGAGTGAGAAAGAGCGCAACACGAAGGCCACAATAAAAAAAGCTTTGGTTGAGTGGCCAATATAACATTCAGCCAGACGACGACTACGTCACACTTGCGTGGTCAGCTTTTTTTTTTTTGGTTTTTGTGGATGATGGTGGCAGCTGAAGAGCTCCCTTCTTCGCCCGCTCTCTCGCCGCACGGTGTGCTGGCTTAAACGCATGCAACAGGCAGACAGACGACAGTGTGCCACAGTGGTCTTAATTTAAATAAAATCATATCATTTTGTGTTTCCTTCATTTCATTAAATTTAACTTTCGGTAAAGAACTTCCGCAACGAAAAAACTTTGTTCATATTAGAGAGCGCGACCTACTAAACAAAGCCTTCCGGGCTTCATTACAAAAACCTAACCAAACTAAAGTAAAACTAGAACCAGATAACGCCGCTGGGATGTATGTAAACCCTTGAGGGATTAAATACTGTAAAACAGTGATGCTTTAGCTTCTAAATTAGTGTTGATAATCTTTACAGGTGAATAATTAAAACTGAAAACGCTGTGAAACTATAGTTGCATTGATATAAGCACCACTGTGCGTCACTCAATGCACAAGAACGATTGCGCGTTGTTAGCTTTGAGGCTCTGTGTTTTTTATAAGCCTCATGGTCATATTTTCAAGCCAAACTGCAACTTGTTCTATGCAAATTTTTGGCGCATTCCCTCGGTTTTTCGGTCGGATTTTCCCCTCCTTATTAGCATCATGTCTTTCCATCTATCTCTGTCTCTCTCTCTCTCTCGCTCTTTCAGTTGGTCACTTTTGCTGTGTGTAATTAAGTGCCGTCAAGTAATTAAGTTTTAAATCGCCCTTTCTGTACTATAACTACTATACTCTGAAGTTAGGCCCATTTTGGTTTATTTTTTTCTCTTTCTTTTCTTTTTGCTGCATTTTAATTGAAATTTATGCAACTAGTTAAGTGCCACAGCGTTGCACTCTCTAGATAACAGCACTATAAAACCATGTTGGGGGGAGGTGGTGGTTGTGGTTCAGCGATTCTTTTGTCAATTTGTATTGCATTTGGTTTTAGTTGTTGTTGTTGCTGTTATTTTGATTTGATATTACATACACAACACAAGAATTGTTGTTGTTGAAAAAAAAGAAAAAAAAATATGTTGAATGAAGAATTGGTTGGATGAATTATGTTAACATTGCATTCATTGATCTGAAATTGAAACTACCTATGAATTGCAGTACAGGAAATGAGTTGCATGAATTTATATTGCGGAAGCATTTAGATCCAACAACAAAAAAAAAAACAAAACAAAACAAAATACAGAACTTAGGTGAGGCCTTTTCGTTTGTTTTATTTGGATCGAAGATTTATATTAATTGAAATTAATTTAACGAAAGTTTGCAATATTAAAAGCTTAAAATGTATCAAAATATTTTCCATTTAACAATTTTTTAACAACAAATTTGTTTATTTTATCAAGAAAAATTTTACTTTATTTTTTACATATTCATTTTCTTGCCGAAAAAAAGTATTCTCCCTAAAATAATATATAGATTCTTGTTCAGCATCAATAGTCATCTCCATCTGGTTGTCTGTGCGTTTCTATGCATTTTTTAGATAGTAGTTTTTAAGTTTTGTGAATAAAAATTGATATTTAAGCTTTTTAGATATGTAGGTAGATTGAGAAAAATATGTTGATAAAATGGAACTATTATATAATATAGCCACGGTTCAAAATGAAGTTTTTGTTCCTTTTTTCCCTATTTAATAATCATGGAACTGAAAGGGTATCTATATATCGTCATTTCGATTCGCTTCTTTGATTTTTTTGTTCTTTTTTGTTTTAAATAAATTCACACATTTACAATATGTTTGAAAAGAAAAGAGAGTCTCATGTTTCAATCAGATGAAATGATGTGTTCTCTCTGCTTCTCCACCTCAGGTGGTGTGGATCAAGTCTTTTGATATTGGATCATGGCCCTGGCACGCGTTTCTTACAATTTTCTCTGTTGACAATTTTTCTTTTCTTGTCATTCGGGTTTCTTTCGCTTTGATTGCTTTTTGGTTATGGGCACGTCTCAGTGTCTTATCGTTCAAATTACTTAACAATTTTTTTCAGAGAGGTGTTTTCTTTTTATTTTTTGTTATGGTCAAAATATGCAAATGATGACCAAAGTCGTTGAACTGGTTTTAAAGACAAGTGAGAGGGGGGAGACAAGCAGAAAATGAATAGTCAACTAAGATAAATTTGTATAACTTAAAGATGATGATGGTGGAAAGATTTTTGTTCAGAAATTTATTTTAAACTCAAAAATTGTCTTTACAGGTTTATTTTATATTTATCAGAATTAAAAAAAAAAATTGTTTTTCCAATGGAAATATTAGAAATGTTCAATAATATATTTTTTTTTACCTTTATATGTATACAAATATTTTGTTTGGCGAGTATTATATAACTCTGAAAGAATTCGAATCACATTAAAGGTCATTCTAAAAAAGCAATAAAAATGGCCCTAAATTTACCACTTTCTCATTCCAAATATGTCCTCATTTTATATCCTTATATAGGTCACTATTCGGTTTGCGTTAGGTCATTTGACATTAAAGTGAAAATAGCAAATTGCTTAAGCTGCACCTTAAAAAACACAACAAAAAAAAAAAAAAAAGAAAGAGAAAAACTGGTGGAGGAAACTGAGGAAAAGGTTAGTTAGGTAATTAAATTTTAGGTCAGTTTTAGCCACACATTACGAGACTGGCAACCAACTAACTAACTAAGTAACTTAAAAAATTTCGATGTGTTGGCAATGAATGTGAATTCCCTTGCGTGTCTGATTGTCATCGTAGCACTAAAGCTAAAACCTGAGCTCATCAGGAACCAGTGATGGGAAGCGGCGGCGGGAAGTGGGGTGATTCCCTTTGTTTGCTTTACTCAAATATATATATTTTGCTTGGCTAAGTTCTCTAGACATGACAGGAAGATAACACAACATGGAACGCCCATTCAGCCCCTCCTCCCGATCCACCATTCTTCCACTTCCCTCTACATATACATAAGTACACATGATGATGTGTGGGGGATTTTTCAAGGCGTGGAAATATATATATTTTATTTTGTCATACAAAAATTAAAAAAAAAAAAAAACGGAAATAAAATTAAATAAAACAGATTTGAAGAAAATAAAGACGTTACGAAATACGTAACAAGACGTAACGTAAACAAGTCTTTCAGTTTCGAAAGTCCTTTACTGAAATGTAACACATTTCCAGTTAAAAAACTTGCATGCCGCAGTTTTTCCACGTAAGAAACTTGTAAAACATCATTCCTTCCGGAAAAACAATCTTTAAAGCACGGAGTTCTAAGTTACTCGTCTAAAAGGGAAAACTGACGCACTTAATAAAGAGGTTAAGAATCAATAACCACTGTTAGTCCACCAAACAACCACTTTATTTCAAAAACTAACGTTCTCAGTCATTTTCAAGCAACACACACGGTTCTTGAATCTTTAAAAAACATTCTTCTGACTTCTTCTTTTTATGTCGTGAGGCACTCCATTTAGATTTCAGGCCAGGGACCTACATACATACATCGTATGTAACAAGGGCTAAAACCTAGTTTCGGGTGGCAAAAAAAAAACGAGTCCATTATGTCATTAAACCAAAAGCCAAGTACTTGAACCAAATCATGCACAAAAAATAGCTGTCATGTATAATGGTTAAAAAAATGATCGCAAATAAAATGAGGCACCGAATTTTTTATGCTCTGTAAAGTTGCAAATTACATTTTTTTAACGCTTGCCATTAATTGATATTTAAATATATCCTAATTAGCACACTCATGCCATCGCTTTTACACTTATTAGAATATCCCTAAACTAGCGCACCTATCGGGCAATGCTGAATTTACTAATTTTTCAACATAAAATGTTTCTATCCATATATTTGTTATTTTTCTACCAAATGTTAAGAAATTCTAATATATTGATAAATTTGGCTTTATAAATCAGTGGCAGATAAGTAACTTCAATAATAATATATAAATTAGTAAATTTATTAGAAATTGCTTTATATTAGACGAGTTTAGTTTTAGTTTTAGTTTAATCTGTTGATGCTGATCGGGAATATATACATATACATATGTATGTATGTATATACTTTATGGATTTGCAAAACGTTTCCTTCTGTTTGTAACATATTTTTTCATATACTTACAAAAGGTAGGTAAAAGTTTTAACAAACAAAAAAAATAAGAAATTCGTATTGAAAGTTTTTTCTTCAAAATTTCCGTGGACCAAAAGATTGCATTGATTTTTTTAGTTTTTTTTTTACCTTTTTGCGACATTTGTTAATTAAGTTTTGTAAAGTTGAAGCGACTGCGACTCTTTTATCAGAAGTTGAAGGGGGGAAAAAAATAGGTAACCAAAACAAGAACGAAGGAAAAACAAGCAGGTGTAGGTGGTTAACGAGGGGGAGGGGGAAACGATGTTAAAAGAAATAGGAAAAAAAAACATTGAAAATTACTTGCAAACTTTTGCATATTTAAATCGAAATACAGTTCGTTGAGCTGCAGTGCCGTGACTGCAAGCAATTTCCAATGTTTCACTTGCAGTCGTCGTTTGCTAGAGTTGTTGTTGTTGTTGTTGCTGTCGTATAATTATTTATAAATGTGAAATGTTTTTGCTCTCACTGTTGTTGTTGTTTTTATTGCTGTTCCCTCCATCAACGACACAAACGGTTAAACTATGCAAAAAAAAATTACTTTACAGGTAACACACACACACACAAGGTAAGAAGCAAACTTTAATGAGTCTGAGCCCTACTAACTGATAAGACGGTTAAATGAGTTATGGCGTGTAGAAAATAAAAAACAAGCCCCCCTCCCACTGCCCACTACTCCGATTTGGCTTTAAATAATGTAACTTGACCAACTTTATATATATAACCAAATAAATTAGTCAGACTTAACAAATATTAAGAAAAATATTCATAAAAAAAAAATGTATGTACTAATTTTGAAAATTGTTTTACAATATTTTTGATAAGAAAGTAATTAAGTAACAATAAGTCCGAAATATATATGTATATAAAAAAAAATTTATTATATTATATTGAATTTCGATTCAAGCTACAAATTATAAAGAATAAATATGAAGATCTCATAGTATAGAAAAATACTATAAATATTTATTGTCTTTAAATTGTTTTAAGCCATTAAATAATAAAATATTTTAAAAAATATAATAAAAGAACAAAAAGATAGAACAATTAAAAAACAAAGATTAAAATCTTTTTGAAAAGTTGAAAGTTAATCTGGGCTTAAAAAAAAATTAAATATAAATGAGTGAATAAAAAAAAAAAACACTTCGTGGGGATTGCGGTTCGTGTCCGTGACACAAAGGGAAAATAACCTCACGCCATATATGTACTATGTATGAAATTAAAAAAAAAAATTACTAAAAATATTTTTTGATCAGATTTACTTAAATTAACTAAAAGAAATGTGTAAGTGTTGCGTCACAAATAAAAAAAAACCCAAAATAATGGGAAGAGATTGGGGAGAAATGAAACATTTATAAATATTGTTTATAAACGATTCCCTCAGATCGGTAGTTGATTTATATAGATACATATATAGATAAATATTGTTACACTGAGTCACGTTGAAATATGCAAAAAAAAAGTTCAATAAATATGCAAAATTTAATATAAGATTTTATGGAATAAAAAATATTTTTTATTTACATTTATAGTAAACAAGGTAAAAGAGTAACAGAAGAAAGAAAAAAAAATAAATAAAATATGCCAACTAACCTGTACAAGTTTTTTTTTTGTATTTCCCTCTTGTTGTTTTTGTTGTTTTTTCCTTATGTTGTTTGCGTTTTTTTTTTGTTGTTGTTGTTGTTGGTATTCAGTTATTTTGCGGCTAACCTGTTGCTGCCTAAGTCAGCGTCGACGCCAACGCAACAAGAACTTTGACTTCGACTTAAAAGCTTCGCCCAGCTATTTTGCATTTGCAAAATTTAACAAATCCAAAAAAAAAAAATTCACACACAAAAAAATAACAACAACAAAAACGTAAAATTAATAATAAGAATAAAAATATATATGTATCAGAGAATAGAGACAGAGAGAAAGAGAGAGATAGAATTGGTGAACGTATGTATGCTCTTACTCACTGAGACAGAGAGAAAGGCTTTATATATTTCTCTTTATCACTCGCTCTCTCTCTCTCTCTCTTTTTCTCGTATTGAAGGCACTAATACACACACACACGCGCGCGCGATTTGTGGGGACAGGTAAGCAAGCGCAAAACACGTCGCGCAAGTAAGTCCAAGTGCCAGAAGTGGCCAAAGCAGAATTTAAAGAAGAAGAAGCAAAAGAATCGGCAGAAGCTGAGGCAGAGGCAGCAATAATGAATGATCGCCGCTTTAACTTTAACTTTGCGACTTTTGCCATACATATGTATATGCATAATGCATTAATATACATGTATGTATGTATGTATGTATGTAGGTTTCTATATACAAATGTATCGTAAGCTTGTTTATATATGTTTCAATAAGCTATCCTAACAGATTCGTCAGTTAAAATGCACACCTTTCTTGATTCTATGTTAATTTCACATATTTTTATTTATTTAAATTTTTTTTTTTTTTTTTTGGATTTTTTGCACTAATTACACGCACACAGACTTGAAGATTCACAAAAATAAACACACACACACACAACACTGGCTCAGTATTGGCTAAAATGCACCGGTAAACCGCAATTTGAATTTGATTCGACAAATTCTTCGATCTGGCCAACACGAGGAGGAAAAAAAATTTAAGTGCGCGCACGACGTTCTGGTCGGATACTTAATGCGTTACTTTACGAAAACAAAAGCGAAGCTTTCGTCGTAGCGATGCCGATTTGGTTAAATTTCCGCCAAAAATAGCTAACTCAATTCCATACTGTTACCGGACAGACTCACGTATGAGCAATTCCTTCTTTACAGACTCGCAATGGAGTAACTGTTAATTGACAGAACGACTAAATTGTAAATGAACAGGCTCATAATGAGATGCTTAGGATGAAATTTTGAAATATTAGCCGCGAATTTGCCTGCAAGCCTATTTGTAAATAATGTTCATATACAACATTGCACAAAGCTAAGCCAGTTTATTTGTTTTTTTAAAAGCGAATTATTGTCCGCTTATATTAGCAGCTAGGTAGAACTAAATCTGCATTTTAATTTGTCAAACCTGTTAACTCACATTGAGCCGATGAATTACAACCGTTCGCACAGTGGCGCTGCCTATAGTTTTTTTTAGCGCTTCTACAATGTAGTAAAAAAAAAACATGTTGCGGTCACACTTTATTAAAAGAGTTTACTGAGGGTCTCTTAGCGCCCGCTAAATTAAAATTTCATCGATTCGGCTCTAATTTGTTATATCCGGAGTGTTAAATGAATTAATTGAAGTTGAATATATAAAGGCAAACCCATTCCAATCCTTGGGTATACGGAGTGTTTGCTAAATTTGAAAGTTTAGAACCCCCCAAAAACCGTGCGGTATCTACGTCCCTGTTCACACAGTTGCCTTTTGGTTGCACAACATTCGAAATTAAGACAAATTAAAACGAAAGATTTATTAATAAAATTAAGCAAAAATGTTACGTGCTGGCTGCCAGCTATTGAGCCAAGCCTCTGTGGCCAAAACGGGCAGCAATAATTTCGCCCTGGAATTTGTGCGTTGGCGGAGGAAGCCACGTTGGTTGCCGGTGGCCAAAAGTAAAATGTTTCGTGTGCCGGAACGTAAGAAGCAATCAGAAGATGAGCGCACAGAACTCATGCGACTCCACAATCAATACAAGTATAAAGAAAAAAAAAAAAAATTCAATTTCTATATATAACTCTAACAACAAATCTTCCATTTTCATACAGAACTCAAATCCGTTCAGTGCGTCAATATTTGCGTGAGGAAGTTATCCGATATGAGGAAACATCAACAGCGGATCATATAGTGCTAACACCGGAACAAGAGGAGGCTGAATTTCAGCGTTGTTTAGATGAGAATGATGCCTGGAATGCTGCTATTGCCAAAGAGCGTGAAATTCGTTTAAGCAAAGAACGTGACGAAAAGGTTCTCTATGTCCAGGAACGTTTAGAAGCAAAAAGATTGCGTGACGAGGAGCGCAGAGAGCGTGCCAATGCACGTGTTCGACATGAAATTGAACAATCGAAATCATTTATTACACGAGAGAATCTAGATGCTGCCATTGAGACAGCTCTGGCCAATCCAGTTGATCATAACTTTTCCATCGATTTGGGTGGCAATCTCTATTATGGCCGTAATACCTCACAAATTCCACAGGATACCGCTAACACTGAACCGCCCAAACAGGCTCTAAGTAATTGATAAATTTTTAATTAGATTCTACATTGATTTGTTGTTACATTAAACAAAAACCAAAAAAACAAAAAAAAAAAATAAAAAATAACTGAATTCGCCTTGTAAAATGTAATCCCTTTAAATCATATATATTCTGCCGATATTATTGTAATTGTAATAATATTTGCTGATTATATATTTTATATACATAGATATATACATATGTTCGACCAGAAAATTGCCTTTCAATTTGGTTTGTGACATTAGAAAGATTCAATTTCTATTAGATATGTTTTAAAGATTTGCCATGCTCCATTATCAATTATATATGTATATCATCTCTTATATCAAATTCTATATATGTATATATATATAAAACTCTCTTGTTGCATATATCGTATATAGAATAGATGGTTATAGTATACACTTTAAAAAGTATATATACATATATTCCTGATCACCATCAATTAAAAAGTCGATTTACGTTTGTTTGTCTATATAAACTCTTTGATTTTAGATATTCTAAGAGATAGAGAGCTACTAAATTTGATAGACAGATTAAGTTCATATCATATTTTTCAATTTATATAGCTAAAGTCTATAATTTTAACAAATTCCATAAAAATTGTTTGAAATTTAGTAGCAGAGCCATTAATACCTATGAGAGTAACAGAGATAGCATGTGTTTATCCTTAAATTAATGAAACTTGGCTGCAACGTTTGATGGCGCCAGTGTGCAGGGCAAATGAAAGTGAGTGAGATAACATGCAATTGCATAAGAGTGAGAAAGAAGGCATCTTACATGAATGAAAAATTTTTAATAGCAAATTTATCCTAGAAAAAGTCTCTCTATAAATATCAAGCATTTTATAAAAATTTCAGATATATACATATGTACTTTCTGTACAATTTCATATTTTCTTGAAAATAGAATTTTTTGGAATTTGTTAGAGTATAATTTTTGTTCTTATTGTTGTTTTCTCTTCTTGCAATATTGTTTTTCCTTTTGTTTGTTTTTTTTTCTATTTTATTAAATGTTTAAATAGCTTAAGAAATAGGCACGGCCTATTTACAAGAAATAATATTACATTTAGACTAATAATTATGGATGAGGAGGAGAAAAAGGAGGAAGCAGGCGTGTGATTGGCAACAGGAATATATATAAGTATATATAATATATGTATATAGATGACAACATGGAAGGAGTTTTTACTATGCGGTTGTTGTTGTTGCTGTTGTTGTATTTGTTGTATTAGTTGATTTACGATTTGCCTCTTGCTGCTCAAATAGATGTACCCAATCCGGAGTTGCCTTTAATTTGGCCTGAACAGGTCCCAAATTAATCATATCACCACTACGTTGCTCACGATTTGTCGTTATAGACATAATCTCCTAAAATGATAAAAGATTTAATTAATAAAAAATAAATATATATATATATATATATATATGTAGATATCATACCTGTAGAAAACCCGATTCTAAACCCATATCCAAATCGAAATGAGTATCACCCAGTAATAATTTAACACGTCCGGAACGATAACGTAAAATTTTACCAATTTGTCCTTCTTCCAATTGATTGAGAACAGTTAATTTGGATTGATTTGTTGTACCTCCTCCTGGACTTGATGGTTGATCTATTGGTAAGACAGACGCAGCACCACCACCACCACCTCCCTCTTCTTTTATAGATGATGATGATCCCTTCTGGCCATCAGACTTATCATCTGTGTCATCGGTTACACAGGGCAAAACATCGGGCAATTGCATTACAAACATTTGTGATGAATTACCTTCTAGAAATGCACCAATTGAACGCGGATAACGGCCAAATTGAGGTGGTGGCTCTTCAAGAATAGCATCATGGGCAGTGACATGAAGATTTTTTAAATGCTGAGCAATGGCCAAGGAATCTAAAAGAAACATAAAATATATTTATATATATAGATATTAAACAAAGTTTAAACCACTTTCTAATTCTTTTATCCTTCCAAAAAGAGTATATTAATTTTGATCAGAAATTAGAATAGAATTAATAATATATATATATATATATATATAGTTGTTCTGCACGATAAGCTTGGTCTAAATGGATCAATTTATTTTATTTTGAATCTTTTAAATTAGATTTACTAAAATTTTAGGCATTTATCTCATAATTATTAAAATTGGATGACTATATTATTTTACTATACGAAGAATGATTTTTCGATAATAAAATTTTAGATCAATAATTTAATTATTTCTCCACCGATTCGACCACTAATTGTTTAATAATTAATTGAAATTATATATACTATATCTATTATATCTCATTAAAATATATTTTATATGATAGAAAGAACTTTTTGTTATGTTTCTATTATTTGTATATACTTTTTTATGATTCTGCTAAAAATTCATGATAGTCGTTTAATTATATTATATACAAAGCCAATTTGACATGAAGAAACATTATATCTATTTGAATTCTAGACAAATTTCAAATATTATTTTCGTAACAAAACTTACCATGCTGATTTGTGCTCATAGAAGATGGTGTCTCTTCTTTTACCACAGGTTTTTCATTATGCCAAAGACCTTCCTTTAGCGCTATAGGCTTAAAAGCCAACTCAGTCTTATCCCCATCCATATCATGATCACTCATTGTGCCGGGGTCATTTCCTCCATCACTTTCATCCGATTCGCCTAATAATTCTTTAACACTTAATTGTGAAGTTTTTTCATTGTTACGCTTTCGTGACGTCACAGAGACTTCATCCCGTGCATAGGCTGTACCATTTCCACTTGATTTACGTATTTGTAGTGATCCAACTCCTTCGGAGAATACACCAGTTGTTTGTATAAGAGAAGAATTGCCACCACCACGTCCACCACGAGTGGTACCAGTGGTTGCACCACGACCACCACGTCGTCCACGTGATTGGGTAAAATCTTTTGAGGTCTTTACATTGCTAATTTTAATAAAAATAATAATATTAAATTATTAATTTTCGATATCGAATGCGATAATATACAATAAACTTACGCATTCTTGTTCCTCACAGCATTTAAATTTGGTGCAAAAACCTTTTTATTACTATCCTTGGGTCCGCGTCCACCTAGGGTTAAATCCCTGGCTGGTGTCAATCTTGTCAAGCCATTAAACATCTCAAGAGGGCGTGACGCGTTAATATTTACGCCAACTCCTTGTGCTCCTCCAGATGCTATACCTGTATTTGGCATTGTTATTGGTGTTATTGGTACCGCAGCAGCCGTTGCACCACCTATTCTAGCTGCAGCTTGAGGTGCAACCGTTTTTGCTGACGCTGGTGTTGTTGTTGCTGTCGTTGCTGCCGTGACAGTCGTTCGCTTGGCTGGCATGGCGTCCTCCTCCACTCCCAGGTGCGCCCCGGCCCGGTGGCTATATGATTAATTCACAAAATTTCGTCTCACTCTCTGCGAATTTAACAATTTCAATTTAATTTACATTAAGGCCCTTTGAGGTTAATGGTAATAGAACTGTTGTTGCTGGCGCACATGCCGATTCCTTGTGACATGCGATATATCGATAGATACTTTTTAACCATAGAGATGAGCAAACACGGTGACCATATGTGATGGGATAAGTGTTTGTTATATATATATATATATACATATAAAGCAAGATATTGGCATGATATTTGGAGTTTTATTCTAAATACATACATACTTGCAGATTCCTCAACAATCTATACAAGAGGTAAGAAAGCGACATGACTTATTCTAAATACCATAAAGTTTTAATCGACTTTTTTACTAATAAAACGGAAAGCATTCATTAATAATACTTCAAATATTATATCTTGCTACAAAAACTTAACATTTAAATATATGAAATAAAAGAAGTTTTGTTTCGTATTTTCATAATAAGTCACTCTTCACGGTTTTCGTTACAATACAATCAAAAAGAAATTTATCGATATCTTACAACATTAGTTTATCGATATCTAGTTGCGGTTTTTGTAGTGGCCGCGGTAATTTGTTTTTTGTTTGCGAAGTTATTTTTTTTAATACATTTAAAATTTGTGCGCGTAAATTTAGTGTTACGATAAAATAAATTAGTGATAGTGTACATATGTACATAAGTGATAGTGTACACAACAAATGAATTTGTTTTAAAAAAGTCGATCGTATTATGCGGTAAGTTTTTTTCTGAATATTTCCCGTTAAATGTGTAGGTGTGTATGTGTTGACATGTTTGTATAAGTGTGCTTGCATTTTCCGGGACTCAACAAGTTGTTAAAAGTTATCATTACTTAAGACCCAGATAACGATTTGCACTTTTCTGGTGTTGTATGTATGTATATATTTTATCAAGTACATACATACATATGTGATCAATTTTCTTATTACTCTTATCCTTCTATTGGCAATCATTTTTTCTATATAATAATTTGTGCTTTTGGTGTCTCTTTCTCTCTCTTTCTTTTTGCGCTTTACTGTGTCTCTTATATTTATGATCCATTAAAAGGATTAAAAGGAAAGCAAAGGCCAAACTAATTTTTCCTTCTCTCTAATTTTGTTATTTTTTTATATGTATGTATGTACATATGTATGTACATATAAGGTATTTTGTGTGTCGTGAGGTAAACTATCAGTATGAATACAATTAAACGGTAAATTAAATTTAAAAGCAACTGTAAAATAGATACAGTACACATACATACAAAAGGCAATACAATAGAGAGAGAAAGATATATATACACATATGGGAAAAATTGCACGGCAATTGTTTGTATTATATAGATAGCTCGATTATCTAGATTCTAGACAGGGGGTCTAGACTTAAAATATGCGACTGTTCATGGTAAATACGATTATTAAAATGGGTTGTTAAATTAAATCAACCGCTTTTATCATAATAAATACCCTATCCCTAAGAGCATATTTATTTTATTGCATTTATAAACATATTTTGTAACTTAAGTTGAACTCGAGGGGGGACATATTTTCATTACGTAGTTCTTATTGTAATTCATAAAAATATATACATATTAATATCTGCTAAACGTCTCATTAAAAATCTTAAGCTTATTGAAATTCCTTTGACTGCCCAACTAAGTAGGCCAATTAATCAAAAACTAAACGAAATTTATATTTGGAAATTTCGTAGTAGGCTGTGCCTGCCAGTATGCGATTCTCATAACTTGAATATATTCCGGTCCCCAGTATATGAAAATTATTCGTTTCGTGTCGATTGGTGAATCAAGTACAAAAGTTTATTAATGTTTTCGGCAAATCAGTATCAAAAATAAAGTGAACTAAAGTGAAAGGTAAATCATTTGGAAAAAAATTGTAAGTCAAAAATTGCAAAAGGAAAAAAATCCTTGTGAATAGCGAACTCTTGGTGTCTATTTGCAGGACTTTCACCATTTCCTTGGATCAAGTGCTACTTAATGTGGACTCGTCATTTATTCAACGGACCGCTCTTATTTCCTTATTATTTAATCCTTATTCAGATAAGAATTCCGCTTGGTTTTTATCTAATGCAATAATTAATCCTTTGGATTTCCATTTTCTATGACCTCTTGTCCATTAATCGTTCTATTAGTCTCTACAAATATTTAAACTGGAGGATGAAAATTCCCCTGGTATCTGAATCCTTTTTGGAAGTTAGGACCTTTCCGTGTCCTTTATGGAAGTCTATGATCAACGAAGTCTCATTATTTTTTCCGTGGCTTAAATAATCAAAATCTGGATGCGCTGTTGTCCAGCAGGTTGATGGCCAATGGATTCATATGATTTTCGAGGCGGTCGAGATGACTCCTCGTAAGCCTGGCGATCTCCTCCGATACCCATGGAATCCCCAGTGCACTATGGATTTCAGCATTAGAGGTTCAGATATAACTCTCAGGGTTTTATTCTGGAATCGTTGAATGATGATTCGACTGGACATACTAGCAGTGCCCCAGATTGGTATACCTTCATTCTACTATTGAAAACTTCGTGTTTTGACAATCTTCGAATTTATGGATGGAACTGGATTCAAATTACCACAAAGGAATTCAAAGGTAAGCACAGGTAAATCGAAGGATGTAGTAGCAGCCTTTTGGCCAGAATACATGAGAATTTACATCATCCATATTGAATTGCATTCCTAATTTCCAACATTCCTTTTTATAGCCTATGGTACCGTCAAGATCTCATCGAAAATGTTTTCCTGCAAAAATGTAACTGGAAAACAGAATTGCTTCGGAGGAAGTCCACATTCAACGAAGTTTCATTATTTACTAACCGCGCCTTCCACGCTATGCGTAAACCTGGGCGTACTGTGTCCTGCTTAGATATGCTGCGACTGCTAATTTCTTATTGCAAAACTTCAAATGGAGGACGATGGAGTTTAAAATACTTGGAGGTCGTCCATGATCAAAGTTTCATTATTTTTTCACATAACAATTTGGATTTGGATCCCGTTTGCACTTAATACATAAGCGTCTCATTCATTTCTTGCCCAACGATGAAAACGATTGGACTCGTATCGGATTGCCCCGTGCTATACATATGTACATATATGAATCACGAAGTAAAGATACTTCTGGGGTATAGTAGGACGAAATGACGGTGCTTTCTATTTTACTTAAAGAACGTCCATGATCAACGAAGTTTCATTATTTTTTACTACGCCTTGGATATTATAGCACAGTCAATATGAACCTAGTGCTGCCTGGAAACTTTCCATATTAATTTGGATTTAGCTTCCGTTCACATTTGAATTAATCTCATTCCATTCTTGCCTGATTAAGAGTGAAACGGTTGGACTCCTATCGGCTTCCCCCATACTTTGCAAGGATTTGTTTCATCCAATTGCGAGAATTTTAAATAAAATAAATCAAACGAAATTGAAATGGTTTTTTAATGTTTACATAGGATATAATTGTATAAAGCCATCGCTTGAAAGGAATTTTTGAAATTTCAATTTTCTAATGATCGAATGATCGTTTATTGGAATTGGAAAGGGTATAGAAACTATGGTATGACCGTAATTGGTCCAGATTTCAGTTTTCAGGTGCAGTAGCACTTTTCGACCCTCATATCGCGCTTGCTTAACTAAAGCTCAGAGATCTCATAAACTGTTCAGTAATACGCCTATCTGCAGCAATAATGTTACCCGGAATTTTACAATACGAAATGACTACACGAGCGTCATTTTATTGGACTTGATAAGCAACGGGCAATGCTGCTATTTAGAGGCGACATTTACAATATTAGTAAAGAGAAATTTCCTAACCTGGTGTCAGTCTGACAAAGCTGCTTGCCGGGAGCGGACGCAACTAAATTCAATCACCATGGCAACGACAACATCGAAAGCATTATACAATATAAACTATATCGAGAAAGCTTTGCAACAAGCTTACAATAGTGAAAAGTTACATGTGGAAAGTTTTGAAATTGAGTCAAAGAAAACAAATGGTGAAAACTTTTGTAGCGATATTTTTCGTTTGAGTGTGAAATACCGTAAAAATCCTAAATCACCAATTGAAGATGGCAAATATATAATTAAAAATCTACTTCCAATTGTCGCCGAAATGGGTACAAGTGAAAAGCTTATGTTTCTTCAATTACTACCAGCCATGGATGAGATCTTGGGAAAAGCATCACAATTGAAAGAACACAAGCTATGCGCAAAGTTTGTATACCAAAGTTAAAAAGAATTTCATATTTAAATTAAATACTGATTTTCAATTTATTTTAGTTGTCTTTATTGTGAGCCATCTGATGGCAAAGAAGAATATTTATTGGAGGATTTAAATGCATTAAATTACATCTCCTTGGATCGTCATAAGGGGCTAAATCTGTATGAGGCAAAAATCTGTTTAGAAAAATTGGGACAATTTCATGCTGCTTCAATGGTATTAATTGATGAGAAGCCCGAATTGTTGAAAGACCTGGAACCCTCACAATATGAAAAGGGTGTGGAAACTGGATTTGGTAATTTTCTTATAATAAATGGTACCGAATATGCAGCAAATGTATTTGCTAAGGAAATGCCAGAAATATCATCAAAAATGAAAGCTCAATTACCTAAAACATATTCTGCCCGAATGCGTTCAGTTGTCGATCCAAAAAATTCGGCTTTTAATGTTATAGTTCATGGTGATTTATGGGTTAATAATATATTTATAAATAAAACTGAGGAAAAAGCTATTTTTGTAAGTAACATCATATCAATTTAATTGACATTTAATTATTATTGTTAAATCCATTATAGGTGGACTTTCAAAACAGTTGTGTTGGTAGTCCAGCAATTGATTTACATTTTTTTTTCTATACCAGTCTGCAATTGGATGTATTACTTTATGGACAAACTGAACTATTGGAACATTACTATCAAAGTCTAATAAATACATTAGAGGCGTGTCATTATGCCGGTACCATGCCCACTTTTAAACAAATAACTGATGAAATACATAGATGTCTGTTATATGGATATTATGCTGCTGTATGTGAATTACCCATTTGTTGTGCCTCCAAAAATGATAGCGAGGATATGAATTTGCAAATTTTTAAAAATGAAGAGGCAATGTTAAAAAAGCGAAGCCAATTGTATGCCAATGAAAGAGTTCTAAAAACTCTTCGTGCCACTTTGGGTACATTTGAGAAAGAAGGAATACTGGAGACACCATAAACCATTCTACGATTGGTACAATGTTTCTTGAATAATAAACAAAATAGTATTTTGTATTGTAAAGAACTAGCTTAACACAGATGTATTTATATATATATATATTATATATATATACATACATACATATATAGTCTGAATCACCACAATCAAGCTTTGTGTGTGATATCATACAACATTTGTTAATTAATAAGCTTTCCAAAATTTGTACAATAAAATAATATTTCAGCAATTAATCATTATGGTTAATATAGATCGATGGTTCTGTTGAAATGTCTTTGAATTTCATTAAATAGTTTTGGTCTTTCGTAGTTAATTACCGAGAATTTTTATGACTTTACGAAATCATTATCAAAGGGAACTTTAAACAAAAAGCTATAAGCTCACAGAAGCTTATAAAAGTTAAAAGTTACATAAAAAAGATTTCAATTACAGCTGAAGCAAACAAATAGCAATGTAAATATATCGCTTAAATATGAGCTATCAAAATAATTTAGGACTATAACAATACATACAATTACATTATAAATACATATATAATTGTAAATAAGAGTGAAAAGCTCATGTATTGGGTGAGATATTGGGAAAAGCTTTTTAATTTGTTTTTTAAGAACAAAAGCGAGCTTAGCGCCAAGTTTGACGCGAAGATAAGAATAAAAGAAACAGAATATGAGAATTACACGCCACTTGTTGGTTTTATTTGCTT
Organism: Drosophila emarginata; assembly: GCA_037075365.1. Classification (NCBI taxonomy): domain Eukaryota; kingdom Metazoa; phylum Arthropoda; class Insecta; order Diptera; family Drosophilidae; genus Drosophila; species Drosophila emarginata. The sequence goes on from JBAMCD010000296.1 coordinate 7,008,689, forward strand.
AAATAATTTGATTATCTTTATATTTTAGTCAACTTATGGGATTGTTCATGGTAAATACGATTATTAAAATGGGTTATTAAATTAAATCAACCGATTTTATCATAATAAATACCCTATCCCTAAGAGCATGTTTATTTTATTGCATTTATAAACATATTTTGTAACTTAAGTTGAAGTCGAGGGGGGGGAGAAATTTTCATTACGTAGTTCTTATTATAATTCATAAAAATATATACATATTAATATCTGTAAAATGTCTTATTAAAATCTTAAGTTTATTGAAATTCCTTTGACTGCACAACTAAGTAGGCCAATTAATCAAAAACTAAACGAAATTTTTATCGAAATTTCGTAGTAGGCTGTGCCTGCCAGTATGCGATTCTCATAACTTGAATATATTCCGGTCCCCAGTATATGAAAATTATTCGTTTCGTGTCGATTGGTGAATCAAGTACAAAAGTTTATTAATGTTTTCGGCAAATCAGTATCAAAAATAAAGTGAACTAAAGTGAAAGGTAAATCATTTGGAAAAAAATTGTAAGTCAAAAATTGCAAAAGGAAAAAAATCCTTGTGAATAGCGAACTCTTGGTGTCTATTTGCAGGACTTTCACCATTTCCTTGGATCAAGTGCTACTCAATGTGGACTCGTCATTTATTCAACGGACCGCTCTTATTTCCTTATTATTTAATCCTTATTCAGATAAGAATTCCGCTTGGTTTTTATCTAATGCAATAATTAATCCTTTGGATTTCCATTTTCTATGACCTCTTGTCCATTAATCGTTCTATTAGTCTCTCCAAATATTTAAACTGGAGGATGAAAATTCCCCTGGTGTCTGAATCCTTTTTGGAAGTTAGGACCTTTCCGTGTCCTTTATGGAAGTCTATGATCAACAAAGTCTCATTATTTTTTTTCCGTGGCTTAAATAATATTCAAAATCTGGCTGTCTGACAAACTTCGGCAAAGCATTGTTGAGATATCCCATCTACTCTCATCTGGTCCAAAGAGCTATTCCATAAACAAACTGCAGTTGTCTTCATTATTTATCAGAATCGAATTTAAATACTACGAATGCATTCAACGACATTTCTTGACATTGCACAATGATATTGGCTTTCGGGTTCCTACGTATTTTTGGATTCTTCAGCCGGTCCAACAGGACCTTGTTTACTGATGTGGCGATAGATTTGGTTAGAGCAAACCGTCAAATGCTTATAAATAGCAAACTCTATCTAACCAATATTTAATTCCATAACATTCCTTTTTATAGCCTATGGTACCGTCAAGATCTCATCGAAAATTTTCCTTATTGAAAAAATCCAACTGGAAAACAGAATTGCTTCGGAGGAAATCTATGATAAACGAAGTTTCATTATTTACTAACCACGCCTTCCACGTTATGCCTAAACCTGGGCGTACTGTGTCCTGTGGAAATATGCTACGACTGCTCATTTCCTTTTGCAAGACTTCCAATGGAGGACGATAGAGCTTAAAATACTTGGACGTCCATGATCAACGAAGTCTCATTATTTACAAACCGCGCCTTCCACTTTATGCGAAAACCTGGTCGTCATGTGCCCCACTGTGGCAAGCATTATTGGCAGATCCAGGAATTGGTTCCTTATTGCAAAAATCTAACTGGAAAACAGAATTGCTTCGGAGGAAGTCTATGATCAACGAAGTTTCATTTTTTACTTACCACGCCTTCCACGTTATGCCTACACCTGGTCGTCATGTGTCCCACTGTGGCAAGCATTATTGGCAGATCCAGGAATTGGTTCCTTATTGCAAAAATCTAACTGGAAAACAGAATTGCTTCGGAGGAAGTCTATGATCAACGAAGTCTCGTTATTTACTTACACGTGGTAACCTGGTCGTCATGTGTCCCACTGTGGTAAGCATTATTGGCAGATCCAGGAATTGGTTCCTTATTGCAAAAATCTAACTGGAAAACAGAATTGCTTCGGAGGAAGTCTATGATCAACGAAGTCTCGTTATTTACTTACACGTGGTAACCTGGTCGTCATGTGTCCCACTGTGGCAAGCATTATTGGCATATCCAGGAATTGGTTCCTTATTGCAAAAATCTAACTGGAAAACAGAATTGCTTCGGAGGAAGTCTATGATCAACGAAGTCTCGTTATTTACTTACACGTGGTAACCTGGTCGTCATGTGTCCCACTGTGGTAAGCATTATTGGCAGATCCAGGAATTGGTTCCTTACTGCAAAAATCTAACTGGAATACAGAATTGCTTCGGAGGAAGTCTATGATCAACGAAGTCTCGTTATTTACTTACACGTGGTAACCTGGTCGTCATGTGTCCCACTGTGGTAAGCATTATTGGCATATCCAGGAATTGGTTCCTTATTGCAAAAATCTAACTGGAAAACAGAATTGCTTCGGAGGAAGTCTATAATCAACGAAGTCTCATTATTTATTTACCGCTCCTTACACGTTATGCGAAAACCTGGTCGTCATGTGTCCCACTGTGGTAAGCATTATTGGCAGATCCAGGAATTGGTTCCTTATTGCAAAAATCTAACTGGAAAACAGAATTGCTTCGGAGGAAGTCTATGATCAACGAAGTCTCGTTATTTACTTACACGTGGTAACCTGGTCGTCATGTGTCCCACTGTGGTAAGCATTATTGGCAGATCCAGGAATTGGTTCCTTATTGCAAAAATCTAACTGGAAAACAGAATTGCTTCGGAGGAAGTCTACGATCAACGAAGTCTCGTTATTTACTTACGCGTGGTAACCTGATCGTCATGTGTCCCACTGTGGCAAGCATTATTGGCAGATCCAGGTATTGGTTCCTTATTGCAAAAATCAAACTGGAAAACAGAATTGCTTCGGAGGAAGTCTATGATCAACGAAGTTTCATTTTTTACTTACCACGCCTTCCACGTTATGCCTAAACCTGGTCGTCATGTGTCCCACTGTGGCAAGCATTATTGGCAGATCCAGGAATTGGTTCCTTATTGCAAAAATCTAACTGGAAAACAGAATTGCTTCGGAGGAAGTCTATGATCAACGAAGTCTCGTTATTTACTTACACGTGGTAACCTGGTCGTCATGTGTCCCACTGTGGTAAGCATTATTGGCAGATCCAGGAATTGGTTCCTTATTGCAAAAATCTAACTGGAAAACAGAATTGCTTCGGAGGAAGTCTACGATCAACGAAGTCTCGTTATTTACTTACGCGTGGTAACCTGATCGTCATGTGTCCCACTGTGGCAAGCATTATTGGCAGATCCAGGAATTGGTTCCTTATTGCAAAAATCTAACTGGAAAACAGAATTGCTTCGGAGGAAGTCTATAATCAACGAAGTCTCATTATTTATTTACCGCTCCTTACACGTTATGCGAAAACCTGGTCGTCATGTGTCCCACTGTGGCAAGCATTATTGGCAGATCCAGGAATTGGTTCCTTATTGCAAAAATCTAACTTGAAAACAGAATTGCTTCGGAGGAAGTCTATAATCAACGAAGTCTCATTATTTATTTACCGCTCCTTACACGTTATGCGAAAACCTGGTCGTCATGTGTCCCACTGTGGTAAGCATTATTGGCAGATCCAGGAATTGGTTCCTTATTGCAAAAATCTAACTGGAAAACAGAATTGCTTCGGAGGAAGTCTATGATCAACGAAGTCTCGTTATTTACTTACACGTGGTAACCTGGTCGTCATGTGTCCCACTGTGGTAAGCATTATTGGCAGATCCAGGAATTGGTTCCTTATTGCAAAAATCTAACTGGAAAACAGAATTGCTTCGGAGGAAGTCTATGATCAACGAAGTCTCGTTATTTACTTACACGTGGTAACCTGGTCGTCATGTGTCCCACTGTGGTAAGCATTATTGGCAGATCCAGGAATTGGTTCCTTACTGCAAAAATCTAACTGGAATACAGAATTGCTTCGGAGGAAGTCTATGATCAACGAAGTCTCGTTATTTACTTACACGTGGTAACCTGGTCGTCATGTGTCCCACTGTGGTAAGCATTATTGGCATATCCAGGAATTGGTTCCTTATTGCAAAAATCTAACTGGAAAACAGAATTGCTTCGGAGGAAGTCTATAATCAACGAAGTCTCATTATTTACTTACCACGCCTTCCACGTTATGCCTAAACCTGGTCGTCATGTGTCCCACTGTGGCAAGCATTATTGGCAGATCCAGGAATTGGTTCCTTATTGCAAAAATCTAACTGGAAAACAGAATTGCTTCGGAGGAAGTCTATGATCAACGAAGTTTCATTTTTTACTTACCACGCCTTCCACGTTATGCCTAAACCTGGTCGTCATGTGTCCCACTGTGGCAAGCATTATTGGCAGATCCAGGAATTGGTTCCTTATTGCAAAAATCTAACTTGAAAACAGAATTGCTTCGGAGGAAGTCTATAATCAACGAAGTCTCATTATTTATTTACCGCTCCTTACACGTTATGCGAAAACCTGGTCGTCATGTGTCCCACTGTGGTAAGCATTATTGGCAGATCCAGGAATTGGTTCCTTATTGCAAAAATCTAACTGGAAAACAGAATTGCTTCGGAGGAAGTCTATGATCAACGAAGTCTCGTTATTTACTTACACGTGGTAACCTGGTCGTCATGTGTCCCACTGTGGTAAGCATTATTGGCAGATCCAGGAATTGGTTCCTTATTGCAAAAATCTAACTGGAAAACAGAATTGCTTCGGAGGAAGTCTACGATCAACGAAGTCTCGTTATTTACTTACGCGTGGTAACCTGATCGTCATGTGTCCCACTGTGGCAAGCATTATTGGCAGATCCAGGAATTGGTTCCTTATTGCAAAAATCTAACTGGAAAACAGAATTGCTTCGGAGGAAGTCTATGATCAACGAAGTCTCGTTATTTACTTACGTGTGGTAACCTGGTCGTCATGTGTCCCACTGTGGTAAGCATTATTGGCAGATCCAGGAATTGGTTCCTTATTGCAAAAATCTAACTGGAAAACAGAATTGCTTCGGAGGAAATCAACGAAGTCTCGTTATTTACTTACACGTGGTAACCTGGTCGTCATGTGTCCCACTGTGGTAAGCATTATTGGCAGATCCAGGAATTGGTTCCTTATTGCAAAAATCTAACTGGAAAACAGAATTGCTTCGGAGGAAATCAACGAAGTCTCGTTATTTACTTACACGTGGTAACCTGGTCGTCATGTGTCCCACTGTGGTAAGCATTATTGGCAGATCCAGGAATTGGTTCCTTATTGCAAAAATCTAACTGGAAAACAGAATTGCTTCGGAGGAAGTCTATGATCAACGAAGTCTCGTTATTTACTTACACGTGGTAACCTAGTCGTCATGTGTCCCCCTGTGGTAAGCATTATTGGCAGATCCAGGAATTGGTTCCTTATTGCAAAAATCTAACTGGAAAACAGAATTGCTTCGGAGGAAGTCTATAATCAACGAAGTCTCATTATTTACTTACCAAGCCTTCCACGTTATGCCTAAACCTGGTCGTCATGTGTCCCACTGTGGCAAGCATTATTGGCAGATCCAGGAATTGGTTCCTTATTGCAAAAATCTAACTGGAAAACGGAATTGCTTTGGAGGAAGTCTATGATCAACGAAGTCTCATTATTTACTAACCGCGCCTTCCACGCTAGGCGTAAAGCTGGGCGTACTGGTTCCTGCTTAGATATGCTACGACTGCTCATTTCTTATTGCAAAACTTCAAATGGAGGACGATAGAGTTTAAAATACTTGGAGGAAGTCTATGATCAACGAAATCTCATTATTTATTTACCGCTCCTTCCACGTTATGCGAAAACCTGGTCGTCATGTGTCCCACTGTGGCAAGCATTATTGGCATATCCAGGAATTGGTTCCTTATTGCAAAAATCTAACTGGAAAACAGAATTGCTTCGGAGGAAGTCCACATTCAACGAAGTTTCATTATTTACTAACCACGCCTTCCAAGTTATGCCTAAACCTGGGCGTACTGTGTCCTGTGGAAATATGCTACGACTGCTCATTTCTTATTGCAAGACTTCTAATGGAGGACGATAGAGCTTAAAATACTTGGACGTCCATGATCAACGAAATCTCATTATTTATTTACCGCTCTTTCCACGTTATGCGAAAACCTGGTCGTCATGTGTCCCACTGTGGCAAGCATTATTGGCAGATCCAGGAATTGGTTCCTTATTGCAAAAATCTAACTGGAAAACAGAATTGCTTCGGAGGAAGTCCACATTCAACGAAGTTTCATTATTTACTAACCGCGCCTTCCACGCTATGCGTAAACCTGGGCGTACTGTGTCCTGCTTAGATATGCTACGACTGCTCATTTCTTATTGCAAAACTTCAAATGGAGGACGATAGAGTTTAAAATACTTGGAAGTCTATGATCAACGAAATCTCATTATTTATTTACCGCTCCTTCCACGTTATGCGAAAACCTGGTCGTCATGTGTCCCACTGTGGCAAGCATTATTGGCATATCCAGGAATTGGTTCCTTATTGCAAAAATCTAACTGGAAAACAGAATTGCTTCGGAGGAAGTCCACATTCAACGAAGTTTCATTATTTACTAACCACGCCTTCCAAGTTATGCCTAAACCTGGGCGTACTGTGTCCTGTGGAAATATGCTACGACTGCTCATTTCTTATTGCAAGACTTCTAATGGAGGACGATAGAGCTTAAAATACTTGGACGTCCATGATCAACGAAATCTCATTATTTATTTACCGCTCTTTCCACGTTATGCGAAAACCTGGTCGTCATGTGTCCCACTGTGGCAAGCATTATTGGCATATCCAGGAATTGGTTCCTTATTGCAAAAATCTAACTGGAAAACAGAATTGCTTCGGAGGAAGTCCACATTCAACGAAGTTTCATTATTTACTAACCACGCCTTCCAAGTTATGCCTAAACCTGGGCGTACTGTGTCCTGTGGAAATATGCTACGACTGCTCATTTCTTATTGCAAGACTTCTAATGGAGGACGATAGAGCTTAAAATACTTGGACGTCCATGATCAACGAAATCTCATTATTTATTTACCGCTCTTTCCACGTTATGCGAAAACCTGGTCGTCATGTGTCCCACTGTGGCAAGCATTATTGGCAGATCCAGGAATTGGTTCCTTATTGCAAAAATCTAACTGGAAAACAGAATTGCTTCGGAGGAAGTCAACATTCAACGAAGTTTCATTATTTACTAACCACGCCTTCCACGCTAGGCGTAAACCTGGGCGTACTGTGTCCTGCTTAGATATGCTATGACTTCTAATTTCTTATTGCAAAACTTCAAATGGAGGACGATGGAGTTTGAAATACTTGGAGGTCGTCCATGATCAAAGTTTCATTATTTTTTCACATAACAATTCGGAGTATAACCCCTATCGGCTTCCCCCATACTTTGCTAGGAATTATTTCATCCAATTGTAAAATAGTTTAATAAAATAAATTAATGAAATTAAAATAGTTATTTAATAGCTATGTAAGATATATATAATTTTTACCCATAGGGTAAAAGGGTATATTAAAGTAGCTAAAATGTATGTCGGGCAGAAGGGAAATTTTTCGACCCCATAAAGTGTATATATTCTTGATCAGTATCAATAGCGAAGTCGATTGAGACATGTCCGTCTGTCCGTCCGTCCGTCCGTATGACCACCTAGATCTCAGACTACAGGAGCTAGAGCAACCAAATTTGGTGTTAATATCCGTCTATTGTATAAGCAGATCAAGTTTATTTTGAATTTTTGCCACGCCCACTTCCGCCCCCGTAATTTAGAAAAAACTATAACTTGAGCTGTAATAGAGATATCGCATTCTTATTTGGCACACTTAATAATATAGCCAATATGCACCAGCTGACCAAATTTTGTCGAAATCGGACAATAATTATCGGAGATATACGTATTTCCGTTTTGTACTGAAACGCCCCATGCAAAATGGGCTGTTAAGTGTGAGCGAGATAGCATGCGTTCGCTGTTGCTGCATGGCAAGCAGTGCATGCTAAGAGAATTTTTTTTGTAAATTGATGGCGATTTTGATCGTATTTGACTTTATAGAGTACTTTTACTTGGTACAGGGTATACTCAATGTCGGCAGGGACGACTTGCTTGCTTCATTTTTCTAAAAGTTACCAAAAAGTTGTCTACGTTATAGGATATATTTCTATGTACATGTCTATATATATGTATATTTAACCTAAGTATAGCTCTATTTTCAGTTGAATTCTCAAATTTCAATGTATTTTGACTTGAAGTGTTAGCTGCTTAAGTTGCTTAAGTAAATAAAATACATTTTGGTGTCTGACAAAGTTCTTTGATACAAAAGATTTACGTTTTGTGTCTACATAAGTGTGTGTGTGTGTGTATGTGGATAGGAGGGTGTGGGATGTATGAGTGTGTGTGTGTGATAAAGTACACTCGTTTCCTTTTCTCTTGGAAAATATGCAAATCGCTTTGCAGTTAGTTTTAGAAAGTTGTCAGCTGCCAAGTTATCCTCTTCTGAATGCATGTTGAGAAGAGCTTAGCCAAGCGCATCGAAAGGAAAGCATAAAGTAAAATGCAGTTGCCCTGTTACTTTTGTTTGTTGTAAGTGTTTAAAAAGCAATTTATTGTTTTAAGCTTTTCCTGCAATTTGAACAATTTTTGTTATGTTATAATTTATAACGATATCTCACACGTTAAATACAAAACATTTAAAATTCTTTGAATTTATTTCGATATCATTGCAATATTTCTTTTACTAAATTTATATTGATTGCCAATCAAATATTCAAATATATATACATATATTTGAATATATATCCCCATATTAACACTTTTTCATTTTGATCAACCAATTTAAGTAGAGAGCAAAAAGCAAATAGCCTTAAAATGAAATTCTAGACTTGAGTTTTAGGCGAAATGCAATCAGTTTTTTTTCCTTTTTCTTTGAACTAACCCTAGGTAGGAAAACTTTGTCTTTACCCATTTTCAGTTATTCTTTGTCAATGAAAAGGGAAGAAAAACAAATCAAAGATACAAATGCAGACTGCAGTTTCGGATATGTGTTGTCTGTGTGTGGGTGTGGCATTTGTTGCCTGAAGGCATTAATTGCATTCTACAGCAGCATCACATTGCACTTTCAATTAGTTGCAAATGCCTCGACGACGTTGACTCTCAGACTGTTGCTGCTGCTGTAACAGGAAACGGAAGTTAAGTGCTGAGGCAAGGCGTTAAGTAAAAGCCAACCCTCAAATCAACAAAGGCAACCGTGTACAAAGAGGAGATATACATTAATTGAGAAAGGTGACGGAGAGAGGAACTGCCAGTAAGTTAAACCCTGACACCAGTAACAGCATCAACACCAACACCAAAGTCAGTGGCATTGGCATCGGCACCTTAGAAAAGGGTGCCTCATTCCATTTGACTTAAACTCAGACTTTTCCAATTTTGCATTCACTTTGGCTGCCGGCCATTTCCGTTCGTCCCAAAAGTGAGAGACAGTCGCTAGGCAGTCAGTCAGTCACTCAGGTCAGGTCAGCCAGTCAGTTCTCTAATGCATTTCAAAATTGATTTATGAGTTTTCTTTTGACTTGCATAAACAGGACCGGACTAATGTGAAGATAAAATTCTTTTCTTATTCTGCAACTGCCAAGTAAATATTTAACGAAATATTTTTAAGAAGATATATTAAAATATATTAAATGAACAATTAAATGATATATTATAAGATAAAGATTTCAAAATAGCAAATGAATAGCAAGAGAATCTAAAAAGATATGTTAAAAGATATAAAATAAATAAATACAGAAATAAATATAAAATTTTTTAAATATATTTCTACAAGATTTACAGTGCTTGAAAGAAATCTGATTTTCTTGAAATAGAAGCAACTGTATTTAATATTCAAAATTTTTTATGTTTATATTATTTAATCTTTTTGCCATTTCTCATGAAAATAGTTATATTTTTTCGATTTTTGTTTTTCAAAGCATCAAACCGATGTACTATATATATGTATATATTTCTATTAGAATTCATACTCTAATATATGTATAATAGTTTTTCTTTTAATAAATTATTATTCATTTTAATTATTAATTATATTTCATTTTAAAAGTTATAAATGGCTAATAATAAACTTGATTGACAATAGTGAATAACGATTTAATTAATTTTTAATTATATGACAACATTCCCGCACATTGATTAATCCGTCCCTGTAGATATCGAAAGGTGTTTCGGTTTGATTTGCTCCACGAACAGGTGGGTGAGGTAGTTAAATTTTGGTATGTGGCAGCAGTTTGTTTGTCTTCAATGTTAATTAAGGTTTAGAATTACCATCAAATAAATGAAGGGTATGTTTATACATACATATTTATTATTGAAGTTGGGAGGGGGGGGGATTGTTACTACCACTGATTTTCATTGGCTTTTCGCATTGCTCTTCTTTTCTATGCTTTGTTTTTTTTTTTTTTTTGTTTATTTATTTCTTCTTGTTTGTTGTTTTCGTGCTGCTTTCCGTTTCCCTTTTGATTAGCCATTCAAAAGAGGAGTTTATCAATTAGCTACAACTACTCAAACATACAATTAAAGGCAATAAATTTGCCCATAAAACCATAAATCACATAAACTCTGATCATAATCTCTAAGAAAAACGAGAAAAGTAGCAAAAGCACTACGACATCCGTTATATGCGAATAGTTTTTGGCCACCCGCCAATCTACTAAAATCTCCACAATTCAATCCCCCAAAACCCTTATGCCAAATACCATCCAAAACCATTGACCACAATAAGCACTAGAGCAGTTGTTACCAAAGAATTTTTGGCTTCGGTTCGTTTCGTTTATTAATTGTACAACTGTCTCCAATCATAATTAATGAACTTTTGCCACATCCTTCTTTATATCCTTTGCTAACTTTAACTCACACATATGTACACACATAAAACTAAAATATAAACACAAATGTATTTGAACACATCATAAATCTTCTAGTCTTTGGCCAAAAAATCTTGGGTTGGTAAAGTTGATGGTATTTATATTAATCTCAGTGGCATTCTTTGTTTCAATTGATTGCCACATTTAAAGTATATTTTATGCATTTTTGCTTTTGGCAGGCAACTGTACTCGAAATATTTTCATTTTTAATTAAAAAAAAAAAAAATCAAATTACATATGGAAATCCCTATATAATTATCAGTGTATAGACTAAAAGCAAATATTCAAATTGCCTTAATTTTTCATTACATTTCAAGCATTTAAATTCACCTCAAACATTTTACTCATCATTTTAGCTCATTTATCAAAGAGTTGCTGAAAAATTTAAATAATTTGAAAATGATGACAAAAGCTTTTCCTTCTTAAGTAATTAAACACACATGGAGAAATTGTTGTTGTCTGGCTAAATCACATACACACACACACACACATGCATACATTTAAATGTAAACGCAAGAAACATTAACAAATAATCTAAAGATAAATTGCAACATCATTAGTCACTGAAAAAAGCAAAAGAAAGGGCTAAAAATAAAAAAAAAATAGAGAACGAAAATAAAATGAATTTATGTACATTAAATTATAATACCGACTTGCAAATACCCTATATTAAGTAAGAATAATATAAAAGAAAATAGAATTCTTATTTTTGTGGACAAATGCAAAAGATATTAAATGGATTTGATTTTTTATATTTTTAACTAGTGTGTAAAACATATTTTTTAACAAATTTCCGCAGTAGTCTTTATTTGTATAAAAGAAAAAATGAATGGTATATATATACTTAATAGGGTGGCAAATGCTTTGTGTTTTTTTTTGCTTGTTACATTTATTTTCTATATTTTCATATATCCTTTTTTTACTTTGTGTTTATAGGGTAAATGAAAATCCAACCCCCAATGCTAATACTACTTTTGACTTCTTCAGGGTAATCATGTGTGCCAAAGCTAGGCCAATTTTTCACCCACACACACACACACGTATACACACACACACACAATTGGTTGGTATTCATATGTAAATTCTTTTGGGGTGATGAAGATTGTCGATGAAGGATTCTTGACTTGCAACTAAGTAGATTTTGGTTATTGTCTGCCTGTTAGAAAATTATAGACTGTCATTTACTTTAACTGGTGATGAGTTGTGCCTAATCGAGAAGATTAAAAACAGGGAAACCAAAGGAAACCCTAATTTAAAATAGCACAAAAAGAAAAACCCACACACATAATGCTTTTTGCATATATTAAATTGGAGTAACTCGGATTTAGTAAACTTAATATTCTTAGGTTTTGGCTCTTTTAAAAAGAATATATAAGTAAATACAATTTTTACTGATTACTGATTTTTTCTTGTTTCACTTTAATTTAAAAGGTTGAATAAAGAATTCAAGAAAGAATTAAATAAAATACAATTTTTTTTCCATCATTTTTAGTCCTTGAATTTGATTTTTTTTTAATAATTTGATTATGAAATATTTTTAAACTATTTAACATTTTTTGTATGAAAATGATTATTTTATTAGTATTGTAATCTGAATTTATTTAAGGTATTTATTTTCAAAACTACATTCCATTTGCACTAAAACACTTTAGATTAATTTTATATATATGTGCATATATATAATATATCTAACATACATTTCACATATCTTATTCATGTGGAAAAATGTAAAATAAATCAAATGCAATTACCTTAAAAGCGTCAAACATAAAAAAAGAAGCATTTTCAGTATTTTCTATATATACAATATATGCATATATGTATCTATGTAAGTATGCAGATGCTAGAGAATTTTACAAGAACGTTTTTATGACATTTACGCGGTAATAAAAACTAAACAAATTCCCAATTTTTATCAAATGCTAATGGCGCCACAGTCATTCATTCAGTCAGTCAGCCATTCAGACAAGGGATTGCTGGTGATGATGATGAATTTGGTTAACTTGGGCAATTTTAAGTGCTTACTGTAACTGACATTTTATGAGCTTGCCAGACATGGGCCAAAAAACTAATTATATCGTATACCTTTTTTCTTTTACCACCCACCCAATCCAAAAGTTTTACAACAGAGAAAACACTTTATAGTCATGGTGCTGATATTGTTCGTGTTTTTTTTTTCTTTTTGGATACTTTCCAATATTTTTAATAGCATTTTGCATACGATTTAAATTTGCTTCTCTTTCATTTTTGCTCACTCAAATGCAATGCAATGCACGACAGTGGCACAACATAGATAAAATTTCGTCACTCAGCTCTTTCTTCCTATATATGTATGTCTTTTATGACAAGACTGGCGAAGCGGGAAATTTGGCACATAAAAACGCATCGACAACGTTGAAAAGACTATAAAAAATGTCTTTTATCATTTTTCAGAGTGGATGTGTAACAAATATAAATCATAGTGCAAATTTCATTACTACCAACCACCCAAAAAATATTTACCCCTAATCTTAACCGCAGCGCACAACTATTCATTCATTTTTTTCATCGTTTCAGAACAGTTGAGAATGTGTGAAAAGGTTTTTGACACTCGAACAAAATTTATGATGGAAAAATGTTAGTTTTAACAGTTTTAGTTTTTATTGATAATAACCGAAAAAGTTAAAGTAAATATTATTTAATGAAATTCCATTATGTTAATTAATTGAATTAATAATAAATGAATGAAATGAATGTGCACTTAACTTCATTTTCAATGATTATTAAACAAAATATGATTTATTAGATATTCAGAAGTTTTGACGTATTCTTTTTATTAACAAGTTATAAAGATACTTGATTTTCGTTAAATGAAGATTAACATTTTTTTATAGAATTTAAATTTAGAAAATTTGTTATTAATTCTCCTTAGACATATCTTCGTCAATGACTTCTTCAGAATTACGATTGTTGCTCTTGAAATCCATATTGTTTTTGATCTTAGTTAATTGTTTGTTAATAATATAATTCAATGCAGCCTTAAGTATCTGTATAATTTCGATGAACTTATCAATAAGCGGTTTCTGCCAATCATATAATTTCGGCACGGTAAAAAGTATAATCCAAGCTGAAAAACAAAAAACAAAAAAACCAAATAAGAATAATTTCCATATACATACATGGAAGACCTATTGTTTTGCTCACCTGCCATAATTATTGTAATTAAATGAATATGGTTTCCAATCATAGCTAAGATGCCAAGTATAGCGATTACCTTCAAAGAGTCCATCAATTGTTCCAATAGTAATAGCGAACGGAATCGTATTAAAAAACATGTCAAATTTTTAGCTATTAAAGATGCAATTATATCTGCCTGCTTCATGGAAATGGTAACATTCACATCCATAAATTTCTGATATGGATTAAATATCTTAATTTTCTTGAAATATTTCATATAGTGTATATAACCTCGATGCGCTATAGTTAACAATATGATAAGCAAACCCAATTCGCTCATTGCAGTGATCAATGAACGGATATGCAAATATAATAGAATTGTCAAGATGATGACAAAAATTGCCGTTGATTTGCGTATATTTTTCCATAATATAATATCCCATAATATTTGACTACATCCTTCATCTCCAGCTCCTGTCTCTCCAATCCAATTATATGCATTTTTTTTATTAATTGCCATAATTGCTTTGTTCAGTTCCTTTGTCGACCAGTTCAGCTCGAAAATATAATCGAATATATGCTAGAACTGTTTTAGCCAATGGAAACAAAAGTAATGGCCTACTATGATATCAAAAATTTGTAAACCTTTAAAGTAAGTGTTGTAAAAGTTATTTAGACCGAGTGCTGCCAGATTGTAACTTTTTTGGGATGTTACGTTCAAAATATAATCGATAATTTTAAATTTAATAATTAAATAAATAGTTTAGTACAATAGTAAATCATAATTAAAATTTCTATTTAATGTGAAGTAATATTGAATTGGGTTTTCAGATTCTTTCAATTTCATAACCCATAACAAAGTTCTTTATTCTCCTTTTATTACTCTAACCAAAGTCAGTATAATTTCTCCACACCTTTTTCAACCTGCCAAAAGCACGTGTTGGACAAGGTGACGCCTGACGCCAGCTGCTTGAAAATACCAAAATTGGTTACAACAAAATATGCACAATAAATTGATGAAATTCCCTAAGGGGGAGAGAGAAAAATATAAAAGGGGTTTACCATGTGGTTTAACCCCTGCCATCAAAAAAAAAAAATAATAATAATAATAAAAGAATAAAAAACAATGTTTGTGTGTGTATGAGTGTGGTTTTAAATTTGATTTTTAATTTGAAATTTGTTTATTCTATTCTTGCAATTGAAAAATTTACCATGGGTGAATGATTTTTGAAAAGTCTTGTGGGGTAGGGGTTTTTTTTTTTTGATCTATACCGTCAATAAGTGTCAAGTTTAACACTAACACACACTTCTCTAGCCGAAAAAAAAAGGTGTGGAAGAAATACTCTTAACCGTCTGTCCATTTGCCAATTGATTTGTCAAAGGCATTTTCCTTAATATTTTAGTCAAATAATACTTACAACAAAATCAATCTCAACTGGGGCGTTAAAATGACATCAAGTGGATGTAAACCACCCTGGAAATTAAAATACAAAAACCAAAACCAAAAAATGAACAAAAATCAAAATCCCAAATGACTTGACTCAAGTGTCAAATGGTAAAAAAGAAAAAAATTCTATGGTGAAGTGATTTGTTGAAGTAGAAGTAAGAGATGATGAAGAGGAAAAGAAATGTTATAGATAGGAAATTAAATATGCAAAACAAAAAATATATAGAAACAAAAAAAAATATAATATATATGTAACTATTATCTCTATAGCTGCATTTTATATTTACACAGTTTAATTAAACAAAATTTTCCCCCTATTTTGTACAGGATATTATAATGTTTGACAAGTTGTCAATAAACAAGATATAAAATTCATTCATTTATTGTATGTAAATATAAAATATAAAACGCATTCATTTCATGTTCATTTAAAATGCAAAAACAAATAACTACACATAAAATTACTTAGAATATTGTTAAAAGACTTTGGAAATCAAATTTTACATACATGAAAAGTTATTTTCTTATAAAATGGTTGGCTGTCAAAAATCAATGTCGATAGATACCTCAGATCATTACTACGAATTTATTATACCCTTATATCTGTTTAAAAAGCTTTACGGTTTTTGTACGAGAATAAACAAATATTTCCTTAGTTATTTAAACTATTTTAAATTTAATAATATTTAAAGTCTTAATATAAATTAAGTTGCTGGATTTCATTTTAAAATTATAAAAAAAAGTCCTAACCTCATACATATTTTAATGGGTTTTAGAACCTGAAAACAAGAGTTTACATATATTACAATGAATATTATTGTAACGAGAAAGTTCACAATAAATCATTTAAGAAATTTAAACAAAAAAAATTTTATTTGTTTATATATTTTTTTGAACAGAAAATTGTAATACATCACTAATGAAATGAAAATAATTAAATCCTTATATTTGTTATATGTATATAATTTAAAATAATTCATTTCAATCATCATACCTTTCCTGTAGTGTATTTAAAATGCAAAAAGAGAAAAGCAATGCTTAAAATTGGGACGAAATCTTAACAGATAAAGTTGTCTGTCAGTGAGATGTAAGTTCTTTTCCATTTCCATTGCATTATCTTAGATACGTTTACTTTGGTTATGGTTGAGGCGACAAAATGTAAGGAATTTCTTGTATTAAAATCGAAATTGCTTGAGCCAGAGAGTAGGCAGCAAGCAACCGGTCAACGAATCAAACAACCAACCAACCTACCAAACAGTCAACCAAACCTACCACCCCATTTTGTATTTGTATCTTTAGATTGTGTTGCTATCTACTATCTGTATCTCTGGTTATTTGGACTTTCCCCTGTTTGAATGTTTTTGGGGAAACCAGAGGCCTGTCAACATGTTTAATTGAAACTGACACTCAGTGTCATTTTATGGACATTGCCATGCGTTACCGTTACAGTTACCTTAACTCTATAACTGTAATTCGACTTGGCTTTTCCCTATGCCTACGCCTTGACTTGGCTTGATTATTGCAGCCACATTCCATTCCTCTTATGCGGATGGATAGATGAATTTAGTTCAGGGCGGCAAAGTGGAGTGAAGTACATACATATACATATGTATGTACTAAACATACATATTTGTAGGAGGGTTGCTTACGAGACATCTGATGTGAGTTTGTTTTGTTGTATATTAGTTAAATTTATGGCTGACAATACCCTCCACCTCCCATATTCCCAATCCCTCTTCTCCTCGGTGTGTGTGGCATACATATATACTATAAGGTTTATTCTATTTGATTAAGATTTTGATTCTGAAAAGATTTACTTTTTTTCATATCGTATCGACTTGTTGGAAAACAATGTTTGCAGTAGTTCTTATACTCATTTTTTGTTTTACAACACTTAAAGTATAAGCCAATAAAGCTAATTGTTTTATATCGTAAAAATATCGTTAACTTTCAAATATTTTTTTTATCACTCACTATAATTCACCTTAAATTTTCTGCATTCGGCAACACTGTTTTAATCATTGATGCTTTACAAATTTCTATTAAAATTGTTCAACACTAAACGTGAAATGATTTTATTCTATACCCAATTGATGCTTCGCTTTCTTTAATCTCCTGTCAACACACTTTAGTATAAACTCTTAAAACCCACCGTCCCATTCCCACCTCTTCCTCCTCCTCCAAAAACTAAGTGTAATTATTATTGCTAAGCTTAGCATCAGTTTCTTCATCTATGCCTCATCCCCATTCATGCTCCATCCCATGCTCCATTCACTTATGGTTATTTGAGGAAGCCGCCTCCCTCATTTAATTGCAAGAGGCTAGCAAATACTCAAGAAATTTTTATGCAGGCAATTCTTATTTCTATTTCTTTTATTTTTTTGCCTATTCTTATTTGTTTTTTTTCTTTTTTTGTGGATATGTGGGGGAGACGACAAGGATAACGACGACGAAGAAGAAGGTAACAACCTTGGTCTTTTGTTTTCGTCACGGACGAGTGGCAAAAAGCAATCAGAGCAAGGCAAAAATATCAGTTTTTCCTCCATTTTTGGATTCTTTTTGCGCATTTTTCTTGACTGCTGTCATCGTGGCGGGGTAGCCTTTTGTATTATTGGTGAAATTAGAATTTCTCATTAAAATAAGTGTTGGTCCTGGACCCGCTTGACTTGAGACATTCATCCATCCGTGCATCCATCTATCCCCAGGCAAGGTGCTCGTCCATAGCAATGGACTTAAGTTGAATGTTTCTTCTTTTATTCTTATCTTCCGGCTGTTTCTCCTTATTTTTTCTTTTCTTTTTTCTTAAAATATACTCTTCAAATAGAGTGAATCAAATTTCATATAAAGTCTGTGCATAAATGTTCTTTGTATGTATGAAGAATGAATTTATAAAATAAAAACATTAACTAATAGATGAAAATTTTCGTTTTATAGATTTTCTTATCTTTTTGGTACTTTTTTGCATCACTTACTGATAAGAATTTTTCATATCATTTGCGAAAAACTTAGCAGGCCAATAAATCAAAAACTAAACTAAATTTATATTTGGAAATTTCGTAGTAGGCTGTGCCTCCCAGTATGCGATTCTCATAACTTGAATATATTCCGGTCCCCAGTATATGAAAATTATTCGTTTCGTGTCGATTGGTGAATCAAGTACAAAAGTTTATTAATGTTTTCGGCAAATCAGTATCAAAAATAAAGTGAACTAAAGTGAAAGGTATAACATTTGGAAAAAAATTGTTTGTTTATTAATGTTTTCGGCAAATCAGTATCAAAAATAAAGTGAACTAAAGTGAAAGGTAAATCATTTGGAAAAAAATTGTAAGTCGAAAATTGCAAAAGGAAAAAAATCCTTGTGAATGGCGAACTCTTGGTGTCTATTTGCAGGACTTTCACCATTTCCTTGGATCAAGTGTTCCTCAATGTGGACTCGTCATTTATTCAACGGACCGCTCATTTCCTTATTATTTAATCCTTATTCAGATAAGAATTCCGCTTGGTTTTTATCTAATGCAATAATTAATCCTTTGGATTTCCATTTTCTATGACCTCTTGTCCACTAATCGTTCTATTAGTCTCTCCAAATATTTAAACTGGAGGATGAAAATTCCCCTGGTGTCTGAATCCTTTTTATAAGTTAGGACCTTTCCCGTGTCCTTTATGGAAGTCTATGATCAACAAAGTCTCATTATTTTTTTTCCGTGGCTTAAATAATATTCAAAATCTGGCTGTCTGACAAACTTCGGCAAAGCATTGTTGAGATATCCCATCTACTCTCATCTGGTCCAAAGAGGTATTCCTTAAACAAACTGCAGTTGTCTTCATTATTCATCAGAATCGAATTTAAATACTACGAACGAATGCATTCAACGACATTTCTTGACATTGCACAATGATATTGGCTTTCGGGTTCCTACGTATTTTCTGGATTCTTCAGCCGGTCCAACAGGACTTAGTTTACTAATGTGGCGATAGATTTGGTTAGAGCAAACCGTCAAATGCTTATAAATAGCAAACTCTCTCTAACCAATATTTAATTCCATTCACGAACCTTCATTCTACTATTGAAAACTTCGTGTTTTGACAATCTTTGAGTTTATGGATGGAACTGAATTCAAATTAACACAAAGGAATTCGAAGGTAAATTCAAGGATGTAGTAGTGGCCCTTTGGCCGAAATACATATGAGAATTTACATTATCCATATTGAATTGCATCCCTAATTCCCAACATTCCATTTTATAGCCTATAATACCGCCAAGATCTCATCGAAAATATTTTCCTTATTGTAAAAATCTAACTGGAAAACAGAATTGCTTCGGAGGAAGTCTATAATCAACGAAGTTTAATTATTTACTAACCACGCCTTCCACGTTATGCCTAAACCTGGGCGTACTGTGTCCTGTGGAAATATGCTACGACTGCTCATTTCTTGTTGCAAGACTTCTAATGGAGGACGATAGAGCTTAAAATACTTGGACGTCCATGATCAACGAAGTCTCATTATTTACAAACCGCGCCTTCCACGTTATGCGAAAACCTGGTCGTCATGTGTCCCACTGTGGCAAGCATTATTGGCATATCCAGGAATTGGTTCCTTATTGCAAAAATCTAACTGGAAAACAGAATTGCTTCGGAGGAAGTCCACATTCAACGAAGTTTCATTATTTACTTACCACGCCTTCCATGTTATGCGAAAACCTGGTCGTCATGTGCCCCACTGTGGCAAGCATTATTGGCAGATCCAGGAATTGGTTCCTTATTGCAAAAATTTAACTGGAAAACAGAATTGCTTCGGAGGAAGTCCACATTCAACGAAGTTTCATTATTTACTTACCGCGCCTTTCACGTTATGCGAAAACCTGGTCGTCATGTGCCCCACTGTGGCAAGCATTATTGGCAGATCCTGGAATTGGTTCCTTATTGCAAAAATCTAACTGGAAAACAGAACTGCTTCGGAGGAAGTCTATGATCAACGAAGTCTCATTATTTACTTACCACGCCTTCCATGTTATGCGAAAACCTGGTCGTCATGTGCCCCACTGTGGCAAGCATTATTGCAGATCCAGGAATTGGTTCCTTATTGCAAAAATTTAACTGGAAAACAGAATTGCTTCGGAGGAAGTCCACATTCAACGAAGTTTCTTTATTTACTAACCGCGCCTTCCATGTTATGCGAAAACCTGGTCGTCATGTGTCCCACTGTGGCAAGCATTATTGGCAGATCCAAGAATTGGTTCCTTATTGCAAAAATCTAACTGGAAAACAGAATTGCTTCGAAGGAAGTCTATGATCAACGAAGTCTCATTATTTACTAACCGCGCCTTTCATGTTATACGAAAACCTGGGCGTACTGTGTCCTGCGGAGATATGCTACGGCTGGTCATTTCTTATTGCAAAACTTCAAATGGGGGATGAAAATGCCCCTGGTATCGGAATCGTTTTTGGAATTCTAGGACCTTTCCGTGTCCTTTACGGAAGTCTATGAACAACGAAGTCTCATTATTTTTTCCGTGGCTTAAATAATCCAAATCTGGCCGTCTGACAAACTTCGGCAAAGCATTGTTGAGATATCCCATCTACTCTCATCTGGTCCAAAGAGGTATTCCTTAAACAAACTGCAGTTGTCTTCATTATTCATCAGAATCGAATTTAAATACTACGAACGAATGCATTCAACGACATTTCTTGACATTGCACAATGATATTGGCTTTCGGGTTCCTACGTATTTTCTGGATTCTTCAGCCGGTCCAACAGGACTTAGTTTACTAATGTGGCGATAGATTTGGTTAGAGCAAACCGTCAAATGCTTATAAATAGCAAACTCTCTCTAACCAATATTTAATTCCATTCACGAACCTTCATTCTACTATTGAAAACTTCGTGTTTTGACAATCTTTGAGTTTATGGATGGAACTGAATTCAAATTAACACAGAGGAATTCGAAGGTAAATTCAAGGATGTAGTAGTGGCCCTTTGGCCGAAATACATATGAGAATTTACATTATCCATATTGAATTGCATCCCTAATTCCCAACATTCCATTTTATAGCCTATAATACCGCCAAGATCTCATCGAAAATA
Source organism: Drosophila emarginata (assembly GCA_037075365.1). Lineage (NCBI taxonomy): Eukaryota > Metazoa > Arthropoda > Insecta > Diptera > Drosophilidae > Drosophila > Drosophila emarginata. Next base: position 7,030,290 of record JBAMCD010000296.1, read on the forward strand.
TTTTCCTTATTGTAAAAATCTAACTGGAAAACAGAATTGCTTCGGAGGAAGTCTATAATCAACGAAGTTTAATTATTTACTAACCACGCCTTCCACGTTATGCCTAAACCTGGGCGTACTGTGTCCTGTGGAAATATGCTACGACTGCTCATTTCTTGTTGCAAGACTTCTAATGGAGGACGATAGAGCTTAAAATACTTGGACGTCCATGATCAACGAAGTCTCATTATTTACTTACCACGCCTTCCATGTTATGCGAAAACCTGGTCGTCATGTGCCCCACTGTGGCAAGCATTATTGGCAGATCCAGGAATTGGTTCCTTATTACAAAAATCTAACTGGAAAACAGAATTGCTTCGGAGGAAGTCCACATTCAACGAAGTTTCATTATTTACTTACCGCGCCTTTCACGTTATGCGAAAACCTGGTCGTCATGTGCCCCACTGTGGCAAGCATTATTGGCAGATCCAAGAATTGGTTCCTTATTGCAAAAATTTAACTGGAAAACAGAATTGCTTCGGAGGAAGTCCACATTCAACGAAGTTTCATTATTTACTTACCGCGCCTTTCACGTTATGCGAAAACCTGGTCGTCATGTGCCCCACTGTGGCAAGCATTATTGGCAGATCCAGGAATTGGTTCCTTATTACAAAAATCTAACTGGAAAACAGAATTGCTTCGAAGGAAGTCTATGATCAACGAAGTTTCATTATTTACTTACCGCGCCTTTCACGTTATGCGAAAACCTGGTCGTCATGTGCCCCACTGTGGCAAGCATTATTGGCAGATCCAAGAATTGGTTCCTTATTGCAAAAATTTAACTGGAAAACAGAATTGCTTCGGAGGAAGTCCACATTCAACGAAGTTTCATTATTTACTTACCGCGCCTTTCACGTTATGCGAAAACCTGGTCGTCATGTGCCCCACTGTGGCAAGCATTATTGGCAGATCCAAGAATTGGTTCCTTATTGCAAAAATCTAACTGGAAAACAGAATTGCTTCGAAGGAAGTCTATGATCAACGAAGTCTCATTATTTACTTACCACGCCTTTCACGTTATGCGAAAACCTGGTCGTCATGTGCCCCACTGTGGCAAGCATTATTGGCAGATCCAAGAATTGGTTCCTTATTGCAAAAATCTAACTGGAAAACAGAATTGCTTCGAAGGAAGTCTATGATCAACGAAGTCTCATTATTTACTTACCACGCCTTCCATGTTATGCGAAAACCTGGTCGTCATGTGCCCCACTGTGGCAAGCATTATTGGCAGATCCAGGAATTGGTTCCTTATTACAAAAATTTAACTGGAAAACAGAATTGCTTCGGAGGAAGTCCACATTCAACGAAGTTTCATTATTTACTTACCACGCCTTTCACGTTATGCGAAAACCTGGTCGTCATGTGCCCCACTGTGGCAAGCATTATTGCAGATCCAGGAATTGGTTCCTTATTGCAAAAATTTAACTGGAAAACAGAATTGCTTCGGAGGAAGTCCACATTCAACGAAGTTTCTTTATTTACTAACCGCGCCTTCCATGTTATGCGAAAACCTGGTCGTCATGTGTCCCACTGTGGCAAGCATTATTGGCAGATCCAAGAATTGGTTCCTTATTGCAAAAATCTAACTGGAAAACAGAATTGCTTCAGAGGAAGTCCACATTCAACGAAGTTTCATTATTTACTTACCGCGCCTTTCACGTTATGCGAAAACCTGGTCGTCATGTGCCCCACTGTGGCAAGCATTATTGGCAGATCCAGGAATTGGTTCCTTATTGCAAAAATTTAACTGGAAAACAGAATTGCTTCGGAGGAAGTCCACATTCAACGAAGTTTCATTATTTACTTACCGCGCCTTTCACGTTATGCGAAAACCTGGTCGTCATGTGCCCCACTGTGGCAAGCATTATTGGCAGATCCAAGAATTGGTTCCTTAATGCAAAAATCTAACTGGAAAACAGAATTGCTTCGGAGGAAGTCTATGTTCAACGAAGTCTCATTATTTACTTACCACGCCTTTCACGTTATGCGAAAACCTGGTCGTCATGTGCCCCACTGTGGCAAGCATTATTGGCAGATCCAGGAATTGGTTCCTTATTACAAAAATCTAGCTGGAAAACAGAATTGCTTCGGAGGAAGTCTATGATCAACGAAGTCTCATTATTTACTTACCACGCCTTCCATGTTATGCGAAAACCTGGTCGTCATGTGCCCCACTGTGGCAAGCATTATTGGCAGATCCAGGAATTGGTTCCTTATTGCAAAAATTTAACTGGAAAACAGAATTGCTTCGGAGGAAGTCCACATTCAACGAAGTTTCATTATTTACTTACCGCGCCTTTCACGTTATGCGAAAACCTGGTCGTCATGTGCCCCACTGTGGCAAGCATTATTGGCAGATCCTGGAATTGGTTCCTTATTGCAAAAATCTAACTGGAAAACAGAACTGCTTCGGAGGAAGTCTATGATCAACGAAGTCTCATTATTTACTTACCACGCCTTCCATGTTATGCCAAAACCTGGTCGTCATGTGCCCCACTGTGGCAAGCATTATTGGCAGATCCAAGAATTGGTTCCTTATTGCAAAAATCTAACTGGAAAACAGAATTGCTTCGGAGGAAGTCTATGATCAACGAAGTCTCATTATTTACTTACCACGCCTTCCATGTTATGCGAAAACCTGGTCGTCATGTGCCCCACTGTGGCAAGCATTATTGCAGATCCAGGAATTGGTTCCTTATTGCAAAAATTTAACTGGAAAACAGAATTGCTTCGGAGGAAGTCCACATTCAACGAAGTTTCATTATTTACTTACCGCGCCTTCCACTTTATGCGAAAACCTGGTCGTCATGTGCCCCACTGTGGCAAGCATTATTGGCAAATCCACCAATTGGTTTCTTGTTGCAAAAATCTAACTGGAAAACAGAATTGCTTCTGAGGAAGTCCACATTCAACGAAGTTTCTTTATTTACTAACCGCGCCTTCCATGTTATGCGAAAACCTGGTCGTCATGTGTCCCACTGTGGCAAGCATTATTGGCAGATCCAAGAATTGGTTCCTTATTGCAAAAATCTAACTGGAAAACAGAATTGCTTCGGAGGAAGTCTATGATCAACGAAGTCTCATTATTTACTTAACACGCCTTCCACGTTATGCCTAAACCTGGTCGTCATGTGCCCCACTGTGGCAAGCATTATTGGCAGATCCAGGAATTGGTTTCTTATTGCAAAAATCTAACTGGAAAACAGAATTGCTTCGGAGGAAGTCTATGATCAACGAAGTCTCATTATTTACTTACCACGCCTTCCATGTTATGCGAAAACCTGGTCGTCATGTGCCCCACTGTGGCAAGCATTATTGGCAGATCCAAGAATTGGTTCCTTATTGCAAAAATCTAACTGGAAAACAGAATTGCTTCGGAGGAAGTCTATGATCAACGAAGTCTCATTATTTACTTAACACGCCTTCCACGTTATGCCTAAACCTGGTCGTCATGTGCCCCACTGTGGCAAGCATTATTGGCAGATCCAAGAATTGGTTCCTTATTGCAAAAATCTAACTGGAAAACAGAATTGCTTCGGAGGAAGTCTATGATCAACGAAGTCTCATTATTTACTAACCGCGCCTTTCATGTTATACGAAAACCTGGGCGTACTGTGTCCTGCGGAGATATGCTACGGCTGGTCATTTCTTATTGCAAAACTTCAAATGGGGGATGAAAATGCCCCTGGTATCGGAATCGTTTTTGGAATTCTAGGACCTTTCCGTGTCCTTTACGGAAGTCTATGATCAACGAAGTCTCATTATTTTTTCCGTGGCTTAAATAATCCAAATCTGGCTGTCTGACAAACTTCGGCAAAGCATTGTTGAGATATCCTATCTACTCTCATCTGGTCCAAAGAGCTATTCCATAAACAAACTGCAGTTGTCTTCATTATTTATCAGAATCGAATTTAAATACTACGAATGCATTCAATGACATTTCTTGACATTGCACAATGATATTGGCTTTCCGGTTCCTACGTATTTTTGGATTTTTCAGCCGGTCCAACAGGACCTTGTATGCTGGTGTGGCGATAGATTCGGTTAGAGCAAACCGTCAAATGCTTATAATCAGCAAAGTCTCTCTCTCTTATTTATTTCCACACGTGGAGACTTATTCGACTTTTGACAATCTTTGAATTTATGGATGGAACTGGATTCAAATTACCACAGAGGAATTCGAAGGTAAATTCATGGATGTAGTAGTGGCCCTTTGGCCTAAATACATATGAGAATTTACATTATCCATATTGAATTGCATCCCTAATTCCCAACATTCCATTTTATAGCCTATAATACCGCCAAGATCCCATCGAAAATATTTTCCTTATTGTAAAAATCTAACTGGAAAACAGAATTGCTTCGGAGGAAGTCTATGATCAACGAAGTTTAATTATTTACTAACCACGCCTTCCACGTTATGCCTAAACCTGGGCGTACTGTGTCCTGTGGAAATATGCTACGACTGCTCATTTCTTGTTGCAAGACTTCTAATGGAGGACGATAGAGCTTAAAATACTTGGACGTCCATGATCAACGAAGTCTCATTATTTACTTACCACGCCTTCCATGTTATGCGAAAACCTGGTCGTCATGTGCCCCACTGTGGCAAGCATTATTAGCAGATCCAAGAATTGGTTCCTTATTGCAAAAATTTAACTGGAAAACAGAATTGCTTCGGAGGAAGTCCACATTCAACGAAGTTTCATTATTTACTTACCGCGCCTTTCACGTTATGCGAAAACCTGGTCGTCATGTGCCCCACTGTGGCAAGCATTATTGGCAGATCCAGGAATTGGTTCCTTATTGCAAAAATCTAACTGGAAAACGGAATTGCTTCAGAGGAAGTCCACATTCAACGAAGTTTCATTATTTACTTACCGCGCCTTCCACTTTATGCGAAAACCTGGTCGTCATGTGCCCCACTGTGGCAAGCATTATTGGCAGATCCACCAATTGGTTTCTTGTTGCAAAAATCTAACTGGAAAACAGAATTGCTTCTGAGGAAGTCCACATTCAACGAAGTTTCATTATTTACTTACCGCGCCTTTCACGTTATGCGAAAACCTGGTCGTCATGTGCCCCACTGTGGCAAGCATTATTGGCAGATCCAGGAATTGGTTCCTTATTGCAAAAATCTAACTGGAAAACAGAATTGCTTCAGAGGAAGTCCACATTCAACGAAGTTTCATTATTTACTTACCGCGCCTTCCACTTTATGCGAAAACCTGGTCGTCATGTGCCCCACTGTGGCAAGCATTATTGGAAGATCCACCAATTGGTTTCTTGTTGCAAAAATCTAACTGGAAAACAGAATTGCTTCTGAGGAAGTCCACATTCAACGAAGTTTCATTATTTACTTACCGCGCCTTCCACTTTATGCGAAAACCTGGTCGTCATGTGCCCCACTGTGGCAAGCATTATTGGCAGATCCAGGAATTGGTTCCTTATTGCAAAAATCTAACTGGAAAACAGAATTGCTTCAGAGGAAGTCCACATTCAACGAAGTTTCATTATTTACTTACCGCGCCTTCCACTTTATGCGAAAACCTGGTCGTCATGTGCCCCACTGTGGCAAGCATTATTGGCAGATCCACCAATTGGTTTCTTGTTGCAAAAATCTAACTGGAAAACAGAATTGCTTCAGAGGAAGTCCACATTCAACGAAGTTTCATTATTTACTTACCGCGCCTTCCACTTTATGCGAAAACCTGGTCGTCATGTGCCCCACTGTGGCAAGCATTATTGGCAGATCCACCAATTGGTTTCTTGTTGCAAAAATCTAACTGGAAAACAGAATTGCTTCTGAGGAAGTCCACATTCAACGAAGTTTCTTTATTTACTAACCGCGCCTTCCATGTTATGCGAAAACCTGGTCGTCATGTGTCCCACTGTGGCAAGCATTATTGGCAGATCCAGGAATTGGTTCCTTATTGCAAAAATCTAACTGGAAAACAGAATTGCTTCGGAGGAAGTCCACATTCAACGAAGTTTCTTTATTTACTAACCGCGCCTTCCATGTTATTCGAAAACCTGGTCGTCATGTGCCCCACTGTGGCAAGCATTATTGGCAGATCCAGGAATTGGTTCCTTATTGCAAAAATTTAACTGGAAAACAGAATTGCTTCGGAGGAAGTCCACATTCAACGAAGTTTCTTTATTTACTAACCGCGCCTTCCATGTTATTCGAAAACCTGGTCGTCATGTGTCCCACTGTGGCAAGCATTATTGGCAGATCCAGGAATTGGTTCCTTATTGCAAAAATCTAACTGGAAAACAGAATTGCTTCGGAGGAAGTCTATGATCAACGAAGTCTCATTATTTACTTACCACGCCTTCCATGTTATGCGAAAACCTGGTCGTCATGTGTCCCACTGTGGCAAGCATTATTGGGAGATCCAGGAATTGGTTCCTTATTGCAAAAATTTAGCTGGAAAACAGAATTACTTCGGAGGAAGTCCACATTCAACGAAGTTTCATTATTTACTTACCGCGCCTTCCACTTTATGCGAAAACCTGGTCGTCATGTGCCCCACTGTGGCAAGCATTATTGGCAAATCCACCAATTGGTTTCTTGTTGCAAAAATCTAACTGGAAAACAGAATTGCTTCTGAGGAAGTCCACATTCAACGAAGTTTCTTTATTTACTAACCGCGCCTTCCATGTTATGCGAAAACCTGGTCGTCATGTGTCCCACTGTGGCAAGCATTATTGGCAGATCCAAGAATTGGTTCCTTATTGCAAAAATCTAACTGGAAAACAGAATTGCTTCGGAGGAAGTCTATGATCAACGAAGTCTCATTATTTACTTAACACGCCTTCCACGTTATGCCTAAACCTGGTCGTCATGTGCCCCACTGTGGCAAGCATTATTGGCAGATCCAAGAATTGGTTCCTTATTGCAAAAATCTAACTGGAAAACAGAATTGCTTCGGAGGAAGTCTATGATCAACGAAGTCTCATTATTTACTAACCGCCCCTTTCATGTTATACGAAAACCTGGGCGTACTGTGTCCTGCGGAGATATGCTACGGCTGGTCATTTCTTATTGCAAAACTTCAAATGGGGGATGAAAATGCCCCTGGTATCGGAATCGTTTTTGGAATTCTAGGACCTTTCCGTGTCCTTTACGGAAGTCTATGATCAACGAAGTCTCATTATTTTTTCCGTGGCTTAAATAATCCAAATCTGGCTGTCTGACAAACTTCGGCAAAGCATTGTTGAGATATCCTATCTACTCTCATCTGGTCCAAAGAGCTATTCCATAAACAAACTGCAGTTGTCTTCATTATTTATCAGAATCGAATTTAAATACTACGAATGCATTCAATGACATTTCTTGACATTGCACAATGATATTGGCTTTCCGGTTCCTACGTATTTTTGGATTCTTCAGCCGGTCCAACAGGACCTTGTATGCTGGTGTGGCGATAGATTCGGTTAGAGCAAACCGTCAAATGCTTATAATCAGCAAAGTCTCTCTCTCTTATTTATTTCCACACGTGGAGACTTATTCGACTTTTGACAATCTTTGAATTTATGGATGGAACTGGATTCAAATTACCACAGAGGAATTCGAAGGTAAATTCATGGATGTAGTAGTGGCCCTTTGGCCTAAATACATATGAGAATTTACATTATCCATATTGAATTGCATCCCTAATTCCCAACATTCCATTTTATAGCCTATAATACCGCCAAGATCTCATCGAAAATATTTTCCTTATTCTTCAATTGGAGGATGGAGGTTTAAATACTTGGAGGACGTTGATGATCGAAGTTTCATTATTTTTTTCACATAACAATTTTGATTTGGATCCCGTTTTGCACATTATTCAGTTTTTGCCTGGCTAAGAATGGAAATGGTTGGAATTCTATCGGCTTCCCCCCATTCACATTTTATGCTGGGTATCAGATCTGAATTGATTGATATAATTTTATTCTGAATAAAAGTTTTAAATATATATTAAAGATGTAAGAGTTTATGTGTTTGTAAGGGTATAAGGCATTTGGTTTGAGTCCTGTTTTTTTTCTTTTGGTTGAAATGTTTATGCTTGGTCACTCATTAGTTGCGCTTGAAATTTGAACCGACAGGAAGTTAAGAGTCCTTTGGCTTGTTTTTCTTTCGTTTTCTTTATCTTTATTTTTGCTACCTCCTTCCACCAAAATACAACTGCACACTTACCGCCCTCTGACAGTTTGCCACTTGAGTTTTTGGCCAGAAACAAGGACAACAACAGTAGCAGTCTCTTTTGGCGTTTTCATTCCACTTGTAATGGATTCTGTATCCAATTGCGTAGTAATTAAAAATGCAACTCTTTTTCTCTTTCCCCTTTTTGTGGCCATATCTTTCGCGTTTTATCTCTGGTAAGCAAAAAAAAAAGAAATCCCCGTTAGCTGATTTAATAGGCTTAAAAACTGAAACAGTTAGGGTTAATGAGGGAATCGTTTTGTTGCTCTTTGATTGCTGAAGCTTATGACTTGGATACATATCCTTTTTATATTTTTTTTCTCATACTCTTGTTTTTAATGGGTTTTTATTTATCTGTTACGCCAGCTAACCATTACGGTGTTATTCAATTAATCCAATTTTGGTTTTGCTTGTGCTTAAATGTGCTTAAATATTTTTTATCCTTCATCTAATAATGCATCCCCCGATCCGCATATCAATTGAGCTTCTATATTTATGTTATTGTATCCAGTTTAATGGAAATGTTAGAATTTACAACATTTTTTGGACTTTCTTTCAAATGGCTTCCAAAAAAAGTTTTTAAGATATTTATATAGAAATATATGTTGGAGTTTATTGGACAAGGTGCAAATAAGTGAAATAAGTAAGAAAATATTTGTAATATTTCAAGAATACAGAATATTTTATACTGATTATGTACACAATATTCCAACATAAGAGAAGATTATATGATTTAAGAAAAAACCAAAACTTTTCAAACTTTATCCACTATATAAATGAACATACATATATTTATATGGAAATACCATCCTTTCATATGCCAATATAAATAAATAAAAACAAACACTTTGAAACCTATTTTACAATGTCTAAAAATGTGGGATTATTTGAAAATGATTATCAAATATAAATGTAAATAAATATTAAATAAATAAATATAATACCAAATATTTTTTATTTACATCTATTATATTTTCATCTATTATTTATTTGTATTTTTTTAACGAGTTATAGTTATTTAAAAACATTTTCGATATTTTAGATTATTATGAAATTAAATCAAACTAACAAATACTCTACCATCCTTTACTGAAGTACCTTTATCTTATTTTGTTTTATACAATTCAATGCTTTCTCCCTGCCATTGTCAACTTGGTTATGGTTTGGTCTTTCTATTATTTGAGCCAATTTTAAGCCGCAGACCTTACAATAGGCAACATTGTTGTGTGGAGTGCAAACTTTTCATATGTTTTGGCTTAAACCACTATGACCAGAAATTGTATACAAAACGTACATACATACATACATATGTGTTTGTTTGTTTGTTGTTGTTACTCTCGCTGGTTGTTTTGTTGCCCCCAATATATGACCAGACAACATTGTTGCAATTTCAAGAGTGTGAAGTGAAGCAAACTTTGTGTAGGCAAAAGTTTGAGTTTTAACTTTTGCTTGTTACATTTAAATGGTGGCAGCGGCTTTCTGGCTTTTTGGAATTTACCAAAAGCAAACAAACATATATGCAAAACGTATATATATTTAACAATATCACCGATATTTTATACACTTTTGTGAACTAAATAAAAGTTTTTTTTAAATATTATTGTTGTATAATTTATATATAAATTATTATTAGCCGCTTTATTTATAAAGCACATTCAAGGTACTGATTCATTAAAATAAAATAGTTTAAATAAAATAAACTACTTACATACATACATACATATAATGAATTGCAATTAGATAACGAAATGCAAGAGTTTTATAAAAATTTACTTCTAGAATCTAGAATCCGCTTAGCATTACAAATATCTTTAAATAATGAATGGAACCTTTTCTTTTATTAACACTATGGTCAAAAAGTGTATAAAGTAACTTTTTAGTTTATTTTGCGTTATTGTTCTCTTGGAAGTTTATCATTTCCATTTGCTCCTGACATCTTCGATATGCCAAGATAAAATACAATTTGTTAGTGCATTTTGTATTTTGTGCATTTTTCGTATTTGCTTTTTCTTTTTTTGTTTTAATTAATTTTGTAACGTGGTTGGAATACTTATTTGTAAGAGAGTCTGCTGCTTAATGTCTTTACCAAAGAAAATTCCCTGGCATTTATGTTTTACCCTGTTTTTATACCCTGTACCCATAGGATAAAAGGGTATACTAAAGTCGCTAAAATGTATGTAACAGGCAGAAGGAGAATTTTCCGACCCCATAAAGTATATATATTCTTGATCAGTATCAATAGCGAAGTCGATTGAGACATGTCCGTCTGTCCGTCTGTCCGTCCGTCCGTCCTTATATAGCCAAAATGCACCAGCTGACCAAATTTGACCAAAATCGGACAATAATTATCGGAGATATACGTATTTCCGTTTTGTACTGAAACGTCCCATGCAAAATGGGCTGTTAAGTGTGAGCGAGATAGCATGCGTTCGCTGTTGCTGCATGGCAAGCAGTGCAAGCTAAGAGAATTTTTTTTGTAAATTGATGGCGATTTTGATCGTTTTTGACTTTATGGATTACTTTTACTTGGTACAGGGTATAATCAATGTCGGCAGGGACGACTTGCTTGCTTCATTTTTTTTTGTTTCCTCTTTCTTTTTACTTTTTGTTCCTCTTTTACTTGATTTTGTTGTTGTTTACTCTGGGGCACTGTAATTAGCCTGGCCCGAACTGCTGGTCAAGACAGCTGCTGTTGCTTTTTGTCTGCTGCCGCATAAAAAGTTTAACTTGACATTTTCTGTATTGTAATTTTCGTTGTCTGTCCGCTGTCTTTTTTTTTGGCTCCTAACCCTTTCTGGGTTTTTTTTTTCTTTTCTTTCTTCTTTTGCTTGTCTTTTTCCTTTTGGTAGCGAACTAAATGTATATACTTATTTACTAATTTTTTTTTTTTCTGTCGCTTATGCATTTTTCCCTTTTGCTTTCTCCTTGCAGACTTCTTAATTACATTAGTGAAAGGCACGTTGCTGTTTTCCATTTAAATTTAAATATTTTCAAATTCTTGCTGACAGTCAAAAGAAATTGAAGAAAACCAGGTAAGTTTAATGCATGTTCACGAATTTTCATTGCTAATTAGAAAGAACGAAAGCTTAAAAACTTAAAAAATTGTCAATTAAATTACATTCTCTTTGATATTATTCTGATTTCACTCGTCAGAATAATTAACTATCTTTAATGTTCAACCATCTGATAATTGTTTTGTTTAATTAGAAACTGTAGATCATCAAAACTAAGTTAAACTAAGATGATAAAAACTATTCAAAAACTTATATCTAAAACACAGGTAAAAAGACTATAAATATTTAAATGGCTAAAATCTTCAACAAAGTATTTTAAAGTCAATTGAAAAATTGCTTAAAATATGTAAGGATATTAGAGAAATTGTATATTAGAGCTTTATGAGATGGATTAATTTTTAACTGTATCCGCTTAATAGGAAATTTAATCTTAAACAAGTCTTGGAAAAAATAATTTTAAGTTTAATGACCAATGAAATGCTGACAAATTTTTGAATATATTCTTATTACAACAAAATATGCCATCTTAATTAAAAAATCATAAAAAAATAACAGAAATTTTTGAGAAAAAGAAAAGTGCTTTATTGTTGAACAAATTATGGTAAAATGTTTATGGTCCACTTGCATTTTTTTTTATGACATAGTCCGTTAAAAAATTAAAATATTCACCTAAAACAAATTTCAATTTTATGACGTTTTTGTTTTGTTTTTTATTTTTGTTTTCGTACGTTTGCATCTTTTTTGAAATTTTATTGATATTGCCAACCCTTTTCTTATTTTATTAACACCCACAACCACTAAAATTATAAGCAACCATCCACCCATACCCAACCCCTTTTCCGCATAACTTAATTATCCATATGAATCCTTCAAAGTTTTTATTGCCCTAACCCTGCTGCAGGCCCGTCCCTTTAATTATGATGAGTAGTAGTAGTAGTAGTAGACCTTTTACTCTGCATTTGCAGCTGTCATATTTTTATTTATCTAAATTTACAGATCTTCATGGTGTTGTTCTTTTTGTACTCATTAAAATGATATAAAATCCAAAGTCCAGATCTCTTCTATACTGTCGACATTCATTTAAGAAGAAATTTTATGTCCAGCCAGTCAGACAGCCAGCTGTACATCATTCATAAGTTTATTATTGTTCATATATCCTTGCATATTTCATGGCATCTTTTTGGCTCGTTAATTTTATGGGGATGGCCAAAAGATGGGGGCGGCTGATGGGCACTAAGAAAAGGTTTCTGGTGTTAAAATTTTCTAATTATACCAAATGTAGGTTAAGTAGAATTGCTCTAAAAGAGGTTTAAAAAAGGACCAAGATAGGTCACACAATTGTCTTTTTTTACCTTATTATATTCTCTAGCATATGCTGAAAAATGAAAGTTTATTGTATATTATCGAGACCATTGTAAAAACAGAATTGTATTTAATATATAACTCAATTGGATAACAGTTTTGTTTTTTGTTTTTCTTCTGTAAATTCTACTCTTTAATTTTGACTAAAAAGTTACTGTTATATGTTTATGCATTTGTATTAAGTTAAACCATTGTTTTTCCCCTGTGTGGCTTTCCATCTCCTTCCATCTTTCTGCTTTGTTGGTTAAAGGAAAGGAGAACGCCCAAAGTTATGCAATTCAAATTCAAACAATAAACAAATGCAAGCTGCGTAACGGTCACCAAGTTTTGCGGTTGAAAATTTTGAGGTAAATTGAGGTTTTGCAAAGAGGGTTAACTATAGAAAGTGAGCGAGAGAGAGAGGGGATGAAGGGTGAGTAACGCAAAGGCATCGCTTTGAAGTAATCGCCAGTGACATTGCCTTTAGGCCCTAAGCCTCATTTGTGGTTAAATTGTGTGCTTGGGCGACAGCTGAAAGTCGATTATGTCAATATTGTTTGGTCATGGTTAATGGCTAATGGATGTTTGGCGATAAGGAAATACAGTTTGACTCTGTCTGTGCGTGTGTGCATAGGTAACCACAACTCATATGCTAATTAGTATTACAATATTTTAAAGCATTTCAATTTCAAGTTAAAGCCAATAGCATATGGATACACAAAAATAGAATCGAAACTTTTTTTTTTAACAAAATCGAATCACTGCCAATGGCAATAAACTAACTGTAAAAACACATAAAAATCATAGAATACATTTAGGTATCGAATTACATGCATGCCAAAAAAAAGAAAAGGGTGGCTCCACAACCCCATTTCCACCTCATCCCTAAAGCAAAAAAGGGGGAAAAAAAGGATAAAAGGAGTTGCTGCATTTGCACATTAAAAACGCATAAAAATCAGAGAGAAAGAAAAACAACAACAAGCACCAGCAATGGCACATAAAGTGGCCATGAAAATAAAAATCATGTAAGGGTTTCCCTTTTGTCCCCCTTTTCCCTGTTGCCTGTTACCCCATTTTCCATTTGTCGGTTAGAAGAAGAAAAACCAATTGAAGCAATCAATTAAAATTGATGAAGGAAATTGAATCACGTGTTACAATTTTCTTGAGGAATTGGAATCGAGTTACATAGATTTAGGGATGGGCTAGATCCTGTGAGTGAGTGACTGACTGAGTGAGTGAGTGATTGTCGTCATAAAAATGCCAAAGCAATAAAGTTAAAAACCCGAAACAGACGTACTTCAAATTGCATTCTAACAAACAAACAAATGAATAAAAAAAGTAGAAATCTTTAAAATACGCATCCGATTGGATCTAAAAAGGATAAAATGTTAACCGAGAATTGGTAAATTTCAATTAAAATGCCTATTAAATTAAATTCTCAATTTCCTTTTTGTTATAATCGTAAGTTTCAGGAAAAAAAAACTTTTTGGAAATATGTCTAGAAATTTGATTAGGAGTGTGTTGAAGAATGTTTCTTGGAATGTGCCTAGTAAAAGGTTTACCAAATAAATGAAATAAATATTATAAATTAATTACAATGAATCGGTTATAATAAACTAAACTGGGTCAAAATCGGTTGTGCACAATTTATTTTTATAAAAAACAATTAGAAATATATAGATGTGGCTTTTGAATCATTTTATCATTATAGTTTATTTAAACCTTAAAAAATGTTCGTTTTTAAAAAATTTTCAATTTTCACAATAAATAAATTTCTATAAATTATAAATTTCGTTTCTATCAATCAACAATAAACGACATAAAACTACATAAAGAAAATAAACAAAAAAAAAACAGCTTCTATTACATTATGCTTATTTTTGATGTTTGATAAATTTAAATAAAACACAAAAAGAAAAAAAGAAAGATAGAAACAACAATAGAGAAGAGAATGAGATGTCATCTGGTACTAACTACCTTCAGTTTGCTTTGTAATATAAACTTGATTCACGCTCCACCAAACTCTGTCAAATTGCCACCCGGTTACACTCACCGATAAGAGTCAGAGTTCAACACACTTCTATCTATATATGTATATATATATATACATATATAGTCATTTATATACCCTTGCATTCTTTCCTGCTTATGTATATCAGTTGGCAAGCGAACAACTTTTATGCGCTTGTTAACAAAAGCGTGAAATTCAATGCCGACGAACAAAAATTTACGACACTGCAAATTAAACTTGATTTTTATTTAAATAAATTGCATTTTATATGCTCGACAAAAAAGCGTAAAAAAAAAGGATACGAGTCGTTGCATGGTGCCGTAATAATAAGCAGGCAACGGTCATAATTTGCACCGGAATATGACGTGAACGGGCACTACCAGGACGTAGGACGAAGGATGGATGCTGCGAGTATGTGTGGCCAGGCAATGATGATGATGATGATGACGACGCCAACGCCACGACGTTGACTGGCGACGGTTTGGCTGCTTTATGTATTTTTATTTATTACAGCCAGGAAATGTTTGTTGATTTTCCGCAATGCGAGCGTGCACAATAAAAAAATAAAATAAAAAAATATATATACATATATATATATATATAACCTATTCATTCACATATATATATACATATTTATATATAGATCGGAGGCAAGAGGCAGCAAATTATTTTCTAGACGAACGCGCGTTGCGAGTGAACAGAATAAAATAACACAAAAAAAAAAAAATATAAAAAATGGAGGAATATTTCCAAATTGTACAAAAGTATTTTATTTACCGTCATTAAAAACGGAAATGTAATGCGTAATTTGTGCGCCACGAAGTATGCAATACAGTTTCCAAACCGAATTGATGGTGAAAGCGCGGATTTTTTTGAAGGGAAATCCGTCGAAATGCGTTAAGAGTGGAACTTGGTTGGGGGAAACTCTACTCGAACTACTTAACAAAAGGTTCAATGAAAAGATGAGATGCTCGAGAATGGCCAAAAAAGAAAAGAAGGAAATGGTTAACATAAATTGAGCCTCTTGGAGCTTTAAAACTGACAAGTGGGTAAAAGCAATTGAAGTTGCCGGCGTGGTACTTGAATAATTCCAATACATTTAACCTTTATCGTATCGATGAACATAGAGTGCATTAAGATCGCAATTGCTTGTTTTAAAAACTTAATTAAACAGTGGAAATAAATTGGAAAAATGATCAAGGATATAGATGATATATGTTTAATGTTGATGGTGTTGCTTAGCTTGATGTATGCTGCTGGTGTCGTTATAATAATATTGGTCAGATGTTTGTCTGTCTATTTCTTCGTACAATTCAGATCTTAAATTTTAAGCTACATGGTTGAAACTTGGTAGATAAGCTTTTAAGATTTGTATATTACCCAAGTTTAAAAATCAGTCGGATCGGACAACTATAAGATAGAATAAGATATAAGATATAGTGTTTTTGGCTGTTATTGTACACGCAACTTTTGATGTTACTAATGATATTGCTAACTCAACTAAATAACTAATAACTAAATAAAACAATATTATTGTGTATATATATATAGAAACCTAATGTTTATTAGCCCCAATAATCAAATTTTAATATGAACACCATATATGAAAATGTCCTTCAATCAATTGCCTTCACCCGGCAATAATATGGTAATGCCGTATGTAAGGTAATAACAAATATAAGTCTTGCCTTCTCCTGCTTCTCACCGATCGGTTCAAATATAAAATTTCTCAATAAATGGGCCATCACTAGTTTCATCATAACCATTGCATAACGTTGACCCAAACAGCTACGTGCTCCAGTCATAAATGGTATAAAGGTGGACGGTTCGATTTTATGTTGAGCATCGCGTGCCCAGCGATCTGGTTTGTAAACCAAAGGATCGGGAAAGAAATCCTTACAACGACCCATATACATGGGTGAGATAATGACATCGCTACCCTTCGGTATTAGGAATTCATCTAGAAATAGAATAAACACTTAATACTTTTCAATTGAAACATTATAAATATTTCTCACTAATTTGACAATTTGCTGTGGCTCGTCGTGCGGTTATTGGTCCCGATGGATACATGCGTAATGTCTCCTTTAGACACATTTCCATAAAATCCAATTGACGCACTTGTTCCATAGTAATTGGTGTATCTCTATCTTTGCCACAAATCTGCCAAATCTCTTCACGGCATAATTTTTGATATTCCATATGCATGGTCATATTATACATGAAAAATTTCATTGTTGTGGCAGTTAGATCGAAGCCACCATAGATTATAGTATCAACCTCTTCACGTATATCCTTTACCTTTAAAGGTTGACCGTCTGGTGTCATTGCTTGCAATAGAGTATCAAGAAAACTTAATGGCATCCGTTGACCAGTTTCAGCATTTTCGAAGCTAGAATTATTGCGATTAATGGCATCCGACTTAATTTGCTCTAAACGTTCCTTGATTATCCCCTCTGTGAAGCCATGAAGTGTTTTAAGTAATTCCTGTTCACGTTTAAACAATTTAGTGTAACTGTAGATAAATGAATTGCGATAAAAAATATTTTTCAAACGATGATCAATGATGTGCATGATGCTGAAACAATTAAAATAGAAAGAGAATTGATTAATCATAATTTCATTGTTTGTACAAAAATTTCCAATTTCATTTAACAATTATTGGCTTATACATGCATATGTAAACAGAAACTCAAAAGATTGATATTCTTTATCGATTGAATCAGTTATAATACAAAATTATAAAGATTTCTCATAAAACATTATGCAATTAAATATTTTCTACACTTTTCGAACACTGAATTCAATAAAATTTCTTTATTTTAAATGGCAAGAATATTTTTCAATGGAATACTAAATTAACTTTATAGCAAATGCAATTTCTTTTTAAAATGTTTCGCAATCGCCATAATTATAATCATACAAATTTAATATTTTCTACAGTTTTCCAACACTAAATCACATATTTTGTTCCTTATTTTCAATGATAGATAGATTTGGCAACAATTTTATTTAAAAGGATATTAAGTTAAATTTACTAGAATAGAAATTTCATTCAAAAAGTTATACGTTTACCATAATCCTAATGCAATTAAATGTTCCATTACACTTTCCAACACTGAACTTAATAAAATTGACTCGATTTTTTACTGACAAATAAATTTCTTCTCATATCCTGATATTTATTATTTATCATAATTTTTCCCACAACCAACATCAAATGTTTCAGAATTGCTTATGCAATTGAGTCCTTACAACACTTTTCAACACTAAACCAAATAAAATTTCTTTCTTTTTCATAACTGAAAGTTGCCTTATAGCTTTCCAATCTAAATACTATTTAAACTTAGTTGTAAATGTAATTATTGATCATTTGATTATATTATATCCTGTTGGTTATTATAATTACTTACTCTCTGACAGCATCAAAATAATCCGATTTTTTGCCCGATTGTGCATTGACAGTAACACCCAATGCTGTCTCACATATGGTATCCAGTGTATAACAGCTGATAAATTGAAAAAAATCAACTGGTTTTCCACTCTCTGCCAATGCATCGAATCGTGGTAATAAAATGCGTGCTTGTCTCTCAAATATGTTCACAAATTGTTTAATCATTGAATAATTGAATGCTGGTGTTAACATTTTGCGACGTTGTGTCCATTTTTCTACACCACTGGTAAATAATCCCTCACATAACCAATTTTCATACATATGATAGTCATTGGTTTTCTGCAACAATTGTTGGGCACTGCATAATGCCTGAATATCCTTGGGATTACAATCGAATATATAGAGTCGTGTGCCTAGCCACAATTTACCACGATGATCCTTTAGATAGCAATTGATCAGCTCTGTGGCACGTTTAAAGGGTCGCGGACCCACCAATTTGGCAAGGATATGCAAATGTCCAATTATCGGCATTATTGGTGGTCCCGGCCAATTGTATGTTAAACGATTGACGCGTCGCTGATACTCATACACATAGAACAAATAAAGACCGATAGTCAAAAATATTAAACCGAAGACAACTAAAGTGTACATTATGGATGAAAATCTAAAGAGATACTAATTTCAGTCCGGTGATGCGCTTAGCATTTTAAGCGAGTTAATATAACCGTCACCGGTATTATTATTGTGAGTCTGGGTCATTAGCCCGGGGATCAACACTACAATTGTCCATATAATCGAGATGGGCAGAAAAAAAAAAAAACAAATAAAAATAATAACAAAAAAAATCGTATAATAGTGATGCAAGTATGTAAAACTTGGACAAGACGCGAATTAAGAGCAAGTATAGGCCGAATTTTGATTATTAACAACCAAATTCAAAACGTTGCGAAATTGAAGTGACACTTTTTGCCGTCTTGCTAGCGTTTAAGTACAATAGCGTTCCGGATTTGCAATTATTTGTTCTCATTCTCCCGAGATGAGCGTAAGAACATGTAAACAAAAATATATGTATAAGCTAACAAAATGCATAAAAATTAAGTCGCATTTTAAATGCTCTATGATTACAATACAATCATCAAAATGGTTTGGAAGCTGCTGAATTTCTAAAAAAAAAAAAAAAGACTAATCCTTCCAAATCGAAGTAATCCTTCTTTTTCTTATTTCTTCTTATTATTATCAATTCTCGATTATCTAATGAGCATTTAGAAAAAAAAATCCTTTTATCGATTGCTTTCTATAAATGTTTCATTATTCTCATAAGAATCATACTTACCTACCGCATTTCATTTATAGAGTAAAAAAAATATAATTTCTCTCAACGCAATAGATTCCTGATCAATACTAAAAAATAATAAAAAAAAAACACATCACAAAAAATAACCAAACAGTAAGTTAAAATAACTTTTTTCATGCTTGGTTTTTTATTGCAAAATTATAATTTTGATGAATATACAACGCAATGCATACAAATTTGTTTGAATTCTTGGGTGGGTTTAGCACTTGAGAGTATGCGTAAAGCAAATTCATGATATCATTGAAACCAGTTTCGATATTAAACTGAAGAGATGAGTTTACTTAAAACTGAAAAGTACATCTCCTTAAATGGCCTTGTAGTGGAAATTCCCCAAAACCGCTCCTGACAGGTAAACAAATCTCAACTACCCAAATTGTTATCTATATTTAGTTATGATGTTCAATCAACACAAAAATCATTAATTCTTTTTTTTTCATTTTGGTCATAATAATATTCTTGTTATTTTTTAATCATGATTTCTCAGTGCTCTTTTGTTAACAATGCAAACAGGTAAAAAAAAAAAAAAGAAAAAATTTCCACTGAATTGGAAATTTTTGCATTTCATTGAATGTGTTGATGATCCAGAATGTCGACTGAATGAATGTATGGATTTTGTTTCAACATTCTAACAATTGAGGTATTTG
Source organism: Drosophila emarginata (assembly GCA_037075365.1). Classification (NCBI taxonomy): domain Eukaryota; kingdom Metazoa; phylum Arthropoda; class Insecta; order Diptera; family Drosophilidae; genus Drosophila; species Drosophila emarginata. Next base: position 7,050,278 of record JBAMCD010000296.1, read on the forward strand.
ATATTTATTATCATATTGGTAACACACTGAAATTAATATACAAGATGCTTAAAAATAAAATATTCCTTAAATCAAGTGCGGTTTATTGGAACAAATTCGAGATTTTTAACCTTGATTTTGTTTCCAATATTAAAGCAATTTGAAAGACAATTTTATTATTATTATTTTGCATAAATATTGAAGTTAATTTAACACATTATTCCGTTCAGAATCATTTATTTTTGTTCAAATTTATTGTTATTATTATTATTTATTGTTATTCTTAATGTATTTTTTTAAATTGTATCAAATTAACGGAATATTCTGTTTAAAAATAAAATTCGGTCAGTAATCTTTTTTTTGTTATTCGTATATTATAAAAAGAAATATATCATTCCGTTTAGAAATTTATTTTCGAATAAATCATTTTTTTTATGTCATTTTCAATATATAGACGAATTTATAATTTAATTAAAAGCATCAAGTTTGTTTTTAAATTTCATTCGTTGAGAAATAAAATTCGCTCATTATGACTTGGTTTCTTTTACTTTTTCAACACATATTTATATATATATATATATATATATGTATATATATATATATATGTATATATATATATATATGTATATATATATATATATGTATATATATATATATATATATATATATAGGATCCTTAATAGATCTTGCGAGATAATGTACAAATATCTCATAATAGTATAACTATCATTTCATGTAATTATGATATATAACTATAACTATATAATTATCATTTCATGTAATTATGAAATAGTTAGGGCATTTTATATTCGCTTTACATGAGTAATTAAAGTAGAAAAGAATATTGTAAAATCAAAAAAGAAAAAAACATATTTTGATGCATTATGAAGCGCATTAATTACCATTATGTATGCGAGCGTTTTAATTGTATGCTGAAACTTTAGTGTTAATTAGTGTAAATATGAATACAACGAGTATGTATTTTTGTTTGCGAAACAAATTGAATGACAGAATGGCCGATGAGAATATCAAGTGGATAGGCATGCAAATTAATACAGACTGTATTATACTACGATACATATACATACATATGTATATATGTATATACATTCATATATTAGTATATAAATGTAATGTAAAACTTACTTTAGTGAACTTTAATATGGTTTGCTAATGTTTGAGTATAAGCGAAACCCCAGAAATGTTTTGACATAAATTCCATTATCTAATGGATGCCAATAAACAGAGCTCACACGCACACCCATACTAACATACATGCTCACACAAACACAATTAGATACTGTTATGTACCTGACAGGACCAAGGTAACGTACATTGTCTCAGATGGCAAAATTAAAAGTGATGCGTGGGCCAGTCAGAAGGACAAGAGTAAGAGATAGAAATAAAGAGAAAGAGAGAGAGCGAGAGAGGGCAGGGGAGTGAGATAGAAAGAGTTGACTCGTATTGGGAGGTTTGGCAAATTCAAACTAATTTAAATTTATGTATGTGAAGAAAATGCATTTGTATGTATTTTGAGTATATTAACTTGGCTATAAATGCAACTAGTCAGTCGCATCTAGATAATAAAATTTTTAAATTTAAATATAAGATCATGAAAGATATAAAAAATAATATTCAAAACTAAATGAATTCAAAGAAAAACAAAATATAATTAAAATAAACTGACAAATGTAACTACTAAAAGAAACATTGAATATAAATTAAAGTAAGAAAAAAAAAGAAAAAAGAAAAGACACAAAAAAATAAGCAAATTTGTCAACGTTTGAGAATACGAAAATTAAGTCAAAGAAGAAATATACAAGATTTTGGATAAAATATAAATTGAAATAAAATATAAATAAAAATCAAAGCAAATCACCATATGGAAGAATGTTTTTTAGCCAAGTAGTAACAATAAATATACTTTTAAAGTTCTGGCCAACTATACTACCAATTTAAGCAATTTAAGCATATTTATCCAATTTCTATTAACTGTTAAGACTATATATTTTTCATTAGACAGCGCAAAATTTTCAATTAATGTAAACCAATTTAAGATGAATGGAATTATAAAGCTTATGATTGTCTAAACAATTTAGAGTATACGATTATCGGCTTTAAAATTTACCATGTCATTATTGTTGTTTGTGGGTGTTTTTGGTGATGCTTGTGTAATTAAACTGCATATTATCAAGCTAGCCATCCGAACACCCATTTACCACCCACACACACACACATACACCAACACACACGCATACAGGGAGTCAACGTTCATACCATTCACTTATCGACCCCATCCACCTATATCAACCGCATAATTATGCAGACATTTCTAAGTAGTGTAGTATGTGTTTGTGTGTGTGTGTGTGTGTGTGTGTGTGTATGTGTGTGGGTGTATATATTTCGATTTTGGTTGAAGTTGCAATTCTTGTAAACTCGCCCCAGCTGTCACTCTATGTTTGGCTTTTGTGTTAAATTTCATTTGTCTACATTTAATTATTGTTTATGCCAAAACCAGAATTGTATAATATTTGATAAAAAAATGATAATTTGGCAAATGGAACACAATGCCTGGCTACTTAGATGCCAAAATAATGAGAAAACTTAGGAAATTTCAATAGCTACTCATTGACCTAACAAGACTGCCACCTGATAAGGCAAACCACAAAACATGAAATCGAATACATTTTATTAAGGGGAAGGAGTCAAGGCGATAGATGGACAGAATGCGTCTCCACTAATCGCATGTTGTGTCAACATTAATCGCATCAAATTTAATTTCACAATTAAATGCAAAGATGCGCGACGTGTTTAGCATAAATTAAGAACATGTAAATGGGACCCTGCGGGTGCATCAAAAACTCTTTGGAAGGATGTTGAAATGATTTCATTTGGTTTGGTGGCAAAATCCACAAATAATAAAAAAAAAAGAGCCACCGCCTGCTAGGCGTAAATGACTTCCGTTTTCCGTTAACCAGTCTTTGTATATATGTATGTGTGTGTGAGCAAATTTATTTGCAAAATGTAATTTAATTGACAATTCCATTTAATTTTATTTAAGGCATTAAAATGTCTTTTAAATGGTTAATCTTAATTAAATTAGCCATTGAAGATGAACTTATTGCAGTGAATATCTTGAAGGATAAGAAAATTTATATTGAAGAAAATACTTTATATTTATACCAGGACACACTTTTAAAGCGTTTTATTTTTAAATTTATTTATTATTAAAATTACTTAACATCAATGCTTAAGCTTACAAAAAGAATATTGATTGATTCCTGTTTCTTCTTTAGAATATTTAATTTTGGAAATCAATTTCGAAATGTTTTTGAATGAAATTTATATAATTAGAAAACATTTTATTTATCAAAAATAGTATCGATTTGTATTTGGTTTTATTGTCGTACAAGTTTTTTACTTCTTGCCAGAGATTTAATAAATTTGAAATTGAAAGTCAAATAAAAAAGGCATTTGACTGAGAAAAGACATAAGACATAACTTATAATTTATATGAAAATAAATGATAGATAATTTTTAAAATAATAAAAAAGTCGGGTTTGAAAGAGATCTTCTTACATAACTCCAGAGAGGATCAAATTAAAATTCCTAATAAAAATATATGTATGTATATATTAACGATGCGGACTTTTTCGTTTCGGTTATGCATTTGAGTGGTATTCAATTTTAAAGTCTAATTCAAAAGTAAAACACAAGGCTTTTTGTGAAAACCAAAGTAAAAAAAAAGTATCCAATTTTAATTAAAGAAAGAGAAAAAGAGAGAGAAACAAATAGCAATCGATAAATAACCATCATAACACTTAACGTAACTCAGTTTGTACATTATAATAAATTTTATTTATGAACATGTAAACTTGTTTTTCTCTATTATCGTCATCATCATCATCATCATCTATCGTACACTTGGTGTTTTCAGTTTCAACTGATTTTTAACTTAATTTCATATATTTTCATATGTTCAACCATGACATTTTCAGTCAAATCTAAATTATGTGCTAAGTTTTGCCGTTGGCCGAGAAAAATATAAAATCCAAAAGCCAAAAAACTTAATCAGCCCCATCTACAGTGCAAGAAAAAAAAAAAAGAAAAAATGCAAAAAAAATGATATGAAAATAATAATTTTAAATACTATTTTTTTATGCCTCATGCCTGGCTGAGCAAGTACCAGCAATGAATATACTCTTGCCTAAAAGGGGCATATTAACTATGACAGGAAAGTGTATATAATTAAACTAACTAAATAAGGGAATTAAATTAGTTGATATATATATGAGTGTCTTGATGGAGTCTATGCAAATATTATATAGTAGATGCTTTCTTTATGAAGAATAAGTATTTTTTCACTGGTTTTTTTTATTATTTTATTGAGTTTCCCTAGTGAGATTTTGGCATTTTTATTAATATTACATTATCACCTATGTATATTAGTAAATGTACACAAATATATTAGTATGAGTACTATCTTTGGATTCTCCTATGTATTACTAAATATTTATTACTTTCCAAATAAAAATATTGTCTTTAAAGAAAGGTCGATTTTATACATATTTATATAAGTAAAAAAAAAAACTTTCAAAAATCTTGTTTAATCAATTTTTATTTATTTCTTAAAAATCGTTTGTGAATATTATACATACATATATAAATCATCAATGAAAGCCATTAGAAGAAAATTGTAAAAATGTAGGCAAAAAGGGTATGGAAATTATGTTACAGTAAAAATTTTAGTACGGCCCTCTGGTTTTTCTTCTTTTTTTTCTTCTTTATTTCTTCTCTTGTTGTTGTCGTTTTTTTTTTTTGTTCATTTTCGTGGGTTTAACCTTCGAGGCGAAAAATGTTTTGTATGCACGAGTACTCACTTTATATTATTATGATTGTTGTTGTTGCTGTTCAGTCGGCAGCTTAATAAGTTTAAAGGTGTTTTTTTTTCTCATTTCGGATTTTTTTTTTTTTTTTCTTTGGTTTTGGACAGGGCGTAGCAGTACTGGTTGTAATTGAAGGACAGCAGCAGCGGCGGTAATTTGAAGGTAAAATGCACAAACAAGTAAACAAATGAATGCAGCTGTTCTGAATGTCTGATCTATGTACCTAACTTTTAACTTTGGAGTTGAAGTTGGAGTTTTGAAGTTGCAGTTATATACATATATATGTATATTTATATGTATATACATATATCTACCTACCGTTAGTTAAACTCGTGTGTCTGGTCAACCTCAGCGGCAGCAACTGGTGCTCGCTTCACTTGACTGCCAACAGCAATTTGGCCAAGTTGTCGCTTTTCTTGTTTGCAAGATTACCTTTAATTTACCTTATTCTTAATGTTTTTTCTTTTCCATTTTTTTTTTTTTTTTTGGTGATTGGCGACGGTTCAGCTTAACAAGACATACAAGTCACGTTCCGATTGCGTTAAACGTAATGCCAAACTGTCCGGTTATTTAACTTGGCTTCTAGTTCTTTTACTTTTGTACTTGTAAGGCAATTGCAACACTTAGTCAATCAGTCACTTAGCCGGTTAGTCAGTTGGGCAGGGTCAGACTGGTTTCTTAGCTAATTGAGGTGATGTTTTTTTTCTCTCTCTCTCTCTCTCTCTCTCTCTCTCTCCCTCTTTCCCTCCCTCTGTTTAGCGTTAATTATAAATCAGTCAACGGCTCCCGGGGCATTCCATTTGACCTTTTACCTGCAGTTCAATATTTGCAGCTGTCCATCAAAAAGGGTCTAATAATATATATTTACATTGCATTTGGTCTACGTGACAGGGCACTCGTCTTTTATCATATGCAGCAAATGAAAAATCTCATAAATTTCAGAACATTGAAAGATAAGAAATGTTGAAAAAATTATATATTTTCCATTATAAGGAAATGGAATAAACCAATGCACTTTACCCATACCAAAGAAATGACATAAATAATTATATATGTATTGAAAAATAACCATTAAACTGTAAGTTAAAGTTCGTCTCATTTACATTATTAAATTCGAAAATGTTTTAATGTGAATTTAATGCAATTAAAATAAAACATTCTTTTTTGTAATTTGTCTTTCCTAAATTAATTCAAATACCCTATGCCCCATATATTTTTAAGGGTATATACAGATATGTAATTTGAATGTATAGGATATATAATACATACAAACATCAAATTTGTAAACGAAATTTATAGCCAATTTTTATATATTTTATATTAAGACTTATCATAAATCTTGGGTACATTAATTCAAGTATACTTTATAAAAAGAATCGAATTGAAGGAGAATATTTAGAATATATTGATATATTCATTATAATTTAATATATTTTTATATCCATGAAGCAATTTATGTGGAAAAAAGTCAGATTTTATTTTATCTAACATAATGCAGAAAGTTATAAGTTATTTTTGATCTTAAATTAAAATAAATAAAATATCGTAGAATGTTATAGTAAAATCTTGTCTATAATATGTGTAACAAAAATATGTAATATAATAAATATATTAATATCGTTTTAATTAATTATTGTTTTTTTTCACCCCCGTACATATAATTAAATGATTAGTGTTTGAAAAGTAGATAAATATCGTATAATTATATTACATAATGAAGTATATCAAAGTGATTAACCTTTTCCAAGATGCAATTTGTCCAAAAATAAAAAAAAAACATCGTGGGAATGAAGTCTCATATGACTGAGCGAATGTTTCACTTGCACATAATGCTACAACGGTCATTAGCCTGAGGAAGGGTAATTAAACTTGCTAACCAAATCGGCGCCATGTCCCCCGATCTATATAATACACTTATATACATTTAATACTTTTTTTTTGGCCAATGGACAGCTGTGGTTTGCGGCTGATCGCATCTAATTAACGCCAAACAGTAAAACCAAACAGTGAGTGCTGAAAGTATACCGATCAGGTAGGTAACATGTAGATGATTCTCTCTCTCTCTTTTTTAGTCTCTTTCAATTGCTATCTCTCGCTCTCTCTCTCTCTCCTTCTGTCTCTCTCTCTCTCTCTCAGTCAGCTGTTTTTTTCAGTTTGCTTAGCCAGTTTGGCATGCGCAACTCAGCTTGGCTTGGCTTGATTTGGCTGATTGTATTTCAGTTTTGCTGTAAGCCGCCTTCGAGTCGGACGCTTTAGTTCTATCTTCTATTACAATAATTATATATCTTTTTTTTTTTTTGGTTTGGCTATAACAATTTTTGTTTGTTCTGTGTGTGTGTGTGTGTGCGAGTGTGGATTTACAGTTACTAACGTGTTATGTGCGCTTGAATGCCAAATTTAATTGCATGCTTTAAGCCACAACAGCAACAACAACAATAGCAACACATTTTAATTATAATAAAGAAAGAAGAAGAAAAAAAAAGTTTTCAAAAAAAAACTAAAATTAAACAAACCAAAAAATATCAAACTTTCGTTTTTCCACAACTTTCATTTCGGTTTTTTTTTTTTTTTGTAAAAAACTTAATTTGCTGTCATTGAGTTTCCATTCACAAGTGTCAAGTTTGTGATACAATAAAAGTAAAAAAAACCAAAATAAAAAAGGTGCTAAAAACAGCAGAAGATTTAATATATATAAAGACACGTATATATATATATAGTATATATATTTTGGATATAGTTTATATATATATACATATTTGATAATGGCTCTTATGGATACCGCCTGGCGTTGTCGCCTCATGATATTTGGGATTGTGTCATTGCTTGTAGTCGGCGATCTCTTTGGCTATGGTGGCGGCGGTTATAGTGTTCGTGGTGTTAAATCTGATCATCCAGATCATCGTGTGGTGCGTGCCAGTGCCACCGATGGTGTTGTCGGTGGTGCACCAACTGGACCGGCCTCTGGCAAGTTTCAGCAAAAGAATGCCGAAATCGATATTGGTGAAGGTGAGTAACAATTTTTTTTTTTTTGACAATCAATTTGTTGGTTGTTGTTGTTTTTTTCCAAGCATTGCAAAATTCAACGAAACGCAAAATTTTTTTTTTTATTTTTTTTTTTTTTATTGTGTGTTATATAAATTGCTATATTTGGCTGTATCAAGGTTAATTTCGATATATATATACATATATATATATGTATATATTTATGGTTCGGAGCAACTTATTGCGGCACGTGTAAGCCTCACAGTTCATGTAATTCAACACTTTTTTTTCTTAAATTTTGGCTCTTATTAAGGTGAAACCGGAATTGTGTTAATCAGTTATTTCGACATGTGTTTATATTTTATTTATGAATTATATTTATAATTCGAAACGCTTATAAAATATTTAGTGAAAACTCTTTTTATCAATAATGGTTTTTAATAGTTTTCCATTATTAAAAGTAAATTAAATTATAAATAATACACAAATCTCAGATATATAGAAAAATTCATAGAAGAGTCCGTTAATAGTAATAATAATTAATGAAAAATATATTATTTTAATCATTATATTAGTGCATATCATGCAAATTGGTTTTAAACTAGATGTCTATACAAATATGTATGTATAGTACTTCAGAAATTATCTATATTTACAAATTAGTGAATTTTTAACATAAAATACTTTACAAAGAAATTGACAATTAAATTTTGAATATAGAATAAATCACTAAACATTTATTCTATATCTGTATATTAGGAAAGTTGACTAAGCACTAAGAACTGATCATACATCGTAGATAGATATTCTGTAATATATTATATATTTTAGTATATATGTATGTATATTGATTTCTTCAGTTTGTTTAGTTCAGTTTGATTTATTCATGACCAAACATTTTTCTTGACCTTCAATGCACAAAATTTCAATTCAATTTGAATTTATATAAGACTTCCGAAATCAGAATATATATGTATTTGTATACATATATACATCTTTATATAGACAACATATGTAAATGCTGTGTTGTCATCTTCTATTGAATGATTTATGTGTCTAGACAATTTGAGTAAGGTTCTTTTTGTTTTTAGCTTCATTTTTTTTGTGTTTTTTGTGAAGTTTTACTGCTTAAGTTTAGTTGACAAAAAGTTTCCATTAACCGATTAGATTTACCTTTTTTTTATTACTTGAATAATTGAAATGTATTGTAGTTTTCCGTTGCCAACACGATTTGGAATCGACCTACTATATATACATATATGTACATATATACATAGCTCCAATTGCTTTCTCTTATCGGAATTTTGTATTATGCAAGTTCAAGGCATTTGCCTAGGAGGGTCCCGCATAAAATTAATCAAATCAAAATGTATTATTTAACACTTTCAATATACATATAAATATACATATATGTATGTATGTACATATATAAATTTTGTGTCTACTTTCCAAATAGCGCTGTCAATTTGCATATCATGGACAAGCAAATGACATAATAGACCCAACAGAAACAAACACAACAACAATAAATGTTTGTTTAATTTTCTATATATGTATGCATTGTTTTTTTCTTTTTTTTTTTTTGGTTATACAATAATTTGGCCCGTAACAAGTTAGGGCCAAGTCCAAGAAAATTGAACAAAAATTAAAAACTCAAGACAATAAACAAAAAAATTGAAGTTTAAGAGCTAAAAAATAATATCGTGAAATAATCAAAGTTTGTTTGGTTAAGTGAATGTTTTTATAAAGATTTTTAAAACGAAATCATAAAACCCTGGACTCTTATATATATAATGGTATAGAATCTTCATATTTAGTGTATATCATTTTTAAAAAATAATCCTAATAGGCTATAACATTTTGACAAAAGCATAAAAAATAATTCATAAATATAAATTAATTATAAATAAAACAAAAAAATATTACAATAAATTCCTTCCAAATGAAAGTTCCAAATATACATAAATATGTACATATATGTAAATAATAGTAATCGAATCCGAATGCAGAATTAAAACTAAAAATAAATTAGTAATAGGTTTGCTTAAAGTACTCTTACAATTTAGTCTTATTTAATTTGCTTGCTTAAAACTAATATACCCCTATCTAATCGCAGGGTATTAAATTGAACCATTGAAGAGAGGCAATTTAACTATCAAATGTTAAGCCCAAGTTGAGGGTCATTAACATTTGCTCTTTACTATTTGATTTTATTTGCCTTTTGAGCATGTATCCAAGTTGTTTTTGTCTTTCCTTTTTTTTTTTTTTTTTTGATCCGAGGTGAAAGTGGAAAAATGCTCAGACAAATAGACTTCACGTAATAACAAGTTTTTTTTGTTATGTTTTTTTTTCTTCTATCATTGACGGAAATTTGAGTATCTTGGAGTATGAGAGGGGAAATTGCATGTGAAAACTTTCCCAGCTTCTCGCTTTGCACAGTTGATTTGAGTGTGCCCAACTCAAATGACATGACAAGAAGACAATTTGTGATTTTCGTTGCTTAAATATTCCAATTTCGTACACAATGTCTAGACTAAAAACTGCGCTCATTATTTCATCTTAACTTAGCAGGAAGTTAAATAAAAAAAAAAAAAACCCAAAATAACCAAAGAACAACGACAAGAAATTAAGAAAACTTGACTTGATTTGTGCCATATAATTTATGAAACAAATCCGAATAGAGAATGAAAAAAAAAGAATGCATGAGAAATATTTTTTTGTACATATTAGAAGCCGGCTAAAACCGGTTATGTTAATCGCTTACGTTCCACGGAAATCGAGAGTGTCCATAATATATGTACAAAATATTATACATAACAGAAATATGTATTGAATATGTATGTTGGATGTATAACAACTTGGTTCCGAAAATATCCAACATATTATCTGTGTTAATGGCTTGTAAATGGCATCGGTAATCAGGTTTTCTTTTTTGATACCTTTTTTCCTTTATAGCCTACCATGCTTTTAGTCCATATTCATTCCCATTCATTTAAATACAGATAGAGCACGTTAAAAGAACAAAATTTGCTGCATTGACAATTGTTTACTTTGGTATAAACTTCACGTTTCTGGATAAAAGAAAAAAAATTGCAAGCTTAACTGATAAAAAATTAAATCTTAAGCTGAGCTTGCACTTTAATATTTCCTCAAAAGTACGTGAAGCAAAATGGCCAAAAAGTGATTGACAAACCCAAGCTTTACACATAAAATTAGTAAGATTTAACCAGTTATGAGTATTGGCATTGTAACGAAACTATCGAACTTATTCAATTATTCAATCTAATACAAGTAATTTGGAAAATTCAGCGATTTACAAACTTAAACAAAATTCATACACATATATATGTATATATATCTATAATTATGCCTATAAAAGTATACTCCCATTAGGCATAAGAACATCCAAGATAAATATAAGATACACATATACTAAAGATCGTTCCATAATTTATAAATGTTTTCTAAAGCAACTTCATATTGTATGACAAAAAAAGTTTCACACTGCATAATTAAATACATTAATAAATGCAAAATTTTTCTATAGACTATAATTTGCGATTAGTCTAAATGTTTCTGCTGTTTATTCAATCATTATTGAATGAAATATATTAAAAATGTCAATTGAAAACAAACAGTTGAAAAGTAGTTAATCCTCTAACCACTTTTTTTGTCCAGTCATGCTACCTTTCTTTAAAATTAAAACTTGATAAATAAAAAAAAACACACACATACAAGACAAGATAGAAAAATAATCATAAATTAAAAAATAAAAAGGAAAAAAACGCAAAACTAGTTATTTAACGCAAATCGAAACGATTAATTGACACAAACCCTAAGTCTGTGAAATGGAGGAATTTGTTTAATTTAAAATTGGTTTTCCGCATCCAAAGTTCGTTTGAAATTGTTTAAAAGAATTTCCTACTACGTCAGCAATCTGAGGGGGTAAAAAATTGTGCGTAAAACTAAAGAATCAAAATGAAAAAAAGAAAAAAAATTCCTTAAAATCATCCATAATGCATATTCAAATTCATCTTTGCCATAAATCAATTAACTAAATGCTGTACGAATGACTGGTCAAAAAAATGTTAATAATCAAAGTTCAATGCATTAACTTGGCCTTGTTCAACACCTAGCTAATTTGCCACAGCTGATTGAAATGAATTTCTGTGTGTATGTATGTATGTACATATGTATGTGTGTGAATGTTTCTTTTTTTTTCTTCTATTCTGTGTTTTTTTTACTTGAAATATTCAAACTTTTTGTTTTTAAACAACAAATACAATAGATTACTCATCATTATCATTTCAGTCATCATCATAATCATCATCTCATTTGTTGACTTTCGACTTAGCTGACCTTCAGTTTCCCCCCCACCACCGCCTCTCTCTTTTTCACTCTTTCTCATTCCTCTTGTTTTCGTTGAATTTTGCGCAGTTTCCAAAATAATTTTAATTTCCAGTTAATTGAGTACATTTCTATATATATAATATATATCTACTTTTATTTTATTTCTTTTTTTTTATTGCATTTTTTGCATTTTCTTGGTTTTTTTTTTTTTTTTGGTTTTTTATTATTATCCAGAACACGATTTCAATGAATTCTCAGCTGCAGCAGCCTTGAAACCATTAACGGGAGCCAATTTAAAGACAAGATCCCAATTGACGGATACCATCAAAGAATCTTGCCTACCAAAAATGCTATGTGAATTGGCCTCAAAGCCGGAATATCAACTTAGCGAAAAAGAGCGAGAGCTACTAAGATTAATCAGGTAAGTTAACTTAACAACAATAATAACAAAAGCAACACACGAAATACAACATTTGAGTTTATAAATACATATATGAGATTGTTGCTTTTTTTTTTTTTTTGTTTTTTGCTTAATTAGAGTTTGAAATTACTAAAACGCGCAAGGGTCATTTGCAGAGTTCTATTTTTTTTTTTTTTTTAATTTTTGTTTTTTATTAGCCATATGTTGGCAGAGTACTTAAAGACATTTTGAAATAATTAGTTGGGAAAAAATATTACAGCAGATGTAAAATTTATGAAGTTTTTGTCTACAGCTGAACTTAGACACGGGTAAAAGGTTAAAATTCAATGATAATCAGAAAAATATATATGTCAAATTTTATTTATATTTTTTACTAAGAACATACAAATTAAATTCAAATACAAATTAAGAATATTTAATGAAAGATGAAAGATCACAACAGAATGGGTTTTTTTGAGCTTGAATATAAAAAATAATACTTAAAGATAAAAACACATAGTATGTAAATTGTTTATAATGTTTCTAGAATATTGATATTTCATTGAAGCTAAAGATGACAAGACAGATATATTCTATCTTCTTTATATTTCTATTTTGTATATTTAAAACAAGTATTTTTTTTTTTTTACTATTTCTCGAGCCAAGTAAAACGGTAATAAAAATCATATCAATTTAATTTTTATTTTATTGCAAAAACAGATTTTGACAGCTAAATTAGTAGAAACTTTTGTAGCTTAATTTTAAGAGAACCTAGAAGCATGAGGCAAAACGGCAAAAAAAAAAAAAAAATTAAAAAGTTTCATATTAACGTCAATGTCGAAGTTCGTTCTCTATATATTAAAAGCATCTGATCTATGCATTATATATTACTTGTGATACATGAACATTATAAATATATACACATACAAAGGTTGAAATTCCCTTTTAAAAAGTAAGCAAAATATCTATTTATAGAAAAGATATCAAATATTTACTTAAACTTAAATGTTATGAGAATATTCTCTCTATGTAGAGTAGATAGACCCCGACTTGTTTGTTTTTGTTGTGTTTTTTATAACCTAACCTACCTCAAACAGAATGCGAGAATTAAGCCAGAAAATGTATTTAGCTAGTTTTGAATCGAGTTGCCGCTTTTGTAACCTCGCACTTGAGCATCGAAGGTGAGGCCATGTAATAGCTGTGCTAAGAGCAGGCAGGGGGTGGGGTGACTGATATATTTAATTCATATACATACATATATATATATTTTTTTTTTTTGTTACTATATCAAAGCTATTAGCAAGGTGAATGGCATACAGTGGGAGAATTCTAAACGGAAAAGCTGTGTGTTTTTTTTTAATTTAAATCTATTTTATTTTTTTTGATCATGACAAAAGTCAGCCAAGCGCAAAAATAAAACAAATAATAATTATTTAGTGTATTTGTCGTGTCTTGTGTATATTTATTCAGTTGTGCTTAAATCTCTTCCGTCTTCCGTCTTTTACCTTCACTTTGTATGTTTATTTTATCATCTTTTGTTTTTCTTTCTTTCGCTTTTTCTTCAATTATTAGATCACCCACAATGCCCTGGATGATGAATATGCCGCCAAGTAAATGGTATTTTGCTGCTCATATGGGCGAACTGATGCGTTATACAGGTGATAGTCTAAGTGGACCAATGGGATGTGCTAATCTTTGGCCAAATTGCCCAATTAGTTCAAAGAAACTCATGAAATTGAGCTATAAAGTGCGTGTCTAATCTTAATTAATGTGTGATCATCAAGCATAATTTTAAGTATATTAGCGTTTAATTTAAATAATCTAATCATTTTATTGTATTCTATTGTATCATACATATTTTCACTATCTCTTAGAATATAGTATTTCAAAAAAAAAAAAAAAAAAAAAAAAACGAAAACTAGACAACAAGACAAAAATTTTGTATGTGCAATGTGACTGATGTGTGACTATTTGCAATATAATGATTATCTATGTACATCATATATACAATAGTTCCATCCTATGTAGTCATTTAAGTGTGGCTAGTCTCTATCTCAATTAAATTATAGTTTTTTCATTTACTTTAATATGTGTACTTATATCTCGTAAGTTTCGATGCTCGTGTGAAATTGTAAATAAATTCGTATATTTTGCTTATTTTGTATATAGGTAATATCACCTATATCTCTCAATATATATATACATATATAAATTGTCTTTTCTTATTGTTCACTTTAATGATCATATTTATCTTAGAAAGTAATTTTGTCGAGTCATTTCTTGGGCGGAAATACTAATATTTATCAACCTATACGTTACGTGATTTTCCATTAAGAAAAATCACGTTTTTCTTGGATTAAAGAATTTGATTATATTTATAATATTATATATAAATTGCATATAGGAGATGATATGATGCTAGCTCTGTCAATGTAGTCATTTTTTCTTAAACCCTAAATTAATTCCTTCAAAAATCATTAATAAATAAAAATCTTATGGCAGAAAGTCGTATTGAAGTTTTTATTTTCTTTATAAATTTATGTTAATGCAATGTTTTTTCTTCCTTTTATGCTTTTGTTTAAAAAAATTTTGTTTAGTATTATTTTATGAATACTATTACATTGATTTATGAATATTATTACATAGTAGGTTTGAGTTCTTAATTTAAAATCTTAGAACTAGAAAGTCCAACGAATGTCCGATTTTTTATTTTGAATAAAGAATGACTTCTCCACGAGTGTATTTAGCACTTTTTTTCTGCCTACCTATAACTATCTGTCCTTGAATCCTCTAAAATGTCTGTCCGCCAATACTTCAATCTATACGTCTTTTAATTTATCTCTTCTAAATTTAATATTTTCATTATTTCATCTATCCGTTTATTTAACAAAATTGTTATGTATCTTTCTAAAAAAAACTGAAATTTGATAGGTTCACTAGATCTGGCAAATCAAATTGTATAATTGTTGAGCTGTCATGTGCGTTATTAATAAATTTTATACATTAGATGTATGAATGTTTCAAAGTTCAAAAATAATTTAGCTTGTAATAAACGTCGTTAAACGAATGTGGCTTAATGATCAACTGCTGATGCGAAAAACTAAAATGAAATAAAGAAATTATTGTTAAACATTTCTAGCAAATTCAAATCAATAACAAATATATTAATAATATTTGTGAAAGGTATTTCAAATACAATTCGATTGCTAGGAAGTATTAATTAATTATCGGATTGCAAAAATAGAGGAAAGTACATGAAGTCAATAGGAAATTCATTACAATAAAATGAATGCTGTTAGATAAAATTTGAAAAAGTATACATACATATACTTATGTATATAGTCTCCTGAGCGAAATCTATTGATCTTTTCTAACACAAAATATTTAAATAAAAATCTCAAAACTGTAGAGAAAATAGCTAAAGTATAAGTAACATACAAGCTCATAATTTTTATGTATATCAAAATTATTTGGCCATGAATATGTCTATAAAATGGAATATCTAGAGAAATTTGGTCAAAAAAATAAGTTACTTTTAAATCATTGTTCTTTATTAATAATATGTACAAGCTTTTCAATATTTTACATTTTGGAAAGGGCTAAAAACAATGGTTGGTCTGTGTGTGTGGTTGGGGGATGTTGCTGTTGCAATTGTGTTGATTTGTATTTCTTTGCATACTTTTCGGTGTCTAAATATTATACATCTGAGCCACACACATCGATTTGATCGATCGAATGGCATTGAGTTATAAACTTAATTATCAATTCCAAGCACAAGCAAATGCAAAGAATCTGAACGAAATTGCTAAATTATGACATACATATTTATTAGTTAATTAAATAAAATTTCGAAATTCTAGAATGTAAACAAATCCATAAAAATGCACAATATACAGATAGATACGGACATATATACATACATATATATAATATATATAAACCTTTATTTTTAGATGATTTTATTAATTGATAAAATTCCTTGAATTATAAATCAGTCAATGACATGAAATTATCAGAGGGAATAATTTATTTTCCTTATATAAAACTCTCTATACCCTTATAACTGAAGGTATAGAAGTTATACTTTATATTAAACGAATCATATTTAATTCTATAGTTGATCAAAATTTTCTTTTCATATTTGCGGAGTTCTCTAAAATATTCTTTAATTAAAGGCATTAAATAATAATATTTATTCAATCATAAAGCAACGTACAATTGCTTTTTGATTTTATTTCCTATCATTAAATTTTTTATTATTCTAAAAACAAATCTAACAGAACCCACAATACTCTTAATTGAGCAAGAGCATTTGAAAATTGCATTTAACAATTATTAGCACCTCGAAAACCTAAATAAAAAAAAAGAAAATGAAACCAAAAAAAAATAAAATAATGACAACAAACACGTTTCATTTGGCAATCGATTCCGTTTTTTTTTCGAATTGTGCAAAAAATACTGAAAAACAATAAAGGTAAACAATTTGTTAATACATATACGTATGTATATACCTATATTATCCAATGGAAATTGGGTCAGCTCTCTTTAACTAGTTGTTGTTATTGTTATTGTTGCCCCAGTGTTACGCTAGTTGCGTGTGCACTTTCATTGTTTGGGATTGTTCCAATTTTTCAAATTTGGTCTGACGTTTGACAAGTTGTTGGTACTTGTTGTTATTGTTGTTGGTGGTGCTCTTTTTATTTTGTTGTAACGTTATGCAATGCAACCCAAAAAATAAAGGGGAAAAAAACAGCACACATTAGAGGTGCAGGTAAGAGGCAAAAAAAAAAAGAAAAAATAAAAAAACAAGAAGACTTTGGCAGGTGCATTTTCTGTCAATTTAATTTCCGCCTCTCCCACAAAACTGGAAAAAAAATTGCGCATGCAATATATACAAAAGGCATAAGAAAAGCTTCAACCTAGTTTCCAAGTCCAATGAAGAAAGATAATTCCAACAGCTATGTTAAATTAAATATATGAGGCAGGTCTCATAGACATAGACAGAAAGCGAAACACATAGACAGACAGAGAGAGAGAGAAAGAGAGCTGGCAAATTGGAGTTGCAGTGGCAGCAACAAGTGCCACTTTATGTTGCATAACTGTAACCATAACCCGTATCGCATCGCCTCACCTCATAGCATCGGCTAACTGCTGACCAACTGACTGATTGAACCACAATTTTACTTACAATCAATCGATTAACTGCATTTCAAATGTATTTTGGTATTGATCTTTACAATTCAATATAATTTCCTTGACTTCCATTCACTTCCTTATCGTCTTTTACAGTTTTCCCTCAATTTTTATTACAATTTTCATTTTTCATTTATTCAAAAACATGATCAAAGCCACGTGCTCAATAGCTCGTACCATTGGCCTGAGAATTGTTTTGGTAAATAACCAACCAAGCAATGCAAATTATCTTTTAAATTGTGTTAATTGCTTAAAATAATAAGAATAATCATAAAAAAAAAGAAGTTAAATAAATAAAAGAAACACTAAATTGCTGAATAAACTGAGCATAGATTTGGTAGGGAACTAGTTCATTGCTTAAACTAATTGGGAATTACAACTGACGCTTGTAATTATTATATTAAAAGAACAATACTATAAATTAACACAACTTTAATATTTTCAAATTTCTTTCCTCTAGAATTATGTTTTTATTCTTTGTTTATTCTCATGAAATACATATTTATAATAATTATAATTATAATCGAGGCTTCTCTTTCTGTTTAGATTTTTTGGATTAAAAAATTATGAGATTTATGAGATTTTAACTTGCAAAAGGTTTGCACAAGCTATTTATTTGCCAGTTCAATTTAATCAGTATTTGGTTTTTGTGTTCAAATTAGTTTTACATATATTCTTAAGATTAGATGTGCTTGAAAATTTTGTTTAAAATATTTGCATTTTAAATTATTATTAACTTAACCTCTGACAACTGTGTAAACTGCTTATATTTAAGTGTTCTGAGAGATAATTTCTAGCTTAAACCGACTCTTCTTGGACCACTTTTGTTTATTCTACTATTATTAAAATTGGGTGAATTTGCAATTCAGAACTAGAAAATAAAAATAAATTGTTTAATTAACATCTGCCCTGGCCTGCCCCAACAAGGTAAATAAAAGTTAACAAAAAAATAAATATATATGTACATATATACTTTAAGTTGAAATCTCGCACCTCATCTAACGGAAACCAGGGCCCACCACAGATTAAGTAATTGATATGCATACCACGATACGAAAAGGTAAAAATACACACAAACACCACACACACACACACACACGCATACAAAAATTAAATAGGAAATTACAATGCAAAAAAAGTTGGCCGCTAAGTTGGAAAATTTCATAACTTTTCACAATTACGAGAGAGCGCATGATATACAGTAAAGACTGGCTAACGATGAATGACTGTGACGGACGGCAACAACAGCTAAGTGAGCTTGTTGGGCAGGTTTTTTTGTTGTAATTTTGGTGTCTTTTTTTGGTTTCTTGGTTTTTTTTTTGGGGTAGGCTTGGCTTTGCCCTCAACTTGAGGCATACTTTGGCTATACTTTCACTTGTCTTTGGTCTTCTTTTGGCTTCCGCAGCGAAACTTGGTCAAAATGCAAAACAAACTTGGCCGCAAAACTTTACACAACGACGACTAGTGGGTATCTCTGGCTCTGTCTCTCTCTCTCTCTCTGTCTGTGTATCTTTCTCTATCTGTCTGTTTAATTTTTAAAACAATTTTTTTGTATTTTTTTTTTTTTATGCTGCGCTTTGGCGGCTCCAAACGGCACCAAGTCGCTTCAGTCAGTCAAAGACTTTAAACGCATCAAGTTGGCCAGTTGCCGGAGCTGTTGATATTGCACATACTATACAGATATATCTATATACATATATATATATATATATACATATACATTATGAATCTACGTTACATTTGCACTTTATCGTTGGTGCCGACATTGTATGTATTGTTGGTCCTATTGCTGGAATTTGTTGAAGATGGTTTGGCACAGAATGCAGATCCATTATTTGAATTACCGGTTCAACTGGTCGGTTTTCCTGTTATTGTATTGTCGGTGCGTTTGTCGCAATTTGCCAAAAAATTGGCCTATTCATTAAATCCAAGTAAGTATTGATTCCTCCCATATGTGAAAGTCATCAAAATTTAAAAAAAAAAAAAAAAAAAAGGAAAACAAAAAAAAACACAATGAATTAAATGTCTGAAATTTTATTAATTTTTTTTTATTAAGTGAAAGTTTATGAGCTGTGTGCATAAATTAACCAAATTTTAATGAGGAATTTCACAATGGAATTGCATTTTCAATAAATTTCTCGAGATTATATCACCAGAGATTATAATGTGTATAAAAGTATTCTATATAATAATAGTATTATAGTTTAGTTGAGTTCATATAGAAATTAAATTGTTAAAAAAAAACTAGTTAATTGTTTAAGGTCATAAGTTATCCTTCGTTATTGATTATAAATTGTTTAATTGGCTTCTTTTTGTTGCATTACTTTTATTGGCCTCTCCTTCTCTACTTTTACTTTTTTTTTTAAATTCTATTTAAATTTTTTTTGTTAAAACCCCTTTTTAACAGATGTTTCTTCTGAACCTTCTTCATTATTCAATTCTTTTTATTTTTGGCTCATTTTTCTTGTTAATTTTTCTTACTTTCTTACACAGACGAGGAAATTTAGATTCTTCTTGTTTCTAATTCCTCACCTTTTATAGATTTTCCTTGCTTTTTCTTTATTCTTTAGCTATCTTTCTGCTACTTCTTGAACTAAAAATTTCCGTTATGTTCTTTCTTCATCTACTTCTCTTAGTAATATATTTGTATATAATATATATTTTCCGTCTTATTTAATTGCAATTTTTTCTATTTCTATTGGCTATTTTTTCTGGTACCATAAAAATCTTTAATTTTTCTATTTGTCTTATTCCAACTCAACATTTTCTAATTTAGTACATCTTTCTCTTCAAAGATGGGCTCAAGAATGTATATAAATATTTTTATATACACTTTTTGATTTTTAAATTAAAATTCTGAAACAGAATTGTTTTTACTATATTCAATTTCAACAATTTATTTTAAATAGAAAATTTAATTACTTTTATTTTGTTGCGTAAATTTACAAATGATGGATAAATTATTTCAAAATTCATTTAGAGAGTTAAAAAAAACTAAAAATTTGAAATTTTTGGGGAAAATCCCTTAAAACTTTCAAAATATTCATTAGCTCATATATCTAACATGATCATGATTCAAATCATACTCTCTCATTGCGTTTACTTAGACAAACAAACAAATCAAATAAAAAAAAAAAACAAACAATATGATAAACGTGAAAAAAAAACAACAATAAAAAACCAGATACAAAATGCGGGACAAAAAAGTGGTAACGGCCTGGCCAACGACTTCTTCATCATCGTAATCATTATCATCATCATTTATCGTGCACGTCCACTTTGGGGAAAAAAAAAAGAGAGAAAAAAAAATAATAATAATAAAAATGGGGTCAAGGCTGACCGCCAGTTGACGCGACAACTATGCCAGCTAGCCGGAACAGTTAGGCCATAATACCACACTCCTCTCCTTGCCCACCTTGCCATTAACAACAACGGCAACTCCAGCCGTGCGTGGCCAAAAGCTATTTCATTTATTTGTTTGGTTATGGGTAAAACCTGGTAAAAGACAACTCGATGGATGAGTAACAAGTGAAATACCAAACTTCTGCCACTTTAACTAATGTTTGGCCATAAAAATCCACTAACTTTACTAACTCTTCTCTTCTCTCTCTCTCTCTCTCTTTCTCTTTTTCTTTTTGTTTTCTTTCTCTCTTTCTATAAACAGGCACCTATCGTTCACGTAACAGACGTGAGATATCTCATCCACTAGCACTTGACGCTGAATTGGCACAAAAGGAAATTTTACGCGAATTTGGCCCACATGCCTGCATCTTGGAAGAACCATGTCGGGTGCATGCATCACGTACACGTCGTCGTGCTGCGGCAGCCACTAGTGATGATGGTGGTAAAGCCACGCCACATGCCCCATGGTCGGAAGTATTGAGGTAGGTTTCCAATTATTTCATTTTCCTTCTTTTTTTTTTTTGGATAATGGGTAATGCAAACAGAACTAATTGTTTTTTTAATTTTAACTAATCAAACCCATTTAAAACGATGGAAATTTTATTTAAAAATTTATTTAAATAGAATAAAAAATATTTTAAAAAGTGTTTTTTAGTGATGATTTCTTATATATGGTACTCAAAAATATATTTATTAATTATATTCGGTTTCAAGGTCTTAAGTTAAAAACTATTTAACAATTTATATATACGTATGTATATATATATATATTATTTTTTTTATTTTTATTTATTTATTTTTATTACTAACAATTATTATTTTTACTACTTATATTTAAAGTAAACTGTGTTTTGAGTTATGTTGTTAAATGACGTTTATAGTATTAGTAACATTTAAGAATTTTATTACGTGAATTCAATAAGAATTTTATAGGGTCAATTGGGATCAAATGAGAATTTTTCTTGGGGTTTTTATTGAGAAGAAGAACAGTTCTAGGATATTGTAAATTTGGGTAAAATTTGTTATCTTTCCATATAATTTTCGAATATTTCTTTATATGTATTTTTGCTAGTTTATATGATATTAATTATTGTCATATAACTTTACCCAAATCTTCAGTTTCCATTCAATTTACCTAGAGATCATATTTAATTCCTTTACTCTATAATTGTCTAAATTTTTTTTGGCAAGAGCATTGAATAGTCGTCTATATACATACATATATAAAGTTGAATCAATTGAAAGTATCTTTTGCTAAAGTTTTTCCAACAAGTTTTTTTCAAGTGCCTTGAAACTGACTTTATGGCTTTGTTACTGTCTCCAACTTGAACTTTTCCCTTGCCCATCCTCCCGCACAACACACTCTTCCTCCCTCTCTCTCTCTCTCTCTCTCTCCCTGGTTTTGTCGTTGCATGGCGCTTCATCAAGTTTTACCCCTCCTGTTGTTGCCCTTACCCCTCTAGCCACAATTTAAATGTATCTCATTCCCATTGCAGATTGCATTTTGTTATTGCTACGTTTGCTGCAATTTGGCGCTGCTGTTGTTGTCATTTGGCAAATGAATGGCTTGTTTTTAGCTTGAACAAAAATGTTTTCCAATCAATTTTTATTTCTCCTTGTTGTCGGGATTGGCAATGCTAACTCATCTGTGCATAATTTAATGTCCTTTTTTCTCCTTCATCTCCCATTCCCCAAGTTCTAAGTTTAAATGTGCATGTCATTGCTGTTGGAGAGAAAGCAAGGGAAAAGAATTTCAATTTGTTAGTTTACATAAATTTAGCAAGTTCCTGATGAGTTCTCTTCTTGGCCATTGTCATGGTAATGTTATATTAAGACCAAGAGGAAATGATTCTTTTCCGCGCTATAAAAATATCTTCCACGACCTGACCCAACACCAACAACAACAGCAACAACAATTGTAGAAACAACAACAACGTTTTCACCAACTGTGATTCATAATTAATGTTCTTGTCTCAGTCTCTCTTTGATTCCATTCATTCTCTTTCGCTCTCCTTTATTTTTCTCGCAAAGGACCCTTACTTGTCTTTTATTAGAGTTTATGGCTGGTCACTTGCTGATATGCAGTAAAACATTCTTGAATACCCTATCAAATTGAGCATATATATTATTTTATTTATATGTTTGTTAAATGGCAATGTTGAAATTATATATACATATATCTATAGATATATATTCCTGATTAGCCTAACCAAGTGCTGATTTGTTTTTAAACTATAAATGAATGGAAAATATTCAGTTTTGAAGTTTCAAATGGGAATATTAAAAACAAATAAAAAATTAGATTTACTTCTTTTTTTCTTTTTTAAACAGTTCAACAAAATGTTCTTGCCTTTTAAATTAAAAAAAAAAATTATATCGGTTACTTTTTTCCTACTTTAGTTTTCTTTTTAGTTAACTTTATTTTTGTATTTTTGTTATATATAATTTCCGCAGCTTTTTATATGATTTAAGTGAAAAAATTCCTTAAAATTGAAATTAATTTTCAAATATATTTGATTTAAACATTTATATAGGGTATAGAAAATGCCATTAAAATTAAAATTAAACTCGGACCCATTTTGATATTTTGGTTTATTTGTCTTTCATAGGTATTAAATCAAATAAAACAATAGAGAAAGGATTAAAATTTTGCACAAAAGCTTCTTTTGCTACAATTTTTTGGCAACAAAAGATTTTCTTTTTCATGTTGTAAATTTCATTTAATATTGTATTTTTGCCATATCGTATCGTTGTGTTTTGTATTTCATTTTTCTCTTCTTGGTTTTATTTTCTTCTCGTTTCTTTTTGTCAGAGAAGTTTTAGCATGCATCTGACATTTTCACACTTAAATGTTGTATATATGTATAAATATATATGTACATATGTATGTATATACATATGATATTTTTGCAACCCCAAAGTTAACCCCATTTGCCTTACCTAACTTAATGCTCTCTCCCCCCTGTTTCTAGTCCAAAGTGCATTTTGGGCAAACGTGTCAAGAGCAAATATTCAAAATTATTTTTGAAATGTTCAACTTCATATGTCGGTTTGGTCTTTGTCCCTTCTTCACCTTTGGCCCCTTCATGTCTCCCATCCCTTCCCTTTAATGGTAGTTGTGTGTCTGATGTGTGTTTTTGTTTAGTTTTTCGTTTGCACAGCAGAAAATGTAATTGGCATTAGAAGTTTTTGCCCACGACGTGTTTTGTAATAATAAAATATGATTAAAGTTTTTGATTAAATTTATGCAAGTGCACACAGAGTTTACTTTTCGCATCGTCCACTGACCGACCGACTCTCTTTTCCCCTCGTCCCCCACTTTGTCTCTATTGGTCAGTTTTGTAGCCACCTTTCTATACTTATTAAGTTTGTTGAAATATTTGTTACTCTGTAAATAAAGATAAGTAAATATTCTTTTTAGTCTGTTTAAATATATGATAAAAATAAAAGTAGGCAAGAAATTATATTTAACCGCTAGGCGGCGCCATAAAATACACAATTTATGCATATGAAAGTGGTTTATTTTTTATTTAATGACTAAATTATATAATTTTAACAGTTTCTATGGAAATCGTGTTCAGAAATGAAGCAGTTTTTTACTAAGTCGTTGAACGCCAGGTGGCGCTACTGTATCATTATGAAATTAGACTGTTTGACTATTCTTATGGTTTTTTTTTGCAAGATATTATGATGTAATATTATTAATACAGGGTATATTTTGGTCGTTCTATTTATTCAGCCTTTTCTTACATTGGGTTGGGCATATTGCAGAGTTGTAGTTAGATGTGCTTGTTACTTGAAGTTGATTAAATTATGCCACATTGCAGACGTGTGAAAAACACAAAGGAGTTAAACAGACATAGGTGCAGTGTGTGTGTGTGTGGTGTGTGTTTGTTAAAATAAAGTAATCACCCAGCAGCTGGACATGGAACAAATGGACAAAAGAAATACACAAATATACCATCTGTATATGGCACAATTAAGTTCCAATGTGAATTAAATGGAATATTCCAAATCAAGTCAAAATGAAATAAACTATGGCATTCATTTATAATATTTTGATTTAGTTTAGTTTAGTAAACAATTCTTAAAAAGCTTATGTATTTATTAACTGATTAATGACAAAATTCTAAATGGAAATAGCTCTTAAGATTTCCTAAAGACTACAGAATAGATCCAGAAAATGTCTTCTGAAACTTAGGTTGTAAATAAATTCCTTAAAAGTACATAAACAAATATATTAAGACTCTTTCGGTTTCTTTATTCGAAAATGGTATTACAAGTTTCCATAAAAATATAAATTTAAAAGAAAAACAAGAAACAAGATGATGTAAAAGCATTTTGTTTATAACTTGAAAAGAATTTATAATTAATTAAGTTTACTTATTTTATTTATTGATTATTCTAAAATAATTATAGATTTTTTATAAAAAGTACTAATAATTTCTTAAACGATAGTCAACTTGGATTTATTTTTTAAATCTCATGGTGTGTGTGTGTGTTATTACCTCTCATCTCTGTTACATTTTCTCACATTTTTCAATAACCCAAAACCAAGGGAAAGGCACATACATATGTACATACAATGTATGTATGTATGCACATACATGCATGCCACAGTCATCTTTTTACCCTTACCCCAAATAAACATTTTTGCACATTACTTTGGATATACTCTCATACTCTGATAATTCATTTGCTGCCCGAACACAAGTACCTTGGGGGCCTTTGGTTTCACTCGCATTGCATGTAAATTACTTTCGAGTCCATTCTTTTTTTGGAGTTGGGCCTTCTATATATATATATATATATGTATATATGTACATATTATGTACCCGCTACTTATAAGTAATTATTTTTGTAATCCGCTTTTGTTGCCGTCTGACTGACTGTACTGTAATTCTACTACCACCTTCTTTCCTACTGAAACTCGTTCGTTCTGCTTCATCGTCATCATCATCATAATCATCAGGAACTACAAAGTGCAATCAACTGTTGGCGGGATGAAACAATGGTATCTTCTCTCACTTTTTATTGGGGATGCGGTAAGGGATGTACCGCTATGCAAGCACCTGGCCAAACGTATGCCCTGTCCAGGCGTTGGACCATTGCCGCCACCACAACCACGCTAAGCACCACCAACTTTCAGCAAGAGGAACAGCATAAGCATTCAACATCATTCGCATCGCATCAATGTGGAGCAGACGGTTGTGAGGGCGTTATCAATATGAAGTAGCAGCAGGCATCATAACAATTTGTATAAATTTTTTTTTTTTTATTTTATTTTATTTTATTTGAAAAAAGAGAATGAGAGAGGGTTTGGGAACCATTCGGTCTGCGTCTAGTCAGTCTAGCATGGACATCTTCGTCGTCTTCCATTACATATACTTCTTTTACTTTTAGTTGCTTTTAAGGCTTTTAATTTAACGAAAAAAAAAAAAAAATGAAAATGAAAAATAAAAAGAAAAAAAATATATTGCAGACCAGTGCAGACATGTAGGCGCTTAGATTTATGAGTAAGCAAATAAATAAAAAGAAAACAGCAAAAAGATAGAATAAAACCATTTGATGTTATGCCTTGTCATGTCTGAGCTTCTGCAGTCCATTTTTGCATGGACAATGAATGCATTTTTATCCATTTCTTCACACCCCCCCCATATTCCTCTTAGGTTTCTTTCTCGTTTTTCTTTTCATTTTTTATTTTTTTTCGCAAAAAATTGATACGTTTGCTGGGGGTAAACACAAAAAAAAAAAAACTGTTGCATATTTCGCAGCGAAACTCACAAATTGTTGACGCAAGGCATTAAGCAAGGCTTCAACCAACGTACAGGGCTAACTGGTAAGTGGAAATACCCTATAATTCTACATTGAATGGGTATATTAGATTAAACTGAAACTTACTTCAATCATTTGCTAGCAAAGTAAACGAAATTTATAAAAAAAAATCTTTAGAAAAGTTAACAAATTTACAAAATTTAATAACATATTGAAAGCTATCAAAAGAAATATTTAATTGATAACAATTCAATCTAAGTTTTGGCCTGTATACAGAAATTGGAACTATTTACCAATTAGTTAGCGTAAGAAAGTTGATTTTCATACAAAAATTAATGAAATGAACTTGTTCTAAAGTATTTAAAAATGTTTAATCAATAACTATATAATTTTATGCATAGATAACTGTCAAGTCGTATACCATTTATAAACTAATTTAAAGTATTTCTCTCTGTGTAGAACTCCCTCACAATATATGCAGTTTCAAGTCCTCCTCCATTCATCTCTACCCCAACTCTATGAAATCTTGGCTCTTTGCTATTTATTAACTCGTTGCATATGTTTTGCATGCAAACTGTTTGTCGCGCAAATAAAACACAACGTCGTCCTCGTTGACGACAACACGGGAAACAACACAACAGTCGACAAATGTTGCTTTTGGTGAGCTTTGGTCGCAATGGCAACCCTGGTTCGAGTTGAATTCTGCTAGCCAAAGTATGCTGCACTTTTTGCCTGCATCCATTTGGGAATGTCTGGCGACGAAAAAAAAAAACACATACACACACACAAAAAATAAATAAACCAAAAGAAAAACTGTTCAATTGCGTATGCAAGCTGGATTTTACTCCCACTTCCCTCTCCCCGGTACCTACTATCACCACTTGCTTTTCGTTTATTTTTCGTGTCCTTGATGAGACCGTTTTGCCGCTAGATTTATGTGGCATTTCGTTTGCATATTTCATTTGGTGGAAACAATTGTAGTTGATTGAATAGGAAATGTATTTGCCTTTTTTATTGCTTTACTGTTTTTTGTTTAATAAATATTTCATTTTATTTATATATTTTGTTTATCGTCTTTTTTTTTTTTTTTTTGTTTAGTACATATTTACAAAACTTAAAACTAAATTTTGCCTGCCTCTCAGTTAAGAATTTGTTCATTTCTTCTTATTTATTTTTCTAACCAGAATTGGTATAGACCTTTCGTCCATCTGGACGTATATAATACTCGTTTATACCTTGTGAATTTGTGACATAGATATTTTTATCATCTTCATGTTTTGGCTGTTGATAGGCACTACTATAACGATTATCGCTAATATAGTTTGTATTTGGATAGTTGTAATATTGCTCACCGAAACGTATATTACTTGATGAGGGCATATATTCACCATAGTTTAAATGATTTTGATTTGTATTAGTTGTTTCGAAACGATAATTAGAACTGGGTCTATGCTCATTGCTAACCACTAGACGATCTTCTTTTTGATCAACTTCATAATCATTTTGATGAGGATATTCGTAGCTGGGTGCATATGTGGGACGATTTAATATTTTACCCTTGCGTATATAACGCTCATAATGATCGGGAAAAATGATACGAGCACCACGTTGTGGTGGTGCAGATTCTGGATAAACGGCATTAGGTGGACTATGTGTTAATTGGTAATCCTCACGTAAGTGCTCCTCCTCTTCCCTTAGTTGTTCATTACGGAAAAGTTCTTCTTTACGCAATTGTTCTTCTTTTAAAAGTTGCTCCCTGAGAAGTTCTTCTCTCAATTGTCGTTCTTTTCGAAATTGTTGCTCTTCTCTCAATTGTCGTTCTTCTCTCAATTGTCGCTCTTTTCGCAATTGTTGCTCTTCTCTCAATTGTCTCTCTTCTCTCAATTGTTGTTCCTCCCTCAATTGTTGCTCTTCTCTCAATTGTCTCTCTTCTCTCAATTGTTGCTCTTCTCTAAAATGCAATTCAGCAAGTTCTTCTTCCCTTGCAAAGCTCTCATCATTGGTATCCTTAAAGACAATCCTTTTGCCGCGTCGCTTATTTACACCAAAATCACTTTCACTCAAACCATTGGGCAACACAACACGCCAACCTTCTGTCAAATCCTGAACCTCCTCATGGGGAAATCTTAATTTACGTTGCGCCGCCTCACGATTGAACTCATTGATAATATTCCTTTGCTTGTCGCTTAGCTTACCTTCCGTTGTCATCGTATCCGGAAAACGTACAATTCCATCAGGTTTTCCCTTTAATGTTGCCTCGTCTTCTTCACTTTCGATACCTTTGTAGTGCAGTATGCGACCCTCATTCCCCTCATCTGTTGTGGGAAATTGCAATACACCTATCAGTTCAGTATGAGCTTGGGCTTCTTCAGCTTCATCATCATCTTGAAATTTGACGACCATCTGTGTATCTAGATTGTCTTCTTCATCATGAAAATCAACGGACATTAAGTTGCTGAATTGACTATTATCATCATCTGTCTGAAAGTTACGTTTAATTTCCGGACTTCTGCGTCGCCTCCGTCTCTGATATTCCACACCACTTAAATATTCGGACAGAACCTGTGTAAAGAAGCTACCAATGCCACTGGCAATGTCTGTGCTAGGTTTTTGTGTGGGTCGCGGTGCCACTGGAGGACGTGGAGTTGTATACGTTGTTGTGGCTTGTCCACCACCACCACCACCACCACCACCCGTTAAGGCAGAAAGTATGCTAAACAATGAACCGCCGCCGCCGCCACCGAATTCACCTTGTTGGGCAGCAGTTGGTTTCTCTTCCGGTTCGCTAAAGAACTTGAAAAATCCACCACGATGATTGTTCAAATAGTGAATGATTTCCATCTAATTGTGAGAGATTGAAAACAGGAGAAGAAAAATAATAAAATTAAAATAGAAAAAACAAGAAAATGGATTATAAAAGAAATTTAAAAATTAAATAAAAACATAATAAATAAAAAAAAAATTATAAAAAAGAAAAATGAAATAATAAATAAAAAAATATTATATAAAGAAATAAAAAAATAAACAAAAGAAATAAAACAAAATATTAAAAACCAAAAATTTTTATAATAATAAAATATGAAGTAAAACAAAAGTTTACTTTTAAATATAAAATAAAATTTACCTCATTTTTGGGACATTTGGCATAGGTTTGTATACAACTGCGTTCACCACCGCTGATGCCAAGTAAAGCTGCACGACCATAGATAAGAGCAGGTGAAGCAGCTGGAAAACCAGCTAAGAAACTGTAAAATTAAAGAGAAAAAAGAAAATTGGAAATTTTTTTTTGGCTGTATAATGAAAAAGCATCTGCTGGAGACTGATTCATCTCATTATCTAACCAAACATTAACATTATCAGCCCCAAAACCATCTGTGTAAGCAATAGACGGCTGCTTATAAAACTTAATTGACTAAATGCCAATTTGCAACGAAAAGCCAAAACAATATCAATTTACAGTGAAGGCCCCCAACCTCTCTCCTTTCTCCCCCATAACAACACTCGTAGCTCATTTAATAGAACAATCAATATCATCGACTTGCATAATGAAGTCTAATCCTGGTTAACTCCGCTACGAAATAAGATGCCCTAACCATACCAATTTCCCCCCTCTCTCTCTCTCTCTATATCTGACTCTCTGTTTCGATAACTGTTTATTTTCCCTTTTGAGAAATGCAAATTTAATAATATTTACTTACAACTAAAGCCCTAGAATATATATATATATATATATTTACTATATATAGAAGGCCCATCTTTGGACCCTTCCTTTAATGCAACCACCCTTTTCTCTCCCTTTCTCTCTCTCTTTCTCTCTTTATACCTTTTTGGACTTACTTGGTTATAGCTGGAGATGTAATGAAACCTGGCAATTGGCCACGTAACGTTTGACCGGCAATCATCTGGCAGAGCACCTTGGGCACACATTCCAAATCGTCGTTGCGTGCGATGTTCTCTAGAGCTCTAATGAGTTGTGTATTGGGTGGTCGGGTATGCTGCTGTCCATGTCCCAATCCCTGTCCTTGTCCCTGTCCAGCAAATGCGCCTAAGAGACTACCCAATGGTGAGGAATGAGATATGCCAGAGGATGAGGTTGAAGTACCACCATTACCACCCAAAAGTAGATTCGTAAATTGCGGTGCATATTGCTGTGTAGAGCTAAACAGTGAGGCCAAAGTGGCTAGACTTCCCCCACCAATACCAGAATTTGTAGAGGGGTTGGCATTAGATGGACCTAAATGCTGCTGGTAAGGTGGTCGATAGTTGAACTGCTGTTGGTGCTGTTGTTGCTGTTGCTGTATTTGGAATGGAGGTGGTATCTCCCCAATTTGATACTCGTAGTAATTGTGTGGCGGTTCTGGTCGCTGTTGTTGTTGTTGTTGTTGATAGTGATGCGTAGGCTGGGGTTTGGGTCGCTGCAAATAATTACCAAAGTTGTTTGCATAATTAGACGACGACGACGACGATGATAACGATGGTGGGAATGAGGATGTATATGAAGTTGGGGCATAGGCCGAGGAACCGGAACCAAATGGCAACTGTATCGATGAGGCAGCTGCTAATGGTCTGTTGTCATTGACGTCTTGACGGTTGTAAAGAGGTCGCTGTACTGGACGCTGTGGCACAAAATTGGATGTCTGCTCAGCCGCATAGCTGGGCGGTGGGTAATCATGCGAATCGTATGAAATTTTATGCGATGGTTTTGTGGGCGATGGCGACGTTGATGGTGGTGGTGATGATGCCAATGTAGGTCTACGATATAATGTCGAAGGACTCTCATCGAACACATAGCCGGGCCTTTTCAGATAGACATCCTCAACAATTCCAGCATGTGATGGTGGTCGCTGTATTGTTGTACCCTGTTGATTATTACCCACAAGTAAAGACGATTGCACTGTATAGATCTGATCATTATCATTTTGAGGATATTCCCTTTGATATTGTATATAGGTTGGTGGTGCCGGTGTCGGTGTATAATGATAATTTTGTTGTGTATATGGATCTAAATAGCTAACAACTGGAGTTGTTGGTATCGGTGTACTGGCAAAATTTTGATATCCTCCATAATTGAAACCACCATTAGCACCACCATTTCCATTATTGGATGGCCTATCGTCACTGGGAAATGTAAATTGTTTATCCATTGCTATCGATTGTTGGCTTAAACTAGATGATAACGAGCTAGGAACTTGATGTTTATAGTTGGGTGCCAGATAACTAGGTGGAAAACGATTTGTATTAATACCATCGCTCATCACATCGGATGGTGTAAAATCTAACATTTGTGAGGGACGAAATCCACCATTTGTTACACGCGCCTCAATCTGTGGCCGTGTTTGGGATTCCGTTGAAGTGACTTCACTTAACGGCTCCGATGGAAAGAAATTCTTCAATTTAACCGAAATATGTCTTTGATGTCTGTACAAAAAAAAAAAAAGATGGGGAAAATAAGTTTTAAAACATTTTTATAAACTATTTTAATCAAGTTGACAATATACAATATATTATAAGAAATTTAATGAAATGAAATGAAATTTAATGAAATTAGGAAAAGAAATAATAACGTGCATTGGTTTAATCAACGCTAACTAAAAAACTTAAAATTATTGAAATATTATCTGAAAATTTATGTAGTTTTTTATACATTTAAATATTAATTTTGTTTAAAAAGTTTCTATAGTTTACGTAAAGTTATCAACTTATCAAATTGAAGTTGTAAAACCAAATGATAAAATGCATTAAACTATTTGGTATCAACCAAATAGCTAGACATTACC
Organism: Drosophila emarginata; assembly: GCA_037075365.1. Taxonomy (NCBI): domain Eukaryota; kingdom Metazoa; phylum Arthropoda; class Insecta; order Diptera; family Drosophilidae; genus Drosophila; species Drosophila emarginata. The sequence continues at coordinate 7,083,022 of JBAMCD010000296.1, forward strand.
CAAAACTTTATTTGAGTCTTAATATACTTAAAGAAGAAACAATTTAAATTATATTTAACAATTACAAAAACTAACAGAATTCATGTACTAAAAATGCGCTTAACTAAAAGTTATCTGCATTTTTTATTAATTATAAAAGAAGTCTACAAAAATGTCGCTAAAAATTATTTAAAAATAAATCAATTTTCCGTCTAAATAAACAAATCTTTTTTTATTTAAGTTATTTCCTTTAAAATCGAATTGATTATAATGCTTTAAAATTTAAAGTTATTTGCTTATAAGGCAATATTTATCAACATTCAATGATTAGCTAACTTTAAATCATTTTTCATTTCTACAACAAAAAAAATATACATATATCCCCCCTAACCCCATATTCGCTTGTACATTTATTTTCTTCTCTTCCCTGCGCAATTCTTGAATGTGATTTGCATAAATTAAAGTCACTCACTCATCATTTCCGTTGCTGTCGCTTGTTTCTGCTGGTATTGTGCCCACTTCCGTTTGTCCGCCATTTCTTATGCACAACACGTTGCCGGCTAATGCGATAATTAGAATTGCAATTTTCCATTGCATACTTTGAGGCTGTTGGCAAAATTGCATGCTGAACGCAGAGTGTGTGTGTGTGAGAGAGAAAGATGAATTATAGTAGTTAGGATGAGAGGGAAAAACTTGTCTCGGCAATTGGAAAATCCCCAGCTCACGTCAGCAATTCATAAGCGTAAGCCACTTGTCGTCGCACGTTGCCTGCAACAGGAGAAAGAGAAAGAAAAAAAGAAAATGTCAAATAAGAAAAATAAAGAAGCATAAAAACTTGCTGTCAACTACAAAAGAGAAAAACGCGCAATTTCTCTAGAGTCAAGGAATCTTCTTGCAACATTTGCACATAAATTTATAGATTTATCCCCCCCCACACACAAACCACACACACTGACATACCCGCCTGCCACTACTTTAACATTTTGGGGACATGGCAGACAAAACATTTGCATTCATATTAATGCAATTCTCACGTGCTCTCTTTCTTTGGGACGTCTCGAGCAAAAGCACTTGACATTTTGTTTAATTCCATTTTTTCCATTTCACAGTTTGGTTTGCTTCTATTTTTTTTTGTTTTTTTTATGATTGTGTGCCGTGTTTATGCAATTGCACGCCTCGACAGAAGTCGTCATCAGCTTTATATTTCAGCGATTTTGCAGCCACTGTGTGTACATATAAATATAGTGTGCATAATCATAACCATAATCTTGAGCTCTTTTGGGTGCTCTACTTTAATGTGTCTTGTGTGCTAAAATGCATATCATTCATATTATTATTGTTCACATTTCATGTTTGTCTCCCCATTATATTGACAGGCCTTGAAAGTTGAATGTACTCCAATAATCACTCTAATGAGTACAGAAGGTAGCAAAAGTTCTTACAATTATTAACAAAGATCTGCAAAAAACTTTTCTAAAGTTTGAGTAAATAGCTATAAATAAAAAGTAATGAAAGTGAATAATTTATAATCTCTAGAAATTACCACCCTTCATCCATTATTTCAATAGTTATAATTTTGCAAGTTTTTTTGTATCAAAAAAAAAATTTAAGATTTCTAATCACATTTTTTCAGCAGAGAACTGTAATGACTTTAAGAGGTCTTTAAGTTTTTGTCTTCATCTGTTTACTTTACTCATGGCCAACTTTAAGCAATTTTAGGCTCAGTTTGGTACCAAAATCATTAAAATTTAACCCTGAGTTGTGCAAAAAGATAAAAAAAAAAAACAGTATCAAATTTTAAACCAAGGCCTGCAAAATGATCAACAAATATTATTTATTTTTTTGGCCTTAGATGCTCGACACAAATATATAAAGTTGCAAAAAAAATGTTTGTTTTTTTATGAACTAAAATACAAATTGAGGTAACTAATATAATGGGCGATTTAATATTTAGTTTTTTAGTTGAAATTTCATTTAATTCTATTGAATCGAAAATCAATTTGGAGAAATGAAAAAAATGCAATTTCTAAAATATTTAAAATACATATCTTTAAAAAAAGCATAATAAAAATTTAATTTAGTAGATTTATAATTATTTTTACATTAAAGTTCTTTTTTATATTATTTATTATATTATATTATTATATTACATATTTAATTTAAAAAAATTTTAATTCTCACAAAATATTAAATAAAGATAGAACTAAAAGAAAAAGAAGTAAAAAAAACCCTAATGAGGTCGCCGACAATATAAATATTTCAAAAACAAATATTTCAGTCTTTCTTTTATTTGATTATTTTCTATACCTAGTGAAAGTAAACCTTAATCCATAATTTGGTATTTTTATTTTCATTTCGTTTTGCTTTTTGTATGTTCTATAGATACAAAACAAAAAAAAAATTTATAGTTTTCCAATGGTTTTTTTTATTGATTGTTCAACTGAAATTTAGCCACATTTGGCTATTGTTTCTCTTTTCCCCCTCAACTCGTGTGAGTTTCTTTATGAATTATGCATTCCGGGGCACACAACACGATGTGATGATGAAGGTTCGATTTGCATTTAAATAAAGTCAAGGTTGGACACACAGGTTTCTGCACACACACACACCAAAGAAAAATAATGGAAAAAAGATGAAATTTCAACAAATTCTCAGTAGACAACAGGCCAGTAGCAAAAGCACAGCTGGCCTCAAAAACAAATGAAAATTTTGATTATTTATGTTTATGTTATAACATAACTACATACATATATAAAAATGTCTTGTAGTAAAATTTAAATTTCATGCAATTACTGACTGAATAAGGATAGATGAAACCAACGAATGGACAGACGGACGCTTCTCTCTTTGGCAACAGCTGTAATTGCCAAAAATTTTACGAGAAACGACGACGACGAGCAAGTACTAGAAAATTGCATTTGTACGTTGATGCCAACAGGCAAAATGGTATGACGACAACGACGTTGCAGCACTAAAAACTGGAAGACAATTTCGACAGTTACAACAAGAAATGGCAGCTAATTTCAGTTGCACTACCAAAAGTAGCAGGTGCAAGGATCACAAAATGCAAACAAAATTTTCGATTGTCAAAGGCATACCACACGCATTCGCATTCCCATCAAGAATGATGACGGGGTAAGAGGGAAAGGGGAAGGCGCTGGCAAGTAAAGTCCATTTCAACTTGTGTGCTACTCCCATTTGGTGGTCGCTCCTTCTAATAAGTGAGGCGGACAAACACGAAAGGACACTTTACGCTTGAGATGTGTTTGGTTTGGTTTTTTTTTTTTTTGCGAAAGGGGGGAAAACGGAAACCAAAAAGCAACGTAGTCACATGTACGTGTTGTGCATTCTTTAATGCCAACCAATTACATAATCTAACCCTTACCAATCCCTACCCTAATCTTCCTACCTCTCTCTAATAATGTCTGAGGCGTGCTAAGTTAGCCGTCGTCGTCGATTTAAAAGTTCAAAGTGCAAAATGAGTCACTGTTTTTTTATTTTTTTTTGCGCAATTCTTCTTCATTGACAACGAACTACTGACTATACGAGACACAACAAACTTTCTTTTCTTGGCTGGCTGAACTTTGAAATTGTTTATATGTATAACTACTTCTTTTTTTGGTTAATGGTTATTTTTTTTTTGTTTGTCACAATTGTTACGCTTTGTTTAGTAGACAAATTGTTTAGGCCCGGCTTTGATTTGCACACTTTCGGTTTCTATTTTAGACACTTACACACACAACACTCTTTTGTCTCTGGGTAAAAACTGAAATCGAAATTGAAACTCTTAATCGTTGTTGTTGTCTTGTCTCTTCTCTTTCTTACTTTTTAACTGGTTTCGAAACGACGACAAAAAAAAAAAAAAATAAAACAAAATGAAGAAGAGTGAGCCGACCGAGCTAGCATGCGCGAGAAACGTCTTTCCGGCTTTGAGTGCGGTGCCCGTTTGACACGCGACAACGTAGCTGAGCATGCGCCAAGCCTCGAAAACTTGAAGAGTTTAAAAGAAAAAAACAAAACCCCACCTAAATAACATGGAGCGTCTGATCCGATCATGAAGACAGAGAGAAAAGTATTTGATCACAACGAATATGAGAGAGAAAGAGTAAATTAACAAAAGCAGCTGATTGTGAGGATGAAGAAATGGTTTAAAAGCAAATTTACAGTGAAAGAGGCAAAGTAAATGGCATCTTTTAAATTTTATCTACATATGACTAATAATAAATTTATAATTTTTAATATACATACATATAATTAAAGTATTTTTGAATTTAATTTAGGTTCTGTTATAGAAGAAATAAAAATTGGGAAAACAACAAAAGGGAGTCATAGCTTCACAATTTAACTTATTATAATTTTTCAACTATTTTAGTCGATTGATTGTTTGGAACATTAACATTTATACACTTGCTCCCATAACTCTACGTACACTTCCAGAAAGAACAACATTTTTTTATTCAGTGGCCCTTGTAATATAAAGCACTTTCTTTTTTTTTTTAAATCATTCTTTGCTTATCTATAAACTTATCCATCCATATCTACATATGTATGTACATAAATACATACATATGTACATACATACATACATATGTACATACATACATACATACATACATACATACATACATACTGCTAAAATATTTTGGCAATGCCACAAGACCATGACCCCATTTAACATAATGCAGAAACGGGTAATGTTTCCACACAAAAAAAAACAAACAAAACTCCCCGTAACTAAATCCATTGAACTAAAGACAAAAGATCTTAATATAGGGGTGACATAATAACAAGTCGTTGTGACACTAAAAATATTATAATAAATAAAATCATGCAAAAAAAAAATGTGCAAAAAGAAGTGCAAAAGTGTTATCAAAGAAAACATTTCTAAAAAGTTATTCCTAATAAATTAATTTGGTGAATGTTTTAGAATGAGCAAACCAACCTATGGAATAATATTTATTATAATTATTTTTTGTATTAATTAAAAGAAATTAAAAGCAATTTTAACATAAAATTATTGATGGGACTTACTGCCAGCTCAAATGATGTTTTATGATAATAGAATCTGTTTCAAATAACATTTATAACACAAGAACGAAACAGACAACAATTTTCTAATATTTCAATAGTTTTTTTTTTTTTACCCTAACCTATTTTTTACATTTTTTTTTTCACAAAACTTCTTTTTTTGTGTCTTATGCATCTCAGCAACATTTTCGCCATTTTAGAACTTTCGAGAGTCCAGAGAAAAAGCGTCCAATCATGTTGTCTTAGTGCTGCCACATCAGTTTATTTTGAGTATATGTAAATGCTCTGAAAACTCTGGCAGTTATTTTAAAGCTTGTAATTTTGTCATATCATGGATTAAACATGAAGAAAATTAAAATCAACTATTTTCTTGACTATCAAGAAGATGCTGTGATTTAAAATTATTGTTAAGAATGTGTCAAGAAATAATTTTTTTCAAAATTACTAAACCATTATTATCGAGTACTTTTTTTTTTTACTGGTACTCACTTTTAATATTTAATGGAACCCTGGAAACTGTTTCGGTCATTCTTGGTCCTCAGCCATCGTGGTTCACTGTCATTTGGGATCGACAGAAAGAAAGAAATTTGCAATTTGATTTTGCATAAAGATTTTTCAATATTTTTTTGTGAGAAGGTGAGTGTTAATTTTCAACAAAATATCTTTGGAATAAAAGTTATATGCAAAAACTTTGAACATATTTGTTCAGTTAAAGATTTGCAATGCAATTTTTTTTTCCATTTGTTCGCTGATTCAAAAAGTGCTGCCAAGTTAAGTTTTTTTTTTTTTTTTTCTTGGCTTCTTAGTTGACTTTGACAAAATGGAGGACATCAAGCCAAATGGAGATTCTCTTTTGAATTCATATCAACTTAGAGATCTTAATACACTTAATTTACAAGTCCAACAACAAGAACAACAGCAATCGAATATTATTAACAAGGAGCCAATAATGTATGAGAATAATGTCGAAGGAGAAGGTGCTGGTGGATCTGGTCCTGGATCTGAAGGCAATTACAATGTGACGGTGAATAAAAAAACCAATTTGATTATTAACTATTTGCCAGAGGATATGGTAGAACGGGAGTTAAGCGATATGTTTGGCAGATTTGGTAGTATACGTTATTTGAAGATAATACGTGATCCTCACACTGGTTTTAGTTATGGTTTTGGATTTGTCGATTTTGAGCAACCACGTTGCTCTGCCGTAGCCCAATTCCTTATCGATGGCCGTGAGGTGCGTGGAAAGCGTTTAAAGGTATCCTTTGCTCGTCCCAGATCTCATGCCACCAAAAATGCTAAACTATATGTATCCCGTTTGTCACCGAATATGAATGAGATGAAATTGAGACGTCTATTTGGTCTCTATGGCAATATATTGGATGTGAATATATTGCGTAATAAGTTCACTGGTCGTCCACGTGGTGTGGCCTTTATACGTTTTGATCAGCATATGGCTGCAGAAATGGCATTGGAGGCCTTGGATCAATATCTACCACCGGGTTCCAAACGTCACATTCATGTTAGATTTGTTATACCAAAAATTAAGCCACCACTAGGACTAAACAATGATAATAAATGGATGTCATCACAGGTCTCGAAACCATCGTCATCATCATCATCATCATCATTTTATAACAACAATAACAATTATCGTCAGTATCTTGGCTCACAGAATGGCACTTTTATATATGATTATAAACCGCAACGGTCAAATGTTGATTTTAATAATTTACGGCCCATACCAATGGAGCCACCACAAAATATATTCCCAGAACCGAAATCAACTAACTATCATAACTATAACAATCATGGCTATAATAATCATGGCTATAATAATCATGGCTATAACAATCATGGCTATAACAATCATGGCTATAACAATCGTGGCTTCAACAATCATGGCTTTAACAATTATGGCTTCAATAATCCTGGCTACAACAATTCTGGCTTTAACAATCCTGGCTACAACAATTCTCGCTTTAACAATCCTGGCTACAATAATTCTGGCTTTAACAATTCTAACGCTAACAATTCTGGTTTTATGTGGTAACAAAACAAAAAACCAACAAAAACAAAAGAAAGAAGAAATCAATCGATTCATTTGATTTAAAAACAAAGTAATATTTTTTTTTTTTTTATTATCCTCTAATTTTTTTTCAACAATTCATATTATACTTACTTTATATTAACCATTCATTTTTCTTACTTAACAAAATAAATAAATAACCATTCTTTTTCATCTTTAACTTGTAAATGGTTTTTTTAATTTTGGAATTACATATACAAGATTTTGGTGGCTAGTTGTTTGCTTTCTTTTTCTTTAACAACATTAACAAATTTATGAATTAGACTAAACATTTTTTAACTAAAATTTTTAATAATGAATTCAAATTGGAAAACTATTCAACCTGAGAAAAAATATTTAAATTTATTCTAACTTAAAAAAGAGAGCCAGAAAGTAGGAATTTAAAACAAATTTAAATTGTATATAATTAACATAATTTGATACAATTTTTGTTGTAGGCGTTTCTATATAGATTTCATATATATTAAATTTTATATAAATTTTAATATGTCCTTTATCTAAATAACTAAAAATCTTTATTTGGTAAACTATTTCATTAACATACATACATATATAGATTTATAGTTATTTATATATAGTATATATATTCTTTCTCCATTCTACTAATAGGATTAGTATTATATATATATGTATATATTTTTCTTAGCCAACATTATCAGGGTTGTTTTAATACATTTTCCTTTAAAAATATTTCTTATTCTTAGTATAATTAGATGGATGTAGATGGCGCCACAGTTTCCACTATAAAAGTGAGTGAAAGAGAAAATATTTTACAACCTTTTTTAAAAGAGTTGAAAGTGAGTGAGAGGGCATATATTTGAGGGGAAAATTCGAAGACCAAGTTGTATTTTATTAATTTATATAAACAAAAGTTAACTGTTGTAATTGCTTTGCTTTTTTAGGCAATGAGACCAATTCATTGAGCAAGTTGCAGTGCCAAAAAAAAAAAATAAAATATAAATTTATTTTGTGACCTTTCATGGTCACATTATTCACACCCGCCCACAAGCGGATATGAAAAGCAACGTGAATGACCAATCATTAATCAATCATGACCTAAACACAAGCAAAACTGTGAATTTGCGTAACTCCCGACCACACACACAAGCACACACACACACACAGAAATGTGGTATGTAAACAAATTGCACAAAAAAAAAGTTGGCAAAACAAAAAAAAAAACAAGAAAAAAAATTAATACATATAAAATTTCTGTTTAAAATTTTTTAGGTTGAATGACAGACATTGGCATAGATTCGATTAGAGGGAGAGAGGGAGACTGTAATATTCAGAAAGAAAGAGAGACAGATAAAGATGAAGACGTCACTGGAACAACCCAAAGACAAGCTTTTTTTTTTCTTATTATTATATTTTTGTTCATTTGGTTTAGGTTTCGCTTTCGTTTGACCGCCAAAAGCTGGTTAAGACAGCAGCATCATCATCATCACCAGCAGCAGCGATCTTTTAATGGGGTTACCTCATCTCAGCCAACTTCAACCGCAGCCCGTACCCAATAAAACGTGTAAATTATTATTACGATGAAAAAGAAAGCCAGAGCTAAAGGCAGGCAAATGTGAAACATCAGCGGGGGCGCTTAGTCTGCCCAGTCATTCATACAACAGTCAGTGACTACTTAGTTAGAGCAGCAGAAAATTACTCAACTTGGACTCAACTCAAGTTGACTTGAAATCATGGTTTAGGGGGGGGTGATGGGGTGCTCTTTTTTGATTTCAACTTTCACTCTTACCCAGAGATATATAAAATACAAACGATTTGCTTTAGCAAACTAATTTGTTGCTTGTTGTTGCTGCTTGTCATTATAATTAAGCCATTTATTGTTAGATTGGGCCAAGTTAACTCAACTCAACTCTACTCGACTGCTGCTCTCCCATTGTACAATAATAATTATTTTCATAGACTATTTGAAAAGTGTAACAAATGCTTAATTAATAATTGTAATTGATATATTACATTATAACAAGAGTTGAATGACTGAGCCAAAGTAATGAAGAAATATATATATAAATTTCCAACTAACCAAATGTAATATAATATAAACCAACTGTTTAATCGTTTATTTATTTAGTACTAAAATGTTATTGATAAATTTAATCTATCGATCTATCGTTAACAAATTACTTGTTATATATACGTTTCAATAATAATATATATTTTAGATCAGTCGAATCGAATAACAACCAAAATGAAAAACAAAAATTCAGAAGTAAAAGATTTATCCAACAAAGTTAATAAATAACTTTCTAATAGTTCTTTATATAATAAAATTTGATATAAAAAGACAAAACAACATGAGTTAATGTTTAAATTATTAATTCTTTTAATATTTTTTCGTAAAACAATTAAGGAATATTTCTTAATTTATATAAGTTGGTGTATTCCAATGATCATTCAATTACTAAATTTTATTGTAAAATTTTAAAAATATTTCAAAGCATTTGAATATCAAAATAGGTTTCAAGAATAAGAGAATCTGTGAGAGAGAGTTCACTGTAGTTTTCTTTCAATGAATTAAGGATCGAATTTTAGGAATTTAACTGATTTAAATGTGTTTTTTAATCAATTGAAAGCGAATATAAACTTTATATTTTTTTTATATGTATGTACCATAAAAACTTTAATCTTTATTACTCCACCTATTATTGTCAATAGAGATTAAATAGTTAATATATTTGACATATTTTCTAGAATAATTATAACTTTAGTTAATTTATTTTTCAGCCATTTGAATTCTTTTTTGTTTTTGTGCTGCTTGTCACTTCAAATGCAACGTTGCGTGAAATTCATATTCATATGTACATATGTAAAAGAAAGGAAAGGATAACAGTGTGGCTTTCCCTCACCAATTTAATATAGCTTCCCCAGCATTTACATATTATTTGTATATAAAAGCAAAGGTTGAATGCAAAAAGATTCAACTGTCAGTTTTGTCCCCAATGCATTTAATATTAATATCCAAAGGATAAAGTTATATTGGTAGAAGGATCAAGGGACGACTATGGGTATATATGACTCGTTGTGCCTTCATGTTTACATAAAAAAAGGTTGTTAAAATTATTATGAAATGCCTGTTGGCATGCAGCAAAGTTATATGGAAGAAAACCCGTCTATAGTCAGCAGGACAAATGACCACTTATCAAACGTGTAATGAAATATGTGGCGCATCTGTGCCGCATATCCTTTAGCTTCAGCCATATCCTTGTAGTTGTAGTTCCTTTGTGTGTGTGTGTGTGTGAGTAGCCTTTTGTCATGCTTTGGCATGTCATATGAATTATGTTGACTTCTTTTTTTGGTCTCCATTTATTACATTTTGGCTTTTTGACAGATTGCTAAGCGTCGTCGCATTCACATACATACATACATATACATATATATATTGTACCTACTCCATCTACTATATCCATAGCTATATCCATGTCCGTATACTAACCGGTTTCCGCACTAATTTCCGTAAATGTTGTCTGGGCTGGGCTTTTGGGTACTAACCATTAAAAGCCAAAAGCAAATTACTCATCACATCAATGGTCAAGTATTTTGCCCTTAGTTCCCTCTCTCTCTCCTCCTCTTTTTTATGTATGGTATAAGATGGTACAGGGATTTTAATAAATCGTTTCGTCGACAAAATGTTGTTCACTCTCTCAACCCAATAACAACAAAGACCTACACACATATATTTTGGCCAGCAATAGCTACCGGCTTTTATTAGTTTGTCAATAAAGTGCCAAAAGACGTTGATTATGATCGCTTGGCCCTTGCTTTTGCCTTAAACGTATGTACATACATACATATTACTTTTCACCCTTTCCCCATCCACCGGTCATTTTCTCTTGTGTCTGGTCTAAAGGTTATTTACGACTTACGGGCAACTATCGTGACATATTATCGAGATGGAGAAAGATATGACCATGTCTTTGTATGTCCTTTCCGTTTCTGTCATCTTCGTTCTCCAAATATGTAGATAAAACAAAATTCATAAAGTCTGTTAAACTTTTTTTCATTTAGTGATGTGATACAGACAGAAATTGTAAATATGTATAAATCTAGAGAAATGTCTTTGATTTAAAATTTATTATAATTATCGATAGTTGATAAATGATATATTGGTATTTCAATCGGATAATAAGTAACATTAAAAAGAAATTAGAAAATTATATATTTAAGTAGTTGATTAAAAAATTTTATTTTTATTTTTATTATCTTAATTCTTCTTTCAAAGATATGCGATCAAAATATTATATTGGTCTTTAGAAGATTCGAAGTTTTTCAAGATTGCAAGCATGAATGGAAAATCATTCCATCTACATATATGTAAATGTATGTACCGATTATATATTTCCTGAACGATGTCATTATAATCCTAGAAATTGATAAAAATAAGATTTATATAATAATAATGATATATTTTTGTTTACCTTTAATTATTATAATATGTAATTATATAAAATTTCAGGAAATTTCTCAAAATTTTCTCTTGATGCAGAAAGTGATTTTAAGCTTCTTCTCTTTCTTTTGTTTTTAGTAATTGCAATCTCTCATCTCTAGTTAAAATTTGCCAACTTGTTTCAGAGCATGTGAAAATATTTATGACAAAATGTGTTGCACACACTTCAATGTGGCTAAGATTTGTTTGGAAAGGGGTTGGAGGAGGGGGGGGGTTGCAAAAGACAAGTTTCTTACATTTGTGTACCTTGTTGCCAGATACACTTTTACCTGGAGGGAAGTTGGAGAGGGGGGGGGAATGTAACTGAGCGAGTGTGCGTGTGTGGGTGTGCGTTGTGCACTTTGTAATGAATTTTTAATGCATTTTTAAGGTCGAGGGTTTTTGGTTATCCCTGTTGCAAAACTCCTCGCAATTTTCGTTTAATGAAATTAATGTTTTTTTTTTGTTCTTTGCTAAAAGCAAATTAAGTACATGCATTACTTACAAACAGTCCAAAGAGATCTCCCCCACCTGCTGAAAAAATAAATACATACATACATACATATGATGAGCATAATTATGTTTTATTTATAATTAAATTACTTTTAAGTGGCTTTCAAGTGGCTTCATCTTGTTAAGTTATGGCAAATTTTAATTAAAACATATGCAAATATACATACATACATACATACATATGTATGTGAGAATGAGTTAAAAATGAACGTGGGGTAAACGGAACAATATTTATGTATGTATATACATAAATAGAAATTAAATAACTAATGAATACATATATTTTTATTTTTGCTTTATATTAATGTTCTCAAAAAAAATTCATTAAAATTGAGACTGTGAGAAAAACTTGCACCGTTTCATAAGAGGCATAAAACCGAGAAATTTCAGCAAAAATTTAAAAAAGCTCAACAGAAAATTAATATAGTATCTGAAATTAATGACATTTTATAAAATTGAATATACATATGTACATACATAAATAATAAATATCTTTTGTGCTATTTTTAAATCAAGAAAAAATTGCTTTCTTCTACTTTGTCTCTCTCTACTTTTTCTCAGTTATGTCGAAATTAGTTTACTCCAATTTTTTTGCAGTGTAAAGTTTACATTTAATCGCGACATTTCTTTTCGGTTCTCTTTCTAAAAACACATCAAATCTTATGAAAAATAAAGTACAAAGGAACAATGAGAATTGATTTTTGGTTTTTACTTTGCTCTTGGTATTCCACGACGACACCAGAATTATGTATGTATGTATAAATATATGAATATATACACATGTACATATGTATGTATGTACATATGTATGTATGTATGTATGTATGTATATATATATGAATATATACACATGTACATATGTATGTATGTACATATGTATGTGCGTTTCTAATTTAATATATGTATGTACATATGTATTGCCGGATGGCAACAGAAAATTTAGTTCTCTTTGCTTTCTTCCTTCCTTCTCCCCTTTATATGTACATCCATTCTCATGCCGTTTGATTTGAGTTCCAGAAATTTTACACAAATGAGAATTGAGCATAAGCATCAAGCATTGAATTAAAATTTAATTTAGTAAATTTACAATCCATTTTTCATTAATAGATAATTAAAATTATTATAACCATTAATTTGCCAATATAATTTGCATGAAGAAATGGATTAAAATGGATTCCGTTCAATTTCAAAAAATCATAAATCCCGATAACATTTAAGGGAAAGTAATCGAAAACTTAATCGAAATATTTTGTGAGCTCTATAGTAGGCTTTATTGGTTTGATTTTCTTCTCTAATAGTCAACATGGTTAGGTCGTCAGGTCTATGAATTCATTCTTTATTTTTCTCTTGACTTTGCAGGTTCTTCTCATTTTCTTTAATAAATAATAAATAAATATTTTACCCATTCTGGGTCTGACATTATATTTTTCCTTAGTTTAGCTTACTGTATCTGAAATACATACATAATGTATATTATTTGGACTACATAAAAATCATTGTTGCGTGTCCTAAATAAATGTCCTAATAATTTAATAGTCAAAATGGTTAGGTCGTCAGTTCTTCGAATTCATTTATTATTTTTCTCTTGACATGGCAGGTTGTCGTTTTCTTCATTTAATATATTTTTCGAGTACTCGAATTAAAAGATGCCTTTTCACGTACTCTCTGGAGCATTCGATGAAAGATCTACGCCTTTTGGTTCTGACATGTAACTCTTTGGGAACTTCGATTAGTTTCTTTTTTCCCTTTCGATGTGCGGAGGCCCCGACGATGATTTTATTTTTGTTGTAGTGGGCTCCAAATGTGAGTTGTTGTAATCCTGAAGTATTTGGTTTGTCACCTCGGCCAATATTTATTTTAATTAGCAGTTTTCGGAGTTTCATATCTTGGACCATGCTGCCATACCATATACATATGTTTGTACCACTGGATCAGCTCCGCTATATGGTAGCGGCACTTAGAACTGTGAACGGCAACTTCGTCCGCGTATTAATTTTATTAATTTTTAGGCAGAGGCCTTGCGGTTCTAACATGTAACTCTTTGGGAACTTTTGATAAGTTTCTCTTTCGATGTGTGGAGGCCCCGACGATGATTCTATTTTTGTTGTAGTGGGCTCCAAATGTGAGTTGTTGTAATCCTGAAGTATTTGGTTTGTCACCTGGGCCAATATTTATTTTAATTAGCAGTTTTCGGAGTTTCATATCTTGGACCATGCTGCCATACCATATACATATGTTTGTACCACTGGATCAGCTCCGCTATATGGTAGCGGCACTTAGAACTGTGAACGGCAACTTCGTCCGCGTATTAATTTTTAGGCAGAGGCCTTGCGGTTCTAACATGTAACTCTTTGGGAACTTTTGATTAGTTTCTTTTTTCCCTTTCAATGTGCGGAGGCCCCGACGATGATTCTATTTTTGTTGTAGTGGGCTCCAAATGTGAGTTGTTGTAAACCTGAAGTATTTGGTTTGGTCGCCTGGGCCAATATTTATTTTAATTGGCAGTTTTCGAAGTTTCATATCTTGGACCATGCTGCCATAGCATATACATATGTACCACTGGATCAGCTCCGCTGTATGGTAGCGGCACTTAGAACTGTGAACGGCAACTTCGTCCGCGTATTAATTTTATTAATTTTTAGGCAGAGGCCTTGCGGTTCTAACATGTTGCTTTTTGAGTACTTCAAGAAAAATTTTAGTTTTTAAATCTCCGATCTCCATTGGGCGATTCTTCTGCACACGAATTATAAAAAAAAAATAAGGCCGACAACTAATCAATGTTTCAAAATGTGTATGAAAATTATAAAAATAAAAATGTCAATGTTTGCAGAATTTTAAAAAACTTTCTTATTTCTGTATAGTCTACGAGATATGATAGTTAAAACGCTTCCGGATAAATGGCTGCCGGAGCACGTGCATTAAGCTGTGTATCCACAGTCGAATTTGTTCGACGAACTTGTTGTGTTCGAAGCGAATTTGAACGTGGATAGTGTTGTTCGAAGTAATTTTCGTGTTTGCAGTGCGTGTTCGACAAAAATAGAAATCGTTTTATTTTCTACGTGTTCGTCGGATTTGTACGACAATGGATAGAAGTGTTTGCACGAACATCATTTTTAAAAGCGATTTTGTAGCGAGAGCACATGTACAAGAAGTTTCTGGAAGAATTTATTGATTGGTTCAGAAATGAGCCTGCATTGTGCATTCTTCTAAAAATTCATGTATTGCCATCAAGGCCACGATTTTACATATTTTCGCGTCCATCTTTACAGCTCAAGAAATTTTTAAAAATGATGTTCGTCAAACGCTGTTTAACTGTGGATGCGCAAACTGATTTGTGTTCCACAAACGTGTTCGTCGAACAAATTCGTGGATACACAGCTTTAGCTGTTCGGCTATCTTCTATTGATATCAGGGTTGCCAGGGTTCACATTGTAATCGAAGCATTTTAAAATATTTTGGCTATTTTGTCATCATCTATCGATTTAAGGGTTGCCAAACTGGACAGTAGAATTGTAATCGAATATCGATTATTAATTTGAGCGCTAGTCACAATAAAAAATTATATAACTTAATAGTTAAATTTATTATGAATCATTTTGAAGGAAGAATCTGACTATGTAGCCGCTTTTATTTTAAATCCACTCTCAAATGTTTTATATCTTAAGATTTTATTCTCATTACATATTTGTGTTTCATTGATAGGTTCAAAGCTTTGCATTATTGTTGGAAATTATTGCCTATATACATATGTATAAAATATTCTTCAATTAAAATTGATAAATGAAATGTAGTTCTCTTTTCAAATTTTCAAAACATTCCCAATTGCCAATGAATGGTAAAAACCACAGGTAGTTAATTAACTTGAATTTATGGCAAAGTGTCAAATGGAAAAGGAACAAATGTTGCCATGAGTCGAGTCTCCTTTAATTTTAATAATTATTAAATTGAGCTAGTAGCAAGGCTGAGAGGAATGGTCATTGTTGTGGTCGCCTGGTTAGGGGCTGATAATAAAATACTAAACCAAACCACAGACCCCCTTTCATTTAACAAAAACTCTATTGTTTGTAGGTGTGTGTGTGTGTGTGTGTTTTTGTTCTGGCAGGTGTTGAACCAAAAAGTAATTATCATAAACTAAAATCATGAGCAAAACTTCAAGGGAAGGGTAGTTGACATGAGGGAGTTTAGCTATTGATTAGTTTTTATGTGGCAAATTTAATTGGGGAAACTTGTAAGTTTGCCATGCATGCGACAAATAATGCACAGATTTATGTACATATACATATGTACATACATATATACATATATTTTATATACACAAGCAATTCAAATTAAATTTTCCCTTGATTGACAGTTTGAAGAAGGAAACGGATGCCATGTGAATAGCTAGTCAGGAATTGAATTCATAGCTGGGTTATATATAATTGCCCTGACCAAAATTGTCAGCATCCTGTCGGACTTAAGCCCGTTAATAACACATCATTTTTGTGTGACACGGACATGCAGCCGTATCCGTATCCTGTTACCGGGTCGCGTGCCACCAGAAGCGGCAATTATGTGCATTTAATCCGCAAAAACCAAAACCACAAAAACTACAAATTGGTTTTAGGTAGGCAATATATTGATATATGTATACATACATACATACATATATACAACATATATAATATACCTTTGCAGCTTTATATACCTTAATTTGGTGGTTAAGTGGCCAGCATAATTCACCACCCTTTAATAGGGGGGTTGGTTTTCTTTTCTATATTTCATTTGTTCACATCATTTTTTAAAGTTAAAAAAATTGCTAAATTGCCAGCACTAACGAAAATCTATAACCCAGCTGCCTAAAAGTATACAAAGATTTTTTTTGTAGAGCCAAAAGCAAACATTTTTGAATATCAAACCAAACTGAAATATATTCAATTTTTTATTCTATATTACATTACATTATCGATTAAATGAGTAATTAAAATCATGACCTTCTAAAAAATGTTTTTCATCTGATAAATGAAACTTCGATTTAAAAATTCATTTTAAAATGTTTTTTATTTGAAATTTTTGTAGTGTTTTTGTGGTTTTTTTGTTTTTGTAATTCCATCTTACACATGTAATTTATGCACGTTTGTTTCATTTACGCACAATTGCATATATATATATATATTCTGTATATGTATATGCATATATATATATATATATGTATATATATATTGTGTGTTGTCTTATGAACATATTCATGAGATCATAATGAATATTTTTATATATATATATATAGATATTGGGGAAAAATACAGCATTATAATAAAATGTACAAGTTATACACAAAAAATAATCGATCAAATATGTATACATATATATATATACATACATATATACATATATATATATATACACATATATATATATATATGTAATTAAATTGAAAGTAATTGATAAATGTAGATGGCTTACAGAATAATGAAATATAATTAAACTTTAATTTTAAACATTGTTTAAGGTTTTTAAAATAATTTTATGTTTTGTTTTTTATTTTTTGCTGTTTTCTGCTAATACAAAAACTGAAAAGTTGGCAGCATTGTTGTTGTTTTATTTTTTTGTCACATTTTTTCAACTGTTTTGGCACCAAATAAAGAATTAATTAATTAATTACACTGAGAGAAAAACAAGTGAGCAACTCTATACAAAAATGGCAATTTTTCAGATACACCACACATATATATACAGATACGAATACAGATAAAATGATATATATATATATATATATATATAAAGAAAATGCTTAATTATTTATAAGAAACAAAACAAATGGATTCATTTTAATTTTAATTGTAGTATTTTGTTTTTTTTCTGATGTGATTTTGATTTTGTCTGTTTGATTGTTTTGTTTGTTTTTTCTGCCTTGTTTGTTTATTTGTTGTATTGTTTGTTTCAGTATTTATGGCAAACCAAAAATCACTTTAATTATAAGTATAATTAATAACTGATTCTTGGGCGCACGACCATAAAACTTTACCGAGATCATTATGAAAACTAATTAGCAAATGAACCAGCTGCAAAATTGGCTCATTTTCATAAAGAAATTTACATTGAGAGAAAGAAATTAATTTTAATTTTTTTTTTTTTAAAACAAAAAATATAAACAAAACAAAAGAAGAACAACAAATTTTCAATTAAGTTTTTCCCTTTTTTTTTGTTTTACAAATAAAATAAACGAATTTATTTCTAAATTTGTTTTTGTTTTTTTCTGTTTCCATTCTTAAAAACTAATATGAAGAAAATGTAAACTAACACGCTTGGCGTTAATATATAATTAATAATTCCAAACTAAGCATAATTAAATTTAATTTATTTAAAAATTGTCCCATAAATTATATATAATTTTTATATATATATATATATGTGTGTGCGTGTGTGTGTATAAAAAATCCATGAGATCAATGCGATTTTTGGGAATTGGTATTTTTTTTCTCTTTTTCTTCGTTTTTTGTTTTCATTTGTAATAATATTTTTTTGTTTTATAAGTTGATTAGAAAGAAATATATATTTTTTTTGTTTAATTTTTCGTTTTTTTGTTTCTGATTTTGAAATTTGCCCAAAGTCCCATAATAAGTATATATATTTTTTTTTGATTTATATTGTCGATGACTTTTCTCAACTTTGGCTAACTTTGCAGTGGGAGATCAATTGCTGTATGTGTGTGTATGTATGTGTGTGTATGTGTAAAGAGAATGTTTCCGTTCCTGTGGAAACTTGCCAAGGACCTTCTAGTAAAGACGAAACCGTGGAAGGGCATTTATTAAGATCTAAACCGTCTTTAAGGTTCGGCTAATGTGTGTTATTTACCGTATTTACGAGCGTGTGTGTGCGTGTGTAAGTGTTTGTGTTCCATTTCAATTTCCATTTTTAAACAGAGATCTAGTGAAATCATTTTCCTTTTGTTCCGTTTTTGTTTTTCTTTCAACTTTTTGGCAAATTTCAAATTCAAAAAACAAATCTTAAAAATATAATAAAAAAAAATCCATATATATATGTATAAATTGTGAGACCAATTTGAAGAAATAAACAAAGCAAAAAGCAAAAATAAAATACAAATAATAAACTTATGAATTAATAATAATTACAATTATAATAATAATCAAAACGAAATTTAACTAAACAAGAAAAAAGGGGAAAACACAAAAAAAAGAAAGTAAACATCACAAATATATATAAATATATATATATATATATATATGAAATATCTGTATATATCTATATATATATATGTATATAATATAAAAAAAATGGTTTTTCTTTTTTTTCTTGTTTTAACAATTAAAGCTAATTATGCGTTTTCTTTTTCTATATATATGTTTTTATATATATATATATAATTTTTAATTTTTACTAATTATTTATATTTAATTATAATTATAAATTGTTTTTTTTTTTTATTGCAATTGAAATTACAAAGCGAAGACATTGAATTGGAAGTAGAAGAAATGCAAAAAATAAATGCAAATATAAGCAAAAAAAAAAATTCATTCAAACTATTCATGGCAGTTGGTTTCTCTTTTTTAACTTACAATTTATTATTTTTCTTATTTTGTTTAGAAAAATATTTAATCCAGAAAAAAAACTGCATTTAGCAAAATTGTTAGCAAAAATATCTGTAATTTTTTTCTTTTTTTTCTCTTTTGTTTTAGTCTTTTGCCAGTCTAGATTTTGGTTAGTTTGAATTGTCGTTGAGTTTGAAATTGTTTGGTTATACCGTTGTTAATATATACAAATGTATGTATGTATATTGGTATAATCATGGTATATATATTGTTCTTGTGTCCCGTCAACCTTATATATTTTTTTTGTGGTTTTTGTTGTTAATTGTTTTTGTTTCATATTCTTAAAGATTTATCGGTTTACGATTTAATGACTTGCTGCACTTTTAATTGTTTTTCCTTTTATTTTTTTTTTGTTGCAGTTTTGCAATAAATTCGTTGCACTTAATCTTATATATATTTATAGATGCATATAAAACTATATATTAGAATGATTTTCACTAAAGATTATAATTGATAATTAATGAATTATTGTTGGATTATTGTTGGTTTCATCGTGCCGCAAAAAAGCCGCAGCCCATGGCAAGTACAAAGACGGTAACAACTGTTGGCCAAGTGAAACTCTGTGGTGGTTTCTGCAATTAGATTAATATAAAAATAAACATAATATATTAAATTTATATTCCAATACTAAATTGATAATTTTCATTTATTATTAAATATAGATTTAAACTTTTCTTTGGTGGAATATTGAACGATATTTACTTTTTGTTTGGTCAAATATTATAATTATTAATCTGACCTTTTCACCCTCCTTTTCTCTCCCACAAACTCGTAAAACACACACTTGACTTTTCCTACTTTCCTACCCTGTATAAGTCCCCCCTCCCCTCGCATATCAATGGTTATATAATTTACACTTATTTATTTGTTCAACATTCATGCTTGAGTGATTTTTCTATAACTAGCGCACGTGTGAATGATAATCGTATCAAAGATGAGTACTTTGAATCCACCCCAAAAATTATCAGGAGCAATGTATTATGCAAATTCTTTTCTTTTGGTCACTATTTTTTTTTTGTGTTTTTTTTGATTACATTTTCAATAGAATTAGTAATAATATATACGCATTTATGCGGGTAAATGGTATGAAAGTCATTTTAACATGTGTTAGAATTTACTTTCGACCTTTTTTGATATCAATAACGAGGTAATACTCAACCTGCAACTATTATTTCTATTAGAAATTTTTTTAATAAAATAGTAGTAAATTAGTAAATAAGATCGAAAAAATTAAAAACAAAATAAGTTTTTAAAAAGTCTTTGAATCAGTCTACCAACAAAACAAATCTAATTTTACGGATTTAAATTCTATTGTCTTTGCACTTTTTAAATAGAAGTCGTCCGTCGTCTATCAACTTTCCAGTTGAAAAAATTTACTAGAAAAGTCTTTAAAAATATTCACCAAAATCAAAATGAAAAATTCATAGAGCTTATGTCTATATACAATGAATGTAAATAATGAAACCATTGAAAGACTAATAAAAAACATTAAATAAAAAAATATTTTAATATTGATTCTCTTAATTAAAACTAAAAACTTTCACTTAAGAATGAAAAAAGAATTAATTTTCACATACTATATAGGATAGTATAATATATACATATTTATATTTCATTTCATATCATTTATGATTTTGAATTGTATGTGGATCATTGTTCCATATTGATTCATTTAGTGAATGAAGTTCCATACTATATTTATGTATACATATATACATATGTATGTATGTATTTAATACAGTTATTCTATTTGATTATTAAATTTCTCACGATCTCATTTAAAGTCGAGCGAATCATATTGAGATAAGGTCACTTATTTCAGAGAGCAAAAGAAAGACAGAAAGAGAAAAAAAATTTTGTAGAATGAAGAGGTAAAGAGTGCAGCTTCCCAGGCTTTAAGTAAAAGATAAGGCAATGCATTTAAATTATAATAACAACAACAATAATAATAATAAAACGAACCAAGTGGTAAAGCTTATCAGCTTATATGTATGTATGTATATATATATGTATGTACAGCTAAGTATGACTCGGCCTCCCTCACTCTCACTCTATGTGTGTGTGTGTGTCATAAGTAATTGCGATTGAATTTCTTTAAGTTTTTCATTTCTTTTAATTGCGCAGGCAAGAAAAAAAAGAACCATACATACATATGTATATATATATAGTTTATATATATATATATATATATATACATACATATATAGAAAAGATACTTATAGTATATATAGCCTACGACACACATGTGGCAGTAAGCAAGTAAGTAAGTAAGTAAGTAAAATAGTTGACACAAAGGCTAGACACTGAATGACTTAAGGAGGCATAAGACAGAGCTAATGTGTAAGTGAGGTAGTGGGGCTAAGGGGGAGAGGGGCCTCGATTAACATAAAGTGACGATGCAAAGCGAATGAGAGGCAAAAAAAAAAAAAAAAAAAGAAACAAAATAAAAATAAAAAGACACACTGCGCAATTAATTTTTATCACACTTTTACCATGTGCAAAGTTTTCTAGATATATATACTATACATATACATACATATATATATATATGTATATATGTACATATGTATATAGTATGGAAAATATGCAATGGGCAAAAGTCTTTTACTGCCTCCTTGTGGCAATTTGTCATTCCTGGAAACTATATATAGATATTTCTTTTCGCTAGTTGTTGCTTTGAAAAATGTTTGCCACGTGCCAGCAATTGCAATTGCAGCAGATGATGTTGCAGCTGATGTTGCAGATGCTGCTAAAAGTTAATGACCCTGTTGTACTCTATTATGACTATGTTTTCTTACCTTCTGTTTGGCCTGAACATGGCTAATATTGTTGTTATTGTTGTTGTTGTTGTTGCTGTTGTTGCTATTGTTGTTGCTGTTGTTGTTGCTGCTGTTGTTGCTGATGTTGTTAGTAATGTTGTTGCAGTTGTTGCTCTCCGCACTAGATGAATTATATTGATTGTGTTGGGCATGTATATTGTGGGCATGGTTATGCGTATTATTATTTGGGCTGCTTGGTCTATGATTTGTATGATTGTGACTATTCTTCTTCTTACGCTGCGGTATACGGCCATTGAACTCCTGCAAACGTTCACGCCCGGCCGTAAAATTATCATAACGATCATCAAATTCATCCCAACTGGCCTCATGATCGCTCAAATATTCACGCTCATCCTCACCAGTCGAGGTCAAACGTTTGCTAAAGATAGAGAGATGACAAAAAATATTACTATATAGTAAAGGAATAAACATACATATATACATATATATATGTACATATATATAAATGTAGAAACAAAATCATCGTCATAATAATTTATTATCAATGGCATTTCATAGAAACAAACAATTTTAAAGTGAATATATATTACTAATCATTTATAATTAATCTATATTTTCTTTTTAATATTTTTGCAATTGATTGATTTTTTTTTTTTTTGCTATTAATTAAGCTAATTATTAGCTCATCAAAGGTCGCAATTACCTTGAAATTTTTGTGATTACTTGAAAATTTATAGATCAATCGATCTTGTATGGAATATGCTTTATAATTTTTACTATGTCGATAGATTAACCCAACTTGTATGGGCTATATAACTATTACTATATATATATAGATGAATCGATATTGAAAAGAATTAGATATATGTTTAATAACATAAAGGGAAAAAAGTTCATTTTAAGTTTTAAATATTAGAAGACAAATTCAAGTTCAAGTAAAGTTAGAATCAAGTTAAGCATTTTTGAAGGATCTTTACAAATTTTTCACTTTACTCTCTTTTTTACTTTATAATGAATGAAATATTCAAAAAATTAAAAAAGTTTAAATTAAATTTACCCTTTGTTTATGAAGATATTTTATAAAATTTATTTGTCGATTTAAATATTCTAAGAAAGTAATTTATTTTAATAATTTTTTTTTCTTTTACCAAAGTTTTCTATTTTTAATGGTAAACCATATAAAGTCAAGTTCAAGTTAAGCATTTATTTTTTTTTTTGTATAATTTTCAGAAATCTTTCTAAAGATTTATACATATTTTCTTGCTTAGAGTTTTCATCTTATAAAAGAGAACGAAATGAAGTTATGTTCTATTGCTATTTTTATTTTTTCTTGAACTTTTTGTTTAGTTTAATAGATTACATATTAGTTGTATATTTTATTTTGATTACTTACCGTCTGGCTGCATCTGATTGACTGCGTTGTAGACGCATCTTAAGGCAATTTGGCGCCAATGGTGTTGATGCAACCAATGATGAACCATGACCATGCCAGCCAAAGGCTGCCGCCATACCCGACGATGATGATGATGATGTTGATGATGATGATAATGTGGCAGTGGCTGGTCCCGTACACATATTGACTGTATTCGGTGTGGGTGGCGGAGTATATGTGGCATAGTAGGCACCCTGTGGCAACTGTGACGGCTGCATTCCGCCATATGAGGCCGGATGATGTTGCAGTAAATGCGGCGATTGTTGCGGATAACTGTGGCTATAGTGCAACGGTGGCGCTGACTGTGGCGCCGGTGGTTGTTGTGGCATTGGTTGTGGTGTCGATGGCGCTGCCGGATACGGTTGACGGAAGAAACCCAGTTCCTCGCCAGAGGCAAAACTCACACTAGTACGTGGAGTTCTTGGCTGTTGGGATGGACCACCGTGATGGGGAAAGAATATTTCACCTCCTGTACAACTGCAGGATGGGCTCGGTGGTGGCGGGTATTGAAAAATTTGCGATGGTGCTGCAAATAATACAAATATAAAGATAAAGAAAATCAGAAAAGTTATATAAAAGATTGTCAATTAAAGACAAAAAAAAAAAAGAGTAAATAAAATAAGCGAACAAAGCTTTGCTCCCAGTGACAATGTGGGGAAGTGTCTAAGGTCGTTCGATTCATTGTTTGCCATTTTTTTTTTATTTGCCACTGCCACTTAGTGTCGAGACAACAACAACAACAATAAATGTTGCTATAATTATGGCAAGTCCTCCTCATAAAAACCGCCCATAAAATCATCAGGTAGCCAGGTAGTTATCTATCTTTCACCCTCCCTCCTCCTTATCTCTTTCTCATCAATATTGAAAATTCTTTATACGTATTTAACATAAAATGCTTTCAGTAATTTAATTTGCAAAATGGTGATTCAATTATAAAATGAAACATACAAAAATCCATTACTAAAAAAAGAAACAAAATAAAAAGAATACTAAACGACAGAAGACGCAAAGAAGTTGAAAAGAATCTGAAACACAAAACCAAGTAAATTGCAATAAAAAAAATGATAAAAGTGGAAAATGTCATACAAAGCAAAAGAATGAAAGATCGCAAGAAAATACAATGAATGAAAAAAAAAGGAAAGTAACTGCAAGAAAATAATTAATAAAATGTAAAGTAAAAATACTATAAAAAAGGCAAAGGAATAAGAGCAAAGTGGAAAAGAATGATGTGTGGAAAACAAAGAAAATGAGAGGGAAAAAAGAAGTAAAAAAAAGTAAAAAGTAAAATGAAAGATAAATATGTATGTAAATATAAATAAAATTGCTAATGAAACGATAATAAAAAGTAAAAACAAAAATGAATAAGAAAAAAAAGGGTAAAGAGATATTTCAGTGGGAAAGGAATTTGTGATAAGAAAGCAGAATGAGACAAGCGACTATAAAATTAAAATTAAAAATGATTTTTTATTACAAATAAAAGTAAGAAATATTAGCAAAAAAAAAAAACTGATAATTAAATATAAATAAATAAAAATTTAAACTGTTATGAAAAACCAAATTAAAATTAGCAAAAAAATTTAAATATAAAAAAAATTAAACTAAATAAATTTTAACTTATATTTTTAAAAATTTTTAAATATTATATAAATATAAATTGAGATTGTTATAGCAAAAAACATGTTTAGAAATTAGAATAATTATTTTTTATGATTCCTACAAATAGATAAATATATATTTTTGTTGCTAATTTATATTCCCTGCAGATATATCTAGCAAATGTATTATATATCTAATATAATTATTAGTATCTTAAATAATAAAGCTTAATGTTTTTCCATATACTTAAATTGTAGACTTAGTATCATTACAACTTGACTTGTAATTGAATTCAAAAAGTATTTGTAAGCTACTTACGACTTCTACACACACACAGAGAGAGAGAGAGAGATAGAGAGATAGACCAACACTTGTGGCATCATTTATGTATCTTGTATCTTTAAATATTGCCATAAGCGAGTTATATTTCAATTTTTCTCCTTTCCATTTTTTTTTTTGTGTTGTTGTATTTTTTTTTGCAATCTCATGCAAATTGACAACAAAAGCGTTGATAGCTGCTGGCCACTTGATATGCGCATAAATTGTTCGCCCGCGCTCACTTGTTCACTCACTCTCATTTGCAACGTCACAATGTAAATATATACAAATATATATACATATATATATGTGTATATATGTACATATGTATAAATATAGTAGTCGTGTATGATTTCTAATTTCTGATTTCTTAATGTTTATCTACTACAAATGATTGATTGTTATGCAAAAAAAAAAAAATAAAAAATGGAAATAAAATTTTATACAAATCACCAGCGATAATGTCTCAAGTATGTATGTAATGTAATGTAATTGCCCTCCCCACCCCCACCCCCCCTCTCCCCACACCACTCACCGATATATAACTATCCAACTCAAGCACTCCGGGGAAGGCAAAATTGTCTTTCCTTTTGGGGCACTTAAAATGTGCTTAAGATGCTAGATACAGACCAAATAATGTCATTCAACGTCAACCTGCAGGCGTACCATTCCAAGTAACTAATTCTATTTTATTTTTTTTCGCTTAGTTTTGTTTCTTGTTTTTCTTTTTTTTTTTTTGACCCAATAGCCTTGAACTCGAACAGCAGCAAAACTGCAACAGCTGTTATTGTTGCATGGTAAAATGTTCTCAATGTTTTGTCAGTGTGTGTTTAATTGCAATGAGCCACTCCTTGGAGCTCCAAGCAGCTTCAAGCAGCCCCAAGCATGTGTATCTTTCAGATACTTTATGCCATTTGAAACTAGTTTGCTGGCTAGCAGGCAGCTGCCTGACTGACTGCCTGCCTGCCTGCTTGCTCGCCTGCCTAAGGCTAGAGCTCACGTGCAATTTAACCTTGAAAACACAAAAAAAAAAAAAAAAAAAAAAAAAACTAACCATATATAAAATCTGCCAGTCCAAGTCCAAACCGAAGTCAGGCATCATTAATGCTTGTACTCGTACTTAGATGCAGCTAAAGCTGAAGCGTTGCTGCTGTTGGCCAGCTTATATAACTAGCCAAGTCAACTAAAGTCAAGTCAAGCCAATCCAAGCCATATGCTGGTGCCTTTATGATGACGATGACGACGACGACGACGACGAGCCAGAGATAAAAATGTTACAACTAATTGCAAATTGTGTGGAAAATTACATTTGCATATGAGTATTTTGGTTTGATGGTGGTGAGCAGATTTAAAAGGGGTGCGGGAGCCCATTATGTATAGATGAATTTATGATTTCTAAGGTGTGATATTCCTATATATTGCATATATATAAATTGATATAAATATTTATATATACATACATATATAAAGTATAAATACTTATATTTGATTACTTCTTTCCACAGGCAATTTGTGTCATCCTTACACTTTGAACAATAAAATTTGTTTAGAAATAATCAAGTAAAAAATATGGGTAAGTGGAGAAAAGAAATAATATTTTATATCAAGCAAATATCAATTAAGTCGCCCCCTTAAAGTAGGCAATAAAAATGATATTAAAAGAATTTATAAAATGAAAAGATTCTAAATGTTATATAATTGCTTTTTATAAATAAGTAATTTTAAAAATTTTTAATTCATATATTTTAGTAAGATATTCAAAATTTAAAAAAAAAAAAATTAATAAATTGAATGCTATTTTAATAATGAAAAATATCTAAAATATAGACACATATACTCATATACTTATATTTATATATTAATAAGGAGCCAAATTCAGAACACTTGCAGAATTGTTAGATAAAAATGATTTTAAGTAGTTGGACATACAAAAATGGAATTAAATAGTCTCCAAATACTTTTTTTCTTTGGTTTTCTGCAAGAATTTTCTTTCTGAGATTTATTTAATTAAAAAATTAATAGTTGGAGTATTTTTGTTTGCTTTATTTTGTTTAAATCTTTAATAGATTTTATATTTCAAATATTTCTCTTAGCTTTCCTTTATTTTGTTAAAGTGCATTTTGCATTTTTATTGCCTCTTTTGATTTTTTCAAGTGTATTGGGCCAACTCTTATAACTATTCATCGACCAACACCTTAACAATTTGCAGTTTTCTGTTTTTATGATGCCAATTTCTAGATGCGGGTTAAATGCAATTGTCGTTCGTTCGTTTGTTCGTTTGGATGGATGGATGGTTGGATTGGTTGGATTGGTTGGATGATCGTTTGGTTGTTGCTTGGTGACGAAACGTGACCAATTGTTATTTTGTCATGTTTAGTTTATTTTTTATTCGTTATTTCTGCGTTTTGTTTAAGGGGGGCGGGGATGGTGGTAGGTGAGGTAGGACAACAACGACAATATGTGAAAAATGTTTTGTAATTGAATTACAAATTCAGCAGAGCAGTAACTGAATCTAAAATAAGGTGATTAAACCAAAGATGAGAGGTTTAAACGTTGGGCACGAGAGGGGAGCCATATGCAACGCCTCAAAATGCAATTATGTGTATAATTTACTTTGAGTTTGAGTATTTTGCAACAATTTTCTAAGGCCGCTGCTGCTGCTGGGCCTGACAGACAGACAGACAGACAGACAGACAGAGAGAGAGAGAGACAGACACACATACAGCTGACAAACATCAATCAACAGAAAAAAAAAAAAAACCCCAAGTCAAGCTAAAAGTTTAACTAAGCAGAACGCTCAGAAAAGCTCAAGAACAATTTACACGGTCCCGAGGCACAAACAGAGGAAAATGCATGTACTATACAATAATAATAATAACAACAAAAGCCAAACACAAGCCTAGGCAGCGGAAAAACGTGAAAAATGCTTCACTGTTACGCTTTAGTTGGTTTTGTTATTGCTTCGACTGTTGCCTGCCTGCCTGCCTGCCACAAAAGAACAAATCGTTGAAAATGCATTTTTAGTTGTGCAGTTTGTAAAGTTGATTACACCAAAAGCAAAGGCAAAGGCAGAGTCAGAGGCAAAGACTCAGAATCATAGAGTCAGAGTCAAAGTAAGACCCGCATAGCATATGCTGCCTGCTGCTCATTATGGCCTTGAAGTGTGCATAAAAACTATATATATGTATATATATACATGCATACCTACCTATATATGTATGTATGTATATATATCTAACTATGCAAGTTACAAAAGTGGCAAATGTATATGGAATATATCTGTTAACTACGTCGCATACAAAGAAAATTGAAATTGAAACGAGTTTAACTGAAAATGTTTTTAAGTTGGTCAGTGGAACGGAATGGGCAAGTGTGCCCACTTTGATCGCTTTGAAAAATGATGAACTAAGTGCAGGAGAAGGGTGTGGGGAAGTAGTTGCTGATAATAAAGTGTTTAGAATTAATGAATGGCTCTCAACAAGTGAAGAGGAAACAAAAATTAAACTTATCAATTGAATTCAATTTAATTAATCAAACTAAATCTAAGCTTTTACCATAACTTAATTATATATAAATAAATATATCTAATCATATAATGGTAATTCTATCAGTTAATTAATTATTTAAATAAAGTCTAATTTAGATTTTCTATTTCTATAAATATTAAATCATGATAAATGTATTTTTATATTTATTTACTAGAAAAAAGTACTAACTTTTTTTTATATATAAATATATATTTATTTCTTTGTAAATATGCATATATTTTGTTTTTTTTTTAATTAATCAGAACCAGTTTCCCTAATTTAAATCTGATTAAAGTTAAAGGATTTCATTTTATCATATTTTGTGAATCTCAAATTTAAATTTATGTTTGTTTCTGTTTTTGTTGTTGTTCTTGTTGCACATCTCTTGTTAAGTGTCAAGTGGCACAAAAGTCTGACATTTATTGATGAGATTGCCAACAAATAACTGACAGCACAAAGGAATGCCAAAACAGAATACCGTTTGTAGGTAGCCAAAAAAACAAAAAAAAAAAAAAAAAACAAAAAAGTAAAATAAAATGGAATTTCAAAATGTTGTACAAAAAATGTTAATGCAACTCTTTTGTACAGTTAGTTAATCAAAAAAACAAAAAAAAAAAAAGAAGCGCCCACACACGTTGACAAAAAAGAAAATAAAGTATCCGATCTCCAAAAGATTTTCATCATGCAGCTCATTTAAGGCGATTTACTTGTACGATTATGTGACTGTACATCATGTCTGTCTCTCTGTCTGTCTGTCAGTCTGTCTGTCACGATGTGAGGATTACAAATTTGGCTTGGACAACAGAGTCACACATATCAGATTCAATTAGGGGAATTCAGGGACAAAAAAAAAAAAAATAATAAAACGGTTAAATTTGTATTTTTTAACAGTTTTTTACGTTTAAACCAAACCACACTATCTGATATATTGTATATATGCTATATATGTCTGATGATGATAAATACGTAAAGACCATTTTGGGGATTTTGACTTTTGAGCGAGTTTTTTTTTTTTTTCATTATTTCATTGTCTCTCATTTTTATTTGTTCTACGGAAACCAAGTTGAATGTCAATCATTGTTCGATCAAAAACGAAATGAATCGAATCATTTATGACCATATCCATTTGTTTAATTACCAATTTTGGTTAGCTCTGCTAATTAGAC
Source organism: Drosophila emarginata (assembly GCA_037075365.1). Lineage (NCBI taxonomy): Eukaryota > Metazoa > Arthropoda > Insecta > Diptera > Drosophilidae > Drosophila > Drosophila emarginata. Next base: position 7,113,474 of record JBAMCD010000296.1, read on the forward strand.
ATTTGTGTAAAACGTTTTACCGTTACCGTTTTAAAACAAAAAATAATAATAATAACAAAGTATGCGGAAATTATGTATACGCAAGGTTAATCACAAGGAAACAAAAGTGAAATTTCTTTCGTTATTTCGTTACCAAATTTGTGAATCATGTGAGAAAGTTCTTATGAAATTATTATCATCATCATAAGGAAAGGTGAAAGTTCTTTGTTAGAATTATTTCATCAGATTAATACCAAATGTGGCCATTCCCATATATACATACATATATACATTTTAGTTGTATAATAATCAAAATAAAGTCGGCAAATTCCAATTCAATACTTTGATGATGCATTCTTTTTTTTCTGTATTTTTTTGCTTTTTTTGTTTTATTCTCAGTGAGATAATGTTTTTGTTTTATTTTTTTCAATGTTTTTTTTTTTTTTTTTTTTTGTATTCAATGCAAGGTCACTTTAATGCGTTTATTAAAATATTTCCACATTGGAAAAAAAATAAAAGAATTTGTAGAATTATTTGCCGTTTGAGAATGCTAGTTTTCCCTTCCACTTCGTTTCTTTTATGTGTGTGTGTGTGTGTGTGTGTGTGTGTGTGTGTACGTGTGGAATGAGGAATTGTGTGTAGGAGAGCCAAGACACTGAGTTTTCTTCCCAAGTGGCTTTCAATTCAACTTGCATATCAGACAAATGTCTGAAAATAGCTCAAACGCTTATCATGCGTCAAGCCAAATCGTTTTTGTTGTTTCACAAAGGGGTGGGTGACTGCAGAGGGGTGGGATTTGAGAGGGAAGTGTTTGTCAATGGAATTGTTCAATATTTTAACAAGCGACAGAGACTGCAAATGCAATTTTTCAATTTCGTTCAAAAGGCAAAAGCACAAAACTCTTTCAAACAAGAAACAGCTTAAAAGGCTATAAAAATAAGTGGAAAAAAACAAAAAAAAAAAAAAACAAAACGTAGTTTGGCAAAAGACTTTTGCATTTCTCCACCTCTTTCCCCTCTCTTTTAAAGAATCAACTGAAGCGTTATAAAATATATATGGTAGCATGTGTTCAATTTTCAAAGAAACCTTAGAAAAATGTTATAAATAACAAGTCATATAAAATTGCCAAAATGTTAAAATATTTCTATACACATACTATATATATTTATATATACATACATACATATATAACTAGCTGATTCATCTGAAATTGATATTTTTTTCTTTATAAATGTAATTCAAAGTTAAGCAAAAGAAATAATAAAATGTTCAACTAGCTAAATAAATTGTTGGAAAATCTTATCTATAAATAATCTTTTTATCTTTTAAAAATTATTAATTTACTTTGTTCTTTGTACTACTTACAGTTTTTATCTCTGACTAATGTTAAATGTTAAACTATAATTTTCACTTGTTTTTTTTTTTTTTTATTGCCTTTGTTTTAACTGTCTTATCTCAAAATCATTTTAGGTTTTTATTGGTGTCATTAGATCAGACTTTTAAGTGATTCATTGTAGATTATTTAACAAACGATATCAATTTCTTTAATAAACAATCAAAACCGATTAGTAAATTGTGCAAACAGCAGCAAAAAAAAAAAAAAAGAAGAAAAACAATTAACATTTAACTGAAATTGTATACCTCTAATATACTATGAGCAATTGTATGTGTGTGTGTGTTTGGGGGAGAACAGTAAACTTGTAGGTAGAGAGAGAGAGAGAGAGGGAGAGGGGGGCAACCTAACCCTTTGGACACGCCAACAGTGAGTGAATGGTTGGCTAACGATGACGCAGAATATGGCAAAAGACAGCAAGTCTACCAGAGTCGATCAAACGACTAATAATAATCTACCTTCTGGTTGATATAACGAAAGGAAGAAGTGAGACAGAGGGGGAAATGACAGAGCTACTCATATGCAATTTCATTTCATTTATTAATAAATTTTTTTTTTAGCTGTTGTAAAACAAAAAACGTGCAGTTTGTCGGTTTGCGGCTATAGTTTTTATTATTGTTATTATGTTTTTTTTTTTTGTAAATTATTTTAATTGCGTTGCATCTGATTGAATGTGGCTGTAAAATAATTTTTATTTATTGTTTAATTGTTGTGTGTGTGTGTGTGTAGATTTTGCGTTGTTAATGACAGCATATAAATAAAGTGTTAAATGTGTGAGTCCATTGAAGAAGTTAACTATTTAATGATCTAAGAACTTTTCTTTCCATAAGATAACTTTTTATATTTTTTTTTATTCTTATATCTAAATCTTTTCATGAATGTCGGAACTGTCTGGTTGCATCATCATCATCATCATTTTTATCATCATCATTTTGCTGCCAATTATAACAAGTAGCTAAATTCCTCTTTTTCATCTCTTGTCACCTGTCAGCCGGTTACTTGTATCAGTCCTCAGTTCTCTGTCTCTGGGCATATCCTGTACTTTAGTTTTCCGCCTTTTGATATATATATATATATAAATATATATATATGTATATATCCTTTACCACTTTTCGTACTTTTTTTTTATATTTTACTTTACTCTGTGTTGCCTTAAGCATACGCCTGGGCGCATTTCTTTTGTTTTGGCCTTACAACATCATCATGCTCAACCGTTCAACCTTTTGTGTCTCCTACACATTGCTACACTTCTCCTCTGTCTCTCTCTCTCTCTTTCTTGCTGCAACACACTAAGAAGATATGATGTCTAAGGCTCAATTTCATAACAAAAACTTGAGCACGTTTCAGTCCAAAGCCAAAGTCTGTGCTTCAATGCAAACAATTTAGCACGACCTCAGAGAACTCAGAGGACTTGGGAATATCATCTATGGACTTTTATACCTGAGCCAAGACTTAATCAAAAGCCAACTAGACACCATTCTATCTGTCTGTCTGTCGTCTGGCAACACTTGAAGCCTAGTGTCAACTGTTCTACACCTAACAGTTTGTTTCTTTTTTTTTTTATATATATAATTTTTACTCCTTTTTTTTTCTTATTAAGCAAAGTGCCTGGCGGCCATTTAAACTTGAAAAATCTAAAGAAAATGTGAAAAGTTCATTGCGCTTGATATGGTGTGAAGTGTAAACAGAAAACTAAATAATAATAATAAAAAGAAAATAGAGAAGAGACAGAGTGAAAAGAAGGACTGATGAAGGGGCAAGGGGCGAAGTTTAAGGAAAAAAAAAAAAACACATTGGCATTGGATATAGATTTCTTTAAGTTTCTTTTATAGTCATTGCAGCTGCTTAAAAATCCCTTTTTTTTTTTTCTTCATCAACATGAAAAATCCTTTTGATGAGAAAATTTCACGACTGTCGAACATAAATTTTCTTTTCGCTTTTAGATGAAAAACTTTTCAATATGTTTATGAAGAGCTTCATCACTTAAGTGGAGCTCATGTGTAAAAAATGTGATAGAAATGGTAGAAAAAAGTAAATTGATCGATTTTAATGGTATATATAAACAAACTGATTAAGGAAAATGCAGTTCCATAGTAAAGTCCTATATAAAGAAGAATTTAAAGACATAAGCTTTTCTCATTCTATTTTTAGTGTGTATATATTATAATTTTTATTTAATAAAATTTTTATTTAATTGTTTGTTTTTTATATAGAATGTTCGCAAGCTTTTAAAAGTAAGTGCATAGAATTTTGAATATATCAAATATTCTTAAACCCGTTGCAAAAGTTTGTTTAATTTATATAAATAACATAACAGAACATAACAAAACTTGACAACCCTAAAATCAAACAGCTGACAAAGCAGACAAATGAAGAATTAGTTCGAAAATGACAACGAAAATTCTTCAATGTTAATATGGAAAATTGAAACAAATAAAATTTAAATATAAAAATTGTAAGGATAATAATTTTTTTAAAAAGAAAATGGAAATGGCAACAAAAATTATTTAATAAGTTGAACATCGAAATAACTTCATTATAAAGAAATTATGACATATAAGTTCATTCTAGGGAAGTTCGACTGTATACATAATAAACATATTTGAATTTGTACAAAAGATCGTGGCTATTGGAAAACATTTAAGATGATTCTTTCAAATAGATGTTATCTTGCCCAGATGTAATCTCAACATTATTAGCCAATTTTAAACATGGCTAACATGTAAATGTAAACAAAACAATTTACAATTAGCATAAAACAGCAGCAAATAAATTCACGGTCAATGTAAAACGAATTCACGAACAAAAGCCAAAAGAAAAAGAAGACACAAAAAATTAAAAAAGCAACATCCACAACAACAACAACAACAAAAGCAACAATAAAAAAACTTGACTTAAAAACATACAAACACAAGAAGAAAGAAAAACAAGAACTACAAAAAGCCGCCAACAGGCAAAACAGAGGAAAAACCATAAGAGAAGAGAAAACATGCATAGGTATAGATATAGATAGATATATGTACATATATATATATATATATATATATATATATATATATGCACATGCCAAGTATATCAGCTTGGCAACAACCCAAGTAATCGAGATGTAAAATGCAAATGCACAAGATGATGATGTTGATGCACATGATGATGATGATGATGATTCAGTGGACGATGATGATGATGAGGAAGCCCGTTTAGGTTAGGCTGTACAAAATGAGTGTAAAACTTTGCGGTTTTGGCCAAAATGAGATAATAGAGCATTTTGCCAACTCTCTCTCTCTCTCTTTTTTATCTCCCACTCTCTCTCTCTCTCTCTTTTGCCCGCTCTTTCAATTTATATTTTCTCTGTCGCTCCCACTCTCTTTGCGCAGTTACATCAGCTGAGCATTTTTGTTGCCAAGGCGGAAAATTTGTTGAAAGATGCAAAAAGCCTAGCGTCGCCATATTTGCCGCCATTTTTTTGTATATGTATATATCCTTTTGGCAAACATTTTTGTTGCCACTTCCGTTACGAAGTTGCTGAGCAAAACAAAATGGAAAATTGCGTTGCGGAAAATGTCAAGTGCGACAGAGCAGCCGACAGTGAAAAACAACGCCTAGCAGCAGCAGCGATAGCAGCCAGCGTCAACGGCGCACCAGCAGCAGCAACAGCTGTTGGCAACAGCTAAATATGATGCGAATATCAATGTGAAAAGAGAATATGCAATAAAGGGTGGAGTATCAGTGCTTCTGCCGCTGCTGTCATTGCACCTTTTGTTAGGTTCTCGGTTCTCGGGCTTAGCCCTTTTTTTTCTATATATATATATTTTTTTTTAGGGGTTTGGGGCCGCTTAAGCTGGCTACCCGAAATGCTAGGAGTTTGGGGGTTGTTTGTAGATATTTAGGCTTTTTTTTTTTTTTTTTTTTTAGGGTTGTTAGCTGGCGTGTGATGACTCAACATGCTGTGGCAGTGGCACTGGATGCTGGAGGGGCATAATACATAAATGGAAAGAATCCCCCATATATCTTTGCATGCATGAGGAGTTTAACTTGGGCTTACTTCAAGTGTTTTAAAGAGCCATTGTTCACTAGTTTAGATTGTGTTACTATTAGATAAATTATGCACTTGAGTGGCATATATACAGATACATGTACATATATGGTTAGGGCTAAGCTAACAGGGGTAACTGAGATTTGAGGTGATTTTCAGTGGGGGAGATGTCAAGTGGACAAGCGGAAGAGAAAACACAAATCTTTTAAAGATAATGCAAACACAAAACACTAAAGTAGAATTATATAATTATTTAGAATTTTAAGTGATTTATAATATTTAATTAATCAATCACTAGAAAAAAAAAACATTCTATTTGAATAAAAATCAAAGAAATTTTAAGCTTAATTAGATAAAAATAATTAAGTTGTACTACTAATTTTGTAATTTTTCTTTTAACATTTTTCATTGATTTTGGATTCATTTTTTCAGTTTTGAAACATTTTGCTAGCTTTTTACTCATTTTTACTAACTTAAATTTGGAAACAATTACTCTTATATTATTTTTAAAACATTTTATATCGTATTACTTTCATTTTCTAAAACTTTTCTTCTTTTTTTCTGTAGCTTAATCTTGTTTCTAATTTTTTAAAGGCTTTCTTTTTTGTTCTATTCATTTATTTAGTTTCCAACTTGTTTTCTCTTGTGTTTGATCTTTTGATTCCCTGAAATTTGTTTCGATATTTTTGTCTAATTTTGTGTTTTAATTTTCATTATTTGTCTATTTGTAGATCATTCTATATTTTCCATGTTTTGTTCTATAGTTTTCTTTATTATATTTTTATTTTTTTAATAGTATATTTTTAACTTTGAATTTTTGCAATTATTTCTCATAAATATATTTCTATATAACAAATTTTAACTGTTTAATCTCTTTATGTATATAGCATATACCTTTTGCACATAAATTTGCATAGATTTCATAATCATTTTGAAATTAATTTAATTTGTGTCATAATCTCTGCAAGCAATGAACAACCACTCATATTTATTTCATGAAGCTTTTGGCAGAATGAAACTGCAAGTGCCTGGAAAGCAACAAGAAAAAAAAAAAAAAGAAACCGAAAAAAAAACCAGTAAGCCAAGTTAGTTGTCAAATTGCAACATCAATGAAAAACTGACCGGACCAGCTCCTCTAGACAATTAGGCAAAAACAGGCGCCGTTTTAGACAAGTTTTCATTGATTAGCAATGGCGCATAAATAAATCATAAAACACACAAAATATATACATACATACATAAGTACATATAACAAAAAAAAAATATACATACATACATATATATGTATGTTGTATATATTATAAACTTTTGTTTTTATTGTTTTCTAAATGACTCATATATAACAGTTTATATACGCTAGAAACGAATATCTTTATTTAGCTACTGCAGCTGCCAATTATTACGCAAAAAGCTCAACCACAAAACAAACTGAAATAAATAAACAAAATAAGAAAAAAAAAATAAAACAATAACTGACCACAGTCAATCTGAACAAAGGCTACTTAAACTACCGTTAAGTCAAACACTTTGTATTGTAAATAGCCAACCCCAATTGCCAATTCCCCCAACACTCTTACCCCCCCTTCCCTTCCCTCATCTACTTCCTATGTATGTAAACGACTTGCAACTATAAAAATTCTATATAGAAACTAGTCGCCTAAGGTCAAATGCCGTTTAATAATTTGGGTTACTCACTCACACATGCTCACTAAATCAGACAGTTAGTCAGTCCGACAGTTAGTCAGTCAGTCATTCACTCACAGTAGTGTAATAGATACTGCCTATTCACAGTTGAGATACATATCTAATAGATGCATATAGATACATTTCGAAGGCGAGCCAATTCGCGAGTAAGACATTCGACTTCATTTTGGCGCGTGCCAATTAAACGTACTCGATTCCATGCCCATGCTCTGTTTTTTTTTCTATTTTTTTCATCATTCTTCTCCTTTGCCTTATGGTTAAGTCTTTTCGAGTCCGCAACACGCCCACCTTTATATATGTATGTATATATATATTTTTTCTTTTTTCTTAAAGTTGCCGGACAAGTTTTACCGATTTACCACCTCCCCCACCACCCCATCGTACACTTCTTGTGCTTGTTGCTGCAGAAATAATATCGCATGACAGGCAAAAAATAAATAAGAATAAAAAAAATAATAAAGAAAAAAATATATATAATAATATATATAAAAAAACAGTTTTAGATTTTTGTATGATAACTAAAAAGATGGAAAGAAATATCATTCTTAGATATTTTGTCAAAAGCAGAAAAAGTATCACATTAATATCAGATTTCATTTTCGAAAATTTATCCCCAATACATCAGATGATCATTTTTTTTTTCTAATTGGAATGAGCTAAAGAAATTGATATTCTGATAATTTTAACACCTAAATGGGAATCAAAATACTAGCAAATATGTATACTAAATATATATGAAAAATAAAATAGCTGACTAAAATACTGTTAACAAAAGTGAAGTAGAAATAATGTCATGAAAAAGATTAAAATACTTTCGTTCAGATAAGACTCAAAATACTATTATATACACAGAGGATGGTTCAAAAATTCACTGATTTATGTAAGAATTAAAATCTGAAACATATATTCGATGAGAATAAAAGTATAAATTGATTTCATGTTTCATTGATTTAGGTAAGAATTAAAATTTTGAAATATTAAAATTTTGATTTTCTAGTGATTTAGTTAATAATCAATATAAATTTTAAGCTTTTACAGCAACCAAATTTGATTATTGAAAATGTTTTCAAAGAAACATTTTAGATCGCGTAAATAAGTAAAATATTCTCATTATTTATTTATATGTAATATATTTAAATATTTAAGAATATTTTCTCAAGAATTTGATGTTTAAACAGCATAATTTTTGCTTCTGAAAAATAATAAATGCTCAGAATATAATTTAAAAAAAAAAAAAGAAAAATCTGGCTACTTGGATTTTATAGGAAAAAAACTAGTTTGTAATTTTAAACAAATGATTATTTATGCAAAATGATTTAAAATTTTGTTAATACTTTTAAATGTGATTTAAAATCATTTAAAAAGAAAAAATTAAAGTAAACTGCAGGACAAAGAATTAAAAGAAAAGATCTGTTGATTTATCAGACAAATTCTTAATGTTTTATTGTGCAACAATATTGTGTTTGTGTGTGTGTGTGTGTGTGTGTGTCTGTGAATGTACTGACCATAAACGGGAGTAACAATGCTGACCAATAAAAGCGGAATGGATGAGTCAACAACCTTGAAAAGTGAAACTTACAAAAGAGAAGACAATAATAAAACCTAACCGAGTGTCTGACCCATATCACATGATCTATATAGTGTATATAATATAAGTATATATATATACTTAGTTATTGGAATAGTTAAATACTTACCATTTGTATGGGCATTGTAGAGACGATACCATTCACATAGGGCAACTAGCAACTGATCCGTTGGCACGGGTAATGGTGATTGCATTGGCGTCTGCGTGGCCGATGTTGTGGTATTTGGGGATTGGGATGCCACACTGCTGGCACCATCCGATGAGCCTGAGGATGTGGATGCACCCGATGATGTTGAGGCATTTGATGAGCCCGAGGCGCCCGATGAACTCGACGCAATATCATCGGCGCCACCCTCGGGCAGATAAAAGGGCACGGCCATTGTGCGTTTCTGTGTGTGTGTGTGTGTGTGAGTGGGTGGGTGGGCGTTTATTTATATACGTGTGACTATGTGTTGGTATTGGTGTTTTTTTTTTATTTTGTGTTTTTTTTTTTTTTTAGGGGGTAGGTTCAGGTGGGTGGCAGAATATTTGCCTTTATTTGCTTTGCTTCTTTCTATGTTCTATGATTGTTCTAGGTCTCTTTTATGCTATTTTTTCTTTTTTTTATGCTTTTTCTTTATTTCTTCTTTGATTTGTTATTTCTTTTTTTCGTTTTCTCTCTCTCTTTTCGTTTTTGTTTTGGGCGTTCACTCAGATGATTTTGTATTTCTTGCGCAAAATTTTGAATAATAAAAATTCTTGCATTTTTTTTCTTTTTGTATTTTAGTTTTGGTTTTTTTGTTTCTTTTTATTATTTTTTCACTTAAAAAAAAGTTTCATTTCTTTTTTCTCTTTTTGTAAGTTGTTTTGTTGTTGTTTGTTGATGGCTTTAATTGATGTTTTTTGTTTTGTTTTTTTTAGTAACAGTTTTCGTAGTTTATTTAATTTGTGAAATTTTTCGCATTTTTCATAAAGATTTCGTTTTATTGAAGCTTATTTAAAAACACAAACAATTTTTTTGTCGGCGATTTTTGGTTGTCGTTTATTATTATTATTGTTGTTGTTGCAGTTGTTGTCGTTGAAGCACTTAAAACGTGTTGTAACTACTACTCTCAAATAGCAGCAGTAGCAAACAAAAAAAAAATATTCAAAACATTTACTACTACGTTCTTCCAAATAATATCATTGGAAATCTATCTTCCGAATGGTGCGAAGAATTAGTTGCAATTGATTATGAATAGTGAGCAGTAATATTAGTAGTAGTAGAGTGAGGAGAGAACACGTCTTACTGGCTTCGCGGCTCAAAAAGAACTGTTCGCTGTTCGAAGCACCACCTCCATCTCAACAAACACATCGCGTATACAGAACGTCGCCGCTGATGACAGTGGTCGGCGCCGCAATAGCAACAGAGCAACGTCAGCCGCAGCAGCACCACCACCACCAACAACAACAACATTGAAGCGAGTAGGCGCAAAACGAGTCGAGTCGGTGCATGTGTGTATTTGTATCTGTATCTGTACAACGCTCAGATAAAAAAAAAAAAAAAAAAAAATTAAAATAAAAACGGAGGAAAAAAAAAATGCCACAGAAAGAGACCTAGCAAAGAGAGATTATGTTTCTCAGTTGCTTTTCCATTTATGTATGTCTGCATCGGTGCTTGTGTGTGTGAGTATGTGTTGTGCCTGTACAAGTGTGCAAGTATGTATATATGTGATTGTGTGTGTGTGTGTGTGTGTTTGTGTGTGTGTGTGTGTGTGTTTGTGTTTGTGTTTGTGCCTGGGCACAAAGATCTTGTTCAGCAGGTATCAGCAGTTACCACAAAAGGCACCGTGGGCCTTAATCGATCAAAAATTAGAGCCAGCTAGAAAAACGCAATGATCACATATGTGTATGTAAATTTATTTGATACACCTGGCCATAAATCAATGAATATTGACGGATCAGCAATGTATGAATAAATATTTAAATCTCTTAAAAAATTCTAAAAGAAAGAATGTACATATACAATTATGTATATAAAATATATTTTACTGAAGCACATGCATACATACATATGTACATACATACATACATATGTATACTTATTCCATGAGGAGGAAAATATGTTAACCATATTCGTTTATTAGAAATATTTCTATTTTTGAAATCTAAATATTCTAAATATTCAATATACAATAAATGTATACATATATTGTCCAATTCTTCGATAGAATCTCAAAAACAATTTGAAAACCAAAGAAAATATATTCAAATATGAATTTTGCCCATTAAAAATATGAAAATTTTGATTAAAAAGTACTAAACTCTTGTGCCACTGTGCCAAGCGCAACGAACGCCAAAGCAAAACAAAAAATGCGATTGCACAGCGTCGACGTCTTCTTTGTTGGACTTTTTTCTTGCTTTTTGTTTTTTCGTTCCTTCTTTTCATTTTTTTTTTTTTTTTGTTATGGAGAAAAAGAAGAGAGCGTATAAACATAGGCTTGCTCTCTTTAATAGAAGAAAGGGGAGCATACTTTTTTAGGCGCCAAAAAGCGTAGTAGGTTCATCAAATAGTAGTAGATTTTGGTATTGAAAAAAGGTAGTAAATTAGAAAAAAAAAAGGATTTTCATATGAAAAGTACGCCAGCAATTGCAATTGTTCCATATGTAGAATTAAATTATTTACGATTTAATTTATTTATTTGAATTGCCAGAGATATACATAAGAGTATATTAAATTTACTATATAATATTAAACAAATTAATACAGACTTAAAAAATAATAATAAAAAGCATGTTTTAAAAAAAATTTTTATATTCAATTTCTTGATTAAATTGTCCATTTTTATGCACTTGTATGGCAATTTCACCATATTCTAAAATACTCTGTTCATATTGCAAACTCGTTTGAAAGCCTTCCCGCTCTGTCTCTCTCTCTTTCTCTCTGTCTCTCCTTTTCTCTCTCTCTCTTATGTAGGGGGGGCCTCTCTTTTGGTTACCTAAATCAATTTTTTGTTTATAAAAGAAATAATTAGTATTACTTGTGTTTTTCAAAAACAGCATTGAAATATATGTATGTATCTACACACTCTTATCTTAACTCAGATGGAGTTAAAGAAGGTCAGATATGTCCATCCATCCATATGTTTTGTCTGTGTGTATCCATGATAGCCTTAAAAAATACTCACAGATAAGAGTAATTATGTTGCAAGGATTGCCCAAGATGATGAAATTAAAAATATAAAACATGAACAAGCATGCATAAAGAACGAAGTAGAAGCAGAAAGATAGAGAGAGAGAGAGAGAGAGAAAATGGGTGTTTGAACATAATATGTTTTGTTTACCCTTTTATATTTACGATTATGATATTATTGAAATAATACAGTTAATACTTATCAAATATGATTTAATGATAAGATCATATTGATTTTATTGGAAATATTATTTAAATTTGTGCTATATTATTTGAAAAATTAAATTACTTTACAAATTCCTAATAATATAAGAGAAAACATACATATATGTACATTTAGAAAGGATTTTCTATATTACTACATAAAAATGATAAAAATCTGTTTTATAAGTTAACCATTTATTTATGTATATTCTCTTGCTAACTTCATATATTTTTTTGACGATTGCAAAATCTATATACTTCTTTTTGCCAAAGAGTAAACAAAGAATAAATAATAAGAAAAAGGGGCTCGGTTTTTGAAGCAATGTTTGCCCCTTTTTTTTTGCGTTCTTAGGGATTCCAATTACTTTGTTTTGTGGAGTGCGGCGGGGCATGGTGGAGAACAGCAGATGAATTCTTTTTTTTTTCTGAAATTTTGAGTAGCCTCAAGGCTAATATTTTGCATTTATTTTTGCTTTATCAGCAGAGTTTTTATTGCGCGAGTTTTGAATGTGATGAAATGAAATTAATTTATCTAAATAATATCTAAAAAAAAAAAAAGAAAAAGCATTATTCATTAAAGTCCATAAGCCGTAAAAATCAACAACTACAACAAATAAAACTTCACTTTTGCAGAACACCCATAAAAACAAATCGAGTTGAAAAGCAAAAATTAAACGACTTCCCTGTTGACATTTCTGGGTCAGCGACCCAAAGAGTGTTAAACGGGTCTGAGGCTCAGGCCTGACGTTGACTTTGAGGCTGGAACACCAAGTCCCAGTCCCAGCCCCAGCCCAGCCCAGCCCAGTCCAAGTGTTCTTTTCATACCGTGTGCCTTATCGCTTAGTGGAGGTATATTAAAATAAATGAACATTTTAATTACTTTATAGCATTTATATAAGTATTAAATCAGTATATTGAATAGCTGAGGCATTAATTGGTATAAAAACTGACACATATGTACACTAGATTATATATGTACATATGGAAATAAGTCTAAGAGAAGAACTAAATTTATTGGCGTCTGACGTTTATAAAGGAATATAGGTTAAACTATAACTGTTATAGTCCTCAATAGATTCCTTAGATTAGGTTTTATATTTGATTTGTAATGTTCCTTCACATAGCCAACACTTTCCCCATCATTCTCATGAAGGAACACTTTCACTGTGATTCTTATGTGGCCCATCCAATACCAATTTGCTTATCACAAATGGAAGAAGGCTTAAGGATAGGTTCTTCCTTTATTAATTTCTTAAGGCACTTTGTTTCTCTTCTACCACTACAGGGTATCTTTTTGTCGATGAAAGAATTTAGAAAAAACGCACTCGTTATTGAATATGATTATGTGGCACGCTGCAAAAAGTCAGCGTAAATTATTTATTACACAATTTCTGCAACAACAATGAAAACAAATAAATTTATTTCTGTGACGAAAAAGAAAAAAAAAAAATAAATAAAAATAAAAGAGAGAAAAAAAAAAGATAAACTCGCCCGCTTTAATAAAAAAAAATAATAATAATAATAATTCATATTTACAATAAGTAGTAACAACAACAACAACGACAACTGCGTAAAAGAACCAATTAGGCGTAGCCATTGGCAGAGGCTAAACAACTGTAAATTGTGCGCCTGCGCAGCGCCAACAGCGACCGCAGCCCAGACAACAACAACAACAACAACAGCAGCTAAAGCCACAGTTGCAAGCTGAGCTCTCTTCTTCGGTAGCCCTCCTATTCCTCTTCCCCCTTTTTTTTCACTGTTCTACACAAATTACCGTTAAATTAAGCGCTTGCCTGTCAGTCACTTAACCGAGAAACCGAGAGTCTCGTGTTGGGGGTGTAGCCGGGAGGCGATTGCAAGGCAAGGCAAGAGGAAAATCGTTGAAAACGTTGAAAAAGAGCTTTTCATAAACTAAAAATTTTCTAATCGAGAATTGATAGCTTCAAATTGTTATATAATTAATATATCGAAGAAGAAGTTGAAAAATTGTTTATAAAATAAAATAAGAAACTTATATCCAGAATGGAAATGCCCTAGTTTCAATATTGGAGTCACTCCAATTTGAACGTATGTGTCTACAGCCATATAGGGAATTTTGTTGAAAGAACTTATGGGAATTTTCTTTATGGCATCTTAGTTAGTTGATCATTATCTCCATTTATTGCAAAGTTCAACTCAACTTTTCTTTGATAATTTTTTGGCTTTAGATAAGGTTTTTAGATGAATTTAAGATTTAGGAAAGCTTCTTCACTTCGCTGTGAGATTTTATGAAACCTATGTTTACAAGAGAAGCTTTTCATAAAATAATAATAAGCGAATAAGTTGAAAAGGAAATAGTTTCATTAAAAAAATAATAAAACGCTCTTTATTCCTTACTGAAGATACTTCATTTCAAATGAATCCACAGCGTTAGAGTCTATGAACGTATGGGAATTTCCATCCAAAATTTCGAAGAGTTAAAAGATTTTCTACATTTACTGTAAAGTTTATGACAATAATTTAGACATATTTCAACGAATGTTTTTTTATTATCGAAAATTACTATTATGAAACCTATCCTACCTATGATCCTTTTTTCTCTGCGGAAAGTGAAAGTTCCAATACCAAACCGAATTCATATCAGTTTGTTGCTATATCAATCACACAAGTCATTAGCCTTATTTGTGATGTTTTTTTTTGTTTAGAATGCGGTTCTTAAATTGCCCCGTTTTTTTTTTTGTTGTTGAGTCCTTCCACTTATCTTCTTTTTTTTTTAATGTAAAAGGGGTCCGTTGCTCTTGCTTAATTCACATGCCCCAATACCTTTTTGTTTCCATTTTGAATGTGGCAACCCCTTAGCTAGTGCGGTAAAAGAAGAACTATTGGGGGGGAGGGGAAAGTGCAATACTAAAATGCCAACTCTCTTTTTCTTTCAACTACTTTGGGCAATGGTCTAAACCTTTTATGCATCTTACCTCCTACAGAAATTACCCCAATTCAAAGCAAATTGTCGGCCCACTTTGCCTTTGACCTAGCCTCCATTTAACCCATCATATGATTGGGCAGGTTGCGACCTGCCAAAGTTAAGGCAAAATGTAAATAAAATTGCCACATTTATATACAAAGAACATGGGGAAACAGAAAACAAGACCAACAACAACAGCAACAACAACGATGGAGGGAATACAAAAAAAAAAAAAAAAAATGAGGATGATGAAATTTTTGTTGTGTTTCGTTGCCTGCGGCAAGTTCCTCTGCGCCACTTTGACACCTAAAGTGTGCGCACATACGCCTCCACCAGCCGTGCTGCCCCTGCCCCTAAAAATGAACTAACCCAACTCTCCCCCCCCGTTGACTTAACGGAGAGATGAGATGATGCCCTGCCCTTGACTTGCCTGGCAACACTTTTTTTTTTTCGCCAACACGAAGATGATGATGATGTTGGAGTTTGGTAATGGTTGTGGGAGCGACGGTTATTGGGGGGGAGGGGGGTTTAGAAAGGTGGGGTTTGATGGGGCGCCCTCTTCGTTTATTTTAATTTTTTTGTTCGCCTGTGCTTTCGTTTTTATGCTTTTCCTCATCCATTTTAGTATAGCAGCAGTTTTTTCTTTTTTTTTTTTTGTTTCACTCGGCAACATTTGCTGCCACATTTGCCACAGCCGGTGCCTTCTCTCTCTCTCTCCCTCCCTCTTTCTCTTTCTCTTGGTCTTTCTCTCTCTCTCTCTCTCTCTTGGTGTGTGTATGTGTGTGTGCGTGTCTCTCTTTCTCTCTGTTACTTGCTGCCTGCTCAATAGGTCTTGCACTTGATAGGTCAGTGACCCAGTTGGATGCTGAGCTGTATGATGATGATAATGATGTTGTTGATGATGATAATGATGAGGATGTTGCGTTAGGGCAGTGCCCAAACCGAGGGTTGACAGAAGCTTTCGTCGTTGCATTAATTGAATATGCTTTTTCATATATAGACAGTATTTTTTTTTTTTCTTCCTTTATTTCTTTCTTTGCTGTTGCTGTTTTGTTGAAATCAAAGTCAAAAGGTGTGCCTACCCCTACACACACACACACACACACATACAGCTGGAAACATACTGCGGTTATCCCTATACCCTAACTATATATATGTATGTATATATATGTATGCCTCCCCACTTTCCTCCCTCGCTTAACCTAAACATAAATATGTATGTACAATATATGCAGCATCAAGTTGCACACACATCATGATAATAATGATGATAATAATGATGGTCTTGTGCCTTTTCCTCAGTTTTTCTCTCTATATTTTTTATTTTTATTTTTCTCTGATTTCCACAAAGTCAACGTTCTTGGCGTTTTCGCAGCTGCATTCGAATTGCCATCACATGTGACGCTTTGGTCGCGTGCTGTTTGCTGCTGCTGCTGTTACTTTCCTTTCCCTGATGATGTTTGGCCCATGCCTTAACCCATCGACCTAAGCAATACAATATACACCCCTCCCCACCATACTCACACACACACCATTTCTTACTTCTGCCCCCCTTTTTGATGGGCAGAACATAGGAACTAAGGCAACTTTTTTGCCGTTCGCTTCATTTGAGTTGGAGTTGAAGCAGCAATTGCCTTGATGGAAGGGCAGCTGCTGGTGCTGATGCTGGTGCATCTTCTCTTATCAAGAGCAGGTCATCGAAATATGGGGAAAATGATATATGGTAGGCAGAAGTATAGAAAGTGTATCTTCTTTTAGCAAAAGTATCGATGAGGAGAGGGAGATCATAAGCAGATAAGTTAAATTGTATCTAAAATGGCACAAATTACTAACTAATCGAAAGGGAAATCTAAATCTAAAACAATTTAAATTGATTTTAGATTGCTAATAGTATATAAAAAAATATAAAATTATTAAATTTGTATTATTTAAAATGGCTTCAATTATTAAAGTTGCTAACGAAAAGCAAAATTTAAATCTAAAACAATTTAAATTCAATTTAGATTTTTAGTAGTAGATGAAATAAATAATAAAATTATTAAATTCTAGTTAGTATTAAATCTATTAAATTTTAATAACGAATTGCAAACTTTTAGAAATGTTTAACAGGATTCCATAAAGCTGTTTCATAAATATGGAAACTTATTTTTTGAGATGTAAATTGAGAAAGAAAGCGACTCATTTGGAATCGCAAAGATAACTCAAAAATAAACTAAAAGTTATAATGAAGATTTTATATTATTTTAATTTATTTCTATTATTATTTTAGTTTATGCTCTATTTAAGCAACTGAAAATCGAACAAAAAATTCCTAAGAATTGTTGTGTTATAAAAAACAAATCTTACATTATTTAATAACAAAAGAAAGTAAAGTTTTTATCGCTCTTCTAACTTAATATTATTCCTTAGACCTATTCTACATATATGCAATAAAAATATGTCACAATTATAAATATAATTAATATTTTTCTTTTAGTTCTAGTTCTAGTTCTTAACTTAATTTGTTGAAATTTATATGTATGTATATATTTTTTATATTTTTTTATATTTAAAGAAATATTACCAAAATTGAGCAAATTTTAATAAGGGAACTTTCTCTCTTTGGGTCATTATAATACACAATGATAACTATGAAATCATCTTCATGGTGCCATTGGCCCTACACTTAAGAAACAACATTTGTTTCCCCATCCCACCCCGTCACCTTAACCCACTTACCAGGTGGATGTGGGGGGATATCTCACGCGTGCTTAATACGCCGCGTGGGTCGCTCCGACATTTTATGCTGCTTGATGCTTGTCGTCTTGTCCGCCCTTCCATACATGTATCTCATATGGCAAAATTATACATAAGATTGAAGAGAAACAGTAGCCAGACAACATGCCAAGTTAAAAGTAAGAAAATTTACAATAAGAAATCATATATCTCATCGTTGTCGACTTTTTTTTTTTTTTTTTTGCTTCTTTGAGTTGTCGTCTCTTTTCGTTTCGTTTAGTTTTTATTTTTATTTTTCTTTTTTATCTGGTTTCATAAAAATAACCTGAGCTGACAATGAGTGCCTAAAGGGTTTCAAACTGGACACACGAATACAAACAAACGAGACGAATGGAAAAAAAAAAATTATGTTACAAAAAAAAAATAACGACAGAAAAGAAAACATTAAAATGGAAAAAAAAGAAGGAACAAAAAATAAAAAAACCAACGAAACAAAAGCAACAAACTGACAAACTAAAGAACTGAGCTGAACTGGGCAACTGGTAAGAAGCAATCTCACAGATACACTCTGTGGCTAGATGTAAAAGGAAAGACAGAGAAAGAAAGAGGGAGAGAGAGAGAACACATGAGATGAGGAGAGGGGGGAAGACGTGAGTGCGTTTATTTGGTGTAAGACAGGTAGCAAGTCTTCTTCTGCTGTGTGTGTGTGTGTTTTGTATCTGTCTGTCCCTTCGCATTGGAAAAGTGCGCAGTAAACCAACAAAAAAAAAAAAAAAAAATCAGAGAAACCCACAGACAAGACACACACACAAAAAAAAACAAAAAACGAAAAAAAAAAGATCAACATAATCGATGATGTGGTTCGGTTCCCTACCTTAACCCCCATACCCCCCTCCCACTTTTGCCCCTTTAAATGTGTTAAAAAACGCGCAGCGAGATTAAATGAGCATAAAATACAGCGAAAAAGAGTCAAACCGAAAAAAAAAGATCGTAACTTTTAAGATGCCAGACACGAAACATTTCTTCGACGACTACGACGACGACGACGACGACGACTTCTTCGACGTTCATCAGCACAGCGGACCCCAGACAGAGAGACAGAGAGAGAGAGAGAGAGAGAGAGAGATGAAGAGTGAGTAGTGGCAGTTCTCGTCCCAATCCCAAACCCAATCCCAGTCACAGTTCCTGGGCCAACCCTCGAGCCTTTCGCCAAATAAAATATGCATGCTGTGCTCTCAACTATTTTTTTTTTTTTTTTCCAAAACCTGCGGCTTGCGATCACCACTGTTGCCTGCTCCTGTGGTGCCCAACAATCAGCGTGGAGGACTTCATAAAGTGAAAATGTGTAGCATATTTTTTGCTCCTTTTTTTTTTTTTTGATGATGATTATATGCATGAGTAGAGGGGTAAGCAAATGCGCATTGTCCACGACAAGAAGACTTAAATGATCTGTTCAGTTAAGAGTTAATGCCAATACTCTACATTTAAACTGAAAAAAAAAAAAAAGAAATAAAACTAATCTATGCACATTCAAAATGCATTAACTATTTTTCTATGTGGGTTAAGTGTACTTGATTTATTTAATTTGTTTTTTTTTTAGTCAACTATCTTGAAGTAGTTATGTTAGATAATGCCCATTGGCTATTTGTAAAATGTTTTAGTTTTAGATAAATTTGTTTTGTTTTAAATAAATTGTTGTAGAACTATTTAAAAGAGATTCTGATGTTTTTTTTTATTTGTAATGTTTCCATAAGCTGAAGTACCCATTGATTTAATAGGTAGCGCCCATCCATGTTACAATATCTTTGTGT
Organism: Drosophila emarginata; assembly: GCA_037075365.1. NCBI lineage: Eukaryota > Metazoa > Arthropoda > Insecta > Diptera > Drosophilidae > Drosophila > Drosophila emarginata. The sequence goes on from JBAMCD010000296.1 coordinate 7,132,996, forward strand.
TCCAAAGAAGCAAACAGACAAAAGCCCATCAAAAATTATGCCCCGCAGGCAAATGATGGGGCCACATGAAGATGAACGAACCCAAAACAGCAAACAAAAAAAAAAAATTATACGCAATCGAGTCGAGAGTGAGCAGCTTCTGTGCAGCAGCAGCAAAAACTAAAAAAAAAAAAAAAAAAAATGGAAAAAAAAACAACCAAAAGAAGGCGAACAGGACCAGAACACTAGGGAACACAGATCGGAGCAAAAGCAACGCAGGACAGGATACAGGCACAGTCAGGCACTTCAGCAGGCTAACAAATTATGCTTGGGTTGGGCCATTTGCCGGACTCGGACTCGGTCAGCGTATCACGATCAAGGGCAAACGATGCGAACGATGGAAAGAGGAGAAGGAGAAGGAGGAGGAGGAGAAACCCAAAGAGTTGTATCTTGAGCTTTGCATCAACGCCTGACTGTGGCACTGGCCCTGTCCCTGTCCCTGTCCCTAGCATCAACATTGAGTTAGTATATACATATGTATGTATGTATGTATGTATGTGTATGCATGTGCCAGTGCCTCCACAATCCAATCTCACCCCACCCCACCCTGTTGTTCATCTTCACATTGGTTAAGTTTTAATCATCCGTTCCGTTCCTACATCCCTTCCTGCCTTCGTCTGTTCGTTCAATCGATCGTTCCGTCCGTGTATGTTTGTCTTCGCCTTTTTGCACGTTCTCTTCTTTGCTTCTTGCCCTGTGTTTCTTATAATGATTGCATTTATCATTTATTCTGCGCGTCAACAAAATTATATGCCTGAGCTTGAAAAAAAAGCAAAAAAAAAAAATGAAGAAAAATAAGAGAGAAAAAAAAAAAATTAGGTTTGAGGGTAACTAAAAGCAAAACCCATATTTAAGTGGTTCGATCGATTTGGCCATGTGAATCACTATACACAACAATTATAAAAAATGAATATAGTATATAGTATACAATATATATGATTGAAATCTATATACTTTTACTTAATTTCAACCTAGCTGAACGTCTGCCCTAGAGAACTCTATATATACATATGTATATATACATATATAATGTGCATAGTCCAGCGGCAACATCTAAAGTTTCTGATCCCTGCACTTGGAGGTCAGCATTTAAATAGAGCATGAGCATAGGCAAGAAATGGGTGGGGTACAAATGAGGCTGGAGGATAGTGGACAATGGATTGGCATTAAGTTTCGCTTTCCATTTGCAAAACTTTGCCTCACACCTTTGTCGGTTATTTTTTTCTTTTTGTTGTTGTTGTTGTTGTTGGTGTTATTGTTGGCAATTCATAGTAATTCCAATTAATACACAAGCAATCAGAAGCAAGAAGTTGCCTAGCATCAATAACACTGGCAGTTGCTCTCCTTTTTCAATACCCTTGGAAAAAGAGTTTATTCATTTTTAAGTAAAATTTGTAATGCATAAAAGGAGGCATTTTTCACTAAATATATATAAATGTTTGATCAGTGAACTTAATAGATAGAACCATTTCCGTCTGTTGTCCGATCATCTGTTTGATTCAATGCAAACAAATTGCCCAATTTTAAAGCTATTGTTTTAAAATCCTTCACATACTCTTCTTTTTGCTGTACGCTGCATATATATCCATATTGAAAGAATCGTACGACTATATCATATAGCTCCCTTGGAAACGTTTGGTCGTGAATAGAATTTCCACAAAAAGTGGCGCTAAATTTTGTTTTTACCACTTTAATAACTAATAATATAAACAAAGTGAATTAGAATCGGTTGACTATATCTATAGGAACAATCGGTTTAGAAAAATTTTTAAATTTGCAAGGGTATACAAACTTTGGGACACTTGAAGTTTATCTGGCTATCTAGTTTTCGTTTTTTTTTTTCTTTCTATCTTTCTTTTCTTATGTTTTTGTATTTCTTTCTAGGCACTTATTTCTTGTCTAATTTGTGGCGCGTGTTGCATGCCACACAACGTACCAAATTAGCATGAAAGGCATACAAAATCTATCTATCTATCTCTCTCTCTCTCTATAACAGATATATGTACATACATAAAGTCAAAATGATTATATCTAGATGTCTTTTTGCAGCTGAAATGATAAATCTAAGGCCAATTGGCATTGCCACTGAAGTTTTTGGCTCCTTGCAAATATAAATGACTACATATAAAACTCTTGCAACGTATCTCATATATCGTATCGTATCGTATGTATGTATATATGTATATATAATTGCCCCCAAGGGGAAATCATCGAGATGGGTTATATACAGATACATATATGTATGTATGTATTTGTTTGCCTGTTGCAACAGTTTACAGGCTTCCAGTTACAGTTACTGTGCAAATTGTAGCGGAAGTTGAGTGTAAAAATTACCGTTGCCACAGTTTATTGTAGGCTTACTTTGTTGTTCAGTTGCCACTGATTAATTAAAAAACAAAACAAAAAATTGATGAATTTTTATTTGTGGTTTTTTTTTTTCAATGTGCCTTTCTGTTATTTTTTGAGGCTTATTAAAACCTTCGGGTTAAAAGGGTTTAAAATAGAAATCCAATTACTAAAATTCCAAGTAATCCAACTAAAAGATCTGTCTGGCAAAATATAATTTTTTTGTTTTTAATTTAGACAAATTATTTTCATAGAAATGTTAAAATAAAATCATTTTTTTCCAATAAAATAGCAAAATGTATTTATAGCTAATTTATTGCCACGCAAATAAACTGGTTCAGAATCCTTTTTTTTGAATGTTTTATTTCTTTGTTTCGGTCCCCATTGATCCAGACAATGGCAATTGTATGCATAGAATAAATTATCACCGACTTTGTTTAATTATGTTTTAGTTGATATAAAAATATTTATTTTTTTCATACAATTTTTTAAAATTCAAATTCTTTAATGTATATCAATGATTTCCATTACAGAAAGTGTTGCTTACTTTCGCCAGTTTACCGTCTTTCAATTAAAATTATTTATAATAATGAACACATTTGGTTTAATGTTTAAAAATAAAAAAAAAATACATATATACAAATGATCAAAATGATCGGCAAATCTTTTCAAAGACCAATGATAAAAATAAATAAATTAATGTGCATATGTTTATTTAATGAATTACCGCAGAAGGGCCCCAATGTCTGTATTGTGAATGTGTTTGTGTGTGTGTATCGCATTGTTGATTAAAAATAAATTGTCAACTTTGACAGTTTTGCGGCAATTTTATTTATAAAAACCACAAGAATTCCTCACAATCCACTCAAAGTTCTAAGCGAGGGGGTGAATGTAAAGTATTCATTTTATGTATCGTATCGTATGTAGATATATTTATTTATTTTTGGTCTTGGTCTTTGGCAGACATTGGGGAGACTTTTGCATTTGGCACGCGTTTTATGCAGATTCATAGTTAACGGGAATATAAATATAAAAAAAAAAATAAAAAAAAAAATATATACATATACTTACGCCCAAGCGCCGCACCTTTAAAAGCCACTCATTAAAATGCAGCCATTAACACTTTTTTTTTCTTTTACCCCACACCCTTCTTCTGTCATTTCGCTAGAAGTGGAATGGTTACTGTCTTTTTATGGTACAGGTTTATTTCCGCTGCACACACACACACACACACACACACATTGAACAGTTGTTGCGTGTGGACTTCTAAGCAGGTTGACAATTTACCTTTGATTGCATTATTGCCTCATTAAACAACCAGTGAAGAGGTTAAGTTAAATCAGGTTCACTGGGAACAAAAAAAAAAAATCGGCAGCTCGATTTTTTTGCCAATAAAAATGTTGATCATCATTTATCAAATCGTTCTATAAAGAAATGATGCAGCATTTTTCACCAATGAGCAACGAAAAATTTGTCATTCTCTGACACAACACAAAACAGAAAAAAAACGAAATGAAATGAAACGAAACGAAAAGAAAAAAGAAAATATATATAATAATGTACTGTGGGAACTTTTCTTTCAACGGCTAATGAATCCTCATCTGTTCTCTTCTTATAAGGAAGAGCTTAATCCTTTTGATGATTTGACGCTTTCGATGCGCAATTTGTAAAGGTTAAAATGTGAAAATGAGGCCAACAAATTAATGACAATGAAACCAAAATGAAATAAAATTTCCGTAACGGTCATTTTTGACAGACAAAACAAAAAAAAAAAGAAAAATGTCAATAAATGTTGGACAAATACGTTTTTAATAATTTTTATTATATACATATATTATCTAGAATTTTATATATATTTCTTATCATATAAATTTTAAACAAACGAAAGGTAATCAAACAAAGGTGAATAAACTTGATTAAATATTTAACAGATTTTGTTTTATATATGTACATAGATAAATTATAATTTTTATTATAATTATATATGTTATTTAGAATTATTATTAAATAAAGTTTCTGTTTAGCAAAACAATTTGCTTTTCTAATAAAATCTTAATAAATTTCTGAATTATGTTACAAAAATTTATTCCAAAATGATTGAATTTGCGTTAATTGATCATGATTTTAAATTATTTTTATAAAAACTATAATATATTGAATAGAATAAATATTACTATAATATTAATTTTGCTAGACTATTTATCTATAATTTATTATTACACCTATCCCCCGACTAACATGGTAGAAAAGTGTTACACGAAAAAAATATTTTGTATGGAAAAACCGTGCTAAGTGAAAATTATTAATTCAAATAGACTCATTTTGGCTTTAAACAAAAAAATAAAATAATTCTTCGATATTTTTCTTATGATAAATTACTAGTTTTTAAAAAAGTCAGTAATCAGCGACTTTTTGCGCTTCTTGATAATATCTTGAAGGACCTCCTCATAAATAGCCATCTGTCTAATGATGGTCCGTAAGCTCCATTTTTTCAGCAGAGTGTTTCTCAGTATCACTTTTTGGCTCGTCGCCTAAAATTATCTTAATGAGATCATCGTCTTCTGAATCTTTACCAACCATTAATTCTTTAATTTTTATAAAAATGTAATGGTGTTTGGAATGAAACGTGGAACACCAAAACATATGTTAAAAATACTTATCGAGTTTGTTTAGTCGTGTTAAATCGAAAAAAATCGTGTTAAATGGGGAATGAGTAAAAATAAAGAACCGTGTTAAAGCGAAATTGTGTTAAGCGAGCACCGTGTTAAGCGGGGGAATTCAAAACGACAAATGAGACATGCTAATAACGAATATATTGAAGGAGAATATGAATAAAAAAGTATTCACAAAAAAAAAGAAGAAAAAAAAAACACGTTCTTTTATTAATTATTTTAATTTAAAATGTAACTTATTTTATTTACCATTTCTTTTTTATAACTAATTTTAAAATGGAACTTTGCTAAATGTATTTTTATAATATTATTTCTCTTTCAAGTTATTTAAAGTAATAAGAAATCTATTTACTATCTATTAGATATCAAATGTTGTTCAAATGTTGAATAATATATTATTCTTTAAATTATACACTTTAAATTAACATTTTCACTTAAAATGAAGAAAAAGTTCCCATCATTTAAATGCAATATTTATGATCTTTGGGTAATTGTAATTGTAAAAAAAATTTATGTAGAATAGATATTGGTTGACTTGTAATATTAATTTTATCAAACACCTTACAATTGAAAAGATCAATAAACCCATACAAAATGAACTCTGATTGAAAAACTCATCAAAATGAAATTATGCACAACAATATTGTGTGTGTGTGTGTGTGTGTGTGTTAGTGTGTGTTGATGTATCTATGACCGTTATTTGACTTTCCCAACAATATAATAATCATAAGTTGAATTGAAAATGACTTGAAGACGGCAACTTGAGCCCCAATAAGGGCAATCAAATAAAGCAGAGCCATGGCGTACACAGCATAATAAACTAAATGGTTAACAAATATACATACATACATACAAACATAGTTTATACATACATACATATGTACGTATGTATATACAATATAAGAAAAAGAAGAAGAACTGTGCTTAAGGTGACAGAGCCATCCCAAAGGTAAATATTATGCTGACAATCAAAAAAAAAAAAAAAAAAAAAAGAATAAACGCAAAAAGGGGGGAAAAATAAAAGAAAAATGTTTTTTTTATTTTTTAACTTCTTCTGTTTACCAAAATTGTCCGTCTGTCTGTTGGCCTGGGCAAGTGCAAAGGCAAAACGGAATTGGGTCGTTTGTACATATATTCTTATACATATATACATACTACCTGCCGCCTATTGGATAAATCGGATCATATTTCAATAATAATAATCATTTTTACCCACAAAAACATTTAATTTGTTTAACGCTTAAAGACAACTCGCGTGCGTGGGCGAATACGATAGAAAAAAAAAAAAATAGTTATCAACGCTTCATCAGTTCCCCTACATTGTATTTATTATTATTATTTTTTTTTTTTGAAATTTTTTGGTTTGCTTAATTGTCATGACAAGTTGACAGTTCGCATGAAAGCCCAGCCATTGTTAATACACCTCTCTCACCCCTTTTTTTATGCCACAAAAAAAAAAATGTTTTTTCTTTCTTTTGTTAAGACTGTGCTTTTCCTTCTTCTGACTTTTTGGTTAAATATTTATATATATATATATACATATATATATGTATTTATTTGGTGTTTATGCATTTATCTCACTTGACCTAATTTTTGTGTGTCGTATGCCTTATTAAATCGACTACCGGACCTCCACCATTGACGGCCAGCGGTCTGGAGTGTTAATAACCATGGGCGTAGCCAAAGGGTTTAAAAATATACTTTTACTGAAAGATAAACCAAGATTTGTTGCAACTAAACCTCGCTTTCATAACTATTTATAATTCAAATTGATTTATATATTTATTATTTGTAAAATTGCATAACTTATAACATTTTATTTAAACCCTTTTTTCTTCAATTTTAACTATAACCATGAGTTAATTGGCTTTGCTGCGCGATCTCAAGCGATGATTCATTTATATTTGGTTACACTTTTTTTTTTTTTCCTTTTTTCCACATTTTTTTATTTTTTTTTTTGCCAACTGAGTGGCCGTTGGGCGTATGCGTCAGACTATAACAATATAACAAGAAGCTGTAATTTTTTTCTTGTTGTTGCCAAAGATAAGGCATACAAATGTAAGTTAATTGTAATACAAAAATGCAGTTTTATAACAAAATTGTTTAACATGTGAAAGAAAATATAAATTTTGGGATGTATGTAAAGCGAATGGAGCCCAATAAGCAAAATAAGAAAATAATAAGTAGAAGATAAATTTTGAATAGTTGTGTAAAAGAACTTTTGTTTTCTTTGCCATTTATAAATTATAATTTTGTATTGTATGGTTTGGGCTCCTGAAACTTTACGTTTATTAATTATTAATTTCGTTACTACAGTTAACTTAATAAAAATCTTAAATTAAACCATGAATACAAATAGATGTAGGAGTGAAAAAGTTATGTAGATTTCAGTGTCACATTTGAATCTTAAATATTATAAGTCTAGACGACTTTAAATCAGTAATTAAAAAGTATAAATATAATTGGTATTTTATTTAAACTATGATTAAAGGAAATTACAAATTTCCTGAAGTCTTGAGCTAGATAATTGGTATTAAAAATATGGAATAAAGCAAAATAAATATAACCAAAATCTGATATTGAAAATATGAGAAGAAAAAGAAATAAAAATAAGAAAGATTCGATATTAAAAATATAGATATTTTATACCAGAAAAGATGTCAATCATAGATGACAAAATATATTGATATTGAATATATGTATATATAAATAAATAAATATTTTCGGCTTGATTAGAAAAGTATAAATATGCATTAAAAGATATAATGTTTTCATAGAACGATTTTGCATTAAAAGTAATTTGTTAATGGATGATAATAAAAGGAAATAAATCTTTATATCAAAAGTACATTTTTTGTTTAAAATGATGTGATCATGTATCGGAATAGATATGTATACATACATAAGTATAAAGTAAATTATATTATATGTATATATATTTTTAAAATTATTTTCTTTTACTTATTTTATTCTTTGTCCTGTTTATGGTATTCCTTTTCACTCGGTAAAGTTTTGCCATCTGAAGGGTTTCTAACAACTCTTCTCTCCCCGTAGTTATATTTCTCTAAATCACACACACACACACTCACACAGATACATCTTTCATTTTTAATCCCCCTATCTAAGTTAAGTAAATTTTTTTTTTAATTTTTTTTTTTTTTTAAATTTTATTCTTTTCACAATTCACGTAGTTAATATTTACCTTCTAACCGTTGAATACTTTGAGACACAAGAGCGTTGACAAAAGACACACACACACACACACTTACATACATCCAATGATTGATGCGCTGGTTTTTTATAGTTTTTTAGTTGTTGTTGTTGTTGCTGTTGCACTCGCCAAGGGGCCTGATAATGACTTTTTAAACACAATTCTAATGCGCTAAAAAGGGGGCAATCAAAACGTTGGCGGTAGACAAAAAAAAAAAGGTAAAGACAAGAAAAGCATATCTATATATACGATATCCATATATATATAAAAGAGTCACCGATCAGCGTCAGGGTCTCTAGGAGAGTGACATAAACAAAAAAGGGGTCTAGGGGACTGCCTATTGAAATGTAATTTGCATTTTATAAGCCTCTGGGCAAAAGGTAAGAAATATAAAAGAAGAATAAAAAAAAAAAAAAAACTATTACGCCTTGAGGGTATATTTTATTTGTTATTTTTCAACATTCAACGATTTATGCGTTTTTGATGATTGCAAAAAAAAAAAAAAAGGAAAACTTTATATAGAAAAACTAGAGTCGTCCAGAACTTTAATATTATGTAAAGTACTCATGATCGAAGACAGCGTAACGAAACATAAAAAAAGGGTCCTGGTTCTGGTCCTCACGCTTTATTTTATTTTGTTTTTTTTTTTTTTTGGAATAATGCAAAATCATTTAGCCTGGCCCTTTGCACGTGCGCTTTTGTTACTTTTTGTTTCTATGTGTTAAGGGGTTTCGCAATCAGTGTACGATCATTGAGACTTTGTCTCTTGTCATCATCATCATCATCAGTAGAAGATGAAAGGGTAAGGGAATATCTGTTTTATATTCATGTTGCATGGATTTTGCATAAAAGCAACAATGATTAGACAACATTTATACAGTATTTTGTCACGTTTAGTTGACACTTTAATCAACAATAAAAAAAAAAAAAAAACAAAGTAGAAGAAGGCTTATATTATATGGGTGGCTAACAAGCCAATGTCTGACTTAAAAACATGAATCAATAATGAGAGTTCTGTCCTATCATTGTTTCGTTTACATCTCATTAAGTTTTACCAGGCAAAAACATTTGTCACACAGACTAAATGGTTGACTGACTGATTGGAACAAAGACTTAAAAGTTAAGGCATTCAATATATACATACATACATATATACAAACAATACGTATAATGCTCTCGTAACTTTAAAGTAGTTAATGTATCTACTTGTATTCCTATAATCCGTTACGCCTGGCCGACGTTTTACATTAATACGGCAATTTGAGTTTTTTTTTTATTTTATTTTTGTTATTTTTTGTTCCTTATTTAAAAACGACAACAGCGGCCAAGCGGCCAAGCGGCCGAAGCTTTCAGTTGTGCCAGACAATGGGCCAGAGACAACCAAGTGACTGTAATTAACATTTTTCGCATTATAATTTGCCCTTTTTGTTGTTGTTTCTGTTGATGTGCTCACATTTACGAGAAAACAACATATCCGTGCCGCATGTAAAAATGACATGAAGGAGAAGGCACTTAAAGTAATAATCATAACGAAAATGTTTTTCACATTTTTCCCCATTTGCAACTGTTGCTGCTGATTTTGCTGGTTATGATGACTAATAAACAAACCAACAAATGCAGTTGACGTTGTTGAAGTTGTTTGCCGAAGAGGTCAAAAGACAAGTGACCCATAAAGTAGGAAATTTATAGATAAGCTTACTTTACTGATGTAACTGGAGATCTTTGTTAATGCAATTTCAATGGCACTGAATTTTCAACATCAAAATAGCATTGAATCTAACATTATCTTTTATCTTTAATAGTCTCTATTGATATACAGCTAATAAATACACAAATTGGCTTATATTGTGTAATTAATGGAAGGCCTACAGAATTTTACATATAGAAATATCATAAAAAAAAAAAAAACAGTGATAAAACTTTGAGATTTGCTGGCAATTATGATTTTCTAAAGAGATAAACTCTAACTAACTTTGCAAAGATTTCATTAATGTTCTTCTCTCTGTATGATTCTCTGTCTCGATCAATGCAAACATTTCTCTAAGTTTTTTACCAATTTTGGTAAACTTTTAGATACACTCTTTATTCTACTATAAGCTGTATATATGTCGAAACTGTTAGGATCGAAGGACTATATCACATAGCTCTCATAGGAACGATTGGTCGAGAATAGAGTTTTGATTAAACAATTTTGCTGTCGCCAAATTTAGTATATATAATAATTGAACTATCAAGTTTTTGAACAAAATCATAGTTCCTGGCACTATAATATATTTTTTAACAATATATATTTTTATAAGAACATTAAGGTTTTTCCTTGTTGTTTTAGCGGATGCTGTGTTACTTTTTCAACAACTTAAACCAGTTGTGAATTACAACAAAAAAAAAGTGCAAGAAATTTAAACCATTGTTAAATGCAAAAAAAAAAAGATGAAACCGCTCCTGAACTGTAACAAGCAATCATCTGATTGACCCCCAACATGAGAGGAAGATTTCATTTCCGTATATCATATATAGTATAGGTTAAACAGATTACCCAATTTATGATTAGCTCTGACTAAATTCAGTCTAATTTTCAATTGTCAGTGGTAAACAAGTGTCATGAAATTAAGCTGCCTCTTATCACAATTATTTTGTATAGCTCACACATTGGCCATATTAATGGGCAATGTTGGTAAGAGAATGGCCTACAATTAAAATTATTTATTTATTAAGTTAAATTTTATTTTTTTTATTGTCCAATTTTCATTGAAAATCAGCGTTTTCTTCTTGAAATTTTGCATCATGTACAAGAACCTTTGCTATTTAAACAGTGGCAAATACTGTGCCAGAAATTAATTATTGACAAAACTGAATATATAGTATGAAATAAGGATATATATATATATGTATATATATGTAAAATGGCTAAAATTTTTATGATTTTTTATATAGCACTATAATGAAGAGATGAGAGATTTCAATAAGACATTCACATTGGATCGGATGGTGCCTAAAGATATATTCTATAGTCGCCAACATCCAGAGAATTATCGCCAAACATTAGGTCTTTATAATTTCTTTTATAATACACGAGATTGGAGTACTTTACGACAGAATATATGCTGGCCTCGAGTCCATGTCAATTCGGGACTTTTTCTTCATGTCCTGACATTGGTTCTATTTAAGCATAAAGATTACCGACCTCTGATAATGCCCAAAATCTATGAATTATTGCCGGAGGTCTATCACAATGAGGGTACAGTTTATAGAGCTATTAATTTTAATTTTGCTAATTGGATTAGAATTCAACAGGAAAATGAAAGTAAAATTCTTGAAATTTTATCCAAAACAAATTTTATCCTAAATCATAGCGTGATACCGAAGCTATGAATGATATGCATCTACTTAAATTGAATGATATATAATAATGAATATATGAATTTAAAATATTTAACTGAAGATATTGGATGGTTATCATATTGGTATTATATCAATATGGGTGTAACTCAAAATGAAATGAATCAAGAAAAAATTCATGAATGGTGGTATTGGCAATTGCAACAATTGCTTAATGGGTTATAAACTTGAACTCTATGCCCAACAGATGGATTATAGAAATCTCAAGAAAATTCAATATACAAAAGCTACACATTTATTAAATTGTCAAAATCAACGTTTTCAAGATGAATTGCCTGCCACTGGTAAATGGATTAAAAATTTACTTCAAAAACTGGAAAATAAAGTTCAAATAGCGCTTCAAACACAACATTATAATGTAGTTAATGGTACACAAATTGATCTTAGAATCAAAAATAAATGGTTATTGGCATTGCAAGAATTATTCCATTTTGATTTTAATCATTTATTAACAATTAATGCTGAGAGACCACAATTAATACTTCAATTGCATACAACATTGCGTTCATCAAATTTTGTTTACTATATTGAAAAATGACTAAATCTATATAAATCTTTTAGAACGGTATTTCAATTAAATAATGCACAATCGGATATAACTATGATTTAATTTTCAAAAGATTAAACTTTCACCTCTAATAACCTATGATGAGCAAATCGATGTGGATTTAAGTAATTTACTTTATTGGCAACATTTTCATTATGATGGTCATTTTCAGTGGCCATTTAGTCTACAGCAAAGTCAATTCCGTCTACAACATGGACCATTTAGTATGAATTTTTATATATTTAGTAATAGAACACAATCTGTGGTATTACGTTTATTTCTTACCACAGCAAAGGGTTTGTCCATGCCAATTATGGAGCCATTCTATCAATTAACCAATTTCGTTGTGACACTACAAACGGGTTATAATAATATAAGAAAATTATCCACAGAATATGCTAATCAAATTGATGATCATATTACTTTAACAGAAGTCTATCAATATGTTAAACTTGCTGAATTAGCTAAATATGATTTTCCCTTAAATATAACAACAAAAAAAACAAATTGTGGTTTTTCACGTCGTTTAATTTTGCCACACGGTGGTCATTATGGTAAACCTTTAATTATGCAATTAGTAGTTATAGCTACACCCTTTCACGATATATCATTATTAAAATATGAAACAAATGAATTAAATTGTGATTTCACAAATGGTATAAATCAATGGGATAATCTAGCATTAGCTTATCCATTTGAAAGAGATTTGGAGACATTGGAATTATTTAATAAACAAATGTATTGGCAGCAAATTGAAATTTATCATAAAGAAGGAAATAAATAAATTTTTTAAAAGGGTTCATTTTACCGTTGGATTAGTAAACTTTATTTCTTTTTTTTTTCTCTTTATTTTGGTTATTTTTTTGTGTTTAAGGCAAGTGAAACCAAATTTGGGTAATTAGTTACGGAGGGGACATGGGGAGCCACATGTGGCCACTACAAACATGTATAAAATATTAATCAAAATCACAAAAGAACAAGCATTAGGTAGGTGCGTCGCACAGGGGGAGCCCCTCCTCCCATCCCCCTTAAAGAAAAAAAAAAAAAAAACGTTGCATATGAACAGATGGAGCTAAGACAAGAGAAGAGGAGAGGAGATATAGAGAAAGACAGAGAGAGAGACAGACAGAGAGAGATAGAAATAAGACTGTGGTAAGAGGGTTAAGAGGAGAGCTAAACTTGTTATACGCAATCCAAACGAAAATATGGGCGAAATAAAGCCATGGGGCTGATAATGGTGTCGGTGGACGTATATACAGACCTATGGCAATAGAGACAAAGAAGAGGGTGAGGGAGAGGGGGAGGTTATAGCGGCAGCAGCAGCAGCAGCGGCTGTAAATCTAGAACTAGTTTTTGTATGACGCGGTATAAAAGAAAATATTGGACACCTGCACGGTTTCTCGTATCGCCACAACAAATACAACAACTAGGCGTATGAGGGACAAATGAAGCCAAAAAAAAAAAAAAAATGAAATGAAATGAAACGGATGGACAGACCAGACCAACTGAAAAAAAAACAAAAAGTGACGAACAGACGACTGAGGGCCAGATCAGGCCAGAGTAACAACGCGACGAAATGTTTAAATGCGGTGGAGCAGCTAAAGTAGAGATAATACAGAAGAGGATAGCACCAAAACTACTTAACAATTGTGAGCGAAGTGAGGAATACCCTTCAATTGCCAGATAGATGACTCCATTGAACTATACCATATAATAATCGACCCAAAAACTAAAAAAAAATAAAATAAAAAAAATAACAAGTTAGAGTAGATTTTGACACACACAGGCCAAGCGTAACGTCTCTTAGATTTTCTATACTACTTCTCTCCTCATCTCTCTCCTTCTCGCTCTGTCTGTCTCTGTCTTGTAGTATTCTTTCTTTTTAGGTAGCTGCAATATTTTGCTTTGGTACCTGCCACAACCATATACATATATATACATATATATAAAAGGGGCAGCCCAAAACAAACGAAGGACGAAAACTAATGGGCCAGGCTTTTATTTCCAAGAAATTTAAAACTTTACCAGCAGAAAGAATCATAAAAATGGTAAAAAAAAAAATGAAACGAAAAAGAAAAATAAAGAGAAAAAAAAAACGAAAGAAAGAAAAATGGTGTTAGGGTGTCTAGGGCCACTTGAAAACACATGGGTTAACATTTGAGATATTGAGATTCAGTTCCCTTTTTTGGACATCAGCAGGTAGAAGTAGATAGAGAATCCAGACACTAAAGAGAATGGACCTATGAAATTTATGAGATCCCCTTTACGGATCATCATTACGATCATCATCCCTTGGACTCTACAGACTTGCAAATTAAACAAAAATAAATAAAAAAACAAAACACAAAAAAATCTTTTTTCTATAAATTATGTATATACAACCAATGACTACATAATACTCTTTAACTAAATTAATTCCAACCACTAAGAGAATATGTAGAACTTTTTGGTATGGAAATAACTTTGGTTTCGTAGAGAACTTTAATAACCAAGGCTAAAGTAAGAAAAATATAACATTTTTTCATTTTTATAAGAATATAAAATTAAAATACAGACGATATAATTTTAACTTTTGATTAAAATTGTTTACCAATTTTTAGCTGTTTTTAACTTATTTATTAATATTTTTTATTTCTTTCCCCCATTTATTTTCAATTTTTTCTATATTTATTTTATAATATTTATTTATTGTTTTTGTTGAAAAAAAAAAAAAATACTTGTTATGTTGTTTTTAAAGAATTTTACCACTTTTCAATTTTTTTCTTATTTTTTAAGGTTTTTCTTTTTAATAAATTACCTATATAATAAATTTTCTAATTTTTAATATTTTTAAATATTAAAATTCATTAATTACAAAATTTGTATTGATACAAGTTTAATAAGTTGTATTAGAGAGAGTTTTTTTTTAATTAAAGTTTTACGTATTTTGAACATTTTTTATGTAATTTTAATGATAATTTTTCTAACAATTCTTTTTATCTTATTTGTTAATGATTTTTCAAGAAATTTACTATATATTTTCTATTATTTGTACATTTGCCATACAACATAAAAATATTGAGCAGAGGATAACATCTTTAAACAATTAAAAAGCAAAATATAAACTTTTACATAATACCCTACCTAAAGTAAAGGGTATACCAAACGAAAAAAAACGAAACAAAATTGATATGACAAAAGATGCATTTTGCCATTTTAGGTAAATCAATTTAACGCCTTATAAGTCGCATTTTATTTGTCAGACTAAGGAGCCAACTCTGGCTATAAACTTCATTCTGTTTATATAACTGAGAACAGAACAGAAAAGAAAAGAACAGATTCTTCTTCTTAAGAAGAAGCACTATAGAACACTGTTGACTGTTGTCGACGATTACATTTTGATCTTTACCGACTTTTGGTTATTCGTTTTTTATTTTTTTTTTTTTTTCCTTTTTGCCATTTATGCATAATTAATAAATTGCCTCATACGCAAAACGAAGACGGGGGCGCTGATTGCAGCGATAAAACTCATGCCTGTCCAATCCCTTGACTGGCTTTATGACTAAGAAGAAGAAAAAGAATAAAGCAAAAAAAAAAAATGAAATTAAAATTATCCTTACACATTATTGACAGAGAGGCAGACAGACGATACCGAAAGCAAGCAAAAAAATAAAAAACTCAAATACAGTTGCGAATCGTAAAACAATCGAAAAGTCGTGTGTTATACTGCTGATAGACAGAGATTCCCTGCCTGTGCCCCTGTTCCCGTCCCTGTCTCAGTACCAATACCATTTCCAGTGCCACTACCAACTCCCGACAAACCGCCAAAAGATCTTGAATTGCGATAACGTATGGGTGCTTGAGAAAGTCACTCGTCGTGGTCCCCATTCCAGTTTGTTCAGTGAGCTAAACCAAACCATTGATAATAATGATGATCACAATGACGATGATTATGATGATGATGAGTGGGGAAACAGATGAGTTGTGGTGGTGCTGAGTGTTTCATGAAATCGCTAAAGTTCAAACTGAAGTGCGAATTTTGAATTTACATGCCATATCGATCCATCTATAAAACAAAACAAAGAAATATACACAAATTCTTATATGTTATATTAATATCTCCTTTTCACAAGTTTTCTTTTACAAAAATAAAAGCAAATATTGCAAGTTTTATTATCAATTCTATTATAATATTTTTCTGATGTTTTTATATTTTCATAGCCACATAAATTATTTATATTTATTAACTGTTAGAAATAATGGTTAAATACTAGTCAATTATTTAGTTTTCCTTAAATTAAAATAAAATTTTATCTGAAACTGACGTACAGCTTTGAAATTAAATCAAACACATTTTTTGAGAATTATGATAAACAACTTTTTAATATTATATAGCATGATTTCAATTAATTGCTGTCAATAAATTTTATAAATAAATAATTCTATCTAAAATATCGTTAAATAAGCGGATTTTAGAGCTTATAGAACAAGTTAGCTAAAAATAATTTCTAATCAAAACCCAATCAAAATTAGTTAAAGTTTCATTATAATAAAAAAACCCAAACCCAAATCATTTAAAATCTCAGAAAATTTTTTTTTTTAAATTTCTTTAAAATGTAAAGCTATAGCAATGTAGCAATTTGAAATTTTTTTTATAATAGAATATAGGTTAGAAGTTTGTTTAATCGCCAAAAATTATTGTATAAAATATTGGCGGAAAGGGAGGATATGATATGAGTCATAATTCCATCAGAATAAAGAATAACATGAAGAAAAGGTTATTTGTTATCAATATAAACTTTATATTATAAAGAACTGTTTGAAAATGAACGAGAAATGGAAATATTTTTCATAAAGATTTTCCTGCATTAAAAGGAAGAGTCAAAAGAGAAAGAAAAATATTGGCAAGTAGGAAGTATTTGTATAGAACAATAATATATGTATATATATAAAAAATAATTAAAATATGTTTATTAAATGAAAACAAAAAGGTGGAAAGGGGCAGAGGTCCATGTTACGTCAATACAGAGAACCACTTATTGCACATGGAGACAAAGGCAAGGTCCGTGTTCCATTTGTGGGGCAAAAAACCAGCCACCAGTCAGTCAACCACCTACCCCAATAAGGCAATAAAGTACAGAAAAAAAAGAACTAAAAAAGAGACACACACTGTGTGTGTGTGTGTGTGTGTGTGTGTATGTGTGTGTATATGACCCACTTTCACTGCTCAGAATCGTGAAACAGCTGTCCCGGGGCGCCTACTTTCGATGACACATTGTGAATTATTGAAAAAAAAAATGGACATGGACAACCCTTGAGCCAAGTACAAGGAAGATAACCAAGAAACATATAGACAGACAGAAAAAAAAGAGAAAGAAAGAAAGACAGAAAGAGAGAAAAAATGCAAGCCGGGGCGCATCAACAATGTCACCATACATCACTCAAAAGACAAAAGGATGGGGAATACTTTCAAACACCCACACAAAGAAATTGACAGAATTCACACACACACACACACACACACACACAGAGAGACACTGCATACACACATTTGCTAAATTAACTTTTAAGTCTGATTTATGTGGCAAAGGCAAGGCCATTGTTGCCGCAATTTGAAGCATGTGTCAAAATGTATACAACACACATTATTTTGTAAGCGAAACCCATAAAAATGTTTCATAAACAATTAAAAAAAACCAAAACCAAAAAAAAAAACCAATAAAATGAAAGAAGAAGCAAAATCAACTTAAATTCCTTCCCCTCAATCCCTTTTTTTGATTTTTTCGTTTTTGCTTAATGGGTCAATTATGTAAGTGGGCGGAGAAAAGTATGTCAAATTTTGCTTTATCACCCACAACCGATCAACTGAATTTGGCTTTTTTTTTTTCTTTTCTTTTTTGCGTAATAATTTCCTTATTCAAGAAAGTGTCGCATTAATTTTTCATTAGTGTTTTTTAATTGAAAATAACTTCAGTTTTTGGGCGTTGAACCATCAAACTGCCAAATGAATTAAACAGCCGTTTAATTTATACCAAAAGAAATTTTATTTATAAATCTGAGTGTTTGGCCAATTGGCAATTTGCCCAAAATGCTCCCCAACATAAGTTAATGATTCCCTGAAAAGACACCAGGCAAGGAGGAGAGGAAATGGGGGAGGTTGACGGGTTTTTATTAATGGGAGGCATGCGAATGCGGAAAAGTCAAAACTTACTATATGAGAGGGTAAAGTGACAGAATTGAAAGACAAAAACTATTGCTAATCATATTTATTTTTTTTTGTTAAATCTGTCATCAAAGTTCATTAACATTATAAATCTTTGAGAAAGGTCAGCAAATTAATTTTTAGTTGAAAAGAAATTAAATAATGATAATTAATAAAATTGATCGTTCAATAGGAAATCAGAAAGTGAAGGTAGTAAGATGAGCTATAAAGTATTCCGATAATTAGAGTTTAACTTTACTATAATGAATTCGCATGGGACCACAAAAAAAAACTTCCTTATAGAGAAACTATGATATATATATATACTGAAAATAGAATTGGAAAGCTGTGTCCTTGAAATTAATTAATTAATTTCATATATAGAAGTTCCTCTTCTTAAAAAATCGCAGTAGATTTTTAACATTTTCTTGATTGTATCAGAGACTTTAACTCTTTGCCTAAAAATAAATATGTTTAGCTTTTCAATATAACTTAAAAGAGAAGAAATAGATTGTTAATTTTTTTTCTTAAATGTAGAATTGCATTTACTTTAATTGCTTAGTTTGGTTTTTTTTTAGGGCATTTAATAGTTGCATTTAAAGTTGGTTGCATTTTGTTTAGTGTTGCCACAAAATCTAACTTAAAATCTAAGCTAGTTAAATCAATGCACTTGCAGCCAAGAAATAAAATCAATTGAACAATTGATGCGATTTTTATGTGCCAAACAATAACAACAAGAACAACAACAAAATCTAATTGACGTGGCTCTCCACATCGATTTGATGTAATTGATTGAAATTATTGTTGAACATTTCTTGTTTAAATTGAAACGGGGATGGAGTAAAGTAGCATGACAGCAGGGTAAGGGGAAATCTTACAGGCAATTGGTCAACTTGTTTACACTTATGTAAAGAAAATCAAAAAAAAAAAAAAAAACAGAAAAAACAAAAACCAAAAACTGAAAACTTAAAAACCAAAGCAAACTGACAAAGAAGTTGACATCCTTGGCACGGGTTTCAATTTCAGTTTGCCACTCGCAACAGTCGCGACAAATTAAATATTAACAAATAACCTCACCGGGCGTCCGCCTCCTCCCCAGATGTCCCACATCCCTCCATCATTCAACACTTGCCACTGCACCACCACCACCACAACCACCACCAACACGACCACCAACTCGACAGGCAGTCTAAGAAGTATCTTATAGAGTATTGGTTTGAATTTTCAATATATATAATTTAAAGTTTGTTTTTTTCATGGATATTGCTTTGAATTATGTATGATGTGGTATGATTGAAGGTTATACATATATCTATCTATCTAAGGCTGATTAGGGGTTCAATAATTAAGTCTAATTCAAGATTTGTATTGAATTGAAAGATAATCAATATACTCGTATATGCTCCACTTTTTGTCTAAGGAAAATTCATGAGAATTTATAACAATTTTTAACTCTTGTTTTGTAAAAGGTTTATTTTTCGTTTTGGTTTCTGAAGCTAAGAAAATATTAAGGAAATTTTAAATTACCATTTAAACAAATTTCTAAATTCTAAAATAAAGTGACACAAATTTTTAATTCAATTTTGGTTTCATTTTCTTAGGGATTTTTAAATTTGAAACAAACAAAATTGTTCAATCTGTTTCGTGGAATTTAATAAATAAATTTTGAAAGTTATAAAAAAATATGGAAATTGCTCCAATGCTTAAAAGATTTAAAAGATATTTATTTAAAAAAATTGAAAATTTTTTGAAATATTTATCAAAGTAGTTTTTAGATGATTTTATATAGTACTGTTTCTATTTAAAATTCGATTTCGCCTTTTAAAAGTATAATGGCACCCAAGATCCTCAGAGATTTGCTATATATAAAGATTATATAATACAAATGTTCTATTTTCGGGTTTTAATTCCCTATATCTATGCATTTCTCTACTTTTATTAACTTTTTTAAATATTTGAGTTTTAGAACATATAAAAAATGTTTTTTTTTTTTTTTTGCAAGTAGAGTATTCAACACTAAAAGATTTAACTATAGTACAAAATTGGCACAGAATTTGATATTTCGTTTTTGGTTTTTAAATTTGCAACTCTCATATCAATTAAATATATTGGTCGAAGTCTTATCTGCACAATTTGTTGCTGTAACAATTTTAATCAAAACCAAAACAAACACACATACACACACACACAAACACACGACTAAAAGTGTTTGGCAATATTTTTTGTCTAACTGGGACCGCCCCTTGGTCTATCGCCCCCCCCTTTTTGCCTGGTTAAAACGCCCATTTTTCATGTGGGCTTTGGCGCCGTTAGCTGATTTTTTTCTTTAATTTTTTATTTTTATATTTGGATACCCTATAGATGTGGCTAAAATGTGTATCTATCGACAGAGCAATGCACTTTATATACATATATATTCTTGATCGGCAGGATATTACTTGTAACTATGTAAAAAAGTATATTTTAGTTACTATTTTCTTAGTTATTGAATAATTCTTAAATTCTATATATTCTAAGTCATAAGAATAAACATTTGATTCCATCTATATTTACCTATATATAAATATAATATGTACTCTATTTCTGTTTCAAATGATATTAACTATTATATTTAATAGTAGTTTATGTATACAAACGTTTATGCTATAAAGCCAATATCTATCACTAGGATTGATTCTATATCTTTTAGGTAAAACTAAGAAAATATGACAACCATTTTTAATATTTAAAATGGCAAAAATAGCATTCCTTCCTCTTGCATTTTTGGAAAAAAAGTTTAATCATCGCTTAAAAGGATAATCTTTTGATCTAAAACTCCAATTTTTTATTTTTTTAGAGGGTATCTATAAAATTTGTTGCTTTGCATCAACGTGTCTCGTTTTCGTATTTTGTTTGTAGATTTAGCAGGCATCAAACAAACATTTCACACCTCCAATTCATTGAAAAATTCATTGCAATATATTTCGCAATTTTTGCATAAAATTTCACTAAACGGAAGAAACGGCTGCGGCAACGGCAGCAACACAAACGAACTGGAAAAAAATCGCTATTAAAAATAGAATGAAGCAAGCAAGTCGTCCCTGCCGACATTGAGTATACCCTGTACCAAGTAAAGGTACTCCATAAAGTCAAAAACGATCAAAATCGCCATTAATTTCCAAAAAAAATTCTCTTAGCATGCACTGCTTGCCATGCAGCAACAGCGAACGCATGCTATCTCTCTCACACTTAACAGCCCATTTTGCATGGGGCGTTTCAGTACAAAACGGAAATACGTATATCTCCGATAATTATTGTCCGATTTTGACAAAATTTGGTCAAGTGGTGCATTTTAGCTATATAAATGTGCATACCAAATAAGAATACGATATCTTTAATATTGCTCTAGTTATAGGATTTTCCCAAATTGCGGGGGCGGAAGTGGGCGTGGCAAAAATTTAAAATAAACTTGACCCGCTTATACAATAGACGGATGTTGACACCAAATTTGGTTGCTGTAGCTCTTATAGTCTCTGAGATCTCGGTGTTCATACGGACGGACAGACGGACGGACAGACGGACAGACGGACGGACGGACGGACAGACGGACGGACAGACGGACGGACGGACGGACGGACAGACGGACAGACGGACGGACGGACGGACAGACGGACATGTCTCAATCGACTTCGCTATTGATACTGATCAAGAATATATATACTTTACGGGGTCGGAAAATTTTCCTTCTGCCTGTTACATACATTTTAGCGACTTTAATATACCCTTTTACCCTATGGGTACAGGGTATAAAAACTTGAAAATGCAGAAAATCTAATGTCAGGAAAAATTTAATTTGACAGCCGGCAAAATGTTAAAAATTAAAAAAAAAAAAAAATAAGATAAAAAAAGAAATAAAAATTGCCATGCAGATGAATCCATCAACACATTGGAGCAATAAATGCTAAAAATATTCAAAGATAGAAGTAGCTATAGCCATGAATATGAATATATATGTATATATGGGAAAGGAACCGACAAGCAGATGGGCAAATAGACTAACTTTAGACTTCAAAGTGGAAGGCAACTAAATTGATGCTACAACACCTATAAATTGATCATATTTATGTATATATATATATATATCTAGTATATGCAGTTTTCCCCCATCTCGAACTTTTGCTGTTGCTTCCCTTCTCAATCTGGCCAGACCAATTTAATTAAGAAATTCAAAGTCGAATGATAATGCCATAAAAGTGCCCCATTATATTGTTAAAGAACCTTACCAACAAAGCAATTCGAGGTCATAATTTGTCGATACGACAACAGGCTAAATGGTTTTCTCGTATTCCTCCCAATAAGCAAAAAAAAAAATAAAAATAACAATATTGAAAGGAAAAAAAATAAAATCAACAAAAGCAACCAACAACGAAATGCAAATATTAAAGAAGATTTGGCGAAGATTATATACCCTTTTAGTTCTAGACTACTTATTTGATCACTTTTCTATCATACCGTTTCGTATGCAAAATTTATGAATTATTTTATCCCTCCATCTATCTCTCGTATATGATTCTATTCTTGATCTATTTTATTGATGTATATGTATCCATAAAAATTATGCGATTTAATTAAGAGTAGTTAATTAATTAGCAAATTAGTAAATAAATAGCATTTAAACACAAAAAAAAAGGAATAATTTTATTCTACACCAATTATTCCGATAGTGACTATACCTTATAGTAGTCGGATTGAACCAATTCTTTAACTTGCCTCGCGTACATATCTAAAAAGCTTTTCGAGCAAGTTTCATTCCAATACCTTAATATTTAAAGTCTAAAAGCTGCAAAAAAACAGACAGACGGACATGGCTAGATTGACTGATCATTAATATATTATATACTTTATAGAAACGAATATTTCTAAGCTTTACAAACATCGAAATATTTTTATTATACTCTTTGCAAGGGTATAAAATAACAATTTTTGGATTCAACAACCAAGATCGTCCCATATCCACAGAAAATAAAAACAACTATGATGAGTCATGGACTTGAAAATAATGAAATGAATCTGGATTCGTGTCGTTCATGTTATTCGGAAAATAATTATTTTAATAGTCGACATGCTTATACCCTAGCAAAAAAAATCCAGATTATTATTTTATTAAATAATAGCCCAAAAGATCATATGATTTTAAAACATTTGATAAGGAAACGAAAAAGAGATTTTTTAACACCAAAATTGAACTGGTTAAATTTGTTTTAGTACCTAAATAAATTGATAATTGAACTATTACATCGATATTTGAGTATATACTTGTATGTAACTATAGATTATGTTTATCATATATTTTCTTTTGTAGCTCCCTTATTTAATAAATTGCCTATGGAAAAGTTATGTAGCTTAAAACAACATTTTTTTATGCAAATCTATATATATCTATTTATGTATATATCTACATCTCATAGCATAATTAAACTTGTTTTAAAATGATTCTTTAAATGTATTCAAAAAAAATTTTTATTTAAACTAATTCCATTTGTTTTTATTTTTGTTCTACAATTTTAATAGATATTCTTAAGATCTGACATATACTACATATATCCCTATATACCCTTTGTAGCAATATACCCTATACTCTTTATGGCAATGGGTAGCTAAAAAAGAGGGATAGAGAGAGAGAGAGAGTGAGAGAGACATAGTGCAAGGTCTCAGGGTTACTGCAATTTTTGTGTTTGTAGCCAACGATCATCGTCTGTTCGGTTGGTTTGGGTTCCCTTTTCCTAATCATATCAAGCTTCAAATTGTTGTATCTGGAGTTTTTTGCTTTTTTTTTTTTTTGCCAACGCCAACGCCAACGAGATGAGTCACCATCGCCAATATCATTGGGGAGATAGCTCGTCTTCAGGTAGATGTTAAAATTGTGTGCAAG
The DNA here is from genome assembly GCA_037075365.1 of Drosophila emarginata. Taxonomy (NCBI): domain Eukaryota; kingdom Metazoa; phylum Arthropoda; class Insecta; order Diptera; family Drosophilidae; genus Drosophila; species Drosophila emarginata. Next base: position 7,157,302 of record JBAMCD010000296.1, read on the forward strand.
TTGGGTTATAGATCGCCAGACAGTGAAGTTTTAGGCCGATTTATTGTATAAACAGAAACAAAAAAAAAAGGGGCAAATAAGCTCCAACGAAACACATACACATACACGAACATGTTATTTTTTTTTTTTTTTTTGCCTTTGCCTTTGCTTATTTATTTGTTGGGGCTCACTCTTGACCACTTGCTTTCCCAAGAATCAAATGAGTCACTCCAAATGGTACGATACATGTGCGGGAATTGAACTCTTTTTGCAGCAACATTTTTATTATTAATATTATTATGCTGTTTTTTTTTTGTTATATTTTTTCATTTTTATGTACAAAAAGTTGATTGATTTTTATAGGCTCGATAAGTTTATTGCATCTGCTGATCGTTACTTTTATTTTTTTTTGGGTAAACTCTGTGGATAAAGAGATGACTAATGTTTAACTTGATCTCTTTGTTAAAAGTTATTGCTGTTGTAGTTGTTGTTGTTGTTGGCAATAATGTGTCGCATTTAAAAGCTAGTTATTAGCACTTTTTATTGATCCCTAAGTGTCACTGACACTTTGAGCTAGAGTTAAAAAGCGGAAAGCGTCGTTATTGCTACAAAGTAAGATGGAGAGGTGAGGCAAGTGGGGGCAAGAGTATAGGCTTGGCATTTGTTTGTTAAGTAAGCAGATTGAACTGAACTGTGGTTCATTATATACATACATATATATATATATGTATATATTTCTGGTTTTTTTTTTGTTCTCTTAGACATGCTTGATTGATTTGTAATAGAGTGTTGATTGAACTGTTTAGTGGAGTTTACCAATTAAATTAAATTCAAAAATTATATAACCAAAAATGTTTTATAATGGAAACTAAGATATACATTATTTATAGATAAATTTCAGATACATGAAAAATTAGTTTGACGAATGGCATTTATTTAAGTGAAGTTGTAAAGTTTATGACGAGTTTCGAGATTGTTTTACTCATTAAATGAGAAATATTGATATACATATATATTTCACTTCATTTGTTTTATTTTTGATTAATTAATTTTTTTTGGTTTATAAGTAACATTTATACAGAACTAAAATATATATCTTATTATTATTTGCATTTTTAATGACAAGTAATTAATTTTTTATAATGATATAAAGATATTATATAGATATTATGATTCATATAAAAACTATATGATATGGAATACGATAGAATAAATAATATAATATACGAGCGAATAAATTTAATTGATCAATCTTTCGCTAATTAATCGATCGTAGCAAAAAATTGAAATTTATTGATTTCTGGCAGCATTTAAAGAGCAATCACAGAAAAGTCAATTTTTTTGAAGAAGCTTTAAACTAAAGTTAAGTTAGCTTAATTTTAATTAAGCTAAAGTGAACTATTAAACTATCTAAAATTTAAATTAACTATTGTCATCTATCAGTTTGGCAAACTTGAGACAAAAATTCTTACATATTTTTTTAAAAGATCTTGTATTAATTCTTTATCTAAACTGTTAATTGTTTTTATTAAAACTTTCTTACAGAGAATTTTTAAAAATGATACAGAAATCAACCAAACTTAATGTTTAATTAGAAAAAATTATACTAAAATTAAGTCTGGTTTATTCTTAATTTTGTAATTCTTATTCTAAAATATTTGAAGTGTAATTTTTTTTAGACTTACCCAAGTCAAGAGCCAGCTAAAGAAACCATTATTGTAAAAATAAGAATAAATTGATTTATTGAACTTAATAAATAAAAAAAAAATCCAGATATTTAAAATATTTTATAAGAAAACAGTTGAACGAAAAATACTTATATACAAATTCATGAGGTATACTTTAGGGGACATGAAAAAGAACACCGAATAATTGACTAAACTGATGGAAAATATTATACAAGCCATTTTACAAATGTTAAAGTAATTTTTTTTTTTTAAAGCAAACGAACTAAATACCCTTTTTGAAATAGTTAATTTAATTGGCTAAAACGAATCATATTTAATATTTGAAAACCATTCATTGAGTCATCAAGGAATTGGAATTACAAAAAAATTCGAGTATTACGAATTTGGGCAATTGAAGCCAAAGGCATGGCTACAGGGGCGATCAATCGGATCAATTGACCTACCTTACCTACCTTTCAACTAATTCTCTTTCAAAGTGCATTACCGATTCGTTTTTGGCTTGAAGTTTGTTTAATTGCCGCCGCCTTCGATTGATGGAAATAAATTAATTTAACAAGCAAATGGCAAATAGAGACCATAAATAAAAGCCATAACTAATTGCTGACACAGTTAGCAAGACAAAGACATAAAATAATCAAATCATTTTTTTTTCACTTTTCGTTATTTTGTTTTTGTTATTTTTTGGCGTGGGCGCCAAGTTCAGAACGTGGGCAACAGAAAAAGAAAAAAAAAACAAAAACTAACAAGAAAAGAGCCGCATTAGAATTGAAAACCTCCAACACCTGCAATGCAAATGTGGAGCACGTGCTGAAACTGTGTACAAAAAACAAAAACAAAAATACATTAAAGACAAAGCAAAATGCTGACCAGGTCAAATGAAATAAATCCTCCCCCCCCCCCAAACAAAGTTCTATGGAAAAACCATAAGAGAGCAGTTGGAGCTAGAGCTTGAGGAACTGACAAGAGGCAAAGGTGGAGTTGAAATAGGTGCTATGGTTGTTAAATCGTGGGCGCAGTGCATTCATTAGTGATGCAGGCCATAAAAAAAAAAAAAATAAATAACGAAAAAATAAAGAAGAAAAATCAGTTTAAGTATAAACAAACAAATTTCCAGTAGCACTTGAAGCAAATGACGATCAACCAATCGACCAAATAGATAATTTTATAAATTTTCCAAAATGACGAGACTATTTCAAACAGAAAGTTAACTTACAGATTGAGATACTTTGATAAATTACAAACAGACAGGCAGACAGACAGACAGACAGATAGAGAGACTGAAAGCCAGACGGTTAGAGCAATTTATGTACAGGTAACAAGAGACGACAGTTGGCACGAGCCATATATAACTATGAATATATATCATTCTCTCTCTTTCTTTCTTTGTCAATGGATATATGTATATATAAGTATATATCATGTGTGTGTGTTGGCCACATCTTGACGATGTATCAGCCAAAAATCAGCTGCATCATTCAAACACAGCAACGATTACAACGCCCACTTTAAGCACCTTAGCCCCAAAGCCCTTGTCGCCTTTTTTTTTCACTGCACAATTAAATGTACAACAACTACAACAACAACTACAACAACAACAGCAACAGCAATGAAAAAAAAAACTTTAAATTGTTTGAACAAAAAAAAGAAGAAAAAAAATCGAAAAAGAAATAAATAAATAATATGGTAGGCAAAGGCTAGACAAATAAGCCTTAGGCATATGAGCACGAGCCCCCCCTCGAGTGTGTGTTGGTGTGTGTGTGTGTGCAGGGGGAAGAGGGGGATAAAAAAGTAGCTAACGTTTTTTTTCCTTTCTTTCTGATTTTTTTTTAATTAAAAGGGTTACCAGCAACAACAACAACAACAATAACAATAACAACATCTGTCTGACAAATCAGAAAACAAATCTTAACAAAATAAATGACTTTTACTCTAAACGCAACAGCAGCCAGCCAACACAAGCAAAAGCTTTTTGGCCACTCACAATCAAACACAAGTCATGGTCATAAGGTGTTTTTTGGCCTCTTGTTGTTGCTGTTCTTTTAATTTTTCTGTTCCGCTTTTGGGTTCTTAGCCCCCAGACAATATGATTTAAAAACAAATGCTTTAATACTCTATCAAAAAAACATTCAACGGCTAAAAGAAAAGGAAAGAGAAGATTCTTTTTATATCTATTGAAAAAATATGCAAAAAAATGATCAAGAATAATATTAAACGTCTAATAAAATCCAAAAAAAAAAAAAAGAGTTAAACTAATGGAAATGGTTAAAGAAAAAATTATCGTTTTATTTATACTATATACAATATTAGTCGATCATATAAGAAGTAACGACTAAAGAGTGGTCAATAGCTAAATAAATTCTAAATAAATTTAAGAAACATCTAAAAAAGTAGCTTATCAAAACCCTTAGAATTATATATAATATATATACCAATTAAGTTAAGTTATCATCGTATAAACCACTTTCATGGCGTATACTGACGAACAAAGCTGTAAAATGATGTTACAATTTATACCTTAGCAGATTATAAAATTTATTAATATTATTTTTATTTTATTGTTTAATTATTTTTTTTATTTTTCATACAAATTTTTAAGTCCTTCGATCAGAATGAAAACAAAATATGTAAAAAGTCAAATGTTTATATTTATATAATTATATTATTTTGTATTATAATAATTAATTATATTAAGAATTATATTTATATAATTATATTATTTTATATTATAATAATTAATTATAAAATAAATGAATAAATATATTTATATAATTTTTAAGGTAATAATTAGTAAATTTTTAAAAATGATTATAAAGGTCTTTCGATCGTGGGATTATCGAAACTTAAAAAAGCAGTTTAAGTAAAGTTTTTTAAAACAATAATCATAGATATAAATGAAATAATAAATATAATAAAAATTTATAAACGGTTGCCATACCAAAACTTAATTTCTATATTTTTTATTTACATTTCTAATACATATTTTATAGACATGTATATACATAAAAATATTATATATTTAATTATATTAATAATAATTTTTCTTTATTAATATATATTAAAATTTATAAATATTTTAATAGCAGCTATTTTTTTGTATTTATATTATTCATATTTACATTTGTTTAATTTGACTAAAAAATTTGTTTGCAAAGCTTAATTCAATTTTAATTTGATTTAGAAAAGAAAAAAATGCTTTCAATATTAATTTGAACTTAAAATAAGAATGATTTTAGAGTATTAGTATTGCTAAATAATTATTTTATAACGTTTGTTTTATTGCATTTGCACAACCCTCAACCGTTATGCGTTTCGATTGTTTGCAATTTTCTTTTAGTTTTTTTTTTTTTTCATTAAGCATGACTTTTAGTTTAAAATGTTGCTTATGACTGACTATAAACTGGATGAAGTTTGAGTGCTTTAACAAAGTCGCAGTACCCGAGATCACGAGAACAGAAAAAAAAACGCTGCCAGTCATGTCGATGTTGGGTCTTTTCTCATTTTTTTTTTTTTTTTTTTTTGGCTGTTGATATGCCTGGGCGTAAACCCAACAAGGGGCCACAACTGTTCAACAGTTTTGCTCTGCTTCTCCGCTTTACCCCTCTTTGCCAACAAGTTTGTCTTTGGTTTTTAAGTTTTTCTCTGTTGGGCGTGCGCCTGCGCAAAAGCTGCGCTGCTTTGGCACGTGCGCAGAGTCAGCCTCCTCCCCCTTCCAACTCTCCTTATTTTTTATAATTTTTTTTTTTCTTTTTTTGGGCCAAGTTTCATTTTGTTACGTTTCAGTACAGGTTTTGGGTGTAGTGTAGTGTGTGTGTGTGTGTGTGTGTGTGTGTGTGTTTGAAAAATGACGTACAATGGCTTTTGGGCTCTTGAATCCAGGCTGGAAAATCAACTTGTCTTAGCTTGTTGTGGCTCAGGTGGTGTGTGTGTGTGTGTGTTGGATGGAGCCGAGAGATGGAGTCGGAGATGAAGTTTTTTTTTGAGTTGGAGTCGTTGCTGAAGCTGGAGAGCTCGATTGCCTGCCACTGCCACCGTTTGATGACTCTGTTTTCTGTGTTGTAATCGTCGTCATTTTTAGTGTTTCTGTTAGATTTTGTTAACTGTTTTTTATTTTGGTTTTTGCTTTTTTGGTTTGATTAATTTACGACATAAGGTCAAAAAGTTTTGTGTACAAAGCGTTTAACTTGTCGTTGGTTCGGTCAAGGTTTTTTTTGCCGAGTTCTCCCTCTCCCTCCCTCTGTCTCTATCTCTCTCTATTGGAGCTTAGGTTTTTTTTTTTTTATTGAGCATGTAATTAAATGAGAGAATCCGACAATCGTGAGACATAAACTGCAAAGGAATAAAACTTAAACAATTTTTACCTCATTAGCTTTGGTCAAAAAAAAAAAAAAAACAAAAAAAGAAAAAAAATACAGTTAAATGACCCCAAAACGTAAACTGAAGATGGCACTGCGCACAAATGTCGATTGAATGAGAGAGATAACAGAACTACACTATACAACACAACAGCTGAAATGATCAGCAAGAAATAAAAAAAAAATTATTTTGCCTCTGGCTAAAGGAAAAGGAAATGGCAATCGAATCGAAAGGAGAAGGAAGATAAAAGGCTTCTGTTCCCATTTACTGAATTAGCCAATAAAGAAAAAAAAAAACAAAACGAAAAAAAAAATGAATTACAGAAATGAAATCACATCATATAACCATGGCAAATTGTAAATTTACAAGCAACACCTGCAAGTACCTTGGAGCAACAGCAGCAGCAAAAAGTGTGCCTACCTATACCAAGTTAGTTAGTTAGTCAGTTAGTTAGAATCTGCCATAATCAAAACATTAAAAGAACGAAAGGGTGAGAGGCTCAGAACCTTTGCGGCAAATTTGGCATGGCTTTATTTAACAACAACAACAACAACAACAAAAAAAGAGAAAAGAATAATAAATAATAAAGGTAATGAGTGCCAGGCTAAGTGGCACTTCAATTGGCTACAAACAAAAACAAAAAAAAAAAAAATATAAAAAAATGTATGAAAACAGAGAAAATTGTACAAAATGTGCATTAAAAATAAGGAATTGGCCTGAAGCATCTTATTAGATGAGGCTGAGAATTGATTGGTATTGGGGTCTAATTTAAAAAAAGTCAAGACAGAGACAAATAGAAAGACACAGAGAAAGAGAGAGAGAGAACGAATCTTATTAAGTTATTTTGAAGCTTCTGATAAATCTTCGCAAATTAACTTATTAAGTTAATAAAGCAAATAAAAATATAATAAGGTATTAAAAGAGAAATTGAAAATGAATCCAAAACCAAAACGAAGGCAATTATGGAATTTAAATTTTTAATACTTATTTTAATAAAAATATGAGCTATAAAATATATTTGAAAATTTAATTCTAAACAAATCAAACCAAATTTTGAATATCTAATTGTTTTTATGGGATTAAGATGCTGTAAAATCTTTTTACTCAGAGACTTTAATATTTATTAAAAATCAAGATATGGTTTTTATTTATTTAAAAAGAAAAAAAAAAGTTGAAAATATAAAAATTCTTTATACAAATTATGTTAAAAAACAACAAATATTAATTCATATAAAGTTTCATTTAAAAAAACACTATTATTATGATAATTATTTAAAAGAAAACTTTACTAATAAATTATACAGTCATTGTGATAAAAAAAAAATCTAATTAAATTTATAGATTTCGCAAAAAGATTTTTAAATTTTCTTCTACATTTTAATACATCTATTAGTTATATATTAAATAATTATGATAATGAAATATAACTAAATTTATAGATTTTGCAAAAAGATTTTCAAAATTGTCTACTACTTCTTTAACACTCTCTCTTCTTAATTTAACATTTACAACTTACAATGTAATTTTTAGCATTGCTTAAAAAGGGAAACCATATTCAATGATATATGTATGTACATATATACATATACATATATACTTATATAGGATAAAGCTATTAAGAGGATTACAGAGCATTAACTAACCATCCATGAACCATAAATTTTCAAGCAATACAGAACCATCAACTAGCTATCAACTTGCTATACTAGGTAATACACAGATCCGAATACCCATACTGTCATAAATTAACTTTTTTACGTTAAACAGTAAATTAAAACTACTAAAGAAAAAAAAAAAAAACCAAAAAAATGGACAAGAGGAGCAGGGAAATAAAAGGCAATAGATGATGATGCTTGGAATACAAAAGAGAAATATTCAAGACAGACATTTCAAGTAGATCCATGGGCTAAGCTTAAATATTAAACAAGATTTTTTGGACTACCAGTGTTAAACACATTGTGGTCGTGGTTAAGGTTTATTTATTTTTTTTTTTTTTTAAATGCAACAACAACAACAATGAACTAACCAAGCGAGGCACTACAATTTATGGCCCTTAGAACAGATTTTTAGACACGACGACAGGCTAGAGATGGAGTCAAATTCAACAGCAGCAGCAATCCAGAGACAGAGAGAGAGAGAGAGAGAGAGAGAGAGAGAGACAGGGTCCAAGCTGAAGTTAAAGTCGAAGTTGGAAACGAAGTTAACCGGCAAACGACTGGCAGGGCAGGGTTCTCTTATATGACGTTACCTGGGCACGCAGAGTCGATCAGAGTAGAGTAGAACAGGAACTGGTTACTTGGTTACTTGGCTCTTGTGGAAGTGCTACTGTCTTACACATATGTATAGTATAGGATTGAAGCGCGACCCAGCACTACACACACAAACACACACACACACACACATCCCTCCTTTACTCTTCTTTCCCTCTGCCTTTGTCTGTCACTGATTCTTTCTATGTGCGTTTTGTGTCGCACTCTTGTCAACGTCGTCTTACCCTAACCCTCACCTCGTCAGCGTAACCCATAATTTTAACACCAATAATAAAAGAAGAAAAAAAAAGAAAAAAAAATCAACAAAAACAGTAACAACAACAACGCCAACGTGTGCAGGTGTGCATCAAGTCCAAGTCGCAGTAGCAATCTCAGTCTCTCAGTCTGTCTCCATCACCAGTATCTTGATATCTTGCCAGATACAAAACGTAATGCACCAGTCATCTTATGGTACTGAGAGGGGTGGTGTGTGTGTGTGTGTGTGTGTGTTGGAGGGGGGTCAACAAGGGGGAGCATAGCAGCTCACTTGGTCATAAATTTACGTTTCAAATTGTCTGCCCCGAAAAACCAGTTTTGCCCACCAAAATAAAATAAGAAAAAACAAAAAAAAAAAAAATGAGAAAAAGACCAAAAGGTTTTCATTATATATTAGGAGGCGGCAGCGGAAGATATATACATATATATATATATATATACATACATATGCTTCTTTTGCCAGCTCCAGCAGGCACTACGGCGGGGGAGGCAGGTAAGGAGAGAAGGGTTGTGTGTGTGTGTCTTTGTATACATTGAATTGACTATATAATTTCTTGTTACACAGTTGTTGAAGCTTTTTTTTTTGTTTTTATTTTTGGTTTTTTCTACGGTTTTTCCTTTTTTGGATAATTGATGTTATATCCGTTTGTTGTTGTTGTTGTTGTTGCACTTGTTGCCGCTGATAGACAGAGGGATTGGGGAAAGGGGTTAGTTAATTGTAGGTTCAAGTGTGTGAAGATCTTCCACAGAGTGTGTAAATATAATACGTTTTTGATTTGATCATTTTCACTAAATATATATATGTACATATATATAGATGATCCTCAAATTTTAATAACAAAAAGGAAATTGTTAATGATTATAGCCTGAGAATATTGAAGGGGGAAAATAGACAAATAATTGCATCAGGAAAATAATAATTAAATTTTACCTTATATAGAATATTATAGAAATATAATAAGTAATAAAATACTGGAATAAAATTTTGTTTTATGTATCAAATAAATTTTGGGCGAAAATTGAGAAATTAATAAACTAATTATCATCCAAAGCCAAAAAAAAATGGATCTAAGCCAATTATAATTCAGGACATTGAAAATACAAACAAAAGTAAAAATTTTTTATAAAATTTAACTAAAAACTAGCCGAAAGTCCTGTTAGCTATGCCCCCCACCCTGGTGCTGGTCCTTTAAATTAATCTAAAATAAACAATAATAATATTAAAAAAAAGTAGATTTATTACATAATTAAAACTATTGGAAATTTTGTTTTCAAACATAGATTTTAGCTTATTTGTTTTGTTCCTCAAAAAACTATATCTGTCTTTTAAAATCGTTTAAATATTAATACACAAAAACTTTTCCACCGAAAGTCTGTCTAAAAATCAAGAATAAAATGCTTATATAATATAGATAATATTTTTGTTTACTATATATAGATATATTTTTTATACAATTTAAATATATGTATATATGTATATATAAGCGAAATCATATTGAAATCAAAAATTTACTGCCATTTGATAGACCTTGCCCAATTTTTGTTTTATTGTGTAACTTTTTTATTGCTTTTAAATTTCCTATCTGAAACTAATTATTCAGTCCAATCATTTTCTTGTAGAATTTTTTATCACCTAAAAAGCAACAAACCAAACAAAGACCAAAAAAAACAAAAAAAAAAAAAATAAAAACACAAGAAACAAAAAATAGAATTACCATGTTGCAATTGTTTAATTTAAAATTCATGCGTTTTGGCACACGCCCAACCCAACAATTGTTTGCTTTTGAGGTTTTAATACTCTTATCAATTGAAAGTATATGTATTAGATTAAAACGTTTGCTTTTTTTTTAATATGTTTATTTATTTTTTTTCATTATTAATATTAGATATAAAAATGCTTTTGGTTAGTGACTACAAATGCTTTTAGTTAAGTGCATCACCCGACTCTTATTTATTATATATTATATTAAATTATATGAGTTTTATATATGTATTTTTTAAAAATAATTTCTTTATCAGTTCTGTATGAATGAAATTAGTTGCTTAACAGCGATTAACTGCCTGCAAGTTCTATATATTTTTTAAGTTTGAAATCAAAAATCGTTTATCAATTGGGCCATAATTTTTCATAATTTTTTTGATTTGAAAAGACATTTTGATATAGAATATATTTATATATTTCCTTTACCAAAGATAGCTCTTTAAATAGATCTTAATTTTAAGAGTTTGCTTTATTGAATGAAACATTTTAATATTTATAATTTGGGAAACTCAAAAAATTTATTTATAAATTTTCCATACATTTTGCAGCAATTAATTCACCAGCAAGTGTATAGAAATTTCTGCATACTAAAAGTTAACTCAAATCTTTATAGCTTAGCATTTTTTTGGGGTTTTTTTTTTTCTTTTATTTTGAAAATTGAAAATTTATTCATTTGTGGCAAAGTTGAACCGCAAAATGCACTTTTTGTTACCTTGTCGCCTTGGTGTCTCCGTCTCTGTCTCTGTCTCTGTCTTTGTCTTTGTCACTTTTGGCCAGAATGGAGTAAGCCAAATATAAATATACAAATACAATTCCAATGTCGATCGACAGGCCAACTGAACTGAACTGTTGTTCAGTTCTGGCCCAACTGTTGTTCCATATGAGTGACTGCACAATCGCTGTCGATCGGTTCGATCGTTTTGGGGTGTTGTGCAAATTAAGGATTTTGCCTCTTTTTTTTTCCATTTTTTTTTTGGCATTTATTTTTGTTTTCATTACAAGAACTGTGTCAGCTGGTCATTGGTTTCTTTCCTTCTCATATGAGAGAGGGGACTATCAGTACTTTGATTTACGAGCCTTGTTTGATTCAAGATTAGAGAATTGAACAAGCAAAAGTTTTTTCTTGCCTTTTTTTTTTTTTTTGTATAACCTTGGAAACGAATTGAATATTTTATTGGTAACAGCACCCACTACCTCTTCTTCTCTCCGCTTTATCCTCCATCAGAGTTGGCTTTGTTTTAAACACTTTCATTTGGTTGGGAGCAAAAAAAAAAAAAAAAATAAACTTTCGTTTTTTCAGGTCAGTTAATTAATGTGATAATTAATCTTTTTCTGTCGGGGACCTTTTTTTTGTGTTTTTCATTTTATGGGACAGCTAACTGAGCTGTCAGAATTTTACAGTTAATATACATTTTTTTTTTTTTTTTTGAAATTGGGTCAATGCAAAAAAAAAAAACCAGTCCAAAATGAGCTGTACCCGGAAATGTGGGTTAATAATTAAGTGAATAATATTTACAATCTTTGTGCAATGTTGCAAATTGTTGATGAAATAAATCTGAATTTGCTAACTAAAATTATTAAAAAAAAAAAAAAAGAAAAACAAAATTTAGAATGAATATTTCTTTTCGCTTCTGTGATTCATTGTTAAAGTATTCAAGATAATTTCCGTTGATGAGACCCTGACGAATGATGGCAGGACATCGTAAAACACGAACAAACACAAAAAAAAAAAAAAAAAATCACAAAATTGGTTACACTCGTCCTATGGCAAATACATCAATTTTAACACTAGACTTAAGCATAACCTAGACAATATTTCAGTGGATTTTATAATTAAAAGTTAATAACCAAACGACACGGTTAATCAGCGAGCAAATTGCATGCCCCAACTATACGCACACACACAAACACACACACACAGTAGTCAGACACTCACACACAAAATATAAATCATGTGAGCACTTAATTTGACACTTGGCAATAATGGAAAGCGTCGGCGAGCTACTGTATGGATATATATATATATATATATATATATATATATACATAGGTAGGTAGGTAGCCAAGTCAAAGTTAATGTTGCCTGTTGGATGTTGGAGCCCGTCACTAATCACCTAAGGGAACAGCTTTAAAGTGGTTTCTCTGTCCCATTGTCCATTTGTCTTTGTATGTACCAACATTATTCTCAGCAGGTCTACCTTTGCCACCTGCCTTACGCAATTAAGTGTACCAAAGCGGCGACAATGGACAAAGAACTGAACTGAACGAAATTGAACGGATTTCAACTGAACTATACTCAACTGAAATGAAATGAACTGAATTGAACTGAACTGAACTGAACCAAACTGAACGAATTGGAACGAAACGCACGACAAAAGGTTTTTTTTTTCCGCCCCCCTCTCCTCCCAAACCCCCAACTCATTGGTACATCTATCTAGAGAAGGTCCCCAGCAATGAAATTGTGTGTAATTACTCAACGCCCGAACTGGTAGTTCTCTCCCTCTTTCTCTCCATCTCCATCTCTGTCTCTTTCTTTCTTCCTTTGGAGTGTGTAAGTCAAGTAGCTCAAACAGATAACACAAAAAAAAAAAGAAAAAGAAAAAAATCTACAACGATCGAAGCTTTTTTTTGTTGTTTGTTGTAGTTTTTTTTCTTCTACCAGACAAGAAACCCTTTTAGTTACACATTTAGGTAGCCAGGTGGTTTCTTTGGGGGAATGGTGGGGGGGGGGGGGGTGTAGGTATAACCCGACAGATAAATATTTATGTGTCATTAGTGGAGCATTGAAATGCCTTTTTGGAATAAAAAACAAATATAAAAAAAAGATACATTTGTTGTGGCATTGGGCAATTTATTGATCTGAAAACGGAAAACTTAAAGAAGTTGTCTCCGTTGAGTGACAAGCAAATTAACAAAAAAAAAAAAAATAATAAAAAAGAAGTTCAAACCAAATGAGAATCAAACCATTAGTTGAATATATCTTAAAACAGAAATCTAACTAAATTTGTAAAATAAAAATATATCAAATATCAAAGCAAATCAAAGTTCTAACAATCAAAGCAACCGAAACACAGAGTGCAACCGAAACAAGTTACGATTTAACGTTTAAATTTAATAATTAAAATATATAATGTATTAAATTTCAATTCTGTAATGTTTAGTTTATCTAAAATTTCAAAATTTTTTTGCCGAATTTCCTTTGAAATTTAAAAGTTTTGAAATATAAATATTTACATATTTTTTAATTTTTAAATAGTAATTGTTTATCAAAAGTTCATGTAATTGATATTTCATTTAGAGTCAGCTGCTGAATCAAGAAAAAGTATTCCCAGTTTATGTTATAAAAGTTACTTAAGAGCTTGTAATTCTCAATTAGTTCAGACTCTCAAAAAATGTTTTTTGAATAAACATTTACCAATAGTCTATGTAATTTATATATGTATAGTAGAAATTTTGAGATCACCAACTGGGTTTTATTTTCTGGCAAAATTATTATTTTCGACCTTTGCCAGATGGTGAATGGTCAGAGGATTCATACCTACCACCCGCTGTTTAGTTCAACTAACACTTTAGTCTGGTTATTGTCAATTGATAATAGAAGGACCAACGCATTGTTGGCACTACAAAACATATGCAAAAAAAACTAACTGAAACGAAATGAAATGAACCTTTTCCCTAAACATTTCCCTTTCCCTAAAGATATATGTATATATATACATACATATATCGTATATAGTATGTAATGGCTTGTGTCACGCACCAATCGAAAACAGCAAAACGACTGTGCGCTATGCGAGATCGTCTCATGTGTCAACATGCATCCAGAGAAAGTACCAAAAGTAAGACCAAGATGCGTGTTGTCAAGAGGAGAGGATGACACATGCCTGTGGACTGTGTTAAGTACGTTTAGAGCAGATTAACTTAACTGTGCATAAAATGCTGAAGAAAAAAAAGAAACAAAAAAAAAAAAAAAAAAGGAACGGAAAAACTGAAAACGAAATGAAGGAATTTTTATGTGCGAGACCGTAAAAATGCTTCAAGTACGTTGAGAAAAAAAAAAAAAAAACTGAAAATAAGAACAAAAAAAAAAAAAAGGGAACTAAAGTGGCTGCCATTTGGATACATTTCAGTGAGTGAAAATATTGTTGGAATGTGTAAAAAGTCATGCATAAAATTAGTTTCAACTTGGGTGACGGTTCTGCTCCTACTCCTTCTATATAGTGACTGCCAGCTCCTGCTGCTCCCTCTCTCTCTCTCTCTCTCTCTCTCTCTGTTGTATGTGATTTATTTTCAGCAAACGAATTTTTAAACACTTGGGCAACACGTGCGTTCCAGGAATCACTGCAACAACATATATACATATGTAAATACATGTATGTATGTATGTATGTACATATATGTATATAAATATGAAAATCTTATACCCTTGGCGTTTGCAGTTAAAAAACCATAAAAATATGATGAATATGACATTTTCAAGTGCTTTTCGTATGAAACTCAATACTAAATCTAAGCATTTTCTATTAAAGAAAACCTTGAGAAGGTTGTGTAAAGGTGAAAAGTAATGACAGAGTCAGGCAAACATTAAGAAAAGGGAAGGGAGGCATCTAATCAAATTAAATGCTCCATTGATCACCCTTACCAAAAACTCTTTATATATAAAAGTTGCAACTACTCTCGAGTATCGTTTACGCATAAAATTTTCCTTTTCTTTTTTTTTTTTTTGTAATTTTTGCAATTGTTAGCACGCCCCCGCCCTTTTCTCCTCTCATTTTCTAGACCATTTTCTCACGAGTAAGAGAAAATTATTGTATAGAGTATATATATGTATGTATGTAACTATATATATATAAACGTTGATCGAAAATCATTTTCACACGCCTCTATTTTTCATGCGTTTTGCTTTCGCGCGCCTACTGCCAATTACATTCAGATGCAAACCTGCTGTCAGCCATTGTGACAATGACAATGACAGCTCAGCTTAGGGTTAAAGAAGCCTTTCGAAATGGTATCGAAATGAATGAAACTGAAATTGTGTACCCTGATAATTTACCCTTGCACAACCTGTACACAATCGATGAACCATTATGACCCCCAACTGGCAATGATAATGTTTTTGTATGTATGTATGTATGTGTGTGTTTCGGTTTCGGTATTTATTTTTATACCCTGTACCCATAGGGTAAAAGGGTATATTAAAGTCGCTAAAATGTATGTAACAGACAGAAGGAAAATTTTCCGACCCCATAAAGTATATATATTCTTGATCAGTATCAATAGCGAAGTCGATTGAGACATGTCCGTCTGTCCGTCCGTCCGTCCGTCCGTCCGTCCGTCCGTCCGTCCGTCCGTCTGTCCGTCCGTCCGTCCGTATGAACACCGAGATCTCAGAGACTATAAGAGCTAGAGCAACCAAATTTGGTGTCAACATCCGTCTATTGTATAAGCAACTCAAGTTTATTTTAAATTTTTGCCACGCCCACTTCCGCCCCCGTAATTTAGAAAAAACTATAACTTGAGCTATAATGAAGATATCGAATTCTTATTTGGCACACTTAATAATATACCCAATATGCATCAGCTGACCAAATTTTGTCAAAATCGGACAATAGTTATCGGAGATATACGTATTTCCGTTTTGTACTGAAATGCCCCATGCAAAATGGGCTGTTAAGTGTGAGCGAGATAGCATGCGTTCGCTGTTGCTGCATGGCAAGCAGTGCAAGCTAAGAGAATTTTTTTTGTAAATTAATGGCGATTTTGATCGTTTTTGACTTTATGGAGTAGTTTTACTTGGTACAGGGTATACTCAATGTCGGCAGGGACGACTTGCTTGCTTCATTTTTTTTTGTGTACTGTATCGGTTGATTTGGAAGTGCCAAATGCTTAAGAGATCAATGTCTATGCTAAAATTGTGATGCACTTTAAGAAAATTATTGATATAATGTTCTAACTTGATTAATTTTACTCTTTTTTTGCAATTACTAAACATTTATAACTACAAAAATTACATTTAATTAATTGTTTTTTTTTTTCCTTATCAGTTGAGTATTTATTTATATATTATATAAAATATTTGTACATTATATTAATTTATTTAGGTATTTATTTTACGATATTATGCAGCAGCATCTACTAAATCAATAAAAAAATCTACAATTTCAGTAGCAATTTTTTAAGAGCCTTAAAATATTGCATAATTCTCAAGTAGTTCAATCAAACAAAAAATATAAGGCCTGCATGATTTTAATTTGAAAAAGTATTTGAAATATAATTCCAGAGGCTTTAATAACATTTATTTTAAATATTTTGCTTTATCATTTTGCACTCCATTAAATGGAATATTTTATTTTAAAATCTAAAGTTTTGATATATTTATAATCTAACGGCTCCTTAGCAATTTGTTTTTTTAAGCCTAACCAGTATTATTTTCTTTAAAACTTTAAAAGTGCTTATAATTCTCAAGTAGTTAAAGCATTTAAAACAGAAAGAGTTGCAAAACAAAAAAGTTCTTGATTTAAATTACAATTTTCAAGATTTCAATTAAATTTTTAGTGAAACTTAATAGAAATCGTAATCGTTTGATCGTAATATAAATGTCTTAATCTAATTCTTAATTCTACTAGTAACCATACTTAACTAGAGCTACTTATTCTCTTAATCTTAGTTAATTAAAAATATATACAAATATTAAGTCGCAATATATAATATTTTAATACATGTATTTTTTATCTAAATAAACTATTTGTTCCTTTTGCATTAGAAAACTTTACGAAACGGTTTTCCAATTAATTTTTTTATTTTTGATTTTCCCAATTTCCCACGATCAAAATCCTCTTTAATATTGATAAACAATTTTTTCGCTCAGTGCACTCACGACGACAATCAGAATACAATCCATATCCCATCCATTATTTGTGTGTGTGTGTGTGTGTGTGTGTGTGTGTGTGTGCGTTTGGGGGAGGGAGGGGAAACAGCGCCCTCTATGCAATCTGCATAGGTTACAAAAGAGATGGAGATCACATATAATGATCATGCTTGATCCCTTTTTCTTTTTTTCAACTCGATTCCTTTTTCTTTTTTTTTTGCTTTGCTCTTGTTGTTGTGCCCTCACGCAATTTGTATGTTCATGCCCCATGCTGCAGCACTATCAATTGCTGACCCCTAATAACGAATTCGTGCTCAACTTAATTGCAGACATATTGATGAAGCAGGCAGTCAGAGCCATTCAAGCAGGCCAAAAACCAAAACCCAACCAAAACCCATGCAAAAGGGCAAAATAAAGATAATCCTGCAAGAGACAGACAGATAGAGAGAGAAAGAGACAGATAGAGAGAATGAACCTTTTTGTTTGCCTCTTCCATCTTCAACTGCATCCTCCTCTCCTTTCCATTTTTTCCTCTTTTTTTTTTTTTTTTTGCCATTTGCGTGTCATTTTCTAGTAAAATTGGCATTTCTTTTATCTCAGCAGATCGTATATCACAAAGGGGCCTGTCTAACATCAATCAAAGATAACACAACAACAACTACAACAACAATAATAACAACATAGCCCCATTGAGAGTAAAAGTAAAAAAAAAAAAAAAAAAAAAAATTATTTCTGTTGTTGTTGATCCTGGCAAAAGATGAAAAAAAAAAAAAAAGATTCGTGATCACTTGTTTGTTAAAGTTCTTAGCAGGTTTCATCGTCGTCATCAAAAAAAAAAAAAAAAAATAAAAACCTATATATATACAGATATTTCTGCTTCGTTTATTTAAGAAAATATTAAACCTTTTCTTTTTTCGTTCCTTTTTTTTTTTTTTTTCTTTTTTGAATGTGAACGTTTTGTTATATTCTTTCTGGCGATCCTTTGTTTGCATCTGTTTAGCGTTGACGAACAGGTGGAGGGATACCTCAAAACTGGTGCTAATTGGATTATGTATTGCTTAATGATCCTCCTCCTCATGGTGGCTCTCAAGTGTGTGTCTCTATGTGTATGTGTGTGTGTGTGTGTGTGTGTGAAAGAGTGAAGCAAATGATTAAGAGTTTGAGTTTGCGTGATTTGGCATTTAGGGAATATCAGTAAGGCACTTGTTTATGAAATGGGTTGCTCATGTATCTATATATACTTATAAAGTATCTTATATATAGGTTTTTACATATATACATAAGTAGGTATATTTCTGGTGTTAATCACTTGATCATGCACATGCAATAATTAGTATTCCTTTTGCGGTTGGGAATTCAACAACATAACAAAAATTTAACCCAAAAAAGGGAAAGTTTCTTTATATACAAATTTCATATTTTTGCCTGCTTGAAATACTTTTATAAATGGGTCAAGTATGTGTATGTGTGTGTGTGTGTGTGTGTGTGTGTGTGTGTGCCATATAATATAAGGGTAGATGTGATCCATTATCGATTGTAGCTGGGCAAAGGGAAAGTTTTTTGGAATGATTTACGTTCACGAGAACAAAGAACTGTCATATTTATGAATAATGTTACAACTAAATAAAAGATCATTTCAGAGGATTAATTTTTAATGATTCTTACTTATAAAACAAACAGAAAGTTTTAAGATTTAAAACAAACTTGGACATATAAATGGAAATATTAATAAAAGTTCTTAGAAAATTTTTAAAATAATTGTTCAAATTTGCTTTATTTTTGCACTAAAGATAAATGAATGAAAATAAATGTGCATTTCGTTTGCAGTATTTAGAAAACAATTTTGAATTTTGGTATCAATTTTATAATTTCACAAATATAGTTCCCTTTAAGGATGTTTACAATCTTTTCATATATTTCTCTTAGTCTACTAAACCAAAACATTTTAATTTATTAATATATATACATATATATTCTTTTTATCTGAGCAACTCGAAAATCTTTTTTACTTTTCAAAAATGTCAGAGTAATTTGCTTGTTTAAGTGTCCATAAGTTCCACATGATCGATTTCACTAATTAATACAAAAAACTTTAACAAATCACGCAAAATAAAAAAAAAGAGAAACAAAACAACAAAAAATAAAATTTCCCACACACATGTCCGAATAAAAAGAAGTTCTTTATGAAGTCTTAAACAACTTGTTGCTTCATCTTTACTTACTGTTGCCGTTCCTTGCATAAATTTTATGATTAAATATTCTTGGGATCATTGAAGCCTAACCAAAAATGCAATGGGGCATATCGAAGTGGAGTAATTTTTTTCTTTTTCTTTAGTTCATTTTTTTCCCTGAGAACTTTTGACAACTTCAAATCAAATCAAAAGAAACAAAAAAATTTAAAAAAAAAAAAACAAAACTTGGTCCTCATAATTCTCATATATAAGCCGGTATATTTTTTTTTTTGCGGCCTGCT
Organism: Drosophila emarginata; assembly: GCA_037075365.1. NCBI lineage: Eukaryota > Metazoa > Arthropoda > Insecta > Diptera > Drosophilidae > Drosophila > Drosophila emarginata. The sequence goes on from JBAMCD010000296.1 coordinate 7,176,950, forward strand.
AGCCACTGGACCCTAACTCTGATGGTTATAACCAAAAAAAAAAAAAAAGGGGGGGAAAAAATTGGAAAGGAAAACGAAAATTAATTTGATTCAAAGAGGGAATAATGATTGCAGTGAGGGGATAGTTAATGTTTATGCGCAGTCAATGGTTAAATGATGTTGTTTTATACTAACCTTGCCTCACCTCACCTAACTTAATTTACTTGGCCAAATACAAGCGTTTTCACGCCATTCTGAGCACCTTATAGGGGGAAGAAGGTTCCCCCTTTTTTTCTTGTGTTATTTTTTTTTTGGTTTTTTTTTTTTTTTAGCGTGGGTTTGCCCAGCCGCACCCCAAAATGAAACGGAAAACTACTTTGTTTATTTAAGAAAATGAATGAAAATCAGCAACTTAAAGAAACCCTTTCTTAGGGTCGGTGTGAGAAAAAAATTGTTATACAAATTATATGTATATTGATATGGAAAGGGGGAAAAGTACAAGACAGACGAGGATTTTTTTTTTATCTATGAGAACTAAGCATTTTGAAAGCATACTTCCGGCAATTATCTATAGAATTGTAGAATCTTGTTCTTATAAAAAATCATAAAAGCAATATATAAAATCAATAAAATTGGCAAGTAAACTTATTAAAATATTGTAAATTTGGTAAATTTCAATTGAAGTTGGACATGCCATAAAATTAATAGATTTTAAGACTTATAAGAACAACCAAAAAAAAAATATTTTTTCTGAATATTTTTTTGGTGAGTTTAAATATTTTACATTAAATTTCATGAAAATAAGAATGGCATATTTCGGCCTCATTCATTAATTTATTTATTTATCCTTTCCATAGTGAATATTGAATACCTATTGGTATATCCGTACCAAATTTAATACAAAACAAATTATTATAAATTTTTGTTAATTTATTGTTACTTTCAATTCTTTTTTATAATTGGTTGACAACTATTTGAGACATTTTTTGACCCATGATTTCAGATTTAAATCAAAAATTTCAATCGTTCCTTTTTTTAAAACGACATTTCAAGATATTTTTGGCCTTTTATTATTGTAATGTAATAATTCTTAATTCTCTCTATTTTAATCTCAAAGAAATGAAACAGTTTCAGCAAAAAAAGAAAACCAAAAAAACATAAAAAAATTTAGGTTTGTTAATTCAAAACAAAAAATAAGAAAAAAACATAAATAAAATAAAAAAACTAAAATTTTATTGCTTCTATTTTTTTTTTTTCCTATCAAAAATAATACAAATGTAGCAACATTTGTTGAACAATTAAAATAAACTAATTTGTATACAATTTTTCAGCATGTCTCAAATCAATAAAGTACATTGCGATACAAAAGATAGGGCAAACAATTCAAATGTATGTATATATATTGTATATATATATATATATGAACATGTGTATATATAGAGGATATGTATATACCTATATAAACTGTATGAAAAAAAAAATCTAAACAAAGAGCAGAACGCATTGTGAAGATCAAGATAAGCGTTAAAGTGTGCACAGTGCAAAATAAAATGAAAAAAAAGAAGAAGAAAAAGAAGAAGGGTCCCCTCCCTCTCTCCCTAAAAAATAAAAAAAAAAAGAACAGAAAATTTAAAAAGGAGACCAAAACTCAGCTTCGGTTGACTGGCTATGGCGAAAGATCAGGCCAGGCAAATCATGGATGCTGTACAATGATCATCATTATGATGATGATGATGAAGGTAAATAAACCCAAAAAAAAAAAAAAAAAAAGAGAGAACCAGCAGCAGCAGCAACATGCAGCGCCTTTGTGTGGCAGCAACAACAAAGTGACTCAGGGCAGAGCCAGAACGAAAAGAAAGGCAAGGCAAGATAACCAGCGCATAAATGGCCTGGGCCCCGACTCTGACTCCATCTCCAACTCCAACTTCGACTTCAACTGCAACTGCAAAACTCCGACTCCCGAGTCCCGAGACCAGAAGAGACACGCCAGACAAACTGGCGACGCTTGTGAAATTTTCTTCTCCTCTTACGTTTCTCCCTCTGTTTCTGTTTCGTACGCACACAATAATAAAGAAAATAAATACAAAACATACACACACACATACACAAAAAAAAAATAAAAAAAATAAAGGGAACAAGAGGAAAAAACCAAAACCATAAATGCATTTCAACAAAAAGGCTACATCCATGCCAGTGCCAGTGCCAGTGCCAGAGAGGAAGAGGAGCCAATGAACCTAAACCCAAACCAAACTAAAGGCCATAAATAAGCCGTGGCCAGCGTCGTCTCTCCATCTTTCCCCTACTCTCCCCCCAACCCCTTTCTTTTTCCCATATACCCATCACCATTTCCCCCTTCTCTATACATATACATACATACATATGTATGTATGTATATATGTATGTATGTATGTGCTCTGCGCATGCGCAACATTCGGTTGCACTTCAACTTGAAGATGAAGAGACTGAGAGCTATAAGAACAAAGATCTGAGGCATATGCCATGCCACAGGCTACTCTTGCCCCCAACTACAAAAAACAAAATCAAAATAAATACATACATAAATATATTTCGTTGATTTCTATATCAAATTTTGTAAGAGCTTTTTCCTTGGTTTGGTTTTAAAAATAGATATATATGCATATATATAAATCTTTTGATTAATTATACATATATGACAATTATTATAAGCTCAAAAATAGTGTCCAAATATTTATTAACAATTTATCTATAAATAATAAATCAAATTTATAAAACTTTTACAATTTCATTTAATTGACCATCAAATTATTATACAAATAAAATATTTACTATTTTATAAATATATTAATATATATCGTACATTATTTAAATTACTTTTAAATATTTATATCATTTATTTAATGTATGAAAATTGTTTTTGGAAACAACAAATTTAGGTTTATATCTTTGTTGGATAAAATTGTTTCTAAATTGATTTGTATAATGACACGATAATGATATATAATACTATACCACTCATATCTGACTGTTATTTGACTGCTAATTGTTATTAAATAAGCTAATTTAAAGTCAAATTGTTTATTTAAGGTAGGTTTAATAAAAACAACAACAAAAAATATAAAACAAATAAGCTAAATGAGAATTTTATTATTTATTATTCATCATATTTCATTCATTAAAATCAAATAATATATTTCATTAATTTAATATATTTTTTTTTATTGAATATACATACATATATACTTTTATTTTTCAAATTTAACAATAAATTTATTTAATAAATTTCTTCTTCTTCTGTTTTTAATACATTTTAATAAACAAATGCATAGCAAAGTTTATTCATCATAATTGTTCTTTTTTTTTTTAGTTTTTAGTTTTATATTAATAAAACTGAGATTTCTTTTTATTTATTCTATTAAGTATTTTTCAAAAAGAATTATAATTAATTAATTTCTGTCCCATTGTATAAGAAATGCTATTGTAAATTAAATTGATATCTTAAATATTTGCCTGCCTTTTAGGGCTTAAATATATCGTAATTCATATCCAATTTTCGCATCTCATGTTCATAGAGTATCTGAAAGTTAGCTAATTGTTGCAAGTTTCAATTTGCCTTGTTCGGCACACTTATGCCTTTGGAATTTTTACAGTTGTCGACAGTTTTGTTGTTTTTTTTTTCTTTTTTTTCATCTGTTTCTCAGTTTTCGTTTGTTTTTTTTTTTTTCTAGTGCAATTTTTCACTAATGATGACTAATTCACTTGTTGGCGTGGCTTTTTATTTTATTTTACATTTATTTATTTTTTTTTTTTTGTTGCTGTTTCTGCAAAGAGACCAACGGGCAAATATTTCAGTTTTTCTTTTCTTCTCATTTGAATGATTCATCAAGCATTTGGTTAAGGTGCGAAATTTGAAACGCAGGTGGGCACACACACACACAAAAAAAAAAAAAACAGGAACAAAAAAAAGAAAGAAATAAACCAAATAGAGCCTATGACAATTAATTTTTGGGGCAGCTGTTTGAAAATTTGTAACTTGTATTAACTACATATGTACATCAGATGGGATTTGTTGTGATAAGGTTCTCCTTCTACTCTTTTTTTTTTGTGACTTTAACATCGCCTCAAATTACACACAATCAAATTCCAATTAAATGTTATCAGTCAATGAGTTCAAAGACCAACGGAGATATGAGGCAAAGTTCAGTTTTTTCTTCTTTTTTTTTTTGTGGGCGGGGGGCATCCATAATTTTCATCCACTTGCAGCTTAAGGCGCAGTTTCAGCTGTTAATTTGAAAATTAGATAATTGAGCTACAGCTCAAGATGAAAATGAAAATATAAAAAAAAAAAAAACAAGAAAATACAGAAAAAACAAAATATAAACATAAAACGCTTGACCTAAAAACAAAAGTTAATCAAGTATTTCTTATTTTTATGATGGGCACACATACACACACACGCACACTCACACAAAAGAAACAAAGATCGATGATAGTAAAAGTGGAGAGCTAGAAATTTAACCAATTCATCTATAGCTAAGCATATAGTCAAAGTCATATTCATATTCATTTGAAACCTGCTCGAAGCCAAATCCAATTTATGGCCAAAACTGCAGCCAAGTTATAGTCATATCCAATAAAAAGCAATTGCCGCTCTAATAAAAAGGAAAATTATATACCCAAACGACAAGTGGAATTTTGCATAACAATTTAATTAAAGTTTACACACAAAAAAAAAAAACTAATACATACATATATACAAACAGATATATCTCCATAGATACATAAATACATATGTTTCTATAGACAAAAAAAAAACACACAAAAAATACCTGCGAAAAGTTAAAGCGCAAATTCAAATCATAGAGCAAAGATGCAAACGAATAAAAAAAAAAACTGAAACTGAAAACTGGCTACACAACAATATGGCACAAAGCAACTATAATTAACTAAATGCAATCCATGGCAGTCGTATGAAAGTTTTAAGCACTATGGTTTAAGTTGTAAAAGAAAAAGACACTTTCTGAGAGAGAGAGATGGGTGTAAAAAAAGGAGTCAACTTAAGAAAAAAAAACTAATTTAATGAAATGAAAGAAAAGGTATATTTATTGTACATCTAAAGAGTTCGAAATAATTATTTAATTTCAATATTATTTTATTTTAGCTTTAATTTGCAGTTTTAACAAAGCAAAAAGATCATATTATTGTGCAGCAACTGGTTGCGCCTTGACAGTAGATTTTATCTGAAGGAATAAAACATATTTATAGTACATCTAAGTACATACAGTGACTCAACTTTTTGATCACAAAAATTCACCAAAGTACTATTACAGAAAAAATTTGTAATGTTATTGTTTTTCAATCAATTTTCTTTTATAATAAACATCCTTCAAAAGGCACCTTTAAATTAATTTATAATATACATTATGTATGTATTTCAGATACACTAAGCTAAACTAAGGAAAAATATAATGTCAAACCCAGAATGGGTAAAATATTTATTTATTATTTATTAAAGAAAAAGAGAAGAACCTGCAAAGTCAAGAGTAAAATAAAGAATGAATTCATAGACCTGACGACCTAACCATGTTGACTATTAGAGAAGAAAATCAAACCAATAAAGCCTACTATAGAGCTCACAAAATATTTCGATTAAGTTTTCGATTACTTTCCCTTAAATGTTATCGGGATTTATCATTTTTTGAAATTGAACGGAATCCATTTTAATCCATTACTTCATGCAAATTATATTGGCAAATTAATGGCTATAATAATTTTAATTATCTATTAGTGAAAAATGGATTGTAAATTTACTAAATTAAATTTTAATTCAATGCTTGATGCTTATGCTCAATTCTCATTTGTGTAAAATTTGTATGGTATGGTTCCTACGCTAATAAAAATATACAAAAAAAAAAAAAAAGAATAATAATAAACAACGTAATTTACCTTGCAAATAATCAAATATTAAAATTGTATAAAGTTAATTGCTTTCCGACTCAACAATTTCTTGAAATTACTCCGAAAAGTTCAATTTTTTGCTACACCCACCTAATTGATCACATGCCATTTTTTCGATTTTGCCTAATATTATGATAATTAAAAGGTAAATCTCTTATTAAATATGATTTATAACATATTAAATATATAATCTTTCTGATTGCATTAAAAAAATTGACTGAAAAACAATAACATTACAAATTTTTTCTATAATAGCACTTTGGTGAATTTTTATGATCAAAAAGTTGAGTCACTATATGTAGCTCAAAATATTTGTAAGCTTATATGTTAATAAATTTTTTAAATTAATTTGTTTTACCCAAAATATCATACTAATGGGCAGCAACTGGTTTCGCCTTTGATTGTTTCTTAAAAAAGAAAATAAAAAAATAAATTAATGAACACATAAAAAATATTTTAATATTTTAGTAACATAGAAAAACAATGCCAGTCTCTTAATTTGTGAAAGCGAGGGCATTTGCAGCATTTAAAAATGTTTATATTCCCTCTAGATCTTTCCTTAAATAGTATTTTTAATTATGAGGCAAATACTCACACCTACCCATAACATTTTTAAATACAGCGAAGCCAGTTGCTGCATTAGTTTATGTGATATGCAGTAGAGTGATCTTCTTTTACTGTAGCTTTTTAGCTTAGTGAAGTGCTAGGAATACGAAAAGAGTAATGACAGCGAGGCTGCTGCAAATTTATTGCATTTGAAGAAATGTTTTCCCTTTATTTTTCATACACTTGTTGAATAGAAATACTTTTCATTTCTATTATTTGCGGTTGTTGCGGAAACAACTTTTTAACAATTTCAGCAAATGGTCAAGGGTCACTCACTTAAATAATTGTTTCGGTTTATGGTGAAGCATCTAATGACAATACTGTTAAATACCTTAGTACATAGTAGATACATGTTTTTTTATGCCAATAAAGACAATCACAAATCGTACGCATTGTTTTCCAAGTGGTAGCAACAGAAATAGCCGCCGCTCTGTCTAAGACCAGTAGGCCAGGCCAACAGCAGACCAGACCAGACCCAAACAGACTCGACCAGTCCACTCGACTCAACTCCAGTCCAGTCCAGTCCAGACCAAGACCAAGACCCGGCCCATAGAGGAGTTGACTTTTTGGCTTATGTTGCAAGACGACAACGAATCCTCGCCATAATTGGAAGCAGTCGCGTGGAACTTGTTGAGCAGCAACAAATTATAACTTGTATGTTGGATATAGTATCTCTCTCTCTTCCCCCCCCCCCCCCCCCCCACTCCCTCATCAACATTTCCATCATAGTTGTGTTTGTTGTTTTTGTTTCTGTTGTTGTTGTCCAACAGTCGATCACTCAGTTAGTAAGTCAAGATGTTCGAAATGTAAATATGCCAAGAGTGGAGAGGCATCACTTTTACTTTTAAACTCAATCTGGTTACCTGGATCGTTGGTTGACCACTTTTGGTTATGTGTTAATGTGACAAGTTGCCAATCGTAACTTGACATTCCTTTTTGTATCTCTCTCTCTCCCTCTCTGTCTCTCTGTCTTTCTATCTATCTATCTATCTCGTTTTTGTGACTGCAATTCTTTTGTTACTGCATTTTCTGTTGTTGGCTTATGCAATTGACACCTCAGTGTTAATGGAGCTGCTGCTCCATTGGAGATCGTTCGCCTTAATGCTTAAATCATGTCTCGCAAAAAAATAAAAAAAAAATTGAATTTTTTTTTTTTTGCTTTTGCTTTTGCTTTTGCTTTTTTGTGGCAGTTAACTGATAAAATTAACAGTCGACCCATGGAATGAGTTTTACTGTCAGCAAAGTTTAAGCCTCTGATTTTATTCCATGTCATCCTACGCAAAAAACGTTTTACTTTTTTATATATATTTTTTTTTTTTTGGTTCTTTCGGTTAGTAAATGAAATGATCAGCTCTTATTTTTTCTTGTTCTTTGGCATCCTTATATGGTTAATTACAAATTGCATTTGCCAGAGACAAAACGTATGTAAATTAATATACAAAAAAGGATTTTATTTAAGTTGCTTGTAATATTTTTTTTCATGGTTCTTTGTTTTAATTTATTCCATAAATGTAAATCAAAAGTCAAAAGAAAAAAATGTATGCTGATTAATCGAAATAATTAACCAAAGTGATATAGCCAAAGTGGTTCACAATTTCGATTAATCAGCAAGTGATATATCCAAAATTTTAATCTCTTATTTTATATTCAAAATAAAATAGAGTCATTAAAGTTATAAGTTATAAGTATCTAAAACAAACTTAATTTTCATATTTGTTCTTGTTCTTTGTTCCTTTCAATCAAATAGAAAATAATCTAAAACTGATCTTTTAAAAATCTTCTAAGGAAATCCAAAAGATTATAACTTTATTTCCTTTACTAAAACCATTAATTTTGTTTCCTTGACTCGCCTTCTTTTTAAAATCTCCCATTCCCATTTCTGTAGACACTCATTAGCAATTGGTTACAGTGAATCTAGAACTCCCTAGATAGTCCAAAGATAATTTAATATCAATTCGCAGGTGTTTTCATCCCCCATCAAATGTGAATCATAACCAAAATATAAAACATTTTACAACTTTCAGCTACCTTTATATGGTAGCAAACAGATCATAAAATGAACAAGTCCAAAAATGATTTTATGTTGAAACAAAGAAGACAATAAATTTCCATTTATTCAGAGGGAACTGCAAAAAAAAAAAAAAAAAAAAAAAATAAAAACCTACGAAAGAAAATGAAACACGAGGAATAATAATAATAAAAAGAACAAGAAAAAAAACATAATAGTAGGAGACAAAAAATAAAACTTGAAGGTGACAATCAAAAGATGAGAGCCAACGATTGCTCGTAAAACTGAAGAACAGGGCGATAAATGCACAAAATAAAAAAAAAAAAAAAAAAAAAATGGAGACAGAAATTAACATAAAACTTGTGAGAGCGATCATCTATAACAGGGGCAACACCCTTAACATTCGATCGTCATATAATTGCTCTTACTTTGGTTAGGGATCGTCACATTGGGCCTACAGTTTTAGGTCTTGGGTCTTGTGCACTTGTGCCCAGCACACTCTCCAAGTGTGTCTCGGTCTCGGGTTCACCGATCCCGAGATCCCTATTCAACGTCTTTGTTTTTACAGGGCGATAAGCAGCGATAGAGCAGCAGCAATGCGAAGCGATCGAGCCTTCCAGTTTGCCCAGGGCGCACTTTTCTCCTCCATCCACCATGCAGTTTACGTCCGTTGTCGACAGTTTTTCCAGGGTCTCGGTGTTTTTTTTTTTTTTCCTCATTTCTGTCTGTCTCTGTCCCTGTCCCTATGTTTGTTTATTTGTTTGTTGGCGTAGGACGCGCGACGACGACGACGTCGACGACGACTACGACCCTTTTTGCTGAGTCTCTCTTTCTGTCTCTCTCTCAGTCTCTTAGTCTTTCTCCTTTTCTTTCAGTCTATCTCTATTCTGACTGACAAGTTTCACCTGTCTGTATTTGTCTATGGGGTGATCTATCATAGGAAAAGGACAGACAGGGCCCCAGGCAGATTCCTGTCCAGTGGCAGCTATGGGGCGTTTTTTTTTTTTTTTTAGTTTTTCTTCTTCTTCTACGTCTCAACTGATTTTTTTCTCTTTATTTTTTTTTCCCCCCTGTTCTAGTAGAGTTTGGTCAGACAGGGTTGACGTTTCTATTGCTCGGTAGAAGATTTGCTGTGGAACATTTGTTTGACTAGATAATGGGGCAGAGCCCAACCCAACCCAACAGACTGACCCCTGGAAATTAATATGTCTAGGGCTAGATGGTAAACTGATATCCAGTTGACTCTTTCTTCTCCCTACCACTGCCTCCCCTTTCCCTATTCATTCTTCTCTTGAAAGTGAAATCTCTGTGTTGTTCTTTTTTTTCTTTTTCTTTTTTTTTTTTTAGGGGGGGCGCATGTCTATCCATGCCTGACAAAGCTTAGCGAACTGCGTGCAAACCAACTTGACATGACGATAATGATTGACCCAAAAAAAAAAAAAAACTGCTTCCAAAAAAAAAAAAGTGAATGTCATTAGACAGCAGATAAAAAAAAAAAAAGAACCAGAGCAAAGAACACTTTGAACGGAGCGAACTCTGTGGCAAGCTGCAACAGCTGTCAATCAAAAGGGTGCAACAAAAGCAGCAACTATCCACTGTATACACTAACAATTGAACGGCACATATCGAAAGTTAATTGGGAATGAATCAAGAAAGGAATTAAAAAGAATTATTTTTCTATTAACACTTTTATAAAAGTTTTCAAATTATTTTTTAACTCATAGATTACGATAAAAATTCTAGTTTTGATACATCTATAAATACAAAGAACCGTTGTCTATTTAAAAAGATTTTTTCTTTATCGGAAATTTGCCATTTTATTAAAGTAGGAAAAATATTTTTGCTATTTATGAAATGCTAAATTTATATTTAGCCTTTTAAAATAAAAAACACAACAAAATATAGTTAATTTTTAATTTAAATATTTTCGTTTTAGGAAAAGGAATTACTTTTTTTCTAGGCATTCCATTTCAAAGATTTATCTATATTTTTACCTTAACTTAGCTTTAATTAAAACATATTTAATAACTTTTAACTAAAGTTAATTACTTTTTATTTTAGATAACATCTTATCTATGATCTTTTACTTATTTGGGTAAGTCAAAAATTTTATATTTAATCGCTATTTAAAATCTCTTTCTATATAGAGTATTAACTATTCATTGATATCTTTTCGTTTTTGGGGGGAGAAAAAAAATATATAGAACTTCTTTCCCCAATATTTTTGGTTCAACTTATTTGTTTTCTATGTAATTTTTGTTGTTCTTTTTTTTTTTGTTTTGGTGCGTAGCTCGATCTTTGCCTTTAGCCTGCTTATGCACACACAGAAGCTGAAACTAACAAAAAAAAAAAAAGAGAAAAAAAGGCCCCCAGCTTGGTTGCCCCAGATTCAGATTAAGTTTTGCCCTTTCCTCTTCTCCTCTCTCTCTCTCTCTCTCTCTTTCTCTTTATATATCTCTGTTTTGGTTTTCTCATCTTTATGTTTTCTTGAAGCTTGCCACCAAATGCTTTCAATCGCTAGTTCTGTTTAAAGGGGGTGGAACAGAGTAGAGAAGAGGAGGTAAAACGAAAAGTTTTGTTTACATTTTGTTTTATAAACAAAGAGAAATTTATATATATGTATGTATGTATGTAGAATATACATATATATATATGGAGGCAATCCACAACAACAACAACGACGACGACATGTTGCATTCTAATGGCCTGGGCCCACAAGTCATAAGTTGCCCCATTGCTGTCTCTGTTGCCTTTTGTCTCAGTTGATCATGTTCATTAATTAATGATCAGTCGTTTTCATATTGCTATTGTTGTTGCTGTTGTTGTTGCAAGTTGCATTTTGAATTTTTTATTGTTGTTTTGTATTTTTATGATAGCCATGCGTTGTGCTTTTATTTTATTTCTCTTCATTCTAGTTCTGAGCGTATAATTTATGACATTTTATTGTGTGGCAACGCAAAATGTGGAATAACTAGAAAGAGATAGAGCACACACACACTAAAAGAGTGAAATATGTACATATATATGAAAATTATTATTTGATGGGAGGTGGAGATCAGAATTATTATTTCAGAGTTTTCTTGATGATCACTTTGATCACATTTATTGTTTCGCTTTCTATGCCAAGAAGAAGTGTGAAAATTAAAATTAACCTATATAATCCATAACCTATATAGAATAAAAGACACATATACAGTCCAAATTTATTAAAATTAATATACACGTAAAAAACTTTATTATTCAGAAATTCTAATATACATTTACATATATGGAAAATAGAAAGCTTTGTCTTTGAAATTAATATATTTATACGAAAAACTTTATTATATAAAAGTTCACTATATGAAAATTTGACTACATATATTAGCATATGTTAATAATATCGGTTAGTAATTTTTAATTATTTGTTTTAAAAATTATCTACATATGTACATATGTACATATATGTATGTATGTATGTTGATTTATATATGATAAAATATATCCAAAGATTTGCTAAGGTTTAGTATACATATTGTTATTTCGGTTACTTTATTATTTGGTTTGAGTTTGGCCTAAAATTTTTATATTTTAGTATAGATATCATAGAAAAGAAGCTTATCATTTAAGTAAGTTTTTCTTTAATTAATTATATTGGTTTTTATAATAAAAATAAAGTTACTTAAATGTTGTTTACTAACCTAAATTATTTGGCTTACAAATTGCAATTTTAATTGACTATATTACATTAATCAAAAATATTTTTCTTGATAAATATTAATGATATCAACTTGTATTTACTATTTGGTTTATTATTAGAATTCATTTTGGACTTTTTAGTATCATGATTATCGATTTGATTATTATTTATTACTATTTTTCACAGACAAAAGTAATCCTTAATTTAATTTAAATTAAAATTAATCCACATTTACATATGTATATGTTTTCTTATAAGTTTTAATCTAATTTTAATGTGTCAGTTTAGTAAGATAATTGTCTACTTAACTATATTTTATTTTACTATTCCTACTGATTGATTTTCTTATTATTAAATAATTAATAAAACGTTTTTAAGCTAAAAAAATAAATTCCCTTAAGCTTTAAATTTTAATATCTATTCTAATTTAATTAAATTAATTCTTTTTTACATACATATGTATATGTAAGTTTAATCATTTATTTCAATTGCACTAATTTTCCAATCGAATAGACACTCATTTCATTTAAATAGATAATTTCCCTGACCTTCCGATCAGTAAATGAAAATGCCAAGTTTCCACTATTAAACTTCACCTTCCACATATAAAAGTTTAACAAAAAAAAAAAAATAATAATAATAAAAAAAAGTACCGAAACCCATAGATCACAATAAAGATCTCTGTAACTGTCATAGATTACCATACAGTAGTAGTTGTCGAATCTTCGTTGCTGTAAACCCAAAAAGTAGACAATACCAAAAAACAAAAATAAAAAAAAAAAACCGAAACTGAAAAAAAACGAAATTGATTGTTGTTGTTGTTGCTGTTGGTGTTGTTGGTGTTGCACTCAAAAGATAGATTGCTCATAGATTTAAAGGTAGACGAGCTGAAAAAAGAGATTGGAGAAGGAGATGGACATGAAGTTAGAGATGGAGAAATAGAAGGTGGAAGACACATTGAAAACGAAAATAAAATCGTGTTACACTACCAGCAACAACAACAACAACGATACGGGTTACCAAATGGGCAACGAAAACCAAAAAAAAAAAAAAAAAAACACCAAAAGATGAAGTCGAAGACGAAGAAGGGGAACAAAAACAGAGAAAGAGAGAGAAAAAAGGAAAAAAAAAATTGTTGTAAAACGCATTTTGACTGACAGGTACCCATAGGTCTTATATGGACAGAGAGGACTGACTATTAGACAGACGGTGCAGTGCATTGCAGAACAGAACCAAACCGAACCGAACCGTAGAGAGGGTATTAGAGGCTGAAGAGAAGAAGAAGGCCTCGTCGTTGGCCACAGCTGAAACTCCTCAATTTGATTGCACGAGTCAGTCGACGAGACATGAAGAGTGCTGAGACTTTGCCTCAATTTGAAAATCGACAAAACGTGCAACTCACATGTCATACACGCTTACGATGTCTGGCCAGCGACTGACTACAAGACAACAAGACGAGAGTGTATCCACACACAGTTACCACAACACAACACACACACACACAGATACACACAACAAGGGGGACAACAGCTGTGTTGTTGCGCTTGAAAACCTCAGCAAGGGCTATAGGGATAGGGATCCGATCGAACCATACTGACGACACCATCGACGACAGCATTGGGTTAAGGGATAGCAAACAAAACAAAAAATAAAAAATATTGAAAAGGAAGAGCTACACAAAGGTGGAGAAAGGCAAATTGCAAAGTAAAAGAAAACTACAGGGAAAAACTATGGAAGAATTAATTTATATAATTAAATTTTTCCCTAATCATGAAAATCCTTTAAAAAGCTTTCCCAAAAAAAGAAATGAAATAAAATTAAAAGCCAATAAAAGATAAAAGTAAAATGTTGAGTTCTAATGACGATAAAGACGTTGGGTTTAAATAAACGTTAAGTCAACACTCTTTTTTATACCCTTGCAAAAAGGGTATAACTATTTTAATGTAAAGTTTACAACGCATAGAAAGACTATGAATATATATACATATATATGTATATTCCTGCTCAACACGAAAATCTGAGCTAATATAGCCATGTCTGTCTAATTCAATGCAAAATACTTTCTCAGTTTTTAACCCATCGTAATAAAATTTTGCACACATTCTTTCTTCTACTGTACGCTTTATATATATCGCTATCGGCTGAATCGGACCACTATATTATATATAGGTTCCATAGTACCGTTCGTTCGGGTATAGGATTTTAGATCAATAACTTTGTTGGTTTTCATAAAATTATTACCAAATTTACTATAATATAAATATTCTAATGACATTACCAAGTTTGATCAGAATCAGTTGACTATATTCTATAGCTTCCATGGGGAAAATCCGTTCAAATGCTGTAGAAATCTTTTATGTTTTTAATGCTAAACATTTTTTACATTAATAATTTAATTCTGCAAAATTTTACCAAACATCCAAATGGTAAATATTGAAAGGGTATACATAGTTCGGCATGCTAGAAATTGGCCTGGTCTTCTAGTTTTTCTTCCTTTTGATAGTTCAAATAGAGAGCACAAGGAGCACAGGGATAAATAAATAAAGTTGATAAACCACCGAAATATTAAATCACAACAAAAAAACTCAACGGACAGCAGAAATAGAATGATGGTTTGTTCTACCAAGACCAAAACGAAATATATAAAAGACCAACTTAGAATAGGGATAGGGTGGGGGGAAAAGTGACTCTGTTTCTGTGTGTGTGTGTGTGTGTGTGTGCTCTGTTTTGTGGTTGCAAGATTTATTCAATTTGTGCGTGTGTGCGTGTTTGTATTGTGGCGCATTTTGGGTTTTAGGTTTACTTTACTTGTTTTTCTTTTTTCTCTTTTTTTTTTTTTTTGGGCTTGCCTTCTATTTTTCCGTTAATATTGAACACCTGTACGTACATTAGAATTATGCCCCAATGACAACGACAATAACAATGAACATAATGAGTGTGCGACTGACTCTACGTGATTAAGCTGGCACTTTTCAAGAGCCTTAACTATATAGGCTATAAAATACTAAACTAATGATGGATTAAGATTAACAAAAAAAAAAAAAGAAAAAAAAGTAAACAAAACAAATGAATATTAAGAAATGAAAATGAACCATAAAAAAATTTAAATATAAAACCTAGATTATATAAATTTGATAGTTTGTTTTTTAGTTACTTTTTAAATCTTAAACATTTATTAATATTATTCTTAGGTGATGAATTTTTAGCCAGTTATCTTTTATTGTGATATTTGAAAAAGTAAATAAAATATTTTGAAAATCACTTTCCCTTTGGTATAGTTCTTTGCCATTGCCCTTTGCCTTGACCAACTGTTAATAAATAAATTCTAAATTAAAGACTTAATTATTGCTATGACAGGTCACTCTTCCACTGCTAAAACTAGTTGGGAATCATAAGAAATTTTAGCAGTAAAAATTTTATCATCATCTGATGTATGCTATATTTTATTTTGTTAAAACAATAATAAAGAAATAAATCTAAACACATATAATTATACTTTATTTACTATATATAATCAATCAGATATTTATTATGGTATGACAAAGGAAATATGTTACGCTGCATTCGGTTCCAGTCGTTAAATCAAATACTAAAACCAATGTTTAATTTTTGTAAGGGTTTTTTGAACTCTTGTTAAAAGAAAGAAAGAAGAAAAATAAAACAGGAAGAATTTTCAACGCGATCTCTACTCTGTTTCTGCCTGGCACAAAACAAGCTTAAAGAATTAACGCTCATTATCTCTCATTTTGGCTAGTAAATAATTTCGTTTCGGTCAAGAGCTATTAAATTTGATGCAAGGAAAAAAAAAAAAAAAGAAAAGAAAGGCAAGTACATTAGTCAAAGAAACAGAGCACACTCAAGACACATACACACACACACACCGCACACACTATATAGTATAGATGGAAGGGGGTTGCAACTTGGCGGACTTAAAGCCGGCACGAGCGCATCAAATTAAGCAGGAAGAACGACGACGACGACGACAACGACAACAAACAGCAAATAAAATACATACTAAAAACCCCTAACCAATGTAATTTGATACCGAAAATCATTATATATATACATATATATATATATTCAGACAGACAGACAGACTGACTGACTGAGACATATATGCATACATAAGGCTTATAAGAAGACGCAGGCATTGAGATAAAGGCATAACAACAGCAACAACAACGACTAATTGCCATCAATTTTTTGCATAAATCTTGGTAATATTATGCATGCAAGCAACCGCAAAAAAAAAAAAAAAATGAAAAAGAAAAGAAAAAAATACAATACAGAATATAGTAGAAAGAGCGATCTTAAAGCAAAGTTTTATATACAAAAAAGATGAAGAAGACGAAGCAATAACGTATCTCAAAACATGGCACAGTTCTTTTTGGTTAACTTAAACCAACTAAACACCGCACCAACTTCAGGATTGCCCATCGAATGTAGTGAATCGTGTATGATCTAACCAATCAAAAGGTTCTTCAACCCAAAAAAAAAAAAAATAAATGTAGTTAACCATTGCTAAAGTGGCACGATCACCAACATCATTATCATATATACGACTAGAGTGAGACAAAGATAGCATGTTTGCAAAATCAAATAAAACTTCTAAAAAAAAGAAAAAAAAGAGGGAGAGAAAACGTTAAAAAAAAAAAAAAAAAAGAAAATTTCCTTCCCACTTTGAACACGATTTGAAAATTGCGTACGTATAGCCAAAACCCCCAAGAGTTCATTATGTCCAAGGAGGAGTCGTCGTCGTTGTCGTTGTTGTCGTTGTCGTCTGGTACAGGCTAACACAAAGCCAGTTCACTGTATTTTTTGTCTGCCACAAACAAGTAAGCAAAGAAGTAGAAGCAAAAAGGCAATGCAGAGTTGAAGACGATCATCATGATCACTTTGTTGATATCATGAGTAGCAGAAGCAGCAGCAACAGCAGCAGGCCAGGCACAGGCACAGGCACAGGCACAGGCACAGTCATAGTCCCAGTCCCAGTCTCAGTGCCCAGTCTCAGTCTCAGTCCCATTGCCAGTCAGGGCCCAGGATAAGTTCATTGACTTGCAACTAGAAGTTCATTGCAATCGTAGTCAACAACAATAACCACAAGAACGAACGACTGACTCTATGTTGGCTTCGAGCGTGTGTTGCACACTTTCTGTTTTATGCACGTCCCCAGGTTGATTTTGCTCTTCGTCTCTCTCACACACACACACACACACACACACACTTGTCCTAGGCCTCTCTTCTCTGCTTTTTTTTTTTCTTTTTTTGTATTATTTGCTAGGATTAAAGGTATTAAAACGACATGGCAAAGAACATTGAGTTGAGCAGGGTAAACATACGAAGGAGATTGCATATGTTTTCAATCTTCTTCTTTCTTCCTTTTAGTATACTCTGTCTCTCTCTCCCTCACCTAGTCTATCTCTTTCCCTCTTTCATATAAAATGGCTATCCCTATTCCTTTCTCAATCTTCCACTACTCTGTCCCAGTGTCTGTTGTGGCAAATAAAACATCTGTGCCGTAAAATCAAAACACTAAGGGATACGAGAAGTAGGTACAAATGCCTGCAAATGCGCGCACGTTAAGTGTACAGTGTGTTTCCTCACTCTTTCTTTTATCTCTCTCCCTCTCACACTCTCTATCCTCTATCTATTTCTGTCTCTGTCTTTCTTTCTGTTTTGTATCCCTCTTGTATAGTGTGATGCCTGCTGGCAATAAGGAGAACTTGCAAATTGACATCGTGGGGCGATCGTGGACCCTTCGAAAATGAAAAAAAGAAAACAAGTAACGTTGGTTTCTTTCTTACATTGGGGTAAGGCTCTGGACCCAGTCCCGGTCCCGATCTCGGTCTCGGTCCCTGATCTCTGGGTCCATTGAGGTTATTACACTCGAAGGCTTTTTTTTTTTTTGCCTTTATTTTATTTTGCTTTTATTACAAGGACTATAAATCTATATGGTTGGAGTTAGCATTTTGGCGCGCTTTTTTTTTCCTATTGTCCGAAGAATTGTTGAAACCGTTCAGAACCGGTAGCCCCCAGCTGGTAGATAATATGTACAGGCGCTTTTTTTTTTTGTGTGTGTGTGTTGTGAAATTATGACAAGAGTAATTAAAGATACTTTTTATATCTTCTTGTATATTTGTTCTATCATTTTATTCCACTCCAATTGAATTTGGTGATCTCTGTGGTAGATTAGAGATTTATGTTAGTAGTCGTATTCAGTCGTATTTATTAACAATTTCATCGTTTTCTATAATTTCTTTTTTAGAGTTTCTTAAACATGTTACGACATGAACAAAAAGCAGGTATAAAATATAAAAAGAGGAATTCAAAATTTGGAAAATCGTTTAAAGTTACATCAAATTATATCTTCTTGTATAAGGTTTCTTCTTTAAAATCTAATGATCTAGACAATTTCTTTCGATAAATCTATTAATTTTTATTCAATTATGCAAATTGATACCATTATTGATTGTTAGAGTAATGCCATGATCGAATCTAATCTTATAAAACTATCTTTTCACACCTTTTTAATATTGGTAGTTTAGTTTCGTTTTTGATTGCATTTCATGCTTAAATGCAATCTGTTTTTCTAGTTGCAGCACAGCAACACTGTTCACCTGCTCTCTGACGTTGTTTCTCTTCCACTATGTATTGCTCTCTCTCTCGATCTGTTGATCATTCTCTTAACTCTTTGCTCTTATATCTCTTTTGCTTTTTACTCTCTCCATTTTATGCTCTTGGATTGTTTTTGATTTTGTTTTTCTTCTCGATTTTCTATACACACATACACTGTTATAGTCGCTCCGGTTGCTCTTTTGTTTTGTTCATGTTATTCGTTTTTTTTTTCTTTTTTTGTGGTTGTTGTGCGCCGATCCATTGGGGATCGGTACAGTAGTCTCCCGCCAAAATTTAGTGGCGCGCGCGCGCGACTCGTTTGTGCTTGTGCGTTGATCTTTTACGTTTTTGTTTTGATTTCAAAATTCTTATAGTAAGTTAGCTGGTTTTTTTTTTCTGTGTTTTTTTTTTTTTTTTGGTTCGGTGGATCGTTGTTGCTTGGGTTGTGTGGGGCTAACTTGCCGGACCAGACCCACGTACAAACGAATGTACAGGCAGGCAAACAGGCAGTCAAGGCAGGCAGTCAGGCAGGCATGGGCATGGGCAAGTGATCATGACAGCCAAGTCAGAGCGAGCAACCGATCTCGAGTTGCTGTTTACTCCGTGTCTTCGTCTCCAGCCAAATGGTCTCTGTATGTGTGCGTTTTCGTTTTCAATTAGGTTTAATCAAGCAAACGATCGATCATATTGACTTGTTTTTTTTCTATATACCCCGTATTCAAATGATAACAGGGCGTATTAGATATATTTAAAACCGAAAAAAAAAATGAAGCTTTTCTTTTGAACTGCCCCTAAATGTAGGCTTTACTTTATAACCAAATTAAGCCGATCTACAGACACAGATAAAACTATATGCAAAAATATTATAAAACCTAAATAAAACCTTTTTTTGTTTTGTTTTTTTGACGAACTTTAAGTAAAATGATTAAATAGAAATTGTTAAATAAATTTTTTTACTTTTCTTTTCTAAAAAGAAATTGTTAAAGTAACTTATATTCTTTGCTTTTCTTTTCTTCTCTGTATTTTCCTAGGGTATATTTATGTCGTTTACCCTTTCTGATATATGGTATAACTTCTTTTTCTTTTTTTTTTTTTTGAGTTGACTTGAGTTTGGGCTTGAGGTGTGCGTTTCGCTGCCTGGGTTATTGCTCGCTTTTCATTTTCCTGTTCTGGTTGTTGTATATACATACATACATACATATGTACATATGTATGTCTGTTTGTATATATATTTTTATATACATATGTACATATATGTATATAGATATTTTATTTTTTTTTTTTTTCTGTTCATTTTCGAGTTTTGCATAAAACTGTTGATTAACTGCAGCCCGAGGGGACTCAGCTGCCGCTGCTGGTTTTTTTTTTTGGTTTTTATTTGGGGTCTATCCATAACTGTGTATGCCCAATGGATACCAAGGTTTTTTTTGCTTTTAGTAGTTTTGTGCAAATGTATGTAAATCACGATATTATGGATATGGAGAGAAGAGGAAGGCGTTGCTTTGGCAGTCCTCATTAAGATTATGCCCGAATCTTGACCAGCCTCAAAGCAAAATCATATGGAAGTCAGTTTAATAGAATTATGTACTATAAAAAATATGAATTATTAACTATATATTCGAGGATTTTGTGATGGGTCTTATTTTACATTAGCTTTCTCATAAGATAAAAAAAGGACAATCAGGATACAAAAAAAAAGAAATTCTTGTATTTATTTTGTCTATAGATCAGAGATCGTTTTATTTGTTATTGATATGGCTGAGGTACTTAAATATGTGCCATTTATTTGGCTTCTCTAAGACCAAAGTGTCAACTATGCATAAATGTATCTATGTATGTAATTTGAGGTGTGTGTGTGTGTGCGGGTTTGTGTGTTTGTGGATATATCCACAGTAGCAACAAGACACTGAAGGAGGCAGCCAAACCACTTGGACAATCAACCAGCGTCAGGCATTATCATTATGTTTATTATACAGGCAGCAGCAACAACAACAACAATATGCTGGCAGGCGGCTTCTCCTCACCAACAACAACAACAACACCAACAGCAGCTCATATAGCGCACTGCGATCATAATCAGGCAGTCAGTCAGAGGCAGGCCAAGGGTATGAATACACTGTTAGAAAAGAATAAAAATAATAAGAAAAAAACATAGCAAGAATAATTAGTACACTTAAATTTCATTGATATTTATCAAAATAGAACATTAGTAGATCTAGATCAAAATATTTATACTAAATAAAAAAACAATATATATATAGACATCGATTTACATATCCAAAGAACAAAATGCTAGCAAATGTGATTTAAAGAAATGGCAATTGATTAACAAATTATATAGATTTAAAATACTAATACTTAAATACTAAAAATAATAATATAATAGTAATACAATAATAAAATGATTAATATTATTAACAGTTTGAATTCTTTTCTTCTAATATTATTAAAATTTGGAAATATTTTGTTTATGTAGTTATAAAATTGATTTCTATTTTTATTTTTTGTATATAGTTAGTATCTGTATTTTCGCCTTATAATATAAAAACTAAGAGTTATATTCTTGATACAGTTTTAGAAATTGAATTACTAGAATTACTAGAATTTATAATAGGTTTTTTATATACATATGTATATATTTAGTATCAGAATTTTCGCTATAGTATAAGAATATAGAGTTATATTTTTTATACAGAAATTGTAAATATTCTCTTTATATATTTAGTACTAGAATTTATAATAATTTCTATTAAATATTTAGTATTAGAATTTATATTTTATTACTTTAGGTTATATAATATCAGATTTGGCAATTATTTACTTCAATAGCATCATAATTTATAATTAATTTCTATATATACTTGTGTATATGCTTAATAATAATAATATATGTACATACTTTTACTATATATTTAGATAGATAGTTCTTATATACATATATATATATGTATATATATATATATATATAAATAGTTCATATTAAAGACTAAAGTTAAATTGATTAAGAATTTGTGATTTCATACATTTTAATGTTATAAATAATTTTATTTGTTAATTTATATACATATGTATGTATTTTTTAACAATTATTGACTTAGTTTAGGCTAGAACTTTTTTAGATCTTTAAATATTATGAATAAGTTTGAATGATTCTATTTTACTATTTTTCTAAAGGTTTTTTTTTTAAGTGCAGAACTATTGGTTGAGGGTATTCAGGGTGTGGGGGCGCGAGGGACGCGGTAGGGTATTGGGGGCTCACAGCCAGCACTCGAAGTCGACAAGTTGCTGCATGCACGATCGCGACTCGTGTCTTGGGCTTGGGTTTTGGGTTTGGGTTTTAGCTTAGCTCTTCCCCTCCCTCAGACGACTTGTTTTGGATGCTGCTTCTCGGCCCGCATTTAAAGGTCTCTCTCTCTCTCTCACCGATATCTTCGTCTGTTTAAGTGCCGTTGCCGTTGTTGTTGTTGTTGAATCTTTAAAACTTGATTTTAAGTTTGTTGGTTGTTGTTTTTTATGTGTTGCTGCTGCTGCAGCAGCTGAACACCTGTGTTCTTATGCACTACCCCGTCCATAGCCTTCTCCTCTGTCAACTCCTCCTCCTTCGGTTGTAGACAATATTATATATATGTATGTATGTATATATATATATATATTTTTTTAACCTCATGCAATTTAATGTCATGTTTTTTCTTCTTGTTGTTGTTGTTTTTTTTCGTTCTTTTTTTTTTTTTTTATTACTTAAGTGCGTGTTTAGGTTTAAAGGTTTATGCCTGTATGTTTGTAAATTTAGCATCTTAACCTATTTATAATGAAATGTGTGTGCTCAGGGCCCATAAAAATGGGAGGCTTGTAGATGGGGAGGATAGTCAGTAGAAAAAGAAGAAGAAGAAGATGTAGTAGAAAAAAGAGAAAGAGAAGGAGGATTATTATTATCGTTGCTGCTGCTGCTGCTGCAGCTATTCGGGTGTCATAATGTTGCACAATTTATAGACCTATTAAAGACCAGTTACTGTTAAGCCTATGAAAATGATCTAGTTAATTGCTGGCTTAAAACTTACAAAAAAAAAATTATCCAAAAAAAAAGAAAGAATAAAAAGAGAGAGAAAGAGTTATCTAAAAAGTGATCTAGAAATACATATTTTTCTTTTATATAGTTGGTATTAATAATAATTAAATCCTTTATTTATTTCCTTACTGAGATTGACTTAAATATATATATATATGTATGTATATTATATTGTATATGTATATGTATGTATGTGTATGTCTATAGAAGACCAATTATAAACAAATGGCTTACAGGCATAAACAAATTATTCTCATTAATTACAATTTTTGAGATCTTTATTATATAATATTTACATTTTGATTCCAATTTTCTATTCATTTTTTGACATTATATTAAAGATAGGGCATATTTATAATATTTTATAAAAGAATAGATTGAAAATAAATGAAAATTAAAATAACTATTGAAATTTAAATTAAATTTCACTTAGAAAACAATCCAGAAATAAATTATTGATTCGATCATAGATCGTTCTTCAACTCTAATCTATAATAGAAAGAAAAAAAATGTACAACTCATCATCAATATGATGTTGATATATATAAACTACATATATATACACAGCATATAAAATTGATGTAGAAAAGAAAAAAAATGAAATAAAATCATAAAATTCATCACAGATGACAATAAACTAACGCCTTCTGGTGATTTATAGTAACACAAAATTAAATTGATACAAAATTGTGGTCAAAATGTCAAAGAAATCAAAAAAAGGTAAACAAAGTGGTAAAAGCAATAATAAATTCAAATTAGTTGAATTTGAAATACTCTTACTTGTAACGAAAATTTTAATAAAAAATTAAAAACTGCAATTGCAAAAAAAGAAATAATAAATAGATTTAGTTAAGTTTCTTAAAAAGAATAAATCAATAAAAAATATTATAATATGTCATATATGTAGAAATAATTCTAATATACTTTTATTTCTAATTCGATGGGATATAATTATTTTTTCTATAATTTATAAGAAATTGAATTTTATATATTTTTTTAACTTAAATAAATTTTAGTTAACAATTTATGTTTCAAATAAAAAACAACAATTATTTAGGGATTTCAATCCAATTAAAATTTTAAATATAGTTTAAATTATTATCTTTCCATTATTAATTACAAATGTAATGTTAAAGTAAACGGACCATTTCCTTAACTCTCAAGTGTATAATTATAATTTTATGTTAATGCCCAAAACAAACACTAAAAAGCAAGAGGGAGAGAGAGAAAGAAAGAAAAAAAAAATAAACAAACATTAAGAAACAAAAGGTTATATGGGTTTTGTCCTACAACTTGTACAACAAACTGAGGAAAATTTATGCGTGTTGCATGTGTTGGATTAACAAACAAGACAGACAGACAGACAGACAGAGAGACAGACATAGTTAGCTACCGATACGACTTGATGAAATTGATATGCCTGATCAGCATAAATAATATATATGCATATGTACATATATATATATACATACATATATGTATATCTATTATATATCTGCACGAATGTGTGTCGAGTTTAAAAACTAAAAATGGGCAAGTGGCCAAAAATGGGCAGGACACTTGGCCAAAGAACTGTTAAATAGGATTGTTAATATTGTCACGATATTTAAGAATGACTGATTTCTTTAAAATGGTAATAAGCCATACATAAATATATATATAACTATTATCTAACAATCGGTTCATTTACATATATATATATATATATATTAATAATGGAAATGATATTTATTAAAGTTAAATTAATTATTGTTTGATTTTTAGTTAAAGACCATTAAAGTCCAAGTATAACTATATAAATAATGTGAAATCATTTTCAATTATTTTTTTCTATTAATTAATATATTAAGTGATTAAAATTTATTTAAGTTGTTAAATATATTTATTTATTTATACTATCACTATGAGTTAATGTCTTCTCTTGTCAAAAAAATCTTTCAAGTTTGATTACAATTTATCTTCATTTTTTTTATAAAAAAAATAATAACCCATTTGATTTCTGCCAAAAAAAAATTAATACATTAAATTGAAAAAAAATAATTGTAAATTCTAGGAAAAAATAAACAACACTTAAAAGGTAAATTTTAATATAATTTAAAATTTAGACTACATTTTGAATAAATCTTTTGCAAGCATTAAATAGATGAAAAGCGAAATATTTCGTTCACCATGTCGTATGTGTAATATATATTTAATAGCTAATCAATGACCTCCAATATGCATTTATATTATATATATATACATACATATATGTATATGT
This sequence comes from Drosophila emarginata, assembly GCA_037075365.1. Taxonomy (NCBI): domain Eukaryota; kingdom Metazoa; phylum Arthropoda; class Insecta; order Diptera; family Drosophilidae; genus Drosophila; species Drosophila emarginata. The sequence goes on from JBAMCD010000296.1 coordinate 7,202,100, forward strand.
ATATATAATGGATGATATGAAAACTAATCACAACATTTATTTATTCAACAAAAGGGACCAACTAAACAAAGAGCATTCAATCAGCAACACACACACACTCAACACACATGGCAATTGTTGCAAGTCATAAAAACTTACAACAAACATGCAATACAAATATTATGCTAGAGTATAAAAGGTGGCTAAACGGGCGACCAGGAGGAGGTAGAAGAATCAGCTACTGGGCATACGCCAAAATAAAAAAAAGACAACAAAAATAGGCAAAAAAAATAAAGAAACATCAGCCACAACGGCCACGCCTCATAATGTTAAGCAAATAGACTAAAGCCAAAAGAGTTCTAAATACATATACATATGTATATACATATGTATATAGATGTATGTATGTATGTATATATAAGAATGACATAGGCTCTCTTCTACGATTCTTCGTCAACTTCACGCCGCAAGTCAAAATGCAATTAAGCGCAGCTACCGGACGAAACTTCCAAATGGATAGATACATAGATGGAACAGGGTATGGGGGGGGGGGGGTATAGGAATAAAGTTGAGGATGAAATGGAATGGGATAAAATGAGGATGACGACATACATACATACATATATACATATATATATATATATAGTGGGTACTGTAACTGCGACTGCGACTGCGACAGCGATTGGGTGGAGTTGCGCACCGAGAGATAGATGGAAAACTATATAGTACTACTAACATCAACAACAACAATAACAGCAACAACAATAACAACAAGAAAACTCGATTTCAGTTAAGACGCAGTAAAAAGTTGTAATGCAGCTTAAGACGGCAGCAAAACGTTGGCGCGCAGTCGCAGTCGAAGTCGAAGCCATTTTAAACATAGAGGAAGGAAAGAACCGCATGGAAAACGAAACGAAATGGATAACAACAACAACAACAACAATAACAGAAAAAAAAAGCAGAGCTTTTGTATACTGAAAGTGGCAATTACACGCAACAAAATTAGTAGTTCGAGTGGTTTAGGCCATAATTTGATATATGTATATATATGAAATTTAACGATTTAGAAATGGCAAAAACTGACCAAGACAAGTAGTACTTGTGTGCGTATATATACATATGTATATATATATATGTGTGTGTGTGTGTGTTTAAAGCTGGCTTGTAATAATTATAAAGGCCAAAAGAGAAATTCAAATAGATTAACAACTTGCATCGTGTGTAAACAAGTCCAAGATCGATAGCTTACAAATCCAATATAGAATTATACACATTATGTTGACTGAGATTTATACCTATGTATATATACACAGAAAGATACATAATCTTCAATTGAACCAATACCAATAACCAAAAATATCAGAAGAAATGGATTTATTCATAACTAATTAGAATAGCTGAAAATACTTCAGAATATTTCTTTTTAATGACCATAAGAAAAGCTTTTAAAATTTGTTACAATAATTAAATACAAATATATAGAAATTTAAATTAATACTGCTAAGTAATAAATTAAATTAACTAAAAATTATAAAATTAAGTTATAGTAAAAAAAAGTTCAACTTTACTTGCAAATCAAATTAAAACCAATTTCTTCATTTATTTCAAATTATATTTTAATTCCTAAAACGTTTAAGATCCATTATTGCGATGAATATATATTTTATATATGAAATAATATTTAATATATTAATATTATTATATTTAAAAATTTATACAGTTCTTTTACTTGATACATTATAGTTTTAGTAATAAATAAATAAACTTAAAATAAATTTAATTACAGTTTCTCAATAAAATTCTAACTAAGTAAATCTAAGATCCATTTGAAAAAGTTTAATAAAATATAGAATCTAAATGAAACCAATTTAAAGATTCTTTTTGTATAATTAAATTATTAGTATTCTAAACAATATAGATTATAAATATATATATTTTTTAAAATTTATTTGACTATTTATTTCATTAAGTTTTCTTCATATTTGCTTACATTTCTCTCAGTGTAAGTGCAAGCTACAACAAAGAAGGTTCTAAAAAGCTTTATGCATTGTCGTCGTCGTCGTCTCAGTCGTCATCGTCATCATCAACCACCACCACCCCAACCCATCTCCCCGCCCCCCCCCCCCTTCCACCCATAAAAACCCCCACTAACCCTATCACGTTTAAAACCAAAAAATAAGAACCGGTTAACCAGTTTCCTATGCCGTTGATTTGTTGCCATTGGAGTTGTCGATGTTGCACTGTACAGTGTACACCCTGCAGCGTTGCAGCTGCACACAGAAAAATACAAAAGCGGAGACCTGCTGCTTTGGCGTATTGCTTAGGCGATGGTGATGGTGGGGTTTTAGTACAATCCAATGAGACTGGAAGTGGACAGGGAGGGAGGGGATTCTGTGGAGGACTACTACATCTTGTTGCTGCTGTTATTATGACGCTGAAGCAGCTACTGTGCACTGCTTAACGATCTCATGCCTGATCATGCCACAACAACAATAACAAAGGCAACAAAATTTAAGCCAAAAGCTCTGGCAATCGGGCACGTTTTTTTTTTTTTTGTTTTTTGTATCCATTTTCTTTTGGTGGCTACTGTTTGTGGAACACTTTATTTTTTTTTTCTTTTATTTTTTTGAATCGGTTTTGGTTGCTTTATTCGTCTTGTTGTTCTTCTCTGTGGTTTTTTTGTTTATAATTTTTTTTTTTTTTTTGGCTCATTGTCAATGTCGTTGCCTTTGGGGGCATAGATCGATAGTTCGAGCAAAAATTGATTGCCCTTAGCCGCATCAGCAGACGTAACAAATCTTTATCCTAATCCGAATATGAGTTTTTATTTAATTTTGTTTTTTTTTTTTTCTTAGTTATAATAAAAGGTTTTCATGGGATTTTTTGCAATTTGCATAACTAAACCGGCAATTATAGAAACGAAAAGTTACCACCCACAAATTGGCCGGGTCAATTTATGGCAAATGATCTATGATTAAATTATAGTAATGCTTTTGGCCAATATTTACATTTGGTCAAACAAAAAAAAAAAAAACTAAGTAGGTAACAACTATATATAATTTATGCCCCAAGGGGGGTGTGCCCCATCATGACGATGCACGAGTTCTCGATCTCAATCCCTCCCTCCACTTACCACTCTCTCTCTCTCTCTCTCTCATAGAATGATTTCAATTTTTGCAATTGCAATTTGTTGCATTTACTGCTCAAGGATGCATCAAAGCAGTTGACCCTGAATTAACTTGGTTAGTTAGTGGATCGTTGGCAATTATAAAGAAACATACAAATATCTGTATATATACATATATATGGTCAAGGTTATGCCTCACTTACAGATAAAAAAGAAGAAAAGAAAAAAAAAACATTAAATTCAAATATTGACTTTAGGAAATTTAAGTAGCCAAACAAACGGCAGCCAAAGTAAAGACTAGAAATAGAAAAAAAAACACACTATTAAACAAATAATAGTAAGTAAGATAAAGGAAGGAGATAGAAATGTTCTCTGCAAATAAATAAATAAAAAAAAAAGGGAACACTTAGTTGAGTGATGAAATTCTTATCTAAAGTAAATTTCAAACAAAAAATATCACTAAAGTAAAAAGAGAAAAAAGAAAGGTTGTTAGAGGTTAAATGTTTTAGTTTCACCAAAAAAGATTGCATACTTTCGGGGGATAGAAAGCGAAGTGCGTATGTTAAGATACCCTTTGTAGGGAATGGCTTCTAATAAAATTGACTCTTCTTCTAAAAGAAGGACAAAAAAAAAAAAACTTTTTTATATGCTTATTATCTATTATATGGAACATAAAAAATGACAAAAAAATATCCTTTACTCACATCCTAGTACCGTACTGTACTCCAAAAAAAAAAAAAAATAAATAAATAAAAAGCAACAAGGCGACAGCAGGCAGGCAGAATCACCAATCTAAGCCTTCCAAAACCAGATTAAACCGCAGATGCACTGTCAAAGTGACAGCAGGGATACCAAAGAGAGACAGAGAGAGAGAGAGGGAGAGAGATAGAGTTAAAAGCAACGACTTTGATTGCCCATATGACCAGGGCTGCCGGACTGGGCAATGGCAGCACAACGCCACGTTCAACGTTCTAATGAACCCAAAAGATTTTACGCGCCAAAGGCTTTTTTCACGTTGGCCGAGTGTATCCACAAGATACTCGTAGTACAAATGCAAAAAAAAAATTAAAAAAAAAAATTAAAAGGAAAGAAGAGAAATACAAAAATAAAACCAAAACAAAAGTGAATAAAAGAAAGAAAAAGAAGAGAACTTTTCATAGCCTTTTTTCTGTTTTGATACGATATAAAATTAAAGACCTAATGAAGTGGAGGCAACGACAACGCAAAGATAAATATGCACACACAGGCCCAACGCGAGTAAAACGAAAAAAAAAATCATTTTTTTTTCTTAAATAAAATAAAAAAAAAAAAAAAACAAGAAACTTGTTTGACCAGTCGTCGTCGTTGTCGTCGTCGTCGTCAACGCCACCGCCACCGCCACCAGTTGTTGGGGCAAGAATCATCATAATTTTTACTATCAACTTGCAACTTGCTCCGACTCCGATATTGCGTGTGCCTCCGCCGCCGCCTACGCCGCCAATCCAAGAGCCAAGAGCAAACCGTTCGGCCATACGAGTAAGCGAGACAAAACAACAACAAAGAACAAGACACAATATAAAAAATTATGTATAGTAAAAATATTGAATAATCGAATTTGCTTTACCCTGGAAACATATTTATTTATATTTATTTATGTTTATTTATATTTATAAATATTTGTTTATATTTTTTTACATTTATATATATTTTATTATATTTATTTATTTTTATTTATATTGACACTTTTAAAGTAAATTTGAACAATTCCTTCTTTATAATCAATTCTTGTGAACAACACACTGACGCCACCTATCGTCTAATAATTTTATTCAACTTTATTTAAGTTTCATTAACTTTGTTTAGAACAAATTAAATTCGTTTTAATAAAAAATTTTAACAAATAGAATCTATCGGATTGCTTAGTATCCAAAAACTTTCAAAGAAATATACTTCTATCGCAATTGGATCAGAAATATATATAGATATGTATATATTTATAATTTATTATAATGTTACATAGGTTTTGCCAATATTAATATGCTCAATTACCCTATAATGGTATAAAAATGATATGAAAACAGGTCATTGCCTTAATGGATCTTGACTCTAGATGCAAGAGAATCGGTTTCTGTTTATATGTGTGAGTGTGTGTGTTTATATCAATGTGTGTGTGTGTGTGTGTGTAGATGCAAACGACGAACGTTGCCTGCATGCAAACCAGAGAGTGTGTATGAGGGAGGGATTGAGTTGGGGGCACAAGAAATCAACGATAAAGATTTAAGCAAATAATCAAATACATAAACAAGAAATGAAGAAAAATATCAATGACAAACAAGTAGACGCAAGTCAATACACTTTAACCAAAAAACAATTACAATAGAAAGTAAATAAATCTATAAATTAAACATTTAATTGCCACTAAAGTATACAAAAATGTTTTAAAAATATCCATCTGAAATTGAAAGCTCTTTTAAATATATGTTCTTTGTAAATAAATATGGAATAATTTAAAGCTATAAAGTTAAAAAAATTCTAGTGCATTATTCATCCCATTAGCTTATTAATAGTTAAAGATTAAAATTAAAATTGCTTACTAAAAGCAAAAGGCAAAATCAGGTATACAAATATCAAATTAATTATGGAATTTAAATTAAGTAAAAATTTTTCTATTCATGAATATAAAATAATTCTGAAACCATTTAATTACCCAAAAAAACTTTAATAGATTTACGTTCCCTTAAGTTTCTCAATAATTTTGATTTCAATTTAAAAGAAGTACTAAAAAATATCTCAAAATACGATATTTATATTTTTATTTCATTTTATATATGTTAAGAAACCAAATTAAATTTCGTACTAAGTTATTAAAATAGAATTTTTGCCTAGAAAGTCTGGTTCTATAAAATCTTAGTTAGAATTTTAATTACAAAAAAAAAGGAAGCAATATTTTTATAATCCAATTAAATGTATTTTCCGAAATTCTTTTAAAAGATTTTCATCTTTGTGAATCTCTGCATCCTTTTCCTTCCATTTCAATTGAAAGTTATATATATATATAAAGTCATATAATCTATTGAAAGTTTATTTCTAAAATATAATACATCAATAACTAAACCGGTAAAGATTAAAAATATTTTGTACAAACCTTATTTAATAGTTAAACATGCCGATATAAATGTTTATTATTTTTGTTAGAGAAAACCACTCGTACTTGCACTCTATGGGCTTCTTAGGCACAACAAAACTTGTGGCTAGAGGAGGCAAAAAAAAAAATGAGATGGCACTGAAGTAAAGGAGGAGCAGAGGGTTAGAAGAAGGAGACTCTCAAAATCATACACAATTTAGATTTATTGTTAAAGGCAAAGATGCCTTTAAAAAAGAAAAAAAAAAAAAAAAAGAAAAACAAAAGCAATGGCATACAACAATTGTAAATTGGGTTAAAAGTACAATTGTCATTTTAGACTCTAATTGGAGGCGTGTGCGAGCTAGTCCAAATCGCTGATTGGATTTAAAAAATAAAGACAGGATAGACAGATAAACAGAGACAGAGAGAGAGAATGAGATTAACTAGGCGACCAAACAGCTCACCGACCGTCCAAAGCCTGTCACTTACCCAAAGGCCACAAAACAAATCAATTGCAATGGAATAGCACTCGAGTTGTATAAAATCCGGCTACTGTTTAGGCCAGCTTGTGCTAAACGCGTGCCCGCCTAAAGCCACACAGTCTCTACCATATATATCTACATATATATACATACATTCATATCCCGGTCCCTGGTCCAGGTTTATGTATGTATGTATGCATGTAGATACAGATATAGAGGGTCCAGCCCACTTGCTGTTTATGTTTTACTCATTGTATTTTTGTGGTACAGTGCCGCCGCCTTTTGCACAGCTGTCGAGCCTTTTGGTTTGCCCACTCTCTATGATCTTGCATGCTATAGCTTGATCTCTGTGGCCAATGGATAGATAAGCTCCAGCTTTAGCTTCAGCTCCAACTCTAACTGAGACTCCCAACTCTAGCAAATGTTGATTTTGCTTATGTAATATTAAAGAAAAGAGTAGAGAGATAAGAGAGGGAGGATGAAAAGTGGTAGACCGGACCCCCTATTCAATCCGGCAGCAATAGCATTTTGTGATGATGTTTCTTCTATTTGCTGGAGGGCTGAGCTGACTGGATGACTGAATGGATGACCGACTGGTTAGTTACTTGGCATGGCATGGCATGGTTTGGGTTGGGTTGACTTTGGTTGCCTTTGGCGTGCTCTGCTGTGTTTGATAAATTGCCAAAGTTCAGGGACGGAATTGTTGCCATTACAGTTTTAAATAGATTTTTTTTAAATAGGAAAAGCTCTTGGAAATATGCATATATATGTAGATCTATATATAAAGCATAAAAATCATAAACAAATATTCCATTTTAAACCAAATATGTTTTTAAAAAGTATTTAAAATAGACTTTGATAAGGAAAGTTTTCAATTATTTAATTTTAATTTAAAACCATATAAAAATAATAAATAAATACGAATAAAAAATTTTCATTTCATTAAGTTAGTGTTTGATTTTAATCTATAATAATAACTAGATTGCATTTAAATATCGAAATGCTAAAAATTATTTAAATTCAATAAAAATCTTATTAAAATGTAATTAAAAATAATTTATTAACCAATAGAATATTTTATTTCAATATAAAGTACATAAATCGGAAAACTGTTTGTTTTTTTTTTTCTTAATTTAATTTCGCCACAAACTTTGTTATTAAATTTTTAAACTTTTATAAAATGTTTGATTTGAATTTGAAACCTACTTTTATAAAAATTTTTGGAAAGTGTTTCATTAGAACACAAATTTAATAATTAAAACAATTAAATATATATTTTTTGTTAAAGTGTTTGCAAACATTTCTTTGAATTAAAAACTTTTTTAATCAACTAATCTGAACTAAATACATTATATTAATCTTAAACATTTTTAATCAATAAAAAGCTATATTAATGGATTATAATTATTAATTTATTTTTAATTATTAGCCAAAATATTGTTTTTTTTTTCGACTAAGGATCATGTTTTTTTTTCTTCCGTTTGAACCGCTCCTTAAAGCTTATGCAACAGCTGTCAGCAATAGGTTCAATTGTATTTTTAGAAATTGCGTGAAGTGTGCAACAGCAGCCACTAGCCGCACCATCTAGCTAAGTAGGCATAGAAGAAGAAGAAGAAGCAAAAAAAGAAGAAGGAGTGAAGTAGACACAAGTGCACTAGGCAATAATTTATTTGCAAGGCAGCCTTTTGATGGAGCAGGCGCAAGTGCCCCCAGAGGCAAAACAAAAGTAATACAGAACTGTACTAGATAAACCAGTTGAATACTAGATGAATATTATATGAATAAATATCAACTATTTAATACTCATTAAAAATAAGAAGAAAAATAAATTTTTTTAAATATATCTAAACTATATAAAATTAAATGAAGAAAAAAAAAACAATTAAAAATAAGTTCTAGAGAGAAAGTAAATTTTAATTAATAAAGTCAATAAAGTACTAATATACCCATTGAATTTTGATTTTTTTTTTTTTTATAAGTAGCTCTATGACAAAAGTTAGCAATCACCGCTTTGTCCAGTCTTTGTCCAGCAAAAGTCGATTGGAGTAAAGGGGTTGTTGCATCCCATATCCCCAACTTATGATTACACACATTTGGCTCGCGTGCATCAAGCAAATTCCCCATTGAATTTCCTTTTAATGTATATATGTATGTATGTTGTTGTAGTCTATAGAGACTGACTCTGGTTCTGGCATTGGCTTTGGCTTTGGCCTGGGACAACATGGACCTAAATTATCTAATTTGCAAAGTTATTGCTATTAATTGGGCGTAATTATTGCGTGTCGTCGAGGCTAAATGGCGCCTTTTATGCAGCCATTATAATTATTTTCCTTTTATTTTCAGTTTTTCTTTTGTCCAACAGGCACTTGTTGTTGCCGTTGTTGTTGATGATTGTTGTTGTTTGCTCTCTTACTTCCCTTCAGTTGTCAATTTTAATTGATTGTTAATCTGCACAGAGCCTGATCTTGGCCTTTCCACCCGTCATCCCGCCTCAAACCAACCAATCGGTCGGCACTCCTGTTCTCTTGTCGAGGTTAATCTTATAAACGTACCGAGTTAATTGTATTAATATACGATCCACAGCACATTGTTGTTGCAGCTGGAAGGGAGTTAATGAACCATGGAAGATCAAGGATAAGCAGCGGGCACCCATAGTCAATTGGTTGAATTTTTTTTTTCTTCTTTTTTTTCGTTTGCTTTACTCTTGTGTCGGTGATAACTAAATATAGATATGGTAAGCCGTTAAATCTGTATTGAGAACATGATTGATATATACTATATGCATAAAGTTGGTGAAGACAACAAAATATTATGCGACTTCTTTCAATAAAACTTGTTGCAGCTTTTAAAATGAAAAAAAAAAACTGTTCACTTATTTCGAAATGATTGGTGAATGAATCTATTTATTATATTTTAATTTATAATATATTAATTTTATATGTTTATTATATATTTATATATATATATATATATATTATCGATTTTTGAAGCTAGAACGTATTTAATATTTTAATGACTAGATTACAATATCTGAATATACTAAGCTAAGATATTACAAAGGTTTCAAAATTTTGTTTAACCTAAAACTTGTTAAAAATTGAAAGACAGATGCTAAAAATCATTTGTTTTACTATATCATCTTTAGGTATTTTAAACTTAAATTTCCAATGATTATTGAAAAAATTTGTAAACTTAAACCTTAGAAAAAGTATTCAAAAATCCTCCCTTCAAAGTTCTCTGATTATTCATTTTGAATTTTAAAAATATTTGAGTAGCCATCGAAAGTAAAATATCCTTTTTTTTTTATCGAAAGTTCGTCCATTTTGTAAGTGAAAAATTCCCTTAATGTGATAAAAATATATTTAAAATTAATTAATATATACAACATTTGCATAATATAGAATGTAAGAACCAAATTTGAAATAAATTGCTAGAGTAGTTTTTAAATGATAAACTTTGAAAAATCTAAAGCAGAATTAAATAGATGATTTCGAAAGATGTCTTCTCTACTAAGTAAACACAATCAGAATTATTAAATGTTATAGAAAAGCTACACTTTATTGATTATTTTTGCAAACTTTAAGTTCTAAATTCTAAATTTAATTTAATAGTTTAGGCTAAGGGGAAAAGCAAATCCCGTTAATTTTAATCACTAAAAAATGCTTTGGAAATTATTGCATACATTTGAAACAAAATAATCAAGTTTAAGATATATATATATATATATAATATATATATGTATATAAGTATTAAGATAGACTGACTGGGTGCAATAGGACTTTAAGCTAAGAACGCAGTTAGCTGCTAACCATTAACCATGTTGACAGCAATAAAATTTAATGCATTTTTAAATAAATGACGAAACATTCAAGTTAAGAAACCATAAACTGTTAAAACGATTTGCATATTGTAAAGTTTATTTCTACCTATATACTATTAATAATCGACTATATTCAGTTCCAGTTTTAGCTCAAAACAAAACATTAGCCATCTGATCGTGGCAAAATGTGAAATCAAGTGACAGAGATTAGCATAATATGCCCCTACAGATTGCAGCAACAACAAGATCTTAGAGACAGGTCAACAATTATAGCACACCTACACAACCAGTTAGATATATCTAATATATATATATATACATATATGTTGTTAGATAGAATCAGTGTATGGATTGTCTGGCAAAATAAATCAAACATTTAATTATAGTGTAATTAATGTAACGTATTTCAATTAATTAAAACGAATTTGATTGGCGAGCCTGGCCAACGCCTAGGCACAAATCAAAAAGAAAAAAAAAACGAAAAATAAAACTCTTTGGCACAAAAATCATTACGAAACGCGAAATACAACCGAAAAACAAAAACAGAATCGCTAAAATATCAACAACAACTTGATGAAAAACAAAAACAAGAAATCCTATATAAATTAATATACATACATATAACGAATATGAAATACCCTAAATATTTTGCAATGAAATGACAAAATAAAATAACAACGAAAAATTTGATAATTAAATAAAATTATTTTTTTGATACTCAATAATATTTTTTCTTTATTTAAATAAGCTTCTTTTATATAATTATTATATTCTATATAATGAATATGAAATACGCTTAAAGAATAGCTACAACAAGTATTTTACAAAAATTTTGTTAATATTTTTGATCGACCAAGATTGAAAATAAAGAAAAATAAAAGGAAGAGTCCCATCATATAAATTTTAGAGAAAAATTTAATACTTAAATTATGAAATTTAATTCTTTTTACAATTTTTAACTGATTTTATTTTTATTCCAAAGACTCGCAAAGATTGCACTCCACTGAGTTTCATTTAAAATTAATTTTCCAACTAAAAATGCAAATCTTTTGGAAAAATCTTTGCATGGCAAATTTTCATTTAAAATCTTTTTAGAATATTCAACTTGAACGAAAAGACACTTTGATTCAAGTGTATGCCAAACAGCTGGTGATTTCTGCTGCCAGCAAAAAAACGATAAAAAAAAAAAATGAAAAAGAAAAAAACAGGTGATAAGACGGCGACGTCAGCAGCATCTCGTGGCCTGGCCGCAGGTTGTTAAACCACCAGCAGCACCACCACCAGCTGCAACTGGTTGGTGGGGGGAAGGCGTGGGAGCTGGTGGCTGTTTACTGAGCACTATTGCGTCGTTGCGAAAATTAACTGCAATGGGCCGAAAGCGCAAAAAAAAAAAATTAAAAAAAAGGCTCTCCACACAACGGTAGAGCTTCCTACATGCAACAGAGAGACACGAGTGGAAGGCAATGGAAGTGGTGGCAGCGGTGATTGTGGCTTCCGCGGCAGGCTAAAATTTTGTTGATACTTGTTGCTGTTGTTGTTGTTGGCCGAATGCGAAAGTTGTTGCCCTTGTGTTAGTGTGCCGTTGTGTTGTGTTCATGCCACAAGTGGCAGTGGCAAATTACACTTGACCACAAACTAACCATAAAGAAAATTCTTTACGGTCTATAATCCAAAAAAAAAAAAAAGAAAAAAACAAAACCGAAACCGAAACCGAAACATTAACCGAAATTCGAAGAGTTACAAGACATTTATTACAAAAGAGACACTAAAAACATGATGGCAACACTGTTAGAACATTAGTTCCACAATTTTGTTAGATAATGTATTTTTTGTCAACCGAAATTAAAGTACATATTTCCATCTATTTATAAAAAGACAGATACTTAAAACAAGGTGGTAAATGGTTTTTAATTGATTTCAAAATATTGGTAGGGTATTTAAATCTATTTATTAAGAAAGTGACACTGAGGGAATGGTTTTTAAATCGTTTTTAAAATATTTTTTATTTAAAAACATGATGGCAACTCTATGACTTTAGAAAACGGTTTATTATTAACTACAGTTTTTATTTTAATTGAATGCTTTTGTGCGGCAGGGTGGTTTTTTTTTTTTAATTTCCAACCAAAATATTATACGAAATTTAGTAAGAAATGTAAATTATTTATTTATCAATTAAAAATGATGGCAACGCTGTACAAAAGTTGTTTATTTAAGTCCATTTTTAATCATGTTTGGCAGTGTATTTTTTTTTAGCCAAAATGAAAATCCATTAAAATATGTTGGCAACTCTATGATCGTTAACAATTTTGTCAATCCAAGATCATAATTTTTGTTAGACAGTGTATTTTTGGCCAACCACCACGTCACACGTCAATGTTTGTACGTGTTGTTTCGTTTGTTGGTCAAGTGACCAATAGCAACGACAACAACAAATGCAACACGCGCTTAATTTTATTAGACGTCATGTTGTGCGCATGTGCAGCGGTTAAAGGCGACCCGATACCCACAACATATAAACTACAAACATACATATACCTACATACATACACATGTATATATATATATACATATATTTCATTTTGGGGCCAGCCAAATGGCATAATTGACTGCCCCTGCCCCTGCCCCTGTCCGTGCCCCTGCAACATTGCGGTGGCTTTACTTTACAGTTTACAGTTTGCGACCCACTCGGATCAAGCTTTGTGTACGTGAGATAGCTGAAAATGCAATGTTACAGCAATAAGGCAAAGACAATTGATTTATGTTTCATCATTAATACCAATCAAAAGGTAAAGTCAAAGAAACAACATAAAACAGCAACAACAACAACAAGTAGAAAAAAAAAACAAAACTTTAGCCAAAATGCAACAAAGTGACAAGAGGGCGGCACAATAAACAATAACACTTTGCATACAACATTGTGCACCAGTTTCACTTAATGGCATAAATTTTGATATCGAAACTGTAACAAATGACTGGAACCCTTCAATTTTTATTAATTAAACTTCAATTGAATGAATTTTAGATGCTTTATAACAGTGCGCTTTATATTAAATGAACGCGTAGTGACTTGAACTTCATGTAACTGTTTCTGATCTTCTAGTTAATGAGGCTTTCTTCACCAAAAAAACGTAATATTGATGCGAGAGACCTTTGATTAAAAACCCTTAAATGTAACTTTTAAGACCTTAAACAGTGGTTTTAAGTGTTCTACGCGTAGTGACGTTTGCGAATCTTAAAAGCTTACAAAAAGATTGACGGAACAAAAACAGCATTTTCGATCGAGTAAAAATTGTATAAATTTGTATGCCAATTTAAAGCTTTAACACAGTCGTTTTAGCTTTCAACGACACTTCAATGTTCATTTAGTGTAAATAATTTTTCAATGATCAAGTAGTGTCTATAATTTGAAGACATTTGAGTTGAAAGGCTGCCATTTTCAAGGTTTGAATGCTCTTCTATGCAACTTTAAAGTCCAAAAACATCTGTTCATATTTTCCTTTAAAGGGAGAAGGGTATCCTTTTGTAAAACTTTAAGGCGTTAAAAATCAAGTAGTGACCGTAACTTCTACACATTTTAATTAATTTAGTTGGTAAATCTTTGTTTTTACGTGAACTCTCGAACGTTCATTGCAATGGCATTTTTTTTTTTTTTGCTTTCCAGCGGAAATACTTTAATCTGTGATGATCTTAACTGAACTCAATTAATATTCTTAGCTATTTTTATAAAGATTTGCCTAGATAAGATCCTAGCACTTTTTGTGCACAACTGTACAAGGAGATATCTGTCAAAAATGTGGTCACATTTATGTGATTGACAATTTGAAGCCAAAAAGGGGCGTCACACACATTGGGAGGGCGCACTCTCACACACTCCCCAGCATTTGGGGGTCTTATCAAGTCAAAGCATCATCTAATGTCATGCCTGGCTGAAGATGAGGTTGAGAAGGGATGTGGGTAGGATGGAGGACACGAAGCCGAGATGGTGGGTAAAAGAGCACACAAACTGTCACTTGATGTTTGCTTCGGTGTTGATGCTCTATTTGACAAAAACGGGGAAAATTTCTCATTTTCTTTTCTTTTCTTTTTTGTTTTTTTTTTTTTTTTTTCTATAAGCACGAGGGGCGCACGCGTTCGTTCAAGTTGTACCCCAAAATGTGTCGGTGCCAACATGTGTTGCATATTACTTGGAAAATGCCTCAAATAGTTGCGGCTTGCAGATGTATGTACCATATAACACACATGCATGTGGCATGCCATGCATCCATCCCCCACTCTTTATCCCATCTCCCATCCCCATCCCCCATCCACATTTTCATTACCCATCAACCTCTATAGCATTGCTCCTCCTTCTGTTGAAAATGCCAAGTTAAAGTGACGTTTTCATTTTTCGGAAAATCCCCTCATTTGACTTTTGGCTATTTATAGGCGTGTGGCTGGCGTGCGTTTAGTCCCCCCTCATTTACTGAATGAATCTTTATAAATAAAACTACACATCTATGTACAATTGGGGGGAAATCCATCCGTGAAAATGTAAAATATCTCCTGCTGAGTTTTCTCTATACCTCTCTCCCTCTATCTGTTGTGTCTCTTTCTTATTTGGCCTGTTGTGCACTTTACGTGACTTTTTCTTTTCGTATTTCCATTTGTCTGTTGCTGTTTTTTCCTTCATTGTTTATAAATTTTTCAATTAATGCTTTATTATCGCTAAAGAATTTTTTTTTTTTTTTGGTTGTTTGGAATGAAATTTGTTTTTGTACATTCTGATGATGAGCTGTTGATGATTGTTCCAGGGGTTTTTTTTTCTCCTTCTTTGTTTTGTTTGTGGGGAGCGTGAGGGGGCTTCTAATGAATTTTGTCGGCGAGGTGAAATGAAAGCGATACAAACAAATTGATTTATTTTTATTTTAGTTGCTTGTTTTAACACCAAAATCGTAATTTGAGCTATATATTTGTTGTTGTTTTTTTTTTATTGTTGTTTAAGGAATGAACGGAATGATGATGGGTGGAAGTTAGGGGGTGAGGTTATGGGGAATGGTGGGCATAGACAATTGAAATATTATTCGATTAGGGTGTCGATTGATTTTTCATTTCAGTAAAGATATAGAGCAGCATATAAAAGAAATGGTAAAATATAAGAATTGGTATAGAGAACTAACCGAACATTCTATACCCTTATTTATAATACTTTATTCCAAATAAAAATAAATTTAAAAGAAGCTCAAGCCATTTTTAAGGGAAATACTCTACATTCACTTCTGCATTGGAAAATCCTTAAAATTAATTCTAACAGGTTTTTAGAATTTCATTATTTCGCTTTCAAAGACATTTTATTGCTAATAACAGAGAATATAATAATTAAAAAAAAATATATATATTAAACAAAAATTTATATAATTGTTAATTTAACTCTGTCGATCTTCGATCTTGACCACAACAATTAAACCGCCAACATTTTTGCCACCACTCCAAAATGTTATAATGGCCTTGACAATGCCACGTGGCACCTGTTGGGGCCAATCCTCAGTATTGAATAGAACATTTTTAATATAATATTCACCCTCCGGTATGGGGCATGTATCCTCATCAACAATTGGAAAATTTGTTGTTTCACCCTGTTTCAACGATGGCTGCACAAATTGAACATAAAACTTTTTAAAGCATTCACATATCGATGTTTGTGGAACATCCATAACCATACGTTTAAAATCACCATCACCATTTGGACTCGAATATAATTCAACCGATACTTTAAAATCATCATTATTCATTTCACCAAGAAATTTAAATGAACCATTTAAAGCACGTTCACGTCCAATTGTTTTAAGTGTATCAAAAAGTACTAATGTCTCACTATCACCCTCGAATGGTTCCAATTTCTCATTGCTGACCACATAGGATTGTTCGCCCTGTGAAAGGATAATTAAAAAAACAAAAAATAAAATCTCCTTCAATTTAATAATTTGTAATTAATAAAAATGTGAAAATTCTTTACCGTTATATTGCTCACAAACTGAACAAGAAGTATTAACAATAGAGTGCTCCTCATTTTGAATAATTTTATATAAATTGATTGCACTTGATGTTTATTTACCTCTATTTATATAGATAAATTTTTCTAATTTTTAAACATGCAAAAATCATGTTAACATGCAAACGAATGATCTTCGTGATTAACAACCTTGTTTTAAATTCCATTTCAATGACTACAATGTTGCATTAGTACATGATATTTTTTAATAGATATATTTTATTGTTAAAACATGAGTTATGAATTTTTTAGCGTACTGTACTTCTGATATATAAAAAATTCAAAAACAATGTTTTTTTTCTTTTGAAATTGTTTTTAATTCTATTATTTCTTATATTTATAGTTCCTATAATATGAGTGACTTCGAATATTTAATGTTAATTTCGAAAATTCAACTTCTACTTCATGAATATTATTTATATAGCATTAAAAAATAATATTTCACTTTGATTTTATTTAGGGACTAAAACATGAAGTAGCTAAAACTTAATACAGTCAAACCTCTCTATATAAATTTACAAGGGTCGAAAAAATCTTCATTAAGTGGAAACTTTATTATCTAGAAATTTTATTATCTAGAAATAGATTATCTAGAAATTATGATACACAGAAACTAAAATAATTATATCATTACATTCCAATTTCTTGGGGAAATTCAATTGTAATTAAAGTTAATTTTAATATGTTTAGAATTTTTGTAAGATTTTTATTAAAATATCATTTTCAAAGATAAATCTTTTAACTCATCTGAATTTCATTTCCAAATTAGGGTCAAAGGTCTAAAAACACATTTCTTTAACTGTCATTTAACTATAAAATAAAGTAATAAAAACAAAGAAATTAACAGAAAAGAAAAAACCGCATTCAATTAACACTTTAGAACGTGCCAAGTTTATTGCGCAAAGTAAATGAATTCCCCCCACCTCCCCCTCCACTAGCTTGATCAATTGATTTATGCAAAGTGCGCTGAAAAATCAACGGCTAATACATGGTAGTAGGTAGTAGCCACACTGTCTGAAAATAAAAACTTTAGCAGTTCGAACACCCACAATGTATGTGTGCGAGACCTCCAAAATCGATCAACCTCGATTTGTTTTTTGTATTTCTTATTTTTGCAGTCGTTCACTCCATACACATACAGAAAATCATAATAATAAATTGCTGCGATTTAATCAATTGTAGCAGGTGTTTAACAACACTGCACGCAGCCAAAAAAAAAAAAAAAAAAATAAATAGAAAAAAAAAACTGGTTGGAGTTCCCCGCACTCCATATTTCCTCTCGTTTGATTTGCTCAAATTAGCGCATACAAGACAAGAAAAAAAATAAAAATAAAGAGGAAAAACTTGCCCCCAAAGATGTTTTACAAAGAAATACTGTTTTGCCTAGTGAAAAAAAATCTTGATAGGGTAAAATATAATATTAAACATATATTAAACAGATTGAAAGTTTGAAAAGTTTTTTCTATAATTATCTATCTATATATCTATATACATATATTTAGGTGGGTATTGGTATAGAATAGTTTCAGCTTAAAAAAGTATTAGCAAGTATATAAGTTAATAAAATAATTGAATTGTTTTGTTGAAAGAAAAAACAAACAAATTTTGTATTTCAAACTAGACAAGGTAATACTTTATTGTAACAGATATATACAGATATGTATGACCAAAATTCGTAACCTTAGAGGTCCAATTTAGTGCGAATATTATGTGGTTTAAGATATTCTATTCTATTTGAATTCATTATAAAATTTGAAAAATTATAGAAATTGTTTTTATATTTAATATTGGAGTATATTATTAAAAAGCTTTATTTTTGTCTAAGGGAACTGAATGATCCGATTGGAATGATTCCGATATGTATAGTGTGTGATATATCTCGGAATCATTACAATCTGATCATTCAGTCATCAGATCATCGAATATTATTCAGCTTCCATAGTAATGATCGATAATAATAATTGGTTAGTTTATTAATTCTATATACAATTCATCAATACTATATAGAACAATAATTTAGGCAAATTTGATCAACGTCAGTCGACTATATCGGACAACTCACAATAATTGATATGGAAATAAAAACTTTCATATAGAATATTTCGGTACTCTGCCATTTCTTTAAATTTTGATCGACTATCACTGGTTGTAAACCTCAAAATCGTAATTCGGTAATGCAAAGACGTTTAAAATTTTATTTGAAAATTCTTTAAAACAAATTTTAGACTCAAACAATTTTTTTTTCTTCAAATCTCTTTAAATCAGTGATACCATATTTTTAATATGGAAGACAGCTGATGAAAAATGAAGTAAACTTTATTTTGCGACGTTACCGTGAACAGATGAATTTTACGCGAACACCATAACTAAAACATATCGATTAACGATATAATAACAAACTGACCGCGCCATTTGTAACACTATAACATCAAAGGATCAGTGTCCAACACTGGTCTTTTGCTTTTTGGTTTGGCACGTGCTTTTGCTTATTTTTGTGAAATCTGAAAGTTAGTGCTATTTGCTTTATTTTTTGTTTTTTTTTTTGTGGAATAATGGAAAATCCAGTTAATCTTACTGATTTACCCATCGAACTGCTCGATTTGATATATTCATGGCTGCCTAATATTAGTGATAAATTAAATTTGGCTGAAGTTAATCGCGTTCTGTGTGATGGATTTCTATATCATAATTATAAACGCTTCACCGAAATCAATTTTAATGATTATTCACACTGGCAAATTTTATCAATTTTAAAGCATTGTGGTCCAACAATCAGATCCATAATGGGTTCCACAAAAATCAATACGAATTTAATATTACATGATGTGGCAAAATGTTGCCCAAATTTAGAATTTCTCGAATTGCGTATTAAATGCGTTTTAGATGGGAAAGTGGCCATTAAAGTACTGCCGAAACTTATATCCCTGAAGGGTATTGAAATTACGAGCAATGAATCTACGTTTTATTGCAAAGTTATGGATTCGTTGTATAAATTACCAAATTTAAGTAAAATATCATTGAAATCGCATGCATCACTTGCCACAAGTAAGTTTTTACTACAAAATTCTAGATACTCTATTTTTGCAATAACTATTTACCTCTCTCTCTCTCACACTCTATCTATCTAGTGAGTCGCATTCTGCGTTTGAGGCAACTTGAGGAATTGAGAATTCATGCTGTTGATTTAGTTGCCGAATATACGGAAGAGTATACAAAACTATTATTAAAATTACGTCGTCTTCATTACAATTGTGATGGTACATTATTTTCTGTAAAAAGATCATTGGAACGTTTATCAGAAAACAATTCGCAATTGGAAGAACTTGTACTTACTAATGTAATCCATGGATTTGAAATGGATTTACCATATCTATCCAAATTGAAACATCTAACTATAAATAATTATACCCAAAAGTATATGACACCAACTATTATACATATTAGATCGATTAATCAATATGCCAAACATTTGGAAGAATTATCATTAGATGTTTGCTTTCCGGAACATGCCACATTTATTGGTAAAATGCAAATGCTTAAAGAACTTAAATGTGTACAATTAATCGAAACTGATTGTCTTGATGAAATTCAAAAATTGAAATTACTTGAACGTTTATGTTATCGCAGTAACATTATATGTCAAATTAAACTCTTAAATGTCTTACGTAATTGCAAAAAATTACGTTATCTTGATATTCAAGGATGTTTGGGATTAACAAATTATTTTGTATTCAATGCCTTACATATACTTCATGAGAATGATGTTAAATCATATGAACCATTTATATTGCTAGCCGATTATACGGGCATTGATCGGAATATAAGCCATCAGGTAAGAGGAATAAATTTTATAAGTATATATGTATGTAACTGTATATTGGAAAGAAATACATTCTGAAAAGGCAAATTTATATGCATATGTACATATATAGGAGAAATTTGTATTTGATTTTTAATATATATTTTTTATCTAGTTTTTGCTTTCTTAATTTTCTAAAGCATCTTAGACATTTGTCAATAATTTCGTCATAAATATTTACGACTTGATTTGCATTTTAATTAATTTAATAAAAGGAAGTCTGGCAAAAAATAATTTTGTTTTGGAATAAACATTCAAAATAATCTAAGAATCATATAAATTTTGGTTTTGGACATCTCTGCTGATATTTTAAAGATCACTTTTGTTTTCTCCGTTTGAATTTGAATTAAATTTGGTAATAATTCATGGTTAAAATTAAAAGTTGTCAATTTTTGAATATTAAAAATCGCTTGAGAAAATTAAATTAAGTTTCGATATTTCGATTTCGGTGAATTCATAATTAAAATTAAAAGTTATTAAATTTAGAATAATAATCAACATTCAATATACAGAAAATCATTCCAAAATGTTGTACGCGTTACATATAAAATAAAACAAAGATAGGACTAATAAAATTATACATTTACAGTTATCCTCTGAGCCATATGCAAACCTCTTGCAAGTGAAATTTGGATTGGAGCCGTTCTTTAAGAAACACTACTTTGCCTCTTAATTAATTACACCAAAAAAACAATTGTTTTTTTTTTTTTGAAACATATTATTTTTAAGTTTTTTTTTTTTGCCATAATGTTTATAAAATAATTAAAACTGTGTTTTTTTTAAACATTATTTTAAAGTTTTTTTTTTTTGCCATTTATGTTTATCAAATAAATTAAGTACTTTAAAAAAGAATAGAATATTTCAAAATTACATTTATCTCTCACACTGATGTAATTTTTATGTCTTCTTTAAATTTGATTTTTTTTTTTTTACTAGAATTTACACAATCTCAATCTCATTTAATGGCCCCATAAAAATGATCGAGGCTACACACAGCTGCAGCTAACAATTCCCCATACCCCATCTCCTCTCCAATACCCTCTTCTCTCTTAACCATCTAACAGAAGAAGAAACCAACAAATCAAAGTCTACAAATTGTTTTCAACAGAATTATGGCATAGAAAGAGAGATAAAGTAGAAGAAGAAGCGACAATGATTAAATATTTCAAACTTCTGTTTGACCATAAAGAAAGAAAATGTGAGGAAATGCGGCAACTTTAATATTATTTATTTATTTTTTTTTTTTATTAACCCACCCCCCCCCCCCCCCCCCCCCTTCCATTACATCTTAAGCTATATATATCTATCTGTATGTGCCGCTTAATTGCATAATGATGGAGTTAGTTGATTAAAGGGGGGAAGTGGGGTGGGGGAGACAAGAGATTTTCATGATCCGTAACGCTAATTGGATAGCTACTTTTCAATTGGCTGTCGTGTTATTTTTATGATATAACCCCAAGACTCCCCACGGTGGTAATGAGCCCCACAAAAAAAAAAAAAAAATACACTGATCTTAAATTCTCTATAATTGTAATTGGTTAATTTCATGAAAAAAAAATCTTTATTTCCCACGCAGGGAAAATTTCATCTAATTTATAAATATCAGTTTTTTCTTTCTTCGTTTTTTTTTTTTTCTTTTTAAAGATATAGCTATCATAATTTCAAATCGTTGACCTAAAATCATGTTAGAATTATTCAACAAGAAAAAAAGATTTCCCATTAATTTTCCAACACCATAGACTAATAAAAATCCACACATACATAGATATAGACAATTTTAATGGCTGGCCTAAAAATGATTCAACTTTATGATTTGCTAAAAACAAAAAAATTAAAAGAAACAAAAACAATTTTTAATGGAAAGAGAGTGAAGCTTTTAGTTAGCCTTAATGATGATGAAGCAGCAGCAGTCTAACGACATATTTCATAATAGCCATCACAATTGTTAACACCTTTTAAAAGTACTTTAAAGTATGCAAAATCAAAGCAAATAAAATAGCCAACAGAGAGAGATAGAAGAATATAATAAAGCTAAAAGCAATAGATAGATGATGATGATGATGAAGGTGGAACAAAACCAATTTATAGATAATAAAATAATTAATCATGCACTTGTCCAACTCAAAGGACACAGACAGAGAGAGAGAGAGACAACACCCAGTAGAAACACACACACATTATCCCTCCCGTCGAGCCATTAACTCAGCTGTCCAGTAGTATGGTGGTGGGGAGGAGGAAGTCGGGGTATAACACTATGATTGATGTGTATGGTGGAAATGACTAAACAATTTTCCCTTAGTCATTTGCTGTGCAAAAATCACACAAAAATTGCTTCCATTTTCTCTTCTCTTTTACTTTTTGAAATTATGATAAGACAATTTGACTTGACTTTTCTAATTAAACTTGTCTCAATGGGGGAAAAAAAAAGAAATTGTTCTCTCTTTTATATATATATATATATGTATATATATTTTTTTTTTTGCGGCATCATGGTAAATAAGAAGCATGGCTCATTAATGCCGGCTCAGACACTGCTATATGAATTATTCATATATTTTGTCCGTGTGTGGGTGTGGCCAGGGATAAACCTCCTACCCCTCCTTAAATACCGAGTTGAGTGATCGGAAAAAGTGATTTTGGTTTCTAGGTTAGCCAGCTGGCATTTAATTTACTTACTTCCATTTCATTTGTACGTTCAAAAAGGTGGTATGGGGGGAAGGGTGGCGGCATTATCATCATTATCCCTTTTTACAAGTGGCACACTTATGGACCCAGCAAAATGGTCATCTCATTCATAATTGGGCTCAAGTGCTTAATAGTGTGACTAGTGAACGGGAATTAAGTGATTTCTCAATGGCTCAATAGTGACTTGACCAAAATGAAAGAATAGAAAAACCCCCCCAAATAACAGGTGGTAGGAATTATCCTGCTAATGGATTGAAAGAATCATTAAAATTGAATATACTCTTACAATGAAATGTATAACCAATTGTAGTTCATATTTTATCAGTAGATGATTTTTTGTGTGATTATTTTTAAGCTTTTGTGGGGTATCCTTGAACAATAGTTTCCTGAAGAATTATTTTTAAAATTTGTTGAGGACCTAATTAATTTAAAAATTCTACAAAATTTATAAATTCTAGAAATCCAAAAAAAAATAAAACTTAAATTTGTATTTAAAATTCCATAAAAGTTCTTTTAAAAAATTGTTTTGAGGACCACTTGAGAAAATTTGTTAAAATATGTATTCCCTAAATAATTCTTTAAATTAAACAAAAACTTAAAAAGATTCAATCAAAAAATTTTAAAATGTATTACTTATTGTTCTAATTCCTTAATTTTTTAATTTCTTTAACTTTTTTAAACGTTCCTTAATTTTTTTAAGAAATTAGTAAAAACATTTTGAGAAATTCAGAGAGAAATCTTTATAATCTTTACATAATTAATAAAGGATTTATTTTTATTTTAGTTTCTAACCAAAACAAATTACCCCTTAAATTTCTTAAACTTTTCTTTAATATTGGATTAAAATTTACAAATTGCTAAAATATATTTCGATTAATTAAACATATTTCTAAAGCAATAGTTTTAAAACCAAGTTCAGAATTGTTTTTGAATTGAATTTTTTACTATTATAATCAAACTTCTATAACTTAAATCAAATTTATTGCAACCAAATGTTGCAATATCGTCATATAAACTAAACCGTGAAGGCTAAAGTTGCAACAATTTTAATTAAGTGGAAATTAAGTGGAAATGACTTCCATGGAAATGCTCTAAGGAAATTGGTATTTTTTAAGCTTTTCGAATTGCTTGTCATTGGTTAATAGAAAATCTTCTCTTACACATGCTTAAACGGCTAGTAGTGATAGGTAGTAAAGTTTTCTCTTATTTTTTTTTTTTTTTTTTCGTTTTTGTTATTTCGGTTAGAGCCCACAAAATTCTGCAAACGCAAATGCGTTTGTTAGTTCGACGATGATTTATGTATGTGCGGGCCGCACCTACATTTATGCCATAAAGTGGCCATAAATCACACCAAAAGGTAAAATTGCAAGCCAAGCTGGAACCAGCTAACCAACTTCATTCGAATGACTGTTGTCAGCCCCACTGCCCCCTCTCTCTCTCTCACAATTCCTCCTGTTGCGTTTGTCTATATGTCTGTCTCTTTGTCTGTCTGACTGTCAAACGACCAAGAGAACAACAGTCGCCCGCGACAACAAATTGATATTTTTAACATGTGAGTTCAAATAGATAAAGTCAATTGATGGACAGAATTCTCCTCCTCCGGTAAGTGGAGGCAAAAAAAAAAAACACACACACATATATATGTATATATGTATGTATATGTATATATTTATATATACATGAAGAAAAACCAAATCAGTAGCACAGCACAAGACAAGCGTTCCAAGTCTGGCATGGCATGACAATTAGCCGACCAGGCTGGCCACAGTGACGCCTCCAAAACAAAGAGGACAAAGATACAGAGCAAGAGAGAGATAGAGATAGAGGGAAAATAGCAGCTGGGGGGGACTGTAAACCACCAACACAGTGGGGCAAAATTTTATTATTAGTAAACATTTTTTAATTAAATACAAAATTTGAAAACTATTCCATAATAATATATTTCTATTACCTATTTTTATATGACTCGAAAGGCAAAAGGATATAATTAAGAAGCCCAAAAGGATACTCACTTAATGAATCCCACAAAATAGTCGTAGGAAAAATTACCAAATTTTTTTTTTTTAAATTTATTAAAATTATAAAATGGCTTTTAATATTTAATCAAATAAACTTAATTGAAAATAAACTTGATTTAAATATAAACAAGACAGATCTAAGTACATATGTACATAATATATTCAGGCAATTTATGCATTATTTAAAATAATGTTGATAAAGAATATATATGTACCTAAATAGCGTTTATAATATGATAAACATTATTAATTTTTCTTTCAAAGCACAGAAAACAAAGTTTATTTGCAGATAGATGATGTCTTTAACTATGGTTAAGTTTTTATCTATCATTTTTGACACACTGTGCAATATGATTACTCCACCTCCTTTTGGCAGCTGGCCGCCCCCATCCATTGCATTCGAGTTGTCAATTTGTTTGTCTCTCTCCTTGTTGCCCGAACACTTGTCACAAATTGTGCAAATTTATTTTACGCGCTAAATGCAAAACGTGCCCGGCCAGTTAAATGGACAAAAATCACAACTCGAAAGATTCTTTCTTTCTTAGACCCTCTCTAAAAGTACTATGTATATGTATATATTATACGTATATATGTATGTATATATATATATACGATATATACAAATGTATGAATTTTGTTTGTGTACATTTGGCATTGACTCTTCTATTGACAATATGTGTGGAGAGGCTGCTGTTGTGACTTCCTTGAATTGAATGTACCCCAGACCACCCACAAATTTCAGATGTATGGTTGGATGGAGAAAAGAGAGAGAGAGAGAGTAAGAGGGGGGATGAGTGAGATTTTAATTTAAAACCCTTTAGCTTTTTGCCTGCCTAACAATGCGTGAAGTTTCGCCGACGCTTTTTGATGGATTACAATTTGAAAACTCTTTTGAATATATACCTATATATATATATTTTGCTTTAACACTTTTGCCTTTTGTTTTTGTTACATACCTAGTACATATATATATATATATATATATATGTATGTATATAAATACTTAATTATTTATGTATGGTTTATGCCATTGCCATTATGCAATTTATTTAGGTCTAGCGCTTGAGAACAAAATTTTCTGTTTAATTTTATGCCTTCTTGAGCAGGGACCTTTTTGATTAATTGCCACAAGGCAGGCGTCAGGAGGGCTTGAAGTAGAGGGGTAACACACCCACCACCGCCCTCTCGTTAAATATTTTTAAACAAAACTCTATTTAATTTTAGCTTTTTAGTACAAATTGACAACTTTTTTCTTTCTTAGCCATAGGTTTAAGTCTTTGCATATTTTTTTTTAACTTTTTGTCTTAGTTAATTTTATTAAATTGAAATATAATATTTTGATAATTACAGTGTTCAGAAATCAGTTTATATTTATTTTTCATTTTTAATACAAACAGTTAAAAGCTTTATCAAAAATAACAACAAACTTAATTTATGAGAATGCGGATAAAATTAAATATAAAATTATGCTAAAATATAAAATATTACAAAAATGTAACCAATTAAAATAGCAGCAGTTTGTGATCTATATATATATCTAAATATATTTTATATTCTAAATATATATTTTAAAAAAAAAGAGGATAAAAGTATTAAATTTTTAACCTTTTATAGAAAACAGGGCATTAGCTGTTCTCTAAATATTAAGTATAATCAATTGACTAAATAAGTAATTAAATTATACTATACATACTAGTTCATTTTTAACTGCTATTAAATTATGATATACATAATAGTTTATTCTTAACTATTAATCTATTGAATTAATAATTAATTTTATACTAATAATTTTAAGTAGCTTATATTTTTACTATTCGAATCTTTGAATCTTACGAAAACAAATTATTATAATTACTTTTCACAAACGACTAAGAATAGACTTCTTATCTCTTGTTTTGTATATCGCTTATCAAAATCCTTTAATCTACTGCTACTGTTGGCTTAAATTGATTAACAATTGATCCTTTCTCCATCTCATCTACACATTTACAATACAATTTTCAATGATCTTGGACTGGCGATCGATCGTCACAGTTGATTGATGATGATGGTCAAGACCAGATCATGTTCATGTCCAATTATGCCATTTGCATTTTACAAGCAAGAAAGAAAGAAAAAAAAAAATAATACAAAATTTCAAGCAATTATTGAACAATTTCCTTTTTTTTTTTTTTTGGTTTTTTTCCCTGTGTCTGGCCCACTGATCGATTGTCGACGATTTTCTTTACGATTATTTTTCCCATTTTCATTATTTTTTTTTGAAAAATTTCAAATAGATATAGATAAGAATCAGAACAATAACAAAACGATGAACTGAGCAATAAAAATTACAGACAGATTTCATGAACAAACGCCTTTTATGATGCCACCAAAAAAAAAAAAAACAAAAAAAAATTAAAAAGAAAAGGGAAACATTTGTACCACGCAAGAAAAACTATTAACAAATGTCAATTAGATGACATAGGCGCAAAAGGTTAATTTTAATGACGACAAAAAAAAATAAGAAAGAAGACAAACAAAAAAATACTATAGAGAAAAGAAAAAAAAAAAACAGATACAAGAAGATACAAAATGGAATGAAAAGGAGATGCATACCAAAGATATGTTTGTCATTTTTTGTTAACCAATTTCGTGGCAATGTTACAATTTTTTTTTTTTTGTTTTTTTTTTTGTTTCCTTTATTCAACTTGTTGTTGGTCACCATTGAGAGAATGATGAGCCTGTCGTTGAGAATGAGTCAGAGGCAAAGATAGAAAATGAGACGTGTGAATTGTGTAATGATCAGATACTAGATACGTTTATTTTTTTCACCGTTAAATAAAAAACCAAGAAATTGAGCGCATAAAACTTGCATATCTCAAACTGCCTTGGGTGGCATTGGTATTTCCCCCGCCCACACATGCTCTATCTAACACATGATACCCTGTAATGTTTAAAAGTGTATAATGGGCATATAATAACAAGTAAATGTTAAATTATTAATAGGCAAAGCTTAAGCCAAAAAATTAGCGTTAAGTCACCGTCGAATAGTTTAAATTTATCGTCAGTTTCTAAAGGAAGTCTTTAATGAACCGTTGTCGTCACTTAACGAAGTAACGTATAAATGAACCGTGGGTTAATAACAGGGTTAGAGTTCTAAATGCCAAAGTTATATTATATTTCGTCGTCGTTTTCTAAAAGAATGCTTGATTGAACCGCTGTCGTCACTGAAGTGAAGTAAGATGTAAGCTAATAAGAGCGCTAGATTTCGGAATACCAAAGTTACAATGAGAAAACAGCGATTCTAAAGTTAACAAAGTAAGATTATGAATAAAATATGTTTCATTCATTAGCCTTATATAAGAACAGAGTTCCTTTTAAAGAAGGTTGCCCATTCTCACGCCAATTTTAAGGTATTTCAAAGTCGAGTTTTCATTGTTTTCCCGGTTGTTATTTTTTTTTTTTATATTATTTTTACAACTCAATTTTCCAACATGTTATTGTTAGGTCTCTTTTAGTTGACTGCCTGAAATCAATTTGTAGCACTTTACTGAAAATTAACATTATTAGGTTTTTATATACATTTTTTGTTACTTTTCATTTTATTTGAACTTGCTTTGCCTATTCCAATGAAAATCCCCCAACGCGCTTTTTTAATGCGGCACGTCTGGGCGCTCAATTAAAACAGTGTGGTTGAGATGAGGTGAGAGATGATGATGGTCTTGTGGTTAGGGTAAAAGGTGGAAGTTGTCACTTGCCAGGGACTGGCTAGCGAAGCGTTAACATTTTATATTCTAAAACGACCAGAAAAGTCTGAAGTTAACGCTTGAAATGGATTTCAAGTGTGGCCAAAGCTAATTGAAAAGGTGTTTTAAATAGGCAACAAAAGGCGCGACAGGAAGAGGAAGCGACTGTTGACTCAATGCAATACAAAAAAAAAAAACAACAAAAAAACGAGTAAAACAAAAATCACAGACGAACCAAGCGATTGACCGTTTGGGAAATGAACCCATAAACAAATTACAAACAAAAGGCATTTAAGGTTCTGCACACGCAAGGACCTCAACATTTATTTATTAATCGCATGTCAGAGGACACAACCAAAAAACGAAAAAAAAACGAAAGAATAAAAAGAAAAACGTATAAACGAAATAAAAATATTAGCACGTAAGCATTAAATACTTTTTAAGCGGAAGAACTAATTAACAAGTGGCTGGAGGTGCAACAAGGACAACAACAACACCACAAAAAAAAGGATCCAGACAGGGAAACACACAACTTGGGCAAAAACTCATTAGCACGCTCGAACGTTAAAAATGTCGCGTCAAAATCAGCGCTTAATATTTCTCTCTTTCCTTTCCTTTTTTTTTTTTTGTTTTTATTTTTCTTTATTTTGTATGATTAGCCACAAAGAAAGCAGAAGAGAAAGGACAACACGAAGGATTTGGGGATGGGGAAATGGCCAAAACAAATTTAATTTGTCAAATGGTGTGTTTTTTTTTTTTCTGTTAGGGTCCAAAAGTTTTAGTGAAATTGTTGGTAATATCATAATCTATTTAACCCTGTTAGATACCCAGTAACAAGTTAGGCATATTCCATGTTAACACTTGTAAAGGTTGGTAAAATAATGTTATATGATTGCATTCTCTTTTAATCTTTTATTTATGATTATTTCATTATAATCTTAATCCGACACCGCTGGTTCAAGTAGAATAGAGGTATAGAACTATTCCCAATAAATGCTTTTAGGTTTCAGAGCTCTCCCTAACGGTAACTTTTACTGCACTAACTTATCAGTATGAGAGATCTTTTACATCTTGTTTTAATTCCTCATTATTTTAGATATTTTAGATCTTGTTTCATTTTATTAAAATTTAATTTTTTTGCCTCAAATAAATCCTATTCTTATGCAGTAAATGATCTCTAGAAAGCTCTTCAAAGAACATTTCCATTATCCGTATAGATCTTTTAATTTTAAGGCTTAACTTTATTTTTGTTCTGGAACTATTTCCTCGTTTTTCTACTATTATTTTCAAACTAAAATCTATATAAGTTTGCTACGAAATTTTTAAACTAAAAGCGAAACTGATTAAGATAGTCATTTCTTTTTATTGATATACGTATGTAAAGTTTAATTTAAATTTGAATTTTTTCCTCAAATTATATATTTTTTAAAAATTGATTTTTAAAAAACTGCAGTAAAAAAATTTCAAATATTATAAAAATGATTTACGAAAACTTTTAAAATCTTTGTAACCTTTGCTCAACAAAACATAAAAAAAGCTTATAACTGTGACTTGTCTTTAATAATAAATCAGGCATTGTGTATATTATATATATATATATACTTACATATATGTATATAGACAGGTGTTTGACACTGAGAAAATTAGTGGTATTAGTGTTGGGGGGAGTCAAAGTAATCATCATAATTTTGCGCGACTGAAAACGCTAAAGACTCATTAATCGTAAGCCGAGTAAACACACACACACACACACACACACACACACAGAAAATAACACAAAGGCATGCGGTGTCAAACGACAGGACATTTGTAGCATGTCCTGTGAGTCGTAGAAGAGTCGCGACTTTTGCCGCCAGAGTCGTTTTAATTGTGCGAGTCTCCGAATGGACAAAACAAAACCGTAAGTCCAGGACATGACACCGACGACACCCGCGGCTGATGCGGCTACGTCACTCACTCACAGTTAGTGTCACATTGGTATGGTGTGAGTGTATTTCGGTTTTGGTGGGTGTGTCTTTGTACCGTTTTTATCGGTAATAAGGTGTTTTTGACGACCCAACTGGATGGATGCCAATGCCGCAACAGGACTAGGACTTCAACTCTGAAACAGAGACTGAAATTTACTCGAAACTCGCAACACTGGACACTCGTTGCATTGCGCTTTTATAAATATGACGATAAATTTCGTTGGGCCACTGTCGCGGGTGACTTTTTCCGTGCCTTTTTTTTTTTTTTTTCTCTTGTGTGTCTTTTCTCCTTTCATTTTTTTTTCATTTCAACTTCATTTTGGTTTTTAATTTCCTACTGGGATTTACGTAAAAGGTATCTTACTATCCCTTTTTTTTTTTTTCATTTTTGCTCGTTGTTTTTCGTTCTCGCCTCATCATGTCTGGGGCAGCATCGCATTTAATAGCTCTCCGTCCAGTCTGGTACGATTTTAATATAAAAACTACAACAAGAAACAAACAAAAACCAGAAAATATGGCCAAAAAAGAAGTAGAAGGGAAAAACCAAAAAAGAAAAGCAGAAAAGTAAAGCAAAAAGCAGTCATTTGACCAAAAAAAAAAAAAAAATGTTGGTTTGATGGTACCCGGGGATAAAGTAAAGTGAGATAAGCGCTTTAAGCCGCATTAACGGTAATGAAACATGTGTGTGTGTGCGTGTGTATACCGTTAGAGCTTCAATATTCCAGCTGTTTAAAGTACAGTTACTTAAGACATGAAGCAATGGTTCTATATATCTTAGACATTCTTCATTTTTGAATATGTCTAATGAATGAATGAATACTTCGAAATATATTTCAAACAGATTTTGTAGTTAGAAGATTAATTTAATGATATATTTATATAATATGTATGATATGAATCATATTTTTATTATAATTACTTAATTAATTATAGTTGTATTATTAGTAGTATTTAACAAGTGCTACAACATTTTCTATTGAATAAATAATTCCGAAAGGGCCATTAGAATATGAACCTAATTAAGATAACTTAAAGATCGTCTGAATCGTCTGAAATATATAATGCTTTTAAAATTTATCTAAACAGATTTAAAAAATTTTTTACCTTATTGCCCAAATTTTTTTTTTTTAATACAAAACTAATTTTAATTTTAAAAGAGCTCTATAAGTATTCCATAAATATTTGGAAAATAGTCTTAAATATGCATGCCAGAAAGAAATCAAAAAAACTTTAGTTTGTGTCTCAACTTAAATAAATATCAAATTGATAATCTTAAAAAATTGTCCAAAAATTTAGCATATTTTTTTTTTTTTTGCTTTGATATCTCAACAATTTTGTTATATTAGTTCAATTTGAAATCGATTGAAACTAAATGAATGATTTACCTTGACAAATCTGAAAATGAAAGCAATTAAATCCAAAAAGGTACTCATCTCACAGACGCAAATCAAATCAGCCAAAACTTGTTATCGCCTCCTTTGAGCGACACTGAAGAAAATTAATGACCACACCTCCCCTACCGACGCCCACAATCAGGGATAGAACATAGACATAAGAGAATCAGACGATGGCAATGATGCAATTGACTTTACAGATTTCGGTTTGGGGTTTCCCCCATTTGAAATATGTAAAGCATATAAATTATGCCCCAGCCAAGTTTGGGCGACAAACTGTGAATGAATCAAAGGATAATCCAATTTATTTTACATTATGTGTGTGCAGAGGAGCTTGGGCTCATTGTGCCAAGACAGAGATACAGAGATACAAATGCAGATGCAGTTCCTGCAGTTAACCAGAGAGACAAAGATAGATATATAGTGACAGAGATAGAGTGTAAAATACAAAGTGTGGCAACTTCAAAGGTGTCAAATGAAATGCAACCTGTATATATATGTAAGTGTGTGTATGTGTGTGTGTGTGGGTGTAAAGAGGCAATCAATACGTTTTTGTCTTTAATATAATTTATTGCCCATAATGCTCCTTTTGGTTAAATGAAGGAAAATCCACTTCAAGCAGACAAATAATGTTTGGCAAAGTTGTAACTTAACAATATTGGAAAGGAAAAGAAGTGTAAAAATTCTAAAGAAAATAAACAAATTTTGCTTGTTTCTAAAACTATTCATTCAATTAATGATATAAAATGGAAAATATGCTTACTTATGACCTTTTCTCTATGTTTCCTAAATCGAATCATAAAAAATTATCATGTAGATAAACAAGCAAACGAGATTCAATATATTTTTAATCAAAATTATTTTAGTTTTGTAATAGGCAATTGGTTTAATATTTTAATAGTTTTTACTAAAAAAAATTTGGATTGATCTATCATTTAGGGGGTTAATATTAGAAATATTTTATCTCTTTCTTTTATTACGTTTTTAGAAGATAAATATTTTAATTAACATAATATTCCAGAACAAGCTGAATCTGATATTTGACTCTATTTATTTATTGATCGTTTTGTTTATACAGGTATGTACATATATATACTTTTCTTAGTTGGCGATAACTAAAAACATTTCAAAATAATTCAATTATTTATAGATGAAAAATCAAATCAAATTGAACTTATTTTATAGATAAAAATCTAATAAATCAAATGAGAAAAATGCTATAGAAAAAGTTATTTTTTAAACACAGTTACTCGATTGATTTCATTTAAGACGTTGTTATATTTAATATTATGGCAATATTTGTTGGATATTCTGGTGGTCACTTTTCAAAATGACTCATTGTATTAGACAATTTCTTGAAAAAGATTTTTCCAACTTTAACTAGAGGCTTGGGTCTTTGTTCAAATGCAGATATCTTATTAAATATATATATATGTACATACATATATGTTTATATGTATTTTATGTGTTGGTTATTCGCATGTTCAATTAAAGATTCTGACAAATCTTGATTAATGCATAGACACATGTCTCTTGCATTTTGTTAGATTTGTGGAAACAAGTTTTGGCTGATTGGTAAATGCACTCAATTTGAAAAGCCTCTACGGCATGAAAATCTGTTTGCCTCTGAACCACAAAATTTACCATATTCACAGCTACATATATACATATATGTACATATGTATTTCCTGTAATCTGTCATATATATAAATACATACAGAGGGTTTGGGGGCAGGAGGAAAGAGTTTGGGCACGAAGTAAAGGAGAAATGCAAAGCCAATGAACGATAAACTTAATTATCCTGCTTGTAGGATAACCCTAAT
The DNA here is from genome assembly GCA_037075365.1 of Drosophila emarginata. Lineage (NCBI taxonomy): Eukaryota > Metazoa > Arthropoda > Insecta > Diptera > Drosophilidae > Drosophila > Drosophila emarginata. Next base: position 7,236,110 of record JBAMCD010000296.1, read on the forward strand.
GCAGCATTATTAATTGCCTGCAAGTGTAAATTCAAAACCTGCAATGTAAATTACGAAATTACACACACACACACTCACACACACATTGTGATAAAGGGTGGGCATTTCCCACATTTCATTGAGATATACATAGATATACCAAATCCATTAAGAAGTCCATGTATTATTTAAACTTTTTGCAAATGTGTGTTTCCCAGGCAAAACAGTTTCCTTAACCTTCTTTTATATTTTTATTTCTCAGACTCAAAAGAATTTCAATTTGTTTGCCAAACAAATTTTCCGCATGGTAAATTTTTATTGACAATTAAATCTTTTGCCAAAAAGGAAAAAAAAAAAAAAACCGAAAATGAGGAAAAGGAAAAAAAAATAAACTGGAGGAATTGAAAATGCAAATATGCAAATATTTCACGAAAGCCAACAAGGATACATATGAATATCCTTTCATAAGAACAACAACAAAAAAAAAAGGAGCAAACTGTTGACATATGCGATGTGCATAAATTTCAGTTTGCCTCAAAACATTTCCGGAAATCATAATAAACGTTGAAAATTATATATATGTACATACATATATAGAAAAGTAACAAATTTCTGACTGACTTAAAATAATAACCAAAGGCCAACTGCAATTTCAATTATAATGACATTTATATACCCTTTCTGAAAATATAAAAAACATAAAGTTAGCAAAAGGCAGAGAGAGAAATTTTAAAGCAATTATTCTAATAAATATATTTATGTATATATGTTGGATATTAAAACTTGATTAAAACGAAATAACCTGATATAGTTTTTCTATATAACTTAATATATATACGATATAGATATTCTTTATTTTTATGGATATATAGATTAAAGTTTCATTAATAGAAAAATTACTGATATTTTCCTTTGAAAATTTGTTTTTTTTTGTTTAATAGTTTTTTGTTTTCCAATTTTAAGTTGAATTCTCTATATATATATGTGTCATAGTAATTCCTATTCTTATTGAAATATAGTCAATTTTTTAAGAACAATTTAATTAATAATTCACATACTTTTCTGATATTTGAAATAGGCACTCCAGTTCCTGTTGATATATTGGCAATTAATTTGAACTTTTTGATGAATAGGAAAATTTCCTTACTTTTTCTTTAATATAGTTTTCCGATATGTTTAAGAATCGATATAAAATATAGTCAATGAATTGCGAATACAATTTGTTTAATAGAAAAATTCCTGTACTCTTTTTTTCATTCTTTAATATAGTTTTTCGACATCACATAGACAGAGAATATTATAGAAAAAAGTTTTTTTTTTAATATGTATAATAAAAGATAGATATTTAATTTATTTGAGAATGCTTTCACTTATTGTAGCCATATACCCATCGTGTAAGGGTATTATAATTTTGCCGCCAGGCAATAAAAGCAAATCCAAATCTGGAAAAGTTCTTGCGGTCGCCTAGACTCAAGTTGCCCCTGCCATTTTAGCTCCCTGCTGTTGCCCTCTTGTCATAAAACCATGGCCCGGGGTTAAGTGTGACTGACATGTGTATGGATTTCGCATCTACCAAGCATGACTGTCTCCGTCTCCATCTGTCTGTCTGTCTGCCTGTCTGTCTGACCTGCAGAAAATGGAAATCCTTTGAGCAAAGTTAGTTGAGCGTAAAATATTAAGAAACAAAACACAAGACATGGGTAGACATTGCAATCTGAGAACATCATAAAAAAAACTGAAAAAGAAGCTACAATATCTTCAAATATATGTAATTTGGTGTGGATAGATTTTAGATCTTCATTCAAGATAATCAAGGTGAGAGGACTCTATGTCCTTGACCATTGAAATTGAGTAACGAAATCTGTTTAAACCTTTTGATGACCACAAAAGTTGACATGTTTCAAAGAGCCAATTGTTGCTACTTTAAAAAAAAAAAATGAGTCAAAGGACTTGGTGAAAAAAAACTAAATTTAATATATTATATATTTAAAATTAATTTATAGAATTAGAATTTAATTTATATATTTATTTTTAAGTTTACAGTATTTTATTGTAGTCTGTCACAAGACAAAAAATTTTAATTCATTCCAATAATTTATAAATTAGTGACTATTTAACATTCTAATTAAAAATATTAAAAAGAGTTATAACCATCTTTTTAATATTTTTAATTAGAATTAATTCATAAAAATAAAGGCTGATATATTGTCTCAATTTAATGAATAATCTCATTCTGGATTTGAACTTCATTGAATATATAAGTATATATGTACATATATTTAATGGATCTTATATTGATTTGGTATTTGGAAAACTGTAAAAATAATTATATAAGAGCAAAACTATTTAAAAATATAGATTTGAGTATGATAATTCATAATGTAATAATATGTATAATATATATATATATATATATATATATATATATTAGTTTGGATTTTACAGATTAAAATTATTTCATTAGCCACTTCATAGATATATATGTAAATACTGATTAAATAATTGTATTAAGATTAAGTATAATAAAGGATTTTAGTTAGCAAGTTATAAAGTCCAATTCTTTCATAAGCTAATAAATCATATATAAAATTGATCATTTAGATCATTTCTATATAACAATAATTTAAGTTTTTTAAACCAATGATGGTTCTTTAGCTGTAGATGATATTTGACTAAGCCTTTATTTACCTAAGATTAAAATGTCTTTAACAAGATCTTAATGGAACTTCCGTTCTTAAACTGTTTTCTTATTTTTCTTATCGGTATTTATGTGATCAAAATCTAAATATTTATATAGAACTACAATAATATTTACCATTTGTATAGAAAATTTATAACATTATCTATTCTACGTATATAGGAATAAAAAAGAAAGACGACCCCATGCGGTCTATTAGCCAAGAGCTTAAGTTGCTGCCAACACCATTTAGCCAGCAGGCACATAATTTCTATGATTAAAGAACTATGGTGATGAAGTAGGGAGGGAGGGTGGTTAGGTCACCATTACCATCTCTTCTATCTATTCTAGTCTCTGTTCTCGCCTAATACAACAGAACCGCTAATGCTGATGACGATGAACACGTGCACGTGCAACAGCAACAGCAACAGCAGTGGCAGCGATCCGATCGTTTCGCATAAAGTGCAACTTTGATGACTGAACGTTTTATGACAAGATGATCATGATCATTCATGATCATTCATTATGATCATTAAGTTGTTACTGAAGAGCATCTCTGACCGCTGACTTTTGACATTTAGTTTTTTGTGTGATGTGGCGTGCGCTGGGCCCATAACCATTTCTTTAAGCTAATCATAATAAACTTTTCATCTTTTTCTTTTACTTGTTTGTATGGTTTTTCTTTTTTTTTTTATATATGTACATATATATGTTAAATATGAGAAGATGCTCACATCTGGAGACACTTTGTTAATGGGTCTCTTTCTCCCTTTTTTTTCTGTCTGTTAAGATGATGTTGCCTACTTGGGGCTCATTTCCCCCTGATGTTTGTTTTTAATGCTACTAAAAACAGTTTTTAAATGCAAATTAATGTAGGCTGATGCTTCTTTTACCCATACTCCAGCTTCTACTCCTACTCCTATAAAACTGGGGTCTCCTCATTCTTGGCTTCTCTTTTTCGTATTTTTTTTTTTGGTGGGGCGGGAGGGGGGTGTCTCCTTCTTTGAAGTGTTGACTGACGGGCAGGCCTAACTGCAGGTTCTTATATGTATATATATTTTCTATCTCTCTCTCTCTCTCGCTTACACACTCTTATTTCCATGTTTATTTCTTGTTCTTGTCGATTGTTATCTTTATGAAATTTTCACTCGACTTAATTGCATGCATAGTTTTTAATGGCTCTTGAAATTGAAATTGAAATGCACAACAAATGTTGAAAAAAAAAAAAAAAAAATTATAAATAAGAAACTGGAAACTTTTCAGACCAAAATCTTTCAATCTGTAAATAGACAAAATCGAAATTTAAAATGAATTTTCATGATTTTTACTGCTTATTAAATGTTCTTATTCTGTTTGCATTTGTAACGAATTTTGATTATTCTTATTGCCTATTCATTGCAGGTCCTTAACGGAATACGCTCAGTTAGCCACATGCGAAAAAAATGTTTCCCTTTTATTGCGAAAGGAATGAATTGAGAGGATTTTTTTTTTGTATCTTCTTCCTCTTTTTCATCTGTAAATTATTGCATATGCAAATAAAATTTGGAAAATAAATTGAAGGAAAAAAAAGAACGGTAAAGAAACATAAAAAGGAAAAGAAAATTTTAGCCAAGAAATGGGCAAGTTAGAATGTATAAAAAGAAGAAACTTAAATGCGAATAGTCTATACTCTGCAAGATATATATATATTAAATATAAATATCTTTAAAAAAAAAGAAAGAAATTGAGTATGTTAATGAGTCCCATACGACTGTTGTATACCCTAGAATAGAAAGGATTAAATTAAACGAAATTAACTTAAATATGAGAGCGAGTGAGAAAACGATAGACTAATCATAAGAGTTATACATTTAGGATTACAAAGGAGAGAGTAATTGGGCTCCCGAATACATATCTTTTTCTCTTTTGCAGCAGAGCAAAAGTGTTGTTTAAGTAAACGGTTAAAAAAATTGCGTCATTGCAAAAGACTGCGCAATAAGTGAGCGGCAAACTAATATCTCTATCACTTCTGTCACATCCCAATAAGACAGTGAATAAAAAACAGAAATTACTTTTTTAACATGCATATGAATATACATGTATTTAATATTACGTTCCAAACGATATGCTTCAAAAATATATTTGTACATATTAATTTATTTTTTAAATAATTAATAAAATGTTTCAAATCTAAAACGAAATGCAACGGCTTTCATTCTCTTTTTTTTTTTTGTCGCTCTCTGTCCTTTTGTCCTCTCTTTTCATTCCAACGCCTAAAACGGCATTTAGCTCATTTAAGCTAAAAATCAAGGAATTTGCTGCACTCAGTTTTGCTTTGCTGGTGGTCGCATTAAGTGGCGAAGTTTTATTTTCAGTGTTAAAGTTAAATAAAAGTGCAAATAAATTAGTTCCGCATTAAGTAAATGCAATTGGAGTTTAATGGTTTTCATAAGCAATTAAAATTGGTTGGAATATTGTTGAAATATTGTCAAAAAGTTTTTTCAACACAAGAAAAATGTCTGCGGTAGCCTCAAGCAAAAGTGAGACACGCAACACATGTTTACACGTGCGTGTACATATACATACATATACATTGCATGTGTGTGTGATCGGCGTTTGGCTCGTGCTGAAATGCTTATGCTTTTTTTTTATATTTTTTTTTAAATTTTTTTTTATGTGAAGCGCGAGAAAGTGCAAGTGCAAAAGAGGTAAAAGAGGAATAGGACCGAAGAGTGCAACAGAAACTCTCTCTGAAAAAGAGAGAGAGTAATGGAATTGAATTTTTATTTATTCTTATTGGATACAATGGAATAAAAGAATAAATTAAGTAAGATTAGGTCGGAATTTAGTTTTCTTTTTTTGCCATATGTATGTATGTATGTATTTCTATAGTCAAATGTTAATTCCCAATCTCTAAAAGAATATCTTTTTTAATTAAAATTGATTCTTCTGAAATCGAGATTAATCTTGATCGTTATCTTCATTTATTACCGGATCTAGTTACTTATTTGTGTTCTATGCTATATCAATTCAATGATCCTTATGGCATCTCATTTGCAATGCAAACCGAATAAGAGATCAATGTGTGTACCCTTTTTTTGTTAGGGCACAACTCTATTGCCACAACAAAAACTTGTGAGTGTGAGTGCTGCTCCTTTTTCCTTTTCTTCTTTCCCCCTTTCTATCGTCTCTCACACATTGGCAAAGACATGCAAATCAGTTTCGTTTTTCTTTTCCCTAACAGTTCAGGCCATAAAAATCATTCAAGCGGCGCCAGGCTATAAAAAATCACAATTTCCACCAGGAAAATGGCAACCAAAAGAAAAGTAGAAAGAATATCCAAATTTTAAAGAGAAGACGTTGAAGTTACCCCTTAATAAATTAAGTTTTTTTAACTTTAGAGTAGAATAATTTGGCAAAATGGATAAAACCGTCTCAAGAGTTGGTAAAATATAGTTTTAGGGCTAGTGTGTCAATAAATGATAGATGATTCTATATAATAAATTTCACTTAAATCATTTTTAAAATATTTAAAATCATTTGATGAATTTTTTCCCACTCCATTCTACTGTTAGCAATTATTTAAACTAAAAATTTTTGTAAATGTTTTTAAAATATTTTTTTCCAGTATTATTTGTTTCTTTTTAGTTAAAAAATTATTTTTTTTTTTTTTTAATGTTTTGTAGAAAGAAGATGTCTAAAAATGCTGAAATATGACTGTAGAAATTGTTGTATAACTGTTGAAAATAGTTTTTATTTTATTTTAATATGTGTAGATATTTATAATAATTTAACAACCTTCCATAGATTCGTTTTGATTAAAATAAAATTAGTTAAGAATTTGGTTTAAAATTAATGTAAATGATGTACCAATAAATCAGTTTATATTCTTTTAACCAAATTAGTTAGCAAACATTTATATTTTGATCTTCTCTCTTGTTCAAGTATACAATTTATAAAGTCTAAGATCTCAATATACTTTTCCATTTAGCACTTGCTTAATGGGCATAAAGAAAAACCGAAACAGCAAAAGTAAAAGCAAATCTTTGGCTCGTTGGTTTGTGCTTAAGCATGTTAAAGGCGTCACTCAATGGTTTGCTTATTGGGTGTCGTCTTCTATGGGTTGTGTGTGTGTGCGAGTGAGTGTGTGTGTGTGATTAGCATACACAGTTTTTGGCATAACACCCTTTCATTTTTTTTTATCCCAAAAGGGGAGATTGCATTATAAGGCTTATCAAGTGACTTTTTTATTTGTTACACAAGTCAACTCGTTGTTATTGTACCAGATCCCAGATAAAGGGTTCAACATTTTTTTTTTTCTATTTCTGTTTTTTTTTTGCCTCTACTTTGCGTAATTTATATGTGAATTTTCCCGGCTGTCTGCTGCTGGTCCTTTTTTGGTTTTGGTTAGGGTAAAGAACCATTTCAGAATTGTTGACATTATGTCAGATAAGTGAAATTACATGTTTTGCCGATTTGTTTACAAGCGCCACAGGACTGAGTGGGAAGAGTGAGGCATTATCATCTCTCCTATATTGAGATGCTGTTGAAATGTAATTATTTACAACAAAAAAAGGAAAACGAAAAAAAAATATATATTTAAACTGCAAAAATGATGCACTTTTTCATAGCCAGGTAAACTTTTACAATAATCCTTTACAATTGTTCTGCTGCAAGTCGTGAAATAAAACAGAGAAAGAAATCATCTCCATGGCAAATGTCATTTTTTAATTGAATTTTCATTACATTTCCGTTGCCACCCCAAGCAAGACACCCAAAAAATAAAATAAAATAAAGAAAAATCTGCAACACGAAACAATTTAATATCGGAAATCAACAAAGTCCTTGGCTTGGTTTTTTTTTGGTGGATTTTCCCTTTTAGCCCCACCTTAATTTGATTTCTGTTTTTTTCTTTTTTTTGGTGTAACACGAAAAGCCGCTTACGTTGCATTTGCATTTCCCTGCATTAACTGGAATTTGTTACTTTTTCTTCTCCTTTTTTTTTTTGTTTATGATGATTAAAAGTTATCTTAATGTCAGCAAGCTTTTTTAATGCAAAACTTTTCTTTTCTTTTTATTTTTTTTCCTATGGGCCAGGTGAAGGGCAAAAATACCAAGTGCTAAATGGTAAGGGGAAAAAGCCATTCGTTTGGCAATGAAAATGTTCATTTTCATTTTAATTTTTTGTTTTGAATGGTTTTAATTGCGTCTAGGAATGATTTTCACCAACTTTAATGACTGATGACATGACAATGTTTTACAGATACAAGGACCAAAATGAGAAAGACAAGAATGAAGATGCCAGAGGACATTAGATGTAACAACGAAACCCATGAAACGAAGAAATTGATATATATATGTACTTATATCTCTGGTGAGTCATTCCTAACTTATATTATGTTGAGATTTCGGTTTTTCCATATTTTTGTTTAATAGAAAAGTAAAGAAAAACTTTGCCAAAAAGCTTTTTAAGAATACTTAAAAGATAATTAAAAAACAATAATTAAAATTTCTATAAATATGCTACTTCTGAGGGGAAAAAGACTGTCTCTATATCCTAGGTTACGTTTTCCAGGGCAAATGTGATTTCTTAGTACTTTAATTGGTTAATTTTTGTGATTTTTTTTTTAACATCTTAAATTACATACATTACAAATAATTAAGTTGTTTTTCATTGAAAATTATTACTCAGTTTTGTTAGTTACCAAAATCTTATTCAACTTGATCTATAGAAATAAAAAAATTTTTTTCCAACAATTATATCTTAATAAATTTTAAGATAGATATATTTAAAATAAATCTTCTTTTAAGAGGATACCAACAGTTTGAAAACTTTGGGTTTCATGATATTTTGATATATAATTTAAATAGATTATATAAACCAATTTTGATGTTAAAAAAGAAACAGTTTAATATAGCAATTACATAGATTGCATGTATGTATGTATGCATGTATGTACATATATGTATACATATGTTTACCCTAACTGCAAATTAAAGATCTATTAATGTCATTGCCATGCCATTTGGTTTCCAAGATCATTTTTAATATGCTTTAGTATGACACTTTCAAGAGCGTCTCTCTCGAGTGTTGTCACAAAACGCATTATACAAAGATTTTAGAAGACCCCAAAAATATCTTAAAACTCGAACCGAAACACTTGACACTTGCCGCGCTGTTGGCTCTGGGCTGTTGTTGATTTGTGGCATGAGCCACTGCCGCTGCCGCCGTGACATGTGGATGCTGCTGTTGCATGCTTCTGTTTGCTGCCTGCTTGAAGATCATCATCATCATCATGATCAACTTGTTTTTATTTTTTCAAGATCTTTTCCATAGAAAATATGTATGTTTGCCCTGTCGTGTGGTTTAGAAAAATATGATTTTATTTTATGTTTTTATACACATGTAGATACATATATACAAACATATATATATTTTGTGGTGCCGCTGACGCTGTCAGTCAGTCATTCAGTCAAAGCGGCAACTCGCCGCTTGAGTGAAAGTTGATGTGCATGAAAAGTTTTAATTGCTCGTCGAGTTATATAGGTTTGGGTGGCGCACTTTTATATATGTATGTATCTATATATGTATATTTTTGGGGAATGAATCTATGTAATATATTTATTTTTTTAGGTCATTTTGGTGCTTGGTTCTTCTTTCTCCTAATAGCCCAAGGGCGGTGATAAGAGATCTAAGACAGAATGAAAAAAAAAAAAATAAGTGTGGCAGCATCTTGGCTTCGTGTCAACTGAAGTGTGGCATGTGCTGAAGTGTATACCCTTGAGGGACAAACATGCAGAAGCAAGAAGAAGATGAGGATGAAGAAGAAGGGCACGTGTCTTGAACTCTGCGTGGGTCTTGTCTCTGTGTAGGATCATAAGTTTTAAGATATAAATCATTAATTTCCAAAAACGAAAAGAGAGAGACAGACAGAGAGAGGAAAGAGAGAGAGAGAGGGAAAAACACAAGTATTCTCTGATAATTGTTTAAATAACAAATTGAACATTTTTAAAATTTTGCTTCTCATTCCTTTTCATAGATTTTGATCTTCATTAATTTCTTTTACAAAGACATCTACTTACACATAAGAAAAAAATAAAAAATAAAGAAAAGCCATAACGAATTTGTTTTTAAGCTTTGAAAAATGCCAACACGCACCACAAAACAATCAAATCAAAAACAAAACTGTCTTTCATGGCAATGTAGTAAATGATGATCAGGCAATCGGTGTAAATCTGAGTAAGATTAACTATACATTCAACAAAAAGAAAAAAGAGAAAAAAAAAAAAACAAATGGTCAAAAGCTAATAAATTAACCGAACCTCATACATTGGTGGCATTTTATAGTGGCATCAAGTCATCATCAAATAAACTGAAACTGACTGAAAAATGTAGATCAAGTTGAGGCGATAAACGGCCACCACCTTTCACATTAATTATAAGTTCTTTTCCCTACCTCCCTACCTACCTCTCTTCCACCCTTCTCCTACTCTTCTTCTTCTATTTTTTAATGCATTTTGATTGAATTCTGTTGCGGCTAGCTTTCATTCTTGGAATATACTTGGTTTCATTATGTTAAAAAGTCATTAAAACCAATTTTTATTAAACAAAAATTGTTAAAGAATTAGATAGAAATGAATTTTTGTTACCCTAGAAATTTTATAAAAATTATATTTATATTAGAAACAAATTCTTGGACATTAAAAATAAATTCTTAGACATAGAACTTTGCTCAAAATGGATCAAACGTCAGCCTGATAGAGAAGATTTATCATTGTTTTGCCTGACATTTTTCTTTAAGTTTAAAAGGATAAACAAAAATATATTAACTATTGGAAAATACACAACTTCTCCAAGTTGAGTATACTCTTTTCATACCCTATCATAAAAGATAGATAGATATATGTATGTTGGATATAACTTTTGGTAATTTCACTCAAGTTAATTGTCTCCTAGTTTTCTTTTATATTTAACAAAAAAAAAAAAAATTCTCCATAAAATTTTAAAGATTTGTGTGTGGCTGTGATCTCATAATTTTTTAGACACACTTTTCTTTTTAACGATCTTACATGGCCCATTTGCAGGGTCATAATTAAGTAGGTGTGCGTGTGCATGTGTGTGTGTGTGTGTGTGTGTGTATATGTCTGTGTGTGTTTGTGTCTATATAACTATTCCAAGTATTCTCTTCCTTATCCCCACTAATTGCATTCTTTTGCTTTCAAGTCTTTTGTTTGGCATTCAATTAGCTCTTGGAGTTGGAATTTTTTTTTTGGTTATTTTTGTTTTTTTTAATTGTAAAACGTATTTTGGTTCTTCATTTTATTTTTTTTATGATTATTCTTTCTCTTTGGCAATAAAATTTCATTTGAGGTTAATTTTCTTTTTTTTTGGGGGTTCTTTGGTTTTTTTGACAGCTTTTACAGATAGCTGGTGATCTATTTCACTGAACTTATCATTTTTTATTACACCTGTTGTCTAAAAGGTTAACTTTTGACTTTAATTTTAAAATAGTCTTTAAATTGAAATAGTTTTTTGGGCAGTTCCCTTTGCTGTCTCAATTCAAGAGCAATGCCATCAACTCATATACGACTTTCGACCCTTAACAAAATAGCAACAGTTTAATATGAATATCCTTCAAATACCTACAAGTGCCAACAAATCGAACAACTGTACAAATAAATGTATTTTCAACCCAAAAAGCAATAGACTAAAATAATTTGGAGTTATAACGAATTGGTTATACCCTTAAAATGAGATATTTAACGGAAATATAAAGGTTACAAAATATATTCAATGTACATTCTATAAAATTTTTATATATTTTCAAGACTGCATTTTGAAATGATCCTTTAATGAGGTCTATAATTTTGTTGATACAAATCAATCAAATATATCTTTAAAATTCTGTTTATATAAAGCAAATCGAACAATCAATTATTTTTATATATATATTTAATCAAAAATTAATTATAAATAGTTTACTTTAATCCAGAAAGGATTCTATGAGGATCAACAATTAAATTAACAAAAAAAAAAAAATACATTGTTACCACCATTTTTTCAAATGATACATAAATTCCGATAGAGAATTTTCATTAAATATATTTTCATTAAATATAATATTATAACCAAGTTTGCTAGAGTATATAAAAAATACATTGAACATCTATCTTATACATATATCTCAATATATCTATGGATATTATCTCCACGGCAATGACAGATACAGAGAGAGATATAGAATGAAAGAGGGTGCGGGTGATGAGGCTAAATAAAAAACACACACACATATACACATACTCACACATTCAACTAACAATTTCATTAAAAATGCAGTCAACTAGAAAAAAACTCAATTAATTTCCATGTAAAAAAGTGCCCACATATATCCATTCAAAGATGAACAAAAAAAAAAAAACAAATTTTTGGTCATTCCGCAAACAAACACAAATGTGCATAAAATTACAACAAAGCAACACAAATTGAGGGATGCCAAATACAACAAAAAAAAAAAAAAGAAACCAAGGGGAAAACATTTTTTGGAAGGAAAAAAAATAGGAAAAATTTGTTGTTATATCCGAAGGGTTTTGACCAAAGTGCACTGATATGCAAAAAATTGCATGTCATTGCGTTGGCAACGCTGCCAACAATCACCAACGATCGATCCCCTTGAGAGGGCTCAACTTCGATATAGGTACACATATACATATATACATATGTATGTATATAAGTATATACATATATGTATGTATGTCTGTATGTATGTAGTTCAGTTTTTTAAAAAATTGACAGCTTGACCGCAGTGGTTGCTGGTTGTATATTGTTATTGTGTTGCTGTTGCAATTGCAATTGCAATTCAAGCGCAAAATCATTAATATCCCGGACAACAAAAAAAAAAAAAAACAGACCCCCCCTTCTCTCCCCCTTCGACAAAGGCAGGCCCGTTTTTTATGTGGCTTCGAGGCATTGAGTTCATTTGTGTGTGTGTGTGGTTTTTTTTTTCAGCTGCTTTTTGAACTTTTCGATTCACTTAATGAACTTTTGGACATATTCAAGTGGACAAAGAGCTAACGGGAATGCGGGTGACTCTTACCAAAAGATTTCCATAAACACCTCCCGTCCCTCCTTCCACTGGATATGCTTGAAATCCTTGAAAGTTTATATAGAATCAGGAGAGAGGAGGTATTCATTCATTCAGGCGATTAGTTCTCCTAGAGTGGCATCTTTAAAAGAAATCTGTTTTTTTTTTTGTTCTCCTCTTTCTAACCAAAATGCATCATTATAATCTTACATCCTTAAAGATCCCTTTTGCTGTTTTTTTCTTCCAAACAATTAAGCCCAAACATTTGGTACAATTCCAATCCTTTTGTGTCAAAAATAAAAATCCTGAAATGCCGACACACTCGACACAACAATAACAAAACACAACAAAAAAAAAAAAAGATGATGTTGATATGAAAGGGTTGCCGTTTGGCTTTTTACTAAAGGAATTTCTCAAGTGTTTGCCACTGCGAGTTATGCAAATTTCATGTCTGGGCGCAGGGAAATAATACAAAAAAAAAGAATAAAAAAAAAATTGAAACCGAAACCGAAGAGGAATCAAATCTAACCAAAAATTTGTTGCTGTAAGCCGCGAGTAACAAGAGGGCAACCGGCAACAGGAATAGCAATAGAAATAGGAGTAACAACAACTACAACAACAACAACAAGCACTTGCCCAACAGAAGGACTACACACTTGTGCCTATGACGGGGACGGGGACGGGGAATGGTAATAGTAGTAGTGGTAATGGTGGTGGCAACGGCGATGACAGTGGTACAGTTGTCACTGGGATCGGGCCGGCACATTTGAATTTTTCAACACAAAAGGCAAAAAAAAAAAAAAAGAAAGAGGAAAAAAAAAAGGAATACCAGAGAAAAATTGTGTGTGCAGTGAAAAATATGCCAGTGGTTCGGGCGTCGTACATATTTTCCATCCATGACAGATGGTCAGTTGGTAAGTCACCGTCAACCACCATCACCATCACCACCCTAACAGTCTCTAACTGTCTAAGAGAACGTGTGTTGGCAGTTCGTCACTCAGTCAGTCAGTCAGTTAGAGCACCAGCCAACGAGTCAGTCAGTCAGTCAGTTAAAGTAAATATGACAGTTCACTGTCGTCGGTTGTGGCGCGTCTTGAACCCTTGTGGGCAAAAAATGCGATTTTGGGGGTTGCTTCTAAGAGACAACGAAAGACAGAGAGAGAGAGAGAGGGAGAGAGAGAGAGAGAGAGAGAGAGAGTGAGTGAGCCAGCAATATAGACCCCTTAAACGAGATCCTTGTGTGTAGGTACAGTTTGTACATTGATACTGTTGTGGTCGTCGGTAGTCACCGCCGCCGCCGACAGTCAAATTTGTATACCCTTGTAAAAAGAGTATATTCATTTTGTTCAGAAATTTGTAATGACTATATAAAGTATATATTCTTCATAAAGTATATATTCTTGATTAGTGTGAATTATACAATATAACCATATCGCAATCTCATTCGAGAGTTTGTAAGCTACAGAACTATGTATGTATAATTTTGCACTCAGGCTTTATATATTTCGATTATTTTAATTCAATAAGAAATTTTGTATTTATAATCTTTATATATATATATATATAAATATCTCAAACATGTTTTATTATAATCAGTTGACTATATTACATATTTTCCTTAGGAAAAATTGGTACAAAAATTGTTAATTAAACAACTTTTTATTTCTTAATTTAGTGGAACTTAATTTAGTTTCTATACACTTTATATATTTTCTTATCAAACAAATAAATATTTAACAAAATTGAGGATAGATTTAAATTTTTATATAGACAGATTCATGAGACTTGTAAGAAATGAAGAATTTGTAAGGGTGTACAATAATCGCTGTGAATAAAGTTAGCGCAGCCTTTTAGGTATTTTTTTTTCCTCTTCCTTATATTGTTTGTGGGGTTGGGGCAAGGGGTAGTAGCTATATGAAGGTAGTAAGTTGTAGTAGTACACGATGTACCCATCATGCAGATAAGTTAACTTTGTATGTGGGTAAGGCCTGTTTGTTACCCCTCTGATGATTATGTTGTTGTTGTTGCTCTCTAGATGAGGGTTGTCTTGGTTGGATTTAAGCGTTAAGTGGTTATATTGAAAATATTGTATTTACATCAGTAGGTGATTATGTGTGTGTGTGTGTGTGTGTGTGTGTGCCTGCCCCTGTATGTTTTCTCTCTCTTTCTCTTTGTGTGTGTGATGAGTCACATGCGATACGATGGCCTTTGCTGGGATATTGATAATTTCATTAAACTATTGAACCAGATATTTATGCCTGAGATGTGATGAGTAAATATATATAAATACATAGTTTCTGTGTCCAAGCGTAATTGCTTCTAAACATTTTTTTCTCTTTCCCTTCCCTTCCATTCCTCTACTATTTTTCTGGATAAGTGAAAGGTGTATGGGCACTTTTGGTTTAAGTAATGAGGAGTTAGGGGTTGACAGCAAAGGCAAGTGATTTCAAAGTGGGTGAAATCCTGAAAATGCTAAAGGCATCGTTTTGACATTGAATCTTATCTATCCATTGACTTTGATGGATGCCACTGTGAAAGGTTGAATTAGAAACCCACAAAAAAAAAAGAAAAGAAATGTAACACAAATAGCAAGTGTTGATTTTGAAACTTAATTATACAAGCAAATGAGATAAAGATTAATATGTTTACTCTGTTTGGGTTACTATGTATTTATGATTGATTGCAAAACAAATAAAACAATTTAATAATCTAATTATTTGTTACAAAAAAGAAACAGTTTAAATATACATTCATACTTATATGGAACTAGAAAGGAGAATTTTATAATTAATAGAGAACTTAAAAAAATAATTAATGGATTTTAATGAGTCATGTTATCTCGATGAGAGTTTTAGTTTAAATTAGAAATCAAATGGAAAGTCTATAAAAGAATATAAATTCCTAAATAAAATCATAAAATCATATAAATTAACTCACAAAATACTATGCCTAATTTTTTTTCTGATTTGCTGAGAGTTGCCAAAATTTAATATAAGACTAATGGGGAAAAAATAATTTCTAAATTGCCAAACATATATTTACCTTCATCTAGGAATATGTATATAATTTATTTATTTATATATGACAACTAATGAATTTTATATTGCTGTTATTTTTAAATAGACAACCGCTAAGTAAGGTATTCATTTAAGGATCGCCACTGTTGTAATCCATAAGCTTTTCTATAATGAACTGGAATAAATCATATACCTGCCTGATGTTCCAAACCCCATTTATTTTTGCCCCCCTTTTTTTGCATATTGCAAAAGAAAGAACTCAAGTTAAGCTCGCTTGGCCACTAACTAACCACAAAATCCCTTTTGTTCAGTAGAACTCACATCAGGCAAAATGCAACTCCAACTTCCAGATTCAACTCCAACTCTAGGTCCAACTCCATTTCCATTTCCACATCGTTCCAACTAATTGGCTGAGTCTATTCTACTTACAATGACCAGATCCCAATGGAGACTATGTACTTTTTGCACAATGGCTCAATAAAGAAATCATTGGAGCAACTGGGAATAGGAGAGCAGGAGAGTAGGAAGGAGTTTTGATGTCCACCACATCAATAGGCCGCTAGCTGGATGCATCAACACTTCAATGAGTGCAGGCAACGATGACGACAATGTTGATGAGGTTGAGGCTGCTCAGTCTTAGTCTGAGTATAAAACTCTGGTCTCAAGTGTGGGTTGTGACCACCAGAGTGACCACCAGGCAGTGGCACTTCTTCTCCTTGGTCCTCGTACCACAATTATTTCCATTTGATTGAGCAAAGAAGTGTGCGTTCATTTTTTTCTCTTTTTTCCTTTTTCTGTGCTTTTTTTTTTTTTTTATGGCTTGCTGGACACATTGTTGGGATGCCCCTGGACACACAGAGAAATAGAGTGAAGGAGGCTGTAAATGTGTGGTCATTGCTTGGCTGTGTTTATTGCGCTATATGCTTGAGTGCATTCGGTTAGATGTGGATGAGAATGATGATGATGATGACGATGACGATGAGATTGCTGCCGATGGTTGTTGAAGATATATGTATACGTATATAAGTACATATATACATATTCAACGATGCAATATTGAAGAGAAATAAAAATTAAGTTATCTTGATATTCGTTTTTAATTTGCCCAAAAAAAAAAAAAAAAAAATACGTTCTTAAAGGTCTTCAACGACAGACGACCATTTTCTTTTTTTATTTTTTGTTAGCCAAGTTTATGTTAATTTGATCGCTGGCAAACTGGGAACAAATTTATGCTCAATTTAACACACACAAAAGTCACACAAATCCAATTAAATAAATTGTCGCAAAACTTTGAGTGGCAAAACTATGATAATAACCTCCTTCAACCATAAGTTACATTTTACCTTACCACCTAACTACCTCCTACCTTTCTCCCTTCATCTGTCTCTCTCCCCTTAACGAAAATTGCCAATTGCCGGCAACCCGCCCGCAATTTGAATAGAACCTTTTTTGCTTTACCTTTAAGTTTAGCATTTGCCGTTCAACTTAATGAGCGCACAGAGCGTAGTGCTTTCACATTGGAAATTAACGTAAATACCGAGCAGTTTAGTTGGTTTAGTCAATGGCTTACCTGAGTTACCACCTGGCGGGCGCGCTTAGTCACCCTTAACCCATAACCCCTAACCCTTTTGTGCAAGTGCAATTATCCTTGACATTCTTAGTTAGTTGGTGTCCTTTTATCTTTTTCGTTTTCGGTTTTTTATTTTTGTTAAATTTCTGCAGTGTAATGCACTTTTAACGGTTACACATTTTCCTATTTTTTTTTTTTTGACTTTTTTAATTTTTTTTGCGTATTTTTTAATAGTAATTATCTATTGTGAGTCATTTCAATTTTCAAATAATTTCAATTAATTTTCTCACGTTCAGTCTGTATCGTTCACGTCCTTCTCATCTTCTGTTTCTGGTCTCCTTCCATTGCAATGAATAATTTGTTAATTAATCATATAAAACTTGACCACTTGCAAAGGCAACTTATAATACCCTATAATTTATAGGGTATATTATTATTTATATTATTTACTAATAGACTAGGAAAATAAATAGAAATATATATATTTGTCATTAAAATCAATTTAAAATTGATATCAATAAAGCAATCATTAAATGAAAATCTCATTACTACTGATGAAATAATAAAACTATTTTAATAACTTAAATAAATGCCATTTATATACCTTAAAACGTAAAACTTTTACACTAATTTGCCAAAGGGTATTTCTAAGTCGATGCATCTCAAAATAAAATTCAGCTGACAAGAATTTTTTTCATGTCTTTTGGTAGATTTTCTTCAAAAAAGTTTTATTGAAATTTGTTCACCAAAGCATTTGCTGCGCTTTTTCCTCACATCCACAAAAAAGAAAAATAAAGAAAAAGAAAAAAAAAAAGATTGTGGAAAAACTAAAATAGAATTCAGCAAGATTAATGAAGTTTTATAAATCAAGAACAAAAGCAGCCAGGCATCATCCCCACATCCATCCATCCATCCATCCATCTAGTCATCCATCCGTCAGTAAGTCAGTCAGTGAAGTCTTTGCAGCATCCGTTAAAATTTACCTGGTCATCTCGGTGGACAATGGACAAAATGGGTGGCGTTAATAATTCATGTTTCAATTAATTGCCATTTTGTAACCCTTTTTCCTTTTTCTTTCTTTATTTTATTTTTTTTTTGTACCATAAAAGGTCTTCAGTCAACACCTTGACCAAAAACTTTGTTTTCGTTTGGCGAGGATGGATAGGATAGAGTATTGAGAATGACCAGATCTTCTAAACACACCAGACATTGAGTCGCTCTCCACTTTTACTTCTCTTGTTATTTTTTTTTTTTCGTACCTTTTTCTCAAGTACCAAGACGAATTTCAAGTTTTGTTTTGTGTTATATTAGATGATTAATCCTTCAACTCTGTATGTTGGTTTGTGTTGTCAGAAGTTTTTGACTTGTTTGGTTGCTTTTCTCACTCTCTTCATTTCCATCTTTATATCTATCCGCCCTTTTGTGGATGCGCAATTTGCTTTGATTAATTCATTTTTGTGGGATTTTTCGTGCTTATTCATGAGCTTCACAAATGAGTGAACTTTGTTGGGAAAAGGGTTAAGAAGTATTAGACGGACAAACAGATATTTATTGTATCTCTATGATTCCTTTATCACACTATTTGTCATGAAGTGCTTTTAGGAATTTTACGACAAAAAAATAAATAATATAAAACTATATGTGACAAAAGTTTACACTTAATTATAAAATTGATTTACAGTAGATCTTAAAATCTTCAGTTAAAAATTGTTTTTGTTTACAAGTAAAATTAAAATTTAAAATCTATGTTTTGAAATTAAATACTATATCAATCAGTAACGGAAATTTATTCAGAAGCCAATTATCTAAACTAATAAACAAAAATATTTTCAAAAATTTAAATATTTTAATATTATGCTCAATAAATAAATTATATTTGAAAAATATTCAAGAGGTAAATGAATGACATTATACTAGCTGGAAGGAAAAACATTTCAATCCGTATAATTCACAAAACAAAATTTTAGCTAAATTAATTGATATAAATTATCAATTATTGTAATCAAAAAAGATAAAAATAAAAGTTCTTTTTTGTTCTCCAAGCTTATGTTCAATATAATTAATCGTAATTATTTTAATTAATAAAAAATAATTATATTATAGAAAAGTCGGCAGCTAAGCTATTACTAATTTTTACATTTTTTTTAAGTTTAAAAAAATTTGAATGATATTGAATAGAAATTAAATTTTATAAGGTAAAGTATTAATAGGATCGTTAATAGGTTTAATCGCAAAATTTAAAAGCCTAACTTGTAATTATTCGATTTCTTTCACAGTATGTTGAGTCATTTTCTTTTTTATTTTTTAATTCAAAATCTTTCAATTTCAAAATCTCTGATAATTAATTGTTCACAATGCTTAATGTCCATTTGCAATTAATTGACAATTTTTATACTTGAGTTTATGTTGTCATCAATTTTCAGTTTCTAATACTTTTGGCATTGACTTTGGCATTGAGAGACGATGCCTATGAAAATTTTGTGTAAGCTAAAACTACTTCAAAACCATTTCCATAAAGTTTTATGCTCATAAATTCCATTAAAAGACTTAAAGTGCTTACAAGAGATTTTGCTCTCCCCCCTCCCCCTTCCATCTGCCGTTCCACTACTTTTATTCCAAAAGTCAAAGCCAATTGTAAGACAACGAGACACTTGAACTTGAGATTCTTTTTTTTATTTTTTTCGCCAAATCGTGCGTATAACTGAACAATCTACATATTGACAGGCTGTCAAAGCTTATTGTGAGTCATTCTTTTTCAAAAAGTAAAACTAAATAGCGATGAGATGGTGGCATTCGATTGGTATGTCTTTGTTTGTGTCAAAGACAGCCACAAAAATGCTTTGACGAAATGCAATTTTCCCCGCAAAAGACATGAGATAAACGGAGAAGATCCTCAAACCTGAATCACAAAACGTTGTGAGTTACTCCGATTGCATATGTCAATTGTCAGGCAACGTTAAGCAGCATATTTCAGTTTTGCAGACAAATGTGTAAGGTAATATTATACCAGATCGAATTGTAGTATAAGTAGATGAGTTGCTGCTGCTGCTGCTGTCAGCACCTGATTGCATAGCATTTCTCAGACAGAAAGGCTGGGGAGTGCGTCAAATGAAATTTCTAGTCAAAGTTTCACCCTTCCGAATAAAAAGTGCAGTTTAACACTTGCCGTCTTGCAATGGAACGCAGTATAACCCCACGACTAAACAGCGGACTCAATGACTGACTGACTGACACATCTCTCTCTCTCTCTATATATATATATATATATATCTACATGTACAACACATCAAAGTAAAAACTTTTTCTATATAAAAACGCACCAGGGGGTCGTCCAACGATTTGGTTTGGCCCTATGTCTATGCTAAACTCAGTTTTCTGACTTTATACTCTATACTTAGGGTATTTGGGAATTAAAAATAATTCATCATTAAGTTGGAGAATAATGGAAACAGAATACAAGTGCCCTAAGGAACTATCAAATATTATTAACTGATTTTAAAATTAGTTATATAATGCGTAGGGAAAACGAATCAAAGTAGGAGAAAAAGTATGTAATCAAAGCATGATAATATATATGATATATATTGCAGTCTTAATCAAAATCCGGTAAAAGTATCTATATATTTCAGTTTATAACGATTCAAAGACTATAAAAATTGAATATTAAAATTCAAAAAGAAATCATTTATGTTGTTCTATATAATTGTATATGTACATATATCAGTTTGAACAGTTTTAATTTTTTAAAATTTTTATTCAAAATGTTTTACAAAATAAAATACCACTTTTTTTTAGTTCTTCCCAAAATGAACTCAACTCTTTCTTTTTAATTCCAAAAATTCATTTAGATTTTTGATTGATTTTGAATAGGAAGTTTTTTCCAACTGTGATACTTTTTAATACTGTTATTAAAAAGTTAATTTTTATGAAAAGTATAATTAATATATTAGGGTTAATATAATAAAGGGTATTTGAAATTCATTCTATTCAACAAAAAAAAAAAAAGAATAAAATAAAAATACCTAGTGCTTCCCTTTCCTGTTGGCACTCATGTCATTTGGTGTGTCGCTTTCTTTCAATTGAATTTTCTTTTCTTCTACTCATTTTCCAAGGGGGTTTGGATGGGGGAAAATGTGGATGAGCATAGAAAATAAGAAGACTACAAGAGACAGAGAGAGAGAGAGAGAGAGAGAGAGAGTGGGGAAAGAAGACACAAAGTGTTTACCCTGTGTTGTTGGATTGTACATGAAACGCATATGCCGCCTTCAACATAGCCTTTAATTAGCAGAGCGATTTATTTATTTATTTATTTTATGTGGTTTTATCTATTGATTCGGAGCAAGACAGAGAACCGAAAAGTCACTTACTCATTGGCCACTGCTTGATATTTCTTTGCTTTTATTTTGGTTTGTCGGCTTATTTCCAAACAAATGTTATTCCTCAACTACTACTGCTGCCGCTGATGTCTTTTCTTGTATTGAATTACATTTGATTTTCATTTTTCGCTGTTCTTTTCTTTTTGGAGAGCAAATTATTGGAAGGATGTGTGTGTGTATATATATATGTGTGTGTGTGTGTGTGTGTGTGTTATGGTGCTTGGTCAAAAGGGAATTTGTTTGTTCGATAAACAATTTCCAAAAAGCAATTCATTGTTTGGGTCATTGTTTGCATTCCTTTGCAGGCGGCAGAGTTGATTTCCCACATTTCTAAAAGAATATAAATTTGCTTTCCCCTCTCTCTTTCTGTTCCCTGTCAATCCCCTTTTCTATTTCCCCTCTCTCACGCTTAACAATTTGATTAAAATGTTGCCCATTTTTTGGGCAATAAATGTCCAATAAAAATATAATTATTACTCGCTTGGTTTACCCACACACACACAGGCACACATTTGCCCACCTTCAGGTGGTTGTCTATCATGGGTGTAGTCGGTATTTTATATAAAAGGGGCTAGCAGAGGGATTTATTTACCATATAAACTGAAAGAAAAAAAAACAAAACAATTTTTATGTGTGGAAATGTAGATAAATCTATTTAAAGCATTCTGTAATTAAGAAGCATCTGCAGATGGAGATTCTTTTACTTCGTTGAATGGTTCTCTGTAAGTGAAACTTTTCTGCAACTTAAAGGAATTTATAGGATAAACGTTTTATTACAAATTAGTTTGTCTAAGATTGCCAAAGCCAAAAAAAAGGTATAATTAATTTAAAGTTCTTTTCCCTATATTTCTAACTAAGAAGAAATAATTTAACCGATTCTGTAAAGTTCCATAATCTTCTTTAAAAAATTCGAACTTTATATAAGAACTTTATATTAATTAAAATCTATATCGGTACAATATTTTAAAACTGTTTTTTTTTTTTAAATGATATAAAAAAAGGTTTCAAAAAATAGTTAGCTAGTCAGATCCCATTCTGTCCATGTCCATGTAGATGATGTCCCGGCACTTAATCTTTTTTATGTGTGTGAGAGAGTACGCCCTCGCCTTATCCCTTATCTAACTGCTGTATATTTGGTGTGTGTGTGTCCTCTAAGCCACTCCTTGGCCCATAAATTGTACTAAGTGTATTTTCCCTTTTTTGCCTTTCGTTTCCTTGTTTTGTTTCCATTTTTTTTGTGTTCTTCTTCCTGTGCTGTGAAAATTTGTTTATTAAGTAGCTGCGATAGTTTCACTTGGCCCAGCGCGACCCGTTGGCCACATTTTATTTATTGTTTTAAGTGCATTTCAAGTGTTTTGTTTGGGGTAATTAAATGGGTGTGGTTAGGCCATTAAAATGCATATAAATTTAATAGGAATTAGACTTGATTTTTTTTTCTAGCAGTTGGATAATATCGTTACACCTCCCACACTCCCCCCACACTTCTAAGATTTCTTTCACATTTCTTTTTTTTCACCCACACACAAATTTCAACAGCTGGAAAAAATTATCATGTAAATTTGTTAAAAACGAGAAGCTAATTAATTATTAACATATTTCATTGTTTTTAAGCTAAGATAACAAAATTCAAATAAGTCACTTGAAGACAGCATAAAAAATGCGGGTGCAGACAGCCACAGTCGTTGCCACAAGCCGCAGCCCCATATCTTGTATATGTATATGTACATATATATGTATGTATGTGGCAGCAACTCAATTTATTTGAAAATATTTTTTCTTCTCTTATATCTAAGAGTGTGTGTTTTTGGTTTCGGTTTTTGTTTTTTTTTTTTTGTGTTTTAGGTTGATTTTTCATTTTTGCCATCTAAAAATAACAACAAATGGAGCAATAAAAGGCGTCACCTTGGCAAATGAGAAGAAAAACTCACACACAATCTAAAAAGGGGGAAAAAATACACAAAAAATAAAAACACATTTGTTCAGGGGGGCCCCACTTGAACCGGGCACAAGCAATGTCGACAATAAAGGAGGATAAACAGAGGGAGAGAGAGAGAGAGAGAGAGAGAGAGAGGGGTCGCAGTGTAAATGAGGTGTTTGGTTTTGTGTACTTTTTTTTTTTCTTGTTTCTTTTCAAAATTTTGGTTTGGGTTAAATGGCAGAATAAGAGAAAGGGGAAAATGCTCCCCAGCAGCGTTTTAATTAGCGCATTTGATATTGTCGAATGGGCCAGCAGTTGCTATGTTTAGGGGCGCCCTATCAGCTATATCTATACTATATATATATATATATTATTTCTAGAATATATACTTTAGATATTTTCCATATTATATTTGGGATGGATGTAAACGAAAATAAATCGCTTATAAGACAGATATCGATACTGAAATATTGAATATTTAAGTACTGAATCAGTTAGCCTGCTGTTAAATCCGAATCGAAATCGATTTCATTTAATATTCCATAATTTCAAACAAATTAGTTTAATATATGCGTAGCTCAGTTTCTGTTTCTGTTTCAGTTTCAGTTTGGCCTATCAATTCAAGTGGCTGAGCTTCGCATTGTATTTACATTTCTCATAAATCAAAAGCAAACTGATGATATATGAGCAAACCATTTATTAACTCTAAAAAGAAAAGTTAAGGCAAAGGCTATCCAAATATACACACAAATGTATATACATATGTATATGTATATGTCTGTATGTATATATAGATACCCACTGTTAAAAAGCCAAGCGGGTCAAACCCTGCAATTGCCTGTTCTCTAGCCAACCTGCCAAACCAGATACAAAAAAAAATATAAAAAAAAGTAAACCGAAGAAGAAGTCATACCTTTATTCCTCCCTCTCCTCTCCTTCTCTCTCTAAGCTTAACTCAATTCCAACTCCAATGGCAATCCCAAAAACGAAAACCCAATCCTGATTGGTGGTGCTGGTCAACCGAAAAGGGGTTACGGTTACGGTTACGCACTCCACTAACAACAACACTCGCCCCATGTCCATCCTCAAGTGTCAGTTTGCGGTCGTATTTCATTTTCTTTCTCTCCAACTTTGACTTCAACTCGTTTTTCCTTTTCGGTTTTGCTTTTCTTGGCCACAGAAACTCGTCTTGAAGTGGCGTCCGATGGCATTTACATTTTTATTACAAACAAATTCGTTGCGGTTACAAATGCGTCAATGCAAATAAATTTAAAAAAAAAAAAACAAAAAAAACGAAAAAAAAAATAAATGGAACTCTACCCTTCGACTGATAAGGGCAAAAGAAAACGCACAAACACACAGAGAGAAAAAACAACATGCCATTTGGAATGGGGTGTCCATTCAGTTTTTCTGCTTTTATTTTTCTTTTTTTTTTTTTTTCCTGCAGTTTTTGTTAAATTTACAAATTACTTACGGTTAATAAATCATGCCGCTTGTCAAAATAAATGCATAAATTTATACCAATTTTATCGCAAAGAAGACCAGAAGAGGTTTGTCCAGCCTCTCTCTCAATTGAATTGAGTGAATTCGAGTAAGCCAAGTAAGCATGGCCGCAATTGGATTTGTTAAAGGCTTAAAGGACAGTTGATTTTTGGGTTAACATTAATCGACATGGAAGCCATAATGTGTGGGTGGATGTATGATAATGGTTATATCAGCACATTGATAACGTTTGTTCATTCGCCAAAAAGGTAATAAAACCTGCACGTAAAGATTTTTTTTTTTTTAAATAAAGTAAACTTTTGATAGACTTAATTTTTTAATTTCTATAATATTTCAATAAAAATGGCATGCCGAATGCAATGCAAAAATTTGAAATAAAATTGATCAGCCAAGTTTGACTAAGTAAGAGTATTTGCTCTTCGTTCCCAGCTTACATTTCTTCTATGATTTTCCAGAGGGTTGTCGGCATTAGGAAATGATGTTCAAATGGTGGTCAAGCGCTAAGCGTTTATAATTTTTCGATTTATAGTCACATTTATTTACCAACTGTTCGGACAATACTGGATTATCCAGCCAAAGCAAAAACGATGAAGAAGAAAAGGAAAAAAAAGAAAAAAAAATAAACGCAACCGATAACAGAAAATAAAAGGATGTGAGGAAGTCAGGCGAATGATTGATTGCCAGTTTAAGAAGTGAAAGCATGTCGCCCAAAGGAATTGCCATCCTGTCTGGGAAGCTGTATTGTTGTGTGAAGACAGAGAGGGGGGGTGGTGGTAGTGCGGCACAAAAAAGGGATACAATTGCCGTTTGCACACAAATTTGTAACAATAAAGCGTAAAGTTAAGCGCCTTTTGGGAAATTTGCAATGCCCAGCTGAAGGATAAGATGATGCTTCAGGATATATATATATATATACATATGTATATATTCAAGGGGGTTTAAACGATATAGTTGAGAAGGAAGCAACTTGCCAAACGAGTTGTGTGTGTGAAAAAGAAAAGGGTTTAACCGGTCAATGTATTGTATATAACTTTCAAATGATTGATACCAGTCAGATGAAAATTACTCAATTAGTTAGGCATTAGCTAGCTAAAAGAAAAAAAAAGAAAATAAGGAAAAACCATTAGGAAGGAGTACTTACTTTACCCAAAGGAGAAAAAAAAAGAAAAACAGAAGCAACGGATTATGCTTAGCGTAAATCCAGTGGCCCCTTTCAACAATTAAGTAAACTAAATTGAGGCCCAGACCGCAGAACCTCATTATAAACAATTTCTTCTTATCGGCCACAAAATGCATTAGTGTGCGTGTGTGTGTGTGTGTGTGTGTGTGTATAGGCCACGGTGTGGCCCCGGTCATAACATTAGAACCTCACTAGACACTTTACCAAATTGCTGCAAATCACGAACAACCAGAAATAGAAGCCAAATTAAAGTAAATTAGTTAGAAGATAGAAAGAGAGAGAGAGAAACACTTAAAGAAAGAAAGAGAGAGGTAGAGGGAGAGGGAGAGATAGAATGGTTGAAAATTAAGTACAGGCAAAGACTCCTCTTGGGTAAAGTGCCATTAACATATATAAAGACGAGGCACGATTAACCGCAGACATCTCAGACCCAACCCAAAGAGAATCCAACCGATCACACCAGCTGTTGGATGACTTGACTTTGGAGACGATCGTCGCGACATGCGTCGTCGACTGAGCAATGAGAGATTCAAGATTGGGTTTTGCGTTACTTTGGTTTTTGCCTTTCCATTTGGGTTTGTTTTTTTTTTTTTTTCTATTTTCTTGTAGCTATGTCTATGTCTAGGCGCAATGGCAATTAACTGGCGCTTGTTTAATACATCTGAGGAGACACCGAATTGTGTTGCAAGAAATGGAATTAGAATTTAATGACATAAGCTTGGTGTAATAAACTTTTTTTTCTGTCTCCCTCTCTTCTTTTCAAATTTAAAAATAATTAACCATTCTTAAGGAAAATATCGAAAATTGGTAAGGGGGCAAAGGGTCGTTAGAAAACTGATTTGTTTTTTTTTCTTTCTTTCTTTCTTTTATTTATAATTATAATCAGAAAATTGAAAATCATTAGAAGGAAAAGCTTTTGAAACTACGATAATTTTGTCTATAGTAGCGCAATCTTGATTTAAATTTTAATCGTGAAGAATTTTCATTAAATGAATTATATATAATAATAAAGAATTTTAATCTCATTAAAATTTATTTTCTGAGAAATTTTAACTAATACTCAGTTATAATTTAAATTTAGTTTAATTTGTTGAAGTTATTATAATAAAATATATCTTAAATTTAGAATTAATAAAAGTTTTTATAATCGAAACTTCATGCCGAACTTTTGCCATCATTGAACTGTATAAATAATTACGCAGTGAAATTCACTTTTGTTAATCTTCAATAAAGAAACGATATCAAGTTGCCTGGCTGGCAATTAGTGTGAAAATTGAGATAAACAAATAGCAAAACCACTTGAAAAGTTGCCACTGTCAGTGACACACAACAACCAACGACCTTTGTTATCATTTCGTTTATTGTCAAAAGCAAAAGGCACTCGAGAATGCTGCCTGCCATCAGGGAATGTTTATTAGCCATGCTTCTCATCCATCTGTCGTTGGCATGCCACAGAAAATTTTTGTTGTTTATGCAAAATCTGAAAATGAAAAACCAACCTTGAATTTGACAACTAAAGTGAAATAGCACTCGAAATTCAGATTGAAGATACTGAAAACGAAGACAAAAACTTTGCAATTAGACTATATAAACAAATGGGGCGAAAATTGAGGGTTGTGCCTCAGAAAAAAAATGGAAAACCAAATTTAATCGTAATTCGGTAGTAACCTGAAGGGTATTTTCCTGATTTATATACTTTAAATAAAACTAATTAAGTTAATTAGCTGCGATTTTTGTACTGTCGAATGCAAGTTATTTCGTTTGTTCATTGGATCGATCGTTCGTTCGTTCGACTGCATCATTATGAAAATTGCAAAAGAAGAACGAGAAAAAAAAAGGTTAAAATTGCAACAGCTACTGGTTAATGTATTAAAGTATTATGCAAAAGGCACAAAAGATAGCCGGTACAGCAGCAGTAGCAGAAGCCAGCGAGATATGTTTGAAAAGTTATTATTCAGTCTCACAATAAAAATATTTATTTTATCCAAGAGTAAAGGACGGAATTTATTTATTGGAAAAATACAAAATGTGTACATTTTCTATTTATATATTTCTAAAAATATTTCAATTTAGATTTATATATTTATTATTTTATTTTGTTTTAATTAGATTTAAGAAACATTTTTCCAAGTATTTATATAGGTGTAAAAATTCAAACAGACGTAAGTCAATCATTCCAATGAAAAATTGCAAGGATTTATTTTTATTTTGAGGTATATATAGGTAACAAATCCATTTTCTCCTGCTCCAATATTTTAAATCTCCCCACTAGCTATTGATGTAAAAGGCAAAAAGTCAAATGAAACCCAACGAAACACCTTGCCACAATGTTTAAGCCAAAATAAAAAAAAAAAAAAACATAAAAGAGGAAAAAATCAGATGACGAATTTTACTTTAACCAAGTCGCAGTTTTTATATCCTTACAAACTGCAATGAATTGATATTGTTTGATTAGAAAAAATTATTTTTATACATAAAAAATATTGCATTAAATTTAAGAAATATTTTTAAAAGTAAAACAAAAAAAAAATCGGCTTGTTGGAGTGTTAATTAATTCAAATATCACGTTTAAATATTTAATATTTAATAGCTCATCATACAGATCGTGAATTTTTATAATTTGTATTCACATTCATTCAACCTGCCTGGGATAGTTGATATATTCTTCTGATTGGAGTATCAAAATGCAACGCATTTTTAATGGATATATATATTTTTTTCGGATATGGTGGTGAATGGTAGACGAGGGGGTAACTGTGTAGGGGTAGTTGTTGGCTGTGGGGAATGTGAGGCTCCCCGGGTATTATGCGGTATTATTGTTGTTTGTTTTCGCATAGCAAACAAATAAACAAACAAACAACCAGACAAAAAGAGAAGCTTAACAATTGGGTAGCGAGGGAATGCAGGGGGTATATTAAAACCTGCGGTCAGGGCGTGTTGCAGTTGCAGATTTTTACGATTTTTGTTTTATTTTTGTAAATTTTTTTTTTTTTGCTTTTTTCTGCATTTTTTGCAAGCATTAAAAAGTGACTCTTGGAGGAGTTTCGGGAATGACAACGAACTGCCGCGTGGCCGAAGCGTGAAAAATGTTTCTGCCATTGCCCATAAATACAACCAAAAAGTAGATGGACAAAGTATCTGAGAGAGGAGAAAAAGGTGCAACGAAAAACAGGAGGAAAAAAAAAAGTGTTAATAACACTAATTTGTCTGCGGTCAAAATGGTAATTTTTGTGGATTTTCCGTTGGATTGAATTGGGGTTTCGGTTTGAGGTTTGTTGGTTTGCTTTGGTTTCGTGTTATTTGTTCGTTTTTAAGCATTTTGCGTGTTGATTGCAATTGGTTTTTGGTCAGTAGGTGAAAGGCTTCGTTATAATGAGATGTAAAATGATGCTATGGATGAGAAATGAGAATAATTGGGTGCCAAAGTGTCTTACCAAAGATTTAAAGAACCAAAGGGAATATTGTTAAGCAAGAGGTAGCCGGAACAATTATTTAAAAAAAAAAAGAAAAAAAAAACATTCCTTAACATTTTTCACAAAATTCATAAATGATTCAAATTTTTAGTTATTTTCAAGCAAAAATAATGATAGCCTGAGGAGAAATATTTGCTAATTTTTTAATCAAAAGTAAAATAGTCGAAAGAAGTAAGAATTAAAGATGTAATCACTTGCCATTTAAAAGAGATTTTCTTTTTTAAAGAAGTTTAATTCTTGCAGATGATATATGTATGTATAAGAACTCGGACACTGATTTTCTTGATAGGTGCCATTGCAATGGGAGCATTTGTGACTCGTCATCATAAATCATTTAATTGATCTATGGGACATAATAAGCCAACTAGCTTCGCTTAAGCATTATATACTTGAAGAGGGAACGCCTCTCTATCCCTATCTCTGTGTACTGATTGGAATTTGTAAAGTCAAAAACCATAGCTGACACTTAATTATTGGGTATAGGTCGCTGAAGCGTGCCCTAGCCTCCACTCTATACCACATACTTCTTCACTCTTCCCCCATTTCACTATTCGTTTCGGTTTGCATTCATAAATCTTAACAAAATGTGCAACCGCCCTATAGTCATGTCTATTGCATGCCCTAATGCTAGTATTGTCACTGAAAAATTACCCAAAATGTTAGGGCAACACAACTATTTCCAAAATTAATTCCTTTCACTTGGTTTATTAATGAAGATTTGAGAGAAATTCTAATTAGAAAGGCAAACAAGAATTGTAGTATGGGGAGGAGGAGGAGAGAACACTGACATTAAAATTTCAATTTTTCATGCGACAAATTTAGAAAATGCTCTCTTCACCAATTTATTTTAATAATCTACCTTGGCGCCTTGAATATAATGCACTCGAAAAGTAAAGTAGAGAATGAAATGATGTGCAATAGAAGTAGTGAAAATATAGCAGCAGTGCACCATGGAATGGAATAGAATGGAATGACATACTGTGGTGTGGTAGAACTCATTCTCCAATTTGGCATGGCTTCTTTAACAGCTTTTTCAGGTTTCACCGACACCTGCTGCACGCACGCACACGGTTTTTGCCGAGTCCTGCCCTCATTTTATTTTCATTGCAGTTTCTTTCCTGGCTGGCAATTAAATTAAAGCGCATTAAAGCAAATTTATGACAGCTTAATTTCATATATTAAGATTTTACGGCAACGATTCAAGGGAGTTGACGACGACAACGACGATGCAGCATGAAGTTCAGAGTTGTAAGGTAGCTAAGGTGATAGTGAGCTCATAAAAGAACAGGCTACCTTCAAAGAGAATGGGACATTAGCTTAGCTAGCTGGAGAATAATCAAACTGTGCAAACAGGACAGTGACAATATCTACAGAGAAAGATAGAAAAGAGAAGCAAAGAAAAATAGAATGAAATAGTAGATAAGGAAAGAGAAGTAAGCAAGTAGTCGTCTACCGCAAGCCATTCAATCAACGCTAAATCGCAACTCAGGTAGTGGGATAAACTAAATCATTTTTACCCACCACAATTCACCTCACCTTGCCGAATCGACACGACTCGACTCGACTACTCACATCATCATCCATCCCATCACTCATCCGCCCACTACATTTCATGATGGACGTGTAGTCTGTAAGTTCGTCTGGAACTTGGCCAAGAATGCCATTTATTGGCCACTCTCCGAGAGCAGATTTTTAAGTTTTGTATATACATAAATGCAATACTTTTTAATATTTTAACTACTATATACATACAAACTTTTGTACTTTTGTAAACTTTTGAAAAATATATATAGAAACAAATAAGTAGATTTTTTAATATATCTTTAAGTCATCTTTAAATCAGTTATAAGAATGCACTGCATACATTTATAACCATAACAAGTTGAGAATTATAAAACGTTGAATGCAAATTTTATGAGAGTTTACTTAAGCAGTTTTTGAACCACTACTAATAGTAATAAATAATATTTGTAAACGAGTATCTAGTAATAGTATAAATTCTTTAATTGATAATCTACTTTAATTGTTCAAATTGGATTATTTATTATTTAGATTTGACTGTTGCTTTATAGATCTAGTCTTAGGTGTGAGGGTAAATTCGATAGTATTAACAGTAAACGATATCTTCACATTTTCACTTAAATAATATTCGATGTCAGCAAATGACATTTTTGAAAAATAAATCCCATTTGAGCTTACTAGCAACCTCACCTGATGCTTAAATCACATTTAATTTGAATAAATTGAGAGAGAGAGAGAACTTGATAAAAACTCTCAATGGACTTCACTTTCAATAGTTTAGCAATTTCAGCTTCACATCATATGGATGCTAAATTGAACAAAATTTGTTTAATGCAATTAATTGACTTTCTTTATTTCAGTCGATATTGTCTTTCCGGTACATAGGGGGATATTTTGAAGCTCCTCTCGTTAGTCTGGTCGCTCAGCAGTTTCTTTTATGTGTTTGCCCTGTTGACAGGCCAAGTGAAAAATGCAACTTGCCCGCTGGCAATCGAATGGCTTGAGATGGCAATGGCAATGGCAATGCCACTGCCAATGATGTTGATGATGATGATGATAATGATGATGGGGAATGACGTTACGCTTAACGGATGACATCGACGGCTGCCGGGCCATTAGCGAGCAATTGCGCATAAAAGTCACGGCAGGGCAAAAACTACTGACAATATCAACAGAGCTCATAGCACAATGCACAACTGTGGAAGAGGGGGTGGGGGAGGGAAGGGGGAAGGTAAGGAGAGAATGCGAAATGCGATGCACTTTGGCACTATAACATGGCCAATACAACGAATGCTACCGATACGGAATACCGATACCAGTCAATATTAAATAATGTTGTAAAATACGAAACATTGAACCATTTTGACTGTCATGGCTAAATAAATAAAATGAAATTAAGTTTCAGTTTGAAGAAATCGACATTTTGTCTGTACTCCTCTCTGTGCTTAGTATTTTGTGTATTTGCCAGTCAACGATTTCCGATTCTGTAGCTGAAGCTAGCCAAAGGCACAAAGGTGAAATGACAACGACAAATGCAATAAAAAATTGCAGCTCATTTAAGCTTTTTCTGATTTGTCTTGTATATATATAGTATATAGCTTGGCTGCTCAATCGCGTGTTGGCATTTTTGTATCGAGTTAATTTATTGATGACAGACGCACGATAAAAACAGCAGCAAACAGAACAAAAAAAAAAAAAAAAAAAAAAAGAAAAAAGAGCTAAAACCAAATACAATAGAAATGTGAATTGTCATTAGAAGTCATAAATTTGATTGACAGTTGGCTACAGCGATTAGCCAGTTGAGTATAATGAACCTTTTTTGTTTCCTTTCGTATTTGAGATTATTAAAGAAACTATTTGAAAATCGACATAAAGTAAAATATTTCAAATTTATACTAATGAAAATTATGTAGCATATAAATAATGTTTACACTGACTTAGCTCTATACTCTCTATCATTATATTTTAGCCCGAATTTCAAAAATTAGAATAAATAATATATAATAATATTTATAATAAACTTGGTTTAATGTTTGTAACTCAATGATGGCAGCGTTTCTTATCCATATTTTGCTTTAAAGTCATTTTATAGCTTAGTAAAAAAAAAAAACGATTAAGGGAAACTGATATTGAATCGATCGATAATTGGATAGAAGAAACAGCAAAAATAAAAAGTTCAATTAGATTAAGGTTACATTAATCCCTTTATTTCTTTGCATTCACATAACAATCAAAACAAAAATCAGCTTAATGAACAAACTTTGAGGTAACCAGTTGTAGCCTTAATTTGTTTAACCGATCAAGTCGCCACATTATCTATATACACTCCTCCTTCAATTTAAATGTTGTTAATCCTTTGTTATCCAATTGTTGATTTTTCACATTAGATATTGGTAATGTTAAAGTAGTCCAATTTGAATTGATCTAACTTGATCTTTTAAAGTGTTTGTGGCTTCTGAACGACTTTGATCTGGATTTAGGCCACAACAACGCATAACTTCTTTTTTAGTTTTTTCGAATCACTCATCACCTTTACCCTTCGATATTGGTGATGGAAATTTCAAGTTCTTGCATCGAACTCTTACTTTTTTGCATTGTTCGCCACTGTTTGATGGACGCGCCTCTTCATCATGAGGTTGAATAGTTAATTTCTGCATTTCTTTAGTTAAATCCGTTATACTAATTCCCTCCCTGGCTTGGTCATTACGACACGTTTCATGCTGTAAAAGAAAAGAAACTGAATCTGCAGAAGGGCCGTCAGTATTGTCTCCAACTTGATTAATATGTGACATGACGGATATTTTCTTTCTATAAAGAAATGATTTTAACTCACTTACTTTTCAGCTTGTCTCTTAGTAAATTTACTTACTCTATTTGAATATTTATGAAATAAAGTATAGAATTTGTTGTGTAATAATGTTAATAAAATATAGTTGTTGTAGTCAGTTACTGAATGTAGGAATGAATATTTTCAAAATGTTGGAGGTATATAGACAATTTGTATACTTCAGATTCGATGTCAAGGCTTACTTTTCACGAAATTTTTCATTTATATTATTTAAGGGCTCTAAAAAAATGAAGATAAAACTAGAAATACACTGCAATAATCGGGAATTAGTAGGGACGATAAATGAAATATTTATATATCCAAATTAATAACTGAAAACCAATGGGAAAACAGTATGTATGTTGTAGAACTCTTCGTTTAAGTGTCAGTGGAAGGTCTTGAGACCTGAGAAGATACGTTTCTCAAAGTAAAAAGATATGAATAATTACATGTACATAATCCTTTTTCAATTCACTGCGATAAACTTAAGTCTTCTTAACAAGTTTTCACAATTAAATAAAATTTTCAAAAAAAAACTAACTTTTATTTTTTTTTTTTGTGGCTGCACTTTTCTCCTCAACTATATTATAAGTTAAATTTTCAAAGATTTCACTGCGACAACTTTTCCAACTCATTAAGTCTCAGCACTCAAGGACACTTCAATTCTCCAAATGCCACTTAATTAAGTCAAAACTCAACCATGAAATTATATTTAATGAACCAAAAATAATACAAAAAGCCGCAAAATTTTCGAAGGTAATAAATTTCCTCAAACAAATTTTCTCAGCTTAGCGTTTCAGAACCCTCCAAAAACAAAAAAAAAAAAAAAACGAAAACGGGAGAGGAAAAAAAAATGATTTGAATAAATCTCAAGACCAAATGATGGAGACGACACTAGGAAGCTAAAAATGCAACCCGTAAAGCGACCTACCAATCTACCAACCCACCGACTATACATTAAATTAAATTGCTCAACAGTTTGTAATGCGGCACATTAGTGTCAAGCGTTGACGAAAGGCTGGCGGAGAATAAAAAAAAAAAAGGGTTAGGCTTTGGCTTCGGTTCCGGGACAGGGACAGCAACAGGGACACGGACAAGGACATTAACACGTTGTTAGGACAAGCCGCTGCTGTCGACAATGGGAACAGGAAGTAGTCGCGTTTGCTTGTTCTTTTTATTTTGTTGTTGTTGTTGCTCCTTTTGGGTTGCGGCCTTGCCAAAAATAATTTCAAATTTATAGTAAAGGACACACTGGTCCACCAAAAGGTCCTGTGCCCAACCCTCAAATGGGACAGTTGAGAGCACTTCCCTGCCGATTCTTGTTTAAGATTTATCTCTCAACACTCTTTCGATGGGCATAATTAGTGGCGAGTATAGAGGGGGGGACAAGAAAAAGATAGAGGAGGTAGAGATAGAGGGTAGGGGGATAAACAATTTACATGCAATTTGTTGCGTTTAAATGCCTTTTATATGCAAATCATGGTCAGCTGCCCGGCCAGCAAAAATGGTCATCCCTTCCTCCTCTCTCTCTCTCTCTTACTCTCACACTCTGCAATAAGACGCATTTGATATTTGTAACCAAATTCCTTTTTGAAGTCTTTTAATGAGCTTGTTTTTTTTATGATTGATGCAACAATTTTCTGTGTATATATATATTTAATTTTATGTATTTCTTTTTCTTTTTTTTTTTTGTCTGGGATGCTGTGAAAATTGCCGAAATTTGAATATTTATGACCAACGGTCATATATGATGCGTAAATTTTTATGATCTTGATGCATTAAATTATATGTCCTCTACGATATATTTCTTCTGTTCTGTACTCACTTTATTATTATATTTTTTTTTGTTATTCTTGAGATGGCCTTAAACTTGTTTCTCAAGGCGGAAAATTTGTTGAATTATGGACGACATAATTATGTGCTAGATTTCAAATAATTTTTTTCTACCAAAAAAAAAAAAAATATATTGAAAAGTTATGTTAATTTTGTTGCTTTTTATAGAGCTGTTTGGCATGTCGAAAAAAGAAGACAAAAGGGTGCTGAAATGGGAGAAAAAAATAATGATTATAATGATGAACTTTTTATTGCTAAACGGCAAATGAAGAATAAAATCTATTAAATTCTTAGATTTTTGGTTTGAAAAATTTTTTAGAGCTAAAGTCCAGACTGGGAAAATTTTTTAGGAATTTATATAACATTTTATGTTTGGATTAAAAAACTTTTATTACGCTTCTACAATATTTCGTATCTTATATATTCCCTTACTATAATTTTCAATCTACAATTTTTGAAGATTTTTTATAAATTGTTTAATTTTTTTGAGACGTTTATCAAAAAAGTGTAAACATTAAAAAAAAATACAAATTATATTAATTTCTTTCACCGAAATACTTTTCGTGATGACGATTTTCTTTAAACTAAATTAAGGAATATTCTTATTCATTAAAAAAGTAATTCATTTGACTGTCATTAGCCTGCCAAATGCTTTCAGTATATTAAAATATTTCGTTTTTAAATTTCAGCAATTATTTTAAACTAAAAGTACAATTCTGATACATCTTAAGGACAGCAATCTTTCATTTTAGCAGCATCCTGACAAAATATCATACAAATGGCTCTCTCCCTCTAGCTTTTTCCCCCCACAATCCCTTTTAATATCAATTTCTGGGCAACCAAAGTATGTATATCAATGTCCAACAATCAAATAAATGATTTACAAACAAAATGAATAAAGTCAATTTCTTTTTTTTTATTTCTCGTTATGACAAATTGTCAGTGTAACGTAAAATTCAGTCGCAACAATTCTTAATTAATCAAATTTGTCACACTTCCTTTTAGGCAAAGCTCACTCAACCATAAGACAGATCATCAGAATGCATTAGAAGCAAAAAAAAAGGAAAGAGGAGAAACACCAACGAGGAAAAACTAATTATGAAATTTTCTTCTCTCTTTATTTTTTGATGAAAAGTAACCACAACCCACACACACACATATACACACATGTCTGTATGTATGTATATTAGGAAGGGACAATCCTTTCTTTTGCCCAAGCTAATCACAAAAACGTGACGTCATTCGCCATGCCTTTATTATGATTTTTATTAATGATGCACCTCCTTTTTTTACTTCTTAAAACCAATGAAAACATTTCATTTTAAATATGCTGCTTATATAGGAAAATCCAATTTGTCCATAGGGAAAGGGACAAAGTGCGAAACTCTTGTCTTGTGTTTTAATCCGCGCGTTTAATTGAAATTGACTTTGCAACGGGCAAAAGCAAACGGCGTCAAATATGGCCTTAAGGCATTATGCGGGTCTTCAGTTAACAAGAACAACAACAACAACAACAGTAGCAGCAGCATTAAAATTGGTGGTTGTGCTTGGGTTAATGTACGCGCCGCGGGTTAAACACTCTGGTAGCACAACTCGTCAAAAATCTTATAGATATTAATGATGTTTAGACATTCAACCGCATTGAGAAGCAATTAATTATGATTTTTTGCGTGACTTTAAATGCCCAGGCGGCAATTTGTGGCCTGATGGGGTTAAGCTTATCCGATCTAGTTATATAGATATACCCGCATAAGATTTTTTCCATTTCTCTGTGCTTAATTATGAATTATTATTATTGTATAAGGTAAGCTGTCTTGCATTTTTGTTTTTTGAAAATTTAAATATAGTTAGTTGATTTTTTCTTTTATTTTGTAATTTAGTTGAAGATCATTTTCCACCCCAATCTACGTGTAATACTTTTGTCGCAACCCCATATTATTTACTCTCTCTCTCTCTCTCTTTCTATTTCTATTTTTTTTTAGTGTCCTGCTGTTTGTGCCCCCATAACTCAAAAGAGGCCTTATCATGTACCCAAAATCAGAAACCATAATTCTTATGCCTGACATAATGTACCTCAATCTTTTGTTTATCACAATTGGCATTTTTTGTTTTTGTGTAACTATGTCGCCTCAGCATTTTGGCAAACTTTAATACCCTTGCCAAAAAAAAAGAGAAAGTTATATACCATATGGCAAGAAGCTTGGCAATTTTAGAAAAAATATGTGCATATTTATTTAATCAGCCCAATTTATTCTTTTATTTCGCTAATGATTTTTGGTTAAGCAGCAGTTGAAAATCAATGGATCAAAGAACTATATAAATTTTCTATATATACCCATAATCATTCATAAAAAACCTCTGAGATAGTACGACAAAGTATCTAAAAATTGGATAATTCGATGCGAAATAAGTCTTACTCATTACCTATTATTAAATTGTTAAAAAACTACATAAATAAAATTTTTGAATTAAAAATAAAACATAGATCTATTGTGAATGCATAAATTACCATACTATTAGATAAGGGTATAGAAAGTGCGTCTAAAAAGTGATAGCCTTCGCTTTTTTTTTTCTTTCTTTCTTTCCGTTCCTTTTTCGCAATTTACAAAATATGGCATAATTCCTTCTTAAGGTTCAGGGGCAGGTTTTTTTTTTGTGCTGTTGTTATAGCTTTTGATTTGTATTATTGCCCACTTATTGACTTAATGTTCATCTTGATAGAAGGTATAGGAAATTATGTTGATATATTGGCAAAGATTGTTTAAGAAAAAACGATTTCACAGCGGGCCAAAAAAACATTCAAGTCAATCCCAGGGTGGCAGCTGTGCCAAAAAGTCAAGTTTTCAGCTAATTAAAAGTGCCAAAAGGTTGGATGTCAGATCATTAATAAGGATTTCTATCGTCGAGAATCGAAAGACAACAAAAATAAAAATACTTTCTCACGTGTCGAAGAAAAAAAAAAACAAACGGAAGGCAATGCAAATATTTATATAAGAAGAAAACTTTTGTTGCTATTTTCCTTTTCTTTGCATCCAACTGTCAAAAGGGCTAACAAAAGGGTTAATGAGTGAGAAGGCATCAAACAACAAAGCAACTGCTTAAAGGCCTGATTAATGATGGAACAGTTTTAAAATGACAAAAAAAAATAAAAAGACACCAAGCAAAAAATGTCATGTATGCAAAATACAAATAAAATAAAAAAACCAAAAAAAAAAAAAAGAACACACACAAAGTCGAAAGAAAACTTTGCATAAAATCATTAATTAACTAACACAACACAACACAGTCAACAAAAGGATCTAGAGAGTAGAAAAATATGTAAATTTTATGTTGCTTTTCGCATAATTCCCAATTATAAATTCATTGAAATGACATTTAGGCCCAAGAGATCGAGATCTCACCTTCAAACCGAACTCGTAACACCCATCATCAGTCACCTAACCAAATGACACTCTGTGTCGACGACAGCGACTGAGAAATTAATGAAATCCAACCCCCCTAAAGGTGGCAAGCATAAGCAAAACCATACCGATATATATATATATATATATATACATAAATATATAAAAAAAAAATCATAGTTAAGTATAATAAATGTTTGTTTTTGCCTCTATGCAAATGCCTCAACAGTTCTCAACTCCACACTCAATTAACTTTGTTGTCAATCAAATGCAAATATTGCGGTTCTTTGGAAAATAGAAAAACGAAGGAAAGCTAAAAAAAAGAAAAACCCGAAAACCAAAACCTCAGTGGAAACGTCAGTGCGGTGCCCAACTGCAATTTGTTTCTGCTGTTTGTGGCTCATTAGAATTGCTCAATTATTCCATCAATATGCATTGTTGTTAATCGAATTTTCGGTTTGTCGGGCGGCTTACACACACACATATACAAAATAAAAAAATTCATGCATATTTAAGTGGTCCCACAACCACCGTCAGGCCACATCAGGACGATACAACGATAAAAAAAAAAGGAAATTGTAAATACAAAAAATCAAAGTAAAAAGAAATGAATGAATACCAATGCATGTGAAATGGCTTCAGATTGATTGAACATTTTCCTGGGAAAGTTTAGTTAGCGTGACGAAATTTAATTTGAGTTCCTATGCACAGCTGGATTAAAGTCTATATATAGAAATTGAGATTTACATAAAAGAGTTACCATTTGATTTTCTTTTTATTTTCGCAAAGAAAGTTAATGTGATATGAAAGTTTAAAAAATTTACATAAAATATACCTAATTCACAGGCGATCAATGGATTTATTTTTATTTGAGAAAACATTTCCGTAAATTTTTTCTTTGATTTTAAGTACAGTCTCGTTAGAATTGAAATTGAAGTTAAACAAAAAATAATTCTATAATATATAATTGTATATTTAATGCAAAAGGAAAAAGCATTTTTAAGTTTTAAATTCTTATAAAGTAGTCGTAATTTATTATTGGTAAAATGATAGCCAAAAGCAGAAATATTATTAAACTAAATCGAATAAAAGCCAACTCCAAAATCTTCAAATTATTGAATAAAAAATAAACGAATAATCCTCAAAGAAATTTGACAATAAATTTTGCTTTTCCACTATGAAACCAAAACTACAGAGTAGTCTGACTAATAAATAAAAGGTTTTCGCTTACACAAAAGTGTCAAGGGGATGCTTGATCAGAGTATTGGGATTTGTCCACATCTGGATGGTGGCAAAAAACATAAAAAATATCAAGCAATTGTCAACCATGTTGAACAAGCTTTAAAACAAGTCTAAAACAAAATAGTCAACAGACGAAATTGTTGGCGCATTGCTTATTGCCCTAATCATCCACTCCACGAGGCAAGTTCGACAGGAGTAAAGGCAGCATCAGCATCCAGGATGATCAATCAAAATCTGAATTTTAATGTTATGCGGTGCATGAAACCCTAACAACAGGAAGCTATATCCTGTTTAAAACAAAACATGCAAAAAAAACACACACACACACAGAGAAAGAGTGTAAAAGAATTTTTTAACGTAAAGAAGAGGGTTGAGCTCTGGCATTTTCCTAACCCCTTTGGCAAAGGCAAAAATATTTTGGGAAATTAAAAAAAAAAAAAAAGAAAAACATAAAAAACGGGAAAAATGAAAGAAAAGAAAAAGTAAAAGCGACTGGCATTGACTGGTAACCAGTAACTGCCACAGGAAAATAGTAAAAAATTGTGAAAATCCTATTAAGCGTTTCCTGGGTGACGACGCAACAGAAGCTCCACATGATTTTGACACTTGGGGTATGCCAACCCACCTACCTACCTAACATCCTGCCCTGGCGCCAAAAAACCCCCCCCCCCCCCTAACTTCTCTGCATTTTGTTAGCCGTGGCTTAAATGTCTAATTTAAATGCATGCGCTTTTAACAGTTGTAGACAGAGATTGATGATGGTTTTGCCTCTTGTACATACATTTTTCTCCCACCCATTTTGTTGAATTGGCATTGTATATAAAAAAATAGATAAAAAATACAATATTTTTTTTTTTTTGCGATTCATATATGCATATGGATATTGTGTATAGTAATTGCTGGGGCAACACGATAAAAAGGCTTTTACTCATTAAAAAGGAACATGCAGGTGCAGACTTTCCCTTAAGAGAATCCTCCCCCAAAACAGAATAAAACAAACTGAAAAGAAAACTCCTTTATTCCGCAAACACTCACATGTGTGTGTGTGTGTGTGTGTGTCACACATGTGATGTCATCTATTATCTTCTACTACTACTACTCTATTTTCAAGTCCTGATAAATTTATGATCTCTAACAAATCAAGTTAGCCATGCTCACTTAACGGAACAAAAACTTTTTTGTATTTCTCTATTTTTGAAGGTGTGTAGAAAATTTAAAGCATTTATCGTAAATTTTGATCGCTTCTACTATAAAATACTTGATAACAATATTGAAAAGTTTATAGGAATGAGAAAAACGAGACAACGCGGGGTTATATATGGGGAGAGAATTACGACAATCTTGGTCAGTGTGGCCAGCGGGGCAACCCTTAACCACACACACACACACACACACTTACACACATTGTTATAGACATCCTGTGTTTGAAAAACACAATGAACCATCCTGATTAGGAAATGAAAAACAATAAAAGGCTACCCACATTCATGAAAAGGGAACGGATGTCATTAGGACTATTTAAAATAGAGTTGATAAAAATAATGCTGTAACAAGAGAGTGACAGAGAGAGAGAGAGAGAGAAAGAGATAGAGACGAAGATAGAGACAGAGCGAACGGAAATTGTAAACATACTCCAACCCTCCTGATGACCAAAAGAGTGGACCCAACAAATTTATCACCACGAACGACAGCAAATTCGTTTCGAGTTTCGAAGGGGTCACACGCAAAATGATTGTGTCAAAATCAATTTTAGAATTTTGCCGCCAACGCCACATTAGTGATGCTCAATTGGTTTTTAGAAATCGATAACTATAGTTTTAACAAAAAAGAAAGAAATAAATGTAATCTTTGATCCATAAACTGGCTTACCAAATTGTTTATATCATGACATGGTTATGTCAAGGTATCAGTCAACTGTAAAGACCTTTTGCTACACGCATTCCAATGATTTTATTTCAAATTTTATCAAGTCCACAAATTGTGAGCCTTGGTATTACAATGGACAAAAGGACTTAGATAAATTGGATAAATATGTTTAAACACAAATACTACAAGTTAACTTGGGAGAAAATAAAACTAAAGAGATTTTGCAATCTTTAATAATAATTGAAAAACGCTAATTAGTTCCAAAAACTACTAAATACGTTAAAAACTTTATTTTTTTAAACCAAAGAATTTGATTTTTAAAAAAAAAATCTCAGAGAGATTAACGACAATCCTTACAAATATTATTTCCGTTTCATATCCCTTCGTTTCGTTACATTCATTCCCTAGAGTATCTTGTGCATCTTAAAGTCTTCTCATTGCGTTTTTTATTTGCAGCTGTGAGTGAATATTTTTCCCACAAAAATATATTTTGTAGTTTTATTAATTGCTGCAAATTTACGGCAAATATTTATATGCATCCCCTTTTCATTCTCTCTCTTTTGGTGAAATCAATCAAACGGCATGTCAGAAAATACAAATCCTTAAGAAAACCAATCAAAACAATAAAAAATAAATAGCAAAACAACACAGGGGGAAAAAAATGTTTAAAAATTATAAAAATAAAAAAATTCGCGTGGTCATAAATATTTTGAAAGAGGCAAAACCATAAAAATGCAGTGTGAAATTCGCCAATAAGATGAATATAAAATAAAATATGAAAAAAAAGAACACATACCTAAAATGCAGTGCAAAAATTTCACACACTCAATGAAAACTACCGAAAAAAATTGAGTAAAAAATACAAAAAAAAAAAAAGAAACGAAGGGGCAAAAAGTGAAGGAAATCAACCCAAAATCAAGCAAAAAAAAAAAAAACTGCATGCAATAGAGAGAAACTAACCCTCGAAATGAAGTAACTCCAATAAATGCCCATCAATGAACAGTGTGTCGATCCCTCTTTTTAGAAATGCAGTTTTGAAAACAGTTTAAATTTGATTTGGGTGCTCGGTGCGGAGCGGCAAACTCAAATGGGAATGGGTATACCAATGATTGGGAGGGAGAGTGAGAGGGTGAAGATTGGTTTGCTTATGGGTTTTTTGGGTATCGGTTTGGGTTTGCCGTTGTTAACCCTTTGGGTCACTGAAGTGTTGTTTCGTCGTCCAAGCGCTAAATAAATCATTTCTCTTCGATTAATTCGCTTGCCGACATGTGGAGAGTATATAGACATACTCACATGTGTATACACACACACTTACAACACACTGAAAAGGGTTACGGATTACAGATTATGGAGGGTTGGGCGGGTTGCATATACATATATATGTTTTTTTTTTTCCTTGTCGGT
Source organism: Drosophila emarginata (assembly GCA_037075365.1). Taxonomy (NCBI): domain Eukaryota; kingdom Metazoa; phylum Arthropoda; class Insecta; order Diptera; family Drosophilidae; genus Drosophila; species Drosophila emarginata. The sequence continues at coordinate 7,279,958 of JBAMCD010000296.1, forward strand.
ATATGGCTAAGCGACCGCTACTCATGTCAAATTTTGGCTTTTGCTCTGCTTTGTAGTGGCATAGAAAATTGTTTTTTATGGCATACAGTCATAAGTTATAAATTAGTAAAGTTCCTTTTGTTGCTATTGCTGTTACTGTTGTTGTTGTTGTTTTTATTTTTTCAATTTTTTTTAAGTACTTTAAAGTCTGTAAAAAAGACTGCAGCAAAGAAGGGAAGGAGACGGGATAAATAGAAGGGGTTTTCATTGACATTTCCACGCCATTGATTTCTCCTTTTTTAACAATTGCCACTTATGTCGATACGATAAGGTTTCTCTTTCCCCTTATCCATTTTCATTTTAAAAGTGCATTGATTAATTTTTATTTTGATCGTTTCAAAATCAATATTGTTTGCAAATTTTTATAAATATGAGACATACATAGAATGAGTAAGAGAGAAGTAGCTATATATAGCAGTTGGTGTGTGTAATTTGTCGTTATTTGTAACGCCCAATAGAAAAAAAAAGAAAAGGGGAAAAGTCCTTTGCAACGCATGTGTATTACATCGGTTTTATGTAGTGGAAGTGTTTTAAAGGATTTCCTAATTGCAAGAAAGCGTGAGAAAGATATTGTTTTGAGCCATGACTTCTTAAGTATTTATGCTCTAGGATATAAAATATATAGACGTTTATTACATGCACTTTTTTGGGTTTTACTTTTGGCATTTGAAACACATATGTACATATGTCCACCTATTTAAATTTGTCGAAATTAGAAATAATTGTAATACTTACAATTTTTTTCTCTGGGTTCCATATAAATGGAAATCTTGATCGGTTTCACCAAGGGATTTAGCTTCATAGGGATCTTCTCTCTTCTCACATTTATCAAGCCTTAAGTCTCTGGTATATAGAATCTTCATTCAGATCTTGAATACTTACATGCACTTCCTCATCAGATATTTACAGGATGTCAAAAGGACAGGACAACAAGTCAATATAATTAGGAATTGCATTTCTCTAAATTTTGTTTAAACACATTTGCGATTACGAAAATTTTCTTTGTTTCTATATATGTACGCCCAAAATTTAAGATACATTTTTTAAATTTTATGTGGTATGAATTTTTATAAACTTTGAATTTTTTTCGGATACATTTTACCGATCCCGTTTATGTAGTAAATGGTTTAAATTTTCCAAAACACTCGAATACGCGTAACTACAATTTTGTTATAAAATTACACAATTTTGTTTTTGTGCTTTAAATTATAAATATTAATAATTTGCAGTATCCAAAGGAAATTACAATTTTTATTATTTTATTAAATTTACACAAAAATTTTGAATACGAAATGTTCCAGACAGAAAACTCCAAGAATACTTGAGTAAATGGTTTAAATTTTCCAAAACACTTGAATACGCGTAACTACAATTTTGTTATAAAATTATACAATTTTGTTTTTGTGCTTTAAATTATAAATATTAATAATTTGCAGTATCCAAAGGAAATTACAATTTTTATTATTTTATTAAATTTACACAAAAATTTTGAATACGAAATGTTCCAGAAAGAAAACTCCAAGAATATTTGATGAAAGAAAAATGCAGTAAAAAAGGATCTATGGATGTTGAATTAATAGAAATAGTTTAGGAAATTTTAATTTTTCAAGGTATAAGTAGGCTTTGCTAGCATAGAAATAATTTTAGAAATTATTTTTCAATGTAATACGGAATAGTAGGCAACTGAAAAATCATTCATACACACATCAACCTTTCGTCTATATTTACAACGGATTAGTTTCAGTTACTGGCAACGCTTGGACAAACTAGTAAACATTTGATAAATTATTAATTATTGTTTAAAGTATCAAAAATTTATATACGAATATGACAATGGGTAATGTTGATAAAGTCGAATTGATGAACCAGGTGAAACAGCAAATAGCCGTGGCTAATGCCCAAGAAATGCTGACACAGATGACACAAAAGTGTTTCAAAAAGTGTATCAATAAGCCAGGAACTTCCCTCGATAATGGTGAACAAAAATGCATATCTATGTGTATGGATCGTTTTATGGATTCGTGGAATCTAATTTCCCGTACCTATGGTCAACGTTTACAGCGTTTGCAATAAATTATTATTGAAGCCAAGTGCAGAAATCGTTTCGATCAAAAAACCACCTTATATTGGCATCGAATTGATTAGTTTTATAACTAAATTATAATCTTTACAAATTTAATAAATGTTACCGTGACCGTCGTTGAGCAAAGAACCAAAAAAAAAAAAATTATTTTCTAGCCCAGGATAACAAAAAGTTAGTGAGTGCTCATTATTATTAAAATAAAATTATGGTCTTAGTCCAAAAGGCCTTTTTTCAGTGTTCCAAATAATATATAAAATATCAAAAATATTTAATAAATTTAATATTTAACTGGTAAGCAATCGTTATGCTATATAAATTTATATTCTTTATATACATAATTAGAGAAGCTGCACAAAATAATTTAAGTAAAAAATGTAATTTTTCTATGTTGGCCTAACAGCTCAATCAAGTGGCAATTGTGTCACGAGAGTGACTCACTTTAAACCCTAAGATACCTATATATGTATATATATATCTACACATAATTTAATCAGGGCAACTGCTTGATAGGTAGATATTCCTGACCAGTCAAGACAATGAGAAAGGGACCAACAGCAGGGCAGAATTAGGATCAGAAGCCAAGGGTAAAGATAGAGATTTACGCGGTTGCCTTTCACTTGAAAATCAAAGCGTAACAAATTACCAGAGCAGTGGCAGTGGCAGGGGCAGGGGCAGGAGCAAGGGACAATTCAACCAACTTTCACTGAATGAACATACATACATACATAGACACAGACAGGGATTCGGATTAGCAGGCACGTGACTTTTTTTTCTTCTATTCTTTCTCTCTTCATCAAAATTGCGAAACGAAAAAGAGAGAAAGAATTCTTTGTTTTGTATTGAAAGCCGATTATGCTCAGGGGTAAGTAGGGTAAAGGCGGCATTTACACTTCATTATTATGATTATGATGTTTTTTTGAGAGTGCCACACACACACACACACATACACAGGGGAGAGGAATAAAGTGAGGGGACAATGGTCAGCATCATCATCATTTAACTGCTGGTCTCAGCTCTCCACTTAATTATGTCACTTTAGGCAAATTTATCAATTTCTTTCCTTCATTTCTCTGTAGTCCGTGGAAATCGATTTCTGATTAATATGCATTGACAACTGATGGGTGTAACCAATTTGCATGCCAACTGACACGCGTCCCTTCAATGGTAGAGATCAAAGTGAATAAAACGACAAACTTTGTATAATAAATATATCATTTATGCAAAATAATAATATTCAGCAGCGTTCGTTCACTCTTATCAATATTAAATGTGCTTGGACAGAGGTCAATGATGGCTACTTAGTCAATGTCACCAGAATGTGTGAGAAGACTTTTGATGATTCAATGACAGAGAAAAGTGTGGGAAGATTTGTGAGTGAGGAAAAAAAAGGAGAAAGAAAGGAAATAATATATGCCTTAACTGTAGTAAGTTTGTAGTTTGCCTTTTAAATTTCTTTACTGTAGAAGTTTTAATATTTTTAATAAAGAAATAATAAAGAATTTATGTTCTTGTTGATATAGTTATTTCAGCCATAACTTCTGGCCAAGTTTTATTTTGAGAACTTTTTTATTACAATAGCAAAAAAAATTTGTTTAATTTTGACCAAAAAAATTATCATTATATTTTAGCATTCTTTAATAATTTGAATTTCATTCGAAACTTATTAAAAAATGAAAAACATCTTGATTCTTTATTGTTAATCCATTTACCGCAGTTTATGACTGTATCAAACTGACTGTTAATTAATTATATATAAACCTTTATATGTACATATATTTAAGATAGTTGCAGCCTTTTGCCCTAAAAGTGATTCAATTGCTTTATGACTCACGGGAATGCTTTTAACCAGCTCAACCTGTACTTTTAGCATGCACTTTAAGTCAAAGCTAATTATAGTGAGTTGGTCTATTGATTTTTTTTTTTTTTTTTGTGTTGGGGGAGCAGTCGTTCATGGGTCCTCCTTCAGGCCATATATGTAGATATAAGACAACAAACATCACTGACCCAGTTTAGCCCCTTCCTTGACTTTAGTGCAAAAAAAAAAAAAAAGAAAAGGAAAAAGGGGGCCAGGCAAATAAACAACGCCCCCAACATGATATCGACGCAGAAACGGAGAAAGTAGAGCAAAAGTGAAACGCAATATGACCACAAACAAAGTTCTATCCATATACAGATATATATATATATGTATATAGGAAAAGGCAAATCAAATATCAAAGGGACCGACAAACGAGAGAGCTTAAGCCCCAAAGTTAATTGTTTGAAGTTGTTGGTAGTATCATTTAAGTAGGTTGTGAATTGAAGAGACTTCTTCTTCGTCAGTCTGTTGAAATGACATTTACTACTTCAATCTTATATCCTCTCCCACTATATTATTTCATTAATCTTGCGGAGAAAAAAGAAATACACTATAATATAAATGCATATATAGCCCTTTAGGAATGTTGTGTCAACACCCACAAAACTGCAGGCGGTAACCAAACTTTTGCCTTCTATGAAAATTCTCTTAAAATGAGGGAAAAATGAATGATTTATTTACGTCATGAATAGGGCAACACCTTAAATTAGTAGAAAGATACAACAAAAAAAAAAAAGAAAAAACCAGAAGATGAACAAGTCATATATATATATATATATGGATATATACCTGCAATATGATTAATTGCCCATTTTGGAGTTGCACTTTGTGTAAGCAAGAAAAAAAAGAAGGAGAAAAAAAATTTGTTTGCCACGTTAAACAATTGTGCTTCATTATCGGCGTTTGGTCAGTGACCATCAGTGAACGCGGTTTCCAGACATAGACCCAAAACCCGAGCTCAGGTTCAGTCAGTCCGTCACTCAGTCAGTCAATTACTTTGGCTCTAACTCTGGCCAGTTGCTGGTTCCCGTTCCCGTTCTCGTTCTCGTTCTCGTTTTCTCGGGTGTTGTTGTCAATGTCCTGCTGCGCTATTATTTGTCTTCTGTTTGTGTGTGTGTGTGTGTGCGTGTGTGTGTATGTTAGACCTTTACTCTTCTCATCTATAACCCCCACGCCTCTCTTCTTTTAGTGGTATAAATTGCTTTACGGCACTTTTGGGTCATTAACAAAATTGAAAATGCCTGACGAGCAGACAGAAAGTAGCTCCAGTTTGAGGTTCAATGACGAGATGAGGCAGAAAATGGTCTACAATGTATACGATTGTGAAGAGGAGATATATTGTGGGGTAGGGGGAATAGACCTCCCATTAAATCAGTGCCACCTATTTTGGTAGTTAGTTGCTAATCATTAGACACCAACTGTGTGTGTTGCTATGCCTCAGCACAGTTGGAAGCATCAATTTTTACAATTTATCGATTCAGATTTCATAAGAGGTTAAGTTATATAGAGATATATATAATATATTATATATATATGTATATTTAGAGAGGGAATGATCAATCAGTTAGTTGCCAGTTTTAGAGTTTATGCCACAAATGCCATTAGATTGCGTATAGGATTCAGTGCCAGTTGATGCCATTGGTACATCACAGCCACCATAAGGAAATGAATAACTGTAAGAAAAATAGTTTAGTTAATACAAATGAAAAATAAATAATAGAAAACCAAACAAGATCGTTGATCTAAGACTCTTGGCTAACCTCATTGGTGACATTTGTCCCACTGACGATGACATTTGTGGCATTTGACTTATTGGATAGCCTTGCAATTGATCCATTTGTCCCATTTGTGCCAATTGTGCCATTTGATTGATATCACCATTCATGCCATAAATGTGATTGCCACCATATAGTTCTGGAAAAGTTGCACTTGCACCGCCACCACCAAATGTAGATAATGGAGATGATTCGGCAACAGTGGCAGTCATTAGATCGAAACCATTTGGACTTCCATTGGGAAAATGATTAAAATTATTACCCATGCCAGCAAAGGGTTTATAATCGGAAGCATAAACCGTTTGGGTTTGTAGTGTATCATTGAAATAGCCCTGACCCTGACCCAGACCTAGGCCATGACCCTGCAATTGATGACCCATTCCTGATGCTGCTGCTGCTGCTGCATAAGGGGAACTCATTGAATTGCTACCGTTGATCATATTATTCATGGCATAACATGGCATAGAAATGGCTTGGGGAAAACATTGTTGAGCATTTTGATTAAATTTACTCATAAAATTTTCCATATCAGCTGTAAAGCCACCCATGGCCATTGATGGATAGCCAACATTGGTCGCTGGTGTTCCACCAGTCATATTCATGCCATACATTCCAGCTGTGGCTGTTGCACCTGTTGCAGGATAACAATACATAGATTGACCAGCAATGCCCATACCCATTCCATTCATGCCTTGATTTTGTCCATGTCCTTGAGCCTGCTGCATGCCACATTCCTGACTTCGGCTCTCTGCTCGTCTTGGAAAACAACAGCAGGAATCGTTGCTAAAGCATTGTGTTTGCGTCGATGTCATTGAAGGTGCCGCCGCCTCTCGATTATATGTCGTCTTATAATTTTGACTCAATGACTCTCTAGCATGCATCGATTGTAAGTTATTTGTTTGGGACATGGCCATTGGATGTGATTGCATGAAGTTATATAAACCATTTTCTGGCATTCCCTGTTGTTGCTGTTGTGGGTGTTGATGTTGCTGTTGTTGTTGTTGTTGTAAGTGTTGCTGTTGTAGGATTTGCTGCTGTTGCTGCTCCTGCTGCTGTTGGACTGAGGAATAACTGTAACAGCTGGCATTTTGCGACAAAGCCGCTGCTTGAGAATAACCATTATAATAATGAGAACTATTCATCTGATTTTGGTCATAAATATCGGTCATACTATGACTAGTTAGTACTTCACTGCCCAATTGTTGACGATCATAGCTATGGTCTATATAAAAATGGAAAGTTTAAATAAACAAAATGAAATAATTATATTATTATGTTTATACTCTTCCAGAGGGTAAAATAAATTTGGTGACTTATTTATAGTATGTATAGAATAAATATATATACGTATATATCTTGAACAGAAATCAAGAAACAAGTAGTTCTCTAACCATGTTCGTCTGTTTGTTTCTTTGCAGCTTTTATACCTTAAATATTAAATTATGTGATTAAAATTGGGTAGATAAGCTTTTTAGATGAGTGCGTGTCACAAGCTTAAGACTTGATCGGATCAAACTACTAAAATATATAGTCACTCTCTAAACAATCAGTGTATCAATATTTTAAATTTTGCATTTAAACGATTGTGTGCAAGGGTATACAAACTTCGGCATTGCCGAAATATCTTTATAAATTTTACTCACATTTATTGTAATCACAAAAATCCAAATTTTGACCATGATAATGACCTTCGTTTGGTTCTGAAGTGAACTGAAAATGTGAGCTGCACAAGATAATGAAAGATTTTAATATTATTTAATATTTTTAATTAATAAATACTTACTATCGCAAATTCATACGTTTTAGGAAATCGGAATATTCATCATTTGTATTCGTTTTTGAACTGGTGTTTGGGTTATTGCATTCAGTTTCCTCATTGGTAGTTGTAACGGTGGCAGCTGTTTTAACGGATTTTGGGGAGCGAGCTTCGATTCGATTCTCTTGATTATCTTCCAACTTAATGGTAGATAGAGATATTGTTGTTTTGCCCAAATTGTTTGCACTTTTATTTGTTTTATATATTGTACAGATCTCATCGATGCTATCTATTGGTCTCATTGTTCTTCTTTCATCTTCATCATCGTCGTCATCGTCGTTATCATTATTAGCAGCATTATTATCGTTAGTATTGGTATTTTCTGCATGAACAAGTGCAACAATATCCTCTCTATCATCCGTGCGACTTGTCGTTGCCATAATAATAATAATTAATTAACGAGCGTTCGATGAATCACGAATCCAACAATTTGGGTCCAGAAAATTTTACCATGACCACACAGACACACACTAATCAAGTGAACAGTCAACAAAATTTTGAAAAAATTTGTTCAAAACCAATAATTTGTTAGCCAATTTCGAGCCGTCGAAATAGCTCTAACAAAAGCCTACTTAGACAAATAAAACAAAACATTGTAAAGAATATTAAATTAAATATTTCAAACTTAATCTACATGTGAAAAAAAGAAATATAAATAATAAAATATAAATAAATATTCTGCTAAATTTTCATATAAATTTATATAAAATTAGGCTATTTATAATGGTGAGAACAGTAAAAATTTATAAACTAAAAGAATAATAATTACTGAAAAAATTTCTTTTTGGATTTGAGCTAAGAACCTAATAGAATATTCATTTGTTAAAGTTATAATTAAATAACTCTAAGATTTAAGAAAAAAATTGAGTAAAGTAAAAAAAGTCTTGTTCAGAATTAAGTGTTTGGTAAGTAAAAGAAAGGTGTCTAAAAATTATTAAGAATTTTTGAAAATTAATCCGATTAATGTGCTACTAAATATAAAAGTATCAAAAAACTCCAAGACTCGGAAACGTATAATTCATGATCATTGTCGTGTATTGACTTTGACAACCTGACATAGACGCAGAGAGAGAATAATTCCAAAAATCAATTTCTATTATTTATCGAGTTGTGAAATTTAACAGGAAAATTTTAAACTAATCCATTTCATTTTCATATAACCAGCTGTTGCCGCCGTAAATGTATGTTTTGTTGTCAATAAGATTGTCAAAGCCTTTGCCACCCACCCGGAAGACAATATTCACCCCGTTTAACCCGCACAGGCGATGTTTATCGCAAAATCCAATATGTCACCTTAAAAGGAAAACAATTTCTGTAGCGTCATGCAGGCAAGGGTTAAAAATTAAAAGGATACGCTTAACCGCAGCAAAAAAAGTTAAAAAAAAAAAGAAACACTAAAAACGAAAACCAAAAAGCAAAATGACCGAGCCGAGGCATTAAATGCTCAAGTCATCAGGGTCGCCCACCCCATCATTCCACAGGACACTTTTAACCCCATGACAAAAAGAACAACAAAAAAAAAGTGTAACATCTGTGAATGAAATGATCAACACTCGCTGATAAGTTTGACAGTCAAAATTTCTGTGTGTGTCTTTTATTTTTTTTTTTTTTTTGTTGTGGAATAATTATGCAAACATTTCTCGGCCGCTAATTTGCTGCCTATCTTAATTTAAATCGAGCAAAAGCGCACTGAACAAACCAACAGCAACAATAACACCAACAAGGAACAAATTTAATTGTCGTGACATGACAATAAGCGACCTGGAAATTAGGGTCCTTAGCTAACGCGCGCCGCTGACCTGGCCACAAAGGGCAGGCCAAAAAAAAAAAAGGGTTCCATTGCCTCCGTTTTTTATGTTTTTTTTTTTTTGCGTGTGGCTTGATTTTTGGCAATGATAAGCAACTGAGGAAATTGTAGGGTATGCAAATGTTGTCATACATTCCCCGTCATTTTGTCGCGTGTCCCTTTTTCTGTGTGTGTGCAGGATTGAATTTTTAAGCGCCAGCAATTTATGCTTGGTATGCGAGATGGTGAGACATTGGCCAATTATGATAACATATTTTTGGTTAATTTGACTAAATTAGTTGCACATATGTTACCGTCCCCTCTAACTTAAAAAATAATACAGATACCTAAACTGAACCTGCAATTTCATAGATATTTTATATTAATTAAAAATTGTTTTTCCAGGAATAATAATAATAAATGTTTTTAGTTTAGTATAAGACTCTCAGCAGGGATATTGTAGAGGACTTCTTTTTATTATCTAAATTACATACCTTTATTTACCAAATTGTTTTTAATTATTATAATTTGTTAGAATTCCTTTCTTCAGCTCTGCAACTAACGAAAATTTCTTAAATCTAGCTTTGAGGTCTTCTAACTGAAAAGTGTCTGCGCGTTTGAAAACTTTTAATATAATTTAATTAAATTAAAAATTTCAAATTGAACAGATGGAAACATTTTTTTTTTAAATTGCAAAAATTGCATTCTTTGCGGTGCAAATCTGTGATTGTCCCTATTTCGTTTTGATTCTTAGGAAAGAAATAATATAATAATATATTCTAAATCAGTACTATAAGCCGAATCGATTTAGACCTATCCATAATGTAGGGAAAACCTACTAACCTACTAGTAACTGAAGTTTACTCTCTTTTAAAGAAGTGTTAGAGAAATTAAAAAATTTGTCATTTAAAAACAAAGACTTGCAATTAACAAAAGATTTTTTTTAATTAAATCAAAATTTTGTCCAATTTCATAATTTATCTATATTAAACCAATCTGTAATCAAATTCATAGTGAACAATGTTAATGGAACATTTCAATAATATTTTCTTTTCAATAAGATTTTCTTTTAATTTTTATTTTTAAATATAAATTGTCCCAAAATTATGAGAAATATTGTTGAAGAGAACCTCTTTGATAAATCATGTTGTTTTCAATTCTTGTATGTTTCAGTAATATTAGGAAAACTGTTTTTTAAAATTTAATAAAAGATATTTTTTCCATTTCCGTATCGTTTCAATTATTCAAAAATTGAATTCATCAATGTTATCTGAAAAAAATATTTCTGCAATTTTAAAACTAAGAAATAAAATAGGTAGTCATTGATTGTTTTTTTTTTTTTATAAAATTGTATTTATTTTTGCATTTTTTTTTGTATCTTATATAAAAATGTTTAAATTGCTTATAAATGTTAAATTTTTTACATTCGATTAATTTTTGTTGTTGTTTTTTTTTTGTTTCTTTCGTTTGCCAAGAAATTGAAAAAAAAATATTGAATTTTGCTAAAATCAATTGATAAATAAATTAAGAGTTAAATATTTTTTTTATGTTGTATCAAAAATTGGTTAAAAAGTTGTTCATCTTTTTTTTTGCATTTTGTTTTTGTTCTTTTTTGGTTTTGTTGTTGTTAATCATTTGCATCGGCGGTTGATTTTATTTTGTGTTTTAGTTATTCAGTTTATTGACACCCAAGTTGAAGTTGGTTTTATCCTCCTATTGATATACATATATAAATATATATATATCTTTATATAGTCGTCTGCTTAGTTACTATTTTGTACAATGAAGTTGTTGTCTTTGTATTTTGTTTGTTACTTCTGGTTTGGTTCTGTATGCATATTGAAATTAGTTGACTTCTGTTGTATATATACTATATATGTATATATAGTATATATTGAGTATACATATATTTAGTATATATATATATATATTTCTATAGTATATAGATGTAGTAGAAATGCTTAAATTTGACAAATAGTTTGTTAATATTTTGCTTTTGTATATTTTATATGATAGTGAGAATTTTCATTATATATATATTTTTTTTGTTTTCGATTTTGTTTCGACTGATTTTAGGCTAGACACAGACACAGATATTAATTAAGTTGTATGATATATTTCATTTCAAAATAACCGAAACCCAAAAAATATATATAACCTGATAAAACAGATTTCATTTTGCTCTGAATTAACTTTCTTTTCTATTTCGAATCCGGAAACCTTTGTTTTCTCGTGCAACAAAAAAAAAAAAAACAATAAAAGATTATATATAATGAATAGTAATTATTATTATTTTTTTTTGAAATTGTTGAACAACAATTTTAATACCAATATCACTTTCAGCAAATCGACGACAAATTTTCTTTTGTTTTCTTTTTTTGTTCTTTCTCATAAATTTTCCCAAAAATATTTTCCGCTTTCCATCAAAAAACACAAAAAAAAATACGATGAAGGGAAATCACAATGCGCTTTGATTGAGCTGCCACCCAAAAAAATGTTTGGACCATTTAAAAAAAAAAAAAAAAAACAGAAAAGAAAAACATTTAAATAATCTGTACAAGTACTCGATTAAATGTTTTTTTTTTTTTTAATTTTGTTTCTCATTCAAATTGGCATCAGTCACATCATCGTCATGTTGAATTGGATTTTCATTCGGATCGGCTCCAGCTGCTGTGCCAGGACATATCTCAAATGAGATTTGTATAACCGTTGGTCGACGTGGCTGATTGCTATTATGGCTATAGAGTCGCAAGGCATAGCAAAAGATTTGGGCCAAGAGTTCCCAACAACCAAATTCAGACATGGACATGGCTCCTTGATGGCTACCCAAGGGCACAGTAATATTGGCGCGAAATTGTGAACGCTGTTGCTGCTGTTGTTGTTGCTGCTGCTGCTGCTGCTGTTGTTGTTGTTGTCGTGTTGTTGCTGTTGGACTTCTTCTATTTGGCTCTGTGGAGCTGTGCCCTGTGTCGGCCTGTTGAGCATTATTTTGTTGATTACTTCGGGCCAACAATTGCGCCTGATCGGGTATAAAATAAGCTATAGCCATTGTATTTAAATTTTATTTTCTTTTTGGCAAGTCGTTTGTTCTTTGTTTTTTTTTTTTTTAAAAACGTTCCTTTTTTTTTTTTTTTTTGCAATATACACTTTGCACTTGAATTATTTTTAACACTCGTCACTTAATTCTTATTTGGCGGGAAAAAAAATGACGAAACTTTTCAATATTTGTTTTTCTTCTGTGCGTCTTTTCTCTCTCTTTAAGCTTCTTATATCGCCTGTTGTTGCCTTATCAAGGTTTCAGCATGGACTGACTGTAAATATCCTTGCCGCAGTCACTTTTATAAAATAGCTAAGGGCACGTCGTTGTGTGCTTCCTAGGAAGCAACAGCGCACAACCCGAATGACTAGGCGGACGACTCCGAGAGTTCGACTTCGATTCCGACTCTCACACAGGGCTTCGGTGTTTGGTTTCCCTGAATTGACAAAACTCTATATGGAAATGGTAAATGTCACCCCCCTTTTATTTTTTGCCCAGAGAGGGGACAGTGTGTGTGTGTGTGTGTGTGCACGCTTTGTTTATGCCAACAACCAACCAATTGAACCACCAACCACAGGCACTCATACTACTCTCTAGCCACCACCACCACCATCGCCACCACTACTACCACCATTGCCACAGTCACGGCTGGGCTTTGGCTTTGTTAACCATTACCTTCATTTCCATAGAGAATGAAAGAAAGAGAGAGAGCAGAAAAAGAGCGAACTTTGTCCATGAACAACACACACACACACACACGCAAAGATTGTGCCGAGAGGGGAGAAATTATGCTTACGTTAAACGTAACGTAAGTAGCTGTTGCATTTCCATAAGGGTAGTTCCGTATATTTTTTCGAATGAGGGGAATACGGAATTAACTGATTTGAGGGGCAAAACTTGCATTCATTTCGAATTTTCGATATGGGAATCCTTCGATTAGCTCTCACTCTCTTTAATCCAAGCAACAATTGTTAGATTTTCTCACAAAAAAACACTCCAAATATATATATATATATTAAAATTTAATACTTCAAGTTAAAATTGTTAAAAAAAATGTATTAAAATCTAGTTAAAAACAATTTGAAAAATATGGTCAACTTACAAAAGGGAAAATGGAAATTCCGGAGCTTTCACTAAACATTTTTAGTGTTAATAAAATTTACCCAAAATTTTATTTAGCGTAAATTAATCAAATATCTGATTTAAAATATGAATATGGTCTAAAATTTCAATAGAATATGAAAAAAGAAATTTTTGGAAAGATCAGATTCCGCAATTATATAAATAATTCAATAAATTTATATTGCTTAAATTTATTTTATATTTAATTTATTTATTATATTTTATATTAAATATTTTCTTTTAAATATATACTAGTCTGTAATATATTTTTCCAACTTGTATTTTAATTTAAGTGACAATTTTCCCCCATTTTCTTAAAATTTTTGAATTGCTTTGTACAATTTGATTTTATTTTAAGCTAAAATACTTCAATTCCCGCTCTCCCACAACATTTTAACCTTCAAACAATCCGTTACAAGCTATAACAAACATTTACCGTCAATGCTGGAATTGGCCTTGAAGTAAATAGAAATGTATTCGCCCACTATCTTAACCCTATTCCCCTTTATCCATCCACCTCCCCCCTTTGACAACCATATACTAATGTAGCGTCAACTCATCTATTATGATAAACCATTTCCTGCATAGTTTGCACTTGCAATAAATGGCATTAAAGTTGTAACACTTGCAACTATATATACATATATATATATATATCCTATATACACACATATACATATGTATGTGTGTATATTCTAAAAAGATTTCCCTCGGTTGCTAGGGGGAAGATTCAGCCAAGCTTCAATGTCACTGCCAAGGCCAATTGAAGGGAGCTGGCTCCTCGGAAAGCTCTTCATTTTCTTTTTTTCTTCATTTTTCCTTCTTTTTGTTGTCAAGGCCAGGCCGGCCGGCATTTACTTAACTTTCCTCTTCTCTTCCTAGTAGCTTTTTCTTTTCTTATTTTTTGGATTGTATTTTTTTTTTTGCCCGGCGCTTTTCCGCTTCTGATGACCTTGACAATGAAATTCGTTTAGGGAGCTTCCCCATTTAGTGGGTGTGTGGGCTTGTGGTTGCGTGGGTGTGCTCTCTGCTGTGCTGTGCTGTGCGTTTGACACAGTTGACAGCACGTGCTTTTTATATGCCAAGCTCTCAAGGTCGTTGGTTATTGATTAAATTGTGGTGCGTGCTATAACAAAGTTCTTTTCAAATATTTAACTTGAGAGACAAAATGAGTAAAAATTTAAGAATTTTTGTTTAACTTTTAGATAAAGGGTAATATAATTTTTCTTGTTATTTTTTAAATCATTGGAATGCTGAAAGAAAGTCAACCAAAAATAATTTAACAACCTTTCTTACAACTCTTTTCTCACTTTTTGTCTCTCAGTCTCTGTTTCTGTGGCCCTTGTTCGTATTTTCTTTGGAGTAAAGGAAAACTGCACCTTTTTTTTTTTGGGGTATTCTCTTATCAGACCGATGGCAGCTGTGTTTGTGCACTTGAAGCTCATTAAAAATTTTGCAGCAGGCAACTTCAGTTATTTGCCTTTACCATTCGTAGGAAAAACGCATTAAAAATGTTACTGAAGCTGGAGCTGGAGCTGGATCCTGCTGAACGAGCTTTCCACACGGCAATCAAAATGAAAATGAGAATGCAAAAGTGCACTTTACACATTTGTGCGTAATGATTTTCCATTAACGTAAATTTGAATTAACAGGAGGAGAATCCACTGAATAAAGATGGGTGAAAGAAGATACGTGGATTGAGTTTTTGGTGGCTGGATGGCACAAGAGTTGCGGTGGCTTGGGGGGGTGGGGGGGTGTAGAAAAAAGAGTAAAAACGTAATTACAAGAATGCCAATGTCGTTGAAATAACATGCCGTGTAGAATCTCCAACTCCTGTTACTTTTTCATACTCCTGTTCCATCTTCTTTACAATGGGACTTCTTTCCACCCACTGAACTGTGTTTATACCTTTTGATAAATGCCAATGGCATTAATATGCATAAAAACCTTTCAAAATCCTATCAATGGGGTCGTATCAGTCGTCGATGCCAATGTTTCGAGGAGTCTATTCTGTAACACTATACCCAATCCATTCATTTTTCCCATTACTCCTACGTTTCTGTTATGCCAGCCTGCTGTTTATGGTAATTATTTATTTTGGACAGCCGTTGCCACCAACATCACCAACAACAACAACAACAACAACATCATAATCACCATTATTGTACATATCATTGTCGGGCATTTTGTGTAGACTTTTCATCATGGCCATAAACATAAAATTTTATGTTTATGCTACAGTTTCGTTTCTGCTTTTTTTCTCTCTTTCAGTTGGTTTTATTTGTCGTGTCTGTTTTGCATTGCATTTGGTTAATACTGTTAATTGGCCAACAAAAGCGCCAACAGCCAATTTGAAAGCTGAAAGAGAGTTAAGAGCCGTGTTTAGTTGAGGATTAGAATTGGAACAGAGTGCTGGCCACAAATTTGGGGCATACTTTCTATATTTTTTGTTGCAGAGATTAATAGATTTACTAAAAACATACTATGAAAATTCTATTTCATATATATATATATTTTATATATATATATATATATATATATAACTTGCATCACCAAGATCAAAAAACCTTTTTCTTTTATAAACTGTACTGAAATTTATTTGCCATTTTGGGGCTTCATTCTTGAAAAGGAATATTAACCCAATAGAGCCACGCACACAAGATTGGGAATTGAAAAGCTCACAAGGAACACGGAACTTTAAAACATATAACATTCACTGGTCCGGGTTGTCATCTATGATTGTTTTAGATCCTTTCATATCCGAAAGTTAATTTTCGACATCAAATTTAGGTAGCTTATCGTTGATATTTAGATGTAATTCCATCATTTTGTTTTCACCTAAAATTTTGACATCCGATTTCTATTTAGATTACTCGTGATGTGGCTTTGATTCGGGCTTCTTGACTAGCTTCATAGACTTCGAATCATCGAATTTGGATTGAGATATCTCTGCATTGCATTCCAAATTTTTGCATGAGCAATGTGGCTTAATGTCCTTTGAAACATCTTTTGTGTCCTTTGAACGTGGTTTAGATTTAACTATACCGCTTGATCCACTGGGTTGAGAGTCGTCTGTATCGTTCTCACCTTGTGATTCGATACGCCGAACGTAATCACCTATCCAATTCATAAGATCGCAATACATGATATCGGCTACCAATTGGCGGCGCGTAGCACAAATCTGTAAATAAAATAAAATTACTATATAATTGACGAATAAAAGTAAAATTATTCTTACCAGTGCTGATTGTTCACTTGGTGTAGGCAAAACTGATTTCGGCTTATTATTTTGTGCCGAGTCACCATTGCATCCGTTATCTTTTTCGGGAAACTCCATTGTGCTTTGCCTATAAAAAAGGATTACAATTTGGTAGTGTTTCAACGCTTGGAGGAAATTTTCTTGTTTTTTCAAAACTGTTAATTTTTTTTTTTGTTCACTCACTTAACTCACTTTAACTCTTAAAAGAACTTGGAAATTTAAAAAAAAAACGTACTAAATTATAAACAATAGATTTTGTAAAAAAATAGATGTTCAACTTTTGGCGTGCGGACTTGAAATGAATTTGTTAGGTCTATACGAATACATCGTTGATTTTTTGGCTGTCAGATTCGATGTCAAGGCTTACTTTTCGTTTGATTTTTTTGATAAAATTTAACAACAGTTGGAAAAATTAAAAATGAACATTAAAAAAATAGATTTCTTTTAGAATTTTGAAACCCTCTAACGCATTATTTTGTAAAATGAAATAACATTTTCTTCAAATTATGCTTTTCAATATATTAGTCGATTGATAATTTTAATTTTACCTCTCTTTAATTATGTGGCATTTAAACAGATGTTGTGATATAGAATAATTTAGAGCATCCCCTTTTAGATTATAATAATTTCTGATTCGCATTTTCATTTGTATAATATGCAGTCATCGTTAAGAAATACATATCATAATACGTATACAATATGGAACCTCCACACCCTTCCAATCAACATATTGTACAATGTATACATATGTTGGCTTCATTTAAATCCCTCCTTTATACAGTATAACCTTCTTCTCTCTGTATGTATGTGTGTGTGCGTGTGTGTGTTTAACTACTTAAGCCTCATCATACGCGTTTTAATGCCCATCATCAGCATCATCATCATCATCATCATCATCATAATCAACAGGAGGAAGGTGGTGGAGTAGGAACATCAGCCGAAGGACCACAACAACTTTCCAACAATTATGGGCAGGCATTGTTCAAGGATTGTTCAATCGGTAGCAGAAATTTTCTTTTGGATCCGCATAAAGTGTTGTCAGGGGATTTCTGTAAGCGCTCACAATGAAAGAGGCCGAGAAGCTGCCATGGACTACGGAAATGGCAACAATGCTCATTGCATGGAAAACAATTGACCATTGCCAGTGCATGGAAATGTTTAAGGGTCTGAGAGTAGAGATGATTGTATTGTGGAGTAAAGAAGAGGATTACAAGATGTGCCAGGCAGGGCCACTTAATGATTTCCACTTATGCATCGCAGACATCATTCTGACCAACATTGAATCAAAATGCATCAAGTGTACATTTCGGTCAAAATGGGGAAACGAGGGGGACAAGTGTGTGCTTTATTCCTTTTGTTAATCTATATGTAAATTTTAAATTTAGCATTCGTTCTTTTACAAGTTTTCAAGTTTTTAGAATTGTCTTAAAGATGGAAAAAGAGGGCAAGGACTATTTTAGCTACCTACCTACCTACCTACTTTTGGTAGAATGGCGGCATCATTTGCACATGACGTCATGTACTAAGTGTTTTGACAAATGGCCTAAAAGAGCAAGAAACAAAAGGCTGACAACATACTAAAAACTTGACAAAGTGTTGGCAAGTGTCAAGCCCAGGCCCAAACCAAAAATCCACAACCACATCCACATCCTTTGGCTGTTGTGTGTGTGCTTTCTTTTCCATTCTCTCTGACTCTCGGTTTTATATTATTTTTTTTTTTTTGGCTCCTTTTTGCATATGTGTCGACTGCTGTGTAAGTGTGCATAAAAGATAAATAATCATGTGATATCATCAGCATGACGATGACGACGACGACGACGACGACGACGACGACGGCGTTGGAGCGTCCTGTCCTTATGCCAAAAAATTAATTTCATACATTTTAAAATTTCAATTTATTTTGCTTTGCACGAACGCGCGCTCATTCACTTGATACTATACTCGTTCCCTTTTGCCTTTTTACTTGGGAACGTCTTTAGATACTTTCAACCCAAGTAATAGCTATAGCTATATGTACATATATGCATGTGTGTGTGTGTGTGCGTGGGTGTGTGTGTGTGTGCGTGGGTGACTTTTGTTTTTCTTTCCCTTACTTAAAGCGGGGCCAGTTCATCCTCTTTTTTCACACTTGTCACTTGCATTTTTGACATTTCTGTTAGTTAAAAAGGACGCACAGTGATGACTGATTGTGGATATATGTATATATATATGTATGTATGTATGTAGGGTTGCTTGGTAGCTAACTCTGGTTGGTAATGCTGTCAAGATGGTTAATTAATTATGTCTATATGCAAGCAAAATGACAGTTAAGACAGAGAGACAGAAGGACATGGCAAAACAGAGTAAAAGGAAGAGGAAAAACAAAAGTGCAAGGAACTTTAAATTGCAAAATTCGTATCCAAATAGTGTAATAAGAAAAAAGGAAATTATTTTGGAATATTTCCTCCGCTTTATATATAATTATATATAATATATATTATTATTAACTATTAATATTATGTTTTTCTAAACATAAACAAACTAGTATTTAACCATATATTTTGTCACTTTAAGCAATATTTTTTAATAGAATTATTTAGGTTTCTTTTTTCTTAAATATATATAGCTAAAATTTTTAATGAAGTTAGTTAATATTTCAATTTTTTTTATATACATATATAAATGTCTTACTACTACCTGCATTTAATATTTCTGTTTTAAGATTTCAAAACATTTTTATTTGTGTGCTGATTTTTATAGTATTAGCATTATTTTTTGAGTATAATAAATATGGATATATTAAAATCCAAGTAGCTACTTTTGCCATTTCTCAGTTGAAAGTTTTCGCTTGCTCTGGGAGAGTTTTTTTTTTTTATTTTTCTTCTTTGTCTTTTTTTTTTCCTTTCTTTTATAGCTTTTTGATTAGTTTCTTTTCCCACTGGGCGGCATACCAATTTCTCTTTCCCCGCTATCGCCTGGCCCCCTTGTTGGAGTCAATTTAAATTAAAAGAAGTCCACCATGCTGCATATTGAAATGTTTTGTAGTAATGGGGATGGGACAGGAAAGCGGATTTCCCTCTCGTTATGGACATACCCAAACAAAAGTTAAATTGCAGGTATTTAAGCATTTTATATAAAATTCATCATCATCAAGCGAGTCGCGTCGCTGGAGAGTTAATGAAGTAACCTTAACCCCTAGCCAGAGAGAGAAAGAGAGGAAGAATGTGAGACCAAAAGACAGCTGGAGCAACCAATGCCAGGAGCAAGTCATTGCCTGAATTTGGAGGGTGTTGTTGGTGTTGGGAGCCACTTTCGTGTGCATTATTTAGTACCGTCAAAAAGTTCATAACAGCGCGTTGTGCGCTACTGAATTGTAATTTTTCTTTGCGCTTTCATTACTTCATCACTTCGACAAGAAGGAGAGATGCGGAATAGAATGGATGGAAGGTGTGTGTGCCTGCCAGAGGATTGAGAGGAAGTGGTAGAGTTGGAGTGTTGTTTGAAGGTGGCTCTGGAAACTTTTTGCATTGGTCTGTGCGCCATTTATTATGCTATGAAATTTGACTCGGAGTTTTGTTTATGTACAAAAACAAAAAAAGAAAAAAAACAAAATACCAAACCAAAGTGGATGATGGGTGTAGTGAAGGGGGGAAGCTGCGAGTTGTTCATTTACTCCTTTATTTTTCGGTTTTTATTATTTTCGAGTTAATGTTCATTTATGGTGGTTACACGTCGACTTTTCAAGTTTTTGTTTAATTAGACGGTGCAGAATCTTTATTTGATGGCAATTTAGTGGAGTGAGAAAAGCGTTAAGCAGCTTCTTGCATTAAGCCAAGTTGTTTATATTAAATTGAGCTTAAGAAAAACTGAAAGGGGGAAGTAAATGAAAATAAACTTGAGGTAATAATTCTAATTCTGATTGTAAATGGCAGAGTTTCATTTAAAAAAAAAAATGTTAAAATAAAATCAGAATATGGAAGTATGAAAAAACTGCAACGGAGAGATGAATTATACTTATGTATATGTATATGGTAATGTAAATAATGTATAAGAGTCGTCAATACTATATAAATCTGAAGAATCTGAATTAAAGAAATACTGTAAACTATGACTGACATATGTCTCTACGAATCACCTTAACAATTGCCCAGATTCTTTTCCATCATGTTGGATAATGCAGATAGGCTCGAGACTAGAAAAAAATATGAAAAATTAAATATGAATACCATTAAATTTATAATTTTAAATTTAATTTAAAATTAACTTTTTAAACATTTTAAAATGTAACCAATGAACCATAAAAAATCTACTTGTTACGTTTTTCTTTTATCAAACAATGGAGAAGTGCATTTGATGGGTAGAAAATTCCAAAATTTCTATAACATATCTGTGAATTCATTGTGATAAATATCTAAAAAAAAAAAAAAAACCCATTAAATAGCAAAGAAAACATAAAAACTTTTAATAACAATTCTGAAAATTTGTAAATTTATTGAAATATATTTATAAGATTTAAACATATAATGCCAGAAAATTTGCAATTAATGAATATCTAGAATTTTATCTCGATATATTAAAAGCAGTTTTGTCTTATGTGTTAAATTGAGAGTGAATTGAAGCTTATGCATATGTATAGAGGCTTATATATGTATGTATAAATGGTATGTAGATCTTACAGAATTGATTCAAGTCTCATGTATTTGACTAGTCGACTAACTACCTAAAGACTCACGTAAGCTCTTTAGCCAGCCACGAAATAAATGCCAAAAAATAAAAGCACATACACACACACACATATATATATATATATATATATGTATATATATATATATATGTATATACATATATACTAAAAATGGCAAACTTATAAAATTTTACAACACGAAAGCGTTTCCGTCAAGTCTTAAAGGTTTTACAGCTAAGCTCTCTGCTGGGGGATTGCCCTGCACCGGTCTTGGTCTTGGTCTGCACTGCTCTGGCATCATCATTGGCATCTGTATCCAAAATACAGTATGTGGGATGCACCTTGGTCGTTGCTCGTCTCTTCTGGCACGGCATTTCTTGTGGCTTATGCCATTTAATATGCATTTTGTGTTATATTTAATATGCACAGAGAGCCAAAGAGAGTCAGTAAGTTTTAGAGAAGAAGAAGAAGAAGGCGGTAGAGGTAAGGGTAAAGCCAAGTCAAATTTTAGCTTTTCCCTTATACCTTATAACCATTGCTTTTGCCTTAATGTGCCGCTGTTGCTTTTGGGAATACATTGGCTTGTCCCTATAAACTCCAACTCCAACTCCGACAACGACACCGACTCCTATTTCCATTGCCATCTTTAGCTTTAGAGTTGAATTGTCGATGGCAACAGCAACGTCAACGGCAACGGCAACGGCAACGGCAACGTCAGTGTCTGGCAATCATTTCACTTTGGGGCATTGTTACGTGGGAATTTCGTTATGAGAAGTCTGTGTACTATTACCTGGACTCATTAGGGCTAACTTGGCAAGTCAAATTGCTTGGAAATTGCCTGGAAATTGGCCCCGGTACAGTTGAAGTCAAAACTCGTAACTAAATGGAATGCAATCGGCAAAAGGAAAAAAAGAAAAAAAAAGAACAGAAAAAACCAACAACCAACCAACCAACATACACTCACATATAAAGAAAGAAAGGAATGGAAACCCCATAGTAATAACCCTTCTTTAAGAAGCAAACGCCCTTAATCAGCGCAGCGGGCAAGTAGCAGCAGCAGCAGCAGCAACAACAACAACAAGAACAACTACCCCAAGCATAAATCTATTGTCCTAGGTCATTCAACCTCCTTTTTAGCTCAACCTCAACCTCAATCTCAATCGCAATCGCAATCTCAAAAACGCATGCGAAATGCCATTCTGCGTTTTTATATTCCGCGATGCTTTGCTATATATACATATAAATATATATATATATCTATATGTATATATATAGCATAAAATGAGCACAACACATGCCCAGCAGGAGGAATGAAAATGTGAATGTGAATGAGAATGAGATTCAAAGATGTGTAGAGTAAGCATAAAATATTTTTTTATGTCACGTTTTTAATGACATTTGTTGCATTTTGCACTTGGCATTGTTTGCCACAAATGAGTTGGGGTGCAATGCCACACATACATACATACATACATATAATATAAGTATGTATTATTGAGGCGTTAGAGTGGAAATGAAATTGATCAAACCTCTTCTCTTTAGTCCCTGAAAAACACACACAAACTAAACGAATAAACAAAACTCTAGAAAAAAAAAAGTAATAGCCAAGAAAGAAAATAAAAAGCAACTTCTTGCCTTGCATTTTTAGAGTGCCTCAAGCAACAGGCTGTCAGTTTGACAGGCACTCGTTGATTGCAAAATGCCACTGACAGCTGTCATTTGCACTACTCTACTATACTCCTACTAACTTTTCACAAAGCGAACGATAGAAAGCGCAAAAGGAAAAAAAATATAGAAAACCAACATAGGAAAAGGAGGAATAGATGTGGGGGCCAGGCCAAAAGTAAAGTTGCTACAAACAGAAATGCTGACAGCAAGGTGCAATGGCATGTCCAGTATAAGATCTTAATAGGCTTTCATCCGACAGTTCAACAAAAGTGAAAAGGGTTAAAAGTTAGCAATGGAGTGAGTAAAGAGACGCTGCCTCTTTCCCCCCTTTTTTTTTTCTTTCAGGAAAAATGTTGCAAAAAAAAAAGAATAAGAAGAGAAATCCTCTTATCAGCATTTCAAAATAATAGGAATTGAAAGATAGTGATACATATTGATGGCAAAACGGATATTGCCATAGTTTACTTAGCGTCCTTTTGAAAACACATAGGGACCAGTTCCGTTTAATATTTAGCAGAAAATTAATAATAAATTTTCATTAATGCACTGTAAAAATTTGTGAAAATTCTGCACCAGAATTGGTGTTTATTTTTACTGTTTTTCTTGTCCATCGTGTTTATCACCATTATTGATTATCTTTCTTCCTTTAAAATTAAATAATTTACAAATTAAGGCATAATTGATTCTATTTAAACCGCAAAATCTTTGATTTTTACCTATAAAAATTGCCTTTAAGGATCACGAAAGATGTGCCACATAACTTTTTTATGAGTATTTACACCACATTTTCATGGGAGAATATAATATAATTATATATCTATTATAATTACAATTATCTATTATAATCAAAAATTATATTTTCAATATATTAAGATGAAAAGAAAACAAAAAAATATGTTTTAAAGTTCTAAAGGAATTTCTTAGTTGGCATGAATCTATCAAACTGGAAAATTAATTTAATTTGAAGAACCCTTTCAACAACATATTTTGCCTTCATAAAGGATAACGATTATCACTGTCATTATCTATTTGGTTGTGAATATTGACACAATGGCAATAAGGACCTGGCTAACAAATTGCTATGGCTAATGGTGGAATGTTGGTGGCAAATCAGGCTAATTAACAGCAATTGAAAAATCAAATTGCCAAACGTTACCACCCAGAAAACCTCTCCTCTTCACCGATTGCCATTGTATATGTTGAGTGAGCAATATGGGGGGTGGGGGGGTGGTTTATTCTAAGAAAATTACTTTCTGCTTCAGTGATTGTCTTTTGGGGTCTCTATGCTTATATCCTTGTGCTGTGTCCAGGAGAATTGACCACTTGAGTTGTGTGCTTTATGCTCTATTGGCCTGACCACTTGGCGGCACGCTCCATTGCATTTTAGTTGCTGCGACCGCAGAAGACTTTGGCTATCTCTCTCTCTCTCTCTAGCTTTCTCTTTCTATCTCTTTCTCTGGATTCTCTGGACTGTGAACTGTGATTTGTGACAACGCGGCGGCGGCTATTTCCCTGCCTGTTGTCCTGTCTATGATTGTCCCCAAGGATGATGATGATGTTGCTGTTGTCGTGACGTAATTAGGTTTGAAAATGTTGCTGATTGTTGGTGAATTCGTATAGATATACATACATATATAGATATATATACATACATACATATATAAACATATATAGAGTACATACCATAAGGGATTGCCAAACAGCAATTATATGCGCCAATTGTCAGTTGGTTACTGCTCGTTGACTTATTTGATTATGGGCTAATTTTTGCCAGACAAAATGCATTCAACTGTAAATACCATACTACCCCCCAAACCGCACCACCCAAACAAATACCCCACAAAGAAAATATACCAAACATTTTCTTGTCTATATTAACAATATTTATAATCTCCCCCTTTTTTTTTTTTTTGAAGGAATAATGCCAAAATTTGTTGATTTAAATAAGTAAATTTCATTTAAAAGTCCATCAAGTGGAAAAAAGTTGTTGTTGTTGCCGTTGTTCTTATTGTTATAAAATACAATTGAGATTTAAAATGCAAGGCAAAGAAGTAATTTAACTTTTGCAATGAAACCACGAAAAGATGAATTTTAACATACTAAAATTAAAGGACAAGGTTTTTCTTATCGGACAAAGAGCAGCAACTTTGCAGGACAACGGGCCAGGATATTTGATGAAGTGCATGGTGGCATATTGACAGAAATGGTCGAGCAGGGCTTAACTAAACTATGCAAATAAGGATACGGATAAGGATACTCCACAAATACATATACATACATATGTCTGCCACATTTTCGTCTGCTTAACCCAATCCCCCGACCCCCTTCTTTTTCTTTCTTACATACTGCATTTATCCTGGCTTATTAAATTGAAAATATTGCTTAGAATATATATATATATATATGCTTGCATATGGGCATCATTGTTGGATACTTCGTTCCATCTTCTTCTTTGTCGTTGTTGTTGCTATTGCTTGGCTTTGGTCCTTTTAAATGCAAATTAGCTTTTTGACTTTTTGATGGAAGCGACACAGAGAGGCAACGGCAACAACAACGACAACAACAACAATATCCTAAGCTTTTGGGACTTTCTCGCTCACATACCCGAATTCTATTTAGATTTATGTGGTTTGATAAATTGTGGCTACACTTAATGTGCGCATACGGTGTGACATGTCCTTTTCATGTCACTCGCCAAAAAAAAAAAAAAAAAACAAAATCAAAATCTAAAAAACGAAAAAAGCACAAAAAAAAATGTAGAAAAGTTTCTCCTTTTTGGTAACTCTCGCAGTTTCCATTTCAGTTCACATGTCGAGTGGTTTTGTTCGTGCTGACATTTTTGCACACGCTTGACAGAGAAAAAAAAAAACAAAAAAAACAACAACCTAGCCAAATAATTTTTGCAATGTAGGTATTCACATTGATACCCTTTCTCAAATGAAATAGAAAATATTTATTTTAGAAAGTGCCCAAACAGTTTCTCATCTTTGTGGATTTCATCCAATTCAATTTATATATATTTATGTCTCTACTATATTTTAATATTCACTGATATTTTTCAACATTCTTCAAATCAAGAAACTATATTAAAAACTATTCAATTATCTTTATTTGTCTGTTTAATTCTATAAAATTTACTAATCAATTATTTGTTGATAAGATAACTATTAAGGGTATTCAAAGAACATTATAATAAAACTTAGTTTTTTTTCAATATATATTTTTTTTCTCTCTTTTTTCTACTTGGTTTTCGTGGACAAAAATCATTTTGTTGCAAACGATTCTCGGACGCTTTGTGGTCCAGGTTTGTAATTAGTTTTGTTCATAAAGGTGAGATGGGTATATGATATTTTTGTCATGATTTGGTTTGGCAAAAGCTAAATCGAAATGATTTTCAACTTTCAATTAATTTAAAGTTATAAATTTAAGCAAATATTGGAAGCTGACTAGAAATATTTCAATATTTTTAAGAGTCTATAATTGTTAAATCTAATGTTGATTGAGAGTTAAGAAAATACGCGAAAAATTTTAATTTTTCTCGACTTAAAGGCGAAAAATAACTAAGAACAAACATTTGTTTATTTAAGAAAAATAATTCAAAAGCTTTCCTTTTTGATATTTTTATTAAGCAGAATGCATCAATAAATCGTTAACTATATTTTTCTATTATTTATGTCTTTATTAACAGTTAAGCCAAATAACAAAAGTTACTTCAAGCTAATTTCTAAGCTGAGAGAATCAATTATGATGGGTTTCTCTCCATTTAAATTATAACACTTTCCCATGAAATTTTTTTCTTTTTGTTGTTCTTTTTTCGACCAACGCTCTATCAAAATCCAGTTGAAAAGCGAAAGGCACATTTTAAACTATGCGTCAAGCATAGACAAAAAGTTCAACCCATGCCATAGATCTGAGATTTTTCAACCAATTTTTTTTTTTTTTTTTTTTTAGATTGATGACGTTGACTGACTGAGTGTGTGTGCGTGTGTGTGTGTCTATGTGTATTTCGTCCCTTTTTGTGGGTGCTCTTTGGCAGGCATAACCAAACACCCATTGAGTAATACGTCACTTGAGTTGTCAAAAAATGAAAACAGAAAGGAACGGCGCCCGTTCGATAGCTAGCTAACATTTGAGACCGACACCAGCCAACGGCACCAGCCAGTCGTCGGGCTGGTGGCACGCATCCCGTGTTTCCGCACAAGTTGCTGTCGATCAGACAGAATGGCCTTCTCTTCTCATGTGTGTGTGTGCGTGTGTATATTTCAACAGATTTCGTCACGCCTGAAAATTATTTTAATACTTGTAAAATTTCATGTTTGATTTTTTATTTTCCCGCTTTTTAAGTGCATTCAATTTGGATTTCTTCCTTGCTTTTTTTTTTTTTTTTGTACATGTTGAAAAGATTTTCAATGCTTGTCAAAATATTACAAAAATAAAAACAAGCAAGAAATGTGGAAAATCCTTCAGGGTATTAACAAAAAATGTACTATTTTAAGCTAAAACTATTTTATTAGAATTAAAACAGCTCAACTGTGACCTATAGGGGATATTTTGTTAATAACTCAATGAAAAAAGTGAATGGTATCTTTCATTTATTTTATTAATTAAATTTAAAATTGGTAACTTATTTTAATAGGTACTTTACTTTGATATTGTTGATCAATTCAATTAGAAATTAAATAATAGTTAAAGATATTCCCAAAAGTAACTTACAAGTAACTATGCAATTTCATAATTCACTTAAAAATCCTTACAAAACTCTTTAATAAATAAATTCTCCTTTTCAAATCCTCGACTCCTTGATATTTGCTTATATTTATTTCTTGGTTTGTTTTAAATTTTTAAAATTTAGTTAGTTTCTTGATTTATATAATTATCTAGATAAGTTTTTCTTTAGGTTTTCCCTAAATGAAAAGTGTTCTTTATTTTCACAGCCTGCATTTACGTAACTGTGATTTGTCACACTACAAAAACAAAAAAAAAAATGTGCCAACTTGTAACTGTAGTTAAATTTTATGTCTTTTATTTTTGTGTGTATTTTGTAAATATTTTCAAATTATGCAGGGCTCAATTTAGCAAAGTCTTATTTATGTTAAGTCTTTTTTGGCTCCCAACTCGGTAATAAATTTGTAATACACACCTATAAGCAAAAGGAAAAGAACAAAAAAAAAAAAAAAAGAAAAGCGGAACAGAAAAACTTTTGCTCAAAAATATTAAATTTTATGGTCTTAATTTGTGTGCGTGCTCGGCTTAGAGGGTGTGGAATGAGGGTAAAGGCAAATGGAGAGGGGTTTAGGGTAGAATGGGTAAGACTGTGAATTGTCTGGTTGCCCTGGACAATTATAGCGATTGAAAAGTGGCCTGGCCAAAAACTTGTAAGCCAAATTTTATTGACGAGGACAGAACAGAAGAGCCGAATGGTAATGGCAACAAGGACAACAGCAGCAACAGCAACAACAACAACAACAGTAGCAGCAATAGCGGCCCATGGAACTAATCTCCTTAACAAGTCGAGTATTAGAAGGTCCTATTCATATTTCAAAAGGCAATGCCAAATTTGAGCGCCAAACTCGGAGACTCGAGAATGGCGTCATTAAAGTTTACGATGCTTGTGCGCCGTAAAGTATGCAAAGCTATTTTGTAATAAAGGGTATTTCGTAGACATTTCAACATGAATTTTGAAGAGAATTTGCTAAAGAACGAGTAAGAAGAAACTCTTCACCACTCTTGAATGCCAAGGGCCATTGTTTTGCCAAGAGTGCACAAACTGCACAACAACTAGGCTGCGACTGTACCAACATGCCTCATAGATCTCATGCGCCGCAAAAGTCATCAAAAAGATATGGTCGACGTCGTCGTCGTCGTCGCGCCTTTTCCTTTACCGCAGCACTGACTGAAAACTTTGCATATTAAATGTCATTTGGTAAAGTGGAATTAGTAGGATACAGACAGCAGTCATGTCCCACCAACACCGTCTTCACCTTTACTTGCAGGAAGCTGTCACAGCAAATTATGTTAAAATGCGTTGTAGTCCTGTCTGTCAAGGATATGAATATGAAGAATGTGGATGTGAAATTTTTGGCAAGAAGAGAAGGAGAATTTTTGGTGTTTCCTTGTTGGTTGCACATTTGCACATCGTCTCAAGGAACAGAAGTAGATGCCACATTGAGCCATAAATGAAAACTAAACAAGATTTTGGAGCTAGTTGTTTGCAAATTTGATGAGCTAATTTTAATGAAGAAAAACAAAACAGAGCTTTCATCAAAATGCTCATAAATTATGCCCTTAAAAAGAAAAAAAGAAAACAGTGAAGAAGCAATTGAGAAAATAAAAAAAAATTAAGTATAACTTGCAAACAAAAGCAACCAAAAGGTGTTTATCCTAATGACCTATGTCATGGTTATTATAAAATCATTGACCACACAAAAAGATGAAAAAAAGGATCATATCAATCGCTGAACACTGCTGTGAAATTGTACCAAAATGAAAAAAAAAAAAAAATGTTTTAAATTTCATGCTCCATTAAATTAAAATAGTTTGAACATTTTTATTCTTTTTTTGTAATTTCAATATGAAAAGTTGTATATGTATACCCCCAAACTGGGAAATGTAATTAAATTAAAATCAAATGATCTACCCAAGTAGCGCAATGAGCTGCCTACGCAGCAAGACATCCATATGTACATATATATATATATATATATATATATGTATATATACATAGTATATATCGGTCTCATTAATGGGTATTTTTTGGGCATTGGGGAAATTGGGAATTATAAGCGTGACGATATCCATTTGATGTTATACCGTTTGCCGAGTGTCAAATCAACCATCAACATCATTATTCATTATCAAATCAAATTGTTGGGTTTGGGTTTCTTTTTCATTTCTTCTCTTATTTTTTTTTTTTTTTTTTGCGGTAATGCCGAATCACAGCTGGAACTATATATAGTAAAAGCATATGAAAAATAGAGAGGGGTTCAAAGCAAAATGGTTAGAGAGAGAGGAGATTCCTTTAATTGAACTTTGACTTGATGGTTTCTATTTTTTTTTTGTTTTTTTGTTTTTGTTTTTGTTGAGAAGGGGGTTAATCTGTTCTAACAAAGCAATCAATATCAAAGGCATAATTAAATAAAACGAATGATGTTTGTTAGCCCAGTGACAAGCAGGCCTTCATAGATGTGGCTAATGATGTAGGTAAAATATAATGCTTTCGATTCTATACAAACAAGAATGAGAGATAGCAAAATACGATTTAACAAAGTTTCTCGTTTACCTCCCTCGCACACACACACAGACACACACACAGTCATAACTTGAACTCACTCAGACAGATCTTTTATGTAGCGTAACTAAACGTTAATTTATGAGTATCTTTCAGATACTTTTTCTTCCACAACTACTACAATAACTTTCTCTTGTCTCGCCTATGGTCGCCAGTACCCATCCCCTTTAACTTTTTGTTTTTCTGTCGGAAATTAAAAAGAAATTAACACGCTTCCAGAAATTTGTATTCTATTTTATATATTTGCTTGGTTTTCTTTTTTTTTTTTTTTTTTGCTTTGGGCGTGTGTGTAGCCAAGTGAATTTTATAACACAAACAATTTTTGGACTCATATACACTTGTAGTCACTTACCAATTCAACAGCATTATATGCCCATTCTCTAAGCCTTTTTATCTAATTGAGTTTATTCCTTGTCTTTCATTTTAATGGGCGCTCGTAAAAACAAGCGCAAAAATTGAAAGTCATAAAACGCCGAAAATTAAAATAAACACATAAAGATGTATACCCGATAACAAGTGTGTGTATCTGGTTGTTTATGTGTGTGTGTGTGTGTGTGTGTGTGTGTGTGTGTGTGTGTGTGTCTGTTTGCGTGTGTAGGCTGGCAAATTACATTCACACACATATGCGTATGCACTTATGCCACGCCCACACCATGTTTAGCCCTAACCCCAGTCTTATGTCTATAAATCAAACGAAGCGTAAAGCAAGTTTTATCCTTTCCCCCTCCCCCTACCAATCACGTTTGCACGACTTAGACAATATAATTTACATGCAATTTTACATACGCACACAAAAAGTTGTTAAAAATAATTTTAATGGCTTAACGCGTCGCATTTTGTATGCTACGCTAAAATTTTTTATGATTAATGTGCATCAAATTGCTAGGTATTGGATTTTACAGGGCATAAGTTAAGCCATACACGGCCAACTCTATACAGATAAATATATACATATAGTATATATCCCCAATAAAGAAACAATTTCCGACCATTTTACTTTAAATTTTTTGGTTTATTTCCCCCCCTTCTGTCTTTTTTGCACCCTACACCCACACATATATACAATCTGTTCGGAGATCCAACTTCTACTTCACATTGACAACGATTAATTTGCTACCATTTGGAAGGATCTACTTATCCGGGTTGTCATCGTCCTTCGATCCTGCATTTAGATGTTGCATGTTCTTTGTCATCCAAAATTAGATTTGACATAAAATTTTGTATGTTGATTCGTGATATTTGAAAGTGAATTCTTTGTTCTTCACTTTAAATTTTGCTATGTAATTTGTATTGAGATTATTTTCTGGGGTTGGGTTTTGGCTGCTTGGCCTTTTTTGTTGTTGTTGTTGCTGTTGTTGTTGTTGTTGTTGTTGTCTTGACAGTGGGTTTGACCTTTGCAGAAGGTTTTGGCTTGGCAGTTTCAGCTTTGTGTTTATGACACTCCATCATCCTTTCATTCTTATTCTTTGAGCAATGTGGATCGGGGGCTACCGAAATCTTTTTTACTTCCTTGGCCATTGGTTTTGATTTTGGCTCTGTGCTCGATCCACTGGGACAGTCGTCAGCCAATTTATTATCACCTCTTTTAATGTGATGGGCGAGGCATTGCACAATTTTTCCATACAACATATCGGCCACCAAGAGGCGGGCCCAAGTAGTCAACTGTGAACAAAAGGAAATGACTACAATTGACGAATAAAAGTAGATTCACTCTTACCATTGCATCTTCTTCACTTGGCGTGGGCCTAAGTTCCTTCCCATTTGATCGTCGATGACTTTCCGATTTACCATCGTTTCGGTTATCTTCGGGAAAGTCCATTGCTTTGGCTATAAAAAAAAGGATTACAATTCGGTTTTTAACCTTTTTGGTTTACTTACCTTTTCAATTGAATTATTTTAAGCTCTTAGAAATTTTAAAAAAGAAAATTATGTATAAAATATTTATTAAATTGCAACGAAGTGTTGATTGATCAACGTGTAAATTTGAACTGAACTTTTACTAGCTATCGGAGTATAGTGTAGACATGTTTCTGTCAGATTCGATGTCAAGGCTTACTTGATTTCGTTTTAAAAATTTCACAACATTTTGGTAAGTTTCAAAAACTCTCCCAGAATTATCAAGGCTTACTTTTCACTTGATTTCGCTATAAAACTTTCTCATATAGTTTGGAAAATTTCAAAAATATATTCTAGAAAAGTGTTTAAAATTTGTTCATGTTTTAAAACCTTGCTTCTTTTTGCTCTATACTTTGATTATTTTGTAGTCATTTAGCTTCCATATTTTATTGGTAATATGTAACAAAAAAAAAAATTCAAATAGAAAACACATAATTTATTGTTTGGCCACAGTAAAGAAGTTCTTTAATTTAATTATTAAGTTTGCACGACTTACGACATTATAATTTACATGCAATTTTAAATACGCATACAAAAAGTTGTTAAAAATAATTTTAATGGCTTAACGCGTCGCATTTTGTATGCTTCGACAAAAATTGTGATTTTACAGGGTATAAGTTAATCCATACATGGACAACACTATACAGATATATATATATATATATATATATACATATAGTATATATAACCCCAATAAAGAATCAATTTACTTCTATTGTTTTACTTTAAATTTTTTGGTTTATTTTCCCCTTCTGTCTTTTTGCACCCTACACCAACTATACACAATCTGTTCGGAGATCCAACTTCTATATAACACTTTTACTTCACATTGGAAACCGTCAATTTCCTATGATTTGAAATGATTTACTGGTCCGGGTTATGATCGTCCTTCGATCCTGCATTTAGATGTTGCATGTTCTTTGTCATCCAACACTAGATTTGACATTAAATTTAGGATGTTGATTCGTGATATTTGAAAGTGAATTCTTTGTTCTTCACTTTAAATTTTGATATGTAATTTGTATTGAGATTATTTTCTGGGGCTGCGTTTTGGCTGCTTGGCCTTCTTTGTTGTTGTTGTTGTTGTCTTGACAGTGGATTTGGCCTTTGCAGAAGGTTTTGGCTTGGCAGTTTCAGCTTTGTGTTTATGACACTCCATCATCCTTTCATTCTTTTTCTTTGAGCAATGTGGATCGGGGGCTACCGAAACCTTTTTTACTTTCTTGGCCCTTGGTTTTGATTTTGGCACTGCGCTCGATCCACTGGGGCAATCGTCAGGCAATTCAATACCTAAGTCGTTAATATCAACGTTATCAGCGAGGCATTGCATAACTTCCTCATACAGGATATCGGCCACCAACTGGCGGCGCTTAGCATTAATCTGTAAACAAAATAAAATGACCTCTATTGACAAATAAAAGTAGATTCACTCTTACCAGTGCCTTTTTCAACCGTACACTTGGCTCTAAGTCATGTTGATTCCAATTTATTAGTTGACGATGTCCCGAGTTAACATCGCTTCGGTTATCTTCCGGAAACTCCATTGCTTTGCCTTTAAAAAAAAAGATTACAATTCGGTTTTTAACCTTTTTCGTTTACTTACCTTTTCAATTGAATTATTTTAAACTCTTACAAACTTTAAAAAAAAAAAGTTATTTATAAAATAATTATTAAATTGTAAGGAAATGTTGATCGATCAACAAATATATCTGAACTGAATTTTCGTAAGCTATTGGAGTATAGTGTAGACATGTTCCTGTCAGATTCGATGTCAAGGCTTACTTGATTTTGTTATAAAAATTTCAAAAGAGTTGGGAACATTTAAAAAATTTTCTAAGTATTATTATAGAAAAGTTGTTTGATATATATTTAATTTTTAATATTTCAATTTACTTGTTACGCACGTCATAAATGGAAATGCGAGAACGAGTCCCATTATATATTTATATACAGATATACATACATACATTCATTGTATACCCATCCAATTATATGGCATAGAAAACAAACAAAAACTACTCAAGCGTTAGCAAAATATGTCATTTAGAATATTATGAAATGCAAAGAAGAAGAAGAAGGAGGAGGAAAAAAAAAAACACTTAGCAGTAAATGAGAAATTATATGTTGTAATATGCCCTTTGGTGTTGGGTATGGATCGGTTTTGTAAAACAAACAGTGAAGCATATGAGAAAGCCATAAATTAGCCCGCATACTGGCATCAGGTGGATACGCAATGATTGTTACAAACGGGAGTAGTTTTACACTTGGTTAGGTGGTAAAAAAAATATACACACACCACACTGCACTCCCCCTCTTTGTCTCTCTTTCTCGAATGTAGCGTCAGCTGGGCAAGAAACTAGCATTCAAGATGAAGGGCCAGAGGGTTTTTTTCCTGTTTTTTTTTTTTTTTTGGATTTGTTGGGTGGCTTGTTGTCAAGCCATAAAACAAAGTGCCTGTCTACAAATGATTTGACTTATTCGTGCAGAACAAATCGTACGTCATTTGTTGGGACACTAAAAAGTTCAACTCCTACCACAGACACACACATACATACACACACCTCTCTCTCTATCTATCTCTTTCCCTCTCTCTCTATCTCTCTCTCTTATACTTTGAACAATTGCGCAATTAATGTTTTTGCACAATACAAGAATTATGTGCGTGACAGCCACAGACAAGACGACGACTACGACCGACCAATTTTGATATGTGTTGTTGTAGTTGTTGTCATAGTCATTGCCTCATCTACACACTGATAGAGCCATTAACATTGGCTTTGACTTGACTTCAATTTCCAATTGTATGGTGAAGTTATCCCCCCCCACCATTTTACTAAGAATTTTACGGCTTTACACATGTGCAACAGCAGCAGCAGGAACAGGAACAGGAGCAGGAGAAGAATGTGGCACAAGTTTCACGTTTGCAATTGACAGGCTCAGTTTTATGATGCTTACAGGCCGCCTAAGTTACGCATCATCATAATGATGATCATCATTATGGCTAAAATGAAATCATAAATTTTGTAATTAATTTGCATATGCATTTCTGTTTTGCAATTGTTGAAATTGGCATCATGACTCAATTTTAATGTGGTAGAGAGAAAAACGTGGCGAAATTGAAATGAAATTTATATCTGAAATTGAGACGAAAAATTATGAATAATTATGATGAATAAACCTTTTCATCGGCATCATCATCATCATCATCATTATCATATGGTGGCCATTAAAATTGCTGTTTTAATATCAATGAAATTTGTAGGCATTTATAATTGCTCACTAAAAATAGTTTTGAATACCCATGAAACTTGTATAAAGAAAAAGGGTATAATGAGCTCATTAAATCTGCAATTGGGGGCTTATAATATAAAATAACAAATAGATGAGACAAAAATATAAAGTAAATAAATATATAAGACAGGTTTTAACTTCCAAATTACTATTTAAGTATTCCATTCTAAAAACATTTCTAACAGCCTTCAGTTTAGTTTGTTAATTTTCAAGCTTTATTAACTACATACATTAAATATTTTAATTTTAATTGCAAAATTTGTTTGTTTGCAAATTTAAAAATTTTTATTAAATAAATTAATGATTCAATTTGAAATATTTCTAATTATTTTTATAGGATAACTCATTAGTCGATAATAAATCTAAAATCGAGTTCATTATTTTTGGGGTTAACAATTTAATGGACTAATTAAAATTCAACGACATATTATGTCTAGATGTGGTTGGCATTCATTCATAATTATATTTACAAGAAGCGATAAATCTTTAATCTGTTTACAAGATATATGTACTGGCATTTATGTATGTTCTCAATGAATATCATTCAAATAAACCTTATTAACAAAGCTATTTAAAAATATTCCTTCTCTAATGGTGGAATTATAAAATATACAGATATATGTAGGATATGATATTCTATATGAACTATTTGTAGAGCTTACTTAAAAGGAATCATGGCTAAAATTTATTTTTAAGAAACAATATAAATAAAACAAAAATCTGGAGTCTTTTTAAATTCTAAAAATTATTTCAATTTATTATTTTATTTGAATAAACAACTTAAAAATAGAATGAATTTATTATCTTTATTTCATATATGCATAAAATTAATTTTATAGGTGTAGTATCAAATAGAAATTTTTGGTGACCCCGTCTCTTCATTTTATTTCTAAGTACAGTCTCGCCCGTTCTGTGTTTCGTATTTAAATTTTGCCATTTTATTTACATCATCAACTTTACCCAACCTTTCGTTAGACAACAGTCATAAACATATGACAGTCACTCAGCCAAGTCAGTCCTACTCCACCTTAATCTCCTTTGAATGCCCTCTGCCTCCTCTCATTCTCTTTTCTCACTTTTATTGTTATTCATTAATTTTAATGTTTGCACAACCTGCGTGCTGAGTTTTTGGTACAGAATTGAATTGAATTTCGAGTGGATGCTTCAGCTACTACGTCTGGGCCGCACGATAAAGCCAAAAGCCAATGAAGCTAAGTGCCGGTTATGAACCCTTTTCCCATTTAGTTAGACAGCAACAACAACAAGAGCAAAAAAAAAAAAATAAAAAGAGAAAAAAGTAAAGAAAAACACCCAGTGGAAAACAAAGGCGAAAATGTTAGAGTAAAGACTTTTCACTAAGCTTTAAGAATTGTGTGGGAAAAGTTCAATAAACTAACAAAAAAAAAAAAAAAATGAAACAAAATGAAAATTGATGCGAGTAAAACATGCAAAAGAGAAATGCATTGAAAATGTTTATTTTATTATTAGAAAATATAGTTTTAGATGACACAAAAACCCAATCTACCTCCACAGCCCACCACCCCTCATTACACTTCTGCCCGCATGCCACATGTCAAATTGTAAGTCGCTTTGAAAAACAAGGGGAAGGGGAATATTTAGTTTAGAGGGGGGACCACCTGAAGTCGTATGGTTTTTGTTCAAACATATGTCATCACGCAGCATCGACTTGTCAACGATGCTTGGGTATACCTGTATCAATGTCGGACGCGGAAGATATATCCCCATATATTCCACCCATCATTATCATCATCATTGTCATACCCCCAACTCCCTGGTGCCCCACCTCTTTTAATAAATACTAGTACATACTCTATTCATTCCGCCCTCGACAAACGTTCTGAAGAACATCCCAACATATGTGGTGCGTGAGGGCGTTAAACTTGTCCATTTCAAACGCAACCATGTAATTTGTTATCCAACAATTTATAATTGCATCAAAATATACATACACACAGCACAGCACAACACACAACACAACACACAACATATAGAGCACATACACGCACATGCCAAGCCAAAGCCAAGTCAAAGTCGAGAAATTATGATGAAAGTAAACATGTTTCTATTTTTGATGCTCGTGCTCATGTATCCTAAGTGGGCAGATTCAACTTATACCATATAGAGAGATAGATACTATATACTCCTCTCTAACCCCCTGCAACATTACTTTTCTTTCTTTTCTCCTCTCCTCTCCCCTCCCCTCCACCACTCTTTTTCTCCCTCTCTCTCCATATGCCGAAATGCCATGCAACTGTCCGATACAATTTTATGCCATGTTAAACATTTTCCACATTCCTTTTGTTGAATTTTCCGTTTTTGTTTTTGTTTTCGGGGAGTTTTTCGGGTTTTTGTGGTCCTAATTTAATTTTTGCTTCTGACTTTTGCCTCATTTTTATTTATTTGATTTATGAATTTTGAAATCAATTTGACAACTTACTTGAAATTATTTTCGTTTCGGTTAAGGGAAACATTTTGATCTTTCTTAACTTTCAATTAAATTTTGAAAGCATTGAGAGCAAAAGCATATTTAGAAATAACCAGCAGGTCATATGGTTCAAACATTTTTATTTGATTGAATAATTATATATTGTTCAATGTATACTTAAACATATATATAACTGATTGTAACAATTGATATTATTATAAAACTGTTTTCAAAATCCAGAGTATTTATAAGAAATTTAATCTAAGTAGTTTATGATGATAGTTGTAGATGATATATGATTCAATTTCACAATTGTTTATGCCATTTAAAATTGATTCGCATAATTTTGAAGTCTTAGTTTGCCATTGTTAAAAATCTAATCTGAAGATTCTCTCTTTATCACATTCGTGACGGCTTTTTTGTTTCCCATCAAATAATAAATCGCACCCTCTCTGTTTTTGCCCCTCTATTTATGCCCTTTGCCGGGTCTTTAACTCTCACTCTCACTCTCGTTTTCCCCCCTCCTTGTGTAAGTGCCAATCAAAATACTTGGGAATTTTGACAAAGGAGTAAAAGAGTTTCCCAAGGTGGTGGCAAATTGCGTGCGGTTGTCCGATTTGGTCTACCAGCATAAAAATGCTGACGATTTTTCCCTGGGGGAGGAACAAAAAAAAAAACAAAAAACAAAATAACAACAACGATGCCTCAAGGTGCAAGTAAAGAAAAAAAAAAAAGAAAAGAAAAAGAGTTGAGTTGAGCAATCCATCAAACCAAAAAGTGCTGTGCTTTTGATAAAAACGCATCAATAAAGCAATAAAATGTCTACAAATCAAACGATAAGATGAGAAAGAAGTTTGCCAAAGATTCGGTTTAATATAAAAGGGAAGGGTTATGAAAAAAGTCACGTACAACACGCACTGCAATGGTTTGAGTTTGGGGGGGGGCTGTTATAGAGAACCAAAACTACCTATTAATATTAATGGTTAGATTTAACACATTGGGCGTTGCATTTCGGTTGTCGGTTGTCTGTCAGTCAAGAAATTGACATGTGACACCCAGAATACCTCCAGTAAATATGTATTCCCAACCAAAGAGGACGACGATAACAATGACTCCGTCATGGCATGACGAAAGATAACTAACACAAATCGTTGCTATTGTATCGATTCGGCTGGTTTGATTGAGGATCATTAAGTTTTTGTTTTTCTCTTTTTTGTTTTTTTTTTTTTTTGTTTTCTGGTTAACCGATTGAAGTCAATAGACCGGTAGCTCGATCGATAGTTATTTGATTACTGCTGCCTTGTCTCATAATTTTTGTGGCTTTAATGCTAATGAAGCATAATCGACCAGTTTGATATTAATTCAATTTGGTTTTCATTTCATGGTTACTTTTCGATTCACTTTCCCCTATTTATGATTGCCCGATTTGTTTGGCATGGTTAAATTAATTAACAATTGTTAATTGATTTGCTTTATGCTGATCGTATACGGCAAGGGGAGACAGTTGAAGAAAGTTATTAAATCCAATTAACAAATGGGGTTATCTATGTATTGTATATATACATATATATGTATATACATATGTGTAAAAAAAATGTAGTAAATTAATAATGGCTTAACTCTAAAACAACAATGATTAAATTTTTCAAATATAATTGATTCCATGTCTTAAAACTATAAAAATCTATCCAGGTGACAAGAGAATTTTATATATTTTGCATATTTATATTTGATTTTCAAAATTTGTACTTCTGTAGTAAAAATGGAAATCCATTCTGATAGCATAATATTTTCCAAATATTATGCCAAAGTTTTACATTTTTTGTTCACTAAAATCTTTTTTAAATGTTGTTTTATTATATGCAAATTTAATGAAACAAACTATCATAATCTGTGTCGGCAAAAATAATCTTGAAAAAAAATTATAAAATCATAAGTAAGAAAATTTTTTCGTAAAATCCATAGATTAAATGATAACAGACTAAAGAAAATTTCATTGCGTCAAATCTTTCAATAAAGTCAACAAATTATTTTGTGCCATCGGTAAAAACGGAATGACGCAATAGGAAAATATTTGCCCATTTTTCCCCCCTCCCGAAAAAACTCCTAGGACTATATATATGTATGTTTGTATATAACTTTCTGATTTCTAATTTCAATCGAAATGTCCACCCACAATTACGTTGCGACAAATTTCCGTTTTGACCAACATTTCTTGATGGTTTCTCTTGTTGATTGACGAGAGGAGAAGAGCATTTGCGTCGCCCTTGGACAAGTGGAAATGAGTTTTCGTCGGACAACTTACGCGAAAATTGTGGGGCTCAAATCAAAAAAGACAAACAACAAAAAAAAAAAATAGGAAAAGAGGCAAAAATAAAATTGGAAAGGCAAAAATGTCTTGTAAAAACTAACGATTGGGCAATTGGTTTTTACTGTTATTGCCGCGCCCCATTTGTTTGGCATTTCCGTATCGAGTGGATGGGCGTGGCACAAAGACCCAATGTGAAATACGTTAAGCCGACACTACGACTGTGACTGCGACACATTGTCTTTTCTTTAGCTTTCTGCATTAATTTCCACAACCGTGCATTTGTCCAGGAAGAGCAGGAAAAGCAGGAAAAAAATCATAAAATTTGATTTTTACAACTTCCTCCTTAAGTTTTGCATTTTCATTTTCTTTTATTTCTTTGCCACATTAATTTTAACTATTCTCTCCAAAAATGATTTTGATTGAGGCGTATTTCTTTAAGCCAACTTCACTTTAGGTAGGCCACAAAAAGGGGTGAGAGTTCATTGAGATGGTCTATGAGGGAAAGAGGTTTTCCAGAGGGAGGGTATGTGGGGGGGGGGGGTTTGGTCAACATTGTTTCAAAATACTGACAATTTCTAATTTATTGCAATTATGTGACGCATGTCACACTCAACTGACCAGCAGCAACAGCAACAGCAGCAGGCCACGTGACCCTCTCTGATTGGAAAACACTAAACCGATACCAGGCCAGAGCAGTCCTGGCCATTACACGGCACGAGAAAACAACTAAAAGAGGGCTTTACTGATGGGGGAGGAGGAGAGAGGGTTTGGTTGACCATTCTCTATAGAGATTTATTTTACGCTGATAACACGCTTAAGTAAATGCTAGAGACTCGACCATCGTCCGGCATACAATTTAAATGGCGATTAAATCTGCTTGGCATTGATGGATGTGTCCAAGGCGGCTGAATGTCTGTCTGTCTGTCGGTCGGTCTTCCCGTCTGGTTGTCTAGCTGGCGGCATTGTCAGCCAGTGTTGCTGTTGCTGGTAATGTTGCTGCTGTGGTCAGTCTGCAGGATGCGGCGCCATGTTAACACTTTTGTACAATTGCCAATTTTTCGCCCAGCCTCTCTGTGTAATAGTATGTGTATGGCGTGTGTGACTGTGTGTATGTATGTGTGTGGTTGTGGGAGTAGAATCAGTGAGTTGGTGGCTTTGTGGTGTTGTTGTTGTTGCCAACTGTGGGTGTGTGAGTATGGGCCTGGCATGCGGCTACACTTCAATATTCATTTGAACGCATAATTGATATTGACGAACAATGTTGCCGTGCCATTACAATGTTGCACGCAGGGGCGAAAAACCCAAAACCAAGAAAAGAAAAAGAACACACACACAATCACACTGCAGGAAAAAATTCAGTTTACGACCGATTGATGCAAGTTTATACCCTTTCAATATGGAGACATTATTTGCAGCTAATTTTAACGGCCTATATAGAAGGAATAATCATTTTAAATTTATCACAAAAATCAAGTCAAATTATTCAAACAAAATCTCAAAGATCCTGACAATTATTACTTTAATTTTAATTCCATATTTTTGGTAAATTTATTTATTTAGTTCAAGAAACTAAATAAGAAAATGAATACAATAAAAGTGGAAATAAATAATTATGTGGAATGGATATAATATATATAATAATATAGAAGTGGAAATATATAAATATTAAAGTACTTACAATTAATACGAAGCTTCACTCACTTTTACGACATCATACTCTTGATATCATTTCTGGAACATCTTTTTATATACGATTTTTAATCAAACCCGTTAATAAAAATCCTGCATTTATAAAGATTTAATCAAATTACAACATTTCAATGCATTTTTTCTGCAGCAGTGTATAATTGAAAAAATTCTAAAATGAATTTATAATTAAAAATAATAAACTATCAAATATTTATAATATAAGATATATTAAATAAATTTTTTCAGAAAGATTAAATGCTTAAACTAACTTTTGTTATTTCTTTTGTTATCCTTTGTAATATTGAAAGTTCAGTGCATATTTTCTTATATAAAGCTCTACCTACTTTTGGCAGTTAATTTTTATAAATTTCCATGTCATGTTGCATGTTCAATGTGGCATTATTTTTTCCTCAATATCAGTAGAAGGACCCACAATGCCACAATCTCACTGGCCTAGGTATATTGTATGTATCTTTTGGATTTTCTCCATATACAAATATACGCATATACATGGATGTACATATGTACATATATCTATATATTTCTCTTTTGTTTCGACTGCTTGTTGTGCTCGTCTTTTTCTATCTGTCAGTGTCATGTCACGTACGAGCAAAATGCA
Organism: Drosophila emarginata; assembly: GCA_037075365.1. NCBI lineage: Eukaryota > Metazoa > Arthropoda > Insecta > Diptera > Drosophilidae > Drosophila > Drosophila emarginata. The sequence continues at coordinate 7,322,604 of JBAMCD010000296.1, forward strand.
TTCAATATGTCCAATGTGCGTGAAGCTGTTGCTGATGTTCCTGTTGCTGCTACAGCAAGCTGCAGGAGTGTAAATTTAATTTAGTTAATTGAAACAATTTGTTGCATGCATGCGACAACAGCAACAAACACCAACAACTCAACAGAATCCCTGAATCTCCAACCACTCACCAGCAATGAGTTTTAACTGATTTTCGTTTGAGCATTTTCTTTTTACATTCAGCAAACAAAACGAAAAAAAATATATATATGTATATATAAAAAAAAAAAAAAAAATGAGGAAAAACATCGGTGTATGAAATACAATATAGACTCCTGCCCCGAAACATGTCAATTTGGTAGCCAGTTTGTTGTTTGTGTGTCTGGCATCGGGCACAGCGGGAGATCTCTTTTCAATTTGATTGAAATTGCACTCAATACACTTTGTATATTGATATATTAATTTATTTTACGGTTGCCTTTTTTCCTGTTTTTTTTTTCCCAATTTTTTTTTTTTTTAAATTCTTTGGTTAATTTGTGTGCAAATTGAGACAAAGACAAGCATATATAATTAACAGATTCAAAAATATATATTTTAAAAGTTGCATTCAGATCTAGCAATTGTAAATATTACGCATACGACCGGTGAGCCGTTTCAATTTTTATTTAAAGCTTTTACAGATATAAAACTTAGAATCTATTTCAGACTAAGATACGTTTCAATTGTAATAAAATTATTCATTTAAAAATCAAGCAACTGCAAAAAGTTAAATTGAAAATAACAAAATTTGAACCATATTAATTATATTTATTACAGATGAAATAATTATTTAAAATTGTTTTAAAATCGACTGTTTTCAGATCAATAGCAGAATTTTTATGGCTATTTAGATTTATAAGTTAGTTAATTAGTTTGTTTTATTTTGTTACAAAATTTCTAATTTCGGATATATTTATTGGTAATCTAAGGACTTAAACCAACCAAATGAGAATAAAGTGTTTAGATTTCTATATCTATATTTTATACTTTTCAAATTGCATTTAATTGTTTACTTGATTTAAAAGAGATTTTCAGTTCAATTTAAAGGAATTTGTAATCAGCAAATGGCCCAAGTTAAATCAAGATTTTCAAATCAAATTTTAAACGATTGGCAAATATTGAGAACATGCGAATTGCATGACTAATTCAAATTAAGCCTACAAAAAACTCATTTAAGCGTTAAAATGTAAATTACAATAATACCCTTAACACACATCAATTTTCACCCCTCACTCGAGTCGACTCGTCACGGCCAGTAAATATAAATACATACATACATACATACATATATAAATTTTACCTTTCTCTTCCACTAACACTAATATTCCCCCCTTTTGCCCTTGTCCTCTCCCTCCCTCTCTTTTTCCCACTCTCCGTTTTTCCTGCTGAATAAACACTTGGTAAATTTGCGTAAAATATCTGGTATTTACCTTGCACTTGATGCTAAGCAAACTATAAGATACATTCACTGCCCAGCTATAGAGAATATACATACAAAACATGGATATATATATGTATAGTAAGAGTTAGGGAGAGGGGGGTGGGCGGGTGTATATTTCGTGCGTGGCTAAATCAACATGAAAATTGTGAAAATAGACTCTCAGTCTTCCTTTTCGGACCAAGCTCGTTGCACATTTTGTGGCTTAGTTGTGGAAAGAAAAAGTCAGTTAGAGGAAAGAGAACAATATGTGCATATATGTATGTAGAAGAGAGGCGGTAGGGAGGTAGTTGGGGAGCCAACTGTCACTTTGAATGACAGCCCAAGTCAAGTGGCCCAGGCATTGTGTGTTACTATCGGTGTGTGCGTGTGTGTGTTACCTATACAAAATGTCGTTATGGAAAATGCATAAAACCAAACTAGAGAGTGAGCATAGACAACAATGTTTGTCCTCTTGAGTTTAGTTGTGTTTCGTTTCTCGTTTATGTGAGGTAAAGTGTAGGTGCTAAACTTTTATCACACATGTTCTCTCTTATATGTACATACATACATACATACATACATATGTATGTACACCCTGTATCGTTTAATTTAAATGCAAACTTTTGTGTCTCCCCCCCCCCCCCCCCATCACATTCCACAACAGTTTGAGGGCACAAATTGTCTTTGCCGCCTCCTTGGGTTGCAATTTCGAGACGCATTACGCATGCATGAATGCCTAAATAATGTTGATTTAACATTATCACGCGCTGTGACCCATCCCTTTCCAAAAATCATACCAGATATTGGTATTATGTGAGATGACGTCACTTGGACACAGTATACAAACTGTGGTCATCAGGTTTGGGTAGCCAACAATCAATGGATAAATGGATGGATGGTTGAATGATTCATTATATGCCGCTACCGTTTCTATTCCCATTGCCCTTTCACAACTGATGAGATTGCTAATTGGGGTGAAGCAAATTGCAATTGCCTTTTCGGTATTATGCATATATGTATGCAATTTCAATGAAATCGATCAATGTAAGTCCTTGTAAAATTGAATATTAACTTCAATAACAATTTTGTATTAACTAACAATTGTAAGCAATTTAAATATTCATTTACATAAAGTGATAAAAAGGTTTTCTTGGTTAGAATATCAATTAATATACAGAATTACCAAAACTAATACTACCTTTTTTTTTGGAATATAATTTAAGAATAAATATAAATAAAACTAAATGAATCAGAAGCTTTAATATTTATATTTTCGATTAAAAATATTTGTATAAATTTTTTTTGTAAAATTGACTAAATAAATTGAATTACATTAAAATAAAAAATTTATATAATCAATGTAGAATTTCTTTATATGAAAATATTTCCTTTTTAATCAAATTTCCTTACCTAATTAGTGAGAAAACTTATTACAAATGTTTTAAATGTTTTTTCTAAGAATTGATTTGAAATGTAGACGAGTTCTGGCTATATAAAGTTAAATTTATTTATTAGGATTATCTATCAATCTCTGCTTGGACATTTAATCTAAAAAAATGAATTGTTTAAAGAGTCTGTTGTTAGTTTCATTTAACTTTATTTGCCATGAAATATATTCAGGAAACTAGCTGACCATTTGATGGACAGGAAATATCCCTTCACATCATTTCATTTCAATCCGGTTTACTCATTCCATTCGATTCGTATGGGAATGACAACAAATAAGTGTAGATACTTCAAAATTGATTAAATGACAAACATCAAATAAACTGCAAGTAAGGAACAAGCAGCAGCAGATGCCTCCCTCTCGACCACACTAATTGACTGAATCAGTATATCGTTCTCTTTTTTTTTTTGTTTTCTATTATTCTATCTCTTTTCCCTGGGTAAGTAATTTCTCTGATGCGGTTGGTCGAGTTGCCAAGCAAAACAATATGAACATAATTATTAATTGCGAATAATTTTTCTTAAGACTCATTAAGTGCGACCGTCCTAATGCCGCCTTCTGAACACTCTAACATCAACCCACCCCTCCCACCCCCAACCATTGTCATTGTCCGCCCACGCTATGACAAACGAATTGACAGCACATAAATTAGAAAGTAGCCCACAGGCAGTCCAGAGAGATAGAGAGAGACAAAGAAAGACAGACAGAATGAGAGAGAGAGAGAGAGATAGATTGATTGGGAGGGGTGCAAATCTTTGGTCCTAGAAGTGGCAAATGTGTTAAGCCGTCGGAAGTGACATTTCTCTTTTTCTCATAGTAATAGAGAATCTCAGTTGGTTGTTGTTATTGTTGTAATTTCTATTTCTTCTCTTTGTTGTTGTTGTTGTTGTCACGTGTCCAAGCGTGTTTGGCGGCATGTTCTCTTCAGACAGTAGAAAGAGAGATTTAGTTTGTCCCATTGTCTAAATGTGGTCCATTTGTTTGCTTGGCCAAAAAGGACTCGATAACAAGGAGTGTTACAAATAGGCGTGTCTCCCTTTTGATTAGAGATTATTGTGAGAATTGAAACACGAATTTAATTTTTCTATATGTATGTATATACAAAAATATATGTTTTATATACAACATTTCGTAAAGAAAAAGATCTAAATAAATTATTTATAGTCAATATCTTTCTCATTCTCTATTATTTATGCTATTGTCAATTGATTGCTGCTGCTTTCCAATAATATAATTTGAAATTAATAATCAGATTGAAGTAATTTTCTTATATTTAAATATACATTATTATTATCAGATATTGGCCATTCCCAATCGGATTTAAAACATGTTAGAAATTCAACACTTTTCTCAATTATATCACATTTTTGATTTAAAAAAATTAGCCTCCAAAGAGAGATTTATATTTTCCATTTTCTAAATTAATTTTAATAAGAAAAATTTATGTAACGAATGGAAGTTTTAATAGCAGTTTCGAATGTATAAAATGGATATTCATTTACTATTCTAATCACAAAATAAATTAATAACTTTCTAAATATACTAATAATATTGCTTTAATGCTTTATTTTTTGGATCTTAACCGTTTGTTGCGTTTGTATTTTTAAAATCAAATAAAATTAAGTTGTAAAATTTTAGTAAATATTCTACTACTTCCGCTCGTAAAGTTGACTTTTACAACCAATTCGAAAATAATTAAACAAAAAAAAAAAAAATACAAGAATTTCTTTTAAAATTAAAACACATAAAGTTAGCATTTGCTTTTTTTTATTTTTTTTATAGTATGTTCCGGTAAGCTTATAAATCGACTAATTAAATCAACACCCTGTTTCTGCACCTGTATGCGATGCAAGATATATATATACAATACTTGTCTATAAGGTATATAGTATATGTATCGTAAAAATCGCACCAAAGAACCAACTATTAAATAATCGTAAACATTTTTATAACTGACAAAATTGAAAAAAAAGGAGAAAAAAAAAAACAACGAAAACAAAAAGAAAAACCGAAACCAACGAAAATGCAAATTGAGTTGAAACTTTACGCCTATTTGACTGCCTAAACACTTAATTATGGGTAGAATGAGTGAAATGGTGAGGGGGGGGATAAGAGAGGGAGACCAAGAGAGAGAGAGAGAAAGAATACGGTGACGGCAGCGACACATGAGGCGTTAAAAGGCCAAAAGGAATGACAGGGAAACGGAGAAAGGGCAAAATTAGCATACTAACTGGCTGGCCAAGAAGACGACCAAACCAATTTTCCAAGCATGAGGAAGTTGGTAGAGGGGGAAATGCAAGTGCGAAAGGAATTAAAAATTATCAAGACCCTCGCATCAAATGCATAAATTTTCCTTTTTTTTCCTCCCCCTCCCCCCCATTCTATTCTCAGTTGGGCGTGTTGAGCTGCAAAACTACTTTTTCGGTTTTACAAAATGCACACATTAATGTCAGGAACCTTTGACTAATTGCCCAACATGGGGTGTGTCTGTGTGTGTGAGTGAGTGTGTGCAGTAGCCTATATTTTTTTACCCTAAGGTTCTCTCCAGTAAGAGAAGGAAGCGGGAAGCGCGCTCACCTAAACGATAAGAATCGCCTAAAAGTCTATGGTAACAAGTGCCCAATGACTGGTAACTGGTAAACTGGTAAAATGGTGACTGGTGGTCGCTGCTCCGGCTGGTTTCTTTGATAAATTGTGTGCTAATGGAATGTCATGTCAGTGTTTGTTTGGGCGACTTTTAAAACCAAAAAATTTCGATAACAAAGCCGCAAATTGGCGTGGGCGTTTGCTAAGCAAGACATTCAAGGAAAGGAAAAGAAAAAACAAAAAAAAAACAGGTGAGGTGTGCAGCCAGGCATAAATGTCTAAAAGTGAATTATTGTTTAGGAAAAAACAAAAAAAAAAACACAGAAAAAAAAGGATTCATTTATGTCATGGATGATGTATTTGTTCGAAATGCACATAACACTTCCGTTGTGTGAATGAGCAATCCTTGCTTTCTTTCCACCAGATCCTTATCGACAGGAAATATTAGTGCAAAGTGCTGGGGCAGTAGTTAAGGTTTATCATTTTTTTTTTTTGTTTCATCTCCTACTCCAACATTTTTGGTATTCCCTCTTTTTTTTCTGTTTGGTTTTGGTATTGTTTATTTCCTATATAGTCGATTATTAATTGCCCAACATTAGCGCCTATTGTTTAGTATGGGGCTAAAAGGATGTGCTAATGGCGCCTAAAATTAGATCGGCATGGGAAATATAAAAGGTTATTCGAGTCTAAAGCTTTTGTTAATGATGATGAAGGGTAAAAGAGCATGTGCCCACCCAGGCTCGAGGAATGGCACACAAAAAAGGGGAAAAAGTCCTTTTGCTTATGTTAATTTAACTTGATTCACTATGGGAAATATTTCAATTTTAATTCTTAAGATTTCTAAGCATAATAAGATAATTGGAAACGACTCTTATATAATAAATTTACTATTTTCAGTTGCTCTTTAATTTGAAAACTACTTTTTTCAGACAAAAATTCTTCTTGAACTTTTATAACAAAATAAAAATTTAAAGTTTTTAAAAACAAAATATTTATTTAATTTTTTATATAAAAGAAGAGTTTTTTATTTGACAAATTGCTAAAGACTTTAAGATCTACTACTTATTATTACTTTCTATCTTTTCTTTTGCTTAGAAGAAGCACCTGGATTAGATACAGTTAACTCCTTGAAAGGATAATCTTCATTTATATGGATTCACATGGATTTTTATTGTCTTGCCAATTTTTTTAATAGTTTTTTTCTTACACATTTATTTTGCCACAATTAATGCGACATTTCAAAACATTTTTTTTCAATTCTATAAAATTAGCTTAAATATTATTTTTATTTATTCTATAAAAGAGAACATTTACCTACGACCAAGAAAAGTCTGCGAATTGATCTAAACTTTAGAAATCTTTTTCTTTATAGCATTTTTCAAATTAGTATACTTTTTAAATGTTAAACAAAACTTAAAAAAAAAATGAATATTATCATACCATTTGCAACTCAACCGCCATTTATTCCCCTTCCATTCCACATAATCACACTATTTATTGCCATGATACAACATTATTTTGTGCTCAGAACTCGCAACTTGCACGCACAATATTGATCATGATCATGATGATGATGATGATGATTATTAGCATCCCTCATTTAAACATCTGTTACATTTAAATATACCTAGCTAGACCAGGTCGTCGTATCTATGTATGTGTTAAAAATGAAATGGAACCCCATCCAAAGTGACGAAATTATAATCAACGGGGGGTTAAACACTAAAACTACCCAACCAACAGTTGTCTATCGAGACAAAAACACATTTTGATAAAATTAACTAAAAAACAGAGAGAAATGGAAAAGGAAAAGAGAAAAAGAAAAAAAATAGGAAAAGGCAACAGGAAAAGTGCCAAGTCAGGAGGCAATTTTTGGCTGCTGCACGTGCAATTCTTACAGTTTTCTTTTTTTTTTTCCTGGGTCCTGGGGACTAAGCGCATTAGGATTGTGTTTGGTTCTATTTTTTGTTTGTCGGCTGGTTTGGTAGAAATTTTTCAGTCTGAGGGTTGTTGGCCCTTTTTGCTTATTGTTTGCATATGTGTAACAATTAAACATTTGTTGCTGCCAGACATTTTTTATGCCCCAGACCTAGACGGGCACTATTCCACCACTCTACCAATTTTTTATACTATCATTAACACCGCCAAGCAATCCACCAACAACAAGTGCAAAATCTGCCAATGTTATCGGCTTAATTATAATTATGAGTCCCACGACGACGACGACGACAACGATGAAGAGAGAGTGGTAGAGCCGGGTCTATGTGTGTAGTGTACACTTGACTTGCATTTTGTGTGTGTGTGTGTTTTTTTTTTTTTGGTTTATTTGCCTTGGCCATAAACTTGGATTTGAATATGCTAGAGTTTTAAATATTGTGTGTCTGTGCGGCTGTCGGTTTATAATATATATCCGTATATATATGTACATACATATGTATAATCCGCTTAACAGCACATGTTAATAAAATGATGAAGGCACAACTGTAAAATATATCTGCACATATACATATATGAAATAATATCGACAAATGAAATTATACTGGCCAAAAGATTAAGGAAAAGTTTGAAAATTATTTGAATTGTAACTCAGATTTTTCCTAAGAGAGAATTTTATTTATATTAGTTAGTAATTGGATTCTTGGAATCCACCTGTTCCACCTGGGAATAGTTTGGTAAAGAAAACAATTTAATGTTTTATATTTACACAGTTCTGTTTAATTTTATACAAATTGAATTTCTATATCATAAAGAATTCATTGAAATGGTATTCTGACCAGTCTGAATGACAGTTTTGCGAAAAGCAAAAATTACAGCAAAATTATTGTATTATAGAGTAACAAAACTCTTACTTAACAATTAATAACGAAATAAATAAATAAAAGAAATCCATTTCTTAGTACAAATACATACAAAATAAGAAATCGTTTTCAAATTTTCTTATTAAATATTTAATCATTGACAATTGTATTGTATATTTTCCTAACTCCCTACCGCTTCTCTTTTTCTACACCGCTCTACCAAATTCTCTTTGGGTCTTTGTTGTAAGCGTTGCAACTTCCTAGAGACCAATTGAAAAACTTTTCAACTGTCAGCTAATTGCACCCCAAGGAGTTGGAAACCAAAATGCAGTCATAAAACACGCTAATTAACACACACACACATACAGTTACATATATATATATGTATATATGTAGTGAATAGTTTTCAGGACTTTTTCATATGTATTTTACATGGTTGAAAACTAATCTAAAACTGACCCCGGCACTTGACTTTCAGACGCAAAGCAAACTGAAACTGAAAAAAAAAACATCAAAAGCAAGAACAACAACAATAAGTCCAACCGCAGCTGTAAATTAAATGCTATTGCCCAACTGACAGTTGGCCAAAAGTTTCCTCATGTTGTTGTTGGTGTTGGTGGTGTTGGTAAATGGGCGCACAGGTGGGCGCGTCAGGCAGGACATGGCAGCTGTTTTCATTATGATTATTGACAGGCTGACAGTCACAGCTAAAGGAACTATTAGGTGAGGCGTTGACATTTGTTACGACCACCACACAGAGAAACAGATATATAAATGTACATATATATGTATATACATACATACATACATGTGTATATGTATATGTCTCCCATGGGGCAATCAGAAAGGTCATTAGAATTGACGGCTGGGCTTTAACTTCCTTGTTGACTTGTTTTTCAATGAACTAATTAAGGTTAAAGGTAATTAAATTGGTTACACCTGAAAGTTCAATGGGGTGAAGTTGATTAATAATATTATTTTCACATTTTCCATAACAAAAATTAACAGACAAAAAAAAAATTGTTTACCCATTTCCATTGAATCAATCAATCAATTAATCAAATTTTATCCAGACATTGTATACCAAAAACTACGATATTTTTGTGCTCCAATTTAAAGTGATAAAAATATATATTGTACATTTATAAATAAATTTATTTTAATTATTTAATAAGCGTTATGCCTTAGTAGTTGAATACTTATTTTGTTTGGTTATATGAAAAATTCGTTTCCAGTTTTTGTTTTGGAACTTTAAAAATAAATTCAATTGGATTTCTATTAAAAACTTACTAGGAGAGACTCTGTAATAAATAGAGATATATATAGATCTCAGATGTTTATAGATGCCAATTTACTTTTCAAATTGAGCAGTTTACATTTTAAGATTTATACAAATTGGCAAGAACCTTTACTTTTGCTGGGTTTCTGTAAAATACCTTTTACCAATGGCAATGGCAAAGGACAAGCGAGGCAAATCTGTTTCTTTTTTATTCTTTTTTGGTCGAGACAACCGAAACGACAACTCAAATGCAGGCACCCGGACCAAACAGGACCGTAACCCAACTCAAACCCATAATCGAAAAGTCCAGAATGAAACTGAGCCAACAAATATGCAAATAGACACAATTTTTAATTAGCAACCAAGCGCAAATTTCCCAAAGAGATGTCAGCAACAAAAGAGTCTCGCGCTACCATAAAACAAAAATCCATATATATATATATAGTACCTATATACATATATATATATCTACATATATCATATATTAGCAAACAAATTCATTAAAATGCGCAATAGAAAACATGAAACAAAATGCAACAAAAAAATAACACAACAGAAATGCTAAAAAGGAGAGCAAAAAAAAATTTAAAGGAAAAACGCAGGAAAATGATTATTAAAAATCTAAAATAAATAAAAGATGAGAACTTTTTTCGCCTTTGGCGAATGACAGCAGCTGTTTGCATATTGTAGATTTATGTTAAGGTAGATATTCAAATACCCTATATACATTTATAGTTAATGGAAGGGTATATTAAATCGAGATATTAAAGTGTCAATATATTTATTTTAATTTATTGGCTAGACAAACTAAGGTACTGAGATTTAAGGATTTTGAACATTATTTTGACCATAAATGAAAATTGCAAAATAATAATAATTAAATATTGATTTTAACCGCATTTTCTATGAAAAAGACACAGCAACAAATTATAAGATTTGTTTTTTACAATTATTTAGGTTTATTTGATTACTCAAAAATAATGAATATTAGTTGAGACTTAAAAATTTAAGTTAATACGTATCATTATAAAATGAAATTAAACAAATTTTTAATTTTAAATATTACATTTAAAATCATTACAGTGTCGAGGTATTGTAATTTTCATTTAAAGATGATTTCAAAGTTAAACCAAATATATTTAATTAAATTGCAGGGTAACTTTAAGTTGAATATTCTATATGCTTGAGGAATAAATTTTTTTTGTACTTCCTGTTGCAAAAAAAATAAAATAAAATACAAACAATTTTTGTACATACTTTCGCTGCATAATCATTTGAAGTAAAAGCGCCAGCCGACGCCATCAATGTTGCCGTCTGTTGCGAGGCAAAGAAAATTCGCTGCCGGCATGTTGCTCCGAGTATCCAAAAACATATATACATATATACATATATACATGGATACTAGACATCATCCAACAAACCAAAAGTCCAGACAAAGAGAATGTTTTTTACCACTCGCGGGAGTTGCCTTTTTGAACTTGTTGTGTTGGACTGTTTATTCGCGCATAATTCACTCATTAATCATAACGTTTTTCCTACTTTTTGCGCTCTCGTTTTTATTTTTTTTTTTTTTTGCCATCAGACATTTGACGTGTTGGTCCCCAAACCATTCAATGAAGAAATACAAAAAAGGTGAATGGAACTTGAATGTAAATATGCATATTTAACTTGAAACGAATGAATGGTTTAGTGAGTAACTCTAGCTAGTTGATAGTTAATTAGCAACAAAACGGAAACAAAAAAAAAAAAATAAAGGATATGCAAATGCGCAAAAAAAAAAAAGAAAAAGAAAAAGCCAACTAACATGTCAAAACTTAACTTTTCTTATACACAGAACTTGAATTTACTTTTTTTTGTTTACTTTAAAGCAAATATCCCATAAACAAAACTAAAAAATTTCCTTTAGAAAACAGCATGTAATTTTTCCCAAGAATCTAAATATTTTATTATAAGGAAAGCAGATAGATAGCGAATATGAAAACCAAACCAGCCTTAGGCATTTTAAAATTATGTAAGTTGGCAGGGAAATATTCAGTAATATTTTGTTTTTCACTTAAAATTTTGAGTTTTGTTTTCAGTTTTAGCTTATTTTGTTTAACGTGGTTTAGGTTTAGGTTTTTGTTTCTTTTTCTTTTTTGAGCTTGGCATGAGAGATTTACGAATTTTGAACCTAGGCTTAGGACAATCTAACTTCCTTTTGGTTAAGATTTTCACTCGTGGGCATCGAGGCTTATTCCTCGGCTGTGGGCACCGAATTTTCACCTTTCGCTCACGACATCCAGATTTCAGCTTCTTCCATAAATACCGAGATCTTGCCTTTAGCTGTGGGCACCAAAAGCTTGATTTCGACCGTCTCCACCATGGCATAACCTTCGGCTGTGGGCACCGAAGCCTTGGAATAATGGATGATAATGATGACAATGATGATGATCTCGATTGTTCTCGATATTTCTTTAATGTCCCTGCAACGTCAGAGCTGCTATAATTCTCTAGGTTCTCTGCTTCAGTTGATCTTGTCCGGTAATTAACCGGCCAGTATGAGAGACATTTATTTCTGCAACCGATGGTTTCTTTGCGAATTCTCCGTTCATCGGCTGCCTCATCTGATTTGATACATACTAAAGAAAACAAAAAAACCAATGTATATAAAACCATTTAAAATATTTTCTTACTATTTTCTTGGCCTATTACATTTATTGCGTTTTCTTCTTATCTTTCTTCTCCCGGTTAACTCATCTAAGTCGCTATCTGAGTCTGCTAAATAATTTTCGCTATCATAATGATGTTCAATGATACTGACATTCGATTCCGAAGACATTTTTTTCTAGAAAAGAAAATTATTTATAACAATATAACATTTGTTTCTTATGGTCAATTTATTAATACTTACCCTTTTGATTATTTTTATTATTATTACTTATAAACTTGAGAAATATTTTTTATAAGAAAGTACATATATGTAAATTTATAATATTAAAATTTCCGATGTTGTTTGCTTAACGTTCATACGTGAAATGAATTTATTTAAACTGTGTCTCAGTCTTTCAATTTTTTTCATTTTGAGTTTAAATTCATTGCTTATTTTGCACTGAATTTCAAAAATCAAAAATTAAATAATTTACTGTTAATAATTAAGAAGAAATATTGAAGAAGAACCAAATTAGACAATATATAAAAATGTGGTAATTGAGTAAAACTTCCAAAAAAGTACAGCAAAAATATTCACTTAGAGCCGGCAAAGAGAAAACATTTAATTAATTTGTTTTTGAATATGTAAACTATAAAGAAAAATATGAGTTCCCAAATACACCGTTCTATTAGCTTCGGTTAGTCGGAAAATTATGATAAAAAAATGATAAAAAAATTATGAAAAAAAATTATGATAATATTCTTAGATTTTCTTTTAAAATTAGAATACATTTGAAAGATATGTTTAAAAAGGTCTTTTTTAATTTCTATACAATTTTGTTTGCATTTATTTCTTAAATATTAACATTTAAAATGATTTTAACTTAAATTAGTATTACTTTTGTATATTCAATGATCACTGGTCAGTTAAATACTTCATGCATACATTAGTATATAGACAATATAAGTCAACCAAGCAATTTCAAATATGGATAAAAACCTGCTCAAAATTCTGGATCTCAATCTCAACGTGACCAGCAAAGCAATGCACAGATTTCGCATTTCCATTTGCAGTATATCGAGTGGAAAGGGTGTGGAGAGTGGTTGATAATATGGGAGGGGGGAGTGAAGTAGTAGAACACAAAGGCAAAAGGAGCCGCCGCGCACTTTTATGACATGCAACAAAATTGAATTTTATGAATGGTTCTCTCTTTTGGGTATTTATGAATTTTATATTCTTTGTAAGTTATAAAAAAAAAAAAAAGCTCTTAGTTCTTTCATTCTTTTCGTTCGTCTTAAAGAGAGGTGGGAGGGGAAATGGGTAGTAGAACGACCGATGACAAGTAAAATTCTACGAATGAAATTGAACATGACAATTGTGATGAAACTTGTTCTAGTCATACAGTGGGGCCAATGACACCAAAAATAATAAACGAAAAACCAAATAAACTTCAACTGTAGTTAATTTTTATATTGATATCGAATTGGATAGTCCAATCAATAAATTAATCTTATTTTAATGAATTAATCATAATTAAATTAAAAACAATTAACAACGAATAGAAGATTCCCTGTTTACTTCAACTAAAGTTAATACATTGAATTTGACAGATTTCAATTTTTATTTATAGTTGATATATATACATAAATGTAGTAAAACAGATATACTTATATTTAAAAAATTTTATTTTAATGAATTATAGATCAACAATAATTTATTCCAATTTTACAAGCTAAATATATGTAAAATAATAAATTTAGTTTGAATTAATGAATTAATCGTTTTAGCTTTTAAACAACGACTAAAAACTACTTAAATTTAGCACAACTGTACTTCAGTCAAGCATAATGTTTATTTGTTTGAATTTTGTACCACTGTAAGCGAGTGGTTGTCGCTCTTTCAAAACCATTGCAAGCTATTAAAAATGCCATCTTTACAATTCATTTGAAAAAGTTTCCCTTCATGACTACCACCTCTATCCCATCCCCCCTCCCACCTCATTGCCCCTGTCACCACCCTTCACCGTCTCCTCTAGCAATTTCAGCCATTTAACTGCAAACCAAACAATCGTAAGAAATGCTTTTGTATGTATGTAGAATATAATCCACCAAAAATTTTTAAGACCTTTTTTTCGGCTAACGCTTAAGAAATTAATTTCCCTAACAATCCTCATAAATATGTTGGGTTGGGGGGGGTTGGGTTTATAGTGGGGGTGGGTTAAAGCTGGCCGCCTGCTTGAAACACACGCACTGCACCACACCGCACCGCACCGCAATCCACTACAAAGCTCAATGAAGCGCTTAACCATTAAAATCAATCAAAGTAAATTTATTAGGCAACAACATTGTTAGACAACGACGCCTTTTTATTAGAGAAAAGCTAGCGAAGTAGCCATAAAAATGCAGCAATGAAAAATCAAATCAGCCAAAGAAAAATCTGAAACCAAAGAATGAACAAAAAATTATGACCCATATTCTGCCCCTCTACCTCTCTTTTCCCCTTGAAGCCAAGCTTCAACTTCATAGTAATGGTTTAACTGTCCAAAAGATGAACCCCATTGAAATTCTATGTAGTCATTGGTCATCTGAAGTTGCCGTTTCCATTGACACTTTTTATGGTTAAGATAAAGTTTTGGACGAATTGTTTGATATTTTCCTTCTTTTTTTTCATATTTCCGTTTTTAGTGTTCTTTTTTCGGTTAGGTAATTAAAATGCATTTGTCAGACATTGTTAAGTACGAGAATGGGTTATTAAAATCAATTTAGCATAAAAAGTTTCTCAACAATTTAGTTTGAGAAATGCTTCAATATCAATAATAATTTGAAATTATCATAATAAAGTTGCAACAAAGGAAGTCGATTCAATGTTGTTAATTTATTCGTTTCTCTCACTATTTCTCTCTCTCTGTTTGTCTGTCTGTCTGAACTTTGTACATAGAAGTCAAGGTCAAGTGTCCTATCGTTTCAGGTAGACTTCACATTAAAAAAATTCTCTAGTCGTTAGTCTTTGACTAGCCAAAAAGGTTATTCCATTTATCTTTAGTTGAAATGAATTCCAAGAATAGAACTGCCTAAAAGGAGAAACCAACCAATTGTCTCTAGTTTCCAAGAACTGAATGGGATGAGCTATTCCAATTAATGTTAGTTTTTTTGTGAATTTTTGTGGTCGCATCTCGCAATTCTCGGAAAGTCTTATATAGACTATAGAAGCGGTTATTAATAAAGTGCAAAAGAAATAGCAAAAAATGGCAAAATTGAATCAATGAAAGGGCCAAAATATACAAATTTCGTTAAAATCCAAGGAGATAAGCCAAATTTTAAAATTTTAATTTAAAAATTGTGCGATTTGTTAAAACCAAAAATAATACAAAAAAGAAAAAGTTGAAAAAGAAATAGAATGCAAAAAATTTAATTTAATCAAGGAAAAATGCTGGAAAAAAAATTAAACATTATTCTTAAGATCATTTAGGCTTGAACTTATTTAATATTTTAATAATTCTTTACTTTTAATTAATTTTTACTCAAATCTAACTACAATTTTAGTAAACTCACTTAAATGTTTTATTGCATAATAGAAAAAGTTTTTTAAATAATTTTTTTTTTTTTGTAAAAATTATGATATCCCAAATGTAATTTAATCTTTAATTTGGGCAATTTTCACCAGTAACCAGCAACAACTGCTGGCAAATTTTTGCCAATTTTTCTTTTTCATCTGTCTCACTATATCACGTCTCCCCGTTGTGTTTGCCTCCTTCCTCTTGCCAGACAGTTTTTCAGCAGTTTTCATTAGCGCCAACTGCTCGAGAAAAATATCAAAAATATGCAAATTCTTTTTTTTTTTTTTCTTTTCGATTCACTTTGGCAAAGTCACGATCTTGTGCAAACAATTTGCTAGGATGATGTGGATGATGATGATGAGAATGATGAGGATGAGGAATTGTTGTCATTTTCCATTTTCAGCAAGCGCATTGATAAAATGATTGATTACACGCAGCCGTCGCATCATTTTTTCCCCCCTCATCGCTCTCTTTTACTCTCGCTGATCTGTGGCATGCAAAAAATTGCAAACATTTTGCAATCAAATTAACTCTTTGGACATTTAAGCTGACTTTGTGACAGACACCAAAAAACGAACGAACGAACGAACAAAAAGAAAAAAAAAAACTCGAAATAAAAGAAATTTATCAAAAAATTGTAAATTGCCAAAACCATTAAAATTATTAAAATCATGCTAGCTATCTCTTTTGCACTACCCCGAGGGGTTGGTCCAAGGGGATTGCGGAGGGGGGGGTGAAAAAAAAGAGCCAGAGAAAAGAGAAATAAGAGGCGTGTCCTTTGAAATTTATCAACTCGTTGCGGCAATGATATGCAAAATCCGTTTCCGTTTTGCAAATTGACAAAAGGATATTCTTCCCGCTTTACCCCCTCCACCCTCTTTCACTACTCACAATTCCTCTGTCTCTCTCATACTCTTGTGTTGCGCATTTTGAGATTGAAGGGATTAAGAAACCAAAGGAAAGTAAAAAAAAAAAAAAAAAAAACAGCCGTTCCATTCACTCAATTGAACGCCTTTTAAGTCAGCATATCGGAACAATATGAAATCCAACAAGTTCTCTTTAATAGAAATTAATGCAAATTTTTGTGAATTTAGAAATCAATTTAACTATTTCGAAAATGGTTAAATTTCAGTAGACTTATACAAATTGTTATGAAAAGTCAAGGATTTAAATGAGCAGTTTCTAAAACAGAATTTCATATTCATATTTTTCAAATAAAATTTTCAATTAAAAAATTTGAAAAGAAACAAAGACTGTAAAATAATTGAAAGTATTTAATAAATCGCCTTTAAGAAATTGTAAAATAGTCAAAAATAAAAAACAATATATTAACAGTTGAATTACTAAAATGAAATCAGGATTTAAATAAAAAGAAAAAGTAATTCAAGCATAACTTCAAATTTGAAGTTTTTCTTACAACATATAATTACAAAAAAAAAAATCACTTTTATGTCTATCTGTTTTTTTTTTTCTCTCTCCCAACGTAACTATTTTTAATTAAAAAAATTGAAAACTTACAAAAGCATAATCTAAATCAAAAATTATACTTAGACCCTGATTTATGACCAATTGCTTTTCGTACTTTTAGTAGCAATAACATGTTGCTCTTACCTGTTTGACTGCTTAGTCAACGCTGGGATAATTTAATAGTTAAGCAACGGTTATTACCATATTCAATCTTAATGACTAACTTCTTCTACACGTAACTCCAATGATTCCCACCCATTTCTTATGGCCTTCTTGAAATGGTCGTTCTATCGCCACATTCATCGCCAGACATACATACAATGGGGGCGCAATAGCTACTGCCCATTTTTGGTTAGGTGTTGTACATTTTGGCTAGCATTTTTACAGCCTCAGAGTTTCAGAGTTTGTGGAACCATCCCATACATAAAAACGGTTTGAATGCGAAACATTCATCTAAAGGCTATAATAAGATAAGGCATTTTCCTTGCCACATGAGCATAAGCTGACGATGGTCCTCAGTCTTTTGGCTTATGCGACCGGTGACGTTTCTCCTCATAAAAATGCACACAATTAAACGCAAAGTTAATGGCGTCCATTTCACCATTTCAACATTTTCACTATGGGCTAGATTTCATTTCCAGCTACTACGGATACCAAAAACCCGAAAAAGTCACTTTAACGAGGCCATTACGTGTAAATGCTGCTGATGAGGTGACGTTGATGTGTAGGTGGATGGATTCATGGATGGATCCATGGATGGATGAATGGATGGAGAGGGGTTTGAAGCAAACAATTAAAACGCTTCTCGTGCTTCAATCTAATCAGCAGACAAACATCAATGCCAAAGCGCCTTAAATTATGCTACACAAATCGAATTTATGACACTGCCCAAACATTTTACGCAATGAACTTAACTAAAGAAATAAAACCAAAGTCCAAAACCGAAAACAATAAAAGTTACATTTGCAAAAGGCAAAAAGAGTGACAAAGACAGAGAGAGAGAGAAAGAGGGAGACAGATTTAAAGATAGAGTGAGCGAGATAGATAGATATGTATATAGAGAAATCAGTCGGTAAGCCAAGGTGTTCTTCAGCAAAGATTAGGGTGATGCTGACTACTACCAACTCCCAGCTCTTAGCTAACGTCTCCAGTTTGGTTTTAATGTCTATTTTGTGTGCCATTTACGGACGACACACACGCGACTGCCGCAAATACCCAAGAGACCGACAGACAAACACATAGAGAGAGAGAGAAAGAGAAAGATAGATAGAGTTAGAGACAGAGAAAGAGATATACACGAGATGTTGGCTAAATGACGTTGCCTTTTAATTTTTATCTCAAACATTGCAAACAGTTTTTATTGTTGCTTTTAACTGCGTTGCCGTCTGTTTTCCTATACACCCTCTCCCGTCGCCCGTTGCTAGTTGCCCGCTCTAAGCGTAAAGCCAGTTGCAACTTTTGCAATTTGCCAAAATGCCAAACGCGTTTTTGCACGGCATCTGTTTTACCTCTAGCCCTCCCCACACACACCCACACCTTACCAGTAAACAATTCCATTTCCTATCCACCATTTGCACTGTCTCTTTAATTTAAATTCCAACTTATTTATCGGTTTTTATATACCTATACAAACCAAGTTGGCAAAACGATAGAATGAAAAAAAATTAACAACATTTCTCTGGACATTCTTTAGAAAGTTTCAATTGACATTCAAAATTAATGTTCCCTTTAAAAGAGGAGAGTTGAGAGCTTGTAAATGAATAACAATTGTTGAGATAATATATATGTATATATTTTTATGTATAAAATGCTTGAATCAAACTTTGTTAAAGAAAATATATTAAACATTTATTTAAGAAAAAATTTTTCATTTTTTAAAACATTTCTTTGCTTTCTGTTTTGTTCGAAAAAAACTAAATTATATTTCATATTTTGCCTTTATTTAATTATAATTATAACGTTAAATTCCAATTTAATAATAATTAAAAAATCAATTTTGATAAAATAACTCCAAAATAATATATTTTTTTTCTTAGTTTTGAAAATATTTCCTATTAATTTTTCATCGATTTTCTGCGTCTTTGATTCTCCAATATTATCTGTAGTTTTTCTCAATGAGAGATTAGATAAGAGAATTATTGGATTAATATAAATCCCATGAGATTTATTATTAACATAAATGCCATTATTTAATTATCTTAATTTATTATTGGGGAAAATTGTATTTGTAATTTTTTTCCACTATGAAATTCGTTTCATTGTATTTTTGTGTCACAATTTGGCTCTATTACTCACTTGATAGTCGGTCTTCACCCTCGGTAGCCCACCTCGAATGGAATGCATAAAGTGAATATTCGACCCCGACCTCGACCCAGACCCGGACCGGGACCCGGACCTCGGTGCCGTCTCCCCACCATCTCTGCTTAAAGAATTGAACCGAGACAATCGAGCGACCACAAACAGCGAAAAGGAATGGAATGGAATCCCAAAAACTGGCTAATAAATCAATGGACATTGAGCCAACTGTCAGCATTGTGTGTGCGCGTAATAATAATGCCAGCAAACTGGTCAATAATAAACCGCAAAAGACACACCAGACAGACAGAGGGAGAGAGAGAGAGACAGAGACAAAGACAGAGACAAAGAAGAACAGCAACAAATGTCACCAATGAAAAAGACTTCATGTACAACTGGTCAAGCGTAAGAAGAAGGAACTAAAGTAGAAGGAGGAACAGGAACAGGATTGGGAGAGGGAGGGGGATGGGAGTCGTAGCACCAGCAGGACATTTGAATTGGTGATGAAGGAAGAAGATTTATTTCACATACAGAAAAATGCAATGAAATAAAACGTATTAAGTCATAAAATGCTTCAGGCGAAAGCGGATTACCGAAGTGTGAATTGCTATGGTCATATATATATATATGTATATATATATATATATATAGAAAAAGCAGCTCACTGGTCAAATCTAATTATGCCATATAAAAGAGACAGGACCAGAGCAAAGAGAATCAAAGAAATGCATCGATAAAGATGGACAGACAGACAGAGAGAGAGAGAGAGAGAGAGATAGATAGAGAAGGAGAGATGGACACACACACAGCGGGGGCATTTTGGTGGCAAAAATTTATGCGGCTTTTGTTTTAATAAAAATTTTTATCATTGCTTATAAATAGCCAAAAAGAAAAAAGGAACTGAATAAAGACAAGCGAAACAAAATGAAACGAACCATGTGCGCATAAATCTCTCCCAAGAAGGATTCCAACAACAACAAGAACAACACGAAAGAGAGAGAGTGAGAAGAGAAGCAATTATATGCAATTTATGCGTAGGAGATGGAGTACATACAAAAATAGAAGAAAAACTTTCTCATAGAATGAGAATTTTCCTCAATTGAATGTCTTAACCCGAAACTGCTTAGAACGTTTGTCTTGTGCGCCCTCTCCCCCTCTCTCTCTCTCACTCTCTCTCTCTCTGTCTTGCCAGTTTTTATCAAGTCCAAGCTGCAAATTTATCAGCTGGCATAAACTTTGCGTTTCTTCTTTTCTCTTTTTACCATTCCTTAGATTCATCCTTTCTACTGTCTTGCATACCCTTTGCCAATGAGTTCAACTGACTATGGCTAGAAGTTGAACAAACTATTATTATTTAATAATATAATTTAATTTAAGATAATCAAAATTTTAAGTTTAAATCGACAAAATTTTACCATTAACATGAAAAGTGAATTGTCGAAAAAAAACACTATGTCAGGGTAGTGTTCAATATTCTCAGAATTGTAGTTAGTCGAAAAAAAAAACTGAAGATTTAAAACAGAATTTAACAAAAATAAAATTTATAATTACTTTTTTTTTAATTTTCTTTTTTAAAAAATGTTGTTTTCTCCTTTTTACATTTTTTGTTTTTTATTTACATTTTTTTTTCTAAATTTGTTTTCTTAAGATTTTCTTTCTTAAAAAGGAATTCGAGTTTCTTTTATGTACTTGGGTTTGTTTTTCTCTTTCTGATATTGGTAGAATAAAAATCAGCTTTATCATAGACCTTTTATACTAAAAGAAATATTCCTGCAAGTTCTGTTGCAGAGTGATGGAAATAGTAAGTGTATTAAAAAAATTTAGTACTGATAAAATAAATTTAAAATCATTTTTTTTATTCTTCTACGGTTTCTTCCTTTCTGACCGCAGATAAGTTTTCTTTTATTGCAGTTGGGCGCTTGGGCAACCCCAAAAAGTTTTATTGTACTTCCTGGCAAGGAAATGCTCTTTTTCGAATTGCTAACAAAATAAATGCAAGATGTCACCCCTTCCCCTTTGCACTACTATTTTTCCTCTCCATCTTAGTGGAGAAGCCTTTGTCTCCTATTTTTGCTATATCTCGGTCTAAGGAAAATTAGAAAACTACAAAGCGATGCCTGCTGCTGCTGCTGGTGCTTGGTCATTCAATTGAGACCCAAGAATTGTATCTAATTTAAGATGAAGGAGAAAAGTTTTTAAACAAATTAAAATAAGATACTTGCTTCAGTTACGGTAGATGCAGCTGTTGTACAGCAATTAAATTAAATTATTGATTGAGATATATACATATGTACATATACTAAAATGGAATTTTAAAGTATCTAGGGAATATCTACTAATGAAAATTAGTAGATCTAAAGGCAAAATGTGAATTTAATATACATATATAAGTTTAATATATAAATTTCTTCTCTGCCCATATTATTCTACAAATTATATATATATTTGTCCCGATGGCATCATCTTTTCTTTTGTTTGACTTTTTCTTTTTTTTTTGCTCTGAAATCTACTCGTATCTACAATTTCTATTAAAACACTTTGGCCAACGCTAATTAAATGTTTGAACAATGGCAACAGGAGAAGCAGATGAAACTAAATCAATAATCAAGTTCTAGTCCGAGACCGAGTCGGAGTCCGAGTCCTTGAAGTACTTTTTACACGCGCTGACATTTCTCTATCGCACTTGGTCGCCTTGACTTTGACACCCCCCAGCCAACGCATTGTCCTTGAGCTTCACGCAAAAATGCCAAGGACAGGATTACACGTCAATTGAAAGCAAACGAAACGGAATCAAAATGAAAATGGGGGATAGAGATGAGAGAAGAGCGTAAAGGAGAGTCATATCACAAGGACACACAAGCACAAAAATGTGGGTAGACAATTTGTATATGGGGACTGTGACTGGGATTGAGACTGATCCTTTTCAAACTACTTAAACATTTCGTTTCTTATTTTTTTTCTTTTTTGTCCTTTTTATGCAAATGCTGACGCGGCTGCATAATTGCAACCATAAATCTGAGCAGTCTCAACTTGAACTGACTGAGCCTGCCTATTTGAGATGTCCTCCACCTTCGCATCCTCCATCTTTACCTTCATCACCACCCATTCCGGTTTAAATGTTTTTAATTTTTCCGTATCATTGCATTATATATATACAATTTTTTTTTTTTTTTGTTCTGTTTTTGGTCTCCAGCCTCTCGCACTTGACACTGGCGACAAGAGGCAAAGGTGCGGACGGACTGTAGTGCCAAAAGGAAGCGGGGAATCAGTCGGTCCGCCCTTCAATTTCCATTACATTTGCAGCTGTGTGTTAGCTATCGATGTCCTTTTGTGCGCCCTGTCATCTACTTCTGGTTTTTCTTTTTTTTTCTCTCTCTCTCTCTCTGTCTTTTTATTCTGTAAGATTTGAAATTTATGCAAAGTACTCGATGTCGCCGCACTCAGCGCAAATAATGAGCAAGCCCGCATTTCCTGCCACGTTTTTTTTTCTCTCTCTCTCTCTCTCTTCCTTTTGTGGCAAAGTATCTCTGTGTAACTGTTTGGGAGTCTGTGGGGGGAAGATGGCCCTGTGGAATGGAAGTTCAAATGGAGTATCGTCTGCGTACAACTTGATGTATCTTCTTGCCATTTCGTCTGTTGCACATTACCCCCTTCCCACCAAACAAAAAAAAAAAAAAAAATACGAGAAAAATACCAACGAATGAACAAAACAAAAAAAAAAGAAAATAACAGGGGAAACTTTGATGGCAAACTTTGATACTTGAAATATTTTCGGGGTAGGGCAGGCTGAAAAGGTGAATGCTACAAATTTTTTTACAATTTTATTTATGAATTTTGTATTATGATATAAAAAATGTCTGAGACATTTTGCATTAAATAAAAAAAAAAGAAAAAAACGTCTTAAATCTTGATTTGAAATCAATTGTACAAATCTTAAAGAAATGAAAACGGTTTAACAATTTCTCTCTTATTTCTATAGAAAATTTGGATTTCATCTTTTTTTTAGTGTTCTCTAAATTTGAAATATTTCTTTATTTATTATTTTTAATATTTAATCATTTATCATTAATTCCATTTCATTAAAGCGTGACCACAAGTTAACCCTTGATGGCATCTTAAAGATGCCATTTAACCTCTCTCTTTCCCCCTTTTGTACATTTTTCAAGTCAAGTCAAAGTTCAAAAGACAAAACATTTACTCAAAATGTCCATCTGTTAGATGGAAAAATATCTAACAAGATCCTGTGGAAAATGGCAAAAGAAAGAAGAAGAAGACGCCAATCGCTTACAATTTGTTACAATATAAATGACTTATGTACGCGGCAACGTCCAAAAAACTAAGATATATATGTACATACATATATATATAGATATAAGTATATATAGAAGCAGCTGCTGTTGATTTGTCTGCCTCTACTCAAACTCATTTTGCTTATCCTTAGAACATTTTATCCATAAGCATAATAAATTTTTACGCTTGAGCGCCAAAAACTGAACTGAAACAAAAATTCAAAGGGAACCGATTAATTATCATTATGCCGATTGGTTTTATACACTTCCATTCTTTTTTTGTCTGACCTACAAAGAAATCTTGGGATTGAATTAAATATTAAAAATTATAAATTAAAGAGTTAAAAAATATAGAAAATTTTAAACACCAAAAATCTAATTTAAAATGTCTTTCACAAGTTTAAAAAACGGATCTATATATAATTTAGAGTAAAAAATTCTATAAAAGCAGATTTTTAATTTCAAAAAGTATATTTCTAAAATCAATTCAAGGATTGAAAATTAATTATTATATACTTTTATAGGATTGAAAATTAATTATTATATACTTTTATACTATAACTGTCGATATTCACTTAAGGGAAACATTTGCTATATTTCAATAGAGAAACGTGATGATTATCATTTAATTGAACATACTAAATAGAAATGAAGTTTTTAAAGTAATAAAAACAATAGAATTATAAATTTTTCTCAGCTATTTTATTCATATTGAATCTGTATTATATAGTTCCTATATCCCAGGTAGAAAAAGGAACAGATAAACCTGTCTAAATGAAGTTAATTTAAATTTCATACATATGTACATACATAAATTTATAATAAATTTATATTTATACATTTTATAAATTTAATATAAACAAAAAATATGTTCTTCATTCTAAATCAAAATATGTATTAACCCTTTTGAAGTAAGAGTATCGAAATGGAAGGAAAACCAAAATAAACTATAAATTTATAATGCGCGAAAGTAATTTTATGACTTTGCGGTTTTAGCTTTGGTTTTAGCCAAAGGTTTCTTTTGCCAAGAGTTTGGGTGGGGATAGATGGATGGTGGAATTGGAGAAGGCGAAGGAGATGGAGGTTATGAAAGTGTGAAGACAAAACTTACAGCCATTGTAAATCAAAGTGCAAGTTGTTGGTCCATGATGTTATCACAGCCGTTGCTGTTGTTGTAGTTCGGAGGCAAAAATAATAATAATAAGCGCCCGGCGTCGCCATATTTATTTGATTAACTGCTTCTTGCAACACTGGCAGAACACACACACACACACAATCCATATACACGCACACCCAGTAAGTGCAATTATAGATACACATGATTACAGACAATAAATTGTTGTTTTGACACTTGTAATGGCTGCTAGCTGCTTTGGCTGCTGCCTTTTGCAACATTGTGGCAGAATGTTGCCTTCTATATACTCTTGTCCTCGACCTCGCCTTCGCCCTTGCCCTTTCCCCATTATCCACATCCAGGAAGCAATCTTTAAACTCTACAATGCTGGACAATTGCCTTGTTAATGCCTCCACTTCTCTTGTTCTCTCCATTCTGATGGGGGAGGGGATGGACATACAAAATTGTTTTATTGTCGACCAACAACAACAACAACAGCAGCAGCAAACAAAAATAACACAAAAAGTATAGAATAGAATTTCATTTTTTTTTTTTTTTTATTGCAAATTTATTCAAATCGTTTGTAATCTGTGTGCTTCTCTTTTCCTCTCAGTCTCTCTCTATCTCTCTTTCACTCACTCTTTGTATTTAAACCATCTCCACATTCATAGGCCATTAAAATGTGTGTGCTCTTATTATGATTATTATTATTATTACATTTGGATCTTTTTGTTGTTGTTGTTGTTGTTGGTGGTGGTGGTGCATTTTGATATTTTTCTTTTTTTTTGTTGGTGGTAGCAGTGGTCCTTGTGGTTAAGTGGTCCATTGTGTGTACTTCTTTTTCCTGACAATTTCATTTCTTGTCCCGCTTATTATGTGGGCGGCAAAAAAACAAAAATAAAATGAATTTGTTTTTTGTTAATAGGTTTACGATTGTATATTATTTGTTTCCATCTTTAAGGAATTCCAAATGCTAAAAAAAAAAAAACGTTTTCCATCTCTTAAATTTACTAAAGTTATATTCTGGCTTTTATTTAGATATTTCTATATATAATTTAGAAGTTTTAGTGAATCATTTGAAAAGGAAAAGACTTGATTTAAATTAATTAAAAATTCACAAAGTTTTTCATTTCTGTCACAGTTTATTACTTTTCAATTAAATATTTAATTATATAATGTTAATAATAATAATAATAATATTGTTAAAATTAGAATTAGAATTTTTATATATTTTTGCTTATTTGGAATTCAAACATATAATTTTCAAGTAGAGAAAAAAATATTAAAAAGATATTAAATAAAGCATTCCAATGAATTCTTCTTAGACATTAAAAATACTTCAAGAAACTTCTTGATAATCTATCCGATTTAACAGTTTTTCTTTTTTAATTTATAATCAAAGCAACAGCACTAAAATAAATAATTTGCCTTCATTTGGATTTTGCTGACGCAGGGGAAGTAGAAAAAAAAAAAAAACATTTTAAAATCATTCTTTCTGTTTTATTTTTTTAACATTCGTATTTACCTATGCAAATGACAGAGTTACCTGTTCCCCTCCACCACATAACCCCCGCACTTGGCACTCTCTCTAAGCAATCCACAACTCAATTTCACCTACTTTAATCCCAAAGGAGTGCCGCCTCTACTAAATCTTACTTGTCCACACGCAAACCTAAAAGATTTTTATATTTATTGCCAAGGACTCTCTTCCATTCCGAGGCAAGTACAAATACAGTGCATTAACCCCTTTGTGCCCACCTACCTACATATATGTATATGTATATATACATATATATAGCTACCTACATACCTCCTTCTCCCTACCAAAATAAAAAAAAATAAACCAGACCAGAACAGAGAAGCTAGAGCAAAATGACTCATCAAATGACGAAGGCGGAGGTGGTAGTGGTAGTGGTAATGCATGGAATGGGCGGTATGGAGGAGGAGGGTAAAAGCGAAAGAGTGGAAAGAAAATGTACAACTTGGCATTTTATTATTATGATTATTTGTAGTATTTGCTGGTGCTTCTGCTTCAAGTTGAAAAGAAAACTGAAAAGTGCATAAAAATGCAGCTGAGGGTTGCCCAAGGAGCGACGGAGCGTCCTTTTTTTTCTTCTTCTTCTTTTTCTACTTCTCTAATGCTCAAATTGTATGCACGGACTTTCCGCTGGACTTTTGTTATGCTCTGCTGTTTACCCACCAACTGCCGCAAGCGTAAAATGCACTTTGTGATTAGTTCATGAGAAGAAGGGTGCCTCGAGAAGGGTTTCCTTTGTTTTCCCATAGCGTCTAAGAAGCTATGGAGCAATAGCAGAAGCAATAATAACAACAACAACAACAACAAGAAGCATAGTAACTGGAGTAAGCAACAGCACTTCATCATGTTTTTTTTTTTTTTTCAAAAAGTTCAATAGTCATCATCAAGAAGCGGGATATCAATGTGCCGATCGTCAACGTCATCTCACCATCATCACCATCATTCCATAAGCCATGGCCATCATCATGTTCATCATCCTCTTTGCCCAACCCCTAAATCAAGTGGAGCGCTTAATGTTTAATAAATTTGTAATGCATAAGCAAAGTTTTCAGCCGGAGGCTATTGATATTCTTTGCTATAGCTGCAGCTATTGCCACCAGCTCCAACCCTGTCCAAGTCCCGTTTGTGACTCATAACTTTTTAGCTCTAAAGCCAGTTACAGTGGTTTGGGTAATAAACAAAATGGGTTAAAAATCTATTCGAAATATATGCAACAAATCCCAAAAAAAAATCAAGCTTTTGAATAAGTGTTTCATTTACAATTTTATATAGATTGAATGTGAAGAAATAATATAGTAATAGTGATAGTATAGATTCTTATTTTGATTTAAGTTTATTTTGCGAAAATGTTAGTTTATTATATCAAATTTTTTATGGGAAAGTAAAAGTTTTAAAATGAAATTTCTAGTTTAATTATTGATTAGCAGTTATAGAAAAATTCTTTTAAAAATTCATTATATGAAGTTCTATATCTAAAACTTTAAGTGTATTTTAAATTATAAAAAAAACAATACAGACACTTAAATAAAATCTTAGTATCTCAAATATTAATTATTACTTTCATTATTACATTTAAACATTAATATACATATTTCTTAATGATACTTATAAAAAATTAGAAAATAAAAAAGTTTAAAAATTTTAGCTGTCTGTAATTGTTTTTGCTTACTAGCTTAGATTTTTTTAACATTTCTTTAAAATTAATAATAATTAAGAAATTTTGGAACTTTAAAGAAAATAAAATACTCATTAAAAATTAATTGAAAAATCCATAATGAAAGTAGGAAATTTCAAGTATTATTAAGACATTGAATTGAAATTTTGTTTTTTATTCTAAGAATTGAAGCAATTTTAAATTTACAGTTCTTTTCTTTTTGAATTTTGAAATCCATAAAAATTTATAAAAAGCTCTTATTGATAATTATAGAGTAAACTAAAATCTTTAATGGAAAACTGGAGATTTCTCAAATGACAAGAACTGGAATAAATAACTTTATGAAATACTAAATATGTAGGTTTATCGTACTGCTATAATAATTTATATTACTTTTTTTTTAAGGTAATATGAATTATAGTTATTTCAATATTAATTAACTTAGTTAATAGTTAATAACACTCTCGTTTCTCCATTTGGATGCACTCATCCACTGCAATTGATAATAATTTTTCTAGATTATAGAAATTCTTATACTCTAGATTAAATCATAATCATAACATAATCACATATGTATACTGCTAGAACCACTGTACTCACTTCGCGTGGTTAACCCCTCAAAAAACAGTCGCTCACTTTACTTGTTTATTGTGTTAAACTCCCTACAGCGGCGGGCAACACACACTTGAAGCATATTTGCATGGCCCGTTTGTCGACAACGACGACAGCGATGACGATAAGTGTATTGGCATTCCAAAAACCCGTGTTTTGGTTCAAGGATACAGCAACAACAACAACAACAATAAGAAGAACAACAATCAAAATTAAGTATCGAACCGGGAACACCTGCAAACTTTTGAATGAAAAAAAAAAAAAAAAAACACTTGAGGGCTTTGCTTTACTTTACTCAACCTTACTTGCTGCTGCTGTGTGTTCGGTCTCTGCCACATTTTTATAACAATTTTTTTTTTTTTTCAATTTTTCTTTCAGGGTGGCTTCCACTCGACAAAAAATAAAATTACAGAAGAGAGAATTTCAAGTGCTACGCAATTTCGAGGGGCTATATTCTAAAAGTAGGGGCAAAAAGGTATCCCCTACAACTTTCCCATGACACATATGCAATTTGAAATTGTTTCCTTTTGTCAACGAATTTTTGTGTCACTTTTAATTGAAATTGCTATTGCCTAGCACCTGTTGGAAATGCATCAGAAAAAAGAAAGAAAAAAAAAATCTGTTTGCCTTTTGTGTATCCATCCATCCATCCGTTGAACCACCTCTTTACCCCTCCCAATTAGGTTTTTCTTTTTTGTTATTGTAAATCATTAAAACTGCATAGAAATTTGTTATTTTTTTTTTCTTTGTGTGGGAACTTTTCTTTTTTTTTTTAGCGCTTTCTTATTTTTAGGTTATGTAAACTTTGTCCCTTCTAAGTACTGTGAGAATTTAGATGAATTAAACTGCGTCGCAACATTTAATAGAGTTGGAGGCGGAGGTGGGCATTCCAATATGTGGAGTGGAATAGAGTGGAGTGGAGGTGGTGACTCATTTGTATACCATAGCATGGTTTATTGATGACTTAACCTCATTTCAATGAGTCGAGGAAAACACCTGGGCCACCTGTTTTCAGCTGCTGCTGCTGCACCACTACATACCACTACATAGACGAATATATATGCATTTATGTATATATGTAGTTATATAGTTTGCTTGCAACTCACCTGGTTAGGTGTGAAAATAGTTTAAAGCGTCGTTGTTTCGTCGTTGAAGGGTCTTGTGATCGATCGATCCGATCGACTGAGTGACGGAACGACCGATTGATCGTCTGTAGCCAAAGTATGAACCTATTTACTTTTCTTGATAATGTAAATATTGTTTAACATTTACAACAGGCATATTGTACCCAGATCTAATTGATAAATAATAAAAGGTGACAGATCAATGGACCTTTTGAGGGCACTGAATATACTACACATAATGCTAGGGGGAAGCATTTACAGATTATGGAAAGGCTAATCCTAAGTGAAATGGGGTTTCCTTTTGTTAGGATAATGGCCAACTTTATAATCAATTTTCGTTTAAAGGAAATTGATATTTTTTATTTATCAATAATCCATTTTTGCATTGGCGAAATTCTTCACTTATTTTTTAGATTTTAAGGGATTAAAAGAGGTTTTTATTAGGCACAAAAATTGTTGAGGGAAAGTTGTCAATGAAACTTTGTTTAGATAATAATTTAATATTATTTATTTCCTTTTTTTAATACATTGGTTAAAAGAGATTAAAAATAATTTCAAAAATTTGTTTGTTCTTAAATTTTCGAAAAAGTTTGAAAACTTTTTAAAACACACGTTTAACGTTTTCTTTTGGAATAATTTTGGCCACAAGTCTTAAATATAGTATGATATATATTGAATATAGCATTTTATATAGTATTATCTACCGATTACTCAGTGAATTAATAAATAAGATTACAACCAGCTCACAGTTAAAGTTTCTCATTTAAGTTTATATTTTAACGTAAAGGAAAATATAAATGTCGACAATAAAATTGTTTATTATAAAAATATTACATTAATATATTTAAAATTTATAAATTATTGCATTGCATATTAAAGATTTATAAATTATTGCAACTTAAAACATTAATCAATGAACACAAATTCTAATCCTTTAAAAAATGTTTAAAAAACTGGAAACCTTTTCATCTTTAAAATATATTCCTTATATTCTATCTTCTATTAACTCCATAATTATATTCTATTATACATACATATCTAAATGTTTTTCAAAAGTGTTTGTATTTAAATTTAAATTTCACGCTTTACAAAATTTATATTTGTTTAACTTGCTCATTAATTTTTCACACATTATCCACCAACTAGTGATAAAGGGAAAGAGAGAAAGGGGGGGGAGGGAGGTCCGGGATCAAGTTGTGTGTGTTTGTTTTATTATCAGGGTGTGAGCACGCGACAAATATTAATTATATGAATCAAAAATGTTATCACTCCCAAGATAGGATACAAAAACAAATATTAAGTATATGAACATTTTCATGACGATTAATTAGAAAAATATGCAAATTTCGGCAAAATGTTATGAGAGGGCACAAACAAAAAAAAAAACCAAAAACCAAAAGCAACAAAATACAAAAACGAAGGAAAGGACTACAACGGACACGTGTAATTGTTGATAGTCAACGTTGTTGTTGAGCCTTGACAATATGTCAACTGACAGCAAACAGCAGCAACGGAAGTGCCACAAAACTGGACAAGTAAGGGTAAGCGGTAAGCGGTAAGCGGACGGAGGCGGGGGGTGTTAGTGACTTGTGTGGGTACAGTTGTCGTTGCGTCACGTGTTGCATTTGTGTTTTTTTTTTTTTTTTGGGTTACTTCGAAGGAATGAAATAGATAAGCCAAACACGAGAAACCACTTGGGAAAGTGGCGTAAAATAGTTTCAAGCGATAAGTTCATTTGATGTTAATTTGGTGGTTGGTGGGTGATGCCAAATAACAAACCAACCAAAGAACACAAACACACAGCACAACAATGGCACAACAAACCCAAAAAAAAAAACAAAATATAAAG
Source organism: Drosophila emarginata (assembly GCA_037075365.1). Lineage (NCBI taxonomy): Eukaryota > Metazoa > Arthropoda > Insecta > Diptera > Drosophilidae > Drosophila > Drosophila emarginata. The sequence continues at coordinate 7,354,278 of JBAMCD010000296.1, forward strand.
AAAAAGGGATTCACACGACGTCGTTTCATTTGCCTGTCTCAAAAGCCAAACCATTGGCAGAAAACCGAAAAACACATAATATTGAAGAAGTTTTTCGGCAGTCTTTTGCTGTGCGTGTTGGAACAATTAAAAAATTTTTATGCACCCATTGGAACAGTGGTTGAAATTGTTACAAAAAAAAAAGGGATACCGAATGCATTTATATTTAAAATTAAATGTTCTTTAAATGAAATGTATTTGAAATGTTACTTTAAAATGAAATATGTTTGAAATGAGACTTTAGGAATTTGCAAGATGTAGTTTTTTGAAAAGAATCTCACAGAGTTTTATTTAAACACTGAACTGAAGTCCTTTTAAAGGTTATTTTTTTTAAGGAGCCATGAAAATTTAAAGGGTTATGAAATTATTTAATGTGATTGATAGGAAGTTTTTATTTTAAGCAATTTTTGACAAAACTTCCCAAAATAATGACTTACCCCATCATGATTATTTTCTACTAAAAACTTATTTTATTCCTCTTGAATTTGCATACCAATTGGCTACTGCTTTGAGACCACTGTGCAATTGTATGGATTTTCGGCATGTAAATTGGACGCACCCTTGCTTAATGGCACCTGGGACTGACTGACTCATCCGCACTCAGACCTAGAGACAGAGACACAACGACCCGCATATGTCACCGTCAACCATGTCCAAAAAAGAAAAAAAAAAGAAACAGAAACAGAAACTAAGGACCAGGACCAGAAACAGGAGCAGGACCCTCTACTCTATGCATTCGTCCAGGACGCATGCAGCGTTAATTACTCACTTCAATCGAGCGCGCGCGCAATTCTTTTTTTTTTTTTTTTTTTTTCAACCGTTCTCACGCCCCGCTGTATTTGTATTTGTGTATCTGTGAATCTGTATATAGTTGGTATCTATATCTCTCGATCTGTGATTGCTCTCTCATGTTTTGCCGCTTCAATGGTTTTTCAGGTTTTTCTCTCCTTGTATGGTCCTTGACAGTGGAAATTTGTCACAGTCGTGTCACAGTGAGGCCTTCCCAACGTTTGCTGCTGTTTAATTGCGCGTGCGAACGACCAAACGAACGAACGAGCGGGTCTCAATCTCAGTTTTTGGTTGGAATAATGTTGTTCTCGTCACTCCCCATTCCCCTTCTCTCCTCACCCTCTCCCTTTCCACAATGATCTTGATGAAATGTCACACTGTGCTAATGCAAGTTAAACTGCATTTAATGTGTGTGTGTGTGTCTGCTAATTTCTGTGTGAATTGCATTTTTGGTATAATTTTTTTTTTTTTTCGATAGAGCATGTTAAATTTGTAAGATTTTGAGGTCATGGGAAGAACAAACTGAAGTGGCCCTCTCATCACACTAATGAAAAGGTTAAGCAGCGTAGTGAAAGTATTTATTTCGAATGAGAATTTGTCAATTTTTTTAATGCGGCTAATATTGATTTGGTTTATCAGTTTTTGAAGCTAATTATTGGTCTAACAAGAAGAGTGAAAATAAAATTTCACGTTGTATAACTTTAATTTGTGTTTAACTCATCCAAAAAAATAAGTAGAAAAAAAGTTAACAGAAAAAGGAAAGAAATAAAACCCCTCAGCACGTGTTTCATTTAACGTCCCTTCATTCCTTTTTTTTTTTTTTTTTGGTTTTCTAAAAATTGCTTATAATTGCCATAAACAACATTTGGGCACTTGTCAATGAAAAATTCATCTATATATGTATATATATGTATCATATGCCTGCCGCCCACCCACACAAACCCGCATAAAAACAGAAACTTTTTGCCCTAAAATTGAATAGGACACGCAAAGTAAAACGCATCGCATATTGGATATACAAATGTTACGATTGTCGGGCAATTACCAAATTATTGTTATGTATAAATGTATCTATAGTCCATTATAAATGTATCTTTTATGTGCCACATGCGTGTAGAGTGGAGTGTATTATAGTACAGGTTATTATGGCATTCAGGTGTGCCCATAAGAGAACCCAAAACAACAACAAAAAAAAAAAAAAAAAAAACTCGTAAAACCCACCCCGTTGCAATGCTCATAATTCATGGAGGCAACTGTACTTATCAACAGACAAACAGACAGACAAATAGACAGACTATAGTGCCCCTGGAGTAGTAGTGGCTTTTGATTTCTGGCCTTTGGTCGTTTGGTACTTGGCAGTAACTCCTCACTCCTCCTTTCATTTGAATCCTTGGCATCATTGTGTCATTAGAGCCACCCCCTTTGGCCCCTGGGTCTCTGACTCAAACTTGGTCTCGGCCTGGGCCTGGGTCTGGGTCTGGGTCACGGGGCTGTTTGTTGTCGCCTTTAATTGCCTCGGGGTCCGTTTTTTTTTTTTTTTGGGTAGTTTTTCTTCTTTTTTTTTCTCGTTCATTTGGTTTTTTGTTTTGTTTTGTATGTAGATTTCGGGTAGTTGTTGAATTACCGCTGATTGTTTTCATTAACAATCGTAATGAAGTAAATTATGAGTAAAAAAAAAAAGGATCTCCCACAATATTTGTTAATTAGCGTTAATTTGATGTGGGCAGTGACTTGGTTTGTCCTTCTTTTCGTTTTTTCTTTTTATTGTTATTTGATTAGCAACAATATGTTGGCATTTAAAATATAGAAAAGGGGAATGGCAAAATGTCTAGAATTTGTCTTTAAGTCACAATTTAAATATGAATATATTTATATGTATCTGTATCTGTTGGATTGCACTTCAAAGATGAAGAATCATTGAGGATGAAATCTATCGAAGTAACCGCAAAACAACAAGGAAAAGCAACACAAAGATATTTATTTGGTATATATGTATGTATGTATGTGTATCCTGCACTTTACCGATTAAAAACAAAAGGCCAAAGGTCCTGGCAGGGAACTTCAAAAAGCTAGCTAGAGAGCCGAGCGACTTGTGGGCCCTATATGGAAATCAAAATTTTTTTTTTTTATTCTTTTCTTTTCATTTTTACCGTATGCAAATAAAGTAAAAGCAAAGCATTCAACGGAAAAGAAAACTTTTCAATTCCACACAAAGGTAACGACTCTTGGTAATACCCTGTAATCAATAAAAAAAAAAACCAAGAATAAAACTAATAAATCAAATAATTTGAAATTAAATTTGCTTAAGATCTAGCAAGGATTCATATAGAGAAGGATATTTTATTTTTTTATTAAAACTTAATTCTTATTTATATATTTTTATTTAGTATTATTATTTTTTATTAATTTTTAAAGTTATTATCTTATTTAATAATTATTTTCTACCATTATTATTTAGTTATTACTTTGTTTATCATTTCATATTATTGTTTATCATTTCATATTATTATTATTGTTAGTTTATATATCAATTCAAGGACATGGTAAAATATTTCTTTTCATTTTTAAAAAATGATATTTCGAGAAATTTCTTAAAAATTCGAATTAGCTATAAATAATATTTATTATATCTATATTTTATAGCTATATTTTAGATCTAGATCTAGCGATCCTTTAACTAAGATAAACCCATTGATTCTAACGATTGCAGGGTATTTCAGGTTAACAATTGTGAAATAGAGTGAGTGAGAGAGAGGGAGAGTGTGAGAAGGGGAGGAGATCTTTACGCATATTTACGCAGTTTCTTTGGGTTTTGGATTTTTTTTTTTATTTCGCTTTTTTTTTATCGTTCTTCTTTCTTTTTTCTTGACAGCAAACGCATAATGCGGTCAATGAACTGAAAGATAGAAAGAGTGGAGAGATAGAGAGAGAGACAGGGAAAAGAGGGCGCAAGGAGGAGGCTGACTCTGCCACTGCTGCTGCTGCTGTCAACTGCAAAAGGAAGATGCATTCCGCAGTTGCAGTTGCATTTACAGTTGATGGTTTGGGGAAGGACTGCGGAAGGGGGCTCTGCCTTTTTCTTTTTTGTTTTTTTGCAATTGCATAGGAAACCTCAACAGCTGCTAAAATGTGCGTGGCCAACAACCCCTTTATGTTTTTTTTTTTTTTTTTCGTTTCTGCTGTTTAAGTGTTAAAAACAAAAGGAGTTCCCCTATTCCTATTCTATATACTCACCTTCGGCATTCCCTTAACGTCCTCATCAACTGCGCTCTCTCTCCCTCTCTTTCTCACTCATTCACTCACTCTTTTGCACTGGTCGCCCACCAGGAAAATTGTCATTGCGTGTCTCTTCTATTTTTGCATTTCAATGTTTTGATACCCTATATAAGGGTAGCAGCATAAAAGTATTATCGGCACAAATCATTGTTTGACTGAAATTGTTAAAATTAAGAAAGAAGTAAACACTTTTGGTTATAAAATAAAATTAAAAATGGGATACTGAGCAGTGAAAATGAAGTCCAAAAGATAAAATGATAAAGAAATACAAAGAATTAAAAGAAAAAAATACAAAAAATTTTATTTTAAGTCTAGATTATTTTAGTTAAGGGTAAAGATAAATTAAAGAGAAGCCTACGAGAAAAATGTCCATAATTGGTAAATAATTACAGGGTACTTCATAGTTCATACCTCCACCCCGCCCTAACTAATTTAAAGTGTGGCATTTATTTTTCTAGGATAGTTGCAAAAATAAAATAAAAAAGCAAACAGAAGACTTTAGAACGGGGGAGGGGGGTCGGTAATATTCTCATTTTTGTTGTGTAACATCTGCTGAAAAATAATTACAACTTTTGAGGCGAAATTGTGCGCGCAATGAGATTTTGACTGGCAGTCAGTCGGGAAGCCCTCAGATGTCTATGGTGTAAATACGTAAACGTATGTAAAATTGCATAGTTTATGTACGCAATATCATTTAGCAGAATGCAAACTTCTGGCAACATGTGGGTACTTATAACTATGCTAAATGTATAAGCTAAAAATGTTTAATTAAAAATGCTGCTTATATCAGTTAATTTCTTTACATTAAATTTGCAACACTTTATTATTATGGTAAAACAAGATGACGCCATTTTACTCCACTCTACTCTACTCTATTTTAGTTCTTTTTTTTTTCTTTTTGTAGAAAAAGGGTTATCGATAGTATATCTTAATTAGCTTTTAGCATGTGTGTGAGTGTGAGTGTGTGTGTGTGTTTCCCTGTGGGTGAGTTAGTTGGAATATAGTGTCAAATCTTGATAAACATTAAATGCATTACTTTATGTGAAGGGAAAACTTGTCTCTATGGTTAACCAGAGAAGCATAAAACAATAGTTTCTTGATCCTTGTTGTATTTTGTGTTATAATGTTGATTGCGAATCAATTTATTAATTAAAACTAATAAGTTATAGGGTGATAATACAATGAAAATTTCCATAATAAACACTTCTATTGGCAGGAAACTTTATTTATATTTAACAAAACAATTTTCTTAGCTTTTATGAGCGATCAAAAAATCGGTGACAGTTACTTTTCCCCTAAGAGATTTGTCAGTGTATTGGATACATATATTTATGCATTTTTAAAATAATTAAATAATTATTATTATTGTTTAATATATAATATTATTATAAATAATTTGGTATCACACTTTTAAAATTATTTAATCAATATTATATTTCAAGAATTATATATTTAACCATCGATGAGTTGCATTCTTTTCCTTTCTTTTCCAAGCACAACTGTACCTCTTTTTTCAAATATTTGCAATAAATTTTAATAGCATTTATTTACCACTTGATACGCACTCTTAATTACAACAGTCATTGCAAAGAAAGAAAGAAATAACAAAAAAAAAAAATAACCCTTACCTTACCTTAATCTTAATTTTCTACATTCTGGCTCGCTCACTCTCTGTCTGTCTGTCTGTCTGTCTCACTCTCTTTTTATTGCTTTTGATCTATTGTAATGGTTGCCTGACACTTGAGGGTGGACACATTTCTAAATTAATTTGCATATCCTGTGGTGTGTGTGTGTGTGTAGAGCCTAGAGTCGTCGTCTCATATGGCTCGCCATTTGTCTATTGACAGAAGAGATTTCTTTGACTTTTAGGGTTAGCCACTCCTTCAACTTGCATGTCACGCCTGTCACAGTAGTCCCTCCTTAAACACTTTTGTATTAATTGAAGCGTAAAGTGAAAGAAATTTTCATTCTCCTTTTTTTTTTGTTGTTGTTCTTCCTTATAGGTTTTTTTTTTTTGTTTCACTTTTTGCAGCAGTTAATCCTTGTGCGTCCTGGTACAAGGGTCTGGGCCTGTATAATGTGGAGTCAATAACCTTTTAATGAGATTTATAACTTTTTGTCGAGGGGTGTGAGATATATTATTGAGGTATTACATTATACGGCAAAAGGAACAGAAAGAAAAAAAAATACAGAAAAAGGTATCTTGGGAGCGAACCCTTGTAAGTCTCCTCCTTCCTCTGTTTGCCTATCAGCTTAAATAAAATTAACGTTTAGTTGAGGCTTAAATAAATTTGCATATCAATTTTTTTTTTATTTCTACACTCTCTACACACTCTCTCTCTATATATATATATATCTGTCTTTCCCTTTTTCATTTCTCTGTTTATGCTGTATGACAGGATTAATGTCATGAGTTGGCATCCCTTATCAATGCCCTGTCTTCATTCATCATCTTTACAGCAGGTAAAAAATAAAAAGATCGATTGATTGTTGATCATACATTCATTGCATGTAAAAGTCTATCAAAAATTTCTCACACTTCTGTTTTTTTTTTTTTGTTAGTTTTTGCTCTTGATTGTCACCTGTACACCGCCCACTTTTTAACTGAACAAAAGTTACCTAATGACGCGTAACTATTTTGCTAACTGAAATTACCAATATCACACACACACACTCACACTTAAAAGCCATTGACTTCTTTCTTTTGGAGTATAAAAAAAATACAAAAAAAAAAAAAAAGACTAATCATAGTGCAGAGACTGTGGCAGAAGGTTTGCCTCTTCCTGGTCAATGGCTGTAATTGTCACTTTTGATTATGTCAAGATGACTTTATAATTACCGCAATGCCGCACACGTGTGACAGTTTAAGTGGCAGTTGCAAACGCCAACTCTAGTGCTACCGTTACCGCTATTTTTACCACAACCTTTACCGTTATACCATACATGTTTGAGGCATAATTTAGCAAACCGTTGGCCAAAAAGTGAAAATTACCGTAATTTTCTATAGAACTTGGAGATCCTGTGTCACATATTGTTTCGATTCCACCGGATATGTCAAATGGCCCACCATACTCTCACTTATATATACTCTTACCCTTACCCTTAGACTTACCCCACTGTCTGTGACTGCATTTATTACAATTATTGGTGGCAAATTGGCTAGTTTCTCGGGGGTTGTAGGTACGCAAATTTGTGTGAAAAATCTCTGACAAAAATTAAAAGGCAAATGGCCGGAAAAGGGAGTATATGCAATGCGTGTATGTGTTTATATGTGGGAAAATGATAAAATTAAAAAATTTTACGATAAACATATGGTAAATATACATAATTATAAATAAAAACGGGAATTTAAAATCAATATTATATCTTTGAACATTGCCGACTTTGAACTCAATGTCATGGCTAATTTTCTACATTAAATATATAATATTATGACTCATTGAAAAATTGAAAAACTTTTTATATATGAAGTAAATTAGATTATTAGACTAGTTAGTTAACCCTCAAATTTATAAAACAAAAATTATACTGAACAAAAAAGAGTTTATTTTGGATTAGATTTTATTATTACATTTAAGATTTATTAGATTTTGGCTTTTAGAGGGTTAAGTTACATATGTGTATAAGTAAATATTGAATAGCCAGCCGCTACTTGAGTATCAGTTTTCCAATCAATTTCTTTTATGGATTACAGTAAACAACATTTTCACATATTATTTTCAGTATTAAAAAAAAAAAAGAAAAAGTTTCCATTACCATACCACTTTTGATTCCTACTGTACTTCATAATTTAACCCTCTCCTTTAATGCCAAAAAAAAAAGGGAAAGTATATCAATATATATAATAAATCTATATTGCAAAAAAACATGACTGGGCAAAATATGATGAATTAACAAAAAAAAAAAAAACACAATTGGCTGGACAATCGGAATCTAAAGGAAAGGAAAAAAAAACTATGAATATTCATAAAATTATTGAACAATAGAAATTGATGATGTGTTGTCGAAAAATGTTGATTGATGATGCATGTGGCATGAATCTATATAAATCTATTTATTCACATATGTATACTATATATGACTATTTAAATCCCAATGACATGAAAAAAAATTATTCTATGCGAAAAAAAATGAGACATTTCTTTTTTTATTTTCTGCTTTTTCTAACCAAATAATGGACAAAAGTTACAAAAGCCGAAATTTCTATACTCTATACAATTTTTTGATTTAAAAAATTGTTAAGTATTTATAGTAAAGGGAAACTAATACTAAAAAAAAAAGGATAATGAACTAAGAATTTAAAATTCAACTTAAAAACTGTTTAGCTTTTTAATAAATGAACTAATTCGCATTGATTCATAAAATAGAATTATCAAAATGTGCCCGGCAAAATTTTAAATCAAAAGTGATTATACCCTTTTAAAAAATGTATCACAAAAAAATAGGGAAAATCTCATATGGAGTAACTAAAAAAAAAAAAAATAGAAAATAGCCAGTCAGTCTCATACATCATAATCGTGAGAGGAAAAACACCCTCGATATATGTGAGTGTGTGTTGGACTACACCCCTTTTATGTTCAGAGCCCACGCAAAAATACTAGATAATAAACAAAAAAAAAAAAAATAGAAAAAGGAAAAATATGTATGATGATATAAAAAAGGATGCTGCAAGTTCCCTGCTGGCAATCAAAGCCAAAATATGATCGATGGCTTGGCTACCGTGGCCGTGGTTTTAGGTCCTTATTCGCGTCCTCATCCACATTCTGGTCCTGGTCCTGGTCCTGGTTTTTGTTGTCAATTTCTCATTCTTTTGCCTGCTGTGACTCTGTCCACAAAATGGCACAATTAACGTGGCATATCCTTTCAGTCAAATTGTTGCCCAACAAAAGGCTGCCAGGGCGCTACAATTGTTGAACACAGTAAATAAATGTCAATTCCTCTGACCCTCTCTCCCCGATCTATCTATATATATCTACCCCGCTTCATCGATAACATAATGACATTTCGTATCATTTTTCAAATTGTATAAAAAAAAAAGGAAAGTAAGGAAAATGCGCGTCTTTTTGTTTTTCTTTTTTTTTTGGTGTTTTGAAAAACCAAAATTGAAATTGTTTTGTCAGTTGGTGGTGGTGGTGGAGGACGGGGGTCCTTGGCCGCACAGCAGGATATCGTCAACATATTGGAGTTTTAATTATGATTTTTCCTTTTTTTTTTTTTATTTGTTTTTGTCTGGTCTAAGCGGAAGGCAAGGTGTTGTTGTTGTTGTTGTCAGTGATGTTGGTCAAACAATTGAAAAAAGATACAAGTAGAAGGGGTAGATAGAGAAGAGAGAAAGAAGGGAGAACCCTTGTAACGTATATCAAAAACAACAACAACAAAAATGGATTATCACAAGTGCTGATCGGGTGTATATATATATATACATAAATATAATTTAATACTCAAATGGGTCAATAGCAAGAACTTTTAACATTTGATGTCATCAAATTGAATGACCCTTTTTTTTTGGTTAATATTTATTGCCTTTGGCTTAGTTCATAATGGTGCGAAGATTAGGCCAAAGATCACCTGCTGAGTGGTCGATCTTGAATGAACCAAAAAAAAAAAAAAATTAATAACACAATTTGATGATGACCTTAATGTCCTTTGTGTTAAACGGAAATCAATGAAATTAAAGAGCTATAGCAAAAAGTATCTGTTGTTGTTATTAAGGATTACTTTTGGGTCAGTTTGTGCAAGTCTATTATAAAATTCAGTAAATCATTTAGTCCTGTAACGTATTTCATTAATGTCCTTTTGATGGACTATAGTTTTGGTTAAGTATTAAAATAATGCATTACAAAAAAAATATATTTATAAATAAATATATAAATAAATCAAATATCTGTCTTACTTCTTATTTACTTTATTTGAATAAATATTCAGCAAAATTGATTAAGAATATTTTTATTTTATAAAAAAATTGGCAGAATTTATTAAGAATATTTTTATAAAGTTACATTTAATTATTAGAAATGAAACCTTTCTCTTTCATATAGTATAAGGAGATTATATACGAAGATATTTTAACACTTACAAAAGGAAATGATCTACTGATCTTTGCCAGCCAAAGCAATTATTAATAATATGAATGGAAAAAGAAAATGTTGGAATTGCTACATAAAAACCAACTTTGATCTAAAATCTTCAAAGTATCCTTGTTTCCTTTTCGTTAACAAAACAGTTGAGCAACTGTTGTCAAACACTTCTGTTCGGGGGACACCCTCCTGTTGGCGCGTCGAATTGTCTATGGCTGCGCTCTCTGTTCCATTACTAATTAAGCACCTGACCAAAAATATATGAGCAGCTTGCCATGCTTCCCACCATAACTGTCAGCCATAAAAGACCACAAAATATGAACTGGCAAATGTGGAGAGAGCGAGCTCTACGCATCATAAACTGCGACAATAATAACAAATAGAAATTTATATATATATATATATACATATAAATATAACTCACTCTATATATTCATCTAATCCTGTAGACCAAGCCCAACACAACGACTGCACTTTGCTAACAAAACATAGTGAATGCGTGAGTGAGAGAGAGAGAAAAGGTGTGAGTGAGAAGGGACACACCCGAAAATGCAATGAAAATATTTTGACAGTCCAACAGGACTATTTGGTTTAGCGTAGAGGTAGGAGGGGGGGTGGGTGATAGACCAAGACAGGCCGCCGTCTATCTTTTTGATGTTGTCGTCCCTTCACTTGGATTGAGCCAACATTGCAGCGGTGTGAGCTCTGCCACACACGGCGAATTACGGGAATTCCGAGTAAAGGTTTTAAGGCTCTAAGCCAATTAGCAGCACGCCCGCCTTGAGAAATGGACAGGTGCTTGGCTCGGGCAACCAAATTAGAAACAATTAAAATGGGACTTGACGATTGTTAGATTAGAAATGGCCCTCAGTGATCCCTTTGCCCAATTGGATTGGTCTTTTTTTTTAACATAAATATGCGTGACTATGGAAAATTATTTGCATAATTTGACAGTTCATCTTTGGATAGGGCAGTGAGAAACGGAGACAAACAGAGAGAGAGAGAGAGAGAGAGAGAGAGATGGAGAGGTAAACCACAAACATAAAAATTAATGCAAAAATGTTGTATGGCACAAAATGACAATAAAAATACATGCATAAATTCAATTAAATGTGACAAACGAAAAAACGAATGGTAAAAGAATAATGTAAAAAAATTTTATGAAAAAAAAATAAATAAAAAAGACGAAACACGAAAATTAACAGAAAATGCTGCCGGGCAAAATGAAAAAAAAAAAAAAAAAAAGAAAACCTTGCTGCAGTGTTAAATTGCTAAAAATGTAATAAAATGTTTTGTATTAAATAATTAAGTAGAATGGATGACATAATGAGAAGAGTGCCAACAGCAAACGGACAGACAGATAGACTTTGCAAGTGTCAAATTAACAACACATTTCTTTTTTTTTTTTAAATAAAAGGTTAAATGCATTTCAATCAAAAGTTTGTCAGAAACCGAATGAGAGAGAAAGAAATTTTCCCAAATTTTAATATTAAGTATGGTTGAGTACTCAAAAATATATAAAAATAAATTGATGGAACTATATATTTACTTTATAAGCTCTCAATAATAAGAGACTTATCCATACCTAATTTATTTATTTATTTAAATTGTGAATTCTCATTTAAAATGCTCTCAAATGGGGCTAATCAACTGTGTCTGTTAGTACTTAAAAAGGAATATACTTTACCTACACCTTGTAGGGTTTCCGAAAACTATGGCAAATTAAAATATAACAACTTATTTAAGCTAAATGAAACCACACAAGTGTTTTCCCTATTTTTGAAATAATTTTGCTTACTGGGAATAACGTTTACATTGTATCATGTTGAACTCATAAATAGTTAATTACACACAAATAACAGCATTTCATAAATCACACACAAAGTGATACGGTGAAAGTCTTACAATTGTGGAGTGAGGGAGGTTAACTCAAATCCTTCATTTGACTCCTTCTTGACAGATGATGATGATGATGATGATGATGACGACGACAACGGCAAAAGGCAATGGCAAAGACTCTCGACCCAAAAATGCCAAAGCAAATTAAATTAAGCGGCAAATAACTTGCCCGGGCACATGCCACACGATTTTACATCGTTGTCAGAGGGATAGACAAACAGACATATGGACAACAGATAGATAGAGAGAGAGAGAGAGTGAGACAAACTATCCACATATCCAGACGCACACAGTTTATTTATGAATAGTTAAGCGATGCTGTTGTCTATATAGTCATTCGTATGCCGCCTGCGGTTGCACTTAATTTAATTGACAAATTTTAAAACCACGTCACTTAAGGCGAAACTTAGCTTTAGCTTTAGCATCAGTTTCATCATGCCTTGTAAATGGATTAATGTTTACTTTTCTTTTCAGGGGGATGACGAAAAGTTACAGGAAATTGCAATGTTTTTACCCAAAAATAAAACAAAAAAAAAAAAAATATATAAACTGGCTGGCAGACAACAAGTCAACAGCCGACTCTGACTCCCAATCGAAATAACCTAAATGGCCCTCGGGTTAATTGAGTGTACGAAGGAAACAACACACAAAAAATTGAACAAAAAAGGGTAAGTACGTTGAATACTTGAATACAAGAATGAGATGAATCCTTTTTTGGGTTACATTCCACATGGTTATTGAAACTTGGGGATAATCATCAAGAGCTTATCATTCAGATAAATAGATACGACACAAATGTGACCAGTAAATTCAGAAATATCAACCAAAAAAAGTAATATCAACTCTTTAAAAAATGAGATAATAATTTTATTTGTTAACTTTAAAACCTTAAAGAAAAATAATTTAAAATTTAAAAATAAATAGAACAAAGTTTAGATCTTTTTTTCGATGATTCTATAGAATATACTATCATATGGGATAGTTTTCGAATCTTATTTTAAAGAACTAATGCATATTATCTTTATCAGAAATTTATATAAATAAATTCTATATTCTAATTCAATATTTTAAACAAATTAACAAAGTAATTTAAACTTAATAATTCTAATCAATTGATTGAGATTTATATATATTAAAAAATATAACTATATTATATATGTATAAAGATCCAATATATTATTATTAACTGAAGATTCTCCTTTAAAAATTAAATGAATTAAATTAAAAATGTTATGCTAAATGTTAACTAGCTACAGATGAACCTTAAACGATTAATATTAATGTTAAAATGTCATCGCTAAATGCTGCCAATGCATTCAGGTAATCGACATTTTGGCCTGTTATACCCGTTTTAGCCAAAAGCCAAAAAAACAAAAAAAATGTTACATGGTACTCATATCCTACAGCAAATAGAGAAAGCAATGAAAGACAAACAAAAAGGGGGAAAATAACTTACATATGTGGGGTAAAATCTTTCTCGATTACAGCTCAGAGCCATAGACATAGACTTTAGATAAATATTATTAATTAAGTGTGTGCCGCTCTCTCTCTATCTGTCTCTCTCTCTCTCTCTCTTTTTCCATCTGTTTGTGTCTGCTTTGACTTTAAGTCTCAAAAACTGTTGTAATCATCATTGGGCTAACAGAGTTTCTCTTCTATTGATTTTATCTTACTTATTATGAATGTAAGGAAAAACTCTTCTCCTAGCACATTTCACATTCAATTCAATGAAGCGTTCAACTTTAACTCGACCCATGACCAACCAACAACAACCCCTCCAAAAAAAAAAAAAAAACAAAATAAAATAAAACAAAACCAAATTCAACTTTCTTTCAACTGCCAAAATCAACCTTATAAATAAACGTTTAAATCCTCATGAATGCTTAACAGTTGGCTTTATTCCGGCAAGTTGGCAAAAGCTTTTTGTTTTTACCAAAAAAAAAAAAAAAAATTTTCTTTCTTTTACCCTCCCCCTCTCTCTCTCTCTCAAACTCTCACTCACTCTGCCTTTTTCTTGTTGGTCATAATTTTTTAGTGTTATTGCTAGACGGATTTTGGCATTCGTTCACTCTATTCCTTAACGTTAAGTTCTGTTCCGTTCCGTTCGGTTTGGTTTGGTATAGTATCGTTTGCTTTTTCCTCGATAAGGAGCGGCAAGTGCGTTGTAATAGTTGTTGCCACTTCATCTGGCTGGCTTTGAAATGATTATCCCTGTTTCCTTCTTCTGTCTCTGTGTGAGTGTGTGTGTGTGAGCCTTTGTTCTTCTTCGGCGTAATTATCATTTGAACGCATTTGCGTTAAGTGTCCTTTTTGACATATTTATAAGATGGCATACTCATACTCCACACCATTTCCCATTCCCCCCCAATCACCACTATCCAATCTGACTCGATTGAGATCTTTGAGATGTTTGAAATTGAGACAGAAGTGATGCTATAAGTATGATGACTATGATGACGTCTGCAGATGATTTCTGAAACATTTAACGAGCATTGAAAGCAAAATAAATAAAAAAGAAAAATCAACACTCTTAATTTTAGATTTTAAAAAAGAAATATAGAAATTACGACCTAAAATTATCAGATCGCTTTCTTTTCCTGTGGACATAAAGATCTTCGAAAGGAGCTCTATACAGTTCTTTGAGATTTGAGTTCAAATATAAAATATAAATAAGTTCAAATACTAGAAACGAAAAGAATTCTAAGAATTCAAGACTAAAGTGTTGCCACTTATAGCAATGGATAGAAACTTAAGCAAAACACTTCCGAGTCTACCGATCCGTAAGTTCATTAAAGACATAATTTAAGAATAAAATTAAGTGTAAATAGGATTCATTGAAGTGTTGAAAAATACAATAAAACTATAAAGATCTTGAGATTTTACCTGGAAATTTATAGAAAAGGTTCTCCAAATTAAATATAATGAATCAGGTATTAAAATGTATAGAAATAACAGGGAAATGTATCGTAGTCCTTTAAAAAATCAATAGTGTAAGAGCTAGTTAATACAGTGTTGGAAAATCCAAAACTAATTAAGATTAAACACAGTGTTGATTAAAAACTAATTAAGATTAAGAAAAATAAAGGTAAATGAGCCTTGTAGACTAAAGAGTTGAAAAGTACAATAAGAATAAGGTTAACGACTTAAACTTCAAATTCATTTTAAAATTAAGTTTTTCTGCTATAAAATTCTTATGTATTTTGTATATATTTGATGGACTTGATGACTTGAAATTCGATTTGAAATAATTGAGTTTCGTTAAGCTAAAATACTATTTAGTTGTTCTTCTCACCTTCCCATCTTCTTCAAGATTCATAAAAATAAAATTTTGCTCATCTTTTTCGCGCAATTGGTCAAAGGATTAGCATGCAAAGGTTTTTTTTTTTTTTTGTTTCATTGGCAGTCTGACAATGAACTTTATGTCACTGTGAATAACTACGACTCTACCGTCACTTGGTTTTTCTATATCTGCTTCTTTGTGTCTTTGCCTGCATCTTTGCTTAATGGCCAGTGGTCAGTTCATCTTTTCATTTTGGGTAGCAGAAATGCCGGGCATAAAATATCCTTGTTTATTATCTGGTTTTAGACGATTTTATTGAACAACTTCTCTGCATATAAATCTACAGATTAGCGCAAACAAACAATGGAACGTGTAAGACATGCCGTGTAGACAGACATTCACTGTAGTTGTAGTAGAAGTAGTAGGATATTTTTTTTTCTTCTTCTTTGGGGTGAGAAGTGCCATATAGTTTTTAGCATAATTATTACGTTTGTTTTCTTTACGATGTGAGAGCGATGCGCAGAAGCTGCAACAGTCAGTCAGTCAGTCAGTCATGGGAACAGAGGGGAAACGTAAAATTGCGTGGAAGAGCCATCAAAAAAACCTACCAAGTAAATGTGTGTGCACATACGAGTGTGTATATATGTATGTATATATATATATATATATCTTTTGGGCCATTAACATGGGGCATAAACCAAAAGGAATTGTCTGTCTGCTAGACATTGTCGTTTCATTTTATCAATATAACAATTATTGTTATTATTATTATGTTGTATTATTATTATTTTTTCATATATGGAATAGTGGCGTAAAGCCTTGCAGTGCGTAAATGTCTATGAAATCATCTTTTTATGGGGCAACAACTGAATTTTGCAGAAAGCCCCCCCCCCCCCCCAGACGATTATTTCATATAACCTCCCCCAAACTCGTCTTCCGTTTCGTTATACATACATAACTATTATGGTTATGGCAATTTGTCTGTAGACATAACGACGACGACGACACGAAGTTGGATTCTTGCGGGTGTAAAATACTCTGTAACAGTTGCCCAACACGCCAGGCAAATACCCATCGATGAGTTATTTACATTGGTCCCTTCTTACGACAACATTTCTCCCCCATTACCTAGGATCACCCGGTTCCCTTTTAGAGTGTATATATGTATCTACATAGTCCATGACCATGTAAAGCTTTGCGGCAGTTGCTTAGCTGGCCATAAAACATGATATACGGTCCAAAGTTGGGCAAAGGATTAGCCACGGAATGGAACAAGTGATAAATGGCCAATGCCAATGATATTTGCTTAGGTTGTTTTGCCTTCATTTCAGAGCGGTCAAATAAAGTAAAACATTTACTTATAATTAAATGTGAACAACCGATTGCAGAATTATTATGATTATAAGTCAACCGAATGTAATATAATCATCAAATATACATATAAAGCATATAGTATATTTTTATATACATACCTAACAAAAGTGAAATTTTCCATTTAATTTGTTACGGAATTACTCCATTAATCTATTTTCATATCAAATGGAAACCATTCGTTTTATTGTAAATATTAACTTGCAGCTATTAAACAGAAAATTCTTTAATTTTAGAAATATTTGGATCTTAATAAGGAATACTTGTAGGTATTATTGAAAAGGTATTTTGTTTAGCAACATTTCTGATAAGTTGTACTAATAAGAAAGGTAAACTTAAACTTAATGACCTAAGCAATGGTCATGGGATAGAAAAAGCTAATCCAAGATCGAAACGAGTATCCCAACTAGAATAATAGGAAAAACGTATTTGTAAAAGATATATCTAAATAAAAAATAGTCTTAAGTAATGCAGCATTTCATTCCAGATTCGATAGAACGCAAGTTAAGGGTATCGGAGAGTTTTAACTAATTTTAAGTGTCTTGAAAAGGACCAAAATGATAAGGCAAACTCTAACTGAATATTATCCCAAATACACTCGAAAATTGTTTAATGATATGTATCTTGAGTGTGAGTGACGAATTTTGAGTGACGAAACTTAAGTGACGAACTTTGAGTGACGAATCTACAGTCTACATACATATATTAACTTTAGTTAATGCATCGAACAATATATCTCTAAAATGGAATGGTGAATGGACTTCTCTGTAGTTGAGATTAGTTTAAAATGTAAAAACCTACTGTTTGTCTTCCTTTCTGACTTTCCAGTTGTACAAATAACAGGGGAATCTATTGTTGCGTCACAGACTATCAATAAAAATTTTTCTCATGCCTTTTACACTTTGTTGCCATATCCTTTTGGTATCCTTTAACCCTAATTTATGCGCCCAATGGTGACAATTGACGAACTCTTTTCACATCTTTTGCGCTTTTTCTTCTCTACTTGTCGACCCTCTCTCATCATTCCATTTTGCTTCGCATTTTACTTTTCATTTTTTTGTTGTTTGTTTCGCTTCTGGGGTAATAAAAATATCTAAGCGACGTCTCTTTATTAGCTCACCTAAGCCTCTTCCACACTGAATTCCTTATCCTCGCATTGTCTCTCAGTCAGTCAGTCAGTCATTTGGTTGGTAGGTAGGTTTGTTTGCCAAAAAGCCAAGTCAAGCCAACAACTTGTTACATTTGTCATACGTTAATGTCAATTTTGACAGCTGCGCAAAAGTTTTTTTTCAGCGCCTGTTCAGGCATCTCAAAATATCAGTTGATTTTTATGATCGCTGAAGGCAACTTTGTTGTTAATTTGAGTGTGTCAACGTTGTTTTTTGTGAAACCCTTTTAAAGTGGGTATATTAGTTACAGTTAGAAAGAAGTAACTCCTTAACTATGTTGATTCTATAGATTCTTGAATAGTATTCTAAACCAAATATACCAGAAAAGACTTTGTTAAAATTTGTTTTAAACTTATTATATATAAATAATAATTATTTTTAAGTCTTCACAATTCTTTAATTTTATTTATTAGAAACCATAAGAATAATTTTTTATTTTCTGAGTTGTAACATTTTCTATCCCATTCAATTGAATAGTTAGTGTATTGTTAATTCGGTTACGCCTATTACTTCTCTTTTCTTCCTTTTTTATTTTTCTTTTTTTTGGATGTTATAAAAATAATTTTGTTTTAGTTTTTATTGGCAGTTTAGCGGAACAAAAGACAACTATGTATGTACCTCTCCCAGTTTTTTTTTTTCCTTTTCTTTTCTTTGCCTGACAATTATTTACACTAATCAGACAGTCTCTCAAGGTGGTGCTGCTGCCACAACCCTCCCTACCTCCCTTCCTTCCCCCATTTCCCTCTTCACCATCCAAGTTCCCGTGCGTCTTTTGTTTCGTTGTTGCGTATTTTGACAATGTGCCTACAGTTTGCATTGTTCCCTTTTTTTTATTTTTTGGGTTTTGTTTGCTCCCAGAGGGGCCTATAAAATCTGCAACAAAGTCAATTTGGGCATTATTATTTTTGCCTTTTATTTTATTTTTTTTTTTGGTTTCTTATTCTTGTTGGTGTAAACTGATTTGTTATGGTTTTTTTTTTTTTTTTTTTTTTTTTTTTGCCTATTCAGACATGACTTAGATATGGTTACTTGTGCAACAAATGGGGGTAAATGGAAATGTTGCTTAATTTTATGACCAAAATTAAATTTCAAAAATGTAAAATGTTATGTTTAAAATATGCCTTCAAAATCAAAATGTCTAACTTTAAAGGCATTATTTAGAATAGGCGAAATATGGAGTGAAATACTCAGGATTTCTACAAAATACTTTCACTCTTTCAAATAAACCCACTAGCAACAGATTTAAAAATTGGGCTATAATTACAAAAAAAAAAAAATATTTTAAATATTTATTAACTATAATTTCACTAAGTTTATCTTAATATTTTTAATTTCATATTTACTATTTAGTACTTTAAAACTTATACTCATGTTTTTTCATTTAAAACTGAGGTTAAAATTAACATAAAGATTTTGTAGATTTTTTTATTTATCAAAGCAATTTGAAATTAAAATTTTATACTTTTTTCCATATAAAATTATTTGAATTAAAGAAAAAATATTCAAAAAATTAGCAAAAAATTAAGCTTTTCTCTACTACTAAGGTAGAAGAGGTTCCAAGATAAAGGAATTTAAAATTTAACTAAACCAATCACAATGATTTATTTGAAAAGATTAAAATGCAAAAAAGGCTAACACTAGTGTTGGATAGTATCGTAAAGTGTTAATCACCTTGTTAAGATAGTAGTTAAAACTCCTTGGCCAACAGAAACAGTATTTAAGTGATTTTTTGTGGTCCCAAAGTTTCCATGGTCAATTTATGGCTATTTGAGCAACATCTGTTTCAACAGTCGACCATCCCATCCCCTCCCTCTTTCTGTCTCTCTCCCCCCCTCTCTCTCTCTCTCTCTCTCTCTCTCTCTTACTATCGTGACCATCCAATATGGTATATAGTAAACAAAAGCTATACCCAAACTCTGACTTGACAAACACACAAAAAAGCTGCTGACATTTAAATAAATTGTTAAACATTAGTCCAAAAACTAACAGATGAATATGCTACGACTATGGCAAGGGGGAGTGCAAACAATAGAGGCGGCTCAATGTCCTTTTACACACACACACACACCACACTCTTACACACACACACACATGGGAAATGGCAAAGAAATTACTGCAAATCAAATTTGATAAACATACAAAAAAAAAAAGAACAAAAAAACGAAGGAAAAAAAACACAAAACAAAACAAAAATCGAAAGAAATGAGGGGAAAAGTGACAAGAAAAAATGGCAAAGTGTGCCGTCAGTGACAGGACCTTAATCGGTATGGGCACAGGAGGGAATGGGCTGGAAGGGGAGGGGAATGCGACGAATGGCCAGCCGGAAAAATGCTTTATTGCTGCCATAATTTTGAGTGATAAGTGACGAAAAACAGCCGCGTGGAAAATCAATCGATGACGAAAGTCCTTCTACTCCTTCCACCCCAGCCCCTCCTAAACTCTACATAACATAAAAAAGAGGGTAACAACAAAAAAACAAAAAAAAAATACCCAAGTGGAAACAATCCATGGGATTATTTATGCAAGAACTCTTGTATTTATCATCATTTTTTTGTCTCTCCCATTTAGTTGCACGAGCCTGATGATCGATTTTCACTGTTACAGTTATAAGTTAATGGGCTGGCTTTTAATAAAGATTGATTGACGATATGATGATGATATGGTTAAAGGTTTTCGGTTTACCCATATATCTAACAATATTTATATACAGATTGTTGCCACATACATATGTACAATAACTATATGGGAATTGTATTATTCCGGCTACTTTTTGGTGAATTCTTTTTTTTTTATATTTAATAATAATTATTATTTTTTATATAGGCACAAATTATTTCATCATAAAGTCAGAATATTATTTTATTACACATTATTTAGTATATTTTAATATTTTATTTATTTAACTGAAAAGTATTTATTTACTTAGGAATTTTCATGTGGTAATGATAGAAGAAATTTTTCAAATAAAACGAACACAAATTATTTAATTACTTTGCTAAGGTTAAAGAGAAGTGATTTATTAAGAATATAAATATATGTTTAGTAATTTTAAAATTCAACAATGAATCTCTTTGGTTACTTTAATCAGGTTAACTTTTCAATGTAATAATTTATTCGAATTATTAAACTTACTTTAAATATCAAAAAATTTACCATTAATTGGAATATAAATAGAAAATTTTTTGGTTTAATAAAATGGAATCTCTACTTAATTAGCTAATGTTAAAATTCCATTTTTTTTTTTTTTTGATAGAACTTATTTTTGTCTCCTTAATCATATGTGTAAATGTAATAGAAGAATGGATCTTATACTACAATTTGTATTAAACTTATTATTCTAAAAATTATTAACACTTACTAAACAAATTTTATTGGATAAACAAGATTTGAATAATTTCAAATAAAAGGACAACTAATTGGATTTAATTGCCTTAAATTTGTGGTCTATGTGGTGGGAGAGAGTCAAAAGCCAACACAATTTGGCTCAGTTGTAAGCCAAAAATCCAGACACGTAATCTTTTCTATAATTTGTTAAATTTAGTCGCGGACAAAAGTTTATTATCCCGACAACGAAATTGGAGAACAGGAGAATGAGGAGAAACAGGAGACACAGGGCAAACGGAGGACAATGTCGCCCACAAAAATGCAGACAATGGGTAAAAGTGCATAAATTGAGTCCGGTTGCCTATTCCTTCTATATAAAGGATACGATACGACACGACACGCAGGAACAAATTACGTATTACAAATTGTATAACGTTTTTCGGTTATTTCTCTTTTAGTTGCATGCATTTTGGTCATATTTTTTTTTTCTTCTCTTCTTGCTATTCCTACATATACATTTATATATATAGAGCGAAAGCAACAACAAATCGGACATCCGATATGAACGATAAGGAGCGAATTTATATGCTTTTGTGCCCTTTTTCGGACTAAGGGCGCGACGCCAAGTAAAAAGGATTTAAGTTTTCTTGTGTGATTTCATTAATTTACGATTTGTCCTGGCTATATTTGACTCTAGTTTAGTTAGCCTGGCCGCCACCGAGTCTAGGAATTAAATTGGCTTAGGCAACTGGCCTGACAAGGGAAAGGGAAGTGTGGGCCGAGTAACATAGATTGGATGAAATAGATTTATATTATAAACCAGCTGGCACATCAAAGTAAAAAAGGCAAAAGCAAGAAAACAAAAATATACCCTATACTACGCTTTGGGTACATTAAATTAGTCATAAATTTATAAGTAATAAAATATATGGAAAACATATAAAGTATAGGTCTCTTTATAGTAAAAACTTTAGTCACTAATAAATAAAGAAGTAATAACAATGAAAACCATAGCTAAAATATCTAAATTCTCTAAAATTAATTAATATTAATTATATTTATAAATTTATATATATATATATATATTTATTATATTATATATTTATATATATATTACTTTATATGTGGATAATAGTTGCCTTGTACAATCGATATCAATGTTCAAATAATTTCTTTCTTTAACCGATTATTCCAATATGATCAACATATATGATAAAATTTATTTCTCTACTGGTTGCAATATTAATGAAAGAATAATAAGAATAATTTTCTGTTATTTGTTATTTAGTTCTTGTTGCTATTTATATAGATCATACGTATAATTTAAATAACAAAAATATGCAGTTACAAATTAAAATACTAAAAAAATAGTTTATTAATTTGAGCAGCCATTTAAAAACGTTTGCCAAATTGCTAAAAAAAAAAAAACACAAATCTTACCTAGTTACATCTCTCACTTTTAAAAGGTACCTCCAAGTCGTTTCCCCAACTTTTATTATATAGTGAAGATTTGTTTCTCTTCCTGTTCTTTTTTTTTTCTTTGTACTTTCTCTGTTAAATAATAATAAAGAATCGCACTGGAAGTGAGTGAAGAGAGTAAAGTAGAGAAATTTTTGTGCTTAGCTCAGCTCAAACGGAAATCTTTTTTTTTTTTGTGTTCGTCCTTGTGGCAGAGACGAAAAAAAAAAGAAATACTTGGGCGGATTAAAGCGCGACAAACAACAAGCTATTGGGAAAATAAGAAGAAGAACCAGATAATATATAATTGTAACGAATTGTAAATGCTCTATTTATTGATTAGTTTTCGGTTTATGAACTTACAAAATGTGATTTATGATTTATTTAAAAGTAAAAATTCTTTTTAAAAAACATTTTTATATTATTTGCATGGCAAATAAAATTGATTTCCTTATTTATTAAATTAGTTTAATTAAAAACCGCATTAGCAAAGGGCTTTGAACCGACAAAAGATTTCGTTAAGCATCTTTATAATATTATGGGAAAAGTTTTGAAATGAAATCTATTAAATATACTGGGAACTTATTGTTTATAAAATTAAAATAAAAAAAGTGCTTTGAACCGATAAAGAATTCTTTTTGAGATGTTTAGAAACGTTTTTTAAATAAAATTCATTTAATATTATAGATATCTAATCTATATATTCTATATCTTTTTCTGTGCTTACAAAGGGTCAAAGTTTTGCTCACATTTAATATACCCTTTCTACCATTTTTTTTCGCTTAGGGTATAACAAAAAAAAAAAAATCTTTATGCCAGACGCCGGCAAAAATTCTCAAATCGTTGTCGGAGGCTTCAAAGGCAAAAGACGTGACGAAGTTCCCCGCTGAGCTAAACAGGCGACATCATCTTGCCCCCCGCATCATCGCTCTAACACATCTTACCAAAAAAAGAATAAACCTTGCACAATTCCCGTTAGCTACTGGAACCGTGGGTGGGCTTAGGTAATACGCATTAGTGCCACGACTGCATATTACGATATTATTATTATGATACGCTTTATTTTGTGGTTCAATGAATTTTTGCCTGACGCGTTGTCTGGGTGGCAACTTTGACGGCTTAACGAACCCCACCCCCATCCACTCCTCCTCTTTCTCTTTTTTTTTTTTTTGTGTGATTTTGCCTATCGATGAATATTTTGTGCAAATAACTGTAAAGTGACACCAGCCGCAAAAGGAGCCGCAACAACAGAATGGCAATTGAAACAGAGAGTTCAGTCCTTATGTCCTTATAATCGTACCTTTATGTTTAAAAGGACAATGGCGAACTCCAACCAAACACGAAACTTAATCTCATAAGTGTACGTTAGTCATGTGTTAAGGTCCTTGGCCAAATGGTTGGCCATAAATTCACTTGGCCAACTCATTCCACTATCCTGTTAGTCGTCGTCGTAGTCCGTTTGGCTGCAATTTTTCAAACGCTTGTCGAGGCGCGTCCTGGCCATGTGCTGTAAATATTCTGCCTTTCCCCTATCCCTTTTGGCTCTCTTTCTTCTTCAATGTATTGCAAGTTTATTAATTGCACATGCTTATCATCCTGTTAAAGCGTTTCTTCTCTCTTTTCTTTACAATTTTTTGCTTTTAGATAATTTAAACTAATTGCGTGACTTGATGGCATTCCTTTTCTAACCGCAAGACTGACTTATGATACCCTTGCAAATATTTGACATAATTACAGAATTATCATTTTTCTTTCGTCCACTCACTCTCACTCACTCTCTCTCTCTCTCTGTCTCTCCCCCTCTCTCCTTATATTTTTTTCAATTAACCATCACATAATCCTTTAATCAGTTTCAAAAATTTGCTTGCTTAGCAATTTGGTCATTCAATTGGTCATAATTTTGAAAGCAGACCCATTGCATGTCCAATAGCAATTTCTATATGAATATTTAATAAAACAAAAAACCAAAAAAATGGGTTGGATACAAAAAAAGAAAAAAAGAAACAAATTGTCAAGGAAATCGCTGCATAAAGTGTTATTGTCCTTTGGGAGATGGATGAACAAGGTAAGGTAAGGTAAGGGTAAAAATAGGATATAAGGACATGAATTTACAACAATTTGTAAGTGAGAACTAGAAGAGATAGTCCATTGATATATAGATAAATGATATAATGGAATAGAAAAAAATTGTATATATATAATATATAAACTAAAGTAACGGGCTAACTTTGGCCGTGCCAAAAATAAGCTTTTTATGCCAAAAAAATTAGTTTTCGATCCAATTGTACCTTTGCCAGCTGTAGCATATAATTACCGATATTTCCATATATAACAAACTATGAAACGATCATATAGGTAAGAATTCCTAGATATAGAAATAATGTAGACTTAAGAAATCTATATGCAAAATTTGATACAATATATGTATATATACTTTATATAGTCCCTCTATGCATTGCTTATTTCTGGCCAGAAAGAATAAAACCTTTTTGCACATAGCTTATACATACATATGTATATCGGAAGCATATAGAAACAAATTCGACAGTTTTTTCTTCGCTTAATTTAAACAAAAAATTCTCTTCTCCTTTAACTGTTTTTTATTTTTATCTATTTAGATTAAGTCTAATAATACCGATTATCTTTAACTTCATTCAATATTCAAAAGTAATTTCAACTATTAAATTCAATGGAATAATTTAAAATGGCCAATTTTTCTGGTCATTAGTTTAAGTTTTTTTCTTTTTTTTTTTTAAGTAGTAGAAACGAGTCAACTCTTTCATATAGCTCCCTTTACCAACCGCTCAGCTCATTTGCGGTAATTAAAATTTCATTTGGCTTTCGTCGTCTGCTCAAATTTAATTGACATTAGCGGGCATTTGGACTAATATCAGCAAGGAGTAGCAGTAGCAGTAGCAAACTGGCAACCGGCTGGGTCCTTTCCATGTGCAATCCGTCAAGCCATAAAAACAATGGCCAACTAGATGGAGAAAAATATATATATAGAGAGAGAGAGAGAAGTTGGAAGTTTTGAAGATAGGATGGATGGTCTGTATATAGAAATGTCGCCACAGTGGGGCATAAATAAACCTGCGCCCATATTTTATGATCCACGCCCCCGCGGGCATACCGTAAAAAACTATAAAAGAACTAAACGTAAATAATTCTATCTTGGTACGTAAACTTGATCCTCCTGACATCCACCCATCCTCTTCTCAGTTGGCTCCTTAGTTTTGTCTTTCAACCATTTCCCTTACTTTTTTTGCCATTAATATTATTTTCTTTTTTTCAACTGTTTGTTTTTTTTTTTTTTTTTGTTTTATTTATACTTCTTTCCTTATTTTTTTTGTTATATATTTCTTTGCAGTTTCATTTTTTTATTTTGTTTTTTTGTTTAGTTTGGTGTGCGATTGTGTGTGTGTTTTTTTTTCTGGCGCTGCTGCTGCTGCACTTGGAACTTTGTCTTTTGCATGTGTTGGCATTTTCCTAAGGACGAAACGAAAAATTTCGCGTGACAAACGAGAATTTTATGGCTTCCGTTGACCTGCGCCATATCCTGCGGTTCATTTTGTCTTTGTCCTTCTTGTACGTTGTGTGTTAGCTGGCAGAGAATGAAACTAACAGTTGTCATTGCCATTAAAGCCATAATATGCGACGATGTGATTGCACTTGAACAGCGATATTCTCGAATTTAATATACCCTAACTAAAGCTTAATATGGAAATTTATACTCATTATCTTTTCAAATTTTTCACAATTTTTTATTTCAATTTCTATTGGATTTTTTTAAACAAAGTTTTTAATTGATCTAAAGAAAACATTTAAAAAATCAGAGAGATAAAAGAAAATTTAGTTATACATATTCTTTTTCTTATTTCTCACTTATGGCAATTTAAGTATTTTAAAAGAAAAATATATATATATTTTATATCTATAAACAGGTGAGTTCGAGCAATACCTAATTATATCAACTTCTTCAGTCTATTTCTATTTCTATTTTCTACAATTATTTCACCCAGGAACAATATGACAAAGGGCATATTTTATTCTTCTTCAATGGCAAAGAGTTCAACTTGCAGGCAGTTTATACTTACATATATCTAAGTTCAAGTCACTTTGGTTCCATTCGGTGCCGTCGTCTATTTTCTTCTTTTTCTCGTTTCATTTTGTTTTTTGTTTTTTTTTTTTTTCGTTGGTTTTCATTTTAGTTTTTGTTCCTTGGCCCTATAAAATGAAGTGTAAATATTTAATGTGCGCTTTCGTGCATGGCGTGTTCAGAGTTCACTTTTTTCGTATCCCTTTTTTCCTGGAGTGGATTACATTTAGTTTTGAGTGGGAAGAGGAAAGGTTCTATCGTTTCATCAAACAACGCTCAACAGTTGATCGAACTTTTGAGCTCAACTTACATATCAAAAATATGTATATCGAAATGTTGAAGATTATGAAAATGGATAATATATGTATGTATTTTGAATAGGGGAGAATTTTACAAATATTTTGTTACTTGATTTACAGCCAAAGTTCTGTTTAAAACATTTTTTCGCGATAATATATTTTATTGTATGTATTTTATGTTTATTATTTTCTGTAATATATATTTCTGTATATTTTTTATATATATTTTTTAGCGTTTAGAATCTTTATTCAAATAAAATTTTTCAATTTCTAAATTTAAAAAAAATGAATCTTAAAAAATGTAGTTGCAAAACATAGAATATTAGTGAATTTTTATTGATAAACAAATTAAAGTATTAAAAGACTTATTTATATTTAAGCAACTTATAAATATATATAAAGGAAATATTACCTTAAAATGCAAAAGTTTTAGTTACCTTTGAGTAGATTTTGAAAAGCTTTCATTCCACAAATCCATTCATGAATTCATATTGAATACATCATATTAAATCAATGTCAGCTTAATAATTTGTATTTTTTGAACAAATATTATATGAATTTTTACTTTGTAACATAAATGAATACATTCTATATACATAAATACTGCTATATAAAAACATTTTTCTGATGAATTGAAAATATATTTTTGGGGCAGAAATCAAACAAAATATTTGCACAATTTCTATAGCATTTAACCAAAAAACATTTTTCACATGTCAACCATTTATTGCCCTTTTCCCAGTCAAATTTTTTATGCAATGTTTTTTTTTTTGTTATTTTTTTTGTGTAGATGCCTCCCTTTTCATGGATGGAATGTTTACTCAACTGTGTTGAAAAACAATTTTGGCAAATGGCTATATGAGAGGATGGGGAGGGGGGTAGAGTAAGCAATAGAAAGAGATGAAGAGAACAAACAAGAGATAGAAAATAAAAGTAAGTCAGCCTCAGCAACATTGACATTACAACAAATGTCATGTGTCAGTGTCAAAAAGAAACGAACGATGGGGGTGGAGTTGCAGGATCGCTGTTGGAGGACCCCGATACACATGTGATGGGTAGAGAATGAGCTGGAAACGTTGTTGGAGGAAATGTCAACACAAGTTCATCAGTCAAATGAGTTGTCTATGTCTCTTGATGAGATATATATTTTTTTTTTTTTTTGTCGAAAACGAAGGCCGAAAGGGAGTTTCCCAGTTGAGAGTTAAGTGAGACTTTTTGGCTAAACAAAACCCTTATCGACCTACATTTTTACTTGCACATGTCTTCTCTTAATGTTTATTAATGCCACCATCTGCCCCCCGATCCCGCCACCACCCATCACTTAAACATGGTTAGTCTCTTCTTGGAAGGTGGTTAGAAAAACTTTTCTGTAAATTGTTCCATTTAATTAGCTAAAGGTTAAATGAAGTTAAAAGGAGAAAATTGATGAGGGGCCATGAGGTAAGTGTCAAGAGAATACAATAAATTGCCATAGTATTTTTTTTTGCAAAAAGCACCCTATATAGAATAACAAGAAAATTGATTGAAATCTTAATTAATTATATATTGAAGTCGAATTGAGTTGAATAAAATTTCAAGGCAATTATTAAGAAATTAAATATATAGTCCAAAAAGTAGCAAAAACAATAAATTGAGAATAACCATAAATAAAAATTCATTTGAATAATTTGGCATTAATTGTAATAGGTGAAAAATGTTTTTTAATTATTAAAAAATAAACTCAAATTGTCCAAAAAGTGCCAAGACATTCTGTCTCAATAATGAAAATGAACCAAATCAAAGATATTTCAGCTGAAAAAAAAATAATAATAATTGTCTTTAAAAAGTAGCAAAAATAATTCCGTAAAAATGCTGAAACTACTTAAATTTAAAGATATTTGAACTAAATAATAAACATAGTTTGAAATATTTCTATGACAAGTAAAAATGGTTTAGTAATAGTCTTGTTTTTGACCTGCAAATAAAGAAAATTTTTAAATCGATTCAAAATGAAATTTCTATTGATTTCGATTTTTTTCGAATACTTAATTGAGTTCTTCACTAATGAAGACAAGGAAACAAATTTCATTTACAAAAATTTGTTTCACCTTTCTTCTCTTCTTATATTCTTTTTTTTATGTTATTTTCAATTAATCCTTTTTATACCACCCCCAACCAATTTTCAATAACATTTTGCACACCTCAGTGAATCCTTTAAACTACCCAACGGGTTTTTCACTTGCAACTTGTAATCGAATGCTAAAGAAAATCGTGAAGAGCGTGGAAATTTGTTTCCATCGCTGTGAATTCATTTTAATTATAGAAACCAAATTCCCATTTTTTTGTTTGCCTGTTTTTTTTTTTTTCTATTTCTTTTTTTTACAAAATGTGCAACGAGGCTGGCAAATGAGCAGCAGGAGCAGGAACAAGAGCTGGAACAGGAGCATCAGGGCGAAACACTTGAAACTCTGTGCGCCTGATGGGCACACGATGAAGTTGCAAAATATTTGATCAAGTGTTTGGATTTTTTGCTCTGCTTATTTTTTTTTTTTTTTTTTTGTTGCCTGCAAGTGAAAGCTGACTAAACAAGGCTAAAGAAAATGCCGAGACAAGTGGTGCGGTGTGGTGCGATGCTGTGCGGATACAGAATGGTGGAGGAGAATAACCATCACCATAACCAGCGACAAGTAACTTCTTTTGCGCGAATTCATTCAGTCGGTCTTAATGAACAGTAGTCGATGGGTGTCTTGGGCAGACGGGGGAGAATTTGGTACTTGTTGTTGATACAACTCATTAGACGCAAACGAATGCGTACTCAAGTGGGTTGTGCAAAAAAAAAAAAAAAAACCCCAGTATGCCCTCGTATCCCCCCCCTGTACCAACCTATAACCCAAACTCAAGACCTTAGAGTTTTGCTGCTGCTATTGCAATGGAGAAAAAAAAAATTACAAAACTCTACGCTATAAGATTAAAAATGAAGCTTAAGTTCTTTTAAAATTCTAACAGGAATTTAAACTCTATGAAAATTTAATTCTTCATTGTCTCATACGGTTTCTTATACATGATTTTTTGATTTCCAATTTCTCATTTTGAGGGTCTATATATATGTTTTTTAAAGGAAACTTAAACTACATATATTCTATCGAAAAGCTAACTAAATGTGTTTACTTCTTAAAAACTTTTTAAATATTTTTGAAAATGCTTTAGTCAAATTCTTAATACGTAATTATATTCCGTTCATCAAGAAACTCACCCAAAAAACCAATATAAAATCAATTCTTTCATCCTCATATATTTTGATTTATTTTTTCTACATTAAAAATTTTGCGGATGCAGTTTTTTTTCTTTTGGGTTAATATAATTGAAGGTCTGTTAAATTTAATGAAGAATCGAAAAATTTTTTTAAAAATTTGTATAAATCTTTTGAATTATAAAAAACGATCTAATCAAAATTATATTTCTCTGATAACCAGAGCTGAAGGTCTACTAAATAGTCAGTTCTCAAAGAATAGCTGGAAATATTGTAATTATATATTTGTTCACCATACGTAAAAGTAATAAATAAAAAAAAACTAAACTGAACTAATATATGTTCACATAATCTAAAATATATCAATTCACTCATATTAAATCGTTTGAAATAAAAACGATTAATAATTTTAGTAATTATGTTTTTGAATTGTTTAAATATATCTTACTTTTTTTCTTTTCTATTTTATTTCATTCTTGGGGTCAAGTCCTTGTAAAAACAACTTTAATTTCTTTGCCGTTCACAATCCCATTTACCCATTGGGGCTTTTCTTTAGTGTTGTTGTTAAAAGGATTTGAAGCAAGTCGCTTCGTCACTTCAGTCAGCCCTTTCCACACCATTTGGCATTGACATTTCAGGCAGAAAAATACTTTTTAATTGAAATGCGCTGCATTATGACCTAAGTAAACAGTAAACATACAAAATACACAGACATAACTCTCATAACTCCCACTGCCACTTTCATACACCATTTCAGGGAAAAGTTCATTACTAATCCGCAGCTAAAGATAAACTCAACAGAAACAAAAAAAAAAAAAAAAGAAACACAAAAAATAACTGAAAAAAATACACACATTTTTTAATCAAAACATTCAGACAAATGCGCCACTTTGGCAGCTTAGCGCAGCATTTGGCTAAAAAGGAAAACAAACAATACAAAGG
The DNA here is from genome assembly GCA_037075365.1 of Drosophila emarginata. NCBI lineage: Eukaryota > Metazoa > Arthropoda > Insecta > Diptera > Drosophilidae > Drosophila > Drosophila emarginata. The sequence goes on from JBAMCD010000296.1 coordinate 7,385,526, forward strand.
GAATGAGGAGAAAAAAAAATATTATAATAAATTTTATAGCCGACTTGATGATACGCTGTGACAATTAGTACTTCAATTTATTTAATCCTTGAATGAAAAAATATGTAGCAAGAATGAAAAAATTTTTTTTAACAAGACCTTTTTTTTGATTTATTACCAAAGGCATAGCATTTACTTTGCTATTATGTGGCGCACTCAAGCGCCACCTAGTGTACAACAATTTATGGAAATTGGCTGTATTTTTTTATTTCCAAAATTGATAAGGAAAAACAATTTTTAATAGAAATTAGAAAAAGGAAATTTTTGGTTTCTCTCTGTGATCTAAAAGAAATAGAAGTAACTGCCTTTTACATCCATATATACTCTAGTTATTAATGCCAAATTAGAATAATGTACACTCTATAGAAAACTCCTGTTACATAATGTTCTATATATTTAATATGCTCCAACACTGTTTTTGTTTATTTTTTTTTTTTTTTTTGTCTATTGGGTAAAAAAAACAAAGGTAGCGAAATTATTAATCCAAAATTAAAGAGAACGCGCAGCAAACAAAACAATAACAAAAAAACCAGAGAGAGGGAGAGAGAGAGAGAAAAAAAGCAGACAAATAATAACAAAAGCGCGTCAAAGGATCAAAGGTAGATGGCAAAAAGAAAAAAAAGGACATTCTCAATATTCCTTAGAGAACGAAAACCTAAGCAAATAGCATGGCCAACTGCAGTGGGAAAGACTAAGATAACTTTGACCAAAAAAAGTGCTAAAGTAAATTTAAGCGGAAAATTCTAATAAGCTCCGTTGGCCCGGTGAAACAAAAATTACAATAAAAAGGGTTGATTTTGGCCACAAACAATCTGTAAAGGCAAAAATGGATAGAAAAAAAAAATGAGAGAAATTGCTCTGTCATTGAGCAAGATGGAGTTTGAGGTGGGATGACAACCCTTTTTCTTTCTTCTTCTTCTTCCTCTTTGGCTTCTTCACTGCGAAGCAACCGCGAAAATTTAATTCACGCGGAAAAAATAAATTTTTCAATCATTTTGATGAGCCACAAAAATATTTCAGCAATTTAAGCGGCTTTCGTGTTGGCCCCAGAGTTTTGCGTAAAATTCTTAATTAATAATCTGTAGCATCTCTCTCCCTTGTCTATACAACCCTGCATAACCAACACCAATATCAACCCCACCACCAACTTCTTTACTCCATACCTAACCAATGTGTAGTCAATTGAAAATTTCTATTTGGCAATGAGCCGTTGAAATCGCTTTTAAAGCCGTTGTAATTAAGCAGCTCTCCTCCTAGCACTATGATGAGGGAGAGAGGGGAGTTTAGGCTTTATGACATGATTATGAATTGCTCGTCTCATGACCCACACCACACCACTTCACCCTAACCCCACCATCGTCTATCACCTCCATCTACTTTATGGAAAGTTAACAAAAGCCACAAAACAGGCCAAAACGACAGGCGGCCGGCCAAGTCAAAAGTCAATAGTTGATGGGGTTGATGCTTCGCGTAAAATTGGTGGGGAAAAATTCCCTTTACCAGGAATGGGGGGGTGTAGATCCAAGCCAAAGTTTGATGCGCAAAATTAAATTTTGGAATTTTGCTTGAAATTTAATATTAATTAGTTGGCCGTTTGTGTTTTGGTTATGCAAATTTTAGGCACTGAAATTGTATATTAATTAGCCAGAAATGGTTACCAACTTATGGGTTATTGGCCAACATTTGTTGGTTTGAGAGAGCCAATGTTAAACATTTTAATAAAATTTTTTGCAATTTTAAAGTTGTTGAAAAGTGAATATTACAGGAAAATTTAATATGGCCTAAATACATAAAGGGTTTTAGGCTAAAGTTTTAATAAAGCTACAAGAAAAAAGAATAAATTAATAAAAAAGAAAAAAATACATCGTTATCTAGTTTATTTTAAATCGTTGTGATTAAAAAAACTAAATTTTTCTTGAAATGAACTTTTCAATTCTGTTCTACTCCTTTGTGGGCAATGTACTGCTATTTAAGCTAAGCTTACGCCTAGAGAACCGAGTTATGGCCTACAAATAAAAAAAATCACTGCATTCTGTTTTAAAAGATGATTCAATTATAAAAAAGAAATCTTTTTTATGGCTTAATTTAGATGTTTCTTTATTTGACTTTTATATTTAATTATTTTTTCCTAAACTTAAGATTTCATGATTATGCATTAAAAATTTATTCTTTATTTTCTAACATTTATTTATTACGTATTTAATTACTTAACAAGATAGTTTTTGACAGAAATGTTTAACAAACTTCCTTTGCCCTTTCTTTAAACCTCTAAGTTATTATATAATTTAGTTCAACAAAATGTGTAACTTATTATGATTAATTTCAACAAATTTTACAATTTTTTTTTTTTGTTTAAATTGCTTTTTATAATTTGCGCTCAACACTTGTTTCAATTTTAAAGCTAATTTATGGTAACAATGAATGAAATTGTATAATCCGCTTAAAGAAATTTTCCACATTTTACACATGAACGCTATTTTTAATTCAAATAGTTTCAATTTTTATTTTTTATTATTTTTGTTTCATTTCAGGGGGTTGAACAATTTACACTTCATATGGCAAGAAGCTTAGCTTGTTAATAGACAAGGACCCGGGCAAAGGGTAGTGTGTGTGTGTGTGTAGGGGGTGGGGTTGGTTAATGTGACATAATTGAAAATCAAAACTAAAGCACTTAACTTTATTCATACGGCAAAATGCACAAAAAGTTGAACATATGTGTGGTAAAATGCATGAAAAATTGTATTAAAGACAAAGACAAAGACTTTTTCCCTACCACAATTTGAACCAGAAATGACAATTTAACTGTCAACCAGTCATCTGATGACAAGTGCAATCAGCCATGAGCATTCTCAGGGTGACAAGGGGGGTGAGTTTCAATTAGAACCACCAGAAAAAAAGCAAAAAAAAAAAAACCTTGAGGTAAAGTTTCTATTGTCGTTTCATGAATACCCTGTAACTATTTAAAGATTATTCAATTAAGTTCACGCCATCTATCGGTTAAAATCCTATATCCTTACCTGTTTTATTAGACTATTTTTTTGCAAATGATTTCATTTTTATCTCATAAAAGACACTTCTGTTAATGACAAAATTTTAAAGGTCATCAAATCAAGCTTACGCCATCTATCGGTCAAAATTCTTTGCATGTCTACTTTACTAGAAAAGTTTTTCTAAATAGTTTTTATTAGTTTATTTGTAAAAATCACTTCCGTTGATGGTTAATAATTTTTTGGTGGCCAAAAGTTTTCCTCTGTTCGTTTTTTTACATATATATAATATATCTAGAATCCGGATATATCTAAATTTAGATATATCTAAATCTAGATTCTAGATTATTTTAAACACAAGTTAAATGATTTATTTAATGATCTGAAACTCATTCTACTTAAAGAATTAGAAAATCGTTACAAAGTCATTTATTGTTAGACTTAAACTCTTATTTTGAACCGATATTAAGAATATATACCTTCTACAACTAAAGGGTATCAATTGACAAATTTAATTGATAGAATTTTTGAAGGTGTGGTTATGGTGGTTCCAACTGTCATAGTTCCTCAGGTTACCCACAAAAATTTTTTAATACTAATTGCTTATGATCTTTTACCAAAAATAGAACAGAAAAAAAAAAACTGAGAACCCATATTTGGGTATTGTATAACTCTCTGTCAAAAGGTGTTCCTTTGAGTCAAGGCAATTCAATTGTCCGCAATAGTGTGTCAGTGTCAATTTTCAAATGATTTGTGTGTAAATATTAGCGTCACATTAAATTTATCTATATACACACACACCCTTGAAAACTATTGTATGGACTTTCTGTTTTTTTTTTTTTTTTTTTTTTTGTATTCATTTTCCATTTTCCTGTGCAAAAAGAACAAATGAGAGATGGCTTAATTAGGCTTGAATCTCATATTACATTACGTATATTTGATTTGTGCGAGGGTAACAAAAACCGTAATAGAAAAGGTATATAAAATTGGGTGAATTTTTTTTTTTATTTTAAAGAAATGTCGTACATTATTATGATTTTTCCCCTACGTTTAACCTTTAAATGGTTTTGTTTGGTAACCAGGGGTGGTGGGTGGGTGGGTAGTGGTTGGAAAAGCCTTAAGTAAAATATAAATATATATGAAAAGCTTTCTCGCTTTTCACATATGCCCATTTATCATGTCAAAAATTTGACATTTTGTAATTGTAAACTGATACGCCTCGAAGGCAAAGAATTTTTGTTCTTTTTGTTTTTTTTTTTGTGTCGGGTAGTTATCTATTTCTCCATAACGTTCAACATATGGGCACATTTTAAAGAAACTCAGTTTAAAATAATCCCCATTAAATCTACGGATTTTCCCCAAAAAACAAAAAAAAAAAAAACATATGATATAAACAAAATGGAACCACTTTAAAATTCAATTAAAAAACCTTAAATCATTTTTTTTCCTATTTTTTTTTTTTTTTCTATTGTGGCATGCGTGCGTGAAAAGTGCAAAAACCACTTAAATGTCATAGGCAAGGCCATAAATAACATGAAATTTTTATTCTAAATTTGTTAACAACCCTCCTCCACCTTCTCCTCGGATCCCTTTCTCATCCTTTCAACAGCATTTCAACAGCTCCTGTTGCTGGGAATTTGCCTAAGGCAAAATTATGCAAAAATCAGCGCCCGCATTTCGATATTTTTGAAAAAGTAAGGGAGAGAGAGGGGCTGAAAACGAAAGCAGGGCAAACGCGTGCTATAATTATACACTTATATGAAACATATTTAAAATTGGTAGAGTTTAGTGATTCATAAATAATGCATTAAAGGTTCAATTTTATTTCATAAATAGTTTGTTCTGATTGATAGCGAATATTGTCAATATTTTTGTATTGTATAACAATTAATATATGTATATGTTTTAACTCAGATTTAATGGGCTTTTCAAAATCCCCCACCCTTTATCATAAATTGTACTTATCCTCTTTTTAAATGGTCGCGCGTTTGTCCCTCTTGTCTTAGGCCCGAGGGCAATGTCTGACCAAATGCAACGCAAGCGAAGCAACTGCCTCCATGTCTGACTTTTTGATGGGTTAAACATCCAATTCTATATGTACATTTTTCTTCTTTTTTTTTACCTATTACATATTACTACCGGATCCTGGGTCCCCTTACCATTTGTATGGGCTTTAACCATCTTACCATGGCCATTTTTTGGCTTGCATTTTTCCATGCGCCTGTCAACATTTTAATTAAAAAAGGTTACGAAACCCATGACTACGATGTCCAGACTGTATACAGATGGTATATATATGTATGTAAGGGTATGTAGGTATGCGAATGACCAAAAAGCCATATGTAAAATTTCGCGCTTTCTTTTGACCATTGTCCACGAAAGGGTGCCAAAATAATAAACTCGTTTCGCAGTTACAAACAATTTCCTTTTTCAATTTTACTCTGGTCCCCGTTGTTGGTTTTGTTTCGATTCAGTTTTATACCCTATAAAACCATAAGGGAAACATGATTATATAAATGCGTTGAACCAGAAGGAATCTTAAAGTTAAATATATGTATATATACATATGTACATATATTTGTATATCTGTTCATGAACAGCATTAAGTTAAAAGGGAAAAATTATTTACTTTTTATATGGAAAAATACAGATAATCAGAAGTAATTTTTCAAGTAGTTTTAAACTCGGTTAAAAATCGGTTAAGTTTAATAATGATGCATTACAGGAAATTCCATAGTCGTTGCTGAAATTTAACATTTAGCATCTTCATCATGTGCGTGTGTGTGTGTGTGGGAGTATTTTTTTTTTTTTATTCTTTCTTCTCGGAGGTCATTACGCGTGTGTGTCCGTCGCATTACAACAATAGTCGTCTATGCCCCTGGCCTAGGTCCATTCATTCATTGTTTGCCATCGTTTTAATTTTATTTATTGTGCGACTGACTGCCACCAGCCATGGCCGTAGTAAAAAGGGTTGAATTCAATTCAAAACTCCTTTGCCATTGTCCTTAGAATCTACAAAACTTCTGGCACACGTTACTAAGTACATATATCCTTTCAGCATTTGTGATCTTTGGGATAATTAAGTTCACTTAATAGTATTTTTTTATTAATAATTAGTTGGTAGCACATATTAATTTTAAATCTATTTTTTTTATTAAAAATTAGTCAATTTTTCAATTTTTTTCCCTTGCCAACGTGACAAAAAATAACTTTTCCTATTAGAACTACAAGAATAATAATGGTCCACATGCTTACACATGCATATGTATGTACATGTGTGTGTACACACATACATAAATTTACCTTCTTGACTTTCAATTGATTTTCTTCTTGCACTTCCAATGCACTCACACATGCAAACATATGCAGATTTTCTTATTGGAATATCGCTAGATGTCGCCCACCGCTTTGCTCTCTTAAAATTACTCTCTACTCTCGCGATCTGACAAGTTGCGTTCTCTTGTTCTCCCACTTCTTTAGTTTGCATTTGCCGTTTGTGAAATAGACACGCAAAATACTTTGTCCTATTGAAATTAATAGATAATTGGATAAATAATTTTTAAGTGCTTAATTTATTTACAATTGAATAGTGTTTATTAAATTGTCTTTCATTTGGTGTTAAGTATAAAGAATTCCGTTCAGTGATTATCGAGTTTTTGGTAATTTTATTTTCCTTATGTGAGTGCGTGTGTGTAAGAGAAGGAAAGGAAATATATGATCCATGTCGTCGCCGTCGCTGTCGGCGGTGTTTTTAGTTTTTTTTTTGTATTGCTTTCTCTCTTATACCCTTGCAGAGAATGCGTGGCTTAGCTTTGCTTTTGTAAAAGTTTTGTTGTTTCTTTTATGCGGTTTTTAGCAAAGGCAGAGAAAAGATTATTTAAACTAAAATATACTAAAAAACTAAAATGTGTGTATCCTCTTCAATAAAGAGAAGTGGAGAGATAAATAATATATTTTCCTTCATTCTTAAGAATATTTTTTACATTTATGAAAGTGCTCCTTTACCACTGACAAGCCCCGTTATTTGGCATATCTTTCTGTTTCTCTGCTTGTCCTCATATTTTTAGCGACGCTATTAAGTCAAATTTTCAAGGTTAAGGAGCTGAAACTGTATGCAATACATATGCAAGTTTCTTCACATACACACATACTTATGCAAAACAAGGCTGCTCTATAAGCTGTGCGTATGTGCATATAAAACGTGATTAAGCGGTAAAATAATTGCAGTAAAATGAAATTAATTTTGTTTTCTTTTTAGCAAATTTTTTTGTGACAAATTTTTAAAGCAAATTTATTCAAATATAAAAGTAAAATTCAGTCAAAATGCAATTTTGCAAGGGTATAAGTACAGTTTTTGTTTTGTTGTTTCAAATAGTCAAATTAGTGAAAATTGTTGTGTGAGTGAAAGAGAAAGAGAGAGGGAGAGCCTCTAGGAGCTATGGCAAATTATAAAGGTGAGTAATCGATATTAAAAAAGTATTAAGAAATTCCATATTTACACATTTTTTTGTATATATGTATTTTATTTTAATTTGAAATGCATTCTTGCAATGTATTCAACCACTATAGCCCCCTTTTTTAATTGCCAACTACGTTCATGGTTTGGTTGGTACGCGAATACCAACCCCCAAAATCTGATACCCCAAAATGCTCATGCAAATTAGATGAATTGCTTGGCAGTCGTCAGTCAGTCAGCAGTACCTTTGTCGTCCCCTGTTCTATTTTATCTCCCTTCTTCTCCTTTTCATTTTGTTGGATGGACATTGGCTTTGCCTCTTTGGAGCTGAGCTCTAGCCATGTCAATGGTTTTGCGGACATTTATTGTTTGAAAGCTATTACCCCTACCCCACAGTTGATAAAGCGACTCGACACCGTTTTTGATTGTTTTTTGGTTTTCTTGGGCAGAGAGGACTGAATCAATGTTAGCGGCAGGAGCAGTGGCAGTAGCATTGCCCTGGACTATCCACCAACCAACCAACCAACCAGCCCACCAACCTACCATATACATATGTATGTATGTATGTACATACCTTAATTGCTTTGTCATTATAGCTGAAAGTTATGGCAAGCTATAGAAGTGCAATCGCAATTATGCACTTGAGATAATAGGGTACAGTTGCCACAAAAATGAAATATAAACTGTGCAAATAATTATGGGGGAAAGTCTGCTTAAAATTTAAATTAATTTAGTACATTAAAAATATTCTAAGTTATGATTTTGTCTTTTTACTTATAGATTCTTTTTAATGAATGTATAAAATCTTGGAGAATTTCACATCTGTTCAGGTATGTACAAATAATTGAAACTTGTTCTCTTGCTTTGTAATCTACAAAAATCACAACAAAATACAGTCAATCGGCTAAGACTAACGGGATTTAAACAGGAAGTCACATTATCCAAAATTGCCAAAAGAAAAAAAATAAAAAATGGAAAAAGGTTCTTTCAGAATGGTGTTGTGTGTGTCTGCCACCCCTTCAAAATGTTCAATATTTACAATTACTTAGAAATTTTAAGTCGCCGCGTCACATCAGAATGACAATTATTTGTCAGATCATAATCAAATTGAACCCAGTCACAGTTGTGCCTAATCCTGTGGCTTTACACAGAGCGACAAAAAAAAAAAGAAAGGAAGTAAAATGAACGGAACAAAATGTGGAAGGAAAGGATTGTACTCGTCAAAGTCACATTGACGAGTCCGCTCGCGCTAAACATATTATAACGCATTTCCCCCTCAAGGGGGTTGTCATTTCAGTTTGAAACGCGCGTCAGCCATAAATGTTTATGATTATGGGCAAGCGACGGGAAGAGAAAAGATTTACTTGACACATGTGCTGCATTTTTGCATATGATACTCCTCTCCTCCTCTCCTCACATATACGATACCTAACAACTGAAAAATGTAAACCAAACCGAACCAAACTGAAGTAAAGTGAAATGAACCAAACCACCACCCGCTTTATAGCAAAACGCATAAAAACTTATGTTTATTTGACTTGGCGGGCCTACGATATACAGTGAGCTGTCGCTTAATTGTAAATTTCTCGGCACACCAATTACTTTGGCGCATATGTGGCGCCCTCTACAAGCTTTAAGTTATGTGTATAATTCTCAAACTGTATTTTAATCTTGTGTATGATAAAATTTTATTGATACTTTCCGCATATTTTTTGGGGTTGGAAACGTTCCAAAGCATCAAAAAAAAGAAAACCCAAATCCGCGCATATGCCTGATTTGAAATTATTTTTAATTGGTGGGCTGCCGCCGCCGCTAGGTACAGTCAGCCCAGAGGGCAAAAAGCTTTCAAATCAAAAGCAATTTACGCTTTGATTTGTGCGAATTGCAAATGCCACAAAAACAAAAAAAAAAAAAAAAATGTTACAGGAAAAAAAAAAATAATAATAGAGAAGGAGAAAGGAGACGAGAGAGAAGTGGACAAAATACGGCTCAAATTTGGCGCGTGAGATTTATGTAGTTGAAAGATTTATACGCGAAAATTTATTGTAAGCCGACTCGAACTGGGCCCTGGGATGGACTTCATAGACTTGTTTACCGTTAAGTGCTTTAAAAGCGCATAAATCACGCGGTTGTTTCGCGGCAATCCACGAATTTGCAAAACCACGTTGACAAACTTGCCAAAACACAAACACACATACACACACAGAGGGAGAGAAAGAGTCGCCAAAAATCTCCATTCATTCTCCCATTCCGACCCACACTACTCGAACCGATTCTCTCTAGCTTACCACCAATTCTCTTGCCATTTGCTTTGTCCTTTTTTTTTGCCATATATACATATATATTTTTGGGGCACGTAGCGGGCTTTTAGGCGCGTCAAATTACGCGTAAACTGCCATCCAACACTCTTTGGGAAAAATCTCTGTGGTTTTTGACTGCGAATGGACACACGTTGGTTGTATGGCCCACGGCTCACGTTGATGGCATTTTAATTAGTTTTAGGAACTTGTAGCTACCATTTGATTGAATTGTTTTCCGCCCACAAAATACCCATTACACTTACGCCCTCCGCCCACACACGACCCGATTTCCATCCATAAGTGGTAACATGTTGGATGTCGTCATTGAAATGAAACTAGAGGGAAGCTAGTTAGTAGTATCTTTTAAATGAAATTTTATAGGAAAATTTATTAAATTGAAGCTTTGAAATAAAAGTAAAAGATAGAAAAAAACTCTGAAATAGAAGAAGATAAAATGGTGTTAGACTGTAACAAACTGTAAAATTTTGCATTTTGGTGATCCCGTTCTTGATTATTACTTCTTGTTAATACAAATAGTTTTCCACAGTGAAATTGGTAAACTTAATAAATATGCTTGAAATGGGTTTATTTCACATCCCCCTCGATAATTTTTCTTAAATTTTCATCTAATATGATTTCATATAAAAATTACATTTTTTTAATATTTCATCAGAGTTGCCTTCCTCTGAAATCCCTCATAAAATATTTAAAAATCTCTTTTATTTTTTTGACCAGTTCACATAAAAATAATACTTATTTTTCTTGACTGTTCTATGTAAATCCCTGGCATCAGTCAAGCATCAAATTATTTTTTCCAACATTTTTACGACATTTGTTTCAAATTAAGCAACAATGGATGAAGAAAAAGCGCAAGAAAGAAATGGAGTGACACGAATATAGATAGAAAGTGAGAGAGAGAAAGAGATAGATAGAAAGTGTGAGAACCCTTGGTTACATTGTGTTTCTTATTCGTCTTGTGAATATTTGAATAGCCGACTGGAGAGAGCTTCCTTGTAATTATCTACTCGACCGCCGTTTGCCGCCGCGTCGTCTTGACGCAATTTCCAATTAAAATTAATGAAATATTTTACAAAAGTTGAGAACTCTAGACTCCAGAGTCTAAAGTCTGTCTTTGGGGTCAGCCATAAAACCATTTTGGAAAATCTTGTCGAAGCCGTTTCATAATCATAAACATTTCTCAACTGGCCAACAATGAATGCGATGCAGTGTGCCAAGATTGTGGGATGTGCTTTCAAAATGGTATGGGGTGGAAGGGTGGTGGTAATTATTAGCACCCAAGTCCATTGCTTTACCTAATTCCCAAAAGGATCTGGTTGGGCATACACTTTGAAGTGTTGCAGTTCAGCAGCCAACTTTCCCTTGGGATTCAACTGAGAAAATCTCTTTTTGTTTTCGTTTGACATTTTTATACCCTAAACCAGCCACAGGGTAAAATGGTATTTGGATTGTTGTTCCCGGTGCAAAAGTATTTATGTATATATCTTTAATTCCGACTAGCATCAGTCTGTGGTCTTTCAGAATGTTTTTTGAGATATTCAATGTAATACGATTTGGAAATCGAAACGACAGTATTTAGCTCTATTAGATGACTAATATTATTTGAATTATATATAATATATTATAAAATATATACAATTATATATATAAATTTAAATATCTTATTGAGCTATATACACTGAGTGGTTCTGAGTTATTTAAAATCAATTACTTTTGTTAAGTCAGAAAAGACTTCTCTGAATGATCTTTCGCTACTTTTTTTTATAATTTTTTGTATAGAATTGGTGCATACAGCACTGCTTCATAAAGGGAGAGCGCATCATCTCCACTGTCCATCATGACTTTATATACCTTTTCTTTTTTTTTGTTTCTTTTGGATTTTCGTTCTATTTTATAATTGAAATTTTTTTTCTATGTTTTAAACATTGAAAAAAATGTTTCGCCACACAGGTTTTTGTTGTGTGTTTGGGCTCGCATTTGGACTTTTTTAATTTGCAAGTCTCGGCGTTGGCGTTATAAATGACCAAAACACATACGTAAAATTAATGACAATACCCACCGAATGACTGTCAGTCAGTCAGCCTGATGGACATACAAATAGAAAAAGAAGGCGAAAAGTAAGAGAGAGAGAGGGGGAGAGAAGGGTAGGAGTATTACGGTAGGAAAGAATTGTTTGCAAAAAGCATTTTTGCTTAATGTTGATTAAAATGCCAGAGCTTTCGTGAAAAAATGTACGCCAAGTTGCAGCCATTTTCTCGTCCTCTTTTTTTTTTGAGCATTTTTAGCCATATTGACAACCCGAAGTTGGCCAAAAACAGCAGGCAGCTGTCTGCACACAGGCGTCGAACAATGGCGAAATGGCAAAATGGATAAATGGTGGGACGCTTGGATGGACAGCAGTTGAAATGTATTTGGCTTTTCGGTTTTCTTCCTTTCCCTATCTCTATGTCCTTTTTTCCTTGTATTTTTTTGTGTTCTTCTCAACGCTTTGCGTAGACAAATGAATGAAAATGTCAAACTGAACTCTCTGTGTGTGTGTGAGCATTTCGGTTCGGCGATTACGGAATTGGTTGTTGGGTAAGAAGATGTGGTTAGAGTTCCTCCAAAATTGGAGTTAGAGTTAATGTCGAAGTGACTGAACAGTTTGAGATCCACACTTCAACGTGAACAATAAAGTGCTTTAACTTAAGTATTTTTAAATCATATGGTAAATAATTTAATTTCAAGTTTATTTTGAATTAATCGAAGGCTGAGAAATTTCTTAAAATCCTTTTCCATTACAGCATGGATAATGTAGACTTAAAATTTACTTGACTTTATAATGTTTAGCTTCAATTCTAATAAAAATATAATAATATATAAAACGCATTGAAATTCGAATTTAACAAAAATTAGAACCTGAATGCAAAAAAAAAAAAAAAATAATAATAAATAACCAAGCATTAACAAATAATTTTTTAATGAAAAAACTAATTTATTAAAAATCGTTGTTTAAATTTGAATAAAAACCACAAATTTGTACAAAACACTTAAGTATTATTAACTTAGAAATAGTTTTTCAACTATGTAGCTAAATGCACAGTTTTTATTTGCCATAATTTGAAGTAATATTACAAACAATGTGACATAATAGATTATTGCTTAGTTACGGTTAAAGGAGATTTTACCTTTTGGAAATAGATTTCGTTAACATGACTGCAAATCTTCTATCAAAGAAAATCTATGAGAAAGGGGGCTCTTTCCCCTGTCTATCTCACACCAAATGAGACTTCTCTTTTAAAAATTTTGCCTTAAGTGATTTATTGGTGCGTTTTGGTAAAAACTAAGTCAAAAAGCATTTCCTGCTACGCATTTATAACTCAAACTAATTTAAATTCCTTTTCTTATATGTGAGTGGTTATTTTTTTTTGTTGTTGTTGTTGTCGTTGCTGTTGCTGTTGCTACTGTGTGAAATCACAGCGTAAAAATGCCCATTCCATAGTGCAAACAATGTTAACAAGCGTTTTACACAATGATACAAGTGAAGCAAACACACACACACACACAGGACTCTCAATTCCAAGGAAAAATGGAAGAAAAAAAGAGAAGGAATACACGGCAGTTGCCATTTCAGCTTTGGGCTTCCTTCGTTGACAGCTTAAAAACCATAAATCAACAAGTTAAGTCATACATTGTATACGACGGTGCAGCAGTAGCACCAACACCACCATCACCACCACAACCACAAAAATTTTTAAATTTTTCTACATACACACACGTGAGTATTTGTGTGTGTGTGTGTGGGTGGATGGATACTATAGCCTCAATTCCCCGCTACCTCCATCCAGTTGCCATATACAAATGGGGAAAAAGAAAAAAAATTGGAATTGATTTCAATGTTTAATAAAAAATTCATGAAAATTTGTCAGCAAAAGCTTTTTTCTTTTTTTTTTGGTTGGATCTGTCTCTTTCACTCTGTCTCTGTCTATGTAGTCTCTATCTCTTTCTTGTGGCCTGCTGCTGTTGCTATTAATCACACAGTTTGTTGCACTCGCTGCGCCATAAAGTGATTCATGTGTGTTCTCGGGCGCATCCTGTCATGCTACACACACACACACATACACATATACACTTTTTAACTTGGCCTATGATTTATGGTTGCATTTTAGACCAAGTGACAACAAAAATGTGTTGCCAAAGCAACAACCAAAAAAGGAAGTTCTTTTCAACAATAAGGCCTTAATCAGGCAAAATGTCGTCGAAATTATGTATGTAATATTGAATTTAAAAATAAAATATATAGAGATATAAGTAGAAAGTTCTGGGTGGAATAAAGAGTAATCACAGAAAGGCCATATATGGATTATATCGGTAGTTTATTGATATCAATATCCTTCCGATTACCCTTTCAATCCGACTAAAGTAAACATATACTTAAAACAATAAAATAAATAGCCAAAAATTAAGATTTAAGATAAATTCACTCACAATTGACAATTTCCTCTAAATGTGTATTTCAATCTCCTTCACCGTTTTCTTTTTCTATACACCTTCGTGTCTGTTTCATCGATATATTCCCTCCGCTCCCTCTTCTTGTCATATTTTTTGTACTTTTTTCTTCCTTGTTAATAATTATATATAGTTGAAATATTTGCGATGAGTTGAATTCGATGTCAAGGCTTACTTTTCATTTGATTTCGTTGGTTGGTTTTACGATTCGATAGGCTTAAAGTGAAATGCTTAGTAAAAGCAATTATAATTAATAATTTTAGTTTTTATTAGATGTCTGTTGTCGTTGAAAATTTTGACACTTTTAATGAAAAAGGCTAGAGATCGATTATATATTGGCTATGTCAAAATGCATTAACTACAACAGAATATTTTAACAATAGAACTTCTAACGATGCTATCATTAAAGATCGAAATAGTTGGAAATAACTAACTGCTTGTAGAATGTGTCAAATGTTTTTTTTTTATATGTATGTATATATAATGGTTTCGTTACAGCTTTTAATCCACATTCATAGCACATCCTAGAAAAACCATTTCTGTTTGTCCCATTTCGGTTTTTTATTTATTTTTCATTTTTTTAGGTAATTTATTTGGCATGCCCGAAAAATTGATTTATCCATGGTGGCTAAATAGATGTACGTGGATATGCTTTTACAAAGTCAAACACAATAATGCAATTGATTTTTGTGATAAAAATCAATGTTTTTTACGCAAAAAGAAGGGACAAAGAGAGAAAGAGAGAAGGGTAACCCATAACCCTTGCATGTGACGGTGGGTTTTGGGATGAAAGTCAATGTGGTGCCACCCCTTTCACTTTATTCCTTTTTCGTTTTTTGTTGTTTATCAACCCAAATGTTTACACACACATGTGGTTGTGTTTCATATTTCATATGTGTTTCCCTTTTCTTTTTTATATATATATATATATATATTTATTATATTTTCATCCAAAAATCAAAGCATAAAGTTGTCAAGGCGTAACACAACGACCTCTTCACCCTCATCCGTTTGGTCTGGTGCGTGTTGCTCTGGCATTTTCCTGTACAATTTTCTTATTTATGAAAATTGAGTTATAATTGGTAGTGCATTAAGTCGTCCTGCTGTTGCTCCTTCTACTTTTTGGTGCTGCTGCTGTTGCTTCTGACGCATTTCTGCCTCAATAAATACGCAAATTGAATTTATAGGCTGGTCTCGAGGAACACAGAGCTTTTCTCGTCGTTTGTGTCGAGTGAGTGGTTTGCCTTAAAAGTGCCACTAAATCAAAATCATGTCGCCATACACGCACACACATCTACACATATATATATATATATACATGTGTGGAAAACGGTAAATGCATATGTGAATATAAGGGGTTAAGGTCTTTCTCCCTCCCTCTCACTCTGAGTGTGTGTATTTTGCATACGATTTCCGTTTGCTTCGTTTTTTACTTTACTTTTTGCTATTTGCGTATCCTTCCGTTTAGTTTAGCTCTGTTTTTCCTGTTGCATATGTTGTCGTTGCGCCAGAATGAGCTTAATAGAAGAAACGTGCGCCGATATGTGTGTATGTGTGTGTGTGTGTGCAACTCAGTTCCATATATGAGAAATATTTTGACAGTTTCGCGGTTCGTTAGCATTTTAACCAAACAAAAGAAAAAAAAAATTCCGGAAAATTGATACGCAAATTTTATGTTGTTGTATGCCAAATTTAAATTGGCTTTAAAACTATTGCAAAAATTATTAACTGTTGGAAAAATTCAGAAATCTTACCATTATCCCAAAAGGGGCGAAGAAAATTTGATGTTGTATTGGTCATTATTTGTAGGGATCATTATATTTAAACAAAATCTCGTTTTTTGACATTTAGAAATGGTCAGGACATTTTCGGAACAGCCACAATTGCTTCTCAGTTAAGCACTTAATCGATTAATCGCTTTTAACAGGTTTAATTTATACTTTCAGATAATATGTATATACACAAGTAATTCCCATGTTTTAACACTTATCTCTTAACTGGCTGATCGCATGAAAACTGTTTTCTAAACAACAACTTCATCTTACTGTTAATCCATTGTTCATATTCCACTTTTGGCTCTTTCCCATCATTTTATGCACCCACTTTCCTTTCTTTTTCCCTTTTTTTTTCTTTGGCCATTGTCCTGCTCACAAGTGCTTTGCTCCCCGACTGACCACATGCTCAAATTCATGGATGGACAAAAGACCATTCAACCATCTACAACTTCCCCATTCCGCTCAGCACGCCTCTTAACCCTTTTTTTTGGCTGCGGCCACTTTTATGTATGTATGTATGTGTGTGTGTGTGTCCCGTTAGTGGTCATCCCTTGCCCACTCATATACCCAATATACGTAAGTTATATGATTTTTGCATTATTTTGGCATAATGTGAGCATTAATGACACTCAAAATTATGTTGTTAATCGGAAAACCAAAAAAAAAAAAAAAATACATATATATAAAAAAAACGAAAAAGGGGTTCAATACATTTCTATACATTTTTTTTGTTTTTTTTTGTTTTGTTTTGGGCATGAAATTTATGGCCTCTTTTTGGTTTGGGTTTTTTTTACGATATTTTTGCGTTGCATTTTTATGTGTACAACATTAATTTTCCTATGCTGCCTATTGACAGACATTTTGGCATTTTTATGTGTCCTTTTGGGTGTGTTATCGAAAGGGGTTCGGGGGTTGTGGGGAGGTTTAAACATTAGTCAAATTACATATAACCGGTGAGAGATGTGAAATTAACGTTGCATGAAATGAATAATGATATACGATCATCTGCGGGGGACTATCGATGGATAAATAGGTAATCATTCGATTGACTTCAAAAAGGGTTCTACCATTAACGATTGCCCTGAAAGGATAACGAGTTGTAAATAATTTTTGAAAATAAATATATTAGAATAAGTAACCTTAATTAAAGAGAGCAATAGATTTATGAATAAAAACCCTCCGCTCCATTTCTTTTTTAGATGGTTTCCCAAATATTTCTAAAATTATAAAGCAAGATAATATTATTGGAAAACATTTTTTTGAAAAAATTAATTGAATAATTAATTAATTAATTTAAATGAAAATCTTATTCTCATCTCATCTTATTCCTTGTTTAAGATTATAAGCGAAGCAAGATTTAGAAAGTTTGCAACGAAGAAAAGAAGACTTTTAAAGCGTCTTAGTCCCATGCGGATTTCATTCCATTTAGTTTTATTTTCTACCCTTGGTAGTGGCAATTAAATTTCAGATGGAATTTCACTTAAATCACTACGTCGACAAAACAAATCAAATCAAATGCTCGCATAAAGGTTTTTTTTTATATATATTTATACATATACTTCTTTTTTGTTTGTTATAACTTTATTTACCCTACGATAAGCGAAATAAATCTCCAAATGTCACACTGAGTCACACACGCATATGTGTAGTTGTTGTGTGTGTGCGTGTGCGATGTGGTGCGGGGGGAGGCAATAGCTGACAGCTTGTCAATGGCAAAAAGAAAAAAAAATACGTCCTTAATTTTAGGCCAGGGTAACAGTAAAAAGTCTGTAAGATTTACCAAATATTGCACAATGATGGATCATAAATAACTTATGCCCGAAAACAAAACAGAAAAAAAGAAAAACGAACACGAAAAAGTGAATAGCGAAAAGCAAAGGAAAGGAAAGGAATTTCATTCTATTGCTCGCAGTAGTAGTGACGTAACACATAAGCTCCCTTCCACACCCACTACATACATTCATACATACGTTGAACTGCCCTGGCCATTAAGCACAAAAGGATGACCCTTGATGCCGTAAAAAAATTGAAAGAAGCGCAAAAGAACTGACTGAACTGAACAGAACTGGACTGGACTGGACTGGACAATGGTCACTTGATGATGCGGGCGCGTCCCCAGGAGTCATGGATTTTATTTGCTGCCTTTTTACGGCAAAATGCTCAAATGAAACACAGGAAGCGACTCGTAAAACTAGCGAATTGTGAATTATGTTCACCCTGGACATACAAACATATATATATATATATATATATATATATATAGACTTGGGGTCAAATAGATAGCTGACCATGTAGGCTAGGACGAGGGACAGATAGAGAAAGAGGACAACAGTCAATAGTTGACAATAAAAGAAAGACCAAACAAACAAAAAAAAAAAAAGAAGCTTGGCACATATAAAAAATCGCCGTTGAACTCATGTTCTTACCAATAAAAGAGGCATTAAAACATGATGCCGATAGAACGAAATGAGAAGTGGGGGAGTAGTTTGGAAGAGTGGTGGACACTTCAAATGTCCTTACTCCTCTAAGTAGTTCGAAAACATTGTCGTAAATAAATTTTTATTGTAAATTGTCCTATAAAAATTGATGATGAAAGAAAAAAGGTGTGACGAGGCATAGAGACTAAAATATATGTAAAAATACGTACGGTACGCTAGTGTATAAAAGGGAATGTAGGAAATACAGGTTGCCTTTAAGTGGCATTTAAATATTCATTATTTAAGCAAACTAACCGCAAATTTTCACAAGAAAAACCTTTTTCTCAAAAGTTGAAAAAGACGAAAGAAAAGCATTCCATATGCACACGCCATAATCACATTAAAACGTAAACGATATGCAAATGGATCAACTGACTGAGGAAGTTCATCAAAAATGCAGAAAAGAAAAGTGCCCCACACTATAGAATAAAACTCGATTTCTGATATACCCACTAAAAAAAAAACAAGATATTTAAAGAAGTCTATTAAAATTGCCGATAAATTGTAGTTTAACTATAACGATATATCGATATACCGATATATCGATATTAGAAAACAAATGAAAAAATATTTTTAGAAATCTTTCAGTAGGCTTTGCCCCATTTCTGCTTCTCATAAGTTTACAAGGCTAGTTGCAGAGGAGAATAAAATTCATTCTTTGCTTCTCAGCTGTAGCAGCAACAGCTAAGATTTTCCTATTATTATTTTTCCTTATTTCTTTTTAATAGGCCATCTATTAATATATATATAAATATATCAATATATTTTATTTTCCTTATTTTTACTTTTCAAGCGAGAATTACCATGGAACTCTTTTCCTGCTTACTTAAATTATTCGGATAAGCATTACTTTGTCTCCTGTAGAATTATATACCTTTCGTAAAGCAATGTTTGTAGGGTATAAAAAGAAAACTTTCAAAAACTCTGGCAAGTTCTGTGTGTACGTGTAAGCAGTCCTTGCGGCAGGAAGTTAGAGCCAACATAATGGCCTTCTTCTACTTCCTTAAAGGTTAATATAAAGTTTTCCTCATGTGTTTCTTTTGCGTTTATTCCTTATTTTTTGAGTATGTGCTTTCTTTTCCTTGCTTTTTTTTCTAGTTGCCTCTTAGCTGGTAATCACGTCGTCACTTATAGCCCATGACTTCAATTAATGGGCAGAGAAGCTCGCGCAATTTTAATTCAATAAAAGTCAAATGAGGCATTTCCTGGTACTTTAGTGAAAACTTTCCTTACACTCACACTACGATGAGCTACTGCGGTCTGTTGCTTTTAAAGTCAATTAAAATTTGAGAAGAGATGAAAAAAGAAACAAAAAACTATGGAAATGCCTGCCAGAATCTCATGTGTCGAAACTTGGCCTTAAGCTCATCTGCTTTGTCTATTGTTGGACCAAACTGACTTAATGCAATCAATGGCCGCGTTCATACATCCGTCTATGGTGTGTGAGGATTCGAGAGTGCGTGTGTTTTAGTGTGGAAAGTTTCAATTCCATTCGAAAACATTTGGGCGCAACGTAACTGTAAACTTGTCAAGGAAGTGTTCAAGTGTTCTGTTGCAAAAGATGGCACTGGCTAAGACATATTTGGTTTGCCACGTTGGTTGATTCCACAGTATACATAAAATATAATGTATTATAACCTACATTTGATTAAAAACGACAAATAAAATATTTTACAAAATCTAATTTTTTTTCTGTTTTTTGGGAAATTTATAAAAAAAAACTAAAAGTGAATTGAAATTTCACAATTGTTAAACGAAAATTGGTGATTCAAAGAAGAGAATCGTTCCTGGTTTACTTGTGATCTCTTATTTTACATACAGTGGTGGTCACGAATTTAGAACCCATATTTGGATTTACCTTTCTCCGATTGTCAGTTAATAAAAGTTATTTGAGATCAAAGATATCTTAATTATGATTTAATAATTATAATATTCCTTAATAATGATACAATTTTTATCTATACTTAATTCATCGATATTAAGAGCTACGACTATTACCCATTAATTATTCGTTAAATATTATGATATTTATACCCATTTTGAGTTCTCTTCTATTGATATAGTAATATTTTCTAAAATGGATGAATTTGTGTATTAAATTATTCATGAGACATTGAAGTTTATATTTTATACTGAATTAATGTTGATTTATGCAAAATGTACTAAAATCATTGTTACCACTGTAAATGTATATATTTATGCATGTGTATGCCTTTACTCGACTTTGAAAATCGAAAAGCGAAATAAACATTGCAATGGCATTGCCATTACCCATTTTGCACTTTGCATGATTTTGGATTTGGGCGACTACCTTTTGCCATTTCAATTAAATTATCAAAACAAGCTGAAAGCAACCATAAAAGAACAATGGGGACCAAAAACATCTAAGTGCGTTTTGCAAATCCTGTGTTGCATCTAAGTCATCTTCATTGTCATTGTTGTCACCTTTTCACAATTTCGCATTGTTTTTGTACCAACAGCCATAGTCACAATAGAGTGTGCGATAGAAAGAGAGGGAGAAATTAAATAGAGAGTGGGAAACAGGAAGATGGAAAGACTTAAGACCCTTGGCAACTTCATTATTCTTGTGGCCAAAATCCTTCGACTTCGACACCATACCAAAAATGACTTTTCAATGCGGTTTCATAATAACAAAACGAAGGCAACAAACTGACTAAAAGACAGTGCAACGCAACGATGGAACGACGAAACGACTTGAAGCCATCCCAGACAATTTCATATGCAAATGACTAAAATGAATTTAATCAACAATTGTTTGCCATCTCTCTACCTTTTCCCTCTTTATATATATATACGTACATATATATGTGTGTGTGTCTCTGTGGTGATGCTCTCTCTCTCTCTCTCTCTCTCTGTATATGTGTGTGCATTATTCTAATGAGATTTTGCAGGCGGCAGGTTTTTTATGTCCTGGCCAAGAACCTCCTGCTACTTCTTCTCTTACACCTTATATAAACCAAGAACATTAACAATTGTAGTCAAGTGGAGCAAAAAATACAAAATAAAAAAAGAATTACTAGAGAGAAATAAAATGAGCAAACGAAGCTGGATGGGAAAACTAAAAACCTCAATGTTGTTGCAATCGTTGCAATTATTTAGATAACACAACTTTTCGAATTAAATGGCGAGACATGAGATACACAGAAGCAGGGCAGCAATGCTAAAAAGAGATTTTTGTCCTTTTATTACGCATACGACATAACTAACGAGAAATAAGAAAAATGATTTAAAGATTTCATCGACCAATTGGATACCCTAATTAAGAGGAGAATTAAATTAAAATTTGTAATCAATATATATAAAAATATATCTCGAAAATATTTTAAATTTATACTTTTTTTTCTATTTAACAAGTAAAATGTATAATTTACTTCACAGACGAAAATACAATTTTAAACCAGTTTTTAGTATACGAATTCAGAATAATTGAAACCCCTTTACCAAAATTGAATATCCTTATACCTCAAATATTTATATTTGCACTTTAAATACAAAATAAAAAGTAAAATTTAATTTTTTGAATTTTTTATTATAATTATACTAATACTAAATTCTATTGATAAGAATTTAAAAATGTTCCTGAATAATTCTCCATGCGAAAAACTTTTAATTCATGTTGAAGCAAACAAATTTTTAATTTACTATTTACTTAACTTAAAACTCCTTTTTTATGCTTCATTTATTCTTTTTTCACTCCCAGGTATTCTTTAAATCGAATATCTTTTGTTTGGGAACTAACCTTAACACATGGACCCTTTGTTGTACCCTCGTTGATGTCTTTCGATGGGGCACAACATTAAATGGTATAACTTTCGTGTAGTTGTTGCATTTTTGACCGCAGTAAACGTAATTGTCTGGCTGTATGCTTATGTGTGGTGCGTGGTCGGTGGGTGGGTGGGTGGTTGGTCGGTTTGCTGGTCAGTCAATAAAAGCAAAACGGTTCTCGAGACCCTTAAAAGTGGCCACCATCACCGAACCCTAACAAAATTGCAATGTTTTAAGGCAGTTAGTTTATCTTGGTCATCAAAATGGTTTGAAAATGTTTATACCAACCCCTCTTACCATTCCTGCATACAATTTGAAATTTGCAGTAAAAACAAAAGGCAGCAGCAGCGGCATAACGATGACATGTTGCAGCAACAATGTTGCCAGAGCTAACCTCAACAAAAAAGCTTTTTGTTTTTGATTTGCATATGACAAACGAGAGGGAAGAGTTAAGAGGCAAGTGAATGGAGTGGGTTGATTCGGATGGGTGGTTAAGTGAGTGTATGTGTGTATGTGTGTGTGTCAGTGGTTGAGTTGGATTGTTCATTTTCCTGCAAATGACCGGCAATTATGTATGTTGTCCTGCCGGTGCTGCTGCTGCTGCTGATAGCCAGATCTAGCAGAGCTTGTTATGTCCCTGACAGTCGTCGTCATTCTCATCGTCGACATTCCGCATACGCATTCGCATTCTTATTGACTGTAGTGCCACTTTGGCTGCAGTCGCCTCTGGTCATCCCCCCCGCCCCTATATATAACACCTATCCTACATTCTCTAACTCCATACGGTAGATGGGATATGGTGGGCAACATTGTTGGACTTGACTGAATTGAACCAGGGCCTGGGACTGGCTTTTTATTTGAGTATTGACCATTTGCGTTGTGGTGTTGTGTTGCTGTGCGGTTGGGCATGCAAAATTAAATTAAAAGGCATTAACGGAAAAGCAGAAATTGCCGTCTAGGGGAAATGGTTAGCAGACGTACATACAATGAGAAACGATTTCAGAGGAATGAAATTGGCATAGAAACCACTTTAAATAAAAAGAATTCAAATGCTTGTCAAATAATTTTTTTTTTTTATTAACAATTGAATTTTCTATTATTCTTAATGCATTTATGTTTTTAAATAAGATTTCAGTGTAAATGTTTAACATTCTTAGTCCTAGCAATGACCGATAGAGGTGCCAGAGTGCCGACGTCTTGGTATTAAATGATATTACAACTGGTTTCAATTCCCTTCTCCTCAACTAGAACTGGGATGGTGAAAGTCCGGTCACATTTCTGGTCTTAATTTCATCAATTAAACCTTTTTGAAGAGAGCAAGCAGCCAGAAAAAGAAATCCAAAAAAAAAAAAATGACTTAAAACTTGGCAATGACATCATCAACAAGGCGTATAATTGATTTTCTGCTCTTGTAAAGTAAATTTGAATAAAAAATGAGCCCCGTGGCCATTCGCCTTTGCCGCCGCTTATCTTTGAGTTCAGTGAAGCCTAAAACTAAGTACTAAATTACATTGAAAAACAAGAATTATACACCGAAAGGGAAATGAAGACAAACACTGCAGGCGGTAAGGACAACAACAACAACAACAACAACAACAATAGCAGCAGCAACAACAAGAACAAAAAGGAAACTAATATAAATAAAATTTCAATTACTCAACAATTAATTTTGTCCTTTCTGTCTGTTCTGTCCCTGTGTGTGTGTGTGTGTGCAAATCGGCGAAGCGAAAGGACATTCCATTCGCCGCTTCCTTGGCAACTACTCAGGCGAAAGACTTGAAAGTTTTTCACTCCCCCTCTCGCTCTGAAAAACGGAATTGCCAGCTGTGGACCTTCATCTTTATCGTATTCCTCTTTTAGATTTCTTGCAAGTCTCTGTTTTTGGTTTCTTTTTCCTTTGGTTTGGTTTGGTCTTTTTGTGTTTTTTTTTTTTTTTTTCTGTTTTGTGGAACTTTTGAATTTCAGTTGACTTAAGTCTTTCTTTTGGCTTTTAATTGTACAACACACAATTAGATGGCAACTTATTTGTTTTCTGATTATGAAGCGTTAAGCAAAACTGTCAACGTGCAACCGAGAAACGCAATTTATTGAGAAAGTTTAAGCAACTGCCAGAATCCTCAAAGATCTCCCACCATCCGGAATCAGCATCAACCCAACGACCCCAACTCAAACATCCTGCCTGGCTAAAAGCTTATCTCTCACTCTCCCACACTCTCTCTTTCTCTCTCTCTCTCTCTCTCACACACATCTTTTCTTTCCTGAAGCTGTTGCTGCTTCGTCACTCAAGCAAAACGACAATGAAACCGGCAAGAAGTTGATCTGAAAGTCTAAGATAGTGTCTGCCAATCCTGTCTACCGCCTACTACTACCCCCTTCTCCGATTCCCTCCACCACACCATCAACATCTCGATTTCTCATCCCCATCGTCACGCACAAAGGAGTCTGCCTCAAATTAGCAGAAAAATCTGTTATCCTTTCGTTTGGCTTGGCTTGCGGGCGTGTTAATGATTTTTCTCTTCCTTTGCCGCCGCAGCAGCTCGACAAAAACTTTTTGCAACATCCTTCGAGAAAGTTTTCTCGTCTTCGTTTTGTATTTTTTGTGTGTGTGTGTGTGTGTGTCGTTTCGTTTGGTTTTCTCTTATTTTTTTTTCTTCCATACTCCTTACAAATGAAGTGACAGAGCATATTTAAAATTAAACAATTTAATCCGCCGAGACAAGGACGAGAAGGATTCGCTGTTGCTGCACGTGAGATGTTGACATTGCCGCCAGGAGGCATTTTCTCTATGTGTCGCCTGGTTTTGTTTCTTTTGCCTGCCAGGAATATGTGCTAATTAGCAAACAGTCAGCTTGAATCCTTGTCTATGTGTGTGTGTGTGTGCAAGGATTGTCTTGCCGTATTCCGTTGTCTCCTCTCCGGTATTATTGTTCCTTGTGTCGTCTTGTTGTTAAACAAATAAGTTTGTCCTGCGTTTGTCTTGCCGCTTGTCGCCTCAGCCTTGTTTTCGTCTTGGGTCTTATCAGTTGTCGTCCTCGTGCCCATTGTCATTTTCCAAGTGGTTGATTGGCACGTAATTTAGTTGAGATCCATTCTTTGTGGTCCTCCAGCTTGTCAGTTGATGGTGCTGGTAATGTTAAATTCAGGCTACATTTCGCCTTAAATGCCTTTAAAAAAAAACAAAATGGTGATAGTTCCAAGAGTAAGATTACATTAGCTACTTAATATTTGGATAAAATTCGGAATCGACATAAAATTAACCTGTCACGATTGACAGGAATGTAAAAGAACATACAAATTATTGATTTAAACAACTTTCCTGAATAAATTCTTAGGTAGTTATTGAGTGGTTTATTTGGAAATACATACTTACAAAAATCGGTTTCAATAAATAGCCTTTGCCTTACTTGTACTTTGAAAGTTTTTCTTATTCGAACAAAATTTCCAAAAATTCCTATAAAACTTATGTTAAAAAAATGTTTAAATTTAAAATAATAATTTTTTGGGGGGAAAACTATTTACCCAACCACACACACAGACATACATATAATGAAACTAAGCAACAATAGCTGCAAATCCGATGCCAAATCAATGCAAATAAATATGCATAAATGGAGAGAAAAAAGAAGAATAAAAAAAGGAAACCATTTGGTATTAGTTTACAAATTTTAATTAAATTAGAATATAAAATCATTGCCTATGGCTATCTAACAAATTCCTTTTTGTCGATAATTACGCATTTCATTGGATAACCTGCATAACCCCAGACCGATCCGGTTCCAGTACATATACCACAAATATGAAAAAGAAAAATAAAAAAAAATTATGCATATACATATATATTTATACAAATATATATATATATATGTATATTTGAAAATAATTAGGGAAAAAGCAATATCTGGCCGGACAAATACAGAGAATAAAGCCACAACCATGTTGATTACAAGTACTCGACACAATACACACACACTCACACACATTCACATAGAAATACACGTTAACGTTACCGTTACCAAAAATATATCAATGACCAAAATCGAACGCACAAATAACCGCAATGTAACACATTCGGCAAATTTGCAAAAAGCCACCGCCACAGCCATAAACAAGAGAAATGATGTGGGGCAATATACTCTAACCCTCTGTCTCTTTCTCTCTCTCTCTCTCTCTCTCTCTCCCCCGCCAACCGTCTCTATATCCCTATCTCCCTCTGTTGGAGTACTCTGGTTACAATTGTTTGCCAAAATCATTTAAACCTTTATTTGAAAATTACACATAAACATATTGAAATTGCTGGTAGGCAAATACTAAAAGCATGGAGAATGAGCTCTTCTCTGTACCGCAGTAATAGTCTGAATATAATAATATTTCTTTTGGATAGAGTATAACAGTTTTAAGAATTAACTTGTCACAATATGTGAAATAGGTCGATGACAATAAAGCGTAAAGGAACCTCTGATGGAATAAAATGATGAAGAAAATTTAAAGAGTCCAAGACTTTAATGTAATGTAACTACAAATAAAAACAGAAAGTTTTTACTTACAAAAAGAAGATCAGACAAACAGGTGAAATTAAATAATAGATGAATATTGCTGAATACTTAGAAAACCAAAGGAAAGTTTTAATGATCGAAAGATCAACCAGAGCGAATAACAACCTTTCTTTTTCTGCTTCTGCATCACAAGCTGAATACTCAAAAAAAAAATACTCCCGAAAAAAAGTTCCTTAATTGAATAATTCAAATATGGCTTAAAAATTGATATCAAAAACTGAGAAATGTTCGCTTAAAATTGTCTCAAGTGCAGTTTTTCTCCATAAGCCTATAAATGAGAATAACAGAAAGAGTATTCAGATATTTATATTAAATTTATTAAATTTAAGGGTATTGTCAGTTCACTTTCAATCGTAATTACTTTGCATTCGATATGGTTTGTCGAGATGGTGGGCCGGGGGGAGAGGGGATATTTTTTTTCCTTTTTTTTTTTTGGCGAAACATATTTGCCAATGCATTTGGAAACATCATTAAGTCGAGAATTGTTGTGATGGGTGCAACGGCCTATGAAGGACCACGAACCGATCCTTTCTGCTAACAGGAGAGGCGCCTGCTGCATTCGATGGGGGGTATAAAGCAAATGGTCATGAAATGCCAATGAATTTTCATGGATGCAGTCAAGTCTATAAAAATTAATGCCATGCAGTTGGTTGCAGCGGTTGTCCGTGGTCAATGGGCAATGGTCAATGGTTGTCGGTGAGTGCATTTTAAATATGAGTATACAACAAAAAAAAAAAAAGACAATGTGAAAGAGAAAGATAAAGAGTAAGCGAGAGAGGAAGAGTAAATGAGTGGCGGCAGCAACAAGGAATCGTTTGAGCCCTTAGAGTCCCAATGGCCAGAAGCTTATCAAATGGTCATTTTTGTTTGCATTTAATTAAAAAGTAAGCCAAACAAAAGAGGGCCACAAAGCTGATGAGGTGAGTTGAAATGAGGTGAAGTGTGGTGGCAATTGGTATGAGAAAGTGTCGACCGGACACGTGTCAATGTGTCGTCGGCGGGCGCGATAAATCAAGTAATTTATCATTGTCAACACATTTGGAAGGGTTAACAATGACAGGATCTCAACTAGCTGAGCAAAAAAAAAAAAAAAAAACAGAGTGATAAAGGAAAAAAATCAAAAAGGATTTTAAACTTGCATAATTAAACAGAAGGGGAAAAATTTTTCATTCTGTTTGTCTTTCTCAAGATTTTGTAGCTTGTCTCGGACATTGTTGAAGTTCTGGACACAATTTTTGGGGGAGTCGATTTGGTTTGCCTTGTCCTGCCTATTTCCTTAATCATCATCTACCCACTTCCCTTCATCTCAATTTCATCTCCATCTTCAGCTCCATCTCCCTTTTTGGTCATCTATTTATTTTGAGGGCGACTAGGTAAAGTTCACTAAATTGCATTTCGGCACGCAATTAGTGGTTCATTTGCTGCTTGAGAGACGAAGACGATCCTGTTTGCTTGTCTCCATATGCTGCCCAGTTCCGTGTTGGGTCTTAGTTTTGGTCAAGCATTTGCCATATTTGCTTTGTGTGCAAACTTAATTTAACATCTTATTACGGTGCAGAAATTTTGCAATTTCCGCAAAAGTTGTAGAGACCCAAAAGATGGCCTTGCAGCAGGAGCAGCAGCTTGTTGCTTAGTCAGACTCAATCAATAGCCGGACTTTGGCTTGGTCTTGTCTTCTATATACATATATATACACATACATATATATATATATATACATATATATGTCGGCTATCTTACGAACGGAAATCGAAATGTGTATTAGCCCCAGCTCAAGTGTTTATTTGGTTGCCTAGGACTAACTCTTAAAAACAGACAGACCGACAGAGTGAAAACACAAAATCAGCTTTAAATATTATAAATAAATGTCAAGTAATACTTTTTAGTTAATCTATATAGCATTGCGATTTCGAATATACATACATACGAATATTCAAATCTAGTTTCATTTTGTTATTCCGTCAATTAATACGTATAAGTTTGTCAGTTCATTCACATTCGGACTACGCTCTTGAAATCTCTAAAAACAAAAAAAGTAAAACGGAATAAATATTCTCCAAGATGTGGAACTTTGAAGCAGATGTGATAGTGAATCTAGCACCGAGGACTTCCTCTGAATCAGATGGAGATTGCAATTCTACCGAAAATGATCTAAAAATACCAGTACAAACATCTGATAATGTCGTATTCACTATCAATTACAATGTGCTAAATCAAATGGAACTATTACTTGATTTAAGAAAAAACTTTGTTCTATTACCAATCGATAAAGTGGATTCTGTAACATTTAACTTGGTATTGAAATGGTGTGAAGCTGTCTGTGAGATGAACAATCCAATGGACATTATTGAGAGTCGTTCAATTTTGAATAATTTATTGAAGGAAACCAATACAGATGACAATATGATTTATAAATTGGCATCCGCTGCAAATTATCTAAAGTTACAAAGTCTCCTAGTTGTGAGCACTCAGCTTCTATCCGAAGAGTTAAATAAGTCGAAGAATACAGAAGGTTCTATGAAATCCATTGACGCTCCTGACGCTCCTGATGCTCCTGACGCTGCTGATGCTCATGGACCTGGCGACGATGCTCAACCTTTGGAATAGACTTCATTTTAAATATGCTATTTAATTCTAAATAAATAAAATGAAATCCCCTTCTGCCAAGTAATATAATAATAAACTTCTATATAGATATACATACATACATATGTATTCCTCAATCGATTCTTTTTTACTTCCAATATCGTAAACTTCCACGTTGTAAAAAAAAATTTGCTCTTTAGTTTTTACAACATTTTTCGTTAATGGTTATTTTTCTATTTTAACTATAAATCTAATTTCTTTTTATTTTTGGTTTTTTTTTATGGCAATTTTTTTGTCCTTTTGCTGATAAATTACCGTTCTAATTTAAAAAAAAAAAAAGCAAAAAAATAAAATGCGAAACACTCCTTATTTCACACTTGAATTTTTTTTCTGTTATCCTTGTTTCTCTTTTTTTATGACCACAAACCAAGGGGAAGCATAAAAAAGCTAATTTAATTAAAAGAAAATGCAATCAAAATTGCCATTCATTTCGTTCGTTTTTCTTCTTTTTTTTTCGCCGCTGTCTTCTGCCAGAGGATTGCATTGTCCTGGACTGCGTGCTGCCTGGTAATTTTCCTTGATGCAGGACATTTTTTATGACCGCAAAACAATGACGAAATGCAGAAAGCCAAAGCAACAAAAACAGAAAGAAAAAACTGCATTTACTTTTGCCAGCTCTTCCGTTTGTTTGCTATTTGTATACCCTGTAATCGTTGTATGAAATAAATGTGTTTATAAGAACTTCCGAAATCCATAAGCAATATTTGAAAATATATTGATATGATTTTAAAACCCTTTTCCTACAGGCCCTACATTTGATTTACAAATCAAATTTTGATTATTAGAAATTGCTAGAAAATTAAGAAGATTACGAAGGGTATCTCAAAGTCGATGCATTTCCCCTTTCCATTTCCATTCAAGGTGGATACTGATTTGTTTGTTGTTGTTGTTGTTTTACTTGACGCGATTTTATGCACATTTATCATAATTTCACACGCAGCGAAGGTCCTTGCACACAGTCACTGACAACTGTGGATGTGCGCTTCGAAGGAGCACAAAAAAAAAACAAAAAAGGAATGAACAAAATACATATAAAATTTAAGTGCAGTTACTTTTATTTTAAAGAAGGGAACAGCCCAGGAAAATAGCCAGAAGAGAGGAGGGGAGGGCAGAGCAGGGCAGGGCAGGACTGGGCATTAACGGGGCAGAGTTGGGCAGAGGGAGGTGTAAGAGAAATTGCATTTTGCCTTTTTACGAGCAATGACATTTATGACAAGAAAAAGGAAAAACAGTTACAATAATAACCCATTAAAACTATTCGTAAACACACCTCTACCTATCTCTCTCTCTCTCTCTCTCCATCGCTCACTCACTCTAGGTAGATAGTAGAGAATATAGAACCGAAACTCCTGCTGAGCCAACCAACCAACTAACCACCCTGTATGACAATGATAAGAACTATATACTTATATATATATATGTAGATCCTTTCTTTAGTATGCCAACAATGTGTTTGTGTGTGCGAGTGTGTGTGTTTTCTTGGCGCCAACAACAACAGCAATAACAATGACTTGGTTATTAATATTAATGCATTCAAAAAAAAGAGAAAAAAAAGTAGAAAAAACGAAGAAAGCATAAACCAAGCGACACAATATACGAAAAATATTAAAAGGATATGTGCAAAGGCGATTGAGCGACTTTCAAAATACCCTTTAAATAAGAATTTGTTTAAAGATCCTCTTCTTTTAATTTAGTAAGATTATTAGTGTTATTAGCTCCGTATTGCCCTACGGTTATTAAATTTCTAAAATTTTCTCTATATCCTTTGCAAATTGTATAAAATTTTGCTTATGTCTTACAATTTTCATTTCTCTTATTTCTATTGGTAATTTCCTATAACTAAGATTTTAAGATTTTAAGATCTATTTTGCCCTTTCTATATTGTTTTATATTTTCATTTTCTTTCTTTCGAGTACTTTGAGTTCTCTTTCTCGTGTCTCTATTACTTTTCATTTAATCATTTTATTTCTATTTTTTATCTTATTTCACTAGGTTGTACTATTTTTTATTTTATTTTGACAGGAAGGAATAGTAGGAGTAGGCTATATCTCCAATTTAAATAAAATCTATAGAAAACAAAAGCAGAAATTCTAATTTGTAATTAGTTCCAAGTATTGTGAAAGATAATTTCCTATACCCTATGCAATTTTACAGGGTATCTTAAGTAGAAAGTAGCAACAAAAAAAGAAAACTAATATATAACAAAATAGAAGAAAAAAAGTCTAGTCGTAAAAATCAAAATAATAAAATTACATTTTATTTACTTTTGCCGCCGCCTCCAGCTGGGTTGGAGGGGGACGTAAGTAGAAGGGGGCTACAGAAATCTTGTAGGTATTATCAGACACACGTTTTCCGGTAATTGAAGTGTTTCTTGTTGCCGCCGTTGTT
Organism: Drosophila emarginata; assembly: GCA_037075365.1. Taxonomy (NCBI): domain Eukaryota; kingdom Metazoa; phylum Arthropoda; class Insecta; order Diptera; family Drosophilidae; genus Drosophila; species Drosophila emarginata. The sequence continues at coordinate 7,417,439 of JBAMCD010000296.1, forward strand.
GTTGTTGCCGCAGCTTTGCCAGTGTTTGGCAGCTGCTGATGTTCGTCCTTGCTATGTCCTCATAATTCTACTTGTGACAAATCAACGCCCTCTTGTAGCTCACTTCCTGTCGCTTTCATTGCTTTCATTTTTTCCTTCTTTCTTGCTGTTTTTTTTGGTATTTTTTTACGGCCAAGTTCTTATAAGTGTGTGTGTGTGTGTATGTGTGTAGTTTTTTGCTATGTGTAGTTGTTGCCATTGTTGTTGTTGTTGTTGTTGCTTTATCAAAAGTAATTTCGCTTTTATTTCCTTTGACTATTGCCAGCGATTTCCGTCTATTTCTTTCCTTCCTCGTCAATAATTTCATCTCATTTCGTTCTTTGTCATAAAAATTGGCCAATGTTGCAAGTGAAGAAGAACTTCTCTCTGCCATTTGATGCATGCAATATGCACAAAGTTTCCTATTTCAATAAAAAAAAGCAGCAACAACAATAACAACCTCGAATTGTGGATATAAATCTATAAAAATCTCTGCGTTTAATATCGTAAAAAAAATCTCAAGGGGGGAGGCAAAGATGATCCAGCATGGGAATGATGCGAAGTTTTCATTTTAGTTGCTTTATCAGACAACAGCTGCTGGGTTCAACATTGTGGCAAGCCAAATACAAACAATACAAACTACAAGAGTTCCTGCAAAAATGTTTCCTTAAACTTCTACTTTTGAAAAACTAAAAAAAAAAAACAGTTCAAATAAAGCAATAATACATTTTTCTTCTAACTAAAACTTTTAGGCTTCAAGGGGGAAAGCAAAAAAAAATTTTTTTTAATTAAAATAAAAGTCAAAGCAACCTAGTTTATTCATCCGATAAATAAACTTTATTTCTTGCTAATCCTTTATCGAGAATATTTTTTAGTTATTGTAAAAAATTATAATTAAATCTTTATATTGGACATTTGAATTATATCGTAAATTCATTAATTCAAATTGAAAACTTAACATCATTCTATATAAAGCTTAAAGGTTTTTGTTTAAGATTAAACTTAATCAAAGATATTGCATTAAAATAGTTGACACAACTTTATTAATTTAATTAACATTACTTCAACTACATTAAAATTACTAAAAAAACAAATAAATTTTCATTTTATCTAAATGTTAAATATTATAATTTGAAGTCAGCATTTATTTGCCTTTTGGATTAAGAAAACTTTCCCATCGTTTTGTGACTTTTGCCAATCTGCAGCATTCTTTTAGCTCCTGATTATGAGAATATAACCCACACAATAGCACTCAATTAGCACCTATATAAACCACAATTCTTTACACTTACTTAACATAAATATTTATGATCATAATGTATCCCAAAGACAGAGTAAAAATAATTCTTAAGAAATCGGCATCATAAAAATACCGAGTTCTCTCTACACGGTCAAACCACAAATGATGAGTGAGACAGCATTGGTATTAGTTGGTAACATCTTTCTACATGAGTGTGTGTATGTGTGTGTTTGTGTGTGTGTACAGTAGATCCACCCTAGGTGTACCCACATTTGCAACCTTTTTTATTAGCTGACATATTTATGCATATTATTAACATTTCGTTTGTTTGTCGCTGGCAAAGGCAACAAAAACATTAACTTTTATGCAATGCGATGAAATGAAATGAAATTTGCAAAATGCCAAATGATTTTTGTATTCGAAGGTTTTGCTACTTACTAAAGAGGGTGGGGATGAGTAAAACGCGCGCCTCTGTGGCTCATTAATTTTTATACGCGGTGCGTGTGTGTATGTGTGTATATGTGTCCCTCTGTGTATGTGTGTATTGCAATAAAAACATATTTTATTAGTTGGCGAAAAGGATGCAACTCAGTGCGTGGTCCTGCCACCACCAAACCCCCCACCACCATCATCATTGTCGCCATCATCATTGTTATCCTCATTGTGCATACATATGCATTACTATCCCATACAATACTGAACTCTCCTGGCCCTGATGATGACTTGCTGTCAGCATAAATTCATTATTTATGTGGCAATCAATGCGACCGAGCGTATGTCAAACACATCAAAAATCAACAGCTCATCAGTTGAACGAAGGAGAAACCAACCAACCAACCAACCAACCAACTGACTGACTGACTGACTAACTGAATCCCTGACACTGAACGGAAGTTTGCCGATTTTATAGTTTCTGACGCCGTTCACTTTAGGCGCGAAAATTTGCCAAAAAGCCCGACGGGTTGTCCTTTATTTTTGTTTTTGCTCTTTATTTGTTTGTGATATACCCTTGCAGAAAAATGGCATATTTGTTGTGTCAAAAGACCTTCAAAAAGAAATTAAACTTTTTTGATACAAATAAACCTTAAAAATTAATACGAAATAACCAAGAGTTCTTCTTAATTTAAATTTGTTATATATATAATTAAAAAATAATAAAAATGCAGGGAAAACATAGTAAATTCGTAAGAGTATGGAAAATTCGTTGGTCTTAGACTTGAATGGATTTGCTTCTTCCTCTTCCGTTATGCCTTCTCCGACAGTTATGGCCATCACACACACTCACACACACATTTGACATTTGACGGAAGGCGGTCCTGGGCACTTGGTTGAAATTTGTTTCAAATTTTTGATCCTGCTGTTGCAGTGGCTTTAGTTGCTCATTTGTCTCATTTTTATTGTATATTTGCATTTCTTGCTACACACTTTTGTTATGACTTACATTATGTGTGTGTGTGTGTGTGTGTGTGTGTGTCTCGAAATGATGATTTGGGTCACAATATAATTAAATGCTCAACTTTGATGAATGGCAAGTTTCTAGAATTTTTTCCACCCTCTGTAATTAATGCGCCCCAGAAATAGAAAAGAAACAGGAAAAACCGAAAGGAGAAGAGTGTGAGAGGGGGAGAGGTTTTGGAGGCAGGCCACTTCATCATTATGATTATTATCGTTATCATCTTTGCGTGATTTGTTCACCTCAACAACTACTACAACCCTTGGCAAACATTATATAACACATACTATATATATATATCATCTTGGTATATGTACCTATAAAGATACATATATCCAATATCCTGACGGTCGATGGTCACGCATTGTCATAATTTCATAAGCTCCCCAATTTTTGTTTTTTTTTTTTGGGCTTGTAAGTTATTTGCTATTAAATATTCATGCGAATCTGCGTCATGTCAGAGTCGTTTCTCTTCGTTTTTAATGACATTTCAATAATTAATGATACACTTTTCTACATTCTCTTTTTTTTTCTCGTTCTTCATCTACTTCCTTTCTCTTTCACTCCCCTCAGTGGGATGTATATCGTTGTTGTCATTTCGTTTCCGTTCCGCAAACTTCCTCACATTTATGGTATGTGCGTGTCCTTTTTTGTTTTTTTTTTTTTTTCTACGGTTTGGTCTAGACTTCTTGACTAGATATGGATCATCAATCAAAAAGTATTTTTAAAAATGTTTTCATTTTGAAGGAAACTGCTTGTCGCGGCATATAAATGATACTTTTTTTTTTTGAGTGGTTTCTCGTATACCATTCTGATTACTTTTGGGCGTTTTGCCCTCTTCAGCTACTTTCATCAATTTTAATTTTGTAATTTAATTTACTTATCAAATTAGTTTGACTCTCACTCACTCACTCACTTATCTTCTGTCTCCGTCTTTTTGTTTTTTTTTTTTGGCATTCAGCATGCGCACACAACTGTCATAATACCTATGAAATACTTGACTGCATCGCATCCTGATTCTGGTCCTGGTATAACCAAAATTTTTTTTATTTTTTTGTGCTAATCCTTAACCAAATCGCATCATAATTTGTGTAAAAACATTTCTACGTCGTTGAGTTTTTGGCCTAATGTTATTATGCCTGCCATTAGTTCTTGACTGATTTGATTTCTGTTTTCCCTTTTTTTTTTTTGTATTATTTTTTTTTGTTGCCTTGCGCCCCTTTTTTTATTTTGATTCGTTTTTGGCAACCCAAAAACAAAAAGGGACAAGACATGACCACAAAGAGCAGCAGAGCAAGAAAGAGGTCAACAAACACTTTTAGCCATACCCTACAAAGCCAAACAAGATATATTAGTTGAATGATATGTTTACCCATTCAATAACAAAAAGATGGTAAGGTTAGGTTAGGTTAGATTAGGTTAAGTTGGATGACCTCTTCCGTTTGCATAGAAATCCCACATTTGTAATACTTAGTTTAAACTTTTATTTGACTTAAATTATTTTGAGACTTTAATGTATTTAATTTTTAATTTAAAAAACAAATTTTATAACATTTCTTGGTCGTATATACCCCAACAGATTTCTACACACTTTTAAGGAATATTTTGTTTTTATTTTTTGTTTTGCCTTGTCTTACCTTGTCCTTGCCTTTTTTAGGTTTTCGGTCTTTTCTGTCTTTCCGCCTGTCTAGGCTAATCGAATAATTCATTTAAACCGAACAAAGCCAAGAAAAAAATCAGGAAAAAAAAATTGGTCAAAATGTCAGACAATTATGTGAAGAATCGATAGAAGAGATAAAAATCTGCCAAGGTTATACACTGCCAACAACAATAACAGAAAGGTTTATTTTGCGGCAACATCTTTTTAGAAATACACTTGCAACTTAGGGTATACTCATTTTTGTAAGAGTGTAAAAAATGTCGAAATTAAAATATAATAATAATAAAATATTTTAGTCAAACTGGGCAACTATATTAAATAATAGCTAATAGAAGTAGCTGTAAATGAAATAACTAAAAATTATTAAATCCCATTTACTATATTTTATAGGATACATGCGAATGACCGTTTCAATATAAACACACTTTTATGAATAATATAGTTTAATATGAATCATATATAGTTTTAGTCTTCTACCTAAAATAAACATTAAATAGATTTCCATCAAAGGATATACAAATTTTTTAACCAACAAAATTTGGCTCCAAAGTTCTGCTTCATATTTTGTTAAGTAGTTCTTGGAAGTCATTCTTTCTCTTTCTCATTCTATATAGAGAATATATGTATATATATATATATATATCAATATAAATCAAGAGTTCATTTAACCCAAGATTAACTGTGTTTGCTGTAAAAAAAAAATCAGTTACATTCGAAACACTTTTCCAAGTAATTAGCACAGCTCAAAAATGTGTTTTCTGTCTGTGATTTTTACAGCTTTTTACTTACAAATCGCTCGATGTAAAAGTTTTCGTATCCTTTTTAATATTTTGTTTTTGCTTCTGTTTGGTCGACAAGCTGCAGCAGAAAACATAATAATAAAGTTGTGTTAATTATTTTTCATATGCCTGAGAAGCCTCCCCTCCTCCATCTGCCTCACATCCCCCCTTCTCCGACAGCCGCTTAACTTTTATCTGTTTAACGTTAATTAGTTTTGTTTGGTAAAGTGAAATTTTTGATTTCTTTTTTTTTTCTCCCGGTTGGTCTTTTTTTCTTTTGGTGCAGAAAACTTTTTATTATGTTTGGCAATCAAAGTGAATTGAACTGCTGGGATGACAGGATGCAGCAGCAGGATGGAGTAGGATCTTGGGTTTCTAGGATGCCTGTAGAATTCGTCTGATTGCAGCTGCATAAGTGCAAAAGTTTAATTAAAAGTCCTTGGATATGGTGGTGTTGTGGCCAGGATTTGTGGGATGGGGTGAGGTGGGAGCAACCAAATGGCTCTTATGATGAGCCCCCTTAGAATTGTGAACAGTGATTTTCCATAAGTTTTTCGCGAAAGGGGGCGGCTAGGTGGGGGCTAAAAATTAACTTAAAAATGCAAATTGTTTTGTTAGCACCTAATTTTTTGACATTCGCTTGGAAAATCAAGCGAATTCCCGCAACTTTTTTCTTGTCCAACAATGCTGGGGAAAATTCTATATTTCTGCATATCTGAAAATTTTCCATTTTCACAATTTTTTTTGCTGGGAAACTGTTTTTTTTTTTCTTTTTGCATAATTGAATTTCTTTGTGTGTTGGCGGTAGTTGGGGACGCCACAGCATTTGGTTTAACAAAAATGCAACTTTTTGGCTGGTTTGAGCAAGGCAAGTGGAAAAGTTTTTACATTCTGACAAGGGGGAGGAGCTGGCGCATAAAAATTGTTTATTCAAAAATATATTCACAGACTATCTGGGAATTGAGCAAAAGTGCAATTCATTTATAACTATGTTCATTTTCTACATTTGCTTAAAATGAAAAACTAAAAAAAAAACCAAGAAAATGTACTTACACACTGCATGCCATATGAATTCTTATACCAAATAGAATCTTAAGATCTATCTAAAGTATTCATATTTTTTAAAAATCCAAAAAAGAAAACTGAAAACAATCTTTCTAGAATTGGTTTATGCTAATGAGCAATTTTTAATTAGCTTTTCAATACAAAACAATGATTTCTTATACACATTTTTAACTTTAATTAATTTTCAACGTCAATTAATTGTCCAACAAGAATCAATAACGAGAGAAGAAGATGTCTTATAGAAGATGTAGAATAATATTCTGCTAATAAAGATTTCCTGCGATCAGATGAAAGTTACTTAAAATTCAGCAGAGTTTCGAGATCTATTTGGTATTCCGAATAATCTTAAAACCAATATAAATATCAGACAAACAAAATTTAAAGGAAGATCTAGGAGAGTAACTGCATAAACTTATTAAATTGCATTGAATACATTAATGTCTAAAATAATATTAAAAACTGTTATAATTAAATATTAACTGGTATAACAAATTAAGCCTTACCTAACTTTATCTAAAATTTTTATAAATATATATACATAGTTCTTCCATGTGCTTAGAAAAAAACATTGAAGACGATTTATTACTATGTATTTTATTTGAAAAACTTTTAAAAATTTTGGTTTTTTTAGAAAAGAATGCGTCTCGTTTTGTGTCAATTTGATAATAATATTAAAAATTTATTTTAATAACAATGTAAATATTACAAATCCGGAAATATGTATTAAAATTAAATCTTTTTCAATATTGACCTGACTCAATTACGATTTGGAGATTTAGCCTAACCGTTTGGAAATGAAAAGCCGTTGGCACTTGAGTTCGTTTGGCCAAAGACCCGTCGGCAATTGAAATAAGCCCGAATAATCTGATACCTATCACAGATATAATTGATCTCAATTTTCTTTTTTTAATTTGTTAGCAGGTAGATTTCATTCAAAGGTATTCTCGTTGATGATTTTTCCGGCGGCTTCATTCATTTTTCCTTTTTTGGTATATCTGAAAGCAAATGCAAAAACCCCATTCAATCGTTTTGTTCTTGTTGACAAAATACATTTGTATAAACATATATACATACATATACATATATTTGTACATATGTACATATATGTCTGAATATATATGATATATTTCTTCTTCCGTTCAATGAAAACTCTTTGTTTAAATTTTATGTTTTTCTTGTCGTTTCTTGTTTTTTTTTTTTTATTGACTTTTTGTTTGACAAAAAATTGATGCAATTTTTAGCAAACTTTTACATATTCATATCGTTTTATAATCATATCATATACAAATATCTATATGTATATGTATATATATGTATATATATATACATATAGCATTATTTTCAATATCTTTTCATTAGCTTTTACAAAATTTAAGAATAAAAAAAAAACTTAGAAAAATTGCGGCTTACAAAATGTTTGCTTACAAGCTATTACATATTTTTCATATAATTTTGTTGTTTTGTTAAAGGTAAAAATTTAATACTAAATTGAAAATTTTGCTTGTGTATGTATGTGTGTGTGTTTTAGTTAGTTTGTTGTTTTTTTTTTCTTTTTCTCTTTTGACTTTTTGTAGAAACAAAACCATTATCACAATCGCTTTGATGAGTAAACTAAAAAAAATTTATAAATTTGAGCTGAACAAATAAAAAACCAAAATGCTATTGAAATATACCGTCGGAATTGAGTCATGAATTTGGATAGTTGAATGGTTTATCTGGCTAGTTGAATTGATTTGACTGGATTTTGTACTCTTCCATCATTTGACGATAGTTTTGACTGATTATTTAGTAGTTGGCAATAGTAATTATATATCTAGTTGATAGTATTTAGTATTTTAGTCGTTTACTCAAAATATTAAAGCCGCTTCATTTAGGGGCTTCATTGTGATGGTTTGCGCCATTTGCTGCACTTGCGTCCGGTACGCGGCAAACATTGACTTGCCGTTGTGTTGTCCATAAACTGACGCAATGTTTCCAAAACTATGGTGGCCAGGAAACGCCATTGAGATTCACGTAGACGTAAGATTTGTTGCTCCTGTTGTTGGGCCTTTCGCAGAAGCGTTGCCTGATCGGGTATATAGAAGGCTACTGCCATTTTTTCGAATTCTTCTGCTATTTAAACAATAAATGCAAAACTTGTTCTTTGTCTTCTGCCACCAATTACACAATTGTTTGCAATCGTCGATGCTCCTTCAGATGATGTTAACGTCGTGACGATGATGACTCGACTACTTTCTCTTTGCGCAGAGATATTTCTTTACAATGAATGAATATGTTAACAGAATTTCTTCTTTGTTTATGTTAATGTACGTCACACACAATAAAGGAAAAAAAAACGTATATAAGAAAATTGAACGTCGTCGTTATAGGCTGTTTTGTCGTAAGTTCGTTCACTTTGTTCTTGGTGGTGGTGTTCCGCTCTTTGGGTACAGACTTCCACACGCTTCGCTAGCTTGGTCCAAACTGAATGCCCAGGGCAGTTCTTGTCGACTTTTATACGAGGCTCTCTCTTTCTCTTGTTATCTCTGGGTGGTTGTTGTATTGCTCTGCTCTCATTTCTCTCAATTCAAGTGCTTGAGAATAGGCCTCTCTCTATAGTTCTCTTGCTCGCTCGCTCTCGTTTACTTTCTCTCTCGCTCTCTCTCACTCTCTCTCTCTGTCTCTCTATGTGTATCTGTATCATCGGAAACGAAAATTTTTTCTTTTCGTTGTTTTGGTATTTTTGTTGACATCGTCTCATTCGTAAAAATGATTTTATGTAGGAATATTGTGTTGCCAAGCCGCCGCGTTAACGCCTTCCCCTTAGCCACTGGAACTGCCACCGTCACCGTTGCGTGGGCGGGGCAGCCACCTTGCACGCCTGTTGCCAGGTTCGAGACACTCAGCCTTTTGTTGTAACTGTATTAATGGTTGCGGCGCGAGAAGTACAGTTAGCATATTAATTGTATTAAATCGTCAGGGCATGACAAAACGAAACGAATCGAATCGAATCGAAAATGAGACATACGAACAAAATGAAACGAATCACAAGGAGAAGAAACTCTAGAATCAGGAGGAGTCCCCAGTAAGTGTGACACTTGGAATATGTGGCAAGTGGGCAATGTTGATATGACAAAACAAGCGAGCCCACCGGCCAGGCCTACATATGTACGTATGTATGTATATATGTACATATATGTACATACATACATACATACATACATACAGAGTACCTGCCCATTTATTTTCCTATTCTTTTATTTCCATTAGCTTTCTTTATTATCAAAATGATTTTCTTGTTGTTTTTTTGTGCTTTTTCGTAAATGTTCTTTCCGACTGCATCGCCTAGTTATGACAATCTCTCATAAATTATTACATATATACATATATACATACATAAGTATACTATATTCATATAAAACAATGACAATAGCTTATCTATACTTGATTTTTTTTGTTTGTTTGTTTCTTTACATTCAGATTTCAAGTGAATTCCCATTAGAGCGTAACCAGTCGGAAATTATTGTTATTAAGGAATGCTCATTAATAATTTTGCCGTTGTTTTTCCCTCTCTTTCTCTCTCTCTCTTCATTTTTATACCCTGTACCCATAGGGTAAAAGGTTATATTAAAGTCGCTAAAATGTATGTAACAGGCAGAAGGAAAATTTTCCGACCCCATAAAGTATATATATTCTTGATCAGTATCAATAGCGAAGTCGATTGAGACATGTCCGTCTGTCCGTCTGTCCGTCTGTCCGTCCGTCCGTCCGTCCGTCCGTCCGTCCGTATGAACACCGAGATCTCAGAGACTATAAGAGCTAGAGCAACCAAATTTGGTGTCAACATCCGTCTATTGTATAAGCAACTCAAGTTTATTTTAAATTTTTGCCACGCCCACTTCCGCCCCCGTAAATTAGAAAAAACTATAACTTGAGCTATAATAAAGATATCGCATTCTTATTTGGCACACTTAATAATATAGCCAATATGCACCAGCTGACTAAATTTTGTCGAAATCGGACAATAATTATCGGAGATATACGTATTTCCGTTTTGTACTGAAACGCCCCATGCAAAATGGGCTGTTAAGTGTGAGCGAGATAGCATGCGTTCGCTGTTGCTGCATGGCAAGCAGTGCATGCTAAGAGAATTTTTTTTGTAAATTGATGGCGATTTTGATCGTTTTTGACTTTATGGAGTACTTTTACTTGGTACAGGGTATACTCAATGTCGGCAGGGACGACTTGCTTGCTTCATTTTAATACTGGGCAATTATTTAACACTTGCAATATTTTGGAAATTTATTTCCTACTATTGTATAAAGCAAAGATCAAAGACATTTCTTTATACTATATATATATAGATTATACAATGCAATACTATATAATACTACACTAATATTATGAGTAATAAGAATATAGAAGTTCTTATTAACCAAAGTTGATATTCAAGTATTTGTGTACAGTTATTTGTAAACCGCAAAGTGCATATACATACATATGTACATACATGCATACATATGTATATGGATTAAGCGTTCTCCTTTTTGAAAGTTATTAAAAATTATGCAAAAATTTTGATTCATGAGTAATTCAAATTTTGATATAAAGAAAACGGGATGGAATTTTTGTGTACATGTAGATAAATGACTTTGACCCAAATATAAAATTCCTAAATATATTCAGGTATGAAACATTCTTTGATTTGTATTCTAATATGTTAAAATTGATTAAAAAAGAACAAATAATGGGTCGTTAAAAACTGGAGAAGCATATTAAAATTAAATTTGTACGATTATTTTACTCAGTGTTAAAGAACTATCGACTTCTTAACAATTTTTACAGATTTCTTTATAATTTTTACTGATTTTCGCATCAAATCAATTTTATCTATTTTATCTATGTATATAAGACTAGGATTGATTGAATTTTATTTAAATTTTATTCGAACCAAATTTATCTATAAAAGATTAGTCTTATAATTGCTTAACTAGAATTAATTTTATTATTGACTTTAGTGAACGAAACTTCCTTTTATTTTTGCCAAATGCTCCAAATAATTCCTGTATTTATAATATACATATATTCTGAAATAGTTTAAGACCAACACAAAACCTTAAACAAAAGTTCTTGTATTTTTGTATAATGTTAAATTGCAAAAATTCTTGATTACTTTTAATTGAATCATTTAAAAGAAAAAACAAGATGTACAAACCTGTGACTATTGGCTCTCGCATAAATAAATCTTTATCCTTTTTCTAATTATTTGAGCTGAAACCGTTAGTAGTCATTATCAGTTAAATCTGTATCTCAAGACATTGGTTAAAACTCCACCCACAATGTCGTTATGCTCTAACTGATTTTCCACTACCAATTTTCATCGTTGGCTTGCTGGCTGGCTGGCGTCTCAAGTGGCGTTTGGTTGCCTTCCACTGTAACAATATTACCACAGCTAGCTCCCCCACTTAGGGGTTGATTTTCCGAGTTCTATTCCTGTCATCGTCTAGAGGTCTATTGTTACAACAACTAGTGCTATTTGCCTTATTCGGTGTCGGTATCGGTGTCTGTGTGTCTGTTTCTTGCTGTTCTATTCACTCTTATAGCTCTCTTCACATTTTCCTATCCACTTGCACACACACACACACAGCAAGGTTGATGTTTCATAGTTTGTTCCTTTTTTCTTTTTTTTTCCTTTTCTGTTGCTGTTGTTGTGTTTTTCCTCAACGCTTCTCAACTCTCCTCATCTTCTCTTCGGTCTTTTGCCTTTTCCGGGTTCGTCGCCGCTTGCTACACACGGGCCAACATAAATTCAAAAGGCGTGGCTTATTTCCTAACAACATTTTATACTCCAGAAAGCAAAAATACATGTATATGTATATATATACATACACATACATACATATATACATATTTTCTCTTTCACTTTGGCTCACGACTGGGATTGGATTGGTTTAAATTGGTTTGGAGTTGGGTTCTTTTTTCATTCCGTTTTTTTTTTTATATTTTGACTGGGTCTTTTCTTTTTTTTTTTTTGGGCTACTTTACGTACACGTTGTTGTATTTGTGGGGCGGAGCTATGCTTTGGGTTCGGTGTTTTTTTTTTTGTCTTGTGTTTTGGACCTTTCTTGAATGGGCTAGGGCTACCTTCTTTTATTTTCCTGGCTCTCATGAATCATCGTCATCATCGTGGGGTGGAGTCAAAAACATGAATATGGCCAAACTCTTGAATTGATCCGTCGGCATAATAATTTACAGCAATTAGTTGACTTTGCCTTATACATATTTCGTTTTCAAGATTTTCAGATTAAGATTAAAGTTATCCAATGAGGCAGAAACGATGATTGAAATCGGTTCGATGATTCTTTATCAGTTTTCTATGTTTTCTTAAAGGATTACATGATAATGTATTTCTTATGCGGGTAATTATAACATTTTTCGTTTTGTGTGTACTGTGTCAACACTTATTTTTAGGGTTGCTGCCACCCATATATGTACATAGTTTTATTCTGTTATGGCAATCAATTTGCATAACTAATTGCTTAAAAATTTGAAATCATAAAGTTTCAATTTCTATGTATATACGGTCTGTCGGTCCTTGTTGGTTGAATTGAATTTGTCAAATTAGCTTTTGATTGAGTTTTTAATCTGCATGTTAAATGACCCACATGCAAACAAAAAAGGGAGGATCACACACAAAATTCCATGAGAATTGTGTCAATCGAATGGATCATCATCCGGAAGTTTCCCGATAATTTACATCAATGACTTTTACATAACATGAGCTCAGCGAAACTTTCCAGCGAAAATTGTTGGATCTGTCGAATGCCCTTTCTCCTAACCCCAATCCCTCTCCCGTTTTACATTTTGTATCTGTATCTGTCTGTATTAATGCCAAAAAAAAACGAAAATGTAACAATATTTTATTTGTTTTTCAGTTCGCGTCGCTTATTGTCTTTGTCTTTGTATCTGTATCTCTGACGTAGTGTCTTGATTGCCTGGGACTGCCTCAAATAAATATATGTATATGTATATGTATATAGTGTATATGTATGTATGTATATACTTCAACTCATTTAAACATGTGCTTTTGTGCTGTTTATCTGAGTGAGTGTGCGCAGTGTGCTGCCCCTGCTCATTCTCCCCGCAATATAAATGAGTAATTCAGTCGACTTGCGCAAGCTACTTAATTTTAAAGGGGGGGAATCTTGTTTGAAGTGGTATGATCTCTTTCATTTTATGCCAAGTGATAATTATGAGAGAGGCGATGATATTTTTCTCTTTTATTTTTTTGCTAAAGAATATTCAAATCAGCTATATATATGTATATACATATGTATGTACATATGTCTGAGCTACAAATGATGGGAGTAAATAAACAAAGTGAGAAAATAATAAGGTCAACACTCTGATAATACCTTCAAAAGTTAGAAAATTCTAACCTGGCGAATGCTATACATAGTAAATTACTAGGTAATTAAATAAATATATACAAATTTTGCCAATAAGTAAAATGTGGCTAATTTTATGTCATTATTGTTTTCTGATATATGTATGTACATATATGTACATATGTACATAGTGTGTTATATACATATGTACATATGTATGATAAATGTCTGAACAAAGAAAACTATTTTTTGATTAATTAATAAATTTGCTTCGATAAAATATAAAACCAACACATATTCTATATACAATATATATTATTATTGTTCTTAAATTATTGGGTGTTACCTATTTAACCGATACTTTCACACCTAAATCCCATTTTCCTATACTCTTTGATTTTCTTATCTTTTCTTATTTTCTTTTTCAAACACATAAAAAAGGGATCATGTTGTATTTAATAAATAAATGGCGCAAGTAAATTTATAACCCAAATGTTTTCTTTTTTTTTTCTTTTTGAGACTATTAACTTATTGACAAAAACTATCAGATTTCATTGTATTACGAAATATCTGGGGGTTTTTTGTTTCCCCTTTTTTCAAAGTTTTTACTCTTTGTTTACTTTGTCACTTTAAGTTTCAATTGGAACGATATCGCTTGAAAGCCTTTCAACAAATTTTCAATTCAATGTTAGTAAAATCTTTCTAATTGCCTTCGAATTCTAACATTTCGATTCTGAAATTGTTTTGTTTGCTGAATTGTTAGAATGGAATTTTCATTGATGAGAGATCAATCTCAATAGATGAATCAGTTACAACGATATTCCCAAATAATGAAAAAGTTTTCTTTGATACAATTGCTAATCGTTCAGTTTACCCACAAGAACAAAAGATTCTGTTGAAAAGTGTAAATTAATGTTCAATTTTAGTTAAAATCTAACAAGATGATAGATTAACTAGAGAAAGAATGAATAATTTATGTAGACAGATTTTATAATTTGAAATATTTCCGCAAGAAAAAATAAATTTCTTTGTCAATTCAATTCACTTTATTTATTTGCCATTGCTCTTTCTTTCTCTTCTTCTCTCTCGCTCTCTCTCGCAATCTTTCAACTCTCTCATTTGCCTCTCTCCACTCTTTCATTTCTTGACCAAATTTCTGTCATTTCATTTTCGACTCCCTCAATTTACTCATAATCCGGATTCCCCCATCTCATTTACTTCTTAATTTATTTAAATTAACACTTTTGCCAAAAGGTATATTAATTTGATCAGAAGATAAAAAATATCTGCAACTATGTAAATTATATATTTTATATATATCTATAATTTCAGTTCTTAGTAATTAGTTCTTTGTATTTATTGTATTTGTGTATTTATACCGGAAACCGGCACTTTATCCAACCGATATACTTATTACGTATACAATGTATGTAATTCCCATAGGAAGGATCAATCAAAATACTTTTTTTTTGGTTATTGAAGTTAATATCCCATTATATGTAGTTTCCATATTCCGTTTTCAATAAATCAATTTAATTGTAATAATATTCCTAATTATTATATGAGAAAGAGTAACAAAACTTCGTACCGATTAAAGCCATTTGAAAGCCGTGGTTACTTTTTTTTTTCGTGATTTTTATTTTTATTTTTGGTTCGGTTTTGCTTCGTTTCGTTAATTTGTGTTAATTTTTTATGATCTCAACTGGTGGCCCAGACATGTTTTGCCGTCTGTCGGAGAGGAAAAATATTTAATTTTTTTTTTTATTTGATTTCCCATTTAGAAAGGCCAAGAAAGAGACAAAGACAATTGCCAAGTGATCCGTTGCACACAACTGAGCTATGGCTATGGGTATGGGTCATTAACTTGATCCCTCTCTCTCTCCCTCTCTCTCTGTCTCTTTCCCTACACTCCCTCCCCACCCATTCTCTATCTCTATATCACATTTTGTAACGCCTGTCATTGAGCGCTGCTTAGGTTAGGGCAGACGAACGCGTTAGCAGAAGCTTCAGAGTTTCAGTACTGGCCATTGGCATTGGCACTGACACCGGCACCGGCATCGGCATCGGCGACGTTTCCCAGGCGATGAGTCATCACCTCAGACGGCAATGCTTGACTATAACCGGGGACCTGAGAATTGGATGAACTGTGTGTGTGTGTGTGTGTGTGTGTGTGTGTGTGTGTGTGTGTGGAGAAGAGTAGAGGGGGATTTGAAACCTCAACCAAAACGAGACCCATTTAATGTTGTTTAACGAGTGTTTGGGTTGGGGTTGGGTTAGGAACGTTGGGTAGGAGATGTAGGAGGGGGGGTCTTTGATCGTCTCGGCATGTGCATAACTGTCTAGATTTGGCTTCGGCTTCGGTCATTTGGGTCCTACTTACACACACACATACACACACACACACACATGCAGACACTCAACGCAAAACCGATACAAAACCCACAACGAAAAATGATATACCGATAAGATTGCTTTACGATCCACTTGGACCTTCTTCGTCTTCATCTGTTTCATCTGCTTCTTGTGCCTTTTGTTTAATTTATTTGATTGTTCTTTTTTTTGTTTGCCTACCGTACGAACCAAAAATATGTCTGTCCTTCCGTCCGTCCGTCCATTCAATCGTCCGTACGTCTGCACAAACATGTCAGTTGTTTGAGTAATTTTCGCCCCCCTTTTTTCTTTGTATATATGTATGTATGTATTTATTCTCTCTCCTTTCTTTCTTTACCAACTAAAGATTTTATGAATAGATAACAGATTTTTCGGTATCGCTAAAGGTTAACAGATACTTGCAACGACATGTCCCGATTTTTTTTTTTCTTCTTTCTATGTGTGTGTTTGCTCTTTATGTCATTATTTGTCTATGGTCTTAGTTGCACTAATATTTTTTTCATGGGCAGTAGTCAAGTGTCTATGACTCTCTGTGTGTGTGTGTGAGTGTGTGTTCGATGAGGTTTAGGTTTGCATGGAATGAGAAATTTACAGAGAGACCCCTTTTCTATGAGTCATGCTGCGCGATTGCATGAAGAACTTGTCGACTCTGTAAATGTGTGGCAATTAGTGTTGTTATAAGTAGGTGCATGAGCTATTATTATGTGTGTGTGTGTTTGTGTGTGTGTGGTAGCTCGTAAATAACCAAAAGAATGTGCAAATTATGTTTCTCTTTTTTGTTCATTTAGTTTAATGTAATGTGTTGGGAGTAAAAAAATAAGAAAAGAGAAAAAAAAAATCAAGTAACGAACCCAAACAAAATGAATTTGATTTCGCAAAAGATGGGAAAATATTTATATAGGCGGTTTGAAATTTAAAAAATGTTAGTCCAAGTTGGATATACATACATATGTACATACATACATATATACATTTAGTAATTAGAACAATTTCCTTATTTTCCTTCCCTCCTTTAAGCGAACACAAAAGTTTGTGTTTAAAATATTTAAGACAAAAGAAAATTAGAGTGCCTACTTACGAAAACTGTTTGTAATGGATTCTTAATGGTAATGGTCTTAACTTTCAGTATAAATTGAATTAAATTATGGTCTTTTAAAATCTTTGTTAAAAAATAAAGTGTAAATCTTTGGCAAATTATAAAATTCTTGTTCCTTTTTGAACCAGTTGGCAATTCCTTTTTTTAAGATTGAAAATTTTGTTGAACTTGGTTATGCCAATGGTCAAATAATAAATTATATAGAATTTTTTACCTTCCCAAACGCTTTTCATTATCAAAAGATGAAGATTTGAAATATTTGAATAGTTTATATTATATAGTGCATAATTTTGTCTTACATATTCATTGATTATTAGACATTATAATAAACAGAAAATATCAATAGAGTGTACCTACAATATAATATTGTAGTTCTATCTGTATGTCTGATATATATTAAATACTGCATATTAACTGCAACTAACTTAACTCTTGCTATTAAATTATAATAAAATATCAAATATTAATTTAAATTAAATTTATAAGCTAATAATAATTTTAAATTGGTTTAATAAGTTTAACTTTTAATATTAAACCAGTAACTCATTTAGGTTATAAAAGAACCGCATCAAAGATTTCAGATGAAACAATTGATGATTAAATTTCAATTTTTATGCAGCTTTTATAGAATATTAATGAACTTAATATTTGATTATTTACATGCATGTAACCAACTTGTTGAATAAATACACTATAACTTTTCATTATACCATACCCACACGCCTCCATCATCAGAATGAATGTAAATTTATGAATATGCCTAGAGCAAACATCTCTTACCCCGTCCCCCATAATCAATAAGTTCTGCAATTAAAATTAATTTCATTTGATTTAAAATATTGTTTAAATATTAAAAACCAACAGAAAGAAAAGGAAAAAATGCATTGAAAAATTACGATAATTGCTTCCGTGTATTGTTTATTATTATTATTATTATTATAATATCTTCTTTTATTATTTATTTTTTTCTTTTTGTGTATTTATTTAATGTTTTATTTTTGGTAAAATTACAATAAATTATATAATTGAATTTATAGTTTACGACCGCCAACAACACATTGATAATGACGACGAAGACGCTATAAAATGTAAATATATGTATATATGTATATATTCTTGGATAAGATCGTTAACCATTTCCTGCATAGATTATACACGCCCCAGACAAAGCGGCGTCCTGCCATAAAGACAGACAGACGGAACGATGGAACGACGGTACACTATGTACTGTACGGGCTGCAGTGATGCTACCCAGTTTAGTTCATATCAGTTCAGTTCAGTTCGTTCATTTCGGTACAGTTTGATTCTATTCAAATTTCATTCTTTATCTATTTTTATGGCCAAATTTGTGTGAGAGAGTGTGTGTACCAGTTTTTATTTTTATTTATTTTGATTTCTCCTTTAGTTTTATGACTCTCGCCGATGCTGCTGCTGCTGCTGCTACTGTTACTGTTACTAAGGACAGCATCTTTTATGACTAGCCGACTGACGATAAGCAGACAGCGAGGATTGCAAAGTGGCAGGAGGATTGATAAGAACAGTTTGCATACGTGACATTTGCAAATTTTTTAATGCGCCACATAAAACTTGACTGGTATATGTACACACACACACACACACAAACACACACACACACACACACACACACACACAAACACACACACACACACTTACACTCATACGCATATATGCAAAAAGAAGAGGCTGAAAGGATAGAGGAGAGGGAATATTAAAGGAAAGGAAAAGAGAAACTCTTTGCATGGGTTTGGTTTAAGTGGGAGATGAATATGGGAGTGGAGGTGGGGATAAAGATGGAGGGAATGGCTGTTGGACTGCCGCGACACATAAAAGACAATTTGAGGCGCCACATGTGTTGCATATTTCATGGCATTT
Source organism: Drosophila emarginata (assembly GCA_037075365.1). NCBI lineage: Eukaryota > Metazoa > Arthropoda > Insecta > Diptera > Drosophilidae > Drosophila > Drosophila emarginata. Next base: position 7,436,401 of record JBAMCD010000296.1, read on the forward strand.
TCACGCAAAATGCATAAAAACACAAAACCAAAAAAAAAAAAAAAACAGAAAGGAAAAAGGCAAAAAAGAAAAGGAACACGCCAAACAAGACGAAAGAATGAAAACTAAAATATCACACATAACCCAAGTGAATCAAAAACGAAGAATGGAAAAAGATGTAAAATGGGGGAGAATCGAAAAAGCAGTTTGAAATGTTTAAGTGACCATAAAAATGAGTTTTCCTAATAGTTAAAGATGCTTCAATTCAAAATTGATGGCAAGAAAATGCAATTGATTATATATATTTTTTTTCTTTCAACCGAAACGGTTACGATATGAACCATTTAAAATCGGTTACTGGTATAGAGTTATTAAATACATTAAATTTGAACCTTTGGTGATGGATAAACCGATGAACCAAAATGACAATTTAATTTTTACAATCAACCATTAGAAATGCAGGTGATACAGGTGTCGAAATTAAATTAGAATAAAAATTAGCTAAACTATTTTAAAAAGGAAAAACTGTCTAAGTGAAAAGGGTAAATTTTGAAATTAATCAAAATTGATACTTGGCATAAATGGTGAAAAATGGTGACTGTTGAAAAAAATATTAATTAACCAGTTCTTATATTTTCTTTTGGTTTCCTTTTTTTTTTTTTACTTCTCGTCCTTTCTCTTATCGTTTTTGCCAATTGGCTGGCTGCTGTTTATTCTAAAAGTCCTGTGAATCATTTGCTTAACAATTTCAAAACAAAATGCTAATTGCAAATTAATTGGGCGATGCCTCTAAAAACAACAAGCAACAACAACAACAGTTCAAAATGAAAACCTTTCTAAATGCTTTAAAAGAAAAAACAACAACAAACAAACAAATAAACAGACTGAAAAGCCTTTTTAACCGATGAAAGCTTAGCAAAGAGCCAAATAAGCGTTAAATGTTGCAAAAATAACAAAAAGCCTTCACTCTGAGAACAAAGATGAGATTTCAAGGAAGGGGAAAGGGAGGAGGAAAGTGGAGTTGATGATGATGGAGAGGGTGAGAAGCAAACTCGAGTCCTGGCAAACACTTGTGGCCGCACACACACACACACACACAGAGACACACACACACATATGGCCCACTCGACAAATGTATAGGACTGAAGCCTAGTGAGCTAAGGATGCTAGGCTAAAGGCAATGCAAACAAATTAGTCATCATTAGCGTTTTGGACTGGCAAGGATCAAGGATTCGTTTTACTGTATAACTGTATGCATGTGTTTGTGTGTGTGTGTGTGTGTGCTTGTGCCCTGTGAGCTGGGGCAGATTTGCGCTAAATAAGCGCACTTAATGCGATTACAATAAACGCAACAAAAACACACGGTGAATTTTATGCTACATGTGCACAAAAAAAAAGACAGAAATAAAAATAAAATGGTAAAAGCAATGCTGTGAGTGAAATATCAAAAGCTTCACATACGGCTGGACAAATTGAAGTCAAAAGCGTAAAAGCGCATTTGCAACATTTATTAAAAAACGAACCCAAAAACCAAAAAGCAAAACCAAACTCACACCAGTGATGATCAGGCTGGAACTCGAACTTGTGTGACGAAGAGGACAACTGACAAATGCAGCCAGAAAATTCACTTTGAACAATTTGTGCATGAATGAACCTGCCCAACGCGGCGGCATAACAATTTCGTTGACCGAATGAATGAAAAAACAGGCAAAAAGGAAATGAGATGAGTTGAGTTAAATTTTGAGGTCGACAAGAGTCAGAGCCAGAGGAAGAGAACGAGAACGAGAGAGATTGACTGTGGCATAGTCCTTTTCATACATTTTGGCTATTGAAAATAACTCCTACACACAGGGGCATACAAAGCATAAAAGGACATTCAAAAATATGAATGCAACGTTAACTGTTGCATATTGTAAGGGCGGGAATATTTTGCAAGCCACCAAAAAGGGTTTCAGCATACAGTAGAGACTGCTTAAAATGGTACGGACTACTATGATTTAAATAAGCAATATTGTTTATGTGTATATATGTAATCTTATACTTCTGAGTGTCAAATAATCTTATAAATATTTCATTTCTTAATTATAAAATAAATTATAAAATTACCATAATTTTAAGATTAACTGTAAAGCAAAGTTAATAATATAAATTGATTAAATATCCATTCTCAACTAATTTTTATATCTTTTTTTTTTTTTTCTTTTTTATTTCAGATGCCTCCAAGTGAGTACTGTATATTCTGATTTACTCTTTTTTTCATTTAAGAATTCTTTTTATATTTATATGTTGGATAGGGCGACATATGTTTACGTTTCGTTGGGCGCCATAATTATAGAAAAAATGTAACTATGAAAGAAGTGGAAACAGGAAATTGTGGATGTGGTTTTTTGGAGTCCAGCTCTTCGTTTCCTTTCTTTTTCATTTTTTTGCCAACGCAACCGGAGAAAAAAGAGTTAACTAAATGGCAATTAATTGATAAAAAAAAGTTAAAGCAAATGAGAAACGGACTGAAAGTGGAGACTAAATTAAATATATATATTTCGCTTTTTGTAAATGAGAAAAAAGATAGAAAAAATGAGACGAGACATTTATATTAATGAAGGAAGTTTTCTGTATATGTTTAAAATTATTGTACTAACAAATCTTTTGGTAATATATACATACATATATACTTTAGCCGCTTTAAATAGTTAATCGAAGGTAGAGTCGAATCAGGTAAACAATTTTTGAAGTAATCTTCACCGTTTCGATTAAAGTGTCCTTTTTGTAAAAGCTATCACTGAAGTCACACTTTTCAAGTGAATTTAAAGGATTAACACGCTGCTTTTTTTTGTTTTCTAAATTTTATATTTAAGGGATACACACAGATCCCATTAAAATCAATTTAAATATTTACAAAATTCAACCGCTGGGCTTGTGCAACTTACTAATCACCATGACAAATTTGCCCACTCCAATCCGTTGTTATTTTGGTACTTACTACACATGTCAAATGTCACAAAGCGAATTCATAACGGGCGAACAAACAAAAAAAAAAAAAAAGAAATAAATGGGAAAAACAACAAAAAAGAAAATTAGCCGCAGCAAAGTGAAGAAAAATCACCCAATCAGCAAAACGAACCAAACCTAACTACGGTGTAGAAGACCCTTTTTGGTTTTGGTCGTCAAGCAGCTGTCATAATGATGGACCAAAGTGCATCATCATCATCATCCTCAGCAGCGGCATCAGAAGCAGCAACAGCAGCTAAAGCCAGCAGAAGGTAAATTGGGAGATGTAGATGAAGAAGAATTTACTGAGAGTTGGTAATGAGGGGGGTGAGGAGTATTTCGCGCACATGGAGACAAAATGCGTTGCGGGCATAAATTACAAAAAGCAATTACAACGCCAAAAACACACTCAGGACTAATCATGTAAGTGGGATAGGAGGTGGGATTGGGTGTTTCTGTGTGTGGGTGTGGCATACAGATGTGTATGCGCGCCATCTAGCGTTCAAAAATTGCACACACTAATTGCGCGCAATTTGTGCCCCAGACCCAGAAGTCGATATTCCTTCTATCCAGACATTGTGTCTGGTCATTAGCCAATGGCCGGGCAGTTAAAATGCCTTTATGAGTTATTGTCAAAAAGTATCTCTCAAGGGACAATACGACAACCAACAACAAACATTGGAAAATGTACAGAGTCAATATGAACGCCGAAACACTTGGCACTTGGCACTCTCAGCGATGACTTTTATCGCCTTCATTCGCTTCCAGTGTGTGTGTGTGTGTGTGTGTGAAAAGGAGGCGCAACTTAATTACCATGAAAATTTATAGGCTAAAATAGGCGTTGAGCATTTTTAATGCCTAAAAGACTTAAAGCAATCATCAATTTTGGAAGATAATTAAAATTAATTTGATTCTCCATAAGAAAAAAAAAAAACAAAATATAATATTATCATTAATAATTACATACAATTCAAAATATATATGTATAAACATGTGAAGTATATATTTATTTATTACCTATACCTTTTCGACAAAAACAAAAAAGGTAAAGTGAGAAAAATCAATTAACACGTTGGCTTTTCCGGTTTAAGAAAACTTCATTTACCTCATCCAAAGTGAAACAAAAGCAAAATGAAAGTCAATTTTGATATGAAAAATTAAACGTTCTTATAGCAATCATTGAAGTTCCACATTGATGAAAATTTTAATGATTTTCTAAATGAAAAATATAATTCTTAATAAATGAAACAGATATATAAAATAAGTGGAACTAATTTTGAATTAACTAAAAGAGATTGAAACAAGTAATAGTTTTCTTTAACTAACATATTAAAAATGGAACAAAAATATGATAGAAAAGTAGAGTAATTTTCGTTTAATCGTTTCAAATTTTGAAGGTTTGAAATTTTGAAATTTTAGTTCTAAATTGATCATATTAACACTTTCCTGAACTGGTCTTAATTAACTCTAGACCGTGTTTAGCTTACTGTACCAAATATTTTACTCTAACTACATTTTATTCCTATAACTTTGCGAATTCAAAAACCCAAATATAATTGTTATAGATAATACTGTTCAAGTTACCATATATTAGCTATGAAAGGAAACAAAATACGAAGAATAAATCTTTTAGAACTCTTCAATCCGCTTAACTAATTTACTTCACCATGACAAAATATCCCCCGAGACGATGTATCCCAAACGAGACAAAAAAAAAGAAACCGAAAATAAAAACGTTAGCAATTGCTAAATTAACAAATTATGCATAGAGTAAAACCAAGGAGATGGGCAGTGGAAACGATTACTTAATTTAGTTAATGTAAGCGAAGGACAATCCCAATTGCAAACTCTGATCCAGACCCGTTTGACATTTGACAGATGAACTGTATGCTCCGCTCCTTCCGTCTTCTGCTTCAAGTGGCAAGTTCAACGGAGCAAATAGTCGAGCACAGATAGAGAGACAGACAGACAGTCGCACAGGTCAAAGAGATACATTCCACTCGCTTTAAATCTTGATGTGGCATAATTTGTTACAACCAAAAAAGGAAGAAAAAAAATACAAAAATAAGAAGATAAAGAAAAACTGCCATCATCTTGGGATACTTAGTTGTGTCCAGTGTAATTGTAACAAATAGCAGCATTTGGCAAAAGCCAGCAACCAACAACCCTCAGCACCTTAGTCGACACCCACCCAACTAACCAACTACCCAACCGTCCTAACAATCATCCATCCATCCATCCATCTATCCATCCATTTGTTCATTCATTCATCTATCTAGCCATTCCGTTCACTTAATGGTCGTCGCCTGTTTCTGTTTGTTTGTTTTTTCTGTTGCTTTTTTTTCTATAACATAAAAGCGCATTAGAGCACTGCAAAAAAGTTTATAAACAAATAAAAATTGGGCATTATAAAAATAAATAACGGCATTGCAGTTGAGCTAAAAATAAACACAAATATAATAAAGACAAAAAACAACAGTCTGTTAAATAGATTGAAATATAACATTGAATATGAAATACTCTTTGCAAATCTGTATAATAACAAAATAAATTAGTTTGATCTCTCAAAATGGAAAACTTTATTTTGTAATTTTTTTTGGAAACTATTAAACAGCAAATTCGAAATCATTTTAAAATAATTATGATTACTCTAGGAATATAACTATTTATATTACTGAGTAATATAAATTAATAAAACTGTCTACGCCAACTGTAGCAAATTGTATAAAGAACTACAACAACTTTTGTTGTTGGTTTTATTAAAAAAAAAGAGCATTGTAATTTTCTTTTTTGCCCAGTCCAGGATGACAGGTTTTTCAGGCCATAATCAGGACAAAAACAGAAAAAAATAAAAAAGGGTTGTGTCTGCTAGCTCCAGGGCAATCTCAGAATACTCTAAGCTGCTTTTGAGATTCGTTTTTTTTTCTCCTGTTTTTTGGTCCTTCTCGCAAATATATTCAACATAGCCTGATAATAAAAATTTAATGATTTTATTGCTTATGAAGTTGTAATTCATTTTCGCGCAACCCTTCGACAATTATCCTTTTAGATAAACAATTGCAGACACAAGAGACCAAAAGAGACAGTGAGACGACGGGGGCTATAAAAATAAAAAAAAATTAAGAGAAAGGGGAAAAGAATTGCTCATCTAGATTGTTTGTTTTCTTTTCCGCGTTTTTGCCATATTTTTAATTTCATTTCTCTTGCTTTTTGTTTTCCAACAACTACCCCCGCCCTCCCATCCATTCATCCTTCTGTTCTTGTCGTAAAACGTTTATTTCATATTCCCTTTGGAGATGTAAAAAATTATGCAAAAAAAAAAAAAAAAACAAAAAAAAAGGATTACAAACATTTACAGGAAATGCTCTTCTATGATGCAGTCATGTTTTAATTACTCCCTGATATCAAACTATCCGACTTTTTATGATCGAAATCGTAAAACTTATGCCAGTAGCTGCTAGAGTTAGAGTTCTCGTCTGTTGAGAAAATTTCATTTTATTACTTTACAGGCAAAAGTAAAGATAGAAGAGTGAAAGATTTTCTCTCTTTCTAATCTTGAGAAATAAATCTGGACATGCCCTTGTGCATCCCTTTTGGGCCTCATTCAAACATGACCCGAGGAATTAATCTAGAATCGAAATCAAGTTAAACAATTTTCGCACATAATTCAGAATAAATAACAAAGGGCACATGCCAATCGGTTGTGCCAAAAAATAAATCCTACCAAACTGGGGCAGCAGACAATTAGAGATGGAAAAATTTATGTATTTTATGGAAAATAAATACAAGCATATATGAGTATATATATATATATATGTATATATTGATAAATCAAAGGGTTCCAATCAAAGAGAATATCACGAAACAGCAAAAGCTGACCAAAGCTGCTCAAAACTCAAAAGGATTTAGCCACCTAACCACGTACTACAGTGCCCGTCCTTGCTGTGCCGCCCTCCCTGCCTTTTCGTGCAAAATCTCTCTCAAAAATGTCATATACACAATTATTTCTAATGACAGGACATATGATGAAGGGACCTCTAAGCCAAAACGTATGTCAATTTGTCAGTTTCGCATATAATATATTTTTTTTTCGTTGCTCTCCTTTATATTATTTTTTTTTTTCCTCCTGTTATCGCAAATGCCGAATGACTGCTTTTTCGCTTTTTATTGATATCGTCCGGGCAACACGTGTGGGTTTGGTTGCTTTGAGTTGGGGGATTCTGTGGGGATTCTCTCTACACCACAACAATGTAATCTGATGCCTATGTCCGATTCCACAAACACATGTGTATATTGTGTATATATGTGTGTGTGTGCGTGTGTGGACAATTGGAATTGCCATTGGCTTAAAAATGCCAAATCATTATACAAAATATGCTTTTATTTCCTTTTTTTTTCTCTCTCTCTCTCATCTGGTTTCTCTTTTTTTTTCCTATTTATTTTTTGCTTTTTGCCATGCTTTTGTCAGTTATCCTGTGGTTATTTGATATTTTACAGTTGATAATAGCTAGGGAAAATTGCAAAAAAGCTAAAACTTTTCATCATATGTGCGTAATCATTATAGTTGATTGATGGTGACTGAGGTGAGGTTTTGTATTACCGAAAAACTGCAAAGTCCTGTAAATTCCAAAGAAAAAAAAATGAAAATACCACAAGCATACACACAAACAAAACTGTACTTTAGTTTAGTTAAAGTGGCAACTGTACCCGCCAATTTGGTCTATGTAAAGTAAGGAATTATAACGATAAGAAAAATCTGTCATATGTTTACTTTGATGAATAAAATAGAATATTATTAGTTATTGCTAGTTGAGATAACAGCTACATATATCTTTTGAGAATATAAATGAATTAATGGAATTTTTTTCCGAATCTTTAACAATAATTTCAGAACAATTTTAGTTCAAGGGCTTCTGGCAATTAATAAATATTAAATTTCTCACAGTTTATTCTGAGATATTAAGCAGCCTGTAGAAAGCTAAGCAAGCAACTTTATTTCTCATTCGAATTTTAACTAATAGTAAATAAATGAACTTGAGACGCTCAATAAATTTGGAAAAATTTTTGAAAGATTTGCAGGAGCTTCAAAAAAAAATAAACCACAAATTTTATTTGGTGGCAAATGATAAAATGTTCTCATGAGTTTTAAACCCTAGTTTTGTCCCTAAAATATCACATTTTTCCAACAGGCAGAAGGCCCCTGGATCCAATTTAGATGGAAACACAAAACACACACCCCCCCACACACAGATATAAGTAACTTTTTTTCTTTTCTGTTGCTTCTTTCTTGTTGTTGCTCTAGTGCATTTGCAGTTGTTGCACAACTGTACTTAAATTTCGTTGACACTGTTGTCCGTCTATATGCAAATGAAACAAACGGACCACATTTACCGCACCCCCTCTCCAGTTAACAAAAATTAAAAAAAAGGGGTTGAGATTTAATTATGGGAAAACAGAAACCAAAAAGTGCCAGCAAAAAGAGTCAACAAACTCTGGGGGCAACTTGGCGATTTACGCTACACGTAATTAAGCACACGGGGCAAGGTCCGAAGTCGCTCATTAAGTTTCCAATGGCCTGCCTGCATATAGGTACACACAATACACAACAAATACAATCTATGCATTTAACTCTTTCAGTTTTTAACGTTCCCTCCCCCCCTGGCGACTCTCTCTCTCTCTGTATCTTTATATATATATATATATTTTATATTTTTATGGTCATTAATATGCTTGATTATTTCCCATTGACATTGTCCTTGTCGTCGTCGTCTACGTCCTTGTTCTCTTCTACTGACACGTGACCAGCAAGCGAACAACCAGACGAACGTCCAGCAACAGCGCCCGCATAAACATTTTCATCCTGAAGTATCAACTTCCTGTGCGACGCAATGCTTCTTGCCTCACTGTGTGAGAAGCGCTTTGAAAAACAAAAAAAAAAAAAATAAATATGTACGTATATATCTAGAGCATAGCATTATGTGGAGTACCTACCAATATTTTATTTAAAAGTGCACACACACACACACACACACAGACAGAAACACACTTACCTTCTTAACCCACCCCCAGAAGGATGGAGAGAGACGGAAGGGTTAAGTAGCAGAGCACAAGAAGATTTTCATACAATACGCTTTAGGGTTGAGCCACGCCTATTATTAATGCTGATTGACGCCTGTTTTTGTAATTTTGTAATTGAAACTGAAGTTTCTTCTAGTCTCTTTTTTTCCTTTTTTTTTTCTTTTTTGAAAGATTTTTTTTTCTTTCCATTTTTACTGCTTGTTGCGCCCACAATCATTTGTTTTGTCGTCCTTTGATCTTTTCACTGTTAATGCGCTTTGTCTATGCGGCTTTTTCTTTTTTCCCTTTTTCCTCATCTTTTTTTTCTCTCTGTAAAAGATTTTTTTTTTTAATTTTTCTAATGCAAAATGACAAATTATGATATTGTCACACTTTTTTCTTCTTTTTTTTTGTCAACTTTGATAAAGGGTCAAAGGAGGTTTAAAGAGGGAAAGGTTTTCTCACTATAAACAAATGGAAAGAGTGGAATGTTACGGTCCCTGCATAAAGGATAAGGGTTATAGTATAGTAAGCAAACGGTTAAGTTAATAAAGATATCGGTTGATCTCCTGAATTGCTAATTTTACTTTACTCTTATGATTGAAATGTTGAAAAGTTTCTGTTTTTTTTTTTTGATAACTATTGAAATTCTTATTTGCTGTAAAAAAATATATTCAGATTGAGGTAACACATTTTCCCTCTTGTCACCAGTTAAAGTCATCTTTACCATCTTGCCAGCCTCTCATTATTAGAGATTATACTTAGATAGCACCTCTCCATTAACCTTGTGCAAAGAAATATGCAAAATTTTCAGCATAAACCTTCCTTTAGTCATCAATTTTCGGTTAGCCAGCCAGCCAGCTGGTTGTGGTGGTGGTGGTTCAGCCTTAATCTCAGTATATCACATCCTGATGCAAAATTGTCTACCAGTTGGGTCCTTCACTTGAATCAAATTTTCAACCAACCAACCAACCGACCAAACCAACCGACAAGCCCTCAATTATCAGATTTGCATGAATGCCACTTGGTCTTGTTTCTAGTACATATTCTCGTTTCTCATTTCTTGTTTCTCATTTCTCGTTTCTCTGTTCTCTGTTCTCTATATTCTCTCTCCATCTCCATCTCGCCAGCCTTTATGCCGCAGCATAATATTTCAAATCAAGCGCAAGAGTAAACTGTAGGAACTACTCTCATTATCCAAAGCACAGCATGTGGTTAGCCCCAAGTTGAAGTGAGGCAAACTTCCGTCGATGGCGACAGTGAAAGCGGCAAAAGGAGCAGCACATGGTCCATGGTCCATGTCTGATGATGAAGCAACACTGCAAAATTTCAGTCAATTTCCTCGAAATTGTTTTTTGTTTGTTTGCCAGAGACGATGACGACGACGACTTCGCTTAGGCTTCCTGTGTCTGCCATCTCACTCTATATAATATCAACTCTCTACCCCCCGCCCCATATCCACCCATCTACCATATTTCCATTGAAAATGGTATCCCTTTGCATTGTTCCTGTGCGCCTTACAAGCGACAGTGTTAAATGGTTGCAATATGTCATCAGGTTTGCCTTTGCCGGTTACTAGATGGTTGCCAATGATAGCCCAATCATGCCAACAAGCCACGAGACAACCAAAGCCCTATCCAGTCACTAGAGTCATTGGTGTGTCCTTCTTGTTCGTTCGTTTGCTCCTTCTTCTGTTTCTTCTCCATCATCTATCCATCTCCATCGTGTACCCATGGTGCGGCGCCATTTGTATGAAAAATCGCCAGGATGCTAATACGTTTGACTTCCGTTGACGGATTACCGACTATTTTGGTGCCTCCGTTTGCTCCCTCTTCCCATCTCAGTCTTTGGTTAAAATTGCAGCGTTTCACATTTCATTTGAATATTTTACTTGAATGGTTTTTTTCTTTTATTTTTTTGTTGTTGTATGTGCCCCTGTGATATGCTTTGGTTGTTGTTGTCTATTTTTCGGTTGAGGGTAGCACTACAGTTAAAGGGAAGCTATCTGATAATTTGCAGCACTCGAAAAAAAGAAGAAACAGGTCCTGGCTGTTTGATAAGTAAGTAGTAACCGGGCCTAGACTTTGGGGCATTTGTATCCATCATTACACGGAAAGAAATGCTAACAAAAAAATTCACAATTTAAAATAGATTATTAAAAAAATTTATTAATAGATTTGTTTTGTTTTATTGCATTATATATTATATTTATTATATCATTTATTAAGTTTTTTTGTTTGCTGTCCTTTAACACTTAATTTTCCCTTTGGCATATTAAAATCTTTCACATTCTTTCATCACATTGGATATGTATCTGAAAGATATATTCGATTTTGCATTTTACAATTTTTCAGCGGGAAAAAATGTAATTCCTGTCTAGTTTATGCATTTTTTGTTTGCTTTTTTTATGATGTTCTTGTTGTTGGTGTTCCGTTGAGTTCGCTTGCAATCTATTCAAGAAATTTTTTTTTTATTTTTGGAATAATTTTTTTATGTAAATTATTTTTGCAGTGTATGATGGTGTTTTTTTTCCTTGTTCGCTCAAACGCATTGATATGCAAATTTTCCAAATACATTTCAGAAATGTTTTTTTTTTCTGTTGTGTTTTTTGCGTATGCTTTGGTTTTTGTGTTTTGTTTCGGCTCTCTTTCACTTTTGTTTAGCTACCGAATGTCGATTTCTTTCTTTTCTTTCTCTCTCCTTTTTTTTTTTGGTATTTTTTTTTTGGCACCCATTTTGATTGCCATGAATGAGTAACGACCGGAAAGCTGTTTTTATGGCCACTGATAGTAGCAGCAACAGCTACCACAGGCACAGAGTTGCATAGGAGAGGTAAGGAGGGCGGGCGGGCAAATGAGTGGAAGGTGAGTGTTAGGTAGAATTCTAGGTAAAATGCAGACAGTGAGAGGGGAAAGGTGGCGGCGGCTGGGGGCGGCCTTTGTTGGTCTACCGTGTTTTCGGTTTCAGTTCAGTTTCAAATGATAAGCGGACCGAGCAAATTGAAAACGGCGTCAACATTTGAAGGCGCTGAAATGACAAGCGACGGAGGAGAGCTGATGATTTCTTTTTGGCAATTTTGTTGATGGATTTTTGTTAATGGACCGACCCTTGCTGGCAGCCAACCAGCCAGCCACTCTAAAAATGGTATCTATCTATGTTGCAACAAAATTTAAATAAATTGCTGTCATTTGTGGCACCTCCGCCTCCACAGCACATCCTCCCGTATATATTCTAGACACAACTCACACCCTCTCAATAGACAATTCGAACTCAAACCTAAACCGAACCCAATTGTCGTTTGTCGTTTGGAACTACGTTTTATTTTGTTTCTAAATTGAAATTGCAATGCAAACAATTTAAATGGGATTTGCATAAATTTCTATTTCTGCACTTTTGGTCAAGCCAGGGAAAAACTAAATCAAGGTTTGGGTATACGGTTTCTGGGTTCAGATTGGATGGAGTGCCAGTTTGTTACTAGGCCCAGGACAAATCACTTGTAAATTGAATTAGTTTGCCATGCAATGTGGCCAACCCTTTTTATGCCCTTCCTCCCTTTCCTTTGACCGCAAAGCGCAAGCACTGCTTGGCACTCATTTTTGGCTGGCCAATCCTCATTCTCACACTCTTCAAAATTGAATTTCACGCATATGTGCGTTTATACAATTTGGCCAATTTTCAATAATAACAACATACACACACCCAGACACACACACACGACCATGCGGACACATATCGTTTGGGTGTGAAAACCAAATCAACACAAAAGTTCTCCATAAAATATGATAACAAAAAGCCAGAGACCAAAAAAAACAAAAAAAAAAAAAAATAGAAAGAAAATAACACGAAACGAAAGCGAAAATAATAAAACCGTAAAAGTAAGATGTAAAGAAAGTTAGGGTACATGTGACTATGAAATGTCCTGCAATAAAGAAAGTAGACCTTAAACGAATTGATTACTAAATAGACTGCATATCCTTTACATATTATGGAAAATATCCTTCAAATGAAACGTTTTCTACTTTAGCTTCGATGTTAATAGAAGCTAAATCTAAGCTATGTCTATAACTGATCTGAATAATTTTAAGGACTAAAGTTTTTAGAATAAAATAAATGACATAATTCCTTTGATAGCGTATATACCTTAAATTTATGGAAGGGTGTATATTCCTGCAAGAAGAAGGGTTAGGCTAGGTGGTTTAAAGGTTTTTCTTTTACCGCCAGCTACAACTCAATTATGGCCGGGGATACACACATGACTTGACAGACAGGCAACATGGCTTGGCATTATGTTCCATTTTTTTTTTTCTTCATCTCTTTTCTTTTATTTTTTTTTTTATGATAAGTAGCCGCTGGCTATGAAAAATCCTTTGAAATTGCGACAGGCCAACCATTCGCTTTTGGCTCTCGCACTCCTTCCCCAGACTACCTTTTATTTTTTTTTTTTTGTGAGTGTGTGTGACACAGACCAATCAACACCCCAAAAGAAGGGGGAATAAAAAAAAAAGTGAAATAAACGAAATGTGCCAAAATCATATTTTTGATCAATTTTCGTACATGATTTGCGCAAAAATGTTGAATTCAATCTGATATTCGAAAAGGAAAATCGAAGCCGCTTAAAGCTAAAGTCAATGTCCCTTTTGGCTGCTGCTGATGTCCATTCCACTCTCAATTCTGTCCCCAACCCTTTCCCTTTCCCTGGCCCAGCTCCTGCTGCTGGTTGTTTTTAATACACGTCACATGTTTTGACGTGGTCAGGATTGTTGTATCCGCATATACGCTCGTTCATACACAATTTTATGGTAATGCTGTAAAATGTTTTCATATTTATTTTTTTTTTTTTGATTTTATTTTTTAATATCACATATATATATATATATATATACATATGTGTATAAAAACATATTTTGTAACAGTCCGCAGAAAAAAGAAATGGAAAAATGGGAGAAAGAAAAGGGATAATAATGCCGCATCACATACAGGAATATATGTATGTATGTATATACATATATACATGTATATAGAGGACCAGGCCCATGACCATGCCAAATTTCATCGAAAACCGATTTCACTTTGATGTTTCGTTTTTGTTTTTATGTTTTTTTTTGTTTTTTACCCATTTTGGGCATTTTGTTACCTCAGTTGCTGTTGTTGTTGGTGCTGGTTGATATTTCTTCTTCATTTTTTTGTCCTTGTCGTTGTTAATAAATGCAAATAAAATATGTTTAAATTGCATTATTAAAAAAAAATCGCATCGTTAATTTATATGCAAATACATTTTTGATAGCTAAAATGTCAGTGCAACCCGCACCAAATATATATTTGTATATATATATTTATATATATATATTTATAAATATACTTTTTTTTATTATTTTTTTTTTTTTTGGCGTTTGACTCTTTCGGTTTTGTCGCCTAGGTATTTAAATTTTATTTCGCATATTTTTTTGCGGTCGGTTCACGGCTGAGCCCCATTAATTTTGATAGTTCTGCGTCATGGCATATGAGAGATATCCTTTGATGGACATACGGTTTGGGTTTTCGGTTACGGTTAACGTTTGGGTTTTGGTGTGTCTGGTTAAAGCATTTACTTTGACATTTACGTTACGATTTTTCTCCTCGCTTTTTTTTTTTTTTTTTTTGCATTACTTTGACCGTTGGCATGGCAATTTGTGTGGATAATTTCCGTTATATACATACATACATATATAAATGCATATAAAATATATATATATATATATATATATATATATTTATATGTATCGTATGGTATGTGAACGTTTTTTTTTTTTATCATGTTCTGTTAAACATAATTTTATTAGTTGCATTTCATTAATTTGCAGATTGCGCACAATTTAATATTTATAGTTGGTTGACCTCATTTCTAATTAAATTGCAGAAATATTTCGATAATTAAATGCGAGAAATTAGCACAGGGAATCGGACTAAAGATATGACACATTGATAATATTTAGTCAGTTAACATTATTATGATTGCTAATTAGTTTTTTTTGTTGTCTCCAATTTTTGAAAATGATATTTAATATTATTATTAAATTATTATTTAAATCAGTTGTAAATGTAGAGAGAGATTTTTATTAAAATATTCGCTTAGTATATGAGGAGAAGCTAAGTAATGGTAAATCCTGTCCAATTATATCAATCTCTGTCCTTTGCCAAATATTAAATGATCCTTGAACATTTCTTGTTATTGCTTTTAATCCTTGGGTAAACCGGCAACACTGAAAAACACTAATGACTGATTGTATATGTGTGTGTATGTATGTGTGGCTGTTTGTCATTCTTCTATCATTCATTCATTCATTCATACCCTTTCTCATGAATAACCCATTCTATGCTATTTGCCATGTTGCTGCCTAATTCACTTTTAATTAACAAATCCCAGAGAACAGTCGTCACTCGTTGCAATTCATCTGAACTGAGTTTGAATTTGAAACTGCCGACCAGAAACTTTGTTAGCAAATGAAAAGAAATTCAATTAAGCTTATTTGAGCGTTAAAAGCCAATCATGTCATGGGCGACCAAAAGAGCACAATGAGCACAAAAACAAAGACCATAGTGATTGGAGAAAGGGTATGGGGGGGGCATTGGTAAGAGGATGATGTTGATGTGGATGCGGATGTGGATGCGGATATACGGAATGGGTGTAGTAGCATGAAGAAGAACAGCTTGGTTACTTGGTACCACACTCACACACACACACACACACACACCGATACATAAAGGGTTGCAAAAAGGTGTTGCGGCGTCAACACGTTGGCTGCATTGCAGTCGCCTGCTTGCATTTGTTGCAATCGTGTTTGCAATATTGGAGGCGAATCCAAAAACGGAGTTGGAGTAGTGAAGTGAAATCCTTTTGCAATCCGTGACTTGGAACTGTTGTAAGCTGATGGATTTTGGGTTTATACAGACTGCCGTCTGACTGCCCAAAGGCGTTTAAAATGCCTTTGCCTTTAATTGATGCACAACGCATCCTCCACCAATATTTTCTGATGGTGGTGGACAGTATATACAAATATATGTACATATATATACATATGTATATATGTATACATGTGAATGCAATTTGCATTTGGCAATTTCTCCAACTAGTGTCTCATACATATACACTTTTGGCGGCAGCTCTTCTCGTTTTTGCATACCAATTAATTAGATGCGAATGCAATTTTAATTACAAATGCATTTGCCAAATTGGAGTTTTGGAATTTATGGCTCTGACACTGGCTGACTAGCTGACTGACTGACTAAATGAATAGCCAAAACTGTTACCCAAAAGGCTATGCCAAATGCTTGTTGTCACTGCATTTGGTCAGCCAACTAAGCTGGCTTAGTTGATTTGGTCAATTCAAAAGTGGATTAGTCAATGGACACAATTGAGATGGAGGAGGCAACTGTACTATATATTTTTGCAGTGAATAGGTTTTTGTTTTGACGATTGAAACTTGATTGATCATCATCATCATCATCGCTCTCGCTCTCTCTCTCTCTCTCTCTCTCTATTTGTGTGTGTGTGTGTGTGTGTGTGTGTTCATCATCGTCATTTACTCATACGTCAGTCAAGTCAGTCGTAAATGTAAGCAAACATGATGGTGGTCACGTGGCAACGTTGTAAGCTTCGAGCAAGACACGTGTTTCATACCGCTCCAGAGCGACCAACCAACCAACCGACATACCCACCCCTCACCCGCTCGCTCCTTTCTGTTGTCTTGAACATTTTTTTTACTTTAGTTTTATTTTATTTCTTTTCCTTTTTTTGTGTGTGTGTGTGTGTGTGTGTGAAGTGCCTGATAGATGGGGTTGCCCATATTGATTGGTGTGGGTTGAATTTTTGATGGGCACTCATCCTCTTCCGTCACTCATTTGCCGTGGAGTGTCTTGTGTGACTTCTTTAGTTGCCTGACGCGAACCGGCATTAAGCCTAAAAGTATGATTTGATTTTCGTTTTTTGTTATTGTTGTTGTATTTTCATCTTCTTTTACTTAGCCCAACCTAAGCACATTAACGCATGTTTTCACCCATCAACGCGTTGGCCAAGTGTGCCATAGAAGAGAACGTACGCAAAATATAAATATTTTTCTGAAAAGGGATTGAAAGTTTGGAGTGTTAATTTATAAAACACAAGAAAAAGGGAATGAAAAGTTGCACCAATATTACAGTTCTTTCTTTTGGATAGAACTGAAAAAATTGTAGCTCCTATAAATCTATATCAAATATATTTTCGATACATTAATTACATAAAAACATAGTAAATATAGAATTCATATACCCTTCGATTTCATTCTTCTCCAGTTTTATCTTATTAGTTTTTTTTTTTTTATTATAATTATAGTTTTATTAACAGATTTCTACCGTTTCAATGGTTTTTGTTGAGCAAATTATGATATCAATTTTTTTTTTTATCTAACTGCCATTATAATATTCTCCACGCCCATTATGAACCCACTTGAAAAATACAAAAAAAAAATTTGCCTGCCTTCCCATGCTACGATTTAAACACTTTATCAAACCCTTCAAAACAATTTTCAAATGACTTCATTTTCTAATTTCCAATTGAAAAATTGCATAGAATTAAATGGAAAACGTGGCTGAGCAAAAAAAAAAAAACCAAAAACCTCTTCAGAATGTGCACACACGCACCATAAGCCAACAAACAATTGCTAAAAACATTTACACGGACACACGCCAAGGACAACGGGACAGGACATCATCAGAATCAGCAGCAGTTACAACAATAATAGAAAGAATTCGTCAAAAATCAAAATCGAATCACACAAAATAATAACAAAACAAAAAACTAGAGTAGAAAAATGACTTTAACACCCTCAGGCGCATTAGCAGGACACGCGTCGCATCTATGGCGAGAGGAAGAGCAAGAGAGAGAGAGAGAGAGATGGCAGAGATAGACTGAGAACGAGTGAAAACAATCACAGAGCAAGCCTAAAAAATAGTGGCAACAATAACAAAATAACAAAACAGCAAACAGTCGACAAATTGCCCGAATCTATGCCGAGAAACGTGCGCCAGGATCTAAGTCCTGGCCCTGTCTCTTTTGTCTGTCGGTCGTCTGTGTTTGCACAGAAGTTTGCTAGAACAATTATTACATTTGTTTAACTTTGCCCAAAAAAACGAGCGAATTGAAAGGCATTTTCACTCCCACCACTCCACACAGTGTTAGAAAGGGGTGAAGAGCGGGGGACAAGAGGGTAATGGTGGTGGGCAATTACTTATTATGCTCAGTGTGTGGAAAGAATATAAGAGAAAGAGTAAAACTAATGGAAGATAAAGAATATTAGGCAACTAGGTTACTATATTTAAATAAAATTATCTAAAAGGTGAAGAAATTTATTTTTATAAAATTTGTTAAATTTAAAAACATAATTTAAAAAAAGAGTTAGTTAAATTTAAATTTAATGTGTTAAAAAAGGAAAGTAAAAAAGCCAAACAAAAAATGTTGCATTACATTTAAATATATTTTCATACTCAGAGAATACATATATTAAAAGGGTATACCCACAGTCGTAATCATCCCAATTGAATTTGTAACAAAATTTTGGTCTATATAGGTAAGTTTTATTTGTTTATTGTTCTTGTCGCCGGCACTCGCAAGCTATGCAACCGCCGTTACCAAAGCCGACGCCGCCGCCGCTGCCGCCAGCCATCAAGTTAATTTAAGAAAAATTCTCTCACAAGCGGTGAACAAAAAGAAAAAAAAAAAAAGGAAAGAAAATACACGAAAGTCGAGCCGAAAACATTTTTCGTTAAAGGATTTCAGCGCCAAATCCTTTGCGTGTGCCGCGACTGAGTTTTGTTTTAATTGCTACGAAAAATTGCTCATACGCTTGATTGCGTCGTGAAGAAGTCGTGTCGCCGCACTCACTAACAGGATGTGAGCCCAACCGCCAGCCAACCCAAGCCATGCCACGCCATGTCCTTTCGCACCGCACCGCGCCTTTGGCATATTTGTAGGAAGGAAACTTTTCAGCTTTGTTTTTGCTATTGTTGAGTTGTGTTGCCGCAATGCTGGCGATTGTGTAAACATTTCACTTGCAGGATACTCGGAAAACGCGGCGCCACCACAAAAAAAAAAAAAAAAACAAACCAACTTGAGTATGTTTATATTTCTATGTGTGTGTGCAAAGTAAAATAAAGCAAAGTTTGTTGAGGTTTTCTGTGCGGAAGAAAACCAAAAAATATTGTAAACTCGTATTTGGAGATAGCGCAAAACTTTCTGTCAATGAAAAGCTGCTAAAGGAAATGGTGACACCATGGAATGGCAATTAAAAATGAATGTAATAGTGCGTTAATATAGCAGTGTCTGTAAGATAACCGAAAAAAAACCTATAAAATTGCAATCATAAATGGAGAGGATTAGTTTTCTATTATAAGCTCTTCTTTCTTATTGACTGATCAATGTAGATCAAATGAGTAATAAAAAACTAAAAATTTACATTGAAATTGTTTGATTTACCAATAGTATCTACAATGATAAATTTTAATCTGAAATAAAGTTTTGTTTTTTTTTTTCCAAATATAGTTTATGAAAACGATAAAACGATTTCATTTCATTCACCTTGCATGAGGAAATTTAACCCTTTTTGGCTGGCCCATTACTTTAATTGTCTTGTAAACTTAGCAACTGGCTTAACATTTACAAAGTACTCAATAAATCAGCTTCACATGGGCAATTAATCATACATGAGGACCAACAACCACCAAAACAAAAAAAAAAAAAACCATATGGATCTAAAAATTTTATATTGAAACACCTGAGCAAATCTAAAGCCAAAACCAAAAAACCCAAATTCTCTCGACCACAAAATGTCAAAATAAATTTTACCAAACCAACAAAAAAATAAAAAAAAACCAAAACAACGGGAAAAAAAGTGAGAGAAAGAGATGTGGTAAGGCATATAACGGCGAAATAAGCCGCAAAACCAAAAATTGGCTGCCAAAATCTGGCACATAGTCCTAATTGATTTATGAGGGTTTCCCCATAAGCCCAACCAGCTCTAATTTGTTTTTGCAATTGCAGGAATGACTCTATCTCTCTCTCTCTCTCTCTCTCTCTCTCTCATTCTCTCTTACTCTTCTCTTGGTTTTGGTTTGTTTTTTGTTTTTTTTTTTTGCATGAAATTAAGCTGAAAATTACGCAAAATAAATGATTTACGCAAATAAATTGAAATTTATTGAGTCAAAATGTATGTTTGTTTGTTGCCATATCTCCGATATATATGTTTGTTTATACATACATATATAGCTATGTATGTATGCATGTATGTATGTATATATGTATTCATGTATGTATATGAAGGCATCAGCTTGTGATATGTAAATTTGCTTTTTGTGTTGCATACTTTTTAGCATGCGGTTGGAGAACATATTGGCCTGCGGATTTTAATTAAGCGCAAAAAGGAAAACAAAAATCTGTCATAAAAAATAATGAAAAGTAAAGACTACATGTTACCCTTGATTATTAAACGATATTAAAATAAACTATTAATACGAAGTGGAATCTAATATATTATACTGCCAAATTAAATACACTTGAGAAGAGTATTTTTATATTATATGCAACCAATTAATTTAACCACAGATGAATCTATTTTAGGATTGTTCTCAAAATTCACACACTTTTTTTATCATTGAGAAAATTCAAAAGTCGGAAACAGGAATAGTTGTATTTCATTTCAATTTGTTTTAATTGGAAAAATGAAATAATTCTATTTCATATTTTTGTAATCTTCTGTAAAAAGAAGTTCATTATACCCAAAGATCACCCTAGAAAGCTTACCATATCCATATACTATATATATGTATATATATATACATATATCTACCTATATATATACATACATATATATATGTGTACAGAAGCGACACGAAACATGTAACAGGATTAATGCACTGTCGCCCGTTGTCGTCCCCCTTACCACCACATCAACCCGATTTCAATTCCATCACCCTGTATCATCGCTTTGCTTCCCCCGCAATTGTCCAGCCATATGCCACATGGGCTTTACATTTGATTTGCATTGCATTTAATGAAAAATTATTTTCAAATTTGTCTGTTTAATCGTGTGACAATTGGTCAAATGGTCCGATTTTACCCCGTATGGAAATAAATCAAAAGGAATTCGTATACTTTTTTCTGTACATTCTTTTTTTGTGTTCTATGTTTTTCTTTTTTTTGGTTTGCATTTTTTTTTGTTTGTTGTATCCTGTTTGTTTGTTGGTGTTTAATGATTGGTAAGCTTTGCAATTAGGAAATTAGTTTGATTTTTAATTAACATGCGGTTTCTGGTTTTCATTGTTGTTTCGCCTCTGGGTTCGGGTTCTGGTTCGGGTTTGGTATGGTTTGCTTTGGTTTTTTGGTTTTTTTTTCATGTGGTCAAAATGGCGCAAATCATTTAATGCTTTTTTGCGGTTAGAATTGGTTTTCCCCATTTTTATTTTGATTTTTTTTTTCTTGTTTTGGTTTTGGTTTTTTGGTTTTTGTTGTGATTTGCTTTTCAGCGAGATTTGCATTTAATGAGCTTCTAAGTGGATTTTAATTTAATTAATGCACGCACTTTTTTTTTGCCGCTGCTGTCGGTCAGCCGTAATATAATTAAATTGGCTCATGTTCATTAAAATAGATGGCAAATTAGTTTAACATATATTTTTGGAAATATGAATAGAAAACTGAAAAATCAGCATTATTTTGAACGGCAATTCACAATCGGATATATTATTATAATCGTTAGCCTTAAGATACTTTTCGCCTAAGAAAGTTTACATTCAAAGACAAGTGAGAAAGTTGTATTACTAACGGTCCATTTCGGTTATAAATAATTTAATTAATAATAATGTCCACTTATAAAAGTTCTTAAACTAAAAAACCGTAGTTAATGTGTTAGCCAAAATAAAAATGGCCAAATAATATTTTTCGAAACTATGAAAAATCGTTTGGTTTTATTACAAAGTTCTCAGTATTTTTTTTGCACAAGCATCTCCTTGGATATAGACATATATATATATAATTGAATGTTTGTTGGAAGTATTGGTAACATTGAAAAAATCGGTAACATATGAGTTTTTTAAATCAATATCATAAATAATTAGATTTGACTACTATGTTTAAGCCACTGATTTTTTCAATGTTACCAATACTTCCAACAAACATTCAATTTTTTTTAAACCAGAGCTAATTTTATTATTTCAAGGTACGATGCAAAAAATAACTTAATATACGCATAAAGTCATAATAAACAGGAAGTTGTTTCTTTTATGTATCAATAATTATCCAGCATATGAAAATATCTGATTGGCTGGAAAAACTAATTGCCAATTGTGTGCCGAATATCAGTCCTTTGAAATAAACTTCATCAGTGCAGTAATTTTTGAAAAAATAAAATGTTGAAATAAACTATTATTGTCTGTTGTTGAAATGTTTCACAAAATGAACATTAATTTATGCAGCTCTCCTCTTTTGGTAGTTAATCAAATTTTGAGACTGCATCACAACAAAATTCTTTTGGCCTGGTAAACAGAACCGCAAAAACGGATTGCTGTATTCGCTGAAATGCAATCAAATCAGCTCCCGTTCGTGTCCGGGGCCAATCTAATTCAATTTCATAAAACAAATTCGTGTCATGCCTCGGACAAAATAATAGCAACGATAAAGTCACGCGCTTCAAAGCCAAAATTTAATTTTCATAGAGTAGAAGAACACACACACACACACACACTTAAAATAAAAAAAAAAAGCCCGAACTAACTAAAATTGCATATGTGTGGGTATGTGGTATACACATATTTATAAAGGGAGATGAAAACCAAATTTTTCTATGCATAGATTTTTTTTCTTTCACGTTCTTTTTGGACAGTTTTTTGGTTTAGACGGAAGAGGAACAGGCGAACAGCAGGTGCGAAAACTGACGCCCGGCCGGTCAAATTGTCGGTTGAAAGCAAAGGAAATGGTTTCTAAAAGAAAAAAATATTCTTAATGAACGACCATTTAATACCTATGAAATGCTTCAATTGAAAAAAAAAATTTTAAATTGATTTGAAATTGTTTAAAAGAGTTTGAAAATTATTTAAGTCTTTATTAACAAAAACTAAATAAATTATTAAGTTTCTATATAATTCTTAGAACACAAAATGCTTTTGCCTAAACTTTGATAAGCGGTATGGAAAAAGAGCGAATCAACAAAATAAAATGTTGAGCAAAGGTAGCCATACACTGTATGGGCCACAGGTTGGTCCGATTGGATACGGTGTCACATATGTATGTAAAAGGGGCGGAGGGGAGGCTGTCAGGAGTGGGCCGCAACATGTTGCGGTTATGCAAAGAGTGGGAATGAAGGATCCAATGAAAGCAAGCTAAAAGGAAGGCTTATAAATCTCACATACGCACACACATACACACAACCTAAGTGGAGAAAGGGGAAGAGAAAGATACAGAGACTGAGTAACAATGAAATACGCAAAATATTGACAGACGTTGGCAGTGGAAAATGCACTCGAAACATGCAACTCAACTGGATGCCAGTTACAATTAAAACCCTGGTAGAAGCTACTATATATGCATATCTATATACATACATACATACATACATACTATATATGTATGCATGTATGCATATGTATGTATATCTATTTACTAAGAGAAGGGTGGAGGGAGAGATTCGTGGGAGCATTGTAGAGAGACAATACAGCATGTAATGCACTGACAAGCGGCACTCGACAACCTGGGACGCGTCATTTGGTCGGCCATTGTCCAAGGCACAGCTGCAACTTTGCTTGAATGGCTGAAATTTTGGGCATGAATAAAGCATCTCTTTCTCTGCCATATCCTCTTCATTCGCCCCTCTTTTTCTCTATCTCTCTTTCGCCCTGTGTGTGTGTGTATGTGCACTGTTATTAATCCAACATGATTGGCAGCGAACGAAATGGACAACAGCCGAGAGACCGAATAAGGACACAGGTGGATGTCCTGTCAGCACAACAGAGGCATGAATATCGAAATTGAGAAGAGATGCCGACAAATTTGTTAATTTATTATGCCAAATCGCGATGACTCTGTCGCTAGTCGAGAAATTGTATTGGGGGTCCTTGGCATCATTTGGTCTAAAAAAGGATGCCAGCCTCGACTATGCTTTGTGGCCCTGATGTCCTGTTCATTTAGTTAGCTGCATGTCAAGCGGTTCCCCTAAACTTGATTCCGTTTTCATATCCAAGATGAGAATACTTTGAAAATCATGCAATACGAATTTTAAATATCCTACAAACATTTGAAATGTGTATAATTTGTTGTATACCACTCGGTTTTGGTATTACCCATTTACATTATTAGAGTAGAATATGCAAGTTTGTTGCACAGATTCCCAGTTTCGGTTGGTTGTGGTCAGAGTGTCCTTTTTAATAAAGCAAAAGGATGCCCGCCTGCCTTCTGTGCCCACTTGATCATACAAATTAAGCCGCTGTGTTTGTTTGTTTGTTTGCAATGCAACACCCACAATGCAAAGCACGAACACGGACACACGGATGCTCATTCTGTCCAGAGGTGGGGAAGGGGCAGCAATTCACATTGGGGGTCAGGGAGCCGTATATAAAGGGAGAAGGCACAAGGGACTCAAATGTGTCGCCGTGTGACTTAAAAGTGAAATATTGCAATCAGTCAATGGATTTTTGCAAATGGCGTCTACTAGTAGGCTTCGATTTTAATTAAGGAATTAGGCGTCGAATCGAGGGGGGGGGGGGGGGAGTGATGGAGAGGATTAATATTACTCGGAGTAACTGACGCAAAAGCTCATTACAGAGTTAGAGAATGTAAGAGAAAGAGTAAGAGAGTTAGCTAAGTATCCTTACCATATGTCTAGATGAAAAGAGACGTTCATTTGGCGTTTATAAAGTTGGTAACAATGTTAAATTTTTTCCCATATAAATTAGATAATAATCTAACAAGTATTCCCTATATCGTATTTAATCCTAGTTGGACTAGGTAATATGTATATATTGAAAATATTCTTAAATATACAGATTTTGTATTTAAAACCACACAATCGACCGACAATAGTCTAATTACCTTTGATTAAACACTGGTCAAATGTGTATCATCAATAGGACAGTTGTTACAACCACCCCTCTACTCTTGTACGCCATCCCCCCTCCACCCCTTTCTTTATCGTAGTGATTGAATAGCACCTGGGGGACATACATACAAGTGGCCTGAAACATTTGTACAAAATTTCCAACGTTTAATAATCGAATGGGGGATATGGTAAAAAGTTGGTCTATATGTAGAGTAGAAGAATCAAGGGAGGACAACAACGACAGCAACAGAAATTACACACAAAATGTTGAAAAGAGTTGGACAGAAAGAGAGTGAGAGAAGGGATGAGGAGGGATGAGGAAAGACAAGGCGAGGAGAGTAGGTGGTGCAGCCTGTGTGTGGTTGGCACACCCAAAGTGGCATTAGAGATTTATCAAGTGTAGCGTGACGTGGCATGGACTAAGGTATAGAGTACTGGGATGCAGGACATAGGACACAAACACACAGTATGAGAGGTAGAGAGAAGGACACAGACATTGCATTACGTGTAGCGTAACAAATGTAGAAAAACACGTAAACTCCTGACTGCCAACTGCAGGCAAGTGGAAATGGACCTGGACACTTTTGACTATTAAGCAGTATCAACAGCAGCTGGACCAGAAGCTGGAACAGGACCAGAAGCTTGAACAAGAGTAGAAGCAAAAAGGAGGATATGGTCATGGACATGGAGCTCTCAAGCAGCTTGCTTGTTATTTTTTTTTTTGGTTGTTTTTGTTTTCCTTACTGAACTGAGCTGAGTTGAGTTGAGTTGAGTCGAGTTGCTGGGGCTATTCGATGACAATCAATGGTTTTTGGTCTGCTGCACACAAACCCCAAGCCGTAGCTACTTTTGGATCCTCCTCAAAATGTATGCATGGGCATGAGCACATGTGTGTTAGTGTGTTCGTTTGTGTGTTTGTGTGTTTGTGTGTGTGTGTGTGTGTTATCCTTGCTCTGTTGTTTGTGCCACGCTTCATAAAGGATTCAAATTCGTTGCGTTGGCATTGAGTGCATTCTAGAGAGTGGCGAGTGCCGAGTGCCGCTTGGTCTAATTCCAAATAAATGAAGTGTATGGCCAAACAATGTATGGGTATCACAACAGAAATGAGAGAATTGTGGGTTCTGTGGCCTGGTGTCAACCCACTTCACTCCTTCACAACCCTGGAATGACAAACTTTTCCGTTTTTCACTTTTAATTTGACCAGCAGCAACTGTCCTCAGTTTATCCATTGCAAGTCCTTTTTGTTCAGTTTTCTCTTAGATTTTCAGCAAAATTAATTAACTGCCAGTACCAATTGAAAACTCAAATTCCTTTTTCCTTTCCTCTCTTCAAAGTCAATTCCTTTGCGTTTTATGATTTGCCTATGCCTATGCTCAACTAATTAACAAGTCAAAAAATCAAAAAAAAAAAAAGGAAAACAAGAAGTAAAAAAGAAAAAAACAAACCATTTAATAACTGCATATGAAAGAGAAACCAATCTCAATTCCTTTGGATGACATTTTGTTGTTGTTGTGGTTGTTTTTGTAGAATACCCTACATAATGTCAGAAACGCTAAGCTTATACAATTTAGGCAACAGGTTGCATCGTAGCATTAAATGTTTCAATAATCGATTGCTTTAAAGTGTAATCAGCATTTTAATCGGGTTAATTTATTAGTGTGGCAACACAAGAAGCTTAGAACGCATTAAAGAAGAATTAATGTGGCTGCATATTGGTATAGCCAAATTACCAAAAGATTAAAATTGTCACTGTTTTCGTTTTTCCTTTGCATCAATTCGCAAATATCTTAACAAAAAGAACATAAACTTAAAATTAGTATGAAATAAATTACTACTTTATCCAAATTAGTGTAACTGCATTTTTGGTTATTCTAAAGTTCCTTAAAGAAATTAAAAAAAAGAAAACCCTATTAAAGAGTATTTTTCGGTCGTTTTTACTTCTCTTTGGACAGCCCTTCGTTATTTTTTTTTTTGTTGCTTGTTTACTGCAGTCAAAGGGACTTAA
This sequence comes from Drosophila emarginata, assembly GCA_037075365.1. Classification (NCBI taxonomy): domain Eukaryota; kingdom Metazoa; phylum Arthropoda; class Insecta; order Diptera; family Drosophilidae; genus Drosophila; species Drosophila emarginata. The sequence continues at coordinate 7,463,521 of JBAMCD010000296.1, forward strand.
TCAAGCGCTGCATTTTTTTTCGCTACTCCTGCTGCTGTTGTTGTTGTTGTTGCTTCTGCTGTTGCTGTTGTTTCCTTTCAATTTCAGCCGCCCACAGCTGTCAATCATAAGTCGAGGCATATAGGGAAGGTATCCGCATTGGTAATACTATGTCGCTGATTGCTTTATACAAAGAGTTTTAAACAAAAGGCATACAAACATTGCATAAAATCCCATTTAATGCCTTTTTGGTTAAGTCGATGGCTGCACGCCACCACATGCATCCTCACCACCCATCATTCCTTCCCGCCCACCGTCAAATTGCCACCAAAAAATCCCAATCTCGACTGCAGTTTTCTCTGCCATTCTAATGGAATTTTCCTCATGACTTAATTCAAACAATAAATGCGCTCAATTGAATGCAATTTTCTAAAAAACGAAAAGGAAGGAATGAAAAATAATAATAAAAAAAAAGAAACCAAAGTGGAAGAGTGGCAGTATAGCAAAAGGATATTCGTGGCATATCCTGCGCTGCATTGCGGTCACACACCACACACTGATAAAGCCACTTGAGTGCAGTAACAGCAGCACTCTCTCTATCTCGCTCTCTGTCCTCTTCCTGCGGTGGGGTAATTCTGATGACGTTTGCAATTTTTTCCTACTTTGCTCCTTTTTTTTTCTTTTTGGTTTCGCTTTTGTGTGTGTTCTTTTCCGTTTGCTTTGCTCTTCTTAATAAACGTATACAATTTGTTAATTTGTACAGGATCAAACAACATCCTGGTAATTAGTTGCTGCGACTCTTCGCCATAGTCGTCGTCGTCGTCGTCATCATCATCGTCTGTCTGTCTGCCTCTAAAGCCAAAAACCTAATTAGATTTTGCCGGTTCGTTTTTTTTCTTCTTTTTTTTTTTTTGTTACTCAGGCAAAAGATTTAATTAAATGCATTCGGTAAAGGATAACAGCCAGCAACAGCAACTGAAAAAAAAAATGGTAAATTAAATTTTGGTAAGACGATGATCCTGGTAGCAGCTAACTATTTCATTGCCCAGCTTCCTTGCAGTTACTTTATGCAACAATTTACTGATATAACATTTTTTTCAAATTTATTTATAACATTTTCCTTGGCTTTTAGCCGTGAAACTAATTTTTAGGTATTGCTTAAGCCATTTTTGCAAGTATTTGTATTTGTTAGTTTTTTCGTTTAACTTATTTAAAAGATATATTTAGTTCTTTCATCTTAATGAAACAGTGAGATCGATTTTAATTAAAAAATCTTAGCAGAATGGGTTAATTTAAATTATGAAAACATAATTTTAATCCCATTGATTAATTTCTTAAAAAGAAATTTAAAAGTAAATTGTGTAAAAAAAAAAGTTTGTTGTCTTTAACGAAAGGCACTATCCCTTTCCCCCACGTTTACCCCTTTAGCGTTGCTCACTATCGAGAACTTGTCAACCCTTAGCTACAAAAAAAAAAAAAATAAAATAAAAGGGAGCAAAATCAAATTTCAAAATCGAACTGACACTTTATTGCATTTTTATCGCGCCTGCAGCAAGAGCTGGAATGCTGTTAAAATTTCACTCACTCAACCGTCACTAATCAATCCATTTAACTTTTCAAATTATATTTATGAACTTTTCAACGCATTCGACATTTATGACGTAGGCTTTGCCACATGGAGACAGATGTTTTGCCACACTCACAATCAGACGGCCAAAGCGAGCACGTGCCAAAATAAAAAATATTTTACGAGTTACCCGGAACTGTGGCTAATTATGCCAAAAAGAAAAAAATGAAAAACGAAAAACTTGCAAATTTGCTTATTAGAATGTCGTAAAAATTGTGTTGTGCAATTTTTTCGCCAGTCGTAAAAGAAAATTTACATAATTTTGCATCAAACACGCAGGGTCCGTTGACAGTATCTCACTCACTCATTTTTTTTTTTATAACTTGAGAACATAAAATTTAATAGGCCGGCTAATTTTTCAAAAATAAAACAAAAATTTGCATAATAAGGCTTGAATCAAAAAATGAAAAAAAGAAAAAAATAGAAGATTTAGGTAAAGTCCTCAAAGCAATCAGTAAAAAATTCAAATTGCTTCAACCGTAAGTAAGAAAAAGAACTCAAACAAGATCTTTTAAAATTCTTAAAGTTCAATTTAATCGAAAAGATTTCCATGCTCTAAATTAAATTAAAAAATCAATCGGAGAACTTTCCTAGAAAGATCACTAGATTAAGGATCAAATGGCGAAAGATCATTTAGATTGATGTTGACATTGCGTATCGAAAGGTTTTAATTCTCAAGCGATTGAAATTCAAAATAAACTTTGAAAACAAAATTCATTTCTATTGAATATTAAAAATTTGATTTAATCATACTTGATATTTTACAATTTTTCCACCATTTGCATTTCACTTAACTATTTTCCAATGTTGCTTTTGCATCTTTGCCTCGATGTCTTTGTGCTCGTCTTTTGTTGTACATTTTTACTATATAAATACATACACATGTATATCGTGTGTGTATATAAATGTATGTATATATATATTTCAATCTGTTGTCCCCATTTTGTGTTATTCTTGTTGAATTTTCCACTTTATTAATTCGCCAATTGACAGACTTATTGCAAATTGAAAACAAAAGCGAAAAAGGGAGAATGCCGAGGAATGGAATCAGCAATTCAAAATTCGTTATGCATGCAATGCTCTTGCTTTCAATATATGTATGTATGTCCCGCATTTGTAGCGCCCCCGAAGCTATGCAATAATAAAAATCAAGCCCGAAACGAATTTGTGCAATCAGCTGGAAATTATTTACATGTTTATACGAAATTGAAACAACAAACAATGCACAGAAAACGATCCGGCCACGCGAGGCATGCGAGTCAAACCATATGCATTGGCATTGGCATTGTCATCCTTTATAAAGGACACCTCCATCCTTTTTGTATAGTACGGTATGCCATCGTACGTACGTACAACTCAATAAAAGGCGCAAATTTACATAGAAAATGTCGCCGTTGCTTCGGCAACACTCGTAAATTCTGTAATTAATGGTGCAAAAAGTGCGAAAAGAACTTTATGTAAGTGTTTCTGTGTGTGTGTGTGTGTGTGTGTTTCTGTGTGTAAAATTTGCATTATTCGCCTAGGCAAAAAGGAATTTAGGTACATACAATATGCTATAATATAGCCAGGGATGAACTTATTTGGCACAGCATCTGAATTCTAGTCAAGTGCTAAAAGAAAAGTTGTTCAACTGAAAGGAAAACATTATATTAAGAAAAAAAAAAACGAATATAAAGCTAAAACTTGATTTGCTTAAATATCAATTTGTATATCGAAAGTTTTTGAAATAAATATCACAAAAACAAAATAGAAATAAAAACTAAACATTTTTGTTAATTCAAAAGTTATTAAGAAGGAAAACATTTTGGCTTTAAAATTGAATTAAATTAATTAAAATCAATTTAAAATATACTCATTATAAATCAAATCATTAAAGTAAAATAAAGAAATATATATTTTGAAGAGAAAAAAAAATCGAAATATGGCATTAAATAAAGGATTAAATCTAGTTAATTATATATGATATAATAGGATGAATTTTCACTTGTTTCATAAACATTTCCCATTACAAGTTTCTAGGTATTTTGAGACAGTGTTACACATTGTGTGTTGCAGGTTCAAGTGGCTGCAAGTTCAAGTGGGCTGCTCCTTGGCAGATTTATGCAAGTTGCAAAAAAAGAAAAAAAAGAAAAATACAAGAGCGAGAGCGAGATAGAATGGCGGGCGAGCATAACAGGAAACAGAACATCAATTCGGGCAATTTACTGGCTTCTTGGCTTTGCCTCTCTTGCGAAGTCATGGCCGAAAAATAATTTGAATGAAAAGTCCATTATGGCTTCCTGGTGTGTGGTGTGTGTGTGTGTGTGTGTGTGGTGTGGTTTTGGTGTGTGGTACAGCCAAAGACCGAATGTCGCCAGCATCTTTGCCAGGCGCCAGTCTTTCTCACAGTGATTCATTTTCACATCGAACCAACCAACCAACGAAGACTGACCGCAAAGCAAGCGAGTTGTGTGTGTGTGTGGGTGGGTGAGTGTGTGTGTGTGTGGGTGGTTGTGGATAAAGAATGGCGTATGGCGGATAGAGAAACAATCCACCACAGGAAGCAATCCTTTCGTCTTGCTTTCACTCTTTGACCAATGCTTAAGTGCACTTTACACATTTCTTTTATATCTTTTTCTCATTCTTTTTTTTTTCTATTTTATTTCATTTCTCTCCCATGTATGCATAAGAATTTGGTTTGTATGCCTCATAAATTCAATTTGACCAAATTGTTTTTCATATCCTTCGACCATCATCGTCTGTCTCTGCGTGTCTGTATGTATGTATGTACATACATATGTATATACTTACGTTCATGCGTCTTTTTTGCTCGCTTATTTATATGCAATTTGCATATTTAATGACTCTTACATGTGCGCACATGTCCTTCGACAATCCTTTGCATCTCATGTATGTATGTATGTATGTATGAGTGTGTGTACATACCATGCAATGAAATGCGCATTAAGTTGGCTTTAATTGCATTCAATTATGCAGTTCAGCTTGGCTTGAGTTGGCATGAGTTGAATACGGTGTGTGGTCGGTCTGAAACTGATGCTGAGAAGCTCTGCTGCAGTCATTTTGATAAGACTTTAGTCGCAGTGATGCTACTTGTGCAAAACTTTGGCGCTTCACTTAATTGCTCTCATTAAATTTATGCAGCTTTTCTCCATGTTATCATAATCATGGAATGCCTGATTCTACCAAACACACACACACACACACACACACTCACACACACACACAGAGAGAGTGACACCCACACACACATACACACCCATTCACGCAAACATTCACAATGCACACTTGAATAATTTCAACGCGGATTATACTAATTAAGCGCCCCAATAGGCAATAGGTTGAGATGAACGGTCTTTGGATTTTGGGTCGAGAGACATGAGAGAAGTGTACACACCTTACAAGATTTCACTCCTTCTGCAAATATAAGTAGACCAACCGCCCTCCCTCCCTCCACCCTTACCCCTTTTGCAATTGGTCAATGGGGATGTGCTACAGAATTCAAATTCATTATCCGCTTATCACATCTTCAAAAGGCATTAACTTGTACAGTGGTATAAGTTTTTTTTGCAATAATACAAATTATTATCCTTACTCTGTTGCATAGAAAAAACCGCACTGTTGAGGACTACCAGTTAGGCAATTACCTAAGTTATGAGTAACTCGTAAAGAGAAATAAATATGTTAATTGTGGATCACATTGACACACTGTTGATATTCTTCAGTTCTTCAATCCAATATAGATGTGACAGGGTGATTTATATATATATATACATACATGTATATATATCCTTGTATTGGGCCCAAAAACAAACTTCGCGCCGCTTTGCCGTGTCCCGTACCTTACCGTTTTATCCTATGCTTGGCACGTCATGTTAGCTTAAACAAATCATTTATATGCAGCGTTTGCAATTATTTGCACTTAATTGTGTGTTAAGTGCCCCAGCCTGGGATGAATGGTGCGATGAGATGAGATGCGATGCGATGCGATACGATGCGATACATTGCCTGCCTCTGCCGTCTCATCATTCTTGCGTGGCAGCAACCATTGCAGCGGAAGCGATGTCCGTTGATTGATATCGCATTCGGGCGTGTTGAAAATTATTTGCATTGATAATTCGCTGATTAATGTTTGCCACCGAATACCAGAGACCAGAAACCATAATCAGAACAGACCGACGTGTCGCGATTTTCATACTCCTCCTCGTCATCGTCATCGTTGTCGTCGTTGTCGTTGTCGTTGTCGCTGTGTACATGTCAGTTCGTCCGTCCGTCCGTCCGTTCATATATATGTTATATGTATTGTGATGTAATATTGATGGGTTGTTGTCGTTATCCTGACTGTGTTGGGCTGTTTATTGGATTGGCTGAGGTTTTTGCATTAATGCTGTAAACAATTAAGTGAAGCGTATTAAGTCGGATTTAGGGCAGACCTCCGGCACCGCAATGCACTAACTAATTTATGATGAAACACATACATCCGGGTAAATTGGTTATTGTAACAGGAAGGTCTTTACTTCAAGAGGCCCTCCCCCCCCCCCCTCTGACCACTCTCTCTGTACAATGAAAAAATTGGTGTTAACTGCATTATACCGGGAGTAAATTATATTTAAAAGTTTTCAACTTTTATTAAATATATTACTATAATTAATATTATGTATGTATGTACTTATGTGGAATCGTTTTCTTAACATATCGGATTGAACCAAATCAAATTTAATTAATCAATTTAATGGAATTATTCACGTTATTCACTTTAGTAAATGAATATTCATGCTACTTTTAATTTTTGTTGTAATTGTTTAAAGTAAGTTAACAAATTTATAATGAGTCAGTCGAACATACTAGTCGAGTTTCGGAAAGTAACCTACATATATACCGATATATATGCAGTTAGACAAAGGTATAAAATATATATAAATTTAAATGATATGAATAAGTAAGAAAAATATCAAATATTGAAGAATGAAATAATATAAAACAAACACCTAAAAAAAAAGCATTGCGATTGACACCTATTATATTTTGACCAACTAGTTAATCTTTCAGTTATTCCTAGAATATTTCCATAAAAATATATAGTCTCAAAATTCATATATGTATATATATTATCTATATATTATATAATATATATTTTAATATATATATTATCTTTATTTTGGAATCAATGCGATGCATTTAGCATATCTAATGGATTTCTTTGTGAATTCCATATGAACTTCCACTCTGAACTTCCTTTTTTTGCCAAATCAGTTGAAAATCATTAGGAAAACATCATAAATAACAAATCAGCTTATTAAAAGCTTCTGAATTTTGTCGACGCGAAAGCATTAGCTAGACAAACAAACGTTTTCCCTGTCCCATTGCTCCTTTAGCAATGTCTCAGCCCCTCCCCAGGCGAATTGGCAAAAACTGTTTGCTAATTTATTGCGTTTTAATTCATATGCAAAATGTATGCATATACATACGTACGTGAGTGTGTGTGTGTGTTTAGGTTTTTTTCTTTTTTTTTTTTTTGTAAATTTGCTTTTAATGTTGTTAGGCAAATAATCAAATATGTATGGATGTACAGAACATGAAAGGAAGTTTTTGTTTTTTGTTCTTTTTGGCACATGTGTAAAATTCATGACAAATCTAATAAAGCTTCACAGCGGTTGACAAAGAGAGAGAGAGAGAGAGGGGGATGAGACGGGAATATCTCCTTAGATAAATTAACCTTGGCATAAGAAAAGAAATTATTTTTTATTCATGCATTAAATTGTTTTGACTTTCACTGATAAATATCACGAAAGAAGATGACGACGTTCTATGTCGTTCAAGTCTTACTTACGATTATTTTTATGATTTCTATCCCTCTTTCTCCTTTTTCGACTGCCAAATGCTAATCAAATTACAAGACGTGTGGGTGTACCTATTGCCACCGTGCTCCATGGTAACCCCCCGGAAAAGCAACAAAAATATAAAAGAGAAGAAAAACCGAAAAGAAAATCTGCAGCTGAATCATTTCCCAGACGCAAAGGCCCAACGACTGCCGGTCACCCACCCACCCATCAATAATAATAATAATAATAATAAAAAACCGACCGAGTTTGGGTCCAGGTTTTTCGGCTATGCCTGCAGCCAAATATCAAAAATAATTTGTTTGACAATAAAAGACGATAAACATTAAAATTATGTGCAAGAGATTTTTTTTTTTTTTTTTTTTTTTTTTTGCATCAGGGGTTTTGAATTAAAAAAGGAAACAAACTGATGACTACGGATATACCCTTAAATGTTTTTAATATACAGAAAAAGACAAAAAATTTCACAATTTTTGAAACTGTTTTAGGAGAGCGAATTTAAAGGCAAAACGATTTGTACTTATTAGTTGCAAATTATGCAAAATTTATTGATCCAAGCCCATCTTAAATTGCACATTAATCAGAGAGAAGGCACTTGAAATGATTCAGATGGACACAATTGTACATGGCTTCATTTCTCTAAATTTGCATAGATTCCAAATGCGTTGTTAATTAGCTAGCTGATGGATGATTTTATGAAAGCGTATTGAAACGAAAGAATACCTAAAAATGCGTTGGCGTTGTCAACCTTTGGAGTCTCAGGTTCGCTTTCAGTTGTCGTCCTCTCATCGCTGCATATACTTTATATGGCCATTCCCCCCTCTGTCCATATTTATCTAAAATCCTCCCCCATCCCGTTCTTATGCCCTCATGCTCCTTATCCTTATCCTTGTTGATTCTAGCCTTGGGCATTTTCAGGGGTTGGTCTCTCGCTTACTCACAAGATCTCTAAATGATTAGTCCGCTAAACTCACTCGTAAATTTGTCAAATCTCACAAGTTATGGGTATAACATGGCATTCTTTTTCTCTCTCTCTTTTTCTCTTTTTTTCTTTTATTTTTCTCGTTTATTTCTTATCTTAAACGCATTTGCATTTCGTCTTTTCTTCGCTCCCACATCTCTCAGGGGGGTTGTGGCAGCTACTTTTGACCAGCTTTTTATTTGATTATTAAATTAGAATTTCATTTTTTTCTTTTTGTGTTGCATTCTGCCACCCCCTCGACCGTCTAGTCCTCCTCCGATTCTGCCTCATTAAATATTTCTGCGCAATTTTTGTCTTGTTATTTTTGCACATCAAAAAAAAAAACAGAAATATGAAAGAAAGAAAATGAGGAAAAACCAAGCGCGTGAAAAGTTTTGCTCAACAGCGGAAAATATATTGCTTGAAAATTGCTTTCAAAGTTTCTTTATTTTCTTTTTTTTTGTTGTTTTTGTTTTATTTTTTATGAATTTCATATTTTTTTTTGTATGTTTTTTTTTTTGTATAGCTTTGACAATTGTTTGCCATTTTTATACCCTGTAGCCCATTGGGAGTTAAAAGGTATATTGAGATTGTGCTGTAATATTTAGGAACAAAAGGAAAGTCAACTGCTTAGAGATTTATGCGGCTGCTTTCCTGTTGGAACTTCTGTAGAAATATCAAATTAATTTTTCCGTATATTATTAAAAATTCTATCCATAGCTTCTGTAAAAATTTTTTTAAAATTATTCCCAAACATTTTATGAATTGGTTACAGTTCAAGAATCGGCTATTAAAGGGTATTTCTAGAATCGATAACTCTGTGTTTAGTGTTTATATTTTTTTTAGCGTAGTGATTTTTGTTATTCTTGTTTGATTCACTGCTAACGAAGGTTCTTTTGTTTTTGTTTTCCGCACTCGGTTTTCTCTTATACGTTTTTTGTTACAACTTTTCAATTGTTTGGCTTCTGTCATTACCTTTGACATGGCCCTGCCAACTTGTTGTTGCCTTTTGACTGTCGCCGTTGTTGCCGGCTTTTGGCTTTTGTCTTTCTCGCCTTTTGTGTACATTGCCGCCACTCGCCATTCGACGTTCACGCGATGCTTTGATGTTTCTGCTTCTGTTTCAGTTGCCTCTGTTGCATTTCTATTAATTGTAATGATGAAGTGCAACCATAATGTGGACTTTAGATCAATGGTTTGGGTACTTCTGGTTACTCTAAATAGGCTGGAATGGTAAATGATGACTGATGACTGAGTGTTTTCAGTTTGGTTTGGTTGGTAAAGGGAGGACTGGCGGGAGAGTGGGAATGCGTTAAGATATTGTTGTCTTTGGCTTCATGGATTTTGTCGTTAAATTTAATTGTCTATTTGAGATATCGCATAAAATAGCGCAGGAAATGGCATTTGATTGGAGTTTTGCTATTAAATTATTAAAGAACTTTTAAATATAAATATTATATGTATGTAATACTAAAGTTTTAAACGGTTTTTAACTCAATGACTTTAAATGCCTTTAAATTGTTCATCATCAAGAGGTTATTCATTGGTTATATAAGAATAAATATTTCTATATACATGCATATACATACATAAGAGATATGCCAATTTTCTTGCTGTGACAGTTGAGTTAACTGAGTGACGTAATTGGGATCGTAATTGGAAGCGTTCTAGAAACCGTCATAATAAACAATTGACATACATGCCAGAAAGTAGGCAAGCTGCATGTAAGCATTCCCATACATACTTCACCTTGACCCAAATTGCACAACCCTTCATCACAAACAGAAGCAGAACTTCTTTTTCCATCTTAAATTGTTGTTTGGTTGTTTTTTCCCCCCCTACCTTTGAGTTTTCTATTTCATGTTTTTCTAGTTGCATCAAGGGAGCAGCGGCATAGAGAAACGTGCTCAAAGATGCAACCATATGCAACATTGTTTTTTGACCTTGAGTATGCAATTGCTTGAGTTCCCAGTTGCCAGAGTTTCCAGTTGTTTTTAGTTGGGAATCGCTTTAATCTTTTGTCATAGTCAGTCGCGTTGTCGACTAATTCGCTCAGGCAACTGTAAAAAATTGCTTCCACTTAATAAAGCACACTAATGATGACCACAAGTTGGCAAAGCCCGAAAGAAAAAAAAAAACACAAAAAGAAAAATAAGGAAACCGAAACCAAAATGAAAACGAATTGTAAGAAATGAAACGAAAATGCACTTGAGCACGTACCACTCGGGCGGAGTTGGGCAGGCTGTGGCAAGGCAAACCAAGGCATTCAGTCAGTCAGCAAGCATGAAACCACTTCTAATTTATTTTTAATAATGTTGTGTTTTTTTTTTTCCACATTTGCCGTTTTTATTTTTTGTTTGTTATATTGCTGAAGAGAGATCTGGTTTGTAAAGTCTGTTAATATTGTTTACATACCCTAAGTCAAATCACGTGGGAGATGAGAGAGTCAAAATTGAAATTGTAGAATGGGCAATGGGACTAAAAGGAAAAGCAAAAGCAATTGATTCGCTTAGTAGTTTTGTGTACTTTCAATTACGTGCCACTGAATGCGAGTAAAGGTCCTTTTAAAAAGATCTCTCAATACTAGATGATACATAAATATTTGCCAAAGAACTGCGAAACTGTGAGGTTTTCTTTTTTATTTCTTCTACCGGTTGCAAACAAAAATGAGCACGACTACTGAATACTTAATAATTTAATAAAAATGTCTTTGAAATATGTTATAATCAAAGAATCAAAGTGGTTTTGAAAAGAAAACATCATCAAAGGATATTAAGTATATATTTGGCATAACTTTCATTAGTAGTAGTTAAAATATTTCTATTCTTTTAATAATCGAATGCATATGTTGATGAAATTTATAATATCCTTGTATACCCTATAATCATATAACACCGACATGTAGGTTAAAAAAAAAAAACATTCTAAACTGTTTATTTATGGGTCACTTTAGCTCTGTAACTCTCTTCCAGCCCCAGCTGGGCATACATACACGCACACACACACATGGTCTTCTTCTCCCGCTTTCACCACTTTCACTGGCAAAAGAAAAAAAGGAACGAAGGCAAAAGGGTTGCCATATCATCATCATTATCATCATCATGAACAACATGATGAGAATGATTCAACCGGGGCAATATCATAATCATACAAACTCGTATCATGTGTGTGCAATGCAAACAAAAGTGCAAAATCTCGGGGGAACATTTGATTGAATTCAGACAGTTTAACCGTAACCGTAACTCTAATGCGCATTTCTTTTCCTTTTCGGTTTGCCATATTTTTTGGGTAGTTTAATCCCAGTAGATAACAACCCAAAAATAAAAAAAAAAATAATATCAAATTTTTTAAAATCATCTTCTTTTGGTGGTATCGGATTCGGGTTCATGCTTATATTGTGGGTGGAGGGCAGTTGATTTAGCAAATGTTATTTGTTTTTGCCGCCGTTGCCTATGATTGATATTATTCAATGAATGCCCAATGCATTGATTGATGGTTCGTTCGAACCGTTTGTCGAACTTTGTGTTGAATTTTAGAAAATTAAAAAAGGAGCTTAGCATCTTTTTGAACTCTCTCTCTCTCTGTCTCTCTCTCTGTATGCCTAGTATTTGCATTATACCAAAAGAGTATTAGATGAAAGATGGCATTTTTTATTTTTTCATCTCTTGTTCTTGTATTTTTCAATCCACTGCCTGTGGGTCTATTGTCGGGCGCCACGCGACATTTTTCCGCTTCGATTGTGGGACTTGTGTTTAGGAGAGAGAGAGAGAGAATGAAAGAAAAAGAGAAGGAGACGGGAATTGTGGTTGGAGTGGTTGCCATTTGAAAAGTGGCCTTTGTCTGGCAAAAATCTAGCTTTGATCTCTTATAAGCGCGAAAGATTGTCAAGCAAAGGGGGGAGACAGTGCGTAAAGGCGGTAAGGTGGCAGAGCGAGCATTCGCACTGATTATAATATTGGTAAATGACAATTACTATATATACTAACCATTAATGAATGAACAATTTGGTTGAAAGCTTTTACCATATACAAATATTTAAATTTGATTTGTACGAAATGATTTAGTTGGTCAAAGTCAAAATATAAGAATGAGAAAGCCAAAAATAAATAATTTTAAATAGTATTAAAAGCTATAAATTCAGTAAAATCAAATCACGATATGCTTAAGTCATCTGTATGATTTTTAAAGTTTACTCTTATATTTTTTGGTGTTTTAAATATATGTAATTAGATGAATTTACGGCAATTTATCTTAACTATTTTTGTGTGTTTCTGCTTCAATTTTTACTCATATGTAATTAAAAATAACAATCGAAAGCAACAAATTTATTTTTATTATTATTGTTTTTTAAAAATACCTTGTACGTTACGGTGTACATGTTTATTATCAAATTTATTATCACACTGATCGGAGATATCTTCCCTGCATTGTGTTTTTCATATTGTCAAATTGAATATATTTCTTAAAAAGTTCTTTCCAAAAAAAAAAAATGAAATACTTACTCTCATTCTTTACTTCTGGAAATTAAGCAACATAATTCAATTAAAAGTCCCTATATATATTTATTATATTTACCGTTGTTGCCTTATTTTTTTTTATTTTCCGAGTTCTATGATCCACTTCTCCCCCCTAGATTTTAGCTCTTGAAAAATACCCCCAAAAAGTAGTTTTTCCCATAGATGTTCAGAAAAACATTTATTAGTTTTGATTTTAAATAGTTTATATTTTTTATTTTTATTATGCATATTGTGTATGTTGTTGTTGTTGTTTTTTCTTTCTTTACTTAAATTTATTTAAATTACTTAACCATTTGATTACATTTTCTTTTCATTTTTGGTTTTCCTTATGTTTCATTTTTTTTTTTTAAATATTTGTTTTGTAAATATTTCTACTTGTATTTTATTTTATGTTGTACTATGTTTATGCTCGTGACACATGAAAAGTATTGCTTAAAATTATGGACTTCTATATAGTATAAAAAAAAAAAAACAAAAGTTAAGATTATTTGATAAATTAAAATTGACATCGACTTACATGCGAGGGCAAAATAAATATAAAAATATATATATATATATCTGGTATGATCAATTGATTTCATTTCAAATATTTGCATAACTATTAGCTAGAGTTTTGAAGAAGCAATCTACCTAAAAGTGAAATCGATAAATAGACACCAAGAGAGTTGTATATATTATATATATTATACATATATATACTTGAATATATATATATATATATACATATATATAGTATCAAGTAGAAAAGTTTGTTCACTTAAAAACTAATTTCGGTTGTGGCATGAAAACTAGCTTCTGCATCATCTGCGTCCATTACGATCGTTCCTACGATCGATCCTTTTACTCATGAGAACTCTTAAACTTAATTGATTGAAACAAATTATTGAAATTTTGTTCGTGTGATTGTGTGTAAGTGAGCAAGTTAATTTATCGGACTTAAAATATTACACAGACATAGATCTATATATATATCTATAATTCAGTATATATATATTTCCAAAAAAAAAAAAAAAAACTGATTTATCACAATTGCGCTTATACCAAAGAAAAAATGATGGCAATTAAATGAAATTAGAGAGGAAAATATTTCCATATACATATATATATATATATAAAAATTATATAGAAAATATATATAATAGCTACACACATATTTATATATGTAAATATTTGGGGGGGGGGATTTTCCTTTGGAAATTTGTTCACATTTTGCTCATTCTCATTGTCCCGACTCTCTCTCTCTCTCTCTATCGCTTTCGCTCTCGTTCTCTCTCGCTATCTTCGTCTTCGTCACTTTGCTAGTTCTCACCAACACTTGAAAGTTAATCACAAGTTGCGCTTTTTAGGAGCCTTTCGGTTGGTTTTTTGTTTTTGTTTTTTTTTGTTTTGTTTTTTCTTATTTTTTTGTTTTTTTTTTTTGTTTTTAAATGTTGTAGTTGTCATTGATGAAGGATGATTTAAGGATTCGATTTGGTTTTACTGCGCCTGTGGCGGTTGAATCTGCACTGTGGCTATTAGTTTACTGGGCTTCCCATCATCCGTTTGCTGTTGTATCTGTTGCAAGTAAAATTGCTTAAGGACCTTGCACATTGTCAGGGCCAACATTTTCCAGGCCAACAATTGTTCTTCAGTACTGGCTGGCACCTCACTTGTTGCTCCTGTTCCTGTTCCTGCTCCTGCTGATGTTGCAGTTGGCGTTGTTGTAAATGTTGGCGGTCCCTCAAAGTCCACCTCATCATAGCCATTGGGTTGAATATTAAAAATTGCTGCTGCAGGACCATCAACTTGATCACCGTCGGTAATTTCCGATGAGGCATCCAAATTTGCCGTCGTCGTTGAGTCAACATTTTCATCCTCATAGAACGGTATAGCCATGGTTATATCGAACGGAAAAAATGCGAAAAATTCGTCACACAATTTCACAAATTTCAAAGAATTTGATTTGGTTATCTCTAATTTTTTTTTTGGCTTTTATTTCTCAATGCACTCGATGGGAGCTCTTGTGCGACTGAATCGCTGGGCGCCAGTGCACGAGTATTTATACCCGGGAAATGGTATATGAAAGGCGAGAAATTACCCACCACCAGCCCTTACCCAATGCCAAATGGTCAACCCTCCTTCAGTTACCGTATTATTCATATTCTCTTTCCTTCTGTCTCTCTTTCTCTCTATCTCTCTCTCTGTCTGTGTGCCTTACTCAAGTGAGGTGGTTTTTACACTCTCCCAACCCTCAAACTTCGTGTACCTTTGGCTTTTTCGCTGTGTCGTAATGTCAGCTACTTTCTGACATTGCCAACTTCATCACGTGCTGTAAATGTTTTCCGTACCGGAGAGATACAAAATATTACACACACACACTTACACACACACACACACACATACAAAGACAAAGAGAACGCGAGAGAGAAAGCCAGCTCACACTTGTGGCATTTATCGTTAGACGAAGGTCTTTACGTTATTTTCCCCTCTCATATAACGTAATCCAATGCGGAGAAATTCGTAATTCGTATTTTCGAATTTTTAAGGGGTATTCGAATTTTTGTTGGTTTTTTTTTTCTCATTCGAATTTTCTTTTTCAATTTGCTCGTTTTTACTTTGCCTTTTTCGTGTCCTTGACCAAATTTCTTCGTGTTATTTAGTTTCTGTTTCCTTTTTTTTTTTCTTTTTTTTTTCTTTCCTGAGGAAGTGTTGCACAATATTGTAAATAAGTTTTGAGCCTACATTATTTAATTTTATGTTGGTTTTTTTGGCTAAGAAACAGAAGAAGAAATCGTGAAAAAACTTTCTTGTTAGAGATATTTTAAATTTACTATGTATAAATATGTATAAAAATTTTGATGTTTGTTTAGAATTTTTTTGGAAAAAGCATCTCTTAAACAAAAGCAAGTTTATCATCCTTATTGATAAATCTATCATTTTGAAGCCAATCACACAAAATTTAATCCCAATAACTAATTATATTATCCTCAACCTGCCTTGATTTTGCCAATGATGATTCGAAGTGAATTAGGATGCTCTCAATAATTATTAAATCAGCTAAAATAACAGATTTCATAGCTTCTACAGTAACAATCTGTTGATCCTATGGATGCTATTCTACCTTATTCCTCAGGTTTGTTTTAGAAATTTTCGAAACATTTTAGTAATCTTGATGAAGTACAGACTTAACAACTTGTTTAATTTATATAAATTTAATAGTAGTTTAAATATAAGTTTACTCAGTAATCTATAATAATTGCTAATTCTGAAAAATGTATTTAAAATAATTCTGTCTTTAATTTCTTAAAGTTTTCGTTGATAATCCTTATATTTTTTCATTCAATTCCAAAACTTATACTACATTTTCAAGCCACATGCCACAAATAAGTTTTTTGTTTCATCATAAAAAGGAGTGTACCTGTCTGGCACTTGGCCTGCCTCTCCCCCTACGGTTTCTTCACTTTTATTTCTACCTCATCCCAACCGGGCAAATCAATTCCACAAATCAACATAATCAAGTGAACTTCTTTCTTTTGCCGTAAGTCCAAACATAATGCACTCGCCCGTCAGGAACTTCTTTTGTTACCGCAAAATAAAAAAAGCGGAGAAGAAAAAACAAAAAGAAACGAAAAACCTAAAAAAAAAGGATGAAGAAGAATACTTTTATATACAACAAAAAAAAAAAACGAAACTACCATAAAAAATGTAAAAACTTTGTTTTTATAGTTGAAACATAAAAAAATGTAAAATAAAATGCCAAGTGTAAAAACGAAAAGGTAGAAAAAGAAAAGGACCAAACCTGATAATGACATCCAGGCGATATAACCTCAAATGCAAAAAAAAAAATACAAAAATACCAAACAAGACAAAATCATAGGGTAAAGAAATCTGAATCAAAATCCATGATCTAATTTGCTAAAGTCTCCATAGGAGAACCAAAACCGAAGGACTTGGTATTGTCTATCCATATCACTTGTGTATGGATATGGGCATGGGGTTAATATCACTTACCTGCAACCAAAGTCAGTGAAGTGGGGGAGTGAGAGATGGCGAGGAGGGAAGCAAAAAGAAAAAATTCTCAAAAGCAAAACAAAGAAGAAATTGTTTTCGCTTAAAAGAACATTCAAATGGAAATGTTCTGCTTGGCTCAACACAAACAACAAGTGCAGGCAAACAAACTGCATTTATTTAGTTAACAAACAAACAAAAAAAAATAAAAAGATGAAAAAAAAAACCAAATGGAAAAACAAGAGCTGAAAACACAACAAAAAAAAAATGAAAGTAAAGAAGGAAAGACACGAAACGAAACGAAAGAGTAGCATTTGAGTACCTAGACAGGACAGACAATGCATATACATAAAAGTGAAGTGCGCCAGGGCATGCGAGGAGTGAAATTGCAAAGGAATACGCAGGCAAGAAGCAAAGTTGGCATGGAAAAAATAATAGAAAGTACAACGACTTGGGAATATACTTAAAAATGTGATCAAATTTTAGAATGAGAATGGAATAGAATGTGAAAAAAGGCAAGGAAAATCCAGAAAGAATCTAAGTGGAAAGAATCTACGAAGAAACTAAAGAAACTGCCAAAAAGATGATGGAAAGTAGAAGGAGAAACTGAGAAAGCTAGAAAGAATGTAAGAAAAAGAGAAAGGGAAAAAAAATAATAAAACGAATAAAGGAGACAAACAGGCAAAAATTCAGGCACAGTGATAAGGATAACACTTTTTCCAGAGAGATATCTTCTACCTGGTATTTTAAATCAATTACTTTGCCATAGTTGATGTACCCGTTCATCAGTAATCTCATGTTTTAGAGGGTATCAGCGCAGCGTAAAAAAGTATAGCATAAAAATCAGCATCGTTCTCGTTGACGTCGACGTCGTCGTCGTTGTCGACGTTGACTTTGGCGTTGGCGTCATCGCCTCGGCGCACTTTGTTGCCTTCTGGCTGTCAGATTGATATTAAATTATATACCTTATTATCATTCTGCTGTTTGCAATATCAGTGGAAAGATACAGATACACTTGTATGGCTGTTGTTGTAGGTAGCAATGGCAACGTAAACGTATACAGAAAGAGACAATGCTAACGCATATGGGTGGGTAGATGGGTGAGATGGGCGTGGCAATGCCATGTTTATTTACAGCTGGCAACAATTGTTGCTGAAATGCACTTTGCCCGGATTCTCCTCAAGTCAAAGTCAAGCCCCAAAAACACTTCACATGTGGTTTGCTGCTGCCACCGTGTTGCCATTGCTGTTGCATTGCTCCTCTTTTCTTTTTTTGTTGTGTAAATTGTTGTTATTTTCACAAACAACAACAGACAAGTGCAGAGGAGCTTCGTCCTCGTAATATGCTTGATGGCTGCGCCCAAGTGACATTAAATGGTTGCCATTCTTTTTCTTCTTCTGGTTTCAGTTTGGAGTTTGAGTTTGAATTGGAGTTGGAGCTGAAGCTGGAGCTGGAGCTGGCTTGTGTATCTTTTGCCTCATAAAAGTGGCTCAAGTGCCAGCAGACTTTCAAAACTTTAAGCTGAAAGCATTTTAAAGCTTATCCGGTAAAGTATATTATATGAAAAAGAATATATATTTTGACCACTGAAAAGCAGTTTCGACTATAGAAAATAAAAATATATACATAAGTAACTCTTCAGTTTGATGAGCTGAAACATATAACGAAAATTGTGTAAGATATTTATTTATTGGAATCAACGAATTGTTGTAAAATTTCAAAAAGATCTAAATGATATATATGAACAAAAAAATAAAGTAAAGCCATTTAGTTTACAATACTAATATTCACCTTAGAATTTGGAATAAACCATTTAAGTTATTTTCCAAAAGAGAACAGAGAAAGGCTTTAGTTTTATTTGAAAAAGATATTTTAGAATGGATAAAGTGAAATATATTAAAAAGCATAATTAAAATACAATTCAATCAATCAGTTTATATATATATAGAGATATAAATATTTGCTAGGGTATAAAAAGAGTCTCTACAATTAAAGACAATTTAGCACTCGGGCTACTGATTTCAATTTATGTATGTATATCAAGTTGAATTTTCACCTTTTGTTTTGACGTTTATTCTCTTTCATTGAAGAATAAACTTGATTTTTAAAAACTTCATTCCCCCCATTGAAAAACATTATTTCAATTGCTAATCATCTGAGTTGTCTGATTCCACTAATTAACAAATTGATTTATGGAAATTAAAATGACAAATCTCCAGGGACAATGCCAGCTTTGTGCTTTACCAATTATCAAGAGGAATGGGATATATGATTGGGGTAAAACAAAATAAAACTCATATGCAAATTTTCTTGTTCTATTGCCAAAAATATATACATACATATATATATATATTTATAACCAAAGTAACAATAACAACCCTTCAACCAAATTTTTTGGCCAACCCAATAATAAGTTGACTTTGTGGTTTATCCTCATCATCATCAACATCTACCCACTGTGATGAGGACAGACATTTAATTAAGGTGTCTTCATGGTTACACAAAAACCAAATTGACTCAAGTGGTAAATGAGTCTAATTAATAACGAGGCATTTGCCACATAATTCATATATACATAAATGAATAATGCCAACTTACTATAAATGTATATAAACGTAAATATATTTCATTTTATTGTAGAGGGAAAAAGCTTTTGCAATGAGTTGTCATTGTCAACTTCTGTTAAGAAGGGTAATAAAATATATTTCTTTTTAAATTCTAAATTCCAAATTTCTTATTTTTGAATAAATATGAAATATATTTTAGTGAATTTTGATTTAAACTGTACAAGAGAAATCTATGGAAAGAAAATATATGTTACCGATCATATAAATATATATATATATATATATTATACTCCTTATGAGGCTACAGGTGCATTCATCCCTGTAATATATCGAGCAAAGGTTTGAGTCAAATATTTTGCCATATTCTTTTTTTGAATGTTACCTTTCATTAATTCTTTTCCTTTTTTGTTTTTCTTCTATTTTTCATCTTGTATTTAGCCCACTTAAAATTTGGTCATCAGTTGTTTGGTTTTGTTTCATGTTTTTGTTTTTCTATCTTTTTCCTCATTTATTATTTGTTTTTGTCCATCTAATTTTTCTTTCTGCAGTTTTGTTTCTTTTTGTAATTCTTTTTATGTTTTTTTTTTTTTCGGCCCATTGTTGTGTTTTGTTTTTGATGACTTAAGCCTAGTGTCTGACTGGAATTTATTGCCCGGGCGATATGTTTTTGGGTTCGACGCCGTAATTTATGCAAATTGTTGCTGGCTAACCCGCCCAACTCCTCCAATGACTACAGTTCTTCCCTTTCACCCCATCCCTAGTAACCACAATTAATTTTACAGCTAGTTGTCGTTGTCCAAGCGTTAGGCAGTTCAATCATATGGGCTTAATCCAACTTCCTCCACCAACCAGACCATCTCATCTCATTCAGCACACACACATTGAAGTAAATGGTGTGCGGTTCTTGTTGTGTATATGCTATTGTGTGTATGTGTGTGTGTGTCCTTTACTTTTTGGGGGGGTTTCATTATAATCGAATTTGGTACGATAAACTTTACAATGTCCGTTGCCTGGGCATTTAGAAACTCCACTAAACTAACCTAAACTAAAACTAAATAAACATTTTTGGGAACCCGCTCCCCTGCCCCACACCTAAAAGGAAAACATCAAAAGCATATAATTTATGGTTCGTTAGGTCAGCAAGTCCTTGTCAGCAGGTCCTTTTGTTCATGCCTTGAGGACGAATCTTATGCAAATGCATAATGTCCTTAACCTTAACGTTGAAACTTGCGTATTCATCTTCGTCACTTTCGAAAAAGGGATGGATGGATCGGATCGGATCTTTTCCCTAGCATTCTAGTTGAATCTTTCTATCTTGGCCATAACCAGTTTAGCTATGGTCAACACACTTGAGAATGAGGTGTTGTTGGCTTTTAGCCCTTAAATGCTGAATATTTTGTACAAAGAGGAAGGAATAATTTCTTTTTGATTTGCCAAAACGTACAACCAACACAATAAAGAACTGTGGGAAATTGCGTCTGACCACATATGTGGTGAAACGAACAAACGAACGAATGGACAAAAACCCCCAATTGAAATTTATGGTGTCCAGTGAAAGAGAGCGAGCTATGGGAATAGCCATAAAATGAAGGGACAACAAACAACCAGAATTCTTTCTTTCTTTTTTTTTGCGTTAAACTTTGAAAAGAAACATCCCGATTAGAGGTCTCTGCCAGAATGTTGATGAGAGATGATGAGTGTAGAAGGGCATGACAGAGCAGGGAAGGGGAGGGCATTGAGTGGGTGTAGTGTGATGAAGAACCAGACTAAAGCAAAAATTTGAATGAATAGGGCACGGTTTTAAAATTTCTTTTTTTTTGTGTAATTTTTTTTTTTTTTCAAGTGAAGCTTTTCATAAAAGGTTCCCCATTCCATACACTGTGCGGGTGTGTGTGTGTGTGTGTGTGTGTCGGTCAAAGTGGCTTTTAAAGGGCGACAAAAGTACCACTTGGACATTGGTAAATTCTTGTTGTTGCCTTTCAAAATTGCTTGTCTACTTGTTACTTAAATGTTTAAATGTAATTCTTTGACTCTCCTTTTATTTCCCTTTTCCCATTCCCCTTGCCCTTTGCCATTGCCCTTTTCCTCCCTTGTTGCTGCTAGTCGACACTGTCTTTATATTAAATGTTTTTTATGACCAGAACAGAGAAATTTTTTGGATAAGAAAAGCAACAACAACAGCAACAGCAAAGTAAGGTTAATGTTTTGGTATTGTAAGAGCATTTTTTTTTTATTATCAGTTCAAGCTTTTAATTTAAATGTTTTTATATGCCGCCAGCCTTGAATTTATTTATTCCTTTAGATTTCAACATTTTTCGAAACATTTTGTTGGCTTTAAATCGGCAAATACTCTTTATAGTGAAGGGCTAAAAGAAATTTTATTTTGAATCTCTTCTTTTTATATGATTTTCCTTTTTGAGAAAGTGTATCGCCTCAGTCGTTACTTTTCATACAAAAAACCATTCAAAATAAAAATGGCACATTAAAAATAATTTTTTATCGTCATTTTATTTGCAATTTTACTTTTTAATTTTGGTTCATTTTTTTTTTGTTCTTCTTTTGCAACATTGTGTTTGGTTCAATTTTTTATTGGATCATATCTTTTATATATATTTTAGTTTTAAATTTTTGATTGAAACCCGAGTGTACGGCTCGTTTAATTTTCCAAATACAATTTTCATTTTTGTAAAACGTTTATTTTTTTTCCATTTTTCTTTGTTGTTGTTTTTTTAATATGCCACATAAATTTGTTTTTTCGTTCGGTCTCTAACTCCGCTTTTTTTTTTTTTTGTGAAGGATTTGTTTGAAAATTTATTGTTTGTATATGTGTGTGCAATTGAGGGAGAAAGTGAAGGAAGGGAAGGAGAAAAAACACAAGAGAAAATTTGATGTCAAACATCAAATAAATTTTGTTATCATAAAATTGTCTACGGCCAAATCCATCTAATATATCAAATCAGTAAACATATAGACTGAAGGTGGTACCAATTTGGGGGCGTTTTACCAATTATGAGCAATTGCCTGCGACACACACCTTACACCCAGATGGAGGATGCGTATGTATGTGTGTGGTGGGGGGGGGGGGAAAAAATTGTATAATTTATTGCACATGGCTTCCTCATATGAATATTGTCTTTATCCCTTTTTGGTGGCAAAACCGTAACACAGAAGCTGGGCGATGATTTGCAGCCGCTGCCACTAAATCAGGCATAGAGAATTTAGATCATCACACAGCCTGTAAGGATAATAAATGAATTGTTTATGGACTGACAAAGTGGCTAAGAAAGAGATGTTCCCCAAAATGATGAAACTGATGTGAACGAGATGAACGAGCATCGGGGTTGGCATTCTCTCGCCCTTTGACATATTGCGTCTTTCATTATAAGAAAGTTGAAAGACAAAATCATTTACTGCTGTAGGTAAATTTCATTTCTCTTCAATATTTACGCATTACAAAACAGTTGAGCGATGGGAGAAAAGTTACACTGGACAAACAATTGCCTCAATGCAGGAAAATGCAGTTGTAACTAAAAAAAAAAATGATTAAGAAAGAGATTTTAAAATGTGGACAACAGACACCCAATGCTATACAATTTGAATAATAGTCATTCCAATTATGATCAAAAGATGACCATTTTATCATTATTTAAATGACAACATTTTTTATTAATTTAAAACATATTTTTTAACTGACCGTAAACCTTCATTAAAGTTCTTTAAATATATATATTTAATATATATTTTAAATATCACCATTCTGATAGTTCTGAACTCTCCCTCTCTTTCTATATCTACCACTCCGTTACTTTCCCTCTCTGTTTTTGTTTTGTTTTGTTTTTGGGGTTTTTTCCCACCTACTCACATTACCATTCAATTGTCAAGCCACAAAATCAAAACAAAAATCAACTGGTCATCATACCCTCAACTCTCTGGTCAACAAAAAAAAGGGGAAATAGGAAAAGAATATCACACAATTAATAACAAATTAACATGATGGTCATATGCCGGAAATGAATGCGTTTTCAAACAGGACAAACTGTAATATAATAAAATTATTTGTACAAAAATTAAACGAAAAATGCTCGAGTATTGTGTGAAGTGAAATATTTACACTAGTCATTGAAAAACACACATACAACAAACATTCATCTATTTATCAATATGTATTGTATTCAGAGAAAAATAAATTCCTCCTCCCACCTCCCCCTCCCCATATTATATATGTATGTATATATATATATAATGTTAAACAAAAGCCAGGTCCAGTTTCAGTTGCATGTTCTTGGTCTTGGACTCGGTCTCGGTTTTGGTCTCGGTCACGTGCTTCAATGCACGTGTCCCTTTTAATGACCAACGAATTGTGAAAGGAAAAATACACACAACTCACACACACACACGCACACATACACTGAAACATAAAGAGGAAAAAAAAATCAAAAAGTAACGCCGCGGCCTCATATTGAAATCCAATTCAATGAAATTGTTGCCACGCTCGAGTTCCATTAGACAAAACCAATCACAACAACAACAACAAGAACAACAGCAATAACAAGAGGCGCGGTTTGGGATGGTTAAGACATGGCTTTTTGGGGGCATGGCATGGTATGGTAAAGTAAGGTAAAAGGTAGGGGGGAAAGGGCGACCGGACAACCCGTCAGTCGAACGGTTGGTCAATGGAAACACGAACCACTCAATTGTTGGTCAGTTGAAAATATTTCGACAATTTGCATGACCAACTCAATCCTCACCCATCAACCCATCAAGCCACAATCCTACCCCACCCTATCTTCGACAAGCAATCCTGCAACTTACAAAGGAATATGTCAGCCATCAATTGAACTCTTTTTTTCCACTCTCTGTTGTTTTCTGTTTTCAATGGCCGCACACACACATACTTTTGTGGGCCCATTTTAATTGAGGACTCTGTGGCGACGTGTGGCCAGAACCAGAAACAACAAATATAACAACAAACACATGACAATTGACAGACGCCAATGCCGCTGATCCCCGCCCACGCAAATGGTAAAGTTAGAGAGAGGGTGAGAGAGAGAAAAAGAAAGAGTATGAGTAGAGAAACAGAGGCAAAGGCGGATATGGACACGTAAATTGAGATGGTAAAAGAATAAGATTCAGAATACTTAAATACAAATATATATTATATTATAATAGATATTATGATAACCTTGTTTGCACTCAGAACTCAAAATATTAAGAAAGAAAATTTTTGAGTTTTCACTATTTGGTAGCCTGAAATGACTTTGGGATTATATTTCCGAAAACAGTACTTAACAGATTGATCAATTCAGAGAACTATAGAAATGAAGAACTTGAAAATTCCCTTTATATTATTCATTCTTTATATTATCTTCTAATTTTTATATTTTAATATTTGTCCTTTCTTATACTGTTCTTTCTTTTGGCTTCAACACGTAATGTTAATTTTTGGATTTTTTGGTTGTTTTTTAGGTTTTGTTTATTATGCTTCATCCTTTGGTTACTTCTTTTATACAATTATTTCCAATTGTTGGTAAGATTTTCCAAGTCTTTTTTTTTTTTGTAGGTTTTCCTACTTCACTACCCTTTTGTGAGCTGTTCAATCATTTTCATACCCAGAAGTTCTCTTTGCAGTTTCTTTCCCTAACTTCCTGTCGAATTTGTTGCGCCAGTCTGTCAAAGTTTAAAATAATTTTTTTTTTATTTTTTAACCATGCAGGCGCATCAAATTTCGAGCGACTTGCATAAATTATGAATAGGTTGAAAGAATGAAATGAAATGTTTTTAGATGCTAGCCGTTTAATCAACAGCAGGCACACGACCATCTCATAATCCTTTTAAGAGCAGATCGAGCGACAAAAAGGGTTAGCAAACGTACGTTTTTACAGTTAAAAGACGCGGGCGTGAAAAAAGAGCAGCGTAGTGTCTGAAGTGTTTTTTTTTGCTATTATGGGCATCTCTCCGAAAACTCATCAGAATACTCATCTCGTCTCATCGTAATTTCATTCAGACGAAGGCCATCAATGTCAGTCATAAATTCATCACGCAAATCTGTTTTGCATTCGTGCGGTCACGTGACTCAATGTTAGATAATGTTTGACATTGAGTTTATTAATTGTTTAAATTAAACACATACCACATAAGGGTTGGCATTAAGTTGGTATTATTATTATTATCATTATTATATCCACGAGCACTTCTTCAGTTTAGTTCAGTTTAGTCCTCGTTTCTTTTTTTTTTTTTTTTGGGCTTAGTTGGGTGTGAACACAATGTTTGTTGCCACAACAACAGAAGCAGCAGCACCAGCAGGAGCAGCAGCATCATCAGGAGCAGCACCAAAACTATAAGCAATTAAGATAATTGCGTAATTTTCAATATGCCCGTAAACACCGCAGGATATTTTTGCTACCAAAATCCAACAATTTAGCGCCAGATACGACGAGGGTGGTTGTTATACTTTTCCATGGCAGGACAACAAAAGAATGTCTGGCAAAATTATTTCTTTCTTTGTTGAAACTAAATAAGAAGAAAACCAAATAAATATATAGAAAACTAATTGTATACGAATCTCTATCCATATCGTGTTTCCTGTATTACTTTTACCAATTTTTTTTTTTTTGCTAGAAATAGATATTATTGAGAAAATATTTTAGAATGGAATAAAGTATTCGAAAGCAATGGAAAGAAAGTAAAAACAAAGAAATTGTAAACTATATATGTATAAAACAAGGAAAGTGATACACTATTGACCAATTATAATACTCGTTTAACAGAAGTTCTATTATTATGTGAAAAAATATATATCAAAACTATTAGAAAATTGATTTGTTTTTTTTTTTAATATAGGACTAATCTCTTCCATTCGCTTTGGTTCTTAATTAGTTACATCAATTTTTGATTAACCTCTCGCTTTCAATATAAATCACTAACATCTCTCTAAATGTGACTCATTTCAGGTATCTGGATAGCTGCTTATATAAATTGGGTAAGTCCACATATCTACTATATATACATACATACGTACATATGTATATACGTAATTGTACAACATCATTAACAACAACATGATAATAATGATGACAATGTCAGGCGCAGCTTAAATAAATATACATAAATCCCTCCGTTCCGTTACGTTTCATTTCTATTCCGGATTCGTTTGGTTTGTCTCCTGTCTAGCTGGCTAAATGCACGGCTAACTTTTGCTAGTGGAATGACTTGAGTGTGGGATCGGGTGCCCAGTTGTGCTGCGCTGTGCGGGTGTGTGTATAGAACGCCAAAGGACAAAAGGATATTGCGCAACAAAGCGAATCCAGTGCAGACACACAAAAACAAATAATTACAAGTAAAAATCGTTCCTCCAGCGCATATAATGGGGCATAATGATGTGAGGCGGCCAGACAACGGCAACAACAGGGCGACCGTGCCACAATGTCGAGTTGAGGAGAGTCAAGTCGAGTTGAGTCGTCGCTGGCAATTAAACATTTTCAATAAAATTTACACCTGAGCTCATTTTAATTGAGTTGCTGCAGCCGGGCCACTTGAATCTATCTCTATGATGGGTCTAAAAGATGGCCGGGTCGGGTGGGTGGGTCGAGTTGAGTTGGGCATCAGATGATGCCACACCAGAAAATATAGAGATAAACTTGTGTGTTCCTCCTCCAATTTAATTGCCCGACATGAAATCAAGTTCAAGTCTTCTTCGACATTTTGTTGTCTGCCATTTTACTTCGTTTTTTTTTTGATTTGGTTTTTTTGCTCCTTGCTTGTACATTTCAATTGATTCTTGCTTCAATCTAGTGGAATTGATTTGTGTGTGAGTGGCCACGCCCCCTTTTCGTAAATTAGTTGCCATAAATAAGAAAGGAAAACAACAACAAAATGGAAAAAAATTAAAAAAAAAAATGGAAAAACATTTTCGGGTGTGCGACGGACAAGTGAAATATTTTTCATGTTGTTATTTTTTTGCATTTGTGGAAAAGAAAATTTGCATAATTTTCTTTCGTAATTTTTTTTTCTCTTTTGAGCAGTTGGCACCTTATGGGCAAAGAATTTTGGCATATTTGGTGACAGTTATTTAGATACTCTTTCTGCCAAAGGATAAAATAAATGCAAAATATTCTGAATTGAAATATCATTTATAGAATGAGTTATAATTGTCAGAGCAATTAGTTTTGTAAGATAAAGGTGGGATTCCCCTTTTTTAATTTTATGTAGATATTTGTTGAATTTATTTATAAATTAATTTTTTAAACTAATTTGCAGCTCAATCAAGTAAAGAAATTTTAATTAAAACAACAATTCTTAAAAAGAATTGAACAGGATTGAGATTAGAAAAGATATTCGATAACTTCAAACATCTTTTTTATTATAAATACTATTTTTGAAAGGATCTTAACTATCCTTTTCTCTTGGTATTGCTTGATTTACGGAATTTATTGAAAAAAGAGTATGTTAAACTCGTGGGACTTTGCAAAGTGATTTTCCGCATCATCACTAACTCTTATGACATTCTTGCCTCAATAAACATAAATTTTGCTTACCAAACCCAAGACCAACAACCCCCCTACCCCGCTTCCCCCACCAGCCCATCATTGATTGTATACGTTGTCAACCCCCTCACCCTACAAGAACTATAAAAATTGCCAATAAGTTGAGCCCTTGTCGCAATCGAAAAAAAGTACATTGGAAAGAAGAGATGAGATTTGAGAGAGAGAGAGAGAGAAAAGGAATGAGACAAAGAGTGAGAGAGAGGGAGAGAGAGAGATGGAATGTACATATATATATACATATATGTATATAAATGTAGCGCATGCAAATTTCCTTGCCTGATTTGTTCATTTTCGTTTCAATTTGCCGCAACGCTCATCTTTCACTTCAATAAAGTTGCCAGATCCAATGCATTCCTGAAATAATTGCAATATTCGCCAAGAGACTCGACTTTTGTGGTGGGGTCGGTCGCTACGTCAATCTAATTCTCGGTGGTTGTGCCATGTGTGTGTGTGTGTGTGAGTGAGTGTGAGTTGTGTCCCTTGGTTTTTATGGTAATTTCTATTTTTTTTTTTTGCCGTTCCTTGTGTCGTTTTCTATTTTTTTTCTCTTTGCTATTGCTGTCTGTTGGTATTATTAGTATTTGACTCTTGATTGAGTCTAATATTACAACAAATTGTTAGCAAATTGAAAACGAAAGCGTATCCATTGTCGGAATTTAGAAAATAGAAATGGGGAAATAAATGAAAAGGGATAGAGGAAATTCAAACAGAAAGAAAAGGGAGAATTTAGCTGAATTTGAGTTTCATTTGAAATTAAATAATTTCTCTTTACAGTTGCCAAGTCAGTTGTGAATCAAATCAGACCCCTTTTCAATACATCCTTACATCTAAAAAGTAAAAAGGGTATACAAGTACACAAGTACAATATATTTATACATTTTTATGATCTTAACCAGCTAAAAGATTTTAATTTACAGCGATATATCTAAATATATTCCAATCCATTTGCTTCAGTTGACTTTTGTAATGCAGGGTATTAAAATGTCGTCGTCCATGTCATACCTGTAGCATTGGTAATTTTTTTTTTCTTTTTTTTTGTTTGGTTATTGTGACACCCTTGTCAGAGCGGCAATTAAATTCAGCCTGACATTAATTATATTTCAACAAATTTTAATAAGGCAACCATTTTTTGCTTTTCCTTATTTTTTTATTGCCATTTTTGCTTGCTTTTTTTTTGGCTTTTCCGGTAAAAAGCAATCCCCCCAAAAAAATTGTTAACAACTGCAATTAAATTATCAACTTTCAGCTCCTCCGACCATTGGGCGGCGGCCTTTAATTAGACAAGCAGATGGAGGACAGAACACAAAAAAAAAAACAAAAATAAGCGTTAGCAAAAGTTTTTGGCGAATATTTTTTCTTTTTGTTAACTCAATTTAACTGTGAAAAGTTTTTCCCTAACCGGCTGGGAAATGCTTAACACGGCGGCTTAATTGTGGTCACAGGTGTTGAGGGTAAAATTTTTATCGTTCTGTTCACAGTTTACCAAATCAAATTTGAGTGGCTAATGGGTAGGAGGTTGAATGTGGTGGATGGTGGGATAAGGGGAATGGTGCGCTGGTTTTTTGTTATATTTTTTTTTCTTCATTTTCCATTTACCGTTTACCATTTGTTTGTATCTTTTTGTCTAAGACAAATTTTATGACCTTTACTACTATTTGCTGAGCCGACATTTTATTTCGGTTTTATGTCTCTAAGCCGCTTCAATTTATTTAAGTACATATATAGAAATGTATACACTATATATAAAGATAAAGATATATATTTTTTTCTTCTTACCATTGCCATATTCTCTATTCTCTATTGAAAGTAATTTGATAGGTCTCAACATATTTTGCAACCCTTTTTTCCCCTCAACTTGGTTATTTTTTTTCTTTGGTTTTTTGGCGCACTTTTTAGCGTTTCGTTGCTCTTTTTTTCCAATTAATTGCCTGAAATTTAATATTTTTTACCGTGTTGCAGTGTTTGTTTTACTTTATGCTAATTATTTTCGTATGCAAGTTGGTTGAAAAGCCAATTATAAAATTTCATTTTCATTTTTGCATAATTCTCCTTCAAAATACCCTATATCCGGAATTCTTAAAAAATTAAGGGGATACATTAGTCAGGCAAGTATATGCAACAGGCAAACTTGATAAAATTGTCTACTTATATCATAATACTAGGATAATACGATAACTCGGATACATAGAATATATCTTGATGCTGTTGTCTTTTACGTAGGCATTTGTAATTAAATATAAATAGCAAAAAAATTAAGATAAACAAAATAATTCAAAAATACCCCTTTTAATTAAAATTCGAAACTACAGGGTATGACTAAAGTCGGTTCGTACTGGTAGTACTTACTCTTTATTCCGTTTTTATTCCTTTTTTTTATCTTTGGTACGATTGAAAATAGCTTTTGGCATTGTTGGGTAATCCGATAGGACCAATTAGCAAAGGCGTGAGATGAGAATAAAATCATAAGCTAATTGTCGGCTTATTAAGCAAAATAAAAAATAAGAGAGAGAAATCTTTTACTTCTCATCATTATAATATAGATTTCACAATTTTAATGTTAAAGAAGATTTTCATTGTTGTCATCTAAATTCAGTTGAGTGGACTTTTATATGCATAAAGTTATCAATATTTATGAGCTTTCAACTCTCATACTCTTCGAGTTATATCCATCATCATTATCATTATTCTCATCATCAACACCTATTTCTTTCTCTCTCACTCTCGCTCTCGATTCCTGTGTTGCATTATAATTTAATATAATTTTTGCACTTGCCTGGACTCTTTTTTAATTGCTTTTCAATAACATAAGCTGAGTCCTGGCTGTCTGGCTGACTGGCCAGGCGTTGATAAGCCACAGGATAATCACCCAGCTAGGGCGGTCAACGTGTTAAAATATTGAAATATTTATATACCTTATACTCCAGCTACATATGAATACATATATATATCTATATATGTATGTATATGATGCTGAAATATTTACAAAGTGAATTAAAATACCAAAAAAAGAAAATTACGGAGAAACAACAACAGCAAAATGAATAAGGAAAAAAACAGTAATGCAATTCTCTTCGGGTATAAATTTGTATATGCTGTGGGTAATACCCTACAAAAAGAAATGATATATTTAATTCTTAAGAAAATGATCGAAATCTATTAAAAATTCTTTGAAGACATCTGAAATCTTTCTTTTTAATTTTTATATATTTTTTGTACATATACATATATATATCATAAAATTTAAATATGTCATTCAATGGAATTTAATGACTAAAAAGTGCTAGAAGAAGTTCTATTATTTTATTGATGGTTCCTATTATAATTCTTATTTCAATTTGTATAAATTATAAAATTAAAATACAACAATATTTTAACATTTAAAAATAAAGTTCAAATACACACAATATAGAGTGGGTTTAATATTAATAAAAATCTTGGACTGATCAATAATATATATGTATACTACACTATCTATAGCTAAGCTTTTACAGTTCGATAGTTTAAATATTGAAATAAAAATATTCAATTATTGATTGATATTTAATCTTTAGATAGAATTAAAACTTAATGCAAAATGGTTAAATATTTTATATATTTCTTTTCATTTTTATTTTTACTAATTTAAAAATAATAAATTGAGGCAAACTGACAAGGTGAATCATTTTGTAGTACCCTTGGCCAAAAGAAATAAAAGAGCAGTAGCTCAACATTTTTATGGGGGCATGCAACAAATTGTTGCATAGCCCCTTTTAAACTAATGTTCGATGGTTGGTTTGATGCTATTCAAATGTTGGATGGGAATTTGTATCGGATTGAGAGTGGGAGTAGAAGTGGAAGTGGTCGGGTGGGCAACGGTGTGCAACAATGTTGTGTTAATGTTTACACATGTACATGACACGACCACAATGAACAGGAGTTGGCCATCTCCCATTGGTATGGTTCGTTGATTTGCCAAGAGCAGACAATGTTTTCCTGGCATATCTCCACCATTCACCCACAAATCCCACCAAAATCACCAAACCATTCTCTTCATTTTTCATCCATAAAGTGCATCAGTTGCGCTGCATTGCACTTTGGAGTGCTGCAAAATGCATAGGCTTGTTTGGCCGTATGGGCCGTATGGGTGCCTGTTCGGGTGTCGATAGCAGGCCTTAATTAAAATTAACATTTTTTGTACAAAACTTAACTGTACAGTGCCCCCGGATTGATCAGAAAGCAAACAAGAGAGACAGAGAGTAAGGGAGAGAATGAAGAGTTGCGTTTACATTGTCAGGATACGCTTTTAGGCCAGAGTTAACTCAATTTGTTGTGTATTGCGTGTGTCAGGACATGGATATGCATTGGCATAGGATTGCCCTTTCGGTCTCTCTCTCTCTCTCTCTCTCTCTATTTCTATTGATTTTGATGATGGTTATTTAATTTGGAGCGTCAAGTGTGCGTTATTGATGTGAGCCTGAGAGGCTTTTGAGTGCATTTGCTGGTTTAATAGCTTGCGGCTGGAGTGGGCACTAAAAATTTGTTGTTGTTATCCAAAAATGGATATATGAAAGAGCAGCAACAACAACAGCTGCAGCAGCAGGACTCAAATATTTTTAGCATACACAGTAGATATTCTATTCAAATAATCTTGTTTATCGAGGCTTGAACAGATAATCAAATTGTCAGTGTTGCAAAGTGCATGGTGAACACATTAAAAGCTTGCCATCTATCTACACTTGATTATGAAAATTCAATGGAAAAACTAATTTTATTTCTCATACGATGACAAAAAAAAATTTCCATTAAATAAAAATCAAGTATTCAAAGTATTTTCCTTTATCATTTAAATATTTTCGGAATGTTCATATATATTTTTTACTGTTACTGTTACAGTTGTCTTATAAATCTCTATAAAAATAATGGCAGATTCAACCAATTTTGAACCAAAAGAAATGCAAGTACAAGTAAAAACTTGTGATGGCAAAATCTTTAACTTCAATTCCACAATAATAAAACAAATGAAATTATTAACTATCCCCGTGGTCGAAAATAATTGTGTAATACCATTGGAAAAGATTGATTCTGATACTTTTGAATTGGTGTTGAAGTGGTGCAAAGCTATGGAAAATCTAAATGATATTGAGAATAATAATGATTGTTATTCAATTTTCAATAGTTTATTGGTCGAATCCAAGGCTGATCAAAATATGATTTATAAGATGACATTAGCGGCGGCTTCTTTACAAATTCAAAAACTTTTGGAAATCTCGACACAACGTTTTGCCGATGAATTAATTAAATGTGAGAGTTCCGAGGAGATGATCAATCGATTTAGTATTCCAAATGATGTTGAATCCGATAACGATGAAATCGAAGATAATTCTTAAATAAATTGAAATTTTGAGGTGAATCCTTTTGTGTTCAAAATGAAAATTGGTTTATGTAGATAGAGGTTAAGTTTTCCACCCTTTAATCTTAATAATCTTATATTTCCATTTAGTTTATTTGAGTTTTCCGAAAATGCATTTCCGTTGCAAAAAAAAAAAAAAGAAAACCAACCCGATGGCAACAGTATTAAGTTTACATTGACCTGACTCTGGCGGCGCTCTCTGCTGCATGAGTAAATATCAATATTTACACCTTTAATTAAAAACGCTAACAAGGTTATTTAGTATGTTATGCCACATAGAGGAGTAGAGAGGGAGAGAGAGAGAGGAAGTGGGAGAAGGGAGAGGGGAAATTGGAGAGTGCCAGGAAATCAGCCAGGAAGTCAGCCGTAACCAAACACAACCAACGCGTCGCGCCATTCACTTGTCTGGTTGCTGTTGCTGTTGCCGTTGCCAGAAAAAGCTTTTAAGCGAAAAAGCCAAAATGAAAATGTGAAATATATTTCGTTTTGACTTTGTTTAACTTGCCCTTAATACGGAATGGGTTGAGAGATTATAATGTAAAATGTTTTGTACAGGTTAATAAGGGGCAAAAGTGTTAAGTAGCAACTTTAAAAACAGGTGCAAAGGGTTTTCTTTCTTAAAAGAAAATTTACCAAAATTAACCATGAAATAACTTTTCATTCGACTTTTAATCCTAAATGCATTTTATCAGCTAAATTGGTTTTAGATAATATGAAAATAACATTTTAGGAGTAAATACTAGAAACAAAATCTACAAATTTCAGAACCTTTAAAAATTAATATTTTTAGACTAAAAAAAATTTAATGTTTTGAATTTTGAAAACTGTTTAGTAAGCCAAAGAATATACCAAACGAAAATGTGCCGTGCAAACTGATTGATAAAATATAAAACAAAATAGTTGTTAATATTTCTAAGTCCCTAAGTACCCTTTAAAATTCAATTGTATTTATTTGTAGTATAAAAGATCAATGGAAAATCTCAACATCATTTGTAAGGCGGAAATTTTTCAGGGTAACACTGATCACTTTTTTTTGTAGCATGTTTTCTGAGATAATTTTTCGAAAGCTTCTCATTCTCACACAGATAGAGACAGAGAGAGAAAGGGAGAGAGACACACTCGGCAAATGCATTTATTGTGTACGTAATATATTTGCCATAAAGCACGTGCCTCTAAAACCGCCCATAATGCAACACAAAAATAAAAAAAAAAAAAACACCCACAGCGAGCGGTGACATTAAAATCTCGATGTCGTTTAATTAAAAAATGCCCCAAAAGCATTTACTCAAACCAAAAAATTCTAAAATGAATCCAATGCATCTATTGATGCAGCAGCTGCGTTAACAACGCGGGGTGTGTGTGTGTGTTGTTGGGTGTGTGTGTGCATTTTAATGAAAACGGAAACCAAATAATCAGCAAGTGACAATCTGTGGATCGCAGCAAACGGTCAAGCCGGGCAAATTACAACAAAGCCAACAAAACAAAAAAAAAAAAACAGCAAAAACAAAATAAAAAGGATTCCTAAAAAACGTAAAAGTGCAACCCATGGAGCGTATGAATTTAATGATTTAATCACAATCCACCCACCTATAAAGCATAAAATATCCCCCCGCGCATTATACCCCGCCAACGCCAATGCCCCCACCCAATTTTTGACACGCCTTGTTGACACTGCATGCGTGTCAAGAGAATTTGTCAAAAAATGCAACCAAAAATCCCCGCCAAAGGCTCAAGGGAAATAACCAAGTGGGTTATATGTGTGTCTGTGTGTGTGTTTATGTGTGTGTGTGTGTGTGTGTGTGAATGCATGGCCGCGGGGTGTCTGCCCGTCCCTCCGTCGGCTTGCATTTTTCAAAGTCCTGCGCGCGTCCACTTTGGCGCAATGAGGAACAGGAAAGCAAATAAAAAAACAAAAAAAAGGACCAAAAAAACGCAGTTATTGACTTTCTGGTCCTGTCAAATGCTGGCATGTGGTCAACATTTAAGTGTAATTAATGCCGCCGGCTAGAAACGGATGTTGGCCAGCCAGGCAGCCAGATTGAGTCCAGTTCACTTGTGTTCAGGCTGTACTCTCATCTCACTATAATATCCGTTGCAATATACATATATGGATATATATATATTTTTTTTGTCTTCTTCTTCTTTTTGCTGATATATGCAAAGCAAATATCGCACGCTTAATTTGATTAGCGCGTGCCACGGCTCCTTGCCCAGACATATGCGAATGCAATTTTTGTGGCCAAAGGGTATATGGATATATAGTCAATATTTTTGCATCACTGCAGTTGTCCACTCGTCAGTTTTAACAAAATATTCTTTGACCTCAGGCATAACTTCTGGATATGAATAGTAAAATGTATTATTATTCCCATACCCTTTAGATGGATGGGCATTGCTTAGACGTTTCAAGACTCCCAAAGGATTTTTGTTTTACTTTTAATGGATTTTATACCCTCATCTCATTTGCCCATACATCTATTCAGTTCAGTTCATTTCGTTTCATTCACTTGCCATATCCTTTTTTTGGGGGGCTAATCGAAAAAGTGTTTCGTTTCTTGTTTTGGTAATTAATAGTTGTTCTAAAGAAAACTTGTTCACTTTGAACTATAAAGAAACTATATGCAAATTTCGATCAAGTTTTCTTAACTTAACACTTAACATGATGGAAAATGGAAAAAGAAGGGGAAAATTGACTTCAAATTGAATTTATAGTTGGATTCTGAAAGCCTTTTCCCCTTACTTCGCAGAGTTTTATTTATTATAAAGTGTGATGTAAGTTGTGTGTGTGTGTGTGTGTGATGGCCCTTTTATCGCCGCATGTGTTGAACGTAATTACAGATATTTCTTCAATTAAAATTTCAAATTAGTTGTCGAGGTTCTCGCCTAGTTTCCGATATCAAAACGATGAAAGTTTCTGTTGCGGTTTTCTGTATATATATATAAATATATATAGAGCCTTTTTTGCAACTGACAAGTCAATTAATAATTATTTGTGGTTGCTTTGTGCTTTCGATGGCGACAACAACTACTAATATAGCACATGAAACATATATATATATATATATATATATATATATATATATATACATATATACATATATGTATATATATTATATATTTTTGAACACAAAAAAAAGCTGGGAAAACCCTTTTTGCAACCACAAAATCAAAAAAAAAAAAAAACCCAAGTAAAATTCATAATGATGACACACTTACCACATAAACCGCATACACCATACACACACCAACACTAACACCAACACACTCACACACACACACACTAAAAGCATTCATGCAACCCCCAAAAAGGGTTAAAGTATGATTCCTTCCTAAGCCTTCTCATGAAACAACTTCTCAAATGGCCACTAAAATGCACGCTAATGAGTTTCAATTACGTCTAACTGACAGAAAGGATTCATCTAAAAATTGTTTTTTATTGACATGGAAGGGGGCGAGGAGAAGGCATAGTCGGCGGTTTGTTGCCACTGCATTGTGTCACTTCTGTTGTCAATTTGCCTAACATTTTTTGTTCCTTTTTTTTTTATTTTACTTTCCTTGTTGATTGAAACTAAACGACTGCAAAGGTGTTGGTGGGGGGGAAGTATAATGGTGGGATGATGGGTTTCTGCTTGATTTTAATTAAATTCCCTTGCCCACAAAATGTCAGAGAAACATCTGAGGCCAACCGACAAGCCATCAACGCTTTCTCATCATTTGTCGTTCTGATTTGATTGCTGTATAAATATGATAGAGTATTACGATTATGTTATTACGAATGTAACAAATACAAATATACAAAAGAGGGGTAATTATAATGGAATAACTGAAGGAAATAATTTTTCTTATTTATTTTATTAAATAAAATATATGATTTTGAATACTATATTTATTTATTTTTTTGAATAGGTAAGACACCGTTTCGTTTTGATTTTTCGACTTTTTAAGTTTACTTAAAAGACATGCATGGAAAATGATGGATCTATTTTGTTAATTCAACATATTTTCCAATTTTTATTGTTTTCCATTTTTAAATGAAAAGTTGTCCCGAAAGAACAAATTTTTACTTATTGGCTTACAATATTTTAAAAAATTCGAAAAGTTCATATAGAGCGATTAAAACTTGGACGTAAATTATGGTAAACAATTAAAGTTTTAAAATATAATTGCCGCAAATAATTTTTAAACAAAAAAAATTAAGAAATTTTGTGATTTTAAATTCATAAAGAACTCACTTAAAATTAATTTTCCCTTATCGGCCGAACTTTTCATATTTTATTTATGGTATTGTCCAAATCAACTTCAATTAAAAATACACATTAGAAAATAAATAATTCTTGTGAAACTTAATACGCTTGCCTATATTATTTACGATTTAAAGGGTATACAAAATTTGTTGTACTATGTGAATCAATTTGTAAATGTGTGGTATGTTTTTTTTTTCTATTTTTTTTTTTTGATCTCGTAAACTTTTATGATTACAAGAGCTATAGACCGACGGATTGAATGCGTTTTGGCTTTGCCATTGTCGCTTTACTTTGTGGCCTGGTGTTGATCCATCCAGTTTGTGCTTCTGCTCCTGCTCCTGCTCCAACTGATGGTGTTGCTCTCTTTGGTGGCACATGTTTGCAACGAGACTACATCTAAATGGTTATGGTTGCTGTGCATTTTAAATAATTAATGGGCAATGTGGGAGAGTAAAGGGGGGAGGAGAAAGTACAAGCACTTGCCGCAAATGTAATAAAAATGCCAAGCCAAAAGTTTGACCAAAGAGGAAAAACTTGGAAAATGTTTTGCAGACATTCAGCAAATCGACTGCATTTCAATTCCCAAACGATTATAAACTAACTGCACAAAAGTCTCAAAGTCCGAGTTTGAGTTTGAGACCAAGTCGTCCTGTGTCGAGTTGCCAGACCGTTTGCAAATTTAATTTACAACCACAAGGTAGCAACAAGCAACCAGAAACCAGCAGCCGACAGCCGGGCAACAAAAGGAAAACTTTTCACTTTGTTAAAGTTCAACTTAAAATTGTATTTAGCTTTTTGCATTAAACTTTTTCGCCACTTTTTGGCACTTCATCGACACCTTACAAGAAAATGGAAAGAGGAATGCAACTGGCAACTTCAACTCGGAACCCTTTCTATAAAATTAACTGGTGGCAAGTGAGTGGAGAAGTAGTTGTCGGTGTCGGTGTCGGTGTCAGGATTGGGGGCAGATGCTGCTGCTCATCTAGTTGGGGAAATTATGTTTATATGCAAAATAGCCAACAATTTCTCCTATACTTTCAAATTTAAATTAATAAGCCAACAGAGTGCAAATGTACGGATACGAGAAATCCACCTAAATATCCTAGAGGAGAGCCAAAATCATCTCGACTTGAGAGCTCCAAGCCAGTAAATTGCACTTTAATTGCACTTTAGTCCGAAAAATTACAAAAAAAAAAAAACAAAATAAGAAGAAAAACTTTTAGCAGCAAGTTTTTGAGTCTTTTGTTTAAACTAGAGAAGCAGGGACAGGGAAAAGGGTGTAAAAGGATAATAGTTGTCTGAATGGGCATTGGGCCAGACAGAAAATTGGGTAATCATCATAAATAAGTGATTAAAAATAATTAAATTTGTGTCACAAAAGGTTGCCCAAAGAATCCATAATAAGAATGTTCATTAAATGAGAACATCATCTCAACAATTGTCGTTTAATAGACAAAAATGATTTTTAATGAATAAAGTGAGGAAGGAAAAACTTATGTTATTTTCTCCTTGATCGAAAACCCCAACTGGAATTGATTCATATCGAATATATGTACATATAGTAGGAATATTAAGATACTTTAATAGTACATAAAAAATTGTAATACATAGTATAGGGATTTTTCTTTTGTCTTTAATATAGACAAATATTAATGTATATTCCCCTATCAACTAAGTTGTATCTGATCAAGTTGTAATTTTTTTTCCATTGCCTCCACTTGATTACCATTATGTCGAAGACCACTTAACCATTTAACATATTCCTCTGGTATTCCCGTCTCTTGGGCCCCCTTGACCAACACTTTTAGATATGTTTGCGATGGCTGACGATCATGTGGGATTTCTGAATCATTTGCTTTCGGATCACCATGTAAAATAGTATCTGGCTGATTGGTTAAGTGATATGCACGACAGGTAATGCTCTTTGTGTCGTTAAGTAAAAAAACGGGCACACTAATTGGCGTGTAGACACCTTCAGGGACACTTTCCTGGCTGAATAAGTATAGAAAATAAATATTACATATATAATACATATATATCTTACACATACTTATCCAAATCCTTGAGATTACACATATCAATTTCCCAAATGGCACCATAGACATGGGCACCCGGTGTTGGCACAATTGTTGCTGGTGCACCCAACCAATTCTTGGAACCGGTATGAAAGTCCAAACGATAATTCTACATAGAATAGATGAGAGAAAATATATAAAAATAGGTGATATATAAATTTCCGCCTTACCTCTAGTTTGCCAGCTCCAATTCTTTTGGCAGTGGGATTTTGTATGTGAATGCGACGCGCTAGCATATTGCTACCGAAACCGAAATAATAAAATTTACTGGCCATATTTCGAGTAAATTGGTTTTTTTAGTCTAACCCAAATGTCAAATAGGAGGCGCTGTAATTATATAGATTTATGTGTTATCGATTATTTGTGTGTGTTTGAGGAATCGGTATAGATCGGTAGATTTACAAAAAATAAATACCAAAAAAAAAAATATCTGGGATTTGTCGTTCCATGTGTCTTGTGCTAATCTTTAAGAGATTAGATTTTTTTAATTGTGAATTAAATTTTGCTTTCGTTCATTGGAAACTTGTCGAGGTCTTTGCTTATCTGAAACATGAAACATAACCATATTGTGGATGCTTTCTTCATTATAGAGATCGGTGGTTTTAATGTCCGATCCACTAATCTATTTCCGATTCTCAAGCATCCAAATACGGTAAAAGTGCATTACCGCAATGGTTGGGTAATTTTAACCAAAATAAAATGAGAGATTTTCCAGCTGTCTCATTTTAATTTCAGTTGAACAAACGTAATAATAATTTATTTAATACAAATTGAATAAAATAGAATCTTGAAATGGATACACAAAGCTATT
Source organism: Drosophila emarginata (assembly GCA_037075365.1). Taxonomy (NCBI): domain Eukaryota; kingdom Metazoa; phylum Arthropoda; class Insecta; order Diptera; family Drosophilidae; genus Drosophila; species Drosophila emarginata. The sequence continues at coordinate 7,504,058 of JBAMCD010000296.1, forward strand.
TTATTGGAGCTAGAAAAATATATATATGCCCAAGACATATACATATGTTTCTTTCAGAGCCGATTTAACGAAATGAATTTAAATCGAATTCAATTTATAGTCGTGACATAAACCAACTCATAGAGACTTCTTAGCAAATACTCTGAACCTACTTTATTGTATACGCTAAAAAGTGCTACTCAGTGGCGACCCAGAGCGGAAATCGGCGAAAGATAAACAGAACAGAAGATGGCAGTAATTGTAGTTTGAATTTACGCTGCTAGATGAAGCAACAGTATTAACTGAATTAAAATGGATAAAATAAATAGTAAAGTAATATAGCACCGATCATATATAATTTGCATTTAATGTTAATAATAATACAATATTAATTCAAAATCTGTACAATCACATTTTAAAGCTAATAAAAGCCTTCAGTAATCTACTGTTATCTTTGTAGAAAGCTTTTGCACATTGTAAATCAAATCAGCTGTTATTTGTTGTGTTCTTTCGCAAAAATTTAATGCTAGTTACCTTTTTGTTGTACTTTAATGCGTTTTATTTATTAAATATTATTTGAATTTGGTTTTTTTGTATTTTTTAGTATAGTTAAAAGATTATTCTGAAAAACTTAACACAGAATAAAATGTTCACTGAACACACACATACACACACGTCCAACCACCACGCACAACGTCCACAATACAATTGACTTTGCCAATGAAAACAAGCTTAAAATTTCCATTTATTCGACTTCTATATACCCAGTACAAGTTTAACAATAAGTTTGAGAGAGTTCACACTAATAGAAATATATCTCTTAAAATATATGATAGATTATGGGACTATTATCATTTGTCTTTAAAAAATTTTGCTTATTTTTGCCTTCAGCCTAATAAGCCAATTCATACGTCGAGTAAAGGGTGTGTGAAAGCTCATCAGTTGACATAAAAAAGCTCTCTGTTAACATTAGTGCTTATCAAAATAAACTTTTCGGAATTCCTTCCAATTCGGACTTTAAAACATTACCGCCAAAGAAAATTATTGAAACATAAAAATATGTCAAACATTTTCGGTCCCATCAATTACAATTCGAGAATAAATAAATTATTATTACGAAAAGTGAAATTTATTTAAATTTATATAAGACTTGTACCATAAAATTTAGTTATATTCTTATTACAATTGCACATTCTGCAATTGCAATAACTCTTCCAAATCGGTGACAACACATCCATTATGTTTAATGGAACGCAATCTTCCAATATATGCTTCAGGTATGGAACTTTCAATGGCCCCCTTGACCAGACATTGTAGATAAGTCTTGGAGGGTTGTCTCGATTCGGGCACTTGATCGTCTGAATATTCATACAAATTAGTTTCAGGCTGATGGGTTAATTTATAGGCACGAGCAGCAGTTAAATCCGTTACATTTTGGTCATTCAATTCGACATGAATAGTGACTGGTTCATAGAGACCCAAATGAACGCCCTCTTGGCTAAAAAAAAAAAAATAAATTCAAATTGTGTTAGGTTAAAGTATTTTAAAATCATGTATGTATGTACTTACTTATCTATGTCGGGTAGATTGCTAACATCAATATTCCAAAGGGTACCCCATACATGATCATTCTCCGTTTGCACTATTGTGGCCACTGCTCCTCTCCAGCGTTTTCCAACATTTGAGAAATCCAATCGATAACCATTAAGTAGAGCAGCTCCAATTTTTACGGCAGTTGGATTTTGTATATGTATGCGTTGGGCTAACATATTGCTACCAAATCCAAAATAATAGAATTTATTGCCATGAACTTCGGGCAAATTTAGTTGTTCCTTATTATCTGTGTTGCTGGAACCACCGTTAGTGGTTGCCATAAGGCAAATAATTATAATTATGATGTTGTAATAATCTTTAAATAATTTCATGTCTATATTTTTTTCTATTTATATTCGACAACTTTTCCAACGGCTGGTCGAACAACAACTGAGCTTGTGAAATGTAAGAATCAGATTCATGAAGATAATGCAAGTAGATGATGCTTTTTTTTTTCTTTATTAGCTTGGGGTTTATGCCCTTTAAGATTATTTACTATGAAAATATGTCAACAAAATCAGTAATATAATTACTTTTATTTTTGGTATTGAAACAAAAGTAATGAAGGCCGTGATCTAGTGATAAGTAGTTCATTTTATAATTTTAGAAATATGTATGTACATATGTATGTATGTATATATACATATATAGTTACAGAGTATTCAGAAAGCAAACAAAATTGCATTTAAATTTGTCACTTTTCATTCATTTAATTGATGAAATTGATGTGGCACTTGTTGCAAATCATTCAATTAACTGCCATAGAATTTCAGCTCCTTAAGGCAGGTCAATCAACTGAAGTCACCTCTATCAGCCAAAAATACAGACGCCAATCCCCTTCTCCCCCTTATCCATATGTCTGAACATTCATTTGAATTGTTGAGAGCCACCCACAAAAATGTTCGCCCATTTGCTTGTCTCTATGCATGTAAATGATAATCATTGTTGTAGAATGAGATATATATATATATAGTATATATATACATATATTTATATCTGGTTGGTTGGTTGGTAATCTTTGTGCTGAATTTCGCGCACACATGAGCACACAATGTGGCGGATAAACAGCATAAATGATCAGTGAGAATCATCAGCAAACAAAGCTTGAAACTCCGACCATTTATTTATTTATATGTGTAAAACTTTTATGTTTATTCATAGATGTGCACACACCTATACATACATATGTACGTATAGGAAAAGGTGAATATATCGACGACAACCATTGTTATAAGAAATTTGAATAAGGTGCCATATATGAGTACACTCATCATATTCCACCTGCCATCTAGTTTTGATTTCCATTTTTTTTTTTTTAGTTTAGTTTAGTTTCTTGTCACGCACACCCACTTTCTTTCACACACTCACACACACACACACACACAGAGACAGTCATAGAGACAAGGACACATCATTTCAGCTATATGATAAATGGATTTTCCGCCTCTACGAACTTTGAATCTCACATTCAACTTTACTTTGGCGGCTGCCTGCCTGCCTGCCTTGATGTTCGCTCTCTCTCGTTATGGGTATGAAAAGTTTTTCCATCTCTTTTTCTTTTTTTTATTTTTATGTTTAGCATTCTTTTCTTTTCTTTCCACTTGTTTGATCACATTGTCAATGGTATTGAATGTGATAGATAATAGCAATTTATAAAATGGATTTTGTAAAACCCAAAATGAGAGTACATACTCAAATTTATATATCATGGTCCCAAACTGAACATTCAACAATTGAATATTGATAACATTCGCAATCTCTGTGATTTAACAACAATAAAGTTTATTATTATAGTTTTTTTTTATGTAAAATATTTTTAGAATTGAAAACGTTTTGCGTATTACCTACATACATTCAAATATAATTTTTTTTTATTCTTTTTTCGATTTGTTTGTGACCAAAAATTTGTCACGAAAATGAGGCAAATACATAAAAGCATAAACGAGACGAAGATATAAAAATCGACTTGTCTTTTGTTGTTGTAATTCTCAAAACTCTGAGAAAAAAACCTTTAAAAAAATTTTGTGACAGAACATTAACAATATATAAAAGTAAATTAATTTTTCGATTTAAAAAAAAGTTTCTAAAATTTCGAGCAACAAACAAATCTGAAAATGGGAAGAATCTATTCTTCCTTCTTTTTTTTCAATACATAATTTATATATAAATGTTTTTTTATGATATTCAACGGTGATCTAGATCATATATTGTATTGTATGTAGTATATTGTATCATTAAGTCTTTGCCCCATTTTAACATACTGATCTCGTCTCGTTTTAAGTAATTTCCATAAGAAAACCAAAAACGTAAGAAGGGAAATTCCTTCATGTGAAAATATGAATACATACTCTATTCCCATACCCCAGGTACGGCTTTATGCAAAATTTATGAAATGAAGGTGTAACAATTTGGTCCGTTTATCTGAATGCCACAAAAGCTGTGCAAACATTTCGTACATGATTTTCATATGGTTCCTGATTTGGTGGGTGGGAGTCAGGGTCAGAATCCAGTGAACAGGAGCGGCAGCGGTTTGTAGTAGGGCGCAGGAAGAGCTCACCTTATTTATTAAGCGTGTTTTGCCTTGCCTCAAACCTTATGAGCATAACTTACCAGAAACAAATTTTTTCTTTTATTTTTTTCTCTTTTGCGTTAAGCCATAAAACATATTTTCCTGTGCACACATCATATGGTAGAGGTGTGTGTGTGTTTGTGTGTGTGCGTGTTTTCCTTTCGTTTCGGTTTTCTTTTTTTTTTTCATTTATTTTTTCTTTTGGCACGCAAATATTTGTCATAGAACCTGACGAACTTCTCTCGCTTTTTTTTTCACTTCTTGGAAAAGTTGGCATTTGAATTGCCAAAGTTTTTGCTTTTTTTTATACGTGTCCCACACGAAAAAATCAAACAACGTGACTTGCCAGACAAGCTTGAGTCTTGCGTGTTGATATTGGGCCCAAATGCTTAAATTGATTACGATATTTTCCAGTTGGTTCATCATCATCATCATTATAATCATTATCCTTATCCATATCCGCACTCGCACCCGCACACGGCACCCGGCATCCTCTTCAACATAATTATACACTGAATTTGAGGAGAGTGCAATTCAATTTATAAAGCGATTTGCCGAGCAAACATGACAAAATGAACGACGCTATAAATACACTCATCGAAAATTAGCTATAAATTTCAATATGAAATTGTCAAGGCAATGGAAATACTCTATACTTGGGGCAAAGTTGACAAAGTAGATTAGTTTTATTGAAAAGTTTAATCCTGACGCCAGTGTCAATAGTTTCAAGGATAATCTACGTAAGAACCTACATTTCAGACGTAATCCTTTTTGTTGCCTTTTCTTGGCATTCAGAATTTTACTATTGTTACAAATTAATATTTAATTTAGAGGGTATTTATTAATTCGATAGTCAAACTAAATTTACAGTTGGTAGGAAATATAATCCGTTTGCTTGTCTCTGTGTAACAGGGATTGTGGATTTTTTGGTTTTAGCCCGGCTCAATCATTTTAATGGCAGTTTCATGTTTAGGCCTTGTTAAAATTTCAATATCATTGCATTTCAGTGTTGATACATAACCGGATACAAAAATGTATAGAGATACATATATACATACATACATACATACATACATACATACATACATACATACATACATACATACATACATACATACATACATACATACATACATACATACATACATAGGTATGTATTCAAGAGGTTCCTCTATATCGTAACGAAGCGTAATTATATATTAATCCATTAAATAATTAATTAAACAACAAAAAAAAATATTATAAAAAATTGATTCATATTTTATTTGGCAAATACGAGATATTTAATTTAATTGATTGATTCTTTACGCTTTATGGCTATTTCATGTATAATTAAACAAAAAATATACCTTATTTGGATGGGAATGAAAATTAAATATATTTTATATTAAAAATTTCAAATTGTCGACATTCAATTTGTTGAGTATTAATGTGCAATCGATTTGATAATATTACGCATACGCTATGTTGAACCCAACTATGGCTAATGAAAATGACATTTTCTCCCTATTCTGTATGAATTTTCTTCCTCTCTCTCTCTCTCTCTCTCTCTCTCTCCGTCTCATCCATTGGTCAGCTTCTCATATTATTACATACAATCATTGACAACAAAGTGATAAACTGCAAGACAGCAAAACATCATGAAGTCAATTATATAATGAAGTGTCCAACATTGTTGCCATCATCGTCTTCATCATCAGAATCATCATCATCATCATCATTATCATCATCATTCTCTACCTCTTCCTCTTTCTCCTTCTACTCCTCCTCCTCGTTATCGTTCACGTTGTTGTCTGCTTTGTTGTCCGCTTGACAAGCTCGTTACAATTTATGTTTTGTTTGTATTTTGTGCAATGGTGGACATGACTGGGATCTGATGGTATGGAATTGGTATTGCCATTGCCTTTGCCATTGCCATTGGTATGACGCACTAATTTGGACCCATTGCATTCAGTTGAGAAAGACAGTGCAAAAGCCCGGCAGCGGCAACAACAACAACAACAACTACAATAACAACATTTTGACGCCTGTCAAAATAGCTGTCAATGCATTTCAACATTTATTTTTAATATATCGAATATAAAATAGAGAATTAAATATTATGAATGTGTGTATGTATGGCTGGCTATTAAGTGAATAGATAATAGAGAAGTCAACTTCTATTAATTTTAAAAACTCAATCAATTTTGTTCAATGACAGAAATACACAATTGACAGACACGAAATCATAATTATCTTGCTCGTATTAACAATTGTGTTCTTCTGGCTTTTATCATAAAGTCTATTCAAATGTTCTTTTTATGGCTCTTAGCTCAATGTATTAACAAAGTTTAATGTCAATTACATTTGTGTAGTGCCTTGGGGGAAAAAATGAATTTCTAGAAAAATAGAAAAATATTTGTAGTGGTGGCAAAAACAATGCAAAAAGCATTTCTATAAATCGATTGGCCAATTGTGACTAATTGTCTGATGGATCTAAAAACGAAATAATAATTCAAGTTAAAATTCAATATTTTGAGATGGTATTTAAAAATCTAGAAAAAAAGTCCTCTAGTAAATGACAAAAAGATATTAAAGCATTTTGTAATATGTATTAAAATTAACGATCTAAATAAATTTACTGTAAAATTTCTATACATTGTAAGACTAATATATAAATATTGTTACATTAAACCATCGCAAAAGCCATACAGTTTGTGAAGCGATTCGACAAGCTGATGGCTTTAACCTCACTTCAGTGGGGCACAACAAATACTCCTGTAATAATTCTAATGTTAAGTTAGTCTTATGGAAAATAGCATTGAAATTTTCATCAAATTTTCTATGAAAGTGCATCAGTCAGTTTAGGTGAACAGCAAAAAAGGCTTCTTCTCTACCTAAACATGCATGCATGTTAATTAATTATGTCTTGGCAAACAAAGGCATTCCATGAAAGTCATATTACGGGCAAGCCAAGATGCAGAAAATTGTTGCCTTAAGTTGCCAGTGTGTGTATGTGTGTGTGTGTGTGTGTTGGTTTTTTTTTTTTTTTTTTCATGGTTTATTAATTTTCCAAGAGCACGACATAAATGTATATATATGTATATACATATGTATATATTGTATATATGCATAGATGATGATGATGATGAGGTGTGCGGTGCGGTGGGGTGCTATGTTGTGTGGTTGGTAAATGCAGTCAAGCCAAACAAGAACAAGTGCAAGCACTTTTATGCTGCAGACTTTTAGGCGTTGAATGAATTTGTTTAGCTCAACGAGAGAGAGGGAGAGGGAGAGAGATGCCACGGATGTTGGCAACAAAATGATGATGATAATACTGTGGTATATTTTAGCTCAAACAATGAGCCCATTACCACATAATGTAATTATATAAGTTTCTTTACATTTTTCTTTACTTTTTCTTTTGCATCGTTGCAAAAGCAACAATTTTTCCAATTTAAATTTCATATCAGACGACAAAAACCAAACCAACCACCATATCAACAAAGTAAAAATTGAACCCGCAGTTCAAAGCCACAAAAACATCATCATCATACCCATACCCATACCCTGCACACACAGACAAACACACACTCAATCAGCCTGATTTTTTCTATAAACTCGTTATTTATTTGGCCTGAGAGCCAATAACTGATTTTTTTTTATCCTTCAAAAGACAAAAAACAAAGAAAAAAGAAGAACCAATCGTTTGAAATGCAGACCAAAGTATTACCCAGTATTAAATAAAATCAGCAGCTGTCACTTTTGATGCTAAAAGCATACTAAATAAATCAATTTTATTTACTAAAAAACATTTTTCAAGGCCATTGAAAATAATAAGGTGAAGTTTTTATTAGAGGTTTTTCCTACACAGATCTCTTACGCTTTCTTTTTCCTATATATGTATATATATATACTATATATGTATATATATTTTATTCTAGCTTATCAATTGTGTTTTATGATTAGCCATTTTTGGTATTCATCGCCAGATGCTTTTTTTCATGTTAATATTTATTTGCCCAATTTCCCTTTTCTTTCAATATATTTTATTTTTTTGTTTTTCTATATTTCAATTATTAAATTTAGCATACTCTTTTATTTCCCAGTTGATTACAGGGTAACAGAAAAAAAAATTCTTCGTTTAATTATTTCTATCAATTGTTATACACATAGATACATTTTTTCTTATTTCTCTACTAAAATCGCATTTAAATTTCCATTTCACTTTATTTATTTTCGATTCGATTCGATTTCAATTATAATTTATTGGCTTCGATATGCAACTTTCTAACCCCACACCGCAACTCCGTCTCCTACCTACCTCTTGCCAACTCTTTTTTTTTTTTTGTTCTCCCTCTCTCTTTGTTCGTTATACATACATGTGGGTGAAGGGGTAAATGCAACAAAGCGTAAAATTGTTTGAGAGTGCAAATTTTCTTCATCTATTGTCTGAATTTTTATTTTTTTCTGTCTTTTTATTTTGGTTTAAAAAACAAAAAAAAAAAGTCATTGTTAAAATTTATTCACTTGTTTAGATTTTTGCTATAAAATAGAATGTCTTTAAAATCATTTATTAATAGCTAATCATCGGTTAAAGAGTTGTTTATTATAACTTAGTAGAAGTCATTGATTAGCCAAATCAGCTAATTATTTATGTCAACTTTGCATTTCATTTTGACTTTTTGACATTCTTATTGGATATTTGTCTTCATCACCAAAGTGTGCGGCAGTCAAAGCTCACTTGACGTATACTTAACATCAAATGTGCAATGTAAACAAGCAGAACGAACAGTTAGCACACACACACACAGACACACGCAACTCACATATACATATATATGTATATACAAATGGCAATTGAGTGCTTAAATTACATTTGTATTTGAAATTTGTATGCCAAGTGAGTTGAGTTGGCAAATCATCGTCATCGACGCTGTCATCGTCTCGTTCTACCAATTTTTATGAACTGAAAATTGATACGCACTTGGCTAACTGCCGACTGCTAACGTCTGAGCCCGAAAATCGAGCACATTAACTTGGTTATTTATCTACTTACCAAATGCAAAGAGTTCTCAATATCAAATCAAACCGAAAACACAAAACTTTAAATAAAATCGATGCAAATAATTGATGAGACAATTCTTTGACAACATTTACAATTTAATTACCACAAATTAAAGATTACAATCGCATTAGAGAATTCTATCAGTTAAATTGAAAATCCGAAAATGAGAATGTGAATTTAGTTTCTTAATGAAATTTATTTCTTCTTTTCCATTAAGAGAAAATTAAAGACAATCAAACTCTGTGTCTATCTCCATTGACAGAGAATATAAATGATGCTTTTCTTTCAATTGGGCTAAAAGAGTTGCAGAAGGGGGCTAAATAATGCTTTAAGTCGAGCACTTTGCACGGTGTTTGGGTAAATTAATTTTGTTAAAAAGTTCAGTATATAAAATTACATATATTTTTAAATGAATCTCTGTCTATAAAGTTTATGAAAAATTTTAAAGCTTAACACAGATATCGGATTACTATATACATATATATCATAACATTTATGGCAATACCAATTTTATTCATATTAAAGCAACAAGTTACTATGAAAAGTAAATAAGTAGAAAAAATTTCACAGAATCAAATTTTATGCTTGGAAAATTTGTGAAATTTAAGTAACAGTAAAAAGTTACCCCTTTAAAATGAAACATAATATAAAAGTAAAGAAAAATTTAACTCTAAATATATTTAAACCTAAATCTGATCCAGTTGATTTGTTGAGAACCTAAAGTATGTATGTATGTATGTATGTATGTATGTATGTATGTATGTATGTATGTATGTAACAACGTTCATGGGGTGTTGTCAAGTGTTTTATTTGTTTGGTCCCTTTTTGTTTAACAATCTTGCTGCTTGAACTGACAATACGAAATGGAGTATAATCAGTTAAAAAAAACATAATGTACACTGACTGATTACTGGCCTGGACTTTTTCTTCATCTTTTAAGTGGTAGTCTTCCCTCTCTCTCTCTCTCTCTCTCTCCCAACACACAGAAGCATACACATATTTTACATTTCATTTCTGCGCTTCCCCCCCCCCGCGTCTCTTTTTTTTCTTTCTTTCATTTTGCAGCTTATGTGTGGGGCCATAATTACCAGGCATAAGACTTAATGACAGGCTGATGTCCTGGCGCCAGTAAGTAGGCAACATTAAGTGTAAGTTGATATTGTTGTTGTACAGAAAGAGAACGACAGAAATGAAGTGAAGAAGAGAGCCTAAGAAGAAAAGAAAAACTTTAAACTTTTATTTAAATATTAAGTTTGCAAAATTTTTAGCAACTTTTTTTTTCTGTTTCTTTATTGTTGTCCTTCTTGGTTTTTTGGTATTTTTATTTTTTTTTTATTGTTAGATGCCTGCTGCTTGGAAATTCAATTAATTATGCCGAAACGGTTTATTTGGGCACGTGATAAATTAATTTAAGCCAAAGCGTTTCTTATAATGTTTGCATACATACACCTGCATAAGTACAAATGTGCTTCTGTGTGTGTGTATTGGTATATCGGTGTGGGTGTGGGTGTGGCCGTCACAGCAGTTAGAGGAACAACTTTATTACGCTACGCACGGCAAGCTAATTGAGTTTCGAGTCTACCGAAAATAAAACGCCATTTTCTCTCTCTATTTGGCATTAAGCTTGAGTTTCGTTTCGTTTCCTTTTGAAACGCAATTACACGCAATTTTCATAGTCTTTTGCACAGTGACACAAAACCCATAAATATCTGTCATTAGAATAAAAGAAAAACATTTATTTAATTTTGGTGTCTTTTAACGGATATTGTTTAATTTTTTTTACCTTAGTAACTTTAATAATTACTTAAATATTTATGTGTAATATTATTTGAGGTACATTTTCTTTCAGTTTATTGCTCAGTGTGCAGTTGCAGCATAACTTTTTCCCATTTGATATTTACGCTTATAGTTGGAGGACAAGTAGGGGAAAGTGGGGTGGGATGGATAATCCTAACGTTTGTTCGACTCTCTCAGTCAGTCGGCAAACATGAGAAACTATTTAACGTTGATACAGCGAGAAATTCCAATAATTTGCCGTAGAGACCTTTTGCAATCGTTTCAATATTCAAGGATATTGACGGCGCATAGATTTGGGATAGCAAATTATCTGCCTGAGCACTGATTGGGTACTCTAAAATGACCTGGAGATATTGCGATATGATTTTAAGGTTGATATCCTTGATCAGCAATAACAGTCAAGCAAAATAAATCTTTCCCTTTTCAGTAAACAATTTTAAAATCATTTCGTAGCAGTTGTTTTTTTATTGATTTATTACAAAATATATTAAACAAACAATTTATTATTATTCAAATATATTTTATGCCACTGTACAAAAACTTGAAGTGTTGCTTACCTATTTCATTTTTATGGCCTCATTCAGTGAAAAACTGTTCTCTAATTGCCTGACTATTCGAATGCTATGCAAACACATTTGGCAAATCAAATGGGAGAGAGAGAAAGGAAATATTCAACCATAGAGAGCCTTAGAGTCAAAGTTTAGATCCCTAAACCAAACCAAAACAGACCAGACCAGACCTCCCCACCAAACCTTTTGCCCATCTCAAGGTTGAACCATTTCGCACTCGTGACAGCTCAATTTACTTGCCATGCTAATTAAAACGCAGCAAAACATTCACTGACTTTGTTTTCCTTTGACTATGGACTATATATATAAATATATACAAATATATATGTATGTATAATCAGCATATTAATCTAGAAAGGCGAGAAAGCCGGTCTAAGACAAAGGGCCAAATATACAGTTTTCAATTTTTCTCCGTTTTAACATAAAACAAATGTTGGCAAAATTTATTCTTTGGTTTATATTCTTGTGGATTTTTTTTCTTTTTGTTCGTTTCGTTTTTGTCTAATTTTCCACTTGACACGGAATATTATTAATTGGTCTAGACGAAAAGCCAGTGAGAGAAAGAGAGAGAGATAGAGCAAAAGTAAAAGCCATGAAATACTAAACGAAAACTGGCTTAATGAGGCAAACTGAAAATTCGGATTTATCATGAAATGTCAAATAAGGAAAACTTGTTAAATCTTTAATCTAATGCAATTGCACTTAAATTGCTTTTATTTTTTAAACTTGCAAACTTATATAATATATATATATATGTATTTATAGTAGTATCTACTATATACAAGTTTTGATTTGAAAATTATAGTCCTTAGCCTGCTCCTTGTCTAGACATTGCCCTCTTCTTGTGGCACACGTGTCATAGCCAAGGACTTTAGTTCATGAACATCTTTATTTTCTCTCTGCCCATCTCGTTCCCTTTTTTTTTTATTTTTTCATCTCCAAGCACTTAATTAATATACGGATGCCAACAAGTTGTAGTAATTTAACATAATTTCACCAAGTTGTTTGACTTTCTAAAGTCAAGTTTGACAAGTTCATGGCCTACGACAGCTGTCGGCCAACTTATTTCATTGAACCAACCAGGCAAACACTTAACCAAAATGCCAGTGGGTGTTGCCACTGCAATCGATTGCAAGCATTAGAAATTGTCTTGTCTCCTGTTAAAGAGTTAATCTATTAATCTGTCCAATTTATTTACCAACTATATATATATATATATATAGTCTATCAATGTCAACTGATGTGACATTTGAATTTCATTCAAATACACCTTTCAACAATAATGCATAGTCTTCATTCACGCATTCATTTTACACTTTGTCTCTAAACAACCTTTGACACAAAATGTTGTCAAAAATATTGAAGATCCTTATCGTAAATAGATTTCTGGCAAAGACATATGAACAATGGCCAGAAATCTAAATGCTAATAACAAGTTATATGTATATATATATACCTTGCAAAAAATGATAATGATAACCATTTAATAATGACTTTAAAGTATACTTTGTGTACAAATAAGATGAATTGGATGAATGGAAAAGGATGCTGCTCTGCCATGCTTTTGGTGTTGCCAAGTAAGAACAAAAGGTAAACATTTTTAGTATTAACAAAACTCTTGGCTATATTCACTTTTTCATTTGCATAAACCCCACTTACCCCATTTTATACCTTTTGAAAGAGCAAAAACTCATTAGTTTTATTAAATAAACAAAAAGAAAAGCTAAAAACCCCTTCATAGAAAACTATAAAATCTACTCAACATAAATAGCTCCAGGAAAATAGAGAGGTGCTGGTCAGATTGTAAATGGGAGAGAGAGTGAGAGAGAGAGAGAGAGAGAGTTGGTGTATTTTAACAAATGTTTGCTAAAAATTTTCTAAATAATAATTGAAAATAAATAGTGCAAAATGTAATCGGCAGTAAATGGATGGCCATATACATAGGTAAATAAATATTTATGTACATACATACATACATAAATACATAGATGGATACATACATATATGTATACATACATACATACATATATAAATATATATTCATACTTTATCTTTGTCAAACATAAAACCTTGACGTTTTATAAACTGTCCGGAAGTTGAAGAGGCTGATATAATTATTTCACCTCATGGAAACCCTTAAGCACGTATTCAAATTTGTTTTCCAATTTGGAAAATTTTTAAAATGCAATTAAGTTACCCTTTTTTTTGTTGTTGTATTTTTTTAATCCTCTACAACATTTCTGTTTCCTGTTTCTATACCCTCTACCCATAGGGTATAATCGTAAATGTGCAAAGAAAGAACCGATATAAATTTTTATTGGTATTTGTAATCGATTTGGGCGAAACGTAAGTGAGAAGACGGCATTGATCGATTTGTCTTTTAATTAAATTTAATTCCAATTTATTGCACTACATGCAGGGTATTGGAAAAGTCGTTTATTTTTCTTTATCTTTATCTGTTTCGTTTATTTGAAGTTAATGTTAATGCATAAATTTGGCAAAACCAACAACAACAAGAAGAGCAAGAACAAGTACAATTAAAAAAGTTAGCTTTGGCTACTAAAAACTCAAGCATTAAATTTTATTGTAGAGACACCCAGCACTTGCACACACACACACACATACACACTCGCTCACATACCACACCTAAGAGTGTGAAATGAACTTTTTAATTGGTTGTGATATTTCAAAATGGCAGGCAAACAGCAAGAATAACAACATTAATTCGCGAGAGACGAACAGAGGGGTGGCGGGTAAAGAAGTGTGTATGTATATAACCACACAATTGAGGTAAATTTGAAAGGGGCGTGGGAGGAAGTAGGGCGTGGGTTCTGTCTCTCTGATCCAGAAGGTGATGCCATGAAAATGGAAAGTGAAAATCCAAAAAAAAAGAAAAAAAAAGTATAAGGGTAAATGTGAAAACGCAAAGTTTTCATTACAGTTGGTTTAATCCAATCAAGGGTCGACTAAAACTCTTCATATTCCATCAACGAAACAAGTGTAAAATCCTAATCAATGCCTTTTATGTAGAAATAATAGAGTATATAAAATATATATAGAAATTAATATCATATACATAAATACCATAAAGAAAGAATTTTTTTTTTTAACTTTTCTTAAGGAATATTCTATAGATACATAGGTCGAACAGATGGATCAGACTGAAAATGTTTTATTAATATATTCAATAGTAATATTTAAATCAAAAATTCAAATTTCCACCACAGTACATTTGAAAATAATTCATTTGCAAGTTTTTGATTTGGTTTATCCCAAATTGTTTTATCTGGAAATAGATACAGATATACATACATATACAATATGTGTATGTATATATAACAAAGTTCCTTTTATAAACCCTTTAAATCAACTCACTTTAATGCCGAAATTAAATAAAAGTGCTTAGAAATCTATACACACACTAACATACATACATATGTATGTATGTATGTATGTATGTATGTATGTATATGTGTGTGTGTGTATATATATTCTCTAACAAATTTACTAAATAAGTTGAAACGTTCATTAAAGCTTGTGCAATAATCCTGTATGCTCGATTTGGTCTGAATCGTCCTGTTCTAGATTTAAAATAAATACTCGAGGGGTAAAAGCGAAAGTCATTGTATGTCTGTATGTGTGAGAAAGAGATGGAGATAGATAGAGAGAGAGATGGAATGACAGTATGCCCATCGGATTTTTGTTACAAAATCAACGAAAACAAAAGAAGCCGCTAAGTAAACAGCAACAAATTGAAATGGCAACAAAACGTTGTAAAATAAAGCAATATCAACATGAAACACTAGATGGATGCTACATTCAGTCAAATTGTTTAGTATTCCCTCCTCCTCCCCCCTTCCTCTTTCAATTTAGTTAGTTTAAACTAAACAAGAAAAACTGAAAACTGAAAAACAGAAGAAGAAAAACAGAGTAAAATACCATCAAATTGTTGGCCTCTTAAAAAAGGCATCTGTTGCCTGCGTTACCACAAGAAGAGCTAAGCAGTCATCGCTTTAATGAAAATATTTTACATAATTAAATGTTACTTGTAAATGGGAAAATAATAATTAAGGTGACAACATAATGAGTTGACCCCCCCATACCCCGTCAACCTACCCTCACAACTTTGTGCACCCGTTTTACTCACTCCAAAGTAAGAGCTACTGTTTGGGTGCTTCTCTACAATTTACTCTACTTTTGATACAAAAAATAAATTCAATTTGAGATAGATTAGAGAATAAACCATTCGGGTATAATACAGGGCCAGATTCAAACGAGAAATCTGTATATATATAAATTTAATATCTAATTATCAATTCATTATTAAATCTAAAAATATTTGCCCAAACTATTATCAAATAAATATTTAGGGCAAGTCATCTTCCAATTATTAAATTAATGAATCCATCAATGTGCAACAATAGTTTAAATGGCAGAGAAAGGGTATTTAAAATAGCATAGTTAGTGGCAGTCTCCGCGTTTATTGCTAGATTCTTACTACATACTTTTCTTCAAGTTCAAATTCAAATTGATTGAAGCGTGGGCCAACAGGGCAAGGCAGGCGAAACTAATTGAATTTGCCAGCTAGCCAAGAAGAAAACACGCCACGAAGAAAAGAGAGGAGTAAGTGCTAAAAGTGGGAAAGGAGGAGACGGGCAAAATGGAAAGGCGTTAAAGTGAAAAAAAGGCCACAGGAAAAGCAATTTGATTGCTTCTTAGGTCAGCAATTGGCTTTGGTAGTAGCAAATGCAACTGGAGCTGTGTATGTATGTATATACATATACATACATACATATGTATATACATACACTCATAGTTCAAATAGGAAAAGTCTTGTTGAAACAATGTAAGAAAAAAACCCCAACTACAGAAAAACAAAAATAGGAAAAAGTAAACTTTTGACTAACTTTAGAATTTTCATTTTCATTGATATCAAGGCATATTTTGTTTTTCCCTTTACTAAATTTCTTCATGTCTATAAATTAAACAACACAGAAAAATCAAAGGATCTTTATCTTGTTAGTTACTACTGCCTTTTCACTGGTTCAGCTATTTTCAGCTGCTGTTGTTTCGCAAATTAATATTATACATCACTGACGTGTAATCCAACAAACTTTTCCGGAGATGGTCAGTTAAATGAACCGCATAGGAAGCACTCCGACCAGCTCGCAAAGCTTTCCAGTCTCCATCCGGCGGTTATTTTTACGGTATTTCACTACTGTGCTCTCGTCAGTTTAAGTGTCTGTCTCGTTCTTCATAAAATAAAAAGACAGACCATTGAGTGAATGCCAATCGTGGAAATTTGGTATCAATCTTGAGTGTACCCTAAAAAAAACATTAAAATATAAATAAATTTTATGAACATCCGTTTATGACAGAGGTGCCATATTTTTCCAAGTAACAAAATTTAATAAGTAACACCGATCTTTCAGAAGAAATCAGAAATACTTGATTGGGTAATCTTATATGTATTCTATATCATATTATTATATTTTTATTGTAACACTTAAATATTAAAAGAATTACTAAAAAAAACAAAAAAAAAAGAAAAACGTTCCATTCAGAGTAAAAAATCTAAACAATGAATGGGAAGGAACACTTACAAAACGCTGTTTCATAACCAAACGTTCCTAACATAGTGGATACTGTTTAATGTTGAGAAATGCTTATCGATAATAATGCCGATAACTTGTGAAAAAACTTTCGACTAGTCATAGTAGCGTGGCATTATTTTCTCTTCTAGAATATTCATTCTTCAATTAAAACCGAACAGTTGGGATTATTACTACATCAGCATAAGCAAGTTTTCTAAAATGGAAAATTCAGCAACAAGAATTTATGATTTGCCAATGGATGTGCTTATTTTAATATTCGAATGTATAAGTGAAGCCTCACATAAGATGATTTTGGCCAAAATGCATCCCTCACTTGAAGCGGCATTTGCAAATCATCTTGGAAATTTGGTTAACGACGTGAATTTCTGGAAATGGACGTCTCTTGAAGAATTTGATTATTGCATGTCACTTTGCGGCACCAAAATGAGGATTCTCAATATCGAGCACAATTCTACTGAAGAAAAGATTAAAGTTGCTGTTAACTTTTGTCCAAATTTGGTGGAATTACATTTTGACATCGAAGATGCTTCTAATTTTCATAATATATCCGTTATCGAATCGCTAAGCAATCTAAAGCAATTAAAATCCGTTCAGTTGACAAAATCGTGTAATCACTTGTGCGCACATTTGGTGGAAGCTTTGGGCGAATTACCAATGTTAAAAGAATTGACACTGATTGAATTCACTTTTTATGAGGGCAAGTAAAAAAATTGTTTATTTATGATAACACGGTAAAATTATTATTTTATTTTAATTATTACAGTTCAGAGTATTGCATATTTTTCCCAATTGGAGAAGCTCACAATGATGACCCATGACAAGTGCACTTTTCGGAATATAGTTGTGCCGCCAAATTTAAAATATTTGCGTGTATTTGAATTATTGGTGCTCCCATTAATAAACAAATCCGTTAATTGGCCATCATTAGAATCACTTCGCATTACATCAGCAGTATTTTCAAATATTGGTGGATTTCCCTATTTGCCGAAATTAAAAGTTCTTGACATTGATTATACGGAGGCAACAATTGATGTGATATTTCGTCAAACAATTAATTTATATGGCAACCAAATGGAAAAATTAAGATTCCTTGGACATTCCGTTGATGTAGAGGAGGCCGGTTATATTGGCAACAATTTTAAAACACTTAAAAGTCTCGATTGTACATTAATGAAGATTGAATGTATTCCCTATATTGGTAAACTTAAGACACTTGAGAGTCTTAAATTAAGTTATTCAAAAACTCTTACCGTTCAGTCAATGATCGAATTAATGCATCAATGCACCCAATTGCGTCAATTGGAATTGTTTAACTGCTTTCCAATTTATTTCAAAGATAGTTTTGTCACCAAGTTAACAAAGACTTTGAGAGAAATTGGCGTCACTTCCGTTAAGCCTATGAATTTAATTGTTGGAGGTGAAAATTATGAGAATCTAATGAAAGAAGTGAGTTAACTATTTAATAATTTATTATAATGTATCTAAGTCGTATTTTTTTTTTTATTATTTTCTGATTCCAGGTGTCATTGATTGGTGAATCCAATTTACTAAGAATTAAAAAACCGAATCCATAGATATACAAAAATAATCACATTTAAAGAAAGGGATGACGGCAAAAGAGAACTAACTGCCAATTAACTTGCAAAATTTGTATTTCCATTGCAAAAATTTGACAATAAATTCTTTTGGGACCATCTCAACAACATAATGTTCATCAGTATTACTTTCATACGAGGGGCAAAACAACAGTTTAATAAAATGTTTTTCTCCGATATACCCACTACTACAAAAGTAAAAAAAAGAAGAAATTTCAAAAAAAAAAAAAAAAACAAAACATAATATGTGTGTCTATGTAACTGAAGGAAAAACAAAAATGTTAACAATATGTTAACTCAAGCGGAAATATCACTTAGAAGCAACTCGACAGCATTGACACACACACACACACACATGTATTGATGAGAAGTAGGAAAAAAATAAAAATGGGGAGAAAAACTGGGCGTTAAAGTTTCCTTTTTCCGGCTATACGAGTCGAATAAGGCGGAAAGAATGTGTCAATAATGACTAATGGCCGAAAGCCGAAAAGTATGCCCGGCTTCTGGCCTTGGTAGCGGTTTATGCATACTTTTCTTCGCCCCTTTTTTATTTTTGTTTTGCTTTCGTCTTATTTTCTTTTTTTTTTGCATATTTTCTTTTTCTGTATTTTTTCCTTCGTATTCTCTTTTGCCTATTCATGATGTCAAAATGATGATTTGAGGGCGTGTGTAGGCTCTCAGCTACTACCTTTTTTTTTGTTTTCTTTCTTGGTTTTATATCAGCCGTCTTCCATTGGGGACTTCAGCTCCTGTTGGCTTTTACTTTGAATTTGAAATTGAGTAAAAGAAAGAAATACAAAATACTCGTACTCGTACAACGTGTTTTTCTTTTTTCTCGAGTAATTCGTTGAGACTTTAAGGAACGTGGCAAAGTTGGATTTATTTCATTTACAATTTGGCGGATGACATAACAAACGGAATGACTTTTAATTAACTTGAGATTGTATGATTGATTTTTAAGTCCTCCCACCATGTATAAAAAAGAAGAAAATAATGAATACGCAAAAATTGTGTCAATAAAATTGAACTTTAATGTTTTACTTAAACTTTTTATAATCCACTTTGTAGGCCTTGGTTATTATTGTAGTCATTTCCCTTTGATTAATCAAGCAGTAAAAAAATTTACAACAAACAAATGTGTCTCATTATAAACAAGTGATTTCAAAGAACTCTATATAAAATATATATATATATATATATATACATATGTATCCACAACAGCGACCCACAAAAATTGAAGCTCATTATAGGCATAACTCAAAAGAAAGAGAGTGATTGAGTGGGAGTTGGGAGTTGAGGGAATTTGGAATAGTCTTGCAACAGAGAGAGAGAGAGTGAGACCGTAAAGAAAAACCGCCTACACAAAGAAATTGTACTTTATAAAACTCTCAAAAGAAAACACGTGCTTGTCCTTTCAGTTCACCATTTCTCTCCCATCCCATCTTTACCATCTACATTTTTTTATTTTCTTTCTTGTGTTTGTGTGTGTGTGCTTTTTTTTATTCCTTGGTATACTTTTCCAAAGAAAAAGTACACGACCAAAATGACAAATCTTTTGTGGTCAGACACAATTATGGGGGCCAAGAGTAGCAAATGAAATGCCCAAGGAGCATAAAGCGATAGCGAAGAATGAGGAGCAAGCATAAATAACTATGGTCACACACACACACACACACACAGAATGGTAGATGGGCAGAGGGACAATTGGGTGAGAATAAACAGGACACGACTCTGGCGAAAAACCAACAAAGAACAACAAGAAAAAAAAAAAACTCAAATTACACACAGGAATGCAAGAAGCGGCCGACAAAAGTAGGCAACACATTTTCACAAATGGACCCAACAACCCCTCTCCTCCACTTCCCTAACCACTCTTCATCACCACAACTATGCAGGTGCAAAATAAGTCTGTGAATGTGTGTGTGTGTGTGTGTGTACTTTATGTAATTAATGCTTTCCTGCTTGTACAAAACGAGAAAAAACAAACGTGGTATAAGGAGAAAGGAAGGAAGTGTAAGCTCAAAAAGTTTACGCTAACAGGAAATTGTTATTATTTTGTCGCCTTTAAAAATACAACAGAAAACAGAATAAGCCAAATCAAAAAAAAATATATATATAAAAATAATCGACTATTGTTTACCCTTTGTTATGCATATCACAAAAAATAAATTAAAGTTAATCAGCAACTAATGTCACATTTTACTTATAATTTTATATAAATTATGGTTTTAAAAGCCTTTATTATAAATATCTGCAGATGATTCTAGAAAGTTTTTTTTTTGTAATTTAACCTTTGATGATCTTTTACTAATCCTAAAGCATATGCGCATATACCCGGCTATATATAAGGGCAAATAAACCAAATATCTCGACCGAAAGTGAGCGTAAACATGAGTTTGCGTAATATTAAAGAGCTGACCACTTTCCCCCCTATCGCCATTTTCAGAGACTCCCACAATCTCCTTAGCTGGGTCATTGACTTGTCGATGTTGTGTGTGTTGTTGGTTGGTTGTGTGTATTTTCTTCTCTTTTTTTTTTTTTTTTTTATTTTTTGTGTGCTGAGAGAGTGTTTGGGTAGATGGGTAATTAAGATGCTATCTTATAGAGGCGTTGAAATTTGAGCCGAACAACGATTTCTGGTTTGCCATTTTCAGCTTAAATGGAAGTGTGGCTTTAAGGTCATATCTCTTTAAGCATTTTATGTATTTCTTCATGTTTTCGTTTGTGTTTTTTCTTTTGGCAGTTTTGTTTTCAATAAGCAGAATTGACACCCACTTGAATTCTCCCTTGGAAAAGGAGGAGGCTAATTTACGCCTGCAATTTGTAGTGCCTCGCACTTCATATAATTGATGATCGACTGACCGACCGACCGACCGACCTACCGACCGGCCAAACATCCAACTGGGACCAGGCAACAGGAACATTGGCTAGGACTTTGCTTATGCCCAATGGCAAGTAATTTACTAGACTTGTTCCCTTTTTGCCATGATTCCCCTGCCGTGGCTTTTGGCCACGTTTTGTTATTGTTGCCTTGGCCATTTTTAGGTGACGCCTAAAAGGCAAGTCCAACGGGTGTTTATATATGAGCAACATATTTTAACCAACTTTATGCGAACCGAGCATGGAAAGTGGGTTTTCTTTTCTCTTGTTTACGTTTACAAATGCCAGGACAGGCTAAGCCATATGACTGAAACAGAAAGGAGAGGTGGGTCCAGTGGGGTCATGGAGGGAAACGGGTCTCATTTATTTGGCGCCAAAGAAATGTTTTCACGAAATGTTGATCGATTTGTGTTTGACTTTTATGCTATTCTTGCCTGCTGTGAACCGTTTTTCTTAATTTTGTTTTTCCTTATTCTCTTTCCATTCATTCCTCTTTTTTTTTTTACACGAAAAAAGGGGTTAAAAAGAAATCTAAAAGTATTTATGAATCGACACATATGGAATGATTAAGATTGATTTGCAAACCATTCATTAATTAATATAAAAAAAAATATATATATATACATATATATTAAATGTTCGAGAGATGTTAAAAATAAATTCTTTTTACCAAAAGTTGAAATTGAAAACAAGAAAAAGAGAATTTTATCTAAGACAAAATTGATTACCAATAAATATTTCAAATAAAACCAAGAACTAAGCCATCTACATGAAACGAACGGCTAGAAAAGGTAAAATAAAATACAAGAAGGACAAGACTAAACTCTTTTGCAATTTAATTTTAAATAATTTTTTCAGCAAACAAATTGACCATTGAGATATTCTCATTCCACTTTATCATTTGAAATTCTTACTGATTGTTCTCATATTGCTACTGTTTTGCTATCCTGTCAGACATCTAGCAATGTTGGTAATACTCAAAGTATCATCAATCATTCGATAGCACTCTGACCTCCTCTTCCTCCACCTCCTCCACCTCTACCCATCTCAATTGATGTTTGTTGCCATTAATCGCCTTTTGCCAATACCAAAGCAGCTTATCAAATATGATTCTTCACGTTTCCGAGGTCTTCAACATATTCATAAAAATGAACGTACTAACATCGGCAGGCGGATAAAATGGATGGCAAATAAATAAATGAAAATGTGAAAAATGGTGAAATGCATTTCAAATCCAATTACTCCAACAACTTTTCCAGAGAATTTATTGACCAAACTCAACAACTTTGGACTATTTTTTTTTTTTTTTGAGCAATTTGCTGAAAAGGGATTACGAGGCGAGAAAACTAAGTAAATACGATTTTTTTTTGTGCAGGCAAAAATGCAATACGCTTGAGTAACCGCAGAATACAGTGGGCCAAAAGCCATATAATACTGCAACGAAATTTGTATACTCTTACAGATTTAGAAGAAAAGAGATAAATAAATAAATTTTTATTCCATTCTTTAAAGTTTTGAATAGAACAAATTGGTTTGCTTATGAACCAAAAAAGTTTTCTCGACCTTTCGATTTTCCATTTTAAAAAAAAGCTTTAAATATATGTACATATGTGCATACATATACAGATTGAAAATATCCACTATTGTTTCTCTCTCTCTCTCTCTGATTGCTCTACTATATTTAATATATATAATGCAATTTGTATGAGTTTACCATAAGAACAGATCTTAACTGAACAGCAAATCTATACATATCGAACACTAAAAGCTAAATTTCGGCTCTATCATATTCAAATGAGAAATCTACCCTCCAATAAGAGTATAGAAAATATAACTCTCAATTTGCTCAGTCAAGTATCGAGTGCAAAAGAAAAAATAAAAATTGAAAATAAAACATAAACCGCAATTGGTCCAAAGAGAAGTGGACCGAGAGAAGGTAAAGTTGCAAAACTTTTCAATTTGGTTGCAAAATTTTGCACAATTTCCTTGCTTTTCTTTTACTTGCCCACAAATACCACCATGAAACCAACCCACCAATCATGCACCACACACACCAAGTAACAACCCGCTATCCTATAACCTACACCCGCCACCCACTATCACATTTTCTCAGGCAGTCTCATGGTAGAGTGACAATGGGGAAATTATGGATTATGCAAAACTGTTGTTGAACGATATTTTGACAGTTTCAGTGTTTCGAGATGCTCGCTCACTTGCTCCTTTTTTGTTGACTTGCTTGTTTATTCAAAATTGGCATTTGTCTTGTTTGCTGATGCATTTTGGGGAAATCTTTGAAATGCAAATATCTGCTGGTAGTTAGATTGGCAGACATCATAAATCAAAATCCCAAAAGTCAGACTATACTTGAGGCGTATCATCATATTTTTTTTTGTTTTTTTGTTTTTTATTTCAACGGTTGTGAAATGTCTCCCATCACATAACTTTTTGATTTTTACACGCATTATATATCCCATTTATATTGCTACAAATTTAAAATAAGTTGTTATAATGTATGTAAAAAAATATTCTTTCTTATCTGTAAAGTTGTACTAATTCTGCTAACTGTAATCGAAAGTCTGTTAAATAAATATCGCTCCAAAGGTTTTCTAAACGTAAGCATTGGTTAATTTGCTCTCTGCGTCAGTTGTTTGTCGATTACTTATCGATTTCATGTTTGCCAGGGTTCGAAATATATAAAATTTACAAATTTTTTAATTCAATAAAAAATAAATTTCTTGTATCATTACTAAATAGACAAATAAACTGTTGATATGGCAATTCCATGTTTCACCTACGGTGTGGCAACACCAATGATGCTTAGTCGTAATAAAACTTTAGTCTCTACGAAACAACCAAACGTTGTAGTTCTTCTTAAATTCCACATACCAACAGGTTATGGGCACAGTGCGAAAAGAAATAGAAGTGTAAAAAAGTAGAGAAGAAGATTTTCTATACATAACGGACTTTGTTAAAGAAAAAAGAAAAATGAGTTCCATGTATAACATTGAAAAATTGGATGACTCAAATTATGACACGTGGTGTTTATTGGTGCGTAGTGTATTGGTGCATCAGGATTTGTGGGCTGTTGTTTCGGGCGAATTTAAAAAACCAGAGTCGGACAACGATGGAATATGGAAACGTCAAAACGACAAAGCTATGTCTGTTTTATTTCTGTCAATAAGTGCGCCGCAATTAAATTGCATAAAAAAGTGCGAGACAGCGGGTGCAATATGGTCAGAGCTAGAAAAGCTACATCGTCCAACTGGTCCTGTACGAAAAGTAACTTTGTTTAAACAATTATTAAACAAAAAAATGGCAGAAGGCGAAAATCTGCAGACGCACATTATGGATTTCACAAATGTGGTTGAAAACCTCTCAGAAATCGGAATAACTTTGCCAGAAGAATTTATCGTCGTTATGTTGCTTGCAAGTCTACCCATGTCATTTGAGAACTTTGTTGTGGCCTTGGAAGCTCGCGATGAGTTGCCGAGTCTTGTTGTCTTAAAATGCAAGCTAACAGAGGAAAATGAAAGACGAAAATCCAACGATCAACACGATTGTGTGCAGGCATTTGCGGCATGTTCGGTGAGACAAAGGGGTAAGCGACGCGACAAGCCGGAGGCAGACAGGCGCCGTGATTTCAAATGCTATAAATGTGGCCAACCAGGGCATTTCGCGGCAAAATGTACGGCGAAAGAAGCGAATGAAAATGTAGGCAATATGGGACGCAGTAAAGTTGGCACCAGAGGCGAATACGGAAACAGTAAGAACAAAGATGGACATCGATCTTTTGTTGGTGTCACCACTGACTATCGGATGAATATCGATGATTGGGTAATCGATAGTGGCGCCACATCGCACATGTGTGCGCACCGTGAGTTATTTGATAAATTTGAGCACAATAATGAAGTTATTGAATTGGCAGGCAATCATTCCATGACGTCAGAAGGAAGAGGCACAGTGATAGTGCACAGCAAGTTTGGGTACGAAATTGCTCTCAGAGATGTTTTATTTGTACCAGGCCTCCAATGTAACTTTATTTCGGTGGGAAAAGCGGCTAAAAATGGATGTACTGTGATGTTTCAATCAGAAATTGGCAAAATTTATGATGATAAAGGTATGGTTATAATACGGGCCAGAAAGGTCAATGGATTATTTATATGTGAGACCAAAAGGAAAGAGAAACTATGTGTATCTAAATCATCTGATGATCTTATAAAGTGGCATATGCGATATGGTCATTTAAATATTCAGAGTTTGCGTGAATTGAAAAACAAAGAAATGGTTCGTGGTTTGACATCGAGCATGGTTGGAGAAAATCTAAATTGCATAGATTGCATGAAAAACAAGTGTCATGTAAAGCCATTTGAAAAATCGCAAACTAGAGCTGACGTATTACTGGGGTTAATTCATACCGATGTTTGTGGGCCTATGAACAAGGTATCAAATGGTGGAGCCAAATACTTTCTGACAATGATCGATGATTTGAGCCGGTATATTCATGTCTACCCCATGAAACAGAAGTCAGATGTGCCTAAAATAGTGAAAGAGCACATAAATATGATAGAGCGTCAGAAAGGCGTGAAGGTAAAGTGCATAAGAAGCGATAATGGCAGGGAATATGTCAACATAGAGTTAAATGAGTATCTCAAATCTGCCGGCATTAAAAGACAACTTACAGTACCGTATACTCCGCAGCAAAATGGGGTAGCAGAACGCTGTAATCGAACACTTGTAGAAATGGCAAGAGTAATGCTAAATGGGGCTGGATTAAGTGAAAGTTTCTGGGCAGAGGCAATTGTGTGTGCTGCATATTTGAGAAACAGATCGCCAACAAAGGCAGTTGATGATAAAACACCATTTGAATTATTTACTGGACACAAGCCAGTCATAAAACATTTAAGAGTGTTTGGCTGCGTTGCTGTTGCATTGGAAAAAGGTCCAAAGAAAAAATTCCAGGAGAAGGGAAGAGAGTATATAATGGTTGGATACTCAGAATCTTCAAAAGCGTATCGTTTATACGACAAGAAAACTGGTGACGTTAAAATTAGCAGAGATGTTTATTTCATCGAAAACTGTGTGCCTAGGATCAGCTCGGGAGCTACCGTAATGCTGGATGAACCTGAAAATGTGGTTGCAGATCAAAATTTAGCAATGGAAGAAATTGTCTTTGAGGATACAGAAGAAAATAATTCGATTAATGGCGAGATCTGTGAGAATACAGATAATATTGAAGTCAACAATGAGCAACCAAAAAGGGGTCCAGGTAGACCAAAAATAGTCAGAACGGGCCTACGAGGACGGCCAACTAAAGAATATAATGTTCTGAATGTTATGTTAGCCAATAACATTCAAGTTCCAGTGACGGTGCAGCAAGCAATGATGGGCCCACAGGCAGATCAATGGAAATCAGCAGTGCAAGCAGAATATGATGCCTTACTACGAAATGATACATGGGAGCGAGTAATATTACCAGCTAATGTGAAACCCATTGGGTGTAAATGGGTATTTACTTTGAAAGAAAATACGGCCGGAGAAATTGAACGCTACAAGGCGAGATTGGTGGCGAAAGGGTGCAGCCAGAGATACGGCATAGATTATGGAGAAACTTATTCACCAGTGGTGCGCTACGCTACAATACGCATGATTCTTGCGATGGCAGCAGAATATGAACTATACGTTCACCAAATTGATGTGTCAACGGCATATTTGAATGGAGATCTTAGAGAAGACGTCTATATGCGGCAACCAGAGTTTTACGATGACAAGTCCGGCTGTGTACTGAAGCTAAAGAAGTCATTGTACGGCCTAAAACAAGCTGGACGGGTCTGGAATGCAACGCTAGACGGTGTCCTAACAAAGTTAGGATATAAAGCATGTGAAAGCGAGCCATGCTTGTATACAAGGAGTACACCGGATAAAAAGATTGACCTGATCGCTGTATATGTAGATGACTTGCTGCTGGCGTGTTCAGACAAGGGTGAGATGTTAGCTACTAAAAGAGCTATTTCTTCTGAATTTCAGGTTGTCGACAAAGGAGCGGTTAACCATTTCCTGGGTCTCGAAATCCAAAGAGAAGGTGATAAGGGGGCTATACGTATAACTCAAAGGATGCATATCATGCGCTTGTTGAAAGAGATGGGCATGGACAATTGCCGCACAGTATCGACCCCGCTAGAAGCTAACTTCCAGGTTAGATGCGATGATGAATCGTGTAAGCGCATTGATGTAACGGAGTACCAATCCGTTATTGGATCGTTAATGTATATTGCGCTATGTTCACGACCAGATATTTTACACTCGGTTTGTAAATTGTCACAGAGGAATATGAATCCTCATAGCGAGCACCTCGCAGCAGCAAAACAGGTGCTACGATATCTGCACAAAACGGCAGACATGGGTTTGACCTACGAGAAGACAGGCGCTGAAATCAGTGGCTACGCAGACTCAGATTGGGCTGGTGACTCAACTGATAGGAAGTCCTACACTGGTTACGTGTTTATGTGGGGCGGCTCAACGTTCTCATGGACATCAAAGAAGCAAAAATCAGTGGCTCTCAGCAGTACCGAGGCAGAATATATTGCGCTCTCCGATGCTGCAAAAGAGGCTACATATATAAGGAAATTGATAAATGAGATGCAAATGTATTTTAAGCTTGATACTATTACGATGCATGGCGATAATATTGGCGCTTTAAATCTTGTTAAAAATCCTGTTTATCATTCTAGAAGCAAACATATAGATGTTAAGTATCACCATGTAAGAACCTGTTTTGAAAATAATTGCATTAAGTTAGAATACTGTCCATCAACCGAGATGATAGCCGATATCCTCACTAAGAATCTACCCAAAGTAAATCATGTTAAGTGTACTGCGATGCTTGGGTTGAACTAATAATAGAAACCTGAATTGAGGGGGAGTGTTGATATGGCAATTCCATGTTTCACCTACGGTGTGGCAACACCAATGATGCTTAGTCGTAATAAAACTTTAGTCTCTACGAAACAACCAAACGTTGTAGTTCTTCTTAAATTCCACATACCAACATAAACATTTTACAATGAATGCTAAATATTGATATAGTAGAAATATACTAGACCAGATTTTAATTTTTGGATTTAGTAATGATGTTCCCTATCGGATTATAATATATAATACCAATGATATTAATTGGGGTTTTAACAAGATTTGACATCAACTAATATGCAAAACAAATGGCAATCAATGTGGCCAATTTAAGACTCTGACTAAAAGGCTACAACAAACTTGTCTAACAAATAGGACCTAATGCCTGTTCACCTGTATCTTGGGCCATTTAAATGTAAACTTTTGTAGGCTGCTTTCCACTCAACATGGCATTCAAAGGCAAATTGCTAGCCATTTAAATTCAGATTAAATGTTTATTTTATTTGCTCATTTTTGTTAATTTTTTGTTTTCTTTTTATTCTTTTTTTTGTTTCGTTGTGTTTCTTGGCTGGCGAGAGTCACACCTGGACGGACGTTTGCTTTGTTGCTTTTTAAATAATTTTGTATACTAAATATGTATATACGAGATACAATATACATATATATACATATATATGTATATATCGTATGTGAACCGATTAGCTGGGCATTTGAGGTGCTAATGTATTTATAAAGCGACTTTTGTTATATTTTTAGTTAAGAATGAGAAAATTTCACCTGGTTTGGTCTGCTGATCTTGGTATTTCTAAAGCTGTTTGTTGTTATTGTTGTTGTTGTTGTTGTTGCCGATCAAGCTTTAATCTGTTCATTTTCATTGCCAGATTTATGAAGTGCGAATCATTAATTTGATTTTTCATATATAGCCACAAATAAATTAGGTCAAAATATGTACAATTTACTGGGTAATGCTTTGAAGTTTGCCCACAATTTTTACAATTCACGTTTGTTCGTTTGACTTTGAAAATGCACAGCAAATGAAACAAAGAAAGAGAGAGAGTGAGAGAGAGAAATAGTGAGAGAGAGTGGGAGGAAGGCGAAAAATGGTTTTTAGATGCGGAAAATCGCCCTCGAGGTGTTTTCATAATTCAACTGACAGCTGAGTTTTTTCCATCAATATGGCAATAAGTTGTCTATATGCGTCTTCTCTGCACACGTATAGACTTTTAAGTGAGTTTCTCCAATACACAATGCAATTGTGTATGTGTGTGTGTGTGTGTGTGTGTGTGTGTACTATGAGTGTGACCTTAAACTTCAACTTGCAGCAAAGAACTTTTGCATACCATTAGGAAAATGTCTCAAAGACTTTCAAACATATGGATAACTTGCAACAGAATACACAATGCTCTTATTTCCGCAAATCGATCAATATTTTATATTATTACATATATTGATTAAACGACCTTCAATTTCAATAATTGTTCTATGTTGGTTTGACTTTTTTACTAATTTAAAGAACATTTTTTGTCTGAGAGAAACAGTTTAAACTTATTAAATATATTTCAGCAAAAATTGAATTTATTAATTGAACATTTCATATCAAGTCAAACAATTGTTAAATTGTTGTAAAATTTAAACAAAAGTAATTCTCATTCTGATAAAAACAGGTTTTTGCATTTTGGTTCTAAAAATGATTGTTCCTTAATGCTTGTTTTTTTTCATTAGGCAAAAAGATTACATATTGGTAATTTATACATAGAAATTTTCTTTTTTATGAATATCTTTAATATAAATATTTTTTACTTTAATTCTTATCTTATTAAATTCTCAAACACTCTATCGAATTTTCATGGAGAGTGCATGTTAAAGTCGTTGTGGGGTGGCATTGATATAATATATTTCATTGCTTGCTGAACTGTAAAAATGTCTGGCAAGATGGCATGTTATATGCTAACCAGGCCACATTCTCTGTTCCTCCATTTCTCCCCCTTTAACCATCGGTCCCCTATTGGAGCAATTCTATTGTCTTGGAAAACTAGCCGGCGGTCATTTGCCAACAAAAAGTTTTTCTTGTTGCTGTTAAGGTTGTTGTTGTCTTTGTTTATCTTTCATTATATGTTCTGCATTTTTTCATTGCAATTTTCCAGCTGCAATTTGCTTTCTCCTTTCTAAGGGCTTGGCTATTGACAAAGTATTTCTAAAACACATACATATATAGAGACATATATATATATATATACGTATATACATATACATTGTCTGTCTGTTTGGGCTATTCTGTTTATACATATACCCTCGCAGAGAGCACTAAATTATTGACTGAACCATCTACTTTTATTCAGATTCTTGATCGACAAATGACAAAGTTCAGCTTAAGCAAAGTTTTCCATATTTTTCTAGATAGTTAAACTAATAAAATACAGAAAAGAAATTGGTAGAAATGGAATTGAATACATTTTAATTAAATTTTCTTAAAAATCTGTATGTTTAAAAATAGTTGTGATTAGGAAAAATTAGAAGAAAAGAAAAAACTGAACAGAAATAAAAAGATCATCTTAGTAAGATCTCAAACAAAATTATTTCAAGTTCCCTTTCAATTGGCTAATTTAGTTTATCTCATCATTAAGGGTAAGGGTATACGCAATTCGTGATTACTTCACAGTTGTTATTTTGGCCCTCTGCTTTTTATTTTCCTTTGACTTGCAACAATGTGAAAGTGTCTTAAATGGACATGAAAATTGTTTTTTTTTGTTAAGAATGTTGAATGCTATTGTTGTTGCTGTTGCTGATGTTGCTGATGTTTATTGTTTTGTTATTGCACTTTTTGACTGGGGGCCGTGGTGGGAGGAAATTTCGTTGTTTGTTATTTTTGTAAATGTCACAGATGACCGGACCGATGCATTTGCAAGTCAAACTCACACATACATACATACCAAAATGTATCTGAATGAGGTGCCAAAGGTCCCTAGATAAACAAATATAATGTGTATATAAAAATACCCACATATACATATATATAAATATAAATAAATGTAAACATACAAACCTATAGTATATTCATTTTTCTCCCGATATGACCCCATATAAAATTCGTTTTGTAATTTTTCATTTTATTTCGCTTTTTTACGCACTTAAATTTCACTTTAAACTTATTTTTAGCAAAAAAAAAAAAAAGAACTAGTTTTTGCTTTCAATCAAGTTACACTTAAAATTGAAAATACACTCATTTATATATATATATATATATGTTTGTTTGTGTGTGTGTGTGTTTGTTCAACAATTTTTATTTTTTTTTTATTGTGTATTATATTTTACCTGTAATTTATCGGACCATCAAGAAACTTATTTAATATTATGTAGATATAGCTTAAAGACAGCAATATGTATATGTAAGTTTTAGTTAATTATTTCTTTTTTTAAATTTATTTGCTTTTGATTTAAATTTCATTGCAAAAAAAAAAAATCGGATATTTGTATGTTTATATATATAGCAAAGTATATATATTTTTTACAGTTATTTTGTTCTTTTGTTTGTTATTTGATGAGAAAATGTTTATATATGTTTTTTTTTGTTTATTGAATGTTTTTGCTGTTGTCTATATAAGTATTGGAGTACAATTAATTATGACTTAATTATGCAATAATTATTTATGATTATAATAATATTTTTTAATTTATTTAATTTTTGTATTTTTATTATTATCATTGAATTGAAGCATTTTTAGTTGAATGCTCTTATCGTAGTACTTAAAAACCATTTAGATAATTTGTAAACTTTCAATATACACGGTTAATTAAGCTTTTCATCATACACAATTATATAGATTATTGTTATGAATTTTTTAATGCAAATAATGTTTATTGAATATATAATTTAACTCTTCCATTTTACAATCACATTGCAATATAATTCGAATACTCTTTTGGGATTTCAATTTTCCTTCTCAATTCAATCAAGAGTTTTAGTTTTCTTTTTTCTTCATATTAATTTTTTTGTTTTGGTTTTCATTTTTAATTTTTGTTTTGTTTATATTTTGTTTTATTTCCAATGGAATTGTTTTAAGTATTATTTAATTTCATTTGTTTTTTTATTCTTGCTGTTGTGTTTTGTTTTTTTTTTTCTTCTTCTATTTATTGGAATTTTATTAATTTGTTGCAATTTATTGGAAATCGTAAACTTTGCCTACTAATTTTTGGCGCCACTCTTTGAATTCTAGGTGCAGCTTATTTCTTTGCTGCCTTCTCAAAAGTCTTTCCTTGAGTTCTAAGATTATATCTTTGGCTTTAACTTACAATTACCAATCGATCCATCCATTCGTCCATTCATGCATCTAAATTAAATGTCTCTCTCTCTACAACCAAGCATTTGTTTACTTAATTGTAATACTTTGGTTTTGCTTTAACATTTACGAACTTACATTCTAAGTCGAGGAGTATATAAATTTGAAAACCAAACATGCAATTCAATCGATTCGCACGAAACGGCATAGATAGAAACTTATGTTTAAATGAGAGATACAAATCGGTTCAATGATGTTCAAATTGCAAATTGTTTTCAATCAATTTCATTTGATTTGAAAAAATGAAATACAATTTGTTTTCACGATGGAAAATTGTGGATATTCAATTAACCGAGAGACTTGAATATAATTTGCCTCAAAAATGAGTTGCTCAAAAATTTATCGTTAAACATTTCTCTATTCAAGTTGAAAAGTTTCTCTTTCAATTAAGCAGTTGAAAGGTATTGAAAATAAGTTGTTCAATTCGATTTCAACCATTGAAAAGAAAAACTTTGGTTTGCATCATTGACTATGAATATCAATAAACAAGTTTCATTACCCTAGAGCAAACACTCTGGCTCCATTAGCAGCTCTGCATTCAGCTCGAGCTGCACCTGCACTCATCTTTTGGATATAAACACAATTGTCTCTAATGGCATATTCTGATAATCCCGATCTTATAAGTCTGTATGCAATACTGGCGGTTTACAGTTATTGGTTTCGGCATTGACAACAAGCAGAGCAGACGATGTACCTGGGCCTGGACTATCGTCCTTAACTATTAATGGTGCTGGAGTTATGGCTGAATCCTCAAGAGATGATATATGGACTGCTGGTTGTACACAGGTGATGGCATCTGTTCCAGCTGTTGTTGTTGTAGTTGTTGTTGTTGCCATTGGAGCATTATTATTACGTGAGGCAACAAGATTTCTCTTTTTGGCCATAGCATTGCCGCCTTTTCCAGTGGTGCCAGCACCACCTCCACCACCGCCACCGCCGCCGCCACCACCACCAATTAATCGTTCCGATTGCCTACCTTTACCAAATTTGGGAAAGAAACTATTCTCCAATTGCAATTGGGCATTGACATCTTTACGTGCTGCACATGTACAGGCCTTCATAAAGCTCTTCTTAAAATTGTCACTCAAAAAAGCATACAAAATGGGATTCATGGCCGAATTGGAATAGCTAAGACAACCGCAGGCCAAAAAGACAGCCAATTCGAGACGTGAGGCACCACACTGTTTGGGCGTAGAGCTAATCAGGGCCACCTGTGAGATCCAATGTGGTAGCCAGCACATAATATACACGGTAATTACAGTTAGAACCAATTTGGTAACCTTTCGATGGGAACGTTTCTTCTCCTTGCTCTTATGTTTCGGTCCAACAGTGTGTAACTTGCGTATGACCAAACAGTAGAACACCAATATGAATGTTAGCGGTGTGGCAAATCCCAATATTAATGAATAAAGTGTAAATGTTGAATCCGAACTTGTACTCTGTGTATCCGGCCATTCGATATTACATGAAATGTGACCATTCCTTGACACAGTGCTGGCAAATAGAATCACTGGCAACATTAACAATACCGATGTCATCCAGGCAAATGCCGATACCAATTTAGAGACAAACGGTGTACGATATCTTGGCGATGATATTGGATGACAGACAGCCAAATATCTATCGGCAGACATGATCAATAGAAATATGGATGAAGTAAACGATGTTATCGATGTACTAACCATATATGCCTTACACATATAATCGCCAAATGACCAATTTTCAACCTGCATGGTATACAATAGGAATGGTATACCAATAAGGAAACATTCATCGGCAATGGCCAAATTGAGTATATAAATATTGGTAACGGTTTGCATTTTGGAGAATCGTAGAACCACATAGATGACCAGAGTATTACCAAATAGACCGATAATACAGACAAGGGCATACAATATCATTGAGATAAGTTTAAGGGCAAAATTACTGCTACGATTGCAATTTGCGAAGGCTTCGTCATCGTCATAGTCCGGATAGTGGTTGCCACTGGTTGCATTGCCGCCATTGTGGTAGGGTGGTGCTAATTCTAATACTGGTGATAGTGGTGGTAAAGTCGACTGACGCATCACCGTTCTATTGAAGCCAACTACTACCGATGGCAACAGATTGCCATTCATATGCTTGTAGTTGTCCATGGGCATGTCCATGGTCAGCTCCAATTGCCGCGTTCCATTTGGCGACTGCTCTGTGGGCGTTATTAAGCTCGTTAGTGTCAATGCTGTCAGCACAAATAACAGTATGCCATGTCCATGTCCATGTCCATGTCCATGTCCAGGCCCATGGACATGTACAGAAACCGGAACAGACGAAGAGACAGGGGCAGATGCAGTGGCAGTTATAGGGGCACGGGCACGGGCACGGGCACGGGCACGGAAACGAGTAGGGTCAGATATAAAGAGAGAGTCACAGACAGAGACGCGAACATGGGAACGGACATTGTTGTTCACGATGTGGCAATGGTTAGTGCGGTTACCAGCTGCACCATTTGGTTTTGAATGTCCTTTCATTTTAGCCAGACTCTTGTTATTGTTGCTGTTGGTGGTAATGTTATTATTGTTGCTGCTTCTGCTGCTGCTGCTGCTGCTGTAGTCTGACGCTGACGCTTTCGCTTTGCTAATTTTTCAATCCGTACAAACCGGGCCAATATTTCTTGATGCCTTTTGCCTTTTCAAATCGAAATATTTTGATATGTTTTCCATATTTTTTGCTTTATCGGTTTTTGCGGACTGTAATCCAGCTGATATCACATTCTCTCTCCCAACCACCACTGCCTGAAATTGAACAGATAAAATATTAATTAGCCTTCATTCATTACATACATATGTGATAATTTAAATTTCATTTATATTTTTATATATAATAAACTAATAAGACTGAGATATGTTAAAATATTTGATTCCAAGCAGCATTAATTAGTATTTTTTAATAAATAGAGTAATGTAGAATCTCTAATAATGTTTTGTCTTCCTTGAAGGATTTTTATAAAAGCTAAATAAATCATTCTTAAAATGTATGGCAGTGTTAATAATAATACTTTTTAATGAAAAAACTGTGCACACTTTCTTTTACTCAGAGCAGCAGGCTTTGATTCCAGTTGTTCTCGTGTTAGGGTTTTTTAATGCTGAGAGATTCGATTAACATTTTTCATTATTGACAATGAATTTAAACATTTTTATTTCAAAGAACATTCTAATTTTATTTAAAATTTTGTTATATTTAATTTTTACTAGCAAATAGTCCCTAAAAATAGCATGAACAGCGCTTATATTTTTCTTTTGCAATATACTAGTGTAAAAGCGTAAAATAAACGATAAAAGGACTTTAATATTTCTCAATATGCTCTTAAAACGTTTGACGACTTCTATTAATTTGTAATTACTGGCCGATAAAGAGTTGCCTGGATATTGGCGAGTAAATTGTCTCTTATACAAAAATTGTATTTGTCAAATAGATTCGCAAAGACCGTTCGAACGGTCGGGCAAGAACCAGTTCAAAAAGGGAACCAGAACATTTGGTTTTTATTTTTTGTTGAACGAACTTAATTGTTCTAAGGAACCAATGGTTCCTTACCAACCAATGTATGGTTGGATTATCTGAATTTATTTTCAGAATATACTTTTTTTCTGGCAATGAGAGAAGGCCAAATTTTTTTTCTTGGAGGCAAAAACAATCTAAATGACATTCCCCCTTCCTTTTAGAACCTGTCCCCAATATGTTAAACGGATATATTAAAATAGGTATAGGATATACTTAAAGTCACCAGGGACTTTTTAAATTCTTTTCGGTGGATCGAAAAATAAAAAAAAATTTAGACATTTGAAAAGTTTTCCGCTTTGTAATTACATTTTTTTTTCTGTTATTAACTGTACACAGCGATTAATTCGACTTTACCTTTAGCATGAATATTGTACATTATATAGATGATAAAAACTGCTACTAAAACAATTTGCTTGTTGGATAATAATCTTGTTTCACATTGCTTTTAACAAGGAGAGGATGAAATATATGTATTATTTACTGACAACGCAAAACTACACAATACATTCCATGAAAATTTGCTGGATTAAACTAGCATCCGCATCCACATCCACATCCCTTTACTCATCGTTGCCATCATCATCCAAGTATCCATACAGCTATCGTATCTATCCATGTATGTATGTATCTCTTGAAGAATTCTCCAAACAGATGCAGACAATGCAATCAACTATGTGAAATTTCGCTTGTTTGCTTGTTTGCAGCAAAATAAAACGGAGAAAAAGCAACGGAAAATCCAACAAAACCAGGAACAGAAAAAAAAGAAGGAAAATACAAAATAATTTCCTATTTTGCGAGTGAAAAATGAGAGGCAATATCTGCTAGAAAACAATAAAAACAGTAATACATGACAGCAGTGGCAGTGGCAGTGGCAGTGGCAGTAGTAACAACAAGCAATTAACATTGCCATAATAATGTTAGGGGCCAGGACCAAAGACTGAACCCAAAATCAAATGTGGAATTTAGGAATTGAATGAATTGGCCGCATATATATCTCAATTTATGACATTGTTCAACAGCAAACCGATAGGAAAAAAACCAATTAAAAGGCCTGTATAAATCAAGCATAAATTGTTAATCAAAAAGGAAAACAAGTTTATATATTGATGTATGTAAACAAAAATAAATATTCAATATCCAGACAATCAGATATATGCAAATACATATGTACGATCGCAAAGCGATGCAAGTTATATCCCGTACATATAGTTCCATGGAAAATCTGTATATATGTAGGAATAAGTTTAACTAAGGAAACAATTTTTACCCCTAGAGAATGATGCAAGGTATATCTCGAGTTCCATGGAAATTAGTATGTAGGAATAAGTTTAACTAAGGAAATAATTTTTACCGCTAGAGAATGATGCAAGGTATATCTCTTAGTTCCATGGAAATTAGTATGTAGAAATAAGTTTAACTAAGGAAATAATTTTTACCCCTAGAGAATGATGCAAGGTATATCTCGAGCTCCATGGAAATTAGTATGTAGGAATAAGTTTAACTAAGGAATCAATTTTTACCGCTAGAGAATGATGCACGATATATCTCTTAGTTCCATGGAAATTAGTATATAGAAATAAGTTTAACTAAGGAATCAATTTTTACCGCTAGAGAATGATGCAAGGTATATCTCGAGTTCCATGGAAATTAGTATGTAGGAATAAGTTTAACTAAGGAATCAATTTTTACCGCTAGAGAATGATGCACGATATATCTCTTAGTTCCATGGAAATTAGTATATAGAAATAAGTTTAACTAAGGAATCAATTTTTACCGCTAGAGAATGATGCAAGGTATATCTCGAGTTCCATGGAAATTAGTATGTAGGAATAAGTTTAACTAAGGAATCAATTTTTACCGCTAGAGAATGATGCACGATATATCTCTTAGTTCCATGGAAATTAGTATATAGAAATAAGTTTAACTAAGGAATCAATTTTTACCGCTAGAGAATGATGCAAGGTATATCTCGAGTTCCATGGAAATTAGTATGTAGGAATAAGTTTAACTAAGGAATCAATTTTTACCGCTAGAGAATGATGCACGATATATCTCTTAGTTCCATGGAAATTAGTCTGTAGGAATAAGTTTGACTAAGGAATCAATTTTTACCGCTAGAGAATGATGCAAGGTATATCTCGAGTTCCATGGAAATTAGTATGTAGGAATAAGTTTAACTAAGGAAATAATTTTTACCCCTAGAGAATGATGCAAGGTATATCTCGAGTTCCATGGAAATTAGTATGTAGGAATAAGTTTAACTAAGGAATCAATTTTTACCGCTAGAGAATGATGCAAGGTATATCTCGAGTTCCATGGAAATTAGTATGTAGGAATAAGTTTAACTAAGGAAATAATTTTTACCCCTAGAGAATGATGCAAGGTATATCTCGAGTTCCATGGAAATTAGTATGTAGGAATAAGTTTAACTAAGGAATCAATTTTTACCGCTAGAGAATGATGCACGATATATCTCTTAGTTCCATGGAAATTAGTATGTAGAAATAAGTTTAAAGAAACAAAATAAAAATGTTAAATAATAATCATAAATAAAATAAAGAATTAAATAAAATAAGGAAGAGTTGAACTGCTCTGAGCAAGAGCTCAAATGAAACTGAATAGGAGACTGCCTCAGTTTACCTCGTCAATTTTTTCCAAAATTAAAAAAATGTCAAGGCCTACTAAAAGCGATTTTTTTTTTTTTTTAAATAAGTTAATTGCGATATTACTATGATGATTTTTAATAAACAGAATTTTCTTAAGTAATATACCAATTAATTATTGAAATAGTTTATCAACATAATTCGCTTTGTCTTAAGCTGTTTAAATAATTAAATATAAATTAAAAGCAATTTTCATATAAAAGTTTAATAGTAATACAGAACAGTTAAACTAAAAATATTTTCAAGTTATGTATATATTTTATATTAATTTTATCTGAATCAAATCTAAATAAAAATTTTCATAACAAATACAATTTAAATATAATGTAAAATATTATCTTTGTTTATTTATCAAAATTTATTTATCTAAAATTTAAATTTGGTTTCTTGCCATGTTTTATTTTAGTATGAAATAATTTAGAAGACTCGAAAACAAATTTTGGTTAATATTATTAATGCGTTTCATTGGGTGGTACTTGAAAAATTTATTTATTTTTAATTTGTGAACCTTACAGAATGAATTATGCATGATTTTGAATTATCTCACTTGCGGTTATTTTGATATACTTTTGGTGTGTTTTTTTTATTCCTTGCCCAGTGGCTCATATATTTTTTTTTTTTTGCTTTCGGTTCTCATGCAGGGACAATGAATATGAAAATCTACAAAAAAAAAAGAGCGAAAAAATAACAAGACTCGAGCAGAGAAGAGATGAGGAATAATGGCAGGGGGATTGACTGTTGTTAGGTGGATGTGGGGGAGTGGTGGCAGTACCACAAGTAAATAAGCCTCCAGCCAGTAAGCAGTTATGGGGCCAAGGTTTTAGCATAAGGATAAGCTTCTAGTGAATTTTCTGCCTCTTTAAATTCAACACGCGCAATTTTGTGGCTCACTTTCACCAGGCGTTTCGCTTTCACATTGCGTGCGCTATCCACTCTCTTCTTTTCTACCAAGTCTAGACACTGATTTGAGTTGATTTTGCTTTTTGCCATTTTCTTCGCGGCTGAAATTAATTTATTGTCTAAATGCTAAAGGCGGCCCTATACGTTGCTGAGTGGAACGGAACAGAGCGGGGTGACACGTCGTTCATGCTAACATTAAACGTTGCTGAAAGCGCGTGGCAAATTTTTTCTTAAAAAAAAAAAAAAAAAAAACAAAATCAAGAAGAGAAAAAAATTCATAGGCTCGAACTTTAAGTGAGAAAGGAGCCTATCTACCTATGCGAAGAGTAAACACGCACTCACATAGACACAACACTTAAACATGTGAAAAACATAAAAATTATAATATAATCGATAAAACAGGAGTGTTGTCTGTAGATGCACGAAAAGGCATAAATCAAATTATATAGATAAGACTGAAAATACAATAAAAACAGAGAAAAACACACGCAAACACACATACACACACGTACACTCACCTCTGATGATATGAAACAGACTTTGTAACGAATGCAAACGAGAAATAAAACAAACATAGTATACTTTTGAGTATTTTATCGCTAGAAATTATTGTCGGAATTCCCCTCAGTTTATGCCCCCATTAATATTGGTATAATATTTCAAAAATTTGTATAGTCTTACAAATTGATATATTTAACTAATTTTTGAAAATTTATTACTTTTTAGATTCTGTATGGCAAATTGAAAATTTATTCCCATTAAAGGAAAAATTGGTAAGTAATAAAAGCAAAACAAATGCCAAAAGAACGATTCGTGAACAATTTGTTTAATTAGTCTTAATCGGTTCGGCTTTAGTTTTTATATCCAAAGAATATTTTATATATAATCTTTTTATCCTCTGAAAGTTAAATTACAAAAAATAAGAGTTAATTCCAGCTATACAAGTATCGATATCAGGTCATATAAATGTCATATAGATCGTCACACAATATTTGCTTTCTATTATTTTTCTAAAATTCATTTAGTTGAAGCAATTTCATTGCTGCCATCTGAACTGGCATGAGATGTCTTTAAAGCTTTAATTTTATTTTTCATATACAAGAAAATTAAATTTGTCTGCCCATTAAAGCAGACGTTTAGATATACTTATAATATATATACTCGTGGGTATATCCAGCGTCGACTTTCATGTTGGTGAACAAAAAAATTTTTTGGCTCCTCTGCTTGACTGTCGTTTTGTTGTTGGAAAATTATACACAAGTGATTTCATTTTTTATTTGACATGAAGTTTGTTGGTTTTTCTTTTATTTTTCATTTTGCCTTTCTTTTTCTTTTTTGCCACCTTTGGGTGGTAGATGCACACACACACACGCACAGACACACTCACATAGACACACCTGTGATAACAGCGTTTACCGGGTGAAATGGGTAAGAGGCGTGTCAGTGCCTGCACAAGGTAAACAAAGTGGTTTTATGTAGGCGTGTTATATTTATATATATACATACATACCGTTATATACATATATATGTATATGTATATATGTATATACATCCATTTATATCTATGTTAAATATTTTCTTTATTTTCTTTTGATACCTAGTGAAAAATGCACGGAAAGCAATGTTTTTCTCTCGCACTCTCTCGCTTTTAATCTCTATCTCCTTCAATCTTGTTTACATATAAATAATAAATTTGGTTATTTTCAATATCGGGCCATCAACTTTTCCTTTCTCTGTCTTTAAGCCCTTGGGTCAGAAATTATGCTATTTGAATATTTTCCATTCTTGTGTTTATTTTTCTTTTCTTTTTCTTTCCACGTATTTGTTATTTTTTAGCAGCTGCTAAAAGGACTTTGAGGCATTCTTCACTTATGAGCAGATATATATGTATGTAAATACATACATATACATATATTTATATATATAGATTTAGTCATATATATTAGTACACGTGGAGAAAATGATAGATTTTAGAATTTAGAAATAAATTTCTTTAATGAAATGCATTTCAATATGAATCGTTAGAAATAATTTAAAGAATAAAGTTATAGTTAGAATAACAAAGTTTTATTCTCTCTCCTTGGTTTTATCTTTCTCCTCGTGCTCTCTCTTTAAATATTTTAGATAACTATAAGCTAAAATATATTTTCGAGAAATATAAATGTCGAGAATAAAGTTCTTTGAAATATACATTTTACTCTATGCCAAAACTTAATCGATAAAAGCGATCAAATTTTAAATTTTCTTCACATTTCATTTAATTTAAGTGTATTTTGGATTACGTTTTTTGGTGATGTTTGATATAAATTTGACTGACTGTTTTGACTAAATGTTAGGATTGTTTATAAATATATACTTTTTTCTTCTTCTTTTGCTGAGATTTG
This sequence comes from Drosophila emarginata, assembly GCA_037075365.1. Lineage (NCBI taxonomy): Eukaryota > Metazoa > Arthropoda > Insecta > Diptera > Drosophilidae > Drosophila > Drosophila emarginata. The sequence goes on from JBAMCD010000296.1 coordinate 7,546,429, forward strand.
CATAACAAAGCATTAGGATCTTGGCGGTTTATTTATGCGCGCATGTCGGCGTTAAATTGGATAATGGAAATTGGATTCGTAGCGGTTTTGCTTAGAATAAAAACAAGAGAATCACCACAAGGACCACATCTCTCTCCTTTACCATCACTTACTATCCCATGTTTGGGCCAACTCACCGGGGTTGGGGCATCCACCAAATCGAATCGTTAGAGCCAAGAGTTCTTTACTATGTGTATTCTAACGGCCCTTAGGCTAAAGTAAAATGAAACTTGCACTGAGTTGCTTGGTGAGGGGCACTTGACTTGATTATTAAGTATAAGGACAAGGACAAGGATATAACAGTACAGGGCAGGGTAGGTTAGGGCAGGAGAGGTAAGGTGAGGTGAGGTGACACGTGTGGCATGGTAAAGACCATGCCGAACAAACACCTGTTGAGATTAGATAGTACAGAGACAGAGGGGAAAAATAGAGAGGGAGAGCGAGGGAGAAAGACTAGACATGGTCTTTTATGGGAGCCATCTGCTCCTCCCAACTGATGGTGCCTTATTAATATTAATGAGCATATGGTGGGCAAATGCCAAACGATGCTTACGTCCTGTACCTCTCACCCATTTTCAACATCTCATCATCCTCCTCGTTGGTGTTGTCGGCGTCAGAGTCAGCGTCAGCGTCGGCGTCGGCGTCATCATCAACGTCATTTACGACGTGCGAAAATAAATATTTAATTATTTATAAATCATGACCTGACCAAACTCAAATCCCAATCTCATGGTCGCAACATGAATGAGTATGTCGCCATACTTATGGATGGAACACTGAACTTTTTCTCTTCTTTTCTACCCTCACTCTCATACACGTGCACGTGCCAATTGCTACACATGGCTTTAGTCTGTCTTGATTTGTAAGTACATAGATAAATAATATAGTAACTTGAATTATTTCTGGACAGGTAACACAAGAAACAACAAGCCCAAAAATAAGAAATCAGTAAAAATAGCAATTAATTGTTATTAATGCTTGAAAAGGTACAGTTGTGTTTAGACTCAACTATTTATGCAATTCATTTCAATTCAATTTTTTAAAACTAATTGAAAGTTCTTCACGAAAGAGTTTCAAAAGAGTTTTAGCCAATTAAAAATTACAAAATACAGATGGCAAATCATTTTGAAATTGGAGAGTTGAGAGAGTTATTTCTCCTCAAAATAAGTACAGTTGTGTGTGTTTTAGATAGTTTTATTTAACATCTTTAAAAACCTTAATCAATGAAGAATATTTCGATAATGACTTAATTTTAAGTTAACTAAACTATTTGCCAAAGTTAAATTTGGCTTGAAAGAGATTTTCTAAATTGATATATTTATCTAATAAAATGCATTCATTTAATTGGTAATAAAAATTACACACAATTAAGTGATTTGAATCATTTATTTATACACCTGAAAAATAAAACCAATAGCCAAAAGTCAACAATTTTACCATTGCCCGATAGCAGCAATCATTTGAACTTTGAGTCGTAAAATAACATTAATTAAATTAACACTATTTACAAAATTGAAACTTTATTGATAACTAAATTCAAATGCTATCTATGCCCTTTGGCCAGATATGTATAAATAAATATATATATATAAAATGTTATGCACATTTATCAATTAAATTAGTTGACATAAGCCGCTTAGAGTTTTTTTTTTTTGTTTCTAGTTTTGTTTGTTGGACAAGCAAATATCAGAAATGTTGTTTTAATTAAACAAATTGTTTGCATAAAGACCAACAATTATGTCATGATTTTTATGCAGCACATGCAAAATCATACACACACACACATATATATATACACCTACACCAACACTTTCACCGACACCTACACAACATTATCTTGGGTGTAAATTTATGCGAAATTTAAGCATAGCGCAAAGAAGATAGAAAGACTCTATGAATGACAATGACTTTGGCCAATGAGTAGGATAATAAGCAAAAGAGACAGATATAGAAAGAGAGAGAGGGAGAGAGAGAGAGAGAGAGAGACAAAGCAGAAACGAAAACTTGTTTCAGGTGGACAAAAGAGAATGAAGAAAATGTATAGAATATATTTAAATATAAAAATCTACTTAAATTATACAATAAAGTAGTGAAAAATCATTATGTGCATTTAGAAATTGCCAAGCTTTTGTATAACATACTTTATGGGGCATTAAAATAGCCAGAAAACAGAATAGAGCCAATTTCAGTAAGTCTTTAATTTCTTTGCTAACTGGCTAACACTTTATTTTAGACATTTTCTCATTTCTTTTACTAGTATTTGCTTTTACTCATTAAATTCTCTCAATGAATGCAGCTGCCAGATTACTGTAAGAACATGGTTAAGCATTTTATGGCCATCATTGACAAGATGTCTGTTGCCAATTGATTGCTAACCTTGTTTTCATTTTGACCAAGAGGCAGAAGGTCTTTTCTGAATGCCTGATTATCTGGCCTATCTAGTCGAATGTCTGGCTAATGAAGGTGAACTGGCTATTTTGTGTTTATCTACCTGACTGAATGTGTATCTGTGTATCTGTGTGTGTGTAAGTGTGTCTGTGGCCATTATGAAATGTGGCTGCATCTTTGGTCTAATACCATTTAGCCAAAAGTCGTTAATCGCATCTCTCTCTCTCTCTGTGTGTGTGTGTGTGTGTGTGTGTTTGTGTGTCTTGTGTGTGCTGACCTACTTAAATGAAGAGAAAGCTAAAATAACCAGAGAACTCATAAATTTCTCGCAATTCATGCAGTTTATCTAACTAGGATTACGGCAATTAATTAATCAAGAGAAATTCTATCTTTTTGTGAAGAAGAGAGAAATGGTTTAAGGGCGGCCAAAAGATTGACTTCCGCCATGACCTATAAACTTTTGTATTAGCCTTGGCTCGTGGCAAACAAGTTTGCCGGTTTCTATTTGGTTTACTTTTTCTTTTTAGTTTTTTTTTTTCCCGTTTGTTGGCCAAAACTTGTCTTTTGTCTAGTTTACGGTTGAATTCGGGTTGTTTAGTAGATGTTTTGTGGTTAAACTTTTACTCAATACCAAAGATTGCTTGCCATAAAGAGGATATATATATATATTTTGTATGTGTGTATGAGTGTGTGTTGGAAAATATCTGTTACAAATTGCATACTAATTAATTCATTGGTAAAATTTGTTAATATTGATCAATGGAAATGAAAAGGTATTTGAAAACTTTGAAATTAAGATAGATAAATGGAAATTTTTTAAATAAATATAAAAAAAACATCTCAATTGTTAGGCTTGGAATAGAATTTTTTTTCTTTTGTTTGTACTCAATGTGATTTACTTTGACACTTTGCCGTACGTTCCAAGTCAATATAACTTTGCTTTGATTCTATCTCGTTCTCTCCGTCTCTTTAGCAGAGTAATCTAGCTCTATCTTTGTCACACCAATAAAGTTCAACTGGAAAGTGCAACAAGTGTTTGGCCGTTGAAAATTTATCGATGGCAAAACTTGCTTTCGAAGTGAATTACGACAAGTTCTCTTTTTTTTTTTTGCTGCCTTGGTTTTTCTTTTTTTGTTTTTTTCAGTCTCTCTTCTGTCGAGGACTTCTTTACTATACGTATGTGTGTGTGTATGTCGGCCGAAAGGAAGATAAATGTCTTCAAGTTGTCAGACTCACTTTTTACCCTTACCAAGGTATATCCATATATACAATATATATGTATGTATGTATGTACATATGTATGTATGGCATATAGGTGACCCAAGTTGTTTGTTGTCCATGAATGAAGTTAAAAAGGCGGCAGAAACGATCCCCGACCAATGGGTCTTGTAGTAGTGATAGTAGTATAAGTGAAGGAAAATTTAATTGTGCAGTCGTGTGACTAATTGAAAAGTTTCAACTTGAATGATGAAAATAGAAAACTTCACACAGAGAGAGAGAAAGAGAAAACTGTTAATGAAACTTATTTGCCTGGATTGACAAGCAATCAAAATTGATACCAATAACAAAACTGAATTGATTTTCAAAATATATAGAAATTGTTTTTAGTCTAATTGATAAATGGATCGAAAAGCATATTATTTTTGTTGTTGTTATTTACTGTTGTTGCTTTCCATAAAGATGATTTGTCATTTTTATTGTACATCAATTTTTTTATGATATCATATTTTATGTACTAGCGTCTCTCTCTCTCTCTCTTTCTTCATCTCTCTCTCCTCTCTCTGTCATTTTTTCTATGTTTCTGTTCCGGTCTCTTGGTTTCTTGGCCATCATTTTTATGGCCTCATGTTTCACTTAACTAACATTGAAAGTTTTGTGCGTGTGCCATAAATTTGTTGGCACAATTTCGGCTTAGTCATGTTTGACTAGTAGAAATTTCAATGATCTGCATATCTGGTTATACATAGTTATAGGTTCATGTCCCGTTTCTCATTCTATTTACGATGTTGACCTCCATATTTGACTATAGTTACGATTTATGTGTGGACAGTGTATGTATATGTGTCCATTTATCGCACCATCTCATGTCTTCTTTAGCTGTCGAAGTGTCCTCAATGTCGCAAAGAAACACCACGAAGCACGAAGCAAGGAAGGAAAGAGTAAGTGGAATAAATGAAATAGCAGAAGGCTGAAGAAGTGCTGTTTGCCCCATAAATTTATGTCAAATAAGCCTTTGCTCTCTGTCTATTGATACGTACATATACACAATATCTATATCTAAATATAAATATATGTTTCTTCTTTTATATATATATATATGTATGTATATACATATATGTATGTATAAGGAGCACACACAGTTTGTTACTTTTCATAGCATTCTATGTACATACATTTCCTTTTTATCATTTTATTGTTCCCCATTCGATTGCCTCTTCAATTGCATTTAGCTTTTTTCTGCCTGATTCTGTTTAACATTTCGTTTTTTTTTTTTTTCCATTTCAATATTAAAGCTTAACATTCTTATACAACTTATATATTCGTATATATATATATACGTATATATCGCTTTTGAAATTTAGATGCCATTTAATTGTCAAAGTTTTTGGTATACATTTGTCCACAAAACCATTTCTCATTCTCAAAATTACCATAAAATTTGCAAAAAACATTTCGCATATATTTTAAGCCCCTCGATCACAATTTTAGGCCAAAATTTTCCAGCAATAGGATATGATGGTGGCAATCTCCAGGGGGTTGAGGACTATGGGGTTGTCGGGTTGACATGGCTGACAGATGTTGCAACAACAATCTAACCAAAAACTAACCCACAAAATGTTGTAGAAAAGCTAATTGAAATGACAGGGCTCAGTGAAATGATTCATGTTAACTTTTTGTTATTTTTGTTTTTAAACTATGAGTTAAAGGGGAATCGACAGTTTGTTAATATCGTGGGTTTTTTTTTTTTTTGACTGATACGATATTTTAGTAAATTCTTTATTGATTTGAGTTATGCCCCCAGATTATTACCAGATATATAAAAAGATAATCGACATTGAAATCATCTCCATTTTAACCACACAAAATTCATAAAAAATTCCAAATAAAAAGTTCAAAGAGATAAAATAAATAAATACGATATTCATACATACATATGTCAAACAGATTTAATCATAAAAATGAAATGTATTCGGTTTACTTTGACGATAGTTAAAATAACTTATTTAAAAAAAAAAATGAAATTTGTCTATAATTGAAGCTTTAAAAATTTCGTTTCTCATTGCTGGCACTTTGTATAATGAAACTACCACAAAAATGCAATGCCACGCCCATTAGCCCACCATAAACACATACACATGGCACATACGTACATACATACATACATATGTGAATTTTTGGCCAACTCAGCAGGCAACTGAACAACTCAACTCAGCCTCGAAGTGAGACTCGACCAACCGTTGATGAACTGTTGACTGCTGTCTGCTGAATCTCTATTTGAATGTGGCGAAGCAGCAGAACGAACTGAAATTCAACTGAATTATGCAATGGCAAAACCAAAAAAAAAAAAAAAGAAAGAAAGATAACCGTAAGAAGAGTGAGCGAGTGAGACATACTGGGGAATGAGTGAGCGAAAGAGATGCATCAGCAGGCAAAGTAGATTTTCATTTTGGTCCTATGGTGTTTATATATGTGGTTGCCCAGTTTTCAGTTACAGCCAGTTACAGTCACATACAGCAGCAAGTAAGTACTTTTCCCTCATGTGTTATGGTAATTGCAAAATGTAATTGAAGTGCTTGGTGCTGCTTGCTAGTCACTTTTTGCTATACAGAAGCTAAATTGATTGACCAACCCTCCCATTCACCTCTCCCTAGAAAATTGAAGAGTCCATCTACTTTAAATTGAAGGTTAGCTAATGGAATGGGCGGAACTGCAAAGAAAAGTTTTGCAATGATAGTTAAAAGTATGTATGTATGTATGTATATATAAATATATAAAAGACCTAGTCCAACTTTATCTATTCATTATTAAGGAATAATTTTAAAACTAGTTAATATTTATTTTGTCTTAATTAATTGCAATTACCGCATTTTTACAAAAAGCTTTTATTATTCAAGAGTCTGCAACTTAACGAAAGAAAATAAAAAAGATTTAATATCAAATAATTATATCATTGATAAGAGCCTGAATAAAAACTTTATAATTCGAATTTAAAAATTAAATGTCACGACCAGTTGGGAATTGTAAATCCTTTAACTGGGTATCACTTACCCTTAAGCTCTTGACGTGGCCAACATCTCCCTAGCCTATAATTACCAATTGGCCTCCTCATCTAAATTATCAAATTACCAGGCACGAAAAAGTTTTCTCTTTTTGGTATTATTTTTTTTTTGTTTGGAAATTTCATTTTTAATGTCGAGTCCCTTTTTGTTTTGCCTTTTTTTTTTTTTGTTATTTTTGTATTCGCCTTTTTTTTTGTTTGCTTATCCTTTTTCATTTGCTTTAGCTGTGCTACCTTTTGCCGGCAATTTCAATTAAAATCGCTTGAGTTTGGCAAAAGGCAAAAGGCGAGATAGCACTTGATAAATTCAATAGGCCAACTTTTGATAGGGTGAAAACCAACATAAAAATAAAAAATATATAGCGAACGGAATGGTACAGAAAATTGTAAATCAAATACAAAAGGTCAGCTCAAGTGCTGTCGATGAACAAAAAACTGAAGAGGCTATGAATTTAATTTTGGAAAAATTTAAATAAATGAAAAAGAGGTAACCAAGGGAGAACTTTTGCGGCCATTTTAATGGCCAAGTTTTGTTGTGCCAGCCTTTCACCTAACCTAATCCAGCCAAACCGAAAAGAAAAAAAAAGAAGGAAAATGGAACAAAGCTAATTCAACTATTTGAAAATCGATGAAAGTTTTTATTAAATAAATTAGTTTCAAGTTTCATTGATGATTCGAGGTTTTAGCCGAGGTTTTCTCTTTCTCGCTCTCTCTCTCTCTCTCTTTTTTCTTTTTTCGAATTAATTTGATTATTTGGAAAAAGTTTGTTCATTTTGAGCTCATTATCTGGCCATTTTGAAATAAGTTTTTTTGAGGCAATGGCAAAGTTTTTCGGTTTAGTGAAAATTTATTAGTTTCCTTTTATAAAAAAATAAAACCATTCAATAGAAGGGAAGCAAAATCAAGTTAGCTTAACGACTTTGAGTTACTCTGTAACAAACACGGACACTCTAACGGACACCCTATCCGCTTAAGGATGATTTTCCTGTATATATATGTATATATAATGTTTGCCTTTTCATCTGTCTGGAATTGATTATTCAGCACATTTTTTGAATAACTTTTGTGTGTAATTTTATTTTGAGCAAATATAAATTTAAAACTATTTTGCAAAGCAAAATTTATATAAAATTGCATTTATTTATTTAGCAACAATAATAATCTATTGTTTTACAGAAAGAACAATCAGACATATTTAACCTTTTCCCACTCGTATCCTTTATAAAACCAAAAATTCGCGATGTTTAGCTAACAAAAACGAGAACAAGAGAAAAACCCAAAAGAGATACAACAATAATAGAAATTGTAAATGTATGAATGAGTAATGTGTATGTGTGTATGTTTGTTTACACGCGTGTGTGTGTGTTTGTGTGTGTGTGTGTGTAATACTGATAACAATGTCGATTTAATTACATTTTATTGACGCTGACTCTGAGAATGGTAGCTAAAACCACCCGACCCCGGCCATAGACAGATGCCTTTGGGTTGTTGCTGCTTGCTGCACGTCATCGACATTATCATAAGCCCTTATCAAATATCAGAGGCACATTATGCCACAATAGATACATAAGTATATATATATATACAGATAGCTACAGATAACTCATCGTTATGTTGTTGTACTCATGTCGAGTATTGTTGTAATTTAATTACGCCGCCATTCTCCACAATGGGTGACAAAACTCCACATTCCCAAAACATTCTGAAGTGAAACAGTAAATAATTTAACCCATAAAGTATTTCGACTATTACACAAAGTTTGTTCAAAATTATAAATTATTAATTAATCAACAATGTCGGAATTTAATTGTTATTTGCTTGAAAATGATTTAATACTCCCTAAAATTGATCATATTTGGTTCATCATTTAGGATATGTCTAATCTAATAGTTTAAGAATTTATAGTACATATAATTGCTTCGCGCATAAACCCAAATACTGAAATACATTGAACAATTTATAATTACTAAAAACAAAATAAATTACTAACAGCAAGCAAAACGGATTAAAAATAATAAAAGGCTTAACAACTAGTGTTAAAAAAAATGCTTTTATATAGAATCTTTTCTTTCAACGGATCTTTTTCTAACTTTGTGTAAAATTTTGAATAAAATAAAGCAGAATTATTCGTCCCCTAAGTGAAAAAGGTTATATTTAATCATTTTAGAACATTTTTAACCATTCTTTAAAGGCCTTTTTTATTTTTTTTTTTTTTCATTTTTTCCCTAAACAACACAAAAGTATGCTATTGTTTTAAAATTCAACTTGTTGTATTGGACTTGCAAAGACTTGAAGAATTCTTTTAGTTTCAATTATTAAAAATGATAAATGACATTTAAAGAATATTTCATCTTCGACTTATCTTAGTGTTGAAGGTTTGTTTTATAGGTTTTGGTGAGCTGTTTTTATTGTTGATGGTCGTTCGTTGGTTGGTTGGTTGGTTGGTTGGTTGGCAATAATCACGTCATTACTCACACAAGCAGAGGCAAGTGCACGTTGGACACACAGAACAGACGAACCCCTCGCACTCGCACTCACACGTATAGGGTACAAATACAAACACATTATGTAATTACATTTAATTATCTGCATTGAGTTTGTGGTTTTTTCTGAGTGTGTGTGTGTGTGTGTATGTTGGGCTACCCTAGGCAATAGCTCCTTGTCCTTTGTTCCCTTTTTCCCTTGTTTGCCTCTGGCCCATGCTTATGTGTTTATTAATTCAACTTGTCTTTTATGTTTGCCGACACGGCTTGTCTCTGTTGAAATGACGTATATATAGACATACATACATACATACGTGAGTATGTGTATTTTTGGCCCCCAAATATATGCTGCATTTTATTTGACAGCCACTGCAGAGATTCCTTCTTGTCTTTTCATCACTGCACTTTTCGACAAATCTTTTGCCTTTTCTTGTTGTTCTTGTCTCTTATTTTGGCGACATAAAGCTTTGCGTTCCAATATCAGTAGAAACATACAATATATATATATATATATATATATATATATATATATGATTTCATTGGCCTCCCTCTGAGTTAAGTGGGCAGCCAAAGAAGAACAGAACTTTTCATCTCGTTGCCTTTTGCTGGAAAATATAATAAAAAGTCGACAAAAAAGGCAAAAAAAAAAAAACAACAACAAAAAGAAATAGAAAAAAGAATAACAAGTCGTGGGTGTTCTGTTGCTCTCTTTGAGGTTTCGTCTTTTCCATTTTAGCTGCCTTAGGATTTAACTTGGTTTATTACAATAATATGGATTATTATTAAATAACAACACTTTTCCTAGCATAACTTTTACTTTAAATAATGTTGCACGAAGAGGATAAAAATTGTTGCCAGAAAAATTATCAAAAATTCAAGAAATGAAAGTCAATTAAAAGCAATTTGTGGGCTTATTTCAATTATTAAAATTATAATTAATAGATTTAACTTCTAACAACTTTTTAATGTCTAATGTTCTGTAAGAACATATTTTAATATTATTTTATGCATGTTTTACACAAGGAAAGACAAAAAAATGCATATTATGTTCCCTGATTCTCCATATATGGAGATAAATGCTAATATGAATATGCCGTAGATCCTCTTAAGAAGAATTCCTATTTTCTCAAGTATATAATCATTTCATTTATAGAAGCCATTCAATCAGAAACTAAAGTTATTTAAAGGCATATAATTTAAAAGAGTTCAATCAATAAGTAATACATAAAATTTTGATTGGCTTTTGCATATCTATATAGGTATTTTATTTTAGAACTCCATAACCGAATTATAATGAAATGAATTTATATATGTGTATGTATGTATATATGCTATTGCTAAATTAAACCGTCCAATGATTACACAAATTTAGCTAAAATTCTGACAATTGTATGAGCTGTTTTCCTATACCATTCACCAAATACACACTCTTATATTAAATAAAGTAAAAAATATAAACATAAAAACAAATGTATGTATATATACATATTACGAATTTATATATTAGAATGCCAAGAAGAAAACGTTCATTTGAATAAAAGTATTTGTATTCATTCAATTTGATTTTCTATGATCTTCACTTAAGCCACAAAGTTTTCTATTATATTCAAAAATAATTTTAACAACGTATGAATTGGTTTATTCTCACGCCGAAAATTACTTTTTTATAAAAACATAAAGGATGATCGAAAGCGAAATTGATCATTCGTATTAAAATTTCCGTTTAGTTGAGAAAAAGTTGATCAAATATTTTTTGTCGAAGTTTTCAAAATGATCCGGCGAGATATTAAACATAACTAAAAGGTTACACTTTGAAATGAATTGTATTGCACAGATTAATTTAAAAAATTACTTGCAGGTTATTAAAAAAAAAATTTTTTTCTAAACTCTATTTAAATAAATCACAAATACTTGAAATATCTTAAATATTAATTGTCTCAAATCTCGAACACAGGAACGGAAAAGTTGGTAACGTTATGAATGCGAATGTGAATATCAAGACATGGTTGAGTATGTTGTTTACACTCACAATAACACTCAAAATTACAATTACAATTACAATGAATAGCAAGAACTCCCAAGTTGCCGTCAAAAGTCAAATAAAATGAAATCTTTGCGGCATCGCAACAAATGTTGCCTTCACTTAACCCAAAAGCCCCCTATAATTTTTCGTCTTTAATTTGACACTTTTCTTGGTTCATTATCATTTTTATTTCCATTTGTATTTGCATATGATTTTTAAGTATTTTCTTTCTATTTTCTATAATATAACGATTATGTGAATAATAGGAAGATAATTACCTTTATAACTTTGTGCTTTCGAATTTTCGCTTTAATAGTTTTTCAATCTTGAGATTTGTTTTCAAAAACGCACAATATTTGTAAAGTGTTCATTCAAATTGTTTTATATGTTTAGCACTTGATTTCTGAATAATTTTGGAATCTCGTGTTTTTAGAATTCTTTCAAATTTCACACAGTTGATTTAGTTCATTGTTTTTTTTTTTAATTTTTTGTTTTAAATACTTTGTGTTTTTGGTTGATGCACATAGAAATCAAATGAAATAAAATTATTAAAATTTATACGGATGTTTATTAAAAAAGATTGTTTAAAAAAAATAAAAATAAAACACTGTTTCAATATTTGGTATTTTTGGCGGAGGAATTATTTCAAACACGTTCGCAGTGCTTTGTTGACAGGCAACGACTGAAGCCGCTAAGGAAAATCAGTCTCTAAAATCAACGACGACGACCTATACAACGCCACGCAACGACGACGACGATGACGACGACGCCGACGACTACTACGAAAATTTCAACGATTGAAAGATGATTATGGCCACGATGATAATGATGATTATGAGGTCGGAGGATTGGCCAACACGACGAGAAACAGTAGTGAGTGGGTATAGAATCCGATGTACCGATGCTAAAATCAGCTGTTTCGGGCCCACACACATAATGTTGAGGCGAAAATGGAGGTTACTGGTTTTTGTGGGCGTGCTTGTTGAATGGGTATTGTTTTTGGACAGGAACGAACTCCGAATTTTGTACATGAGCTTCGGCATGTTTCCGAATCCCTCATACCATACCGATTGCATTATTCCAATGATGTTGGTATATAACAGTATACTGTTAGCCATGTTAACTAACTGTGGTCTCTAACATTGCCAAAGTCTTTCAAAATGTTCGTATTTGTTTGTTTAAACGAATTTATACAAAAATACATATATGTATATGTATATATTTATTTATTATTATTATTATTTTTTATTATGGCTATTGGAACGTTTCATGTTTTATTTATTTAATATTTTTTTTTTCAATTTTTTTCAATTTTTTTCTTTTTGTTTTTTGTACTTTTATGTCTGGTGCGTATTTGTTTATAAACAAATTATGTTTGTTTGTTTGGTTTGCACCTTTGGCTGGACGGCAGCAGCACCAGCAATAACAATCAAAACCAATTATTGGTAATAAATCAGCCATCGATTTATGAAAGTGTCAATGAATGTCTGTGTGTGTGAATGTTTTTTTTTTTTTTTTTTTTTTTGCCTCTATCTCCTATTTTTTGTGTTGTTCTCTTTCAAGTCGATTGAAAATCGTATTCAAATTCAATTTGTTGTGACGTCAAAGGTGTGATGATAATTGTGTGTGTGTGTGTGTGTGTGTGTGTGTGTGTGTGTGTGTGTGTGTGTGTGTGTGTGAAAAAATGGTTAAAACAATTGTTCTCCGGTGTGTGGATCTGAATTTTTACCCTATAATCATGAAATGTGTGAATGGGTATACATATATTTATGAGTTTATCAAAATATATAGAACAGAAATAAGTAACTAGTTGGAGTCTGCCTTAGATCAGTTAATTCAGAATAGAGAAATATTTAGTTTGTTTTAAATATATTAATTTATTACTGTGAAAATAATTAGTAAGATCAAAAATGAAATAAATGTTATATATACATCTAATTTAAAAAAAGTTCCAAATATAAAATTAAATGCTTAATGAGCCTTTTTTGGTAGCGATATTATATGTAGTAAAATGACTAATTTCTTAATCCTGTTAAAAATGCTATATAATATTACTTCGTTCCCAATCCGATATCTTGATTTGAATCCAATTATTCTGCATGGTTACTGGAATTACGTTCGAATTTGGTATTTAATCAGATACAAGTGAATTATTGATCGCTTCAAGCTTTACTAAAGTTTTTTTTTCTAAAAACATTTTTTGGTTATTCATTTTTTATGTTAGAGTAAATTGCAGTCGAACCCAAGCTTTTATCTCTTTTTTTTTTTTTTGGTTTTGGTTTTCTTTCTTGTTATTTGCAAATAAATAATTAGCCATTTGGTTGTCCGTGTTGGGGCTTGTATGCTTAATATTACTTATTTCAAATGATAATTATGATGAGTGGAAAATGGCGCAGCAGGGAAATTGTAAAAATGCGACAGATACAATTTCGACAGAGAAAATTGTACAAATTAATTATTATGGAAAATTATTAATGATGGGGATACCAATCTCGAATACACTTAAGAAGCCAGCAAATTAAAAGGTAAACCTACTCATACACTGCAATTATTAGCCTAGAGTATCTCAAGGACTATGATCGCAATTCCAATCAAAGTAAATTAACACATGTGCTGCTTATCTTGCTCTGATTAATCACAAAATATTTACATAAATATTTTTATTTTTGTTGGTAGCAGTTTTACCTTGTGCATGTATTTGTGTGTATATGTTGCCTGTAGTTTATTAATGCTGTTAATTTTTAAAGCCACTTTGTCTATAGCTCTCTGAATCCCATAAATTTTGTATTTATGCGCAGTTTAAATATTTTAACTGCACCACACGGAAGCACTGAATAAAAAAAAGGCCCCCAGCAAAAAGAGGAGGAAAAACTGCATTAAAAAACGCACACACACAGAAATACGGTAGAAGACAGACAGAGTCACAGATCAGATGTAAGAAGCATCTCGGCTATAGAGTATTCTTCAAGTACTGTAAGCTGGTTGAATTCGCTGTAATACAATTTGATGGGTATGCTACATATACTTATACCCTATACGAAAAACGATAAAATACGAGTGAAAAACGTAAAATTGAATGGTAAGAAAACAATACGAAAATGTTATACGAGTTCGATCGAAGGATATGGACAAATGTGTTGAAAATTGCTTTCCAAATAGTTTAACATATAAATTTAATCAAAACACTAAAGTTTAACTTATGTTAGATTTTTTACAATTATTTTATCAGACTAGTTTTCAGATGTATTAGAAAATATTCTCTAAAAATTCTCAATCTACAATCTATTTTATCTGTTACCTAAACGTACTTTCTTTTTTTTTTATACAAGGGTATAAAATTATTCGATCTTTTTGGATTTTCTGGTGCTTACCTTACCTTTTCATGTTATTTTATTTACATTATTTACAGCATAATAAACTGTAAACTGTGTAAATGTTGTGCATGTTGTTTGGTCACGATACAGGACCTGCTGCCATCGTAGACAGATATTTACCCTATCCTTCTCGCGTTTCCCCTCCCCCTGTCACTTCCACGCTCCGCTATTCTGCTAGAGCATCCTTTGCAACTCCTTTTATACGCCTGCTGAGCCTTAAAAAGTTGCAAAAAGCAAACGGCCGGATTGTTGGCATTTCTCTTAATAAAGAGTAAATTAGCTGAAGCACATTAAGTTGATGTGGCAGGAGAGCTTTGGCAGCATCATATTCTCTATAGTATTTCTCGCCTTCATCCTTCTCCTTTTTTTATATATTTAATTTTTTTTCTTTTTTTTATTCTTAAAATTAATTTTTACGTTTTTCGTACAGAAAGCTGCTGCTGCTGCTTCCTGCCATTTGCTGTCGATTTTATGTTTTGCCATAAAATTTTAAAGGCAAATTTCTCTAGATATGCGCAGATTGTTCATATGAGCATGAGAATGCTGTCATAAATGGTTTGACTAGGCCATTAAGAAGTTGGCCAGTAAAAAATATATATATATTTTAATAGTCGGTCAGCTGCATTTTAAGAGGGGCAAAGACTAATGGTCCAATTGCAAAATGTGATGGTAAATTGAACAGACAAAATGAAAGAAGGCAGCCTTTATTTTTTAAAAATTAAACGTTATTACCAACAGATTTTAAATATATAATTCATACTGTAAAATTGAAGAACAATTAATTTTTTTTTATTTCTTAAAACATTTGGCTGTAAATATATTAAACCGATGTTACAGATTCGCAGATTATTTTTTACATACATTAGAATAGAGAATTTAGCAAGTTGTTGAAATTTCACAACAGTTCCATTATTAGAAATATTCGATTCCATAAAGATAATTTTCATATTGAAAATTATTGAAGCATAAGGTTAAGTCCATGGAGAGAGGATATCAAAGAGTGGTCCTATTAAATACAAATTGATATGGCATCATTTGCTGTGTTCGCTTTTTGTTGCATGTTTCTTGGCTTTTGAGTTTAAACTGCAACTTCCTTCCTGTAATTTATGTTTCCTCGCCTTTTTGCCATTTTTTTTTTTGTGCTTTGCTGGCCCGTGGTTTCTTTTTATTTTTGGTCAAGTTTTTCTTTTTGTAAATTGCCAGCTTCATTAATTCATTTTAAATTACACGCCATTTTGTTTCGTGGAAATTATAGGCAAAGCCTCGGCTTGCCCCCCCTCAACTTAACCAGAGCGGCATTTGCAACGTGCCTTCAATTAAGATTTTTTTTTTTTTGCAAAATCATTCGATTAAATGTGTTTTAAATGACTTCCGTTTCATTATGAGATTTGTTGTTCTTGAATGGTGTGGGGGGTTTTTTAACAAACCCATGTCCCAACCTCCCTTCCAGTGTCCACACAATAAACAGAGAGGCGTGGTCATCTGTATGGATCAACTATGCAAATTTTGTAACCTTATTAAATGAGTTTTTAAATATTTATTTTTTTCAATAATTTTTGTTTACCCCTGTCGCCAATCAAATATAAATCATAATAAAATTAATGTGGAACAATATTGTTAATTAACATTTAATTGCATGGTAGCGAAGAGAGAGTGGTGGCAGAAAGAAGATGTAAGTTAAGTAAATGTTGAATGCCATTTTATTATTGTTGATTTTACTCAGGAGCTGAAAGCCTTTTGCTAATGGGCAATCAAATAGTATTTTCACATCTTTTTTTTCTATTTGCTCAACACTTTTGCATCACTTTTCAGTTTTGAAATTAAGTGCTAGTCACATTCAGTTTGTCAAAGCTAGGAATTTTTCATTTCATTTTCAAAACAGAGAAAGAGTAATAGAATGAGAGAAAGAGAGAGAGAATGAAAGAGAGATTAAACCGCAAAGAAATTTAAAATTGTATAGTTTTTTTATTACCCTATTAAATTTCTTACTGCATATTATTTATCGCTTTTTACTTTTTAATGTAATAATATACAATATACATATAATGTGAATTTAATTCAAGGATAATTGCTCATGTACTAAGTTTTAAGTATTAAGACTAAAAGTATTAAAACCGGTTCAAAAAAGTAACTAAGTTAAGGAAGAGGATCAGAAGAATTTCACTAAAATTATTCTGTTATTCTTGAGTTTGAGTTTTAAAGTTGGAATTATGTTTTCAGGAATACCATTTGATCCAATTAAGTAACATTTTCATTTCTATCAAGTCAGACGTCTGATCAATTTATAACATTAACAAAAATATTTTTATACTTTTATTTGCAAAGCTATTTACATTTAAACGACAAAAAAGTGTCAAACATTCCTTTTGGCTGCAACAAACCAATTGGTCATTTAAATTTATTTATTATTTAAGTTTGCACTATCCAGAATTTCTTCTGTGGCAATATAAATTGGTTTCAAATGTTTGTGCTTTAAATTAGTAAATTGCTAAATGATTTTGTCTACAAAGTTCAAAGCGATTGAAGGATTTATTTTTACAATAAAAAATAAGGAAAATTATTAAATATATAGTTATCCACTTTCTAGCCTTTCCAATACCTGATTAACAAAAGGAAAAGTTAATGAATTTAAATTATGGCTCACAAATGTTAATTATTGATCTTTCTTTAAGTCTAATATACCCTCTTACAATATTCTTCAAAGAGTAACAGACTTTGCTATAATTAAGTTCAAAATGAATCAAAAATGCGAACAATTCTCATTTGGCTTTGTTCATTTTTGTTCAAATGAAATCGAATATTTGTTAAAATTGTCACAAGAGATGTGCAGATTTTGTGAAATGTCAATGAAAAAAAAAAAAAAAAATAAAAAATTGATAGATATCGCACTAATATAGTTTCTTTAGTTTTTTCCGAAAATTTTGACTCTGCTTTTCCTTTTGGTTCTTTCCTACCCCCCCAAAATACTAACCAAATGGCTGGGGAAAAATCTTGAAAAAAAATCACGTAGTATATTTGCATATTTATGGCATATTTGGAGAATATATATCCAGAGGGTAACTTTTGACTATCATACATACTCTTCACCCCTCAGCCATTCCCTTTAAAGACAAGGGCCAGGAATATAGAAGCTATCCTCCGGAGTGATTTAAGTGGCAAATGATGCGAACACGTGTTGGATAACTCTAAAAGCTACTGGAGCGTACAATGAGTGACGACGACTGAAATCAACTGGATGAGTGAGTTTATTGATGAGCTATTTGTTATCTAGTTGATGTTCGTTGGCTACTGTCCCCCAGGCAACACACAAACACACACAGAGGCACACAACCACCCACACAACTATTCAAGATTCAAAGGTTAAGATTCGCAATTATATTGGGCAGATGGAAGCTAGCAAAAATTTCAAAACATTTTGCAATAGCATAAAGAAACCATTTAAATGGTGTTTTTATCGTAGCACATACCCACTAACATACGCATTTATATATATATATATATATATATATATACAGATGGAGTCAGGCGCCCCTCTTTGAAACCAATGACCCACATTTCAAAAGCTACAAACACAATTCCAATTCCACTTGGAGTCAATGTACAATTAACCCAATTGCAAAGTGTTGTCAACATGCGGCAAGAAAACGCGTGTTCCCTGCGTTTGTTATGTAATTGAGTCTATACATGTGTGTGTGTGTGTGTGTGTGTTTAACATTTCCTGCTTTTGTTAAGCAATTTCCGCTAGCATCGGTTTTACTTTCTTTTTTTTTCTGTTACTTTTTTTTTTGTATTGTTTTCTAGCAGCCAAGCAAAAAGTCAGTGTTTATGCAGCTACCATAGCTTTAGTTTTAGACATTGACTTGCATTTGCATAGCTGCCACAGCTATAAAAACCCCAGACCCCGGGCACAAACCTTGTCAAACGTTGAGCCCAAGCCCAACTTCATTTTCAATATGTCACACAGCTAATGGCTAAGCCAACTCTAGCCACAGACTCGATGTTAGCTCATGTTGACATGCCAAAGATTGACACACCACCTGGCACGTTACCTTGGGTCAACATGGCGTATGAGCAATTTTAGTATGTGTGTGGTTGTGTTTTTTTTTTGTTTTTTTCTTTATTTTTCCTTTCTTTTTGCACGTGCCAACAGGTCATCACCAGATTTTGCCATGCTCTGTTGGCTGACTGCTTGCCTGCCTGCGTCTGGGCAAGGTCAAGGTTAAATGGCTTGTTGATTGATTTAAGTTTGTCTATTAAATTATCACCAGTATGCGCAAATGCGCAGTTTGTGTTAAATCTATTCAATGTCCCTTCCTCTTCATTCCCCTTCTCATTCCCAATTAAATATACCCGATAATATCTATTCAAATTAAAACATAGCGTGACTTATCCTGAATATTTTTCATAGCGTGGAAAATCCTTTCGAATATATGACTACATGTATGTATGTATGTATGTACATATAAATATACAATAGATTAACGTTACTCAATTTATGGTTAATAACCACATTTTAATGACTAGCCATCATTTCTCATTGGAGTTCATTGGTCTTGAAATTTTTATTGCCATCAGGATAAAAAACGTTTTCCGACTTTAGCTTTTTCCCTCACTTTTGTCGTTGCAAGAAACATGGTCAATGGTTGCCATATTTTTCACACAATTCAGAATGCATGGCTTTCTAATGGCTGCAACTGCAACTGCATTTCCATGATGATAAATAGTCATAGTCCAAGCAATATCCAGAAACCCGAAAAAGGATAATTTATGTACTGGCAAATGTAGAGCATGTGAGTAAAGGATCGCATTGAAATGGGAAAATGTCTCATCCTTCTTATTTCTTTTTCCGCAAAGAAGAGGTCATGCAAAGAGTGAGTTTATATATATATATATGTATGTATATTTTCTTTTCCCTTGTATTAGAAGTTCTTTCCCCTCTCTCCCAAAAGTATGCAACACGCAAAATAATTTCATGAATTTCAACGACCTTTAGCCCCGCGACCGCCTAATTTCAATCGCTCAACGGTCGACCATCATTTAATTTATATGCTTGGCCAACTCCTTTTGACGTGGCTGACGCAAGAGGAAAAAAAAAAATTTAAAAAAAAAAAATTCGCATAGCGTATTCAGTCAGCATAAAAAACCACGCAAGCCGCGGTGAGAATTTGTTTACCCTCTGCCGGTTCCGGCCTCGTATTTTGCTTTTCCCGTTGCTTTTTGCGCTACTCGAACTCGTATTTGTTAAATTGAAAAGCATCGACGTTGGTTACCGCTGACGACCGCTGAAAAGGCAGCCGGAATTTTCCCACCCAACAACAAAAAAAAAAAAATAAAAGATGTGCACGAAAAAAAAAAAAAAAAGAAGAAAACCGACCAAGCGCAGAACTCTCAGAGTAATTGATGTTAACGCTGGTGAAGAGGGCTCCAAAAATGTTTTTGGCATTGGTTTCTTGTTTAGTTGTTCCGCATGGAGTTTGGCCAACGGGCTGGCCGCTTCTCTATGTAATGTTGGCTCTTAAAGTCGCTACTGCTTCTCGATTCCCACCTTCTCCCCCGCTTTTATGCATCTACCTCCTAACCACCTAATCTCCTTTCAACTTTTCAACTTGTAGTCAATCTTAAAATTCAATGCATTTCATTGAATCTCCTCTCTGGTAGTGTGTGGGCTCTGTGAGGTGCTTGAAAACTCATTTCAATGATTACAAATCGTTTGACCGGGGCAAAAGAATCAAACAAAAAAAAAAATATAAAAAGAAATAAAGAAAAAAGGAGGAGTAGAAGGCAAGTAGGTGGACATTGGCAACAAATAAGTAACACGTGCAAGAATTGTCTGGTTAAAAGTTTATGCCACAGTCAAATCATGTTTTTCTTAAGTTGTGTAATAAAAAGTTTAAACGAAAAATTTATACATAAAAGCTAACAATAAAGAAATTGTTAAATTAATTACAATAAGTTAATTATTATTTGTATATAAATAAAAAGATTAACAGATTATTGAGAGTAAAATATTATGTCTGATCCAACTAAATCAAGCTTAGTTCAACATTTGGATAATTTATTAGCTAACCATATAACAATCATATTCGATTTTATTTCTATTTCTTTACAATATGTATATTTTTATGATATAACAAGTCGATCTAGGAACTGTTCTAAGAAATCATTAATGTTTGTGACAGTTATTATTATCACTTGGGTTTTCTTTTTATTGTGTTTCTCAAAATTGATTCAATTCTTTTCAAAAGTTTTAATTTAATAGTTAGCCTACTTTTTAGCTGCATATTGCTAATGATATTACCAAATTTCGCTTACGTATAAACATTTCATTCTTTCTGTGTGCGTGTATGTGTGTGTGTGTAAGTGTGTGTGCAAACTGAATGTGTGGGTGTGGCTGCTTTGCGCGTGCCACCATTTTAAGTTCAAGTGTAAATAAAGCCATAGCAAAAGGCGAACGTGAGCGCACAAAAATTGCAATTACCCCAAGGTCCCACCCCCCTCGCATCAAGATGAGGAAAGATGTGCGGCAAGGCACAAACTGTAATGTCTCTTCCCAGCTCCTCCTTTCTCCTTTCCCCTTCCCCCTATTTGTGTCTGTGTGAGTTTTATTCTTTTATTGCTATCTCACCTGTTTGTTTCAAATCGCAGCGTATTTTTATGGCCTCCGCAGTCAAGTGCAAATAATGCAAGATGAGTGGAAGCTGTGCCTTAGGTACCATAACAAGGGGAGAGATAAGGAAAAATCGGATGAGAGAGAAAGAGGAGCGGAACGATTGGTTGAATTCTATTCATATCATTTTATTGCATTTATTGGCCACTTGGCCAAAAGGAAATGAAATTTATGTTAAAAGCTTACCAAAGATCAATTTAAATATTATACTTCTTTATTCTTGCATATTCATTTGACTTATTAAATTTCAAGTTGCAATTGAACAACAACAATAACAATACCAATGAATTGTTACTTGAATCCACTTAATTCGCATTCAATTTTCCCCTGCCCCCCGCCCCACCACCATTTACCAAAGCATTTGATTGAATTGAAACAAAAACAAAATGCAGAAAAATAGATCAAAATTAAACATTTCAAATGACGAGTAGCATAAACTATTTGAATTGCTATTTAAATAAAACTTTATCGATGCAATGTTAAAATTAATTAAAATCTATAATAAGCAATTTTATATTTAGCATTCTATCATATACTTTCTGCCAAATCAAAATTGAACTATTACTATTAGTATATATATTCTCATATATGAGGGCCATTTAAAAATTAATAGAAAAAAATACGATTTTAGATAACGAAAAGCTTTTAAATTTATAACTTCATTTATCTTTCGTAACGAATAACTTTTTCGATAGATATTAAATTTGTGCTTTATTTTGCAGCTGATTTATCAGCTGCCATTTATTTATTCTTAATTTATTAAACTATCTTTGCGTCTCTAATAAATAATAAATATTTTATATATAAATGGAGAAATTATTATCAAATAAATTATAGTTTTGCGAATTTAATAAACACGAATTTTTATGTTACATTTAAAAAAAAGTTTATAAAAAATTGAAAATAATTTACTATCAAATAAATAATAGTATACAATTAAGTTTAAACTATAGCAGAATTCTCTTTTCCCTGACAATAGAGATATTATTTTCACTTTATTATAGATTTACTTCATTCTAGTGTCCAAGTGAGATATATTAATATAACATTTCAACTATTTATATTTAATACTTAGACTAGTCAAAAGTATTGTATTTGTAAATATAAATCCAAAGATCTCGATTAATAAAGTTTTCTTCACATAGATATAGTTGGTCTGGTTAACAGATCGTTGGTTCAATGTGCATCGCTTCAAGCTAAGTTGTTCCAACTGTAAATATATATTAATATTATTTCTATTAATAAACCATCTACATTATTTATATATATATTACCACTAGGAAACTTTTGCTACGTTTGCAACACTTCCGTTTTCGTATTGATCTGGCCAATTCTTGGCTGTTGAAGTAAGATAAGATCTCTTGTTCGAAAATGTATATGGTGCGTGACATAAGTAGCACAGAAAACATATTTGAATACAGAAAGCATATCGACACAGTTTGCCAAAACATACTCCATTTACCAATCGCAAAAAGCGTATATGTGGTGGTGAACCAACACGTAAAGACAACTTCCGATATCAATCTACTGGTATTGGAAACCCAATTAGCGCATTGTATATATTCACGTAATTTTACCAATTTTCGAAAATATTCCAGACAATGACTCCTCTTCAGCCTCCTGCGTCAGGGTGGACGTTTGATGTACTTATGCAGTGATTTAAGGAGACTCAAATGCATTATCATGGCCACATCATATAGATAGAAAATCAAAAAGCCACGACCAAAGTTAAAGGCTACTGCACAACTCAACCATATACCTCGACGGCTAGAAACCATAAGAGACCAATGCGCTAGTTCTCTTAAGAAATGGCATAACAGACGATAGTTTGATATTTTAACAACCCGTCCAAATAGCTGATAATGCATATGCCATAAATTCAAAAAGAGATTCAGCAGGTGACATAGATCTTGGCTATGATACACCAAATACAAGCCACTGCCAATTATTCCTGAATGACGAAACAACACAAGCGAATATATTGTGCACTCCTTTATATGGACAAAATCGAAAGTTATAGTAAGGGGAGCCAAGCTAAACATCATAATTGCTGGCCCCATTAATGGAAAAATTACCAGAAACTGAACAAACTTGACATAATCGTGCCAAATTTTTGAACTAACAAACAATTTCCGATCACACTTATACTGGAATTCATTTATAGCAAAAATTTTTCCGAGTACGCTTAAAAGTTGAAGTAATACACAAAAAAGGTTGTACTCCATTATGACACGACTTGAATGAACAAATGCCATGTTCAATCGATGCCTTGTTGCTTGGCTATGTCTCCAAAATAAATGAAATAAATGTTAATGGATTTAATGTTTCCATAACCAATTACTACTCATTAAACCCCCTAATTGACCGGAAATGTTTATATAACCTTTTATGTGACAGGATACCTTTCCATTCAGAGAAATTAAGATTCGTTATATGATAACATTTTAGACAAATTGATATAAATATATTTAGTTAATTCCCTTGTTGTTTCGTTTTATGAACATATTTTGCCTATTGAAAAAATATTTCAAATAACATTACGCGGTTCTATGAAAATTAACAGAGGCTTGTACTTAACAGTGAAGTTTGAATAAACAGTGGGCGGTTGTATAAAGTTAACAGCGACTTTAACTTAACAGTCCACATATGAACTAACATTGTGCTGTTCTGTTAACTTAACAGAATTCGCTGTAAGCATAACCCTGGCTGCAAAATGCATCTGGTAACTCTGACGTCTTGAGCCGAAGAGATCTAAAAATTGCTAAGTCATCAATAAAGATATTCTAAGTACAACAAATTTTAAGTGTTTTATTTTTAAATTAACTTTAGTTATTCTAAGTGATTTTTTTTTGTGAATTAAATTTAGTCACATGTTTCCTTTTACTAATTATAGTTTTTTTTTTTTATTTCGCAGATGTGAAAGAAATTACCCCCAATCTTTCTGGACTCAAAATGCATAATAAAACGATTTCATCTAGTTTACTTAAAACAGTTGAATACTAAAATAAATCAATTGTAATCGCTATTAACCAATATTTCTTTTAACATGCTGCGATCGGTACTTGGAAATGAAAACGTAAGAATATTGAAATAATAAAAATGCTTTTCCTTTTATATTATACTATTATATATTTTATAATTTCTCAGATCTGGTGGAAATCAAAAAAAATATACCTCATTTGAAACACACAAACTATAAATATTATCTGGTGATGAATAAATTTAAATAATGTTTCCACTCCAATATACATACTAATTATGCTGGGATTCGGTAATGTTCAAATGTCTCTTTTCTGGTAAGTGGCTCAATTTATTATTATATCTAATATTGATTTAAATTATTTTAAGTTTTTAATTTACTTTCTTCAAATTTTAAGTTGTCCGATTTCTGCAAAATTTGTATCATTAAATCCCAGATCAAATTGACCAAACCGGTAGTTAGTAATTTTCAGCCATATTTGTGGATTAGACTCATTAGAAACAAAACATTACCAAATATCCATCCAATTATTTTGAAAATTAAACTTTGTTTCACATAAATGAAGTTTAGGGCTGTCGGAGAACGCTCCTCTCGATGGCAACGTTGAAAATGTATTTCCTCTATCTAAAAGAAATAATATTATATATTTTAGATTTAATCCGTATTAATCTTACAATTAATATAGTAACAGACCTTTAAGAGCCTCCAATAGCGCTTAATTCTCGGTCTATGCAAAATTTGTTTAATTTCATGAATATAAAGATGATGTAAAATTTGACATTCCATTTCATAGATTCGATTAGCCATATAGATAACTTGCAACATATTCGATGTGAGAAAAACGAAGGCCAAAAATAAAAGTGATTCTGATGGGGATACAATGCCACTTAGCATGTATACCACTCCAAATAGGGCAATAAAACACATTTCTATAATTATTCGAAATGTATTAAGAATCCAAAGATATTCTTGCAATTTTTTACGCATTTTTAATATCTGATCAAAATATTGAAGGCAAAGTGACCAGTTGATTTCCCGTTCCCGCAAAGGGAACTGAAATAATTGTGCCAATGGTTGAATTAAATTATAATGCCATAGCATTGATACATCCGATATATAACAACCGATTGTGTTGCGTCCATTACAAAGTAAGAAAAAAAACTGCATCCAATGAAATTGATTGAAGAACATTAACGGAATTAAAAAATGTATCAATTCACGTAACAAATGAGCCCGTAAACTTAATTTTGGCACTTCAAGTCCTTGCCGAAAGACCTGCCAATGCATTTTTCTCAGACTCATAAATAGATTCAATAATTGGCAAACATCTTTCGGTTGATAGACTAAATACCATCCACTTGCACTCACACCGAAAATTCGAAAAAATAAACAACATATGCTCATATATGAATTGATATGTTCCAGATTCGGAGATTTGTGAAAATCAATTAAAAAAAATAATAATAATATCATAAACCACATTATAGGCCAAACAAATAAAATGTGACAAATTTTTGCATAGAAATGCCAAAATTTCGATATGGCAAACACTTGATTATCCCTATTATAGGAGAAGGCATTGAAGCCAAGAATTTTGATTAGAACCTGAATATGGTACAGCATTTTGTAAACTAAAACTTCAACTGCTAGCATAATACCACTTAATGTGTAGTCATTTCAACATATTGAAATCGATTATGTTTTCAAATTATCATCAGCATGCAACATACTACATACTAATAGAGCTAATCATTTGACCATAAACTGAAACTGGGGAAAAAAAAAAGAAACAGTAGCTGTTAATTTTCATACCATGAATATTATATATAAATATCATTTTATTAATTTAGTGTTACTTAGTTATTACTAATGTGCAATAATTGTCTTGATGATATGACATTCTGCAAAGATAGACTGACCAGAACCATGACGTGTACAAAAATCCATTCAAATACTTCCAATAACAAAGATTTTCTCTTGTATATATAATTGAAGAATGACAAAGAAGTCTCTTGTTTGGTGCAACGATGCAAATGCAATTGCTCTAGCTGGAAAATGAAAAACAGAAAAAAAAAGGAAAACAAAAAAAGCTAAATCAAATGGATTTTCATAAGGTTACTCACCATTTTCATTGTCCAATTCTGTTTGACATTCGGAAGACGTAATATTTTATATAAATCATGCATATAAAATTGATTGAAAATTTTTTGTTCCATTTCATAAATTTCATTTGCAAAATTTAAAATCAGTAGCATATTGGAACTGAGATAACAGTATATGATTGCTATATAAAATCCCATAGTTGATTTCCAATTAATATGTGTCCCCTCGATGAAAAGGAATCCAATTAATGTTATGGAAATAATTTCGGTAACTAATTTTGAAGTGCTGCTTATCCATATGAACTTTTGAATTGATTGCCGTAATAGCAACAGGTATTTAAAATAACATAATAAATCGGACCAATTTAATTTCAATATCATTTTTTCACTCATTGAACGGTCCAAATATTTGGATAATGATTTGATTAGAGTATAATGCCATAGTATGGCCATATCGCCGATAGAAAATAAAATCATAGTTCGCATATTATAAAGATAATCCAATGGTGCCAAGGTAAGTTTTCCACTGAAGAACGTATGTGTAACGTATGCAGAAAATAATTCACGTAGTAAACAATTAATTAAACCAAATTTTGATACATTTACTTGATGACCAAACAATTGGCAATGCATCTTCTTTAGAATTACAAAAAAATTAATTACTTCTTTCAAATTATTTGCACGATAAATTAATAACCAACTTGTTCCACAAGTGCCAATTACACGAGAAATTACATAAACGATGCAAACAAAGAACAAAATTTGAATAAAATAATAATCCCTATGTGTAAAATATCCATAAAGTGGAATTAAAATAGTTTTAAATGTATATGGCCATTCGACGAGCCAATGAAAAATTTTTACATATAAATTCCAATATTTTGAATGTACCAATATATGACTATTCGATTTTAATTTAAACATATTCAGAGCCAAAATGTTAGTTAACAAAATTAAATAGAACCACATTTTCTTCAGTTCAATGAATGGCAAACAATAATCGGTAGAACTAGCACCGAAGTGAAATTTCATGAAATTTTTTGTCCATTATTGAGTAATGAGTGTAATTTGAAATAAATTATGCATTTTATTATTGTAATAAATCAATTGTCAGTCAATTACAAAATTGAAATGTGGCCTCATTCGGTTGCTGGCATTTGTCCAACTGTGAACGGCGAAGAGGAATAATCGCTACCAACTAAATATATCGAATAATATTTTTGCTCCATCTAAAAAGTTAAAACCCATTGTAATTTATATCATTTAATTTCATTATTTTGTATTTCATTTTAAACTGAAATTACGTTGTCAATGTGCCATATCTAAATGAGATATTTTTTATATATAGGTTCATATCATTTTTGCTCTATTTAATGCAAGCAGAGTTTTAATTGAACTATTTAAAAGTTTCTATAATGTGTTATTCAGAAATTTTAATAAAAACTGAACTAATGCTCAATATATTCAGTTACTTTAGTCATTTAGAAATGTGCTCGGCACAATACAAATTGTATAAACTGTAAGTAAACCCTAGAAAAATTAGAATATCGGCCTAAAATTCTATTATAGAAATGTTTAAATTTTTTTTACCGCAAACGTTTGCAATCCAACTATAGATAAGGAGATATTAGTAATAAAAATGATCGCCTAAAAAGGTTGAACATATTCATTGAGTTTGGGTTTGTAGCATAATTAAATACATATATACATACATATTCTTGCCTTTTTTTTTTTTTTTTGATTGCTATAAATCAAACTGGACCACTTAGCAATGTTAATGGGTTTCGATTATTTGTTCTCAAGTCGACATTATACCCATTTGAAAATTAACGAGTATGTAGCTCTGACATATCCTGAACATAATTAATGCCATTCCGTTACCATCAGCTAAAGTAATTTGTGTCTTTAACTAAATGCTCCTTTTATATACACACACACACATACGCTTTCTCTATCTCTCTCTCTGTCTATCTTTGTTGTTTTCTTTTATATGGATTCTTGGCAACACATGTATCCGTTATGAATTAATGTAAGCTCACTCGGAATACATACATATATAGATCCTTGTACCATACTTTCATCCATCTATCCATCCATCCATCCATCCTTCCATCCATTCTATGCATATTCATGTAAACGTGCTGAGGCGTAAATTTGGCAGGCAGCATGAGGTCGAGCAAGGCCAGTGAGAAGGAGAATGAGAATGAGAATGAGGTGGAGTATTTTGTTGGAGGGTTTGTGGTGTCTGTCATTCATCATCATCATATGGCGGGGATACCAAAAAGTGCTGCCTACTTTTAGGCTTTGGGCCAACTCAGCTAGCGAATGGGTGAGTGAGTGACTGACTGAATGACTGACTGCCTAAATGAAAGACAGTTCTTAAGAGTGCTAGCGTCCGTTTTAGCCATCATCATCATCATCATAATCATAATCTTTGCTCTGTGTTCACACCTGAACCAGCTGTCACTCAGTCGCGATCTGTAGCGAAGCGTACGTGATAGACGAGTTTGTGTTCCGTTTAAAAAAAAAAAATGTTCATTTTCTTTTTTATTTATTTATTATTTTTTTAACACTGGTTAGAAGAGGACTTCCGTAGTTTTCTAACAACCTTTTTGGCATCATTTTAATTTGACTAATTTGCGTTGCCAAAACAGCAGCAGCCGGAGGCCAGCCTACAATAAAACTTTGGCGTGGCATTCAAAAAGGATATGTTTTTTAGCTCTTCTTCCTCTATATTTTGTATATATTTGTTGTTTTTGTTGCTACATTGTCAAACGAGGCAAAAATTAATCGTGGCCATTAACTTTGATTTATGATTGTGAGTTCTGTTCAACAGCTGATGAAGTGAAGTGAAGTGGAGCAAAGTGGTCTGTGTATTTGTGTGTGTGGTGTGCGGTATGCGGTGGCAACTCTGGCAATGTCTAAGAGAGGAGTGTCAGAATACATACATTTATTTCTAACATTTACTTATTGCTTGCCATATTTTCTACATATTATTTATAGTTTTGTTACCATTCATCCTTAGCCGGGGGCTGGGCCAAAATGCCATCTGTATCTGGGTGGTAACAAATGTTTCATTCGGGTTAATAGACGGTCAAAAGTATTTGTTTCCATTCCTTCTCTTTTCTTTATCCATGTCAAGGGAGTGGTAATCAATTGGTTGGGTGTGAAATACTTTAAGCGGTCAACAACAACAATAAAAAAAAATGTTATAAATCATTTAATGACATGGGGAAATTAAAACGATAAACAAACTAAATATTGAAATTAAATATCATTCATCGTATGCATATACATACATTCGAAGACCTAATCAAATAAAATATAATTACTAGCTAAAACTCTCTATTTAGATGGATAGGTTTGGGCTGAATTTAGTTAGTAAATCTCAAATGGGACTAATGATTGAATTAAAAATGACTTATTTTTGTGCAATATTATTTTAATATTTAAGTGAAATTTATCAAATGTTAAAACCAATAAAAATATAGTTTACGGTTTGATAAAGCAAATTCTACACATGAAGAAATAGTTGAGATATAATACTGTACCACATTTGATATTGTCATTCGATTCTATTCCTTTTGTTTAATTATTTTCTTGATAGCTTCGGATTAATTTGTTATTAAATATCTATGGCAATTATTTTTCTATTATTATTATAATCCAAGATTCTATAAATTACATTAATAAGTACAAGATAATTGCGACTTTTATAGTTTGTCAGTTTTGAAAGTTTTCATTACATGTTAATTATGAGATTTTATTTTGCTTTCTCTCTAAATTAATTTATTTTCGTAAATCGTGTCAAGTGACAGACCCAACTAGTTAGTTATGTATGTATATTAGAATATTTAAGACTAACAAAAACCATTTAAGGGGCAAATCGTATAACTTGTTTTCCTATACATTTTTTGTGCAATATTTTTATATACATATGTACATATGTATGTATGTATATGTAATATGTTATGCCACAGCTTGGGGCAATTACAACAATTTATGCCTGCTGGATGAGGGCGATGTTCGCTAGCTTCAACGTTAATTTGATTTAAACACATTTGCTGAGTGAACCTTTTCTTCTTGGCCAAGCGGCTGTGCGGCAATTTGCTCATTAAATTTAATTTGAGAGAGCCAAGGGAATTTATAAACAAAAGTGGGTGATGGTCTGAAAGGGGATTGGTTGGGGGTTAGGTTAGGTAGGTTAAGGGGTATGCAAGATGCAAGGGGGCGAGAGTATAGCATTTAGAGCCAGAGCGCCACACAAGCGCCATAAATTGTTGTCTGATATTTCACACATGCTGACCACACACACACACACACCCGCACAACCATTAGGATAAGTACAATAACAACAATAGATCTACATGCATTTCAATTTGGACCGAGTGGCGCTTCTAATAAAATGCTTAATTTACCAGAGACCAAAACCATACACTATTTTTAGACTAGCCGATCTACCGAATAGATGTATGTATGTATATAGATATATCTGTATATGTATGTATATGTGTGTGTGCGTGTATAAACAAATGATGGGACCCTCCCTCCATTTAGCTGAAATTTTATTACCATAAATATAACAATTTGAGTGTATTTGCGCAATTTGGCAAATTTTTCTAAATATGTCTTAAATGATTGACTTGTGGTTTTTCAGATCATCTTTTTCACATCTTAACGATGTAATTGGAAAGATGCTTTTCACTTTTCACAAATCAAGTAGTAGTTGGCAATTGAAAAATATTGAAAATTTTCCAGTAGCCAGATGGTAGAAAATGATGCTAAGAAATCTAATAGTTTTTATTGCCTTGGCTCAGCAATAATCAACAAAAAAAAAAAAAGAAGAAAAAAAAAATTACATTATTATTATGCGTATTATTTTTTTCTTTTGTGTGTCATTGACTTTTGCATAAATGTAATATATTTATTTTTATATGCAATGAATTCGCCACACCCTGCCATTCGCCCCGCAATCACCAAGCCATTGGCCATCTTTGATAATTTCAACGAAATTTTAATACTCTTGCAATAGTTAAAGTTCCATTAGTATCCAAACTATTTATAACTGATAAATTACAAAATTTATTTTCATTATTAAATATCTAAATAATGTATTTTATACACTTTACAGCTTTAAATCATTTTTTTCAAGGTAAACTTTGATAGAAATATTTCGTTGTAGACCCTTTTTTTGTGGAAGGGTGTATGAAAAAAGGAAACATACAATCTACACAAATACCGACACACACACACACACACACATACACATGCTACACATTTAAGCCAACATCAACAGTGGCAAGGGCATATGAGATGCGGATGGGGGGGAGGGAGGGATAGCAGTGGCAACGGCAGCAATTCTTGTCTATTTCCGGGTTTGTGCGCCATTATTGTCGCCCCCGTTTTGCCTCTGTTGTTGTTATTCCTTCTCTTGGTGGTTATCTAAACGTTTCGTTTGTTTGCTTTTTGCATTTCAATTTTTCTTTCTTTTGCCTTTTCTCTTTATATTTTTTTTTTTTTGTTATGGGTTCTTTCTGACTTTCTCGTTTTTTGCCCCGCCCCAAATATTTTTGGCAGTGTGCAACATTTTTCCATTTTGCTTTCCTTTTTCTGGCATTGGCCGCGCGTTATGCCTCCAATTTTTTTTTTCTCGTTTTTGTTTTTTTTATGATGATTTTGTTGATTTTGCTTTTCCGCCACAAACAAAATTCCATTTTCACCCAAAAAAAAAAAAACAGACAATAAAATACTCTTTTACGAGAAATAGTTGTGGTGAAATTATTTGTATTTAGTTTGGATTAGTTTTTTTTTAAATTTTTTATTATGATATAAGATATATCTTCTCAAAGTTATTTGTTTATTATTCTTTTTGTATGTATTTTTTTTTCTTTTTGCATTTCCGATTTCAAAGTTAAAATGCATTGGATAGAGTATGTTTAGCAAATGGATATCCAAATGGAAATCCAAATAGAATTTCAAATAGAAATACCAAAGTCAGCAGACATTAATATGAGTACTTCAATTCGTGATATTTTGGCCATATGAGGACTTAAGCCCCTCTCCCTTCTCATCAATGTACTATGAGAAGTGAAAAATCAAAAAGAGAACGGAAAAATAAAACTTTACTTTAATTCATATATTAACCTGACCCAAAGTAGAGAATCAAGAATTGAAACATTTAAACGCTTCATTTGTATGAATTTGGATCAAAAATCAATAGGATTGAAATCAAATCACTTTAAATCAATTTGTGACCAATTTTCTCCACCTCGTTTCTCTAATTTATAATTCAGGATGCGAGTAAGTAACTGAAGGATAACTCCGACTCTAAAAACAAAAGAAGAAAAAAAAAATAACCTAAGCGCAAAATAATATGGCAAATAGATAGAACGGCAAGAGAAGCTGAGAGAGAAGAAGAATATATATTTTATAGAAAAATTAAAACGATAAAATTGCGAACCCAAGGGGGCACACTCGGTGGGTTGGGGGCAATGTGGGGAGCACCAAAAAAAAAAAAAAAATGTTCTTTTGGGCTAAGGCAAGCATATTTAATGAGAGAAGAAGAATGCCAGGACAGAAACTGAAAATGAAATGGTGTGGGAAGGAAATAGAAGTAAAGGGAATGAATGGGATAGAATGGAGATGGGAATGGGAATGGGGATGGTATCCTAGGGTTCGACAAATACATACATACATACATACATACATATATTGTCTTAGCAACAGGCATAAAATTAGCTTTTGTTTATTTATAAAGTTATGCGAGAGATGTTCTTGGTTTCTCTCTTTCAACTTATTTCTATTGGATACCCTATACCTGTAAGCAAATAAAAGAGTATATTAAGAGAAGAAGCCTTTAAATTTCTTGATTATCATTGATAAATGTAGTTTTTAAATTCTATATATCTTTTATTCACGATTCGTTCAATTGGCCATAAGTTTGTTTGAATGGTCCATTAATTCATTCGTCCCAATATTTCATTTTGGATCTATATAAATGTATTTTATAAAGTATACTCATCTACTGCGTATATTTACTTTTGACATTTTCTTTTATAATTTTAATATAATTTGTTACTTTAAATGGAAAATTGTTGGCAAATTCCATTTAGTTGATAGGCACGAAATATGTTCAAATTGATGGCCAATTTACCATAATAATAATGATGTATACAATATCTCTATATATACATAAATCTTAATTTATATTATTATCCAAGTTGATTTTCATTTAGATTTGCTATTATCATATTTTTATGACATTGAAATAATCAGAGAACCTGCAGCGTTGGCAATAATCTGCTTTATTTCTCATTTCAATTCACTTTTTTTTTTTTTTATTTTATGGCATTCGCAGCCAAACAATGGCAATGGCAATGCGGATGCGAATGCGGAGGTTGAGGTGAAAGTGTAGTGGGAGCGGAAATGGGTGGACTGCTGGGAGTTGTTGTGTCGTCTCCTTTAGCTCTCAGACTTTGGTCAAAATCAACAGCTTCAGGCCATGCAAATGGCAGCGATATATATAGTAGATATATATGTATGTATGTATGTATGTATGTATGTATATAAATACATATGTATGTATGTATATATATGTAGCTCAACAATATTATTTTCTATTGTGAGTGGGTTCTTTTTTCTCTCTTCTTTTTTTGTCGTATTGCTTTTTGTCGCTTCACTCTGCTGGTGACATGCATAACGGGATTTGCAAATGCTTCTTCTTCTTTTTTTGTTTTTTTCTTTTTTTTGCACTAGGACGGACCATGAAATGTGTAAACAAATCAGCCAAAAGGATGTTGTCGGGCAAATACTCATACTATACAAACATTTACTACCCAGACAGAGATGTGAGTAAGCTTTATCTTCCATTTGAATATCCTGCGCGACTCCCCTCTCAGTGATACCCTTCAGGATGTTTGCAATGCAAAATGGAAACCAAAAAATATTTCAAATGAAATGGAAAAGTTTAAGGATTTTAGTTGAATTTTGAGTGGCATATAAAAAGTGCTTGGCACATGGCAGTTGAAATCCGTTTCAAAAACTCTGCAATAAAATAAATTAAAAAAAAAAAAAAAAAAATTGAAACTTAATTGCAAATGTTTATAAAAAAAAATAGACAGAGGCATAAAAATAATTAAAGTAATTTATTTATAATGAATAAATAATCTCAGAGAAGAGACTGTTGATTTAATCAATAAATTTATTGATTAATTAAAAGTAAAAATATAAAACTGATGCAGCTAGTTTCAGTTAACATTTTTTCGCTAGATTTCTCTAACAATAATTACTTTCTTAATGCATTTCATAAAAACAATTTATTTTTTGTAAGATTTAAAAGCTATAAGAAAAATCTTCATCTCTTTTAAAGGGCTAGCTTATATTTTTCAACTAATTACCAAGTATTTAAATACTTAATGATTTTCTTAAGACTGTTTGTTGAAGTTCCTTTAAATTTTCTTACTTAATCTCCCTCCCACACCGCCATCCCTACTCACTGCCAATGGATGTGATAAACTTGACAGATTTTCTACACTCTCTCTTTGAGACAAACATATTGGCCCAGACAAAAAGACTCATTCCACATTGTCTTACACAGACATACTAACTATGGCTATGAATCAAATCAACTAGCAACGGCGGCAACGTTTAGAACAAAAAAAAAGAAAAAAAACAAAAAAAAAAAAAAAGAGCTGGCTTTGGCTGAGAGCAAAAGTCTCATCTCGTCTCAACGTTGAGCCTTCAATAAAACTCAAAGTTCGAGTAATTGCCAACAGACTGGCTGGGTTGACTTCATAAAAATGCCATAACTTGGCAGCTCCTGCTATTGCTTCAGCTTCAGCTTAACTCTTCTTTCTATGCTTTGTTTTCTATATACATTTCTTCTCTTTTTGTGTTTTTTTTTTATAAGGTTAAGTTTTTGTTGCCCCACATAAATTTGCCAATTTGCCATAGCATTTGGTTTATTTCACGTTTTTCTAATACCTTTTCAAACTAGGGTATATTAACTATGAGAGAAGGCAACAAATTTTACTATGCAAAAAAAAAATAATTTATTAGGTAAAGATTCTTCAATTGTTTGTATATATATAGATCTTATATAAATTGCATAAAATAGAGGTAAATATATAATTAATATAATGGAAATAATCTATCTGGGTTTGGATATAAAATTTACATATATTTTCTTATCATTTAATTTTGATTAGAAATTTTTATTTTTTAATTTTTGTTTTTATAATATTTGTTTCAATAAATGCATTAAAATGGAGCACCTGTCTGGGTTATACTTATACATAGGTGTAATTAGTTTAATTTATATTAAAATTAATTTATGTATAATATTTCAAATTTGTGATGGGTGTTTTATAGAAATCTTGGCAAACCATTTAGCCAAATCCTTTAAGTCAAATTCAAAGGGAAGCACTTTTCATGGAACGCTTTCTTTCTGACTCTAAGATTTAGACCTCTTTAAAAAATTGGTATATATATATTTATATAAAATTCGAAAGATAGGGTATACCAAAGTCGATGTTTAAGTTTAATCAACAAACCGATTTCTTTGATGTTTTTCTTGCTGTTTTTTTTTTTTTTTTGTTTCTACTATGCTCAGACGATGTATGCGTTGAAGGTTTATGCAAATTGCCAGCATTTGATGGTGTGCGATTTTTATGTGTCCAAAACGGGGGGGGGGGGATAATGGGGAGGGGTGTAATGAAGTTGGCGGGTCGTTTGAAATGGTGAAATGGCGTGAAGGCGTCACGCCGTGGGACTGTTTACAAAATGGCCAAATGTCATATACAATGGCAATTAACCCAATTGTTTTGCTGGCAGTGTTAATTTTGTTGTTATTATTATTATGATGATGACGATGATGATGATCGCTTGATGGCGTTCCACTAATAAGTATGCAACAAGCGAACATCAAAACATAACAGCAAAACATTTACAATGGAAATTAATGAGGGGGCTACAACATGCAGAAGTGAATAATGTTGGTGGTGGAGGAGGAGAAGAAGAAGCAGTGCGAAGAGGGTGGAACAGAAGAAATCTGACATCCTTTGCTAACTTCTTACCGCATACTGGCTATGGTCATGCAAATTGCCATCAAGTGTATTTTTCTGTTTTCCTTTTTTTTTTTTTTTGTTTTGTAAGAGGGTGGAGTTGAATTGAATTGCACATGCAATTGGACAATTTGTAAGGGATTTATTTAAATTTATTATTATATTCTCAATATAAACTGTGGGTCAAGTGTTGGTTTGTAAAAAATCTGCAAGATTCAGCAATTATATAATTATATATGTTCAACAAAATCTGGCAACTAATTGCCAAATATTTTTATTAATAATTATCAAAAAAAATGTTTGCCCATGTGAACACTAAAAAACAACACACAAAGGTTTAATAATTTTATTTAATCTTTAAAAACTATTTTTTACATGTGGAAAACTTTTTCCCTTGAGTTTAATGGACGGATTTTATGTTTATTATAAATTTTCTATGATATTAATACGATTGACGTTGTTTTCTTTTTACCAATGTTTTCTTGTGTTCTCACTTTACCCAAATTTTTTACCCTTTGTTTTCCTTTTTTATTATTTTGATATAGATAGATATTCTGCAATAGTTTTTTTTTTAAAGAAATGTAAAAAAGAAAATATTTGTTTATATACATATGAAATAACATTTACCAAAGCTAGTTTTATTCACACTTTTTAACTATTCCCTTTGAATACAATTTTTTCACATACATAATTGAATAAAGTGAAAAAATTATAGCAATCCTATTGAATTACCTTTACATTACGAATGAAAATACGAAATATCAAGAATCAAAGTTAGTTTCAAATAAAACAAATTCAATGAAAATGAAAATAACTGAAAATTATGTAAAAGCAAACAAAAAGTCAGAAACAGCAGGAATATCCTTTTGTGCACACAATACAAATGGAATTATATCATCATTTTATCAATCGCAAAAGAAAATTTTCTGATTATTACCCGCTGAGTTATGCTTGGATTTCTCTTCTTTTGTCTGTTTTCTCATATTGTCAATAGTCTACTTTTAGGCACTAGTAAAATATTAAAAAAAAACTCTTTAAATACATTGCAAATCTCTATATTGTTTCAGATAAATAAAATTTACAGATAATTAAAATAAATTATTATTAAATTAATTGCTAAATTGAAAGGTGTTAAGCAATGAGAAAATGTTTTGTTGAAC
Source organism: Drosophila emarginata (assembly GCA_037075365.1). NCBI lineage: Eukaryota > Metazoa > Arthropoda > Insecta > Diptera > Drosophilidae > Drosophila > Drosophila emarginata. Next base: position 7,583,985 of record JBAMCD010000296.1, read on the forward strand.
AAAAAAATATTGAAATGAAATATTGAGGAAATTATTTATAATTGTTATGATGTACTGCAATCGGTCAATAGATATCGAATCGGTGGCCAGAATGGAATCGGTGGATAGATTTCGACAGGTAACATCCCACCAAATGACTTTCTCTTGCTGTAGAGCTCTAAAAAACTTTCACTATTCCCTTTTTACCATCGTCATTGTCACTCAATTTGCTGGCCTGACAGTTCTAAACTGTTTTTTCTTTACTTTTTTTTTTTTTTTTTTTGGCTAGAACAAAAAAAAACTGCAATCAGGCAATGACAAGTGGCATGGAGTGAAGTGAAGGCATGTGATGGTTAAGCCAATGGAACAAATGTGACCCTTAAACCTTGTGGTCCAACAGATGGGGCATAATTTGTAAATGTCTCAACATGAAATCAAGACCAAAAGAACAAACTCTTTTATGCAGTCAGTATGACTTGACATTTCCTTCCATCCTTCCATCCGTACTACATCCCTACAGTCTACAGTACAGCCTAAAGTTGGTGGACACGAGACACAGGACACAATTGGGCCAACGTTGGAAAGCTGTTGACAATTTGAATGAATCAGCGGCGGTATGGCAAGGCAAGGCAAAGTAAGTTAAGTTAAGGAAAGGCCTGGCTGAGTTTTGGTCCAGGCCAGCGGCAAACGGAAAAGGGGAAAAATCTAAAGTTTTTTTTTTCTTTTTTGTTTTATTTTGAAAAAAGGAAGGGTATATAGGTAGGTAGGTAGGGTAGTAGTAGGAGGTAGAGCTTGTCACGAAGAGGGGAAACAAAAGATGTTGGCAAGTTTTTTGTGCTTTCGGGTAGGCGTCTCTGCTTGCCTGCTGCCTGCCTACTGCCTGCATGTAAAATATTTAACACAAAATGTGTTTTGTGCTGATTTTCATTATATTTTTCGTATGTACATAAAAAGTGCCAAAGGCAAAACGGTTCGAGTTTTGCTTGCCTCTTTTTTCTTTTTTCTTTCTTCTTTTTTTTTTTTAGGTTTGCTTTGTTGAGCCGCCTGCTGAAAAATAATGAGCGTCATGCGGCGTCGTCTGATAAATATAGCAACAAATTTATATATATATATATATATATATTTGTATATATATTTTATGTACAAATGTATGTATATTTGGGCAACAGTTGTGCGTGTTGCCATAATAGCCTTAAGCGATAAATTTTTGCCAACTCATGTGGGCAAATGGTTTTATAGGATGTAAGATGAAATTTTCAGATTAGTTGTCGTTGATAAACACAATTTTACACTCCACTACAGAATATCGCTAGTTGGTGGCACAACGAGAGGTATAAAAAGGAATAAATTATTTTATTTTTTTTTTTTTTTAAACAAAATAAACATTTGTCACCCATTTGAGATGCTAATGAAATATTCATTGCATTTCAAGGACTATCAATTCAATTGCCTGCAGCAAATTTGCTAAGCATTTTGCTACGCTAACGGCAAGGACATTGTTTTTGCTGCCCCACCATACCCTTCACCCCAGGTGACTGATGCTGCAAAAAAAAAAAAAGCAGCTTTTAGGAAAAAAAAAAAGTAGAAAAAAAGGGAACTGCAAAAAGGGAAAGTTGTAATGTTTCAGCCATTTTTGGAGCTGGGCATGCTAATGGAACAACAACAACAGCCAGCAGCATTATCATCACTATAGAACAACAACAAGATGACACAGGGCACCAGCTGGCATGGTTCTTGGTCCTAGTTTTTGGTCCTGCCACTCGGCCTTGTTCTCTTTCTTATGCTTTCTCTCACTCCTTTCTCTTTCTGTCGCTTTCTTTGAAAGCGTTTTAAATTTACCGCGTTGCGGCAACTACTTCCGATGCAAAGTGAACGAGACCGAAACGATGATGGCAATTTTCCTTCACTCAAAAGGAAAGAAAAGCATATGAAAATGCAAACTTGTCCCAAACTCACAACACACCACCCCCTCCTCCTGCCCCTGCCCCTTTTAGAAGAGTGGTTAGGGGGGGGGAGGGGACTATGCATGTTGAATGAGTAACTCTTACCTCACAGTTAAGGCCTAACCAGGCAAACTAATCGCGTTTTGTGGCTGCTCGTTTGCCTCTCTATCTCTCTCTCTCTCTCTCTTTCTCTTTCCCTTACCTTTTTCTCTCTCTCTTTCTTTCACTGGGTTGGAAATTAATTTATAATAAGCACACCTTGATTAAATTGCATAACAGCCGAGACCAACCCGGCCAATGAGTAAAAGCAGACGACAAGACCATAAAAGGGGAAAGGGAAACGCAAACGGAACAAAATGCTTCTGCTGGTTAAAAGTCAGAGGACCGGGGATTAACTTTCAACTCGTAAGCCAACTACTTAAGAGTAAATGAAGCGATGCTCAGTGGGTAAACAAAATACTTATAGGCTAAAAGCAATTTGACTGAAACTCAAGGGAATAATTATAATTAAGGTGAATTATGAGAAATGTTTGTTTGTTATGTTGACCCATTCAAATGACCCAATAATTAGCTCTATTAATGAATATATTTTCCATAATCTATAATCTCCTACTAAAAAACTATATTTGATATTTGAAAGTGAAAATTAGAATTTTGAATATATCCTCAATACCTTTAATAATAAATAGTAGTTTCTCAATAACGAAATTTTTTTTTGGCGTAATCAAATTCTATGGAAACGAATTGTTGTCCTTTCAAATTTAAATCAGAATGACGATTCACCACTTTCTTTCTTTGAAACAATTAATTATACAGCTTAAACATTGTTAAAAAACAATTTATTTATAATTTTTATAACTATTTAGATATTTACACAAACACAAAATCATTGCTTTCTGTGGGAAGCGTCCTGTGGGACTAATGTAATATCCTTTGGCCAGATCTTAGAATTTATCTGATCCTGATCCTTGCGAGATATTGTAACTTTTCTGTACCGTGAAAAGTCAATTTTTCTCAGCTGTTTAAAGGACCTTCAAAGATCTTCTAATAACCATCGCAGTCAATTAACAAGAACTTTATTCGGGACAAAGGACATTTAGATATTAGATTAGATGAAAGGAAATGGTTTTTTATATGATCTCATTGATGATCTCTTTCGATTGGCATCAACAAGAAAAAAAGGGGATCATCTGGGAATACAGGACTCTTCTGATTTTTTTTCTATTTCAACTATATTAACACTTTAGTTACATCTGTAGAATTCGATAGACAGGCCAGCATAGCAATCGTCTTTTGCCTTTTAGAAAATAAACCTTAAAAAGAAAAGGTTTTATTAATTTTTAGACATCACTTCAATAATATTGAACAAGTAATGCAAGGATATATCTAAATGCATTAGAAATTGGTAACTACAACGCTTGCACTTTATTTTGTTAACTCTTTTCCTCTATTCGCAATATGCCAACAATATAATCAAGTTTTATTTGTTGCCTGAAATTTCGCAAGCCAAACAAAATTTATTTACTTGAAGTTTATTCAAATGGATTGAAATCCTTCATATACTTGCTTTAAAATGCATAAATAATAACTTTTCATATACCTTTACACAAATAAATATATGTATTTGTATGTTTAAGTTTTTTTTTTTTGGGGGGGTTTTTGAGTGTATTTGTATGCGTGTGTTTGTGTGTGTGTGTGCATACATGGTAAAATGCATATCAATTCGTTTGTAAAGCAAATTTACATCTTCAATCTGTGGCATCTCACATGGTTGCCCTGTTGACTCTTTCAATGGAATGCCGTTCAGATGAAGCATTAAACATTGAAGTGCATATTCATGCGAAATATTGTATGTGGATGGAGTCCTTTAAATTATATATTCCATTTCAGGCAGTAAAGGAAAAGAAAAATAAAACAAACTAGAGAATTAACTTTAGACTTGCCGTTGTTAATATACCCTTTCAAATGGCTAGGACGAATAATACATTTAATTTGAATTTAATGAAATTTGTTTAACATTAAAAAGAAAAATGAATTTTCCATTTGCAACTGACAAGACCAAAGCAAATTTTAAAAAGGGATAAATGCTATATATGCTATAGCCAACCGATGTGCATTAAGTTTCTCAATTCGAAATTAACTTAATAAATAAATTTAAAAAAATAAAAAATATATACCTAAAATATTATAATAAAGTGTAGATCATAAATTTAGATACATATATCTCTGACCGAAGCTATATGTTAAAGAATAAATTATCCCAAGTCGCATTGATCAAGAATCTATATACTTTTTCTATAGTTAAAAATGCTTACTTTTATCCCAATAAAAATGTAATTTTATTTGGTTTTTTCTTTTGTTTTTGTGCAACGATTTAAAAAGGAAATTGAAAATGAAAGATATATACGAATATCATATATATATCCGTTTTTATGTGTGTACGGGTTTTGTGGAACCACGGGTAATCAAATAAATGATGGCCACGGTCACAATTCTGCTGGCCTGTCATAAAAATGAACATTTTTTTTTTTTTGCTTTTGACTGGCTTTTGTATTGCAAAAAACTACCAAGTACAATTAAAAGTTCTTGTTACCATCGAAACACATACATATACATAACCACACACACACACACACACACACACACCCACACACCCACACCCACACACATACATTTCATTTATTTAATTTGACGCAATTGCTGATACCGACAATTGCATCTACAACATTGGCTCATCCCCTTCCTCCTTTTCCTCCTCCTCCACTTCTCTCTACTGTTGCAAACAATTCGTCATGACAAAATAAATATGCAAATATCTGAGCACATTTATAGCCTCTTGTTTCAGGCATGTTTCAATGAAATTAATTATACACTTATCTGACAGACAGGCCATTGCAAAATCTTGTCCTTTTTCCATCTCATTTTGTCTGTTTTTTTTTCTGTTTTTTTCTTGCAAGCCTCAGCAACTTCTTGTCCATTTGTCTTACATAAAGCAAATGCAAATAACGTCACGACAGGTCTACATTCTGATTATGAGACAACAGACACACAACAAGCCAAAGAAACACAAAAAGATAAAGATAGAAATAGATAAACAGAGAATGAGGGAGAGGGACAGAGTGAGAGTGATAGAAGTGATGCTAGAGGAATCCCAGTCACTTTTATAGTCACAGAGATATTGTCATCGTCATTATTATTATTATCATTATTATCATTATTATCATTGTTCTTATTGTTGTTGTTGTCGAGGATTTTATATAAACATTATGGGCGTGGCATGGGATGGTAGTTTGCATTCGTAATTATAGAAGAGAAAGCACAGAACAAAAAGCATTGAAAACAACACGTGGCCAAATGTGAAGATGGAATGATATTATTGTGTGTCATCCCCCCCGCCTCCCAACCCCACCCCATTTAGATCATAATGTGTATTGGAGATTATGCAAAGGTGCAGACAAGTCGCATAGGGAACAATGTTGGCATATCAACAAACATACATACAAACAAAATATATAAATAATTCTTATAGGGAACAACCCCTTAAGAGAGAGACTTGCCAATGAGCTAACATTGGCAATTACAACAAAAGATAAAGGATATCAAAAGGATCCATATACATGCATACATATAATTGATGAGGGGTTTCTCAATAAGCCAATTTATCATTAGCATCCATTCATATACACACATACAAACATATATTGTGAATAATGAAATAAGTTATCTTTAAAAGATATAAAATAACAAAAATTTCAGCATTTTTTCAAGCGCAAACTAAAATTAAATCTTTTAACTACAAATAATTATTTGCTTTCGAAATTCTTATAAAATAAATCTCTCTCACAGCATAAAAGATAGAAAAGAAAATGTTTTAAAAATAAAACAAATTTTAAAAACTTATAATCATTAAATATGAAATCTATATAATCAAAATATATAAATAAATAAACCCTAAACTTTAACATTTAAATATCATTATAAAAATTAGGGATATTATTTGTCTAAATTATTATAATTATAAAAATATTTATAAAAAAAATATTAGTTTCTAAAAATTTTTGTAAACAATTTATGAACAAAAGAAAATTGACTTAAATTTTTATTGGAACATAAATTATATTTTCATATATGTATGTATATAAATATTGTGTTTGGATTAAATTTAATATCTTCATATACATAAATCTACTAATCCGACAGTTTTATAATTAAATGTTGGAGAAACAATTCAACTTAAGTCCATAACCTTTAACCAAATTCAAAATCTGTCAAATACTTCTTGACTTGGCTGGTAAAAATGAAAACTGATTAGTAAACCATCAACGGATGGAAAGAGAACATTAGAGGAAACCCTTTTCAAACGAATGTGCGAGACGACAAACTGTCAAATATTTTGAAAAAAGAACAACAAAAAAAGGGAAAACTTTTTTTTTGCCCAATAATATAAACTTTGCCTTTAGAGAGAAGTATTTCTTTTTTGTTTTCATTTATTTTATTTTTCAAAATTCATAGAACAGTGGGCGGGGGGGGGTACGATTCAATAGCCAAAAAGTCCTGTCAATCTCGGTGTGAAATCTCGTCTTGCTGTCTCGGTATTCATTGACAACATCAATCCGCAAAGTGAAAAAGTAAATGAAAGGTCCAACCCGGCCCCCCTACCTCCCCTTTACCACCCATTGGGGCGCATATTGAATGAATTACATGTCAATCATTTTGACCAAATAGTTAACAACAGTTAACAGGGAACATTTACTTGTGTTAACAGAGCAATGTTTGTTAACAGCACTTGACTCCGAATGGAAAAATAAATATTTTGAATGTTAAATTTTCCATTCGCTTACATTGGAATGTGGCGCCAAAATATCAGCTGTTTAGCGAACGGTCAATGTTTTTATTCTCTTTTTTTTTTTTGTGTGTGTGTAGACGATAATAATAAAAAATAAAAAAAATTAACAAAAAAAGAGCAAAAGAATTCACATTTTACCTTGACATTTACGATTAAAAGATGGCGGCGCCGTCATTATTATCTTATCGTTGCTCACAACCGATTTTTAATTGAAGGCCTTTTTTTTAAATTCATTCCAAATGGTGGAAATGAGACGGGTGAGACGAATGAAAGAGCCTAAAAAGGCTATTCCCAAATGGTGCGTGTCCAAATCGCATATATAGGAGTCGAATGTCTGTGTGTTTAACTGTCTCTGTGTGCGTGTGTGTGTGTGTGTGTGTCACAATAGGGCCTGGCCCTCGACTTAAGCCCAATAACGACATTGAGTAAATAAAACCGAAAATGAAATGAAATAAAACAAATGGAAATCGACATATAAATAAATTGCACCATGAAAAAACATTTTTATCGCTTTCGGCAAGAAAATGGCAGCAGCCTTTGACACTAGACAACCATGATTTAAGTTTGCTTTTCTTTGCTCCTTTCAATTCAGTTTCTTTTTCTTTACTTTACTTTACCATTTTTATTTTTTTTTTTTTTTTTGCCTTGAATTCTGGCCACATGGCGTATGCGCAATTAAAATATTTGGTTATCAGCAAATGAAGCGTATATAAATTTACTTTGACAGCCTTAAGAAACAAATTTGACAATTGGTTTTGTCTGAGAATTTCAATATGCTAGATTCCTTACTTCAGTCGGACAGTATGGGCAATATATACATATATATATATATATATATATATATATATACATATATGGGTGAGAGACGCTCGTCTGAGAAGAGAAAGAAGGAGGACGAGAAGCATTATCATAATTTGTTCTTGCCCATGTATAAATTTGACTTGGAACCATGTGTAAGAGCATAGAGAGTATTAGACCTAAGGGAGGGGAAGGGGGATTACCCAAGAGCCGGCATATTGATACACTTTAAAACTGATGCACTTTGATTTGATTAGTCGTTTTATTTAATCCTAAACGATTTCGCCAGAGAAATTTATGAACCTTTAGAGGAAAGTAATAACAAATGGATAATCGTTAGTAGATACATATATATAAATATATATCGATACAGACACTTTACACACTAAAATTAATATACCTTTCTAAGAGTAAGAGTATAGACACGAAAAAAAAAACAAAATTAGTTGCGGACAAGTATATTTCTTGACATTAACTTTTTCCTTTTTTGGCTCATGTTTGTTTTGGCTTGGCAGTTGATTTATGGTTGGTTGCTTTTCTTTTTGTTGCTCTCCCTCAGGTATGGGGGGAGGAGAGGGGGGGTTAGATTACGACTAAAAGCCAAAGTGAAAATAGTTTTAATTGAAAATAAAATAGAAATGGTATTAGCTAAGGAATAATACTGTGAGCTGTTTACTTCTAAATGTGGAAGCGATAAATTTATATGAAAATATGCACATAAAAACTTTTGAAACAAATTGCGTAAATACTAAATGAGACTACATAAAGTACATCTTATTGCTTTTAAGAATAATGTGTTCATATTGTGGGCAAACAAATGAACAAACAAATAATTCCCGAAATGAACGAACGAACAAATGCATCAACAAATTAATTGAACGAGTGAATAAAAGAAACGAATAAATCAACAATTAAAATTAACAATTCAATTAACCAACGAGTAAATCAACGTAAAAATGAATGTAAAGGAATTTAAGAAGGAAGACACAAAGAAATGTGGAATTAAATGAACAAATTAATTAACAAACGAGCGAAAAAAAATAAATGAATGCTTTTAATACTAGAGTCAAGAAACAAGGAAATAAATCGACGATTAAAAGAATAAATTAAAAAATATGCATGTAAATTAAGCAACAATAAAAAATCGAATGAGTAAAGAAACAAACGAATAAATGAACAAACGAGTAAATAAACAAACGATCACATGAAATACACGTTCAATCAGATAAATAATATATTTCAATTCAGATTTAGTACTAATTAAAAAAAAAAAACATTACCTAAAACCTATTCAAAAATATATAAATTAAATTTAAACCTCTCTTCAATTAATTACCTGTAAATCCAAAACTGAATTGATCAACATTTGTGATTATTCGTAACATTCAAATTCAATTTCCATCAAATATTTGCAAATGTTTTAACCACCAAAAGTAGTAGCAAAAGTTTACAAATAGGGAAAAACAGACAGAGAGAGAGAGAGAGAGAAAGAGAGAAAAAAAATAAAATTAAATTGAAACCTTTGTAACAACTTTTTTTTTTGTATAGAATTGGGAAAGCAAAACGAAACTCTATGCCTAAGTGAAAGTTTATTTAGGCCTCTGTTGCTGCGACTAACAAATAAAATTAATTACTAACTTAAATGACAGTCGGTAGAGGGAGGGAGGGCAGAGTGGATGGGTGGACTCGTTTTACGATTGTCAATAAAAGAAAATAAAGGGAACGCAAAATTAAATTCGACATTTTACATTTAGCTTAAAACATGCAACTTCCTTTTGACAACTTTTATTTGTTTTAGCGGCCTTCTCTCTAGTTTCTTTTTCGGTTTGTTGACTGTTTTGCCAAAAGTAAAACCGCAACATTATATAAAAAAAAAAAAAGAAAAACCGAAAAAGAAAACGAAAAAAAGTTAAAATCAATTGAATAAATTGAAAAATTTCCAAATCCACAAGAGAAATGAATGTTTGTCAATAGGCGAAACATGTCCTAATTAAATATGTTAAAAGGAAAACAAAATTTCGTTTATAAGCAAAAGTTATTCAACTATTCTGAGTTTTGTTTGAGAGTGAATAAACAAATATGATAATTAAATGGCAATTAAAAGATAAAAGCTACAAACTACAAATTCTAGAATCTTTCTTAAATTGCCAAAAAGATATAAAATTAAAGAGCGGTAATATTTCTTATAAAGTTAGCAAAGTCAAAAAGGGTCTACTCTACTACTCGTACACCTGTTTTTATATCCATGGCAATTGTTGTGGCCTAAAGTCGCAATTAAAACGTGGCTTATACTCGTTGATGGAAAATCTATGTTAGACAATAACCGTTACTCGAGAAAGGAAAACATTTAAGTCGGCCGGCAAACATTTCGGACCAAAAAAAAAAACAATAAAAATTAATAAGAAAACTTTTATACCAACTCACTCACTCACTCCATTAGAAATGGGAATTGAGTTGAGTTTCAGTTTAACTTGGAATAGAATTATAATTGAGTGAATCCGTCCAATATCAATATAAACGTAGTATCTATCTCTGTGTGTGTGTGTGTGTGTGTGTGTGTGTGTGTTTGTATATTCATAATCCCTTGAAATTGTTTGTCCATATTCATTTTCCACTTAATATGATTGTCACGCAAATGCTGTTAGTTTATTTTATGGCATCGGTTTCATTCCATTTCATTTTCTATAGCCGATTGAGTGAGGAAATTATAACTTGAAATACAGATTATTTAAATGGCTAACCCACACAGACCACCAGCAAGCGATTCTCAATTCTATTTTTATTTCTTTTTGTTTTTTTCTTTTGCCCGCCCAACTGATTTATGGTCATTTCTATTGGCTATTGTCTGTTATTGTCTATGGTCAGCTATCATTCTATCGATGGTCCTGTGGGTCTGCGCAGTCTGCGGTCAATGGCGTTCGTCGCGACAACCAACCTGAAATACGACGGTGAACACACACAATGGCCAAGGACATGGCCAAAGTGTCTGGTTTGGCGTGTCTTTGGTTTGTCTAAATGCCGTTTATCTAATACTAACTAGTCCTTTGGGTGTCTGCCTTGAATTAGCGCCTCCTTTTTATGCCTAATTCAAAGGATTCTGTCCCCGGCATACAAAAGGATGACGCGTCGCATAAAAAATTCATTCATAAAGAGGGTTTATCTTATTTTCCATCCTTTAACCCATTCCCACCAATAAAAAAAATAAAAAAAAAAAAAAAAATACATCGCTTCACCGCACTCATGAAATTTAAGTTCTTGATTCTGACGGCAAGGCCCAGAAGGTTGTCGAGATTTAACGATTTTCTCAGTTTGTTTCTTTTAAGCCTTTTGTGGCATCTTTAAGTTTCCACTTGCTTCCTTCTATATCTTTCTCTCTCTCTCTCTTTATCTACCTATCTCTTTCTATGAATGTGTCTGTATGTGTGGCATTTCATTTCCACTTGCCTTTAGTAAAATTGAGTTATAGAAAATTTTTGATTTACCAATTTGCTTCTACTTGAGCAAGCTTTAATCTTTTATCAGGAAATCGTGCCAAATTTTCATCTATGCTAATTAAAATTGATTGGACTTATTATAAAAAAAAATTTCACTTTGAGTGGAAAAATTTTAAATATAATTCTCGTTGATTTCATTAGAAAGCAGAGAATTTGGTAAATCTTTCAATGGAAAGTCAATCAATCCATCGAGAAGAGAAAAAAGAGAATATTAAGAAAAAAAAACGCACAGAAATTTGGAATTTACGGAATTTAATTTTGTGAAGAAATTTAATGAACCAAAAATAAGAAGATAAACAGGAACAAAGCTAAAGAGGAAGCTAAATATTTCCTTAATATACGAATATTTAATGAAAATTTGTCTTTCAAATTAAATTTATTATTAATTTTTTTTGAATAAATAAAGTTTAAAAAGTTGTTACACAATTGATTCTAAAAGTAATTTATACAACTTTAAATTATCTCATTTAGAATATATATTATGCCTTGATCAGACATTCTTTGAACTATTTAAATAAATTGTATAATAATCTTATCCGTTAAAATCGTTAGAAATTTATAATGGAATTTTTTTAATATGCAGATCTCTTCTTTGTGTCTTTAGGAATTTGCCATTTTCCGTTTTTTTTTTTTATAAAATTTTCAATTCAATTGAAGAATGTTTAGCGACAATTTCAAAGACATCAAATTCTTACCTTTTTTTTTTTTTTGGATTTCGATGAAGTTCTTTCAATTCAGATGGGCAGACACTAGGCAACTATATTCTTATAGCCGCCTCCACTCATGTATGACGACGACGACATCCATTGTCATTCGAGTCAAGCATTCCATTTAAGCCAAAAGCCAAGAAAAGAGTGTCAAAAAAAGAGAGAGAGTGAGTGAGCGACAGGCAGAGGAGAGGCGCAAAAAAAAAAGGTAATAGTAGTGAGACTTATTCAACTGGCGGCAATACAAAAGATATTTGGCTTTGTTACAGTTTCATTTAGTTGGATTCTGTTGCCTGCTTTCAAATGCAAATCCCATCTAAAGTAAAATTTCAGCCTGTTTATTTTCATTTTGCATATCATTTTGTATGAGGTTTCCTCTCGCATTTCTTCTTTATTTCTTTCTCTTTTTTTTGTTTGTTGCCAATTTATCAAAGGCAATTTTGTCATGGGGTTTCCAATATGAAATTTGAAATTGGTGAATCACATTGATTGAAATTTTGTATAAAATACAAACATATTTATATATTTATATATAAACCAATATATTTTATTTAATATATATGTATATATTATATGGAATCAGGCGGAGCCGATGAAGAACTCTTTGATTGATGGTTAGCCCTAGGACGAATCGTTATCCATATCATCGAACCAGGCGTTTACCTGTCATCATGATTGATGGCTAGCGGTCACACGCGCACACTCAATCCTATACACACACCCAAAACACATACACACACACACAGATTGTAGATCCATAAACTAGCCAAGACAATCCTTAGCCTTGAGTTTAGCTTTTTAGTTTAATTTACCCGCTATTCATTCTTATACTTATTGTCATTTTATCCATATCCTTGTCACCATCATCATCATTGTCATCGTCATCGTCATCATCTTGATGTCGGTTTCTCATCATTCCCATAGGTAAGTCATTGAACCTTGAGAGGATTTTTCAAATTCCAAGTTCACTGAACTGACTGAAATGTGACAAAAAGTCGTTCCAAAGGGCAAAGACAAAACCGAAACCAACTAGACAAGAGACAGCATAGATGACAGACGACAGACTACAACATCCACTCTGTCTGCTAATTAACCAAAGAGTGCAGCAGGTGTGAAATTTGTGTATGTGTGCTAAAGTTACAAATTTTTGATGAATCACTTAAATAGAAAGTAGAAAATAAAAAGGTAAAACCAATTTCAGCTGAGCTAAGCAGCAGCTGAAAATCTACAAATGTTCTACAAGTCAAAGTTATCGATTTCATTTAATAATTATAATTTTATTATGTTTTCAGGTTATGTTTAGTATACTGAGAACTATTCAAAAATTACAAGCAGGGTGAGTAAAATAAAGTGGAAATAAAAAAATATTAATTTTAATGTTGGAACAATTTTTAGCCCCCTAAGACGATGTTCGTGTTCTACAGGACATGTTTTTTAACTCCTCCAGCGTCAAGACTACCGATTTGCATTTAAGGGTTTCCATGATCTCAAGGAGAACATCTTTGGTAATTCTGCAAGGGAGTCAGCCAATATAATAGGCAAAAAAACAGAAATGTCCTTATAACTCAGTTATTTTAGAGACGATCAGAAAGTCCTTTAGCCAAAACATTGTCCTTGTTAATCAACGTCTGCTAACATTAAAATCCTGGAAAGCCCGTTAAATGTCTGAGAAATAAAGACTTTTCTTTGTTAAAGAAAAGCGTATATCTTGGGAGTCCTTTAAAAGAACAGGACGAAATATATGTAAAAAAAATCTTACGAACGAGGACTATCATCAATGCAAAGGACACTCTGATAGTCCTGCGGAGAGCTGAGATATCGACGATTTTGTCTTAATCTACCTCTATTTGTAGTATTTTTCAGATCGCTGTGAAATAAATTTTTTGTAGCATAACTTTGCGGTGTGTTTTTTCAATGGGCTCACATTTTTATCTAGCTGAAAAATTAATTTTTGTAGCATACCTTTAGGCGTTTAAGCTTGTGCGGTCTAAAAATTAATTTTCATAGTATACTTTTAGGCGCTTAACCCCGTTTTTTGTAGCATACTATTGGGCTAAAAATAATTTTCATGGTATACTTTTAGGCGCTTAAACCCGATTTTTGTAGCATACTTTTGGGCTAAAAATAATTTTCATAGTATACTTTTGGCGCTTAACCCCGATTTTTGTAGCATACTTTGGGGCTAAAAATAATTATCGTAGCATACTTTTGGGCGTTTCAGCTTGTGCGGTCTAAAAATTAATTTTCATAGTATACTTTTAGGCGCTTAACCCCGTTTTTTGTAGCATACTATTGGGCTAAAAAATTTTCATAGTATACTTTTAGGCGCTTAAACATGATTTTTGTAGCATACTTTTGGGCTAAAAATAATTTTCGTAGCATACTTTTGGGCGTTTCAGCTTGTGCGGTCTAAAAATTAATTTTCATAGTATACTTTTAGGCGCTTAACCCCGATTTTTGTAGCATACTATTGGGCTAAAAATAATTTTCATAGTATACTTTTAGGCGCTTAACCCCGATTTTTGTAGCATACTATTGGGCTAAAAAATTTTCATAGTATACTTTTAGGCGCTTAAACCCGATTTTTGTAGCATACTTTTGGGCTAAAAATAATTTTCGTAGCATACTTTTGGGCGTTTCAGCTTGTGCGGTCTAAAAATTAATTTTCATAGTATACTTTTAGGCGCTTAACCCCGTTTTTTGTAGCATACTATTGGGCTAAAAAATTTTCATAGTATACTTTTAGGCGCTTAAACCCGATTTTTGTAGCATACTTTTGGGCTAAAAATAATTTTCGTAGCATACTTTTGGGCGTTTCAGCTTGTGCGGTCTAAAAATTAATTTTCATAGTATACTTTTAGGCGCTTAACCCCGATTTTTGTAGCATACTATTGGGCTAAAAATAATTTTCATAGTATACTTTTAGGCGCTTAAACCCGATTTTTGTAGCATACTTTTGGGCTAAAAATAATTTTCGTAGCATACTTTTGGGCGTTTCAGCTTGTGCGGTCTAAAAATTAATTTTCATAGTATACTTTTAGGCGCTTAACCCCGTTTTTTGTAGCATACTATTGGGCTAAAAAAATTTTCATAGTATACTTTTAGGCGCTTAAACCCGATTTTTGTAGCATACTTTTGGGCTAAAAATAATTTTCATAGTATACTTTTGGGCGCTTAACCCCGATTTTTGTAGCATACTATTGGGCTAAAAATAATTTTTGTAGCATACTTTTATGCGTTTGGGCGTGCGCGTAGCATACTTTTGGGCTGTTTTTGTAGGAAATCTTTGGGTTTTAATTAATTCTGTAGCATGCTTTTGGAGATGCAATCTTCTTTCTAAAAATAAACCAAATTACACCCCAAAAGCATGCCATAGTGTAGTAGCTCGCTGAAATATATATTTTGTGCATTATACAACGCAGTTAAGATTCTAAGACTATTACAAATGCTGGATTCCTAGATGATGCCCATTTCTTTTGATGCCAATCAATAGAGATCATTAAGGGTATTGTGACAAACATTGTCCTTTCGTCCTGAGGCAGGATATGCAAAATTTGGAGCTGGAAAACTAAGAACGAAAGTCAATTTTAAAAAAGGAAAGAGTCAATTGTATTAGCTACTTAAACGTAGAAGCTATAACATGCTAAAAGTCTAGGACATTTTGGTAATAAACTCTACTTTAACAAAATATCAATGTAAACATTTGCTATGTATAAATATCATGGACACATAATTTACAATTATTTCAATTGCAGTGTTGATCAGTGTGTAAATTTGTTAAGGATTAAGTTAAATATGGGCTCACGTTTGATATGATTGAGCAACCTGAAAGAAGGTAAATACGTAATGTTTTCCTTTTTCGATTGCCTTCCATTATGATTGTGCACACTTTTTACACTCGAAATCGTTTCCATAATGGCAAATGGACATGCCTGACTTGATTCAATTCGTCACAGTTAACAATAAATTTACAATTACCCAGAGCTCTACGGGAATGTGCTCACATTCAGGTTAATTGTAGCATGCCAACTCATCTCACAACTTGAGTTGACTCAATTCGACTCGTGCCCAAAAGAATATTAAAAAAAAAATAATATAAAAAAAATATCGAAAGAAAAAAAAAATATATACATATATATGTATATATGTATATACATTCACAGAATTTATTTGAGCGGAAATGAAATCGAGCTCCGTATTCAAAACAGAGAGATAAAGATTGTGTAGCGCGTGTTGAAATATCAACCAAGTAGCAAGTGAAAAGTGGAAAAGTAGAAAATGAAAAGTGAAAAGTAGATAGAATGGGGAAAGGCATTTTTGCTCTTATTGCAAATATTAAAATGTTTACACTTGAATGGGCAGAAACAGCAACAGCATACAAGACCAAGAGCACAAGCAGCAACAACAATAATAACAGTAACAATAACTCGATTATAATAACAAGGTCGCGTTGCCATAGAACTGAATTGAACTGAATTGAACTGAACTGAATCGCCGCCAATGACTACTCTTTAAGGAGTCATCAACAACAACTGGTTAAGGAGCAACCCAACTGAATCCGCAGCACGTGCAGCGGATGTGCCCACTTATGATGGACGAATTCCATCTAGTTTCCTTTTTGTTGCCTTTCTTTACTTTTTCTTATTTTAGCCATGGGCCTGGGTATATGCGTTGCGTTATAAGACAACATTAGCAATTGCAAAAATCATGAATAAATTTAGGGGCCACGGTTTTTTTTTTTTTTTTTGAAAGATCTGCACATATTTAATATATTTAATATTTAATATATTTAAGATTCTATACTAATATTAAAAAACAAAATCCATTATAGACAGCTCATTATGTGAACATCTATCATCTATTTTTTCACTGTTCATAAAATATATTTTCAGTAAGGCCTTTTTCTGTACCTTGCCAAAAAAAAAATCATATCAAATTTAAAGAAAAAAAGTATTTAAAATAGGGTATATCAAATTCTACATTGAGAATGTTATATTGCTCTCCCTTCTGTATTTGTGTTGTTGTATTTTTCGCCTGCCTAAGCATACTTTTTTCTTTTTTTCTTATTGTTGTGTTTCTCCCTCTTAGTTGTTCTGTTCCAGGACAACTGAAAAAGGGAAATAACAAATTTACTCAAATATTCAAAGGGAAATATGACCTTGTTGGTCTAGGCCAGAAAATTTGTGCTTTTTTTTCAAAAGTAGAAAACACACACCCAAACATACATAGATACATATATGTACGTGTGCCAAATGATTTAAAATGGTTGCCTAATTAGGGACGAAATAGCTTGAATTTAGTTCGTTTTTTATTTACATTCAAAATAAAACTGCTTTAAATTTATATTTTATCCTTATATGCATTTTCTGTTTAAAATGGAATTCTCGAGGTAAGTAATTTGTTTCAATTAAATCTTATTTACAGTCAAAACAGGATATAAAGCTACAAATACCCTATATATAAAGCTGAGGCTAGACAAATTCGACCCCAAAATCTAAATGGCATTATTTTGTATTTAAGAAAATGTTTAATGATAAATGTTTATAATTTAAGATGGCAAAGAATAAATGAAAATGTTTTAATTTTTAAATCATTTATACTTTAAGCATTCAAAGTATTAACTGAGATGAAATAATATTATTTAATGATAAAGCTTAAAAAAATGTATATACTATATACATACATATATACATACTTAGTTAAGTAAGCATGAAATTAAATTTAAATTTAATAGAAATTTTCCATTTAATTTGAAAGCAAAGAGATTAAATTTCATTTTAATACACAAATTAATGATTTCGCATTAAATCAAATGGCACAAAGAAACCTTAAGAAAATACCAACAGTGAGAAAAGCAACCCTTTCTACAGAACATTCATCCACCATCCCCATCCCCATCCATGGAGAGAGAGGGAGAGAGAGAACAAATGGAATCGAAATACTTGGCTAATCGCATTCAAATCGATGCTTCATTCTCCCATTTCTCATACTCAATCATTATATTTCTCTCTATTGCTTTGTGATGATTGTTTTTGGCCGCATACACAGAGAGACCGCATTGTTTAATAATTAATCAAAACAATGGCATTTTCCTAACATATGTGTTCACTGTACAGTACAGTGCACAAAGGAGAGATGGTGATGGAGATGGCAGTTAGTCAGTCAGTCAGACAAGCAGTCAGGCAACCAGACAGCGAGGCGATAATGGTTGGGAGGCCTTCCATTTTTGCCTTGGCATTTTCGTGGTGACCTCGTCTGATCCGCAAAAACCCAAAAACCACTTGAGTTGTTTGCATGTTGGTTAAGTTTCTTGGATTCTTGCGGCCCCGACATCGTCTTCTTTGTACAGTTCAATGCGCCGGCGGCGGTCAGGCGTCTTTACCAAAAGTAAATCTATTCAAAGGAGCTCTCTTTCTCTCATTAAATACCATACCATACCATTCCATAGAAGGAAGGCAGACGCAGCTAGGCTAGAGCCTGACAAAATTTTGTTTCGTTCTTTTTTTTTCCTTTTTGAGAGGGCTTTTTCTTAATTTTTTTTTTTTTTTTTTTTGTAGGCGTGGCTGCATACAAAATCTGACATGTGAAAGGCCAAGAAATTGAGTTCACTACATAGCTGTGAACGGAACAAAGTTAAGCGGAACGGCGGCCCATTCAAAGGAAAAGAGAAGTGAGCGCGCGCGCGTGTTTTCTACGCTTGAATGGTATCGAATTGAATTCAAAATGAACTGACATTTAATTAAAATGTTATGGGTATTCATCGAAAGCAATAGGGGTGCTCATCCTCTTCAGTTTATTCTTCCTTGTAAATCCCACAAAAGCTTTGAAGTTGAAATTTATTTATTAACAAGTGCGAAAACCATTGAAATGATATTATCACTTATTTAAATGCAAAAAACGATTATTGAAATTCCAATAATAACGACTGTTAATTATATCAATGTAATATAATAGAAAGGCGTGCTCTGCATATTAATTTATTAAATTAAAAAACTGAATTTTCATTAGTTCAACTAACAATGAATACCTAGCGAATTCTAAATGCATTGTTTAATTTATTCGCATTTTAGCGAACAATAAATATTTTATTTTAACTCTGTTAATTAACTGATATATTTTTTATCTATATAATTTGGTATGAAAAAAGGGGGTAAGTACGATTCACTTATTATTATTTTCTTTTCTAGGATAACATTTCAAGTAAATGTTTGATATAGTTTTGTTTTTTTTTTTTTTATCAACAAAATATATGTTTTTTTTTATTTGGTTTTAAATAGATTTAGCTTCTTGTTATATTCTTTTTAAAAGCATTACTTAACAGATAACTTTTTAGTCAAAATGCTAATTTTTTACCCATAATTATGCTATAAAATGTTCTATAAACTGTCATCAGATTCTTATATGAAATTTAGTGTGTATTAAAGCTTATATATCAATTAGCTTTAATAGAAATAAAAAAGGTTTCTCAAATTGATATGTTTAACTAGATGGCAAAAAAAAAAAAAAAAAAAGAAAAGGCAACTTAAATGACTTTCAAGTCACTCAACTTCATTCACTAAAACAGAACAAAAGTATCTTTTGATATTGAAACCACTTTATACTCCCCTAGAATATGCTTGATTTTGTTCATTGCTCTTTGATTGAAGTAGCCGCCGTCCCACAGCCACTGCCACTGCCACAATCAGAAACAGAGTCAGAGCCATAAACTCTCGAGCTCTTCATCTATCCATGTACTTCATCCACGTCCAGCACTTTAATTGCTTTTGCTACGTTTTTCATCATTTCATTTCTCCTGTAATTGCCTAATGTCCATCAAATGTAAGCCTCTCAAATACAAAGATACACACACACACACACACACACACAAAACCAGAAAGAGAAAAGAAACCAAGGGGAAAAAAAAATGAAAATAAAAAGAAAAACCACATAATTACAAACGAAACCAAACGCAATTGAGTGTCACTCAAAATGCGTTCGCCAGTAGAAGAAAAAAAACTGAAAAAAAGAAATGAAAATGACATTTGATTGGATTTTTCTATGGCACTTCCGTGACAGCATAGATACAGCTAAATATATATCCCCAATATATAAACATAGATATATACATACATACATATGTATGTATATGTATGTGGTTAAGTAAAGCAAACTTGATCAAAATATCTTTCAGCAATAAAATTAATCAAACAAAATTGCAGCACGTAGAATTTAATTTAATATCTCAAAAGCTCTCAAAACTTGAAGAACAATTTCCAGTTTATTTTTTTTTTTGGTGTTTCGATTATTTTTTTGTTTCATATATACATATATATATATATATTTTTTTAAATAACTCTACGTGACTCCTTTGAAAGCAAGGAAAGGCAGGAAAGTAAAAAGAAAGAAGGAAAAAGTTCACCTGTGTAAAATCTTGCGGCGGCATGGCTGTCATGACGGCAGCAGCTTTCATTCTAAAACCTTTCCTGGCCTGCCAAAAGACGTGCAAACGTTCCTCATACGTATAACAAAAGAAAAGCCGCTTATAGACTCGGAACGTTTTTTAGAGTATACCCATAGATATTGCTTCTATTTTTTTTTTTTTTTTCATCTACCCTAATTGCCCCTTTCTCCTGAATGTGAAATATTTTCGCATTGTCCCACAAAGAGATCAGAAGAGAAACGAAAAGGGCGGCTGGCTGGGGGGATTTAGCGTTTGGGAAAAGGATACCAAAGTTCTAGGTGTTTTTCAAAGGCAAAAAAAAAAAAATTAGGGGAGAAATGGAAATTCAACTCTTTGATTTGCAATAGAATTGTACTATTTATAAAAATTTATTTGTACCATTTTGCTTCCTATTTTCTTTTGATTTGCATAACAAAAGATCCTAAAATAGAAGGCAGAAAATAGTTACTAACAAATTCAGAAAAGTTCTGCACAAATTCACTTAATTGGCTTTATATAATTTTTTTTATGCATTTCTGTGGTTACAAGCAAACAACGATATTGACAATATAAAATATACAAATATATAAAGTTAAACATTTTAAATTTAACATTTATTTATATCAAATGAATAAACTAAATGTATCTGTAAATGTATTATAAATCGATTTGGCAAGCAAAAACCAATTAAATGCATTCAAATGTAAATTTGCCAACACTTGAACAAAAAAAAGAACAAAAAAAAATGTGTAAAACAATTGATGATAATTTAGGGACACTGCCTATAGATACCCTTTTATAAGGTATTATTCAATTTAATTGGCAGTTGTTCTTTAGATATACATATATATCTATATTTTTAAATATGAATTTGGATTTCATTAGTATTTTGATAAACACAAAAGTGTTTTAATTTTAATATAATAATAATTTTGAACTTGGTTTTAATTTAATAATAATAAAAATTTTGAACTTGGTTTTACTTTGATAATAATAATAATTTTGATCTTAGTTATTTCTCATTGAAATCTGAGCTCACACTATTTTAAATCCTTAAATAGTTTTTCTTGGATATTGCCAACAACTTTCAGTGAAAAATAATATCTTAAAAAAACGGACAATTTTTAGACTCCTTTTTCGGACAATGGACAAGTCATGAAAGAACATTTTGGTCTTTCTTTAAGAAAAGGAGAATACCAATGTAATATATCAAATTCGGACTACTTTAAAAAAAGATATATAAATAAATTACAATTTATATAACTAAATTTCAATCAATATCTAATTTAAACGAATGTAAATTAATTTTAAATATTTTAACTAAACTATTTTCACTCTAAAACCATTTAGAAATAAAAAGCAAATTATTCCTTTTTGTTTATGTATCTCAAAGAAATTGAATTGAGCTAATGTTAGAGTATATTTATATTGGTGTGGAAAGGTTAAAATTTCGTTATTATGTACTATTAATATTAAACTATGGTATTGCAGTGGTTAACCACAAAACAGAGGCCAAACGCAAAATTTTTGTTTGATGGCCTTATAAATAGTATGTTCTACATATGCCTGGTCATGTGCGTATCAAACAACAAAAAAAAATGTGTAATTTAATGGCAAATATCGTCATTGTTTGACAGTCGGTTGGTCGGTCAGTCTATCAGTCTTTGGGCCAATGTCAACTATATTGTGTATACACGCGAATTGTATGACAAAGCACGACTATGAATTTATGAGTAGTATGCAAATGATGCTATACCAAAATCGTTTTGTCGCATTGCAGTAAAAAAAAAAAAAAAAAAAAAAAAAAAAACATTGTACTTAAAAAAAGTTAGAGAAAGAGAGAGAGAGAGAGAACTAAACTATAAAATTATCCCCACTATTGCCCAATTGTAGTTCAATATTAAATCGATAAAAGCCAACAATTTGTTAAGTGAATTATGTAGGTTAAACAAATTTCAATAAATTTTCTTCAACACTCACCAACGAAAGAAATGAAGAATGAAAAGAAAGTTTCATTCATTAATGATTTACAAGATAATCTCTCTCTGTGTATTTATCTATATTAACAATAGAATAACATATTGTTTCACTAATTTATGTAAATGCCTAATTAAAACTAATAAAACAGTTTTAATCACTTTTAGACATACGCCCGCATATTTCAATTCAAAAAAAGTATAAAAGTGGAAAAAAGAAAAAAAACAAATAGAGAAAATGTTTGCTAATTGAAAATTGTCATAGCAAACAATGGACAGGTGAAGTGCACTTTCATCCAGGCATCAGAAAAAAAAAGAATGCTTTATAATTAAAGTTAATAACAATAAGAGAAATGTATGAAAAAGAAAAAAAAAAATTAAAAAAAAAAACACCGCCAATCTGAATCGCTGTTGCTGCTGCTGGTGACACGTGTTTCCTGTTAACTGTAATTTTGCTGGACTGGAATTTAAATACCCTTCCTTTAAACAAGTTATTTTCTCATTCCATTTATCACATGCATGAATATATGTTTATATATACATATATGTATATATATCTGTATGTCAATTGCAGATACAGCTACAAAATATGGCTACATATAAAGATATAAAGAAAATTGCACTTATTTTAGCGGCTTGGGAGGACGCCAGAGCAATATATGCCGATTCCTTTTTGTTTAATTGCACTTGCAATATCTTGATGATGCATGCAGCCTTGTGGCATCTGCCACACAGGACTGAATCAATTGAAAATCAGGTAAATAAATCGATACATACATACATACACAAGTAGAAATAAAACTTAAACAATTCTTACAATTCTTAAATTTTGAAAAATTCTCAAAATAAAATGTTTGTTAGAAAATGTTGTAATTAAAAACCACTTTTGGTATACATTTCTAAATGTCTATCTAAATATATATGTATGTATGTATATACTGAAAATAAAACCATGTGGATATAATAAACAGGTAATTTTCTTGCAATTTCCTTCTTCTTTTTTTCTTCTGTTTGTTGTTGTTTTGTGTTCACCCCAAAGACGTTCCTGTGATACATTTGAGTTAAAAATTTCAGTTTAATTTCGTTTTCATTTCCGCGCACATGCCAAAAAGGCAGCTGCCAACTGTTTGCCTGGCAACACATGTTAAGGAGCAGCAGGAGCAAAAAGAAAAACGAACACACATACATACATACATACACAGAGATGGATTGGAGGGACGGGGAGAGGGATAAGATGGTGTATCACGTCGTCAGCGGTGTCACGCATTCCATTCCATCAGCCAATCAATTCGACAGTTTAAACATACAACAAGATAAAAGAATGAGTGAAACAAAAGTAACCTCGACCCATTATATATCGTAGAAAACTCACACACACACAGACACAGAAAAGCCCTCGAGTACTAAAAAAAAAAAAAAAAAAAAAAAAAACATAATGGCATCCTTGTTGAGATGAGCAACCTTTTGGACATTATTCAATTGTAGGGTACATAGCGTAACGGTTATCGGTAAATGGTCTTTTATATGAATGTAAAAGGACTTCGTATTTTTGTTTTTTTTTTTGTTTTTTTTTTTTTTCTTTTTTCTTGTGTGGGGCCAAGGCGTAAATTTCATTTCATATATCCTTTTTTTACTTTGCCATTGGCAAAAGTTCTCAGTGTGCGCGTTCGCCAATTTATTATTCAGCGGAAATGAGCGGAGTAAAAAGTGTGTGTATATATATCTGTGTGTGTGGGTGGGTGCGTGTGTTATCTTCTGCTCCTTTCGCATCTCTTACCCATATATCTTTTGCGGTTTTGTCCTCTTTATTGTGGCCCGCGGATACATTTCACTTATGTTGAAAATTAAAAGAAACTTAACTCTTCCGTTGTTGCTTTTGTTGTTGTTGTTGTTGTTGTTGTTGTTGTTGTTGTTGCTGTTTTTACTGTTACTGTTGTTGATGTTGCGCGGAAGTTGCAATGAAATTGCCAACATCCGTGAACTGCGACGAGATAGAGTCTTTTTAGTCCCCCTACCCGACCCTTTAACCCTTTTCCACACTTTACTGTTACCATTTTGTACCTATGTATATGTATGTATGTATACATATGTATGTATTTTCCATACTCCCTCCCTTCACCCTCCCATCATTCTTTTGACATACATTTTCAGTCAGTTCTTGCATTTGTCAGTCTAGTCTAGGCAATATGGGCTGCTCATTTCCTGTGCTCAAAGCGGAAGTGATTTGAGTTTTCTGCCTGCGGGAGCTTAAATGTGATAGAGTCATCAGTGGGAACCAACAGAAGAACACTCAAATGGAAATAAATATGCATTGTTACATATGTATATGAGAGATATATTAACCTTTATATAAATATTAAAGTAAATCTTTATATCATAGATCTATAATTAAATTCAATTTATTATTTTGTATGCTTTAATACAAAATGTAAACTTGAAACTAAATTAATTGATTTAATTAGGATATAAGCAAAGATTACATTTCCCTTTTTTTTTTTTTTAATAATGGAAATGGAAATGTAATTATAGGACTTTTTGTTGCTTACCCAATCCAAACAAGTTTTGTCTGTTAGTTATCCATTTACATGCCCCACTCTCTCTCTCTCTCTCTCACACACTCTCTCTCTCTCTCTCTCACACACTCTCTCTCTCTCTCTCTCACACACTCTATCTCTCTCTCTCATTTGGATTCGTAGTAGTTGCTGTATGGCAACCATGGCAACGTTCATTAAAATCAAACACAAACATATTATGGCATACATGGCGTATGAATTTGTTTGTAACTAATGCTGCATAAAGTATGCAACAAAGGCAGCAAATTGCCCCCCACCTTTCCCATAACCCTTAACCCCAAATACAAATATATTATGTATGTATGTATGTACATATATGCAACACGCGCAGCATCTCAAACTGTGCAAGTGTTTCTTTCGTTTTGGTTTAAATTCTATTTTTGTATATATGCAAATTTATCAATTTACTTGTCAACATCATCGTCATCCTCATCATGAAGTATAAAAATGTATGTATTTTGCCTTAAATTCATTTATTATTTTTTGCTTTACCTGCTACAAAATGTTAGACAATATTTCATTTGCATAACATCAATTCCCATCCATTTTCAACATTCTCCCGTTGTGTGTAGCAAGAAGAAAAGAAAGTGACTAAAAGTGGTGCCAAGAGACTTTGTCCCACATGTGTAATGGGTCTTGTCTTGAGTTTAGTTTTTGGATTAGCTTAACTTGCCCACAGGCAAGTTATCGCAAAGATTGCCAACAACAATATGGTTGTTGTTGCTAACTCCACCTTGTTGCACCATTCACCCACCCACCCACCCTCCGTCCGTCCGTCCGTCCGTCCGTTCATCCGTCCGTCTCTGTCTTTGTTGCTTCCAATAGTTTGCGTTGAGTTCAAACGTTTCTTGTCCACACTTTTATTGCAAATTGAATTCTGCTGTGTCACGTCGTTGGCTACTTTGTCAATATTTTTTTGCTCTTGCGTTTTAAGCTGCCGCAGCAGGAAAAAAAAATCAAAAAATAAAAAAAACAGGGTTCCTCTATACGAGGTATTTGTTTATATGTACATAAGTTAAAAAGCTTTCCATATTAATTTCTTTTTCAATGTTTTTTTAACGATTTAAATGGGTTGAATTTAGTTATTAGTGTCAAATTTAATTTGTTTTTTTTTTCTTCTTATTTTCCACCTTTTTGTTGTGTTTCCTAGTTTATTTATCGTTTTTTTTCTAGTTTATTTCTAGTTTCTTTTTAGGATTTTTCTTTTTTTGTCTTCCTTTTAGAATTTTTTTTCTTTTGCTACAATTCATTTATTTTTGTTTTAACTTTAATAATTCGCTTGTTGTTTTCATTCTTTAATTTTCAATTCAGTATCTGTGTATATTTTTATTATTTCTTATCATTTTCTATTTTTATTATTTCATATCATTTTCTATTTTTATTTTATTTTGTTTCTTTTTATTTTTACAAGATTCTTTTCTTTTTTTTTTTAACCTTAAGACTTTTTAAATTTTGTCTGCTGTTTACCAGATTCATTTTATCTTTTTTGCTCAACTTTATTTTTCTTTTATAAAAATGATTTATCTTTTTTGTTTGTTGTTCCTTTGGAAAATCAATATTCATATATGTATATATGTACATATGTACATTGATGAAGTCTCATTACAGTAAAGCAATTTCAATGCAATTGTCTATTTCCATTTTATTTTAAACTCAATTTATATATGTACATACATACATAAAAGGAAAATAGTATACTCTCGAAAAAAGCAAATATTAGATATTAGTTTTCTTTTAACGATTTTATATTTACATTTTTAAGTTTCATTTTGACTTTTATGGGATCAATCAATATTATATCACTAATGCCTTGCAAATGAACACCCTGTATGTCAAAGAACTTGCCTAAGAATAAAAGTTTCGCCCAACTATGAGTATTTTCGTAGCCATAAAATGCAGCTGCAACTTATTTTTTTTTCCCTGCCCTCCTCCTTTTGCCCCACTTTTGTATATTTTTTTTTTTTTCTTAGCTTCCAACTGAACTGCAACAAAGGACTTAGGGCCATTGTTATAGTACGCATTCTTACTTATTGGTCAGCTTGGTCGTTGCACTTTAAAGCGATTTATCCATGTGTGTGTGTGTGTGTGTGTGTGTGACCCAGTGAATCCACAAAAGTCTGCCACATGTTGGGCAGGAAAGAATCCACCAACTATGCTCATTGTTTCGTGAGTGTGTGTGTGTGTGTGTGTGTGTATGGCGGGGCATCATTTGTCAATGTCGCCAGCCCTGGGATACACGCAACCTCATCGCAACTCCTCTCGCATGTTTTGTGCGCGTAATTCCTCAGAGTCAGCGAGTTTTCATGGCATTGCATAAAATTTACACACAACATCTGTTCCACTTCCAATCCAAATTTCCACCTCCTTTTGTCCTCCATCTCCTCCTACTGCCACCTGACATTCTGTCTGCGGCTGGCCAACTACCTTGCGGATATTGGAAAGAAAGAGTTTCGGTAGCACTGGCCAGTACTGTCGCATAACTAACCTAAACTTCATTTTAACCAACAACGTGCATGTGGCCAATATGGAGAGGAGGGTTAACGCACCTTCTCTTTCTCTCTTTCTCTCTCTCCAACTATGTATTTTTGTTGTTGACTTCTTTCGATCTCTAATTGAACGCCATTGAATAACGTATGCACTGCATATATTGAACTGACTTTGTATTCATTCGAGACATTCAATTAACGTTGCTCTTTTGACAAACTAATTGCCAAAAAGAAGATTATGGATGCTGACCAAGTTGAATGCAACTCTGCATCAATGCATTTGCCTTTCCATTTTTATTTTTGCTTTCGTAAACAAATTAACCAAATTGGCAAAAAGAACACCAGCAAATTGAAAAAGCAAATTCAAAGAATATTTAATCATTCTTTGAAAAATAAAAAAATGGAAAATAAAAACAAAAATTTAATTAATATTGCTTTCATTAGGTACAATCAATATGAATATTACGTATACGTCTAGTAGCTCCCTTGTGCATAATTTTGTTACTGGAATCAACTTTTCTTTTCAATTTGAATTCAAATCCGAGAAGAAGATAAACAGAGAAGAGCCCTTTGAACGGACAAACAGAAAGGATATCCTGAAGGATATCCAACAAGGATTTCGATACACTGACAACTCCTTAAGATTTAAGAATAAACTTGAATCGTTTGTGAAACAAATCGTAGCAAATATGTTAATCTTTTTTTAAAAATCTTTTGTAATTTGTTTGGTTAGCCATTAAAAAGAAAATCCCTTTTTTTTTTCTTTTTGTCTTTCCAAGCAAATTGTTGAATTAAACAATATTCAATTTTCACTTTTCCGGTTAATTTCACGCATGCCATAAAAAATTGAGCTCAAATGTTAATGGGATCTGCTCTAGTTGCTTCCCTTTATTCGAAAATCAAGCAGATTGTCAACCAACGAAAATGTCGCCGCCTTTGCCACAACCAAAAATGTCAAGAACAAATCTAGCAGAAAAAGCAAACCTAGGCAAAATGTTAATGGCCATTAAAAAAATAAAATAAAATTTCATGAAAAGCCTCAACAGCAATAATGGAAGAGTGCGAGAAGGCAAATGAACCGCTCAATTATGGATAATGCCTCGGGAGACCAGCCCACAAAAATAAAAAAAAAAAGAAAAACCAAAATAAATAAAAAGAAGAATAATAATAATAAAAAAAAACACACACACACACACAAAAACAAAAAAAGTCATTATCTAAAATATTTGACATGTGTCTTGGACCACGCCTGGCTAGGCAGGCATTCACATTGAAAGCAATTAAAACCATTTGTAAAATACGGAGACAACAGACAGGTTCAAGGTTCAAAGATCGCCAAAGTAATGACAGAGAGAATAAAGCTGGTGCAAATTGCAAAATATTTTGAAATCCATATACATAGATACAAAATAGATATCTAAACATATACCAACACTCAGCAAAACTCCACGAGTATTGCATATTCAGTGATAAGTGTGTACTTCAAAAAAACTCCAACACGAAGCGAAATTATGAAAAAAAAAAAAAAAATAACTTTGTTGCATCTGTACATTTATTTTTGATACCCTTTTGGTTAAGGGGAATATATGTTAATTGGTTGATTTCTAATATAGACTTTAAATTGATTTTTATTTGCAAATATTCAATAATGTTGAGAAGTTTTTATAATAATCAAAAATCTCTAACTGGCATTTTTTTTAGTGTCTAATAGTTCTTGTATCCTATGTAGAATATCTCAAAAAAAAAAAAAATAAAAAGCCTATTTCTACATTTCCTAAATTATATATATTGACAGAACTTTAAAGGATATATTTTTCATTTTACAGGATATGCAATCTGCTGTCACTATAAATGCTTCACATTTCTTTTGGGGAGCGATTTTTCTTTTTTAGTTCTTGTTTTGTCTCCCAGTTTTAACCCACATATTACAAAGCAAATGAATTTTTGAAAGTGCTCCGCATAAGGACCAAGTGGTTTCACTAGGATGCAACTTATATCTGCTTCGCTTGGCATTTTTGGTTTGTTATATATTTATTTTTTTTTTTTCTCCTTTCTTTCAAGTGCGTTTCCTTGCAATTTATGTCATGCGGTTGGAGTAGATGAAGGATATGAAGGAAGGAAAAAAAAAAAAAAAATAAAGAAAAAACGGTGGGCTAAGCCACCGGAGATAAGTATGAAGTTACCGCATTTTAGGGGTCTGGAGTGTACAAGTTGGACAACTTGAAAAGCAAATGCAGTGGAAAATATGAAGAATTCCTTAAATTGCTAAACAGATATGAGGGTAACATGCTGTTGGTTCACACAAAAGTATATATGATAACAACTTGCTATATTATTATGTATTATACAACTTTCAAGAATTCTTTAACAAAAAAGGGAAACTTTTCTCTAACGATTAAGGCAAAACCCTAAAATTGTAACTTATTTTTCTGCATAAAATAATATATAAGTAGCTTTTGAGTCGCTTTAATTTGGTTGAAACTTGACCAAAAATTTCTAATAAATTTAATTATTAACAATTAGAAACTAATTAACCTATTTACTAATAATTCATGTCTAATAAATCAATAAAAGTTACTTAATAAATTTAATTTCATATATCTCATAAATCCTTTAAATAATTAAGATGAGAAAGAGAAAGCTTTCCATCTTCTATATTTAACAGTTGAAAACTCAATTTTGATCAAAGTGAAAACTTAATAATTTTTGAAAATAAATAAAGAATAGAAAAATGTGCTTACCTAAGAGACACAAAGCACTTGAACACTTTCACAGTTCTCCAATCGATGACTGCGGGATGCTGCGATTGCTGCGATTGTTGCTGATGCTTCTATTCCAGATGAAATGCTGAAAATAAAATAAATATTGACAAGTGAGTTTTGGCAGCACTTTTGTGATTTATGTGGCATGACTCATTGAGTGAACTGATTTATATGGTGTGAACAATGACGCAAGGGGGGACGAGGGGAAGGCAGCCAGGCCACCAGCTGACCAATCCAATGACAATTCCCAGACATGGTAGCAAACAAACAAAAACCAAAAAGAAACGAAAAATAAAAAAATTGAGAAAAAAAAATTTTAAATGTCCTGATTGAATATAGACTACAAGATACCCTATCCTACAAGGATTAATTGAATATAGTTTAAAAATATTATATACATAATTTGAAATATTAATTTTAATATATATGAAATAACTCTCTTGCTGTGCAAGCTTTAATTGTTTTAATATAAAATCTTATTCTTTGCTTTATTTTTTCTTTTTGTATCCTTTTAACCCTTTTCAAATAGAGTATAAAAAACTTTAAAACAAAAAAACGTGCAAAAATCTATATATTTTTGGGGTTTTCTTTTTTTTTTTTTTTTTTTTTGTATTTGTGGTCAAATTTGCCAATTTTCTGCAGGCACTTGAATATATGTATGTACATTTATATAAATAATATATATAAGTAAAGTCGCAGGGCAATAGTTCATTGAACCCTCTGCGGTCCCTCAAGAACCGCTGTAAGAGAGGAAAATAAACAGAAAAAAAAATACAAAAAAAAAAAAAAAAAAAAGAAGCCAAACCAAAACTGTGTAGTGAAATGCATGTATTTGGCAAATGCAAATGAGTTGGATGGGTGGGCGTACTTTACTTTTGGCTCGTATTTCGGTCAACTCACAGCAGCAGCAGCAGCACCAGGAAGAAGAAGCCGTAGGGGAACTGTAGGAGCATGTTGATGGAGTAACAGAAAGAGGGAGCGCGGGAGCAGTCGGGGAGACAGGCATATGATGCCGCTTGTGCATGTCAATCATTTTTTGACAGACAACGGCAGCGGCACAAACACACATCATCCATTGCCAACAAGATGCGAGACTATGAGACAAACACCCATTCCCCTCAAATGATTGACAAGCCTAAACACACACACTCACTAGAGCACACACACCCACACACACACACACCGTACAGACACAGACAGACAGAGAGACAGAGACTGGCTGGAAAATCATTTGAAAATCTATAGAATTTTTGGCAAGAGACAAACTTTCCATTTAGTTATGCCATCATCATCATCATATCAAATAACCATTGCCCATGGCCCATGACATTCAATTATTTATGCCTAATTAAATACTATTGAAATGGCAAAAAGAAAAAAAAAAAAAAAGGCAAATAATTAAGGAAATTATATTATAACTTTGTTTAATTAATGGTCTCAATTATTAATTGGCATAATAAAATTAAAAAAAAAAGAAAAAAACATAGAAGAGAAATCGTTCGCCATGCTAAACACCTACTAAATATGCCAAATGCATATTTCATGTCAACCCCATTAAAAACTCTAGCCAACTATTAATTAAGTAATATATATGGCGGCGTAATTATTTTGCTTATATTTTATGTTGGCATTTATTTAGCTCTCCCCCCTCTCCTCCATTTGCCTCTTTTTACCACTTTACTAAATACCCTGTAATCGTGAGAAAAGCAAAGTATTTTATGTTAAATTTGACAGATATAAGAGATGTAACTGGGAACTAAAAGAATATTCTGTGGCTTTAACCACTCTCCAAGTCACAGGTCCTTTAAAAAGCATGGTAAATGAAAATCAGTTGGAAAAACTATTCAAATGATCCAGCGAAAGAGAATTCTGATTGTCTAATCGGATTATCCCTAAATAAACATTAACCAGTTTAAGACACTTTATGAATATTTTTTAAAAAATATATACGCTTTCTTTTACAATTACTGCTAATTAATTAATTGTAAATTGTAACCCATTGTACTTATCTGACAAGTATTACGTTTCAAATATTTTCATTTAATTACTTATATATTTATATTATATGTATATATTAATCCTAAACATACAACAACAGTTTTTAGTTGAAGTTTCAAAAGTTTTGCATGAAATTTCACAACAGTCCTTTAATCAGTTTTTCTTATCATATCTAAAAACGACTTTTAACTGCTGCAGGGTATCTTTAAATCGTTTCCCAGTTAAGGAACTAAGTTTTCATCTCTTTTTCTTTTTTTCTTTTTGAATTTGCCTTTTTGGTTTATATTTTTTTTTTTATTATTTTTTTTTTGGCGGTGCGTGCCGTGTGATCATCATGCTGTGTGCGTAATTTCTTTTGGCAAGAATGGTGGAATTTATGTAAAATTAATTTCTAATGTCAACATGAGTGTGGGGGATTCAAACAAGAAAATAATTAAAATGAAAACATTTAAATGAAAACTCTGTTGTAGACAACCAAAGGTGATGTCAACTAATTATATTAAGATATTGAATAGAGCACATTTGATCTAAAAATATATATTATCCATTCATTACTTTATCCTGTAATTGAATGGCTTCAAAATATTACAGATCTGAACAGAAGTTACAATATTAAAGAGAAATATTAAAGGAAATCTAGAGTGGAAATTAAATTTTTCGATAGCTATAAAACTTAATTTTGCTTTTTCGAAAATTTATATATTTTATTAGTATGCTTTTTAAGTTGCTTGATAATATTTTATTTTCTTTTTTTTTTAACAATAGAATTTTACTTCGAATTAAAAAGTTCTACTTAAAGAGAATTTCAAATGAGTAAAAAATGATAAATTAAATAAATAAAAAATATTTCATGAATATTCAGGAGTTAAATGCAGTTTCCATGACTATATATGTATGTATACATCAACATACATACATACATATGTATGTCTGAGTGCATATGTATTTACATTTAATTTTATGCATATTTTTTTATAGAATGGGGTAAATTTCTTGGAATATAAAACAAATAATTAAGCTACATAATAATTAAAATTCAAACCGAAAAATAAATCTTCACATGAAAAAGTCTTGATTATATAACAGATTTTATATACCTGCATATGTAGGTTTCTATAAAGAACATAAATATATAAAAAATTATATTTATATATATTTAACAGCTTTCAATTATATTATTTAATATTTTATAAAAATTTCCCTTAATACGATAAATCGATCTACGTCCATGATATAGTTTATTTTGCAAATTTTATGGCCAGCAAATTTTTTTGGAATATAATATTTTGTAATCGATGTTTTAGCCAATTAACAAAAATGTAAATCAATTCTCTCCACCAAAATATTCATTAGACCTAACCTTTTAATTATTTGATATGCATTATAAAATGCTGGCAGCTATTAAGTAGGATTTTGGCTGAGCCAGCCCATAAATAAATTGCAGCTGCATAGTGTAAATATGCAAATTTGGTAAAAATGTACAGCAAATTAATTGCCGAGTTTGAGCTATTTACATATGCAAAACACCCGTTTCATAATGAATTCATTGCAATTTTTCCTTTCATATTTTATACCCTAACAGACAAAAAGGGATAACCTAAAAAGTTATAGCCTTTAAATTATAATTATTATCTAATTTTCGATAACAAAGATAATTAACTATTATATGTATGTAGGAAACAAAAACTGCATCAAAATTTGTAGAAAGTATTTTAGGGTATACAACTATTCGGCATGGGTCTAAAACTATAGCTGACACTCCGCTTCATTATTCATATCTCATGATAAACTGTTGAGTTAAGCATTATTTAAATGGCATTTTAATTAATTGATTAATTAAGTTTTATGCAAATGGCAAATATTTAAACAGCCAGCAATTTTTCCGAAAAAAAATAAAGAAT
Organism: Drosophila emarginata; assembly: GCA_037075365.1. Taxonomy (NCBI): domain Eukaryota; kingdom Metazoa; phylum Arthropoda; class Insecta; order Diptera; family Drosophilidae; genus Drosophila; species Drosophila emarginata. Next base: position 7,617,867 of record JBAMCD010000296.1, read on the forward strand.
TTTATAAGACATTTATGGTTACTAAAAGTAGAAAACAGAAAGATTAAGAAAGTCAGAAAGAGAGGGAGTGAGAAAGAGGGAGAGAGTAAAAGCCTGTCTACATTCGCAGACGTTTCGAAAAGTTTTTTTTTTTTTTGTGGGCCATCTTAACTTAACTTCAACTTTATTTCAACTTTACTGAAAGTGTCTGTTCCCATTTGATTTGTGGTAACTTTTCTTGATTCAATCAACATCAAGCGTAGTATTTAAAGTTATGTTTTAACCATTAAATTTAATAATATACTTCAAAGTAAACTTAAATGAGTTGCGATCCATCAGTGTTAGTGTAATTAGTATGGACAGCGGAGCGCAGCAACAAAGTAACAAAAAAAAATTTTTTTCAAACAAAAAAAAATTTAATTAAAAACATTTTACTATTCAATTTTTATTTTCGGACAGAGAGACACTGAAGTGGTGAAAGAGAAGGAAGGGAGGTGGTGAATTGTGTTGGGTTTGCGGTTGGTTATTCAATTTAAAGTTTTATCCATTTTTGGTTTGTTTTGGTTTGTTGTGAGAGAATATAATAAACAGCTTCCTTTTAGATGGATTTTAAGCACTTTTTAGTGTCAGCGAAAAAGGATTGCACAAAAGGAGCAAGGACACAACAACTAACGGAAGTTCAACCAGAAGGATTAAAAAGTTTCCCTCAAAAGCCAAACTAAGGCATAGCTCAAACAGACAGTTGCCATCTTTTCATATTTTCTTCTCCCTAAGTATTTCCCTTCCCTCCTCCCATCATCGCTCACCAATTTTTCTCTTTTTCTTCATTTTCCATATTTTTTTTTTTTTTTTTTGAGACAAAGTTTTTCACTTGCCAGAAATCTGAAAAATAAAAAGAAAAAAAATAGATGGAAATTCAAGTGAAACTTACTCCACATGCAAATTATTGCAATTTGTTCAGAAAACTTGAAGCAAATTTGATATTCTGCTAATGACTTTGAAAAATTGTTAGTTTGTGCCAGGTGGTTTAGTTCCTCCAATTATCAAGTGGACTATCAGCAATTAGATACAATGACCCCAATAAAAAGAAAAAAAGACAAAACAAAAATAAAACCAAACAAAGTTCAAAACAAAATACGAAATCGAAAAAGAAAATATGTTTACATATAGTAAAAGCCAAAGAATTATATACTTGTTAGTTTAATGATTAAAGTTAAATTCAATTAAAGAAATATAGAACATAAATACTGTAGGAATTTAAAACTTTTTACTTAAAGCTCATAAAATTAAAAATAAAAATATTAACAAAAATTTTATCATTATTATTAATGTTTTGTCTTTGTTTATTTATTGAAGTTAAAAGATATATAAAAAATTAATTGGTTTTCCAAGTTTAGTTCTTTAGTTTAAGTAACACAACAATTACAAATTTCTTTTATAAACTTTAGATTGGTTTTAGAATTATATAAAAATGCAATTAATTGTTGTTGATTTCATTGCCAATTTTTATGCAAGAGTTTTTTTTGTTGTTGCAAGTTAATTTATTGAGTGGCAAATCAAGGATTTTAACTGAAACCTAGCTGCCAAATGAAAATGTAATTAACCTTTCCTATTTGGAGCAATTGAAATGCTGCATCTCATTAAAACAGTAAATTGGAATAATCAATCAACAGAGAGTTACAGCTCAATTCTGGCTAATCAAAGTCAAATCAGTGTACATTCTATATAGTCTATACATACATACATATATACATACAAACATACATACATACATGTAAATCGAATCATTTATGGTGGTGCCCAATCAAAGTTCAATCAACAAGCTGTTGGCCACATTTAACAAACTTAACAGTACTCTGTTAACTGTAATACAGTTAACAGTCAAATGAAAGTGAGAGTCTTTCACCACCAAAAAGGGAGTGCATGGGGGGAGGGGGGGACATTGGGATTAGATTCGACAGAAAGAGAGAGCGAAAGTTTTTGCTCTCTCACTCTGCTACTGTTAATTGAAGGAAAAACTGCAATGCCAGAGCCATGCAACAAATATATTTATATATACATATATATGTATGTATGTATATATGTACATATATAGATATGTGTTTGTGTGGATATGATATCGGGCCAATCGGGCGACGAACCCGAACTATGAAACGAACCCTGCATTCGATTCGCGTCTCGCATGCAACCAACAGCAGTGGCAACCATAACAAAATTCGCCGGCAAATGCTTCGCACAGTATGCAAAACAAAGCCGAAACGTGCAGTTGTTGGTACTCTCTCCCACCCAATGTGCCACCAGCCACAGTCATAAGCCACCAAATAGAATACAACAACAACAACAACAAATTATTCTGATAAAAACAGCGTGCAACCAACGAAGAACAGCAATGCCGCCAAGAAACAAATTAGCAGTCAAACCGTTTGGCCAAATAAACAAATAATTTTGAACAAATAAATCGAGACAGGCGTGCTTCAAGCACAACACACTCAAAACGGCAAGAGGAACGTCTAAAAGAACGTTTGCCAAATATTTTGAGAACCTCAAAAAAAAAACCAAGAGAAATAAAAGATAAGTAAAAAAAAAAGAAAAAAAAAAAAAAAGTGCGTGCCATTTGTGAAATCATCGAGTTGAGATATCCGAAATATTGAAAAAGAAAAAAAAAGGGGATCAGAGGAGCATTGAAATTTGGCAAAGCATTAAAAACGGTAAGCAGAAGATACATTTGTATCTTTATAATTCCCCCCTTTTTTTTTGTTGTTGTTCTGTTTATATGTTTGTTTGTGGAAAGAAAAAAAAAAGGAAAGAAAGGATTCCACAGAGTGAAGAGTAAAATGTTTGTATTGGAATTTATCGCATAACTGAAAATTTTGTGCGTAAAGCAATTTGTAACTGTTGAATGTTGAACGAGTGGCACAAAAACAAAAAAAATCCATGGTGTGGCAGGGTGAGTATATATATATACATATATATATATATATATATAAGAATGAGGAATTGTTTGCCTGATGATGTGGAAACTAGAAACGAATGAAATTAGAACGAATGAATGACTGAACGAATGACTGAATAGTGAAAATGATGTTTAGCAGAGTGTTGGCTTAAAAGGAGAGAGAGAGAGAGAGAGAGAGACGAGAGGCGGTAGGAGGATGGGGAGTGGTCACTTAAAACAGGAGAAGAACGAGTTTGACAAATTATATTAGAAACTTTTGTGCAAAGTGTTTGATTAGAGACGTGTACAATAGTATTTTGCAAAGATTGTATTGTCAATCGAAAAGATTTATTCAAATTGTAGAAATTGTTAAGTGTCGTTTTTCCTTTTTCCAACACCAACAAACACACACACACACACATACACATACACATTCCATCAGGTTTTCCTTAATAAATTACTATTCATTTATTATATAGTTTTCAAAAATAATAAATTTAGGTTTTCATTTCAATTTGGTAATGGATTTCTTTAAGGAAAATATAAAATAAAGTAACTTTAAATTTAAATAAAAATGAGTTTATTTTTGAAAGTAAAGAAGTTAAATAAATATACTTTCCTATATTGTATAAACGATTTAACTTGACAATATGTATTTTAGAAAAAAAAAACATTGCTCATTCTTAGCCTTAAGTGAAAAAGTAATTTTTTATATTTTTTCTACTTTATTTTCTACACTTTTTTTTTATTAAAAAGCGTAATTTTTAATCTCCTCTTAGAATCAAATTTATATATATTATTCACAACTGTACAAATGCTCTTAATAAAATATTTATGTTTGTTCAAAATTCGATTCAAATTTTCCACAGGTTTTTCCTCTTTTTCGATTAAATTTTTTTTTTTTAGAGATCGATTGGCATTCGCAGCAAAAAAAAATTCGTTAGTGAATTTCCATTAGTTTGGCTATGTTTGGCCTTCCGGTTGCATAATTGATATAAAGTGCTTCACCCTTTGCTGTCTAAAGCTCTTGGGGTATAACCCTTTACCTTTTACCTTAACCAAATTCGACATTTCGTATAGTGAAGTATGATGAATGATATTAATTTTTAAACTGAACTGAAAATAGTTTTAAGCTTATCTCTTGTCTAACCTAAAGGATGCTCTTGCCACACCGTCAGAAAAAAAAAAAAAAGAAGAAGAAGAAAACCTTAACTAATCAAAAGGCCGTTGCACTCTCGTCTAACTGAATGACGTGCGTCAAATGTGGAGCAAGGCAACACACACACAAAAAAAAAAAAAAAGAAGAGAAGAGAAGAGAAAACTCAGAGTCATGGGGCAAAAGGAAGAAGAACAAACGAAGCATTTCAGCAGCTGCTTTGCAGGGCATGTAATTTGTCAGACAGATTTCTTTTAGCGCCAGGACGACAGCTTCAAGCTCCAGCTCCTGCTCCTGCTCCAGCTTTAGCTCCACAGTTCCACTTGCCACAGTCTTTAGCCCCCACCCGCCCACATCATTGCAACAAAACTGTTTCCTTCCTTCCTGCCCTGCATGGCTGCCATTTGTGTCATGCCCTTTGAGTTGGTTGTTGGTTGTTGGTTGGGTGGTTGGGTGGTTATTTGGTTAGGTGAGAGAGATGGAGAAGGAAGACAGAGCAACAGACATTGACATTTCAGTGTAAATGAAGTGATAAAAAGTAAAGGCAAGGCGGCGTCAGCTCACAAAATTGCCAGAGCAAAAAAAAAAAAAAAAATACACAAAAACAACACAACGGCAGACACCAGAAAAGTTTGTTGTTTTTTTCTTTTTTTTTTGGAGGGGGAGAAGCAATATGGCATAGGGTAGGTTAGGTTAGGTAGCTGGAGAAGAGAAATAGCTAAAGGCAAACCAAGACAAAAAGCGCGTTGAAAATGCGTCTAATTTGATGGAAGCGATGCATGCCTTAACCTTTCCCCAAACAAAACAGGCAGCAACAGACAGCCAACAATAGACAAGCAGACATTAGAACGGACAAGACACCAACAACAAATAAAAACAACAACAAACAACAACGTCAAAATGACAGCATTTCCGTTAAAGTCAAAGGAACAGTTTGCCGAAGGATAAGCTCAGGATTCTAAATGGTACAACAAGTGTTGGATAATTGATAGGTAAAAGTCAAGAAACGACATGAATATATATATATATAGATGTCAGAAATGGTAGAAGAATATATACAATATAAATATATACAATATATACTAAATTTAGATTTAAATTTTAAGATTTAATTATGGTTAAATTTAGGAAAAAAAAAAATATGAAATAGATATAGTATCGATAATTAACTAGTTAAACATTGAAAAACTTTCTTTTCATTGTAGATTATTCTTGATTTCAATTAGTTTTAATTCCAACATTTGATTGACTTTCCCAAGGACTGACTTCTTTAGTCGACAGCTATTTGTAATGACTAATAAATTTGTTGTTTTGTTTATATTTTTTTCTTTTCACTACTCATCACTTTAAAGAGATTTTCTTTTGCCCTATCATAAAGCAGTGAAGTTTTTATACAACAGAGGCATCATCAAGCCAGACGACGACAACGACGACAACAAAACGAAAGAAAACTTTTGCAATTAATTACGAACGAGACCTTTAAACTGAGCTGTAAACGAGATGATGGTAGTACCACAATGCCACTCCATACCATGCCACACCACCGCATCTCTTAACCCATAAAGCAATAGGAGCAAAAAAAAAAAAATGGAAACCAACTCGAACCTCAGATAAGATAAGGAAGTCAAGGAAGAGATGCTGCAATTAGTTTTTGAGTCGTAAATGGAAATTGAAATGCAGCCAATGCCCATAAAGGGTAGAGAGTAAAGGATATCATCATATCCAACTGTGAACTTTCATGGTTGACTTGGCCTACATTCAGGGAATTAATGCAAGTGATGGTAAAGTGATATGGGGTATGCAAGAGGGGTGGGGTGGTGTATGTATCATCATCATCATTCCCATTCCCATAATGATAGATGAGTTAATGAGGACTTAGCCAACTGATTGCAAAACTGTCAATTAATGTGAGCGTCAACAGTTGGCTCAATAATGACAATGATGATGATAATGATAAGGATAATGGCGATAAGGATAATTATATAATGATAATGATGTTGATAGAAGATAAAAATAGCTAGCCAACTATGTGTGCCAAGTAAATTGTTCATAGAAGTTTTAAGAATGTTTACAGGCGAGAACAAAGGTACAGATCAAAAGAAGAATGCGAAAAGTTTGAAGAGCAAAAAAAAAAAGAAAAAAATACATATATATAAAGAGAGAAAAAAGGAAAAGTGAAAAATCAAAGTTTATCTAATAACAAGAGCAGGACGGCGTATGGCAACAGCTGCTTTTACAAGGAGCTATCTCATTTTTGCGCATGTGCAACATGAAAATTTATAAAACTAATAAACCAGCCTGCCAGTCTTCATTACATGGTTTTTCCGACCCCCCGTCCCGCTTTCCTCGCTTTGATTTCTTTTTATTTATTTTCTTCTTTTTTGCCTTCATTTGCTTTTGGCTAGGATAGTTTTCCCGCCGCTATGCAATTTGGCCGCAACTTTTTCATCAAGTTTGACTGCATCTAACTGCAGCTCCAGTTACCACCCAATTCATACCAATTTAGCCATAACACCATCCACGGGCCTGGCCATGATTAATGTTCAAATTAAACAACAAACAGCAGGCTGACGTTAATGATGACAAAAGAAAAAAAAAAAAAAGGGTAAAACAAAAAGGAAACCATCAACAAAACTTCCGGAAACATGGGTGGAGACGTGTAAAATCAACTTCGGCAGGGAGCAAATTCAACAATAACAAAAGCTTACATCAGATAATTAATTATGGCATATACATACATAGTTCTGAGTTGAGAAGGTGCAGATAGGGAAAGTAAGGGGGAAGGGTACTGACCACATTTATCTATATGTGTCAGTTTGCATGCTTTAGGGATTATCGATTTCAAATATCGATATAACATATACACATGCAACACAGACGATTCACAATAATCGGAATATCAATGTTTATTTTGTGGCAATGTTTATGCTATAATGTTTATTTTAGTGATATGATGTTTATATGAAACGAAAGTTCTTAAAATCAAAAATCTTTACTATCTATATCCAATTTCCGTTCATAATGACAATTGATTTGTAGAAAATTTTATAGTTTCAAAACATTTATAATTATTCTGAATCACTCTAGTTAACTAATTGTTATTATTATTTGAAAATAAACTAAAAAATGAAACTGATAAAAGGCAATAAGTTGATCTTATTGTATAATGCAAATTTTAAATATAATTACGGATTTATTTTTGCATAATTTTGGGCCATAACTCAAATGCAGTTTGCCAATCAATGAGTATTATATAACTAAAGCATATTAAATTTCAATTGCAATCAATTGCTATGGGGATTACTATAAAAAACGAAAAAAGAAAAACCTGAATTTATCTATAGATATTTCATATCAGAAAAATTGCAACCTTGAAACCGATTGCAGATTCATATTCATAATTGATTGCATTCCAATTTTTATACCCTGTACCCATAGGGTAAAAGGTTATATTAAAGTCGCTAAAATGTATGTAACAGGCAGAAGGAAAATTTTCCGACCCTACAGAGTATATATATTCTTGATCAGTATCAATAGCGAAGTCGATTGAGACATGTCCGTCTGTCCGTCCGTCCGTATGAACACCGAGATCTCAGAGACTATAAGAGCTAGAGCAACCAAATTTGGTGTCAACATCCGTCTATTGTATAAGCGGGTCAAGTTTATTTTAAATTTTTGCCACGCCCACTTCCGCCCCCGCAATTCGGGAAAAACCTATAACTAGAGCAATATTAAAGATATCGTATTCTTATTTGGCATGCACATTTATATGGCTAAGATGCACCACTTGACTAAATCAAAATCGGACAATAATTATCGGAGATATACGTATTTTCGTTTTGTACTGAAACGCCCCATGCAAAATGGGCTGTTAAGTGTGAGCGAGATAGCATGCGTTCGCTGTTGCTGCATGGCAAGCAGTGCAGTGTTGCTGTATGGCAAGCAGTGCATGCTAAGAGAATTTGTTTTTGTAAATTGATGGCGATTTTGATCGTATTTGACTTTATGGAGTTCTTTTACTTGGTACAGGGTATACTCAATGTCGGCAGGGACGACTTGCTTGCTTAATTTTTTTTTTTTCGGTTGGTTTCAATAAATTTTTGTGAAATTCAATTTGAATGCTGAATTTGCATTTGCCTATGCCGCCGATTTATGGCGATTATCAGAACTAATTTATTGATTAAATTGAATGGAAATTAGAGATTGGTTAGTTGGTTGGTTGGCTCGTTAGTTAGTTGGTTGGTTAGTTAGTTGGTTGGTTGGTTGCTTAGTGAGTGGAGTCCATCAATCAAATTAGAAATCCTGATCAAACTGAAACTAATGCACAGACACTTTATAGACATTGCGATTAGATGGAAATATTTTGTTTCACTTTATATCAGCATACCACCAAACTCATTGTCCCTCGGGGCTTCCCCTCTATCCGACAAATTCCCCTTGTTTTTTTTTTTTTTTTTTTTTTGCGGGGATATATGTGAGTCATTTGCAATCGATTTCGCAATTCAATTAGCGGATAGTCAATGATGAAATGAATGATGAGTTCAGGCCAATGACAATGGCTATGTACTAGTCCTTAACTCCCTCCTCCCCCATCATACCTCTCTGATCGAATACCCTGCCGGTTATTCTACTTCCCCCTCTTTGTTTATAAGCTTCATTGATTGGATTCTCTGGTAAAACAAAAAAGGAAAATGTTTTCTCTTTTTTTGTTGTTTGTTGTTTTGTTCATAAAAAATCATAATGTTAATTAATTAAAAGCATGATTTAGTGTTAATTGGAAGGCCATGGATATGGCCTTATAAATAAATAGGATGTTGTCAGCAACGGATACAGATACAGATACAGATACAGATATATATATATATAGATACTCGTATATAACCCCCATTTCACCCCTTGCACTTTCACTCACTTTTAGTTACTCTTCGTTTGGAAAGCAATTAATTTAAATTGGCAAAAGTTCATCATTGTTTTTATTGCTTCTGGTTAATTGAACCCATAAAATTTGGCGAGAGGAAAAAAATAAAAATAATAATATTAACAACAACAATGGCAAGAAGAACTTTGTTATTGGCCATGGCTACAAAATATTAAAAACACTTCAATGATCAATTGGCCCCCGTATAATGAGAATGGAAACGAGAACAAAGCCCCAAGAAAAATGCACACACAAATTTATTATTCGTTGCTCTTTCTTTTTTTTTTTTTGTTCTTTTTTGTAAAATCTGTAAACAAAACGAAAAAGCAAAAGAGGGGCGCACATACAAAAAATAATGATGGTATTAGACTTGATACTATCCTATAAACATTCAGATTACTGACTATTTAAAGAAAATATAAGAACTTTTACGAAACTTTTCCACTGAAATTCAGTCTATCAATGAAAAGAAAATCAAAACAGATGAAGAAGAGAATACAAAAAAAAAAAAATATTTACATAAAAAAAGTAAGGTAGAAAAAGAAAAATGCTTAGAAAAGAAATATATTTGCAAATATAAAAATAAACAAATAATAAAATAACAAAGAATAAGTATTTAAATATACGAAGAAAATGCCAAACATTAATTCAGAATCCTTTCTTTGTTTAAAGAGAAGCAAAATTTTAAAATATCAAACAATTAATTAGTTTAATATAAACCGATCAACCTTTATATTTGTCAAATATAGATCATATATGTGATTATGATTCCACTCGTTTCAATAGCTATGTATATGTGGCCACATGTTGCACGTTCCTTAAATAGTTTACAAAAGAAAAAAACAATCCACATTTTATCTATGTATCTATTGGGAAAACAAAACTTTGAGGTTTTTAGTGAGTTTCATTTCCAAGAATTTTGACCCCTGTGACTATGTAATTTGTATTGCCAAAGAGAAAATGCTAATTTTTCTATCCTTGTTCAGATTTTAATTTGATTTTCATTTGTAAATGTAAACTTAAGGTACACACTTTTCATATAATAACTATCTCTTTAATCTATTCGCAATTGATTCTAGGAAAATGTACAGTAAAATGTGCATTAATGTTAAATATAATTCATCAATTGTTCAAATTAAATTTTTTTTTTATTGATGAAAGGATTTAACCGTTTGGACAACGTTCCTTTAACCCATTTATATAACTATATATGTATGTACATACATAATAATTTTATTTTTAATCCCTTGCAATCCTTTTTTTGTGGTACAAATTTCCACACCTCAAATCTCACATGCCATTCATTCATTTACAGAGTGCTTATTATTCAGATCGATTCTGACCGAGTGGCATAATTGAATGAATGAATAAATGGAATGATTGACTAAGTGCATTGAGCAGACATTGACGATAGAATGAGCCATGGGATTTTTTTTTTTGTTAATTTTTTTTTCTGTTGTTGTTTCATTCTGTTTTCATTCATTTTGTTTTGTGCTTTTTTTGTTTTAACAATTAATTGGCTATTCATGTTACTAATTGCATTGCTAACCGGGCAAAGAGCAGTTAACCTTTTGCTCGCTTGATTTGTTGTTGAGCTTTTTATTATTATTTATATTTATTTGTTGATTTATTTATTCTTTTGCTGAACTTGGCACCAGCACCAGCATCATTTGCCCAAATAAACATCGATGAAAGGAAATACGTTTTATTTTTTTTTATATTTTTTTTGCATTGCCCAGGCAACTTGTTTAAATGCTATTTACCTAGGTAATGGCATTTACCGTTTCATGACAACACAGCCATTGGGACGAATAGTCAGTCGCTTGATGGTATAAAGTCAAAGAGCAGGCTCTTTGAGTGGCCAGCAAATAGCCCAAAGAAAGTCAGCTGAATCTTCAATTGAAGTGCAAACAACAGGGCGTATGAATGATGTTGATTGGATTGGTCCGGAAATTATAGTTAAATGTAAAATACTCAAATGGATAGAGCAAAAGAAAGTGGTGGGGGAGACGGAGGAGGTGAAGCTGATGTTTCAAATTGTTTCAACAAATTAACAATTGAAGAAACTAAACATATTTTAAAGAACAAAACAGTTGAAACTAATCCTTATCTTTTATCTTTATTTACTTAAATGAATAAAATTTCTATCGCTAATAATATTATACTAAAAAAGATAATCGACATTGAATAATACATGTTTATTACTTATAGAATATATTTTATTCCATCTTTTAAACGATATTTATGCAATTTGTTAAATTATATTCACATATCAGGTTTATCAGTTTGGTTAGAAATCAAAAATCAGCCAAATGCTAACAAAGGCTTTTCGCATTGTTGACACTATTAGAGGCTCTTGAAAAATCAACATAACGTGGCAGGCATATGGAAATAAATTGACACAATCCTTCGTCTGTTGGTATTCAAAAATTGCATTCAATTATTGTCAATGGTTTTCGAAATGATGTTAAATTGTGCAGTTATCGAAGCATTCAAATGTCCTCCATTCACAGACATAAACTAATGAGCACATTCCGCATCGAACAAGGGGCCAATAAACAGACAATAACGGAAATAGGGCGGACCCAACACACACACACACAACACCCAACACCATCCCCCCACCCTTCTTTATATATTTTGGTGTTAATTTATGCAAATTGTGGCTAATGTGCAAACAGGGAGAAAGTGGAAGAGAGAGGGGTAATGTGGCAGCAAGGGAGTACGTTATATGGGATCAAGTGTCCATAAATTGCACTCAGACAAGTGTTGGAGAAGTGGTAAAGGAAGATTTTAACTGTATAATGAAATTTATACTTAAAGGATTCCATTTCCTTGGCAAAAGCTTTCCCTCTAAGTCTATTTCTCTTTCCCATCATACGATGTATGTGTGGAAAGGCTTAAAAACTAAACCGCTTAAAATGGTAACGAAAAAATCTTCTCTTTTGCTTCCTCTTTTTTTTTCTTGTGTTGGCCAATTTTTTATGATGAAGATAATGATGAAAATGCTGGCTGCTGTAAAAGGATTTCAACATATGAGCTACAAATTTTCAGCTTAGCAGACAAAACAAAATTCAACATCGAAATGTCCCTAATAGGCTTTAGCCCCCAAAACGCAAAAAAAGAAATATATGTATGTATATGTATATATATATGTACATATATAAATAAAGGGGGGAGGGGCAAAAGCTTTCTACTTTAGCAAATTTCATTGAAGAGCCCTTAAGATATTTTTCCTGTGCCATGACAAATCGGCCAACAAAGGATGGAGTCACAAAAACAAAAGGCTATTCACACAGATAAAGAGAGATAGAGTGGCAAAAACAATGCACCATTGAGGCAAGTTATTTTCTTTTTTTTTTTTGTATTGTTTTTTTTTTTTTTCTTCCCATTTTTGTTCCATTTTGATAGAAACCACAGATACACAGAGCCACATCAAAGGACTCGTTCCGTTGACTATCCACAACCTGCCTCAATAAGAGGTGCAAATGTTTGGCCCTTATAGCTCTTGCCTATGATAGATGAGGTGGAAAAGAACAGCATAAGAGGAGTATACCATAAATACCAAAGAGGTGGGGGCTAAGAGACAAACAAAAAAAATGAGAAAAGAGAAAAGAGAGAAACAAACCACAGAAAAGGTACAACAAAGTGTAATGGCCAGAGTAACCACAGGAGGGCGTAGAGGACAATAAGTTAGCTTGGTTCTGGTCCCAGTCTTGGCAACGTGTTGGCATTGCTGTTGATGTTAGTGTTAGAGGTGCTAGGCATTAACCAGTTACCAACAGGACGACAAAAGTGTGTGCAAGCCATACATAATTGAGCTTCTCGGATGAGTATGTATGCCATAAACCACAATTCATAAGGGGGGCTAGTGTTGGAAGAAGCCAACTGACCACAATGGCCAAGATACAAAAAAAAAACAAAAAAACAAAAAAAAAAATAGAAATAAAACAGATTTAAAAGAATGGAGACGAAGAATGAATGATAGGAATAAATAGTAGTGATATAAGTCTACAAATCAATGTTAAAGAATCATCAGATAATTTTGATTATATAAATCAATGAAATCTTAACATTATCAAAAAAAAAAATTTAATGAACTTTGGTTTCCAGTTTAATCTACTTAGAGTCACGAAATGTTTAAAGTTCTGATTTCTCTCCGAATTTTTATACTTTAAAAGAAAGCAGAAAGATATTTATATATATTTATATATATTCAAAAGATCTAAACTAAATGACACCACGAACTTAAGGAATTTAATATCGTCCCAAGAGTTTAATTTACATGCATACCCAACAGAATTTATAGAGTATATAAAACTTGTTGACATAAACTACCCAGACTTTATACACACAAAAAAGATATATGTATATACACATATATGTATATATATGTATGTATGTAATATAGCCCTTAAAAGTGTTGCTACATAAGTATTGTTATTCTATATAGTAGCCGGTAGTGTTTTAATTTTGATCAGACAACACCCTAAAGTAACAATACAACACGGCAAGTGGCAACCTGTGGCCAAAAGATTTACTGAAAGGACCCAAAAACAAGAAAGCACGAGAAGGATAGATCAGAGAGAGAGAGAGAGAGAGAGAGAGGAGAGGAGAGAGAGCAGAGAGAAAGAGGGCATAGCAGGTATAGAGCGTTTTGGGCAGAAGGCATAGTTGACTTTTGCTTATGTTGCACTTTACGGTTGAAACCGCTCTATAAACAGAACCCCAAACACATCCTCACCCCTAGACCTACACCTACACCTACACACACCCATACCCGCACACACCAAGTGCACTTGACATGCTATATATACATATGTGCATATGTATATGTTTGTATGTATGTTCTCTGTACATCCAAATATGACTAGCAAATTTGCATTCTCTCTTACCATCTCTCTTTTGCCCACTCTCACTCACCATTACCACTTGGAGTGTGAGAGTTGAGTAAGTGTGTATGGGTATGTGTGTGTGTCTGCACTGTACTTGTACTTGGTGTTTATCCAAAAATTATGCGCCTCGCCAGCCTTCACTTCATATGCATGTGTGGATGGGTCTGTGCGTTATTTTGGGTCTTCTCTTCGGCATGTTTTTTTTTACTCTCTCTTTTGTTGTTATTGTTGTTGTCGTTGTTTTTGCATGCTTGAAACCAAAGCAAGCAGCTAAACATTTGCCAAGCTGTTGGCTGCCAACACTGCGACTTTGACTCTGACTCTTCCTCTTCCTTACCACTCCCTCCGTCACTGTCTCTCGCACGCACTGGAAGTTTGTGTCTTTAGTTGTATGCAATAGATTTTCGTTGCGCCTTGTTTAACTTGGACTAGGCAAACTAAAGCTCCCGCACCAGAGGCATCTGTATATACTTATGTATGTATGTACGTACATACATATGTATACATACATACATACATAAATACATATACATTTTTGGTAGCCTAATCCAAACACACGCGCAAGTTTTAAGCACCAAAAATGAACAGATAGAACAGAGAATGAAAAAGTCAGAGAGAGAAAGTGTTTAAGATAAACTGACTTTAATTTAATTAACTGAAACGCAAAAGTTTCATTAAGCACATAAATTTTAATAAATTTAACACATTTTTCTATAGTACAGAGGGTTGGTTGTTTTTAACTTAATAGAATGGGATTGAAAATTGTGGTAATTGTCGGAATTTAAATAACTGATGTCAGATTGTTTTTTCAAATTAGTTGGTTAAACATGTAAACTCTAAGGATACCCAAGATTTAATAGAATTTATATAGCCTATATACATATAATAAACATAAGCTAAAACTATCTCGGAATGTCCTGCACCTGTGGAAAATTCTTAGAATTTCTAATGCCTATAAATCCAACTATAACTACATCGATTATATTAAATAAAAGGGAGATCGTTAGACAAGTGATAAACATAATTAAATCTATAATAGGTAAAATCAATAATAGAAATAAAATTGGATTTATTTTCTATTTTCTAACTTATTTACATAGTTATGAAACAATAGGAACAGCAGTCCCTTAATAAATTGAGGACTTTAAGATACAATTTATTTTTCCCCTCATGATAATTCCTTTGTGGCGAGCATTATGTATACATATACATACATATATAGTCTATATATAGTCTAGTTCAGCAACAATATTAAAGTTTATTCCATCAGAATGTAAGCTTCTTTGTGTTTTATTTTCGTTATAAGAAGAAAGACATTGTAATCACGGCTAATGCAGTTTCTAAGCTGCAACTGTCTGTTTTGCCCCACATTTTGGCTTGAGCAAGTTTTAAGCTTTATGTTTGAAAGGAACCCTAAGCTGATTTTATAACCTTTCGTCACATCATCGAGAGTCAAGTTGAATGCATTTGGCAACTTAAGGGGCTAATAAAATGCATAAATTTTTAATAAGCACCACTAACCCCACACACAGACACACACACACAGACTGACAGACAAACTCAAAATGTGGTCAAGGGATCAAAATGGGACACCACCTTTCCCCACCCCTATTGTTACTGCTTTCCTTATACCAAAGCCAATCCCCCCCACCCCCCTTTCCATCATTACCATTCCCTCTACTTGGTTTTGGCCTTGTCTGCCCTTAGTCAGCATTATTCTGCGAAATTGACACTTAAAATTGTCTGCCGCTTGTCAACGAGTGCAACAGCAGCTACAATCATTACCCTTCTCTGCCTCAATTTGCGGTTGCAGATGTAAACAGAAGCTACAGCAACAACAACAACACTTGCAACAACAATCGGCAACATTTCATAGAAATATGAAAGTTGAAAACATTTTCACAGCCAATCATTAATAGCCATGAAACATGGGGCGGCTTTAGTTTTTATACCTGCCACCGTGTGGCAGCTTAAAATTGCTTTCACAAACAAACCAAACACGAACACGACACAATGATTAAAACTACAGATGAACTGGCTTAATTCGACTGCAATGTGGTTGCCACAAAAATGTAACTATATTGGATTATTATCTGATATCGATTCAAATTGCCAATAATAATTTGAAAATAAACAAAACAATTGGACAGGTTTTAAAACTGTTGCAATGCAAATATGATTCACGTGATATGGATACCCAATATACAACATAAGTGCTAAAGAACAAAACGAAGTCAATTTAAAAACAGAACAAAAAATAAATGTTTCGCCACAGTTTAAATTTAAATTCCACATCAATATTTAGAAGATTTTTAATCAGTTGTCAAAGTTGAACTTTTTTTAACTTGGTCCAATCAGAAATTTATTCATCGTTGGAAAACCTATGCAAATAAGCAATTAATTTCCTAAGAAATTATGTCGATTTGATAAATACAGAAAATTTTTTGAGCATACGAACCTATACATAACGATGCGTTTTCGGGGAAATAAGTATTTAGGAGATAAATTATGAAATTATTTTTATTAAATAATGCAAAATAAATTTTTTTATATAATTAAAAGACTTTTAATTAAAGTGGGAACTGGATTTTATTATGTCCATATAGACGGGCTACACTTTTCGTTGATAGTTTGAGCAATATTTTGTGACTTAATGCTTCACTTTTAAGCCTAAATTTCAAAGCAATTATATTAACATTGCATAAATTTGTAGGTAAACCAAGGAAATCAGATCATTGGTTTAAGTCACCTCATTATAACGCCATTGAAAATGATTAGACCTTTTAAGACGTATTCCTTTCTTAATTAATTAATCTTCCCCACAGGGAGATACTTGATTAGAGAACCTTATTACTTTCACACACACTCTCCCACACGCACACACACACACACGCCCTGCACAGTTGTTGCAGGGCTTACATAACAATAACCTAACATAGTAATTTGCGACATACACACACACACACAGTTGCATACCCCCACAATGACACACACTTAGACACATGCTTAGACATATAGTATAAGGTAATATCATGATTAACCATGAGCGTAGCTACATTAGTGTACATATCAGGGGAATTTTATTATATATGTATATTATACATATATATTTTAAAATATGTTCAAGTAACTACCGTTGCTTTATCGATCGGTTTAGCTTTTGTGTTTTCTATCATATTTTGGAATATTCATTTTTTTGATCCATTTGGATTTGGTATCCTAATTGCCACACCCATGCGGTGCAGTCGACCAACAATGTAACGCATCATCAGTATGCCGCTAATTGATTGCACAACTGAAATTGAAGCATCCAAACCCAGATGCTACTTCAGTATGTCCCCACTTCAGTTTTACCCCCTCAAACTCATTACATTTATCCATCTCCCCCCCTTGACTAACGTAGTAGCATCTATTTTGCCATGTTAAATCCATGTTCTGTTGGCCTGTTTGGAGGCGTGCTATATTGCCGATTTTGCGCAATTTATTGGCAATGTTGTTTGAGAATTGAGAAGGAAATTTAAAACGACACAGCCGAAAATGTCAAAAGGTGAGTAACAAGCAGAATATTTCGCAAAATTTGCGGTTTAGCATATACAATTACAAAGAGTTATGGTATCGAGAAGTGCGATTCATTTAAATGGAAAGTGAGGCAATCGAATTGAAATGTTTAAAGGAAACTATCAGATGAGTTTTTTTATTTAAATTTAAATTCAATTTATCTATTTATGTAAATTTAGTGAATGAAGTTAAAAAAAACAGGAATTCTCCAGGCTATGTAACTGTGAAACTTATCAAGTATTTTTTTTTTTTACTAGGAAATTAAATAAGACATTACTAGTTAAAAGTTTTCTCAGCTTACAGCATTAAATATTTTCAAATTTTTAAAATTCTGTTGAATTCAATTGACTTCAAAAGCGCCTCTTTTCTATAAAGAGACTTGTACCTATTAAACTCAAATGGGAAAGTTAAGAGAAACTTTATTGAAAGACGACCAACAGACGAGATTTCCAAGAGAAAAATAAATAAATCATCTGATTGTGCAAATAAAACGCACAATTAGCTTTGCGGAAAATGCAGGAAAAGAGGAAAAATTCAACACGACAGAAGTGGAAATGAAAGAGAAAGAGAGACAGAAAAAGAGGAAACACGAAAAAAAGAAAGAAAAAAAAGCCGGAAAAGCGAATGTTGTATGTTATAATTTATGAAAAGTCAGTTTGTGAAAATTTTTGATTTGCAAAGTGGATAAATTAACATTTAAATTGAAATCAAATTGGGCACAAAATTTGTGTCAACACACAAAACAAAAAAAAAGGAAGGAGCGAGAAATGAAAACACCGACAAACAAACTTTGTTACAAAATTTTCTAATAAAATTATGTAAATGTAAGGTGAAAATATTTACAGCAAAACACAGTTCAAGACAAATAACACACACACAGACACACATTCCATGCATCCCCCTTCTAATATAAATACATTGTTTTAGTCAAATAGATACATAGATTCTAGTGACAGCTAAAGTCAACGTTTCTGAATTTCACTTGTTGTGGAGATAAGCCTCTTAGTTTGTATTCTCATCAATATACATTTTCATGGAATTTCCCAATGCAAAAGCTGTATGGACTTCATATGCACTGAGAGAAATAAGAAAATGAGATTTCTCCAATCAAGATCTTAAGAATAATTAATTTTGTTTAATAACAAATTTAACAAATTGTAGAAAATCACTTTGAAGATCATTTATCTTTTATATATAAACTCTTTAATATTGCTATAAATATATTAGTATAATAAATATCTGACTTACCTGTTGAAGAATCGACATAAATCTTTATGTAGATTATATAGCAATTAACGATTTATTTGTGTGTTTCCAATATTATTGAATATCATACTAAAAGAGAAAAAATAGAAATTAAATAATTAAAGTAATTATCCGTGTCATTGTTACTTATTTTAGGTATTAAAAATGTTTTGTTTAGAAGAAAAGGTATATATTTTCATATCAAGTATACTAAATAAAGTTTAAAAAACTGAAAGAGTGAAGAAATTATTATCTAAACATTATAATAGTTATTATAGTTTCTCTTTGAACTTCATATAAATATACATATGTATAAGTCTTCACTTTCCATCAAGAATTAAGCTTATCTTTGCTTAATATAAATCTGCTTATGCTAAAGAAACTTTAATTACTAATTTTCTACAGTGCATTTGACGATATATATATATATATATATATATATATTTACGTATACGTAATATAAATATATCTACAAGTATAAATCTATGTATTGGATTACAAGACAAATTAATTTTATGGAAATTGTGCAAATATTGTTACATATTATGTTTGATTTTTGGTTTAACTAAAATCAAAATTGCATTTTTGACATTGATTTAGTTGAGTTCATATTGGATTAATTCAAATATAAATCAAAAGTCACTTAGGTTAAACAAAATTTCAGAATATCTCTTAATGTGTGTATGTGTGTGTGTGTGTGTGTGTGTGTATATATATATATATAAGTATGTTTGTGTATATGTATGTGTTTGTCTAAATATTTAACTTTGCAAACGCCTTAAGGTAGATAGGCAATAAATTTTAGTTATTTCAAATTAAATAGCTCTTTGTTGGACATTAATTCGATTTCTTGGTCCAACACCTTGCAAATAATTATTCGTATAGAAACCACTTTAAATATAAATATATAGATAATCTAACCACAACAAATTTAATTTAATACATTTTGATATACTTTCAATATTAAATATCTCTCTCTAAGCCAGACTAATTTCAATCAAATATGGTCAAAGTGGAGAACTACAAATTTTAATAACATTTTCGAAATTCTCCTGCCATGTGGTATTTAACATAATTAGCCAAACATGAACACGCACACACGCACACACACACACGCAAATTTGTACAACATAAAATTAAATTTATAAATTTTATATATATTGCAGGTCCGCTCAACCATGTGAAGGCCAAATGTGGCAGGGCAACAACAACAACAACAATATAATTAAATTTAAACCACAACTAACCAAAGAGGCATAGAAGAGAGGAGATAAGAGAAGAGAAGAGAAGAGAACAGGAGCTAAAACGAGTGAGGAGATTGAATATATATAACCAACACTATGTGGCTACTGATGATGGGTTTAAATTTGGTCAGCGGCGAAAAGTGGCTGCAACACCAACATCAGCAACATCAATTGCAACAATATCCCAACGATGATAGCTATGCCACAACTATAAATTCAAGTTTTTTTTATGGAAATGAAAGCTATTTATCGACAAGTATCTCAAGTATAACACAAACTGATGATGATCCATTATATAGTACAGATTTGCCAACATATCAACATTGTATAGCAACACGAAATTCATTTGCCGATCTATTTACAGTCGTTCTTTATGGCATCGTTTGTATAATTGGTCTATTTGGTAATACATTAGTTATCTATGTTGTATTAAGATTCTCAAAAATGCAAACTGTTACAAATATCTATATACTGAATTTGGCAATTGCCGATGAATGTTTCCTTATTGGTATACCATTTTTGTTATATACGATGCGTATATGTAGTTGGAGATTTGGTGAATTTATGTGTAAAGCCTATATGGTTAGCACATCGATAACATCATTTACATCTTCTATATTCCTATTGATTATGTCCGCCGATCGGTATATAGCTGTTTGTCATCCAATATCCTCACCACGATATCGTACATTACATATAGCCAAAATTGTATCGGCTGTGGCCTGGTCGACATCGGCTTTCCTTATGCTACCCGTAATACTCTATGCCAGTACAGTCGAACAGGAGGATGGTATTAATTATTCATGTAATATAATGTGGCCAGATGCTTATAAAAAGCATTCCGGTACCACATTCATATTATATACATTCTTTTTGGGTTTCGCTACACCATTATGTTTTATACTTAGTTTTTATTATTTGGTTATACGTAAATTACAATCGGTTGGTCCGAAACATGTTACCAAATCTAAAGAGAAACGTCGTGCTCATCGTAAGGTCACGCGTTTGGTATTAACCGTTATAACGGTTTATATTTGCTGCTGGCTACCCCATTGGATGTCTCAATTGGCTCTTATTAATTCCAATCCAGCTCAACGGGATCTTTCTCGTTTAGAAATTTTAATATTTCTTCTACTTGGCGCTTTAGTCTATTCAAATTCGGCTGTCAATCCCATACTTTATGCCTTTCTTAGTGAGAATTTTCGAAAAAGTTTCTTCAAAGCCTTTACCTGTATGAATCAGCAGGATATCAATGCTCAATTACAATTAGAGCCGAGTGTATTCACAAAACAGGGAAGTCGTCGTCGTGGTGGCTCAAAGCGTCTATTGGCTAGTAGTAATAATCCTCAGCATCAGGCAGCTCCTTTATTACTGCCCCTCAATGTAGGCAACAATAATTCATCGACAACAACATCATCGACAACAACAGCTGATAAAACCGTCTCAACTGGTGCACTAAAGTCCTTTAGTAGTTCTCATAATGGCAAATTATTAAGTGTTCCGAATACACTGGTCGTACCGGCTGGTACAGAGAATTTGATTATATGTTTGGGCGAACAGCAGGAATCATTTTGTACGACCACCAGGAGGGAATCTAGTTTAGTACAGCAAACTGATTTGTAACAACATTAAATTAAGAAACTAACTAACGATACCGGGCATTTATACTTATTACATATTCATATATATATATATATATATATATATATATATATATATATATATATATATATATATATGTATACAAATGAATAAATCTACGTGTGACTATATCTATATGTTAAAGTATAAATGAATTAGGTACAACAGTATTACCATGAAAGATTTTAAATATTTATTATAATTATATATATGCAATTATATATATAGATAATTTCATAAACACATTTTGGTCCAATCATATTGAAAAAAGTAAGAAATTAATACAAATAATCCCTATAGAAGCAATCTCTGGCAATGGCCAATAAAGTGTTAGTGTTGCAAAGCGGTGAGCAAGTAAAAAAGTATTGGGCAATTCCCAAGACATCAAGAAGCAAAAAAAGTTTCAAAATATGTATTGAATCCGAACTGAATGTCTGCATGAGTAGCTTGCATGCTTACATTTGAGTACATTCGAATAAATAGAGTATAAGTCAGGAAAGAAAAATCATTGAAACGACTAATTCTTTCTTTTTCAATAATTTCCAGAAATAATTTTACTTGAGCAGATACAATAATAATAATAATATTTATTTAAATCACTTTTAAAATGAATAAAAAAAAAAGGAGCTCATTCAGACCTTTTATCTGTTCCCAATGAAAATTACTCAATCAACTGAAAATCATCACATTTTGATTTAGGCTAAATTGAACTGTCTCTAAATATGAAACACTGTAAAACTAACTACACAAAAATAATATATATATTAAATAGTTTGGCTACTTTTTTTATCCACAAATGAAAAGAACTTATAGATGTATGTAAAATTGTAAAATTTTAAAATCAAATTTTCATTCATACAGAAAACATTATTGAAATATTAAAATGTGCCAATCATGCATGTCAAAATATAGATAACATTTTGTTTCCAAAGGTACATTTCTTCATTCTCAAACAATAATGTTATTCATAATTCATGAATTATGAGTTGAAATTTCAAATATATGAAATAAAATCCAATAACTTAGATATATCTCAATTCACAACGATATCATTTCTTATGTGTGAAATATGAATAAAGTTTTCAAATAACCAATTACTTAAATACAATTAAACATAATGGCAGAGCGAAATTACAACCAATAAACGAGACATAGACACGCACATAAAATAAGGAGCTTAATTCTTTTATGGCCAAAAACCAACTCAACCAAGACACTCATAAAATGCTAAAATAAAAAATATGAAAAAAAATGTAACAAAAAAAAACAAAAAGCAAAAAAAAAAGCGCGAAAATTTTACGAGGACGACAAAGTTTCTATATTTTTTTTTCGTCTTTCTTGCCAGATGCGTCTAGAGAAGCAGAAAACTATATAAAGTGATTGTACGAGGGACACTCAATAAGTATTCAGATAAATTAATAAAAAATTTATGCCAACTAAAGCAATATGAAAGTCTTTTTGAAATAATGGAAACATTCCTTTCCAATTAAAAACTTATAATTGGCAAAGTGTATTACATTACAATAATAACTTTGCCATTTATTTATATTTATTAATTTGTCCCTTTACTTGTCGAACAGCCCTCGCATGGCTGAATGGTACAGGCTGAATTTAATTAAAATACAACGAGTAAAATGTAAGGCAAAAGAAACTGAAAAGAAAATGCAGTTGAAATTGCTTTCCAAAATACTTAAAATCATTTTAAATGTTACACTTAAAATGAATGACTAAGTTGACATATTTGTGTGTATATTAAGTGTATTTAAATATCTGTAAACGCAATTGTGCAAGTGTAAGAAAAAAAATAAAAAATTGATTAAATAAGTTTTGCCTAACATGTAACAATGTTGTTGTTTTTTTTTTTTTTTTGTGCTATAATTATAAGAATTTATATAACTATAAATGTGCTTTTAAGAGTGTTAATAAAAATAAATTTTTATCAAAATAATACATATATAAAATTTTTACTATGAAAAAGAAATTAGGATTCCATTGACCTTTTGTTTTAGCTGCAGTGGAGAAAGTTCAAAAACCTCATTTTAAAATTGGACTTAATTTGAGTTTTAACCTTTGATGATCTTTGCAAGAGTTTAAAGATGCTTCAAGATATTCAACTTTTTTACCAATTTGAAATGTTAATGGCTAAAATAATAATCTATATATGACCAAAACCAGAAAAAGCATTGCATCTGCATTTGATCTAATTTTTACCTAATTTTCACTAAAAATTGAATTAAAATTTAACTTTTCCAACAAGACACAAGTTTACATTGTTACTTTCTATAAGAACTATATCATTTGGTTTTAAGTTGAAAAAAAATTGATTGCCAAAATTAAAAACTTAGAGCTTGAAAATATAATATATTTATATCTTACCGACAATTGACTTAAATATAATCACTAACATTCACTAGTCAATGAGCTGCAAGTGCTTAATTATCTTGATCTGATATTCTATAACAAATTGATATATTTATATAGCTAGGTAACAAAGTGACATAAGCTTTACCACAAAATGCTTTTCATAAGTCCTTATCACCAATCCAGGACCTTTTGTTCATCATTGCCAAAAGAGTCTCGAGAGTGCGTCGATTTTTTCCCTATTGATTTATATCGATACTATTCAAGTCAAGTCAAATGCTTTTAAGTCAGGCACTTTTTGAACAACCTGCCAATATAATGTATTTCTTTTTTTTTTCCCCTTTTCTATATATATATATATAGCTTCAACTCGGCACACTGGCATTAAATCAAGTTTAGGAACTTGGCTCTCTGCCTTTACTGCTCTCTCTACTAGTGCCTGCCATTGATTTATGCGTTTCAGCGCGCCAACATAAAGAGTTGGGAATGGCTTTTACCTCTTACCTTTACCTTTGCTGCAATATGCAAGTTCTATAGAGTTTGAGAAAGGAAATGTTACTTTAAATAGGGTATAAAAAAAAAAAAAGTATGTGTGGAGGAATAGAGTGGGTAAATCTTTGAGCTGTTGCTCGGCTTGTTTACTGAAAAAAAAAAATGGGGATTTCGCCAGATGAGAAGTGAAGTAAAAAGCTTAGCAACTGTGCAACTTTTTCGAGTGCAAATTTGCGAGCAGAGGGCAAAAATAAAAAAAAAGAGAAAGAAAAAAAGAAAATTTGTTATTTCCCTTTTCCTTTTCACAGTCAGCAGCAGCAGCAGCAGCAGCAGCAGCAGCATCATCATTATTACTTTTGACTTTTGAACACCTACCCCTATCCCTTACCCCCTAACACTTGGCTTTTGATAGTCACTCCCGTTTTACAAGGATTTATGTTGTTACATACATATATCCATGGCTTACATTTGTTCTGACTTTGATTTATATACATATATATAACAAAAAAGAAAAAGAAAGAAAAAATTTAGTAAAAAAAAAAAAAGAAAATGCTTGGACAAATATTTTGAGAATTTGTTGAAACTCTTGAACTCCGCATTGCAGTTATATTTATATTAACATTTTATATATGTGTTATATATGTATATGTACATACATATATCAATATTTTACTATGTACTATAGTTAACTTTTGGGGAAGAAGAGGGAGAAGATTTAATTAGTTGATTGCTTTGTTGATTCAAATTGCCATTGTTGAGGTGATTGTCGTTAGAACAAAAACTGCAAGATTGCGTTTAAAAAATCGATATTTGTCCAACGTAGGAACCAAAAGAGCATATCACTGTCACTGCCATTGTCACTGTGATTTCCAGTGATATCCATTGCCATTTGGTGGCCCAAATATCATGAACATGTACAAGGATTGTTCAACATGGGTCCTGCTGGTCAAACGATTGAAAACAATCATTAGGTATAGTCAGGGACATGGCAATCTGAAACGTGGGGATATTAAAAATCCTTCGTGTTGTATACAAAACGTGACTAGATCGAATTGTCAACTCTTTCTGTCAACTAGAAACTGTTGCACTTTTATTTACCCTTTCCTCCTCCCACTCTCTCCTTTTATTTTGTTTTTTTTTTTTTTTTTTTTTTTTGTCTATTTTTGGTGTGTAAATGGTTTGTATGTGTTCTGGCTTCTGTTTTTGTCTGTCTGGTACCGGCTCCAATTCTCACCATCATCATCTCTCTTTCTATGTGTGTGTGTGTGTCTGTTTGTGTGTGTTTGTATATGTCTGGCACTTAGCATTTCATTATTGCACTGATTGGATTACGCTGTAAATGCATTTCGCTGTTGTCGTCACAGGCTCTCTTTCTTCATCTCTTTCTCTCTCACTTACTCTCTCTCTCTCTCTCTCTCTCTCTCTCTCTCTTTCTCGGACGCTCAGTCTGTCTGTCTATTGTGGAAAAGCCTTTCCAGCATTCACTTGCAATCCTCTTTCTTTATACTTTTATATATACACTTGAGTGCAAATGGCCAGCGACTTAAAAGGATGTCCTGCCGGGATTGCTGATAGCCATTTTATGACCATAGCCAAGATCTTATCAACGGACAAGAGTGAGCAAATTAGCTGATTATCAAATAGCCTTCATTTATATATATATATGTATATATATATATATATATATATATATATATATATATATATATATATATATATATATATATATATATATATTCTTTTAATATTTACAAATTTAAAATCTGATCTAAAGAAAAGCCGAACAATGGAATGTTCTCAAATATTTTTTATATTTAAATGCGATAAAACATTTTAACAATTTGTCTCACTCACTCAATATTGAATTCATTATACAAACATAATGAACATATGTATGTCAAGCTGTTTGGCTTCCTTTTCGGTTTCTTTTTGTTTTGTATTCCTGCAAATATTTCCACATATTGTTCATGAAACATTATACCTTTGGTGTTGCCTTTGCAACATAAAAAAAAAGACAACAGCAACAACGAAATGAAAAAAAAAAAATATATATATATATATAATTCTTGTTCACATGCAATTTAAATACCCTAGCAAAAATCGGGAATATTCTTTACAATCAAAAGTGGAATTGAAATATATATGTACATATATATATATATATATAAAAAACTTTTGTCATAATTTAAAAGCAAAGTAAATATTTTGTACCCAAGCTATATCTGAAAGTTTTTACAAAAAAAGATTGAGGATAGAATTTAAAAAAAAACCAAAAAACTTGAGTGTTTAATATTATTAAGGATCAGATAAAGAACAATTATTCCTAACAATAGTAAAAAGTAAAAAAAAAAAGTTATTTGTTTTCCTCAACTATTCAACTTCAAATAGAACAAAATTCTTTAGAATGTTAGAGTAAATATTTAGTCTGCTTGATTAAGTCTGAAAGTTTCCAGCATATAGTGACGCCAGCACGGCATAAAGGTAGCTCAACTTGCCCCAAGCTAGTTTAATCATCGAGGTAGATCAAATGGGGACAAATAAAGTCAAGCCCCAATGTCCTCTGCAAAAGAAAAAAATAGTTTCCCAAATTTTGCCCCAGGTAAGTTTAACCCCAAAGACAAAAAACAAACAGAAAGAATACATATACCCGCATATGTACATACATATATGGAGAGAAAAAAAAATTCCCTTTTTAAATACGAATTCAATGGCAAAGTAAAAGTTTCACAACAGAAGTTCATTTAATATCGGACAAACAAAACAAGACAAAAAACCAAAATTGGGGTATATAAAAAATTGGTTAAGGGAAACTTTTTGTTTTTTGGATACCTCAAGCCCCCAGCCCATTCCAATTGCTCTATAAGTTGGAGATTTATCCCATTTGTTTCGCCCTTAAAAAAGAAAAGAAAACAACCAAAAATGGGGTACATTGATTTTGGTGATAAGTTTGCAGCGCTTAAGATCACGCCTACTATGACTATATAAAGCTATATATCTGAATTATTTTATTTATTATAGACAACTATAAGAGACATATGTAGAGCTAGATTATTAATATATAAGTTAAAGATTTTGCTTATTGAGTGAATTACATCAAGTTCCTGTGTTTATAAGTTATATGTAGTTTCTTATAAATCAGATGACTATAAAGAAAAGATCCCATACAAACATATACATATATATATATGTATAGTAATTATTTTTAATATATAAATTCTATCTACTGGTTAAACTATATTTTATTCATTTGCTAAGAATGATAAAAATTAATCAAAGCCCTCAAAAGTATGCTATAATAATTTAAATGAAATCAAAAATTGGAGGTTGACAATTATTAATTATTATATCCGATATGTACATACATATATATAGATTAAACAATTAATTTAAAGGGTATACCAAGTTCGATCTAACTTACGAATAAAAAATGTCGAACCTTTTTTGAATGCGCTTGTCGCTTGTCTTGTTGTTGTTTTTTGTCTTGTTTTTTGTTTTTTTTTTTTGCCTGCCAAAAGCATAAAAATATTTATGCATTAAAGTCAAAAAGGGAATATTACAATAAGCGCATTTTGTTTGGTTTGTTGTCGTAGTTAAACAATAAAATCTGGCACTGAACAAACTTTAAGGAAATGAAAACAGGAATTATTTGTTTTTGCCCCCGTTTTGTTAGTTACGGAAATGTTTTGTACGTATGACCAAGTCAAGTTATGATATTGTCCAGAAATGCAAATGCCAATTTAACTTGCTTCACTCTCGGTTTGGCTCTAGGTCTGTGTCTTCTTTTAAGTGCAAAAGTGTGACTGTGGGGTAACTTTTTGGGGGTAACGAATGCAATTTTCTATGCAATTACGGCAGCTTGCTGGATGGGAACCAAGTGACGATGACGACGATGACGACGACGGAGACGATAGAGACGACGATGAAGATGACTATAAGGATGACGTTGTAGATGTAGATGGTGTAGACGACGACGACTAAACAAAACTTGTGTAATTGATATATGTGGCTGCAAGTTTTGTAATGGAACTGCATAGTGTTGGACAACATCGAAAAGTTTGAGGTCTATGGGAAAGTTGGAGAAAAAAGATGGGTATAGGGGTATGTGCAGTCTGTGTGTGTTTGTGTGTGTGTGTTTCATATTCTCTAGACTAATTGGTTTTTGTGGTCTAAAGGTTAAACTTCAAGGTTAACTGCTGGCAATTATGATGAAAATTGCAACATCAAATGAAGTTAGTCAAGTCAATTTAGTGTTTATAGTGCCGGAAATATCTGGTAACAAACTAATTAATGAGTAATCTAGAACAAACAAAAGGTAATTCAATCATAGAAAAACAGTTTTTTAAAGCAAATTAAAGGAAAGATTTTTGTTAAAATACTTTTGCAATTAAATTTGGTAAACATTTTTATGGTTTTTTTTTTCCCCATCTATGATTTCAATTTATATAATTGCTTAATCCCTTAGTCCCATTTAATCTTTTTAATCGATTCTTTTTTATTTTTTTTTTTTTCTTTTTTACTTACTTATGTCATACAATCAATCACACATCAGTCCTCGAACTACTAACCGCACATTTCATTTCCTATGACATTCTCTCATTCGGAAAATCCCACTCGATTCTCATTTTTGCATACCCGAAGGTCCCTGAACATTTAAATGCCATTTCAATTACACGTTCTCTGGCCTCTGTCTCTTGGCCCACAAAGGTTTTCGCTTCGTTAGCGCAACGTTTACGCACAAATTAACACACTGCAGCAACTAGGGAAACGTTGTTTTTTTTTTTTTGTACCCCACTTTTAGCGTTTAACCCCTCCTCTACATTCCTCCATCTGAATAAACGACAAAGGGTTCCTGTATTTTATGTACGTAGTTAGTCTCTGCACACAGTGAGACATAAACATAATTTCAATTTTAATGAGCATGCGTAAGAGAAAATTTCTGCATAATTCTAACTGAATATGATAAATTTTTGCATTTCCCTAGTTCGCCAAATGAACGAATTGCATGCAAAAATGACTCTAAACATAAGAAAATTATGCGAACTTTGGCCCCTGCGGCGAGACGCAGCCAAGCAAACAAACAGACTGTTAAAAAACCATCAAAAAATAATTCATTATTCCATATTTCGACATTTTCCAAAAAAGGTTCATTGGCTTATATTTACAACATTTTTACCTTTACAAACGCATTAACAAAAGACATTTTCATAAAGGTGACACTATGATTATATCCTCAAATGTATATACTAAAACTTTTAATTAGAACTAAGCCTTTTTTTAAACTGAAGTGAATTTAAGTTTCTATTTTTATATGGCACAACAGGAATGGAAACTTTATAACTTTATACATATATGTATCTCGATAATTCTTGAAAGTTTAATTAATCAAACAAAACAAATTTAAATGAGAGATTATGAAATTATTTTATATATATAATCTTTCTTAAGTTTTATTAAGGAAACTTAAAATCACTTTTTAATATTAAGCAGAGACCATATTGGATATGAATAGGATTCATTGAAAGTTATCAAAGAATCTCAATTATTACTGCCAAAAGTACAATAATTTCATAAAATGGG
Organism: Drosophila emarginata; assembly: GCA_037075365.1. Classification (NCBI taxonomy): domain Eukaryota; kingdom Metazoa; phylum Arthropoda; class Insecta; order Diptera; family Drosophilidae; genus Drosophila; species Drosophila emarginata. Next base: position 7,647,865 of record JBAMCD010000296.1, read on the forward strand.
CAAAGTTTTCTAGCACTCGGTTCCTTTTTCTTAGTCAAAATTTCTCGAAAGTCCTTTTTACAGGAATTTAACTTCTTACACACTTTCTGAACCGATGAAAGAGAAAAAGAATAAGAACAATATTTTGATTTTTGAAATTTTAAAAATCAATTTAGTATAAAACAATCATTAACTATTGTGACTGGCACATAGCAAATATTTTTTCTTTAATTTAAAAATTCCTTTAAATTAAGTTTTTGAAAAACAATAACAAACATCTTCTTTTTTTTTGTTAGTATTTCGGACCATTTTCCTCTCTTAAATAGACTTTCATATTTGTTATATAATTTGCTTAAATTGTATATACTCTTCATATCCGCATGCCATAATGGGTGCATAAAAATTTCATAATCAACATTTTCTTTCAGACACACACACACACACACACTTACTTCCCCTCTTTGGCTCAGTCTTTCCTATAGAACTCCCTAAAGCTTTTTGGCTTAAAATGTTAATTGGATGCTGAAATGTTAAATTAGTAAAAAAAAAAAAAAAAATAATATATATATATGAATATAATATATATTTGAAAAAAAAATGCTATGGAATGAGTCTTAAGGGAATGAAGGTGGGTGGAGAGGGGATAGCTGAAATATAAAATGCCAGTTGGGTGTTGCCTAGACAAGGCTTTTAAAAAAAATGTCAGTTGGCAGGCAGCCAACACATTGGGTATGGGGGGCCAAAAGGTGGTGAAAGAAAGACGTAAGGGATTCAAGCAAAGGAGAAGCAGACAACTTCCGGTGCTCAGCAACGCCCAACCACAACTTTCATTTTATTATGCATAAATTATGAAATTACGCAGAAAATAAATATAGAAAGAAACGTAAAAAGGAACCATAGGCAGGAGTAAAAAAAAAAAAAACAAAAAAAAAGTCCTAGAACCTGGTGAAACGTCACTCATTTTTATGCCTCAGTCAGCAATCATTTGCATTTTCCATATGGCCGGACAGTCATAGCTGAAACAACAAAAGTATTAAGCCATTTACGTGCCTCTGTTTTAATTTGCTGCATTTTATGATTTTAACACTGATTTCTTTTCCCTTGGCAAAGACCAGAGAGATGGCAAGGCATTTAGCTTGTCACATTCCATAACAATTAAGGATAAAAGGAGATGGTAACAGGTGAATTTTATAATACAGATATGTGTCTGTATATATGTATATATAAAAAGGATTGCAGTCACACCATATACATATTTTTTTTTTTTTGCAATGCAGTCTTTCTCTTAATTGTCCCTAAAAATTCATCTAATTAGGTAAGTAGACAAATTTTAATTAGCAAAAAGAACCATAGAACCTTTGTTGCTTGAGTAAATGGTGTGGTGGGAGCGGTGTTTTGATAGTCGGGATGAGAATGTGGTCTATAGATTTTCGTATTTTAAACACAAGCGCTTGCAGCCAGCCAGCCAACACTTATTCAATGCAGTTGCTTAATTGGCAGCAAATTTGGCTAATTACCCAAAAAAAAAAAAAAAATCAATTTTCAGTGGGCTAAGTAAACAACCATGTTTTTCGGTCGGTCGGTCACGCCCTACATATTGAGTGTGAAAATTGTAAGCAAATCACGTGCCAAACATAGCACACATATACATATTATATATACATACATATATGTATATATATTCTAAGTATATAAATATATATATACGGTTTCCTAGACAAAATGGCATCAGCACTTCCGTTAAGACAATGTTACACCATTTTTTTTTTTTAGTTTCTATTTTTCTATATTTTTTGTTTTCCTGTAAGCAAATGTAGGGTCAAGGAAAAACGAAGAATTTTAACCCATTTTCAAATGAAATTTAAGACACTTTGCTTCGATTTCAATTTGATTTAATGGTAAATGAATTTTTACGACTGATCGACTTGCACATTTAATGAGAAATGAGAAAGATAAAAAACCGAGCATAAAAAGCAACGAAAAAGAAAAAACGAAAAGCAGATGAATAGAAAACCAGATATAAAATAAATGCCAGGTAAAAGGTATCTTGAAAGGATTAAGGATTATTAAGAAATGCATCTGCCCTGCACTTGAGAAAACGGTAGAAAGGTAAAAAGAGAGTAAGCAAATGAATGGCAAAGCTGAAAGGGGATAAAATAATCAACGCACATTTTCCCCTTAACACCCCACCCCATTTGAATACCCTTTATGTAAATATCTATAGACTCCTTTACGGGTATTCTTAACCATCATTCTATATATACCCAAAATGATTTAAAATCGTATTTAACGAAACTGAATCCATATTTGTAATAGAACGATTGAAAAATAGAAAGCTACGTACTTATTAGATGGCGCCAGTGTGTTCAGATAAGTAAATTTCACTTATTAACATTTTTAGAAAGGACACTTAACTCTTTTTTTTCAAACTTACTAACTACACGGTATTTTGCTGTCGTTCTATACTTTCATTGCATTCATTTGGTGTTCCTTCGGCAACTAAATGAGCAGTTAAACAGATTTCCTCATGGAGGAACATTGAGAGAGATGCCTGAATAAATTTAATGAGTAAATTTCTTTGGCAGGGAAAAATTTTGCTACATTTTTTTTTTTTTTGCATAAAGAATGCAAAGGGAATTCTAAGGAAAACTAATGAAAATTGCAAAGAACAAAAATTGCAACAGAATGTTTCGCCCCAAAAAAAAAATGAATAAATGGAATTTAGATGGAAAACTTGTAGTTTTTAGCCAAGTATAAATTTCGTGAAACAATTTAACACAATAAATTACAAATTTTGGAACAAATTGATTAAAAAACAATTATGTACATATGTATATATGTATGCTTAATGAAATCTAATGCTAACCAGACCATGCCAGATGGCAAAATTCTGTTACAATGTGAGGAAAACTTAATAAGCTTAAGATGAAATAGGCAACAGATTCCACCACATGGATGACCCAAACAAACCATAGAAAATCTCATATGAAATGCATTTCAATTAAATGCAATAAATTAACTAGATTCATTTCTAGAGCGGCATACATAATGAATTACCCAAGGTGAGAGGATACATACATAAGTTTAAATGCTGAGAAATAGGAATCGACCATTGATTACTCTAAGTACACATGCTATTTATACAAATTTATTGATTCAAGAGAATATTTCATCAACTTTTAGAGAATAGAAAGAAATGTAGAATAATATGTAAGATAATATTCCCATTTTGATAATCCAAGCTCAATTTTTTATCGTTTCAAAAACAGTGTTGGACTTTATTTTAAAAAACAACAAAACAAAATTAAAAAGTAAGTGACGAATAAACGGAACTGATATCATAATTTTACTTATTTAAACACAGTTTAAATGTTCTATTTAATAAATTCTTAAATGTCAAGTTAGTTTCTAAATTAAAAATACAAAAATAAATGGTAAAAAAGAAACGTTCTTATTTTCTCAGTATCATTGATGAGAATTTTGATTTTGTTTTTAAAACTCACGAACACACTGGCTCCATCTACCAGAATAAAACGTTCCAGTGTTCCATCGTTCCTTAATATAATTATCATATTATTGTAGCAGTTATTCCACTTTCCAGCGTATCTATATATGTATTATTTTAACTATGTATTATATTAACAATTGATTCTATCAATCATCATTTTACACCTTTTATTCTAATTTTTCTAGACATTTTGATCTCATCAAAAACTATATAATCCATTTTGCTAAAAAAAATTCCATCTATTGAAATTTAACAAAGTCTTAAAAAGAATTTAAAACAAATTTGACTACCTTAATTTAATAAAGCAAATAAACTTGGCTCTATATGCTGACATCTAGGGTATTATTGATAAGTTCATCATGAAGAAGTAGAAATTGGCCAAGTTAAGAACAAACAAAACATTCAAAAGATATGTACATATATACATAATCTAATATACATTTGATTACCTTACAATTCCTTCAAGTATCCAATTGAAAATTTAAGCTAATGTCACTCTCAGAAGCAACTGTTGACAATGCTGTTAATGACGTAGGCAGAAAACAAAAAAAAAAAACAGGCATAAGTCACAAGTGGCCAGTCCTTGACTTGGATATGGAAACGCATCTATGATAATCTACTACTAAATTTTAAAGGTTAAACCAGGCCAAGAAATGACTCAAAATCTTTGACAAATTTCTAAAGCATTTTAATTGCTCAGCTTTTCACTCAGTTTCTTCTTTTTTTTTCTATGCCATTAAAGAAGAAGGGGTCACAAATGCCATTTGTATAATACTTATATACCGATGTTTGTTTATTTGTTTGTATGTATGTATGTCAGTTGACCTTGCAGTCACTCAGTTAGAAAGTGAAAGGCTAAAAGAAAGAGACAGAGAAAGAGAGGGAAAGAAAATTTGCATAATTTGCATTGCAGTTGGCACAAGCAGCATAGAATTTAGTTGTTAGCTCAACACAAAACTTGCTGACAAATTGCGGGGGACTTGCTTGGCCCATAATGTCAACACCTCGTCTCACTCAAACCGTTGAAACCAATGTCATGCCACGCCAAGTGACGGCACAGTACGGGCATGCCCCGTGCTAAAGCCCAAGCCCAAAACCAAGACCCTTGGCACTTACCTCAGTCTCAGACTGCGTTTTGTAGATTGCTTGAATTACGCATGCAAACGACTGAGACGACGACTACGATATCAAGACGGGACCGGGAATAGGACCAGGATAAGGATGAGCAGAGAGAGAGAGAGAGAGAGAGAGGGAAAGAGACGAAAAGGCAATGGGGAAAATGCAGAAAGAACGGCAATGTTGGCGACACTGTTGACGACTTTTGCCATTGAGACAGCCAAAGTTTTTTATGGCAATTTTCGCAGCCAGACGCGTCAAATGGGTGGGGGGTGGTACTACCTCTTTTTTTTTTTACTTGTTTTTTTATTTTTTTGTTCATGTTGCTTTTGTTGTTGTTAGTTGTTTGTTGTATGAATATGAAATTTAACACAAACTGCAGCAAAAGTTACAAGTTTTTTCTATACTGGAAGCGTACCCCCTCCCCTCCCTCACATACATATATATGTACATACATATATATATATAGGCTCGCGACTTGAGTGCATAAAGTGGAAAAGTTTCATCAGACATTTGCATTAAGGCAGCAAATTGGAAGAAAATAACATTAAAATTGCCATGAAAAATTTGTAGATAGTTAAATGTTGAAGAAAATTACATTCCGGAAAATTCACTCTCTACCCAGATGAAAGGAAAACTGCAGCAGCTTTTTAAACTAATTTTTTTTTTTTTAACACGACAAAAACCGTCAGCAAAGTACCAAGAAATCCAAAAACCAAGCAGACCAACATTTGTAGAGTGCAAATGACCAAAATGGAAGGAAAACCCAAAAACACAAACCGTCAATCCCACACCCAAAGTCCGAGAAAAAGAACCAAATTAAAATAGTAAAACTTTGATTTCCAAATCATAAAATCCAATTAAAGTTTTTAAGATTTTAAGATTGGCTAGAAAGTAAAAACTAAAGTGCCTGCAAATGAATGAAAAAAAAAAATGAAACTTTTGTATATAATTCTAAACAGAAACAATTTTCATTACTAACTACTACATTAACTAATTAAATATTAAGCTAAAAGTATGCAGAAAAATTGTCTCTCCATTGAGATTATGTAGAAGCAATCAAATATTTTTAATTGCCAACAATGAAAGCAAAGAAATTTCAACAATTTTTTTGATATTTGTAAAATTTGATGGATAAATCTATTTGTGAATCTGTTTAAATCAGTTTTTATCATTTACCGAAGAAAATTCTTTACAAATTTTCATCAAATTGTTGTTGGGGGATAAGAATCTTTTTTGCATAAATTGCAAGAACAACAAATTTGCATATATCCTAACGTTTTTACCTTTACCTATACCAATAAACATGTATCTATGTATATATGTATGTATGTATGTATGTATGTATGTATATATTATGGCTTAAAACCAGAATTGCTGTCTGTTTTTTGGTCAACAATATGTCCAAGTAACTGTTAACCCAACTAACCAAAAAGGCGAAACAACGAAGACCAAAAGAAAATATGAGTAAAAATACAAAATTTCAACACTTTGAGATAGGTGAAAAACAAAAACAAGGAAAAGAAAAAAGAAAAAGCACAAAAATGAGAAAAATGAGAAGGACAGCAAACCCATGCTGAGATTTTATTTAACACAATTTTACTGGCTTTCGGTTGGATTGCTAGAACACCTGTCCGTCCATCTGTTCATCCTGGTGGTGATGGTGGTGGTGCTGCTGCTGCTCCTGGCTATCTCTATTATATAGGATGAGGTCCTTAGTTTAGCTTTTAAGCAGAATAAAAGACGAAGGTAAAAATCTAACATGTTAAGTTGGCACCTTTTGATTTCATTTTACCCTAGACAAATAAAATTTTATACAAGGCATATAAGGCGTATTTAGGATACAAAACAAATTCTATGATATCTGATAAGAATATTTAGTTATCGTTTTACTCATCATTAATAAACTCTTTATATCCAAACCAGTTTTTATAGAGTATATAAAAAGTGATGGTTGGTTTAAACTGTAATTCAAAATTTTATGACAAACCAGAAAGTTGAACGCTGTGGGGACTACTGGATCGATAGCCAGTGGCTATACATATATACTTCGTCTGGCTTTATCCTTTGGGCGTTTGATCCATATTACGGTTGATTGCATGACTCGGCTTCAGTTTGTCCTACTATGTCTTGTCTAGTTCCGTTCTGGTCGGTTCTGGTCTGTTCTGGTATGTTTTGGTCGGTCATCTCAGCTCTGGCATTTGGCATTCGGTTTAACACAACTCTGTCCTTCATGGCAAATAACACTTTTACAGTCAGTATTTGATTTGATTTTGAGTGCAATGTTGTGATAGATATCTAAGGGAGTTTGGGGTTTAAGGGGACTTTGCGCTAGTTAAAGCCAAGCCGATTTCAATGTGCAACTTTGTGTGGCATTAAGTAAAGTCTCCCGTCACCCATCACCCATCACTTTGTATTTTAGCTTGGAAAACATTTTCAACATTTTTTCCCATTTTTTTTTTTTGTTTTTGTTTTTTCCTTTGCTGTCTAGGCAGTCCACGTCCACCCCCCAGCTTCCATCTCCCCTATCGTATTCTGTGTCTCTGACTTAATTAACTTTTTTACCCTATGCTGCGCTCTGTGGCATTGTTCACATACCTAACCCAAAAATAAAGAAATAAAAATGGAAAAATATACAATATAAAAACTAAGGGAAAATAAATATAAAACAAAAAATGGGAAAAAAATGTATTAAAAATATTTTGTACACTATTCCAAATATTACATACCCTTTAAGGTTTTTTAAAACACGCTATTAAAAATGATTTCCTAAGTATATTTTAGCATTTTGAAAAATTAGGTGAAATATAAAGCATTAAAAAATTTGTTTAACTGCAACAAATCAAACAGATCAAATATTCTAAAATTAAGGTTTTAATATTAAAAAAAAAATAGAAAATCGCTTTTAAAAAAAGGAAACGAAATTATATTCTAGTGGAGGATCTTTCACTCATTGAGAAATGAGTTAGCAATTTTTGTACATTGAATAGATTAGAATTCCTAGATACACATAAAATTGTATAATGTCCATTTTAGAAGGGTATTTAGAATTTACTACATTTAAATAGTCATTAAAAGGACTAAAAGAGCCACAAGCTGGGCAAAAAGAGATGAATGACAAAGAATGCGTGAAGGTAAATGAGTGGGTAGATGGTTACATACATATATACATCTAGATATATATATATACAGATATACATATATAAACTGGTGGTACACTTGCTGAGAAATAATCATTGTATTTTTTAGCTTTAAGTACCTTCTAATTGCCTTTGTTAATTTTCAAGCATATTTTATTTAGAGCAGCATTTAAAAACAGAAAAGAACAACAAGAAACACACGGAAAATAGAAAATAAAGTAAGAGCAAAAAAGAAAAACTGAAAGGCAATAGAGGAGAAACAGAGAAGAGAAAACAGGAATACTGTTGTCGCCAGGGAGACGGCTTCACTAAAGCAGCACAAGCCAAAAAGGGTTGCAAGAGTACTGCGGGTGGATGGATGCCTGTTGGGGAGGTGGAGGGAGTTTAGGGCCAAAGCAGAACAATGAAGCGTAAAAAAACGGAAACGGAAATTAAGTGACTGCAGTGTGGCAAAGTTGATGGTGGGTCCTTGTCGTCTCCTGGTTTTTCTGCCAGGCAAACTAACACCATTGTCGCGTCACTTGCCACGCGGTGGCCATTGTCCACTTAGTTTGCGTGGAGACAACAGAATGCATAGACCAGGCGACCAGTTGAAAAAGAAGAAAGAAAAAAAATGAAAAAGGCTTTCGAGGGCGGATGACCATGACTATGACGACGACGACAATGATGATGACGATGGAAGTTAGTTGCTGTGGCTTAACTGCTGCAAATCGTCGGATTCATCCCTAAACTTGGGCGTGGTTTCACTACAGCATGAATTAACCATTTTGCATTTGAAGTTGCCTCAAAGGTTCTTTATGGAGAGCTTCATCTACAGTTGGTTCTATTATTTATATTCTAACTTTAAATTTTTATATATTTAATTTCGTTTAAGTCAAATAAACAATTTACAAATAATTTAGAAATGCCAAAAGATTTAGAAAACTAAAAATTGATCGTAGATATAGGAATAAGAATATTTGAAAATTAATATAAGGATAAAAAAGTACGCATATGGGAATACGAATACGAATATAAGAATTTATCGAATTTTAAAATATAACTCAAAGTTTATTATTATTTTATGAACAAATTGATTTAAATTAAAAATATTTTTATTTTTTTAAATAAAATTTATAATTTTCCCTTACTTTTGCAAGTATTTAGTAATCTAAATTTTCCACTTAGTCTCAGGTAGCTTTTTTCTTAGGAAAATCCACCATTTTGGGTTGGCAGAAAATTTACCTAAATTTAATAATCAGGTGCTGGTGACGACATATGGATTCCAAATCTGGCAACAGATGGCCCAATAAAATCATAAAAACCATAAGATTAGTATAGAGAACAACTGTGATTAGGTAAAATTTATGGTAGCAATTTCTCTTGTGCTACCTGAGAATAACCATCGAAAGAGGTATATATAATTGGATGAAAATGTTAAAGATCATATCAGTTCTCAATTGAGTCTTGTGCTAAACACATCAAACCATCATACACCAAACGAAGTAAAAACAAAGTGAAATCATTTAAACATGTTCGACGACGAGCCCATTTCTAATTTTGTTTTCACCAATGAGTCAAACACTCAAACCTTCCATCACCAATGGTATGCCCAGGGTCAGTTGCATGAGTGTGCCACCTGTTATAGTTGCATTGATGCCGATGAGCCACCAAGTCAACATTGGATGCGTGCCGGTCAGGAGGAGACTAATAAACTTTTGCAATTGACTAAACAACAACAAGCTGTACTGGATATCATTGAGGCACGACAGATCGAGACCTTCTTCTTTTGCGATGAGAGTGCCAAAGATAAGTTGGAACATTTTATGGGAGAATGTTGTGCCAGAGGTGTGCCAGAATTATTACGCTGGATGTTCCATCAGGCTAACACATTAAGTGTAGAATTCAATGTCGCCTCCTATGTTAATGTGGAAAATCAGGTGTTAATATTTCAGAGTGGCAATTTGCAAGTGAATCATCATTATGACATTGAGGAATGTGTCAGTGTTGTCTATGAGATGTTAATGCAAAGGATTCACAATTATTTGGACATGAGCCTGGATGAATGTAGCATAACCCGTATGCGAATTCAAGTCAAACGTAATCGTATCGAAGAAGGTGATGTCGGCTCGAAATATTCCTTACCCTTGCAACTACGACAAGAGGTTGCAACAAATACAAATTATAAATCTAATACAACCAGTGAATCCGATTTGGTCAGTTTGAAAGCTGCCTATATAAAACATTATCGTGAATGTAATGGTTATTTTCCGCCCAATATGCGTGTCAATCTCTATGGCCTGCAGCAATGTAAAACAACAAAGGAACTATATGTTGTGCCCTATCACATAAGTGAGACCCTTCAACAGCTGCCCAATAAGAATTTTCTTATATTGAATAATATAATGGGACAATTTCAACGTCTCCATGAGCTACCCACACGACTGTCTGATACAACCGCATCCTCATCATTGTCTGCCTCTGCCTCTGCCTCAGCGACATCAACATCAATCTCTTCGCCCAGTTCGAGCCGCTCTTTGCAATGTCGCCGTTGTCGCACTCAATTTAATCGGCCAAGCAAATTGCATATACATCAGCAATTGCATTGCGGTCAGGAATTTACAGTGGATAGCATGCATGCCGATATTGTGGAAATCTATGAGCAATGTCTACCCATATCACGTAATGTCTTTCAATATGCTTGCTATGGTATAACAAAACCGAAAACTGTTATGCGTAAGGGTCAATTTGTACCCATTGAATGCGATTGGCGTAGCGAAAGTTCTGTCAAAGTTCAACATGGTCCTTGTGTGGTTATTAGCAATGCGCAGCATAATAGTCCATCGAAATTATATTAATTAAGTTAATAAATTTAAATAAAATACAACAATTTCTTAACCTTAAATATCCTCAGTGTTTTTTTCTTTTTTTCTTCATTTATCTATTCTGTTTCAGTAAACTAGTTGAAAATGAGAAAAGCTAGAAGGCACTCAAAGATTAATGCCAACTATCCGATACTTAATCTTTTTAAACTATGTATTCGTTCTTCTTGTAATTGAAACATCTGGAACACTTAATTAAGTTGCTGCCACCAACAACATCTTAAGAATATGTAACATGGAATATATCCACTAAACAACAACTTAACATAATGGAACCTTTTCTTTTGCACTCACCTCTTTGATATTTGTATTTATAGTATTCTGGTTTTTGGCATTTTAAATATATTCTCGCATTTAAGAGATGAACTTAAGCCGTTTCCTTATTTTCCTATTCCTTCATTATCATTTGTTTTTTTCTTGCTGTTTCGTTTTAAGTACTTTTATTCCAATTTATTGTTTGTCTTGTTCACTAAAATGATCCAATTTTTAACACTTTAATGTCTGCTCCTGCAATTAAAAAAAAAAAGATATATAAGTATTTAACTTTTTAGTTAAGTCCCCCCCCTTCAAGTCCAACCAGTCTTGCAATTAAAACAATTAAATTAAAACATTTGTCCATTAAATCACATTAAGTCAAATGACATAATTTCATCATCAACTTCTACTTCGAACTGCTTCGTTATACAGCCGCACCAAAAAAAATGTCATTGCCGACAAAAAAATACACTAATAAATGCATTTTTTCGTTTTAATTCTAAAGTCTGAATATTTATTTGATTTCAAAATTGAAAAAGAGGCGATAATATATAATTTTATATGCTTATATAATAATTATAGTTTTCACATTGACTCCTTTTTAAAAGACAACATCAACGAATTGCCCAAGAAAAAACAAGAATTAGATAAAACATTTTCGTAGAAGGTAAAAAAATTGAGCCAATTTAAACATTCTGAATGCAGAAATCAAAATACAAATATTTGTACTTTACTGTTTCTCTCGGCCATGACACTTTTTTTTGTGTGACTGTATTATCAATTGCTCAATTTCTCTTCCTTAGCTGAGTAATTAGCAAATGGAAGAGGAAGAATAGTTGATAATTTTGATTTTTTTCTTTTTGTTTTTTCTTTTTTTTGGCTAGCTGCCAAAGCAAAACAAAACCACAATAAATGAGGTTTGCGGTCAGCTTAAAAAATAAAAGAAAAAAAACAGTTGTTAACTTTTCCATTTTCTCACTCTCGCTCTGTGGTCTTTGGAACAAAAGCTGTGAAAATTGCCCGAGGACAGTTTTTTTTGTTTAAATATAATAAAACGAGGGTTGCATAATATGTTTTAACTTAATATTCTATTGAAATGAGAATGTGACCATAATTGCCCAATTCCCTTATGGATGTACTGAGTGCTAGAAATTGTTTAACTTAGATTTACAATTCAAATAAATGTACAATAAATATACATACATACATATATACCCTTATCAAAAATACATATAAGTGGAATTATTGTATAGATGGAAAACCATTAAGAAACGACAAGTTAAGCTAAAGATCCAAATAGATTAGATAAACATGTCCCAAAAGTAGTATAATAAATTGAATTATAAATAAAGTTAGCGAAAACTTTTAAACTAAACCAAAAACTTTGAAAATTTAAAGCAATTCGGTACCAAAAATCGATTTTCCTTTTTTCACTTCTCTTCTGCGGTCATAAGTTTTAAAAAAAAAAAAAAAAGAAAATTATAAAAGCACAAAATGACATGTCGTCCTTCGTCAAAGTTGCCTGCTTAGTAAATTGTGTGGAATTTACGCGATGCCAGTTTTTTTTTTTTTTTTTTTTTGGTCGGCATCGCGTCGTTATTGTCGTCACGCCCTAAACCTAAATGCCTTTCATAATAATAATTCAAATATGGCGGCACTGCTTGGACACATTAGTTCCGCCATTTTGAGCAGCAGACCAACAGGTCCCGATTTGCCCCCTTCTTCTTGTTAGGTCGGTCTAAGAGGAAAATGATTAAATGTGCGAAAGAATGGAATCGGAAAACAACATTGCTCATAAAACGTTTTCCAGCACATAAATAAAATGAAATAAACACAAGATGAACAAAAAAAAAAGAGATGAAGTAGAAGTAGTAGAATATTTATATTCGTTCGTATAGACATACAGACTCTTTTACACCATTGTCTAAAAGATGGAGAGAATGAAGAGACGACGACTCATTCAAATTGTTACCATCTTTCGAACATAAAGAGCAGACAAAAGACATAAACTAAATGAAGTGCCACCCAAACTGTGTCGATCCATCTGATGTGAGAGACGATGAAATAGAATGACAAGTATTTCGATTTCATTTCCATTTTTTGCCATTGTCGTAATTCAATGCTATTTAAAGGAGAGGCCAAAGCCAAAAGACGACATCCAAATCAATTGTTATACACAATGAAAACTGTTTTTGCCAGATACAATAAATGCTGAAATATATCCAACACACACAAACACACACACACACACGCAGCATAACAGACGGCTTTAATAGAAAAATAATCATTTTCGCAAGTCGAGACTGTAAGCTAGATATATATAAATATATATACTTATATATTATATATAGAATATATATGAGCGGAAAAATGTCAGAACAATGGACATGACTGCAATACACATATGTGAGAATCAACGAGTAAATTGTTTGAATGGCAGACATGTTGCAATACCAATTCGAATCACAATAGGAATGGAATAGACGACAGGCTTTTAGTCCTTAACCTTAACAATTATTTTCAGTGTATGTGTGAAGAATTATTTGAAAATCAAATAACCGATAAGAATATAAAAAATATAATGTAAATAATAAAAATGTATATATGTATTTATATATATAGTGCAATCTGTCAAATGAAATTTACAAGTCACTTAATTTATCATCAATTCGGATAAGCTATTACAGGAATTGTTCTTTGCCCAACTAATTTTTAAATATTTCAACAAACAAGATAATAATAAAAATATCTAATTTTATATCTATCAGCACTGCCCTTTCTTGTTGAATAATTTTAACGTTCAATAATTATATTTTTAATATTATCTCGTCTGCCATTTTTTAGTTTATTCAAAATTTTACTTTTTGTTTTGTTCTAATCTGGTTTGGAGCGTCTGCCATATATCATCACGCTGTCATCATAAGGTGATAAATGGGGTAAATTCTAGTTTATATAAATTGTTAAATTAATCATTTTTTATGTTTAAATTTATTTATGTCATTACTTTTGTTACCAAGAAGATGAATGATGGGTCTGAAAAGTTATAGAAAATGTGATGCCAACAGCTGTCTAACACTTAATCTTGGAAACATTTATGATTCATTTCGATACGAACAATTCGTGTTTATATTTAGATTAAAGAAATAACATAAAATCCATCCCTTACATTTAGGCTGACAAATTAAATGGTAAAATGAATTTCCTAATGGCTAGACAAATGTATTCATCATTTTATAAGAACACATATAAAATATTTAGTGGTTTAATTAGAATTAAGGTAATGCAACTTAAGGTATATCCGACACTGAATATATGATCTTTAGTTGTTTGTTTATAGGATTTTTGATTAAAACTCTTTCCCACTATGCGTATACGTAATGCAATTTGCAGACTCCTTATTTATCCCATCGTGCGTATACGTAATGTAATTTAAAAGGAGTTCCAGAACTTATCCTTTAGGCTGTGGTTTTAATTCTATTATCTTTTGGGGCAGGTCGTGCTTTTTTTCATTTCGATTAGTGCATTTCACATATTTTCCAACATTAATTAAAAGATCGATGCCCGATCCGCGTTCGATTTCCTTCAAAATATTTCTGTTATGTTCCACTGTCGATTATTTTCTATATCACACATTTTTATGTGTTTCGATTTTATATATTTTTCCCATTGTATTACACAATTTGATTCCAATTTCATTTTTATTTGAATGCAGCTCATGCACCGGGAGAATTTGAAGAACAATTGAATTAATTTTTTTTACTAAAAAAAAATGATCCCCTTTGACTCTTTGGTTTTTGATTACAGGCTATAAAAGTTTCTCCTAGTCATTTTAGTTCATTTCATTTTCAACATTAAAACGAAAATCGTAAGAGAGACTTATAAAAATGTCTTTTACTGATTTTTTCGACAATAAGGACACAACTTCCACAATCGAAAGGATATGGAGGTATTTAAGTTGGCATCTGTCGGAATACTAAACCAAGGAGTATTTTAAGAAGCCGTCTTAAATAGAAATTTAGCAATAAAGAAAACGCTGACAAAAAATGGAAATTTTAAAGACCATATATAAATGGGAAAATTTACATTTTCTGTATCTTTTGATGGGGAAAATTTTAACATCTGTCTGCTAGCATAACTGTTTTTCTACCCCTCCCACCACCTATCTTTAGCACTCTGTATGTTGTTTGCTTTAACGTTTATTCGTATATTTTTATTTTTTTGTTAGCCAATTGGTTGCAATCAATTCCCTCTCAATAAACAAATAGCATTAAGCATCTGGTTTGATTGTCTGAGCTGAGTTAAGCATGAATAATTCGCCAGACCATAGATAATCAAATGTGAAGAGAGAAAGTATAATAATCACATGATGATATATTTATAATGCTCTTTTTTGTCAAAAACAATTTGCAGTAATAAGCTCCTTTTTGACAGTCAGTCAGTTAGACAGACAAAGACAACTAAATGAAGCAGTCACACACAGGTTGAGAGATAAATTGAAAATCGTTTGTTCTTCCTCATAATTCGCAGTTATTACAAATTTGAGCTCATCATTACAATCAGCATTAGCTATAGCTATAGCTATAGTCACTCAAAGCACTTGAAGTGTGCCATAAGGCAATTAATTTTTACTTTCTTCTCTTTCTTCTTGAATTGCCACGTGTGTACCGAGTTGCTTTTCATAATTTTCCACATTTTACAAATATTTTCATTCGTGCGTGTGTGTATGTGTGTGTGAGTGTGAATGTACATGATAAGCTGTCTGAATAGGTTTATTGTTTTTGTTTTTGATTTGGAATTAACGGATAAACGACTCCTTAACGTTGCCTTTATGATAAGAGGATATATGTATGCATGAATATCCTGGTTACCACACCCATCATGGGAATTGCACAATCTTTTAATGAATTGTGCAAAAATTAACTTTAGCTTGGTTTTAATGAATTTAGTTTTCCACTTTAAAATCAGATAGTGCAGCTATCTTTTTATACTAAGAATAAAGCGTTTGTCTCTTCAGAGTAACTGGAAAACTTAACATTGGTTGTGTCCTTTTAAGAAAAATAATTATTTTTAATATTTTTAAGACTTTCTTAAACAGATTTAATTACAAACAATTTAGACAGTCGCTTTAATAGATCTTTATAAAAGTATTTCAATTTAATTTCTCTAAATGAATATCATTTAATGATATAAACGAATTCAACTGATTTGCAAAAGTTATGGTAAAATTTTGAAATTTTTTAATCGTATTTTCCATAGTAAAACAAATCTGATTATTGATTCATTATTCAATACAAGTAATTAAAAGTTTATGGTTAGCTTTTTTAGCATTGATTAATCTTAATTTGTGTGGCGTAAAATTTTAAAAAGTGTTCAAACCGGCAATTGTTAAGTTTAACTTTAGCATTTAGTCGAAACAATGAAATATTTGTTGTGTATAATTTTTATTTTACTTTTAGAAAGCTGTACGAATTCAACTGATTTCAATGGGAATAAGGAACGCTATAGTTACTCAACTTTAGAACTACTTAAGTTGTTGGATTTGGAACAGAAAGTTGCGAAAACTCTGAAAAGTTATGCTGATCTACTTACAGAGAAAATTGCAACATTAAAATTGTAAGGGCAATAATGTAGTATACATACATTTTAATTATCTGTATTTAACTTTCAAGATATATCAATTCCATACAATGTAGATCAATTGTAAATCAAAGTGAATGTGAAGAATATGTATTGAATCCATTGAATGCATTTAGTT
This sequence comes from Drosophila emarginata, assembly GCA_037075365.1. NCBI lineage: Eukaryota > Metazoa > Arthropoda > Insecta > Diptera > Drosophilidae > Drosophila > Drosophila emarginata. The sequence goes on from JBAMCD010000296.1 coordinate 7,664,479, forward strand.
TAATGAGGCGATCGTATCAGGATATGCCTAAATGGCATATATATGCAAAGACCGCTATAGGATTAGATCAAATAGAAGCATTGAAAGATCTACTTATAATGGCACCAAATGATATCTATATCAACAATACTCTAGAGGGTACACAATGCATAGTAGAGACCTATGGACTTAAGTCTGCTGACATATGTCAATGGACATATAAATAAATTATAGAACATTATATTAAAGAAGAGAGTTATTATATCTTATTTATGTTTGAAATCTAAATGCCTATATATACATATATAGATATTTGCAATTACACCGGTTACCCTTAGAACAATATATAATATAATAATTATTTCTACAATATAATAAAATCTATAATATTTAGAAGTTTGGTTTGTTATTTAATTGGGTTATTAACCGAAACTGATATTTAATTATAATTGAATCGGAAAACAAACTTTATTATATAGAAATTATGATATACACACTAAAAATAAAATGAGTTTAAGCTGTAACCTTGAAAATAATACACATTTATTATAAAAAAAATCAATAAAAGGAAGTTCAACTGTACATATATAAACTTATATTCTCTTGTACTGTCACAGTTTTAACTTAATATCCACAACTATAACGAATCAATATTTTTACCCAGTAAATTTAAAAATTTTCATTTAGTTGGAAATTCTCTACAATAATGAGAGGTTTACTTTTTCAAATAATTGTTTTATGCATTTTAGTCATTGCACTTGGCAATGATACGAAAACCCTGTCGGAATATGATGAAACCAAAGAACGTTATAGTTCATCAGTTTTGGGCCTATTAAAATTGTACAAACTGGAACAGGAATTTATAACAAAACTAAAAGTATATGCATCAAGGAATAGCACTCTACAAAAGTAAGTAATTATCCAAAAGTGGAAATGGAAAACTGTATACAACGATTCAATATTTCTCGCTTAGATATTTATATTCATTATTAGAATTCAATATTGAGGATCACAGGGAACGGGAAGAGTATTTGTCCAACATATTTAATGCGTTTAGATTAATACGGCGTACCCATCAGGACTGGCCAAAATGGCAAGAGTTCTTAACAACAATTTTGAATGCCAATGAAATGGACGAATTAAATGAAATTTTCTCTCAAGCACCCGATAAACAGGATATGAAGGAGATGCTACAGAATATGGAACGTGCAGAGAAAATTCATGATCTTCATGCTGTTGATTTAGTTCGAGGACTTTTGGTAAATAAACAATATGAGTAAGTAATCATAAAAATTTTTGTATCGAAATATTAAATAATTAATATTGAATCTATAGCTTTAAACTCTCAATACGAGATTGTGTGACTATTGGAGGATATAAATTTGAAATAGGTGACTATACAAGGGCAATTATGTGGTATCATTCGGCAATAAAATATGCCACAGAACCAAATGGGAAACAATTTAATGAGATATTAGGTGATCCCCAAAAATCTTTAATTCAATTATATGCCCGAGCTTTATTCACACAAAGTGAGTGAAATAGTTTATATAATAATGGACACATTTTATTAAACATTTTATCATAAAATTTTTAGGTCTTATTGAGGCAAATGAAGATGAAGTATCTATGGATATGGAAGAAATTATTGCTTATGTAGATGAGCAAGTAAATAGTTCATCGCCAGATGAGTTAGATACAGTATTGAGACAGTTTTTAAATTCTGATGATGCGACGATGAACGAAATGATAACCTCATATCAGGAGGCACCGACTATAACTGATTTGGGATGTCGAGGTCTCTTTACCCGTAATACAAAATTGATTTGTCGTTATAATTTTACCACAACCCCATTTCTACGATTGGCACCATTAAAAATGGAAGAAGTCAACCTAGATCCTTATATGGTCGTTTATCATGATGTACTTTCGGACAGCGAGATTGAGCAAATGAAAATTGAGACAACAAACTCAGTTCTGTCCAATGCCTGGACAGAAAATAAAATGGAAAATCAAACAGAGATTCCAAAACTGATTGGACGTTTGGTCTGGTTAAAGAATAGATCAAATTTTATGGATCGGATAAATCAGCGTATTATTGACATGACTGGATTTGACATTACTGGTATAGAGCCGTTACAAGTTGTCAATTTTGGTCCAGGATGTTATTTTAGGCCCCATTATGATTACATGGCAGAGGGATATGAACCGCCTAACATTTTAACAATGGGAGATCGTTTGGCTAGCATTATCTTTTATGTAGGTAACAAATTAAATTTAATAGATTTTATATACATATATATATATATATATATATATATATAGTATTTATAATCCTTACAGGCTAGTGATTTGGTTCTAGGAGGCTCCACAGTTTTCCCACAATTAAATGTGGCAATTAAACCAAAAAAGGGTACAAGTCTAGTTTGGTACAATACGTTCGAAGATGGTAGACATGATTCACGTAGCCAACATGCTGTATGCCCCACAATTATCGGCTCTAGATGGAGTAAGTGATCCCTCTATGACTCTCGACTAAATTTAAAATAAATTATAATAATGTTTGAATCTTTTTTTTCAGCTATAACCAAATGGGTGCATTTGTTTCCACAGATGTTTTTGAAACCCTGCAGTCCCAGAAAATAGTTAAATAAAGGACAATTCAGTTTTAATACATACATTCTTTGTAAATTTTTGCTCTACACTTTTCACCTTTGACATTTAACTTTAATAAGGCAAAACGAATATATGTATAAATTTGTCTCATCTTATGGTTCATTAGTCATACTAATTTCTAGCAATCAGTAAATTAATTTTGAAACATTGTTTAGGTGAGCCATTTTATAATGAATTTGAGGGCAATTTGCTTGGCTCATATCGAAAACGAAGAAAAGTTTTTTAGGACTTAATCAAAGCTCTAAATGCACTTTTATTTAGTGAAAAGAGGAAGGCAACTCGGAAAAGATTTTAGAATAGAATCAAACAATATAAATAACAAATGCAATGAACAATAACAAGTTTGAGTTTAGTTAAACATATTAAAGTTAATAATAATTCTTAATTCTCAGCCTCTTTTATTCTACTTTGTAGAAACATTTTGCGTATTTCTTTTCGATCTATATTATAAATTTCTCTATGAATTGAATTCTCTGGTTGCTTCTCATAATGGAGAGCAAGTCTATACCACTCAGCAGCTCTATGATATTCGGTATTATTATACAAATATTCAGCTAAAATAAAACATTCCGGTGCTGACATTTGATTCCTTATTATATTGATAAACGATCAGTTGAATATATATATTAGTTTGTATTTTAATTCACTTACCTCAATTGCTTCCTTCCTATTAATCCTTTGGCTATATCAGCTGCTTTTAGATCATAAAAACGCTCTATACGCTCCATACCCATTAGGGCCTCTTTCATATCCACTTCAACTGGCACTTGAGCAACTAATTTATCCATTTCCTCTAGTAGATTGGCTGCAAGAGAAAAGTTATTTAAAATCAATATTATAAATAAAATTATAATCACTTACCTATTGGAATTTCTTGATCTTTGATATAGCCTAACCATTTGGACCAATCTTCACGGGCACGCCGCACAAGTCGAAACGAATTCAATGAATTTGTCACGTATTTAACTCGTTGCTTCTCATTTTTTAGATTTTCATGTCTTAATGACTTAATGTATCTAGAATTTGTCATTTTAATTCATTTTATCAATTATTTAGGAATCAAATATGCTTACTTATTCAACAAAATAACTTTCTCTTCTAATGAGTCAACATAATTAGTCAAATTACTTAAATACAAGTTCTCAATTTTCTTTAATTCGGTAAGAGCCACATTTGATGTCGCATAGATATTAACCTCTTCCTCGACTTTTACACCTAAAAAGAGGCAAAAAAATATTATGAAAATTATATTGAACATTATGGTTTGCTTGGTATATAATATATAATATATAACTATAACTATTTCAATATTAGTCTAACAATACAGTATATCGTTTCGGTAAGTTGATTTTAATCAATAATTTTCTGGTTATTACGTTTCATGTTTTACGATAGTTCTGTACTTTTTTATAGTGAGAATTGAAATACTGATTGTTTAGTATCTAAGCTAATTTTAAAAAGATCTTCTGTTTTAGATTTAGATTTGAAAATATTTTTTAAAGACTTTTTAGGAAAACAGTTGTTAGAACTATTTTATTACATTTTACAACTAGTAAAGACTAGTACATATATTTAAGAGTATTTATATAGATTATATAAAAAAGATATACATATATACTATGTAGAAACTGAAATATATTGTTATATATTAAATCTATAGACCAAATAAAATCACATACAACAGCAAGTTTTAAAGTGGCTTTAGAATCAATTTAGAAGTTAAGTATATATGGTATATATATCACTCAATTTGAAGTATCCTGACATTAATAAAGAGCCTACACACTACGCAAACACACACACATAAAAGTGGAACAGTGTCAATGTGTGTGTGTGTATGTGTACATATGACTGACTCTCTGTCGTTTGTCTCTGAAATGTCTCTCCCTTTCATTGTTTGCCATAAAAATTGCAAGCGTCACTAAATTCAGAGTTACTGTTAGTGGGTAAAAGTAGGGTCGAATGGGATGTTTGGGGGTATAAAGGGGTTGGGGTCTTCGAGAGGGGTGGTAAAACTAAAAAAGAAAAAAAAGGGGGGACAAGTGCGCTATCTGGTTGAGCTTATGTGCTTGCCCCAAATACCATTTAGCGGAAGTGCACACACTTCAATAATAGAAAGCGGGGCCATGGCGAAAGGACAAAGCACAATGGCGCAAGGCGCATTGACAATGCCACGACATAGGACCAAAAGAGATAGATTGGGAGTATAAAGGGGTTCGTTCCTAAAAGAGACAACATAGCATATTTCTCACCCAGTCATACCAACAAACATAAACATACATACATACTATGTACATATATGTATACATATTTTGAATGCAACTAACTGCAGTTTTCATGAATATTTTAGGCAACAACAATGGATGACAAACTAATTGTTAGGAAAAAAAAACAAACAAGTGCTGGAAAAAATACACACACACACACACACTCATATGAAAATATTGAAAGGTTTATATAAATTCTTATTAGAGATGTTTTAAATTTAATTGCCAAAATTATATAAGAGACGCATACAAACTAACTAATTGGACAATTTTCAAAAATCAAGTGCAGAACGTGAGACAGTCGGAAATAGTGCTAATGCATGGATCTGGGCTGGGCTTAGCTGGTTGCTAAGTTCTCTCTCAACACTTGAAAACTTTAAATGAGTTTAAAAGCAACTTTGGCGGTAGTGAAACGAAATCAGCATGAAAGCAATTGTGCAAGTTATACTGAAGTGCCCAGAGGCTAAGGACTCACAGGACAACAACAGGAGCCAAATTGGAAGCAGAAGCAAAAGCAGATATAAGCAACACAGAGCCAGCATAGACACAGACACAGAGACAGACAGAGACAGAGACACAAAACCAGCACTCAGAAACGAACCACCAGTTGTGTCGCTGTCAACGAGGAACATACAGCACAGAACACAAATGGGGCAGAATGGGGATGAGCCTTGGCCAACTGCTTTTGAAGCGGGTTAAAATGCCAAAAGAGAGAATTGAGTTGGGTAGTTTGAGTTTGACTAGGGAATATTCAGTGTAGAAATAATTGTTATTATAGTAGCTATTATAAATGACAATCTATGGTTTAGGTAGCAGACAATAAAGGAACACACACACACACATAAAAAAGAAAGGAATCAGAGCATAATATATAGCATAACTATCTAAGCATACGTAAGACAGATATAGAAACTATGTAGAAGCCTGATTACAATTTATGTGGAATGCTTTAGGTAAGAAAACTTAATAAAACTTTTTTAATCAAGGACAGACAAAAGTTATGTATAAAAAATTAATTAATAATGCATATCAAGTTATATGCAATATATATTTAATTAAAATAATGGAAATTCAAAATAGATAAAATCATAATTATTTTTGGTCCCTGTATTTAAGCAAATCAAATTGGGGAACTCTCTAGAAATAATCTATTTGTAAGAAAAATCTTACCTCCTAGTATAAATTTTCTATTATAGTATTCTATATTCTCTTTTTGTATCCAACATATTGTTTTCTAAATGAGTTTTATGTTATATGTATAATTTTATAAATCATTTCCCGATTTTAAATTTACAATTTTCACAAACTTACCAGTTTTAAAATGTAATAATCCGCTCTGTCGCTTAAATTTTCAAGCTTTGACTATAATCTTTTTGCTAGCATAAATGCGCCAAATATTGAAAAAGAAAAAGAAATGCTCATTCAGTTGACCAGCATAGCATTGATTCATCCTTAACCGCTTGTTGAAGTTTATCCTTAGATGGTCTCTCTCTCTGGTAGCCAGAGGGGGAAATTCATTCAGTAGTTTCGCAAGCAGTTCAAGTCAAGTGAAAACTGCAACGGAAAAAAATATTTACAATATATATATATGTATATCTATATGGAAGTAGAGAAAAATGATGCGTGTTGTTGTTGTTGCACTTACCAGTATGCAGCAAGCAAATAGATAGAGAAAGAGAGAGAATGCTGCTGCAATATGTCCAGCGGATGCAACTTGCCAGTTTCGACTCTCCGGGGGAACATTGTAAAACGATTCCAAAATGTGTTGAACTTTTAAGTGATTGAATTGTTATCGGCGACATGAATTTGTTTGCCGATTTGAATTGAATTGCATGAGCTGAGGGCAAAATGGCGAAAGCAATACCACTGGGTATACATATACTTTATGTATATATACATTTAGCAAGCAGTGTAATATATAAAAGATGAAAATGGAAAGATAAGTTAGTCAGATAAGTAGAAAGTAACAACATGGGACAAATATGTGTTCAGTGATTGAGACAAAATTTACAACAAATATTCACTCACATAACCTTTTGTTGAAACTGAACCGATTCGGATTGAGAATAGTGTCGTCCATATACATACTTAAATATGTAGATGTTATCCATATTGTCAATTTATGTCTGGGTATATTAAACATTTGCACATTGGATATAATCGCAATGTTTATACCTTTTCAAGTCCAATAATTGTAGAATTCTGAAATATAAGAAAATATGAGATTTAATTAAGTATAAAAAATCGACAAGATTTTGCTGATAATTGTCACTAACAAATGCTTATGTGTATATGTATGACATAATCTTTCATTGCATTATTATTAGACAAACAAGTTCAGAAAGCTTGTCAAATTTTATCGGTTCATTTGCCAACATGACGTTTAAAAAACAGGAAATTCCTTCACATTTCTTCTGATAGAGAAAAAGGAGGAGAAAAGAAAAAAGGACGAGTGCTATCACACCGAGTGGGCACAAAACACTTCACTGCATTTCACTTACTTAGCGCTGAGTCATGTTCCACATACACACATATGTGTGTGTGTCGCTGGTGTGTTTTCCCTTTTGTTAGATGGTGCAGTGTCAAGCTGTTGGCCATCAGGAAAGGGTTTATATGCCATGCTATGTGCCACATTGCCTTTTTCCCAGCTTAAGGACATATGTATGTGTGCAAGTTTGTGTGCACTTCATAAATGTCACTAAGGGAATGGCAAGCAAATTACCTTTAAAGACAACTCATATTAAAAACTCTACAATTGACAAATCAAATGTTTTCGCTTCAGGCCTTGATCTACATATTAACATAGGCTTTAACTTATTAATACAATGCTGGTTATAATACGAATGAATAATAATGAGAGCATTTGCATTTACTTAGAACAATTGTTAGTAAGAGATTTCCAAGGATTAGGAACTATTGCACATGTTTTAAGTATGCTCACATGCTTCTAATCCAGCGAATAATCAAACGAACTTAAGTCCATCTTAATAACATAACTATTGACAGTATTAATAATAAACTTCATTAAATATATACATATTCATATCGGGTAATTCATCTACAAATCAACTTAAAGACAGTAGATAAATCAAATGGTTTAACAAAATAATACATCACTTCAATTAATTAGCTGATATTACAAAATCTTTAAAGATTTCTTAAAAAATATATTTAGATATCAAATCTTTTCACAATGAATATTAAGGTAAATGGTTATGAGTTATTTATGCTAATACACAAATAAATACTCATGAATAAAGTATATGGTGAATATTAGCAAGTAATTTGAAAATAAAGGTGAGGGTATTAGAGAATCGTTTTCTTTTTGGAAGTCACTAGTTTGCCTAGAGTTTTCCGACTCTTAAAATCTTATACATTCAGATAACTATGTAATCTATGAGAATATTTTGCAAAATATTAACCGACCAGACCAAAGCAAAGCATTCTGAATGATATGCGATCTGAAAAATGCAGATGGCACACAGATATGCTTTAACGATTTGGATATGAATTTATATGGTATTGGGTGGGTATAACCAAACAATTGAATTGCCAAATGCAATATAGTTTAATCGAACTTTGCATACATTACATATTTAGTAAACTGAATGTGTATGTATGCAATACGATGGGCACGCCAATATAGCATCAATCTTTACAAGCCTTCATCTCCCCCTGGTAGTTCGGCCTGCTCGAATTTACGAATTTGCTCCCAGGTTAATGTGGACTTTTTAATTACATCGGTTTGAGCCGCACAATATGGACAACGTTGAAAGTCCATTAAAAATATATGCTAGAAATAAAACCGTATTATAAATTTGATGTTCATTGTTATCTTATCGATGGTACCCACATTTGTATGCATTGGACAAATTTCAGCTACACGTCCATGAAAATAATGATGGCATCGGCCACATTCATAGGCCATCGACGGACGGGAACAAATGCAATCGGGATGCGTGGAATTTTCATACATTGGCTCATTATTATTATCATCTTTATCATTTGATTCCGTTTTACCAACGTTATGCCAGCTATTTGAAGATTTCGAATTTTTGTGCCAGTAGGAATTTTTTTTCTTGGATTTCCCATTGCGCTTGTGCGAACGCTGGTTATTAGCAACCTCTTCAAGACCATTGGAAGTGGAGTTACTGTGCCTAAGTCCTGTGGTTAAATTTGATGGAAAATGTTGTCTTTAATCGGAACTTTATGTATGTATGTACATATGTATGTATATTTACCAGGTCTATAGCTTCTATTGTCGCTCATTTTTTTCGCTTTGAACTTGCTTAGCTGACGACGCACACACAAATGTGAATTAGCTTTAGTCTTTGACTTTCGTTTTTGACTTTTGTATTTCATTTTTTTTCTAAGCCTACTTAGTTTGTAGTTAAAGTATGATTTGGATACTATATGAAACATTTGGAGTTTTGTATTTAAATAACTTTTATTACGCAGCAAGAATCGAGTAACGGCATTTGTCAGTGATGGGTAACATGCCAAAACGAAAGCATCAAAACATTCGTTTACACGATGATCATGATTTAGTTTAAGGGTTTCATTGCTATTAAAAGGTTATTCTTGTACTTTCGCATTTTAAATTGCGTGTAAATATAAATTTCTTTGTCTATATTTAAAAACTATTATATTCTCACATGTATTGAGTGATACTTTATTTTGATTAAGTTATACAATGAAAATGAAATTAAAAACTTAAAACGAAAACAAAGACTTGTTGTTATCGATATTGTTCACTTCGTGTGAACCTAGTGCATTAGCAGTTCGTGTAACGGCACAAGCTTGGAGAAATTCATGTACAAGCACGAACACATATAAATATTCTGCTGATTCTCAGTTTTCTACATACTGTTTATGTTTATATGTATGTAAGTATTGTATGTATGTATGTGTGTATACATATGTATCTATATTGAAGTATGTTTTGGATGCGGTGATAAGTTTTGTTTATTTGCTGTCGTATATACATACATATATGTATGTATGTATGCACACATCTGGAGGATCAGTTTATATGGCATCGTCCACGACGCCTTCCCTTCTTTACCCCATCACCACCCCCATCTTCTATCCTCATACCTGGCTTAGTTTTTCTTTGTTTCAACGATTTTTAAATAACTGGCATGGGCACCACAGAAGCCGCATTGACGGGCGTCCATTAGAAAGGCCACCTAGGAAAGATCAGTGAAATTGTAATAGCTTTTATAGAGAAAAGGGGCTTAGGAAATTTTACCTCGGGATGCTCTGGACATGTCTCGCTGATGCGACCAAAAAAAGATTTCTGGCAGTAATTGCAGAAAATTACATTGTTCCGTGGGCGCTCACAAATGCAATTTTTGACCGTCATATTATTATTGTCGTTGCTTGTTTTAATCACATATACATTCGGTTTTTTCCAATATTTGCGAAAGTCCATTTTTATAATATCTTTTCTTTACTTCTGCTCTACGTGCTTTCACCGTCGATTGAATTCTATTTAAATCAAATCCTCGATGGCGTCCGCACTTACTCAACACTGAAATTAACAGCTATTTTGAGACAGCAAATTAACGTTTATGCGCGTCGCGAATACTTGAGTATCGGATAAACAAATATTTATTCGCAATGTACCATATAGTAATATATATTTTTATATGCAGATATATCAATTAACGGCTCCTAAAATAATAACGTGGAGTACGATCATTGTTATCGTAAACAGTTTTCCAACTTTTTCGTAAAGCGAAGAAGTTTTAAGTGCACTGAGGAATCACAGCAATTGCTTCCGGTTTCAGAAGCACTGAGTAACATGCCCCACACTTTAATAGATGAAGTGCTGTAAAGCGTTAACAAATTTGGCGCGCATTTTAAAAGTTGCTATAAAAAAAGTCCAGGCTAAATGGATAACAGTCCAGGTTTGCAATAACAGTCCTGCAATTACAGAACGGGTTTGTGTCTCGACTAACATTTTTATTGCTTTAGCATTGACAAGCAACCATGGCCCGCAAATCAAATAAACAATACGGCGCTCAACCTTCAACCGGCTCGTTGGTCTAGAGGTATGATTCTCGCTTCGGGTGCGAGAGGTCCCGGGTTCAATTCCCGGACGAGCCCAAGTGTTGAAATATGAAATTAAATTTTTTTCTTTTTGTGTTAATATTTTTTTTTTTTCTTTTTGAATGTAATAAATATTTTTTTCTTTTGTAGATTGTAAAGAAACAAAACTAACTTCAGCTATGCCGTAGTTCACATACCCATGCAAATGCGCTATTTATCCCCATTTTATACTGATTAGCTATGATATATAGTCATCCGATCTCATTGAACGATTTAAATCAAATTTTTTAACATATATGTCTGTCCAAAAGTTATCAATTGGTAATTTTTTGACTATTCCGATTGATTCCTATATATACAGCGCTTAACAAGAGATTTTGAGAACTTATTCCTATTGATTTAGAGAGACGGGGATGACCATATCGCCCAAACTCATAAATAATATATACAATGTATGATTGGAAATGCTTAGTTCTTTCTGGGCACAATAAATAGAATCAATTTTTGCAAGGGTATATATAAGGCTATTGGCTTGGAGTTGATTTTTATCGTCTTATCTTTTTTCTTTCATTTCATCTCATTTTGTGCGTTTTTGTTTCATTATGTTGTTTAGTTTTTTTTTTTTTTTTTTGTTCATTAGTAGTAAAGGAAGAGAGGAATTTATTATTTTTTTTTTTTTTTGAATTCGAATTAAATTTGTTCATATTTCTATTTGTTTTGTATATATATATATATATATATATACATGTATAAGCAATCTTAAGTTGTTTTTTGCATTTGTATAACTTTTGTTTAGCATTTGTTTTTTTTTTTATAAATATATATAAATTGGAAATAACTTAAAAACAATTTGGGTTAGTTCTTGAATTCGTTTGATTTCTTAATTGTTTTCAACAACAATTTTATGAAAATGTTGCGCTTTTTTATTATTGTTTTTGTTTTTTTGCTTTCAGTATTTAATTTGTTGTAGTTTTCCTCTATTTTTTTGATTTTTTTTCCTTGTTTTGTATGTTTATTTTGTTTTTGGAATAATACCCATAATAAATTTACTTTGTCGTTCTCTTCCCGTTTTTTAGTTAATTAAGATTACTTATTTGATATAATGGTATGGTTTGTAAGTATGTACTCTACCCGGGCCGCAGCCTTGGCTTGTCTGTCTGTCTGTTTGTTTGTGTGTTTGTTTTAGCATATTGGAGATGGAAGTTACAAATTTAACAATTAATTTAAAGAAATAAAATAATCGATTCAAAAAAAATCTAAATATAATAATTAAAATGTTGTATAAATTAAAAATATTGCATCAAATTGAGTATTTCGGGCAAAAGGAAAACCCAAAAATATAATCTTTTCTAAGTCGGAATGCCGACTATTAAAAACCCTGCACTGCTATGAATGAACAAGTATTGTATAATAATAAATTTATTAAAAATTCAAAACAGTCAAAATTCAAGTCATTCATATATGCATCCCTTTCATAATGGCAAACGGTATAATGCCATCTCGCTCATTCTCATAAAAATTGCACCATAGTGCCACCTAGCGATCAATTTTACAATCACGGGACAGTAAGAATGATAGAGGCAAATAATTGGGAAAACTACAGGCTTAAAGAAGGCGTGGCTACAATTTGATTTGCCGACGAACCGACGTACCAAATTTGATAAATCGGAAAGTTAGACTATTGGAAGCTGATCGAGTATGTATATATAAATCTATATATATATATATATACTATCACCACATATGTACAACAATTTGATTTGCTAAGCCATTGAAATCGAGTCAAGCAATATACTAAATTTGGTCAAACTAACTCTAGACAAACATGTATAGATCGATTGATCGCTACTAGTAACACGAATGAAATATATATATATCATTAAAACAGATTTGTACTCTTTTATAAGGCCGTTTCCTTTTGCCTGTTGTATACACAATCCGGGCTTAATGCATGGTTTCGCCTTGTACTTATTATAAACGGAGTTAGAAAGTGTTAAAGTTTCGTCAAAATCTTTTTTTTTTCGTTCCTTCTACTTCTATCTCTAATATGCTACGTTGGCGTCTCTGTTTGGTAATATTGTCTCCGTCTGTGTATGGGTGTATGTATGTATGTATGTATGGGGTGGGGGGATGGGGATGGGGGGAACACAGTCTCTATGGATTTTTCCTCGGCTGATCAATTAACTTATTTCTCCCTCTTCTGGTTTTAAATTTCCATTGTCTCGTTCTTGTGTACATTTCACGCCCTTCCGTTTTCGTCACTCGTATTCCAGCACATTTTTGTGATAGAACAATAAATAACTGTAAAAATATACAAATAACACAAATAAATTTCGATATAAACAATAATATAAATATATTAGACTTAACCTTCTCCTCCCCACTTACCCCTCGCTGTCCAGCACCTGCTTAAGCGATGCCATCGTTATCACATGATCATCGCACTTAACCCACGTATCCTTCTGATGCCTCACATAAGCAGTATAATGTCCCGTATCGATGGTACCAACATGATTGACCACCGCATAGAGCGAGAAACGAAAATCACCAAACGAATTATTCTTCTCCGACATAAACGGCGTCATATCAAATTCCACAGGAAATTGTATAAATGAGGATATTTTCCGATCAATCAGCGCTGAATGTTCAAAACGTTTTAAATGAAATGAGACAACGCTGGGCAAGGTACGAAGGCTAAATTGTTTCGTTGATTCCTGATACGATTTACATGTGGAGCATTTTATTTTTGCTGCCGAACCCAAATGTTCGGCTCGCGTATAGCGCTCAAGGCAATCTATTAGGGTCTTTGGCGTAACACCACCATGCGATGTGGTCTCGCCGAGATCCAGTGAGATATCCCAGAAGGGATCGAATGTGGTTGAAACCCCATTGCAGGCCTGGCAAACAACATCACTCTGAAGCATACCGGTAAAAATTTGATCGATAATGCAATTGCATTGGCCATAGCAATGAGACGATGAAGATGAGTTGCTTGAATTATTATTGCTGGCACTTCCGCTGCTGCCACTGCTGCCGCCGCTACCACCACTACTGGCGCTGCCACCGCCCGAGGAACTTGAACTATTACTTTTGCTATCATGCTCCGATTTGGCTTTCACACAATGCCTATGCAATACATCCAGTGTGGCAATAAAGAACTCATGTGCATCTTGCTGCTCATAGCCGGCCAAATGTTTGGCATGATTCCAAATTAAATGCAATAAACGATGCAGCGACAAGGGTGATCGTGAACCGGAATAGAACTCCTGTTAAAGCAAAAACACAAAGAGGGGAATAATATGATTAGTATAGACGATCACTCAAACAGAAATAATTAAGTTATATTTAAAAAAAAAAAAATAATAATAATAAACAAACTTTTCCGGTTCTTCAATACTTAGAATATTACAAATATAGGCGGGGCTCTTCTGCCTATTATCTATATAAATTTGATCTTGAACTTTGGAATCTTGATTTTTCAATACTTAAACTTGAATACTTTAACCTTTATTGTAATATAATAATAAAATAATATAATATATACATATATATACATAATTCTTGGTTTGTTAATTTTATCTAAATAAAAGAATTGCAATTTGCTTCTTGTATATTTACCTGAAAAAGTCGCGACACTTCGCAGACTAAACATTTGTGCATGGATTTGCTGCCGCAGTCATGACGATCCGACATAAAATAATCACTGAGCAAAGGAGTATGCACAAGGGCCTTAAAAAATAAATTTTAAATCATAATAAATTCAATTCAAATCTGTTTTAAATGTCTTTCATTTACTTACCTGTACAATGCAATTCATAAAACAAGTGGCACCTAAATTTAAAAGACCCCTCAAACCGATTGTTTGATTCGGTCGTACCATTCTTCTGCGGGTGTTAGCCATTAGAAGATTCGTCTCCTTGGCTGATGGTATCCAGGGTTGCCAGCCCAGACTCTTTTGTAAATCCTTTGCCTCCAATTTGCGATTAATTAATGAATATTCGCGGCTCCTTGAATCATAAATGAAGTCTCGACAGGCATAACAATACAGGGTGCCATGTGATAATTCCAAAGCAATATTATGCTTCTTGGCACGCAAATGGCTGGTTATGTGCGACCCGCGACAACCAAAGTAGATGCAATGCAGGCAGGCATAAAGCTGTATACCGTAGCTACCACACTCGAAGCAATTGCAGTGTATGGTCTTTGTAGGCGTACGGAGAGGAAAGAAGAACAATGTGTGTAAGAGTATGAGTAAGAGTCAATGAGTATTTGGCCTTAAGAGATGAGCAATTAACAAAATTGTGACCCAACTGTGACTGCGAAGTTTTTAAACTTTCTTTATATCCATTATTTAGTAGGTATTAATTTTAGGTTTGACATACATATACACATGTGATTCATCAAATTGATATACATATACACATAGAAGAACAACAACAGTAATACAATTTCTATTTGTGCTTATTATTTAAGTTTCTTTGAAGTCACAGTCACTGTTTGTCACATGCGTGCTCATCTCTGATTTGTGGTTATCTTCTCGCCTCCACCCTCCCGGGCACATTTTGAACTTCCACTCCACGCAAATTCGTAAATTCACATCGCCTCTTCGATTCCCGCTTCTTACCTTTTTCTCACGCGCATCTTTGTTCACGCAGGCAGCAAAATACGCATCGATGACCCGAAATGTGTCATAACTATGCTCCTTTACGTAGCTCTGATAATGCCGGCAGCCAGATTCTGACATGACGGCTGTGACCTCGACGTCTCCGTTGTCAAGTTCAATCGCAAGCTTTTGCACGGTGCGCAAACAGGCAGACAAATGCGTCGCATTCAGTTGGCCCTTTGTTAGCTGCTGCTGGTTTTGGTCGTTGGTGTTACCGCTACCGCCCCCACCACCGCCGCCCCACCCACCAATTCTAGCAACAGTTTTAGTTTTGGTTTCGGTTTCGTTGTTAGCTGTAGCCGCAGCAGCAGCAGCAGCAGTAGTAGCAGCGGTAGTAGAACACGCACACCGGCCGGCAGCTGATTCGTTTTCGGCCGTTCCCCGGCCCGCCCCCGCCCCGGCGTTTGTTCGTTTGTTGTTGCTGCTACCGCCGCCGCCGCCGCTGCTGCTGCTGCTGCTGCTGCTGCTAGTGGTACTACTGCCACTGCTAAAAATGCTAGTTGTACTATCAACACTATTCTCTTTTGTTTTTGTTCGTTTTGCTAACGGCTGAGGCACGAAGGCTTTATCACACTTGCGCTGCTGTTTTCGTCGAATTTTGGCCACTTTTGTAGTTTGAACACACACAAGTGTTAAGATTGACGTTGAAAAATAGGAACTTTATTGCACTACAATTTTTCGGTTTTTGCTTAATCTTAATTTCTTGTGATTTTTCGCTTAGTTTCGTTTCTGTTTCTTACACTCACACACACGAGCCATCCGCACACATCTACATCTATGTACATCTCTATATGCGTGGGACAGACAGAGAGAGAGACAAGCGGTCAGAGACCAGCTGAATTGAAGACTCTTCGATATGGTGTTATCGAGGCTAGGGAAGGCCGATACATCCTAGTCACTAAATAATAATGATCGACTGGAATAATGACAGCCCTTCACAAAAACTGTAGGAAGGTTTAAGTACTCTTGTTACATTCTTCAACCAATTTACATATATCATAATTTTGAAATTGGTATTTTCAATTATTCATCATCGAAATGAAAATGCCACAGTGATTGGTGTTGTTCTGACCAAAACTGAACTATTGGTCCATCTCTATCATCTAGCCTACAGCTGTTAAAGTTATCGGAATGGCGCGTAACATAGAAACAACCAAATAATATTGTAATCTGAATGTAAGAAGAAAAATAACAAAATTTATTCGTCAATAATATCAACACAAGTCAACAGAGAAGTCAAAGTCTTGTAAAAGAAACAATATAAATATATTTTTATTCAAATTTTCAACGGCTGTCTAAATACGCTTCGCCTATCGATAAGTGGAAAACGAGCATTAATGCATTTGAAAATAGACCGACACTGACAGCTGCCCCTAATGGCAACTCTGGCTGGCAGCATATAAATTCTATGATTAAAAGGTGGACAGTAAAAATTGCCAATTTTTTAAGAGACAAAAATGTATTCTGATGAGGTGAGGACACCACAAACCTTGAAGGGCCGGTGCTATGTAAACTTAACGCAATTGAAAGCACGGTTACGAAGGAGCAGCAGCAGTTGCAGCACCACAGCGACGCCAACTAATGGCGGCAATCAAAATAGTACCAGTCCCCAAATGTCCTCCTCCACGACAACCGCAATGGTATGTACGCCACCACCCAAGCGTCTGCAGAAAGTTAGGAATCCCTTTGAAACAGCATTGGCCGAGCGTCTACATTTGCCTTTGATCGCCAGGTGAGTAAAATATATGAAAGGGAGCAAACAATATCGAGTACAAACTTAAATGTTTCATCTACTTGAAGCCCATCCCTCTTTCGTTCACGTACACCACAATTATCTTCCACACAATTTGAGTGGAATATCGATGAGGTTTCTCAGCTCAAGCCTGCAGATGTGGAGGCACACGAAACACAATTTCATGATTCACCTGATGCGGAACAGGAATCTAAGGCACAATTAGCCATATCAGCATTTTTCAAAGAGTCTTATATAGTTCCCAGTCCAGTGGATTGTCCTTTGCGTAAGCAACGCATCATATTGGAGGATAATACTCCCATATCGAACAAAAGCAACTCAAATTCGGCAAGGCGACGCCGGGATTGTGAGTCCCAAACCATTCTATCATTACCTCCTGTGTTGCCCAAGGCTTTGGAAGAGGCGTTAAAACCATATTTCCAGCCTCATTTAGCTGGTGGCATGAAAAAGGATCATTCGAGCGATGTATTTAATAGTTCAATGAGACGAAAACTGTTTGATATGCATAATGTAGTGGTATTGGAATGTGAACAGGAGCTACCACAACCACCACAGATGGTGGGTTCAAGTCCCCAAAGCAAGCAAAAGACTTTATTTGCCGGAAGACTGTCCGATTCCGCCTCTGGCGAGGGAGAAAGCAGCATATTTGGCTGCCTTTCACCTATAAGAAATTTATGTGGTCTACCACCTGGCACACCAGATGATGGTACCGGCATGGGTAAACGAAAGTTAAACATACCCGAACTGGAGTTACCATCACCTATAGCTCCGTCAGAGCATTTAAGTCGCCGCCTTATATATTCCAAAGTAATGGAGGTTAGTCAGACTGTGGAAGACCAGCAGAAAAATGAAACGCTATCGGAACACAAATTCACGCCCGATCGCAGCTCTTCGCCCATGCTGCAGTCATTGGAGAATTCCGATTGTAGCATCAATCAGCGAGTACGTCGTTTACGTGTGAATAGCACAAGGCAGATTTCCGGAAAGGAAATCCATCTATTTGATGAGACGGAGGAAGAATCACGGGAGACTACAGTTAATGATGCTGAAGAGGCCGAAGAAGAGGAAGAAGACGAAGAAGTGGAGGCCATGGAGTTGTCTCAACAAAGTTTCAATTGCAGTTCATCCAATTCGGACACACCTAGAGGACATCGACGACGACGCTCAGCTAATCGCAAAAACCTTTCACAATCTTTCAGTGCACAATTGGAGCAGGAGGATCAAGAGGAAGAAGTTGTACAACAAAACAGAGAAGAGACTGTCTCTGTTGCGGAACTTTTACCCCAGCCACGAATTGCCTTGTATCGCACGGACAGCGGTTTTAATGAGATCTCCTCTTGTCTATCTCAAGAGCTACCATTAGATGTTTCCATGGCTGTCTGTTGTTCTACACCCTCAACACAATCCTGACATTACAATTTTGGCCTACAAAAATTAGTTCATTTATACATACATATATATATAGACACAACACACGTACTCACTTACATTCATACACATACACACACACACACACACATAAGTAGATATATATATTTAAAGATATATCGATGATGCAATAACAATTACATGTGTAATCATCAAGTGCCACGCCCACTCGCAATTGTAACCAATACCCACCGAGTTTGATCTATTTAAGACATTTTGTGTAATGTGTTCGACTTGATTTTTTTCTTAGTTAATTAGGTATAGGTACATATAAATTTTTTAATGCAATGTTTTCTTAATTTTTTTTTTATTTCTTTCGTGTTCCACCTGTATACATACTCGTAATTGCCAAAATAGTTAATTTAAGTTTATCGACGTTTTGTACAATAAAAAATGGAAAAAAAATATTAATAAAATTATATGGAAATAAAAATAAAGTTATTTGACAAAATGGAATTGAATTGCAAACTGGGTAGAAATTAGGTAAAATATTTAAGTTCACACGAATTAGAAACCGATCCTGATTATCAAATAGATATTTTAACTTATAATCTATTCCATAAATCCAAATCGGTTAAGATTTTTTTGACATTTAGAACCTATGTATGTAAAAAGTAATTAAGAAATTTTCGCTGGATTTTTAACAGTTTGAAAATAAAAGAAGAAATTAACTTGCTCGTTCCTTTTCAAAAATAGTATTTATTGGTCTTAGCCAGACCGATGGACTATATAGAAGAGACATTTGTAGGAATAAAAGGTTAGATCAGAAATTAGCCTGACTATTTTATTCTACACTTTATATATAGAATCAGTCGTAATTGATATATGTATATGGCCTCTGGTTGGGAATTACAACAAATTTAGCTACTTGTTATAAATTATGGTAAATATAAAAATCAAATGCAACGGATTGGATTTACACACGCAAACGCAAACACACACACACACAGCAAGTCGTACTTGAGAACTAATTTACGGCAATCTCAAGTAAGCTAAAAATTAGCTTAAATACATATAGTAAGTATGTAATAAATACATACATATAGTGAATAAAGACCAAATGGCATTTACATAAACATTGTAAAATGCATCCTAAATTTAGGTTGAAGAGGAGCAAACGGGTTTCATCTTTTTTTTGCTGGCTTTTACCTTAAATATTCACATCACATACGAAAAACTGGAAATCCTCAAGTAAAAATTGATGACTATAACTTCTGTATACATATATATATATATATATATATATATGTATATGGACCGATTGGGGGATTACCTAAGCAATTGTTAACTAAATTGACATATTAAACATGCAAAGCACATAACCAAAACCTCATCCTTGAGAGTCATTCATAAAATTTTTACAACAAATAGAAAACCCCTCTCGCTCTTTCCCCGTTTTTTTTTTTCAATTTGTTTTGTGTGCTTTTTAACAGGTTATTGACTTTCAGATCCGTGTCAAATCATATATAATAACAGCAGACAGTCAGTTAAGAAGAGCTGTCCTCCTTAAGATGGATTATTTCAATTTTAATTGATCAAAATTTTCAATTTTGACTTCACACTTTTTTTTATGTATTTGCCATAATTTTTTTTTGTTATTTTAACGATTCCTTTAAACACTTCAAATTGTTGCTTACATAGATATAAAGATTATGACTCAATTTTAAGGCCTGTTTTGGTTTTTGTTTTTGTATTAGTAGTGTTGTGGTTAAATTTATTGTCTGTGGTTGATAAACTTCGATTGGTTGGTAAAACAATATTGCTAGCTGTTTCACTAATCGTATTATTACTAAGGGTGCACAAAGTATACGACACGTTGTTCGACATAAAATTTAAATTTCATATATGTTATACTTCAATCGCTCCAGGTTCAATTACAATAAAATAAATGACTTTGTCAATGATTTGCTTTGATCATCAATAAACTTTGAATGGAAGAAGGTAAATTTAAATGGCTAATTGGTATTCCACATTCATATAATTTAGGTCAATAGCAGCAATAAAACCACAAATTAAACTCTAAAATATTCAATTACCTTTAAAGATAACTAATTTTTAACTAAAAAAAAAGTTAACTGAATGTAATATAATCTTTAAGATAATTCTATATGTTACCTTAGTTATTTCTTAAAGGAAACTGTATATTAAGTTTTTAATTGTCTATTATATAAGATCTGGCTTTCCTTCTTCTCATTTTTTTAAGTACATATTCAGACACGTTTCTTTAAAGCAATTTACTTTATGATGATTGGCTTTTCCGATTGAAATAATCAGTCTAAAGCTTACCATTCTCATCTTTTTTCTATTGCCTGTTAGTTGCCATTTAATAAATTGTTTATTTCCATTTTATTTGGGCAAAACGTTTCTATATTATATATGTATATATTTTTCTTATAATTATTTCTGTTTGTAGTACCAAATAGATTCACAATGATCTATTATCATGTTGTTTATAAACTAAACTAATCTTTAACTATTTTGGTGTTACTCTATTAGGACCCCTTTTTTTTTGCACTTTTGAAGCAAACTTATTTTTAGATTGAATTGTTGTTCATTGGCCATTACAGTGTTATATTTATAAAGATCATTGCAGATCAAGATACAATGATATAAATGATAGAATTGCATTTGAAAACTATGTCGCTCTCAATTCTCATTTCCTTTCAACTAAATAATATAATATAATAATAAATAAATCAGCACTCATAATATCACATGTATGTACAAACATATCTCACCCAAATGCGCAATTTTTGATTAAATATATGAAATACCTAAAATAGTTTACAGACGTCCCACAAATTGTGTGTGTGTATGTGTGAGTGTGTGTGTGTGCAACATAACAAAGTAATTTTCCAATTTAGCTATAGGTATTACTTGGACTCTACAAAAAAAAAATAAATAAAAAAAGAACCTAACTGAGATTATAATTTAAATATAGTTTATTTTATTAATTTAAATTTTTGGCTCCTCACGTGTTGTTGTTGCTCATGGTGGGAGAAGGCCAAAAAAAAGGGGCAGTTCGACCACCTCATTGAGGGACATTTTAGACCATCAAAATAATGATAATAATGCACGTGTTTACATTGTAATGAAATTGAACATTTGGCCCAAGTTCATGGAAAATATAATTCACATTTTGATTTACATTACACTTTAGAATACATTAGTTAAATTTGGCATGCAATTAATAATAATAGACCGTTGAAATTTATATTTGATTTAACAATGGAGTGCGGAAATTTTGTCATACCTATTAGCAGAAATTGTTTTTAACTCCATACAAATACTTAACACAATTAAGTTTTTTTTTTAGGGTCTAAAAGGTTTTTTTTTTTGGCTTTCACTCAAATAAAACCATTTAATAATTCTATGAAATTTGGTCATTATACTAAAATGAAAAAGCATCCTATTACTAGTTAAAAGTAGTTAATTAACTAGCATGACATTTACAACAATTTTAAAGCCTTATCAAACACTTAAAAATTTGAAAAACATTTAAAAGCTGGCATTGGAAATTAATTAATGATGTCGTAGAGGCACTTTTTGTTCATTTTGTGAAATTGGTTAACAACAAGTTAAAACACAATTCCAATTGTTCAAGTTTAAACAGCTTAAAATAGTATATTTTTAGAATTCGTTGATTGCATAATTTTAAGATCAGTTTAAAACCAGGTAAAAACTTTACAAAGAAATTTAATAGTTAAAACATAAATCACTTAAAAATGCGAAAAAACTAATACTATGTATGGAAAGAAAAATCAGGTAACATAAGAATTTATCAGATAAAAACTATACTTAATTATATCATTGATATAAAACAATTGGTTACTTTTTTGATTTTTAGGTGTTAACATTGGCAATACAAATATTGCATTTTTTATTACAAAATAAAGATCTATTTATTGAGATATTTTTTATATCTGTGCAATTACATTTAAAGACCATATTAAGTCATCAGTTATTTAGTTGGCTTAAATACACAATTGTTCAGTTTAATCAGCTTCACTAAATTGCCTTGTAATGTGCGTCAAATGTTTCTTTTTATCATATATCAACTTGCAAATTGAATAATATCATAATAAAAATTTATGATGAAATTTTATGAGTAGCGCAAATTAACATTAATTTGCACCTTCTTTTGTGGGCCTTTAATTGTGATAAAATCATACAGTCATTTATTTAATATATACATAGATATAATTGACAAATTGGCAGAACAGATGGACCCTTTTAATTTCTGTAGAAAGATGAAATTGATCGATTGATTGAATTGATCCCCAAAACCATTGATCGTATATCTAACACCTAATTTGCTTACTTGGGTTTCACGTGATTCACACATGGCCCCCAAAAAGAGCTTCTGACGTCACACACATATACATACAATGTTAGACTAACGTACACATATACTCCAACTATAAAAAAAACTACGTCAGAGCCAAGTCTAGACGCCGCTTGACCGGTTTTTTGCTTTACCATAGACTTGATTAATTGTAACACTCTGCGTATGCGCAATGTATGCCAGGAAGGCCATGCCTTCGAATGAAATTTCAAGTAAATTCTCTGCCAACAACAACAGCAACAATAACAATAATAACAACAAGCCAACCGGTTGATTTCGTTGTTGTTGTTGCCTGAGAAAGTTTATTAACTGCAACTACCAAAAAAATGTTAATTGGCAATGCAACAACGACGAAAATTTAAGCAGCACTTTTTTTTTGTTTTTTACTGGTTCTTTTACTGGTCTCAAAATATATATTTGGCAACAAATGGAACTGAAAAGAAATCAACGAGAGAAAGGGACAAATAGGAGAAAAGTTGGCAAAAGAGAGAGCAAAAGGAATTGAAGGGACTTGGCTTTAAGTGGTTTAGGCCCTTATTTGTCAAGTTATTGACAAACCGCGAATGAGAAGGAATGCAGAAATCTTATCGAATATAAACAAATAAAACTCTTACATTCAATGTAATGTAAGAAAATTGATAAGTTTTATCTTTTACTTGAGATATATAACTAAGGACAGTTATTATATATACATACGTATTTTGTAATTATAACAGGTCACGATAGATATATAGTTAATGTGCTAAATGTCTTATATTATAATCTAAATAAATAACGGTATACATATACACACATATATATATATATTTTCTTTTTTATAAAAAGACGTGCAGACTTTGGGACCTTCTTCTAAATAAATTAAAATTTTATTTTCTTGTTCATATATAAATTTGAACTAAATTTTTGTCAATTGAGATTGTTTTTAAGATCTTTCAAATTCTTTATAACTTAATTATCGGAATACTATAATAATAATAAATAAAATGATATTTCATGAAACAAAATTTTGCGACTAAGCCACTTTTTTTATAATTTTCAAGATTTTGTACCAGAAATAAAGGAACGAATTGTTTGTTTTTAAGAGAAGTTAAATAAAATTTTATCTATTATAACATTGAAATTGGCAAAAATTTAACAATAGCTTACACTTAAAATATAAATTAGTAACGGTATTATAGGATCGGTATGGAAATAAAGTTTTTTTGTAGGGTATCAAGCTCAAGCTAAGCTTAAAAATTTGAAATATTAGATGTAGACCGTTTAAACCAATGAATGAAACCAAAGTATAAATATGTGTAAATTACCCTGATTTTGAGATCTTCTTTTCTCTTTCTCACTCCCCCGCACACACACACACACACACACACACACACACACACACACACACACACACACACACACACATACACCTAAAGTCACATATGAAATTTTGTACATTAAAATCTGCGTTAGTTAAAAATTTGTCTGTCCACCGTCGCCGTCTTTCTCAATCCATCTCTGTCTGTCGCTCTCTCTCTCTCTTTCTCTCCCTCTCTCTTTCTCTATGTTTCTCTGCATCTCTTTCTCTGTCTCACTTAGCTGAGTTCGCATAGTCGTGCAATGTTTCGCGCATTGCTTAAAAACTGGTGACCCACGTTGGGTCTGATTTAGTCGTTAACGGGCGGCCAACACGATCACATCGCAGATCGAAACCTAAAATATATTCACACACTATATAAAAATATATATATATATAATAACTATCTACCTGTAGTGAGAGTGCTTCATTTTTTTTTTTAAATTTTGTCTGTTCTGTTTTGTTTTGTTGCTTCTTGTAACTGATCAAAAAAAAAAAAAAACAAATAGAAAATAAAATAAAATTAAAATAAAACATTGTTAAAAGAAAGTAAGAAAACGAAGTGGCCTTGCGAAAAAAAAATCTTGCAAAGTGAATTAGCATTACAACACTAATAACCAATTTACAAGAGACTTGTTAGACGTTGTATGTAAACGATTTTCTGTAAATCCAACTGTGATATTAACACACACACACAAATATACATATACATATAATATATATAAAGTATATAATATATAGTATATGTGCCAGTCGGTAAGTTCGAGTCATTAGACAAAATAAAGCGGAAGTACTTTATTTTGTTGTTGTTATTTCGAGAGCTTCTCTTTGGTTTTTTGTTGTTCTAATTAAACTATATAATGATATAAATGAATAAAAAAAAAAATAATGGAGGGAACAGAAAAAGTCTCTTTATTTCAATTCAAATTAATTGCATTTAAAATTAGCTACCTACTCGAAACCGACAAAAATTTGTTGACGCAAATTATTGATCAAAATGCACAAAAATAGACACAGACAGAACAAACATTCAAACATACAACATACACACACACACATACACATAACACACATAGTAAACATTAGAAACTAAAACACATTGCAAAATAAAACATGAACATCAATTAAGACTGTACTGTTTTAGTATAAGCTACTAAAGATCTCTTTGAGAAGACATTCAGATGAGTTGAATTGAGTTTAACTCAAATTGACTCGAGTTCATTGAATGATAAGTGAGATATACATTAAAATGAGAAAATGCCAATTAACCAGGTCAAGGTCTTAATGTATGACTTTTGGTAATGAATCTAGAGAATCCTCTCTAAAGAAATGTTGCAAAAACTTGTCATAATTAAATGTATATAAACAATTTAATCTTGATGTAATGTAAAATGATCAAAACTCAAAGTTTAGAAATGTTATCTAGTCTTAGTTAAGGATTTTTTAGTATATTTTATACGGCGATATTCTTTAAATCAGAAAAAAAAGAATACTGTTAGAAACCTCAATAAAAGCTAACGGAAATACCAAAATTCATTTTAGTACTTATAGTTAAAGTAAATATAATAAATAAATATATATTTTTGGTAGCTAAATTGAAAATGCAATATTCGTTTCAATTTAGAAAAATTCGTAGATCATTTTGAAACGGAAGCGTTATTTTGAGATGATTTCTTAAATTAATCTGTGAAGATGTTAATTCTCATTTAATGTTAATTCCAATTCATTATATGCCTCATTTAAATTTGACTTTTATGAGTAAAATGAATGTTCTGAAATGTATTCGTTGGGCTAAGAGAATGCTTACTATAGAAATAATCTTAATTTTAGAATATGTATAGGATATAGAATAATACCCTTTAAATTATTAAAACAAAAGTCATACTTTTACATTATAGATTATAAGATAGCTCTAGCTATATAGACTCTATATAATATAGAAATTGATATGATTATACATATGTATGTATGTATGTATGTAATAAAATTATTGAGAAAAAAAAGAATGAAATATAGAACTCTCACTGAACATTTCGTAATTCGAACAACTATTAAATTATTTTAACATTTTTTAAATTTGAGTAAAAAAATAACTGATAAGTACAAAAATACTTTTATGATCTTGTTCAATTTAATTTGCTATGAAAATGAGTTTTTTTTTTTAAATTAAAAATTCAAATAAAATCTCAAATAAGATAAGAATTTAAATTTGGACATCTTGACATTCTTTTGGCTGTTATTAACGTTTTTTTTTTTTTTGGTTAAATTTAAGCTAATCTTATTTAAAAATTGATCAACTTAAGAAAACTTGAAAAATGTTTAGATTTATCAGCATTATTTATGATATAGTGTTTGCTTAAATTTACTGGATTAGAGCCATGTGTGTCTGCCGTCTATCTGTCTGCCAGTTTGTCCATCTATCACTCATACGACGGATTGTTCAAACAATGTTCTCTGCATTTTTTGACATTTTAAGACGCAGATGAAAATAGAAATATGTATATACATGTTTATAAACAAGTAAATGGAAAATTTTACAGCTCATGCCATAATCAAGTAGTAGTAGTAATGCGATAGCATTTCAAATGACTTAAGTTACCATCCAACTAACTTGACTTTAGCCTCTAACTGCTCTAACTGGCCCCTGACATTTGGCCACACCTTAGAGATCTCTGGGGTCTACCTGTACTCCGCATCATCCCACAACATACAAACGCCAAACAATTTTTGATATAGACATTTTTAATACCCTGCCAATAAATGTAGATTAAATGCATTCTTTAAAATAATAACTTTTTCGCTTTTGCTAAATTTTAGCTTCATTTGAATCAAATCAGTTAACTTAATGTACTAAAATCAACCACGATCAGTTACAAGTTAAGAAACATTTTCAAGGGTATAAAAACTTCGAATATGTTGTTAATATATTTGCCGATAAATTTAATTTTTGGCGCGTCAAATGGCAATATAATTTGATTATACAAAAAAAAAAAAAAAACAACGAGAGAAATAACAACAGAAAATTGCAAATAAAGCCACTGAACCATGGCAACTTTTCAGTGCAAGTGTTTGGCAATTTTCATAAATTTTAGTTAATTTTTTCCTTTTTGAAAATATTTTGTAAGTTAACTGAACTGAAATAATATTTATGAAAAATTTTCCATTAAGAACCAATTAAATCAATAATATTTAAAGCAGCGCAAGGCCAACAACTTTTCATTAGATTAAAAGACATGAAGTTTGACAATTGAATTTTCAAAATAATAAATTTTTTTTTTATTTGGTTTTTGTTTAAGGCCGTCCACTTTGGACCTGGCTCATTGAACTTGCCAATGTCCCAGACAATAAATAAAAAAAACTATTTTCATATGAAACAATACAAATACAAAGCAGTCGCGTGCCATTGCTATTCACGTGAAGTTACATATGTATCTATGTATATATAGATACCTATATGTATCTATAAGATACAATATATTGTATATATGTATGCTCTATCGGTTCAGGGTTAGTTTTAAGTTTGACAAATTAACATTAAATCATGCGCAAAAAGTGTCAATATCTTGTTGATTTGTTGATCTTTGGTTATCTTCTTAGCTTTTT
This sequence comes from Drosophila emarginata, assembly GCA_037075365.1. Lineage (NCBI taxonomy): Eukaryota > Metazoa > Arthropoda > Insecta > Diptera > Drosophilidae > Drosophila > Drosophila emarginata. Next base: position 7,692,583 of record JBAMCD010000296.1, read on the forward strand.
GGTTAATAAATGCGTCGATAATCCAGTTTAAACTGGCTGCACTCTTCATTAGTAAAACAAACTAACTATCAAGTTTTACTGTCTGCATAAATTATAGTAGAATAAATTATCAACAACATTTCTGCGAATTTCGCGTAAAATAACAAAGAAAAAAAAAAGAAGACATACAAGAAAGCAAAAAAGAAAAAAGGTACAAAAAAAAGTGAGTTTACTGACGTTTGTCTTTTATGATTTCGCAATCTATTTTTAGGCATATGATACGGAAGTTTTCAACTTTAATCTTTAATTTAGAAAGCAATTTAAAAGAAATTCTAAATTGGCAGACGCAGTTGAAGAGAAAACGATGCATGAAATAGTTTTCAAACTAAAACGATATTTAGAAACATCTAAAAGATCGATATATAATAATTTAATATATAATATAACGATTCTATGACAATTATGTACCTAATATAGTAAACATTTAGGTTAAATTTAAGCAAAGTAAAACTATAAATCATTTATCATTATCAATTTTTTAAAGATACGAATAAGACTTCAACTAATTTTTTTAGTTTCTCAATATAAAGAAGAAAATTTTGCAACAAATATTTAGATTAAATCTGAATGCATTTAAATATATTTTAAAATAACATATAAGTGTTAATTATTTAATGTGATGATAGATGGGAAAGAAATATACATTCATATGTTATATACAGTTACTCTATAAAAAATGTTGTAAATGCTTCGTTCACTGGGAAAAACTTTTAATTACATATTCGTTGGAATTATCTTACAATGAATGCATTATTATTATCGTCAGTAATTCATTTTGTATGGTAGTAAAAACTCAGTTAGTTCAATAAATCATTAATTTTCGCACTAAATTGTTCTCACAATACCCAAAACTCATTTAGCATTATTTAATGTCTTCCGCATATTTTAAAAGATATAAGACTATAGATAAAAATAAAACTAGAAAACTGGCTGTACTTGAGATTATGCATGCATTTCAGAGTAAAGTCGAGTTCCAAACTTAATTTTGTGATAGATATAGATATATCTATTTGACTTAATAATTATATTATATATTCATCTATGAATCACGATTCAATATGCATTTTGTTACTATTCTCTTACAAGATGTCAAGAAGTCAACTTAGAGGCAATTAAATCTAATTGCAGAATATGCGCAAAACCGGAAAAATTTCAAATGTCAATGTCCAAAATTTCCATTTTATTTTTTTTTTTTTTGTTGTTTAGTTTCTATTCTTGTTTTTATGTAAGATTATCTTAACTGGTATAATAAAAAAACAAATCTTCCTATGTACATGTCATACATATTTTTTAATTAAGATATAGGCAATTGTTGTTGCTATTGCTTGTCAGCAGATAAAAAAAATAAAAAAAAAAAAAAGAAAATAAAAAATAAAGAAAGGGGGAATATGTACATATGTATATGAAAAATCAGAATAGAGTCCAAAGTTAGTGACAAGTGTGTGACAGTAAAATTGGCGACAATTACGAGAATCTCTTTGCACGACATGTTAAAAACGTATTTCTAGGTAGAAACACGCCGATTTTATCAGTCTTCACTGTGTATTAGTGGGTGTGTGTGTGTGTGTGTGTTAGTGGGGCAGGCAACATATTGCTTTGCATTGAACTTGACATTCATTTGCGGTCTGTTTTTAATTTAGAAATATATAAACTATTTTTAAGCAAAAGACCGACAAATTGCACCGCAGTGCAGTGCAGTGCAGTGCATTGCACGCACTTGAGCTTGAGGTAGAATTAATTCTATTAAACATTTCTTTTAACATTTTTATATATGTATAGTATTCTCTCTTTTTAATTGCAGCCATCATGAGTAAAAACGGACATAGCAATTCAGCCTTTATTGGTGATAATGTGGATAATATTAAACAACCGACAGGAGCTGGCAAACATACAGCATATCCATCATTGGAGCTAGCCGAGAAGGGCACAAATAATAATAATAAGGCAGCCATAGTGGCCAAAGATCCCGATTATAATCCCTATGAGCATCGTCAAGTTGAACATCCCACCACGTAAGTTATATTAATATTTAAGTATTAGATCCTTTTCTCTACTGCTCAGTTTTGTTTAGATTAGTCTTAACTATGATTAACCTACATATATGTTTTTTTAATTAATAGTAGTAAGTTTAGATTGTAACCTTATTTTACTGCCAAAGGCTAATTGTTCCTTTTAGGCTTTTAAAAACTTTAAATCCCATCGGCGACGAGTTACTAAATTCCCAGTTCTGGTAAAATATTATACAACTGCTTTCAAATAAACTGTTTGACACTGATAGTATTAAAATATTCAAGTCTGCGATGGTAAATGCAAAACCTACAATTAATAGGCTCTAAATTGTTTCTTTTAACTATCCTATGATATATTATTATATTATATTTTTGGATCAATTAATTACAGAGGCACATGTCTATATTTAATATGAAATTCCCTTAACATCTCGCTATCTTGCTCACTCTTAACAGCCAATTTTACATTTGGCGATTTAGTATAAAGTTTGCATAGTATAAAATTTGCTTATATCTCCGATAATTATTGTCTAATTTTTACAAAATTTGGTCAACTGGTGCATTTTGGCTATGTTCTTAGGTCTCCTAAATATGAAAGCGTTAACTTTAATATAATATTGGTTGATAAATTAGTTTTACGATTGAAAGACGCAGTTTTTAGAAGCAAACTAACTAAGTTTGAGGCATTAAAAGTTCAGGATAAATTTTTAACTTTAATTTGTACTGATTGTTTCTAAGAAAGATATATTATATTCCGGCAAATGATGATGAAACGACTATTGCATTTTATGGCAACAGCTTGAAAGCAATTAAAATATTGATCTAAGCTCTATTAATCACCTAGCCATATATGATATAGTCGTCTGATACAGCAGTTTTACATGTCTATGCGAAATTATCTTATATGATTAATTGAACTCCAATCTACTTAATGATAATCGTGTTAATATTGATTATAGAGAATTATTATGAGTAATAACATAATATTTATAAGGTATTTGAAAAAATGGACTGGCAGGCAAATCTATTGAAGAATATATTACAATAATAAATATATTTTATGCTATCCATTCAACAATTAAACTTTTATAAATTAGATATTTCTTAAATTCCAATAAATAAATGAAATTTTTTACTCACCAATAAATGTATCTTTCGTTTGTATAGGAATACGGAAACGTTGTTTCATCTGTTGAAAGGATCATTGGGCACTGGTATTTTGGCTATGCCCAATGCCTTTAAGAATTCTGGTTATGTGACAGGCTCCATTGGTACCATAGTGATTGGTTTCATTTGTACATATTGTATACATCAATTGGTTAAAGCGGAGTTTGAATTATGCCGCAGAAAGAAGGTAATTTACTCCTACTCTCATTCAATTCTGTTGTACTTTATTATATATTATTATAATTGGTCAAATTAGATGCCTGCAATGAATTATCCAGCTGTGGCGGAAGCTGCCCTTAATGAGGGACCATCATTCTTTAGATCCTGTTCACCGTATATTGGAACTGTTGTGAATACTTTTTTATTAATTTATCAACTGGGGACTTGTTGTGTCTATGTGGTATTTGTTGCCTCCAATATTAAATCAATTGTGGATGCAGTATGGGAAACGAATGTTGATGTACGCCTATGCATGATTATTATTTTAGTGCCCCTCATTTTGATCAATTGGGTGCGAAATTTGAAATATTTGGCACCATTCTCCACTCTGGCCAATGCCATTACAATGGTCTCCTTTGGCATCATTTGCTATTATATATTCCGTGAACCAATTTCAACTGAGGGCAAAGATGCTTTTGGCAAGGCTGAAAATTTCCCACTATTCTTTGGCACAGTTTTATTCGCATTGGAGGCAATTGGTGTCATATTGCCTTTGGAGAATGAGATGAAGACACCAAAGAAATTTGGCGGCAGTTGCGGTGTTCTTAATGTATCGATGGTATTGATTGTATTCCTGTATGTGGGCATGGGTCTATTTGGTTATCTCAACTATGGCACTTCTGTGTTGGGATCCATAACGCTGAACCTGCCGGAACATGAGATGTGAGTGAAAAAAAATGAATGAATGAATAAATGAATGATCTTATGTATATTAATTTTATTGCAATTTACAGCCTATCTCAATGTGTTAAGGGCATGTTGGCATTTGCCATCTATATAACCCATGGTCTGGCCTGTTATGTGGCCATTGATATCACTTGGAATGATTATGTGGCCGACAAACTGGGACCTCAACGCAATAAACTCTTCTGGGAGTATGCAGTGAGAACCCTTCTGGTCTTAGCCACATGTAAGTAGTCACTTAAAACCAAATATAAGAATTTAAATAATGGTTTTTTTTTGTTTTCAGTCCTGCTGGCTGTGGCCATACCCAATTTGGAGCTGTTCATTTCGTTGTTTGGGGCTCTCTGTCTATCCGCCTTGGGCTTAGCTTTTCCAGCTCTTATCCAAATCTGCACGCATTGGTATCACACCAAAGGTTTTGGCAAGATTTGGCTTTTATTAAGTAAGTAAATTGTATAATTTATCGTATACTTGTAATTTAATAACTTATACTTTCTCTTTTGGTTTATAGGTAACTTTGTCTTAATTATTGTTGGAATACTTGGCCTGGTTATAGGCACTTATACCTCACTCAAAGAAATTGTTCTCACATTCTCCGAGTAATTAATATTGTTATTATCTAATAATAATGTTTGTTTGTTACAAAATTTTCTTTGAATTTGCCTTGTGGCATTCCAATACAAATGAAAGTATTATGAACAAAACAGATACACTATGTAAATCGGTAGACATTCACAGACCCACTACATATATAAACACTCTATACACATATATATCTATATATAATTTGTAGAGATGGGCGAAAAAAGGGTTAACGAAATCCTCACAGTTCAAAATTCAAATTATTTGTTATTTTGTTTTTTCTCTATCTCTTTATCTCTCTCACTCTCTTTCTATCTCTTTCAATTTCAATTTACTATCATTCCTATACCAACTATATGCTATATAGCAAGGTTATAAAAAAAAACCAAAATCCTAAATATATATCGAATGTTATTAAGATTCTGTACAGTCAATTGTTGTGTATACAGAAAAAAATATTTTTAAAATGAAATTTATCAGATTTGTGATATTTTGAGAATATTGTGCCCAAGAAAAAGTAAAAAAAAAAAACCGAAACAAAAAATACAAAACACAAACTTTATAACAGTATAAAATATAACTCTATATAGCTTCTAATCGTAATAATTAAGTAGCTTTAGCAGCTAAGTTGCCTTAAATTATAATAATATAAATTGAATGAAACAAAAACGAAATAAACGATAATTATATTGCCATATAATTTATGTATGTATACATAAAAATTAAACTTCAATATTCTTTTTATATTCGTTCAAGGCCCGACATAGACGTCTAGCGCCATCTTGAAGCTTTTCCTTGGCATGAAAGGCAATGGATAGGCGAAAGAACTGCTTACCCTTATCCTTTTCCAATGCAAATCTATCACCAGCTATGAATGCGATTTTCTCATGCTCCAAACTGTATTTTAGAAACTCTCGAGCATCCAAAGTATCTGGCAAACGTATCCAAATGAAATATCCACCGCTGGGCTGCAACATTTTGCAATCTTTTGGTAGATCGGCATTAAGTATTTCAATGGTAGCCAACATGCGCTCTTTGTAGGCCTCAAAAAGACGATTTATATGCGTTTGAGCCAAATTTAACTCAAATAAACTGCCAACTATGCCGGCTGTGTAGTTATTGAAACAACCGCCACTATTAATTAAGCCACTTTGCTCTAGAAGAGGCTTTAGTTTAGGTGGAACCTCTAGCCATCCCAAACGTACTCCAGGCCCAAGAATTTTTGAGAAACTGCCATTAGATATGATATTGCCCTTGTAATTGGCATCCGTGGGATTATCATAGGAGAGTAGACGAGCATGTTCAGGTTTCTCACCATAGTGCAATATGTTATAGACATCATCACAAAGCACCAGTAAGTCATATTTTCGGGCCAGCGTAACAATGCCACGACAAACAGCTGGAAATTAAAAGGAATCAGTCGTAAACTCTTTGCATATTTCAAATCTTCAGCCACCTGGTGAAAATAAAATGCCTGTTGGATTGTGATAAGTAGGGATGGTATAGTAGAGGCCCCAGAATTCTTTGGTATCCGATTTAAATGCAGTTTTAGCCACCTGCTCTTCAAGATTTTGTAAATCGACGCCGTCCTCATTTAATTTAATTGGCACTAAAGTCAAACTGGTAAAATGTTTCATGCTATCTAGAGCAATCATATAAGTAAATTCATCAACAAATATATAACCCTTGAAGTCAATTAGTGTGGAGAGCAAAAAATGTAGACCTTGTGTGGCCCCCGTGGTGATAATCAAATCCTCACTATAAAGCCATAAAGTAATGTATTTAATAATGATAAAGCCTAATCATAAAACCACAAAATGCATTTACCTCTTCATGGGAATGTCGTACTGGGAGCTAAAATAATTCGCTATCTCACGGCGTACTTCGTAGTTACCACTTGTAGGCCCATATTGAAAGATTAGAGACTGATTTGTGGCTTTTTCGCGCTCCTTTAAAAGATTTCAGGTCAAATATTAAAATTGATATTTTATTATATTTCAAACCAATTACCAGACAGTGTTGCGTGGCCAGTTGGAATATGTCGCAGCATGGCTCGAGAAGATCAGTCCCAGGTGCTCCTACGCCCAGATTTAATACATTTGAATCATAAACATTCCAGGCGCTGCCATCGAAAAGATGTTTTAATTTACGTTCCTGATGAGCTTGCGACATGATACCAGATGAAGGTGAAGTGTTATAATGACAGTACCAATCCTTATCAATCTTAACGACACTACATAATGCCAATAACAATGAAATGTATAAACTAAAAGAAACAAATATTTAAACTTCTAAAGCTCTTTGTGGTTTTGCTATTCACAAGTAAACGCATTTCTTTTAACAGTGAACTTAGAACTTAAGAAAATAGTGCAAAAATTTGCTTTTAAATTATATCATATTATAAATTATATCGTATACTATTACTATACTATTAAATGAAGGATTATACCAAATACCAATAAATACATAAAGAAAACCGATGAAACTTAATTCATATCGTAGTTAATTAACTCCAGACCTATAAACCACGGTACGGTCAGAAGCAAACATTGCCAATCGCAGCGAAACGCATGCAACAGCTGTTTAGTATTTTTACATTTAACATTGTTGTTGGAACATAACTGCATATTTCTATCTGACAAATGGATACGGAAAAGCCAACAACAAGCACCGCTGCTGCTCCCGGAGCTACCCAAGATCCTTTGCTGGATTCACCACTACGGGGGCCCACTCTATCGACAAGTACATCTAGTTTTGAGGCACTAGCCCATGCCCACGATCCCAACCTGTCACGGCTGGCCACAAAAATGTTTCGCAAAACTGAGGAGTACATCACGCACGAGCTGAATGCACCCCTTGAGGATTATAAACTGCTGGAAGAGATGAACAAGGCAACCATAGAAAAGTACAAGGACATGCGTCAAATTGCTGAAAATTTAAATGGCTCAACAAATGAGCTGAGTCTTAAGTTTCAGCAGCTGGCACCGCTTATGCAGCAAATTGATGAGATTTCCGACACGGTGGACAAATTGGAGGCAGCTGCCTATAAGTTAGATGCTTACAGCATAGCCCTTGAGAATCGAGTGAAATGTGTTCTGCAGCGTAAAAATACACCGGCAACGCAAACTTAATGCATGGAATGAAATGGGATGAACAAACTTATTTATAAAAAGAACATTTTATTACAATAGATATGTATGTATAGATGTTTAAATCTAACCAAGTAGTAATTTAAAGATTATTGCAATTATATTAAGGAAGATCAAGGGAACTGCAAAGGAAAAAATTGTAAAGCGATTAGTTGTTGCTTTCTATTTCATTTCTTGATTCGCTTACTCTTTGCTACAGTGCGTATGGATCGGATGAGATTTAACACTTGATCCTTAGCTGTTGGAGGACCAAAATTTTGTTGGCCTGCATGGCGACCCCAACCAACTAAAAAAGCAAACGAGATTCGGATTAGAGATCGCTGGCCCAAAGTCCGACGAGAATTAAAAGCTAACTTACATTTGGCCAGAAAGCGCTCCTCATGCAATATGCATACTGCATTCAAACATAGCAGGGAGGCCTCAATTAACGTCCATAAAGTAAACATATTTGTATTTCTTCTATTTATATCAAATAATTAAAGCAAAGCCCCGCACAGTTTTTGTTGACGTCAGTTAATAAGCGCTTACATTAGTGTTGCCCAGTTAGACATTTTTGGCTTTTTTGTTAAGTTACACAACACTTCTTGTTATTCACCACGGCAAACGAAAAAACATATGGCACAGGCAAGCGCGCCTTCTTCAAAGAAAAAGAAAAACAATTTCACTACTTATTATGTATGCTAAATATTGACTCCAAACCAAACTTGGAATAAATATAAAAGAAAAAATATTGTATATTAATGCAAGCTTTAATCTACCTATCTAATTTAAGATTAAATTGAACTATTTTGAATAGGGCAAGACTCCCAAAGCACATTTCGACCAGTTTTTATCTGGAAAAAAATCATATTTAATAATTAAATTTTCAACATTCATTTTGAGAACATACCAGTCTCCAGGGTAAATAGGCCAAATGTAGTGCCTGATGGTGGGACATAGCTATCATAGTCAGATACAAGATTTTCCAAATATTTTAGACTATAATCACATTGTATGGGACTCTCTTCCCTTTCCTCATACTCTATCTCAGGGGCCAAACGAAAACGTATATTACAAAGACTAGTCAAATCTCGCAACTGTTCGGAACTAAGAGGCGGCTCGACTAGATATAACAATCTAAAACAATAAACAAAACTATTAAAAACAAGTTTGTCTTTTGTAAAAGCCAGACATTTACCCTTTCAAAATCTCCACCGAATATTCACTCACTGGATTAACACGCTTGAGAACAAACTGACGATCGAATACCCAAGAGCGTGGCTTCTTTGATGTGTCGCCAAAGATCAAAGTCAGCGACAGATCCATGCCAGAATGTATCAAAAGAGTTCTCATTGTTTTTGATACTACCGACTTGTTGAGAGAAGAAAAATCTGTAGTCTTGAATTTATCATTCTAAAAAAAAAATGGTAAAAGGTTAGTAAATTTGACGAACCATGTGGTTTAAAATTCATTTCATTACCAGATCTAACTCCTCTTTGTACATTTTTTTCATGCCATTCAACATTTTGAAGGTATTAATCATTTTCATGGCCCAATAGCTGGCACCCATACGTTTCTCCTCCGGCTGATTTTTATTCTCAACCAAATCAAGAAGAGCCACAAATAGATTATCAATATACCCTTGATTGGCCAATAGCTTAAAAATATTCTGTGTTGCTTCAATAACAAGTTCCTCATTCTCTTTAAATTTTAAGCCGGCTGTTAGAAAACATTTCGTATCCAACAAATTGCATAAATATATCTGCATGAAATCCTTTTTCGAGGTGGATTCCTTTTTAAGCATTACACCGATATCACCGACCAGGCATGAGAGTATTTCCATAGTTAATTTCACTTTCTTCTCGGAAGAATATATTCTTAATTTATTGAATTCTCCACTTGTTTTTAGTTTACTGATGGATTTCAGTTTATCCGCTTTAAGAAGAAAACATTCCAGGGCAAGATCATGTAATTCAACAAGTTTTGCCATTTCTTTTGTGAATTTTTGAACATCTTTGGTGGGTAATTTTTCGGCGTTTAAATTTGACATAGTTTCTTTGTGGGGTAACCAATAGTAGTCACGTAGCCAATTTATACAATGGTCTGTGGTGTTTCGCAGCACGCCAATTGGTGGCAGCAATTGACCATGAGCACACAAATGTCTTAAGTCAACTATAAAGGATTCCAAGCCCAATTTTTTGGCTGTTTCGTACATGCTGATCATGTTGTAACCTTGCATAATGGAGGACATGAAATTGTAAAATCGTGTAAATGCACTGGCATATATACTCTGCATTTGGGTATTGCCCTTTCCATCTTCCAATTTAGCATCAACAAGCACAGCAGTTGCCAGGACTGCTGCTGGACAGAGGCTACCACGTCGGTATTCCCAAATGCGTATTTGGCTCAAAGCCTTGAGATGGCTGGCTCTAGATGGTTCTTCGAATAGCCAATTATATACTTTTGTAAACTCAGATCTGTAATAAATTTATCAACAAGTAAGTCGGGAGGAGGGGGAATGGTAATACATATTTTGTTTAGTCAAACGCACGTGTCTCGCCAAGGTGTCACAACAATTCTCATTTTGGTGGGTGTAGACTTCGTTATGACTTTCTCTTTGGGGGCTTTCCTCTTTATGGACTTCTTCTCTTTTTTGGTAGCAGGCATAATTAAACTATTTATGTTTTTTATATTCAAACTGAATTTTGTTTTGGTAGATTTGCCGGTCAGCAGTGATGCGCCTTAATGATAATTTTTGTTTTAAACAGCTTGAAAGTATTGGACTTAACAACACTAAACTACAAATTTTTAATTTACCAACACTTGTTATTACTTGAAAAAGGTTTTACACATCTCTAGAAATGAGCGGGGACCGACTGCCACGGGGAACTGAGAATGTCGGGATGAAAATATAAGAAATTAACGAAATAAAGAGGAAAGTGTAACAACTGCACGTACCACAACCTGCCCGTACAAGAACCTGCACCACCAACAAATCACTACCACCCCATGCATATCGTCTACAGCAATAATTTTGAGGATTTGCTCAATCAAGAGAACAACGAAGATGGAATCGGTCATGAATTGCCGAGCAAACGTTTAATACTTGGTTCCTTTTTAATGTTCGTGATATTCTCCTACCTCAAGCTACTCTATATACTTGTGGCAATCTATTTGGCCCTGCACCACATTCATACCTAACAACGTTTAAAAGGAATATCGTGGAAACGAATTGAAAAATATCCACACAAACGAATTGGGCGGGCATGTATCACTTTGTCTCCGAGCAGACACCAGAATTGCGACTTGCCGCCAATGTCCTCGTCAGCAGTCAGACAACGCAATATCTGAAGAGTTTCCAAATTGAGGCGATACGATTTATATACGAACGGCTGTCCAAACATCAATTTTGTATACACAACGATGAGAGCGGTTTGGGAAAAACTGCAGCTGTGGCGGCATTACTAAATGCCCTTGAGCCGGCCAAGAAAAAGACATTAATTGTGATGCAAAATGATGATCGATTGCTAGCTGGTTGGCAATTTCATTTTGGAATATTGACGGAATTGCCCGTCTACGTAATACAGGATGTCAAAGGTAAGAAAATGGAAATTTGTCGTCATAAGAAAGAATAAGATTTAAGATAAAAAAAAATTATCAGACTCCACAGAATCACCGCACAGCGTTTATCTAGCCAAATGGAGTATATTGCGAAGCATTGGAGATCTAAGTAGACTCAATTTTGATCTAGTCATTGTGGATAATCGTGGACACACTCTTAATAATCATTTTTGTACCTCTATGCTGCTAAAGCACTACGAAAGAAAGGTCAATCTGGTTATCTCTAGTGTAGATATAACGGTAAGAGAGATCTATCCAGCAAAACGCAACTACATATTTAAAATTTTGTTCTATATATGTATTATTATTTTATATATTGTATTTCTAGTCGGATACAAAACTTTTGTATAATATTCTACGCCTGGGCGGATGCCTGGAGCATCAATATAGAACGTATCGTAATTTTGAGCGCAAGTTTCATTTGCCCGATGTCAAGGAAGTGTTTCAAAAGCATGTCGATCTCGAGGAATACTATAAGCAGCGTGGCTTTCTAGGCGAATATATTAGGTAAGAGGAAATTGCCAAAAATAAATATAATATTAAATATTTATTCATTTAACTGATGTTTTTGTTTTTAGAGATTATCGACTTCGTCGCTATCGTCATCAATTTGATCAATATCTGCCCCTGGTTACCGCTGAGCAGTACAAAACCAATCTTAATCTCTGGCTAACATCCAATAATAGTGAGAGTACATTAAGTGGTTCCACTGCACCAACCATATCCTCCACGGATGTGCGTTCCACGGCTGGAACTGATGATATTATGGAATGCCTAATGAGTTTAAAACGAGAAAGAGAATTGGCTCAAGAGCCAGAGAAATTATCAGATCATAGTGACGAAGTGTTGGCCATGTCACCATTGGTTTTTGAAATGTCCGAGCCAGAAGATGAAGACAGACAGGAAGTCAGTGTGGTCAATGTGTCCAGTGATGATTGTGAAATGGTCACACCACGGAAAGTGCCTCCATCAAACGAACGTGCATTAACAACAAAAAGGAAATCGAAAAAACGTTTGACTCCATCAAAGCCAGTGGAAATAAGCGAGTCTGAGGTAGAGATTGAGTCAGTGAAAGAGCCTCCTGCCCGACCTGTGACCAGAAAAGTTAATGTTAAAGAAACTGTTACACCTGAATCTGGTGCCACACAAAACACAACTACCCCAAAGAGTGAACCGAAAGTCAAACAGGAGATGACACCCACACGTCCCCAAACTCGTGCCATGCAACGATTGACACGTTCCGCCTCGGCTCGAATGAATAGCAAATATATGAAACCAAATGTTGTGGCCACTGAGACACCTAAACGGAAGCCTGGACGTCCGATGAAGCGCAAAACATTGGCAAAGGAAATACCTGTGCCAGCAGATAATATAGCCACACCACAATTGCTTAGCTCCAGTTCCATATCATCAGAATATTTACAATGTGCCCAAAAGGTGCCAGAAAATTTAGATGTTTTAGAGATGCCTGGCTTTCGAGTCCCTTTCACACCATCTCCCGTCACGCCCAACAGTCTGCTATTGCCTTCAGCTTTTAATCTCTTCAGTGATTCAGAGCCAATCCCAATAGTTAGTCAGAAGCAGCGAGAGATTGTTGTTGTATCCAGCTCGCATGATGACAGCTCTCATTCGCAGCCCACACAAAGTCGCCGGACACGTGCTTTGAAACGAAAACGACAAGAGGACACGCCAGCAACTCCATTATTAAGTGCCTCGTCCAATTTTGGACCACTTATCTCGGAACAACAAAGACAACAGAATAAATCACCAGATATATTTAGTAATTATTCTGAATTATCGCAAATGACTTTAACTCAGCCACAGCCCTTTGAGGGTTTCAAGATCTTTGGGTCTGAGGTGAAGCAAGTTCAACAGCAAAATGCCAAATCTAAGCCAATTGGTAAAAAGAGACGGGATCGCTCTTGCCTGGATATTTTGGAGCAAATGTTTGAGCCACATCGGAGGCCAGAGAAACCATGCAGTACTCAGGTTATGCCAACATTGCCACGCCAAAGTCTCCTAGAAGATGGTGAGGATATGGATATCTTTGAGATAACCAATAATCGGGAATTCGGTAGTCGATTGCGTCTGAATTCAGGGGGAAATGTATCACCTGTGCAACAGCAGCCGCAAGTATCTTTGCGTTCCCCACAGCAGCCAAATAAGATAACCAATTATTTGATTAGCTCGGGACCAACACCAGAGGAGCGTACCTCATCGACTAATGTGCGTAAATCACCAAAATCCATAAAAGCCACACAACAAACTACAAAATTAACTCGCTGGTTTGGAGCAGCTGCTTCCAATTCCACGACACAAATAAGTTCAGGTGAATCGCAGAGTGCTCCCACCACTCCCAAAGGCCCATCGACAAGTGCGGCTACACGAGCTGGACGATCAACACGTAGTCCGACTAAGCGCAAAAGATTGGATCTCTACAAATGATGAAATGATCTCCGATCCAAAATTTAAAAGCAAAAATTTCAAATAAAAAAGACTCGAGAAATGCAAAACAAATAGCAATATATCGAAAATTGGAACTGAACTCAATCAAAAAACAAAAAAAAAGAATACAAACAAAAAAAAAAAAACAAACAAATAGTTAACACTGCAAATAGCACAAGAATTAACGATGAAAAGATTAATTTTATATATAAAATATATATGAATAGTTTTTTTTTTACCTTTTATTAGTTTGAAATTTTAATCTGTATCTGTAGGATGGTCTAATGTTAACTGGACAAAACATTTAGCTAGCCAATTTTGTTGTATCTCAATTTTTTTTTTAATTATCCAGAAAATGTAAGATTTAAAGAATGCTATATATACATATATATATATGCATATATAAATAATGAATGAATAGTATATGTATGTACAAATGAATATGAAAATGATTAAAAAAAAAACTGTCTTTCCTTTGACAATGAAAAAATCAATAATTGTATCATGAAACGGGCACTCATTAATCATAAAGTATTCCAGTCAATTCTTGATATGATCCCAGCGATAATCACCGACATTCTCATTTAATTATAGATTTTTCTTAATTTGTATCCCTTGTAGCATATATACACATATGTATAAGTGGACTTATGGAAATACTTAATGAAAAAAATTTCTATCAACTTTACATTTTTCAAGACGAAAGAGTAGCAATCGCCAAAGTCTTTATCTATATTTTGCTCTCATACTGGAAGTTAAGTCTAATGAAAGAGTATACAAATTTTGTTCCAATACATTTTTGAAATTCAGTATTTATTTATTGTATATTTAAGTAAAAGCCATTTAAAGTGCTAATGTTTGTTAAAAATATGGGTTAAATTATGGATAACAGCCTGCCTTTGGTATTCCAGTTCTCTTCTGCACATGCTACCCAAAAATGGTGGACACTGATATTTAATCTTTTCATGGGCATACGTATCGCGATTTTCTGTACTAAAACGAAATTCACTGAGCGCATGTACTAAAAAAGACCGGAAACAAAATACATATATACATATGCATGTATAATCTTTACAATTTTTAAGGTTTATCTTGTTGTTTGCTTACGGCAGTAGAATCCTTTAAAGAAACAAGTTTCATGTGTTGATTGTATGGCATATTGAATGGGTGTGACACCGGGAACAGTTTTGGTTACCACATATTTGGCTGTTGCCGTATTTATCCAATGTGGCCAATGTGACAAACGTTCGGTATATTGTACCGTATATCTCCAATCATGGGCGTGGCCATGATCTGCCAATATTTTGAAACTAATGCTGTCGATGCAATAAATTATTTAAAAAAAAAAATTAATTTTTAAATTTTTATGTATGTATGTATGTATGTACATATATCGTTTGGTTCACTCACATGGTAGGATTAAGTAGGCGCATTTTATTAAAATCGGCCACATATTCCCAAACCTTTTCCGGTTTTGTATTACTGATAATGCCGCCTATTTGATATTCGTGATAATTGTTGGAAAACAGAAATAAATAGAGCAATAGCCCCATTGTTACAAGTAGCGAAATACGCCTGATATTTAACCGGGGCACAGTATGCATGATGTGAGATGCTGGCGATCGACTGGATATGAAGTGTTGTTTACAGTTCTCTTGTATATTGTATGTATATATAAATATATGTACACAATCAGAGTTTATACGAATTTCAAATAAACAAACAACAAATGCAGAAACTCTACGGATATGGTCCTATCGACAGCGAGGCAATATTCATACTAAAAGAGAATTAAATTGAATATCTTATTCAAAACCATATGCACAACAAATAAAGAGTCAGTCGCCGGTTAAAAGGGAGAGAGAGAGAGAGAGGCAATGTAAGAGAGCGTTTCTCCATTCAGAGGCTCAGTTTAAAAAGGGAAATTTGATTATAAAAAGACTTGTAAGAAAAATTTCAAAAGATGAAGAGACTATCTGCATTAACATGTTTAAATCATTCTTAAAATAAACATTGATAAACTATAAAATGATTATTTCATTTAATTAAAATAATTGTAATCATTATAGCTTCTAGAATTGAAAAAAGTACTTGCAGAAAATGTATTATTTTACTTAAATCTTAGAAATTTTCACAGGTGCCACAACAGCTACATATGTGTATTTTGTATTCCAAAAAATGTTCCAGTTTTGCATTACCGATTATCCCAGATATTATACACAAAGTTTATACAAATAAAAATTATAATATAAGTTAAAGAAACAATATTGATAACAATAATGTTATTAAGAGAGAAAGAAAAAGAAAGTCCACAAAGACACATGGGGAAGGAAGTTTCAAGAAATAAACGGATATTATTATTCTTTCTTTTTGACATTCTTATTTCTTGATTTTGACAAGTGTACAAAGAATGCAGCATCAATGTAGCTTTCAAACTAAGAGACTATTTGCTAAACTAAAGAGCAGATCGATTATGAAATTAGCTATATATTTAATTTACAGCTAGACATATTTACAGACATATGTAAGTAAGATCTGTACTTTTGGCTTTACAAATTTATAAAATTGAATCTAACAAATTCTTAATGACGGTTAAATTATTCAGTAAGTTTTATCGACAATAATCATCTTACTGATGACAAACAAAAAATACAACAAAAAAGCTTACTTAGGTTTCTTTCCTTTTTTTTATTTTACAAAAGTCAGTTCATGAAAGTTTAATGTGTTTTATGATTCTATCTCTCTCTGCCCATTTGGATTCCAATTTCCATTGAGCCGGTACAGTACATACACATACATATGCATGTACACACACACAGACCGAACACTTAATAATTTTTCAAATGAAAGCTTTTTTGCAAAAGCTTAGTAATAGAAGGTAAAAGCCTTCTGATATGATCTTAACTTATTTCAGTTTATAAACAACACTTGCCGGTTGTGGGTCGAACAGTCCGCTAACGCCAACTAAACCAACAACCTCACCGACAAGTGTTTTGTGACCGATGTAATTGCTTATCACATCAAATTGTCTAAATTGCAGAAAGAATCTGACACTAAGCTCTCCCTATCCTCATTGAATTGTGTTGGTCTTACGTAATCGAGTATTATTTTTTTTATACATAAAAATATATTTTTAAAATAAATAAACACATTTAACAAATTGAAATACAAATGCGTTTACTGGTAAGAAACGTGAATCTGTTGCTATTCCAGCAACAGCAACAATACGGCGCAGGTCCAGTTTCTGTACGTCAATTGGGAGCAGCTGCGACAACCGGTTACCTTAAACTGGCAACTGCTGCAACAAGTGCTCAATTGGAAATTGAAAAAAATAACAGCAAATCAACAACCCCATCAAAAAATACAATAAAAGCAATTGATAAAAAGGTTAGTTTATACAAACAAATAACCACCAATACTAATGACCAATTTAATCAATATTCTATCATAGATCTCACCTCTAACAGATAGTTTTGGACGACACCATACGTACCTTAGAATTTCCCTAACGGAACGCTGTAATTTGCGATGTAAGTTTCATTTTGACATTGTTGGATCCTACGACAACAACAGAATATAATAGTTTTGTTATCGTCGCTACTTCAACTTAATGATAGCACACCTTTTTACTTCTCCATAACCCCTCTCTTGGCAGTCATGCCTTAATTAAATGTTATGGCGAAATTCCTAAAAAAAAAGACACTAATCTACAAAATTGAGGGCAAATGACAACAAAGACTGTTCTAGGTAAAAATATAATAGGTTTCCATTTAGAAAAACTTGACGTAATCACAAATAACAAATATTTATATATTTCCTTTAAGATTTCTTCAAAATCTATTAGGAACATTCAAAAAGTAATCGAATAATGTTCGAATGTTACGAATCTTTACTTATTTCTGATAATTATTTTCTTTAAATTAAAGAGCTTTTAATGTATAGAAATAGAATGGATAAAATTGTAAA
This sequence comes from Drosophila emarginata, assembly GCA_037075365.1. NCBI lineage: Eukaryota > Metazoa > Arthropoda > Insecta > Diptera > Drosophilidae > Drosophila > Drosophila emarginata. The sequence goes on from JBAMCD010000296.1 coordinate 7,710,443, forward strand.
AAATTACTTACCACCATTTCCATATTGATGACTATAGTAAATGGTATTTTTTTTTTTTATAATAGGTGATTACTGTATGCCCGCCGAAGGAGTGCCGCTTCAACCCAAATCTCATCTTTTAACAAATGAAGAGCTTATCCGCCTGGCCCGTATCTTTGTGGAGCAAGGTGTGCGTAAAATACGACTTACTGGTGGTGAACCGACAATTCGCCGTGACATTGTCGATATAGTGAAAGAAATGAAGTCTTTGCCTCAGTTGGAGAATATTGGTATAACAACAAATGGTTTAGTTCTCACACGTCTTTTACCCTCCTTACAAAGAGCTGGTCTGGATTCACTTAATATCAGTTTAGATTCGCTGCGTAAGGATCGTTTTGAGCGTATTACGCGGCGGAAGGGTTGGGAACGTGTTATAGCTGGTATAGATTTAGCCATCCAATTGGGTTATAGACCCAAGGTTAATTGTGTACTCATGAGAAATTTTAATGAAGACGAAATATGCGATTTTGTGGAGTTTACCAGAGATCGTCCAGTGGATGTAAGATTCATTGAGTATATGCCATTTACTGGCAACAAATGGCAAACGGAGAGATTAATATCGTATAAGGAAACGTTGGACGTGATAAAGAAACGTTATAACAGCTTTGAGCCATTACCAAATGGTCCAAACGATACATCAAAGGCCTATACCGTTCCTGGATTTCAGGGTCAGGTTGGGTTTATAACCTCCATGACAGAACATTTCTGTGGCACATGTAATAGACTGAGATTAACAGCAGATGGCAACATAAAAGTATGTCTATTTGGTAATAAGGAGTTTTCTCTGCGTGATGCAATGCGTAACGATGATATATCCGAAGAGGACCTGGTGGATCTAATTGGTGCAGCTGTTCAACGTAAAAAGCGACAACATGCAGGTAAGTGTTGAAATGAATTACTTTGTGAATAAGATTGACTGAGTGTGCCATTTTCTCAGGCATGCTGAATCTATCGCAAATGGAGAATCGTCCCATGATACTCATTGGCGGTTAATTCCAGGTCCTGTTCCAGATGTCCTGGTTCATCATCGTTTAACTCATCTTGACCATCAATATCATTATCATCGCATTTTTCATCGCAATTGCAGCCAACTCAGTCATGTCAATGCTCACGGCAAAGCCCAAATGGTGGATGTAGCAGAAAAATCGTCCACTACACGTATAGCTCAAGCCGAAGCCTATGTTATAGTGGGTGAGCAATTAACCCAACTTATAGCTGCCAATCAGCTGGCCAAAGGAGATGTTTTAACCATAGCCCAATTGGCTGGAATTATGGGAGCCAAGTTGACATCACAATTAATACCATTATGCCATAATATATCAATATCATCGGTTAAAGTTGAGGCAAAGTTGTTAGAACGAGAGCATTGTGTGCGTTTGGAATCCACTGTACGTTGCCGGGGACAGACTGGGGTGGAAATGGAAGCCCTTACCGCTGTCTCCATTGCTGCACTCACTGTTTATGACATGTGCAAGGCAGTTAGCCATGATATTTGCATCAGTCAAGTGCGTTTGCTAAGCAAATCTGGTGGCAAGCGGGACTATCAACGTATCGATTCCAAATAAATCCCTTATAAAGAAATTTAAGAAATGTTAGCATTTTCTTTAATTTTGCAGGCGTTTTGGGTGGTATATGTGTGGGTGAGTGTGCTTTTTTGTGTTTGATGGATGAGAACGAGAGTAATTTGTTAGAACTAAAAAAAATGACATTTAACATTTGAATTTTTTTTTCAATCCATGCTTGACACTTAGTGGACTCGTGCTTTTAGTTAGAGACCAAAACATTACGATTCTCTGATTTAGCTGCCCCTTCCGTATCTGATGACTTACTGCCCGCTGCACCATCGGCACCCAAATGTTCGCCGCGTATCTTAATATTATGTTCCTCTTTGAATTTATTCAGCTCGATGCCCTTTTTGCTTAGATCATCAGTGACTATATTGATGGTCTTGGCAATGAAATCTTTATTCTCGACCAGCTGTGGTAATACATCCTTCACCGTGCGTTCGCAAAGCACACCGCCAATGAGACGGAAGCATTTGCGTTCCGGATCTGCCGATTGCAGGGTTTCTATCACAGTTCTGTGCAGAATAAAAATATGAATTCGTTTTTATTCGATTTATTTATTTGATTCGAGTGACTCAGATACTTACTTGTGCTCTCGCAAGTCCATTTCGAGCGTGTTCAGGCTATTGGCCAAATTTCTTTGCTCGCTTCGCAGCTGTTGGAACTGTGCGACAATCTTTTCTTGGCTCATGGCTGCCTTGGCTGCATCGGTGTTCATTTTAATAGTTGGATATTCAATAAACTGATTCGCAGGCAAAAGAGATAATTTAGAGCGTCAAGCACTTGTAAATTACAACCGAACAAGCACTAAGATTTGTAATGGAATAAGCTAAATCTAGCACGAGGCAGTGTTACCAGACGCTAATTTCTTATTTTGGTGCATCTGGCCTCACATGTGCGTGTTTTCAAAAGAAATCGAATACATTCAATTCGATAACGATTCTGATAACACAGGTATCCATATAAATCGAACATTGTGTGCTTGAATTCAAAATATTTTTGCTTACACATTTTTTCCGTTACATTCGGATTTAACAGCGAAGTCAAATACATACTCGAGCTTGTTTATTTTTTGATAAATAGAAGATGTAAATAAAATGAAGACGATTTGCCCTGCTATATAAGGGATGTCCCCGGCAACAACACTAAAAGAAATATTGTAAAAGGAACTCTCTAGTGCAATTTACTGCAATTTTGTAGTATATTAACCTAATTGGATTAAATTGAAGATACTTGAGATTTAGCAAGCTGGCATAACTCAACTTACTCAACTCTTTAACATGAATGCCGTCATCAATCAAACATAGACATACAAACAACACATGCGGCTTGCCGAATGCCCCAATCTTCTCTTGCCATATATGGTGGTGGTACACATTTGCCTTCGTTATCAATTCAATTGAAAAATATTATTAATAACAATGCTCAAGCTTTTATTGTTGCCCCCACCCCTTTAATGTGACTAAGCGCAGCTCAAGTTAAAAATAAATAAAACCAGACACTCACATACATATACATATGTGTACATATTTCTGTTTACAATCATTAAAAACATATATAAAATAATTTATTTATTAATTTGTTTAATAAATATACAATATATAATATTTATATATATATATATATAAAAATGTTCCTGGTTAGTTGTTTTTCGGACATGTAAAAAAAAGGCTGCATTTGGACTATGTTTCATTTTTTGTTTTTTTAGTGCGTTTTGACTTGAATGCGGTTTTGGGTATTAAGTGTTAAGATTTATTCCTAATCCGCAAATGAAGGCACAAAGTTTTATCAACATTATTAGTCATATTAATATATATATAAAGATCCTGTCAACATTTACACACACACATACATATTATGAATATAATTGTTTTAGATTGCTGACAGAGTCCAAACATGTGCGAAAACCGCTTTATAGTAGGTCTCTGTGCAAATTTCAATTCTATTCGGTTTTTTTTTTTTACTTTTTATCAAATTTTTGTTTTTGTATTGTTTTTTTTGTTTTTTTTTTTTTGTTTTAAGAACATGCGAAAAGTAGTTGTTGTGCTTGGCACTTGTAAAACTGCTGGTTAATGATTCATCCTCGTAATCTCGCTGCTCGTGTAATTTTCTTTTTTATTTTCTATGACCAACCACCGGTCAGTTTGTGGAACATTTCTTCATTCAATGTTTGATTGTTCTCCTTGGACCGCATTGACATAAATATGTAACCGCCAATGAATTCATGTACAACTTTGCAATCAGCCGATTGGCAAGAGAAGACCACATTCTCGTCATGAAACTGAATCATCATGCATTTAATTCCCCAATTGACATTCCAGGCTTTCATGGTATTATATCGCCATGTCTTAATATGATCTCCCGAACTAAGATCCATACGCATGATACGATTGTGTGCCACACCCAGAAGCTCCTCCTTCTTGTGGCCATCGAATTTGATGACAAATAGTGTAACCCCAAAGTCCGGTAGAGATTGCCAGGCCTGAATGTATTTCAATTTAGCATCCATAAGCTGAAGCTGGCGTACATTGGCATGAGCCTCGAGTATGCGTTGGACTGCTTTGCTACTTGAAATTTTTCGTAGCATTTTCAGTGATAGATAATCCAAAGGATCCACACTTCCAGGATTAATATTTAAGGGGGCTGCCGATGCCTGAGAACGGGCGGCAGGTTTTTGCATTTGCAACAATGAACGAATGCCACTCACTTCACTCTCATACGAACTGTCGGCCAGAGAACGACCTTTGGCTGCCAGACGACAGGCGGCCATCCATTTGGCATATTGTTCTTCATTTTCGCATCTTACCCAAACTTCAGTATTGGGGCCATTTCGTCCCTCCGGTGGGACCTCTAAACGTATGCCAAATTTACCCTGAGCCAGTTGGACATCGGGCGTCACCTCGCAGCCACGTAAATTGATGCTAATTGTGGGCGCGCCTCGACGGGATTCCTCTTGTGACTTGTACAAATGCAAGTGCAAGTCGCGATAGGTAAAGAAGTAACGCTTATAACCCTTCAATGTAAAGCGTTGTGGTTTCAGGAATCTCAAATAGTCAGAGAGTTCAGGAATGCGCGTTATATTGCCTACATCCTGGCCCTTATTTGGTCCTTCCAATGTGATCTGAAGCTCATTCAGTGCTGAATCAATGTCATCATCGCCACCATTCTCTTGACTTGACGAATCTATGCCTGAATCAATGCCAGGTGGATTTAAATCCGTTTGCCTATTTACCTGAAACTGGAGGGCAGCAAACATCAGTGTCTCTTCTTCGGTGCAATCCAACTCCTCATTAAGAATGGTCCATTTGGCCTGTTCGTAAAGCTGATTGATCCTAACCTGATCATATTTCGGATTCAAATCAAAGAAAGTGAAATATTTGAAGCGCAGACAAAGGGTGTCATATTCCCTAACGCCCTGTTCCATAATAGAGAGCGAGGAGTCTAACCATCCAACATTTAGACGTGCCTTTTCCACCAATGTTTTGGGCCTAATCAAGCGTGCCCTTACATCTGGACTGGGTGAGCGTGGGGAGATTGCCAAATTCTCTTGGAAATCACCAAAACTGCTGGAATTTGAATCGTAGCTGGTATAGCCATTAGTGCTATGCTTCCAGGTTCCAGTTGGGGAGCTAATTGGCGTTCCAGGAGCGGTAGCAGCACGCCTGGGCGTTGTGGCATACGGCGAGGCAGGTGCACATAGCAAATTGCCATTATTGGAACGATCCAGACTACCCTGACTGCCCTTATATGCCGTTATTGGCAAAAATGAATTTGTGTCCGGCGCTGGCTGTAAATATGATACCCCATTGGGTTCGGCTATGGCAATTTTCTTTTGCGGCAATTGGGAAAAATTTTTTTTCAAATGCTCCGGGTCTAATGGCTTACAGAGCGACAACTCTTCTGGGTAACGTATATCCAAATCTTTGCATAGATTCACAACAGCGGCAAATGTTTTTGATGAAAAGTTAACACGATAATCCAGGTAACGTAAATCGGGTAATTGAACTCTTAATGTCTTGTGCATGGGAGTAAAATGAAGAAATGAATCGGCTTGAACACCAGCCTGATCAAGGGTCGATCGTGTTCGTGTTAGCCATACATTTTTCGATGGCCACCATAAGGCATGATCGGACCAATCTTTTGGCATTTCCGGATCAACCAGCTGCAGCATCACACCGCCAATATGCTGATCACCCTTCACCCGTATCGTCTTCTCTACCTGCAGATCTGTGATGAGAATCCGCAGGTTCCAGGTGTTTTCGCCCACATGAATCATTGTCGTTGTAGGCGTTGAAAAATCTATTTGGGCAAAGGAAAAATCTAAAAATTGCTCTCCAAAAACAATGATGACGTAATCCCAACTTACTCTACACGTTCCGAGGTTTTCTATCTGGTGACTCTGTGATGTATGTGTATGGTTTTTTTTTTCTTTTTGCAATAATTATGTACGTAGGTATCAATTGGCAGGGGGGAGGGGTAGGGGCGGACCCTTATCTCGCCAGATGTTGTGTGTTCCTCCACTCCAAATTCTTTGGACACTGGGCGCGCGAGTATAAATGAATATTACACACGCCCCAAGGTTATACTGATTCCGCTTCGCCCAGATATTCCACGAGACGAGAGCTTGACGTTGTCTTCCGTCCCACGACTTAACAAATACTAATGTTTGTATGTATTTTAAATGCTGCGAATTCCACAAACAACACGTATGTACGTGGAGAGGGCGAGAGATGGAGAGTGAGAGCAGCAGCAACAGCAAGAGAGATAGGAAGAGAGAGTGAGAGCGTAACAAAGGCCCTGGCGATTAATCCATAAATAAATCTTACGACGATGTTCGTTTATGTTTATTTGGCTATAAATGCGCATATATATGCGAATGTATATATGCACATATTTGTTAATGTTATTAACTTTTCTCGTTCTTAAGACACCCACGCACCTTTTTGTTGCTTTTGTTTTTGAGTTGATAAGCCTCAAATATGGTTATCGGTTTCACGTTTTAAGCCCAAATGGCAACCGTTTGTTCCCCACTATTTACTTTTCCTTCACAGAGTCGATGAACCTAGGAACACCAAACTGTTACAATCAATTAGGGTATTCCCATAAGTATTTTGTTATTAAACAATCAACTCAAGTTAAGGTTTATTGAGCTAGGTATCAGCTGTTCACAAAATTGTAAATATAGAAATTGTACACCTTGCAAAATATTTTGGCACGAACAGAATGAAAAGCTATGAAGAACTAGTGAACAGCAAAACTTTAAGACTCGACCTTTACGAGAGTTCCCTAAATACTAAATCAAGCGAATGCTATTAGAATGTAAATCGACTTATCGATTTTTAGTCGGTAAATTTTTCAATATCGATTGGTGGCGCTAATATTAAAACGTGATATTTATACGTTACTTACCGTTGTTATGGGGAGAAACCTTGTATTAGCAACAGATTTATTGAACAAGCAAGCAAATCTTCAAAAATTTCAATCGGAATAAAATGGATCCTGCTAAAATGATAGGAAAAGTGTGGGTTTCTTTTTAAATTAAATTATTTGTCTTATGTAATTACTTCTCATATATGTATATATTTTTAGAAAAGAGCAAGTCCGTATGGAGCACAAATCTCGCCGTAACTATCCAATAGTATGGTCAAATGTGTCCGATGATGAAAAGAATCGGTTTTATCATCAAAACGAAATTGATACGCAATTAATGAAAAAACTAAAGTTACAAGGTAAATTTATATATATGTATGTATGTATACATATATAAATAACGGTGTGCACAATTTTAAAATTTTAATTTAGATCTCTGTCCTTATAAGCACGACAACAAGGGGGAATGCCATTTTATATCATCCGATATGCATCATAGTCTTTTAGGGACTTGTCGTTGTGGGAGACCTCGACGGGGTTTACATATGGCATTTAAATGTTTGCAGCGCACTATAAGTCCAGTCTATGAGGAATCTGGAGAAAAGTCCGTCTCTTCAAAAGAAGGAAAGGACAAAGAAAAGAATTCCCAACTACGAGTGCCCAGTACATCAAATTGTATGTCAAAATATTCAATTATTCTTAATAATCTTATTAGATTTTTGTCATTTTTATAGCACACATAGGATTTTTGGGCATGGAATCCAGCAGATATAGGAAACTTGAACAATCAATGCAATATGTGTCGCCGACTTACTCAATGCCTGGTCCTCGCGTGACACGTGCACCATATAACGTTATTATTATAGGCTAATCTTTGTCTTACGATTTCAATAAAAATAAACACAAAAGTTTAAAAATATATACATGTATAATGAAAAATAAAACCATAACTATATATGTATGTATGAATTACTCAAAACTTAAGCGCTCTCTCACAACTTGTCGGGGACTTTCCCGTATGCGATTGTAAACAAAAGCTAAACTGGATAAACCACTAATGATGGTTAATGATTAGTCGTGTTGGAAAACCAGTCTAGCTGCGTTTTATTCTTAAATAAGAGACTCATCAGTTTTAAGCGCAACGTTCGAGATGTACATTCATTTGCAGCTTCTTTCGTTATTCCTATTGTCTGTACAGATCTATTTGGGCCTAGGCCAAGATGTTCTTGTCTTTCAAACCACAACAGCGAGTCCTGCACAGGAATCTAGACAAATTACAACTACAATACGTCCAAAAGCCAATTGGGTACTGGTTAACAATCGAAGAGTACCGGGTACCATAGCGCCCTTTGTTACCCTAGCTCCACCTACACAACAGTTTCTCAATTGTTTTGGTAGTTGTCCCACAACGCCGGAATATAATCCCATTTGTGGAAGCAATATGCAACTATATTTAAATGAGCAAAAGTTCAATTGTGCTCGATTTTGTGGAGCAGGTTAGTTTTATGAAAAAAGATTCACAATTATCTACTTAAATAATTTATATATATTTTATTCTGCCAGATATACAAATTGTACGGCGTGGCAGTTGTGAAGGTCTCTTTCCAATGATGCGGGGTTGAGGACACTACTTGAATATCTGGTATTCAAATAAAAAAATAAATAACCAAAAACCTAAAACTAAAAACAACAGCCAGCAATTAAGATATATTTGTATATAGTATCAATTTAAATGATGTGAAAACGAATTCTAGTCTTGTGAGAGTCTTAGTAAAAAAAATAATTAAAATTAACTTGTAAACCTTTTTTTTTCTCAAAAATTTTAAGCCCAGTAACATTTGAGATTTATAATTCGCCTGCCTTCTCTAGTACCTGCCTGATCCCTATTATAAGTTATAGTCATGTGACAAGTAGACTTAAAAAAGATGACTAAGAATCGGAATAACATCTTCAGGCGACAACAATTATATTCTAGAATTAGAGCTTTTCTTCAAGTGTACCAATTTCCTCAGAATAGATAAGAAATAAATGATGACTAGCTAAATAAATAGACATACTATGTACATATATAAAAAAAATACCCCTGATAGTCACTAGGAGCATATGGTAAACTACCAACGCACCTATTGTGGACCATATACTTCCAGCAGTTTCGTTTGAAATCTCAGAGCTTTCACACCGTCAACTACATCATCCAAAGATGCTCAAGTCGTACGAATCGGCCTTGGCCATAGGTTAGATTTCTATATAGCACTTGGTACTTTTGTTTTTTAATTGCGTTTCTTTTCCTTATAGCATTTTTCCTATTTTGTTGCTTTAGTTGGGAGGCAAATGGATCAGTACGATTCGTCAAAAGTGGACATCGGCGGCCAAATGTAACGCATGTAATTCCAGCCCAAGTCCATCAGTCACATCATCAAGTGCATCATAATCAGACCTGGATCAGACAAGGAGCCAAATTTAATCATACCCATAGTGCGCCTGGATGGCAGGTTGTTCAAAGAAATGCTAGTTTAACAAACAGCAACCCATGGCCAGTTGGGCAAAGCAATGCCAATTGGACGAACTCCGGCTTTCGTCCACAACAGCCCATAGGGGGAGTACCACCAGCTTCCGCATGGATTCATCACAATCAGACGACCTGGTCAGGACCAGCTTACAATCAAACAACTTGGCGAACAGTTACCACCAATCAGACTCACTATGGTTGGCCCCAGGGTGCTCCATCACAGCAGCCAGCCTTTGGAGCACCGATTCCAGTAAATTTCCCTCTACCTGGGAATGTATGGACTCCGCAGTCTCCCACATATAACTCCACTTTAAATGGAACTTTGACTACCTATAATAACACAAGTTCCCATCCCGTTGGTAATCAACAATTCGCTGCCCTCTCACCACCTAATGCTGGTGCGACTTATATAGCCGGCGGTCCAAGTGTGGCGACTCCTCAAAAACCAAACGTTAGCTCCCCCCATCCATACGCGAATCTGTTTAATTAATCAAAAGCTTCCGCCATTAAAAACAACATTCAAATCATTTTTTCAAAAAACAAGTTTTTATTCTGACGATAATCGGGTCTCCTGAGGTCAGCCGATTATCGCGGATCATCGGTTCATATATGTAGTAGTATGTTTTTGATTGGTTGGTGGTATTTTTTTTTAGGTGGTACTTTTCCGGTATTCCAGGAATATTTAAAAATGTTTATATATATATATATAGAAATGTGTGATGATCGCTCCAATAGTAGTAGTAGTAGTTATGAGATTTCTATTTTGTTCTAGTTTTAGTCAAAAGAGGATTTTTGTGGCGGAGTTGATTGATGTTAATTATATTGGGACAGATGCGATGCCTAAATAAGTCATCAATTAAGTATATCAGCCTTGAACTGCATGAATATATATATGTATCTATCGATATAGAATTATTGTAGATATTTTTTTTTCCCAAAATGAACCCTCTCGTCCAGGAATACCACCGATGATCAGAAATAAACCATTAACAATGTCACCAAAGAAGATACTCCCACGCCGCAGTCAAGTGATCCCACGCCGCAGTCAAATGCTCCCACGCCGCCGTCACAAGATGTCCGCTCGCTCCCTCGCCGCTGTCATAATTTTTATCCCTCGCCGCAGTCCTGGTTAATCCCGCGCAGCAGTCAAGTCTACTAGTTGTTAATCCCCCGCCGCAGTCATAATTTGCAAATTTACATGGTAATCCCACGCCGCAGTCCTTATGAAGGTAGTCCCACGCTGCTCCAAGTTGCGCCGAATCCCACGCTGCCGTCTATACTCCATAGAATCCAGAGGTGGCGATCCCACGCCGCAGTCAATTTTTTATCGATTCCCTCGCAGCCGTCATATTTTGTATAAATCCCTCGCCGCCGTCAATATTTATATATATATAATATCCCTTGAAACATTTATCCCTAGCGCCCTCGCCTAACCGACGCCCTACAGAAACAGTCCCTCGTTGAGAAATACATTTGATCCCACGATGCCGTCCAATATTTGGATCCCTCGCTGCCGTCAATTCTTGGTATCCCTCGCTGCCGTCAATTCTAGGTATCCCACGATGCCGTCAATACTTGGATCCATCGCTGCTGTCAATTCTTTGTATCCCACGCTGCTGTCAATACGTAAGTGAAGTAGTAGTAGTAGTAGTGAAACAAACTTGCAACATCCTCTCGAAAGAAACTCCCTAATTTCCATATGAAGCGGAATAGGTCGACTGTGCCCACACTGATACTGAATCGGAATCCCTTTTAGATTCAAATACAAGTGAAGCGAAGTTGTCAGACCATTTTTTGTTCATCCTAAATAAGGATGAACTACACCAGACCACAGTGGGGGTGGTAGTGGTGTTGATGAATTTAAAGCGAAGACAAGTGAAGTAGTAAGCTCCCTCTCTCTTTCTCTCCCTCTCTCTCTAAATAGTCCATTCACAGGGGGGCCACATCAAATATCATTATTGAGGAAGCGAAATTCTATTCCAGCTGAACTATCCCAAAGTAGTAGTGGTGGAAAGTGGTGCGTGTGTCGATGAAAATGATGGTTTTTTTTGTTTTTTTTTTTTTATGTTAGTACTTTTGTGTGCACTTTGGATGAAACACGGCCCAAGTAATTTTTTTTTTCTTATGATGGACTGGACACAAGTGGAGTGTAAATGCTGGCTTGAGAGTAGCATAGAATTTGGCTGCACAACAGCAGCAGCATACATATATATGGAAGCACATCCATTGTAGTAGGATAGGTGGTAGTAGATTCTCAAGTCGAAAAGCCAAAAAGGTATGAAGAAAAGTAGGAAACGCACGCCGGCGCCTTCGTCTCTGTTAGATAGATTGCCCTCCTTCTCTATGCCTTCCTCTTCCTATATATTATCATCCCATTGAATCTCCTGTTTTCCCTGGTACATAAACGAGCCTTCTTCTCAACATCAATTAGGAGGAAAGTGAAGCCCAGAGTCGCGCGCTTGCCGCCTGCCTGCTGCTGCATACATATACTTCAGTTCAGGGGGGTAGAGTAGGATGTTTTGCGCCTGGTCATTGGGGTCATTCAGCGAAACTTATTACATGTCACATTATTTACAAAACAGAATAATCTCTAAGTGTGTAATACAAGTGTGTTTAACAATTGAAATCATTTCTTAAAATCTACAAGGGTTTTTATCTATCCATCCATCCATTTTTTCTAGGGGAGTGGGTGGTGGTTGATTTACAATCTTTTGATTTGATTTCTTATTGAGAAAAAAATCTTGATTCTATCTACTATAGCTGCAATTAGAGTTTTACAAATTATAGATAACATCTACTAAATTGCAAATTTTTGTTTTAAAAAAAAAAAAAGAAAAAAAATGAGATGTGCAGCTTGTTGTAGTAGCGTGGGCGCGGGCGCGTGTCTCTTGGATTCCCTTTGAGACCAACTTGTGGCGACGTGTCGATTTTATATAATCAATCGACCAAGGCCCTAGACTGGACCCAACACCAAGGATACCTGGAAAGCGTAAGCGTACGTAAACACCAACAACAACAACATGGAGGACAACGACGCCGTTGACGAAGAATATAAAGGGACGGGGTGTATGGTGTGGTATAAAGGAAAACAATGTAAGGCCTTCATAGTTTTGGATTAATGCCTGGCTGGATGATAGCTGCTGGCCACTGGCCGGACCCTGGCTTGCCTGTGTCTCTCTATATGTGGATGGGGGGGTGGCTGTTATTATAATGTTCTGCTTGCTGTACATCGTATTGGATTCCCTTTACGATTCGCTGTGTGCTTTTTTTTTTGTGCATGGCTGATATACTGTTGTGTGGAAGGACCAGGAGCTCAATCTGGGAGCTCAACTGCTGCTGTACCACCTCGCAATTGATTCCCTTATTGCGGTATGTTGAACGTTGGGCCAGGAGTTAAGCGCTTTCAACTGGCAGAGCGTAGCGTAGCCACACAGACTAGCTAGCTCGGTCTTCGAACACTAATCGCATTTGATTCCCTTTGCGATGGAATGTGACTGGGGGGAGGAGCTGGATGCTGATTAGATGTGTTTTTTTTTTTAAATTCTTTACCTCTCTTTCTCTCTCACTCATCGTGTCTCAATGAATTTCATTTCTGCACTACCTACAAAAAGGAAGGAAGGGCATGGAATAGGAATAATAGATAGAAAATAGAACACAACCCCGTTGGCTGGCTGGAACTCTGAGGCTGCTATTTGGCTTGGAGGAGGATTGATTGGCTTCGGATTTGTACCATCTTCTTCTTCTTCACCTTCATCATCATTATCTTCTTGATCTTCTTCTTGAACACTAATCGCAGTTGGTTCCCTTTTGCGATAAACGACTTGGCTACATGTCGTTTTAATAGCTGCTGCCTCCTGTTAATTTGTTTTTTTTTTTCTGCTGGAAGTCAATTACAACAATATAGAGAAAAAAAAAAAAAAAAAAAGGACTAGAAAAAAAAACGAAAGAAAGAAAGGAGATAGCGACGACGACGCTTGGATGCCCGTAGCGTACTTGCAGGCGCAGCTGCCCGATAACAACGACAACAACACATCAGCTAGTGTGATGGTGTGGTGTGGGTGTGGCGGGTCTCGGTCCAAACGCATTTGTTTCCCTTTAGCGTGGACCGAGCGCACATTTCTGTGCGGTGCAAAGTGCATTATACGTATGAGGGATACGCCTCTCATCTACGGTTGGTTGACATATTGGCGCTTCGCGCTTGAGGATTGATTATTATTGATCAGCATTTGTAAGAGTTTGGTCGGCTAACACACATATGGCCTTGACCGTCGTGTCTCTGTATCTTCTGACTGCGTGTGTGCTTTTTGCAGTAGGATATCAGGATACATATATGTAGTCTGTAATATATATATATATATGTACATATATAGAAACGTGTTATGCTTACGCAGCAAACATTGGATGCGAAAGTCCATAGCTGCAATAGGCGATACAGCAGCTCTGCTTGGCGTTCGCTTACTCTCTCTCTCTCTCACACTCTTTGTCTCTGGATGGATGGATCTGGATTGTGTTGTGCCATGCAAGTTGTTGTTGTTGTTGTTGTCGAAGCATTAATTAACTTTGTTTGGATGGACTTGATGTATCGTTTTGGATTCCCTTTAACGATTTGTCGTACATTTTTTAAATTAGAAAAACCTAAGTTAAGAAGGAGAAATAGGGTGGAGGAATATGTGGGGGTTTTTTGGATATAACAAAGAGACATATGTATATATATGTATGTGTATATATGGTGTTTGCGTGACGACAATTTGTTTGGGCTGCAAAAGGAACACAAATTGAGTTTATTTCTCACTCTGGTTGGTTCTGAATCATCTCCTAGATTTCTCTCACTCTCATTATGGATTTGCTGTAAAACAGGTTTAAACAATTCATGTTGAGTTCAGATACTGGCTGACCTTGCGATTTCGAGAAGATTCAACGTGTTTTCTCCCTCTTCTATGTGGTAGACAAGTTTTCTTTTTTTTAGTTTCTTTTTTTTTGTGTTTTTGCTTTCAAGTTGGCATTTGATTCCCATTGCCTCAAGAAATTTTGCTACACATGTACACACAGGATGATATATGGAAGGCGAGGAAACTCTGTAAGGAATACATAATAATAGTATAGCTGTCTCTTCTTCTAAAAAGGGGGGAAAAAACTTCAAAACTCAATCCCGTTGATTTTTTTTTTCAATAATTTGTGCAACTTCCTGTTAGCTGACAGATAAGGACGCCGACAACACGACGTGTGTGCGTGCGTGTGTACCGTTGTACACCACCCAAGGGGCTTGATATCTCTCTCTCTCTCATTTTCAGTGATCGTTCTTGCCCTCTCTCTCTCTAGTTAGTTAGATAGATGAATGATATGCGCAGGCACATTCAACTGCGTTTCATATCGCTACAAAAATACGAAAAAAACGTTTTTTGTTCCAAAAATTTCATATGATTTACGTGAAAAGTGAGCGGAGCAGACTGAAGTAAAGTAGAACTGAGCGAGTGCGTGCCACTTCTGGTTTTACATCCTAGCGACTCTCTTGCTCATCAAACTCATATAGCGTGCAGAGGAGTCTCCTCACCATCAATATGCACAGGTACAGTTCAACTGCGACATATTGCTATAAAAATATGAAAGAAAAGGTTTTTTCGATAGCAAAAGGTCTAAAGGTCTTAGCTCTTTGTTTAAACTCCAAAGGTCGTCGACGACGATGATGTTGTTGTTGTTGTACGGAGAAATCCTGCATAGTCGACCCAACCATAGCGTCGCACCAAAGCAGCGCATCATTTACTTAAGAGTTATTGGCTTGCATGTATGCGCGCTCAACTTTGCTTGTATGTGTGTTGGTGTGTATATGAACTGGCCATATACCTAAAAGAAGAACAGAATATCCAACATTGAGAGGAACAAGATGGGCAAATGTTACGTGTTCTTTTTTCAGCTTTCAGCAGATTCTAGAAACTCTAAAAGAGAGTAAGCAAATATATGGAAGCAAGATTTTGATTTCTGATTTATCATCATCATTAAACTGCGCATATATATGACGACCACATCGTATGCCAAAGTTCGATTCGATTCAATACTGGAGTTCCCCTTTTGCAGATGCACGCAGGCACCGTTCAACTGCGTCGCATCGCTAAAAAAAAAATTAGACCAAAAAATGTTGTGCTTTGTCCTAGAATCTAGTTACGTGAGTCATTCACAAAGATTTCGTGTTTGGATGGCATGCTTGTGCTTGATCCGGCGGCGGCTTTCATCTTTTCCACCAGACCAGACCAGATCAGACGACGACACGAGGACAACAGCAAAGTCAGCGGAAGAGATAATTAGAGAGACATTCACAGGCACTGTTCAACTGTGACAATGTCGCTACAACAAAAAAGAAGCCCACACAAAAATTTAGGCTGTCAAAATCAATAGCAAACTTTTTCCTTTTGAATATTTCCATCCGGAGAATTTTGCAATTTGAATCTTCTTCTGACGATCATCATGTTTCTGTCTCTCTTTCTATGGGTCTCTATCAATTTCTGTTCAGTTATCAGAGGATATGTACAGGAACCGTTCAACTGCATCATATCGCTAAAAGATATACAAAAGATCTATATGGTGGTTTGTGTCCAACAGTGAAGAAGTGGACAATAGTGTAGCGCACAAAAGGGTTCGATGCGATATATATAGGCTGCAATTCAAGCGTTAATGACGAAAGCAAAATCCCATTCGGCTTACGTGCACATTTTACTTAGTGGAGAGTGGAACGTGGGACAAACGTAGGAGGATACAACAAGATGAAAGGCCCCAAAGAAAAGTTGATAAATATCCTGGCCGTTGCACTGTTGGTTGATGTTGGAGCAAGGTTGCTGCGCGGCGTTCAATTGTGATCTTTGCTGTAAATCTGTTCAAAAAGGCAATATTGTTCGTTCGCAGCTGATATACCAAATACCGTTATTCATTTTTGTGTCGTGTGTGGATGGGTGGGTTGATCGATTGATTGATTGGTGGTCAGCAACTGCGAAGCGTTCGATCATAGGAGGTTGATTGTTGGTCGAGTCGTCGAGCTGGAGCTGCTGCTGCGCGCAATTTCCGCCTTGTCCCCTACCATTTTGTCCAGAGCGTCATGCAAAAAACAAAGGAGACTCGGTGGTGTTTGCTGCTGCTGCTCGCTGCTCCGGACTCCAGACGGTAGTAGTAGTAGTAGTAGAAGTAGTGGGTGGTAGTGTGTGTAGACTGCCAAGCGTTGATACGGACAGACGTGAAGACTCACTCAGTGTTACTCTTTCTTTTTCTTTTTCATCTTTCTCTTTATCATTCTCTCCCTCTCTATTTTCTTTTTCACAATATCTGTGATTTGAATGTGTGTGTGTTGTGCACAAAAAAACAAGCATCGATAGGTTCTGATGGTGGGCACATGTAGTAGTAGTATTCCGTTCCTCCTCATCGTTGCCAAAATTTAACGAACGTAGCGAGGAGCAGGAAACTGTAAAACAAAATCAATTATAGGCAAATTGTATACGACAAATATATGAGGGGTGGGGGGTAGGGCAGTGAGGAAAGTTTTTCAATATATTGGG
Organism: Drosophila emarginata; assembly: GCA_037075365.1. Taxonomy (NCBI): domain Eukaryota; kingdom Metazoa; phylum Arthropoda; class Insecta; order Diptera; family Drosophilidae; genus Drosophila; species Drosophila emarginata. The sequence continues at coordinate 7,727,464 of JBAMCD010000296.1, forward strand.
TGTGGTTGCAAATAAATAAAGGCAATTTTATATGTTCGATTTTGACAATAGTTTTACATTAGTTTTTATTTTAAATAACGTATCAGTTCTGGATTTTCTTTTTTTTTCTAATATGTACATAAACATTAACTACAGACTAATTAGTAAACAAGTTAAAGACTTACATTTTGCCCCTCAATTCAAAAAAAAATTTTTCCTCTTTTCATTTCTGCGTCTGTCTATTACGAATGATGTACTTGTACTTGCGCGATTCAATATGAATCAAATCAAAACGATAGTTTCTCATTTTCAATATGTGTATGTATACGTTTACATTTGACTATGAAAATATTTCGAAAACCTACTAAACGAAAATGACAAATAACTCAAGGCTTGCTCATGCATACAAAAATAAAACAAAGAGACGCGCACGCACTCACACATGCAAACACGTTCATATAAATATATATATATATATAGATGTGTATATACACACACATATTTATATACATACATACGTGAGGTATGTCTGCATCTGCGTGTGTATGCCTGACAACCAAAATGGCGTCGTTTCTTCGCAAACTGCTTGCCACTAGTCGTGTGTTACCTGACTGTCGTTATTTTCGGTTTTCTCTCTCTTTCTCATTCATTCTCATTCTTTTTTTTCTTATTTTGGGGAAAAATGTTCTATACTTAGTAAATAATAGTATACAGAGACTTACAAACCGAGTGTGAATCCCGTGGACCAAAGGCTTTGCTTTCTGGTGTCGTGTAGGAATCGCAGCAGCGCAGCGCCCATGACTCACACCGTTTTGTTCTTTCTTTCATTCAGCGAAGGCCGTTTATATGGTTCTTCTTCTTCATCATCATTACACTTTTTCTTCCTTCACATTTTTCTTTTAAAATCTATGTTTGCGACTGCAAAATGAGAAATGGGGTTTTTCGTAATAAAACTAATTTAACAAAATATGTACAACAAAAATATTGAAAATGTGAAAAAAAATTTGTCATTTAGCTGAAAGTGTATGTATGTGTCAGCATACATATATTCGACTCTTTCTTTTCTAACTGTTCACTGTAATGGCGTTGTTGTTGGTTCCGTTATTACTGCTGCTGCCATTGTGGATGTGATGATGAGTATGATGGTGGTTGTTGCTATTGTTGTTATTGCTGTTGCCACTCAAACTGCGCATGAAACTATCGAGGCCACTCAGTTCACTCCTCCACAAATCACTTTCAATTTCACGTCTTTCACACTCCGCCGCCGCCTCTGGCTGGGATTCCATTCTGCTGCCTGCATCGCTCCCACAATGCGTTTTACCATGTGGTACAAATTTCGTTTGCATATCAAGCCAACGACTAAAACGCTCTTGTTGCTTTCTGCGCAGCTCAAGCTCCGCCTGTAGTAGGGCCGTCGATAATATTGCATTAACACGCAAATCACTTCCAGCGCCTCTCAATTTTCGTCGCATTTGTACACGTTTAAGGCGAAAATTGCGAACCCAATCCGTTAAGGTTTTGGGGTTAAGAGTGGCATCACAATCGTCGTAATACGCCACCATTTTGTTTTCTTAGGAAAATCTCACTCTTTCCCTTTTACACACAAAAGATACAAGAAAAAAAACACACCTTGACTGCTCTCTCGCTTTGTCCGAAAATGCGCTGCTGCTTCCGCTATTGAACTTTCTTGTACGACTAACACCAGATGACTGTGCGATGACTATGAACGTATGATGGCTATAGACGAGCTGTTTTTACTTATAGTCTGAGCCGCAGCAACGAAGCGTATTGCTACGCCACGTCACAACTGGTAGTACCTTAGTTGGGTCGAGTTTTATCCCATCTGCAGGGGTAGTTTCACACAAAACTGGTTAAATATTTTCGGTACTCAGGTAGACAAGACATTTGAGGGTTATTAAGATCAACATTTTACCTGGTTTGAGTGCAATTAGTTATTTAAATTTGCACCCCAAAATAACAGGCAGCAAGGCCTTCTCTGCTGGCGTACGTGCTAAAAAATCCCAAAAGAAAATACTAGAAAATGGATTTAGCAGAGTTGTATTTTTTCGATAAGTCAATTTTGAGCGCCAAGTCTATTGTATTTAAAAACTACTTTCAAAGTAAAAACTTTCGAATGTTTTTATTTAATATGAAGTAGCTTTTACAGCATGTAATATTGAAAATTCATGCCAGAATTCTGTTTTGATTTTTAATGCCAAGTATTTCGATTTGTAGAAAGTTGCAAAAATATGATGTGAGATATTTTTTGCATGACAATTGCTATTTTGAGACACCGCCACCAATGACTGGTGATAGGGAGGGAGTTCTGAATCACACTCCCACTCACATCTCATCCAGATCAAAAGAATTTCAAATCAGAGTATAAACACTTTGGGTACAACATACGAACGATGTCCCGAGAATCATGAATCGTAGCGATCAGTAGACTATAGCACCTCGTTGGTGTCGGGCATGGAATACGGATATTCACAATAACCGTACTAGCCAAAAAAAAAAAAAAAAACAAACGTGAATAATTAACACAAATTATCTGTGTTTGTGTGGCTGTAGTGGGGTGTGAGGTGCTGGAAAAACAATTGAACATTTTGGTTTTTGGAGATTTCCAAATAAACAAATATCATTCAACAAATTCAGCGAGAAGAGTCTAATTAGAATCAGACGCACCACTTCTGTATAGCATATGTCAAATTTCCACTTGGCAAATGGTCAACAGCTGGATATCTTTGCGATGAAATAGAACATTGAACGCATTTATTATTTTTATAGGCCACAGTAAACGAACATTGTAAACAAAATAAGTTCGCTTGAAAGTGGTGGTCAAAGTAAAACATGGAGAACGTGCGCTTCTCGATCATTGTGAGTGACCCCTTCCACCCACAGATTCTTCCAATTCATGCTATCCGCTATCCAACGCCAACCGCTAATTGGCGTTTTGTTTGTTTTGGCAGGAAAATGATTTGAAGTGGAACTCGGAAAGTGATCGAGATGGGGCCGATATGGATTTGCTCTTTGAGAAACGCAGTATCTCGAGTGAGTCAAATAGCGATGCAGTCTTTAGTAATGAGGCGCATGAGATTTTCGCACGACAGCAACAAAATCAAGTTTTATGGGATCCCAATGAGATAGAAGAGACACTTTGTATGGATGCATCCCAACCACATGCAAGTCATGTGCTTGAAATGGTTAAATCGGGTTGTTTTCTTGGTAAGTGGCCATTTAAATTGAAAAACTTTTGGCTAAAATGTTTCCATTTTTCTTATTTTTCTTTCCTTCAGAACTAACTGTCGAAAGTAGTAATAGCAATTTAATTTTACTCTGTTGCTGTCTTTATGATACTGCGGAACATGTTATGTTCCTATTAGATCATTCTGATGCCGATCCCAATACAACGGACAGTAAGGGACGTACACCTCTACATTTTGCCTGTATAAGAGCTAATGCGCCTATAGCAAAAGTTTTACTCGATCGTGGATCCGATCCGAATCGTTGGGATGGACGAAAGGAGGTAACACCATTACATTGTGCCGCCAGGTGAGAGTTAACACACTACGATCTTTTCCTACTATAAATACTCTCTTCTTTTTGTTTTTTTTTTTTGTTTTTTGCCAAGTTCCAAGAGTGTTGAATGTATACTCCTGCTATTGCGTCGCAAAGCCAACATTAATATTGGTATTGAGAAACGATCATCCCTACATTATGCCATCGATATGAATGCTGTGGACTGTGTTGAGATTTTACTTAAATATGGAGCCGATCCGAATACCCCACAAGTATATACAGAGACACCATTGCATACGGCCAGTGCAGCTGGATTTACTAAATGTGTTGAATTGCTACTAAATCATAATGCGGATGTACGTTCCCAATTTGGTGAGGGGAAGGTAACTGCATTACATTTGGGTAAGAAAGTAATCCTTTTTGCTTATACATACACATATATTAGAAATGATCGAGATTATATCATTTGTATAGCGGCAGAGAATGATTATGTGGAATGTGTACGATTGCTGCTCAACAATCGTGCTGATGTGGATTGCCGGAATGCTAGCCATCAGACACCATTACATTTGGCCTGTCTCTCTCAATCTATATCAACAGTGGAATTATTAATTGCACGTGGAGCAAAAGTCAATGCTGTCTATCGTGATGGTAGAACCGCTCTTCATGCAGCCATTGTAAAACAATCCCGTTGCCTGGACTGTTGTAATGCCCTACTAAAGGCAGGTGCCGATGTTAACAAAGCGGACAATTATGGTTATACACCATTGCACATAGCAGCCTTAAATGAATTTAGCAATTGTGTATACACCTTCATAGGTATCGTATGAAATCTTTAAAAGAAAAAACAAAAACATAGAAAAAAAACATATTTTCCTTTTCTGTTTCCTGTTTAGAACATGGTGCCGATATAACTGCTCGAACCGATGGTAATGTCTCAGCATTATCTTTTATAGTTCGTCGTACACCGGAAATAATACCAAAATTAATGCACAAATTTGACTGTTCGATTAAGGCCAATGATCATGAGATTGGCGATGTTGATTGTCAAATCAAATTAGATTTTCGACTTCTTGTGCCAAGTTCATCAATGGAACGTGGAGAAACGGAACTATTGCTCTCTCTAATTGAGGTGGGACAGAAACGTATATTAATGCATCCACTTTGTGAGACATTCCTATTTCTTAAATGGCGACGTATACGTAAATTTTTCCTTATGAGCCTGGCTTATCATACAATATTTGTGCTCCTTTTTACTTTATATGTAATTGGGGTATTTGTACGTTGCTGCAAGGATGGTGAAGATTGTTTGGCACCTGGTTATGTGTCTACAATTGGTTATTTTGTAATTATACTTAATTTAATACTATTGGGAAAAGAGGTATTTCAGATGGCTCATGGATTGCATGGCTATGCCAAATATTGGGAAAATTGGCTCCAATGGACAATTGTTTTTGGTGTTCTACTCTGTGTGGTAAGTATGCAGACTAAATTATAGAATTGGATTAACTTACAAATGCTTTAGACTCCAGAAATTTTACGTACTGGTAATTTATTGGCTGTACCCATGTGGCAACATCATGTGGCTGCTGTGGTCATACTTTTGGTCTGGTTGGAGTTGATGATGTTGGTGGGACGATTTCCCATATTTGGTGTTTATGTGCAAATGTTTACTAAAGGTGAGATGAAAATTTAGGTATACAAAGTTTTAAACTAAAATGATTTCTGTTTTTTTTTTTTATTTGTTTTTCAGTTGCTGTCAATTTTGCCAAATTTCTAATGGCCTACATATGCCTGCTTGTGGCATTTGGTTTAAGCTTTGCCGTACTCTTTAACGATTATCCAGCTTTTGAGAATATTACATGGTGTTTCCTTAAATCGATTACCATGATGTCCGGGGAACTGGAGTATGAGGATATCTTTTTTGGAGATTATGCAGTTAAATTTCCCGTCACCGCTCATATAATATTTTTATCTTTTGTACTCTTGGTCACTGTAATTTTAACCAATTTAATGGTGGGTTTGGCTGTCAGTGATATACAAGGACTTCAAGTAAGCGCCTCATTGGATCGTTTGGTCCGACAAGCGGAACTGGTGTCACGATTAGAAAGTTTATTTTTCTCACGACTTCTACGAAGTGCTCCCAAAAACCTAATGCAATTATGTAAACGTAGCGCTCTATTGCGCACTTCACGAGATAAATTACAGTTTATGATTAAACCGAATGATCCACGTGATAATCAATTGCCGGAAGATATTAAGGTTAACATCTATAAACTTGTGGCTGAACGTAGAGATCGCCAGCAAAGTATGCGACGTCGTCAATTTGAAAAAAATTATAATTTCTTTAGCCGAAGTTTACAGCGACCAAAAAAGTCGACAAATGAACAACAATCCAATACGCAAACCCATTCGTATCAGCCGGTGCCAAATCGAACTGGACCCCAACAAGTATTTCAAATGTATGAACTATTGCGTCCACATTCAGCCACCAATGTGCCACAACAGGTGAAACGTCAAGAGGAACAAGAAGCTGCTGCTGTCACAGTCAAATTAAGGAATCAAACAAATCTTCTTAATGATCTATATGGAGATATACAATCAATAAAATCTCAACTCTCTGATTTAGTGGCAAAATTTGAAAAATTTTCTGAGAATGCTACACGAAAGTTAAATTATACCGCCGATGAGCTATGTCGAATGAGGCAACAATATCATCAAACCAATCAATCAAAATCAACGGCAACGAGTCGGAGTCATCATCATCGTTAGACAGAACCCGCTCTTACATATGTATATAGTATATAGAGTATTTAAATAAAAAAAACGATAAAAGAGTTTTTAATACTGATGAAATACTATATGGGAAAAATAACTATTCCAAGATTTTTAAGTGATTAATATGTAGAATTGTTGTTGGTGATGTCATATGCATTGTTTTTTGAATATTCCCAAATGTATATAAACTAGAAATTAAGAGGGAAAACAATTATACAAATTTGAATTATTGCCAATTCGCATTTGGTATTCAGAACATGTATCTAGTTTATTCATTTTCATATATCGTTTTGGTTCATTCTATATTTTATAGTTCAACACCTTACAATATATTTCCGGTGGCCTACATTAACCTTTGAATTTTCCAATTTTTAAGTTCAGGCGACAGTCAATGGTAAAATCAAACCTTTTTTAGTTCAAACTCAAGTCAACGAATAGATTAGAATGTTGCATTTGGTTGATATTTTATTACATATAGTCATAGAACCTTGAATTGGATTGCAGACATTTAAATTTTAAATTGTTTAACCATTACATAATATAATTACTTAATGATAATTGCATTATCTCTATCCTCTTTGGACTGATCTTTGTCACCCCAACCCCAAACTGGATGAGTGCCATCGCCAGTCCTTTTCACACGATTTTTAACCATATCGGTTGATACGGTTTTCAGATCATAGGCCCAGCCAATGTAGGAGAAAAATTTAATAAAATATGTCGTAATATCGTGAGAATAGTGACCTTGTTCAGCATTTTTATAGTCCCAGGGAAAGGTATGATGATAATTGTGATATCCTTCGCCCAAATGTAGCCACATTAAAACTGGTTCATTGGTGGGATTAATTGACTTATCATAGGGACGATTACCATATATATGGGCTGAGCTATTGATTAGGAACGTAAAGTTGAGCTCCAAAAATAGGCGTAGAATAGTGGCTACATGAAACGATACGTTCAGTCCTTCACCCCAAAAATACATGGGTATCAGTGTGGGTATTATATAGGCAAAAGTTGGCATAATATATGAAAAGTATTTCTTCTGGAACATAACCAAACGATTGCTTGTCAGATCTGATACATCTATATCCTTGCCCTTGGCTAAAACTTCGGGATGCTTTTTAGTGCACAACCAACCGACATGTGAGAAAAACCATCCACGCTCCGAATTATATGGATCTGCATCGGTTTCCGTAAACTTGTGATGCACTCGATGATCGCGTGCCCAATCGAATGCAGAGTCCTGAAACGCAGTCGAGTGAAAGAGTAGTATTATCAACTGAAGCGGTATGTTCGCCTTAAAGGAACGATGGGCCCACAACCTATGTGGGCCAGCCAAGGATCCAATATAGTTAGCTATCACACCAAGAACGGTAAAGACGACTGTTTGCCACTTGGCGGCTGTAAAAAACAACCACAGACCATAGACGGAGAACACATATATATAACTTAATAAGAATATATTTAACCAGATATATTCATATTTTCGTTTTCCAGCCACTTTTAGTTTTGTAATATCTTTTTTAAGACCGCCGTCGCTAGTCTCTGCATCTTTTTCAAAAAGAACTCCCGTAGTTTGCATTTCTTCAATCAAATTCGAACTGTTGTATGGAGGCATTCTCCTTTTCTAATGAGTGACGAATAATTTTTTTTGTTCTATGTAGCTCGACAGCTCGAAAAATACCTTTTTATATACGCCTATATATATGTATATACATGCATATGTACTTGTTATTCAATTATTCAGATTGCTTACGCTTAACCAAAACCCCTAATGGCTGCATTAATTGAACTGATATTTTGGAATTACATTTTCTATATATTAACATAAGAGAAATATTATTCAAATGATTTTAATTATTCTATGTTTATTTACTTTTCAAATTGGCAATTACATGTTTGAAAATTTAGCATAATCAATTCAAAGGTATATATTTTAAAATTACATAATCAAAACTATAATTTTTATATTAAAACCCGTTAGACATTTTTCACATTGAAATCATTAGAGTTTAATAAATTTCATATAATGCAAATGTCTATTTGGACATAATGTCAATATTTCAATTCTAAATGTAAGAGCATACTGTGTTTACACGAGCCTAATTAAATTACCAAGTTTTTGTACGCTTTAACCCCAATAATAATAAATTACTCAATTCAATTTCGTTTTATGGTACAAGACTGCATCTAGAATCTAAATGCAATATACATATGTATATGTATGTATAAATATATATATACATACGATCACATATGTTAAACAGAAACCTGAATGGTTGACTGTTTCCTTGTTCACAGATACGCCTGATTATATTATATTATTTATAAACCATTTCACGCGGAGTCACAAATCCACCTTCCTCATATACTTTAGGGTTTCTCCCCCGCTACAGATCGATCACTCAGATAGAGCGAAAGACAGTGACAGACAAGAGTGTGGAGTGTGTGAGTTAGTTAGAGAGAAGAAGAGAGAGAGAAATCAATCGAAAAATCATTTTAAATCGCTGCTTATAAAAAGCCTTTGCATCAGTTCAAAAATATCAGACGTCAATTAGGTGGCCCATCAGTCAGAGATAATATTTCCAAAAATGAAATTCTCCTGCACAATTGGTAAATTAATACATATATAAAACAAAACAAAAAATTATGTTTTTCATTTAATTCTTAATTATTATTGTCAGTTTTAGCTTTTGTTTTGATTGGAATGGTCCAAAGTTATCCGCAATTTGATTTTAATAACCAAGATCAGTTTTTTGACTTGGCATCGAGCTCCGCTGCACCACGAACACAACAATCGACAGGGACTGGTTCAAATTCACCACGTTATTTTCCTTGCCTTCAATCTTGTCCATCTACCTCTGAATATAATCCACTTTGTGGTACCGATAATGTAACCTATTACAATAGAGCAAAATTCGATTGTGCTTTACAATGTGGCAACAGTAAGTAATATTAAGATCATAAGAGGCATTTCAACTGATTATCCCCCCATAATTAATATAATTTTAGACATCCAGCTTCGGAATGCTGGTGCGTGTCCCTCACTCAGTGGTTAATGGATGACCTCGCGCTAAGTGTTGAATCAATCTGAGCTAAGTCAAGCTTAAATGATCTTGATTTTTAATTGCTGTCTCTCTCTCTCTCTCATCAATGACGTCAACCTGAGAATATTAATCTTAATGAAACAAAACAACAACAGAAATTAAGACTCAACAATAAAAAAAAAATCTCGACTTTATACTTGTCTCTCTCTCTTTCTATATATACATATGGGAAAGGCCTCAATTTAGTCGTAATCTTGCTGTTTGCCTGATTGGTTTATTACAGTTATTTCATAAAGTCAATATGTCGCGATTAATCGCTCGGATTTTCACAATTTTAAGTGAGTGTTTTTAAAAAGAATCATTTCATGGTTTTTCCCCAATTATTTGACTTTATCAATCTTTGTATATAATGCAGCAATATTGTTTGGTCTTTCCATGGCTACGCCATTGGACTATTCAAATCCCAAATCGCAAGTTGAATATATAAGCAATGTCTCAGGAGAAAATAAACCAAATATTGTTCCAATAACACGTCCGCCGTTGATAACACAAACGGCACCACCAACTTTGCCCAATTCAAAGAATTTTGCTTATAATCCAAATTCGCAGACATGGACACGCATCAAGCCGGGTGAACCACAGCCGGATGATGGTACATTAATTTGGAATCAAAGCAATGATAAATGGCTTACAAAGGATCCATAAAAATATAAATATATATACCACAATTTAAACAAACAACATCCATACATATATTCAAATATTTATCATATAACTTAAATCAATCTTGAATCCATTAATTCCGATTTTTTAACAACAAAATATATATATATACCATATATGCACATTATGAGTATATTAATAAACACGAGCCATAATTAAAGAAAAAAAAAATTTTAAAAGTAATATTTGTACATTCACAATTTGGATTAAACATAATAAATTTGAAATAATTCAAATAGAATTGTATTCAAGTTGAGTTTTCAATTTTATTGTTCTCCTGTCTGGCATTATACAATTTAGTTATGGTTTTTTATGTTGTTGTTTATTTCTTTTGTGAGTGTGTGTGTATGTGTGTTTGTCTCCTCTTTTTTTCTTTACTTTTTTTTTGTTTTTTTTTTCTTTTTTGAGGTTTCTTTACTTTTCTTTTTTAAGTTTTTTTTTTTACTTTTCTTTGCAAGATTTGTTTTTTTGGTTTTATGTATTTTTTTTGTGTTCTTATGTTTTGTTTTGTTTTTTACTATGTGTATATGTTATTATTCATAATTTACATCTATGAACATAAAGATGGTGTGTCTTGATTTTATATATGTATTCTAAAGAGTTCATTAGGTTTTAGATACGCATCACAGAGAGTGAAAGAGTCATCATGATTTAAGAGTATAAACATATATACATATATATAATTATATATATATACGTTAATATACATGTTTATCTATATATTTTCCGGTTAGTTAAAGGCCATTTTGCGCTGTTGTTGTTGTTGCTGCTGACGTTGTTGTTGTTGTTGTTGTTACTGCTGATCCTGTGCCCTAAAACGCAGACAGGCTGGAGGAATGTAGGCATTATTCGCAGCATTATTATTATTATTATTATTAGAACGCTTTGGATGCTTCTGCCTATTTCTACGCGATACTGTACCAGCAGTTCCTTGACTTGTTTCCTTGGCATTATTATTACCAACACCAGGATTACTTGCACCAGCACCAGAACCAGGATTATCATTATTTTTCATATTTTGTCTCTGCTGTTCGGTTGTAAGCAAAAAACCAGTTAGCTTATTATCCCAAACGATTATACGTATCGGTACGACAGTAAGTAATTGTAACTTTTTGGCCGATTGTTTATGATTTCGATCCATTATCAATATAAAATTTGGTGCATGTTGGTTCTCAACGAGTACCTTTTGCATTTTATAATTAATACTTATAACATGGCCCGATTCCAGAGTAACCACATTCATCATATGCTGATATATCTCAATGACAACGGCACGCATACATATACCTTGTCTATTCCGTATATAACGTTTAAAATACAAATTAACTGAATCATCACCAGCCAATTTTGCATTATATTTTCGCTCATTAGCAATTTTGGTCAGGGCATGTAAATCATCTGGAGATCGTTCAGGTGTTGGGCAATAATTGAGTGATGCAGCCAAAAGCCTTTAACAAATTTAATCATGGATAATATAATGTATAATAATATATTAAGATTAAATAAATAATTTAACTTACCGATGCACCATTATATCTGGATAGCGGCGTATGGGGCTTGTAAAGTGAGTGTAAATTGGTATAGATAAGGCATAATGCCAAAGATCTGTTGGTTCTGATTTACCCTCGCTACAAAAGTAACTGTAAAACAAATAAATTATTAATATTTAATCAATATAATCATTAATATAATAATTATTAGATCATTTACCTTGCCCTAGCCATTGGTTTCATTAGCAATTGACTAAGACATGCATTCATGGCAATCGGATCCGGTGCCTCATCGCATAGACGGACCATACTCTCCTGTAGAGTTTTCGATGAACTATAATCTAATTCAAATCCTAAGGCTACAAATTTCTCGCGCAAGGATTTTAATGATTTAAGCAATGGCGGTGGATGATTACGCAGCACAGCAATATCTGGATATTTCTTATAGATATGATGTGCCACAGATTGATTAGCTAGCAACATAAATTCTTCAATCATACGATTTGCTTCTTGCTGTTTCTCCACTTGATATGTTATAGGTTCACCTGTTATCGGATCGAGTACAAAACGCAATTTGGCATTATTAATTGTTAGTGCACCCTGATCAAAACGTGATTTACGCAAATTTTGGGCAATTTTATGTAGCCAAAGGATGCGGTCCATAACATTCTTCACTTGAAAACCATTGAGAATGGTGGGCAAATCATCCTCAGTGAACATTTCGTCCGGATTATCAATAATCTTTTGGGCATGCTCATAGGCAAACTGTGTACATGAATTAATGACAGATCGTGTAAATACTGGCTCTTGGCATAACAATTTGCCATTACCATCCAATTTCCAAAAGACAGAAAATGCAAATTTATCAATACCCGGGAGCAATGAGCAACGTAGACATAGTGTCCGTGGCAGCATATGTATAACTTGGTTAACTAAATATATTGATGTTGAACGCTCTTTTACAATATTATCCAGCTCGCTTTCCTCGAGCAAATAGTGAGATACATCAGAGATATGGACACCAACTTCAAATACATTATCGTCCAACTTTTCAATTGACATGGCATCATCTAAATCGCGTGCCGTCAATGGATCAATTGTGAAAATACATTTTTTGCGCAAATCAATGCGATTATGCAAATCCTCTGGTGTTATAGCTGGCGCATCCTCGCTAAATAGATTATCAAAACGTTCCTCATAGGGCTTAATGTCACGCAGTCCATTGTGAAAGAGTATGGCCTTTAGCTCATCATCAAGATTACCAACACGACCCACAGGTTGTATTAGATCGGCAATACAATGGCCATTACAATCAGTTTCTAAGATATGGGCTAGAAAGAGCAGGCCGCAGATTTCCTCCGGTTGTGCGCTATTCGCACCACAATTGGCCATGTGAGCTGCGCATGCTTCCTGAGCTATATAGACCATGGGCACACGCATATCATAGGGACGAAATTTATAGAATAATTTCTCATCTTCGCCAAGCTGTATGGGATTTGTAAAGGAAATAGTTCCAACTATTTGTCTTAATTCCGTTTGCTTGGTAATGGCAATAACAAACGCCTTTGGACAATTATCCGATGATATGATGACTACATTGTCAGCATCTGAATCTTGAGACTCCATGTCATCCGATAGATCTTCGTCTTCAGCTAAAAGAAAAAGGAAAGGATATATTGAAATAGGAATGAAAACATAATCCGCGACTATAAGAATTTACCTAATGAGAGGGAAGGATTGCCACCAGATGCACCACTACTCAATATAGATGTTTCGCCTGCTTTGGTAATGGTAGTACAAGCGTTAAGGACAAATGCTCTTACGGTGTCTCCCTCAAAGGCATAACGTCTAGCCACTGGCAACAGGACGATGCCATCTCGCTCAAGAGCCTCTCTGTCCGTTGACAATGTTATAAACGACTGACGATTATTTTTACGATTAATACGTATCTCCTCCTCAACAATACGACCATATCCAGCAGAAACCAATCGTTGAGCATGTGCCTCTAGATCGGTAAAATTGCCGGTGAACTGCAATTCGGTGGAAAGCACCTGTTCAGAGCCCAAATAGTGTTGGACAATTTCATTGATATACGAACGCATTGCTTCCAGTTCCGTTTTGAGTGACCGTGGAACAGTTTTACGAGGTTTACCCCTTCTCTTACGGTTACGCTTGCGCACACTCTCTACCTGAATTAGTTTTTGATGCTGCTGCATTTGAGATTGACGCTGCTGGTTAAGTGGTGCACTGTTACTGCTATTACTTGATATTTCCGATGAGCAACGTAACTCACTGCCACCATCCATGCGCTGAAAACTACCCAAACGTGATCGTTCATTACCAATGGTCCATTCCAATTGGCCAAGGACATCGCTTTGGCGTATAAGATATTGGGCATAGGCATGTACATCTGGACTAATTGTAGTGAGTGTTTGAACCAGATCTTTGAGAGCATCCACTTCGTAATTGAGAGCGCGTTTCGATTTCTTCTTCTTATGCGTAGAAATTTGATTTGGAGCCTGTGACTCGGACAATTCAACGGAACACTTCATTTGACCGGCTGATGGAATCACCGATGGCGGTTTATGAACTATGGGCACATTATTGCCTTGTACAGGCAAGTTATAGGTCATGGACAACGGATGCTTGGGCTGCAAGCAAACTGAGCGTTCGCCAATCATATTTGATGAAGATGGAGTAGTAGACGGCGTTGGCGTAGATAATGGAACAGTTGTCACTGAAGTTGGGTTTGTGTGCATCAATGGCACATACATTCTCATAAATTGAGTTGCTGCTGCTATTCCATCCGTTAGATTTCTAGGCTTTGTCATGTCATCTCGCGTTTGCTGCAGGCGCAGGGCTAATATCTGGGAACGGCGCCGCAGCATTTCGATTGTTGTTATAGTATTAGAAGCGGCAATGGATTCAGATTTGCTACCAGACCCAGATACAGGACAGGGACTCACATCGTCCTCATGGAGCGAATTGGGATTTGTTATGTTTGTACCGTTTCCATCAGAACTGCTGTCCCTTCCACTTTCTCCTTCCACATCCACGCTTGAGCTTTCCGACATTTTTTTCTCCGCTTTATTTCGTCGTTCCGAATTGTTCCTAATTTTTTTTATTCCGTTTAGTTCCTGATTTTCTTTTTGAGAAAAATTTTTTGGTTTATCGTGTCAGTGTTGGTAAACGGATAATGTATTGACAAGATGTCAAAAATGACGTTACCTGATTGTTTGAATTTATGCCTACCTACCATAATTTACAATTCGCGATCTAAACAAAAGAGAAAAATTCCAGAACATTGACAGTTTAAAGTTTTGACAATCAGTAAAGCAACCATTAATATCTATCCAAAAAATTTAGATGCACTGGTAATTTTTACTTTTTACGTATAGTAAGATCTATCTTACATTGCCAAAAAAAAATTTAATATTATTGTGAAATTAAACCGGATACGAAAAGGGAAACCACCTACTATTCAACTTCAACTTACCAGTAAGTATTCAGCAGTTCACGGTAGTCTTTTATGCGTCCGACAAATATTTCTTCACGGTTGTCCACAAATTTACTGCCTAATAAATTTTCAAAAATTTTAGTAAGGAATTTTCGATCCAGCACGGTTGCTATATTTCATGCAATTAGCTTTAACTTTATTTAGTATTGATTAACGTTAAATTTGCGAACTGTCCCGTAAATAAACTTCGGGTACTTGTTAGCATTGACTTTATTCAGTATGGACTAACGTTAAAATTAATAAACACTGAAAAATATAAATAAATTTTTAAAATAATAATATTAAAAATTATATATTTTGAGATTCTAATCTGTGCATCCCAGAACTTTGATTTGTGGCATTCATCGACATCGAAGTCTTGTTTTTTTAATCCAAAATTTGTTTTTGAATTGCTGGAGTTTTCGAATGTCACGAACAGCTGATAAATTTAATGAATATTGGAATATCTTAATTATATTTTACTAACTTTTTTTGTTGGTATTTTTTTTAACCACGGTCACACTTCCGAAAATTCAGCTATTCGCGCCTTTTTTCCCCCAGCACATTGTTCCCTTTCCATTCGCTTCAATAATAAGAAATGAAAACGATTTAAAATGTTTGAAATTCATTGAATAGCTGAAATGAGATTTATTAAATGGTGACTAACAAAAATCAATTTAATTAAAAGCTAAATAGCGTGTGTGCTTGAGGTTGAGCTTGTGCCAGTGTGTGTGCGTGTGAATGAAAGTAATTTAAGGTACACACCAACAATAATAACAACAACAACAGCAGCAACCAAATCCCGAATCATATTGTATTATTATTGCTTCTTAGTTAATATTATAGATATATTATATAAAACTATACTTTTCCCAATCTTCCCTTACGCCTCCACAAAATGTTTGTTGCAATTTTATGAGTTTGGCTTTTGTATTTTACCCTGCTTACTTACATACATACACACACACACATATATATATATATACGCATACATAGAGATACACATACATGCATACATACATATGAAAAACACCACACACACACGCAAATAAGTTCCCAGAGCAGCGAAATTCCTGAAAAGAAAATGACTGATGCTGATGTCAATTGTTTTGCAAGTGAGTCTCCAAGAACGCCACCAAAAAATGCCCAACTGGATTTGGAGCCAAGCTCACCATTTGTGTTAAGAGCCCCAGCCAGTGCGAAATCCAAGCTAATATTACAAAATATGGAGGAAGTATTAAATACGGTGAAGCAGAAGCATCGCGAAAAGCATAAACGTAAACGGGAAGAGAAGCGTCGAGCAGCAGCGGAAGCGGCAGCTGCAGCAGCAGCCGCCGTAACAACCCAAATGGATGAGAAGACTAAAGGAAAGCCCCAACCCCTTAGAGAGAAGGCCACCCAGGAGAATGGCCTCAGCTGTACAGGTAGCAGCAATAATCTGCCCAAGAAGCCAACAGAATCACTTGGACAATTACCTGCTGCTGTAGCTGCTGGTGCTGCTGCTGGTCCCAAACCGGCCAATGTATTTGAACTAATGATGAAGGCCCGCAATCGCTCATTGGGTGTCAATGAGGGAGCCATCAAGGAGTTACCTTTAAACGATACTGAAACTAGTGAAACGCCGTCACCCAAATTAAGCAAACGCAAGCAAATGCTTCAGGATTGGAATGATCGTAAAGGTGGTGCCAAAAGGCGTTTGGCAGAGGAACAAAGAGGTGAATTTATTGATCAACAATTGGACAAGAGAGCAAAAAGGTTAGTTCCCATTAATACAATTGCATTAATTATTTATTTACTGAAATTATTTTGTAATCATAAAATCCTATTTTAGATTTAAGAAAATGCTTACTCAGGAAACGCCTGCAGTTGATTTACACTCGACATCATCGGCTCCTACTTTGCCAGCCACAAAACGTGGTCGTGGTCGTCCACGCAGACGTCGTCTCAGCTCTGTGGATAATGATGCAGCACAGGAGCAGGAACAGTCACCTACTCCGGATCAACAAACAGTGGAATTTCTAAGCAAATTATCTTCGCCAACAAAAAAACGTGATAGCCTTTTGGGTTATTTTGCCAAAGTTGAGACACCCAAAAATGTGGCATTAAAACAAGCGGCGGCATCACTTGAAACTCCACCCCAAGAAACACCCAAACGTCGTCCACGTCGATCAATAAAATTGGAACCAGAGGCAGTACCATTTGCCGAAACAGCTGCCCAATCCGTTGTCACATCTACACCGTCTGGACGACCAAGGCGGTCATGTGTCAATAAGGCACGCTATGATTATGATCTAGAGATAAGTCCAACCAAGTCACAGGTGGTTGCCAAAGAAGACAACTCCATAGAGATAATTGATTTGGACAATAGTAATCCGTCCATTACACCAAAAAAATTGGCACCATTATTTGTTAAGCAGTTGCCCAAACCCAGTCCAGATCCATCGATATTGAAAGCACGCCAAGATTTTCTACATTCTGGAGTGCCCGAGAGAGTACGACAAGAGCAGAGTCGCCAAAAACAATTGGAGCAACAATATGAAGAGAATTATGAGCTATTCCCACGCATTGCCCATGTTGGTTATCTAAATTATAATACCCTAGCTATAGATTTACCTAAACCATGGTCATGGAGAAGGGAAGATGAGAAAAGAGATGCTGCATTAGTTATTAATAAACCGCATAACAGATTGTGTGATCATTTTGAGGAGAAGAAGCAACATATTAACTATGCCACTCTTCCGCCCTTGGACAATAAACGTTCCTTTGTCAAACTATGGAAAAATGAATTTGATCGATTTCCCACATTTAAATGTTATAATCAAATGCGTGAAAAATATCGACATTTTAGTGCTATGGATTCGGATCAAGATACCCAGCAGGTTGGTGAATCCTTTGTTGTAACGCGACGTTCACGAAGATCAATGGAACAGCAACAACAACAACAAGACAATATGGATGAAGTAAAACCACCAACAGGAGCACCAAATGGTGAACTTTTATTCACCGAAAAGTACAAACCTTTGCTATTCGAACAGGTTCTTGTGAATTTAACTCCCGTACAGGAGTTAAAAGAGTTTTTATCTAGCTGGAGTAATGGCGGCAATGGTGGACGAAGAAATTCTCAAGATGATCTAAACTATGATACAATGGACTCAAGCAGTTGTTCCATGACCAGCAATAGTAACAGTAATACAATGGTCCTTGTTGGACCCTCATCCAGTGGCAAAACAAATGCAGTTTTTGCTCTCGCCAATGATTTAAATTTTAATGTTTTAGAAATAAATGCAGGAATGCGTCGAACGGGAAAGAAATTAATGCAGGAGTTGCAAGAGGCAACACAATCGCATCAGATACGAAAGGATAATAAATCTGCTCGTGGTAAAGGCGGAGGAAGTTTATTACAAAAAATGCAAAAATCATCATCATCAGCAGCAGCAGCGGCAGGAGGTACAAATGGAGGCGATTTATCTAATACTTCTTCATCGCAAGAGGTGAGAAAATCTCTCATACTTATTGAAGATGCTGATATATTATTTGATCAACATGATGCTGGATTTACCGATGCCATTTATACCCTGGCCAATAGTTCCAAACGTCCTGTCATTGTTGTTGCCACCAATCCAAATTGTTCGCATCTTCAGCGTTTAATGCAACAGAATTGTATTTATTTCCATTCGCCAAATGCTTTGAATATCTCACGATTTCTGGCAGTACTCTCGCTTATGGAGAATTGTCCCATTGAATTGGATGAACTGGTCTCTCTCTATCTATATAATGCTCAAAATTTGCGCAAAACTTTAATGGAATTACAATTCTATATACAAAGTGGCGGTGATCCAACAAAAGATAAGACTGATGGAAGATCATCAAGTGGAAGATTATCCAAATCGCCAATTAAGTCACCCAAATTGAGTACAGTCGATGGATCGCATATACATCAAAAACTTTTTGAGTTTTATACTAGCTCACAGAATATACAATATCGTATACCCTTTCCATTGGATTTTCAATTATTACGTTTAAATCTTGGCGATTTGTTAAGAGGCAGCTCTGCCCTAGCAGAACCAACGGAAACGAGTGAAATAAATCGTCTGAAGCGTAAATCACGTTCACCGAAAAAGGCTTGGCTAAATAGTGTTAGCCAAAAGAAGCAAATGACACCATTAGATACGCTAGCTTCGTTCTATGATAATATATCAATAGCCTCACAAATGGATGCACATACAGATCATAGCGATAGGCTTCAGCCACATTTAACAGAGGATATATCACATTTATTGGTAGAGCAGGCTCTGCTTACGGGTCTGGCCATCAAAGATGATTGCCCATACAATTTATTTGATAAACCAACACAAAGGTAATTTTTTTTGAAAAACTATTCCCCTTAATATGTCAATAAGAATTAAACTACTATTATTATAAATTTTCTTTGGCTTACAGAACGACATTATGCGATCAATTGGGTAATTACCAAATGCGTACTGCCACTAGTCGATCCTTGGACTATGAGCCCGTATTGCGTTCAATATGCCGCAGTGAAAGGGAACGTGCAACGCAGGAGCGTCGTTCCAGTCGTTTTTATCATTATTTACGCAATCATTTGGTGAATGTCACCAGCTTTTCCATGGAATCCTGCGAAGCAGTTTGTCATGTACTCCAAAACTCTGAATTACAACCAAACACTTAGGAAATGCAAAATAGAATATATATATATGTTTTTTTTTTTATCTACCCAATACCCATAGGGTAATATAGGGTAAGGATCTCCAAAATCTCTATGATTCCCTCACATTTCATTTACATATATTTATGATCTAGATCAATATTCAATAGTCGTATCTAGATGTCTGTCTGTCTGACTTTCTGTCCGTTGCATCTTTATGCAAATGACTTGTTTGCTATGTGTCGCCAGGTGGCGACACAATATCCATAAAAAAAAACCCTGAAAGTGAGTGAGATAGCATACATTTTCAAATTGAGAAAGGTTAGGAGAATTCGAGAGTATCCCAGAAGTCGGTATACCGGCTTATTAAACAACAACAAAAAATATACAAATTGAAATTTTCTTCTTATATATATATATTTTTTTAAACTATTCTTCATTTGTTCCTCTGGTTGGCAATTTATTTCTTCTTTCTAGTTGTAGTAGTTGGATCTTCTTAGGACTAGTAAATGAAATATATATATATATATCTATAAAAAATATTTTCCTAATTGTACAATATTAGTTAAATCGAAGAGTTAATGCTAATTAAACTAAACGACCTGAGCCAATATTAAATAAATCAATTAATGACTTGTAATTGACAAAAAAAAAATGTTTAAATTATGAATCTAACAGCAACAGAAGCCGGAACTCTTTTTTGCCTCCATGGGAGATGCAGCAGGAAAATCACCATTAGATGTGGGACTACTAT
Organism: Drosophila emarginata; assembly: GCA_037075365.1. Classification (NCBI taxonomy): domain Eukaryota; kingdom Metazoa; phylum Arthropoda; class Insecta; order Diptera; family Drosophilidae; genus Drosophila; species Drosophila emarginata. The sequence continues at coordinate 7,747,913 of JBAMCD010000296.1, forward strand.
CCTTCGTTGGTTGTGTTTGTATGGGTGTTGGCGTTGCGGATGCCGGTGCCACTTCACCAATTTTGTACTGCTTTAGATCCTTTTCAGCATCAGATGAATGTCCGGCTTTATTAAAAGCTTTTGTTGCATCTTTGCCACCGTATTCCAATAGCACTTCACCGCCGCCAGGATGATCATCTAAAAATTTGGACACATCATAGACATTTCCTTTGATAATTAACCAACAGGGTTTTCCGTTTTTGCCATTCTGTTGGGTAATTTGCGACAATTCGTATAATTGTGACATGGCCGCCAATAAAAAGAATTTCGCTGAGATTTATATATATTATCTTCCGTTTGAACTTCTCAGTTTGCCTTTCTGTTATAGACTGGACGCGTGCCTTTGCCGTAACTCAACAACATTAGTTTCCCATTTGTTCTTTTCTTGATTTAATTGATAATGAACCCCTAAACGTTTATCGTTCAACGATTTTAATCATGATTGGTAACTGGCTCTACAAGCAAGTACACTATGATTATTCGACTAGGTAAACGATTTGCGGTTCTGGTTCTGTCTGGGTTGTCCCCCTATCATATATTGATAAGAAATACGTGACAATTTCACGTTGTCCAAATGTCTCACAAAACACATATCTATAAGTTTAGACTGAACTTCATTCAATTTCTGCCAATTCATTTAAGCCAAAAAAAATATTGATCCAACACTTTGTTTTTTCCTGCGTTCTCACATTATTTATTAAACAAGTTTTAGTCAATCAATCGACATGGGCAACTTCTAAACGCCATTATATTTTGATTCATTTTTTGCCATTATCTTTATAAATTTCCAACGAATCATCATTCTCTTGTTCGTGTCAAATATAAAGAGGCTAAAATGGTTTTGGGGGGGAATTAATTTTATGAATCATTTAACAATCCGTAATGCTATCACAGATACTCTCGTATCTGAGTCTTTTAGGTAATCACTTTATATATATACCCTTACAGAGTCGGTTAAAAATTAAAAATTTGAAGACGAAAATAGTAAAGTTTTGATCCCTTATTTATGACGTCAGCCGATTATTTTTCTTTTAAATAAATTTAAATTATTTTAGCTAAGTCGTGAGACATTTCTTGAAATCGCAGGATCACGCTATATATATATACACATATGCATATTCCGATTATCATCACATATACTTAAAGTCAAGGGATTTTGAATAGTTTATTTAAGCCATTTAATCTATAACAAAAAGCATAGAAACAGTCAGTTTGAGTTTGAAATTATAGTTGTCCCTATTATCTACTCTATCGCACTATAAGTACGATAGTATATATGTATACTTACTTTAAATTGGTTATTCAAATAATGAAAAAACTTTTATTTATTGGCTTTCAAAGTTATATTTCTATATATATTTTGGAAATATATTTTAATTTGCTTTCGTTTTTTATTTTTTGTGTTTTTTTTTCTTTTATATGAGACAACAACAATAATTGGTATTTATTTGTATTTAGATATATATACTATATATATATATATATACATTTATGTATGTATATATAGATATATATATATATATTATATTTTAGACGTTTTGCTTAAAAATTTCGCTAATTTTTAGTGCAACTTTGCTTGATTTTTGACTGCGTTTTTTTTTTGTTTCGTTTTGTTTAACTGGAAAGGGGGAGATACATTACTCAAAGTGTTATTTATACTTTAATTTAATATTATAATTATTATTATTAAATTTTAAACACAATGATTTTGTTATGTGTGTGTGTGTGTGTGGTAGGTGTATGTATGTGTGTGTGTGTGTGTATTTACATTATAAATATCAGTCGACGGCTTCGCATTTTGAAAACGCAGCTCGTGTGCGTTTCAATTTTTCTTAATTTTTTTTATTTTTTGCTTAATATTCCATTTGTATCTCTTATTATTATTATTATATAAATATAAAATGTAATGATTGTAGACATTTTGTGTTTTTTGTTTGAATTTAAAAATTTAATTGAAATTAATTTTGTTTTTCGTTTTTTTTTTTTAAATTCATAATTATAGTTTTTATGTATATATATGTATATATATATATATATATGTATGCGTTTGTTTTTATATATATGTTTATTGTTTTTAGTTTAGTTGCTAAACATAATTCGTAGACGTTGATCATCGATTTCATTTAATTATTATTTTATTTCATTTTATTTTTAGAATTTAAAAAACAGTTTTGGAGGTAGTTTTAAATTAGGCCTGTACGTAAAATTATAGAGCAGTTCAGTTGTTGCCTACATTTTTTGTTGGTGTTTTATTTATATTTTTTTTTTTGCTGGACTTGCGCATTTTATGTTTAATTCAATAATTAATTACTATATTTTCGTTTTTCTTTTATTCTTGTTTAATTTCTTTTGCTTGTTATTTTGTTTCCCAATTTTAGCTTGATGCTATATATTTTGTTTGGTGTTTTTTTTTTAACCTTTTTTGAATTCTGTAATATATTGTTGTTGTTGTTTTATATATATATATATTTTTTGTTTTTAGCATAGACATTGAGTTAAGAGATTTGATAGGATTGTTTAGTAGAGAGTTATACCATTTATTTTCAGCTAAATTTTTGTTATTTAATGGTTCGTAAGTTGTTGAAACCATTCTTTCGTTTTGCGTTTTTATCTGTTTTTCTTTCCTCTTGTTCTTTTGATTGATTAATTTGTTTAAAGTACTTACTTAGCTGGAAATTTTAATAAATTATTGACAAAAAAAGGTATATATATACTTTTATATATATGTGCGATTAACTTTCTAATGACTTGGCCAACATTTGCTAAGAAAAAAAAAAACAAAAAAAAAATTGATTTATATATTTAAATTTCGGTTTTTCAATATTACAGCCCCAGGGCGCAGTCTATAGCCACTATATAGTTATCGATAGCAGATAATAGTGGTAGGCAGACGACAGGCAGGCAACCCACTATTTAGTGCAGAATTTTGTTTACGTTTGCGTTACATGTAGATAGCTATCTACATAGATGCGAATTTATGTATTTGAATTGGTTATTTTCATTTCACTTCTTTTCTCATCTTAGCAAAAAAAGAACACAAATAAATTTGTCTACAATTTGGTTTACATAGATTTCATATTTGTCGTTTCTCTTCATTTTGTTTCTTTCTTTCATTTGTTTAAACATTAGAATTCCGTTAGCAAATATACAAAATACAAATTCAATTGAACTAAAAATTTGGGCCATACATTTTCTTTATACATATATATTTATATATAATATGCATATATATAAAGGGGCGGGTTGGGGATTTTTTTTTTAATTTTTGTTTGCTTTTTTGCTTTCTTCTTTTGGATAGAGTATAGTTAAGAGTTGATTTTTCGTTTCGTTTTGTCGTAAAAACTAGAGTTATTCAAATAATCATAAAATTACATATTCTCTTATATTGTGTGTGTGTCTCTTACTTTTCTTTGTTTTTGTTTCAATTTTTGTTTTGTTTCTTTTTTCATATTTGTTTTTTTTTTACATGTGACAAATGGAAATGATGATACAAAATAAAGATATTTATCTGTGATTTACAAGAGAACCAAAAAACAAAAAAAAAAACACATTATCGCATAAAAAAAAATTTGATTGTTTAATAAACATTTACAAATTAAATTCTGACTAATAAACAGTCTTTTCGTACCAAAAACGTTGGCGAAACGTTTTGGCCCACAGACCTACCACAAAAATAAATCTGTTAAAATATTTAACATAAACTAATATTAAGAAATATTTTAAACGGGGATGCGTAGGATGATGCGCGGGAAAAGGGGGCCCATCAATTTACATATCGGTTATATCGCTTAAGATTTCGATCAGCATTTTAAGCTGATATTATCAAGACTTCCGAATTAAACGGGTAATGCATACATTTGGAGTTTCGTTTAACACTTGAGAGTAAAACAAAAATGTTAATAGTTTTTGTTAAATATTTCAAAGTTAAATTTGCTAAGTTCAACGTTTAACAGTTAAGAATTCATAGTTAAACGGTTATGCCTTACACATGTGCGTATTCTATAAAGGATTAACCGTTTGAGAGAAATAAAAAAAAAAACTTGATTTCATTTGGCCCCCGGCACGCTCCCGATCCCCAAAGGGGTTGGTAATTAATAGTAAACTTAACATGAGCTCAGTTATGAGTTAACCCCACAGTGGCTTATTGTTGTTGTTGTGGAAGAAGAGGAAGACGTTTCGCAGGTTGCCGCTGATGTAGTGCTCTTGAGTAACTGCTGCAGGCCAGCACCAATAGGCACAGATACGGATAATGGTGGTGTGGGTATTCTCTCTGGCGTAGTTGCACCACCACTTGCCCCCGTAGCTGTTGTTAAGGTGGTTAACAATTGTGTGCTGGGTCCCAATCCGGCATAAATATGATGATTGCTAGATGGACTCGATGTGATTCCAGAGGCAGGATTAGTGCCATAACTGCATGCCGTACTTTTAAGGCTGGCTGCATTAGAGATGGGTAGTGTTGGTAGTGGTACAGCCGCCAGCGAGGATGCTGACGATGATGTGGACACACAGCACGATGATGAGGCCAACGAGGATGCCGATGACGACATAGAGGCGGATGAGGCTAACGATGGCTGTTGACTACTTGCTGTCGCACTACTTGTTGTACAGGCGGATGCAGCTGCCACAACCATTGAAGTGGGTGATTTAGGGGAACTGATGCGTGAGAAGAACTTGGTTATGGCATTCGGTTTGGACTTGGTCGAACTGGATGCGGCAGCAATGGCAGCCGATGATGATGATGATGACGACGACGAGGAGGAGGAGTAGGTGCCACCAGTTGATGCCGCTTGGAGTGTGGTGAGACGATAACTGCTCGAACTGCTGCTACTCCCAACACATGTGTTTTGTTGTTCGGGTACATCTCTTACTGTCTTATTAGGCGGTGGCTTTGTATATGAACGTGTGATTTCCGATTGCTGTGTGTGAAGGAAAAGAAAGAATTATTACTATTAGTATTTAGATTTAATATTTATGCTTATTTCTTTTCTATTGTACTAACCTGATAGCTACTTCTGATCTGCAGATGCCTATCCTGCCCGTACTCGCTGTCCGGCAGTGGTACATGATGTGGACAGCGTGGCGTTTGCTGTTGTTGCAGTTGATATTGGTAATGTTGATGATGATCATTGCTATGGCTCTGCAATGATGAGCCACATGAAGACATGGATGAGGCGGTGGAATTGCAGCTAAGATCACCCTTAAAGCTCCCGCTGCCTGTGTTGCCATACTTGAGGGTGGTGGCCTCGATGCCACCTCTGGCCACATTACTACTAATACTATTGTTGTTGTTGCTGTTATTATTATTATTGTTGCTGTTGCTGCTATTGTGATTGCCTGCCAATCCGCTCAAGCTGTGCTGTAAACCTGCAGATGATGTTGCTGATGTGGATGATGATGGTGGTGATGATGACGCTGATGCTGGAGTTGTCATGCGTGGTTGTTGCTGGTGGGAGGAATGTTGTTGCTTGTTGCTGTGATGATGCTGCTGCTGTTGTTGCTGCTGCTGTTGTTGTTGCAAGAGCTCGACACGCACTCTACATCTAAATTGATCCCTGCATATATTAAATAGATATCGATTAGAATAGATCCTATTGCAAATGTATAGAGAATCTTACCTTTCATCGGATGAGGTGCGGGTCGGAACGCCGAGCCGCTCCATTCCCGCGCAGCCGGCCGTCTGTACCGATAGCATCTGTAAATAAAAAACAACAAAAACAAAATACTTATTAGTACTTGTTGTTAAACATAAAAAGTAATTACCATCCGTATAATTCTACTTTTATCTTATATATTTATTAATATTCTATAAAATTAGTTAATATTACTTGATTTCTTTGTTTAAACACCGTCTCGATTCCTAATGTTAATTATCTTTCGTATTTTCCTCCATCATCACCATATCATCCTGACAACTGGCCACTTGTTCAAAGGTTTGAAAGCACTCGGTCATTAACCATCGTTTGGAAACTAGACGTTTAAAATTGTCATTTTGCAAAATTGGATCAGACACGGGTGACACACAAAATCGTATATGGAAATCCAATTGACTAAAATCGAGTTTTTTTAATGGCCTTATCATTAAATGTCCAAAGTAATGCATATCCTTACGTAACACAAATGATTGTTCGACAAACAGTAGAGTTTGATGCCAAAGTAGTTTGGCGGACAGATTTAGATAAGGATTACAACTTAGTTTCAATGGCAAATGGGAACGGCTGAACTCAACATCAAAGTAGAAGAGAAAACCGTCTAAATAGCCTTCTTTGTTTACTTTTAATTGAATTCGTCGATCAACATGCAAGTCCTCTTTGCCAACTTTTAGCAAATTTAAAGCAAAAACACGGTGAGCCATTGTTAGTAGTACATCGCCCTGTGTACGGACAAAACGTGGTTCCGCTAAGGCATATTGTCGCATAGCGTTCATATTGAAGCCATTGACAGCCAACCACCAATTGCAAAGATTTTCTTTTAGCTGACGTTCCGCAGATCCCATTATATAGAGCGAAGCAAGATCGGGTAGAATAAAACCATTGGATTTTAGCCAACGATCCCGGGCATCAATCACTTCAATTATATCCGAATCAAGGAACAAACATTGACCCATCCAACAGCATACAATACCATCAACTTTTTCTGGTAATTGTATCTCTGAAATGCGACCGTTTAGGACCTTAATGACTTTTTCATAGTGATTCTCTTTCACCACCAATTCGGCATAACGTGCCGCATTGGAGTGATCAACAGCGTAAACCCGCTTGGCTCCAACTCGTGCAGCCATAAGAGCTAATGTGCCTGGGCCACAGTGTAGAACCAAAATAGTGCTATCCTTAAAAAGATGCCGATTTATTTCCATGGCCTTCTGAAAGAAATCCATATGAACGTAGTCCTTTTGCGATTTTCGCATATTGTCCAAATGTGCGGCAGGATCTTTTCGAAAATCTGCCGAAGTCATGCGATCCACTACTTTTAGTTCCTTTGGAACTGCACGTGGTGGCGTTGCCATCTGACGACTGGGCCGCACAGTGTTACAACCATTATTGCCTGGGATATTAGCCTTAAACTGATGGTGCTTTTTTTTGTGATTAGTTGGCATAGAGAAGCCTATGTCAAGACTTCGTCCTATGGAGTTTTTTATAGTAAGTCTATTTAGCTGTTCGGCCTGGTTTCCCTTTGGCATGTTTATAAAAATAATTATAAATAAAAAAAAACTACAAAAGCGACAAAAACCAAAAGAAAGCTTCGAAGAAGAGAATTAAACCGATTATTCGATAATCGATAGAGCGCAACAAGAGATGGAAAATATTCAACTTTTAGTTTTCAGCCAACAAATGTTTCCAGTTCAGATTTTCTACTTATTACGAGATATAGATATTAAGATAAAGGGGAGCTCAAAGGCAGAAAAAAATAACAAACGATAAACAAATGCTAGAACGAAGGCAATGCAATCTGCATGTCGAGCTAGATTTCATACTTAAAAAAACTGTTGAAAATAAATATTTTTACGTACATTAATTATTATAAATTATTTTTTGATAGTTTTCTAACTTTTTCAAAAATAACCATGAAGTTTTTTCATCTCTATTAAATGCTAGGCACTGTCTTTTTGCAACGGTTAATTTGTTTTGTTCTTTTCAGTGTCGGCCATTTTGGGTAGTTTCAGCTATGTATGTATGTATTTATGTGTATATATGTACATACATATGTATGTACATATATTTGTATGTATGTGTACATACATACATATATGTATCTATTTGTTGTTTGACTGTTTCATCAAGTTTGTAACATTCCTCTCGCTTTACTCAGTATAAATTGCAAACATGATGATGTTCCACATTCCGTTTTTATCTTCCTCCCCTTACATGACGCGCCTCACCTGGCGATTGATGTGTTCAAGCAAGCATGACAAAAATGACAAATCTCTACTCTGGCCACACAAAAACTGAAACAAAAAACAAAAGCAAAAACAAAAAAACAAACAAAAAGTATTTTTGTCGGCATTCAACGGCAGCTGTGAGACGACGACGGCGACTTTGTAAATTATAAAAATATGCAAAATGCAATTTTGTAAATTGCAATTGCAAGAAAATTACATGCCAAAGCCTTTTGATTTGGGTGTCTACGTTGAGGGCCATTTCTCTTTTTTTCTTTTGCTTCGTTTTACACCTAGTATCCTCATGGGTTTTTAAGGTGTATTAGATCTCCAAAGTGTACATATGTACATATGTATGTATGTATATTTATATGCATATGTACATATAACAGATAGTAGCAGCCATGTAATGCATTTTTGAAAATTCATATATATGCAAATGTACATATGTATATGTACACATACATATGTATGTATGTATGTATGTGTATGTATGTATGTACTATATACATACATACGTTTTATTATTATACAGGGTATGCTTAAAGTCGTTGCATCAACATCACTAACGGAATTTTTGTCTTGTTTTTGTTTTGTTGTTTTTGGTAATCCGAGTACAACATATCAAATTAGGTTAAAATGTTTACTGGAGCGCATATTGCACATGAGTGGTGAGATGGGGGATGGAGGGTAGATTGGCAATAACCTCATTTTGGGTTTTCAGACTCTGACGTAAGAGAAATGTTTTCCCATCTGTTGTCGTTGTTTGTTGTTCTTGCCTTTTTTTCTTTCACTTTTTTTTTTCTTTTTTTGGGTGACATAATTTTATACATTCTGTTTATCTTTCGGCCTTGCCTTGAATCCTTGACTCCTTTTTTTTGGTTTCGGCAACTATTTCAACCACCAGCTGTTTATATGCTATGTTTCTAAGCACTTTGCCCCGCAATCCCCTCTTTTTTGCACCTTTCCACACTTTTGGTTTTTGTGTGTAATTGAAATAAATTTATGCAGGTCTCTTGCATGTCTGGTGCGTGCGTCTGGCATAGATAACGGTTATTATGAAAGCTCTCACACGCCTAGGCTAATGTTAACGCCTCCTACACACATACAATCATACATACATATGTATGTACATATAACAAGCACACACACACACACACATTCATTTTAATAATCAATTTGAATTATTCATTGGCTAACGGCGGCAAATAAAATTCGATTAAACACACACCGCCGCTGCTGCTACTTCTGCTGCTGGCTGCTGCCATTAAAGAACGCCTTGGGTTATTAGCGGCAATTGTGTTTTCTCTTTCCTGTGTCTCCCCTCTCACTCCGCATTGGCGTTGGCTTCAGCCTACACAATGTCTCCATCTTTGTTCTAAATGGATGCCGACTAGACCTTGGAAAAGACGTAAACGGCAAAGAGGAACGGGACAAGCTTAAGTATGTAATACTTCGCACAGAAAAACTTTATATTAAGAGTAGGTACAGTAAAAATTACTACTAAAGGCTATGTATGTATATATGTACATATATATGTACATATATTATTTTATATACTACTACTATTCAACGGCTTCTAACATATTAAAAAAATAAAGAAATTGGTATTGTTGACCATTTGTTAAGGCTTAACATGTGCCCACTGTACATACATATGTATGTATGTATGTATGTATGTATGTATGTATATATGTACATACAATATGCTTGGTTTCATTCATAATGCTGATTTGTTGAGATGAAAAATGAGCTGGAGATGTCAGCGTATAGTCAGTTAGCCTAGGCAAGCAACAATTTGTCAAAGTCTTCACATTTTACCACCGCCCACGCCCCGCTGATGTACCTGGAAGCTACATAAAATCTTAAAGCCACAATCTAAAAGCCGCCTTAACAACTTTGGCCGCGTCGCAGCATTTGCGGTTTTGCCCCTAATGAGCTTTTTGGGCCAAAGCCAAAGAATCCACGAAAATTCCATATGTGGGTGTACTATGGAAGAGCCTAACCACTGCCACTGCCACAAAACCACATAGAACGTTATACTTGTGTATGTATGTATGCATGTATGTATGTACATATGTATATGAATGTATGTTTGTGTGTTTTTAGAAGTGAAGGTAAATTCGATCTCAAGGCCAGGCGACTACTGCAGATTCAATACGCAAATTCAAAGATAAATAAATAAAATGATTGTTTTCCTTTTGTTTGTTTGGATTTGGGAATCATTTAAAGTCAAATAGAGAGACAAAAGATGATGGAGAAATTGAATTTGTCTGGGCCCATTATAATAAAGACATCATCAAAATTGGCAGTCAGTTGAAGAAGAAGAAGAAGAAAAAGAAGCAAAATAAAGAAGAAATGTTTTTTGGGCAAGTGATAAAAATTGAATGCCAAAATGAGACTCAGACGTGCTGTGCATTCAGTAAAACACAGACATTGCATAACAACCCAGAGCCAGTCATCAGATATGTACACACACACACACATACACGCATAGAAATGTATGTATGTATGTGTATACATAGAAGATGATGAGAAGGATGTTACATAACACAAACACACACATACATTTACACAATATGGAGGCGTAAGCAATTTAAGGATGTCTGTGTCCGTACTGTTGCGTCAAGGACTTTTATGCGAAAACTCAAACTTTTGCAACTAAAGTGGACGAATGAGGCTGGGGTTGGGCCCCGGCACGGCTCAACTGTCTGTCTGCTTTGAGCCCAAAAGGGAATGCTAGAAATACTGTTAAAAGGCATGGCGAAAGAAAGAAAGAAAGAAAAAAAATGACAAAATAAAATGAAAGAAAGAAAGAAACAGAAACTTTCGACACGTGTCTCCCTTCTTTTTGCCTTCGTTATTGTAACTACACTGCAAGAAAATCGCCTCGACTGTATGTATGTGAATGTCTGTGCAATTTTGAACAATTTCATATTGCGTCAATAGATTCATTTTTGACATTTTGACACATTATTAAAATTGCGGTCTACGTGTATGCATATCTTATGTATGTATATGTCTACTTCCGTTGTCTGACATTCACCACAAACTTTAATCAGAGATTAGTAATCATTTCTTGAAATTGCCATTTGTGCAAGTGTATTTTATTTCTAGACAGAAAGAGGGGGTGTGTACTGGGTGAAGTGGTATATGAATGTACATAGGTACTTACGGGTACAGAATGTTCCGGCTCGGTTGGCAAAAGTGTTGTTGTTGTTCCTGTTGCTACTGTTGTTGCTGCTGCTGCTGGTGCTACTACTACTGTTTGATCCTCTGACAATGTTGTTGATGTTGTTGTTAATGGCAGGGCCAGAGCAGCTGTAGAGGTAGCCTCGTCGTCGTCGTTATTACCCGTTACCAATCCACCAATTCCAATTGGCAGCCGTCGTTGCGATGAGCGTCGCTTGTGACGAATCCTGCGAGTCGTAGTACTGCTGGCCCCAATTGAGGTGGTATTGGAGGTGCTTGAGGAGCGGCGTAGCGCAATGATGGTAACAAATATTGTGCCGCAGGCCAAACACACCGATAAACCAATGGCAATTAGCAAAGTGGAACCTGGCAAAAAAGAAAATACAAAAAAAAAAAAAAAAAGAAACGCAAATATGTAAAATCAATTTATTGTTTTTATTTTATTTTTATTTTTGATGTATGTATATGTAGGTGGCCTAAAAAACGTACAGAAATTATTTGTTTCGTTACGAAATGTATTGTTTTTTGTTTTCAATTATAAATAACAGACTGTGCGGCAACAGTAGCGCAAATAACAATGAAAACGAAACGTACAAGGTGTGCGCCCTATAGACTATAGACCGAGAGCGGAACTGAGAGGGATAGGTGATAGACATGGGCGGTATGAGGGGGGAGGGGGCATATACGTATGCGTCTAGACTAGATAGCAGACGACTTAAGTGATACAAGCACACATGCGCAGAAAATTCAGCGCTGCTACTACGTGAATGTGGGCGAGAAACCGATAAACAAATAAGCAAAAGAAGGTCTCTCAATATGAAAGGAAAATAACGAATTCAATTGTGATTTCGAATACAAAAATACCCTGGAAAATCACTTACTTAAGTAAATTGTGATTGAAAGCACAAGGCACATTTGACTATAATAAATCAATCAACTGATCAATTATATTTCAAAAGTTCAATCTTGAAAGAGCTTATTGGTGAAACAAAAAAAGCTTTGTTGAATTGTACAAAATTGTGCCAAAGTGCAAATCTATGTAACTAACATGCCCCACTGTAACTATACTATCTTTAAACTTACATACAAACATATGTGTACATACATATACATACGTACAATTTAGTGGGTATTATACAGATATATCGCAATGAAAATTCCACCAGACAATGTCTGATAGAATGGCAGACAAACAGAGGCCGTCGCCTGTCGCGGTGACGGCGGTCGCAGACCCTGTAACCAACACAAATACATATTTACATTTATATCTACATACATACATACAAACAGTGCTAGTGTAAAATTGTACAGCGACTGTAGCGAAAATTGTGCACATGAGCGAAAAATGGTTAAATTTATAATTTAACTACATATACATACATATGTATGTATTTTCTTTTATTATGTTCGATTGATAATTCATAAAAACAGGAAAAATGTTATAGGTTACCTAAAGAAATATACATAGTACATAGTTCTTTAGTATTTGGGTTTTGTTTGTTAAATACGTATTTAAAAGTGAAATTCATCTCTAGCTATGAGAAATGTCTTTTAAACATTTAACATTATTTGTATGATCAAAAAATGATATACATACATATGTACATATACATACGTGTATAAGCAGGTACGTTAAAAAAAAGTTTTCTCCTAATGCTATATTTTCTTCAGTGTACCATTTTTAATTGAAACTCACTGTATATTTATATAGCAAGCGAAAGCTTGCGCAACAAGATTTTTACAACTATTCTACACAGACGACTGATATATGTATGTATGTACATACATACATACATACAATACATAAACGTACTCATTCATACGCACAAGAGAGCAGTAAATATCATGACTTGCTCTCTCACCTGATATACAGTTACATATTAAAATGGGCGCGCAATTTCATCAAGGCGAAAATGACGCAGCATTGTAATTGAACGTTCACACCCCCCATTCTCTTCTTCAACAAACAGCCCACTGTCCCCACAAGTAATCTACCCTTGCCTGTCGATGTCCTCTCAGTAGCTTTTCGTTTGTTTCCCTCTCATTATTGTATACATATGTACATATATGTATATGTGTATGTATTCATATTTCTCTCTCTGTTGATCACTGAATGAAAATGAAATTTGTATACATATGTACATACATACAAACAACCATACTAGACATGAAGTAAAAGGGTATATTAACGTCTTTTTGTATGTATGTATATGCAAGCACTTGCAAATCATATAGGCATTCATGTTTGTATGTACATACATTAAAATGTACATATGGATGTACATATGTATGTGTTTTTTATCAGCATAAACAGCTGAGCCAATCTACATACATACATAGATAGGTGTGTATTTCTTACCATGGCCGTAGAGAGGGGGCCGATGTTTGAACACTTTTTAATTTGTGCTACAGTCCCCAAATGAGATCCTAGAGTCCTGGTCCCCCTAAATGAGATTCTATATACGCCCTCGTTTCTCCCCGTAATTGTAACAAAAAAGGGAGTTTTAAAATCGATCATTAACTCTAAAATTTTATTCCTTAGATTTCCATCAATTTACTACCAATACTATCTGAATAGTTTTATTACAAATTTAAGCCGGCTCCTTCGCTTGAAAGCTTCTTGGCAGTATCGATAGTTTATCGATGGTTTTCACGATCACAGTGAAATCTATTGACTTTTGCATTGGAATGTGCCACCTCTAGTACTTGTTGCAGGGTATCGGTGCATCGACTTAATATACAGCAATTTTTTATTTTTTTAATGTAATTTGTGATTAAAACAAAACAACAACAGCAACAATAAAAAGAGAAATGCTGGGAAAAACAACAGCAACAACAACAATAGCAGACAGACATGAACAAATTATACGATGTACAGGTTTCGAATGCCAGACACCAGTGAGGAAAAAAAAAAACGTTAATCAAGTAAAATTAAAATGTTCATACAAAAAAAAATGTCAACCATGTCTGACTCTGACTCGTATTTGTTGTTGTTGTATTTACTGTCTGGCTCCAACTTTTACAACAAAAACAACAAGTGGAGGCACTTTAGACTTTTGCGCATTCCCAGCCGCTGTCACTCGCAGTTTTTTTTTTTTTCATTTTTTTCTGTGCCGCCTCAGGTGACTCAACCGGCTTAACGTTTATTGTTCATTGCCTTTTTGACTTTGTTTTAGATAACAATTTTTATATGTATTTTGCTTTTTAGTTTCACTGCAATTAGTAGTTGTGGGGGAGAGGAGCAGACGTTTGGAATAGGATGATGAAAGGCTACACACTCATACATATATATACAATGAATTAAAATGGAAAATTTCCAATGAATTTGTAAAAAATTAACAATATCCCACTGGACTTCAGTTATCATGTAGATTACACAATTCTATTTCACTTATTTCTGTGCACTCTCTTCTGAACTAAGACAAAAAGTAAGACGTGTTTTTTCACTACCAACTAACTTCTTATTCCTAAAGATCGTTCTTATCTAACGTAATATTATCTCTTGGTTCAATATCTAAACACTGCAAAGTTCTAAGCAAAATTCCATTATTATCATTAAAACTAAGATACTATTGTTGACTGATATAGACTGACGGAAATTGCGTCAAGTTGATCGGACATTTGGACCCTCGGTGCATTGCATGGGTTTTGCGTATTGTTGCGAAGTGTTTGAAAATTATAAATTTTAAAAGACTTGACAGACTTTTCTAATGAGTTTTCGCACGACTATGATAACATTTAACTAATGCAAATCACATGTTGTCTGACTAAGATGATTTAAAAAGTAACAATTTAAGTGAAATATGGAAAAGAAGCTTTAAATCGTAAAATGTAAGTAATGATTAATATATTAACATTTTAAATGAACGTGCATATACATATATATATATTTTTATTTATTTTTTGTGTCCGTATATACTTTTTAGTAACAAAAAGTGAAATGATTGAGTGC
The DNA here is from genome assembly GCA_037075365.1 of Drosophila emarginata. Lineage (NCBI taxonomy): Eukaryota > Metazoa > Arthropoda > Insecta > Diptera > Drosophilidae > Drosophila > Drosophila emarginata. The sequence goes on from JBAMCD010000296.1 coordinate 7,762,969, forward strand.
GTCTCATTGTCTATAGATATAAGGTACAATATGCAATCAGTCACCTGATCGTAATGACTAAGCGAAGAAAGAGAAAGGGCTACTTGGCAACTATGTATGTATGTGTCTACATGTATATGGTATAATATCGTATATTTCGCTTACTATTTAACACGTGCCAGACCGTAAAAGAAACCAAGATAATAAATAATGATGCCAAATGCAAATTTATCGTAAGACACAGACATACATACATACATACATATGTATGTATGTGTGTAGGAGTATTAAGAAAGAGATAGAGAGAAAGAGGAATGGTCAAATGGCTTGGCAACAAACTTGTACATTTACAAATCCAACTAAATCAAAATTTGTATCGAAATTTATCATGTTAAAGAAGATATGTATGTATGTACATATACATACATATATATAAATGTATGCATGTATTTGGGGTATACAAAGTAAAAATGATCTTTTGAAATAATCAGCCAATTTGTTGTTGCTCTTCTCGGTATACAATTGCAATTGATTAAGTTGAGTTGAGTTCAGTTCAGTTGAGTTAAGTTGAGTCGAGTTTGGGCACAATTTCTTTTACCTACTATATATACTCTATATAAGAATATTGTATTTATTAATTTAATGATTATGATGGCAATGCTAATGATGACAACAGCGCAACAGCGTCAAGTGCATTTTTTCGGGGTCCAAACAAAAATTTGAAAAGTAGAAGGCATTGACACCTTAATTGGATGTCAAGGTTAAATGTCGCGAAACTGAATTCTTTAACTAAAATACATATATGTATGTATTTGTATACATATGTATATGTACATACATACATACACATATAGATGAGAAAAAGGCATTATCATCAGCATTATGACTGAATGATGATAATACATTGAGATGACATTGAACTTGAACCACGAATAACCACCAAACGCCAGATGCGGTGTAGGTGTGATATTTATTATATAGGTGTATATACTTATTATATATATATATTCATATACAAAAAACGATCATGTTCATGATGAAATTTTAGTTAAAGTTTGCCTAAGAATTAGGAAATTAATTGTATCTAGACATTGTAGACAGCTGATAAACATTGCAGAAGAAGCACACAAAGCAGCTGACGTCAGTTGAATGTAAAGTACCAGCACTAGAATATACAAGAGAAAGAGGGAGAGAGAGAAATGGGGATAGAGGGAGACCGCATAGGCATAGCAATAGAAAAAGACAGAGAGCTAGAGAAATCTCGGCAATTTTCTTGACTTGGTTTTTTCTTTTTTGACAAAATTTCAAAACTTTACCCGTTAGGTTTGTGTGTGTGTGTGTGTGTGTGTGGGTGTGCGTCACACACCTCTAAAACCGAACCAACTCCCACCCGCCCCCACATTCAACCCTTCTTGTCCTCTTTTTTTTTTTCTAGAGATTTTTTGTTCTTAGCAACAGAGTAGACAAAGAGAGACGGCGACAGTGATAGAGCGAGGCAGAGAGCCTCAGAATGCAAATGAATGAAAAATGCAAAGCAAAAACAAAAAAAAAACCGCAGACAGAGACGACAACGGCTACGACGACGACCTCGCCCAGTCCCGGGCAGCGGCGGGCTGCTGCTTCTGTTGCTGCTGTTGATGATGAGTTTGCTTTGGCTCTGACTCTGTCTCTGGCTCTGCTCGTGCTTGCCGCCTGCCTGTGTGTCGTTTGACCTTTAGTGCAATTGCGATGCGGGGGTATGCGCGGGTCTGGGCTTTGATTTTTTGTTTGCGTGTATGTGTGTGTGTGTGTGAGTGTATGAGTATTTTCTTTTCATTTTTTTTTTTTTTTGCAAACTCATTAATTAATGGCAAAAAAATCACATGGCAGATTGTGTAAACGCTAGGTATGCGCAATTTTTTTGGATTACGTATACGCAGCGTAAACAGAAAATCAACGTTTTTTTTCCGTTTCAAAAGGTCATGTTACACCTCGCAAGGAATGCTCTAGGAATTAAAAACATTTTGAAAGCAAAAAAGGAATTAGTTGTGGCATAGTTACAACTCAAGAAGCATAGAATTTGTCTTGTCGAGAATGTGATAAATGTATATACATATGTATGTATGTACATATATATATAAATAAAGCAGAATAGAAGCTTTTTGAAATTGACTTCCAATTGTGATGTCCTGTCACTTAAATGTTAAATAATAACCTTAAAGCTTCGGTTTCAGTCATTTGCAGAAGTTCATAGAAGAATTCCGTTTATATATTTCTTTTAGTCAGTTCAACCAATTGATAAGATTCTGATTAATTTGAAATATAATATACTCCTTTTTACAAAGACTTGAACAAAGTTTCTCAGATTTAAATTAAGTTCTGTTTCTTCTATTTTTTCTTTTTTTTTTTGTATCGTTTCGGTTTCGTTATAAGGTTGCAAGAAGAGTTGTCTAGACTCGAGTGGGTGTCATGCCACCACCTGTTTTGTCTATTCAGCCAACAACTTGGCAAGACAATAAGTCGAGTCAGTCTCGGGCTTAACCCTCCACAACTATACGTATATGTATAGTATTGTATGTATGTATGTATATGTACATTGTACACTCCTCATCGCTACCTCTCCTTACACTAGTTGCAACATTGTGTCATACTTTGTTGATTTTTTGTTATTTTGTGCTTTGTTTGTTTGTGGAACTGCTGCTTCTTCTTTTTTCCCTATTTATTTTTGTTTCTTTTGCAATTTGTGATGGCTTCTGGTTCTTCTATTTACTTACTTCCACCTCCCCCTATAGCCTACATTACTCTTCCTTATCCTCCTAATACTTCTTCTTCCGTTCATTTGGTGCTGTTTTGCGCTTTGTTTGCTTTTCTGCCATGCAAATATTGATAGAGGCTTCGAAATATTACGCAAAAATTGCCTCTCAGTGAGATTCATATGGTTTAGCTGATGGTTATTTTTTTTTCTTCTTTTATTTTTTTTTTTTTTTGTGTTTGACCTGGTTATTTCTTCAGTATATACAAATGTGGGTCAAAAGTGGGCGTGTTCAGGGGCTACAAAGGGTGGCGAAAACTAGTTCATGAGTAGGGGAGTAAAACTACAATAGGGACAAACCTCTTTAGATCTGCTCCTCATCTCTCGCAATTAAGAATAACTGTGTCAACAACAGCTGAAACATTAATACCCCATCCTATTTAACCACCGCCCACTCAAAAATTCACCCATACACACACACACACAGCTACCGGCGATATAAGAATGGAATAGAACATGTCACAAACAGTAAGGCGTTAAATGTATATGTGAGAAACATTTCGATTTATTTTTGGGGGGAACAACTGAAAATGGAATAGTCATAACATCGTAAGCTTAACTTTCCCTCTAGATATTTGCTAAAATGAAGTAAGCATAACAGTGTGTTAGCAGAGCTCTGTTATTTGGCATTATTAATCGAAAGTTAACCAAATCAACTAATATTAGATAACTATTTTAAAGTAATACCAAACATCGAAATCATTTAAGCATATATGTAATAATCCCAAATAAACTTCAATATAATGTTTTAATTAAAATAGAAATATATTATCAGTTATTTAGCAAACATTTAAGAACCAATTATTTCTTATATAAGAATATACTTGTGTGCCACAAACCATGTACCCCATAATAAAGATAAGAAATGTTAATATTTAAAACGTTTCAAATCATTACCACGCATTTTAAATGGATTTTATTGGTTCACTTCCAATTCATATTGGATTTGTGTGCACTCTTTTTGACAGGTGCATTTGCAAGGACTTTGGCAATCAAATGTTGGTTGGCATCGGAATTCCGTGCTATCTGTGCAATTTGACTTAAGCATCGAATTGGCGTTTTGCACTTTTGCCCCCTAGCCAGATGTTACCAGACAGTTATCAAAAATGTCTAAGATAAGATTTTCATTTCTTTCTTTTCTTTTCTGTCGCCTTCTTTTTTTGATTTCTTTCTTTTATAAATATTTCATAAATTTGTTCATCCACATACAACTTTCTTTGTACAAAAAAAAAAAAAAAAAACCAAACCAAAAATAAGAAAAAAAAACGTTGCTAAAATGAAGCAACAACAACAACGACGACAAACACCTATCACAAAGGTGAAGCGTGCAAATCGATAGCAGCGCGTGTAGCTAATTTATTTTCATATAAAAGACGACAACGAAACAGAAACAGAAAACTGAAAACTGCAAAAACCAAACCAATTTGATTGGATTCTTTACTACAAACAAAATGATTAGAGAAAGCTTAATAATATTTGATCAAAGGAACGATTTCATCATCAATGAAATTGCAATTTTTGGAAAATAATAAAGAAAAAAAAAACAAAAACAAAAAACAATACACAGAATATATATAAAAAAAGGTATACATATATATGTATATAGATCTAACATTTTGGAAAACAAATGAACTCCCATGAAATGTGAGGAATGCTAATAAATACTCTTGTCTGTCGAGTTTTTTGCCATTTGAAATCTTGATTGGAAAATCACACCTTAATTACCCATACAAATAACAGGGACAAACATCAGACTATATATATACAAATATACATATATGTATATAGTATGTCGGTACATATTTTATATACTTGTACTTGTATAATAATATGTCTAGAGCATTTTTTTTGTAATTACAGAGGTACAACATTTCGTTTGTGGCTAAATTGCTAGGTTTGCTAGACCAGAGTTAACCAACAGAGACAGAGCGAAAGAAATGAGAGAGAGAGATAGAGCAGGAGCGAGCGTTATATCTGCAGTTGTGTAAGATAGCAAAGTGAAATATAAACTAGTCTAAAATCAAGATCATAATCTTACTAAGTGACTACCAATTTGTTGATTTCTACTGACGCAGTTAAAATGAAGAACACAAACATTGATGAGGGACCTGTATAAATGGAGACCACACAACCGATTGCAACAGCGCCCACGTAGCAACTGGCTTTGCTCTGATATTAATGATATCTTATAACCGCTCCTCAAGTAGTGCGAGAGAGAAAAGGAAGAAAATAGAGTGAAGAAGCGAGAAATTGTATCTGTTAGTGGGAACTCTGGCACTTTCTTACATTGATTAAACAACTTTTATAGCAGCTAGGCAGTTGCTGCGTAGGCAATGCAATACGATCGTTTAAAAATTAGTCACATTTTTGGTTAAAATAAATAAAAATAACTTTGTAAAATGTTTAAAATTTACACCTTTTGGTGGTAAAAAGAAATGTTAAAAATATTTAATTTAAATATTTATAAACTGTATAGGAAAGTTTAAAGTTATCAATTGCCTCTGTCTCTGTCTAGGATAAGAAAAAATGGTCTTAACTAGCCCAATTGAGCCGTTAATTATACAAAAAAAAAAAAAGAAGGAAAAAACGGTCTCTTATAAATGATTCCTTTGGTAGATGACAAAAATCAACTATAAAACCCATGATGAAACTGTAAATTGATCAAACTATAACAATAGACTGAAAGTCAATTGGTATTTGATGAATTTACCCGACGCCAGAGAATTTCCGATTATTACATTACCCTTGGAATCGAAACGAGTAAAACAAAAAAAAGAAAAGAATTGAATAAAAAAAACAACAAAATACCAGACATTGCCCACACAATCACATATGTATGTATGTATATATGTATGTATATATATTTACGAACAAATATCGCATCATTCATAGTATTTCTAGGGAAATCCCTCAAAAGAGCCGCCACCATGAACGACACCGACGTAAATCATAACTAAAAGCTCTCAATTCTCATATCGTTGAAATATATACATACATATATATAAACATATGTACATATATATGTATGCATGTATTTACTAAGTTCCCTCCGCTAACCATTGAATGTCTGGCCCCTGGCCTAGGGAGTCATAACTATTGTCTGATATCATATACATACATATGTATGTACCCCAGACCCGTCTAACACGTGTGACGGCGGAAACTGCAAATGGAAACGAAATTTATGTATGAATCAAAAATTAAGCAACAACAATAATAGTAAAAACTGCCGATTAAAAATGTCTGCTGATAATAATATGTATTTAGTTAGAGACAGGCAAAATGTAAGGGTGATGGCTAAATGGGTGGTCGGGGGCCGGAGGTTGTATGAACAAAACTCCGCCACGTGCTTGTCTAGTAAATGAATGTGTGTATGTGTGTGTGTGTGTGTGTGTGTGTGTGAAAGAATGTGGTAACTAACATTTATTTTTTGCTTTTCTTTTAGTACCTACTCTAATATTTTATTATTCTATTTTGTCTTTTTGGCGGTCAATTCAAAATTTCAAATTCGACAAAAGCCACAAAATAGAAAATCATAAAAATCAAAATCAAATTCCTGAACATTGAATCTGTCTGCAAAAATCTAAAATGTCTCATATAGGCCTAGAAAAATAAATTGTTAAAAATATATATACATATACAGACAAACAAAATGTATATACATACATATGTACATACATATATACATATGTATATGTATATGCCTAAGAAAATGAAGAAAAAATTAAATTTGCAAAACATTCAAGTGGGTCGACTTAGCTATACCTTTTAATTATAACAGAAAAAAACTTAATAAACAATTATTAAATTATATAATGTAAAATATATTATTATAAAAACCAGACAAAGCACAAATAACACTTTTAACCTACATACATACATACATAGATACATACATATAGACATAACCCTTGAAAATTTTAACCATATTAAGTAAGTTGGCGTTAACAATCACTCGTAACTTCCGCTATGAAACCATGGTGTTGTATTTCACTCGATGAAACAATACGTGACGGCATTTACTTTGGGAACAGGAATCAACCAGAAAATGACGCATTTATTCTTACTCAATCAGTCATAGTGCGGCATACACACACATACATACATACGTTCAAGGAATGCCTTCCTTTAGTGCAATTAAAGCAGCAGCAGTGTTTTTTTTTTTTTCTGATGAGTGGACGATACGTTTTTTATTGTGGTAGGGAAACGAATTTGTTCTTAATACGAATTACTAAACTCAAGTTTGCATAATATTCAAAACTACCGATTGAATTACAATATATTTCGAGCTAAAGAATATATGTTTAAATATGCTTTATACTGTTAAGTGATTTTTATAATCTTAACAAAATGTTTGGATATACCTTTTTATCAAATGAATGTAGGGTATAAAAAAATGAATGGTTCAGGCCGACAGGCAGTCAAGTTGTGATGGGTATAAACGGGGTTGGGGGGGATGGCCAAAAGGGGGGCGTGAACAGGCCTACATGTGTATAGAGAAGAAATGTCGGACAAACAGAGAAAGAGATAGAGAAGAAAAATGAAAGAGCTAGCATGGGGAGGGGGGGTTGGGGCAAGGAGGCCAGGGGAGAACGAGACAAAGCTAGTTAAAAATAGATAGACAAATTGTCGCGTCAAGCTAAAAAAAAAAAAAAAACTTAAAAAAAAAGCAGACCAACAGAAAACAAAAGAAAAATATAAAAATAAAATTTAAAAAAAATAACAACAACAGTCAACAATATGTGATTGTTGTTGTTTGGATTTGTGCAATGCTCGACACAAAAAGAAAAGAAAGAAAAAAAAAAAAAAGAATTGCATAGTCGGCGTCTGGCTTGAAGTTTTCGGTTGTTTTTCCTTCTTTTCTTTTGTTTTCTTTTTTTTCTCATTTTTTTTTTTTTGCTTTCTGTGTTTTGGCTTTTACATTGTCTGTCTGTCTGGTGTTATTTTATACAAAAAAAAATATATATTTTTAGACTGTGTTGCAAATTGCAAACAAAATTTATTATTGTTTGCTTTGGCCAGAGATTAACTGTCGGCTAAATAAATGTGTTAACCCCGCTCTCTTTGAGCCGATTTCACATAAATTGTTGTGAACAAAATTAGACAATTAAAACTAAAGTTTGAAAATAAATACACACATACATACATATATTCCCCTCATCACACTGTCAACGGCCCTGTACATTTGTCTACCCTACCCTACCCTCACCATGTAGATAATTATCTTTCATGTAACCGACACGACGACGCCAACAAACGAATATGTATATATGTATGTATGTATATGTATATGTAAGTATGTAAGTAAGAGTATGTCTGTCCCAGTTTGGGCATCGACTTGGATTACAAGCAACTACTGCCGGCAATACACCGAGACAGAGACAGAGACAAGGTGAAAGGGATAGAGGAAAAGAGGGTAAAATGGCAACATCAAAAGGACCGACATCTCGTATTTTATTTACTTGCAAAAATCGATTACTATTACAACCGAAACAAGAATAACTTTTACAAACAAAAGAAAAAACAAAAAAAAAATGTCAAAACGAAAAGGTTTTCAATTCCATTCGGCATTAGGAGAAAAAATAGAAATTATCCTTATTTCCATGATTTAAAAAGGAAGTCCTGATATATAGATATATCGTTTATATTGCATTTAGTTGCTTGGTCCTCTGCATTGGCATTTAATTTAATAGTTAGTCCACTCATATTTCTCATAATTGCATCTAATGAACATAATTTTCCTCTCTCTCTCTATCTCTTAACCATTTTTGCATTCCTTTTAGACCTTAATGGAAATATGATGCCAAAATGTCTGGCGATGATTTAAGTAATTTACATTTTAAACGCTTTGTGAGCACAATTTACATGTTGGGTCATGGCATAATCATTAATTACCATAGAGTAAAGTGTTTTTTCATTGTATTACAATATGCTAGAAACTAAATCATCGTTAAAATAGTTTTTAGCCCTTGAAATTAAGTTATTAATGAAATGAGATTTGTTATAAACATTTGCATTTAATTAATATATGTATGTACGTATGTATATGCTTATAGTATGTATTTCATTAAATAAACATCTCACATAATCATTATCTTACTTGAAATTTAAACGTGTATCTTGAAAGATATAAGAACACGCAACATATATGTATGTTTTGTGGCAGCATTCCACAGAATCGAAAATATTACGCAATACACAAAGAGAAGGGCAAAAAGAAAGAAAAAAAAAAAGAAGAAATCCTATTGACCTACATTTAAACAACAACAACAATCAAGTAGCGAATGAATGCCGAAAAGCCAAGCCATAAAAGCAGGAAATTCCTCCAAAAAAAAAGGATACACACACACACACACACACAAATAAACTTAGACAGACACACACACACACATATATATATGTATGTGTATATATACATATATATCGCATGACTTTGCCTCACATACACGCGAAACGCAAATAAATCATTGATGAAGGCCCCACATAACAACAGAGTGAACAGAAAACCCCTGGTCCTGAACCGCACAGCCCCTTCTTGAAGACACCGGCCAGAGAGGGGAGGCACAAATGTAGGCCACAGTTTAGCTTTATATATATACATAGATATATATATATATGTATATATAGGGGCGTGGCAATGCGGCAAAAAAAAAGGGTCTGCTGACTGTCGAGACAAAATTCTCAGAATAATACAGAATCGCAAAATAGTTTCGGTTTTTTTTTTTTTGTCTCAACACAATGACTGGAGAATGTTGAATTTTGAGACAGATAGAACAAGAGACAAACTAAATAAATAAATAAAAAAAAAAAAACAGAGAGAAAAAGAGAATAACACAGAGACAGAGAGAGAAGAGAGAGAGAGCGACAAGTGTCTGGTGTGTTTGATCTGTGCTTTGGTCTATCTGGTGATAGCGCTTTTGCTTCCGTTTCTAGGTTCCCCCTTATACACATATACATACATATGTACATATATACATACATACATAATATATTACATACATAAATACACACATACATACATCTTTATACATATGTATGTACATACATGTAGTTATATTCTTATCAGTTTTTTTTTTCTTGGCTTCTTTTCCCTTTGTCATGTTGCTGGTTATTTTATAGTCTTCCTTTCACCCTTTTTGTTGTTTTTTTTTTTTTTTTTCTTACTGGCATCCGTTCTGATGTGGCGAAATACCCCTAATGACTTGTTGTAAAAACAAATTTAAAGTCATGGACTAAAGTAATGTTAAGTCAAAGGTCTTTAATTTTATTCTTGGGTTATAATCAGTTTAACTGTTCAGATATTATTGTTCAGTTACCTTTATTGGTAGTTAATAATAATATTTATGTGATTTTTTTTATTGAAATATTTCTTTGCATCGTTTCGAAATGCAATTAAATATTCTATAACTTCCTTTAAGGTATTTCGTTTACATTTTAAATTGTTTATTGTATTGCTAACAAAACAGTATTCTAAGAGAAGTCTAACCTAACATTTTGACATTTGAAATACATATTTACTCAATCCATGAGGCCTTTCAATTCTGAATTTGTAAACTTTATCAACGAGCTGAGACCATTTAGCACATGGGTTTTACACATGGGTTTCTCTTTGGTTTTTTTTTTCTCTTCTTAGGAATATCAAGGTTTTTTTTTTTTTGAAATCATTAGCTATAATAATTGGGGAGTCTTTCTAATCTTACCATGTAAAGGGTTCAACAGTAGAAAAAAAAACCATGATTTCCATGGTTTTTAGAGAATTTATTTTATTTTATTTTTGTGTGTGTGTGTGTGTGTGTTTTTTTTTTTGTCCAGTGGAACACAGCGTGGGTGCTGTTTCTTTTCGATTTTCGAGCTGAAAATATTCTTTGATTTCCAGTTGTTGGTTTTTGTTGTTTATGTGGTTTTTTTTTTTGTTTTTTTTTTTTGTTGTTGTTGAAATAGACGCCAGACATTCCACCAAAAGTTCTTTTTTTTGTTGCTGCGGCCGGCATCGACAGCTCTCTTCTTCCTTTAGTCTTTCGAGTGTTTCTGTAGATTTGCTAATCATTGTGACGCCTACACGCGCATACACTTACAGGCAAACAGAGTCACACACACACACACACACACCACTCACACACACACACACATGCATATATAGCTGCTAGGGCAGGCCAGACAGTCGGACGATTTTGATTTACATACCAGAAACCCAACTAAGAGAGAGATAGATAGAAAGAGAGAGAGAGACAGAAAGAGCAAGACGCAGACAGAGCTTTGTCCGGCCTTATACATATGTATGTATGTATGTATGTATGTATGTATGTATAATATGTCTATATATTATTTGTTTTTTTTTTTTATTTTTTATTGTTTTCTATTATTACATAATCAGTCGTGTTCCAGTCAATGAAAATTCCATTTGGCATATATCCGTTATTAGGTTTAACAATATTTCTGCTTCTCTTGTTGCATTTACAATGACTAATCGAGGTCCCAATTCTGATTCTACTGAAGTCCATCCCCCCTCCCCCACCCCACACTAGTACCCCATTCTGCTCTGCTCTCTTGAGACGTCATCGGCAAGAGTCTTGAAATCAAAATCACACAAAGGCCGCATGTCAGTCGATTAGCGTTTATTGTCTGTCCGGTTTGGACTCGGACTCATTTTTATTATACATATGTACATACATATGTATGTATGTACATATGTATGTATATACATACATATTTATATAGTACATATGTACATTCATACATATATAGGTTTTTTTTTTTTTTTTTTCTTGAATGAGCTAAGCAAAACTTTTGACTTTGATGATAAGCTTGGCGCAAAAAAGAAAAAGAAATATAAAATATAAAAATAAAAGAAAAAAAAGAAGGGATTTTGAAATTGAATTTAAAAAATTTCATGACAAATTAGCATCGTTTAGAGAGACATCATTATTACCAATATCATCATAATCATCAACATCATTGGATATCATCAAAAAAGGGCCTAAGCCTAGATAACCAAAATCCAAACATGTGGATCACCAAATAGAAAAGAAAAAAAAAACCAAAAAAAAAAGAGCAACAAAATTTATATATGTATGTATGTATGTATAAATAAAAACAATGGAAAAATGGTAAAAAAAAAAAAAAAAAAAAAATGGCAAGAGAAATAGCAAACGAAACGATGAAACGAAATTCAGACTTCGACCCAGACATCAGGCCCGATTCCGATTGTTTTGTGTAAGTGTGTGTGTGAGGGTGTACGTTGTTTATGTGTGTGTGTGTAAGCTTGATAACGAGTTGTTCTACGATTTGTTGCAGATGGCGGGGGAGGGCGGCTGTTCCAAATGGCCAGTGAGGGGAGTGTACAGAGTATCTGCTATACTATATATGTACATATGTATGTATGTACATATATAAATTGATCATGTTGGTGGCAACAAGAATAAATGATTTAAGCTATAAATTTTCAAACCATAGACACACACACATACATATGTACATATATCCAACATTTACTTTTCAAGAGATCTAAACTTTTTATCTTTATGCAACACTGTTTGACCCATAAACTAACATAAAATATTTAGCACTATTATAAAATAGCAAACATTTTGTATCTTTAACCCATATAATGTTATTGTATTTGACGCTCATACATATATAAGTGTGACCCATAAAATATTATAAAATGGGCAGCACTGTTTTTTTCTCTTTTTTTTCAAATGATTATGGATATTCCGATTTTACTTATTATTACTGTAGTCAGTAATTTTTGTTGAAATCATTTCAATTGCTAGCTTCATCAGTCATTGACCACGAGCACGTGATTGATCATTGGACTGAAATCACGGCAATACTTAAAAAGAAATACATACATACAAATATATATATATATATATGTATATATATATATGTATGTATTTATGTACATATGTATGTATACTATAGATTATATACATATATATTTATTTAGTTTCTTATCGCCTTAACGTTGGGGTTTTGCAATTGCAATTGGAATGCATTTTTTTTGCTTTAGTTAATATAACGACCTTGGAAGGTGTCGAACTAATCTCTCATCATCATGATGAGATCTGTCTGCCTGTCTGGTGACTGGCTGACTGACTGATGACTGTCGTCATGGTCATGTGGGTGGCGCGGTTAAACTAATATTAAGATCTCTTTCTCTACACAAACAGGTGCTTAGTCCACCCAAAAACAAAAAAAAAATATGAAAAAAAAAATAATAATAATAATAAAATAATGATAAGACCTTCCAGTAGATGCAGACATATATAATACATACAGAAGCAAATAGACCCAGACATTTGATAAGCACAGCCAAAGAGACCGAATGCCACTGGAGTGACTGAAAGAGAAGGCATGATGATGGAGAGGGTACGACAGAGATAGATATATTGGAGAGACCTTGGTTTTTCGTTTTGGTGGCATTACCTTCACAGTCGTCAGCTGTTTTAATTAGCTTTCGATTAATTTATGAGACTCAGCTAGACCTAGCTAACTCTGACATTGCCATTTTAAATTTTTGAGGAAATTTTCCCGAATTATATCAGAAAAAAAAGAAAAAACTAACAAAACGAAAACAAAACAAAATACATATATACTAATGGGAATGCCCTTTTCTATGATTTGCAGTTAAGCATGACAAAAGGTTAGACAGAGCTAGAAAATGTGGGCGAGAGAGAAAGAGAGTTAGAGATAGAGATGGAGAGTTGAAGCGAGCTGTGAGAAGTGATTGGGGGCGTTAGGCCAGGTAGATGAAGTAGATGATGATGATGATGATGGTGGCAACGCATATACTCCTATTTGAGCATAAGAGTGTGAGAGTAGTATCTATGTGAAAGGCAAGCAAAAAAGAAAAAAAAAACACCATGCAGAAAGCTAAAGAAAAAGAAGGAAAAGAAGGAGAAAAAAAAGCATAGCTGAGACGTGTGTGTCCATGGAGCCAGTGTGTGTAATATAGCCAAGAGGCAAAAAGAGGCAGGCAGAGCTCTTCTGTTGGGTTTTGAAGCTGGCTTACGCATGGGTTCATTGAACGGAAGTGATTTGCCTACTACTAGAGAGGCACACACTGAGAGAAACAAAAAAAAAAAAAATAGAGAGAGGTTAGGAGTTAGAGAAGGGAGGCAGAGAAAGACAGAGTGAGTTAGAAAGAGAGAGAAAGAGAGAGAGAGAGGGTACCAACAAAAAAGAGAGTGGGAAACTAGAGACATAAAGCTAAAGAGTGTGAAACATTGGAAGAGATGTAGCGGGCGTGTAGGGGAAGCCAGGAATAGATGGTGAGAGCTACACGCGACTTTGACTTCGTCTTTGCTAAATTCTACTTATAAATGCCTTTTTTTTATTGTTTTTATTGTTACACCTCTTTTCGCAGGTTCGCATTCTTGCAATCAAGAATTCAATCCAAAAATTCGATAACAAACATATGTTTGGCTAATATAAAATATATTCCCTAACTTCAGGTAAGTTTTAAATATTAAAGATTTTATTCGACTGAATTTCATTTTAAATTGCCTTAAACTTAACTTGATAACGTTCAACATTTCCTACAATTTGTTGCTATTTATTTATTATATTTTATTAATAATTTATTAAATTCCTAAGAAACTTGTGCTTACTAAGAACCCTTTGATGACTAAGAAACTAAATAAATTTACTCTAAGCTACTGTAGTTTGTTAAGTTTATCGTTAGGTTAAAATAATAATAATACTCCACAATCTACTCTTCAACATTAACTTTATAATAAAAAACAAACTGTAGCTGACTTGATAAATTTTAGGTTAACTTTTAGTTAAATATTTTCTTTACAAATAACTAATTAGTGTAAGATATTCACAAATAAAAAAAAATCTATTTTGCCCTGACAAGATTTCAGAAAATATGAAAAACTTTTTTTTTCTATATTGTTTTTTCCTATAGGCGGGACACGCCCCAAATAAAAAAAAAATGAAGTATATAATGTATATAGATATATATGTATATATACATATATAGAAATTGTCGTGTTTTTTTTCGCTTTTCTAGCTAATTTATTACAAAATTTTTTATGACAGCCACAAAAAATATTAAAGGGTTTCTAAAAGCATTCATAAAAAAAAGTGAAGAGAATTGGAATGCTTTAAAACAAATGTTTTGTGTGGCTTTTTTTAGACAAAGTATGTATGTATATATATGTATGTATATGTATATACTACTATATAGTATACATACATATATATGTATATGTTTAGATGTTTGTATATATCTATACAGTTATTATGGGATGTAGCAAAATACCAGAATGATTTGAAAATTTATTGCATTTATGTGAACAGTGGACATTTAACTGGATTTCGTTGTGTTGGGTGTTGACAGGAAGTGGCCGCCGGTTTTTGCACGATTTATAGAGCAAACCAAAAGAAACAGATGGAATCGATATATACTATATATGTACAAAAGTACATACATATGTATATACATACATACAACTAAATATACATACATGGATAATTCGTTACTCTATAACCAAAAACAGTTATCATAGAGAAGCAAAGGAAAACAATGGAAAAAGAAAACACAGTTGGTTTCAATATATAGATTTGACAATATATATGTATGTATTTCTGATATACATATGTACATATATACATACATACATATGTATATATCATTGAAGCTAGAATCTCACCTTGTGTATTTGTTGTTGTGTATCGTGTTTATTTGATTAAAACTTAATTTGCAACTTTTGTTTTTTTTTTCTTTGTTTCTAATATTATTTATTTAATTTTACTTGTATTACTTTTAGTATTATTATTATAATTATTGGTTTAGAATTAATTTAGGAATTATGCTATATTTTTTTTGTTCCTAAATTTACACACACTTTTTGCTCTATCTTTTTCCTTATTTCCTTTTTTTTTAATTAAAATTTTTTTTTTGGTAGATAATTTATCTAAGCATTAAGCTTTAATTAAATTTAATTTATCATTTAATTTTTTTTAATTCTTTGTGTAATAGAATTTACAAGCTTTGATTTACTTATTTTTTTTTTACTGTTGCTTGTTTTTGTTTTATTCATTTGTTGTTTTGTTGTTGCTGTTGTTGTTGTTGCGGCGATTAGGAATGCTTTGAGTACAGGAACGCTGGCTATGTGTGTAGATGTATGTATGTATGTATCTATGTGTGTTTTGTATATGTAACTGTATTGGTGTATCTGCTGTTAGCTGTATTTGCTGCGGCTTTTAATAATATAATTTCGTTTGCTATTGTTTTTACTTTTAATTTGGAATTTTTTTGTTTTTGTTTTATTTTTGTTTGGTTTGTTTGTTTTTTTTTTTTCTTTTTTGTTTTTTATGTACACATAACGGATTTGTTTTATTATTATGGTTATTATTATTATTATTATTATGGTTTGTATTACGTTTTGCTTTTTGCTGTTGTTGTTGTTGGCAAATTGTTTGACAGAGACAGACAAAAAAAAATGTAAAAAAAATTGTTGATTTTGTTGAATTATTTGTTAAATATTTTTGTTTAATATATATTGTATATTATTTAGTTGTTGCTGTTGTGTATAATTGTTGTATGGTTGTAGTTGTCGCGCCACACGTACGAAACGAAACGAAACGAACTCAAGCGCATGCAAAGTTACACTGCGAACAGCAAGCCAAAAGCACAAACGACAACTTGGCTAGTCAGAGCAGATACAGATACAGATACAGAGATACGGCAGCGTCTCTGCCACTCTCATTGCCGCTCTCTCTCTCTGTGGCTCTCTTCGTTGTTGTGTGTGAGTGTGTGTGTGCTTGCCTGTGTGTGTGTATGTTTTCTCTCTCTCCCTCTTTGGCTCTCTATGGTTTCTCTCATTTATGTTATTGTTTTTTTCGGTGTTTATTTGTTTATTAACATTTTGTTGTCTTTTGCATTTGTTTAAGGCACAACAAACTAAACAATTATTTATATTTTCTAATAATAATTTTGATTGTTTATGGTCAAAAAGTATTTCCATTTTGTTTGTTTGTTTGGTGTAAAGTTCTTGTTTCACGACACGCACACACGCTAACACTTACACGAACGTACACATGCTTAGATACACGCACTCACACAGATACAAAAGCTGCCATCGCAGCCAGACAAACACAAACAGCAAATTTAACAGTGCCCGAGAATGTTGCTGTTAAATATGACGATGTGAATGTTAAATTAACAGTTCACGTTTCTTAAGCTTTATGTAGAGAGGGAGAGACAATAAGATATAGTATGGGAGAGAGAGAGAGCATGCGCGCCAACAATGACTATGGAAAACTATAGTCCCTATAGAAAGCACATGTGACAAAAATCACTACATTATCTCAAATGAATGGTTTGACAACAGATCGGTCTTAGATATTCTATATGCTGGCAAGGGGTTATCAGTTGGATATAATCTATATATATCTACTTAAAATTATCGATTTAATAAGAATATTTTAAAATAAAATCTTCACATAGCTATGATTTTTCGATTTACCTTTGTAAGACAGAGATTGAAGCATTTTCGACAATATTAAGTATACGTATTCTTGATATATTTCAATAGAAGATTTTATCCAGGTAATTCAGTTTTAGTCCGTTTCGGTTTTTATCGACCTTGACTTGTGTGAAATTCGACTAACTGCTTATGGTAGCGTCTTGATATTTTATAGTCTCTGACTAACTATAAAAAGAGAGAGTTCGATTCTGGATGTTAACTTACTGTTAGCACAGCTGCAGCTGCTGTTAAATAACAGTGCGAGAGAGTCGATCACATGTGAAAGGGAGAGAGAGAGAAATAGAAGGAGAAACGGTGACTATGTAATAATGGGGATGCTGGTGGGGGTTGGGGGTAGGCATTTAAATGTTATCATATTTTTATGCAATTCCAAAAAAAAAAACAATTTTTTTTTTTTTTTTTTTAATTTAAAAATAAACTAACGCAGAATAATGCTAACATTCTAATGAATATTTATTAATTTTATTTTGGTTTATTTTTTTTTCAAACATTAGCTAATAAATATTTATGTATATAGCTTAGCTAACAAAGTGAATTTCATTGTCATATAAATGCGGATTCTTAAATGCTCTTTAAAAAAGTACTTTCGACTATACGAAGTAGTAAGTGTAATAATATAGATAATTATTTTAAAACTAGTTTTTCTATTTGAGATCAGATAACTATACTATATAGAAACAGAGGTTGGTAAAGTAGTTTTTGTCATTTATAGATATTTATTTTTTGTCTTCCGTTTTTAAAAATATAATTTAACTCTGTTTTGACCTGATCCTTGACAAAAGGAAACAAATCAGAACAAAAATATCACCGTCAAAAAAAATAAATATTGAGCTTTTGTGAAAATAAAAATTTCATTAATTATGCTATAAATTAAAGAATGCAATTTGTATTAACAGTGTAAAAAAAGAATTCATTTATTGAGAGTTCTATGCCAAAAGTTTTAGTAAAATCGTTTAATTAAAATAATGACACAGCTACGATCTGTGGGTATAGGGTATATATATTACGGTACAGCTGTAGTTAGTCCCGTCTCGTATGTGTGCGGTTTTTTTTTTTGTTTTTTTTTTTGTTGTTTTTTTTTTTTGTTTTTTTGGGTTGCGGTTTTGTTTGCTGCTGTAGGTCTGTGTGGCTGTCTGTCTTTCGGTCTTGAGCCGCCGTCTAAAGTCCAAGAAATTAAAGTGTCAGACAGACATTAAACAAAAGTGGGGGAGGTGGGGTGGCAGTTTGGTGGGCGGGGATAAGGGGCATGTGTGCGGTACGGCTGGCAACCGCACGTTAATTAAATTTATTTATGCAGCTTTTGGGGTTTTGTGTTTCTTTTTTTTTTTTTTGTATTGTATTTTGTTGTATTTTGTTTTATTTTTAATGATATGAATCACATGTGACATTCTTTTTTTGTTTTTTTAATCAAGACGAAAGCAAAAAAAAAAAAAAAATAAAAAAAAAAACAGCAAAGACAGAAAAAAAGATTAAAAATAGAAACTTAACAACAAAATGATGTTGCTTATTGTACAACAATTGAGACAACTTATCATGGACTAGTGCTAATTAACATTGTCTGGGTCTCAGCCGGCGGCATCAGCGGTGGCGATGGCGGCGTCGTCGTCGTCGTCGGCGGTAGCAGCGGGAGTGAATTCTCCCTCATTCTCTTGCTCTCTGCCTCACCCTCTCTGTGCCTCCATTGGCGCTAACTCACGTATGCCAAATGTCTGGCGACCTACCTATATAGTACATATGTAGGTACATGCATATAGATATATATTTATATATATACATATATCTTTGTACCTGTAGTATGTGCGGTTACTAAGCCAAGCACCTGTAGGCCCCACTCATTCCTTTCACCCTCTCTTTGCCCCTTCCATCTCATTACTCACACCCGCTGTCAGACAATCAGACAGACAGACAGACACCTCATCGGCCCCTCCCTTACCACCGGCCTAGCAACCCACAAAAATACAACAAAATTCACCCAAACTGGCACTTTTGGTCTCGTCTCTGTCTGTGTTTGCTTTTGGCATACAAAGAAACAAAAAAAAAAAAGGTAAAAAAAATTATACTATATTTAAAAAAAACCAAAAAAAAAAAAAGGAAAATAAATAAAGAAAAATATTGTGTGCACATACGGCGAGACGACCCACAATGTTGTTTTCCTTCCTTTTTTGTACCCTCTACACCCGATTTGGTAAAGTGGGTATATTAAGATCATTAAGAGCCTAGAAAACATTAAATATGAGATATATGTATATATATGTATGTATATATAAATGTATATAAAATACACTATAAATTCAAAAAGTTTGTGGATTTCTTTGGCTTTGTGTAACAGATAAATCTGCGCTTAAGTTAACAGATGAATTTTAAATGATTCATCATTCATATGTATATATACATATTTATATACTTTATATAGTTAAATTTTTAAAATTTTCTGTAAGATATATTAATTAAGATTATATCTTTAACAAAATGAGAATTTATAAAGATGCTTTTACAATAAATTCTGCTTAAATGAACTTAAACAATAATTAATTAGTATAATTAATGGATTAAAGTGTTGCACATGAAATTAAATATATATTCTTAATGATTATTAGGAAATTAAGCCATTAAAACATACATTTATTGGTGTACAGAATTTAAATGTTTAAACTATAGTTTAAAAAAACTTAGTATATATAGAGATATTATAATTAATTTTTATGACTTATTCGCAAAATGGGTTCTTATCTACAACTTATTATGATAAAGAGGTGATCACCTGATTTTATATTTTATAATTATACATGTTAAAAAACATAGTTAAATTAAGAAAATTGAAAATAAAAGTAAATGGCTTAAAATAAAGTATACAGTAATTATTATAATATTATAAAAGATATTTTTATATAAATATTATGACTTATATGTTTACTATAAATAATGCAATCAGAAATTTATTTTAGTTTTAAGTGATTTTGAAATGAAGTCTATTATATTATTACATTTGAAATGTTAGCAATTTTTTGATAAGAAGAAAATTAAAATTATATAAAAACAGTCGTATTTTTTTCTTTAATCTATTCAACATAAAGGGTATCTTACAGTCGGTGCCATAATTTTGATATATGAAATTCTTCTTTTTTCTTTGTGCTCTTTATTTTGTTTATGTTGATAATTTAATAATAAGAGCAAGCGCGCTGACGTATGCACAACAACCGATGTGTATTGAATACTATATATGTATATAAATATATATTTACAATGTACAATATATATATTGGGATATATGAATGTATATTCTTTCTTGCATGTTTTTATTTGTTTTTTTTGGCATTTTTGTATGTCTGCAGGTTGGCCAAGGCACTTGTTGTTGTTATTATTGTTGAGGGGGAGGCAAGGGAGTATTCCACCTGGCCCCATAGATCGACCTATGCATCCATCTACCCGTCGATCGATCGAACGATGGATCGATCGATCGACTGATGGTTTCAATCGATTGATCGCAGTCTGTCTGTCTGTGTGTGTGTGTGTGTGTGTGTGTGTGTGTCTCTGGTATCAAGGCTGTGGGCTGTGTGAGCTGTCTGTTTGCATTTATAAATAAATTGCCGCAAATAAATAAAATACATAGATATGCAATGCATTTTATTGTCAAGCAACAGCGGCAGCGTTTGTGTAATTAAAAGCGCACGTGTCGTATGCGTAATGTCTTCACCATATTTATAAGTCACGAACGTAATCAAAGTGCAAACATCACATTATAGGTAAAAGGTATTTTTTTTTTCCTTTTTTTTTTACAGCTGCAACATTCTACTTTTAAAACAACGAACTACAACAAAGATTTACAAGTGGATTAGAACTATTGCAATAAATTATGAAATTTTATCTAGCAATTAAATCGTGTAGAAACCGGTATGTCTAGATTTAACCAAGTTAATAGTCTAAATATGGCAAATCTCTATTAACACAATAGGTGAAAAATTCAAATTCAAGTTTGCCCTTTTTAATTAAGAATATCTTAATAAAATATTTTAATAAAAAAGAGCCGAAGGTCTAGTAGATATTACTTCTCTTTTACCAATATTAATACTACATTTAAGATTGTAAATAAATAAATATATAACTATTAATAAATGTTACAAAAAAAAAATGAATATAAAATATTTCAACTGCAATCTTATAATTAAATTAAAAATATAAATTGTATAAGTGAAATATAATAACTTAAAAACTGCTTTATATATTAATGTTAGTCAGACATTTAGATTCATGATTAGATAAAAAATATTTATAAAGTATAAGAAAAGTAATTTCAAAATTTTTTTTTGTTTATTATTTTTATAAAAATTTTGATATTTACACAAAAATTAAAAAGATAAAGCTGTTTCTTGAAAATTAATGTATTATATGAAGAATTTTCTTATATATTAGTTCACATTATATAGAAGTTTATTATATAGTTTATTAAAAATAATCTGAACTTTAATATAATATTGCAAAGTATTTTAGATTTCATAAAATTATGGGGCTAGTTTTTTATTTCTATTTTATATTTGTATATAGAAACCCAATTCAGATGTTAGTCATTATTTTGCAAATGTTACTATGTATGTATATATTTACTTGATTCTTTTTTTGTAGCTATTGCTGTTGCTGATGTTGCTGCTGCTGCTGCTGTTGCTGATGTTGCTGCTGTTGTTGTTGGCATCGTTGTTGGCTGGCTGTGTGATAAGCAGACTGTGGCGAGACAACAAAAGACGAGACGCAGACAAACTTGCACTTACTTACATGAGCCTCGATACAAGTTTATATTTTTAGACAGGCGGCGGGCTGGTGTTGCTGTTGTTGCTGTCGTCGATGTTGTCGTCGTGACACCGAAAAAAAAAAAAAATAATAAAAAAAAAAGGCAAATGGCGTTGGCACATTGCACACTGAAATCACAATCAAATCGGCCTGGCCAGACAATGAGTCTAGGAGACGGGCAACGGCATCATCATCATCAGCATCATCATCATCATCATCAGCATCATCAGCGACATCATCCCCACCAACAACATCATCGTTTTTATCATCTTTGATTCTCTCTTCGTATGTCTATCTCTTTATACCTTATATTATCATTGTCAGTCTCTCTTACTCCCTCTTTCTCTCTCTCTCTCTCTCTCCATTTCTCTCTATTCATTCAAAATCCATTGCACTTGCATTGATAATGATGAATGACTTCAACTTCCATTAGAATGGAGGCAAACAATAGAGTGGCAAGAGAGAGAAAGAGAGAGTGGAACAACAATCAATCATGCGGACATGCAACAGGTACAACATAAATACAAAGCCATCGATGGCTAATGAATTTTCGTATGTTGAATGCAGCTCATTAAAAGCTATTGAAAAAAAAAAGATATTGAAGATGGAACAATGAAACCATGGAGCAATGGTACACCAATGGAGGTCGTCCTCCTTCGTATCATAACTCATTGAACTTTGCCGGCAGCAGCAGCAGCGGCAGCAACAATACCACCACCAACAACAACAACAACAACAGCAGCAGCAGAGAAGCCGCAACATAAAAAGTGTCAATCAGTGAATCTGGGGGCAGGGCTTTTTGGACACCCAATATAATGGCATTTTTATGAGAAAACCAAAGAGGGTCGCCCTTTTGTGCATCTATCTAGTAGTGCTGACAGCAAGCGGCCGGGTAAAGTCCCCAGTAAATGTAGTAATAATAACCGTTTTGGTTATTTCTTTATTTTTTTTTTTTTGTGGGGGCAAGTAGGCGTACCAGAGTCCATTGGTGGGTGTCGAAAGGCAAGACATTAATGTCTCTAACATATGCCCCAAGCTGATGCATGCTAAAAAACCAGAAGGCCCAAGCTTACCCTGACCATGCCAAAGTTTTTATACCCTTGCAAAATTCGGAATCTCTTTCAAATTTGGTGATAATGTTATGATCAATAACTATCTTAAACTTTAGCTTCGATCGATAATTCATATGGGAGCCGATTGCGACATATATGTATACAGCGTATAGTAGAAAGAAAAGATTTGGTAATATTTTATTATGATAGCTTTAAAACTGAGCGATCAGTTTGCATTGAATTAGACAGATGGACGAACAGACGAGCATTCTGGAAGGCCAAAAATGGTTATATTAAACCAGCTCGTCATATATACTTTATATACAGTCGGTGAAGTCTTTTTTTATGCGTTGCGAACTTCTAACCAAAATTAATATACCATTTCTGGAAGGGTATAAAAATATGAACGAGCGACAGGTCTATTAACCAAAGACCATGATGGACACTTGAAAGATGAAGAGTTTTGTTCTATCTTTATCGAAAAATGTAAATATATTTGGCTTTAACAGCTCTGTTCCCTTTCTTTAAAAAAAGAAACACTTAATGACTCCCCCCCCCCTCTACAGCTAAAGAAATTCCACATATTTGCAAAACAAGGTCATATTGCTCAAAATAGAAAAATCTTCAGATCTGTATATATTTCAATTTCAACGACTATCGGCAATATCTTCAACAAATTGAAAACTGATATTTGTATCGAATTGTAATTTCTTATCAAAATGCCATCGTATTGATAATAGATAATCCCCCGATGGCATTGGTAGTTTAAGCAATTCAGGTCTAAGATAAAAACCATTTACATATTGTGGACCCTAGAAAAATAGAATTAAAAGGAAAAATTGAAATGAATGGATAAACAGGACTTACAACATAGGGACAGGTATGATTGAAATTGGTGAAATCCTTGTAAAGATTGAAAACCAATATACCAAATGGACTATATGGTTTACGTAAATATCGACAGGCGTCGACTTGAACATGAAATAGCCATGGCTTATAACCACTAGCCCTTTTAAACATTTGCATATGTAATACAATATCCCGAGCTGGCTGCAAAATAGTTCCATTAAAATTGAATGTTGTTCGATCACGTTGAACGGCCTTCAATCGGCATTTATGGATTAATACCCAGGATTCATTATAGGTAACGCACACGGCATTTGTCATTTTAAAAATCACAGCATTCTAAAAAAAAAAAAAAAAAAATAAACAAATTTCTTTTACAACTATTCAGAAACTAAAAACAAAAAAAATCAGCAAAAGACTCAAAAAAAAAAAAAAAATAGAAAACTTACACCACGATTATTTTGTAAGCAGATCAAAAAGAGTCCGATGAGAACCAAAAAAGAAACCTTCTTATACATGGTTAGATCCATTCGTTATGAATGTTTGGTTTGCAAATATATAGTAGACAGTTTAGAAACTAAAAACCTCATAATTAAAAGCTAAGCACTTTTTAATATTCAATGTGTTTTTAATTTCATACAATTTTTTTGCCTTCTGGCCTGAATTTAAATTACATCAAGTGTGACTATCATTTGTAAGATGGAAAATAATGTTAAATTAAATGATCAAGGTCATTTCATTAGTGCAAAGTCATGCAGATTTTAGCATTATCATCGAATCTCTTTGAGATGGAAAACAAATTAAATTAAATTTGTTTATTAATTAAATGTATAAAATAATATTTATTAATCATTTATCTAAATCGGAAAATGTTTAGTTTCTCTATAAATTAAAAGAAAATAGATTTTCTAAATCGACCAAAATTAGTCTAAATATTTCAAAAATCGACCAACTGATTTTTGATGCTTTTTAAGTTTGATTTTTCAATATTTTGAAATTACATCGTTAAAAATTAAAAAATTTGATCGAAAATTAGTTTCCCAAATTTTAATGTCAATTAAAAGATACGATTCTAAGAGGCAAATAAAGAGATAGTTTTTGAAAAACGGACAAAATTTAGCTAAATTATAGCTTTGTGAAGTTGAGTTTCCTTCGAAGAATTTGTCTGATATTCTTGTATATTAGTTTTAGTTTGTAAAACTAAAATGCGATTTTAATATAATTCATGTGAGTCATAAATCGTTAAATCATGTTTAATCAAGTGTAACTAGATTGTGCGCGATTAAAATAATGAAACATTTTATAAAAGTTTCTATTGAAATCAAAACAAAAGGCTTACATAGTCCAAAGATCAATTTTCATATCTGAAAAAAAAATTCAAAATAAATACTTCAACACCCTTTACAAAAAATGAAATCAATAAATCCAAAATTGAAAATAAATACTTCAACACCCTTTGCATAAAACGAAATGAATAAATATAATACTTTACTTGGTCAGAAATTGAAAAAGCTTTCTATAGAAATTGAATATAGTTATTTGATTACAATTTGGTTTTATTCAAAAGCCATTGGCCACCTTCAGAATAACCGCATTCATGCAACAATTTAACACCAACGATGCATTTCTGGTTTTAGATAAAACCAAGTGCCAATTGAATATACCACTTGTGTGTTTTATATGAAAACTGAATAAACATCCATTTTCATCAATAGAGTACATATATAAAAAAAAGTCCAGGTAAAATGGATAATCAATGACTTTTGAATGGCGCTTTTATAGTTGATAAAACTGAAATAATTTCCGCTTGAATAAACTTTTTACTTTACAATTTATATAGATTCAATGTAAGCCATGTAAATGCAATTATGTGTGAAAAACAATTTAATATTAAATTTAATATCAATTTAATATTATTGTAGAAGAATAAAAAACAAACACATGTTTGACAAATATAAACTAATAAAAAGGTTTTTTATATTTTAGAATGTAATACTATTTTTTTTTTTTTTTTTTTGTAACTATAAGAACTAAATATTTCTAGATGGCAAATGTTTCTTTTAAATTATAAATTGTCTGTTAAATAATTAAATGAAAACCAAGAATATCTCCTTGACTTTGCCGTTTAGAGCCGGAAAGTCATAGTCAAGGCGGGGACATACAAATTATACAATAAGGTGCTGAAAGTCAAAGACTTTTGTGGGCTTAAAAAAAATAAAAAAATAAAAAAAAAACCATAATAGACATTGTGGTATGCTCATTATACAAATTGCACAGGAGACAGCAACAAAAAGCCCAAGCAAAACTTGAAGGTGAATCTCGAAACCAAACTCAAACTCTTTTAACCCTTCTTTTTTTTTTTTACCCCATTGATGAGAGGACTGAGACACTTAGACAGAGGGAGAGAAAGAGAGAGAGAGAGAGACATATAGAACACACACACACACACTGACGTTGACGGAATGGTAAATCCTTTCACTTCGTTTCTAACGTAATGCGTTGAATTCAAATTCAAATGAAGCTCAAGCAAAAGAATCTATTAAGATATTATCAGTTGAGACGAAGTCAAAGAAGGTATAAAAACTGCACTGTACTTGCATTGACTGGGATAGGCTAAAAAAGAAGTCGAGGAAGAAAAAAAAAAAAAAATGAAAAAAAATCAGTGCACAGCGACGAAAACCCATGCAATTGTTGCTGCCAGACAATTTGGGTCGGGGCAACAGACGACAACGGCAAACGGCAAACGGCGACGACGACAACGACGACGACTATGACGATGACATCAAGTCAGCCCACAATTGCGGCCATTAGTGTGGACTGATGACAGACGAGACGTTCCGAGGAGAAAGACACAGTGAAAGAGAGTGAGAAAGAGTAAAAAAAAAAAAAAGAGATAGGAAGAGAGTGAGTGAGAAGTTCACTAGTGGAATGAGTTGCAGCAACAACCCTTTTTTTTTCTTTTTGTAGACATTTTTCGTATGACAACGACAAATATTTGCCGGATAATATGAATAACAAAAGCAGAACGGTAGACTTTGCCAGCCTAGGCGGGTGGTTGGGTTTTAGGTTTGCTGCTTAATGCTTGAGTTGGGTTTAGGTTGGGTGGGCGATGCAGGACGGGGGTTGCTTTTTAGTCAGTCGAGCCAACCTACTTAAGCCACAAGACCAGACCCAAACCAGGGCAGACCCAGACTGAGTTTCAGTCTCTTAGGCCAGACAACGATGACGACGTCAACGACGACGACGACGGCGACTACAACTTAAACTAAAAGGCCGTACAGAGAGACTGAGATGGGTATAGCGACAGCGATGTTTTTGTCGCCGGTGTCTGAGACTGAGCGATGCAGACAACTTCAAAATGGAGCTCGTTGGAGTTTCGTTTTGGATGGCCTGACTGACACAAAAGTGCTTTTGTTGCTAAGTTTAATGAACAAGAAGAAGATAGACATAAAGAGGAAAAGAAAGACAGAGAGAGAGAGAGAAAGAGTTAGAACAGAATAGGGAAACAAAAAAAAAATACATATGTATGTATATAATGCCATATCTTAACATGAGCTATTAAAGTAATACACAATTTTTTTTAAATACCAAAAACTTACACGCAAGGTCATATTTTATGCAATCTTAATCATTTACTTGACTGGTCACACTTTAAGACATACACGTATGGAATACGAATTTTTGGTTTATTAAAAATGCAACACTTCAAAGCGAAACGTGATCCATTTAAAAGGAATTAAAAGAGATGACCCCACCCTTACTCCAGCTCTCCCTCTCGAAATCCGAAATGCAGTCAGACACAGACAGAAACTGTTCAGGGGTGGGTAGCTAAATCATCTATAGAGGCGTGTGGGAGTGTGGACCTTCCTCCGAAAATGCATTACCCATGTCAATATATACCCCGATCTTTGAGAGCTTAAAACGAAAAAAAAAAAACAAAAACAAAAAAAAAATATGCCCAGTCTGGCAAACGAAGTCAGAGTGCAGTTCACAAAAAAAAGAAGAAGAAGGAAACCCATACTGAGCATCATGCTGTTTTCGCCCTTCCTCTCGCGCCCTATTCCTATGCTGCACTTCAGACGACGATGACGACGACGACGCTTTGTTGCAGCCC
Source organism: Drosophila emarginata (assembly GCA_037075365.1). Classification (NCBI taxonomy): domain Eukaryota; kingdom Metazoa; phylum Arthropoda; class Insecta; order Diptera; family Drosophilidae; genus Drosophila; species Drosophila emarginata. Next base: position 7,791,034 of record JBAMCD010000296.1, read on the forward strand.
AACACAATCGACACACAGACAGGGACGGGAAGCGGGACTGTAGCAGGAGTTGTAAAGGAGGATGAAAACTGCAGACCGTGGCAGACAAAACAATATGTTTGTTTGGATTATATCGTATGTATGTACGTACATTTAACGACGCAACATGAACGCGAACGCGCAACGGCGACGCTTCTTTGTATGCACAAACAATTGGAGCAGGCGGAAGTTGCATGGCGGCAGCAACGGCAACAGCAACGTCGTTGCTTGCCCCGGACAAACGTTCCAGACATTAAGAGTGAGAGAAATAGAAAGAGAGTGTGAGAAAAGGATGCGATAGAGGGCACGCACTGGGAACACCACCTTGAACGTTTACGCCTTGATTAACTGTCAGTGGCTAAAAAGTGATTTAATCAAGGAATGAACCATATGGACCAGACCTGACCATACCAGGCACAGAGCACATCACATCAATCAACTTGAGACGAAGACGCATCCTTCAAGACCACGACCATCAAACAAAAACAAAACAAAAACTAAAAAAAAAACCAAAAAAAGTAAAAAAAAAAGACTTTCAGCTGAAAACCCACTTGCAACTCTTTGGGCCTTGGAGTCGACGGTGGTCGCTGTTGCTGTTGGATTGGAGTGGCCCTCGTCGTCGCCCATATTTGACATGGTCATAATTACAGGCCAGGTTGTGGAAGGCACAACTCTTCAACGGTCGTAGACTGCAGCTGGACACTGCGAATCGTGGGTAACTAACATCTACCGTGGTTTTCAATTTCTTAAAATTCTCTCTTTTATATATATAATTCACTGCCTTTTCTACATTATCTAAGCCACTGTGCCACAGTCACTCTGAATTCCGTCGCCGGAGCACATCTGCAAGGCAGCCTATCAATTTTTGACGAGACAATCTCAGAGCAGTAGGGCCCAGTGCATACAGCAAAAAAACAAAAAAAAATAAAAAAACAAAAAAAAAAATTACAGTGAAAAAAGAAAAAAAAAATAAGAATGCAGTCAACAATTGGCCAGGGGTCGTCGCTTGAGAGGGACAGACAAAGTACCAGACGTCTGCGGTCTGTGCATAAAATTACGATAAGTGAGCCGAGTGAGGCGAGGCCATAGTCAGTCCAGGTCCAGAGGGCGCGCCCCCTCTCTCTGCCCCCAGAGACTGAGATGAGAACTCATGACTGTGACTGTGTTGACTGGTCGCTCAATACCCTAACCACTCTCACATTTTATCTATCTGTTTGCTCACTCTATCTGATATGGGAAGGAAGCATTGTCAATGTTTGGGTGTCCTTCTCACTTTGTACTCATCTCTCTCTCTCTCTCTCTCTCTTACATAAGCCTATTTGCTTATTATCCCTATTAAACAGGCTGGCCAAAAAAAAAAAAAAAAAGAAGAGAATAAAAAATAGACAGGACTCTCCATTATTCAGCGACTCATTCGAACGACTCAAACGTAAGCTTAAGAAAGGACACTTGTACCTGACTATAAGGACATACACACACACACATAAACACACATACACAAGTGTCTCATTAAAAGAAAAAATAAAGAACCCCAAGCCAAGTAGACCAGAGCCGACGAAGTCCTCAAAGTCAGTTGGTGTAGGAGCAGCCCCAGCAGCAGCAGCAGACAGTCCCAACATGAGCGATTTGAAGCACAAACTACAGACAACAGCAATACCAACAGCAACAGCAGCAGTAACAGCAGCAGCAACAAAAACAACAACAACAACAATAACAATAACAACAACAGTTACGACTACAACAAGTGCCAAAAAATCAACAAAAATGCGCTATTAGGGCAATTTTTTTTTTTTTTGTTTTTACTTTTCTTTTTTTGGCTGGAATTCGGCACTCGGCACCGCCCTTCTACACTCCTTCCTTCTTAGGCCATCATTACAGCGTCTTTGGTCTCCAGACAGGCGACAGCGACGCGTCGCAAAGTGGCTCAATGTCAGACACAGACACCAGCCACCAGACGCCTCAAATGGATTCAAATGCTCACAGACACACGCACACACACATTAACAAAAGGAAAGAGAGAGAGAGTGCGAGAGAAAGATAGAGAGAGAGAGTGACACCAAAGTGGTCCGTTCTCTCTGTCTTTCACATCGATGCATCTCTCATATACCAATAAAGCAACCGAAAATGCATGAACAGCTTTTAATAAAAAACAAAATACACATACGACCTGTTGATACCCTTCAATTATTTTTATGTTAAAGTAAGATAAATTACCTAAAAGTATGCTACAAAAAAGTATGCTCATAAAAAAAAAATATATCATCAGTTTTTAAACTTAAATTTTAAATTTATAAATTTATACATTAATATGCACATAATTAGTTTTTTTTGGGTATGGCAAAAAAAAGATTCAATGAATTTCCCTATCTATGTTTTAATTTTATTAATTTTATTATATAAAAGAGTGCAGTAATTAAAATTTAACAAACACATAGTCTAAGCAACTTGAACTTAAACCAATTAAAGGGTATTCAAAAGCTTTTCTGCCAATAGCCCAAAAGGGATAGCTGACGCGCCGCAATTGCTGCTGCTCCTTAGTCTTTGTCTGTCTGTACACACACACACACACACACACATACTTACTAACACGGTGTGTGTGTGTTTGTGCAGCAGACGCAATGAAACAAAATACCGAAATTCTATGCGTGACCTTGAAAAGTATTCCTCGTCGGCTGCTGCTGTTGTCGGTGGTTGTTTGTGTTGCTCTGGTCTGTTGTTGTTGTTGTTGTCGTCGTCGTCGTCGACGTCGACATCGTCTGGTGTTTGTCGTCATCGTTGTAGCTTGGGTTTTGCTGTTGCTGTTCTTGTTGTTGTTGCTGTCTGCATTTTCCTTGTTGTCTGCTTTGCACAATTTTTTAATACACTTCATTAAAAAGAGGGCTTAAGTTGCACATAAAGCTTACAGCAAACAACGGCAAAAAAAAAGAAACAACACACACACAAAAAAAAACCAAAAAAGAAAAGGGAATCAGTCAATCAGTTCAAGTTGGTCTAATTGGAATATATGTATGTAGTATGTACATACATATATAGAAAGAAATCGGTTTACAAAAATGGTTCACATTACTAAAAAGAAAAAAAAACTAATCTTGATTTAGAATAATGAAAAGGCAACCAAAATATATGTCTGTATATATAGAGGATTTTTGAGATAACATTGGAGTTTAAAAAATGTTCATAATTTTATTTATACTTATATTGAAATTGCAAAATTGCTGACAAATTTAAGATGAAATTAAAAATGAGATAGTGTATTAAATTCGAACATGTAGAATAAATACAATTTAATACAAAGTATTCATTTTGTCATCAATATTTTCTTAAAATCTGAAAGGTTTTTGAAATTAGTTAAGTTTTCATTTGTCATCAATATTTTCTGAAAATCTGAAAAGTTTTTGAAATTTGTTTAATTTTCATTATTTTAGTGCTAAAGTTAAAATTAAGCGAATTAGGAAAAAAATAATATCAAAATTAAACTACATAGTTTACATTGTAAACTTTGTTTAACAACAATAAAAGAAAAAATTTGAGAAATCATATAAAGTAAAAAGTGACTTTTAAAAAGTCATCTTGTCATTTAAAACAAACTTTATATATTACCTAATCAGACAGAATATTGATTTTATATTGACGAATAAAATATGTAGTTTTAGTATATATTATTTTATATACAAAATATGGATTGAAATAATTCTCAAAGAAAATATACATTCCATATATAATTTATTCATATTTTTTAAGAGAATTTTCAATTCGTCTTCCATATACTATTGTATTTTTTGTTTGTTGAAGTTTGAAGTTGGTGTATTTTTTTTTTGTTTGGTTTGTTTTGTTTTGCATTGAACGCGCCACAAAATTGCAAAAAGCTACAGCGACTCCAACTCGCATTGTTGTTGTTGGTCGTGGAAGTCTCTGTTGCGTCCGCCTCTCACAATGTTGTCTGGTCTGGTCTGCATTTTGACGTCAGACGCCTATTTTTTTTTTATTTTTTTTTTGGGTGGGGGATAACAACAACAGACAGAGCCAGACATGCAAAAAGAACAAAAACAAAAAAAAATCGAAAAAGGCAAATGAATTGAAAGGCAAAAAAAAGGGCTAAAAACAAAACCAAAAAAGAGAAAAATACGAAAGAATGAAGGAAGCCAACCAACCAACCAACCAAGCAAGGCAATGCAAAAGGGAAGGCAACCTGTGTACCCAGATGCCAAAGTTGCCCTATCAATTGGATATCCTACAGATACATACTCCATTATGTTTAATAAATTTTGCAAAAGGTAGTTGTTATTCTAATTGGTCCCCAACCAGCCAACGTGGAAAAATTATGAATTAAATACCGAAAAGGGGCCGCAGCCATGTTTCTTTTTATACCCCCGCTCCTCTTATTCTTATTTTCAATCTTCGAGACGTCCTTCAAAAAAAAAAAAAAAAAAAAACAGATTGCTATGTCGACTTTGAAATACCCTACCTTGTGTGAAGTTTCTGTGTGTCTTTTAATATTTATCGAATGTATATATTGTATATTCTTTTCTTTTCGTAATAGTTAAGTTCGATTTTAGATATAAGATCTTTGAAGTATATTTCGAAATGAAATAAAAATTATTAAGAAAAGTCAAATATTTCCATTATTAAATATAACTGAAAGAGAATGATAAATATATGCAATCATTAGATCCTTGCCTTTATTATCTACAATTTGAACAGCTTGATATAGCCTTCTATTATATCGGTTTAAAGGGTATGGCAATGAAACTTGGTTGCGCATGCCCAGTAGCTGATGCTGGTGCTACCAGAATGACTCTGTCCTTGGCTTGGGTCTCGAGGGCGCATCTCTCTCTCTCTCTCTCTCTCTCTTTCTGTTTATAATTAGCATTTTGCGATTGCCAACCAGTTGATAAGGGGAGACAAGCGAAAGAAAAAGATAGACAGTAAGAAAGAGTTCCCAAGAGAGAGTGAGAAGGATGGTAAAATGCAAGATTTATAGCGACAGGATATTGAGAGATTCTTTTTCTGCTGCTGGTGCTTCAGCGGCTTCTGTTGGTCAAGACAGATGCAACATCCTGTCCATAACTTTTAAATTGCATTTGGACTGGCCAACAGACCAGTCAGCCATTGCCATTGCCATTGCCACTGGCACTGGCACTGCTGCTGCTGCTGCTCCACATGTTGCACGTCTGTTTTCCTTTTTTTTTTTATTATTATTTTTTTTTTGTTACTTTTCTTATTGTTGTTGTTGTGCTCTTCCTCCCCAATAGACGTTACAAATGCACATAAATTTTAATGCAATCACATTGACAGTCTTTCGGAATGCATTTTCAGGGGATTTGTGCAACATTTCATTCAATTTAATTCACATTGAATGCTCCAACAATTGGCCACATGAACAAAAAAAAAAAAACAAGAGAGGATTAAACTCAATGCGACAATCAAATTATTCGAATGTGATTAAGAAAATTCGATATTAAAACTGAATACTGAGTGGTAAAGCATACATAAATCTTTTTGGTGAAAATTCATACGATAAAACATTACCCGAGTATTAAAATGGATTAAAATATTTGAAAATATGATCACAAAATTATTGCTCACCTCTGAAAGTGGGAATTAACTTAAATCGTTAACAAAAATGTTAATTTTCAATTATTTCAGTTAAAGTTTCACAAGAGTTTTTTCTAAAAATGAAATCATTATTCTATTCCAAGTGAAATTTCACAACAGTTTCTTAAAAATATAAGTTTTTCCCTTTTTTAATAGAATTAAAAAATCAGAAAAATTTTCCAATTTTTTTTTTCTTGGATTAGGAGAATAAAATTTTTTGTTTTGTTGGTAAGAAGTTGGTAAATTCGACGATTTTGCAGCTACTTCACATAATTCAGTGTTGTAAACTTTTGGCAAATGTGTAAAAAGGCTAAAGGAAACTTTCTAGACACTTTTCTTTCGCCAAACAGTGCTGGTCATCACAAATCCTTCCAAGGAATAGAAAACCCACAAAAAAACATTGAAAACTTTTAGTTTATTTATGCAGTTTGCTAAAGGAACTTGCAGTTAAGAAACCTGACCACACAAAAAAAAAAACAAAAAAAAAAAAAGGGCGAAGACAATTCATGGTCAGTTTTTTCACCATTTTTGTTGAATAGCTAAAATGGGTGCAGGATTTGGAGGGGTTGGCTTGGTTTTGGTCTATTCGCCAACGTCTAGTCATTTTGGCTTTGAAAATTTGATGAGGAAAATGTGTTTGGCTGTCTGGTAGCCGTTTTCTTTTTTATTATATAATTTTATGTTTAGGTCGAAGGTCGTACGAGAAATTAATCATGATATTAACCACCCTTGGATGGGCTGCTTGAAAAAAAGGGTATTACTCTTTTTTTTTTTCATTTTGGTTTGATTTGAAGGGGCGAAAAAATGAGTTCAGAATTATTAAATAACTTTCATATTAATATTTAATTGGCAACCTGTTGTGGTAGGCGTGGGCGTATCTGTTGGGTAGTTAATTAGAGTAAATGTAAAAACTTTTAGGGTTGGAAGTTAATGTGGGAATGGTGTTAATAAAATTTTTGTCATGAATTGATGGGGATTGGTCCGATTTGATTGGTTGCCAGTTATACAATCAAAGCTGTTGATTATACAATAAAGACACAAAAAAAAAAAACAGAGAAAAAATATATAGAAAAAAAAATATATATATGTACATGTGCAGACATATACAGAAACAGAGCAGAAAATAAAAGAAAAGAAAGGCAGACGAAGCCAGACAAACCTTCTGCCTCCGCCTTTTATTCGTCTCATGCCCCAAATGTCTGGGGGCTGCTGTTGCTGTTGCTTTTGTCGAACTGCAGGCGAATTGAGTCTACAAAACGCATGAAATGTTTCACCCACTCAAGGATTGAGGACAAAGTAGGAGACGGATTTGGAGACGGTGTCGCATGTGCAACAGTAAATGGTGACAGAGACAGCTAAAAAGTGGGAGAGAGAGAGAGAGAGCGAGTGAGAAATGAAAAGAAACTGGAAGGAGAATAAATACAGTCTTTCTCTCTCTCTCACTTTGCCTCTCTTACTTTATATATCTATCTTTATCTAACATCTGTGCGCCTTTGTGTAGGCAACAGAATATAAAGTTTATGACTTTGTACAACGATGAAAATTTCTGCACTGGCAACAACGTAGACAACAACAACAACACAGCAACGGCATATCTATTATTGTCAATTTTACATTGTTGTTGTACTTGATACAATAAAACCAACCCATCTGAACCAACTATAATAAAATTAGTTTTTCTAACGTTAATTTCATTTTGTTTCTGAGCATCTTAAAAGGTATACAATGTAATATTGTATATTATGTATATTATATTATATGTCTTTTTTTGTTTATAAAAAAAATTGTTTTTTATTTAAGCAAAATAAAGAGCTCAAGGAATAATTATGTTTATATATTTTTTAGCAGAAAGTAAGGATTATAAATTTAAGTTACAGAAAAAAATTTAAAAATTGTTATTATTAATTATTACAGAACCTTTTTATAATATTCTTAGTAGTTTGTTTTTTAATACAAACATAAATTACGATAAATTAAACCTTATAATATTTATAGTTCTTGTTTATAATATTTGAAATAATTAGTTTTTAATAGAAAATAAAATACGATAAATAATGAGTTCATGTTTAGTAAATTCTTAATAGTTGCCCAACACTAAATACTTTACGATATACATATATGAAGTTCCATTCTATTTGAACTTAAGGAATCTCTGTTAGTTTCCTTTTATAACCTATTCAAGTCTACCATTTTAAGATATTGCCATACCACCCACATAGAGTACAGTGGCGCAGTCTAGCGTCAACTTGGGTAAACATTAAAATCTAGACGCGACAATGCCGCAGGCCACTCAAAACAGACGACTCAATGGCAACATCAGTGGTACTGACTAGCAAACAAAAGCCAGAAGGCGTTGCGAAACTTTAGCGCTTCATTTCAACCTCATTGCCGGTCCAAAAAATAAAAAAACAACAAAAATTTCATACTTTGTCGATTTATAAAATACCCTTTAGTGTAACAATATACAGCCAAACATTGCGCATGTCCGTTGGATTTAACGGTAGTTTAAAGAAGAGAAGAAAGTAAAAATTTTTGCCGTTAGACAAATATTAAATAGTTTTCCTAACTTTCATTAATGTTCATTAATTCAATTCTTTTTAAATAAAATATTAATTTAAATAAAAAAAGTAAATATATTTCTTTCTAATAAAATATTTTTTATATGTATTTAATTATATTTTATTAAGTACTTAGGAGATGCTTATATACCATTTTTAGACCACGAATGTAGGGTATAATAAATGTTGCACCCTCAAGCAAATGCAAAAGGGAATAGAGAGAAAGAGAGAGACAGAGAGAGAGCAAGAGACAGGGACACACAGACGCATACACTAACACAAAGAGAAAGAGCGAACCAAAGTCGCACATTTATAGCCCGAAAATTAAGTGAAGCGTAAGCTGAAATGCACTCCCACTCAACAGCTTCCTTCACTTCAGCCATTCCCCTGCGCCCCCGACGCACTCTGTCTGGCTCGATGTCTGGCATTTGGGTTGTATGTATGTATGTATGTATGTATGTGTGTGTGCGTTTAACCTTGAAAAACGAACGAGTCCAGTCGGTACTCATCCCCCATCCCACCCACCCTTGGCTTGCCAAGCAACTCTCCTGCACAGTCGCTTGCTCGCTCACTCACCCACTCACTCTCTTACTCTTTTATGGCTGTGGTTCTTCCCCCTTTTTTTTTATATATATATATATATATATATATATATTTTTTGACAAGCCCAGCCGACAATTTTTCGTCCTTAGAGTTTGGTAAAATGAAATTTACAAAATATTTGCCGCACTTTATGCCTTTTCATTGCGTTTGTTCTTTTTCTTGTCGTTGTTGCAGTTGTTCTTGTTGTTGTTGTTTTTTTAACATTTAAAGAAGTAGATGATGATGTAGATATAGCGGACGGGGTGGGGAAGGCGAGAGTCAGCAGATGAATCAGTAGAGAAGTCTGTGTTTCAAAAACCAAAGAGAACTTGGAATTGAATTCAATTCTTTTTCCCCTTTTTTTTTTGTGGTGGGCGAGAACTGACTTTGACACCCCCTACCCATCCTCTGCATGACCCCCATCAAGCCACATTTCTATGGTCTGGGACAAACTGACAGACAGACTGGCAGACAGTCAGTCCAACATACAGAAAGAGGACCCAAAGGGTTATTATTGGGAATATTTTCCAAAAAGTCTGTTAACTAGGCAGACACGGAGACACAGTGTAACAGAGCACAAGATGAAGGTGGTTGGAGGAGTATATACATATATATAAATATATATATATATATATGTATATACTAGGTGGATGAGAATAAGATTGGTAGGTTTTCGGGGTACAATACGAGGGAGGTGCCCTTGGGCCAAGTTAAAATGAATTACAAACACTTTTTGTTTGCCGTTTACTTGCGACTGACTTTTGTTCGGGTATTTGAGAGATAAATTGCGGACTTAGGGAAAATGAAAATGTCAAAGTTAAAATGAAGACCGACAGACAGAAAAAGGAAACAGGGACACAAGCACACACATAGAGAGAGAGAGAGAGAAAGAGATATAGAGAGGGAACTCAATTCTTAAGAACTGTTTTGCAAAAATATTTCATTATTTCCTTAACAAACTTTGTTTGCCCCCAAAATGTTTATTAATATATATTTAAATATTGATATAATCATCAAAAGGTATATATTTTAAAAAATTATTAATTAACCATTGTGTTTTGCTTATTTTTAATTAAATGTTATCAAATATATAAACTTTCGTAATTTTCCTTATTGTAGTAAACAGTTTATTGATAATATACATATTTTAAATTGAATCTCAAAAACTCAAATTTTCTAAATAAAAAAATTTAGTATAATAATATAACGATTTAGATATATATTTAATTTTTATATATATTATTGATATGTATGTATATGGTGGAACAAAAATAATTAGGACATTTCGATTTAGAAAAACTTTAATCAATAATAATTCAATGCATTTCCATATATAACCTATAACTATATTAAAGCCCCAATTATTATATGACTGACTAAAAATTCCAAAAGAATATCAAAGGATTAACTAATAAATTGTTAGCTTAAGCTCTTAAAAAAAAGTCTTCAACTTTTACCATATAATTGTTTTTTAAATTTAACTTTTTATTAAATTAAGTTATGGAAATATGTTTCTGTTTCCTTTTTGATCTACTTATATTTGAAATCTTTATTATTTACGCTCCATTTTGTTTTTTTTTTTTTTGGCAAGTGCACAGTGGGTTTAGGGGGGAAGGTTGCTTTATTACAATCATCTCATGAAAAAGAAATTGTGAAAATAAGAAAAAAGCAGAGAAAAGAAAAGGAAAACTTTGCTTGATGTTGGGCAATCAGTCGCGTCTTTGCTTCGTTTTTGTGTTTTTAATACCCTTCAAAGGGTTATATTAATATAAACAAAATGTATGTGACAAAGTTGGATAATATCCGTTTAAAAAATAGAAAAGATATACAGAGAATTATATATGTAAAAAAGTTTCTATATTCAATTTTAAAATTAATGAGTGGTGCGCCAATGCGTTTGGGCCTATACCTGTTATAGGGTAAATTCAAGTCGGCAAATTAACTTGCTTGCGACATTTATTTTTTTTTCCATCATTTTTTTATTTTTTATTTTTTGTTTGGTTTTTTTTCTGCGCATAGTTCTCCCCCTTTCTGTTTCTGTCTCTGTTTCATCATCATGTCAGCTGCTGCTCTTCCTAAAAGTTACGCCGTTTATTTATGAGTTTGTCTGCTCTCTGACAGGCGAATGCAGCTGCAGGGCTGAGTTCCTCCAACTGGGCACCCAGAGGCATCAAATAAAAAAAAAAAAAACAACAAACAACAACGAAAAAAACAAAGAAGGAAAGGAGCAAAAAAAAAAAAATAATTTATATATGTATGTACTATATAGGATTTTCTGTGTCCAGGTTCTGGTCCAGAACACGTTGCTGTCGGGTGGCTGTCGCCGTTGCTCGACAAATGCATCAATAATGCTCCAGCGCATCAAATTGTTCTTGTTAATGGTGTTGTTGTTGTTGTTGCTTGCAATTGTCTGGCTCTCTGGTTCTGACTCCGACTCCGACTCCAACTCCAATTCTACTTGATTCTGAGGGTCTGAGTCCGCCTGGCTTGCTCAAATTAATGAAAACTAATGCGACACTGAGAAATTGATGATTGCCGCCGTCGTCTGCATAGCTACATATAACCCTACACAACTACAAGTGTGTGTCTGTGTGTGTGTGTGTGTGTTTGTGTGTTGGGGTCGAGGCATTAAAAATGACTGCGTCTGCCTTTGGTTCGCCCATGCACTTTTTGATCCGCAAAAAGGGAGAATGAAGCATGAAGCATGGGCACAAACTCGACACGACCAGACAGAGAAGAGACTGATTGATGCGGCCAATAAAATTAGTTGCAGATCGCTTAAATGGGACTGTACCTACAAACACACACACACACACACACAAACACAGGCACCCATTTGCGGCAAAGTAAAGTTTCATATGCCACCCATTTTTAATTCCCGGTTATTAAAAACAAGATCGCTATCAGATCCCAATAACCCGGATTTAAATAAATAAACTTAATCAAGTTCATCATGTGATTTACCTTGACAACCTTTTATCTTTGCTTATAAGTAAGATATTGTATTAACATTTGACTGTTAAAATGATATATTCGGTTTCAATTTGCATAATATGACAGACAATCAAAAGAAGTATAGAGTTAACTGGGCCAAGAAATTCTCAAATAATACCTTTAAAAGTTAACCAGGTGATGAATCTTGGACTGAACAATACAACAATCAAGTCAATCAACATAACAAAAAAGTTCTTTTTAAAAATGCACCTTTGTCTGAATCAGTGTGAAAAATATGTTTTAAAATATTGTTTTATTTTTTGAATGCAAAAGTTTATTGATCTTCAAGAAGAAGAAAAATGAAATAAAAAAAAAAAAAATAAAGTGAAATAAACAATAAAAAATATAAAATCAATTAAGAAAATTTTAAACAATAAAAAAATAAAATAGCAACACAAAATAAATAAATAACATGAAAATTAGAAAATAAAATAAACAAAAATTAAGTTATTATACACATATAATATAGTTACAAATTTTGTATTATAGAAATAGTTAAAGCAGAAAATAAAAAGATTCATGTTTAAGATTCTAACAGTAAAATCAAATTTGAATTGTCCAACACTGCTTTTACAGGTCACTGGACGTCAGCTGACAGGAGTGCAGTGCGGCAGTTGGCGAATGGATACCTTAGATAACCCCATCCTTGTTGGCAGACATTTACACGAGTCATAACTGTGCTTCCGCTTCCCGTTTAACTTTGAAACGACCTGTCTGTCTGACATTAAAAACGTCTACCTGTACATACATACATACATACATACATACACATATATATGTATATAGATATAGCTATCTGACTGCCTACGTACATCTAGTGCACAAGGGAAAAAATTGTGTGAGCCGCCTATTCATTGCAATGACTCCTCTCTTATCGACATAGTCACTGGCTGCGCTTTTTATTTGACTTATGACGAGACTTTTTTTTTCTCATTTTTCTTCTCCCCTCCCCGCTCTCTCTCACGGTTTTTTTTTTTTTTACTTTTTACTGTATTTTTTTTTTTATTTTTATTTTCTTTATACTCTTGTTGCTGTATATTTAGTGTTTTTTTTTTTTTTGTGGCTCTGTGTTTGCCTTTGGCCCCGTTGACGTCTCGCTTAACTTTTTCCATTGCCAGACGATGCGCAAACATTTGCGAGTATTAATTAACGCTTTGTTGAAGTTTGCTACGCTTCGATGTCGCCGCTCTGCTCTGACATAGACATTTATATTACGTAGCCGTCGTGTGTAACGGCCTCAAAATTCTGATTCAGTATACCGAATCCAATTCGGTTACAGATTCGTATGCTGATTCAACTGGAGAAACATTTCAGTGTGAGAAATTTGTTTTATTTTTTTTTTATTTTTTTTTTTTTTTTTTTTTTTTTTTTATTTTTTTTACTATGGGTATGAGAAACACTTTCTTGTCGACGACATTGTTGCTCACTCAATTATTCAGGCATAATAAGCAAATTGTTTTAATATGCATAAATATCTTGTACGCCATTTGGCAAACAAGTCAGAAAACTGCCAGACAAACTGGCAGGCGAGACAGGCAAACGATAAATGAACGGAAGATGAGAAAGGACGAGCGGGCATGGGACGACACGGGACGGGGTACTCAAGGTGAGCAAGGTAAATGTGAGAAGAGAGGTTGACTGCATCATAATGCCCATTGGGAAATGTACTATACATATATATGTATATATATATATATGTGTATATATATATATATACATATATAAATACTTATACATAAAGGTGTGTTTACATATATTTAACCTTCAAGAAACGCAGACTAAATATGCCAAGAACAAAAAAAAATATATATATTTTTCACCACAAAACAGGATCAAGCAACACAATTTTGTTTAATACCCTACTCTGATCATGGATAATCCTCGACAGGTGGGGCAGAATAGAAATAAACAAAATTAAAGTAAAGATAAAATTTGATAGAAGATAACACAAAATTATATTATATTATATAGATTTAGATCAACAAAAGCGATGAATTTCTCCTTCATTTATAGAAATTTATCAGTCATTTAATCAAATAAAATTTAGTAAAAGAAAATCTAAAAATATTACATATATTTAAATGTTTTGAATATAAATTAATAAAGAAAATGTTTAAAATATAGCTTTTATATGGCTTAAATAAATTACTATATTTTTTTTTGGTAGATTCAACAAATTGTTAAGAAAATTGGTAATAGTTTTTTGGGCAATTTTAACTATCAAAAGACTTGGCAAAAAAAAAATATCTATTGTAAATATAATAAATAAGATTAGTTAAAATTTTGCTGGTGGAAAATGTGTTTAAACAGGTAGCGTGACCAAAAATGGATCTTATTTTCCAAGGAATTTTCACAAAATTACATTATATAAGAGAGAGGGAGAAAGAGAGAGAGAATTCCTTCTCACACCAGGATTCATAAGCAAGTCAGGTCTTTGTCTGTGGGTCTTTATGCCTGTCCGTTAGTCTGTCTGTCTGTCTGTCTGTTTGTCTGTGTGTGGCGTCGGCATTTAGGCAGGTTTTGCCAGACATAATAGGTGTGGGAGGATTAACAACAACAACAATAATAATAGCAACAACAACAGGAACCAGTACAATAAAATGAAATAAAAGCTTAGGCCACAAAAGCAGCAGACAACTAACTACGCATAAGCGGCAACAATCTGTACTGGAGGATGCGTGAAGTATGCAAGTGGGCATGGTTAGGTATGTATATATACATATATATATATATATATATATATATATATATATATATATATATGTATGTTAGCTATAGCTGAGTCGCATACTTTTAGCTGATAAACATGAAGCACAAGTAGGCTGCTGCTGTATCCTTGTATACTAAATAAGCAGCAACGCAATGCCGGCTCAAGGACAAAGCCTACGCATATTTCATTATGTACATTAAAGCTTTTTTGCTCTTCTATATATGTGGGTTTCTCTGTGTATGTGTGTGTGTGTAAATTGCCTTCGAGCCAGCGAGTGTGCGTCTGAATGAGGCGTATACGTAATGCCGGCAAAAATAAGCAAATAAATAAAGTATACGCAACGTGCTCGTTGATGACGTTGATGTAGGACTTTGCCGAACGGAAGCAACCAGCTTTGAAAGTTATTCACATTAAATGCGTTTTGCTAGGATACTTTCTTCTTTTTTATTTTTTTATTTTTTTTTTTGTGAAACGCCTCCATCTAAGGCAAATAACATTTGCCCCACTTGAGATTGGGTCTAGATTTCCCTGGTTGTTTGTGTGTGTAGGAGTAAATGTTTGAATGTGTGTGTGTGTGTGTGTGTGTGTTAGCTATTTACTTAATATACAAAAAATATGACAAAAGAAATGTGTTTGACGACAGCTTAGACATTTATACGCATTTATGCTAAAATTGTTTGATTTCAATTTTTCCAGTTTTTTTTTTTTGCATAGGCAAAATTATAATGTCGGTGATGATGAGGATAATGATGATGTTGTTTGGTTTTCTTGATTGAAATTGAAATGTTGTATATACATATGTACATATAATAAAAAAATGCTATAAATGTACATGCGTATGTATGTACAAGGAATGCAATATCAACTTTATTAAATTTAGATAAATAACTTCCTAACTGGAAATGCCTTTGCCTAAAAGGAAAAAAAAAGGTCAAAATGTTTTTAAAGAAAGCATCTCCAACTGGTCAGAGTATTTTATATATAATTTTGAGCAGCAAAATTCATATAGTCATTTCTCTCAGCTATTTAACGTTTTATATTCAATTAAACATTTATTTAAGACACAAAATACCTTTTCGAATCTTTTTTTTTTTAAATGGAATGCATTTATTGAAATTTCTCAAAAACGTTTTAAAAAAGAATAGTTAAAATCAGTTCAAGCTAATTTATGATCAAACGAAAATCGGTTAAAATCTTAAACTATAAAACAAAACTCTTTTCTTTACACCCTTAAGATATTTGGTGGTTCGGCTTTCAAAAAAGGTTGTCAGTTATATCTAATAGGCCAACAAAAATTACATTACACAAATCCAATAAAAAGACAATTATTTTTATATAGCGCAGACAGAGTTATACGATGGACTGTACATTTGATATACGTATGTACATATGTATATACAAATAAATATATGAATATGTATAAAAATGTATTTTTATATACATATGAAGCAATATGAAGTATATTTATATATACTATACTAAATGACACACTCTTCATTGTTACAAAAACGCAACACAAACAAAAAGACAGACAGAAATATAAAGAACAAACAAATAAAATAAACAAAAACACGCAACGTTTCAGTCTGAGACATAGACAGAGCCACAGACCTGCATTAAATAAATATGGGCGTAATAAAAGGCAAATAAAACAAACAAAAATATAATATAATAAAAAAAAAGAAAAAAGAAGAATGTACTTAGAGCATGAGCAAACCAATTGGAGTGTGTCGCCATATATATACATATACATATATACACACCCGCACTCGCACACCCACAATACAACAATTGCAATTTGTATAAATTTTATTGGTTTATTATTATCAACGTTCTCATTCCAACGTACCAACAATGTTGATATTACCCAGCTATGGTTCAAATCACCATGAAGGCCCTCATTCATTGATTACTGTATGAGAGGCGAATGTCCAACAGTTTTTTTTTCCCCTCCCCCCATACAGACATACATACATACGCACACATATACAAATACATGTTTGTACATATATAGCATAATCAGTAGCCCCAGTGGCCGATGAACTGCATCCTAATATGGCCATTGTAATGCGTCAAGAATTTGTGTTTAAACGCACGTGTCGACGCCAGTTTTTTTTTTTGATAAGGTATTTAGTGCGTATTGCCCAGTTTAAAGTGCTGAAGTGACTATTCCAGTAATTAAGTGCATTTTACAATACATTTTCTTTTTTTTTGTTTTTTTGCACAACGCAATAAATGATTATGAAGACGTTTTTTATACCCTTCATCTGTTTGAATCAACGCGATGATGTCCCTCAGTTTGAAAAATATTTGATGGACATCATCTACGCTATATATATATATATATATAGGAACTAGCCGGATCGGATGACTATATCGTATAGCCCCCATAGGAACAATCGTTTTCAATAATTTTGTTAGTTTTCACAATATTGTCATCAAATTAAGTCAGTTTGGTGTATAACTTAATAAAACTACAAACTTTGATCAGAATCAGTTGAATATAATATCATATATCATAAATATTTTTGTTTCTCAAACTACTGAGACTAAACCAAGTATTTTCTAGTTTTACATACTTATACATTGATAGCTTTGAAACACAAATAATTCAATTTAAATTCAAGTACTAAAATATAATAAATAAGCACAATTAAAATATTATTTGAATTTACATTTATTTTCTGTATATATATATACATAATAATATATACATATGCATATATATATATTATATATTTATGTATATTATATAATCTTTTATAACTTCTGTGACAATAAACGATTATTGCATATAATCCGATGTCTGGTGATAAGTATTTATAGATTTTTCGATTTCGGTTGTGTATTGAAAAATCGTTTTTGAAGTATAGTTGAAAAGTTTTCATTATTTAAAATGCTGTCTGTAACTTGTTTCATATTCAGAAAGAAAATATATATATATATATATAATAATGGATTGGATGTTATCTCTGTTTTGTTGATTTTAATATGTACGTTTCTAATTAACTTTTTATAATATAAATATTTCAAATTGAGTTTGTTAATTTGCAGAAATTGTATAGAGACTTAACCTCATATAATATATACATATATGTATTGTATGTGGATTTATCCTATATCTTTGGACTGACTCAACTGTGTGTTGCACCTCTCTTACCCTCCTCTCTCTCTCTCTCCTGTTATCATGTCGCCATGTCTTTTATATTGGCGATCGTTGATCCTCGTTTGTTGCGTTCATTGAACGCACTTTTCATTTTTGTTTGCCTTTTTCTTTTTGGATTTTTTTGTTGTTGTTATTTTGTGTTGGCTTTTATTTTTTTGGGATTTCTTATTTTTTTTTTTTTTTTGGCCAGAGACGCACGCGCGTACTCCCTGTCTCCAGATACGCGTGCATAATACAATAATAATTTCATTTTAGCGCAGCCAATGGCCCCAGAGAGGCAGAGAAACTTGCTCAGACAACGACAACAACGACGACGATCCCAATCCCGATCAATGCACCTTTTGCCAAAGGTGCAACGCCTCGACAACTGTATGTGTGTGTGTCTTTGTGTGTGTGTTTGTGAGATGTCTGGGCATGCAATGACGCACGAAACGCGATCACGTTTGCATTTATTAAAAGATGGTTGAGACGGGGACTGGGCCTTCGACTGGGTATTGGGTATTGGAAACTGGGAACTGTCGACTGACAGTGGAACTGGGCCTATTGCAGTTGTTCGCATATATATATGTATATATGTATATATACATAGGTAGAGGTAGAGCTCCCCAGACAGATGTGGGTAAGACACACACACACACACACACATTTCGGGGTGAAACACTAAAAACTTGACCAACATGTGGCTAGTGTAGTATCTATTTTTAGACTGTCTACTGTGGCGGCGGCGGTGGTGGTGGTGGTGGTGTTGGTAGTGGCGACTCCATCCTGTTGCAATTTCCAGTTTTCCATTTTTGAGATTCGGTTCATTAAGTGAACTCAACTTTGCGTTCTCCCTCTCTCTCTATATATATGTTACCTTTTATATATATTTTTTTTTCGTCTCTTACCCATTTTGTAATCAGATTTATGCATGAAGTTCGTTTTAGGTCCTGAGGACAAAACAAGAAAAGGGTGGACTTTGTGTGCAGGTGAAGAAGCCTTTTACATGGTCATTTAAAGGCAACACCCACACACACATACACATATACGCATACACATGCACGTACACACATTCTTTTACAATATGCGAACCAGTTCCAGTTCCCCTCCGTCATCAACTGCGGAAGCGTGGCGTATAAACAATATGTACATATACATATATATATATTTTTTAGTTTCTTTCTTTTGGGCTGTGTGTGTGTTTTTTTTTCTCTTTCTTTTTTCTTGTTTCAGTTACTTTTTTTTTTTTTTTTGCGTCTCGTCTCGGCAGATTTCGCGAAAGGCAGACAAATTTATGAGCGTTAAGTGAAGGCCAATAAAATTCTTTTTGTCTGGACTTGTTTTTATTTTTTTTGTGTGTTTTTTTTTTTTGCTTTAGTGGCTGGTTCAACTGTTGCTGCTGTTGTTGCTGCTGCTGGCCAGTTTTATTTCCATTTTGCAACATCTTCAGAGTGCCCAAGGCACATTAATTTAACTGCTCTGAGAGGGGGCGAGGGGCAAAAAATCTAGAGACAGAGGTTGAATGCAAAATCAATGTTTCAAACCTATATTGAATAATTATATTTGAATTTATCATATATACAACATATGAAATTCTATGTTTGAAAAATTAAACAATAGAGAAATATATATACATACATAAGTATGTACATATATATGTATATACAGATATAATAAATTATAGCTAAATGAGATCTATAGGCAAGAGAATATTTCTTTTTTATTCCAAAGTTGTTTTAATTTATCCATAATATTTTATTTGATATTTAAAAGTCATTTAACTTGTCTAGAACTGAGTAATATTTTAATCACTTTATTTGAAGATTGAGATTTGTTTTCTTTTTTTTTTTTTTGTTTTTTATAGTCATCCAATTAGTATCAGATTCGTGACTATTCAAGCATTAACAATTTGCATGCTTATTATAGATAATTTATTCTAATTGGTTAGAAATAATAATGCATTCAGTAACCATGACAAAAATACAGTTGCGATTGAAAAATTCAAATAAAAAAAAAAAAAGAAAAACATAGCTAATGATATTATTTTCAATTCATCGCTCATCTTTGCTTAATGTTAAAAAAGTTTGTTTCGGAAATATATTTGTATTATTATGTGGAAGTCTATATATTTCATATGCATTATTCTTCAGGTTATGGTGTGTATTATTCTATGAATATCTATTGGCTTTTACTTGTTTGTTTTTTTTTTCTTAGCAAAATTTAGCCTTTGTATCATTTACTAACTTTAAATGCCAATTTGATGACAAAAATTGGGGAAAATTTGCTAAATGTAATATTAAAGCTTTTAATCGTACACATAAATATTTGGAATTGCATGCAAATTTATATCAATTACCATTGGATAATATCACAGTTAGTTATATGTCATAAGATAAACGATATAGAAGGTAATATATAGTATTTATTTTTAGATCCATTTGAGAACTATGCGTTTTAGTAATGGCTATAAACCGTTTTTTATCGATGTCACTTTTGATGCATGCAAATTTTTGAAAAACCAAAACAATCCATTTGTGAAAATGTTCTATGATATTTTTAAGAAATCATCAAACATGAATCACACTTGTCCGTATAATGTAAGTAACTAATATATATATGTACATATATATTATTATAACAATTTTAATAATGAATGAATCATTTCTTAAGCACGATTTAATAATTGAAAAGCTATGGACTGGTAATCTTGAAATTGATATACTTAAATATCTACCCATAACTAATGGACAGTATGCTCTATATATGGATTTCTATACCCACAATAATCATCGTAGTACAATTAACACTTATTTTATAATAAATTAAATACTTAAAATAAAATGCATTAAAATTTAAATCATTTGTAATATGCTTAAAAAGTTTCTATTAACAAACGATAATGGCTAAAGAAATGATAATGTTTAAAATGGTAAATTACATACATATATATTAGTGGGTTTAAAAAAAAAGATTCAGATCAGGATGATAAGGATGTATGACAACTTTCTTTATATAATATATGAAAAGATATGGAATTCAGTATCTAAATTTGACATCTAGTTTCTGTATTTCATATGTAAATATAAATATAATAGGTAGCTTATCTGTAATTGGTTATAAAAACATATACCAGTTTAAGCCAGTTGCATGTTACCAAAAGGAACAATTGGTATTAAAATTACTTTGAATTGTCCATTCAAGCGCGTAATTGTTAGCTCAATTTAATAGACTGTTTACTGAAAATAAATTGGTGAAGGGGCATAGTCGAACTAATGTGCATGCCAAAGTAGGTGACTCAAGGTTAAAAGTGCGAGGAATAATATACATAAATCTATAAAAAAAAACCAATGCTCCATATAAGATAGAGTTCAAGGTTCTGCTGAGGTCAGTTACTGCGTGACATGTGACTATCTTATGATGGCGATAAGATCGAATGTCATTATTAACTATAGTTGTTAAATTTAAAACGATTTTTGGGTGATGGCTTCTGTTAATAGATCAATTATTTGATCGCAATTTCGATGGATTTCAATATACTCTTTAAAAAAAAAGATGTTCATAGTTTTTAAAACAAGTTTTAAATAATTTCACAATGGTATGGTTTAAAAATAAAATTTATGTTAAAAGAAAAATACAGGAATTGATTAATAATATAATACAGTTAATTTTTATATTCCTAAGATTAAGACATATATTATGGGAAAGGAAAGAACAGGTATAAGGACCTATTTTTTTCTATATTCTTGAAACTAGAAATATAATGAAAGTTTTTGAATTGTTTACATTTTTAGAGCTATAAGGAACCTATATCAGATATATTAATAGTTTATTCTATAAAAGTAAACTCTTCTCTTTAATATTTTTAGCAGTGGGGAAAGTTAACCTAATAAATCATATATGATTTGATAGAAATTAAAGTGTATATTAAATTGGTGATAGGCTTTCAACTGTTTTGGTATTGTTTAATTTGAAAAACCTTTTAAAAGTCAACAAATATTAAATATAAAATGCATTCGTTTGTTGAACTTTCAATCGTTAATAACACAATGAAATATTTATTTGTAATTACTTTGGCAATTGTCTTTGCAATGGTAAAATATAAAACATTATCTATATCCAAATGTGCTATATATATATATATATATATACAAATATATCCTTATTTTCAGACATGTGAGACCCATGTGACATTTACAAATTTAAAATGTCACAATTATTACAAAAAAGCGGGAGAATTTGAGACGTGCTCGATAAAGGCTGTGAATCGAACACATAAATATATTAATATATATTACAAAATTAATGGCATACCCATTGATAATGTTACGGTATATTAATATAAAAATTTTCAATAGATTTTTTATTTAATTAATTTTATTTCAGGTGAATTTCAAGCTAATGCGTCAAAATAATGGCTATAAACCATTTTATATCGATTTGACCTATGATGCCTGTAAATTTTTACGTATACAAGAGAATCCGATAGCTAATTTGTTCTATAGCACTTTTAAGAATAGCTCCAACATGAATCATACTTGTCCCTATAATGTAAGTATATACATATATATATATATATAAACAAAATCTGAACGATATACAATTTAGCAAGATGTTTATGTAAACAAACTGTGGACTGGTAATCTGGAAACCGGTTTTACTCGTATTTTACCAATGCCTCTTGGGGATTATGCAATTTTTACCAATTGGTATGCAAATAATATATATCGTTGCTATGTAAATATATATTTTCGATTAACTGATAAAAAGTAAATATCATGAGAATATTATTATTGTGATATTTAATGGACTATTAGTTCAGTTAAATACCATTAAAATGGCAGCAAATTTTAATCGATATTTGATTTAATTGCTTTCACTCTTCTGTAATATATAATGAATGCGAAATACATTTAATATAATATTATGACTTCACAGTGTATATAATGAATACGATTCACAAAAAATCTGATAGTTATAACTTCACAGTGTTTTCATACGCAATGTTGCAACTTTTGGGAATCCATATTATATTATATATTTTAGGGGTAATTGAAAAAAAAAATATATATAAATAAATAAAATATAAATTATGTTTACTTTAGAATACCTTTTTCTTTGGTGTCATCGATGCTCATGTCACCTTTACGAATCTAAAGTGTAATCTTGTTGATAAAAATTATTCTGAAATCAAAATCTGTCGTATAAAGGCTGTAAATCGGACGCATAAATATGTCGATATAAATATCAAAATGTTGCAATTACCTATCGATAATGTAACAGTAAGTTGACTATATTAAATAACACTTAAATTTATTTCAATCATTCTGACATTTTAAGGTTAATTTTAAGCTTCTGCATTTTGATGGACATGGATATAAACCATATTTCGTTGATTTCACCTATGATGCCTGTAAATTTATGAAACAAAAGAAACAGAATCCAGTTATCAAAGCATTTTATGATACATTTAAATATAGTTCGAATTTAAATCATTCTTGTCCCTATAATGTAAGTAGAAAGAAAAATATTCTTTAAAAAATTTAAGTAAAATAAATTTATTAAATTTAAATATGTATATAGCATGATGTTATCGTAGATAAACTATGGACTGGCGACTTGGATACAGGTTTTATGGCATATTTGCCAACATTTAATGGAGAATTTGCTGCATTTACCAGTTGGTATACCTATAATAGTCTCCGAACTACTGTAAATCTTTTTTTAAAAATTACTGGAAGATAATTGTTTAATAAAATATAGTAATAATGATCGAACAAATATAGAAAACTGTTTATATTATATCTATACATTTATAGTATTTCGAATTGAAGTGTTGTTTAACAATTTTCTTATAAAATACTAGTAATATGCATATATAGTTTTACACTAGATCATCTAATATCCAGTAATTCTAAGTAATCTTGATTAAAATGTCGTTTATATAGATAAATGATGAGAAAAAAAATGAATTTGTTTACCGTAAATAAATAGTTTTCGAAATATCTAAATATGAAAATAATTGATATTTAGAGCATTAAATGGGGTCCAAAGCAAATGGTTCAATGTTAAAATTATTGATGGAAATTCAAGAGGAATAATCATATAAATATAAACATATCTATTTCTTTTTTTAAGTAATTATTTAAGATGACTTTTAGAGCATATTAATGATCCAAAATTCATCAAGAGAACATGAAGTTAAATGAATCAATAATTTGGCATTTCAGATAAATCTTCAGTTTGTGGGCAATAATCATGACTTAAAGCCATATTTTATAAATCTCAAATTTATAAAAAAGAAAAGGAATCCGATTATCAGAATGCCTTATACATACATATATGTATGTGTGTATATGAATGAATCACACTTGCTCCTACAATGTGAGTGACGCAGCGCAGAGAAGATTTTGTGTTAAATTGTATTAAGTTGAATATTTCTTTTTTTGATATTATTGTAAATATATAAATGATCTAGCGATTTCCTTAAGAACTTTAAATATTTTGCCTTTTATTAATGGGTGTCTGATATCGTATATTTAACAATAACTGAGAATGTAGATAATTAATTTATCCGATGACAGAGCACATTGATCCTCATTAAATATATAAATAACGTGTTCATCATTCCCCAAATGCATTAATAATAACTTTATCGATGAAAAGAGGGAATCTAACTAAAAAGTGTATCAATGTCAAAATTGAAGTGAAATCATTAAGTAAGTATATGAATAAAATGTATTTTGTTATTATGTCATTAGTTTACCATTAATAATTCGATATCTTTTTTCCCTCCATTTGAACTTAATTGCTTTTGCTTTTCGTATGAGATTTACGAATTTTATAAAATAATAATTGAGTCATTTGTTAACGAGTGCTCAGGGAAAAAAGTATGAAGAAATTTGTATTTATTTGGTTTATACTAGTTGGAAATATATGGATTAATTTAGGCCAAGTAACATTTACAAATCTCAAATGTGGTGTTAAGGATAAAAATTATGCTAATGTCAAAATCTGTCGCATTAAGGCCGTAAATAGAACTCACAAATATATTGATATTCATGTCAAAGTAAATGAATTGCCAATAAATAATGTGACAGTAAGTAAAGTAGTAAGCGAACTAAATTCACAAACAAAAATAAAGTTGGAAAATTAGATTAAAAGCTTTATGAAATTTCCTTTATATTTTCAGGTGAATTTTAAATTTATGCGCTATGATGGTCAGGGATATAAGGTTTTCTTTGTTGATACAACATTTGATGGTTGCAAGTTTTTGAAAAATCAAAAAAATCCACTTCTTAAGATTTTCTATGAATCCTATAAAGATAGTTCCAATTTAAATCATACGTGTCCCTTTGATGTGAGTAGAAAATTTAAAAAAGAGTTTACAAAAAAATCTTAATTATTTGATTTTTCTTTTTGTATATATAGCCAATGGAGATTATGGCGTATTTAACGAATGGTCTACATATAATGTTCTACGTGGTTTTCTAAATTTATATATAACAGTAAAAGCAAACTAGTTTATGGTAGTTAATATTTTTTTTCGTTGAATTAGTTTTTAGTTTTTTATTAGTTTTTGCAAAAACTGGTATGTATATATAATAATAATATATATAGATATGTAAAAAATATCAAGGATCAAATATAATTGTTATTTTCAATATTTTTTTTTGAAAAAATCAAGAAAAAATATTTCTTATTTTTTTTTTTAAATAACAGTTTTGACATGATTTGAAAAGTAAAAATAAAAAATGAAATATTCATGAGATATATTTGAAAAATCAACAACAACAATACATTTATTATTTTAGTCTTAAGATTAAGAGTTATTTATTTTAATTAAATATTACTTAAAACTGTTAAGGAATATGATAAATACATATATTTAAAATACTTATTAAAATAAAGTATTCAGGCAGTGTATCATATATTTCTTATAGCCAAATTTATAAAAATTCGAATATTAATATATATTTTATACTCTATAGCTAATTATTTTCATTTCTTTTTTTTGCAGTTAAATGTAAGAACTTTGCACTTTAATCAAGGCTATAAGCCTTTCCCCTTAATATTACTTTCGATTTATGCAAATATTTGAGGCAATAAGACAATATTGTTCTTAATTTAATGTATGCCACGTGGAACCAATATGAATAACGCCTGTCCCATTAATGTGAGTATGAAGTAATTAAAAATTATATTTAGTATAATCTATATACATGTACTTATATATATATACATATATTTACATACATACATAAATTACTTGCAGCACGATTTAATTATAAGCAAATTCTATACTCTCAATCTAGAGACAGAATTGTGTATTATTATACCGTTAGTAAATGGTGACTACGCCGTTTTTTTTTAATAGGTTATGTCAAAAAAAAAATCACGAGAACAAGTTAAGTTATTTGTTAAACTATCTGGTAATTAGTTTTAACATGATTCTAATGTTCACTCAAACTGAACAATCAGTAATAATCGATCTGTATGTAAGTCTGTATCTTGTGTTTTTTTTTTGTTCTCTTTATAATATTTATTTTACCAATATATATTTATACAAAATGCGTTTCATTTAACGCTTCATATGTATCAAATATGTGGAAGTTGCAAGTGATATCGATTAGTTGGTGTGCCGTAAAAAGAATTAAATATATTTCCCTTTATTTTGCTCTCTTTATTTTATTTTTTAACTTAAAGGTGATGCCTATTTAAGAGTTTCTTCTTTTTGTTTATTAAAATTGTTTATTTTCAGTTGAGTATGGGCATTGTAACATTTACAAATCTAAAATGCAATTTCACTCGTGCGGATTTTGGTTATTTTCAAACGTGTCGCATTAAGCCTGTAAATCGTACCCATAAATATATAGATATCTATGCAAAACTGTATCAACTGCCACTCGATGACGTAAAGGTAATGTTTTTCTTTATATTTTTTAACAACAAAATGATAAAAAATTAAAAAAAAAGCCAAAAACATATATTATCGAGAAATAATAATATAAAAGATATGTATAACTATCTAGATTCAACTAGAAATTGACATGACAGTCTTGTATCTAAATGATTAATTTTAGAATATATTTATTTTTTTTTTTTTGTTTTTATTGTTGTTTTGGTTTATAGGTTAGATTGCGCTTAATGCGTTACGATGGTCAAGGCTATAAGCCATTTTTTTTTGATGTCACTATCGATGCTTGTAAATATTTGAAAAATCCGAATAATCCAGTTGTCGATATGTTCTACAATACATTCAAAAAGTATTCCAATATGAATCATACTTGTCCATATAATGTGAGTGAAGGCAAAATTTCTTCTTGTAAATCAAATTAATTGATTAAATTTCAAATTTACTTATTCATATTTTTTTTTTTTAAGAACGATGCCATTGTGGATAAACTTTGGAGTGGATATCTTGAAAAAGAATTCTCACGGTATATATCTCTAGTTAATGGGGATTTTGGGGTTTTTACCAATTGGTTTGTCAATAATCAGCAGGAATGTACTGTCAATGCATATGTAAAATTGGAAAAGAGTTAGATTACAAAATTTAATATAATTGTCATTTTAATAATATCCTTTTCTAACGTTATTCAATGAGTATATGTATATATAAATAAAGTTTTTATCAGGCAAAGTCTACTTGAAATTGTGTAAAAGTTTTCTATATTTTTGACAGGTTTAGCGAGCTTTTTGAATTTTATTAAATCCTAACCTCGAGGTCAATATAAGCTGAGCAGGTTGTCTGTGTAGCAATATTTTATGAACCATCAAGTTTTCTCATTAACAAACGTCAACTCTTAGATTTAAAAATACCTTTCCATTACTTCAATGCTAAAACAAGTTGGGAATTATAACTAAATGCAGCTAAAGAAAGTGATAAACTTGCAGGCACTCTTTCAGTAAGCAAGTAGTTTAAATAATGTAGTCGACAATTTTACATTTGATAAACTAATTATATACAAGTAATTTCGACCGTAAATAATCTTTATAAAAATATTTTCGGCTTATGTTTTTTCTATTAATGTCTGACTAAAATTAAATTAAAAGAAACACAAAAAATGTTAATGATAAATAAATTGGAATTGGCTTTAACTGTGTAAAGTGAATTCTATATTAGGACCAAATCACTTTGCCACATTGTGAATAAATTACGTTTGAATTCTTCTTTTGGATTGAAGACCACTCAAATAATTCATCAAAATCAAAACAGGCTCAAGGACAAAAAAGCAAAGTGTGTTAGCTGAAACGGAGGCTTAACATGAGACAGACAGAGATGGCAAGAGACACAGAGAGAGAGAGAGAGAGAGAGAGAGAGAGAGAGCGAGAGATAGAGATAGAGAGAGGCGTTGGTGATGTAGGAGCAGTCCATTAATAATAAATTAAGCATATTCCTTCAGCATGCCTTTTAGCCTGGCCTTTATGTTTGGACGTCTTTAATGGATTTCGTGTATAGTAGAAATGCTACATTTTGGTGTCGGCTTCCCCTAATGACCTAGAGAATACAAAATGTTGTTGTTGTTGCTGCTGCCCCGCCTTCTACTCCTCTTTTCGTTTTTTTTTTTTTGTTATTTTCTTTATCTCATCCTTTTGCTTAATTTTGTTCCTGCTTCTTTTGCTCTTTGCTCCAGCTACTCGATTATATGAAATCCCTGAGCATGATGTTTCAAGGCTGCCAAGTCATTCCCAAACCAGACATAACCAGAGTAGCAGATGAAGAAGAAGAAGATGAAGAGGAGGCAACTGAAACGGAAGCTAATCGCTTGACTAAATATATACTGTCTCTGTCTCAGACTCAGTCCCCTCATCCCCTCACTTTGAATGTCTTTTACAGTCCACATCTCGCGTGTCCCTATCCTATGTTGCTTACGCTGTCTCTCTCACACCGGATTACGTAATGGCAGGTGAAGCTTTTTGGCTTTACTGCTTGCCTGTCGGATTATAAATGATTTGTCATTAATTCCTAGACAAATGCCACAGGGGCAGGGCAAAAGACAACGATGACGGTGGCAAGTCTTAATCAATATCACATACGAGCGAAATGAAATCGAAGTTGATATGTCGTCTGATTCATTTGGATATTGGTCTCCAACTGATAAGGTAAGCTAATTTGTTGTTGTTGTTCTTGTTGTTGGTATCTCCTTTCCCCAACACACACACACACACACACACCCATACATACATACATACGTACACAACGCGCCACATAGTCATTCAATTGTATAAATTTCTCGATATTTACGTTGTCTACGCAAATGTCTAGACGGGCAAATCATAAAAATTATTGGCTCATTTGGTTTTGCGTTCAGTTTGGTTTTGGTTGTTGTTCTTGCTTTTAGGTTTTACGTTTTTTTTTTTTTTTTTTGGTAATACCCTTTCCCGTATTGGACTTGCAACTCAATACTGCTGTTTGTGACATTATTTTGATGGATGATTGATTAGTGCGTTTGCGTTGATCAAATGGAACTGTACATATATGATAGAAACATAAAATTTGATTAGATTAAAAGCTCAGACACATAATTAACGGTCATCAATGATAAACAATTTTCCCGTCGATTTTTTTCTTTTTTTTTTATCTAAATTTGCAAAATTTATATATTTATCTATTTTTATGGAAATTGGATTCGTTTGTTTTTTTGTTTCACAAATCAAGCATTAATTTCACAATATTACAATAATTTCACAATATTAATATTCCATTTTTTTTACATTGGTTATTAAATGTTATATAAAATGTATTATAAAATTGGGTTTAAAATGCAAATTTTTGAATATAAAATTATGTTTTGCTTTATTTATTTGAATTTCAAATAAGAACAGTTATAAAATTGATAATTGTAATTCATATATTAATTGATAATAATAATAAGCAAAAGTATTGCTTAGATAATTTTTAAAGAAAGACTAATTCGATTATATTAAATAATATTATGAATAATGTTTCCACAAGTGGTAAAACTTTTATTTACAAAAAAATATAAATTTTTGTTCATAATTTCTATGAAGAGATAGAGGATTAAGTGCTTGGAATAAAAACAAAATATGGAATATTTGTTTCTTTAATATAGGAACATTTCTTTCAATTTGCATTAGTAGAGAGGATTTGCGGTTCGGTTTAGGGTTAATAACAAATCATGTTGGCCAATATATATAGATATACTTTTTTTTTTTTTTTTTGGTTTGGTTTTTGTTATTGTTTCACCAGGCGCAAGTTTTTGGGGGCAAGTTTATTTGAAGAAAAAATTCACGGCGTCTGGCCAATGACAGCGACAGCAACGTCGAAGTCGACGTAGTCAGAGACGGCGGGAGCCGCCTTTGACGTATATGTGAATGGTAACGAAAGCAACAATAACAATGTACCGTAGTCATCTCCAAACATTCCCATCTCCGTCAACTAAAGATCAGAGGCCACAAAAGCCGCTGGCGACAGTTGCAAGCCAGAAGTTGCAGCAACAGCAGCAGCAGCAGCCGCCGCGATAATAAAGACAATCAATTTTTTTTTTCTTTCTTGCTTTTGCCTTACCTTTGCATATTAAACCGATGAAATGAAGCGCAAACTGATTGTGCGCTTGTGGGGACGATTTGCTGGACATGGCATTAAGAAGGTTTCCCCCAACAGCCCCTTGAATGCCCTCCTAACCCACTGCTTAACTGCACTTGAGGCGGCAACTACAAAGTCAGTGCAAAAAAAAGAGGTAAAAACTAAAACCAAAACAAAAAAAAACAACTGCTGGACGACAACGTATATATGTATGTATGTATGTATATATGTGTATGTATATATGTACATATCTCTCAGCACTGATAGCAACTGGAGCGGCAAACCTCTGAGAGAAGGTGGTGGCGGCGGTGGCGGTGTCGGTGACGGTGGCATCATCCATGAAACTGACACACGCAGCAAATGTTGTCGCTTTTTTGGCTTTTGAAGTTCCAGGCAAATGAGCTTCGCCGACAAGTCGTCTCAGGTGTGTTAATTGCATTAAAATGTTTGTAATTGCAATGGCAACGGCTGCAGTATTCAGCGTTACCTTATCTCGCTAAAAATCTCGGCAAGAAACTCTCTAACCAACAGACATGCCAAGCTGTCGTCGAGCCACCAGTGCCACCAAATGCCATAGATGCCGCCAAAGTCGTGTAACTATAATTGCCATAATAACATAATATCTTCGGGCTGAAAGCGCGGTTCGGTTAGCTCCATCAAAGAGTAATGCTGCAGGGGAGAGTGGGGTTAGGCATAGCAAAACCAACAAGAAGAATTAAAAAAAAAAAAAAAAGAAGAAGAAAAAAAGTGTAAAAGGTGTCGAGACATATTCTCCTTTTGGCCAAATATGGCGACAATGCCATGGATGTAGACACAGACAGACAATTGTCTGAGGCTGTTTTCTCAACTCAACTCAACTAAACTTAACTCCGATTTAGTTCAGTTCGGTACCGACTTCAGATGTTGATGGAGGTGCCATTTTTCTCATGCCCAACGAAGCGCAGTCTAAACTGTATTATATACGTAGTTTTGGTTCTTCAACAGAGCACATTGGGACAAGAAATATTTTATTATATACCATAGAATTGGAAAAAAAAAACATTTATAATTAAAGAATATGTCTTCTAATTAAATCATTATATACATAGTTTTACTTATTATTATAATTTAGAGAGCACAATTGGGCAAGAAATTCTGTATTTTATATCCCAAATGTTAAATGAAAATTATATTAAAAAATCAATCTATACATAGAGTAGAATGTAGTTTCACTTAATATCTAAAATTAAATACATTTATACACTTATTGAGTTTTATCAGTCAGTTATAACTAATATAATATATAGTTTAAATAATGGTTTAATTAATCTTTTTAGCTTATGAAAAGAGAATAGATGACTTTTCGAGATATTTGCCTTAAAATGTAAATGCAAGTAAAACCTTTCTTTAACATGGTATACGAATCGTCGGGGTCACCAATGTTAAAATGAAGAAATTTGTATTATAGCTTGTATCAAAGTACATGAAACGTCGGGACCATTAACGATAAAATATATAGAAATTTGTGTATTATAATTTGTCACTTATATTATAATTTGGTGTATGAAACGTCGGGGTCACCAATGATAAAATAAAAAAATATGTTTAGCAATTTAGTACTACTGTCCCATGCTGTCAATCTGTCTGTCTGTTTGCCGTTGGCTGGTTGACTTTTCCGCATGTTTGGCTCAGTGCCGCCTGCAGACAGCTTTGTCTTGTGTCTTGATTGTGTCTCATTGCCTCCCGCCAACCAGCCTCATTTCTTTGACGCGCTAACCCAGCCCCCTCCCCGTCCCTCTCCAAACCCCATAAGCATATTGTAGCGGCATTTAGTTTGGAGTCTGTTATGTCTCGCTCACGTTCACCACTATCTGACTGCAGTCGACAATGTCTCGCCTTTCCTTTCCTTTCCTTTCCCTTCACAACGTTTTCTTTCGTCGCCTTTGCGCTTTCCATATCCTCCCGCTGGCCAACAAGATAACAACAGTGTCTTTCCTTTTGGTTGTCCGTTCGTCTGGCTTGTTTGTCAAATAGCAACAGAAAAACAGTTAAATGCCAGTTTACCAGTTAAAATCGGAATCAAAGCGAAAACAATGACACAGTAGCTTTAACAGCAACAACAGAGCCGTAACGAAGGGTGGGTGGTGGTGGGTAAAGAATGTTGAAGGTTGCCAAAGGGAGGTGAAAGGCTGGCAGGTTTGCAAGTGAAGTAAGCGACAGCAGCAGCAGCAGCAGCAACAGCAGCAGAAACAGCAGTAGCAGCACCAACGGCAACAACAACAAAAAAAAAAAAAAATCGTCTAGACATAGACTAGACTCCATAAAAATAATTATTATCGGTTGCAATTTCTGCTGCTCGCAGCTCGTTCATCTGTCTCTCTGTCTCTGTCTGTCTGTTTGTCTCTCCGTTTGTTTGTCTCTCTGACCGTCCCTCTCCCTGTATGTCCACCGTCTGACGAATCGTCTGACGTCCATTTCATCTGCTTCATATTACACCAGTTTGAGTTTCGAGTTTAAGCTTCGAGTTTTAAGTTCGAGTTCGACTTTGAGTTCTATGTGCATTTTAAAAACCCTCTCCACCGTCCCCCATCCACGACCCTTACAATTCTATCATATTGTAGCTCTCTCTTAGTGTCTTACTCTCTCTCTCTCTCTCTCTCTCTCGTTTTACTGTATCTCCATCAGTTCATTTGATTCTTTGTGTTCGTTTTCTGTTTGTTTGTTAGAAGCGCCCACAGGCTGCATTGCCCAGGTCTCTTGTCCAGTGTCGGCATCATTATCATCATCATTATTATCATCATTATCATGGTCATCGCCATCGTCGTCTGTTGCAATGCGAAACGTAGACGTAGATGGTGAAAATAACGCACTGCAATGCCCCAGACGTCCGTTGCAGACGACATACAATATTTAACAGCAAATCTAGAAATGTGGCAATTGCCTTTGATATCCAATTGCGCCAATGAGAGTGTTGCAAATTGGGAATTCCCCTCCATTCTCTCCTTCCAAATGCAACTTGAACTTGAGGGTGCCGCAAAAAGTTCATCAATTACAATAACTAAGAGTACATACATACATATACATACATTTATACATTAATAGACTATCAAATTTTGATTTAAAAGAAAAATATATCGAATTAGATTCAACTCAATTCAATTTTAGAAATATGTTCAGTTTTATACATTTTGCACGTACTGTTTTCTTTTTTTTTTTAAATAATTTCCTTAGTTATTATTTGTGTATATATTTAAAATTAATTTAGAAATTTGATTTAAAAACGAGTTTAATACTCAATACTCAGTAGATAATGAATAATTTAAGATTGAAAATGGTTTAAAAAAAAACTTTTTTAAAGCTTTCTCTAACCTTTAGTTAATAAAATAATTAAAAAATATAATTTTAAAGTGCAAATGAATATTAAAAACTGTTTTTAGAAAACCTTTTGAAGACTTTCACTAAGTTTTCATTAACGCAAAAATTTTAAAATGGAAATATATATATTGAAAATGGTTTCAGAAAGCCAGTTTAAGATTTTCAGTTAACATTTTAATTTAAAAAATTAATTTAAAATGGGAAACAACAATTCAAACGGATCAAAGTAATTGAATTGTATTGTTAATGTACTTAAAAGTAATACAATATATATAAAATAAAAGCTTACACAAAAATCACATATGTTTAAGTGAATTATAACGCATTTACCAATTTTGGTATTTTCTTCACCTGTCTGCACCTGCACCTGCTGATCCCAAATGTCGACTGTATAACTGTAAAGCCAGCCACTTTATTTTGTCATTCCTATCAAAGTAGAGCATTACCCATACCAAACAATTTGATCGTTCACAAATTACCAGATAGATATGCATGTGTATTGACTTTTATACCTCCCATTTTCTTTCTCCCTCTCTCTCTCTCTCTCTCTCTCTTATTTTATTTACATTTTTTATATATTTTCTGTTTATTGTTCCACCCACACAGTACATGAATGCAATTGCAATTCGGTTTGGTGCCAGACGGGAGATTTTTTATTTTCATGAATACAATTCGAAACCATAATTACATTTATTGCCATACAAAAGCGCAGCACAGAAGAAGGGCGTCAAAAAGGGAAGGGAAGGGATAGTAACATGGTTAAAAGGAAAGGGTTGTGAAGGTAAATGACGGCTGGCATTGACAGTGGACAGCAGTCAGTTAGGCTCAGGCTCGGCTCAGGCTCAAATAGATCTGAGATAAAGGGGTTGGAGGCCAGTATGGAGGACATGGCGGATATGTTGATATGCTGTCGACACGCATCGTTGAGCATGCAGGCAGACATTTGGACAGACAGACAGACGGACAGTGAACAGAGACGATGTCTCGTCGTCAACAATGTGCTATAGATGTGGGGCAAGGAAAGGTAATTGCCACAATTTGCTTGTTGCGTGAATGGACACAAAGTTTTCAGTTCGGCCGCTGTGAAAAGGGTGCAAAGGACGACTTCCGTTGGTTTTGTTTTTTTTTTTATTTTTTTCCTTATTTTATTTTTGTATTCTGTTGTCCGTCCGCCTTCTGTCATATTTGAGGTGAGCATAAAGCCACTCAACGCCGCCATAAATCAACTGCATTCTGATCTAAGGCTGTCAGGGACAGCGGCGACTGAAGCTAACAGAGATAGCAGCCGACAACTTTTTGGGCCATAACTTTCCAGACGACAACCTCGTCGTAGTCACTGTCTGATGTTGATGTGGATGTCGATGTCGATGTTTGTCTGGGTCGGCATAAGTAAAACATATACATACATATGTGTGTATGTATGTTTGTATGTATGTATGTATGTATGTATGTATGTATGTATGTATGTATGTATGTATGTATGTATGTATGTATGTATGTATGTATGTATACAAACATACATAAAGAGGCACGCATAGGTCCAGTTCCAAATACACCTGAGCTTTTGCTTCTCCATCTCCGTCTACAACTTCGACTTTGACTTCGACTTGTGTCTAGACTCTCCAGACGTCTGTCTTCAATGTCGTTTTGGGTAAAAAGGAAACAACAGACAAGCAGACATCTCTGACAGCTCGAAACTGAAACGAGCCGCCGTTGACAACAACAACAACAACAACATCAAAAAACGACTGCAACAACTGCAACACTCTTATAAGGGTTAGGGTCGGTTAGGTTCCAGTCAGGCATTCAAGATATTGGCCAAAACGTGTCCAAATGCGCGGACAATTCTCTCAGCTGTCAATAATATATATCTTTCATCGTTCTCCTCTTCTTCTTCCTATGGCCCGGATCAGAACACAGAAAGCAAGAAGAAAAAATAAAAAAAAATTAACCTTGAGAGATTATCCCAAGAAACTGTTAAAAAATTTTAGAATTGAATAGAAAATTGATACAAAGCACTTGAAAGACAATTAAATTGTATTAAACGTATTAATTTCAGTTATTTGTTTCAATCAATTAAAAGTGAAACAAAAATATAAGAAAATTTATATTCAATTAATTAAGAAATTTTGAAATGTTTTCAAAACAATATTTTAGCCATTTGTTGTCGACGATATGAAGATAAATATTAAATAATTGTGCTAATGACATTTTATAATCGAAAAATAATTGCAATAATTAAGTACTCAAATGTACGCAATGATGTATATTTTAAAAATTTTTTAAAATTAGTATTATTTGACCCTCGAAAATGTGCATATTTCCAGTGATTTTGCTTGCCATGGGCTTATTTGTGGTAACTAATTATTAACAGATTATATAACTTTATATGATCCTTTTATTTTTATTTTTTTGATAGTGAAAAATAATACAGTATAATATTTACTATATTTAGTTATTTAATCTTTTCGATTTAGTCCTCTCTGGGCCATGTGATGTTTACCAATTTGAAGTGCAATCTATATGATAATAATTATATTGAAATTGTGAAATGTTATATTAAAGCTGTAAATCGTACCCACAAATATATGGATGTACATATAAAGGTTAAGGATAAACCCTTAGATAATTTGAGTGTAAGCTTCTACCTACATATATGTACATTAATATATAATATATACATATATATTTGTAGCTTCATATAAGGGCAATGCATTTTGATAATGGATATAAACCATTTTATTACGATTATAATTTGGATGTTTGTAAATATTTGAAAAATCGTAAGAATCCAATTATAAATATATTTTATGATCTAATAAAAGTCAATACAAATGCCAATCACACTTGCCCCTTTGATGTAAGTAAAAATATAAATAATATTATTTAATTATTTAATTAATTTTCATACATACATCCTGTAGCATGATATTATATTGGATAAATATTATACTGGAGATTTGGAATTGAAATTTACACGATATATTCCCATACCAAATGGAGATTATGGCCTCTTCACCGATTGGTATATAAATAAACGACTTTTGGGCAATATCAATGCTTATGTTAAAGTAACTAATTAAACTAATTTTAATATCAAATAGAAGAATATTTAAATTACTTTAATATTAATTTTGAAGTGGACTTAGAAAATTGTATTTTGTGAAACAAATGATAAGAAATAATTGAACAGAATGAAGCTTTATTTAACTTTATCCAAACAGTTAACCGTTTTTTATAATGCTTCAAACCAAATTAAATGATCTATGACCAAAATAATTTTAACTAATGAACGGAAGTAACTATTATAAAATGAATCCGGTTATATTATTTGTAAGAATCGCTTTATTTTCGTTAAACAGTTACTTGAAATATTTAATACAAATATTAAATTACTTTATGGTAAATGGTTGCTATTCAAATGATTAATTAAAATAGATTTGAAATAGTATTAAAAGAATGTATTTCATTTAATTTTAGTTGAGATTTAGTTAGACTGTCCTAGTTGACGGTTTAATAAGTTATTCGAATAAGTGTGAAGGTTTCCGAAGTACAAGTATGTATATATATATCATTTAGTTCAGGATTCCGGAGTTATTTTGCTATCTCGTTTGTCGTTCATTTCATTTTGGTTGTGTGTGTGTGTGTATGTGTGTGTGTTTTAATTATTCAAAACCATGTCATGTCTCTGTATAATTTTATGCATTGGCCAATTGCGAGCGCCATGGCGACTGATGATGATGATGATGATGACGCCTACACAGAGACACTGAGGTAAAGGCAAAGGCATATTGCAGACAGCTGACAGCAAACTAAAACTACAACTATTATTCAAGTGGTGGGGACGTTCGTTCATCGTTGTAGTTGTAGTCATCGCCACATGTGGCAAGGCACAATACAACCGCAAAAGAGTGCGACACACAAATGCACAGTTACACACACACACACACACACACACACACACAAAGATAACTAAAGATATATAGAGAAAGAGAGCGGAATGAAGAGAAGAGTGACAAGGCAAGTCGTGTGGTGAAGAGAAGAGAAGTAGAAACATACCAGACAGTCTGACGCTGTTGGAGCCCACGAGTGGCCCCAGATTCCCCTTTATATCTCCCTCCCCTTACTACCACTACCACTCTCCTCCCCATCCTATATATTATCCATCACGTACCACCATCACCAAGCACCACCAATTCCCCTGTCTGGACGACGACGATGTCGTGGACAACCACTGTCTGTGGCAGACCGAGACTATCGAAAACTCGAAATTTATTCGTTGGAAAAAGTTGATTCCCATTTTTTTCTTTTTTTTTCACTCTTTCTGTTATTTTTTGTTTTTTTTTTTTTGCCGTCTGTTGTTTTATTCTCTTTATTTATTTATTTTTTTTTTTTGCTTAGTTGAATTGCATTGAAAATGCCCACGAAAATTATGTTAACCAGCCAGCTGTGTTAAAAATCCCACATCCACATCATACAACAGATATGTATGTACATATATATATATATATATGTATCTGTATATACATACATATGTATGTCTCTCTTCCTTCTTGCCATAAAATGTTGAAACATTGTTTGACAATCAGTTAGGAGTTGGACTTCTGGTGTCTCTCTGTCTGTTGATTTTCATATTGTGAATATAATCGTAAGATTTTATATCTCACAAACGAATGAGTGTAGGAAATGGGGGAAAAAAAAATATGTTTGGTTGTATCTGATAATTTTCTATGTAAGAATTGTTACAATGCATGCTGTGTATAGTAAAAAAAAAAAAAAAAATAGAGATCTCTACACTTGAAAATAAATCCATCACCATTTCCTTTATTTTTTCGGTTTCCAAAAATCCTCTATATTATGATGATTTCAATAAAAAGTTAATACATATATTATTTGTTATACATGATCTAATAATACACGATTTTAGTTTCTCGAAATTAACTCAATTTTTGTGTACAAAAAATGGAACTCCAAAAATATTTTTTAATACCCTTGCAATAATATAATAATATACCTATAATAATACATATTAATATACCATTGTTGGTCAGAAGTTTTCAACAATAGAAGAAAGCATCTTTTACCATATAAAATATATATATTCTCGATCAGCTTGATGTCCTGAGTTGATTAACAAGTAAAGTTACAGATCTGAAATTTTTCACATAGAGTTTTTTTATATCTTCGATAAACAAAAATCGTACGAAAATCGGATTTTCGTATTTGTTCTTTTAGCATATGTATATAAAAATATTTATATTCACTCTCGGCAGAATCGGTCGACTATATGCTTTAGTTTTCTTAAAAACAAGCGGAGGAAAGATTTTCTTTATAACATTTAATATAGATTCAAATACTTTAAGATGTTTTATAATATTTTCTGGATATGACTAGTTTTATATATTTCCTTGAGTTTCCGGTAATTTATATATAAAAGTAGTTTGCAAAAATATACGATTTTCGTCCTTTTTTTACCAATGGATTTTTTGTATAATATATGCTTTAATAGCTCCTACTGATCCAAAAGTAATGCCAAAAAAAAAATTAACAATCTAACAATTAAGGTACCCAAAAGTATGCTATAAATAAAATGCAAATATTTTAAAAAGAGAAAAATAGAGATAATCTTTTTAAAAATAATATCTCATATTTTGTTGATTACTTTGTGATTTCATATATGTATGTATATAAATCATTGTTTTATAATTAATATTATTAATATGCTTACCGTATTTATGCCAAAATTTGTTATTAACTGGACGTAAAACAGTTTTTATATGCGTATCAGATATCACCGAATTGGTATTCGAATTATCATCCTCTTCGTATATCTCTGTATAGACTATAAACTCAAGTTGTGCGGTTCTTGTGGTAGTCGTTGTTGTTGTTGTAGTTGATGTTGCTGATGTCTTTGGCAATAAGGTTGCTGTTGTGGCTGTTGGTGGTTGCTGTGGTTGTGGCCGCTGTGGTGATGTCAAAGGTGATGCAGTGGTCGCTGTTTGGCCAGTATCACGTTTAAAAATACGATGCAATTTTGTTGGCCTGGGCACATGTGGCAATGTGTATGTAGATGATGATGTTGTTGTTGTAGATGTTGATGCTTGCAACAATGTAGCACGTTGATTAATTTGATATGGTAAAAACATAGACGCGGGCGATGCGGCAGATACAGACACGGAGGCAACACCGCCAACCGAATGCGACGCGTCCCGATGAGGATGATTATGAGGCTGAAGTTGTGGAAACGACAACAACAATGACGACGACGACGGCAACGACGACGACGACGACAAGTTGGGCGGTGGTGGTGGTGGGAAGGGTTGGCGAATTTTTGTCTCGGCACTTGGATTTAAGTGGCTATCTGCAACACTACGCGATGTTGGTAATTTATTTAGCCAACTTGTGCCAGCAAGAAATTTTGATTTTGATTTTGCTTTAGCTTTTAATTTTTGCTCGCTTCTTGATTTGCCATTGCCTTTGCTTAGAATTAAATTTGCACTATTTACACTGTAAAAAACATTGATTAACTCACTATTGTGTTTTATATTATTTGCGACGGCGATATTTCCAGTTAGCGTATATAATGGATATATTGGATATGTATATTGATTTGTTGATTGGATGTTGTTGATGTTTTTGTTGTTGTTGTTGTTGTTCTTGCCCTTGTTTGACGCCCATAAGTATGCAATACTATTCACCGGTGCCTCAGTCTGGGCCCAATATTGATTTCTATCCGTATCCGTATCCGCATCCGTATTTGTATTTGTATTTGGATATATACGTGAATGCGTTTGTGGGCCTGGGCCAACGTGTCTATGCATTGGCACCGCGAGGGCAAAGTCTGGAGCCGACCACAACAACAAGATGATAGTTGGTAATAGAAACTTTAATAATTGGACCAACAATAATGCGGTTTGTGTGTGTGTGCAGCGGGCCCCCGCGGCGCCACTGGCGGCTGCATGCGTGGGGGCCACAGCGTCGTCTTCGGCTAGCAATTGGATTGTTTACTCTCAGTCCAGCCGTTTCTCAATCCTCATCAACATGATTGAATGGGAAACAAAAAAAAAAATTTTATTTAAGCTCTCTAAAAACGGCAACACGAACTGAAATATATTTAGAATATAAAAATGTTTGTATTAATCGAATAAAATCTATAATATTTAAATTTTAATATATAATTTTTTAAAATATGAAACTTAAATATCATTTATAAACGTATTTATTATAATACTGGAACTATTAGAATTTATGTCAATTATTTTAAAACTTATAAATAATAATTATTAAATTATTTATTATTTAAAATCTCTGAAAATTCTTAAAATCGTAAATTTCAAAAAAAAAACAACGAGCAAGTTGTGGAAAATTGCTTTAAGAATTTTTCTTCTAAAAATACTAAAACGAATTGGAGAACCTCATCTAAAAACATTTTATATTTGTCAGTTTCTGTTTCGATTACCTTGAAATTTTGCACATAACATTATCTAAAATAATATATTTTTATAACACAACTAAATACCCAACCTCTTACCATGATGCATCTTAGCATTCAACAGTTGAAGGATTGAAAGAATTTAAATTTGAAGTTTAAATTAACATTTAACATTTCAATTTGTATGAAAAGTTTTCTAATATTTGAGGCATTCTATATATGTATATACATAGATAGAATATTTGCATAAAGTAATCGAAAATGTTTCTTTAAGTGCATATTATTTATTTATTTTTTTTCTTTTTTTGGCTGTTGTTGTTGTGTTGTTGTGTGGTCGCCCACTTGGCTGTTGTTTTTGTTGTCACTGGGTTTGCTTTTGTTTTGTCTCTTGTCTGTCCTTGTTACAAAGTTTCTTCTGTTCTTTTCTTTTTCTCGGGGGTTTTTTTTTGTTGTTATTGTTGTTGTTGTAGACCAAAAATAATTCCCCTACAACATTATGCCCCGGCGGGCATAGAGCATAAATAACCCCAAAACAGCAGCAACATCAGCGACAACATGGCGTATTCGTAATATTTTGTACAAATTTATGTTGCACTTCTTTTTTGCGACTTCATTTTTATTATCATCAGCATCAACGTTGTGTTTTGTGATTCTATATTTAACAACAAAATCTAGTGAGACAGACACACAGAGAGAAAGAAAGAGAGAGAGAGAGAGCAAGATAGAGAGAGAGAGAGAGAGATAGAGGGCAAAGAAGGCCTGTTGCATGCACCTTTGTTGCTGTTAGAATATGACGAAAGATTACAAGCGGCTAAAATTACGAACAACGACAAAATTAATGATATAAGTTGAAAGACGACATAAGAAAAGATGCAAAACAACATTTTTTTGCAAAAAGAAAAAAAAAAAGTGGAATGTATATTTTTTTTTTCTTATATGAATATTTTTTTTTTCGTTTCTACTTCGGGTCTGTCCCATGCTCACTAATTGTCTTTTGGAATACGAAAAAGAAAAAAAGTGTACACTATGCACAGTTGACATTTTGGCAAGGAGGTGGAGTCCATCTTCTGCTCATCTACTTTATACCAACCCCACCTCATCTTCTACCTTCGTCTTTTCCTACTTCTTTGGGAGACCTATGTCTGGTTTGGATTTCTGTTGCTTCGTTTAATATGCGGCATGATGAGATCTTCTTTTTTTTTTTTGTTTTTTTTTTTTTTTTTATATAGTTCTGCGTTTTTGATAAAGCAACCAACAATGTTGCACCCCAAGAAAAGTGTCAGAGACAGATTGATGCCACAGACAGCAACAACAACAACAACAAAACGAACAGATTTTGATCGTCCCTGGAAATGCATCTCATTGTGGAGACGGATCATCATTATCATCATCATTGTCTGCTACTTCTCTTGTTTACTTTATACATATTCTTATTCTTTTTATTTTTACCCCCGTCCCATTCTCTTTTATTGAAATTCCTTTCAAGTGCAGGGCAGGGCAGGCGGGCAGCCAGACAGCCAGTCAGCCTCATCATCATCATCTTCATCTTCCGAGTGTTATTGTCTTCGAAACAAATCCTCCAGACACAGTCACTCAACTCCAATTCCAAGCTACTGTTTCCCCCTTTATGATCTGCTCCTCTTTTTCCCTTTTTTTTCCTTTTTTCGTTTGGCAATTTATTTGATTGCCTCTTCATTCGTTTCGTTTCTTTTGGTTTTTTTTTTTTTTTTTTTGGTTTTATTTGACTGAAAGATCAGACCTTAAGTCGAAATTTATGTTTGCCATAAAAACACGCGCACTCTGACTTTAAGTCATAATTAATAAAACAACAAAACAAAAAGAAAAGAAATAAAAAAATACAACAATAATAAAAGGCCAAATAAAAACTTGGCAAAAAAAAAAGGAAAAGAAAAATAAGGGTAAGGGAATGGCGTATTGTGGCCATAAAGTGCTGACAAGTGTTTACCATATACATACAAGCATATATATATATGTATGTATATATATATATACATATATAGATTTGATTGCGTGAGTCAAGATCATTTTAGGTCAGAAGATTTGCCCCATCGAAATGAATTTTAAAATCATGTTCCAAAACTTTTGCCACTGCCTTTTATTTTTTTGTTTTTATCCTTCTTTTAGCTGACGTTATTTGCTTTATATTTTTATCCTTGTTTTCAACAATAATTCATAATTAGTTTCCCGGAATATATGGTGTTAATATTATAATTTCTTAATTATAATTCTATGCTTTTTAGGTTTTCTTTCCTGGAGAGAGGATTCTATTCTATGCAAAAACTGACAGATAATATTTTATTTGTATTATTTATATAAGTATCAATTCTGGAAAACAAATAATAACATTAAAATATATTCTAATAGAAGCATAATTAATCAATTAATTTCATAGAGTCAACCGCATCTAAAATTTCAATGTATTTCGTATGTCTGTATGTATGTCTCGAAATTTATATATTCTCTGCTTGGTGAAATTTTCAAAATGAATACGCTTTTAAAAAAATGTTATTATTGCATTCAATATGATTGAAAAATTAAAAAAAAAAAATTCCGTAGGCATAGAAAAATCAAAACATAATATAAATTGCCAAACATGAAAAGAACAAGCAAATAAGAACAACAACAATAACATCATGATATATATGTCTATGTATGTATATATATATAAATATACAACAACAACAACAACAATGCCTTAACATAAGCATTTTCAATCTAATTCAAACACATTCCAGTTTATTTTTAAACAAAACGCTAAATTCTTGCATTTATTTTTGTGCAAAAACCCACAAAAAAAAAAAAAAACAAATCAAAAACAATTTTTAACTATATCCAAGGTGTAAGGGAAGGTTGGGGTAGAGCAAGGGGAAACCCAGGAATGTGAAAAACCAATCGAATGCCGGCTGTTATCGATAATACAATAAAGCGAGCGCATTGGCATTTCCCCATATATACATATATATAA
Source organism: Drosophila emarginata (assembly GCA_037075365.1). NCBI lineage: Eukaryota > Metazoa > Arthropoda > Insecta > Diptera > Drosophilidae > Drosophila > Drosophila emarginata. The sequence goes on from JBAMCD010000296.1 coordinate 7,834,955, forward strand.
ATATATGTGTGTGTGTGTGTGTGTGTATGTGCATACCAGAAAATCTCAATCTCAATTTGACATTGAGTTTCAGCTCTCCTTTTTTTTTTGGAATTTCTGTAAATTCCTGATGATAATCCCGTCGTATTTTGGATATATCTTCAACTCAACTTAAAACCCGATCACGTTTTTTCTTTTTTTTTCTTTTTGCTTTTCAGCTCACAAACAGCACAAAAAAATATGTAAAAAAAACAACAATAAAAAAATGTTGAAAAAAAATTTGGAACAAATATTTGAAAAGATATTTTAAAGAATTGACGATGGGTAGTAGTAATAGTAGAAGAAGTAGTAGTATTAGGAATAGTAGTAGTAGTAGTGCAGTGACGATTTTGTTGTTGTTGTTGTGTCTTTTCTATATATTTGCCGACACTTTTGATCCGTTTTCACTTATTAGTCGTTCGCTCGACGCGTTCTATGCGCAAAAACCTGCGTTGTACTGAAATCAAAAAATGCTGGGAACATAAAAATTGCCCGTTTGTCTCCAATATTTCACACATTTCCACACATACACACACACACACACATACACAAATAATGAAACATACATACATCGAAATGAGTGTCTAGGCGTCTATATAGACGATATATATCGCCCAACTGAGGGTCTATAGAGGGAAAATGCGACGGCTAACTCCGACGAGACGCAACACAACGTGTCGCGACGTTGTCGTCGTACAAAAACAAAAAAAAAAAAAAATATTTAAGAAAAAAACACATACTAAAAAAAATAAGTAAAATGAAAAAGTAACAGAACACAAAAGCAAAAAAAAAAAAAAAAAAAAAAAAAAAAAAACAAGAAAAATAATAAAAATAAAACAAAAACAAAAGGAAAAACAGAAATTATTTTTGTACTTAAAAATAAATTGAAAAGCATTTTCCTCATCTGTGTGTTTTTCACCGAGCAAACAACAACGGCCACATGAAAATCAAGCGTGAAGCGTGCCCCCCCAATTGCACGCCTGCCATACCCCATACCCACCCTCTGGCACAACCCTCCTCCCACTTCATACTGCCTAACCGTAGTGCGCCATCTTTGCCATCTTAATTTTTTTTTTTTTTTTTTTTGCTATTCTTCCAATTCCATTCTGCTCAACGCTCTCCATATGGGCGAGACTAAGGGCCAGCCACTATAATATATACTATACATATATTGTTGCCTGGTTCTCTCGGGGATCAGGCAGCATCGCTGTCTGTCTACTATTCTCTGCTCTGCTCTGCTCATTATGGCTATCAACGTTTGAAAGTCTACGCAAGAGTCCCACCAAGTCCAAAAATACTTGACGCAGAGGAGAGAGACGGCGGAGACAACAACACAACACAACATAATTTTTATACAAATCGAGCATAAGAATGCTGCACACACAATAACCGAAAATAATCATATAACCACACCGACAATTGTATACTCTCACTCTCTTTACTCTTTCTCTATGGTTTTTGATGATGACTTTAATGGAACACTGCCAATATATACTTTTTTTGATGACAAAAATATATATTAAATCATATTTTAAAATACAAAATTTTGTTAATAGAATTGTGAACTGTTATTATAGCATATTGTGTTTTAAACAATTTCTAAAAACGTTTTTAAATTTGCCATCTAATGCATATTGTCTCAAAGTAATTAAAATTTTTTATAAATATTTTAAATGTTAAATGTAGGATAAAAATTGAACAAAATATGAAAATTAAAACAAGACAAGCAATATATAGAACTAAAAAATATTTTTTTGGAAATTTTTAATAATTTAAAATCATATAAAATATCACTATAAATTTAGAAGAAAAGGTATTTTTAACACAATATTGTTTTATTGCTTAAACTATCTGCTGACTGTTGAAACCAACTAAAATACAAAAATTTATAAAATCACATTTGAAAAACAATTTAAAGTATAAAATAGAATATTTGTTATAGAATTTTTCTACATTTTTATATATATTCTATTAGGTTTGGTCCCCAGAAATACTTGCGTCTGTTAAGATACCCAAAAGGATGAATTGTTTTTTAAACAATTCTTGAAAATGCTTGTACTTTTTTTCCGTTACATATTGCCTTAAAGGTTATGAAATTAATAAAAATAATTAAAATAACGATATTTCGTTAAAATATTTTAGTCCTTAAATATATTTTTAATTAAACGAACTCAAAATATTTCAATAAAATTGCTTGATTAATTATTACATAAAGTATTTACTAAACGTTAAAATTTTTGTTGTAAATAATTCAATAAATTTTCTACCGTCTTTTTTTTTCAACAAGAGTTAAGCAATGTACAAACTTATGTACATACATATATACAGATATAAGTATCTCTTTTTTAATACCAATCTCAATAATATGTCGGCTTTTTATATTCTTGATTGCAATTCATTTATGTACTTAAGTTCCCTCATAAAGGCACAATACTCCAATTTATGGAGTGGAGACTACAATGCAATAATACGCCTAGCTAGAGATAAACAAAGGCACTGTTACGTAGGGGAATGGTAGGAGACAGAGCTGTAAGGGGGAGGGAAGGTGAACAAAAGGAGATGGTAGACTGTTGTTGTTGTTCTTCTTCTTCTTCTTTTTTTTTTTTTTTTGGGGGGGGGGGGACGGGAGCGGAGCGGAAGGGAGCTGGAGTACTCTTCTTAAAGATTTCTATGCGTGTTGTGCGGTTTTGGTTTTGGTTTCGGTTTTGGTTTTAGTTTTAGTTTTAGCTGTGGGCATGGGGTCGCGTCCATTTGGTAGATATGAATTGTGGGATTCTAGGCTATTTTTGAGCTAATACCGGCTGCCGTCTGTTGACTCACACTTGCCTACAATATGCCTACACCTATGTACCTACATATATACATACTTACATACATATATGAATAGTATGCAAGTACTAAAAAAAACATGAGAATTGTTCAAGAAACGTTAAAATACTTGACAAGTAACGCCTGCTCCAAATTTTTCGCAAAACAACAAAAAAACGAGAACGAGAAATTTTCAGTTCAGTTGGGTGGGAAAAATAAAAAAAAAAATCCACTCAGACAAAAGTCCTTAGACTTTGCATTTTGGCAAAAAAAAAAAAAAAACACGAAGGAAAAATAAAAATTGCATACAAGAAAATAAGGGGGGGAAGGGGACGGTAGGAGTGAAAGAAATCAGGAAGTTGGCACTGTAAAAATGTGGAAAGGAAGAAGCCAGACGATGGCAACGACGACAATGTGGATGACGATGGCTGACTAAGAACAATGCCCAGAAAACTAAGCATAGTTAATGATCATTATCATCATGATGTGCCATGAGAACAACAGCAACAACAACAATAATACATAATTATAATAAAGGGTGGTGCAACTACAACAACATGAACAACAAATGCAATCAGCGTAAAAATAAGAATCGTTGCACTATATAACCAGGCCCAAAACTTGAGAGCGAAATCAAAACTGAATAGCATTTAAAGGATGACTGAATTTTTCCCTCTATACTTACCCCAATTTTTATTTCTGTTTTTGTTTTCCTTGTTTTATTTTTGTTGTTGTTGTTGTTGCTAGCAATTGTTGCTGCTGACTGTCTGGAGCGGATGCAATTGCTTCAATTCCTTGTAGACTTATTTTCTGTTGCCTTTTATTGTTCATGTCCTGTGGCCATTGTGGCGTATACGTAATATATGTATACAGATTTCTATAAATGTGTATGCATGTATTTGTGTATCTATTTTTGTGTCTGTATGTGGTTACACCCGAAAAATCTCTGACAGATGACAATGAATTATTATTGTGGCGATAAGTTAAGTTCAAATGAAACCCATATAATACCTATACATATGCTATATCAATGATAAATAGGCTTGCTCGACCAAGCAAAAGAAAAAATTGAAAAAAAAGAAACCCAAAAAAGTTAATAGAAAAACTATATATGTATGTATATAGTAGGATTGGAGCATATGTGGTAATCATCCAAAAGGAAATACAAATGACAAACTAAATGGAAAATAATGTATAATAATTTATTCATTGATTTGATCTACTAATGTGCTGCTAAAACACTTTTTCATTCAAGTAAATTAATTTTGATATAGATTTAGCTTAGACAGACAATGCTATAGGACATTACCGAACCGATTTAATTCTATCTCTTACCAAATCTTCAATTTGTTCTCTTGGAGTTTCAAGTAATCAGGAAGGCGACAACAAAATAATTTGAGAACATTATTTAATGCAATTGGCCAGTGGGCGTGCCTCTATAACCTTTTTCCGACCAACTAACTGTTAGTTTGTCTGGCCACTCACGGAAAACCCAACACAAACAAAAAAAAAAAAAAAAAAAAAAAAACCAAACTGGGTAAACTTTTAGCCAGATAGTTGTCTAAGAGTAAAACCAGTGCCCAGTGGCTAGTGCAAACGGTTTATGGTTTCCGTCCAGGCAAAGTGAGCAATTTTCATGTGCAGACACTCACACACACACACACACACACACACACACACACAAATAGAGAGGCAACATACACACATCATTAGAGACCTCCGCCTGGCGCCAGACACACAGACACTTCCTACTTGTTCAAGCTGCTGCATTTGCTATATGCATCCCATCCCATACACAGTCGTTCCCATACCCCATTCCAACCCATCCGTCCATCCATCCATCCATCCATCCGCTTTCATTCTAGAAGTCACGTCATATTGATTGAAATTTAAAATGCAAATCACTTAAAGCGTTCAATTTAATCAAATTATTACAATAACAAGCTGCCAGAGCAACGGAAGAGAAGACTTGCTTCTAGCATAGGGGGATGGTGGGGGTAAATCAGAGTAGAGGCAGACCACAACGACAAGTCATTTTCTACATTTTGCACATTTTCTCTTTTTGCGGTCACCAAAAAGGAAGGCGCCGAGCCTAAGAGTAAATGTAAAAATCTATGGGTCTGGTTGGGTAGACACATGAGAACGTGTCTATTAAAGCTTTGGTCACTTCTGGACACACACACACACACAACCAGACACAGACACAATATTACCATTTACAATGTTGCCGTTGGCTCACCGTTCTATAAACCCCCCTTTCTTTTTGTCCCCTCTTCACACCCTTTGACTATTTTGCTTCCTCTATGGTTTCTGTTGGCTTAATTAAATTGCGGTTGCAACTTGCAAACGAAGCGCGTACACAAAATCACACACAACAAATGCGGTTAGGCATTGTTATTTCTTTTTATTTTTATATAAAACTATCAATATACTCTATAATTTGTCACTAGCAAACAATTATAGATTTCTAGAGATAAATATCGAAAAAAAAAACGGTTATTACAATGATCCTAAAAGTATGCAACAGGAGGTATTATGCAAAAATTAATTTCTTAATGAGCTAACTCAAACGAAATTCAAATGAATTATTATTGAATAGAACATTATTATATATATGTATATAGAGAAAGCGAGGAAAAATAATATAATTTCTGATATTAGGAATTATTATTTTTTAATTATTAGGTTTCATTTTTTTTTTACAATCTAAATCAAGCGAAATAGAAATGTATAATTTTTACGATATTGAACAAAACACTTTATTATATACAGATAGATATATAAATTATTATACACATAAATATTATTTAATTTCTGTTATTGGAAACTAAAGTTTCTCAATTATGTCTATTTTGTGCAGATTTTCATTTTCTAAACTTTATCTATATTTAATTTTTTACTTAGAAAACCAATTTCTAAGGCCTTATTTTAGATTTATTCAAAAATTTATTTGTGTAAATATCTCATCTCTTATAGTCAAGGGTATGAGTAAGTCGATGTTTGATTTAATATTTAAATCAACTAACCTACCAACCAACAAGAGTAACAAAAACTTGGCTAACAACATCATCATTATTATTATTATGGTCGCATTATGCACACATATTTCAGATTATTAAAAAACAAATAAATACACACACACACACACACACACTGAAACTAGAACAATTAAATTTTCCTATACGAGAATTATTTAATGCATTAGAAGGACTCTGTAACCATTGGCTTGTGGACATGATATGAGGTAAGAGCCTAGAGACATTTGCAACCACAAATCTGAGGTGACATGGCCAATAACCGCAGTTGATGAAATTATGTGAAACCACGTGACAAGGTGTATAACTTTAGTGAAAAGCGTGGGAATTGCTTTGGCAAAAGCATATTAGAGGATTTTCCGATTAGAATTAATAATTTGCTTCAACTAACGAGAGGTGAAGCAACTAAAGTAAGAGTGATTAATAATTAATACATTTATTGTTAACAAATTGTTTTCATTGCTTGTCAATTAATTATAAATTGTTAGCAGGTGTCAACTATAACAAATTTACTATCCAAGTTATGTATAAAACTTGTAGCAATAAAGTTTCATCAAAACTACAAAATGCCAAATAAGAGTGAGTGAGAGAGAGTCCACATCAATCATAGAATGGAAATAAGAATAAAAAATTCCTTTAACAAAATAAAATGAAAACTCTGCCACTTTATTTGCGCCCCATAAAAGCAGGCAACAAAATCTGTTTGAGCCAAAGGAAAAGCTTAATATAAGTAGTAAAAAAACGTAAAAAAAAACCAAGTAAAAAAAAGAAAAAGAGTGTAGTACACGACCGGGGCAAAAATACCTCGTAAATTTTAGTTGCCTGACAAGTTGACTTGGCTGACGTTGCACTCCCTGGTAAGAGAGTGCAATGAGACTGCAAAAAAAAAGAAAATGAAGAAAAAACTTCCTTGTGTGTGTGTGTATGTGTCTGTGCGTCTTCCTCTCACCCTTAAAAAGAGCTTTCAAGTAACTTCCTGTAAGTGCCGCTGTTTATTGTGCATTTGTCCTTTGGCAACGCGCCGAAGGACAAAATTCAATGAACGCCAACTGGGCAAGTTCCTTGGCACTTGGCTTGCTTGTCAATTGGCACCAGTCGTCCACGTTCACATCCCATCCCACATCCCTCCTATTCCCACATTTACTATATTCTTCTCGCCTTCGTTGTCTGCATTGTCTGTCCCATTTGCCCCACACAAATGCAACAAAATCCCTCAAATTGCTCGCTTAACGTTTGGTAAAAAAGGATCCCGAGGACAACTTGAAATAGATGAATTCTTTTAGATTAGAAATACATTTAAATATTTTTAATAAACCCTGACTTAATTGTTTTTAATTGCAAAGCTCTGGCTTAATATAAAAATTTCAAATGAGCTTGATTTTACCCTAGAAAAATAAATTGTGAAATTTTTATTTCTTGAGAAATTACAAAAATTATAAACTATGATTATTATTATTAAACTATTATTTACTTGTTTATAATATATAATAATATTTTTTTTATAGTCACTAATTAGATTACAAATATTTGAATTTTTATACTTACTAAATTTCCAATTTGATATTTAAAGTCTTGTAAAGGGATTCCCTTTTACTATTTTATTTTTAAACTTAAATATTCAATACTTGTATCAATTATATACATATTTGAAGGAATTTGTAGAGTTCATTAACTTTTAAATATATAATACAAGGGTAAAAGGGTATATAATGTAGCATTTTGCCCTTAAATAACTTTGTTCAATGTCCATTACCTGCAGCTGCAATTTTTGATTAATTTGTGGCTGAATGGAGAGTATCCTTAATATACCATTCCATTCTTTTCAACGTTTTATCATCATTTTGTTGTTGTTATTGTTGTTGGCCCCCTTTTTAGTTGATTTTCTTTTTCTTTTGTTGAGCACATAAAATTCAATCAACTTTGGCTTGAGCCAAAAGTTACGACAGTGAGCACAGACGCACCCCAAACCCCTTTTTGCCACCCCCCACTCTTCCACCCCTTGCAATCAGAGACCCCAACCAGAGAGTCAGACAGACAGTACACGTTTGTCCTTACATTGTCCTCTGGCAGAGTCTAGACCGGGTTTGTTGTACCATGCACCATGACAACCGCAGCATGCGATTTATGCTGATGCGACTGGTGCAGGCTCAAACTACCCAACCCTCCCCTACCACCCCTCCCTACTGCTATCCTTTGGAGTGGTAGCGGCAACAACAGCGTTAATATTATTAAATGCAAATTAAGCTTTATCCCATTTCATTCATTAGCGAAGCAATTTGCATGCTTTGTCCCTTGTTTATTAGCACCTTGAACAAAATGCAGTTGAATTGGTACAAAAGGGAGATAGATAGAAAGAGAAAGAGAGGACAGGTATGCCCCAAACTAATACTAAACTTTCCTTACCAAAGATATGTACATACATAGTTCTATTTTCTTTCTCTACATTTATTCTCTATATATATATATTTCTTTTTTTCCTTATTCCTTTTGGCTAATTTGCAAACCAATTAAATGTCAATTTGAGGCATTGTTCAACTAGACTCAAGACCCATCTTTGTGGGGAGTAGGAGGCTTCTTTCCTGTTTTTCGACTTGTTCTGCGTAAGCAGTTCAAAGGCGCAAAAGAAGTTGCGCCTGAGCCACAAAAGTTTTTGTTTTTCCACCAACGCCAAAGTAAAGTTTTTCCGCCGCCGTCTGTCTAGACTTCTTGCCAGACTTTCAACTTGCAACTTCCCAACTTCAACTTGGATTTCTCTTCCTTTGAGTGCAGGAATTGCTTTTTCCTGCTTAACCATCCATAGTTTCCCTTTTATAGTTTTACATAAATGCGTTTTAATACCAAGAGAAGTAAAAAACAAAAGGCAACTATGGAAAATGGCTTGTTGATTGCTTTGGCGGCATACATAGCGTATACGTTATATGTTCATAAGGCCGTAACAATTTTTGATCACTCATTATTCATGTCTATTCGCCACTTTTGGCTTTTTCCATATAAATGTGGTGCACACAGCAACAGCAACCACAATCCATATCCCCCCCTCCGATCCACCAATCTGACCAAAAATTTTCATGCAAATTCTCCAAAAAATAAAACAACAAAAAAAGTAGAAAAAGAAACCAAAACTATGCTTTCCATATATAGGATTGCATTCGGAGATGACTTACAAAAATACAGAGCAGTCCTTAAATACGACAACAGGATACTCTATTATGTCATAGAGGTTTATAAAAGAAAGTATTAATTATATTGGCATAGAGAATATTTATAGATCATGGCATTATAATATATTTTTCGAGATTTAAATTATTATATTATTTATTAGTAAAAATATTTGAATATGTTTAGAATAATTATGTCAATTAAAATTTATCTAATTTTGCTTTCAACAAATTAATAATTTAAGAACTGAAGATCCCCAGTGAGGGTAAATAGGGTAACTGAAATCATGTCAATTATATGTGAACTTTCCTATAATGAACTTGCATGGTACCAGAAAGATACTTCATTATATAGAAACTTGTCTAGTAACTTTATTTTATAGAAATTATGATATAAATATACACTGAAAATAGAAATGAGAAAGCTGAGTTTTTTGAACTAGTGATAAATTCGATTATTAAACTAATATACTTTGTATTATTTGTAATATTTATATTATATACATACATACATATATTTTGTGTTATTTTTACAAAAAATTTGCTACTTTATTATTTTTAGAAAACTTTCTACTTTGACACATTATTAGCCAAGTTAATTGTTAGTATTAAGTTATATTCTTGACATTTATTTATTTTAAATGTTTAAGTTAGCTTTTAGATTTGATTCTAAAATTCCCAAATCCTGATTAGATGTGTTAACTTAATCCCTTAGTAAATATAGCCATTCTTAATCAAAAAAACTGAAAGGTAATTTCAAAAAACTCATAGCATTTGAATATGGTTGCAGGATACTACTTTTTTTCATCTTTTTTTTTGTGTTTTTGTTGCCTGCCACAACAAACACCCACACCCAAACGAGGCGAGACGACAAACAACGACGACTACGACGACTGCGAACACGACGACGACGTCAGTGGCGACGACGACGACGACGACGATGTCGGTCGGCCTGAACCGGGCAATGAGTTTTTGAGCTAAAAGTTGAATTGTGCATCGAAATTGCCCCGCTCCCACATAGTTTGGGGAAGTGGGGAGCATGGGCAGGGCACTTCTCTTTCACCCGCTGTTGTTGGGTGCGTGCGTGTGTGTTCGTTCGACTGTCTGTGTGGTATGCACTTGTCTAGACATTGGCTAGACAGTGTAAAACCAAAAAATAACAACAACAACAAGAACAACAAGAGCAACAACAATTACAGTAAATGCCGGCGACACAAAACGAAACGAAATGTTGCACAATCCACGTAGAGTCAGGACAAATGGACAGACGAACAGCCTGTCCGTACAAAACTGACATCGCTGACAGAGACAAATTTTTGGCAATATTTTTTGACAAATTTTCTTCTTTTTTTTTTTGCCTTTTCCAAAATAAAGTAAGAAAAAGAAAACCATTTTCCATTTTGGTATATTTTTTTTTTTTTCTTCTTTTATTTTTGTATATTGTAACAAGGCAGCAACTATTTCTATTATTTATTTTTCTTTTTGGGTAAAATGCCTTCTAGGAGGCTCCGAACTTCTTTCGTTCATAAGGTGGCGGCAATGAAGTCAATAGATTGGCTGTCTGAATGCTGACATTGACAAGTTCCTTAGAGTTGAGACGCGAAACATGGACGAGGTGCTAAAAGAGAGTAAGAGAAAGCAATAATAATATATATAAAAAGCGGATTCGAAAAGTGGCAATGCAACCAACTGAAACTATCAACAAACCCATAAAATATTATTAAACATATTTCCATTTCGAAAAATGCTGTAGTCTAAATGACAACTAATAAAAACTGCATTTAAATTGACTCTTCTATGTTTCTCAAGTTCTTAATAAAGAAATTCAAAAATTAATCAAATGGAAACTTATAAAAAATTTTGTATAATTTTTACTTGGCAATGTGGTCTTAAAGACGAGTTAAAGATTTTAATATATACTGCAATATACTTTAATCTAAAAAATTTCATTTTTTCTGCTGGTATAACAAAGATTGTCTTCTTTCCGCTGGGAAAGAAAAAAAAGGATGAAGGATAAAGAATTATTTTTTCACTCATTTTCATGTCATAAAGATCACTTTATAGGTTCCAACTTTCGACTACCATTGTTAAATTTTTCTTATTTGTTTTTAGCCTGATAGTACGTCTTCGAGTTTCATCCTAATCTTAACTATAACTACGAAATATATACAGATATATTTAGTTGCATTTGATTCTAGAAGTTATTTTGGTTGTAGGCCAAGTTTTTAATATTTTTTTATTCACTTACCTGACGCAATATTTTGGTCTTTATTCTCAATCCCTTGGGCTTCGAGGCAATCAATGCTCGACTTTCCTTACTTAATTTAGCGCTTTTCGATGTTACCACTGTAAAGTCCTCATTAAGGGTTTTAATGCTTGAATTTCTTTCAAGTACATACATATTTTGTTCATTATAAACAATAAATATGTTTGGATTTCTTGGATCCAAGACAATTCCTTTGATGCAGAATAATTGTGTTGAGGGTAACAGATATTCCTCCGTTTCGCATGTAAAACATTTCTTGTGTAAATCATATTCCACAATTCGTCCGTCGGCATAGGCCACCACCAGACGGGGCTGATTCTCATGCATGGCCAGGGCAGTGGTCCCAGCCTGTTGTCGTGGTAAACTGAGCAAAAACTTGGATGGTTTCTTGCTCTGATGTTCCCAAACTGCTACTACATTATCGGAACTGGCCGCCACTAAATATTTGCCGCAGGGTGATAGCAATAGATGATTAACATCGGAAGTTATTGCAGGTTCCAGTGACAAATCATAAAGTAATTCCAAATCGTCTTCATTAATCGTGTAGAATTTGACTATTTTAGATTGGTACCCGAGAAGCACAATATGCTGGCTGTCCTCAGTGAAAAGTATGTGATCCGTGTTTCTCAATTTGGTACCCGTTTTATGGAATTTACGTTGAATTCGTAAGGGATTTGTGTGAAGGCGATATACTCTAAGCTCGTTGCTGCTCGAATAAGTAATCCATTTGCCATCCGGTGATATGGCACTCGCACGAGTGAAATTATTTTTGCTGACATTCAATTGTAAAAGTTTTTGAGGTGGCTGCTCTAAGAGCTGTTCCTCTGTATGTCCAATGGGAAGAGAGAGAATGCTAGTTGCTTCCTGTTTTGTATCTTTCTGCTTGGCGGAACCCAGACGCCATAAATGCAAACTATGGGAATATCGTAATAGAACTAACTTTTCCTTTGCAGCTACTGAGACAACAGATCCCTTCAAGAATGGAGCATATTGACAAGTAAATGCTGCGCTTGATGATATGGTCAGAAGGCCATCTTGTCCGCCAGATACAATACGTTCGTTTGGCAATATGGCCAAAGTTTTAACATAGTGCTTATGGAGATCACGCTGCAAAAACTTAATCCAACGGTCACATTCTGAATCCTCACGCTTGATTTGAGTTTTATGTAGTATTCGTATCAATGGTGGCTCCATGCCACTGCAGGCCAAGCGATTCTCATCCTCATTGATTGCCAAAGCAAAAACATTCTTGTCCAGGATATGTTGACTTTCTATTTGAGTGGCATTCTCACCATTCCATACACTTACATATCCAGCAGAGTCGCCAGTTATTATAGTATTATCTTTCAACACTTGTATGGACCATACAATTACTTGTCTATCCGATAGGGTCATAGTATGTATCGGAGTTCCTTTGGCCACATTCCAGATTTTGAGAAAACCCTCGGATCCTGTGACAAGACGCTTGCCAGAATTATCATATTTACAGCAGAGTATACGTCCCTTTTGCTTAGAGAAGATGGTTTTGTAGGTAATCTCATTATTCTCTATGCTCATAATATTAATATGTCCTTCTTCGGATCCCACAGCCAGTTCCGTTTCATCTGGACTCACATCCACACACCAGAGGGCATTGCCTGTTGGGGATTGTTGTGCAATAGCCATCCCATTCTCCACATTCCACTCTATTAGTTTTCCCACCAAATTCACCGTAAAAAGACGTTGACCCGCCCAGACCAAAGCCTCTACTCGGGATTTCCTTTGTATGTAGATTATACGATCCAAATAAGGTGTATGCTGGATATTCCATAGCTCAATGCAGGCTCCTTCTCTGCAAGATTAGGACATTAGTGGCATTCAACTGAGACAAATTATAATTCTTTGTGCTTACCGGCTCACAGCTAAATATTTACAAGACTTGTCGTAACCCACACAATCAATCGCACGTGGTTTAATTGTATAAAACCGAACATTATGCAATTGCTTGTTGCCACCACCTTGTGGGGCATCCACTAAATTTGCTTTCATGCTTAGTCCAACTTAAATATAAATTAACTTATTTCAAAGTCAAGTCTACAAAAAAGAACAACAAACTTCGGCGCACGTGTGATATGTGCCCAAGTTAACAGCATCATTTGCGAGCATGTTTGTTAGCAGCAACATTTTAACAGCGACTCTTTTTGAGCACTGCCAACTAACGCCGATATTTTTTCGATAACTTAACAAATTTTTCCGATAATCCAAAAAATTTTTTCCGATACCAAATATTTTTTCGGTTTTCCAGACAAGAAATTTGGAATCAAAACAGAGAGGAAATTCAGGATCAAAACAAAGGAAAACTACTATGCAATTTAATTAAATTAACTTAATTAAATTAGGAAAGCATTCATGGTGATCCACGCATGTCCATCGTAAGCCTATGTCGAGCTGAGTGCGTTGCATTGGGTGCATTAGGAAAGCATGCAATAGCAAGTAAAGAAAGAAATCATTAAGCAAACAATGCAGAATACCTGGAGCTGGATTCTGTTGAGCGGTAAGTACAAAATACTAATAAAAAGTAACGAAAACATATACTAATAGCATACCACTCCCTCTTTCTTATAGCATTGCTCTTAATTTTGGGCTCGCCGGTGATATCCTCGCGGGTGCTGGAGCTGAGCGATCGCTTCATTGATGTTCGCCATGAGGGCCAGTGGCTGGTCATGTTCTATGCTCCCTGGTGTGGCTATTGCAAAAAGACTGAGCCGATATTCGCCTTGGTAGCACAGGCTCTGCACGCCACCAATGTAAGGGTAGGACGCTTGGATTGCACCAAATATCCGGCAGCAGCCAGAGAATTTAAGGTGCGCGTATATCCCACTATAATGTTTATTAAGGGTAATATGGAGTATAGTTATAGTGGAGATCGAAGCAAAGACGAACTAGTGGACTATGCCCTGCGCATGTCCGGACCACCGGTTCAATTGGTTACACGAAGTGAGAGCGTGGATATGCTCAAGGGTTCACACACGATTTTCTTCATGTTTGTGGGACAACAAGAGGGCGTGGTGTGGGATACCTACTATGCGGCTGCGGAGGGTTATCAGGAGCATGGATTTTTCTATGCCACCAGTGAGGATGTGGCCGCTCAGCATTTCGATTTCGAGAAACTGCCAGCGGTAATTGTCTACAAGGAGGAACAGCATCATTTTTATCCGCATGGCCATATAGCTCATGAAATGGATCCTCTTGATGTCAACGAGACCATATTCCAGTGGGTGAACGTGGAGAGATTTGTGTTATTCCCAAAAGTCACACGTTTTAATATTCATCAATTGTTAAAAACCAAAAAATATTTGGTTTTAGCTGTGGTACAAGAGGATAAACTTCAGCAAATAGCTAGCCACGAGCTCGAATTCCGTGATATGGTTGAGGGTGTGATAAGGAAGCATCGACCACGCTATCATGACAAATTCCAATTTGGCTGGGTAAGTCTAGATAAAGTATTTGTAATCTGCTAATGGATTTTAATTGTATATTTGCTTTGATGTTTGTACAGATTGGAGAACCATCAATAGCTCATTCCATTATACTGGACCAACTGCCCACCCCCCATTTAATAGCGATTAATTCAACAACTCAACATCATTTCATTCCGGACGATGATCCCATGCAAATGACTCCGCAAGCCTTGCATTTGTTTTTGGAATCGATAAGTAATGAGAGCGCCACTGCTTATGGCGGCGATACCTATTTTGTGCGTCTCAATCGTGCTCTGTTTGAGGTGCGGCGTTCCTTAAAGGACATGTGGCAGGGTAATCCCGTTTTGACCACAGTCATATTTGGTCTGCCACTCGGTTTCTTGTCACTCATTATGTATTCCATTTTCTGCGGCGATTGCCTTGTCACCGAAGAGGAATCTGAAGAGGAAGGCCACGAGAAGAAAGAGTAAATAGTGTAGTAGATGTGTTAGAGCAATTTTTCCAATACGCCAAGAAAACTAGTCTTATGTTAATCCCTATCAAGAAATTAAGTCTCCCAACCAAAAATTGTAATAGCTAACGAACAAAATGAATAAACATTTCTTTCACAAAATAATCAATTAGTTCTTAATAATTGGTTTATCTTTATAAATTCACGATTTTTTAGAATTGATAATAAATATTCGTTAGACTATTCTCCATTGCAAATTTAATATATTAGTTGAAGATATTTATAGAATAAACGATAGTTGATTTCAAAGCAATTCAAAATAATAGCTAATTAAAAAAAGTTCCCTCAAATACACTGCAATTGGTGCCGAACGATAGGAATTTTCAACTGTTCCTTTTTCGCGTGTCCTTTTCTAATTCAAAATCAATGTATATGCCATCTCTCTCATTTTCAATTAAAAAATCAGAATTTTAAAATATTTTTCTATATAGAGATTAAGTTCTTGAAAAAAAAACTTATTTTCCTCAATCGACATTGATTTATATCAGTTTTCTATGATCTCTCCACATATATATGTGTATCCTTAGCGGATATGTTAATCCCAAATGACAGTTGTTTACATAAAAACTCTGATTCGATAAGTTTTATCTAGATTTGTATTCCAAGTAGATTTTAAATAGACGAAGAACCATTTTGTAAGTTTCGGTGTGCGTTTCCGTTGACTCCTCCAGGTGAGTTTGAGGCTTAACGAAGACTCCTATTGATTTGTGTGTGTATATGTGTGTTTAAAG
This sequence comes from Drosophila emarginata, assembly GCA_037075365.1. Lineage (NCBI taxonomy): Eukaryota > Metazoa > Arthropoda > Insecta > Diptera > Drosophilidae > Drosophila > Drosophila emarginata. The sequence continues at coordinate 7,850,943 of JBAMCD010000296.1, forward strand.
AGTTGGTTTAATTAAATAAAAATAATAAATGGGTATTTCATCAGTGAGAAACCTTAGGTATAACCTCTAGGAAGGTAATAGCAGGGCAGGCAAGGCATAAACCAAAATCAGCAACCATAATCCTCATCATCATCACTGTCGATGGCTGCACGACGTCTGTCGTACTTGACGGTAGATTTACTCTGTGGCATTTGAGCATTCACGGACTCTAGAATGCTAACGAATTGTGCATCATCCAGTTTGCCGCGCACCTGACCCATTTGAGCCATTCGAATTACCATGTTTTCAAACATTTGAGCCTTTTCAGGTTTGCTGACTTTTAATGTGTTGACTAAAAGATAACTTAATTAAGATTACTTTCTCTATGTAATTGCATTCTTCAGGTACTTACGGCGGGCACGTGCCTGTTGGTCAAGAACTTGGGACAGTATTGAATGCTTCATCTCCTCTTGAGCGCGCATCTGCTCCTGTTGGGCCTGTTGTTTGTCAGCATCGCTTCCGCCGGCGCCGCCCTAAAAGTAATAGGAGTGTGGGGGTTAATCAAGGAACAATAATTCCCTACCAGGTGTCAACCGGCGCAACAACAACAGTGTTGAAGATGAGTCACACAAAGGTTTAGGCGGCTCGGTAATGTTTCTTGTTGCTACCATAGTTAAATCTTTTACTTACATATTCTGACTGCATCTGTGACATGCGCTGGGCGCGCAAAGCATCCAAATCCCCATCAGACATTTCAGAAACTTGTTAACTAATTTATTTTTAAGGAACGGTTTTGTTATATTATGGTCACTTTAAGAGTAGTCACCATGCGAATGTAGAATGTAAAATGTAGATACGAGGCCACGTAGATACACAAATACGTGTTGAAATTTCCAAGGCGCATGTAATGCACTGAATGTAAAAAACGTTATATTTTTTTTTTAAATAATAAATGTTCTCGAAATATTTTTTTGTAATAATCCTAAAAATGGTTTCAACTAATGAAATGAAACCCAAAATGAATATATGCTTTCATTTTTTTGCCAACATATTTATTTTTTCTTCCAAATTCAAGTTATTATGCAATTACAAAAAAATTTTAAAATTTAAATAGAACAAAGCAAATGTTTTGCAGACCAAGACAACGGTTATCCATTCGAATTTAAATTAATGAATTAACGGACATTTGAGATCAGAAAGATCATATTTGGAATATAAACTTAATAAGCTTGTTTTATTCCCCATGGTAAACAGAAAGCTCGTTTAAGCCAAAAAAGCCCAAACGACAGCACTGATGGGGACATGGATAATATTAGTGGGGTTTTCTACTCACTTGTTAACACATGCTCTCTCTATCTTTCTTTTGGACCATTCGTATCTCTCAGTTAGCCGGCTGTGTTGTTTATGTTTACAATAATGCAATGAAAGCTTCTTTTCGCTCTCTCTATCTCTTTTTGTACTCTCACCGTGTGTAATTTGGGGCTAACTCCCCAATAAGCTCTCTCAGTTTAGTCTTCGTGGCGCTGTCTTGCCGTACGCAACGCGCAGCGTAAAAAAAAAATTTAACTTGAATCAAACTATTGTTGGCCACGGGCAAGAAGGGCGTTTGCCGTCTCGCTCTATCACACAACAATCTGTGGAAAATCTTTTATATTTGAACAAACACCAACAATTTGTGTCGTTCAAAAATAATTCAAATTATTGTCAACAATTAAACATAGACTTTTCGTTCAAATCAATTTCTGTTAAGGCAGTCTACAAACGACTTAATCTTCTCATAACGATATCAGCACCCACACTGAACACATAGCTATTTTACTAGTGTAAAGAGTGAATAGAAAAATCGATCCCCGAACATATCCCCAAAAGAAAATACTGTCAAAATTAAAAGTATCTTAGTTTTCCCAGTCTTGTGTTCAGCAAACAGCAACAGCACCAGTCGACATCAGTAATGTTAACAAACAACAGTATAACTAAATAATAATAATAATAACAATAAAAGGCAAGTGTAAGAGATAGCGCAACAGCGTTCAACGTATGTATATAAAAGATAAATTACGTTAATAGTGAAAAACCAAAAACAAAAAATAAAATATATAAAGCGCAACAACCGCAGCTTAGTCATCCAAAACCAATACGAGGAGACGAAGCTTTTGGGCTTCCCTCCGCCACTCTGCAACCATCACCACCAACACCTCCATCTCTATCACTACCAACCACTTTTCAACCAAAACGGCGCCCAGAGCTGGAAGCTGAGACAGATAATTATAAAATTGCAAATATAGCAACGCCTACAACGTGTGCGATACTTCAGCGGTTACAACAGCAGCAGCAGCAGCAATAGCAACATACAACAGCAACAGCAGCAGCAGCAACAACAACAACAATATCTCGTTGGACATAACCTTTTGTGTGTGTGTTGATTTGTGCTTTTTTTTTTTTAGTTTTTTGTTCCCTTTTTTGTTTGTGTGTTTTTCTTTTTGTGTTAACAAAATTTGTTTATTTGTTGGCCAAAAGCCACACACACCTGTTCGACTTACATTCACCGGGTCTAATTCGTATAAAATGACGCGCCTAACGGAAGAAATGGTCATTGCCCGTGCTAAGCAATCTGATTTGGGCTTAATTAAAAAACTAAATTGCTGGTAAGTTTAAAATAACCTTTATAAAACTAATATACCTACTTATGTATGTATATATAAAAATCTGTGTAAGCCCTTACACTGTTAGAAATTTCATTAAGGCCTTAAGGTCAATGAGAGTGGATTAGCATCACTTTCTATAATCAGATAGGCTAACAATTTAAATACTATAGTTTTTTATATGAAAATTACACTGAGCATCTATATATATATATATACATATATCTTTTTTTCGATGGCTATATATTTTGTAGTATAATTATATACAGCATCATGAATTAAGAATTCCTTACTATCGATAGCAATTCCATTAAAAACAATTTTTAAATTATATTTTATAAACAATATAAATATTATGATATTTCATTAATATTTAAAGATTATATTTTTCCATTTATCCCATATTATATCGTATATCTTATTAAAGTAATAAATATTTTATTAAGTTTATATAAGATATTAAAAACTTGGATGTAACTGTAATATACATATGTATATACCAATACAATAGTATTTTCAACTTTTGTTAAAATATTGAAAAATCTAGTTTCAACTAGTTTCATGTTCCTCACCCTCTCACTCTGGGTACGTGATCGTATTTAGGTTTTTTGACCTAGCGCGTTTGTTTTTTTTTTTTTTTTTCAATTTCAATTTCAATTGTAGCACAATTTGATGCAGGTGCAGCAGCAGCAACACCAAACAAAAAACGGCAGCAACAACTAATAGCAGGTAGCTTAAGCTATCTGGCATAGAGTGAAAGCCTAACTTTTGAGCTTTGATCTAGACGGGAGATCTGCCCACTTTTTTTTTTTTTTTGTTATTTTGTTTGTTTCTTGTTGTTAGTTGGTTGGCTGGCTTTCACTTTGCCTTCACCTCCTCCCTCTCCTTCTTTTCCTCGTCTTTATGCATTTCTTTCTCCTTTAGTTTGACCCACAATCTGAAGGCAAATCTTCTAACCAGTTTAGAAGTGTCCACACTTTGGACATATTCGTATCGTACTTAAATGTATATATGTACGTATATAAGTATGTATCTATCTGTGCCAAGTCATGACTCCTAAAGTGGTAAAACGTTGCCTGCTGCCGCCACTTAAGAGCTTAGAGTGCCATGAAAATGCTGAAGAATAAAGCCAAGAAGAAAATTCTTCAAAGTGCCTTTAATATATTTAATTTCATTTGAGATAAGATATGCTGGTTAATCTTTGGATAATTTTCATTAAGAAATATATATATGGGGAAAAGTATGAAAAATAAATGCTAATAATTTTTTATAATCGTTTCTTAGTCTGTTAATTGAACTCAATTGCAGTTAAATGTAATCTCTGAATTTATTGTGAATTATTATAATATTTATTTCACTTAAAATCATATCGTAAAATCAATATAAAATTTAGAATAATTATGTATACGACAGGTACGTCATCTGTAGTAATTAAATTATTTGAATTATTATGTATACGAGAGGAATACCCTGTACCCTGTAGGATTCAGTTTTAAAGCTTGGAATATATTATAAATTTACGAATACGATTTGGATAAGCCATATTTCTTATTGTTTTATATACATACATAATAATTTTGTTGTTCAAATTCCATATTTGTATTTATATTGAATCAATTTTATTTTTAACTTTATATATTTTTCTTGTTTTTATTTTTTTGTTCCAGGGGCAGTGATCTCACCGATGTCTCCATAATCAGGCGTATGCACGGTGTTGAAGTTTTGGCGCTTAGGTAAGTCGGTTAATTATAGTACAAATAGAATTTTGCTTAAATTGGTCTTCAATTCAGCTCATCATATCATAAACGGTGTCTCATTTCCTCTTGTGTCTCTTTTGTATTTTTCGTCTGTCTATCTGTCTGTCGGTCTGTTACTATGGCTGCTGTCTTTTTGATTGATTTCAATTTCACAGCAAGTCGGGGAGATATAATGACTATAAACATATAAACAGCTGAGATATATTACAGTCTCAAATGATGTCATCGCAATGTTATTAGGCAAGCGAAAAGCTAAACAAAAATATATAAAAAAAAAAAAAAAAATTACTAACGAAAACTTTGGCACGCTCAAGCGCGTAATTAATGCAAAAAGCAAAGGCAGCAAAGGCAGCGAATGTAGCGTCACTGCGCAGCTAAGACAGCTAAGCGAAATGGAAAACTAAAAGTCGTGGGAGAGAGACCAAAATTGGCAAAAACTACTTGGCCGTTTGTTAGCTGGTCCGCTGACTGGGCTCTCTATATGACTGCCTTGACTTGGTGGATAAATGTGCGTAGGAAGGGCTACAATTTGCTCTTGACTATGTATTGTACTTGTATATCTAAATGTATATGTATATCTATATTGTACATATATGGATACTTGTTGTAGGAACTTGAGATACTTTTGCTTGGAGTACTGCACGTAGGTGATGATAATGCCAAGAGTATCTCTTGCCTGTCATTGCATTTTGTTTTTGTTTTTATTTATTTATTTTTTTTTGCTGGCCTTTTAAGGTAAACATCATTTTTTTTTTTCTCAGTTTGTTTTGATTGTCAAGGTTGTTTAAAAATCAATTTGCAAGCAAATGTTTTTGGCTTATTAATATATAGATAGATATGTATATGTACATATATACATAGATGATGTATATGTAAATGCATTTGTCTTTGTTATTGATTGTCTGTTAAAACTACAAATCAAAATCAGTTATTTAATTTGACTATATTAGGTGCATTTTGTGCGTTTGTAGGCAAATTTTTAATATTAATGCAAACTCTTTATTTAAATAGTAACCTATATATACTATAATTTTTATAACAAAGTTTCTATATAAATCAGTTTCTTCTGATCCTGTGCTAATACTTAAAAAGAAATTCGACTGTAGTACAATTTTATCTTCATTTTCCTATTAATTAATCTTCAAATTTCATTCTCCATTTATATCATATTATATATGAATATTTCTTCAACCGTATTCTCTGCAATGATTAGAATAATTTAATCGGATTTTAATTATAGTTAAGTTATTTTAAATCTATTATAAATTCCTTTCATTCAATTAGAAAGTAGACCAAAGATAGGAAAATAATAAAGTAAAAGGAAATTTTTATATCTTTTCAAAGATATCTTAAGGATTGACTATGGTAATCGATTTTTACTTCCTTTATTGTTAATTCTTCACCGATTTCACCGATAATTTTTATATTTTGATGTATAGATTTGAAAGGCCTATAATATAAATATATTTATGATTTTAAACGGGAAATTTCTAATATGTGTATAGAGAAGTATATATTCTCCATTTTGCAATATTTAGACTTTCATTGCACTTTAGAATGTAATAAATATTTATAAAGAAAACCGGTTAAGTTACTCTATTACCTATTACCATTACCTTCTTCTTAAATCTTTGTAAAGCTTAAGATGTGAGTGTGTGTGTGTATATACATATGTATAGACCTATTGCATTTTCTTATACTATATAATGTGCTGACTTCCCCTTTCCATTTACCTGTCAAGTGGCTGTTCTAGCAATCAAAGTTTTATCGGCTAAGCATATAGATAAAGTTAACATAGTTGGCCTAAAGCACCATTCACTTCTACCCCTCGAAATCAAAATCTGTGTAGGAAAATATTCATATATGTTGGTATATATATATATATATATATATATATATATATATTTTGCATTGTGTTTCAGGCCATTGGGCAAGGGGTTTTTGTTTGCCCTCCTTCGCATTGGTTTGTTTGCCATTTATGGCCCGAATGTTGGGCACATAAGGAGAAGGGGAGGGGTTATTATAAGGGGCTTCAAGTTGTTATTTGTTGTGCTAGGCAATGGCAGGCAGACCAAGGCAAAGTTACACTCTTGTACAATCTATGAAACCATAAATCGAGTTGAAGTTAGTTTTCTTTCGTTTCTTTTATTTTTTGTTATAGGTAAATGTTAATGATATTGATTTGCATTGCGTGTAAGAGAGAGGGGACTTGAGCCTCAAGTATCTTAACCTTGACAAGTAAAGTTTTCCCCATCCCTCTTAATTATGTATATTTATATATATATATATATATGTATTTCGATTGCCTCTCCCTCTATTTATAGCTTTTTCTCTTCTTATATTTCTCTTCTCCAAATTTTTCAAGCCAATGCACCCGTGTGCCATTTGCCAGCAAGTCTTGATTGCTGCTGCTGTTGTCTAAGTTTAGCCATTTATTTATAAAATTTTCACTTCCATCTGCATATTGTATTACTATGTATATATTATCTTATCTCTGGAAAAAAAAGGAAACGAATTGAACGACAAACGAGAAAAGTAATCAAAGCACGCGCCTTTCACAGCCAATTGGCCATTGCAAAGTAATTAGCATGTTTAAAAAATGGAAAAAAAAAATTATATATACATACATACATATATGTACATATGTATATACATACATATGTATATAAAACATCAACAAAGTAGTTAAAAAAAAGTGTTAAACAACAATGAGTTTTCGCACTGACCTAGACAAAAGACGAAGACAACAAAGACTTAATGATAAATGATGACAACGAAAATATTCGCTTGTTCTTCTACATGTTTTTTTTTTTGTATCCCATTCCCTGTCCCATACCTCGTTACCCTCCTTAACGGCATTCTACTACTACTACTAATACTTGGAAGACGACACGACTTTCTTTAAAAGAGAGTTAATGACCTCACGCGGCAACAGCACGCAGCGGCAGCGTAAACATCAGCTAAATGTAAGAGAAAAGAAACCTAAAGAAAAATGTATCTCTTGTCATGGGATGGGTTCCGGATCGGACCTCTGAATGTGGCATAACTTTTAAATGATTCATGTCACTTAGTTGGAGGCGCCTTCTTTCTTTGTCATTCGATGTATATGAATGTGAAGCAACTATATTTAAATATATGAATGATATTAATCGATCCGGTTGCATACCACTTAAAGAACACTTTATATAGAAACAATATCTTCTTTTTTTCGAATTATTAAAAAATTATTAAATGTAACATATATTCTAGTATCAGCATCAACAGGCGAGTCAATTAAGCCTGTCTGTCTGTTTCTTTGCAATTTTTAGATCTAACATTTTCATCTATTAATATAAAACTCGGTAGAACAGCTTTTTAAGTATGTAGGCTGATCAGATTTAAGAATTGGTCAGATCGGGTCACTATAAGGTATAATAGGCATAAGGTGTAGACTGATATGTACCAGATTTGATATATATTATGGGTCAAAGAAATAAAATTCTATATTAATTTATTCTAGACAAAAATATGCATTACATCGGTAGAGGATCAGTCTTGTAAACGTTAGTTTCTTTGTCGCATTTTATGCTATTTTAAATTAAAGCTTTTAGATTATAATAAATTTTGTATTAAGAAAAATTTAAAACAATTTTAATAATAAATTGTGTATATTTTCTATATCATTTTAGCGTTAACAATATTGCCTCATTGGCACCATTTGAAGACTGCACTAAGTTACAGGAATTATATTTACGCAAAAACAATATCACTAATATCCATGAGGTTTCCTTTTTACAAAACTTGCCACTACTTAAATATCTATGGTTAGAGGAAAATCCATGCTGTGAAGGAGAGGGAGCAAAGTGAGTATTAAATATCAATTTGGTGGGATAAGGGAAGGTGAAGACTTAGGGGGGGGGGATTAACCTCAGAGCAATAGTGTGAAGCCATTTAATATTTTTAATATCATATATTTTAATTAGCTATCGTGCAACTGTGTTACGTATATTGCCCAATCTGAAGAAACTTGATAATGTAGATGTGACCCAAGAGGAATTGGATGATGCATTGCGGGATAAAAATGAGGATGAAGGTTACGGATATGATGCTGGACAGCAACAACAGCAGCAACAGCAACAGCAACAGCAACATAGTAGTTCGCCACAACAAATCCAACAGCAGCAGCAACATCAACAACAGCACAGTTATCCACAGCACTCGCCACCGGTAATGCAACAGCAATATCATCCACAGCAACAACAACAACAACAACAACAGCAGCAGCAACAACAACAGCAACAACAACAGGCACAAATGCAACGTTGCAGTTCGAGCCCCATAAGAGAGGTAAATGTATTCTATTGTTATATATATATATATATATATATATATCAGATCCCATGACTTAACTAGGTTTCATCAAAACTAAATTTTACACTAACTAACTCCCTTGTTCTAAACTCCCCATTCCCCCACCCCTGTGTGTTACTCTCTCAATTAACAAGCCGCCGCAATTAGCAAGTCCAATTGCTAATAACAGCGATGGATCAACATCCATCATGGCAAATAATATTGATTTATATAATAATCAAATACTTAACTCAGAACCTCCGACACCCACAAAGGTAATAAGCTTAGATTAATTTTGTTAATAGCCAAATCAAATATATAAAAGTATAGAATTTAATCTGCCAAAAAAGTTATATAAAATTTAATTTATTTTAAAATGAAAAGGAAATCCAGAATTTAGTTAGAAACATTAAAATCTAGTAAAGTTATTGAATTATGATTAAAATTGTTAGAATTTCAATAGAAAATTATATTAAATTTAAATAAATGAATAAAATAAATCTTAAAATATTTAAATTTTGAAAAATATAAAAATCAAATTTCAAATGTATAAATATTATAATTCTTTAGATTCAAATAAAGTATATATCTATAATTTAAATGGCAGCAAAAGATTAAGAGATCTAAAACAGACAACAAGTTTTTACTTATACAAAAAAATATTTCGTTTTACCTGATACTACTAATTTCGTTTCATTACAATTTCATATGATTAATATATATATATATATGTATATTTTTTTCGTTTCTAACTTTACCCTAATTTTCCACCAGGAACTTGTACATCCGCCATCGCCTAAACATAATACCTTAACAAAAGAGCATCGCACTTCCTATCATCAAAACGATGTAAGAACCCTATTTTCTAACCATAATTATCATAAATAACTATGACTATATGTATGTATGTATAACATAACTGATGATGATGATGATGATGAGCTTATATGGACGAGCCCTAGAGACCGACCTACCTTCGTCACACTTCAGTTACCCTTCTCTCTTCTTTATGTTATTTCTCCCTCCCTTCAGTCTATGTCAACTCTGCCATTGCCAGTGTTACGCGTGAACGAGTCACGCGATGGGCAAACGACATTTGACTTTGAGAATGCGAGAAAGGGAGAGAGAAAGAATATAGAGAGATAGATATATATATATATTCATATTGAATAAAATTTGGGGCCATGCACTGATAGTTAACGAAGGGCGAGGTTTATACTACTCTTTGCTTCCAAAATAAGCTCATTATTTTACATTAAATGTTATTTAAATGGTCAAAATTAACCAAAACAATTTTCTTGCACCAAAAAATCACTATAATTAATATTAACTAGCGCTCACCGGGCTCTGATCAGGAGAGTCCACATGCTGGCTACAGAGAAGTTCGACCAACTCCTCTGCCGCCCAGCATATCCACACATTCCATGAAGGTAAGAAACACACAAAAACTATAGTTGTAATCTTGTTAAAAATTTAGACAAAACCATTGTAACCATTTAATTATAGTTCATAAGTGTGTTAAGTGTTTTTGATGTATTTCATTATATTTTAGGAATACTATCAGTCGGATCGTCCCACTTATCCAGCACATTATCGTCATAGCCAAACGGATTTAACCGAATGGGAGGAACACCAACAGCATTCGCATAATCCATATGGCAGTCAAATGCACTTAAATCTTACACAGAGACGTGTTGCTGGTAGTGCTGGTGCCACTGGTGGTGGTGGTGATAGTGGAGATCGTGCCTATGGCTATAGAAATGGCAATGCTCGTGAAAATGGTGGTGAATGGGAGCCAGAGGAGAGGCAAAGAACAAGGTTTGGCCAATAATATTAACAATTTATATCTTAGTTTATAAGCTCTTTTTGTTGTTTTCTTTTTAACAATTCTTTTTACAGATATCGTTATCCTAGTAGCAACCATCCTATCATAAACGATTCAATTTATCTTTTTAGACGCCCAGAGGTGCGATGTAGTGATTCAGTAAGCAATGTTTCAGCCAATGTGATGAATCATTATGCCGGCTATCATCGTCGTCCAGTTAATCGGGTAAGTAAAGATAACTAAACAAATAATAATAATATATAATTCTTTTTCATAGAATTCCAATCTATTGTCGGCATGCCTGTGTCTGGTCAAGGAATTGGACTATGCCAGTCTGGAGGTACTTGAGCACGCAGTCCACTGTCGCATTGATGAATTTCCCAACGAATGATGATGACTACTAGCTAATCGCATGTCGGTTAGTTAGGGACCTAAATAGAGAAAAAGGAAAACAATACCAACAAAAAGACACTCGAATTATATTATATATACTAATACAATATATAAACTAAGCTAACCGACTAAGCACAATACAAGAAATAGCAACCGAGATAAACAAAAAAAAAAGAAAAAGAGAAGAAACGAAAGAAAACGAACATACTTGCCAATTGATAAACTGTAATAACTCCCAAACAATTAAGGTTTTTGATAAGCCTTTTATTAATTCATAAGTGACTACGACTAAGTAGTCGGAGCTATCAAGCAATTAATTAATTGTATATGCTAAATTGAAATTTTTGTACACCTCACTCACTTTCGTAAGCTCTGTTAAAACTAATTAAATTTATTTTGTGTAAAGTTTTGGTTAACTGCAACTAAGTCGCCTTCTATTCTTTATATCATGTATGTCTGTGTCAGAGTGTGTGTGTGTGTGTGTGTGTGTGTGTGTAATGAGTGTTCGTGAAAGTGTGTGTGTGTGTATGTGTACTTAACTATGGGGCCCAAGGCGCTAAGCACAATCCACAATTAACTATGTGTAACTAGTAACTACTTAAAATCTTCCTTAAATTTTTTTTCTATTTAATAAAAATTAGTTGAAATGTTTTTATTCATATAACTCGAGAATTTGTTAAAGACATATGATGATAACATTAACTTTTTGATTTAATTAGATCAGGTAATAAAAAAAAACACGTCCAATTTATGTTAGCATTGGTTTTTATATGGATTGCCTATGAAAAGAATGAAATAAAAATAAATATATTAACAAAATTACAAATTTGTTTTTAAATTTAAATTTAAATTGGCGCTAATTTGAAAGCGATGTAAGTGGCGCTAAAGTGCGAACAGTATGGCAGCTTTACAGCTTTATGTTACCAGTGCCAGATGTGAGTGAAAGCGGTGTAAGCGAAAGCTTTTATTTTGCTTGTAAGCTTGTAAATGATTTAGGCATTTATTTACATTCTATTAAAATTCAGATTGGGAAATTTATTTATATATAAATCAATTTATATGTGGTAAAGCATTTTCGAATGATTTTTTTTTTGGTACTGAGAGAACTAACCGTCGAATGGGGCTGCCTGTTAAAATCGATTTCTCCGTTAAAAGCTTTCATTTAACATATTTGTACAATGATAATTCAGCGTCTTTTTGAATATAAGTAATTTTTTCTTCAACAAACAAGCATTTTTTACCCTTAGATAACTTATATTTTGGCAGGTTTCATTCACTGAACTATTACATTTCCTTTCATTTTCCCATTATAATTTCATTATTATTTGTTTGTTTTGTTAATTGGTCTCTTCATGTAAACCAAGTCTGAACATTTATTCAGGCTTGGAATTAAAGAATTACAAACTAAAATATATTTTTCGAAATCGCTGAACTATTTTTAATGTCATTACATGATTAACATGACTTCTATATTTTTTGTCTATGCGGCAGACATTAAAACTAAGGCACAAAAAAAAAAAAAATAGAAATAAAATACAAAAATTAGACCAATCTTTGTTATGTTAGCTAAATGTTATAGTCAAACAATTTGGATAATACTTCATGGCAGAATGTACAAACTTATATACCATAAATATCGTAAAATATCGCTTAAAAACCATTAATCTAACAGATCTAATCCATTGATCTGAAACTCGATTCTCGAGCTCGGATAGAATTTTAAAACTAAAATACCCAATTTGCGTTGATACCAGACAGACGAATTTATAAACTTAACTCTTTATATTGATAAAGATTTTATATCTTTACATAGCAGAGAATGTTTACATTTTATACGTAAATTTTTTAAATTTTTTTATTTTATATTTGCAGTCTGTCTGTAAGACATTAAATACACACAATAAAATATTTGACGCCTGGCATTTGTGATGGAAATTTTAGATGATTCCAAGTCTTCTATTAGTCTGAAGGGAATAAATAAGACTTTTTTTTAAATCGATTTAGCTAATAATTAATCGTAATCGATATGAAATTATATTCATTAGAAAAATCTTATTTGTAGTAGGCCTTGACAATGTTTTGATTTCTAGCAAAAAGCAATAGGGCAAGTAGAATCAATTTTATTTCAGTTTCACATTGGCTCTTGGCCTGAAAGGTGTTTCCTATTTACTCAAGTTGAAATTACGAAAATTTCTAAATTTCAAATGAGTGTTTCTTATTTATTTACGTTGCATAATTGAAACTAACTAATATAAAACTGTTTTGCCGTGTTTAATTGCTAATATGGCAATCCGCTTGGTTTACAAAATTCTGTACTTGGATTCATTTATGATCCAGAGGAATCAAATTGGTAAGTCTGTTGATAAAGATATCAATGGCAAGTAATACATTTTCTCTCTTTCCTTTTCTCTTTAGCCTGGTTGCTGTGATCCTTTATTCCTTAATTTGAATGTCCTTACATGCGTTACACAACTATTAACTTGTCTCTTATCGCTTCAAATGGACACGATACTTGGATTCATTTATGATCGAGAGGAACCAAATTGGTAAGTCTGTTGATAAAGGTATCAATGGCAAGTAATACATCTTCTCTCTTTCCTTTTCTCTTTAGCCTGGTTGCTGTGATCCTTTGTTCCTTAATTTTGAATGTTCTTCAATGCGTTACACAACTATTAATTTGGCCCTTATCACATCAAATGGACTTGTCTTTAATTTATATCAATTTATATCACAGATATCTGGATTTATTAGGCAACCCAAATCCTTTAATTCCTTATTTTGACCGAACGGATTCGAAACTTCAAGAGAAGTAAATATTTTTTTTTAATTTGTTACTTTTTCAATAGTTTTTTGTTGATTTAAGTTGCTGTTGCAATACCGTAACCTTCCTGTCAAAACTACTACAACATCTGTCAAGAACCTCCAATAATCTGGATTTGTAATGGAAAATAATATGAAACTTTACCTAAATGTGTTTATCAAATAAATGTCCTGACAAACTTTGTAAATTCGCATACAAATTCTTCCACGAATTAAAAGACTTTTGCGATTTTTTAGTTTTTTTGGTTTGGTTTTTTTTTCTTGTTTTTTAGAGGGGCTTTACAACATTTAACACATAATATACATATTTTTTTTTTATATTAGTTGAATGTATATGGAATTTTGTTGTTTGCTTTGTGTGTAGTTTGTTGATTATTCTCTTCGTATATGGAATTGTCTTTAAATTTCTCTTGGTTTTTCTTTGACTAAGTTTTTATCTATTTAAGCTTGCTGTTTTTCTCAAATATAGTAATTTATATTTATTTAATTTCTGCTAACTGTTTTTTTTTGTTTTTTTGTTGGTTAACATAAAATGCGAAACGGTTCCGAATCGATTTCATTTGTAATTGATGATGATGTTTTATTTTGATTAATTGTTCATTAGATTTGATGTGTTTGTGTTTTGAGCCTTGGTAATGTCTTCCATTTTTTAAGTGTGGGTATGTTTGTGTATTTATGTGGTAAGTATGTATTCATGGCAGAAACGCAACGCCTAACACATATACATATACATAAATGTAAAGTGCATTAGAATATACATATAATAATAATATTTATATATATATGTTTATTTTGTTTTTGGTTTTTGTTTTTTTTTTTTTATTTAGATTAGATATTTGATAATACATATTGATATGATATTTAACATGCTACACACCCGGATACATATTGAAGCCGCATTTAGTTAGGATTATCAATGAATGTGCTCTGATTTTTTGTTATTCATTATTATTTTGTGCTAAATAGTCTTTCTTTTTGTTTTTTTATTTTGGTGCAATTACAAACATCTAAGTTTTTGTTTTAATATATAAGTTAAGTGCAAGTAAATATTTTTTTTTTTGAAAATTTCATTTCTAATACAATATTGGTTTAGTAATAGTTATGCTTCAAAAAATTGTACACACACATAAATTGTTTATAATTTTTATATATATATATATATATATTCATATATTTAATTATTGTCAGTCACAGCGTCGCGTTTAAATCTTTGACACGAACAACGTGTGCTAGCCTGTTAAATATATATATATATATATATTGGTTTATATTTATATATATATATATATTATAGTAGTAGATAGAAATAAATTGTTTTATTAGATTATTTGGCCATACGATGTTCTATTTTAGCCTTCCAATATTGTTTTTATGTTGTTGTTGTTGTTGTGTCTTCCACAAAACACAAGTTAATTAAGAAATTAGTGCTCTAACGTTGGTAGTTGAAATTGTTCTTGTTGTTGGTATTTTGTTCTTAATTATGTCTTCCATTTGCAATGCGAAAAATGTCTTCCAAACATTTTTTTTATTATTATTATTATTAACGTTATTATATGTATATAAGTATAGGTATATATAGCATATACTATATAGAGTATATATATGTATATATAAACATTTAGATATTGTTAAATACACTTATTTAATTAATGCCTTCCATTTGGTTGTGATTAAATTATTTTCTTGATTTGCAATCGCAACTCATTTTTCTGTGTTTTCCATTTTTGTATAGACCAAATTTTTTTGTTTTTGTTCAGATATACAATATTTATATATATATATATTTTTACGATTTTAACCAACACTAAACTCTTGGTTAATATATATATATATATATGTATTTTTATAATTGTTAATACATAATTGATGCCGGTCGTTTTTATCCTTCTTCTTTCTTTCAAACTAAAAACCAAAAAATATATATTCTTGTTTAATTTGTTTAATCAATTTTTCCTTCTGCCTTTTTGTCAAATTGATATGCTGATTCCACTAAACAACAAAAATAAAAACAAATACCAAAAAAAAAAATTAGGTAATAATAAATTAAAATAGTTTCATAGTTTTAATGTGTTTTGTAAATAATTGTTTTCGATATGTTGTGTATTTTTGATATTAATTGGTTGATTTCATTTTAGAAGTTCTCTTCTAGGTTTTTTTTTTTTTGGGGGGTTTGTGGCAAAGTTCTCGAGATCCGATTACGGCTCAAAGAACAATGCACTGGAAGCCCTTTAGTGATTTTGCTGTTATTTTCGATTTGAGAATTTTCAAACTCAAAAATATGATTCTGAACCATTGTTTTTTGTTGTTCTTTTGTTAAATATTTATGTATGTTTACTCTTCTTGCTTAGTTGACTATATTTTCTTTTAATTGAAATTAATTACAAATTAATTGATTCGCATAGGGATGTTTATTTTTTTTTGTTGCTTTGTTATATTCACTTTTATAGTTTTATATATATATATATATATATATATATTTGTATATATAATTTTGCGTTTTTTTTTTTGTTATTTTTTCTTGTTTTGGTTGTATAATACAATTGAACTAAAACATTTTTTGCAATGAACAAACATTGAATAATATATAATGACAACACTAGCATTTTAACGCAAACGAAAAACGAAAAGTTGAAATTATTTCAAATTGTATTCAATAATTAATTGCCATTTTTTGAATTATTTTTTTTTGTTTGTTTTTTTTTTTTTTTGTTTTTGTGATTTAAACACCTTTCGAATTCCTAATCTTGCTGGAAGATTAGGTAGAAAATGGTGATAAATCACAGTTGCACAAAGACCCGCCATCGCCAGTCTTGCAGAGCATCTTGCACAATTCGTTCCAATCTGGAGTGTCAGTTGTCTCTTCGGCCACTGCCACAACAGCACTGGCCAGAGCTTCCTCGGCCTTGGTTAGGTAATCACTCGCATCGGTACCATGTGTAGTTATGCTCTGCATTTCACTGACCTCCATCATCTTCTTTCCCATATCCACATCCAGATCTCCATCAATAATAGCCTTAACAATCAATTGGCATGGACTGCATCCAGATAGAGTATTGTGACGCTGTTGGCAAAAACTCGTACAGAGTCTATCGCCAAAGTCATCGGAAGAAACTTCATCCGATTTGAGGGCGTCATCACACTCACAGTCAAGGCCGTCTGCATAAGGAAATTTGAATAGTTTTAGTTTTTTTGAGGTGAAAATTACTAATAATTATAAATATATGTATTTCTATAATAGATTAAAGTATATATGATCGATTTTCAATCTGCTTGTCGTTTAATTCAAATTAGTTACTCGGTTTTTTAATGGCAAAAATTACAAAACATTTTTTTTTTATCTATCAGAAAACTGTGTTCAAATCTCTCTAGTCTGTTGAAACAGTTATGGAACATTTCATTTCTATGGAACTCTATTAAATCCCTAGTTTAGATGGAATAGCTCAAAAAAAGAAATATTTTTTTCTCACATATTTTTGCATAGAAAAGGACAGAAGGAAACACGTTCAGAGATACATGGTTATATAATCTTGTCTATTAAGACCGATAAAAAATAATATACAAAAATATATAATCAATTATAATATATAATGTTTTTGGCTGTGTTTTCAATATTATCAGATTACGGAAAGTATTAAACATAATAACTCAGTACTATCACCGATTTAATGAAAAAGAAGTTAAGGAAATTCTCGATTAAAATAAAGTTTTTTGAATATAAGAAAACATTTAGGAATACGATTTAAATATTTTATAAAGTTTATCGGTTTTAAAATATAATTAAGCATTATAAATACATATAGCATTATACATATATTATAAAATGTATAACTATCATTTTTACTGGATAATCTGTTAATTGTTAGTAAAAATGGAAGACTTTTTAAAATACATAAGATTTATATATAACTTTTAGTATACTAGGCTTGAGATAAAATTCAGATAAGAATGTTGAGATTAATTTTAGCAACAATATTTGCCAAAGTTAAAGCTTTTAAAATTTAGCATTCTCAGTATAATCTGTAGCTATAATTTAGTAATTTTTTTTGGGTTATTGTGATCCTTTTTATAAAAAATGATTGAATTAGTTCTGTAGGTTCGGTTGGAATTAGGAAAGACTTTTGTGCTAGTTCAAAACAAATTCCCTATTCTAAATATTTAAACCTTAATTTTTACATAACATTTTAAAATGTTGTTTGTAAGACAATTATATAATAAAGGCGACTGATTTTAAGGTTTTTATTAAATTATTAAATAATATATAAAACTAATATTAGTAAAATTAGATGTTTAGGCAAAACTAAAAGTTTTTCCCTACTTAACCTGGTTTTTTGTGGATTGATCGGAAAACTTTATAATTTGCATCAATATAAAAGAAATTTTGGCATTATAAAACGTTTAAATGCCAAATTTAACGTACTTTTAAACATCAATTTAATTATTGATCTTAGGCATTATTCTTGACTAAATGAACCTATAATCGGCTGATACAGATTTGTGGAAAAAATACTATCTAAAAACACAGTGGAATAGTTTTAAATCGAGGAACTAATTTGCCTTGATCTTTATCCACAGAGGTGGAAGCATTTGTGTTGCTGATCAAGGATGTATTTTACTTATGGTAAACTTTTTACCTAAACAAATATACAAATAAATACACTTATATATTAGATAAAAGTAACCAAAGAAAAAAAAAAGGTAATATAGGCTAATACTATTTATATTTATTTACGATCAATTATTTCCTATAATGAAAATAAGATGCATAAAATATGATACAATGTATCGAGCGAGGACCATAAAGGACGAAAAAGTAACTAACGATCGTTTCTTTAAGAACTTTGTATATAATATTGTTGTTTGACCTAGAAGTTTAGATCTAAATGAAAGTGAATTTGTATGCAAACACGTAAAGAATTTTAATCAAAAACGCACACATTTTTTTCACTTTCTCTTTATAATACGCTGATTTTCTAATTATAATACGCTATATACAACTCTAATTACTGCTATAGTTTTGATAATTTATTTGATTTAATGAGTATCTTAACAAGTTTTTGGGTCTGAGGAAATCGATCAAACTGAAGCTCTTCAATATATCAATTTAATTTCGATACTATTGGTAATATATTAAAATGAATAACTTAATTTTTTTTTTTTTGTCACTTACCCAAATGCAGTCCACACAATTGTTTGCATTTAGCCAAATCAAATTTTGGGCTCAGGATGGTAGTTTTGGCATTGTCGCCGCCAATAGGCGTCGCGCAATAGCTCACACATGGCGCAACGCCCAGGCCAGCTCTGAAATTTTGTTCAAAAAAACAAATATTAAACACTTGCCATTTCTATTAACACCAATATCACATTATATATCATTTAAAAAAAGAATAACAGAAAAAAATGCTTCTTTTATATAGAACACACTAACAAAAAAAAATTGTTCAGCCACTTGAAAAAAAAGAACAACACAGTTGATATCAAAAACTTGTTAAAAACTTGTTAAATTCTCTTGTTTGAATTTATAGACACTTGAACACATCCTTTGACTGGAGGTTAAAGGTTAGCCAAACACAATTCGACTTACCCGCAGAGCTCTTTACACACCAAACTCAAATCCTGAACTACACTCTGTGTTTGGAACTGAGCAGCGGCTTCAAGGCTTTTTTGTGCTGCTTGCAAGGCTTTGGCAGCATCCCCCAAAGTTTGCAGCAATTTTGAATTGGAATTTGCCTTATCTGCTGTAACGGTAGATGAGGATGCTGCTGCTGCTACTGCTGCTACTGATGATGACGGTGATGACGTCACAAAACCCTGAGTCGGCGCACAACATATGAGGCCAACAGCCAATAGGATTTGATAAGGATAACTGTGTATGCCAGGCATAATTGAGAGGGGCTACAAAAGAGGTAAATCAGAGAGAGAGAGAAAGTGAGTGTCAGTGATATAATTTGGGGGTAAAGGCATATAGTGTGTGTATAAAAAAGAGATGGTTGCCATAGTCATGGCCGTTGTAATGTAATTTGTAGGGAGAAGCAGGTTCATTCCATGGGAGAGGGGGAAGCAATACTATGCCTGCATCTCAACTACAATGGAAGCAATTGTGCTGAAAATGCAATTATCGCGCGCCTGAAAGTAGGCTCCTTGCACAGTAAAATACAAAAAAAAAAAAAAAATAAAAAATAACAAAAATATCAAGTGAAGGTACGATAAAAAAAGGGGGAAAATCCAAATTGTTGGCATTGTGTTGTTGCAAGGAATTCTGATTATTTCATACGCTTGATTTGCGAAACTAAAAGACTTATGCAATCGTCTAAAAAAAAAAAATAGTCCCAACCATAATAGGTAACCAACATTAAGGTTACTCTAACACAGGCATACATATAGAATACACCTAATACATATACATACATATGTATATATGTATATAATGTATATGTGCATGCCATGTATATGCATATTTCATTGATTTTTCAGTTACTTGTTTTTTTGTTGTCTCTTTTAGCCTAACTCCATTTTGTCAGCTCTAAATTATATGCGTTAAATTCCAGCATCAAGAATCTTTTCTCTCTCTTCTTGATTGTTTTTTGGTGTTGTTGTTACCGGAGTCACTCCACAGTTGGAAGTTGCCAGCCAAGGCAGTTACATCAAAATCACGACTCGAATCTCTAACTCTCTTTCCCACACTACCGTTACACAGTTCTCGGGTCTCAGTTTTAATTAACTCTTTTTTTTTTTCGTGGTTTTGAAATTGTAAATATTTTCGCCTATCTGGGTTACAGAGCCTATCTGCGCTACGTGCAAACACAGCCAGGTAAATAATTGCCTTTCATTGCATTTCCTTTTCCTCTTTTTTGGTTTCTTTTTTTTTTGCCATTTTTGTTGTATACAGAAAATTTTCAAGGTGAAAACTAACAAACAAATGTTGAAATGTGCTGCAAAGTTTTCTATTGCCAAGGTAAACACGTTTTAGATATGCAAAATATTGTGAATTTTACAGTGAGAGAAAGAATTTTGGTTATTTTAAAGTTTTCATAGATATATGTAAATAGCTATAGATAATCAGTCTTAAAACTGAATAATTAATACATTGAGGAACAAACCATTTTTATTTTATATATCCAATTCTCAACTTTAGTGCTCTTAAATCATTTGCAATGAATTTTTCTAAAATATTTCTGTAAAATCAAGTTCTTAAAATATTTCTGTAAAATCATGCTTTGTTTTCCCTTTTTAAAATATATAGTTATCTAAAGTTAAATAAAATTTTTGTTAATAATTAAATTCATATAAATGTTTAAATGAAAGACTTAATAAATTGTGTAATATAATAAATAAACTGGAAGTACCTCTAATTCTCTATATTTGTATAAGAAATAGTGAAAATTAATCTCCAAGTTTTAGCGATATATTAGCATTTAAATTAAGTATATAAGACAAAGTTAATTTTGGTAAGTTAATAGCTTTCCTAGTTACTTAGTTTGCTGAGATATAAACATTTTTCTTCCTACTTAAAGAATTATTTCAAGTTGATTGTTCAGAGGTTTCTTGATATTGAGTAGTTAAAACAAAAACAATACCATGTAAAACTCAATTCATTGTGATAAACAAAAGATATAAATGATTTCTAATGAATGAAAATAAAAAATATTCCTTTCTTTTTAAGAGAGAGTATAATAAGAAATTGTTTTCAGAGTAATGGAATGATTAGCTTAGAATTAAATTGCTTACATTTCTTTTCCGCTGCTGTCAAATGCAATCCTATTTTTCCGCAAACTGTCAACTTACTACCATTTAGGGGGCTATCAAACTAATCCAATATAATATCCACTTTAACGCCTCGATGAATCTGTGTATAACAACATGAATCCTTTGACAATTAGTTTAAAGCTTTCACATTAGACTCAATATTTCGCAGAGGATCACTCGTGTTTTTGCTAACTAATCCAACTATCAACTGAAATATATATAGACTAACTTGATGGATAGACTAGCAATAAACACACACACACATACAGAGACACGAGTCATTTATTATTAATACATAGTTAAATATATTTGGCGATTTCATTATTATCGTTGCGCGCGACAATATCAAGTGCGCAAATCAATGGATATAGACTGATTTCTATAGTCTAACAAAATGGGTATATATATTTAAAAGAACATTTAAAAACTTATAAAACTAATATATATAACCAAAATTTACTCTTAAATTAAAATGTTTTTTTTTATGTTTCACCTATAAATTCTAGTCATGTTCTGTTATATAGCAATGTTCTATCAAGGGTATAAAATGTTCGTTAGTTACTCTCGTCCTCTGGTTAATCTTCAAATACCTTTCATAGTCGTATCTCCTTTAGACGACAAACACATGTTGGCACTGCTCGACGTTGGCTTGTCAAGTTTAATCAGTGATAGGAGCCAGGCAGAGGGCCTAATTATTATTGGTAGCATTTGTTGTTGAAGTGGGGATTTTGCTATGGGCTGATAAGCTGTCACAAGAGTCGTGACTATGGCTATATTATCATAATGAACAAAAGGGACAGAAAGGGACAGAGAAACAGGGGATTGAGAGAGAGGGAGAAAAAGTGATTGGCAAACAAACAACAATAAAAACAAATAGACGAAATAAACAGCCAAGTTATATTACACAATACATTGGAATTTGTATACTTTCAATTAGCTACAATATTTGAATAATTCAGCTTTCTACACTGATTTGAAAATAAATTATTTATGCTTAAGTCACAAGTTATAGTTGAAGAAAATTAATAATCATTTATAAATTATGAATCAGAAGTAATCGGCTTGAGAAACATTTATTTATTAATTTTTAAAACTGATTTATATTTTTAATTGTTCTTAAAATAAATAACTTTTTATATTTATTTATTTTAAAGATTTTTTAATAACTGCAACATTAATTGTAATGCTTCTAAGAATACTGTTTCTATATTGATCTATTGGTGTAATAAAGATACCAATATATCTCATGTCTTTATGTTTATAATCTTTATCTCTATTAGGGCAATTTTTGCATATCTTTATTTTATATATTGATAAAATAATATATTCTATATAGAAACTACTCTTGATTAACAAATATATATCGATAGCTTGCTGAGGGATTATATTGATAAATAAAAAATATGTTTATAACATTTATTATGTGAATTAACTTTACTTATTTTATTAGATATAAGAAATTAGAATATAACTTCTTAATATTGTCCTATAGTCCTTTGTGATGTTTTTGTTTGTGTTTCCATTACAATCTTAAAATTTGTGTTAATGAAAGAAAATTGAATAAAGTTTTCCCATAGCCTTAAAATGTATAATAATAGAAAGTGACGTTCATTATTCTTGTTGAAAATATTAAATATAGAAATGGGTATAAATGTATTGTTAATGGAACTGTTATCGAGGCATAACTTTTAAGTATCTTTATTATGACAAGTCTTTGGGTTTTGACGCACAATTCCATATGCTGATGCTGATGATGATGATGGTGACGCAAAAGGGTCTTAAGGGCCCGCCCCTTTCCAATCAAATTTCCATTTCACATCTGCATGCTGTCAGATAAGAGGTGGAGGACCAATTTAAAAAAAATGAAAAATTTCACATTGCTGACACTGCTGTTGTTTCAGCTTCAACAAACTTGGTCAATTTTTTTCTCATTTTGCTTTTTTCCTCTTGATTTCTTTTTTTTTTTTTTTGTATATTTTTGCCTTGACTTTGTTCCATGTTATATAAGAAATACAAAAAAGATGCTAAGAAATATTTGTTCGTTCATTTTTTGCATAGCTTTGACCCAATTTCATCTATGTATAGAAAATGTATATGTTGGTATATTATATACATTGTTTATCAAGTTGATTGTGTAGTAGGACTTCCGAAATGAATTACTCCAAGCAAATGAAACACATGCGGAACTCTCATAAAAAAGTTCAGTTACATTGTAAATGTCAAAAACAGTTGCAAAATTAGTTGTGTTAATTAGCTCTTCACTTTGTCACATACACATAGCAAAAACAGATGTGTTCCTCCGGGCCCCCAGCCCCCAAACCTATTATTATTATATCCTCTTATCGAGCCCCTCCTCCATATACTTTTGGCATCCCTATATTTTAGTTACAAGTTTCAAAGTTCTGTCAGGCATGCGCAGTAAATGCTTTTTTCCTGTATGTATCTGTTGCCCGCCCACATAATTTATATAGGCTCCGCCCACAGACAAAGATGGTTGCCAAAAAACCAACAAAAAAAAAAACAAAGAAAGAAAACTGTATCCATGACGTCATTACAGCATATAAACATACCAGAACACACACACACATAGATAAATTTACATGGCATAGCATACATATTTATGCTGTATAAGGCTAAAGAAGCCATGAAATACCATCGGCTTTTGGTATTGGTGAAGGTTATGCAAGAGCTCTTTCTCTCTATAGTTATGTGTGTGTGTGTGTGTATGTGCTTGTGTATGGGCAGCCATTTTGTCTCCTCTGGCAAAAAGCTTCGTAGGCAACCTAAGCGGATGCTGTTGTTCATAGCACCGCAGATCGTCAGCGAGTATAGGTTGAAGCTCCTTCACTTACAATTTCACTCAACATACCAAAACTACCAAAAAATAAAAAAGAAGAAAATTTAAAATATTTGAAAAAAAATTTGAATAAAACTACTTTTGATAAGTAAACTATTCAAAGTTATCCCAGCATTTGCTCCGTCCTCAAGTTCGGTTCCAAGAAAAACAAAAAAAGAAAACCAGGAGACAACAGCAAACAAAAATCTAGAGAAATTTGAAAAAAAAATAACGAAGTAAAATAAAAGAAAATAGTGCTTGTGCATTTTGAATCGAGAACTTTGTAAGTTTTGTAGAAATCGCATCTCAAACAAAAAAAAAAAATAATAATCAAGAAAACATCTTCAAGTAAACTCAAAACTCACTCGCCCACAAAACTCGCCAAACTCGTCCATTTTGCCTTTGACTCCTACTCTTTTTTTTTTTGGTTGTACATTTTTTTTATTCGTTTTCTTCCTGTTGTTCTGAAAATAAATTTAGTCAAAGTGAATTTTCTAAGGCAATACGTCGACGATATCCGCAGGATAATCGGTAAGATATAGCCAAAAAAAAACAAAAAACAAAAGAAAACAAAAAATGAACCACAAAAAAAAATGTAAAAACAAAATTAAAAGAAAATTTTTAAATTTAAAATTCTTGTTTGTTTATTTATTAAAATTACATAAGGTCCCGGGCAAGGCTTTTCTCCATTAACCGCAGCTGTCGCGCAGTCTATATCCTTTACACACATATATATATATGTATATACAGACAAACAATCACATATGTATATATATACATCTATGTATATCTTTATAGATATATACCAGACACAGACACAGGAAATTAGCTTAACGCCTACTGCGCAATACCAGTTTTTGGTATATAAAAGTCGGTATATAGACTCGAATATGCATATATATATTTCTATATATACATATGTATATTACATAGAGAATGAGGGAAAGCGAGAGATATATAGAGAGAAAGAGAGAGTATATCTTTTGCCCCACAGCTCCCCCCCACCCAAGCTCATACTACAAGTTTGTCCTTCACTTGTCCTTGCTCTAGGCAAGGAAACTTTACTATTCCTATTCCTCCTCCTCCCCTCATCCACGTATTCATCCTATCTTCCATCGATCGATAGCATTTTTAGTTAACTGTTTTTCACATATTTGCATTTTGGCCCAGTTGCTTATGCAATTGTATTTACATAACACTTGCGAGTAGTTCTAAACTAAAACCATTGTTATTCTCGTTCAGGGTCATTTCCTTCTTTTTTGTGTTTTTATTGTAAATGCGCAGATGATTGCATAACATGTTGATTTACCCATAGCCTACTTTAAGGTGTCTTAATATTTATCCATTTTTCTCTTTTGCGATTTCTTTTCATTTCTATCATTGCAGAGGAGAAAATGTCGCTTAATCCGAATGGGTATAAACTCTCCGACAGGACGGGTAAACTAACATCATATGGTAAGTTGATATAACTTCTTTTTTGTTACATAAAGTAAGTATATGATATATATTACGATATATATAATGTATATATATATCATAATGAAGAAGTCCTTTATATAAAATATATTATATATATAACATAATAAAGAAACCGTTAATGATGATAACTAAAAGGTTTTCCTTTTTTCAATTAATATGTGATATATTACTAATCCATATTATAATCATATTTATCAATAATATATAACAATATAAAAGCATAACTAAAAAAATGACTGAATGATTGTGTAATAATTCTAATCCCAGCGGCACTTTCAAACTGATGATGCCCAGAATTATGATGATAAGATTTATTTTTTAGTATATAGTACACATCAACATAAGTTAATACTAGAAGTTATTATTGATTATTGAAAATATTTTTAATGATTAAATTTTATTTATTTATAAGTTAAGGAAATGCTTCTTTTTTTTATAAGGAAAGTTGTTTCTATTTTGCTATAAAAATTATCGTTTTTCAATAGAAGTTCTATTCTGTATTCGAATTGTAAATTATAGTTGGATCTTGTATTATAGAAATGTGTGCTAGGAAGCAAAAAGTGTTTAAAAGAGTATTCAAAGTTATTGTAATGGAAAGCGCTAATATTTCATTACTTTAAACCTTAAAAAACAAAGCAGAAAATTTTACTATTTAACTAGTATCGCACTTTCAATTTATTTATCATTATAGTTAAATTCAAATTCAGTCGAATTACTCTAAAATTTGAGTTAATCAAATATAGTTTCCATCGTTTTTTTAAACAATTAAAACTAAGCTTGTTTTTTGTATATCTTTTCAAAAAATGTATGAAATACTGTTTCAGATAAATTTACCATAGTTCTATAAAAAGAAGGAAGTTTTTTCTTAGCCTAAGTCACATGTGCTAGCCAATTGTAGTTAAGTCTTGTTATATAATACATATATGCCATAAATCGTGAATTAATTGGAAACTGTTTTTGAAAGCCAAAACTGTGTATAGATATTTCTGGTTAGTAAAATGGCAAAATGTTTGTTCTTAACATTACTAAACATAAATCGTATTTGCTAAGCAAATAATAAATGAGTGTAAAACTGATACTGACAAACAAAATGCTGTAAAGGACATGGACAAGGACACACATAATAACATATATACACAGGCCACTTGGAGCACAAGCGTTTGCTGTCCAGGACACTCGTGTCCTTGATAAATTGCTGGCCTCGTTGAAGCGTGAAACTACCGAATGTTGCCTTGTAACAGATTTTCCTCACCAAGAAGCGAAGAAAACAAAAACATAGACATAGAATACAAATATATATGTATGTATGAGTGTGTGTGTATGTGTGGAAACAAACAGACAAACAGAGGAAAAGTCAAGCGAAAAAGCCACCACCAGAAGAAATAGAAGGACCTGGCCAGACGCGTGCACAAAATTGAAAGCACAACAAACATAAACCGTTTAGTCACAGGATATTGCGCACGCTATGTTTCAAGTCCTTTCTACTGTTGCTGTGCAGTGCAAGCAGGACAGAAACATATGCTCGTGTGTGACGGCTGTGTTTAATACTCCAGCAGGATCTGCAACAGGACCATCTATAACATTAGCAGGAGCACCATTAGGGTTGGCTCTTGTGCGTCGTCTGCCTTTGACATTAAGCATTCGGTACCCAAGCACATTAAATTTTATTTAACTTTGACGTAAACTTGTGGAATTTCCAAATTGCTACACAATTTGTCTGGCTGCTACAAAATTTGGAAAATTCCCCCCATCCTCCATCTTTACTCTCTCTCCGTTACCCTAAATGCTCTTTTTTTTTTATTATTTCAATGTGGCAATCATGCGCAACGTTAAGTTTCCAATTGATTTAGAGCGGGTGTTACGAATAAGAATATATGATGGGGCTGGCTGGCTACGCATTGCATTAAGTTGAGCCCAGGGCTTGGGCGCTTAGTGGCCAACATTAATTTCATTACAAAGCCCTCGGTATTAATTGCAACAGCAGCCGCAACCACAGCAGCCAACCACTCAACCACCCGCTGAGTGTTCAATTTTAAATTGACCTTGCCACGGGCTATGCGAGAAGGCCACAGATGGTCATAGGCCAAGCTCCTCCTTTTATTTTACAATCATTTTGTAATATATACAAATTGAAAATTTTTGTAAAAATAATATAAATTAAAATACTATGTTTTCTATATATTTTATATATATATATTTAATGTTTAAACTAAAGTTCATTTTGGTCATTTAATTGAATGTCCTATTAGTGGTTCAATTCTATTAAAGAATTGGCTATTACTAAAGAATTCCCATGGTCTATAATCTGAGACTTTTAATAATTATAATGCGTCAAAAACTTTTTGAATCATAATTAAATAGCTTTAAAATATATATGCATATATATTTTAACTTCTGAACTTTTTAAAACACAAAATGTTCGCCGAATTAAATTTTTACAAAATTTAACGATGCTGATAACCCCAAAATTCATAATAATTATCCTGACGAATTAATAGAAAAATATTTGTGAGTTGAAACACCTATATATACATTTATTTCAAAATTCGAACTAGTTTTCATTCCATTGACTATAAGGCAAATTATTTGAAATTAAATAATTTGTCCCGGAATCGGAAGTGAGAAGAGTTTTCCTGGTTAATAAATATTACCGACGGCACACTGATATACCATATTTTCTAGCTTAAAGTGCATGTACATGCAAAATAAATAGGATTAAAATATTAATTATATTAGCTTCTTATTAATATTTAGAAAAAATTAGGAGCAATACTTTGAGCATTGATTTTAATATGTTAAAGATTTATAAAAATAAAATAAATGAAAAAAAAAAACGTTTTTCGGCAGCTGGAAAAAGTAGTAATTTCCCTTTGGACTTACATTTAAACTTAGGCTTTGTTAAATAAAAAAATTAGATTAAATTTAATTTTTCCATTTTTCCCTCTAGTTAACTTTAATTAGTTTTAAGCTGCTTTTAAAAATTTCCCCATGACAAGATATTTTGATTATCTGGTTAATTCACTCCCATCAACTGAAATCACGTTGGTATTTTTTTTATGGCCTTCTGATGTTGATTTTAATTTTTTTCCCCACTCGAACCGCAAATTATCATAACAATAATAACCATATATCATGACATGGCTCTAGAGGCCTCGTCTCCTGTTCAAGATAAGAGACAAAAGTCATTTTAGCTGTCATCAGTGGCGCACGCTTTCATTTCATTTTTTATGATAAATACGATATATATATATATATGTACATAGATATACATAGATAAGAATGAGAGAAGGAGAGTTTATTACATTTTTTTTGTTGTTGGTATTTTTATTTTTGTTATCAGATCTCTTGCCTACAACAGTCACGGCAGGAGCTGAGACACGCGAATTTCTATTGAAAGTCGTTGATGTCCTATTGGATTTTGTGAAGGCCACCAATGATCGAAATGAGAAAGTATTGGATTTCCATCATCCGGAGGATATGAAACGTCTATTGGATTTGGATGTGCCAGATCGGGCATTGCCATTGCAGCAATTGATTGAAGATTGTGCCACCACATTGAAGTATCAGGTGAAGACGGGTAAGTTTTCAGCGATATTATTATTATAAATATTCTTTTTATTTTTATCAACCTTTCGAAGTGTTTATTCAGTTTGGCAAACAAACATATATTTGGGGTGATAATTGAAATTTGTCTTTGCATAAATTTGCATAGCATATGCTTTTTTACTTTTTTTCATGTGTTTGTCAAAAGCGTGCCTCAAGGACTTGCGGTGGCATTAGAAGGGTAACCAAACAAAGTGTGCAGTCTTGTAGATAAGCACATTAGAGAGACAGACAGACAGACAGACCGACGGACTGATAGACAGTCAAACAGATAGGATAAGACCAAGAGGCAAAGGCCATTTTATGGCCCATTGAGCTGTGCGCTCTTTCAAACATTGTTTACACCTTTCAAAAACACTCGCCATAAGGGTTTTACCCTTAACCCCCACCAACGAGCCCTATAACTACCATCGAAGAGATGCCCCCTCCCCCACTGAAAACCCGTACCATAATCAATCATAAATCAGGTCACACAAAAAAGGGTTTTGGCTTTTACAGCAGCCAAAAGTCATTCGCACGTTTCAGGTTTTTTTTTTCACTTTTCTTGTATTTTTTTTTTTGTCTTGTTTGAATGTCCTTCTGATTAATGCCAGGGGCGGCGGCCAAGGCACGTGACCACAATTGTGTTTGGAGTATCGATAATAAGCGTATTTATGTGCCACCACCATTCCCAAACCCCGCCAACAATCGACCAGCCCCCGGATGCTGCGGCCTTGTATCGGAAACAGGCAAAACTTCCTCTTTTGCTTCACGCAAGGGAAATGAGACTACGCTTCTTCTGTTATACATATATATATATATATATATATATATATATATATATATATAGGTTTTCCTAATTTTCTATGCTTGGGAAGAAAAAATTGAATTAAAACTGTTCCAATATGCGGTTTACTTATGTATGTAATCAGAGTACACTGATTTGATTATATTTGAAATGATGTATGAATGCAATTTAGGTAATATATGGAAAAGGGAGAGAAATTGTTGGATTGTTTTTGGTTACATACACAAGTGTGGAGAGAGAGAAACTAAAATCTTATATAGAAAATATTTTAATGAAATTTTCTAATCATTTCGATTCATTTCAAAAATAAGGCTTTTAGAAACTTTTACCGATTTTATATAATTAGAAAAATCAGCTTGTATTTGGACATTAAGAAGAAACCGAAAATATTAGTCAAAGACTAAAATTATTTTGTTGTTATTATTATTTTAACTTATTGTCACATGCTTTCAAAAATAAGAAAAATTTGAAGAAATATAAGAATAAGAATAACTGTTGATAAATACATAAAACATTGCTAAATACTTCACAAATATATTTATGTATTAATTATTATTATATTATTTCCAATATAATAACAAATTTAAAAATATAATACAATATAGCTTGACTCGAGTTTAAAAATTAGAACCAATTTCCAGATGATTTCTATCAGATGAACTTTACATATTTCTATAATCTTTTTTATTTATTTATTTTTGTTCATATTTCAACATCCATAATTATATTATTTATCTAAAATTTGACAAGTTTTGCAACTCTATGATTTGCAACGCCTTTCACTATTTCAATGCTAAAACAAGTTGGGAATTCTAACGAAATGTAGCGAAAGATCAGTATTTATCTCGATTTTGTTATCATCCATTTTATTGATTAATTTATGTACTTAGCATATCTAATTTCATTTCACTTAATTTCAATTTTTAAACACGACTCCAACATTTTCCTAGAACTTTTCTAAAAAGGCAAACTTTTATTTTAGTCAGTGGGGGGGAGAGGGAAAAAATGTTTTTCTTCCTTTTTCTTTTAACGACACAAGGCAAACATTTTATTTTCGCCAAACTGGCTTGATAAGAATCCCATTTATGATCCATAATCTTACATAATGCCTATGCTGCCAGCCCAAAAGGGAACATGATATGATATGCGAATGCCAGGAGGCATCTTCCGTAGACGACGACGAGTCTATAAAAAAAAGAGAAAGAGAAAGAGAAGGTAGTAGAGATAGGAGGGGCTTGGGGGAGGCAAAGGAAAGCTTTAATCAAAATCCGTTGTTATTTTCTGACTCGCTGCATTCCTGATCCTTTGATGCGAATGAATGACTGCCTCTCTGCTCCTGTTCTTCCTAAGCCTGGTGTCTACTAGGTCGTCGAGGGTGATTCGCCTTGAATGTCTCATGGCAGCTGCGGCCACATGGGCAAATTGAAATGTTCCTTCTCCCCTCTATCAATGGGTGTGTGGGTGGATGGGTGGGTGGGTGGTTTTAGCCTTGTGGGCAATGGGATTTTAATCACACGACTTATGGCACTCAAGATGTGAACTGACAGACGACGAAGGGTTCGAATTTTTATATATATATATTGGTATAGAAGTATGTTAGGCGAAGGTTGTACGTTAAGAGGAGAAGGGAAGGGGTAGGATTTTCGACAGCTTCCTGATGCTTTTGAAAGCATTTTGTGATTTTTCGTGGGAGCAAGTCGCAATTAGCTGCAATAAATGAGCAATTTACAGAGGTTCGATGGGAGAGATTATAGAAACATTCAACTGGACTTTAATTTATATCTATTTGTATGTGTGTATATTGATTTTGAGTAGCTTTTTGTTGTTATATTGTTGTTATTATTGTTATAGTCTGCCCTTGAACGTATGCACTTCCGTTGTCCTGGGCAGTCAGGCATTCGTCCTTTTTGCCTTTTGTTTTCTGCTAGAAATATTTTTAATAAAACCAAAAAAAAAAAAAAACGAAAAGAAAAGAATGTAGCACACTTGGCGACGGCTGTAAAGGAAATACAGCTGCCAGGCACATCTGCTGTCAGCTTAGCCCGTCTGACATAAAGACTGACAGACGGCCAGACAGACAGAGATTCGACTCGACAACCATGAGTTAATGGTGAAAATCATTTTCAGCTACATTAAGCAACTCTTGAACTTGAATTTATAAGACTTTACTTACATTATTATCGACCATTTTCCACAGGACATCCTCATTTCTTTAATCAGCTTTCTTGCGGCTTGGATCTGATCTCTATGGCTGGCGAATGGTTAACCGCCACTGCCAATACCAATATGTTTACATATGAAATTGCTCCCGTTTTCATTCTCATGGAGAATGTCGTTTTGACCAAAATGCGTGAAATAATCGGTTGGTCTGGTGGCGATTCTATTTTGGCTCCCGGTGGCTCCATTTCCAATTTGTATGCCTTTTTGGCAGCTCGTCACAAGATGTTCCCCAATTACAAGGAACATGGATCTGTTGGCTTGCCAGGCACTCTGGTCATGTTCACTTCGGATCAGTGTCATTATTCGATTAAATCCTGTGCCGCTGTCTGCGGTTTAGGTACAGATCATTGCATTGTGGTGCCATCGGATGAGCATGGCAAGATGATAACATCAGAATTGGAACGTTTGATATTGGAACGTAAGGCTAAAGGGGATATACCATTCTTTGTGAATGCCACGGCCGGTACTACGGTTTTGGGTGCATTTGATGATATCAATGCCATTGCCGATATTTGCCAGAAATACAACTGCTGGATGCATATTGATGTGAGTAAAAAATTAACTAAAAAGAAAAACAGAAAAATCCTCAATAATAATTATTCATTATATTTGGTTTATAATTTTAATTACAGGCTGCTTGGGGTGGTGGCCTAATGATGTCCCGCAAACATCGTCATCCAAGATTTACTGGAGTTGAGAGGTAAGCAATTTATATATTTTCAATAAATTAATCAATCTAAAAGATTCGCAATTTTTAAGTGCATTTCCATTAGCAGATTATCTTTCTGTCCATTTATCAATTTGTTATTTAATATTCCACTATTATAAAAAAACTAACATAATATTTGAGTTTTAAAGATAATTTCTGATTAGGCCTTTGATATAACGGAGCTTCAAAAATAATTCCTTTTTTCTTTATAAACTTCCAATAAATAAAATGGTTTTGCATTCAGAAATCAATGGAATAGATTTTCTGCAATTTCGTTTTACTAGAAACTTTTTTCCAGATCTTATACAATTAAACTAGAAATTTATTAAATATTAAATCGAAATTCTTTTAGTATATTTACTTTTCAACATATTACAAATGAATAACATTGATTTTTCTCAGTCAGTAAAATACTTTTTTTATATTAATTATTAAATGTCAAATTCAAGTTTTTTTAGAAAAGTTCCTTTTCAACATTTTGCAAGTTAAATAAATCGATTTTTCTCAGACGTTCAAATATTTATTTAGAAAGTGGCAACATCTTTCAATTGTCTCTCGAACACAATTCAAAAACTCATTCATCATTTCAACTTGTCGTCTGACGCCCTCATATTCAGAAGTCAAAACAAAAATTGAAATCTCTTGTTCATAGAGTTTAAATCTAAATGCTCCCAAATGGCCCGCATGGAGTGTATTCATCCTATGCTCATCCATCCTTTTCCATTCTTTCTTGGCTTGTCCCCTCTCTTGGCTTTGTGCCATACCCTTGCACATGTTTTCAACATGTGGGAAAAATCTCAATTTGTCATTTAGTGCCTCCATCAGGTGTTCAGAGCTTACAGGGATTACAAGGCACAAGCCGAGTGCATTTTCGTTTAACACAAATAGAAGAAGGACAAAAAAAAAATAAAAGGACAAACAAATGAACAAAGTGGATTTTCCAAGGCCTGGGGGTGGTATTGTAGGTGGGAACGATGGGTGGTAGCGGCGGGTTTTTGGGCATTACTTACACAACAATTACGCCAAACAATGCTGGCCAAGGACAAGGGCAAGAGCAAGAGCAACCCCCTTGGTAAGGAATTTTTAATTTTAAAGTTAATTCCAAAAAAACAAAAAATTGAAAATGCACTTTGCCAGTCTACCAGAGAATTCCCCTAAATTCTCTACTTACAATTTGCCAACTGCCAAGTTCCTAGAGAGAGCTTAGGCAAATGTCGTAAGTGCAGCTGTCGTATTGACAGCTTGTGGTCAAGGCCCAGAGCTCCATTAACATCATAAACACTTTCAAATTGATTGCCTTCCCCTTCTTCGGCCAATCTACTATACCATTTACTTTAGTGATCCATCAGCAGCATTGAATGCAAATTGTGGGCCTTAATTGAATGCCTCTTGGCCCAATAAATTAATCATTTGCGGTATTCAGAGGAGCTTAAAGAAATGTGATTAATGATTTTTAGTAGGGACTTTGTCTAGAACATTAAATTTGCTGAGTTTGATAAAATTAAACTTAAAACAATCAAATCTCCACTTGCCGCAAAGAAACACAAACCAAAAATAAAAAAAAAATTAAATCAAGCATACTTTCAGGCACTCCATAAGCATCATGTTTATAGACACCAACACACACCCACAGGCACACACACACACACACACAAGTGTAAATAGCTCCCCCAGGGATGTTTAGCTTGTCAACCCTCAATCCAGCACCCTTATATGTATGTCTTTCATTCTCAATTCAATTAAAGAGTGCTGCGGCTTGAAAATTGCCACAATTTATGGCACTTGCCTTCTGCCCACCGTTTCTGTCCTTGTTCCTGTCCTTGTGCCACTGTCACTTTTCCTCGCTGCAGGGGGGTGGTGGAATGGTTGTATGGTTTTTGTGTGGCAGCTTAGTGTTAATTGTTTGTAATTTGTAATTGAATGCCTTTTATTTGTTAAATATGATTTAACTGATTTTCCATCTTTTTTTTTTCCTATTGCAGAGCCGATTCGGTCACCTGGAATCCACATAAACTAATGGGAGCATTACTTCAGTGCTCCACCATACATTTCAAGGAGGATGTAAGTATAGAAAAAATATAAAAAATTTAAATTCAATTTTAATTTTGAGTAAATATTTGGCTCAGGAACCGAAAATAATTCTTATTTTCAAAAATTTCTTCAAAAAAATCCACAGTACAATAACTCTTAATTATACAGAATTAGCTTTTTACTATTCTTGGATTATTATTTATTTTTTTTTTATCAAAAATGATGAAATGCTTTTTAATTTTTGAACAATATTATTGAAAATTATTTATACATATATACAAAATTAGTTTTGACATATGTACATGTAAGATATAAATCTCAAAAAAAGGAAAATAAAGGGATCTCTTCTTTTTCTTATATAATTAATATACATAAATTATACATATTTAACTTTTTTTTTTTTTTGTTATTTTTGTTTGCTTATTTTTCTTTAACCTTTATTCCAATTATACTTAGTTTAAGGTTTCTCTTATTTTGTTATTTTTCCTAACTTATATTGTTTAACTCTTTGGTCTAACATTTATTTAAATTATACTTATCTTAGAGGTTTACCTTTTTTTTGTTATTTTTCATTGCTTGTTTTTCTTAACTGCCAAAGTCACTTTCCCCATATTTGACTTATCTGTCATGAAAACTTTAACATTTTGCTACCCCAGTGTTTTGCCTGCATTCTTTTGCATTCATACCAAAACCAAATTGTTTGTCTAAAGAATTCCAATTGTGTTTCAAACAAAATTCGTTGTTATTTTTTGTGCTCAACGAACGGACAGGGGGTTGTCGTTCCATTGTACGTACATACGTATATTGTATAATCATGGAACCTGATTTTGCGTCAAGTCACCCCATTTGAATTTTCTTCTGTTCATTTCCTATACAATATATCGTATACCCAGACAATATGTTGCCACACCATCAACATCCATTGGTCACAGTTGTTGCAGCAGCAGCTACTTTTGTCCAGGCGGGAATTTTAATTAAAATTTTCAACTTGACTTATGAACAGGCATTCTTTTTAATATCGTTTTTATTGATTTTAATTTCCTTCGATTCCAGGGTCTTCTTATCAGCTGCAACCAAATGTCGGCCGAATATCTATTCATGACC
Source organism: Drosophila emarginata (assembly GCA_037075365.1). Lineage (NCBI taxonomy): Eukaryota > Metazoa > Arthropoda > Insecta > Diptera > Drosophilidae > Drosophila > Drosophila emarginata. Next base: position 7,887,200 of record JBAMCD010000296.1, read on the forward strand.
GATAAGCAATATGATATTAGCTATGATACTGGCGATAAGGTCATCCAATGTGGTCGCCATAATGATATCTTTAAGCTGTGGCTTCAATGGCGTGCCAAGGGCACTGAAGGATTTGAACAGCAACAGGATCACTTGATGGATTTAGTGCAATATCAATTGAAGCGTATACGTGAACAATCTGATCGTTTCCATTTGATTATTGAACCGGAATTGGTAAATGTCTCGTTCTGGTATGTACCCAAACGTTTGCGTGGTGTACCCCATGATAGCAAGAAGGAGGTGGAATTGGGAAAGATCTGTCCCATCATCAAGGGACGAATGATGCAAAAGGGGACTTTAATGGTTGGCTATCAGCCCGATGATCGTCGTCCAAATTTCTTCCGTTCGATCATCTCATCGGCTGCTGTAACCGAGACCGATGTTGACTTTATGCTCGATGAAATTCATCGTTTGGGTGATGATTTGTAAGCGAATCAAATATCGAATGGCATTAAAAACCAAGAAGTATCTTTAAGGTAACAGCATATCACTAAGGAAGAAATGAAAAAAATTGAATTATAAAACAGAGCAAAGAGAAAACAACAACAGAAAACAAAAAAGAAAAGAAAATGAGAATATGAAAATTACATAGTTCCCACTAATCAAAATGATAATAATAATAATATGTATGTAAAAGTTCAATGTTGCTAGCTGTTCCTTTTGTCCATAACAATTTGAGTTATCTTTAAGTGTTGGCCAGTGTTGGAAAACTACTGATTATAAAAAAGTGTATTTAAATGTTATACGAAATGTTAGTTTTTTTTTTTTTTTGTTATCTCTTCATTGTGACTGTTAAAAGTTAAATCATCTATATATATATATATATATATACTATAACAAAATATCGATGTGTATATTTATAAAACTAAAAAGAAACGAAAACGAAAAAAAAAAAAATAGAAACCACCCGCCATAATCCACACCACCAAAAACCAAATTAAAATTGAAACTATCTGAAATAGATATCTGAAATCGATAAACTCTCTCAAAATTCAAATAATTTTTACTATAAATGTTGGAATTCCGGTTGATCAAAATGCTAATCTTAACATATCAAAAGTTGAGCAAAAAAAATTCTGTTGATTAAGTTTAAAAAATTTAATTTGGTTTGCAAATGATGATATATATAACTGGGAAATATGAACTATATAGAAAGTTGATCTATGTCAAAGTCTATGACAAAATTGTACCTTTATATATATATATCGAAGAAAAGTGAGACCTGTGCTTGTTAATTATATGAATATGGTAATCGAGAATCGAATAATGAGAAATGCTCTTGTAAACTCGCTTAGTTACTAGTTGAGCTAAAGAGCGGATTTTGTGTGGAATCTTTGGCCATATCTAGTCCAAGTATTGAACTGTGCTATATACATACATACATACATACATAAAAAAAAACATATACTATAAACGATTAAAGCTTCAAAACCAAACAGACTATATATATAAAAATTCCGTTAAAATCGGAATCTATATATATTGCCTGTATGGCATTGAAAGTGTAGCTGGAATTTAGTCAATGTCAATTAAATTCAATTAAAGGAATTCAAAATTTTCCTTCTCCAATTTTTTTTTTTTTGTTTACTTTACTTTGTTATGTTTTAAGATACACAAAAAAAATAGTAAGAAGAAAATTTTTTCTAAATATCCAAATGGAAAAGAATATTATCCGACATAATCCTGCATAAATAAAAGATATATACATATATGTCTATATTGTATTTTAATGTGGCGTTAACTAAGTTTAATCAAAGCGAATCAGATGAAATATTTAACAAATAATTTGCATTTTACTTATGTATAAATTGATGTATATGTAAAATCAAATCAAATATTTATTCCAACATCTATATAAAACAATATATATTTAAAGCAAACAAATATATATATACATATATACATATATATATGGGTAAATAATAAAGTAACCAAAGAGCAATTCAATCGTCTACTCAATTCTAATCTCTTAGTTATTTTTCTATATCATTTTTGGGGGCTTGGTTTTATTAAGAGCGTATAAAACTTGTCTAACCGGCCAAAGAGTCTAAAATTTATGTTATGTTTTCGTCTTATCTTTCTAAACAGAAGGTATTATAGTTTTATCAAAACGTTTGTAACCAACTAAAGTTTATCTTAGATAAGGAAAATTTACTTAAATGAGTACCACTAATAATCAGTTTTAAAAGTAAATCTTAACGAGAATTTTCAATACTTTTATTTAGAGTATTTAAACTTTGGTATGCAGTTTTAATATGTTTTCTTGTTTGTTTCTCTCTATAAAAGTCTGAACATACAACTAAACTCGCTCAGTTATCGCCCTGGCTCTAAGCTATACGTTTGTTACTGTTATTTTGTTTAGTTTATTATATAGTAAATTCAGTTTAAATTTGTATAAAATGGCTCAAAGTTTCGTACCAGTGCCGGTGGGCAGTGATTTTCCATTGGAAAATTTACCCTATGCGGTATTCTCCACTAAAAACAATGTAAGTTGTTAAAAAAATGATGCGATAAATTCTTTTAGTTATTATTTTTATTTTAAGTTGTTCTAGTTCAAGTGCTACACATGTGATTTTGAGCCAGTTCTATGTGTATTAAGTTATTTTTAATTTCTATAAACCCGCTTTAGTGCATAAAATTTGCATAAATCATAGAGCAAACTAGTTGGTTTACAAAAACAATATGTTAATTTAATGTTTAATGGTTAACATCTGGTATTAAGCTTTGTTTAAGCTTATAATATTATTTGCCCATTTCTTTCTCCTTCAGGAAGCTCATCGCCTATGCGTGGCAATTGGGGAGCATGTTTTGGACTTGAAAGCTGTCTCCCATTTGTATCCCGTTTCAGTGCAGCAAAGCTTGCAATCGGAAACTTTGAACTTGCTGATGAGCTTAGGTCATGAAGCTTGGGAAGTAGTGAGGGCTGAAACCCAAAAGCTACTGCAAAAGGGCTCTGTATTAGATCAAAATGTGGATCTGAAGGCAGTGTAAGTCTTTTACTCTTAAAGATGAGAGCTCTCTCTTACTAGAAATGTCTCGTTATTTAGAGCTCTTGTTTCCCAAACGGAAATAAGTCTACATTTGCCAGCCCAGATTGGTGACTATACGGATTTTTACTCTTCAATTCATCATGCCACAAATGTGGGTATTATGTTCCGTGGTGCTGATAATGCTCTGATGCCAAATTGGCGTCATTTGCCTGTAGGTTATCATGGTCGTGCCAGTTCAGTAGTTGTCTCAGGTACTCCCATACGTCGCCCTCTGGGCCAGACATTACCAGAGGGAGCTGAGAAACCAATTTTTGGTCCATGTAAGCTTTTTGATTTTGAACTGGAGATGGCTTTCTTTATTGGCGGTCCGGGAAATAAATTGGGTGAATCAATACCAGTTGATGAGGCTTGGAAAAATGTCTTTGGTTTTACCCTTATGAACGATTGGAGTGCCAGAGATATACAGAAATGGGAGTATGTGCCACTGGGACCATTTACAGCCAAGAATTTGGGTACAACCATTTCACCGTGGGTAGTGCCAACGGCTGCCTTAAAACCATTCCTATTGGACAACTTTCCCCAGGAGCCAGAAGTGCTTCCCTATTTACGCCAGAGTCTACCCTTTAATTTTGATATACAACTTGAAGTTTCCTTAAAACGTAAGATTCGGGAATTTAAAAAAAAACCGAAATATTCTATTCACTCGATTATTTTTCCAGCGGCCAATGAGAGTGAGACACTTATATCGAAGTCAAACTTTAAGCATTTGTACTGGACCCCATTGCAGCAAATTGCTCATCATACAGTGACTGGATGTAATTTACGTCCTGGTGATTTAATGGCTTCGGGTACAATAAGCGGCGAAACTTCCGATTCCTATGGTTCACTTTTGGAATTATGTTGGCGTGGTACAAAAACTGTGGAACTGGAAGGTGGAAAATCTCGTAAATTCCTGCAGGATTATGATGAAGTTATTATACGAGGACATTGTGAGAAGAACGGCCTCCGTATAGGGTTTGGCCAATGTGCAGGACAAGTCCTGCCTGCTCATCCTTTCCAGCAATAGGATGTAGTGTTTGTAATATAAAGGATCAAAACGTGTTGGAAAAATAAACCTTTCAAATTTTTATTTAATATTATTAATATGACTTTTGGGAAAAAAAGAACCCATAAAGTCAAAGTCACCGTAGTGAGCATTAGTTGGTTTGTAATTATTAATTGCATAATCTTTTACAATTATTTCTTCCCCGAATCCTGTTATGGGCAACTTGCCAAAATAATCTGAAATGATCATATTTCGATCCTTTAGTGGATTTAAACCGAAATTCATCTATTAGCAGCTTGTCCTGCCAGCAACAAGCTCAACAAGTGCTTAAAAGCTGTTATCTGTATCTGGCTCTCATTTTCTGCTCTCTTTCTCTACCTCTCTGCATTACTCTCTCGCTCTCAGTGGGCGCCAATCGGCGAGTTCGCCATTATACGCTGCTTCGTAAATACACGCATGCCGCTGACTGACTTTAGCCTTTAGTTGGCGCTTCTGTCTCTCTTTCTCTCTGTCCTCCGCTCCGCTCCGCTCTGCTCCGCACCGAAGCTGTGTCGTCAGTGTCCAAGTCCAGAGCGCCACCGAGGCAGCAGTAGCACCAGCAGCACAGAGAGAAAGAGAGTCAGTCGTCAGTTCTCGACGGATGAAGGTGGCGGCGGGCCAAAAATTGAAACATTCAGCGTCGCGCTTATTAAACAAACTTGTTTAAAGTAGAAAACATAGAAAAAAAATAAATAAATAAAACAACAAAAGCAAAGAAAAAAGAAAAAATAAAATTAACAGCAAATGCGACTGGCGCCGGGCAACAATACAATAACAATAAATTTATGGCGATTGTGCAGTTTTTTTTTTCTTGTGTAAATAAAAATAAGTTCAAAAGTGGTCGAAAAAACAGAATACCACAACTGTAGCAATAAATTGCAATAATTGTGAAGTTACCTACATTTCACAATATTCAATATTTCAGGTCAAATACGATATAACGTAAGTTTAATATATATACCATAAAGAATTGTATCTTTTAAGAATATACCAAAGTTTTTCCGCAAACAAAATACAAGAACTTTGGGAAAAATCAATTTTTTTTGCATACCCTATACTTTTTAAGGATTTGAGGGCATATTATTATCAATGAATTTTATATAATATAAATGCATAATTTCTAAAATATATACATATATAAATAATTTAGATTAGCAAAGGCTACGAAGCGATCTAGGCATGTTACTCCAAAAAATCATAGAGATTAGAACAGCTATTAAATTTCTGATTAGCTGTTTGTTTATCTATTTTGTTGTTTAAAATATACTTATTTTAGTTTATTGGTTTTAAAACCACAAATTTCATAAAATCTTTTCTATAAAAGTCATTATTATTCTTTGCCTAAATTGCTATTAGATAATATTGGTAGACAAAGTCAAGGTCGCTTCTAGACCACGATATCAGGAGTCACCTGCTTTTAACATGAGAATGAGTGAGATGGCATGCATATGTTTGCCGGCAGCAGTTAAATAATATAGGGTATCAAAAAAGTTATCACATTGATTTAAGTTAAGGAAACGACTGCTTCTCTTTAGTAAGTCCATCAGTCGGTTTGCGCACGCACACTCAGACCAGACGCGGACTCAAGCACACCCAGTCCACCCCCTTGACAATGGCAAATAGAGAGCCCCAGACCAAGTCAACAAGCCCTAGACACCAGACTCATTCACATTCACACACTTATACATATACATACATACATACATCGTCGTTGTTGTCGTCGTCGTCTGCTTGCACTTTTGTGTTTGCATTGATTTTCTACGTCCCATCGCATTCGTTCCCCATCCGAATCTTGTCGCAATTGTGGAAGATGAGCCCAAAAAAAAATAAAACAAGCACTCATACAAACACACTGCAATCTACCAATACCACTGCAAGCGCATTTTTGAGTGGGCAAAAATGCACATACAACATGCAAAAAGTTAATCAGTCTCCTACAACAACAAGAACAAAACGATATGCCAAAAAACAAAAAACGAAAGAATGAAGACAATCTAGAACTTCGTATTACTGAAATGTGTATACCCTATATGAGCAGTAAAAAATATATACATACATATATAAATAACGAGTTCTTACAGTAATATAGAATGCAGCTTAAAAAATCATTAAATCCATCTTTTATATGTAGTCCATAATAACCATCATTGGGAATCAAAAATTTTAAGAATATTAATAATTTTGTATGTGGGGAAATAGAAAGTTGAAAATATATATACATATATAAAAATCAGATAAAATAAGTTTTAAGTATATTAATAATACAAGTTTCTAAAGCAGATTATGCAAAATACAAGACTAAAAACAGATTTGATATAACTTTTTGAATAAAAATTTAAAGAGTTTTTTTTTAGTTAGAATGGAACAGTGAAAAGAAAAATAGTATTGTTATTATAAGTGTTTCGCTTTATAGATAGAACATAGAATATGAAAGTACATTATAAAATTTATGTTAATTAATCAATGAATCTCGTTGTGATATGATATGTAGTATTTAAGAGTATTGATTCTTAAGATTTTACTTACATATACAAGCAAATCAATAATAGCTTTATATATACGCCAAGTCACTGATCAAATATAGGCATTATTTATATGGTGTGACCCAATTAGCAATTCATTCCACATGCATTAAACATTGCACATGCCTTATTAATGGAAAAGTGTATTAAAAAGTATTTGCAATTAACTGGCGCCGTGGGCTGTCGTGCGGGAGCAGGCAGCGCCACTCCTCCCCTCTTTCGTCTCTCCGTGACGCTTCAGGCTTTCCCATGCGCTCCTCTCTTTCTCTCTCTCTCTGTCTTGGGGGCTAGCGCCAGAAGAACCTGTTTTGGCCCGCCAGTTGCCTGTGCTCTCTTTTTAACATGCAGCATGCGCATGTGCCAGGAGAAAAATTGCTGTGGACGCTCGATCTTGGTCTTGGTTAATTTTTGGTGGTTGTTGTTTTATCCATACATTTGATGATTGTATCCTCGCAGACCGCTTCATGCCTCCAAATTCTGTATTCTCTCGGGTATAGGGTATAGTGTGCTAAAACAGAAAACAGAAAATTAAATCGAAAATACAAAGAATTCAATACAATTAAAATAATAATGCAAATCCAGCGTCCACATAATTGCATTTAATTTACACCTGTCCGTCTGCTTTTGATGACTTTTAGATTAAAAAAAAAAACAAACAAATAGTACATATATGTATATATAGATTCATTATATGACTCAATTAGCCTTATCTCAGTCAGCATCCCGAACTCTGTCACATCTGTCTCTATAAATTCTTCTTGAATCTATGGTTTGGAGGTTAACAATTTTTATAGGAACTAAAAAAATTCCAAGCATTTTTTTTGTAATTTTAGAATTGGTTATTTATTTTTGTTTACGGCGGAATGTTGTAAAGCTCCAGAACTCTGTGTTATCATTACTAAACGTAAAGCTTTCGATTTCATTCTCTAATCAGTCATAGAAAATAACAACTTGAATGAATTAAAACAAATTGAAAGAAAAGGCAATGTGCCGAAGTTCATATGCTCTACGGCTGTCTAATTAAAAGCAGGAACATTGTAATATCCTATAAAAGTTTGACTTTCTCTTGAAATTCTGCTTGAAATTTGCTTACCTAAAATCTAATTAAAATTAAATTATTTTCCATATTAGTTGATTTACGAAAATATGGCCATTAATTTAATTGCTCTATTTTTTTTTACAAAATAATTTGTGAATTAACATCTTATCTTTGCATATTTTGTCAACAAATTTCACCAAATGATTATCCTGTTTAAAAACTTATTTTCTGCCTTGTCACTTCCAATTAACCCAAATGTTGTCAAGCAATCTGTGTATGTACATACATATACATACATATATACATATATACAGATAAGGCTATAGTAGCTTTTACCAGCCACATAATTAATGCCTGCGAAAAAAAAATGTATATATTTATATATGGATGTGTATACATATGCATGTGTATAATATAATTTCTAATCAGTTTCTTTGTCGCCACATTTAAGCAAAGGTGAATGAGGGGAAGGTAGCAAGATATGGGTGAGACTTAGTTGGCTTTGGCGCCTACTTTGGCATGGGTGCAATATGGGATTCCAAAGTGCAATGCAACGTAACGCCCCCTCTTTATATAAACACATACATATGTACACATATGTACAAAGATACTACATATGTACTTACATATATATTGTATGAAGTGGGTGGAAAGGCTTGTGGATAATGAAGATGATTAGCATGATGAAGATCATAATGATGATGATGATCATAGCAAAGCCAGTTGATTGACTATTTAGGTCTGGGGGCTTGATAAAGTGCAAATTTGTTGCCTTCGCTTGTAGAATACAAAAACAGTTATATTAAAGAATAAAATATGAAGACACAAAGTGAGGGTGGAAGAAAGAGCCAGAGATAGACATTGAATGAAATAGGAGACGTAGGTTTAGAAAGAGAGAGGTAGGCAGATAGAGTGTCCCAGACATTTGTCGCTGACAATTGATAAGTTATTGTTATTGTTGTTGGTGCCATACCAATACTCTATAATTAAGTAATATTGGTAAATGGGTATATTCATCAAGCCACTTGGCTTCCATATATAATTTATCAGCAACCAATAAATTGAACTTTGTCGAAAAAATTATTTTTAAAATTATATAATATACATATATAAGTAAATTTATTTTTGGAATAGTCAAATATTAACAAGTCCATAGAAGATCATTTTTATTAATTGTAGTTTATAAATTAAAGTTAATAATATTGAACTTTTTCTTATTCTCACCCCTACTGAGTATGTCCAAGTCGTTTTAATTGATAGAATTATAACATTTTATACATATATTTATTTATATTTCTTTTTATTATTTTCCTTTCTATTCAGCATATTTGTGTCGGTGTTTTGTTGTTATTATTCTCGCACAAAATGTCGTGTTATAAATAAAAATCGAAGGAGTTGAGGTGATAAATACAAATTGGAAGCGAAAAAAAAGGCAAATTAAAAACTGAACAAAATCGAAGCCGAAAATATCAAATGAGATTCTTGACAATGAATGAACGAATATGGAGATATTGCCTAATTATGGCCCTAATACTGGCTATTGCCAGAGCTTGTAAGTATTAAAGATGGATATGAATAATTCTAAAATGATACCAATTAATATTTATTTATTTTATTTTTCTAGCACCGGCTCCTTCAAGGCGTCAGCATAGCTGTATTAGCTTTATGGAAAGAGATGTTCATGATGATGACAATGATCTAGAAAATAATAGCGAAGGCGATATGTATAGCAGTGGTGAGCAGCATCCGCTGGATCAGAAAATTGAACCAAACCCACTGGGAAATGAATCACATCAAAGAATCTGTCCAGATGGCTATACATTTTGTTTCACACTATGGAATCAAACGGCCAATGGATCGCAAATTATTAAACAGGGTTAGTGCTTTATATAGAAAACTATATACATATATTTATGTTTTCTAATATACATGCATATATAAAATAGAGTTGCATTATTAAGATAAATATATATTTTATTTTGTATTTTTATTTAGGTTGTTGGAAGGATCGCAATGTTCAATGCAGTCAATCGGAATGCAATAGTGCAGCTCCCACATCCCCAAATAGTACATTATATTATTGTTGCTGTTCGGGGGATCTGTGCAATGCCAAAGTGGCTGTAGTTGAACCAGCACCACTTGAATTGGCCAATAATTTACGTGGAGCAGCCACAAATCATGCCACAGCCAAGCATCATCAATCATTTTGGGTTACCACATTATTGATTGGCCTGGGTAGTCTAACAGCTGTCACCATTTCCATCCTTTTTGCCATGCAATATTGTCGTGTGTCCAAAGAGAAGCCCGAACCGGAAGAGTCACCATTGGCCCCATCTGGACCTGGCTATAGTTCAAATCTACGTAATGTGGATAATATGAATTTAATTGGTATGCTTGGCAGTGGCAAATATGGTACCGTAATGAAGGGTCTACTCCATGATCAAGAAGTGGCTGTGAAAATTTATCCAGAGGCTCATCATCAGTATTATATTAACGAAAGGAATATATATGCCTTACCCCTAATGGATTGCCCGGCCTTATTGAGTTATTTTGGTAAGCCAAAAACGATTTATTTTGTACAATATTTTGGTTCTATAAAATTATGTTTAATCTTTTAGGCTACGATGAACGCTGTACTATGGATGGACGTATGGAATATCAGTTGGTCTTATCTTTGGCCCCCTTGGGTTGTCTGCAGGATTGGCTTATAGCTAATACCACAGATTTCCCTCAATGCTGTGGAATGTTGCGTTCCATAACCCGTGGTATCTCCCATTTGCATACGGAATTGCGTCTGGGGGATCAGCATAAACCATGTGTGGCCCATCGTGATTTAAATTCAAGAAATATTCTAGTCCAGGCTGATCTCAGTTGTTGTATAGCAGATTTTGGTTTTGCTTTAAAGGTCTTTGGCTCCAAATATGAATACAAAGGTGAAGTGGCAATGGCCGAAACAAAAAGCATTAACGAGGTGGGCACATTACGTTATATGGCACCCGAATTGCTTGAAGGTGCTGTTAATCTTAGGGATTGTGAGACATCGCTTAAGCAAATGGATGTATATGCTTTGGGTTTGGTTCTATGGGAGGTGTCTATACGTTGTGCCGATTTCTATGCCCCAGGACAATTAACACCACCATATAAGGCACCATATGAACAGGAAGTGGGCTCACATCCGACATTTGATCACATGCAAACTTTGGTGGTGCGACACAAAGCCCGGCCGCTTTTCCCCGCTGGATGGGGTGGTGGAGCTGCTGCTAAATTAGTTCGGGATACCTGCGAAGATTGTTGGGATCATGATGCAGATGCTCGTTTGACATCGTTATGTGCCGAAGAGCGTATGCAAGAGATGTCCGGTTTAAGGCCACGTTTGCAGGCTCAACCCTCAAGTCCTTTACTAAACACTAACAATTTGGCTACACCCTCAAGAGATGATCAGATCCAAAGCTCTAGTTTAATCACAGCAGCTGCAGTGCATCATCAGAATCATGCTCAAATTAATTCAGATACAGCTGTGGGTCTATTACAACCGCCACCAAATCAACAATTGCCCACAGAGAAGAATCTAATGAGTCTAAGCTATACCCAACAGCAATTGCAACCGTATCAGGGTAGAAATCCCTGCCAGGAAAGAAATTTAGCTCCTTTACCGCTGCGTACGCCACCCGTTTTAGTGGAGCGTAGCAAGAAGCATAGTTTCCAAAATTCAAATCAAGAAAATAGCCTATCCTGTCTAGAGCATGATGTGAGTGTGGAGGAACTGATAGCCAGCCATCATCAATTACAGCAACAGCATCAGCTACAGCAGCAACATAATCATCACAATCAGAATCATCAGCAGCAATCACATAAGATCTGTCATGGCAATTCATCGAGCTTGGGTCAAGGTTTCCCCAAGCAACAGAACACTGACCACAAACTGAAGGGTTGGCATGGTGTACGTGCTCTAATCCATAAGAAACTCTTTCGCAAAGAGCATGCCGAGGAATTGTGTCGTCAACTTCAATTGGGTGAGGAGAAATCTAATTTAAAGGCGCGACCGAATAATCTACAATTGGATAGATCAGATTATGGTAATCCACCGATTCAGTTGCGTAGTGCCGAGCAAAGGAGTGGCACACCAGCTCACATAGTGCCCAGATCTCTGTCAAGTAGCTTAATCAAGCATACAAATAATAATACCATACAAAGTCATGGCCATGGCAATGAGCTGCAGACTCTGACCCGTTCAAAGGGACGTCGTCCTGGCCATTTGCGCACAAATTCCCTAATGATGGTAACACCATCGACAGCTATTACAGAGCAGCAAATGCGGCGTCAGCATAGTTTGGAAGTCTTCCGTGAGGTGTTCAGTGGACGGGGGAGTAGCGAACGTTTGCGTGATCCAAGCGAACGTGTTAAAACGCCTGGAGATGTACCACCATCTGTACGAAAGGCGAGAGCCTGTAAAACACTTAGCCTATATGATGATCGCATGATGGATTCATCATCATTACTCAATATACTCTAGCATGAGGAGGTTCTGCTGCTAGAGCTCTAAACATAATTGGCAGCAGAACTCATCTAAAAGCACATGTAGTTCGCATCTCATCAAGAAACATATTCAACGATAGCCATACGAATAGTTGGTAGGACCAGGATAGACCAGAGATGTTAGCCCAGGACATTCAAGCTGATTGCTTCCTACTTAATTAAAACAACAAAAAAAAAAAAAGAAGAACCGATGGAAAACAAATGTATATTCATATGTATTTTTTCACCAATCATTATCCTAGCGTTTAGTGCGGCAAACAACCAAAGTCCTTATAGGTTAAAAATCAGATTAGAATGCATATATATATATATATATATATATATATCTATTATATACATATATTTTCGACTGGACAAAAGAGAAAAAGTATAACAGGTAGTAGAGTTTATAGTCTTATATACTTACATATGTCATATAAATAGAAGTTTGGAGATGGTTTTCAATCGAAATGAGCTTACACTCAAAAAGGGAAAGGCTTTTCGTAGGACCACACATACACACACACACACACAGACAACACTCAATATCTACACTCACACCTACACCCAAAACTGCATACCTACACATATACATATATAATTCTCTATATTATCAAAAGCAAAATAAATATTTAGTCATCACAAATTGCATATACAATATTATACATATTAACAAATAAAACTCGACTTTTCAAGTATTATACACCCACACACACATACACAGACACAGGCTAAAGCAATTTGATAAACGAAAGAACAAATAAGCATAATGAATTTATAATTAATTTTTTTGGCTATATCTAACAACCGATTTATAAAACTAGCCACTATATACAATATGATCCAACAAAAAAAAAATTAAGAATTTTTCCCCCATGCATATGCCTTTTTATTGTATTGAACACTTTTTGTAGGAAAAAAGAGAGAGAGAGAGATCAAGGATTTCTTGTTTTTATCCTTTTAGTAAGTAGTATGAACAATCATACACAACCAAACACACTCAAACACACACACACACTCACACCAACAAACAAACAAATCTAGTAATATAATTTACACTGAATTATAAATAAATATATATATATATATATGTACTATATATATATATATGAGAAAAAGTAATGAAAAACGATTTCATTTTACTTATTTGACTTGTAAATCACTCAAAAACGCGATCTCAACTCAATCAATACTGGAGCATTTGGTTTATTGATCAGCAATGTGATGACGTCCAATTCCGCATCCGTTTGACCACGCCAGATGAGTTCATAGTTGCGCAAAAGCTGAAACAAAAAATAAAAAGAAAACAAAAAGAAAAGAAACAACAAAGAATAGAAAAATGTACTCGTTTGAATTACAAATCTGATGGAATCTGTTTATACCCTCAAGAGCAAAACATGCATATTCTGTTCGGCAAGACGACGAGCTATACAGGCACGCATACCATGACCAAAGGGCAGAACCAAATAGGGATTCAGGGCACTACGTTGTTGGAGCCAGCGATCGGGCTGAAATTGCAATGGATTAGCAAAATGTTGAGGCAAACGACAGGCAATCATATTCTGTGTAACCACAGTTGTCTAAATAAAAAAGAAAGAGAAAAATATTAAACATTTTATTGGAAACGCAGCTCCGACTGGACTTACCCCTTTGGGGACAAAATAACCACTCAGCACAGTGTCCTGATTGAGTATGCGTCCAAAGCCTATGGAAATGGGATTCAAACGTAATGATTCTTTTAATACTGCTCTCGTATAAGTTATTTCAGTGCGTAAACTGTCTACAGAGAGTGATTGTTCGGGATCAGGTAAAAGTTTAAGTGCCTCCTCGTAAAGCCTTTGTTGCACATCCGGATTACGTGCCACATGATAGAGTAGAAATGCTGATGCATATGAGGTTGTATCAATACCAGCTAATAATAAATCAGCTGCTGTTCCCACCACATCATAACGATCCAAATGACGATTATCTATATAGGCGCTAATCAATGAAGAACTATTATTTGTAGAATTTTGTTGATTTTGCTCGACCAATTCCAAGGCAACACTCTCCATATACAATTGGGCTTGACGTAATTTACGAAAACTTGGTGTCTCCATAAAACGCCAAAGTTGCAATCCCTGATCGGTTGGAAGGATGCAACTATTTGTGGTCTCCGCGGCATGCATTAGACGAGTGGAACGTGATTTCGAATGCTGTTCATCGGCAGAGAATGAATCCAAACGCACTCCAAAGGTAAGAAGGCAGGTTACTAGTAATATAAATCATAAATTATTTCAGAGATTTCAATAAATTAATAATAAAAAAATATCTCACTTACATTCCAAATTCAAACGCGTTAACTTGGGCAACATATCCGTTGCTAATGTTTCTTGATCCTTTTTAGAGTTTTTTAAAAATTGCAAAAATTCACGAGTTACTTCATCCACTTGAGGTATAAAATTGCGTACACTTTTTGGTGCACTTAATTCCTTTTGCAGCTGGGAACGCAAACGATACCAATCCGCACCATTTGTGGGTAATAATCCAGTGGTTTTATAGACATGAGGACGTTGCTTACGATACTGAGCCAAGGCCAAATGGCTGCGTCGCTGTGGACAGTCACGTTCGTTTAGTAACGTGGCAATATCCTTGGGATCATATAGCCAAACAATATCCTGACCAGGTATCATAGTTTCTCTAACTATTGAACCATATTTATCATATTTATCCTGGCCAGCCTTGTGCAATTGCAGCCAAGAGTAGTTACCAATGCCAGGCATATAATTGTAGAGATTTCCCAGGCCAAAAGGACCTCGTGGTCCAGGCATGGCATCAAAACGCTTGGCAAAAGTACATTGCCGAGAAGTGCAGCTAATTTTCAGCAGTTTTGTTAACATTTCTACAATGATTTTATTTTATTTAATTTTATTTTTATGTCCGTTCACAGTGGTTTCTCGAAAAATACTGAAACATGGGCGGGAAATTGATTTTACTGCTGGCCTAGGCATTTCTTTTCACTTGTCACAAAAAAGGCAATAAAACGAAACTCGACTTCGGTTTACCTGGAATACTATGGTCTACCTAAGGGGTCGACTCTTTTAGACAGAAGATTAAGAGAGAGAGAGAAAGAGACACAGCATAAGAGAGTTCAAAATAAAAGTAATTTATTTAAAATAATAGAGCATACTTTTCGGCAGTTCCCCTTTTTTATTTACAGTCTTTCAAAATAATACGCTATCAAAAAAATATATATAAAGATATATATAAATAGGTTATTCTTCCTTGGTTTCGCGTATCGGCTTTGATTCATCAGTGTTGGAATCACTAGAATCCTTTTGCTTCTCCTTTGTTGTTCCAGTCTTTGATTTCTTATCCTTTAATTGTTTTTTTATCTTTTTGGCCATAGTTTCCTTCATTTGTTTTTGTTTATCAGCCTTCTCGTATTTATAACCATCGACAATTTGATAGATCAGGAACACCAAATTAAGTAAAAATGTTATAAATACAAATGTTGGCAATGCCAAAACATCCAACGAATGACCAACAAAATAATTTTGCACATTTCCACCAGAACCAAGATGTTTGTAAATTTTTGGTTCAGCAATCAATTGTTCCGCATACCAAATAGCCAATTCCATTGGTTTTTGAACTCCAGTACGAAATTTAATTTGTGCTTGATAAACTGAATCCGTATAGAAGGCATCATTCAGAAGACTCCTTAAGGGTGTGACAAATGAATCCATTGAGAATTCATTGGGTCTAATAACCACACCCAAATTACGTTCCTCAATGCGTTGGGCATTCTGCAATTAAATAGGATTGTTAATAGAAATGGTAATAATATAAAAATATTACTATTTTACATTATCTTACATTAAATTCTTCCAAAATCAATGGTAATACCATCACTGGAACTGCATTGTAAATGGCTTCTTGAAGACTGAAACTATCGCCGTGGGTGAGGAAGGCCTTTAACTGTGGCTGGGCTGTAATTAAAATAAAATTAATATCAATGAATTTAATTTTTAAACATCATATTACCCAATATATCCTGTTGAAAATGATTTTCTATTTCTATAGTCATTAAATTTGGAATATTTTCCGGCAATTGGGCCAATTTTTGAACATTCCAAATAAAACCACAATCGGGTTGAGATTGAATCATCTTTATCACAGCTGCGAGACCCAAACCGAACATTAAATTAATATAGGGTAGATTTATATAGACAATGCCATCGACAAATTTCTCCATAAATTCCTGAATATTCTCTGGCATTATATCAGCATTGGAACGTATATGTAAACCACCCACTTCTATTACATTAGGTGGCATATTTTGGACATAATCCAATACAGGATGAGTATTGAGTAACATCAATTGAACTGATGGGTTTACATAGGGTTTTTTAAGGACACCATTTAATACTGGCTTAACCACAGACCAGTGAATACTATATATAAATAACGAAAAATTAATTAAACTATTTAAATAGAATTATTTCGATAAACTTACAATGTTTCACCCAAATACATGACATGATTTATGATACGATGCCAATAATTCATTTTCTTTGGCAATTGGGTTAGATAGTGTGGCACTCGTGCTGGATTAATGGTATCCTCAGCTTTAACCATAGATATCAGATCTGTGGTCAATTTTCCGCCACTTACACCCATTATGGGTGCCATTTGCAGATCAGGCAATGAACTCAATAGGCAATCGATTGAAAATGTCGCATCGTATATTATTAAATCGTATTCCATATTCAGTAATTCATTAAATTTCTTTTGCTTATTTTTCATGAAATCCGTTTCAATAATACCACGACAATTACCCAATAATGATTCATACCATACCAAAAGTTGTACAACACTCCAATATTGATGATAATGTTGTGTCTCCTTGATCACAAAATGTTTCTCCACGACATCATATTCATTGACCAGATTAAGTCTCTCAATATTCTTTTCCCAAATATAATCCGCATTACCATGATCAGTGGTCAGGATAGTCAACGAATGGTTACGTTCTGCCAGAGCCGAAAATAGAGGACGCAACCAGCTGGGATTATTGTGATCAGATGTACCAACCAGACACAATATTTTGGCCGCTTCCAAAAAACTGCAACTGGCCAGAAGCAGCAATACAATTGACACAAAGATTTTCATTGCATTTGCTTTCACATTGACCGACAGACTGATTGACTCACTAAATGTTTGCTTTTTTTTTTTTTTTTCTTTTGGCCCGGTTTAGATTAGATATGGGTTTTTATCGCCCTTTTACTTTTTATTTATATTTATTTTCGAATTTTGCTTTTAGCTTGTTTCGCTCTCTGAACGAGTGTGTGTCGTATTCATTTATCAGCAAATGACTGAACTAGAATTATAAACTCGATGTGAACAGTTGACAACAAATTTTTGATAGCATGGCCCACTGAGATAAACATAAAAAATATACATAGATAAGGCAATAGACAGACCAAATCGGAAACAATAATCATTAAGCCTGATGCTAAGAATATTTAAGTATCAAAGAAGCTAACTTAGATCTTGCCGAAGTTTGTATACCCTTGCAGATTCATCAAACTGCAGTTTTTCCGCCACATAAGTTCCAATGCAAAATTAAAAAAACTAAAAAACAATTATACCTTCTGCAAGGATTTAATAATAGTTCCAAATTTATGGAAGCATAATAGTAAATAATAGATCTGTAGCTTTAAAAAAAAATGTAGAAAAAGTATTATCAGAATATCGATAACAATATTTTAAAAGGATGAAAGCAATCACTACCCGATTTTTTTAGTATATTTTAAGTAGGATTATTCATACTTTGTAGGGTATGCAAACTGTAGACACTATATATTCTTGATCAGTATCAATAGCGAAGTCGATTGAGACATGTCCGTCTGTCCGTCCGTATGAACACCGAGATCTCAGAGACCGTAAGAGCTAGAGCAACCAAATTTGGTGTCAACATCCGTCTATTGTATAAGCAGATCAAGTTTATTTTAAATTTTTGCCACGCCCATTTTTAAATTTAAATTTTTTTTGTAAATTGATGGCGATTTTGATCGTATTTGACTTTATGAAGTAATTTTAATTGGTACAGGGTATACTCAATGTCGGCAGGGATGGCTTGCTTGCTTCATTTTTATTATTTTTCACATAAATTGTGTTAATTTAACTAGACGATGGAACTTTTTCTCTTTTCTTATCAAAGTTAATCTTAATAACAATTATTATAAGTGAACAAAGAACCGATAAGATATACGTATAAAACCATTGTAATTGGCGTTTAATTTAACAGTTTGACTTAGACACCAGACGGAGATGAATGTGCTTGGGATTGGAATTGTGCTGCAGTTGTTCGGTCATGTTGTGGGTGATAATATACTAGCCTTGATGGGCATGACATCGCCTAGTCACCATATATGGTAATTAAGTTTTAAATTTTTTATTTGATTTATTTATTATTAATTTTATTTCAAATAGGAATAGTGCATTGCTTCATGAATTGGCTCGTAGGGGTCACAATGTCACAATACTTTCTGTAAATATTCCCCGATCAACTGATAAAGTGCCTGAAAATGTAACTTACATTTATTTAGAGCGTGCCTATGATATGTATAAGGACCAAGATAACAAATTTGATATTAATTCAATTATTGGAGTGGGATTTTATGAGGGTCTAGTGCCCCACTATGAGTTTGGCTTGAATACGGCTAAAAATATTATTAAATCTAAAGGATTTCATCAATTGTTGGCTTATCCAAATGATTTTAAATTCGATTTAATTATCAATGATTATACAATGGGTCCATATTTGTTGGGATTTACAGATAAGTTTAGTTATCCACCAATAATTGGTATTAGTGCCTATCACAATCCGCCTATTACCATGGACTTTATGTCGAATCCCTATTTTCCCGCTTTGGTGCCACATCACACGACTTCGTATAGTGCGGAAATGAATTTCCTACAGCGTCTGGATAATACCCTAACATTTGCCATAGACACCATGTAAGTATACTAAATGATAAACTTAAGTAAAAAACACTTTATCTAATTATTTTTATTATTTTATTTTAATGAAAGTTATCGACGTTTATTTTACAATCCCGAATTGGATAAAATAGTGCGTCCATACTTTTCAGAAAATATGCCAACACTAGCCGAATTAGCCAAGTTAACAAAGATATCAATGGTCAATTCGCATCCTGCATTAGATTATGTTGAAGCTTTGCCACCAAATGTCATCGAAATTGGATGTTTTCAAAGCAAACCAGCTCAACCCTTGCCCAAGGATTTGAATGATTTTATGAACAATAATAAAAATGGTCAACTTGGATCGATATACTTCTCTTTGGGTACAAATATGTTACCCAAGGATGTGGATAAGGGTATAAAATTGATTATTTTGAATGCCTTTAGACAATTACCGGAATATAATATCATTTGGAAATTCGATGAAGACTATCTCAAAGATGTGGAAGTGCCAAAGAATGTTTTAGTACGTGACTTTTTGCCTCAAAATGATATTCTTGGTAATGTTAAAACTACATAAATAATTTAATAACGATTTCTGATTACAAATTAATTATTATTACCTAGGTCATCCCTCATTGCGTGTCTTTGTTACTCATTGTGGTGGGCTTAGTAGCCAGGAAGCCACATGGCATGGTGTACCCATGGTGGGTATGCCCCTATTTCTCGATCAATATCGTGTAAGTTAACCATATAGATATTAATTTATATATTACATTTATATTTGAATTATCAACATTTTCCTTAAGAATCTACGACAATCTTTAAATGCCGGCGTAGCGCGCCAAGTCAATTATTTAACTATGACCACATCTGATCTTGTTGAGGCTATACGCGATGTGGCCCAAAGTCAAGAGATTCGTAGGTCTATGAAATTGCGCTCCCAGCGACTAAAAGATAATCCCATTAAACCTCTGGAGTTGGCCATTTGGTG
The DNA here is from genome assembly GCA_037075365.1 of Drosophila emarginata. Classification (NCBI taxonomy): domain Eukaryota; kingdom Metazoa; phylum Arthropoda; class Insecta; order Diptera; family Drosophilidae; genus Drosophila; species Drosophila emarginata. The sequence continues at coordinate 7,907,349 of JBAMCD010000296.1, forward strand.
GGTAGAATATTTGCTAAGAGATCCTGAAGCTCTTCATTTGAAATCACCAGTGAATAAATTGAACTTTTTCCAAGCTCATTCTTTGGATGTTATTGCTTTTATTATATTTGTACCGATTCTCATTATCTATATAGCAATTCGATGTTTATGTGGTAGAAGTAATAAGCTTAAAAAAGATTAATTGATATAAGAATTGATTTTTTTTATATTTTTTCATTGTTTTTTTATTAACTAAATTTCATTTTATACAATAAATTGTTGGTTTTATTTTAATTTTTTTTAATAATTTCTTGGCAACGGGTGTTTATTTGTTTATATAACAAATTAACAGCTATTGGCCAAGAAATTATAAAAAGTTTAGTTTATATTATACTCTAAAAATGTATTTGTGTGTGTATATGTGTGCGTGAAATGTGTGTAATTATTTTTTATTTATTTTTGTTTTATTTATTATTTGCTTTTTTGTTTGTTAATATGGCAAGATTAATACATGAAATGATCTTTCACTTAAATAATAAATTCTATTAATTCTAAGCCCTAATTGCACAATTGGATTATACACAGATATATGATATATATATATATATAAATTAAATTACATATGTATGCATGTATGTATATATAAGTATTAAATTAATTAACACAGATACTCGATTTTTGTTTGTGTTTGTTTCAAATGGTTCAAATCTGACATAGAGTTAAATAGACAAAGAAAGAAGTCAGTTTAAAGCTTGGTTATGTACAGGTTAAGTTAACGTTAAAGAATACTTAAAGCCCCCCTAAAATCAACACGTTTTTTATTTCCACAAAAACAACAATCAAATATTAAAGATTGTATATTTAATTGGCCAACTCCAATTAGGCCAAAACTTGATGCAAGACTTTTTCTTTATAAAGTTAATTTTCGGGGTCTCCGTTGGGTAGCCAATGGAACCACTGAAAAAGTTCAGACTTCCCTGGACTACCATTTGTTCATTTGTTTTTAAGGTTTTATCATCGTATTGAGGTTTTTCCCGGTTAGTTTTGGTGCATTGGAACAGCTGGAGGCAGTGTGTGTGTATGTGTGTGTACGATTGATTGGTTAATTGATTGATCGATTGAGATTAACTTTAATTTTCGTTTATTCGTTAACCAACTGAGCTGGCCCCGGCTCATCATAGGGTGCTCCATTGGCTCCCACAAACTGATTATTATTCCTATGGACAAATCCACGTCCTGGCGAAGCATTATAATAGACCACACGTCGTATACCAAATGGATCTACATAGCCAAAGCTGCCCGCTCTCTTCTCACCAACTTGCTGCTCCTCGTGATATTGCTTGGGCAGAACATAGCGAAAACCATTCCGATTGACACTGACACCATCATATTCGGATGCGGTATCCAAATGATTTGTATGCACTGGTCGAAGTCGTCGACGATAAGCTCGTTCCGGTAACGGTGGTAAAAGTGCTGGAGCAGCATCCAGCGAATTCACTTCCAGTGGTGAATAGCCATCAACACTTAAAGTTGGAGGCGTCACATACTGATAACCATTTACAGACAACGGTGGTGGAGGGGCAGCAAAAGGTTTTGGAGTTGAATAGGCAAAGGCATCTTGAGAAGCTATCGGTGATGGAGTGCTAGCAACAATGCCAATTGCCGATGGACGAGGACGCAAACGGCGTCTATGTGAACTGAAGGCAGGCGGCAACATATCTAAGGATGGAGTGTATAATGGAGCTGGTCGTGGAGTTGTTGTTGAACTTATAACGGAACCAAATTGTCCTTGACTAAAGGCACGATCTGCTTCTTCATCATAAACATTAATGGCATTTGGCAGTTCATCCAAGGGCTCCGAATTGGGTTGAATATGCACCACTGGAGACACAGAGTGCAACTGTCCTCTTGCTCTGGGCAATTCATCAGGATAATGATCGAATCCTAATTGCGATTGTGGTTCAATTTTTGCTGCCTGCTCTGGTGGCAAGTAATTCAACTTGCCCACACCCGAATCCAGAATGGGCGATGGTTCATATAGCAATTGATTGGAATGTATTGGTGCAGGTGTTGTTGTGGTAGTTGTTGTTGTTGTTGCATATACATATCCAGCTTTCTGATAACCAGAACCAGACAAGGAAGCTATACTATTACCACCAGAATTACCATCTACCAAAACTCCTGACTGAGCTGGAACTGTTTTAGTAGACTTGATGGCATCCTATGGAGTAAAAAAATGATAAATTATAAGTTCAAGATAAGGAAACTTAAGAAAAAAATATTACCTCTATGCCTCGTCCTTGACCTACAAAAATGGTTTTCGATTTCAATATACGATAGCCCTGCTTATCGGCTATATAGTCCTTTTGTCTCAGAAAACCAGCTGCATCGATCCAAGCTTCAGTGCCTAAATCAAAGAGAAATAATAATAAAAAATATTAAGCAATCATTTTATATATATGTATATTTAAAGCAATTTTAACTTTTTTTCTGAGCTCAGTAAAAGACTAAAGTAAATGAGTTTAACTAACCAAATGCAACAATTGAGTAACAATGAAAAAGATATTTCATTAACTAACTAAATGCTATCCCATAAACATCTAATAAATATTTTATGGGCAGTGTTATGACTTTTTTATCGTTTTTTTGTTTCTTTTTGTTTTTTTATTATACTCTCTTTTCAAATAGCATGGGGTATAGATTTCAAGATTTGGCTTCCTTCCTGATTTTAGCATTAACTTACCAATCACTGTGCCATCCTGTAAACGTTTCTCTTTTCGAAACTGTCCATTGTCCGTTTGGAAGCGGAAATATCTTTCGGGTCCCTCATCCGTTTGTATGTGATACTGACTCTGGCTGGCATTGCACCAAGAGATCAAAGTCAGACCCACAAGTGTCAGCTGCAAGTGAAAAAGAAATTTATCCAAGTTGAAATTAAAGTTGAAGTTGTTGTTGTTAGTGTTGTTTCAGCATTTTGTGGTAGGTGAGGAGGGCATAAACTGTGAGTTCGATAACACAACCAAATTGGATTGACAAATGTGCAAGCATCCGTTTTAGGATGCCAGAAATTGAATAGCATCTGGCCCAATGTTGCAAGATTTGCCAAACATGTCATTGCTTTTGCCTCAGAGTCAAGGTAACAACTAACTGGTAACCGGTCATGATAGAGCGGGGCATTGAGGAGTGTCAAGATGCAACCGCAATTTCAATTGCGCAACATGTGGCAAACGGAAATGCTTTGCTATTATGTGAAAGTGTTGCTGGCCAACCGGTTCATTTCTCACATTGCGTATACTTGATGCCTCCTCTATCCATCATCTTATTGTTTTTGGTATCAACAAGGTTGAGTTCAATATTGTTACCATAAAATTCTTTTGCCAATTATTGCCAAGTGTATATGTACAATGAAAAAAAAATTTCCACCCGCACGTTTTCAACATTTACGCCTCAATTATTTTAACATGCCATCATCAAGAATATTGAGGATTGTCAGAGTGAGGGGTGGGGTGGCAACTGGCAGGCAGGGGAGAAGGGTAGCATGTTTCCATGAAGGCGGGTTGGGTGAAGTAGGAACAACGAATCACTCTCCGTGGTGGTGGGCGGTGCTTTTAAATTAAGCTAATTTCTGGCCTGGCCTGGCCTGGCCTGACATTTTTATTATTGTTTCGTGTGGCTGATTTTTAGACAATTTACCTCATTGCAGTCTCATTTATTAAATTTATAAAGCTTTAATTAATTTCTGTTTATAATTTGGGAATTACTTTATTGTATTTTTGGTTGGCAAGGTCGCCGTCATTATTAGAATAAGTCATTTATTAACTAAAGAGATTTTTAATACAATATAATATAATAAAAAGTATAAATTGTGTAATGACAAATTTTACAAAGTTATGTTTTGAATATATTTAATAATTTCTTACGATTTTATTAATTGAAGGCAATTTATTTTATTTAGCAATAAGTTTAGCATTTAAATGTAGGGGCTCCTTCCTGATCCTGTACAATACTCTAACACCTAATCTTAATTTGTTGTAATTGATATATTTTAAATTCACTATGTAATTTTTACTAACTAATCATTTTTTCAGTTAATTTAACTTGAACGGAACTGCCATTTCTATATAAACTTCCACCTAGTTCGTGTCTTAAGTCTTTTGTTTTTTTTTCTTTTTTGCCTTACATGAACTACATTTACATTTTCCTCTATAATTTAAATAGTTGTTTGTGGGTTTTCATGCTATGATTTTAATACGTTTTTTTGCTGTTTTTTTTTTTTTGGCATATTTAAAGACGGAAGCAACCAAGAAAATAATAATTAACATGCTGTGCGCTTAGTTGTGGGTGTGGGCCCATCATGCAAAGCATTAAACCGAAACTGAACCGTAAAAATCATATCAAATTTTGAAAGTTCAATGGGTGTGCGATTCATTAGGTCTTTGTCTTTTTTTTCGTTTTAGCATTTTAGAATGCCTTCACATTTTCTTCACATCATTTATCATAATTTTCGAATCAAAAAGAAAAAAGAATTGAGCAAAAAAAAAATAATAGTTGCTCTAATAAATTTATTTATAATTGAAGTGAGTTTTAATTAAACCAGCAAAGAGATCGAAGGTCAACAAAGTCAGCGGGGTAGGGTCAGCTTGTTATAGAAAGACAAAAAGAAAGAGTTATAGAAAAGAAGAAAAAAAATCAAGAGATCTGTAACGAAGTTTCTATACTCTCTCCTAAATATAAAACATAAATAAAAATATAAAAACTAAAAGAGTCGTTTACGATTTATTTTGATTCTTGTCCATTTTTATTTATACTCTCATATAAGACGCCAGATTATGCAAATCTTTAGCCATTTTCAAGGGTATATAGTTGAGTTTTGTTTGTGAAAAAATGTTTTGCAATTGCTAAAGAATTGTTTGGGGCTTTTGTTTCATTTTACTTTTTTGGGTCAACTGGGTAGTTTTTAATTTTTTTATCTTCTTTTTCTTGCTGGTTGCTGCGTAAATTACAAGCCCGCAAACTGTTGCGCAACTGGCAAAGACTTTATTTGTGGGGGTAGTGGTTGAGGGGATGGGGGAGAGTTTTTTTTTTTGTTACCATTTCAACACAGCAACAACAATAACAACAACAACAACAGCGAGCAAACAAACAATAAAGTAAACAAAATTAAGCGGCAAAAGAAAAACGTGATTTTCCACTTTTGATCGCGCCCCCAAAAAAGGAGTTTTGGGTCTTCTCACGTAACCAGGCAACATCAACATATGCTCCTAGCACTCCAGACCAGACTCCAACCGGTTAAGTAACAGTCTCAGTCCCAGCCCCAGCCCCAACCCCAACTCCAGTCACAGCCTCAACCATTGATGCCAATTTTATAAAAACCAAAATAAAAAAAAGTTACATTTCTTACAGATCTTTGCTCTCCCTGGCCAAAAAGTGTTGTTACCGTTGTTGCCGGTTTGCTGTTGTTGGTGGTGGAGGTAGTCTGGTGTCTGGCCACTTTTACTCTCGTAACGGAAATGGCCATAATAATTTTGCGCACAATTTATTTTTATTGCGTTGGCAATTCGCATAAATTTCTATTAATTTGATTGATTATGACGCTAACACGCAAATATTTAAATTGATTGAGGAATTATGATTCGTTTCTGTTTCTTTCTTTGCCAACATTTAAGATTTTGTTTTTGATTTTTTTTTTTTGCATTTCTGGGATGAGAAAGTGCCTCAGTTATTCTGATGCTGATGTAATCGAAATTTCTATAGCATCGATTTGACATGTCTTAGTCAGTTTTGGCCATTAATCTTTGAGAAGGTATTTATTGTTTGTTGGGGATAGGGTTAACCATATGGCAAACAAAGCTGAACTCCAAAAATAAGAAACCACAATACAAAATAAAAATCAAATGAAATTTGTTTTACAAATGTTGTTAATTAAATTCTTTATATTATTTACTATTCATATTGCTTAGTTGAAGTTGCCTATGTTTAAATATACCCTCTCAAGAAATTAATTTTACAACAATTATTTGAAAATAATTTAGTTTTATAACATTTTTTACTTATTTAAGAATATGAAACAACATTTTAATAAATTATTTAGTTGGACTTAGGTTTAGTTAATTGCACTCTTTATTTCTAAAGCCTAAATTGTTTAAATAAATAAATTTTTTAATTTGTTTGTTAAAGTGACTAGCACATTAAAGCAAAAGTTTTTACCTTTATTGCTGTCACATAAAATAAACAAACAATTTTATTATGCACAAAATAGTTTTGTCAATGAATTCCATAACCAGACATATTCTGAAATCGCTGTAATAAATATGCCATTTGATAAAAAAAAAGACATCCTAATACATTTGTGGAATGTTGTCAATTAATTTAAAAGCTTCAGAACCTTTTGAAAGGGTATAAATTGTTGTTTAAGGAAAGTATTTTTAAACCATAATCAGAGCTACTGTTTAAGATAATTTTTTATAATAATTTTTTATTTCAATGCAAAAGCATAAGGCAAATGCGATCTTCAAGTAATGAGAGATTAGAATGTAGATTCTAAAGCAGTTTTACTATTACAAATATATGTTCCATAATTTGTTCACCTTGTTGTTGACATCATCAAAATCAAACTAAGATCTGTTCGAACTCTGCTCAATCAAGCTAATAATAATTTCTAATTGCTCAAATTCCACAACACAATATGAAACCCAATATTAATATGCATTAAGAGTTCAATTTAATGAAACAATTCATTAGACACAATCAATTCCAGGAATGTGACGGCAGCAACAACAAACAACAAATATTGTTGCTTGGCTTATTAAATTACACATTTTTCAGCAACAACTTGAATAGCACTTTTTCACACATTTTGCCAAGTTTCTTTTGACGGAATCTCCTCCCACACTCTCACACACATACACACGGGAAAAGAGAGCTACTGACAGATTGCTGTCAAATTTCGTGCATAGTGGGAAGCAGCCTGAGTAACCAAAATATCACTGACAAGTCATTGCATCGACCACGGGGATACCCTTGCCCAATTACCGTGATTCCATCGGAAACTTTAAATTATTTATTTAACATTTATTTTTTTACCCTATTAATTAAAAACTTATGCATTAATTTATGTATAACAAGTTTCCATAAATGATTTTTCTTAAGCTTTAATCTAAATTATCTTTTGTAATCTGGTTTTATAGTAATAAAACTTTGTTATTTATTTTTATTTAATATGCTAATATACAAGTCAAATAAGGGCATATAAGATGTATATCTTGGCATTGCATATCCCTTCAACCAAACCGGATCGATTTATCCATTGATCCTGATCAGCTCATAAATTGGTTCTATTCTTGAATATACCCTTTTCTAACCATGGCTACAGGGTATTGTAAATTGTATTAAATTTCGTTAGTGGTTTGACGTTTTTGTAACTCCAAAAACAAAAAAAAAAACGTTTTGAAGCGTTTGCCTTTTTTGGTCAACAAAATTTTTGGCTGTGGCATTTCCTGTTTGTCAGTGGCGTTTATTGACTCGATGTAAGCAGTTATACAATTTAATAGAATCTAATACAATATTTACTTGTGTGTGTGTGCGACTTGTCTCATTTGTCCATGTCCGAGTTGCAGTCAGATCGAACCGACTCGAGCCACATTTGCATTTTAACGCCCTAGAAAATGGGCGGGTAACCCAGTTTTTGACTTGTTTTTTTTTTATTTTGTTTTTTTGCATTGTACCAGCAGCTGCTGTTTGCTGTTTGTTTGTTTGTTGCTACTTGAGCTACGCGTTGCTAATTTCTATAAATAAATATCTCATCCGGTGCAGTTGAGTGCACACTATACATCATGCAAATTGTTTCAACTGCCATTTATAGAGAATGCAAGTGCATTTTTCAATTGCATTGCGGCTTTTGCAAGGGATTGCATTTAACTAAAATTAACTGAAACATTTAAATGAATTTGCTGCTTTGTTGTGTCATTTAAGTAAAAGTATTCCCAACTTTATGACTAGTTGCTATAGTAGATACTTTTATAACCAATTAATGTAAAATTAATTAATGAGTTACTTTAGCGTGTAACAAATTGATATTAAATACTTTTTTTAGGCAGCTGCCGTAATAGTTTATTTGCACACTCAGAAATAGTTTTTTTGGACATCATATATAATTTTCAATATGCAATCATCTAATATTAATTTCTTTACAGATAGTATAGTGTATGCATATAGCATCATGAAAATTAAAAAATTAAGTAAACTGAAGTTCAATTCGTCATTTCAACAGAAAAAAAACTGCAGTCAAATCTGTAAGTAGTTTGTCTTGCATTGCATCATTTTCTGCTTTTAGTTTTATTTGTTTCGCTTTTTTTGTACTTTTTTTATGCAATTTTTTGTTGTTGTATTTTTTATTTTATTTTTTTGTTACCATATTTGTGTGGAACATGCGGCAATATGCGTAACACTGTTGGCATGCCAAAAGGTGTGAAAAGTATTGCTGTATTTGTTGTTTATTATGTGAATTAAAACTGCTTAACAAATTGGATGAGTGAAATGCATTGTCGTTTTCCACTCTAAATAACGTACCCCGCCCCCATCCGTTTCTTCACCGCTCCAACACTTGCAACGCTCTTTGCACCATAATACATAGAATGAGAATAGAAAATGTAATTATGCAATTGACATGCAATAGAGGCGGCCGATTGTCATTTGTCGGCCTGTCATAATAATTAAGCCATAAAAAATTTGTTTAATGTAATTCATTTTTATGCGTTTTCGACAAGGTCGAAAGAATCCCACTCACGTAGAGGTGTCTACTTCCGAAGTTTTTCCATATTTTTTTGTTTACCCTCACAAAGGAGCATATTTCTTTGATTAGGTTTATTAAACACTATGTGAAATACATATAAATTTATAATTTGTATTAATATTTTTATCTCTACATCAAAAAGAAAATCATGGTCATAGTAATTTGAGGCAAAATAATATAAATAAATAAGATTAATTAATATAAAAGGCTCTTTTACATCAATAAATTTCGTATTTTCTGTTTCTAATATTTGTAATTTATATCCTTTAGTAAAAAGAAAATGCTAACTTGACAAGAGTATACAAACTTCGGTTCTCTTATTCACTTTTTATTTTTTTTTTTAATTTTTTTTGTTTATGATTATTACAATAGTTAAGTTGCATAACAAGTGAAAAAGAATAGACGCACCCCAATTTGTCGAGGCGTGAACAAATTGTGTAATTTTTCTCTTATTTAAATTTTTTTCGTATAATTTCTAACTGCAAAAATTTTGGTGCTTGAAGGTCAGTTTGTAATTAGATAAATTACAAAAAAAAAAAAATAACCAAAGTGAGAAACAAGAAAAAAAAAACTGCCGCCTTTAGGGAAGGTCTTCAATTCAAGTGGAAAAACTCAATGAGCCGCCAGGTTCGAGTGGCTAGTTCGTGTCTTAAGTCTTTTGTTTTTTCCGCATTTTGGCACTGCACTTGGCATTTGTTTGTATGCTATTGGCTAAAATTGGCAACGGGCTGTTCTGCTCTGAATTTGTCACAGTTTGTGTTTTATTTATTTTTTTTTTTTTTTTTTTTGTTTTTATTTGGTTTCTTCAACTGGGTTATGCCCACAAAATTGTGGTCAAAGAAATTCGAATTGGGTTGACATTTGTGCGGCACCAAAAGAGAGTGAAAGTTGCACGAACGAGAAGAAGAGGACGATGAACAAAAAGAAAAACAATAGCAACAAGAAAAATTGAATTAAATTTCAGCTCAGCTTCGACTTGGACTTCGACATGGGCCAATGCAATTTGTTGCCGTACTTGTTATTGCTGGGTGTTTGGGTGTTTGATTTTTGTTTTTTTTTTTTTTTTGGCCATGTTCAATGCTCGCTCGTGTTTTAATTTCGTGTTGTATAAAGTTTTTGTTTTACGTTTTCATTGTCAGCTCAGTTGGGGAGGCGTGCGGGCATGCAACTTGATGTAGAGAGGCTTCTTCTGTAAAATGCTAAAACGTATTTCATAATTGCTGTTGCTTTTTTTCGGTGTTTTTTTTTTTTATTTTTTGGTCAGTCAATGCGCTGAAGCGAAAATTAATCATAGTAGTTAAATTGTTTAAGACGTTGTTGTTGGTCTGCGTGTAAATGAACTTCACATATGTTTGTAGATATGTATGTATGGTGGGAAAAGCATTTTATAACATTCCCAAACGTTTTACCATTGCAAAGAAATTGGAATTGGAACTTGCAACTTGAAATTGACTTTGGCATAGTTTTGTATGCGCCAAATGATTATCATATTTTGATGGCATTCATTTCAGTATGTACAATGTGATTTGATGTGTATGTGTGTGAATGTGAGTGTGTTATGTGTGGGCTAACATCACACAGCACACACAATGGATATGGCTGATAAACTGGCGACAACATGGTTTCTTTTGTCAGTTCACTTTACTTTGGTTTGATTCTTGTGTGTGGGCTAAGCCAAAGGCAAAGGCAAAAGGCTGGCATCTGACTGGCTTGTTTTGCACTCTAACAAACTGGCAGCTTGTTGCACTGATCGAAATGATATATTTATGTACATATATTTATTATTTAACTGTAGACAGAAAGAAGTGTGACAATCTGACAAGGCAACTGGAGGCGTCCAATGGAATTTCCCATTAAGAAATTGTTTACATTTAATTTGTAGGAACAATGAATTTTTTTTAAAGTTATTTGCCCTTCTAGTACACTAATTGGCAACTGTAATTTAAAGTATTAAGATAGTTCTTTTTTTAAATTAAATTTAAAGTTAATGTTCTGTTCAAAAAAGATTCCCCATATTTGGTTATGTTTCTTTAATTTCATTAAATTATTTTAAAGATGACTCCACCTTTGCCATCATCTACATTCAAGATCTTCCCACATTACTCATATTTTGTGCTTCTTGTTATGGTTATAATCGACTTGCCAGAGATTTTAACATTAGAATTACTTAAGAGCTATTTTTGCAATGACCGAAACCTTTATAAAATTACGAAGAAATCGACAACATTGACTTCCTTTTGCTGAAATTCACAGTACATGACCCCACCCTCTCATCATCACAATCATCATCATCATTATCATCTTTATCATAATTGGACAATCTTCCCACATTACTCATACAGTGTATCTCTTGTTATGGTTATGACCGAGTCGCCCATAAAAAAAAACGCAAATACAAGTTCAAGCAGCAGCTGTATCTAATTTGTTTAAAAACCCATTAAAATTGCCACAAAACTAAAAAGTGCACACCGATTCCCATTGCGAATCGTGTGAATTAACCCAAAGAGCAAAAAAAAAAAAATTAGAATTCCAGCATACCAATCAAATTGCCTTTTTCTACATTAACCAAATTGGGTCACCAGCAAATAAAGTAACTTAAAATTGCAGCATCATTGGCAAAAAACCAAAAAAGAAAAACACTAACAAATATTTTAGTTGGTTTTTTTTTTTGAGATTTTAATCTACAATATTTAAGGGGCGTATACAATTTATGGGCTAAATAAAAATTTATGCAAAACAAAATCGATGGAGGCAAACAAAAATTCACTTTATCCCCGGAGGCAATTTTTGTCGGCGTGTTACATTTGAAATGATATTTAATAATATGTAATTGTGAAATGAGAAACATGAGAAAAAATAACCAAAATCGAAGAAAAAAACAAAACGAAAAACAAAGCAAAAACAAAAATAGTTAAAAAACTGCCCAACAAAATTTTTGGAACTTGCATAATTATACGATAAAGAAATGTAAAACAAAATGAAAATGAGTTAAAAAGCAGAAACAGAAACATTTTTTTATAATTTATAGCTGTCACTTGGCAAGAGTTTTTTATTTATTATTTTTTTTATTATTATTATTTTATTTTGTCCATTTCTATTTGCTATCTTTGCTCAAGGTCACCAAAATGTGGCAAGTGATTCAGTTTCTTTTTAAGTTTGCTAATTAATTCAGTTGCGCTAATTTGTATATGTTGCGGACATGCCCTGTTTTTATTTTTTTTTTAGTTTTAATTTAGCCCGTTTTATTTCTCACTTCACTCATTTACATTTTGCGCAATTGCAGCGGTTTTATTTATTTATTTAGTCTGAAGAGGGACAAAAACGGCCTAAACAAAACAAAAACAAAATACAATTGCCCACGTGCTGCCCACAGCATAGACAAAAAAAAAGATACAAATTTCTGTCCATAGATATCTGCATTTGTATCTGTGTATCTCAGAAATAACATAATCATCTTTAGCAGACGAGCGATGCCAGTGACCTTTCTACCAGTCTTCAAACAAATTACACGTTTTCCATCAAACAGAAAGACCCCCAGACAGAGGTAAAGAGTGAGTAAGACAGAAAGATAAGGAGAGAGAGAGGGAAATAGAGAAATAGCCAAAGCGGGGAAGCCTCCACCAAAAAATCTGCCACATCATACACAAAATTAAATCAAATCCAAAGGGCCGGGTCGATCAAAGTTTTAAGTTCAACCAAGCCGAATTTGCTATACCCTCAGCTTTAACCAAACAAAAAAACAACGGTCATATGAGAACTATTTTTTGTATACATACTTATATGTACATATATAGAGAATCTACCATATAAGAGTTGGTTGCCGTTTCAAAGTAATTTTTTCTTTATCATTTGCATTTTGATGCTGAACAAAATTATAAAAAAAACATATTTAAAGACATGGCATTTTGATATACCCTTTGCCAATGATATACCTACATGTAATGCACGATTTTTGTTGAAATATTTTTTTTTGGTAGTTGCTAGTTAAACAGTTAAGAAATAACGTTGATTCTTTTTCATATTCAAATTAAATTCCCTCTATCAAATATGGGTCAAAAGCTACAGGTTTCTGTTTAAAAATGTGTTAATCGTTTGTTTTGTTGCCTCTATGAATTATTCAATAGATTTTGTCGATTTTGATTATTTTTTTTTTGCAAAACAAAAGCTGATATGAAATACGAGTATTAGTGGCATTTTTGCACTTTATGTCGTCATTAAGTTTACAACTTTTACAATGTTAAGAACACGTTTCAAACTATTTAGTAAGTTACAGGTTAAAATCGAAATTCTACTACTTGCTCTCTGATGCTTCGTCTCCTGTTATATACTATTACTACAGCAATGCATAACATTAAACAAGTTTATTAGCTTGGCTAATAAATTTATAACAAAAATTTAATATTCATGCTCTTAATTTCTTTTAATTGCCAGCGAATAAAAGCAAGGCAAAGTGAACAAATTGCGATTAAAATTAAAGATAACTTTTCTAAAATATAATATTTTTTACTTTAATAAGTCTGAAAGAATTTAACAATTAAATAGTTATCGGCCGGTTGAGTAAGTTAAATCTTTTATAATAATTGCTAATATTTCTGGCAGTTTTTTTTTTAAATATTTCATATTCCAGAAAAAGATAATTATATTTATGAAACAAAATCGAACTTAAAAGCTATTTAAATACATTTTCATTTTAAGTTAAAAACTGATGGGATTGTCTTTGCAAATGTTATATACCTTAGATGAAGACTCTGTCTGGCACCCATGAGTCATTCTATGACAATTTCTACTGCAATTGCAATAAATCAAAGTAAATTTAGTGTCGCATTTTAAAATGGAAGTTTGGAACAAATTAAAGTGGAGGTCAACACTTGGCTAATAGAAGATGTATTTATGGCTTGAGGGGTAATTTAAAGAGTTTTATCTATTGGGTTTTATTTTTTGCTATTTTTATTATGGTGGGAAAAGTTGAACAATTATCGGACAAAGTTAAATATTGAAACAAGTAGGCTAATATACTGTTTAAATAGTAGTCTCTGACATATATATCAACGTAATAACTAACTTATACTTTTGCATTCATTTATTTTCAAATATTTGAGCCGATCGGTTCTAAAGGTCGAGAAAAACTAAAAAAAAAAAAAAAATTACAAAAAAAATCCCTTATATTTATATACATTATTCTAAAAAGTAAGTAAGAAATCTATAGTTTATTACGTATATCCTACAATATTATAGATACTACTATTTAATGTGCAGTATTGTCGGACAAATTCGACATGTCAAAAATAACTGTAGAAGATAATGCAGCCGGAGGAGATGCAGGCAAGGATGGTTCTTTCATTAATGTGACCACCATGCATGCCTCCCAAGGTAGTTTGGGCGATTTGGCTCCAATGCCAATCGGCATTTGCCGTAAGCGACGACCCGATGTCAATTCCCTCCCTTTACGACAATATTTGGATCAGACTGTGGCACCTATACTACTACATGGCCTACAAGCATTAGCTAAAGATCGACCAAGTGATCCAATTAGCTATTTGGCCACATATTTGTTAAAAAATAAAAATCGTTGTGATGAGATTATTCCTGAACAGGAATAAATCTACATCATTTACACTTATCCACAGTCACACCGTACAGATACAAATTATTTATGTTAATTTCAGAATTGTTTGCTGATTTTGTACACAATTTAACGCTGATTCTATTTTAAACACTTACCAGAAACATTTTCCTTTGACACATTGTTCAAAACACAAAATGCACACGGCAACAGAAACAAAAAAGAGATGCACTCAAAAAAAAACAAACAAAAAATTAGACAAACGGCAAAATTGTTGGGGACAAAATACAACGAATTATTAAACACTTAATTTGTTTTTGTTTTTTTTTTTTCTTCGAATTATGATTATTAATAAATTTTCTTGGTTGGTATTTTCACGGCTAATTCACATGCACAAATGATAATGATGATTCCTTTGCAAAATTTTTTGGCAATATTGTCTGCATCATCACGCCAGAGCGCCTCAAAAAATTACGCAAAATGCTTTTAATGAGTTCCGCTGCTGAACTTAATGCTACTGTTGCACTTCCGATGCATAGACTGAGTTGTATCTTGTATCTTCTCTCACTTGCCGCTCTCTGTAATTATTAATCTATCTTTAAAAATGCACACGTCCGTCTGCTCAGCTGGCTCGCTTGCCACTAAAATCGCAGCACATTTAGTTTACAGTTTAAAAACTTCAAAAATTTCAAATCAACGAAACGGTTGAGTTCGGTAACGTCTGCACTTCGGACAGAGCTTCGTCTAAGCTTCGTTTGTCGACTCGAGCTTGGTCTAGTCGCCCCCTCGGAAAGTGAGTCGCTGTGTAATGCTTATACATATGTATATTCTCCGATTTATATTGTATATACCCTTTAGTCATAGATTGTTTATATGCAGTAGGTACAATAATTTGAATTTAAAAAAAATTGGAATTTATTTATCATTTAATTGCAAAATTGGTATAAGTTAGCACATTTTTAATATACAAGGTATCTCCACGTCGTTACCCGTATTTTAACATATGGAATTTTGTTTTTCCTTGTATCGCCTGTCATGGCTGTTAGAAGTAATCTACTTTATGGTTATACACTTTTTTTTTTGTTCGTAACTTATTTTGTTGGTCCCTATAAGCCGATTTCTTTGCCATTTGGCCCACCCACAAATTGTCACGCGACAAAATCAAAAATGACTCAAATAATAAAAATATTGTTACATCATCTTTTTTTCAGAATTTTTAGAATCTATGACATCTATAACAATTAAAACTAATTATCATCGATTGAATAGCATTTAGCTCTAAAGTTCAAATGGAAAAGTTAAGTTTTTATTATTGTTTTGTATTTTAAATTGCATAATTTTGATTGATGCTTCCAATGGGTTCCAATAGTTACATTTATTTGTTCGTTAAAATTTTGAAAGGGTTTTTATTTGTGGCCTTGTTATTTCTCGCACCATCATAATATCTTGATATCTTGACAGTTATAAAGCCATACAAAATCTTAAGTGCAAGTGCAAATAATAATTCAAGGCAAAAAGGTAATGGAGAGCTTTGTTGAAAATCATTTCATTTCAAAGTGGTATTTGAAAAATAAAGATCTTAATTATGAGATCTTAAGGCAGCACATGACATATAGACAATACAGGATTTTTAGTAAGAATTTATAAGAAAAAAATCTATATAAGTATCTTAATTTAGATCAAAAGGAAGCAATGTTCCTGAATCTAAATAAATACTTAGAGATTAGCAAAAGGTTTTTTATTTTTGCATATGCATATATCTTCAATAATAAAACTATCACGAATTTTCTAACAATAAAAGTTCCTCAAGATTTATGTATTATATATATATTTGGATCCGTTAATCAGTTTCCTGATTAAAACTTCGAAAACCTCTCATATGGATAAAAATTATAGTAAATAGAAGTTGGCAATGTTGCATTAAGCTTAATCGGATTTAATTGAAAGTTTTGAAAACTTCATTTGGCAAATCGCCGCAAGCCGCAAAACTAATCTCTAAAATGCGATATGAATAATAAGAAAACATTGCTAAGACTATCAAAATCAATAAACATATCACATTTGGCTCATTAGAAAACCAAATAAACAATAAATGTATAAAAAAATTCCATTATAGAAAAAATATAGAAAAACAAAAACAAACACTTTGCTGCCCACATAGTTCATATGCCTTTGCCTATATCTCTAACTGATCTTTGCCTTGTGGCTTGATTTAATTAAAGCACAAAAAATAAAAAAACAAAACATCAAAGTCGTTGTAATTATTTGTCTCATAGTCTGCAAAAAATAAAAATTGGATAAAGAAAAATTATTGTATCTATATCTTTTGAGGTCTTAAGCTACCAAAAGTGGAGTTGCAAATTGAAATTGATTTTTAGTTTATTTTGGCGGCGCCACACTACCTTCTTGTTGTTGTTGCCGCCGTTGCTGTTAAAGTGCGTGGGTGATTGACAGTCAAGTCGAACGCATTTCAAGGCCTCTCGGTGTCTCTCTATCGGAGTCGGAGTCTGTGCCTGAAACATACTGTCATACTATATATAACTATATATATGTACATATAAATGTACATTCAACTTTTAGCCGCTGGCAGAAAACGTTTTAAGAAGTTTTAATTGTCGTCAAGCCTATATCAAATGCATCAAGTGGGCGTGGTGACGTCATCAACGAATCATACAGTCCAAACGAAATATATAAATCACTAGACTTGTAAAAAAACACAAAAAAAAAAATTTATATGCAACACACGCAAGTTAGGCCAATGCGGAACATATTTCAATTTTTTCCAATCGCTTTTATACCCTTGCCAAAAAGTTGATTACTTTGGTCAAAATATTGCTATAGAGAGAGTGATAAATTACTTAATATTATATATTAAATCAAATATAATGTTTTTATTAAAGAACAAAATCGGTGAACTATCCCAAAAAGCCTACTAAAGAAAATATTTGGTTATTCTTTAAAAAATGTTGTACTTCTTTTTTTTCCTACTTTTATCTTGATTTATCGGTTGAGCACCTGAATCCCATTTAAAAAAGGAATACAAAGCTTGAAGAGGTCAGTAATTTAAAGTGTATGAAAAGTTGGACTTAGATAAATATAACTTATCTCTGTACATGTTTTGTTTGTTATTTTTATGATTATTTATGCGTTACATAGGTACGAAAAACTAAAAATAATTTAAATAATTCACATGACGCATGCGACAAACCAAAATTGAAATGAAACTGAACAAAACTATTTTTGTATGGTTTAATTGAAATGCGTATCAGATATATCAGGGATTGAGTTTGATTTTTGGCATATCGATTCAGCAAATTTGAAGGCGATAGTGGGCTCGGGAGGGCGGGATCAATTGTCTCCTCTCTCACTCTTTTTTTTTTGTTTTGTTTTTCCTGCAAAGTCACGAAATTTTTGTGTTTTTATTGATTTTATTTATTTTATGTAAGTTAAACTTGGAATGCAATGAGATAATCAATATGTTATGTCAGTCAAACAACAAAAAACAAGATAAAACTAGAGCAATCGATTTTAAAGCAGAAAACAACAAAGAAAAATTAATATTATTTTGAAATGCTATTAAAATATTGACTTATTGATACTTGGTTGAGTTTTTATATACATATTTTTAATCAAAAATATTGTTTTTATTAATGACAATTGTTTGTTATAGTCGAAAATTGTTGATGTTTCTTAAAAAGGAAAAAGAAAAAAATGTAATATTTTAAAATATTAATCTAAAATCGGTACTTACCAATATATTGTATTGGCTTAACTGCATGAAGAGATACTTTTATTCATTGAAATAAACAAACAAAATAGGCAATATTAAGTTGACAAATTCAAATTCGCAAATGATCTCAACTGTGAAAGTTTCCCCCCACACATAACCACCAAGTAGAATCCAATCGAATCGAATCAAATCCCAGTACCCATGCTCCACTTCTTGTTTTTTTTTTTTAGTTTGTTGTTTAAAAAACCAAAAACGAACAGTTACAAAAACAACAGCATGACCTACGCTAATTCAGACTAATTTTAGCAGTTGCGACATCGCAAAAATATCGAAAAAGCATAACAAAAGTTCGCTGAACTGCACAAAAGATACAATATATAGATACATTTATTGTAAGACAAAAAAAAAGAGCGAACCCAAACTTCATTAGTTCTCGCATCATCAGCCAAGAAAAGAAAGCCAAAAGACGAAACTGCACACAAATCAACACTGGAGACGCTAAGGAAGGGGAAACAAGAGGTGATTGGATGATGGAAGATGAGATGGTTAGAATGGAAGGGGAATGATATAGAAGATGGAACCAGCGACAAATTCCTGGTACGGCCAGAAAAAAAAAATAAATTGACTTTTTATAGACAGTGACAACAATTAATTATATTTTAATATGCTGTGGATCTTGCGACAGCTTATTAGTTTATAGTGTCAACAATGCAAAGAACTTTGAAGAACTTTTTCAACAAAAAACAAAAAAAAAATAAACTATGGACCCCGGACACCAGATCGACCTCGAGAAGAAGAAAGGCCGCCGTTGTGGAAAGTCATCGAACTTTCTCTCTATAATTCTCTTTTGCCCACTAATTTCTATATTATGTTTCATGAGCTTCTCAGTCAGTGGCTAAACATAATTAATTATGTTGATATTTTGTATCGGTTATAGTTATATCGCCTATACTAAATCTCAATGTATGTTATTTCAAAGATTACAAGGTCGAGAACAATTCTGAACATAGAGATTCTCTCACATTTGGTAATAATTACATATGGGAATTTGTATGGCCGAATACTTAGTACAATCGTGTGAGGTTTTTATTTTATTTTTTATTTTTTTGCCTTTTCTGGTGATTCTTTCAAACACCAATTCCCAAAGTTGACAAGAGAATGGTTCTCGTTGGATTTTAATATTTTAACAGCTGTAATTAATAGCAGCTCACGCTTACGACTTTAAATTAGTCACAAATTAACTAGCTACATAAATATTTACCACATGACAAACCGCTGGCAAAACGGCAAAAACTTTTGGCTATAAAAGAAGTTTCGCTAACGTCAACTTATCGATCGCGTAGGAGTTTTTGTGGTTCAATGATTTGAAATGTGGGCTGATGCCAGTTGACCACTTGCTAATCAAAATCCTGGTAAGATTTGTGTCAATCAACACAATACCAATGCACATATTTATACATACAAATTTATACATAAGTGCAAATTTCTAAACAATTATCTAAAGTAAAGCTCCGAATGCCCTACAAAATTTCAATATAATCTCAGACTTTAGACAGTAAAATGTCAAAGAAAAAAATTAGAGCTCTCCGTGTGTTTATGTTATTGAAAGCAGAAGGGAATAAAGCTAATCCTATATCAAAAACCTAATATTGTTGTGTATATCATAAATTGTAAGCATTTGGCATATTAATCTGCCACCTTAAAGAGTATAAAATTGTACTTGGGCGTTTTTGCTGATTGCTTCCGTTCAATTGGAGGCGGTGTTAGTTGGCGGTTGGAGCACATTGACTTGGTGGTCAATGGTGGGCGATCACGTTAAATTATGAGCACATGTGGTTCTTGTTCTTGTTCATTGCTGTTGTTTATTTTCAGAACTTGTTTTTATTTTCTTAGTGTTCATTTAGCACATTAAATACATTATATTTAGTACGACCTTGAAGAGACACAGTTTACCCAAGAGGATTTGATGTTCTGGCATTCTCCTGCCGTATAGCATTGATAAGATCGTGGTAGACCAAAAATGTGAAACGTAGTCCAGATATCTCCAATGAGCAATTGTTGGCCATTCGGGTCTTGTGGCCACTTAGAATCGGACTACCATCGATAAAGATTGGCCTCTTACCCTCATTAGCAATAAAGAAGTCGCCATTACTGCGCATTTTAATAGTCCCTTGACGTCGGGAAACTTTTCCTGCTGGACCCTCCAGACTGAGATCAACATCTACCATATAATTTTTGGCATCGCGACCGAAAGTAATCTCTTTGGAACGCATCAAATAACGCACATTACGTCCACACAAACATGCCAGCGTTTGATTATCAAAATTTGAGGTTGTAGTCGGTCCAACCAGGATACCCCAACGAGAAAGTTCGTTCTCCAGGAGACGTATATCGCGTTTGTTACGGCGGTCTACAAGACCCATTTCGACTTCCACAGCCTTATTTTGAGGCTCTTGGAGATCATGATCAAACATTTGTTCTTCGGCATCGGAGAAGCTTATCGGCTCGGTTCCATTAGCCGTCTTCACATTTTGATCAGGCAGCAGAGTATACTTCTTCAGAAGGAGCCAATGGTTGTGTAGACATTTAGCAGTGCGCGCCCAATAGAAAACTGATGCATTTTTGTCAAGCAGCTCTTGAAATTGTTCCAATTTAGGAGTTTCCGTCTGTGATTGGGACACAGAGGAATATTAAAATAATTTAAGAATTTTGGCTTCGTTAATACTTACGCTTTTAATAGTTCCCAAAAGATCTTCCTCTTGAACACTGTACAGAGCTTTGCGCTGCACGGACTCGACCATTTCGGGATGTAAATTTCGCATGGCGGAGATAGCTATGCGAGACACGGCTGGATCATAGAGCAGAGCACACCAACGCTGCTGCAACTCTTGCAATGAAAATTTACAAGAGAACTTTACACCTCGGTGGATCATACGCAAATCATTTGTTTGCTGAACACCACTGACAAGAGCCAAGTCATCAATAGGTTTCCAGCGTCCCAGATCCTTTGTAGCCATCGGGTCGAGTGGACGGCGGCGCTGGGTTTTCTTATTTGCCGAACGCACGGCCCGTGGACGACGCTCACTGGCTTGACCCCGTTCAATTGTAGATTTTGGATGCGATACCGTTTTAGCAGGAGCGATTGGCAAAGTGGGTAGCATAGGCATTGATACTGTGGAAGGTGAAGCTGGAATAAATGTTGCTGAGGCTGTCACCTGAGTTGGGGTGCCTGGCGAAAGAATGTCTGCTGTCCCCGGTGTTACCGAGGTCTCGGTATGTGGGAGAGTGGGCAGCGGCCCAAGTAAGGAAGTAGTCCCTAAGATTCCCGGATAACTTTGGAATGTATTTCTGGGCCGACTATGGCGACTGGTATCTGTTCCACTGCGATTTGTTGGTATAGTCAAGTTGTACTCGACAATTTCATCATCAAATCGCTTTCGTTTAATGGTGCGGGAAGAACTGGAATTGGATTAAAGTGCAGTGACACCAGAAGCAATTGGAGACCAAGTCTACCTACCTTCTGCGCTTTTGATCATTTTGCAGCTCAATTGGAAGATTTTGGATTGGTTTTCTAACAGGCAAAGTTGGCAATGGCTTGGGTTTTACTTCTCCTGCAGCTGCAGATTCTGTTGTTGAAATTGTAACATTTGTCAAAGATGAAGACCCGCCTACTGTGTTGGGCACTGCAATTGCAGAAGCTGTCGAAGCTTTCGTCGAATTCGAGGAAGTGTTTAGCACAATAGGAGTGACATCATCTGTGGTTAGAGAATACAAATCGAGCATCTCCATGGTGTCTTCCATTCTTATTTAAAGGATTAAAATTAAAATAAATATTTTTTTTATGCGTACAGCAGAGCTGCTTCTGTTAAAAGTTTAACTATCGATAGCAGCAACGAATCGGATGTAATGACAGTCGAATCGTTTTATCGGAAAGTTTCATAAATTCAGATAACTTGTCGGACTGCAGATCTCATTTCTGAAAAAAATTTAATATTCCGGTTAATTGGCGAATTGAGTTGGTGAGTAAAGAACGACAAAACATTAACTTTTTTGCTGTTTATTTGCGAAACTTGTTCTTGTTAATGCTTATTAAAAACATTGGTTTCTCTATTTTTTGCAGGTCCTTAAACAGGTATGCACAACTTTAAAGCTAATTTAATGGATTCGATGTCTTTGCATTCTCCTGGCGTATGGCATTGATAAGGTCATAGTTGACCAGGAAAGTGAAACGTAGTCCGGACATTTCTACTGTGCAATTGTTGGCCAGACGCGTCTTGTGGCCACTTAGAATCGGATTACCATCGATGAAGAGAGCCCGCTTACCCTCATTGGCAATAAAAAAGTCACCATTACTGCGCAATTTAATGGTCCCTTGACGGCGGGAAATCTTTGCTGCTGGTCCCTCCAAGCTAAGATCCACATCCACCATATAATCTTTGGCATCGCGACCAAAAGAAATCTCTTTGGAGCGCATCAAGTACCGCACATTGCGTCCACACAAACATGCCAGCGTTTGATTATCGAACTCCGAGGCAGCAGTCGGTCCCACAACAGTGTCTACCAGGACACCCCAGCGGGTGAGTTCATTCTCTAGAAGACGTATTTCACGTCTTTTATGCCTATCTACTAGAGCCAATTCAGCTTCTACAGTTTCATCATGAGTCTCTTGAAGATCATGATCGAAAATTAAATCTTCCGCATCGGAGAAGCTTAAAGGCTCCGGTCCATTAAGTGACTTTACATTTTGATCGGGCAGCAAGTTATACTGCTTAAGAAAGAGCCAATGATTCTGTAAAGATTTGCCAGTGCGAGCCCAATAGAAAACAGACGCATTTTTATCCAGCAGTTCTTGAAATTGTTCCAATTTAGGAAATTCCGTCTGCGATAGGGAAACAAAAAAATATTACCATAATTAATGGTCATCTTCGCTTATACTCACGCTTTTAATAGTTCCCAAAAGATCTTCCTCTGGAATACTGTACAGCGCCTTGCGCTGTACGGACTCCACCATTTCGGGATGTAGATTCCGTATAGCGGAAACAGCTATGCGGGATACAGCTGGCTCATAGAGCAAGGCATACCAACGCTGCTGCAACTCTTGCAATGTAAACTTGCAAGAGAACTTCACACCCCGATGGATCATACGCAAATCATTTGTTTGCTGAACACCAATAATAAGGGCCAAATCATCAATGGGCTTCCAACGACCCAGATCCTTTGTCGTCATCGGACCGAGGGGACGGCGACGCTGGGATTTTTTATTCGACGAACGCACTGCACGGGGACGACGCTCACTAGCTTGACCCCGTTCCATTGCAGGCTTTGGATGTGATACTGTTTTAGCAGGAGCGATTGGCAAAGTAGGTAGCGTAGGCAATGATACTGTGGAGGGTGAAGCTTGGGTAAATGTTGACGAGGCTGTCACCTGAGTTGGGGTGCAAGGCGAAAGAATTTCTGCTAACCCCGGTGTCACCGAGGTCTCTGGATGTGGGACAGAGGGCAGTGATCCAAGTGAACTGGTACTCCCTAAAATTCCCGAATAAGTTGGGAATGTATTTCTGGGCCGACTGTGACGACTGGCATCGGTTCCATTGCGATTTGTTGGTATAGTCACGTTGTACTCGACAATTTCATCATCAAATCGCTTTCGTTTAATGGTGCGGGAAGAACTAGAATGGGATAAAGTTGTAATGATATACAAGGCAAGACCACCTTAACGTACCTTCTGCGCTTTTGATCGTTTTGTAACTCAATAGGAAGATTCTGGATTAGCTTTCTAACAGGCAAAGTCGGCAATGGCTTTGTTATTCCTACTGTTGTGTCCATTGTTGTAGTTGAAACATTTGTTGTAGCTAAAGACCCACCCACTGTGATTGGCTCTGTAGTTGTAGAAGGTGGCACAGCCACTGTTGAAATTGAGGATGTGTTGACTACTATGGCAGTGGTAGTATCTGTCGTAACAGAAGGTAACAGCGGCGCTTCCATGATTAATTTTAAGAAAAATATAAAAAAAAAATGAGTTTATTTTAATGCGTCGCAAAGCAAGGATGCTTTCGATATCTATGAAATCATCGATAAGAAACTTCTTTCTCTATACGAATCTAGTTCAATTTGAGCAATTTATATGCTTATTTCGATTTATATTATTGAAGTATGTTTAGTTAAAATTATATATTTTTGCAGTTATATGCTAATAATTTTGAATTTTCGGGCTTAGATAAGTATCTAGAATAATACTTACAAGTCGTATACTTAAGGAACAGAACTACTGGTTCCGTAGTGTTTTAGTAACCATCTCAAATACTGGCCTTGCCAGATCTCATCCATGTGAATATTGCAACAAAAATAGAGCAGAATCGGACTTTACGAATATAAAAACCAGCTAAACTATGGATCTAATGAAACAAAACTGATGCAGCCTGAGACAGTTTCTTTGCCTAGATGAGTGGGCGTTATTGACCAACCTGAAGAGCTAACGCTAGGAACAGGAACAAAAACAACAATGAGGCAAGTTCTACTATTATTTTTGCTGTTGACGCAAGTGGCAACTCGCGGGCCAAGCGTCAGGCTGAGGATGCCAGAG
Organism: Drosophila emarginata; assembly: GCA_037075365.1. NCBI lineage: Eukaryota > Metazoa > Arthropoda > Insecta > Diptera > Drosophilidae > Drosophila > Drosophila emarginata. The sequence goes on from JBAMCD010000296.1 coordinate 7,931,995, forward strand.
AAGACGGATTCCATCAGAAGTCCTGAGCCTAGCTAACTATGACTAATATAATTTAATCGATTTATAGTTTGCACTACGCGGGATCCGAATCCTCACAATCGGAGAGCAAAATGGACATCTCGGAAATGACGCCTACAGATTCAAATTCCACGGGCATATCACCACTGGCTGACAATGAGGTTGATCCTCCCACTGCTGCTGCTCCCAATGCATTGGACAATAGAATCATGGACACTCGTTCGGAAACCGAGCTGATATCCATTGATACGACGACCACGTCCAACATTCCGCAGATACAACGTCAGATTATTGAGCGTACTTTGGCCAACAGTCACCCGTTAATGTCCCCCACGAATACCGACTCTGACTCGGAGCCGTTTCAGCAAGGCAAGTGCCACAACTTTCCCGATGTGATTCCAGCTCAACTACCATCCGCCCATATCCCAAGCGCCCGCATCATTAAGCCACAAGATGCCAAAGTTAGTCTGTTACGTGGCCAAAGTCCAGATCTCTTGAGCAGCGAATCCGATGCGGATGTTTCTCAGTATTTAGCGGCAGTGGAATCGAATTTTCAGTCTGTTTCCTTGCTGCCTAACAATGCGAACAATGGCAAATCTTTACAACATCAAAAGAGAAGTAACAAACGTAGCCCGCATCTCCCTGGCCAGGGAGAAGACATCTCCAGCCTAGATTCAATTTCGAATCACAGTTTCGATGATGATGAAGACATTGAGCATAATTTGGCCTCGCTAAGTCCTTCAAGTTCACTGATCGATGGACTCGATGGTGACGATGATGATGATGACGATGATGATGATTGTGAGGGTCCAGAACTATTGCCCGACAATGATGATGACTTGGATATGGAGTTTGGTCTTATGGCCACCACGCCGACACCGGCGGCAGCAGCATCCGTGACGGCTGCCCCAGGCTCTTCCCTTCCGCAATATACGGCTGCCGAAGAGCGACGAGACTCTAGAAATTGGCAAAAGATAACTTTACCTGATGGACGCACCCGAGAGATTGATATGCGAGTGATTGAGCCATATAAACGTGTGCTCTCCCATGGTGGCTATCTTAAGGCTGGCGGTCAGAATGCCATTGTAATATTTTGTGCCTGCCATTTGCCTGATAGATCCCGTGCAGATTATAGCTACGTTATGGACAATCTCTTTCTCTACGTCGTAAAGACCTTAGAACAATTGGTCACTGATGATTACGTATTGATCTATCTGCATGGCGGTTCCAGTAGACGAAATGTTCCACCATTTCCTTGGCTCAAAAGGTAAGTAAAGAAAGATATTAATGCTAAAAAATATGTATTTATTTAATTTTATTGTAGATGCTATCAATTGCTGGATCGTCGTTTACGCAAGAGTTTGAAACACATGTATTTGGTGCATCCAACATTCTGGATTAAGTCGCTAGTGTGGATGGCACGACCGTTTGTGAGGTAATTGAAACAAGTTTTTGTGTTTTGCTTTGATTGTGTTCTATATATTCCTTCTCTTGATCCAATGAAGCACAAAATTCTGGCGCAAATTGATCTATGTTAAATCGCTAGAAGAACTAGGCCTCCATGTGGTTGTGGAGAAGGCCGCCATACCAGAGAAGGTTAAGCAGTATGATGCCAAGCGACACTGAAGGAGCAGCATCAGCTCCAAATGACTCGACACTCGCGCATTCCGCCTTTATTTATCTTTTTTCTCTGTGCCTCTATCCCTTTCATTCTAACTCTTCTTCTCCCGCTCTCTCTCGTTCTTTGGACGCTTCGCTCTGAATTCTTGCTATGCTTTATTTTAAGATCTCAAACTTTTGTGATAGGTTATATTTGCTTTATCCTTCTCCTTATAATCATCTCATCAGAACGAATCTCTCTTCAAAACTAAACTAAACGCGAGTCGTTCAAGCAAAACATCGAAGAAATTGTAATTTGTATTAGTGAACCACATATACATATATACACGTACCATACATATTAGATATATATATACATATATCATATTTCATGTAGCTTCCGCATAATTTTTTCTTTTAATTCATTTATTTTGGTAATTCGTTTTGAAGACATCAACATTATTGCAACCAGAAACCACCAAACTTCCGTACATTGTTACCTTTTCAACTCGAACTCAATTTAAATTTTAAGTAATTAAAAATGTTTAGCTGAATGTAACTATATACATATATATAAAATATATATATATTGTATAGGCGGCACGACCCCATGCCAGTCATTCTTTAGATGTGTCACCCCCGCCCTCATCAATTTTAGTATATAAGTGAAACTAGCGACCATTTGATACACTTGGAACACAACATATAAGTATATGTATTGTAATATGTAGGCAACTTTATAGGCAATATAACCAAATGATATTAACAAGCGATATTTTGTTGGTTTCCGTAACACCCCCTCCCCCCTACACAAACAAACACACACACATTTACACACACACACAAAACGTTTTTTCGATTGCTTTAAAGTATTGACAAAATAAAACGCAAAACATATTGTACTAAAAATAGTAACTTTGTTGGCAGTCCCACAAATCGTTGTCCTCATGGAATTGTATAAGGACCAACTCATACGTGACTATAGTACCAGCTACCTAGAAAACAATAAAGGATACAATATACCAGACTCAAGAACTTTCAGGTTCTTCAAATAAAATCACAAATTTCGGATTCACTCACACTCAACACCAATTTCCTGGTTAAATGGAAAAACTTCATGCCGCTCAAAGCCACCATATCGTTTGTGATTTCCTCTGAAAAACGTTTTACCTCTGGACACCAGGATTCCTTGGGGACACACCGTAAATAACGCAGTGTAAGACGGGATTCATCATGCACCCAAGCAGAGTACAAGGATACTGCTAGAGTACGCCCTATAAGGAATATGAGTGAGAAATAGAAATAAACCGCGTGCGCTATTGATGGCATATTACTGGAAGAAACAACAATATATATATATAAATTTCCGTGAGTATTATATGCATATTTATACGAACTTTAAACTCCTTAAAAGCTGTACGCATATAAAGTAGAGATTATTGGAAAATGACACCATGGTTATAAAGGAAATGGCGTTATCCATTTTATCGCATAACATACAAATATTGCGATATTGTATGCGACGTTCTGACCAATATGAAGGGGGCATGTTCTGAAACAATAGAAGATTGAAATTTAAATATACATGATATAGAAAAGATTAACACTGAAGATTATACACTCACTAGGCCCTTAAATTTTTTCAAATTATCATTGAGCTGCCGAAATTTTGATGCTAGTCCGATGCTGATAATCATTACAAATATATCCATATAATTCCATATAAATGTTGAATGGAAATTCTGAAGTTTAGCCCATAGAGCCAATACGTTAGAGTAATGAAACACATAGAATATCTCATCGTTAGTATGCAAAAAGTAATTCTCTATGGGATCGGAGGTTTCATTGCAATAAGCCGAATAGTTTACAGCTGAGAGCATGCTTAATAAATGCTCAGCTAAGGACAAAAATATATCAGTATCAAAGATCAACTTGGTTGTCATCATTCATCATTGGATCTTACCTAAAGACAGCATCATGCCCACAAACATGGTCATGCGTATCGTGTGGGCCATTTGCCATTTCTCCGTTTGGGTGTGATATTGCGGTAGATCCTGCTCAATCTGTTCCCAATATATCATTAGTTTTGGCCACTTGCGGGCCAAATTCAATGAATATATACAAACAAGTAATATGCAGGCGCGAAATATGATTGGCTTGATGCTATTAAAAGTTATAGGATCATTCAAAACTTTGTATAGTGATAAAGTCAAATCCACCATGGACGATGTTAAAAAAATGAGACACCAGCATGTCCGTAAATATCGCCAGGAGAAGTTTAAACTACTAGGACTCTTTGCTGTAACCCCACGAACTGGCATCATGGCAAAAAATTGGGCAACGAGTAAAACGCGACCCACTGCCTCCTGAAAAGTGCCATCATAAAGGAATCTTTCCCGAGTACTATAAGGCAATTCTGCGGAAGGAATTATAATTAATTTTCATGGCTAGTCATTATAGTTACTATTACTTGGTAAAACCGGAGTGCTTTTTTCATACTCCTCTTCAATTTGCATTTGATATGCTTCACAGCTTTGTTGAAAAACCCTCTTCCTTTGACTGTTTAGGGAGACAAAGCTTAAAAATATTTTTAAATACATTTAGTTTTTATGTATGTTAACCTTTCATGAAGTAAATCCAATTTACGCACTAACGGTGACTTTGAAAACTTTTTCCAACGGCGCAATTTGACACGCAGTCTGGGTAGAAACTTCATCTTTTTGTCCACACTGTTGAAGCACAATTAACTCTTGAAAATCAATGTTTTCATTGCAATGTCGTTTTGTTTTGGCCATTAATAACACCTGTTCTTTTGCACTTGATTTATAATTTATGAACTGTGGGTGGTTAGGTTAATTCATAAGTTTGCGTATCGCAAACTGCAGTTTGAACGTCAAGGTAGCTTCAAATATATGAAACGATTTTCAAGGAGTTCCTTTTAGGTAATTTTAAGTTAATGTAGCATTGATTAACAAGAAGAATTATTATTAACAGTTGATTTATGTAGGTTTGTTACAGTTAGTGTCCGTTACTTTTTACAAGTTTAAATTTTTCACTCCAAAGAATCAAAATAACACCGTGAAGTCTGGCAACACTGTGCTTGGTAAATCGATAACAATGATATTCGATTGTAGTGATAACGATAGTACTCGATTGTAGTGATAGTACGCGCTATCGATAATGCCATCCATGGTCTTACAGTTCTGCGCGTCGCGAAAAAACACAAATATAAAAAAGATAAAGAAAACCATATTTAAAACGCCCCAACAGAAAGAATTCGTAAATACTGTTAACAAACTTCTCAGCGATTATGGCGCCTACACCGCTACCACTGGAGCAAATGCCCGGCGTTGGTGGTGGGGGCGGCTATTTGCCAGCCGGGCAAGAAGGAAATCGGTGAGTTTTTTTTTAGATGACGTTTTTGGCGGAAGAGACAAACTCAGACTTATTTCAACACATTTACAATTTTCAAATGTTTAACAGACCTGGTGGCAATAACACAATGTCCATGTCGGTGCTCATAGACTTTATCATCCAACGCACCTACCATGAACTAACTGTGCTAGCCGAATTGTAAGTACAGTCGTAATGTATAATGCTGATCCGGATTTCCATAATACACTACCATATTTTCTTAAAGACTGCCTCGCAAAACGGATATGGAACGCAAAGTGGAGATTTATGATTATGCGGCTAGGACGCGACATTTGTTTACCCGCCTTAATGCCTTAGTCAAGTGGGGTAATTCTGTCTCCAAGGTCGACAAGTCATCACAAATCATGAGTTTTTTGGATAAACAGAATATGTTGTTTGTGGAGACAGCCGATATGTTGGCCAGGATGTCTCGCGAAACTCTTGTACGTGCTCGCCTACCGAATTTCCACATACCAGCTGCAGTCGAGGTCCTGACTACCGGTACGTACAATCGCTTACCCACCTGCATCCGCGAAAGAATCGTGCCTCCAGATGCAATAACGGCGGCCGAAAAGAAGCAAACGTTGCTCCGACTCAATCAAGTGATACAACATCGTTTGGTAACCGGGAAACTGCTCCCACAAATGCGTGAATTTAGGATACGGAATGGACGAGTTATATTTGAAGTGAAGCACGAGTTTAGTGTGGCTCTAACAGTAATGGGAGATAGTTCGAATGTACCCTGGCGATTGCTCGACATTGATATTCTGGTGGAGGACAAGGAAACGGGTGGTAAGTAGCCAACGATGTAGAAATTTAATTTAACTAAATATCATTTTGCATTTAGATGGAAAAGCCCTGGTTCATCCTTTGCAGGTCAACTACATACATCAACTTATACAGGCGCGTCTGGTTGAAAATCCCAATGCCCTGAGCGAAGTCTACAATTGTCTCCACTACTTCTGTCAATCTTTGCAGTTAGAGGTACTCTATACTCAAACTCTACGCTTGAACTATGAGCGCCTCGATGAGAATAATATTACTGTAGAGGAATATCTACCGGGCGTAAAACTAACTGTCTCCTATTGGCGTGACCTGAAATCGGAACTGGGTTATAGGCTAACAGTCCAGTCGGATCCCAGTGAGATAGGGCGTCCCCTGGCTGTCGTTCATGTTCCCTCGCTGGGAGCCAAGGAATCTGCCGACGTGGCCGATCGTGCTGTACGCTCCGAACATCTTTCCATGGAACGATTAATTGTGCACACAGTGTACATACGTTCAGTGTCCCGTTTGAGTGATCTTAAATTGGAGTTCCAGGCATTTCTAAAAGATGTTGATTGTAAGCAAAAACAAAAAATTAAACGTTGGGTATCTAGTTTATTTCTCAAATTATTTTTCAGTCAATCTCCAGGGAACACCGGCTATACTGACAGTGCCCGTGCTCTCGCCTTGTCTCCGGGCAGAACAAATTCATATCACAATTGACACTCATACGGGAATGTTTCGTTGCCATGTGCCAAAGCACTTGGATTGTCCCATAACAGATGAGATGCAGGATTCATTAAATGGTGACAGAAGTAAATTGCCTTCGCTGTTGTCGGAGTTACGATATTGGATCACACACCGGCGATGCGAAAAGACTTTGCAACATTTACCAGCCACGGCTACCGAGACACTGCCGTTTCTGACGCTGCCTGACCAAGAGTTGCTTCAACAAGGTCGTCATAAGATCTATGTAAAGCTGCATCGTCATCCGAACATTATCTTGGTATGGTTTTATTTACTTAATTCTATAAATTATTAAATATTTACATTATCTTATTCAATCTTCTTCAGGTGGTCCAGTTGAAAGAAAAATCCCATATGCCCAATGAAATGGAATATACATTTCATTTGGGTTTTGTGGCCTATCAAAGGGATGATGTTGATGTTATAGAAGATTCGGCCAAACAATTGGTCTCTGTGGTGACTCAATCATCATCCGAGATACCAAAATTCTATACCAAACTGATGCGACTCATTGAGTTTGATACATTTGTGGCTACCCATGGTCCTGGTACTGAAGTTGATGGTAAGCAAATGCAAATGCAAAAAAAAAAAATGAATTTCAATGAAATTATATCATAATGGGGGTTTCCTGTTTTGAAGTTATTTTATTCCCTTAGGATAATCAATTCTCAACGACTCTAGATATTGATATTTTAACATTTTGTCTCATCCAGCAGAGATCTCTCCGCATAAGCGTAAATCGAATGGCGACGTGCTAGCTCCTCCTGCAAAACAACAGAAAACAATTTTTCCAGCTTATTTCATACCAGAACTGGCCCATGTGGTTGCCATGTGCGATGAGAAGATACCATTTATGAATCTGGCTCAGACTTTATCCAAGCATAATATACCCCATAGCGGACTGCAAGTGGAGGCTAATGCCACCAGTCTGGTACTAAAGATTCTCGCCTTGCCCCAGCCTGGTAAAGCGGCGGCTGCTGCAGGGGCGGAGACCAATAAGCCGTCTCCTGCATCAGTTGGTTCTGCTGCATTGCCCAAAATTGAGAGTCATGTTTGGGAGGATTTGCAACGTCGCATGCTATCCATTTCCGTGCGCTCCCAGACAAATAAGAATAGTCAGGTGAGGATATGGGTGGTGGAATTCGTCTTCTATAGCACACCCCTGCAGAGCAGCCACCAAAAAGAGCAGGGCAGTCGGAGAACTGTGTATTTGACTTATGAGCAGGCAAATCATGATTTTTCCAAGACTGTAGAAGATCTACTTAATGATTGGTCCAAAATTGTCTATCTCTATGCTTTGGTCTATGATTTTGCAGAGCAACTTAAGAACAGTGAGTAACTTCGTTTCCAAAAGATTTAAATTTTCTTAGCTATTATTATCCATATTAATCGATTGCTTTCTTTTTTTCTAGAACGTCATTCCCTCGGTGACATGCTTGTGGTAAAATCCTATAGCTATATGAACCTTTTGGTTGGCTATGGACCCAAAAAGGAAGTCAGTTGCAATATATATTGGTCAGTGCAATCGCATGGCTTTCGACTCACCTTTGTTGGTGGCATGTCGGCAGTTAATGCCCACTCCATGATGAGGGATCAGTTGGCGCAGCATTTGAATCAGCAGCACAGTCTCACACAGATTGCACACATCCTGCATGAGACCTACAGTCCGATGAGCTCCATAGCCAAGCTGCCAGTGTTACCAATATTGGGGATTCCTGTAAGTTTTTGTAAAAAAAATCTATAAGGGTGCCTTTACAATAACAGTTCCATCTTGCAGCGCCCCAATGTTCCAGTCCTCTCGTTCTGCATGCTCCCGCAATCACCCTGCCTGATGAGATTGACCTACCAAGCGGTCTATTGTTTGGAATTGCGGTTTCGTGCCAATCGCTTGGTGTCCATACGCGATGGTGCCAGCAGCCGCTTCGAAAGGAATGTCATTGAAGAATTTACACCCATCCAGGGATTGAAGGCTTTCTTGTCCAAATATGTGGATGAGTCAGCGCTGTATAGAGGCAGGGCACCTCATGAAGATGACAATCCCTTGTCACCCATGGGAATGGAGGATAATTTTGGTGGTCCAGGCAGTGTAGCTGGAGTTAGTGCTGGAGGATCGTCACCTTTTCTGGGAGCAGGTATGCGTGGACCACAATCTCCGCGGGATAGTGGCCTTCGTTTCCCTGCGCCACATACTCCTCCGTCAAGCTCAAATCCTCACACACCAGCCAGCCCTCATCCCAGTGCTGGTGGTGGTGGAGGAGGAGCTGGAACACAGGGACATGGCAACTTTAATTTAACTTCGCCACCGGCCCCACATATGCCGCATCCTTCGCCGGGTGGACTAATGCCCTCTTCTCCCCTTAATCCTCAGCCCAGTCCGCATATGGTTCACAGTCCTGGTCCGAATACTCTTTACATGCCAAGTCATCAGGATTCGCCCTTTACTGCCATGTCACCGGCTAATAACAACTGGCCAGGATCTCCCAGCATGCCCAGGCCATCACCTAGGCCAGGACAAAGTCCAGAACATAAGAGTACAGGAGGAGGCCCTGTAGGTGTACCAAGTGGCTCAGGTGGTACACGAGGAAACCTTAACCGGCCGTGGGCTGGAGCAGTGCCCACTCTGCTCACACACGAGGCCCTGGAAACAATTTGCCGGCCCAGTCCGCACCCGAATAAGGATATCAACGTTTCTGATATGAGTCCATTGGAACGCTTTCTAGGTTGTGTCTATATGCGGCGTCAACTCCATCGAAACATCCAAAGCGAGGAGACCCTCACAGCTCTGAATTCCACTGAACCCGGTGTAGTGCTCTTCAAGGTGGACGGTTTGCAGTGCCAGGTGATGCTTAACCAGATGCACATGCAATCACTGCACCTAAAGGTAACGCAATTGCCACCCATGCCGGATAAGCCCACTTTCCAGTTAAGTCCCGATGATTTACTGGTCATTGAGCAATATTTCGATACACGAGTGGCTGCCCCGCCTTATCGCCCCAATTCCCTTCACAGCATTTGCCGCCTCCTCAATATGCCCGCTCAAGTTCTAAAAGATTTCGTCCAGATCATGAGACTGGAATTGAAACCGGAATTGGGTGGCGACCATTTAAAGTGGACAGTCCAAATGTGTATGCGAATGCCGCCCTCCGCTGTACCTATTGTGCCCAGCGGCAATGCTTGTGTGGTTTTGGGCAGGCTCAAGATTCTCTTCTTCCTGCATATCACTCAGATTCCCTACAATGGCAAAGACCGGAGGGATAGTCCATCGCTGGTCCTGCCTATTGTTTATGACATAACCACAAATCTCACACAAATGGCCGAGCGTCGGGAGCAGGTTCAGTCGCCCATGATGACGACGGCGAGTACACTGCTGCGTCGCTTTGCCGAGTACAATGTACAGCCGAATCAATGCTCTCTTTTCCCGGCCATCACGGATCTCCTTACAAATCTGCAACTAAATACAACGGATTTGCCTCCGCCTCAGCCAAATCAGGTCATTGGACCACCAGTTGGAGTTGGTGCTGGTATCGGTGTCGGTGTTGGTGGTGTTGGCGTCGGAGGTGTTGGAGTTGGTGTAGGTGGTGTTGGCGTCGGTGGGGTTGGTGTTGGTGTCGGTGGAGTTGGTGTTGGCGTCGGTGGAGTTGGTGTTGGTGGAGTTGGTGTGGGTGTTGTCGGCTCAAGTCCAAATCCCATGATGCCCATGCAGCAGCTGCAATCGCAGGTCGGGCCCCAAGTTCCCGTTGGACCGGGCGGCTACCCGCAACTGGGGTCAAACCCCGGCGGTCCGCAGTGATGAAGGCGCAAGCGCCGCGTCTCCTCACAACAGCAGTGAGGCGGGCAATCAAAACGGCGGACCAACCAATTTAGTTATTTAACTGCATACACATTTATTTATTAACAAAAGTAAACTGTACAAGAATATCCAAAATTGTTATAACACAGAAAAAAAAAAAAAAAAAAAAACGGAGGTCCGGGCTATCCTCGGTCGTTCCGAAGCTTCTATATCCTTGCAAACTGCTAATTATCAAGTTTGTTTTCAATACTTTAAGAAGTAAATCCTTTTTGCTACTACAACTATTTATTTGGACCGATCGTTCCTATGGAAGAGCTATATGATTTAGTCGTCCGATTCCAAGGTATACATTGCGTGCAGTATAAGTAAAAAAAAAATATAGTATATTTGCAAGGATATAAAAATATTAACAAGTTTAAAGTGCTGCGCTTTGGTATATAATAAATCTACTTACTGTATAATTTCCAACTAATAATTATTTTTCAGCTAAAAAAAAGGTAAAAAAACACAAAATCCTCGATATCTCAGCTCCCCGCAGGACTACTGGAATGTCCTTTGGCCGGAAGATAGTCCTTGATGTTAGAATTTATCTGACATGAATTTCGTCCTGATCCTGCAAAGGACTCCCGAGATATGAGCACTTTTTTGTACAGATAAAAGTCCTTTTTTCTCAGCTGTTTGAAGGACTTTCAAGGATCTTTTGATGCCAATCGAACTTAATCAACAAGGACTTTCTTCTGGTCAAAAGATATCCAGATAGCTCTTAAAATGGCCTAGTTACAAGGATTTATCCGTTTTTGTGACAATATTTATGGCTAACCCCCTTAAAGAAATTAATAGGGATATTTCGATGCATTTTTAGCTCCAACTTCCGTACACCCCAAAAGCATGCTACAGAATTAAGTATAAGCCCAAAAGTATACTACGAAAATAAATTTTCTGCCCAAAAGTATGGTACAAAAATTATTTTCAGCCCAAAAGTGTGCTATGCACACGCTGAAACGCCTAAAAGTATGCAAAAAAAATTAATTTTCAGCTCAAAAGTATGCTACATGAAGCAGCCCAAAAGTATGCTACGCACAAGCTTAAACGCCTAAAAGTATACTAAAATTTATTTTTAGGCCACACAAGCTTAAACGCCTAAAAGTATACTACAAAAATTTATTTTTAGGCCACACAAGCTTAAACGCCTAAAAGTATACTACAAAAATTTATTTTTATGCCACATAAGCTTAAACGCCTAAAAGTATACTACAAAAATTTATTTTTAGGCCACACAAGCTTAAACGCCTAAAAGTATACTACGAAAATTTATTTTTAGGCCACACAAGCTTAAACGCCTAAAAGTATACTACAAAAATTAATTTTTATCGTTTTGAAACACCCATAAATTTGCTACAAAAATTAATTGTTACCTAGATAAAAAATATGAGCCCATTAGAAAAACACACCGCAAAGTTATGCTACAAAAATTTATTTCACAGCAATCTAAAAAATACTACAAATAGAGGTAGATCACAAAAGCGTCGATATCTCAACTCTCCGTAGGACTATCAGAGTGTCCTTTGCACTGATAATAGTTCTCGTTCGTAAGATTTATTTTACATATATTTCGTCCTGATCCTGCAAAGGACTCCCGAGATATGAGCACTCTTCTGTACAGAGTAAAGTCCTTTTTTCTCAGCTGTTTAAAGGACTTTCAAGGGTCTTTTGATACCAATCGAACCTAATCAACAAGGATTTTCTTTTGGCCAAAGGACATCCTGATAGTCCTTAAAGTGACCGAGTTACAACGATTTTTCCGTTTCTGTAACAATATTTATGGCTAAACCCCTTATAGAAATTAATACGGATATTACGATAAAATTATTTTAAGGAATCTCGGAAATTGTTGAATGCAGATAAATTTTGTTGCTCCTGTGGTCTCCAAAAACATGTTATTTTAGAAATCCTGTATATTCCAGAACGAAGTCCGTTAGAAGTCTTTATCGAGAGAATATTAAGCAATCTCTTATTTAACTAACTTCATCCACATTTGTTTATTAACAATTACACCGTATAAGACTATCAAAAATTGTTATATAAGAAACAAAATATACATACATACATATAAAATGCTGAGCTTAGGTACGTAAAAAAGACACTAACTAACTGTACAATTTGCAACTGTGAATGTGAGCAGAATAATTGTGTTTTGTTTTAGTTATCACATGAATTATTGTTTTAGCTTCGCCAGCAAATACCAACCAAAGATAATCAAGTGACTTGAAGAGATTGGAATGGTAAAAAAGGAGTACGAGAAGGATTGAAGTATGGTAGATAATAAACTGGCGAATCTGTGACTAATGCTTTGCACCGAGGTTAATACACTTGGTTGTTTTATAGCCTTGAATACAGAAAGATATAGGGGTTATATCTGATTCCATGGTTGAATATTATTTAAAGGTCTTTAAATAGTTGATAATTGGTAAATAACTACGAAAATGGAGGGAGATTTACCTGACATACATAAAGCATTCATAAAAAATTTTCTGTCAAAGCTATAAAGATCTTCGGCTCGCCGAAGAATTCCCATTTATGTAGATATATATTGTTTAAGTTGATTGTTTTTGGTTTTAATTGGTTGATTTACTGCTGCATTGTTGCAATTTGTGTGCTGTCCATTTGGTGAGTCAGTTCAGTGATGCCCTCCTCCTCCTCAGTGGTCAGATCCACCCAATAGTGCAGTTTCTTGCTTCGTAAATAGCTAGCAGAGTTATCAAACACCACAGTGTCTAAACAAAAAAGAAATTGTAAAATTATTCAAGATATGATAATATTAATCATTGATCATACTAACATGTGGTATTGGGTCGGGTGGTGATGAATCCAACCTCATCCATTTCATTGGAGTAGACAGTGCCCAATGGAATTTCGCTACGTTTCTCACCCGTTTTATCATCCACACTGTAGATACCAAATTTGATGTCATAGTCGATGGTACGAAATTCCCAGGATAGTAATTTCGATTGAGATGGTTCCTCCAGTTGGCCGGTGACCTTAAAATGTAATTTCAACTTATCACCCTTTGGTACTTGGGTCTCAATAAAGTCTTTATCACTTTGCTGAGTGCTTTGATCAATGAATAAATCTTCGGGCAATTTTCCACCCCAAATCATTAATGATTTGCATTGAGGATCACCATGTTTATCGACCAATTGTCCACCCCAGGCCTTAGGAAAATCCTTTGGATCGACGTGAGAGAATAGCTGCTGTTGCCATTTATCGACTCCTGACTTATAAATGATTATCTTGCTGGTGGTATTCTCATCGAGGAACTTTTTCACTATATTAAATGCCACTGAGAACAATTTGGGTGCATTGATAATGTAGCACATTTTAAGCAATTCAGGAAAATTGGCTTCATATTGCTTAACCGATGATATAACACACTCGGCAGCTGGACGCCAGGCATATTGCTTTAGATTCACATCCTGCATATCAAAAAAAACAACCAATTGGCGTGCCTTCCAGCCATGTTTTAAACTTTGATCATATGCTGATTTCATAAATCTTTCAATAAGCAAAACTAAATATTTTTGAAACTCAAAACGTGTCACACAGTGCATCATGCCCCAAATATCAAAATTATAAAATGGGCATGCGAGTACTGTAAATGAAATGAGGAAATTTAAAAAAAATTATGTGATATTTATACTTGAAAAGTATTTAAAAAAGTATTATAAATAATTAATATACAATATAATATATAAATAATTATATACCTGGCGATCCTTCATTATCGTAACCTATTAGGCCATAAGGTAGATATTCTTTTAAAGCTTTCGGTGCATCCCATTTCTCAATATTATCCACATTCCACATGGCTCTGGTTTTTAAACTCTATTTAAATATTTATCTATGAGAATATGTCAAAATATATTATAAATTTATTTTAAAACTAACCGCTCTTAGCATTTTCTCAGCCGCATCGAGATTCCATTTACGTGCTGCAAATTACAAAAAGAAATAACAAAATTTTTTGGTTGTATTTTCTTTATTTTTTTCTTTTAATTAAAAGTTACCTCGTAGCCAGCGTAGAAGAAAGTAATCATCATGGGTATCAACCAGAACATCGCTCATTTGCTTACGGAACTGGAATTAAAAAAAAAAAAAAAAAAAAAACAAAAAGAAACAAAAAAATAATAACCATTAAAAAAAAGAGGTCTTATAAAAATGGTTTCTCAAACATAAAAGTATTTCAAATTGTAAGCGTATATCTTAAATAATCGATAACAACTAATTGCTAATATTTTGAGAACATTATTTTTATATGCAAAATATATACTTATACATATATTTATAATGGATTAAATCTAAATTAAACATTTATTTGCCGATTGATCTTTGTGGGTTAATTTCACTAATAAAACCAGGCAAAATGTTTACCCAAATACCTTTCGATTTAATCTATATAACTGGTGGATTGGTTGGTGCTATTATTGAAGGTCTTGTGACTGTGTAAGATTATCTTTATGGTTTTATGTTATATATGTATATATATAGAGATTTCACTTTGTTGTCTTTAATTGCTGTTAAATTTAATGACCTTGTGGCAATGCCAAATTATTTGATTTGATTTTCTAAGAAATAATAGGGCATATTCTAATAGTCAAATTGAAATTTGTTTTAATCGATTTATCATCTCTGATTTTTGAGTTATTATATAAAATTTTGATCATCTTTTTAGATATTATTCATTAACTTATATATTATTCATTTAGTTGAATTCAAATGCAATTAATATAATTTTAATCACTTAATTGCAACTCGTGCCGCTGTCTGTGACTGCCTTTGGATGGCTTATCAAATGAGTTGTTGCTGACTCATGCCACATTTAAAACTTGGTTTGGCTTTTAGCTAGTTGAAAAACAACAACAATAACAGCAGCAACAACAACAATAACACTTTGATTTCAATAACAAGGCCGCCTTGAATACAAACACACAACACAGCTACAACAACAAAAATAACCACTTGGCCGTTTAGTTTATTTGTTAATGATATTTCTGTTAGTTGTTGTTGTTATTATATCGTTGTAGCAGTAGCAGTAGAGAGGGTCCGATCGGTCTCCCCTCCCAGTCACCCCCTCCTATCACATGGGTGAGGGACAAGTGAATTGCAGTCTTTTTCGGCTGGTTCATTAGCGTTGCGTTAACCAACCAACTGACTGATTATTGTTTTTTGATTATTCAAACTTCCTCATAACCGAAAAACTTTAAAGCCAAAAACTTATTTTCATTTCGTTTTCTTATGGCTTGTTGTGTCTGCGTGTGTGTGTGTGTACTTGCCTATCGTTGACTTTGCTTTGTTGTTCTTTCGTTTTCAATGGATGACTTTGAAACCTGCAACTTGACTGTGTTTTTAAGTAGTTCCCAACACACACACACACACTAACACACAAATATACATATGTATACTGCATACATATGTACATATATAAATATAATATTTATTAATATTTGTTTACCTAAAACGGTAAATATATACATATATATATATACATAGTTAATACGTGTCCACTACTTTCAAAATACTGAAATTAATTGCAGGTAATATAACATTATCCTCTTTATAGGGTAACCAATTGTCTACGTGATCTCAATTGTTTTAAGTTTTTTAAATGTTAATGAAAATAAAGGTCAAGGGTTATTTCTTTGCTACACTACGAACAAGAATTTTTTGATTATATTTCGATCAGAAGAATATAGTCCAATTTTGTTCAATCGATTTCAAATTAAATTCATGGGAGAAAAATTCTTCTTTATTTACTATTTGTGATTTTCTATTTATCACAAATAATTTTCTTTTATTTCTATTTAAATAGAATGTCAAAAAGCAAATAGAAAATTGTATAATAAAAATTCTATAATATCAATATAATCAATCAATATAGCCTCTATATACTATTAATCAACTAAGTCGCATTTATTTTTTTTAAACTTATATTAAAAATTCCAAGAAATGGGAAAGGTGTGACAAGTTCGAAGTTTCGAACAGGTTAATTCGTACAAAAAATATTTAATTATTGATTAAATATCAATAAAGTTACGACAAAATGATAAATTTCTTTTCTCCATTTTTTTTTTTGACTTTTACTAAACTCTTGAGTTGATGTGATTTTGGGGTAATTCCAAAAAAAGAAGAAAAAAAGAAACCAGTTCTCGTTTTTATTTTCTTTTCTTTTTTTTTTTTCTATTTATATTTTCAAAATTTATGCAAACACTTCAAACTGAATCAAGTTTCTATCATAATGATGTGTTGGCTGTAGTAGTCAGAACTGATTTATTATTATGCACACACACAAAGTTCAGAATGTATATACATACATACATACTTGCATTATATATACATACAATTATACATATATATGTATATATATATATGTAGGGTTTAGAGTTCGTTTTGCATGATTTCATTTTATAGTGAGAGAGTTGTGACAATATCGCCAAGCTTTTGTGTTATTTATATCTAGAATACTTATTAATTATAATTGCAATTATTTACCCATGAAATTAAGCTTTACTTATAGGCAATTAAAAAAAATAATGGAAACAAAGGAAGTTATATCGTGTGGAGGGGGCTGGAGTTGTGAGGGAAGTTGATGGGGTCCGTGCTGAACAATCAGAGGGCAGCTAAAGTGCTTAACTTTTAAGTACCAGAAAAGTGTCATTACACCGAAATAGGAAATTCTACTCAAGGTGGAACCGGTTGATTTGCTTATTCAATTTCATACCCTCTAATTTATTTAATAAATGGGTGTATTAGGCTTGGCGTATCTCTGACAATTCATTTTTCAGTATTATCTAAATATTTAATAAGAATAATATATTCTTTATAAACCTATTGAGGGAAAAATCGGCTTACCAATTAAATGGCGGATATATCTCTCCTATAATACATACATATATCTATATTTGTATAAAGGGTATCAAATAGTCAATCTTACCATTACCTAACATATGGGACGTTTTTCTAAAAATTTTTGTGGGTCACACATGTGCAACCTCCTCCTGCCTGTTGCCGGCTGATATTTTATTGTAGGCGTGGCAGTTTCCATTTCGATTTCGCAAACGTGGTAAGTTGTTTCTTTTTTTTTTTTTTTTTGTATAAATTTTTGTTTTGCTACAACAGCCAAGAACAAAACCAACAATGCGAAAAAAAAACAACAAATTACGCGAGCAATGGCCAGAACAAGTTGTTGTTGTTTTTGCTTTTGTTGTATCTGTGCGAATTGCCTCAGAATGGGGCTATTGACCAGAGAGCGGGGCACAGTGTGCTTAAATCTGATCAAAAAGTAAAATCGTTTTTAGTTTTACCATATGGAAATTAACCAACACGCCTCAATGATTTTGGCCTCAAAAAATCGATTGCAATGGCTCAATAAATCATATTGCCAAAAAAAAAAAAAAAGACCAACAATAATTAAACCAAAATACATACGTATGTACATACGTATGTATATATACATACATAGATACTAAGTATATGCATAAAGATAATTCATTTCCGTATGATAAACGGAATTTAATGTTACCATTTGGATGAGCTGTTGGCAGTCATTAAGATATTCTACTATTAGTCATAGTTCATTTAACAAAACAAAAGGTTCGTTCATTGATCTTTAAAGATTTATGAATATAAATTAATGAACTTGAAAGAGAGTTTTTTTTTTTATAATTAACCCCATTTAAACAGAAATCGTAAAGGGATTTCTCAAGAAATTAAAATCAAAAGTATCATAAAATTACATACGTATCTTATAGATACAATATAATGAGCGCCTCGTGGATTTTAAATCCATCAGAAGATATTTACATATAATAAAGTTATCGTTCGATAACCCTAAAAACTCTACAACAAACTCTTAAATATACATTTTTATATAAATTATCTTAAAAGATTAAAGAAATTAGATCCTAATAATTGAAATTATACGAATTATTTTTCATTTATTAACTTTTTTATAAGAATGTGGAATTAAAATATGTAGATTGATAGCTAAAAGATCATTTTACTTTAATAACGTTCATTTTTTCGAATTCTTATCTGAAATTATATTTGTGAAAATTTTTCCGTTTTGTGTAACTAAATAAATAAACTTTTCAACTATGTATTTGTAAAACAAACACTTTATCTTTGTCCAATTTTTGCAATTTCGTATTTTATAAATTTTATTTGCATATCTAATCTTATTTACATTTTAAAGTTCGTTTATTATATTTATCATTAATGTTTTCTTATCGTTGAGAACACAGTGCCCAGAAGTTGTTTACAATATGAAACCAGAATTTGTATTCAAAATATCGACTATTAGATATCCTGCATAAAGCAGAAATTTAAACATTTCTTTTGATTTGTCTGTTAATAAAATATTATCATCTTACTTTTAGGATTTCATAAAAATTTGTTCAACAAATTGAAATGTAATTTAAATTTCTTATTTGTTTTCTATTCTAGCTAATAAAATTTATATACTTTTAGACTATACGCTTAAAGGGTACATAGAGAGAGAGAGAGAGAGAGAGCAGGAGAGATATACCAAAACTAAGTCAATGGGATGAATCTCTTTGCTCTACTCTCGACAATTCTCTTACCTGTTCCAGTGTTTGGCGCTGCTCAGCGCTGATTTCGGGCAGTGGACCGGACATTATTTTGATATCTTTTGTCTATTTATTTAAGCGGCGTTTAAATTGTTGCCAATATTATTTATATTGCCTTTTTTGGCACACAAAAACCAAAAGAAATAGGGGAAAAAAAAGATAGCAAAAGAAAGGCAAATTGATTTTCTTTTTCGTCGCTTTTTCACACGCAAAATTTAGTTTTTGTTTTGTTTTTTTTACTTTTTTTTTTTGCCTTTTTTGGGTTTTGTTTGCTATGTTTTGCGTTTTTTCGTCTTAAATTTATAACCGAAAATAATAACAATAAAAACTTTCTACTATTATTTAGTTGTTTGTTGCCGTTAGCTGAACATTTTGAACGTAATTAATGTAAATTTTGTATACGGGTATCTATCTACTTTTTAGTGAAGCTTTCTGTTTTGTTTTCAAACTTCTGTCGGACCGAGAAGGGTAATAATAACAATAATAATAATTATTATTTAACAACCCAAAACTGCACATGCAACACGCACATAAAACACTAAAAAACATACACACTTTTAAATGTACATATAAAAAAAAAATACGATGGCAATTTGTTTGTCAACTTTTTAACTTTTAGAATTGAATTTTTTTTTTTTTTTTTTTTTAGCGTTGTGATAACCCCGGATACAAGATACGCAAATGCCGCTCAATACATTAAGCCCGACTCCGTCGCTTCAACGTTGCATTCGCTTTGAGTGCGGAGACCAAACTGGCGCATACTTGATGAGCCAGCGGTACTTAAGTCTTGAGCGGTGCCAAACGAAAACGAGAGAGAGAGAAACAATGCCGGCGCTCCAGTTTAATAAAAAGAGAAAAAGAGTGAGAGAGAGGGAGGCAAGCGAGAGATATGCAAAATGCTAAGATAAAGCCGGCTCTCTCGTTCGACAGAGAAACACAAAACAGAGAGGGAGAGAGAGCAGACTACAGAAAGAGAGAGAGAAAAATTCACAAGGTGCACTTATGCTAACTTACAGGTGCTCTAACAAAATCTATTATATTATATTATATTATATATATTATAATCGCAAAGGGTACCGCGCATTTAATAAGGTAGGTTAAACGACAGACAAAGACAGAAGAAAACCGATAAGAAGCTTCGAATAGAGACAGAGTGCATATGTGGAAAATTCTTTGTGCAATTCAAATGTGAATTTATATGAGATAAGATTTAAAATATTGTACCATAAAAGATTGTGCAGAAATACATAATCTAGCTATAATTTTAGCATATTGTAGTTCGATCCAGGTTGTTTCCATGCAATTGTAAAAATCTTAGATCAATATACTGATCAGTAATTGGTTTACTTCCTTTTCAAATATAAGGCCAAAATGAATATGCTTTTGCTTAAGAGTATAGATATATATCTACATACATATATACTAATACTATATCGGTTAGATGGTTAAACATTGTTTCTAGTTCAAATGAAGACGAAATTGAGGACAGTTCTGAGAAGAATTCAGATTCAGTCAATAGAATTTTTAACATTCTCGCAGATTTGGCGATATGCTAAATTAGAGAATTTTCAATGTATGTTCATTAAATTAAAGTTAATTATACCACTGAACATTCCATGAAGTGTTGAAACTATATTGATGACCAGTTGGTTGAAAACTTTTGCCAAATCAAAATTTGATTGAAAACTTCTTATTTAAGAGTCGAAATATAAAGCAAAGATTAAACATATGTAGCGATATTGTATATTATTCAGTTTTGTTATAAACTGTATTATCAAACAGCGATTGCAATTTATTATTGATATATTTTTTTTGTTTCTTTTGAAACAATTGCACCATTTTGAAGTGGTCTCTTATCAAAATTGGTTGTTTTGAGTTCTATTGTTTATTTTTTGCATGTTTCATATAAATAAACAAATGTTTGACTAGATAAGATAGGCGCTGGTGGATTAAACGAGCACAAGTACTTGATTAGTACTAAGAAGAAATTTACATTGGAAGAATTAAGAAATTTGATTAGACGATTATCGAAATATTAAGTGTATAAATAAAAATAGTTATCTGATTTGTTGATTCCATAAATTATGATTGATTAAACAAAAATATTTTAACTGTTGGAAAAAAAAACGGCCGAAACTATTTTTTATTCGAATTCAATAAAGGAAGGATAACTGCGGATAACACAACGGATTTTATCCGCGCTGGCTTAATCTGGAAGACGCCCTCTGTTGTTGGAATTTTAATTACCCCTCAGCGCTCTCTACACTAGACGTTTGCTAGTACACTGGCGCTATGTGCCAGAGCCAAGCAAATGGCGCCACAAGCGATTTATGAAGTTGCCGCGAAATTTAAATGTAGATTTCCTATCTGAGATAATTTAAAATGGAAAAAAGTTTTCAAATTCATTGAAAATTTCCATTCGCTAAAAAAGCTAATAAGAAATTTGTCAGTTGATTTTTTTCACACTTTCTTCATTAATTTATTGAGGAAACGAGGCCATTCTAAGTGCTCCCAAAAATATCCTGTGGATAATTTAACGACTGTTTGCTACAAGTCCGAAAAATGTTTTCAATATTTTTATAGTCATTCACATGAGGTGTGAAAAATTTCAATTGATTTGTGTGTTTGCACTGGCGAATAAAATGCTGAATGAACTGAAATCCCTCCAATAGGGAGGAGGTAAATTGAGATTAATATTGCGGAGGCGAAGGAGATTCCATCTCCTGGCTTCTTGTTGCCGGTTGCTCTACTTGCGCTACTTGCTGGTTGCTGGTGGTTGCCATTGTCTTTGCATATGGGAAGCGTTCGTTCGCGGGCCATCATCAAGTTAAGAGCGTTCAAATTTACTACTTTTGCGTCACAACCGGCTGGGAGCAAAATCGCAAAAACTTAATAATTCAAAAATACTTATTGAAAAATAAGTTATCTCTTGTTTATGAAAACAAACAATTTGGCCAAAAACAAGAGCATTGCCAAGACCAAAAAATTCAAAAACCAATACCAAAATCAAGACCCAATCCTATATTAAACCAACTAACTAGGTGGCTAGGCCAACTCAAATTTTACCGACACATGATAGGCATAAAATTTTATGAATATGTTGAAAATTCTCAAATTGACCAATTAGGCAGATATTTTAATGCAATTTGTCGACGTCAATCAGAAAAATTAATGATATTGTTGTTGGGATCATTGAAAATTGAGAATACATTTTATATGAGAATCGAATCATGTGATTCCTTTCATAGTAATGATATTTAAAACAAAGACCCAACGGGATCCAAATTGATAAGTAGTGTGTAAAATGAAGCGTTGATTTTATTATATCAACACCAACAAGTTATAAAACCAAAGATTATGGCAATTTAAACGGTTTTGTGGAATATACGTATATGTATATACATACATATATGCATGTATATCTTTTTGTTTTTTTTTTTTTTTGTTTTTGATTTTGAGTCTATTTTATCATAGTGCTGAGATCTTGTATCATCGCCCGATATCAATTGAATATGTTGTTTTAAATGTAAAATATTTGATTTCCAACTAACACATTATATATATTATTCAACATTTTTAGTTCTAGTTATTTTAGTTATTTTTTTAGTTTTGTATAGTCAGATTGAATTGTTGGCTCTTCTACTGCGAATTGATCAA
The DNA here is from genome assembly GCA_037075365.1 of Drosophila emarginata. Classification (NCBI taxonomy): domain Eukaryota; kingdom Metazoa; phylum Arthropoda; class Insecta; order Diptera; family Drosophilidae; genus Drosophila; species Drosophila emarginata. The sequence goes on from JBAMCD010000296.1 coordinate 7,954,624, forward strand.
TTATCGATATGCCGATTTGCTGGACTCAAATTAATTTCTTTCCTTTTTAAGTTGATCAAAACAAACTATCGCAATGATGCCCATTAATTTGTAGTTCTTCCTAGTAGAACATCAACATCAAACACTAATCGAAACAAGAAAAAAACAAAATACTAGAACTAAACTTTATTATTATTTTTTTCTTTTTCTTTTTGTGTGATGTACTTTTCAGCACTTTTATGCCCTCTTCAGGTAATTCTTTGGGCGTCGTGGGGGCGTAGTAAAAACAAAACGCAATTCCCCTTAAATACAAATAAATAAAAGTTCCATCAGACAAAAGACGCAATCTCGTAAAGAGTCCGAAATCCCGTGGTGGCGTTGGTATCAACTCAATCAGCCGAAACATTTTTGCTTGATATTCTTTCGCCACTTTGCACTTGAAATTGACCGCCCATCGCGAGAGAGTGAGATGGAGGGAGACATACAGAGTGAGGGAGAGAGAGTGAGAGCAAGATAGAGAGATGAAGAGAGTGAAGGATTTATGTGGCGGCTTGTGACGTCACATGCAAATGATGATGCATTTAGTTTTTCCAAAAAGCACCACAAAATTAAATTTCCCCCCCTCTTTCTTTTCCCCCCTCACCGTCTATCGTTTTCAACACAAATATACACCTTATCTGGATTTGATCCTAATGAGAAGAAGTGACGTTAGCGCCACCTAGAGGGGGCACACGCCTACGATTTTCATCGTTTGCGGTTTACCGTTTGTTTGTGACGTCATTCCTACATTTCGTCGTTTCCGATAACCGTCGTGTGGCCCCCCTCGTAAAATTTCTTATACTATTGCTTTTTTTCTGTTTTTTTTTTTTTTATTTTTTGTATGTTTGTTTTTTTTTTTGGTTTATTGTTTTTGCCTGTTCTTTTTTGCATCTCTTGCCCTGGGTAAACTGAATAATCGAGAAACTAAGTCTATTTTCGGATGATTGCACGAGATTTTAAGTTTATTTCCTATGGCCGGGCAGATAAACAAACAAGATGAACAAGATGAAAATGAGAAGAATGATCACTTAATAATTATATCTACCATGACGAAGGAGGAGGGCAGATCTAAAGTATTATTATTGTGTCTTACATATGTCTATATGTATGTATGTATGTATATACATATGTGTATATGTACAGGAAAGCATACAAAATTATTGAATAGGATAGATCGGTGATATTGTTGCTATGAATCGCTGATATCTGAAAGTAGGGGGAGGTCAGTGCGTTAAATGATTTGCAATTTATTGCAAAATGTAAACTTTTTGGTTAAAAAAAAAAAAATAAAAACCCCTTTTCCCACCACATCCACAATCTATAATATTGATTCACATATCAGAAATGGAATGAACTTTCCAAAATGAAATTTCGTAGAATACGGTGAAAACTTTTGACGAAGACTTTTTTTGATTAACGAGTTCCCTGAACTTAATTCCTTTTTTTTCAAGAATTTAGTTTATTTAATGTGAATTGAATATGACTAAAAGGCCATTTGATTAAGTGAGAAATGGTTTCATAGAATTGAATAATTATTTCGATTTTGAAATGAATCAAACACAATTTTTTTTCATTTGGTAAAAAAAAAAAAACATTTTAGGTGGCAACTCCTTTTGTCGTTTCCCTTTTAATTTCTCTTCACTTCTCTTGAGCACGTGTTCTGGCATTTAAGCAAAGGATCGACGGCTGCAGTTGCTTAGTCCTCCCCTATGCATTCCAACGACAGGGATACTTGCCATCTCATGGTGCGTGCAGTTGAGCCTAATCCGTGGGTTAGTTGACCCCAATTTTCCTTATACTCACACTCACACACAGATACACATACACATACACAGACACAGACAGTATATGTGCCACATTCATTCTACTTATATGACTAATCGCTGCCTTGGCATTATCCTGTTTGGCAACCCCTGGACAGAAAAAGGAGAACTGTTGCTCTCAACCATTAAAACGGAGGGCGCACAAATGTGAAATAATGTTGAATGTGTCCAGAATGATTTGGCGGATTTTTGTTGCTTCCTGCATTTTGCTTTTGCTTTTGCTTTTGACAAACAAATTAATAAGAGAAAACGAGGGCTGGGCCCGGGACGTGCCCCTTTTGTATTACCCCCCCCCCCCCCCCCCCCCCTCTCTCTCCCTCCATCCACCTCCCCAAGCCATCTATTATTCTCTCCTTCAACGGTCTCAACGTTATGTAGTTGTTGTGGTCATAATACGCGTAATTTTCCTTTTGTAAGCTTTCTCGATCTATGATTCCCAGGCAGCACGACAGGCAACATGCGTCCGTCCAATTCGTCCACCCCTTCAATTTCAATTTCAATGTCGTTGTCCTTGGTTGCTCGCTCTTCGACATAATGACTTTTGATTACTGCGCCATTAGGAGATTTTGTTTGTATGTGGAGGGGGAGGTGGAATAGAAGCAGCAGAGTTTCTTTCTCTTGACTGGCATGGAATATCCCTCCTTGTACATCTGTTTCATTTCTTTTCTTTTTTTCATTTGAAAGAGAGCTCAAGCTTGGATTTGGGTTTGGCCATGACCATGCCCGGCAGGATGTCCATGTTGCTCTTGGTCACAGTAATCGATGAGGGGGAAATGGGTTGGGGGGATGGTTGGGTAATCGTTTGGATAATTCGTGTACATTCAGTAACAAAATGGGAAAATTTTCTTTCAACTTACCGTTAACAGTAGCTGCTGACTAAAAAATCCAGATGAAAAAACAACAAATCGTTATCCTCAAAGCCGGAAATCCTTCAATCCTTTTTGAAAAGTTCTAAAATGGGAAATAATATATTTATTAATGATTAAATAAATCGCATTCTTCTAAATTTCTAATATTCTATTAAATTATCATTTACAAATGTAATCTAATATAATAAAAGGGATTTTTAAAAAATATTCTGAATCAAAACGAAGAAATTAAACAAATATTTGTATTTTAATTTTCTTAAAGGTTAAAGTTAAAAATTTAGTTGTTTTTTTTTTTTTTTAATTTTACTGACATTATTTCTGAGAGGACTATAAATTAATGATCGAAAAATAAGCTATAATTGGAATTAGAATTGTGCATAGTTTGGGATTAATCGGATTAAAGACATTTTAGAAATGTTGACTAACGGACTTCGAATAAATTTATTGAACAAAAATCGATTAGAAATTAAAAGATTGATCGAATTATTCTTGCAATGAATTAAATTTTTGGACGGTTATTCCAATTATTTTGGTTAGATGTGTTTTTATTTGTTATATTGTCAAATGTTTAAACTTTAAAGTGTTGTCTGTACTTCAATTACTGATGCCACGCCTCCCATTAAATTGAATATATGTGTGTATGTATTTACGAGTATCCGCCTCACTTTTAACTCAATTGCGTTTTACTAAGCGCCTGTCCTTCTGTTTGCCATAACCATGCCACTTTTGGTCTGCCGCCTAACGCCGCATTATCCCGCTTTTCCTATCCATGAAGTTCATTTTCCACGAATTGTTTATGGTATTTGTTGCGCATTCTTTGCATAATTTGATGGCCTTGTCAAATGGTAGAGAGAGAGAGAGAGAAAATGAAGCAAAATGGTTAACAGAAGGCAACCGAAGGGAGAGAATATTAAGCCCGAGTTCTATCATTATAAATTAAACAAGTTTTTCAATAAACTGCACAAGTTGCGTATACGCAGCGTATACAGAGTAACTACAATTGCCATTGTCTGTGTGTGTGTGTGTGTGTGTGGCATAGTTATTTATGTAAGACCAAAGGTGGCAGGTGGCAAGTTAAGCATAGAAAAAGCATTTGTTATGTGCTTCAATACAAGTTATATATGTACAATGCATATATATATATACATATACATATATATATATCTATTCTTATCCATTTACAGACTTTTACCTTTGACTTTTCCTATGCCATTTCTATCTTTTTTTTCACCTTTTTTCTATTTATTCTTTGTAATGTTCTTTGTTACCTGTTTGAGCTGTCTTTAGCAGTTCTTAATGCTTAATTCTGTTTTTGTTATGTGCATCCATTTTTGGCGTAACTTTAGTCTAAAACTTTTCTCCACTGGTAACCAAAAAGTTTTCCCTATCTCTCTTGCAGTCACCCTCCCTTCCTGCTCCTACTCCGTGTCTCTGCTCAGGTGTCAAAATCAATTTTTAGCGCTTGCGATAAAAACACGCAAACAACAAACTGATTCTGAAACTGAATCTAAAACTTATTGTTTTGCTTCGTTTTTCTTTTTACTTTTACTTTTTTTTTTTTGTTCTTTTGCCAGGCAAGGAAAATGCTAATTATCGTAAAGATTTCTTCTATCTGCTTAGTGGAAAACACTTGGCCAAAGTTGTTTGGTCTTTTGGCCTCTTTCTCTTGTTGAGAAAAAGTGTTATTTCCCCTGACAATTTTCTAATTAAAAGCGACATTTTCAATTTCAATGCAAAAGTCAAAGATGCAAGTGCAACAATTAATTAGTTTTTGTGCATTTAAACATCCATACATTCATATCCATCTGTCCATCAATCAATGTCTCAATCAATTATGCGGGTTTTGCATTGTTGTCCAAACACACACACACACACACGCACACACACAAGTTGCAGACACTTCAAGTTTCAATCAAATAGGTTTTACTTGTTAATTAAAATGTAATTTTTCATAATCTCCTCCAAACCGAATGTAATTATCAAACAAGCAAAGATTTTCGTTAATTAAATATGAAAATTGAACTTGGTATAAAAGAGATTAAAATCCTATAATACCCTATTGATGTGTGTAAATACATATATACAGATATAGTACAAGCAAAGCCACAATGAAATAAGTTCTTAAATTACATTGTTATTACAAAAGTCTCTTTAAAATTTCATAATTGTCAGCAAATATATATAAAAGAATATATAAAGATATATAGCACGAAATATATAAAGAAATTTGAAATTAATTAATATTTTGCAGTGTTTATTTATTATACAATTTTTTTTCTTTTTTAAAAATGGCTTTAAATTGTAGTTAGGACCTTGTTAACTCAATGTCACGTTCATAATTCGATGTTTTAAGAAATAATGTGCATAAATATATGTATTAAGCCATAAAAAACAATAAGTTACACTTTTAGTATGGTTTGTGTTTAATTTGCTGTTTCTATTTTATTCAAAATTTGAATTTATTAAGTACTGATCTTGATTGGCAAATTGAAATATTTTCTAAGAAAACACTTTAAAATATTTAAGTAATTAAATGTATTTTATAAAAATGCGAACTTTGCCACTTTATATATAAATCAAATAAGATTTGTAAATAGAATTTTTTGAATCAATTTTTGAATGAAAAATGAATAGAAAAGATTAAGAAAAGATAGGTTTATTATGAACAAAGGTTTGGATGTTGCTTCATTTGTTATGAATTTCGATCTTTGATTAAATCATCATAAATATGGATATAGCCTGTGTCAACTGAAGCAGTTTGCAATTAGACTCAAGTTGATATACATGTCATTCATGTCAATGACAAATCAAATCCTTCAAAAACACTACTACCACCACTTTGGGATAATACTTTTATGGTAGAGTGGAAACCACCTGCCCGCATTTTGTGAAACCGAAATACACAAATCACACCTTGTGTCCTTTTACCTACCCCATCCCCATTCGCATCGGTGCAAATGTCCTTTATTTGTTCTATATGTATTTCTTCTTTCCCTTTTGCTGCCGTTGCCGCTTGGCATTGGCATTGGCGTAGCTGCTTTTCTTTGGCTTGCGGCTGCCATTTGTAGACATCTTGGCAAACAAAGTCCTTGGCACACACACACACACACACACACATACACACACATGGTTGCCTGTTTTATGCTATCAAACTCAATCGGCAATCGGAAATCTTGCAATGCATGCCAGGGATCTGTTTGTGAACAACTCAAATTACCATTTCGATTCAGTTTTAATGAGATTTGGCCGCTTTCATCTGGCACTGCAAGGATGCGCCAGGATGGCAGGCAGGCTGGCTGACTGGCACGAGTTATGGGGTTTTGTAATATCGTTTTTCCGCTCGTTAGTCCTGCCAGCTGAGACTTGTTCCTTTAGACCAAGAAGATGGTTATTATTTTGTGCATTCTTGTACAGTGGTTTGTCCTTATCCTTATACTAAGCACTCTCCTCCCATCTCATAGCTTTTTTTCCTTTCTTATTATTTTTTTTGCTTTATTTATCGAGTAGTCTACATCTTGGTAGAAATGTGGCTGTTTCCATTTGTTGGTCAACTCTACAACAACTCGTCGATTATCCTGCAACTGTGGCCGACAGGTTAAACAAGAGTTTGGAGCAAGTAGTAAGATCTCTGGTCCTTGGCTGTTCTGCTGATGGTGGTGCTATTGGTGCTATTGTAGCTGCCAGTTGGCCATAAAAAATCAGTGAACCAATTAATGCAGTACAGCGATTCATACCCTTGGCAGGATGTTGAGCTCATTGTCCATTGTCCTTGTTGCCATTGCTTCTTGTTGCCTGCTGTCGTTGTTGTTGCCGTTGTTGTTGTTGCCCCTCATGCGCGTGCCTGACCCGATAATGCCGCCAAATGTTTTCCTCGCTGAGCATTAAACACACTTTGCGCCCCAGGATAAATACGGAGGGAGTACTGCCAGGGGCAGGACAAAAAATGTTGTATAAAAGGAAGCAGCGCTTCATTTGGCTTGGACAAGAAATAAAAAAAAAGAAAAGAAAAAAACAACAACAAAAGGGCATACAGTGAAGATTCTATACAAACGAACGGCTAGCCATAAAAATTAAAATAAACTTAACAGAATCGAAATGAAGGTTTACAAAAGATCCGCTGCAAGTCAATTAGTTCTTAAAGAAAGTTTTAAACGTGGGAAAATAAATTTCAGAGAAAGATATTAATGAAATATAATTTTTATATTTCATAAACGGCATAAAATATATAAAATTTCATTAGTAAAAATCATTCCTTTCTCAGTTTACTAAGTCCTAATAATTTCAATCGGAAAAAATCATAATTATTCGAAAGAAGAAACTGACAAAAAAAACACATTTAATAACAATTATTAAATTAAAAATACTTAATTAAAATTAAAAAATATTATTTGTCTTTTGAATACGAATATGTTTGATTTTTATTACACTTTCAGCTGATTTTTTGTTGTATAAATGAAAACCCAAAACTGAAATCTATAACATAATTTTTTGATTTCATATTGAATAGATATACCATAATAAACTTAGAAATTTTTGGTATATATGTAGATAACCATTTAACGTTGAGTTACATTTTTACATTTATAGTTATAGCTTGTGTTCACTGTACACCTTTTCTTACCCCACACCACACTTAATGGCCCTGCTTCTTCTACGTCTGCCACTTGTTCCGGTGTCGAGTTGCACACGCGGTGGCAGCGGTGGCGGTGGCGGCGGCGGCGGCCTCAATTCGAAATCGTCTGCCCTTTCACCAGAGAGTGCCAGGTCCTACTATGGTCGTCTGGTTGTTCGTCTGTTTCCTCCTCATTTAGTCCAGGTGCACACATATGTGTATAAGGATACTGTTTCCATCTCTCTTACTCTCTCTAACTATCCTACTCGGTCTCTCTCTCTCTGTCTTTTTATTTCTTTGCCTTAAATGAATTGTGTTGAAAATGTTGGTTTATTGATTTGTAAGTCGAAATTTAATTGAAAATCAGCCCCGACCCTCTTCTCCACCTCTTTTATCCATAACCCGTATCCTTTATGGTTTATATTTTGTTGCTTGAATGGGTGGATAAGATTGGGCAGTTGATAGTTGGGTAGGAGGTAAGGATTTATAAGGCGAGGTCAGATTCTGACCAGCTGATAGTGGTCGGTCTCATATTTTGTGGTGCACTAATTAGAAAGTGAGCTGGCCAAAAAACTAAACCAAAAAAAAAAAAAGCGAGAAATGAAAACTGTTTAGCACGGCAAGTTTCCCCATTGAAAAAGCCACACACACACACACACACACCACTTGCACATACAAGCGCAAGTGTAAAATTGCAAGGCTTGGCTCTAAAATCTAATTACTTGAGTGGAAGATAGCGGGGATAGTGGCAAGATAAAGGGATGGTTAGAGGATTTTTAGAGGGGCCAACCAATGCGCAATATTCGTCCTTATCTCAGTATAGAACACAGGTCAGTGGGCAGCAGGTGAATGAAGCATATGATTTAGAAATTTATGAACCAAGCGAAATTAATATCATACTCTTAATTGGATTTGCTCATTGTGCTCTACTGCCTTCAGTTGGAGAAAGAAAAAACATAAGGAAAATCCTTAAATTAATATTATTTTATCATAACAATTGTACATTTGTACAAACAGATAGAAGAAAACATTTAGTTTCTTTGTATTAAACCAAATTGATTGAAGCACTAAAATGTTGTGAAATTTCATTTAGAATAATTGCTACTAAATTTTAGAAAATCTGTTCAAAAAAGGGTAATTCCATGACATTTATTGCATATTAAAATACAAGATGAACTTGCATTATTAATTTTGTTGTAAAAGTTTTTGTTTATCAGCTGGGACAAACAAATTTTCAACAAATTAGCACAAAACTATATTGATTTGAAATAATAAATATTAAATTAAATGATTAAATTGGTGTTTTGGTTCTTCTAATCAGAACGGCCGAAATGATTGCAGGATATATACTTTTTATATATCATATTTTTATTAGTGTCATGCTGTGTCATTACAAAAATTTTTCAAAAATTATTATTCAAAAGTATATGAAAATAATCTTATAATTTATCAAGTTTTGCGACCTTTTTGAGTGTCATGAAACTTTTAGTTTTAAGACAGATTCACGTCAGGTATTAGATTAAGAAATTATTTTATTTAAGTAGTTTGTCAACTAAAAATTCCCTTAAAAAATACATACAATGTATTTTACACTTTACCTCAAATTTTACTTTATCTAGATATTTAATAGAACTCGTGTTACTATCAAGTATGTTAATTTTAAATAATTTCCATCTGTCTAAGTCTATTTTCATCCCCATTGGCAGCAAGTGGCATAGACCACTTGTCATTCTTGTACTTTGCCCCTTGCTAGATGAAACCTTTGCTCTAGTAATAATAATAAAATAAAATGAATAATAAAACAAAGATCAAATTCAATGGAAGTTGTGTGCCTTCTCAAAGGAATAATAAATCTTGAAAAACTATTTAAATGGTATTTAACCTCACGAAAACAAAACACATCGGGCGCACGAATAAATGAATGAATATATTTTTATTTTTGAATAGATGGAAGGGCCCCCCTTCTTATACGTAGCATCACATCCGATATGAATGCCTTCCTGCTTTTGCGCACGCGTGCCCCGATTTACTGAAGAAACATCTGCCCCGGGCAAAAACTAACAGAGATTTGCCCCTCTCAATCAGTGCGCTTCCTGTCAGGACAGGACACGATAACATGTGTGTGTGTGCCTGTGTGTGTGTGTGTGTGTGTGTGTGTATGCACAGTCAGGGAAGGAGAGTTTTATGGTTGAGAGTGAGGACGAGTCCTTTTTGTATATTATTGAGGATTTGCGCGTGCTGCTAATGCAGATGCGCAAAGTAAAGGCACACACACACACACACAATTTTGAGGGATACTCTATATACATATTGAAATAATGATCATCAAATTTGCACATGCATTTGCTGGTGAAAATGATCGCCACCCGAGTCCAATTTGCAGTCAAAGGATTTCTTTGGAACTATTAAGGAATGCTCACTATAAGTAAAAGAATGATGATAATATACAAAAGGACATCTGCCTGGGTGGTTTTCTATATTCCATTTAAGCCGTTTACCATCAAAGTTGCACTTAATCAGTGTTAACAAGGAGCCAAACAAGCAACACCAGCAGTGGCAGGGGCAGTTGAAAAGGAGTTGAAATAACAGCAGTTGGTGGAGTACGTGACTGGGAGGAGAACATGTCCCGTCACAGCCATTAGCAGGACGAAACAAAACATCAGCGATGAAAGCTGAGCTAAACTGAGACGAGACGAGACAAAACGAGGTAACCCGGTAAGCACTTTTTCGAGTGCTAGGGCAGGAATCAGCTTAATCCAAACATGCACACGTACCGCGTTCCGTTCCGTTTCGTTTTGTTCCATCATCCAACTTTTACATCTACTTTAACTCATACTCCGACTGCTGCTCCATTTCGTCACTCGTTTTTGCCCCTTGAGCAACTCGTTATCGCATAGCCATATCGCTTATTACCCCACCCCGCAGATGGAAGCGTCAACACTTTCTATGCTTACCCTTGTGCACTTGCCCCGGATATGCTTGAGATGATGTGCTTGTGCTTACTTTTGGCCCTCCTATCAGATTCAGATTCCTCCAGCTGCAGCAGCATCCTCATCCTCATTCTCATCCACATCCACATTAAATGCCTTGTGCGCTTCTTCCGGTTTATATTGGTATTCGCCCTCGTCTTTGTCTTTTCTTTCTCCCTCTCTCTCTCTCTCTTTCTTTTACGCTTAGCACTCTTTTGGTTCTTTTCTTTTTTCGGCTTCGGTTTTCGGTTTCTGTTTTCATCTCATTCCATCATCATCTCCTTCTCTTCGTCCTCTGATCCAATTTCCAAGTTGGCACGAGCGCGATGATGTCCTTGCATTATTCACATCCCTTACCTCCTTGGCGTTGATATGCCCTTCACTTAGTTAGCTGTCGTTTCGCCCCCTATTCCCTAAGCTTAAGTGCAGTTAAGCATGTTAATAACACGCTATTTTTGTCCCTTACATAAGCTCGGACAACAAACAGAAATTATACTAAACGAGTGCCGCATCACCTGAAAGGTGAGTGGGATTAATAAATTATGTGACACTCGTTTTTTCTGTTGTTTTTTCCTTCTTTTTTTTTTAAACATTACCTAGTTGTGGTATCTGTTGACCAAGATCAATATTTACGGAATTTAAAATATGTATATTAATTGGCATTTAAATTGTACAACGTAAAAAAATTTCTGATTTAAATGATTTATTATTATTTCTGATTTTTGGTTTACTATAAATTTTGTTTATTTATCTAAAATTTAGACATGATCTATTTTTCTTTGAAAACTTGTAAAATAATTGTAAAATAATAAGAGTAATTTTATAAAATAATTTCAAATCTGAACAAATAAAGTGATTTCACAACATTTGAAGATTTTTGTAAGATTGTGTTCAAATATTCTTATTTATTTATTGAATGAATTGTTTTTATTTATCGAATAAAATGTTCTCAATTTAGGACGTGAAACGTATATCCGAAAGGATTCAAAATTCCTTTTTATTCCATCAAATTCTTTTTCAGAAACTGTTGCCAGTTTTACTTCTGTCGAATTTCTCTGATTTCGTAAGCACTTAAAACCATGAAAGTTTTCTCATAGTTCCAGAATTAATTTGCTTTATAGTTATATGATATCTGATTAGGAATATATGTTTGTATGTATATATGTACATATGTATGTGTACGTATACGGTTTACATATTCTTTAAAAGTTGTATAAAATATGTATCCAATTGAAGAGCTTGTATGTCCTTCATTGAATCAATCAATGATAATGTCGACATTGTTTGCCATTCTACCTGGCCATTGGAATTAGCTATTCCACATTCATTTTGAATGTTTCTTTTCGGTTTGATTGTTTTGATTTCTACAAATCGACAAAAGCAACAAAGAGTAAAAAAAATCCAAATTCAAATCGAAAAAAAAAGAAACAAAATCGGTGTAGGTTGAGGTAGTGCATAAAATGGCAACATTTACTTAAATTTTTAATGGGAAGCCCCACACAACGAATCAATGGCCAATTGGTAAATGAGGTGAGTGTATAAATGAATGAATGAATGAATAGAATGGAATGGTGTGAAAAAGAAGGGTAGGGGGGGAATGGGATTGGATTGGATTGGCGGGCGGGCATGTCATGATGGTTTCTTCTTCATCATCCGTCGAAACTGAAACTGTCCCTGACTGCGATTCATTCACACTATTCTTATTCGCGTGTGCTTTTCCTACTAATCCAATTGAATTCAAATGGGAACTTGGGGCGATTTGGACAGGTGTCGGCGGTTCTTGATGGTGTTTTGCAGGTGTTATATTCTGTACAGAAATTGTACATTTAAATGTTTTCTACACGGGCTAGCTGCCTGACTGACTTCCCGCGCTCTTCTCTTTGGCCCACTGTTCCCTCTATCTTGTCTCTTGTTTTTGTTGTTTGCCTTCGATTCAATTTGATTTGATTTCGATTTTGGAGGGTATTTTTTTTTTTTTTTGTATTTTATTTGTAGCGTTTTCTGTTTTCCTTTTTTTTTATTTTTATTATTTTGTTTCACTGGCAGAACATCCGCATTAAAAAGTTTTGTCTATTCGAGCGGAAATCAAAAAGTTTTATTGAGTAAAAAGACAGAGAGAAAACGATGGAGAAAACTTGAAATAAAGGGAAAATATTTCGTAATAAGAAAATAACATGAAGCAAGGACACGAAGCGACAAGGAAACTGGCGATGCATTTTATTGCCACGTCCTGCGGAACGAAGGAAACGACAGTCAGACAAAACGGCACACACACAGGACACGTAACGGAGACAAACATTTCCGATTTCACACTCAACACACACCACACCCACACACGCACACTACACCCACACACGCACACACACACACACACACACACACACACAAACAGCCAGACAGACAGACATATGGATAAACAGACGACCGACAGAGATATTCTCTTAAAGACCCAAATTTTCACTCAAATGTTTATTTACAATTTGCATTTCAATTCATTCAAAAATTTTCATGTCTGTTCTGCTGGGTAGAGAGGTGGCAAATGAAGGTGGCTACTACTACACGGACACACATACATTAATATATCTACATATATATACACACACACATACAATCTCTCGCCTCTATTTGAGGTTCGTTGCGTATACGCCTCGGTGAACGCAAGTAAAACTGATTAATTGCGATGCAATTAATAATGAGAAACGGTAAATGGCAGGTAATAAATTGCTCACTCACTCCACACACACATACACAGTACATACACACACATATTTGATACAGTATGTAAAGAGAAAGAGAGAGGTTAAAAAAAATAAAGGCAAATCAAAAATTCTGCATCATTCACACACACACACAAATACACAAACAAAAATTTGTTTTGTTTATGCAATTGCATTGAAAAATTACAACAGGAGATGATGATTTTAAAATTTTGTTGAAACATTATTGCACGATATCGCATAGCAACGAAGGGGCATGGGGTTGCCCCCCGCCTTCCCCATCCCTTTCTTTCAATTATATATACATATATATATATGCATATGAAAATGGTCAAATTAAGTAGGCAAAAAGTTCATTGCCAGTTCATTATTAATCGAAATGGAAAGTAATGGAAAACCATAATTCAATATCAAAAAATTGAAAACTAATGTACTGTATCATATTTGAATACAAATCAATTGAATGGAAAATTTTTAACATATGCAAAATAAAAAAGAAAACATTACAAATGCATTGTTAGAAATTTTTCAATTGAATGAATAACTATTTGTAAGCCAAATTTAAAAAAATTAGAAGAAAATAAGTTTTAAAAAAGAAATATCAAAAAGTGCTTAAAAAAACTTTTTACTCTCTGAATAAAATTAAATGTATGAGAAAATCTTAAAATTATAATTCTTTTCAAGTTTTGGTAAATGATATATGGAGTTACCTAATGGAAAATCTATCTTAAACACTTATATTTTTATACCCTTTTAAAAAGGGTATATTTATTTTGATCAATAGTTTGCTAAGCAGAAAGCATCTCTGACTATATAAAGTATATATATTCTGGAGCAGCACGATGACTAACCATGACCGCATGTCTGTCCGGCCGTCTATCTGTTTGTATCAATGCAATCAAATTAAATAGTTTTAAAGCTATTGTTATTAAATTTTCAACATACTCTTCTTTGTGCTGCACGGTGCACATATGTCGAAACCAGCCGGATCGGACAACTATATCATTTAGGTCCTATAGGAACGATTGAGAGAAAATACAGCTTTCACAATATTTTTACCATTTTTTTTAGTATTTGCCAGTTTGTTTCGTATCTATATTAATGACACTACCCCAAGTCAAAATTGGTTGACTATATCATATCGATAGAAACAACGGATTAGATACAATAAAATATTTACAAGGGTATACAAACTTCGTCTCTGCCAAGATAAGCCCAGACCTTCTTCTTAAATAATAGATCATCTATATGACATAAGTAACTTAACTATGTACTTTTGTAATTTTCACTTCACTTTTCTCTAACAAGAGAAATGAAAGGAACTTTAAGTCAATTATGCATTTGATTTATGATTTAAACAAGTCGCGCCTTTGGCCGCCCCCCCCAAAAATAAAATAAAAACAAAACAATGGGGCAATTGTCCTGCCCTATGCCCTAACCGAAAGATGTTCAGCTGGCGCCAGACCATGATCTATTGCCACCTTTTTCAAATGAGTGAGAGAAAGAGAGGAGAAGGGGAGAAGAGGAACTCCCTAAAAGAAAAAGGTTCCTGCCAATGGTTCCGTTGCATAAATATATATTTAAATGAGTTCCGGCTGCCGGTTGCGACTGCGCACTCTAATTTTTATTGTGCCCTCACATCAGTTGGGGTCATGTATACACGCACACACACAGTACACACACAGCACACTCATACATTTGTACAGATAGATATGTTATGTAAATTTTTTTTATGAATTGTTTTTGTATTACCCTCAATTTGGTTTTCTATTCTATTTTTCCAAAATATCTATTTTTGGTACGCGCCATTAGCATAAGTTGTTGTTGTTGTTGTTATTATTACTTTTGTGTGTGTGTGTGTGTATGTATGTGTGTCTCCTCATCTATCGACAAGTGTTTCATTCATATTATCATCTTACTCCTTAAGTATGTTTTGAAATTAAATCTTGTGCATCTTTTGAAGTTTTACCGATTTCAAGGCAGCTGAAACATAAACCAAAGCAGAGATTTACCCCCGTTCTTCCCCTCTATCAAATGCAGGTGCAATTCTAATAACAATATAAAAAGAAGGAGGAGGAAGACAGAGAGAGAGAGAGAGAGAGAGGTAAAAGAATTTATATTTTTTTTTAATAAAAAATTTAACATTTTTTTTTTTTATATTACTTTATCAAACTGAAGAGAATTCGTAACAGAAGTTGACAGTTAAGCCTCTTAGGGCTTAGTTCGACTAGGTGGCCTAATAGATGGCGATTGGAGGGGAGGGGCGGGGCATTGGAGGTGAGGTTGAAGAATGACCAGCTGTGGCAAAAGACAAAAGACAAACAAAAAAATGTTCCCACAAATTAATCTACGTTGCGGCTCATTAGCCTTGACGTGTTAACCATTAGGACAATAGTTTTTCTACCCTTTCCCTTACATTTCGTTGGTTTTATTTTTTTTTTCTCTCTAGTTGCTATATTTTGGTTTTATGGAAGGACCCTCACTTCGTATCCTTTTATTAATGATGTTGTGGTTTGTGACTTAATGACTCTTCTGGCCTCGGCCTGCTTGTTGAGTCCCAGATAGTGCAGGAGAAAGGGAGTGAAAGAGAGAGGGAGAGAGCGAGAGACCCTAATCAGGTACTTCTTCGTCTTAGCGTTTTTCTTATTGTTTTTTTTTTTTTTGGTTTTGTTTTGAGTCTCTTCCAATCACAAATGAGCTAGAGAATGAGACAGAGAGAGTGCGAGAGAGAGAGAGAGAGTACAGAACCAGAACTCTAGAAACGGGTTTTTTGTTATGCCACTTGACCCATCTGTTGGTCAAGTTACATATTGATGCTGTGTCTTGCCTGGAAATTTGTGAATTTGAAATGGTTGAGAATTTTGTATCGCCATTGCAAAGATCATAGGCCACGCCCTCACACACACACACACACAAATTTTAAGATATTTTGATTTAATTAAAATCTAGCTAAAAATGTACAAAAATAAAAGCAAAATAAACTTGCAACTTTTAAAAGAGTATATGACACTGATGGACCATTAGGATGGACCTCTGTTTGAGATATATATGTAATCAGAAATATATATATACATATGTATGCACATATTAGTTGTGATTTTAAGTTAAAATTTATATTTTTTCAGATGACAATTAGTCAAAGAGCAGGGCATCTCTTTATAATGATCGCACAGATCTATTAGTTTTGAAATCATCAAATATGAATATATAATTTGTAGAAATAAATCTTATTCTGATTTAAGTTCTATTTCTAATAGTGTTTGAATTTTCTTTGTGTTTGATTATAATTTTATTATTTCCCAAATAAGTTTTCCAAGGAATTCCTATTGATTATTAAATTTTAATCAATCCCCAATTTTTTAGTGTTATTTTCAAATTCGCCAGTTTTGTTTCAAGTTAAGAACACCTGCAACAGGGAGATACTATTCTATATATTATACATATTTATTATACAGATTATTATCCATTTGATATCGAGATCAATCACAAAAAGACTTTTGGCTTTCTATTACTTAAATCTTTTGAAACTATATATTACTATCCACGATAATGTATATAGCAACCTTTCAAACCTTTTAAATTCAAATTTAAATTGTTATTTACTTTATCACATGACTTTTCAACACAAAAGAAAATTTGTAAGGACATTAAAATGTTCATTTGTTGCCAAAATGGTGTGCTGTCTTAATGAAATTTTCATTTTAAAATTTTGTAGAATCTCTTATGCTATTTGTTATTCATAATCCTGCTGAGACCACTTAATAAATTCCAGAGAATAGGTTCCACTCTAAAGTAGGAGCCTGGCACTTGCAATTTTATGTCTGCAACCACGTCAAAAAAAAAAAAAGAAATGGGGAAAACGAGGAGAGAGAGAGAGGGGAGCAAAAAAAAAAAGGATAAAGTTAATCTGCAGAAATTGCAAACCCAGTATAGAGTCAAAAGCAAAAAAGGATTCCATGAGAATGCTATTGCGGTTGATGAGGCTACCAGAGGGACACAAAAAAGAAGACACCGAAAGAGAGAGAGAGCGGACCAGATGAGGGGATTGGAGGGTTAAGGATTTTTGGGGATTGTTGGCTGCCGCCTTCTGGTGTCAAATATTTAATTCAAATGTAAATTTTTGCATATGCCAAGGCTGTCAAATGCTTCGCTGCATTTTGAAAATACCAAAAAAAAAAAAAAAAAAAAAAAGAAAAAGATGCAAATGCAATACCCAGACGAAGGCGGTGGAATCAAAAGGGTAAAGAGGCTAAGGATAATGGTAGGATTGAAACGAGGCGAGACCCAGTCATAGTCGACACCTTTTAGAGATCTGAGCCAATAACTCAAACCCCAAATTGACATCACAAATGGAGACACATACACCCATATATACATACATATATGTGTATATTATACATACAATTTGCACTTTTCTCCTCTTGCTGGACTTAAATTCCCATTTGGATGAGACCTAAAAAGGGATCCAAGTATTTTCATACAATTAGGTAACTGAATGGCCAAAAAAAAAAAATAATAACCCTGATGTAGAAGGTAAAAGGAAGCTATAAAGAGAAGGGAGGAGGTCTGGAGGGAGGTTTGACGATGGAAATGAAAATTCCAACGCAAATATGAACTCCACACTTGACTGCCAAAAACTTGGTTTGAAAACTTTTTGCCCAAGTAAAGGCCACTCGGCTCCAGCCGCCAGTTGCTGGCAGTCGGAAGTGATGGAGGCGGCATTGCTGGTGATGGGTAATGGGTAACGGTGGTTCTGCTTTTTACTGGGTGGTTCAGTTATTTTGTTTCATTTGGCTAAATTGCATTTTATTTAGGGGCTGATGGTATGTGTTTGTGTGTGTGTCTGTCTCTGTGGTGGGATGTTTGAGCTGGTGGTCCTTAAAACGTTTCTTGCATGCAGTTTGAATCTTATGCAAATATTTTTTGGATAAGCTTTTCAGAATGGCATTGTGGGGCGGTGATGGTGGTGTCTAAGGATGACGTTTGGATTTTGTAGGAAATAGTACAGAAAGAGTCCGACATTGTATGCACAGGATGGTTTTAAATTTGAGCCTAGGGTGTTTTAGTTTGGGGTCACAATTTACCATGTGAGCCAAGTGTCTATGTCTGTCTATGTGCGTATGCGTGTGAGCGAGATGGACACCAAAATGACTGAAATATAAACTCTAATGGATTTCATTTGAATGGTTTACTTTAAATTAATGGACCTGGGCAAAGAACTTGAACATTTTTGTTAGTTAAACGTTGGCTGGAATAATAATAAACTGCGGCGTGAAGGACTTGTACGCATAAGAGGTAGGGTCGTGGTGGTGGTGCGGAAGCATGGCTATATGCAGACAAAAGATTGGAGACCGACCCCTTCTGCAGCTATTTCATCATATTTTTAAACATGCACGATCCGGTCTCCTTTTCCCCCGTTCCACTGCCTTCCTCCCATCATACCATTGCTGCATTGATCATGGCATTCCAAAACAAACAGCTGAAAATGAAATATATACGTATATCTCTTCTAAACAACATGTTTGTCTATCTCTTATACACAACATGTTTGATGGTTCGAACAGCTGTTCATATAAGAGAATAAAATGCATCGAAACGAACATGTTTGAACAGATGTTTGTATAAGAGAGCTGGCAAATGAAACCACATGCTTTGTTCTTTCCCTCTATTTCTCTTCTTTTTTTTTTTTTGGCAAGGTGTTATGTATGAGTGTTTTTTTTCTGTTTTTTTTTGGTTGGCCAGGCCAATTTGTTGTCTAGCAAGAAGTGGCAGATACTTTGGCTCGATACATGGGCTTTGACTTGTGGTTGCTAGCCGTGAATGTTGCATTGTTATGCACCGAGCGTATCACATTCACTTCCCTCCCCCCCCCCCTCACACACACCACAACAACACACCTCTTTTCATTCCCTGCTCTATCCCCTGCACATTGGCTTGTGCCTGGAACGTCTCGTCTTGTCGGGGTCTCTTCCTTTCTGCTTTTCTCAATAAAAGAAAAAGAAGATATATGTATGTATATACATATGTACATATGTATATATATGTGTATACTTATTCCATATCTTAAGAGGGCTAAACGGCGCTGACGTTAAGTTACTTAGCATAAGAAATTTCTATACGCTAATTTTCTTGACCAACTTTACCAAGTACAAATTGCTAGAGTTAATCCTATTTGCTAAGCAAATAACATTGTAATCCGAGGATCACAGTGGATTAATAGAAAACATGATATACCCTTTAATTGTACGTTTATAGGGTATATATTAAAGAAAATTACTACAAACTGTCGGCGGTGGTACTCACTTTCCGTTTTTGTCCCCTCTTCTATGGACTATGTCGGTGTATACTTTGTATGCCAAATCTTTGTGTGTGTATGTGTGTGTGTTTTGGAGTTTCGAAGTTGGATTGCATTGAATTGGAATAGATTGGAGTGGAGTGTTTGATGGCTACTGCCATCAGCGGGTGGTGGCAGCAAGGGAAGGGAGGTACATACATAGGTAGCCTTTTGGTTTTACAATATTTCAGAATGAATTCGCATCGTGCAGCACATTGACATTGCCAATATTTACAACTGTGTGTGTATGTATCTATCTATGTATATATGTATGTACATATATATATATATAGATATACCTGTACATACTTATATATATTTATCTTTCTTTTTTTTTTGGGGTAGCTTTATTGTCGTGGTCGGGAACCAAGAGCGATTCGACTTGGAACGGAAGCGGACAAGGTAAGGTAAAAGGTAAAGGTAATGGCATATCATAATAATTATTAAGTAAGTTTTCTATACACACACGCACACACACATAGATGCATACATACATATAAGAAGAGAAAACGTAATTTGAGTCAAAGGACGGCATGTGGCTGGCTTGAAGAGGTTCCTTTTTTAATTCACCTTTTTTTTCTTCCGTTTTTTTTCCTTTTTTTTGGCAGGTGAAGTTCAAAAAATCCTTCCTGTTTGCAGGATATGCAGTTAGTTTTAAACGAGTTGGCACGAGCAAAAGCAACAGGAAAAACTTGAGCTAAAGGACATTTTATCTTTGTATATATGTATGTACATACATATCTCGCCGATTCAATGGAATGGATGGATGCAAGTAAACTTTTTCCACATGCAAAAACTGCTGTTGTTTGTCAAACATCTGTCGAATATTTCTCTTGCCCTGCCTCACTCAATCTCTTTTCATGCTCTTAATGCGCTATCGTCGTCGTCCTCTCCTCTTTTACTTTCAGAGTCATAATCATGTTTTATTGGATTTTATTTTCATTCCGTAAATCGCCTAATCGCCTTCCTTTACTCCCCCGCCACAATCCTCTTCTATCTCCCTCTCTTTATTTCTCCGCTCGCTTCTGTCCATTTTGCATAAATCGTTTTTTTTTTTTCTTCTTTTTTTTAGGTCTGCTCTGTTTCTGCTATTATTGTTTTTGTTGGCTTTTTTATCTTTTTGCTTTTTTTTTTTTTTTTGCGTAATATTTTCACCTTGTTGTGGTTTTTAGTGTTTTCTTTTTTTTTTTTTTGTATTTTATTTTATTTTTTGGCTTTATGATTTTCGTGTGTGTGTTTCTTTGTGCTTCGAGGAACCAGGGGCAATTAAAAATGTGGCAGAAGTGAAGAAAGCAAAAAATAAAATAGCAAAGAGTGGGAGGGGAAAAAACGCCAAAGTGAGAGTGAAAATGTGAATTGAAAAGTGTTTTTCATATGTATTTGTATGTATGTATACATATATATATTTTTTTTCCTTATTTTTATTTCATCCGTGCAATTTTTATGAGCAACTGTTTTCGATTTATGGTTAAAAGCATAAAATTTAATTTGTGTAAAGACATTGTTTTCAAAACAGATAATTTGCTATACCCTGCCAAAAAAAAAATTGGCTTATCAAAAATAATAATCTTGTTTGCTACGCTAAACTGAATATATATTTGAAAATGTATATAATATCGGAAATGCCTGATCATGGGGGATCACAACAGAAGACGATCTGAATTTGTGAATTCATTTTTTGTCCTAAGAACTTGTAGACAAAAAGAAAAAAAAAAGAAAGTTAAATATTCGTTAAATTTTGTCTCTTTTTTTCTACATTTTTTTTTTGGTTCTATTCATCTTTTTTTTTATTACTATATTCTTTAAAATATGTATATTTGCTAGTTCGCTTTGCCAGATTTAGACTAATGTAAGTCGGTCAGATAAAATACATATGTATATACATTGTATATATTTTTTTAAATATTATCTGTAATATTATTGGTAAAATAGTAATTTACTCTTTAATATTTTCTTTTATAAAAGTATAATTTTAATTATGTAGTCCAAATAAGTTCCCAGAACGAACATACTAACAAACTTTTCTTCATTCGGGAAATAACTTTTGTAAATTAGTTAAAGATATTTGAATATAGACCAATGACTCGTAAAACTCAGAGTTTGTAATAATTCGAATGAGCTTGTTAGCTTGCTTTTTTCTTTTTATTATTATTTTTATTTTGCAGATAATTTTGCATATCTCAAAAGACATCAAATTTCGATATTGTTAAATTGAAGGAAAGTTGAATGTTTTGTTTTTTTTTGTTGTTGTTGTTTTGTTGTCTATTGGCATGGAAAAATCTTTGACTACCTTTTTTTTTTGCTTTTTTTTATATTTGTTTTCAGCTGCTGTTGCGGCTGCTGCTCATCATCATCATCATCTGTCTAGTTGGTTATTGGGTGTCAAAAATGTATCTCTGTGTGTTGCCATTCGTGAATTACATACACAGAAGATATCAGATACAAGATACAAGATACTTATTTATGTGGGTTATCAACTCTCATCTAGGCTGACTGGCTGGCTCTCTCGACTTGTTAACATATTGAACACAATTTTGAAATGTGGCCTTCCCTTAACTAAATCTAACGTAGGGTACACACAACATAGGGTGCGGGGAGGCCTCATCCGATCAAGACAAATAACAAACAAGAAACAAACAAAACAAGCAACTACAACATTGTCGAGCCCTGCTCAAACATTATCATCGTCAGCATCCGCGCAGCATTCATTCACACAGAGAGACGACAACTTCGACATTGGAATCGACAACAACATAATCATCATCATCGTCATCGTCGTCATCGTCATCTCATCATCATCTTGACAGATGATGAGGGCTGAGGGCAACAACAAACCGCAACAACAGCAGCAGCGTTCTCCTTCTTTGAAATCGCGAAAATATTTTCAATAGATTTGATTTAAAATGATTTTGAGTGCACAAATTAAGTGACGAGCGAGCGAGGGTGAGAGAGAGAGAAGGTGGAGGAGGGTATCAACCTTGATTAGCCGTCTACCATATGAGGGTGCTGCCAAGCAAAAAGAATAAAGGAGGAGGAGGAGGAGGAGGAGGAGAAGGAAGCACGGGGCACATCATCCATCTGATCAGCGTATAATTGCTTGATAAATTTAATTGAATATGTTTTCAGTTTCATTATGACGGTGGTTGGCGCCTTCCTATGGGAACCTCTCTACAAATATCAAACAAATTAATGACTAAGTGTTTGAATTTTTACGAATAATGAATAAAGTTAACAAATGGATAATATATCAATTAAGTCATTCCCTAAATTTAAGTAAGGGATCATTATAAAAATAAATATCAGTTTCCATAATGATAAAAAAAGTTTGATTTAGTATATCAATAAAAATATAAATCAAAGTTTAAGAACAAGGATTAGTTTTAAGACCACTTAAAATATCATCGTTTATAGCAATTTTGGTAACTGCAGTAGAAATAAATGTTAAACAATGATTTTAATAATTTAAAATACAAAAAAAAACCTGGCCCATGAGGGGATCGAACCCGCGACCTTCGCGTTATTAGCACGACGCTCTAACCAACTGAGCTAATGGGCCTTGTTGAAAATAGATTTCTTAGACATTAATTTCTAAAAAGATTCTCTTTGGAAAAGTTATCCTGGGATTATATTTATATGCTAAATATGTATTAAGATTTCCAAAGAATAAGAAAAATATATAAATAAATTGTGTGGACTTTTTAAAATTTGCAGTTCTGTAACATGAAGTTACAAATTATCCATTTTTTTTTTAAAGGATCTCAAATTTAGAGCCTTTGTGGCACACCAGTGTGGCAAATCCTTTAAAAAACAGAAACTCTGCTTCACAAGGCTCTAATTTGGGTCGTCTAATGGCGGTCGATTTTAAAATTCAATATCTTTATTTTCTTCTTGGATTCGTATCTTTTAATTGGCATTAAAATCTGCAAAATTAATTTTCGACCCAATTTTTGATATTTTTAACCATTGTCAAAATTTTCAAAAATCACATAAAAATCGGATTTTTTTTTTAGTTTTGTAAGTTTCAACGAAGCATTTTACTTCAAAAGCTATCGCTTAGATTGGTGTGAAAAGACAACGGAGAAAAAAGGAGCCTTGCGTAGATAACTGGGAAAAGAAAAGTAAAAACAAATTATTGAAAATTTACTTGTATTTAACGTATTATTACCAATTGGTGACCCCGACACTGAACGAAACGTATGGAATTTGATAAATGGGTAGGTAAGATAGGGAGGATGACGGAATGATGGGCGAGTGTTGGAGTTTGGATGAAGGAATCATCTTCACATATAATGAGTAACTCGTTAATTGTCCCCGACAACAACAAAAAGAAAAGCGACAACTGCGTTTCATCATCAGCTGTCTGCTTTTTTTTTTTGTTGGTTTGTGGAATTGCAGTTGCTGTGTGTGCACCTGCTGCCACTGTGTCCAGCACTTTTACGTTGAAACCGGCTCGACTCCTTTTTCTCTTTTACTCCTCTCATTGTCTTCTTCTTTTTCATTTACCGTTTTTTGTTGTTGTTGTTGTTGCTGTGTTGCCTTTTGGTTTTTGGCTTGGTAATTTTTTGTTTTTGACCAAAACACAAACTGAAAACTTGGCAACGCGCGTGCTTCGAACTTCGAACATGTTTTGTGTATTGTGCACCTGGTGGAAGTGCCCCCACAACCCCTTTACCTAAGGAGCAACAGAGACAGATAGAAGCACGGAGAGGTGGAGAAAGGGAGATGGATATAGAGAAGGGTAGGTAAAGGTAAAAAGGAAGCGGTAGCGGTCGCTAAAATGGAAGAGAAGAAGCAAGAGAGGAAAGAGTAATAGTAGTAGTGGCTTTCGCCTTGGCCGGCCGGCAACAATAAAAACAAAACAAAAAAATAAAAAGGGGTGCAAAAAAAAAAAAGCCAACAACGGAACGAACGAACAAACGAACAACGAATGAACAAGCAAACCAACAAACAAACTACTAAAAACATTGTTCCCCTTTTGGGCTTACACCTCGCCCCGCTCTGGTAACAGCAGCGACCTTTCCTGCTGCCTGCCCCGCACCGACCCGCCCCACCAAAAACACCCTCAACCTTTGGTGTAGTGTAGTGTAAGGCGCATTGCGAATCTATAAAAGTATCTGAGCGCATAAAAAACGAGCTCAGTAGTGAACGGTACTTTGTAACGACAACCCGGCACTATAGCACTAGCGACGGGCTCAACCTAACAGTAAATCAAATAGAAATAAAGAAACCAAAGGACGGACGCAAACAGCAGCAGCAGCAGTAGCAAAAAAAAAAAAAAAGAGAAAAAAAAAAACCAAGAAGCAGAAGCCAAAGACCATGTTGCAAGTTGGCCTTGGCTAATGCTAGACAATCTAAGCTATATGTATGTATGTAGCATATATATTTACCTATATATACATACATATATGTTATCCATATACGGATTCTCTATATATCTGTATACCCCTTATATATACCCCTTCTTTCCTCTTTATCTACAACAACAACAACAACAACAATAAATTTATTGCTGCTCTAGGAATTTTAACTGCTGGAACTAACTGCTGGGGCAGTAAACTTGTACATCATCCGCTTATGGCTTGACATACAAAAACGGACCAAACACAAAAAAAAGCAACAAAAGAAAAAAAAAAAAAAACTCCAAGCCGAGCCGAGAAAAAAATAAATAGAAGAAAAGTCAAAAGCATTTTCTTTTACCATCCTCCCCCCCTCCCTATTGGTGAGTACTCCAACATCATGTATTCGAAAGCAACCCCTTCCGCTCCCCTCCCTTTTTTCTACACATCTCGAAACAAATCCATCAGCTTAAAGTTTGGTTGCATCTGCATCTACATACTGGTGTATACTAATGTATCTTTTGGTCGTAAAAACAAGTCCAAAGCTATGAGAGAGAGAGAGAGAGAGAGCCGGATTAGGGTGAAGTGGGGTGAGTGTGTTAGTTAGAGTGGAGGTGCAGATTTAGATGGATGAGGAAATGGCATCATCAGATCCCGGAATGCCATTTTGCCGTTTCTCCCCACCTCCATTCTTTCCCTCCTCTCTTTCATCATCTGAGGGTGACACATTGCGTATACGCCGCATCAGCTCTTAAGCAGAAGATTTGCCATTCGCTTATTCCATCTCCTCTACACATAGTTCTGTTTTTGTTTTTTTTTTTTTTTATGAATGAAATGTGAATGTCGCCTAGAAAAAAAAAACACTCACACACACACAAACTTTTTACTCTTCAGTTTGTCCATGGCATAAACATTTTGATTTTGGTATTTTCTTCATATTATTGTTGTCTGTTATGTTGCTTTTTTGTCGCATTTAATTTGTAGAAATATGAGGGCGTTCATCTGCTCTATTTTTGCATGTTTTTTTTTGTATCTTGACCAAGTGCTGGGGCGCTACTACTTAGCCAACTTCTTTTTTTGGCTTCTGCCTCAATTTCATTTGTTTTGTTTTTTATTTTTTATTTTTCCTTTTTGTGTACAATTTTTTTTGTTTTGAGAAACAATTTCTAAAAGTTGTTGGCCGCATAAATTTTTTATGTAGGTAGTCGGCTGACACCAAGTTGCCTCCGAATTGCGGGAGGGGGAAGGCCCCTGTGATTTACCATACTTCTGTGTGTGCGTGCGTGTGTGTGTGTGTGGGTCGACACACGCACGAAATCAAACAATGATAAAATCAGAAAATCAAACCAAAAGATTGAATCTCATTTAGACCAACTAACAGTGATAATATCATTCACACAATTAAACTCAAGGAAAACGTTTATATTCTATATAAGATCTTAAAATAATAATTTTTGGAATATTATATTCAATATTATAATGTATTATTTAACTTTCCACGGGAATTATATCTCTTTTGAACCAAAGTTTTTATTTACTATTATTTGAAAAATTAAATATTAAATAATACAATAAAAATTTAGCCCCTTCAGCTTACTCCGATTATTAAAGAAATAAAAAGGATAATTTCCAGATAAAAAAAAACAAGAATGAATAGAAAAACTAATTTTAAACCAACATTATGAATGAATCAAAAGACTAATTTTCCAATTTTAAATCAATAATTAAACTTCATTTTGTGCCAATTAAAAAGCTTTCTAGCTTTTAATAAAAATGTACTTTAGATGTTGTTATTTAGTAATTTTAATTAACTTGAAAAATTAACTCTAATTGTGCTGATTACGTAACGGTATTATTGTATACCCTTTAAAGCAAATGTTGTATTAGTAATCAAATTTTAAGTTAGTGATTCTAAATTGATTTAGAGTTCTCTTTTACGTCTTTACCTTATCTATTTGTATACATATATTTATATCAGTATTGATTCAGCCAATGTTCTTCTGATTACTTAACGGTATTTCGGTAATTAATTACTTAAGTAATCTTACCTTGATTATAAATGAACTATTTCAATATTCCTTGTCCAAGCAAACTTTTTATGTACGTTTCTTTTTGGTTTTCTTTTGTTTTAAAATCTCTTAACCAAATTAATTTCTTCTTTTTATTTTGTTGATTTCCTTTTTGGTTTTTTAGTTTTTTGTTGTTTTTTTTTTTTTTAACTGTTTAATTTGTTTACAAATGTGCTGCTGTTTTTATTGATTTATTTATTCATTCACTAAAGTATTTTATTTACTCCAAATTGTTTTACGCTTTTGATTAAATGCTTATTCGTTGGCCATTGCCGATTGCCATTACTATTATTAATCATTTTCGATTCATTCATTCTCCTAGTCATTCATTCATAATTAATTGAATGCAATGAACGTGACCCAATCCCTTCGGTTAAATACGGTGACATTTTGATAATCGGACAGAGACTTTTTATTATTATTATTGTTTGTGCCTTGTGTGAATTGCGACAAAAGTGCAAAGCAAATGCATTTTTTTTTTGTTGTATTTTTCTTTCTGTTTCTGTTATTGTGTTTTTTTTTTGTTTTTAGAATTTAAGTTGTTGAGTTTTTTTTTGTGTGTGTGTTTGGTTGAAACAAGTCAAAAAACAATGTAGAAATTTATATATCATGTTTATATGGTAAGTAGGTACCCCAATGACATCGGAGAACAACGGCTCCGTTTGGGGGTTTTCTTTCTAGAGGGGGGGTCCACCTTGAGTTGCCACAGTGAGGAGGGGGGAGACAGAGAGGGTCAGGTTTTCTTTTGATATATTTTTTTGTTTTTGAATTTTTCTTTAGCTTATCGTTTTTTTTTTTTTTGTTTATTGTGAGTGCCAAAAAAAAGAGAAAAAATTATTGCGTTTGCTATTTTTAAAAATTGTACGCAACGGCATTAATTCTTTTGTTTTTTTAAACCAACTTGTTTTGTTTTTATTGCTGTAAATTTTAATATATATATATATATACATATATATGTATATATTTGTTTGTAATTATGTCAAGTTTGCTCTTTTTTTTTTTTCATTTACAACGCTTAATTGCTGGGAAGGTGTGAAATGAAAAATCGTTTAAAGAACTAGAACTAAATATAACAATTTGCCCATCTGCAGACACAGACACACACACATATAAAAGACCTAAAGACCTGATTCTTTTTGTTCTTTTTTTTTTTTAATGGGTAAGGCTTTTTTTCTTTTTTCTTTATTCATTTTAATTTCTTTTTTTTTTTTTTTGGTTTTGTTTTAAGTTAATGCTCTAAAAAATAAAAAAGAAAGTTAACGTATGAGATCAGAATGAATGATGAATGTTTAGATAGTTGGTAGTTGAAAATTATATTGAAAAAATCAGAGGCGTAGTCTAAAATGGAACATATAGAATTTGTTAAGCTAATCTTCCCTTCTCAGCCTCTACAGATAGGTTTGATTTAGATAGATCTAGATGTAGTATACTTCAACAAGAGAAATACATATCAGATTGATTTTTAGTTTAAACATATTAAACTTCGTTCTTTATCTATTAAACAAATTGTCTTTGTTATCGGCCTAAAACTACTAATATATGTATATTCTTAAAAAAACCAAAAAACATTTCCATCGACATAATTAAATAAATTTGAAAATTTGCAACATTATTTTAGTGTAGTTTTTGTTTTTTGTTCATTATTCACGCTTAGTTGTAGTTAATTTAATAACATTAATTTTGCTTTTAGACAAGTTAAATCATTGACTGACTTGACTCTTGGCCAAACTCATTCAGCATTAAGTTACCATTAATTTAAGCACAAAAGTCAAACATATATATATTTAATCATTCTTAAAGCTGTCCACAACTTCCCCTCACAACACGCAACACACACTAACACAAACACACACACACACACATAATACAACATGTGACCTTCATTAGTGTCTCTCTCTCTTTATCCATCTCTGTCTGACTTAGTCTATGTCGACAATCATTTAGTTTAGACAAAAGACAATAGCTGAAAACCGTTTTGTTTATTTGTTTGTGTAATTTGTTTAAATTTCATTTTGTTTCTTCAAGGTTTATTGCCATTTTCATAGTTAGAAATCCGTCCGGTGGCTATAAGACTTTGTCTGATCAAAGCTAATAAATTAGTGCAATTTTATGTTTTAGAAAATTTCATAAATTTAAGCCAAAATGCTGGCTAACCGCTTGCATAAGATACATTTTTTTGAAGGCGTCTCAAAGTCCCAAAAAAAACTAAAAACCAAAAGAAATCAAGAGGAAAAAAATGTGAGACAAGATAAAAAATTGTTTGTTGCATAAAACCAAATCAAAGCTAGAAGAAAAACGCCAAAGCCAGCACCAAGGGAGGAGGCAAGTTGGGAGTGTAAAAAAAAAAAAAAAAATAAAGGGTAAGGTGAAGAAACGATGTGAAAAGTTGAATGCCTAACAAGTTGAAACACGGTGGAGCAAAAAAAAAAAAAAGAAAAACAACGAGCGCGAATCTACTAGCAACAACAATGGCTTGGAAAATGTGGAAATGTCTTGGGAATCTTGCAAAATGGATGAAGTTGTTGTTGTTGCTGCCGTCGCTGCTGCAGTTTGTTGAATTAGATAAAAGTTGAAAAGGGGAAATGTTTATGCCAAAAAGTAAGGTGAAAACAGAAAAATAAAGGAAAAGAGGATGAAGCAGATGAAAGGAACCCCTGGCAAATGGCAGCCGGAAATGGAACGAAAATAAATGTGGGTAAAAATGCCAAGGAAAAGTGTTGCAGTTTTTCTTCTTTCTTTTTTTTTTTCTGCCTTCATCACATGAAAATATTTCACACAAAGCTTGCGGCAAATTATCGCAGACAAAAATGAGAAAGAACAACAAAAAAAAAATTGCCTAAGCAGGGCGTTGCAAGTGCAAATGCAAATGCAAGTTACGATTATGAATCACAAGAAACCATTATAACAATAATAAGCAAAACCAAGGGAATTCCAAACACACACACACACACACTCGTACACACACGTATTTATTCATCATTCTGGCAGCTTCTTTTTCACATTCATTGATTCATTCACATTCATTCATTAGTTTCGTGCGCGCGACTAAAACAAACCGATCTAAAAAAAAGATAAACTAAGAAACTGTGATAAACAAATTTCAAGCAAACATTTATATAGAATGCCAAAAAAATAAAAACAAAAAAGAGATGCAGTTTGCACTTTACAGATACAATTTGTATCTTACGTGTGAAACGAGACTAAACTGCACACAACTGCAGAAAATTGTTGAAATCGCTTTGGCTGAGACACAAAACAAACATTAGCAGCAGCAACAATAACAGCAACAACAACAGCAACCACAACTAGCAACAAATTGTTTTTTGAAAAGTGAAACGGAACCCACAGTGGCCCCCAGGGCCTTATACATACATCTATATATACATACATATACATATATATATATATATATGTTTGTATGTCTGTATATATGGCATGGTAAAGATATGTAGAACTTGGTGAGTCAGTCCCACGCAATGCGAACACCTGAAATCCGCGTCTAACACACACAGGCGATCCCAAAAAAAAAAAAAAAAAAAAAACAAGTTTCTTTTACTCACAGTGTGGGCAAAACCCTCTCCGGATTTACATACCCACAAAAACATATATACATTCATACATATAAACGACAATATGCAGTATCCATATGGGATACCTAACTAAAGGTGAGGGCAATAGTTATTGCCGCTTTTGACGTCAGCAAAACTATTGGCACCTCTTTTTGGGTTCTGTGTGTATGAACGATACTATTATTTGGGGTACAAGGTACAAACTGATATAAAGATTGAGTTAAGTGTCAATATTTTTTTCTTTTCATTTTATGATTGGGCTACAAAATCATTTCAGTTGAGGTAGGTGTTTGTCTTGCTATTCACAAGAAAAGGAAAAAAAAAAAAAACGATAAAAGTTTTTTTATATTGGCTCATGTGACAAATATTTATGAAAGCGGAAGAACCGTAAAATGATAAAAATTATATTGGCAAATATTTATAACAAATTCTATTATAATATTCAATTTGTGTTTAATCTATGTGAATTATCAATGGAAAAATTATCATTTGTGCAAGAAAATATGTATAAATCATTTATTAGATAATGCTCAACAACAAGCAATGAAATCGGAATTTGTCACCTTTCTTAAATTGTTATAATTTATGACAATAATAATATACATTGCCGATTATACTAATTTGGAATGCAGTGCATAAAATTTACCTAAAAGAAAACTTTAAGTAAAACGTATTTCAGTTCAATTGAATTCACTCAATATTATTATTATATAATAAAGTAACTTTAGTGAAAAAAGAATAGAATAATGTGAATAAAACATTTTTTTTTGCTACTATTTATAACAATAAATGGAGAGGATAGTGCACATAAAGAAGAAATGTTTATACATATGTACATATATTAGTAAAATTTTACAAAGTTTGTATATATCTGTATTCAAATCTAAATTATATTGACAAATACTCAACCGATCAATCAAGCTAATTAGAAGATTTCATAATTTCAAAGTAATTCATAGGCCTCTATTCAAAAGGATATGACCTGCTCTAGGTAAGGACTAGTCGATTAGTTTCTTTCCAACTTTCCGAACTCATACAGTCGAACTTCTCTAAAGTGAAATTCTATAAAATTAAGTTTTCTGTATAATGAATTAATTTCAAAGGCAAAGTTTGCTCATTCTTTTTTTACTGTATATATCAGAATTTCTATATAAAGAAGTTTCCTTCTGGTCCAGTAGGAATTCATTATATTTATATCAATTTCCATACTTTTCCTAACAGTTTATCAAAAATCAAATCTAGAGACATCATTTTAATTAATTATTTAACAAAAAAAACATTATGCCAAATTATGTGGTTATAACTAAATGTTATTTAACTAAACGATTGTGAAATTAAATCGATATTTTGTTGACAATCAAACGGTAATCTCTCTAAACTATATTCATTTAGTTGTTTTTTCGCTACAGTTGTTCCACTTTGTTTTTCACTTTTTTTTTTTTTGGCTTATACAATTATGGTGAGAGTTCTTGACCATTAAAATCCGAAAAACAACAACAAACAAACGAAAAAAAAAAGAAACAGCAAAAATAAAATAAAAACCAACCAACAAATTTTACATGAAACTATGCGTAATGAAATATTCTGGCAATTAAACGACGCACAGAATTTCATTTCATTTTTATTTTTTTTTTGTTGTTTTTTTTGATTTCATTTTTGTTTTATTCATATAAATGTCTACATACATTTGTTTGTATTTTTGTTTAATGTGTTCAACCACAAAACGAATTATGCAGCAGCTTTACAAGCAATTTAGCCAGCAACAACGAATTAACACAAAATGACAGAGAAAGGGATAAAGAGAGAAAGAGAGAGAGAAAGCAACAAGAAAAAATGTGCAAAATTTTTATAATTAAAACATTTGCAAATAGCAAAAGATAACCATAAAGGAAAGGAGGAGCACAGCAATAGGAATTCGAGAGGATGGGGGTGAGGATGAGAGGAGTAGTTGAAGGTGGAGGTTGTAAATGCAAATTATTATGCAAAATGAAATCCAATGAAAAGGTCACCTCAATTAGGACAAATTGCACTTGCAGATACTTTCATACAGATACATTCACAATGCCATAGTTTGCTTTTTCTGCTTCTGTTTGTGCTGTTGTTTTGTTTTGTGTCAGATTTTTTTTTTCTTCTTTTGTTTTTTTGCGGATATTCATCAAATTTGCATTAGCAAATGAGTCGAACAAAAGAAAGAGAAAGATAGCAAAAATATGTGTGTATAAGCAAATGTTGGTTGAGTTTCACAGTTAACTCAATTAACTTATAAAATGTAAACTATGTGAGGCACCAACAACAACAACAGCTAGCAACAATGTTAACAACAACAACAACAAGCTCAGTGAACTAAACGGCAACGGTGATTAACTCTTGGCCATCCAACAGATCCAACAAATCTCCCCCAGATCAGAGATGGGATCAAAGCAAAAAGCGTGTCTCACATTTAGATCAAATTTCTTCAAACTGGAAACTCGAAATTTGAAATATGAATTTATGCATAAAGTTTATAAAGAACTAAATAATAACACAAAAACAAAAAAAAAAAAAATAAAACAGAAAAAAAAACTTGCAAGTTCATTCAAACATTTTGTTTTTTTTTTCGATTGTATTAAAAGTGAGTTTTTGTTTGTTGTAATTTTTTGTGCATGAATCATTAAATCATTTCATCAGTGTGGAATAAATTATTATATATATGTACATATAGTAATGTGATCATGGATGATATTTATTTTATTTATAGAAATAAATTTTGTTAAATTTTATAAAAACATAAATTTTGATTAAATGTTTGTAGAGTTTAGTTTGAAAATTTTATTTACTATTATGCCATTGTATTTTTTTAGTAGAAAGGGCAATTTCAAATTTTAAAACTACTAAAATTTATTTCATATTTTTTCTAGATTTTGGTATAGTTATTAAACAAAACACTTAAAAAAAATTACAGATATTGGTAATTATACTAAATGATTTACTAAAGATATAGAAGATTTGGTTATTTTAAAATAATTTAAAAGAATAAAATAATATAGGAATAATCTATGTAAAAAAATTAATTCAATATTCAATTTTTAAAATTTTCAAGTTTTCTAGAAATTATACCAAAAATAATTTTTTATTTTACCGTTTAAAAACACTTTAAAATGTAAAACTCCCAATTTTTAATTGCCGTGACTACTGTACATTTTTATAATATTTTATTTATTCAAAAATGTTGTGTGTGTGTGTGTTTTTTTGTTTTACCCATCTCTAAGCCATAATAATAAGTATCTGTAGTCAATGCTTAGGCTTTCCATATGTAGATGCGTGCCAGGAGATACGTGAATGTATCTATGTATCTCTGTATCTACTCTACTACAACTTACAAGTTACGCTTTGCAGACTCGCGCACTCAGCTGAGCGCGAATAATTACCACGCAAAGTCTTGGTCAGAGAGAGGGAAGGGTAAGGCAAATGTGGTCTGGCTGTGGCAGAGGAAGAGTTAGAGGCGGCAGACTGATGGTGGCGCCGTCCAAGCGGGGCGGGGCCTTAGTAAAGCCCACCGACTAAAAATAAGTAGTTAGTAGACGTTGCTGTGCGGTGAATGTTAAAGTTGGAGTCATCGAATGTAGATCGCACGCTGGTCAAGTGGAAGAAGCGGAGAGAGTGAGGTAGAGTGCTAGAGGGAGAGCCTGGTGGGTCATAGTTGGGTCGATGGCAGCGCCAGCAGTGCTAATGTTGTTATGAACGCCAGTTGGCCAGGTCAGTAGTCTGCATGGATAGATAGATGAGAGAGTACATTTTGCTTGCTAATCGAAATGTGATAATCGAAGTTAGAGACGAGTGAACGGCAACAATACAAAAAAAAAAAAAAGTTCAATGTTCTCCAACAGCAAAAGCAACAGCAGTAGCAACATATTTGCAACATTTTCACAGCTATTGAACTCATTAATGAAGAAGCTTTACGTTTGGAAAGTCAATGAAAATGAATGCAAAAAATATTCATGCGGAACTATTTCAAGAAATATAGATAGATAATCGTTCGGTTACTTTGCAGGTTGTCGGTGATTTTCATTTTTCTCAAACATCTCTTTAATAAATGCTTCTGTGTGTGTGTGTGCTCTCTACTACTTTACTTTTCTTGCTTTTCATTTCCCTTTATTTGTTCCTCTTTATTCTTCCTGACCAATTTGTCGCATGTTCAGCAAAGTCTTACCAGGCCATTTTCATTTCCATTCCATTATCATGCGAATTGTTCGCGCAACCCCAAACCCCACATCCATTCCCTCCCCTTCTTGCCCACTATCTCGCACTTGTCTCTCCCACAAGAATTATGTTCGAGTACCCTCTACTTGAAAATTTTTAAGAGTATTTTTTTGTTTTAAATGACTTTAAAATCATTTTGTATTTAATATTTAGTGAATAAACAAAAATCCCAATCAACCAAATAGGCTAGAAAAGATTGAAAAAATAGATAAAAACTTCTTATTCAATATGATTTTCGGGTTCATTCGTGAATAAATGGTAAATAATTACATAATTAAAATTTGATTATTATAAAATTAAAATTATACCAAACCATCTGGTTATAGGACATAACTTAGTCGATTCCATGACTTTATTTGGTGGGAAATTCTTTTTTTTTAGTTCTTTGCTGTGTTTCTTATTAACATTTATTTACTTCTATTTTTTTTTTTGTTTTTGGTCCACGTTTGGTTCCCCCCTCTTGCGGCTGTTGGGTAGCATAATTGCCTTTTAATGTTGTTGTTCTTTGGTAGCCTTTGGGTATCCTACGTTTTGCTACCCTTCCCTCCCTCCCACACACACACACACACACACACCCTTTAACATCTTTCCGCTCCTTCTTTGTTTTGTGGGGGTCTTGTTTGTATTTTCTTTGCGTTGTTCATCGTGTCTCTTTTCGCAGTTTGTGCGCATTTAAAGCAACATTAATTGTTATGATTTACAATGAGAAAAATCATAAATTAATTATTCATGGAGCAACAAACAAGCCCAAGTTTTTCTCTGACCATTATGGTCCGGCCATTGTGCCTTTTTTCTTCTATTTTCTTGCTCTCCATTCGCAGTCTCTGTCTTAGTCTTAGTACTATTCCCATTGGGTCATTGTCACCAATTGCAATTTCCTTCAATTCCGCTTCCTAAACGTTGGTGGCGGCGGCGGTGGAGCTTGGTGCTAGAATCAGGCTGACTTCCACACAATGATTCCAATTAGCTAACGGAACTACGTGCAAATCGTTAGATATGATTATTATTTTGCCCGATCCGATTCGATTCGATACGATCCATTCACAAGCTAACTGGATGTATCCCCAACCCTCCCTCTCTCTGTATCTCTCTGTCAGTCTGTTGGGTAAAAGCGGGTTAATTGATGGCTTTTGCATTAAATTGGTTTGGCTCTCGGACAATCAGCCAATAATTTCTTCTATCTTTTGCATGAAGTTAATTATCAAAGTCGCGCGTTCGCGTTCGTGCTGCAATTTTTGCTTCTGCCATACATTCTACTAACTCTCAATTTGATCAGATTAAAGTAAAATTATTATTTTTTTTTCTAACTTAATAATGCCAACAGGCATATATATACATATATATGTATGTATACATTTATATATATTTGAAATATACATATATCATATTAATCAAGTGCCATCTGTTGACCATATACTCATCTATTCGTTTTCATTTTTGGAGGCCAAAGAGTATTGTGTATAGGTTTTAAGATAAAAACCAAAAAATAATCCACAGACACATTCTTCATACAGTCGTCCACTGTATTCTGTATCTAGGCACTTGCCTAGTAATTGGCCACGTCCCTCTCATTCTGTCTAGACACAGTCTCTTTCTCACTCTCATTTGCAGATTAATCGGATGCGTGGCTAATTTATTGATATGTCATCGTATGTGGGTTGCCCTTCTGCTCGCATACAACAACAGGAGCGTAGTTAAGGCAAAGGGGAGCGTTCAAAAAACTAATTGTTAGTTCAAAACAAATAACAAACTAAAATCCCCAGTTATGATGAAAGCTAACATATTACAGTCTTTAATGCAGTAAATTATTTTGCTGCAATTTTTAAATAAATTGCAAATGAATTATTTATATTAATAATATTTGAATTTATGAGAATATAAATACAAAAAGTATCAAAAAATTTTCCAAAATTAATTTGATGATGCACAATTTAAACTTTGTATTTGTATTTTACTAATATGACTTCAATTTTATATATGATTTTTCTTTATTTTTATTTTTTTTGTTCATTGTTGTAAATATTTTCTATGCTTTTATAATCAAAAGCTTTAATTGGGGATTATATCAGCAATTATTAAGATTTTATAACAATCGTTTTAATTGAGCTCTAGCACTTTGGGCATTATGTTACGCCCATGGTTTCTCCTTCCATTAAGTTTCTCCTTGACAATTCTTTTTGTTGGGCCACATGCCAAAAACAAAAGAACAAAAAAAATGTTTCTTGTCTCGTGGTTTAGTGTTCGTATCATTCCCCTCCGGACAGCCCTTGATTGTACCAAATTCCTCAAATATTTTTATTATTATCTATGTAGTTTTGTCATATATTATTAAATTTGCCTCATTCAATTCGATTCGTTCGTTTGTTCATTCTTCCTTTTGCTGGGATTGCGTGATTCATTTTCATAGTTGTTTCCTTTTTATTATATTAATATATATATGTATATATATATATATATATATATATATGTGTGTGTGTGTGTGTATATAATAAATGTTTGTCTTTTGATTAATATTATTTTTATTCTTCTATATTTCCGTGTGAACTTCCGTTTTCGGTTGTCTGGCCAAAAGGCAATGTTTTTTTTACTCTTCTCTTTTTGTTGTTGTTGTTTGAACGTGTTTAAAATATTGATAGGGTACCCAGGCAACTCTCCGGTACTAGCCAAAGGTATTGGGTTTTTTGGTGGTGGTGGCGGGTTGTAACACCTACTGCAACAATTGTAGATCCACAAAAAATAAACAAAAAAATTGTCCAGTATTGCCACCGATCCAAAACGTGTACCAAAATGAACTGTGCCTGTCTATTCCAACCCGATCTGACCCGCCTCCTTATGTCGATTTTGTTTGGTGGCATCTCAGTCGCTCTCGGTGCCTGGTTTTACCTCATCCACTTTTTGTGGTTGTGTTGTACTTTTTGTCTGGCGGTGGTCAAAAGTGTCGTTCTCTCTCTCTCTCTCCCTGTTCTCCCCTCCCCGTCACCGCCCCCCCACGCATGTAATTTGTAGTGGTAGTAGTGGCCCCTTTTACGGTTGCATTAGACAATAACTGGTAATAATCGTTGAACCGTAAAATAAACATGGATACCCGTTGCACTTGTTTAGGCAACACCAACAACTACATGCGCACATGAAAGGTATACTTCTCTAGTGGTCAGGTGGTCGGCCGGTCGGTCAGGTGGTGTCTTTGTCACTGCAGGTGATTATGTCCGCTGTCTGCTTGCCGGACGTTAACTGATTTGTGCATTGACGCGAAGTCGTAGAAATATTCAAAAGAGACATAAATACTTTAAAACAGAAAAAGCAATAATAAGAGTGTGGTGCAGGGGGGGAGCCCTCCCCAGCAACGCAAATGGGTAAGACTATAGAGATGGCAGAAAAAAATTATTATTATAAAAAACTAGTCGAAAATAATTACAGATTTCATATTAAATATAAATGATCAATAATATATTGAAATTAAATTTGATTTCAAAATGTTCTACTACGACGACATACAAATTAACATGACCTTTTATTTCTTTGTTATCCTTAAGAATCGTATAAGTTGTCTGATCTGAACAAAAATTACGGGAAAGGTGCAGAGTTGTATTGGCGTCAAGTTTAGTAGCGAATTCTTAAAAAACAAATACAATTTTCAAAACAAAGTTTTAATTTTACACTAATCACTGCTTTGGTGGCAATATTTCATAGAGGTTCGATCGGACCAATTCTTTTCATTTATTATTATATGCAGGCATAAAATGTTTTATATTTGTTCCGTTTTCATCTTTTTTGAAAAAAATCGGTTAACCCATTTATGTGATTTTTAAAGAATTTTACAAGTTTTCAAAAGATTTTTCTTATAAGTCAGGCAAATGAGACTTTTTTTTTTCTTTTGCTAGCAACAGACATTTATATGAAATTTTCTTTTTATATAGTATGCATGCATGTATATTTGTACATACCTATATACAATTTAATGCATTTCTTCACAATTTCATTTGTCATGTCTAATTACATTTAACGACCACCTGGAAATGAAAATCGTTCCGTTTGCTGTTCTAAATCTCTCTCTCAAATCTCAAACTCGTCATCAAGATCAGCGCGTTGTCTTTTCTTGAAATTGGTGATACAAAATTTT
Source organism: Drosophila emarginata (assembly GCA_037075365.1). Classification (NCBI taxonomy): domain Eukaryota; kingdom Metazoa; phylum Arthropoda; class Insecta; order Diptera; family Drosophilidae; genus Drosophila; species Drosophila emarginata. The sequence continues at coordinate 7,993,299 of JBAMCD010000296.1, forward strand.
ACGTTAAAATAAGTATTACAATAGTGGAGAATGAGAGAGTAGATAATGTGACGGGGGTAAGGAAAGGGAAGGCAGTAGTTGCTGTGGTGGCGGCAAGTGTTTCATACACTAAGCACACTCACACACACACATGTATATATATGTATATATATATACATATATATATATATATATATGTAGAAGTTAATGAAATTAAAACGTAAGCAGCAGACGAACGCAATAAACACAAAAAGAAATTACAATTAAATTGAAAGCAGGCAAAGAGAAAGAGATTGCTTCTCACCTCCACCTCAGCTTACCGAATACTCCAACGAACGAACGGACGCCTGCCCGCCCACGGCACAACTTCCCTTGCATTGCACAACCCCTCCCCCTCATCTTTTATATGAAGTTGCTGCCACTGTTGCTATTGCAGCAATTGCACCGACATGCAATCCAAATGGAAATGAACTTTGAAGGCAGCGCGCGAACTGGCTGACTAGATGGCTGCTCGGACTGGAGGTTGCGTGGGTCGTCTGGTAGGCCGATGGTAACTCTTTGTTGTTGGCTATCGCGATGCTCCATTTGTCCGTTTCCCCCTTCTTACCACTCATCTACAATTCTCCCCTTACACCCTCCTCCCTTCTCTGACTGTCTCATTCCACATACACATTTGGAGCTGGGATGGCGTGCGCGACTTATAATCGCATTCGTTTCAATTGCCGGAATTTTATTGTGAAATGAGTGACGAAGACTACGGCGACGGCGACAACGATGATGACGACTTTAACTTTGGGGCGTTGAGACCTTCTCAATGGTTTCGCCATGGTTTTCTTTATTACCTGTATATGTATAGACTGACTGTGTCCCACCTAGGCAATGCTATCTTTCATAACGCTTCGTTATCACCGCACATTTCACAAATATATATAAATACGCGAGCGCAAAAATAAAAAAAAGTGAAACCTCTTTCCCAGGCAGCTTGCAACACTTGCCATCATATGTACGTACATATGTACAGTGAAAGCTCTTTGCACTGAACAATAGCTAATATTTGTTTGTATATGAATTGGAGTGTATCCATAAAGAAAATGTAATAATTAGAAATTGTCAAATAACAATGACTCAAATAAAATCCAAAATAATATTTTAAGCTGATTTGTTCAAAGGTTTACCAAAAAAGTAAAGGAAAAGGATTGTTGAAATCCTTCCTCCACCAGCAGGATTCATTAGTCTTATTGAATAGACACTTCAAAATTTTAAATGAGTCTCAAAGTTGTTCTAAGTTCTAAGGAAGCAATTCTTTTTATTTTATTATCTAAGCAAGGTCATTCAGCCAAGAAATCTTATTAATTTGGTCAACTCAATTCATAGATTTCTACTGTAATATTTTTTTCCGCTTTTTCTCTTTCTGCATTTTATGAATACCTCTGCGTGTTTGCAACTACGGCTCCAACTCCGCCTCCAATGACTGTACCTCTTAAGTCCATTTCATGTCTCTTTTTTTTTTTACACTCGTTCCCTTCCCCCTTGCTGCTGCTGCACCACACACAAATACACATTTTTCAATTATAGTTTTTTAACAATTTTCTCGTCATTGTTGTTAATGTTGCTGCTGTTGTTGTTGTTGTTGCTATTGTTAATGAAACTTTCTTTATGCATAATTTTATGTTTCATGTAGCATATTTTTTGTTGTTGTCTTTTATTTTATTTTTTTTTGCGTTCATTCTTTCACTTTTTTACCGCCCACCCAAAGTCAAAGATGAGTTGAGATGAGGGAGCACTGGCAACTCGCTTCTTTTAGTTTTCAATACTCTACACAAACATAGGGTAAATAGGCATATTTCATTTAACAAAATTAAAGGGAAAATAGTTAGATTGTAGAAAAATTTATATGCAGTTAATTAATATGAATTTTTGGTTTCTGTATATGTGAGATTTTAAAAGTTAATGCCATCAAATGTGGCATATGACTTCACCTAACTAAATTGACATTATTATTGTGGCTAGAATAATGGAGTTCAAAAGAAAACAAACTTAATTATCAGATAATCAATATTACCTACATTTTATAGAGTATCTTAAAGTGAGCGAACCAACTTCATATAATGACTGGTTTGTATTTTCTTCACAACTTTTACTCTCGGCATAAACATTTAAGCCAAGTTATAATTACAAAGTTTTTATTTCTTATATTTCACATACATATGTATATGTATATATATATTTATATGTATATACATAAATGTTGTATATGTATATTTATTTTGTTGAGAAACTATCTACCATCCTTGCGTTACCTCCGGCTATGGTTATATGCAGTAATTAAAAATATTTGCGTATTGCAATTTGAACATTTTCATTTACGTAAATCATATTTTACCTTTTTAAATAAGATTTTACAAATCAATAAAATCATAAACAATTTTATTAACATGGCTTAGATTTGGGCTTAGATTTTATCCATTGAACGGCAGCATAAATCAATACAAAAACAACAACAAACTGATGTATAAAAAAATAGAAGAAAGCAAAAAGCAAATAATAAAACTCAAACACACACACAAAGGCAAATAATGCAAACAGAAATAGTCAACATTATGTAAATGAAATATTTGCTCAATGCAAATAGAAAATGCCATAGAAAGGAATGTAGAACATGACAAAAGAGGTGAAGTGAGGGACGCTAGGGTAGTGGGTGGGGCCCTCAAGGAGGTCGCTCCTTACACCGAGTTCTTGCATAATCGACTGACTTCAGCTTCAGCTTTAACTTCAATTTCGATTTTTGTACCAGTTCCGTTCACATTCAAGGAAACAGGTACACACCAACACACACACATACACACACATATATACATATATATAGTGCGTCTCTTGTGGTATCCTGCACGAACAAGTTGCGTGTGAAGGCCAAAAACGAAGCACAGGGGCAAGCACTAGGACACAGCCAGTCAGCATTGATGTTTTTAAGGACATTAGGGATACACCTGTCGATATTTTTACAGTTTTTTGGCATGCGCTCCCCAACCAGTAACCGGTTTAACGGCTTTCGGTCTTACTTCCGCCAGTTAACTTGTTCTTCTACTCAACCGAAAAGGTCCTGCTCCAGCTAATGTTGCAATTTTTATCCTGCTTCCTTTTAAAGAATTGTGAAAACTATTATATTAATGAAACACGGAAAGGTTTACCCTGATGTATTATTGTTTTAACCTAATTGTCTTTAACTAATGCCTTGAAAATAGACAATATTTAATGTTTCTCTTTTCGTTTAAAAATTGCTTTGAATAATGGATAATCAAAATATGACGATTCAATTTTTCTAGTTTTTGATTAAGAACATTTGTATTCAAAACTATATATCCATTACATTATCTATCAAATTTATTTAAAATTCGATATATAGTTAAATATTTTAAATAATTTTTAAAAAACTTACAACAGTTAGCTAAGAAGATAAGCAAATCCAAAAAGAAAAAGTGGTCAGGTTAAGTAAATAAAAAAACTTACATATTACCAAATACTTTTCCATATGATATCAACAAAATTAATCTTTTCTATATAAAATATTTAACATTTTTTCCAAAAAATAAGAGTATCAAAACATTCGCAGAACGAATCCCTGAATTAACCTTCCGCATTGATGGCTTTATCAACAGTAAAGCGCTTAAATACAGATTAAATAGTTTTATTTTCTGGGTTTTCGTACATTCCTTGGAGGTTTTTTTTTTTATTTTATTTTAAAATTTGCAACGGAAATAAATTGCTTTGTGGAAGAAAAGAAAAAAAAATGAAAAGGAAAGGAAACAAAAAAAAAAAAACATTCGAAAGCAACCGAAAAACATTTTTATTGTCTTGGCAAAGGAGAAATTCGTACTGTTTTATGGCTCTGTCTTGGGCTATTATGGGAGACCTTGTCGTGGAGAGGAAGCCAATGTATTGGATGGAACGGGTATTGGACTTTGATGATGGTGGCGCCATTGGCGTAGTTGTCTGCCTGCCAAATTGTGTTGCAGTTTGTCGCAGGCAACACACACAACAGACAACCTTGAGCTAATTTAGATCCACCACCCTCCACCCCCCTTTCTACATCTTTATCTCTTACTCCTTATGTGAATCTTTTAATATAACTATCTCTATCTCATTTGCTTTGTCTCTCTGTCTTTCCAGGAGGCCAAACAGGGGCCAGACAGCATACCAAGCAAATCATCATGACAGCCGCCGCCGCCTCAACTACTAAGTGGGGCAGCGTCACAAGCACAATCCCAATTCCAAGCACAAGAAGGCAGACAACGACAACGACAGAGGCAGTGGCATCGGCATTGGCAGAGGCAACAGCAACGACGACGACAACGACACCCCAAAAATAGACAACGAGGGAGCGAAGGAGGAGAAGCAAATCTCTTGGAGTGCAGTCAAGAGGAAATGCTGCATCCGACGACAACTACGCAGTCTGGCCTGGTGCTGGGTGTCTGCTGTGACCAGCTGATGCAGCATCAGCATCAGACACGCCCAGGCATGCTTACAATGTTAGACGACAAGGAGTTGCAGATGAATAAGAAGAGTATGATGATGGAGCAGGAGCTAAAGCAAAAACAGAATCAAGAGCTGGGACTGGAACAGCAGTCCGAAAAGCGTCTTCTAACATCAAGCAGATCTTGGTTACGTTGTTGGCCACCGCCCTGCTTTATTCTCCTTGTATCTTTGCTGGAGGTAGGTCCTAAAGATTGGGATTTTCATCATTCGTACCAAAAAATCTCATACCCTATCCATACCACCGAACTACATGCCGCACAACATACACACACACACAGAGAAGCACAATGTTGCCCTTTTTAATGCGATTAAACTGTTGGGCCAAGGGTTGATTGAGGGCGAGCTCATAAAAACCACTTTCATGCAAGGCGGTCGGTCGGTCTGTTGGTCGGTTGGTTGTACTGGGGGGGTGGTGGAGGGGGGTTGCCATGACATCAGTCCAACATTACACAACATTGCGGCCACAATTCGGTTGTATGTATATTTAGTATAGAAAATATACATATACACATGTACCTTACATTAATTGCTCCCATTTTGCCGCCCCTTCTGCCACTTTTGACACAGGCAAAGAATATATATATACATATACATACATACATATATAATATATATATAGACATAACGAAACCAACTTTTTCAAATGATTATGCAATGACATGGCTAGGATATAAATTCCATCACTGAAATTGAGGATGGGGGTGTTTTGGGTGTCCCCCCAAATGCTTTTATCAGATTCGTTTGAATTAATCGTATTACCTACCAAAAGCATATGATTTTACTCATTTGACATATAAAGTAAAGAGATTTAAAAAATACCCTTACTTCTTTTGCAGTTCAAAATCGTGGAATAATATAGTCTGTCTAAATTCAGAATTATTACTATTTTTTTTTTTAATTCTATTACTTTTTAACAGCTTAAAAATTTAAGCTGGAATGAATATAAATATATTATAGAATATATTCAGATTTCTAACAAAAATTATATCCTTTTCAAAAACTTATGATTTCTTTTATTTAGGCTAATATTGAAAATCTATAATATAAGTAGGAATGTAGTTGCTTATTCCCCCAGCTTTATTCCCATTGTTTTTAAGACAATTTTAAAGTGTAAAGGTTCTTTTTGTGTGCTTCTTAAATTTCAGTTCTTAATTTTTCATTTCATGGTCCATATCTTTAGATTGGAAAATATTTAAAATTATTAAAATTTGATTTCTACACTATGGATCGTAATGAATTTATAGAAGTACAACGTTTCTTAAAGGGCTTTTTTGACTGGTGGAAACTTTTACTTCCAATTTGAAAAATTTTATTTATAAATAATAAACCAAAAAAAGCCCAATGATTAAAATATGCAATCAATTATAGTTTGTTTCACCTTTCTTTTTAAAATATAATTATAAAACATTGGACATCAACATAAATATAAATTATTTAAGAAGTCTGAAATATAACTAATTTCCTCCATTTTCCCGTTTCCTTAATTTGTGTTCATATTTTTTTTAAACATTTTTAACATTTCTTAAACCTTTGTAATTTGTTTTTTTTTTTTTTGTAGTTTTGAATTTTCAAACTGAATACAAATTGCCTTTTTTTTTTAATTGTTTTCATAAATAATTATGCAAGTTCGCCCATAACAGCTGTTGACTGCTGCAATAACTGTACTATAGAGCAGGCATCTTTGCCTTCTCTCTCTTGGTTTTCACTTGGATTTTATAAAAGTTCTTTTTTTGTTTTGTTTTACTCTGGTCCAAAGACCCTTCAGTCAGTCAGTAGTCACGTCTGTGCATGAGTTTTCTACATTTGAGCATCTCAAGTTAAGTTGTAGTACTACTAGGAGGAGAAGGTGAAGTAGGAGGGTTGTTTGGCTATTTTTTTTCTTGTTTGATCATATTTCAGCCCCCAGCCTTCCTCACACATACACACACCCACACCCACACACACACGTGAGCGAGCTGGACAAGCAATTGACTTTTGAGGCAAACAAATTGCCGACTTTGCCACACACAACGCGCTCTGATATGTAACTTGCTACCGATTCCCGTTAACCGCCCAGCTCATGCATTTGTAAATGGATGTTTGGCTTCCGGTTAAAGGATATACGAGCGTACTAACACACACACACTTACACACATATATGTATGTATATATATAAATATATGTATTTATGTATATGTAAAAGGAGAGGGGATATGGGGTTTAGAGAGAGTGCGTGCGAAAAATCCAACACGTCTGCGATTTGTTTTCCTCGTCTGGCTCCACAGACACACACACACACATATACACTGACATACAGATACAGACACAGACTGGACGCCGCCAGCCGTCAGCAGTAGCAGAGAACAGAACAAGTGAAAATGTGCGCGGAGGTGGAGAGGGGCCTTAAGAGTAACGGGAAGATAAGCGGGGGGGCGGGGGCTGTAAATGGCGACGTCTCGTCGCTGTCTGTTGCCAGTCTACGCGGTTTTTAGGGGTTGCTTTTGTTCTCCTTCCACTTCTATCCTTGGATACACCACCCCTCTGTCGTCGTCGTTGTCCCCCTCTACCCCCTTTTGACTTGATTATGGGTTTCCACAGGCATTTTGATGGTTTTATTGTCTTGTTTCACTTGAGGAAAGTGGTAGAAGGGCAGTAATATAAAAACAGGGTTGCACACACACTTACACACACACACACACACAAGTACAGGTTACAAGTTAACTGTTAAGACACTAAAAAGCTATATCTTTTTATTCTTAAACTGATAGATCACAATTTTTATCTATGCGGATGTAATGTCACCAGAGGATTCATTGCTCATCTATAGCCCAGAGCAACGTTTACAGTTATGGCGTTTCATTACCTATGCCCTACTCCATTGCAGTTGGTTACATTTGGGTTTCAATGTGTTAACCCAATTATTATTTGGTATACCATTGGAAATGATACATGGTACATGGTGCACTTGTATCATTTATTTAGCTGGCATTTTGGCCGGCTCATTGGGCACCAGCGTTGTGGATTCTGAAGTTTATTTGGTGGGTGCCAGTGGTGGTGTCTATGCATTATTGGCTGCCCAATTGGCTAGTGTTTTACTAAATTTTGGCCAAATAAGACATGGCCTTGCCCAGTTAATGGCTGTGATTATCTTTGGTAAGTAATTAATTAAAAAAAAAAAAAAAACATTTTAAATAATTAAAACAATATTTTATTTGCCATTAATCCGCATCACCATATTCAAGTCTCGTGCGATTTGGGTTATGCCGTATACTCCAGGGCATTGGAAGATCAATCGAGACCCACTGTTTCATATATAGCTCATATGACAGGTGCATTAGCTGGATTTAGTCTGGGTCTGCTCTTTCTAAAGCAGCTCCAGGGCAGTGGTCGTCCCCGTTTATTACGCTGGTTGGCCTTGGGCGTTTGGTCAGCATTTAGCATATTTGCTATATCCTTCAATTTGATTAATACGGTGACTGCTCAACTTTTGGCCGAACAAGAGGGAGATGTAATTAAGCAACATCTACTACATGATTTGGGAATGGAATGAGAAAGAGAGAGAGAGAGAGATAGAGAGAGGAAAATGGAAAAGCCAAGACTGAGTCCATTGGATTGTAGCCTCGTCCTTAAAAAAGTCATATCTTATACGTTAACCTAAAAGAGTCTAGTCAATAGTTTATAAGGCATTCCAAAGAGGACACAATGTGCTCAAAATTTATTTAACTTTTTGAATATATCCCCTCCCCATTTCCCCCTTAAGGGATTCGCTCAAAGTAACCAAAACTATCTAACTCTTAAAAACAAAAAAAAAGCGATACTAAACAAAGTAAAAATGAACGAAAAAAAAAGAAATTGAAACAAATTTTTTCTTATGTCAATGCCAAAGGAGTTGAAAGTTGAAAAGTTCTTTGCTCAACTCTGAGCCAGGCTCATTTTCAGAGACTTTGGATAGTTTAAGCCGAAAGCAATATATAAATATATATACAATAACAAATTTAGTTTCTATCACATATAATATTAGTTTTAATGCCAAAAAAAACCAAGTTACAATTAACTATTATGGATTATGAATGATCTAAGAGCTTAGTTAGGCTAACAACAGATATTCAAAAGATATACACAATACATACATAAATACATATATTATATATAATATTATCTATAATCTATATGAGATTTAAAAGATGAAATAAAATAAATGCCTAATAATGTGAGTGTACAAATTTTTAAACATTAAAAGTAAGTATTGTGAATAAATTTTAAAAATTCAATAGAAATCAATTGGTAAGTTATAAAGTTATATTGAATACGATTGGTATATACATACATAGTTATATTTCTGAAAATTTTAATAAACCTTTTTCTTCTTGTGTTTTTCGAGTCCTTTTTTTAACAACCTCTTATTTTTTTTTTTAACCTAAGAACTGACTTATTAATACGGCTTAAAAGGTCATAGCCAACATTGTAAGTTTTATGCTAGCGGAAGTAAAATAAGGAATTAATGTTCATTGTATTTAATCCCTTTAGTGCAAATGTAAGTGTTGGTTTGTGTAGTCAATTGCATACTCAATTACATGTATATAAGAATCATTGCAAAATAAGCACTTGGGCCAATTAACAGAGATACATTGCTTACATACATATGTATGTATTTAACATTGTGTTTCACATTGTGTTTACCGGCGGGGTAAAATAAACAAATTTATTAAACCCGAAATCGTATTGCTCTTAGCGCTCAGCATGCATTCAAAAATATTGCATCATAAGTGCTGTCTGGGCTTACTGTGCGCTAATCCAATCAAAAGCCACTATTGCACACTATTGCACTACTCTCACATTTAACCGCTAACAAAAATTTTGAATAATCAAATGCAATTTGAAATTGCCAAAAACCCCGACAAAGAAAAAAACAACACAAAAATACAGAAAAAAAAATTATTGGCATTGCTCCATTCATTTGAATTGGCCTCATTAAAAGAAGATAGCAGCAATGGGCTCAAGTGGCAGATGGCTAAGAGAAGAAGGGGGAGGGGACCGTGGTTTTCGATTTCAACAAAATAAAATTGTAAACGTTTCATTGAAATTTAATAACTCATGGCCAGAATTTGTGGAGTAGCAAATACAAAAGACGAACGGAATGAACTTCATTCCACTCAACTCGATTTTACTTTACTCCACTTTATTTTATTCCAGTGCAATTTTAATTTTTTTTGTCTGTTTCTTGATGAGACATTGATGGTTCAATCGATGAAGTAGAATCTGGAACCCACCCAACAAGTGAAGCCAATTTAGCAGAAGATCGAAGAAGATCGCAAAACAAAGACAATAAGGCAGAGGGAGGCGGCGGTTGGCATCTCAAATCCTCGTTAAGTCATCACCCAATGACAAACCCAAAGAGACATTTGACAACAAATATTTTGTGACATTAAATGCCAGATCCAGATTCAGCTCCAGATCCAGTCCAGCTTTTAGTGCAGGTTCAAGTTTTAAGTTCAGAATCAGGACCAGCTTCTTTACCAACTGCAAGCAACTTTGCTCATTTCACTAATTTAATGAAGACCTTTTACAATGTGGTTTGATTCGCTTCGTCGTGGTCTGGTCCTGAAGTCCATTGTCTTGACGTCGTCGTCTTCATCAGATTGATGAGGCTCTTTCATGGACTGCGGTTGGTTGGTTGGTTATATGGTTGAATGGTTGGCTCCTCTTCTTTTCTGGGCTTTCACTTGGTGGGGATGCGCGCTCTCTGCGCCTGCATCAATAATTTGTGTTCGCCGTTGAAAATAATTGACCAAGTTTGTCTGTTTGCGGTTTGTGGCATTTAATCTACTACTTGCCAGGAAGAAGACATCGACAGCGACAACTGCACCAAGGCGGCAGCAGCTGCCATACTCAGTTGCAAAAACCAAAGTACTCAGACCAAGATTCAGAATAAGACACAGACCAAGGGCATAAGACGACGACAACAACGACAAAAAGCAATCCTTCAGCTGGCTACTTACTGGACTCTTTTCTGCTCTTCTCTCCTTTACATTCATTCGCACAGTACTTCGCGTAATTGAAATAATTTTAAGTGAAAAATCTGCATTCAAAAAATATCTCAGCGGCTCACAAATGTCAGCTGCAGTACAACAAAAAAAAAAAAAAAAACCACAAAATTCCAGGAGCAAAATCAGCAAAAAAAATTATACATATATCAATCGAAATGATTAGGAAATACTCTACAAAAGGAATAGTTAAAAAATTTTCTAAATATAATTTACTTTGATCCAGATCTAGTTTGATAGGCCCCAAAAAAGAAAGAATTTCAAATTTTTATCGTTATATTGAAAGATAATTCTTAAAATCAGAATTAATAAATATTTCGAAAGCTATATTTATTAATTTCTTTAAATAACTTGGAATGTTTTAATATCTTGAATATAATTAGTAAGTAATATATACATTACATACAATATATATATTTTTGAAGAAGTAAATATTCTCACGAGTCCTTGTTTTACATTTCATAAGAGATGTACCCTTTTAATGGGAACTGTATTTGGTTTTATGGTCGCAAAAATTTACATGCGTAAATTTGAAGAGCCGACGACGAGTGGACAAACGAACACGGCCATAAAAAAGAAAAAAGGGAAAAAGAGTCGACAGTTTGCAGTTTTGTAGTCTTCGAACCCAACTTAATCCTGGGCATTAAGGTAAATTGCAGCATCTGCTGGGCCAACAAAACAAAAACATAGTGAGCAAAAAAAAACTGAATATATATACGAAGAAAAAACAGTGCGGGGAAGGCGGGCTAAAGAAACATCATCTCGAGTCAAACACAAGCCGAGGAATCAACTTTTGTGGAGCACAGGCCATAATTTGCTTAATTCGACGATGAGGCGACGCTCACCCAAAAAGCACGCGGCTGCCACTCGTCGTCGATCGACACGCCGAGGACGCCAAAACGATGATGAGGATGATCCTCCCTCCTTCCAAATGTATATACTAACACACACTTCTATAAAGCATTTTTTTTTGTTGTTCCTTAATTTTTTTTTTCGGTGGTACCTTGCATTTTGATTGTGGCGACTTCTTCAGCGGCAGCCTCAATTTGACTGCCGCTGCCTCTTACCCTGAGGGCCAATTTTCAAAGTTGCATTTCGGTTTTTTTTTTTTTGTTGGTGGCTGTAATTTTTGGTCAGACATTAAGTCTTGATTCCATTTTCAGCCCCAATAGCATAGTAAACGTATATTGATATATAAATATATATATTGTATATATAAAGAGAGACAGAGAGATATATGCATATATAGTTTTACCAGATGTCAAATGTCACAGTACAAATCCCACTTGGGAGCACTTAAATTCGATAAGCAAACAGAAACAAAACCAAAAAATAAGAAAAATACAATACGTTAACTTGGTTAGAACTTTATATACCCTTGCCAAAAAAAAAGGAGAATATTATGTATTTTGATATCATATTATGAGATCTTTATAATATTATTATATATATTATTATTATATATTATTATATATACATACATATATACATACGTACATACTTATATAGATTATTTATCAAGAAAATAATTTATATTATTCAAACAAATTTCCTTAAGAAACTGTTCAGATTTATATGAATATAAACAACCAACTTTCAATAAGCATAACTTGGTAAATTTCGAAGAAAACTTTCGCTTAAGTACTATACAATAGAATATCAACATAAATATAAATTTAATTTTTAGTATTTTCAGAATTTATATTTATGTATATGTTATTTAACGAAAGGGTTCCTGAATCAAAAAGTATATACCCCACTGGCAAGTATGTATATAGAAAATAAATAGAATGTATGCATATCGATTTGCTTGTGTCCACTGTGGAAACTTCTGTAAAAAGTGTTGGTGTTGCCGCCGTTGCGCTGTTGCTGTTTTATATGTGGCAACTCGCGCGATATATCAAAAAATATTTCCATATTCTGGTTTTTCGGTTTTTTTTGGTTGTATATTTCTTTTACGTCATTTTGTTTATCATCAATTTTAATTCATTTCTGTTTTTGTTGTAGGAAAAGCTTTTAGTTTTGAAAAGCTTTAGATTGCAGAACTCGAATTGCTCTCATTTTTTCCAGACTACCCCCACACTTCTACCCCACCTACTATTAGGCATCTTCCATTTACCATCATGGCCCACGCTGCAATTGAAGTGCAATAGAAAAATGACATGCACTTTGTCTTGAAATTTGACATTTCTGTGTTACGAAGAAATTGGATTGGAAAGTGCAAAGATAAAGCGTTGGGAAGAAGTGCATTTAATCGAAAGAAAAAAAAAACAGAGAAAGCGCAAACCATTAAAGCACCCACAACCCTTAATCAATATGAAACATTAAAAAGATATACATACATATATAGAATTGAAAAATAAGTTTTGAAAAACACTTACCGATTTATATATATATATAATTTAGAAACACTAAAGTTAATCTGAAATGAAAAGAAAAAGTTAATAATTATTAAATATTTTAGAATAATATAATCCAATATTTTTTATTTTTACATAAAATTGTATAAATCCAAAAACAAAGATTTTAATAGATCTGCTGGGGTTTTGATTATCTTTATTATTTAACTAGTTAAAGCATCTCATTAAATTTTTAAATCATTGTCATTATTATTATTGCTAAGAACATCATCGTTATCATAATTTTGTATCATTTGTAGGTCGAGACACATAAATCAGTTCAATATAAATCTGTTAACAATTCGTTTAATCCTGCAGCTTGCATGCATTTTATATATGGACATTTGATGGCACATTATCGCGTCAGGCATATGGCACCCGGGTAGCAGCAAAGCCACCGCTACCACCCGGTTTAACCGATTCATTGGACAGTTGGCAGCTGGCGCGCCTCATAATTGGATTCGTCACAGGCTCCAGTTAACCTCCCTCTCCCTCCATCCAACTGTTCCTCTCTACAACCATTGGTCTTTATTTCTCTCCACTCTTGGGTCATAAATCGCGGGCTGCTTGAAATGCAAATTTTTTGGTATGATGTTGTTGTTGTTGTTTTGGTCCTGTTGAGTTTTTACGTATCATCGGCAAGGCATCAAAGTGGCACCCAAAATGCTGTTCTTTCTCTGTCCTCCACCTTCCACTTCCTTCTGTTGTTGTTGTACTTTTTATTTTGTCTTCTTTTTTTTTCCTTTGCCCAATTAACGGAGCGGAGAGCGGCAATCAGAGTTCACTTGAACAGCAAAATGTTTGCAATTAAGCCTCGATCTTACTTCTCTTCCTTTCTCTCTCGCTCTCTTTAATTTTTTGTACACTTTTTGTATGTGTGTGTGTTGATATGGAGGGGGCCGAGGGGGCAAAAGTGCGTGGCAGATGAACATGAAGTAGTAGAAGAAGTTCATGTTACTCGCCCAACTCTGCTTGTCGATGCGTAACAAAGGATAATCCAGAAGTAAAAGCATAAGAGGCTTCATGTCGATGTAGATGATGGTAGCTTCTGCTGCTGCTGCTGCTACTGCTGCTGCACCCACCAGAAAGTCAACACACACACAGCCCACGCCAAAAAATAAAAAAAAAGGAAAAAATATATATATATGTACATATATATATATAAAAACGGAAAGGAAAGTCAATTCGAAGTTGAAATTCTCTGAGTGTGCCTTATATACAATCAACAGCAGAAAAACTCTCAACTACATGAAGAGCAAATGAAACTGGAGAACTTATTACTGTTAATGTGCCGTCACTTAAGGAATGGTCAGGAATGGTACACGCCAGTTGATTCTTTCATATTATGGGAATGATACGATATACGATAAAATCTAATAAACAATTAGTTAGTTAGAAAAATCAACTTAAGAATATATATGTATGTAAGTATGCATATAAAATACTTTCTAAATTATTATCATTTGATTTTCTTATTCAAGATTCCTGGCCAACATAACTAACTAGAATTAAGTGAAGTAAAATAAAATTTTTGTTTTTTATATTTTTAATCAATTAAATGTAAAATAGTTACACACTGTGTGTATAAATTTCTCAGAAATAGCATGTGTTAGCTGTTGTTGCCTTGATTTTAGTCAAGTACTTAAAACAAGCCATGTCCACACCCAAGATATGCACGGTTCCATTTCGTTTCCCATTTACACAGAGATGGCCAAACAGTTCTCAATGTTTTAGCTATTGCAATAGATTAAGTGGTTTTTGTGGCCTGAGTTCCCATAGATGAAGGACAGAGAGCAAGCAGCAGGAAAGTAGAGACAAGATGGTAAGCGGATCTAATGCAACAAAGAGTTCGGACAATTCGGGATAGAGGATATCCACAACGTTTCAATACCCTTTAAAATAAAGGCCAAAAGGTATATTAAAAAAAAAGTATATATGTATGTAAGTATATATTTTTGATCAATGTTCGTTTGTCTTTTAGACTCTAAAAGTATATCTTGTAATTTAATTCAATTATTTTATTTTGTACTTAAAACTGTTTCAGTTTCATATTATGTTAATGAGAGTGAATGAGATAGCCTGCGTTTGATGTTGTTAAAGGACTTTAGTTTAAAAGTTGAGCTACGTATTACAGGGTATAAGCCAATTCGGTGCGAAAACTTCCTTGCTTGCATAATATTTTTTTTGCATTAATTAAACACTTGGGACGCCAAACATGTACATCTATATATACATACATATATATGTAAGTATATACATATACTAGAATATATGTATGTACATACATGCATATATGTATATTCGTGCTTGTGTTTGTATATGTGTAGTATTCTTGTGTACCTGTAATGTCTGGGCCAATTAACTTTCAAATTGCTCATCTCAACAATCAATTTGTTTCGCCACTCTATGAAAATTTCATTTCAGCTCAGTTCACTCAGCCACTTCAGTCCAACATATAAGAACGAGGGAAGAAAAAAAAAACAAAAACAAAAATAGGAAAAAAGGCAAAAATAAAAATAAAAAAAACATCAATGCGAAACTGAACAACTGAAAATCGATGCGAAAAGTGGCAATAAATTATGTCTGCGGTGGCGTCGATGGCGTCGACTGCCCGCCAAGTTGATTGAAATCGACTTCTCTGATAAAACGGAATTAAGTTCTGTTAACAACAACAAGAGGAATATATATATATATAGATATCTGTAGAACAACCTAGCAGGTATGCAAAAAAGAGCAAAATTTCAGAAAATGATGAGTTACAGATGCGTCTGCTTGAGACCACAGCCACCAGGCGCGACCAGCAGCCACTAGCCACCAACACCAACACCATAACCATAACCAATACCAAGACGAAGATGATGCACAAACGGATGCAAAGTATGCACACAGCTAGCACAGAACAGTTCACAACTCCAAAGGCAGACAGCAGAGAGTACCAGAGATCTTCACCTCATTACCCACACTTTTCCCCTTTTCTCGTCATTAAGGTATCTCTGAAATGTTTTGCACATTTGCACAGTGGTTAAAAATTTCTTGAGTTAAGAACGAAATATACAGAACGGGAGGGGCGGGCGCACAGTGTTTAATTAAATATTGCATATAAATTTAAATTTTATTTGTTTTAAATTAAAAAACATTCCAGCTCAAAACTTACAGAAAATGCTACTAAAAGAATATTTTTTCGTAGGGTTACCGTCCTATTTTGAAGTCTTATAAAGTTAAAGGTATCCACAGTTAAATTTTTGTTCCCGAAATTAAAATCAGTTGATTAAGAACTAATTTTCCAATTTGTCCCACTGTGACTATGAATCATATGGCATGCAGTATTGCTTCTGCCAGGCAACTTCGGAAACTGATGTTATTACTGTTGCATTGTTTACTTGGAGCAGACCAAAGCAACAAAAAATAAATGCAACAGACAGACATGGGGCTGGTTGCCCAGTCAAGCTAGGCCAACCATTCGTTGTTGTCTGCCGTGGAACAACGAATACGACGACGATGACGACCACCGAGCAGGAAAAAAAAAACCAGAAGATGAGATGGAAAAAGAAATGAACCGTGGGTAGAAGAGCGAAGGGTAGTCAGAGCAGTCATATACCAACTGAACTGCTGTGGTTTTGCCATGCTGCAGGAATTTTCATATCATGGGGTGAAGGAGGGGCAACTAAATTTTATGGATTTATTGAAAATTGAACGCACTTGAACGACGATGAAGACTAAGAATGAGAAGGGAATGAAGTGGGGGTAGTTAGGTGAAGTAGGGGGGATGTGAGTGTGCCTTACCGCCTGCCTGTCTGGCAAAAGAGAGTCTTGTTTGGAAAACAAATAGGCGAAAACTGTAAGCAAAAGAACAAGCAGAAGATGTTGCTGCTGTTGCTCCTGCCGACCCAAAGTTGTGGATGCCACGCGTTGCGATTGGTGGTATTTTGTTTGTTTTTGCTTTGAGTTGCCTCGGGTTTTGAGATTTCTGCTGTTTTTGTTTATGTAAACGCGTGCGGTCAATAACAACAACAGCAGCAACAACAACAACATCAGCCACAACAACAACAACTGCAGCAGCAGCAATAACTGAAAATGAAAAAGAGTGCAGAAAATTTTCAAAATCTAAATATGAACTTCATGAATTTGGTTATTGGCCAGGCTTATAGTCAAGTTCAGCCAACGCCTTCGTGGCGCCTTCAAAACAAGTTTTAACCCATGGGTGAGATTTTCATTTAAGATTTTTGTTGTTGGCAAAAAAAAAAAATAAATAAATCAAATGACAACTTTTAATCTGTCGAACAACCGATATGAATGAAACTGTTTTATACATCGGTTGTCATTGAAAAGTTGAACTCAAATCTTTTGATGTTTTTATTTATGTATTGAAATTCTGTATAATACCGATACTGGTAAGATTTTTTTTCAATTATAGAAATATGTCAATTTATTGTAATGTATAGCTTTTAATGAACAAAAGAAGGTACACCAGTGGGTTAAGTATGCTAGTTAGGGCCGGTTCTCGATTTGATTTAGTTTCAAGACCCACACACATACACATACACACACCTCATCTAGGTATGGCGGCGCCCACACAGTTTCCCAGGATGTCGTCGAGGAATTTGTAACCAGGAACGCCACTTTCTGGCCATGTGGGCAGACCCAAACCAAGAGATTCTTCTCTCCCCCATCCCCTACATCATTCCACCTTTGCTGAGCGCTAGCACTTTGGGTGGATATTCGTATCATGCATTCAGTGAGTGTCAAAAAAAAAAAAGAATTGGCAAAAATTGACCAAATTTCCAAGAAAGATTTCTTCTTTGTTCTTAAATGAAATCATCGTTTTTCCTTCTTTTTTTTTTTGTGTTAATTTTCGTCTGGCAAAAAACAAATTGAAATCACTCTTCACGCCCACGCCTCAGAAGTGCGCCTGGCGACACTCAAAACAAACACACGGCGCATTGAAAACAGAATTATAGACAACAAAAAAAAAAAAAAAAAAAAAATAGAATTGAATTGAAAAAGAGTCCCAGACAGGTGGCAGCCAAGAGAGTGGGAGTGGGTGGGTGGTTGGATCGGACGACCGACTGCTAACGTGTCACATAAATTCATTAATTTGTCGCATTTGGAAAATTGCCTTTTAAAATATTGTCAGCTTTATGGCGACTTTAATTATAGCGTCGACGCATTAAAAACTAATGTTAGAAAATTAGTAAAAACAGAAATTTAATAGAAACTCAAAAAAGAAAAAACAAACACCACTAATAATAAAAATAAAACCTCAACGTTAAGGCATAAATGTTTGGGCATTTAAATTTAGCGAATAAAAAAGCAAAAAAAAATTGAAATAAAAACGCGACAAGGCGGCGATCAGCCCACTGAACAAGAAAGAAATATCTGAAAATAGAAGCTTGCGGCAGCAGTTGGCGATATTTATGCCTATACTCTAACAATGATGGGTAGCACAACTATATGCGAAGATTTAGTTAAATGGCATTTAAATATAGATAGAAAAGGCAAGCAGAATCTTAAATGATTTATACTATAACTTTGTATTCTATTTTTTATTATACCAAACCGATATGATTATAAATTTGATATATAATGAAATAGTATATGCGAATGATATATATTAAAATAATTCAAAAATATATAAAAAAAAATTGTTTATTTTATATTTCTGATTCGTCAATGAAGCAAGAGTATTTAATTTTTCACATATTTCTACGAAATGTTGTATATGCCTGACATATCTATCTTGTTTTATATACACAAAATCGTACGATATTTTAGACAGATGCTAGATACAAGATGCCCCCTGTCACTGCCACTGCCACTGCTCTTCGGCCACCCTCTGACAAGTTCTATTTAGTTAACCGCGCGACAAAAACGAAACGAAATGAATTGAAACAAATTTGCCAAAATGTTTGGCGCAGGTCTATCCACTTCTGGTAGATCAACTTTTTTTTTTATATTTTTTTTTTGTTTTCCTACATATTTACAAAATATCTAACTATAGACATTAAGTGGGCGGGTACCGGTTGTTGGGCAGGGGGGGAGGAGAGGAATGTTATATAGGAGGGAGTTAGTTGTTGAGAAGAAATAAGAGGAGGTCTGCAGACTTGGGGGCCCTATTTAGCCTATCGATGGCCGTCCATCATCAAGACCAAGAAAGCATTTTAGATTTTGGGCTATTCGCCCACTCGCTCGTCACTCAATAGGTTTGTCACTCTGCTGTCCCATTAGCTGCCACACTTTGTGTTACGTGTACCCTCTTCTGTCGGTCAGCGGCCCATAACGGAGTTACTACCAATACCAAATAAACAAATTCTCAACACTGGCTAATCTCACCATATTAAGAGAGTCAGCTTCTTGGCCAAAATCTATGTGTAATGCTCTGTTTTTGGCCACAATTGCAAATTTATGCAAATTGCTGATTGAATTGAAATTTTTTTTTGTTTTTTTCTTTTTAAATTCTTGTTGCCAGCAGCGACAAATATGGCGACATGGTTGGCCTACGAAATGAATTGTATTGAGATGCCATGAATCAAAAACAGTATAAATCGTATCAAAAAAAAAAATACAAAACCAAAACGAAACATAAAAAAAAAACACCAACAACAAGTAAAAGCAAAATCAAAAATCTTTAAGAGTCAAGGTCTTTTCACGGCCCACATCTTGACAGCTAAATAAAAAGGGGTGCGACGCACAGATGCGGTGGTGGATAGGACAGGGGGAGATGGGGATCGGGGCACGAGTTTCCGAGGCCTGGGGCAGGGGCAGACAGACACTAAGCATAGGTAGTCCGCATAATTAACATGCGCCAGAGATGCCAACGACATGCCAAAACCAAAAAGAAAACAACAACAACAAATTCTGGTGGGTGTTCGAGTTCAAGACACATGAGAGAAGGGAAAACAAAATATCCGTTAAATTCAATTTCATTACAATCAGTATTGAGTGTTAGGAGGGAATACAAAACGGTCGTCCATCCAATTTTAATTTATACATTTTTAGTAATAGCAATTTAAATTCAGCCTACTTTGAAGAATATAATACAGCTTCGACCTTATAAAAATAATAATGTGCAACGCTCCTGTAAAGGATGTCTCAAAGGAACTCTAAAAGCGAGGGTCCCCTTTTCCTTTCGCTTTTAGATTTTGAAAATCAAAAACCATGTTGGATTCTTTAAAATCATAGTTAGATGTAGGTAGTTGATTAATTGAGGAAACTAAACGAAAAAATTATAATATTTTCAATTTTCAATTTGTAATATTTTTTATATCTAAGGACATTGTGTAAAATTGTTGAAACCGATCGGAGAAATCTGATTCGAAACAATTGAGGTGGCCTGACAAACTCAGTTATATGGACTAAAATATTAATTATATTGCCTTTAAACTTTCAGTGAATATACTTAAATAAATGTATATATTTTTTTTAAACTCTGGTTGCCTATGGTTAACTCAAGGTAATAAATATTGAGTGATTTATTTGATAAATAAAACTCTTTTTATATAGGTTTATTTCCTTGTGAAATTTCAGTAACCATAACTATTTCAAATATTTACCGGTTTCCATTCTACTGTAAAATGCTAAGAAATTACTCTCATTGTTAATTACTTAATTTGGTCTGCTTGCAGAAATCGCCGCTCACTTTCAGTTAACAAATCTTCGTTTTAGCCCATAACATATGACCTCAATCTAGGCCACACGCATGATGAGAAAAAATAAACCTACAAAAACAAAAAAACAGAACAACTTTGCGCTTTTCATTAATAAAATGCCGCGCTTTACTGTCCCGCTCACCATACCTCAGAAACCCCTTACTCTCCTCTATCCCCTGACCGTCTGGTTCTATTTTCTTTGCCGTTGTCTTGTCTTGTCTGTCTGTCGTTTGGTTGTGCCAGTAACACAGATATTACATAGTAAAAGACCAGTAAATTTGTAGGTAGTAGTCGTCGTCGTCGGTAGTCACATACTTGTACAAGAGTTACGAGAACATTTGTGCGGTATGCCCAGTAACCAGTTACATTTTATGACTTTTAGCCCCATAGATGGAGAGACTAATGAAAAGAAATGAAACTGACCGCCAAACTAGAGAAGAGAAGCGCGCAAAAGTCATGGGGGGAAAGGGTAAATTTTTGTTTTTAAATGGTTAGGAAACATTTCTTTGATGACTTTAAACAATTTCGGGGAAATGCAATCTAACTGCAATGATATTATTCTGTGGCCATATATATACATATATATTGTCGCTTCATTGCGGAAACTATTCAGAAGGTAAAACGTTAACAAATTTTCTCACAACGCTTATAGAAATGAACACCCAAGTTGTACACGATGATGAAAGTGTGAGCTTGGTAAATAACAATATTTTATGAGACGGACATGTAACCGTAAGAATTTATGTGGAAAATAAATCCGACCTACAAAAAAAAACAGACGGCCGGCCGACTGGCCAGTTTTAGCCACGACACTTTTATTAATTATGATGAAAATGTTGTTGGAGCTGAAAAAAAAAAACGAAAAATCCTCTTCTCTAATCCCTAGAAAATTGATGGAGGCGCCAGTGTGACTAAGCCCCATGACTTATGATTTGCCAAGGGTGAAACCAAAATAAAGGGAGTGGCGGAAGGAAGGAATATAATTTCAGGAAATGTTATACTAAAAAATGTTGACAACCGTATCGAAAGAATTGATTTACGATGAAATAAATTCTAAGACAAAAAGCAAACTGTGTTCATAAACTTTCACTTCACTACATTACTAATCCAGAACTTCATCTTTCTCTACATATATATATATATATATGTATGTATATCTGAATGCAACTTTATGTAGAAGGAAACAAGATGCAAATACATTGAAACCATGCCACATTTCCGCCCTTGGTTAACTTCAAAAGCTTTGCCGACGCACCCTCACTTATACAGTCTGATAAGCAGCGACAATTGGTCTTTCATCCCACGAGGCCAGACCCAAAAATAGCAAAAAGATCTACAGACACAGCCCCCAGCCACACGGCCAATAAACCCCAAATTATATGACTTTCTACTTGACTCGCGCACATCGCACATTCATATACTTATATATACCTACGCCTATACCCAAATATATATATATATATGTATACATATATATATATATATATATATACAATATCATAGATATGTATGCATATATAGTAGAAGAAGGACGACACATTAAAACAAATTGAAATTACCAAATGCATCTATGAAATTTATCGCTCGACTCAGTAAGCATCGAGAACCGTTTTGGAGACACACGGAGCGGAGAGGTGTACAAGAGTAGAGTGGAGTGGGTGTCTATATGGATATGGATGTGAATATGGGGAGACGGTAACGACATCAACGTCTGCAAAGAATTAATTTATGAACATCAATCTCAATCTTCCATACGGTAAACCAAGTTCGTCTGCTTGCCTTCCAGTAAATTTGTGAGCTTTTTTGTATACCCTCACTAATTTACTATGCCCAGTAACACTTAAGTACTTGTTATAAAGATAAACTTTCTGAATAATCAATTGCCACAACTTTCTTAATCTTTCACTTATAGTTACTGTAATTGTTCTTTTCAAGTTAGCTTAACATAATTTATATATCCATTTAGTAACTGAAACTATTTTTGAAATTTTTAAAGTATTATAATAATAATCAAATAATTTTATACTATTGAGAGTGAGAGAGAAGGAGAGTGTGTAGAAATTTCGGCACAATCGAAATTCATGTGTCCCTCTGGGGGGGTTTTTTTTTCTCTGTTTTTCTGTTATTTGTTGGTTTTGGTTGGAAATTTATTTTTAATATTTTTCGTAGCCGATTTTCTGTCTGCACTCCGCACTCTGCTCTCTCGCAATGCCATTGTGGGCGGCCAAGTGCCCAATTCGAAAACATAATAAATTAAGAATATTTATTTGTTTGCGGTAATTGTGCGAATAATTGATGATTATGTGCTTTATTCACTGGGTAACTGCATTCATTGTGAGTGTTGAATGGTTTTTAATTAATTTTTCAACCAAAAAACGGTTATATGCAGTTAACCCATTGCAAGTTAATCTCTAAAATTCACAAATGCAAACCAAACAATTCAGATTAAATCAGAGCAGTACAGAAAAGCCTACAATACAATCATTATATTACAATAAAGAGTAAAACATGAACACTATAAAATGTCTTTTACCAAAATGATTTACTGATCAAAATTTCTTATCTTATCAACTTGGAAAACGTTGGTTTAAAATTTATATTTTAAAAATATCAAAATTTATAAGGCAAAAAAAGAATATAAATTCATTGAAAAATATTTTTTCCTGCTTTTTTCAATACAATTTTGAGAGACTTATTCAATGTCCCGTATTGTCTAGTGGTTAGGATATCCGGCTCTCACCCGGAAGGCCCGGGTTCAATTCCCGGTACGGGAATAATGATGATATAGACAATTGCAGTTTTTTGTGTAAAATTTTTAAATCGTTTCGTAATTTTTTTTTGTGTATCTTTGCATATAAAGTCAAACTGAAATTACAAATATTGTTTGATATTTAATTTAATTATGAGTCAACCGTCTGGGACTTTTATTGATGGCAACGAGAAACGTGAAAAGATCAAATCTCATGATCGAAAACCTGGAAGATATCCCGAACATGAAATCGATTCTACAAAAACAGTTAATAATAGTGATGCGGAAGCGGATGTTGGAATTTACTATAGTAATACAAGAGGGGGCCTAGTACAAAGAAATAACTATGACCAGAAGGAAAATCAAACTGAATACAATGACAATTCTGAAAGTTCCAAGGTAGAAAAGAAGGAAAGGAAAATTAAAACATATAGTTATATGGATAACATTGAGCCATCGGATGGAGAGGCTCCAATTTATAAGATACCATCGCTGGGCGATGAAACTCTTTCATCGCCTCCTCCAAGTGATGATCCAACTAGTGAAAATCTCTTGGATATGGGTAATCAGGATAATCTAATGTTATATATAATAATGGGTTATCTATTGGGTACACTGTTGGTTTTATTCTGGTATTTTTTTCATCCCCAACGTTTAAGTCAAGATCTGAATACGAAATGGTTTTTGATTGTATTGTTAGTTTTGTTTTTTCTAATACTCTGTTATAGTCGTGCAACAAGGTGAGTAAAATATCGAATATATTTTCATGTGATTAAGAAAAGCTTTTTTCTAGATGCGTTATATCCCTAACATTACCCACCCTGGGAAGTTATAAGGGTAGAGCTCTGGTTATTGCCTTTGCTTTTTTTATAGCAGTTACAGGACCTGTTGTAAATATAATACGAAATATTGGTATTATGGCCCATAGTCTTTCTTGCGGGCAAACTCTATTAAAGCAATCCCTTATTCCGATGCATGAAATAATGGGTGATCCCATTTATGCTGTAGAACAATCCATATATATCACCCTGATTGAGGTTCGCAAAATAATGGATCATTTGGAGAGAGTTCTTAATCATCTAGATGGTCCTATTGCCACAATTCGTACGTTTAAAGAAAATGAACATTTTTGAAAAACTATTTTAATTTTTCCTTTTATTCTAAAGATTCCACATACAAAACATGTGGAGAATGGTTAAGTTTACAACAGAATTCCTTTGAAAATCAGATGGGTAGTCCATATGAACGCTGTATTGATGCTGGTGGTATATGTATTCAAGAGTGTCAAGCGAAATTTGGGGCACAGAATAAAGATTGCAATGCCAAGGAACGTTTTGAATGGTTTTGTGGTAATCTAAAAGAGGTGTCAACATTTTTTGATGGTACTTTGCAGCTCCAACAGCATCTTCTCGATGAGATATTTCGACGTATGTTGAAAACTTTTTTGATGTATTTCAATTAATTCACTCTGTTGATTGTCTAGATCTTTATGAAAGCCTTAAGAAAATCCATTCTATATTTGAGGTAACCATTACTTTTGATCATAATCGACAGGCCACCAGTAGCGGTACATTGGTTAATGATAGCGATATAATAATTGAACATGAGATAAGCAGACATTTGGAATCACAGATGCACACCTTTTTTCTGGTATTCATTTGGCTGGATATGGTGGTGTTTATATTAATATTTACTGTCATATTACAATCTATATATTTTCGAATGCATTTTTTAGACAGCGATGATTATAGTAATGTGTATTTGACACAAGATTTTTACTCTTACGATGAGCAATTGCAGCGATTGATGGGTGTTAGTGCTTTGCCATTGCGTGCCTATGAACAGACACGTTATGTAAAGGTATTTCTTAATATGATTAACTAATAATAATTAAAACAAAATAAAAAAGAACCTAGCAGATGCTATATTTATATGTAGATAAATTCGTTACGCCTTTTGCCTATCGAAATTAATATTATGTCACGATCGGTACTCTTTCTAATCATCACTGGATTTCAATTGTTTACTATTTGTTTCGTGGACTATAGTCTATATTGGATGATGGCATTAATGACCTATCATTCCCATAGAACATCCGGATTGCAGCGTAAGTTGAAAAATATTTATATTTATAATACATATGTTATTTTTGTAATTTATATTTTGCAGCTCCTCCCTATACAAGAATTGTAATCAAAGGTGGTGGCATGATCGGTGATATACTTCGAGGTATTGTACATGCCTTTGAACCATTGGTCAAGAATTTATTTGTAGATACATTGAAATGCCTGCCGATGCCAGGACCTCCGAAATATTTAAATTATTGGGAAATTTTCTTATTATGCATTTTGGCTTGGTTTTTGTTAATTTGGGAACCGTATAGTTTGCGTTTACGTCATCGCATAATGACTTGCTTTTATCCAGATCATGGTAATATACGAGCCCAATATTTGTGCCGCCGTATACTCAAGGATAGAGGTATACAAATCATTTGCTATTTAACCATAAAATTTATTCATTATTACATATTAGAGACCTTCATGAAAGGGGCGCGACGCAAAGCTCGTTCTTTGCACACCTATGCAAATCAGGATGGAGAGGTAATGTTGATTGTATGGTATCAGTCACTTAAAAAATGGTAAGCTTAAAAATTTCTTTAATGATTTGAAATCTACTTAATCAAATTTATTTAAGGTGCTGCGGTAATTTTTATAGTTCTTATATTGGCAAAGTTTGTATCATATGCAACAAACCATTAACTGTGTTAGTTACTCATTGTAAACTTTGTAAATTTATATATGTATATTAAAGGTTTAAAAAAATTATTTTTCCAGATCGGATAACGTTCGCTGCACGACACTAAATTGTAAGGGTATCTATTGTCAAGTATGTTTTGCTGAATCCAATTGTGCTTGCATATTATGCAGTCCGCCTAGTGCCTACGGTGATTACAGTGATCTGTCGGAAATCGAGTGAGTTATCAAAAAGAGAAAGATAGAGAATATCTCTGCATTAACTCTATATATTCATTCAAATAGAGACTCATCGGATGACTCTTATGGCACTCCGTATAGGCCCGAGCAAATTTATTGCTATAATACTGCTTACAGTGATCGTCATAAACGTGCTTGAAAAGCGTTTTCCATTTTTGGTTGAAATGTACATTGTGTCATTTTATACCCTTACAAAATGAGTATATTAATTTTGATAATAAATCTGTAACCCACCAAAGGAAGTATATACGACTATATAAATTACATATATTATTATCATTATTATTCAACGATATTTAAATACGATACAAAAACTTAATAAATTTTCGTTATGTGTGTGTGATGAAACGTTTAAATTCAAATTCTTGGTCTTAAAACAGATTTGGCTTTAGCACAGTGAACTGCCAAATAAAGAAGTTGGAAGGGTCGAAATTAACTTGGCCATTTAGTTTTTATTTTCCGTTTTTCAAGATTTTATTATAGAATAGACACTAAGTCCCATATTGTCTAGTGGTTAGGATATCCGGCTCTCACCCGGAAGGCCCGGGTTCGATTCCCGGTATGGGAAACTTTTTTTGTGTTCTATTTTTATTCAATTTGTTTAGCTATTTGATTTTCTTTCTCCTTTTTTTTCTGACCTTTTTTTTCGACCGTGGTGTAATTTTCTATGCCATTACCTAATTTCCTTAATAGGCAAAGTCTGAAGTCTTTTAATCCAAATAAGTTTTAGCATAATTTTCTAATTCAATCGAGGGTAGAGAGACTGGCAAAAATAAGTCCCGAAACTTATGTACATTAACCATGAGTTTACGGCACTAGAACTCTGTCGACCTGACCCATCTGAGTTACGAGACAGTTACAAAATGTTCTTTTGGAGTTCAAGCGCAAAACCGAAACGAAACGAAACGGACAGATTTTATGAGCCTGCTGAACTGAACTGAAAGTAAACTACAAATGTTTACACAACTTGGGTTACACCTATACATATATAATACCTACCATATATATGCATGTATATATAGTAAGGATAGCCGGCCTAAAAGGCGAAAATAAAGGCGGAGGCGATGGCAGAGGTGTAGTTAAAGTTGTAACAAAAATTGAAAAACTTTTGCCGTCCTCTTGTTTCTTTATGATGATGGCAGTGGATAGAACGATGAAAACGCCTATTTCAGGCACGCCCCCACTCGCACAACTCCTCCATACCGCCATGCTTACAGGGAACACCACATAGACAAAAAGTAGGGCAAATAAATATAAAAATTCGTCGAAAAGTTTCCCATACGAAGAATTTTCTTCTGTTCTTTTATTTGTCAAGTAAAATAGGTTTTTATTTTCAAGTGTCGTAAGTAAGGAACTGTCGAGCTACTTAAGCTTCAGATACAAATGTATCTCTTTCCAAAAAAAAAAAAAAAAAAAATCAACTGCTGTTGCAACTTTGCAGCATTAAGACTCTCTATCTCCGTGACTGAAAATCATATATGAGTGTGTGTGAGTAGGGGAAGAAGAGTGTTCTCAAGGATTTGCATTTTCTCCATCTCTAATTGTGTGGAAAATTGTAAGAAAATAATTCAGTGAAATGAGAGGATGTGCCAGAAGCAAATGCAGAAGGCAAATAACTTGAATAAATATTTAAATGATTGAAAAGCAAAATTCCCATTCCAAAAAACAATCCACGATATGTTTTTTTTCGACTTTTGCGGTTTTTCTTCTTTGTTTTTTTTTATATATATATACATATGTATGTATATTTTTGGCTCAACTTAATCAGGCGCCTCACATCATCTCACATTACACGCGGTTGCGCTTTCGCTCGCTGCGGTTTGGCAATTTTGTTAAAGATCCGAAAGCGCCGATACGTAAAAGGAATGAAAATGTGTGCGCCGAGGTGAGAACAAAGCGTTGCTAACCGCACAATGTGCACCGTAAAAAGGGTTATACCTATCCAGTAGGAGAAGGAAAATGTGAATGCGGAATTTGAGGTGCCTGCACAGTGGTGAAAAAGCAACAAGAGCTACTGTTAAAGAAATATTAATTTTCCCCCACTAGAACTTCTTTGATATGCGTATCAATTTTAAAAATAATAGAAAATTTATAAATTTAATAGTTCTTTTTTTGGAATTTTCAAATCTTATTTCCACTGTAACCTTTTGAACAGTGCTTTCGAAAAATGGCACGTTTCGTTTAGTCTCTTTCTCTTATCTCAACATTTGGTCCAACCACAGTGAAACAAACGCTAAACCGTGTACTAAACGTAAACGTATTTTTTCTTTTTTTTTCGCTAAAAACCAACGATTTCTCCTGTTCCAGCTCCTACTTCTGACAGAGCACTGGTTCCGGGACATGCCACCAACAAGGCCTAATTGCAATTGTACGGTACGCCCACAAAATGTGCAAACACTTTTCAAATAAACGCATAAGTGTGGGTGTGGATGAGGGTATGTATGTATAAAATGTATGTATATCTATATGTGTGTTGGTCACTCTTTGAATAGATGAATGAGTGGGTGGTTATGGACAGACCGGGCGAATAGTTTTCCTTAATTACAAGTTTAAAGGCAAACACACATGAAATTAAATAAATATGGTTACACCAAGTCCTTGTTCAAGCTTCTAAACTGCTCTTGATCACCGAATCGCGTGTCACAGTCATTTCCGTTGGCTAATTTTCCATTCATTCGATGTGTAGGTATTACTTATACCCCAAGCCCGCTTCTTCTATTCCTCACACCAATCACCATCCAATCCACCTTACTAATTTTTTTTTTCCTAATAGAAATTCAAGTGCAATTTAATTGAGCGTAAAGGCATAAAAAAAAATACGACAAGTTATTTATTTATTAATTTTTTTTGTTTTTTTTTTTCGAAATTGCAATGGCGTATACAGTGTCGCGTGTATGGCGCAACAAAATGGCGTCAATTACCGTTAACAAATACATGGGTGAGATATATGCATAACTTATACACCCAACGATGTAACTGTAAATGTAAATGTATGTAAATATCGTGAAAAGTGCAATAACAGTTGAAAGTCAATTTACTGTGAGATTTGGTATATAGAAAGGACTTGAGTAAATGAATAATAGTCTATTAATATTAAAAGTGAGGTTTGACTAATTTAAATACAATTAAAGATAATACTCCGATTTACACAGCAGGAGTCGTAATAGCTGGAATCATGAACTAAAATATGGGGATTCCCCTCCTATATACTGTCTGACGAATTCTCTATTTAGAAAATTAAAAATGCAATTAAAAGAACAAACAATTCTTCGACATTGTATGACTTCTTGCCAACTGAATATTCGAATCGTAAAACCACCCATACAATATCAAAAATTTTCGTAGTCTTAGTTATTGAAATGAAATTTGTTTGTTTTTCTTCATTATTATCTTAACTTTCCAAAAGGACCGCTGATCAACTTTTAGGATTTTTAATTTTTAAAATCAATTTTCTGATTTTCCAAACTATGAAGCTAGAAAAATCTTTGATATGGTTTTTCTATATATAAATATAAATCGAACGACAAAAAAATACAATAGAGATACCGATAGCTTTGAAATTTTGAAAGGTCAATTTAATAATAATTTTTTGATCCCCGCCTACACAACAAAACTCACTAAATCAAAACAAATGACCAACAAGAAAAAAGTGAAAATCAGGTAAAGACAATGAACAGAGATAAACACATTTACTCATTTCTTTTCACTGGCCCATAAACAAACATCAAGTTGCCCCTGGCTATCGTTGAAAATGAAGATGATGATGACGATGCTACAGTAGAGATAAGCGAAGTGCAGTGGCGCTAACAGGATCATAAATTTAACGATATAAATCTGGGTACTCTGTGCTACGTGTGTGTGAGTGTGCGTATATCTATGTATGAGAAATTGAGTCCTTTTGGCGTGGGCGTGAGCTGTAACAATTTAGAAAGACAACCAAGGAGGCACTCACACACGAAGATTTTTGTTTTTTCTTTATTTTTTTGAATTACTTTCGTTTTTATCGCTCGTTTTCATAATTTACACGCGAGTTGCGTAGAGAATAAAACACACACACACACATATATGTATATATATACACCCGCACATTTACTCACACACCTACAATATGCTGACGTCTGCACTTCATCATAAATTCACCTGTCGTTGCCAGTTTTCATCCTGCTTCCGTTGTTGGTCCAGCATTGTCCTGCCTAGTAGTGGTCGTGTAGTGGTATTTTTTGACAGTGGGAAAAAAATGTACGTTTTGAAAAATTTATGAATTTTCGTCGCGAATATTTCGTGGAATTTTTGAAATACCATCGTGCCAGGGATAGAAGATGAAGGAAGTAACATACATATAACGTATATCGTGGGCGTCGGTGCTAGGTGATGTCGCGTCACACGAATTGAAATTTCATTAGTTTTACGACCTACAAGAAGGATGGGCATGGGCTTGCTTGGGCATGGCCATGGGCACGAACCTCGATATTTGTCATCGACATCGTCGTTGTAGTCGCTGGGTTTACGACCCTTCGTTGGAAATCTGTAGAACCCAAAAAAAAAAAAACAAAATAATAATAATAAAAAGAAAACTGTGCGAGAGCAGAGTGTCGACGACGCAACTCTATGAATTATGGAAAGCGATTTACATTCTCTTGCTCATATTTTATTGTTGATGTTAATATTTTCATTGTGTTTTCTGTTGGTTTTTTTTTTATATTTTTTATTTGCGAATGCATGAATTATGGATTTTTCCTTATGGAATGCCCTTGGCATGCATACAAAGAATGCGAAGGGAAAAACAAGAAAATGTATGCAAGAAGCAAAATTTGTTTTCATTGTTGGATTTTCATGAAATTTATTAAGCCAGCTCCTATACTCCACCTACCCCAAACAATCCCACTCCACCACACCTCTTCATCCATCCAACAAACAAAATCGAATTGGGATACCATTTTTGATATTTGTTCCTTTCATTTGGACTGTTCTTTTTTTTTTTTTTTTTTTTTTTTTGTTTGTTGGGAGTTACAATGAATTTTGGGTGGAAGCGAGGGTGGAGATATGGTCAAATCTTTCGCCGCTATTTACTAACTATCCACAATGGCAAACATTGCTGATGGCCGTCAGAAAGCCACATTTATTGCACCGTTTGGTTTTTTTCGTTCTTTTTTTTTTTGTATATTTGCCATAAAAATCCAAATGCAATAAAAATGTATCAAGTGCCAATGGTCAACTGACATTAGTCTCTATAACAAACAATAGAAGAATTGTTATATTCTTAACAATATTCCGGAAATTTATGACCTGATGCCGTAGAGCAAATGGAGCAACGTATTCCGTTTGCCATTTTTTATACCCTTGCAATAGAAAAGTTTATTCATTTTTTTATACTAATATGTGTAAAAAATGAATCGAAAAAGAAAGGTGTGTGATTAAAATATATATATTTATGTGCATATTATATGTATATCATTGATCATTTGCAATGCCTTCAATTGTTTGGCTTGATTTTCTATCTTTCATAAATCGTTTGTTCTAAGATCTTCATACTGAAAACTATCCAGAACCATTTCCATTATCGATTTATATATCCTAGTTTAAATCTGTTTAAATTTCTTTAAAAGTTTATCCATAATATTTCTTCGATTTCTAATATAAATAAAAAACATTTTACGTCTTAAGAAACTTTCTGCAAAAGCAGTTTCTAACTAGACAGGATTCATCGGTGCAAGGGTATAGAAATCACGACACTGCCATAGTTAGAATTTACCACTCGGGCGTACTTTTTTCCCATTTTTGCGCTGAATGCGTGAAATATGTTGCGAAAAATTTTAATGTTTTGCGCTGCGGGCGCCAAATGGTAATGGAAAATGGAAAAAAGATGACAAATGATTATGGAGCATAATAAATTTCAACGCTGATTGAGCGAAATGCGAGGCAGTAGTAGAATCAGACGCAGTAGCTAAGAAAAATTGTATGCAAAAATGGAAGCAATGCATTGGCAAGAAGAGGGAAACTTGGGCACTAAGAGGATATCATAAAAATAGACACACACATATATATATATACATACTCGTATATATATATTCTTTGGGTGAAAGTCAGACTGTCTGAATGTCACTGGCACTCCCGCCGCCCGGGCACATTAATGAAGCTAATTTGCTGAACCAAATCTGTGCAGGTTCTGCTTCCTCATCGTCATTCTGTTCCTATTCAAGTTTGCCTTCGAATCCAATTGCAGCCAAGAGAGAGAATAAAAAAAAGAAAGAAAAGAAGAAAGGACATGAAACGCAAACAAAAAAAAAATAGAGATTGAGAAAAGTTGATCCTTGCGCTTATGGCTGGCTGAGCGTATGACACAAGTGTCATCCTCCACTGCTATGCTATCCATATCTCAATCTATGGAGGACTTCTCAGTTCTTTTTTTTTTGCATTTTTTTTTTGTGTTCTCTCTAGCAAATAAGTAAAAGAAATTGCAGAGAAAGCAATTTTATTGTTTCTAGCGCATAAAATCCAAGCAGACTGGATTTCTCCTCTCTCTCTCTCTCTCTCTATCTCTCTGGTCAGGACACCACACACTTACACACCCACACATATGCCAGACAGCTGAGCCAAGTCTTGAGTCCTTACAGCTCAAGAAGTTTGAATTTATTTTCTTCGAGTATCTGGCTGGTTGGCAATTGCAAGTATAGTGCACCAAGTTGCCTTTGTGCTTTTTATTTTCGCCTTGATTGGATAGAGTACAGTCTTGACAAAAGTTCGTTTTCTTCTACTCCTTTTGATTTCTATTGGCTTAGCTTAGTTGCTTTATCTATGTCTTCACTCTCGTATCTCTCTCTTAAAAAAATAAATAAGGGAAACAATAAATCGGAATTGAATAAGTGTACGATATCCATAGGTATCTAAATAATTTCTATCTCAAAAACACTTTGAGTCTATATTGGCAAAAAAAAAACTTGCACTAGGTTGTTACTAGGTGTCAAAACATTTTTCCAATTGACTGTAACAAAAGTCTTCTATTGGAAATTTGAAATGATATAACAATATGTAATTTAACAGTTTTAAATGAAGAAAGTGGAAAATTATAATTATAAAATTTCAATTTTATGAACAAGTTCGTGTTGAAAACTTACTAATCCCAAATTTTAAATGATGAAAGTGAAAAAATAAATTATTATGTAATAAAATTGAATTTTACTACTAAATAAATTGAATTTTACTACTAAAATAATAAAGAACTTTTTTTTATAAATTCTTAAGTCGAATTCTTGATATGAATTTACCCAAGATTTATTAACAAATTAGCCCAAAAAGTATACAAAGTTAAATGCAATTTTTTTTTTGACGAGTACATAAAAAATGAAATTTTTTGAATATAAAATGTTACTTTATGTTTCATAGAGAAATTGAATTAAGTATTCAGCTGTAACTTAATTTGTTGGCCTACGAAAATTTTTGGAATTTTGTTTCATACGAGAATTTCTCTTCAGAAGAAATCACAGAAAAAAAGAGATTTTGTGGGAAGAAAAAAAATTGAAGCTCAGCCATGGATGAAAACATTTTCGACCATAAGGAGAAACCATTTTGGTAATGTTAAAATAGTTTTAGTCAAAAAAAAAAAACAATTACTAAATGAAGCCAAGAGACAATAAAAGAGTTTAATTTTCTGAAATTTTCTTAGTAAGTTTTTAAACTTGTCTACAGGCCAACAAAAATGATCACATATTCTACTCAAGGAATTTCAAGGAAAATTTCATATTTGCAATGTATTAGAGACTTGACTATGTTGAATCTGTATAAATATATAGTCATGTGAACATTCGTATATATACATACATACATACATACATATAAATTTATGTAGACCTCTTGCTATTAACAAATAGTCACACATACACACATACAAATGTACATATATGTATACATACGCATATACAATGCAAGTGACTGTAAATTGTAACCGTAAATATTACCACATACATAAATTTAAAACAATGACAACTTCAATACGGCCAACACCCACAACAATGAGGCACAGACACCAATTTTTTTTCAGTAAAGGGGTTCCATGGGTCGCGGGAGGTGGCACAAAGTCAACAATAATAAAAAAAAATAAATAAAAAAAATATTGAACAAGAAAAAAAAAATACCGAAATACACAAGAAAATGAAGTCATCTTGTGCAAATATTCAAATGAAAACAAAGTCAAGTGTTAATTTGCGTGGGAAAATAATTTTTTTCCTTCCAGTTCATATGAAATACATTTGTTTTTTTTTTTAGTTTTATTTTTGTGTCATTGGCCCGAAAGATGTAAGTAAGGCTAGCGGGGTTAAATTGTTAAAATGTTCTTTTCTTATGTTGATAACAAATTTGTCTACAAAACATGTTGTTGTTGTTGTTGGTGGTGGTGTGGTTAGTCTTGCTGTAATTCCTTGAAAGCAAATGTATGTAGAATCTAATTGAAGAATTTCAGAGCGTGTGAAAAGGGTTAAAGTTCATTCAGTGCAAAATAGAAATCTGAAATTTCGACGATTAGCCAAAAAGAAATAACCAAGAAGCAAAAGGCAACAACAAAAAGGGTCATTTATGTTGAGGCAAATTAGAGAAAACCCGCCATTAAAAAAGCTGTTCCAACTCATTGCAAAACCCAACACCAGCACCAGCAACAACACACCAGTAACAGCAACAACCAAAAGTTGACACCACAAAACATTAACTTTCAAGTACATCAAACATTTTGTTGGACTGTTATCTCTCTACCGCAACAAGAACAACTACAACAACAATAATACAAAGGTGCCACCAACTTTACCAGAAAGTGTCATAATGGTAAGAGGAGTTAGACAAGACAGCAGTCAACGTGATAAAACAGGGTGGTGGGGGATTGGGCATGAATTGAAACTTTGTGCGTTGTTTCGTTCATTCGTTTGTTGCTCCCTCCCATCTTCATTATCATCATCATTATCATGAACATCATCATCATTGTCATTGTTTGTTGTTGTCTTTTTCGTTGTGTTATGCGAATGACATTTTCATGTACTACAAAAGTTTCTCGTCGACTACTTGTCGCTTTTATTATACCCTAACATTATTTGGGGTACATACATACACATATTAAATATGCCAAAGAGAAAAACTTTTTTTTTGGTTTTTGAAAATACTAAATGAGAACGATTTAGTTTAATTTTCCATTCATAAAACAAAATTTGGTAGAATGTTTCTTTGACATTTCAAGAGTATTTCAACTTCGTTTAATTTTTAAAGCAAATTATTTGATTTTTTTGGGTGGCCCTCTAACTGTGGGAAATTGTAGTTGATTTTATGATTATTTAATATTTTATTTAACATGCTGTATTTGCAAGCAGTTGAAAGAGGCAACTAAAAAAAAAACAAGTTGCTCACTTTTGTTTTCTATTTAAGATAAGTGTGTTTATCGTGTTTTTCTCTTTTTTTTTTAATTTTTATTGGCCAACATAAATTTCTTTCGTTAATGTTTTAATTAGTTGTAAGCGAGAACAACGAAATGAAGTGAACCCAACCTAACGCAACGTAACCCAACCCAATCCATATCCACACTCATCATCAGCATCATCGCCACTCAAATTAATCAAATCATCAAGCGAAAAAAAAAGAAACCTCAACCACGGCTTTTGGAATTGATCTCACTTTGATCTATGGCTTCCAGACAAGACAAAAAAAAACACACACACACAAAAAAAAAAAAGGAAAAACATATTTCAATTATCGGGCCATGACCGAAGCAGAAGGTGAAGTCCACTGCCCGGCGTCTCAGGGTGTGTGCAAGTGTGTGTATGTGCATTCTGTGTATATGTATGTGTGTGTGTGTGTGTGTGGGGGGAATGGGGGGGGGGGCATCAATCAAAGCCGCTGTTAATAATAACTCCAAAAAGGCGAGATACAGAGAGATTGAGAGGGCGAGTGAGTGAAAAGTGAATATGCCAGAGCTTCGATAGCTCCATCAACGTCATCAGTCAGGACGGGGGCGCCTCTGGTGTGGTCGTCGTCGTGTGGCTCGATTTTGATATTTTTCCCCCCGATTCTTTTTTTTTTTTTTTTTTTTCAATTTCATACGCACTGTTGGATGCACTGAGCGGCGTTTTATTGATTAACGCGTTTTGTTTTCCTCGATAGAACAAAAACTGTCAGTAAGCATATTTGATTTAAAGTAACGAATTTGTATTACCCTTTCATTTGTGGTTAACTAAAACTGCATTTTTACTTATTCATGCAACATTTCATATCAATTTTCTAACAAATTTACCACCCTATTGAATTCATAAAAATTCGACAGGAAAATGTATTTGAAATATTTATGAATCATATACCATTTTCTATATACTTATTATAGGGTATAGATTAACCTTAAACAACATCACCACCAACCGGGTGCACTCATCGTATCGACTTGGTCAATTTTCATCAAATCGCTGCATCGCTCAGCGAGGGTAATTAAAATGTATTTTCTTTAGTTGAAATTCGGAAATTCTCTTGTTGCTGGGTGGTCACTCAGTTAGGCAGCTGTCGTCACCAAGCATAGCAATAATTCACCTCGTCCTCGTCATCAATTTTACAATGAAACACAATCAACAACAACAAATAAAAAAAAAATTAACAAAAACAAAAAGAAAAAAAGAAGTGTTAAAGCGCCAAAAGCAATTTGTTTCGCTTTGTCTGTCGCTGCCCCTCTCATATGTCTAGAGACACCGAGTGACTGGCTATAGGCCAGGTGAACTCCGTTTGTCAAGAGTTGAGGGGGCGTTTCATACACTTTTCGACACTCATTTGCAATTTTTTGTTAATGTCGCAGATGGTTTCTCTTGATAAGAGCGGCCCGGTACACAATGCAATAATTACAATTTATATTTACAGATAGAAATCGCACATTAAGTCAAACAACTGCAGAAATTGCTGAATGCAGAATGCAAAATTGGCAATGACGCCGACGCCAACAACTGCTACAGTAGGCCGCAATGTCCGCAACGGCCGCCAACAAAAAACAAAACAAAAAAAAAAAAATAAACTTGCGCAAATGTAAAAGCTGTCAACGTATGCGTTTTAACGCTCCGTCGACTTGGCCAGTGGGTGAAGTTTTTGGTACTTGCCACCAAGCGGCAGCAGCTGCTTACAGTCTGTTGAACAGCAACAGCAACGAGCAGCAGCTGCCCAACGATCATTGCCAAAAAATTTCAATCAACTTTGGTGGCCAGTCAAAAAAAAAAGACGAGAAAAAATTAAAGAAAAGAGGAACCAGAGAGTAAAAGAGAGTGGTAGCAAATTTGTCATTGTCCAAGGGGAAACCTTAAATACCCTTTCTATCTTAAATATCCTTCGTAATAATATGTATATTAACTTAAGTATTTTCTTTTTAACATTTTTTTGATACTTCTATCTTTTATGGCTTCAAAGTAAATTGTTTATACAGAAAAAAAATATATATATACATTATATATGTATGTATGTACATATATAAATATATTTAGTTCAACTTAAATGGTGTATTGAAAGTGTATTAAAAATGTATCCCCTGTGGGCAACAGCATTCATCCCAATATGTGATCCACTTTGCATATGCCTTTACCCACACACACACACACGTATCACACCTGGCCTTAAGTTGGCCAAAAAGATCACAGCCGTTTGGCCCGCTAGTCCAATGATCCCTTAACTTGGCCACGCGTTTGCCAGATCAAATTACCGAAGAGAGAGAGAGCTAAAGGGAGCATGCCTTGTTGGAGCAAAGGCAAATGAATTTAAGAAGGATAAAGACCGCCCGGTCAGGATGCAACAGAAATTAAAAGGCAAAAAAAAGAATAAATATAACCAGTACGATCTTCACACTGGGTGGTCTTGTAGCAAGATGACAATGTCCATTACGAAGGCGGCTGGCTACCTCCTCTATTTTATTTCTTTTATTTTATATATATTTTTTTTTTTTTTTGGTTTTTTTTTCCAGAAGGAGGCAGAAAACACTTCAATTAGGCCAAGCGCCGTCTTTGCCTCTGTTTTTGGCTACGCGACCTGTCACCATAGTTAGCACAACATTAGTACGGCTGACCTTTGACCTCGCGCTGCAACTCACGCAGAGCTGGCCCATTGTCTTGACCTCGGCATTGTCCTTGTACGCCTGCTGCCTGTGTTTTGTCACGCATCCTCATTCGCCAAATGGCCCGGCCATAATTTGCGGTTGTCGCATTTTGTCCTTCAATGTCCTGTTTAAGGCACGAAGGCGCCGCTGCATATTTACATAATTGCCAAATGTCTCTACAGAACGAACACCGCCTACCATTTATTTGGTGGAGTTGGAAAAACGATGAAAAATATATGTTATGACACATCGCCACTTGAACATAAATTTTCTAGCATTGAAAATGACATTAGTCCCGCGTTTCTTTTCAGGACTTCACGCAAAGCGAACGAGTTTAATTAGTTTATGTCAAGGATAAAGTTTCAACTGGTTTTAGATAATTTCTATTATTTTCTTTTTGTCTTGAGTATATCAAGGTGCAGATAATTGGAAAGTAGAGAGTTTAGTTTGTCAAATGTCTTTGTTTAGTTATTTTTATCAAAGATCTTATATACATAGTTAGATTAGATGACCGATTTCCCAGAAAGAAGCAATTTAATGATCATATTAAGGCAAATAAATTGCTACTTCTATTATTTAACTAGCAGATGGATTAATTATATGTTTTTCTTTCAGTTATCAGTATTCCATTCCATATTCTTAAGAAATGAATGAATTTTTTCCATCGTTTAAAACAGTGGATAAATATAACCAAGTCTAACAAAAAATATTCAGTTTAAAATTTTAAATATTTAAAATTACAAATTGAACAAGGAAGGAAACAGCGAGTAGATTAGATAAATTTATATGTATACATAAGTGCGAATCAAGGTAGAATCAAGAATTGATCTAAAAATTCGTATATATGTATAAGTATTAAATTATGTGACTAGGTCGCATCTGGGGGCGATTCGCCTCCGCATCAATCAGCGACCAGCTGATTACCAACATCCGGGCGGGCATGTGTCATCATCCCCACAAAGTTACTCCCCTCTCTCTCTTTCTCTAAGTAAGAGGGAGGACAGAAGGTTTAGATCTCTCCGCACACCGATCGCAACCATAAAGTGCACAACAATTGCCCCAATGTAAGTGACTTTTCTTTCTTGATTGCCCCATCATCAAACTGTTTACGCGGATGATGATGGACAATAACGAGATGACGACAACGACAACGACACGGACGTGGACAATTGCACAAAACATTTGTAGGAATTGTGAAATTGATGATGACGACGATGCCAGTGCCGGGCAGTGATAATCACCGAGTTGTGTCTGGATTTGATTGTGAAAATTGTGAATGATGATTATGCTGGCTGGGATGTATAGATGGCTCTGGTTCATGAGGTTTGTGGGTCAATGATGGATGGCGCCGAAATCCATGTGACATTGTTAACAAAATAAGTGAAAGGGGCATATATTTTGAAAAGTGCATAGAGAGAGAGAGAGAGAGGGAGATAGAAACTTCTTCTCACCTTTGCCGATTTGGCGTCGGTCACATCAATGGCCATATAATCCCAAGTCGTAGATAACACCTAATTAGGGTGTAGCATCATCGTCGCCTGCGGACAAAACGACTGACAACTTTAGCGCCACTTGCGGATGAGCGGTTAGTGCGGGTGGTCGATTGTCCGATTGTACGAGGATCCGATCCTAAGACCTGGACACACCCAACAGCACGCACGCAAACGATCAAGGGCAGCAGCAGAAGCAGCTGCTACCTTTCTGTATATGAGTAGTATGTACGTGAGTGGCCGTCGTCGGCGTCGGCGGTAACAAGACAAGTTTGTTTTTGGTCTGGGTGTCGCCGTCGATTCGTTGCGTTTCGATTTGAGGGAACGCGAGTGAAGACCAAGCTGAGATAATTACATGTTAATTCGTTATTCGAGCACTTTCTTAATCCGAAGACAACGCAATCAAGTCCAATTTTAAGCGGCGTCTCTCTTTTATTTTGGGATCAGTGGTAGTAGTAGTAGTATACATATATGTATATATACCATTCTATAGTTTGCTTCGAAACGGATCGGATCGATAATTAAGCAGTTGGCAACAGAAACAACAATGTGTGCGGCATTTAATTGGCGCAAGAGTTTTTAAGGCTTAAGGACACCTAATATGGTTAAGTAAAATTGCCACATGAGTCACACACACACACTCACACACACAAACGCGCACACACAAGGCTGCTGCTGGTCAGGTAAATCATCTTAGATGAAGGAGCTCAACCAAATGGCAGGTCCTCTATTAATATCTTTAATTAAAAAACTTCGACAACAGCGAGCCACATTTGGACTCTGCTTTTTTTTTGTGTTTTTGTGTTTTTGTTTTTATTTTTGGTTTATTTTTATTTTTCTTAATTTTTTTTCTTTCAGTGTGGACTGTGGGAACCAAATTATTCAAATCGCTCGCTTCTCAGGTCAGAAGGCAGTCCATAAGTTCTCCTTGTGCGCTCACTCATATGCATATTTATTGCATTTTTTCGACGCGGTAACGCCCCCAAAAAATATAAATTCTATATATATTATAACAGAATACCGACAATACATATACCCTGTAGCAAGAAAAAAAGAGTATTCCTGTGCAACAAATAAAGTCTGGATTTGATGTTAAAACTTGAATTCAAGTAGGAGAAAACGGATCTGTCATAATAAATAAAATATATATTTTTCATTTATATATATAGATATATATTGTGTAATATATTCTTGTTAATATGCCCTCTTGTTACCTATAGTAGTATATAAACGAAAAGCCATACACAATGGAATTTCAATTCCATTCTCCGACTTTGACTTGGTGCGAGGACCAGTCGCAGTTTTAGTTTCAGTCCCAGTTCCAATCTCCTCCAAATGCAATCGTATTCGCGCTTCTTTTGTTTTGTGGCATGCTTTGTTTTCTGAACCTTCATCTTGACTTGGATTCGCGGGAATAATTAAAATTTATATATGCTCAAAGGAGATTCACTGGCTCCACATTTTTTTTTCTTTTTTGGCTGCATCTAATGGGAATGAAGTGTCTGCACACACCAAAATTATATATATATATATATAAGGAAAAACAACAAAGAGCAAAAAAAAAAAAAACAACAACTAAAATAAAACAACATTTCACTTTCATAACTCAAGCAGGCAATTTACATGGCCTTCCTCTCCGGTCATTCAGTTATTTTAGCCATATTTTTCCATTTCTCTCTGGTCCGCCGAGTCACGTTGTTGGAGTTAACATGAATGCGTAACATTTAAATGGCTGTCAATTGGAAAATTGCAAACTCCCTCACAGTTGGCTCACACTCCTACCATAATTGAGATAACGTGCTCCATTCAAGATACCAGAGGCATGGGCCATGGACATGTTGATGGTGGGATGACAGTCAAAACAATGTCATTGCGACGGGCACGTTCACAATAGCGCGACCCAACTTGTCCGGTCCTTTCATTCCTCTTGTCCATACCCATTTATACTCCTCTTGTCGGTCGGTCGGTCGGTCGGTCGGACGGTTGGTCGATTGGTCGTTCGGTCTCAAAACATCCTCTCGTCGCTCGCATTGCGAATGCGAAACGCATTTCAAATGAGCCAAGGCAAAAGTTGCGAAATGAATATTCGAAATTGCAGTGATATATCATCGATGGATTGGCTTACGTGCTACTTCCACCCACCAACTGTTCTCTCGTTAACGTTAAACCTTCTTCCCCTACTTCTACCCCTGATTGCGCGTACAGTGAACGTTACGCAAATTTTCAGCCAGATTGTCATGTTACTGATGATGGTTTGGCCAAAATGATTGATTACTTTGTTCCTCTTCCTGTCTCGGAATTGGTAAAAGATTTAGGCGGCAATTGCAGAAAATCGGAAATGCGAAAAGTGTCAGGTGAAAAAAATGAAAGGGAGAGGAATAGAGAACAGGGGAGGGTAGGGTGGTAGATAGAAATGATTGAAAGGTTTTCGTTTCACAATTTGTGTTGAATAAATCTTTGTGATCGCCAAATATTAATATTGCATTGAAATATAACCATAAAAATCCAATCAACTTGATTTACTTTGATCAATATGATTTTCTTACTATAATCCTACGCAGCATAGTCTTATATACAATATATACATATATATTTATAGAGTTCACACTGATCGTCTATTCAATTGATATTTTTATTGCGATTCGATATAGAAAATAGTAAACAATTTGCGTACACAAAAATGCCAATAGACAAAATTCGTAATACACCCGTTGACAAAATTCTAAGCTATCGTCGCAATCCACAGCAACAGGGAACGACAAATGATGACAATTGTCCATACTTTTTACCATCTCATTTAAATAAAATGTCAGAGACCAAAGACGAAAAGGATGATAAGGATACAGATTCATTTGATACCGATGACTCTGATTCCCAAATGTTGCCACCGCCACGTCGTTCGCCAGTATCTCGGGCAAATTTACATCGTAAATTTACAACATCGAAGCACTGTATTCAGGCAATCAAATTTTTTATTTGCATTGTGATAATCTGTGGTCTATTGCGTCTTGTTCCGTTTTATCAACGTAAAACGGCAGATGGGTGGATTCCAGTGATATTATTGTGGAATGAGAATGTATCATCAGATATATCAAAGGATTCATTTACGTATATGGAATGCGGCTGTATGCTGACAACTAGACGCAATTATACCCATCATCCCTTTGATGCGGTTGTCATCAATGCGGATATACCATATTCATTGGATGAACTGGACATGGTGAGGCATACAA
The DNA here is from genome assembly GCA_037075365.1 of Drosophila emarginata. NCBI lineage: Eukaryota > Metazoa > Arthropoda > Insecta > Diptera > Drosophilidae > Drosophila > Drosophila emarginata. Next base: position 8,036,432 of record JBAMCD010000296.1, read on the forward strand.
CCAACTATATTGTGGTTTTTGCGGCACGTAAACCACTCAGTCTTATCGATAAACATTTAACCGCATCAACACAATTGCCCTTCAATTTCACAATGACGTATCGCCTCGACTCGGATCTTATTTGGACAGATCATTATTTTACAATGCATCAGAATAGACGACGGGTAAAAGAGTTCCCAAACCACAAGTTATTTTTGAATCTTAAAATATCTGGACGACGGGCCAGTGCACTAGAATCAAAACTGTTGGCGAAAAAACGTCTTGCTATGTACATAATGTATGAAGTTAATGATTATACCCTTCCGGAAAGTCTGTACTTGGAGGAGTTACGCAAACATTTAGTTATTGATGCCTATTATAGTTGCCGGCATTTGAAAGAGTTAAGTGTCCCATAGTCATATTTTATCTAATAATATATCTAATCCTTTTTTTTGTTTTTGATTTTGATAGATGTTCGTTATATCGTTTTATGTTTATTTTCGATTCAAGTGGTTGTCCCGACTATATACATCCAGATTTTTATATGGCAATGGAAAACTATGTTGTACCCGTTGTAATTAGTAGCAGTAATCTAACTAATTTAGTCCCACCGCATTCATATATAAACAATAATGACTTTGCATCGCCCAAAGATCTGGCAAAATATCTAGAAAATTTGGCTAACAATGAACAAAAGAATTATGAGGAATACTTTTGGTGGCACATTAATTATAAATTGCAATCCCAAAATCGACCACATTGTATGCTCTGTCATGCAATTCGTGGGATGACACATGAGAAACGGGATTCAAATACGTTTATCGATTGGTGGTATAAGAGTCAGTGTATTACAACTCCTACCAAACGTACCCTCAAGTCATTTTGAGTTGAACTTAAAACCCAATTCACCAAAGATACAAATATAATTACCGATTGCAAATTGGCGTCGTCGTTTTTGAGTTTTTTTTTTTTTTGTTTTCTTTTACCGCCGCTTTTAATTTCGCGGAATTTCGGCGGCACTTCCATTGACCTCGCCGACAGGTCTGGGCGCTTAATAATACAGACACACACATATACACACACACTTGTTGTATACCTTAACTTTTAGAGGTTATAACTTGGGTTTCTGAAAAAATTAAATATCTGAAAAAAATCTTTAACCGATTCAAACTAGACATATATCAAAAAATAACAAAAAAAATAATTAGAACTATTAAAAATAAGAAATGAAATTATGGAAAATCTTTTCTAATAAAACTATCTTCCGTTAAAAAAAGTTTATCCTATTAATTTTTAAAGGACATACAAAATTCACCAACAAAATCAAATTGCCGAAAATTCCTTTTCGAAAACTTTTTTGTTTTGTGATTATTTTTTCCAACTGGTTTGTCTGATGTTTGGGATGTTTCGAATGCTAACTCGTGCCAGGATGGCCAAATAGCTGATGGAGGACCATTTGGTCCTGCTGAGAGACGTGTTAAACCCAAACTGATAAAGCTCTCTCGCTCTCTCTCTCTCTCTTTGTCTCTTCCCCCCTTTTCGCTCTCTATCAATGTAAGCCTGGGAACAAAAGGCCAATGGACATGTATGGATAAAGCAAATAGAGCAAACTCACTTGTGGATGATGATGATAATAATGATGAGGAGAAGACCAACTGAGTGGGCGACAACAACCCAGAGATTTGAAATGAGGAGGTGCCAAGACCAAGACCAAAACCAAACCAAAGTTGGCCAAGCGGCCGGCGGTTTCGTCTCAGACAATGCACGAAAAACAAACAGAATTGTCATGGGAAATATTTCACAGCATTTTGTTGGGTCCGTCCGTCTGAAGTGCCTCATTCCCTTCCTGCTTCATTATGGTCGCATTTCAAAAACGGTATCACTGCACACACAAAACACTCTTCTTCTTTGCCACACACACGCACACACACACACACACACATATATATATGTATATATATATATATATATATATACAAGTGAACAGAACAGAGCACAACACAATATTTATAAGTTAAATGCTTCACTTAACAATAAGCCAGAACAACAGAGAGCAAAGCAGAGCAGCAGAGGAGCAGAGAATACTGCCAGAGACCTTTGGGTAAAGTTGATGTTGGATGTGAGGCGATAATGAAAGGGACGCACGGGCGGGCGGGCGTTCGTTCAGTCGTCAAGCACATCGAAGAACTGCATATATGTCGTGTATGTTGTGTATGTGCGTATATACGTATGAATGTTATGTGGAAGGGCCCCACAGCCTTTGAGCCCAATGTTTTTTTGGACTTGACAGGTTGTCGTCTCTCACTTCTCTGGTCTGGTTCTGGGAAGTTCTCATAGCGGGCCGCGGCAGGCACTGTTTGCCCATTCTGTTATCAACTATTACAATATTTTTTTATTTTTTTTTTTTTTGTTTAATTGACAAACAGGTTTATCATTAACATTTTTCTCACTGCATCTGAGAGATGCGTTGGCGGATCGGCGGCGCTCCATTTGACGCTCCAACTATTTTCCCACAGTCATTTTCGGTAACGTAAAATCTCTTGGAGTACAATGGGATTGATGTTTTGGTAGAAAAAAAAAAGAAAAATAGAGAACTCTTCTAAATATACTAAATGCTTAATAAACAAATCGGGTTAACGAAAAAACCCCATGGTTCAAGACCTAATCCAAGAAACGTCACATTAGGTGTTATAGCATCTATTAGTATACCTTTTATTTATCGAGAGAGAGAAATAGTATGTTATCGAATCCATTTCATCTTTATTTTCCTTTTAATTATATAGATTCGTTTATTTTAGAAAAACTATTTTTCATATACTGATCTATAGAAACCATTTTGCCCACATTTACATAACAATAAATAAAAGTTAGTTTAAACTGATTTTTTGTATTTCTAGACTACAAAAAATAATATCAAGAATGAAATAAAAAATTATATTAACTAATTAAGTATCATCCATTTCAAAATTTATAGTCACACGTTCGTTATGTTTTTCCATTGCTGAAAACTCTATGTTTATATGCCATTATACTTTGTTGAACCAGAACCATTATAAAATTCATTATATTGCTATAAACATTTTGTTAGGCGTTACGGTTCCGTTTCATTTATCTAATGGACAATCAAATCTAAATAAATTAACAACTTTATCACGACCAAGTGTCGCCAAAAAAAGAAAACCACAAAAAACGCCAAAAAGAAAACCAAAAAGGAAAAGCATCTATCTAGACGGTTTTCACTTTGATATGCCGATGATATCTCAATGGTTTGTCTCGTAAAACCGCAAAGTGCTACCTAAAAAAAAAAAAAAAAAAAACAGAAAAAAAAGCAGAAAAAAGTTTTTAGGATTAAAGAGCTTCTGCTTCTGTCTGGAGCTATGTGAGGTGTGTGTGTGTGTGTGTGTACCTACACTTGTGCGTTTGTTTGCTTTTCGAGCTGCCGTGAAAATGCAGTCGTTTTGACGGTCGCCTGGTCGGTCGGATCAGACAGTTGGACGGACAATCGGTCCCCGTCTGCCCCAGAGCTGTGCCCGTTTTCTCACCTGACGGTCTCCTCCGTCCGTTAGTGTTAGTTGTTGTTGTTATTGTTGTTGTTGTTATTGTTGTTGCTGTTGTTGTTGTTGCTGTTGTTGGGTGATGCTGCTCTGTTTCTCTGGGCTGCTGTCGATGCTCGTTTTAATTTGTTTGTTTACATTTTCAGCCTGCCCCACCGCACCTGCATCAGTTAGTGGGGAGTTGAAGGCGAAAGAGGAGGGATAAGAGCTCGTTCCCAGCAAATTTTTTTTTCTTCTGTTTCTTTTGGGTTTTTTTTTCTTTGGGGTGGGATGGGGTAGATGTGCTTTAGTTCGGTAGTGGGCAAAAATGTTTGGAAATAGAAACCCGCCCATTCTCACAGCATTTTGGAAGAGAGCAAACCGCGTGTGTTTTGGTGTTAACAACTCGACACTTCATTAATTGAAGTTGAAAAAGTGCAGCTATAAAAAGACTATTAAGTTCCAAGTCCCAAGAGAGAGAAAGATAGACAATGAATAAGACAGAGTGAGATAGGGATAGGGAATCTAAAAAAGACTGAAAAGAGAAGCATATCATCAGACAATACAATCAAAGCTAACTTTCAAGTGCCCTGCAGTTTGCCTTTAAAATTCAGATGCATGAATCTATATCAAGAGTGCAACCAAGACGTTAATAGAGTAGGGGGAGGAGGAGGAGAAGTTAGATTGTAAAAAGCATGGGCGTAGCTAGATGTATGATCTGAATTCTTTGATTTAAAACTATTGAAAATGTTCAATGATTTAATATGATAAAACAATTAAAAATACTCCCAAAAGGTCTTTTGATTTCAACATATACAGGTTGATCATTTAAATTTTAAATTTTTTTATTTATTTAAATTTAAGTATATGTATATGTATATCGTTTAAGCCTTATCTCTAGTTATTCATTTTTTTTATTATAGAAAAAACTTCATTTTTTTTTGTTTTTTTTTTTTTTTTGTTTTTTAGTAATTTTGCTTAGTTAGTTTCTCGCTTTATGCAACTTATTTCTCTCATCCAACAGATGACCCCCTCCCTAGGTTACACCCATAGTGCATTGGATAGAAATTTGATTGCTTTTGGAAAAGTTCAATGGTTTCTTATAACCAAAAAGTTTCAATCAATTGAGTGTGAGAGCTTTGTTTGCTTAACATGACTCCCTCCCCTCCGATATTAATGCCCATAACACCCATCTCCTTCGCCCACTCCAGCATTAAAATTCTCAATCCCATGGACTCAATCTAGGGTAATATGCGATTTCAAGTACCAAGAGTATTGCTTATGCTCAATTTAATGTGAGAATATCATAATTAGGAATTTGGCAAGAGAAAGAGTGAGAATCGAAAAGAGAAAGAAAAGAAATAACCCAATAATATTGTAATAATATTACCAAATATTTAATGAAGTCATTTTGTTAATTGTTAACGAGAAGACATATATATAGTATGGTTTTATATTATGCAATTTATGTTTGAAAATTTAAACTAAAATTAGTTGCAATCATCCAATTATTTGCTTTGTTCTTATAAACAATTCGATTTGTAGTTGCAACTATTTTATTATTATTTATTCTCCTTATTTTTTTTCTGCATTCCGTTGCAAGACCATAAAAATAAATCTATATGCAAATGTAAATTCAAGTTAACACACACACATACACACTTAGTAAAAGAAGGGTAGACACAAATCGAGAAGAAATCCAAGTTTACACAAATGTGAAAGAACCTAAAGCCCAACCAAATCCAAGGAGAGGAGCCTGTTTCAGAGGCCAAGTCTGCCAAAAATAGTCTAGCTGCCAGTCAAGGACTCTGTGGCAGACGCAATTGCCAATCCCTGGCGTTTCATGTCTCCTTGCTCTCTTACTACATAAATGTGACAAGTTGGGGAATTATTTTTCGCAGAAGATGTTCGTTGACTGCGTGCAGATGAGCCAAGATTGATAAGCAGGCGACGACGACGACGATGGTGAGCAGGAGCTGGAGCTGCACCATCAGGCAGGCAGACCCGCCCGTGCCTTACTCGCTTGCTGCTGTTCGTTTCATTGTACCATGAGATGCAACTGGTTAGATAATGGTAGCGATTTATGTGGAACCTCCTCGCTTAAGAGTCTCCACAAGCGGGGGCGAGATGATGATGACAACAACAACAACAACAGAAGCCTAAAGTAAAGGTAAACAAAAAAAAAAAAAAGGTGCCAGCAATTTAGCGACAATTACAACTGGCAATGGCATTTTAAGTGGCCATTGTCAAGGAGCGCGATCGGTGGCAGCATGATAAGCGCCGGCTCCCAATTGGCATTCTGCTGCCATGTGGGCGATCTGGGCATGGGCATGTATGTATATATGTATGTATGGATGCATGTAATAATAGACTGCTACCAATATATACTTATGTCGGTTTAGAATTCTTATCCAAATGTATTTCCAAAAACAGAAAAAAAAAAAAAAAAAACAGAGAAACTAGAGAACACCATCAATCCTCACACCGTCCACAGGATTCTGGCATCAATTTTATCGTTTTATTTGTTAAGCCATTCTTTCTTTCCTTTACTTCTTCGGCCCACAATTTATTGAGATAATTTTCTAGTTTTCCTACAATATCCTCATCGACACCAGCACCAGTACAACTAGTGAAAGATGAGCTAGTACCAGCATTATTATCATCCGATTTGGATTCCGTATGGCAAACATTTGAGGATTCACTGCATATATCATGCTTACAATCAACAGGGCAATGATGATTCTCCCAATCTGTATGTTCTTCCATTTCTTCATAGCTGCTATTCTCATTTTCAATATTTTTCGATAGTGGTGTCATTGTCTTCTGTTCCAGGCGATACCATTTCACTTTGTATGAGTCCTGACCGCATTCACCATATTGCTCACCCGTCAACTGATCAATGTTACACTCACAGATTAGGAAGGGTGAATTACATTTCTCGCAACGTGGCAAATTTATTTCATGATTAAGTATGGGACGAGGAGGTTTTATTTGTACTTCACCTGTGGACTTCATTTTTGGCACTTGGAGGCCACATAGTATACAGGCTTCGGGTAAATCTAAACCACCTGCTATTTTATATATATCTCGGATTGGTTCACCCGGCTTGATATAACCGGGCACCTCATGCGATACACAATTACGACAAGGACATCCGGGGACTAGAAGTGGAGCGGCACGGGCTACCATTCGTTTATATAGTGCCGTATATACCAAAGTGATTTGCTTTTCATAACACTTATGGGCCCAGAAAAAGGCAGCCTTGTAATTATCAAAGATTCGGGATGTTTTATAAGCAGCATGCATCCAGGCAGACTCCTGACCATGGACAGCCATTGCATCTAAAATGGGATTACTAATTGTGGGCGCTGGCTTGCCATGGAAAAACGCTTTAAATGCTCGTTTAATGATCGCATAGGACAACATGGCCTCAACACGTTCCATGGAGCATTTCAAGCGCAGCGCCTGCAACAAATCGTCACGATTTAAATGGGCACCCACTTTTGGTTCTGGTGAACACTTTGAACGCAATTTCTCATGATAGACAAAGGCGCGTTTTATAATCGATCTGGCCTGATACGATTTCTTTGTATTAATGCCACAAATTAGCATTATCTGGGCTAAACTCCTTGATATATCCTCAATATTATCGTCGAACAGTTGATATGGATCCACTTTCCTTTTGCAATTGCAACAACGTTTCATTCGATCTGGATGAATGCCCGCCGCATTCTGCAACTTTCTCATATTCTCCAATTTCTCCATATTCTATCCGTAAAACACAGAACAACAATAAATTTTGTATTTTTTTTTTTTGTCGATTAGAAAAAAGTCAATAGCAAAAGAATTTCTATTAGCTTGAGTTCAACTAACAAATTTCATTTCAATTTTGACTTTTCTCTCTCAGTTTGTTTTGATCTTTGAAAAGTGGAAAACAAATATTTATAAATAAATTAATAAAAGTCACTCAGGGCAAACTTTTTCTATCTATAAACAACTGAGTCGCCTTTAACATCTCCTCAAAACTCATTTATTCTTTTTTCTTATTTTCAATTAAAACTTATTTTTCAATTCAAATATGAGTCAATTTGGGAACATCAGGTTTTTTTTATTACATTTTTAGCAAAAATAAAAATATTTTTTTAAATTACTTTGTTTAAATTCAAAGAAGTTTTATTTGTGCGGTTTGAAAAATTTTTAAGCTAATTTTTTTTAGCAAAATTTGGCAATAATATTTGAATAATGCTTAATAATGCACAAATATTTTTTTCTTATTAAAATTAAATAATTGATCAATTAATTAACTGGTTCGAGGTCAAATTGGTAATAAATTAGAAGAACTAATTGTTTTTAATTATTAACAAACCAAGAAAGGTCACTGAACTCAAGAACTAATTTAATAATTATTTATGAAATACTTGCTCTCAAATATATGTTTTCTTTCGTGGATAACTTTGATTCTCTAACCCCTAACACATACACATACATGCATGTTGTATATTACCAATATATTTTAAACAAATCTCAATGCAATTAAACTGACAGATAAATATTGTTCATATCTTTATATATAAGTATCAGGGGTTATCTTAATTTTACAAATTCTGACTAGCAATCTGAACTATTATAGAAAATCCTTTTGGATATTTGTTTTCTATATATATATATATATTCACTTAGTGCTTGTCTTATGTTCTTATTAGTGAATAAATATATTGAAAATAGGTTAAAAGAAAAACTGATAAATTTCCATATTTAATGCTTATGAGACGAATCAATAAGTTAAGCATAAAAAATGCATAAAAGTCAAATCGTTGGATTTAATTTAGTTTTTGGTTATTTGACCCACTGTACCTTATCTAGGATTACACATGGCATAACTATATGCTAGAGGTATAGGTATATATCGAAAGACCCCACACACAGGGGCAGATTCAGCTTGTTCCATATCAACCAAAAGTAGAGAACACACACATTTAAATGTGTTGGATAGGAGAAAATTTAGTCAGTCAGTCAGTCAGTCAGTCAATCTCTATATATGTATATATATGCCACATGCATTTAGGTATTTATCTCTGGTCCGCCGCTGCAATTATGCTAAATAGATGCTTTGATAGCTTCATCGAAATAAATAAGAGAACAAGAGACAAGCTAAAATGGTTCGGCGATTCTTTGGGTTATTTGGGGTTCTGTTTTTCTGTTGTGTCAGACTAAATTGTTCAAATAAATTAAGTTGTAGCTTTCGAATGATGAGGGAGATGGTGGATGGAGGATGGGAGAGGAATATGGTGATGCATGTTGTTTTTGGGTGTGGGGATTGGGGCAAATAAACACAAGTCGAAGAGATCTTGAATGTGGCCTCAGAGAGGCCGCCTGGCATTGTCATTTGATAAATTATGATATTTGATCAATTGTTCAGAGAGATGAAGATGTTTGGAGGCCCCCTAATGAAATTGGCTTTCTACGTGTGCCACGCGAGAATTTTCTTACCCTCGCTCTTGCCCTCACCCTCAATCCTCTACTCTCTTTCCTCCTCACTCTTCAATCGTAACCCGCATTGCAAGTTTGCCGAGGTAAACTTTTTGTTGTATTTACATTGTAATGGCATCTGGCGCGGGTAAACATACATTCACATCCATATCTACATACTACATACAATATACAACAACAATAACAATAACAACAACAACAAGAAGGGCCCCAGCCAACCAGCCCAAAAACCCATTCATCTGCATAGCTGCACAGCATAATAGAACTCAACTCTATAGAAAGAGTAAAGGAGGGAAATGAAGGAGACGATGATGAGAAGGAGGAGGTGAAGGAGGATGCTTGCCGCTGCTGGTGCTGCTGCTGCTGCTGCTGTCGCTTCTTGCCTCTTTATTGTGGCTAATAGACCTCTTGTGGTCTTTGTTGTTGTGCCGCCGTTTGCATTGGCATTGGTATATGGTCACCTCGGCACCTCGGCATTGGCATTTCTATGTGGATTAATGAATGGTTGCATCGATGGACATAAGAATGTTTGTGTGTAGTCTATGAGAGTGTGTATGTGTGTCTGTGTGTGTGTATGTGTTTACCATCCATATAGACATCTCATTCATTGTCGGTGCAGTCAACAGGCCTCTAATTATGTGTAAAGGTGTTGTGTATGCTCGCCATCGACCCCCCTTCCCACAATCCCCCATTCCCAACCAACCCCATACAAAATTCAAACATCTAACCAAAACCCATATATTCCATCTATCTCTTCCCATTCTATCCCATCCCATCCCATTCATCTCAATGCTCATTTCTTCAACTACAAGGGTTAATTAGTGTTGTGTACAGGATTTGACTGAACAATGAGTGTCGGGTAACGGGTAACGGGTAACGGGTGACGGGTACTGACTATCGACTACCGTATGCCAGGTGCTCCCTATGATGGGCGTATTATCTCATCTGTATGACTATTGTATGAAGATAATCAATCGATAATGGCTACTGGGCAACAGTATTTGGTAAGGAGGGGTAAGAGAGAGAACACCGGGCTACCTATGAAAACTTGGCTTACACATGTAAAAGATACATGTATTAAACATCCATTTAAATAAAGTTAATTAAACAAATTTAAATAATGCAAAACTTAATAGAATGTTTTATATTAACATAAATTCTTGATTAACTTTAGTAACTAACGAATATGTATAGAAAAACATAAAACATTTGATATAATAGTCTATCAAAAATATATATAAATCTTAAAAAACTTTCCAAATCATTTATCAATAGACTAGAAGAACTGCTTAGAAAAGAATAATTTCTTTATTCTTTATTTATTTGATACTTTCTACTCGTGGATCATAATTAATGCCAAAGCATTGTAAATTATTTTATTTAGCAACCAATAACAATTAAATATCGGGTCTTCAGAAATATAAGACCAATAATATATAATTATTTATTGGCGGGGTAAAGAATTATGTTCTTTTGCAAATTCTATTATTTTTTTTTTAAATAAAAAGAAAAATCATTTTAGAACTTAGACAAAATTAAATAATACATTCCCTGTCAACTTGTCCTTGGTACAGGGTATCACTTGGGTCGTTGTTGTTATGTGAGCTTTGATAATTGTTTGTCAGTTTTGTTTGTTATTGTAGAAAATAGAGTTGTAATTGATTAAATTTACCCAGCTGACTATGCAGAATGTGAAAAGTACTCGAATTACTTGTCACCCAAGGCACGTTCTATTCTATACCGATTCCGCCGCATTCACTTCCGTATCCGTATCCGTATCCGTATTCGCATCATCTTGATGCCCCCAACTACCATGAAAACTTTGCCATCGCTTTCATTGATGTCTTGTGTACAGTTCAAAGACCTAAGCAAGTGACAGCTGCTATTGCCACTGCCTTTGGCATTGCTACTGGCTGCTGCTGCTCTTGGCTTCTTCTATGCCAAAGGACCATTTGCAATTTTATTGCCCCCAAATCGAAATCGAACGCCTTAGGAATGAAAAGAACAAAACAGAAAAAAATATATTGTATATAAACAATAACACAATCGAAAATGAAAGAGAATGCGCCAAGTCATCATAAAAATACAAGAAATGCAATAAAATAAATTTAACACAACATTTGTTTCTGGGCCATCCATATCATGATGGTCCTTTTCGGTTTGTTGTAATAGCATCATTTTTCCCTTCACACTGTCTGTCACAACGTTGGCAATGTTGGAGGATCATAACAATCAAAGGGCATCCAAAATATTTTCAATAATAAATCTATTTGATGGCCGACAAACATTTTTATGAGTCTTCAAGGCATGAAAACCACCATGGAAAAGGATGCTGCTGACAGCAGGAACACCAACAGCAGCAGCCAGGCGTGCCTCCAGTCGTTAAAAATCAGAAAAATAATGTCCCATCAGATGATTAATTGTCAAGTTAAACCAGACAAAGATGGGGCGTTATATCAATAGTGGGAGGCATAAGGGATGACAGTTAACAGCAAGCAGAAACAGCAAACAGGAGTGAACAAGTGAAAGGGCCCCTTCCAAGTCAGCTGTCAGCCATAACTTGTTCATTTTTATTAATTTCTCAAATGTCCAGCATTCTTTTGACAGTCGCTCGTCGTTTCGGCTTGTATGTAATTAATTTATTTATTTTTTTCCATTACATCTGTTGCACTTCTATCCAGTTGAAGTACATATGTATATACATAGGTTCCTTGAGAGGACCGCAAAACAGTCACCTTGGATGACACCCTCGTTTAATCTTTGTTTGACCATCTGTGTTCCATCTATAAATTCAGTCAGTCGGTCAGTTGTACCAGTCACAGTCAACTAATTTGTTCAAATTTGTGGTCCGTGTCAGTTGACCATTATAAATATCGCATTTAATTGAACTGTTTGGGAATCTTGAAAGACCCGGAACTGGCAATATTTTGCAGTGTTAATGAACTGTTTCTAAATATAAATAAATAATGTCCAGCCAAGTAGAAACTTGATCATAGTTAACAAAAATCGTTTTATCATATAATATTATAGCAAAATTTCAAATTTAAATTCATTTCGCTTTCTTTATATTAAATTATTTTCCATTTTACTCGGAGTTTCCTTTAAAAGGCATATTAGATATCTCATTATGTAAACCTTTCTATTGCATCTGCTTTTTGTTACATTCCGTTGCTCCCCCACACCCTTTTCTTGGCACTCTAAATAAATCAACACTCAAAAAGACAGAAACTGAACAAGAAACACGCTTGTAATTGCTTAATTAGATTGCCACTAAAAATTATAATTTGAAAGAGCAGAAGAAGGCAAAGCTGCTTGTCCTGTCGCCAGGATGCTGCCAGAATGCCATCCTTGCTTTTGAGAATTAAAACTCGCAGATGGCCGCGAAACCGAAAACGTAAATCAGATTTGTTGACAGGGCTCAACTAATTTTAACCCACGACCTCACGCACTTGAGTTGAAGGCTGCATTTTTGTGCAGCTTGTATATGATTTGGTTATCCTCTGTCCTCTCCCCATGGTTTGGTTATCCTTTCAAGTGGATGTATACGCGTGCGCACCAGGTCCCAAGTGGACGCGTGCTAATGGGGAGCAAAAGGTGCATGAATAAAGGATCACGATAAACACAGAGAGACAGAGAAAAGGAGCGCAACAATCACAGCGCAACCGAGGCGAAAGGGAAACCGTGTGTGGTAATTTATGCGTGTCCTTTTGAGAAGGATCAGCTGCCCTAAGGTCTGGATTTGACTAATGATTTAGTGTGGAGATCGTGACACGTGAAACAAAAATTCGTGGCTTTTTCACGAAGTCACGAGCAGCTTAACCCCACGTATGACTAGAGCAAGTGAGTGAGTATCTGAGTATGTGTGTGTGTGTGTCAAAGGACATATGTTAAAGACGGCGACATGCCGACACATGACTCTGTTGACACACACACACACAAGGAGCAGAGGGCGCCGTGCAACAGCAGCAGCAGTAGTTATAGTTGAAGTAAACTGTAGTAGGGGAAAAGGACTTCTTAAGACTGCATCTAAGTGGTATTTATTGGTTTGCCAAGCCGGCGACGGCTGTCGTATGCATCCTGTATGCTCTATACTAGCAAGGATTGAATTACACGTTGGCGACACATTTGTAAACAGGCAACTGATTTTTTTTTTTTTACCCACACCACACAGCGGCACGGTAGTTTGTTGCAGGAGTCACCAAGCAGCGGCGCGCCTTATTTGCCAAGACATTAGGCAGCAAGAACTAGGACCAGGAGACGATGATGAATATGAAGTAGTTGTATATGGAAGCAAAAGTAACAATAACAAAAACAACTATAGCAAATAGTTGAAATGACAACAACATACCGCGTGTTTGCTGTCAATTCCATTTAACAAACAGAAAGACAAGGATCACCGATCCTGATTGACAATCTACAAATTTCTCTGACATTAATCAATGAAAGTCGCCGCAAGGAAGAGCCAACCGAACGAATGAAGGACCGACCGACCGCCTGCTATGTTGATGAATCACAGGATTCATGTTTTTACACGCAATTTGATGGCACTTTGACGGGTATCTATTAGAAAAACATATCTCAAAATGCCACCATAAGAAAGACTGACTGATAAATGATCACAAATTCAGTTATATACATATATACATATATTGGCAAAAAATATAATGAAAAGTGTTTGGCGCAGTCTTCTCTCGTGGTGTCAAGTGGTGGTGAACTGTACTATAAATGCAAATTATTTATGGTCACACTTCATTTTACCCCTTTCTACAGTTTAAATTTAAATTTTTGGTCGAAACGAAAAAATAAAAACAGATAAAGAGAAACAAGCAATAAATTCATGTTAATAACAGTTGCAACTCTCGCCCCTGTCGCCCACAATTTCTGCCCCAGTGCAGCAGACACTGACTTGATGCCCAACGGGTAACTTGGCCATAAATATAAAGCAAATGGGTTGACAGTTGGCGAGAGTTCGAAACCCTTCCCCTTCCTTAAATGTGAAACACCCAAAAATAGTCGAGAGCACAATATTTTTGTGGCCAGAAATTTGATATGAATCAAGTGCCACGTGTCGCCCTTCGTTTTTCCTCTTTTATATCGTTTTTTTTTTTTGTTCATTTCTCTTTTTGCAAAAATACCGAAAAAAAAAACAAAATAAAAAGAATTTCGGGGGCGACAACTGTTCCGTTTCTTGGCCAAGGCAAAAGGACCGAAGGAAGACGAGGACGACGACGACGACGACGATGATGATGACGACAGATGCGCGTGTCGGGGGCATGACCAAGAAACTGAAATTGTGTTACACTTTCCCTCAAAGAAGAAACTAATCGGCGAAGCGAAGAATGTTTATCAGAGTCAGACATCAATCCAAGAGTTTAAGGAGCTGGCACAGGCGAAGGAGCAGAAGCAGGAGCAGGAGCTCTTCTTTCTGGTAGTGTGGAGGCGGTAACGCATCTCGTTAAACCGCAACCGCAACTCCGGGCCATGGTTAAAGGGGCCAACGATCCGTTTTTGTTCATTGCTGATTTGGATCTTGGCATCAGCACATCTGTGATCATCAGGTTCCGTTGCAAGAAGCGTGAAATGCAATTGCCATGGGGGCACAGCTAGAGAGTGAGAGAGAGACCTAGCGGTTGTTTTTCGTTGTTCCTGTTGTTTGTTGCTTTTTTTCTGCGCCCCGTTACGCGAAATTGATGGACCCAAGACCCTATATACCTGCCAGGTATATAAGAGAATAGTATAAGCGTGCCTGGATGAAGATGAAGATCCGATCCAAGACTGGGCCAATTAAGATCACTATAAACAGATGTTGGTTGTTGTCTCCCCCAGCATGCCAGCGTGCCAAGATGTGCCGTGTGCTTGATGGCCGAGCCAATCCTACTCCATCCTATCACACACCAAACACAGCTGTGAGAGTTGAAAATCCGCAAAACCCGAAGAAATATTCATCAGACGAATATTGTGAATATTCTTTTATGACACTTGAATGTCTTCGTAATTGGATATCTCTCCTATAGTACTTGGCATGTGCCAAGGAAATGGACATTCAAAACCTAAAACCAGAAGTGACCCAATGTCCACTTGAATTTCAATTTCCAAAAATCCTTCATTTCTTGCCTGCCGTTTTTTTTTTTTTTTTTGGTTATTTGGAGCGCACACACACCTTGTGTCCGGGTGTCAAAGGCCGTGTTAGGTTCATACCCGCCGCCGATGGCAAAGTAGCGAGTCAATTTGTCAGCGACCCCGGGCATTGAAATTGAAATTCAGTTAAGCAGGCTTGCTTGCCCGTCTGTCTGTTGTGTCGATTTGAATGGGACATGGAAATTTGATACATTTAGCAGCCACAGAAGCAGCAACGGTAACAGCAACAGCAACACCAACGGCAGCTGCATTCATACGAAGGGCTGCAGATTATGCAACCTTTTGTACATAGCAGCAATGAGATATGAGTTGTCAATGGGATGCAAAAAGGCAAAGAGCTTTTCATTCTCAACTGCAAATGGCATAGGTAGTAGATGCGAGAATATTGTAGGTACATACAGGTAAGGTCCTTGTGTCAATGGCAATAACTGCCAAATGCGATCTTCTTCCAACATTCAATCAAGGAATTTACAAACACATGAGTTGGCAAACAACTATGAGACTCAATCAGACCGTACCATTGGAATGTCTATTATTTATAGGATTTTAGTGATCATATGAATATAGTAAATAAAGTATTCGACTTACCGATTCACAGTTAATTTAGAATTATTAAACTTATGTTACCATTTGGCTTATTACGCGACCTGCAACAATTGAAAACAATTAGGAAAAATTAATTTATTCGAAATTGTATATCTTTTTTTCACTAACATATCACGGATCAATATTAAGACCTAAAAATAAGAAGATATTAAATTTGAGATGAATTGTTTTTGTCTTATTAAAGGTCACTTACATTAATAGCCAATTAATAATCTCCATCGTTTTCTCTTAGATTAAAAGCACAAGTCTTTCACAAGCCAAATAATTAATTCAACTAAGATGGAAATAGCACATTTTTAATCGAGATCCAAAGGATCTGATTTGATTCTGAATGATCCATTTGGAGTCGTAAATGACGTACATATATCACTTGTATATATTCCAGCTAAAAAGATCAAGGTAATCGTACAAAGAGGACAGTAGCCGTAGAGTGTATATGATGGAGCTGTTAGACAGTCTGTAACGAAACTCTTTACATTTGCCATAAGTTGTTTTCATGGTCATGGGATAGGAATCTATTAGAGAAGGTAGGAAAAAGCTTTACAAAGTTCTTAGTTATCATATTTTTATGTACATATACATACATACATATATGCACGTACATACATTTTAAAACTGCGCAGTATCGGCACACACACACATACATACATACATATGTATGCGTATGTACCCGCCATTCTTAATTTGGTGTCTTCGGCCGCCCGCTGGCAACGATCGCAAATTGCGCCAAAATGAACAAATCCTCATTGGAGCTCTTTCTATGCTAAGCTATCCGATCATTAACAATGTTCTGGATGCAGATATACGTCATTAAAATTGAGATACAAGTTAATGAGTCCATACAAGCCACCACAGGAATATGTATGTACATATGTATGTATGTGTGTATGTACATATTTTGGCCACGGCGAAAATCAGTAGACGTAATCCTTTTGACAACTCCAAGCATTTCTATATCTTTAATAATAATATCTTCAATTGCAGCTTGTATTATACTGCCTTGTTTGCTCAAATTATGCCACTAATTTGGTTTAAATCAGTTTTTAATTCACTTTCTACACCACAAATAAATTTCACAACGCGACGGCAGCGAAAAAAAGCTGAATGCGGTGCTGCCAGACTGTCGAAAACTGGGGGATTCGTCTTGGGG
Source organism: Drosophila emarginata (assembly GCA_037075365.1). NCBI lineage: Eukaryota > Metazoa > Arthropoda > Insecta > Diptera > Drosophilidae > Drosophila > Drosophila emarginata. The sequence continues at coordinate 8,053,328 of JBAMCD010000296.1, forward strand.
CGGAACTAGAGAACCAATTCACAAGGTGTGAACTTGTCAACGCACTAGTGAGCCAGTAAATAACGTTTAGATTTGAATTTAATAATTTCAAATTTAAACAGGAAGTGGTTCATCAATAAACATACATTTCTTTGAATTTTTTTTTTGTTGAACCGCTTAATCTTAAAGCAATTGCAATTGAAATTCAATGAAATATTTAAAAATAAATTAAAAGCAATTTAAATTAAACGTTTTAAACGTCCTTTATTATATTATAATTGGGTTAAATAGAGCAATTTAGATTGAAAGAAATATGATAATATTTCATCTATTACAATGATGTGATGGTCTGTGCGCATTTCTTTTGAAGTCATTTCATGGCTGAATTGACCGGTAAACTCGAAATGAAAACTTTTCTGATTGCTTGTTAAATTTCTAGCATGGTTGCAGTTTTCCCAAGCCCACAATGACCAATTTACCTTTCGGATTCAGCAGGTATATAGAATTAGCCCACAAAATGATACACAAACAAAAAGCAAACACACAAATCACAAATTGGTCAGCCACTTGTCGAAACCTCAAAAGGAAGAACCGCCGCCCAACCGACAGACGGACGAATGGACAGAATGACGAACCTTGCGAACCGACTACTAACAAGGACCTCATCATAATCGGTCTGTGCTCCTAAACCGAAATCGGGAGTGGTGGTAGTCGTGGCGAGGAGGATGGAGTAAATAACAACACAAATACGTTGCTTATCGCACGCGATCTCATCAGAAGATCAGAGAATTGTGACCGACGAAACCGCCGTCAAAGACCCTGCCACTACCGTCGCCATCACCACTTAGGAATGACTTGGCAAGTTGGCAACTTTGAATTATTTCAATCTGTGCTGATGATGAGGCCATATTTTGCCCTCCACTCCATTGGAATCATGATAAAAAGCTGGCGATAACAATTTTAACAGTGAGCATTCCTGGAATTCCCTTTATTGAAAATGTTGAAAATTAAAATTGGCGCACTCTGGGCAGCTGAAAGATCAATCGAAATCATTTTCAGCTGCCGTTCAAATATACACTATATACATATATGGAGGGTAATTGGAGTTGGTCCACCTACGGTCCAAAATATTCAAAACATTTGCCTTTGTTTGATTGCACGAAATTTGACCTTAACCTTGTTGCCATTGTTGCCATTTTTGGTTGAGGAATTAGCTGCTGCCGTGATGCTGGACAGCAATCCATCGATCCAAAAATTCAGCTGGACCCTGTCCCGGTCTTTTTTTCTTTTTAGATGCAAAAATACACGCACCTGGCAAAATGATTGACGCGCGTTTCATAATAACAATGGGTTCTGCATATCCTTTTGACATCTCAAGTAGCTTGCCTCTAATTGAAAGTCAAACTTACCATTCAATTTTCTCTTTCTTCCACAACAATAAATAAAATCCAAAATAAAAAAAAAGTAATACAAAAAAGAAAAAAATAGAAGGAACAATCGCAAGTAACCAACACAAAGTGTTCAAAAGCCGAGGATAAAGTTGCAGAAACTTCATTCAAGAAATTTCACTTGCCTTCTTGGCTTGTGAGATATTGTGAAAAGTTTATCAGGCCAAAGCATTTAATGGTCCAAACTCTTTTCATATGCTTAAAGCGGTCTAATAAAACTTCAGCAAGACAATAAAGTTATCAATCTAAGCTTTATGTTAAGCTTCAGTTTAGAAACAAAAATGCTTCCTATATACATATATTTGGCTTAAATTTAAATTATATAGATACTTAACATACAAGTTTAAGCAATAACAATTGGTAAATGTAGTAATTTATTTTACTTGCCAACTTCTAAAAAAAAATGTAGATATAATTATCTAAATTGAATTGATCAATTTGCTAATGTTTTTCATAACCAACGAATCATTCAAAAATGTGTCAATAAGTTTCCACTGTCGCTTGACCAAACATTGCATAATTAATCAAAAAGACGGCACGCGGCTCTGTGGGCGCCACAAAGAGAGCCGACAATGCCAAACCCAAAATCAAACCCAAACCAAATTCAAAACTCCAACTCCAACTATAAAACCAAATCCCGTTCAGCACGTGATTAGAGAGAGCTGCATACAAATATATTTTATTTGTTATTTTTTTTTTCCAGCTTATTCTTTTCAATTGAATCGATTGCCGCCCTCTTCCGTATTTAATAGAAACGAAGCGGATGTTGATATGGATGTGGATGTGGATGTCGATGTGGACACATGTGGGTGCCCCAAGTCTACAATGCAGGAAGCTAAAAACAACAACAACAATATACAAAGAATAAGCCAACTTTAAATATTTTATATTTTCTATACTCTTGTAAATGTTTATATATATGTAAATGTTAAAATCGATTTTAGTTTAGTAAATATTTTCTTAATTCTTTGATCAACCGTTTTTTATGAAATCAAATAATAGTTTTCATAAACTTCACCCAATCTACAAATTGAAAATGTTTTAAAACTCGTTTTTATTCACGATTCTCTAAAATTTAAACTTTCGATCGATTAAAGATTATTATATTATTAAAATCTAGTAATGACAAGAAAAGAACTATTTTTTAGATAAGTCTCCAAGATATTAATAACAAATTTTAGATTTAAATTTTAATTGAGAAACATAAACTAGCTTCTAATTATCTATATATTTAGTTCATTTTTTTTCATTACATGACAAATTGATTATCAAATTATTTATACCTCTTGTGTTAGAGCATAAAATAGACCAATCAAGTTAGTTTCTTAATTCATAAATTGGCAAAAAGGCGTTGGTTTATAGAGTTGAGACGATTTGTTCACCTTTAAAGAACCAGTTCAATAAATTTTTATAATTGTAATAAAATCTGTTTATATGAATCAAGTAAATATGGTTAAATATTCAAATTAATTGAATAATTAATTAAATATTTATAAATTCAAAGTTGTAAAAAATATTATTAGTAAATGTTTTAGGCACATCTTTTGGTATTAACAATTTAAATATTATATAATAAAGGAAGGGATCTACTGCGATCCTTTTTTTAATCTGTTGCCAACTCAATTGTAACTCATTTTTTTTTTTTTTTAAATATAATCAACATTAAATGCAGACTTCTTTGGTGTACTGCAGACAACTCTGTGTTTGGATGAGTCAGATTGTGGTCCCTGGTCTTTGGAGCCTCTCTCTGTATAGTGGCCACAATTAGTAGGACGATGAATTTGCCTTTTTGGTGGCGGCGTCGGTGGTTACCTCCGCCTCCGACAGCTAACTGCTAATTGACACACCTCGACAATAGCACCACTAACAACAGCAACAACAATGGCAACGATGGCTTTGGTATCACGTGCCCAATGCAGATGACTCATCCATCTCCATCCATCCAGTCAAAGCTAAAGCCAGCATTCAACATTTTACCAAAACCCGCTTCCCATTGCCATTTATGAATGAACCAAAGCAAAAAGCAAAGCCAAGTCAACTCGGGCCAAGACAAATCAGCGATCTCTCTCTATCTCATTCTCTCTCACTCTTGCTGACTCTCTTAATATTGGCAAAAAAGTCCAAACTCCACTCGAGCTCAGTTTAGCCAGACAAGGTCCCTGCATCGGTTGGGGGGGGTCTTACTCTTGCACCCTCTCACCCCCTCTCTCACTCTCTCTCTATCTCTCTCTCTACCTCTTCTTTACCCTGTCACTACATTCAATTTTTTCTATGCGCGTAGACGTCAAAAGTTGTTTGTTGTTGTGTCTACAACTTTTGCCTTTATAGTAAATCGTGTTTTGCATGCGCGAGTAGGTTGAAACAGTTGGACCTCCTCCTACTCCTCCTTTTGTACCTCTATCTCCTCCCCCCCCCACCTCAATTTCAATGGCTCTATCTCCTTTGGTCTGTCGGCTGACTGCCTCCACATTGAATGTAGGAGGAAAGATGAAAATGGGAATCAAAATTCATTCATGAAAATGTGTGCGCCAGTCGTTTGGCAAGTTTTGCTTTACGATTACGCTGATGGAGTAGGAGTAGGAGTAGAAGCAGTAGGAGTTGAAGTTATAGAGTTGGTGGAGTTGGATAGTGCTTCAGCTATAGACGTTAATGCATTTCAACACGTCGATGTCTATGGTTTTCTGGTTAAAATGTTTGAAACGTTAATTGGGATATTAGACAGTCAAAATGATATGAATTATTAAAGAAATATGAGTTTGATATGCAATAGGAATGTCACAAAAAAGAACGTTTCAAAACTATGAAATGGTGGAATGAATGGGAATTTTATCAATTATGGGAGTAGCCAGGAGGAACGAAAAGAATCCAAAGAATAATAAAGAAAGTCCAAGTAAAATGAAATGACATAAAAGCAAGTAAAGTGAAACGGTGAAAAAGGATAATTAAGACAAATGGAAAAAGTAACTCAGCTGAAGTAAAAGCAAGAAAATAAAGTAAAATATTAATTATACATACATATATTTTTGTTATTATAGATTTAACAATGAATACTTTATTTATTAGTATATTATTTCTCTATACATATTAAAAAGGACATTAATTATATAATCTAGTTATTATAGATAGATTTAGTAATGGATATTCAATTTATTAGTATATCATTTTCCTATATTCAAAAGGATAACAAAATATGCTAATAATAAGCCATGAATGTGTTTAACACATTTTCTATTTTCTTTAAATAACTGAAATCGTTTGTATATATGTACATACATATTTCTATATATATGTATATATATTTCCGATTTGTAATTCTAACAAACAATCTTATACGTATCACAAAAAAAAAACACTCATTTTCCGACTTTTTAAGTTTTAAAAAAAATTTCTTAATAAGAGCAACTGTCAGACGTTTTTCAATCTCATTTATGCAATGAAACTGTTGGTAATATTCAATTTTTGCATCCTTTCTATATTCGTAACGAAAAGAGAAACTTTTTTAATAATATATCTATTCTTAAAAAAATTTTCAGCTAAAGATTTTAATAAAAAGATTTGATTTTTGTCTGCAATTTCGATTTAAAATATTAAAACAAATTACTAATTCCTTTTTAAAATGCTTTAAAATCTGAAATGTGAAAGGTTTTCAAATGATTTTTGTTAGGATGAAGATATTAAGGGTATATATTCTACTTATTATTTTTTTATTATCAAATTTGTCACCATAAAATTTCTGTTTGATCTCATCATAATTCCTCAAAACTATCATACCTGACCAGAGGCATCTGTTTTCCTTGTGTAAGTTTGCTCAAGACCCCACAAGAAGTGTTGTCATCACTTTCCCAAAGCCAATCTAAATCCAAAATCCCAGTCCCAGTACACAGCAGCTGATTCTGTGGAACTTGTTATAACCACGAAAGATAGTGTATCCCAGCATTTAAAACTCCAGAGAAGCGCCAGCTGCCTTGTTAATGATTGTTTATGACTTGGCTCATAACTTCACGATGATGATGATGACCACGACGACGACGACAAAGACAATTCTCTTGGAGTCAAGATTGATTGCCTCATGTGGCAAGTGAAATTAAAAAGTGTTAAGCCGACTCTATCCCATGGTGGTCTACCCTGTTCGGGTCTGTCTTATATGTCCCCCTAATAAATCCGAGCCTAACCGGGCTAACCAAACCCAAAAAATATAAAATATATACATATATATACATATATAAAAAAAAAAACAGAAAACAGAACCTGACGGCACTTTTAATGTCTTTATTTACAGAAAAACAAAATCGAGGCGGGTGACAAGCCGCCCAGATAAGAGACAAGTTTCAAGTCCAGATTCAGATTCAGGTTCTGGTCCAGGGGTCCAAGGGGTTTTGGTTTTTCAGGTCGTCGTTGCTGACCATTAAGGCGATAAAATGCAACGCTTGCGGCGGCTGACTGCACTTTAATCCCAAATAAAAAAACACAGAGAAACAAGGAGAAAAAAAAAAAAACAAACCCATGACATGATCATGGTCATGGACATGGTTGCCACCTTCAAGACGTTAACTGGGCTTAATCGTGGCGTTGCATGCGACACTTGGAGGCCTCATTAATAAAGGTTTAGCTTGGGCCACATTGTGAATAAATTAGTCCGTGGTGGTCCGAGACTAAAAAAAAAAAAAGACAAAATACCGTCCTTTCATTGGGCGACGACTTTCAAATACCCTAAAAAATAGCCAAATCGATAAGTTTAAAAATTTTTAATAATTGTTTGGTAAAGTTAATTATTTATTATATATAGATTGAATGAAAAATATTTAAAAATATATGGTAAACCATGAAAATATATAAATTTATAATTAAATTAAGAGATTTGCATAATTTTCAAAAATATTGGTGTACCCATTCAACACTAGATATAGGGTATAAAGACTACAAGTTGATCTTTGCGATCATTATGACCCTTTGTGCATTATGGCTTCGTTCTGTTCTGTGTTTTTTTTTAAACTTTTTTCTTTTCTCTCTTTTTGGTTACTTTATTTTTTTTGTTCTTTTCCTTTTCATTTTTCGTGGCTTGTTAGCCGGGGTTTCTCTTAATTTAAAGTCTGGATGGAGGAGTCTGTTCTGGTGGCTGCTTTGATGTCTTCTTATTTTCGGGTTATCATTTTTTATTCGGTTATTAAGCCGAAGACCACCGGGAAGAGTTGACCAGTGAACAGATGTGTGAAGCAAGCATCAAGACAGTTTTTCACTGTATTCTTAACTTGGGCTACATAAGCATATGGTGTCATATACATACATACATACATACATATATATATATATTATACCAATATCTACATACACATTATATATATATATATATTGGTCAAACCAAGGTAAGGATCAGCAAAGGATCTCAATGGAAAACGGAATTTGCAATTTCAAAAAAAAAAAAAAAATAATAATAATAAAGAATATGCCGCTAAGAACAATTTAACTCACATTTTGTTACAGTCTTTTTTTTTTTTTTTGCAACCAACCAATAGACAAAAGTATTAAATATCCATATCCGCCCACTGAACAATGCAATTCTAACCTACCAACTTCCTTTTTTCCTACAAAAAGAGTTATTAGAGAAGAGGGTAAAAAAAAAAAAAAACGGAAAATGGGATCTTGTAGTAGAAATGATGATAAAACCCTGAAACAAACAAAAGGATTATGTCCACTTAGGGATTATTATGAGCCCACGCTTAAACAAACCGAAAGGAGAAGACAGGAAAAAAAAAAAGAAATATATATATTTATGTATATGTATATAGAAAGACAAAATTGTATCTTTTGTGCAAAATGATGATAAAGGGACAAAGAATTTTTGCGAGAGCATAAAGGAAATTAGCAGAAATGTTGCACTGGACCAGAGACTGGACCTTGGTGATTAAAGGATTAACCTGCATAATATTTCCAAAACAGAAAGGGATAGCAACTGAATGATAAAATGAGATAGAGCTAAAGAGTGAACAGATTTTGACAGAGTTGCAGCTGAACTTTGATGGAGCCGAAAATGGTATCGTTTGCTGAATAATTTTCTTCTCTTTATTATTTTTTATTTTGCATTTTTTTCTTTTTTTTTTGCCATTTTTTGCGGTTAACTCCCAACTGTTTTTGTGGTCAATTTAATGCACGAATGCCTACCCCAAATGATATAGATTGGAATTTATGCAAATGCTATATACAGAAAAAATAAATGAATGAATTCAGGTTACTATATATGTATATAGTGTTAGTGGTACAATGTCACCAGATAGTAAGGTAGGTTCCCACGTTTTTGGGGCAAAAATTTAAAAAGTCATTACGAGATCACTTGCTTTCAAAGTGCTACTAATCCCTCAAATGCAATACTAGGCACACCGCATTCCACTTGAAAAGCTATGGGAAATTCTTGAATCTTTTTCCCGGTTTTTTTTCTTCTTCTTCTTTTTTTCCTCTCTCTTTTACACTCTCTCTCTCTCCCTTTCTTTCTTTGAATGTCTCAATTTCGTGTGGGCGCTTTTAGGTGTCAGTGTCAGTGGCTTTAAAAATCCGTTTCGGTTTTTCTTTCTTTCTGTTTTTAGTTGTTTTTTAGTTGTTTTCTTGTCTGGGTTTTTCATTCGTTTGCTTTTCTTTAGTTTTTTTTATTTGATCAAAACCGATCGGGATCAAAGCTTTGTGGGAAAATCAACTTTCCATAACAACAGAAGCTGCTGCCTCTGGAATCAAACAGTTATTGCTAGAAAGATTGAAAGAAATATATATAAAAAGAATGCCCTAATATGTATAAATATTTTGACATTTATTGGCGGTGTTTGGAACAATTTGTTTAAGAATTGAGAATCCCAATATTTATGCAGTGGGAAAAAAAAATATTCAAACACACACACGCACACACACACACACACACACACAACCTGATTAGGCCATAGAAAACTACTGTTCTTCTTATTTGTAAGTTTTAAGAAGATTTTCCCAAAGATCGATCTATGCTAATTATGTTAAGCACTTTATATACTTTAACAAAGATCTACGGCGCCTTTGGCAAGAAAAATTTAAATGTTAGCCGATATATACATATATGTATGTATGTATATATAAATCCAAATCCGAATTGCTATACATCACTCCTCGATAATGAGTTGAGTTTTAACTTTAACTAAAGCAGACTAAGACTAAGTAATATCGGTAGAGATCAAAGCAAAGACAATGCCGACTTAAAGGGACATTAATTTTTGTTTTATGTTTGTTGCTGTTTTGCTGTTGTTGTTGTTGTTGCTCTTGGACTAATATAATGCACAACAAAAGCAAAGATCAGGGACAATTTTGCGGTTAAAGCGGATCTCACAAAACAGAAAGAAATAATTGCCATCAATCTTTCAGAAAAACCGATTTACGTCTTCGACATCGGCTCATGCCTTTAAAGGACACGCAAACACATACACACACACAAAGACACGCACACGCTGACACTTATATGTGTGTATATAGTTAGGAATTTAGAGCACGAATCGTTTGTAGATTATCCCAAGGATCACGCCTAAAAAGTTTCCTTTTTAATACCAGCTTTGGCCCTTATTTCCATTACCATTCCATCTTATGGTTAAGTAAACTAAGCTACTTAAGGGACATTTGCAGCGCCATTAAGAGGTCCTTCGGGCCTCTAAACTGATTTGCATAATTGGTTCGATTTGATGGATGATTGAGCACACGTGGCTGTCGCCCTTCACTCTCACATTATATCATGTCTTCTCAACAAACTCTCCTCTCTCTCCCTCTCGCTCTCTATCTCTGCACTACCATTTCGCTTCTTTTTTTTTTGTATTTTTCCTTTTACGTTCTTTACCTTGGTAATTGCCCATTTGTATGTCTAAAATAATTTTCGGTGATCTCATCTTTGATCCAACAAAGAGCGAGAGGCCCTAACAACATAATTGAAGCTCCTGAACTAACTGAAAATGATGACATGGAGTATGAGAATGACCATAATGGGATGCGGGATGTGGGTGACTACGAAAAGATTGAAAACGAAAGGAAAGGGGAATAAAAGGAAAGGAAAGTGAGGTGAAAAGAGGGATGAGGGAAAATTGGACGGCTATCGGCGCCTCTAAATATAAAAAACCCAAGCTAATTGTTTTATTATTTTATTTTATTTTTTTTTCATCCAATGTTTTGAAATCAAATTACATGATTTTAGGGGTTTTCAACTACTCAACACTTTGAACGATCAAAAGGATCGAAATTGGTAACAGAATTGAGATTGGTTGATTTAACAACCTTGGTGTGTGTGTGTGTGTGTGGTGATGTGTGTGCTGCTGCTGTTCCTGATGATGATGATGTATTGCCTTATTTATTTTTTTTTTTCTTTTTTATATATTTTGAACCTTTAAGGATCGGGGAGGATGGTTACGTTTGTCGGCACGCCCCATATCCAAAGACAGGCCCATAACGATAACCATACCCATACATGATCATACCGAGAGTTCAGTCAAAGAAGATCGAAGCCGCCCGCACCTCAATGGGCGTTTTTGACGACTCTTTTTCCATATGATTCTTGGCGCTTTGCCCCGGGGCTGGCACTGGAAGATTTTGCCGGCAAACTGTGATAATTACACATTAATTGTTTAATTTCAAGGCGATTGTTTCATTGACTCCGTCTCTGTGGTAGGTTCCATATCCAATTCTTATCCGCGCCCAGTCGTGGGAGTGTTAGTTCTTCGTTTTTCTTCTTTCTTTTTCCTTTTTTTGGGTTTGGTTTTTAATCACTAATTAAGCAGGCATGAAATTCAGTTGTAAAAACTCTGTCTTTTGGTGGTCTTTTCAAACGCCCACAACAAAAATGCCAAGATCCTTTACCTTAAACAACAATGGGCAAATGGTGAATTCAGTGACGGACTAATAAATATTGAGGGTAGATCCTTTAAAAGCTTTTTCAGTATATCTTCAAAGCAATACTTATAACCTTTTCTTTTCTAATTATTGAAATAATAATATTTTTATTATGTTGTATGTTTTATACATATTTTATTTATTATATTTTTTATATTTTTCTGTATATTTTATTTATTTTTTACCGTTTGAAGTATTCTTTCGAAGTATATTTTTTACTATTTTCGACGTATATTTTTTACTATTTATTTATTTTTTTATTTATCCTTTATAATTTATTACTAGCATATAGTTTAAGTAGATTTTCGATAAATTGTTGGTACAGATAAGTTTATTTTTAGTGGTAAAAAAGATTTTGGATTTGTTTGAAGAGAGGGAATACTGTTTGGCTACCTAAGCGAAAGATATTGTACAAGCAATTGGAATATACTTAAGTATTTAATGGCTATATCTGTTAAAGATTTCTTACCTCTTGTCTAGCAGGCAGAATTAGTACCAGTGTCCTACAAGGACACAGCAAAACACGTATATAAAAATATTTACTAAACAGATTATGTAGGAAAGGTACCAAAACTTCTCCTCATCTCATCTCGCCTCTCTCTCATCATCTCTAACGACTACTCATTTTTTGTACGTTTCTTTAAAAACAGGACATAAAAGAAAATATCTGAAGTCCGCTCCTGATTTGAGTTAACGAAATTCTTACATTTTATGTCCGTAAATTCCAAAACTCTGACGCATACCAAAATATTTATTTCCTTATCGAACCTAAACAAAAAGAGAAAAAGAAAATAGAAAAACTGAAAAGGAAAAATAGAGAGGAAAAAACCCTAAAAACAGGAATGTTCGTGTCCTTCTTGTCCTGTTTTTTGGTTGATAAGTTCAATCGTTAAAATTGTGAATACATTTTCAAGAAATTGAAAACTCTATTTCCTCACACAGTTTCATTATTTTTCCTGTCGACCATTTTCCATTGCACTCAGAACATTTGCAATTAAATTACCTATCCCTCTCGCTCTCCTATCTTTCTCTTTCTGTTTCTGCTATTTTGTACGTTTTTTTTTTTTTGTTTATTAAACATAGTTTTGGTTTAACCCCCTTGGAGTAGGAGATTGGTGGGGGGTGTTTTTTGGGGGGGAGGGAATGGGAAAAGAGGTTCGTGTCATTGTCAAAGGCAATTGCAAAAACGACCGCAAAAAGCTAACCGCAAAATTCTATTTGATGCAACTAAGGCAAAAGTCTGGCATATTTGGGCATGGTTAGGCAAATACTCAGTCAGTATAAAAAGAATGGAGAATTCTGAGAAATGGGAAATGAGAATCGAGAAGCGGGTTCAACATGTAGCATGTAGCCTTTTGCCTTTTAAATTTTTCCCTAGCACACACACACACATACACACAAACACCCAAGTACATTTTTAAAGTAAAAAAAAAAAAAAAACAAGGAAAAATTATAATTTTTTTTTATATTTTCCCTTACTTTTTTTTTTTAGTTCATATTGAATGCAAAGAGAAATTTGTTCAATTTTCTTTAGGACGCTTTTCCGTCTTTGTTTGTTTTTCTTCCATTTCACATTCATACTTAATTAAGTTTTCACACCTTCTGCAACTTGGGGGGGCCAAGAACCTGGAGAGCTGTTTAATTGCGCGATTCATTTTTGACCTGTCGGAAGTTTGGGGGAATTTTCCGACAACCCATTCCACCAGCCAAAAAAAAAAAAACTGAAAAGAGAAGAATAACCTCTACCCCACCCTACCCTTCACCTAGCACCTCTCTAGCTGCACAAAAAAAGTTTTAATTTCTCACTTGTCTCTTTCAAGTTGAATCTTTGGACGGCAGCAGCAAAGTCAACGGCAGTGGCAGTGGCAGGTGGCAGGTGCAAACAGGTCGCGAACGCGCTTCGCTCTCTGACAAAATAATTAATTGCAATGTCACTTCTTTAGTTTAGTTTAGTTTTTTTTTTTTTTTTGTCGGCAATTTGTCTCAGATTCTCTAATTCTCTTTGTCGTCCCTCTTTTTTTCCACCATTTTTTACATTTAATTGCACTTGAATGAAAATGTTGTGTCAATCAAAAATCTTTATAGCACTTCCGAAATGGAAAGAGATATGATTTTTTTGTTTTTTTTTTTATATGTATATATTTTTGAAAATAGAGTCATAAAGATATCCATATAATATATCGTATAGTGTCGCATCGTGTGTTTATGTGTGTGTGTGTGTATAAGTTTCGATAAGCAGGTAACAAAAAACCCATCTGAGGGTCCCCAGAGAAGTCTTAGCCCGGAATCCATTGTCTCACCAAATTCGGTTTGTCTGGGCCATAATTGCGGCCAGGGGGCATAAATATTTTGATCATATTTCACGGCTCACTGACGACACACCAACAGAAGAGATGTGTAAAAAAGAGAAGGAATACAATATTGAGACTGAGTCTCAGTTGGCTTTGATAATGATCTAGTCATTGCTATGGTTCAATCGTTTGTTGTTATTGTTGTTGTTGTTGTTGTTATTTCTGCCTTTATCATTTATATCTTAAGAGATCTTGGCAATAGGCGCAACTTCTAACTGTTCTTGGTGTGTCATTTGACGACTTTCTCAAAATTCTCACACACTTTCCATCGTAAATCTTTAGTATGAGCCATTGAAACGTTAGATGATGATGATGAGGGGAGTTAGGGGTAAGCCACAGTTTTGCATCATCTCTTTGCTTCTTCATGGATTATATGGGCATACGTTAAACACTTTTTCCATCAGTATTCCAAACTAGTTGACATCTCAATTTACTTCCACTTCCATTGAACTTTGTCTTTAATAACGGTAGCACGTAGTTTACTGAAAAGAAAAAGGAAGTCCATAAACAGTTATATTGTTAGGTAAGTGATAGAAATTATAAGGAAATTGGCTTAAGATATTGTAAGTAGAATGAGAAAGTTACAAGGATTATTAATGAACAGGTTTTTTTCTCTCTCTCTCCCTCTCTCTCTCTTTATCCTTGGCTAGCAGTGAAGTAGGAATTTGAATGTAATGGCAATAATCATTCTAATACGTTTTCTAAGGTTTTAAGGATATTAATAAATAAAGCATATTGAGCAGTTTGAGAAAGTTTTTCATAGTTTTAAGGATATAAATAAATAAAGCTTATGGAGCAGTTTGAGAAAGTTTTTTAAGTCGTTTTTTACACAAGGTATTGAATATTTTATTAGCAATTTATTTTACTCGCGAAATCCAAAACTGTTTTATTTTTCAAGAACCCAAATCTTTTTAATTAAAAATTTTAGTCCTTTATTGAAGAAATATATAGACTTATTTTGATAAATAGAAGATATTTGTATATACATAAAAATATTTAGTTATATACAGACTATGGTTCCTAAGCTAATAAATAAAAATTGAGTTCTAGAAAAAAAAAAAGTTATATACAGAAGATATTCAATTACATTTCATGTTAATAAGATGGACATTACCAACAAAAAAAAAAAGAAGAAAACTTTGTCCTTTAGTTCAAATAGTAAAGTTCGCCGGACTCTGAAACACTCAAAAGAAATGCAGATTTCAATATTCTTTAAAAAAAAGTGTTCCAAAAATTTTCAAAAAGTTACATAAGATAAAAGAAAAATCGTAGAAATGTAAAATAATACTTACTAGTAGCTACAATTAATATAATATACATACATATATATATGTAAGTAGTTGCATTTCTTAGGAAATTTAAAGAGCGAACCATTTTTTACACATAGCGTATGCAATTCCAAGGCATTGAACCATGGTACTATAATAGATGTTTTACTATGCACCCAGAAGTTCTGTATGTTTAAGCATTGATAGAATTGTTTAGGTTAAAACTAAAATGAAAAACCTAATTAAACTCAAACATGATGCAATGGGGCGGTTTTGGATATGACCAAGCACAATGCTACTGCTTATAGTAGGTACATATATGGGCATACAAAAGGCGGCGAAGTGTGACCAAAGCAAGACGATTGAGGAGTACTAACGTTCCAACAACTAATGTGAGGCGTTCAGTGGGTAATACAAGCGAGTGCTCCATATGATTATATACATTCTATTATACATATGTGGTTAAGGAATATGGTTTAAAAGAAATGGAAGAAAATAAAAGAAGTAGAAGTAGCTGTAGATGTAGATGTAAGAGAAATAAGAAGAAGAAGTATGTGAGTTATATGAGTTTACCAATAATATGGAGTACAGAACACTAATGATGATTATGCTATGACTATGTACATATAACTATAACTATATAAATATTGTACATATGTAAGAATGGAATGGTGTTTGTTTTAGCAGTTGTTTAGTGTTGTTCTTGTTGTTGTTGTAAGCGTGTTCGTTACGCTTGGCAGTTGCATCAGCAACACAAAAACAACAACTTTTGAAAGTTAATGTTAATGTCGCGTTCTAGAAATGATAATGATGCCTCCCTATCTTCTTCTCTCATTCTCTTAATTTTTTCGTTTTTTTTTTTTTCCCTATGCTCTTTGTGTGTGTGTAATATCCAACCAACAACAAACAGGGGGGGTTGTGTGTTCCCCCGCGTAATAGCAAAAGATGCAGTGTCATCTCGCTTCGCTGAAGAGAGTGTGAGAGGAGCAAGAGAGGAGAAAGAGTAAAAACAGTTGACAAAACTTGCGTTCGCACGGGCCTTCCTCTCATACCCCCTTTTATCATTCCACCCACAATACTTATTCACCTATGTATGTATGTATGTATGTATGTATGTATGCATGTTGTTTGAGTGGGCGAATGGGTGGAAGGGGGAGCCATGGGTATTTGGTGGAGTGAATTCAAAGAAGATCTGCTCCAAATAGCAGCAAAGTTGGTGAAACAAAAAGAAATGAAAAAGGAAAAAAAACAACAACAACAACAATGTAAAACCATCTAACTATGTATGTATATATAAAGTTATTACAATTTTCGTATTCGTATTTATTTTTCTGCAGGCAGCCGCGTTTAATTGGAAAACATTTTCCCAAAGTCCCAAGAAGTCAAGAAGTCTAATTACCAAAAGTCATTCTCTCTTTTCCTCTCATTCTATTTGGACTACCCCCCCCCCCCCACTATATTCTCCTCTTCCCTTCAATCCAAACCCCTCTTTTAGTAGATCTTACCCCGTTTTACTGATTTAAATTTTTTTGACATAAACTTTTGTTAAACTAAAAAGCCAAAGCAACAACAACAGCAACAGTGAGAGAAAGAGGGAAAGAGAGAGAGAGAGAGAGAGATGGTGAGGGACTGACAGGGATGGGGGAATAAAAATAGCAAAGTCATTTAATTGCGAAAACGCGTTTTAATTGCTTCTCTTGGGCGCTACTCGGCAATGGGAATATGTACATGGGGGGGGGGGACTTAAAGTTATAGTTTTCAGTTGGAATTTCAACCTCTGGTTTTTTTTTTAGCCTCTTGGAAGTTTCCCAGGCGCGCGAGCGCGTTAATTTGACGCTAGGGCCAGAGCCAAAGACATCTGGCCAAATGGCCAAAAAAAAAAAAAGGCACAAAACCAAAAAATTTCTTCATAATTTCATTAGAGTGACAGACAGGGAGACCTATGAAGAAGAAGCAAAGAGTTACAGAGGGTAAAGGGGGAGGGTAGGCAATCATCAGTTTCTGTTACAGTCGAGTAACGCGGTTAAGTTTTTATAGTTGGCTTGTTTATCATTAACCAAAACATAAAATTATGAAAAAATTTAAAAAATATATATATCTAAATGGTTAGTTTTGCAGAGTTAACCGCAAAAAAATGTCAAATATGGCAAAAGTCTAAACCACCCGCACCACATTTCGCATGGCAACGCCCATTGATCCGCCCTGAACCGCCTTACCATCATCCTTTTAGTAGCAATTACACGCCACACTTGCCCAAGCAATTTTCTAATTTGAATTCATTAAAAGGAACTGACAGGATAAGCCTTCTGGCACTCAGCCGAGTGTCTAGTTAAGCCACATAAAATCCTAATTTTTATTTGACATTCACTTTTGGCAGAAGGCATCATGTATTACCATATATCCACCTCTATTATATATACATACATACTTACATACATAGATATATATAAATATATATGTATATACATAAATTGAAATCAATTATTGCCACAAATCTATTCCATGAGAACGGAACTGCCGCTGGACAGTCAGACAGGCCTAGTCGGCTGCCTGGTCAGTCTAAGGTACATACATACATACATATGGTGACTGGGCAGGCGGGTAGGCTCATAAATTGAGACTCAGACCGTGCCTGTACCCCAATCCGAGTTTCCCCGTCCACCTTGTTATGGCCGTGGGGCAATCGTTTTGGACATTGATTGCCAGCTTCTACATATTTTCCCACACAAGTTTTAGCTGGGTACCCAAAAAGTGAAAGAATTGCAAACTCCCGCGAATTGAGCAAGTACAAAAATGTTCACTCTCCCTCTTTATCTCTCTCTCTCTCTCACTCACTCTGTGGCCCCCATTGAATAGTCCATAACATCGACCCAAATTTTACCCTATTTAAAATCGATTTTCGGTAATTGTTAAATAGTTTTCCATTTTCTTCCAATGCTTTTTTTCCATAGATCACCTATGAAATTTGTGTAGTGATATGGTAAGCCTAGCGATGGGTAATCTAGGAATAATACAAAAAAGATAAAACAAAAAAAATAATAAAAAAAAACAGACAACAAAATACACATAAATTAAAAAAGAAAAAATCTGAAGGATAAAATTACTGCAAATAAGGTATTTAGAACTGCAACTGCATCATGCAATTTTAGATACCTTTTTTGTAGTAATTTTATCCTTTATATTTTTTTTTTTAAATTTGTTATTTTTTTTCTTTTTTCTTGTTTTTATTTATATCTATAGTCAATGGGGAATATGTTAATTCCTTGAGCCCTAACACTCTAAGAATTTCATTAAAAGCAATAGAAAAATAGAACTACTGGTTTTTAGTATCAAATAAAGCAAATAAACTTTTTCGAATTTAATTTAGAAGTTTTCTTATAAACTATATATACGGCCTGATGTAAAAAGCTTTAGAAATATTCCTTTAAGAATATGTGCTTTAAGAATAGTGCTTTAATAATTCCATTGAACACTTGAACAAAAAAGGTCAACAAGTCTAAGTATCAAATGTAGCAAAAATAAAATTTTTTGGCATATCCTCTCTAGAATACGAGGAAATATTTTAAAAAGGGATTATTAGTCTTTTAAAGAACCCAAATGATCAACTTTGAAGTTATGTGTTAACCGATTAATGGGCCGTACATAGAACAGCATTTCTTAGCAATCTGAAACATATGAGATTGTAGATTATTATATATATTTTTGATACAAGACTAAGACCAAATTTGACCGATAAGTAAAACATAGACTACGGAGAATAAAGAAGTTAGATCACCTTCCATTGAATATTTTAATATAAAATTGTAAGATCGAACCGTCTGTTTCATTTATTTTAATCCTTAAGAACTTGCATCTAAACATATTTACATATATATATATATATATATATATATATTTCTTATCTTGGTGGTTAATCTACCCGATCAACAAATAATATATTACACGGTAACTAAAACAAAAAGTTATTAAATGCAGACAGGTGTGGTCCAAAGGGGGATCCAATTCCAAGAAGTAGGAGGCAAAAAAGAAGAATGGATGGATAGAGTCCATGGCCAGCAAACAGTTGGCAGCCACTTGTGACATGATATGGACCAAGAATACCATGGACCAATATCAGGAGCACCATTGGCATGGGGCTAAAACTCTGCCTGGTCATTTTAGACGCATGCCGCAACATTGCGGCAATTACGCGACTCTAAACAGCTGCGGTCGAAAAGGATAAGGATCCAAACGTAAACTGTCCAAATGGCATTGGGTACTGTGGGTAGTAGTTGTGATGGTGGTAGTGTAGTATTAGTAGTAGTACTGGTACTGGACACAAATATTGGAATGCGAATGCAGCACAAATTAAAATTACACCCGCGGGCCACAAGCCGTCGTCCAACCAAAAAGCAAGCCACCAAAAGCCCAACCGGACCAATGTATAAATGTATATTGTATGTATGTATATATATAAATATATATATATGTATATATATCTGTCCGTTTCTAAAATTATAAAATACACCAATCCGATGCAAGAGCTAAAGTCCAATCCACCGATACCCATGGGAATTACACTAATTTAAAGTAATTGGCTATAGTTTTTCACTTGGCATTTAAATATGTGTGTCTCGCTCAATGGAATGGGTGATGGTTGATTGGTGATGGCGCAGGAGGGATGCAGTGGGGGGGAGGGGGAAGGGGGGCCGTATTCTGGTTGTGTTGGACGGTCGGCAATTTTAATCGATTTGCGTATATGGCCGAATGGAGGACTATTAAAAGAAAAGAAAAAAAAAAAAAAAAGAGCCGAAAATGAAACGCGTACCCAAAAGTGGGCGTTGCCCGAAACTGAATGGGAAAATGAGTGAGTTGTGCGCGAATTGCAAGGCATACGACGATGACGATGACGACGACGGCAGCGACGACGCATTCCAAGTAGCGCATATGTTGCAGGGAGTCAGGAGCCTCTTCAAAGCAAAACTAATTAAAATTGCTCCAAAATGATGGGCAACGGAGAGGAGTCGCAACGGACTAGAGTGAACCACAATCGTTGGCAAATGGAATGGTAAAGGGGTATATAGAGGGAGTGGGTAGTGGGAGTGGGGAGTCCGGAGGGGGGGGGGGGGGGGGGGAATAGTGTGGAACAGTTTTGAGTCAAAGATTGCCCAGCAACCTTTTGCCCATCTGCATGTGGATATATTTGCCTGCGGCGCTGCCGATCGCGCAGGATGACCAAGGTGAGCTCCCATTTTCTTAACCACTAAAATTAATAATAAGTGATCTGGATCTGGTTTCGCACAACAACAACAACAACAACAGCATACACACATCATGATGTAGAACGTCCCAAGCATAAATAAATGTTATGTGTTTTTTTTTTCTTCGTTTTTGTGTCTTTTTTTTTTTTGCTCTACAGGAGCAGGAGCTAAAACAGACTGCAGTCTTACCACAAACAGAACAACAACAACAACAACAAAAAAAAGCATCAAGAAACCAAAGGTAAATCCATAATGCTCTACCTCTTTACTCTTTTTGTTGTTATTGTTGTTGTTGTTGTTGGCACCTTTGTGGCCTGCGGCGAGACAACAAAATCATTTTGCCGCCGTCTGTTTGGACATCACCCCAAAAAAGAAGAAGAGCAAGAAGTTAAGACCAACAAAAAAAAAAGGAATGAAATGGGAATGAAGAGGGTGAGGGGGTGTAGATATATTGCCGGATTGCCTTGTGTCTTAAGGATTGGCAAATGGGTTGAAAATATTGTCTGCTGTTGTCTTGATGATGCCCTCCCCCCCCCCCAAAAAAACCCCCTTTTAACTTAGCTGCTACTACTATAACTACTACCACTACCACCATTATTGATTGGCTAATCAAATCATTTTGGGCCAAAGAATTATATCCAAGCGACAGCCGCAATTATCATTCCAAAGTCGCCTTGTGTTTCGAGTAACTAATTAATAATCCTCAACGATTAGCCGCCGCCTCAAAACACCATTCAACTCCACCTTTGCCTCTGTCTTATGACGTCGTCATCCTTCCATCGTTCCATCAACTGTTGCGGTTCTTTATTAATTAAAAGTGTCTACTATAGCCTTTACTTTTGGCCATCTTGGAGCCTGTAAATGTTCTCTAAACCAACCGATTCCCCCACACCACATTATCTGCCTACCAACCACCTTAACCACCAGCTCAAGAAACCGCACAGCTCAACACCTCAACAGGACTATATTGTAGGGCAGTTGGCTTCTTAAGACTAAGTCCATCTGCTAAAACCGCAATCAGCCAAATTACTTTAACAGTATATGTATGTATATATGTACATATATATATACATATCAGTAGATATAAAAGATAATCATTAAGTTTTCTTCAAATTTTTCTATTAGTAACTGAATTTATTTTGCCATTTTCTCAATTAGAATTCTTTAGACAATGTTTGCTTAACTTTTAAGTTACGAATAGAATTCTTGAAAAGTTTAACATTTTTTGATTTTTTTTAAGGCTATTAGAAAATAGATATAAAAATTAAAAAATGTATATATTTAAATATATGTACATATTTATATTCGATCATCATTAATTAAAATACATTAAGTATTTTGTTCTTCTATTTCACTGCATTTAAATATTAAATGTAAAGATTAATAAATTTAACAGAAATAATTCGACTCCAGTTAGATTTTACAGATATTTTTCTTAGTTAAAATATTTGTTAAGCCTATATTAAATATAAGTAAAATTTTAATTGCATTGATGTTTTTTCCAATTACTTGAAAAATAAATAATATTTCATTCTATATAAACCAAAAATCTATCTACAATCTCATATATACAAACTAAAAGTTCTATATGAATATATAATAAAAATTATTTGAAATAATAATTTTCGAATGTATTAAATTAATTGTAAAGATTGTCATATATTATATATAATATTTAGAATGAAACAATTTTGTTCTCACTGTTTCGGAAAACTTTCAAAATTTCTTTAAAATGTAATATAAAAATATAATTATTGGTAAGTGATACATTTTTCTATAAATTGTTTAAAAACTTTATTTACCTTAAAACTTATCCTAAAAATATTAACCTTTTAAAAAAAAGATTCTATATTTATTACAAAACAATAGATTTAAGATTGAATTGCTAGTACTAGTGTAGAGTATTCTGTTGTCGTTGTTTTAATATTTTCACATTTCCCATCTTGGTTTCATTTGTTGATTTTACGCTTCTTTTTTTTAGTATTTCTTTTTTTTTTGGTGTGTTTGCAGCATTAATTAGTTCCTTTCGCGTGGCCATTTAAGGGCTTCATGGATGGGTCCAGAGTCAGAGCGCGCCTTCTGTGGTAGGTGGTTCCCTAATGAGTCGCTGCAGACGCCCTCCAAAGCTTTGGGGCTGCCTTGTGGTAGGTGTACTTGATGGGTTGTTCCCCAAATGTTTGTTCAACTTAATATAGCAAATAAGTTTATTAGTCTGCGAATACGCCAAAAAGGGGCGTCCCATTAGGAGTTGGAATATTTATGCATTTTGATTGTATATTGTACAAGTTGTTAACGCTACTCAATGGATTAAACAAAAAAAAAAAAAGAAAAAAAAAAAAACAAAAAAGAAAAGTAAGAGTAAAGGAGACAGAGAGAGAGAAAGAAAGAAAGAAAGAGTACCAGCTTAAAGCTATAAACTCCATTAGTGACCAAGAGAATTTATAAGTGCGAAATTGTATATTTTTTAATAAACGACTATTTTATCCCGGAAAATTCATGTTGCACTTATAAGGCATTAAGGGTAAAGAACGACAGCAAGAGAGAGAACGAGAGGGAATAAAGGGGACATGATGATGATAAAAAAAACGCATGTGAAGTGAAGTGAAGTAAAGATGGAACGAGTAAGAGATGTAATTGCAGATTTATGCGATGGAAATGTGAAAAAAGTGTTTACCTACCGGAAAATGAAGCGAATGAACCAAAAAGGATATATATATAAAAAAAAAAAGATATATATATATACATATGTAAAAGGATATATACTTGTGCATATATGTATATGGACTTGGTTAAGTCGACAGTCAGCTCATTACAAATTACGAGTCCGGACATTTGCCCATTGGCCATTGGGGCGTTGCGGTGAATTAATAAAGATTCTCGTCCTGTTGGCAATTCACAGAACTCTTTACAATATACATACACACATACATACATACATATATACAAATAAATCTACATATGTACATATAGTAAAACTTAAACAATTTTAAATCATTAATCGCAACGAATTTACAGAATTTTCTTTTTATACTCTTACAAAAAGGGTATAGAAATTTTGCTCAGTCCATCGTTCGCCCCTCTCTTTATCTGTTTGAATCAAAGCTAACAATTATCTCAATTTTAAAGCTATCATAATATAATTTTCCATGCACTCTTATTTTTGCTTTACCCTGTACATATGTCGACAGCGACCGTTTTGGACGACTATATCATATAGCTCCCATAGAAACGATACGTTTATAATATAATTTTTGATCAATAACTTGGTTAGTTTTTGCAATATTGTCATAAGTTGGATATATATATATATTAATCTATTTACCGAGTTCCATTAAAATTGGTTGACTACATCATTTACATAGTTCCTATACAAAGATGCAAAAGAATTACGATCTGTATCAACAGTAATATTGTCAAATAGATAGATCGCAAGGGTATAAGAACTTCGGTTCGATGGAAATTGATACGGCCTTCTAGTATTATTATTATTTTTTTTTGTTTAAATGGCCATTGAAGGACTCGTCTTGCCCTGTGGCTGAATTCACACGCACATACGCACGCTTTCGCGCTTCCAAATGCTAATTGAATTAATTTTGAACGAATGGTCCCCAAAAAAGCCGAAAATTCAATTTTGGTTTGCCAAAACTCCCAACCAATTGGTCGCAAGGGGAATGGTGCAGTGTAGTTATAGTACTCGGGATTATGCGATATTGGCTGCGGATGGGAAATGAAGAAGGATTACATTTCCATAATTGGCACCAATGACCATGTGGAATTAAATGCCAATTAAATTGCCAAACGGAAACTATCTGGCAAATAGCTAATAGTTAAATACATATAGACAGATAGATATATATATGTAGTTATATATTTGTTTGTAACTCTGTGTGGTATTATGATGTACCATCATAGATAATGTTTGCGGTAGAAAATGATGGATGTAAATGAGCGAATGATTTTGATAATAATTAATAAATTGATATTAATTTTGTTTGTACTCAAAAAAAAAGAAAAAGCAAAAAAAAAATGCCAGTGAAGTGATGAGGAATTCAAATGAATAAAAGGATAAAATTACAATAACCATTTGGGGTTTCCTTTTCATACAAATTGGCATTTGTTCTAAAAACTATGCAAAACCACTTCAAATTCCACATTGATTACCATGAACTTTGTAAATTGAAATTTTAACTGTTTATTTAGCTAATGAAGAATTTATATTCCAGGACCAAGTAAGATAAAATAAATCCATTATAATTTGAAATAATATTGTATATTTATGTTTGATTAGAAAATATTAATCTTTAAGTTAAGCAAGTAATTAATTTTGCATAATAAGTATATTTATAATTCTTAATAACTTTTTAGATTTTATAATTCAACTAAAATTAAATCCTCAAATTTATTAATTGAAATTAATACTTAAATTAAAAAACCGTAAGAACTGTGTGTGGTAAATATAATTATTTCTTAAATACTTAATACGTTTCCTACAAATTGATCATTGTAAATTTAAAACTGTTGCTCCTAATTATATTCCGCTTATTATTGAATAAATTAGTTTTCGTGCCGTTCCTGGAAATTGTGAGGTCGGCACGCGTCTTCTTGCTCACCATATGGTTAGGGTCAAGTTAAATAATTCAATGGTCAAATGGCAGGGGCAGTCAAATTAACAAAGAAACCAGGACCTCAATCATATCAACTATTGGTTGGATACCCTAATATATATGAACAGCAGGAGCAGCCGTCATAACAGCATCAAAACTAATTTTCATTTAACGAAACAAGAAATGAAAAATAAAGAAGAGAATAAGCATCACTTACCATTATTTTATATAAGAACCCTATGTGGCATCTGTTGCCGGTGAAACCAAATTAAATTTACAAATTATTGAAGAAACACTTTTCATTTTGTACAAAACAACTTTTCACTTTTCAAACAACTGTTGTCCTGTTATTGTTAAAGAAATCTGTCTGCATCATCCTAGAGATCTACTGACTGACTGACTGACAACTGCCACGAGTCTTGTTCCCTCTCAGGTGTATCTGTGTGTGTGTGTGTGTGTATGAACTATAATCAAAAATTCATGATAAGCACGCTCCTTGGGGCGTCCTTGCATCACTTTCCTTTCCACTTTCACTGCATGAGCCACGCGACGAGTTCCGTTCATGAAGCACAGCAACAGCTGTGGACCGCAAAAGACTTGGCAGGCCCAAAGATCATTTTGGCCATATGTTGTGGTCTAAAAGGAACATGTGATGGTGACAAGTCGGCGACTTGCATTTCATTTTTGGTTTATTTTTTTTTTGTTTATTTTTCTTTTTGATTCCCTTTTCTTGTTTTGCAATAAACTTGTATATTTATGAGAGGAAAACAAGTATACGAAATGGTATAAGGAAGTAGAGTGTAAATAAAATAAAATAAAAAACCATATAAAATGCTGCGACAGGAAGATAATATAATAAAGATTATATGAACGGAACGTGATACTTGAAAGAACATCATATTTTTCGGTAACATTATGTATCGATAGTTTTTTTTTTTTTTGAAAAAAATAAAAAATATAGAGCCTTTGTAGTCAAAAGTTGGCATAGAGTTCTCTTAATATTTAATTATAAATTCTAAATATTATAAATTTATTTATAAATTTTGGCTTAATGTAAAAGATATTAAAACTCATGCTTTTACTTTAATAAAAGGTTTTACGGAATTTTTAAAGAATAAAGAGTAGCAAAATATTTTTTCTTCTTCATATAGAATAAGAAAATCTTTTCAAAAACCCTTTTATATAAAAGAAATTTTTAAACAGGATTAATAAAACAGGTAAAGCAAAGTTTTAAAAACAAAACTTTTAATTATTTAAAATAAAATGACAAAGCCGAGTTTCAATCTAAAAACTTCACCCAAACCAAATAAATTTTTAATTGGACCATATAAAAGTAAATATCTTTGAATTGATTGGAATGTTTAGTTAGGGATTCGACTTTAATTTTCTGAATTTAGTTTTCGGCTCAAAACTGCATAGTAAATATCTAAAAAACAAAATCCAAGAATATTTTTTGTATCCAGAGTCCTTGCTGAAGTAGTTTTTAGATTTCAAAATCCGGAATCGACACTAAAAAATGGTTTTATTTCTTTATTGCAGTTTTCTAAATATGTTTAAAGTGAAAAACGTTTCCAGTTTTAAATGGTTTTTTTTCCGCTCTGTTTTTTTTTTAATAATGGCTTACAGATACAATAATATGAATTTTCCAATGATGTTTTTTTTTATTATAATACAAACTTAATTCATTCAAAACTTCAAACTAAAACTCTATAATGCCCTTAAACGACAACTGCAATTTTTTTCTTTTTTTTTTTTGATATTTCCTTTTGATATTGCAAGTTTTAAACTATAAGCCTAAATTCAAAACGTATATACCACAACCATACAGCGTTTCGGTTACATTGTTCAAGTTCGTTGGGCAGATTAAAAGCGTATTCTACCTCAAAGAAAAATTTTCACACACAGACACGTTGTTGCGCCGCAGGACATTCACATTTTGAATCTGATGGATAACCCGAGTTCATTTTTGTTTGATGACACGTTTACTAAAACCCAAAAAAAAAAAAAAAATACATAGATATATGTTTCCCATATATGTATGTATGAACGTGTCCTTGCCCAGCAACGCTAATTCCTTTAGATACAACAGAGAGACCCAAACGCAATGAAACGAAATGAAACAAAAGTAAAATATTCATTCAATGCGAATAAATTTTCATTTTCATTTCCATTTCGATAAACGTGACCGGTTCGAAAACCAAAAAAAAACAAAAATCGTATGTGTGTCACGGTCAGGCCGTGACAAATTTGCAACGCGTGAGCTAAAGAATGATATACAAACTGGGAGCATTGTAGGCTGAGCAGATTTATCCTGATCCCTGACAAACAATGACACAGCGTGAGGTCCAGGACTAGGGATTTGCTTCCTTTTTTTTTTTGTTTTTCTCTCGTTCTGACTTGATATGATTTTGTTTTTTTTTTTTGTTGTTGTTGTTTTTGTTCTTTCTTGGTTTCTTGGTAAATATGAAAATGCATTTAAACCGATTGAAGAATTATTACGCAAAATAGGGTATGGACAATTGAGAGGAAAAGAGATCAGTCGTAATTTGGGATAGGGCCAACCCCTTTTTATCCTTAAAGGCTTGATAAAGGGGAGGGAGTATGTTTTAGCATTGGAAACAAAATAAATTCATATTAGCTTGGCTTGGCTTGAAGCGTTGAGTTGGAAATGGGAAAATTATCAGCACGCGATTCAGTCAACGATCTGTCACTAATTACCCCCGCCCTATATACCCCCTCCAACTATCTAGTAACTCATCAGTCTATATAATCTACTCTGTATACTCCAGGCACTAGTTACATGATGCAATTGAAGGCAGGTGCAACAACAACTGCAGCCGCGTGTAGAGCCTGATTGAGTCCACAAAAGCAGAACGGAGAATGGCACAGGGAACGGTCAACGGCATTGGAACGTCGCGAGCGGCGCGTGCTTTACTTGGCATCGAGTGAGTTTTTCTGTTTCTTTCCTTTTGGTTTGGGTTTTTGTTTTTTTGTATATTTTTTTTTTTTGGATTCGTGAGCAAAGTCGCTTCGCGTCGCTTCCGTGCGCCAGCTAGCCAGCTGCAATTTGTGGCACAAAAAGGGCAGCCGGAACGATGTTGATGGTCAAAAAGTACAACAACAGCAAGAGACGACCAACATGAATACAATTTGAGTAAAACAGCATAAAATTTTCAATTGATTTAAACCGAAAATAGTATGCTCTTTGATATTTTTTGGAATATATGACAATAATGAAACGCTATTTTCTTATCTTTACATTCCCTTACTGAGAATAAGGACTACTGTATTTCCGTCACTTACTTTTTGAAGCAACTTATCGACTATAAAAATTAAATAATGTTTAATTCTTTTTTAGATTGATTTTTCTTGAGTTCCATAGATTAGACAGATTTCGACTTTATTTAGAATCCATTTCTCATTTTCATTTTCAAATTCATTTTTTTATTTTTTATTTGAAGTACAAAGTTTATTTTAAATTTCTCTTTTTTAAAGTGATTTTTCTCGAGTTCCATAAATTCTATGATTTGAGATCAATTTCTTCTTTCCAACAAGGTTTTTCCAGAGTTCCAGAGATTCTTTAAGGAAATCTTTTTAACTTGAATTAAGATTAATTCTTACTTTTTTTTTTAATAAAATTTTAATGTAGGAAATATATATTATGACTTAAATTAAAATGAATTTTAGATAGTAAAAAATAATAAAAAATAAAAAGTATAAGCAATATAAAATTTTTTGTAAATAAATTAAAAAGTTTAAAAGTCCTCAAATCTGTATCAAACTTTACAGATTAAAACCGATAGAAACGGTAAAATAATGTTGGTTAGTAAAACATTACTATGAAACCGAAATAATTATGAAACCGAAATACAACAAAATTGAATTAGAAACATTTAAATTTCCCAGTGGTTTTTGATCAACGAATCCTGCAAATTAATGAGTTTAAATTAGTAGAGAAACTTTTCCATTTAAGCAGATTTGTTAAGTTTACTACATAGTTTTTACTAACAGTGCATTAAGTGTATAATACCCTCTTTTGTAGGGCTTAACCCATTTTATAAAAAAAAAAAAAAAAAAGGGAATACAATTTCATAAAAACAAAAAAACACAAAAACGAGAGACAGCATTTAAAAGGCCAAGCGAGGCGTTTTACCGGCAATTATCGCTCTGGTCGAAACAGAGAGATGGCATGGATGGAATAGAGGGGAACCGTAGACAGAATCGGAGCCATAGCCAGTGCTCCGCTCGACCAACAATTCAGGCTCATCATTAACCACAACAAAAGCGCAAAAACCAAAAACCCGCGTCCAAAAACGATTCGAGGCTCCAACTTTTTTTGTTTGTTGTTATTTGTGTGTGTGTGTGTGTGTGTTTGGTTTTTTTTTCTGATACTCTTGGTTGGGTATTTTTTTGTTGTCGTTTTTTTTTTGTGTTTTGTTTGCTGTTTTGTTTCGGTTAGTATCGGTTCCAACCTGTTGTCTGGCTTGATGCGTTCGCGTGTTGTAATTGCCGACGCCGTCTGCAGCATCTGGCTGGGCAGTTTATCGATGGTCGATGCTCCACCGCCCGCATCCCACCAGCAAGGAGCAACAAGAGTATTATGCCATACTCCCCTTTATCTTTACCCTTGTTACCATCACTTTCCCTGCCAAAAAGTTGCAACCGCAGTGTCAATAATCGACAGCTGCCTCGCTTTTATACTTAATATTTTTTTGGTGGCATTTTCTGCAAGAAGGGGAGGGGGGTGCTACAGATTGGAGACTACCTCCCTCCTTTACATAACTTTGCCTGATGGCAGCTGGCAATGGTACCATCATCAGTACCACTACCATACTCCCAGTCAGCCTCACCCCCCCACCATCCTTTGGAGCTCTCTTTTAACGTTTTTCCACATTTTTGCCGCTGTCAATTTTTTTTGGTATTTTTTTTTTTTCGCTTTATTTTGAATGCAGCTTTCAATTAGCCGCCTTGCTGCTTGTAATGAATGCCGACATATCAGGGACCTCAGTTTTCAACTTGAACGATGGCAGGAAGGGCAAAAGCAACAGCACCAGCACGTGCCACACGGGGCGGCCTTAAGCTGGAGCAATTTACCAGAGATTGACAGCATAATCCATCATGGGGGCAAAGCCCAGTTGAGGAGTTGAGTTAAAGTTCGGCAGTTGGTAGCTTCCTGGGGATTGTTTTCTTTCATTTCATTTTTTCACAGCAATTCAACAGGTGTATCTCTGATATTTATTACAGGTAAACCTGTATTACTTATTTACGAAAAAAAAAAAAACAAGTGTTACCATCGAATGAAAAAAAAATTATGAAATATTTACAGAAAGCATTTGGTTACATTTTAACTTTTTAATCGTCGTTTTTTACAACTTAATTTGTTAACTAATGATAAAATTTAACCATATATAAAGCCATGCAATTTTTTTGAACCGTTGAACCCTTTTGAACTAATGAGAAACCCCTTTTTTGGATGCATCTATTTCGAAAAGAAAAAATAACGCAAACTAATCTATCAGTTTTAAATCCAACCAAATGCAAGGTCATGACTTTTCACAGAAATACTCCGCGGTTGGTAACTTATTTTCTTAATGACATCCCACTAAAACGTTTTCATGAGATGAACGATTTGGGCGTCCTTATGGACTATAAATTAACCTTTAAATCTCATATCTCCACTACTGTAGGTAAAGCTATGGGTGTTCTTGGGTTTGTTAAACGATGGTCAAAGGAGTTTGATGACCCATAAACAACCAAAATTCTTTTTACCTCATTGGTTCGTCCTATTTTAGAATATGGATCTTGCATATGGTCTCCTCAATATGACTCACACAAATCAAGAATAGAATCTGTCCAAAAACAGTTCCTACTCTTTGCTCTTCGTGGTCTGAACTGGGATCGCAATATCAATCTGCCATCGTACTCTAGTAGACTTCTTCTTGTTAACCTACCATCTCTTACTAATCGTAGAATAATGCTTGGTGTGATTTTTATGCACAAGCTCCTTAATGGTGATATAGACTCTCCTAAGCTATTGAGCCAAGTAAATCTATCGGTTCCTTGTAGGCCTACTAGAAATTTTATACCTCTATCTCTTCCCCGCTGTACCACTAACTATGCTCTGCATGAACCTTTCCGAGTACTTTGTTCTGATTACAATCGACTTTACTGTGTAATCAGTTCGGAGCTCTCTCTTCCCACATTAAAAACATCTATCCTTTTACATTTAGCTCGTAACTAGTTATAGTTTTCGTTTCTTGTCTGTTTTGTGGAATGTCCCCGCGACTCGAGCCGTGCGTCATGCGGCTAGCGCCCCTCGGTCGGTTAGGCGGGAGGTTGTGGGCACTTAGTGCACCCGATGGGATTCACATAGTTTTCTTTTTGCTCTACGCTGTATATATGTCGAAATCAGCCAGATCGGGCACCTATGTATATCATACGGCTACCATAGGAGCCATCGATCGAAAATATAGTTTTAGATAAATAACTTTGTTAGTTTTCATAATGTTGTTCCCAAAATTATTATTTACCAGTTTAATATATATTTTAATGATACTACTAAGTTTGAACACAATCGGTTGACTTTATCATTTATTTTCCATAGGAGCAGTTGCTTCGGCACGATTAAAGTTAAGTTAACTTTTAGTTTCTAGTTTAACATATGTAAGTTTAAACTAGTTCACAACAAAATAATAATTTTTAGAGCCAATTTTTGTTTTTTATTTTTAAATTGCCAACAACTTGAATTTACTTTGGAAAACTTTTTCGTTCAAAAAATTTCAACATAATTAAAAAGAATCGTTATTAAAAAACTGAAAACCCATTTACCACCATCAAGTTAAACCCTCATTTTGTCTGTCGACTCATTTTCATTTGAATTTCCATGGCAACACTAACAAAAAATAAACTAGAATATTCTTCCTCCTTTTTTTTTTTAGTTTTTTTTTTATATAGTTTTTTCAGTGCAATGTTTGCTTAAATTCGTAATTAGAATTTTTCGGGGTCTAAACTTGAGAGTAAAAGAAAACTGAGCTTACACTTCATTAGTAAATAAGGTCAGCTTAAAATCGGTGACAAGGGGCGGGGTAGGAGTATGGGTATAGGGGGGTTAGATGAGGGTGCAAAATAATTGTGAAAGGGTGAAGAACTGTAACTTTAGATTCTCGTCTGGGGTATCCATTTCCGAGTGTCGCGAGAAATTCACGCCGAAAGTGCAAATTAAAACGAAATTACAGAGCTGAATGAATGGATTTGAAATGAACCAAGAATGAAGTGGAAGAGAGTGGAGAAGGGAATATTGAAGAGAGAAAGAGAAGTGGAGAATAGGTATGATGACCAATGGGTAAATAACTGAGCATTGGCCAATGTATATATATAAAGTATTGGGTTTCAAGAGCAGAGCAAATGTCAATGGTTCATACCGTTGGGTTAGGAGCTAGACGAGACATAACGTCTGGTGGATAGTAGACATACGGTAGACGGGTCGATGTCGACCTCTTTCTCACTGTTACCCTTTTTCTCTATCTCTCTTTCTCTCTCACTCTGTGTCTATCTCTGTTTGGTTGGGAAGTCACATAAGTGCAATGCTTGAGGGATTTGGCTAAGCATTTGGTCATAAGTTGGGTACATTATTAAGTTGAGTTATGGGGACGAAAAAAAAAAAACAAAAAAAAATTGTGAAAAACACTTGC
Source organism: Drosophila emarginata (assembly GCA_037075365.1). Lineage (NCBI taxonomy): Eukaryota > Metazoa > Arthropoda > Insecta > Diptera > Drosophilidae > Drosophila > Drosophila emarginata. The sequence continues at coordinate 8,084,792 of JBAMCD010000296.1, forward strand.
GGCCCAGGCGGCCACTTGGAATAACAATATTTCAAATTGGGCAAGTTGTATGTATGTATATATGTTTGTATGTATATATAAGCCTTCTTTTTGCTCCCATATCTCGACTGCTGCTTCTTGAGTAACTGCAGCAACAAAAATGAAATGCAATAAAATGAGAAAACCAAAAGGGAGAGAGTGAGTGAGATAGAGAATAAAACCGAAGCCGTGCCAGAAGTTTTTGCCTCATCCAGAAGCGAACTTTTGTAATAAAATGTTCATTAGTGCTTCAACTCCTGCTGAGTTGTAGTCCTGCTATCCTCCAGCTACACACACACACACACACACACACACATACACACAGAGAGAGAGAGAACTACATACAGACTACCTCTATCTCCTCTTTGGGTTCTCCTGCTCCACCCGTATTGTCCCTCATGTGTGTGTGGCCTCTGCGGCTGCGGATGAATTGCAGTTTTAATGTGTTGCCAGCACTTTAACTAACTGAGGGGATTCCACAGAGTTGGCAGATTTTTAGATTGCGGCAACAGAAGAACTGATGCGAATGCGGTCCAACTTTCTGCCGCGTAATTAAAACCAAAGCATTGCCAAAGTGGACAAGCGCCCTTAAAACTGATTAGCGCAACGAGTTTCGCGAGTGTCGAGTGGTCAAGTAAACCTCCAACCTTCAACCCTCTCCCCATCCCCCCTCCCTTGTATCATTTTACTTCCCACATATTTTTTTTTATTTTTTTCTCTCTGTTGGTCACTCTTGGTTTTGTTTTTTTGGGTCAGCAAAAAAGCATAGTTAAGTGCAGAGTGCAAAGGGAAATACAAACATAACCATATCTACCTAAATGATTTTCAGGATTTGTCAAGGACATAACTTAATTAAAAGCTATGTGAAATGAAACTCCATAAACTAGATAAACTCCATTTCATTGTAGATTTTATTCTTTTAACAGAATTAGAAAGATCTAATCAATACATATAATTAAATCATTTGTTATAAATGAAGTAAGAATAGTAAAAATTTTTGTTTATTTTATAAGATATTTTTAGTTTAAAATTAAATTAAATATATATCTTACTCCTCTCTTAAACAAACTCGTCATTAATAAGATTTATAAAGACTTTTATCTATCTAGAAAATTGCAAAACTTTGTTTCTATTACACAACTATATCATACATAATATATAAAAATTATCATCATTATTAATTTTAAGATATTATCATTATATTTTTTGTAATAAATTGTTTGTTGATTATCAAGGAAATAGAGACATATATGAAATAATATTATATAAATTAATTTTGTATATATACTTAAATAAATAAAATATAATAATATGATTATTTATATATATTTTTTAAATATCAAGATGTGATATATGAAATATGAGAAATATGGGACTAAAACTAACTTAGAATTTCAGACCCAATTCTTATTGTGTTTTTTTTTCTTTTTTGAAGACAAAAAATTAATTTATAATTTGTCCGTTTTTTAAAGGGTTTCTATAAACTTAGAAAAAAAAAAACCTTATAATTCAATATTTATTTAATTATTTACAATGGGGATGGAATACTATTATTATTATTAAATCTTATGATTAATTATTAAATATATTTAATTTATAATAGTTAAGGACCGCCCTTAAAATAAGCCATAATATACTCTGTTCAATAAATCCTGTATACATATATATGTATATATATGTATGTACATATATATTTATTTCAAGATTTCACATTTTGCCGAACGTTAAGGTTATATTTTTGGTTTAAATTTCCATTGTCAGATTCTTAAATTAAGCTCAAAATTGAACTCATTGTTTTTTCTTCTCTGAAGATTAACATTTATGGCGTCAAGGAGGAGCTTAGACAGAGGAAGAGCTCCCAATAAAAGAGCTGGCAATAAATGAACGTAAGTTTTCTTTTTCTTTTTTTGTGGCAATTAAGAAAATGTTCATTCACATGGTTCTTAAATTGAGATATGTAAAAGATAAGCTATCATTTCCTGCAAGTGTGGATTTTCTCATGGTTTAATCTTTGGCATTCGAATTTCTGCCCATTTTCATTTTTCACTTAATTTTCCTTTTTTGTTTTTGTATTTCCGTTTTGTTCTCATTCTCAATCTGCTCTGTTATTTTATTATTTTATTTTTTTTTTTTGTTGATCTAAGAGCATTGACATTCTTTTGTTTCCTTCAATTATCTTGGTATGTGTAGCTCTTAAACTCTATTTATTTATTCATTATGATGACTTTATGCCAAGTCAAAGCCAATTTGGATTTGGCATGGCCAATGTTTGCCTTGGTTCATCGTCTCATCAGTTGCTCGTTGGTCCTTGGTGTTTCAGATCTCAATTCCATTAAATGTCGAACAATGTGTGGACTGGTGAGACTTTTCTTGGGTATAAACATTTTATGTTTGTTCCTCTTCCTTTTTCCGTCTTTGTGTATGTGTGTGTGTGTGTGTGTGCATGTTTGCTGGACTGCCAAATGGAACTCGGGAATGGCAATGGTCCTGGGAAACATTTTCAAAATGCTAAGGCATACAAATGTCCTTTTTAACGGTCCATTGGCATGTCCAGTGACCGCAGGCAGATCCATTTGTAGGTTTGAGTTCTCTTAGTTTTGGTTTTGGGATTAGGATGCACAATAATTTCAACAATTACTACTTGAATGCAATGTTTATGTTCAATTATCGTTCACCCGCACCCGCACCCACACACACACACACACACACACACACACACATACACACGGGACTCCATTGACCGCTCTTTCGGGTCAGTGGTCAATACTGGGGCAAACAGCGTTGCAGTCCATTGATTGACATTTTTATTATGCATATTCCACCCATGGACATGTACATAGCACTTACTTCCCTTCTTCCTTTTATTTTCTTTCTCTCTCTGTCTCTCCCCTTCTCATTTTAGCCAATAACAATAAATTTCCAATTTGTCTTTGGCATTGGCCATAATGATGTCCACAAAGGACCTTAATCCAATAGATAAATTCGAGAAAGCAATGACAGCGGAATGTCCATTCTGCTTTTACTACTATAGCTACTGCTATGGACAGTCTCATTACTTGGCCATTATTATTGGCCTTCATTCTCAATCAATTTTTCAATTTCATTTCCATTGCCCATTCACAATTGACTCCTACCTCCTTAGCCATTGCCCACAAACTGGTGGTCACTGAAGGGCACAAAAAAAAAAAAAAAGAAAAGGAATCGAACAAAATTTGCATTTGCTGCCAACTTTCATAAAATGAAAAATTCTCTCTCATTTTTTTTTTTTACCATAATTTGTGCAATGAATTAGTTTCCAATCCAGAGGCAGAAACCACCTTTAGACTTGCCACTCAAAAAGGATATTAAACACGATTTGTTTGTATTTCAGAACTTTATTATTTGCCAGGTAACATTTTGCTGTTGTTGAAGCAAAAAGGAAATTAAGCTTTACAATGAAACTTTAGTTTTTGAGAAAATCCAATCATGCAGAATGAAATTGGCTAATTTCTTCTCAGTACAATATTCATACCTGTTGAAAGCACACATACAAACACACACACACACAAACAATATGCACCTGTGCATGAAATAATTGGCATTACAAATTACATATTGGTATATGATTGTGGCCAATAAACAGCTTATGAATAGAATTCTATAGCCAAATAATTGAAAGGATCCCAATTAGGTTGGGATTTGCAAATGTTTCCATTCATATACATATATTAAACTTTATATAAACATATGTATATATACATATAGTACATACATACATATAGGACATTCGCTTAAGAAAGAAATTTAAAATAGTTGAATTTAATTTTTTTTTATGAAATTAGTAGTAAAAAGTTCAACATTTTTGTTGTGGCCAAAATTAAACCGAAATCACTAACAACTAGAGATTCAGGACAGGTTCGGTATACCATGCCGAAGCTTGTATACTCTAACAAAATTTTGTCTTTACAAAAAATAAAACAAATTTGTTTTAGACTGCAAAATTTTAAAAATTCTTTTTTAAATCAAAGCACTTAATTTTATCAGAAGTTTGTATAATAGCTATTTATATGATATAGTCAACCGATTTTAATGAAACTTTACAGAATTATGAAGAAGTTGAAAAGACCAAAAAACAAAAAGTTTTTTTATAAGAAACTTTTTTTTTAACCAATTGTTTCTATGGCAACTATTATTATATAGTCAACCGATTGTGTTCAAACTTTGTAGTATCATTAAAATATATATTAAATTGGTAAATAATCATTTTGGGAACAACGTTATGAAAACTAAGAAAGTTATTTATCTAAAACTATATTTTCGATTGATGGCTCCTATGGTAGCCGTATGATATAGGCGCCCGATCTGGCTGATTTCGACATATATACAGCGTAGGGCAAAAAGAAAACTATGTGAAATGTTTTATCACAAAAGCTTTAGAACTGATAGATTAGTTTGCGTTAATTCAGACAGATAGACGGAGGAACTGACGGATATGGCTATATCAATTCAACTTGAGGTGCTTTTAAAGAATTTATATATTTAGACGAAAGGTGGCGCTACTAAAAAATGTCCATAAATTCGGATACATTAATATATATATAGGTGCATATTCTTATATAGTAGATTATTTGCTCTGTCATGCCACCACATAATTAATATGTTTCTGGGAAATGAAATTCAAAAAAGGCAAGTTGCCTATTATAGAAATTCGATTAGTCAAACGATTGGTCAGATCCTTCCGCTTTCAAAGTGCGTGCAAAAATGTGTGGGAAAATACGCTGTTATAATGTTGCAAACACACACACATGACCTTTTGGGGTAACTTTTCAACAAGTGTTTTACATACACAACAACAGGCACACACAAACATACATATAAAGTCGCGTTAAGCAATTCAAATGAAACTCTAGGAAGATGGCAAGGACATTTATGCAAGGAAACAAGTTGCGGAAATTCCTACACATGTGGCAAGCACATGTAGCACATAGACCAAAAAGGAATTCCCCGCGAATCAACAATGTCTAGGGCGCGTCCATGGTGAGTGTGGGAAAAGCCAGTCCCACGCCCACAAAGAGTCCTCTCTCTCTCTTTATAAATATTCTTAGCTATGAGTACCTGTAATTGACCTTGATGCCGCTTAGACAAAATAAAAACAAAAAAGAAAAGGAGAGAAAAACGATAGAAAACGATAGAACAGCAGCTAAACCTATGAGATTTGAGTGGATCCTGTGGAGTAAAAACAATTTTGATGCGTGTCTAGTACAATGAAAATTCAGCGGATGGCGGTGGCCTGAGGGAACGTGGGAAAAAAGGATTTGCCATTGGCCAATGGACGATGTTGAATGTTGATGTTGACGATGATGACGTGCCTGGTCATGGTCATGGGTAGCTAGCTAACTGTGTGTTCTCAATCTATGTTTCCTCTTACCTGTTGCACGAAACATGTTAAAAAGTCATCATAAATCTCAGCAGAGGAACTCGCTATCTATCTCTCTCTCTCACTCAAGCTCTCTATCTCTTTTTTTTTTTTCTCTCTACTTCTCATGAGTTTAGAATTATTTTCACTTTTCATGCGGGTGAAATACATTTAGTTACTTGATGTATTTTTTTTCCACATTTTTCCTTATTCGTTTCACTCCCCTCACACACACACACACACACACTTTCAGTTTGTTGGTTGTGTGTTTGTCTTATCTATCAAATCTGTGTAAATTCCCAGCTTATCATGCAAAACACGTACCCACGTACCACAACCAAATGATCCTGACGAAAAATATTTGAAAAACTTACCAACTCATTGCTGGTACTCCTTTTGTGCAACATTTCGTAGCCTTTTCCGCGAAATGCCGTAAGAGTGTTTCCCTTTTTCCTCTTTTTTGATATTGTCTTCTATTTTATTTTTTTTTTTTTGTACCTTTCTTGTGGCTTTAGCTTAGTCTTCGGCCTCCGGATCACGCAAGAGCCGACTAATAATTTGTATAAATATTTATTTTTGCTACCGATTTTTATCTATGTTTTTGAGATTTACCTCCTTAAAGGTGTGAAATTTAAAACCTCTTGGCAAGGCATTCAGTTTTCCTTTTCTTTTACTTAGAAGGAGAAATCAAAAACAAAAAAAAAAAGGGGGAAGAAATATACAGACAGAGAGAGAGTAAGAGACATGTTCTGCATTGGCAAAGTGATTGTTTCATGTGATTGAATATTTAATATTTATTTAGAAACCACCTGCAAGGGAATGAAGATCCATTCGAGATTTGTGAACAGCAGCAGCTGCAATATGCAACAGAAAAGTGGCACGCTTCATCAAGAGAGAAACAAAAAAAAAAAACAAAAAAAGGAAGGAAAGGAAACCCTTCATGGCACATGCTTTCCCCCTATGTTAGCACCTGCCCATGCGTTCAATACAATCAAATCTTGATAAATCTAATATAATTCAAACAGTATAAAACATTTTTACAATTAAAATGAAATTATATTGCTTAGATCTTTGCTTTTTATCTTCTATTAAAGTCTGGTCAATAAGATATTTTTATGACTTATTGGAATTTACTTTTTCTTTTTTATTTTTCCTTTAGGATTACTTTCTAGGATTAGTCATTACATTTTCTTTTTTTATATTTCAGTTTGTTATTAAGCTTTAAAATAGAACAATTTCAGGTGAGGGTACCGATATTTGGATATACATAGGTAAATTACCGCTTTAACTTATTTTCTTTTCCTAGCAACGCCACCTAGTGTTCATTAAAGGAAAATTCCTACTTTGTTAGCATTCTTCTTCTGATTTTTAATTATATTTTTTTTTTACTTTTTCTGATTGACAATTCTTTACAAAATCTTTAGCATAAAACATAATTAAATAGAGTGTAATTAAAAATTTAAATTAATTATTACAAAATTAGTTTTTATAAATTTTCAACTTTATAGAGACTTTTTGTATAGTAAATTTATGTATATAACAATATTGGAATATTTCAAGAAATATTTTTATATAGAATCAAAGATTAGAGTTTAATTTCGACTAATTATATCTTTTATTATCCAATATATTCTGAAATTAATTCTTTATATGAAGAAATTCACTATAGTAATGTTCGACTGTATTTGTATTAAATGGAAATTGATTTTTAGGTTCCAATTATGTAAAATAAATGGAATATTTATTAGTACAGATACTAAAATTTCTCTATATAGAAACAATGATTTATGGTTTCATCCAAAAATTTAAAATTTATTTATTTTATCAAAATATGTATATATGTAATTAATAAATGTATTATATATATTTTGAAAATCAATTGAATACATTTTATGTTTTTAATGGAATATAACAGAAATGTGATTATTTTTTTGATTTATAAAAAAACAGTTCTGCCATTTAAAGATGAATTATTGAAAAATTTAATATTTTGTTTATTAAAAAGTTTAAAAATATTTATACCATAGTATTCCAATGACAAATATGTATATACATATGTATATCTAAATCGATTTTACAAGTTTAAAATAAAGATTTTTTTTTTAAATTTTGTTGTCGATTTTTTCTAAATGTATAAAATTTTGATTTAAGTTCTAAAAACAATTTTATTTCAAGAAAATATGATGGATTAATTGGATATTTAAATAATTTAGTTTCAAATAAGCAAACTAACTGGAACTGAATTTGAAACATATACATATACATACATGTACATATACATATATACCCACTTAATTATAGGGTATACAAAAAGAATCGAAAGTCTCAATAATATGTATTTCATCACTAAAAGCGATCTCTCATGGGCAACTTGTTAGTCAGTGTGTGTGTGTGACATTGGTAATAACCAAATGACTCACATACTACTTATTTATGTATATGTTTGTATCTGTGTGTGTGTGTGTGTATATCCCGGCATATTCATAGTATGTGGTCAAACATTTCTCAATGCTAGATGATGATTAAATGAAAAGCAACCGAAATATTGATCGTACATGTGTGTGGATGGATGGGAGGCAGGGGGGAGAATTGCAGGCTCTGCAACTGTGCAACTGGGCTCTCTTATACTTGTAACATTTCTCTTATACTGCAACCCTCCAACACTATGAGCATGAGTTAGTGACAAAATGAAAACACAACATGTTCGATTGACCGAGTAAGTCGGTTCGTGTTCGATGCGAATTGCATTCGCTCTTATAAACCGCCCGTTCGTGGTAGTATTAAAGGCCGGTGCTATTGGCTCATATAGTCAGTTGCGTGCGAGACGCGAACGCTAAAGCATCGTCTGAAAAAAGAAAAAAGAATCGAGCAAGAATAGATCAGGAAAATTAAGTTAAGAAGATAAAGCAGTGAAAGAGAGGAAAAAGCGTAGCGTTTTTTTTTTTTTTGACTGCGTTGGCGTGAGATTTTGTTACCAAGAATCAGCAGCAGGCTGCAATATCACAACAACAACATCAACAAAGAAATTGTCTTCAAAATTTTTTTTTTTTTTAATTGTTGGTACATTTTTGAAAAAGTGCTAAAGAAAACAAGAAAAATAATAAATGAGAATACTCAAGTGTGGGTGTGAAACAAGAAAACAAATAAAATTATGCTCGAAAATCAAATGAATTTTATGAGCATTAAAACAAAGTTCAAAATTATTAACAAATGTGACAGTAACAAGCAAGTGAAAGACAACAAGAAACCTGCCACAAACTGAAACTCAAGAAACAACAATTTATAATTATAACCAAAATAAATATATACCCCCACATTTGGATTAAAAACGCATTTTGGATTACAAGAAAAAAAAAGAAGAAGAAATAAAAAATAATAATAAAAACAACAATACACACACACACGACAAGAAGGTAAGACTTTGACCTTAATGAGTGTTGCAGCAAATTGCAATAGAAATTGTCACAACTGAGCATAAAAAAACAACAAAACAAAAAAAAAAACTAGAAAAAAAAAGGAAAAAAAATATATACAGTCAAGTGATGGGGATTGGGGATGGGGGTGCGAAGGGAGCGACTTGGCGTAATGAGTTTGTTCAACCTGTGAGGGAGATGGAGATATAGATACAGATAGAGGCTAAAATAGGGCTATAATGCAAATTATGTGCATATAATGCACACACACACACACACAAACACACACGCATTATAATATAGCCAGCCAGGGGTCATGTGAAACTGAAACTAAATTTTTACTTCTCTCTCTCTCTTATTTTTTTATATTTTTATTTTATATCTTGTTTAATTCTCGAAAAACTTTCGAAATGCTGGTCAGTCATGCTCTTCTGACTATTCAGTGCATTGCAAAAGCCTATCCAACAACAAAAATAACTTAAAACTTTGTTTAAAAAAAAAAAAACAAAAAATGCCATAATTAATAAATTAATTAATTTCGTGCCTTATTGAAATAAGATTGCCGATTGCCTAGCCAACCAATGCAGTGGCTTAGTTAACAGATCTTATTTCGGGGATCAAACAATTTAAAAGCTTTCAATTTAGTTGTAAATCTCTGAATAAAAATATAAAGAAAATTGGATATATAAATTCTAAATAATTGAATTTTAAACACGAAAACATTTTGTATTTCAACTAAATTCTAGTTAAAAATAATGAGATACATATATTAAAAATGAACACACAGAAAAAAAAAAAACAATTTTGCTTTTGGCATTTTGCCAGAGTTTTTTTTTTTTTTGTATTTCTATTAACAAATAGAAAATTGTAGTCAAAATGTTAACAAATGGCTTGCAAATGATCTCTAAATTGAATATAAATTGTCTAAATTTGAATTATGTAATTAAATGATCTTTTTGTTATTAAAGGACATTTAAGTTAATGGAGTAAAGGGGTAGGCTTACCCCCCAATGCCATATCCATGACAAGCGCCGAGAGAAGTTGCTGTTTTTTTTTTTATTTTCCTTTTGTTATTGTTGCTTTCTGGTCAGTTACTTATAATCCCACACTCTCTCATACTCAAAACACCTACACAAACGGCTTGAAACTACCCAAAAGAAAGAGAACTAGACAGAGAGAGAGAGGCAAAGAGACAGAGAGACGACGAAGCTTCAAGTCTAGCAAACTTCGGTTCAAACTTTGTCTTCGCCTACTTACCATTCAGTTAGCAGCTCAAAGAGGAAGAGTGTATTAAAAAAAAAAAGAAACAGAGAGAGAGAGAGAGAGATATATAGAGAGGAAGTGAGTTGAGTTATTTAAAAAAAAAAAGAAAGAAAAACGAAAAAAAAAACGATCTTTTAAATTGTTAGCGTATGAAAATTGTATCTTATAGATGCAATTCTTCAAAGGTAATTGAAACGAATGCAATTAACATAATTTACGAAACGTTTACTTTGCAAAATTACCCATAATATTGTCATTATTTACTGATTAACTTGGTAAAGTACCACCAACTCCCCTCACCCCCCCTCTGAATAGTATTAAACAATCTTTCGATCCCCATTAGTGACCATTAGTGATCATCTTCTATTGCATGGGAGGCCAAAATTGTTAATTTTAGACAATTTGAAACTCAAAACTTTATTTTGGTTTCTTTTTTTTTATTCTACGATATTCTAGTGACCCAAATAAGTTCAGTTCAGTTCAGTTTCAGGAAGTTGTGAATGCAACTCAACTCAAGACAATAAACAAAATAATAAAAAAGAAAAGGAAAGGAAAGAAAAATCTTTGGAAAAAAAAATGAAGGGAAAATTCCTTCATCAAGTGTTGTAATTGTTGCCCCTTTTGCCTATAGTTTACTCTTGTGTTATGAATAATTTATGCACTTAATTCGATTCGGTTTTTTTTTCTCTTCATTTTGGTTTTTTTGTTTTGTGTTTATTGTTCATTTCCAAAAGTTAATTAATTATACAAAACTCACTTGTCTACATTTCATTTTCCAGAATTCGATTTTTTTTCCTGGCGCCAAAAAAACAAAAAAAAAAAGAAAAGTTAAAAAAAACACACAAAGAAAAAATGGAAAATCACACAAATGTAAACGAAACAAAGCTGCAAGTGGAAGAGGAGGAGGAGACAGCCAGCAACATCATCATCAGCAGCAACACTAAGGAGACCATCATTGACATTCCAACACCAGACTCCACCTGCTCTGCCACCTCCACATCGACAACATCATCATCATCATCATCATCATCGTCGTCATCATCATCATATGACACAGACTGCAGCACAGCTAGCAGTACATGTTGCACACGGCAAGGTGAACACATTTATATGCAGCGTGAGGCAGCAACCAGTAACAGTAGTAGCAATAGCAACCCATTGCCCATCATCTCCTGCTCCACAACATCCGCAACGGTGGCCCAAACCGATACCAGTGATGAGTTGAGTCTACTCAAATATGAACATCGCAAACATTGGCCATGGTTTATATTACTAATCTCCATCATTGAGGTAAGTTTTTCATGTGGATAGATTTATAATCATTATTATTGTTATTTTTGTTGTTGTTGTTGTTGTTGTTGCTGCTAGATTTTCTGTTATTGTTGTTATTCTTTTTCCTTTAGTCGAGAGCGAAAGACGAGAATCAAAGAACCGCAAAATGCAATAAAAATTTCTAGCAAAAGAACTTTACAAAAAAAAAGAACAAAAAAAAACAACAACTAAATTCTCCAAAAACTTCCAACTAAAAGCGATAAAATGATTCAAATATACATACATATATGTATACATATATATATATATATATATATACATATATGTACATACATATGTATGTGTGTGTGTGTGTGTGTGTGTGTAGCAAGAAGTTTTTCCTTTTGGCTGACTGCCTGGCGCCCCCAAAATCGATTGTAAACAAGCTCCACACAAGAACAACAACAAGAGTAACTAAAATGGGCAATATTTTAAAAAATTAAAAAAAAAAAACGAAGTTTTTATACACTTTACTCAATCAAATAATAAATAACTTATAGATAGAGCAAATTGTAATTTTACTAGAGCGCTATTTCCCATTTTTGATTTGTTAAAGAAATTTTCTCTGATTTATATACAAAATATATATTTTCAAATTTTAAAAGCTTCAAATCTTTGATAAAAATTGCTGCATTATTTTCGTAAAAAAAAAAAAAAAGAGTATAAAATAAATGAGGAAATGGAAATGTAGAAAAGAAAAAAAAAACAACCATTGAAGGAAAAACAATTTAGGGAGCGTCGTCGTTGTTGTCGTCGGCACTCTCAAGAAAAGTTTGAACAAATGCCAAAAATAAAGTTGGCAGGACTCTTGTAACACACACACACACACATATAAATATATATATATTCGATTCTAACATGATGTTGCTTTTGCTTATTTGGGGCATTGCCGTCGCGTGCCAGACAGCAACAACATTATATATATACATATATATACTACTATAAAAAGTTACATATAAATCAGAATAGAAACAGGAACAAGTAGCAACCACCCTCTATCCCACTACCTACCCCTCTCTCTCTCACTCTCTTTTATCAAGTAACTAACTAACAAACTAATGCCCCGCATTTCTCTTTTTCATTATTTCTTTCATTATAGATTGCAATCTTTGCCTATGACCGTTATACAATGCCCGCCCAGAATTTTGGTCTACCCGTACCCATACCGAGCGATTCTGTTTTAGTATATCGTCCAGATCGTCGCTTACAAGTATGGCGATTCTTTAGCTATATGTTCCTACATGCAAATTGGTTCCATTTGGGCTTCAATATCATAATACAATTATTCTTTGGCATACCATTGGAGGTGATGCATGGTACATCACGGATTGGTGTAATCTATTTGGCTGGGGTATTTGCTGGATCATTGGGCACCAGCGTTGTCGATTCTGAAGTATTTTTAGTTGGTGCCAGCGGTGGTGTTTATGCCTTATTGGCCGCCCATTTGGCCAATATAACACTTAACTATGCCCATATGAAATCAGCATCCACACAGCTGGGATCTGTGGTTATATTTGGTAAGTTAACTTTTCATTTTAATCGTTTGAACTAAATAAAAAAAAAAAAAAAAAAAGAATTCTCTTCTTATACATATGTACATCTATATTCTTATTCTTATTAACATTTTTCCATTATTTTCTTTACATTTATTTATTTGCAGTATCATGCGATTTGGGTTATGCTCTCTATACACAATATTTTGATGGTGGTGCCACATTTACTAAAGGTCCACAAGTCTCATATATTGCCCATTTAACTGGTGCTTTGGCTGGCCTGACCATCGGTTTTTTGGTATTGAAAAACTTTGGTCATCGCGAATATGAGCAATTAATCTGGTGGCTGGCATTGAGTGTTTACTGTGCCTTTACAGTATTTGCCATTGTTTTCAATCTCATTAATACGGTGACAGCTCAATTAATGGAGGAACAGGGCGAGGTTATTACACAACATTTGCTGCACGATTTGGGTGTGTCCTAAGCATAAGATCCTTATGGACCATATGGACCTATCCAAGGAGAGAATCATAGACATAATACACATACATACATACATACATACATACATAAAATATAATAATACCTATATAGTTACTTATAGATAGCAAGAGACAGACAGACAGAGAAAGAAAGAGAGAGAGAGAGAGAGAGAGAGTGAGAGAGAGATACAAGTTACAAGTGCGAAGATCGGAAACGAAATGAATAGAAAAGTTCCACACATAACGGTATTTAGTTCAAAACTAAATTCGATGCATACGAAAATATATATATATATATATATATATAAAGGATACAAGAAATTCGTTTGGCTACTTTTATTCGTTTTATTCGTACCGTATCGCTTTTTCCTTGTCGTTTTCGTTTTTACCATTAACCGTTAGCGCGTTTCTTTTTTTTTTTTTTAAATATAATTTAATTATTCGTTTTTTTTTTGTTTTTTTTTTTTAATTATTTTCAAAACGTTACCGAAACGAAACGTGTAAACAAATGTTGTGATAGAACCAAAGACTGAATTTATTTCGCGTGTAAAAACTTAACAAAAAAAAAAAAGAAAAGAAAATAAAAAACAAAAATGAAAAAACCAACTAAAAATCACAAAAATTAATTTAAAAAAAAAAAACACCAATACACACATACACAGAGAAAAGCAACCCCAAAAGTTTTGAAGAAGAAGAAAAACCAGTCGATACATTAAATCGGAACCGAATTTGTAATACCCTGTACCAAGTTAGGGAGTTAAGATTTGAGGAATGGCGAAACAAACACATTTTCAATTCCTAATTAAATTCTCCCAAATAAGTAGGCCACAGATTTTGACATTTGTTAAAAAAAAAAATGCAAGGGAGTGGCAAATTCGTTAAATAAACTATCTTTTCAATCTGATCAGAAGTATATGTATATATACATATATATTTAACTTCTAACTGTTACATCTCTGACGATGCAAATATACCCCACATTGGTACAGGGTATGCAATTAAAAGGGAAACTACAAAAAAAAAACTTAATCGCCTCTCGGTTTCTGATTTCTAATTTGAACGCGTTTTTCTATTCTATTATATATATGTTTCCCGATTCATTTAATTTCAATTCTTTTTTTTAATGGAGTCATTTTTGTTTTTTCGTTTTTTTCGATTGTTTTTTTTTTTGTTTTTGGTTTGTTTAAATTATGTATTTATTGGCCTCGCTGTCTATTTAACTTATTATAAATAGGATTTGCAATTAAAACTTAATGAATTCAATCAGTTCAATTTGTTTATATTTCCACCAAAACTAACAAATTTTTGTTTCAAATTGTAAATATTAAGTCGCACACTAGTCAACACCAACAAGAACAACAACAAAAAACAACAATAAGAGCAACACGAAAATCAAGAAGAAGAAGAAGAAGAAGAAAAAACAATAATTTAATTTAATTAATTAAATTAAATGCAAATTAAAGCCACTTAATGCGTTCAGAAATTTTTTTTCCAAATATTTATTAATCCCTAGACCCCCTTCCCCCCTCCTTCAAAAGCACACAAAAGTATTACTAATTATATTTATTTATTGTAAAAATGGAAACAAAACAAAAAAAAAACAACAAAAATTTTGAAATTTTTTTTTTCTTTGTCTCTATTTTTTTTTTGTCAGTTCATGTATTTATTTATTTATTTATTTATAATTTAGTGAAATTCACAAAGCAAAACTAATTCAACTGTAAAATGAATTGAATTATTCAAAACCTAAAAAAGCCAAAGAAAAGTTAAAATAAAAAAATTAATAAAGAACAAACAAAAAAAAAGGATATATATACATACATACATATATATATATATATGTATATTTCAACAAAACATTTCAAATACAATAATAAAAAATACCACAAAAACCAAAAAAATCAACAAAAGAGATTAAAAAACTCGAGCATTTTTTTTCATCAACTTAAAAATTTAAGGGCAACCGTAAACAAAATAAATAATAATCAAAGCAAATTTATCAAGAAAAAAAAAAACAACAAAAATGGAAAAGTAAAGTTAGTTAGCCATTTAAAATACATACGACAACAACAACAGCAGCAACAACAAATAGTAATTCAAAAGTATTCACAAAAATCAAAAATCAAAATAAATATATACAAACATACATATACCAATATCTATATATATATACATATATATATATATATATATATATATATATATCAATATATATGTATATATAAATGAAAATATTTAATCTAGCATAAAAACTCAGCAAAGCGTAAGCCAAAAATCCTAAGACAAAACAAAAAAAAAACTGAAAATAAGAAGAAAAGAAGAAATGATACGAAAAAACGAAAAATGGAAAACTAAAATCCAACATATTCAATTCTCATATAATAAAAGCTAAGCTAGTTGTTGTTTTTCCTTCCCATCAGAACACAATAGACACACACACACACACACAACCAGACTAAAAGAAAATATATAGAAAACCGATAAAGCAAAGAGAGAAAACAAATGTCAAGCACAAGACAAACCCAAAAAAAAAATATATATATATATATAAACACATATATAAAAACAAAATGACAAAAAATGGCAAAAAGTATAAAAAAAAAAAAAATTAGAAATGAAAAAATGCAAGAAAACTAGAAATTGAACAAAAATAAATGTCTAAATTATAAATGGAATTCTGTTTTGCAGTTTGCTTTTTATTGATATTTGAAGGCGTGGTTAGAGTGTCCTTCGGGGAAGAGATAGAGGACCAAGTTGTTTGGTTGCGGTTGTGGGGAGGTGTGTGCGGTGGGGTGATATGGGGAGGGATATCCCCTTATGTCAATTGGCATAACTTAGATGGCAACTCTATTGATATTTATCGAGAGTTGGCTATGGAATAAATATTTCATTTACCATTGCATACACTGAGAGAAATTTTAAGAAAATCAATTGTTAACAATCACTGTGAGATATTTTTTAGTGGAGGATTTTTTAGTGTATTATACAGTGGAGCTCCGATACTTTGTCCCCATAATGATTCGATACAAATTTTTGGAACCTTGGAAAATTTTTGTAATAAAAAATCAAATTAAAAATTAATATATAAAAAAAATATTATTGCTTTTTCGAATTATCAGGATTACAATGTATTTATATATATACGTAAATGATAAACTTAAAACTGAAATATTTAAAATTTACATAAAATATACATATGTATATATACACATACTTACACAGATTTTTGGAATAATCTTTTAGTTGGTTGGAATCATCTAAAAGTGCTAAGGGTGAAATAGTTTTCTCTGATTTTATTAAATACTATAAAATTTATTTATAAATAAGTTAAAAAAAAAAGTAGATATTATTTGAATATTAGTCATATTTTCAAATTTATTAAAGTAGGTAAAGTGAGTAATTGATATTTTTTAATTTAATTTATTTTAAAGCAATAATTATATGGTATGTTTTAATTATATATATTATTCGAGCAAATCTTATTTTATTACAGAAATAAAAGGACACCCTGTTTAAATGAATACTAACCACTTGAATGCCTTTCTACTTGTATGTTTACTAAGCTGATGAATGACTAAGCTGTATATAAAGCAATTTCATTCTCGTGTTAAGTATATTTAATTTGAGCTGCCTCTTTGATAAGCTTAAGGTAACACCCTGTATTGGCAATTGAAATGAATTTCTCATGCTCTAGATATTGCATAATCTTATGATTATCCATATTCCTTCTCAGCAAATATTCAAAATGCTTATGCATTTCACTCAATATTAATTATTATTGGTATCAAATTAATCATTTTGCATAATCAAAGAAGCGAAAAACTATAATAATGATGATAATGGAATGATGATGATGATGTTTGTGCCAATGGCATTTCTGACATTGGTTGAGATTTGTTATAAATGTTGGATATTTTATTAAATCTGCTAATTATTAACAAACTTCCTATTCGAATCGATGTTAAGTTATACAATTATCGCATCGATGTGCATAGTTTGGGGGCGGCATTGAGTGCAACCAGTATAGAGAATATATAGAAGGAAACACAAAAGCATCTATGCCAGGATAAGATTTATGGTAGACAGTTGCTGCCGCCGCCTTGACATGAAATTGAAATTCAGGCAAATGTCAACGACAGGGCCAACAGATGAGAGAAGGCACCACAACATTCGGCTCAGACGCCATGCAGTCAGGCAAAAATCCACATAAATAACGCGACCAGCATCGGGTATCATCCTAAACTCTGCCACCAACTTCTCTCATTCTCCTCTTGCCCCCACAAACCATCTGTACCATCTTTCTTTATGCTCCTTCTCTCGCTGACCTCAGTTGGACTTGTTTCTGCGAATGGCAGGTGCAACTCAATCAGCGACGATGCTACGAACGTTGCATGTCATCTGGACCATACCAGACAACGGCCAGTTGCAATTGCTCTTTGGGTCTTGGTGTGCCACCTGCCAAAAGTTGCCAAAGAGCTTTGACTTTGGACTTTGCTACAGAGCATTTTAGTGTGAGTGAGAGAGAGAGTGAGACACAGAGTGTGGGACATGGCTCTGGGCCTGGCTCTGATTCTGACTCTGACTTTGTATCTGGATCGTTGGATTGTTGATTTTATTTTGGTCGAAAAGTTAAAGTGCTGCCGGTAGATGAAATGAGTTGAAAACAGTGCTCAACTGAGGAAGCTGTAAGCATGTTTCAAGTGGGATATCAAAGATCAATGATCGTAAGGGAGACCTGCTCCAGATCCAGAATCTTTGGATCTGTGATGTGAAAACTTCTTGCAAAACTAAACAAAATGCATATCAATGTATATACACTGAGATCAAAATAATTTAACATTATAATTGAAAATCTAACAAATAATATTAATACCAGGGGCGGAATTGTGTAAATAAGGGAGCCATGAAAAACTATTAATTAATTTCAAACAAATAATATGTAAATAAATATTATATTCTGTACTATGTAAAGGTTCTTATTCTGAATTGCAGTTTAAGTAAAATAAAACTTTCCTTACCTTCCGCAACAATGAACGTATGCCATTTCGCTCACTCCTTTCAAAGTGGCAGTTGGAATTTCAGTATATATGTACGTTTATACGAATAGTACCAATATTTATGTATCATCCGAAAACAACGAAAATTCATCAGCTGGTAGACATTAGATATTTTATTAAGTATACTATATATGATTATAATGCCATTAATTCACCTCTCGTTATTTGTTTTCTTCTAAATTACGGGGGCGGAAGTGGGCGTGACAAAAATTTTAAATAAACATAGTCTGCGTACACACTAGACGTAACTACAAACCAAATTTGGTATCTCTAGCTTTCATAGTCTTTAAAATTTCGGTATTCAAACAGACAGACATTGATACTGGTTGAAAATATACTTTATGATTATATACTTTGAGAATGTTAACTTCTTTCTGTTACATACATTTTAAACATAGAAAAAGATTATATTGCTTATGGTTACTCCAAACACATAGTGCACCACCTATAATAGTCCTGGTCCAATAATCAATATAGAGCATACTCCCTTTTGCATTACAACCCCTTGTGTTTCACCTTCAAGGACCACCTTTTAGAGAGGCCAATATGTTATCGGCTTTGGGCCGATTAACAACTCCATAATGTCGTTTCGAGTTTTGACCCTGAAAGGCAATTATCCCTTCATGATTTTGAACTCCTGTGTTGTCGCTCAATTAAATGAATTCCATACCCTGTCTACCTGTCTTAAGGCTACCCAAGTAGCTGCCTGACGGGGCGCTAATTGAGTGCCCAGCATCAGACGTCAGAGACAATATTCTCCCATCAGTTTTATTGTGCGCCCAAATGGAAAACACACATACACACGCGTATACTTATATATGTACATATATATATATATATATATATATATATATATATATTCATATATATAAAGATAAATTTGCCAAAATAATATTAAAATAAGTTGTTAAATTATATATTTTATATAGACACACTATTCACTAGACTCTGGTGGCGAAACACGTACAAATAGTTTAAGACGCAATGCATCCACTCCGTTCATATAATAGCGTAATAAACGTTTCTCTCGAATGAATCCAAGACTTTCATAGAGTGCCAATGCTGGCTTATTGCTTAATTCTGTTTCGAGTACAATTTCGGTAGCATTACGTTCAATCATTGCATCAATTGCCATTTTAACCAGACTAGTACCAATTTTTCTTTTACGATATGGCATTTCCACAGCCAACATTGCTATATATCCCTGATGTGACCAGCTCTCAATATCCTGTTCCAATTTGCATACTATAACGCCAACATAGCGATCACCGTGACAGGCAAAGAAACATAAATCTGGCCAATTATAAACAAAATAACGATATGTATAGATTGAATATGGCTCGGATAGCTCTTTATCAATAATATTTTGTACAGCCTTCAATTGTGATTCATTGTGAAAATTTGTATACGAAATATCATCATTCAAATTATTATCTTTATCCACATTCTCGTCCTTAGGTGATTCTGTTATGGATTCACTTGATGGATCATTATTATCCGTGGCTTTTAAAGAATTACTCATTATTTTTTTTTTAATTCATTATACAAAACGGGTAAAGAAGAACGAATCAAGAATCAATTTTTAAGTGAATGGAAATGTTGAAAGCATTTGTCTAAATATGACTTCAGATGCCATGTATACTTTATATCTGATTGGTAATATAATTTTTAAATAAAAATAATCCAAAAATAACAAAGTTTTAATAATATATTTAAAACTATATTTATTTCCTTTAGAAAATGTATAAGAAAGAAAAGGTTTCAATTTTTACATAAAAATCCACATAATCAGTTATATAATATAAATATATGTATATATTTGGGCCAAATTAAGGTAGAAATTCCTAAATAATACGATTTGGTTAAATGTCGAAATGATTTGAAGAAAAACAAGCAAACGAGCTAACTGGCGGACGACCTTGTGCATGAAACTCACTCAAAGATGGCATACAAATCCCAGCAGGTGACACTTGGTAATGGTAGGAGTCTAATAACATTACCCCATCTTCTAACCTACCAAAAAAACAAAACCGAAATGCCACGTCTCCAATTCCAGGTATGGCAAACTGAGCTGAGGCAATTAAGCGGCACGCCCGTACTGGGATACCGCTCCACTTGGGGGAGTTGTGAGCATGTGAAAATTATGAAAATGTCTGCAATGACACTGACAGTTGCCCTCCAACCGCCAACCATTGAAATCCTTTGTTGTCTGACAATGATGGTGACGACGACGATGACAACAGGAATGGGGAAAGCCAATGAAATTGCCAGCTAACACGCACAGGTGCCAGGCTGCGCCTAGACGCGTTATCCTTTAGCCATGCATAAATGAAAACTAATTTCTAACGGTCTAAAAGACCAGGAAGTTGTCCTAAAATGACCTCATATGTATATATGTATGTGTGTGTGTGTGTGTCCAGGCAAACGATTAATTGGCTAGAGAATGCAACAAAAGCAATTAACCTAAAAGGCCCATAAAGGACACGCGGTATTCACAACTAACCTGAGATTGAAGCCAGCAGCTTAAAGGAAATTCAATATGAGATTGGAGATGGCTATGGGTTTTTGGGTGATTGTGTTAGTGTTGGTGGACAAAACATTTATCGGTTCATGAATCTGATTACATTGATGATGGCCTAGGAAATTGTTGGCAGGAGTTCAATGTTTGCTTAGCAAATGAAAAGCCGGCAAAATCTGCTGGTTTCTTGCCCACATAAGAGTACACATTTTTTTTTTTTTTCTTTGTCGGTATATATAATTACAGTTACGTGTATATGTACATTTGGATACTGACGGTGAAACGTTTAAACTACTTTTTAGCATTCCCTTTTTTTTTTTGTTTCAAAAAGGATGGTTAGAGTTTTTTGAACCCAACCTCCAAGCCAACGTTTAACCTTTTTTTTTTTATTTTTTATTTCACAAATTCTGGGCCGCAGAAATTAATTATACCACAAGGACATAAGGACACTTGGCTGCCCAGGACATGCCATGGTGGCACGGGCGGCAAGTGTTTAATGAAGCAGTTGAAAGGACACAAAATGCCATGAGAAACAGCGAGAAAGAGAAAGAAGTGTGGGGAAGAGAAAAAAAAATAAAAATGAAACGGAATTTTAGAAGGGGGAAAAAAATGGGAGCGGACCAAACAAATTTCCATATTTGCCGGCGCCGGCGTCAAGTGAGATAAATGGAGGTCCTGGGGCCACATTCTTAACGCTTCCTCAAGCCCCCATCCTCACCCTCACCTCACCCGTTGGCATCTCTTGTCTCTTTACTGACTGCTTTACCACCTGAAGTGGCCTTTTGTTCATTGTGCAGTTTATTAAAAGTTAACTCGAGGCACTTGAGTTGAAGTTCCTGCTGCATTGGCCCACCAATATACATGCCATACCATATCATACATATACATATATTTTCCAGTTGGACCTTATGACAGGTACAAGAGACGCATTTGATAAGCAGACAGAGAAGTCAGGCAGTCAGACAATCGGACAATTCCTGAGTCCATGTTGCAGCAGATAAAAAAGAATTCAAACTGCAAGTCCCATACATTCGACGACAGCCACACACACATACATACAAACACATATGCGCACACACTTCATGACCAGGGACAGAGAAACAAAAGCAGACAGAGAGAGAGAGACACAATCGCAGGTTGATTTCTTGGCGTGGGACGGCAATGAAATGTCCGCACTTTTACATGGTCGCGTGCTTGCTCCTATATATTCTGTCCCACTCTTTCTTTAACTGGCATTGTTTCTTACCATCTTTTTTTTTCATCTCCATCTTCTCCTTGCTGAAATTCCTCAATTCTCTATGTGTGTGCGTGTGTGTGTTGTGCATGAATATGTCAATGTAATGATCTGCCTTGTTGTCCATTCTGTATTCTGTTGAATTACATAAATATTAACTTGTACTTTTTATAAACATGTTCGTAAAGACGTCGATATAGGGGAGGGTACGAAGTGTGCAGTAATACAGCGGAATGC
Organism: Drosophila emarginata; assembly: GCA_037075365.1. Lineage (NCBI taxonomy): Eukaryota > Metazoa > Arthropoda > Insecta > Diptera > Drosophilidae > Drosophila > Drosophila emarginata. The sequence goes on from JBAMCD010000296.1 coordinate 8,107,213, forward strand.
ACTGAATGTGCAATGAAAAAAGCTGACTAAGGTAAAGGATAAGAAGTAAAGTGGTGTAAGGAAGTATACGATGAGTGCGTGTCTGACTGTGTGTGTTTGTGTGTGTTTGGGTGTGTGTTGGCTTCTCATTTTTATTGATATGATTTATTTACTGCAGCTAAAGTTGCAAAGCCGATTTATTGAATTGCAAAAGGGAAAAAAAGAAAATCGAATGTGCCAAGTTGCAGGCAATTGAATTTTCCACCGATTTCATCATAAAAAATGACAAAGTGTGTCCCAATACTAAGTACTAAAAGGATCAAAATACAATATCCATGTAAGATTTTTAAGTTAATCAACCGTTTAAAATTGGAAACATGAAATTTAAAAGAATTATTTGGTCTTTGTAAGGCATTTATATAGTTTATTTAAGCATTGGCTTATATTTATTATTATTATATCCTTTGTCCATTCAAAAATTTCACTTTGTTAGCTTTGCTTAGAGCCAAGATTTTTCCATCTATTCATTTCCATTATTATTTTCTTGAATGTGACAACGTCTGACGAATGACTTGGCGGTGAAATATGCTCAAGCAAACATAAATTCGTGTCCTTTGGGATTTGTTAACTGCAGAGGCGACTCGACTTCACATTGCCGTGTCAAAAGCATGCAAGAAACTTAACGTCAATGGTGGAGGTCGTAGTGTTTGGAGGCGTGTCCCTGTCCGTGTCCGTATTCTCGTCTGTATCCTTGCCCGTTTTCTTGCCACAGGTGCGTGTCATGAGAAATTGTTACGTTCTTTTTTCCGCATGCCACAATTTTGACATGTAAGAGGAAACGACTGTTATGATAAGAATATGGCTGGCAATCCATTATTGCAATAAATTGTCAAGGATTCCCCCCCTCTTATCTAAATTTTCACTTGAAATCAGCAAACTAAAACTTATCCAAAAATAAAAAAACTTTAACAATATAAAAGTGAGAAAATGAAAATGCATGGCAATCGGAATTGATTTTAAATCTAGTTCCATTTTATTTGCTGTACAAAGAAATATATATAAATTTTATGCATGTAGCTTAATTTTTTTTTTTTTTTTTAGTGCTTATATTTATTATTTCACTAAACTATGGCAGTGATTATGGTTTTTTCGTTTAAAGGGCTTCGGCTATATAAAATTGAGGTAGGTTTTGATCAATTTTTTAAGGCCTGTAAATTTAGAATAATCATTTCAATTTGCCAATTTTCTGATTTCACATTTATTATTTATAAATATACATATATATATTTATAAATATATTTGTATTTTATTATACAGTTTTGGACTTAACTGGCTATGCTTAAATCTAAAAAAAAGTCTTCTGAAATAAATTTCGAATTCCTTGAGCATCAAATTGATTAATTTTCGTTTTCTCTTCTTTTTCTTTTATATATATATATATATATACATGCATTTACTTAACTAATCAGTTCGATTTGTTGTAAATATTTCTTATCATTTTGTACTTAACTAGAACAAATGCATTTGAGTACGTATAGAAAGACGATTGTCCAAATATATATCTGTCCCGATATATATTAGATCACACAATACAAAATACATATATGTACATACATACGTATATTGCACCGTATAATAAGAAGAACTTACAAAGAAAGAAAACAAACTTATTAAACTTATTTCAAAAATTAACAAAAAACTTCAACGAAGGAACAAAAAAAAAAGGAAATAGATTTGAATAATAAGGGAAAACTTATAAATTAGTGGAAAAACTGAGAAATGATTAACAAACAAAAAATGGGTGTCAATTTAAAGATTTTTTTAGACTTGAAAGTCATTGAAATAGGTTTCAGTTACTCGAATTTTCTCCACACGCATATTAAACAAGGCAAAGCCATTGAGTATATTAAAGGCAATCGCAAATACGACACAGGCCGTGTAGGTGCCGAGGGCAATCCACCAGAGTAATTGTTCGTGCAGCTTCTGTTCGAAATTCTTAAGAACCAGCAGACCTATAGTGAGGCCAGCCACAGCACCAGCTAAATGGGCCACATAGGAGACAGCCGAGAACGTGATACCCACTTGGCAAGGCATTATATACTCGCCGGCATAGCGGGCATAGATGGCGAAACCAAAATCAAATGAGGCTACAAATGGGAATCGGTCATAGAAGTTTCTATTTTTTTTTTTTTCTCTCTCTTTTTTTGTAGCAGAGGTAAAATTGTGTTCTTAACTCACCAAAAATCAAAATGAATGCTAAACGAACGACGCCGTAACGCATTTGATGATAGTTTAGCAACACATTGGCCAAATGTGCGGCTAATAAGGCATAAACACCGCCACTGGCGCCCACCAGATAGACCTCCGGATCGAAGATGCTGGTACCCAGTGAACCAGCCAGGACACCAGAAAAATAAATGCAGGCAATTCTTGTCGACCCATGTACCATTTCCAATGGTAAACCAAAAAGCAGCTGCACAGCAACATTAAAACCGAGATGAAACCAACCAGCATGGAGCACCATATAGAGTAAGAAACGCCAAATCTCATGCCGTCTATCTGGACGATAAATGAACATAGATTCGGTGGGTATGGGTCCTGTGGGTGCTGCCTCTCCCGCAATTAGCGAATGATATAGAAAAAAGCCCAGCTATATAATAGAAATTAATATCAAATCATAGAGCACATAATTGTTAATAAAAAATTGAATAATTTACCTCAATCATGGTCACTAGAATAATGAAAAAAGGCGGTGGGCAGCAGGTATAACGATCGGCATAATACTTTCGATCACGCTCCTCTGGGAGTACTTCCATGGCAACGGCATGTACCATTTTTCGAAATAGCGGCGGCTCACTCAATACTAATTGAAAATCGTTTTCAGAGCAAACCTCACGATCTCGATGATGCACTGCGCATTTGAAACTACGGGTTCGCTTGCCGCTCATCTGGAAAATAAATCAAATCCCAGAAAATTGTGTTAGTAAAAGCTTAAAAATTTTAAAGCAATATATGTATTATTAATTGATTGTTAAAAGACAAGACTCTATCGTTTGTTTTATAAACTTGTTAGTAGGCTAACAAACATTTGCCCAAAATTGTCAATATTATATCCAATCAGTATAATTTTTTAACTCCATCAAAACGGATGTGAATAGTTACTTTATATAAATCTATACTATATTGTATATTTTAAACAAAGAAAATTTTGTATTCTTTCATCGAAAATGAGCAGACTTAACTCAAAGGTATTGGAAGAGATTGTTCAAAAGAATACGGAAAGTACATCACGGATTGTTGAACAGACCCATGGCTATGTGGTATCGGAAAGGAATGGCGCACTTGTGGCCACATCCTTTGATAATACCACAGCCCAGGCAATTGTAAAGCATGTGAATGATAATTTTTTGAAATTGGCCCAAAGCGCTGTACGAGATTTGGATCCAACCGATAAGCTATGCTTTATGCGTGTGGCTACACGGAAATTTGAATATCTGGTGGCACCGGACGATCCTTTCACCATTACCGTCTTACTTTAGATGGGGCCCAAAAAAAAAGTACAATTTATATAACTTTTAACCATAAATCTTTAACCCCAAAACTAAACGAGCCATTTAATTATGCGAAAAGAAAAACAGGCAAAATAAAAAAAAAAAATAGAGAAAAATAAAAAACAAAAAAAAAATAGGCAAACTACCAGTGACTAGCAAAACTAAAATCATTTTTATTATGTAATTAAGATGTTCACAAAAGATGCCAACGCAATTAAGGCTAACCCCCCCTCAGTCTATCTCTTTCATAAAGCAATAACAAAACAAACGAAAAAAAATCTGCAAAAAGCGGAAAATGTGTATTGTGTTTAATTAAACCATAGTGTGTATGTGGGAAAGGGAGAGAGAATCCAAAACGAAGCCTACACGCAATTAAAACATAAGATTACAAGAGAGTATGAGCGAGAGAGGGGCGAGAAGGGGGCCGAAGCACAAAGAAAAGGCAAAATAGTTACTTCCGTCTCTAAAGTTTAGTGGAACGGTTGGGGAAGACGGAAAAAGGTCACTTGAACTAAATCAGCCAGATAAGTCTGTACGCTTATGTACTTTGTTTAATGTTTGTAATTATCAAATTTGATTTAAATTGAAAAATTGCTAACGGCTCTGACTGCTTCACGCCTACATGACACGCCATACGGTTAATTTGCATAGGAAACGGCAACTGGGTGGCAACGCCAATTTCATCCATGTGATTATCAATGTGTGTGTGCTTTGTATGTATATACATATGTATGTATATATGGGTATATATAAATGCGTGTGTGTTTGTATGTGAAATCGCGCGCTGATCTTTAATGATATTGGCTTTAGTTTTATGAATTAACTACTTACACAGTGAAAATCGAGTCAGCCGTTACTAATTGCGTTTCCTTTCGTTAATCGTGCCTTTGTTTAACATAATCGGCCACTATTAAGCACATTTAACATAAAACATTGAATTTTCTCTATGAATAATGGAACTTTAAGACGAACAGTTACTTGTATTCTGCCTCCCACTGGCGTGCGTAAGTTTCTTTTGCCGATTCTCTTTTAATTCGTTTCGCATGGGTGTCGGGAGAGCGTTACCAGGGTTGGACATTGTTATAAATAATATGATCGATCGATCTAATATAATATTTAATTTAGAACACAAAACAGTAAACAACTATGGCTATAGCGTTACTTCCGAATTTCGAGGAAATTCCTGCTAACAAGAAACAATGGCAAACAAAAACCCATACGAATTGTGTTGTCAACAATTGGGAACACCCAGGATAAGTGATAAATCTGAATGTGAATCTGGTCCAGTTCGGTTCGGGTCGATGTGGTGTTGTGTAGTGTGGTGTGGGGTGTGTGGGTTTCGGTAAGATCAAGAGCTCAAACTAACAACAAATAATTGTTTATCATTTGTTTAGTGACGTGCACAACGGGATTTCAGTTCGGGAGACTCCAACGTCCTTGCGGCTGATAATGTCATTACCAAAAAGGGCCTTTGCTTTGCCTTAGCCTTCGCCACATGACGCCACAATGCGCCGCCAGGTAAGGTAAGATCCATGCCCAACAAGACCCGCTTTCATTTAGTTTCTTTCCTTTTTTTCCATACATATTTATGTTTCATTCACGTTTACAGGACCAGGACTAGGACACACACACAATATCAAGCGACAAATTGACGCAAAAACATTTAACACTCGCCCCCGCAAAAGGACAGGGACAGTACAAGGCACACGGGATATGTATGGTCAAACACATCACCGAGCAGCAGCAGCAGTAAATGAAGGTGGAGGGGGATAAGGCAATATTGGCGGCTCTTTATAAGGAACACCTACAACACAAAAAAAATTCCTTTGAATTACGTTGCGTTTGTATGCCGGTATTTTTTTTTTTTTTTTTTTTGTTTTTTAAAGCCCTCCCAGCTATGCGCAAAAAAGGACATCTTTCCGCTGGAGGCATGCAGTAACAACGGAACGGCGGCTGGAAACACGTTGTGTGCACTCTATTATGCATTTTTTCATACTTCGTATGTGTTATGTGCGGCGGTGCCCTCATTCACCGTGTTGACATTTTTATTCCAAACAGTTGAGCAATATTTATAAACTCAGCAGGAGCAGCAGTGCCAACTGAACTGGACTCGTCGGATAATATTAAGGGTAGGCGGTAGGGTTAGGAAGTTGGAAGTCATTGTTGAAGCCTTGCTCTGGTCATGGTCTGTTAAATGACATCTAGTTAATAGGCAACATGATTTTTTTGTTTGTCCGACAATTTTTATTATTGATGGGGTTGAATTTTTCATATGGCCATAAATTGTATTGCATTGTGTGTTAAATGCATATACATTTTTATTAAAAATTTCTTGTAAAATATTGGGAGTGCAAATAGAAAAAAAAAAAAACAGTTAAATACTGTTGAAAATGTCATATCTGAATGGCAATACGTCAACAAAATTTCATCTTTACTCTTGAGCTTATTTATATTTATATACATACATACATACATATGTATGTAAGTATACATATATATTTTGAGTTCATAAATTTACAAGAGGACATTCCAAGTAGTTGACATTTGGAGAACAGAACATGAACATGCAATTAAACTAAAGTATTTCCCTAATATTTACTATTCATTTCGAAAAAGTAATTAGGAATATATCCTATTGTTCAACCGCTGGTAGAAAAAAACATTACAAAATCCGATTGAAAAGTTATCATACGTTTACATACGTGTTTTTTTTTTTTCAAAATGAATTGTCTTTTATTATAATTAGCTCTGGGTACTTGCAAATTATTTAATTGATGTACATAACTTTAATTCACTGGGCGTGTTTTTGTTCAGTCAAATGTCAAACACCTTGGAGCGTAAACTTCTACTGTCCACCCCAATGCTCCACCTTTCCCGTGCATATCTAATTGAATGACAATATTTTCGTAAGAACATAATTCAATTTGCATTGTTTGCTCTTAGCGAATTACCACCAAAATTACGACAGGTGAGAGGAATTGAGTAGGGAGTGGGGGTAAACAAGAATTAAAAACTGAAAGAAAAGAAAAAAAAAAGAGAAAATCTTAAACAAACATAAGCAATTACAATCAACTGGTGGAAGCACTTGCTTGTTGTTGGTGGGTCTCTTGTTCTTTCCCTGGCAATCGTCAGCGTCGTTGGCGAGCAATTTTCTGGCCAAATGGTCGGCGTATGTAATTAGCCCCTAGCTGGGTGAAGGGCCACGCCTCTGTTTTGTCTTTGTCGGCCTCTTGGCGTCTACTAATTATCACATTTTTACTCATTAAAGTCACATTTGGCTTGTTTCTTTTTTTTCTCTTTTTTTTTTTTTTGCTGGTTCTTAAGGCCAGGACCTTTGGGTCTGTTGATCCTGGCTGCTTAATTATAGGGTAATCAGGCTTTCAGCCGTTTTGGCTACCGTACAAGGATGATTGATTAGAGGCCAATTGCAAAAGTTTACAAAAATAACAAAAACCAAAAAAAACAGGGAAACACCGTCGTATTTATACTCTTGCCGAATACCAGATAATCGAACAGTTTCTTGGAGATATAAATTGATGTGGAAAAATTTTAATTTATGATTTGATTTGAAATATATAGTACTCATATATATTTGATTTCGAATTTCTGAGAAATTGTTATAAATTTACGAGTTAGATTAATATTTAGAATTCAACGAAATGTAAAAAGTTTACTCTTCTAATTTTCTGCAAATCTTCTATTGTTTTAAAACTGAGGTTAACCAAAAAACACAAAATCTTGACTTGAAATTTAAGCTTAATTCTATTTTTTAAAAGATTATGGAAATTTCAGTCTAACATTTATAAATATTATTAAGAATATATATAATCTATATATATTTGTTTGTATATATTTGTATATTAATATTTGTTTTTTATATATTTTGCATTCAAAAGTTCTGTTTAAAAATTAATGTACCCTTTTTTTGCAAGGGCTCGAAAAAAGAAGAAGAAACGAATACCCTGAGGTTTCTTCTGTCCGTTGGGATCTGTCATCTGCACCAAAAGTGCATCAATGCGCGCGTGCCTATAAAAAAAAAAAATAAAAAGAAAAAGAGAACTAAAAGTCGGCAGCTAACACAAGAGAGACTGAGGAGGAGAAAGGGAGGTGGTTGGTAGGACAGCTGAAGCTAGCAAAGAAGTCATATGGAAAGCAAGCCCAAGGAAAAAGCAAATCGAAAACTGATTTGGAGCGGAAGTTCGTTTGCACCTTTCTGCAGTTTCCTGTATTTGTTGTTGTCAGAACAATAAACATACACGCACAACCATAAGACGACGAGACGACGAGGTCTTTATTCTAAAATCCACGAATCTTGCTTCTCAATCACATATGCTCATTCATACATACTGACATATGTATGTATGTATGTATGTATATATGTAAATATATATACGTACTTGTACCTTGACGTTTTGGCCTTTGACGCCGCCTCTTTGCTTTTGTCTTGAAATTGAAGTGGCATACAAGTATACATAGATATGATATATATATATATATATATATATATATATATATATACCGCCTGTTGTTAGCAAATCGAAAGCTATATAAAATTCCATATAAACAGAAGCGGAGTTAATTGAATTGGAGGGGCTGTGATTTACGACATTTACTTAATTATTTATGTTGCTTAAACTGTTTATGTCAAATTAAATAATTCTCTTAGATAGTTAATTTTAGTTTTTGATTGATAACTTTTGTATTTAGTTAGTTTAAGTTCCAGTTTTGATATTTATTTCTATATAAGATTATGTCTGTGCAGCACCTTTTTGGTTACGCCTCTGTTTAAGGATATGCAAAGCATTTTTTGCCAAGAAAACGGCAGCTGCTGTTCCTTTAATGTCCTACCATCGACTGCCGCTCCTGCGAATCCTTCGTGTGTTTGATTTGCGATTTGAGGCAAGCGGAAATGGAATGACACGCGAGGCATACGCATACACAAAGCCAGGCAAACTATTCTCATTGTTAGCCCAAAAGATTGGCAAAAGGAAGAAAACAAAACTTCCATTTCCCCCGCACATTCACATATGCCATTGCCAGTGTGTGTGTGTGTGTGTGTTTGTTAAACTAGGATTCTATAAAAGGGGGCGTGCCGCTAATAGAGAGGCATATGGCGAAAAACTCTCGAAATCTGATATCAAAAATGATTCTATGCATTTTTATTTTATTTTTAACATGGTTTTTTTTTTCTCTTTTTTTTTGTTGATTCGTTCTTTTCTTTACGAGTTTTCCAACCGACTGAACAAACACAATCTGTGGAGGGGAAATAGAGATCAGCTGCTCCTACACACATTCTATGACAAGGTGTAAACATGAGCAGCGCGTGTCCGCCGTATCCTAGACTTTTTGTTTGTTGGTTTTTTTGGTAGCACTTGATGTACTCATCATTATTATGAGCCAAAAAAAAAAAAATGGAAAAACAAAAAAGGTCACAGGTTAATGATGCAAGCGCGACCCGTGCTCAGAGCGGTTTCCGCCCTTCGAACAATTAGGCGAGGCACTTGAGCTTGAAGAAAGCCAAAGAATTCATTGACCCCATGACTATTTTAGTATTATTATTACGTTTTTTTTTTTTTAGTATCGTCATAAATGTCACAGGTGGTCACTGTCCAATTGTAATTTATTCATCGTAATTAGTTGAACTCAAATGAAATGTTAGAGACTAATTTGATTTTATTTCTATTCTTTTTTTCTTTTACTTTTAGTTGAACAGGACTACACTCAACCCAACAGCAACAATTTGGAAAATACATCAAGTTAAATGTTATGAGAGGATTTTGGTGGACAATGGAACACACCTGCAGCTGGTGCTAGGTGAAATGGAGTGATGCAAAACCAGCGCGAACATTTTCCATGCAAAACCAAATAAAAACCAATGAAAAAAAAAATAAAAAGGGAAAAATGAAAATATGCAAAATTATCAGGAAGCAACGTTTGGAACGCCGCAGGACATCAGGCACCCAACTATGAAGCTCCATTTTCACATTGGTTATCAGCAGAAGTAGCAAAAGGAAAAATATTGTCACGCATAGTGTAAGCGAGAGAGAGAGAGAGAGTGAGAAAGAGAGAGGAGAATGAGTAAAATAGAGGACATGGTGGCCGTTGGTCGAACAGTTGCAGTTACTGGTCCATTTGGCTGTGCACGTCGTTATCCTTGCCCCGGATGCACAACAATCAAAATAAACGGCTGCCAAATTGACCATTGACCAAACATCGTCAGCAGGAACAGAACGAACAGGAGATATAGCTGTGATGAGAGATGAAGGTGGCGCTACTGCTAAAGGAATTGGGGTAACGCGCAACATTGGACATCATCTTTGGCACTGTCACGTCCTCAGCACTGGACCACAAGTCAAATGCCAAGCCACAGAAAGGAACAAACATGCAATTTTTTTGTCTCCTTTAACGAAACGAAACGAAACTGCAAGAGCGCATGGAAACAACTCGGGGAAAAAAAATTGATTGGGTTTCGCTATAGACAAGGATAAATAAGAGAGTAGCATTGAATCCTAGTAGATATTTCGATTCATTTGCTGAAATGTGACTGACTTTAAGGCATTAAGTTTTAGTTTAATTTTTGGAAAAAAAAAGTATGTTAAATAAGTTTTATTTAGTTTCATATTTCACATATAATTTCTCTGATATTCATTATAGATTTATGTGAGATTTATCTATATTTTTAAAGTCTTTATTCGTGATTAGTTAAACTTGGTTTGAATTAATTCTTTGTAAATCATCACAAAAGTCAGATGCAGTTCGTTTTATTTTCTTTTATTTATTTCTTTCATAATTAACCAGAAATGTTCAATAGCTGACTGGCCAGTTGTCGCTTTTCTATAACTATCCAATCATCCCACTTCTCTCCGCTCTGTGATATTATTACAGAATAATGAAATCGCCAAGAGATTCCAATTCAATCTACGCGCCGCGTAGGCCATTTATGGATTGGCATTGATTTAATACCGCATTTTCCTCTACCATGACTCTTGTCCCCTGAGTGCAAGGCGCAAGGCATTTTGCACCTAGTAAAACCCCAAACGGCCAAGTCCAGAGTCCGAATCTGATCTGGTTCTGATTCTGATTCTTCTCTGTTGCCTATCGATGCTGAGAGATCAGCAGAAGCCTGACCATGAGATGCCGCCACTGCTGAAGAGGAGCGAGCAACTGCAGTGCCCACAAATGTTTATTCAATAAACTCGATTTGGTGGACAGCCATGCAGCAGCTGGCTGGCTGGCTAGCTGGTAGGCATTCCTTCGAGTCTTCAACTCCAACTCCCGTTCCTCATTCACCAGACAAGAGGCTGGAATTTCTTGGTGCGTGCTCGGCACAGGTTCATCGGTTTGGCGTCTGCCAGCTGCGTCCCCTTGATTATGATAATGGAAGGCAGCAATTGCTTTCGTTTTATGATCGAATGATCGGATGCTTGGCAGCTCCGTTGACTTTCTGATTAATGCAAGAATGCTCCTTGGCGGCGTTCCTTGGCTAACTTCGACTTTTTGTTGTCCACATGAACGCTGGTTGCAATTAAAAATTGTTACCCTACAGAAATAGCCAACAAAAAGGTCCTTGAATCAAAGGAAATGCATAACTAAAGGAAGAGCTGCAAACGATCGACTGGAAAAATGAATAAAACACTATCTTGTCTTGCCCCATTCTGCAGTAAGATAAAGGGAAAAAGGTATTTTAAAGTAAATGTAATGCCAATTTAGTATTTTATAGCCGTCATTTCATTGCTTTCACAAAACAACTTACAGAGCATTCACATTTCGTTCCTTTGCCAATTTAAACGCAATTCCAAACAGATTGATACTGAAACCTCAACCAGCAGTCAGTGGATGGTTTTGTCGTCGTCTTTGCCGCCTGCTGTGCCTTGTGACCAGATGCAACCTTGTCTCCAACGACGATCGACGACGACGATGACGATGACGACGCCGTCTGAGACAGAGGAGAGGGTACCACATATCCACAATCGTTTTCCATCCTCGTGCCCACAGTTGTCATAACGTTCAACACATTTGCGGCGCCGCGGCCTTTCGTTGTCGTCAACGTAGCTTTCTGGTCCTCTTTGGCGCTGCCATAAAAGGATTTGTCACGTGCGAGCTTTTGTTAAAAATTCAACAATCATTGGCATAGCCACACAATCTCCATTGCAGTTTCTGCATTATGCATGTCCTACGCGGCATTCCTGTTCAGAGTTTTGTTTTTCTTTTCCGTTTTCTTTTTTATTTTGTTTTTGTGATAGGGAGACATTACAAGATGTTCCCGATCCCTCGCACAAATCATTGAAATTTATAATTAACTTCAAAAATGTGGAAAGGGATAAAATGACAGAGAAAGAGAGAGTGAGGAGAGAAGGTGGAGAGTGAAGGGAGATGGCATTTATGCACACGAACTGAAAGAAATGTTAGCTCACAATTGGAATAATAAACAAGAACCTAATGATGTCCTTACACAGGGCATTGTGTTACCATTCACAATTACCGTTACACTTTTAGATATACATATACACACACCCATACATATACAAGGACAAATAGACACATCGTCATCATGGCTAATTCATGACTTTTGAGGACACTTTGGCCAAACAATAGAAGGGAAAACCAAGACATTGGAATATTCACTTTGGAATTGATTATGCATGAGAGGGTGAACGTATCGAAGACAACAAATGTGTCTGCGTATGTCTGTGTGTGTGTGTGTGTGTGTATGTTTTCGTGCGTGTATGTGTTTGTTTGTGTTTTTGTCCTGGTTGTGGGCCAATCAATTGAAGAATCAATCAAAATGCAATAGGATTTGGCAATTGGTGAAAGCAATCAAAGGACAGAATTGAGGAAACAGTAAAATGAATTCCAAGGTGAACCAAAGAAATGACAGTAAAAAAGGCAATTTAACCATTTTTGGTTCTTTTGTTTTTTTTTTGTAATTCTCAACTATTAGAAACCGCAAATTTCGGTAAACTTTTAAACTTTGTTAAGTGCAATCCAAGCTACGCTCATGTACTCAAGTTAAGTTAACATTGACTGCTTCTTTCTGTGCGTCGCTCATTCGAAAATAAGCCTCATCCATTGTCTACTTACAGACGACTGTCCAGTGGAGAAAGATGGGGTACGAACTGGCATGACCCGGCCCGGTGCTATACTGTCCACCATGCCACACCAGGACAAACAAAAGTAACCAAACCAACAGACCGGCCAACCAACCAACCAACACCCCAAAAAACGAGACCATGCTTAAACAATCAAATGTCCAGCGAGGCGTGACGGTTCGGGCCGAAGGTGCATTTATTTGACGAGCAGACTTTTTGCATTTGCCACAGAAAATGCAAACAGTATATGAAAGAAGGATCTCGTCAAGGGATGTTTGCCCACGAGCCTCTACACTTTCAGTGCCTAGGCACCTGTGTTTGCACTTAAATCTAGCTATTTGTATCTCCGTGCCGCACGAAAGAACGGCAGAGACAAACACATGGGAATTCAATTTCGATTTTCGTACTCACCACATTGACAAAGTCCTGAAATGTTACATAGCCAGGACCTGTGGGTGTTTGGGCTTTCTTGGCCCTCTCTAGCAATAGGTCACGTTTATTCATAGGCACTTGGGATAGAAATTCTGGTGATTTTAAGGCAACCAGAAATTCTGAGACGGATATTTCGCCAAACCCCTCGGGATCAAACTGGAAATAAATTAGAAAATATATGTTTGGAATTCTATGGTGATAAAAATAATATTTCTTTGATTTTTCTACTTACCATATCAAATAGAAGCTTCCATTTCTAGACAAGATAGAGATGGAGTAATTAATTAGTTTAATTTATATGTTAATTAACTATTATATAAAAACTTACATCTCTTAGTAACTCCCTTCTCAGTTCAGCTTCATCGAAATCAGAGTTCAATGATGTGTGTTCCGTATCATAGCCAGCATCATTTGTGCACTGCTGTTAAATTATATTAAAAAGTCTTAACCAAATTGAAATCAATTGAATTTCAAAACTTACATAGCGCATCTGAGTATGCGATAAAGATATAGATGCTAAGGATCCAGCTATAGTAGATATGTGTTCAATGTCTGCCAAAGTTTCCTGTTGACTACTACCGCCGGCATTTTGTTGACTTATTGGTAATTCTAAGGCTCGTGAGCTCCCACGCTCCGAGCCGGGCCACATATTGTCTTGGGGCCGTAGTGTACTCAATATCTTTGTTCTCCAGTTTTATATTACAAATGGTAAAAATTTACGAAATATATTGATTTGGTCGTAGCTAATAAAAAATTTAATTATAATACCATTTATCAAATTAAATAACATATAGCATTTAATATTTAAAAGCTTAAATAGTCGTTAAACAAAAGGTCTGCCTTTTTATAAGTATTATATAGTTATTCATATAAGTAAGGATTTCAAAACATAATATATATAATATTATGGACAGCTTCTGTTTAAACTAACATTAATCATCTTAAACTTAGAATTTCTCAAAAATAAACTGAAATTGTTATATTTTTTAAAACATTGTCAAGCTTTCACTCGAGAGCTTTCATCAATTAAAAGCTTTTGTACCTCAAATCCCATACAACTACTGCACGTTTGGCCGTTAGTTTTGGTCGTGCTCGTTGCGTTGTCATGCGTGATTTTACTATTAGCTAGCAACGGGTTCAAATCACGCACAACCGAGTAGTCGGTTTTTTTCATTATTATTTAAAAAACATGTTCTCTAAATAGTTATATTATTATTTATATTGAGTTTGTTTTGCCCTATAGAACTTATTTGCTGCAATTTGTCGTTATTGGAATTGTTGCCAGATTTTGTGGGGCCAGAAGAAATATATAATCCGGTTAATCATAGGCTAATATAAAACGGTAATCAATACCTTAGTCTATTTCATGCCCGGCATACAGTTTTTTTTTATATATACACACTCCTTGAAGAAAGTGTATATTTATTTTGTCAGACAGTTTGTTTTTAGTTAAAGAAAGCAAATCCGAAAAGAATCGTAAGCCACTTGATGAGCTAAATGGGGTATTATTTGCTTATACCATTTGTTAACATATTATATATTTGCACATATATTAATAAAAACTTATCCGAATTATACCTTCCTGTAGTTGAAAAAACATCCAATTAATCTATTAACAATCGTTGTAACAATGAAAAAATAAAAATTTTCCTTTCCATGAATTCCAAATTTGGTTGTGCTCTAGCTTGATTAAATTTATATATATTATGTTTTGAATTAAGCTGAATTAAATGAATGAGTTCAAAGCAATTAACTAACTTCAGCTAACTCAAATTTTAACGTATTCTATAGTATCGACTTAACAATGATATCATGGTATGGATATTTCCCTTTTTTGAGTATAGATACATACATATATTGTGTAAATATAATTTAAATACATTTCGAGAAAGATTATATAATTTATTAATGAAGAATATTCAGCTAATTTTGTATTAAAATAAAACTCAAATTACTATCGCAACAATATCAAAAATTGTATCCTTTATTTTATCCAGGGTATGTGGATTTCCATAGCTTTGTAAAATAAAAAACCAAGGCAACCTTTTGTTTTGTGTTTTCCTGATGTTGATATGAAAGGTTATTGATCTCACAAGGAGAATAACAACAGTTTTCTGTTATTGGCAAGAAAACGGAGGGAAGAAAAAATAAAAACTACCTAAAAGATGGGCACGTTGCATTTTCTTGCTAATATGTTATTCATTCATGTATTTTGAAACTGCGCAGAATCCAATTTGTAAACTGTTGTTTAGCATTTAACATTCAAATTTCAGAAAAGTAAAGTAAAATATTCTTTAAAATTGCATTTCCTTTGGTTCAAAAACACATACACTGTTGTTCAACAACCTGCTATTTGGGGTGGGCGGTTGGTTTACATCACTGTTACAACAACCGGCATTTTGATTAGACGTAGAAAGGGGGAAATGAGTTAGTCCTTATAGTCTTTGGTAATAACACTTATTATGCTTAATAAACACTTTTACATGGTTTGTTTACCGTTGTTAAACTCTCCAAGAAACAAAAAACAAAAAAACAATACACCCACGCAACAACAAACAAACATCCGACCGGGCGTCAAAATGACAACTAACAGAAGAAGAGAAAAGCCCAAGACGAAACAATTCACAGAGTTAAAGAGAGAGTGAGAGAGGCCAAAAGTAAAAGGGGTTGCTAGGCAGGGTATTTTTGTGACACGTTTTTCAGAGCATTGGGCGGATGGCGAAGTCGTCAGATGGGGGGAGACTGGGGTAGTAAAATGGAGAGGATGTATGACCATTGCTCATGCGCTTTTCCCTTTATAGGCATTTCCCTTTACCAAAACACCGCACTCCTCCATGTCACACGCATCCCTTGTGTCATGCAATCTACTTGCCATCAAGCAACCCCATGAAAGGAGTCGTCTTGCATCTGGAGTAAGAACCAACAGAGTACCAATTACCGACTACCGCAATTTTTTGTTTTTAACATATAGATACATAGCTTTATCTTTATTCAAAAAAATGTACATAAACGAGCAGAAAATACGGATTCGGATACGGTCGTTGGCCCATTGCGATGCGATCTGTTTCATATGCTAGGAAAGAGGAGCGAATAAATATATAAATACATATACATATAATGGTATATATATATATATATATATATATATATATATATATATATATATATATATATCTATATATGTATATATAAGGTATATAGATAGGTATATGTATATATAGTGTATATATATATATATATATATATCTATATATGTATATATAAGGTATATAGATAGGTATATGTATATATAGTGTAAGACACAGGCGTGATCTTTTTTTGGCGATCCAAATAAATGTATTGTATGCAGATGTATATGTAGGGGGTTTGAAGGGTAGAAAGGATGTCTAAAAATAATTATTTAATATATGCAAAGCAAAAAAAAATAGTTCTAAATATATATATATATGTGTATGTATATGTATATATATATTTACAGATAATCTTAATTCTAAGATACTCTATGACCTAAGGACATATATATATATATATATATAGAATAATAATCATTCCAAAACATGCAATGAAACAATCAATATATATATATATATGTATGGATCTATTTGCCGTTTACATATATTTAAATAGATCCATATACATATATATATATTTCAGAAAAAACAACTTTAATTGAACACAAGGCAAGCTTAAATCTAAGAAAGTCTAAACACTAGGAACAGATCGAACGTACACACAGATACATATATTTATATATGCATTAGATGTAGATATACGAAACTTCAGTTTTTTTTTTTTGTTTTGTTGTGTTTTTTCATCAAGTGATTATATATTTTTATGGATCTCTCGACTGCACTCACTAATTCACTTGTCGTTTCTTTTTCTGTTCATTTCCTTTCCATTTTAACAATATTTACATTTCGAGAGTTAAAAAAAAAGAGTTTAAAGTGCTTGCTTACAACATTATAATATATATATATATGTGTATATAACTTTAGTCTTATTATAATATAAGGATATATATCTTATCTTTCTTTTCAACTTCTCGTTTTTCAAACTAAACATAAAACTAAGATAGATTCATCTTAAACAATCAGAATAACACTTGCACTTGCCTTAAAAACAAAGAAATAATGACGGGCGGGGCGTGGTGAAAGGGACAATTACAACAAATTTTTATTACATATATATGTATATATATATATATATATATATATATGTGATAAATATCTATATCTATATATATATATATACATATATATATTACGCGTATATATATATATATTTATATATATATATATATATAAATAACCTAAGGATTTCTCAGTTTAACCCTCAATCATACGCTCGGCACCCGAATCACACTGCTCGATAACCATACGGGCGATTCGTTTAATCTCACAATAAGGACTCTCATGCTCAATTAGCTCATTTAGGATCTGTATTCCATTTTCCTGCTCTACCAATTGGCAATATTTTTCCGGATAAACCTAACAAAGAATTGGGATGAGAATTTAGAATGAGTATTTAATTTTTTTTTCTATAACTTAACTCACCTGTGTCAGATTGGCTAGTGCCCAAACGGCCCAGTGCTGGCATTGGGGCGTCTCATAGCAGCGTACTAGACTCAATATTGGCTCAAAACTGCGATAGTTGATATTCCGTTCGGATTTGATATTCCAGCGCTGTATGGCGGCCACCATGCGATCCAACACATGCTCCCTGGTGGGTGTTTTAATTGTCCAGGCCTCAGCACCATCAGATGCAATGTGCGCCAGCACTCCAGCCGCATTGTAGCTGACCTGGAAGCGCAGGTTAGCATGGTTAACATTGCCATTGGCTAATCTCCTTCCACATCCACCCACCTCGATGCCGTCACTCAATGAGTCTAGCAGACGGGCAAAGACCTTTATGAACTCTTGTGTCATCAATTTAGGGCGAAGCCATTTTACTTCAGCTACATTGCCAAGCAGACCCATCATATTCCTTAACAGCTCATCACGTTCGGGAAATGTCTGCAATAGGGGAAAACGCGCCAATTCAATGGAAATGATTTGTGGTATTAAAGTAGTTTATCTATATATAATGTATATAGTCATTGATCGTCTTTCTCACATTTAAACACTTAAGGAAATACTCCATGCCACGTCCATCAAGAAATCTCTTACAATTAATAGCAGTCTCATCAGTTACATTCCACATGGTTGACCATGCCACCTCCATAACATCATCAAAAACAGAGCGGGTCAATCGATCCTTGATCAATGTGAGCATGGTCTATATATTAAAAAACAAAATTGATTTTAAATGTATTAAACATAAGAAATAATAGATGTATCTATATATAAAATTTTAAAACTTACACTAACTACTCCCAATTCACCCAAGAAGAGTTTCTGTCGTCCATCCACTTGACAGGCCAAGGTATTTAGCAAATAGATGGCTATGCGCTGAACAAAACCCTCTTGTTCGGTCTTGGACACACCATGCAACAAAATTTTGATGAGCCGCTCATATTCAAAGAGCTAAAAATAAAATTTATTTGATATCGATTAATGCATAGCTTATAGCTCTTTCTCTCCTTTTTCTTTATGGCTCGCTCGCTTTCATGCTTACCACATCGACGGGCATATGGAACTGGGTGAGAGTGAGGTAACCATTTCTAAGCATAGTGTCATCAGTGAGATGCATTTCCATGCCATTGAGCAGGGTGCGAATAATGTGATTACGCAACAAAGTGCCAAATTTAGAACGATCTCTGCCTTTGACAATATAGAAAAGTGTAGCGCTGCGTCAAAGCAAGATTGACGGATAAGGTTAGATAAGTTGCTGCTGTTGGTGATTACTGAGAACTCACCTGCCAGATATTTGCATATGCTTGAATTTGAGATGCCTGTCCATAGCAGAAAGCACAACATCTAATGCTGTGTGTATATCCTTGCAATTCTCAAATCGAAACAGATGATATAAGTCATTGAGCACCTATAATATAAATATAAATTAATTGTTTCTATATAACTACGTCAGTTAAGAATAACACTCACTCTTGTCAATAGAACTGGCCTATCATGATAGTAACGGGCTGCAGTTAAAATCTGTTGCTCATTGGCATCCCCAGCCACCTCGAGTGCAGGTATATCATGACGTTTGCATGCCCAATGAGCTGTATGATAGAGTCCCAGAAATTGAAGTGGCCTTTGGGTACGGAAGGCTAATCCGGGTATATCTGTAAGAGCAAATTGTTGCTCTGTCTTGGTATTGACATTGCCAGACTCCTTGGTAGCTACGCCATTGCCAGCTAAATTCGTGCCAGAGATATCAAGATGTGTTAAATGGCGGAGATTATCCATTAGCATTTCCAATGTCTGATCGGGCAGATCATAGGTGCCATGACCATTTCCTGAACTTGAGATTGATATATCCAGAGTACACAATCGTCGCAGGCAGCAAATTGCATGCAACTGATTAGCAATTGGCCAAACATTGAATAGTATAAGTGTGTGCAGGTTCGGCAACATTACCAATGCCTCCAAACTGAAATTGGCTAGGACGCAGGAGGTCAAATCCAAATGACTTAAATCATGGAGATGAGCAAACTGCAACCGATGATGCATAACCACACCATTGAGAACCAAACGACGCAGATGTGGACAAGTTAATTGAAAGTCAACCGGATCTTTCTCATTTGGTTCAGCATTCTGTAATAGATGCGAACCAATGCCCAACTCCAAAGAGCGCAAACTGTCACCATAGTGGGCCAAAAGATGATGTGAGCTAACTGTGATCTTATCACAATACCACATGGACAAAGCGAACAGTTTATGTCGCATCAGAGTCTCCAGACCTAAGATTGAATCAAGATATATATATTATAATATATATATAGTTGAAACTTTGGACTTACCTGCACTGCTAAGAGTGCTATTCCGTAAATTAACAATCTTCAATGATGTTCGTTTAGTGTCGTCAAATAAATTAACGACGCAATCATCTAGTGGTCTATTAAAACGCTGATAATTCTCCAAGAAACCATCACATATTTCATTGGGTAACACAATACCCGGACTTAACACACGATGTCCATATGCTGTACTGTCACTGATTATATCCAAATTGTTACACAATTTCTGATATGCAATCTCTTTTAACGTCAACGGCTCCTCATCCAAGGAGCCGTCCTCCATTAACCGCACCTTGCAGCTCATTTTTCTGTCTCTCTGTGTTCTTTGCGTCTGTGGCTCAATAATGTTGGCACTTCTCCCTTGACTTAACCGTTAATTCTACAACAAAATAAGAAATTAAACAAATTATTTATGAACGCCTTATTAAACCTAACTTAAAAAAAAAAAAAAAACAAATTAATTCAACAAGCTAGATTCAAAAGATAAAAGAATAATAAACATAACAAATTTCATCTATATTAGTCCAAGACGATGAGAACAATTTGAAATAAATTTCACAGGATATTTGATTTTAAAACTTTGAAATTATTTTTTAAAAAAGCTGAAGAATCCGTTTTTTTAAACAAATGGGTACAATTGGTAGGTGACCCCCCTAAATGATTTTATGTTCTCATAATCAAAAATACAAAATCAAAACAAAAACTAAATGTAAAAATCTATGTTATTTGTATAGTAAAACGCTTATCTCTAAATAAATCTGCAAGTCAGTACATTATCACCATCATATTCAATAGGAAATTGGAGTCTAATAAAAAATACATTGAAAATTGTATACACTTTTAGGCAATTAATTATCAATAAAACTTATTCTAGCTTAATTTTTCAAGAGTTTAAATTATATTTCATTAGTTTGGTAAATAATATTTTCAAATTTTTGCTCTTAGACGAATAATATATTGCTTGAATTTAATTTAATTGAATGAATCATTCATTTGACAATATTTTAAAGTAGTATTCAATATAGATAATAGATGACATTTAGTTATTCATAATGATTCATGTTGATGTCTCATTGATCAATTGATCAAGAATTAGTTGTGTTGGGATTAACACGCGAATGAATTTTAAATATTTTAAATTTGAAAAAGTAATCGAAAATTTTCATAGTAAAATTTAACATACATATTTCTGATTAGCATGAATAACTTACAATAATAAAACAGTTAAGTAAACGATTAAATGACAAACACATACATATTTAAGTATAATCAATCAACAATTAGAAGCAATTGGTATGATAACTTAACTCTATGATTATCAGTTAAAATGTACTGTGAAATGATATTGACTTATTTGATTGATATTATAGGTCAATAATTGAATAGTCAAGGTTATAAAAACACTGGGATAGTCAATCTCTCGGATTTTGTCTTATTAAAAGGGTCATAGAATTTGAGATATTACGTAATCAACAACAAAACAAATATGTAATAACAGTAACAAATTGTTTGTCTCACTGTTCCACTGCGTGTGTGTGTATGAGTTTGAGGGAGATGGATAGACAAATAGAGTGAAAGTGACAGGGACGGAACAGGGCAGCTGAAGTGAAAGGATAAAATCAAGAGCAAGTTTTGAATGTCAACACTAAACTTGAATAGATAGCACAAAACTCATAGAGCGAGAGAGGAGAGGATGGGGAGTTTGAGGCATGAAACATGTGGCACGACGAGGCATATGTGTAGCGTCATTTAAGTAAGTATGCGTGTATGTGTGAAAACAAATAAGCAAATCACTATGCAAAAAAAAAACGGAAGTAAACTTCAACTCGATCACTTAATTCATTAAAAAAAAAAAAATAAAAAACAAAAATACATTTGTGTAATGCCAGCAAATTATTATTTGTTGTATTTGCGTTTCGTGAGTGGGTGTAAGTTAAATGTGTTGTTGTTGTTGCTATTGCCGTTGGTGTTGTAGCGTTGCGTAGTTATTGAAAAAAGCGCGACAGAGCAACAGCGGCACACTGTCTGGCTTATCAACTTAAGGACAAGTCGGATCTGTCGGACCCGTCGTCCAATTCGACAGCTAGGTGGTTAATTGTAAATACATACATAGATAATGCTGATAGTGAAATCGTCGCATCAGCTGTGTGCGTGGGAGAGCAGCGCAGGTTTCAGTCCCATTGCACCGAATCGAATTAAAGCTATACATATATCCATAGTCCTTTTTGGACTTGTACCTGTTTTTTTGTTGTATCCTTGGCAGTAGCAGACTCTTATATCGTTTTTCCTGCCTCCTTCTAATCGTCTGCCACTGCAGGAATAAGAAATTTGTTGGTGATTTTTCTTTCTTTTCTCCTCTTTGTCCGTCGTCTTCTTCTTTTTTTGCTTATGATTTCTCCGTTCTATCTTGTTAATTTTCACAGTTGTTGTTATACACCAACAACCTGAAGATTTGCAGCTTTACACTATTGATCTTCTTGTATTTGTTTCTTAGCGATTTCACTCAATTATTATTGTGATTTTGAGTAACTTTTTTGCTTGCTATAACAATAATTTTTTTGTTATTTCTTTTATTCACTTTCAGTGTTGTCAAGAATAACCAGTGTTGAGCACTGTTGAATGGGCAATAGAGGGCGCAATGCTTTCACAAGCGTGTGTCAATCGGTTAAGAGAAATAGACAAACCAACTGTTAACCGCCAAAAGTTACGGTCGATTTTTGCAATGTTATGATGCAAATGTTAATTAACAGCGAGTCTGTTAACGAAAAATGTCTGACAGAATGTGTAAAATTTCGCCAATATGAGCATTTGCTTCCTTTGTTTGATAAAATCAACCACCGTATTTGACTTTATGGCATACACTTGGGTGGTAAATTCTGCTAATTTAAAAGTTCTAATTGGACTATTACTTTACAACTAGTAGGCTTACAGTCTCTACAAACAAAATTCGTACACTTTGTATGAAAAACTATATGGAAATATATCAGCTTGTCAGTAACACTCTCGACAGACACTAATAAAAACCAATAATCAAATATATACAAGAGGAGTAAAAATAAATGTTGTACCCACCGACTTAGGTATAACCCTGTAGTTCCTTGACTGTTAAATCAGTAAAAGTATTATAATTAGAGTTGGACGCGTGCCATGTTATTCATTGTGTTCGTGCAAGTCGTGTTTGGAGAATTCGACACGAGCCCATCATTAGTCAAAAATCTTTTTCCCTATTTTACTGATATAACCTATAATTTATATTATATATAGTAAACAGACATGAACAACCTATATAATACGCGATTATTTTGCTTCGTATAGCTTAAAAATGAACAAAATCTTTCATTTTAAAATTTATAAAAAAATAACCATTTATTTATAACTTGTTAATAATATAATAAAAAAAACAAGAAATTTTAATAACAAATAATTATTTTTTTACACATTTCTTCGACTCAAAAGTGTGCTGTTTGTACAAAATTTATACCGACTTTGTTCGAATGCTTGAATTTATTTTTCAGTAACAAAAAAACTTCAAATATAATTAATTATTTTTTGATTTATCGAGTTGTAAAATATAACTAACTATAACTATAAGTTTTTATTGATCAAATTAAAGTCGGTAAAAACAAATTTGTTGAGTCAAAATTCTATTTTCGATCGAAGTACCGTTCATGTAAGTCGGAAATGAAGTTGTAATACCG
The DNA here is from genome assembly GCA_037075365.1 of Drosophila emarginata. Lineage (NCBI taxonomy): Eukaryota > Metazoa > Arthropoda > Insecta > Diptera > Drosophilidae > Drosophila > Drosophila emarginata. The sequence continues at coordinate 8,130,860 of JBAMCD010000296.1, forward strand.
TAAAAGCAATAAAATTAAAACCACTTACTTATATTGGGAAACTTGAGTTCATCTTTATTATTTACTGTTAAATATAGCATTTTGAAATGATGTGTGAATGTGTGTGATTAGGAGGGAAACAGACAGTACGAGGTAAAAGTTCGTAAATTAATTAAAACCTTCTAATAACAATCAAATTACAATTGTGAATGCACATTCTTTTTTTATTTTTAGGTTCTATAAATAAATAAATTTGATTTGTTTAAAAAAAAAACAAAAGGTCAGAGGGGGAAGGGTATAGGAGTGCCCTAAAATGTACAATTTAACTTTTCGTTTTGTTTTTTGCTTTTGTTTTTGTTACAATTAATTGGTTGGTTGGTTGATTAACCCGACAAATCGCCCTGATCAAAGATACTTTGATCATACAGCTCGGCTATGACACGTCGTCCGCCAAAGAATCGTCCATGCAGGACTTCTTTACCGCGCATCGCCTCGGCTCCAGCGGAGAATTCGACAAAGATTTTTACAATAATCTCAGCTTCGTCGTCGTCCTCGTTCTCTGTTTGCTTTTCGTTAAAGATGATGACCCGACTGACAGTACCGAATTTACTGCACTCTTCTTGGATCTCCTCCTGAAGCGTCTCATCCACATCTTCGGGGCCGACCATATTGCGCAGGATGATGACACGTGAGTCCTGTGGCCTCATTAACCGCTGCATTACCAATTGGCGTGCACTTTGTCCCTTAATGGACATATTTTCCTGTTGCTGAAGGGTCTGAACGTCACCCTCATCCATTAGTTTCTTTTGCAATTCCTCCTGCTGTTTCTCATGGGCCTTCTTAATGTTCTCAGAGAGATTGGCAGCTGTGGCAGCGGCATTATTCGCCGCTGCGGAAAGGGTAACTGGAGCCACTGCTGCTCCTCCCCCATTGCTCGCTTCTACTACAGCAGCAGGGACCACACCGACCCCGGCAGCGACAGCAGCAGCAGCTGCCACGCTCGCCAAGGGAAGTGTGGGAGTGGCCAACAGGGCGGGCGGTGGCAATGTGGGAGCCACACTTTGGAGGGTAGGCAAACCAGTTGGAACTCCAAGCAAACTAGGAGCCACTGCTGTTGGCGCCTGGAATATACCTGGCGGAAGCAAAGCAGCAGGTGCAACCGGAACTGCGGGCACAGCCAATGCCGGATGAAGAGCAGCCGCTGTTGTGGCCGCACTAACCACTGGCATGGCACCCACTTTGGCAACCACAGCACCCGCTGCCATTCCCAGAGCTGGCGTATTCTGAGAGAGACCTAAAACTGCATTACTAGCCACAGCGTCCAATGCTTGAATCTTTGCTGTAGCGGCGGCGGCAGCTACAGCAGCAGCTGTCGGCATTGTGGAGTTGGTTGTGGGACACGCCAAGGCATTAGGCGGTGTAATAGATCGGCCCACCCTGAATAAATGAATGAAAGTTAAGTGTTCAGTGCAAATTGTCTATGATAGATTTAAAAGTACATTCTTACCTCAGCAACTGCCCACCTAGATCGAAGAGATTCATGCTGGCAATGGCTTCGTCCATGGCCTGCTTATTGGCATACTCAATGAATCCATAACCCTTGTGCGTGTGTAGACTCGTCCCTTGAGCCAGTTTGCAATAAAGAATTGGACCAAATGCTTCAAAGACACTTTTAATGTCCTCCTCGGATAAATCCGGATGTATAGAGGCGACATATATACGATTAAAAGATTTGGCCTCTTCCTGTACCTCATCAATAACTTGTTGAGCCTGTGGCATGTTACTGGGTCGTCCAACCTTAATATTCCTGCCACCCATCAGAGCGCCATTCATCTGTTCCAAAGCCAATTGAGCGCCTTCGGGTATTTCATACTCCACAAATGCGAAACCTTTGTGTTTCTGAGTAATTGGATCCCAGGACATATTAATAGACTTGATGGGACCAAATGGCGTGAATGCAGCACGAATAGTGTCTTCTTTGAGCTCAAATGAAATGCTGCCAACATAAACTCTACAAAAGAATGAGACAACACAAAAATGTTAAAAGGACATTGCAAATTGTTTCACAAAGGATTAGCATAAAAAATTTCAAGCTCAGATCTTATCAGCTAAATGGATGGCACAGGGAAGTGCTTCTGATAGACCACATTCAGTAACTCGAATTGCTGGTCATCAATAAAACTCTTCTTCACCAGAATTTTTTTTTATTTTGCATCACAACTTTGTTAAAATTACCACAAACAAAAGAAAATTGTCACTCACCTGCACATGAGAGCCAGAGCCTGTTGCCTTTGCACCTGAGTACGTTGAGTGGCCAATTGTTGCTGCTGATGGGCGAGGGTCTGTTTCATTAGGACCATTTTAATGCTTTGTTCCATGGCATATTTTTTAGCTTTGCTAACGAGATCATGTTGCTCCGATGTTAGCTTGGGTAATGCCCCACCCAATAATCCTAATAGGGCTGATCTTGTACCAGGACCGAATTTCACATCGCCCGTCTGCTTCAGATCGTACAGAGGCTGCGAAAGGTAGGGGGGAATTTTCGTGTCCGCTGACTTGCCTAGAATTGGGAATAGAGATTAGTCCAATTCATACGGTAGGATTAGTAGTCGTAGTAGTAGTAGTAGATTGATCATCATTATCATCTTTACTTTTGGTTTTTTCTTTTGCTTTTGTTTTTTCTTTTTTTTTTTTATTTGGGATTGAACTATGAAATTCGACTCTTTTTTTATTTTTGTTTTTTGTCTATGTTCCAAAGGCAACTCGTAGAGACAAGGCAAGGACACAGAAGGCACAATGGTGTCCTCCCATTAAAAGGTAGAGGATTTTTTATGGGTACGGTTTTTTTTTCTTTTTTTTTTTTGGAGATTCATGGCATTACATTTGGAAACGTGTTTTGTTTTTGTCTTTTTTCTCTGATATTTTATCACATTTTCTTTCTTTTTTTTTGCGTTATGTAAGACAAAAAAAAAAACTGCTCTGCCTGCAAGAAAGATAAAGACAAAAAAGAAGAAAAAAAAAAACAAAAGTAGAAAAAAAAATTTGTTTGTTAATTTGCTGGAGAAGATCTGGAACTTGGAGGAGGGGGATCGGCCACACACACGCACACGGCTCTGTTTTTGGATTCAATCATCATATCTCAATCGATGCTGTATTAATCAATCAATACATATATAATACATAAATATATATATATAAAGATAGATTTTTTTTCCGATATTATTTGTGTATTATATGACGATCTAATTATAATTTTCTTTTTTTCATTTTCTTTTCTCATTCGTTTTCAAGAATTGAAAGACTTTATTTCGGTTTGATATAGATTTATAGGATAGATAAAGGATCGATCACCTATATTTATAATGCAGGGGCCGATTCTGATATTTGGTTACTCTTTTTTTTTTTTTTTGTTTTGTTATTTCATTTAGGTTAAGGCTGGAAAAATGCAAGAACAAAAAAGAGAAAAGCACCCGTCAAATAAAACAATTAACGGATACAGCTTATTGGATAAAGATAAAATATATACACATATATATGTATGTATATGTATATATGGTAATAATAGTAAGTAGCGATTGTTGTTGTTATATAAATATACGTATATACATATATATATGTATATGTATAAAGAGTAGTAGAAGTAGTACGGATCTGGTGGGCAGGTGATTGGGTGGTGTGTGGTGGCATATATTGATTGATAATGTGCAGCAAAAGATGTTTTGTTATGTAGTAGATATATGTTTAAATATATATATATATATAGAGAGAGAGTATGTATATAGTATGTGGTAGCTCTATAGGTTTGCTTTTCTCGTTCAAAATCAAAGAAAAAAAAAAAAAAAAGGAAGGTATCCGCCGACAAATCGAAACCAAAGAACAAAATTTGTTAACTATTTTTTTTTGCATTTGTGGTATATATGTATATATATGAGTTGAAAATATTTGGAAAACTGGACAATTCGGTACAACCACTCGATATGCCATTCAATTTGATGGATTTTATCTCTAGTAGGTATAGTCTCTTTCAAATAAAATCGAGTGTTTCTCCGATGTGTTCAGTTTTCTGTGTGGCAAATATAGGTATATATAATTTGTTTTGATTTTGTTTGCTGTTGTTTTTTTTTTTTTTTTTTTTTTTTTTAAATTAGAAATTATAAACGACCTTATGTGCGTTTTCGATACGGGTTTTTTTCCATGAGTTGAAGTAGGGGAAGAGTTGAAGGGGGTCTCACACGCACACACACAACTTTTACATTTTGCTCATTTGTGATAAAAAAGAGAAAATAAAAAAAGAAAAACAAGACGCTGAAACGATAATAAGAGCAACAATATGTTTAAGTTTGGTTAAGTTTTCCGCCGAAGTAGTACCTTAATCATGTTTTGTGTATATAAATTTTAGTTTTTTTTTAATTCTTTTTTGTTTTTGTTTCTTTTATACATATTTGATTTAACATTTCTATTTTTTTTTGTCTAGCAATAATTTGTTCATATTGTAACTGATATCTACTGGAATAGGATGGATATGGCCTGGTTTTCGGGTTCTGAGTTGGTACAAAGGGACCATAAAACGTGAGACGAAGAGGTGTGTCTCCCTCACTCAATTTAAAAGTAAAATATCTACATATATCCACAATGGGTTAAGATACACAAAAATATATGATCGTGCAGATCAGAAATATATATATATATATATATATATAAATATGTATACATATGTATGTATTATATATATATTATATATATATATATATATATATATGTAAAGGGGTAGGGAGGAGGAGACAAGATTTGGTTATTCGCACAATAGCGGACAATATTTATGTAATTTTTGATCTTAGCTAACCTAATAGACACTAACAAATTGACAAACACTGTGCAATATGGATGATACAGATACATATATCGTATACTTTATGTTTATTACAAAATTTTCGTATATATAATTAAAAAAAACTTTAATAAATCTGGTCAAGGTTTACCGATCATGTTTCTACGATACAGTGGGTTCATTCCGTTAAATATGTATCAACAATAGTTTTTTTTATGATCAGTTTTTACTATAAAGTTTTAACTTAGAGGGTTCCATTAAGATTGCCAAATAAATTATACAATTTTTTGTATATTAAAACAAGACAAAAATATATAAAATACATTAGATTTTCAAGAGGGAATGGGAACACAGATTTCTCTCAGCATGTTGTTGTTTGTGATATTAATTGTTATTTAACAAGAATTCCAATTATTAAATTTAAGATTCAAAAGTATTGAATTAATTTTTAAAAGTATAGGCAACGCATAAAGCATGTCCAGCAGGTTCTATCAACTAGACAAAAAAAATCGTTTGGCGGACTCATTGCCCAACACTAGTCAAAAGTGTGACCGTAAATTGTCAATTAAATTTGCCAAAATTATGGAAAACTTTCTAACAAATATTCAAAGCATATCTAATCATTTTAAACTAAGGATTTGTGTATAATCATTAATTTATAGTGCAAAGATTCTAATACAAAATATCGTAAAAAAAAAAAAGCTATGGCTGCTGGTATTTGTGGAGCTTTGATCTAATTATATCAACTTTTATATTCAAATAAACTATTCAAGAGAGTGCATTATTTTAATCCTACATGACCTTTTGACCATATTGCAAATCTTTTGTAATAAACATAATGTTTCTATTGTACAGTGTTGTCTCATTTATGGTGGATAATAAATGTAATATATTGTTGTGAAACATATACAGGACCATTTTTAATAAAAGTCAGCTACTAGTAGTTGGCAAGCAGTCCACGAAGACGATGACCGACGACCCCGAATCTTAGTTGCTTGTGGTTAAGAAGAAGCGGATCGGTTTAAATGGCACACTAGTGGTTGGTGGTGGTACGCGTGTTGATGTTTCTTGGTTGGTTGCGTGGTTGGTTGGTTGGTAGTAGAGTAGAAGTAGTAGTAGTAGTAGTGATATTGAAGTAATCTAACTTGGCATCTCTCACACGATCTCAATAGCGAAAAAAGACTTAGTATATATATATATAAGGTTTTCGTTTCATTTTTTCTTGGCGGAACAAACTTAATGGAAAAAAAAACACTTACGAAAAAAAAGAATAGAAAAAAAGAGATATTTAGAGAAGAGAGAGAGAGAGAGAGAGAATAGTTATATATGCATTTTTGGATTAGTTCTTTCATGACGATGACGAGGACTCACTGATCTTACACAGAGTTTTGTTTTATGTTATAGTTTTTGTTTTGCATATCAGGCGTGCCCTAGTGTACAATCATTAGATATATACCAGTTTTTGTATATATATATATATATCTATATTTGGCAAGATTTTTGTAAACGTTTTGATTTTTGTTTTATTGTTTTTGCTTTTGATTTGGTTTTTTGCTTGTGTGTGTATCGATTCGTACAATTCGTAATATAGTTTTTAGTTCTCGATACTTGAGTCGTTTTCGGGGGGATATTTTTGGTATAGCTTTCTGACACTTGACATTCGATTCGAGTTATTGACTCTCACCTCACTCTTGAGTTCATCGTGCGTTTATGAAGTCTGCAATTACTTAAGCAGAACAAAAAGAAAAACCGATTATTTAATAGCGTCAGGAGGTGCTCTGCCCTTAAAAAAGATGCAACGAAGTAGAAGTAGTAGTAGTAGAGATAAAGAATAAGATGTGTTAACAAAAAATTTTTACAAAATACAATTTGTTCATTGTTTTCTATTTGATTTTTGTTTTGTTTCTTTTTTTTCCTGTCGATTGAGTGATTTTATATTTGTCAAATGAACTTATATACAAATACATATAGATAGATATATAATATATATATATATTATTTTAATATTCGATTCGTTTTCATTCCAACATACATACTTATGGCTTTAGACTAATATATAAAAGATACATTTATATATTGAATGCACACAGAAGGTATACATTTACATTCGTTTCGTAAATTTGTACGAAAAATTTAACCATCGATAAGAAACTCACCTGAATCGGAGCGCGATCGCTTTGTCACCGGCATATCATTGATTTCGCGCTGATCATCCGAACGTGGGGATCTCGAGGATCTGTCGTTGCTGCCCTGTAATTATTAAAGTATAGAAAAAATTATTAACTTTCGTTATATACATATAATAATAAAAATAATTATTCCACATTTATAAAATCATTGAAAATATTTAAATTAATAGATTAATTTTATACAAATGTATATTCTCCTTAATGGTAGACAGCATAGTCCATACTGTACTTATGCATATACTTACTATTTGAGATATGCATATAATTCTTGGTTATTGTTGGCTAAATCGGTCATCTTATGGGCGCGCGCTCTAATTGTACCGCTTGGCAAAACTTTACACTATACGGTAAATTTGTACATACACCCACATAAATCTAGGTGTGTGTATATATACATATGTATATGGCGCGTGGCTCACATGTATTATAGATACACACTCTTTACGGGCCTATGACGTTGTTCTCTGCCCTTCATCCACTGCATCCCTTGGACAAACCGGTCTCAAGGTCATCACCGTATAAACAGTAAAAGCCGTAACTTGTATTTAAGGCTATGAATTTTAGTTTCCTTTTTGTTTTTATGCCTTTGCTTCCACCCCCGCCTCCATATCTTTCGATTTCACCGTATAGAATTGCAGACCACGCCAAGCCACAGTAACAACACACACACACACACAAAAAAAAAAAAAGAAAATACATCTGTCCCAGAATTATTGGAAAAAGTAATCGTACTTACCATACTCTTTGCTCTCCAGAAATAATACTTGCAATCTTTTGTATATAGATCAAGACTGTGATACTTTGTTTTTGCTTTGCTTTAGAGTCCAAGTCTTTTATATTTTCTTTCTTTTTTTGCGAAAAAATTCGTCAAGCAATATTGCCAGATAATTAATTCGGTTGCTTGTGGCAACTCCGTTGGAAATCCAACAGTGCTACCAGAGTTAGATATGGAACACCAAATATGAGCTGGCTCAATTTGAGCTACGGGAAGTACAACAGACTGTAAGATAATCTTTAAGAATGTACCTGTTCGACCCAGCATGTGCTATAAATTGTGTTTTTGCTAATGATATGCGTGATACTTTACATATAATAAAAATAAAATAAATGTGCATTTTAGATAGTGTATTGTACATACCCATAGAGAAATATTGTAGACACTTGTCTCTCTTTTTTAAGATTTTTCGCTCTTTGAAAGTGTTCTCTTTTCTGCATTCGGCAGATCGCCGAATAGACTACTGCATGATGCATTAAGACAACCAGTCAGTCGTTATAAGAAAGTTTCCCTAAGCGTTAGTGCGCTTGCTAATTGAGAGTTAATCCTTGCAGGAATGTTTTATTTAAAACTTTGGTAAAGCGCGTCAATAAGACATGACAAAGATTTATTACATTTTTTTTATCTTTAAAGTCACCGAAAAAACTCTGTGTTTGCTGTTATCAAATGGCAGTTAAAATGTGATCAAGTGCAAATAGTTATTTTTAACCGGAAGTTGATTTACAACCAATCATTAATAAAATACAAATACAATTTTTTTGTTCTTTTAAATATGTTTTCGCAGGATTTTTACATACATCGTGTTATTAGTGCTGTCGTAAGAAAATTTCGTAATGTGGAAAATTTTTCGAAAATTCCCTTTTGAGGAATGTCTAAGACCGTAGACGGATAAGAATGATTCATCGTGATTCACCCAGAAAAGTGGAAAGTACAACTTAACTCTGATAAAATCATTTAAAGCTTTGGATCGAATATATAAATAAAAGTAAGTATTTCTGCTGTTTGTTTTATAATTCAAGATAAATTTTACTTACACATTTTGAATTATACATTCAAGGATATACATATGTATGTATGTACTAAGTATTTAAGTACTTTTCCCCATTTTATCTTCTTAAGGCTATAAATTAAATTCTAGCTTAGGTTTTTATTTACAATCAATCATGTATATATTTCTTTTTGTTGCTTTGGGGTTACTGTTCTTTAAGTACACAGGGGATGGAGCCGGAGGTGATGGGGCAAGTAGTGCCGGCTAATTAATATACATATTCAATTTTACTCCATTGAAGGCGTGGCAGTTTGTTGCACAACTATATATCAAGTATTTTGGAGGCCAGCGATGAAAAAAAATGTATAGGAACTACAATATGATGAAATTGCAATTAAAATTATTTACAACAGTTTTTAAATGTTATAAATCACAATTGGTTTTAGTTTTGTGCAACTTTCTCCCATCTTCCGCCTTCGTATTTAACTAATAAAAAAAAATAAGATGAATTATTCCAACATTCTTTGTATAATGATTTCATTTTTTAAAGCGTATGTGTCAGTTCGACATTCCCTTCATTTCATTTAAGCTGTTTCTTTTTTTTAACGAAACCTTAAAAAAAAAATTATTCTTTCATTTCAACTTTTTCTTGGTGTGTTTAAATTTGTTTGATATCAACTAATTTGTTGTGCTCTTTGAGCTAAAACCTTATCTACCTAAATCTGATGAAAGCCAAAATAAATTATTCATAAGTGAGACCAATTAATCCCAGCGAATTTAGCTTTAAGTACGAAACTGAATTAAAAATGAAAAGAAAGAATTAAACAAAAGTTTAAAACAAAATAAAAAGAAAACCGATAAAAAAAAAATATTAAGTAATTTTGGGTGAGTGTTAAGTGTGAATTCCGCTATTTGGCTGGCTGGTAGAGCTAGCGATGGCCCTGTGGGCGGCTAAACGGGATCGAGCCGGGTGGGCAGCAGCTTTTCTAAAGCTCGAATACCAATCCTCCACTCGACACCGACCTATCACAAGGGTTGCATTTGATAGATTTTCTTATTTTAAAAGGTTGTTGCAACCTTTCTCGCCTCAGTAGAGATCGTCTTCCATGTTGTGGATCAATATCTTCTTGTCCTCCTTGCAATTGGACTTGGCAAACGTTTGCTCCACCAGTTTGGGATCGAAACAGGGCTAAGGGGCGAATTGGGAGGAAACACAGATTAGATAAGATGTTTAATTACCGGCAATATTAAAAATGTGCAACTACATTTTACCAAAAAAATACTCTTTTTATTCGTTTCTGTGCATAAATTTTTCTTTACTTATTTATTATGTATAAAAACCCCTCTCCTTGTTTTTTTTTTCTTTTATTTAAATAAATAAATATATGTATATATGAAAATAGTCTTATCTAGGGTCAAACGATAATTATACACTAATACGTTTGAAAGTCTTTCTTATTTGTTTTTGTATTGTAAATCAGTCATGCTAAGATAAAGAAACGAGTATATAGAATTTATGGCATAAACTGAATGGGAAACGCTTTCATTATCAACCACCATTATAAAAACATATTCACATTCATGCTTCATTCATATTTTTACAGATCACAAATACTACTAGAACTAACCATTCAACCATATTTAATCAAATCGCATGGAAAACATTAAGTTAAACAATTTTCAAATAATAGTGCGTTTTATGAAACGGCTCGATCAAAGATAATGCAGCCTTTGCCGTAACTTAGAATTGATAATTGCTGTAATACCACCATGGGCAATCGGGACGAACGAAGAAAGTGATATAGAAAGTGCTATAAGAAATGTCTTTGATATTGCCGTGACTATAAAGTGAATGTTTACTTTCGGCAATTTAAATGCATTTGTAAACGAGTCTAATAATAAATAAAATATGAAGAATGACAAATGATTGTAAAATCTACAAGTCTAAAAATTTCAATAAATAAACTACAAAATTCAATGACTAAATATAAAAACATCAATGTCTAAATATAACAAAATGTGATGAACGACAATGGCAAAAATAACTATGTGATGCTATAGACACTCATGCCATTATATGGTTTCCTTACCGTCTCGCAGATATTCATATTGCAGCAATTTTCTATTGTAATTTCACACTGTTCTGTGGCCAATGGACGATTGGTCAATGGTGTATCACTGGATGAGTTGGTGCGTGCCTGTTTTCTTACAACAAATGTCTTTTTAATATGTGGACGCTTTGGTTTATACAAACGACGCAGGCCATGGATAATTAACGTAATTAAGAGAAGGGCTATCACTATTCCAGTCACAAGTGTTATGATAACACTACCAGTCCAAGTATTTGGTGTCAAACAGACCTCCAAATGCTGATACTGTGGTATGGCAATTAGATCTGCCGAATCTTTGGCTAATTGCTCACAACTGAGAAACAAAAAAAAAAAAAGAATTGTTTAAATATTGCATTATGTTTGATAGTTGATTGATTCACTTACATATCATGGCAGCCGAATGGTACGGAAATGTTTGTTTCATGCTTCAGCAGACGACAAAATAGGCCACAAATCTCCGTTGAGTTATGCTCACATCGTTCGCCACCAAAATTCGACGGACACCGGCAACTCGCTTCGCCAGTCAAATCATCTAGTTGACAATGGCCCCCATTTAGACAATAATCTAAGCATTTTTTGGACTCACAACGTTCGCCATAGACACCAGGCTGGCAATAGCATTTTGGAAAACCGGATTCAGAGATTTCACATGTGCCATGGACACAGAAATTGTGACACTTATTTGTTTCACAACGCGCCTCCTTAAAGCCGGCAAGACAATCGCATAAATTCGGTTTTGGATAAAATGTGCCACCGCCGAGACAATGATCACGCTGCAATTTATCCACTTGCTGATCCACTAGACTGCGTACTTTATTATTCTGTCGACTATCATCCAGACGCTGTTTAACCTTTTTAATCACACTGAAACAGTGGGGATCCTTCTGTAATTGATAGAAACCATTGCGTGCCACAATACCGCGAGCCTCTTCGGTTAAATTGATCTTACGTTCAAGAAGAGGCTCCACTGGATACGTTTCAAAATCGCCCACAGGCCAAATATCCGAATCATCTGTATCTATACCAGTAACTGTGGCTTCGGTTGTTGTTGTAGTTGTCGTTGTGGTAGTTTTAATTTCTGCATGCTTTGAATGACTCCACACTGATTTAGTTGTTCTGTCTGTCCAATAAATTGCATCTTTAGTTACTGCCAAATTTTGTGGCTCATGATTCTTATCTTTGAATATCACTTTATAATCGGAGCCATCCAATTTGGCACTCATTACGGCAAAGAAAATGCCCTTTAGATCATCAATCCAGAAAATGCGATCAGATGATTGATCAACTACAATACCACGAGGAGTATCAATATTCTTCTCGATAATCAACTCTCTACCACTGCCATCTAAATTAATACGTTCCACAGTTGGATGAGTAATATTGGAATTGGTCCAGTATAGTTTCCTACGACAAATATCAATGGCAACACCATATGGCAATCCTCCCTCATCACTCAAGTCAACTAGAACTTTTGGCTCTTTGATGACCGTTGTAACATCGATTGAGGCAAAAAATATCTGTTTTCGCCATAAATCTGACCAGAATATATTACGACTTAGTGGATCGTATGCAATTCCACCAATTGATTCATTGCCATAACGTTGAATTGTTTGCTCTGCCAGGTGATTCGATTGTCCCAAATTGCGCAATGAAAAAATGCTGCTATTTTGATGTTGCCCATCATTGAAATAGATACGTTCCTCGCTCTCATCAAACGTAAGCGCGGAGAGTTGATCAAATTCATGGGCAGCCGTATTCACCACATTCCAATTCTCATCCAGAAAGAGAATTTTAGTTTTAAGTGTAATGGCAAATTCTGCAAGTAAGAGTAAGTAACAAATAAAAATAGTGCACGCATTGCATTAGTTGGCAGTTTTTGATAAGATAACAAATAAATCATCACATTGTATTAGCCGATAAGTACTATAAAATTTTATTGCAAGACATTTACAACAAACGGAGAATACGGTTAAGATTGTGTGTCCGAAAAGAGGTTCATAGAGGTCATAAGTTCAGTGCCCACTTTTGTTTTATAGCAAGTTCTGAAACCCTATATATGTATATAGTCTATATATTTTTTATAACATTAAAGAGGAAATCAATTTCAATCAATGAAAGAAGACGGGCCATATCTCTTCCTATTGCGTTTATATGTTATGGTATGAATATATCATTAAGTTTTGCCAAATCTGGACCATACCAATTCTCCAATCAAGTTTCACCAATTGCGCTAATATTTATTAATAACGAATATTTATATTGAGTGAGAGCATAAATCAATTGCAATGCCGTTTTTGTATTTTTTTTTTAATTGATTATTTAATATTTGAAACATTCCTCTTTTTCTCCCCTCCTCCCAAGTTAGAACGCATATTTCACATAATCAGAAATGAAATGTGTTAAAAACAAAAAAAAACTGATAAGAATATAAATGAAATGTAGAAGTCATAAATATTGTATAGCCATATGTATAGGAAAACCTGAATGATTTTATAACTTAAAAACTATGCTTAGATATTGCATCAAAACAAAATAAAATCAATAGGGAAATTTAATTATTTTGAAAGTTTAATCACGATTCCATGATCATTTGAGTTATGTATGTACATATATAGAGAATTTGATAGTTGCCGTATGGGAAAACTAACCACTTGACTATACACTCCCGTATATACATAAATATATATTTTACGTTTGATTGATCGTAACCTTGAAACATAATGGTGGTTGTGGTAGTGGTGAGAGAGGGGGGCAAGTAAAGCTGAGCCCCCAGAGAGAAAAAAAAGAGAGCTGTGCGCAAAGAGATTCTGATAAGGCGAACGCAATATTTAGAAATGTACAAAGTTGAATCGGATTGTTTAAAAATAAAGCTTGTTTTAAAGCAGGCCCATCTACACAAATGGAGAAAGAAAACCTGTTGCCAAAATAAGAATAAAAACAAACAAAAACATCAATGCAGGCGTGGCAATTGTTTAATTAACAACAACTTAAAAAGCTTTCCTCACAGGTGAGCAAATAAACGCCAAATCAGCACGGAAATCCTGAAAAAAAAAATAAAACAGGTGGGGGGAATACTGTCAATACAGTTCCGCCACAAACCGAACCGATCAGAATTTTTGTAACTGAAGGACAAAAGGAGAAAGGTTTTTACTTTCACATATGGTGTTAAAATTAATTAAACGATCGTTGGCCCTATAGTTAGATCGGATCGAATAAAATGCCCTATAGAATTATTTTAGGTCAATAACATTGGTTTAACTTTTTGGTTGACGAGTTGCCAGTCAGATAATCCATTCAACCAAACTACCTAAAAAAATGTCTGAGACACTAAACGTAAAGTTGATATTGACTTTTTGTATGTGCGTGTTTTCTGTATATATGTATATATATATATGTATATGTATATAAATAAATATGCCATTGCTAGTTTGCTAATTATTAATGGTGGCAAAAACAAAACATAGCGTAGTGCAAACCTTTCCATAGTTGTTTACCTGACCTCCACGCTTCTGGTTTGAGGTCAACGATTTTATTAATGCAGAAATATATGTACATATGTATTTTGAATTGGAATCGTGTCTTTTTATTTGTCTTAAGTTCATTCACAAAAGAAAAACAAGAAATAATTATTGATTTATGTATGTATGTAACTACAATATATCAGCTCTTTTCTTTAAAATAATAGTAGATTTGTGTATCAATTAAAAAAATTTGAATAGTTTTATACATACATACATATACAGTTTAACCTCATCTTGGGTTTTTAAGTTATGTTTTAAATAATGCTTCTTTCTAGTCTTCTTTTCGAAACATGATGAAATTAACAAAATTTGGATGAAAGGACTCTTGAAAAACGGTTTCTCCAATTATGCAATCAGTCTGTCCGATTATAATCATTCATTATGTTTGCATGATTCATGATTCATTAAGTTATTTCCACAACGCGTCATTGAACTGTAGCTATTATCTAATAACCAATCGCTCGAGTTGCAGAAAATTCACATTCATATACATACATATGTACATACATATATAGTATAATATAGTATAGTATAGTATTTATATAGAACAGGTGGATTGACTGTAAAATTCTTTCAATGCACATGGAATTATCGCATTTAGACCGGGGCAAATGCACAAATCGAGTTAGACAAGTTTCCCGCCTGATAAATAATCCATAAAAAACAGATTGTAAATGTCAAACTCAATCTTGGAGTTTTCCGAATAAATTTATGCGTTAAACAAATAAATTTCCTGTTGTGGGAAAAAAGTTATACATATGCATATACATATGTATGCATGTATACAAATACAATTATATATTGCTTATGTTTCAATTAAAAGAATTGAAAACTGAGTAGAGTGAAGCAGTTGCAAAAAATGTAAATGTAAGCAGAGTTTTTTGAGAAAGAAGAAACCAAACAGAAGCCGGCAAAATTTGTGGCATACGTGACAAGACTCTTGTGTTTTATGGCGGCCTCTCTTAGGTTCATTCGGTGGTGGTGCAAGAATTGATGGGAAAGGTTACGTTGTTGGTATGGCGCGGGGGGTGTGCAAGGGAATAAACCTAAGTACCGCAAAACCCGGCCGCCACGTTTTGACTCTCGCACTCTTTTTTCTCTCTTGCTCCCTTTATCTTTCCATAATATGCTCTCACTTTATCGAATGGTATTTCTTCCACTCTAATGTTGGGAGAAAGTTTGTATGGTGCGTGTATATGTGTGGGTTATGCATATGTGTGTGTCAAATCAGAAGCAACCGTAATAGAAATCGGAGATTTGAGTTATGTATTTTTATTTATCATATTGTTATCTTTGCGACGTGTGCATTGATAAAATAAAGCAATAAGAAACGAGAAAAAAAGCGCGTAAAGGTCGGGGGATAACATAACTTATGTACATATGTGCTATAGTCAGCTGATAGCAATGTCCACCTGCTCACACCTACTCACACACGCACGTATACACCACCCATGTGTATATATGACCGCGAATATATACATACATACATATATGTGATTGCATAGCCAAAAAATAAATCGAGAAGAAACTTAACCATTTAAATTTTAAAATTATATAATACTCTTTCTTGGCAGCCAGTTAATGCGATTTGTCTAAGGGAAAGGGAAAGGTCGTTGTGGGCATATTGGAAACAGACAGAGAGCAGCCAATTTACATTATTTTTATTGTATAACTGCTTACCCCATTGCTGTTGTGTTCCTAGAGCCAAATGCGGTATTAAACAAACCGTTATAATTGCCAGTAACATTAATGAAGGCAATGTCATATTTTTATTTATTGGAAATAATTTTAAATAAATGTTAACTTAAAACTGCAAACTGATACGAAATGAAAAGCCGCGAAATTCCCGACTCGGAGTTCCAGAGTGTATTTATTCTGCTTTTGGTATTAAACCCACACTCGTAGGAATCAAGACCAAAACGTCCCGACAACTAAATAAGAACTGAATTTGATTTTTTGGAGTTTTCGATTCAGGGAAGTTTTTTCCCATGAGGTAGCAATCGATGGTGGTGAGAGCGCAACGATTGATAAATTGGAATCAAATCGATGGCAACCCCAGTTCTAGCTTTTAGTTTTGTTTCTTTTTAAATCTAGTATTTGAAAATGCAGACGTGAAGTGGAATGTACAAGAATGTATTGAACGATGGAATACGTCTTAGGTTTGGGGAAGTTTATTTTTTCTACAAATCGATGGTGGTGAGAAAACATCGATTTTTAAATTAAAATAATCAGCATTGATATGTTATCGATGGTCTTCCTAGTCCTAGCGGTGTTATTTGTTGTGCTTCTTTTTTTAATCTAGTATTTTTAAATTTAACTGTGAAGTGCAATGTACAAGAATGTACTAAAAGGTGGCCTACGTACTGCGAAACAAGCATGGAAATTTAGAAACGGTAATTACACAAGCTTTTAATACATAACTATGTGTTCTTTCCTTTTGGTTTTTGAAGCAGCAAAATCAGCTGTTTCATTTGGTATAATCATTTGCAAAGGAGCTTGGTCACACTACGCACGCGGAAGCAGCTGCCGTCTCTTTTTAGTCACAAATTCAAAGTGCAACAAAATCAAATGTTTGATAGTTAAATTCTGCGTTTCATTAGTATCAAATCAAAATAACCAAATAAATTCATTTTCTAGAATTCGGCAAACTAAATTTAGCTCAAGCGAACAGCGATTTCGAACAGCATTTGTGCGAAGGTGAGAGGAGAAAAGGTCCTGCTTCCTCTTTCCACTCCCTATACCCGCCCATTTAACGAATAACAACTGCAACAACAGCAATAATTGCAACAATATTTTACATTCAATTACCCTCATTTTTGTGGCTAATCAAATAAAAGTAATTTAAACATTTTCTTCACAGTTGCCCGACCCATCCAAAGCAGTTACCCCGCAACCAAATCCCAGCTACTAAGTAACAATAACAACCATAACTGGAACGACAACAACAACAACAGCGTTGCTAGCTCATATCGATATCTAACTGAACATTATCGCTCTCGCTCCTCCTCCTTTATCGCTGCTAACGACCCATTCCCGCTAGCTGCTGCTGCCTCTGCTGTTGCTACTACTGCGGCTTTGCCGCAATATTTTGATAAGCCATTTAACGCTCTTTTTCACCGAACAGAGACTTGCCATCTAAATAGCGTAATCTCGTCCAAGCAATTTGTGAAAGTACAAAAGCAATTCTATCGAGATTACTCTTCGGTATCACTGGGCGCTCCATTGAAGACAACTGACGCCCCCCTATTGGGTGATTTGTGCAATCAATATCGTACCATTTTGAGCCACACCTCGGCAGACGTGATACCATTATCAGGTGGACAACAGCAATCCCGTCAAGCTCACACCAATAATCAGCATCCGGACCAACTCATACATCAGAACGATAAGGAAAAGGGCAGCGGTTCAGTTGCTGCTGGTATGGCTCATAAATCGGAATTTAAACGCTTGCCCACCAACGTGGTGCCAAAGCATTATGAGCTTATGCTTCAGCCAGATCTGAAGGCTTTCACTTTTAAGGGCAAGACAATAGTGCAAATCCAAGTAAGTTCGCTTTCACTTTCCAACTCATACATAAATAATTGTGGGTATGTGTGTACAAGTCTTTTATTGTATGTGGTCGTAAATTTTAGCCTCTGACGTGTTCAAATATTATGCATATTTTTTTTTTGTTTACCTATGCAGAATAGGTGCATTCACTTTGGCCACAAGTATGCAGTATTGAAAAAATTAAGCATTTTTCTTTAAAGTTTTATCTAATTACATAGTCCAAAAACGCATTTAACTGGAATCAGAACCACTTGGATCGCTTATACAAACATATGTACATACATACATACATACATATGTATGTATGTATGTATGTACATATGTTTGTATAAGCGATCCAAGTGGTTCTGATTCCAGTTAAATGCGTTTTTGCCACTATAAAATTATTTACTTGGAAAATTAGTTTTGGAATACGGTCAAAGAATATTCGCGAAATCTAATTCATAATGAAAAAAGTTTTTTGTATAACACAGAAACGCTCAATTTTACCCAATTTGTGCTAATAATTTTACTTGGATAGTTAAAAATAATATTTAAAACATAGAGTGCAAGAGTATGCAAACTTGAGCAAACTTCTAAATTGCATGGTTTACTATTTTTTTTTTTTTTGCATTCTCCTTGTTAATTTTTTCTTTATACTGCAATTTGAATTGCGCACGTACACCCACACTCACCCACACATGAATATACATACATACATATGTACATATGTATGTATGTACATTTACTTGGTCTATCTCTTGGTTAAGGAAATGGTTTCTTTGTCGGAGAATGACAATCTCGTCGAATGACTGGCACTTATCGTACAAATCTATTTGGACGTACATTTATTTACTTATCTCTCTTCCTATCTTACTTATCCCCCTTAACACTTTTGTCGTTTATCCATTCAACTCTATATATAACGGTATATTTTGTTTACGTTTTGTTTTGCGTCAAATCAAATTAATTGAAATTATAATTTGGGTCGCACTTGGTGTACTCTAATAAAAATGATGGGAGTTGTTCATTCAATCTTCATTGATTCCGGTTTAAAATTTATTTTTGCTGATATTTATCTAAACTGAATTCATAAATTAATATTATTGCAATAGAACTGTAGCATTCTGCAGTCTCTATAAGTTGCTTGTCGAAACATTTCAAAATTTTTCAAGGGTATTTAAAGTTCGATATAGTCAAGCTTATGCATGGCTCCGTCTGGTTTTAGTATAAAAAGTTAATGAAAAACAAGTTTGGCGCTTTTAAGCCGGAAACAGGCCACTAAACCCGAAATTTCTATGACCTTGGGTTAACTGTTTATGGGATGTTCTTTATATTCTTTTTTTTATGGATAGGCCACTTTTCTCTGCCTTTCGCTTTCGTCGTTTTTTTTTTTATATAGACATACATATGTATGTATGTATGTATGTATGTATTATATAGACATGCATATGTATGTATGTATGTATATGTACATACATACATACATACATACATACATACATACATACATACATATTTATGTATGTATGTTTGGTGATAATACTTTTGACAAACGATCATTGACTTTGCTTTTGATGTACATAAGTTTTTTTTTCCTAAGAATACTTTTGTTTCTCTCACACGAAACAGGTCAAGGAGCCAACCTTAACTATCACTTTAAATGCCCTGGATATTAAAATCGATGAGGCGGAATTGCATTTTGAATGTTCAACAGTTAAACCGCAGCGGATTATTTACTCTACAGAGAATGAGACGGCGACTTTAGAATTTGAGCGGGAGATACATGCAGATACATCTGGTGTACTCCACATGTCCTTCACCGGGGAGCTCAATGACAAGATGAAGGGATTCTATCGGAGTAAATATTTTACAGCTAGCGGTGAGGAGCGTTATGCTGGTGTCACTCAATTTGAGGCCACCGATGCTCGACGCTGTTTCCCCTGCTGGGATGAGCCAGCCATTAAGGCAACATTCGATATAACGTTGGTAGTACCGCAGGATCGTGTTGCTTTATCCAATATGCCAGTGAAAAAAGAGGATACATTGCCCGGAGAGTTGCGCCGTGTGCGTTTTGATCGTACACCAATTATGTCTACATATCTGGTTGCTGTGGTTGTCGGGGAATATGATTTTGTGGAGGGCAAGTCAGACGATGGCGTTATTGTAAGAGTTTTCACGCCTGTCGGCAAGCGAGAGCAGGGACAATTTGCTCTGGATGTGGCTACCAAGGTGTTGCCATATTATAAAAGCTATTTCAATATTGCATATCCTTTACCAAAAATGGATCTTATTGCCATTTCGGACTTCTCTGCGGGTGCAATGGAGAACTGGGGTCTAGTCACCTATCGTGAAACCTTTGTGCTGGTGGATCCTAAAAATACATCGCTGATGCGTAAACAATCGATAGCCCTTACTGTGGGCCATGAAATTGCCCATCAGTGGTTTGGTAAGTAGAAATATTTTTTAGTGTTTCCTATTCAGTCGAATTATATCTTATTCCTTTTTTCTTTCAGGTAATCTTGTCACCATGGAATGGTGGACACATTTGTGGCTTAACGAAGGATATGCCTCATTTGTGGAGTTTTTGTGTGTACAGCATCTGTTTCCGGAGTACGATATTTGGACACAGTTTGTAACTGACATGTATACTCGGGCCCTTGAACTCGATTCACTAAAGAATTCGCATCCCATCGAGGTGCCTGTGGGCCATCCAGCGGAAATTGATGAAATCTTTGATGAAATTAGCTATAACAAGGGTGCTTCGGTAATTCGTATGCTTCACGATTATATTGGTGAGGATGATTTCCGCAAGGGCATGAATCTTTACCTGACCCGGCATCAGTACAGCAATACTTGTACCGAGGATTTGTGGCAGGCTCTACAAGAGGCAAGCTCCAAAAATGTGGCCGATGTGATGTCATCGTGGACCCAATATAAGGGATTCCCCGTAATCAATGTGACATCCGAACAGAAAGAGGACTCAAAGCGGGTACTCCGTCTCACCCAGCAGAAATTCACAGCTGATGGCTCGAATGCCGAGGAAGATTGTCTCTGGGTGGTGCCCATTACGGTGTCCACATCACGCAATCCGACCAAGATAGCCAAGACCTTCCTGCTGGACAAAAGCTCCATGGAAGTTGTACTCGATGGTGTGAGTGAAAATGATTGGATTAAAATAAATCCTGGTACTGTAGGCTATTATCGAACCTGCTACTCGAAAGAAATGCTAGAGCAACTGCTGCCGGCAGTTGAGAAAATGGAGCTACCACCATTGGACAGGCTTGGATTGATCGATGACATGTTTGCCATGGTTCAGGCAGGTCAGGCTAGCACTGCCGGAGTGCTTAAATTGGTGGACTCATATCGCAATGAAACTAATTATACTGTGTGGACAGCTATAACCAATTCGCTGACAAATCTTCATATACTGATCTCGCACACCGATCTCATGGGACATTTCCATCGATTTGGACGTAATCTATATGAGCCAGTGGCTACACGTCTTGGATGGGAACCTCACGATGGCGAGAATCATTTAGACACACTGTTACGCAGTCTAGTGCTCACTCGTCTCGTCTGCTTCCGCAGCAGTGACATCATTGAGGTGGCCAAACAACGTTTTCGTAGCCATGTAAATGGCACCAATCCTTTGCCAGCTGATCTGAGGACTGCGTGCTACAGGGCAGTGCTCCAGGATGGCGATGAGGAAATTTTTGAGGAAATGCTAAGTCTTTATCGTACAACGGATCTGCATGAGGAACAGGATCGCATATCACGTGCTCTAGGCTGCATTGGTGATGTAAAACTGTTGCGTCGCGTCATTGATTTTGCCATGTCCGTAAGTTATTTAATCTGAACAATGCTCATTTTGAATCTAATGCTAATTCCCAATGCTATGCTTTCCTGCCGTAGGGTGAAGTGCGTGCTCAAGACTCGGTGTTCGTCATTGTGGCCGTGGCAGTCAATCCTAAAGGTCGCGACATGGCTTGGGAATTCTTCAAGGAAAACAATAAGCTACTACTGGAACGTTACCAGGTATATTTGAATATCCAAATTATTAGTTGTCACTAAGTAATTGTTTCGTTTCTATTCAGGGCGGTTTCCTTTTAACACGCCTGATTAAATATTTAATCGAGAATTTTGCCTCCGAGGACAAGGCCATCGAAGTAGAGGAATTCTTTAAGAATAATCAAATACCTGGTTGCGATCGTACAGTTTGTCAGGCTGTCGAAACAATACGTCTAAATGCCGCTTGGTTGGCGCGCGATCGTGCCGAGCTGTCCAGATACCTGAAGAGCCAGTAGATATTGATGGTGGCCTACACATGGACCATACCAAAGCATTTAACTACAACTACCACAACAACAATAAATAAAAAAAAACCAACACACACAAAATCGACCAAAGTAGTCACAACCAAGAGCAAATACAGAAAACAAAACAAATATTAAGAAAAATGCGCCCCACATGAAGTGAGCCAAAATAGTTTAGAAATTATTAACAATTGGGCCCACATAACCCAAGCACAGCATTTAAGTATCAAACTTAGAAAAGAAGTTTGTATGGAAATGTGAATTATCCTTACAGAAGATGAGTTATATGTATGTGTTGAGTTTATTATGACTATATAAATAAATGCAATTTCTAGAAGGCGAAATTTATCAAAGAAACAAATTGTTATATATTTTACTTTTGATATTATCTCCTATTATCACTTCGATCTAACATCATCGTTGTTGTTAGTATAATTATTGTTGTATTCGAATTTAAGGGAATTACGCTTTAGCTCTCGACAATGTGCCCAAAACAGAGATAAACGTTGATCGCTATTCGAACAAAACTCACGAAAATCTTTCAACATTTTCAATTGAAACAATTCACCATCGGCGGAATTGTTAACAGTTTGCGCTTTCCACTTTTTGTTGGGTATCATATGATTCCAGGCCCACAAAAAGCCAACTTTCTTGGGTACATTTGTGTTGTTTGTATGCCCGTAGACGCACCGTGTAACATTTGCCTCCTGTAGAGTGGGTGATTCCACCGGATAGTTGTTGGTGGCACAGCTGCAAAGTTAAAGGCAAGAGAAAGAATGTCGATTGGCATGAAAAAATATTATTTTTTAAGATCTATACTAACCGTATTAGAGCAAACATATTGCCAGTACAATGAACATATTGATATTCCTTGGGCAACTGCTAAAGATTTAAATCAGTTATCTTTATGAAAGGATAAACTTTCAATACTAATACTCACGTCCTTGTTAAGGGAAAATTTTTTTTCCAGCACACAGGGTAGGAAACCGAATTTGGCTAAAATAGACTCTTGCAGGAATAACATACGATCTGATCGGCTCTCCTCGGGAAATTCTATAAACAGATATATCGTATATAAAAAATTAAATGATACTTATCATTTTACTTACCATCAAAAAGGCCAGCACCATCTAGCAAAAATGTTACACACAATGGAATGAATATGGGTCCTCTCAAGGGATCCGATTTCTTAGTAAATGGCTCAGCCATAGGATCAGCCGGCACAGAGACCAATTGATAGCCACAATGTATAGCTTTGCGCGACCAACCGCCAATCTGCAGAACATTTTTTAGTTAAAAAAAAAAAAGGCATAAAATACATTGTTGCTTTTTTACCATCTCTGATACTATGGGTCCAGACGATGTCACCCATTCGACAACAATTTCAAAAGCAAATCCCGGCTGCAGTACAGAATGATGCTTCACATGGCCCCATTCCATGCGTGTGACATCTATTTCTAAATGCGATTCGCGATAGACACGTTCTAATATTTCAAATATTTCAATTAATTCAAAAAAATGATTATTAAAGTGTAAGTTTTCATACTATTTTTGCTAGAATCAGTCCATGATTGAGGGGCAGGTGTATCTCTTAAGAAGTTGGGCACATGACTGGCAACAGGCTCATCATGCCAGAGATAACTACAACCCTGAAACTCAATCTCAAGCCATTCATTGACAAAGGCACTATAATCGTTAAGCGGAGGCATAAAATCTATTGGAAAATTAAAATTATTATTAACACCTGACTTATAAAATGAATGGATAACTTACCTTTGGCATTCTTATCTTGCTGCATCACATAGTAAAAAACAAATCCAGGTATAACTGGCTGATTTACATCACCCGAGGCATGACAAATCATGCGTTCCCTTGGAAAAGCGAAATCAAAGATTTGAGAGTAATTAATATATGTATGTATGTTAGTATAATAAATGCGCCACCTACTTGCGCATTGCCTCCAGCAATTCTAAGGGATTGCGACCACTGTCCAAGCGTGCTTTTAGCCACATTAACGCATCGTAGGAAATAAAAGTACAAGAGGGCAACGATGGAGTTTGCAGAAAATAACCCACACCTGTTACAGGATGTTTCATGGCCTCAAATATTTCGGTCAATGTGGCAGTTGGTGCAAATTTAATATCCACGGGAAAACTAAACAAAATTTATTAAATAAACTGATATTAAAAGAATCTAATGTTATATAGTATAGAAATGAGCTTACCCATCATCCTGATCGTCTCTGGTGACAGGAGCGGCGGCATCAGCGGGTGGCAGAATGCGGGAAATGCGATTATGATCCAGTTTGGGTCGAGCATTAATGCTGCCACGCGATAGAGAGAAGAATGCAAAAATAAAAATTAATATATTTTCCTATTATTATACCTATATATGAATAGGTTAGCCATAGCCAAAATGTTTATTTTTTTTTTTTTTGGGTAATAGTTATGTATAGTATATGTATAGAGGAAAATAGTACAAAGTTTTTAGCAAACCAATAGTTGTTGAGGAATTTCGGAAGTGTATTGGTTATGGTGAGGGGGGTCAAGGTGCAGAAGAAGTTAATTTAGATATACAGTTATGATAGATAAGCGTATACAGGACAAGCAAGTATATATGCTAAACACATATAAGTCTGCCTGTCCCGATCGCTGGAGTGGCACAAACCTTTGCTGCGGTGAGTTTAATTGATTATGATGCTTTTCAGTGATTCTAGGTGTGTCATGCTGCTGAAAGCCAAATACCAAATTAAGTTATAAAATTAAAAAAAAAAGAACAAAATAAAAAAAAATAAGAGTAACAACAATAAAACCAAACAAAGAACAAGAAACTATTACCCCAAATTCTTTTGGGATGCACAAATACAATTATAATAATAATATGAAATATAAAATTACATTAAAATCTATGTAATACTATATATGTATATATACATAGAGAGCAGCTTTGAACCATAAAAATAAAACAATTTAATGAGAAATCCAAGGTGCATACAACAAATATTGAAAAATAAAACCCCTTCTCCAAATCTTTGAATGCAAATCATTGCGAGCAGGGCGAGAGTTCGGATTTTCAGTCAAGTTATACTTTAACTTCTAAAATAATGGAATCATAGAACTTATGAAAAGAAGAATCTAATATATATATATATATATATATATATATATACATATACATATGTGTTTATATTTATGACGTGCAGGTTCTTTCAAGTATTATAATAATTTTTATATTCCTTACTGAAAGAATCTGCTTTCTTCTGCAATTGTAATTATTTAAAATGGATTACAATAGAATTTTTAAGACCTCCCTTTCGGGATCCTTTACTGGTCATTATTCCTTTGACATTAATACCGTAAGCACCTTGGAGCATTGCACTTAAGTCAAAATAAATTTGAAATAAATAAAATGTATTACAAATAACATATACATAAGTAGACAACCAATCTACGGCAGAGGAATAGCAGCCACCCCAAAAGCCTGACCTGGCCGTGCAGTGGATACATTTACAGATGCAAATCGAAGGTGGTATATGTATGGGTGTGTGTGTGTGTGTGTGGGGGAGGGAGGCTGTGAGTGTGTGTATATGTATGTGTTGATGGTAAAGTTATTAATTATCTGTATTTTTGGATACGATATAAAAACCTGGGTCGTTTCTCCGGCAGGCGATTACTGCCGACACGCTCACGAAATGGTGAGTTTGTCAATCCCTGGAGATAGTAGACACAGCAGCGGGCCAAATTGAATCGGTTCAAATTGAATTGGTTGACAGGGGTGGGGAGATATCGGGACAAAAACATTGAAGAAAGAGAAACATTGAATTTACAGAGCATGTTGACCAGTTTGGGTTTATCAATAATGAAACCAAAAACGTGCGCAAAAATAATCACAAGAAATTAAAAAAAATGAGTAGATAACAGTTAACATAAACAGAAAAGCGCAGATTTAAATAATTTAAATTGATATTGTTTTTGATTTTGTTTGCTTTTTTTTTTTTTTTTTTTAGTTTAGTTTAGATAACCTGATTAGGCTGTGGCCTGGATATAATGCTCGTACTGTGTCGTCGCTTGGTTAGGCTGTGAACGGTGGGGCTATCCTGCAAAAAGTGAGGCGAAAACTCGAATACACAATGAATAGGGTAAGAGGCAGTTAAGCGCCTAAACGGTAAGTAAGAACTAAACTGAAAAAACGTTGATTAACGGGATTATTTTTTAGGGGCAACATTTAAACAATTGAAGATAACATTTCACAAAACTACGTAGAAATTTTTTTTTTTAAATTTTAAAGCCATCTTTTCTTTTTGATTTCTTACGCGCGCTTTACGTCCAAATTGACGTTTCAATTTGCTGACACCCTCAATAAGACGGACAAAATCTTCAATCTGATCTCTGACATTATCCGGTGCCGCATCGGGAAAGATATCGCATCGTTGATAGTTGATCATTTTGTTGGTTATATTTGGTAGCAAATACATGCGATAACGCCAATACTTAAGACTCTAGAAAAACCAATAATTTAAATAAATTAGATAATTGAAATTTAAATATTGGACTTACCTCCATGAGGGGATAGTCAACATCGCCACGTGTACATATATACAAGTCCATATGATTCCAATTAAAGTTCTCCAACTTTTCTGTAGTAAAATTTACACCAGAAATCTCATAAGTCTCATGTTGTGGTGCATGGAAACGATATCGATAATCCACATTAATGGGAGGATATGGATGCCTGAAAATGGAAATAGAAGCCCGATTTACTTTAATGAATCTTCCTTCTGATTGTCTATTGGTATTATCACCTGGGTCGATAACCTGTTACCGTGATAACTGAACCACTTAACGAGATTTTGTGAAATATACGTCCAATGGAGAGCAGATATTCTTTGACAGTTTCACAGGGTGGCTTCACTGGTAACACTGTCGAAGTGGCTTGGAGCGTTGGCTGGCAACTGTTGACGACACTGGCATTACTGCTACCATTTGTGGGTACCTTCTCTTCAACAACAATTAGCTGAAAGCCCTGGGCCAGACGTTGTGAGACAATCTCTTTGCATACTTCCTCAGTGGATAGAGGTTTGCGATAGACAGCCCGACTTTTAGCATAATCCAAATTTACATCGTCCGGCAGCAATGTGTAATCCGAGATCACATAATCATTGTGCAGTGAACGTTTATCTGGAAAGTAATCCGTCGTTATCGGCAGACAGGCGGGTATTGTCAACGATTTCCAATCGACGCCTGAAATTATTTAAAAGCTATGAAAATATGCCAGTGGCACACTATGCGGTCAAGTGATCAGGTGAAGGTCACGTAGGTAGGCAAAAATAGAAAAAGCCAACGCCGATACGAGTATAAAATTAAGAAAAAAAAAAAAAATACAGATTCGCTTAAGCTAAGAAAAGAGACCAAATACGCCAAGTCTACGGGGAAAGTATAAAAGGGTTTTTGCTTTTGTTTGTAGATACATATGTTTTGTAGTATATAAATATGTATGTCTCCATCAGTAGTATGTTAGGCGAGAGGCGTGCGTATAGTGCAAGTGGGCGTGGCTAATATATAAATATATGTATGTATATAAAAATAAGCATGCTGTCATTACAAATTACAAAACGATAGGGAATCAACATGCTACCAACCACTGGGGGGGAGGTAAAGGAGGGCTTGCAAAATCCAAAATACCCAAACCACCAATCCAAAATGTGGTGCATGGAAATAGGTAGGTAGGGTGCGGGCATGTATACAATGTGAATGTACTAGTACTACTACATACATACATGAGTATTAATATTGGGGCATATTTTGTGAAAATGTGTGTGTAGGTGTAAGTGTAGGTGTGTGTGTGTTTGTGTATGTGGATGTATATGGATGGCTGTGAATATGTAATTACATGCATACTGTTGTAAGCGGGGGGTGGTAAGTGCAAAGCAATAATCTACAACCGGGAATTGCCCTTTCTTTTTCTACTCCTCTAACTCTGCACAGAATTTGTAATAATTTAATTTCTAGCAATATATATAAAACCAACCCCCTTGGATAATTTTTGATAAAGTTCTAATACTTGATGTAACTGAAAAAGGAAATCCAAATTCTTAAAAAAGAAAAAAACGAGACTGTTATCCTATTTGTGCTTCTAGAATAATATATTTATTTATATTTTTTCTTGTTTTATCTTTATAACAAAACCTAAATATAAACTTCTACAAATTTCTAAATTTATCTATAAAGATAATAGTTTTAATACTAAGCTGACATTGTCCCTCCATAGTTCTAAGTATTTCTGGGATCCTAGATAATACATCCTATATCCTTATATTATTTGGAGTGTGTTTGGGAGCGGTTCTTAAAAGCAAAGTTTTATATTCAAAAAGCCACTACATTTTTAGATAATTATCTACACTACTGATATTATATGTTTATGCTGGTATGTATGTATGTATATGTTTGTGTAGGTGTGTGTGTGTGTGTGTGTAGATGCATTGCTAATTTGCTTTATACAAAAGGTGTGAGAATTGTTGTTTGTCCAAACCTATGATGATTTTTCCTTTGCCGACCATCTCAGTGGGTGCCTCAAGCGGTGTGCTTCCAAAATTATGTTCGCTTTCAACAATCGGATTCAAATGTTTGCCCCCATTCGGGAATACTAAACCACATACGATGATATTTGTTTTAATTTTTTTTTTTTTTTTGGTGGGTAGAACGGTGGACCAGTAGTTATTGTGAATTTGGTTTTTGTGTTATATCCAATTTGGTTTCGTTGATATCGCAGAGGTTTTTATGGAGTAACGGAATATGGTGAATATATATATATTTCTTTTTTTTTTTTTTTGTATGTAATACATATATAGGTATATATTTATATAGATAAAGTTAATATAATTTCATATTCAATATCAAAATATCTTCAGTGTTAAAAAATGAGCTACTTCATATGCATTAGTTTTCATATCGATATCGGGAATGCTGTTAGTAGGAGAAGTCCTATACCGATATTCTACACCAGGTTTCAGTACGTATCTCAAATAAAAATCCAACAAGGCTCAATAAAATTCCCACTAAATAAAGATAAAAGGCCGGAGCTAATAGATTAAGGGCCAGCGGATGATCTTTGTATGACTCATCACTGAAAAAGTCATGAACATAGCCCATCTGACGGGCTCGTTGATATGCATTATTGAGCCAATGGAGGGCAATACCTGCCTGTTGGATTCGCAACTGAATGCGATGGAATGGATCCTTAAAGTGGGAATCAATTCGCAATTGATATTGATATGGAAATGTGCCATAGCAAAGATTGGACAGATAAAATTTCTTATACTTTAGATGGTGTTGTTGATGATTAACAAATTTCCATCGAATGGTACTAATCGGATATATGGTATTACCATCCATCTCAATTCGTTGATTATAAAATTCACTGGGCGATGTAAAATTAAAATGTTTCTGAAACTCTTTGACATGTCCAAAGGAATCAGTAATGGTACTAACATCACTGGGCAAAACAAGGATGCGATAGGGCAATTGAAACAGCTCTGTCAAAGTATTTGACGGTTTCCGTGTCAATGTCACTGTCAAAAATGACGTCAATTTGGTGGAATACAATTGAGAAATTACAAATATACCAAAGATCAGAATCAAACAGGTGACATAATTATGCAGAAATTTGCATAATGGCCAATTTGCATACGATGTAGTATGACTACCCGGTATACCAACCAAGGACCATAACTGTGAGTCCGGTTGCAAGCGACGTATGACAACAAAATGTATAAAAAACATAATCAGTAAAAGACTTATCCAAACGGGCCACTCAAATGGCAGAAAGGCATATAAACTTCTTGGTATTTGATTGTGTAGAGGTATCATAAAACATCTGGGAACCACGTGATAGGGATAAGAATAATCCACCAGAGTAGACGGTTCCAAAGTAGTGAACAAATGTGGACTAAGTTCCACACTATTTGATGCTATCAGGCCAATAAGCGCTGGCATATTTAGATTATTAGAACCATTTACAATTAATGGAAACAATTCCATAGATACATTTAAGTAATCCATTACCAGGTTGATAAATCCACCACCAGTGCCATCTAGTTGGTGATTGTACCAAAACGTAGCCGGTGCATCCAATTGAACAGGAACGCGCAGCTTATAACCCTTGAAGTTTTTTGGATTAGGCACTGGGAATAGCTTTTGGATATATAAAATATTCCTTAGTCGATATACACGCAATTCGGGATAGGGATCCATATGGTAGAATCGTTGCCGCCGACTTGAGTGACCCATTATAACTAATGCTGAACGGAATTGCCATAACCAGAGTTTCTTGAAAAACTCTTTTAAGGATGTTGAGGATTCCTCGCTCTTTAACAGAAATAATGTCTTGCTATAACGTCGTCCACGTGCTCTTTCAGCCTGCAATCGAATAACCGTGTCTTTTGTATTACGCCCAAATACCACATAGAGACTCTCCTCATCCAACAGAGTACTGAAATGTCCACCCGGTTGATCAGTGGCTGTTATTTGAGGCAACAGATAAAAATGCTGGCTCTGATTGCTTCTCAGCTCTCGATGAAGTTTATTGAGTTCCGTGCCAGTAATGGAATCCTTGCTATGAACTATGCTAATAGCCTGCATCTGATAAATACGGCCAATGTGGTTTAATAACTCAGCTAATTGAATTACTTGAGTATCTGCCAATAATACGGCCAATAATAGGAGTAACGTAAGTAACCACATTTCGCATGGAACAGCTAACTGGGAATGCTGTTCTACGAACTTGGTTTATTCAAAAACTTCCGAGACGATAAAAAATCTCGCCAAATTATATATTTGATTATATTTTAATTGGTCACTTACCTGTGGTAATTGCTGGCGTCCATTCTTGTTCCCCAGTGGCTCCCCAGAGATATGATTTGGCCTGGGTGGCCGTCAGATTGGGCACATTTGCCGGCGTGGCGTTCATCAGTGAGTTTTGTCGTTTTTTGAAAACTAAAAAATGAATGGTTCTATTATGGATAAGGTTATATATAAGGCTATAATGTTGACTTACAGTCTGATTTTTCTTCGGTAAACATAAAGCTTTGTGATGAATTTGTTCGGCTGATTAACGAATGATTTGACACCTGATCAAATTGTTCTCCCGATATGGATTCCATATATTCCTCTCTATCGTTATTGTTATTATTGTTGCCACTCTGTTGTTGTTGCTGTGATGAATAAGACCGTTGCTGTTGAAGTGGCTGTTGATGTTGTCTTTGGGTTGACTTCGCAGGCACCGCTTGATAATGATGCTGCTGAATAAGAACACCTGTTGGCCCTTTGGGGAAAATGTGCGTCCACCGTCGACGATTTGATGTCAACTTAATAGTCACATGCGAAGGATCAAATGGATTGATCAGAGCCCGACCAGGTCGTACAATTGGAGCTATGCTGACAATAGTTCGTCTCGAATTCTTTTCCGATGCCAATGATTCAGAAAGATTTGTATTCTCCGTCTAAATTTAGATAAGAATTAATGATTTAAAGTATAAATATCTTTAAATTGACTTACCAGAGCTGCTAGCATGCCAGAAGTACCGTGGTGTATATCCGGATCGGACATTTTGCGTCTCAAACTAGGTATTTTAGTGGGCGTTAGATTTTCCCAATCATTATTCCTAAACGCATATGTTTCAAAACTAGGCACTGATGTCTTTTTAGCTCTTACCACGCGTTGCAAAGAGCTGCCATAGATAAAACAAAATGGTTAAGTATACTCTTTAATATCAATAAAATTGTTTACTCACCAAGTACTCTGAGCTGGTAGAGGCTGAAAGATTTGTTCATCATACGCATCATAATCAAAGAGAGAATTATGTATATATTCTGATTGATTGCAACTGAGAAAATTATGCTCAGCATGTCCCTGATCATCGTGGTCTTCATTTAGACCCTGTTGGCTAACAAACAAGGGCAGCTTAATGCGTGGTATGAAACTGGAATAGGCAATCTTCTTATTGGTTGAATAGAAACTCAAATTAATCCAATGGGGCAAAGAGTAGTCATCGGCCGAGGTTAAAGTGGTGTCTTTGTTGTGGAATTTCAGTAAGGGAACAGCATGTAGAGGCTGTTCACCCACACAAACTAAATCGCTGCCTACACCATTATCGATAATCCTTTGCTTGGTGATATTGGTTAGTTCTCTGTCCACGGAAAATACACCCACACCTGGTGTTATAACCACCGACAATTGTCCAGTTCGATCAAATGTACGGTCCAGATAATGCTTCTCAAATGTGTTAAGAGATATATTAAGGACCTCCAGAAAATTACCCTGTGTGGCAGTAGAGTTTGTAGCTGGAGGTATTGTCATACCATCCCTTTCATGATAACGCAGCACCGTCTCCTGATAGGAGGTAAATAGCTTTCTCAATTGCCCAAGAACAGTGCACCAATCATCGTTGCGATCGTTTTGTATGGCCACTCGATAGAAATCCTCATAAAATCGTCCTTTATAATCCAATTGAAGACAATCTCGCATGTGCTCTGGAAACTCATCTAAACTTTTGGCCGCATAATAGGTACGGGAGAATAGAACAATTGTCACCTCGTGATTGCAGCCCAATTTTTTCCATTTTTGAAAGAGTTCAGTTAGAAAACCATTCACTGCTTTCTCAAAATATAAATCTCCGTGTATATCAAAATCCCACATCTCCGAAGACATTTGTAGAAATAGATAAACCATCGAAGTGCTACTACGAAATACAATTTTGGTATCCTCTGTGATGACACCACTAGCGACTCGTTCTCCTTGGGACCACATCTCATACACCTGACACCGAATCTGCAGATCATTGTAGTCAATCTTTTTGTTTAGATATACGCACGTATTTGTCTGCCATGGAAATTTAAGAAATAATATTCATTACAAGTTAAGTAATTATGTATTGACTACCCACCAGATAAGCTTTTAGGCGCCACATTTCTGAACGTCCCATGTACTGCTCTTTAAATGTTATCTCTATTGAGTCCAAGGCCACATCCGCTGGATTCACAATGCGCATCACTACATTCGAATATGGACGCATTTTAAAAGCATTGGCTATACCCGATTCGATGCTGATCACATCCCGGCCAGAACTGCCATTGAACTCTGTTATCTGCAGCAGCAAGTGGATGCCGTTCTCATCGTCGGGAGCATAGATCTCCACCACATCGCCTATCTTGGCTGTGGGATGCTCTTTCATCACCAAGTCTGTCTCTAAATTAATAAACAAAAATGCACAATTTTACAGTCCTTCCGTGAATTAAAAAATTTTTACTATGTATATCTTACCATAAGACTTGTTGAATCCCTTTGTGTGGGTGCTTAACTTATATAGTTTCATTGTGCCTAGAAATTTTATGAGCTACATTTGTATTTAAATGAATAAGATGTGTATGCTTATATTATCTACGCAATTTGCACAACTTTAACTTTTGTTATGATATCTTTGCGGGCTAGTGTTGGACAATGCAAGTTTGGCATACCGTTTACACGAAAATATCATAATCAGCTGTTGGTAAAAAAAAGTAGACATTCGGTGTAGTGCAGCCCCGTTACCGATAGCTTGAAAATAAACAACAGGTTTTGTTTCGTTATTGTGAGTTAAAATAAAATTTAAAGCAAATCCTCTCTAGAGTGCGCCAGCGAGGTGCTCAAAAATTACGATATTCGGAACATTTTATCGATAGATGGCCTACAAAAAAAAAACATTTAGCGAAAAGGACTTCTTCCCTTATTCATTTCACCATTGTTCCACCATTGTTCCAAGTATTTAATTTCTTTAACCGGAAAGCAAGGAACTTTTATTGCATTGGTTTGGATTCCTATAAAGTTGAGCGGTTGTGAGATTAAAAATGAGAATCAAATATTTGATGAAAAGAAAGATAAAATATATATGAAGAAGCTTTCCGACTAAAACACAATTAATGTTTGCTGAATTCCTATAAAGTTGTTCTACTTACATTCTTGAAAAAAAACATGGTTTTACTCTTCACTATATAAAAGGGAAATGATTATTTGGCGTTTCGCCTTTTGTCGTAATAATAACTGTCAGTTATTATGGTAAGATTTTCTCTGAAATACTCTATAGAGCGCGCCACAGATTTACTTACGATATACTATATTCGAATAATATAGACAGTTTACATATAAAATAGACAAAGTCCCTATCTTTTAAAGAAAGGACTTTAGTCAGGACTACCTACCATCCTTTACCGATTTTTTAGTTTAAAAAATCAAAGGTTTTGTTAAATAGGCAAATTGATATTATTTATATGTACATACATACATACATATGTTCTTTTTTAGCACAATAGTCGAACTGATTGAGGTTTGACTGCCTGTTTGTCTGTGTATAAAACCTAGAACCAAATTATCAGGTTATCAGTTTTTTAATATTACTGTTATATTAATGTATATAATTATAATATTAATGTTCCTACTAACATTAAGATAAAGTCGTTTAGGAAAAAACTAAAAATCTGAAATAAACTTAAAATATGTAACCGTAAGAAATTAATGTGAAACATAAATAAGTCAAATGATTTGGCAATGGTAAAATGCATCCAATAAGATTTTGAAACTCAAACAATAAAGTATTTAAAATAGGGCTAAATGGCTTCAGTCTGCTTAATCTGAAAATTGAGTAATATATAGATCATATATATGTACATACATACATATATATATAATTGCATACAGCACCAAAATCACCATTATTCAACAACCAAAGGAGAGCATTCGTTTGCCTTCATTTACTACCCCTAAGAAAATGTGCTGAATTCTGTGGAGGGGAATACTGTTAGTTAAGTTTCAAACCTATACGTACTACGTAGTCAATGGTTATATTAACCATCCCTGCGTTGATGTGCTGAATTCTGTTAAGGAAAGTACCGTTATTTTAAAACCTTTCTTTTAAACCATGACCTAACTGAACAATTATCATTAGTTTAAAAAAATAATTTCAGGGAAGAAAGTAATTGTAATTGGGTTGCATGTTTAGTTAGAATTCACTATTCGCATGGCTCAGAAGATAGCAGATAGTTTAAATTACGGTATATTAGAAAAATAAAAATATTATCATCATGGACATTGGCTTGAGTGTACGCTCAACACAGATCCTATGTTCATTGATTACAAACAATCTGTTGTTTTCTTCTCAATTATACATTCCTTTGCATTATGCTGTGTCTTTTGTTTTGACAGTATCTATTAAAGAAGTGAAATGTTATATAAAGTTGATGTACATATGTATGATTATTTATGTATATATTAATCATATTTATATTTATAAGTATATCTGTGTGTTGTAGTAATTTCTTTACCCCTGTAATGCCAATTCCTTTGCAGCCAACAGCTAAACCGATCGCATCAATTTCGGGTTTAAAGAAACATATTAATTGATAATAATAAGTTAATAGTAACAGTTATGTTAATATGCTGTTAACAATAAGAGTATCAGTTATGTTAACTAACACTGTTATGTTAACTAACACTGTTGTGTTAACTAACACTGTTCTGTTAACTAACATTATTATGTTAGATCTAACATTTCTGTTAAGCTAAACCACGATCATGTATGCAAGCAGCTGTCGTGCGAGCGGCAGTCCGAGTTTAAGTGTCGGGGCGATCGGTAGTAAGATTTTTGGCAACTCATCTTCTAGCAAAATTATTGTGAAAATCAAAAATATTTTTTTTCATTAAATATACATACATATGTTATCCCTAATATAATAAGAATTAAAAAAAATTTTGCAGATTTGATGAAAATTAAGTACAATCTTCCTGGACTTCTTTAAAATACAAATAAAATAAAAATAATCTCAGAATGACCAGATTTAATAGAGGTAAGTTTTCTTAAACAATATCAATCATTATTAAGCCACATATGTACATACAAATGTATGTCTACGAGTATCTGCATATAATATATGCATTTTATCTATTAATTATATTAATACATTTTTTCTTTCGCAGATCAGACCTTATTTTAACTAGATCTAAGTGGAATTAAAATAACAACAAAAAACATATATAGCAAACAAAACAAGTATCTATGGGAAATAAATGGGATTATTAGAATCAATGGAAGTATGCACGTTTAAGAAATTTTAAACCAAGGATACTCTTTTCTTTGAGACTTTCAATGGCAATGGAACAGTATCACCTAAAATTTCTGGTGAGTCTTGCAACAAAATTGGTAAGAACAATAACATTTTTCCTTATGAAAAAAAATATTCATTAATATTTACACTCTTTTTTCATTGCAGCAGCTACAGTCAAGTGAATGCAATAAAAATACAATAGCAACAACAATACCATAACATAAATGTAGGGGAAGGATATGTTAAATTCTTTTAGGACGGTTAGAAATGTTTTTTAACAGTACCTAATTTACCGTTATTTCATCGGTCAACGGAAGGAGATCCTTAAGTTGGAGTTCGATAAGCACTTTCAGTTCGGTTTGAGTTTTAGGTTTGTTAAGGGTTCGAATCAAAGTTGAATGGAGTAATGTAAGCAGTAGGATTTCTGTTCTCGTTGAAAGCGGTTTAAATTAGTTTTCATCGCGTGGCGGTTATATCGAGCATGTTAAGCAATTTCTATTGAATAAATAGTAAAAAGAAAGTATGTTTTGTTGTCAATTGAATGCTTAAGTATTTGAAAACACATGCGCTCAAAAATATATTACATTAATCATTCAATTTGCCTCTCAAACCGCCGAAGTAACGACGCAAACTAAAAGAAAATTAAATGAAATGCTTTTTTTTTTTGATTATTTTTTATCCTTTAAGTGCATTAAATTAGATAATTAGTTAAGAAAACATAATTAAAGTGAATGGCATTTTGAAATAATGAAATCATAACAAATTATATAAGAAATGTATATGATATAAAATCGGCGTTGTGAAATACTTGTGTGAAAAATTGTGATGAAACTAAAGCCGAATAATAAATAGGAAGATAAATTGTTCAAGTGCTGTGAAAATATAATTATACAATAATTTAGATCTTTTCCATTTCATGGTGTTTTGTTTTAATACCAAGCCCAAACTGAGTGAAACCAATAATAATTTTTTGTCGTTGAATACGTCAATATAGACAGATTGAAAAGAGCTCTGGGGGTATGACACCAAAACGTTGCATGGTCTCGTAAACTTGAACCGCAATTTTTAATACGTGCTTACGAAATATATTTGTAATATTCCCTTTCTAAGCAGTTTTCTAAATCAAAGATTAAGAGCGTTTTTTTTAGCTGATTTTGCTGTCATATTATTCGATTTTTGTCAGAAAATAACTGCATATCGATAAAAAAAATTATGAGCGTATTTCTGTTTTGACGGTTTACAGTTCTATTAGACAGGTTTTTTTTATACATACATTACTTTATCACTTACCAGCTATGTGAATAAACCTTGGCAAAATAACAAAAACATGCCGTGTCTTTCAGTCTTATTTCCTCCATATCAACACCCTGGCGCCCTTAATGAACAACGTTCTATTCGGTTCTTCTTAACTTAATATACGTTTTTGCATACATACATACATAAATATTTATTTCAAAAAATTGTATGAAGTAAATAGGTATGCAAATAAGAACAATATAATTCAAATACTGCATGAGTTATTCACTTATGTACTTTACGAGATTGGAAGCGAACGTGTTAAAAAATTTAAATAATCTTGGAGGGGTCTAGGACCAGGATGTTCAATTCGACTATTGGTGTTGTTTTTTTAATTTAATCTTGTTATTCTTTCTTCTTTTTTATTATATAATTTAAAATTCTGAAATAGTGAAAT
The DNA here is from genome assembly GCA_037075365.1 of Drosophila emarginata. NCBI lineage: Eukaryota > Metazoa > Arthropoda > Insecta > Diptera > Drosophilidae > Drosophila > Drosophila emarginata. Next base: position 8,168,917 of record JBAMCD010000296.1, read on the forward strand.
GCATCCTTTTGCAGTCTTTCTAATGGTTGTACTTAACCACTTTTGCATCTGTAAAAGAATTGAAGACAAAGATATTTCTAATATTGCAAAAGATAGGCGCAGCGATATATATTTAATTTCAAAATTATAAATTCTACAATTTTCATAAAACACTTGTTGAAGCTAAGTTGATTAAAAACTAAGGGAGGATTGTATAATTCAAAAAAATGAATCACATATATAATAATAAACGATCAAGATATTGAGAAAATTAAGTTTGTGGTAGAATAATATTGTTGAATTAGCTAAAAAAAAACTGATTTGTTTTTGTTGTTTGAGAATACAGAGATTGTTTTTAAAATTTTGCGCCATTTCGATCGTACTGGCAACTTTACTTTTACTTTCTAACTCCCCGCTCAGTGGCTCCATTAAATTTATCAAAGTAGTTGGCCACACTAACCGATCACGCACACAGTCACTACCCACACAAGTATAGACCATATGTGTGTTTGTTGAAGTCTTTGTTAAAAGCGGCTCAGCTTAGTGTTTAGTTTTTATAAAATAAAAGTTCGAATGTGTAAATAAAACTTCTGTTTAAATAGTGTATGTATAATTGTGGCTGGTGTTTAAATCTAAACTTCGTTTTGGTTTAAGAAGTGAACTCTGTATTCATCGTTGAGCAATTGCAATACAAATGTATGTGTTACACATACATAAGTGCACATGCAACGCAGTGGTTTTTTTTACTAGTATTCGTTAATACATATGTACATAACCATATGTATGTATAACAAATGCTCTGCTTCTAAGGCAGTTGTATTAATGTGCATTTATATATAAATAACATAATCCATGATCAATTATGTTCTTGTCTAAAGACATTATTCTCAGTGCATAATATCTTTTTATGTAAAACCAACACAATCAACGGTAAATAGTGCTATGACGAACAAAATGAACAGTCAAACAAATAGATAAGTCACCTTCCAAATGGAAATGAATACATTTTGGTCAAATGTTTGCAACTCCTCAATAGAATATATTTCAATAATAATATACATATACATATGTATGTATAAATATAGTTTTGATTCCCAAGCTAGCTTATTTTGTTTTAAAATTACCTTACTGATTTAACAGATAGCAATGCTTCCATAAAGAAAGGGCCAACATTGGTTTTAGTGTTTACATTTTTTTTCCCATCGTTGGCCAGAATGTATGAAACAATCAATTTAAAACTAGTTTTGACCCACCAAAATTTGTCTAGCTTCAATGGCGTTTATTTGTTTGGCTTTGTAATTTACAAAAATTCATAACTCTCAAGAAATATATCAATTAGGTACAAACAGTTTGAACATTTGTTTTTGATACATGTTAAATGTTTTTTTTTTGTGGGAACAATTCTCTCTTCAGGCCAACAGCCTCAGCTAACTTGGCCCACTGTGATCTTGTTTCGTTACCAAAACCATAAGACGCTAGTTTTCTATGCGTTAGTTTATTTATTGAATGATCTCCATAATTGATTTCACAATTCTGCGCAACAATGTTTTTTGCTGATTTAATCTATTGTTTACTTAAAAGACCATCAATAATAAACAATTTTCTTTGTCAAAGTAGTTCAATAGCTAAAAAAAGTATAGTTTACTAATAGTAATTTGACGATTCTTGGCAATCATATTTCTATTTGCTGCAATGTTTACATTTTCTGGACCTTCTAAAGAACTTGGAGTATTTATAAAAATTTTTTTTAGCTCAAGGTTGACGAAGAAGAATCACTATTTCAATTGAAACTTGTATTTTATGTGGAAGAATGCTCTTAAAATTTGTAATTTGTAACTAAATTACAAATTTTATTTTAATTCTAAAATCGCCTAACAAAATTTTGCATTGCTTTGATGAATAATTTTTAACGGTGAACTCACTAAAAATTAAATTTATTTTATTGGTATGATCTGAATCATGATTTCTTCCGTTTTGATTACGTATGAATGTTATTTTTTTTCTTCAATCAGTCGTTGCACTGCTTTAAATGTGTGCAAACAAAAAAGAAAAAAAACGAATTTACATAGACCGAGAAATATGAAAAGTCACATTTTTTTCTAATGAATCTGCCTCTTACATGTGCGTGCCTTTTATCTATTATTACCCACAATTTGAAATGGAATACACTTGGGGGAGATAGGTGCCACCAGGGCGTATTGAATTTGTGATTTTTTGTTCGCGACAGGAGAATGTTATTTAATTAAGAATTTGAGAATAAACTAGAGGCCAAGAAACAGTCGAGTCAGTGAATTTCTACTTTGGAAATCAACACAGCTGTCTGGATTACCAAGGTGCATAATCTGTCTCGATTACATTGAAAAAGATAGAATGATTACCAGAGTATATATCATTTATGAAAAATATTCCAAAGGGGGAAAAGTTATCTTTCATCTGGACAGAGCTAATTTATATTAAAACGTAGCTCTAAATGAGTTTTCTTATCACCCATGTACATTATTTATATGTTGAATTTAATTTAATAACTTTAAAAAAATTTTTAATAAATTTAAAAATTGTCGATTGAATACAGTAGGATTCCAATTATCCGAATCAATTGACGCCAGACTCGATCCGGATAATCAAAATTGACATAAAAAGTGATATATGTATGTACATATTTTGAGAAATAAAAAATCAGCCGAGATTTCATTTTACCTCACTTCACTCACTCACTCATTTTAAAATAATTAAAGTTTATTGAACATGATTAAATGTGTAACTTTATTGAAAAACAATTATTTTATTTTAACATTTCTGTTATAAAAAGCAGTCTTAATGTAGAAACTTGCTTCTGACAGCCATTTTTTAAAATATGGATAATTGGAATTGTACTGCATATTGTGGTTTTTCTGAGGTGAATCAATTTTTCAAAAATTGATTTTTATAAATCAGAATTAGCTGGATTAATCTACTACATCATACGATTCTCCTTTAAAGTTCTTGACAATTCTTAATTAAAGTCCTTATGTGGATTTTTATTATTTTTTCATTTTTATTGAGATGAAATAATGTTTATTATACATAAATTGGTATTATATAGATTGCCTTGACATGACCGATTACTTATTAGTCGCCCCTCGCATTTACTTGTAAACTGCGAGAATATGTAAACACATAAATATGTTTTGCAATTGAACAGTTATTTCAGTTATTGGTTGGTTGGGTTCGTTTCGACATCGGCTCAACGTTTGGATATTTTTTTTTTATTTTAGATATTTTACATGATACATTTTGTTTTTGTGAACTCTGAAAACAATGTGTATCCGAACATATAATTTTTACATGTTTGAATACGTAATTGTATTAATTTGATTATGTTTGTAACTATAACTGTATTCTTTTTATTTTCATGTATTTTTTTTTAGAACTGGATAATATGTGAAATAATAACAGTTAAAGTCTAACATGAAGATTAAACAATATGTTGCACATGTTAGAGGAAGTAAATATATGTTGTGGAAATGGATATTACTAACTTGTTATCTTTGTTTAACAAAGCATGTACATTCCAAAAACGATGAAAACAAACATGTAACAAACATTGACTATAAGCAACATAAACAATTGGATAACCATATTCGATTCAGCCATCATGTATATAATGTTACGATTCCTGAAAACAGTCTTGGAAAGACATATGCTAAGGGGATTTTGCATGAAAAATTGGCTGGACTACAAGTCGGCCTAAATTGCGATGTTAAGTATAGAATAATAAGTGGAGATAAGGATAAAGTATTTAAAGCTGAAGAGAAATTGGTTGGAAACTATGCCTTTTTAGCCATTCGAACGCGTACAAGCAATGTAGTGCTAAATAGAGAAAAAACTGAAGAATATACGTTAAGGATAAGGGCACTTGTAAATTATTTGGATGATAAAAATAGTTCCAGCTTTGAAGCGGATACAACGGTACATGTTCAAGTATTAGATCGTAATGATTTAAGTCCACTCTTCTATCCAACTGAATATGCAGTAACTGTCCCTGAAGATACACCAAAACATAAAAGCATATTAAAAGTTACGGCGGATGATGCTGATCTTGGCATCAATGGTGAAATCTACTACAGTTTTTTAATGGATAGCGAATACTTTGCTATCCATCCAACTACAGGAGATATAACATTATTGCAGCCACTTGAATATGCAGAGCATTCAAGTTTCGATCTAACAGTTTTAGCAAATGATCGAGGATCTTCTATTAATCAACAAAATCATCAAGCCAGTAAATCAAAAGTCCAAATATTGGTGAAACAGGTAAGAGCAAAATTAAATTAAATAAATATTTTAGTAATAATAATTTTTTATAATATTAAGTTATCCAAATCGTTTGGCTATATACCTGTGTATTATTTAATTATATTTTTATTTAAAGGTTAACTTTTATGCACCCGAAATTTATGCCACAACCTTTTCAAGTGTTACACCAACTTCCGATCCATTAATATATGGAATCGTTAAGGTAAACGACAAAGATATTGGAAAAAGTGCTATGATTAAAAGTTTGGAAATACTTGATGGTAATCCCGATGGAACGTTCCTTTTAAGACCAACAGAAACTAAAAATGAGTATTACATTGAGCTTAATAAATTCGCGCAGCTAAGCCAACAACATTTCATTTATAATTTAACTCTACGAGCGGAAGATCTTGGCACACCATCCAGATTTACCTATAAAACAGTTTCCATACAAATGAAACCAGAAATCAAACATGTCCCAATATTTACGCAAGAAATTTACGAGGTTTCTATACCAGAAACAGCCCCCATTAACATGCCAGTTATTAGATTAAAAGTAAGCGATCCTGATTTGGGAAAATATGCTCTAGTATATTTGGAAATTGTTGGTGGCAATGAAGGTGGCGAATTCCGTATAAACCCGGATTCGGGTATGCTATACACGAAGAAACAACTGGATGCCGAAAGAAAATCAATTTTTACATTGACAGTATCGGCGATCGATCAGGCAAATGTTGGTTCAAGAAAGCAATCGTCCGCAAAAGTCAAAATCAACATACAGGATATGAATGATAATGATCCAATATTTGAGAATATGAACAGAAATATAAGTATTAATGAGAATAATTTGTCTGGCTCATTTGTTGCAAAAGTGTCAGCCAAAGATAAGGATTCCGGCGAAAACGCATACATATCTTATAGTATTGCAAACCTGAACACAGTTCCATTCGAAATCGACCATTTTACAGGTATAATAAGGACAACAACCTTAATTGACTATGAAACAATGAGAAGGAATTATGCACTTATAATACGTGCATCCGATTGGGGATTGCCCTATAGAAGACAGACTGAAATAGAATTGTCTATTACTGTTAAGGATATTAACGATAATAGGCCACAATTTGAACGAATCAATTGTTATGGAAAGATAATTAAATCAGCGCCAATCGGATCAGACATATTTACGGTATCTGCAATTGATTTTGATAATGGTGACGTTATAGCATATCGATCGATTTCTGGGAATGAAGATGGTTGTTTTAACTTGGATCCAACAACTGGCACAATATCAATTGGCTGCGATTTAATGGATGTTGCAATTGATAATCGTGTTATCAAAATATCATCCACAGATGGGACCCATTTTTCAGATGAACTTACTATTAATATTAATTTAATTGACAATTTAAGCAAAGACTCGAATATTTTGCAAGGATTTGGTTCATTCGAATGCCGTGAGACTGGTGTTGCCCGAAGACTGGCTGAATCATTGGCACAAGCAGAAAAAAATAATATGAAAAGTGTGTCATTATCGGTTTTAAGTGACTTGACATTAACCCCAAGTCGATATGGTCAAAACATCCATAGACCCGAGTTCCTCAATTTTCCCCAGGAGCTATTTTTAAATGAAAGTACACAATTGGGTGAGACGGTGGCATGGATTGAGGCAAGAGATCGAGATTTAGGCTACAACGGCAAATTAGTTTTTGTAATATCCCATGGTGATGATGATTCTGTGTTTCGTATAGATCCTGATCTTGGAGAGCTTAAAATTATTGGATACTTAGATAGAGAACGGCAAAACGAATATGTATTAAACATAACAGTCTATGATCTTGGCTATCCAATGAAATCACAATCAAAAATGCTACCAATAACAATCATTGATGTAAATGATAATGCACCTGTTTTACAGAAATCATTAGCCACATTTCGCCTGACTGAAAGTGCACGAATCGGTACTATTATCTATTGTTTATATGCAACAGATGCTGACTCTGGTGTGAATGGAGATATAATATATGAGCTATCCGTTGATTGTGACGATTTTGTTGTCAATAAAACAACCGGCTGTATTTTATTGAATAAACCATTGGATCGTGAAAAACAAGATCGATATGCTTTACATATTATTGCAAAAGATGGCGGAACTCCAACTCTATCCTCGGAAGCACTTGTATACATTTTGGTTGATGATGTCAACGACAATGCTCCAGTATTTGGTGTGCAAGAGTATATATTTAAAGTACGTGAAGATCTACCCCGTGGTACAGTAATAGCCGTAATTGAGGCAATCGATCAAGATATTGGACCAAATGCAAATATCCTCTTTTCGCTAAAAGAAGACACACAAGATGAGGGTATCTTTCAAATTGATAAATATTCGGGAGCAATACGGACACAAGGATACTTGAATTATGAAAATCGTCAAGTTCATAATCTTGTTGTGAGTGCTATCGATGGCGGAAGTCCATCATTGACATCTGATATGCCAATTGTAATTGAGATAATTGATGTTAATGAAAATCGATTTGCTCCTGAATTCGATGACTTTGTATTTCAAGGAAAAATCAAAGAAAATAGACCAAAGGGTACCTTTGTCTTAAATGTAACTGCTCGCGATATGGATGAGATTGATATGAATGCCAAAATTACATACTCTATCACAGGTGGAGATGGACTTGGCATTTTTTCGGTCAATGATAAAGGTTTGTGTTAACCAAATAATGATCTATAAATTTGAAAATTAAAAACAATTCCCTTGTTCCAGGTTCAATACATTCTCTATCACAACTAGATGCTGAAACTAAGAACTTTTATTGGTTAACGCTATGCGCCCAGGATAACGCCATAGTTCCACTAAGCAATTGTGTTGAGGTGAGCAATATATATTTTAATTAATACAAGTTTAATATGTATTTAATTTTTTTGATTTTTTAGGTATACATAGAAGTTCAAAACGAAAACGACAATATACCCTTAACTAGTAAACCAGTCTATTATGTAAACGTAACAGAGGGAAGCTCTGAGAATATTGAAGTATTTAGGCTTACTGCAATTGATCCCGATATAGATGATACACAGTTTATTACATATAATATCATATCTGGAAATCTTGTTGGATATTTTGAGATCAATTCTTCAACAGGTAATTTCTATTCCAAACATTTAATCATATTTTTTAATGACATAAAATTGTAAGATAAGTCGAAGATTATGAATTATTCCTCAAACCAATTAAATGGTTTCAGTTATAAAATAAATAATTTTATAAATTATAAATATAATTTAAATAAGACTTTGAAGTTGAAATAATTACTTATTGTATTTGTTAATCGATTATTATTATTTTGTTTTTGATTTATTGTAGGAGTTCTGAAAACAACAGCACGAAAGCTAGACAGAGAAAATCAAGCTGAACATATTTTGGAGGTAAGTTTTCGAATAAATTTTAACTGAAAAGATATTATAAATATTATACATAAATAAACAATCTAGCTAATTGGTCTGACCCGAAGCAACATATAATAGCAGTAAATCGCTTTTACAGACACACAACATTCTCCATTTTTTTAAATTATTTGATTAATTTTTAGGTTGCTTTATCCGACAATGGCACCCCAACGTTATCCTCGAGTACGCGTGTTGTAGTTAACGTTTTGGATATTAACGATAATAGCCCAGAGTTTGATCAACGAACTTACAAAATACAGGTCCCTTCCACAGCCACGGCCAATGAATCAATATTTCAGGTAAGTTTTAAATCACTACTATGTATAAAGTTAATATTTGTTTTATTATTATTTTATGATTTAATTTTGGTAGGTTCACGCGATTGATATCGATGATGGGGAAAATGGACGTATTACATATTCCATTAAATCTGGTAAAGGGAAGAATAAGTTTCGTATTGACAGTGCAAGTGGACATATATTTATTATGAAATCGCTGGAGCCCGATTTTGAGTTTGAAATTAATATAAGAGCTGAAGATAATGGTATTCCAAAAAGAAGTCAAAACACTCGTGTCAATATTGTAGTCATTCCCATAAAATCAAATTCCCCAAATCCACCGATAATAGTCAAAAAATCAACTGATAATGTGGTCGATTTAACGGAAAACGATAAGCCTGGCTTTTTAGTAATGCAAATTTTAGCAATTGATGATGATAACGACCAGTTATGGTATAATATATCAGGTAAGAATATAACATTTGGTTTTTATACATTAATAAAAATAATATCTTAACTGTGGTTTCGTAGGTGGCAACGATGAAAACACTTTTTATATTTACCGAGACAATGGAAATATTCTTCTTTCAAAGCCTTTGGATTATGAGAAACAAACATGCTATAATTTAACAATCAGTGTAACCGACGGATCAAATACAGTTTACACTAATCTGTTTATCCAAGTAATTGATACGAACGACAATACACCCCAATTTACGAAAGATATATACCATGTGAATATATCGGAAAATATTGAAGAAGAGTCAATTATAATGCAACTTCATGCAACTGATAAAGATGAGGATAAAAAGTTATTTTATCATCTTCATGCTACACAGGATCCATCGTCTCTTGCATTGTTCCGCATTGATTCAATCAGTGGAAATGTTATAGTAACACAAAGGCTAGATTTTGAGAAGACTGCACAACATATACTTGTAGTTTTTGTAAAAGATCAAGGGACACCGGGCAAAAGGAACTACGCAAAGATAATTGTAAATGTTCATGATCATAATGATCATTATCCGGAGTTTACTGCAAAAATTATACAAAGTAAAGTGCCTGAAAGTGCTGCAATTGGCTCCAAACTAACTGAAGTTCTGGCCATTGACAGAGATAGTGGCCAAAACGCAGAGCTTCGTTACTCTATTATAACTGGTAACGTTGGAAGTGTGTTCTCAATCGATTCAACATTTGGCATCATAACATTAGCCGGCAAACTAAATATTAACAATGTTCAAGAATATATGCTTCAAATAAAGGCAGCAGATCAAGGCAATCCATCATTATCATCACAAATTCCAGTGCATATCATAGTAACAATGTCTGAAAACGATCCACCAAAATTCTTTCCCAATGCCATCGTACTAGAAATTTTTGAGAATTTGAGCATTGGGACATTTGTGACACAAGTAACAGCGCGATCCTCATCATCAGTTTTTTTCAATATTATTGCTGGCAATATAAACGACACCTTTCGAATTAACCCATCAACTGGAGTTATTGTTATCAATTCGAACATTGATTATGAAACAAACAAGTAATTATTAGTCAAAGATATGAATTGCCTTATTACTTTAACCTTGTTTAACTTCTAAATTATTACTTATTACCACTTTTTTAGATTTTTCAACTTGACTGTTCAAGGAACTAATATGGCTGCTGGCTCATCATCCCAAGATATAATAGTGCATGTCTTAGATGTTAATGATAATATTCCACGTTTCCTTCAAAATGAATATGTTGGAACCGTGTCAGAGTCTGCCAATGTGGGTTCCCGTGTCCAAAGAATGCATGATTCAAAAAATAGGTAAGTCTTAACTCTTTTAATGCTTACGTAGTGGTATTTATCCCAAACTCTTCATTTTAGTCATTTAACATTAAATGTGACTGATGCTGATGTTGGTTTGAATGGAATGGTACAATATATCATAAATGATGATTTGGCCAAGTCTATGTTTAAAATAGATCCAACGACAGGAACTGTTGAAACTTTACAGCAACTGGATTATGAAAAGGACTCCAGCTATTCATTTTATGTTACGGTAATTTACACACGAATCTTTCTTTAACTTTTGGAATATTTTAATTTAACTTAATAATTTAGGTTAGCGACATGGGCAAACCGAAACTGCATTCAACAACAAAAGCGCACGTTATTATACATGTTAGCAATGTCAACGATTGTCCCCCTATATTTGATGAAAGAGATCTCAATGTAACTTTATTCTTGCCAACGTTTGAAAATGTGTTTGTGGCCCATATCCATGCATTCGACGCTGATAATGATAGTATACGTTATGATATTGTCGATGGTAACGCTAAGGATGGTTTCCAAATTAACCAATTTACAGGCATTTTGACAACCAAGTAAGTAAAGGTTATTTATTATGTACATATTTTATTTAACGGTTATATCATATGATCTATTAAAAACATCCTACTTTAATGCTAATAAATAATTATCATACCACTTTCGTTTATAGAAATATTGAATCCATTCATGGTGATTTGACTCTGCGTATTCGTGCATCTGATGGAAAATTCTCGGCGATTCTACTTGTTAAAGTAAACATTGCATCCACAGCAGACACAAATTTTTTGTTTCAAAACGAAATTTATGAGTTTACAGCTGTTGAAAATAGCACAAAAGTTTCTACTTTAGGCATAGTCAATGTCATTGGAAATACATTAAATGAAAACGTTGAATATCGCATACTTAATCCAACAGATATGTTCGATATCGGAATAAGTTCGGGTGCTTTAAAAACCACTGGACTTATCTTTGATCGTGAAGTGCAAGATATGCACAAACTTTTTGTGGAAGCAAAGTCTTTATATTACGATGGAGTTGAGTTCAATTTTCGCAGGGCTGTCACAGCGATTCATGTTTCCATTCTGGATGTTAATGATAATTGTCCCATATTTGTGAATTTGCCATATTATGCCACTGTTTCAATTGATGATCAAAAGGGCACAGTTATAATGCATGTAAAGGCCATCGATTTGGATACTGGTGAAAATGGAGAAGTCCGTTATGAATTGAAAAAAGGCAATGGGGAACTATTTAAATTGGATAGAAAAAATGGAGAGCTTTCCATAAAACAGCACGTTGAAGGGCATAATCAGAATTATCAATTAATTGTTGCCGCATACGATGGAGCGATTAATCCATGTTCTTCGGAAGTCTCACTTAATGTAAAGGTAAGTTTAAAAATTAATAATTGCAAATTGTGTTTAAAAGCGAAATTTACAATACATAAGATAAATATAATAAAACTCTAATTAAATAAGTCATATAACAATGTTATTGGTATCCAGGTGATAGATCGATCAATGCCCATATTTGAAAAACAATTCTACGATGTCAGTGTTAAGGAAGACGTGGAAATATATTCGGTTTTGTCTGTGTCCATTGAAGCCCAAAGTCCATTAAGTAGAAAACTTATCTACACCATTTCATCCGATGATACGGATCCACATTTTGAAATAGATTACAACACAGGTATGTTAATTATTATTCATATTTAAATTTGTATTTAACATTATTTATTTTATATTTTCCTTTTGTTTTTAGGGTCAATCTATGTGGTTAGTGAGTTAAACTATGAAGAACAAACAAATCATGATATAACAATCCGAGCCACGGACAGTTTTTCCGGAATTTACGTAGAAGTTTTTCTCTCCGTTACCGTAATTGATGTAAATGATTGTTATCCAGAAATTGAAAGCGATATCTACAATATAACACTGCCGGAAAATACCCCATTTGCATCTCAAATATTAAAAATAAATGCGACAGATGCGGATACTGGTGCAAATGCTAAACTTTCATATTTTATTGAATCATTTAATGGCGAAAATGATTCAGAAATCTTCTATATTGATATTAATGAAGGACATCTTTATCTTAAGAAACCATTGGACTATGAACTAAAGAAATTTCATCACATTGTTATACATGTAAAGGATCACGGATCTCCACCATTGAGTTCCAGATGCAACATTTTCATTACAGGTAGATTTACATACAGATTCTAAGACTTCTAAGATCTGCAGTGACTTTTTGAGTTATAGTGTTTTCAGATTCGTATTTTTATATTTTATGATTTTATTAAATTATTCTTTTTATCTCAATATAGTGAAAGATTTGAATGACAACGCCCCCCGATTCATTGAGCCGTCGTTCTTCACCAAACTATCTGTGGCAGCTAAACGAGGACAATTTGTAGCATTACCCAAAGCATATGATAGTGATATATGTGATGCAAATAATTTGGAGTACAAGATTATTTATGGCAATGATCTGCAAACATACAGCATTGATAAATATCGCGGAATAATAACTCTTCAAAATATGTTGAATTTCACCGATAAAACGAATACAGTTTTAAATATTTCCGTGTCGGATGGAGTACATACCACATATGCCCGATTAAAAATTGTATTACTACCTGAAAATACAAAAAGTCCACAGTTTGAAAATTTTGCCTATGAGGCAACAATTTCGGAAAATTTGTTACATGGTCATAATATTATAACGGTATGTAGATATTCTTGCTTATAAACAGGTTCAATATTAAAAATCATATCTCTTTCAGGTGAAGGCTACTGATAGTGATATTGGCCAGTACTCCAGTCTCTATTATGAAATCGACTCTGAAGAAATGAAAAAGTATTTTGATATTAACCGTAGCACAGGTGTAATAACATCAAAAGTAACTTTCGATCGCGAACTGAGGGCGGAGTATAATATACTATTGAAAGTAACAGATGGCGGCAGTAAATTTGGTTTCTCAACCCTAAAAGTGCTAATAAATGATGTTAATGATAACAGTCCGTTTTTCTTTCTAAAAGAATACAAAATTGTTATTAGCTCTGAAACACAGCCGGATGAAACAATTCTCTCTGTAAGTAAATACTTTAAGGATTGTAACTTAATATTTATAAAAATTTAGGTACCCATAATTGTATGCTATATTTTGATATTTACAAGTGAAAATTAGGAATCAAAGGCATGCTTAAATTCTTTTATTTGATATGCCTCAAAAAAGAGAACATCTTTTTGTTGTATTTAAAATAATGATTATAATTATACTCTTTAAAATACCATTTTTTCCAGATAAAAGCAATGGATCATGATATAAAAAATAATGGTGATATTAAATATGAAATCGTTTATGGATCGAAAGATATTGCGTTGAAAGATGTTTTCGAAATTGAGGAAAATAGTGGCAACATTAAATTGAAAACAAATCTAAGGAAATATGAAGATCAAATGTTTCAATTTTTTGTACGCGCTTCCGATTGTGGTGAACCGAGTTTTCATAATGATATACCAGTTTCCATTGAAATGATAAGCCCAGATGTAGTTATTCCAACATTTGAAAAATCATCAATTATTTTAAAGATTATTGAATCAACATCGCCTGGAACCGTTCTCACCAAACTACAAATTTTTGGAAATTATTCATTTAAATTCTCCATATCGGCAGAGCAGGATAAATTTTATATATCTGATACTGGTGAATTGGTTTTGGAACAGACCTTAGACCGAGAGCAAAAAGAGTCGCATTTTTTAATTGTCGTGGCAGAAACAACAACAGTACCGATTCTATATGCCTATTCCGATGTGGTCATTCATGTTCGCGATGAAAATGATAACTATCCGCAATTCGATAGTTCATTTTACAGTGCCAGTGTGGCAGAGAATACCGACAATGTGGTGTCAATTGTAAAAATAACTGCTACAGATGCCGACAGTGGACCAAATGGAGATGTGCGATACTATTTTGAAAATGATTCAGAGAGTGTAAGCAACATTTTCGATATCGACATTTATACTGGTTGGATAACACTGCTAGCCTCACTGGACAGAGAACTGCGATCAGAGTATGACTTAAAAGTGGTTGCCACAGACAACGGCCATCCTAAGCATGATGCAAAAGTCCCAGTATCAATTAAAGTCGTCGATTGCAATGATAATGCGCAACAATTTAAATTGCCAATTAATAAAATTTCTGTGTCCGAAAATGCTTTGCCTGGAACTGTTTTGGATAACTTTTTGCTAATTGATCCTGATATTGAGAAACAAGAGATGAACTATTATATAATTGGTGGAGATAATCAATCTCAATTTCAAATTGGTAAAACCGGTGAATTGTTCATCACAAAACAATTAGATCGAGAGAATATATCATTCTACAACTTATCTCTTTTGGCCACCGATGGAAAATTTATTGCCGAGGCGAATGTTGAAATACAAGTAAAAGATATTAACGACAATTTACCTTACTGCCTAAGACCTCGATATCATATTAATATAAATGAATCAACTCCAGTCGGCACAATTTTAATCGAAGTTGCAGCAATTGATTTCGATTCAAATGATGATTTCAAGTTGCGTTATTATATATCTGGCAAAGGCTCCGATGATTTCACTATTGATAAAGAAAGGGGCAGTTTGAAAGTGGTTAAAGTTCTTGATCGAGAGATATGTCCAAAGTATAAGCTCGTTGCCCATGTACAGGATGGCAAAGAACTTGCACATGAATGCGTCTCTGAAATAATAATCACAATAACCGATGTAAATGACAATGCACCCATATTTTCGATGAATCAATATATGGTTAGTATACCAGAAGATGCACAACTACAGACATTAATAACTAAAGTTCATGCGACTGACAAGGATTTTGGCATAAACAGGAAAGTAAAATACTCATTGATGGGCCAAAATAATGATCACTTTGATATATCAAAATCATCTGGTATCATTCGGTTAGAAAAGAATCTTGATCGTGAAACCATTTCATTATTCAATTTAACCGTCAAAGCTGAGGACTATGGTGTGCCGAAATTATATTCCACTGCCAATTTATTGATCAACATTTTGGACATTAATGATAATCCGCCAGAGTTCAGTTTGAGGCTCTATATATGCCAAGTGCATGAAAATGCAACAATTGGTGTTGAAGTTTGCAAAGTATATGCCACCTCAAAAGATATTGGTGTGAATGCAGATATTCTTTATTATATTATGGGTGGAAATGAGCAGCATAAATTTACAATTGATTCAAAGACAGGTGCTTTAACGCTAAATGAATCGCTGGACTATGAGATGTCAAAATATTACTATCTTACCATACAAGCCATTGATCGGGGAACTCCACCACTTAGTAATATAGCCCATGTTAATATATCTGTTTTGGATGTTAATGACAATAGTCCCAAATTTGTTCAAGATATATATCGTGTTAGTGTAAACGAGGATATTTCATTAGATAAACAAATTGCCGTAGTTAAAGCCACCGATGAGGATGCCGATTCAAATGCTAAAGTACACTATAATATTAATGGAGGAGATAACTTAGGTCAATTTTCAATACATGAGATTAATGGAACAATATGCGTAGCCAGGCCATTAGATCGAGAAACAATATCCAAATATCATTTGGAGATACAAGCATGTGATGGTGGCATTCCACAACGTTGTGGCAGTGTTCAAATTATAATTGTTGTTTTGGACACAAATGATAATACACCACTTTTCTCCAGTCCGAATTACACAATTGTTCTTCAGGAAAACAGACCATTGGGCTATGTTCTTATCAACTTTGATGTATCAGATGCAGATGAACCACCCAATAGTACGCCATATACATTTGATATTCGATCAGGAAATGAGGGAGGACTGTTTCGTCTTGAACAAGATGGATCTTTAAGTACAGCATCGCGTTTCAATCATAAATTGCAAGATGAATTCTCAATTCAAATACGTGTATTTGATAATGGTACACCGCCTTTATATTCAGATACTTGGGTTCAAGTTAAAGTCATTGAAGAGAGTCAATATCCACCAATTGTTACGCCATTGGAGATCACAGTTAATTCACTTGAAGATGATTTTTCAGGAGCATTTATTGGCAAACTTCATGCATCAGATCAGGATAAATACGATGAGCTTACTTACAGTTTGGTAATCACTAAAGCAGAATATATTACATCAAAATTATTCAATATTACCAAAACAACAGGAAAAATCTATGCCATAACCAACCTTGATATTGGTCAATACAAATTAAATGTATCAGTCTCGGATGGTAAATTTACAGTATTCTCTACAGTCAAAGTGAATGTAGAACTAGTAACAATAGATATGGTTAAAGAGTCGGCTGTAATAAGATTCCACAAGGTATCCGCCTCCCAATTTTTGTTGAGTCACAGGAAAAGTTTTATGCGCTCCATTCGGGATATTATGCGTTGTCGGCAAAAGGATGTTATTTTAATTACTTTACAACCAGAAACATATAAACCAGATCAAAGACGCATTGCACGCTCAGTGGATACAAATTTAAATGTGGTATTTGCAGTACGTAAACAGCAAATAATACCCGATTCCGATGCATTTTTCACCAGCGACGAAATACGTCAAACACTTTTAAATAAGGAAATCGAAATTGAGAATGGCTCCAATTTGGTAATCGATGAAATTTTGCCAACCTTTTGCCAGATAAAACAAAATACGTGTGTTCATGGGAAGTGCAAGCAGATAATACGATTACTGAAAAATAATATTACAACTGTTTCGACTGATGTGATTAGTTTTGCAGCTCCATCCTATATATTGGCAAATAAATGTATTTGCAAAGCTGGCTATGATGGCAAAAACTGTAATGAATCGATAAATGCATGCTCATCAGAGCCCTGTTCGGCTGAAAAGAATTGTGTGCCATCAGAATCTGATCTTGGCTATCAGTGCGTATGTCCGAAAGGATATTCGGGGGCATTTTGTGAAATCAAATCATCAAAATGTATAAATGAAACTTGTGATGATAGCTCTCTAACTGCTGTTTCCTTTGGTGGAAAAAGCTATGCACATTACAAAATAAATAAGATTAAGGCAAAAAATACTTTAGAAAACGAATTCTCTTACTCGCTACAAATAAGGACTGTACAGCAGAGTGGCACATTGTTATATGCAAGCGGAAAGGTTGATTACAACATATTGGAAATAATAAATGGTGCGGTTCAATACAGGTTTGACCTTGGATCAGGCGAAGGCGTTATAAGCGTATCAAGCATTTATATCGCAGATGGCGAATGGCACACCATTATGCTGGAACGGACACTCAATAGTGCAAAAATCATTGTGGATAATAAACATGTCTCGCAGGGTAGTGCTCCAGGAGTTAATGGTATACTAAATATTCAATCGAATGATATCTTTGTTGGGGCCGAAGTTCGTCCGCATCCATCAATAATTGGCTATGAGGATATTCAACGAGGATTTGTTGGTTGTATGGCCAATATAAAGATAGCCATGGAATCCTTGCCATTATATATATCAGGAGGAAGCACTATTGCAGCATTGAAAAGATTCACAAACGTTGAGTTCAAATGCGATCCGGCAAATGTACTAGTCCATTTAGGAATTTGTGGGGCACAGCCCTGCATGAACAGTGGCATTTGCAAGGAGGTTGGAAAAGATAAATTCAAATGTATTTGCCATTCGCGTTTCTCTGGCAATATGTGCGAAATTGATTTAGATCCTTGCTCGTCGGCACCATGTCTATTTGGTGGCCGCTGCGACTATCAAGAGCCAAATAATTATACATGCACATGTCCCTTACATTTATCCGGAAAAAGGTGTGAATATGGCAAATTTTGTACACCAAATCCATGTAAAAATGGTGGAATTTGTGAGGAAGGCGATGGAGTATCACATTGTCTATGTCGAGGCTATACTGGGCCAAGTTGTGAAATTGATGTCAATGAATGTGAGAATCAGCCCTGTGGCAATGGTGCGACATGTATTAATGAAGCTGGAAGCTTCCGATGCATATGTCCATCATACCTAACAGGCGCAAGTTGCGGCGATCCACTGTACTCGAATTCCATTTCAACCAAACTGAAAAACTTTTCTCTTGAACATATAAGCGGTATTATATCTGGATTAACTATTGTCTTGGTTATCATCAGTATTGTACTCTGCTGTGTTGTTTTAAAGAGAAATTCATCTTCAAACACAAGAAGTCGAACTGGAAAAGCTAAGAATCAGAAATCCTATAAGGAAGCCAATCTGAATTCACTATTGGATAAGGATAAGTCGTGCAAAACGAATGCCAAAATAAGTAACTTGGAAGTGAATCAACGCCCAATTAGCTATACACCAGCTACAAATGATAACTTATTTTTAAATACCACCACATTTGTAAATAATTTGGATATTTTACGAAGTTATGGATCTGCTGGTGATGAGCTTGAAAATATACCATTTGAATATCAAAAAGTAAATCGAACCAATCAACATGTGAACATAAATGCTTGCAACTCAATCGATGGTGAGAATGCCAGCTATAAACAAGAGTGGACTGAACAGATGCATTTAAAAACATTTAGTGAAAATAAATTAAACAATGGTGAGTTACCAATATTAACAAAAAAAAAGAAGGAACTTTATTAATTGATATTTTTTTTGTTTAATGCTTTTAAATGCTGTTTATTTTCTCACTCACATTTCATTTGTTTTTAAAGCTATTTTATGGAGTTATATTAACAAATTTCGTACAACTACTGTGGTTATCTAATAATATCACATATCAAAAAAACAGATGAGCTATATGTATCTATATATGTAGATACCATAAAAGCCATCTATGCTATAGGAGTATTTAACATTTTCTGAATTAAGAGTGTAAAAGGGGGCTTAGCGAGTTAGCATACTAAATTGACCTTTTATACTTATAAAAGTGTTGAATTTTCTTCAGATATTCAAATTAATGGGGTCGGAAATATTTAATTTTAACAGTTTCGTTAGTCGTCAATCAGTCATTCGAGTCCTTGCACTTGCACTTTTAACGAAAACTAAATAATTGGTGTTGCATTTCAGATCTAAAAAAAGACTATGGGTCTCAAATGAGCCGCTTGTCGAATGGAAAACTGATTCAGGTTGCGATGCCAAATGTATGCCACTCGTCATCAAGTGCTAGTTTTGCTGATTATTCTGCATTAACTAATGGGCAATACCATTGGGACTGTTCCGACTGGGTTCGAAAAAGTCATAATCCGTTGCCGGATATAACCGAAGTTCCAGGAGCCGAGGTACCTGATTCATCAAGCTTCCACAGTAACGACAGTAACGAGTCAAAGTCAAAAAGAACTTTCTTCGTTCACAGTAAGTTTTATTATTTTAACACAAATCAAGTAAAAAAAAAATTTGATTGGAAAGGCTGTTTTGTTAAGATCTCGATATTGGAACCAGACAGAATAATCATTACTTAGCTAAGGATTGCAATTTACACATTATATATGTTCGACATTTGCAAAATACCGAAAGATAAAATCTAACACAAGGAGCACATTTGTTATATAGCCCAGACTTGTGATGGATTCCATCTTGATATCATTTATATTAAACTTTATTTGTATTATCACAGCACCATTGCTTACTTTTTGTGTAATTATTAGATGAACGTTTTAAATTTCTCGACTTAAAAAAAATGTAGCATGTCAAATGTTTATTTTATTATATCAGAAAATGTAAAAAAAAACAGTAGTTTCATGAAATATTCTTGACAATTAAAAAACTTAAAAAAATCTAAATATTTAATTGTTTAACAGGAGAAGTTGATCCAACCAGGGATATAGCCGCTCTAAATGAGGATATTGCATCCGAATATATGGACTCCGAAATAGAAAGCTGTATTCAACCATTTATGTTGCCGAACTCAAATAATCAATCTGTATCAAGACTGAGTTCTTTTAATAATAGCGAGAATGAAGACTACAAATCAAATACAGGTATGTCAATTTTGTTTTAATTTATAATAAATTATACATTGTGTTACTTTTTTTTTTAGGCAAAATATATTTACGACATCCCGACTCATATTTACCTGCAATCCATTTTCCAAGTGAAACGGAGGGTGAAAGCTCAATGAACGAAGGTCCAATTATGAAAAAAGATATTGGAAAAAGAAGAAAAAGTGGTAAGTGAACACGAAATCCAGATTTCTTGTAGATTAATAACGAAATTGATTATATTAATATATTTTTTTTAATTTGCAGAAACATCAGAGGAAGTGTATCTTTTTCCACGTCCTATCGGTGAAGTTGGCTCCAATAGCAATATTTCTGTTCGACTCTGTGAAATTGAAGATTCAGAATTAGAAGAGTTTTTACCGCAACAATGATAAATTGAATGACATTATGTAAATACAAGTTTTACAGAACGTATTTAATGTCTTAATATTAATTTTATAAGAACTGAAGACTAGAAATATATATTTACAATAAAAATGTTTTTACCATAATTTATAGTTCAAAGAATCATAAAAGCTTCTGTCACGGTATGTTAAATTTTTCGCAAATATCTATGTAGAACAGTTCACCAGTGTTCGAAATATTTAGTTGAAATTCATACAATTATACTTTGGCTGGCCTGCGGAATAAGTCAGAATAGAATTTCATATTCCATTTACTGAATCACTTATATTTTTACTATATTCTTATAGTTCCTGGAGAGCACAAAAATGAAATATGCCATTTCTTCTTCGTGATCTGTTATTCTAATTTTTCTCTTCTTATCTCAGGATAGGCACTTGGTCGTTAGCAGATCAATTTTTAATTAATTAATACCAATTAATATATTTATTTATAATACAACGAGAGTATACACAAAAAACGTATTTTTAATGTAAAATAATTTGTTTTTATTATAATCATTTATTTTTTTTCTTTTCCTTTGCCTTCTTTTTAGCCAAAAATTTGCGTCGTAATTTTAAAAATTTATTTGATTTTCCAAACCATTTCTTGAATTTTTCTGCAACCTGTTAAAAAAAAGAAGTTAATTTTGTAAATTTTAACATTTAAATTACTAAAATAACAAATTTTTTACGACTTCCTAATTGATCTGAGTGAATATGAGACCCATTAATGTAAATAGGCTTAAAGTTGGAGTAACTTGTCTCTATATATCGGACTAATTGGCTTCAAGAACCCAAATAGTTTTTTTTTATAAAAAAAGAAATTGCGAACGAATTATTGCATAATTTTACAAAGAGGGGATCGTTTGAGTCTAATCTATAAAAATGTTATGGAACTGGATTGTTCCCTTCTTCTCAATGGTCTCACAGTAATATCGTAAAATAAACATAATTACCTTTGCTTCCGGGGGAAACATAGGCGGATCTTGTTTGCTTAAGAAGTATTCCAAAAACTCTTCGGGACTCAATGCCTCGGTACGAAGACGCATTCTGCGTTCTACACTTAGAGTTTCCATCACGTTGTTTGTAATGTCACCAGTATTGTATGCTTGCAAAACTCTTGCAAGTGCGGAATATGCGTAGTCTTTGATATCGTCTGTGGCATGCTTAGTCATAAGCTCTAACCAAAGCAAGAAGCTTGTTCCATAATCAGATTTAGGAATTAGCAAAACTTTTTGAAATATTCGTTTAAGTTTTGCATTTGCCGTCCAAGGCATATCACTCGTACCAAGGAGTACAATTTTATCTGTTTTTTTTATAAGTTTTAGAATTTTTTTTGATATAGATGGTCCAAGCAGTCTTGGTTTGATGGCTTCTTGTTGTGCAGGAACCCTTTTCCAGAACAGACGATGTGCCTTATCCACATACAATATTGCTGGCTGAAAGGCCTTTGCCACTTTCATGACGACATGTAAAAAATATTTCATATTGTCGGCATATTTGTATATTTTCTCTGCACTCAAATTTATGAATACAGCATCTATAAACAAATAAGATATAACTGATTTATCTCAATAAATTATTTATCAAGTAAATTTATATGGACTTGCCTAATTCTGAAGCGATAATATTACAAAGAAATTTTTTCCCACCACAAAGTGGTCCAATAATTAAAACAGATTTTGGCTTTGCGATATCGAACTCTCCCATCCCCAACATACTTTCTTGGATAATCATTTTTATATCTCCCTTTGCTGGACCAAGAGTTCTGTAAATTATATAAATACTTATATGCCTTAACATATTATGTGGTTTAAACCCAATTATTGTTTTGAAACAATGACTTACGTTAAATTGTCTTTATCTCTTGTGTCGTCGGCAAGGAAATTAAAATCAGCTATAAATTCATTAAAGTCTTTGTGGGGAACATCCTCAATTATACCTTCGTCTTTAAGCTCTTTGTACAATGATTCGAGTGTCCTATCTTCCGTCATATCTTTTTGATGTTTCTTCCTTCTTAGTTTTTTCTTCTTAGCTTTTCGAACTTTTTGGGGCTTATATTTTGTCTTTTTATCTTTTGCTAGAGCTTTTCTTAGCAATTCATATTCAACTCTAAATAATAGTGTTTATAAGTTTTATAAAAAAAAACTTTTAAGCTAATATTGAAATAAAAAAATTGGTTGTATTCAAACACAAACTAGAGCTTTTAGAGTGGAGGCTTATAGTTCCTAGTAAGTACAAGATTATTCGGCCACTCTTAAAGCTTAAATGCAAGAAAACATTATACTGAAAAGCAGAGTATTTAAGATGCAGTTTACCTCATATATTCGTCGACCAAACTTCTAAGTTCCTGATGTATTTTTGACAATTCTTCTTCGGTAACCCAGTCCTTAATGGGATCATGATTTTTGTTTAAATATTCATCAATATTCCTCCATTGAATTGCAAAATCTTTCATTGTTTCTTCAATATTTCCTGAAAAATTAAATTTATACCATTGTGCGCATTCTAAATTGATATTTAATATAACTAACTAACCTATTGGCTTGCTTGAAGAAAGCTCATATCCAATATCCACGATTCCAGCATCTCTCAATTTCTTCCTTCTCTTGGCTTCTTTTATTTTCTGTTTTCGTATTTTCGCTTTTTGTTTTAATTTCTCAGCCTTCTTCTTTTCGGCCAACTTTCTTTTCTCTTCTTTTGTCATCGCCTTTTTATTAAGCGTGTCTTGAAATTCCAATGGAGTCATGGTTTCATCTATCACAACTAACACTGTTCCCTTTTTAACCGGCTCAGGGTATGGATGAAAGTTTCCCGTTTTATCATAGCTATTAGAAAGAAATTACTTATAAATCCAACTTGAATTGTAGTAGTTATGCTTACAATTCTTGAAACCAAGCACGTATGTGATCTGATATATCTTCCATCATCCATGGAGTGCGAACTTGAAGAAGTCTTACCCGCTCATCGTTAATCAATTGTAAAAATTCTTCGTCTAGTTTCTTTTTTAACATTTCACTTTTGTACATCTCTAGGACAGAGTTAGCAAATTGATTGGGTCGATACAATCTTCTAGTTTTCTTCATTCCGTACAATTCTTCTTTAAATTTCTTCTTAGCTATGATCATTTTTCTTGATCGATAGTTTCTCCAACACGCTTGTATTTTCAGTGCTGCCTCGTGTCTTCGCAAATTTTCTTTTTTCAATTCTTCGGCTTAAATATAATACAAATAAATAAATTTATCTAATGGTAATAATGGAAAATCAAACAATTTAAATCATAATGAATGACATTAATAAATAAACTACCGACATGTGTTCATCACTAAAGGTAAAGTCTTTCTTTTTAATAAATTTATAAAAATAATACTTTATGGTAAAATGAAGCTAGTAGCTAGTATGGTATAAGTTTCAAAAAAATGTAGGATGGATGAATTTAAGAAATATTTACCATCTGGTGAAAAAATGTCCATATTTACGTCTTTATTTCGTAGGTCTTCACAAGCCTCTGTGGCCTTGATAAAATCCGAATTAAATATGGTTCTCTTAACAGGAATGCTCATAGCTTGCTCAGGTTTAAATGTGAACCTATAACTGATTTTTTTTCTATGATGGACCTTTATATATTTTTTATCATATTTTATATTTGCTTTATAGACTCGGGCTCTTCGTGCCCGTTCATGTGCTTGTATAAGTTTTACTGCCTCAGTAACTTTAACAAAATCTTTTGATGCTATTTCTTCCTTTTCTTCATCATTCATGTACAATTTATTATCAACTAAAATGTTCTGTATATCTATTGGCCGACGATATAGGAATTGTGGCGATCTCCATACAATCAAATCAGTCGGAGTTAGACGTCTAGCAATTAACGCCTTGTCAATGTAAACGTATTCACTAAGCTCCATGTTTTTAAGTTCTTCTTTGAGTTTCATCAGTTGTTGAGTAGCGCTTTCGACGAGTGTTCGAACTACAGCTCGTTTTTGAACTTGATATGTGTGATGGTAAATGAAACCCAGCTTGTTGACTAGCTCCACGTATAGAACATAGAGCTCAGAAAAAATTTTGAATGATATGGCTTTATCCTCAGGAGGTTCAATTTTTTTTAGACGATTCTGCTTTTTTATTAGTTGTGCAATATCTTTTCTAGTAGATATCCAGTACTTATGATTTAAATCAAAAGACATTTTGAAATACTTCTTTTGGATATAAATGTTCAAAGCAATAGATTTGTTAGTTATACTTATGTAGGTACTAAATATAATAATAAGGCCAGTTAACTGATTTCCCAGAGGTTACTTTATCTTAAACAAGTCGAAATTTTCAATGGTGTTTAAGGTATACGAAATGGCACAACGACCGACTCCTTGTGATCAATCTGTATTTCCAAAACTGCTCCGTGGGATTTTTCAATGAGCCATTTCATCTGAAAAATATAATATACATATATAAACGTGAATAGAAATTGTAAGATTTTAACCTTTGAGTAAAATTACCTGATTCGTATCTTCCGGAAAGAGTGGTTTCGAAGCATAAAATTGATGGTTGGGAACATCTTTTAAAAGACCTGCAATAAATATTGAAAACACGTAATTAAAAAAGGGATTTATATAACACTCTGTGTATGCATTCATTTTAGACAATAGATTATAACGAACCTTTGGTAGCGACACCGGGATGCTGAACATTGTTCCATATCTGTTGCATTCGCTGGGAGTATAATTTAATTCTATCTGTGTATTCTTGATGCTCCAAATTTTGGGAGTCCATGGCACTAACATTAATCATATTTCTGAAATATGTAAAATATTTTGTCAGTTATTTGCATACATTGATACATATAGTACATTGGCAACATACATGGCTGTATTCTGCACCAGTCTAGATAAAGCATTCTGGTCATCCTTCTTGGGCAAAGATTGTGAATATTCGTTGTTTAAATCAACAGAATTGCTTCTACGCAGAGCAGGACTGTGATTTTCTGTGTCTGCTAAAAGGTGTGTCCTTTCAGTTGGTTCAATGCCCTGTGAATGACAATGTATTAAAAACAATATGATTCTTTTACAAATGTGCACTGATAACTATTAGCAAATACCTGCGTGCCGTAGTCATCATTGCAATGCCAGCAAGTGCAAATTGAAGCAACACAAGTCCAAATAGAACGAACGTATTCCATTGCAACTTTAAATATATGTTTATTTAGTTAGTTTAATTGCTTTGTTTATTACGGATTGCCTGTATAATCAGTAACTTAGAGTAGTGTTGCAAAGTCGTCGATAGCGTAGCGGTGTTAACAAATTGAATCTGTTAACATTCTTTTCAGTTGGACACTGTTAATAAACTGAATTTTATAGTTCTAGTGCGAATGTTCTAGTGTATACAATATACATATGTATGTCCATCTAAAATAATGTCCGCAATTGAATATTAGAAAAAAATTTATTTAAAACTATCGATATATATATTTTTCTCAAGAATTTTTCTCATCTTTTGTATCAAGTGTTAAATAATGTGCAAATTGAGTCAGCTGATCGCCAGTGTTGGAAACAAGAAAACTTGATTAAATAGGCGATAATACTTAAATATTATGTTTTTTCCTCTGTGTGTATTTCAAATAAACATTTTTCGTTGCTTACCATATTTTTATTTATAATTTTTAAGTTCCGTTATAAATGTATTGTTGGTGGTTTTCCTCAGGGTCGACGTAATCAATGTACAAACACATAAACACTTACTCCAAATTTTGTTACCACGACACGGCTAACAATTTGTCTGACGTGGAGTTGGGGGAAAACTATGGAAATGGCTCAATACTCCGGGAGCTAAAAAACTTCCACTCTCGGCTGCCGGCGAAAATGGGACCTTAACTATTTACCAGGATGTCGCTAAAACCAAAAACATTTCCATTCTGTTTTTGCAGTGTTTGGACGGTCCTGGCCCTTCCAATCATAGTCCTCATATTTTTCATTTCGCTACGGCAATGGCTTTTGTCTCGAAAACAAAAACTGCGCACTTCAACGGGAAAGAATGTAGTTCATGTCGGCATATTTCATCCGTACTGCAATGCAGGTGGGGGCGGAGAACGAGTATTGTGGTGTGCCGTACGAGCATTGCAGGTACATAAATATCATATAACAAGAAAATTGTAACAGACATTTTTATAAGTTATAAGTCATTATAAGTCATCTTTTGATAATAACAATTTCTTATCTATTTCGTTTTAGAATAAATATGACAACATTAAATTGATAATCTATACAGGTGACATTGAAACATCACCAAGTGCAATATTGAAGAAAGCAAAGAATGTGTTCAACATATCGCTGGATGATGATAACATAAGTTTTGTATTTTTAAAACACCGTCATTGGCTTGAATCCAAAAAGTATCCACACTTTACATTGTTGGGACAAAGCATTGGATCAATTCTGCTCGG
The DNA here is from genome assembly GCA_037075365.1 of Drosophila emarginata. Classification (NCBI taxonomy): domain Eukaryota; kingdom Metazoa; phylum Arthropoda; class Insecta; order Diptera; family Drosophilidae; genus Drosophila; species Drosophila emarginata. The sequence goes on from JBAMCD010000296.1 coordinate 8,195,547, forward strand.
CTTCGAAGCGCTCTGCAAATTTCCTCCAGATATTTTTATTGATACCATGGGATATTCCTTTACCTATCCACTATTTAGATTTCTAGCTAACTCGAAAATAGGCTGCTATGTTCATTACCCAATTATTAGCACAGATATGTTAAGAAAAGTGCAATTCCGCCAATCCGCCCACAACAATAAAGCATACGTAGCAAGGAATCCCTTCCTCACATGGATGAAACTGGTTTATTATCGCATGTTTTCAAAGGTAAGAAATAAAAAACCAGAGAGTAATTATTCATAATACATACTAAACTTATTCAATAATCCTATTTTATATTTTTTTTTACTGTTCCATTGACACAAAGCATGCTGTCTCATTCTTCTTTGTGTCAATAGGCAATTATTTATTAAGTTATTTACATGTTTATTGTAATTTTAGATGTACGAATGGACTGGCCGTTGCTCTGATACTATTATGGTTAATTCGACATGGACAGAAAATCATATATTAGAGATTTGGGATGTACCCTTTAAAACGCATCGTGTGTATCCACCTTGTGAAGTACAGCGTTTAAAACAACTGGAACGTGAAGATAAAACCGATGAGATCATAATATTATCTGTTGGACAATTTCGTCCAGAAAAAGATCATCCATTACAATTACAAGCGATGTACGAGTTAAGGACATTGTTGGCCCATGATGAAGCTTTATGGAATAAAATACAATTAATAATTGTCGGATCATGTCGAAATGAGGAAGACTATGAAAGGCTGAAAAACATGGAGGACCTATCCAAGCATTTGTCACTTGAGCGATCGGTTCAATTTAAAGTAAATGTATCTTATGATGATCTCTTAAAACTATTTCAACGATCCAAAATTGGCTTACACACTATGTGGAATGAACATTTCGGTATTGGAATTGTCGAATGTATGGCAGCTGGTCTAATAATGGTTGCACACAGGTCTGGTGGTCCCCTAATGGATATTATTGAAGCTTCCGAAGGTTCACAAAATGGTTATCTTGCAATAGACGCTGTTGAATATGCAGAAAATATATTACAGATTATTGTCAATTCAACTGAAAATAATACAAAAGTTAGACAAGCAGCAAGGTATTATATTTTAATGTAACCTTTAAGTATAATTGATTTAATTATTTTACACTTTCAGATCGTCCGTTGAGCGTTTCTCTGAGAAAGAATTCGAGACGGGCTTTTTACGTGCCATTTCCACTTTATTTTCTAATATATCTTAAAATAAAATATAAATTTGCTGAAACCAATTAAATTTTTACTTTATTTTCCAAATCAAGAAAACATGTTCAATTGTCCTGAATACAAGCATCGAAGTTATTCATCCTGTTCATAATAAATGGATTATTTTTATTTGACGAGTTTAACATTGTTTCTGAAATTAACTCCAGCAAATTGAATATCAAAGAATGGACTTTGTATATCATATAACTTCGACAGTAATGGTTCGTGATGTTACGAAATCCACTTATTGGATCTTTTGGATAAGTAAAACACTAACTCACCATAAACTTCTGTCAAATTAAGGTTTTGGTTTAGATTGAATTCGGCCCCAAAAAGTATGCTAAGAAAAACATATTGCTTTTGCCTTGTGAACATTCCACATAAGAGTAAAACATTATTAAAGGTTAATTAATAAAGGTTAATAATTCTTAAAAATTTGTATAGCAACGTAACATATAACATTTATTATCGAGTTTTTAGGTATAAGTCTATCGATATGTTACAAAAGAAATAATATTAAGACACTTTCACTGCTCTAACGAACTTGCAGATATATTTTCATTATAAAATTAATATTATAACTAGCCGCTTTTGAGTAGTGTCGCAAACTAACTATTCAAAATATACCTTTTAATACATATCTCGTAAATTCGCGCAATTTCAAAGATTGGAACTAGTGCAGGAAAGGAGTTGATAAATTTCGAAGCTATTTTAACAAAGTTTCTCTATAAAAAGCTTTAGCGAGCTTTCAAAAGTGACGCATGCGCGCTACGCTTTTGAACTTTTAAGGATAAATAAAATTATACTTACTATCCTTAAATCGGAGTGTACTTTATGGTGATTGTGAAAATTTTTTGTTTTCTAAAAACAGACACTTATGTGAATAATTAAGTAATAAAGATAAGATAACAACAAACCAATGGTATAAATAAAATTGTTACTAATTCAATAGAAATTGCAAATAATCGGAGATACATATTAAACGTACATAAAAATGGTAAGTGTGCTAAATGGTGTCCAAAGAAATTTCTTTAAAATAAAAGCCATTAAATGTGCATGCAAATAAAAATGTGAGCATAGAAAAACATAAAGACAAGTATACAAAAAAATGCACAATATACTTTAATGTATTAAAAATTATTTCTATATGCACGTATGTGTGTACATCCACACGTATGTATGTATGTATGTATGCCTGAACAGCAGACTGGCATTTTTAAGCCCATTTTAGTATAAGTATATATAGATATGTAAAATGTATAGTGTATGTGATTATGTGCATGTATTTTCATTCAAATTCATTTTTTGAAGAAATAGTGGAAATTTAGTAATGAAATAGATATTCATTCACAATTCCATACATTCAAATAGTGTGTGGATGTACATATATACATACAAATATGTATAAGAGCATTATGCCTAAATACATCGTATTTATATATATATACATACGTATATACATAGATACAAATTGACAAATGCAAAGGAACGACAAATAGATGGGGGGAAAGGGGTAATGTTTTCGCGAAAATCATTGCATTCGTCGTGTATTGCAAGTATCAGTATATATGTACGTATGTATATACAAATGCGGTTATGCTGCTTATACATATGTATGTATATACAGTTCATTTATGTATGTACATATATACATCTGCGTGTAATGACTTAACGGAGATGCCGGGAACAGACTGGGCGGTTGACGTCGTGGATAGACCCATTCTTGATAGAAAGAAATAGCTGTAACTCTTCCGGCAACAATAAGTACATATGTATGTATGTATGTACATACTATATATGTATTAAATACTTAAGTTAATGGAAATTAAGATAGCTTTAAATCCTTCCAAATGTTTTGGAATACTCCGTAATTTCTTTTAACAAGAGCAAATAAATCAAAAACTTTAAAGGCGTGTTCCATATACAACATTTATATGACTTATAACAATCTTCAAATAAATGAGCCATTTATTGTGATAGACTACTTTGTCACTTGGTAAAATTAAAACCTCTTTTAGTCATTCCGCCTATTGTCGTTACGTAAAAATTAGATGAATTTATATAGCAAAACTTTAAAGGATAAGGTTCTTTTCATGTTCAGAAGTAACCTTAGTTTTCCAGGGCTGTTTAAAAAGAGTATATTTTGTCCATCTCTCTATCAGCTTGGTTATGTAGTTACGAAATTATAAAAATATGTATATCATATAGTTCGCAAAGAAAGAAGTAAAACAACAATAGAAAGCAGTTAAAAACTTGATTACTGATCTTAGTTTATATTGTATGTTACATGCATGGCAAAAGATTTTTTGGAATCTTCTAGATTTGGCTATATTACAAATACATAAATGGTAAAACGTACAATAAATCGGAATCCAGCAAATATATATATATTTAAGACATATATTTCTTTATTCATTTATTCTAACAAACTTTGTTTATTACAATTTCAGAATAACCACTTAAGGAGACTTTATTGGTCCTTCATTGTTGTTTTCCTAACATTCACAATTTCTTTCATCGGTGAGTAAATGCTATTGAATAAGTTTGAATTAAAATCCGTAAACCGTTTTCTAACTGAAACATTGAAGGTTTATTTAACTAACATAGTAAATAAATACGATTGTTTACCGTATCACACACTTTGTTATTATTTGAAGAAAAAATAAAGATAACAGAACAGAATAATCAAGAAGATAGCTATGATTGATATTCACATTCATTCCTAATAAAGAAATGAACCGATTGTAACAATTGTAAGCAATTTTTCTTTTTAGATGCATCTTTTCTATTGCCAGAAAATGATGCTCCAACTACAGCCCCTAAATTTCTGTCCAGAGGTCATCTTTATAAAGTTATAGTCGGAGAAACTATAGAACTTCCTTGTAAAGTGCAAAACCTTGGATCATTTGTATTGTTATGGAGAAAAGGGTCCTCAGTACTAACAGCTGGTCACTTGAAAATCTCCAGAGATCAACGTTTTAAAATCGTTGGAGACTATAACTTGCAAATCAATGGAGTGAAAACTCAAGATGCTGGCGATTACATATGTCAGCTTGGTGATCAAGAAAATCGCGATCAAGTACATACTGTGGAAATTTTAGGTATATTGTTATATTAAATGTGTATACATTTTGGTTTCCTATATTATATAATATTATTATAGTGCCGCCAACATTAAGAGCTCTGCCCCATAATGGACAGGTGACTGCAAGAAAAGGTAGCACCGTTACATTAGAATGCAAAGCTTCCGGAAATCCTGTGCCAACAATATACTGGTTTAAGAAAGATGTATTTTCTGGCCCCACCCATTTATCGGATAGTTCGACTCTAATATTAGAAAATGTCGACAGACATCATGCTGGTATATATCAATGTTCAGCAGACAACGGTGTTAAGGAACGCGTATCGATGGACATACAACTAACAATACTATGTAAGCCATTTTTATTATTAAATTATAGGTTACCTATATCATCAATTTATCGTACCTGTATTTCAAACTGATCGGTGCAAGAGTAAAGAAATTTCTCTGTGTATAAATACTTAGATTGAAATCCTTGTAATTGTATTTCACGATTTAATATATTTTCTGTTTTGAAATTTTAAATTATATATATTTTTATGATCTATTTTAAGCTCCCCCCGAAATAACAGTCGAAAAGTCTTGGGTTCATGCTGCAGAAGGATATGATGTTGAACTAGTTTGCATTGTCCATGGAGATGTCAACTCCGAGGTAAGTTAATATAATCAATAATAAATTGATATATTGCATATGTTTACATTTAATTTAAATGAATTACATTTGTAAATGAACTTTATATTATTTTCAGATGCTGTGGTACCAAAATTCCTTTTTACTTGATCCAACTGATCGGCGTTCCATGTACCCACGAGATGATAGATATAGTCTTATTATTCGAAATTTCCAACCAACTGATTTTGGAAACTATAGTTGTGTGGCTGATAATGCGTTGGGAAGAACTAAGAAATATATTGAAGTATCGGGTCGACCAGGACCTGCTGATTTCATTTCACCAGCCTTGAGCGGATTTCTAGACCACTATAACTTAACATGGACAATCGAGTCAATACCGCCCTTGGATGAAATCAAACTCTTGTACAGAAGACTTTTGGTAAATATCGTTAAATTAAAACATTCTGCAGATTTGTTGAGAAATTTAATGTATTAATTTTAGATGAACGAGACGTATCAACATCCTGGCAAATGGCATGAGTATCATATAAAGCCAACGCCCATAAGAACGGATGGTTCACATTATCTAATGTCGTATGTTGTTAGAAACTTAGAACACAATGCGGTATATGAAGCAATTGTTCAGGCCAAAAACAAATATGGTTGGAATGAGGTGAGTATTGAAGAAAAAGTGCTTCTTAGTTTTTAAAAAGAAAGCTTAGTAAAGCTAGTTTGGTCTCTTTGTCATATACATAGAAATATATATGATATTTATAATAACAGGATAGCATATTTAATAATGCGTATTAAATTAATTTTTTTTTTAGATCAGCGACATTCATCAGTTTTATACGCGAAATCACGATCTTCTTCTCGACATCGATATGGAATATAAAATGGGAATATCAAATAGTAATAGAATATCAACATCAGTCGGTGCAATAGTTTTATCAAATTTTTTGTTACTAATTTATCAAGTTATCAATATATAAGAAATAGTTTACCGAATTATTTGCGAATATAATTTAAAATGTGCCTTACAAAACATGTAGCAAATAATCAGATACTTATACTTACATACATATGTATGTATGTATATGAATTAATGTTTATGTGCTCCAACTAAAAATTACGAACGAATCTATATTTTCCACAAAATATTTAGAATATTTATGCTATAGTTTTCAAAATAGTTTCCGTTACGTTTTTTTCATCTTGTTTTATCTGTGCAATATTTTTCATTAACCTAAATTGATATTTTTTTAAATCAGTGTTTTATTAAATCACTAATTGGAATAGAAAAATATATTTGATTTAAACTGGTTGTTGAGATACCAAAGATTTCATATATTTTCAATAGTTTTTTTGTTTATCAAGGTTGCAAAACCACCTCCATTTTTGACTTTTAAAAGTATTTAAATAAAAACCTAGAAAAAATCAGAAATTTGCCACCAACAAAGTCTATACAAAGACTAAGAAGCATTTCAATTTTAGAGAAAAATAACTGAACTAAATGATTTAAATTATAGTGTAAATAAAATTATATTGCCTTTCCGTTTTGAGAATAAGCAATACACAGTAATACGATTTAGTTAATGTGAATATTATTTTATAAGATTCAAAATCCATTTATTTAATTTTTAAAATATATTTAATACCGTGATTTTTCATAGTTGTTTGTAGTACATTTTAAATTAGTTCATGAACTACATATTTGTTTTTGCAATTGAAATTTAAAGACATCAAAGTTTTCAGTTTATAAAGATGTATTAAGCCTACAAACGATTATTAGATGACTATATGTACGTACATAAATATTTTATAAGCACATTTACATACATACATACATATGTATATAAGAAAAACTTCATCAACATATAGACAGTATGAATGTCTAAAGAAATGCGAAACAATACAAATTTCCTTACGTACACACTTCCATACAGACGTACATCATAGATTCATACATTATGTATGTAATATATACATGCATATTCATAAATAAGTATATGCATTGTACTATATACATATTTGGAGACATAAAACAAATACTACATTTATATGATGCAATTCACAATTCGAAATCGTTTTCAATCCATTATAATTTGAAAATGTTTGTCTATGTTTAATGGAGGGGAAATTAAGCCTAAATAACCCAAGAATCAGTCTGTCAGTATTCCAATTTTGGTCAATTCTCGACAATTCTCTACTTCTGGAATATAGTTTATTATACTTTTCAAGATGAAACAAATCATATAAATGTGGTAATTGATTATAATAAAAAAAAAAGTCAGTAAGAATGAAACCTTAAATTTTAAATAGAATAAAAAATTTAATTTTTTTTTGGTACAATACACATACTTAGTGCATACATAGAAATATATGTACTTACAAGTGTAACGAAACCTGTTGTAATTGAAAAATGTGTGTGCAACTGCAAGATATATCAAGAATCGTTAAGTGTTTTGTAGATACATTCATCGCATTATAGACTTGCTGTTATAATTAAGTACATACATAAATACATACATACATATGCTGCAAGTAAATAGCATTACTTCTAATCAACATAAGCAATAAATTATGAGAACACAAGTATCGGCGATTAACACCCTATAGAAGGTATACATCTACACCTATTAACATACCAATATGTATGTACATATTATAGACAGTATAATTAAGTGATTTCGCAACTTGCAGTTAATATGACGACAAAAAAAATATATATACATATATATACATACATATATGTATTATGTTTAAATGATTATTTAATGAAAGCTAATACTAAAAATGAAAAAGATTATTTGTACAAACATATCTCATCTGTATCTAACAGGCATAGGTAACAAACAGTCGAGTCTACATGCATACAAATATGTATGTTAGCTGGTCTGTGCGTTCGCTTTCTTTTAGAAATTATTTATATATATATATATATACATAAGTATTACAGTATAATCAATTTAGTTTTTAATCCAAGGATAGGGTACAACCAAGACGGACAGGAAACGCACTCTTTCTCCCACATAAAAATCCAACTGCAATCCAATGACAGCTATAAATGTACATACATACATACATACAATATATACATACATATATAAATCGCATAGTTCCGTTATGAATCTGATTATTTTTCTGTTAAATTCATGGCATATACATATACATATATGGCATATAGACAAGATAAATGTTTTGTAAAAGAAATAATTGGTAATTGGCATGATACTTATGTATATGTATGTAGTATGTATACAAATAGAATATTAAAAAAAAAATTGTAATTTATTGAGATATTAATATTGATTAGAGGTATGCATGGGTGATATCTATGTATATCCAAAATCATTCCAAATGAAATCGTATTCATAAAAATACCAATTATAAACACAAAAACAAGTATTGTACTATTCTATACTATAGAAAGTGGGATGTGTCGTTTCATTTCGTTAAATTACGAAGATACCAGAATAATACCCATGCAGATCTCGTAAACAGATATATAGAATATACTATATAATAATAATCGAAACATATGTATGTATATTTGCAAAAAGGGATATTCCCCCACAAAATGTGTTTTCCAGCATCATCATTTTCAATATGTATGTATATATTTAAAAGGAAAATGTAATATTTTGAAATTGGTTCCGCTTTTGGTTTCTATGTTTTCAAAAAATTACCATTTAGCGTTGTTATCCTCGAACTGACACTGTCGAACATTAATTTCCCAATCTTGGCACCGGTTCTGTTCAAGGATAACTTTACATACTGGCAATGATACTAATTAAAATGATGGTGCTACGAATCTTTTATGAGAAAAAATACATACGATGAACTCTTATGGAATATCCTTTATATCAATTTCAGACGAATCACGTAAATCGTATATGAAATAACGCATCTAAAACTTTTTCTCGTTTAGAAATAACATTAGGTATAGTCAAAATCTTAATAGTATTATCATATGAAACATGACATAGGAGAAATAAATTTATATAACTTTTAACATATAAGTTTTAAGTACTTATCATGAGGAACATCATACATAACTTAAAAAGCACAAATAAATACTTTTACTAGTAGATTAAATTCTTTAACATACCTATTTGTTACATTCTCAATTTAAAAGGTACAAACTTTATGAAGTTGCCCGGAGTCTCATAACAGATCAAAAATCATAAATTAATACAGGATTGATGTTCTACGTAAGTATCAGCTCTTTTGTTTACCATTTAAAAATTCAGCTGCAAGTATTTTATTAAGACACAATACTTCAAAGGCAATGGTATGGGAGAATTTTATGTTTATTTACAACATATAGTACTTAAATAGTAAAGTATACCTAATCGTTTTAACAATTTAAAGTTTAAAGCACTAAGGACTTAGTCTAAAGTCACGGCATCTGGTGTTGGCGATGAAACGGCAGGCTGAGCATTTGGCTGAACAATTTTTGTTGGTCTAAATGAAAGAAGTTGAATTGCTTCTGTAAGGCCATCTTGACTAGTCGTTGATGTAGGCCAATTTCCTTCTAGAAATATTCAAAATTTAATTTATATAAAATTTAGATTTTGTTTCTTAACTACCTGAGGCATGAGAAGTGTAGCGATCGGAGCTGTTCATTTTATAGATAGATATCTTTGCGGTATTCATTGGCATTATTCGCGTCTGGTTCCATGTTACTGTATTTTGATCCGATTTAGATGCTTCCCATGGCATTGACCATCTTCTCATTTGACTTTCAGGATCGGTAGGAATACCATCAATCACTTCACCAGCGGCAGCCTCTGACCAACGGCGTTGGCCGTTTAATGGAAACAATGGGAAATTTAATGGTGATTTGACATTTCGGTAAAACGGCATTTTCATTGAGAGCAAGTGGCCCGGATTCGGCAATGGACCTCTTGTGTGTTCGAATATAGCTTGCATTGGTATTGTATCCCGAAATGTTTGTTGCGGAGAAGAGCCGCGTTGTTGATCAAGGACAACTGCAGAAAATATTAAGAATTATAGTATTTGCAAAACAGTTATTTCCAGTATAATTGTTGAATTACCTGATTCGGAAATGCCAATTGAAATAGAGCGCTGATCAGTTAAAGAATTTCCCTTTGATGAGTCCACTTTCATACCAGTTCCACAAAAATTAGGTGATGGAGTTTGAGACCGTTGATCATTTTGCGACCTAAGTTAAATTATTGAGTTAAATGTTCAAGTTGGAATTGAATGTGTTTTTTTTTTACATTAAATCTGTTTGAATTGCATTTCGACTTTTTAAATTATTTCAAAAATGATTAGAAAAATTTAATATTGTATTATATTTGTCATACTTCTGTTTCAGTACGCTGCAGTCTTGCTCGTGTGGAAATCCTACTGGTGATTGGCAAACAAAACAGCAAGTTAATGATGAAAATGCATCATAGCTCGCGGCGCAAAATTGATGTTGAATGTTAATAACAGATTGCGCATTTTCAAGTACAATCAGCTCGTTGTGTTCCCTGAATCTCTTTTGTTCCATTTCATTATTTAGATTGGGAGTTTGATCAACAGATGATAATGTAACGAAATCCTGCAGGACGGCCAGCATATGTGTTTTTACGGTACTGGTTGCCATTGTAGTTGCTCTGTAAGAGTGGAACAGATAAAACATTAAGATAATTATCATATTATTTTATTCAAAAATAATGTATATAAGAGAGATATATACATAAGTATGATAAATTCAAAAGACGTTAATCAAATCTTGTCACAACGTGTCAACGTGTCACACTCTGCCATTGATTAGTATCAATTTATTAACTATTTTTTTTACCTTGCTAAGTCATTCCAAGAATTTGTCAAATAAGAAGTTGGATGATTGTTGAACAGCGGTTTTTCGTTCAAGGACCACTGTTCCAAAACGGCGATTGAATGTGCTAATTTACAACCGGCAGTACATAAATTATTAAGAATACTTAAATAATTGATCCAAGCAGCTGAGCATTCGCTTAATGCGGCTTTTGCTGATATTGATGTATTACTTCCATTATTGGTTTGACCAGAATTAGTACAATATTCCTCCATCGTTGGAAAAGTGTTGTTCGGTAGAAAGGAATACACTATTTGATGCTGTAAAATAATCGAAAAATTATTTATGAAAAGTTTTTCTTCGAGTTTGATAATAAAATTATCAATTAAAAATGGTGCAAAAATGATCATATTGTAGGATTTTTTATTGGAGTTATTAGTATTAGCAGACTTACTAAATTCAGAAAATTATTGAATTAAATTGGATGAAATTTGTGTACATAAAAATAATAACTGGCCGATTTTGTAATATATGTATGTATGTACATATGTGAACCTACATATGTATGTACATGTATTCAACGGGGGAATCTATGTATATAAACAGTGGAATGTCTCCCGAGTTCTCTTTCGAAAGTTCCAATGTCTCAACCACTAAGATCATAATATATAAAGTATAAATATATGTTTGTTCAAATACATATGTGTTTACCTATATGTACTGCTAATCACAGTTTTCTATATCAATAATTTTGTTTGTCACAGTTGCCGCAGGAAACGCAAATCGCGGTACTGCTCATTTCTCGTTGAGGATGTTATTATTTGATGCACTTTATTTATTAAACTTAACACATATTTTCTGTTATGTTACTTTTTCGATGATATTGAATATTTCTTAAAGTTGTATTTAGTATATGTTTACTTTCTTATTCAATAAATTTATCAGGGCTTATGTTTGCAAAATACTGAACATTTACTAGGGCTGCAAGCCATCGATAGAACTATCGATATTATCTGTTAACTTTAATTTAAACGATATTTGAACTGTATTTTTCTACTATCGATAGTCTGGACGCATTATTTGAAATTTTAAATACTCCCTAAGTGTTTAAATTTATTTGGCAAGAGTTATTTTTTTCCTTTTTTCTTTGTTTATACAAAGTGTGCTCTACAGGTGTTGAATAAATTGAAGAATTAAAAGGTACATACCAATGTAGCAGAAAAGCACTCTCAGTAAGCAATAATGTAAATGCCAAGCAAAGTTTTTCTTTTTTTGCTACATTCTAACATTTATTAATAGGTATTAACAGTTTAATTAATGTGTAACTGATTGCAATAGTAACAAGCTGGTATTAGTAATTGTTAATAAATAGAAACGTACATGCTGACACCTCCCTTACCGATATAGGGATTACCCAAACCAAGAAAACAACTCATTCATGATAATTAATTTTAAAAACACATTTTTATTCATTTGTGTAATTTTAAAATCTTAAATGTGTAAGTTACTTCGAAAAAAAAAATTGTGAGCATTTGTGGTAATAGCATCGACCTTATGCCAACAAGTCGTTGAATTCGTCTAATTTAAATAAGTTAAATGTACGTAGTAGTATTTGAATGTATAATCGAATTACAGATACTATTATTTAAAAAAAAAATGCAATAATTTACACTTAACTAAATAAATTAATTTACAATAATTTAATATTTCTTAGATATTGTACCTAGTGTATGATAAGTTTTCCTTAAAATACGATTTGTTGTTTTTTTCTGGGGCAATATACAATATATAAATAGTCTATCATTTTTTATCGTTGTCAATTTTACTTTTATCCAAGGACGATGATACCATTCCTCCTCCATTTGATGGATACAGTTTCTCCAAATAATTTAACGATTCGTTCAAGAATGCCTGAAATCCATAGGATAAATTGATTATATAAGTAAGTTTTAAGTTAGCTATGCAAAAATTGAAAAATGAACTACTTAAAATGGAATGTCTTACCTGAAAAGCATGTAGTACTGCAATGATTGCAGGAGAACCAAACCCATGTGTTATTAAAGAAAAGTGTGTCAAGTGTCGTTGCATCGACGGCTCTAACAAATGCTGTGACCGTGTTCCGAAATGTGTGGTTCTATCTTGGCTTAGGATCTGCATTAATTCTTTTGTTATCTGCCAAAATGATTTCAATTGTCAATTGTGTACTCAAAAATAAAATTGTAATTTGTCAAAAGTGTCATGCTTACCTGTTGCGAATGTAGAATAAGTTCTTTCCTTCTGTAGGAATCCTGGGGCTCAGTTTGATGCCGTACAATATACTCGGCCAGCTGTCTCGCCGGGAATTCGGTTTCGCAAACAAAATGAAAGTCCTTTGCTAAATGGGTTGCTTCTCCTTCTACCAAAGATGTTAGCAATGTTACATTTGCTGCTTTTCGTCTGCCAGCTGGTAAGTTTAGGCCTATTTTTTCAAGCTTTTCCCTTAAAAGTCGTCCACCATTCTTGCTTTTTGCCCTAAATAATGGCAAATGGTTTAGTTAAGACAATAATTCTGTCTGTTAAACTTACCTTCTAAGAACTCCTCCCAGCAAGGATGCATTCAAGCATTCGGGCGGTGAGAGTCTACGTTGTACTTCCGCAATTGTGACTTTGTATTTCGATGTGCTGGATAAAAGACTAAGGCGACCAGGAACTGCACAGAATACTTCGCTAGGCGAACCCGAGCCAATGTTGGCGGCATCTTTCCCACTTTTCATGCCTGTGAACGAACGAATCATTAAATTTGCACATATATTTTTTCATTCTTTATTTCTTTTTTTTTATAAATGAACTAACAAAACTCAAAATGCACGCATACACAGAACTCAATGTAAAGGAAATATATTATTTATTATATATTTATTTCCATTTATTTTTGGCTCCTCATTGTTGCAAAACGACAAAGTGTGAACAGAGAACACTGCATCAGGATCATTTTACCCTAATCCTGCCAATTAGAGGTGTCAGCTTCAACGTCACAATACACACAAACTTCATTCGTTCTCGGGGGTTGATTATTCATTCATTCATTGCTTTTTGGGCGTTTTTATGGTACCGCCTTAAATACAAGCGCATTTCTAGATTTCCAAGACCCAGTAACATACAACTTACAGAAACGTACCTACGATTATATATACATATATATATGTGTATATATATATACATTTATACTCCTTTAATTCATTTGGAAATTCATATTTATACCCCCTTCACCATTGAACTACGTGTGGTCTTAAATATTTCGATTCACAAGTACTGAAATAATATATGTATATTAAAGGTATTTATTGAATAACATCAAAAACGGAAATTCTATCAACCAACATTTCCAGTTCTATACTAATAATTCTGCATATCTGTTGCCTATTCAAATATAGGTCATAAAAATATTTACAAACAAGAGGGGAATAAATTGGTTCATTTATTCACTTGTCATTAGCATAAACTATCTACCATTATGTCTCCTCGAATTAAGTATTAAACTGAGAAAATCTTTTATATGTCAATAGGTTTACTCTTGGCTCTAATAATCTTTGTATGTATATATAATTTATTATACAACTCTGTAGACTTTCGACTTACTTTTTATTAAAGGAAGATCTGACATAAACGCCACGTTATCGTCAAGAGCGGGAGCTTGAACATCATCAACGGCATTTTGTAGGGCTTGATGTAATGCCAGCGACTCATGTTCATGGCCTAGCCTGGTCCCATGGGCAGCTCCAGCAGATAATGCAGTTCCATAATCACTTCTTCTATCTGTATATGGAAATCCGTGAGACAGTTGGGTCTGCAAAAACAATTATTTCGTAAATTATTCATTAAGTCATGGCAATTCACGCCAACTTTTGGATATTCAACAATACAAACTATTTCCCTTTACAAAACATAAAGTTTTACCTATTATACTTAATAATAATTTTTAAAATCATTTTAAAAATTTATATTTGACTAACTTTTATTATCTATATAAGGCTGATCGGTAAATCACTAAAATTAGCACTTAAAATTAAAAAACTTTCTGAAATAATTTAATGTTTGGACCTTTTATAATAATATTTCAATAATTTTATTTTGTTGATTTTCAATTTTCTTAAACTTTTTTAATAATATTACAAGTTTACTATATATGTAAACATACATTAGCATAAATATTGAGTCCAAAAAACTAAAAAAGGTTATATTATATTTTTAATCTATAAAAGAACTATCTAGTAAATAAGTTTAAATCAGATTTAATATGAGGGATTTCTATATATAGAGCTTAAATTTTGAAATCAATTTTTCTAATTTACTTGTTCAATTCAAAAAATTTGATGCAAAAAAAAAGGGGAAAATTAAAAATGGATGGAAAGGGGAAGCATCGTTTCTCGATATTTTCATATGTATGTTATGTTTATGTATGTGTGTGTGTGTGTGGCAGAAACATTGTAGACAAATCTGTCAAATTATAGCAACATTATTGCCTTAATAAACCAAGGGGTTGTTGAAGTAGCACTAACAACAACAGCAGCAGCAGCAGGAGCAGGAGCAGCAACAGTGCTGAGTATTGGGCCAATCCGAGAGCTTTGGCAATTATGTGTGCGGACTAACTTGTATATGTGCCCATACCACTACCCCTACCCCCTACTCATACCCATACATTTTTGCTATACATGTGTGTGTTAGTGTGTGTATGCGAGCCCTCTTTGGTTTACAGATGCGCACAACCACTGGCACTGGCACTGCCACAGCCAAGGATACGCCTTTCCAAACAGAAACGTTGCAAATGCCACAATCGTTGTTCTTGCCGGCTTCTTGCCTTTCATAAACAAGGGACGCATATCTGTTATTTTTTTTTTTTTTGGTTTTTGTTTTCTTCTTTTTTTTTTTTTGTTCTTTTTGCTTTCTTTTTTAAATGAAACTCTTTACCTCTTAGCTAAAGCAGAGGCAAGAATTTTCATCGTTGCTTGGAAGACGTTTTCCCGAAATCCCAAAAACATTTTTAACATTTTCCATAGGATGTTTTCATTTTTTATAATTCACTTGAATGGAATTTGTTAAGAAATAACTTCGACAACTTTTTAAGAGTGGGAGGTTTGCTTTTGCTACTGCCCCGTTTGTTATCTTCTTCGTTGCTTTCGGAAATGAAGTATGTTGCAAAATATGCAAGAGTAATGTGGTAGAGAAAATTGTTCAATTTCAAGTATGGAAAAGAGGATGGGTTGGGGTAAAAGACGAATAACCATAACAGTTTGTTTGACGCTGCTCTAATATGGTATGGGCCTTTAATTGGGTGAACTACTTACAACGTGTCCCTGTAGCTCAGCCTCTCTGTGAGTCCTGTGAATTCCCAGTTGATCTTGTGTAGACCTTAGGCCAGCCAACTGATTGTAGTGATGAAGTGGCGCATGGTGCAGCGATGATAAGGGCTGGCCATAAGGATCCGTGCCTAAATATTCAAGTGCACCATGATTCTGTAAATATCCAGACATCTAAATAATATTGGAAATAACAGAGATACATGTGAAGTGGTCGCCGTTTAATGTCACTTACCTGTTGCTGAGGAGGGCTTTGCGTAGAGTGATGGAAAGGTGGGGGAAAATAAGGAGGCTGAAAATCGGACTGAAGTGATTGATGATGCATCGTTGCCGCCGATCCATGAGTATTACTATGGCCGGAAGCCGGGCCGCCTCTACCCACGTGCCCGCTTGAATGGGTTGTATATGCTGGACTACTGCTAGACAATCCTAGACTCCCATGACCACTAAGGCGTTCCTGTAAATGAATTAAAAGTAAGTACAGTAAGTAAATTAATAATAAGTACAGTACAACATTGATTTCTTAATTGTATTATTAGATGGACTGTCTATTTTTTTTGTTTGTTTTATTTTTTAAATTTTATCTTTGCCTATTTAGCTTTAGAGTCACGATATTGTGATTTTATATAAAATTCCCTATGCAAACTAAGGTCTAAGAATAACTATCTGGTACTTATGACAACATTGTAGTTTTATAATTACAAAACTACAATGAATATCATTAAATTATTTTCCAACTGTACACAATTCAATTTTGTCTTTTATAAATCGTATAATGTTTGAACAAAAGGAAAGCGAGTTTATGTTTTTAAAAAAGAAAAAAACACAATATTTAAAATATATTTTAAGGAAAGTTTATTGTCAATAAAAGATTAAGCGCCTTTTTACTAGATGACTTATTATACTAATTTGAATACCCATACATCTTATATAGTGAGCTCTAATAGAGTAATTTTAATCCCATAAAGTACATATATATATAATCTTGAAATGCATCAACGTCTAAGATTTTCAAGTCCCGCCCCTCTATCCTCTCTCTTTCTCTCTCTAAGATCAACTTTGAAACAAAGATCTAAGCTAGTATGAGTAATTTTGCTCCGCCCTCTGATTACCCCATAATTAATTTAAATCCACAATTACCGCAATATCAAAAGTCAAGTCAAATACCTATAACCACAATTTTGAATGGCGTTCATATCAATGCTGTACATACATACATATATTGAATTTATTTACGTTTGAGTATAAAACGTTTTAACTAAAGTGATGAATGTCCGCTGTCCATCTAAATGTTAAACTCGAATAAAAACTGGATAACGTAAAAATGCAAGTTTATATACATACATATGTGTTTATTAAGGCATTATAGGAAAAAAGCTCGAAACTTGTAGCAAAACTTCTAAAAACTTTTAATAACGTGTATTATTAAACGTCTTGGATATGTGTATGTATTATATTTTTTAAAAAAGCAGCATTGTTTAATTATACAATTACATATGTATATATAAGTTAGTCCTTTTAGAACTTAACCAAATGATACTATCAAAGTTGAGGAAAATCGTTATCCATTGATTTCACTTAAATTTTAATTTAATTGTTATATTGTGTAAATAAGAAAAAGGAAACGTAATGTACAATTTTACTTATAATTTCTGAAACTTTGCGATAATATTAATTTCCGCGTTTTTATCAGTAATTGAAAAGAAAAAAAGCCCCGTACAGTTTTAGATATATACATTTTTGGCAGTTAAATAATATTTCTTCCGGTTTGCGAAGACAGATTATGTTTCTCCAAAAATATATCAATCAAATTTCATTTCAACAGGTTTTATACAATACTAAATAATATCTATATATAAACACAATCAACTGACTAAGTCCTGATCAGTCAAAATGTAAATTAGAATTAAAAAGATCATAAGCAAGTGTTGGATAAAATATTTGTTAACAGAAAGCTATTCATTGAAATTGGTAAGCAATTTTACCGTCGCAATTCTGTGCGTGTATGTGAAATTTTTCATGCTTTTAGTTATGTTATGTACCTTCAAAACTTGTTTTCCGATTTGACCAACATTTGATGGTATGAAAGTTAAAAATCTGTGTGGCTTAAATACTGCGGAAGTTGTTCAAATTTTGTTCGGCTTTACATACATAGATATCAACCATGATAGTCGAAATCTAAGTGAATATACAGACAGTTGATATATGTATATATATAGATCGATTTGTCTAGTGATGGCGAAAATATATTTTATACGGTCGCAAATGAAAACTTTTACTTGTAAAATTAAAACCCTTAATATTTTATATGATAAGGTATGTATATCTGATATACTATACTTCTAATTCTTCTTTTGGTTAATACGAAGATTGCTTATATCATGTTTCTACCATAATTTCGGTTTTTTTCACTTTAACGGTAATTATTAAAAATACATGTTGAAAAAAAAAATCGGTGTTCCCAAATAAATATAACGAGAAAGAGTCATTCACCGTTAAAATCTCAATCGGTCACCAATGAAAATTATACGGTATATATTTTTAATGCGACTTTAATCGTTTTTTTTTTTTTTTTTTTTTTGGAATATGTAAACTTTTTTGATTTGTATTTCTTCTTTAAGTACCTGAACCTGGATTACAGCTGGCATATCCACATAGGCTAAAGTCATGATATCATACTTAAATGCACTTTTTACTTGGATTACGCGGGTGTGGTCATATAGATATTTCAAAATTATAACACCAAATCAGTTAGCTTTTAAAACACAGTTTTTTTTTAATATATATACTTTTTTTTTAATTATTTTGGTTTTTATAGTCGTTTCGGTTGTACAAACTAAGGCGATATTATATTATTCGAAATTCTGTTACCGTGGCTCAATCAAAGAGAGTACAAAATATTGCCAAAAAAAAAACAGAACTTTGGCCCGACCCGTCGGCAGCGAAAGACGACTACGAAATGAAAACTAGTCCCAGCAGCATGCCAAATAGGCAGCAGCCGCAACGGCAGCGGCAGAGCACAACGGGCCAAAGAAGAAGCTAGCGCAGCTGGCTTCGCATCGTCGGCAAATAGCAGAATTCGCCACCGTTAACATTGGTGGGTTTCGCTGGTTATACTGTACGCTTATAATATTTTCAATCTTTTTCCATGTCGAAGGAAGGACGTATATGTGTATGTGTGTATGTATGTATGTGTGTTTGTGTATGTGTATTTTTGAAATTGTATTGTTATTTGATATAGTTAGATGCATTTAAAAAACACTGACCTGCCCACCATTGAACCCGGACCCGTCTACTGTTAACTTTGTCATCAATAATATATATGTATTTACATTCATACTTGCCCACATCTGTATGTATGTGTATGTGAGTGTGTGTGTTCAGGAAGTCAAAAAATCGACATTGTAAAGCTCAATAGGGTGTAGTTGCCCATGTATATGTGTGTGTGTGTGTGTGTGTGTGTGTGTATGCAAGTGTAAGGAGCCAAAGGGCTCTTAATGGGAGTTTTTGTTAACAGATTGTCACCGTTAGGAAAAAAAAAAAGGAGAGCTTTGCAAACTTGTATGCGTAAGTCACTAACCATGTGATTGTATGTGTATCTGTGTGTGTGTGTGTGCGCATAAGGACAAATAAATATACAAATTGTTACAGTAAGTCAGTGGGCAAGGATGGAAGGGTTGATCGCTAAATGGCATTGAGTCGCGACACGTACATACATATATATGTACATATGTATATGTATGGGCATGGGGCAGCGGCAGCAACAGTGAGAACCGTTAAGCGACAGTGCCTGTGAATAGGCTCTGATATCTTAAGCCATTCTAACATCCTTCGCAGTGGCATGTGCTTAGAAAAGCCAGGATGTGGAGTCAATGTGAGATTTAAATGATAATAATGATATTGTATGGTTGAATATCCATTATCCATGATTGCCAAATTCAACAATAGGACAAATGCGATGATACTGCCACAGCACTCAAATACATTTGCTTACAACCGAGTAAGTACAATGTAAAGAAGAAGAAAATAATAATAAAGGCATTAAGACTATTAAGTCATACTCATATGTATGTATTTGGGCAATAACGATGGGCGGCCATTCCTTTTTACCTGGTTTTTAATTCTTTCAAACGGCCCGTTTAAGCTGGCAAAATGCGAAAAATGGAATGACAGTAATTTGACACAAAACGTTGAGGTTGAAGGTTTCACAATTTCAACAAGTTTATTTAAATTCCTTATGTTTTCCTTCTTTTTTCCTTTTTTTTTTTTTTTTTGTCAATGGCATTGCATTGTGATCCAAATAAGGGAGACACTGTGACGGCTTGCAGGCTGCGTACTATCTTCGCTTTTATTTAGTTCATAAGATTTATTAGGAATTTCCATTAATAGAGGCGTATTATGAATCTTGAACAAACAATTACTCCAGTAAGATTCAAGTGGAGCAATAACTAACTTCATTCCAACTCGTATTTGACTTATTCTTTTTGTTTTTTTTTTTTTTTTGTTTTTTTTGCTATTATTGCGTAGCTAGAATAGACTTGGACAAGTGCATGGAGAGAAGAGGAATCATTGTTATAGTCTTGGGTGAAACTTTTAAGAAATAACCTTCCTGATCGCATCACCGATGAGGTATCGGATCAACCTGAACTCCGGCAGCTCTGGAGTGTACATATGGGGCTTTTGTTTTGGCCCTCGCGAACAGAACGTGGAAATTACGAATTGGGCACGACTTTATTGTGGCTTAATAAATTAAAATAATTTTGATTGATTACTTTGGATTATCTTGTCATTTGCCAGCATCAAATAGAATATTTAACGATACAGATAAACCGGTTCTCTCTTGTTGTTTTGTCTGAATTTTCGGCTTTGGCCTTCTGTGCTTTTGGTTATTTGATGGTTTTCTTTTTCTTCCCAGAAGATTTCGTGCAACCTCACTGAAAAATTCGCGTTTTGACTTTGATCAACGCCAAAGCCTCACACTAACACGGACTTTACTGTTCGACACATTTTTAGCCAAATGGGCAAAGAGGCGGCACATGTAAATATGATTCAAAGCGGATTTACCTACCGGACAGCGACAACCATATCATCGTATATCGACAAATCGAAATGTCACATCACGAATACGCATATAGAGACAAATAATATAGTTTTGATATTACGTACAGTTGTCTAAAAGTGTTGGATATAATTTCACATTTCTATATTATGACAGCATTTGCCATTAATACTAAACAGTTGTAGTTAAATTACTAAATGAGTTGATTTGGTAATATATCCGGCGCGTATTGGCCAGTTAGTTGTTTGCCCATAATCCCAGTACTTGTATTGTCATGTTCGGGCCAGCTAACCAGTCAGTCAGTCAGACAGTCAGTCAGTCGATTCTTGGTTTGAATATGGCTACGGTTTGGTCAAAGCTTTTGACCCTTTGGCAGCGTGCGTTTATTGGTGCCATGTTTCTACATTTGCTTTATGCTGTTATTATTTATTTATTTCGCTTTTTTTTCTATTTTTTTTTTTGTATTATTAGTATTTCAAGTTTTCAATCACATGAGGTTCTGAATTGTACGCTTTTGTTTATTATTATTGTCCGTCGTGAATATGCTGAAATGTTGAATTTACACTGGTGGTCAATACTCCCGTGGCGTAATTCAGAATAAAGATAAATAAATTATAAAGGTTCGAATGGTTTCTTAGCTGGTTGACTATCTGGTTTTTTATTTTTTTTTATTTTACTTTTGAAGGCACAGGTAGACAGACAGTACAGTTGGAAGCTGTTGAGCAGGTCGAAATAGTTTCACCTCAAGTGTGTGCACAACGACACTCATACATATATAAAACATATATGTATGTAATACATATAATACATAGGTGTGTATATATATACATATATAAGTGTGTATGTTGTATGTACATTGTATGCGTACTTCACTCAGTATTCTAATGAAATGTTATCCACTTGCGAATGATCAATTGTCATTAAAAGATCTTTGACTCCAAAATCAGGGTTCTCATTTCAAGCCAACCTTTTACAATTAGACACCACGGTGCGAACTTGTTGGATTTGCATAATGATTTGGCCCACAAATTTCAATTGCCAAGTGGAACCCTATAATCTTCTACTCGTTTAGCCCTATATACACATATAAACATACATATGTACATACAAAGCTACATTCACAAAAGATTTTATATCTTATTACGTAAAAGTGTTAAAACATTCGGTGGCACATTTTAATTTGCCCTCTAGTAAAGTTTTTCTTAAAAATTTAACATCGAAGAATTTTTGACCAAAATCAACTAAGATTGGTAATTTTTAAAGGATAATTTCAGCAAATTTTAACAACTTTATTAAGGTGTCAGATTAATTGAACTTCCATGAATAAACATTTGTTCATCTTAGAGATTAAAAAAACTGGAATCAAATGATGAATTTCGGAGTTCCTAAGTTTACTAAACATATTTACATAACTTATATTGTTAGATATTTTTCTACACTAAATAATACATAAGTATTACTTAATATTGAATAGTAAATATTATTAAATATTCAATATTCATCTGACGGTCTTAGTTATTGTATTATTTTTATATTCACTTCTAGTTTTTGCCTAAATTATGTAAGTAAGTAAACGCTTTACTTGTTAGTTATTTGACCACTATGTCTATAAACAAATATAAATATGCCCAAGTATTTCTTTACTTAATAACAGAGAATAAATTTGCTTAGTACAACTTTGCTAACCATTTCACATTTTAAATATGCCCGGTTAAGGGTAATCTATTAATTAGCAAAATAAAAAATAATTGTGATCAAATAACTAATATTCGTAATGGCGAAGTCAATTTGATACTGTAATTAAAAATTACGAATCATATTTTTGAACAATATAGAATGAATACCAGTTTAATATAATTATATTTTTGATATTTAACTAGATAATAAGTAATTTCTATAACACAAATAGTACAAATTGCTGAATTTATGCATTTTTTAAATAAGAAGAGGGGGCGTGGCGAAGATTGAAAAAAAAACTTTAAGCTAAAAGATATTAAACCGGTTTTCCGTTGAATTTGGTGGCTTAGTACAAAGAGATATTTCGCTTTTGATTGACTCGCCTGATGATGCTGATTAAGAATATACCAAACATATTTTATGGGCAAATGCTTTATTTTGCGATACATCATAAAAATAAATAAAAAAGCTTTGACGAATAAGAAACACGCCAAGTGTTTATATACAGAGAGCGGATAAAAAAGGAAAGGACTTGCTTTTATAAATTGAATTGCTATCAACTCTTTTTGTGTTCTGAGTCCTTTTTGAATAAATAGTAATTTCATAATATGGAAAAATACATTTAAAGGCATATTTAAGCTAGTGTTAAACAAGCTTGTGTACATTGTGCAATTAAAGTTAAATAAGCCGATAAAACAGGGAACACTCTGGCGCCATCCAACAGGCAGCATTCAGTTTATGCTTTCCAAAGGAAAAACATGAGCTTACTATTATTTTCCACTGTTTGTTGCGAACTCGATTTCCAAGAAACGATACAGAGAAATGGCAACAAATGCACCGTTTTTAAATGAAGTAAATATTTAAATAAAATCAAATATTTTCCGTTGATATAAGCTAAGTGTGTAAAACTTGAATTCGCTGCCCTTATATAAGCCAAGTGTCTTGAATTCGCTCCACTTATATGAGCTAGTGTGTAAAGCTTGAATTCGCTCCGCTTAAGCCCTTAAACTACGTCAACCAACAGGGGCGCCAAAGTGTTGAAGGGCAGTAAGTGAAATAAGTGAAGTAAAATTTAAAATAATTTTATAATATATTAAATTTACTGACACATCAATTTGTTAACTGGTCAACAGAGAACGTATTAAAAAAGGTTTGCATTAATTTACATTGAATATATTAAAGCTGTTTGGCAATAGATTTGAAATATGTGGTTTTGACAGAAACGGTGGTAAAAAGTTACTTTGAAATTATTTGGATATATTTCAAGTATTTATTTCAAATATAATATTTCCGTCGAGTAGAGTCTATAGGAAAACATTGTTTTTCATTTGGGTAAAAAGCAACATTTTTCTATTCACAAGGATAAAATGCATAACAAAAATAGGTAGATAGAAATCCTCTGGGATCAAAATTAAAGAGTCTATTAAGTAAAGCGCCCTTAAAGAATATATATATTCAGAAATAAACAGAAAATATAAAAAAATTCGCAATTAATTGAAGTTCCTACTTATGTTCTTTAAAAGGGACTCAATTATTTTAAGAAACATATCGATAGCGATTCTCCCAGAAATATTACCTAAAAACCCTTGGTATACATACATATGTAGTTACCCAGAGTACCTTCCTTTCCAGATTGAAAAAATGTAGAATTTAGTTGCCCTGATATACTAGATTTTGGAAAACCTTAGACAAGGACTTCATTAACAATGTTTATATAATGAAAGCGCCGAAAAAGAGTTCGCATTGAAACCTTTTTATGCCGTTTTGTTATTTACTAACGCAAATATGTCAACTTCTTTATGATTACAAAATATGTTACTTTTTAAAAGAAATAATTCATTCAATGTAGAATAGCCAAATGTTTTAAGGGACTTCAATCATTAAATTTGGGCAGTTTTTATAAAAATTAAATGCTCCCGATTGCTAATACATTAGCATTAGCAAAATGAGTCTCGCATTTAATCACATTTGACAATAAGCTTGAGACAGCTTCAATGGAGTCTTTCTTAATAAGGGGTTTTTTTTTGTGCCACTGCAGATGAAGTAAAGTTGTCATAACGATGGAGAATCGTGTTTATAGCGGCAAAGATATAGAGTTTGTCAGCCAAAAAGATAATGATGAGGAAGAATAAATAAAAAAACACCTTTAATGACAGGGGAATAACAATATGAGAAAAATGCATAAATTCGGCTATATATTGGTTTTCCATTCACTCTCTAGTTTTTAACTTATATTAACTGTGACTATTTTCTATTACTGAAATTTGTTTAAAGAAAAAGTCAATTGTGTATTAAATATCTCATTTAATGATATTGACAAATGATACTATTTGGAAGTCATACAAATGAAATTATTATTAAATTGAATAATACAATGTCATGTCATCCTTTTAAAATATATTATCAAACTAACTCGTATTTGCCTTTAATTTATAATTAAATAAATTAATTTACACTTTTCAACAAACTAAAACCATGGGGAGTTTCTGTCAGCTAAGGCTTCACAAGTTAAGAGGAAAACGGGTCAGGACAAAAAAGTTGAGAGAAACCTGATCTCTTTGCATATTCAGAAAATCGATCAGAGTATATACCAAAGTTGGTCTGCTTCAGCTGCTGGAAGACCGACGGACAAACCAACAATTATTTGCCTTTAAATATTATATTTTCATCGGTTGTGAAACCAAAAGTCTAAAAATTATAAAACTGCCAAGAATAAATAAATACGAAAGAATTGTATATAGTTTTTGGAGAATTTTCAACTGACACAATTAGTGTTAACACTTAAACAGTCTAAAGAGAAACGTTTTTGCAAATGGTTTTGAAAGTAATATTGCAAGTAAATTGAGTGAAGTTTAGGATAAATTATATTAATTAAATACATATATCAAAATGTTAGACATCTAAGTATAGGAAATTTACAAATATTATTTAGATTTTATTTGACTTGAGTGAGCTGACAGTTTTTTTAAAGTTTTGGTCATTTCTGAATTGTTGCAATAATAACATGTATTCTACATATTGTAGATAAATTTTTAACAAATAACGTCTAAAACTATGTCAATATTTCAATACTAATCGCTTTATCACACTGAAGTTGATATATTTTAATTTTGAAAAGAAAAAAAAACATGCATATTTGCATTCCAATGCAAAATAGTTTTAATTTGTTTAGAGCGGAGAGCAGGATAACATCTAGTTATATGTATATTTATAAACTTTAAGAACAGGACACTCTATTAATGTAAATTTTTCATTGGCTGCTGTTGTAAAACCAATTTCATTTACACGCTGTACACGCATCTGGGTGAAGGACCTAGTCAGCACGTAAGTAAAATACAAGAAGGGCCCTAACATCACGTCCACATTCTTCGCCAATGACGTAAGAATTTTGAATGGTTAAACAGTAGCTGTGTTGGCAAAGAATCCACGATCGTCGCTACTGCCATTATTACCAAAATTACTGCTTCAAATCATTCCACTTAACCGAAAATGTTGCCTACCTTTTTCTTCGCGGTCACTGCAATGTTTTGGGTGAACACAGCGCAGCGCCAGAATTGGAGGCTGAGGTCTCCAATTAGCCAACATATATATATATGTATATGTATATATACATGTATAAATATAATACTTATGAACAAGCTGAAGACCAATCCCTAATATTTTTTGGTTGGCTTCGTCGTTGTTTTCTGTTTTGTTTTATCGTATCGTTTCACAGGACGTTTTTAATTGCATAACAAATGATGACAAGTGTGGCAGATTGTGCAAGTGTTTCAAGAATGGCCAAAAAAGATGCTGACCAATTGTGTTGAAATGTTAAAAAAATCAAACTTGAAATGTAAATGAAAATTTAATTCAAATATTAAGTGAACACGGTGAGAAGGCATCATATGACGGTGTGAATCTGAATCTGAATTTGAATCTAAATCTGCATTTCTTATTTGCTGGACGTCCGGTGCAGCTGGATATGCCGGATGGGCTATAAATTAAACGAATTCAAGATGAAGCGTCCAAACTCCAAATATAATATACATAACAACAATGGAAATGCTCGGAGAACGATAATCGATTTTTGTTTATTACGATCCTGCTATACTGGCTATGGCTATGGCTACGCACGCGCTCGCGCTTCTCTTCACCATAAAAGCGTTCCCTTGTTCTCCTCTTGAACCCACACAATTATGACGGAGCTTACGAGGCACACAACCGCCCTTTAATGAAGTAGTAAAACTCATTCATAAATGTAATCAACATGAGCCTGGTTTCTAGATGCCACAGTGTTCTCTCGCTCGAGTAAAAATTCAACGAAGGGAATGCGACTAAGTTAGCTGCACTAGCCGACATACACACATATGTACATATATACCTACCTACAGATATACATACATACATATGTACTTATGACGAATAGAAGAATCCCAAAAGACCAGTCAACTGTACGGTCAGACTTGGTCAGAATAAGCCTTGCAGAGCGTCATCGACATCAAGCCAAAGACCAGGCCCAGGCCCAGGCACTGGCACAGGCTCAAACCCAAAAACCCCAACTCCAACCCCAGCCCCAGCCCCAGCCCAAAGTCAAGCCCAAGCCCCACACTTAACCACGAACGAATTGCAGTCTGAAAGTCCGGTTGCCATCTCAGTGCTGGTGCTTTTGCTTGGTGCTGGTTCTTCCGCTTGCTTCGTGCCGGTACCTTGTGCCGCTTTGCCACGAGCCTAACACACGCCGTTCGGATCGTCTGGGAGTTTTGGCTCCAACACCGACACTTGCCGTCGCTGGCAGATTGTGGCCGTGTTATGAGCATTTACATTTATCTTGCATTTCAATTTAGTTTTTGTTTGGACTTTTTAATTTCCTCTTTGCAAATGAAATCAATTTGAATGCCATGCTGCACTTCTGTACCAATACCAATACCATTACTGGTACCGGTACCGGTACCGAGTAACTGCGCCGACAACAAAATGAAATGAATGCCATATCCTTGGATATTTTTGCATACGTTTACAAGTAATAAGCTAACACAAATCATCATTTTATATATCTTTATAAAAACATAAAAAGTAATCCAAATAAATATAGCAAAGACATTTCAAAAGTCTTTATTAAAGAATATGTTAATGGATCATAACGACAATGACAATGAACAAATGACAAAAAAAATATTTAAATTGCAAAAGTGTTTCAATTTAATAAAAAATGTAAAAATAATAGAAAGTTTAAAAAAAGTTAATAGAGTGGAATATAATAGAAAAGAAAAAAATTAAGTAAAGAGAAAAGTAATTAGAATTCGGTTTACTAGAATTAAGCCTCTTAACTTGGCTAACTACACAGTGTAGCCCAATTTGAAAGCCTTTAAATTGACTTAACAAATTACTAAGCAAATATAAAGTACGTACTAAATTTAATGTGTCTGTGTTGTTTATATTTGAAAAGTACATTCATCCAACACATTTGCAAATATATCCTTTCAAGATAGCGCCACAAATCTGGCGTATATATATGACTATCTATTTATATATAAGATGCAATTTTAATGCATTTAATATGTAAACAAAATTATAGAATAATCTAGATAAGAAAAGGGTTGTAATTTTTGCTAGACATTGAGAAACTAGATCTTATTACTCCTCACCGAAACCCTTCGTCTGTCAGCATTAGTCCAGACTATATAATTAAGACAAATTCATGAGCTCTCTATAAATGCATGTATGTAGGTATGTACATATGTATGCATGTGTGTGTGAGTGTGTGTGTTTTTGCCAACTCTGTGCAAACTGTGCGGTGGGAATTTTTCTGCAAGACAGTATGGAATTCTTTTTTTTCTGGTTTTGGTTTTGGCTTTTTCTGTTTTTTTTTTTTTGTCGAAAATGCCAGCTCCGCACGCAAATTGGCGCTGCGTTGCGCTTCAATCTCATAAATTATTTTGGCAACGCATCACGCAAATGTCTCAGTGGCTTTTACCTGATTTAGACCAGGTACCAGTTCCAAAGCTAATGCCACCACACTGGACATACATACTATATAATATATATACCCATTTCAATGGCGAACGACCATGCATGATGATTTTTGTGGGCGATGACTTCTGATCTGCCTCTTAGTTGTGTTTTTGTTTTGATCTTTGGCCCTTGCCCCGTAAATTGCCCTATTTTTTGATCGGGGATCAACAAAGTTCTTGGAAGACTGAAACACCATATAATTTTGCTAATTGAATGGGGGAGCGCATACCCACGCATTGTCAGCATTCCCCAAGATGTAGGACTCTACTAATGGAACAAACTGTTGGTATAGTTTGACGTATGTGTAGTACATACATATATATATGTATATATATACATATAAAGATGATCGTTAAATAACCTTTTCTCCGCCAGACAGGTGACCTTGCTTCTCTCATGTTTCACTTGCCAAATTTCACACTCATTTTTAAGTTCATTTTAATTTGGTCTCACATGCGTTAAATGCTGTCTAGAGGGCATCTTTTCCCTCCACCCTCTGTGACCTAAAGTGATCCATTCTGCCATTGAAACGGCAATAAATATGTCATATCAGAAGTTAAGTATGTGGCAATATCCTTGTTATTATAAACCATCAACGTGAAGGCATTGTAAATAAAATAAAGTACTTTTTGTTCCCAAATTGACTTCAACGAAACCAAGAAGCTTACTTTTATATTGATATAGATATAATCCATAGTGACGTTGGAATATCGACAAACTTATCTGATTTAAGAATCAAAAAAGAAGAAGATAATGTAAACGCACCATTAACTACCCTAAGAACAACAACTTTAGAGTCTTAGCACCTCTTAAGTAGGCAATTATTTGTCACACAAATGACAATTTCGATATAATTTAAAAGAGCTTAGATATTTATTGAAAACTTCGCATATTTTCAAACAATCCTATTAAAATTCAATACTAGACGAAATCCAACTGTCAGTAAAGTCAAAGAATATAGAAAATATCTGTTTTTCACACATTACAAATGCTACTTTCGATCCCGCCAAAATTTAGATGCGTATAGATCTTATTTTGAATATTACAAATCGTTGAACAACTTTTTAAAGATATTTTCTATATAATTACTACTACTTATAAAGCATCTGATAAATGCTAGTTTTGAACCTAATATAATATAATAGACAATCAAAACGAACTATAAATCCGATGGAAAAGCTCGGCAATTCACATTATTAAATGGATCAAAGGACAACATAAATCATAAAGTTCCTCCAATGCGTATCCCATCAAAAATTGGTCTTATTAAAATAGTTATAGCCTAAATCTATACTATATTTGCATACCGCGTGATCGTGATCGCTGCACCTTATTGTATATCCTATAAATGATGGATCTTAAGTTTAATTGGCATTAGGATGATTGGCTTAGAAATTGGTCCTAAAATGCCGTAGTTATTATATCGATTTAAACAGATATACAATTTGATAGACGCCCAAATTTCATCTGATTGGAGGAGGTCTTTAAGTAACCCATTTTTGTGTTGTTTTTTTTTTATTTTTTTTTTTTGTTATTTAAATTGATCATTAAGTTGGGCAGTAGAAGAGGTATGCTATGGTAATCAATCTGTGATGAACGCAGGTAATGTTCACTTAGTAAGGACGGGTAATTTCCCTAAGTGCTTGCGTGCCAGGAGAGCGCTTCAAGATACTTTTGTGTCAATCAGAAATCACAGAGTTGCATTCGCTTCGGTGGTTCAATATCGGATTTTCTGAAATTTGTGCAGCAACGTTGCGTTGATACGTTAATTTTGGCTGACAGATAATTGGCGTGGATATCCATAATACCTTTTTTTTCGCACACACATACACAGACACACACGCACAGTTCACAGTTTTGTTGCGGAAAAAAAAAATTTTAATATAAAAAAAGTAAAAAAAAAAAAAGAAAAAACAGAAACAACAAACAAACAAAACAAACGGTATCCGACTATATGGTTAATCATTATTTTTATGGTGTGCGTTGCATTTGGTGGAACAATCTTACCATCATAAATTTCTGATCCTCAAACTGATGATCGTTGGTGCGATGTAAAATATGCATTTTGTTAGAGTTCTTAGTCCAGGTTTCAGTTATGTAGTATTCATAGAGTAGGCTGAGTCATAGGCTCTGTGATTTATATTTATTAGATTATAAGGTGAACACTCTGACCGGTTAAGACGCAAAACAGGTACAAACACTAAAGTAGATATTGAAAATTGATTTTCTTTTCTTTTTAATTTTTATTTATTTTTATTTTTTTTTTTTCATAAAATTTTTGTTTTATTTTTCTTTTGGCACTTTGTAAGGCAACTACGAGTGTTTTGTTCAAGTTGAAGTATGTATTTACATATGATGCTGGTGTATATGAATTTAGATATATTTATGTTATTTAGTTTGTAGAGCAGACTTCCGTAGCAAAAGTGACGGCAATTGCTGCAAGTGCGTGTAGAACTGGTGGGAGATTGTATAATTAATTGTTGTTTGAAGCAAAAAAAAAAACCAATATTATTGAAAACGCGATCGTAATCGGTTAAATGTCGAACATACAGCAAAGAATTCTGTCAATTAAACGAAAGACCCGCAAACAAAATTCTGCCTTTGCAGCCACAGACGGTAGTTCTCGACTGAAACGAAATTTTCTGGTTGGACGTAAAAACCTTCGGGGGATGTACGCGATGCTGCTGCTGCTGCTGCTGCTGTCGATGCTGCTGTTTTCATGTTTTCACACAGACAACCACAGACGCCCCCCGTTCCAATACATGTATACATACATACGCACATATAAAAAGTGTAGATATGTATGTGTATGTATATACATATATAGGATTACAACTACATGTGAGAAAGCCCCCACAAGAGATTGTGCCCGGGACCCAGTCCCAGTTCAAGTCATTGTCATCGTCACTCCCAAAAGCAGATTGGGGCCTCTCTTATTACAAAAGAGAAACTTCAATGGATGCTGGTTATACAATGAAGAGAGTCAAAAAAGAAACAAAAATACAAAAAATTCCCTATACAACATACACATACAATCTCAGAATATACGGGCTAAGAGAGTCAGTGAGAAAAAAAAATTAAGAGAGCGTACCAAAAAGAGAGAAACAGCAGCAATATCTGTATTTTCAGCGGCTACACCAATACCACTGTAGCTCTGTGTATCTGACACTGCGTTGGTAGTTGAAGCGAGCATACAGTTCGGTAGAGCAGCAACAACTACAGCCATTTATATTTTCGGAAACCACGCCCCATAAGCTGGCTACTAGACAATGGGGCCGAACAACCGAACCCAGAGGCTGCGGCATCGCGTCGGCAGCACAGCCTCCGTGTATGGATTGTAAATACATACATACCTCTATACATACATACCTCTATAAACATACAAATGTACGTTTGAATGTACATACATATGTAGGCGTGTGTATAATATGCACGTATATAGGATAGACACACACACACACACACACATACAGACACATAAACTGCACAGGGGTTGGAATATTTCGGAAAACTGGGGTTGGCAACGTAACATGCTCATGCTCTGCCCTCGGGGTTGTTACGTGTGCTACTGGGAAAATTCAGGCATTGGACGGTTGGCCACAAAATATTGCCAGTGGTACGTGCCTACCGCTTGCGCTTCGGGTTCTATCCGAAATTTGTACATTGACTATCAACATTATAATCTTACCCTATACATACGCGAATATAAATATACATACACACATACATATGTATATACTTATATACATATGTATACGCATACATATACATTTATTTATTTACGCTTATATATACACATTTTTATATAAGGGTATATACGTACATACATATGTATGTATGTGTATAAGTATAAGTAGTCAGTTAATACCTATAACTTAACTAAGTTTCATGATTTACCATGATTTTGGCAGTCAACTGGCGCTTTAAGACATAATAATAATAACTAATATATTTTGGTATTTTTACCCAAATATATGTATGTAAATAATCAAAAAAAAGGCCAAATAATTTACCCCTTTCATTAAAGCAGAAATTTTCATTTTCTCTCAAAAAGTATAGAATGAAAATTTAAATTATATTTTTATACAAAGACGTTTATCTAAGCAGTTTTCAAGAAAAAGACGGTATTGGTGGAATTTTATTGGCAATCCAGCCCACTCTACCACGTAGCCATCAGCCATTAAAGGTTCACAAGTAAAAAAGACCAAACAAAACTCCAAAGCAGGCCAAAACATTTTGTTGTAAGCATCAGTACCGAATCCACGAGAAACTAGGGTTAGCATTTCAAAAAAAAAAAAAGAAAAAGAAAAAACCCTTTGGGGCAATTCGCACTGAAGGGCTGTTAGCAGGAATATTCGTGTTCGAACTATTGGTTCAACTGTACAAAATCCAACAGCCCTTAGAAACAGAGGACAACACTAGGCCACATCGTCTCCACAACAAATTGGGTGTTAATCTTGTGCAGAGACAGGAAAAAAAATGGACTACCAGAGGAGCCCCAGCAACCAGTGTTTCTTAGAAGTTCAATTACGTCAATTATAGGAAAAAGCTAAAAGGTATCCTGTTACAATATACACGTATATAGTTTTCCACCATCCCATTTTTGTAATAGAGACAATAGCCAGATATAGAAATGGGCCAACAACTTACTCGAATACACACAACAAATTACCTTGCAGAGTGTCCTAACTTCTTGTCTTTCGTTTTTTTTTTTAAATTTGTTAATTCAGCAACCTGTCGTTTTCAAATTTCATGCGAAACTTAGAAATCATGATATTGAAACATATAATTTATTAAATTTCGTATATGTCAATGAATATTGATCGCGTGTCTGCTTTTTGAAGCGGTTAAGGCCACTACCAGGTGGTCAAAAAGACTTTTATCTTTGGCTATTGGTATTTAGAATTCAAATTATAAATTTATTTATTTAATTATACATTTTTTCGTACGTTTTTCTTAAGTTAAGGAATCAAAGTTTGAAACTGGATCTTACACAGAATTAAATGAATTTGTCAAAGAAAGATTCAGTATCATTTTAACAATAGGAAATCATATTGTTAAAACGTTATTTAAACTCCACTGGTGGAGCCACAAATATCCAAATATATTTATAGCCATCTATGTATGTATGTATGCCTACTATCTGCAGTTGTTAATTATTTATCCCAATTTTCTGAGATAGAATGTAGAATCTATAGATTGAAACTAATTTAAGTTAAAGGCAATTTAGCACTTAAGGAAGTTTTCAATATTTTGACTCTGCAATTTCCAAATGTTACAGGGGTGGTATATACGTACACAAACATACATATATCCTATTGTTCGAATAAATAATTCTCTGTTTAATTTAAATAGAAACTACAGTTCAGTTCAAGAAGAGTTAAAAGATGTACATAGATAAAACGATTCGCTCTTAATTCTTTCAGTCATAAAAATTTGTGTTATTAGATATTCCCTAATTATCACCAAAATATTATAATGCAACTTAAACAAATAAATATATTTATCTAAAGAGCAATTTAAGTAAGTCAATTGTTAAACTAGAAGGATGGGCTAACTTCGGCCGTGCCGAAGTTCGTATACCCTTGCAAACTGTCTTTTTGATTTATATATAATTTACCAGAATCATAAGGAAGTATATAAAACCCATCAAATATAAATTTGATGTCCGTGGCATAAAAAAAAAATTAAAGCAAATTTTTTTTTTCCCCGATTGTTCCTATAACAGCTATAGCATATAGTCGACCGATTCTGATAAAACTTAAAGAATATATTTCTTTTTATATAAAATTGTCAAATAACAAATTTCGTGACGATTGCTTCAAAAACACCGAAGTTATTGATCAAAAACTATATTTTTGACTGATCGTTCCTATGGGAGCTATATGATATAGTCGATCGATTCTGATAAAATTTGGTATATGTATTGAGGATTATATAAAACTCTTAAACACCAATGACATTCGATTGAAAAACAACAGAGTTATAGATGTTAAACCCAATTCTTGGCCGATCGTTCCTATGGGAACTATATCATATAGTCGACCGATTCTAATGAAACTTGGTATATATGTTGGGGGTTATATAAAACTCACAAACACCAAATTTAATGACATTCGATTAAGAAACAACTGAGTTATTGATGTTAAACCTTATTCCTGACCGATCGTTCCTATGGGAGCTATATGATATAGTCATCCGATCGGGATGATTCCGAGATATACAATGCCTGCAGCAAAAAGAAGCCTAGGTGCAAAATTTCCGCTCTGTAGCTCCAAGGGTCTCGGAGGAGATTGCGTTGATCCAGACAGACGGACAGACGGACGGACGGACGGACGGACGGACGGACGGACGGACGGACGGACGGACGGACAGACAGACGGACAGACGGACAGACGGACGGACAGACGGACAAGGCTATATCAACTCAGCTCATCATGCTGATCAAGAATATATATACTTTATATAGTCGGAGATGCTTGCTTCTATGCGTTGCAAACTTCTGACCAAAATTAGTATACACTTTTGCAAGTGTATAAAAAGATAGTTAAATTTTAAAAGTAGGTAACCTATAAGTAAATGATGAGATATTGTAACTCCTAACTCAATTTTAAAAATATTATGCATTTCATATGGTCTTTATCTATATTGAACATAAAGAATATCCCATCTATTAATCCATGACGAATATTTAAACCAAAAACGGTTTAAATTCAATTTTTACATCTAGATATTCCTTCTAGGAGGGGAATGTACATTAAATGAGTTAATACTAAGGACATATCCAAGTTCCTCTTCGATTTGAAAAAAGATTTTACATTTTGAAACGGGTTATATTAAACACACTTTTAATTATTGTATCGGCAACAAAAAAATTGGATATTTTAATTTTCATTATTCATTTCGATGATTCATATTTCAAATTTGCACTAAATTTTTCCGAATTTCCACAAACGAGTTATATTATGATGAATTCAAAAATATTTAAATAATCAAAAGCTTATTCTACTGGAAAATCGTAAAAAAATTAACTCAATAAACACTTTTCGAAGTAGAAGTTGTTTAAATAAATTTATCCCCATTTTGCCGATAAAAAAGATTAAGAAAACTTAAATACAATTATGAATATTTAAGTTCAATTTTTTATGTTTAAAAATTATATCCTTTCTTGTTTCACTAGAATGAATAGGCTAAAACAGAATTTAAAAGCTATAATCGTAACTACGATACTTCATTTTGAAATCTCAGTGCCATCAAGTGTTAAGCAAGGATTTTTGTCATTACAGAGATAATCTTTTGAAAAAAGGTCCTTTGCAGGAAAACCGCAAAGAATTGTTTTTGTATTCTGCTAAGGCTTAGGGGTCACCAGGGATATTTAGTTGCTGCCGGTATTGTTTAGCCCGGCTTATGCATTTGTATTTTTAATTGGTTTCCAGTTTTAAACGACAAGAGGCGCACAGTAACCTTATCAACAACTAGCACAAATCTAATCAGTTACTTTCCTTCAAGTCGCAGCTTTGAGCGTTTATTTTATCCTTCAAATTAAGTTATGCTATTTGTTTTCAAAACAAGACAAGCACTCAAGTTGTCCGACATTTGTTATGCAAAAAAGGCAACAAAATTCAGTTAATAGCGGTAGGGAAGTTAAGTCTTAGCAAAGTTTAACTGAAATCCCAAATCTGAATCCTGGCATTTGGATGTTAAATTTCTGTTAAGAGATAAGTTAATAAAGGTATCGAATTATTTTGAGTAGCAATATGCCAGTATGATTTCCACTAATCGCCATCGAAAGACTTTTTTTTTGCATACTCGTATTACTTGCTACATACATACATACATACATACATACATACATACATACATACGTATATATGTATGTACACGAAACAAAAGAGAAAAGAACTGAACGGCAACAAAAGAAAATTACGAGAATTTTAAACGGGTGCTCAGGTGTATTATCCAATTGCGATGCTGTTATGCCGTGTTTGACCATCCTCCGTTGCAGCAGTTTCATTGCAGCAGCACGATTTGTGCCTGCAGTTGCTTATTTTATTTGAGGCCGCGACAAGCAACGGGTGACGGGTGACAGGCGGATGGATGAGGGGATATATCCAGCGAGCGAGCAAGCGATCGATCGATGATCGAGCCGCCATTTTTTAGTTGCAATTCGGATACGCGATACAGATTCACTGCTCGCATTACCAAACAATATTAATTTCAATTCCTCCTCCCCACAGTACTGCAATCGTGATACTCATACACATGGATAAACTGTAAGTATGCATTTTGCGCGCACACACACACACAAAGACCAAAAAAATACTTGTGCTATTGAACGAGTATATATGTATGTATATATGCATGTATATGTAGTTACTGCACTTGTGTGTGAAAAGCCGCAATATCGAAAATGGCAGCGCTTCCCGGGACAGACGTGAGTTGGATCAAATACCCCCGCGCATCACTGTAGCCAGCCACAGCCTCGCCTCTGTGCCGCTTCGGCTGCAGAGCCTGAGCACCTCATTTAAGATGCGTCTAAAATGCGATAGCCTCGAGTGAAACTCGTGAATGCCGCAGGATGTGCATGACTACTGCTGTGACTGTTGTCTTGGTACCTAATGATTGTAAATGACTATTTATATGTTAGCATTTAAGTCATAAAACTCATGCACCAAAAACGTCACTTTGCATTCTGCATTTTCTTTAACAGTATCGACTAAAAGTCTATCTTAAACACATTCACTGTTAATTTGGCCATTTCATGAGTAAATGGACTCACAAAGCATTTTCATAATATTTTAATTAAAATTGGTATACAAATGATTGAATTGCAATATAGTTGAGAAGAATTAATAAATCCACACTTATATACTGATCAAATAGATTTTTTATTAATAATCCTTTTGGGATATTTACTAGATTATAAGGATTATCTATCACTCATAATAGTTATATATATTTATAGATTGATTTTTGCTATACCGAAATAAATATGCTTATAATTAAGGTTCTTTTAAATGGTTTATATTGAATTAAAAAATAAGTAATTTAAATTTTTATATAAGAAACTTTAAACTTTATGTTTTGTGAATTTGATAAATAACTTGGTACTATAATCTGTTCTGCCTCAACAGCAAATTGGGCTCATTCTTATTATATTATTTAAAATACTATTTACACTTGTTTCATTGTCATTAAAGACTTTTATTTTTTTTAATTTTTATATAAACAAGCTTGTTAATAAGAAAGGGACGTCATGGCTTTAAGTGTGTGTGTGTGTGTGTGTGTGTTAAAGGATCTTCTGTAGTTTTTAAGCGTTTCTTGTGATGTGTGTGTGTGTCTGTGTGTAGAACGTGTTGTGTCATAAAGCTAAATCACATCATTAGTTACGTCCTCGCGAAGCTTCTTTTATATTTTATTTGTGAGCACATTACTGTAATGCTAACTGCTGATAGTTCGCTAATCCCAAAACAAATAAAAATGAGAAGAGGAAGTAAGTCTGTAATTTTATACATTTTGACAGGCTAAGGAATTATTTTTCCAGAATTTCAACATTCATTCCTTTTGTCATATCATTATTGGTAAAAGAGAAACATTATTGAAATACCCTTTCAAAACTGACAACCAATCTAAGTAAAAAAGACTATAAAAAACAATTGCATCGATTAAATAATTCAGTTTTTGAATATTTTCTTTAGAGCTTTACTGAATTTTAAGTAAATTGAACTTTAAATTAAGTGGCAAAGTGAGTAAGTTAATAAACTGTCCAGGTGATTAAATTTTAAAATCAAATTTATCTAAAATTCATTAGAGCTGCAAAGAAAAACGTAGGATCAAAATATTAACTCTCTAATAGGCAGATATTAATAGATTGACATATATATAAAGATACGTATATATAGCTAATTGGAATACACTTTTGGGATAGGTATTTTTAAATTGTATTAGCCAAAGACGATTCGTATTTTTTATTCAGGAAATCTTGTATATAGTTCTTTTTTTTTCTCTGTTTTTATTGGTTGCTGTTAGTTTAAAAGAATGTATATAGAAATAATTAAAAATAACAAATGTACCATATAATAAAATATAAAATTTTTAAAATATAAGAATATTATATAATTATGTTTTTACCCGTTTATGTATCCACCTTTCTGAATACATCTAGTTTAAAAAAAAAGATTTTGATATTATAAATAATGAATTATATACTAAGTTAATGTAGAGAATTCTGAATATCGACTTTCTAATAATATTTGATCTTGAAAATTAAAGTTTAATCTTTAAAGTGGATTTGGAAA
Source organism: Drosophila emarginata (assembly GCA_037075365.1). Classification (NCBI taxonomy): domain Eukaryota; kingdom Metazoa; phylum Arthropoda; class Insecta; order Diptera; family Drosophilidae; genus Drosophila; species Drosophila emarginata. The sequence continues at coordinate 8,234,639 of JBAMCD010000296.1, forward strand.
ATGCATTAAGTAATATTTCATTAAGCTCAACAGAAATTGAAGTAATAGTTGTTGTCCCTATTGGAAATATATTGTATATATGTATGTACATACATATATGGATAAGGTAGTGCTATACCCGATTGTATCGTATAAGACAATGAAAGTCGCGTAGGCAATTGTAATAGCAATCTACTGTAGGTAAATACAGCTGCAGATGTTTTTTTTTTCTCTTTCGACCTCGAATTTAAATGGACCGCTGGACTGAGTTGCAAAAAAGAAGAAAAAAAAAAAAGAGCGGATTAAAGGTGCACACGAGCACAGCCGTAGGAAATATGCTGCAAACATCCGCCTGCTGCAACTGCAACTGAAAATACAGACACACACATAGACAACCAGAGCATTGGCAAAAGCAACTCCCTGCGCAAGGGGCTACGGCTACAACAAGCAACAGCAAACAGCAACCAGCGCGCTCATCTTCCCCGCGGCTATTGACGTCGTGCAACATTGCAGCAGAGCAGCCTTTTTCCTGCTGCCTGGGCATGAGCCATGGAGAGAGGCCAGGCCAGGCCCGGGCCATGTCGCTGATGATTTTCGTTTTTCGTGTACCGTCGCCGTGGAGACGTCAGCAAGATTCAACCAGAGCCGAGTAGCAGCATTTGACTGCAACTGCGGCTGCGGCTACGGCTACGGCTGCCGCTGAGAAGCACTGAGAAGCGACCGCCGCGCCGCTTCTACCAAAAATTTGAATCTGTCTGCATCTGAAGACTTAACGAATATGAACAAAATGGCCTGCGGCCGCTTCAAAATATTACTACATCCAAGTATGGCTACATACTCTCGTATACATGAACGGTTGAATCCAGAAAATTATGGTGAAGTAGTTACAGATACAAACACTCAATCACAAGGGTTCCATTTGCATAAACTGCAGCGAATTTAGCTTAACAAAATTAAATGCGTACGGTCAAAAGTAGCCTATTAACCCTTACCCTTTGAATCTTTACTTCCCCCACACACACATATTCAATATTTTGGTGAAATGTATTTAAAAAAACAAATTTAAAAGAATATCATCCACGATCTAAGTAGTCTATTACCTCTCTATTTTATTGAAAAGAATTTAAAGATACGAGGGGCAGATAAAACCTAGTTGGACCAACTAAATTTCCAAGTAGTAAAAGGTAGTAAAAGTAAATAATCCAGATTTAAATTATCCACAAAATTCCTATTGAAATTGAAACTTTTACTTTAATATTAAATGGATTTCACTTTGTTTGGTTTTAATTATTTAAAAAGTTAGACACTTTGGAATCTGTAAGCCCAAATTGTAAGGTAAAATACATTTTTAATATACAACTTTTGGTTGTCATAATCTTGCAATATTAATATTTTTTTTATTAAAAAAACCAAAATTTTAGAATCTGTTTAATGACGATTACTTCTTAGCCATCCCTCGTAGGATGCGTGACGTTGTTGCTGCTTGAATACCGTTAATTATTTGTACTGATTAAAAGGTTTAATTGGAAATGCAATTTAATAGCGTGGCAATGACAACAATAATATTCAATCTTGTGTCTACAATAAAACGTTTAAGCGGCAAACATGAAACGAACCGTGAAAAAGATACAGGAAACCAAAAAAAAAAAAAACGAGGCATAAACATGTACTAAACGGCTTAAACGAGATAACTAAAATGCATTATTTAGACTCGTTCGTATATCTCACAATTATGTTTTTCCTTTACTGCATTATACATTGTAAGGGCATACTAAATAAAAATGTCAATTGTAGTTTTTAGATGTTTAAAAACTGAAAAAAAATCATTTAATAATTAATTATAAATTACATTACAAAATAATTTATGTAATTTATTTTATTTTTACTAAATATGTACTCTCTTTCTAATTGAAGAAAAGAAATTTGTTAAATATGTTACTGAAAAGCCAGAGGTGTTAACTCTGAGAAAAATGATTTTGGAAACCAGATTGAAAAACTTTCATATTTGGTTGAAAGGGAAATTTAAAGAAAACTATCTTTTCTATTGCGATTGTTGCATTTACGTATTTTTTCTCACACATACAATTAAATATATGTATATGTATGTATGTGTGGGATAAAAGCGCCAATTGCATTTACATATGTATGTACATACATACGTACTGTATACGTGATACATGTACATGTACATACACGTACAGGTACATGTACATGTACATGTACATGTACATGTGCATACATACATACTTATCTCGCGCAATAGGGTATGGGCCAATCACATTATGCATTTACTCGGAACTCGAATGCAGTTGGCTCGTTGCCGTAATTTTTCAGTCGTCGTGATCATCTCAGAAGCATGGTAATCCAGTTGTTGCCTCAGGTAAATATTCGTAAATAATTTGTCTGTATTGATGTTGATGCACCTTGCGGGCACATAGGCCGCCATTACGATTGCACTCCAGTGCAACCACTGGCCATCGGCCACAAACGAATTTCAAGAGCAGTACGCAAAGTGCCTAAAGGAATGTATGTATGTATGTGTGTCTCAGTGTATATGTGTATGTGTGTGTGTGTGTGTGTATATGTGTGTATATGCTTATTAGTCGAGATCGAGTAGCGCTTTCACAATACAAACACTTAAGCAGCCTGAAGCCAGAACGATGTACGATATAGTGCGTAGACATCGTTAAGTTTCTCACAAAAGCATTGCGAATGATAAGCCAATATGATTGAAATTGCAGTGTTCGCGAAATGCGTTGGAGTTCGTGACTAAAGCAGGTTGTAATTAAAGGTCATCGTTTGTTTCTACATACATACATACATACAGGCACATCATATATGTATGTATGTATGTATGTACATACATACATATATACATACATACACTCGACTAAACTTTCAAGCGGAATATTCCTTTGCTTTTAGCTAATGATGTTGGCCGCACCGCGGCAACGACCACAGCATCTCTCATTTCGTACGCGAACCTTTTTGCCGTCGCTATTCCATTTCTTCGTCATCATTCGCGCATACCTTTTGTCTCAGTTTATATATTCTTTGCTGTCTCCACTGGCGTTTTGGCTTTCAGTGCCGAGTGCCAACAAAACCCACGAGTTGATTGCTCTTCTTTTCTTTTTTGTTGCGATGACACAGTTTTTTTTTTTTGCTACAAGGATGTCACTACTTGTAAAGAATTGGACATTTGCCCTTGGTTATACGCCATGCTCCTATTCGAATGGGAGTGAAACTGAATAATGCCAAGAGCCAGTGAGTTCAAATAATAAATGGTCATTTAAAAAACACGTAACGCGCATTAACACCACCCTCTAATTAATAGCCCTTTTGCAGGCATTATGTATACCTATAACTGAAGATTATCTTCTTTGAATCTGGTATAAGGGATCTGCTAATCATCATACATATATACTTATCTAGATATTAAGATACTCAAACCAAACATCCATACATATGTACATACATGTATTTATGTACACATGTACACAGAACCGTCACTTTTGTTAAACAACAAAAAAGAGGAAAAAAAAGAAGAAAAAAAAAATAAGTCGCGCACGACTCCGTCTTCGAGGATTGGAGTCTGTTCATTAGGTTATAAAACATGAATACTGTATTGCGTGAGGCGCCCTTTTTAACTTTTAAGAAAAAGAAACAATTTCTATGTGAGAAAATTATCAATGCGTTGGAGTCGGCCGAAATTGCCACTATTAAATCAAGCGAATCGTAACTGCTGCAACGATGGTGTTGCAGGCACAGATACAGATACAGGCAGAGGTATTCGACTCTCGGACTCGTTTTAAGTTCCCAATGAATGACTTTAGACGGTTTGCAGATGCTGCTGACATGCCGAAAATGATGGGCAAATTCGAAACGCAAGTGCGATGCCCATATATGTGTGCGTCTGTGTGTGTGTGAGTGTGTGTGAGGCTGGGCTAAGAGCAATGTGTGCAGGAGATTGTTAAGGAATATAAATTGGACAATAAAATCATTAAAAAGCTTAATAACTGTTAGTGTGTTTTAATTCTTTGCTCGTATTTGCACATCCAATATACGCTTTAATACGAAATCGGGTTATGGCTATGCACCATATATACGTACATACATACATACATACATATATGTATACATATGTACATATATATATAAATTCGTATGTGTATGTCTATATATATTTAATATATTTAACTAGTTAATAATCATTATTTATATAAATGTTTTTATGTAAATACACGGACTATATATGTATGTATAAGTATTATATTATATTGTATATAGATACATATATAATTTTGATGCATATGGGTTTTGTGTTATAAATCATATCGTTCATATTGATGCATGTGTATGCACATATACTATATTGTATAACAATTTCGTCATTATTATAATTGGAGTTTTTTGAAATCGGAATATAAATGACCTGTATTCGATGGCCTGTTTTCGCTCAAAGTCGATCAAATTCAAATTTTGAATGAAAATACGTTCGATCGACCCTAGCTTCACTTTGAGAATGATTTATGCTCGGATCAATATCGTCATTAGAAATTTATGGTGAAGTTTTACAGCATATAATAACAGGTTTTCGCTGATTGCTGATATTGGCTACAAGATTTTTAATACATTTTGTGTACTGGTCGATAAGATACATACTTAAATTCTTCTCATGTTAATTTTGGATTTTGATTATGTATGATAGGCATTATTCTTGCTGGATGAATATGCTTATACTATTGTTTGCATATCTACGTTCAATGTTTAAGTTTTTCGAAACTTGAAAACAATTTTTAGCTCATCTGCCATCTTATGCATTTGGTATTCAAGGGGTATGTAAAATGCTCGAGGTAGCGTTTCTGCATCAAGATGGACTAAAAAGTGCGTAAAAGCTGAAATGGCGCGGAACGGCCAACAATTACTTAACAGTTGTTCGAAGGTTGACTCTCGTATGCGTGTGAGAATAGTCTAGTTTGCCGTTTGCCTTTCGCCTCAAAGCTATAATTAGAAATTCGCATTTTGCACTTATTTCTTTGCAGATTCGCCTATAGCAAAATGTGTAAATGTTTCGTGGAGTGTAAAAGCGGCTGTTTGGAGGGACCGCGCAAAGCAGAAACTAGTGTGCACAGAAAAGAGAGCCTACGGCTGAATGTCACACAATGTTAACTGAAGAACGTGCGGCCCTAAGTACGAGGGCTGCCACTTGTATTTCTGGCTTTGTCAACAGGTGTAATCAAAATCCTTTCATATACTCAACACGTACAATAACATTTTCTTTTCTTTATCGTGACTAAACAAAATTAATTCCCGCAAAAAATTTCATTATTTTACAACATTGTCGTGAATTATTAATGTCAAAATACTTTAGTCAATTTTTTAAAATTTTCAACAATCTGATCGAAATTTGAAAGCATATACTGAAAATATTAAAAAAAATTAATTTTTATGTTGGAAGTTAGCCTCCTAGGACGACGTTCGTTTTCTATAGGACATGATTTTTTAAATCCTCCAGGGACAGAACTATCAATTTGCATTTAAGGGTTTCCAGGATCTTAAGAAAAACATCTTTGCCATTACTACAGAGGTTTTAGCTATCAATATAAGCAAAAAACAGAGTTTTACATTACTATCTTGCTGAAAAATTAACTTTTTTAGCATACTTTTCAGAGTTTTGGCATGCATTAATTTTTTCAGTAAAAAAATTTGGGCTAAAAATTAATATTTGTAGTACACTTTTGGGCTGTGGGTTTTGTAGCATATTTTTGGGCGTTGTAGCGTGCTAAAAAATTAATTTTTGTAGTATACTTTTAGGTGTCTTAGCGCGTTCATAGCATACTTTTGGGCTGAAAATTAATTTTTGTGGTATACTTTTAGGCGTTTAAGCGTGTGTAACGTACTTTTGGGCTAAAAATGAATTTTTGTAGCATACTTTTAGGCGCTTAAGCGTGCGTGTACTTTCTTGCTAAAAATTATTTTTTGTAGTATTGTTTTGGGCTGTATTGCAGCATGAGCTTGGGGTGTATTTGTTTTAGCATAATTTTGAAATGTAATTTTTCAGCTCGATGATATATACATTTTGTTTAGTATACTTTTACAAGCTATAGCCATCAGAAAGGTTAAAATAAATCAGAAAAGTCCTTGTAATTCCGGTATTTGATGTACTATAAGGATGTTCCTTGGGCAAAAGATAGTCCTTGTTAATTAACGTCCTGGAACGTCCTTTCAATGGCTGCGAAATAAGGACTTTGTTTTGTTCAGAATAGCACGTATATCTCGCAAGTAATTTGAACTATCAGAATATTTATGTCAAAAGAAACTTAAGAAAACGGACTGTCATCTGAGCAAAGAACATTCTGATAGTCCTGCGGAGAATTTTGTGTTTTTCTACTGTTTTTGTATCATATTTTGTCTCAAATCAGAAAAAGATTGTCAAGATTTTCGAAATATATAAACTATATAAAAAATGTAACAAAAAAATTTATGAAGTAATTTTGTTTTCTTGGGGCTTCGGAATATTTATACGCTTTTCTTTTTTTTTTTTTGTGGTAAAAGAAACCAGATTTATAATTATATGATTGCAGCATGTTTGGAAATTTCGTTCACATCAAAATTAATAAGTATAAAAAAGAGCATTGGTATTAATTATTATTAATGATGGAAATGGAGTTTTCTGAAAACTTATGTGATTAGTGTGATCATTTTGAAAGCAGTTAATCTTCGATTAAGAGAATCAGAGACCTCAGATCTAATCGTTGAAACATCCCTAAAATAAATATGTACATACGAGAACATACAAACAAACATATGTATATACCGTATTTGCTATTTTAAATATTAGATAAAGAATGCAGGGGATTCATATTCATAGTTGAGACTATGGCACAAAAAATTGTATAATGTAGCGTAAGTAATTGCATTACCAGCGAAGCCGAAGATATAATTACCCGTAGTGACGCTCTTTTATATTTAAATGCCAATTACATACATAAAGGGATTTCAAAGATAATTATGAAATAGCATACTTCTGCGGCCACGACATCCTTATCCGCGTTATCCTCTGTTCTGGTTAGGCTAATAATTCGATATGTTAATATTGAACGCGCTAGTGGATAGAATCGGCGTCATGTTGCATGGTGTGGCCAGTGTGCAGGAAAGGTATGTAGGGGAGTAAGCCAAGCCAAGCCAAGCCAAGCCAAGCCAAGCCAAGGTTGCCCTTAAAATACAAAACGCGTGGCACGTGGCCTTATTTATATCATTTAAGACAGGCGAAGCGGTACAATAGCAACAGCAACAGCAAGAACAACAATAACAACAACACCACTACCATGGCATAACCATTCACATTGTGTGTGTTTTATCCAGTTTACTAACAATATTTTATTTCACCCCCCTCTTGGAAAGTTCAGTGGTTTTTAGGATTTTACCATTCCTTACGCCCATCGGTACTGGTGGCACACTAAGTGAGACATTGAGAAGAGCAAAATTGGGCTGAAGAGATTAGTGAGCACTTCATGCTAAAAAGTGAAAAGCCAAGTAGTGCGAGTGGCAGCGGACGACGGTGCGGCGGCACGCATATGTTTTTTCTGTGTCCGTGTGATCCTGTTGGGCGGTATGTCGTTTGTTGCTTTTGTGGCTATTGAGAGCGTACACCTGAGTGGTTTTAATGAAAATCCATAGACGCCCATTACCGGAAAACGAGAATACTGAAGTACTCATATGCTTACAACGGATACATTACGAAAGGCGGTCACGTGACTTGAATGCCTTCGTTTTAATTAAATTCATAAAAAAACACAGAGCCACTGCATTGAGCGAGTGTCTTTTGTCAGCAATTACAAATTAGAACCTCTTATATGTATATACACGTTCAGATATCGATATATATATTGTATATATATGTACTAAAACTACCTGGATTACTATAATGTTTAAAAAACAATTAATAAATAAACATTTTTTTATCTCAAACAGAAATTATAAAATTAGCGTCCTCGTTTTATTGAATACATAAATGTATGTATATATGTATACATTTATTGGAGAACTTGAATTGTATGTATGTATGTATATAGTTGCGTGAATGCATTCATATACATATGTATACATGCGTATGTTTGTATGTGTATATGACAGTGGCGGCGCCTTGCCGTGGTTGCGCTGCACTTATCATATGATTTATATTAATGGCGGCATATCATGTTTCACGCGTAGTCAATGCTGGCTTTGACTGCAAAACAAATTTGTCAGTGGGGGTCGGCACGCGCTTCACTTTTTAAATAAAGTCATCGTCAACGGCTGGTCAGCGGGCGCGCAATGTCAGAATCGTAAGCACGGGGACAGCCTTGGCACCTATTGAGAATTGAGCCTTTAACCATATATTAAACAAAAACCAAAGGGCCCGGCTAACTTTAGAACTGTCGATTTTTGTATACTCTTATTTGAATTCACAGCGAATTTAAAGAAAGAAAAATTTTACTTGTACTTAAGTTACTTACTTACTTATGGCAACTATTCTATATTTAAACACAGATTAAAGTAATATGATCTAAATAATGATACATATGTAATATATAGGACAAACTCAATATAATTGTCCTGTTTCGACATATGTGCACTCGACGCATAATTTCAATTAAGCTAAGAGACTTCTTTGGATAAATACCAATCAGGGGATATAGTAATATGAACTCAGCTCATCGTGCTGAGAATATACGAAGTGGTGTACAATGCAAACAGTCGATACCGCGATTTGCATGATCTAACATCATGTCGAATGAGTGTATTAGATTCTCGAACGACAAATACGGCCTTTCTTAAAAGGTAAAAGTCGCACGGTGCCAAATTAGGATGCATTGGTTGATGATTAAAGTGGGAAAATAATGCGATTTTATATATGGAATGTGCTGTTAAAGAAAAATATGCTGAAAAAAATCGATCATAAGTATCTATCTGTATTGTAAAACAGTGAAATTAAATTAGACATTTCGATTTCAGTAAATTTTAGAAATTTAGAAGTCTCTTCGATCATCTAAAGTTTTTACGCAGCTTTATCTAATGATATGCTTCGAATTGACAAATCCAATAACAATTTCCATCTAATCATAGCTAATCGTGGAATATCGTTGTCTAAAATTTTGAAAATTATTTCTAAATACATAGTTATAATCATAACATACATATATTAAACATCTTTTTTATTCTATATAAATTGGGACCATTTGATAGCTTTCTTTTGGTGCTTTTCTTTTACCAATCAAGTTATTGGAGACAAGTTATTTATATTCCAAAATTAGCATATTTTCGTACAAAAAGATATACATATTCGAATTTGATTTGATTTGCTTGCACACTTTGATTTGTTTATTCCTTATTTCTTTTTCTTTTTTTGCTTTTATATTTCTTTTGCAAATAAAACAAACTGGCGAGCATTAACAAAATTATGTTAATTTGTGTAGAATTCCGCTACTGTTGCCGAAAAGGCACAGCAAAAACGAAAAATATATATATGAAAACAAAAAAAAAACGCAATCGTGGCCAAACCATTAGTTAACATGTTTAATTAATGGTTTCTATTGATTTTTAAATATTCTTTCATATCAACACCTGTTTATAACTTAAGCAATTTGCGGTTTATGTATATTTTTTTTTGTGTCTTTGGTTTTTCGCAGATACCATAATAATATGTAGTACCGTTAGAAATTTATGTATGTGCTAGTTTTCTGAAGTTTATAAATTGCAATATACTTTAGTGAGTTTCACTAAGATATCTACGAGAAATGAGTTTAAAATATTTTATTGCTGTTTTTTAAGTTAAATAAAATATTTGATTCCAAGAAGCAAATAAAGATACAGCTTTTCCAAATCAGTTAAAATTAAGCTGAATTTAAGCATATCAAAGTCGAGGGTTAATTAAAGGATATAGCCGATACTCGTAGGGCTCTAAGTTAGAAATCCTTTCACAAGGATTTACATCGATAGAAGTTATATGTTAAAGTGGTCCTCTTTGAACGACTCTTGCTGGAAAGTCTATTTGTTCTAATGGTCCGATTAGGGATCGCCAAAACACTTGGCCAACCTTGAATTCTCCTTTTTATAGTATTTCTTAAGTGCTTAACTTACTACGGGATATCTTCATTTGTTTTTGGTATGTTTGAAAGGAATCACGTCACATCCACTCCTGTATATATGTATATGTATATACATATATATATTTTTTTAAAGCACGTGTGACCACGGGATATATGGTCTGAATTGTCACGTATCTACATTTAACTAATTATTAAAAAAATGAATGGCATTACGCAGAATCCAAATTATTCAGTTTGAATACATTCATAATTATATACACCTTTTTAGAGGGTTATTATCAATTTGTCACGATGTTTTAACAAATACAATTACTTACTCCTTTTCCTCTCGTTACTAGCAAGGATAAGAGACTTTCTGTTTTAGTTCACTTTTAAATCACTTGACAATAAATGCTTAAGAATCTTCAGTTATAAGGCAAGCATATATAAAAAACATTGTTTTATGTTCTTCATAATTTTTATTTTGCTTGGCGGTCTTAATTATTTTTCGCAAAAGCAACGCACTGATTAAGAAATAACTTATTTTAACGGCGCAATGTTTTGCCGTGACACTGCAGTCCTCAAAGTAATCAGTTTCGCCAACTGCCGAGGATTTGTCACCCCCAATAAAGAACGTTTGATGTATTATTCGGTTCATTTGGTAGACAGGTCTGTGCAAACAAAGCGCCGCCGTTCAAACCACCGCCGCCGCTAGGAATACCAACAACTGGCACAACTGTCGGTGACAGAGACTAAGTCGAAGTGTAAATATAAACAGAAAGCTGAAATAAAAGACCGTTGTCCGGTTAACCATATGTACACGAATTCCCCAAGCGCATTCCCTTCAAAATACATAGGAATTGAAATGTCTTATCCAAAAATACAAAAAAAAAAGAACGGAAAAGTCACCAAAATGACTAATATGTGTGGACCTTTAAAGAACTGTCATGCGTAAGTGTTCAAAATCGTCAGATATTGGGAAAGGACTTGAACGATCTTCTTGTCTAATTAACCATTAAAAATTCAATTGTCTGCTGTCTACATTATAAACATCAATTTCAAATAATTATATCATTTCGGTTTACTAGTTAGGAAAATGAATATATTTCATCCCTTGTGCACGCATATAAAACCAAAAGAACCACCTTTTCAAAAGAATTTAAAGCAAGTATAAATACGATATGTACTTAACGAGTACGTGGAGAAGAAGTTTCAAAAAGTTTTTTTTTTTTTAATCGTAAATGGAAGTTGGATAAGCTCAATGCGGAAATATTTGCCTAAACTGTACAACTGTTTCTATAAATGTTTCACAGAATTCTATTTACGGCATATTTTTTTTATTTTAGATATATGTACATACAAACATATGAATGTATGTATGCATGTCCTGGACTTTAGCAAAAGAAGGAGTAGACTCGGCACTTACTGCTTTCTCAGCTGTTAAACAGCGTTGAGATTACAGACAGAATTTTTACATTGAGCAAAATATGGATTGGAGAGGTAAGACACCTGCAAATCATGTCGAAAGGTGCTTTAGGCGATGTATTGTTAATGATTCTAAGAAATGTCATATCAATCTAATCGAATTTAAAAACTATTAACAACGATTAATGCTAATAATAGTTAGTCAAACAGTTTATAAATCTAACTGGAATGTTGATATAAGAATTGATAATATAAACATCTATATCATATCAATTCTTAGAATCTGTACTTTCTTTCTATATATTTAATATATTTCGGGATAATGTTTATTTTATTGTTTAGCAATAATATTTATGGCTCTAGTATGAGTATGAATATAATAATATTTAATTCGCGATTGATCTCATTGATTATATTTTGATTCCACAACTTAAATATTCTTACTTGCCTTTTCGACTAACTTACTGATCACATTTCGTTTCTAGCCATTCCAATTTGAAAAGAACCAGACGATATAATTACTATATTCCACATATGTATATATCTCATATAACTTTTCATTAAGGCGAATGAGAATGAAACTTTACCCTTTGGAAAAAGCATAGAAAAAAGAATTTCTGAATATATTTAAGGCATATATTTACGTACATATGTATATTGTAAATTGGTTTAAGAAATTGTTTTAGTTGGAAACAATTTTTAGTATTTTGAGCTTGGAATATATTTTTGCCGAGTTAAACAATTTATATCATTGTTTCATAGGCTAACTGTAAGTAAAGCATTTTAATTGAATTTTTCAGCAAGTTCAAAAACATAAGTTTAACTTATCGGCTTAATGCCGATATTAATATATAGTACATACATATATCAAGGCACATAAAAGTTGGAACAGACAGACGAATACATTTAGAATGAGTCGGCTTTTGATTGTGATCAAGAATAGATATTTTAGAATATGATACTTTTATAGATGACAGAGCACATAATAAAGTGAAAAATGATAATTTGATTTTATAAATTTGCTGCACTTTTTTAACCAATGTAATTAATTGGTTTGAATAATTGTAATTGTATTTCGAAAACTGTAAATCCGTAGATTAAAATCCCTTTTTTTGCTTTTTTATCTTTATAAATTAGTTTTACTTGATTTTAATTTAAGTAATTTGTATTTAGAATCATGTAAAAGCTTCCGTTACATTCCAATATAAATTACTCAAGTCTCTATTTTGTGAGATTTTTTGTTTAATACACTGAAAATGTACCTATAATTATTTATAACCAAGTGTAATATGAAGAATTGTGTTACATTTGGCTTTCATACTTGTTAAAATAAATTAAATTACCTGCCAGGCATTTGCATCCAAGGTGGCCAAAAATGACATGTCCAACTCCTACGGAAATAATGGAAAAGTTTGTTAAAATAATTTCCCTTTTACTGCATTTAGGATATATATGTATATGTATATATATATGTAGTATGTATGGAGTTTTCACCTTCCGACGGAAGTTGCTTGTGAAATCCAGTATGCCGAGTTATTCTTATTTGTGCCACAAAAATGCAAAATTATGTAAATTGGTCAGCCACACAAAAAACACAGAGAACGATGAAAACGTATTTGCCGGCGGAACTTTTGTTTTTACTTCGACCCGAAGGTGGCGTATGTTTTCGGTTAGTTATTAAGAAAGTGACTATGAACTTGGACTTGACTTCCGCTCAGTAAATTTCCGTTCCGATTTCCTACACTTTTATCAAGAGGATAACTGGACCACTGTGACTGTGTGTTGATGTATCCTAAGCGGTTCGATGGCAGCGGCGTCCTCAATGTCTGAAACAACTTCCGTATCTCCTTTGTGGTTTTCGGCCAAAGGATTTTTCCAGCTTGGCGCTATTCGACTACTACCAAGACCCAGCCTTTGGCTATGTACTACCCGGGGGTGTATGCAGCTTCTGTTGGTCATATTCCATCCGGTACCTCCAATTCACCCAAGATAGCGCGGAGCTTTTCAAACATGCAGCTCTTATACATACATATGCTTCATGTATACATACACTTATTTATACCTATGTATGCCAATGTATGTATACATATATATGTATAACCATACATACATACATATGTATGTATGTATGTATATCTATCTATATGTGTGAGGGATGGGGGGAAATCGCTGAACGCGTGTACATGCGTACGTTCGCTTTCGTATATAGAGGATACAATCTGTATGGTAATATCTCCTGAGGAAATAAAACTTTGCTCTTGTCCCAGCCAAAGCTGCCGCTGCGCTGCAGCCTGGACAAAGGCAAATACATACAAACATATATACATATAGATATATACATATACATATATATATAACCGTATATACATATATTTTTTGGCATACACTAACAAATACACGTACACACATATGAGCGTACACCTTGATTCAATATTTGTAACACTCACTCCTCATATTCGGTTACTTATGGCCTAAGGGCCATTATGCGCTTATATATTATAGATACTGCATATGTGCAGGCCTGAAATGGGGAGTTACGGATAAAGAAAACACAGCTTCAGCATTTCACGCAATCACACACACAGCCCCAAATGCTGTAACTTGTCGCCAAGGCTTGCCGCCCGAATACATATCGCTTTTGGGGATGCTGACAGATTTTCTGTCGAGCGACGCAGCGACAGAGCCTGTGTATATAAGTATGCATGTATATATCTGTGTATGTGTGCGTATATACAAGTGTATGTGAGGATATATTTGTAAGTATGTATATGTGAATACATATGTATTTGTACTCACCCCTATCGGTGCGCTCTTACCCTCAGTTTATCTCAATTTCAATCTCTCTCTCTCTCGCTCTCTGCATCGTCCATCTCTCTCGCGCCGTTCTCTTCGACCGAAACATTTCTCTTTTCTAACAATTTCGATGTACATGCCTGTATATAAATATATGTATCTATATATGTATGTATATATGTATGTATGTTTGTATGTACTTACATATGTATGTATGTATGTACGGCCATTCAATTGTGTTTCGTTTCCGCAAAGTACTCTTTCACGTTGACACGTTGAACAGTTTTGTTACCCTTCCAAGTTTTTCCTGATTTGCCAACAAATGGTCCTCGTGAATATACCACAAATAGGCAATTTATTCATTGTACCGATTAAAGGAATCTGTTTCTGCCATTTGGAAATCATTCTACATCAAAATTTCTAGCGCAACAACGTATTAGATCACATTCACTCAAAATGTTTTTTTGCTGTAGAGAAAGAGTTAAAAAAGTTTGTCTAAAATATATAATAATATACTTATTAAATATAAATCATAAACAGCATTCCGGTTAACGAATTGAAGTGCTAAATTCAATAGCATTTCACTATAATACACGCGCCTAAAAAAGATCTGTGAAATATGTGAAAATATGTGTCAAAAACCAATATAAAATGAACTCAATACTATTAAGTCATAAAACTAAAAACCCAACGGCAATTGATTAATTTTCCTTTACTGCAATCGAATGCAGCAAATTACAATTACTAATACTATTACCTATTGTAGTATATACATTATATTTTAATATATGTGTATGTACATATAAAATACATTATTCCTAGTACGTTAACTTTAAGATATCCTATTATCAGATAACTTTTAGTGCGTTATTTTGGAGACATAATAAAAAACGTATAATATACAAATTCTTAATAAAAACACGTGCCATAATTGAGAAGTCACATTAAATTACGTGGCATCCCTGTCGTATACCGTTTATCTTATTAAGTATCCGCCTACTTAAAAATCGCGCCTATATAAGTACATTTTATATTAGTTTCATAAAGTTTCTATTAAATTTATTTAGATATATTTTTCTTCTAATAAAAAATAAAAAGTATAATTTTTCATAATTGGGTAAAAGCTAATGGAAAATATTAAAGCTAACTTTGGTAGTGCTGAACTTTTGTAAAGTGTTGCACTTCTTCACCATGTAATTACTTTCTCCGTCGTGCTGTGAATGATTTAATTTAAAATCAAAAGAAATAAACATACTTATTTTTTATTTTATTCTACTCCTATTATTCCAATTGCAACTATGCCTTAGAAGTCCGATCCGACCATTTCCAAAATTTTCTAAAAACCTTATACACCGGATTTTATCCATATAGCCTAAATTTTAAGATCAAAAACTACAAAAAAATAAACTAAAAGTAATTTCTCTCGGAAAAATAATTATGTGAACAGAGAAGATTCTTTGTCTATGGGTGTAAGGCAAAAACGAGTTAAAATTAATTCTTTTAAATAAAAAATGATATACAAATATAATGTGTTTTCCATATACATATAATTATCCAAAGACTTTAAAATACACAGGAATGCGAATTAACTCGAAAGGCTTACGATAGGTTATTAGCCAAATTTACACAAAGTTTGCTCAAATCTTTGCGTTATATACATATGTATATACTTGTCATTTAATATGAGTTTGAGATTTTGATTTCAAACTAAGCGAAGAGAAAAATATGTATGTACATATTTTCTTGCCATTTAATATTAGTTTGAGATTTCGATTTCTAACTAAAGGAAGATTAAATATGTACATATTACATTCGAAGCATGTTATTATTTGTGAACAAAGTGATAAGACAAAAATGATTTCAAATACTCGTAGCTCAATGTTTGCGTTTTGGAAACCAATTTGTACATTTGATAGATTAGAATCTTTGGATTAAATTTTACGTGTCTTTAGCTTTACAAAAAAAAAAAAAAAAAAGAAACTATGTTATGCACTTAATGTGTTTTAAACCTTTTTTTTTTGCTTTTGGAACAACAATTTATGAATTTAGGCATATGTAAGTAAGAGTAAGTATGGGCATGTATACAGAAGATTATAAATGATCTAACTCAGTTCAAATTTAAGGTCTGATGTCTGCAATGTCCAACAAGTGGGCAGCGTCATTAGCAGGCAAAGGCCATCTCAACTGAAGGAGAGAAATTGAGAAAAGATTAGTATTTAATGACTTTCCTATATTTATACAAAATTGAACCTTAAGATATACGTTTGTATGCAATTGCATTGAAGAGACCTACGGCCAAAGAGGTTGCGCCATGGGCATCATCAGAGTCCAAAAGCAAGTCCGTCAGTTATGGTTATAGGTATAGATATAGGTATAGGTATGGGTATGAAGGTAACTGCCTAGAAGCACGTGCGTTGCTGTTGCGCATTTATGTATATGAGATTTTGAAATCATATATTTATATTTCCACTAATTCATTTTTAATAATTTGTTTGGTTCCTCATCACGCCCCGCGCTTGTGTGTTAATTATCAACCTGGTTGAGTGTCTAAGCAGAGTCAGAGGCAGCGGCATGCTGGCGGTCGGTAAGATAAACGAGTAAGGCCACATACATATTCTCCAATGCAGTCTACAGGAGCAAGAGCAGGTCCCTCATAAGATGTACTCTGAGACTCAGATTCGGGGGTGAGATCGCCTGGCCGTAATAATTTATTGTGCACGTCGAGTTTTGTTTTGTTTTATGTTGTTCCTCTGTATGTTTGTATATGTACATATATATTTCGTATATATTTATGTTTGCCTGTCTTTCGACTGCCACTAACAGATGTATGTTTGTATGTATATATGGACAGATTGCACTCTCTCATTAGTAAATTTTTCAGAAATTTAGCATGAGAAACACTAATGTAAGGATTGCACATTACAAAACTGAGAGTCCTTCTTGCCAAAGCGTAGGTGAAATATGGTTCTTGTTTTTATTCAAACTCTTTATACCACAAATGTCAATGATGGACCCCGACTGTGGTATCCCAATATTATGCGGGCACTCGCTCCAGACGGAGGTGGAGCTGCTGATGGAGATGCTGCCAAAAGTTACTGCAACATTCCTCTTACTGACCGAAGTACTTGCTGCTGCTGCTGCTGCTGCTCCTGCTACCGCTCCCTTTTCCCTCATGCATACCCATCCCTCGGGGTCGTCCTACACTTGGCTACGCTATATGGCTTGATCGCAAAAAGGAGGAGTAGAGCACATAGCGCAAGGGTCCAGGTCCAGCCAATGACCACAAGCAAAAAGTGGGAGTTGCTATAATTGTTTAATTATAGGATTTTGCTTGCCTGACTTTGCATTTTGTGCGCATAACATTTGCTTTCAGTTTCAAGGCCTAACCCCAGTCGGGTACATCGGCACTGATATCGACTATTCCACCTACAAAAAATTCTTTTTCGTATTATCATTACATTAAAATATAATATTCTTTTGTTAAACTTAAATTATAATTTAATTATTTTATACTACCAAATCGTAACACCAACCACTTAATGAATACAATATTTCCAAATGTAAGAGTATACCCATGTTACCGAAAATAAATATGCTTAAAGTTTTATTCTCTTCGTTCATTTTTGACACGTCTTAGTTGCCTTTTCTTTTTGTTTTTGTTTCATTTTAACTTTCGTGGCCAAATCTGGCAGCAGCAATGCTGAATCCAAGCTTTACAACGGACATTTTCTCCGATGCTATCTTTCGCTTTCCTCCATACTTAACCCTAACTGAGCGGCCCTTTTTTTTCCTTTGTTTTTTTTGTTAGTAAGAATGTGGATCAGTTGTGCTTTAGGAATCGTTACCAACTATTTGCCATCGACAGGACGTTAAAAGGGATGTATCATCAACATACATATGACGAACATAGAATAGTATTTATGTATGTATGTATGTACATATGTATTTATATTAGAACATACATTGATAAGAATGTAGAATAACAAAAATTCTTGACATTTTTTGTTGATGCAATCGTGAATGGCTGCTGCTGCTGCTGCTGCTGCAACACCTTTTTAAATCGTGTACTGAAAATTATAAGCGCTAGCTAGCCCGTGCCAGACCCAATGCCGATGTTGTTGCCGTTGCCGATGCCGGTACCTTACCTCTTCTCTTCTTAATGCTACCTGCCTCAGGCGATCATGTTCAATCTTGCCAGAGTTTGCAGCCGTTTGTAGATGGGCTTCAGCGAAAAAGTCTTTGATGAGGAAGACGCAAAGTCTGTATCTTTTGCGATATATCGAAGCTTCTACTACCTTTAGTTGCTGCAACTCTGCCATATTCCAGGAGAAACAATCGTGGTAAGCCAGTCAGTCAAAACACCCACAATGAGCCGTCGTCGCCCTTAAAAATCGTCAGGGCAAATTTAGTGGCAGTTCAACTGCGTTGTCTAACGTTGCGAGTTAAAAGAAAAAAAAGAAACTGCTCTGCCCTGCCCAGCCCTGTCTCTGTCCTTTAGTCCTCCGAGGCGATGCCAAGAAGTGAAATTGATGGGCAGTTTGTACAATGCTGGAATACTTTAGACGTGACGTGAATAATGAGTACGATAAAGATCTAAAATTCCTTTTGAACAGCGTGCATGCAAATTTTGAAGATTATGCGGTGATTACCAGCGGTTAAAGTGATTTAAAAGCCTATGTATTGTATTGTATGTACATATGTATGTATATGTATATCTATGTACAGACTGAAGAACTTACATATAAATATTACTTAAGAAATTTTAATATTATGCATAATTTGTATTTTTATTGATATGTACCTATACATCAAAATGGATAAGAACACTAAAAGGAAATCACCTGTTCAAAACACTTAAGAACGATCGTGAAATGTGAAATGGATCTTAATGCAACTAATCAAATGTTGAGCATTTCAAAATAATTGAAAAAAAGGAGGATAAAATTCAACAAGCAAACCTTCCTTTTATCCAATGAATGCCATAGGATTACATGTACATGGGATTGTATGTAGAAGACAATGTACACACGCACTCACACACACAAGGATAGATTGCAATGCTGACATTCATACATTCTCATACAGATGTCCTGGTGGGTATTAAATTTGTAACAATTTGCCAGATGGCGCCAATCCACACATACGAGCGATTAAATAAATATATCGATTTGAACTGCCGAATGGAAATACATACATACATATATAGAAATGTATAGATGTATGTATGTGCATAAATTCATCCTTATTCCATATTCACACAGTACCAACTTAATTTAAGATTGACAGGTTCATGAATGGATATTGTTCACTTTGTTTGTATTTGAATTTCATGCCTGACAACAATTGCTCTTTTGCTGCCCACACATTCAATTGAATGGTACCACAATGGGCTAACAAGAAAGAGGCTTATGCACTCGAGTAAATATTGTTTGGCCATGGGAAAGCCAATATAGCGGGATATACTTTTGGCGGTGTGGTTCATTAACATCGAGATAATCCCATTAGAAAACGTTACGGCAAGTGCAATTGCAATTGCCTAACCACTCGAGCACCGCTTTCCCAAAATATTCCCTTAAATATATATATGTACATATATATATTTATAGTAGGACAATAGCCACTCACATACATACATTTATATTTATATTTACGCAAACTAACCGAAACGTAATTAATTCCACACATAAATACTTCATTTTGATATCCTGTACCCTTAGAATTTTACGGGCAGGGGAGATTATTGAGTATGTGAAAATTTATATAGCAATCGATAGAAGGAGGCATTAGTCACCCTCTAAAGTGTATTTTCTTGACCGATATAACTGGATAAGTTTATATAAACTATACGATTTTTAAAAATCGATTCATAACGAAAATGTTTAGGCTAAACTTTTTAACCAATAAAAATTAGTGGAAAAGACAGATCTTTTTTAGAGAAATGTTTAAATACTAATAACATTGTTTTATGGAAACCACCAATTTCAACTTAAAATATATTTAGGACCGATTGATTGGCACGGCTATTATTCCAAACATTTAATTATTAAATTTAATGAACAAAAAAAAACAAAGATTAATTAAAGTTTCTTAACTTTCTTACAACTAACATATTCTGTTTAATTGATGAACTTCCACTCTATTCCAGCAAAAGCTGTATTAATATAGTCATTATTTATAAGACGAAGGAAATTACATAAATACAATCCACTTTCATTTTGAATATGTACATTGTCTCACATGTAGCAGAAATTAAATTTTCAAACAACACAAAATAACATTGATGTAAAATAAAATTAACTTTTCCCTTTTCCATTAATCAATGGAGGAAATGTAAAGCCCCTAAATATCCCTGTATAAATATGTACTATAAGGAGCCCAAATTTTCTACAGGTGGTGTATAGACTTCATTCAATCAAAAATTTCTTAACTTGTAATCCACAAAAAAGATTGAGGAATATTGATTTTGGAATAAATCTAAAATAAATCGAATTGGGTTGTAAATGTCGGCGATTTGATTGAATATAAAATAAAGTACCTATAAAACCGCCTGTGCCTACGTGCACTGGCTATAGGATTATATATAGAAACGTTCCGGCCCTCTATCTCGCTAGCTCAAGGCTAATTGGGGGTGTAATAGTGCTATTAAACGCTCCAAATGACAGCACCCCTCTTGAAAATGGTGAAATGATGTGTGGGCCAAAGGTAACACATTAGCATTTACAATTATCTAGCCTGCAACCCTCTTTCTGAATTGGTGGTTAGGTTTCGGGTTGGTACCGCAGACAACAAGTCCAACAAATTGAAAATAAAAAGGGTATTTTTTAATGACCGGTATACCAATGCCAATGCCAACACTTGACAAGTGCATCAGCAACATATATATATACATATAAATGTTAATGCAAATGTATACATAATTATAAGTATCGTATATGTGCACAATTTTTTGTGGGCGCGGGCGCTGGATTCTACGCCTACTTGAGCCAGTGGACAACATTGTTACTGTCGCTCGCAAGATTAGCCTGTTGGTTGGAATAAAGGAACAAGCATGAAGACTGACAGATTGCGTTAAACGACGTGAATTTTGACAGATGGTTATTTTTCATTTTTGTTTTTTGATCTAACAATTTGTGTGTTCAAATTTAAAAGTGTTTTGTTATCCTCCAGTGAACTTTATTTGACAAATAGGTAATTTAAATTTAACACAAAAAGGGTAAAGGATGATAGATTAAGGGGGTATATAAATGTATATATATGTATATGTATATATGTTGCTATTGGAAATGGTCTGATGTCAATTTTATTGTCACAATATTTTGAGTTAATCCTGGCTTTTAAGTGCTTTCAAATGCAAAGATTTGTAATGAAACAGCTTAAAAGATCTTAAGCCCGAGTTTCTAAAAATTGTTCCTATTTTGAAAACCTGAGAATTGAACTGTATGAAATTCCAGAAAATCATAATCAATAGGAAACTCTATAGTAATCATAACTCCCCCAGCGTAAATTATGGGTTACCACATGTTGGCGGAATTTTGCGGGTAGGAAAAACGACCACGGGCGATTCATTTTTTACGCCACCCGGGGGTGTTGCCGCTTGATGGGGAAATTTGTGTATCGGCAAATTGTCACGTATCCCTTTTACACTTACTTGGGCCACATCGTTCTTTAACAAGCGCACGTTAAAAAGTGTGTGTCTGTGTGTGTGTGTCTGTCAGTTTGTATGTCGGTTGGGAGGGGCATTTTTTTCCCGTGCTAAATATAAGGAAATTGTAATTAGAATTTCATGTTGCAACCACTTGGCATGCATCATGACCAATGTTAAGTTGGGGTGGCCCGTGGTTAAGCGACCGTGTAATTTACAATTTTTTCTGGTTACCCACGCCATTTACTATCATCAAACATTTTAATTGTGGTTTAAATATACATATACTTATGGAAGTACATATATGTATGTATATATGAATTGTGGCTTTATCCATATCTGATTTTGAAACAGATGTAAACCATATAGGAATATATCCATAAGTATACATAAATGGGTAAAATTGAATGTTATAAAAAACCAAATTGTTCAATTGCTTATATTTTAAGCAAATAATATCACCACATAACCTGTACTTCAGCATATAAAATAATAACATTACACATACATATGTACAATATTAAAACACTCAAATTAAATTAAGGAACTTTGTAAAGATGTATAAAAATAGACCTAGACTAACACGAGCTAAACGCCTAAAAAAACTCACGGTAGCTTATAATATAAGCTAGCTGTAGCTATATTTATAAGCTAGCTCTCAAATAAATAAATAAATAAATAGTTCCCAATGTATCGTGTATCGATTTTAACTTTGTTGAACATTTTTCTTTTTAGTTAGTTAAGACGTTAATCGGAACTTAATGTATTTATCAAGAATACAGTTTGCTAAATAAAATTCTTTGCTTTTACATTGTATCCCTATAGCATTGTAGATTTGTGCGCTATTAACCCAAAATTGTTATCTACATACATATGTGTTCAATAAAAAAATTACTAAAATTTTTCTATTTAAAAAAAATTTAAAAAGCTTTTCAACGATTCTTCGCCTTAGGTAAAACGAAACACAGGAGCTGAAAAAACATGATGAATTAGTCACCATTTTCGTGAAAGATCGCAGTTCAAAGTATAACCACTGGCCAAACAAGTATTCTTAAATGTCTGCCGCTGTCACACCTTAGCGGCCTGTTGTACACGCAAAATATATGCAAATAAGTATACTTACTTTATGGCATCAAAAATTCTGCAAATTCTAAAAACAACTTGTTGTTACTGCAGCAAATGTTTTTCTTAGTGTATCAGTGTGGATAAAACTGCTCATCAGAATTTCATCTCAATGGAGAGCCCTACGAGGATCTGACAGGTAGCAAAGGTCTTGACTATCATAAACCGAATGATAAGTAAATCTAACAAATGAAATATTTTGTAGTTGTTTCCGATGATTTGGAATCTACTAACAACACTACTACTAACAATTCAAAAATGGAAACACCGTCCTGATTACATAGATGACTTAATAATTTTAATAATTGCATAATGATGGCATAATAAACCAAAATTATAACATATTCATTATATTGCTTTTGAAATGTTCATTTTCCTGCGTCTTGATTTGTAGCTCCAGAAATGAAAACCAACAGCACCACGGGGACAATGTACATCCACTAGAAATTATGGGAAATGGCATGAGAAAACCCGTTATTCTGTGTATATGGTGCACTTACGTATTTCGCAAAGAAACCCCGGTTATCACGCACTTCGCCGCGTTCCCTAGCCTCTCGTTCGCGTTCAACCTTCTGTATAAAGCTAGCAGTGTCTGGTACAGGAGCAAGCTCGGCGTGTCGTATTAATACATCAGTATTAAAATTAATTTCATCCAAATGCTGTGTATCTTCAATCGAGCATTCAACGATCCCAGGAGCCGCGTCTTGGGATGCAGTTATTGCTGTTACGAATCCTGAAGGATCCAGTGATATCCAGAGAATATCGTTCAAATGCGCCTGCAATAACCGGCAGGCTTTATTTGATGTTAAAAATCTTTGTTTGATTCCGTTGGAATAAACTACTGTAGCTTTCAGACGGTAGAAGTCGTTTTTGTTGGCGAGCTCCTAATTATAAGAAATACAATGTTTTGTAAATGCAATTGAAATTGAATATACAGCATTTACCTTCATCATCTCCAGCTCGCCAGGAGTAAGTGGCGCTTGAGCCACATTAGAAAGTCCCGAATTTAGACTGGGTATTGTGATGTTGCCGCGGTATGAGAAGTCTGCACTCCCGCTTGCAAGTGAATGATGCAGCTGAATTGTTATCCAACTGTCATGTTCCAAATAACTCTGCCGAGATATTCAATTAAAATCAAATATGTATTTATAAAAAAAATTGAAATATCCTACCCATCCACTGCCAAAAAGGCTTAGCAGACACAGTAACACAGCAACCGCTCGAAAATACATTACAATTAATTAATAAAAATATATATAATTTTCCTGACTTGCTTTGCTATAGTGTTGCCGGAAACTAGGTTGACAACATTCTGGCAGCACTGCCACTAAATGTACAAGTAACAGTACTGCCAGTTAAGCGGAAAATGTAAAATGCGGCATCTATGCCACCAGAGCAAATGAATGATGAATGAAAGAAATTGACATAATAGAGATAACACATTTGTCCGTGTAAAACCAAATCCCATAAATATGATTATATATATATAATTTATATACTTATAAAAGTTAATAAAATAAAATTAAAAAGCGACTGTCAACACCAACAGCTGTTTGTAAGAAACAGGCATGTCAGTAGTTTCAACATAAAACCTGGTCCCTTTATTTCTAGATTTGTAAAATTGACAATTCTGGAATTAACAATGCCTTCACGAGCCAATTAACTAAGAAAACAATACCGAACTCTTCGGTGTATATGTATATATACATATTCATTCCAATATTTACATTAGCTTTAACTTCGAATTTGTAACCAAGAGACACGCAGAGAAGCCGGTAGGCCAACTTTAACAGTGAAAATAACAAATGTATGATTTTTAGAAAGAAAACAATTTCTATTCACATTGAAAGTTAACAAGTTTTACATTATGCGGAAGACTTCTCCACCAATTTTGCCATCATTTTCTCATCTTTGGCTTTTCGCTTAGCTTCCTTTTGCTTGCGCTTATCTTCTTTTTCTTTTTGCTCAAGCATTTCCTTGAACTTTTCATCGCGTGGATCAACCTTATATCCAAAGTGTCTCCGAACCTCTTCAATCAGACGTTCTTTGCGTTGTATTGCAGCCGCTGCATCTGCTTCTCGTTTTGCCACCTTTGCGTTGAGATCATTCTTCCATTGCTCTAGTTTTTCCATCTTTTTGGAAATACCTTCTTCACGAATGCTAATGGCTTTCAATGTCTCTTCATGCTGGATGCGGGATTTCTCAAGCATTTGTTGAAGTGTTCCCAGTTCGTTATTTTGTGTGTGTTGCGATTTCGCAGTGCCAGAGGTAGAGTCGAAGCAAATTCGAGGATTTATACTGCTCTTAGCTCCATACCGACCAAACATTTTTCTTTGGTACTTCTCAGTTAAATGGATCCACGATTGTTCCTCTTGGTAAGGTGGACAGTCAAAAAGCAAATTCTTATGTTGGTTCCGCAGATTAGATTTGTCGAACTTAATTTTTCTAGAAGTCGCGGCATCTTCGTTATCTTCAATTATAATTGCTGCAGGTAATTCCAAATTTTTTGCACCGGCATGCTGTAGGCGAACCAACAGTGTCGGAAAAGCGGTGGTTTTTCTTAGACAATTCATCTGTAATTACAACTAGGGGTTACAAATTATTTTCAGTTGTTTTATAATAAGTAAAATACATTAACGTAACTGCAAACACTGTAAATTGGGCGACCGTTTCCAAACACTTATTCTCATGCTTATTCAACAACGTCGTTTTAGAGCACTGTTATATTCTGACGGATAATCGAACAGCTGTATTTAAATGCGTCGTATCCCGCCATATAGTTTTCTATAAAACAGCTAAATTGCCATCACTGATTTGAGTATTTATCGTGTATAAGTCAGTGCGCATATACATATATATATAAAAGTAAACTCCGGATGAATTCTTAGAATCCGGATCGGCACTACTTTTACCACCAAAGAAGTGTGACGAAATCTAAATGATCTAAATTACAATGAAATCTTCAATTTCCGAAAAAATGATTGGTAGAATTGAATCTGTGTATTGCAAAGATTTTGTGTAAGTGACAATTGGCGGGAATTAGTGCTATTTGATGATGAAGGTTTGGCGACTGCTAATCTCCAATTTTATTTTTGCTTTGCAGATCTTACAGCGAAATAACCTACTACCCTAAAAAATACTTAAATGTTTTGACTGGTCCCAATGGCACGGGTAAATCTACAATTGTTTCAGCCATTATATTGGGCTTAGGTGGTGAGCCCCAATTGCTGAACCGATCTTCTAGCATTGCGGACTACATACAAAGTAACAAAGAACAGGCTATAATTACTATTCAAATTTATGGTCACCATACAAAGTTAGAGTCCTTTCGCCGTACAATTTCTCAAAACGGCAGTTCAAAATTTGCAGTAAACAATAAGGATGTTCCGAAGAAAACGTTTCTGGCAGCAGTTTCGTCATACAATATTCAAGTCAGCAATTTGTGTCAATTTTTACCACAGGACCGTGTACAGGTAACGACGAATCTATCCTTTTTAACCCTAATCGTACTCATTTTTTCAATGAATTCTATAAAGGACTTTTCAAAGATGAATCCCCAAGAACTTTTAGTCAACACTATGTCATCTGTGTGCGATAATGAACTAACAACAGGTTTTCATGAATTAAAAGAGATGCGATCTAAACAGATCAGCGCCCATGTTTCCAGCGACAAGGAGAAGGAAAGTCTGCAAAAGAAGCAGAAACGATTAGAACAGTGAGAATAGTTTTATTTATATTAATTTATAACAGAGAAGTGATTATTTATGCTTTTAATTTACAGGTTGCAGATGTTTGTTTCTGATTACCGAGATAGGGAAGATATATTACAAAAGCTCAACATTTATAATGCAAAAAAAATGTGGACAGAAGGTAAATCTGCGGAAAACAAATTCGCTCAACTTAAAACTGACTTGAAAGCAGCCAAAATTCTATACCGAAATGCGGAAAAAAGTAATCAATTGCTAATGCAAGCGTGTAATGATATTATAAAGGAAAAAACAAATCTTAGAGAAAAGTGCTTGGAATACGTAAGTAATATTAATATTAATTTATGAAATAAATTGCAAATTTAATCCTATTATTTTCAGACAAATCTTTTGACACAGTCCACAAACAATAAGAACGACTTGGAGACAAAGATTGAAAATTTAAAGCAGAGTATTAAGGATAAAAAGATCGATATGGAAGTGTGTAACCAGTGTTTTTTCTATTTTCGTTGCTCTATTCAACTCAATCATATACATATCTTTTATAGAGAAAAATTCGACAATCCGCTACGCATGAAGAAGAAGTCAAGAAAATGGCAGATTTAATAATTACAAAAGAATTCGAGTTGGAACAATTTAATGAAAGCAAATCGGATGTTTTGGCCGAGCTCGAAGATTGGAAGAGAAAAATAATTACAACACGCCAAACGGCTATAGATCAATATAATAAGCGAAAAGAACTGGAAACAATGCTGAATGAGGAAAAGATTCCGGAATTGACGGCACTACGCCATAAAATAGATAGATTACAGAATGTCAAAACTCAAAAGCGGGAAGTAAGAGTGAAATTTCCCCATATATTTTTCTTCCCTACAATTTGCAAAATTTTCTAGGAGATGAATTATAAAAACCCAAACTTGATCAAAGCTATGGATTGGGTAGCCCAAAATAAGCACAGATATAAAAGTAAAATTTATGATCCTATGATTTTCGAGGTAAGTCAGACATAAAATGATCTACTTGAGCATGTCCAATATGTTGTAAATATTTTGCGCCAACTTTATTCGACATGAGATTGAGTGAGATGGCATGCAATTACCATTGCGGCAGTAGGATTGCAGATAATTAATGGTTGAAATTGATTTACCCTAGGATTATTATAAATTTGTATCTTCAAGTTGGCGGCCTGACTTCCCTTTGAGATTTATTTTAATTAACAGAACGTTAAACTAATAAATAATTATTTGGTTTTTTTCTTTCTATTTGCATCAGCTAAATATGGAAAATGATGACGGAGCCAAATATTTAGAGAATGTTGTCAAGCAGCGCGACTTATACGCCTTTTCTTGCGAGGAAAAAAGTGTTATGTCGGATCTGATTAACGAATTGTGCGTAAAGCAAAAACTGTCGGTCAATATTATTTATTGCGCTCCAGTAGATAGATGTCAATACAAGCCCACTGTTCCAATAGAAATACTAAGGTATGAGTAAAAGTCAACATAAATATAAAAAACCTTATTTAGAAGGAATAAATTACATTTTCTCATCCACTTCCTGAACTTTTTCGAGACAAGCTATGTTCAAATATATTTATCTTTGTCACACTAGTAACGGATATTGATAGATTATTTAGATTGAGTTGAGCTTTTCTTATGTTAATGACTTTCGTTTTATTTTTGTTTATTGCTTTTTCTCTATTACATGAACAGGAAGATGGGTTTTAATGCATACCTCGTTGATATAGTTTCTGGACCACCAGCTATTATAAACAAGCTCTGTTCGTCTTATCAAATTCATAATATACCCATTGGGGGAGAAGAGGTTGGTAAATTTACTTCAGTAATTCCAAAATCTATTCGAGTATATTTTGGAGGTAAGTAAAAACGTAAATTTTCTTTTACATTGACGTTCTATTACTTAAGGAGTTAAAGACAAAATTAAAAAAAAACAACTGTTTTTGTTATTTATTTTAGGCTATAAATTATTTGGCGTTAGGGGGTCGAAATATTCGAAAAATTCCATACTTACGGAAACAATGGTGCGAGGAAAGAACTATCTCATTTCTATTGATTCTAAACAATTGGCATTACTTCAAAAAAGGTATAACAACCACTTTAGTTAAACAATTAAGTTAATGTATGATTTAAATAAACATTGCAAAAAACTTATGTATGTAGATCCAACCATGTTATGAGGGAGCAAGCCTCAATTAGAAATAATCTGGCTGCCGTTGATCGTGAGTTCGAACGATTGCAACTTATATTACGTGAGGAAGGAGAAGAAAAAAAGAAAATCGAACAAAATATTTTGCACTTCAATAATCTTGAAATTGAAATAGGAAATTTAAAAAAAAAAACAGGAGACCTCAAAAAATTATTCACGGGTATGTAACGTTTAACAAAATAATTTAAATTTGTTGCTCATTGATAATATGAATTATTACAGAAAACGATACTCTTAAAAGAGAATTTCGAAGAAGTGTGATTACTGATACAAAAAAGATGCTACAATTCGAGTCCAAATTAATAGCCAAATTAATATTCATAAAAAATCTTCAGATTGAGAAGAAGAAAGCCCAAATACTAGAAGCTGTCCATAAAGTGCAGTATGAAAATCAAGGAGATGCCGTAAAAGAAAGCGAAGATGGTCTTAGAAAAGCTAAAGTAAGCTAATAATATTTAAAACTCAATTTTTGTTATATTAATATTCAAAGAAATTTATTATTTTTAGACCACTGTTGATAAATTAACAAACTTGATAGAAGTTCAAAAGCAGGAAATTGCAAAAAAATATCACGAAGTTGCTCAATTATGTGATGGTAAAATTCCAACTAACAAAGATTTCCCATTTAAACTGCAATTTATTGAAATTGAAAACATGGATTTGGAGCTAGTAAATGAAACAATACACGAATGTGTGGCAAGGCTGGAATGCATGAAAGATGTTAATGCTGATGTAAGAGAAACTATGGCAATATATATATTTATGTATATTTTAATAACAATTATTTATTTATAATAGACGATAACCGAGTATGAACAGCTTCAAGCTGAAGTGGAACAGTTAAAACAACAAATTGATCAATCGCTCAATCAGGGAAAAACTGTTGAAAATCAAATAAATGTTGTGTATAACAAATGGGAGCCAAAACTATTAGCACTAATAGAAGCCATAAGCTCAAAGTTCACCACTTTTATGCAATCAATAGATTATGTTGGAGAAGTTGTCTTAACAAAAACAGATAAAGTAAGCATGCAAATTATTTTACCCAAGCATAATTTAATGAAACTCATGTTAATAACAGAGGTCAAAGTTATTTTAAACTAAAGTTAAATGAAAGTTTTTTCCTTTTTTTTCCAGTACGATTTTGGCTCATATGGCATTCAAATTATGGTTCAGTACAGAAAAGATGCCCAACTACAAATGTTGGACAAGTACGTTCAATCCGGTGGTGAGCGCGCCGTGGCTATTGCCATTTACTCCTTATCTCTGCAACATATTATTCACGTGCCATTCAGGTAACTCTTTAAAACTTATCCGAAATGGATAATTAAACGTAAAAAAGTATTATTGAAAAAATTATAGTTGGAAAATGTATTTTAGTTATATTTTGCGTTTACTAAAGTCTACATCTCTAACTGAAAAGGAAAAAATATATAAACTCATTATAAAAATTTGAATACCAGACGAGAATGTCAGACCCCAGATCTTAAATATACATATATAAACTAATGCTATAGTAACAAATATTACAAATTGATTTAATTTTTCTAGATGCGTAGACGAAATTAATCAAGGCATGGACTCTATAAACGAACGTCGTATTTTTGATCTACTCTTAAAAGAAGCTACTAAAGAAGGCTCGGCTCAATATCTTTTTGTTACACCAAAGGTAAGATACACTTTCTGAAATATTCATGCGCTATACATACATATATTGAAATTTGTGAATACTATTAAGAAACTATATTCAGAGTGACGACTGTAAATTAATATATTTAAATTAAGGAAAATGTAACTCTTACAAGGATCCAATCTAGCTCAGGCCAAGATTGAAAACAATTGTGACTATTCCGAAAACAAAAACTTAATTTTGAGTTTTTTTTATAATTTGTTGCACACCAACAATTGTACGAAGTATGCATATATACACATATATCCATATGTATCTGCGTCTCAATGCAAATTACACTTTTTCTAGTCCCTTTGTAAAATTTAGTTTACTTTCTTATGTCCTAATAATTTAATTATTTTTATTTTATATGCTTTTCAGTTGTTGCGGGACTTAAATTACAACGAACACCTTTGCGTATCAATTGTCCATAATTCCAAAACCATCCACAAGACAGATACACTGTTTCCGTTACTTTGATGGCGTTACATTCTTACACGAATATTGTCGTTATTTTTTCTCCCGTAATTTGTATTAAGTCAAACACCATTTATTTGTTTAGTCTCTAATAAGTTAACACAGTGATAGGATGACATGCACAAAAAAATAAACGTTTTGTTTTTTAATTTTCTTAGAAATAAGTCCAGCTAAAGTACGTCGTCAAATAAAAGTTATTATTATCAGACTTATCAGTAATACTCATAAAGTTTTCAAATTGCTTGTATGACTAGGTTAGACTCATATCCTGTCGAGTGGACTGTATTTGGTAAGTTAAAAGCATATTTAGTCTTTATCGATTTTAAACAGACTAGCTATCTACGAAGATGATTATTTTCTATTTTTTTTTAGGCTACTATGATTTGTTTACTGCTTTCATATAGATGTTGCTGCTGAAGCTTAAGATTACCACAAAAAAACTAAAAGCCAGTGGTTTTTACTCTCATTATGTTGGGACTTAGTAGGCCAGTAGAAGGTAATAAAATTTTTGACTTGAAGCAATAACTGCTGATCTAAAAAATCCCAACCATAATGGGCGCACACACAGGTTCCATAAATGGATAACTTAATGAAGTATTAGAAAACTAATTCGGAAAACCGGCGATTTCGCTAATACGATTATTGTGGCTACACAATTGAAAAGACTGACAAATTGTCAAAAGAAACTTCCACATTTATAATTAATTTGTATGCCCTGTATAACAACTATCTCTTACAAAGCAGATGAAATAAATCTCCTCGCAATTCACTATTAAATAATAAACAAACCATGACGGTATATTTATTTTTATGTATACATATATCGATAGATGTAAACATACATACATATATATAAAAAACACACACAGATGCACATTTGAAGGCAAATTTCAAGCGATTTTTCATTAACTCTTCCGTTGTCTAAAATTTTGTACTTACCTTATTGTGTTTAATAAAAATACACAAAGATAGCCATTTATATCATTATGTATATACATAGCTAAGTATTCGATAATTGGAGTATTCTGAAAAACCGTTTAACTTTATATAAGTTGGAAATTGTGGTGTATCTGTAACACAAAATTAAAAATTAAGTTTATTTGCACCATGAAAGGGTTAAGATGGAATCTTTATTGAAACCAGATCCGCCTTCATTTGTATGGGTTTGAATGATACAATAACCGAGTGTAACAACATCGTTAGGCTCTATTGCATTTTTAATGAACAGTACCTACACATACATCATACTCTATATATAATTATAGTTAACACATTTTTTCAAGAGAGGCCCTCTTAAATATTACACAATTTTGTATTTGTCAGAGTCACACTCTTTCAATTGAAAAATCAAGTTACTGTCTTGACTCGATACTACCGAATTCCAGATGGATTTAAAATCTCCCATTTTGAAGTGATCGAACATTAAAATATTTCTAATAAACTTAGTTATAATATAATATAAGCTAAATTGATTTAAAAATTATTATTATGCTTTTAACTATAAATTATATTTGGACTAAATATTTAATGAAAATTATAAGACACTTGTTAAAAACCTAAAATATAAATTCTAATTGTTGCTCTGTCTGATGTTAAATTTTGTAGGTGTTGAATCAAGGAGTCTTTTTAAATAATGTTTTCATTAACGATCTTATAACCAGATTTAGCTGTATTCATACACAAGTATTGGTGGAATAAAAACCTAAAAACAAAAAAAAAAATTGTATAAAAGCAAACACAATAATGACATCAATGGTACAAAACTTAGCGGCCCCGTCCGCGCTGTCAGCGCCTTCGTCAGCGCTGTCAGCGCCCATGCCAGCATGGATGAAAATTGATTGGAGTCCGGAAGTGGAGCAGGGTATATACAAGGATTGGGGGGCATATTATTCACGGCGTCGTAGAGAAAATTTTGCTATGTATTACTATGATAAGGCATTAAATTTGGCACCTAATGATTATGTTACCTTTTACCACCGGAGCCAAAGTAAAAGAAAAACAGCTCAAACTGAAGGTGCCCTACGGGATTGTAAGGAAGCACAAAGTATGTCGTAGCTTCAATAAAAAAAACTTATATTAAGTCTATGAAATTCCAATATGAAAAATACTTTTAGGAATTATACATAACGCTCAGGCTGAAAACGCTCCGATTAATTTGGAAATATGTGATGCCCTTTATGAGCTAAATCAATTTGAAAATGCTAAAGCTGAATTGCATAATAATACTCGTTTATTTACGGGAAACAAAACTAAAGGATTTGAGAAACGTCTGATTGTGGTAATGCAAACATATGCTCCATGTTAGCCTTGTATTTTGATTATCTGATACAATTTCTCTTTTATATTTATCTAAGTAGGTTGATGAAACCATTAAAGATGCATGTGGCGAGGGCCTCACACCATTTTTTTCAGAAAATGATAAATTAATCTTTCATGTAAAACAACTACTCAATGAGCAAAACAATGTGGACGATCGAGCGCTTTGGAAGATATTAAAAGAGCAAGGAAAATGTGATGTCCTTAGTATTCCGGAAATCGAAGTATGGATTACCTATTATTACTACAGTATTAATATTATATTAATTAGTATTATATAATTAATCACAAATCATAAAATATTTTTCATTTCCTAGGAAGAACTTTTGGCCCCTCTAGAAATTGCCAGGCGAAAGCGTGCGTTTGACGTCTTTAACCAAATGTATATGGACGAATCATGGATCGATGTTGTCTTTTTAAAAAACTTAAGAAGGTAAACTTTGCTTTTCAATCTGATTATTTTTTTATGTCAACAAGTTTAGTTTTTGATTTTTTCAAAAACATGACATATTGTTGAAGTTTCAAACAATTTTCATTTTTATTTGTAAGCATAATATATTGAGAGGAAAAAATAGTTAAGGTCGTCAAAAATCACAATCTATTGAAAGTAGCTAAATATTTTTCAGCTTTTACGAATTTGCAAGGTTATAATGTTGGATCATTTTGTTTTCTATTTATTGATAAAATTTAAAGATACGAAAGTATTATAAAATAGTTTTTATTTTAATTATAGTAATTGATTTCAGAAACCCTAACCTTTTATTGAACCAATGCAAAAATTCGAAAGACTATTTGGGTGCACTGACAACGAAACAATATGAAACGGTTAAAAAGTTTTTGGTACGTAGATGTGATGTGGATATGCCAAATGGTTAGTTAATATCAATTAAAATTTTTGAATACTTTTAGAAAATGCTTCATGCACGTGATCCCATGTATTATCTTCGTTACACAAAATACGCAGACAAGAAAATGTTAGATAAGTTTCGGGAGGATTATCTTTTTCGTGTACAATACCAGACGCGACGTAATATGATATCTGTCTTACGTAGTATACGTCATCTTCGTGCAACTAAAAATTTAATGGTAAGAAAGGTAACAATATTAAATAAGTATCTTAATTTTATTTGGCTAAAGAAGTATTTTGTTTTATCGAATACCTTAATTTGCTTGTATTCAAAATTCGCCACTTTATTTGTTTTTTACTTATAACTTTGATGTATCTATATGGCAACCAGTTCTAGTATATTTTTTTAAATTTCAGAGACTTGCAAAGTACGTGGAGGAAGTAATGGGGGACTATGTTGTCCTAAAAACAAGTCGTATAATGCCATGGAAATTTGAATTTCTAAATGAAGTCTACAACACATTGGGATTAGCTCTTGTTGAGCAGTACGATGTACCCAGAAATTTTAAGGTAAATGATAAAAAGGCTCTACTCAAACTGTTACACCTGCCCACTGATAAATCGAAAGATTTAAAGACATTCATATTTGGAATACGTTCGACACATCAAGAACCAGACTTGGTAGATCCTGTTGTTCAGAGAAATAGGTACGATATTTTGATTAAATCCACAATAAATCTGTATATTAACTAATTTAAACAATTTTCAGACAGTTAATATCAAGATTAGAAAAGCGAATGCTATTTGCCAAATATTCAATTGAGAAATGTTATTTACTACATCAAATTGGAAGCAGTCATTTGCAATCAAACCGATTTGATGAATGCTGCTTCTCTGCTCGAAAAGCTATTGAAGGTTTGATAAAGGTATATGTTTTATATTTAAGTACATTATCTTAATTTACAGAAAGCAAAAACTGCAATAGTTTAATATGGAAGTTCCTAAGTAACATTCTTATAGTTAAGTCTCATGCAGCTCTTCATAAGATTGAACGCACTAAAGAAGCATTAGATAATGCATATCAAATTGCTGTTAATCTAGGTAACCCTCAAATTACCCGTTTTGTTGATGTTTGCATTATCTGCAATGAGGAGGAATTTATCCAGAAAAAAACAAGTCTTAGTATTAATGCAAGTCGACGTGAAAGCAAAGTTTCTGTCCCGAGTTCAGTCTTCATTAGTAACGATAATATTCTTTAATCGTTCGCAACCCTGCCGTTAATATCACCTATTTGGTGACTTCTAAATTACCTTACTGAAAATTCTTAGTTAAATTAAAATATCATTCAAAATAGTATTACACAAAAAAAATGTACAAAGCAGTGCGACTAAAAAATTAGTTTCAGATACATTTTTCACACATCTTCACAAAATTCTGTTTTGACTAATTCTAAATTTTGTAGTAATAATTTCTTTAGAAATATTTATAAATTAAAAAATGTATTTAAATTCCTGTGTACTTTTATTTCTTTTTGTATGCATTAATTAAAATTATCCTTTAAATGTTCCACCATTTAAATGTTTCACCATTGCATTTTGGTGTTGGAATAAAATAGTTTTTAAGACCAAGACTTCTTTTTTATGTTTCTACAAAGGAACAGTTATAAAGGACATTGCTGGATTAAGATGTTGTTTATAAATTGTATGTATTAAACATATTTAATAAAGTATTAATTTAAATTTTTGTGTGTATTTATTACGAAATGAAAAGTAGCCGGAACAGATGGTTAAATCACTACTAAATTTAATCCTTCTGTATTTATTATTGAGACACCTCTAAAATGATATTTACATATGAAAGAGTATATTAACTTTATCTGGATCAACTACCAAATGTTTGTTTTTGTTTTTTCTTGGTGCTTCCTTTTATTATTTTTTGTTGAGCACACATGGTGGATGCTGGAATGCATTTGTCCACACAACAATTGCAATAAATGCCACAATTATTTCCTCCCATATGGAAGGTACAGCTACAACGCCTGCGCATATGCTTCTCCCATCTCTCAATGCTTCTGTTGAACGTCTGTCTTATTATGGTAAGTGCCTTCAAATATGAATTCAGTTGTATTGCAGCGCTTGATGAGTAATCATGTTGGCCGCATCAATTGTTTGTTCTTAACATCGATAAATAGTCTGAAGCGGTTTATTACGAATTTGTGAGAGTCCAGGCATCCAATTATGTAGTGTGTGTAAACGAATGGGTTGGCCTCTGTTGGTATACTCGAACATATATAAGGATCGAATGTGTAATAATTGCGGTTGTGCATATAGACAAAGTGAAATTAAAAATCCATTTGATACCAATTCATTTCATGTCCAGAGAAACCTGCACAATTATTTAAATTTAATTTAATTAAACTACATTCACTATACAGACGCACAAACAGATGTCCATTTCATTTTTCTCTTATTGATATAAGCATCATTAATATATATGTACTTATGACTATATAATATACTTATTTAGGTAATTTTTTTAATTTGTTAAGATTGACATAAGTTAACTACTTTTCAAATCAAAAGCCCGCTAAATTAATGCTATCTACTGATTCAACATTAAATAAACTTGACTTGAATTGGGTGATGATTTACATTCTGCATTTTTGAAGCTACAAGTAGGATATAATCTTTTGACACGCCTTATCAACTTTTACTGCAGAGCAGTTAATTCGTATTTCAAAAATTACCTGACTTCAAGATGGAAGGGCGTAATACCAGACTTACATATGTACCTTTGTTGGTATTCAACAGAATGCCTAATTGAATAAACTTATTTTGCGGCAAATGTATATGCATGCAAGTACCTCCTCACTCACTTCAATTACCACATTAACAAAACGCTGCCGAAGGTGTTTATACCCCATTTTACGACAACTTTTTTCTACTCAGTATCCACAAAGTGAAGTCGTCAAAATATATGTATTAGCTAGTAGGAGAAATAAATTGCGACCCCGATGCAATATATTCCTAATTACCATTAACAGACGAGTTGGTAAAAGACATGCGAGCCCTTTTGTGTGAATAAATATTTAGTAGCACTTCTTTTAGACGGCTCTGAATTTGTATCTGATTTTACATTCTCCACAACTTAGATGTTCATATAACAAGCAAGTTACAATACAAGAATACAATACAAGACTTAAAAAATTTAAGTCCGCATAAATAGTGAATTTCTGTATAATGAAGTACTTCGTATAATAAATAAATTTTAAAGCTTTCAGATTCTATTTCGATATAAATATGTAATTAAATTAGGGAACTTCGACTGTATTTAGGATAATTGGAGTACCGTGAGATCTCTTTTTTTCACTCTTACGCACTGATTTTCCGCTCCGTATGCACATAAACCACCATTTATCCCAAGAAGTATGCAACACTTTTTTGTCGTTGTAATAATCCTTTAACGTCAACGTCAAAAATAAAAAGTAAAAAGCTGATTCTTACACATTTATACTTTTTTTCTATTTCATAAGAAAATATGATGATTCATTGTTTTTATCATAACTACATAATATAATGGTTCCATTCAGCTAAGAAGCTTATATTACATTTGTGTTTGCAACAAATAAATTCAATAACTTTTAAAGGGGACTCAATCTCATACAGAATTGAATAACAGTTATGAAATCTGTTTATATATCCAATTTAAAATAATAGATACTTTATATTGTGAAACATATTCACCAAAAAGAAATATTTCCATGCGGTAAAGACAATAAAGTTGACATCCAAATGAATAAGGCCATTACTCATAGAAAACTAAAAGCCATCGTAATCACATTTAAGCTGTTTGTTTGATGTTTAATCCCAATAAGTTATTTGCTAACTATGAATTAATCTTTTATCTATCGTAACATATAAAGGACCAAGAATAGCCAAAGCACTTGATTTCTTATGGGCTATCGGGATAGTAAGAGGAAGTTAGTGAACCCATAAGGCGACGATGTTTGTCATAACCGTGGCATAATCCACTAAAGCATCAACACGTATGCATGTAGTTGTCATGGCAAAAGTCTACAAATTAAGCTGCGAATTTGTTCTAGCGGACATTTTTCTCCCCATTGACTATTATCTTTTTCAAACTTTCATAACTTGCTGCTGAATGAGCATGACATCTGTCAAACGAATGTCTATGTTGAGGACATTAAGAAACTATCTAATGAAAAAAAAAACAAAATTAAAACATTAAAAGACTTCTAGACTATACATACTAAAAAGACATTGCTAATAGAATGCTGAAATATATTTTTAAAGCACAGTACTACAACATTCCATATAGAACCATATATTCACATTTAAATCAACTTAATAATGTGAGTCTCACAAATTTAATAAACGCATATAAATAATATCAACTATTGCTCATACAATAGTTTACTTTTAAAATTAACTGATTTAAATTAATCCGTGATGTTGTAGATTGTGCCAACCGAAAAGGTGATCCTTGCTTACACATTTTCATTCGTTTTTAATGGGCCCAGGTGCTAATCAAATTTTTTGAATAGCTTGTAACACTTATAAACATTTAATCAAAATAAGCTACCGACAGTCATTATTTTAAAAACGTTAAAGCACTTAATTTTATTCATCACCATTATCCCTAAGATTCTACCTTAATAAAAAGTCAAATTTTGTAGATTAGGTAATTTTAAAAAGTCGCCTTTCTTTGAACAAACCTCTTATACTAATTGTATATGTATGTACATAAGTCGTAATTGCAAGTTATGTTTTATTTTTTTTTTTCAAGTAACGATAAGTGAGTGGGAAATGTGTTGAGAATTTTCGAGGCACTCTAATATTAAACAGGTTGCAAGCTCATATGCCTAGATAATACTTGTAACAACTCATATGTTAATAACACCACATGGCTTGTAGGAACATTAAATTAAGCTTCTCTAATGAAAGATACTGTCACGCTAACCTTAACACGTGCAGATGCTCAAATCTCCACCCATATATTCGAATGTATGTATGTACATAGCTGTGAAGGAATTTATGTGTCGAGGACTTGACGATTACCAAAAAAATATACATATACATATGTATGTACCTAAATGTGCACATACTTTTTACATACATACATATACATACACCTATGTATGTGTGTGTTGGTGAAAAACAAAATTCTCATGTGCCACAAAAATACTGGCTATATATGATTTTAGTGGTCAGGTGGTTTTTCCATCTCTGCATAAAATATATACTGATTAATTTGGCTAAGAACATAATTTTATTATCTATTAGTCTCTACTGTCTCTGTATATTTGTAAAGTTTTCGATTGTAAAATGAATATTTGTAACGAAAAAAACAGTGAAACTAATATACCTTCTGTATATGAAGAGATTAAGTAACTATATGGAATACTTCGACGTTTCCAAGGAACATTATTAAGTACGTGACAAATTGGCCACACCGCAAGATACCTGCCGACTAAATTAATATCAACATTTATTTATTTGACATGAGGTACACTAGCACGCATGCCTCAAATGTGGCAGCAATAGGATATATTAAAGATTTCTTCTTACCACACTTGCATATACATATATCTGCTTGTCTATACAAATAACATATAACATTTGTACATATGTTATTTTACTTTGATTCCATTATGGCTCAGGTCATTTGAAATCTATTACAAGTACATTAGGTTCTTAACAATAAAACACACATAATTATTATTCAATAGTAGATACTGATTGAACTACATATATTAAAGTTAAACTAAATTAAATGTATAAAAAATATAACAATATTTAAAAAAGAAATTAAATTAAAAATTAAAGATCCCAGTTACTTCTATAGAAATATAGAAAATGAGAGTTTATTTTAGTTATATGTTTCGTTTTAACTCTACCTTCCACAGGGTATCTCTGAATCGGTGTTTGGCTTATGGGAGGTCTTTTTAATTTCAATATTTTTAGTGCTTTGACTGATTTTGTATGTATATTTCTATTGTTTGTAGTGAGAACTACTTCAAAAACTTTGTTTTACGTTTGGGTTAGCATTCAGTAGCTTATATGTATATATTATACACATACACACGCATATACATACATAAATGTATATATATAGTATGTATTTATAGTATGTATGCACATAATATATAACCTGTACATTGTACATGGCTAATAGTATCAAGCTAGAGTAAAGTTAAACATTTAATGAGATAAGATTTTTCAAATATACGTACCAGCAAAAGATAAGTAATTTAATTTAATAATAATAAAAAGAAAAAAAAAAACAGGCAATCGCATGCTAATGTTGATGCCAACTTTAAGATACACTCTATCTTTAGGTAGCAAAATTTGTCCAAATTCGATTTACTAATCCATCATTGCCATTGTTTTCCAAATTTAAAATATGTATGTCTTAATGTTTAACAATCTTGCTATGAAATTGTACATTTCTATGTTAATGAAAGTTATATATTAAGACATTAAATTTAAACCTTTTACAATTTGAACTGAATCACATTTTATAACTAAAACTATTTAAAAATAATGGAAACCAAGGTGAAAGTGTATGTCTATAGTATTTACTTTATTTTCTTAGTTATCGCGTCTTTGGAATCCTTCGGATTAGACATACTTTATTTATATTATTTATTTATTTATATGATGAAGAAATAGTAAATGATGAAGATTCGACTTTATATTTTAAAAGACACTATATTATTAATTAGTTTAAAACAGCAAAACTGTCTCTAATATGCTTCAGAATTTGTGTATATTTATACTTTTTGGCACAGATAATATTAAAGCCCTTTCTGGTCCACCAATATGGCCTTATCCAATGGCAACAATTTAAGCAGTTATTAAACAATTTCCGAGTCCTATACAATTGAAGGGGTGAATGCTGCAATTATCATAAATATGCCAAATATCGATTTGCAAATGTGAAGAGGAATGGTGTTATAAGCTATCTAAATCGTTGCTAGACATAATTAATGAGAAATGGAGAGAAAATTGGCAGATAACAGATATCTGCGTGCCGATTAGTTCTTCGGTTTTAGGGTACTCTAAATATATTTTTTGAATTTATTGTTTATTGTATCTTCTGACGTAAAATAATTACTCACGCTGCGGCAGAAACTTTTCTCTATATACGTATGTATGTATATATATACATATAGTACGTACATATTATCATACACATGGGTAAGTATATGTACATTAACAAATTAGCTGAACTGATTTTTATCTGTATATGGTTTTGGCTTTCGTTGCGCAGTAACCTACGGACATCTCAAAGATTCAGTTGCGGTATAATTAAGTACCCGTTCCGTAGCCGATAACAAAATCCAGCTAACTTTATAGTTTAAACCATTAAACCGTATAGTCGTACAACGTATGTACATTATGTGCATTCGGCCAAATGTTATGTTTAGCCAAATTTAAGGCTTATGTAGTTATTAATAAATTAATACAGTGAACTTTATGTTTCTTAGGCAACTAAAATTATTGTAGATTGTGTGAAATAATCACATTTAACCCTTATAAAAAAAAAAATGGCATCATCGACAAATATAAACATTCATAATGAATCCTCACTAATGACTTTCGCATTCGAATTGTCTAACAATGTAACTGTGTCACAACTGGCGGAACTTGATGACTATGGATGCTCACATTACAATTGTTCAACAACTGGCTATATGGAATATGTTCTTGGACCACAGACCTTACCACTTTATAAGGCAATACTGGTATGTCACTTTTATATAAACATACAAACATAAATATAATAACAAATTTGAAAACGAAAAGGCGAAAAACAGTTTGATAAATACTGCACATATCCTTTGTGAATGCACGATATTTGTATATATTTACATATGTATATGTACAGATTTAACAACAAACTAAAAAAACAGTTTATGATAATACAAAGTACTTAAATGACGAGCTAAAATGATAAAATCTTTTTTCGTCTCTCTGTAAGAAAACTAACAAAAAGTAAATATATTTATTTAGAACGGTTTGTAAGTAAAATTTTAATTACTTTTTCACATGAAATAAAAGGCAACATATGTGAGAAATATTTTTAATTGTTAAGAAAGTGTGACGAAAAGCAAAAATATATAAATCTTGTTTTGTATTGCTGCAATCATTGCCTTCTACTTTAAATTAATGTTTTTTAAAAGCGGAAAATAAATACCATGTTAGCCACTTCTAACAACACATATTGAAAATGATATTACTATAAAAGAAAGTATGTTTTATGTAGGTAACAGATATAAATTCTTATTATTACAGAACATTTATACATATTAAATGAGTTTTTATAGGAAATTGTCAAACAGAATTATTATAACTTTAAACAAAACAAATTAACTTTTTTACGCTTTGCTGCTAGTAACTTTATTTAAATATATTTATGTGTTAATATTTTTACAAGAAACTGCTGTTGTTTTTTTTTTTTTGCTTAACGAAATCGTATATATATAGAATCGTATGACTTTAGTTGGAATGGCTGTGTGCAATATATGAAAATACCACGAAAGAAGCATTTGTTTATTTTCAAAAGATATCATAACCACGGTCTATGATTGCTTTGTCTGGTGCGGTAAAAAAACAAAGAAAATGTTTAATCTTTAGATTCCGGTCTCAAGTTTTTCTGGCTACCGATTAGGTGGGACGTTTGCTGATAAATCTGATCTCTCACGTTTATTTAGATTTTCGTAACATGTGTTCTTCTTATCAAGTTCAAGGTCAAACTATTACTAATTTTTTGTAATTTTTTTATGCTTTTAAGAATATATGTGTACTTTGTATATACTTTAAAATAGTTGCTGAACATAGGGATCAGTACCCATCTATATATACTACGGATTCAATGACACAAGCCGGTATTTTTTAGTTTCTCTACATTATGTACATATTTATAATCACAGAAAGCTTACAGTTTAGTGAATTTTCCACTTTTTAAAACAATTCTCAACAAATTTACTAAATTTTAAATTTGAATTTCATTTGATTTTACAATGTTTGTTCATCTGTTTTTGAACGTTGCATAGGAAAGGAAATTAATATTCCACATATTAGATAAAGGACAACCAGAACATCAGCATATTATTTGTTAAACATTACATTCATACATTAATGACTGACTGGCATGAAGAGTTAAATAATTGTTTTGTTGACAAACGTAATAATACCATATTTTCAACAAACTCAAATGCTCTTATTAATTAAGTGGAACACATGTTGACGAATATTTTTCTGGTTAGTGACATTGGAATATAGGTTATGCAAATAAAGGAATGTTGTACATATCAATTATCTTGTCATTTTTATACAAATGATTCATCAAATGCTAAGATCCTCCAGCCAATTGCCAGCCTAATAATAATAAATTTCGTAGCAATTGCTTCATATATGTAGATATATATTTATTTATCATTTCCATTGATTGTCATTGCAATTAAGGCTTTGATTTGAAGTGCAGACAGTATATATTATGTATTTTAATATGTTTCATTTGGATTTCTCTTTTCCTAGATAAGCATAACATTCGGTGGAATTTTTATAACAGGAGTTATAGGTAATCTGCTCGTTTGCATAGTCATTATACGACATTCGACGATGCACACCGCGACTAACTATTATTTATTTAGTCTTGCCGTTTCCGATTTACTATACTTACTATTCGGTTAGTTTAAATTAATAACTATAATTAATTGAATTCGAATTTTAATTAATAATATTTATATGCAGGCCTGCCAGCAGAAGTTTTCCTTTACTGGCATCAGTATCCATATCTTTTTGGCCTACCATTTTGCAAGATACGAGCATTTATATCCGAAGCGTTAGTATAATACAAATAAAATATATACATATAATATTGAAGTTGGAAATCATTCTTTTATACAGCTGCACATATGTATCGGTGTTAACGATAGTCGCATTCTCTATGGAACGATTCTTGGCAATTTGTCATCCTCTACATTTATACACGATGGTTGGCTTTAAGAGAGCGTTACGTATTATTACATCCCTGTGGATTGCAAGTTTCGTTAGTGCCATACCTTTTGGAATATATAGCAACATTCAGTATCTTAATTTCCCAACAGGTGCGAACACAATTGACAGAATTTTGTCTGCTTTTATTTGTTATTATTATAAACATATATTCCTGTTCAGATAACTCATCCATAATGGAATCTGCATTTTGTTCAATGTCACCAGAGATTACTAAAGAAATTCCATTGTTTGAAGCCTCTTTTTGTATATTCTTTGTAATACCAATGGTTCTTATCATTTTGTTATATGGACGCATGGGATTCAAGATTCGATCAAGAACCACACAAAAATTGGGTAAGCAATAAACCAAAGTCAATTAACTCATCAAGCTAACACTTGGATTTTTAAGGGGTTCAGCACGGCTCTCTGCATCGGGAGTCACGAAATTCTCAGATGAAGAAAAAAGCTGTAATACGAATGTTGGGTAATTTGAACGCTGTTCGGCTATAAAGATAATTGGCAGATGATTAA
Organism: Drosophila emarginata; assembly: GCA_037075365.1. Taxonomy (NCBI): domain Eukaryota; kingdom Metazoa; phylum Arthropoda; class Insecta; order Diptera; family Drosophilidae; genus Drosophila; species Drosophila emarginata. The sequence goes on from JBAMCD010000296.1 coordinate 8,279,465, forward strand.
CCTCCTTTTTTTTATATATATATATTTCTATTTTCTATTAATAGCCGCTGTGGTTATTACATTTTTTGTGTGCTGGTTTCCATTTCATATGCAAAGACTGTGGATCTTATATGCTACAAATAACGCAAATTTCGAGGATATAAATGAATGGCTCTTTTCTATTGCAGGATTTGCCTATTATGTCTCATGGTAGTTTAACTGGGACTTGATTTTTTGTTTTATTAAACATATATCAATATTTCTATTTCATAGCACAATTAACCCGATTGTATATAGTGTAATGTCACATCGCTATCGGGTTGCATTTAAAGAAATACTCTGCGGCAGGCGGATGGGCGCTTACTATAATAATGGATTCTTAAGAGATCACTCAAGTTTTAGGGAAACGACAATTGCAACCAGCATGGGAGCCCATATCAATTATGATCGAGTGCATTCAGTAAGTATTTAATCACACACTTTATATAGCCTACACACAACTGGATAAAATGCTTTGATTTTTATTATTAATAATTAAACGATTTTATTCATATTATTTAGGTTCATATACGATCAAGCCGTCAACTGAATAATTGTAAAGATGCGGAATCTCTCACATCAAATAAAGTCTCTATTAAAAATACTTATAGTCTTCCCATAAGAAAGGTATGTATGTACCCTTTTAATATTTTTAATAAGTATAAACAATTGAATCAGTTAAATTAATTACATATTGTCAGTCGGCTTCCTCAACTTAATAAGTATACTGATTTATTCTAAAGAAACACTTACCATTTTCAATTTAATTGGCCTTACACGACTTACAAGATAAACGATAAGCAATTCAATAATTTAACATGTTAATTAAAATCAGTAACCAAATAAGATTACAGATTCCATTAGAAAAAAAATCCGTTTTAGCTTTTGACTTGTAAGTTTAGCACCTGCAACAGGCGTTCCTTTTACAGAAAGAAGGATGGTAAACTAAAGTTTTTGTTTACTTAACAGAGTCTCAAAAGTCTTATTTACATAAATAAAATATGCAAATTTTTCGTTTGTGAAAAATCCATAACGAATGTATATGTACATAAATGTATACAAAAAAGATCTTAAAGTTTCATCTCCCATTTTATAACAATACTCGACGGTATTTGCAATGGCTTTGAACTTCCCCTTTGGCTTTAAGTGGCGGATTAATAAAAGAATGAAGAGAAACAATTGCGAAATATGAGTTATGTTTACAGAATATATAAGTATTTTTTATTGATTTAGAAAAATACATAGCCAAGCTAAAGCGAATCCTTCTATTTTATTTAATTTATTAAGTATTTAAAAAGTTAATTGAACTTTTTAATGGCTGCAATGGGCTCCCATGGCAAATCAACCTTAAAAACATAGTTTCGAGAACTTCTCAGTTTATCAGATTTATTTATAATATAAAATTTAATTAAATAGAAAAAAAAAACAAGTTAAAGGTAAAGTAAAGTCAAAGGTGAGCCTGGCCACTTGGTTTATTAGTTCTTCGTCTGTTCAACTTGTAAAAGAGTAAGGAAAATACAACAACAACTAACACGAAAAGGGAGGAAAAAGATAATGGAGAAAATAAATGACATGCAAATCCGTTGTTTTTATACCCTGTACTCACAAAAGGGTAAAGGGGCGTATTAAGGTCGCAAAAATGAAGTGATGAAAAATAAATTATCATAAATTTTAAGTTACGTCTTTACGCATTACAGAGTATCTGTAAGTCGGTATCCCTTCTTAGTTGTTCCCTTCACTTAACTTTTGATTGTTCATTCAACACATTTTTTAAAATGAATATACATACATACTTTACAAGATACTTAGAGGTCGACTTTGAAATATTGATAAATTAACAATATTCTTTTTATATAGAGTACGGATTCACCTGTTGTCAGCACAACCGACATTGTCATTGTCCTGGAAAATAATTCAAGTGATCATCACAATGCAGAAAACAAAGTAACAGAAGACTTTTGGATAAAAAATGATGAAACTTGCATATAAGTATACACATATTTATATAGTATATAGGTCAATTTAATTGAAAATGTTCCCAATTGCACCATTTTTTCGGATCTCCTCCCAGTGGAGCTTAAAATTTAAATAGGACCATATCATATTAGAAAGTATTGTTCTTATCTTATTGAAATTATTGAAAACGGCACCAAACACACAAATCAAATATACAAATATATAATTGGAAAACATATGTATTTAATTTTTATTTTTTTCCTCATATTACTAATAGAGAATATACTTTAATTAGAAAATTGTGGTTTAATAAAGTGACCATAGTAAAATTGGACATTTTTATATTGGCCAATTTAACTGATTCACATCTTTGACGCTAAACTGGGAAGTTTCTTTCTACTTGTTGGGCATGGCTTTTTTGACACTATGTGGTCAAAACAAGTACTAACATTAACTAACGAATGAATGCAGTGTCAATTGGTAGTGCTGATTGGTAAGTTAAATGCGTTATGATTTTTCAAAAATATGAGTTGAAAGCTTATTTAAGTAACTTTAGATATGCTTTATATATGTATGCATATGTATATATATATGTATGTGTATAAATATATAAATCAATAGTGGTTAGTTTACATAACAATGAATGAAATGTTTGCTTTCGGCGCTTGTTCTTTTTCAAACAAAGTTACAAACCTTAGCGAAAGTTGTCCCCATTATGCCCACTTTTCTGAACGCAATAAAAACAAAAATTTCACTTTAAAACAGAAGGCCTGTTAAATATGTGATTGGTATAAATCGATCAGACTATTTGAGACCCTCTATCTAATACCTCATAAAATGTCATTCCAACATAAATGACAAAAATTGCAATTTCTAATCTTTAAATTATATTTGCATACACCTAAGTCCATATTAAATGTTTGTTTGGCTTACAAAAATAAAATTTTCTTTATTTCCCACATAATTAATGCAGGGTATCATGAGGTCGGCAATCCGACTGGGTTACTTACAATGGTTAATTTTGCCTAACGGAAATATTAATGGACTGGAATTGATCCTTTTCAACCAACGGGAAATCATTAATTATTAATGTTTTGTATAAATTGTTGCGTTAATAAAGTTTCATCAATATACAGCACTGGAGTATCACATTAAAATTCAAATTATTTGATAATTATCATCTTCAATATTTTATAACGATTGTTGTATTATAGAAACGGTGATTAAAATCTTTCTTGTTTTTCCTATATGCAAGTTTTTTTTCCAACGTAGATTCTCATTTATTTAAATTCCTTTACTTTTATTTAAATTATATTAATTTAAAATATGAGCATATTTTTCCTTTCAGCAAACAATTGTTCTTAATATTATTATCAATCAATTTCGTGCTGTTATATGTATATTCAACCTAATGCTTTTTTTTGTAAATCAATTACATCATAATTACGTTAATGCAGTTTACTTAACTTATGAGATTAATTTGTTTCATTCTTAAATTGGATCATACTCATGCATGTTACACACATAAACCGATGTAAAATCATGTAAAGAGACCAGATGAGCCCGATTTTCAACATCTTTAACATACCGATGCACTGGTATGTACATACATTAAAGTAAGTGTTGGGATCAACCCATGGCACTCTGCTGGTGAAATTTAAAAAAAAAAACCGGTTAAAATACATAAATGGGATATTGGCCACGAGAAAAAGCTCGACTGGTTCAGAAGTGTTCCAAGTGGAAACTTAGTTGCTTTACAGCCGATAAGCAGACGACGACGGTGGAGACGACAACGACGACTCCACAAGAAAAAAAATAAATAAAAAGAGAGAGAGAAGAAAGTGATCGGTCTGTGATGATTAGATTGGAATGATTAACTTTTTATTTTCGGCTATTCGTCTGTTGCGGTCAAATCGATTAGCGGTTGTTTTGAATAACGAGCCCCGCAAATTGCATTTACTTTTCAACAGAGAGATGCAAACACTATAGCGCCGCAGAAGCTAAAGCGACTTCATCGCAAGTAGCGGCATTTTCTTTTGAGACAATTTGGTTTAAATAATGAAAAAAGAGAGATCAACCGCACAGACAACCGGTTCGGAACAAAAGAAGCTTAGCCGAAAGTTGTGCATGTATATGTGGAAAAAAATTTGAAAGATATACGAAGTTTTTATATTGGTTTATAATCTTGAAGAGTCTGCAGAACGGTCCAGTGTTAAATGTCTATAGACAGCCGTGGAATTCAGACACGCGTGCTGCACAGAAATTTCCAAATTTTCAAAATTTTAGCAAAGAGAAACCCCCAAAATGTTGAAAAGTGCCATTATTTTAAAAGTTATATTCCTAGTTGGTTATATGCATTATCAGGTGCATTGTGCTAATGAAGAAATAGAATCCCGAATCCCACGATTAATGCAGCTCTTAGGTGAACCAAAAGTTCAATTCGGTCAACTTAAACGTCCAGGACCGAGTCCTGGTCACTTACCGCATTTACGCGCTCGTAATGACAACTTGCCATTACCACATTTAATCGCCCACAAGGAATACGGTCACGAACCTGCCTTAAGACCTCCGCCACCACCAGCAGGACCTCATATCATGCGACGAGAGTATAATGCAGCGCCCGTTCAGCATCAACAAAATGGTTATCATTATGACTTCAGCAAGCTAACGAGATTCGCACACGCTAAGGATGCTCCAGTTCTGGATGTGGCCAAAAATCAGTTCTTCCGGCCAGAGAGCAATCAACATCATAATACTGTGTACAAATATCCTTCCGAGCAGTACATACACAATTTTAAGGCTTCTCCACAGTTCAATGGCAATGTTATACACAAAGACCATCAATTCGGAACACCACTGTATACTCCTATTCAACAGCATGCAATTCCTGTGCAAGCCTCTCAATTTACACAAGTTCCTAAATACTTCGGCGAAAGCAATAGCTACAGTGTCGTTCCCTCCAAGCAAACTCAGAAGGGATTAGATAGTTATGGATATTCGGTACATGAAGAAGCTGACAGTGCTTTAAAAGAGAACGCGGTTCAGCCAAATAATTATCACCAGATACCAACGAATCCAGTTGTCTCTAAAGAGGCCCAGGACTATCTGCATTTTATGAGCACAAATGAATATTTTCTGCCGAAACACGAACCCAACTATAAAAAATTGGATGCAGAAAGCCAGCAAAAAATTTATCAGCAACAAAAACAAGCTACACAAGTATTGGAACAGCAGAGGCCACAGCAACATTTCTTAAGTCCAGCGGCAGGAGTAAGACATCAATTGGACAATAGTGTCTCGTCGACCTACAACAAACCTATTCAAGTGCAAGATCTATTTTATCAACAAGATCCGAATCCACCGAATGCAGCTGTTGTTCGCGGTAGTTATCAAACAGGTCAGGATGTATTTGTTGTAAAATCTGATGGAAACAAAGCGGTAAAACATGTTGTTTCCACACCGCTAGCTACGCAAACATCGACCCAGACTGCAGCCACATCCTCATATAATCAAGAACGCCGTAACAAGTATCAGACAAATACACCAGAACCTTTACGTTTCGAATTTACTGAAAAGGATGCTATTAGTGGTGGAGCAACAAGCTATACTCATTCACCACAAGGTCAAAAATACTTTTATGAAACTTCACCCAACTTATTAACATCAACACCCCGTACAACAACACTAAGTGATGCCACCCTTCCAGAAGTTGCCAAGCCAGTTAAGGAATACGCCAATGAAGCTGACCCTGAGGATAGTGCGGATGTTAATCAGGTATGTACACATTGTATACCATGTGAATTAATAATTAATATTTTTTGATTTATTATTAAAGCGCCCCAGTGAAGAAATATCGTCTCAAACAACAAATGGTTCACTTGGTACCGGTAATTCGAAAGACACCGAAAGCTACTGTGAGAAAATATGCGCTAACGTATATGATGAGAATGATGAAATAATTTGTGGCTCAGATGGTTATATGTACACTGGGGAACCTCAACTTGAGTGCTATTCATCTTGTTTAAATATAAGTGAGAAAATAATAATCCATTTAGAATATCCTAAGTATAAATTATTTTCAATTTTTAAATTTTTCATCTTCCTTATAGGTGTGACGATTAAGAGCAAAGGCTCGTGTGTATGAATGAGTGTCCAACTATAAACCTGTTAATGGGAGTAATCCTTATAAGAATATATATTTATGCTTTAAACTAGACTTACCACTATAAAATATATATATATTCAATCGTGTTATTTGCAATGACTTTGTCGCGAAAGTGTTGCCCCATTGGTCCTTTGAATTCGTCATTTGTAAATTTAAAAGTTATTTGGGTTTCAGAACCATCTACTAATTAGTCTTGGGAAAATGATTCAGCTTAGAAAAGACGCTATTTTTTTTTGTTTAGTATTTAGTTTACGATAAGAAATATTTTCAAATTGAAATCAGGCTATAACCACATTGTTTTAATTTAAACTGTTTAAATATATTTATTATGTTACATACCTATAATGCTTTGGCACAAGTAATGGTGAAGAATTTCCTTTGACGAATCATCGAATAATTTTCCATGAACATATAAATTATATGAATATATGTATGTAAATATATACACATATTAATGTAATTTATCACTTGGGCAAACGTTAGTTTTTTTTGTTTTGAAAACTGAATAAAGATATAATTTGTATAAATATTAAATGAATGGTATTTTATTATTCCCAATATTCAAGGGCTTACACACATTTGCATATACAATAATCCATTTATATTTACGATTTTTGTTTATAATCAGCTTTATTTCAATTACACTATTTATCGAACAATATGACTGAAATAATCCAATATAGTAGTGACATGATAATCATATTATGTCGAGGGTATAGTGCCGAGTCTTTTCAAGATATACATATTTCCAGATTTCACCTATGGTGGCACGATTTGTGTACCTTAAGGGTATATGAGTCAGATATTTGCAACGTATAGATGAAAACATCTTTCACTACATAAAAGAAAGTTTCATTATACATTGAACGTCGACTATATAATTTTAAAATTTGATTAAATTAAGTTGTTTATATTAAATATCTGACGTATGAATAAGCCTCAGCAGGAATACACCATAACATATGAAAACTTTGTATTTCTGACTAAATATCTTAAAAATCAACCCGTCCGATTAAATTTTGTTGTTTTAACCTTGCTCTGAATAGATACATTCTTTGTCAACAGCATTGATAGACATATCAAATTGAAAAGTTTCATGCAAATACCCTTAACAAAGAAGGTTATTTTCATGAACTTATATTTTCTGACAGATCATTTTTCCAAGAGCAATATAATCTAAACATAAGCTGATTTGGGTCGTTATACTAATAACGGATATATATGTGAATCGTTTGAGAAGTAGTTATAGATGATCTTTTGTGTTCTTTTGAAACATGTTATCGAAACTTTAATACTCTATGCCAGAATTCAAAGCTGCATTTATTCGAACAATGCGCCCAAAACAGAAATTTGCCAACAATTCTAATTAATATTTTTACACAAAATTCAATAATAAGTTATTTATTTAGTAACTACGCATTTTGCATGAATCACTTCAATTAAATAATGAATATTAATACATTAGAAGCATTATGCATTTGTTATATTATTACATTATTGAAATGTTTATTTACAGTTTAAGACTAACAAAATGTACAATTTTCTTATTTAAAATTCAAAAATGTTTTTTTTTGTTTGATTTTGAATAAATCAAAAAAGCCCATATTCAAGAAAAAAAGAATAAATTAATGAAACAAAAGCAAAACAAAAATAAAAAAAAACCATGGCAAATTATATAGAACCGTGTGACTAATATTTACAGGCACTCCCCTAACACTCGACAACTTTTCTTAAGAACTAACTCCAGGTTCGAACCCACAAACTCAGACCAATTATATTGCCGAACGAACACTTGTTTAAATGTCTATTAATATGGGTTGTCAAGATTATGAGGAACGAATGCTAACAGAGCTATGTATTTGCAGAGCTTGTGGATGTTGGATTTGATGATGGTGCTGTCAAAGTAGTCGGAAGCTGGGCAGCAGCTGGATAGTATGCGGTAGGCGCTGGAACGTTTGTGCTAATTGCTGCAAAATGAATGACAATTGTTGTAACTAAATTTCTCACTATACAAAATAAAATAATCTTACATTGGCGTAAAGCTTTTTGAAACTTTTCGTATTCGACGTAATGTTTCAAGCGGAGTTCGTCTTCTTCAATGAGCTGTCTTTGCCGCAAAAGGAGCAAACGCTGATGTTGGTTTGTACCCAAGCGAGTATTGCACAATTGATTAACCAGTGAGTCTAGATTATGTTTTATATCCTACATAAATAAATAATTTAGATTAAGGTAATGTAACTAATTTTATTAATTATGATATGTTCATGTACTTACAGATTGAATATCACTCGGTAGCAAGTGTGGATGCGTAGCTGCCAAAGATACAGGCTCTTCTGCAACTGTAAAATAATAAAAAACAATTAATTATACATAGACATAGTAATAATTGATGAATAAAAATTATGCTTACCTTCATTAGCACCTGTATTAAAAAGCGGTTGGAGTACATGCTGCATAGTCTGTGGCTGCTGCTGTGATCCAATCAAGGGCGCTTGTTGCAGTAACTGATTCGGTACAGAACTCTGGAAACTTTGGGGTGTAGGAATAGGCTGCTGATTATATATAGCAGTTACTGTTTGCTGGGGTTGCATGTGCAAAGATTGCTGCTGTTGTTGTGGTACCATCTGATGCGGAGCGGCCATTTGTGTTTGCATAGGGGCCAATTGCTGCTGTTGCATTCCCTGCGATACGCTTACAACTTGCTGCGGTAACTGATGCATCTGACTAGGCTGTGCTGTCATAAATTGTTGTGATGCTGGTAACGTAAACTGCTGTGCGGCCTGTTGTTGTAGAATCATTTGTTGCTGGGCTTGTTGTTGAGGTATAAGCGACTGCGGAATTTGCTGTTGCTGCTGCTGCTGCTGATGTTGTTGTTGTTGTTGTTGCTGCTGCTGCTGTTGCTGAAGAGCACTAACCAATTGGGGATGCCCATTTAAAGACGACTGTTGCTGCGAGATGCTTGGATTCATCACTTGCTGTTGTGGATGACCCTGCGGATGTAGATTTGACATCGTTGCTTGTGTTCCATTTGGCAAAATTTGCGTCTGAGATACAACATTCACGTGACTAATTCCATTGTTGCCAACACATTGCGATACTGATCCCACTGTCGATGATGATGTTGTCTGCTGTGCCTGCTGCTGCTGCTGTTGTTGTTGTTGTGGTTGTTGATAAATTAATTGAATGCCATTAATAGCCAGCGGAACGCCTTGAATGGGAGAGTTTATTGGATCCGTTGGAGTGCTGATCAAGCTACCGTTTTGCACATTGGTATTCGCAGTATTCTGCCCATGGCCAGCATGACCCGATGCATGCAAATCGATTTTCAGCTGATGTTGCAAACCCTCATCTGTCCCTGTAGAAACTTTCTGTTCCTGAACACGGCTAACACTAAAACGCGAAATTTTGCGAGCAGTCTTGTTCGGCGGTGGTTCATCAGGTGGTTTTGTCACCGCAGATAAAGCAACTGCCGGTGGCTGAAAAAAGAAAATTTTTCAAAATTAACTTATTATTAAAAGAATACTTAAACTAATTTCTAAAAAAAACTTCTTAGCGAACATGAAGTATACAACTTAGCATTCGTTCAGTATTTTAGAGTTCCATTATACTCATTCTTTTATATAAACTAATTTTTTAATTTGAATTACATATTATAAGGTTATTTTACAAATATATTTATTATTATATATTTATCGTTTCTTACCTCCTCAGAATTATCTGTATTGCGCAACGCTGCTAATTTCTTCTCCAAATCAGCTATAGAATTTTGATTCACCGATCCGTTACTGGGTGCCTTTTGTGGTATATCAGTGCTATTGGGAACAATCGACGTTGTTGATGATTTATCGAGACTCGCCTGTTTAGAAAGTTGTTTCTCATTAACAACTCCAGCAGAACTAATGCCCATTGCAATCTCAGTTGGTGTATTTTCAGTACTAGTGGCTATGCCCTCAAGATTTGGTAAGGCATGTAACTGCATATCAGAGCCCACACTATTGTCGATAGATGTGCGCCGGGAATTGTAAACAGATGAACCAGATCCGCGAGTAGAAGTCAACACTGCTGTGGGAGTGTTTTGGCCCAATGTGACAGCTGCGCCGGTTGCGACAACATAGTTGCTTGATTTATTTATCTAGACATAAAAAAAAAACAACAGATAACATTAATTTATTTATCGTACATAAAAGAAATGTATATACAATCAACAATGAGAGAAAATCATAACAAAGAGAATAAAAACGTTATTCGCACAAGCACAACATAAATGCATTTAAGTTTAATATAAATAAAAGCGTTAGTATACAACACGTAGAATTTGTATAACTTCCAAAACCTTAGAACATTACATTCCCGATATACGAAAGGTTGCTATGTTTGTTAGTTGCACATAGGTCTTTGGGAAGCGGGAAAATTAACTGATTACACAAAATTGTTTAAGTAAAATTACAGAATACAATTAAAGAACAAAATTACTGGATTAATAATTTTATATATACCAAAAACCAAATAAACTGGGCAATCCAACTGAATTTAAATTTTTATTTTGTTATAATCTAAAAATAATTAATTTTTTTAAAGAAAGCACATTAATTATGTTAATGGTCCCAATTAATGAGAACTCTTAAAATTAATCCTTTGTTGATCATCCCAAAAAAATGGGTGAATATTACGAGAGTATTTATATTTGCAGTCTTTGCTTATATTAGCGAAATGAGAAAAACTATTCTGAGTGGAAAACCTTTAAACATTTTCTTAATGTTTAATGTTTAAATTTCAAAAACAATAAAACTATTGTTGTTCTGTTTATAGTCTAAGACCGCGAATATATATATGGTAATTCTCATTCATATTTGGTTTGCCATTGAAGAATTATAATAAAAATAGATAAACAGATAAAAAAAATGCAAAAAAACAACATACTATTTAAAATTACAGTATTAGCCAACACAATTAATGTAAAGTGTATAATTAGGAAGTAAGCGAACACATAAGCAAAAATATAAGCCCAGCTAAATGATTGTAAGCGCCTTGTAACTACTATTACATATAAAGATTTGACTCTGAATGGCTACCTCTTGGGAATGCTGCTGACCACCAGGGGCAGCCGAGGACTTTATTGATGTAATTGATGGAGAAGCCTGATGAGGAACTCGACTATTGATGGAGGCTACTACTGCAGTAGCAAACGCATGTGCATGCGTTATGTTTTCCAGCTCGATTTTCAATTGCTCGAGCGTGTTGGCCGAACTGGTTGCCTGGGCTATGTCTTTGGGTTTTTCTACAACAGGTGCAGCTATTCCTATTGGCTGATCGGGTTCATTTTCACGCTTAGCCGTCTTGTTAGGCATATCAAAAGTTATTTTTACTTCACTTAAATCATCTAAACTCCTGGTGTGCTTTAAATCCTCTTCAATCTTCAAATGTCGATTTAGTGGTAAGTTTAGGCTTCGAGGAGTTGCCCCGCGAACTGATGACTCAAGTAGCATTTGTACTCGGCTTATAACGTGTCCACTTGTTATTGGACCGCCGGGAATCTTTTCCATATTGCCATCCAAAGGATTAGGCGGTTCATTGCCTGTCGGCGTAATGTTGCTATCAGGCATATAGTCGATCGATAAAGATGTGTATTCCGAAGCTGTGCTGGTTTTTCGAGAGACGGAACCGGATCCAATGGTTACGTCATTGCTGTTATTAGGTGCATCCCTCGATGCAGTTGAAGATGATGACATGGTTGAATTTGTTGTTGGTGGTGTTGCAATATTTTTGAGTTCCGTATTAGTTATAACAGAGGGCTGCGATCTGGCATCTACACTGCGGGCCTGTTCTGGATTTGTGGCTTCAGTGCCCCCTGATGGTAAAGTTTCCACGCTATGTATGGTGGGCTCAAACATCTTAGTGATGTCACTGGCGGTTTCATCCCGCTAAAAGAATTGGTTCGTCGAAAATATATTGATATATGCAGAAATGAATCAAAATGGTTGAGTTAAAATGCACGTCTAAAATAACACAAGTTTAACAATTTTCCAATATAATACGAAAAATTAAACGAATCCAGTCCACACATCGTTGAAAATATAATAGAAAAGTCGGTTTTACCATATAACTTCTACTAATACTCTGAATTTTTTTATGTGTTAAAAGTCATAGATGTTTGTATGTGTATATTATATTGTTAAGAATGGGTTGGTTCATAACTAAATAAGTAATTGATGATAACCTTAGACGGTTGCGCACCGTAATTTGACAAATGATTGCTTATATTACCAATTATATATCAATATTAATTAGTTTGAGGAGTTTTATGATTATAACTTTGACAATGGCTTAAACCTTTTTATACGGACAGCGAAACTAATAATGAGGCTTTATTTATGCAAAATTACTATATTTGAAATACTGGCCAAGCAAGATTTGTTTACTTGTGTGTTTTTTTCTTTTTTAAATTCTGTATTATATTAAATGATCTATGTGTATATTCAATCCGTTGGGTAATAGTATATGTCCGCCGTTCTGTATTATTACTAATAACGTTATAAGTCGTGCAATAAACTATACTGAATATACAATGTGGAAATATTCATAAAAATTAAAAAGATGTACTTTTCAAAATTTCTTGAGTCTCTTAAGGTAGATAAACTTAAACCCTATTTAGGTAAAGAAACAAGCATTTACATAAGCCCAGTGCACTTAACACTTACAGATCTATGTCTTTGATGTGTTCTAAATGTGGAACGCTGTCGAGTTAGAGACGCGTGACGAACCTGTTTTATTATGGTAGGAGATAAACAATTAAAGAGTTAGGTGTTGAACAAGATTTTCGTGAGATTGAAATTTAGAGTTTATTCTTTACTTATATTCCGGCAAAAAATAATATACTGTAATAAAATAATTAAGAACAGAAAAAGAAAATCCCAATAAAAGCTGGATCTCCATAAAGAAAATATCTCCGATTAATTAAAATTTTTATGAGCGCTTTTTTACCAAAAGTAAATTTGAAATATTGAAAAAAGTATAAATAAATAAAAGAAGCAATATTATCACATATAATCTATGTTATGGATCCCGATAAAATGTCGTCGATTGGGTTGAAGAAGCCCTAATATCTTTATTACTAACCAAATTGCCATTATGTAAAAGTAATAACTGGAATAGAAGGACTATAACTTTTTTATTGATATTAAACATTTTGCTGGCCTTGTCAATGCCACAGGAAAATTATTTTAAAATTAATTAGGAATATAAAGTTCGTTGCGAAGATGGCAACATTGTGATAAAGAACATTGTGTATTCGAGGACCTTTTAAATGGATACATACAAATGTATTAAATGGTCATGAGCAATATGTGATCACTGATGAAAATTACCTGATAAGCAGAAATATCTTTAAGTTGCAATGTCTATTATGAGCATCCAACGGGATAAGGAATTAATCCTATGTCTGGCTTTGTGTACTGTGTTAGAATTATTTTTATACAAATTATATATATTATATACCCCAGCAAAGGGTATATTATCACATTGTTTTTTTTTTATAATCATAAAAGATGTTTGGTGTTCTCTATATTTATGTCTAATACCGATGGGCGTTACCCTTTAAAGACATTTAATAAGGGGAGTACCACATAGCTAAGGAAAAAACAGATCATAAAAAGTACCTTTTCAATATTGCGGCGATAGCTGCTTGGGATAGGAATTTGATTAGGATTCTGTTTGACCTGCTCGACAATTTCGTTAATCATTTCCACAAACACAGTGCTTTGGCAATTGGAAAGCAAATCCTGGGCGATCTTTAAGATAAATTTAAATAATAATTTAATTCCTAACAAATGGAAATTGAATGCATCAGTTACTTACCAATTTATTGGCAATCTCATTGGGATTAACATCACCGATGTCAAATTTAAATGTTATAGTTTTCAGTTTGTTTTCCATATGACAATTGATGACGCTACCTTCATCAACACTTGTTACACTCAACTTGGGTATACGCTCATTGCCGCTGCGATTTGAGCGACGTGGCTTTTGCGAACGTGTTGTTGCACCACCACAACTTTGCTTCTGTTGTTTTTCTGCATCAATTGTTGAAGCTGCCTGTTGATCGACAACTGCTGCAACATCATTATTCATCTGATTGGAATTGATCGGAGCAGTTGAAGAGGTGACAACCGTTGCTGCTGGTTCCTGTACTACAGAAGGTTGTTGAGTTGCTGCTTGCACTGACATTTGCTGTTGTTGCTGTTCTACTTGTTGCTGCTGCTGTTGTTGTTGTTGTTGTTGTTGCTGCACAATGGGAAGACTAATTTGAGCCTGCGGCTGACTATGGAGTAATTGCTGCAATTGTTGTTCCAATGGCAACGACAATTGTTGCTGTTGCATTGGTTGAATCGATTGTTGTTGCTGTTGTTGTTGCAAAAATTGCTGCTGTTGTATGGTGGCATAGTTTGGATGTTGCTTTTGCTGTTGCTGCTGAACATCGACAGCGCCAATTGGCGGAGCCATGTGCTGCGCTGTTGGTGGGTTGGGGTTATATGGTTGCTGCAACGACTGCTGCTGCTGTACAGATGAAGATGGCACTTGCATCTGTACGTGCATTTGCACAGATGTTGGTTGCGACTGTTGCTGCGGCGCCATTACCTGAGTTCCGGGGACAAGTGGTTGTATATTCATCTGTGGGTTGTGCGTCGCAATAGAAATTTGATGTTGCTGTTGTGTTGCCTGATGTTGATGGTATTGCTGCTGCACATATTGTTGCTGTTGTTGATGCTGCTGTTGCAAATGCTGCTGTTGCAGTTGCTGTTGTTGCTGCATTTGTTGTTGCTGTTGCAGCTGTTGCAAATGATGATGCTGGGCAATTTGCTGTTGAATCATTGATGCCGAAGATTGTTGCTGTTGTTGATACTGTGGTTGTTGATGACTTTGAATTTGTTGCTGTTGGTTTATCGATTGCTGAATTTGTTGCTGCTGTGTTTGTTGTACCGGATACAACTGCTGCTGGAGCATTGGCATTTGCTGTGCCTGTGGATAATATTGTTGTTGCTGCTGCACTTGTTGTTGCACCTGTGCAAGTTGCTGCTGATGTTGTTGTTGCTGCACCTGTGCCAGCTGCTGCTGTTGCTGCTGCACCTGTGCCAGCTGTTGCTGCTGCTGTTGTTGGGCCAAATCAGAAGATTGCACATTTGTCTGCATCAGCTGTTGCAATTGCTGCTGTAAAGGTATTTGCTGGTTTTTCTGCTGATCTGCCAGCTGTTGATGTGCTTGCTGTTCAAGCTGCTGGGCCGATATAACTGCATGAATCGTAGGGGCTAGCTGTTGTTGGGGCACTTGTTGGGTGATAGTAGTTGGCATTATCTGTTGAGGGGAAGCTGTGTGCTGTTGATTCACCTGATTAGTGGGTAGTTGATGGTTAGCATTCGGTATGCTTACCGATACCATATTTGGATTCTGAGCCTGTTGTTGTGGCTGCTGTTGACTACCCGTAGGTGAGATCACTTGGCTATTCGATATATCCTGCATTGTGTTTGGTGAATTTTGATAGGACGCCATCTGAGGATTCTGTATGTAATGGACTGTAGACTGTTGTTGCATCGATATGGCTGGGGATGCAATCACTTGTGGTTGCACTGAGATTAACTGGGGAATCGCTACAGCGACTGGCGCTTGCACTCCCTGTTGCTGCTGCTGGTGACTCCCACCATTTTGAATCGATGTAGTTGATCGTGTTGCCAGAGTTTGAGGATCAGCGCTATTTGTAGAAATTGCCAGACTCGTCTCTGAGTCTGTGTTTAATAAATCATACTTAAGCTGAAGGCGTTGATTCCATTTAACACCATCCTCCTCATCCTCCGATTCATCGTCCTCGTCCTCCTCCTCCTCAACGTTTGCGGGTAAGCACTCCCGTTGCTTCTGCAAGGCCAATTTCTCCAAGCGCGACTTTTCATTTTGCAGCTTCATTTGCGTTTGGCGTTGGGCACGTTCCTTTAGTAGTGATACTACCTGCACCTTTAAAAGACGAGCCACAGCACGTGAATCGTCTTCAGAAATAATGTTCTCCTTCATCATTTCCTGCGCTATTTGCTCATATTCATCATGCTTAATATTATATTCAAATTGTATAGCTTCATTTTCTTTATGCCTGGATGATCGTTTCTTTGGATCCATAAAACGCAATCTAAACTCAATGATACTGATATTTGGATCGGAGAGGAACTGTTCTGAGGCCGTAGGCTCTACACGTATGCCGATGTCTTCGTCAAAGAATTCCGATTCTAGCAGCTCATTGCAACTGGGTCGATCTTCCTTCTTTAATTCAATGCAACGTTCAATAATATCTCGCACATTTGGGTCTTCGACCTTTGAGAGTGCGGCTGGCTTTATGCCCGAAATAACCTTCTTATAAATTTGCGCTGGACCCTTGCACTCGCTGTATGGATACTCAGATATTGCCATCTCCAACATACACATACCAAATGCATAAACATCGACTGACTCATCATAATGCTCCTCGTACATTTCAGGGGCCATAAATTCAGGTGTACCAATCACAGATTTTGCATGGGAGCGATTTTTTAGAGTTGCCAGTCCCAAGTCACCGATTTTAACACTACCAGTGGTGCCAGTTATAAAAATATTATCACATTTCAAATCACGATGAATTATAGGAAATTGACGAGTATGCAGAAAGTTGAGGCCCTTCAAAATTTGACGACACCATGACTTCAATACCTTTGGGTGTATCTTCTTGAATCGCTTTAAATACCTGTAATTAAATAATATATTATTTAATCTATGAAGATCATATATGAATCTAAATTATATGATTAACAAGTAAGTTTTAAGCAAAATAAAAACAGACATTTTGTCAATAGTAAATTGCTTTTTCATTACATTATTATTATTAATTTGACTAGTGCAGAGTAGTAACTGAAACGCTGAGATACTACTGATGAAGCATGTTAAAACTTACTTGTGATAGGGAAATAATTTGGCTTACGATTTTAAAGTTCCAGATAACATTAGCTCTGTGACTAGTACAATGTTCTTTTTACGGCCAATCGGAAACTCCCAATATGTATAAAAACGTACAATGTTAGGATGTTGCAATTTTTTTAACATGTCTGCCTCCTCACGGAATCTGGTGCGTTCGCTCTTCTTTACTTGCTTGTCCTTAGGTAGGCGACAGGTAAGTATAGGTTAATATAAAATAAGAATATTTTGAATTCCTACTTACCAGCAATTCGCACCAAGCCACTGGCACACCCGTTAGCGTGTCTAGTCCACGATAAACAGTTTTAAACGATCCACGACCGACTTCTTTATCGTATTTGAAAAAACGTCCACACGGTGACATAGCAACCGGATCATCATCTTCATCACTCTTGCTTTTCGTTATGGATGTCACCGAAGATGTTGCTGATACGGCTGATATGGCGGAGGGCGGCAACGATACGGATGTGTCTGTGGAGGTCCCAACTGTATTCCCATCACTTGAACTAACCTCAATGCTTTCGGACTTCTTCGAGACATCTTCAATGCTCTTAGGCTGTTTTTCATTATGCTCATTCTCAGTAAGATCTCTCTCTTCAACCTGAAATCCAACGCGTTTACCGCCACTGTTTTGCTTGTTCGAAGTTCTTAATGGCACATCATCTTCAACCGTTTCAATTGTAAGACTTCGAGACGCCTCAGTAATGATATTTTCAATAATTCCAGCTACTTGAAGTGAGTTAGAGTCTGTGGTGTTAGAACGAGTTGGTGTACGAAATTGTTCCTCCAAATGCTCCGCCTCACGTGATAACATCTCAATGTTAACATCATAGTCACGTGGAAACTCCGTTTCAAGTTCCACAAATTGCAGCGGATTAGCATTTCTGGTCGATTGCTCAACATTTTTACGCACAAAACGCATATTCTGTACAAAATTTGCCGTCACTTTGTTTTGTGGCGCCTTCATGGGTGTTGCATTTTTGGACGATTGTGACTGTGATAAAACATGCTGTTTAAGCAGAGGTTCTATCACCGTATCAGATGATGATTTTTTGCCTTCCATTTTCTGCGACTTGGACGCTGCTGTTTCCGAAATATCCTTAGATGTCTGGTCTTTGCTGCATTTGTCTGACACTACTCCGACCTTTCGGTTGACGTCTGGTGGCTCCATTTTACCATCCATTTTTTCTTCATTGTGTTTTGTGACCTCAGTATTCTGAGGGCACAGTACTTCTACTGCACTTGTGTGTTCGGACGGCCGTTTCTCTAAATTGCCGTTATTATTATCTCCTTCGTTTTGGTTCACTACGTGCCCGCTGACGTTCTTTGTGTTAAGCGATCGTGAGGTTAGTGCGTTACTTGAAAATTGCCGCAGAACCCGACTTAAAATATTATTTTTACTACTTGAAGCTGGTGCATGAAATGTTGGCAAATCTATAGATGCTTCTCTTGGTGCCGATTGAGGTGAACTACTGCGTTTTTGTTCTGGTGATAATTCTTTTTTTCGATGCGATTTTCTAGGTGATGTGTGCTTTAGTTTTGATGGACTAGTGATGTGTCTTGCGGTGGCAGATTTATTAAGCGAACGCTGTCCCGACTTTTGTATTTTAGCTCCTTGAACAGTTTGTTCCTCACTAGAAATATCTGAGTTATTTCTGCAATACAAAAAAAAAAGAACGAAAGAAATACAGAAATTAGAAAAATGTTCTTGCGTACACGACAGCAAATGTTTCTTTTGTTTTAAAATAATTTTTGTATTTCCTTTTGATTTTTATGTAATTTCTTTAAACAAAAAACCAGACATATACCCACAGCTAAATGGATAATTACACAATACCTAATGGGATCAGAATTCAAATATAAAATGCACTACATTTGTGGTTAAAGGAGATTATGTTTACTTGGGTCGCTGACGAGAATTGTTAGAAATTTACCTGACTTTAGACGAGAAAACCTATACCCAATCAAATTCTGGCCTTCATAAAAGATATTATGTTACTAGCTTATTTATTTGAGTGTCTATTATTTGATCGCGGTCTACGATAAAAAAAATGCAATATTTATATATCCGTATATGCATATGTACATATATTTATGTGTAATATACATATAGTTATAGTTTACCTTTGAGGCTGCGTGGTGCAAGAAATAATACCATCTTCGCTGATGGTGCTTTCCTTCCGAGCCCTGTTTGTGGGTACGACCTCTCGTTGTCGTACAAAGTCGCAAAGGGTTTGTCCAATTTTGCAATTTTTTTAGAAACCAGAGACCACGTTTAATCTGAAATAATAAACATAATTGTAATTATTCGTTTTTTTCTTTTTATAAGTCAGCATGCAAAGAAGAGAACATTTAGTAGTTCAGTATTAATCTATTTTCATCGATTGCAATTTTACAGTCATTTAATATTATGTATTTTTTGTATCGAACTCGAAACAAGTTTACTGGATTATAATTGACAACAAGAGCAGTGAGATGTAACCCATAAATTTTAATTTAAGGATTTTTGAACTATTTTAACCTAAAAGGGTACCAAAGGCTAGGTTTGGATATAGGAGCCTAAATTAAATTACAATTAATGTCAAATTACTTTATTTCAATTCGAAAAAAAGAGGAAATCTAGTGTAACAAGTAATATAATTTGGATGGGATAGTACAACTTTTAAAAAGATTAATATAGAAAAATAATTGATTATAGATTTGTTTCATACTTAAAAGCATCTCTGGCGACTTCCTCATCTCTATGAACCGCACTTCCACGTCCTGGTGTCGTCCTAAAATATACGTATGTGTGTAAAATTAAAGTTTGTAAATCAATTTTAAGTTTTCATTCCTCTGTCCAATTCTAAAATATCTGTCTAAAAAAAACCTGTTAGTGGGCCCCGGTTATAGAACAGCTGTGTCGTTATAAACTTTCGTTCTTTCTCAAGTTGTGTCTCCTTCGTGACTAATGAATTCCAATTTAACCGCGGCTTCTCCAATTCCTATTTGCCATTACTTTATCGTATTATATGCCTATACCTGTATTTATCTATATGTATGAATACTTTAATATACATACATACATACATACGTATGACAAAATAAACTAAACATACAAATTAGTTGTATGTACGTACAACCAAACGCTCATACCAGAGTTCTCAAACTTTGTAGCATGTTTACAACAAATTATGGTTCACGTCTCTGAATCTAAATCTTGCAAAAATATGTTTACTCTGCCAAAGACGTTCATTTATGTTGATGTATGTATGTATGCATATATATATGCATTTCTGTACACAAGGTTTTGAATTAACTACACATATGTATATCAAACATTTAAGTGCATACATACATATGTACGTACTTATGCCTGTATATGAATCAATACAACAGCACACGACATGTACATACATACGTACGAATATACATAGACACATATGTACCTATACATATATGCAACGCAATGGTTATGATGTCATGCCTATTATATGTACTTATATATATATACATATGTCTGTGGGTGATCAAAACCACCCAACCCAAAGCTTCGAAACTGTTGACAACTCATTTAAAATAGTTACTCTTCACTGTTTTCATTAAACATATGCACGTACATACATACATACATACATAAGACACTTGGTTCACACACTATCATACACAAATCGATTTGCCTTGTTGTATTTATATGTTATCTTTATCTGCAGTGGGCGGACGTCGGTGATAACCGATGGAAAATGTAGTCAAGCAATTTAGTAATACATCTCTATTTCCTTTCACGAAATTTTTGCAAGTGCCAATTGTCCGTCTCGGCACTGCTCCTATGCACTCACAAAATGCGTTATCGATAATTTTGTTGCTTTGTCCGAATGTTTTTTTTACTTTGTTTTTATATTTGTAAATACTTAAGGTATGTCTGTACATTTATTTGTACCTATCTACATATCATTTGACATTTGTATTTTACTCACGAATCACATTTGTGTGCCGTTAGGCATAGCACTTGTAATAGTCGGATGTCGTATTATATTTAAATTAAATATACAATTTTTCTTTTTTTGTTACACAATTGTCAGTAGGCGTCGATAACAAGTCGATGACACAGACTGCGACAAACAGCTGTTTGGATTTCGTAAAGATAACGATAGCATTTAATAGAAACATATTAAAATTTGCGTTCTCCAACACTAGACCATTATAGCCAACACTAAAAAGTAGGTAGTTATAAAAATATATACTAATGAAACAAGGTACTTATAAAAACATTTATAAGATATTTATAAATTTATGTATTAAAACAATGCATTTATAAAAATATGTGCGAGAATCTCATAAAAATATGTTCTATATGATGGTACATTCTCAAATACTGACTCTTTTTTTATATTTTAAATTTGAAAATATAACGGAAAAATGGTAATGGTGTCAATTCCAAGTTGGAATTGCGACACAGTTTTGTATTTGGAATAATACCTAATTATATGTACATAATGGATATGAAATAATAAAAAAAACCTGCCGTTATCACTTAAATTCCAATTAAAATGCATATAAGAGCACTAATGACATGCGTGTTTAATATCCTTCTTACGAAATCCTTACGCTAGTTCTAATTAAGTGAAGTTCAATTAACTTTGCCAAAGTACTTATACTCAAGCTAAAACATTCTCACACATAGTGTCTTAAGAGCTGTGGAAGTGTACACGAAGATGACGTTGCTGCAATGGTTAAAAGAAAAATTTTGTAGTAATGGAAAGAGCGTCAAAGAATTTCTACGGAATACTTCACTGCAAGGTCTTAAATATGTTTGGTACAACGATTTACCAATCTCGATTAGATTATTTTTTGGACTAATATTTTTAATAGTCATATATGTCGCCATTAATTTAGCTGTTAACATTTTCACAAAATGGCAAAGTACTCCTGTGATTATTGGTATTAGTTCCGCTATGATACCAATTAGCAAGATTCCATTTCCAGCAATAACTGTGTGCAACATGAACCAGGGAAAACATTCAAAAGTAGCTCACTTCCTTCCGTAAGAATTTTTTCTTTTAAACAACCCTGGTATTTTAACGTTTTTTTTTTAAGAGGATCTTTGGACCATGCTATGTTGCAAAAAACTTGTTTTATGGATATGAACTACACACGTTTTAAAGATGCTAATCGTCGCTTTAAGGATGATACGTTTCCTAATTTCATAATCAACATATCGGAAATGTGCGAGGATATGATAGTATCATGTACTTTTCAAAGGAAAAAATTGCCATGTAGTGATATCTTTCGTGAAATTTTTATAGATGAAGGCTTGTGCTGTGTTTTCAATCTTTTACATCCATATTATCTATATAAGTTCAGGTTCTTATAATTTTGTGTATTTTTTTTCTAAACATATGCAATAATACACATTTTGGAAATAGATCCCCTTACGTTCGTGACTATACGTCAACTAATAACTTTGCTGACATAGCTGTAGATTGGAACCCAATGACAGGATATCCAAAAACTATTCCAGCAGGATTTTATCCAAGAGCAGGGATTGATGTTGGCGTAACAATGGGCCTGCAAATAGTGTTAGACGGCCATATTAATGATTATTATTGTTCCTCTACTAATGGAGAAGGATTTAAGGTTTTAAGATTTACTTTCAGGTATCTTTGTCGTACTTGGAGACTACAAAGTAGTTTTCTATTTTCAGGTGCTATTGTATAATCCAATAGACCAGCCACGCATAAAAGAATCTGGTTTACCTGTGATGCTTGGTCGCCAGACATCGTTTCGTATAATTGCAAGAAGTTTTGAAGCGGTACCAAGTATTAGAAACATTCATCGAACGAAACGTCAATGTATTTTCAGTGACGAACAGGATTTATTATTTTATCGGTATTATACCCGTCGTAATTGTGAATCTGAATGCGACGCACTTTATTTCATAAGACAGTGCAAATGTATACCATATTATTTACCATTTATTTACGCTAACGCAACGTTATGCAATGTATCCCACTTTGATTGCTTAAATAGGGCGGAGATTACAATTTTTGATTCAAAGAGTGTCGATTGTAAGGAATCATGCCTTACTAGTTGTCATGATCTGCAATTTTTTCCCGATACCTTCTCAGCCCCCTTTAGTCAAACTGAAATTCGAGCTCAAAACGAATATTTAAAAAATTTGTCGAATGAATACATTCGGGATAACTTGGCAGTAGTAAACTTTTACCACTCAGAAAACTATTTTCGGAGCAACGTTAAAACATCCTATACTGGTCCAACAGAATATATGTGTAAGTGTTTGATATTAATAGTTATTTTAAGATTAAAAATAATCTTTTAATTTTGTTTTATAGCTTTAACTGGCGGCATTATGAGTTTGATGGTCGGCTTTAGCGTAGTGTTTTTAGCAGAAGTATTGTATTATTCGGTCTTACAAATTTGTTTCGAGCACATAAGAGTTTATAATTAAATTGTAAATCATACAATATTTAAAATCTGGATAAGGTTCAAATTGGCTCCTATTGCCTATAAATACTCTTTGTTCTGTTAGGGCAAATTGGAGCTAAGACCGATTACTTCGTAGCCGCTCCTCGTGAATTACCATAATTACTTATTTAAAGACAGTAATTATTCTATTTGATTATACAGTTTACGCTCAAATGTAATTTAATCGTGTTTAGAAATCAATATTATAAATCAGTCTCATGCATGTATAATAGTTTTCAGTTAATTCAATTTACAGGTGAATATTAGACCCCAGAAGACAAGAAATAATGTTTATCACTGTTTATCTCTCATTTATGTAATTCCTCCCGAAGTATATTTTAAGGGGATTTTAAAAGGCGCAAAAGAACACTCGTTTGAAACAGTACCATTTAAGGATGCAAATTGAAAAGAATATATTTTATATTAAAAAAAAACAAAAACAATAGTAAGATAACATAACAAATTTGCATTACTCGGTGACATTTACATTGTGTCTTTGATTTCGTTTCCCCATTCACGGGCCATTATCATTATTTCATTCATGGATAGTTTGGGTCCAATCAACGGGTTCATTTGCGTCATGTAACAGCATAACCAACTAAAAAGAGACGAAATTTGTTGATCACATGCATTTTTATCGCCTTTCACATTGGTACATACATATAGTATTTGATAATGATATAAAACCAATTAACAACTAAATTATTTAATTTTATCAAAAAATTCTTTATAGTATCGTAATCAAGGTTTATATGTATAATTACCCATGTATGTGTGTACATATTAATATACTTAGGTCATGTAAACTCTATACAAATGAATGTATGTATTTATATACCAACATTTATGTATATGTATTTATGTACGTAGATTTGGATGTATTTATGTATGTATGGATGTGCAAAATGTTTACTAATCGACAGGGGTCACGCGGACCATAAATATATGTTTACATTTGTATTGTGCATATATGTACATATTTTATACTTACAATAGCCAACAGGTGGATGCAGTTAGCATAAGGCAGCACTGGGTTACTCTGTAAGGGTTTACGTTTAAATATCTTATGATTCTTGTTGACTTTTTAACAATAAAAAAAACCACTTACCCTTTGTTCGGGCCACGAGCAAAAAATGGGCAAATAATGCCAATAAATGCCCAAATACAAGTAATAATAAGCGGAGGTATATATGCTTCAACCATTTTTACTAAGTAATACTGAAAGATGGACTGAAAAACAAATATAAGTCGGACTCAGAATGATGAAGAAATGATCACGAAAGTTTTCTCAGCCAATGAAATGAATATCAATCACATGACAGACCAACATGAGACATTCGATATTTAAAGGTATCAATATATCGATTTGATAAAACTGCCCACCAGTCGGTATCGATAACTTGTATAAATACGACTGTGTAACGGCCAATTTTTTATTTGGATAAATTAAATATTCACAGTTCATTAATTACTTATAGTAAGCCACTAGCGCAAAAAGTTTTTTTTTAAATTGATTATATATTACGTTTTTTCCCATGCGGTATCCTTGCACAACTTATGAGTAGAAAATAAAGTAAAGTTTATTTAGTTATTTACTTGACCCAAACTAAACGTAAATTCACTCAAAAATTACTTGTGATATAAAGAAACGAAAAATGGGTCAAGTTATTCTGATGTCTCAAACAGAAAAACGTAACGGAAGCTTTTAAAATGCAACGTAGCTTTAAGTTGGAACAGAGTGATTAATATCGGAACCAGACAGTAATTTCTCGATATTTCACATCGATAGTTTTAGGTGCAACTGTGATTGATATCAAGAAGAAGAAGCATTATAACCTTTCAGCGTTAACATTGATTTTCGGCCAAGAATAAGTTTGTGAAGATGTTCCAAAATAGCGCTGCTCGTCTCCTGGTTCCAGCCATCCGCAATGCGATGCAAAGTCGGTGCCAATCGGTTGTTTCCGGACCACCAACAAAGCACGTCTCTACCGCCGTAAGTATTTTGCTGCGGCAAAGTTACATAACAAATACCTATGTCTCATCCAATGCTAAAATAATATTTAATTTTTTGATTTTCAGGAGAAAGTAATTCTTGGTGGAGGTATGTGCGCTGCATCCTTGTTTATTCCGGCCTGGGTTCTGTACCATATCCGTGACTACAAGGGCGACAAGTAAACGGTTGCGAGTATATGTAGTTACTGTTGCTTATAAATGTTAAATTATAGTAACGATAATACATTAAACTAAGCTACAAAACTGTATTAATACGAGCGTTGTATAACTCCTTAATGACAAAGTGCATCTGCATGCATTCATTATTTCCAGCAACCGTTATAGTTCGGTTATGTCACCAAAGAGATGCACAATATGATTTTTTGTTGTTCAGAATATAAACTAACACAAAAAAACGGGTACCTTTTCCTACGCGGGGAAGCGGGACATTGCATTCAAATTCGATAAAGTCGAAGGAATTGCATGGTTTTACACCTTTGTAAAAACTGAAGTGGAAATGTGTATGGACACATAATACGCCTAAAGATGTTTACCCTGACACATTTGAATAGAAAGGAAGAAAACATCTGCTATAAAACAAATGTCAGGTGGCTAATTTCGTTCTAAACGGATAATTGAATCAAGTTTATCAATAATTCGTTTTTCAAATGACTTGAACTGGAAGTACATTGTTTATTAACAACACTATGAAATTAATATTTGCTTTCATTTGAGTTGGACAACTTTCCAAACGCACACAAATGATTTTTAATGAATATAATGCGGATACAATGATTTAATCAAACTTATTAGATACAGTAAGAGATGAATATTTATTTCTTTTGGCTGTCCTTTTCATCGCCCTTTTTGTCCTTGTCTTTGTTAAGTGATCCAACAGCATCGCGTACAGCTTCAGACTGTGGATCAACACCAGGAAGATTTTCCAGTACGCTCTGCAAAAAAGCTGGATCACCAATTACCTCCGAGTAGTCCTCATCCACATCCATGGGAGCCTTGGCATCGTCAGTCTTTGGATGCTTGGCCTGTTGAGTAGCATTATCATCAGCAGCATCTTGCATGGACATCTGCATTGCAAAAGCAATTTGTTCTTCTTCGGTCATGTTGGCGAAATCGGGCAAATTATCTTCAGGGATTTCAGTGGACAATGCTAAGGCCCTCTGTAGCATAGCTTCCTCCGAGTTCGATTCCGGAATGGCAATTCCTGTTGAGCTACCACGTTCCCCTGCAGTTGCCGCTGGTGGTGCAGCATCCACACTAGCTGATCCAGTAGTCTCGGCGCCAGCGCGGCGCTGCTCACTTTCTTGACGGTGACGTTGCTCTTCCATTGAAACTCTCAAGGCGAGCGCAAGCTCAGGATCTTCATTGGGGTCAACACCAAATTCAAACACATTACCACCTAGACCAGCGCCACCCAGGCCATCCTCACCCTGGATAATTGGCGACGACAACAAGGCCTCGGATAGAACGGATCCCCGAGGTACACTAACCAAATGGGAACCGGTCCCATCCTTTCCGTTTAGAGCGTTAATAAATGCAGTCAGAGTCTCGTTGTTATTGACATGATCGCCAAAACTGACAATATCTACATTGACCTTTTCCTTTTTAAGGCGTTTGGCTTGCTTGACCAACTCCCCCTCCTCGTTTTGTAAAGGCGATCCTACAAAGACAACAATGCGCATTTTATGATTCTTGCCTTGACGATGTTTTAACACCAAATGTGCAATTCTTATGCCAGTCAGAAGGTTTATATCTCCTTTTGGTTGAATTAGATGCAGCTTGGAAAATATGCGACCCACATCGGTGGTCAGGGTGGCCAGCACTTCCACAGTACTGGGGGCGAAAAGGCAAACATTAATAAAATGAAACAAAAAGACTTAGATTAAATCACGAAAATAGCCAATTGCACACTTACTTAGACAAAGTCATTAGCCCAACATTGTTTTCTGGATTCGCCCTTAACTTGGTAAGGCAAAGGAGATTAATGCCGTCTTTCTGGACGCTTAGACGTGTTGGAAAGTAATCTCCATTCCGTTGAAAATCGCTATTGTCGAAACTGGAGAAGAAGAACCATGGCCAAGTTTACATAAAAATAAGCTTCTTATTGTTTCAATTAATGTATATTTACCATATCATAGTACTTTCGAGGACCATTTTTGTATTTTTGCTTGTCACTTTGCCACTGAACTGTAATTACACATAGGGTTGCTGAGAACAAAAATAAAAATCGTTATCGTTGAAGCAATAACGATAACACTACAGACGATATATAAAGGGTACCCTGAAATTGTGAGTTTTCCGTTCGGAAAGGGTTTTGTTTGAATTAATATAATTGAAATCGAAAACAAAGGGTATGACAGCTAACAGTCACAATAATTTATAATAATAACGAAGATCTGATCATATAGCACAAACGTGCAAGAAAAGTCAACAAATACTTTGCACGCAGTGCGCAAAAGCAGTTTGCCCTTGTTCTTTCTGAGCCAGTAGCTCTTAAGAAGCTGTTCCCAATCGAACGTCTGATTAGAAAGGCACATTCTTAATAAAATATTTCAATGTTACCAAATCTAGCCTATCGATGTCTGCTATCGCTATCGAGTAACTGGCGTGTGGATATTTCGGTTCTGGCAACGCTGTGCTGCCATGAAAATCTGATTGTGATTAAAGTGACGAAATAACTAAAACTATTGTAAGTGAGTTTAATATGGAATCAATTTAATACATATAAGAGGTTTTAAATACCTTGAGTTATTATTTTGTGTTTGCATATACGTGATAATGCATCCCAGTATGTGAATGTACTTAAGTCCATGAGTAACATGCTTGTGTGTATGCTTCTAAGTATATGTATATACATATGTACATATATGCGTCAGTTACATTTGTAAAGAAATATAACCAGAATAACCGAAACTTTATCGTATTGCTACATATATTAAATAGTTCACTTTTCATATTATATATTAGACAGAATTGACAGCTCTAGGAAAATTCAAACCTTTTGCAATTCTAATAGCAAAATGAGTGCCGAAATCGCTAGTTGCAGCAGCAGCGATCCAACCATTTCAAATGTTGCCCTTGGTCGGAGCCAGATGCTTTGCCGCTACTATGTACGGGGAATATGCCGTTTTGGAGAGCTGTGCCGCTTCTCCCATGATGTAAGTCGTGGTCGCACCGACTCGGAGTCTGACCAACTAAGAGCCGCTTCCGATGAAAATGATGCAAGCCATGTAAAACCAAGCACAAGCCATGGCCATCGCAATTGGGCAAATGCTCCGATATTTGTGCCTGGTCAGAAAAGTTACGATGCCTATCACGAGAATGAGAATGATGATAACCGTACTGATGTAGCAGATGCAGTGGCCTGTGGTGCCGCTATTCAAAGTGGGATCTCATGGGCCGAAGTGGTCGGCGGACCGTCTACAAATGATGTAGGAACAATTAAATTTGGAGAGGCTGGATCTTTGGAAGATATTTGCCCATATGAGAGTCCCTGTGGCTATGGCGAATATTGTCCATATCGCATTCACATGGAGCTATGCGAAATGTGCGATCAGTATTGCCTGCACCCCACAGATCAGGCACAACGCAAAAAACACAACAGAGAGTGCCTGCAGCAACACGAGCAGGCCATGGAGCTCTCTTTTGCGATTGCTCGCTCCAAGGACAAAGCATGTGGCATATGCTTTGATACCATAATGGAAAAAGCAGGCAGGGAGAAGCGATTCGGCATATTGCCCAACTGCAACCATATATTTTGCTTGGAATGCATTCGTACATGGCGCCAGGCTAAACAGTTTGAGCACAAAATCACGCGGTAAGTCCAAATCACGTTCAATTTCAATTATAAGAATCAAACTCATTGACTGTTTGAGATATTTCAGAGCTTGCCCAGAATGTCGCGTATGCTCGGACTTTGTCTGTCCCAGTGCCTTTTGGGTAGAAACTAAAGAAGAGAAGGACAAGCTCCTTAACGATTATCGTGCCGCATTGGGTGCCAAGGACTGTAAATACTTTAAAAAGGGCGAAGGAAAATGTCCATTTGGTAATAAATGCTTCTATAAGCACGCTCTTTCAAACGGTGATATTGTCGATGTTGGCTTGCCAGTTCGTGCTCGAAAATTACATAGAGAAAATGAAATAATCGATTTGCTGGATGTAAGTACAACACTTTCATTAATTTTTGTTTAATCATACATATGCAAATGTAGGTAACTTAGCGACATTTGTGAATTCTTGAAATCTTGCACTAAAGAGTCTCAAGAAATAACAAACAATGAATCGTATTTTTAGACGGTACGTTTAATTAAATTGATTAATGATTAAATTATTCATAGCTGCAACTCACCTGGTTTATAAACGATTGAACAATATATTAACATCATTGTGATATTAAAATTTTTCCGGTTCATCTCTTAGATTTACCTTTGGGAACATGTTGACCGGCGTGATTATCATTGGATAGAATTATTTACAAGTGGAAGCGAAAGTTCCGATCTTTCGGACGAAGATTAAGCCTTGCAAATGAAACGGAAACAGAATTGTAGCAACCAAACCCTCAGAAGCAAACAGAAGTTGAACACACAACCGCATATATAACGCAAAAAGTATGCTATCGAGATATACATATATATTATATATAACAAAACAAAACAAACACTAAACCAAATATGAAATGTGAAATTTAAACAAAAAACAAAAAATTGTATTTGGGTACCAAATTTAGGTTTATACATATATATTTATTCCCAACTTAACGCAACGAAATTTACAGCAACTTTTCCGTACTTGCATTAAATTATATATAATACCGTTAAGTGGTTGAAATTATACTTAAAGAAACATGAATCTTAAAAATCATTTATCTATGAATATTTTAAAACGAAGAAAAAAAGTAAAGGGAAACAATTAAAAACATCAAATTATTCGAAATAGGTGATATGAAATGTGTATACACGACTATGCCTTTCAGACTGAATTGTAAACATAACAAATACAAACATTCTTAATCTTTATTATGTTCTCTACACACTATCTTTTGAAGTTGAACTACTCTACTTTAATTATACCTATACCTATATACCTTAGAAATGCGCACACCAGCAACGAATACCATTTGCACGTGTTTATTATATCTATATAAGGCTGCAATTGCTGCACCTAATTATTTTCGCATCTAGTGCAGACTCAAACTGTATCGTATCTGTATATCCATAATGCAAACATTTGTAATCCATGTACCATTTGGTCTTATCAATTTAAATTTTTGTTATTGTTATCAAATTCCTGTTATACATATATGAAACGTTAACCGCATCAAGATATTGAAATACAATCCCAATGCCCGGCCCCGCTTCATCCCCGCAACCAATCATTAATAGAATATTGATATCATTTATTGTACATCGTTTTAAGTTAATACGTTCTACGTTCTTAATGTACCATTGTAGGAATGCAATCATTGGTTTTAAATTCAAAGTAATCATATTTTATTGTCAGCAACGTAATGAATTAATTAAAGATCTATTATGCAAATTTGTTCATTTATCGTTTGGTTGCGTGTATGTGTGTATGATATATATATATATATACATAAATATATATATATTTGTGGCTCGAACATTAAGCGTATGCTAAAAACATGAAAGATAAAACTATAGAATCGCATGTAACAATTATAAATAAATTAATGGAAATCTGAATAATATTTTAACATAACCCAAACTGAGATCCTGTGTCACACAAATTAATGCTGAATACGAATATTTTGTACGTCTATTGTAGCGATTCGCAATACATTGATGCATATAACGTACAGTAAATAATAAAGATATATCGTAAGAATAATTTAGCTAATATTAAGAGAAACTAAATCAATGAAACGTAATTTTCGCAGGTAATATAAGAATTTGATTATTTTAAAAATATATTATATGTCTCCCTGCATAATGAGTATATTATATACAGACAAATGTATATAACTTTATTATTATTTGTCAAATGATTTTTGTAAATTTTCGAACAATTTATTACATATTTTAGTCCTAATATCACTCAATGAACTAACGTGCCTCGTTAGTGGAAATAATTTTTTGTTCATTTATAAATATTGAAAGTTAACGTAAAAAGTCTTCAGTGACAATTCTTGATATGCATGGCCGAATCGGTTTAGCTATTTGTATTTGGTTACTAGACTCTGACACAACAGCTAACAAAAGATGACATTTTGTTACAGGATTGTTAATGTTTTTTAATTATACAAGAGAAGCCGGTTCACTGAATGATTGTTATCTTATTTAAGCTTCACAAAGTGAAGGCCTTAATTGATTTTGATGACTGAACTTGTCTAGTATGTAGGGAGATTAAGTTTGTTTTTATAAGATCGGATTAAATGTAACCAAAATATATAATACCGACACGCTTCCTATGGCTGTCGTAAAGTTTATTCAAATAGAAAGAGATGGAAAGAAAACAATCTGAACTCCCTGCAGTTAATATTTGATAAACCATTTTCGGCAATCACGAGAAAGCTGACGCCTTATTTTCATTAAAACGATAGTAATTGTGTATTTTAATTTGGTGTGCTTAGAAAACATGCTAAACATATTATGATAAACTAATCTCTGAAGCTTCTAATATAAAGGTCCACTAAAAAGGAACTTTCTGGTAATAAGTCAGTGCCAAAATTTCAGATAACATACGTAGTTTACTAAAATTTTTAGAGAGTCTAGATACTTTTACAGTTGAGAAAACCATTCACATACTTGAGAAATAAATAAATGAAAAATTACTTTTTAAAAAATAAACGTTAACATCAGGTATTTTTAAAACGCCTTCGTGTATGTTCTCATTCCAGCGAAAACAAAGTTCAGATTTGAGATAGCTTTAAAACAGAGAGTTAATTGGACTAACATAAGAAACCTATATACTGGAAAAAAATAGAAGCAGTCAAATCTTAATGGCTAAATCGACTCGGCTAGTTACACTAATCAAAAATATGCACTGTGGATATTTTCTTTTCTCTCTTACATTCATTAAATGCTTTGCTAAACTCCTCCTGCTCTTCGTGCTTCGCCTAAGTTTTTAAAAAACTAAATTTTAAATTAATTTTACTTTATATATATATAGGTTCTACTCACTATAAACCTGCCTATAAGAATTCTTATTAGAAATGTGAATGGTAGGTCCCTAGGTAGTTCAACTATGAGCGAGTCCTCTCCAACGAGGAAAATTAAATTTAAAATTGACAAAAAAACAATAAAAAAAAACATACAGAACCGAAAAAGATAATTGTAACAAAAAGAAATAAAAATAAAATATCAAAGATGAAACGGTTTTAAAATATACTTACTCCAATTCCAAATAGAATTTTTGTATGTATGGTATGTAAAGCACTGACGATTTATTTTCTGGGTTACGATTTCCTGCTCTGTCTGAGATAATGTTTGCTGGGTAGCAATTTTCCTTGTTCATTGTTATTTTTGTTTTGTTGCTGGAATTTTAACTATCGGCATTTCTATATACATATTTAATATATAAAAACCATAAAATGCCTGGAAATGAACGCCCTCATCATCGAGGTATTGTGGAAGCTGCGCCTACATACTCAAATCTGGTATGCAATCAAATTGAAGTCTTACATTATTCAATTCAAATCGTTTTTTTGCGTGCAGTTACTTTTAGGTCTTTGGTTTTTTATTATTATCAGTAAAATAATAAGTTACCTATGTATGTACATAAATCTATGTACATATGTATCTATTATTTATTGAAAAAGAATGAAGGCGGAGAAACTCATACGCAGATATTGAAATAATGCAACTGCATCAGAATTGTTTAATGATACTACTAACAGTCCAATACATCGGCGTGCTCCTTTCCCTTTAATTCAATAATCATATCGTGCTCCTTACAGGTTGGATTCATATTCATTTTTAATCTCATAGTGGGAACTGGTGCATTAACATTGCCAGGCGTTTTTGTGAAGGCAGGATGGATTTTAAGCCTCATAGTTATAGTATTGCTCGCTGCAATGAGTTACATGACGGTGACATTTATTATAGAGTCAATGGCTTGCGCTAATGCCATTAATAACTGGCAAAATCTGCAGGCCTTGCGACATAGCCAAAACTCTGAAGAAAATAGCGAAGGCGATGATGAAACTGTATCTCTACCATCTGGTATGGAGGTGGCCATTATAAGAGGTGGTAATCGTGATCTAGAACGCATTCCGTTGACCATTCAAAGCGAAGAGTTTCACTACTATCAGCTTTCGAAAAAGTTTGAACTGGGTGCAATGGCAACAATTTTTTTTAACGATGTCGGACGTTTACTGTTTTATCTTTGTTTTATCATCTATTTATATGGAGACTTAAGTATTTATTCTGCGGCTGTAGCAAGAACTCTACGCGATGTTGTGTGGTAAGTTTCTAATAACACAAACAAAATGCTGATAAAATAACAACTATTTTTATACATAGAAATCGAATCAACAAGAGTTATTATATTCT
This sequence comes from Drosophila emarginata, assembly GCA_037075365.1. Taxonomy (NCBI): domain Eukaryota; kingdom Metazoa; phylum Arthropoda; class Insecta; order Diptera; family Drosophilidae; genus Drosophila; species Drosophila emarginata. Next base: position 8,313,572 of record JBAMCD010000296.1, read on the forward strand.
CTATATCAGTTTTATAGGAGTAGAATATATATTATATATGGATAACTTTTTAAGAAACTACTTAAAACAATTTCAAATTATTCTCAGTGATGGAAACAATAACACATCCAACTATGGTAATTCAAATTTGATGTACTGGCCAGGGGATTTTAAAAATAATACAAACAGTCCGTGCTGGATGGAACACACTATATCAAGACGAAGCATGTATAGAGTATTCCTAATTGCATTCACCATAATCTTCGGTCCATTTGCTGCATTCAATGTTCAAAAGACAAAGTACTTGCAAATACTCACTGCATTTTTTCGTTGGACAGGTAAGTGTTGTAATCATTGTTAAGTTTTTTCCAACTAGACTTTGACGTTAAAAATCTTTTCATTGTAGCATTTACACTTATGATCTGCCTATCTCTTAAATTGCTTATCACAAGAGGAGCAAAAGGACACCCAGTGAGTGTGAACTTTTACGGCATCCCATCGTTATTCGGCGCCTGTGTCTACTCATTTATGTGTCATCATTCTTTGCCCAGCCTTTTGGCACCTATTAATCAGAAGAAAATGGTTGCTAAAATAATTTCACTCGACTACATTGTAATATGTTCATTTTACATCATATTGGCATTAACAGGTATCTTTGCATTCGAGCACATCAAAGACCTCTACACACTTAATTTTTTGCCAGGCGATGTAGCCTATACGGATTTCGCCTCAGGTGTGCTTATTGGCATTGATTATTTTTTGTCACTATTTCCGGTATTAACCTTATCGGCTAGTTTTCCCATTGTTGCTATAACATTGCGAAATAATTTGCAGACACTATTTCTAGATATGTCACAATATCAATCGTATCACTGGTTTATTCGTGTTCTTTTTCCCATGTTTGCTATTATTCCTCCATTCTGTGTCACATATTTTACCGATAGTTTATCAAGTCTGGTTGCATTTACTGGTAGCTATGCTGGCACTGGAATACAATATATTATCCCAGTAGGTTTAGTTTACTTTGCCAGACGCACTTGTTCCGAACTATTGGGAAGTGGTGTTGTCAACCAGTTTAAAAGCCCTTTTAAGTCCAATGCTTGGCTTATATTGGTTATAGTTTGGTCGGTTGTATGCGTATTTTTGGTTACCATTAATTTAGTTCAATAAGCCTTAGTTATATCAACTATACAATGAACAATTAAAATTAGTTGTTGTACAGTTATTTCCCAATTGGCTGTGAAATACAAAAGTTGAATTACGTTATATCCCATTTCATCGACATCCATAGCGACAAAAAACATACATAAATTTAATTAAAAATATATATATTAAAAAAATTGAAATAAATATGCATATTTACTTCTATTGAAACAATCGCTCGGAAATCAACTCTCAACCTCCCTCCATATTTATTTGACAATCTTTACAAATTTTAAAATTTGTGTTATCGTTCTGTTTACCCGCATAGAAACAGACAAACAAGCATAGATCAAATCATCTGATATGTGCCCTGATTTCGTTATATGTATACGTATCAAGGGCGCTCTATGAAAATCTTCCATATTTAAAAGCAAATTCATAAAGAAAACAATTCAAATGCGAACGAAAAATACAACTGAAAAATGTATAAAATACAAAAAAAAGTTTCCTTCCATGCCAAAGTCCCTTTTTCATGAATAGTTAATATAAATAACAAAGATATTTGCGTTTACTATTTAACAACAAATTTACAAGTGGTTAATTTTGTTAACCTTATTTTCATTTGCTAATTATTTAGGATTTTCATTTTGCATTTTACGATTTGCTAAAATGCTCGTAATGAAGAATTCACCAGCTTTATATGAGGAGCGAACGAGTGGTCCGCTGGCAGTATAAAGAAATCCTAACTGATTGCCCCGCTCCTCCCAGTGCTTAAACTTTTCTGGCGTCACATATTCAATGACCTTTAGATGCTTCTTAGTAGGTTGCATGTATTGGCCTAAAGTCAAACACTCGACTCCAGCCTCTCGAAGGTCCAACATAGTTTGTTCAACTTCAGCATCGGTTTCGCCAAGGCCCAGCATTATTGAGCTCTTAGTGATGAGATTGGGATTAAAGCGTTTCGCCTCGCTTAGCACTTTAAGAGTTTGTCTGTAGTGGGCACGTCTATCCCGGACAAATGGCGTCAACTTCTCCACCGTCTCAATATTGTGTGCGTAGACATCCAGACCGCAATTTGCAATTGTTTTCACACAGTCTAGATCACCACGGAAGTCTGGCACCAAGCATTCAACAAATATATTTTGATTACTAGAAAATTCAAAGGTGTATGCTGATTCCGATTTTATATTTTTGTGTCGCTTACCGTGTCTTTATCTCCCTAACGGTTTTTGCAATATGCTCGGAGCCACCATCCGCCAAATCTGAAGTATTAAAAGTATTTATTAATTTAAGGCCCTCACACTGGTTCTTCAATAGCTACCATCGCGATCCACAGATGTCAACACTATGTAGTCCAAGCCCCAAGAAGCCACCGCTTTGGCTGTGTTTACCGGTTCATTCTCGTCCAGTGGCGGTGGTGCTCGTGCTGTTTTTACTGAGCAAAATCGACAGCCGCGAGTACAAGTGTCACCCATGAGCTGTCATCAAAAATAATGTTATTATTGATATGAACGTAGATGTCATGCAGGTCATCTTACCATAATCGTTGCTGTTTGAGTTCCGTGCTCGCCCCCACCCCAACATTCCCCTATGTTGGGGCATCGCGCTTCTTCGCACACAGTAGAGAGTTTTAGTTCCCTCAACTGGTCTTTTATTTTAGCATAATTCTTTCCCATGGGAATGGTTGTCTTCAGCCAAGGAGGAAGGCGAAGGCGCTGTTCCTCTCCCTTCTCACGACGTAATTTACCATCGTAATTCTCCCATTCGCCCTTTGAAATATCCGAATTTTGAATAAAGTCCTGAAAACTCGGCCCCTTAGCCAACCGTTCTCGAATCTCGTCTAGCTTTTCCGCATTTGTTGATGCTGATGCCGGGCGCACAATGACTAGTGCGTGAGCTCTAATTGGAGACTTAATTGTTCGCAGCATTTTCCTTATAAATTCACCATAACAAATATAAATAATTTTTGGCAAAATACTCTTACGAAATTGATGATAGAGATGCGCGATATTCACTAATCAGTGATGTGTCACGTCTAAAATAAATACACAGAAAATTTGGAACAACAAAATAAAATACCGTTTTTTTCTTGCTGTATTATATTTCAACATCTTTTTAAAACTATTTTTACGCATTGGGTGTATATTCTAGCACAGGAAGGTAATTATATACTTTGACTGGTATCAAGCGCCAAATTTCAACTACAGTGTTGGTAAGCGTCGACTTTAGAGATACCGCCAATAATATAGTGTTGCCAGAAAGTTCGATTCTATTTGGGGATTTTATATGCTATGTTTTCTGGCAGCACTGTATTTAAAAATTGTTTAACACTAATTTTGAATTTTACAACACTTTCTTTTAGCGACAAACCGCTATATTTAACTTTAAATCGATACCTTATACTACTTTTTCGTTCTAAAAGTCGATAAATTAGTTGTCCATTATACTTCACTTGTCTCGGTATTTTTTACGCCATCATGACACAGCAACGTCTGGCATTTTTTCCCGCTCCGTTGTCGTGAAGTTTATACAAATAAAATATTTCATTTAAGTGGTAGTGTGAATTTCTGGAGTCGGACATGAACTTCATAACATTTTTAAAATTGTTTTCACACCAATCTGAGTTTAATTGTTACTGATTGCAGTAATCTTGTATTTTGGTTGGAATCCCCATTAATGCTTCAAATAATGTCGTGTCAAACAGGCAACTGCTCATTTTGATACACCCTCGCTATGCTGAAGCTGCAGCAGTGGTTGTCCGTATTTGAAATGTATCTCTCAGTGCCAGTTTGCTGTTCGTAGCAATTCGCGTAAACTTGTATATACTCTGTGTTTGTGCGTTTTATATTGTATGGACAAGAACTTTAACGCGTTAAAGTCGAGTCTGAGTCCGTCTCGGTTGGGTGTTCCGTTCCGTAACCAAAGCTTGAAACATAAGCTAAACATTAAAAAACATACACAAAATTAAAATAATCAACATGTTATTTAGGTCGATCATTGAATAACCAAAAAATTGTAATATGTATAATTCAGTCCACCGAAGGAAAATTTGAGCGCGAGTTTCTTTATTATTATTTTCCATTTGCCACCACCTCACGTATACACTCAAGAAAACTTGTTTTGTTTGCGACGACTTCACTTATACACACACACACACACACAAACAAACAATTCGCGTTACACGACCGCATAAATGCTTTTGTAAATTGAAAGCTGCACTCAGTCTTACAAACAAAAATACAAAATGGGTATGTCCAAATTATTAAATTTATCCAAATCATAATTTTTAACATATGTACATACATTTGGTATTTGAGATTGAAAAGGTTAAGAAATGTTGGGTGCTGGATACATGTTGAATTGTTAAGGCTTCTGAAAGACCCCTAATACATAAATAAGAAAAACATAAATATGTGAATTACATACATACATTAAACCAAAAAATGATCATTCCGTCGTCTGACATTGTGGATGTTATTTGAGTTAGAGTTGTCAAGTTTATTATTTTGATTTGCTTAGTATGCAAACAGACCCAGTTTTGAATGTAACCAATGCCTCGCCCCCCTCAAACACATACACATTTTGAAAGAGTACCGTAAGCAATCAAAGACTTTGACTTGAACATTCCCTGTACCAAGTGAAAACCTGTATAAGTATTTTATTAAATTTCAATACAGAAACCTTTGAAAGTGTTACCATTACACCTGGTCTTAGTAAGTGAATGAAACGACACTGTGTATTTTTGGAGTTTTATTTAATTAAAACTAAAATTTACTTGATAAAATATTTTTTTAAAATCAATTATCTTTTCTTAGCTCCTCTATATCCAATGCATTTTCGTAGTTTTGATGGAAACAATTCTTGTATTTTTTAACAGGCACAAATACTTAAGGATGTTTAATATAATACAAGTATTCATTACAAGTATTAAGGCTAAATATGTTTTCATTTTCCATATTCAACTTTGAAATGCAATTGCTTCAATTGCGCAATGAAGATATTATGTACAGAAGGAGTAATGACCTCTGAAAAACCATCATCCCACACACACACTAGGAAAAATAAAATACATCCGTACCCAAGATTCTAAACGCCTTCCATTTGAAATAACAATGGATACCTACAAGGAAGGGGTTGGCACGCTGAGATAGATATGAATCGCAGGCGCGGAATCAGTGTGGAACATTAATTCCGGTAGCGTGCAATGACTCCAAATGCACCAAGATACTTATTGTTATATATAAGCCTAGATATGAAAACAAATATTAAATATGAGCTAGATGCTTTTAGACTAAGAAAATTGAATGAAATTCAATTCACATATGTATGTACATATATAATTTTTAATATCACTTAAAGAAAATGTTCCATATTTATAAATTTTATAAATTTCTAAATATTTGCGGGATAACTTGTAATGGCAACATTATTCTCCCATCAAGTTTTCTGAAAACAGGTGATTTGCGATTGGTTTCGAGTTATATAGTATTGCAATTGATTTAAATTTAAAGTAAAGCGTTCATTATTCAAATTCCGGCATTTTTATAGTATTTGCGTTATGCAAAAAACGCATAAAGATACGGCAAAAACTATTGAAGTCACACACCATTGTTGTTAAAAGCCTTCACTTTGGATTGAGCTTGGTGTGCATTTTTATACCCTGTACCCATAGGGTAAAAGGGTATATTAAAGTCGCTAAAATGTATGTAACAGGCAGAAGGAGAATTTTCCGACCCTATAAAGTATATATATTCTTGATCAGTATCAATAGCGAAGTCGATTGAGACATGTCCGTCTGTCCGTCCGTCCGTCCGTCCGTATGAACACCGAGATCTCAGAGACTATAAGAGCTAGAGCAACCAAATTTGGTGTCAACATCCGTCTATTGTATAAGCGGGTCAAGTTTGTTTTAAATTTTTGCCACGCCCACTTCCGCCCCCGTAATTTAGAAAAAACTATAACTTGAGCTATAATAAAGATGTCGCATTCTTATTTGGCATGCACATTAATATAGCCAATATGCACCAGCTGACCAAATTTTGTCGAAATCGGACAATAATTATCGGAGATATACGTATTTCCGTTTTGTACTGAAACGTCCCATGCAAAATGGGCTGTTAAGTGTGAGCGAGATAGCATGCGTTCGCTGTTGCTGCATGCTAAGAGAATTTTTTTTGTAAATTGATGGCGATTTTGATCGTTTTTGACTTTATGGAGTTCTTTTACTTGGTACAGGGTATACTCAATGTCGGCAGGGACGACTTGCTTGCTTCATTTTAATTTCGGTTCAAACATGTTCCTTTTAAAGAAAACATTACGAATAAAAAGAAATGTAAGATTTTTTAAAAGATACCATATATTTCTATATCTGTTTCTAAAGTGTTGTCAGACAATAGAAGAATATGAGTATTTACAACAACTGTCGTACTTAAATTTTGCGCACATCCTTCCAATTAAAACGATCGTTCGCAAAAATTCGTTACATTATTTAAAAGTGTTGTTTACTTAATGCTTCAGTAAGATTGTTTTTGATGAGATTGCTAAGCAATTTTTTACTTGTATCTAGAAAAATGCAATCCATTACCGTTGCCTTTTGCTTTAATTAGTGGTTGCCGAGTTTATGGTTGCACAATATATGGTGCAACGCACCATGCCACCCACACATTTGGCGACTCCATGATGATACTCGACACTTTACGCTTGCAAAGAGACCTTAAGGAATAGTAATGGAAAAAGTGCTTGTGGTTACGGGCGGCTTATTTTCAAGTGCACAACACCTCTTTAGTCAGTTTTATAACCGCAACGTCTTATTTTATCCAAGCGTAACTAAGAGTAAGCATCCTGTCCCATATGTCTATCCTCTGAGCTCGCGATTTAGATGAATTAATATACAGTGAAACCTCGATATAACGAACTTCGTTATAACGAAAAACCCAATATAACGAATTTTTTGTTAAGTCCCTTCGTTATACTAAGGTTTTACATTTCAGTACCTATAGCGAATCAATAGATATAACGAATAATTTTGCGATCCCCCTCAGATTCGTTATATCGAGGTTTCACTGTATAATTATAATTTTGATAGGGCCAAAAAAATAGAACTCATTAAAGATACTAAATCAAGTTCATTTAAATCTAACCTTATTATAGGTTCATATAATACCTATGTATACATATATTGTTAGAGAGATACATACATACATGCAACACATGGGACAACTGAAGTTTGCAAACGGATGGGATATCTTTCAATTTAAAGTAATTTCGTGGTTCTATAATTAATGCATTCACTTAATGCTAAATTACCATTGTGACCGATTGACCCAAGCAGATCTTAATTCGAGCAAAACCAACGCCTCACAAAGAGAGTAATTTTCCAGATACACAGCTTTGCTATCAATGAAAGAGAACCTGTGTGTGAGAGCGTACGACATACGTTCGTTCATACATGACTGGTGACTAGTAAGAGAAGATTGGGCTGTCGTTCTTTTTGCTTTTTATCGATTCGAACTCGAATTCGAAACAGAATGACTGTTAACCGTGGTAGTAGAAACCACAAGCCACATTCAGTTTCTACTCTCTTGCACGCCTGTTTATATCGAGGCATTTACAATAGCTCCAATATATATGTATGTACAACATACCTGCTAGTTGTCTTCGATGACGTCGCAGTGTGTCATCCATTGCGTGTATTTGTGTGCGGGGCATCTTATTTGAATCTGTGAGAAGCGCTTTAATTTGCAAATTTATTGAGAACTTAGCCGAACCGTTTGTTCTTGTAACTCTTTTATATTGTAAGCATTCGACGTACCATTGTGCAATATGAGTGGAAAAAGTAACAAACGTGATCGAATACGCGATCCACGCGAGGAGATCCTACTTGAGACGAACTTCGAGGATGACGGAGGTGTCTCGACGCGAGCCTACAACAATAATCCCTATAATGGGGGTGGGGGGAGCATACAAAATCGACGACGCAGCTCTTATCGTTCAGACCACTCCTTGGATAGATACACAGAGAGAGGTGGTGAAGGTATGGATAGTAAAAGCAAAGAGAAATGGCAAATTAAAGGCATTTCCGATCTATGTTAAGATCAGACAGCACCATTATTGTTTCAGTGGCTTTTATTAATACCACCTTTGTATTCCTTTATGTGAATCACTAGCTTTTTTTTGTGTCACCCTTCATTACATCGCCGTAGTGTTTAGCAGTGTTATCTTATCAGTTGTGTTTCGTCACTTAATATGTACTCCGAGAAAGTCACGATTCTATGTAGATAGATACACATTAATTTTAAGAAAAATGTTTCACACATTTATAAAATATTTTTCTATTTTCTCTCTCTCTCTCTCTTCACGACATACTCTAATAAGAAGCACATTTTTTTTATTGATTAGGTAATTTATTACATATTAAAAAGGTGTACATAGAATATATGTACATACATACATACAATATTTTTAAACTTATACGTTTCAGAACGGCGATCACAAATTTCACTCTATTATACCAGTTCATTCACTGCTTATTTATGTACATACATACAATAGCATATATGTATGTATTTTGTCAAAGCACCAAGATAAATTAATATTCAAGTCACTATATATTGTTCTGAAAAAATTAAATATAGTTTTTATAAAGTTTTATTAACTGACACATTCAATGTTTTAGGTGAATGTTGCCAATCATGCATGGCTCGTATTCCATATGCAACGCTAATAGCCACACTTATGTGTCTACTTGGCGTTGGAATATTTTGTTTCACCATGTACCGCGGAGCCTCGCTCACTGTCATTATGGTTGATCAAGTTTTCCACTTGCGTTTGATATGGTAAGTAATTATCAAATGTCTGGACTATTCATTAATCATTCTAACCGGAAATTGTGTTTTTTTCAGGATTGAAGCAGTGCAGATGATATTTGTGATAATAGCAGCTGGAATGGCTGCACTTGGATTTATGATTCTTTTTGTTGGATTCCTTGCAACCGGCTCTACAAGGTACAAAGTGTATAGGGCTTGGCGGTCTCGTGTTGGTGGCCGCATCTCCTGTGCCGTTCTTATGGGCATCACATATTTGCTTAACTTCATTTGGAGCCTGATATTGTGTTTTTTGGTTGTTGTGACATTTATATACACAATGTTCTGGAATATGTGTTCTAGTGTGGAACATTCACTTAGCTGCATCGACTTGACCCAATTTCGTAAGTTGTCCATAATTAATCCTAGTAATTTGTTCCATTCATTAATTATATCTTTTATTTTGCAGACTTTATGTTTCCACCAAACACCAAGCTTGAGGACATGAAGGTTTGCGAGAAGTACGAAATCAAAGCATTCTGTAAGGATGGTGTTGAAAACGCTGAGGTAATGTTTATACTGGCCACACTATCGACGCTGCTGGTTATCCTTAGCTTGGTGCACTATCTAATGTGTCTGTCTGCCAACTATGCTCACATACGAGACCATGAGAAATTTCAAGAACTTCAGGAAATACAAAACCTAAACGAGATCGAATATAGCGCCACATCGAAAGATCGCTTCTAGGATATATTTCAGAAGATTCAATTTGAGCTTAAAGAACAGTGAGGCGCTTTTAAAATATTGGCACACCGCACACAACGAACACAATGCAATGAAAACAACACAACAAACATTTTGATTTTGTGTTTAGACCTATAGTTATATTTTGTGGATTTCTCAATTAGTTTCATGAATTATCTTTAATTTAATTTATGGCTATAAATTATTGTAGGCCAGCAAGGCAATCAAAATGCAATCGACAATTCTGTGGAAAAACTCCACGATATAAATGTATTCATATGACTCTGATTTGCACTGTCTTTCTGGTAACGCACAAAGAAGATTATGGGCATTGGAGTCTATATATATAAAAAATAGAAGAAAGCAGTGGGGACACACCACTGAGCATTTTCCGTCCATAAGTATAACGTCTTTTTTAGGGCTAAATCCATTTTAAGATCATTTTTTTTTATTGATGCAATCAATATAATTATATATAATTTTTTTTAATATGTTCAAACACTTACAAACACAATAAAAAACACAATTTACAATAAATTATGCTCAAATTGATTCTTCTGAATTGCTGATAAAAGTTATATAAATTATACAAGACGAGTACATTTTTATTACGATGCATGCTAATATTATTCAATGATGTATATTGGAAATCGCTTGTCTGTCTTGTTTGTCTCTATATCTATCAATGAGAAAAGACAATAGGATTTCCCAATTTTAATGAGAAATGCACTTTTACATGAGTAATTAGTATTTTAAACATCGTAGTTTTATGTTAATATATTACATACATTCTAATATTTTATAATATAGATTTGCAAGTTGTAACATACACATAATCCACTATTTATAATCTGAGAAAAACATACAAAATTTTCATATTGACAAAAATTCAAATATTTCATAAATAAAATTTATAAGTTTCCACATTTTGGTGAACTCATTCAATCCTGAACGACAGTTGGTTAGATTCGAATATCCATATTTTAATCGAATTTGACTAAACAGCTATCTAATACAGCTTTGATGAATGGAACTAATATTCTGAATAACCAATGGGGATTTTGAATATAAGCTTTTTTTCAATTATATTATAGGGATAAACACATATTGAAAATAAATAAATAAAAATGCTCATTGCCAATCTTAGTAGATACATACATATGTAAATCTCTGCTTCGGAATTACGAATCCAAATAGACGTTATAGAGATGATCGAATAAGATATAAGACTATAAAGGTTTCCTTTAAGTCGGACTACAGATCTCTCGTTATATTAATAATTTCTTTACCAAGGGTTTTAAATTTTGAAAATAATAAAGAAGAACTTTTGATCTCCAGCTAACTCTCAGCTTGGTCTTTTAAACAACTCGTAAATTTTTACACGTAAATAGAAGTAAAAGTGAGCAAGACTGCATTTTGAAATTTAATATGTAATTAATGAAAAATTTAACTTTTTAAAATATATTTCCCTTAATTAGTATAAAAAAAATGTACTACAAATACTTTTATCTTATAGTTAGATAATCGGGCCTCCGAAATCTATAATAAAATCCGATTGTAACTGGGCGTTGACGTCGTTGATTTGGGAGTAAGTGCGATGTTGTCAATTTTGCGGTGGTTGCCCAGCAGTGGTGCACACTTTAATCTGAGCTTTACCTGCGGCATCTGAGCAAGTCGATCTCTAACTGCCAAGGGCAAGTCGCTGTCGTGTTGAGGGAAGTAGGTTGAAACTCCATTACACTGAGTATAAGTAAAGCCGCCACCCTGAATCTCTGGTATCAACGAAATCATCGATCCATCATAGAATTGCACTTGTACAATACCATGGGAGAGCTAATTCAATAAGATTTCAATTTAATGATTTCGTTACACTTAATTTAAAGTAAATTAATCTCACCTCCGTGGCAATGCCCACATCAGGTATATTTATCCGTTTAATGGGCAGATTCTGTTGAGCGGCCAGTATTTGGGCCCTCGAAGTGCTAGAGGCACTATCAACTCCATTCTGTACCGAGGAGATTGTGCTCATAGAGAAATTAATTGAACCCTAAAAAGAGAAACATAAGACCAACTGAAATTGTGATACCAGAAAGAATGCTGCTGACTAACCTGATGGGACTTGGGGGTGGAGAATGCAATATTAGTGGTATCTCTCAGACCATCAAAGCGTTGCGAATGTTGCACATCTGTAAGGGGGCGACGCCCAATTGTGACAGGAAAACATGTATTCTTGCAGTTAGACTGTTGAGCGAGATCTAATGCATTGCAAATATTGAGACAGTGGGCGAAGCATTCATTTCCATGCTCAATCATATTTCTGGCATCGGGGCAGGAAAGATCCGAGAGCAGCATTCCGTAATTATTGTACAATTTCAGGTCTTCACCAGGTGAAGACTTTACAAATTTAGCCCCGGAATAGTAGCTCATTTCAAAATCAGTCATGTTTTCCATTAAGTGGCATTTGGCCATTGAACTGAAGTAGGTTACCTTTGGAGTTTTACTTTTTACAAGTCCAACAAATCGCGCAGCATATAAATATTTCTTCCAATGTTTGCTGGGCAAGCTGTCATAGCTGTAAACACAATTTTCTCCTATTATGTGGGAATCGGGCGGCGGCTGATCTCTTATAGGCAATCCTCTATCCAATAATTAACCAAAATTTATATTAACATATTTCTATAATTTATAGAGGGCTCACTTACCTCCCGGGATCAGGCTGATAGATTATAATTCGGCGTCCATCACCAGATATCCGGCAAATATCAGTAACACGATCCTCATTTAACTTGCCTCTAAATTTGATAAACTCAAGGACTACCTCGCCATTGCGCAAAATACTCATTATGGCATTTCTTGTCTTATATCGCGTTGGCTGGAGCCGAACGGTGTTCAATGGTGGAACCTGCATCGGCTGTTCTTCAGCTATGTGGGACTTTCTTTTGCATTCAAGTCTATCCCATTCGGCTTTGTCCGAGGACATTCCATATTTTTGTTCAGTTGTCGGCTGCCAGTATCCATATTCCTCTTGTATTTGTGGGAGCATTTGTGGAGTTGATATTGGTGCCGACTTTTCTATAGATCGCAATCGTTGCGAACTCCTTGACTCATCTAAATTTTAACTTAATTAGGAACAAAAAGGTATAAATTTAAAATCTAACTTACTGCTGCTGGTGAATGTAACAATTCCACTGTCGCCGCTGGCTACGCTTTGTCCTTGACCTTCACTATAAAAGTTAGACGCTCCTGGTATTGCATAGGATGCTTCTCCTGTTGCTGCTGTTCTTTTCATCATAAACGGATGCCTGAGGACTTGATCCAGGGGTATGCGTTCGTGGGGATTCTTTTTCAGCAGTTTCTCAATTAAGTCACAAGCTTCAAAGGACAAATGCGTTGGCATTATAAACTCAGACATCACCACCTTGTTCAGTGTGGATTGCACGGCGTCGGTATCGAAAGGAGGTCGTCCAACGACAAGAGTATACAATAAACATCCAACACTCCAGACATCCGCTGCAAGTCCATGGGACAAACGCGAAACAACCTCTGGAGAGATAAAATTCGGTGTTCCGCACATGGTCATGTGTTTTTCATCTGGCCTCTTTAACTGGGTAGCCAGGCCAAAGTCAGCGATCTTAATATGCATGTCCTTGCTCAGCAATAGGTTTGACAATGAGATGTCTCGATGCATAATATTATGCGAGTGCAAATAAAGGAGTCCGGCTACCACCTGTTGCAATATGGACGCAGCATCCCCTTCTGTGAAAGGGTGCGTCATTTGCTGGTTCATGTAACGATGGAGTTCTCCATTGTGGGCCAATTCTAATACCAAGTAAACATAATTGACGTCTTGAAAAAAAGTATACAACTGAAGAACCGACGGATGCTTCAATCGTGAATGTATTTCCACCTCCTGACGAACGCGGCTCGATAAACCAGTGCCATGGATCAATTTTTTGTCTATCTGAGTTAGCCAAAACAGATAAAAACGTGAAAATGTAATTATACATAAACAAACAATGCACTGCTAGAATCTTACCATTTTGATGGCCACATCTTGATATGTGCGTCGACATTTAGCCTTGTACACGCTCGCGAACCCTCCCTTGCCCAGCAAGTGCTGTACTTCATATTCCTTGAGATGGAAAAGATATCACAATATTTCAATCAAAATTCCATTACACGCACAGAAATCGATTTTACACTTACTTCAATTGTTTCGCCATAATTTCGAACAGGCAACATGGTTTACTTTGTTAATATCTGATCTAATCTAATACACAATTGTATTATTTGAACGACATGCTCCACGTAAATAAACAAGCCGAAATTTTTTTGAAAACCAAACGCCAGCTTAACAGTGTTGGAAAGTTACGCAAAAAGTGAGGTACAGCACTTTCACAGGTCAATGTCTTTAGCAAATTATCCAATACAGGTTATTGATACATATTATACTTGTAAAATTTAAACTGCGGATTTTGATAACGTCATTGGTACATTCAGAATAAGAATAGTTTATACGGATATTTTTAAGGTCAAATAAGGCATAAATTACATTGTATATTCAGATCAAGGTCAATTTACTTTCTCAATGTATGTAATTGTAAATTTCTGGAAATTTATTCTCGTTTACAAACGCTTTTAATTGGGTAAAATATTCATAGCATCAGGGAAAATGGTTATTTTAGAATTTCCATAACAGTCCGACTTAGCGATAATATGGCTATGTCGTCATATTTGGCTAAGACTGTGTGGCCAGTTGACAAAAGTTATTGGATAAATATTTTACAAACACTAGTTGGCCACACTGGGGACTGCAGCCCTGACCAATAGATGGATGCGGAATGCGATTCCAGAAAAATTCTAATGCCTCATGAAATGTAGTTACATATAATTTATGCTTGGGCAAATCATTTAATAACATGTAAAATATTTCGCGAGTTTTCGTAAAATATACATACAAACACCAACAACAAATCTAAATCGTACTTGAAGGCCGACCAAACGTGTTATTCAATAATTCGCAAGTAAAGGTATGAACCAGCAAGTGAGCTCTAGCATCCAATTTAAAGAAATACGTACAAACGTAGCGTACACTGTGCACATGTAACATTTAATTAAATGACTTTGAAACGAAGTTTGCATAATTGTTAAACGTAAAATCTGGTAAGTCATGCAAGCAAGAACAATAAAATGACCCATATCCATACATACATATGTACATGCACCATCTCATACGTATGTGCGTGTGATGGCGCACATACATTGTCAGTAATAAAAATACGTCACTGATGAGAACAGTGTGAAAAGTGTTGGAAAGTGTTCAAGAAATTAGTTACTTTATTAACTAAATTATTCGATTTTGGCAATTAATTGAATTGTTTCGGTAGAAAAAAGTCCTTGCAGTTTGACAAAGAAAATCCGTTTACTGTGCTGCTGAAATTAACGTGGCATTAGTGAGGATTGTCGCGCTTTCCAGAAACTGGGCACACTTGACAGTTATAACCTTAAAAAACGATAAGACAAGTGACAAATTTCTTTTTATATTCGTGACAAAAAAAGTAAAATCAATTGCATTTACACAATCCTCCAATTTGTCGTAGCCCCAGTTGAAAATACCCTATTGTTTTAATCAACATCGAGAATCTCAAAGCTCACTATGTATAAATAGGACAATTTCATTTTCTTCTTTTGTCTACTTCTCTTAGTCCGCGATGTAAATAGCTAAAACTAAAAGCAACGGACGACAAACTCGCGCAGGCAAAATAAATGCAAATTCAGATGCCGAGACGTTGCCAACCAAAGTAACCCTGACAATTAATGTGGATTAAAACTCCAAAAGTGAACGAAATCGTACAATAACAACAGCAACTACAAAAACAAGCACTTAAACCGGCGGCTTCGCTGCTTAGGATGCATGCCTCATCGGCGGCAGCGGCCACCGCATTGGTGGAGTACTCCGATGTCAGTTCGGAGGATTTCTCCGACCCAGAGGCAGGCGAGCTTGAGTCGGATGCTAATGCGCTTAACAAGAAACCAAAGCAAACTACGGACTCTTCCATGCGCTTCGCAAAGAACAGTTTGGAAAAGCCAAAAGTGCCAGGACCCGGTTACGATGGCTACAACAGGTAACTTGCAAAACAATTCATATATAAGCCAATATTAATAAAGTGCACTTGCCCCTAGAAGAAGACGCCCGGAGGGAACAGGAGAGGAGGACTTGGCAAGACATGAACCCGTCAGACTGGGCATTGAACCGGAGTCACTGTCAAATGTTCGTGACCGTGCCGAAACACATGCTTCAGGCTCAAAGAGTAGCTCAAAGGATGAAATGTGGGGACGTGAGCTATATATGTCCAGTGATTCCATTGACACAGATGAACTGGAGGCCGAAATGAAACGACAGAAGCGTAAAAAGCAGAAAAAGGACAAGCACAAACACAAATCGAAGAAAAAATCCAAAAAACGTAAGAAGGACCGAAAGCGAGCAAAATCCTATTCTAGCCTGGATTCCATATTGGAGAATGACATGAATACCCTCATCGATCGACGCTACACACCGCCGACTCCAACGCTGCCACGCCTGAACACGACGCGCACCGTTTCCAGCACCCTTAAAGAAAGTAGTCCCATATCGCCGGGTCCAGGTCCGGGCACTCCCCCAGCTAGGCGTCCTCCTAATAGTAATAATGCCGCCTATTATACCGATTCGGCCTCGGTCACACCAAATCCATCGCTGCAAGTAACTGTAGCAAATAAACAGGCAAATAATCGCCATAGGTCGCCGCGTTATGTAGCAGCCAGCTCGCCTCGCACTCCCCCGCCTGTGTACAGTGGCGTTGGTGCCCGCGATACGCGAAACTCCCGTTATGTGCAGAGTCCGCTCAAAGAAGACCGTCCCAGTCATGTACATGGTCATGGGCATGGGCTTACACACGGTCATGGATATCAGGCGCGCTATTCGGGACCTGGGCCAGGGGACGGAAGGAAATTAAAACGCCTTTCGCCAGGTAAGTTCTGTACCAAATCAAAATCTGTATATATATTGATTTGGAATTATTTTTTCCCGCAGAGTTGGACCGGTATCATCATCAGCCAAGCACGCCACCACACAAGCGGCGAAAGTTCACCGATGGGCGGGATCGTGATCTCTCCGTATCTGTGACCTCATTTGATCATGGCAGCAGCAGTGGGAGACAACATCCTGTTAAGTATGATCGATATAGCCGGGACCGGTACCCGAGACGTGGATCTAGGAGTCCCAGTTTACAGCACTCACGCAATCGACAATCACCAGTGGGAGGCTCTTCCGCCGTTTCGGGTAGCAGCAGTTCAAATATGTTCCGGCATAAGCACAAGTATCCTTCCCCTTCATCGCCCTTGCCTTCCAGATCTAAGCGGAATTCTGGTGGAGGAACCGGTGCTACAACGGTAGACTCGCGTTATTCACGTTCACCTCGAACGAGTTCGCGTTCTCGTTACTATGAATCTTCGCCTCCAACACCACCAAGTGGAGCCCCAGGATCACAGCATCACCATCATCATAGGCGTGGTGGTGGTTCGACTCCTAAGCTGCGTCACCGCACCATCAGCCGCAAACGATCGCCCAGTTCGGGTAGCAGTCGCAGCTCGACTTCGCGTTCCCGATCACCCGCGTCCCGTGAATTAAAAAGCAAGCGTGAGGAGTACATAAAAAAGATTAGCGAGACTAGCCTCTTTGCTGAGCTGGTCAAAGATCGCCATAAGCGTCAAAAGGCATTGAAGGAGATCATCGAACGGCAAGAAGAAAATAGCAACAGTAACGGGGCATTGACCATAAATGAGAACAGTTCCTCCGTGGAGGTTGAAGCACATACGCCCCAAGCAACAGACGTGAAATCGTGCACTGGTTCAGTAACTGGCGCCACGCCCAATGGAGTTCTCAATAGCGGTAAATCGGACGTGGACATTAACAACATTCCAATGCCGAATAAAGAGAATGATCCAGGTGTAAATGCCGATGTGCCAGATACTTCGTTGGTAACGACAATAATGCCTATAAAAAATAACCAAAAACCTAAGAGCCTGACGGCATTGCCTATGCCGCCTGGTATGAATGCTGCCGATCTGGTAAGAGCCGTTACTACGCTATCGCCACAGGATATATCTACCATTACCTCCACTACCACCACCACTAGTAGTAGCAGCAGCATCATCGGCAAAGCCAAAACCGAACAGGAAAAGATTGTCAGTACTAATACAAATAAGAGTGTCCTTAATTTACCAATGCCACCCGTTATACCGGGCAGCGAGGAGCTCAGTGGAGATGATGATGTTATTGACAGTCCCGAGGACTTTGATACGCCCAGTGGCAATGCCAATTCATCTGGTACTGCCACAGGTGCAGTTCGTCGTCGTCCAGTGATACTCAATAGGAGAGACTCCCGTAACAATGTGCGAGATTGGGGCGAGCGATGTGTGGATGTGTTTGAGGTGATTGCCCAGATTGGCGAGGGTACCTATGGACAGGTGTGTTTAAAAGGAGACAGACCCCATCCGTGGCTTTTAATACATGTACCCATTATTATTTTATCTTTTAGGTATATAAGGCTCGTGATCATCACACTAACGACATGGTCGCCTTGAAAAAGGTGCGTCTGGAGCATGAGAAAGAAGGCTTTCCCATCACGGCTGTGCGCGAAATAAAAATCCTGAGGCAACTTAATCACCGAAATATAGTTAACCTGCATGAAATAGTTACGGACAAACAGGATGCTGTGGAATTTCGCAAAGACAAAGGCTCCTTTTACCTGGTATTCGAATATATGGATCATGATCTTATGGGCCTGCTTGAGTCTGGCATGGTCGACTTTAACGAGGAAAATAATGCAAGTATCATGAAGCAGCTGCTCGATGGACTCAATTACTGCCACAAAAAGAACTTTTTGCATCGCGACATTAAATGCTCCAATATTTTAATGAACAACAGGTTAGTAAATATATTTAAGTTGAGTAAATCTAATTAGTTATTCGCATAGTTTCTTTACGTATAGAAATATCTATTGTTTCGAATACAACAACTTTACCCAATATGTAGCATTAATTCAAGTAGCTTAAATTTATACATTTTATGAAAATTAAATGAAAGAGCAAGTTAAATGTCACGCAAGTAGTGTTGCACGTGAGAATTAATTTAAATTAAACATTGATGAATTAATACATATTATAAATTTGACTATTAAAAAGAAGATTATAGTTTAAACTTTAAAGAAACAAAAAGGCGGAAACATTATGGAAACATAATTACGTATGTCTTAAATTAAAAATAGTAGTAATATTAAAAAAAAATTGAATATATTGACAGCTACAATGCCCGTATATATCGTATTTTAGTACTTAAATTTTGAGTATTCGTTTAAGCATTATTTCTTAAAAAAAATGTACTCCTTACAGGGGCAAAGTGAAACTGGCTGATTTTGGTCTGGCTCGTCTTTACAATGCCGATGATCGTGAAAGGCCATATACGAACAAAGTGATCACATTATGGTATCGCCCGCCTGAACTTTTGTTGGGTGAAGAGCGGTATGGGCCATCAATAGATGTTTGGTCGTGTGGCTGTATTTTGGGTGAACTCTTCTTGAAGCGGCCACTATTTCAGGCTAATGCGGAAATGGCACAGCTTGAGACAATTTCAAAGATTTGCGGTTCACCCATTCCAGCGGTATGGCCAAATGTAATCAAGTTGCCGCTTTTTCATACACTCAAACAAAAGAAAACGCATCGTCGCCGCCTTCGTGAAGATTTTGAGTTTATGCCAGCTTCGGCTCTTGACCTGCTAGATAAAATGTTGGATCTGGATCCCGACAAGCGCATTACAGCTGAAGATGCACTTCGCTCGCCTTGGTTGAAGAAAATCAATCCTGATGAGTGAGTATGGGGACTAACTTATTACGAATTTAACGATAAAAAAATTTCATTTTTTTTTCCGCCTATTCGCAGAATGCCAACGCCACAATTACCCACTTGGCAAGATTGCCATGAGCTGTGGAGCAAAAAACGTCGACGCCAGCTACGAGAGCAACAGGAGTCCCTGCCACCAGCTGTGATATCTTCAACAAAGTATCAACATCAGCATCACAGTGGTGCAGCCATGGTAGGAGATGCCTAGCACTTGCTTTATACTTCATTTATTAACGATGAAGAAGACGAAGAGGAAGTGGGAAAGTGTTCCTGGTGGGACTGATTAAGCACATGGGTGGATGGATTTTCACCAGAACTACATGCTCTATTGTGGCATTGTGCACTCTTAGTTAGCTTTAACGAAAACCGTTGGCTAAATAAAAAAAATTATTTGAGTTGCCTTTATATTGGGCATTTCGAATAAACCGCTGTAAAAAAGTGTATCATATATTCACAAAATGAAATCCAAATGATTTGGATATTATTTCCTTTCCTTTATACTTTATTTTTTTTTTTTAGTAACTTCATCTCTAATGATGTATTCGCTTAAACTAACTAAAATGCAACTTTTATTGATATTGCTTTGTTTTACACATTTGTCAATAAAATGCCTGTCGCAGATAAAATGATAAAGCGTTTCTTAGTTACGAAATAAGAGCGTACATTGTGAAGCAGTTAAAGTTTTGCATTTTAACATTAAATAAAATTGTTAAATAGATAAGTTACGGAATAAGATAGAGTTAACGGTATTAATTAGTTTATTCATATTGTCCGGATAAAGCTATAAATGATTATACTTGTTAGGTAAACTAAAGTAAATTGTAAAGTATAAATGAATTTAACGCGTAAATATCTACTAAATTACCATAGCCCCTCTCCCCATACCCCTGGACCTAATCCCAGCATACAGACATTTTTAAAGATTATATTTTTTATGCAAGTATATATATATGTACATATGTATACATGTATGTATATATATATGTCTGTGTGTACGTACATCTGATGTCACATATATATTGTACATTAAATATATTAATCCTTGTGTTATACGAGAAAGGTCGATCTGTATGTAACATCAGATTTATATAAATATATATAAATATGTATAACTGCATAACAATACAAGATGTGCGTGAGACTGAAAACAATAAGACCGAAATTATGTTGTAGATCGGAAAACATATTTGTAAATCGTATGAATAACTCAAAAACGATCAACTAAACCAATATCTCAAAATGCAAATCAAATTCAGTGTTTGAGTTTCAAAACAAATAAGCAAAGCATGTTGAAACTCAAAACTTTATGCATAAGGTAAATATACGAAGTATGAGTTTTCAAAAATATTACACTTATGTAATACATTTAATTCAACTTATTGTTTTGGGTTAAAATGCTAATGAAATGACTTTTCGTTTGTTCGAAAGTCGTCTATATTAAAAATGGAGTATATATATTGTATTCCCTATCAAGAAAGGTGGTGTTTGTTTAATACAAAAAGAAGTGCGATTATGCCAATGTGTTGTAATGGAGCAAAGGGAACCAATTATAGCTCTATAAAATATATTTATTATTGATAGTCATGGGCTGCTTATCCAGTTGGTCCTTCTGTAGATCAAAATTATAACGGAATTACTTCTAAAAACCAGATGAATAAAAGATAAAGTGCAGCTTTTTCCTTAAAGTCCGATATTTGAAGTGAGAGAGAAGATATCAATTCCTTCATATATGTATATAGATATGGAATAAGTCTATTATAGTATAAATTTCTGTCAATTACGGATAAGTTAAAATGTGACTTACATTTTTAATTCAAGGTGGTTGCTTGTGCCTCTGTTCTGCTCTCTCTTTCTATTTTGTTCACTTTGAGGGTAATTTAAAGTTTCTTTTGAAATACCTGTAGTACTATAGCCGATATCTTCTGAGTACCATACACAAAGTACGAAATAGTTTATAGCATTAAAGTTATTTAAATTTATAACTTTTAATCCTTTTTTTACTTTTAATTCCTTGCCACCAAAAAAATTTTGATCGTGCATCTCACTCTTTATTATGACTGTATCTTGGCAGTACTTTTGTACCTTTTTTGTAATAAAGTAGGAGTTTAATCCAATCTACATTATATTCACAGCGCTCGGTAAGTGTATCATACACCTTAAGGACTCCT
This sequence comes from Drosophila emarginata, assembly GCA_037075365.1. Classification (NCBI taxonomy): domain Eukaryota; kingdom Metazoa; phylum Arthropoda; class Insecta; order Diptera; family Drosophilidae; genus Drosophila; species Drosophila emarginata. Next base: position 8,335,344 of record JBAMCD010000296.1, read on the forward strand.
AAAATAGAATTTGTTCCACAATTTACCGTTGACCGACTGGCCGTTTTACGACGTAGTATCATGTAGCCCGTAATTCAGTATTTTTTTTTTGCAAGATTAAAACACCAACAACAGGGCTAAGAAGTGGTTTTATCGAACAAAAAGTTTTTTAATTTAAATCAAATCCAAAAGTTTAAAATATTTAGAAACAAAAAAGTTATTTTATATTTTATTTACGATTTTAAATTTATTATTTTATATTTTATTTTTTGTCCCAAATTGGTACGAAATCGGGGAATTGTTTCTATCTTTAAAAATTCTTGCGACATTCAAATTTAAAAATTAATTTTTCAAACTGGTCGAACTTCATCCCGGGAAAAAAATAAAATCATTCCACGTTCAATGTGACCAATGTTTGGTATTTTTATCGATTGTGCTCAATGTTCGTCTAATCGAATATCGCATATCGAATAGTTGGAAAATGAAGTGAGTGAAACAAAAGGCAGTACGTCATTTCATTGTTTTTAATTGCAAGTAGAAGACAAGTACATAATGTAAATACGCACTGTTTAATTTAAGGTTAGATGATTATATCTTCTAGCGAAATGCATTTGTGTGGACTAGCAGCAAGCGTAATTTAAAAGGTATATATGTATGTGCATATATACATTGATAAACGGATATACATATATGTGTTCACATGTTTTAGTGCATTTCGAAGGCCCAAAGTGAAAAGCGAAAAGAAATTTGAAACTGCATTTGTATGCAATGTGTGTGTGTGTATGTGCTTGGATTCGTTGCTCGCTCTCGCGCACTCTTAAGAAAAATAGGAAACCAAAAACAGGAACAGTCTGCTTCAAAAGTATTCACTCACTTTTATATATTTTGTTGCCACTCTTATGGCTGCTTTGTTGTTGCTTGATCAACTTGAAATCCTTTTCATGATGCCAAAATAATACATTAATAGAAAAATTATATGTATAATAAATTGAAGACTTTACTTTTCTTCTTTTTCTAGTTGTATCATTATAAAGTATATATATACATGCAGTGACGCACACCCTTTATAATTTTGGCCAGCCATCCACTGTTTATAAAATAAAATTGAGTTAAATTCATTAAATAAAATAATTATGTGTACAAAAGATACATCTATCCAATAGATTTCGACTAGTATGTACGCAGATAAAGTTTGTTCAACATTTTTGCCCCCTTCCGCTTCGTAATTTAAATAACTATAAAAATATTTCTCGCTGTACTTTAACATGTTGTAATTTCGCTCCCGTTAATCATGTAATATCAAACAACTATAATTTAACTAAATCGGATGGAAAAAATATAGAATATATACATATGTAAAAATATATAAACAAGCCAAGTTTTCTAGTCATTGAAGTCATTTACAGTGAGTCATTTTAAATTACGTTTCTGGTTCACAACCTTTAAGCAAATTTAATATTATAACAATTGTCATGTTCTTGATTTAAAATTATTTTTTCGATCGATCGTTCCAAGCAGTAAACATTTCAGGACTATTTGGCGTTTATTTGGCAATATAATATGAGACTAGATATACATAGATAGATCAAAGGGTTTATTGGCTGCATTACAAAAGAAAACAAATTACTGAATTTAATTTTTTTTTTAAAAGGTAAGCCTTGATTATAATTAATAACATCTAATTGTTTTCTCTTGCAGTTTTTACTTTTGGAGTAACATTTTTATCAATTATTAAAATCGGCCAAAAAATAACGAGAACTGCAAACAAAGCAAAAATCCTCGAAATAAAAAAAAAACAACAATAACATTCGCTTTGTCTCGGCTATATCAGGCAACGCTAGTGCCATCGCCAGTACGTCAAAGTTCGTTGGATTAGAAACGTGGTGCTCTATGTTGGACACAATAGTTAGTTGATTGGTGTGGTGTTGGTGTTCGATCGAGAGAAAGAGAAAAGCAAGAGAAACGGACGGGTAGGCAGAGGCAAATCAGCGATTGCCGCGACTGATAGAGGAGAGGCTGCTTGTTGCCGTGCCGTTTTCAAAAATACTCAAAATTGATAGAAACAACAAAAAAGCTGCTGCAACTGGTGCCTCAGCCGAGGACCAGCCGCCGCGCAAAAAGGGACGTCGTTCAGGAGGACCAACTAGCAGCACTAGCACGCAGCAGATAGATAGCTTCAATTCCGCTATAGTGGCAATTGAAACGGCATCCACATCAAAAGCTGCGGAAATAATAAATCAGCACTTGAGTAATCAATCGAGTACATCTTTTAGACCAAGTGAATTGCAATTACAGCTAAATATTAATCACCCGAACGCATTGGCATCAACAAGTTTATTACGGCAGCAAAAAATCTTAACGGACAACAATAGCAGCGGAGGCAGACGGATTAATAATAACAATAATAATAACTTCGATTCTGGAGTAAACATGCAGAACACCTCCTCCTCCCCATCGGCTGGATCGGGTTCGGGTTCAAGGTCTCTAGAAGTATCCGCAGTGGATCCTGCAGGCAGCGGGGATAGTGGAGTAAGCCACGAAGGTAGTGGCAGCGGCAGTGCTGGGGGTGCTGCTTCGGAAATTGGAATCGAGGCTGATCAACCATCCGGAAGCAGTACCAATAGCAATGCCACAAATGGACATGATTCGAAGCACAATGGCTTCATAGTTAACAATAATGGCAGCAGCAGCTGCCCCCTTGACAGCGAAAATAATCGAGAGAACAATACTGTTTATAGTGGTGTCCACTTGGATAAGTCGAATCAGGAAATTATACGCCTTATCGGACAATATCTTCACGATGTTGGACTAGACAAATCGGTTAAGACACTCATGGTTGAATCAGGTTGCTATTTGGAGCATCCGTCGGCTACCAAATTTCGGGAACATGTCCTAATGGGTGATTGGCCTAGAGCGGATGCTGATCTTAAGGTAAGTTCTTAAAAAATTTTTTTCATTCTTTAAGTTTTATTTGTTGATTAAAATTGTGATTCCACATATAGTTCAATTTATTACTAAGGTTAATTTTCAATGCCTACTCGATCAATGATATTTAAAAGGCAATATTTATAATTTAATGCGTAAATTTTCTTGTCCTTCTTTTGTTTGTTTTGATAGGAACTGGAACCTCTAATTGATAATGGAAAGACAACAACAATAACTGAAATGAAATTTATATTACTTGAGCAAAAGTATTTAGAACATTTGGATGATGGTAATCCGTTGGATGCATTGCAAGTGTTGCGCAGTGAACTGACCCCGCTGCAACACAATATATCACGGGTGCATCAGCTTTCATCATATATGATGTGTTCCACCAATCATGATCTTTATCAGCGAGCCAAGTGGGAGGGTAAAGGTATATTATCGCGTGCTCTTGTTATGGAACGCTTGCAGACATTTATGCCGCCATCAGTAATGATGTCTCCAAGACGCCTGCGTACTCTGTTGCAACAGGCTGTCGAACTGCAAAGCCAACACTGCCCTTGTCATGATATGGCCTGGGAGACCAATTTGCAAACGGTGTCGTTGCTTACAGATCACTGTTGCACTAAAGATGGTTTTCCAATGCAGACCATACAAACACTCACCGACCATTGCGACGAGGTCTGGTCATGCAAGTTCTCTCCCGATGGCCTAAAGCTGGCCACGGGCAGCAAGGACTCTATTGTGATTATCTGGGATGTTGATCCATATAAGCTGACTTTAAAGAAGAGACGCAGGCTTGATGGCCAGACACAGCTAAGTGTAAGCTTTGTCAGTTGGAGCCCAGACTCCAAGCTAATCCTTGTGGGAGGCACGGAAGACTCTCATGAACTTTACATCTGGAATGTGGATGATGGAAAACTAGTTGTCAAGTTCTCTCAATCACTGGAGGATAGCTTAGCATGCGGTGCTTTTAGTCCTGACGGATCTCGCTTCGTTTGCGGTGGCCAGAAGGGACAGCTTTATTTGTGCGATCTGAATGGGACTATAGTTGACTCGTGGGAGGGTGTGCGTGTTAACAGTATAGCTTTCCGGGGTGATAACAAAACAATTCTTGCGGCCGATAATCATTTTCGCATAAGAGGGTAAGTCTGCACTTAATACTTTCTTGTTCCTTTATTTGGTTATTTCTAAGCACTCATTTTCAGCTATAATTTTGATAATCCGCGCTCTGACTTTGATATTCTGAGAGAGCCGCATCCCATTATGACGTTTAGCATTAATTCGGCGGATCGGTTAGCTCTGCTAAACGTTTCAAATCAGGGCCTTCATCTGTGGGACATCGAGGACAAGTGTTTGGTGCGTCGCTTTCAAGGAATACGACAAAGTAATTTTGCTATTCATTCTTGTTTTGGTGGCGTCAATGAAAGCTTTGTGGCCAGCGGCAGTGAGGATAAAGTCGTATATATATGGCATATAAAGCGGGAAGAGCCTTTGGCTAAACTGGCTGGTCATACCAAAACTGTTAACTGTGTGTCTTGGAATCCTGTATTTCCGTCCTTACTGGCCAGTGCCAGTGATGATGCCACAGTACGCATTTGGGGGCCGAAACCGAATGGCAGCAGCGCAACAACAGAGAGCGATGACTGCTCTTTAAGCTCTTCGTCATCCTCGTGGAATATGACCTAGACCGCAGCCATTAAAACCAATGTGCAAAAGAGTAGATCTATATTAAACGGATTCTGATTTAGTTCTAGTAACACCCAATGTCGATGGACAATGTATGTAACTGCCATTACAACACAATGTATGAGCAGCATGACTTTACAATTAGCAATTACTTACTTAAGTACATTCACACTATTTTCCGCGGATGGAGAAACATGCATTCATTTGTATATTTAAAAACATTTAATTCGTTTGTTTGTCAGTCCATGTATGTATGTATGCATGTATACACATTATCTCCATACTACTTATTATGAACATGCCTACTAATATATTGAATCTTTGGACTGCACTGATGCTTATAGGATCAATTCCCTTTATGCGTCATAACCCTGAAAGTGCATTAGTGGTCGGTGATCAGCAATATACATATGTATATGCTATGTACCACACGCGCACACTAGAATTTATGTGCATTGAAATCAACAGCAATGCGCCTTCAGAGTTACACAAATAGAGTTCGCCACAATTTTCTTTTATAGGTGTTCATTGCCATTTCAATTTTTTTATGCGGATCGCAACATTTAGTATACATATATCTATTTTAAATATTTCATAATCAATACATGCAATAAAAATAAAATAAATATGTTTATAAATATTTTTGCATATTTTTTTGGAATTGGAAATTCAAACTGACTTGAAGAAAAAGAAACATCATCCAGATTCAATATTTTTTATATTTCTTATGTTTTGATTGTATCAATTGGGCAATACTTTTACAAGACACAATTCACTTACATTTATTAAATTGATTAAGAATTATGATTTAAACAATAAATTTAAAAGTTACTGTTAGCGTAGGACAGTCGAAATAGGCCGGGATTTAATTTCTGTATTTAAATTCAGGATTAACAATTTGTTTAATAGCTAAAACTAGACAGTTATAATTAAAATTTAATTGGGAATAAGTTTGATTTATTTAAAGTGTGAGTCTATATGAAATGCAGTATAATATCGAAAATATTCTTTTAAAACAAATGCTGATATTACGAACATAGTAGTCAGCCATCGAAAGTTCTTGTTAACTCTTGTTGCTTCGTAGGACAGCACTAGAGAGCATATATGATGGCTTGTAACTAGCATGTAGTGCAGGTTGCGACCAAAATCGGTGGTATTGTTGCGCCAAACTAATATTGGTAGAAGAAAGAACTTTGATAGATTGGATAAAGCCACCACTTTGAGAATAATTAAGGTGAAATTACACAAGCCAACTTTCCACATTTGCTTTAGTTCAAGGGCCGCAGTTATGAGTAATAGCAAAAGGGTGATAAACAGATAATCTGAAAATTTTGTAATTTATATTATACCGAAAGTTCATATTGTGTTAAATATTACCTCCTATATTTTGTAGGGTACACACATAGAAGCCCCTATCATGTAAATGTGACGAGGCTATTCTTCCAGAATCATGTTTATATCTGCAAAGTGCAAACGATTCCAATAGCAACACCACAAAGAAAACCTTCCAATGAAGCTGAAACAAAGACGTTGCGCTAATGTCATTTGGATTGATTGGTAAAATTGATAAAAAAAAAACATACCTTAAAGTTGCCATTGTATATAATATGACGGAACGCGCAAGAATCTAAAAGTAGAGCATCTATCAATATAATGAACTCTTCGAATTCAATATATTTATCTGTAATCTGATGGCATTTGTCCTGTTAATATATTTTAATAATACAAATAATAATTTATATCGCATAGTGAAAAAGAAAGTAATATTTTTCTTACACAATGCGTAGTTTTAAAGGCATTGCTATATTTTTTGTATAATTCGCGGACGCTCTGGCCGCAGTTAATACAAACAAACGGTTTGAAGGCAATTGTTGACATTATTTACAAGAGATTTCGGTGTTACTTCTGGTTACAGACTATAGCTGCTAGTTCATAAAGTGGTTCTTCGAAACTGTTTGTAGGAACTAGATATTTTTTTAAGGGATGCATAACAGGCATTAACTATGGTTGAATTATTAATGTTTGAATTTAATAAATATTGAAATAAATGCTGGCAAAGTTTAAAAAGACGATATTTTTACCCGAGTTAAGAATTAAAATGCTAAAAGAAATATTCCATAAAAGTATCTAGTGTACCCTTTTAATAAAGCAGTAAATCGTTTTGTTAGCCCTCGCTAAGTTCTTGAGTCGATAAGCAAAGTTCACGCGAAGAAACTAGTTCCAAGGGCTGCACAATATCAAAATTTTTGTTTTCTAGTGCAAGATGTCCTCATCAATAGAAGGCATTAATATCAACACCAGAAATTATCCAACATGTGCGGTGAATGCGTTAACACAACTAGGTAATTACATTCTTTATCAGCGTAGAAGTCTTATGATAATCACACAACTGTATTTTATATTGTAGAAAGCCTTATAGCCAGCAGAAACAAACAAAACCTGGTAATGCAAATTATTTCGGAAGTTATTTTTCTGGAGCCGGCTGACGGAGACGCACGAAAATCACAAGGGTTGCCCGCTACCCAAATGAATCTGTTTCAAGAGTTTCAACTAATTATTGCGTTGATTGAATATTTTTCAAGGCCGGGTAGGGATGCCACAAGGAATGCAATATTTCTGTCCCTCTTTGGTAGTCACTTGACGCCCCAGCGTTCAAAGCTTTTGTCTAGACTTATTAGCACTGCCGTTTCCGGTTCGGTGGCGCCGCTACTCTCTTCTGCCGGCACATGGATGCAGCAAGTGGGATGCAAGACACCACCCAGTCTAGAAGTTGCTCAAAATATTGTAAGCGACTTTATATTGTTTTCACGGAAAACACCGGAGCAATTGAAACAACTGCCTTTGGTAGGTCCCCAATTTGCAGCAAACTTTATGGTCGCTGTGGCTGATCTATACCTGAACGAGCAACGCGACGGCTCTTTAATCCCCCCGCCAGATGCCTTGTTAGACGCAATAACCGAGTGGATAACGGAAAATCCGGCGCTTTGTCAGGCATCACAGCAACCACTTTTACTACCAGCTGGTGCTATTGCTATGCCATTTGCCACACCCATCTTCGGTCTTTTGAGGTGGGCTGTGTTAGCTCCACTGATCTCCCAGCGGTCTGCGTACAGTAATTTACATCTTTCGCTGCTCCAAACTCTGCAACAGTTAGTCTCCAGTGGCGAGGCGGCCACTGCCTTACATGCCCAGGACCTCCTGCAGATTGTTAAGTCATTGCAAAACCATTGCACACGATTGGCCGAGTCTAGTATTTCCCCCGATGACGATGCTGCCTATCAAAAATGCATGGAACGATTCGCCCAAGCCGTACAAATTGCACTAAACTCCAGCTGTATTACGAATCCAATTCAATTGCTTTGCATGCTGGAAGCTCTTCCTCCACACACACTTATGAATATTGTTCTTGCGGCACGCAAAAATCTTTGATACGATTTTTAAAAATCACTTTTAATTTGCCAAAATAAATGGCAGAATTGTATTTGTTTTAGTAAATACATAAACATACATAAATTCGTTAAATCGGTCGTTAGCGACTTATGTTTATGTTTTGTTGAAAAATTTTATAACTAATTGATAAATCTGCCAGATAAATTTATGTGTAGCATTCCAACTGATTAATTAAAACCGAAGATACGTGATTTTTATATTCAAAATTTATTAAATATTTTAAACAGTGACATTATTCCATAATTTTCTATGTATTTATTAACAAAAGCATAAAATCACCCAGAAGTTGGTTTTGTTGGTCCATATAATTTCTGGAATATTTATTAAATATGTATGTCAATAAATTTTAAGGTCTATTGAAAATTTTGGATTTCTCCGGTGCTTTCTTTGTATCTAAAGAAATTTGATGTCAACAAAAAAGACTTGAACATAATTGATTTTCGCAATTAAAGTTTATTTTTAACATACTGGTTAAGTGTAATTATAAATATCAGAACAAAACCATTTATGCAAGCTTCCAAATACCAAAATATTATATGGTGACTAATTAAGACTCTGGGTAGCGACAATATGAATTAGTTTCGATAGACTCGTGTGGTATCCATTCCTCATATAATGGCATACGATTTTTTAAGGTCTCGATTTCACGTAAGATTCTCATAACGTTACCACCAACTAATTTTTTTATGGCAGCATTGCCCCACACCCGATCCCTAGCTAGTTCTGCCAGTAATAGGGCATAGCTTTTCGGCGCTCCACCAAGTCCAATATGATCAACGCCGGCCACTTTTCGCACATAGTTAATTGTATTGATCGCCTCTCGGAGGCTAAGTAAACGCTCACCACAGCGTTCCAAATTCAGCAAGATGACACCACCATTTTCCGGGAGAAGACTACAATGGTTAGATGTTATACATTAATTATAATGTTACATTAATTATTAGATTTTCAGTTTACTTACCTGAGCACATGATCCGGTATGGATGCGACATTTGTGCTGTTGCACATAGAAAGTGGTGTTGCATTCATCAACAAGACAGGAGCCTTTGCCGAATTTAAGGCGCTCATCATTGCCGGTTCGCTAAGCTGGGAGATTTCTACTAACATTCCCAAGCGATTCATTTCATGAAGCATCGTCTGTAATATTCAGATCGAAGTTATCAAAAAGGTATTAAAATATGTGGAAATAGCTATTGTTAGTCTTTAACTAACTTTTTTACTTTTTAATTAATTTAGATAAATAATTGATCATTATGACCTGTTTTGCATAACCATAAAATTAACTTACTTAGAAACCTACAGGGTTAAGTACTCACCTTTCCGAAATCTGTAAGTGAATTTGTCACATTCTCTTCTATGAGGTAATCGCGTCTGCGTATAGCTGCAGCAGCCCAAGGCGTTGTACATTCAAGACTTGTGACCGAGATGAAGCGTGCTCCAAGTAAGTAGACTGATCGTAAGATTGCAAGACTTGTGCCTAATGCGTGACCGCCACTAATGCCAATTAATACTGCAACTTCTCCTCGAATGTGGGTCTGTTCCATCTCGTCAGCGGACTCAACAATGTGCATCGAGTCAGTGGTAGCCGTAATGCGTTTGGCTTCATCGATACCCTCTAGGGCGAGCTGTACTGCGTCCAGATACTGAGCTCCACATGCTACGGTTATTGGCCACAAAACGGCGCCAATATGATTTTGGCGAATTTCAGTGATGCTGCTTTTGTTAACAATGCTTTCGCTTGGAGGTTTCCACGAACCCTCTATTAGTGGAGACTCTGTTAGCAGGCGTCGAATGAACGACAGGCGTGCCTCCAGTAGCGATGAGGAACGAAGCTGCAGTGCTAATGGAATCCCACCAGCCATAGCAATGCATATCAGAACCAGACCCACTCCCAAAAGAATCTTGCGGCCGCGCGATTGTCCAGGACGCTCCTCAGATGACTCGCTACAGGAGTCCTTTTTGCAGTTAAACGTCGGAATTCCACCATTGGAGCATCGTAGTTTCTCATTTCCGCCACCGAATTTGGTTATTTCCGCGGGCAGCTCGATATCTGCTATTTCTGTAAACACGAAGCATTGCTGCTTGCAATGAGGCTGATGTTGGTGCAGAGGATGCACCTCTAAGAAGTCGCGACTTGGCACTGGATTCATTGCATTATATTATTAATTTCTGTTTTTTATCCAACAAGTGAGCTCCTTGTGCAGATTCTATTGTAGTTGCTTGCTTGAAGGATTATCGATTTTTTTTTGTGTATTTTCTTCATTTAACATTTCGTACCCTGTATCTATGGCGTAAAAGGGTATATTATAGTAGACATCAATTATGTGATAGACACTCTACAGATTCTTAAAGCTTTTTATGATACAGAAAAGATAAAAGAATCCCTTCTTATTTATCCATTTTTTCTGAAATTTGTGTATCTAAACTTGATCAGTTTACCAAATTGAAATCGAAATAACAACCAAATTATTTATTGGTTGAGATGAAAAAAGTATATTATATAGCAGAAATTTAAATGAAATCAGCAGACAATTTAAGTAAGTTCTATCTTACAGGGTAATACGAAGTTGGCGAATTGACTAGTTTACAGGATATTTTTAAAAGAACATGCGCAGAGCAAATAGTTCCAGTTATCTGGCAACTTATGCAAACTCTAACGGAAGTTCAAAATCTGAATAATTTTTTTTTTAAGGAAAACACAAATCATGTCTTTGAAAGGTCAAAAAAAAAGAAACTAATTCATTTTACCACGTCGCTAAGCAAAAATTAGGAACTAATTTCCATTGACATATATAATGCTTATTAATATCGAATTAGGGGAAATAATATCCAAATATTTATATTTCCCCGATAACTCCATTCAGACCGATTTAACCAATTTCCTTTATATTTTGGGTATTAATTAGAGCTTAACAAGTAAAGTGATATTTAATGTTGCATACTTCTTGGGATAAAGCTTATTTATTCTTCTTATTTTTAATGAAATATCTCTAGCGTTTTTTTTTCATTTCATAATTAAAACAAACCTTAGCTTGCGATGAACCCAAAATATAAACCACTTGACCTTGGCATTTTGACCCGCGTTTAAACCTTAAAGAAAATATTCATGCAAATTACTTATTACCATTTCTCGACCATTTCCCACCGCAAGGAAAGAAAGTAAAAATAAGTAACATTGTGAGTACTAATTTTATATTCTATCACAATTAAAAATAATACAAAATTACATATAGAAAAGGACTTTTTTGTGCTACAGTGCTACATTTATGAAATGAAAATGAGAAGTTTTATGTTCTTGTGGCCGCCGGAGTTGGAGTGACACCAAATGCTGAGATTAAAACATTCACAACAGTCACAATGAAAACGCCAATGACCGTATAGTTGTTGATTTTGTTTGCACGACAAATTTCTTGTTCATTTTTAATATTGTATCGGCCGTTCCATATAAGGCCAACGCCGACTGCAATCTGAATGTTCATAAATAATGTGTATAAAAATGTTAAAAATTTCTCCAAATTAATAAGCAGATGGCACTCCCTAATTACCTGGAATATGATGCTCAGCGATATAAACAAAAGACTGGGATAATAGTATGGATTTGACTGTGGGCTTGTCTCTAGCACATAACGAAACTGATTTGCGTTTGCCGATAACAGGGCCAAATCCATCATGCCTTGTGCCAAAGTTTTCTTATGCTGATATGCATTTACATCTGGTATGGGTGTCTCTACGCCATTGATGTTGACAAAACCGGGACCATTGTAGCCAGGGAAGGAGTAACTCGGACGTCGGCCATTGTTACCAGGTAGACCACCATTAGGAATATGCATGGGTACGCCACCTCCTCCGCCACCGCCTCCCGTATCACCGGCACCCAATAAACCATCGTCTACACCAGGATTACCATTTTTAACTAATGGACGATCATCGTATTCATCATCATCCAATTCCGACACTGTATAAATAAATGTGTTATCCTTAGTTAATGTCTTCAAATCAAGTTCTCGACTTACATGAATTCATTTATTATATTGTACATTATATTGTATATATGCAGGAAAAATAGTAGTTGATGTTGTAGGATACATTGATGATGAACAGTTGGTTAGTGGAAGCACACAGAAATTGGAGTTGATCAATAAAATGAAGTAGAAGCAATATGATATTTAAAATATTTTTAATCAAATCATTTTACTAACCTGCATGGGGTACGGGAACATTATTCCGTTTGCCAAGTGCATCATTGTCGTTTGCCTATAAATACATAAAAAAAATTTGCAATTATAAATATAAATCCCCATTGATCAGCAATATTTCATTTTGATTTCCTCTTTCTCATGGCCTTTTGATATGCACTTGCTCCGTTTATAAGCAAACAAGAAACATTTAATCGCATGCTAATAAATATGCACACAATCACTCTATCTAATACATGCATATGTACATATATACATATGTTCGTGCATATGTACACACATATGTATGTATGTATATACGAAATGAAAATTTGTTTAACTCAATACAATAGCGCTTCGACTAGGCAATGACTATTTCATTTAATGAGAATAGACTCTCTCTTTACTTTGCTTGGCTGCTTTTACAAAAATTGTCTGAAGAATCTGACGATCTGTTTACTAAGTAATTATCATCTGTCTATATATACTATATTTGATATACACAATGAATTGATTCCCGTTTTCAACAAAAAAAAAAATCGAAACGCAAAAAGAATAAAATGAAATCGCTAGCATTTATGATTTGAAAACAGCAGGTCATACAAAATGCACCTTAGAGGATTTCCTATTCAATTGGGGGGGCAGGCAGTGTATTTGCATTTTCATACAATGATTTCAACACTCCAATTCTGACGCCACTGAATATATGTATATATTTTTTTGGTATGTATCTATGCCTACCTAGGTATGCACATAAATATAAATAAGTTATTCTTGATAAGCAATCTGTGGCGATCTAATCCCATGTCAGAGATGTACATACATAGAAGAGTGCAGAATCTGTATCCATGTACATTATTATTTTGTTTCATACTCTTCGGATAAAAGTCTGGAGGGAATTTTATTAGGGTCATTTCCTAAATATGTAAAACAAATGCAGTCATAATATATTTTTGGGATTTTCCAAATGTAGCATTGGCTATATACATACATACATATGTACATATGTACGTATAAAAAAAAAGTAAATTATGATGACAATTATTTGATCGTATATTAAATAAGCTGAATCACTGCGTTTTAAAGGCTTTCACAAATTCAAAATATGTAGGTAATTCACACTAGATCAGGGGAATGGGTTTCCCTAATTTTGATGGCCTTTAAACTCACTTGATTAACTGGCAGTTTATCCATTTGTAACGCAATGTGTTGTAGGTCACTCATCTTTCTTTTTTTGTCTTTGTGGATTAATAATTTTAATTAAAAAATGAGATATATCTGCTTTTTCTTTTTACGTTGAATGTATATATATATATATATATGTACATATATGTATATATATATATGTATGTATGTATTTATGTTATGGAGTAATTATAACGATATGCTTTGATAAGGGGTTTACTTGTTTTGAATACCACTTATGTTTAGATTTATCAACATATATTTTTTTACAATCAGGTTACTAAAAAAAAACACTCGTGCGCGTTGAACAACCAGTCGGCACGCTATTTGTCTGGCAACTGACCAGCAAAATATACAACTCAAAATAAAATGTTCTGTCTGTCGTCGTCAACGTCACGATGTCTTCTCTCTACTTGTTTGGCTGGCTGTCCATTGTTCATCGTCAGCCAAAGCAAACGTTGGGGAAATTTCGCAAGTTCTCAACGCCATAGGATTAGTGGGTTACAACAAGTTTCTGTTTAATACTGACTAGTGTACTAGAGCTCCCTCTTTCTCTCTCTTTCACACTCTCTATTTGCTTCCGTGAAAGGTTAGCGTGCTAAAGTTCCGCATTTAGTTTTGCTCGTTTTCCCTGAGTTCTCATCTAGAATCTAGATTAATGCGGGAGAAACAATTTTTCGAATTCTTGGAAATTTCCCAAAGAGTCTACCAGGAAAATTGTTAAAGCGGACAAATTATCGACTTTCGGTACTTTCTTCTTAATTGGTATTAGTCATCATCATTAAAAATGGGAAAATCTTTGTTTCCAAGATTGGTATCCATACAATTAATGTGTTCTGTTCTTGTTCTGGGCCGTTTTTTAAATTAAGAAGAAACCGGTTGTCATATAAAGAGATACATATGTATGTATGTACATATGCGCAAATCTGAACATGGGCGTAACAAGAGGGTGCCAAAGACGTGCAATTTTATTACGGATTTTTAATATACTGAACTAGTTTTAAACAACCTAAGCTTTCATCAAGTAATTAAAAATCCATGATATCAGATTTGTATTGCTTTTATTAATCACATATGAATGTAGAAAGTACTTATGTTTGTACGATTGCATACAATAGTAAAGACAAATACAAGATTTGTGTCAGCTGAGACGAGCTACATAACTTAAACATACCAACTAAACTTGTATTTATCATCAAACATGTTCGTACTATGCATGGTCAGTCAGAAACGGGTTCTTATTTGCATTGTAAACTTACTGCCACAGTGATTTTACTTATTTTTTAACCGTCTTGTCTATTGAATTAAAAATTAAATGAAAAAAAACCTAAAATTAATAATTGTTGTATAGGGGCAAACCTTCTGCTTTTATGTGTAAGCAAGCACAAATAATTTCTAACTTAAGTTCATATATACATTTTGAAAAGTGCCAAATGGCGCCAAAATCCACAATTGCCAACACTTAAAACAGTGTTTAAAAATACCATTATTTGAGCCAGTCACTTTTGCTCCAACCAGTATTTAAAGGTGTGACCACATAAAAATAATACACTGTTAATAAGCAGCGCCAATCGATGGCTCCAAAAATATTGATGTAATCGATAGCTTTCCAGCTCTAGTAAAAAGTGAAGAATTTGTTGTTTTGTTTTCTCGTTGAATTTGCGTTGTGCTGGTCGCTCGTGTCAATATTTTTTTTTCTGAATAATTCAAAATTTATACAATCAAATTACTACTGTGCAAAGTTGATTGCAGAATTTTTGTGTTAAGTGAGAAGATTGCTATAAATGTAAAAGTAGCGATTGTTATTAATGAAAGTGTCGGTGAAATACGCCCGAAAAGTGAAGTGTAATTTCAAACAAGGCTATTCAATTAAGTTTCTACCAACATCATCCCCATTTACGTCCCAGATTAATAATATTAAAAGAAAAAAATTCATTTGGCCGCATCGGCTTTAGTTGAAGCTACTTTCCTACGAAATTCTTGCAAAACAAAAGTAAGTACATGTCTAAGTATACACAAAAATGCAGTTGTGTGGGTTTTTGGCGTCTCTCTTTCTCGCTCTCTGTGTGTGCAAATATCCAACAACAACGACAACAACATCGTAAAGAAAAAATGAGGCAGGTAGAGATACCCAGAGACAGACCACTCAAGGGCAGCTAGAAATTATTGGATGCCTTATAGCCGCAGGTGTGGCTGTCTGTTTTTTATTCATAGTCTATTAATTATATCGCCTTAATTTGCTACTTTGATTTCGTCCTTGTCTACTACTTCTACTTTATGTAATTGCTAAAAGAAACCCTTTGTGTATGAATGAGTGAAAAATCGATAAATCAGCGCCGCTGCAGCTGCATGCGTGTGTGTGTTGGCCCCACATATGCATGTGTATGCGTGGGGAGTCGTAATTGTCCATTTTGCTTCTTCTTTTTTTGGTTATGGGAAGGAAAACGAGTAAAGCCGGAGTTTTGCTTGCTTAGCCGCATACAACAAATAACTATGAATACTGTTACGTATTTAATCGGCTCTCTTTTCTCTCTCTCTTTCTTATTCTCCCCTTTCTGTGTCGCGCTCTCTTATTGTCAGACTACAAATAAGAAAAATCAATAACACAGGAAAAACAGCAGCGAAAGCGAAAAGTCAGTCAGTCATCTAATGCCAAAAACAAACATTGAAATATGTTATTAACCTAATTTACATTTGGCAGAGAAAAAAAGTGCATAAATCAACAAGAGAAAATTCCCTGGAATACTAGTTAATGGAAGTGAGTCACACTACCCCCAATTCATTTTAATTTAATCAATTTGTCAAACTTTCGGTCATATACGCAACAATGACGCAGCGCGGCTAAAAGAGGAACTCAAAATTTAGAACCACCCACACTGATCATTATAAAATAAACAGCTGTTGGGAAAGAGGATTCGAAAATAGGTTTTCATCTACGATGGATAGAATGTATCCAGGAAGTTTACTATATACAATCCTTTATCTGTTAAGACAAGCGAAATATGAATAATAATATTTAATGACTGCTTAAAATAGCTTTCTCAAATCAAAATAAATAACAAAAATTGTTTTCCTCTTTTATCCATAAAAGTATTTGTTGTGTTTTTATATACATACACATATATATGTATATACATATATATATATATGTATGTACATATTTTACATTTTACGCGGTCTAATTCAAAATGTACACAGACCACTTTAGTCAAGTGTACAAGTGTGGAATTCTTATCCTTATCTTGGCGACTATGACGACTACGTCTAGGGCAAATCAGTAGCAACGAAAAGCCAGTGGAATCCCATAAGACAATTAGAGCTTTTCTTTTTGGCCGGCACCTGCTTTCCCTCGACTGTAACACTTTCTAACACAAAATTTGCTCAGGCAAACATGTAAAACACATATTCAAACTTTTAACATATCATTTGTTATGTATGTATGTTTCAATGCAATGGGTCCTTCGTTTCGAAAAGGATAACAAACAAAGTTTCAATAGGTAGTTAAATAAAAAAATTTATTTATTAAACAAAAATAAAAATAGTGAAGAAAAGTTTTACTTTAAAGATATGGTCTTTAGATCTCCTGGGGAAGAATATATGTATTTTAACCGTGTCTCAATTGTTTGATCAATATCATATATTAGAAATAGAAAATATTATAAGAATTTCATTAATGACTATTGCGGGAATGAAAAAAGAATTTTAAAGAGTAATGATAAAAGTTATTCCTGTTGTTGTTATCAGTTATTCCAATTATAGCTCTGAATTTCTTGTAATATTTAATGTGAAATTTGTCTTACTTTTATCAATACAATCTTGTTTTAAGTTTAATTTTGTTGAATGAATCAATATAATCAATCACATTTTACGTCATGGGAGACTTTTTAAATCACTGCTACTTATCTAGCTTATAAAAAGCAGCGTCGCAGACATGAAAACAAAACAGACGGGCGGAAAAATGAAAAGCTAGAAGTAAATTGTATTACAATTATTTTTTTTTTACCAAATATGACCTAAAACCACTTGTTCGACAAATACAGCAAAATAAAAAGTTGAAGAATTAACTTTGTCTGAATAATCGCACATCCATTATAACTATGAATATATTTATATATAAATGTATTTGATTTTACATTAATGCACTTTTTGAAAGAAAATATACGGAATAATGGTTACTAATGTTGCCGTTTCTTGCCCCATTTCACCTGTCAGCCATGTGTTCTCGTATATATGTGAACCCTGTGCTTAAATGCCAAAGTCATTAAGAGTAAAAGAGTGAAAACATGAAGATGACGAAAATACGGAAGAGCCACCAGCTGACTGACACTTGACTCCCAAGTAGAGGTATTAGTTGTAACCTGTGATTATACACTTTAAAAAAAGTATATTTATTTTAGCCAGCTGTTTGCACTGATGGATCCTCCTTTACAACTAGTATCGATTAACGGTACTTGTAAAATGTTTTATATAGAAAACTTTCTTTGCAATGTAATATTAGAAATTATTTGAAATGGTATAGAAAATGAAACTTAAGTACAAGCAATGATGCAACGCGACAACTGTCAGAGCCCTACACAGAGAATTTCTAATAAAAAGAATAGAAGTTGGAAACAAAGGATATAAACAGCTGATTACTGAACCCTAGATTCTAAGAAATATACAAAAAAAAACAAGATGAACACAAATATACCTATTATGCTATATTGCTTTCGCAATGGCTTTCTGTCACCGCTGTAAAGTAGAGTGACTGAATGAAAGAAGCATTCCGCAATCAGATTCTCCGCGAAATTTTGCTCGTAAATACAGGCATAAATAAATGGGAAAAAGAGGGGAGAGAAGAAACACATGTTGCAAATCAATTTCATATACTCGTGCATATGTATTGGAAGAGAAAACAAAAAAAAATTGTTTAGTGATTAGTTCTGGGTGTGGCCTCTGACAATGTTTTGGTTTGGCGGGTGTGAACAATTAGCCAGGTTTCGAATGCGTCCCTCAAATTGATGAGAAATTGATCTTCTCCACTCGTTCCACCACCTACCTTGTGTATAAAAATGTACGTTACTTTGGCAAAAGTGTCACGCAACATGACGTTCCGTTGTTTATCTCTTTCACTCCCCCTCTCACTCTTGTTGTCACTCTTTATATATCTACTAATGTCAATGGGCTAGGCTTAAGCTATTTTTGGTTACGTTTACATTTCGGCATTCCAGCTGGCACCTCCACCCTGCCACCCGTGAGTGATATATACATACATATGTATGTATGTATGTATGTATATATTTGGGTGTCACAGCCACAGCAGCACCTATAGAGACTGTATAAAAGGCTTAAATCAAAAGGTAACCATAATTCCCTTGTGAAACTGTTGTCACATATTCTTCTATCCCATTGGTTCGCACCAATCAAAGTAGCCTTAAAAATCCTTAATCGTTATCTCAATTGGAATAGTCACGCTCATATTCCATTAAAGGAGTTAGAAATTTAGTGGATTTTAACGCAAAAGCAATTAAATCTGTGTGTGCCTGGGTGATCAGTGATATTATTCGAATAGTGTTTGAGTCACAATGTGAGAGCGTCTTCATCACCAATTGCAATTGCTACACAGTGGTCTGGTTTTAAGAGACTTATGGGCAAAACCGCTGGTGCCACAGGTGTGGCTTGGCCAGTTGTTCCATTTAATCCACTTTGCAAACTGCATACAGTAAAACTAAATATAATGTGGCTAAAAAGAGGGGAAGAAACTATGACGAAAAAGGAGAAAAAAAATCATCGATTAAAAGCAAACAACCCGGTACACTTTAAAAAGAATACAAAATAGTTACAAATGATTGGGAATATTTTAAATTTAAAGTATTCTAACAAAAAAAAAAAACGTTGGCAATATATTTATGTTTACCATTTAGTATAGTAGACAGACTGATCTGGTTAGTTCCAACAAATGAACATCAATAAGAAGCTTATAGTCCAACACCTAAAAGACAAGTTTGAATGATCAGTCTGTTTCGCATTTATAAAATTGGGCAGGGCATTTAAGCATTTCCATCTGCTTAACTTCAATAAAATTGAATTACAAAGATGATTAATTAATTACTATGATTAAAAAAGAATTACCCATGAAAAAAAAAAACAACTTAAAGAAAATGGCACATGGAATCCAGATGCAGCAGTTATCTATCTTTAATTGGTGACGGCAACGAGACGAAGTCTTTATACCATATATATAAATATATGTAGTTCTAATGCCCTGCTGGGAGCAATAATAAAACTATGAGGGAGGAAGGCTGGGGGCGATAGAAACAAAATAAATAAATAAAAAAAAACCTTAGCTCAGAAATATTACCCAACGGCAAAGTTGAAATCCAACAGAGGCAATATGCTACACTCAAAAAAATAAAAAAACAAAAGCAAAAGTCAATGAACTTAACTCACTCATTCACTCAATTGCTAGCTTGACTATCGTCTCAGTGGCCAATTTTTATTATTTTCACAAACTGTTTTTTTTTTTCAATTTTGAGTAAACGTTACTGCTGTTGTTGCTGCTGTTGGCTTTCAATTTAATTTCAGTTAAACGAAGCGTTGAATTGAAAGCAAGCTCAGTAGATCGACATACACTCGTGTCCATGTCCATGTCTATAATTTGCTAATCACATTTGGCAAATTATGTTGTAAGCCGCACAAATACAATTGTACAATAATAATAAAAAAAGGCAGGCAAACACCGCTTTAGGGGCAATCACCACAATGCCCCAAACGCACAGGTTGACAAAAAGTTGACAAATTTCCATGTCCAAATGATGCATGATGGGGTAAAAAATGAATGAAAAGAAAGTTGACAACTGACAACCGGCAACCAGAAACAGGCCCAAATGTAGACACTAAAAGATAGTGAAATTCATTCAGTGGAGTTGAAAAGATGGTGGATTTGTAATTGTAATGGTACGATTAACTGTCAGAAATAATACGGTTAAAAGTACTCCACCAACGCTTACACCAAAAAAAAAATTTACTTTTGTATTCTAGTACCAAAACGAGTAAGAGGATTAATAGGGTAACAAACATTTTGTGTCGAAAATGTATTAATTGAGTGTGGAATTCTAATGATGAGCGCAGCAAGCAACGAAATATAATATTATTTAAGGGACTGAGAACATTTTTTGGGGTAGAAATGAAATGAGTCAGTATTTAGAAAGAGTTGAGGTTCAATCTTACCACAGATTCCATCATTCAAAAGCGACAACTATTCGGTGTTAAGATCGATACGTAAAACGTTCCACATTTAAATTCGAAATGTGGACTTTAACATAGATACTGATACCCTTTAAAGAAGCGGAATTGAGTGGGACGTGACAAAAATTGTATGAATTTTTAGATTTGTAGAATGGAAGGAATTTGCAATCAAGACGAAAGATGGTTGTGCATCATTGTCATGCCTAGCCAGAATCGTTATGAGGCAAATTCCTGAAAACGTTTAAAAACTATGGAATGGTTGGTAGGTGATGGGGATATGGGCATGTCTTTATATACATACATATGTATAAACATAACTTGTCGTGCCGATTACCAATACAATTATTATACTCTTGACAAAAAAAACTTAGTTCTAAGTTTCAAGCAAAATGATGTTGAATGCAAATTAATAATGTTTTACATACAAGAAAAACATATCTTAAGCAGATATATAATACTACAACGTATTTACATACATACATATGTATGTATGTAGGTATAGAGTCAGTGGCATTTTTTGCGCAACAAAAGTTTATTAACATTTTGCCAGCAACAATAACCTCAAGAGTTTTAGCCTTATGTGTATTTGTGTAAACGTATCTGTGTGTTAAAGTACTTCAAAGTTGAATAATGATGACTATTCGCGTGAGGCAAAAAGTGAAAAGCAAGATTAACAAATGTGCAAATGTTTCTATGCCAAACCATATTCGGCCACGCCCATTGCCTATTGATATTTTTCTTCTTTGTTTATTTACATTATTTCTTTTCATAATGATATTGTGTTTTTTTTCTGTATTGCTTGCCGGCCGTAAATTACTAAAGTATCTCCATTGAGTTCTGATTGAGTTCTAGTTTTTATACTCTTTGGAAAAATGTGATTCGCCAAGAACAGATGACTATATATTATGGAAACTATGATTTAATCGGTTTTATGGCCGTTATAAAAATATAAATAAAATTTTAAATAATGTATAAGCCATATCTGATATCGCATAAAAATATAACCTCAGTAGAGGATTAACTTTCACTAAGATCTACTATGATGCAAATCCGGGTCCGGGTGGTTCCTTGACTTAACACAACACGTGCTATGTGCATAAATATAATTTATATTTTAACTGCTTGTGGTCAAATTAAAAGAAAAATAAATACCCTTTCTGACTGTGTATGCAGAGTAAATTGTTGTTGGCGGCTTAATAAGTAAACCAACTGTTGCCGCTTATCTGTACATTTGCATCTATGTATGTATGCATGCATGTATGAATGTGTGTATGTATATGTGTATGGGTGTATGTAGTTAACTACTTTACTATTTTTACAACAACTAGAAAAACCATACCCCATAACTTTAATCACAAACAATGGAAAATTTACAATATGGAAAGTTTGAGTTGAGCGCCAGTGATGGAAACGGCGAGGGAGTAGACAAGAAGGGGCAGAAGCGAAGTGGGGTTGTTGAGTTTGAATTTGAATTTCGTTGAAAGAGTGCGACGGTCTGATCCATACATCCGCACATTGGGTGCTAAAAGCGTTGCTCTCAAAGGTTTATACTAAAACAAAATAAAATAAAGAAGAAAAAACAGACAATAGCAGAACAATAGCCACAAAACTTGCTGCCACTGCGCTCTAATAATTATTATATTTTATATACATACATGTATATATATAATGTATATATATAATGTATACATACATATATAGTGCTTAATGGACATTGACTTTTGTTTCTGGTTTTTGCTGTTGACGTTTGCTAATACAACATTATGAAAATCTTTCTTCTCACCCTCCAACCGCCCCCTTTTTTTCATTTCGTATCTCGTTTGATTAATCGTTTACTAGTAGCTATCTTTTTATACCCTGTACCATGTTTGGGTAGATTATTATGGTCAATAAAGTGCGACTGAATTAGACCAATAAATCATCAGTTTGGTTTATATAATTAAACTTTATACTTGTGACATTGTTTACTTTGATCCAAAAAAAAAACAACTATATATGTATGTATATAGCTTTGTCATGTAAATTTTGTGATATGCTACAAATGGCGCAATATTTTAACTTCAATTTCTACGTCGTTGATTCAGATATTGCTCAAAATAGTCAAAGGTGTACGTGATATTGTATAATTTTTTTTTTTTTTTCAATTTATTGAAACTCGTATGACATACTACCATTTGCAAGGATATACAGATTTCGTTTTTAAATTGAAAGAAGATTTCAATTTTAATTTTCTCATTCGATAAGCCCACAAAAATTTAAACTTATTTGGATAAAAGTCTCTATACGTGTAAATAAATTAAAATGATTCAAACAACATAAAAATAAAATGAAAAAATTAGCAATAAGTATATCATTAATGCCTTTTCATTGCTACTATTGAAATTTATTTTTAAAAGTTTAAAAAAGAAAAGACGCCAATTGCAGATTGCAATCTGTGCGCAACGTGTTTTTCGTTTTTCTTCTTAAAAATAATTTATTTGCACGTATTTATGTATACATATATTTATAATTTTGGGGTTGCCAATGTTGCCTCGAGGTCATTTAAATTTAATATATTACATTTCGTTAAAAAAAAAAAATGAATAAAAAGAAAACACCAACAAAAGCAGTTAAAAATGCTAAAAGCAAAAGAAATCACAACTTTTTTTTTAGTTGTCTTTTGTTGATATTTGTAAAGTTTATCTAAGGGTATTTGTGTTTTGATTTCAAGTTTGACTTTGGCATTGTGTGATCAGATCACAGTCTTTCCCTTATACCACTAAAGACTTTTAGTTCAACTTATTATTATTTCAGCAGATTGCAGGCAATATCCTAAAACATCATTGAAACCAAATTTGGTACTTTATTAATAACAAAAGCTCAGAGTTTAGCATTTCTAACTCAGAATTAAAATTTGCAAGAGCATAAAAACTTCGTCACGGCTAACGTTGGTTGTCTAGTCCATCTTAATCTGGGCTAAATTTACATATCAAAAACTGATTTTTTTTTGTCAATTCTTTCTCAACAAACTTGACACTATAGCGACATATGCTTGTGTGCTTAATCAATGGAAATATCTTTTGAACTGTAAATGGTTTAGGGATTTGGTTTTGGACTCAACTTTTGCTGATGTCAGCAGTTTTATCCAATTCAACCAGTATCAATGTGCTCGAGTATTATTAAATTGGTAAGGCGAAAGAATATTATATATGTAATAATAAATGAAAAGTGAAAATTTTCTAGCTATAATATAATGTAGTATATGATATTGTTAATAGGAAAACTTTTTCCAATTATTGCAAAAATTATCAATATGTTTTATACATGTACATATGTACATATGTAGTTTGATAAGAATAATCGATCGGTAATCAGTTTTTGGAAGAAAATCTTTTTCTTTTTATTATTTTTAATAATAATATTAACTAAAATAATATATTCTTATTGTTGAGAGAAGGAGAGTTCGTTTACGATAACAGATAACTGAGAGATGTGCGATTGTTGTTGTACAAATTAACCAATTTTTACTGCAACCATGCATTTCCGATTACTTGGAAGGTCGCGAATAAAGGCCTAAACTTATTTATTTATTTATATCTGATTATTGGTTCAGATGATCGGTTAAACAATTTCTTGTTACTTAATTTTTAATATGATGATGTCTCTTTTCAAGAACGAGAAAGATTTCAGTATTATTGTTTATACTTACATATGTTCACACAGATGTAATTGTAATAGTAGAGGAACTGCAAGGGTTAATAAACTTCCGAGATCTTTGTTTAAACACATTGTTGAGCTGGTTGTATAGAAAGATGTATGTCTGTATCTACAGATCTGCGTGTATATTTAGTAATTCAATTTAAGAAAAGAATTACCAAAGTTGAATCGTATTTTTCACATATAAGATGTAATAATTAAAGTCTGTGGATTAACTAGAATATTTGCGAAATTAGATTAGATTTTTAGAAGCCATGGAAAAAGAACATTTTTTAGCTGCATTGCTGATAAGGGGAGGTATATATATTAATTAACAAATTTTTTGACAATTTACAGTTTAATTATTTACTTATCGAAATCTCCGAGTATTATTCCATCGACTTTGGCAGTGTATTGCTGATGATCTTTTGTTCATTTTGAAAAACCAAAAACCACTCACTGACAAACACCCCCTTCTCTCTCAATTGCATACACTGACTGGACTAACTAAATGACTGCTCTCCCAGATATGACGCTCGCTCTCCCAGATATGGAGCTCGTTCTCTGCTACAATATGACAAGCTCGCCAATTGGGAATCACTCTCTCTCTCTCTCTCTCTCTCTTTCTGTGTGTGCTAAAAGGGGGGCTGCTGGTGCCTGTTGTGTCTCTGTCTCTGTCAGTACGTGTGTTTAGCTTTGCGTGTGCACATTATCTATCTGTGGTGTCGGTCGAGGCTTACCGCTTTTTTCTTACCTAAAATATCGTCAATAATTTTGTACGCTACGCATGAATCTAATATATAATCTTCTTGTCGATTTGTGCCACGCTTTGTTGGTCTCTCTCTTTAATTGTTAGTTTCTATTTGAACACCTACAAACACATATAAACCAATATATATATATTTTCCTTGTTTCCATCCAAAATTCGCTAGAAAGCAGACAAAAAAAAATAACAAACAAAAAAAAACAAAACAAAAACATGAAATTGAAACACGGGCGCCGCAAATTTGATTAGCAGCTATCAAAAAAACGAAAATATAAGAAAAAAAAAACTGTTTTTGATGCGCTAGTGGCTGGCATTTAATCAGCAGTCTATATTTTGAAATGTTCTCAATAATTTATCACTAGTTCAATAATTTATTTGATATTTCCTAAAAATGGTAAGCGTGCAAGTACATTAATAACTTCCGCAAACTCTCTTATTATGGTCAAAACATTCAAAACTTGATTTCATTCAGCCAGATCTACATATGCTAATCAATTTTTGTAATGCCACAAGTAAAAATAATGCTTTGTAATAAATAATTAAGATATAACTAACTTGTGATGTGCTGACATTTCAATACCCTCGCAGTCATACCATTGTATGTATACCAAATATCAATATTGAAAATGAAAAAAAAAACTGACTAAACACATTATTCGGATGACTCTAATTTACCTAAAGCGGTTTAAGAAAATAAAACACCTGTCTTGTACTTAAATCAGAATAGACAAAACATGTGTATTTCAAACGGACTTTAAATATGCACATATATCAGCTACAATCGTCATTCCAAAACAAAAACCATATTTTTTGTATAGTTAATTTTTAATATATTTATTACTCTTTGTAAGAGTATAAAAAAGTATGTGGGTTGCGGCTCATCGAATACCAAGCACAATTGGATTCCATATACACATGGAATGAAACCAAACAGCTGAGCTGTGTTTTTACAGTTGGTTTGTGTTTTTTTTTTTTTTTATTATTTTTTTCCGAGTTTGGTTTTAAGTTTGGCCCGGGTGTGTTTGTTGAATGGACGGAGGGAGGGAAGGTGTCTGTTGATTAAGACGAGAAGGCGGCCGAACGACTTGGTTTCAATTTTGGTTGCGTGTCATTTGATTTCAAGGGTAACACACATTTTGATGCCTGATTGAGTTACAAAGAGTCATACAAACATGTTAAAATCAGCAAACCATAGTCTATACACCTACAAAATGATATAAAAGACCAGGTGAACTCTTAACTGTTATAGTTTATTAATAAAGTTATTTATTTTTAAACTTTTATCGTTTTGAGCAAACTTTTAAGTTGTATATTTTCTTTGTAAATTTAAAATTGAAAACCGCATATACCAGTTGGCTTAAAAAACATTTCCATCCAACTGTGCTGAAAACTTTTTAAAGTGAGGTACTCAAATTGCAGATACCCTGTAAGAAGTGCATTTCAGAAATTTTGGTTACTCAAACTTTTATAGATAGACAACAAAAGCAGTTTTTAACCTGTTACCAATATAATGTCATCGTTAATATGCCAATCCCTAGAAAGAATTTTTAAAAACGCTTGTGTTAAGTTCAGTTTTATTTCATTAGCTGTTTTTTTTTTAAGTTTTTAAAGTGAACTAAATGAGGGTATATAAACTTCGCCTCATCAAATTTCCATTTTGATTGTTAATTATGAATAAAGCACAAGTCTATCGACAATTATATCATCCATTTGCATGATGTGGTGATTCGCAATGGTTGGATACATACATATGTACATACAAACATACATACATACATGTATTCGGGTATACATATGTATATGTATGTGGTTCGTTGTTCATTTCCTTGGTTCGTTGGTTCGAGCAAAGGTCATGCTAAAGTCAATGCCAGTTCAGTACCGCCGTCCGACTAAGACTGTAACTTGCTAATTAAGGCTGCATTATTGTTTATAGTAGTGCCCATACATTCACTTACATACATATACTTATTGTACACATTTATCCATCCATACATTTTGGTTCCGGCTGATCGACATCGACAATATCAGAGATTAAAAGAATTTCGAACGTGCCCGAGCTAACTTGGCTCTTAACATTAAATACAATGTAAAATGATTTTTTATGGCCCATGTTTATTAAAGCCAGACGAAATTAAATATTTTCCAACATATAAAGTTTTTATATGGCCACCATAAAAATACAGGAAAAGTGTAGTTTAATATGTGAGCTAGTCTTATGTTCTTTTTCTTTAAATTTAAAAAGACTCATATTAAAGTAGTATCTAAAAATTGGCAAAATTATATCTTAAGAAAGAATATTTTTATTAACAATATTATTAACTTTATACACTAAACCAAAGATTTTACAGGGTATCCCGATATCGACTTGCTAACTATATGTTACAGATTTTTCGGATGATTGTAGTGAAGGTCAGCTACATTCCCCCCACACCCATACCATTTGTCCTCGTCGTACAATTTTCCTTAACATGTGTTATCCGTACTGCATTTCTCTTCATTTGCCTTCTAATTAAGTTCGAAGCGGCGGGTGGGTGAGGCCTTCAGATCTGTTTTGATAGTGTTTAGTTTAAGGAAACACAAAATTCCCGGTCTTCTGCACCCTCTGCTGCACGCAATCCGCCGTAAAAATCCATTCCAAGTCGTTACTGACCTTATAAAGGCATTTTTCATTCGTGACTCTATCCACCTTGTAGCCGTTTGGTTTCTAGAAGGATATACATACATATGTATATAGTATATACATTTACATAATCAATGCTTTTCACATTAAAGGAGTGAGTTAGGGCCAGAAATACAAAAAGAGATTAAAATGCGATTTGTTTGGAGCTTCGAAAATAAAAGAATTCCAATTTCACTTCACCAGAGATGAAAAGAAAGATAACTGATGGAAATGTTAGTGAATTGTATATGTATATAGATATATATGTATATATACGTATGTGTGCAGGTATATATACATATGACTCGCACATACAAACCTAAAATGGCTAGTAAATGGAAACTACCTCAATTTTATAGCTTTACCAATGCTCTTGAATTGCAATTAAATTCGTATTTTAATATTTTCATCAAGACTTATGTGTATCTATGTATTTTTTTACTATACTTATAATTATATTTAAATGTTACAATTAAGTGGGCTAAACGGCTGTCGCCAATAATTTTGAAACGTTAACGTTTTTAACGTTGTGTAAAAAATTGTTAAAAATTAACAGTTTTGATTATATATATTTGTCAGTATTGTACTTAAAAATTTAAACTTACTACCTAAAATTTATTTCAAACCAATTCTCAACTTATATCGATTATATTTAAATTAAAAAAGATACTATAGACTCTATAGTATAGAGTGTGTGCTAATTGGTTCTCGAATAATGTGTGTAGTTATTTTTCCCTCAGCAACACTAGGAACTTATTTCCTTTCATGTGATATATAAATAATAAATAACTATTTATTTTCACATTAAAATCGGCTAAACTTCAAAATAAATGCAAATTTATACAATTTGCATGAGCCATGGTCATTTTCTACATTATGTTGTCTGGCCTGCAATTTAAGTTAGTGCCTAAAATCCTCTTTGCCAATTTTGCTAACTCATGACGGGATCGTCGAACCTCTCTTTAAATTGCATTTTTCTATAAATACCAACCATTATGATGATTATAATTATGCTTACATATGTTTATGTATGTATCTTTTGATACCATGTAAGCCGCAGGAGAAAAAGGTATATCAAATTTGTTGCCAGCATATAAATATATAATAAATATTTATCTAACCCAACTATCATTCCGATCTTGGACACAATAAAAATTAGAGTCATGACACGGTTAGAATGCAAGTGGCCCCCATCTTAATGCAGGGTATCTCTTTATTGGATCTTACATGGTTGACTCTTTATGCATTTATCTATCTTTCTCCATCTCTTACCCTGCCCTCCACTCGAGATTGTCTAGTTTTTAACTGGTTTTTTTTTTTATTATTATTTTGATTGAGGTAGTAGACTGTGTTAGCCATTGGTATTCAGTGCACGTTACATTAGTTGTCGTTGACGTTATCGTAGTCATTCAACTGTCTTTAAAATGATAAACTCCTTTATGGATTCTCTATCCCTCATATATTTTTACAACTGTGAGGACGGGGAGAAAGAAAGGGGAAATTGAATAATAGATCTTAGAATAGAGAAGCGTGCTCTTGTCTCTAGTCAGTTTTTTATATACATATATTAATTGTACGCTATGGCTTCCCACACTTCCTTTCGATTATTTTCAATTTCTATTGTGTCAGTCACAAGTTTTATTTTTGGTTTTGTTCCGTAATCGACAACATTATGTCGTCGTCGGCAACTTGTTGCTGATGCCCATATTTGGCAACAAAATTCAAATGATCTTTTGATTTTATCGATCGTTTTATAACTTACATTCTTACCTACATAGATATATACACGCTTACTTACATACAGATCTGGTGCCAATGCATTACTCATCATTAATTTGTTTAAATAATACATGTATGTATAATATAACGATTATACATCTACATATGTATGTATGTACATATGTATGATTGTATAAAAAAAATATTTTGTTTACGATTTTACAAGTATACTATTAAATATTTTCTGAATTGTGTTTTGTTAATGTTTGAATTTGAATTTAAACAAATTGAAGTGAAATAATCATTTATTTTTATACATTTTATCCTTTTATTTATTTATTACATATTATAAATTCGATAGCTACTACACTAAGTCCTTTTTTCTTCTTAATTTACATATTTGCAAGATGAGTCATATAGATTTTCAAAATTTAGACCAGATTGTACATTACTGGCAGCCAAATAGACATATCTAGAACATCTTGATTGCTTATGTTGAATAAAAATATATTGTAATATACTGTTTAAAAAAATTATAAATTAATTTTGCCAATTCTTTAACTTGGGGTCGAAACGTAACCTAACTTCCCAACTAATGGAAATTCTCACCGACACTAAATTCTATTCAAGTTATATGTAGTAATTTGATTTCAAGGGTATATTAATTGCATTTTATATTTATTGTTTTAATATTGTATACATATGTGAGTTGGCAGTCGGCATTCGGCAATAAATTTCTGTGCAAACAGAGACGCCTTTTTAAGGTTGTTGTCTTGGCTTTTAGGTGACAAACTTACCGCCGCCACTCCTCAACATATTTCCATTTCCCCCATATTATATTTCAAACAAAGCGCTAAACAATTTACCATTTGCAATGCACTTGCCGCTACTGTTGTTTTTGTTGCTGCTATTTCCGAGATAACAAATTGAAATTCTATATGTTTATTTTGCTGTTCTCTGCCGCTGCTGTTGAACAAAAGGAAGCGTCGTCAAATGAGAAGGGTCAAGCGAGAATGCTGACTGAGCTGTACTGTATGTTTGCGGTTTATGGATAGGTGGTTGAGTGGTTGGGTGGCTAGGTGG
This sequence comes from Drosophila emarginata, assembly GCA_037075365.1. Classification (NCBI taxonomy): domain Eukaryota; kingdom Metazoa; phylum Arthropoda; class Insecta; order Diptera; family Drosophilidae; genus Drosophila; species Drosophila emarginata. Next base: position 8,365,876 of record JBAMCD010000296.1, read on the forward strand.
TTGGGTGGCTAGACAGTAGTTCAATGGTGCAATTGTCTAATGATTGGGATGAGTAGCAGTTGGCGTGAATGGTTGAGTTTACGTCAGCTGGCCGCTAGCCATTTGGTTAATTTAAAATACAATTTCATTAAATAATTGAAAATGATCTTATTGTTTAACTTGCTATCTTACAATTTACTTCCTTGTACCCATGAGTTTGAAAGGGTTTATTAACGTCGCTTATTAGTACTCGATTGCTAATTAATACAAAGAAAAATGTGTTGTAAATTTAATAATTAAAGAAATGTAATGTATTTCAGTAATTTCAGTAATAAATTTAACATTATTGCGTTGTAACTTAATATAGGGTACCGCAAAGTCGGCGTCATAATTATTATATATTAAATTCTCAAAAACCAACATATCTTTCTGTTTAAATGGATATATATTGAACAACCTTTTTGTAGATATACTCTCAATTAATTTGTATGATGATAAATTTATTTTATAATCCCTAACAGAGAAGTGTGTGTGTGTGTAATTTGTGAATGATATAAAAAGTTTAAGCTTTATTACTTCAATCTGTTGTTGTTTTTCTTCTTGGGGATGAGTCAACTTAAATTTAAAATAATTGCCTGGGAAAACAAGCGTACATATGTATTTATGTATGTATGTATTTATAAGAAAATTATTACAAATTATATTCATTAAGGGGGGAAAAAAATATAAACAACAAAAATGCATTAAATAATTGCATACTCAAATAATTCATGCATGTAATAATAATTAATATTTTTTTTACTTATTTTTTTTTTTACAGTCAAATTGTGCAACAGGAACAACAACAACTACAACAGCAGCAACAACAAAACTGGCAAAAAGGCAACCAATTGGCACAATTGCCAATAAATCAGCAAAGTTGAGGCTGTGTGAACTTTGCCAAACCACAACCAATAGAAAAAAAAGAAGGCAAGAATGAAACAACAGAAACAGAAACTAACAAAACAACAACAAACAAACTAAACAAAAAGGGAAAACGATAAACGATCTACGAAACAGAACGAAACGGAACGGAACGGTATGGGAACAGAGGCAGTACATCATTAGCAGGAAGGAGTCAAGACTCTTTGGTATAGATTTCGCTTATCTATTTTAGTCAGACACTGTGCAGGCAGAGCAATCGACTGGCAATAACGGAAGAGCGGGGGAAGAGTGCGGTAACAGCAAGTGGCGGCCATGTAGGAGGCAGCCCTAGTCCAAAGCAGACGATCGAAAACCAAAGTCTACTTCGACCAAGTGCCCACTTGTGACAGTCACTTGGTATTCAACCATCGAAGCAGAACCAGAGGCGGACGCAGACGACCGGAAAAGTGTCGAGTCGATGAGTTGAGGCTCTGGTTATAGAGACTTGGTGCTTCCCACCTTTCCCTTAGCCAGACTGTATTGTATACAATGGACGCCTCACCCACTTCCCCAGCATCGGCGGCTCCTGCGTCATATACAGGCAGGTCATTGGACCAGCAGGTAGATACCGTCTCGCCCAACCACTCGAACTACTCGAATCTCACCAATACCAGTAACAGCAGTGACGGTAGCAGCAACACGAGCACAAATTCTAGTAGTGCCAGCAGTCCGGCTAGCTCCTCGGTGTCATCGATTCCTCAGTATAGTGAGGATATTCGAACAACTGCTGCAGTGCATCAAAGACAGCAGAGTGGATCGGGCTCCGGCTCGGGTTCCACGAAAACCTGTGAATTGGATGTCGGCGAAGAGGAGCGAGACACCTTTTCCCCTATAGCCAGTCCAAGTGGTATTGGCCATCGAACACAAGTATCAGGTGCGGCTTCTTCAAATGCTTTAGCGTCTGGCAATGAAAGTGTGGACAATAAGGCCTACGAATATGAGGATGGTTTGGGCAGTAGCAACAGAATGCAGCAACAGCCGCCACCCTCAAAGGAGGAGAAGCAACGACAGAATGAGGAGATAGTTTGCATGGAGACCTCCACAGTGTCTACAGAGACAGGTTCCTGGGAGTCGGTATATCCGGGAGCGACTGTGGAGGCATTACCATCGGGAGTAAAGAGTATTGGAACAGCATTGGAGGTTATTCCAAATGTAGGCAAACAGGATCATTCAATTCTCTTCAAGGGGATTAGTGACAAAACTCTTTTGCGTGACTTGGAAAATCGAGATCAGCCACTGTCTACATCTGGAACAAGCGCGTGCTTTATAGATGCATCTTCATTGCGCGACGAGGATGAGGTGTTGTCATTTCCTAGTCTAGAGGGACATGGACCAGAAGACGCAAACGAAATTCCAGCGGTGGGACCATCATCAGAACCACCTCCAGAAGAGGAGGCAGCAGGTGAAGAAGCATCGCCTACCCAACAATTGGAACAATTTCACAAGGCTTTCGCCAAGTGCAAAGGTGTGACGCAGGAACGTCAAGGAAATACTGAATGCCTTGCCGATGCCGACTCCTCTTCCGAGCATGAGCAAGAGCGTCGCCCAGCTCCAATGGCTGTGCCCTATAGCTTCCAACATAATGCTCAGCACTTTAGTGTGCATCCCTTAGGCAGTAGTCCCAAATTTGCCAGCCATCATAATCAACAGCATGGACAACCTGATCTCAGCTATACCACCGACTATTCCTCTAGCAGCCCGGCCCCCAGTTTGGTATGGTCAGAGCAAAGTCAGGGCAGGCATGCGCATGCCCTTTCATCCGCTTCGGCATCTACACCCCATAATTCCATGGTGCATATTGAGCACACTTCGGTGAGCAATAACAGCTCCATTCACAGAGATTACATTTTATCCTCATCACTGTCCCATCATCGTGATTCTGGTGCTTATTGTAGTGATGCCACAGATTCGCCCTTGCCTCTGCCCCGGACACCTAAGAGGTCGTCCAAATTTGATGAGGCCAATCCCATTGTGTCAGGTGGGGCCTCCATTGAGGATTTTCAGCAGAAGCAATGCGAAAGTCCAAGCATAAAAAGACGCACGGACACCTGCCCCATAGTCTCGGGTGGGTTTGTGTCCCTAGACTTTGCCCAAACGCGTCCCTTGCAGGATGATGACGAAGATCAGCATCACTACGATGACGAGGATGCGGAATTAGCTGGCGTAGAAATGAGAGTAAAGTCCCATCAACAGCTTCAATTGAGGAAACAAGCACCCGGCATAGCTTCCTGGGTGGTGGACATGAGCGATTGCCGCCCCGAAAGACGACGCAGCACCAGTAGCACTACATCCAGTTTTCGAGAACGTTCCGATTCAAACAGTTCGCACAAAAGTGGCTGTGGCTTCTATGTGTCACTAGATTCCATGGACCGAAAGCCCAACGAGCAGCCTCCACCCGTGACTGCAGCACCCCGAGAAATAGTTAATCCATCACAGCTAAGCAAGTCCTATACAGCTCCCAAGTCGGCTGGCTTCTTCATAAATCTATCCCAGAGTGAGGAAGAGCAATCCAAGATAGCAGTGATCGACAAAAAGGATGAGAAACCGCTAGAGCAAAAGAATATTTTTAGCATGTTCATTGACATTGGTGACCCCAAATCAGCACGTATCAATGGACGCAAAGAGCCCTTTAGTTTGGCTCAACGTTTGTCGAGCTCTTTAAGTACTGCTGCCTCGCCAAGACGCGCTGATGATGTAATGAAATCCAGTGCCAGCTCAACGGAGACTCTAATGGCAAAGAGTGCCACACAAAAGGATGTGAGGGAAGGCGTACAGAGCAGTGGAGGCGAAAGCAAATCTTTGGACTATAAATACAATGTGGAACCACCGTTAACGGTGGCTGCATTGCGTAACATCTCGCAGCACCATCGACAACAAAATGAACCCAATAAACGTCACAGTTGGGGCAGTAATGGCAATCCAGTGTCATTGGAAGGTCCTAAAAATGATTGCAAGCGTTCAATTAGCTTGACGGCAAACGGAGCAGTCAATGGAGAATCAGCCAATGGATTAATGAGCATCATTGACAAACTACCAATTATATCCAAAGCATCGTCTTTCTCGATTGATAGTTCGATTTCTCCTTATGATGAATATAGTGGCGGATCCAATGCAGCTCTCAGCAGTTGCTCTGATGAAGAACAACAGCAGGCGGCCCATTTCAAAAAGAGACGACGTGATGTCCAATTGAATGAGACCTATGATAAAAGCAGCAGCATGGCCTCCGTTCCCGAAGGTATTCTGTCCAAGGATGCGTCACCGGCATCCAATACGGACACCGATGATCTCACCTTTCAGCAGGACGAACAATTGGCCCAACAGCAGGCAGAGATCCAACAGCCTTCTCTTCAGTTAAGCAGCAGTTCTAACCGCATGGAAACAATTATCGAGACCAAAGAGACATGGTCACCCAAGAAGCAGCAAGTACCGATAACTAATGGTCATACCATGGAGACGCTCCACGCCACAATTGAAAAGCAGAAACAGCTGCTCGAAACGGTCATTGAGAATGCCGAGCAACAGCCTTCCAGTTTTGTAAAACTATCCGACATGGACAAACCAATAGCCAAGCATGATCTTCAATCGCCAGATTCTATGAGCAAAAGTGTTGGTGGAAGTGGTAATAACCAGCGTAGCTCTCAGTTGGGTCAACGTTTTTATAGAGACGAGAATAGGCCTCGGCCTCTTTCCTGGGCCATGACTCGATCCACGGGAAATAGTTTCCAAAACTTTACAAACTCGGTGGATAACCTGCGCAGTTTGTCACGTCTCTTTCCCAATTTCACCAAAGAGTTTTCTAACTCGCTTCCAAATGATATGGCTTTAGAACAACAGCACCAGCAAGTGGACTACATCCAAACCGATCTTAGTGCAGATTCCAGTTTGGCCTCAAGTTTCAGTAGGTCCGGCATGGATGAGTCTTCGATCAGTTGTCGTCAGCCTCGGCGTCTTGGTGAAGATCTGCTCAAGATGTTTTTGCAAGAAATTGCCACCGATATGCTAGTTGAAGTGCATGGTCGTCGCATTCGTGCCCACAAATGTATTCTTCGTTCGCGTTGCCAGTACTTTGCCGCCATGTTAGCGGGTCATGGGGCCCAAAGCGTCGTGTCCTTGCAGGGGTACTCATATGCGGCAGTTCATTTCGCCTTGTGTCACATATATTCGGGTGCTTCCCATCCGCCGGATGGCATTAGTCTCATGGAATTGGCTGCGCTAGCTGATCTTCTCGGTCTCGAGGGTCTCAAGGAGGTTACTTCGCATGCCCTTAAAACAAATTACTGCCACAACTTTCACAAGCCATGTTCGGGCTGCATCGATGGAATCTTGCAAGTATTGCCAGTGGCCCTAAATCATGCTTTAGATGATCTCTATAGGAAATGTCTACGTTGGACATGTCGCCATTATCTCAAGGTGTGGCCAACTCGACAATTTGCTCAGCTGCCACCTGATATTCTTGGAAGGTGTCGTCAACAAATTGTGGCTTATTTGGTAAGCTCCGATAGCTGATATATCCGATTTTGTAATACTTATCCTTGTTATTTTGTAGACATCGGAAACAGTGCTGGACACAGTGCTCGATTGCGATCATCTTTTGGCTCAGTTGTCGGCTTATCGCTGGGGTCATGTGTGCGAGCAATTGGTGCGGGACATTCTTGATGCCGCATACGCATATGTGGGTGATCACTTTGCCAGTCTTATTGCCAGCGATGCCTTTCTTTCGCTCGGCCATGACCGCAGTCGTCATATACCGCGTCTAGAGACCATTCTTTTGCAAACAGCTTCAGCTTTGACTGCAGAGCAAGCATGCCGTAGCTACCAACGGGTTACCCGATTGAATACTGTTCTACAAGCCAAGCTCATTCAGATGCCGGTTAATTTGGGTGAGCTGTCTAAAGAATTGCAGGGCCTGCAGGAGGAACAATTGGACTGGAAGCCCGAATATATACGTTTGGTTAGCGCCCTTGTCTATGCCGTGGAACAGTGTCTAATTAGGCAATGTTCGCGGGCCATGCGTGTGACTGCCTGGCAACGAATGGACTTGGAACTACGTAAAAAGATTCAAAATTTGGCCAGGCTCACAGAACCACTCGATCTCAAACGAAACAGCGGCAAGCCAGTCGGAAAGGCCTTCTCATTTGGCGGCAGCACTAGAAGTCAAGAATTGGTACAAATTAAGTTAGCCATACAGGCTCAATCGAAAAAGGCCCAAGCTCAGGAAACGCAAATGTATAAAGCTACCCAGACCCAGCATGAAGTGTCCAATCATGTACAGACGACCGAGCGTGGTGTGCAAGCGCAGGCCAATCATGACTTGAAAGAAGGCAGCAGTAAGTGAATAACTTTCTTTAAGTCAATCTTAGATAATTATAAATTATTCTTTTAGGCAAGTTGTATAAGTCAAATTCTCGCGCTTATGTTCCTCAGCGTGCCAGCTCCCAAGTGGCCTCTGAACGGCATAGCCTTAACTTGCATCGGCGTAGTCAGTCCGAGGCACCACCAATCATACAGAGGAAACCTGCTGCTGCTGCAGTAGTAGATACCAAGACAGCCCAGGTTAAATCAACTTCTGTAACAACGGCTCGAGTTGGAGAAGTTCGTGCCCGATACTTGGAGCCGCGTAAACCAAGGGCACCCATTGCAAATGGACATGGCTTAGGGCCAGTACGTAGTGCCACCAGCTCCAGTATACCAGCCACAAATAGTGGAAGAAAGCCTCAGGCTAAAAATTTGCACATCTCCTCCAGCGATAGCTCAAGGAATTCCAGTCCAGCGGCAGCTAGACGATTGCATAATGGCACTGCTAACCGTCTGGGTAATAAATCTAGCAATCTCTCCATGGATAGTCTCTCTCAATCGCAGTCCCCAACAAGACGAGCAAAGAGCAGCTCACGGTCTACAAATGTTAAATACTCATCCGACATGAATGTAGACTCGTTGGCAGAGAGCATGAAGAGTTCGGTCATTACCAATAAAACGATCTCACACGAATCCCTATCGGGTAACACGAAAGTGGCACATGTCCAGCATATCAATGGTCACCACCAACAGCAAAATGGAGTAGCTATGATTGGAAAAGTGAAGCCAACTCAGCGCACCTCAACGGTGGCCCATAGGTCGACTCGTCAGCTGAAACAACAACACAATGCGGCTACAAATGCATCAAATGGATCCAGTCCAAGTTCGGTGCACACAACTAAATCAACTACTAGTCGCCTCTCCTCGGTAAGCAGTACGTTGTCGACACGCGAGCTGTTTAAACAGCGTTCAATTTCGGTGCCAGCAGGAGGAACTGATGCTCAAAGTGGCAATAAGGGACGCCATAGCTTCCTTTCAGCAAAGTCACGTGAGATCTTGGCCAAGCGGGCGGAGAAAAATAAACTCCAGCAGCAACAGCAGCAGGTGGCAGTAGCCGGTAATAACATTTCTGGCGATGATCGTGGATCACATAATCTGCGCGCTTCTACAGGCCCTCTACGATCTTCCTCACATTCCGCTGTCACCACCATATTGCAGCAACATAATTTGCGGAATAGCTTGCCATCTAATATACCCACGCGGCGACCGAATACCCTGCAATTGAAAAAGACCACCGCAAATGGGGGAGGAGGAAAACTAGTAGGAGATTCCACAAATGGCATCAATGGTGGTCCATATAGATCAGCCCAAGCGGTCAAACAAAAGCTAGATCAACTAGTTAATGTCCAAATAGGAACAGGCGCCCCTACCATACAGCGAGTGGAATCCAAATTGGAGCGATCGAGTACATTTTGCAAGGATAGCGCCGATTTAGACATAAGTGAACTGCAGATTGTCGAGTAAATGGCAAACGTGGTGAGTGGTGAATGGAAAATATTTGGAAGACAATTTTTCATTGGCTCCGATATGCTGTCTATTATTGCAGGTTGTATATAATATGGCCTATGATAACCAACCCAACCTAACCCAATACAAACCGAATACGTCCCAATATGGCAACACTAGTCAATAAAGGAAAATCAAATAAATAATAAACTGAAAAAGAACAAAAAGGAATCCAAAACGCCCACTAACTATATATACTTACATACAATATAATATACATATATATATATATATATATGAAGAAGTTATTCCCAAAATATAATTATTATAATGAGTCTAGAATCTACATATATACCTACAAAAATATTGTACAAGCAAAGCGAAGCAATGTCAAACAAAGTGGAAGTGGAAAACGAATGATACGAAAAAAACTTTAAGTGATATTATTTAGCGTGCGCTTTATGTTTATGTTTAATGCTAATCCTGTGTCTACATACTTACATACATGCAACAAGTGCTTATAATCCAAATAGTTTACTCAAAGTATATACATATACAAACCTAAACCTACATATGCATATATATGAATGAGCAACTATGTATGCCAGCAGAGAACCAAAATGTAAATAGACAGGTAGCTTAACTGTGTGTATAATATGCACGTCACTGTTCGGGATTCGGATTTGTAATTCAATGAGAAACACTTCGCATTATATAAAATAGTTAAGTTGAAAATTGTTCTAGATAAAAACAAAAGAAAAACAACAACCAAACAAAAACAGTTCATATGGTTTTGATGAAATACTTTTAAAATATTATAATATATCCAAAAATTCTTTGAAAATCGGACAAAATAAAAAAGAAAATCGGAATTGAGAAGACACCCGATGACCTAATACTAATTATTATGCTTTACGCGCTTAGCCAGCTGCATTTAATTAATGAAAAGCTAAAATGTCAAAAAATATTTAGTCTTCTCTATCTTCCCTTCCCTCTGCTTCCACTGTTGATTATGAAAAAAGAAAGAAACAAATTAGCGCCTTTTATTATACGAATACGTGTTTTTTTTTCCCCTCTCTATCAACATTTTTTCATTATATCTATGGCTTATTACTTCAACGAAAACGTTGCTTTGTTTTTATTATTATCATAATATTTTTTTTTAAATATTATTTTATAAATATTATTTATATCTTTTAGTTATTTGATATTTTATATAATACAAAAAAATAAGGAAACAAAATTATATGAAACAATTTTGTAAGCCACCAAACGGCATTGATAATTATGAAGAATTATGCAGTGCAAGAGCATTAATAAATGTGTGTATTTATTAAAAGTTATGTGGCCGCCCGTTTCAATGAGTTCTGTGTTTTTTCGCTGATGTGTGTGTGAGTTTGGTGATTTTTCCCCCAATTAAAATCTACTCTTAGGCATGGTTTGTGTGGTCATATGTGGTTGGATTTTTTAAGGATAAGGCCCATTCATTGAATACATTCCGACAGTGGATAACGACGCATTCATTGCTGCAGTACTCATCTTCCCAGTCAGGATTGATGATAGCTGGTTTATTGCATTGCTCACGAGTGCATTTAGTGACACTTGCTGCTTCTGAGAGCAATGGAATCTGTTCTGTAGGCTGTGGAGGAGGGCTAATGATTGGCAACTGTTGTTGCTGCTGTTGTTGTTCTTGATGTTGTTGGTGCTGCGACTGGTCCCCGCTAACAATCACTGATTCAGCAGTCACTGAAGCTGACGTCGGTGCCTCTGTCGAGGCCATTGCTGTAGTGTTCTCTTGCTTGCTCGTTTCGGTTAGATGCTGTTGGTAGTCGCGCATGAGGCGCATATATTCTCGCTTCTCCAGCTCATGCCTCTGATTATATATGGACTTTTGGGACACATCCAGAGCATCCCACATGTTTTGAGCAATAACTGAGATTTCTTCCAATGAGCTGGTAGGATTCTGTTGCTTGATGGCTGTCACAGTATCACGGAAGAATAGTGCAAACGGGGCGATTGGTTTGGATGGAGACTGTATAATAGTACCCGAGACTCCCGAATCTGTGGGCAGATGTGGCAATATCTGCTGTAGCTGGGACGCCTGCTGCTGCTGAGTCATCATCGTTTGCTGTTGCCCACTATTATATGTGTCATAGTCCATTTCATCGCCATCATTTAACGTGGAATGATCCAGGCTAAGCATTCTTCGCGACTACAATGAAAAACAAACAAAGGGACAGTAGGGGACTTTTGATTAGTACAGCTTTTTATTTTTGCCTAACAAATCAACTTATGCTCACTAGTAACTTCTTCATCTGGACAACAACTAAAAGCGATATTATTATAAATCAAATCACAGAATAAGCAACTAAACTAATTTGCTCAGTGGGCGCCGCCAAGCGCAGCTACATGTGCTCTGCACCCATAAGGGGGAGAGATGCAGAGGCATATGTGGTAACGACAACGACGTTGCGTCGACCCGTCGTATGTATGTATGTACAAAATGTATATAAGTATGCCTTTATGTATGCGTGTTGTTTGTGATAAGCGACTAACGCGTTGGCTCTGCTTTTGTATTTGTATCGATAACCCCTACTATGCCGCCTCTCTAGATGAAGCTTGGAGCCATATTTAGGCTTCTCGGGGTATGCTTGTGTGTGTGTGTGTTTGTTTGTACGTCCAGCTGGGCAAGAAAATAAAAACAGCTTATGGTAATGATGATGAGCACTGGGGATTTTGATTCCAATCAGCTCTGGCTCGTGCTCATTAAAAAAACATTATGAACATCGATGCTCCGATTTTGCCAATTAATCCAAGTGCTCAACTGTAAAAATTGTCCCCATAGCAGATTCAACCACCACCAGTTTGCAGATTTAAAGCTTCTGTAGATTTCACTCCAGCGGTGGACTTACAGCTTGGTTTGTCGGCAGTGATTCCGATGCCATTTCATTCATCTCGAACACTTCGTCCCCGAATGAGGGAGTGTGAAATTGATCCATTATCAGCTTTTACAAATTTTTTAACAATTGTCAAGTTTTATTTAATTTTTTTGGCGTCTGTTATTATTGAGTATTCGATTAAAATATAATAGAGAGTACACTTATGAGGGATGAAATAGTATGACCAGCTGCAGTTAGCGGCAAAAAACAAAGTGTGGGGTTTTAGAGCACTGTTTGGCTGGGAAATCCCTATAAAAAACATTGTTTTGCATTTATCAACACCGGAAAAGTTTAAATTTAGCTTCCTTTAAATCGGTAAATTGAAGGTAATCGCTAAACAAAATAAATCAAACAGAAGTCGTGGATGTTTATGTTTTGACACTTATCACTCAATATAAAGAAATAAAAGCGGGGATCCTAATCAGCACTGACCATGTATATTTTTAACAAAAACTTTTTTTCAGTCGTGGCAAAAATACTTCGAAGATATTTTGTTAGATAGCAGGGATGAACAAAATCGCGTTAAAGCATATCTTGGAACTATTAGTGATCTTATTAAGCCCGAGGAAGACAGAAAACAAAATTTAGCTGCCGCAACAGAAACTTCAAAAGCTATATCACAAGATAATGTGAACCAATCGAATTTATAGTGATGGTGCCTAATACACAAAGATTTTACCCCTTACTTCTAATGAATAGAAAGATGATTGAAAATGATTGAAAATTCTTGCAAAATTGCGAAAGGTAAAGAGTGAGCCAATAAAAATTAAACACAGTAAAATCGGAAGTCTATTTAAGGCTGACACTTCATTTAACAAATTTAAACCGGATAGAAATACACGGAAACAAACGGAATTAAGCTTTTGTTTTAATAAAAACATCACTGATGCCAGATAATTATGTCCAATACCATAGAAAATTAAAATATTCTTAAATGAAAAGTAAAACTAACTGTACCCCAGTAGCCTATGTGTATTAATTAAAACGAAAAAGTAGAATTTTTCATTGGCTTTAAAACACACAACAATTTAACTTCCAGAATACATTTTTCTAAACCCAAACTCCGTCTAAATTCGAAATTTACTGTAGTTCAGTAATAAATCTGTACAATAAACTTCTTGGATAGTTTGCCATGAACCAGGGCCGCGCTAAGAATCTCATGTTGGTCGTTAATATCTCGAAAAATGATGTTGCTCCCAGTTTTCTTAGGGAGTGTGCACGTCAGCGTCGGAGGCTGCAAACGTCTAGCTGCCTCCACAAGAGTAGCGGCGATAGTACCAAAGACACGGAGAGTTTTGCCAATGGCAGCAGCGCGGCCTACATAGAGGGTCTGTACACAAAATGGTCTAAAAATCCTAGATCAGTTGATTCAGTAAGTTGGGTGATTCAAAAATGTCTAGATTAAAACAGTAAGCTAATTTTTATGCAGTCTTGGGATGCCTATTTTAGCGGCAAGCCTCGAAGTATATCCACCACACCGCTATTGTACAAGAAATCCATACGGGATGGCTCAGGTTTGACAGCGCCACCACCACGCCATATTTCATCTAAAAACCCAAATGCGGCGGAAGCTGCACCACCAACAGCGGGTGCACCGGCAGCCGACTGGAAATACATTGATGACCACCTTACGGTGCAGGCTATTATTAGAGCGTATCAGGTGCGCGGACATTTAGCTGCGGATCTAGATCCTTTAGGTATTGTCGGGCTACCGGGCATCACCTCGGTAGACGGCAAAAAACGACAAGCTGCACAAGCGGTGCTGCGCCAACACTATTCCTATGTATTCAGTAAGCGTAGATATCTTTATTATTTTCTGTAATTCTAAAGTTTCCGTTTTCTTAGATGATCTAAATGCCACTTTTAAGTTGCCGTCTTCTACCATGATTGGCGGAGATGAGCAGTTTTTGCCCTTAAAGTATGTAACTCTTAAAAAATATAATGTGATATACTAAGGGTTCCTCTCCCAATCACCGTAGAGAAATTTTAGATCGATTGGAGCGTGTGTATTGTGGCCATATTGGTGTGGAGTATATGCAAATTACTTCTTTGACTAAAACCAATTGGATACGCGAACGATTTGAGAAGCCAGGAGCTATATTGTTTAGTCCCGATGAGAAGAGGCTCATTTTAGAACGACTTACACGTTCCACTGGGTTTGAAAATTTTCTGGCCAAAAAGTTTACATCAGAGAAGCGTTTTGGTTTAGAGGGATGCGACATTATGATACCCATAATGAAAGAGATTATAGATCGATCTACCAAATTGGGCGTTGAGTCCATATATATAGGTCAGTTCTAAAGACTTATTGTGGTTTTGCGCATTAATGTTCGTTTTGTAGGTATGGCGCATCGTGGTCGTCTAAATGTCTTGGCCAATATCTGTCGCAAGCCCATTGCCGATATTCTGTCCCAATTCCATGGCCTCAAGGCCACTGATTCCGGATCTGGAGATGTAAAATATCATCTTGGTCTATTCACGGAGCGTTTAAATCGGGTCACAAATAAGAATGTGCGCATCACTGTTGTCGCGAATCCATCACATTTGGAGTATGTGAACCCCGTAGTACTGGGCAAGGCACGTGCTGAAATGTATCAGCGTGGCGATAGTTACGGTAGTAAGGTCCTGCCTATTATTATACACGGTGACGCTTCTTTCTGTGGCCAGGGTGTGGTATACGAGTCAATGCATTTATCAGATCTACCATGTTACACTACTTATGGCACCATTCATATAGTGTCAAATAATCAGGTTGGCTTCACCACGGATCCTAGATTCTCGCGCTCCTCACGGTATTGTACTGATGTGGCACGTGTTGTCAATGCCCCAATCTTTCATGTAAATGCTGATGATCCAGAGGCCAGCATTCACTGCGCTCGCGTTTCAACGGATTATCGAGCTGAGTTCCACAAAGACGTCGTTATTGACATTGTAGGCTATCGTCGTAATGGTCACAATGAAGCTGACGAACCCATGTTCACACAGCCTCTCATGTATCAGCGTATACGTAATCTTAAGCCCTGTATGCAAAAGTACGCTGAGAAGCTTATCAAGGAGGGTGTCATTCAGGAGAAGGATTACAAAGAAATGATTAGCAAATACGAGAAAATATGTGACACTGCATTTATCGAGTCAAAAAAGGTGAAAACTATAAAGGTTTGTTTGCTTCTATTAGGATGGAATGTTTCTTTCAAAATTGATCCATCATATTGCAGCATTCCACGTGGATTGACTCACCATGGACTGGCTTTTTTGAAGGACGAGATCGTTTAAAGGTCAATCCCACTGGCGTTAGCATGAAGACGCTTAAAAATATAGGCGAGATCTTTTCCAACCCGCCACCTGCCGAACACAAATTTGAAGTGCACAAGTGAGTTTTAGGCAAACCGTGTAAAAACCAAATGATTTAATTTCCATTCTATTTGTAGAGGGATCTTACGAATATTGGCTTTGCGCAAGCAAATGGTCAAATCAAGAAATGCTGACTGGTCCCTGGGCGAAGCATTTGCAATTGGCTCATTGCTAAAGGACGGCATCCATGTGCGTCTCTCTGGTCAGGATGTGGAGCGGGGAACCTTCTCACATCGACACCATGTTTTCCACCATCAAAGTCAGGACAAAGCGCGCTATAACTCCATTGAGCATCTCTATCCTGATCAGTCACCTTACACCGTTTGTAACAGCTCTCTTTCTGAGTGTGCTATATTGGGGTTTGAACACGGATACTCGATGGCCCATCCCAATGCACTGGTCATATGGGAGGCACAGTTCGGTGATTTTGCAAACACGGCACAGACCATTATAGATACCTTTATAGCTAGCGGTGAGACGAAGTGGGTACGACAGTCTGGGCTTGTTCTTTTGCTACCGCACTCAATGGAGGGCATGGGACCAGAGCATTCCTCCGGTCGTATAGAACGCTTTCTGCAGCTAAGCGATGATGACCCAGACACCTATCCTGATACTTGTGATTGCGATTTTGTTGCTCGCCAATTAATGGACACCAACTGGATTGTGACAAACCTGTCGACACCCGCCAATCTATTTCATGCTCTGCGACGCCAAGTGGCCTTAGGTTTTCGCAAACCACTGATCAACTTTTCACCAAAATCCGTTTTGCGTCATCCAATGGCGCGAAGTCCCTTCCGTGATTTTACAGAATGTAGTGAATTTTTGCGTATTATACCGGATACCGGTAAAGCATCTCATAAGCCTGAATGTGTAACTAAAGTAATATTTTGTTCAGGAAAAGTCTTCTACGATTTATGCAAGGAGCGTGAGGACCATGAGCAAGAAGAATCTGTGGCCATTGTGCGCGTGGAACAGGTATGAGTAGCCGTCGAATGAGACACAGCTTAATTAAAAACTAATCTCTAATCATTAAAAATTTCTAGATCTGTCCTTTTCCATATGATTTGATTACCAAACAAATTGAACTTTATAAGAATGCAGAATTGATTTGGTGCCAGGAGGAGCACAAAAATCAGGGTGCTTGGTCCTATGTCCAGCAACGTTTCGATACCACACTTATCAAAATGGAAGACGAAACGTAAGTACAACTCAATTTTTATTTTTTTTATTTTTAACATTATTTTCGCAAGTGAATTGCGTAAATATTTGTGTAGGCATTCCTAATCACCTACACACAATTTTTAAATGCCAAGGCGGAATCTCAGGCCACGGCTACGGCTACCTGATAAATGCTGCTGCTTATTTAATTAGTCGCGCTCACTATATTTAGTGTACTATCAAGTTATAGGCATCTTATTTTTTTGTGGGGTTTATTATTTTCTGTGGGAATATTAATTTCCCACAATGACCATTGTCAAAGTTCCATTCCGATCTTTAGATTGATAATAGAAAATCAACTACTAGAGCAAAATCATGCCATTCTGTCCATTGTGAATGCTCCAATATTTCTGATTCAATTAGATTTTTGCGTTTTCAGTAATTGGTCGGATTTGTGGCCTCGCCGCCAGAATTGCACTTTGAACAAATTGCGAGACAACCATGTCGATTAGGTGGTAGCAAAAACTAGCGCAAGGAACTTGGCACAGTTTTTCGGTTGAACGTCCCATTGCCATACATTGCCATTTCAATTTGAAATATACATACTTAGCATATATATTTATAACATCGCACCATTAACATAAAATTCAATGGGACGATAGTAGCATCTGCAACTATTAATGATTTATGAAAATACAAAAATATGCTTCCAGCAAAGCTATAATAATTATTTTCTAGTTAATAACCATCATATCCCATGTAATGAAACTTAAAAATATATATGGGGTTCTTCCATACAGATGGACTGCCATCTCGAGTTGTGAATCAGGTATAAGAATAAACTTTGATTCAAAATGTTAACGTTTGTACGCACGTTACAATTTTGACCACCTTCAGGAAAGTTCGATTTATTTTTTAAAGTTAACATTAGGAGAAAATAAACGAGAGTCAAAACAGATTCGATAATTGAAAACCACACAAAACGTGGAAAACAATTGGAATCAGATAATTCTTATATGGTATTCCCGAATTTAGCTGATTATTACAATTATTATTTTTTGTTTTTGCTTATACTTAGCTGGCAAATGTAAATCTTTTGAATGAAAAACCCCCACACATTAAATAATATAGCAAATTTAAATTATAAGTACATATCTTGTATGCCTCATCTCTATGTATAAAACATATGCATAAGCTGCAAGTTTTTCCCAACATTTCTTTGTTTTCATTCTTAACGCAAATTTAATTCTCTTGTACAAAAGCAAGGCGATAATTATTTGAGATTTATCTTAGCTAAATTTATTCCGTATGTGCCTATGTACACACACATATCGAAGCAAAGAAAAGAAACGACAAACGAACGGCAAAGAAACGTGCGCCGTTTTCGCGATACCCCCTACGAAACTAAAAGTACATGTTAATACTAAACTTCATCAATTGATTTGGATATTTGCATCTAGATGCTAATCAGGAATACTTAACAAAGTCTAGGCGTTGCAAACTTCTGGATAAAACTAATATACCCTTAATGCTAGGGTATAAAATGCCTAACGCCTTGACAATCAATTACGAAAAATGCGTAACCAACTCATTTCCACAGACGAAAGGCCACAATTTAGGCTAGTTTTGGTCGATTTTAAAAAAATATATCTCTTCATTTTCTTCTTAGAATCGCATCTATTAATTGGCGTTAAAATCCGTAAAAAACGCGATGACACGTTTTTGTATTGAAAGATTTCACGAAGTTTCCATTTTTTTTTACCAATACTGATTTCGTTGAAATCTCAACTTTCCGAAGGACTATCGGGATGTCCTTTGGTCAGATGATAGTCCTTATTTGTAAGAGTCGTGTGGTTTCCCTCCTTATCCTTCAAAGCACTCCCGAGATATACTCTGTTTTCTATATAGAGAAAAGTCCATTTATCTCGGGTGTTGACAGGACTTTCTATAATTTTTCTATGTCAGTAGACATTAATCAGCAAGGATGTTCTGCTCCTCGAGGGTTCAAAAAACCATATCCTGTATAAATCGACTACCGTTCTGCGGAGTTATAGGCTCGAAAAGATGATGAATACTTGGAATTTTTCGGGAGATTAATTGCTCCCTAAAATGTATGTCACAAAAAGTATTTGCCATGTTTAGGGTATATTTTGAACACCAAAATTCATTGCAAAAAGGTTCTGTAAGGTAAAGGTTTGTTTATCGACATGAAAAATAATAGAAAACGGTAGGATAACATAAAATCGTCGATATCTCAACTTTCCGAAGGGCTATCAGGATGTCCTGTGGTTAGATGATAGTCCTTCTTTTCCACAATCTTTATAGTGCACACATTTTGGTTGTAAGTCACTTGTCTTTGTATCTCGGTATGTCCTTTTAACAGCAGAGAAAGCTCTTTTATCTGTGCAAGAAATTGAGTAAATCTCGCGTGTCCTTGAAAAGACCAGGATGAAAGAAGTGTCAGATGAAACTTACGAAAATGGACTATTATATGACCAAAAATCATCCAAATAGTCCTGCGAAGAGCTGAGATATCAAGAATTTGGTTTTGTTTTACCGTTTTTCTACAATTTTCAGCTCGCTAAGAAAAAATTGTTCTTTAGCATATGTACATTTGAGTTGAAATACTGTCGTTAAAAAAATTTGTGGAGTATACTTTTGGGTAGTCTACAAAATCCAATAGGCGCCCCAAAAGCGTGCTATAAAAATCCAGCTACACCACCGATAAATATGCAACAAAATCCAATTTTCGTCTCACAAAAGTAGACCGTTAGCGCCTAAAAGTATGCTACAAAAATCTTTCTAAACCACCCAAAAGTATGCTACGAAACCCAAAAGCGCCCAAGAGTATGCTACAAAAATCTTGCTAAACCACCTACAAGTATGATATGATTTCGATCTTCAAGCCCAACCGCCTAAAAGCAAGCTACAAAATCCATCAGGCGCCCAAAAGTATGCTACAAAAATACAGCTAAACCACCCAAAAGTATGCAACGAAATCCAATATTCGCCCCAGAAAAAAGTAGGCTATTAGCGCCCAAAAGTATGCTACAAAAATTCAGATAACGACCAGTTGTTAAGGCACCTGGCCATGGCCTTATAGATGGCAGAACCATCAAAGCATTGCCTGAAAATTGCTTACTTTTCCTTGTTAAGCTGTTTAATGCTATCCTGAAGCACAACTACTTTCCTAAAGTATGAAAAAAAGCGATTATTATCATGATCCCAAAACCCGAAAAGCCCGTGGATCTACCCGAATCTTACCGTCCCATAAGCCTTCTTCCAGTGCTATTAAAAGTTTTCGAAAAAATACTACTTGCGAGAGTACTTGTTGAGCTTGAAACCCGAGAAGCTCTACCAAACCATCAATTTGGTTTTAGAAGTCAACACAGTGCATCGGAACAGGAACTCAGAGTTTTAAACCATATACTTGAAGCATTCGAAACCAAGATGTACTGTTCGGCGGTCTTTCTAGATGTAAAAGAAACTTTTGATCGAGTCTGGCACCTGGAACTTCTTGAAAAACTCAAACGTAAATTCCCTGCAGGTATTTATAACACCATTAGAAGCTATATAAGCGATCGCACATTTACTGTGGCTGTAGAAGGAATAACTTTAAGTGAGCGCACTATTGAAGCAATTCAGCGTGCTGGCAAGATTTGCTAGGATGTCCATAAGGATCTCTATCAATTGGCATCTTACAAAATGGGGGTCATTCAGAAATACAGCTAGGAGGAGATGATTAATAGGTTATATATATTATTAAGTTTAGGGACAAAGTCCTTAAGTTGGAGTTTCTATTTGTTGTTGGAAGGAATCGAAAGTTAGATTTCTTGTGTTCCGGACTTAAATTCATCTTTTTGTCCTCTTAGTCCATTGATGTACGCATGTTTCTATTAATTGGACACATTTTTGCGGAAATTGATGGACCGAGTGGAAAGCATCACGATATGTGTCAGTCTTTGGAATGACTTTTATAGAACAGGGGAGAACAGAACAAGCGAGAATAAGACTAGGCACTAAGCACCAGGCACCGTTCAAATACCTAAACCTATTTATAAAAATTAGTTTAGGAATTTCTAAGAGACGGAGACCAGAACACCATGGCTAACAAAATGTTTTTGCTTTGAGGAGGAGGCATTGATTCAGGGCCAGGGAAAAACAATAATTCGGCTGTGTTTGTTATTTTGATTTTTCATTCATTTTTCTATAAATAAATTGGCACAAAAAAAAAAGAGAGAAAAAAACAAAACCGCAGGGGACAAGGGGAGAAGCTTGATCTCGCCATACAGGGGAAACTTTGGAATATGTAAACAAATTTATACAAAAAAATTTTTATGAGTAATTTTGATTGGTTTGCTTATATGTATGTATGTACATATATACTATATAGTTGTTATGGCGTCAAATAGTGTTGAAAAGAATTATAAACGAAAAAACCATTCGCATAACTGAAATATTTTGTATCTTTATTAAACAATTTGAATTTTGTTTATAATTACAGTTTGCTTAAATATTTAAAGTTTAATAAACTGTTTTTATTTAACGAAAGAGGCAAACGATGAAATTGATAATAAATTTGCAATTATATTATTACTTGTCGCTTGTTACTTTAGTAGCGACTAATTATATTCGTACATTTGGAATAGTTTACATGCAAAATTGGATTTCTATTGTACAGTTACAGAGCTAAAACTAACAATTAGTAATAACATAACTGAGCTAACATATGTACACAAAAACATATACTATGTATGTACAGTAAATATATTACAAATATACATAGGATACAGACGGTATACTACATGCATATAATTTAATTGCTGAATGTCGAGTTGAGATCGTTAAAAAATTTTTTAAGATACAAAAATTTTTTAATTCCACTCAATGGCTACACAAAGGAGCGAGCAATAGGGGTTAACGATCACAAATTGGTGGGATTGGAGGTGCTACTACTTGGTGGTGTTGCTGATAGCTACTTGCCGACTTACACCATATTCCATATACTGTAGCTTCGTGCTCGTCGCTCCTCTTCGGCTACTTGCTCATAGTCAATCTCCAAATACTCCTTGCCCCCAAATCGTACCTTCCGACCTGTATACTTCTTAATGTAGCTTATGTGGGCGGCTACCTCTTTGCCCTCAATTTCGAGC
This sequence comes from Drosophila emarginata, assembly GCA_037075365.1. Taxonomy (NCBI): domain Eukaryota; kingdom Metazoa; phylum Arthropoda; class Insecta; order Diptera; family Drosophilidae; genus Drosophila; species Drosophila emarginata. Next base: position 8,386,220 of record JBAMCD010000296.1, read on the forward strand.
TTATAAGAAATGCTGGTAATTCGCTCTAATACCCGACCACGTTTCCAGCGTACCTGGGTCTTGCGATAACGCTCTGCATAAAGAACAAGATCTCCAATTTTATATTCGCGCACGTGAAGGCAGGATTTTAATGGCTTGGCTGGCTCGGTTTCTAAATTTCCATCAGGCTCCTCATCCACCTCATCGTCCGTTACATAGGCAATCGCCTTCTCGATAGTTTCAATTTCTGGCAATTTGGGCTCCTCCGTTTCTGGTTGTATGAAAAAAGAATCGCTAATGGACAGCCGTCGTTTCTGTCGCTTTATAATTACTTTCTTTTTAATTTTGCGTTGCTTAGGTATTGGAATAGGCTTTGGTTCTGGTTCTTGTTCCTGGTCTGGATCCGGTTCTGACTCTAGTTTGTCATCTCCTTCCTGTAGAGACTCCTTTATCTCTGGTTCGACATCGTCGATAGCTTCTACAGGCCCATTTTCACCGCTTCTCTCTACAGTTTTTAAATGATTCTGCTCTTGGCTTGGCTTGGATATTTTCTTAGGTGGAGTTACTTTGTTGAGTCTCGAGGATAACTCGGTAATTTTATTCTTATTCCGTAGTATGTTTTTTAGCTTGTCATCATTGGTTTGATCCTTCTCCTTATCTTTATCAATGCTATTCTTGCGCACCAGCTTCTTGAGATGCGGTGCCTTCTTTTTTGCCACAGATAGCTGATTAGCGCTTTTTGCCTCATCATTTGTCTGATCAACAGTTTCAATCTTCACCGGCTGTACGGGGCCGGAAAGTACTTTCAGCTCTGGCATATCGGCTAGACTGTCGTTGGGGTGCGTATGTATCTTATCTTTTGTAGCTTCGACTGGTTCCGATTGCTTCTGTTGTTGTTGTTGCTCTTCTTGTTTTTGTTGTTGTAACGATGACTGTTCGTGCGACACTTCGCTCAATGTTGCAGCTATTTGTGGCGCTGACTTCTCGGGGTCTTCAATGTCACCAACGATGGCCACCAGTTCGGGCGTTGGTGGTGCCTCGAACGAAGCAGATGACTGATTAATGGGTTTTTTGGACTCGCTTAATGAGCTACTAATTACAGGCGACAACGATATCTGGGATGTTTCCGCAGCGTTGCTACTAGCAACAGCGGGCACTACGAGCAGTGTCTCGCTCACCAATTCAGCTAATTTCTGACTGTCGTGACTACTTCGATCGCTAGTTTGCGATTGATTGGCATCCTCATCGATCTTCAATTGTTCTGCCTGCGTGGCTAATGCTGCTGCTGCTTCTACTATAGATGTTGCTGATGTTGCTGCTGCAGTCGCTTCTTCGTCTCCTTTGTCGGTTTTGGCAAGCGATTTTGTTTCGATTTTGGCAGGGACTACATCTGCATTGACCTTTGGCGTTGACAATTGTTCATTTGTTGTTGTCGCCGGTTTGTGTTGCAGTTTTGGCTGCTTGATGACCGTCTCCTTTGTGATGCCGGAAGATATTATTGTCGACCTGGCGCCCATTAATTTCTCCTTTTTACGCTTGACAATCGCCTCTGAATCGGATGGTCGCCTCTGTGTGATGAGTGCATCGATCTGCTCGGCAGAAGGCTCAATGTTGATCTTGGACGGTTCTACTGCAGCAATGGATGCACGTCGCGGATTCTTTGCCTTCACAATGACTTTCTTCTTAATCTTGTCTCGCATTGGTGCCACCGCATCCAAAGTGGCTGACTCACTACTAGGCAGTGTTGTTGTTATTGTTGTTGTTACAGGTGCTGCTGTTTTGTTTTCACTTGCTGTGTCACTTGATTTGTTTTCATCTTTTGGCGGTTTCCACTTAAGTTCGCTACGGACTTTTTTCAAAAAATCAATCTTCGCCTCTACAGGACTCTTTTGTGTTTCACCATTGTCTTTTTTATTTGAGAGAAAAGCTTCCTCTCTTGCTTTTACTTCTGGGAGCTTTTCCAATTTCTCATTATTATTTTCTACATTGCCGGCAGAACTTTCGTTCACCTGATACGATTGATTGTCAACTATATCTTTTGTTATCTGCTCTTCATTTTCATTTACTTTTGTGATGGTCTCTTGCTGATTCGCACTTTGACTGGCTTGTTCTTGCTCTTCGTCTGCTTCATCGAAATAGCTACGTCGCCTCACTTTTTTAACAAAACGAAATGCTACTGGAGGAGGTGGAGGAGCTGACGTATCCACCGTCTCTTGTTCTGCTAGTTTAGCTGCTGGACATGCCGCTTCCGTTTCACTTTCTGTACTATATTGCTTTAGTACACCTTTAACCTCACTGAGCGCACCTGAGATGCGGGCTTTCAGCTTGTTCAGACGGTCAATCACATCTTCTGGTTTCTCTTCGACCGAATCCTGGCTACGCATGCGGCGTTGTCGTCGCAACCGTGTACGTTCAGGCAACACGGACTCAGAAATATCATCTCGACTTGAAGAACTTCGTTTGATGTCTCCCAGCAGAGGTCGCGTTGGTGTTTGGAAATTGCGTATACGACTCGTTGGTGGTGTTTCCACTTGGATTGGCGATGTAGTGGTAGTGGTACTGGTATTGGTAGAGTGGCGACTATTTGATATTGGCAGTGTTGATGAGGGTGTCGTTTTCAGCTCGTACTTCATGTCGCTGGTTTGACTTTCGTTGGGGGTCCTGTTATTATTGTTGCTGTCTTCCAACTCTGAAGCCAAATCAATTTGTTCAGAATAAACGTCTCCAGCAACAACAACAATGGCGGCTTCGCTATCCTGTTCTTCACTCACTTTGCTTACAGTCATGTCCGCACATTCACCGCTGGCAACCTGTTTAGTTTTTGCCCCGACAGAAGAAAAAAGCACTTCGATTACGTAGCTCAGAAAGTCAATCAAATCAAGATCGAGTTGTTTTCGCGCCAGCGGAAATGAGCAAGCGTGCTCCCCCGCCGTAATAAACGCGCGTACGGCACTCTTTAATATTTCTATATTTGGACGCGTTACTATTGAACCGTTGGATTTGATGTGACTCCGTTGCTGCTGCTGCTGATGCTGCTGTTGCTGATCATCCACTTGCTCTGACGACGTTTCGCGCGTGTCTGAGAGATCGACGGTCGGCAGCTGGTGGTTGGAGGCAGTGCCATATCCATCTATTGTTTGCTCCCTAGCTAAACATATTGACTGCCACGACCACTCTTGCTCTTCTTTTTCTAAAATTTTACTCGCCGCCTTATTCATATTTAGCTCAGCTCGAGATTCCTTTTGCTGATTTCTCTCTAATTTGCTTTGCTCGCATATTTCGCGTTTATTTTTGGCAACATCCATGGCGTCGTAGACGTAGCGATCGTGTCGCTGCTGTCCGAAGGCGTCATTAAAATTTTCCGCCTGTTGATGCTCGATTTCCATTTTTTGCTCGCTAACACCTTTGGCAAGCTCTTCCGCCTCCGCCTCCACTTCCTCCTCCTCCTGCTGCACTACATTTACGTTCAAGTTGAATGTTATTATTTGCTCAAGAGCATTGGGTTCATTATCAGACGTCCTACAATGTGTCTCCTTCTCATCCATGTCTATTTCTGTGGTTTTGTCGTGCTGGCTCGATGGCGTCATTGTTTGTGCCGTTTTTGGTGAGGGCACCAAATCTGTTGGCTGACTGCTTCGATTTCCATGCCCACCATTGGCATTTGCCAATTTAGCATATAGCTTATTGAGAAGGTTAACAAATTGATTTTTAATTGTAGGAGATTCCATCTGCACCGCCTCATCATTAGAACTGATAGAGGCTGGAGCCAGCTGGCCTCTACTTTTTATGCTTATGGTTATTATTTGATTTGGAAAACTTAAATCATTTTCAGATAATTGAGATAAATCGGCAAACTGTTGAGGAAACTTGAAAAGTGAAATTGGTTGTGTCATATGCAGCTGCTGTTCTCTGAATTCCTTTGGATGGCTTAAGGGAAATCTTTTCTGTGTGTTTTTTTTCGTTTTCACAGGAAAATTTTTGCAAGTTTTCATATTATAGTATAATTCGTTGTTTCTTACAATTGGCATTTCTTGCCAATTATGTTGCCTTACTCCATATTGCAGATGATGCGATGGAAAACAATGTGGCGCAGTGGGGGATAATTGTTTTAACGGAAATCGCACTTCCGTTAGCTTTTTGTGTATTTCCGAATTATTAATATTTTTAGACATTGTATGGTGCTCTCCGCCAATGTGTTGCTGCTGACGATTATTGTTGTTTTGTTGTTGGCCTATTTTTTCGTATTCTTTTTGTATTGCCTTCAAGTGTTGCACTCAACTCGTTGCAAGTGAAACTGAGGGAACGCGGCGCAATTATTCAACGGCCAATCAAGAAAAAAAAATAACAAACAAGAGTTTCCTTGTTGCCCGGCAAAGATGCCAAATCAATGATCATTCAACAATCTTTCCTATTTGAAATTAAATTAAATGAGAAATCTAAATACCCTAAATAAAATCTAAGATTTACTATCACTCAATACCCTGTCAGTATCTAATTTTTTTTTTAAATTAAACCGCTTTCATTAGCGATTGAATGTTGACTCATTTCATTTACATTTCCCCGATAATTTGGTCCTTACCTTGAACTCAGAACCGGAGGCCAAATTATATATGTTTGCAATTTTCTTCGCTCTGCCCTCTTGAAAAGAGCATAAACAAGTTTTCACATCATTTTAGAACAATGCTGTCAATAGAGGTCGCGCGTGGTTTTATACACAAGATCTAAATATATACAGATGTATGTATATACATATATGTATGTATGTACATTATATACTTATATATACATATATATATGTATATATATAGAAACCCGACTATATAGACTAGATAAATGTGTCAGTTTGCCAAAATGTTTTTTTGCAGGCCAACAATGAAAAAATGAACAATACGCCAAAGAAATTGAATATAAATCGGCCAGCGCCAAAATACTATTGTTCAAATAGACCTCATCTAGATTGTTGTAGACACATACATTAGCTACAAACAAATGATAGTTGTATGGGTATGTGTTGGTATTTGGCAGCGGCATTTTCTGCTTAATCGTGCCGGCTGCTGAGCAGCAAACGAAATATAAATTACACATATAATGGGTGTCCCAAGATTTATAATATTCTAATTTCATTTCATTATTTTTTTCTTACCTCTTACCAGCCGGTGCATATCCTACCATGGACGATCACCCAATTCATCACCATCTACTGGCAACAAGGTGCAGCATTATACTGAATACAAAACATTTATGACTAGCATTTTTGGCGAACTGACGGAGGAGAATAAGCAGCGGCTTAAACGCATTGTAAAAGAACTTCAAACGACGCCTAAGTCAGTAGACACTGTGCCCAAACCCAGTAGTGACAAGAAGGGTAAAGATGGAGCGGCTGCATCCAAACAGGCGCCGACAACAAACAAACCTGTCATTCCACCAGCAGGCAATGACAAGAAACCGAAGTAGTAGCCACTTTTCCAATGTTTAAGCCTGCATTTTAAATAAACACATTTAAAAAAGATTTTTTTATTCTAAATTTTTATATATAATTAAAAAACCTGATCCGTACGCTTTAATACTTCCAAAAATTTGGATTCTGTTCCATCCGTCGCTGGAAATTGGTGTACCAATTTTGAACGACGGAAAAAGGCACAAACGATGTACTGCTGGTAGGTGAAATGTCACGAGCTCCCACACAAAAGCTGGAAGCATAATTGAAGAAGTTTTCCAGCATGCGCTGGCCAAACTGTTTGTTGTCGTTGGCGCTAGACTAAAATGGAGTTAATTAATTATATGTATACTGTATATTAAATGAGGCATACCACAGCTGGTGTTTGTTGGGCCACCGTCAACTCTGGCTCTATTGAAATCCCTATTTGGGCAATGGTTGAGATCTCCTGGGCTCCAAAAACCATCCCATGGGAATGTGCCTCCAGTTCGTGGCTCTTCTTAAGTTGCGCTATCTTAAATATTGCTGAGGGTTTGTTGTTGTTGATATGGCCTAAATACTGCCAAGTGGGTGCTGCATTTGCATCTGGCCAGCTGAAATATATAGCTGCAGCCGTTCCTACAGGAAGCGGCGTCATTCCCGTTAGGAAAACCACTATATAATTAACCGATTCAATGTCAGGCACATTTATGAGCAATTTGTTTTCGTCGACAGCCGTAAAATCAGTTTGAGGCTGTTGGGGTAAAAGTTTGAATAGCAAATGAAACCGTGTTTACAATAGATTATAATTAATATACTCACTAAACGTCCTGAGCTAATAAGGCCAAACATTTTATGATAGCGGGTTGGAGTATTCCAGAATGATGTAAAGTTGGAAATTGGAACTAGTTCAAACGAACTGGATCTGCTTAACAAAATAAACCATGTGCAAAAAACAATATGTTTGTGAAAATGTCAACGGAACGGCAAAATCTGAAACATTTTTTTAAACTGTTCTAATTTGTTTTTGCAATTATTTTTTATGCCCGAGTCATCACATTTCTGGAAAGGAGCAGTTCAAATGAAAAACCAAGTAATTGTTAATCTTTTGACGCTAGCACATTTCTAGACGTGTTGCTTCTTTTTTAGTCTGCGCAGCAAAGATGCGAACAATTTGAAGAAAACATTTTAATTATATAAATTGTAACGACTTTAAAATGAAACGCGATTAAGCGTTTTAACTTTTAAGGGAATACCCCTAATAATTGTTAAATAATATATCGTTTTCGAGATGAACCAGCACTTCAGGATTTTGACTCGTTACTCATGATCAAACTGTGAAATGACTGTTTATGTTTCGAATCAAATAGGCGAGTATTTCTGTATCCTTGATACTAAACATTTCGTTTGCGCTTTACGAAACCAATTAATCTTTAGATGTGTTGTTAACCAAATGTATGTTGTTTTACTATCCACTGACATCTGACAAATTGTTACTTTTATGTCTCCACACAGAGTCGTGACAATTAAGCAAGTAGATGTAACGAGTAGTGACTTCTACTCAAAAAGTATCACCAATAAAGCAAAACAAACGTAGAGACGGCAAACGATTTTTTGGGGATAAAGTAATGGCCGGGCTCCTACACCTTACAAAATTGTGCAGCAAAAACGTCCAAATAGCCCACATCTGCCGCAGCACATGCCATACAGTCGGCAAGGGAGGACACCACCACGTGCAACCAAGAGTTGTAAGTTAACTCTTTTTATTTTTCTAATTTTGCTCTGGCCCTGTTCCAAGGCCACCACCAACAAGAAATTATCTTGACTATACCGAAAGATTATTTAATAATGACGTGCGAAAATCAAATGAGCGCCATTACGCCAATAGAATAGGTCAGGCAACAGTTTGCGTGTGTGTTGTTTTGGCCTTTTCAAGAATCTCAGAATTAAACAGTTGCTTCTTTCGTTGCAGCAATCATATAAGCATAAATAGTAGAGCCAAAACAGCACACACGCAGGCCCAGATCCGACAAAGCACAGGACCAGGATGGGACGCACTGAGCGCCGTCGCAACCGCCGTTGCCTTTCTAACTCCGCCGAGTCACAACAATCTTTGCACTCTCTCTACGTGAAATTGCATGCACAGGGATGGCTTAATCAAACCCAGCTATCTGCCCTAAATTATGATCAATCAGGACGGGGGCTCTGTTCAAAGCGCTGTTCCTTTGGAGACGGCGATGAGTTGATACGTCTTCCCGCCAAATGTCTATTAAGCGTAGTCACTATAGAGGCAGATGAGCAATTTAAACAAATATTTAACAAAAACCTGTTTGATAAGGATTCACGCATTTCATTTCAGGCCCTTATGGCCTGTTATCTTATGTACCATAAACATTTGCGCCAAAATTCATCTTCGAGGTCATCGGAACACAGTGCCTATGTGGATACTCTTCCTCGGACATACTCAACCCCTTATTTCTGTACCGTATCCGAATTACAATGCCTACCGGAAGCCTTGCTTGAGCGCACAGTGGCGCAGAATCGCCAAATACGTGATGACTATCAAACACTAAAAAGTCTAGTGGATGCACTTACTTGCGAGTGTTGTGATAAGATGTATTGCCAAGATATTTGGACATTGAGTGACTTTCGTCTCGCCTACTTTGCTGTCAACACGCGCAGTGTCCACATAAATGCACGTCAGCTCGAGCTGCAGATGAATTTAAAGCCTGAGCAGAAACACTTTCAGAATCTTCTGAAAGGCGACTCGAATTTGGCATTGGCTCCATTCCTGGACTTGTTTAATCATTGTGACTCCATGCAGACAACAGCAAAGCTGGAAAATCAGGAATATGTTATAACACTTGATAAATCACCTGCAGTGATCGAACCTTATCAGCAAATATTCATCAGTTATGGAGCCCTGCCGAATTTCAAGTTACTAACGGAGTATGGTTTCTGTATTGAACGAAACTCCAATGATTACTTTGAATTTAAATTGTTGGACATAGAGCATTTGATACGCCACTCAAAGTCACTCGCCACACAAAGCTACCATCGAAACATATTTAAGTTTATTCGCGAACACAATCTGGACGATCAAATGTTTGTCCATCTTGACGATGGCTGCTCCCACAATCTTCAAGTGGTGTTGCATATTATTTTCAAACAGAATTCTTATTTTCCTAATGTACTCAATCAAATTGCCTTTGGTGATGCCAATCAATTTGATGATATTGAGCCGGAATTAAATTATTTGGTGTCTTATAAAATTAAAGAATATCAGGAATTTGCAGCAGCGCTGGAACAATTGCCCAAGCTCTCTGAAAGCGGATCTGTGGCTCGCACCTACTTATTGGAATGTGTTCGCTACCTTGACGACTTTAAGGCGAATCATTGCCCTCCACTTAATTGCTTAGCTTAGGTTGCCCATATATTTCTTGCAATATATATATCCAATTGGTATATCATTTGTATCTTATAATATTACAGTTGTACTCTACGCTTGTGAAACGGGAAGACGATAATGATGCCAAATCAAAGAAAATTACTCCATTTACGCCAACGCCAGGCAGCAAGCTGCTGGGTGGTGTATTCGGAAAGAAGGCCAAAGGTAAGGACTAAGTGAAGGATGTCGAATTTTTCGCAAACTGGCAAGTTTCATATATGGTGGCATGTGTGTATATATATGTATGTACATATACAACATAATCGTTCATAGGCGTAGGAGGCAAATAATGTCAATAAAAACTATGTCTAAACTTAGACCTAGATTTTAGATATTAAATTATTACAATACCAATCAATACAAAAGTATGGTAGCATTTTGTTCTATTAAGTATCGATTGTTTCTAACAAAATAAGAAAAAATTGAATGTAAATATTAAAAATATTCAAAAGAACATTATACTCAAATACAAATCAGGGTACCTGGCTAATTTCGGCTGTGCCGTTGCTCTAATAAATGTATTTTAATATGGTCTCGGATGTCGATCAAATTCGGCAGTAATATTTCAATATGAAAATAGGAAGTAAATACTAGGATAAAAAACAAGCCCAATTCACTAAAATCTTGCAATTTAGACTGCAAAGCAAACCCAACATTGTATGAAACACTAGTTCATGATACAACAGTCAAAAAGACAAACGGAAAACAAAACTATTTCCCAATTAATGGAAGTTTTAAAATGTAAAATGAGTCCGCATCAAAAATATAATTTGTACGATTTGTTCGGTTTTAGAACCGATGTGTGCTCTTATGGATGATTCATGCAGTTTCTACAGATAATACACATTAAATGTTTCTTTGACTTAACTCTACATATAATTATATCAAACTCCATAATGATGCAAATGTTTATTAATTCTTGTTTTTTATTCATCACACTTCAAATTTAATTCTGGTTACCCCTAAGCCATTCACTTTGCTTAATTTCAATGAATATACTTTGCTACATATCTTTGGCGACGTCACCAACACTTGACACAATTCATAATTAAATGTTTTATTTACACCGCCGAATAGTATTTACAAAAACTTTGAACTGCGAAACCCCTTAGAGTATATTGGTACATTTTAAAATGTATCGTTACAGCCGAAAGTAACCTCCAGTTTTTCGTACCAAATTGGTGACTTTTCCCTAGTTCCTCGCTACGCCTGTAAAATGCTTGGTGGAATCTAAATTAATTAAACAAAGTTCCAGCAAGCATATCTATTATTTCGACATGCTAGAAAATTGGTTAATTGTTATATATAATTTTTGTTTGCATTTTAACACAATTTAATTCAAATTGAAATGAACTAACCAAATTAATTTATCGTTTTGTATCTACATTGAGAGCTAATTTGTAACAAAAGTCGCCCAAATGCTCGTTTGTTTGTTCGTTTGTTGTGTTGAGCACCTGTTTGGATTTTGCTGCATTTAAGTGAATTCGATCCAGGTGCAACAGCAGGCCCGGCAGTAGCAACACCGCTTCGACAACAACAGCATCGACAACAACAATCACGACAATGTCACGTTCATATAGGGGGCGGCGCGGATGGCGGAACAGCGTTGGGCAAATTGGATGCACCCGAGGTGACCTCTAAAGATATGCTAAGAGCGATGATGGCATACATTTGGCCCAAAGAGGATCCGCTAGTGCGCAAGCGGTACGCAGCGAAAAAATCATAATTGTTTCATGGTTATCAATTTTCACATATCTATTGCAGGGTGGGCATATCGTTAGGCTTATTGGCTGGTTCAAAGTTGTTGACAGTGTGTGTGCCATTTCTGTTTAAGGGCGCCGTGGATACCATGACCACATTGAATATGGATACAGCCCCAGATGCAGTTCTCTCAACGGCCACGGCTTTACTTTTGGGATGTGAGTTTTATAGTTTTGTTTTGATTTCAAATCTGTGCTGTCATCTAATGTTTTGTATTTTTCAATTCAGATGGCATTGCACGAGCTAGTGCAGCCGGGTTTAATGAGTTACGTAATGCGGTTTTTGCCAAGGTCGCACACCATTCCATACGTAAAATCGCCAGCAATGTCTTCCTACATCTGCATAATTTGGACTTGGCGTTCCATTTGAATAAACAGACCGGCGCCTTGTCAAAGACAATTGACCGAGGCTCTCGTGGGATTAATTTCGTTCTCTCCGCTATGGTGTTCAATATTGTGCCGACGATCTTTGAATTAGCTCTCGTTTCTAGTATTCTGGGGATTAAATGTGGGATAGCATTCGCCGGCGTAAGCATGGGATGTGTAGGCATTTATGCTTTGTATACACTAAGCGTGACTCAATGGCGAACTCGCTTCCGCGTCTACATGAATCAGGCGGAGAACGAGGCAGGCAATAAGGCTGTTGACTCGCTTATCAACTACGAGACAGTAAAGTACTTTAACAATGAGAAATACGAAGCTGGATGCTACAACGAGGTGCTGAAAAAATACGAGGCAGCTAGTTTAAAAACTAGCTCTAGTCTGGCATTGTTGAATTTTGGCCAGAATGCCATCTTTAGCAGCGCTCTTAGCCTTATCATGGTTCTGGCAGCTAAAGAGATTGCCGCAGGTAACATGACAGTCGGTGATTTGGTCATGGTCAATGGGCTACTTTTCCAACTATCAATTCCTCTTGGATTTTTGGGCAGCGTGTATCGAGAGGTTCGTCAAGCTCTGCTCGACATGCAAGCCATGTTTACTCTAATGAATGTGGATAGCCGTATCCAAACAAAGACAAATGCCCAACCCCTGTTTGTTGATAATAACAATTCATCAATTGAATTCCGCAATGTGAGCTTTGAGTACGAGCCTGGCAAGCCCATCTTTAAAGATTTGTCCTTTATTATACCTGCTGGTAAGAACGTGGCCATTGTTGGAGGTTCAGGTTCTGGGAAATCTTCAATGGTACGACTTCTATACCGTTTCTTTGAGCCAAACTCAGGTCAAGTACTGATCGGTGGCCAGGATATAAACAGCGTTGATTTAGATAGTCTTCGCAAAACGATTGCTGTGGTGCCACAGGATTCTGTACTATTTCATAACACCATCGAACATAATATTCATTATGGCAATTTAACCAAGTCCCATGAAGAAGTTCAGAATGCAGCACGCATGGCAGATCTTCATGATTCTATAATGAGCTGGCCGGCACAGTACAATACAGCAGTAGGTGAGCGCGGACTGAAGCTTTCTGGCGGCGAAAAACAACGCGTGGCCATTGCTAGGGCCATACTCAAGAATACGCCCATTCTCATTTTTGATGAGGCCACCAGCAGTCTGGATTCTATCACCGAGCATGTGAGTTTAATTTTCCCCTAATGAAGAATTGATTTTATTATTTAAATTTTCACAGAATATTCTACAGGCTCTAAGTCGCGCAACTTCAGGTCGCACTAGCATTTGCATTGCTCACCGCCTATCTACTGTGAAAGATGCCGATGAGATTTTGGTTTTGGAAAATGGTCATGTGGGTGAGCGTGGCACACACTCTGAACTGTTAAGACAGAATGGACTCTATGCCCGTTTGTGGGAAACACAAACACAGCAGTTTGATCCAATTCGTCTGACAGATAACGATGATGGCCCAAAAAAGGCAGCAAGAGCGGTTTAGTTACATATTAAGTAAATGTAAAGTTGAGGCTATACAGAGATGGTCATGTGTTTTAGATTTTACATTCACACATATATTTATATATGTATGTATATAAGCCACTTCAGTGGTAAATTTTACCCATCTGTTTTCCAATCCGATGCGCTAAATTCACTGTAGATCTTTGTTATTAATTTGTGCATCAAGTCATATTGTATCGTTTGTAAATATAGTTATATACAACAAAATTATATATAGATTGGTAATCCCAGATTAAAAGAATGGCTGCCCGTGGCATAATATAGGACATTTATTATCAGTTTTATCACCTACGCAAATATTTAAAGCGCATCTTAATTACGCATTATTAAATATCTCGATCGCGTATGGCCAGTGGAATTGGCACATCATAAATTAGATAGAGCAAACAGTTGCCCATGTGTATAAGGAAGTGTCGATAGTTTGTCAGACGCTGCTGGAATTCATTCCATAGCGGTAACAAGGGACGCTCATTGGATGTAGCTGTATTTTCATTGTCAACAAGGTCATTATTGTTTTGCATTGTTTTGTTTACAAAAGTATATAAATAGGAAGCAGGCTTTTGGCCAATTGTTGTCACATAGTGGGTGACATTACTTTCCAAGGCAATGCTTTTACCAGCGGTTAGGAAATAGTTATCCGGTTCCTTTTCACTTTTATAACGTACATTACCTTCTAGTATCGTCAACGTGCAATTGTCTAGATCGGGTGAAATGAAGTTACTCAGCATGAGACCGGGAAAATCGGCTACAAATATAACATCCGAATAGTTATTCCATGCCAACACCTCATTGGTAATGGTCTTAAGCTTAGGTCGCATATGATTCATTTCGGTCAGCAGTGGTAGGGACCAGGGAGTTCGCTCAAAAGGTGACCAGGGAGCCTTCAGCAGGTCCACACGTGGATCAAAAGTACGTTGCTGAAACCTTCCATTCATTGAACACCATATATCAAAGTAAATCGATATATTCCGACTAATTAAAGGACTAGTACCCCGATATTTGTTCATATCCATCTGTATATTCCTTTCAATGCACTTAGCATATTGCACAGCCATGTCTGCATATTTTGTCCAGCGATCGTATTCAGTAAAGGCATACGGATTAAGATTGTGCACTTGCTGATTGTCATTGTCCACCACCTTGATAGATGTAAGAACTGTATCATACGAGTGCATCATCATATCCCAGGAGTAACCATAGAGTCCATTAGTCCAATTGTTATAGCCCTTGGTGATAAAATGAGAGTATGGCAGAAATAGTTGAACTCCACAATAGCCAAGTATGAAAAGAGTGCGCAGTTTGCTTAGAATCGTAGGTTTACTGGAGGCTAGTTGAGCAGTATCCTTTTTGGTGAGACGCTTTCTAAATATTCTACGGGGCCAATCGAAACCAAAAAATAATGGTACCTCGGCCAGACATACCCAGGGAAACATGCCTATAAAGAACAAGATATTATTCTGGTTAATAAATTTAAATTAATATAAATGTACTTACCTATGTGAAACAAACGCGAGTTCATTAGATGAAAACTGATCATGAATGGAGTAACCAGCAATCGTGTCTTTTGCATCGTCATAAAAAAGGCTATCGAGAGATCAAAGAATGCCGTAAACCAATGGACAATGAGCAAATCAATAAGTTCAGTGTCCAACAGTTGGCGAAATGGAGCAAACACCCAGTGATGGCTAAGATTGGTCATTGCATAACCAGAAAGCCATTCTGGAGAGAATTTCTTCAGACCCGCGTACGCATATAATATGAAGAACTGAAATTTGATAAGGAAGTAGTTCCAATAGGGTACCAACTGACCATTAATGGGATGTGGATTGAACCAGCTGTCCAGGGAACTGCAAGTGGAAGGTGTTTTAAAAAAAGCCCATAAGCGTACGTAACACAAGTTTTACCCACCAATATTTTTGAGCCTGGGTGAAGAGAAGAAGTGTTCCGACGAGTCCAAAAAGGTAGCTGTGATTATTCCATGCAGGTTTGTTAAGAAGAAATATATACCAATAGGGCACTATGAACATGAGGCAGCTAAGCCGAAAACGATATCCTAGCGAAATGCCCCAAGCTCCGAGCCACATGCATAAATAAACGCAGCCCATTAACGGATAGGCCAAGGCACGTAAAATATTAAACAGTGGAAAGTGGCAATGCTGAGGTTCACCAAAACGTACATCCAATTGGCCACCACCCCGCTCCTCGGCTATATCAATGAGCATGGCAGCTCCATAAAGCAATCGAAAGATTCCCAATGCGGATCCATCAACTGGACGCTGCAGCCAGTCGGTAAAGTTGCTCAAACTGTTAAAATTACTGAGATCATATCCAGAGCACAACCTAAACAATGTGGTAGCTGGAGCTGGAGGAACATTTGTCGAACTGGTACTGGTATTGATGTTATCTTTGTCATTGTCAGACGATTTTGAATGATGTTCAAGAGTTTGTAGCTTTTGGGTTTTCGTCAGTTGTTTCCGTTTTGAGTTGGCCATAATTTATTTTCCTTTAATAATATGATTATCATATAACATGGTAAATTAAAACATTACACTAAGAGGATATATTCTCTTTTTTAGAATTTATTGAAAAAATCGACATAAATACAGGCATGCATATTGTTGTTGTATACTAAATATATATAATATATATATGTGTATTTGCATAAATATCTACGGTTCTGCTACATTATTCTTTCTCTTGGTTTTTAGATATAGCACATATCCGCTCAACTTTTGCCGTATCAATTTATTTATAGGCGTAAGAATCGGCGAAGGCTATTAGAAATATTGCTGTTTGGGTGTGTGTGTAAGTGTAAGTGTATGTATGTGAGGAGCGAAACAATATCCGCGTAAAAAAAATATATTAGGATCGAAATATATATTTATATGGATCATTCTATACTGTTCTTGAGTGTTTCTTTTAATTGCAACAAATTTGCCCAGTTTCGTTTCGAATTCTCGTTTAAAAATCAACCCAATTAATCCATATTGACCATTGGGACCCATAATTTTGTATAGACCTTTTCGGTATTATTTTCATATTATATCCTTGCAGGGGTTATTTTATTTTTGGTCAAATGTGTTTTTTCGCAAACAGGCCTACAAATTGCATAAACATTGAAAATCTGTATCAAGAATCTAATCGATTCGATCTGATTGATTCTATTCATTATTAGTCTCTTAGTTCTAAAGCTATATGAATAAAATTTGGTATGCATTCTTCATGTTGCGTTGATTATTTGCCAAAATTTGGCAGATCGAAAAATCCTTTTATTTAATAGATTTGTTAAGCGAACTTGTTATAGTATATAAAGGTTCGCACCAATTTCAGAAATTTTTCCTAAATTGCACTTCCATATATCATTATTTGAGATCCCAAAGGGAACAATTATTCAAAATGAAAGTAGCATTAAAGGAGGAATGTTTAATTTCTGGAAATATCTCAACCATACAAATAATTGGCTGATCAATTTTCTCATTGGCATTTCTTTGGTAGCTATGTTGTTATATGGTTTGCATGGATTCCATCCACAGATTTAATTATCTGCGGAACTGCAAGGGTATATAAACTTCGGCACACCGAATTTGTGGAATACGTAAATACATAAACGTCATATATTTCTGGTTGAATTGGGAAAATACTATAAGTAAATTTCCATTCGACAATTAGTTCACAAAATTTCTAAACAGTTTTTTTTTTGAAACAAGCTTTGAAAATGCATCAAACTACATACATATATACGAATACAATATTTTTGCTGAAATATTTTGAATATATATTATATTTTTTGCTACATAGTAAGTATTTATGGTTAAGTACTTGGATGTTGGTTTTTTTTAGTTTAGCTTGTTACATTTGTCATACCTATAAACATATAGAATATTTCAATATCGATTTGGGTTTGACGGGAAAATACAGAATTTCGGTATGCAAAATCTTTTGAATTACAATATAAAAATGTTGGGGAAACTGAATCTCTAGTGCCGAACAATGCACATGCGATTAATATTTATCCAATATATCCGAGCTGTTATCATATGTGTAGCATCTTCATTTTATTTTTAAGTACAGACAATGTTATGCATATTAATGTCTAATACATATGTTTTTTTTTTGTTTTTTAGCCGATTTAGTTTGACATAGTTTAGACTTGCATTTAAAATACTTTTTTTCTTCTTCGTTTGTGTAATTTATTTTTACTCAACGCTAAAATACTTTAAAATGCATTTTTGAATGTTAATTCAATACATATTTTATCTCTTTTTGGTTTATGTTTGTATGTGTAAGCTTTGAAAGTTTTTGACAAAGTTTTTAAGTGTCAAAAAAAAAAAAGAAAAATTATAAAAAAAAATAAATTGCATACAATGGGAGCACTATCATCATCACCCCCGCAATGAGCATGATAACCGACCGGCAAGCCACCCTCTATCGTTTGAATATCTGTCTATCTCTCTCTCTCTCTTTCGTTCGCTCACTGCAGCTGCGCCGTCTCTCTCTCGTTGGGTCTGCTTATTGCTTCACCCTCTCACTGCTTGCCGGTTCTCTCTCCCTTTATATGCGATTCTGATTCAGCTGAGAACGGGGTGTGAAGGGACTAACCATAACACCACTGGGCCAAATTGCCTCGTTGAATAGCTCATTGAAACGATAGTCCGGAATGGATATCTTGAATTTGCAGTAAGACAACTGCGACAGATTGGCATCATTCTTTACCAGCTTGGTGCATTTGACCAAATTCTTATTAATCTTTAGCTCCTCAGCCAAATGGTCGATGACATCCTCCTCGCTGGTGTTCGTGGCGAATTTTCCCACCTGAACCCAGCGCCCGTAGTCGCAGACGACCTGCAATCGATCCGAATTGCAGTTGTTGCCCACAACAATTAAGTTATTCTGCTGCGGATGCTTCTTCCCGTCTAGATTATTGGCCGGCTGGTTGCCAAATTGAAAATATTGCTGATACATACGGCCCTGTATTTGATTGACGCCGTTGCACACCTTGTTCACCTTCTCCTCGATACGGGCCAGTGCCTTGGGCGATTGATTTTTGCACTCATCACAGTTGAACGAAATCATTGGATTTTTTTGGATTACATCGTAGACGGCATCGTCAATGTTGACGCACGTGCGGTGGTACTTCTTGCGGCAGTCATCTGAATTGCATATTATGAATCCAGTAGCCTCCTTCGAGTTGATTTGTTTCTTGCATTTGGGGCAATTTTCGGCCATTTTGCTTTGTTGTTAGTGTCAGACGCAAACGTAGACGTATGTATGTATGTATGTATTCGTGCAAACGGGGGGAAGAGAACGTCGAGAACGGAAAAGCACACGCACACACAGGCACACACGTAGCAAAAGTGGATACACACAGCGCAGCAAACGCAGCTCAAACAACAAAATAACAGTAACGTTGTACTGGTGCACAGGCACCAAAGAACGAGAACTCTGTGAAATATGAGCAAAAAGTCGGTGGTTTTGTCTGGCTCTGTATCGTTCTGTGTGTGTGTGTGCGGTGTGCGTGAGAAGTTTGCTGAAACTGGAACTGATGGAAAAGAAACGCGACTGAGGACTGCAACCGAACGCTTCGAAGTTTTCTAGCCAACTGATTTTGGCCCAGGCACAACCCTTGTAAAAGCTACGAGTGCAACCGATGTTTAGGGGTGTTATTTTTAACCACTATTTTAAGTATTGTAAAAGCTTTGCAGAAACATCGAGTTGTGACCTTGACATGGCTAAACAAAAAATTTAAAAAAGAAAACTGGCTAAAAAATATCTTTAAGATTTTGGAAATATCATTTTTCAGTCTTCCACGACCACCACCATTATTATTCACTGTCGTATTCACTGTATTATAATAATAGCTTTGAAAATTATTTACGTAAACGAATTTTAAAATTTTATAACATTTATTTTTGCTATAAACTAAGATTTATAGTGTAGAATATGTTATATTTTTGTCAATTTAGGTCTTTCATCTGGAATATCCCAAAATCTGTAGATTTTGGCCATTTCTGTCATTGTTCGATAAAAATTATCCTTAAAGTAAATAATTTTTAAAGTAGTTTTCTCTTTGAATAAATCGGAAAAGCGAATATAACATACAATAATATTCACACCGATCTGTTTTCAGTATAAGTTAAAAATCCATATGCACTGTCTAAACCGATAATTTTGAGGAACAATTTGAAATGGTATTTAATTCGTGTAGTTCCTATAATAATAAAGTTATTTCTGCAGATACCTAATTTCATGTTTTTATTTTAAATATCTCTTATTTAAAATAATTTTGTTATTATTTTAAATATCTCTTATTTAAAATAATTTTGTTATTATTTTAAATATCTCTTATTTAAAATAATTTTGTTATTATTTTAAATATTTCTTCCTTATCTAAGTCGATTAAATTAACTACAGGGTTAACTGAATGGCGTCAGGGGCAAAAGAAAATTAGTGAATTACTTTTTATTTACAAATTTGAATTAAATTAAACTGATGCTTAATTTAACCGTACTCTCAAAATGATGTCTTAACGAATATGTTTTAGTCCCTGCTTTATAAGAACTCTTATATTTTATGCACTATTATGTTGATGGAGTAACTTTCAAGCTATTTTAGATCTTTATTTATTCAAAGATCTAAACAAATTTTCTTTTTCCAAACAAAATTTTCATATGAAATGTTAAGATTTCGAATAAAGAAATGATCGGTCAAGAAAAGGGATTACAATTTATCTCAGGGTCTGGTTTGATCATTCGATCTACTATATTATATACATGCCGAAACCAAATAGTACTATCAAACCTAAAACTCATTAATTTGCACTTCGTTTTCCTAATTTCAATTTGGGTAATATAAAGATCAATTTATTATAGAATATACTCATATTTTGTACAATTAATCATCCAATGACAATCCAATTGATGTCCACAAAATGAGTCGTTACTCACCTGTCTGTCACCTGTGTGGTTAAAATTTGTTTATTTTTGATACGGTTGGAGCTTGCAATTTGTATAGATGCAGGAAAACCGAGAAATTTTCGTCGTGTCAATGGGAGTTTGACGGAGAAACGGAAAGGAGTAGGGCTGGGCCACGCGAGCGTAGCAACACGGTCCGCCAACTAAGGATGTGCGCAGAAGTTTCCTCTTATTTATACTTACTGCCAGTGCCAATGCCAATACCTTTGGCGCTTTGGGGAGCGATTCAGATAGAGGAAATTTGCAGTGTCACTGGGAAAGGACAGGGAGCTGTAAAAGGTGTCTGGTTAGTGAGGGTGTTTTGCGCATGTCCCTGCTGTAATGGTATTAATAATAATAAAAACAGCACATAAAAATGCCAAGAAAAATGCAAATAACTTTTAAAGGTGAGGAGATGCCCGGCTGCAGCTGTTTCTGTTTGCCTTCCGCTAGCAAAATTGGGGCTATGAGTTGGCTACGGTAATTGGGTTTTATTAAGTGGCACAACCAGGGGGCTAAAGAAGTGAAAGTGGTGTCAGTTCTGTTAGCTCTTGTTAGCATTTGATGGTGCCAGTACTACTAAAAATTTCTCGACGCCTGCATTGTCAATAGATTTTAATCAGATGCGGCAAGTCTGAGTAAACAAGCGACGTCGCCGTTGTTAGCTTGGCCTAATCCTAATAGGGACTCTGATTTAAATAGCTTGAAATGAGCGCCTCAGACAAGCCTGGCGACAGGCGGCAAATGTTGTTTATGTATGCACCCACGTAAAATTACAAAAGCTTCCACATTCTAATACTGTTAGAATGCGTAATTTAGTTTGAAAACTTATTTCTGCACCTCCTCCTGCATCTCCGTGATAAGTGAAATAGTAGCGCCAAGTTGTATGCTATATTTCTTTATTTTTGCCTTTCCTTCCGTCTATTTTTAGGCCCTGTCAGTGTCTGGCAACATAGAAATGCTTTTTCCACTTAATTTGATAGTTTCGTTAAGGTCTTTGTGTAGGGTGTCGAATTAAGTTGCGCTATATGTATGTATATATGGGTGAGAACTACATACTTGACATATAAATGCTATTTACCAATTTGTCTTGACTGCCGTTTAATAAATAAACATGGTGAATTATTTCACTAATAAAGATAAAAGTATTTTTTTCATGCACGATGGCCATCACAAGAAATGTAAGACGATAGATGAACTAATTGAGATAAAGTGATTTAGACTGCAGAGGGTGGTTCTCTTTCTATTTGCATTGTTGAAAAATTTTATAATTAAGTTCTCAAGCAAAATTAGATAATTGTATTTGGTTTTTGTTTTTGGTATATTTATTTAAATAATTATGTATTTTCTGGGTGCTATTAATCATTAAATTAATTAGTATTATTATTGTTTATATAAGGTTCATGTTCATATACCTATACATATCTGTATATATATACATATATATATATACATATATGTATATATATTTTTTTATGTATATATATAAATATATATACATATGTATATATACCTTTATATAAGTATCATTTGGCTTACAGTTTGCCTTTTCTGCGCTTTTTCCTTGCCTGGGCATATTTAAAACATTTTGCCACTTCTCTTGCCTTTTCCATCACCCACATTAGATTTCTTTTTGAATGGGTTTTTTGGTTTTCACTTGTGCCATATTCAATTTTTTTATAATTCTCTCCTTTAGATTTTATAAATTGTTGGTGTAATCTTTCTTGTTTTTTTTTTTGGGTAAAATCAAAATTAAACGCACAAAATATTTATTTAACATCTTGCCATATCTTTCGTTTTTTTAATCGAGATTTATATATTTATATTTTTGGTTTTTCGTTTTGTTTTTTTCGGTTTGGTTATATTTTATAATGTTTATATGCATGTGAAATATGTGAGAGGGTGAGTGTTTATTATGGACATTGAAATAAAGTTTTTATAAGCTTTAAGGGCGACATATTGTACACGCTACGAATCTGGCTAAAAACACCTGCTTTTGTGTTTACACATCGACTATCGACTTTCGATTATGTTTATAATATTTAATATTTCTTTATTACGTTATTTTCATATTTAGTTTAGCTATTTGTGCCTCATTTTGTTAGCTGGGCATAGCACTTCGGGCAGGCGCTTGTTTCTAATTGTTAATACATTGATTGTTAATACATATTTATGTGTGTATGTATGCATATGTCTGCATATGCATAAAATACGCACATGTGTGTGTATGTTAGTTTGTATTAGTGTTTGTTGAACAAGATAAGTACAATATGTGCTGTGAATGGTACGACTGTTAGATCTTTTTAGCTAGTTCTCTATAGTCAAAATGTTACGATAGACATTCAAGAGTTGTAGGTGGAATTCTGAAAAAATGTGGTTAGGAGAGGGGTTTCTTTGCCCTACATACAGTCATATTCTTTATAATAACATTTCAATATATATATTTATATATATTTACTATTCCATACGATTTATGGTTGTCTTGATAACTTAAAACTTTTCTTTCTCACCATAAACAACAAATTATGTACCAAGCGCTTAATTTAATCGTTGAACTTTTTTGTTTTTGTTTATTTATTTTATTTTTTTTTTTTGCTGCTTGCTTTACCTTTTTCTTTATTTTCGTTTTTTGTTTATGGTTTTTTGTTTTTTTTGTTAACACAACAACAATAATATTTTCAAAATGAACAAAATGCAAATGCCAAAAAAAGTCATATAATGTTTTGTGTATATTTTTACTAGATTCATGTTATTATTATTTAATTGTTGGTTTCCGCTACATGTGAGTAATTCATTGTTGCACACAAGTAAACCTTTCATTTATTGTTACTTATGTAAAGTTGTTGTTAGCGGTTTTCTCTGTGATCAACAACAACTTGCCTATCGAAAGCCGTCAAAAGTGTTTCATTTTAATGTTTTTTTGGTTTCGTTTGTTTTTTAGTTTTTTAGATTTGCTCGATTATACAATTGAAATATTTATGTATATGTATATAACTTTTACTTAGGAACAAAAGCTGAAATTTTGGTTTACTATGCAACGCTTTTTCGAAAGTTAAATACATACATATATTGTTGCTCTGAAACTTTTTGATTTTTGTTTTTTTCAAAGGTTTTTTTCTTGGTTTTTTCTTTTGTTTTGCTAAGGAAACTGAGTTTAAAGAGCTGCAAATATGAGGAAGCGTTGTCCTGGCTCGATGCTGGCGCTCCTTGCCAACACGGCACAGAAGTTGGTATTAATTTGGTACAATATTATATATATATAAGTAGTTTTTTGGTTTTGTTCACATAGTTAGTTGTAGCTTTACAATATACATATATAAGTGTACATATATATATATATATATATATATATATATATATCAGTATATATATACATGTTTTCATTTATGTATATATATTTAAAGATATATATATATATATATGTATATATATATATATAAATTTTTATATATATATACGGTACATACCATTTAATGCATGAAATAATGTAACCATAAACAAATTAGCAACAACATTAATTTGCCCGGAGCGTCTTGAAGAGTTTTATATCTGTATTATAAATAGTATTTATATTATAACATAATTTTCTTAAAACCTTTTCCCATTATTATTTGCTGTTGTCATAGTTCCAGTTTGAAATGATTATTATTTGTTTTTGAAATTCTCTAGGATTTTCCTATTATAACTGAGTTTTCCCGTTTTTCTTTTGTTTCTTTTTTCTGTTTTTTTCTTCTTCGTAATTTATGCATTACGCTTTCATCTACGTCGATTGGCTTTAGAGGTAAATACCACCATCCATAATTACTTATGCGCCGCCATGCTCTGAGTGGACTCCTACTGCTCCACCAGTTTCACCTACTCCATCATTACCAACCAGCGACGATTGTCCTCCGGCGGCGGGCTGTTGCTGCTGTGGCGGCGGTGGTGGGATATACTGCGGATATTGTGGATATTGTGGCGGCTGTTCACCGCCTATGAGTCCTAGTTTATCTGTGGGAATTGGTTTGAATGATGGAAATGTTAGTATATTTCATTAAAACAGAAAGTTCTACCGATCGCTTTGATTAATTCAATTGTATGACAATTACATAGATATACAAATATTTAATGGATTAAGCTCAGTAATGATGATAGACA
This sequence comes from Drosophila emarginata, assembly GCA_037075365.1. Classification (NCBI taxonomy): domain Eukaryota; kingdom Metazoa; phylum Arthropoda; class Insecta; order Diptera; family Drosophilidae; genus Drosophila; species Drosophila emarginata. Next base: position 8,409,821 of record JBAMCD010000296.1, read on the forward strand.
TATACATACATATGTATATTTATATAGCATATGGGACGGGACCATATTATTTACATATAGAGTCACATAATACGTTAACACCCCCTCCCATCCCCGTATCCCACCGTTCACCAAATAACTTTCGATTCCATATAGGAAAACGTCTAGAATTACTAAGTACAGTAGTAGTAGTATTTTGCTGCTGTTCCGTCATAACTTTTTAGTGCATCATAAATCAAATAATCCGAATATTTATACCGATTATACCGACAACATCGAAAACAAATTATAGAACCATAAGAAAATACATGTATGTATATGTATTTATAATATAAAATTTATACATACACAAAAACAGACACACACACACCCATCGATATAACTAATATAAAAACAAAATTTTTTTAAACAAGTCACACACATGCAGCTAAAATGAAAAACGAATAACAAAATTATTTTTCGTCGCAAAATGCAGGGCAACGTGAGTAGTAGAGAAAGCGCACGTGTAAACACTATGGTAATGGTAAAATTTGCTTGCTTCATGGATTTTTATGTTTTTTTTTTTGCTTACAGTGTTGGTACATATGGTATATGTCGTATTTGGTCGAATGTTCGAAAATAGTGTGAAATGTTGTTTCTGATTTTGAGATACTGATAATGGTTCTAATATTTCTGTTGTTGTTGTTCTTGTTGTTGTTGGTTGGTTGTTGGTTGGTTGGTTGGTTTTACTGGTTGAACTAGTTGATGTTGTCGGTCAATTTCTCAGCCAATGGTTTCTCGAGTGTTGTTGGTTCGGATTTTTGTGTATGGTGTTGTTGTGGTGGTGGTAGTGCTGATTCAGGTGCAGATGCTGGCGCCACCTGAACCACCTGAGAAGGCGGCAGCGGCGGAGCAGCATCATCCGACATGTAAGGTTCTACGAGAAATTTGATGAAATGCATTGTTTGTTTATTCTATATAACGATATTGTGTGTGTATGTGTGAAAATTGAAGCGAATCATGACAATGATGATGTTGATATTGACGATGATAAATAAAGGTTAATTAAAATGAATATAACGTATTTTGATAACGGGTGCACCTAGCAGTACTATGTATATCATATTATAGTTGACTTAATTTTCAATTTGTGGCTGTCTCTTGCCTTTACCTCACAAAATAAAACGTATAATATATTTGTATTGAGGGGAAACTGTATCATTGTTCATTAAAGTTGTTAAAAAAAAACGTGTTTATTGTTTTCTTTATTCTTCGTCTTTTTCTGTAATTGTCACAAAAAATATTGTTTAGTGTCAAATGTGTTGAAAAAAACAATTTTCAAAATTTTTACAACGTATCAAAAAATTATATATTGAGTAAAACAAGTAGAAGAAACTGAGGAGGGATTATGATTATTGCAGTACTTTATGCATTTGCTTTTCCATTTTATAGCTTTTGTTTTTAAAATTCAATTTGAAATCGAGTTCTGTGAGAGAGTGGCAATAGGAAATTCAGGTAAACGAATTGTGTATATATATGTAAGTATGTACAAACTGCAAAACGATATGCTGAACAAATGAAATGATTATAAAAACTAGTTAAACACAAAAACTAAACTTAAGGTCCTACGAATTACGGGTACAACTTTACTATACTATTGAAAAGATACATTATTGTACTAGAAGTATGACCGGATTCGTACTTATGCTTCGGTTGTTTGCAGAGGACATCGGGGCAAACATACAATATAGTTACACACACATTAACAATAATGATATATGAATATAGTACGATATATGTAGATATAGAAATAGACTCAACGTATATAAAAAAACAACAAACGACATGACTTTCAGTTGACTGCAAATCAAATCAATACCGAACCTGGTGCCAGATGATGTTGAGTTTTGCATATTAATTATATTTATATATATTGATATATATTGATATAATTTTCTTTTTTTTTTTTTTTTTTGCTTTTGTGGTTTAATTTGTTGATTGAAGCTCATGAGATGGGCTAAGTTAAATGCATTTGGATGCGATCGATCGTTCGTTTTCTTTCATTTTTTCATTGGTTTTTTGTTTGTTTGTTGTTTATTAATTTACATTTGGCAAGTCTTCAAATTCAAATCGGTTAGTTATGTAAGCGAACGATCATCAAACGGTTAACAGTTGGACTGTGAGTTTTTTATTAATTCTACTCATAGCAGTTGCTTTTAAAATGAGATTTTTGTCGAATTTGAACTTGATTTTTTTGTTTTTTTGTTGGGTTGATGCTTGCATTGCATGGTTGTAACTAAGTTACTAATTAGTTTCTTATTGATATTAGATATTAGCAATCTACATAAAGTTACCTAGAGAAAAAAAATAAACAAACAAACAGAGAGTGATGGAATTAAAAACAAAACGGAATTTAGTTATATGTGTATGTGCATATAGTCGAAAATCAAATTCAATTTTGGCTAACAAAATCAGTGCTGAAGGGAAAATAATAGCCCAGAAAAAAAAATAGGGAAGAACTAACTTTGGTATTGTATTTTGGCGTTGTGAGTGAGTGAAAAAGAGTGATAGTGATTGGATATCTCGTTTGGTATTCTCTACGTAGTTCGTCTGTGTATTTATCGTGTAATGTATAAATAGTAGAAGAGCTTTTATAAAAAGATTTTGGCACGAACAACTTACTTGCAATGATGCCCACGATAACTAGACCAATCACACCCATTATGATCATCATCTAAAAGAAAATTAAGGATAATAGTTAAAGCTCAGAGTCTCAGAAAATCACATTATTCTATGTTCGCACAGACCTTCAAGTTCTGCAACCAGAATTTTCGTTTGAGCTTGCCCGCCTGCTGTTCAAACTGAGAGGCACCCTGTTGCAGGGCATCAGCACGATCATCTAACTCGGAGAGCTTGCTGTCGCGCTCCAAAACCTTTTCCACATTAGTGCGCATGATGTCGACGACCTTGAGATATTGGAACACACTGGTAAGAGACAATCGCATCGTATATATTTAATTTATTTATAACTTACCTCATCAACTTGTGCCTGCGTCTGTTGCAGACGCTTCTGTGCCGCAATTTGCTGCGGATTGTGTGGTCCGCCAACAATTTCACCGTCCCCACCTTCGCCGGCTGGAGGGCCAGCATTTGGTGGTACATCGCCAGCTGGTGCAGCATCCGCCCTGTAGTGGAATAAACAATCATCATTAGTTGAGCATCTTTACAAAATTTGGTCCTTAAAAATAGCAAAATTCATACTGCCAACGGGGCGCTCAAATTAAATACAGGGTCTTGGATTACACAAACTATTGGTAGTGGTGGTGGGTGGTTGATACAGTTGCAAGTTGATACATTTTCGTTAACGAAGTGTGTAAACAGTACTAGCCAGACTAAGGCATAAGAATCAGCATCAGCACTTACTGTTCCTTGTTCTTGTCTTTCTTGCCCATTGTGGCCCGTTAAAATTGATAGTCCACTTGAAGTAAATTTCACAATAAAAATACTTTGAAATCGTTCTTATCTTGGAACGGAGAAAATTCACAATGGCTAAAACTAATTGTTGGTTTTGATTTTATGATCCCAACTCTACCTTTCAGATGCAATTTATACTAATTTTTTGAATATTGCTAAAAACGATTTTGGTAATTTATATTTATGTACATTTGAATGGAGGGAGTGGAGTAATAATTATAGAGGTGATGCATTTCAATTGTTAAGTGAAGCAGAGCCTTTAAGTTTACCAAATTGCGCTATTCCCCGTCTGCTCATGAGTTGAGAGATTTATATATGTACTTAGAGTCTAGTTTTCTAAACACTTTCCTTGTGAAAAAATACTATAAATGTATTATTTATGAGACATTTTATGAGATATTAGATTGTTCATATTTATTCTTCTTTTCTTCTTTCTTTTTTTATTAAATCAGTGGAGCGTTTTATTTTTTTGGCATGAAGCGTATCCGACAATGTATTTAAAATTATTGATTTTACGATGTGAGAAAGCCATGTGATGCGGTTGGCAAATGAAAACATGAATGATTCATGGGTAACAAGAAAACTAGTACTGCCCCAAGGAAGGACTGCCAGTTTGAAGAACGGGCGTAAGTACGTGTGTGTATGTACATATTTGTGTGTATGTATATATATATATATATATATATACATATGTATATACACATATATATGTGTAAGAGCTTGCAAAAAGAAGAAAAATTTCCTTTTTGTTTGTCATACGAATGCAAATAAAAAGGAAACCAAAAGGAAAAAAAAAGGAAAAGAAGAGAAGAAAAGAGAAATCAATAATTTGTTGTGTCCATCACTTACATTTCTTTCTGGTTGTTGCTAGTGACGCCTTTGTGGCTGCTGTTGTGTTAACAAATTTCGACCCGGTCGTCTCGCTGTGTGCCTGCTGAGTGATTGTGATTACGGTGAATGTGCCGTCCCGTAGATCTAGATTGGTATGCACTTGGCCAGCTAACGTCTTTCGCTTGAGCGCGTGCTAGAAGTCGATGGCGAAAGGGGGTAGTAACGGTGCTGGTAGTGGTGGGTGCAGCAGAACTTAAATTCGTTGTTTTTGTTACTCTCTCTCTCTTTTTCTTTCTATGTCTCTCTATTTCGGTCTCTTTTACTGTGCGCTCTTGCGTCCGCCTGAGCTTTTTTCGCCCTCAATCGTCAATGAATTTTCACTCCTCTTAGATTCCGGTTAAGCGGTTGCAAAGGAATCGCCTATATATATATATATACATATATATGTGTGTGTATGTGGGAGTAACACTTGCCACGACAGCCTTTTTTACCACCGCAACACTCAATATAGGAATTTTCTGGCTCTGTTGTGTGTTGAATCTATAGGTTGCATGGGAGGGGTAGTAGAAGGAGAAGCGTTAAAAATAGTTCCAACATTTTAAGTATACCTAGTGCTGTGTTTATTCTATTAAATGACATTTACAAATTGTTAATTCCTGTCACTCTAACACTGGCATTTCGACTTGGGTTTAGCGCTAATGCACTCTTCTGTTGCATACACCCAGGCGCATCCCAATACTGAGCAATTATTTTTTGGTGTTCTTTGGTAAAAAAAAAGAACAAATTACATATGTAGTGCATTTGCAAATGCCACAATATTCACTTGCTTGGGGCGCAGAAAAATCAATGAAAAATTCACATTGCACAGTTCGAAATGCTTTGATATTATCGTTTTAACAACTGCCAACTAGCTAAATAAGCTCCAACTTTTTTAATAAAGCATTGACGAAACTAATTTTTCAGTCCATTGTTTTTTTTTATAGAATACAAATTAAACAATTTTTTTGGTAGCTTAGAGAAAATTTTTCACTTACGACGTTTTTTAGCCAACTGCGAAAACTTCAGCTTTTCTAACTGTTATGTGTATTTGGGGAAAAAGCTTGCGCCAGGAGGACATCAGCGAGTGGATGCTAAACCAACGAGAAGCTTTTAATCTTTGATAACGAAGCAAACAACGAGTACAAATGCAAAGACATATGTTTATTGCATATCATGACAAGCTGTCTACAGAGGCTTACGAAATTTTGTCTGTATCCATACACGATACATTTTAAGGCAACGTCCTCGATTAACCTGCAGTCGTCGGTCCACAATTAGACTTTCTTCTTTCAATCCCGCCTTTGTTAACATTTGTCTTAGCTCCTGCTCGGTGAAAAAATAGACCATGGTGCCATCACCTCTGACATAGAAATTGTCCTCCAAGCATTTACCATTTTTAAAACGCAGCTGTGCCAAATCGTACCGTCCATAGTCGCGAAACAAGAGTAACCCTCCTGGTTTTAGGTAACGATAGCAATTGTCTAACACCCGCTGCATCTTCAACGGCTCAATGGCCGACAACACAAATATCATTACAATTATGTCCTGTGAGTTCTCTTCGAAAGGTACATTCCATTGTTCCAGCGTAGCATCCATTACAAACACCTCACAGCGTTTGTCGTCTACGTATTGCTGTTGCCGTTGCAAGATCTCGATGGCTCTGCTGGAGAAGTCACAACCATAGACTTTTAGTTTACTCTCTATGCTGTACTGTAAAAGAGGAATTATAGTGTTGCCCACTCCGCATCCCAACTCAAAAATGCTTCGATGTGGTTGTTGCCCTTCGTCAAACGCCTCGGCTTGTTGCGGCTTTAAAGGCGCAAGTTCTGGAAATTCAGTGAACAGCCAGTGGCGGTCCTTGAAGAAACCGTTATCGTGTATCCCATAAAAGGAGTCCCAGAATTTTGGAGCATCTGTTTGAAAGCGCTCCCGCTGCTCCGGGCTCACCTTTGAAACAGAGTTCTGGATTACTGCCTTTTGGGCAGCTTCTTCCTGTTCGGCATTCCATTCCACGTGGTCCCTGTAAAGTGTATTTTAGAGATCATCGTGTTTATAACTTTAGCTCAAAATTATATACCAGGCATTAAACTCGAACACTTCCCCCTCGCCCACATTGGCCAAGATGCGATCACCACCACCACCTGGTTTCTTTCGCATGCGAGTGTGTTCATAAGTTTTGCTGGACAAGCATCGCAGCCTTAACGAATTCAACCACGTGCGAGTACAAGTGGATATTGCATATTTACCAAGCATTATGCTTATAAACATCGTCGACCTCTTTCAGAAGACGGGTACCAAATTGCGGCCGCTTCGTCGAATCTTCAACATGTCCTGGAGCTGTTTCCTCACTCATTGCCTAAGCTAATAAATGTAAATAAATAAAAAACACAACGAAGCCTATGTTAAAAATAACAGAATCAATTGGGAGTATGTTAAGTCTCCTCATATGCGAGTCATTTAGTTTCGTGAGTTGAGAAAGTTAGCAGACTCAAATTGAGTAAAAACAGAACATTTTTCGTATAGCAAAAATTTGTTTTCGTATAACAGAAAAACTTTTTCGTATAACAGAAATTTTTCTCCCAACAAACGAGCAAATTTTTCCAGAAAATAAATTTTGTGTCAAAACAGGAAGCATTTAAGGATCAAAACAAAAGAAATCGTCAAGTCCAACGATTGCACAGTACGAGGAAACGTCGAAGCTCGAGTTTGCGGAGAATCACTATCACTACGCTGTCAAGATGATGAACGAAGCTGCAGCTCTGGCAAATATGATTCCCTACGACACAATTGGACTTTATGAACAACCCAAGCCCCGATTCATTTTTAAGATGCCCCGTGTGGTGCCTGACCAGAAGTCCAAGTTCGAGAGTGACGAGCTATTCCGCCGCCTGTCAAGGGAAAGTGAGATTCGTTATACGGGCTATCGGGAGCGTTCCATTGAAGAGCGACAGGTGAGATTTATGAACGGTTGCCGCGAGGGCCACACGGAGACAAGTTTTGTGGCATCAGGCACCAATCTTCAGTTAGTGTTCAACGCAAATCAGAATCCTTACCTGCACGACAAGGAGTGCGACTTTGATAAGGAGCATGGAAAGGTTCATATCAAATCGTATTTTATTATGAACGGTGTATGCGTCCGTTTTCGCGGCTGGTTGGATCTGGAGCGATTGGATGGTGTGGGCTGTCTAGAGTACGATGAACGTCGCGCCATGCATGAAGACGCCATTCTGCGTGACCAGATCGATCGTTATAATCAGCGGCTACGCGAGTTTGAAGACACCAAGCGAGCCTATCGTGACAATCGCCAGGACGAGATGGAAGCCGTCCGACGTGGCGTCGCTTCCGGTGGCATTGGTGTAGGGGCCAGCATGTGGCGACGTTAGTTAGACCTTTGGACGGCGTCCGTGCCGTCCCAGTCCCCGCAGCAAGAGACTCAATTTGCAAATACTCAATATTTTATGGAAAACTGAAAATGCTCCAGTCTTTCAGCGTCAACAGTCCAAACCTCGGGATTTGGATCTGCTTACGTACAACTATGTTAAGATTTATGATATGCTCTCGAATATAAATGTACTTCTCTGTATGCTCTTAGCCTGTAGGAATTATTCTGTAGTATTTACTTAACGTATGCTTTCATGGTATTAATCCTTAAATCTTACAATTAATGTCGTATATATATATATATATTTGACAAATATTACACATATAAATATAACTAATAAACATTTATGTATAATCAATCTGGTATTTCCACTGTGATAAAACGTATATTCCCAGTAAGATTAAGGGCTGGGCAATTAAAAACAACAACAAATTATGTTTCGAGTGGAAGCCGATTATTTATAAAATATTTAAAAAGTAAGATAGCAGCCAATTAAAGAATAACTAACTGATTAAATTAAACTTTTTCTTTATTTTAAAAGCCAAGGATTTACCACATTAACTGTTGTAAAGGTCGTCCTTGCTGGGTTACGGTTAAAAATAGCAAGCAGAGCATAACTTAAAGCTCATTTAAATCTCGGATTTTATAAGTTTTAAAAGCAAAAAAGAGAACATTAATAAATACATAGATGCTCTCATATTCAGCTTTAGTATAAAGTTTATTAACGTTTATAGATAGATATATATATATATAATGTTTGCATATATGCCGTATGTGTGGACGCGTATTTCTAAAGGCTTAAAGTAAAGATTGAAAATGAATGGGTGACTCGCTTGGCGGGAGGAAGCCAATCAATATCAAAAGTTGTGCCCGCTTAGCGGAATTGCAGATTGGAAATGCGCAGACCGATGCTATCTTTCCCGATCTCGCTAACCTCACACACCGTACAGAGACGTCCTTTGTATTGTGGCTCATATGAGGACCCACAGAATGGACATGTTGCTTCGGGTTTGCCGCGGTAGATTGGTTTCCAACTGATGCCGCAGATATTGAATGGGTTGAACTCTTCGTACTGCAGCTGGTGCTCATCTATGGGATTAACTTCGCATGCCTGTAGGATTTTACGCACCTGTTGGGCTACATCTGATCTGGGTGCCAGTTCTAGTAGACGGCGAGCAAATGAAGCAGCTGTCTTGTAGTTTTTCAGTTTAAAGAACATGTTAAGGGCAGTGCGCAGGGTCAGGATTTGATGGACGGGCTGCAGTTTGCAATGGGTGAAATAAGCGGCCATTTCACAGACACGCTTCTGCTCCTCTAGAGTCGATTTGGGCATGCCCTTTCGTTCAGTTTCCATTTTGAGCCCTACAATATATTCGGAACAGATCTTGAGGAGCTGTAGTGCCTCGGCTATATCCAGCTTAGTGTCCACCACCAGCAATGGGATACTGATCAATATGGAATGGAACTTCTCAATGGCCTCAGTGAATTTGCCGGATGTGGTCAATTGATAGCCAGCTTGCAGACGAGAGACTAGACTATTTAGCTTGATACCCAAAGCCGGACGCTGAAGTTTCACATTGGTCTCGCCGAAATTACGTAACGGATAGCTGCTGAGCGACTGTAGATTCGGATTGGCTGTGTAGCTAGTGCGGGAGCAGGCGTAGCTATGCAGGAAGAGTGTCTTAAATGGCTTGAAATTAATCACACCCAACTGGTCATTCAGCAGCCGGAAAGCACTCTCAAAGGACCCGGCCTTCACGTGATCCAACACTAAAGGTGAATTGTTGGCCCATTGCTGGGCTGGCGAGAGACCCTTATTTGGCGCCGCATAGTAATTACTATCCAAGGCAGATGCTTTAATTTTAGATGCCAATTCCTCTGGCACAACTAGATCCTCATCACCCACATCCCAGCCAGCTCCATCCTCACCACCACCACCCTGCGGATCGTCAGTGCTAAGAGCGTCATGCATTTCTTCGTCGCCGTCTTCGTCCAAGCCCAAGTCAGCATCGGCTCCCCAGCCATCGCCGCCGCCATTGTGCTCCTCTAACACTGCCGCATCAGCATTAATATTGAGAGCCTGGCGCGCAGTGCCACTGGTACCAGCCCGGGTGACCATGGCGCCTTCAAAGAATCCCTTCGATACGGAGAGCAGTGGCCAATTGGTTTCCAGCTGCTGTATAGGTACTGGCGGTTGTAGCAACTGTGCGTTGTCATTGACCTCAGGCAGACTATGTCCTTGGTCTGTGATGGCCGTGCCCAGGGTATCGGTTAGCTCCTCTAGACCATGAGTGGCTGCTGTCAAATAAGCCAACGAGAGTTGTCCACAGTTCTTCAGAATGTTGACACGCTCACGGACATCACCTAGGAGCAAGGCTCCCTGATACTGTGCCGAGACATCCTTGCGGATCTCTGCAATCTTGTTCATCTTCTTCAGCTTCTCAAGATTTCCAGTGATTAGATAGAGGAAGCTTAACTTGTCAAAGTTTTTGGTGCGTTGATAGCACATTTCGACTACCTGATGGTTGCCTTGCAATAGGCCAGCCTGTCCCAGACGATCCCAGCAATTCTTGTCATCTAAAGCCTTGGCTGCTTCCAGAGCAATTTCAATATTTCCGCACTCCAAAGCCAAACCAAATCGTGTCTTCTCGTCCTTGACAAAATGCAATGCCACCTCTGGATAGCCTTTTTGCTGGAGATAGGCAATAATGCTCTGGCCCACCAAACGAGCGTTGCGCACCATGTGAAGGACCTCGTCATATTTACGTTGTATAAGAGCCAACTTAAACTTGTATTCCGTCGGATCGATGTGCAAAACGCGCGTACGACACTCGCGATCCAAGCAGAAGACCTGAGTTCCCTTGACGCGTGTCAGATAAATAGGCAAATCCAAGGTACGAATAATCCCGTGATCTCCATTGGTAATGGCATACTTAATGTGATTGCTTGTCGTATATATAAATACACCAGATTCATCCCAAGCTCCCGACTTGACACGACAATTCTCCTGAACCGTGCACAGATACTGAAGTCGACGGTCGCAAATTGTCACCGAGTGTTTGCAGAGCAAGGCGACGAGGGACATATCTGGTGACCAAACTACATAGCGGCACTTTGCCAATTTAATGCTACCAACTGACACCAGGCGCTGCACTTCATAGAGAGTTACAAACTCAGGATCACGTATTAGCAGCATGCCAGTGCCGGCGTAAAAGATCTCTTCACAGAATGTGGGTATCTTCTTGGTCACCTCATTTTTAAAATTCTTAATGACAAGTTGTTGGTTGCGATCGAGCACTGCGAACCGATTGCGGGCCACCCAGATGGCTGTGATACCGGAACTACGTTTGCTGTCCGATTCTGTTTGACTATCGGTATCCTTGGGTATCTGGCAGAGATCATAGGTGCTGTTTTCCAAATTATTCGTGCGTGTGCATATCAAAACAGCATTTAGAGCTGGATTATAGGACATACTGTAGACTGGTGATTTCCCAGGACGCAGCTGCATTACCACCGTATCTTTGGTTGTGGTAAAATCCAATTTCCGTAGGAAACGATCCTTTACATAGTATAGCATATTGCCATGTACGGCGTACGCGGGTCTCTCTCGTTCCAACTTGAAGACAACCATGCCTAAAGTATAAATAAAGAAAATATGTGTGAATCTAAAACATTCTCTGCAATTAAATACTCACCTCCATCGTGACCAGCTGCAAATAGATTAAGCGTAGGATGGGCCGTCAGAATCCAGAAACGCTCATTATCTCGTCGGAATGTGAAGAGACATTGACGCTTAGTCATATCCCAGACGCGAATGCTTCGATCCTCGCCATTGGAAATGATCAGATCCTGGCGTGGATGGAACAATACACTCGACACATTGTTGTAGTGGCCGCGACAAGTATCGACTTCCCAAGCCTTGTACTCATTCATTCGCCACAGTTTAACCAGGCGATCATCTGCACCTGAAACAATCAGTGGCAATGTTGGATGGAAACTTGCCCAGTTTACACCTCGATCATGGCCCTCCAGAACATGCTTAACAACAGCATCAGCCTGACCAAAAAGATCCGTTGCACCGGGATGACCTTTCAGATGATCATCTAAGCCACCAGGACCTGGGGCCACATTCTTTTTACGTAATCCTGAAATGTCCCAAACACGTACTGTCTGATCCAACGAGGCAGACACAATCTGATCTTCTGTTGGATGAAATTGGGCACACATCACATAATGATTATGGCCGGTCAGGACACAGATGCAATTGCGCGATTGCCAATTCCAGATGCGTATTGTCTGATCATCGGAGGCGCTCAATATCCAAGGATATTCGTGATGGAAGGCGACTGTCCGGACATAATCCAAATGTGCCAAAAGTGTAAAGATGCATCGACGTTGCTTGTAGTTCCACACCTTAATCTTGTAATCATCGCCACCAGACACAAATAGCGGCATCTGCTGATGAAATGCAACGCCTCGCACCGGGCCATCGTGCTCATCAAACTTCTCTAGCAGGGTATGCATACGATAGTCCCACAATTGAATCACGCCACTGTGTAAACTGGTGAGGATCCATGGACGCTTCGGGTGAAAGGATAAACCCTTAACACGAGCCGATTTAGATTCGAAATTGGTCAACATGTTGGCAATTATTGTCTACGAATATATTTAAGCACTATTATGCTCCGCTATTGCTAGCTCTTTCGCTCTGGTGTCGTGTCGTGTCGTCGTCTTCGGCTTTTCTTAAACTTTAACCGATTAAAGTTATATGACTTTTCTTTATGTTGGAAATTAAAAGAGCAAATTTCCAAACTGTTAAATTAATTTATTGTAAAATGTAAGAGTCAATTCAATTGACAAACCATTTAATTACAGATGTGACACGTCAATTAGACAGCAAAACCAAAAGCAGTGTTGGCAATAGCGATAAGCTTAGCGCTGCCAGATTTTTATAAGTAAAATTCTAAACTATATTTAGGTTGGTCACACTAGTTGTGGGCGGACTAAAAATCCGGCAACACTAATTCTTAGTAAACAATTTAATTTGTTTTGTTTTTCAATTAAAGTGGATCTGGAAAACCATGACATTGGCCCATCGGGCACTTTTCACATGGTTCATTGTCCTGGTGTTTCTTATATTGTTATGCTTGCGGCTGGATCCGCGCACAACATGGAACTGGTTTGTCACCTTTACTCCGCTTTGGTTCTTTGATTGTATCCTTATCATCTACGTTATAATAAAGTTCATTCGCAAATGGCGTAATTTGAATCGACTTGCCGATCTCCTACTGCTCTATAAATGGAATATTGCTGGGGTATTGCTAACAATTACATCTCAGGTGATGATTTGTTTGACTCTCGAATACCCGCAACAGATACCCATCTATTTCACAATGACTCCGCTTTGCTTGCTGCTGACCACGGCGATTGTCTATGTGGGAAGCCGTTTGGGAAAGCGTGAGGGATGGATTATATAGAACGTTATATTATAGTTTAATATCTCAATAATTATGCGTATTTATTTTAAGATGAAATTGTAAATAAATCAAAAACCATATTTGCTCTGTGTGACACGTCGTGTTTGCCTGTTGGCCGACCACATTGCTTGTAGCTCGGCCTCGTTTGCCTTGGCCTTGTGGGCCAGGTAGGTGATTTGATGCTTTCGCCTTGTACCTGCCACAGGTTCGTCGTCTGTAAGCACTCCAGTGGGTTGAAATGTCGTTGCCGAGGCCAGGGCTGTGCGCATCCATTCCTCACGATTCGGATGAACTTGTGAGCCAGAGATCTCGATAACTTGGATTTCCTTTGCCTCCTTTCGACGTCTTTTGGAATTTCTACCCACTAAAGCATCCATTGCTTCTGCATTTAGTTGCACGTCCTGATTACGGCTTTGAATCTGTCGCATATGTTCATTTTCGGCCAGGCGGGCTGATTCTTGGGTGTCGTCTTGAGGAACTTCCCGTTCGGCCATGTTTTCCAAGTATTTATTACTGGCCTCTGCCATGCGGGCAGCACGCTTAGCCACCAAGGCATTTATCTCATTGCTGCTAACTTCTGGCAGATTTTGCTTGCTGTTCAAGGAGAAAAAGTCCCCATCACTTTCGCCATCATCTTCGCTGTCGCTAACATTGACCAACGCCGTAGTCGGAACTGCAGCAACTGGTTTCTTGGGCGGAGGAACAGCTTTTCTCAGGCCATCAACGGCTTCAGTGTTATGGGCAGCTCTACGCTGCTTTACTGTATCAGGGACAAAGGGAGAAGCAAGAAGAGCTTGTGCTTTGTGTCCAGGAGCAGGAGCAGTAGATTCTGTCTTAGAAAAATTACGCTCCGATTTGGCTTGAGGCAATATATTTAAAAGGCCCGATCCTTTGGGCGTATGGATTTTTGTTTCATTATTCCGGGACTTTAATTTCTCGGACATCTCCTTGTCCACATCAGAGAAATCTCTAAGCGATGGTATGCTGATCTTGACGCTTCTCTTACTTGGCATGGTAGGGGGTTTTTCCAATCCTTCGCTGCCGACCAGAGCGGCTGGCTTTTTGTGCAGGAACTCATCGTCCGCTTCTTCAGTGGTTGCAATAGCTATGCGAGGGATGGGAAGCGTGGCAAAGGCTGGTGAGGCCTCCACAGTATCCTCCTCCTCTGGCTTGGAGGGAGCGGCAACCTTGGGCTTGGGCAATGCCAATGCAAATCGTCCACTCGTAGATTTCAGATGCTGGAGAGTAGCTTCCTGGGGCACATAGTCGTCATCATCATCACTTATATGATTATTTGTACTTGCAGCTATTGATTCATTAACAGGTTCATCATTTTCAGATTCATCGTCACTGCTGGCGGCGTAGGCAACAAGAGACATTTTTGTTTTATAAATAAGAATAACAAAAAAATTATGACGATTTTCTCGCTAGAGGACGCTAAACGTATCGTTACATCAAAACGATTACAAATGACTTACAGATAGCGCCACTGTGTATTGACGAAAGTTGGTCAACCGGTTAACAGAATTGACAAGCACGGGTCAATCGGTTATTAGAACTAACAGAACTTTTAACCGCAATTCAAATAGAAAAGACTAGAATGAAAAATACGAAAATATGTCCTAATGTTTATAGACATTTTTCTCCCATATGGAGTAAAAATTTGATTTTTCATTTGTTTAAACATTATTGCGATTAAATGCGCATCTCTATTCTATACTTTTATTCGATACCAATATTGATCGAATAGTCACAGTCAGCTGTAAAAACCTTCTTCCCCTTTACAATTTTGAGGGACGCAAGCTAATCATATAAAAAGCAAGACGCACGGGAAAATATTTTATCCGATAAACCTACGCAAACAAAGAAAAATGCAATTTGAAATTGGGGGCGTCGTGAAGCCTCTGGGAATTGGCCTATTCCTTCTCGTTGCCGGCATTACCTCCACCTTTGGTCTGGGTAATTTTCACAATGGGCGTCATGTTAATGGATTTGTAGGTGAACCTAGCAAAATGGCTACGATTCAGCAGTCATTGGAACCGGAGGACTTGTGGTTCGAACAACGTTTGGATCATTTTCAGCCATCAAATACACAGACTTGGCAACAGCGTTACTTTGTAAATCCAGATTATTATAGAAATGATAGCACTGCTCCTATTTTCCTGATGATCGGTGGGGAGGCGGAAGCCTCCAAAAAATGGATGCGTGAAGGAGCTTGGGTACACTATGCTGAACATTTTGGAGCCTTGTGTATTCAGCTAGAGCATCGTTATTATGGCAAAAGTCATCCCACAGCAGATTTGTCTACGTCGAATCTGGTTTATTTGACATCTGAGCAGGCCCTGGCAGATTTGTCCAACTTTGTGTCGGCAATGAAGATAAAATATAATCTTAAGGATTCGCAGAAATGGATAGCTTTTGGTGGCTCTTATCCTGGTTCATTGGCGGCCTGGGCCAGAGAGAAATATCCCCATCTTATCTATGGCTCTATTAGCTCCAGTGGTCCCCTTTTGGCCCAAGTGGACTTTAAGGAATACTTTGAGGTAGTTAAAGCTTCTTTGGCTACCTATAACTCCGCCTGCGTGGAGGCAGTGACTCGTAGTTTTGCCCAAGTGGAGATTTTGCTGAAACACATGATTGGTCAACATAGTTTAGATGAGAAATTTAAGTGGGTAATTGTTAAAAAAAATGTTGCAATTAATTTAAAATCCTATATTCCGTTTTAGGACCTGTACACCCATTAAGGATTCCATTGAAAATAATCTGGATATATCAAATTTCTTTGAAAATCTAGCTGGCAACTTTGCCGGTGTGGTTCAATACAATAAGGATAACAGTCCTCATGCCACTATTACCATAGACGAGGTAAGTTATTTGAAATTCTTTCCCATCTGCCAAAAAAACAAGGATAATCCTTTATAGATTTGCGATATAATGATGAATACCACAATGGGACCACCAGTTACACGACTGGCTGAAGTAAATCGTCTGCTACTGGAGCAATCAAATTCCTCGTGCTTGGACTACAAGTACGAAAAAATGATAAATGATATGAAAAATACATCCTGGGATTCCGAAAGTGCCAAAGGTATGCGCCAATGGACCTATCAGACATGCAATGAGTTCGGTTTCTATCAGACTTCGGAGAATAAGGCGGACACCTTTGGTGATCGATTCGGTGTCGACTTTTTTATACGTCAGTGTCAGGATGTTTACTCCGATAGCATGGATGCCAAGTATTTGGAGCAGGTGGTGGGACAGACAAACAAACATTATGGTGCCTTGAAACCGGAAACCACAAATGTTTTATACATCCATGGTTCGATTGATCCGTGGCATGCATTGGGCTTGACCAAGCCGGTGAATGCAAAAACACCAACAATCTATATTGAAGGTACAGTCCGTCCTCATTTAGAAGTTATCATATTTCTACAATTCAAATGAAATGCAATCACTGCACAATTTAATTTATTTTTGTTCCAGGCACGGCCCACTGCGCCAATATGTACGAACCGGTGAAAACTGATCCCCCACAGCTGGTGGACGCTCGTAACAAGATACTCAAATATTTGGCCAATTTGCTCAGTGATTATAAATCCGAGTTGAATTAATTGTAACTATAGATATTGCCTAAATATATATTCCTACCCAAAGAATATTTTGCAAGATTAGCTTTTTCTTTTCTTTTAAATACATATACATATATACATATATTATTCATTTAAGTGTAAAATGATTTTTTTGTTATTAAAGTTTATGCCGGCTCAGGTAATAGCCGTAAAGTGTAAATGTCTTGGTTTTACATAATACAGATTTATCGAATTATTCATTGACCTAATCCTTTTTGGCCTGCTCCATTTTCTCGTGGAGTCGCTTCCAATATTGCTGGACGGTCTTGTTTTGTATGATATTCTTTTCGATGAAGCGCACGGCCGAAGTTCCCAGCAAATAGGTCAAATCATAAATGAATGCCACCACGCGAAAGAAGTATTTCTCCATTTGCTGCTTATCTGGACTGTTGGCAATGATTTCCTGAAGCTGCTTGTTGGCCATATTAACGGCATCATTGAGGGCTGATGGAGCAGCGTTCTCCGACTTTGCCTTAGATTCTTTTTTATCGCCTGATGTGGATTCCGACGGTGGAACCGAGCCAGCTTTGCCCTGAGTAGCTTTAATGCATTCGATTGGCTGAGCAGCGCCTAGTTTTCCAGGACTTGACAAAGTTTGACCGGCGGCCATTTCGGAAGTGGCCATACCCTTCTTCAATAATTCTTTGGTTTCTTCGCCGGCACATTCATCAGTTTGGCCATAGGAAGACGGCGATGACTTTTTGTTTTCGTCATTGCTGCTCAAACTGACTTTGGACTGAGCCGCAGAGGCCGTTGGATTGGTTAAAGATGGGGCATCGCCTCCTATAATCCCTCCACTCAAATTGGGAGCTGTGAAACCAGATGGCCCCGACGAGGACTTCCTCTCATTGCCATCATCGCTGCTTTTCACGGCATAAAAGCGAGCCAACGACAAAGAGAATGGAGAACTACCATACGGAACAGAAATATGGATGGGCGACTTTAATTCGTCCAAGACCACACGTTTACAATCTAAGCGAATAAAAATGATTACAATTTTTACCACACACACGACATAGCCATAAAAGGCTCAAACCTTTTTTTTCTTTTCACTTACCCCAATTTTTATACGGAACATTCGCGATCATGGCCCGCTTAAGTATACCACGTTGGGTTAGTTTTAGAGTGGCTCGCAACATCTTTGAATTGAATTGGATTTTTTTTGTTAAATTAACTAGTTAGGTTTTTTTTACTTCAACACAAATTTTCCAAAATAGAAGTGATAATTTGAACGTAAAAAATGCTGACTGACTGACTTCCGAAACCGAATGGGAAAGACAAGGCCAACTATTTGTATGACTGAAACATATATATATGTATGTATGCTCAAAATGGCGGAGATTTTTCTGAATGGGCAGCACTTTTTTAACCATATATGTTGTCTCTTTTTATTATTATTTGTGTTTACACTAATTACTAAAGCATGTTAGTAAGTTTACTAGTTACATTTAGGAGGCTATAAAAATCAAGATCAGGCTCATTTTAATGGAATTCTAGGCAATAATTACGAAAAAATGAACGCGCTCTTATTTCAAAAATAAAAAATGTGACAAATTGCCTGGCACAAAAAAAGGGAACCCATTACACGATACGATTTGTGGCATATTTCAGCCTCATTTTGGGCAAGGCAATTAGGCAAAATACTTCTTAATTTAACTGGAAAGTTAGGTTTCACTCTAAATATTCTTTACACATTTTTTAAATTATGTTTTTTAAATTAGTATCAAAAAAAAAAAAATTAAAGAAATTCTACCTTAGCAATTTCTCGGTTTCGTTTTCCTTTGTTTCTACTGGCAACCAAATCGGTTTGTATATATAGTTATATATTATAAAGATATAGATAGATATTATGTAATTTTACGTACGTATATGTAAGAGTTGTTATTCTTATTATGAATGTAATGGAAATGTCTGTCCTTTCACGTTATTTTTTTTTAATACTACAACACTCGAATCACTTCACTATTCCCCTACTTAAAATAGACCAATTTGTTTTAGATTATTCTTGATAATGACATCGGTGACGGCATCGAACACAAATTTCACATTATTTGTATCTGTGGCGCAGGTGAGATGCGTATAGATCTCCTTTTGGTCTTTTCGTTTATTGAGATTTTCAAATTTCATCCGTATGTAATTGGCTGCTTCTTCAAAGGTATTGGAACCTAAAACGAAAAAATTATTATATTAATTAATTAGGATAATTACTACTCTATTCAATTCTTACCTGTGTATTCTGGGAAGCATATCGTTAGCGGTGAACGCTTTATTTTCTCTTCAAACAAATCTTTTTTATTCAAGAATAAAATAATGGAGGTCTCCACAAACCATTTGGAATTGCATATGGAATCAAATAGTTTCAAAGATTCAATCATACGATTCATTTCTTCATCTTCCGCTAAAACGAGATCATACCCTGTAAAAGAAAAATATACATTGGGATATAAATGATTTAAAGGCAAGTAAACTAGCATCAATAAGTTTTATTTTAAAGAAAACAATTGTGATTCTTTAAAATATATACATATACATGATTCGGCGACTGATTTGAGGTAGTAGGCTGGATCTAGAGCTTCCAAATTCGAGCTATATTTATCTTGTTATGTTTTATAAAAATAATAAAGAAAACATTGATTCATTTTGTATTTGTATTTGGGTGTCATCAGATGGTATATTGGTGGCACCGTGTAAATGATAGCAAGGTGACTTGAAAATGAGTGAGACAGTATGCTTCCGATTTCGGTAACATACATACTTCTTAAGTTATAGACGATAGTTGGACTTATAGAGATACCACTAAAAACAATACGATATTCCTTATTAAAATCATTTATATCGTTTTCTTACCCGATAGTGCCACACAGAATATGATGGCAGTAACGCCTTCAAAGCAATGTATCCACTTTTTGCGCTCCGATCGCTGACCGCCCACATCGAAAAGTCTGCAAATAAAAAAATAATATAAATAATTGTTTATGACAGTTGTTGGACTAACTGTTCGGTTAAGGAACTTACTTAAAATGCAGTTGCTTGCAGGAGAAATGCGTCTCAATGATACCCGTTGTCTTGACTCTTGTACGTAGCACATCCTGTTGTGTGGGTATATAGTTTTGTTGCGCAATACGATCCAATGAATTAAGATAATAGCCAGCTGAATCGTTCAATTGATATTCACGAGAACGTGCAAACGATTGTTGTACTCCACCATCGGCCCAAAGTTTTTTCATTACCGTAACAATTTCAGGTAAAAGTAAACCTTCATCTGCGGCCGAGGCATGTGTGAAAAACTGTCGGGCAATATCCGTTTTACCAGGATCAGCAAATTCAATTTTAAGGCGTCCCATCGCACGTATTATGACCATCAGACTCTGAACCGTATTGCTATAGACAACTCGTCGATATTCTTCACACTCTTCCTGCGAGTAGCCGGTTTCGTGAATAATCTTCATCTGTTTGACTATAGTTGATTTACCAGATTCGCCGGCGCCTGTGAAAATAAGCAAAACGCAATTACAATTTATGTATATACATATATCTATATAGTATTTGTATGGCATATTGATGAACTCATGGTAATTGGAATGGAAATTGGTTGCGTGCGTAAAAACTGAATGAATCAATAAAAGAATGAATGAAAAAGAAAATTGCCAGAGATACAACAAGATGCAGCAGCAGGAAACGGAGACTCAGACGAAGACGATTTATTTTTTATGAATGGAATGGAGGCCACAAGTTGCTCAATTGCCTGAGGGTTCAATAGGTTAAAAAGTCTCTACGATCATAGCCGACACTTAATTGCGCTGGTCATGTTTAAAAGTAATAATAGAAATTATTATATACATATATGCAAATAAGAACATGAGATATTGCAATATGTACGTAAAATAATCATACAATAATAAGAATTCTAGAGTTCATTTTTTTTTAATTATCTAGAAATGAAATCTTTGTAAAGTTGTTTAAAAGTAGATAGATTTCGATTTATTGGCTTTACATTGTGATAAACTGCATACCTAATAAAAAGTCTAGTTAGTTGTACATTGAAATGTCAACAAATTTATCTTTTATGACAGAAATAACTTCTTATCAAACTTATTTCAAGGAATAAATAAGTGTATCATTAATTTTATCATTATCATACTGTGGGAAAGAGAAACAACTTCATTTGAAGTACAATATATTTATACATAAGGATTTGTATACCTTATTTTTTTTTTATTTATACAAGCAACAAAACTTTAAAAGTTCGTTAAACTTTGGCGAAACCAATTTTTAAAAAATTATGTTCAAGTCTGTAAAATTCTTTGATCAAAATTTCAATTCGTTTAATTGTTTAGATATACATATATACTTATATATGTACAATGTATAATAAAGACATAAACGTGTACAATTTGTATTTTATATAATTGTGATATCTATTTATTATTGGAATAGATAAAATAATATAATCCATATTATGTACGTGTTGACCAGTTTCCCTTTTGATTGATAACCAAATATGGTTAAAATAAAAAATTTGGACCAGTCTGAAGTTCATTTAGTTTATCAAAGAGATATATACATATGTACATACATACATGTTTATATGTATGTATATAAATATTGTATATGAGCGACAGTGTCTTTATTTTTGGCATCTTTCTATTGCAACAATGGCACATTAAGCCATTTTGGTTTTGCCAACTTTGACTGTTGCACGCGGACATATATTTTGTATCTTTCTCTCTCCCTCTCTTTCTCCATCTGTTTCTCTCTTTTGTTGTATGTATTTTTTGGGTCCATTCCCAGGTTCGAGATGGTTAGGTAATTACCTGACGACTACTGCTACCACTACTAACTGCAGACTGTACTTTCACTTTTCCAGGGCTTTTTCAAGTTTTTTCTTATTTTTACTTTGTTTTGTTGTTAAGTATCCAGTTGAATTACATCTTTACAGTAGTATTTTATCATCATTACTTATAACAAGCAAATAAATCATAGTTATCATTGTTGTTGAGATTTTTTTTTATTTATTTTTTGGTTTAATTCAAATCGTAGGTCTTGACAATGCACACTAATTTTTGCAATAAAAATCAAATATAAACTCATCTGAAGACAAGGTAATGGCTAGCCAAATCTGTCAAATCTGAATACGAATGGGAAATATAAAAAACGAAGAAAAAAACTTTGGAACGAAAAGGTACAAAAGAGAGGCAGCAAAAAAAAAAAACAAAATGGCAAAAAAAAGGTCAATTTAATAATAATAGCAGCAAAATATGTGTATGCACCGTTAACTGGTGGCATAATAAGCCAAAACGTCAGACAAACAGAGAGAGGGAAAGAGAGATGAAAAAGAAAGAGCGAGAAGAGAACATAGCGGTAGAGTACAAAGCGTGTTTGGAGCTCCAAAGCTCGCTCCATTATCCCCAACCCCATCATCATTGTCATCATTGGCCGGCCATATCTCATAATCAACGGTATTATAATTAACCGAATAATAATCGCAATCATAATCATGATGTTCATCATTAGCACCCCGTGTAAACTTTGTAATAAGAATTGGTGACTAAAACCAAACACTAATATAACAACAACATCAAAATATCTCAAAGAATCATTGAAAAGTGAGTAATCAAGTTAAATGGCGCCTGAAAATTGTTATTTTTTTTTATTATGATTATTATTATTTATTCATTCCAGATAAGTGTGTAAATGAGTGAACGCATTGAAGAAATGGAAGAAAGAAAGAGATGTGTTAATCAGCAATACAAATGGAAGAGAGACAGTGTAAAAAAAAAAATGCCCTTAGATTAAGGGAAACGTAAACAAATTTTTATATTTTTTGTTTTGAACGGAAGCATTTAAACTATATTACAATAACTATGGCGCATATCCGGCAGTTATGTCACTGAAACCGTTACAAGTTATTAAATAATGCCTAATCGATCGTTACGGCTGATCAATCAATAAAAAGCTAACCAATATAAAGCATAAATATTTAACCAATCATAAGTGTAACAATTATAAATACTTTATTTCTATTTAATCAGGAATTAAAGGAAGTTCCTTCTAATAAATAATCACATTGGGATTCCCATTATTTATTGAGTACACTCATTACTCCCATTAAATATATATATATATATATATATATACATATATACATATGTATATATTTATATACATATGTATATATTTATATACATATATGTATACCAATGTATATAAAGATTTTCTATTGTTTCTAGTTAAAATTGTATTGCATCACCATCATGATCAATGTTCTCAAACTGCAACAATTTTTAGGCATTACTAAAACAATTTTTCGTATACACATATACTTAAACCGGTTTTAGTTAGCCATACTCTTCTTTGTTCTGTCTTCTCTTTTTGTACATTTTGTTTTCTTAATTATAACATAAATATAATATTTAATCAGTTCGTTTGTAAGTTGTTATTATACAAATCAAAGGTTTTTCAATCGAAGCTAACTGAAAAAAAAAAAATGATTGTTGAAAAGTGTTTGGTTAAAAGGTCATTTAGCGATAATACTTGATAAGGGAGAAATGAAATTTATAACCAAAACGTCAATACACACAAATACCAATAAACTGTGTAATATATACATACATACATTCTTATGTATGTATGTATATATGAAATACTTATGTATAAATAAATATATCTTTTATGTATTGTATATACATACATATGTACATATATATTGTTGATTAAGTTGCTGTGGTGACAGTTGTGAGGAAGGCAAGACATCATGTGCTTGCTTTTTTTCCCCTTCCTTCTGTATGTATGTATGTACATACATATGTAAAAGCTTACTCATGCCCCAAATGCGATTTCAAGACATTAAAACTGTGTACATATACATACATACTTACGTACATATGTACATATAAAAATATAGTGAGTAAATGCAAATATAAAAAATAATAAAAATGAAATTCTTTTCAACATTAAACTCAAGCTTTCTGTTTTGTCAATTGAAAATGGCATATTCCTGCCTCGCAGATGGGAAAAAAGAGCCAAATGAAATTGAGTGCGCCATGTCAGATGAAACAGAGAGGCAGGTGGGGGTGATGAAGATGATGGAATGGGTCAACTGACATGTACTCCCCCCCTTCCACCCTTCCACCCAATGAAAAAACTACAACAACAATGGTAAACATTTTATTTAATAAATACCAAGTGCTGCTGGCGGAGGCAATGAAAGTTCCCCATTTCAAACTGCAATTGCATTTGGTCAAATAGTAGGGCAGGAGGGAGGGAGGACGCACTTCGGTCCCCCATTTATTAGTGCTAATATCGTTCACCCCACTTTAAATGTCAGTGAGCTATAATATCCCCCGCCCTTCTTCACATCCCCAGCCCCACCTTTATTCACTCCTACCCCCGAATCATTATCCCACCAATTAGCTAGCCTTTACTGAGGGAGAGATAGAGAAAGAGAGCTGTATAATAAGAGTGCGCAAGTGCGCCGTTAACAATACACACTCACACACACACGGAGACAAAAATAATCATTCAACTACACGCACATATACAAACACTTGTATCTAACAATAACAACAACAGCACCGCATAGACAAATGTTAGTTCAAGATGCAAGTGGTGCAAGGTGGTTTTTTTTTGTCTTGTTTGTCGGTGCTGATGCTGTTGTTATTGCTGTTGTTGGTTTGGCCATACCTCAAACTAAACACTAAACTGCATGGTTTGGCTCCGACTTTAATGTACATACATACATACATATATAGATACATATGTACATATAAAAGTGGCGGCTGCGCTGTCAGAGGTTAGATTAACAGTGAAGATAGTAAAAAAATACGTTTTACGATTACGATAGTCTAAGCATCTAAACTATATATAATATCATTTTCAAACATTAGATCTTCTTTATCTCTTTTGGCAACACATTGTTCTACTTATACCAGTTAACTGTTAATTTCACAGGCACCAAATCTTCTTATTAAGAATTAATTAAATACCAATATTTGTTTAACACATGGCAAACAAAATGTAAAGGAAAGCAAGTTGACCTGGTCGATTTCCGCATACACTTCATAGAAACTTCTACAAAACTAAAATGAATTTTAAAATAAAATTCTCTTAGAAGCAACTAAAAAATACACTAACGCGTCATTAAAACTTAATTTGCTATCTCACTCAAATTTTAAACTTTTAATTGAAAATGTTATTATATTTTTACATATGTTAGCAACTTTAGTATACCCTTTTAATCTATGAACACAGAGTATACAATTAAATGGAGCAATTTTTCATAGGAATGCTACATATGTATGTATGTATGTACATACATAGTTTTCCGATAAGTGCATTCCCAATACGTATAAAAATAAGGAAATCTGCGGGCAAAGTTTTTAGCGGACGATAGCTAACTTCAACACTGAGGACCTAACACAATTTTGTCTCAATCGAGGCATTCTGATCAAAAATCGGAAATGCTTCACTCATTATATTTGAATGAGTGAGCTATTAATTAAATTCGTTGATGTGTTTGTATTTCTTCTCCTCTCTTCCTTCTTCTAGATTGAAAACTAATTTGCGGCTGATGGATTTTTTTTACTGTTAGCCCTCTCCACCCGTTTCTAGCACTTTACAAGCCTTTTTACACGTTTAATGCCTAGTCCCTGAGTCATCGTCGTCATCATCATCATCATCAGCAGTGGCGAGTGCCTCGCTTCATTAGCAAATCAGCAAGCGGCACAAAGTGCAACCCCTCTCTATAGCCAAACCAGATCAGATCCGAAAGCAGCGCTACTTGAAAAACATTGGAAGTGGAAAAAAAAAGTAAAAAATAAAACCAACAACAACGTCAGCTCTCATAGCATTGTTTTCTGAATTGAATGGCAATGAAAATGAAAAGTATACACTGAGAGATACATACATGTACATACATATGTACATATATAATGCACACACACTTGCATTCACTCATACATACTGCAACAGACATGTGTAGAAATTTAATTGCAGAAGAAGGTTTCACAAAGCGGACCAGGCTAACCAATTTAACGTGGTAATTTTTATACCCTTTTTCAATGGCATTATTTATAGACATTCAAAGGTACGCATATGAGAAATAAATTAAATATGCAATAATTGAAGATTCTGTTATAAGAGCAATATATGTATATATTGTCACTTTCCATGAGAATAAACATATATATAGCAATTCTGATTCAAAATGCATATACTCTTTTTTTTGGCAAGGGTATCAATAATGAGGCAAGTTTGAGGAGCCATTTCGTCCCCAGAGGTCAGACCAAAAATGTCTTCCTCTGTGGTGTAGAGATACGAAACGTTTGAGTTGATTTCACACACACGCACACAAAGATGAGATCGATTCACCACACACAACCACAAGTGTCAGCTTTAGCCACAAGATATATTGTACATGTTGGCAAGTCCGCGGCGCATTGGAGGCGCCCCACTTGTTGAAGTGCGGCATTTGGTTTCAATTTTCATTCAATATGTTTTTTTTTTCTTTTCGTTTTCTTATCGGCAAATGAATTAAAGTCAGACAAACAGACATAGGCAAAGCTAGATTGCATAATCCACATTGGCCATGTGCAGAAGAAATTCTGAAAAACTTTCTTACAATTTCTTTCATTCGATTCGGTTTTTTCTTTTTTTGATATTCACATGTGGTTTGAATTTTCTGCCGGGAATTCTGGAAAAAATATGAAAAACTCATTTCACCCGCCCAATTCACACAATATTGTTTCAATTTTTTGTTTCCCATGATCTGTGGTGGAACTCTGAGTAATCTTATTTAAGTGCTACTTAGGTAGAAAGCAAGGAGTGAGAGAGACGCACCCAATAACAGCAATTTCACCTCCGAAGCTGCACGTTCGCCCTCTGCTCGCAGCGCCCGATCGATGTTCTTCGAACGTTCGATGGCTTCTTTATCTCTTGCTGTACTCACGGCACAACCCATTTTGTTCGTTTAACTGTTATTTTATTTGATTATCGTTTGGAGGGTGGTGTATGATTGTTTCACGTCTTATTGTTTGGTTTTAATTTTTTTATAATTCTTTTTAGTTTTTGATTCACTGCTAGATGTTTCTCGTTTTACTCAAGCGCCTGCAATTTGTCGTTGCGTCTGCGCGTCGTCGGCGTCGGCTGTACACTTTTTCTTCCTTTCACACAAACACAATACATACACACACACGCGCACAAGCACTGTCACTGGCGCACAAAAAAAAAAGGGCGTCGCGGCGTTTGTAAATTTGTGACTTTTCGTGATCGCGGCGGTTTTAAACAATTATTCGTTTATTGTTTTACTTGGTATTCTTTAAGAATTTATTTATTTTTAACAATCTATCTCGGCTTTGCTGGTGATCGTGATTCACTGATAGCAGTGTGACCAAACTCGGATAATTAGAAATACTAAACACAGATTATCGATATTTTACCAATGATCGATACAAATGTAGTGTTGTAAAGTGCGTTTGAATTTGATAACTTCACAACACTACTTTATTGTGTTTAGATATATTGTGCAAATCGGCGGTCAATTTAAAAGAAAATGGAATTTAACGGAAAATATTAAATTAAAAAATTCAAACTTTTTTCTAACAAATGCGTATATATATATATATATGTGATTTAAAGGTTATATTTTAAGAGACTGGAGAAAAGAAAACGGCAAAATTAGAATTATGTTGAAATTATAAACCCAACTCAATTGAGTAGTGATATTTTGCAAATTAAATATGAAACTAATTAAGATTTGTCACTAATAATAGACTAAGATGATTAAAGCTAGAAGATTTTTAGTCAACTTTTCAAACATATGTACTAACAATATAACGCGATCAAAACTAATTATACAATTTCGGTACTTTAAGATTTTCACATTCTTATTCTTACTCAAGAATTGTATTTGCTCAAGTTGTCGGCTCATTGACTTCCCCATTTGGAACATCTTTTGAAAAGTGCCGAAAAAAATCAATCGAATGATGCATTCGACGATCGACATCCATCAGTGCAACTTCACTTGACTTGGTCTAGGGCGGGGATGAAGGTGTTGTTGTGCATGTATGCGTCTGATTTGGATCAACCTTTCAACGAGATGAGGAAAAAGTTTTTACCGAATTATCCAAGGAAATTAATCTTAATCTTGAGTTTGCCCAGGCCACAAGAAACACATGTGCCAAACTCTCTACGTATCGTATTTGATGTGTGTGTATGTGTGTGTAGGAGTCAAATCTATTTCAAGGCCTTGGGCCATCCTTTCATTGTTGTTGTTGGCATTGATGTTTTCGTTTATACCCATCATTCTTTTGGGCATATACATAGGTTATATTAAGACCTTCTTAGATTGTTCATTTTTGTTTTATCACTTACATTATCATCAGATTCAAAATCTGCTCTTAGCAATATATATAACAATACCATGCTTTTAAATTCTGGCAGCAACTTTTGGATTTATCGTTTACTTATTTTAGGGTATTTTCAAGTCGGTTCCGGTTAATATATGGATATTCTGTTATTTTTTTTTTTTTTTATTTCAGGGCGCGCACGCCGATTGAAGTTTGTCCGACTCCGACATTCGTCAAATTTGTTGGCATCAGCAAACAGTTTGAGAATTTTCAACTACAACAGCAGCAGCAACAGCAGTAACAACAACAACAATTGACGAGAGGAAGGCATGCGCTTTACATACAGCAAAAGGCGGACCACCCAGAAGTATGGAGAGAATCCCCCTTTCTTTCATCCCCCACCAAACCGCATAAATCCATAATTCTCTAGCTGCATCTCGGATATATTACAATACCAATGCAGGTCTGTTCCAATGCTGCTGCTGCTGCTGCAATCATTCATTCAAACCATAGACATAGCGGAATAAAAGAGAGCCAGAGAGGTATTACTGAGGGGGGAGAGAAGTGTATATAGAGAATCCCCTACCTCACTTCTTTGGCCCACCCGTCGCATTTCGTGTAAACATGTGTAAATCATGACCCGTTGATGGCCTCCACGTAGCACTAGGAACAACCATGTGACGTCCTCCGACGACCGCAACAGCAAGAAAAGAAAAGGAGGTGGAGCAGTGCATAGCATTGTGGCAAAGACTTTTGCACTGCGACCCTAACTTCTTCCTTTCCGTTTTTTGTTTAGATAAATTAGCCGCGGAAAGCTGCAATATGAATGAATAAATGAATGAATGCTATATCGATATATGTATATGTATATGTATGTATGTATGTACATACATACGTCCCATCTCTATTCCCTCTATCCCCATATCTTTCTCTCTATAGTTGCCTTCTATTTTCTCATTTCGATGATCTGCTTAGCTGCAACTGCAAACATTTGGGAACAAAAATTCCCAAATACAATGCCCAACTCATAATCGGTTAATGTCCCAAAAGCAAATATTATTTATGCCACAGCCCTGAGAACATTTTCTCCGTTTGTGTGCATATTGTGATGCACGGAGACAGGCAAAGAATAAATGCCTAGGGGCAGTGTAGGTGGCAGTGGATTGGAGGATGGAGGCAACTGCATTTTTTTTGGTCATGTTTGTTTATACTTAAAGCGTTGTATCAATAAACATTTTGCCCCGGCAAAGGGCAAATTTGGAATATTAAAATTGTTCATACATGGTCTACAAATTGATTGAATGGCAAAAGCGATCATAAGACAACTAATTTGAAGAAATTTTAATTGATTTAAACAATGAAAATTGTGAACACAATCACTTAACATTTGCAAAACAAAAGATGGGTTCATTATTATAATCTATATATAGTAAGTACAATATATCTGTACGATATAATATACATATGTATATATTTATAAAGCTAGCAAATCAATAAGATAAATTAATTAATTTATTGCCTTTTCAATATAAATTTATTAATCAAAGTTGAAGTTCAAAAATATAGAAAAAGAATAAACGATTGAAAGAAATCTTATGTCTTGAATAATTAGGGCAAATAGTAGATATATGTAAAAGGGAAGACTAATGAGTATAATATTTCTTTACATAAACATAATCTTAAATTCTAAATTCTAAAATTTATTGATGAATCTGCGAAGAATATTTAAAATGAGAGAAATCCCCAAATAAGTATTAAATTTACTCTTAATTCCAAATTTGTTTATCTTTCTTCCTACTATAAGTTATCACTTACTATATATAAATTGAATATAAATTTAAGCTTTTCAAGTGAGTATATTTTAAAAGGTTTTTTACTATTGAAAACAAAGAATTTTCAAGATGTATTGCTTGATATTTGAAGCTCTCTCTTTCGGTTTCAAAAGATTAATAATCAAAAGAAACTATGTGAAAGGATTACCTTAATATTTCCTTGAAATATGTATTTCCAACAACCAAATTTGTTGTTTCATTGCATGGATCATTAGTAAAAATCATGAATACGATCAGTTTAAAATTGTCAACTAGAAATCCAAAATTGAATATATCGTGTTCAAGTGGATTGTAAATCGATGGGGGCGACATCCTGACGTGGCAGTCGACTAATTATCCACACCATAAATTGAGCCGATCGATGACAAATATTTTGACATGGCGCCGCCAAGACGATGTCTCCTACTCCAGCTCGATTCGGTTGTCGGATGTATGTAGGTTAATGTGTGGTCGGTTCATGACCACTTGAGACTCGGTAGCGGTAGCCCAAAATTGAAACTTGTAACCAGAAACTCCAACTCTTCAAAATGAAAACAAAAAACCAATAGCAAAACAAGAAGAAAACTAAAAAACACATATCTCAGCAACAATTGAGATTTAAATCAAACACACAAAACTTCGATTTTCGTATGTGGATTGAGTTTATGGCAGTCATAATGGAATTGAGCCAACAATAAGATCAAAATTAAATTGAAGTGAAAAAAATTTTCTTTAGAAATTTATACAGTTCTTTTTTTTTTTTGGATTTTATTAGATATAAATAATTTAGTTTTTGTCCTTTCTCTTTTATTTCAAATCAAAAGCCAAAAATGAATCGTCTGACCAATTGGACATACCTGAAGATTAGCGATGTTATGATGTCTGCTCGTCGGTGGAAGAAAAACAAGAGCGGTCAGGATTCAGGCAAAAAGGCAAACGATTGTTGTTGCAAAAAGCCAGAAGCTCCGAAAAACAATTGTTGTAAGCCAGAAAAATGCAAGAAACAACTGCCAAAAAAAGCGGAACCATGTAGGCCAGATTGTTGCAGAAAGGAGGAGCCAGTTAAAAAGGCGGCAGTCTGTAAACCAGATTGTTGCAAACGGGAAGAACCTTGCAAACCGACATGCAAGAAAGAGGATCCCTGCAAGAAAGAGGATCCCTGTAAGAAAGAGGATCCCTGCAAGAAAGAGGATCCCTGCAAGAAAGAGGATCCTTGCAAGCAAGATGAAGATGAGAGCTGCAATAAAGATTGCTGCCAGGATCCTTGCGAAGAGGATCCGTGCAAAAAAGGTGACAAAGATGAAAAGGGTGGCAAAGATGAAAAGAGTGGCAAAGGTGGAAAAGGTGAAAAGGATGGCGGCAAAGGTGGCAAAGGCGGCAAAGGTGGAAAGGATGGCAAAGATGGCAAATCTGGAAAATCTGGCAAGGATACCAAAAAGAAAAGCGGCTGGTTTAGCTAAAGGAGCTGCCACATTCGCTCTGATAATCTGTAATTTTATAGACAAAATTATCCATAGACAATCAGCAATTACCATTTAATAAAATGTAAAAACAAATTTTTAGTTTTTTTAGTGGGTTTTAAATGTGTAATTAATTTATTCAAGAACTATTGGCAGTATAGTTATATACTATATAACATATAGCTATATATATAACTATAAAATCCGCAATTCGCTACTACAGAAATAGAGAAAAACTTTGGCATGAAAAAATGAAAGTTATTCATGCCAAGCATTTCTTTTTTGGTGCAATTGTTTCTATGGATATAGTCAACCGATTCTACTGAAACTCAATAGAGGTATTTCTATATAGACCGAAATTGCAGATATTAAATTTTACAAAGCAATCGCTTTTAAAACAAACAAGTTATTCATGTTGAGTTATATTCTTGAACGATCGTTCTTATGAGTGCTATATGATATATGAACATTTTCACTTATTAATTTAAACTATATAATGATTCAAATTCCCATAAATATACTTCACAATCGTACATTCTTGTCTTAAAAGACTGAAATAAAATAAAAGAAATTCAGAAACTATAACTTAGTATACTGAAAATAATTTTGACATTTTTTTATGTTTCATTTTTGTTTTCATTATCATAGCAAACACTGAACTTAGTGGTATATTTTTTGAAATTAGAAATATCAAAATTACTCAAACGTTAAAGTCACAATTTTAGATTTAACAAAAATTTTGAATTAGGAACAGATTATCAATAAAAATGAGGCGTTCATTAAGTATAAATTACACAAGGATGGTCGATGCGTTGTTAGCTCTGCGTTTAAGCAGTAGAAATTCGAGCAAGAAGTGTTTAGATAAAAAAGAAGATCCTTCCACAAATAAGAAAGAAGCTACAAGTCAAGACGGGAAAAAGAATCTAGAAAATACGAAGGACGAACACAAATCGAAAAAACATAATAAATGTGGACATCGTATGTTCTTTCTATATCCCATATCCTACTTACATACATATTTAACATTCAACTCATATAGATGCACATAGTACAGCTCCGCGCTGTAAGGATGGCAAATTTCCAGGGGGCAATGACAAATCTGATGAAAAAACTGATGACAAATCGGCGTAATCCTTTCATAAGGAGGAAAAAAGTGAAACCAATAATCCAAATGACAAAATGCAGAGATATTTATTGATTTATTAGATCCTTTAAAATTCTAATCATATGTATAAAAATTGGCCTCCAGATGATATATATTCAATATTTAAATTATTGGCCAAGAATCGTAATATATGGTAATAAATTTTGGAATTGAATCCCTGATTGACTTGACTGTTAAAGGTTATGGGGAGTAAAATATAATTGCATTTATTAAAACCTAGCGATGGCCTTAGAAGCTATCACTCTTTACCCGTTAGTTATTATATTATTTTGTATAATAATTAATTATAAAATAAATAAATAAAAACGAAGCGAAATATGGAAATGATTTACGAAATTCTTTAAAGCTTTTTAAAAAACGGAACAGGTTAATCTTTAATTGTTAGATAAGCCATTTAATATGCTACAAACAAAATAAATATCATAAGGACAACAGTTCATGAAAACTCGAATCCAAAAAAAATACAAGAAAAAGATCATCAAAAATCGTATGAGATATAGATTAGCATAGTTTGCCAAGAAATTCTATTGGAATTGTGTATAAAATTCAAATACATCTCTACCACACATGCACACACACACATACAACACACACTTTTTTGATTTTTAAATTTTCTCGCAAGAAAATCCGGAAATTCCACAAAAAACAAAATAGAAAATGAAACGTATTCCACCTCCAGTACTTTTACAATGCCACTCCAGATGGATAATACTGCGACAACTGAAGGATCAAAAGGTTAATAAAAGCATTTTCAGCAAATTATTAGAAAAATGCAAATGTTTTCAAAGAAATCATAATATAGAAGAAAAAGCTAAGGAAATGGATAGGTAAGCAAAAGGTGGAAATCGAAAGGGTTACATTAGAAATTAATATATAAAAATTATGATGAAATATGATTATGATTATAATAATATAAAAATGTTAATCGACTAGATATAGTTGAATTATTATATGATTGCTAAATATTACAGTTTCTTAAGCAAACATATCGGAAATGTTTTTTTTTTCTTAAAATCTACGTTTTTCCATTTTTATAATGTAATTTAAATATATTTCTCTATTGACAGGAAATGTCAACCAAAGGTGATAAGCTGCCGTTCACCGGATCCAACAAAATATCAAAATGTGCCAAGTGGTCATCATAAACATATTGATCAAAACAGTTTGGATGAGCCTCGAATACATAGTTGCAATAGAAGTGCCACAGAGAAATTACCGGAGAATACCAATTGCAACAAGGGGAACAAGGAGCCGACCAAATAATGAATACTCTGCTAAACTAAATTTCGATTACTAAATTAACAGATTCTGTTCGAATGAACGCCGCCGACATGAATCAGGTCTCTATAAGTTTTTACTACGCAAGATCATAAAACTGAACGCGCAGACATTATAAAGCCATAAAGCAAAAAAAAAAAAAAAGAAAAGAACAGAGTAAAAAGTACTGAAAATGAACAGAAGCAAGAATAAGAGAGGATAAAACAAAGTGATAAAAGTGAATTTCCATGGACAGTTTACGATGCCGCCATACCAACACATACACACACACACGCATACCCCTAAGCAACCCTCCCCCGCAAACAAAACTATCTACATAGATGGATAGATATGAATGTTACCATATGTGGGGGGGAGGCCCAAAACCCAAAAATCGAAGCAGGGCATACAATTTTTTTTTCTTCTTTTGAGTGAAAATAAAGTGAAGAGAAGAAAATACAGAAAATTTATGAGAGAAAATCATTTTGCCCAATATATGTACATATATATAGAACATATCAATATAGAATCGCATTTCGTATATTCATATTCGGTGGAAAAACTGCATTCTATCAAATGGCAGGTGCTTAAGAGTTTCCCATTTCCTATACCATACGTCGGCCCCCGCCATGACAAAATTGAATTTGGCAGTGTTCAGGAATTCATAAATTTCTTTTCCATTCCAGTCCCCTTCCACACTCCATTCAGCAGGCATCCTCGAGAGATTTTTATGGCAATTCAATTGCACTGGCACTGACTTTTGTTTCCTGCTGCAACCGTATGGCCATGTAAGAAGATTTTTCCTATGCTTGATCATCGTGTAAACAAATTATTTATAAAAGAAAATAGGAAAATTATAGCAGGCAGCACCGGTTGGGTACACGGGTCGCACTTGTCGGTCCAAAGACTCAATAGTTGAAATACATTTTTTTTCCTATTCGATTTTTCCTCAATTTTTTTTTATTTTCGGTCGTCTATTTTTTTCCTGCTTTTCTTCTTTTTTTTCTGTTTTCTTGCCTTGGATCGATCGGGGTAATTTATATTTATGGTGGCCCTCGCATGTCGGATTGTTCATACACATGTATGTATGTATATATATATATTTATATATATTTTCGTCTTGTGTTGGCTTCAGTTGGGTTGCTTTGGTTTGGGTAGGTAATTATTACTTTTTTTTTCAGTGTAAACAAATTTGCTGCGCCTAATTTTAGTTGAAGAGATAATTCATTTGCTTTTTACGATATTTGCGGCCTCATTTTGTTGGCAAAAACTAAATAGG
This sequence comes from Drosophila emarginata, assembly GCA_037075365.1. NCBI lineage: Eukaryota > Metazoa > Arthropoda > Insecta > Diptera > Drosophilidae > Drosophila > Drosophila emarginata. The sequence goes on from JBAMCD010000296.1 coordinate 8,444,928, forward strand.
AATTTTTATAAACTATTCTCGCAAATCAATAAATTAATAATTTGCTTATGGTAACAATACGTTTTGTCAATTAAACTAAATTCGCCATATTCTTTAATATATTTCAATATACTTTTGAATTTACAATTTAGTAGCGGAAGGTCAGTCATTCTTCTGACTTCTCACCTGGGGCATTGATTCTTTTAATGATGACCTTTTGATATAATGATAAAAAACTAAACATTCCATATACATGGACAAAAAAACTTATATCTTAAAGAATTATATTAAAATTAGTTAAACTTAGCTAAACGATTTCATTTTATTTTTATTTGTTGAAGATCTTTCTATAGTTTAGAAATCAATCAATAGAACTTCAAAAATATATTGTAAATATTTTAGATCATCAGGAAACGCTTTGAAAATTGGAACCTACGACTGTGTTAATAATAAAATAATTAACAATAATAATGTTATAAAAAATGTTTTTTTAATTTACAATAAAGATAAAACGAAAATTTAATGTTCTATTGCAAACAAATATCGATTTATTTAGTATAAATCTTTTAGTCGACATTCAACTGTCATTTCTCCTGTCATTTTCAATGTTGAAGTTTTCCTTAAACTTTGTTTTCTTTTTTAATTTCAACAATTGCCCATCTTTTTTTTTTTTTTTTTTTTTTTGGGAATTCAATGATCATGTTGTATACCCACAGGTGCGCTGCCCTCGAAGGCCGAAAACGATCAGTCGCAAGTGAAAGAGGAAAAGTGACAGACATAGGGTGAGAGCGAGAGATGGGGATGAGAGGTTGAAATCTACAAAAGCCAAAGTAAAGAACAAAGCAAAAAGTCCAACAAAAAGACCAAAAAAAAAAAAAGGCAGCCCCACAATGACGACAATGAACGACGAGTGAAACGAAACAGATGCCGAAGAACAAAGATCACAGATTCATTTGGTTATCTCCGAGATTTACCATTTCCCAGATCATACTACACCGAAAGCAGATCTTAAACCGCGGCCATTATAAGGCCAATAATCATTTTCACATGATCAGCAATCAGACTTTGCTTTTTTTTTATCTTTATCTTCTTTTTTCTGTTTTTTTCTTTTTTTTGCCAGCAGAAAACAGAAATTCAATGAAGAAAGATTAATTACTGCCTACGTTGGCGGAATTGTATTGGTAGTAATTTTTCACATTCAAGTAAATCCCCCTCCCCAAAATGAGAGATTTCTTATTTTTGTTTTTCTTTGCTTCCTGTTTTGGCACCTTTTGAAGCAACTGGCCGATGCCTTTACCTCCCCCTTTCCGAAGCAATGGCTGTCTTTTTCATTCCTTTTGTTGTGAGTCAACGGATTTTTAAGTATCGGCTATTAAACTAAAAGCTAAACAACAACAGTCCAAAGTGGAAATGGCTTTTTCTGAGGATCGGAATCGCCCAAAATCATTGAAAGGCACTTCTCATGCCCGTCGTCTTCTACTTTTACTTCCTACACAAAAACTTGACTCGCAAGTCGTTTTTTGGCTCGTGTTTTTTTTTTTTTTTTTTTTTTTGTATTTTTTGTTCTTTCTTTCTTTCTTTCATTAAAGAATTGGTATTTTCTGCTGTTCACGCTTATTTCGTATCGTTTCTTCTTTTTTTCTCTGGTTTTTGGATTTTTGTTCATTTTCATTTCAATTTTTCTTTCTGTGTTCTTAATTTTTGTACATTTGGCGCAATTATTGCGCACCAAATGGATCGCAAGTCTATAAATTGTTCGATTTTATTGCGCCAGCTTCGACAGTTGAATGGCATACAAGGCGCAAGGGGGCCCAGGCATCCCGCTGCTTTGGCAGCCACAAGGGTAGACGCCAGAAGGGGCAAAGAGGGGTATTAGCTGATCGAGATACATACAAGTGTATGTGTGTGTGTGTGTGTTAGTGCCATAGTTTGCATAGTTTGGCAATGGCATCCAACGACTGGCAACTGGCGGCATTTAAATTGTTGGCCATCTTGCGCAAGTTGTCGGCCATTTTGAAATTTTGTTGCAGTCAGCCATCAAACCGCAAAGGTGTTTATTGCCCCCACTAGACGAGTTGTTTTTGTTGTTTCAGAAAAGAAACAAAAAAAAAAGAAGATGAATGTGAAGTGGTCAAGTAAATCGGTTAAACACAAAATGAATCAGTCTATTTACCACAAAATCGTTTTGGATTTTAACGCAAGGCCACAAAATTAAAACGCTTAGTTTGGAAAGCGAAAATTTTTCCAAAAAAATGTTCTAACAGATTGCCTGGGGAAAATATATATGGAGGTTACATATGATACTACCAATATGTGTCAAATATTTTAATTTTCAATAAATTATGAAATAATGAATTGACATTGGTAAAGAAAACTCAAAAATAAAATATCCAAGAAAATTCGAACAATATTTAATAAGAATTTCATTTTAACTTATGGTATTTATCGATTTAAGATTATAATTTATTAATTTAATTTGTCTTGTCTTATTCTGGTAAAATGAATAAATACTTAGAGCTAAACAAATACTTTCTCAAGAAAATCTGTTATCCTATACCTGCCCTTAGTTACTAGAATGATTTTCCATTCCAGACCATACCTATGTTCAGATAAACACACAATTATATGTTCATACATACATACATATATATACATCTGCTCTCTGAACTTTATTAAAATATTTACACAAAAATTTAAGTATATTGGAAAACTTTGTCACTCGAGTACCCGCTATGTTTATTAAACCAAATACAATCTTATATAGCTTAAACACTTAACAAGAATTCACTACAAACACACATACAAACATACTAAAATTTAATGAGAAATTAAACGTGGAAATTTTATAAATATTTACAAAAAAATACATTTTTAAAATCGTGGGAAACAACAACTATTAGAGGAAAAGGGGGGAAAACAAATAATTTGGTTGCTTTGCTTATTTTCAATAAAAAAAAAAAAAAAAGAAAGGAAAACCCCGTGGACGTGAAAAACACGTGATCTGTGATCCATATGTAATTGGGGAAAACTCTTTAACAAATCCACCGCAACGTTTAAGTAAGATCTAAGATCAACAAATTTGTAAATATTTAAACAAAAAATCTGTCGATACATAAAGTTAAGGCGCCGACTTCGCGCTACCCTGTACCAAGTAAGTATGTAACCCAATCCCAATTAGCAATTTCTAATTACCGATCAATTGATATCGGTGCCACCTAACGGTTAATACACAATTTCCTCTTGTCCCAAAGTTAAAACTGGAACGATGGAACGGAAAAACAATGCAAAAAAATGACTTAACTTAAAATTTAGTGATACTTATAAGAAATTTTTTAAAGATTATTCACGACTTTTCATATACACATTAAATATAGGTTATATAGGGTATAAATCATGAAAAGTCGACCAAAGTTAAAACTAGACGGCATAATTTTCGGGGGCGCAAACTCTATGTAAATATTTTGAAATTTTCGAATTTTCAGATTTGCTTTGGTTTTTTTTTTTTTGATTATTTATTGTCCGGACTGAAGAAACGGTTTAATAAGCACACAGGAGGCAAAAGAATGACGAGAGAAGGGGCGGTGGGTCGGTTATATGGTGTGGTGTGGATTTGGTGGTGCAATTGTTTGCTTTTACCCCAGTTGTTGTAGGTCAGTGTGCAAAAACAGAAATCAGAGCAAGCGGCTCCTCTCTCCTTCTTGTATATACAAGTTGGTATCGTCTCCGGGAATGGTATGGTAATTGGAATGGGTGTATGACCATGGGTTTATACTATGAAGATGATCGGCAGTGTTTAGAACGTTTTAATTGTTTAATGTTTATTAAAACTACAGTTTAAACAATGAGAGATAGACAGAGAGAGAGAAAGAAAGAGTGAAAGTGTGTGTGTGTGTGTGATGCTGTTGGAGTACCGCAATTTCAGTTTAGTAGTAGGGAGCATCAATGAATCAATGGGATTTGGCTTTTGTGTGTAGGTGTCTCTTTCGCTCTCTCTCTCTCTCTCTGTCTCGTATACATAATTTTGTTTACAAACATACAAACATACAATCATACTATACTACATGCATAATAGTAAACAATTTTTTGGCCATTTAATAACATTAAACAATTTAAAATTAAAAGCAAAACAACAACAAGAACAACAACTAGATTTTGCTTATCTTTATGATGATTATTTGAACTTGAAAAAGAATTGAACTGAACAATATGATGACGAGTTTTGTTTTTTTGTTTTTGTTGTTTGGGGAATTCCCTTCTATGTTTACAGCATGCTAATGAAGTTAGTTGTAGAATAACCTCAAACAAACAAAATATGTATACATTTTATATAGTATATACATTCAAACTATTACCTACATACATACATATATGCAGATCAAGCAATATGACGTTGACCCAATTATATTTCATTTTATGCGATCAGGTAGTTACATATATGTATATATGTAAATGTATGTAACTGAGAATATACATATATACACATGAATATATCTAAAGTTAGCCAGATATGAAAATGAGTATGGGGACACAATGTGTGGCCAATTGCAATTGGTTACGAGGAAATGGCGATGGGATATAAATAATTGCATATATACATACATATATGTACATACATACATACAAACATATATCCACGAAAAACACACAAAAAAAAGAGAAGAAAACTGGAAAAAAAGACAAGATGTCGTACTGGGAATTGCAAAAATAGCACGTAATTATGTATGTATGTATGTATGTATGTATGTACATACTATGGTATAGTATGTATTATCGTATATGACTAATCCAATGAAAATTATAAATACGGAAATTCAATTTTTGGCAACATTCTCGAAAGCAAAATATGCCAAAATATCTGTGAAACAAACATTTATTTTTATCCCTAATAAGTTAATTTCAAGCTAAAATATTGCAAAATTCCTAAATGAATTGAAGAATTTATTTCATTTTGTATAAACGATTGTTTTGAAAACAATGCAAAACAAAAGAGTTTTGAGCGATTATTTTTAATCTGATTTGAAAACTTTATTCAATAAATTGATTTCTTCTGATTTGTTTTATTTTAAGTTGAAAATATTGTTGAAAACTAGTTAAAGAAGGAAACTATATACATAGAGAAATAGTTTTATATGTAGTTACAAAAAGTTATAACTTGATTTTAGGAGATTTCTATAGATATGTATAATAATTTATTCTTATATACATAGATAGTACAATATATAAATAATAAGATATAAGTCAAGGTTATAACAATTGAAAATAAAAACCAAATTTAATACCACATACAAGAAAATCTCATTAAATTAAAATATTTCGTGAATTTTTAAGAGTTTGAAAGAATAAATGGAAATTAATTTAAGATTAAACAAATTTTCACATTGTTATTCTAGCAATTTTTCTTATATTTTTTTTATTAGATATGTCAGTTTGATAACTAATTGGTTAGCGCTAAAAAATAGATTACAGCCAATTTTCGATCGAGTAATGACTTCGATTCATCAGCATATACATATACATATGTATATAAATATATCCAATCCATTTCCACCACACTCGGCAGTAAAAAAAAAGCAATTAATAAATTAAAACCCAGGCTAAAAATTCATTTTGTTTTGTATTTTATTTTTCATGTCTGTTTAATTTTATTCCTCACTCACAATTAAATTTTTTTTTCTTTTCCTTGGGAGGGGGGAAATTGCAGAGAAACCGAAAACAGCAGGCAGAGCAATCGAAATGTACCAAAATGAAACGAAAATGAATACGAAGTAATAATAATCAAACGTAAAAATAATTTATGGCTGCGGCCAACCAAAGAAACCAACAAAATACACCTAAAAACAAAAAAAAAAAAAATAAAAATTGAACAAAATTTTTGCGCAAAGAGTTTAAGAAACAAGATGACCGAAAATCTTAAACGATTTTTTAATACCCTTTTACTATACTTTAACCATCCAGATTATGTACATACATAGATATTTGCCTAGACCTTTTGGAATTGTAGAGGCATTAAAAGAAAAAAAAAAATAAATATTTCTACTTTCAATATAGTCAATCAATTTTCTACAAATTTACCGAATCATTTTGAGAAAATCAGTTTGTTAATAATCAACTTTTAAACCACATTTAAGAGATAAATATTGAGAAATTGAAATAAATGATTAAATATGGCAATTCAATATAGTTTAACTAGATCTGCATGAAAAACTGCAAGAATAAAATCTATTGGATTAGATGTACATATACATATACATACATATGTATGTATGTATGTAGATGTAGTTTCAAGGTGTCTTTTAAAGTTCTTTTTTTCAAGCAAAACTTTATCTTTAATTACGCAAGAGTATGAAATTTTCTAAGAAAATGGCGAGTGGCTTGATATATATACATATATATGTATATATATATGTATATGTATGTATATATATTTCTATATTCTTGATGAAAACACGAAATTAAAATATCTTTCAGGCCGCGTCCAAAAGTCGTCGAAACGTCGAAATCACGCCTGATGCCATCGACAAATAGAATTTCGTGAAATGTAAACAAAACTCCGCCTTCCACCTCTAAAAATGTGTTTGTATCTTTGTGTGTGCGTCGTGTATCAGTAGTATCTTTTGTATGTATGTATGTATCTGTTTTTGGGGGAATTGAAACGTTGCCCCGAGCTGGCGAGAATGCGATGAGAGCAACAAGAGCAACAGCAACACCAACGGCAGCAACGTCGCCATAGTCGTCACGGTCGTGAGTTGGCGTTGTGCTGACAGCAATGGCGGCATTCAGGGGAGGCTACAGTTATACAGCTAGATCTATATAGAGGACCCCTCTTTCCCGATCTCTATAGAATATCTCGATGCCAGCGAACGACTAAATCAATTAACAGCTCGTTACGAATGCCGCCCAGCTTCCTTTTTTCCATTGAACACTAAACGTTAATTCATTTGCAGTAATTGTGTTGGCTTTTGTTTCGTTTCGTTTCATTTTGTTATGGGTTTTTCCATCTCTTCTATCCGCTTCTTTCCTATTTTTTTTTTTTTTTGACTATTTATTAACTGTTGACTGGACAGGGACATGGCATGACTTTATATATCTTATATTCATACTTTGCGGGGGGTTCAAATCTGATTAGTATTCAAACTATTCAATTTTATGATCTTGGTCCCATTGGGTTGGGTGAAAAACAAATAATGATGTGTAGAAGAAATTTATATAAAATTAAACAACCAATTACATTTTTAATTTTGATTCAAAAAATACAACATTGACAATTGTAAAGTACTTTTTTTTTATTTCTATGTTTTAATTAAAATTTACCAAAATTTGGATTGTTTGGCATTGCAAATTGTACTTTTAAACCATTTAAAGGTAGTAGAGTCCATGCAAATTTAAATTTCAGTAACGCTAGAATCTGAATTTATTTTATATTTGATCAATTTTTGTTGAAAAGTTTTATAGTAATTAAATTACTTTTTTGATTTTAAGCCAACTCGAGGTCAGGCCTTTCCCAAAATCAAGGAAATTGTTTAATATTAAAAGCTTTAAATGTGATATTTTAAAAGACTCACAACTAAAGTTTTAATTCCTGGTCATTATTGGAATATAAATCCAGAAAATTTCAAAACAAGCTATAGTTCTCTATATAGACTAACTGAAGTTTAGCTATAAAAGGATTCTTGTATTATTCGTTCTTTTTTTTTTGTACATTTTTCATTTGTGCAGTTTTACTTTGTTGAGAATTTATTTTGGTTGAATTCTAATTATGATTCAATAAGATCTAAATTATTTGGTGTCTGGTAATATTAAACATTATAATAACTCAGTTTACTTAGAATTGCTATTTAAGTTCTTGGGATATTTTGCATGCCAATTCCTAGACCATACTCCAATAACCAAATAGGAGGCATATGGATTCAAATTTAATATACCTGAAAATGCAATTATTACACAGAGAATGACAGAAAGAGCTAGAGATAAACCAAAAGAGAGGGAGAGAAATATTTAAAGAGACTGAGAGAGTGTTTGGGCTCCAAAACGAGCCAATTGGGTGTGAGAGAATAAGATAAGAGGAATACAGAGAAAGAGAGAGAGAGAGAAAGAGAGACCCATTTGCGTAAGGCGTAGGCAGGCGACTAAAAAAAGAATTTCTTCAAGTGGTTCGGGACTCGATCTCGATCTCGAGCTCGTCCCGTTTCGTTACGTTCTGTTTAGTTCAGTGCAGTTCGGTTTTTTCGGTTCAGTTTAACAAGAATAGTGAAACAGTGCGGTACATAACGGAAAATCATTGATAATTTAAATCAAAGATATAGTTACTTATATATTGTAAACGATTGTGTGTGATCTTTCGATAGTTGCGGTAGTCGGCAAGCTGGGTGAATTAAAATTACAATTTTTTGAAATGATTAAAAGTGAAGAAGTGTCTGATTTAAATGGTCGCTCCGTGATGAGTGCCGATCAATTGGGTGGCTTTGTGCCAACATCCCATTACCATCATCATTCCTATCAGCATCCACATGCCACACACTTGTATCGTACGACCAATCATTTGTCCAATGGAAATTATCAAACTATGGGTGGTGCTGGTGGTGGTGAATCACCTACCACAGATCTAGTGGATGAGAAGCCAAATATAAGCTATATGGAGCGTAAATATTATATGGATACAACAGCAGTGGCCACGCCCACATCACAACATTATGGCTTACATAGTATGGGAACACCGCCGGCTTCATCATCCAGTCCTATACCATCTTATGGTGTACTAATGACAGCCCATTCGGCTGGCTCAATTTCACCCAATTCCACATCAAAGACTCCAACCGAACAGGAGTTGCATTATGTCACCTCAACATCGGTGAAGCCATTGCAATTGCAGCCGATGAACCATCAATATGCCTCAACGATAAAATATTGTTCGAATAATACAATTTTAAGTGTCAATGACTATCAGATATTGGCCAATCATGTGGAGCAGCAACAACAGCAACAGCAAACCCAGGAACAACAGCAACATCAGCAACATCATCATCATCAGCAACAGCAGCAAGGACACCAGCAACACCAACAACAACATTCGCCCAACAGTGCCTATTTGCCACGAATTACCTCATCTCCCACCCAGGTTATAAGCAATGCCCATGGATCATCTGTGATGAATTATTCCAGTTCAAGCTCCTCACCAGCCAAATCCATAAACGGTTCAGATCTTTCACCATTAACTATTGCCACAACTCCGGTCAGTCAGACAACTTCTGGTAAAACGGGATCGGCACCATCAAGTGTAACAACCACACACGATAATGGTACACCAGATACTACAAAAAAATCGGGAACACGTCGTCCCGAAAAGCCTGCCTTAAGCTATATCAATATGATTGGTCATGCCATCAAGGAATCGCCGACAGGAAAACTAACTTTGAGCGAGATTTACGCCTATTTACAAAAGAGGTAGGCATCCTGATTTACATGATAAATCTATATAATATATTATTAATTAACATCAACAAATTCGCTATCCACCCCGAATATAATTTCTTTGAGTCAAATTTATTTTAAGTAAAATAATTCCCATATAAATATTATATATAGAAAGTTTAAAAAATGTTTTTCATTTCGTTAATAGTTAAATTTTATGCTTTACGCTACAATATAATGAAACCTTTCCATCGTTAAAGATATCTAATATTTTGATTCTACCCAATCTATAATATAGATTATTGAAATATATGAAAATACTGTATCATCAGCATATATAAAGGAATTGTAGGATCGATATCGCTATAGAAATATCCAAGCTTATGAAATCATTATATTTCAGTTGTTCGAATTCACTTAAATGTTTTGAGTCAAATTTTTTTGAGTTCAGAAAACTTAAGCCAAATTCTAATCCTCAACTTATTTGAGCACAACAATCTGCAATAGTGACATAAAACCATTTTCACCCAATTTCTAATTGTTTTCGAATCTTTATTGTGAGTCAAATAATTCTTGGATAATATATTAGCAGAAATATACCAAAAAATAGTTGTACAAATTTTAAATTATAATTAATTATTAGTGGTTATAAATATTTTAATGGATAGGCATTTATTATTTTGCATAATATATGTTAAATAGACTTACCTAATGCCACTTATTTTATACCCATATCGAGATTTGTTGTTTAAGATCAATATGGAGACTTGGTATTGGGTGACATCGGCACTAGCCACAAAATGTTGTTCGATGCCTGGTACAATGGATAATATTATATGTATATATACATATGTATTTGTATGTATATATCTAACTGGGGATTGGTTTATTTACTTGCCTCCGATTTTATTTAGTCAACATAATTTGATCCCCTCCGCAATTTGCCTCGTTGACCCTCTCTGTTCAGTTAACATGCGGATTCTTCTGTTATTTTGCTCATATTTCCCTTGGGATTTGATGTTTGCTGTGTTTAGATTTCAATATTGGCGACGAGACGAATATCCACTTGAGTATATATATATGTAAATATATATATACATATAAGCGTGTATATATACATATGTATGTATGTTGACATGATGCGTGAGAGGGTTTTTTATTCATAGCATGGCCCTTCCGCCGAAAAGATTTAATTGATTTTTATTTTTTGTTGATTTTTGCTAACATGGCATAAAATGAACCCCATCCATTATCTCTTTTGTTTCTTGCAGCTATGAATTCTTTCGCGGACCCTATGTAGGCTGGAAGAATTCGGTGCGCCACAATCTCAGTTTGAACGAGTGTTTCAAGAAACTGCCCAAGGGGATGGGTGTCGGCAAGCCGGGCAAGGGTAACTATTGGACAATCGATGAGAGTTCCGCCCATCTTTTCGAGGATGAGGGCAGCCTGAGGCGTCGTCCAAGGGGTTATCGCTCCAAAATTAAGGTCAAGACATATCCCGGTCATGCCAATGGATATTATAGTAGCAACTATGGAGATGCGGGCATGGTAAGCTTTTTACATTAACGGATCATTAGTTTATTATCTCTAAACTCCTTTTTTTCCATTCCTTCTTATTTTCTTTTAGGATAATGCCAACTTTTTTGCTCCAGCTCCATATCCTAGCTATGATTATGGACCAACTGGTGCTGGTGCTACTGTTGGTGCACCTCAAGCGTTTGACTGGAGTGTCCATGCTGCCCACAGTGGTGCAGCGCCAGTGGGTGGCAGTTTGCCTCAGTATTCGAATATAACCTGCTTGACTGCGGGCAATAATTTGAATGGCTCATCACCCACTCCACCCATGGCTCACTCCTCGTTGGGTATGCCCCCAACAACAGCGGTATCCGTAGCCTCAAGTTCTCCGGCTTCGGCGGCGCTTCAAAGTGATTATGTGCCAGCCGCCAGTCTCGTGTCTGCCGGCTATTCCTATTCAACAAGTGGCAGTGGCTTGGAAAACGGTAAGTGCAATTTCAACTGTCAAAAAGTGTAGGGGGGAGGATAACCCATAAGATATGGAAATATGAGTATTAGTGTTGGGCAAAATATTCAAATTTGGAACTAGTTCAAAGAATACACAACAGCTGCCTTACGTTAAAGGTTAAGTGAAATTAGCAGTAACGGTTAACCTAACCGTCCTTTTATAACGATCATCATTTTTACAAACAGTATTTTGACAAGTATTACAAAAAATGCAACATAAATAAAGAAAATTAGAAAATATTTTCTATAAATATGCCTCTAACTGCGCTTTGTTAAAGTTTATGGATTATGGCATAAAAACCGTTTATGTAATATTAGTTAAAAATGGTTTACTCTCAAGCTAAGCTAAAGAACTAGTTACCTAGACCCCTTTAAAATGAACCAATCCCATTCGGATATTCTCATCTCAAATGATTTGTTGCGCCTGGGTGTTCGCGTCAATCAGGGGTAATATAATTGCTGACTGTCCGCGTCTCGTATTACCGCTCTAGAGTTGATGTTGGTGCTAGTGGAAACAGCAACATATGGTTGCCTATGCCGCGACCCCCTTTTTCCATCTCAGCACACATTACATACATACTATATCTTTTGAACGACTTCTCCTTTTTATAGACGCCGACGCCGTCGCGACGTTGTGTGAATTTTAACGCTTTCAATTTTAATCGGTTTATCTTTATATTCACATTTTTAATACTTTTTATTTTTATTTTCACAGGTCTTCGGTCCATGTCGCTGCAGCAGTTGCCACATTTATCAACCATTCAACAGGCACATCATCATCATCATTCACATTCTCATGCCCATCATGGCTCCATGACACCGCCGCCATCACAGTCGGGACATCAGGTGATCGATCATTCGCCCATTGATCGTAAACCGGTTTACCTGACGCCCTTAACGCTAACTCCGCCTCCCACCTCGATTGCGGTCAATGTGAGTGCCAGCAGTGGTGGCTTCTATGAGACAATTAAATATTCCAATTAGCATCCAACGGATCTAATAGGAATGCAAACTACTACTAAAATATTTACATGTCTATGTTACTTTCATTATTACCTCAAAGGATACATATTTTTTTTTCTGCTTTTTTTTGATAGTTCTTAATTGTAGAGCTTAAGTAGTTGGAGACAAGCAAAAAGAGAGAGAAATTATCTAAATATTATACAATCATTTAGCAATATCAATAAAATATTTAATACATATTTTAAATATCGTCTTATTGTCATGGGAATCTAATTTAACAATTATAATTATAATTATAAATTCTGATAAGAAGAATGATAAGTAAAGTATTTATGTATATAAGAATTTTTTATTATTTTAAACGGAATGCACAACTGAAAGATTTTGTCTTCACTACAAGGATTGTGGATTGTCGTTTAGAACCCCAAAAACATATAGTTTTAATACCTTCATTTGAAACGATTATGTCAGCCTTTTAATACAAATGGCGAGGTTTGCATCAGATTTGAATGACTTCGTTAACATGGATAAGGGGAGCTATAAAAACGATTCATTACCGAATTTTCTCTGAATTTGTCAAGTATGTGGATAGATTTTGCAAGTCTATATCTGTAGACTGAGAAATTATAAGTACATACACTCATGATGAAAATAATAGATACACCCCCTAAAATTCGACTTCATCAACTTTAGCTCATCACAACAGAAAAACTATTACCCTAAATACAAAAATTTAAAAGCACGTTTTTTTATTGAACATTTATTTATGAAAATAACTTTATTTGAAAAAGAAAAATAATGTGATTCAAAAGTTATAAAAGAAAAATGAAATCGTGTCATTTTCATTGCTTGCTGAAAATAATAGGTACACTCCACAGCTTCTAAGTGAAAAAAATTTTTAAAAATGCGAGATTGGTCTTATTTTTGGCAAATAGTAAGTATTCTTCATAAAGATGGTAAATGCAGTGAGAAACTATAACTATCCCATGTAGATGGGTCGAAATATTCATTGTTTAACCGAGGAACCCAGACTTGCTAAAATCCTTAGAAGCAGAGGCAAATCTTTGCGAGATATTGCAAAATTATTGAAGAGATCCCTTCATATTGTACAAAACACATTTCAAGTGCAAAATAAAGACGAAAACCACTTCAAAACTAGACCGAAACATCATAAGAATTCCAAAATCTGACCCTTTCAAATCTTCGAGAGTCACTGCATCCGAAGTAGATAACGTTATCAATGCTTCCTCAATTAGAAGACCACTATTAATGGCTAAACTACCAGGGTGTATAGCAAGAAGGGTTCCTTTGATGCGCCCAAAAAATTTGAATATGAGACAAAATTATACTAAAAATCACGTCACATAGGCAGGACCTGAAGTGGCATAAATATCTTATTTATCGGCGAAACCACAATTTGCTTATTTGGAAACGATTATTCAAGACATATAAGACGCCTTAAAGGCAAAAAATTTGAACCTCGCAACACAAAAAAAAGCAGTAAAGCATGGAGGTGGAAATATTATAGTGTGGAGTTGTTTCTCCTGGTATGGAATAGGTCAGATTTTCCAAATATCTAGCATTATGAAAGCAGCTGACTACAGGGGATATTCTAGAAACACTATGCTACCATTTGCATGCCAGTAGGATGGGTCTATCAGCAGGATAATGACCCAAAACGCAAGTCAAAAATATTCCAAAATTGGTTTCCGGTCAATAAAATGAAAACTCTCGCTTGGCCCAGTCAGTATCTGATCTGAATCCCATCGAGAACTTGTGAAGTGAACTAAAGAAGCTGGTGGCAAAGAAAAAATGTACCCACAAGCGTTAATTTTCAAAGAGGCTTGGAAGAACATTTCGATAGACACCTGCCAAGCTTTGATCAGTCGTATGCCCAACCAAATGGAGAAAGTTATTAAAAATAAAGGTGGATACACTGGATATTAGTCAAATAATAAAACAAAACTAGATTTGAAGTGGATTTAAAATCAAAAAATTGAAATACAACTTAGAAAGTTGAAGTGTACCTATTATTTTCAGCAAGCAAAAAGTGTCGTAATTTCGTTTTTCTTTTGTAACTTTTGAATCGCCTTATTTTTCTTTTTCAAATAAAGTTATTTTTATAGATAAATGTTCAATAAAGAAATGTGCATTTAAATTTTGGTATTTAGGGTAATAGAAAAAAAGTTGTGATAAGCTAAAGCGAACTTAAGTGAGTGTATCTATTATTTTCATCATGAGTGTATGTATTTGTTTTATATTTTTATGCATAATTGATTAACCGAGTGACAAACCGTTAATGTTTAAATTCTGAACGAAACGCGCCAAACTCAATGAATTACTCATCGTTAAACCGTTTCTAACCGTTTTGTAGCTCAAATTGAGCGAACTTTGTCACCGTTTCTAACCGTTTTGTAGCTCAAAGTGAGCTAACATTTCCTGTCATTTTGAAATATATTTTCCAATAAGAATTATTTGACTGAAATGTGTTAAGTAATAATAAGTAAGTAATTTACACAGATTTTGTATTAAGCGACTAGTTATGATACCTTATCTGCGAGCAGATTTGTTTAAGAAAACTTATTATTTAATATCCAAAAATTCCTGAAATTTCCTGTATTATTTTAGCTCAATTTAATAAAATAGAATTGCTCAATTCGAGCTAACAACTAGGATAAAAACTCAAATTGAGATTTCACTTTTCATTGAGACTACAGCTCAATTGGAGTGTACACTACGTTGGCGGAAAACTTCAAATTATTTTAAGAAATGCTGAAGAGTCAAATTTAGGTAAACTGCTATAAATAATTTAATTTGGCAAACTAATCAATTCAAAACTATCTGATTCTTTATGTACATGAACAAAAAGTATATTAATTTGTGTACCTTTTGTGTATTTTCATTCAGTATAGCACACTTTTGAGCATAGTTTATTAAAGAATTTTTTTGTCACGGGGAACCCCAACTCATTTTGAATAAAGCTTACCGACTTTAAGCTTTTAAATAAAAGCACTGAGCTTTTACGTGGTCCCGATCTAGGGAATGTGCTTTTAAGTTTTAGAGCTTGCATTTTACACGGATACATTATTTTTTTATATCTGATCTGACTGGATCGGATGTTCAACTTTATATTATTGACTTATGAAACTGCATGCAGGAAAATTTTTAAAAATACGTCGCTATTATTATGTGTTTTGTTTGCCGCTCTTCTTTGCCGCAAACTCTGGATTTTGAAAATTAAGATAGATAAAGATAAATATTCAAAAAGAATGTAGTTGTCGATTAATGTAACATTTTAAAGATTGGGTAGCATTATGCCAGGTGAAAGGATATTATTATGTGAAAGAAACATAGTAGGCAGGCGAATGAAAAAAGAAAATTTGTCATGAGATTACTCAGTACAAATATAGCATTTTCGACATCTTATACACAATCAATAATATAATAATTATCAAATTAGGGTATATTATTAAGATATGACATTGGTGTGTCATAATGTGCTCGAATATCCTTTGCATAAAAACACTATGTAGTAACAATTGCTGTCGAGCAGGCAATAACAAGCTTAAAGGATAATCGAGCCAACAAATGATGATTTCATATAGATGTAGAAATACTTGCATTTCAGCACATGCCCAAGGAATCTGCATTGTCCCAAAAGATCAACAATCCAATTATTCTGTTAATTGTCTCACCTTTATGAGCAAATTAAAATCCTGCCCAGAGTCAAATGTACCCCAGGACCAAGAAGCAAAGCTGGCCATTGTTCTGCCAAAGGAACAAGGCAATGGCAATCGCATCAAGAAGTCGTCGCCGTTGATCATTATCGAAAAACGGCTCGGACTGCCAAAGGGTATGGGATAGCGATTGAATACTGAAGACTAGGACTAAGAACGTAGACTAAGGGACCAGCCATTGGGATTGAAAAATCCAAAGACAAACAGTGGCAAAAGTTTTTGAGTGAAAAATTTTACAGTCAAAGGATAATCGGGATTAAATCTTCTTCAAAAGTTAATGTTTACCCACGCACCTACCGTTGGCGAAAAAAAAAGATGAAAAACGAACAAAAAAAAAATGAGAGAGAGAGAGAAGGAGACAAGGAAAGATGCAAAAATTATGAAAATATTGTCACAAGTGCACACAGACCGGCCCAGCGAATGCAAGGCTGCTTCTGCTGCAGCAGGACGAGGAAAGGCAGCGCAGGACAATTGCAGGCGGCAATCAAAACATGCAATTGTCCGTTTCGTTCCGCATTGAATTGAACCGAAAACCAAACTGAACCGAAACCAAAACCAACACTCACACACACAAACAAAAAAAAAGAGATGAAGCTGAGACTGAGGCCGAGCCATCGTAAGAGGATTTGTGCGTCAAGTAAACACATGAACATCGAATACAGGATTCGTCCCTGGTCCTGCTGTTGCTGCTCCTGGATACTAGGATATGCGATATAGGCAAAGGCAGCGAGACAGACAAACCAAATCGAAGATGCAGCCTGCATAAATAAATAAATAAAATGATTTGAACATTTTATATTTTCGCAAAAAAAAAAAGATGAGGAAAAAAGGCAAAGCATTTTTCTTTGCGTTAAAATAAACAATTTGATTCTGTTTTTTTTTTTTTTTTGTGTTGAACCAAAGCGTTTGTTGCACTTTTATTTATTTTAAATTTATGCGAAATTAAAAACGTTTTTCGCAAGGATTTTCAGATGACCAATGTTTTTACAGGACAAACGAAACGAAGCGAAACGAACCGAAATACAATGTTTTGTATGCATAAATTTTCACCATAAAAATGATAAAGAACAAGTTGTTATATGTCGAGATGACAATCATCGCAATGATGATGAAGATGATGATGATGTTTAAAGTGGGGGTATAACAATCAATCCATGATGTCGATGATGATAAAGATGATATTGCAACAGCTGCTGCTGAGATAATAATGATAATGTTAAAGATGAAGCTAAAGGTGAAATTGATATCAGTCAAATGTTAAATCAACTCGAAATGATGAAGTTAATGAAGCTGATGAAAATTAAATTTTTGTAATTATGTGTAGGCGATAAATATATTTATTAAAGAATAAAAATAGAGAATAGAGAGCGAATATAATAAACTAAAATTGACTTAATAGCTAATAGTGAATTTCATTCCTTCTTTACTTAACTTTATTGATATCTTAAACGAAACTTTGTACTAAGAAAAATTCAATAAGAATACATTTTAATAGTATTAATTAATAGCTATTAATTTATATAAAAATCCAGGTGATCACAAGTAAAGCCAAGTAAGCTTTTTTCGTTTATTTCAAATTATCTCGTTTTTAAATAAGTTTAACAAGCAATTTTTGCTATGTGTTGAAAATAATTTATTTATAAATAATAATAATAACTAGCTTTTGTATTAGCACTAATAATGATACGAAAAAAACTATAAAATAAAATGATGATAGTAAAATAATAAAAAATAATAAAAGATGCAACTGATAATTAAAAGGATAATTTTTTATTAAGTCTGCTGATTAATCCAATTAAGCCAATAAGGAGGAGGAATGCTTAGATACCTTTACTGATGATGGCAAATAATAATTGTGTTGCTATTTAAATTTTTTCTCCTTTTATTTCAATCGCTAAACACGTCTCAAGTATGTAAGAGTATGTCGCGCGTATTTCTCATATAAATAAACAAAAAGTCTTGTTGCAATAACATGGCAGGTAATATTTATTAAATAAACATTAGACCAGCACCAGCAGCAGCAACGGCAACAGCAGCAACATGCGAGACAAGTTACAATTTGTTTCCTTCATTTTTTGTATTTTTTGTTGTTGTTGAATGGCTAAAGACTTGGCATGACAACGCTGGGAGAGAAACTGGCGCAAATGATGCCGTAAAGGTGTTTTTTTCATGAATGAATGAATGAATTGAAATCGTTGTGGTTTGTTGTAAGAGGAAATGGTTAAAGTGTTTTGGGTTAAGTGTGCAACTGAGAGCGGAATACCAAATTGAAAATGGATATGGATATCAATGAATGGAAATGAGTATTCAGTTGTGCTAAAGGAAATATATACATACATATATACATTTGTAATCAATGACTTTTCAATATTTAATTTGTATGAACAACTATAATTGAAGACAAGGTGCTTCAATTTGTTGGTTCTGTGGAGAAGTTTAATTATAATTATAACTAAATTTTATAACAATATAAATATCTGTATTATATCATTAGTGTTAAAAGATATATGACGTGTAATATATTTATATATATATTATATATTTATGTAATAATTTACCTGTATCTGGAGAAATTTTAGCAAAAGTCTATTTAAATGAAAACATAATAATGAAAGGATTGATCTTATTTAAATTTTAAAGATATGAAAATTACTATATAAAACTTTCTATATATTTTTTCTTTAAATTAACAGAATTTCCATATATATTTTTTTTTATAATATTTTAGTGATTTATATTTTTATATCAAATAATAAAAATTAGTGTCTGAATATAACTCTAAAATATCAAAGTATTTTCAATAAAAAAAAAATAAAATTTTAAGTTAAAAGTTAAGTCTTAAAATAAAATGATTTCTACTAAAAAGTAGCTAAAATATTTGACAAAATTTTTTATTAATTTTGACTTAATCCAATCATTTAAAAACATATTCTACATTGAGATAAAAAAAATATGTTAACTGGATTATAATATCATATAGTAATAGCACCGAAAAGCCTTACTTAATACATATATAAACTTTCAATTAATTTAACCTCTCATTCTCATTATTTGCCACTCGACTTTCATTTCAGGAAATTCAATTGAGCAATTTTGAAACATTTGAACATCAACATCGTTTAAGTAAAAAGTCCACACCTTAATTCAAAAACCTATAGAAGCGTACACTAAGACAAGGTTGTGGCCAGGTTGTGGTAGTAGCCATCAACACCCACAACCAGCATCAGGCCATAAAAATTGTAAAACCGCAAATAAGCCACAAAAACCGCAGGACACGCGTGTGCCATCATCATCATCATCATCACGAGCATCATCAGCGTCATTACGTGAGGGGAAAAACCAAGAGAAGAGAGAATGTCCGACATGAAGTAGCTATTCAGTAGGGACATCAGGTAGCTGGGCTAATCTCGTATAAGGGAAATACCCAAGATTTTCATTAAGAATTCCCGCGGCGCGCATTAAAGTCTAAACATGCCTAAAGATCCCGCTAGCTAGCCATAGTAAAAAGTTGTTTTTTTCCCCTTACGGGAATGATCAAGAAACGACCCTGATGATGCTACTGATGATGTTGGTGATGATTAGCATCCGGTGGTAATTTAAATACCAGGTAAGACTTAGCGCCATGAATTTCCGTTACTTATGACCGGAAGATTTTTACCATGATTATGATTATGATTATGATTAAAGGAACTAATGTGCGGAAATTTCCAAATTATGAAAAACCCCTTTTTCTTTGTGCTTTGGATGTTTTCTAGGAATTGATTGTATTTATCATATTCTTGTGTGCGTGTGTGTGTGTGTGTCCACAACTAATCTGCTAAATTGTCTAGGCAGAAATGAACGCATGCAACAGAAACAGAACAGTATAACAACAACAACAACAAAAGAAAAAAAAAACATCGAATCTATGCATAATAAGCTTCGAACCAAATACAAATCATAAATTTTAATGAGTGGCCCAGAAGTCCCCACATTGCCTCCCCCCCCCCCCTCATCAACACTACCCTTTCACAAAACTACATAACCGTCAACACTATCCAATACAATGACAAGAGGGGAGGAGTACCCATACATACACACATACACACACACACACACACACAAACAAGCAGCAAGTTTTCGTTGCAGTGTGCGAATGAGAGGGGCATATGCAATATGCGCCATAGTTGCATCTCTCTTCTTTTAGTTAAAATGGCCACGCCTTCAACTCATTGCTGCGCATGTGTGTGTGTGAGTTGCCGTTTTCATATTGGATAACAGAGAAGAGACATAACGTTGGCATCGACAGCGACAGAGGCTGCGACAGCGGCAGCAACGTCGCTTGGGCTTTGCTGCCTTTCATGCATATTCATAAAGTGAATGAGGGAGAGAGAGCGAACGAGAGCGTTGGCAGAATTTGTATCTGTATCTGTGTAACTGTAGCTCTATCTACATCTATTTGTATCTGCTGTGGTTGTATGTGTGCGTTTTGCCTTATCAGCATTTCCACCAGTCTATACGGAGTTTCTTCAATTTTCGCCTCTTTTTTCCAAAAAAAAAAAAAAACGCAAAAGCAATTTGTTTTCTTTTTTTTTCTCCTACTCATTTATTATTGTTGCAGCTTAAATCCAGTTACTTGGTCTTTCGCATTGAATTTGAGGTATCCTGATTAGTTGCACTCCCTATTTCCCTCTTTTACTGGCTGGCTGCCTGCATTGTCCTTGTGTCCCTGCTGTCCCGGTGCACTTCTGCACTTTAAAATCAATATTTATTTTAGATTATTTGCCAAAGTGAAAAATCTCCTCAAAAATTAGAAACAAAATAACATTTTTAATGGGCAATGAGTTGCCATATGTCTGCCCACAACATATGTTCCTGCACCCCCTCCTATTGCAAATCTATCTAAAATATAAGTAGGAGTAGTACTTGCAGTTTTCTCAATTTCAATGTTCCACCGTTTTCCCGTTTTTCGTTTCACTGTTCAACATGCCATGCCCCCATCTTCTATAATGGTTGCTGCTAGCTTTAACGAACCATTTTCAATGGAACGACATCGTGTCATCGTTGACTGTATCAAATTGAGCATGCCAAATGGCAGCTAGACAGACAGACAGACGGCCGAAACAAGAGTATCTTATATGTGTGTATATATATACATTTTTATATATTTCTAATTCATTTTTATATTTAACAAATTCTACATAATGCATATGTTGTAGACCGTAACAAAAAAAAAAAAAAAAAAACGAGTCACATTATTTTCAAGGTTTCGTCAAGTTCAAAGAACTCTCTCGCGGAATGACTTCATCTAGAGTACAATGACATTATAATTTCTAAACTTTTAACCCATAAAAAAGCTAATTAAATCGACTCAATTTATATCTTATATATAATATTAAACAAGTTTATCCAGGGAGAATTTTGAAGATGGTCAATTTAATAAATTTCAACTCAAATATTTGTTCTGTTTCTTCATTATGCTTAAATTGGCAAATATTATCATAAAAATTTTTTTATGTCTGTAACCAATATTGGAGTTAAATATTTTAAAATTCAATATTAATGATTTTCGTGGCTTCTCAAATTAAAGTTTCCTATTAAATGGAATTTTATTTACAAATTCGATTTTGTATTTCTATATCACATTAGATTAGTTAATCAAACAGCAATTACAAATATTTTGTTAAATTCAAGTAAAACAAACAATATCTTGAAAATTATGAAATGTTTTGATAATCCTATAAGTATGCTATAAAAAATTATACAATTTTAATAGGATCTGTAATGGAAGGATAATTAACCAATCAGATCTAAATTTGGTAGCTATATATTATAGAAATTTAATAGTCGAATTCATGTGAGAAATATTAAAGAAGTTTTTACAATCAATTAATGTTAAAAACAATTTAATCAATTAAATTTATTCAGTTGTATTTGCATTCTTTTCTCAGCTTGATATATAAAGGACATTCTATTTGGTTGTTCTTTTATTGTTTACATTTGTAACACATTTTCATTTGGTTAACCTTTTTAGAATATCATTAAAAATATTTCTATTCTAGCAATTTAGTCTTAACTTTCACTTGAATGGGAATAAAATAGACTCAACTTCAGTATATATACATACATATATAAAGTTGCAGAATGAGAAATTGAAATAATATTGTGATAGGTCATATGACAGACGAATTGGTGTGGGTGGATGGAATATAGATAGATGACGATATAGATATAGACAGGATACGTTTAGAAGATACGGGAGATATGCACGACAGATGTATGAGACGCGGATAGACAGGCAAAGGCAACTATGCAAAAAATAACATTGAACTGTGCAAAATGCACAGACAAAACCAAACCTAAACCCATACTCATTCTCATACTCAGACGACAATTCACTGACTCATTCGCTCACACATTGAATCAATCACTCATCCACTCACTAGCAATCACGGCGCCAATGTCGAAGACGAAAAATTTGTTAAATCAGCAGAGAAAATGGCGACAACAATAAAAAAAAAAAAAGAAAAGAAGAAAACCAAGTGAAGAAATAGAGAAGAAAAAATTGCAAAATCCAAAAGAGCGCCAGGCTACTCATTCGAATTTCAAATGCAGCAGCCAAAGATAACTGGACATGCAAGCACACATACTCACACACAGACACACACATAAGCATATACTCAAACATAATGCCCAATAGATTCCACCATACAAATTCTTCCTTCCTTCTTCATCTTCTGCTCCATTCCATTTCTAGCCATTTGCCCCTTTTTTTTCTTGCATGCTAAAAATTATGTTAAAACAATAAAAATATTTGTCAAAATAATGCGATTGCGTTAATAGAGCCAAATATTATTCTTGTATCAATTTACGGTCTGGCATTGGAGCATCATCCGAATGAGATGGCATATCTATGGAAAAGAGATGGCAATTGAAAATCATTTTCTATGCAGGGCCATTCACGCAAATATAATGGATAGGGGGTGGTGCTGAAAGTAACCAGATTTTTAAATTCAATTTCTAAATCAATGAGCCTGCCATTTAGTGGCAATAGCTGGAGGGGCTATAACCTTTCCCCTTATAAATCCCATCATCTATTGCCCCTCTTCATCCACAGCCATGCGCTATACGCTAGATAGAATTCTTTTTCATTTGTCAAAGTGAATTTGTTTAATCGAAATGAAAATTAATTATACTTTTAAATTATAAAAATATGAAATATGATCAACATGCAAATATAGTATATACATAGATGCACACACACACACACACATTACCTCTACCCCTCTCTCTGTCTGGCTGTCTGTCTGTCCCTTTCTCCTCTGTATATATATATATATATCATTCTCCCTGCGTTTGTGTGTGTTCGTGTGTGTGCATACTTGCCCTTTTCCAAATAAACATATAAAATTTACTTTAAAGCTGACAAAGTCAATAAATATTGTTGTACGAAAAAATATTGTTTCAATAAGCAAAAAAAAAAAAAGGAAAAACAAAAAAAAAAAATTGAAGTCGGCAAAAAAATCGCTTGGAAAAATAATAACAGCAAGAGCAACAACAACAACAACATGCCATGGGAAAAGATAGCAAGGACTGTGGCAAGGGTTTGGTGGCATGGGAAAAAACCTGCTGATGATGTTTGATATCCAATCCAGGGGCAAAATGATTTATCGAGGTGTCAATTAGAAATATTAATGGAATGAGTCTATATCTGAATTTCTCCCCCTGTTTTGTTTTCCTACCCTAAATCTATTAACTCGTTGATGCATTTAATTGACAATTTAGTTAAAATTGATGCATCAAATGCAAGTACATTTAAAAATTGTTTATATTTACAATTTTATACAAACCGTTGCAAATTGTTGCAATTTTTGTTTTTGGTTAGGAAGTTTGGTTTTAATTTAATTTGGAAGACTATCCAAAAATTGTAAAAAAAATATTCACATTGAAAAAAGGAACAATATATTTTAGGGACTAAAAAACACTTAAAAACTATTTCATATTGATATGAACCAATCTATTTTAAAGAGTTTTATTTTAAAGTGTAAGGAAAATTATATGAAAATAAAGACTAATAACTCTACATTTTTGGAAAAATTTAAAAAGATTATGCAATATTTTAAGTGTTTGTGCCTTGTTATTACAAATATGTAAAGCAATTATTTTCTTTTAAATCTCCTTGTATCTTAAAGAAGATTTATTAATGATTACATATGAGACCAAAGTCGTTATAATTATCCATTTAAGTCGAAATTTTTAAATCAAATTAAATCGGTAAATAAAAATGAAACTGAAATCTGTCTTAAACGAAACGGAAATGAAATTTGACAGCTTCACAGAAAAATAATAAAACTTATATACAACTATTTGTTATTCATTTTGTGACATGAAAAAAAATGAGAAAATGATTTCATAGAATCGTTTAATAAAATCGACAAATTCCGCCAATTATTGTAAATTGAAATTTTACGATTTATAATTTTTAAAATGGACCTAATCAAAGATTTCATACACATAAAATGAATAACAGGATATTTTCAAGTATTATGGGTATATTAAAAATGCATAATCAGAAGTTTTGCATGATTTTCAATTGCCAGCAAGTCAATTTCCGAAACATTAAGCCAATGCAAAGATAGACTAATTTAATGCCCTCAAGTGTCAAAAAATTGTTTAAAATACTTAATGCCTTTTGCCCAAAAAGTAAACAGTCCTCCTCAACCTTCTGATCCCTTTTTCCTTCCTAAACATCAAAATAAGAGGCAATAAAAAACGGAAATGGAGAAAGAAAAAAAAAATGAAATGAAAGAAGACAAAAAAAAAATGACTAAGAAAAGGAAAACCCATCATCATAATCATCATCATCATCATCGTGAGGCTGGCTGTAAAATTAACAGAGAGGCCAGGCAAACTTTAAGCTAAAATCGAGAAGAATAAAAAAAATAGAAAAACCTTTGCACACTAATTTATGCCAACATAGGAAAGTAAGAGGGCCAAGTGAATCAACCGAAACACCGTACCGTAACCACCATCCCTAAACTACAATACAACCACCTATTCACAGCCGAAAGAACCCCCTGCAATAGCAACCACTTGTACTGTTAGCTTTTCCAGGTGCACGCTCTCTCTCTCTCTCTCTTTTTATTACTTTCTCTCTCGCTCTTGCTCATGTGCTTTCACAGTCTTCCTTAATGGCTAACGCTTTCTCTCTCTTTCTTTCTCTCTGTCACTCTTGCTTGGTGGTTTCTGCATAGTCCACCGTTGTCGTGGCTCTACCGCTCTAACTGCTGTAAGAAAACCACTGAGAGAGCGAGAGAGCTGGCTCTGTGTGTCTGTGTGTGTGCCTAGGCCGCATTTTAAGCATTAGTTTGAACAACATAAACAGACCAGGGAAAAGGTTTGTGGTGGTAACGGTTACGGTGGTGGCGACGGTGATGATGCTACTACTATTTCTACTGGTAAATGCGGATGGCGGGGGAGTGGTGCGTTCTTTCAACTATTTCAACAGCAGGCAGAGAGAAAGGCGTACCATATAGAAAATCATGAATGGCGTCTGCCGTCGTTGAGTCTCTCCCTGAGATAATTTCATATGTTTGTGTAGGTCTTCACTTACTGACTGCTAGCCAACGATGTCGGTGGTTGGTCCAAACACAGATACAAATTACTCACACGCATACACAGACACACACACAGAGAGCGACAGAGAGAGAAATTGATGCAAACCGATAGAGAAAGAGAGAGAGAGAGAGAGAATTTCGCTGCTGCTACTCCTGCTGCTTCTGCTGCTGCTGTTAACGTCGACGTCAATTTTTGTATGTTGCGTCGCTTTGACTCGATTTGTATGTTATTTCAGTTACACAGAGATTCAGTATCAAACGTGTTACTATACCGAACGGTTCTATACGCTCCGTTTTCCATGTGCTGGCAAAGAGATATCGGTGTGATTTAATCTTTCTTCTTTTTTTTTTGTTGCTGTTATATGTGCATACGATACGACGATATATAAACATATCTACAATTACATACACATACATACAAATGCCTGTCTGTGTGTGTGTGTGTATGTTTTTACAGACAACTTGTTAAAGCAAATATTATTAGAATAAATAATAGAAACAAGACACAGCAACGACAAAAAAAAAAAAAACCAATAAAATAAAAACAAAACCAAAACAATATAAAAAACTAGAAGTGAAGTTCAAAAACTAAATAAGAAAACAATATAAAAGAGTTTTTGCTACAAATTAATTGAATTAAAGGCCTCCGAGGCCTCACATATTATCCTTTATATTGAGGAAAAAAAAGAGCACACATCGAGAGTAAAATGCATACAATATTTAGTGATCAGAACTCCTTTTCGCGCCATTATGCCCAAACTGCCGCCGGTTATACATCCGCTTCGGCTGTGGCGGCGGCCAGTTCAGCATCAGCGGCAGCAGCTGCCCATTATGCCTACGATCAATACTCCAGATATCCATATTCGGCCAGTGCTTATGGCCTGGGTGCACCACATCAGAATAAGGAGATTGTGAAACCACCGTATTCCTATATAGCACTCATTGCCATGGCCATACAGAATGCCGCCGATAAGAAGGTCACCCTAAATGGTATCTATCAATATATAATGGAAAGATTCCCCTATTATAGGGACAACAAGCAGGGATGGCAGAATTCTATACGTCATAATCTCAGTCTTAATGAATGCTTTGTTAAGGTGGCTCGTGATGATAAGAAACCCGGCAAAGGTTCCTACTGGACACTCGATCCCGATTCGTATAATATGTTCGATAATGGTTCATTTTTGAGGAGACGACGCCGCTTTAAGAAAAAGGATGTAATGCGAGAGAAGGAGGAGGCAATTAAACGGCAGGCCATGATGAACGAGAAATTGGCCGAAATGAAACCGTTAAAACTGATGACAAATGGCATATTGGAGGCCAAACATATGGCTCATTTTAAGAAAGAACCTTTAATGGATTTGGGTTGTCTCAGTGGCAAAGATGTCTCACATGCAGCCATGCTCAATTCTTGCCATGATAGCCTGGCCCAAATGAATCATCTGGCTGGCGGTGTGGAACATCCTGGATTCACTGTCGACTCATTGATGAATGTCTATAATCCGCGAATACATCATAGCGCCTATCCTTATCATTTGAATGATGATAATTTGGCCACTGTTGCGGCCAGTAGTCAAATGCATCATGCCCATCATGCGGCAGCGGCCCATCATGCCCAACAATTGCGTCATGTGGCACATGTATCCCATCCATTAACACCGGGCGGTGGTGGCAGCGGTGGTGGCATTGGTTCAGCCGGTGCCAATAATAGTGGATTGACATCATCGGGACATTCACCAACCACCATTACAACGCCACATGGGCCAGCGCATGGGGGTTGGTATACACCGGAGACTCCACCATCAGAACCAATACCCACCAATGGCGGACATACTGGCACGCCCACACATTCAAGCAATGCCAATGCCAATACCAACAATAATAATAATAATAATAACAATTCGAGCATCAATCATAATCATCATAATGGAGGTGGCACCTCATCGGTGGTATTAACCAGCAGTCCGACATCAGCTTTGGGTTTTCGTGATATGATATTCGAACAGAATCAATCATGTCAATTGGATACTGGGAGTCCAACTGGGAGCATACAATCCGCCAGTCCACCAGCCACAATGCCCAGTGTTGCTGCCGCATCGGCAGCTGCTGCAGCGGCGGTCATTAGTAGCCATCATCATCATCATCATCATCATGCATTGAGCGGGAATCTGGGACAATTGGGTCAGCTAAGCAATCTCAGTCATTACCGGCCACATGTGGGACACTATCAGGAGTATGGCATTAAATATGGTGTCTAAATTCTAACATAACCACCAACACACACACACACTCTCTCACTCACTCACTATCCTGATCCTGCCCTGGTTGCACCAAAGTCTAGCTGTGCTCTCTTGTATATTTCCAATGTAAATATATTGTCAAGCATGATCCACAGCTCTTTTAGAAAGTATCTCAACAAATATTGTTTTTTTTTCTACATACATACACACATACGCTCTTACACACACACGCACACGAATTTTTTTGCAACTTTTTTTTTTTTGTAATTCTTAAGTGTAAAATTAATAAATTAATCGTAATTAATCATAAAAATTGTTATTTTTGTAGTTGTAAGATATTGTGATGATGAGTTTTTTTTTTATGCTACACAAAAATTATAGAAGAACAACAACAACAACTAGAGCATTTTTCAAACTTAAACGAATTAAGGAAACGCATTACATATATACATAAAATTATATATAAATATGTATGTATACATTAGATTACATATATTACAATTGATATATCTATTATATCGCTTAGTAATTATTAAAACTTAACTAGCCTAGCCTATGTAAGCAATAATAAATTATAAAATTAAAATTATAATCTGAATACCACACACAAGAAAACAAAAAAACAAAAATAAAAACAATTATCAACAAAAAAAAAACTTAGCATACAGCCATAAAAAAGTGTATTAAAAAGCAAAAAAAAAATATGTTAAAATATCTAAAAACTAAAACTAAAGAACACAACAACATCAAAACAACAAAAACAAAAAGAAAATGAAAAAAATAATTGAATTTGAGTTTTATTTCTACCTATATATGAACATATATATAGTTATTGCAATTCCATCTGCCTGGTTTCGGAAAAAACAGACTTTCATCTGAAATTTTATATGCATACGTGAAAATTCCTAGATAAACAAATGTTGAAGCCAGTTTCCAGTTTCAAAAAAAAAAAAAACAAATTAAGTAATAAAATAAAGCCCCCGCTTTCCCCACATAACCTCACAAGTATTCTGTTGAATGAAATGATTCATGAATGAATCGGAAGAATTGGTAAACATTATTTATAGCAAAAGTTTGCCAAGCTCGTAAGCAAAACCTTAAAGCGCAAAGATTGGCATTAAATTTCATTAAAATATAGTTCTTCTTAAAACAAAATTTTAACTACAATTTTTTTAATGTCTTTTATTGATATATGTATAAAACTTTACTAAGCAAAAACAAAAAAAAAAACGAAACACTGATCTCCATTTAAAATCAATCTTTACACAATTTGCTACATTTTTTTAACTATCCTATATACATATTTAAACAGCAAGTAAATGTATATGACAAAATATATATATCTAATACTCATATACATACTATGCATTTTATACAGGCTTTAAAACCCTTTAAAATCTTTGCAGATGATTTAGTCTTGTTTCGAAATAACTTTAAAAGGTTCATAAAGGTAAAGAAAAGGAAAACTATAAAAATTGCTATAAATTTTTTTTTTTAAATTAAAAGCAAAAACATTTGCTATCCCCATTATAGTTTTTCATTATAAAAACATAAATATAAAATTTTAGTTTCTGAATTTCAATACAAACGCTTCGTTTATGAAAAAAAATTGTTAACAGTAATATATTTAAAATTTTTGGTATTTTATATTACGAAGGTTAACCTTTTTCGTAAAATTAATTTCAAACGACTTCAACTAATTTAAAAAATATTTCAATTAAAAAAAATTTCAACGAAAGGTTTTCTAATCGATGGCTATATATCCCTGATCAGCAATAACATAAGAGATAACTTGGATATATATTTCTTAAATTGAAAAACAGATTTAAAGATTTTCCCAAGGTTGAATGAGAGACTATAAATGAATATGTTTCTAGGTGCTGCCAAAATCAATATAATTTTCTACAATGAAAAATATTTTTTAATAGGAAAAGCTTTTGACTTCATTTAGATTATAGAACTTTATTTAGGTTTTATGAATATAGTAACTAAATAAGTGAATCATAGTGAATAACTGCATACAGAACTGTAATTTGATAATCAATTTATTTAATCAATTCAATAATTTGCTTATTATTGGTACATGGAAAGTAAGTTTTCATTTTCATTATCAGATTTTAATAAAAATTATATGTAAGTATCTTTAGTGAAAATTCCCATAATGGACAGGAGTATAGGGCGGACCTACCCGAAAGGGACAATTTCTTGGCGACTGTCATTTATTTTTTCGAAACAATTAAATCGGAGACAGTCGCTGATCTGCTTAAGAGAATTTTCACTGTAATATATTCCAGATAAAATCGAGCTTTAATTTTGTGGCATACTTTTTAGGGCACGAATCCTTTTTTATTTTTATCTAAAATATATATTTGTAATTCCCCCAAGTTTAGAACTAAGTGAAATGTCGTTGATTTTTATATGTGTTAAGCATCTCTTTTTGGCAACATTGTTTAAATGAAGAAATAAATGGCATACTTTTTAGGGCACGAATCCTTTTTTATTTTTATCTAAAATATATATTTGTAATTCCCCCAAGTTTAGAACTAAGTGAAATGTCGTTGATTTTTATATGTGTTAAGCATCTCTTTTTGGCAACATTGTTTAAATGAAGAAATAAAAAATAGTAGGTAAACCAAATGGTTATTTTCCATTTATAAATCAAAATGTTTTAGCTTTCACTTTAAATCTTCTGTAATAAATTGATTTTATTTGATTTACCCACATTAACAATAAGGTACAAATTATAAATCTTTAGTTAAAATAACTGAAAAATGCCATAAACTATGGCCATCAGATTTGCTTCCTAAATTGTCGAACAATTGCTGCCAAATTGGTAGAAAGTAAAGAAAAAAAGAAGAAAAAAAAACTCCCCATAAATTTAATGATGAGTGCGAATAAAAATATGTCCAAGCAGCTTATTAGCCGTCGTTACCCAATAAACTAATATGTACCAACGATCGATCTATCAACTAAAATATTAATGATTATAATGTTGAGAAAAAAAATTTTTTTTTTCTCTTCTTATTTTTATTTTTTTTTTTGGAGATTGTCATGGTGCGTTGTCTTGTCTTACTTGTGCTCCATTGTATAGTTGGGCACTTGAAATTGTGGACTTGCTTGGCGCCATAGTGGCATTGAGATTGCGCCAGACGAGACATCGTTTGATCATTATGATCATAATAATGATTAAGATGATCATGATGAACAACGAAAGATCCAACAATCATTGAGGTGGGCTCAGATTGAGCTCGGCCAAGGGCTATTTGGGTGCTTTATTATTTTCAATGGCGGACATGGCTTGACAGCAAAAAAAAAAATATGTATACATATATACATATATATAAAGAGAGAAAAAAAAGGTGGAAATAAAAATGAATATAACCAAGAGTCTTTCTGGGTGGCGTTCAAGTGCGAATGAAAAGTGTGCCATGATTGTAGGCTTGAAAGTGAGCTCAATTTGAAGCCTATTTACACCTGACTACAAAGATTTTAAATACAAAAAATTGGAAATAGATATACATATGTATATAGTTCTATAAAAAGTTAATCATCAATATATATATATATATATATATATTCATATGTACAGATTGGCATAATTTTTATCAATTGTTAAATTGTCAATAACAAAGGATTGAAATTTCTATTTTGATATTTTTTTCTTAGTTTCCAAGTCGTCCAAGTTATAAATAACCCTTTTGAGTTTTCATATTATGATTATATACTTGAAATTTTAAAACCATTAAAATTTCTCTTTTAATTTTTTGTTTAATTTCATTCTAGTTCATAAAAAGTCTTTATTAGTATATACATATATAATCAATACTTAATGTTTTATTCGACACGATTCAAAATTTTCTTTTTCTTTTGCCTGGTAAAGTGTATAGATATAAATCAAAATATATTTTCTTTTTACCATCTTTAGATCTCCTAAAAAAATATAGTTTTATTTATTTTTTGTGCGGTCGATTTTTTTGAAAAGTATTGAGTCATTAGAAACTATCAATATTGTATATAAAATCTAATCAATTCCCAATATTTTGTATTTACATTTTTATAAGCACTTGGTTTTGCTAGATAGTGTGTGTGTGTAATTGTGTTTGTGTGTGTATGCAGCTTACCCTGCGTATCAAAACGGAGTTTATTTTTTTCTGTATGCAAATTCAGCATATTCACTTAAAATTTTTTTATATTATTTTTTTTTGTTCAATTTTCGGTTGCTTTGGTTTTTTGCTGCTGGATGGGGCGAATGGTTCGGGCATTCGCATCATGAGTCCATTCGGTGTCAAAAGCAACAAAATTAAATGCGACAACAACAGAGAGAGAGAAAAATGAAAAGAAAAAGAAGAAATTCCCAAAAATACATATATGTATATGTATGTGTGCATATATGTATGTATGTATATGCGAGTGCGTGTGTATATTTACTTGCAGCAGGCGACGCAGATTGCGCGGGTGGTCCCCGCGCCATATACCATCGAATGCCAAGCGGAGGACAAGAAAAACAAAATGCTATGGCGACAAAATGTTGCAGTGTTTGCTTAGCGATAAGCATGCAGGCACGCAGGCAGGCAAACGGGCAGGACGCAGAGGCATGCGACATGCGGCATACAGCAGGCAGGATAACAATATGCCAAATGTCCAATAATCAAAATCGGCAACAAGAACCACATACTGCAAATGAGCAACCGACAAGAGGGGCAAGAGGGGACACTGAAGAGAATGTAGAAGGGGTAGCGGGTGCGGGGTGGCGGTTGCGAGGTGTATGACAAATATTGGCAGCTGTCTAGCGGTTGAATACCCCCCAAAAACGATTTACATAAATATTATTGCAAGCCTAATTAAATGCAAGTATTAGCCTGACAACAGCTGCCAAAGGATATGTATATATCTACATATACATATATACATATATATATAGGTACATGGGATATATGTATGTATGTATGGCATATCTGTGACTATCTGACTATATGCCTAGGGAGAGCAAAAGCTTTCTTTTTCGTAATTAACACTGCTTATTTTTCAGCCTTTTCGGTTTTTTGGTTTGGAGTTGGAATATTTATTTACTTGGTCAGTTTGGTTTTCGGTTGATGATGATCAAAGATAATGATGATGGCGATAATGATGATGACCTGTTATCATTTCACCGTTACAACAATAAATTCTACGGCCAACTGGCCAACAATGATGACAACAAAATGATTGTTACTTGTTGTTATTGTTGTTGTTCTTGCACGGTTTCGCTTTGCTATTGTTTTGGCAGCTGTCGTTGCAATTAACCAGGCTATATGTATATATAGATATTATATAGACAATGGGAGGTGATGTGGGGGGGGTGTCTAAAGTAAATTTCATATATGCATATATAAATCAACTTGTATGTAAATTGTACGACATTTGTCATTTCGTTGTTGTGGGAACCAAACAACGACAACAACAAGAACAACAATAAGAAAATATAAAGAAAAAAAATAAAACAAAAAACAAATGTTCATTGACCAAGCAGAAATTTCTACACTCTATTCACCTTTTGGCTTAATAATTTTAAGATGAAATTTTCCATTACTTTTAAAAATATTTTTCTATTTGAAGTAATTATATGTATATATGTATATATTTGGTGATCAGGTAACGTATATACATATGTACATATAAGTTATATATAAAGAGAGGCAAAACACTCATTTTTTTCTTTTGGCCTTACAAGCTACTCCTTTATATTATATTAATCTAACCTCTGTTTGAAAGCGTATTAAGACATGGCTAAAGTGTTGAAAATCTAATTAATTGGATTTTGGTGGCGTGGGAAAATTTTTAATTGCAATTGACCACAGATTCGTCTCGGTAACACTAACAAAAGTCGGTCGCCATTGTGCATATAGTTAGAAAATATTAAAAAAAAAAAAACTACAGTCAAACTTCCTTAAAGTCATTTTCTAATTTATAAAATACTCAATCTTTTCATTCTATATAAAAGTATCATAGTTTCTCTGTTGATATTTTTTTTCTAGTCTCGCACGATTTCATTATGGAGAAGTTTGACTGCAATTTAGATAGCGCCAATTGCAACTTAATGTCAATGGATTACCCCGTAAAATAATCAGCAAAAATATTCACTTAAAAAATTCTATGGTCTATAGGGTTTATAATGCAATTCTTTATCCGATTTAAGTCAAATGTCATCTAGTTATGACAATTTCTATATCAGTATTAAATAAAGCATTTTTTGTATTTTTTAATATATATACATACATATTTGAAAAAATATGTACCATGATTATAGGCAAATACCTAAAACTAAATACATTTTGTCGTATAGCTTTATGTTTTTGTTTTTAAATTTGAATTTGGCATGAAATTTCTTCAACAAATTTGATCAAATTTCAATACAATTTTGTAGTTGTTATATACAATCAATCGAGTTTTTATTTAATTATGGAAATTTATTGATCATCTTTAATCTTTATTTAATACCCAATAAAATTTGATCTCTCTCAATTTCGCCTTAACATTGTAAAGAACAATTCCCTTAGAACAATTTCTAGTGTAAACTTCCGTTGGCTCCTTTTTCTTTTTCTTATATACAATCAGTATCAAACTACTACTATATAGAGGCCATAAAGCTATGGCCGAGATTTTAGTGCCCAGCGATATTTCTACTAATACACAAGAACAACAACAACAACAAGAGCAAGAAGAACAACTACATTTTTATGGCATTAAACAAACTTTGAGAGCGAATGTTTTCGAACACTTTTGAAGTTTTATTGAGTTATAAATACGCAAAAATGGCTTTGGAGTTGCTGCAGAACCAACAGCAGCAACAACAGAAGGAACAACAGCAACATCAACAGCAGCAGCAACATTCAGTTTAGGGCCAGCCAATTTTCAAATTAAATTTATGATCGATTTATGCAAAAAAAGAAAAAAAAAAAATTCTACAGAAAAAAACAAAGAAAAAATTAAACGATTGATGGAGAAAGGGAGATGAAGAAAATCAGCGCCAGTCATGCAAATTTATTAGTCTCTCTCATTGTGTATATATGTATGTATGTATCTATGTATGTATGTATATGTACCTAGGATGAGGATGAACTGCATCTGAATTTGATTGACTGTTGCGCTTGAAATGCTTTGATCTGGTTTGGGGGCAAGATCATTCAGCTGACGCCAATGGCTGACTGACTGGTTGGCGCTTCTTGCCCCCTCAATGAAGTTGTATCTTTTCCCTCCTATTTTTATTTTTTTGCTTCTATCTAACTATCCATTCATCTATGTATTTACTGTATCTAAAATTGATTTATTTGGCTTATCAGGAGATTTCTCTTTTTGTTTCCTTTCCCTATAGTTTTTTTTTTTTTTTTTTGGCTTTGATGTCACATCTCATACATGATCAATGATCGTTGATCTGATGAGGATCATATCTATGATGAGATGATATGATGGGGTATGGTTTTTTGATGTTTATGCGTCAATCAGAATCGGTGGGGCCTTCAGTTTCTAGTTTTTGGGTCCATTTGATGCTGCCGATGCTTATGAAGTTGCCATGCGAGTTGACGATGCGACATAAGAAAATAAATACATAGTTTTCATCGATTTAAAGGAACTAAAGGAAATGTGAGGGAATTGCGAATAGTAATTTTTTTCTTCATTTTGCAAATTCAGCACTATCAAAGTGCCAGACCGACAACGGTCCAAGTCAAATAATCAAATACAAAAATTTCCAACTCTAGCATAATACGCATTGCACCACACCACACCGCACCGCAGTGTACGTATGGAATGAATACTAGAAATCCATTGTTTATTTTCGAGTTTCGTTAGCGCGTAAATCACGGAAACGACTTCTTTATCCATAGCCCCCCTCTTTTACCCTTCCCTTCTAATACCCGCACTCATACAACTCGTTCACTTATTCCCACACCATCTCCAGCTAATTCATCTCTTCTTTACCCCGCCTCCAATAAAAAAAAATAAGAGAGAGAGAGAAAAAAAACACGAGGTACCCCATTCAGTTCTTCTGCTTGGCCAGACATTTTGTCGACAATTTCCATGGAAGTGCCATAAATCAAATAAAAGCTTTCCAATGAGTTTAATTTGTGGAATTTTGCCTGTAATTATGTGTTTGGAAATTACACAATTCCAAAACCTATTATCAACTTTCACACAAAAACAAAAAGAAAACAACAATCTAGTAGATCTAATTAAAGAATGAGAGCTTTGTAAATATATTGCAATAGTTGGAATTATACTTAAATAAAGCAAACACCAAGAATAATTCTAGAGAAATATAACTTGTAAAGTTGTTTAATTTGCCCATAAAATACCTTGGCCATAAATTACAAAAAAACAAAATATTTTGGAAACTTATTTTCTAATTATATTTAAATATATGTACTTTAGAAATATATTTAATTTCTCATACAAAAGTTGGTCATATGTATGTATGTATATTTATCATAATATCAGACTTAAATCAGGGTTAAGTATTCTACTATTACTTTAATAAATAAATAAATAAAATTATATAAACATAAATGCTATATATTCTAATATCAGACTTAGGGCAAGGTAAAATATTTTAATTATCAGTTTTGTTTATTTAAATCTTTGTTAAAACATTTTATCTGTTTTTTTCTTTTGGAAATTGTATTTTGAAATATTGAAAAAAGTTTTATATGTATCAAAATACTTTGTTGTATTTATTACAAGATATTATTAGACATTTATTTTTGGAGATCTGTTTTCCAAAAAAAGGAGTTATTAATATAGGAAATTTTATTTTAAGGCTACAGCTTAAAATTTACTTTTAGTAGAAAAAATGGAAAAAACTTTTATGTTATTGATGTGCTTAAAAAGAATTTTTTTAAAGAATTTTTGAAATTATTAAGTAAATTAAAAAAATGATGAGAAGATAAACATTTAAGAATTCCTATAAAATCAACTATTATTTAGATTTTCTTCTTTTTTTTTTTGCAAGTCCAAGGTGTTAAATTTTGCCTAGACTTCATAACATCACACATATGTGCATATATCTTATACTTGTATTTCTATATCAAATGAGTCTCGTCTACATTATTTTCCATGAATTAAAGACTCACCCGCATCCCATCCCCATGATCGACGTATTCAATCGAAGGCATGAATGAACAGAAACCATTCAACGAATTGAACTAGAGAGAAGGAAAAAAAAACGTTATTTCGTAACTGATCCGCCCACCGATAGCCACATTGCATGCAGAGAAACACACAACAACAACATCAACCTATCTATATATGTACATATATACATATATATGTATATATTTATGTGTATTTTTTAAACAATTAACAATAACATAAATGCATGCATAATTACTATCCGAACCATATCGTGTTTAATTTCAAGAGCCTCCAACGGAAGCTTGCACCGCACGACAGCCGCCAGTGCGTCGTCATTATCGTCATTTTCATCATCATAATGATTGTGGGGGCAGGCAACAGGTGAAGCGGATTCTTGATCGCCACTTGAACCATAAATGGAAATGCCTTAATGAGATATGAAAAAAATCTCTCAAATGAATATACTTTATATTATATCTATATTTTTTGTCAATGTGGTGAAGAAAACTTAATTATGTATATACATACATATATTTTTTTTTGAAATTCGGGTGAGTGCAAAATCTCACTGGCGCCAAGGTGTTTATCGTCGTCAGCAAACTAAACAAACCGCAGCCACTGTGGCAATGGTAAATGGTGGCGGCATAAAATCAGGAGTCAGAGAGAGAGAGAGAGAGAGAGAGAGAGAGAGGAATGGAAAGGGGTGAAAAAGTATTATGGTAGTAGTAGTGATAGTACATACATAGTAGATGCAGAAGAAGAAGGTGTTGGCCAGGGCGAGTTCATTGCGCCACAGGCGCACTGCAGATTTATCGCCCACGGAGGTGGTAAAAATGCATCTGAAGAACAAGGGGCTATAAAACAGACACCCAAACTAGACCTAACCATAGCGCCAGCTCATGCTGTGACCAGGCTATAGCCATAGCCACAGACTAATCCCTCACACATGGCATAAACCGAAAAAAAAGAAAAAAAGAAAAAAATAATGGAAAAAAAATTGAATTTTGCCTAGTTTTCTCCTGGCATATTAAAAATAGGCGTGGCTAAGAAAATATTACCATACTTACCTTCTGCAGTCTTAATCAATGGTAGATATATGTATATATATGTGTAAGTATACATTGATTCATAACCAACTAGTTTTGCTACTAGTTGTTTACGGAAATTGTTTATCTCATTGTAAATATAATAATTGGCAATTTTGCCCTCAACTCATTTGGAAATGAATTGGCAAAATAAATCTATCGATTGCAGAATGCAGTTTACATAGAAACCATATGGTCGGAGTCCCAAGGAGGTGCTAATTTATGGTTACGACAGCTAAGCCAAAAAGAGAGCAGGAAAACATCATAGACATAAAGCCATATAAACAAAAAGAGAAGGAAAAGCCCTCAGCAAAAATCACCTCCTATAGACAAATAGTGTATACCTTATATGCCTACATATCTATATATGTATGTATGTATGTATATATGTACATATATAAATGATATATAATATATATAGAAATAGTTGAGCGAGTTCCAGTGAACGATTTGCACGTTTTCATTCACCCCAAAAATCTAGGTATTTATTGCTTTGTTTATGTAACCCAAATTATAAAAACAGAAGGCACATTCACACATCGATCATGGATAGTAGAGAGAAAGAGAGAGAGAGAGAGTAGCAGAGATACATAGAGAGAGGGAGAGGAATGATGATGGCAATGGAGTCCGGGTTAGTGGTGGGGCTATACGTAAAGTACGGGCAATTTTAGATCGATTGTTATTAATTTGTTTGCAAACATATTTCATAGGCCTTTTGCCCAATACGAATACAGTGGGGGGATATCAGAGGTAAGTATCTGAAAGATACACACACACACACACCCATTTTCGTATCTCTATCTTTGTAAAGTCTGTGCTGCTGCTGCACTCATGCTGCGCGTCGAAAAGTCTACGATTTCCGTTCCTCGTATAAATCAATTGGAGAACGTACAAAAACGAACCAACAATAACAACAATGAGCAACAATTTTTTCTACATTTTTATTTCTTTTTTTTTTTTATTTTTTTTCTCTTGGTTTCTTCTTCTATTTATTTGTGCATAATAAGTTTCTTTTTTTTTTTTTTGTATCAATCGGACCCTGGATAAGGGCGGTATATAGTGGAGAGGGGAGGCATGAATTGATTGAAATAGCTTTGGATAGGATGGGCAGACGCCAGACTGTGGCTGGATTTCAATTCTTTTACTTGTTGTCGATATCAAAATACCGTAACAAATCGTCAGCTCGTCATTTTTCAGTCAGTTTTTTCTTCGATTTATTATTGGGGAAGGAGGTAAGGGCAAACTACAAAAAAAAAAAAAAGTCCCACAGTTAGCACCAAAAGTTTCCAAACAGTATTAAATATCTAAAAATCAGTAGATGACAACTAAAGACACAGAATCAATGAAAATATAGTCAACTAAACTCTCTTTTATTCTCAGTTAATATATGTATTTTTAAACAATGGAACTGGCTATCTATTAATTTAGTTTGTCTATTTAAAATCAATTAATTTCATTTTCAGATGGAACAAAAAAAAATTAAAGATTTATGATATAGAGGCATGAAGTGCAAATACATATAAATACCACAAACCATTATAAAAAGAAAGAAAAGAAACATTTGACTGATTTTTAAAATGACTGAACTTATAAGGATAGGATATATATCCTTGTTTTTTTTATTAAATATATATTACATATACGTAAAGTTTAACTTTTAAACCATCTTACACTAATTTTTAATTTACACTTTGAAAATAATTTAATCAAAATTCAGAATTCATTATTATAAATTGATATTTCACATATGTAAATACTTATATACAAGAATTTCCAAATATTTATTTTGACAAGAGACTTTAATTTAAAAATCGAATTAATTGAAATGTAATATAATCATTCTATTTTGGTGTCGAAAAACATATGGCACTCACTGTCTACGATTGGGGTGCGCATGTGGGATGCTTATTTATGTACATAGTTTTTATATTTCGTTGTTATTGTTGTTGCTGTTGTTGTGTGGTGCGTGTGCTGTTTGAGAAACAATTCATTAATGAATTTTAAAATGTTGCTAATCGATCGTTTGCGCTATAATTAATGTCAGCCAGAACGGCAATTGGAATGTGTTATGTGAAATACCAGACAAATGGAAAAGAGATAGAGATAATCAAATAGATAGAGATGGAGAGGGACAACCACTTGATTCATTGGCATACGTATTAGCATATAGAAAAGATACAATAATTCCCAATTTCTGAACAAAAGGCAAAGAAAAAAAAAATAAGAAAAAGTCAAAATAAAAAACCACAAAAAATTAGAGCAATGCAAATCCGAATAGAAGGAAGTAAATTCCTTTTGTTTTACATTTTTTTTTTTTTTTGGTCGATTTCTTTTCTTTTTTCTCGTTTCCCTCGTTGTTTTTGTTGTTATAATTTTTTTTTTTTTTTTTGCGTTCATCTTATGGGATGTGAAACACTTGGTGCCGCGCTGTCTGCACGAGCCGCTCTGGCAATTATAACCACAACAACAGCAAACCACAATAGACGGCCAGCAATAATTGTAACAACAACAAACACAAACACACACATACACACCTACACTTGCACGCACATACACACACAATCGTAATGCATATATTTATGCATTTTTAGAAGCCAACTACCAACAGATGCAAAATACTCTAAAATCTCGGGAGAAAAAAAAAGAGGTCTAAAACCAATCAACTTCAATCCATAGTCGATGTGGTAACACTCTATGCACTCAAATTCAGTCAAAAAACTTAACGATATAATTTCTACTTCTCTTTGACTTGAATATAAACTATAATTAAAAAAAGAAAGTAATCGTTTAATTTATCTGAAGAATATTTTTAAAATAAAAAACCATTTATGTTAGACAGTTTAAAAACCAGTTCCTTTATATAAAAAACATTTAACACAAAAGTCTAAAAATTTACTTTAAGGATTACAGTTTTGCTATAATTTAGTTTTTGGCCTATTTATTTCTGGTCCCTCTCTATTGATTATTACTTTACCATTGCAAAACAAAATGAATATACCCTGATTTCATTTTCTTTAAAGGGTATTAACACGTATCCATTCCATATGAATAATTTTTGGCCTACTGTTCGTTGTTTTTCCACGCCTCGGCTGGGAAAAGTGTTGAGAAAATTAATAAAACAAATGCCAAAGTCAGGCTACGATGCCTGAATATAATGACAAGAGACGCAGAGGTAAAAAAAGAGGCAAAGAATTGTTGTAATTTTTAACCAGTTTACAGAGCAAATATTTTATCAACATATTTTCAGAGACAACAACTCGATGTTTGTCTTGAAAATATTTAAATATTTACATTGTGAAAACAACTGCAGCGACGACAACGACAACGACAACGACGACTGCGACTACGACAACAAAAATGTTGAAAAAGCCAGAAGACATTTTGGTCTAAGAAGCTGAGGCTGTTTTGATGGAGCAAGTCTTCAGATACAGATACAGATACAAAGGTGCCAAGGGGGTTGGATGCTTACTTAAATATAAGATGTGTGTGACTCCCTCTTTTCTAGAAAGGAAAAGATTCTAAAAGTAACTAAAGATAATAAAAAAAATATTTAAAATTAGACAAGTCGAGCATGGACAATTTTTGCAAAAAGAAAGCAGCCTTGGCAAATTCATTTATACACCAACATAAAAATTAAAGTATTTATGATATAAAATGGTTTTCATGGGAAACAAGATTGATGTAATAAATGATTGATATATAAAGGAGGCAATTTTAAATCAACTAATTAAATATTGGTTTGAAATATATATCCAACATAATGTGAAATAATATAATTTATAAATTATATTATTTCACATTATGTTGGATATATATTTCAAACCAATATATATATAATTAAATATATTTCGGTAGCCATGAATAAGCAAATTTTCCTTATTATTGGTAACATTTTTATTTATACTTTTGCCATTTAAAGAAGTGCTTTCCATATCCAATTGGCCATCTAGAAAACTGCTATTCATATATTTAATTTAATGCATCTGTTAATAAAATTCATAGCTTTTAATATGACTTTTCAAGAAATTAAAGATTCCTGTTTATATATCTATATTGATAATAACAATCTAATTAGCATTGGCCACTTTCGATTGTTTGTTCTTTTACAATTCGGTTTTAAAGTATCCATCAAATTTAGATAGCTGCCACTTGAGATACTTTAGCTATCAACAACAACATTATTAAAAACGTATCTGTCAGATACGTTTGTCGATGGCAATTAATTATGCACAAATTGAGCTGATAAGCCAACAAAACAAAAAAACAAGGAAAAATCAACAAGCGATGCAAAGATACTATTCGAATGAAAATAACTGTATCTGTATCTAAAAGATTAACAAAATTAGAGATGAATGCGCCACCAGAACAGGCACAACTGAAGCTAGAACTGGAACTGAAACTAGAGGATGAGAAGGAGGAGGAGGTGCAGTAGCTGGAGGAGAATTTCATGTCCGTGTTGTCAATGGCGCGCGGCTAAGCAAACACAAAAAAGTAGCAGGCTTTAGCATCAGAACAAATGTACGGGAAAGAATGAAAAATGTGCAGCACAGCCACAAAAAAATAAAAAAAATAAAAAAAAAAAACTCAACCACATGTCAACATGTTGTATATTTGAGATACAGATACTTTTGAGAGATAGAGATAGGTATATGGAAAGAGATTTTGCAGTCAATTTGAACAAAAATTATTACTAGGCGCGTGTGAGTGCGTGTGTGTGCCGCCATTAGAGGGGAAGGGGATGCGGGCGTTGATGGAGGTTATGGAAAATGGTAAGCAACATATTAATTGGTAAATCATTTTATCTCTACATTAAAATAAGTAAGTACATACATATATACCCTATATAACTATTACCTCCTTACCCTGAAAAAGGGCCAATGCAATGGGCTAGTGCTAGAGCTAGAGAAAGAGTAAGTAAGCAATTTCCTGCTGCCTACACACACACACAAACACACATACACTCTCTCTTTCCATTGCCAAGACAATTTGTCCTAAATAAACATTACCATCTCTTCAACAGACTCGAAAAGTGGCAAGCTGCTGCTGCCGCTGCCACTGATGGAGAGTAACTTGTCTGCTGCCTGAAAATAAACCACAACCACCGTTTAAAGGCAGACGACGATGATGACAGTGATGATGCTGGTCCCTTCCTCTTTTCCACTTCCGTAGCCCGCTGCCAATGCCAATGCCTCAGCCACTGCCACCGCCACCGCCACTGCCCCTTCCCCTGCCACAGACACAGTCCCAGACCCAGACCAAACTTCCCTCAGTCAAGCATCGTCGCTTATTCGCCCCGTCGCTATATGCTAAATAAACATTTGGGCACGTCATGGCTTATTGAATTGTCACTTATGCCCGAATTCGAATTTTTCAGTTTGAGTTTGAGGTTTTTGTTGCCATCTCTCGCAGCTTCATTCATTCTCTTTCTATCTTTACCTCCACCCTACCTCTGGACCTTCCTCCACTCTTCCATTTTGCTGTCTCTTTCAATTGGCATTCGTAATGGCGATTGTCCTGACTCATACATATATACATACATACATATATATACCATAAACATATCTGTATTTCGTATATAGTTTTGCCACCAAAGTGGCTTCCATTTAATTAGTTTTCAGGGAGTGAAAATTCAATTTCAATCAATTTTGAAGCGAATCTTCCCTCTGCTCCCTCTGCTTCCCTCTATTCTCTATCTGCCTCATATGTTTAAATGAAACAGAGTATAATCAATAATCGATATATAGTGTTTACCTAAAGTGGTGGGGCAAAAAAATGTCAATTTGGCACTTTATTTTTTTTTTTTATTTCTTTAGTAAAAATTGCAGCAGGAAATGAATGTGGAAATGCTGGAAAATGAATGAATGAATCTGGCATTGGATATTATTATTATAATATACTTATTATATGTATTGTTAACAATCAAGATGTTGATTTAAATTAAAAAAGATTTAACCAAATTAAGCTTATCTGCAGAGAAAGCTAAGTGCCCTTATCCAAAAGTATAAAACAATTTAAAAAGTAGTTCTTTGTTTTTAAATAAATCTTTATGAATTGATAAATAGAAATTGATTTAGGATTGACATAAAAACCTCGTTTTGAATCCCAGTAATTAATTCTAAAAAAAGTTTTGACATAAAGCTTATTTTGCTTAGGCTCTAAATTGACTAAATTTTACACGACTTAAAAAGCTTTACACCAATCCCTTTCGCTAACTTTCGTAGTTAAAAACTACATTAAAATTTAGATCAGATTTTTGAAAAAACGGGTCGAATTTAAGTTTTCCAGATTTTAATGTCAATTAATAGATACGATTCTAAATAAC
Source organism: Drosophila emarginata (assembly GCA_037075365.1). NCBI lineage: Eukaryota > Metazoa > Arthropoda > Insecta > Diptera > Drosophilidae > Drosophila > Drosophila emarginata. The sequence continues at coordinate 8,489,385 of JBAMCD010000296.1, forward strand.
AAATAAAGGTGCAGTGTTCGAAAATCAGTTAAAATTAAGCTGAATTAGACCTTATGAAGTTGAGGTTTCTTCGAAGGATTTGTCCTATGTCATTTTCAGTTGACTCTAAGTTGGGCATTCTTTGGCGGATTTTAAAGGGATTTACATTAATGTCATTGCGAATTTTAGAGTTAAGAAACTAGTTGTGTTTTTTTAAATCCTTAAAAAGCTCTAGGTATGGGTTATAATTATGGCTTTGACTTATTAAGTTGGCCAAGTCGATGGCTATTTCTTTTGAGTCACAAGCAGTTCCTTTTGGATTCCTTATTTTTATTAAATCTCTGATCTATCAGTTCTCAACTGCATCCTAAGAGAAAATTATCAAGACAGATCCTTTAAAAGTCAATATTTTATATTTATGTATGTTGAAAATTAAGTAATTATTTATTTGATTTTAAACAAATTAATTGAATTATTATAAAATACATGCATCATAAATTTTTAGAACAAATCTCTGAACGAAAAATAAGCGCCAAACTAAATTGGCAATCAAATTGAAATGTTTCAAGCTTCATTAAAAAATATCAAAACCCATGGCATTTGTGTGTGTGTGTATGTGTACAATTTATCCGCCGGATACATTTCAAATAAATAATAACAACAATAGGCAAATGAAAACAATAATAACAAAATTGTACAAATTACAATTACAATTTTGATTTTCCATTTTGCATTTTCAATTTTCCATTTTCATGACTTCCGCTTTTAATAACAAAATAAATCGGCATAATCTAAAGCATAATATTTTCACAATTAAAATTTACAAATAAATTTTTGTTAGCCAAAGCAAAAAATCAAAGCAATTTTACAACCAACTCACACACACACATATATATATATATATATATATATATATATATATATATATACCGTAACACACACACACACATACACGCACACATATGAAAACAATAAAATAAATTAGCACAAATGTTACGAGCAAAGCAACAACAAAAAATAATTGAAACCCATAAATGACGGTTGATGAGGAGAAGAGCGGTTGGGTGGGTGGTGGCGAGAAGGGTGTAGTGGGTTATGCAGGGGTGTGTATGGTGTGGTGTTGGATCAAATCGAATGGAAAAAAATAAACAAGAAAATTAGCAAAATTATGCAAAACAGATAAATGAAGAATACAAAAAAAAAATACAACAAAAATATTAATAATAAAATAACCACGAGATAGACCCAAGTTCTACTATATTGTACGGCATGTAAAAAATCTGAAATCGCTGGCAAAATAAATACCAAAAATCCCCAAAGAAAAAAAAATTCCATTCACTCAATTGGGAAACAGATTATTGAATACTCTTTACCATTTCAAGACTATTGTATTAAAGGATCTCTTCCAATTTATATAGTAAAAATATTTTAAAAGAATGCTTATACTAATTTGGCAGTTGATGTTGATATTAAAACTTAAAAAAAAAAACTAGATCTGCAACTCGAATGTATATAATTGTATCTTCTTAACTCTTTACATTTCCATGTATCCTCACTCGATCAAGAAGACTTTACTTAATGAATACTTAGTTCCAATTGCGAGTTAAGAAATCTTTTATATCATTTCTATAAGACAAAATTATCAAATTTAATTAAATCTTATTGAAAATAGAATTGCTAAAATTTACAGCAGATGCTTTTCAAAATCTAGGTAATTATAAAAGGATATAGTATGCTTAGGTTGATAATGAAAGGAGATCAAGAATACATATATCTTTCAAACTCTGTGACGTCTTTAATATACCCTTAATACACTCTAAACTTTAGGGTATAATAAAAAGGTAAAAAGAAATCTTTTTTTTATATATTTTTGGGAGACGAAAATGTGGCTTGGGTCAGCCATTTTCGATTTGCATTTTCATAGCAAACTTTTTCATAATCTTTCCCTTCCCTTAAGGGGACCAAAAAAGGAAAAAGAAAACTCAAAAAACTTTTGCACTTTTTTTTGCACTCTCTCTCTCTAATGGCTCGTTCCCTTGCTTGCTCTCTCTCTCTCTTTTAGTTGTATCTGTCTCTGTCCGTCTTACTCTTTTTGCTTTTTTCACACCTTGTCAAAAAAGAAAAATTCATCTAAAGTTTATAAATATTTATGTATCTAACTGGGGCGTGCCGCTAGACCAATAACAACAACAAATACAACAATAACAGCAGCAACAACAATGAGTAGAACAAGTTTTCAACATTTTAAATTGAGCGCCAAAAGTTTTGCTTCTAGGCCACGCCCATCAAAAAGAGCGTTAAACATTGACTGCGCAGCAGATACAAAAGTATCTCACAGATACACACACACACAAACACACACACTGAGAGAATTGTTGCTTTGGTTCGCTTAGAGCATTTATGAAAATAACGCCAACAGCGACGTCAACTGTGACAGCAGCAGCAGCAGCAACAAGAGCAGCTGCAGCAGCAACAGCGGCAGCAGCAAAAGCGTCAACGAGCGACAAACCAGCTAACAAATGGACCGACGGACTCTAACAATTGGCAATTCAACTCGTTCGGTCGGCGCAGTTTGCTGCTGCTGCTGTTGCTGTTATTATTGTTGTTGTCTTTATTTTGACCAGTTCGGTCAACTCAGTATTTGTGTGCGTGCGTGTGTGTGTATGTGTGTATATCTATGTGTGTATGTGATTGTGACTGTGTGCCACACACATTTTTTGATGGCCGCCACCGCAGCCCGCACATAAATTACACATTCAACAAGACCAATTCTCTGACCTGTCTGTCCATCTCTTTGTCTGGTTTACCTGTCGGACCAAATACACACACATATATACATGCATACATGTGTGCGTGTATATGAAATGGCAATGCATGTGGATCCTTATGGTTTTGCCGTCGCTAAACTTGTAAGTGAGGTAAAGGTAAGCATTTTGAGTTTTCTATAGAATTTGTAAATATTCTGCACTCATTCATTGAAATATATATTTTTAACCTACTAAGTACAAAGTACATATTATTCTGTAGTTATATTCATTTACGATTTTTAGTTTTTAAAGTTAAAGGTAAGTAACTGTCTTCATGGGAGAATGATTTCCTTCTGAGGCTTTCTTACACACTTTTTTTAAATGTTTAAATAAAGAATATAAATATTTTACTTTACTTTCAATATCATAAGAATTTAACTATTATTGCATACTTTTGTTAAGCCCTTTATATGGTTTATCTATCTATCATTTGTAGTTATTATAAAATCCTAAGGTTTCTGAAAAAAAGCTAGTATATTATATTATTATTTCTCTGCCATTTTTTCCACATTTCTTTTTACCCATTTTAATCACAAATTAGGTACATGTATAATTTTAAAACTTGAGAAATACTGAAAACTAGTTTAACTTTTATTAGTTAGCTCTTTATTTCCAGTATTTTGGGATATGATAAATAATTAAATTGAAAGTAAAATTCAATCACATTTTATTTAATTTATACATATGTACATATAAGTAGTTAATAATATGTATAGTTAATTAAATATGTTTTCATGTAAATATGTAAGTAAATTAAATTAAAGAATATTTTGAGATATGATAAATAATTAAATTAAAAGTAAAATTCAATCTTATTTTATTTAATTTATACATACATATAGTTAATAATATATATTATTAGTTAATTAAATATGTTTTAAGTAAATAAGATTAACGAATACATATAGATAAAATGCTTAACTAAAGGTCATATAGTTATAACTTGATAAATAAATTTAAATATCAAATTAAATCAATTACTTATAGAGTTACATAATTTAAAAATATATTAAAATGGTAAAAATCAACAATTTAATTATATAGTCAATGTCTTGACAAGGTTTTAATAATATATTCATTTAGTATATATAAATAGTGATTTAGAAAACATTCAAATAAAAAAAGAGTTAAAGGTAAAATTTAGTTTAGAAAACTAAAGAAAACTTTAAGCCGCAGTTGAAAATATGTATTCAAATAATCAATTATTGAAACCATTCTGTTGAAATCTATTCTAAGCTCGACATTAATTTATTAATTGTCTTACCAGCTAAATTTTAAATTTACAGAAAAGAAGAAATATTTACAGAAAACTAAAATAAAGAAAAACACTCTTTAATAATTTATAATTGATATTTTTTGATAAGTTAATAAATTTTTTTCAAGTTCCTAATTGCATTTTAAATAAAGTGTCTACAATATGTTTAATAGACAATTTTATAATTGATATGATTAAGACATTGAGGAATTAACTAATATTGCTTATAATTGAATATCGATTACCTTTAATTGATTGTTCAGTGTATAACTTGACTTTTTGTTGCTGCAGACGTTTTCTGCAATTCAACTTGTTCGCATTTAACTGTGCCATATGCAAATTGATCACAACTGTCGCCCATTAAACCTCAGACCACTGCAGGCGAAATGACAGCCAATCGTTCCCAGTGAGCCAACAACAAACACATTTACCACCCACATCGATTTCCACACGTCCAGCAACCGCAACGACCAGATCCACATATTCCCCCACCCCCATTCCACTTACAAGCCGTGGTAAGGAATAAATGCAATTGCAGTGGAAATTTTAAACCAATTAAAACAGCTGGCAAACGCGTCGTATGCGTAATGAAAAGAAAATATTAATAAATCATACGTGACCAATCAATTTCATGCTGCCTCCAGAGCGTACGAATAAAAATTATATCAATTTGTGGTTTAAGGTAAATGCCATCGAGCGAGTAAGTGAGAATCCAGAATACAATCATTTAACAGCAGTCAGTTACCCAGTAGTCAGCATCCAATATGAATACTGGATTCAGTATCGTCGGCACACGTCACAGAATCAATATTTAATTTATAATTAACTTTACAACATGAAAAACAAGCTACAAGCAAACATACAAAAGGAAATATCAAGCAGCCCAAGCCCAAGCCCAATTTCCCCCAGATCAATTTACTTTATCTTTTTAACGCACACATACACACACACAGACACAAAACGAAGTGAAAATTTGGAAAGGGCAACCGTGTGGTAAGGTGAAGGTGAGGGGATACAACATTCTGTTCGTTCTGTGGCTCGGGGATTTGTGGCAGCTTTAAACGTTTGCCCACTATGGGCAATTAACGCGGCCATAAGCAAACACATGCCTGATCCTTTAGACAAACAGTCGGAGGGCACAAAAAAACTCCAAAAACTTCGGAATCAAGGCAAACCTATTCGAAGGGCCAGGGACAGGGGCAATCGAGCTAAGTTAGCTAAACAGAGAGAAAGAGCCATTCATCCAGCCAGACAGCCAGCCATCCATCCATCTATTCAGCCAGTTACCAAGAGAAAGAGAGAGAGAGATAAGAGAGAAAGAGATATAAAGAGGGTGAAACTTTTCTTCTTGGTTTTTTTTTTTTCATTTTGTGTGTGTGTGTGTGTGTGTGTGTGTGTGTATGGGGGATGCTAATTGAAAAACCCAATATTTGCCTAAACCGGGTAGGTTTTAGGGTGGTTTATTTTGAATTGTGCCTTGTGTGGTGGTTTTACACTTTACTTTGTCAGCCATTTTCATTTCATGATCATTGTACAAATTGTACGTTTTGGTAAAAGTTGAGGAAATGTAACGAAGACACAACAATGAAAATCAGTTAAAATAACAGGAAATACTACAACTCAAGTTGACAAACTGTAGAGAAAGGTAAAGGCAAATGTCAAGGGCACTTTCTTAATTGTAAAGAAAAAAAAATAGAGAATGAAAGGTGAGAGGTGGGAAATAGGAGTTAAAACAAGAGATAGATGGTTAGGGTAAATAATTATACTGAAAGTTAAACCAGCAATTAGATGATTTCCTAAAATATAGTAAAAAAAATGAAACTGCAAGTTTTGATTTTTTCACATCAGAGCAATTATTATCACAATTTATTTATTTAGGTAATTTACTTTTAAAACTTGATATCTTATTATATTCAATTCCTGTTAAAAATGTCACATAGATTATACAGATTTTAATATAGAAGTGCAGATGGAATTGATGTTTGTTTGTAAAAGTTGCTCTATTTTAAGTTGTAAAAAATTTTGAGAAAAACTGTTTTATAAAAAATACTGCCGCACAGTATATATTTAACTTCTTTAAAGACAGAAAGGCTTCCAAGTAAAACTCTATATAGAATCACTAGATAGCATTAAAAACCTCAAAAGAAAGAAGCTCAAAGGAGCTTAAACCTTATAAGGAACTTATTAAATTATATAAATTTAACCCAACCTAAACTTAAGCTACTAAAAACTTTTTAAAATTAGAACAGTGCAGTGGAATAATATAGATATGTATATATATATATGTATATAAATATGTTTGACCAATAAACTGTTGGAATTTAAGAAATTAAATTTAAATTGAATATGTTTTTAATTTAAAAATATAATAAATCTAATATTAAGCATTAATTAATATTAATAAATCTAATATAACCAAGCACACACACTATTTTGCGCTAATTTACATCAAATATATATTTATATATATTTGTGTATATAGTATATATGTATATGTATCTTAACGTTGTGGCTATAAACCAACAACGATCTGCACTTTTTTTTTTTTTTTGTTTTAATGCTCATTTCATTTGCAGTTGCAGTTATGCGCTCGCCTGAGTTTTATGGACCCGCTTGATATGTGTGTGTGCACACACCGTAGACGTTGCGTCGACAGTTTTTTCCCAGAAAAAAAAACACACACACACAATCATCATCATCTATATGATCATGATCAACATCTCATCCAGCATTCACACACACACACACACACACACATACATTATCCAGGCATGTGCCCAACCGGATTCAGATTCGGATTCATGATCCTCCACCTTCTCATTCTTTCTACTTTCGTTTCTTCTCTTCTCTTCTTTTTTTTATACATATATTTTTTTTCTTTTTTTTTATTTTGTCAGTACTCAGCACTTATTAGACTTTTGATATACAGCCCAGAACGAAGCAAAGAAGAATCAATATGAGAGAGTATAACGACAATGAAGTTTGAATTGGGGTATATAGAGGGAGGTGTGATAAAGGGATAAAGAGGGGATAGTGGTGGTGGTGGGGTGGCATTAAATGTTTGTATTATTGTTGGAAATAAACTCGGATTTTATATTGTTGGGAATTAATGATTTTGTTTCCCCTAAATTTGTTAATTACTAGCAAACAAATTTGTGTATACAAACCATGCTTGAGTTTTTATGCATTTTCTTTCGAATTTTTGAGTGATTACTGCAAAGGATGGTGGATCATGAAGACAGGAAGGGAGTTCTAAAGTTTTTATATATATGTACATATGTATATGTGTATGTATGGGGCATGGCAAATGAGAGAAATAGTAAATTGAATTTATTGGAAATGTGTCAAGTGGTGTATAAAAAGTTAAAAAAAAAAGTCTTATGGCTCGTAAAATTAAATAATTGCAAATGTAAAGATATACTATTTCATTACCATTTAAAATCAATAAACTACGATTTGTTTGATTCTTAGAGAGATTTGAAAAGATTTCAAGATGTCTGTGACATATTAAAAAAAATAATTCTGTGGCAATTTTCACATCCAAAATTATAGCCCAATAAGTAAATAATTTGAAATGAAAAATTAAAAGAAACAACTATTCCTCCTATCTGTATCTTTATTTGTATATATTTATTATATATTGGATCGGACTAAATGAATACCTCTCTATTCTATACCTTCATTGATATTTTATCGATCCTACCCCAACTTGTAATTGCTCTTCAACATTTAATATCCAACCAATTAACAAAATTTCCCTCAAACATATGGAAAACTGCAAATGGATCTTGAACTAAACTCATTCCATACTTATTGCTTCTGGAACTTGAAGCATCGGCATTAGTTTAACAAAAAAAAAAACAACAACAAAATACAAAGTAAACAAAACATTAGCATGCAAAACATCTGTTTTGTGGAGTAAGCCTTAGATAGAGAGAGAGAGAGAGAGATGCAGAGGGGGCAATGGGGGTTGAGAATGGGGATTGGAGGGAAAACTGCATGGAGCCAATATATCAATTACATGTCGATGTCGAACGAACATAATGCAACATGGACATGGACAACTCTGACTACCGGAAAACCTCAAGATACAACAACAGCAACAAAAACTAGATGAGAGGCTAAGAAAACCTGAGGGTATGGGTATCGGGTAGGAGAGATGTGTGTAAATTTTGTGGGGAAAAACTATCGATCTCGATCCCATTCTCGCTTTCCCTTTTGCCTGTCAGCTGCAAGTCAATCAAATAGCAATTCTCCCATCATCCATTCGTATTCATTCATATCCATCTATCCATCCATCCATTCTGTGTACTCGCTGAAAAGCTACAAATGCCTTATTGTCAAAACAAGCGGCAACAATTAGTTTACCAAATTACATGAAAATATTTTTTAAATGCTTGAAAAACATTCATCGCACTGATTTGACACATGTCTGGGGGTCGCCACTGAAGTTTTTGAGGTCGTCTCCTGTCACAAATTGTTAGGGAGAAGAGATGAATGGAGATGGTAAATGCGGTGATGCGGAGAAGATGGGTTGATGGGGGGAAATGGGAGCCTGGCAGTCAGTCCATTTGTGGCATGTCGCCTGGCATATGGATGTTCAAGTGTATACATATGTGTATGTGTGTGTGTGTGCAACGTGTTGAGATTTGTTGTGATTTTACATGTGATTTCGTGTAAATGTGAACATAATATTATACAAGGGCGTAGATTAAGAGGATAGAAAATCGAATTAAATTATAAAAATTAATTTAATTTATTCCTTAATTCTTAATAATAATTAAATTATCATGCGGTTAATCAATTTTATCTATCTATGATCGAAAATTTGTAGAGGGGTAGATTATATAGATATATTAAAAAATTTAGATTTGAAGTTTTAGTAAATATTTGAAAAATTTGATTTATTTTAGAATATTATTATTTAGAATAGTATTACTATTATCTTTAAAAAGCCGCAATTGATAATTCAATAAAAAATTTATAGAAAATATTCATATATATTTATTTAAATATGTATGTTGTATATGTATGTATGTACATATTAATTAAGTATTGAAAATATGAACTTACCCATATTGAATTTAAATAAGTCTTCAACATTAAAAGTTTTCCCAATGATCTGGTCCTTTTTGGTTCGCATTTTGTTTATCACTTGTTGTTTTTATTGTATATTGCAGATATGTATTCCAGTAAGCCCCCGTTATAATTTCGCCAACTATGTGCACTTTGCACTTTTCCTGTTACTGTGCCTTTTTCCGCTCCTCGACGATCATACAAGATTTGTTCACTAGATGCAGTGTGTTTTATTTCAAATTCACACGAAGCCCAAAGCATCATGTAATTTGTATACACAATAGATCGTACCAAAAAGCCATGGGGAGTATAGTATATCTCGTAAATTAACGGCGTTCCATTCCGCTTACACACACGCACACCCACTTCTACGCACACACACATACATATGTATGTAAGTATGTACATATGTACATATTTTTCACTTCGTTCGTTTTTGGTCATAAAATAAAGTTTCGAGAAGCGTATAAAATTTATAGCAATTCTTCTGGGTTTTGGTAGAAAATCTGACAGCAAACACCTTACATTTTCTCTTCTCTTTTCCCTTGCCATCTGATGTGATGTGATTGACAGGACTGTGCCCCGAACAGCATACATTGGGGCAGGGGTAGCGGCAACGGCCAAGAGCGGGGGTGTAGTAGTAGTAGTCGTTCTTATTCTTGTTGTTGTTGTCTGGCCTAATGCAATTCGCATTTCAATGCAATTTCACAGGCAATTGCAGGCAAACTAAACAATGAACTAAGCAGCTCAGTAGCGAAAAAAACAAAAAAATTGAAAGAAAGAAAGCAAAGCAAGGGAATGGCAAGAGAGGGAGAGAGCAAAAAAAAAAAAGAAACAACAACAATAACAATATGCATGCCCCTTACTCATGGACGATTAGGTCCATGTGAGAAAAGTAGAATAAGAGCGAATGGTTACAGTTAGAAATAAACACATACATACATATATAGGAGATGATTCCTCGGGCTCAGGGGCGCTTCGGTTTTGGGATATTTAAGGTGCTTACATGGGTTGCTCTTTTTTTTTTTATTTCTATTCTAACATCTTTATTCTTTCACTTTTTTTTTTTTTTTTGGAAAACAATTGTGCAACAATTTGTTTTGGTGGTGAGCTTAGCCTACGGGGCCGGTGGGTTAACAAAAATTCTTAGAGGATTCCCACTCGAACCTGGTGGTCTCCACCCCTGCCCAACAATAACGAAGTACGTATTTCCAACCCCTTTTGTTGGGAGTGAACTTTTTAGCATAACAATGGCGTTACGACGGCAGCAAAAAAAAAAAAAAAAAGAAAAGAAGGATGAGAAGAGTATAAGGATGAGTATGAAGACGACTTCTTCAACTGTTTTTCGTTTGGGTTTATGGAAATTAGCAGCGAACACAATTTTCAGCCTGGAAGGGATGTACCGTTGCTGATGCTGATGCCGATGCTGAATGCTGATACTATTACACACAAGAGACATTGAGAACGTAGAACGTAGAGATCGGCAGAAAATTAATTCATTTATATGCAGAAAATTCAATGTTACAATGTTATCAATTTTGGCCCAGCGGCAAGATTTCAGTCAGTTGTCAGTCGTCACTTGTGGGTGGTTATGGAAGGGCTTAAAGGTGTGGCCACAGTTGATGGCTTAGTGAATGTCTCTCTTTCTCTCGCTCTCTCTCCCTGTGTATATATATTAAGATTTATCTATAGATGTATCCTTAAATGTGTTTCTGTGTGTGTGTGTGTTTGGGCGAGTGAATGGGTGGGTGTATGGTTGTCGAGTTAATTGATTGTGGGAAGGATTGACTGGCAGTTGATTGCCAGCATATGGGCAAAAGGTGATTAGAATCCTTCAAAGTTAAGTCGAGTTGAATTTTGTTTATTTGGAATATCATTAGGGATTATGCTAAGCAAAACTTAATAAGATATTTCCATAACGGAAATTTAATAATTAAATGAAACAGTAACAGTTCCTTTAACCCCCCTACTTTAAAATAGACAGCCACACCTACTTCCCATTTTTGCACTTTCCTTTATCTCTTTCTCTCTTGCAGCCTAGGTATAAACTTAACCCAAAACAAATACTCAGTCAAACAAATTGAAATTCAAATCAATGTTTTAAGTATTTCCGACCGGAATCGGTATACGTCTGTATAGTGTAATTTCCATGCAATTTCAAGTGCATATTCAAATTACACTTCAATATTTAACTGCCCTAAAAATCTATAAGAATGAGTAGCAAAGAGACCTGGAACTCCGTTAATGAAATGTGACACGTATTTCCCTCTGACCCAACTCTCTGATATGGATGTTAGCTATACTCCAGCACCTACCCATGCCCCTGCCCCTGCCCTTGTCTGTACCCGTGCCCGTGCCCAATGTCCGTCCACTGGCTGTGTAATAAATATGAGACTCATTAAGAAAACCATAAATAAATGCAGCGTCAGTGCATGACCAACAATTAAGTGCGAGGAGCAGGCCCAAGATCATCAGCCAGCAAACTGAACCCAAGTTGAGACGACTAAGAAAGAAAAAAATGAGACTGCACTCATTTAAGACTAACCACAGTATACTTAATTCAACTCAAAATGGGAATATTAAATTAAAATTAAGTCTAATATATGAAATTTTGTCTAAGATGTAATATATAAAGAGTGAGTTTTACTCTAAAAATTCTTTAATTAAAAGAATATATAAATATATAACAATTATTACTCTGTTTTTTATAATTGTAGGCACATTATGTTTTCTATTATTTTAAACAGACCTCGAACCACTGTCACTGTCAGTGTTCTTCTGGGGGGAAAAGACATTGTAGGCAAGAGGTCTAGCGATCTGTTAGCTATCGAACTGCAATGAGAAGATGTAATATGAGCAAATACTATGAAAAAAAAAAGAAGAAAAAAAAACTGTCGCCCTGCAGTCTGGCATGGTCTCTGCTCAGTTGCCCACTTATGGCAATCGGGTGACAAATTTTCATATTTTGATGTGTGTTTTGGTGTTTGGTGTGCCCCGAAAATAGGCATGACACTTGAATTTGAATTGGTTTTTGGTACAAGGGAGCGAGACAGAATTAGAGTTGGAGGAGTATTGATGGACTTGGGACAGGTTTTATGGTTACGCATTCATTGTATAATTTACTGTATGCAGATGTTTGCCTGTTCGCTCCTCTTACACCCAAAAGAATGAATAAAAAATAAAAATTGAGGAATGCCCAAAAACCAGAACAAAAAAAAAAAAGAAGAGAAACGAAACGAAAAAACCCCAAAATTCTATTGAATTTCTAGAGAAATATCTAGGCAAGGAGCAGTAAGCAGTAGCAGAGGGTGTTACATAGGAGGAGGGCTGCCAAGTCATGGCCTGTGAACTCTGGCACCTGTATGTGCCATATATACTCACTAGGAATATGAAATACATACACATGAGACTCCACGGCAATAGATAAAGAGTGAGATAGAGCGTTAGAGAGAAGAAAATTGGCAGTGAGACAGAGTCAGGGATATGGAGAGTCTATTTGAAATTGTGACCTCGGGCTTGTTATGGATAAAAAACAATCAGGATGAGGCACACACACACACACACACAAACCAGACACTTATACACATGCTTCTGTTGCCTCTTTCCAGTGATTTCTTCTTTGATTTAACATATGCCAGTTGACCCCCAATCTGGCTATGGCATTTCACTGTTTTTGTGTTTTTTTTTCTGATTTTTTTTTCTTTTCATTTTTGCTTCACCAATCGATTGCACAAATTTTTCGCTTTGTCGCGTTCTCTGGGCAAGCAACCGGCGGCTACTTGGCCGCGCCCATATCGTGTCCAAGTTGTGCCCAGGGCATGCATATGAAATGATGAAATGATATGATATATATTCCCCCACGCCGCCCCGCCTCACCCACACACACTCTCACATACACATACTCACCAAATTCCTGCCAATCCAGGACAATATTTACAATGAAAATATTATTCACCCATATGGACTTGAGGTCGTAATCCATAATTGGAATTGTCCCCTTTTTTTTTGTGTTTGCCCCCTCCAATTTGAGTGCACATAAATTGGTCTGGGATTTGGTTAACAGGTAACACTAACCAAGTGCCGATGCAGGTATTATAGAGTAATAATAACTATCTTTAATATATGTATTTATAGAGATATCTCTTTTGTTAGATAGATTAATTTAGGTACTTTAAAAATATTAAAGCTAATTAATTATATTTCTAACATATAAATATCGATCATTTCTATTTATATATAAATTTAGTTTGTTTTTTGAATGGAATGGTTAAATTTAAATCTTTGATCGAGAAAGATCTAGTCTTTGTTTAAAACATGATGGTAATTGATTTAAATTAACAGTTCCTACTAAAAAAAACATACTATACAATTATATATATTTTATGCATATATAAAATCTTTTAATATACCAACACTAGTATATATATAGACATATTCCGAAAAATCCTACCTACTTCTGGTCTGTTTTTCGTGTATTAAATTTATATTTTTTAATTAACTATCAGAAAAATAATCGATCTAACATGAAAACAAATGTTAAAGCTGAGGCATTGATCAAAATCAAATTAATTTGAAATTTATAAACATTTAAAGAATTATTTAATTTAATTTTTTAGTTAAACTAATTAAAAAAATGCTTGGGTCAAATATTTATTGTAAGAGTAGTTTAATGAGCACAAAAATGAAATCTTTTAAGTCTATATTCAACAACCTGTCTCCATCATATTGTGGCCATTAATTGGATGCCCAACTTAAATTCAATGATCCATGGATAAGTATATAATTTGATTATACTTGATTATACGTATCGAAAACTCTTAAATCATTTGGACTAATGCTTTTCAAATTAGCCCAACATTTGCCAGATCCTCCTCCTCTTACTCTTACCCATTCTCCTTCTCCATATCCAGAATATGAATCATTCTGCCTAATGAATGTGTCTGTCACTTGCTGTCAACACGTTGCTTAACACACAGTGAGTGAGAGAAAGACTCCCCGGATACCCATACCGATCTACACCCTCCTTTCATGGCCCTCCCTTTTACCACCATGGACTCCCCAAATATGAAATGGAGCAGAGACATAACCAAAGCCATAGCCACAAGTCAGAGACAAAGATAGAGATATAGACAGAGAGTGGGCTATATTTAATACAAAGTGACATTAATGTCAGGCATAATTTGAAAGGAAGGAAAGAAAACGCCAGCGGAAAAACACACACGTACACACATACATATACAATCAAAAAACGATAAACGAACAACGATCAAGACCAGAAATAATTTGACAGCCAGCACTGTCTCTCATCCCCCACGACCCCCCGTTTGATCCCTCCTCAACCGCAATCTTTGAAAAGATTGAATGATTGAGATGATCATTTTGTTATTGCAGCTTTATGTATTTGATTCAGTTGCTCTATAGTGTTTTCTTTAATTTTTTTTTTTTATATTGCCTTGATTTGTTGTTTTCTCTTTCTATCTCTCTTGGTCTTTTTTGATTTTTTTTTGGTACGTGTGTGAACTCGATGAACTAGAAAATTGCCCTGGCCATGGCCTATTGTCTGGGCCTTTTGTTGCAAATTCATAAACAAACAATTATACAACAAATGGCCCAGAACTCAGATACCCAGAAACAGGAGCCGCATTAGACACCTAGCCAAATAATAGGAGCAGACAATCTATACAATAGTTATCATCATCAAGCACGGTGGCATCCATCCATCTATTCAACCAACCATCCATACATCTATGCAATCAATTGTCTGACCCCTTAATCCCGTCCTGCGGCAGACAACAACTCAATACTCCGTTACAGTTGCGATCCGTTGTGATGCGTTGCGTTGCGCTCGGCTTGATCGCCTGATCTCTTTGTAGTTGGTAGCTGATGAGGGGTGGAAGAAAAGAAGGAGGAGGAGGATGAGGGTTCCCAGTTCCATTCCCTGCAGGCTGCAGTGTTAATGTATAAAAAACAGAACCGCCATGCGCCCCCCAATTTGCTAGTTTGCCATTTTTCCTGCTATTCTTTTCGCTCATTTCTCATTTTTGCACTGTTGACGCTTTTTTCACACAGCATCAGCAGCCCCGACGCGTGGTATATACATACATACATACATGAGTATATCGAACGAAAATCAGATAAAAGATATATAGTTTGGTACGTGTTTATATTGAGAATAGAGTATACGATTTGGCACAGTGGTTATATGTATGTATGTATATATATTCATAATACCTATAAGATATAGCTTAAAAGAAATCACGACTATGAGAGATTTTATTCTACCTATACAAAGTAAGATGCGAAATCTTATAAAGTAGAAACCTTTGTAATTTCGTTGAATAAAATAAAACATATGCTAATTAATAAATCACTCATTTTTAGAGTTAAAAAAAATGTAGACAAGTAGATTAAGCTTGAAATCTCTTTGGTCTAATTGTATGCCAATTCCTGTTCTTTTGGTTTAGACAGTTTTTATTCCTAACCCGAAATTACTCTTTCTGAATTAGGTTTTTATAATATAACATTTTATTTATTTAAGGCAGTTCTTAATGCAATTTAAAGCCATCAAATGTATATATATATATATATTTATAAATTTATATATATATTTTCTAATAAATAAATCGAATTTAATACCTCTTTTTCATCTATGTTTTTCAAAAACTTTTCATATGAAGATACAACATTTTAAAAACAAATCCAGAAGATGCAATATTTTCGAAACTTTGAAATATGCATAATTTATATATATTTATAAATTTTTATAACAATTAAAATGTTTTCTACCTGCACTAAACTATTTAGATTTAATTATGTATTAAGTTGAATTGGTTATAAAACATTTTCCCATTTTATATTAGTTAAATTTGTCAGATTAATCAACCTAAACTTGAAGCCTTAACTTTCCTTTTGTTAGGTTTTATTTTTTGGAAAATATATGGACTGATTTCAAAGAAATTGATATTCAAATATGTACTTTTACTTAAGTTATTGACTGATTAAAAATTCGCACATTAATATATAACATATAAATTAAATGATTTACAAAAACCTATTGATAAACTAATTTCAATTGAAATTTATAATTTATTTTGATTTACACAAAATGTTGATTATAAAATAAAGTGGCATCAAGTTCTATCCTATATCCACTTGACCCTCTCACCCACTGTGCATACATATATAATTTTGCTTGATTATTTCTGCCTACACAGCGTTCGCTACTGTAGGAGCAGCAGGCTCCTCACTATTCAACAACAATAATAACAACAACAACAATAAGAGCAAGAACAACTTATATGTACAATGGGGAAGGCAACCAGCCCAGGCGGCGTCTGATGTTTGGGGGCGGCGGCAAAGATCAAAGCCAAAGGCAACAGCCGCGGCCTGCAAAACGGTTAAAAATCTTTTGAAATGTGCGCACTTTTTGACACCCAATTTGTTTAGAAGTGTGTGCTCTAGGTGGGTATGATGAACACAACAATGATAATGATCATGATAATGATGCTAATAGTGATGATAAAGGGGTGGGAGAGAGAGAGAGAGAGAGAGAAGGGCAATAGCAGCAGTGGCAGTTCATAAAAATGATCCAAGATATTGTGAGATGAGATACTATAGCGGGGGATTTAGTTCATCAGTGGGCCACTTTTCTGCGAATTTCATTAATAAAAATGTCGAAAGTGTTTGGAGTGCAAAGTGTTTCCCATTTGCCCCAAAACCTCCCCCTTTCCTTTACCATATACACACTATGCTTTTGCTCCAGGTAGAACAATCAAAAGGAAGAAAAACGGTTTTTCGATTTTTTTTTTTTTCATTCTTTTTCTTGTTTTTTTCTCTTTTCTTTTGTTTTTAATAAAAATTCAAAAGATTTACACTTCATCAAGTAAATTCCACTTAAAATGCTGTAATAGAAAAACGAATACGAACACTCTTAAGAGGGAGAACAAATTTTCATTCATAAAAATGCTTAATTAAGAATTTTTCCATAGAAGCGGAGAAATGAGATAATAATAAGTTTATTGATTTGGGAAATGCCACAAACCGGATGTTTATATGGCAACGGCAATGGCAACGTGTGAAATGGCTCGAAGATTAAGACCCTTAATACTCGCCTCTAACCAAAAATGTACCAAAACGAAATATATGAAAAATGAATTTCCCAACTCTAACTCAAAAATTCTGGCCAAGATGGTAGCCAAGGCAAGGTTAGCTGGCAAGTTGGTAAGTCAATCCATGCTTAGCAAGTTGACGGAATTTCCTTTCCTTTTATATATGCATGTATGTATATATGTACATATATACATATATATTTTTTTTTTGTATTTTCGCCAAAGTCAAAACATGCGTTTGGAAAATCGACAGAACAGAAGGCTGGATTTATTTGTACAAAATGACTTTGCAAATGAGATTCCGATTCATCTTCTTCACCTTCCTTGACTACTACACTAAAACTATGAATATACTCTATGTAAAGTACTTACTTGTTGTAGTGACCACACCACCAGAATGTGTCAATATTATTATGGGCCATATGAGGTACATCGAATGAGAGACCTATGCAAACACACACACACACACACACACAGTACACACAAAGGATGATCTCTTTGTCCCTGGTACTAAGTACTACCTGCTGTGAAGGTGGGCATAGTTTTTGTTAATGTTCCAACACCTTCCAATCTCCCACTCTCAAACTCAAGTTCGAAATCAACGTGACCTGTGGCAAAGAGACTGGATTTTCGAATTTTTTTTCTTATCTTATTTAATTTTTTGTTTTCAATTTTTTTTTTTTCCTTCTATTTTGTGAATGGGAGTCAAAAATATGAATATGACATGTACCAAATAATCGATGTGATTACGCCGTGTCGTCAACTGAAGACCCATAACCGTAACCATAACCCTTGGCCCTCCATAGAGAACCAATCAATAATCTTCGAGTGAGGAGAGAAGAGAACGCGGTGACGTATTTGGACAGCCACTGACAGGCGAAGCATAACCGAAAGATATCAACAAATTGGATGCTTTATTAACAAGTCGAACTGTTTGTACACTAAGTTTCCTTCTTAATAACGTTTAATTAAAGCACATTAAAGAAAAAACCAAAAATATACATATACTGATGCGATGTTGGAAAAATAAAAAAAAAGAAAGAAATATTTAAACCAATAACCATTTTTAAATATTCCTTTTCAGTTTTAAAATATTTAACTCTTGCTTAGTTAAAATTTAGATTTAAATAATGTTTTTATATATGCATTTTGAATTGGTTTTTATAACAGTAATATTCACTATTTGTTAATTAAACAAACGGTTAATATTTACAGATGATAATTTAAAATTTTACGATCTATTTTAAAAAAGGATAAAAATATGTTCATTATTTTCACACTTCAAACTAAATGACCAAGTTTGATGATAAAGTGTAAGGTGATCAGCATTCCCTTTATTATTATACATATGTCGTTGGTTGGTAAAAAAAAAAAAATAAAAAGAGTGTATAAAATCATCTTGTACCAGAAATAACTACATGACTTGGCACAAATACAATTTGTGTGCTATGTTTGGGGCCCCCAAGGCCCAAGAGAAGGAAATGAGCTGCACTTAAATGCATGCGAGAAAACCACTCGATGCCAACAAGTGGATAAGAAGCCACCACACAAATGATGCCCAAACGAACTATCAATGTCAGTGAATTGGCAAAAAATTTAAACTCAATTTGTATGCAGGCCAGAGTCCGAATAGTCCCAGTGCCAGTTTCATTCCCCGTCCGTTTCCAAGTCCGAGAGGAAACCCTTTACATTGATACACCTCAACCAACAAACCATGATATGAAAAGTAAGGGGATACGGATTGCGGGGGGGGGGGCGCAGACTCAAGTGTCAAGCGTCTGCCGTTGCATTAATGTGACTATATGTGCCTGTTTGCCCATGTGTGTGTGGTGGAGATGATGAACACCCAGTCAGATTTCAAACTTCAGGTCCAGGGCATAAGCTGCTGAAGCATGCGTATCAATGCACAACACAAAATCTTAATGATCGTCAAGTTGGAGCAGAATGAGGAGCCGAAGTAAGAGAAGATGAAGGTGGAGTTGACCATGATCAGGCACATTTTGAATATAGAAAAAAATTTGGAGTTCCATTCATTGATTCATTCATTTCATGCCAGCAAATGAAGTGCTCGAAACGTTTTCAACGCAAGCCAGTTTTTTCTCTGTCTGTCTCTCTCTCAAAAGGATCTTATTTTAATTTTCTTCTTATTTTTTGTTGAAAAGCATTTTTTAAAATTTGTTTTTTGTATTTATTTTTTTTTTTTTTTATAATTTTAGTATATGCGGGTTTATTTTTAGGCTGTCCACTTAAACTTAAATCGAAATTACAACGCGCTGTGTTTCAAAAACAGAATTAATATTTGCAGCCAACAAGTTTCCCTTTTCCTCTTTCTCTCTCTCTCTTATTTTTTCTTTCGCTTCGTTCTTTTCTTTTATATAATGAAATATACAAAGTGCTTTAATATTAAATATAGTACATATATAAAATATAAGATAAGATAATTTTATAGCAAATATAACATAGAAGAGTGTAAATGTATGTGTTAAATACTTTTTGAATTATGCAACAGAAATATTGGGACAATTTTTGTCATAATTAAGTTTTAAGGAATTTTTTTTTTCTTCGTTTTCTCTAACCAATATTTGGAAGTTGAGTTTTTTATTTGTTTAGGTTTTTTCATTCATTTTTTATTTTGGTAATTCCACGATTTAAAGCCTTCAAATGCATCTAAGGTTTCAGGATAAGGAGTGATCGATCATGCATTAACAATTGTCTTTTCTCAATAATTTTCTAAGTTGTTTGGTTTCAATTTGCAATCTGTTTAACTTAGTTTCATATATAATTTTAGTTGAGTTTCTAATTCTTTAATTGAAACACAATAATCAGGATGATAACCAATAAAACAAAGCTCAGGATGCCTATAAGTATTAGCTTCTTCTTGCGTACTTTATTCTGAAGAGAAAGAAGAGATACATATATATTGATTGATTGTCATTAAGAAACTTGAAGTTACTTCAAAAATCAGCGACAGTAGATTGCATGATTTAATCAAATGGATTAAAGGATGTTAGTGAAAAATGAGTGAGTTTTAAAAATAAACTTGTCAAATAGTCTATCATTTCTGTTATGTTTAATAAGCATCAAATAGTCAAATTAAATTAAAAAATAACTCGCTAATAATTATTGTTAAAAATCAATGATTGGTTAAAAAAAAAATTTTCTCACATTGTACCTAACGAAAATTCGATAATATTACAGTTGGAACATAGCCTTCCAATTAGAATTTCCCGAATAACAAAAATACATTAAATGTTCATAAGAAATGTAATCTTGAAAAGCATTCCTAAATTCTAATTCCCAAAAAAAAGATATTTCGCCGGTCTTTAAAAAGAAAATGGTAAGGTGAACTTCAACTATGCACAAATATTTAAAATAACTACAACATTTTAACGTTTTCAGTCTATATAGGAATGATTATAGGTCCATTCCATTTCTAATTCGATATTTGTCAAACATGATTTTGAAATATTTATAACTGTTTAATGTTTAATTAAAGACTTACCTTATAAGAGCTAGCCATGCGCAGATTTTCCGTTCCCTGTGAGACAAAGACACTTGTCTGTTCTACTTGCGATTCAATGGAGTCAACGGTTAAACCCTGCTCATAGACCATGGCGCCTAGTTTCTTATAGATCTCATTGACACCAACAATATTGTTTTCCAGTTCACGTATGGCCTGCTCTTGCTCCTCCAAAGCTTCCAGATCAACCTGCTCTTGCATTTGTGTTTGCAATTGCTGTTGAGACTGTTGGTTAGATTTGCGATTAAAGAAATTGTCCTCAAAACTGTTGTTGGCATTATTGGAATTGCTGTTTCGAGCAGAAGAACTGCCGGGGGGATGGGCAATATTATAGTTTTGGGCACGAGCCTGACGCAAAGCACTCTTTTCAATATCCGCTGTTTTGCGCTGAATGGCCTGTCAAAATAAATTTGATAAATTGATAATTATAATAACAATGATTATGATAAAGAATATGAATCAGAGGTGTAGTATTAAACTAACTTGGAAGGCGGTCAATGCCGCTGTGAATTCATCAACTAGACGATCCCTTTGGATTTTTAAATGCCTTTCCTTGCACTTATCCACCTCGTTAATTTGATTGTTGGTATCGGTGACCAGTTGTTGGGTATACGTCATTATTTGGTGTCTATTAACAGGAGACATTATTGCTTTTACTTTGATTTTCTGATTATTATTTCAATGAGTACTTACAGCTGTTTCTTTAACTCAGGGGAATCTTGTGGTGTATTTCTCTGATTGACCATGCGCTGCATTGTGGAGACTGAATGAGATATGAGGCAGAGAGAAAGAGAAAAAATGATTAAATGATTAGTCATTTGTTAAATATTTGCATGGAACTTACCATTTTGTTGAATTTTTTCTATGCTGGTGGCTATAATCTGGGCCAGGCGTTGAAATTCTATCTCACTAAGGGCTACGCCCCCAGTAAGACCACCGCCTCCGCCTCCACTGAGGCCATTCTCCATATGCTGCAAGTCCATGCTTTCGTAGGCAGACACCTTGATGACCTTAGAATTTTCCCTTCACTAATATTTTTTTTCTACAATCAAATTCGATTAGCTGTGTATTTATTTCGTTGCCACTTATATCATTATATAGTATATACATATGCGTCTCAGCCAAGTTTTTTTTACGTTTATTTGTGTGTTCGATAGGGCCAAGGGGTGTAGTGGGGATTGAGTAGGTGCGATTGTGGGGGGATGACTCTTTGTTTGATTTTGATTTGGGGTCAGTAGACACTTGTTAATTTAGCCAATAAGACTTAGAAATTTCAACACTTTAAAGAATGACTTGAAACATACAATGTTTGCTTTATATTTCCAATTGAATTTAATTACCTGCAACTGCAAATTTGTTGCTTTTTTCGTGTTTTTAATTTTGTGTTTTTAGTTCAACAATAGTGTTGCGAGGCGAAAACAGATGACGAGTAAAAAGAAGGATTAAAAAATACCAAAAACGTTTAGTGTGACCACGGAATTTTCATTCGCCGCCAGTGTGACTATCGATTTATCGGTTTACAAATGCAACTGGGCGCAATATTTGAACTATTTAGACTAAAATGTTATCAGAATTAAATTGATTTTGATGACGAAACAGAAAAACCTAAACCAGAAAATGCTACAGCAAGATAAGCATTTAATTACTTGCAAGTCTATATATAATTCATATGTTTGTCAAATATTACACCAAACCGGTTTCTAATATAAACAATAAATAAAAAATACAAAGCTCAGCTCTACATTAATGCCATAAGCAGGTAATGAAATCTAAACAAACTGCATCGTAATATCTTTCACTAATGACCGAACAAAAGGCCAAAAACCCCATAAAGAAGCGAGTTCTCAAAAAAATTTAATTTAAGGAACTTGCATACCGAACAACTTAAAAAGATCGTTTTCTGATCATTATGGGAAAATTAATCTGTCGATGAAGGAAAACTGATAATTAAAGTTAGTTTATATGATTGTATGCTAATCAGAAGCCCTTTAGGATGCATGAAAACCAGTTCTTAATAATGATTTAGAATTTTCGAAAGAGTCTACCAGCAATATGCATAAAATTTAAATACTAATTATTTAAGAAAATCAAGGTCTAAAACCAATTTCCCAACTGAGAAATTAATTTAAAATCAGTTCCAGTTTTTAATTAATTGCCTTCTTTCTATCCCCCGAAAAAATTTTATACTTTTTAACATTTGTATCCCCCACTCGACTTTCATATAAAATCCAACCCGCAGTCCAAATGTGGTTTAGTCGTTCCGTAGTCTTTATAACGGTTTTGTCTCTGATCACTCGAAAGTTGAACTTGTCTTCGATTCATCAAAATTCTACATCTCTACCAAATAAAAAAAAAAACACAAACAATGCGAGTTTTTTGGCTATCCCTCGGTGCTCTCACCCTCCTCCAGTTGGCCGTTTTAAG
The DNA here is from genome assembly GCA_037075365.1 of Drosophila emarginata. Lineage (NCBI taxonomy): Eukaryota > Metazoa > Arthropoda > Insecta > Diptera > Drosophilidae > Drosophila > Drosophila emarginata. The sequence continues at coordinate 8,512,554 of JBAMCD010000296.1, forward strand.
CCATTGTCAATACAGATATGGGCCAGGTGCGTGACGTTTCGTTAGTGAGAGTGCTGGATTGGTTACTGAATACAAAAACGAACAAATACAAAACATATGCAAAATACTGCTTAATCAAGTGCTAAACAGAATATAAAACCCTAAAATTCTGTCACAACACAAACAACAACAGCAGCAACAACAAAAGAAATTTAAATTAATATAATACTTTCTCGCACATTATTAAAAATTTTCACAGATCAAAGCTGGCATATACATTCTTTAAACGAGCTTAAGAATAAGGAATTATGGTTCCATGATGCCCAGCGTACGCTATATGAGAAGCTATCGACACCTCCAAATCAATATTTGGCTAAAAATATTATATTCTTTTTGGGTGATGGTATGTCAGTGCCCACGGTTACAGCAAGTCGCATATATGATGGCCAAAAACGTGGCATTGTTGGAGAACGAAATCGTTTAGAATTTGAAAAATTTGACTTTGTTGGATTATCAAAGGTACATAAACAAATATAGTTCCTAAAAAGGTCTCTAAGATAGAATAAGTATGCATTTCCAAATTTTATTCCACAATTGAAACTTTAAAAATTTATCAATCTTTGCTCTTTTAATTTTAACTAACCAGACATATTGCGTCAACAAACAAGTTTCCGATTCAGCTTGCACAGCGTCTGCCTATTTATCGGGTATTAAAGCGAATTATCTTACTATTGGCGTTACAGCCGATGTCCAGTTGAATGACTGTGCTGCTGCTAGATTGCCCCAGAATCGTTTGTCCTCGATAGCTTCATGGGCTTTACGTGGACGAAAATCTGCTGGACTGGTAACAACAACACGAGTTACTCATGCCAGTCCGGCTGGAGTTTATGCCCATACCGCGAATCGAGATTTTGAGAGTGATTACGATGTGAATGAATTGGGTCAGAATCCTAGCAATTGTCCGGATATAGCTAAGCAATTGATTGAGAGTGATGTCGGTCAACGACTGAGAGTTATATTGGGCGGCGGAACTAGGAAATTCTTACCCAACACAACCGCTGATATCTATGGCAATCAAGGTGAAAGATTGGATGGCCGAAATTTGATAGCTGAGTGGCAGTTGAGCAAACCGGGAAATGCTCGACTTGTTTTCAATCGCACGGATCTGCTCAACAATGATGTGAAGACTACGGATTATTTGTTTGGTTTATTTAACGCTTCACATTTGGCTTACCATTTGGATGATAGCATAGATACCCCCACTCTGGCTGAAATGACCGAGGCTGCATTGGGGGTTCTTTCCAAAGATCCCAACGGTTATTTGCTTTTCGTTGAGGGGGGACGAATTGATCACGCCCATCACGAGACCAAGGCTAAAAAGGCATTAGACGAGACTGTTCAGTTTTCGGACGCCATACGCAAAGCGCGTCTAATGACCAATCCTTGGGAAACGTTGATTGTGGTCACTGCGGATCATGGACACACCGTTACGATCAGCGGCTATCCAGATGTGAATAACAGTATAACAGGACTCAACTCCGAACTTAGTGATGTGGATCAGTTGCCCTATGCTACTCTTTCTTATGCCAATGGGCCAGATTACCGAAGATTTTATACAACTAATGAAAGTCAAGTGGAACGTGTGGATCTGCGATCTTTGGATATTGGTAACAAAGATGCCCGCTATCCCCATGGGGTACCCATGTCCGAGGAGACTCATGGTGGCGGCGATGTAGCTGTATATGCCCATGGTAAGTTTAAGCAATCATTTGATAATTATTTTTTAAACTTTTTTGGCGACAAATTCTTATAGGTCCCTGGGCACATTTGTTTACGGGCGTTTATGAGCAAAGTTGCTTACCATCTTTAATTGGTTTTGCCTCCTGCTTGGGACCAGGAATCACATATTGTGATCTCCAGCCCAAGGAATTTTACAATCCTTAAGAATGTCAATTTTAGTTGTAATTAATATTTGAATAAAACACTCCAAACTTTAAGTGTTGTAAATTGTGCGTAAATTTTGGGTAAATTTTTGGTATTGAGCATAAATTGCCTTACTAATATCTGGTCACTCTGCACTCCGCCATTTTAAGCCAAGCTGCTGAAAAATTTTCGCGAAGCAAAGTGAGAATTATTTTCCTACATAAGTAGAATGTAAATAATTGTGTATGCAAAGCACATCTTTTAAACCAAGCTAAAGCAATTAATTAATTAATTGCACAAAAAGAAACGGTAATTACTTTACTTAGGAGAGACGGAGAGCCGCGCGCCGGTGGCTGTACCCAAGCGTTTGTGTGTGCTTGTCAGTGTAAGTGAAAACGAGAAAAGTGAGAGCCAGTTTCCTTAAGAATACCATTGGCAACCATGACCGATGGCGTGGTCTTGGATTTGTATGCCGAAGACCTGGACAAGGACTTTACCGGGCAGGCTCAGGTGAGTTTAGAAGAGGGAGCGCTGCTTGGTGGAAGAAGTTGAAAGCGGGCGCGTGTGTATCTATTCACTTTCCCCCCTATCAAGCTGGTCACACTAAACACGCAAAACTCTTCATCCACATTTTTTTCTCTGCAGGATGAATTTGGAGGCGATGGTGTTGATCTGTACGATGACATAGGTGGACCTTCGGAGGCAGCTGCCTCCGGCGGCGGCGGTGGTGGCACACCGACCGCAGATGGATCTGCCGGTCCTGGTTCAGGTGATTCGGCCTCAAGCGGCGGTGTCGGTAGCGGCGGTCCGAATGGAGTTTACCATCAGGGCAGTGGTAGTCTAACTTCAACCATGAATCGTCGTTATCAACTTTATGTGGGCAATCTTACTTGGTGGACTACGGATCAAGATATTTCGAATGCTTTGCGGGATATTGGTGTCACAGACTTGCAAGAAGTAAAATTCTTTGAAAATCGGGCAAATGGTCAATCCAAAGGGTTCAGTGTCATTTCCCTGGGCTCGGAACAGAGTTTACGATCTGTTTTAGAGCAATTGCCCAAGAAGGAGATGCATGGTCAAATCCCTGTAGTTACCTATCCCAGCAAGCAGGCTTTGACACAATTTGAGAGTTTGCAGAAAACACGTCCAGTGCCGCCGCCCCAGCAGAATGGTCCACCACGTGGCCCTGCGCCACCCAATATGAGTGGCGGCAGTAGCGGTCCAATGCCACCTCATCCCGGTGGACCAGGTGGTCCTCAAGGTGGCGGTGGTCCGCCTGGCCATCCACCACGCATGAATCCCATAATGCCGCCCGGTGGCCAATATCGACCTCAGCATATGTCGCAGGTGCCTCAAGTGGGTCCCAATTCCGGACCTCCACGCATGCAGGTGTGTTCTATTAGACTAATTCTTAACGCCTTTTAAAGTATCATTCTTTTTCTTTTTAAATTGTTGAAAGGTTATTCTCGAAATCATTTTTCGTTTTCTTTAGAACCTATTATTATTATTAACAAACGCCATACACATTTTAATAATTAAAACTCAAATGGTTTTTATTTTTAATTTCTTTCCTCAAAATTGTTCTGAATGCAAAATTATTAATTTAATTTTCTTTTGAAAATGTCTTTTATCTTTGTGAATATTCTAACTTTAAGCGTTTAATTTACGAAATTGATTGATTGATGATATACGACTGTGATATGGTTTATACGATGCTGGTTAGCAATTGTGATTTACAATTTTGTGAAAATCATATTATAATCTCGTATAAACTAGCTAAATAAGTTTCATTTGTTGTTTTTATGGTTTTAAGTAATTACCTAATTTAAAAGTTATTGATATATCTCCTTCAATATAAAATAACAAGTAATTTCAGAGCAATTTTCTGTGTGTGTATGTGTGTGTGAGTGTGTGTATGTAACATTCTTTAAGAGACTTAATATTGGTATGTTTTATATATCCTACTTCTTTTGTATATATTTATATTTATATACACAATATATGTATATATAAGCCTTTAACTTATAGATTAGAAAAAGGAAAGACGAAACAAAGTACTCAATCCAAACTATTGTATAAACTTAGCATATAATGAAGGAACAAGAGTTTAAGGGAGAAGTTGACTCTAGATAATTCCATTTTCATTTTATTATTGTAAACTGATTAAGCTTGTTAAAAGGAATTTCCAAGCATGTAATTAATCTATAGAATACGAAATTATTAGTAAAACAGATAAATAATTTCAAAAAAAAAAATTTTTCATTTAAGCCAACTACTAATGTCTTCTTATTTTGATCGACACAAAATATTATATGATAGCAATCACTATTTATATTAATCTAAATATTTAGTCGTTACTACCAACTTTTGCAAAAATGTGTATACTTTTGTTTTTTGATTACTAGTCTTATAATGATGAAGAAGCTAAACTGTTACTTTGATCTCTTTTAGCTAGTTCTAAACATGTATTCTATTAGTTGAAAACGTAGTTCAAATTTATACTATTTACCCAACCTTCGACTTTAAAATATTAAGGAGTATATTTGATCTGTAAAAGAAGCTATACTAAGGATTATTTTTATCTGTAACTTTAATTTTGAATTATCTATATTAAATGATGTATAAATAAATGCTCATAAGTGAGGTAATAAAGAATATAGTGAGGGATAGATGATAGTAGTGTAAATGAGATAATTCATAAAAATATATATAAACCTTTTCAGATATGTACCTTTATATAAAGCTAGCTTTTTCAACCATGATCTGATTTACATCCTTGGAGATGATTTGTAAAATTTTTTAATTTTCATTTCTTTTTTCGCTTTGTTTAATCTCTTCTTTAATTGTACTGTTCTGCCAACTATTATCAACATAATTCAATTAAAATATATATACATATATATCAAAACAAAACAAAAACGACAAAAAATGTTTATGTATTACGCTTTATATATTTATGTTCCATTCCATGTCTTTGACAACGCTTATGCAAACTTCTACCCTGAAACAACCACTACTTCTACAACAATCAACAACATTAATCAATTATATAATTATTTAGCCGCCAATGCATCCGCAGGGCGGCCTCATGGGCAATCAACAGCCGCCACCCAGATATCCACCAGCACAAGGCCAATGGCCAGGTCAGCGGCCAGGCGGACCACGACCAGGTGGTCCACCCAATGGACCCCCTCAGCGACCACCAATGGTAACAAATCCCTTAAAAAAAAAAAAATATATACATATATATATACATATATATAAAGAGCAACCTTTAACTGTATCTGTTACATAATTATATATATATATATAAACTAACGTAGACAAAATTCAACTAACCGATCTTTAAGTTAACTTAATAATAATAATGTACGGCGTTAGAGGTCGCTTAAGCAAAATATCAGATGTATTCAGAACATTTAAAGATAACACCACCAATCATGCCCCCCCACATCAGACCAAACATATTGCACGTAAACGGTTTAACGCATTATATCAATTAATGACATTTATACAATATATACATAAACATTTATATATATATATATATATATATAGATATATCCTTCTTAGCCGATGCCTGACCTCTTATGATATTAAGAGGAATATATTAGCGTTTAACTAATCTTTGTATAACTATTGTTTATTTTTTTTTTTCAACTTCTATTTTAACTTTTTAGTTCCAAGGTGGCCCAATGGGTATGCCTGTCCGAGGTCCTCCAGGTCCTGATTGGCGTCGTCCGCCCATGCATGGAGGTTTTCCGCCACAAGGTCCACCACGAGGATTGCCGCCAGCGCCTGGCCCAGGTGGACCACATGGTGCTCCAGCTCCACATGTAAATCCAACATTTTTCAACCAGCCCGGCGTTTCGGCTCAACATCCTGGCATGGGAGGTCCACCACACGGAGCACCTGGTCCGCAGCCCGGCATGAATATGCCAATGCAGCAGGGCATGAATATGCCACCACAACACGGGCCACCGCCACAATTTGCGCAACATGGGCCAAGGGGTCCATGGCCACCACCGCAAGGCAAGCCGCCAGGACCTTTCCCCGATCCCCAAATGGGTCCGCAGTTAACGGAGGTTGAATTCGAGGAGGTGATGAGCAGAAATCGTACGGTGAGCAGCTCAGCAATTGCTAGGTGAGTATCATATACTACAATATATAATAAAAAAAAAAAAATATGTACTGACCATATGTTCTATCTCACAGAGCTGTATCAGATGCTGCCGCTGGTGAATATTCCAGCGCCATTGAGACACTGGTCACTGCTATTTCATTGATCAAGCAATCCAAAGTTGCACACGATGAGCGTTGCAAGATTCTGATTAGCTCATTGCAGGATACTCTACACGGGATTGAAGCTAAGAGCTATAATCGACGTGAGCGATCAAGATCTAGAGAAAGATCGCATCGCAGCCGCCAAAGACGAGAGCGTTCATCTTCGCGGTATCGTGAACGTTCTAGAGAACGAGAACGTGATCGTGATCGCGAACGCGAAAGAGATGGCGGGTGAGTAGTAATTATTAACTATAAAACAAATATATATATATTTATATTTATCTCCTTTCAGTAGTTATCGGGAACGTTCACGCAGCAGAGAACGTGAACGTCAGGCACAGGATCACTACAGAGATGATAGGTAAATAATTCTTAAATTCTTATATCATATAAATTTTTGTATAAATATCCACATACAACGTTTATTAATGCTTGGCAATTTCTTATAGTAGCAGTCGTTCGGCACGTCCAAGAAAATCACCCGAACCCGTCGTAGCGGAAGCTGCAGAGGCTCCCTCTTCAAAACGCTATTATGAGGATCGCGAGCGATATCGTTCATCGGATCGGGAGAGGCGCGATCGGGACCGGGATCGTGATCGTGAGCGAGAGCGTGATCGGGATAGACGCGAGGAGCATCGATCAAGGCATTGACTGCTAGAAAAGCCACGCAAGCGAAAATAAAAACAATCCCAACCACCCACACCTAAACTACTAGACACACAAACAAACAAAAAACACTCAATACACACACTCTTTCTAATTAACAAAACGTAATAATGCCGCCGCCTAGCTTGAGATGCGCGATTTACCAAATTCTGAATTGTATCTAACATTACCAATACCGTAGGATATATGAATATATATGGCATACACATAGTTTCTCCTAGACCGTACGTAAACGTAAACTGAAATGTTGACTTGGACTCACTCTCCAGACATACGATTACAACATCAAGAAAGTAAAAGAATGCTAAAGAAACAAAAAGAAAAACACACAACAAACACGTTCCAGCCGTTGCTAAATTGGAGGAGGACGAGGGGAGGAAAAGGAGGATGGATACGATCATTATGATAATGAACGAAGTATAGGACAAATCAGCGTGGGACAATTGTTTGTGGAGGACTAATTATGCTCATCACAACGTCTTCGCAGCAGAATTTCAATATTATTGTACTTTAATATTTCGGTTTATTTAATAAAAATATATATATATGGAAAAAAACTACCCAAAAAAAAAAAAAAAAAAAATGAGAAAATAATAATTGTTCGAAAAAAACGATTAACTTTCAATTGTCTTGCATTGTGTGTCTACCATTTAATTTACTCTTAGTTAATCAATTTTATAAATTGTACAACAACAATTGTATGTTAACGATAATCAATTGCAGCAATTGCAATAATCAAATTGTTATATTAACAGAAACCTAAATTTTGTTGCCAAAATGAACAAAGCAAAAAAAAACCAAACAAGAATACAAAAAAAAAAAAATGAAAAACAAAAAACAAAACACTAAAAACCAAGAAAAACTGAAAACCCACTTAGAAAGAAAACGGGCAAGACAGAGATAGACTCTTTTGTTGTAAGCATAATTCACTCGATTCATTTAATTTAAGCAGATCGCCCGTCTCTTTCTTTGTGGGTGATTTTGAATGCGAATATATTGAATGTGTGCTGCGCATGTGTGTGTATGCAACGATGTGTGACTGTGCCGTATTATATATTTTTATATAGTTTTTAAATTCAGACTGAGCCCAACAAATTTTGTAGCATTAAACAACAACTACAACAACATTCCTAACCGCTCTTAGTGTGTAGAAGCGCATAAAATTAACTAACATTTTTTTTTCGAAATTTTTGATTGTAGTTCCTATACTCAGATTTGTGTGGACTGGGTTGGTTGTTGTTGTTAATCGAATTGAATTTTATACAATCGCTAGCATTTCCAATTGTATCATCTTATGTATTTAATATATACCTTTTCTTCGAATATTTTTTTTTATCGTTTTGTTGAAGAATTTAGCTTAATAATTTCTTTTTAATTTGTACATACGTTTTTTGTAAATCAAAATATTTGAACTAAGATTGATCTCATCCCAGCACTAATCCCTTATAAAACAAAGCAACAACAAGTTACAGATATGTAAATTTTTAATGAACATAATTGAAAGATAAAGAATTACATACAATACTTATGTATATCTTGTAGTAGTTAGTGTGTACCTGTAACTCTCGACATTGCATAGGTCTAAAATATTTAATGAGCTTAACAAATGAATTATAAAATTATAGAGCAATTTTTATAAACTGTGATCTTGAGAGAATACTGAACAAGAAATACCATGTAAAATCATGACAAATATGCAGGTAATGTCGTAACCATATACTATTTACACTTATATAAATTTATATATACATATATATACCTATATAAATATACATAATTATATGTATGTATATCTAGTTTTTAAGTCGTCTGCAAATTTTTGATTGTTTTTAATCAAAGAGAAGGCATACAAAACTAGTCATTCCCTTAGGCCAGCTCTATCTATATACATTTTTTAAGACAAAAGCTCTACGTTCGCTCTAATTTTTTCATTTCATTATACAACAAAACAAAAAATATATATTTCTGCAATTTCTAATTTTTTTTTTGTTTTGTCAGAACATATATGTACAATTTATATTTTTAGATTTGGCGCCCAAATGCACTAAAAAACAAAAATAAATGAAACAAAAAGAAATCAATAAGTTTTAAGTGAGCTCAATCGAAATTCGTTATTTTTTTTAAACTTATAAAAGGATGCACGCGTAAGGCTCTGCATGATTCGGTTTTATGCTTTCACAAACATGGCAAAATGGTAATATTTAATATTCTAACTAAAAAATTATGCTAAGATCATTTGAATTTTAAATTTCTGCCGTATTATGGCCATTTACACTATATAGAAACGTCAACACAGTGCTACATAAAACTAGTGTGAATGGGGCATAGTACTGTTCATTAAACATCCACCTACGTGGGAAAAAGGTCACACTTGGTAGTAGCAACTGTCATACTTTGGTGAACACAAAACAACAGAAAATTTGTGAAATACGTAGAAATAAAAATATTATCAGCCTGGGTAGGCGTCAGATGTAATAATCAGTTTGTAAATCAGATTGTAAACAGTTCTCTCGTTCCGTTCACTCCTCCGTTTGATTCAATTTTATTTTAGCAAAAGCAAAAATAAATAAAGAAAAGGATAATTAATATTGAAAAGACACCAAAAATGGCAGAAACACAGGGTATAAACTTTAACGAGCGTATACAGCGCTTAATAAATGGACTCAGTGAGCGATAGTGAGTATTAAGATACATATACAATGTACATAAGAACATTCCAGATGCCAGATATAAGTGGTTTGCACTTAGGTGCAAACATTCACTTGGCTAAATACTGACGTGCTGTTTTGGTTTCGAGTTCATGAGCGTAGCCCAAAAATGAAATTTTAAAGGGGACACAATTTTTTTGATGAAGGACATATCCTCCGCAGTAATAATTTTCAAGATTTATTTAGGTTGTATAGAATGTTTAATATAGTCATGTTTACCTGACCCCATAAAAGGTCAAATTAATTGTTTTGCTAATTTCAACATTACAATGTAAAATTTCCAAGCACCGAGTCTTTGTCGACACTATTTTTAATCAATATGATGTGTGGTCTTCGCTCTTTAATAATTCAACCGATAATAAGCTTTTACTGCGTTACAATGAAACTAAAAAGAAAACATATTTTCAGCCCTAAGGTTATGCTCATGATTGGGCCACATCAACAGTTGGCCACAATAAAAATCAATAAAGTTAATCTAAAACAATAAACCTTGAACTATTTGCCACCGTACTCCTTAATAATTCGATTTCTTATTTTAGTGAGCCTCATGTTCGCCAGCATCTTTCAAAGGTGTATATGGTCTTGGCCAGCACTGCCGCGGCCACTGCAATTGGAGCCACATTCCAGATGCGAGATTATTTAGATCTCGGTATATTGGCTGCTATTGCCACTTTGGTACTGGTACTAGGACTCCATTTCTATAAGGACGATGGCAAAAACTATTATACACGCCTCGGTATGCTATATGCTTTTGGATTTTGCTCTGGCCAGACATTGGGTCCACTTTTGGGCTATATATGCAGCATTAATCCGGCTATCATTCTAACCGCTCTTACCGGCACCTTTGTTACCTTCATATCTTTGTCCCTGGCTGCCTTATTGGCAGAGCAGGGCAAATATTTGTATCTGGGAGGAATGCTAGTGAGCGTGATCAATACCATGGCCCTTTTAAGTCTCTTCAATATGATATTCAAGTCATATTTCATTCAAGCGGTAAGTGTATATATATATTCTATTTTAAAAAATTATAATTAAGTAATTTCTTTCTTAAACTTTTTTGTAGACTCAACTTTATGTAGGGGTATTCGTAATGGCCGCTTTTATTGTCTACGACACCCAGAACATTGTGGAGAAATGCCGCAATGGTAATCGGGATGTTGTACAACATGCTCTCGATCTGTTCTTTGATGTGTTGAGCATGTTCCGCCGTTTGCTAATTATCTTAACACAAAAGGTATGATATATATTAAATTGTTTTAAATAGTTTGGTGGTCACTCACTTACCCACCCACAGCTCAAAACCTTTATGGTTTAATCCAATGCAATTGAAACGAAATTGGAAAACAAGTCATATCCATTTCAAATGAATCATCAAAATTCAATATAATATCAGTTGCCATTGAAATACTTTGCAAAAGTTTTGATAAACGCAAAATTCCGCATTATCCCTTTCTTAATGAAATCAAACGGTATATACCGATATTTTAATTATATACCAAGGCAATAATAAATATGCTTTCACAAAAAACCAGCTAGAATTTCATTGATAATTTGGTACTCCAAAGTATATTTATTACCCAACAAATTTTAATTTTCAAAATATTTTGCAAAGTTTTCTAGCCATATTTTGTGATGTGTATTATTTATAGACCTTGGATTTATATATATGTATAAATTTTCTAAATCTATTTTCTCTTCCTTTTCCTCATTTCCCATCCGCAATTCTGATATAATTGACAGGAGGAGCGAAAACAAAATGAACGCCGCAAGAGGAACTAAGTCAACATTAACAACATCTATACCCTACCACCATCACCAAATTAACAATAGAAGAGAACTATAGTTTTACATCCATACAAGGAAGTAAATTGGAAACATAATTATTGTTTGAATATTACCTTTCTCAAATTTTTAAATAGAGCCGTGTATATTTTGGCTTTAAATTACATATACATTTAAATATGAATGTTAAATCATATAAATTTCTTTATCGAATGGTAATAAAAACGATAAAAAGAAAAAAAAAAATCCACACAAACGTCGTTCCCCTTCCACAAATTTATTCAACCAAGACAGAGGAATATGATGTGTATAAAAAAATAAATTGATTGAGTTGATTATATCGATTTGACAGGACGGCCATTTTTTAATTAGGCTAAGTGCAATGGCTAAAGGTTATGGTTATGTTAGTACATTTAATTGAAACTAGAGCACAATAAACATATTGGCTACCATTTGAAATTGTAGAGGTCAGCACGCAACAACATGTCGTCCACGGTTCAGGCTGAATCCACCACTAACCAGATGGTACAACCATTGTTAAAGCAATTTCAACAATTATTTTTTGTGTCCAAGTTAGTTGGTATATTGCCTCAAGATCTAGAAAAGTTTCGTACAATGAATATGCTAGAGAAATCACGTAAAGGCATGTTCTATATGCTATTTACTTTGGTTATCTATATAATACTATATAATCTGTTGATTTATTCATTCGGTGAAGAGGATCGCACACTTAAGGCATCGCAAAGTGAGTAGAAAAAAAATGTATCATTTATAGATATATATGTATGTACATTATTTCAATAATCCAATATCTTTAAAGAAAGATATTTTTAATTAAATTGATTTAAATTGGCATAATATACATTTCAAAAATTGAAAGATAGTTTTTTAGTCAATATGCAATTTTGTAGTACGATTCCAATTCACTTTATATTTCCTTTCGCATTTTTTTTCTAGGCACTTTAACCTTTGTGATTGGTTTATTCCTTACCTATATTGGTCTTATAATGATGGCCACAGATCAATTGACCGCATTGCGTAATCAAGGACAGCTTGGTGATCTTTATGAACGCATTCGTTTGGTAGATGAACGTCTCTATAAGGAGCAATGTGTGGTGGATAATAGTTCTATATCGGGCCGCATTAAATTTATGCTAATTATGACATTTCTCTTTGAGATTTCAATACTGATAACCACATACATTAAGCTAGTGGACTATACCCAATGGCTGTCCTTACTTTGGTTAATATCGGCAATACCCACTTTTATTAATACGTTGGATAAAATTTGGTTTGCCGTATCGCTATATGCATTGAAGGAACGTTTTGAGGCTATAAATACAACACTGGAAGAGCTGGTAACTACCCATGAGAAATTCAAGGCTTGGTTATCGGGCGGTGATACCTATATGGATGATAATCGGAGTGTAGATAGTTCACAGCCACCACAATATGATAGCAATCTGGAGTATCTATACAAAGAGCTAGGCGGATTGGATATGGGTTCACTAAAAGGTTCTGCCAGAAACAAGGTAGCACCAGGTAAGTTTTAAATAATTTCAATTAAGTCAGCGCTTAATAAAAATTAATTTGGAAATTACAGTTGCCCATTCGATGAACTCTTTTGGAGAATCAATTCAATCTAATCAAAAGTCTCAAGTTAATCCCATGATCAACATGGCCCATGAAAGTGAACTAAGCAATGCCACCAAGGTGGAGGAGAAACTAAATAATCTATGTCAAGTGCACGATGAGATCTGTGAAATAGGCAAGGCCATGAATGAGCTATGGAGTTATCCTATATTATCATTAATGGCTTACGGTTTCCTCATATTTACGGCTCAATTGTATTTCCTTTATTGTGCCACACAAGCTCAATCGATTCCTTCACTATTTCGTTCGGCTAAAAATCCTATTATCACGGTCATCGCTTTAAGTTATACATCAGGCAAATGTATCTACCTCATCTATTTGAGTTGGAAAACTTCGCTGGCCTCAAAACGTACAGGCATAAGTTTGCATAAATGTGGAGTTGTGGCCGATGATAATCTACTCTATGAGATTGTAAATCATTTGTCTTTGAAATTACTTAATCATTCGGTAGATTTCTCGGCCTGCGGTTTCTTTACCCTGGATATGGAAACACTGTATGGTGTTAGTGGTGGCATAACCAGTTATCTTATAATTTTGATCCAATTCAATTTAGCTGCCCAACAGGCCAAGGATGCGATACAAACATTCAATTCTTTTAATGACACTGCAGGCCTAATGGGAGCAGTTACCGAGATGATAAGCAATGAGAGTTCCACTATTTTGTACGATATGATGACAACCACCATGATGACGCCAATCGATTAAAGTATAACATGAATTGTTTACTCATTTTTAAGGCACCCTTCTGGCACATTTCTTTGACTAATTTTATTCTTGACACTGAATAAAGAATTCACAATTTAGTCAAGAGTTTGTATTCCTTTCTAGCTTCGTCTAGTTCTTGTAGCAGTTCCTTATAAATGTCCTGAGCTCCATCGTAATCCAAAATGGCCACACAAGAGATTTGGGCACGCTTTTTTATGGCGAAGGCTAACTCTCGTCGCATCAGGGAGAAGCAATAAGGTACATTATTTTGCTGACAGGAAGTCTTCAACGTTTCTATGGTCTCATCTAGGCCACCTGAGGAAATATGGTGTGATATAGGATGACTTCCATTGGAATTACTTATACTTGCGTTCACCAGGACACGTTTCGCAGTCTGTTGCTATGATTAGCAGTTTCACTTTGTTTATATTTAATCTAGATAGAGACTCATGCAAGCCCACTACCATGCGAGGATGAGCACGAGCCTTGATTTCATTTGTTAAAAAGGCTCGCTTCTGGAAACGATTCAAATCCATTAATAGTTGAGTAGTTAATTTCTTAAGTCGAGATCGTGTACAATTATTGCAGTAGCTGTAATAAAAACCTATTTTCAATAATTTTACAAACGCATTATCTATGATGGTAATGTGACCTTCTAAAACGTCGGGAATGTATGGGGTGACACTTTTTCGTTTCATTTAATGATAAATTCTTTAGCTTATCATCCAAAGTGGACATATCTAATATTTTTGGAACAGAACGTTGAATCTTATCAGTTACAGGCGCAGGTTTAGTCTGTAACTGATCTTTCAGAGTTGGCAGATCTATGTTGGGTGGCACACATAGCTGGGGATTAGCAATTTGAGTCTTGGGCGTTACTTCCAAAATTGCCAAATCTGGATTTTGTTTCACATCAATTGCTAAATCTGGGTTTGCTTCGATAGGTTGACCAGCAACCCGTTTCAATTCCTCCTTCAATTTGCGATAATTTCGAATACAACGCTTTAATCTAGTAATCTTTTCCCTGGGAATTAGGCGTTTTTTGCCCTTGCGCTTGGGTACAATAGTTTTGGCAATGCTAAGATTCGGACGCAATTTTCGGAGCTGCTGCTCCTTCTTGATTTGACCCTGTTTTCGTTTCTGACGCGGTATGGATATAAAATCAAAAAGTGTCTCGGGAACTTTGTGATTATTTTTGTATTTGGAGCTGCGTAACATATTTGATGCAGTTGATCCATTGTCCTTCTGCAGTTTATCAAATGTTCTGTGATCAATAACATTTAATTTATCCGAATTGCGCGACATCTTGAGAAATTCAATCAGTTAGTGTTGCGAAAATCAAAAACATGTGATCAAACTTGAGCAGTTATTGGTAATGCTAGGAAATAGTAGTGTTGGCAAGGGTTTCAATGGCGGCTGATTTCGAATCCCAAGACAGTTCTAAATACGTTGAAATTTTTTAGAAACAAGAATAAACAAACACGTTTCCTGGCAAAATGAGTCGGTACTCAAAAGATAATTTCGTAATAGCAATTTAATTTAGATTAAAACAAAATTAAAAACAACTTTTGGCTTATTGAGTACAGTCAAGTGGTTCACTAGTCCTTAAATGCTAATTAAATCTAAATGTCTTTTTTCTAGGGCTCTTTTCTTAAAGCTATAATCTAATGCTACTTTCGATGGCTATATGTAATTCATTGAATTCCTTGAGGTGGGATAAGATCAGATCTCGCTCTTTTTCATAGATTTCCCAATATTTCAAATACTGACTGACATGCTGGAATACCAAGGAACGAGCAAAATCCAGACAACTTCGTACATGACGCATTCTTCTCCGACAGCTAGACAAAACCATGCGCAGTTGTTGTTCTGGCTCCAATTGTGCCAGTATAAAAGCAAACACATTCTGTACATCTACTCGAACATCAATGGGAAATAACACAGATTCGGCTGGATTCGATTGAGGGAACACAATTAAAGCAGGTGACTGCGGCATGGATAATTCCCAAGGTAGATCATTTGCCTGACTATCAAAGCGTATGAAATGTATATCCGGACTCTTTAGCAGAGCCGAAACTTGGAGAAATGCCTGAGATAGGACAGCCGATAATCCACAATCTGGACGTTGCATAAACACTACTTGAGTGGCATTCGGACGCTGCAGAGCTTGGAGCAGTAAATGTCGATTATAATTGGAAACGAAGAGCGAAGCGGGCGGAGGTATTGAGTTCTTGTGTATTCTGGGCAAAGTTCTTGCATAGAACTGGCGTATAAAATCCTTGAGAGCTACATACGAAAATCCCTGATAATGGTGTTGAGGCATCACATGCAAAGCCTCTTCGGCCAGATCCAGAATGAAGACCTGCACCAATGAGTGAGGATTTGGATGATGAAGTATGCCTAACTGCTGGAGATAATCCTTGTGTTTTATGGAATCGAATAGCACTACGCCCAGTGTGCGATTCTGTGGTGGATTTTCGGCGGAATGTTGCCAAATTAGTTGACCATATTTGGTAACCATTTTAGCTATACTTATTTTAAGCGATGGTGTCCCATGCTGGGTATGGGCCAGGCAACGGTTGCGGTCATGCAATGCCATTAAATATTGTGGCTGCTGAGTTGGCCGTGTGGACTGAAGTTCAAGATTTTGATGAGTATACTGGAGCCAGAGATGATCGAAATATCTATTAATATTATAATAATTCGCCAAAATGGTTTCGTTTAGTTGACGGGATAATAATGGCAGCTGTAGAAGGGAAAATGCTTGCTTTGTTCCCATATAATTCCTGGAATCCTCCTCACTCCAGAACCGATCGCAATCCTCTTGCTGTTTCTTTTGGACAATAGCCTGCTCCTCACCCATAACAAGCGGCATGGCACTTTGTTGCTGTTGGTGATGCATCTTTATACCCATGGCCAAGACCGGCATGTGGCGTGCCTTTGCTGCTATGGTCATGGGATTACCATAGCCGTTTGAGATTAATGAGAAACTTTTGAGGGAACTTCGCACCCATCTCAATATATCCATGGTTGCCCAATCGTTAGTTGTGGTATTATAGAAATGAACACCATTTCGACTGTCAATCAGGACCAGTTGGGGCAGTGCTGTATTTTGCTCCTTGAGCATTTGTCTGGCATTCTGACCGAAAGTCACTGTAAATCGTATGTTCCTTTCTGGATCGAGTTCCAGCCAACGCACACTAGCGGACCGAAAGCGTCTATATTCTTGACCATTAGGAGAGTCCAACAGTGCCAGGACAACGGCATCTGCTATCTTTCTCAGCTCAGACAATTCTCCGCTAGAATGGATACGGTCCAAGGGTTGAATTAAATTGTTCATAAATCTTGATAAGTCATCGAAATGCCAAGCACCCTGGTAATCAATCATCAGATTTCGACCATAGCGCACAATCAGAGTGGGGTATTTGTTTGGATAGCCACCGGCTCCATTCGAAATGGTAGCAAGGGTTCGGCTGCAATTGCATTGCAGGTGCCAGCAATCAGCTGACCCAAAGTAGGCGTAGTCATAGTAGTAATTTGCGACTGCATTGTACACCAGACGTGCTAATCTTGCCTCGCTAGACCACGACACGTAGTAAAAAAGCAGTGACAGTTCAAATTCTAGAGCTCCCCGCCTCACCTGGGACACGCTTCGCCCAGGACATTCACTGATTGGCGAGTTGTTGGGGGCGGCTTCAGAGTGTCTGTGAGTTGCGAGGACAGCAAATGGTAATAGCAGCAAATAAGCGAATAATCGCATTTTTCTTATATTTTTTATTGTTTACGTTGCTAATTAAATTTTAGTGCAGCAACAGCTGATATTGGCGAATGTGTTAGACACTGCGCAACACTCACGCGTTTGAAAACCAGTAACACTAATGTGTGTAGTAAAACAACGTACGACAAGTAAAGGTTTTAGAATGATGGCGGAAAAAAGTTTAAATATATTTGTGTCAGTTCAGTAATTATGGTGAAAAAGAAAGAAAATTCAATTATTATTATACGTCTATAAGCTTTAAGTCGTATGTAAAACTGTCATTGAATAAATATCGGAGTAATTTTGAGCTTGCAGTTTTGACGTAATCAATCTCTCTGTATACTACAAACGTATTTGCCTATCTAATATTAATTTATTGGTATAGAAAAAAAAAGTATTTTCTACTCCAAAGCTTAAGGAAGAAGTTGCGTTTTAAAGTTTTCGAATAGGGCTGTGTGTGGTACAAAGAAATGCATTATTGACGCAACAGAAATCAGGGAACTTTTAATCCGGGGTATGCGCTATCTTGCATTGAGGTACTTTTACGTTTCGATATTTGACAACACTGCCGTCACTGCCCAACACTCAACATGCAAAGGCGACAACCCTAGTGTGCTGTTAATTAATCACTTTTACTGTTTACTTTTATAACTAAATACTGTTGTTAATTAAATTAACAAAACACAAAAAATTAAAATACTACGACTAAAAACGAAGATACGACAACTGTCATCTACAACGACGCAGAAGATCATCGCAGTTTCCATTAGCCACCACTTTGAACTGAAAACCAACAAAATAGACAAAAAACCTAAAATCATAACAATAAAAAAAAGTCTGCTGTGCGTTTGTGTCCGTATGTTGCATATTAAAGCTTATAATATATGCAGAGTTTCAATGCGAACGCATATATAATTCACAGTTTTTGGCCTTCCGCTTTGCCTTTACAACAGCAACAACAACAACAAAGACGACAACCCACATACAATCACACTCACACATACACGGTCACACAACACAGACGGTGACGAAGAGACATAGAGAGGTAAAGAGATTGAGGAGATAGCGATAACCTGTGAACACCACCAATCCACCAACAATCAAGATGGGCCTCTTACTCTCCCGTTTATGGCGAATGTTTGGCAATGAGGAACACAAACTGGTGATGGTCGGCTTGGATAATGCGGGCAAAACTACAATTCTCTACCAATTCCTGATGAACGAGGTAGTCCACACAAGCCCGACCATTGGATCCAACGTAGAGGAGGTTGTCTGGAGAAATATACACTTTCTTGTGTGGGATTTAGGCGGTCAGCAGAGTTTACGTGCCGCCTGGAGCACCTATTATACAAACACAGAGCTGGTCATTATGGTTATCGATTCAACAGATCGGGAACGTTTGGCTGTGACGCGAGATGAGCTGTATAGGATGCTCCAGCATGAGGATCTAAGCAAAGCAAGCCTTTTGGTTTATGCCAACAAACAGGATCTGAAAGGTTCTATGTCAGCAGCAGAAATATCCAGGCAATTAGATTTAACCTCCATCAAAAAGCATCAATGGCACATTCAAGCGTGCTGTGCGCTTACTGGCGAGGGACTGTATCAGGGATTGGAATGGATTGTTCAGCGCATTAAGAATAAATGACAGGCTCCTGCCCTGCCCTAGTTGATAGTTAATTACTGAATACTTACATATATACAATACTTACGATATATATATATATATAAAACAGAAAAAAATCCAATTTGCGGACTTGTGCTCCCAATTCCGATTCGTAAAGGTGGAAAAAAAAAATTCAAAAAGGGCAACCGAAGATAATTCCGATTTATATTTCTATTTCTTTCTATATGTATAGTCATATATATGTATATAAATATACATATAGCCATATGTTTTGTGCGGTTGGGCACTATTGTGAATCGGAATTGTGATAAGCCCAGTTAGAAAAATAAATAAATTTTTTTTATATATATATATTTAAAGAAAAAAATGTAAAGAGCAAAAAAAAACAAAAAAAAAACCAAACAAATTTTTAAAAGTTTCCAAAATTGTTTAAGACATTAATAATTGTTGTTGCCAAGCCAATATTTCAATAAGTGCTTTAGTTTTAAACTACCTCTATTTGTCCCCGCCCCTTCCCGCATCAATTCCTTATCAAAATCCCAAAACTATCCAAAACCTAAATGATTAAATTAAAAACAAAACAAGAAAACAAAAATTACGTGTTTAAGATTTTAAGCCAATTAACTACTTCCACTAACTAAAAGAATATGTGAGAGAAACACAACAGCAACAATGAAACAACAAATAAAAACTAATACATGAGAAGAAATTGTTTATAAAATAAAAAACAAATTTTATTTCGAAAATCTGTTGGACGTTTTCTTAATTGACCTTAGTCATTATCATTAGTATTGATGATGTGAGATTTGTTTGTACTTTAGCTTGTTAAAATAAATACATATTTAGTGTATATTATATTAAATAAACATATTAATCCGTTTTGGGTTTAAAATAGATTACTAAATATACATATATATATTTACACATGTATATATTTATATAAATATATGTACATATATGTATATATATATATATAGCCACTCGAACAGTTTTTGATCACAAAATATAGAGATGAAACATGAGAAGATAAACAAATAACATAAAATTAAATTCAAGTAATATACAGTGATATTTTATATGTATAGTTTTAAGTTAAATTACAGGAACTGCTGCAACTTTTCAGAGGTTTACTCTGGCCCAAGGTGATTTTGTGATCGTCAAAATCTTCAACATTATTGGCATCATGTTGACGCTGATAGAAAAAAAATTGTAAAAGGAATTAAGAGTTTCTAATTATAATCAATTGGTAATTCTAAGCCGAAAATACCTTTAGTTCGTTGGCCAAACATCGAAATGCATCCTCTACATTCATATTGGACTTGGCCGATGTTTCCATAACAAATAATATTTCAGGTATATATTGACACATTTGGCGGGCCTCCTCAAAATCCACTTCACGCTCCTCATCCAAATCACATTTGTTGCCAATTAAAATGATTAGCACATTGGAAGCTGTATATCTACGGACCTCTTCGATCCATTTTTGAAGATTTGAAAAGGAAGAACGCTTTGTGATATCATAAACTGTAAACGAAACCAAAGTGGCAACAAAATATCAATATAAATTAATTTGCGTGGCAATTGCCAGTAGAAAGATAAGAGTAAGTCCCATTAATATCAGTGCCACTTCATAAACACTACTATCAGGAGCTTGTAGCTCAACTGATAACGACCATGACAAATGGTTTATGGGGCGTGGGCGGAAACACACACATTTACCTATTAAAACTCCGTTAGCCGAGCGATAATAGCTTTGGGTAATTGTCCGAAATCTCTCCTGACCAGCTGTATCCCAGATTTGTAGCTGCAAAACAAGAACAAGTCGTTCGATTGATCAGTATTATGAATCATCATACAATGGTGCTGTCTATATACCTTTACTTGTTTGCCCTCCACTGCAATGGTCTTCATGGAAAAGTCAACACCAATGGTATTGCCGTGACGCTCAATAAAATTGCCCGTCTTAAAGCGTTCCACAATGCAAGTTTTCCCCGTCCCACAATCACCAATTAGCACAATTTTGAAAAGAAAATCAAAATTCTCTTCGTTGGACAGAGCCATTAATGTCTGTGGATTACGGGCTGTCATTTTCTCATGGGATGTCTTGTTTTGGTTATAATTATTTTAGTTTAATTTTTGTTGTTTGCCGCCACTTTGACTTGGCCAGTTTTGGACAAATGTTAGCTACCTTTGTTTGCTCGATGTGTGATTGCGGCAGGTGTGCAGATCCCGCTTGCACCTGTATGCGTATGGGTAATTACCCGTTATCTCAAAACAAAAACAAAACAAAACTGAACAAAAACTCTCCACACTGTAGAAATATTCTCCACAGGTCATAATAATACTCCCCACAAGCAATATTGTTTAATTTTTATTTTTGTTACTTCTGGCAACGCCGTCGATTAATTACCAGCAGCAGGCAACTCCTCTCCAACTGCCCGCCATGTTTAAAACTAACACTAAGCAATTTAATTTTTCTGTTTTAAAAATACGACACATTATGGTTAAAACTATGTCGGTATTTTTTAAATGTAAAACTATTTGCAACACTATTTTTTTTTTAAATATTACGCAAGATCAATGGCTAAACTATCAAATGGAAAGCGTACAGTGCATGCATGTGAAATTTCTTTTATCAATTGATTTCAATCACTTCAATTAAGGCTCATCAGCACGTAGAGACAAAGGTATGGTAAATTTTCACCACGTACGTTAATGATGGCGCCATTAGTTTTTCCAAATGACGTTATAAATATTTATTGCAACATTGAAATATTTCTACAGCCAATTTCCATAGCGAAAAAGAAATTTGTACTATTCTAAGTAAAACCTTGACCTATAACAACCATACTATTTCTTTTATATATATTTAAATATCTTCTTATCACTTTCAAACCACACAGCGGAAGCTGTCAGAGAGAAGAGTAAATGATAGAAGAAAAAAACATGTTCTACATGCAAAACAGCCTGACCAAAAAACCAGCAAACTGCTAGGAGATTGGCAAGTCATTTGGAAAACCGCATCCCCATATACAATTTGGTTTAAGATGATGTTATACGCACTCGCACTATTAGCATTGCCCCAGCCATCATTTCGCAATGGAAAGTTTAATTGATGCCACCGCCGCGTAGATCAGAACTCGTCTGACAGGAGAAAACATTTTGTAGCCTTTGGGATCTGACCCAAATAGGACATGAAAAACCCTCACGATGACTCACTGGAATGCAATAGGGAAGTGTTTTTCTAGTTATTGTTGTTGTTATTTTGTATGTTTTCCTTTAAGGCTGCTCCCGCCAATCGGCCAATACCAACTGTTAATGTTGCATCTCTTTTTGGCCAAAAGGAAATCAAACGCCAAATAGGCAAACACTATGTTTTATTACAGGTTTTTTGTTTTTTCTTCTTTTTTTTTTTCTTTTGGTTTTCGGCTGACTGGCGGGTAGCTTCTGCCCGTGTCTCGTATCCAAAGCATTGTATGTAGTTGGTTTTTATCGGCCGACAAGCTGGTTGGCCACTTTAGTTGAATTTCAAACGTTTTCGCGCGCGGTTGTCCAAGAGTTCACAGCCAAAGTTAAAAGAAAAATCGGAAAATTAGTCATGAATAATTTATCAAAGGACTTTTAACCCAAATTTGTTGTTAAATTTTTGATTTTTTTTTTCTGTTTGTTAAAAGTGAACTACGACTTGAGCATAAATTTGTGAAACAAAAAATAATTTGGGTCAATTGCGAGTGGGCCAAGTTCAACTCTTAGATCGTTCCCAGCTGATTGTCTATAACTTATGTAAGCCTGAATGTTTCAAAAAAAATAAAAAGAAAAAGAATCTGTCGATTTATTTACTCACTTTCCTAATTGTTATGCATTATGCGTTAGCTTTATATAAACTTTCTATCCGACTTTTTTAAGTGTGTTTGGTTTGTTTCTTTTCTTCCTTATCTTTCTTCTGTGTTATTTTGATTTTTGATTGATTTCTTCACTTATTCGAGGCACGAACAAAAATATACAAAATGGTTTTAACTGGACATCACTTGCACTTTCCTTTGCTTGATTCAAATTGCCTTTCGCAACAGTATTTTTATTTGTTTTTTTCGTTTCATTAATTATTCAATGCCATTCCTCAAAAGCGGGTGCAACGTGCTCGCCGAAATAAAATTACAAAAAAAAAAAATGAGGGGGAAAAAAAACAAAAAATTTCAGACACAAACTTTTGTTGTGTTGCCCCATCAAATTGATTTTTTATATTCCATATATATTTATACATTAAGCATTTCATTTGTTTCCATTCACCTGCTAACCCAGTTTCAAAATTTCTTTATGAGAAAGGCCCAAACACCGAGCAGGAGATGCCGGAGACAAAATACAATTAAGTGTCTTACCGATTCTGTCCCAGAGCCAATTAAAGATCAGATGCACTAATTCACCATAAGTTGGCAAAAGTGTTTTCTCTCTCTATATAATTTTTTTTATTTTTGTTTGGACTTCTACCTGTCTGGTCAGTCTCTGTAACTGGCATAGCAAAACTGACATTTCTTGCGTGCTTGTTAGATAGGCATATGCAATTCGAACTATGTTTGTGAGTAGATTGGGTATATATCTTAGTTCAATCATCTAGAAACTTAAATGCCATTTGACTAAAAACAGTCTTAAATATAAAGCAGCAAACTTTAACTTTTTTAAGATATTTAAAACTTGATTCTAGTATCTTAATATACAAAAAACGAAAATTAGTGAAAAGGAAATTTTTTATAAGGAAAGCATATATACATATGTATATCAAAAGAAGTTGCAGGACTATAAACAGATTGTAACTAATCATAATTTATTTGTAGTAGAAAAAATATTTTTCTAGATTGTATATCTGATCCAAGTCTTAATATATAATTGATTAGCCGGTTGCTACATATATCTTAACAAGATTTAAAAAGTTTTTATTATACAATATAAAATTTCTATAAATTCTATAAATTACCACTATAAAATTATCTACCTATAACATTTTATATCTTTTTTATTCCTTTCTGGTTTAACTATTTTTCACTTTTCACGAGCATTAGGAAGAGTAACCAAATGTTTTATTAGATTCTATAAATCGTGGCAATTTGTAGCTGATTTGTAACTCTTGCTGTTGCTGCAGCTGTAGTTGTTGATTTCCTATAGAAATCAAAATCAATCCTTAAGACCATTCATGGCCATAAGCGAGAGTCCAAAGAAAAAGGCCAGTTTTAGCTTTGACTTCAAATCCAACTCCAAGTGTGAATCTGAGTCTCTCGCCTCGATGTGTATGTCAACTTCATTTGGAACATTGGAAAGAGTGGATAGGCCAGTTCTTCCTCTTGCATCAAGTGGCAAACATTTGGCTAACTAACGCACTTGCCCAGTCAAAAACACTTTTCTGGCGGCGCCTCTATCGCTAGCCTAGTTAGTGACCCAATTGCGTATTGAATTTCTCAAGTCTATCATCGTCACTGCAATTAATATCATCTGCATTTTTGCAAAAAAAGCTCACGGCAGTTGGCCACACAGACACGCCCACAGGTCTAGTCAATGTCATGTCTTTGTCATGCCATTTCATTTGGGGAGAAATTTCTAACCCTTGTTGAGCAAAAAAAAAAAAAAAAAAAAAAAAAATTTGATCTAGATAACTTTTTTGCTATATTAAAATTGTAGCCTTTGGGAAAGTGCTTATGCATCGTCTGTGTGAAAAGAATTTTATCAAATGTAGACCTGCTCGACGCCTTCTTTCATTTAATGGGCTAGCTGAACCGGCTACTATATACATATATGGTGGCCAGTTTATATTATGCCAGTTACATAACATTTGGCTAGTGAACATTTTCCTTTGAAATTTTATCTATTATACATTCTGATTTATATTTTTATTGGGGTGAAATTTTCTAAATATTTATATATATGTACATATGTAGGTGCGTATAACTGGTTTTGTTGATTTAGAATGATAAATCAATCTGTTTAGATGCTTTCACTGAATGCACTCGTATGTGCAAAATGTTGTGATTTCCCATACTCAAAGTTGTAATCAGAAATTTCAAACTTGCCAACTGCTAACGGTTCATGAAACAATGCCAATAGCTAAAAACAACAACAACAATAACAAAAAAACAAAAAAAAAAAACAAGATACATTCGACAGGCGCCAAAACAGAAACCAGTTGGTATCTAAATGATGATGGAAGAGATGCTTTTATAGGGGCAGGAGTTGGATATGAGAATGCAGAATGGGGTGGTAGCACATGTGTGTGTGAGTGTTTTCAATTGCTGTTATACAACTGTTGAATAATGAATGCCATTAGGCGAACGTTTTTACCAGCTAAGATGAGAATAAGTCCAACAACAAGATCAAGTCAAGTTTGTTGCCTAAGTCTTTTGTTAGCTTAATCAAGACAAGTTCGTTGTCTAAGTCTTTCGTTAGTTTAACTATGTTTATAAGTAATCAAGGATACGTATATATTTTTTAATGAATCCATCTACAAGTTAACCTATTCTAAACCACTTAAGTTATTAATTTAAAAGTCAGGGTTTTATTTTGTTAAATTAGATAAGATTTACAAAAAAAAAATATTGGACATAAGTCGAAGTATCCTCGATATAGCCAGTTTAAAGCACAGTATTACCTAGCTGACAAATATATTGCTATGGTGTTGTTGTTTACTTTTTTAATTAGTTTAAAAGCAATTTCACTTAATACTTACATATGTATATATATATAATTATCATTACCTCAGCCTCAATTTCAATGCGTGCAGGTATGGCAATGGATAATACATTAATATTAACTTGTCTGGTGCTGCTGCCGCTGATCTGTCTCAGTCAAGAAATGTGGCAACCGGATACCGATGCACAAGATTTGGCCAATCAACTGGCAGATGCTGAGGCTCATACTCAATCGGATTTCGATAGCAATGCACCACATATACGCAAGAAACGTCTCGTTTGGATAACAGACGATGGACGATTGGCTTTGCCGCCAGGCACATCGCTAACATTTACTCCAACAATTGCCATGCCATTGGTTAGGCATCCACCTGAGGGTTTCTTCTCCAACCTGACCATCAGTTTTCCAGTCACAAGTGAGTTGTGTCCAGCTGTGACCAAAAGATTGCTCAATTACATTTACGTTTTTCGTTTTCAGTTGACTTTGATAAGCTGGGACTGACGGATAATCAGAATCCTTTGGGTGATTTGCCACCCTTCTTTGCAAGATCCTTTGGCCATGAAGCTGGCCACATGCTGGGTGACTATGTCGCAAGATATTTGCATATTCAACGACGGAAAAGGGACTTAAGCGAGCAGAAAAGCAGAAGTGAGGACAAACAACAATTTAAGATACATGAAGAGAGCCCCAAATATCCAGAATTACCTGTGGGCCTTCAACATATATTCCATGGAGGCGAAAGAGTTTTATTATATGGTGTCGTAGAGGATTTCTTGGCCACCTTTGGCATGGATGGTAAGGCTTGTCTACTGCGTACTATTTGCGAAATGCATTCAAGAAGCCTGGAGAAATTTGGTGTATTTGGAGAAATGACAAAATTGTTTTTAACGTAAGTAGTCTAACATGATTTAAAGGCTTTTAGTTAAAAATTTTGTTTATTTTTTTTTTGTTTTAGGGTAACCAAATCACCATTTTCCGAATTGCTGCCCGAATATGTGCAGGCTCAGCATGTTGGTGAGGGTAAGCAGGCTCCGGGTGAATGTTTTCCCTACTATAAGGCGTGTCCAAAAAGCATTTTCAAAGCTTTGGCTAGTAAATATAGTAAGCCCACTAAGGCGTCAACGAGGACGACGACATCCCGACCTATGGGTGAATACCATGAAGAGCAGGCCATACAACTGCCAGTCAGCTCAGTAGATAATGATAACACTCCAATTACCAGCAATAATATCTATATGTAAAACCCATAAAATATCCTAAAAACCTCGCCCCAAACCAGTTTATTGTTGACCTCGTCTAGTTTTTAACAACAAGAAAAATTGAGTGAATATTGAAAGTCATTTGTTTGTAATTAACATTTACTAATTAATTTAAAATTCGTTTAAATTTATTTATTGTATTTATTTATTTATTTTGTTTAGTCAAATAGGCGTTGTTAACTTTATTAGTTCTGTAAATAATCGTAATTGTGGCATAAAAACAAAAACGAATTTAATCTTTGAATTCGATGTATGTAATACCAAGTAAAAATAGATATGGAAAAAAATATATACATAAATAGACAATAAGATTCCATATAACAAATGTGTTGTAGCAGCCGTTTACATGTGGGTGTTAACTAAATAAATAAATCAATCAAGAAATAGCCAAATTAAAATCAAAGTTTTAATTGAATTTGATTTTAAATCTAACTTGCGCCAACAAGAACTTCTGGCAGCACTTGAAATACGTAATATCGATAACTCATAGTCATAAAAAGTGTTGCCAGACTCAACGGCTCACTATCGACAGTCGAAAAAATAACTGTAAAGCGCTAGCACCAACAATGGTTTCACAGCTCTTGTCGACAATATCATAACATTTTGTGGAAAATGCTGTAAAATGGCTCCAAAAGCTTGGTGAATGGCTTGGTGCCCTTGTGGCAAGCTTTGAGGATCAGGTGAGAAATTTATCAATTGCTGCCGAATAAAAACTCCCCACAAACATATCGATAAGTTATAATGATGACCATGCGAGTGCCTGGCGGCTGAACTCATTAGAAGAAAGGTTTTCACTCTGGCCACACTACGATATTGTCCCACAACAACAAGCGGGACCTCCAAATAATCCCTCGGTACCCGTGCCCAGGGTACCAAGGTAATCCATAGACCAAAAAGTAAATAAACAAGGGTCGTATTAATAATAATCTAAAAGAGCGGCGGCCGTTTGGTCAGGTGAGAGCAAGAACCACCCAAGCAAAATGTAAAATTAATCGCTGGCTCCCACCGACGGTGGAGCGAAGAAGGAGCGGCCCTTTGACTCGGAGTCAGACCAGCCCAACTCCAATTGGTAATTGGGAATATCAAGTGAATGTGTGTTATTCATTATGCCGGCATTATTGTTATTGTTCTTGTTGTTTATCTACGTAGACGTGGCGCAATATAAATTGTAATCTCTTGCTGATTAAGTTGTTGCTGTTGTTATTATTATTGTTGTTGCTAGATATTTAACCCCCTCCCCTTCAAAACGCACAACGACGACCTTTCATTTGGCATGGACATGACGACAGCAGCAGCAGCAGCAGGCACAGCCGGAGTGGTAGCAGGTGGTGGTGGCCCTGTCAATACTGTCACGCCCCCCTCAAGCAATGAGGCGGCTGCGGGTTCACAAAGCGAATCATCCGAAGAGGAGGACTATTTGGACAATAGTATAGAATTGCGAGGATATCTAAGTAAATGGACCAACTATATCTATGGATGGCAACCCCGCTATATTGTTCTCAAA
Organism: Drosophila emarginata; assembly: GCA_037075365.1. Taxonomy (NCBI): domain Eukaryota; kingdom Metazoa; phylum Arthropoda; class Insecta; order Diptera; family Drosophilidae; genus Drosophila; species Drosophila emarginata. The sequence goes on from JBAMCD010000296.1 coordinate 8,541,070, forward strand.
GATGGCACACTTTCCTACTATAAATCGGTATCAGAATCGGATTTGGGTTGTCGAGGAGCAATCAGTTTGGCTAAAGCAACTATTAAGGTAAGATACATGGGTGTAGTTTAAAGGGACATTGAAAATATTGAATATAACTCAATTTTGGAGGTCAATTCATCTAATCTAAAACGCGTTCAACCGTTTCTCGGTAAAATAAAAATTTGTTTTGCCATGGATCACCAGTTTTAAATAATTAAACGATTCAGTAATTTTAAAAACTAAAGTTATAATTTCTAGTTTGGCAAAAAGATCAACACATTCTACATGTATGGATTTCGACACATTAAAGATAAATTCTAGACCCCATTCAGACAAAACTATTCCTAAAACTAGCTAGAATAGAACCCCTTCTTCAGGTTAAAATCCGAGCTACGACTGTGTTTATGGGGGCTTGAGACAGCGGCGTACGGAGGCCAACCAAGTGCCTTTAATTGAACTAATAAAAAAGTAATGGGAGTAATAGAGCATGTGAATGTATGAGTGTGTTTTGTATGTCTGTGCGCATGTGTTTTGGGTCTCGAAATTAACCGAGAGTTCAAGTTGTCCCCCGCCTACCCTATACCATCACCCCGATTTGATTTGACCAACGCCGCAATCAATGCAAGCAAGCAATCAATTAAGGCAAACCAGAAATAGACTAGAATTGAAGTCATCGACGATGTAAGTGGCAATGGCAATGACAGTGGCCTTGGCGTTGGTGTTAGTTCTATGGCTAATAGTGTTGACAGGTGGCGCTTCTTTATCAATTTTATTGTCTAAATAAATATATAAACATCTATGATTCATAGTCCACTCAATAAGTCATAATCTATTACTTTCTATCTCACTCATATTGTTGATAGGCACATGAATCCGATGAGCTACGTTTTGATGTTGTGGTCAATAATTTGAATAATTGGTGCCTTCGTGCCGAGACCAGTGAGGATCGTATGCATTGGGTGGAGGTATTGCAACTATATAAAGAGGATACTGGTAGCACAGATACAACATCATTACGTCGTCATGGGAGCACAATGTCTTTGCAATCAAACACTATATCATTGGCAAGCGGTGGAAGTCTCAAAAAAACGCAACGTAATCTACGGGAAAAGGTCGGTGAACTGGAGACCTTCAAAGATATACTATTTGGTCAAATTGAGACATTGCAACGTTATTTCGATGCCTGTTCCGAGTTGAATAAAAACAATGCACAACCATTGGATCTTGGAGATGGCCTCAAGCCCATTGATTTCAAGGTAATGTTCTCAAATTTAAATTACATTATGTACACATATACCATATTGAATGAATTCTTATATTTTACCTTTTTCCCAGGGTGAATCAATTACGTTTCGTGCCACAACGTCTGGTGTGCTGACGACATTGCAACATTGCTTGGAAATCATAGGCGAAAATGATGAATCATGGAAACGGAAATTGGAGCGTGAAATTGATAAGCGTCGACGCTCTGAGGAACTAAATAAGTAAGTTTTTTTTTAAAATCTGTATCAGGACATTACTAAATTATATAGTATGGCTTATATTTAAGAGGGAAATGATACTATACAATTTTAATTTAAAATATATTTTTTATTTACAGAAAATTTAAAGATGAAATGGAAAAGCTAAAACGTTTATCATATCCAGGCCCAGATTTTGAGGTAAATTTTGAAAACAATTTATAAATATATGTATATCTTTTGGGAATCGAATTTTGTTGAACAGCTAGAAAATTCAATGAGTCATGAAACAAATTTAATTAGACAATTAAAAGAAAAAATTTGAAGTAAATTTTTTACAAATTAAATTTTGGGGTATGATGAATGGAAATTAAGAATATGCATTTGACCTTGAAACCGTTCAATTTGCGTGTCTATACAATATAAAAATGATTCGTTTGTTGGCTTACTTTTCTCTTTGTTCCCCATTGTATGGGATCGTATATATTGTCAAAAATTTATCTGGTTTGCAATATTGAAACCACATGGGGATATTATATAGTTCTTAGAGAAATAATGACTCTTTTAAGGAGCAATAGTATACAGCCAGATGTTATTTCGCATATGGTTAAACAATATACAATATACTAGGAATCATTTATAGCAAGATATATAAAGTAAACATACATATGTTCGAAGTATTTCTAAAGTAAACATGTATTCCTTAGAAATATCAATGGCATAATTGCATTTCTATCGTATACATTTTGCAGAAACTATTCCAAAAGTATAGAAACTACAAGGTGAAAGCTTTTCTTGAGTTAAATTTCTAAATATACTTCAACTATGTTTATTCATATCAAATAAGGAATGATTGTAATTATAGTATTCATTTGGTATAACTATTATTGATTGTTTGGCCAACTTATTTCTGTCTTTCAACAACTTTCTCATGTGTATTTAATGACACACAATTTGTGTAGTTCATGGTCAGTGGGGATGGATTTGCTTAACTGAAAGGGAATGCGACAAATTAATAGCCATATAAAAAAAAAGGCGTCAAGAAATTATTAAACCCGCTTGTTTCCCCTCTCACTCTTTCTTTACTATTTCTCACTCACTCTATTTCACTTGATGGCTTGTTACTGTAACACGAAAAAAGAAATTTCATCATATCGTCATTATCATATGCCACATTCCGTGGCAATTGTTTAAACAATTTAGATCTTATGTTAGTGTTGTTATTCTTGTTTTTTTTCGGTGTTTATTTTTCTGTAGCTTGGAACAGAAGTTTGGATCTTATCGCACATTTAGCATGCAAACGTTTCAATATTTAATTACATTTTTGCTTTGACTTCCGCCATAATAACAACAATAGGAACAACAATAATTTAGATTACATAATTCAGACCCATTCGATTACAAATTTATGGAGCACTTTTCTAATTATATAGAAAAAGAAAAGGCAAATAAGGGAAAGAGAGAGCGATGTAAATCTATTGTTATGGCACCACTTGCCTTGGTTTGGGTATGGTCAGTTGGATGGACGGATGGTCGGTCAACAATCAGTCAACCAGTCAAGCGAAAGAATGCGAGTGACTTTTTGTATACTAAGAGTTAGTTAGTATGTCAGGTTATTGACAGTTTTTGACTTTGTTGTTGTTAAAGATTTACTTGAAGCCAATATATGGACTCTTTACTTATTGTCAGCTATTGGGGTTGACAAATGGCTGTCAGAGTTTATTGTTAGCAAATACGCTTACTTTGTGAATGGGTTAATCAAATAGTTAGAAAAATGGTACTGCTGAATGTCTCTTATCTACATGTAAGAAAAGTTTTTATCATTTCAACTGATAAATCTGTCTGCGGTTATTTAAGTAACTTTTCAAGACTAAAAATTCAAAATGTTTAACAGCTATATTTGTTAGCTGAATCTGTAGGTAAATCGGTATATAATAAAGAACTATTTCTTATATTCCAACAATTAAAAATCAAAGACTTTGAATAACTTTTTTATTCTTTATAATCTGTAATGTTGTTTTGGAAAAGAAATAATACGTTTTAGTTTAAAGCAATTACTATTATAAAAGTCCTTATACTATAATATTCTTTAACTATTCTTGATCTTATGTGTATATGCAAATAAGATAATATTCGTGATCTATATATTGCATATATCTTTGGCAAACTCGCAGAGCGTAATTTTTAAAGATTAGACGAATTTTAAGAAGTTAAAAATAACTTATTTATTAGGATAAACATAGTTTTCCAGTAATAATATTTTTTCAAAATTTTCATATAATTAAAAGAATAGTTTCTCTTTTTACCTATGCAATTATCTTTATAAATGTTAGAGTATACAGATATTGTTTAATCAAAAATCGGATGTATTTGCTTTTTCCGTTTCCCACCTGACTTACCGATTGACGGACTGATTGACGGACTGACTGACTGATAGACTGATGACTTATAGCTTGTCTGCTTCACTGTCAACTTTATGGCTTTATGGGCTGAGGTTGGTAGCTTTGGTTAGTCCAGTACGCGGTCAGCGATCGAGTTGCCAACACGTACAAATCATACATATATAAACAATAAAAAAAAAAAAAAAAACGAAACTGTTTGTCTGCAAATTGTGAAACTTTTATCCACCGTCGCATTGAAATTAGTTTAAAAAAAAAAAAACAAATATAACATTAAATTCAGAATGCCCTCGGCCCGTTTCATTTGGCGCTCTTGCAGTAAAGTCAAACAAATTGCGGTAAATGGGAAATGCCATATAAAAGTGTCAAGTGAACAAGGAAATGACAACCCACTCAAAAAAAAAAAACAAAAACAAAAAAATGAAAAAATTTAATTTGCCTCATTTGTGGGTAAACCTTTCTCAAACCGATGTCACTCTGTTAACCGGGTCCTCCTGTCAACCAGAAGCAGCCGCTTTCACCAATGTCGTTCACGCATTGATTTATTATTTAAATACCAGGAATCCTTTTATAAAAAGCTTTTTCTGTGCTTTTTCTCTTTCACACTCCCATACATACATACATATATACACACACACGCACATGTTTGGTGTTCATCATTGCTGTTGCTGTCAGAATTTTTGGTTTTTGACCCACCAAGCAACAGTTTGTTTTGTGTCCTTGCTGTAGATGGAAGGATTTGGACTGAATGCTCGCTTTGCTCATTTCATTATTGTTCGACTCTCTCGTTTCACACGCCAATCTCTTGTTTTCTTTTTCCCTCTCTCTTTCTTATTCACTCACTCATTCTCTTGCTAGTAAGAAAGGACAATTTTTTTGTCGCGCTCTAAAAAAAAGAAATTGCAATTGGCTTAGTTTTGGGTTTTTTGGATTTTTGTGCCTTGTTTTTCATTTTTCAAGTTTTCACCAAAACGGGCAGCAAAGGAGTCTGGTAAGTTAATGGAGAGAAATAGTAAATGGATAGGGGAATGATGACTGCATCACTGCTTTTAACTAAAGTTGGACCACATTTTTTTTTTTTTTTGCAACTTTAAATGAATTGAATTAATTTATAAAATTTCCATTCATTGATTTAAATTCCTTCCATTTCTGGGCATGCACGCGCTTACCAAAAACAAAACTGGGAAATATGAATTACAACTAAGTACAGTGAGGACTTTAAGTTAATTGACATCTATTCTACCATTTATACATTTGTTTCTATAGATGGCAGGCTTCACTGCCAACTGGTGGCTTTGGTGCTTCCAACACTATCCCCACACAGTCTTCCATATTTAGTATTCATGGCACAATGACGCGCCTTTGTATCTATTATGCTCCCCCAATTACGCATGCCGACTGAGAATCTACAACACCTACACAACCCCACACACACACACACACACACTATCTACCCCTTACTTTTCAACTAAAGTATAATATTTGCACCAACTCATCCTATACTTACTCCTCCCTCCCTCTAGGGGTTTCTTTTTGTTTTTATTATTTTTTTCTTTTTGGAATTTATTTTCTTGGGCCATTTGTCCGGCAAGTGTTGGCAATTAATTTATACGGCTCACGTTCCATTTCTTTCCAATTGAATGCGGTTTCGTCATTAAAATTAATTAGGCCGAACCTTAGCTTTTGCAGATGTGTGCGTCTGTCTGTTTGTAGTTTTCTGGTGGATAAATGTTTGACTCAATATACTTGTACTTTATTTTGCAGGAGGGTCCACATTCCACATTGCCCGAGGATGAGTTCTTCGATGCTGTTGAAACTGGTTTGGAAAAAATCGAGGAGGACATGCAATTGCGCTTCAAATTGAGACTTCAATCACAAATCTCACAGACATTGGTCAATGTCCCTCATGAGGCAGTGGCCGAGGGTGAAGAGGCACGCGAGGAATTTGGCACTGGTGCCGAGGCCAAGCATCATGCCCTATGGCCTGAGGTAAGTACATGAAACGACCCGACTAGTCGAAAAAGAAAATTCAATTATTTTCGTCTACTAATTTGATTTCTTTCTCTTCTTTTTTTTTCGATTTTCTGACAGATTGATCGGGTTTGCAAAGAGCAATTGCACTATGCACGCGAGGGAGTCGGACAGGATGGCAATGGTTGGCAAATCTTTGCCGATGAGGGTGAAATAAAAATGTACAAACGTGAAGAGGAGGTTAATGGCATGGTTATGGATCCATTAAAGGCTTATCATTCGGTAAATGGTGTGACAGCTAGAGAGATGTGCCATTATTTCTTTATGCCCGAATTTCGCAATGATTGGGAAAGTGAGTGAAAAATGAAATTTAATGTACTTAAAAATGGTTAAATTAATTTGTCAATATTTTTTTTATAGCTACCTTGGAAGACTGTACCATATTGGAGAAAATCTCAGCGGATACCTTGCTTTTTCTACAAACCCACAAACGTATTTGGCCAGCCAGTCAGCGTGATGCTCAATTTTGGTCGCATATGCGCAAAATTACCGATGGACTTGAACCCGGTGCTCGTGATATGTGGGTGGTGTGTAATAACTCAACAGAATATGCCAAACAAGAGTCAAAGAATGGCAAATGTGTACGCATCTTTCTAACCGTAATCTTGGCCTGCCAAACTCATCTACCCGACGGCTACGTCAAGGGTCAACCCTTGAGTCGTGATGATCTAACCTGCAAAATAACCTACTGTTCTGTGGGTAAGTGAATCAAATTCAATAATATTCTGTTCAACCATCGATTCTTTCCCAAATGCAACAAATGAGAGTAGATATAAATCTGAAATTTTATATGAAAATTGAGATTAATTTTATTAGATCTATTAACTAATGTGAACGCAGATCGTGAAATGCTTTGCTAAATAAATATCGATATAATAGTAAGTTTTTAAAAAGTTAAAAAGAACTAAGTCTTTCCGATTCCGTAAGATATATGTTTATATATATTCTTGATCGCCATCAATAGCCGAGTCAATGTAGTCCTATCTATCTGTTCGTCTGTCTGTTTCTATGCGTATTAAACTCAAAGTTTTTGAACTATTTAAATAAAACTTTGGATAAAGTTTGCTTAAAAAAAACTTTTTTTTCTTTTAGCTATCAAAATAAAACTCGGCTTAAACAAGCTTTACATATATAAACTATATATATATTTCAGCACGATATTAATTTATGAGGTATATACAATATAATATTTTTTTTCATTATTGTTAGACAAAAGTTTTTTCGATCCGGATGTACCTCCGTGTTCTCGTCTGTTCGTTCGTTTGACCATCCGTCCGTGCAACAGTTCGTCCGTTCTAATGTTCGTCCCATAGATTGTCCGTCCGCTCGTCCGTTAGACTATTTCGTCTGGTTTCTTTGTCTGTCTGTTTGTCATTACCTTTTTTTGGTTCTGGTCAATGTTAGCGACAGACGAATCTGATTTTTTATAAAAATTCTGATTAGGAATTTTCCTATTACGAATTGTAATATTTTTTTTGAATTTTTCAATGTTATATGTCATTTTTTTTAATTCTGAAATTATGGGAATGTGTTTCAACGATCTGCCGATAATATCCTTACATTAAAGACATTTAAATTATCCATTTATGAAAGCTTCAATTCTGTTAGTTTGATTAACTATTAAACCAAAAATAAACTGCAATATGAAATCTTTTTTTTTTTAAGACCATGAATATATATCTATTTCAATTTGTTGCTAATCCCATTTTTGGGGAATGGCGATTTGTGTTGCGCAGTGTAAGTGTAACATTTTGATACGCTCTCATATATTCGTTTCAATTATTTCAGTCAATCCCGGCGGTTGGGCGCCGGCAAGTGCTCTTCGTGCCGTTTATAAACGGGAATATCCCAAATTTTTAAAACGGTTCACCGGCTATGTGATAGACCAGTGCAAGGACAAACCGATAATGTTCTGATATTTGCCATAAGCAACAAAGCAATCAAAAAACCAATATAAAACAAAAAAACCAACGTACACACAAAATGAAAAGAAAGAAAAAAAAAACGAAAGAAAATGAAGCCCAACCAACCAATCAAAGTTAAATCTTATCATTATCCATAGCTTAGTATCTTTATCCATAAGAAAGGCCAATTCAATGGCTAAGAAAAAATCTTTTTGCAAAAACAAATCCAATTTTTTATATACACTTAACGTTGAGTTTTAGCCTATCTATACAATATATTTATATATATATATATATATATATATATATATATATACATGCCGCATACATATATATATATATATACATACATATGTGTATGTGAGTGTGTGAATGAGCGCTATAAGTGAAATGTTGAAATACCCTTTTTTTATTTTTCGTTCATCTCTTCTCTTTTCATTTTTTTATAATCAAAACTCTGTCTAGCCGTAAGTTATATATATATACACGTATATTTGTAATCTGTGTAAGTGAAACACAATCATTGTATAGCTATAACTTCCGAAATTTCTCTATATATGAAAAGAAAAAAAATGAAAACGAAAATAACAACAAAATCTCAATGAAAATGCTTTAAATGCAACAATTGGAACTAACTGAAATCCCCAAAGTCCGACAAAAAAAAAAAGGGATGTGACAATGTTGTTTATGAATAAAGTAATGTTTTTTTTTGTTTTTTGTTTTTTTGCTGTTCGTATCCAGTGTGAATATATATGTATATATACATATACACACACACACACTATTATACAATATATATAAACATTTGTCTATCTGTATTCCCGCCCCTCAATCGATGTTTTTTCTACTCAAACTGTAAATAAAGTCCAACAACTTATTGTTATGCTGAATAAAAAGCATTATCTTTTTCTGGTTTTATCATATGTCATGTCATGTATTTCGGTTTTCTTCACATTAAGTTTTTTGTTTTTTTATTTTTTTTTAAATCGTTTTGCGGATTTTACAAGATTTCACGCATTTATTTGTTTTGTGTGTGTTTTTTGTAATTTTACAACTTTCTTTCGTTTGTTAATGTTTTAGTTTATTCATTTCGTTTCATTATATTTTTTTTGTATTTTTTTTATTTTATTTCAATTTACAACCAAATTCTCGAGTTGAAGAAATTTTAAATGCCTACGATTTTTGGTTTCTCATATAGATTCGAAAATGGTGCAGTCTGAAATGTTTCATTTTGCCAAAAAATTCTCAATATTCAGTTAGTAATTTTAAGTTTAGTTTTTTGTTTTTAACTTTCAACTTTTTGTGCTAGGATTGTTGATATTAAATACATACATATATAGTTATACATATACTATTTATATTGAAAGAATTGCCAAACAGTGTGGAACTTTTTAATACCCTTGCTGAGATGTCATTTAAAAAAAAAAATGGAAAATCCTATATATATATATAACAGATGATGAGGTGATTTTAAAATCTATCCATCTGTTCCTTTCTTTACTACTTTAACATAGATCCTTCACAAGAATGATGATTCAGTTTAAAGTTTCTATGCCAGAAATCTTTAATACAATCCAACTACTCGATATTGATGACTTTTTTTTTTATATTATTCTTGAATTAAATTTGACTATATAGACATATAGCTTCCTTAGGAATGGTAGTTCAAAGTTAACGTTCTCATTGTCTTTTAAGATGTCTCGAAGTTGTAAGTCTAGGATTTCTCATAAACATTTGAAATTCGTTAAGATTTCTTAAAAGGAAAGATCAAACTTCTTGCGAATTTCCTCTCAAGTATTCCATCAAAACTTTATAGTTTAGAGAGTTTTAGCAAGAGAGGGTATATACAATTCGTAGCGATGATTTTTACTGGTATACGCTACACAATGCTGTGGGTATTTTTGTTTCTCTATCAATATTTTAATGGAAATATCAACAATCCTGGATTATAACTTGAACATTTTTCTTGTCGTAAGTTAAATATTGATAATTGAAATGTTGATGTTAATGTATGTTTTTTTTTATGCATTTGTTTGTATTTTTAATATATTTATGTATGTATTTATGCATTTGTTGTGTCATATTGTCATGTTATTGGTTGCCTTTTTTTTGGTTGTTGATCTTTGTTTTAAGCTATTGGAAAATAGAGTTATGTATATTATATATGCTTGTGGTCTATATAGTTATGTATGTATGTATATGGTATGGTACAGAGCAGTGTGTGTGTGTGTGTATTTGTATCTGTAATTTGGCAAATATTCGGCTATATCCTGTTGTGGTTTGCTATATTTATCGATCTGTTGTCCTGGGCTTAGGATTAGTTTTATGTTGAGCTTGCTTTTTTTTATATGTATTTCACTATTTTTTTTAATATACTTTTGCAGAGAATATAATCAAATTGATCAGATGGAAGATAGTTTAATTGGCCTACATCTATTTATTTGAAAGCTTTAAGATTTTTGTTCAATCATTTATTTTTAACTGTTTCTTAAATTATAAATCGGACAACTGTATTTTTAGTAGTAGTTTTTGAGATACAAAAAGATTCTGCATTATTTTAAATTGAAATAGTTCGGGTGGTAGTAGATCCTGCAAGAGTATAAAAACTTCGGCAAGCCGAAGATATCATCCGGTTTAATGGGTGGAGATTTCACTTTTGTATAGTTATGAAAATGCTTGCTGGTTTACGACTTTGGCTTTTCCTTGAAATAAATTACCGCGCTAATATTTATGATTACGTTTTTTCTTTCATTCAGTTTTCGTATATATAATTATATATATTATACATATATATATATGCAGTATTTAAATGTATGAGATGCTTAGCTATTTACAACAGTTTCATAAACTTTAATTTAATGCAGTTTATAATTTGGTTTTTCAGATTTCTGTTCGATTTATTGTATTTCCCCATCATAATTAATTAATTCTTTAAGTCAATTCATTTAAATAACTAGCTAACAGTTGTAAAGCAAACACTTACAAACTGATGCAAAAAGTTGATGAAAACAAACAATTCAACGAAATGCTTCTCCTTAATGATTTACTACAAATACAAAGAATCGGTTCATTTACTATATATGTATATGTATGCATATATATGTATATATATATTTTCTTTTTAAGTTTTCAATATATATATATATATATATATATATTTATAGGTATATGTAATATATGTGACTGCGTTTTATACTCGGCAAGGGCAAGTTCAAGTTTTATCGTCTTTACATTAAATGCTTATCTTAGAGTCTATAACATGAATTCATTAAATATATTCATTATACTTATTCATTATATTCATTTTAATTGTGTTCATTTGTTTTTTTTTTTCATTTTTGTATTTAATATTTTTTTGTTAGCTTTATCAAGTTGAACTAAGCATAATCAGTGTGTAAATAAGTCTTATTGTTTTTTTTTTTGTTATTCTTTTTTGTTTTCAATTTATTTTTTATACAGTAGAATCTCGTAAATTGGAAACACTCTTAAATTCAAAGCATCAGAAATTAGAACCTGAGTTTATAATAATATCGGGTTATGAAAAGAATTTGTTTTTATGAAAAAAACTAAGAGCTGAACAAAACTAATTCTAATAAATAAAATAACATATATAATTTCTCTTGTTATAAAAAAACGAATATTCGGAAATTTAAACTTTTCAAAAAATAGAATGTCTCTTTGAAATAAGTGGTTTCGAATTTTCAAGCTTCTACCGTACATTGTGTTTTCGGCAAATTAATCGAAAATTTTCTTTTAATATTCATAATCTTTTCCAGTATTTTCTTTCCTGTTTTGTAAATAGTTTTTGTTTTAAAGTAATTTTATTCTTAAGAAATTTGGTTAGTATGGTTAGTGTAAGTGTATGTGTTTTTCTTTTGTGTATATTTTTGCCATTTCGAGTGGATTTTACAACAAATCTTACAATTTTACATATATATTTTTTTTGTGTCATTTTTCTGTTTTTACCCATTCAATTTGCAGAATTAAAATTTATGTGTATTTGCTTTGTATTTTTTTTGTTTTTTTAATTTTTTTTTTTTATATTTTTATATATATTTGTTTTCAATTTGCAAATATTGATTTAGAAGTATTGTGTATTTTTGTTTGTTTTAGACATTTATTTGAAATGCTTCACGTTGTAGTTTCTGATTGGCACGCATACGTGGCGACGTTTGGGTCTTTGTCTTCTCGTTGGCATCCGAAAAACGAGCTGGTGGATTTATATGGTCCTGATAGTTTGGTGGATAGTTGGATATGCTAAACGTACAGGGTTCTAATTATAAATATATAGAACGAACTGGTGGCTAATTTGTCGATTTTGCTAATTGCCACTTACCTAAAAGTAGTCTCTTCATTGTGACTTGAATAGCCACTGGAACTTCGGACATGACGCTGTTTACCGCTAGTTCCGGGTTTTCCAGCTTTACGTGCGGCAAACGGTGGCTTAGATTTCCTTGTCATGCTAGTGGGTGTTGTCTCCGATGAGGAAGATGTCTCATCTTGGGTATCTGTTAATCAATATTAGTGATGATATATTTTAATTTAATTATTATTATTTATACTTACCCCGTTGGGCGCGATATTTGGCCGAATTAAGAGCGCGTGCAGACACATCATTGTCGGACTCGGAACCGAGTGTGTCATATTCTGTAATTGGTATGTGAAGTGTTAGGATTTTCCTAACTTCGGAATCTGTTGAACCTGGATTGTCCGATTCTAAAAAGTTTAGTACGATTTCGATGGATTTTTGGTACGTTGTTTTTGTTTTTGATTTGATTTATTTTTTTTTTTTTTTTTTTGATTTAGTGAAGTTTTTTGTATTAGGTTTGAATGTGAATGTTAGAAGGAATGAGAAAGAAATGGAGATAAATTAAACACAAGAGGTATGAACGAGGCGAATGAGGCGATATAGCAATGATACAAATTTGGCTTAAATCTAACAATCTAATAAATAGAGTTAGAGGCACAATTTTGAATACAAATCGTTGATAGAAGAGTATTCAATGGTTTAATTATTATTTAAAATTTAGACAATTTTAATTTTAACATGTTGGTTGTAACAAGCGCCTTGGCTCTCTATTTTCAAAGGAATTTTCCTTTTCTATAAGATATTGTTTTAGAAAAATTATTTATCATAACTTTTCTACTCAAGAATTTGGTTTTACTAAAAATTCTATTAAATATTCCATTTAAAAAATTTAATTTTTAATTCAATATTTAGTCAGGCGAATTGAGAAATAGAAATATTGTAAAATTTATTTATTTATAATAAGCAAGTTATAAAAGTTGTAGCCATATTTTTTGACATCTTAACAAATCCTTGTTACGCCCATATGTTTGAGAAATGAGTTTTTAAATGTATTTCAATTTTAAAAACATTTCTTTTGAATTCTCAGTTTATCAACGATTTATGTTTTTAATACTTTATAGTTAGTTACCTTGACTCTCGGAATGAGGATCACGTAGTCTTCCAACTTTTCGACGCACTTTTGTATATTCCGGTTCTTTGGACTATTTAACAGAATATAAAAAAATAATTAATTATGCATTTTAGCAGTTAAACTAAACTTATTTAAATCCACTCACATGATAACTCTCTGGCTTGACATCATGATAGACAAAGGATCCACGAACTGAATGATATGGCCCACTATAAACATTGCCGCTATAGGAGCTCTCGCTGTATGTTTGCTTATTTAACTGAAATGTGGCATAAGGACAAATATCCTCAATATATTCATTGCCTTCAGCTTTGCCAAAGCTGCCAGAATCATTTGAATTAGAGCCACGTGGCGCTGAAGTTCCTGGATTACAACGTACGGCCAAATATTGTTGATCTCGATTCTGTTTATTTTGTAAATTGGCCAATGATGGTGATTCTGACATGGATGAACTAGCCAGTCTTGCCTGATTATTCAGTTCTAATGAAAAAACAAAAATATTTCGTATATTAAATAATATAAATTTTTCAATTTATATTAAACTTACTTCGTTTTCTAAGAAACAATGCAGCAGCAATTAGGGCTAATAACATAATCAAGGATAGACATATTGGTAGCAAGAGTTTAAAGTTGGCATAGAAAGGCAGATCGCTGAGATGCGATATAGGTGTAGAATGATCGTTGTTATAAAGAACTAGAAATTGGTAAATTTAATAATTAGTTTAAATTAAATTAGTTTTAATTTTTATACTATGTATGTATATATATGTATATTGTATTTACCTCCCTGTGGTGAGAGCGTTGTAAAATTGTAAACAGCTGTTGTCGATCCCGCATTATTGTGGGCAGTCACTTTAAGTTGATATTTTGTGCCAGGAACTAAATCACTAACCGTATAAATACGTTCAGTGGGTGGTATATGATTGGAGACGACATTCCATGAGGATCGGCCATAAACTCTTGATTCAATCATAAAATATAATATACCACAACCACCATCACCCCAAGAATCCAGCCAACAGGTGACACTAGTTGAATTATTTGTAATCATTTGTGAGTGTTTTGGCTGTACGGGTGGATTACCCTTGGTATAGGAATTGACAATGTCACAGGGTAGGCCAGTACCTATTTTATTATACGCCGTAATATATAATTGATACCGTGTACCACACCATAGATTGGTTAATAGATGTGATGTCGTTTTGGCATCCACTTGAAGCTCTTCCCAATCACCATTATCTCTTTTATAATTTATGACATATCCCAATATTGGACTACCACCGTGACTATTGTCTAGCCATTCTAAATGGAGACTATCCGTATAGGAATTTATTACCGTCAAATTGGGTGCCTCTGGTGGCACTTTAACCACAATATTATAAACGATCTCATCCTTGCCCCAGGTATTTTCCACACTGCATGTGTAATTACCCGCATCGCTGGCCTGACACTCCCTCATATAGAGTGTACCATTCTTGGCTATAGTCTTTCTGGCACTTGTCTCCATATTGTGGCCATCTTGACGCCAAATTGTTACTGGAGCCGGTGCACCCACCTTTCGACATGGTAGCTCTAAGTGCTCTTTCCAGGGTGTGACAATGCGTTGACTGAAGGAAACAATACGCGCTGGTACCTTATTGTTGGGTGGCACTGTAACCACTTGCGTCTTCTCTCCCTCACCCATTTTGGTGGAGGCAGTTAACCAGAATTGATAGGTCGCCGACTCTTGGGTGCGGACAGTCTCATGCATTTCCACATAGGGACCAAGAAGACGCTTATGAGTGCCCTCCTCACGACCACCCTCCAGCATGGACATATAAAAGGTGTAACCAGTCTGGTAATAAAAAAAAAAAAAAAGAAAGAAAAGAAATGTTAATAAATACAATAAGCAAAGGTGATAGAGTGGTTAAATGTTCTTATCAATTTAGACTGGATCAGCTTGAAAGACTAAATATATACTACTTGTTATTTGTTGCATTTTCTAGTAACTTATTCTATGTATTATGTTTTTATTAGTCCCTGTTCTAATCCTATTTTCTTATCCTTATTAACTTAATTCACTCTCAATTTCCTTGTGTTCAGTTACTTGGATATTTTTTAACTTATTTTTTATCCATTGAAATTTTTTTTTTTGCAATTTTTGGACACTTTTAGATTGCATTAATTGTCACCTTAATTAGTTAAGGGGCAGATAGATATAGTGATACTATCCCAATACTTACAATGTCACCATTGGGCAAGTCGGGCGGCAGCCAGGATATTATGATTTTTGTACTCGACGCGGGTATTGCCTTGATTGCTTGCGGCGCCGAGGGCACTGCATTTCACAATTGCAATGAAAAACGAACAAACGAAAATAAATATATGTATGTAAATATATATATATATATATATATATATATATATATATACGATATATAGGAGCTGTATAGTTGTATAAAGCTTTTCATGAAAATTGCAAGCGAGGCGACGACCAAAAACGGATGACGAGAGCACCAGCAGCAGCAGAAAGGGTTTGAGGTCTGTAGTCTTTTGTGGGGGGTGTTTGGTAGAGGGTGGGAGGGGATTTGGTAGCCGTGGGGGGTTTATGGGATGGTGTTGCATAGCCGCACCTCGTTTGCGTTCATTGAACCGAATGCCACTTACCATCCTCGTGGGTGCGGCAATAAAACGGTTTGGTTTTCATGCCATCGCCTACTTTGGTGTAAGCCAAAACCCAGACCGTGTAGTTGGTGTATTTGCGCAGATTCTCGATGGTGACGTATTGATTTGTTGACTTGACAACCTCCGGATCGGTTTCTGTAAGAGTGAGTTGGTGATTGGAATACATAAGAAACAAGAACAATTAGCACTGATTGGAAATATGAAGACCCACACATACAGATGGCTAATTATATTGCAAGACATGAAATAGGCAAGGAGAACGGGAAGGGGGGGTAAAGATGATGACTTATGTCATGTAGTAAGTTACCAATTATAATATTAAACTAAGTTTCCATGACTCTAAGATTCATCATCATATCAAATGAATTTAATTTTTGTTTTATTTATTTTTTTGTTCTTGATTTTAGCTTTTAACAATTTCGTCTACAGATTGATACAAAATTGTGTCAAAATTCAATTCATCATTTATTAATGGCATTTGAAAAATGTTTGACATGTTGTTTCCAATATATCAAAGTCAAAACTTTTGACTGACTATCAATTATTAAACGAAAAAATATGTATATGAATATAAAACAATCAATTTTTGTATTGTTTTTTTTTTAAACGCAGGATAATATTTGTTTTGGTTTTATGATTATTATTGATATGATAAATTGAATAGAATGGAATCTATATGAGATTTTAACATTATCAATCAAAATTTGTTTTTTCTTTTTCGTTTAATAAGAATATTTACAATTATAATGATTTCTACATATAAGCAAAATAATATTGAATTAAGAAATTTCATAAATCGACTTTTTAAAATCTGTATAAATAAATTTTTTTTGTTTTCAATGAAGTTTTTTTTTGCATTTGAAATTAAGGAATTTAGGACTTTGAATTATTAAAAAGAAAAAAGATTTTTCTTTCTAATTTTATTCAAGTTTGTTTAAATATTTAAAAATTAGTTCCACAATCAAATTAATATAATATTTATAAATTTCAAAATTTCACTTCTCTTATTTTAATTTTGAAATACAGTTTTGAAATTGAATTAATGAAACTGCGTTTTCTTTTTTTTTCTTAAATGAAAGGATGAAACTGTTGAGCAACGTAATGGGTTAATGGTATGGCATAATTGCTATACCAATGCCAGGCAATGCCGCTGAAGTAATTTGCAAGGCAAACATTTTGCAACAGAACAGGAAACAGAATCCAAGTGGGAGAATATTGATAGTGGAAAGGGTTGGTAAGGGGTTTCGGATTGATTCTTGTCTCGACGACGACGACAACGACTTACCATAAAGCTCGTCGACCGATATGTAAAACACTTTGTAGCCCTTGATTTTGCCATTTTGCCCATCGATGTCCGGCGGTGACCAGGTGATATAAATCGATGTGGAGCCCAGGACATCGCATTGCGGCGATTCTGGTGGTGATGAGGGAACTGTGCGGCCATGAAACAAGAAACAAGAAGGAAAACTTTATTAAACGGTTTTTTCTTTCTTTTTTTTTTTCGCTGGCAGGAGTAGAAACAGGAACCGTAAAAGCAAAAGCACCAGCCACAGCATCAGGTTCGGTCTCTGGTTTCGGTCTCGGTCTCGGCCCCGGTACGGGCAATTAACAAATCCAATCAATGTTGGCCCTCCATCCCACAATTCATACATCTACATATACATATAGCATATACCCCATATACATGAACATCTCCATTGCCATCATCACTGGCATCATCACCACCACCATTACCATCGCCACCACTTACCATCCTCCATTGTTTGCACGGCAATTTCCTTGCTTGGTGGTCCACTCCCTTGACTAGTATAGGCCTGAACAATCACATGGTATTGGGTATACTTGTTGAGATTGCTCAATACCGTCTCACCACCAAAATGTGAACGGACTTCAACAGTCTTGAAGCTAAAACCCTGAGTGGGATTAACCTCCTTATCTTCGGGTGTTAGCGACATTTGATATCCCACATAGTAGCCAAGTAATATACCATTCCAATGGTCACGTTCCGGTGCATCCCATGTGACTGAAATCTCTGTTGAACTTTTCGCCTCGGCACGCACTGTCAACGGTGGCCCAGATGGAACCTCTTCCAATGTTGTTACTTGGACCACTTCAGAGAATTCAGATGCTCCCAATTTATTTTCTGCCGACATTCGTATATGATAAGCTTTGGCTGGTCGCAGCTGTTGTATATTGACCACTGTTTGGGTACCAGTAATGGTAATGTGTTCCGAATTTTGCCAAATATCTATAGTATATATAAACACAGAAAATATAAAATTTAAATAAAATATTAAATTGAAAAAGGGAATTGGTATAGAAGTATATAAAAATTGCCTTTTAAATTTATACTATATTTATTTAATATTTTATTATTGTCGGTAGAACTAACTTTAAATGAAATCAAATTTGTTAAAAATTTTTACATTTAACTAAATTCAAACAAAATCTCAATTGGCGCCCAAGGTAGATAAATACTAAATGTTGGTCCACGTTGGTTAACATTGGTCTCTGGCATTTCAATTTAGTTATCCTTGTGGAAATTGAGTTGCAATGTGTATTGTATGTGTGTGTGTGTGTATGTGTGTGTGTCTGTGTGTGTGTGTGAGTAGGGGAGGGATTAAACATACCAGAAATTTGCTTGTAATAGATGTGATACTCCTCAATGGGACTATTGCCAGCAAATGGTTGACTCCAGGTTAACTGCAAACTACGCGATTGCTGTGAATTGATGCGAAGGTTCTTTGGCTGTTCGGGTACCTCCTGAACGATTAGTTGTATGGACATCTCATCCTAACGAAATATGGTCAAAGTGTATATTAGTTTTATCAACGCAGGTGGTGTGTCTGTGTATACATATACATATATATACAGTACATATGTATGTCTGTATGTTTGGGAACATTAAGACTTCATTTGCACACTGTCTGCAGTGAAAGTCACGACAGCAAAGAGCCAGTTGCAGCTGCTCCAGTGCCAGTCTTAGTCAAATTGCCATAAATTAGGGTTAACAACAGTTGCCAGCTGGGTGAAATTGTGTGTATGGGATTGTATAAGAGAGCTTGTAGATGGCAGGTGGTAAGAGGTGGTAACGTGGTAGTAGGTGGTTTATACAACTTGCAGACAGACGACGTCTGGGTAAAAGTTTGCCTCGTCAGTGAGTCAATTGGGTAAGGGGTATAGCATAAGGATATATGAATGTATGTATGTTTGTATGTGGCTAAGGCAGAACAGAGCAAAACAGTGATTCAACACAAAAATCTGTTCATTTGAAGCAAAGGCAAACGAAATAGGGATCCCAGCTCAATCCATTTAACTAATATTTTCAAAATGGGCACCGTATGAAATAGCAAAATCAAGTTACTAAGATAAATGAAATGT
Source organism: Drosophila emarginata (assembly GCA_037075365.1). Classification (NCBI taxonomy): domain Eukaryota; kingdom Metazoa; phylum Arthropoda; class Insecta; order Diptera; family Drosophilidae; genus Drosophila; species Drosophila emarginata. The sequence goes on from JBAMCD010000296.1 coordinate 8,560,371, forward strand.
ACGGTTAAAGCACATTTCAGGTATAGGAAATGAAAATCTGTTTCGATTTCAAGAAAAATTTTCTATCATTGCGTTTTCAATTAAAATTCAGTTATGAAAGTTAAATTGTTATGTAAATTTCAAATACATATTTCTTGCAATTGAAGAATGTTGAAATTTTTGAAATTCATAAAATAACTGTAATTGTAATTGTAAAGTGAAAATGATTTGCAATATTTATAATTATATAACGGTAAATAGTATTTAATATCATTTCGATAAACAAAAGCAAATTTTCATTATAGGAAAATTTTATAAACGAAAAATATGTTTTACTATTTATTTTTATAGAATCATGAATCATAAGCTTTATTTGCTTTAATATTATATATACATACATATGTACATATATTCACATTGGTTCATTTCCGCAACCCTGGCCTTATGTATATGTATGTATGTATGTGTGTATGTGTACATACTGTTAACAGAGTGCTGTGTGTCTTCTGTGGCACAATAGTGTCACTATTCGAAAACTTACCTGTCCGAATGCATTGCTTGCCTGACAGATATAAATGCCCGTATCCTGGCGATATGTATGCGAGATGCCCAATTCGGAGACCATGCCATCGTCGAGCACTTGATCTCTTATTGTATAGCTGTGTGTGTGTGTGTGTGTGTGTGTGTGTGTGTGTGTGTGTGCATGAGTCGTATGTGTGTATGAGTGTTTGATTTATATGCAAGTAAAATGCATTTAAGAGATACAACGACACATGCAAACGATGGCGAGATACGGATACAAGATACGTTGTGGAGCCAGGATACGAGAGAGGATACGTGTTTGCGCAACGTGAGCCATGCAATGCAATTTTATAACAATGTTTTCCACGTTGCATCAGTTGTTGTTGTTATTGTTATTATTGTTGTAGTTGTAGTTTTGTTGACAAAGACGAAGACGTACGAGGCCGAAACACGTAGCATTTTGTGTGTATGTGTGTGAGTGTGTGTATGCGTGTGCAAATGGCATAAATAAATAAAACGCATGTGTGTGTGTGTGTATATTTGTTGTGTCGTAAGAAAGAGAAAGAGAAAGAGAGAGGGAGAGGGAGGAAGAAAGCCGGAAATACACATACATTAAAATACTTACGATATATATACAAATATACTGAAATACAAGTGGACAAAAAATGGAACAAGAACCGGGACAAAACCTGAGATTGCTTTTACGTTTGCTCAATTACAATTAAGCTAAACATTCGAAACAATAAGTGAAATACACTATATGACAGAGAGAGTATCTATATCCAATAGTATTTTATTTGGAATATTTTTATATAAATGTTATCCAAATAGCAAACAATTTTTATATGTCTATTTTAATTACATCTATAAATCACATAGAAGAATAAAAAATTGACAATAGATATCCATTTTCCTTAAGGATTCTCATCCTCGAATCTGTTTCCACTAAAATATCTTGAAATTAACATTATGACTTGGCAAATATTGTTTTGACCATGATGTTAAAGGTTTATTTGTTTTAGTTTAACTGTTTCAACTCTTACAGATTTAAGTGAAATTTCTTACATAATTTTATCTGTTAAATTCTGCTGAATAAAAGCGAAATATTTATAATTTTTACTTTTTATATAGAGGAAGAGATTTGTGTTGAACAACATTATTTTTTATTTTTGAGATTTTTGTTTTATAGAAGTTATTAAAATGATTTTTTTTTTTTAACATTTAATAATAAATAAATTTTAAGAGTCTCTAAAAGTTATCTTAAATCAATAAAAAGAAATCTATTCATTCAAATTGATAGATTGATTAACCAGATCTAAATCTTTCTAATCATACATAAATCCTCGTTTATTATACTTTTAAGTAAATGAAGATTGATATATTTTTGTCATAAATTGTTTACTTATTGAATAGAAAGTGCATTAGACAAATAGGTAAACAAATTCAATAAATTTCACAATAAAATTTAAAATGAGTTACCAAGCTGCAAAAATTTAGATTGCAATGATTTTTATTTAGAAAGGGGGTCGGGGGGGAGTTGGTAAAAATAGTAAATAATGGACATATCAAGTGTGTTGATTGGAGTGGCACATTCAATCATTGCCTAAAGAAAATTGAGTTAAAAATTTTCCATTCTCAATTTTGTTAGTTTTTTCTTCAACATGTATTTGCACAGGTCTTTTAATTAAAATCAATTTGTAGCTTGCAATCGACTTGGAATTGATTTCAACATACCAACAACAAAAATAGACAAATGTTCAGTCAAATGGTACGAGTGACAGTGAGAAAGTAGGAATGGGGGTTAGCATGTCCAATGAACGGTGGGAAGTGTTTCTTTTTTTTCCACTTACCGTGAATCCAGTGACTCATCAAGATATTGTTGCGTTGCCTGAATTTTCCATTTAAAGTCAATGGGATTATCGCCTTGTACATTGCATTGAACATGCACCTGTTTGCCCTTTGCTACTGAGATTTGTTTCGATTTCGTTTGAAAATGGGCGGGTACTAGAGAAAGAAAAGAACAAAACAGAAACAATCAAGAAACATTGTAAAACATATCAGTTAAAGTTTCGATATATGTAGATATATATTGTATATACATAGATAGTAATTATGTACCGTTCACTTTTAGAAATATAACTTTGCTAACACCGGAACCAATATTATTTTTAGCCTCACAAAGAAAATGTCCTTGGGACTCTTTGCTGATCTTTTTAAAATAGATGGTGCCATTGGGAAAGAGTTGAACTGTGGGCTCATAAAGGAAATCCTTATATTCTCCTGGCGTTGGTCCAATTGCCTTTTTCCATGTTATAGTGGGCTTGGGATAACCAGCCGATTGGCAATGCAATAGAACATCTGTACTGGCCTGGGCACTAGAATCTTTTGGCTCCAATATCCATTTTGGTGGAACATTAACAGTTAATGGTACCGTAAAACGCTCTGTACCAGCCACATTGCTAGCAATACAAGTATAATTCCCTGAATGATCCGATGCTATATGCTCGATAACCAAACTGGCCGAATATTCATCTAAACGACGAAAAACTTCATTGCTGTAAAAAAAGAGACAAAGAGATGGAGTTATTATAAAGTAGAATCAAAAATTTAAGATATAAAGTATAAAGTTCGAAATTTTTAAATGAAATTCAATTAAAATTTCTTTGCAAATTGCAAATGGTAAACAAAATTTTCAAACTAAAAAGTTTCTAGCGCATTAATAAATGGAACGCGATTTGGATTAGGCAACAGAAATGTCCAAATCATAGAATATCTAAATTTATATTCTATATTTTGATTTAAAAATAATGATTTAAATTTTAAAACTAATAAAAAAATCAAGATTACTTATGTCAGGTTTAACTTACCCTGTGCCAATTAGTGGTTTTCCGTTGCGTTCCCATCGAAAGCTGACTGGTAAATCGCCCTCCAATATCTGACAGGAGATGGCCGCACGCATACCCTCACGCAGCATATTTGTCATGGCCTGAATGGGCATAATTTTTGGTGGCACTGTGGGCAGAGTAAAAGACACAAAAATAGATAAAAAAAAAAAAATTTAAATACAAAAAAAAAGGCCAACATACATATACAAATAACCATAAACATTGAGTGAGCATTTGGCAAATGTCGCCAGTTTGGCTTAAGTACAAAAGCCACTGAGCCTGATAATAATCAAGAATGTACAAATATATGTATAATATATATATATATATGTGGGATGTAGAGGGGCGTGGCAGTAGTTGTGGCATCAATGCAGATGCGGGAGCTTAGCAACAGCTGCCGAGTAAATTATTATAAAGAGAGACAGAGCAAAGAGATAGCAGCGGCAGCGGCAGCGGCAGGATGATGACGAGGCAGACAGAACACAAAAGTCAATGACTCCATTGTGGGTCCTCTCACGTTCACCGCCTATCCCGAACCCCTGTTCCGCTTTGCCCACATCCTCCAAGCTATCAACTTGCCGCCTTCCCCTCTATGCCCCCCTCATCGCTTGCATGTGCATTAAAAAGCGTGCTCTGGCAACTGGAAATAGTTGGTTGCTGCGGCTGTATAGTTTTTTTTTCCCTATTTTTTTTTCTATTTTTTTTTTTTGTTGTTGCCAGTTTCTAATTGGAATAGTTTCATCCACTGTGTTCCTTTCTCACTCTATATAGAGTCATTCTGTTTCACTCTTTTGGCTTTTGGGCTTGTTGAAGAACTTTCTAATTTAAATATCGGCAAAAATATTTCGCATTATTATATAAATATATGTATGTATGTATGTATGTATGTATTTTTTATATAATACATACCCAGTACTTGAATTTCCACATTGCGCCTTGAGGTCTGCTTCTGTTTATTTTGGGCCATGCACGTGTACGTGCCGGCATCCTCCAAACGCTGCAGTTGCTCGATAATTAAGGTGCCATTGTTATAGGCTCGCTGTCGTCGATTTATGGGCAATGTTTGCCCATCTTTGGGTTTAACACAGATGGAAAGACAGAGAAACAGGGTGGGAAGGGAAAGAAAGAGAGAGAATGAGGGAGAGAGCAAGGAAACAAGGTCCAATTAATTTACTTATATGTCTTAATATTGACCTTAAATGAATGTACATACATATATGAAATTATTATACGTATCGAATTTGTATTTAATGGACTCAAAATAAATTTTATTTATTTAATTTCTATCGAAATAATGTCAATAAATACTTTTTTTTTTATTTAAAAATAACGATTTAAATAAACAAAAATGTTTTAAGACCAAAATTTGTATACAACAAATTAAACTTAAATTAAATATACTGGTCAGTTTCCCCAAGAAAATTCTATGACTTGTGTTTCATAGATCATTACTATATATTGCTCGAATAATATATCTTCATATACATATCTTCGGATTCAGCTTTTTGGTTCTTTCTTTAATGTTGATGGAAGAAAACTTGTATATGAAATAATTTAAAAGCCAGTGTAAATTTATTTAATGTAGAAAGGCTTAAAAATTGTTTTTTTTTTTGGTTCACCAAATCCACCTGGCCTTCACTTTTAATATTTATGATTATTATTCTTTTTGGCAATTTTCGTTGCACAATAAACACAGATTCATGTTGACACACACACAAATGCACACAAAGATAAATGAAAAATATTAAAAAAATGCGACAACTTGAAATTTATTTCATTAAAAAGAGAAAAAAAAAGAAGTGAAATAAAGTAAAAATGATATATCATCAAATGCGAACAAACGAGATGGAAAATTATAAATATAAATATATATACATATGTACATATGTATGTATGTATGTATGTATGTGTGTGTGTGGCACGTTCATTTGATAGTTTTAATAATTTTCACTGATATGCGCAATAACAAACATGCAATTTTTAATAACAAACAACTGGCCAAAAGGCAAATAAACAGGAACACAGAATTGAATGCAAAAAAGGAAAAACAAAGACAATAAAAGAATATATGTATGTATATATATACATATATATATTTATAGAGTAGTATAATAAAAAAGTTGATATCAAATATAGTAGGTATATATGTATATTGAATTTTATATTAAAAATTTGCTTTGGCACATTGACTGCACATATTTCCCCTCTCCGATGCTTCTATATAACTGTCAGTTGTCGGTGATTCCTCCTGCTTACCTCTTTCCCAATGGATTTTATCGATGGGATAACCAGCCACAGGACATTTAACAATCAAATCAGAGCCAGAAATTCCAGTTATTTTTGGCATTTCGCGTATGTAAGGCAATCCATAGATGTTCACTTTAGCGCTATGCGAGACCCTATATAAATGGAATAGAAATAGATGTTTGGTAGTAGATGTAGAAGTAAGTATAGAAGGGCAATTGATGTGGAATGTATGGCAAAACATTCTTTTACAAGAGGCAGAGGGAAACCAGACCAACTAAACTGGATTGCGTATTAGAGATGACAATTCAATTGGTTATAAAATATTTTAACAATACAAGCAATTTAAAAAAAAAATAGAAACAATTGAAATCTTAAGGCTTAAGTAATAAAAAAAAAAATAGTATGTATGTATTTTTATTATATATGTATACATATTGTAAAGAAATATTATTGGAATCCCTAGCCGATATTTATGTACTGTTACATATGTCATCTCTAGTCATATTGCGCCTACAAAAGTTCCCTTAGCAAATTGTTTGGATTTTATGTTGCTTTTGCCTGCAAACAATGTCGAGCCATTTTCCCATTTTTTATCCATTTTTTTCGCATTGGTTGTTTTTTTTTTTTTTTTCCTCCTATGCTACAACTAAATTTATGATTTAGCATGGAAATGCTTTTTATACCTCTTCCCCTTCTCTTTCTCGCTAAGGTTAGTTACAGAGGGCAATAGAGATTCAGAGAGAGAGGAGAGTAGAGAGAGAGAGAGAGACACAGAGAGTTCATTCTAACTAAAGGGAAATGTAGTTCTGTGTGTTTGTGATTTATTTATGGAACTGCGGCTACTCACTTGCCAATTGCATTCTGGGCCGTACAGGTATATTCTCCACCATCCTCCTCCTTGACATTTGATATATTCACATGGCTGATGACGTCGTCATGAATGGTAACATATTGACCCACTAAAAAGCGTGAGTTGTCTGGTATCTAAATGGTTAAAAGGTACAAACATGATAAATACAAAAAAAAAAAAAGGAAAAATGGATAGAAAAAAAAGTGGGCCAATTAGCAAACATTTTTTGCAACAGGAAAAATCACAGTACCAGAAAGAGGTATAATGAAGTGGGTGTGTAGTGTGTGTGTAGTGTGTGTGTGTGTTTGTGTTTGTGTGTGGTGTGTGGTGTGTCGAGTGTAGAGGGAAAAATGAATGAAAAATTCATGTAAATCGAATTGATTGAAATTGCATAAAATTTGCACTAGGCCAAAGTGAGACGATGCCCCACAGACTGAATATGTCTGTAAGTGTGTGTGTGTGTGCCTGTGTATGGGTGTGGGGCTATGAGATGAAAATTGCAAATTTATGCAAATAAACGAAACAAATCCTTGAAGATGCTCCATGGTCATGAGTAAGAGCAAGACAGAGTAAAAATGGCAACAGAAATTCTTGAAACGAAAAAATTCGAGTGTAGAAAGGCAAAAGGAAAAGCAAAAGCCATGGCATGTAAAGTATGCACTAGAATTGCCAAAAACAAAAAAAAAAAATATATATATCTATATATACAGTATAAATATATATGTATATATATAGGAGAATAAAAAAATATAGAAGGAAAAATCAAGAAACAAGGACAAGCCGGACAAAAAAGCAACAAAAAAAAAAAAATTGCAAGGGATTTTCAAAGATTTATCTATGTGTAAAGATAAGCGAGTATAAAGTGAAAATTGTAACTGAAAAATATTTTGGGAATAAAGTTTTTTTGTTTAGTTTTAGCTACTCAAATATGATTAAGACAAAGAATGTCTAAGCTAGAAATTTTTACAGTTCATTTCTATTAAAATTTTTCATTGCATTTTGTGATAAACAAAATAAAAAATTGAAAAGAAATGTAAAATTTTGAAAATTTTGATTAAAATGGGATTGATTCTAGAAAAAAGAAAGCTTTCTACATAATGGTTTAAAAACTCAAATATTAAGTCAAATGGCAACAGAAATGGCAAAATTTTTCTAATCTTTTTACAAAAGTAGCAGGACTATGGTGCTATGTAGAAAGTTTCTATTATGACACCATTATGATTACATGAATAAGGGCAACTTGGTTTTACTTGATAACGGAAACGCTGCATGCATTTCCGTCTTTAAGCTAAATGCTTCATTCCACTGGCTAGTGTAAGTCTGTGTGTGTGTCTGTGAGTGTGCGAGTGTGAGTATGTTTGGTGGCTTAACTTACCGGAAATCCGTCCAAGGACCATGTAAATTGAGGCAGTGGATTTCCGGTGGCAACGCATTTCAATGATACCGTCGGTCCAGGCTGCAACGTTTGCTCCGAAAACCAATAAAGCAGTTCCGGAGAAGCATCTGAAATGCACATTCAAACAGAGAAAATGTGAGAAAGAGTTAGAGATAGAAAGAGAGAGAGAGAGAGAGCGAGAAAGGGAGAGAATTGTAACATTTTTAAGCCTTTTTGCAAGTTGCATTCATGATTATGCCTAAGCCGCTTATTGCCACTACAATAGGGAAAGCTTTTATGTATTAAAAGGGAAATTAGTTTTCCAAATTCAATCGACTTAGGCTTTGATAATTCTTAATTACACGTGTTCTCAAGAAATGTACAACAATTGTTACTAAAATCTTCTTAATTTTAAATAGCTTAAATCTTAATGCGTTTTCAAATTGTTGCATTATTTTACAATCAAAATCAGATTTACACATTTTCCACTATTGCATTTCCTTGGCATCTTCAATCATCATCTTTTTCTTGTGCCGGTTGTGGAGGGATGGTGTGGGCTAGGTTGGGGCGGAGTGCGGATGGGCTTGGTAAAAGCCGGAAAATGCATTTGACATGCCAACAAATGTTATCCAGCTGCTGAAAATTGTATCAATTTCCTTTTGCACAGCAAGGATTTTTCGGCTTTCGGTATCTTGGCCTGACATTGTCAGTTATAAGCTGCCATATTTATTTGCTCTCTGGCTCACACACATAGACATTGAGAGGCAGACACACACACACACACATAAATACAGACATACAGAGAAATTCGCACACTTTTGCAACGTTGACACAATTGCTGCCATATCCGGCCGCTTAATGGCGCTTGGCACATGCCCCAAGGGCTAGGGGTTATCGGTATATGGAGGTACACGGGGCTTGGGGTATTGGATGAAGCTTTTAACACCGAAAAGCAAAAGAGAAAAAAAAAGACGGAGAGAAAGGGAAAAAAAAATCATAGGGGGAATAAGGGGGACAGAAATCAGTGAGAGTATATACTCAACCCTCCCAACCTTCCCCTTCCCAGTGTCACAATCGCAGGCAGCCAGTGCGAAGCATGCCAATAATATATCGAAATCAATTTCCGTTTGCGCCTAAAAGCAAATCACAAAAATTGTTGCCAAAGCGACAATGCGCAAATGTGTGAGGTTTATGACGTTTATGCGTCAGAAGGAATCAGAAAAAGTTAAAGTGTTAAATGGAAATTAATTGAAATTAAAGCAGATACTTAAAAATAAGAAACTAACTAACTATTGGTATAGTATTTACTTAAGAATTTACCAGAATAACTTTAATTTAAAATTTGCATTGCTTTTAATTCTTTAAAAGTTTTCTTTGCTCTCTCTGTTGAAAAAAAAATTAAAATTCTACATTTTCTTGCAATTAACATTTTGTTCAACTTAAAATTTTTTTTTTTCTGCTTGCTAACACATAGATTAATTTATTTAAATTTACTTCTTTTTTCTATTCTTCAAGTTAGAATTTTTCTAGACAATACTTACTGAAAGTATTGAGACTGAAGTACTAATATGTTAAAAAAACTTTGTAAAGGATGTAACGCAAAAGCAAAATTAAAATGTGAGTACAAATATAATTTTCATTCAATTTAAATATATTCCTATGTTTATTAAACTTAATTGTTTTTATGTTGTCAAACTTAAATAATGCTTTTAATTCTTCTCCTTTTCATTGAATTAGAATTTTTCTAAACTGAAGTAAACATTTCAAAGGATGTCACGTGAAGGAGAGAATTCAACTGTAAGTACAAATACATAAATACAAAGCTGTTCTAATTTTTTTTTTTTAATTAATCACGAATTCAGTTGACGTATAAACCTTTAACGTATTCATGATACGATTCTCATGTTTGTATTGTCCCTGAGGCTGCTAAATGTTACAAACTGCCTCATATGTATATGTATGAATGTATGTATGTATGTGTGTGTCTGTAGCGGAAAAAGAAAGCCCACCCCTTCACCCCTCTGACCCTTGGCACTCCCCTTCCATCAGGCTATTTAGTGTCTGCGGCTAGATTTTTAGTGCTGGTAATAAAATTAAGTCGTCGTCGCTGCGTTTTATGGCCCATTGTTGTTGTTGTTGTTGTTGTTGCTACTGTGATTTGTTATCGTTCCTTGTCCTACTCAATTTTGATGCCCTCACCGTTGTTGTTGTTATTGTTGAAAAATGTTAGCAATTTGCTAAATTAGAAAATAATGAAATGCAATTATGACAAACATTTATTTGTGTGGTCTGCGGTCGCCATCATACGCAAGGACGGACAAACGGACATATTCCCCATATACATATATATATATATATATATATATGTATATATATCTTTGAAGAGGAAATTACGCTTTTGATTGAATGGGCGTGGAAGTGAGATGGGGCGTGTGTGTACTTTCTCTTTTCCTCTACTTCTCTCCGTGGTGTGTGGACATAAATGGTTATTAATGGCCATCAGTATGGCAAATTTATTACAACAAATGGATATTGGATAGTAATATTATGTTTTCTTTTTTTTTCTTTGTTTTTTCTTACCGCCCAATTGAAGTTCAGCTGTTGATTGAATTTGCTCCCATTCATTTGAGACAAAACATTGATACATGCCAGGATCCTCCTTTTGTACCTTTTTTATAATTAAACGTGGCGGATCAGTTAGAATCTATATAAATGTCACGAAAAGAGAATAAATAATGATAACCAATTAGCAATTAATATCAATCCTTCAATGATAAGCAATGTTTCATTTGTATAATTTTTTATTTATAGATAATTTATTTATTTATTGGTTATCGATTGATTTGAGTTTGTAAAACTTACCTCGACTCGATTATCCCGTAGTATGGGTTTGCCGTCATGCAACCAATTCACATCATGAACCGGATGACCCGAGACAATGCATTGGAATTGCGCATCCTTATCGACATCGACAGTCTGCACCTGTGGCTGTAGATGGGCGGTCAATGGAGCTAGCCGATGTAAATGATAAAGAAAAGAGTAAAAGAAAAATTGGACATTATTCTCAGACAGAAACACAGACTGAACACACACACAAACACACACACACTACTACTACTCACCTGTCACCGTTAGGGATACTTGAATGGTCTCCTCGCCAGCTGTATTGTTCACCCAGCACAAATATTTTCCACTATCCTCGAGACGAGCCTGTAATACAAACACACACACACACACACACATAGAAAGGCAGACAAACATAAACACAGACACACACATAAATCAATTGGCAATCAAAGGCATTTTTCCATTTCCATTTTTCCATTTTGCTTCATCGTCCACAATACGCACCTTGGTGATTTTGAGCAAACCCGCGGACACGATGGTGATGCGTTCGCTCAATTGCAATGGCAGCAGCTGCTCATTCTCCTCCTTGAACCATCTGAAAGGACACAACACAACACAGAAGGATATACACATTGAATTGTTGGCCAAACAAAGGCTGAATAAATTTCATTTCTTTTATATTTGCACAAGATTTTGGACAGTTCGATAGGCCTTGCCTTGCATTTTTCTCTTCTTTAACTTGTACATATACCGCCAGCGTCGTCACCGCCTCCCCATCCCCTTATATGCCTATTGTTGTTGTTTTAAACAAATTGAAATGACGACGATTGAATTATCAATAATTTCGAATTCGTTTCATTCAATTTCTTTCCTTTGATTGTTGATTGTTGAGGTTGAGGCGAAAAATATTTTCAATAGCACTTAAATGTGGGCAGACGGAAAAATGCGGGAATGTGAATGCAATTGGCAGCCATGGGCGTGGCAGAATTGGTAATGGGGAGAACCGAGGGGTAAGTTTGATTGAGTTGCATATGCATGACATTACCTATAAAGTATTTATGATGAAATTGTGCAAAAATGGGACATGATGAATCCACAATGAAGTTTAAAAATGTTGAATGATTGAAATGGTCTCTCGACAATACAAAATATCTCAACAGTAAAAAGAAGATAAAAAGTTTATAAACTTTATATTCTAAAGAAGTTTAAATTTACCAATGACTTAGTTTTAATGAATTATTTAGTTATGCTTTTTTTGTTAGACAGATGGAATTTTTTTTAAAAAAAAAGCCTTTTAAATATTTTATATTAACTGCACGAAAAAAAAATATAGTAATTTCGATATAGAGGTTCCCGTTACTGAATCTATCAGATATTGTTCTCAAGTTTTTAAATTATATTTTGCTTAAACGTTTTTTGATTTGATTAATATGATTTAACTTTGAATTGGTTGTTTCTTACTAGAGGCATCTTTATCAGCTTTTCACAACGTATGCAATATTTATTATTAAATCAAGATTTTAATTCGGGAGGGGGGAAAAGAAATATAAATTGGGTGTATCAACAAAGAGCAGCGCATTTTTTATGCCGCCCCAAGCCTGATGTCATAATCTGTTTGATGGCTGGTCACCCACTCTTTTGCTTAAACAGAGCTGGGCACCCAGCGCAATTTCCTTTCCTGGTTGCTTTTTATTTTCATTTATTACTTGTTTTTTTTTTTTTTTTTTTTTTTGTATATTTCTTCATCTGACTTTTGTAAATAAAGTTATTGATTTTAATTTGGCTTTAATTGCACTTGAGTGCATTTCCCGTCTTATGCTGATGGCATGGCATTTCTTAATTAAAATCAGTGAAAATACCAGGCATAGCACGAGCGAGCACAAGGACAGACAAATGGTTGTGTGTGTATGTGTGCGAAGGCACTCCAAAAATTTGCATATGAAGTGTCTGTTGTTGAAATCGGAATATGTTCAGTCATTATCAACAACTGCATCAATGTTATGTGGTTTCTGTTGGTGGTAGTGGTGGTGGTGGTGGTGGAACAAAAGAAACGATGCCAACGAGTTTCACTGATGTAGTCAGTTGGCCCACGCCCGAAACTATGCAATAATAAAAAACGATTTCAAATATTTCTATGCCCAAGAGTATAAACAAAACACAACTGCCAACTATTTTCACATTTATGAGCAGCAGCAGCAGCAACCAAGACCTGCTGCAGGTCGCAAACAATGCAACCGAAAACAAAACTCGTCGTCGCCGTTTCTACCTCTGTAACCAGCCCTTCCGACCATCTCCTTTTCTTCGTTCAAATTTCTGTTGCCGTCCTATGCATATTTCTTCCTGCCTTCATCTTTGGTGGAAGCTTGGCACTGCGGGAGACATCAAATAAAAGGCAGCCGCGATGTGGCATATCCTGGGCACAATTTTTTTTTTATGCATGCAACGCCAACGATGTAGCAAGGACGAAGAACTAAAGTACAAAACACATCCCTGAACTGTGTGGGCCATATTACATATATGGCATCCTTTTGGGTCATCCTGGCATCAAGGACAATCTTGCCTCACATCGGACCATAAAAAGCAATGCATGTTTTAGTACTCGAAAATCGCCATGATGAGCCAAGAGCCCAAGTGGCCAAAGGACATTCCATATAACATACATACATAACATTTGTCTCCTCTTCACTTATACACTCCTTATCCGCCTCCCAATATCGGAGTGAAAGACAGCAAGAGACCGAGTAGAGTAGTAAAAACTTGATCGGCAATTTGCCATTTTTGGCCATAAACGTTTCGCAACATTTGATTGATTTGTGCTTGACATGAAAGAGACTCTGCGTATGGAGGCGAGCTTACACCAACAATTTAGAGAGGAAGGAGGGAGTAAAACAAAAAAAAAAAATTTCAAGATAAGACAAATGTCTCGGCAAGTGCCCCAATAAACAACATTGATATACGTATATGCTAGCATCTGTTAACTTTCTTCCACCAAGTTCTCCTCCATCACTCTCCTCCTAACACTTAAAGTCAAAGCCAGGAGAAGCATAAATTTTCAACTGATGTCAAATTGTCAAAAAAAGAAAAGAAACCGAAAAAAAAACATTACCATTTTGTGAGCGCTCTGAGTATGAGGGAATTAAAGTGATAAAGATGTGTGAGGATGAGGCCATGAAAAATGGTCAAAGTTATGCTTTCAACTTTAAAAAAACAAAAAGTTTTTTTTTATAAAAAATGGATAAAAAGTACTCTAAATGATGGAAAAAAAATATATATATGCCCCTTGAGATAGATATATAAAATATTGCAAAATACATAAAGATAATTGTTATACCATCAATTTACTAACAAATATCTTCAAATTAATTAACTAAGTGATATTTAAACAGTTTTTGAGGTTGCCTTTAGGTATATAAATATTTGGTATATATAAGTATATATGTATTTGGTCAATTTATTACATTTCTTTTTAGATGTAGTTTTGTCAATTTTTAATATGTTTTGACAAGACTTAACCTTGGAAAATGTAAATATTATTCCTAACCAAATCGGCTCAAATTTGACCAAGCTATGACCGCTGGCATGTTCCATGAGACATGAATTGCCTAGGGAGGTACTATAAATCTCACCGTAAACTCATATTTTACAGTTTCCAGTCCCATGTATATACATATACATATATGTATAGATATATCCTGTAGGGGCATTACCATGCTATGCGATGCGTTGTCCCACATTTTGACAATTTGCCTGACATTTTTATTATGATTTTTCCATCATGGGTATTTCTCTCTCGCGCTCTAAATTTTTTTTCTTTCATTTTTTTTCTTCTTTCTGGTGTCTTCCTTTTTTTTTTTGTTTTTATTCATTTTTATTTCATTTTTTTTTTTGGCCAAAAGCGCTAAATATTTCACATTGTCATAAAGTGTGCGCCAACTGTGGCTGGCTGTCGCATATACCTGTGCCTGTCTGCCACGCCCACCCACTGCCCTACAGCCGCCCCCAAAAAACCAACTGTATCCTGTGACATGGCCACGTGTTTAAAGTTGTCCTGCGCCCTCTTGTGTTGTTTCTGTTTGATTTTTTTTCTGTTGTTTTTTTTTTTTTTTGTTATGTTCAGTTGTTGTTGTTGGCGTTTTACTCACCGATATGTTGGCACCGGATGTCCTTGAGCTATGCACGGCAACGTTGTTTGGCCATTAAGGACAACATGCCGCATCGAATGCTTCTCCACGTTGATGCGCGGCTGTACCATGCCCTTGGGCTCTGTTACAATAATGCGGCCAGGATATGTGGAAATTTGTATTTCAGCTGTGTGCGGGTAAATGGAAGAGAGGGAAGAGTGTAGGTTTAAAGAAAAAACAAAACGCATATACATACAAATATATATAAAAATGAGGAAAATATGTGAAAAAAATTACTCAAGTTATGGCAGCTGACAGTAGCCGTAACACACACAGTACTCCATTTTCCCCCTTCACCCAGCCATTCTCCCCAGGCATTTACTTAGATTTAAAGCGTACCGCATTCCGGTTAAAAAATAAAAAATAAAAAAAAATTCATGGAACACACAGAGAGAAAGAGAGACACAGTAATTATATGACATCAGTTGGCCGCATATTCTGTGTGTGTGTGTGTGCATGAATTTTTTTTATTTTTTAATTAATTAAAAGTAAATGAAAGCAATCAAGTTGATTACCTTGGACCACCTGACCAGGCTCTCTCAACCATTCATTATGCTGGGCGCGGCAACGCCCTAGTCCTTTTGTCTGTGGACATAACACACTACTACTACTAAATCATGTTGGCCGCAACCCAACATTTCGCGGCCAACAAATCCCAGACGAAGGATTTTATTAGGCCACTCGGCCGAATCAAATTGGTTGGTTTGAGAGAGCCTTACTTATTATTTCATACTTTCATTTACAGTGGTACAAAAAAAAAAAATGCAACTTGCATGATTACAAAACAAAACTCTTATTTAAACAGTTATCTAACTATATAATCATTTGATATTACCCAGATTTTGTGTTGTAAAAACGTTTTTATACTCTTGCAAAAATGGGTATATTCATTTTGGGCATAGAAAGAGGATAGACTTTTTTCTAACTATATAAAGTATATATATTCTATATACGACTAAATAAAGAATATATATATTCTTGGTCATCACAATAAACAGAGTTGATGTAGCCATGTCCGTCTGTCTTGTCTATTCTATGTCTCGGAATCAAATCAATCGGATGAAATGACACTAAATTTAGTTTTCAATAGTTTTATAGAATTTATTATTTGTAAGTTTTGATATATATAGAAATATCTCTCTCAAGTTTTAATAGAATCGGTCGTCTGTATGCTGCCATAGCAACAATTGGACCCAAAAAAAAAAAACAGTTTTAGAATGAAAAATGTTTTTTTTCTCAAGCCACGAACATTAAATTTAGATTCGACAAGTTTTATATACTTTGTAATGATTTTGCTATATTATATAAAAATCGAATAGACAGTTTGCAAGGGTATACAAACATTGGCATAGCCGAAGTTAGTCCGTCCTATTATTTTTTTTCTTTTTTTTACTTTTGTTGGATAAGTTGGAAATTTCAGTTAATTATAGTTAGTTCGTTATCGTCAGTTGATGCTGTAATTAAATTTTCTACACTAAACATCATAATTATTTACAAAAAAGATCTTCATTATCTAACAGAGAGCACGAGAGAGAGAGAGAGAGAGAGAGACAGAGAGAGATAGTGATGGGAGGGGGGAAAGGAAGGGGTCAAAGAGGATATGAATGGCATGGTCTCATTATTGTTAGCCATTCGTTCATTGTGTCGCTATAGAGTTATTGTGCAAACTAAATGGATTTTTGGTTTAAATTGTAATTATGTACGGAGATGTCATGCCCATCTCATCCCTCCCCCCTCTCAACATACTGGCCATGGCCGCAACGAACAAAACTGTTGCCTAGTTTTGTGCGTCAGGTATGCGCTTAATGGAAAATGGCATGCATTTTAGCATGTCTCTCCCTTTCGCTCTCTCTCTCTATCCTTTTTGCTCTTTCAATTTGTATGTGTGTGTGTGTGTGTGTATGTATGCTAAATGAATTAGTTATGACCACTATCCGTAACGTAACCATCCTCACTTTTCCCCGACTCCTCTCTGAGCTCTTATAACACTTTTAATGAGTGCAATGTAAGCTGTTTTCAAAGGATGAAAGGAGTGATGGGACGCGGTGTGATATAGAAAGGGAAAGCCAAGAGTTGAAATTGTTTCATTGTTCCATTCTCTAGAATTTCATAAAATTAATATTTGTCTGTATGTCTGTATGTATATAGTATTGTAAGCCATATAAGCATGTGTATGATTGTGTGGAAAATGAATCTACATATGTATGTATGTATATATGTAGATGGCATACGAAAAGCTTGAAAGCAACTTGCGGCTTTTGTGGCTTCAATTTCAATTTGATTAATTAAATGCGTATAACAAAAGCTATATACCAAAAATGAAAAATCAAAGAAACAAAAAAAATTTGCCAAAAATCCGAAGCAAAAATTGGAGAATGGGGAAACCGCAGGAGTTCGATCTACATACATATATGTATGTCTGCTATATGTAACTGTAAATTTAACTTTTTCAAGTTGTGAACTGTAAATAAACTGAACAAACAACACACTAGCACACAAAAGAATACGAATAGAAGAAGAAAAACAGCTGCAAAACTGAATTGGTAAGAAAAGAAACGAAACGAAACGAAAGAAAATGAAATGAAAAAAAAATATAAAGGGAGAAAAACTTTTATCGCATTGATTGATGATGTGAAATATGCGCACAAAGGCTAATAGAAATTCAGCTTAAGCGCATTTTCACACACAATAAACTTCAAATAAGCAAAAAGAATTCACATATTGACTTGATTCTTTCTCTCTTTCACTTATTTTCTTTCTCTATTTTGTATGTGTGTCTGTGTGTGTGTGTGTGGATATATTCTTGGGCTTTGCCTTCGTCTTGATGCTTTGGGCGCATTGCCCTTTTTCGTCCTGGCGATTGAATGTCACGCATCATAAATTATGCACAAAAAACGACAAGTTGACTTTTGGTCAGCAAAGGAAAAATAACTATTATAAGGGATTTAACAATTCAGCTAAAGGCGAATCCCATATATATGTATATATATGTATATATACATATGTGTGTGAGTGTGTGTAAGTGTATGTGAGCAAATAATAAATGCTGAGTAAATAATTACATACTTCTTTTGTATACCCTATAAAGATACGATTAAAGTAGCTTTTATAGACCCTTACGATATATATATATACATATATACATACATTATTTTTGAAGCACCTAAAAGTTAAGTTCATTTTAAATAAGAAAACAAATAATATCATATCTGTATCAATTTACCTAGATTTTGCATATATATATAATTCCTGTTCTCTAAATAAATCTAGTAATATTTTTATATACATACATATGTTGTAGGGCATTTCTAAACCAAAACCTTTCAATAAAAAGGAAACTCTATATTATGCTACATTTGCATTTTATGGCGAGTGAAAATTGTCAATGAACAATTCATTTATTTAATGCTCAAATTTAGAAAATTTGCCTTTAAAAAAAACTTGATGTTTATATGCTATTATTTTCTTTAACAATTGAATTTGGATGGTCCTTTTAGTTGTTTAATAACAAATTAGGCGGACAGAATTTGAAATTAAACCTATTATAAACCCATTATAAATGAGTTTCAATATCTTATATATTGATCTATGTAATTCACCATAGACCTGGTCTTCAGCTCTCTTCAAGCTTTAATTGCCATTCAAGCCACAAAATACCGTCCATTGCTAATTTATTCAACTTAATTATAGGTATCTTCCCGCATGAAAATCTACCCAAAGTCCTTCACTTTAATCATCTCCACATGCAACTCCATCTACTTCTCATATATATATGTATATATATATACATATATATATATCTGTATATATATATAGTGGTGGTCCTTTTACCCTCTCATCTTTATACTCAACGTTGGCGTTGCCAATTCATGCATCGTCCAGTTGGACGATTAAGCTGAAAATGCGATTATCACGTACTTGTCAGTCTATTTAGAGTGCGGCATGTGTAGCTTTTGTACGCATCATTGGGCCCCG
Source organism: Drosophila emarginata (assembly GCA_037075365.1). Classification (NCBI taxonomy): domain Eukaryota; kingdom Metazoa; phylum Arthropoda; class Insecta; order Diptera; family Drosophilidae; genus Drosophila; species Drosophila emarginata. The sequence continues at coordinate 8,579,232 of JBAMCD010000296.1, forward strand.
CATTATTTATGTACAATTCGCCATTCGATAGCACCGTGTATTTGCCGCCAATGTCTGTGTTTGGATACAGATGCATACCGGTGTCCTGCACCCAAGCGGTGACCATTACAAATTCCGACATGTAGCTGGGCACCTGCAAACAGTCGATGGAAGCAACTATAAGTACGTAAATTTGATTAACAACTTTTCTCCTCTTTCGCTTTTTTTTTCTCTCCTCCTTCTCTCTGATTTTTTTCCACAAATGAGATTTGAGTGTGAAAGTGTGTTAAGTGAATTTTTGGTAAAGTAAAAAAACAAGGGATGGGCAATGGTTAGAACATTTTTTGTTCCGCCCTTAGGTAAGCATAACTTTGTAACCTTTTTTGACAAGTCAGTTGATGGATGTGGAATTTATTACACTGAGAGAACTAAATTGAAATAGTGACAAAAATCTACAAAAATATTTTACATAAAAATATTATGTAAAAAATGTATTTATTATAGATTAACTTCTTTTTGTTTTTTTTTTTTTTTAGAAATATGTAATCAAATGTTGAGAAAATACTGAATAAAATTTAATGAATTTTATTTTTTTTTAGTGTAGTAGTAGTAGTATTTAGGAGGTAGCTTACCTGACATTTTAGCACTGCCGTGTTGCCTGTCATCACGTATTCGTCGTGAACCTGCACCGTATACTTTTGGTTGACAACTGTAACGAATTAAAAAGCATATTTTATGCAAATTGTTTTTTATTTTTTTCCATAAAAAAACAAGCCAACAAAAGAGAGTACGAGAAAATGAAATATTAGAAGGAAAAAAACAAAAAAAAAACACACACACACAGGGAAACAATTATGTTTTTCTCTCCTTTTCCTTTTATTAGCCATCTTCTTTTTTTTGTTTTTGTTTTTTATGTAGCTGTTGTTAATTTTTAATGTTTAAGGATCACACATAAAAAAAGGGCTAAGCACGACTTTTACTTTTTGTTGTGTGACAGCCAAAATATGTGTGGAACATTAAATAAAAAGCTAGAACCAGAGACTAGGAGACTAAGAGATGCCTGTCAACCTACCAAGCACACACACACACACCGACACAGCACAGCACACACCAACACTCAACATACAGACACCGACATTGTCCAACATATTGTGACACTTTACAAAAGTGTTGTCGTTTGTCAGACGATGACAGCAGGACAGGGCAGGACAAGGTCGTAAGGGAGGGGAGTGAATGTGGCAGTAAAGACTGTTAAAAAATTGGATTTGGCAATTTGAGTTAAAGATTTTTATTCACAATAACCAACCCCTTCCACCCCACAAACACTCGCCTTTTAGGGACAAAAATTAAGAATGACAAGGACTATAACAAATGACAGCGGCACAGTGGTGTGAAATTTAAATACAAAATTTCACATAGGTATATAATTAATAAAACAAAAAAAACAATCTAAACAGATCATGTTGCCTTTTTGTTGTCGAATTTGTTAGTTCATTTATTTATTTGTGACTTTTGACCAATTTTAATCGTTTGGTTCTGTTAAATATATTTTTAAATTTTTATGCCGTAGCACTCAAATTTTTTAGTTTCCTACATTCTAAGCATTATTAATTTTGGTATATATAAATTTTCAACAACTTTGATTTCTTATAGAATATTTATAGTATTCAACCTTTTTGTTTCTTCGGTCTAAAAAAAGTTGGCTTTTTTTAAAACACGTTTACCACTGTATTCCAGTTTTAATTACTTTCACACTTTTTCCCTTTCTTTTTATATTTTTGGAAATAATTAATTCAGACAGAGCCAATTTTCTTGACAACGAAGTATACAACAGAAAGTTGTGTCTTTGAAATTAATTCATTGTATGGATAACTTTATTAAATAGAAATTCATTTTAGGGAATTTCGATTATAGCCAGTGCTATAGTAACCCATGTTATTTATATCTTAACAAATTTTTATATCAATATTAAATAAATTAAAAATGATATTTAAATGATGCTCTAAATGGTTTAGAAGTGTTAAAGGCTTAAAAAATGTAACCAATATTTTATATGGTCAACTAAAACAGTTTTATTTTGAAACTAAATATATTTAATATAGGACTAAATTTCACAACAGGCAGATATCGGAAAAGATCTTAAGAAATACAACAGTCGAGTATCTGTCCTTTGTATAGAAAAATTTCGTTTAGGCGTAGGATAAGAAAAATCGGTGTGTTTCCTGTTATCACTCTATAAATAAATATATATATACATACATATCAGTTGATTTCTGTATATCTAAATGTGCGTTCTATAGCAATAGTCACGAATATATGTATGTATATATTTATAAGTTTTTTTTTTGTTGGCCGATTTGTTGCAATGAAACAGTGAAATTCAGCTCACGCTTTTTACCATGTTTTCTTTCTTGTTACTTGTTTTCTTTTTTTCGGTGGTTCTGGCCATTTGTTTGCCAACTTTAATATGCTAAAATTGGATAAAGTTTAATTTGAAAAGTTGTTGCTATTGTTTGTTTGCTGTTGTTGTTGTTGACTGAACAAAAAAGAAAAACTGAAAAACTTTGTGACAACATTTTATTATAATTCCTATGGTCTGGGTCTGAGTTCTACAAAACCCATTGCACCACTTCTCCAACTCTCTCTCTCTTTCTCTCTCGTTCTTTCTATCTCTTTTTCTTCTTTCTCATCTCTCCAATTCGTTGTGTAGTTTAGTGCAATTTTGTTTTTGTATCTTCATTATTTGTATTGCCCGTACCCGAGTCGGGGCCCAGCTCTATATAATTTTTTGTTGTTGTTGTAAAAAGAGTTTTCTTTTTTTTATTTTTTGGTTCTTTCTATTTTTAGTCATTGCTAGTTTTTTTTTTCGTTTTTCATGTTGCATTTTGCATGGAAATTTTCCCAAAAAAAAAAAAAGAAAAGAAAACTGAAGGACATGCGAAGGGAAGTGAAGGGCAGATACGTGCGCGAAAGGAGACTTGAGAGGGGATTGGTGGGGGGTGGTAGTGACAACAATGTTGCATAGCAAAAGGACAGACAGGAACAGGACAGCTGGGCAGGAAAGTAAGTATGAAAGCTAAGTTTATAGTCGTGGCACACAAAGTACATAAGTGGAGAATAGGAGATGTTGGCGGAGGATCACGAAGAGATGGAAAAGACATTCGTTGCACTCGAATTTTATGCGGAAATTCATTTCCGTTTTGTTTTTGTGTATCTCTGTCTGTCTCTGTCTCTCTCTCGTTCTCTGTGTGTGTGCCAAACTTTTCTTTTTTTTTCTGTAGTAGCAGAGAAATTTATGTTTATGATGTGCGTGCCGGAAAGATGCTTTTGGTCTTTCGCTGATTTGCAGTTATTGTGCCGACTTTTTTTTATATTTTTAATGTTTTTTTTTCTCTTTTTTTTTGTGGGGGAGCAGAGCGACTATTAAATTATCATTTTGTGTGGATCTGATTGCCATGAGGGATGGATAGCTAGCTGTTTGGTTAGTTAGTTGGTTGGTTGCTTGGTTTGCAGTGGTTTGCTACCAGAAATGAAGCAAACTCATTGCCATTCAGTTGGCAGCATGAGAAAGTGGATTGTGGTTGCATGAGCACAGGATGTGGCATTCCATTTTCTAATTTAAATAGTTTTAATCAAAATTAAATAACTAACGCTTCCCTAAGCATTACATAGATTACTTAAAAATCGTTACTATACTATTAGTATTATAATTAAATTTCACTAGATTGTTAAATACAACTATTAATTGTTTATTTAGGTCCTTTGAGTTATTTGGTTTTCTTTTTGTTATCAAATATAATTTATTTTCTGTATTAAACGCTTTTTTTTATTTGAAGAATTTATTAGATCATTATTCTTATTAGACTAAGATATTTGTAGTTTCTAGTTTAAGATAAAATAAATAGTTGTCTTTTGATGAAGATTTTCTTTTTTTGGAATTTTTACTGCTTTTTTAAATCAACATATTTAATGTTAATTGTGCTTGCAGTGCAATTATTGACTAAAGTATATTCTTTAAAATTAATTGGAATTTAAATTGCTTTGTTTTATACATTTTACGGCCAGTTGCATTTTATTTAGAATTTCTTAGAAAGAGAAGCCAGTTGTTAATTTTAATTGGAGTGAAATTTTAGTTTAATATGAGTTTATATTGATTGACGGTTAGAATTTTTGAACTATTTATGCTGATATTTGAGCTGGTTACTATCAGTTCACTTTAAACTTTTCAAATGGGTTAATTGCAAAAGGTACTCGGAAGTAAAAGTTTTTCAAAATGCGAAATCTAAGCCGGGAAACTCTTTCTCTTTCTCTCTCTCTCTCTCCTCTCTCCTCTCCCTCTCTTGCTCTCTAACTTATGCATAAAACTTTTGCATCTCATTGTTTTATATATGTATACATACATACATATGTACATATGTATATATTCTTTAGGGTATATACAAAGTAGTATGTACATGTACTTGGGGGCATATAGATACATGCATATACATACATACATAGGTAGGCTATGTTATTAAGTATCTGGAACAATGTGGAGCTCAACTAATTAGAAACAAATTACGCAGGTTTCATACACAAGCATCAGCCAGCGGCTGTTAAAGAAACTTTGTGGCTCAATCAGAAAACTTTGTGCACTTGCAAGGATGTGCCAAGGACTCCCCTATGCATGTATGTATGGTCTGTCTGTGTGTAGAAGAGAGTGTGTATTTGTTTGATGAAATGCAAAAGTGCACACAGACTGGCACAAAGTCAGCGTTGAAAAGTCGTGGCCATGTGATGGCAATGGCAACTTTGTGACTCCCATCCAACATTCATCACTGTCAGCATGTCCTTTAGCCTGACAAAAGCAGAATACCAGCAATTGTGTTTAGAGTTAAGACAATATACAGACCACAAATACATATACATATATATATTTATATATATACATACATATATACACCATAAATGAATAAATTTGTCAAGAGTTTTTGTGTTGGCAAGTTTTGTGCTAATTACGCGCATTTAAACAAAAGCGGCAAACATTTTCAGCTTCTGCATCTTATGTCCTTGGCAATTAAATAATGTGGCCATTGACCAAAATCGAGTGGAGATTTCTATTTGCCTTTTTGTTACCAACTTTTGCAAATTAGGCAAAACGTTTTGCGCCAAATCTACGCGCTGTCAAATTGTTCAAGCGTAAAGCGAAGGGCGAACAAAAAGCAAAGAAGACAAAACCAAAGAAAACAAACAGGAAAAAAAAACAATTTTCTGGCTACCATAAAAACGATAGCAGAAAACAAACACACACACACACACACACACACACAGAGAGAGACAAACAGACAGAGAGGTAGAGAGAAGACCGCAAATAAAATAAGCCAGCGGACTTGGCGTATACGTAACGTAACAGTTAGACCGCTGAAAAATGGCCGGCGGACGTTGAAACTTTACATGAAAATCTACGCAAGTCTGTCTCTCTCTCTCTCCCTTTACCTCTTCCTTTCTCTCTCTTTCAGTATGTGTTTGTCTTTATGTGCGTGTGTGTGTCTATGTGTGTGTGTGTGTGTATGAGTATGTATGCCTACTCGTGGAGGCGGACTCTATCTTAGATCTTTGTGGTTGCGACTTTGTGCTATTTGTTTTGCTTTGAACTGACTTCTCTCCATTGCTCTCTTCCGCCCTCCTCCTTGTGTTAATTAAACGCTCCGAAAAAGTCAAGTGGACCCTTTGAGGATTAGCTAGTCAGCCTTTGGTCTCTCGACAAAACCCATTTATATGGAGCATATCTTTTATGGCCATTGCTAATTGTTGTTCTTTTACTCTTTTCTATCTGTTTCATTCGCTCTTGCGGTTTGTGTTTTATTCTGTTTTTGTTTTTTTGGGTTAAAGTTGAAACAGCAACTCAATGAGCCGCAAAATCTATGCGACATGTGATGGCAATCAAAATGATTGCCCAAATGCTACAGATAAGGACAGCAAAGAGGTCCATGGATGGCAGTTCATTAATGCAGTTTAATGAAGGATGAGCAAGTTTTTTTGCGAGAAAACCATTAACCGGAAATTGAATCATATAATAACGAAGAACTTTTAATACACTTACAATTGAAGAATATTAGGAAATAAGTTGAAATATAAATACATATATACATATATGATAAAGGAATTAGTTACTATATTTTTCATATGAGTATCTTATTTACCATAATTTTATCTATAAAAGAATATTACTCATACGACATGTGTGCAGACAAATGTATATGATGTTGGTATGAAATTACAGGAATTAGTATTATTTTAAATATTATATAAGACAGTTTCTTTTTTGCTTTATATGGAATTTGAGATTTTATAGGAACAGCTAACCGAATAATAAATTTCACACAGTTTTTCACAAACATTTTGTTTAAGATAAAAGAATTTAATTAAAAAGCAACTCTCACATTGCTCAACCAAATTAATAAATTAAATGAAATTTCTTGCCTAGAGTAGAGCAAATGGACACAAACTTGCACAAACACACTAGTCGTATGAGTAATATTTTTTTTTATTATTTTAAAAAACTAAAATATATTGCTAGAATTCAATATTTTCAATATGGTATGGCAAATTTAATTGAAATGATGAATGATTTGAAGAGATTTATTCGCTCAATGATTTTTGGAGTTAATGGTTGAGTTGGCCGCGACACAACTTTGGCTTCAAATTCATGCTACTTCTTGTTAATGAGACTCTACTCTAACCAACAGAAAAACACATCCAGTGGAAGTCAATTCGCACTGTGAGGCGCCAAATTAGCGCACAGCAGCATTTGCTAGGCGCCGCTTGCCTCGGTCCTCTATATAACCGCCCCGAAAAACATTTGCCACTAGCGATAGTAATTAAAACTTGCGTTGCCTGCCTTTTTGGACTGGCTATCCGACCAAACGCGAAAAACTTTCCAATTAGGCCAAAGTTTTCGACAACAACAAGGCAACTCCCAACGTCAGCACAAATCAACTTGCCGGCTATAAATTCGGCTACCACTTAATTTTTTTTCTCCCCCCCCCCCCCTTTCCTGGTATTTTTTTGTTTTTGTAAATTAATTGAAATTTATTTGAACTTACCACCACGTACATGAACCTCTCGACTGAGCACAGTGCCAACCAGATTTCGTAATTTACATCTGAAAGATTGAAGCATAAAGAAATCAGTCTCAAGAAAATATAAAAGTATATAAAAAACATTATATATATAAATATATAGATGTGATATATATATATATTTATACCTGTAGACAGTTGCATGAACTTCATGGCGATATTTCTCAGCTGTAAAAGGATAAAACATCATACTGCCATTGGATAGTTGAAAGACCATGTCCTGTTGCGGTGGTATGGGTGTCCATTCCACCTGAAAATTATAAGAAGGAAGGAATATGATAAATTATTACGGTCATGCATAATTCAAACAAAAGCAAAGGACAAGACAAACTGTGAAGGCAAATTTCTTATATAGTATGTTACCTCCGGTGGGGGACTGCCATGGCCAGAGCATTCTATAAGTCCACCCGAATTGTTGGAGAACTCTACACGATGCGGGGGCTCATGAAGAAATATCGGTCCCTGTAGATCCAGTCCATTTACAATGTGGCTTGTTTCAACTGCAAGAGAAGGAGATAGAGCGAATGGAGAATGTCAGAGAATGAGTGAGAGAAAAAACAACAAAAAAAGAACGAAAAAATTAAGGGAAAATGTGTAAAAGAAAGTTGCAAATTTTCAGTTAAATTTAAATTTTTAATTAAATGTGGCGCGCCACCAGGCGTGATGTTTGAGGGAGACAGCGATTGCAAGAGAGGCGAGAGTGGGAAAGAGAGAATGGCCAAAGTTAATTTCAATTTCTGTTAGGCCAAAAAAAAAAAAAAAAAACACACACAAAAAATAAACTTTTCGACCAAATTAAGTGGCTGGTAGAGGCTGGGCTTGGCAATGGCGTCGATGGTGTTGTCGATGTTGCTGCCACTGTCGACGTTAGCATAGCCAGCGGGTTTTTTTTTTGTTTTTTGTTTTTTTTTTTGGCTTTGACTCTGGCTTGGCCTAAATTTTAATGAGGCGTCACTGCCGTCCCCACAACAAAGGCAATGGCCACAACACACCAACAACAGAGACAATTGCTTTTTACCTGCTGGCTACCATTGTTGTGGTTGTGTGGCCACAAAAACCTGTCTCTAATTGCTTCTCCTCAAATATTCTCTCCAAGTATTGCATAATTTTAGGTCCGCTTTCAAATTGCTTTTGATGCGGCTTTTTATGTCTTATTTATTATTAACAAAAAACAAAGCCAGACAGACACAAACACACTCAGTAAAAGTGGAAAAGATATAGATACAAAGAGCGAAAGAGAAAGACAGTTGGTATAATGAAGGTGTAACTTTTTGGAGCCCAAAAGTTTGAGCCTTTTTGCATTTGCGGTTGGTATGAATGAAATAACATTTTTAGAGCATTGTTGCCTTTCATTTTGTTATGTCAGCCAGTGTGACCTGATGTTATTTTTTTTTATTTATATCAGTAATTTCTATCTATTGGCATAAATAATTTAATCATTTCTAACCAAATTTATTCATTTATAAGAAATTTTAACAATATTGTTTGTCATCTGAAAGGTTCTTAGGTTTCTTTAATACTTCAATAGCAAGCAAAATTATCTTAAACCATTTTCATTTGTTGGTTTATTATTATTACAAAAGGAATTGTGTAAACGAAAAACTTGATAATTGTTCAAAAGTAATCTGAAAGGTTGATTGACTTCTAAAAAGGAACCTGCATCTCTAAAGATGTAGTGTAATAAGAGAATCATTTGAAGGACCTTACAGGACATAGGACTTTAGTTGGGACTTTTGTGCAAGTAATATTCTTGTATATACATATATGTATGTAAGTGTGTGTTGCATGTTTTGATGATGATGGCAAGCGCCTTGGGTTTGGACTCCTCATGGTAATTTCAACAAACAGCCGCAAAAGTATGCAACACTGAATTTGTAAGCAATTTTCAACCCAACAGCAGCAACATCAACAGCAATGACAGCAACACCAACCAGCAGTCGCAGCACCAGTCCAGCAATAATATGAAAAATTGTTTTGTCAAAAAGGCATTAGGCAAAAGATAACGACACAACTGTGGGAAGATAGCAATAGAGTGACTGAGGGGTGGAAGAGGGGTAAGATATAAGATGAAAGTTGTGGAGGGAGAGGGGTCCCCAAAACGGACGTTGGCAAAAGCCCCCAAAGTGTAGCAAACTTTGTGCCACTTTCCTTGCGGTTCTGTTTTGTTGTTATTGTTGTTGTTGTTGCCTGCCAGGCAACACGCTGTCAACTGCAATGCCCAAAGGAAATGCGCCACAAAAAGCAAAAAGAAGGCAACCAAAAATTGGAAAAGAAAACTGCAAAATGTTTGTGAAAAGTAAAAAGTGTTTGACGCAAAGTTGGTGGATGGCATCATAAGAAGTGGTGGAGAGGGGGTGCGGTTGCCCGGCCTGTTAAGAGCGTATTAAATTTGCAGTTTTTAGTTTTTAAGTCACTTAAGATAAAGTTGCTCCATGTGGTCACAATTTTTTTTTTTTTTTAGATCTACGGCGTCTAATGGAAATTCAATTTTCCACCTAAGATGAAAATAAAAATATAAAAAAAAAGGAAAACATTTTCGTCTGATTTTTCTTGATTTAATTACTTAAAATTGATGTAGCATGCCTTGTTGCAGCTCCTCAGCTGAGATTTTCAGGTTGGATTTCAATTAAAAGTTTAGTCAAGACTTGAATAAAAGTTGCAGCTAATTAGATGAAGAAGGAGAATACATAAATATATATGATATATATATATATATATATATATATATATATATATACATATATATCTGACATCGCTCTGACAAAAGGTACCCAGATAAATTCAATGTTCTTTGTTCTTTGTTTTTCCCTCTTATTCTCCACATAATTGAATACACGCCGCTCCATTTGTCAGCATTGTCAATCAAAGGACAGCAATAGCAAAGGAGCTGCAGTAGCAGCAGAAAAATGGATTCAACTGAGACACATACAAAGATAGAATGGGGAACAATTGACAGAGACAGAGATAAAGTGTAAGAAGGGGTTAGTGGAGAAGGTGAAGCTTATTAATGTAAGTGCCGCTCACTTTTCCCCTTTCTCTGCTCCAATCTCCACCATTTCATCCAATTCCTCCTTTAGCTAAAATCAATTACGCGTCTGTCGTCTGGCCAAGCAAAAAGCAAACTAAATGAAACTAGCAAATGCCAACGGCAGACTTGCATCATTATCATGGATCATTAAAATTTGCCCGTTGCTATTGCCATTGCTTTTACCGTGTTGCTTGAGTAAAGGAAATGGCAACGAAGCAAGCAGTAAAAGTAATGAAAAAAGGAACAGAAGAACAGCTAAGCAACATGGTAGGATAAACCAAATGACAGCAAAACAGACTAAATGCAAATGAGTAGAAACACCAGCAGAAATTACACTCTCCATCATATTGTTATCTCATAGAAAAATACACTGAAGGAAATTCTCCAAAGATATGTATAAGAATATTTTTAAAAATAAAATTGCTTTTTCATCTAACTTATTTGTGCAAATAAATCCTTTTACATTTTTGGAAAAATATTTCGTTTTATTTATTAATATATAAGATAAAATATCGCATTCTGTAAATATCTTTTTCTGCTTTAATAAACATAGATTTAAGAAACCATTCTAATATATTTACTTGTTCAGTTTTTAACTAGTTTTATTGTTTACTAATTTAGCTTTTATTTAAAGGTTTATTAAAAAGTTCTTCTCTCTCCCTGTTACATGTTTTATTATTTCTGGTGCTAGTGAATAACACAATTGTTTGTTATATTCAAATATATGCAATGCAAAAGTATTAATATCACAATTTTATTTATTTTGTTTTAGCATATATTCATCTACGTGGTAATTGGTCAGAATCCAGGTAGAAAATCTTTACACGATGAATATAATGGAAAATAATGAAATTTGATCCAAGGCAAAAAGCAAAACCATTTTTATTTTGACAGAATAAACAAGAAAAAAATGAGTAACAAAATGGCTTAATTAATTTTTCCATTTTTTTTTTTTTGATTTAAAACCAAACTTTTTGCAAAATTAGTTGCTAAACTAACTGAAATGTATGTATGTATTTTACATGTGTACATACAGGTTGTTGATGTTTTTTTTCCAAATAAAGAAGAATTTATTATATTCTTTACTGTCAAATCCAAAATTTAGTCAAAGCCGATATAAGCAAATACAATCTTCTTGTAATTTAATTAAATGCAGGAAAGTAATTTTAGTTATTATCCTTAAGATACTTGAAAATTATTTAGTTTTAGTATAAAATTTTTCAATCACGTTTCCATTGTTATTATTTAAATAGATTTTCAATTGTAATTATTGCAGTGCAGCCACTGCAATTATTTAGTTGAGTTAAATATTTGTTTAATTAAGAAGAAAATCTGTGTGAAGAAAAACTGTCACGGTAAAAACAGAACAGGACAGCAACAGGACAGGACAAGGACATGACAGGATAGAGCACGACAGTAGAGGACAATAGAGACGATGACTTTAACTCGCATTAAATGAGTGCAAAGCGAATGGAACAATAATGTTGCAAAAAGTTGTCAACTTCAAAGCGTGCACACTAAATCAAAAAAAAGAAAAGAAAGAAAACTCTTATACTCAATATAAAAGCAAAGACGAAAGAAATCGAGTCAAGACAAACTTTTTCCGCACACACCATTTAAATGAAAACGCAATTTAGAGTAGAAAAAAAAGAACAAAAAACAACAACAACAATGCTAAGCAAAAGCGTTAAAGCTGATTTGCATATGCTCTGCGCGTTAGAAAAGAAGAGAATGATAAAGAAGGATAGACAGATTGTGAGAGATGGGAGAGCGGGAGAGATGACAGGGGAAAAATGTCGTTACATTTTCCTTTTTCTTGCGTAGGAAATGGCTTGACAAATATAAACAGCAGGGCAAAAGAGCGACAGACACGACTCAGGGAATTTGATTGAGGCAGAGAGGCAAGACTGGCAGCCGAAAAGTAGGCAGCATTTAATATTTAAAGCAGTTGCCTGAAACTTGGACTTGAGCCTCTTGGACAGGCAGGAAGGCACCCAACCAGCTAGTCTGTTCTGTTCTGTTCTATGCTATGTGGGCGGGCCTGCTGATGTGGCCTCAAGTGCACGCATTTTTCTGCTTAAAAGCCTCGACTAATGCGACGTCGAAATGGAAGTCCGGGGATCTACATATATAAGTCTGTCTGGGTGCTGCGCAACAAAGCGTAACAGTGTAGGTGTGTCTATATGTGTGAGTGTGTGTGTGTAAGAGTGTAAACTGTATTTGCTTGGGTTATACTATATAGCAAATGTAGATGCCCAAGTTGCCTTTTTTTTTTTGCTTTCTTTTTTACAAACTTGACTTGCTTTGACAAAACAGAAAAACAAAAAATAAAAGGGTTGGGATGGAAATGAAAGACTGTTTAACTTGGAAACTAGACTGTTTACAACTTAACCTTTAACAACCAACTTCTTCTGGTTGTTACAAGAATCTAAATGCACACATTCATATATTATTGTTTTTATAAAAAACGATAGAAACAAAATTTTAAGAAAGATTAAGAATTGAAGCAAAATTTAAGCTCTACAACTCTGGAATATCTATATCGGAACAGTTTATCTCAATTCAATATTCTTGTTATAAATCTAGTTTAAAAAAAAAAAACATATTTGTATGTTTAGAGAGAAACAATTTATGATGAATTTTAAGCTACATCATGAACTCATAATAATATTTATATTACAACAATTTATTGTAGTTATACAATGGATTCAAAATGTATGTGGGAAAACAATTAAATTAAATTCATATTATTTTGTTCACAAAAGATATTTAAAAAAAATGTATAAATAATTTATTCATAAGTGAATTAATAATAATTTACTTATAAATAAAAGTTCTAATATTGTTCTAGTATTATGAGTCGATTGTTTCAATTTAATATTACTATTTTTTATGTTTTTTAAAGGATTATTGTTCTAAAATTTTTTTTGGAAAATTAACTAAACTGTTTGCGTATATTATTTATATTTGAAACTAAATACTTTTCTGTAGATAATATATAATACTAACGTCTAAGTATCTAACCGAATTTCGTTACTTTCGTTTAATCATTTCAAATACGAGATATCCTTTTCAAAGCCGTATGTAATTAAAATATATTTATTTGAAAGTTACCTAAAAGATTTCTTGAGTATATAATTTGCATCCTTAGTGCATTTCTATTTGTAAATTTGTCCAACAAAAAAAAAAGGAAGAAAAAAGCAAAACACACTAATGACTCTTGGAGTTCTTTTGAATTTCAACTGTATGAAACGCATTTTTCTCAACAAATATAAACAGATAAGTACGAGGTAAAAGAGAGGCAAGGAAAACTAGGGAAAAAAGAAATAATTAAAAAAAAACACAAAAATATATATACTCTTCCTTGTTCGGTTGCCTTGCTACCTTTTTATGATTCTTGCCATCTTTTTATATAGAAGATGTGTTGACTGCCTGCAACACTTCCCATTTCCTTGCCAAGCCCAGCCCTTTTTATTTCATCGCATTTTTGTCTATTTTTTTTATTTTTTACCCACCCCCCCTTTCCTCTCTTTTATTTTTTTTTTTTTGTTTTTTGCTTGTTTTTTTTTTTTTGTGCAACTCAAAAAGCCAAAGTTATCAGCAAAAGATCAACGACAGTTCCCATGCCATGTCCATGTTTATGTCCTCGTCCATGTCCTGGCAGCCGCAGGCTCTTTGTTTCTTTCACATTGCTAAAGTCCAAAAAGGCCTGCAGGCTGCGGGTTGGTCCTGCCACTGCCTCAGTCTCAGTTGCTGCACATGCTGGTCTCAGTCGCAATCGCAGCCTCAGCCTCAGTTTCTGACTGTGACAGAGTGGAGTGGAGTGGTAGGATTTTGGTATGGTATGGTGTAGAGTGAAGGATAGAATAGGAGGCCTTTCTTCTTGGTCTTGTTGCTGATGATGAAGCTGATTATGCGCTGCATGCTTTGGACTTAAGCTTTTAGGCTTTGGCCCCATCACTGACTGCCTTGGACAATGTTGCCAGGTTCCCATACAAAAGGCAGCAGCACCAGCAAACAGCAGCAGTCAGTCTTCTTGTTCTTGTTTTTGTTTCATAAAATAGCAGTCAGCAGCCAAGAGCCAGGAGCCAGAAGCTGCATAATCTTGGCCCTCCTGGCGTGCAATGCTGTGACGAACTGCCATGGTTATTTACCCCCAGTTTACCCCTCCCTTATAACCATCAACACGGTATAGCAACGTGACATTCGAGGTCATTCACATTTCGAGGGCAGGGCATGTTGTTGAACTTGGTATAGAATGGCAAAAATTTACAGTACAGGAGCGGATTAATTAAATTGAAAAATAGGAAAAGGAATACAAACAATCAGATTAAAATTACAATTTAATTATATTTAAATTATATTATATTTCTTTTTAATAACTAATCCCTTAATTTATGATAATTGTCTTTGGTATTTAGTTATTCTCTTTTCTGATGAGTAATTATTGTTTCCTTCATATCCTCTATGGTCTGATCCTTATCGCCCCAACCCCAGACTGGATGACTGCCATCACCAGTGCGTAAGACACGCGTTTTGACCATCTCAGTGGATACACTTTTCAGATCATATGCCCAGCCAATATATGCAAAAAATTGTATAAAACGTGTTGTAAAATCTTTAGAGTATCTGCCCAGCTCAGCACTTTTGAAATCCCAAGGGAAGACATGATGATAATTATGATATCCTTCACCAAAACGTATCGCAACTAAAAAATGTTCATCCGTTGGACTAATCGTTTTATCATACGGACGATTACCATACATATGGGCTGAACTATTCACTAACCAAATTAAATTTAATGATAAACACCAACGAAATAATGTTGGCACATGCCAGGCATTGTTAAAGGATTCATTCCAGAAATACATTGGTATCACAGTTGTCAATAGAAAACAACAAATTGGCATTAATATTAGATAATATTTCTTTTGGAACATTATTAAACGATCATTACGTAAATCGGATAAATCTATGCCTTTTCCTTTGGCAAGCACTTCCGGATGCTTTTTACAGCATAACCAACCGATATGTGAAAAAAACCATCCACGTTGTGAATTATATGGATCGGCATCAGTTTCTGAATATTTATGATGAACACGATGATCACGTGCCCATGTATAGACAGCATCTTGAAAGGCCATCGTATTGAAAAATAGAAAAATTAGGCGTAGTGGTAAATTTGCTTTAAATGTACGATGTGTCCATAATCGATGAGCTCCACCAGATATTCCAACACTGGAGAATAGTAAAGCCAAAGAGGTAAATATAAATGTTTGCCATTTAATATCGGTGAATAACAACCAAACGCCATATATAGAAGCCAAATGCAAATAGGTAAATGCAAGTATATTAAACCAGACCAATTCCAATTTACGATTATCCGTTGTTTTTAATGCTCCTAAATCCTTGGCTAATCCACCATCAATTGTCTCTGCATCCGTTTCAAAAAGTACACCCGTTGTATTTATATTCGATTGTGCCATAATTTGTTTTTCAGCATTTGGAGGCATTATTAGGGGTAACAAAAACAAAAAAAAATAATACACATCCGCACCTTAGAAAACTTAAACACAAAATGCGACTCGTCTTTTATTTTTTACAGTTTATATATAAAATGAATTTTCAATGTTCTTAACTTTTATGGTCTATAAAACATTTGAATTCATAGGCTATTCTATATGCTAAATGGATAATTGCTATACGAGCTTGAATGTCTTGATAGCACATATGTGACTTGTTAATGAGATGGATTGAATTAAATTTTACGCTTCCGAATGCATTGGCTCTGTTTACATTATATTGAATTAGAATATTACTATTTAACAAGTTGTTCACTGAATTCTTAAGATGTAAATACAGTGAATAAAAACTACAATGAAGTCCTCAATCTGTCCGAACATTTTGTCTAATTTCATATGATATTATCAGCCGATATGTATAGAAAGAGGTATTTATATATACTTATAAGTATGGTATATCAAATTTTGTTAGAATTGCTTAAAAATCAGTCAAGTTATTTATCCAAATGACTCTTCTCAAGCAATCGCGATGACCAAAGTGTATATACTCTTTTTGTAAGAGTATACATAATTATATTCAAGACACGATCAAAGTTTACTTTTGAGATTTTTATTGTCTCTTTACTTTCTTCAAAAAACTTTAATAAAATATACTGAATTTATAAACATTGAACAACCTTACACATTTAGTTCCATACTAGTATATATATATACATGTCGATATGTCACGATCAAGGTAAAGCAACAAGCTAAACTTAGAATAATTACCTGCGTTTCACTTAAAAATTGTATACAAAGTAAATTGTTTACCATTATCAAATCATGAAAAATCGTATATTACTGTACTTTTATAAAAATATAATTTTCGCGAACAAAAGCTAAATAAATTATTTACTTATCTACATATATACATAAACTCAAACTACAAAGTAAATTGATAACGAAAATAAAATTGATTGGATAATTATTCCAGTCTCAAGATTCCAATATGCGTAATTAATGAAATAATGGAATTTTGGTCATGCGTTAAAATTCGTGATTGGCATCGGTAATGTTTAATACACGGAAAACTGGTTTCTATATCTTATTTATTGTATATATTATATACAATTGATATCAATAGGAAGATGACATATCATATTGAAGGTCATATAAAAAAATGAATAATATATTTTTGTATGATGAGTTTAAGTTTATGCCAAGTTTTTTATTTTATATAATCAATATAAAAAATAATAATAATAATAATATAATAATAATAATAATAATAATAAATAAAAAAATAATAATAAAAGAAATTAGAAAGTAATATAATTTAAAAAAATTACTTTAAGGTAAATTTAGAAAATATTCCAAAAGAATAAATAACTAATAGATTCAAAATTGCTAAATTAAATAGTCATCTTTTAAATATTTACAAAATAATTATTTTAAATGCTATTATTGATTGGTTTTCGATAATGGCTTAACATTTCTGTTATATTATATATAGAGTCAAAAATTGTAGGAATAAAAATATACACCTCGTAACGGACCTGAATTTTTAATTTCTATTTTGTTTATTTTTTCATTTTTTATTTTTTAAAGGACCATTGCTAAAAGCTGCGTGTATGGTAGAGTAGGGATTTGTTACGCCAGGCTGGTCAACGAATGAACAAACCCATTTTGCTTAGTTCTACAAAACTAAAAACCGGTACAATGGTAATTTCAGTTACCAGCGAGAGCAGTTTTTGCACTCCACGAAACATATTTGGTTGCTAAATGCCATGACACATTAGACAATGAGGATCTCTAATTATGTCTCGAAAACTGCAATTAACATTTGATCCTAGACTCCCGGTTGCTCCTTGCTTGTGTGATTGTTAGTGTCTCTTTCTCTTGCTATGTATGTAGTTGTGTGTGTGTGTGTGTATTCAGCTCCTTTTGTGCCTTGAAGTGTCGAGCCACGCCAGCGGCAGAAAGTTTTATAAAATGCTCTCTCACCCCATCCCCCCCTCCCCTTCGGCCTTATGCCTTGGCACATGCAAACTTTTGCCATTGTCGATGTTGTCGACTTTGCGTGCTCTTGCTGCTGTTGCTGTTGCTGCTGTTGTTGACTTCATTTCTTTGAGCTGCAAAGCAGCGGCAACAGCAGCAACAGCACAACACAAACAAAAGTGAAACGTGTGCTTTTCAATAATTCAGTTTTATGGCACAAACTCGAATCCAACTCAAGCTTCTGTCTCTCTTCTCCTCTCTCTATATATATACATTTACATATATATTTCACTCTAGCCTACTCCCTTTTAGAAGTTGATGTCGCTCATTAACAGCAAATAGCAACAGCGACAGAAGCAGCAGCAACATTCAACGTTAATTAAAATGCTTTTCACTTTTCGCCATTTGCATTTTGTTAATCTGGTTTATTATTTTTCAAACTTAATTGAAACCAAGTAAAAAATATTAACTCAATAGATGTTTATCTTTCAAGCTAAACTCTAATAATCAGAAAATTAAGGGTTTATATTTTAACCCAAAATAAAACAACTTATAGCTGAGATTAAATGCTATATATGTAAGAAGTTTTTTCATTTTTGAAAAGCTCTAAATAAATAAAATTTCGAAACACGCTATCTCCAATACTATTTCGTTTTTGTTTTTTTTTTTGGGTTTGGCTTAAACCTATTGAAACAGTCAAATTTTGTATGATTTCACTATTGCCTTTCCTATAATTTTATTACATTTGGAAAATAAGTTTTACATGAAGATTTTTTCAATTTTCACTTTTGGGTTTTGTAAAAATTGAACACAGAAAATATATCTCAAAAATGTTTAGAGTTTGAAGGCTTTGTTAACTATTGTATTCAGGGATTAAATGAAGATAAATTGCCTGCCTCACAGGACTTTAAAAAAAGAAAAGGATGCCTTAAAGCAAAATAAAGATAAAATCTTTGGTACTTAAAAAAGCGACATTAAATTAAATTTTGTACCGCTTTTATTTGTTTTTTAAAATCACATTTCTTAATTGCTTTTCTTTTAATCTTTTTATGTGAGTATGTATATATATTTTAATATCAGGTTTGCACTGAAATCATTTTTAAATTTCAGTCTGAGTTGTAAATATGCAACACAAGATCAAAATAAAACGTTTGAGAGTTTATAGATCCTAGCACATAGATATTTAACAAACTCAATAACACTTAGTTTCTATATGTCTATAGCTTTGTATATGGCCAATAAAAGTTATGGGGCTCAAAGGGGTCAAAGATTTTCCATAGAAAGTGTTAAAAAAATTTGAAAAAATCGTAAAATTTGAATTATTTGTAAAGTATTTCGAACAGTCTTTAAGGGCTCGAACATGAATATAAATTTATAGACAAAAAAAAGTATTGCTGACGCTACCTATTCCCTTCGTTATATATGTATGTATGTATATACATATGTATATTTTAAAACAAAGCTTCAAAAATAAATATCTTTTACCAATCAGTTCAATTAAAAAACAACAAAGCAGTAAAAAATAAAAAGAGGAAACTAATTAAATTAATTGATTCTGTCCGTTGTTAATATTTATAAATATTTTTCATAGAGGGCTTTTCATAAAAAGTTTTTCAATATAGAAATATATGTACATATATATACGATATAGATACACTTACCTTGTATGACATACAGGATCAGGACAGCCTTAAAAAGGCTGTAAAAATCCATTTTTTATGAGCACTAATGCTTTCCATTACATTTTTTATGTGTGGATTTTAAATGCCGAATTTCGCGCGGTTTTTGTTTTTATTATATTCGTTGACTTTTTGCTTCTTTTTTGTTGTATTGTTGTTTATTTATACTATATATATATATATATATATATATATATATATATATATATATGCGCTGTTTGTTTTGTTTTGGTACTTTTGCTTTTTTCAATTTCTACTTCGGTAATTGAAGCTGTTAATGTTAATGGTTTTCCTTTTTTGTTCTTTAATTTTCCTTCTTGTATTTTTTTTCTTTTTGGTTTATTTTTGTTCTTCTTCTTCTTTTTTTCTATTGTTATTTATTTATTTAACGTATTAAGCGCATCGAGGAATTTATTAGAATTTAAATGCGGCCAGAGATTTAAATGCTTCTTGTGTACTTGAGCTAAAAATTGAAAAGAAAAAAAACATTATTTAAGCGGTTTTTTAAAATGCTATTCCCGACCTACCCCATCCCCCCATTTTTTGTCCTAACACTATACTTTTCTATGTCGATACAAACGCTTAAAGCGGGCTTAAACTTGTTTGTATACCCTTAAAAGAACGGTTACATTAGCGAAACCGAATAATACGTTTTTCTATGAAGTTAAAATCTTTTTTTTCAATCAAAAAATATTAAAACTTTTCTATAGGCACAAACTATATACCAACAGATATTGAAATATTCTTTCTAAAAATTTATTGTATAAAATTATTTTGTTTTTGAAATTACTTTCAAAAGTGTTTTAATTATGATTTCGTATTTACAAAAGGGTATTCATATATTGGCCAAGTGCCCGTTGTTAGCTCGGTTCTTAGTGTTTCATTGTTGTTGTGGTTTTGTTGTTTAGTTGTTTCTTCCTTGACTTGCTTTTGATTTCACTTGATGACAGTCAGTCAACTGCGATTCGCATGTCAGCGGGGATATTAATCATGTCAAGTCAACGCTACAAAACGCGCATACAAACACAGCGATATATATACATACATACATACACACAGAAGATTCAAACCACTTGGGCACTATGGCATCTTATGCAAAAAAGAGAAACTCAACTGGCAACTACTACACTCCAAGAAAAAAATGATTAAAATCAATGAAATGAAATAAAAATTTTAGATTTTTAGCACTTTTTTCTTGAATAGCCTTAAGCTAAAAAAAAAAAACTTTAAAGGAATTCTTTACAGAAAATTTTTATTTTGCTATTTGGTTTCCTGTTGCAATAAATTGAAGTTTATTTCTGTAGTTTTGGACAATTTCTATATAAAATCGAATGAGAATGCTTTGAACTTAAGTCAATATACGTAGAACTTTTTAATGCATTCTTTATATAGAAGGTCACTATAGGAGAATTCGACTGTAATAGAAATTGTAGAGATTAAAAAATAAAAGGAACTTTTAAATTCTGCAGCAGCACTTAAAATAAATTAGTATGCAAGAGTGTATATGAAATATTCCTTTTTGTGCAGTGTATAAATCTTTGTGACCCTCCTGCCTCATGTTATAGTGTTGTTGCAGTTGCGATATATATTTTCCTTCCATTTTTTTTTTTTTTACTTTCCTACTATGACTTTTGCGCCCCTTTGAGCGCATTTTTATGCGAAGCGGGTGCAAAAAAAAAAAAAAATCCTAGAAAAAAAAAGAAAAGCCAGAAGAAGAAAAATTATGCATCAGCGCGAAATTGGAGCGCCATAAGTTGCTAACTGAAGTGCTGACATCCTCATCTTCAGCTGAAGCTAAAGTTTTTGCGCCCCTAAGTATCTGACGGATGCAAAATATGACAAAAATATGCTAAAACACGTATGTATGTGTGTGTATGTGTATGTGCGTGTGTGTGATAGTGTGTGTGTGTGTGTGTGTGTGGCAGGACTCTTATTGTCATTGTATTGGCTGCTTGACATTACATTAACTTTACCCGTGACTAGCTCCAAATAGCATGAATTCCCTAAGGTGCGGTGGTAAAACTGAAATGAAAATGCGATATTTGTCGAAACTTGAAACTATGCAAAAGGGACAGATGAGAAAACAACAACAATAACAAAAAAAAAAAATACAACAAGAAATACAGACGACAACATATAAAACTGTCAATAACGATAAAGTCAAGTCAAAAAGGGACTGCAGAAGGGAATAATACAACGGAAAAAAAAAAAAAGGAAAAAAAAACCAAGAACAAAATGCCGCTTAAGCAACATGGAAATTATGCCCAGTGCGAATATCATCAGGTCGGGGAAATGCTGTTGGTCGGGGGAGGGGCTGAAGAGAAAGTTCATGATGGGAAGCCTGATGGGGCAACTGAAATGCTTCGTTTATTTTCTCCTACTTTTACCCCACATATACATATATATGTACATACACACATATATACTTTTTTTTGTATTTTTTTTTTTTGTTTTCTTCCTTTATTTTTTTTCGTTTTTGTGTTCCTTCATTTTTGTTGCTTTCTTTTTGCTCTTCTTGGTGTGTAAAAAATCATGACTTGGCAATTATGCGGCAAATGTGCGCACTGGGCATGACCATAGCACCAGCAGCAACAGTAGCAGTAGCAGCAGCAGCAACAGCAGCAGCAGCGGCATCACCAGAGTAAAGGAGACAAAGCATAAATATTACGCATACGCCGCATTGCACTGCCAACGTTTGCTAAATTGCTGGCAATTAGTTTAAAGTGCGACAGCGAAAAATCAAAATTGCAAGTCTAAGCAGCTTTTAACAATGCAATTTTTTTTTGTTGTTGTTTTTTTTCTATTTCTTTTTTTAAACAGAGCTTAAAATAAAACATAAAGCACTAGGCGGGAATTATGCATATAATCAAGGGCAATGCCGAAGATTCTATACCCTTGTAATATCTATTGAGTTTTAAGTTTAGTTTAGTTGATTCTTAAAATTTTAATTCCTATTAAAAAAAAAAAACACAAAATCATTCTGCTCCTTTTTTTCTCAGAAAGCAATTGCAATCTACTCTTACTTTCCAATGTTAGTTTATCTTAACTAAACAAATAAATACAATGATTCTTTTGAAAAAAAAACTATATATATTCTGTTAAAGTACTTATTGTAAATGGTTTTGAAATCAATTACTTAAATAAGAACTCTGTAACTGAACTAAAAGAGAGGAGCACTCAATTCTCAAAGACATGGAATTGTCTGGCAGAAGATGGACAAATGCAATTTGCCATGTTGTAAGCGGCTTCCTTTTATATATATATATATATATATATATATATATATATATTATATATTGTATACATACATATACATATGTCTTATGCTTTACAAAAGTTAAAAGTTTCCCTTTTGGTATACGTTATCATTTGTCTTGTACTTAAAGGCCATCTTGCTCTGGCACCCCTTTACGGCTTAAACACTTCAAGTCAAGTTCGATTTATTTATATTACACTTGACGTTGTCTGTGACAATTTTCAGTTACTATGCTAGCTAAAGGTTGCCTCAAAGGCAATAGACAAACACATGGAATAGATAGATAGATAGATAGATAGACCAAGCAGACAGTCAGACATTTAGCCATAGTAAGCCAGTTGGACTATACATGGAGTAACACAAGTGCAATTTATAGACTTCAACACTTGGCCACCGTCGGCTTTGGGTGGTTTTGGACATGAACACTGGCTCAAGTTTGCCGCCGTTAGCTGCTGCCAACGTCTGCCAAATACGTGATTTATTTTAATAGATAATCATTACGCCATCGATTTCTATCATGTCTACAGCTGGAGCTGGATAACAGTTTGAATCTGTTTCGCTTGTTGCATGTGAACAGAATTTACTTCGCTTTACTTCTTCTTTTCATTTTTTTTCGTCTTTTCCCCCACCACCCGATTTTTATTTTCCTACGTGAGCCAATAAATCAAAAAAAAAACAAAAAAACAATAAGGAAAATGGCTTTTAGTTTATTGTTTTGCGTGACCAAATAAAAAATCCATATTTAGATATAATGTTCCAAAAAAATAATGAAGTGCATGTAGCTCATATGACAGATGGATAAACCATCAAGTTATAAATATTGATTCTATTAAATGAACTTATA
Organism: Drosophila emarginata; assembly: GCA_037075365.1. Lineage (NCBI taxonomy): Eukaryota > Metazoa > Arthropoda > Insecta > Diptera > Drosophilidae > Drosophila > Drosophila emarginata. The sequence goes on from JBAMCD010000296.1 coordinate 8,602,638, forward strand.
AGTGGATACCAAAGAAAATAAATTATTGAACAAATAATTAACTTGTGATTCTTATATAAAATGGGATACTTGATTTTATATCTTTAATAGCATTTGATTTTCCAAAATTTTTATTTGATAAAAATTCAAATTGATTTTCTTTGAAAACCTATTTTAATATATTTTTGCATATCTAAATTATGCCATTTTAATTTTCTATAGATATTAAGACTAATGCTTTAAGTTCAACCCTGGACCATGCCTATTTCTACTATATTCAGCCAACTGGGCATAGTTCACGGTTCATTCACATGGATGCAGAGAGCCGTCGCCGTATTTAAATTGTGCCATTATGCACTCGAGAGTCGGGGGAAAGGGGTACGGTTATAGCAGGAGGATGCCAGAGACCCCAGGCTCCTCTCCAAGCCTTCTCATGCTTTCTCATTCTCTCTCTTTCTTTCTCACTAATGACTTTTTATGGCGTCTCTGGTGGAAAAAAAAATCAATAGAATGCAAAGAGAACCAGCAACTGCATGGGAATCTCGGCATGAAAACAAAGGATTGGGATTGGGATATTGGGACGGGGGAGCGAGTAGAGTTAGTGGGTAGAGATGGTGGCAGTGGCGGCTGACAGAGAATTGTGATGGCTAACCGGCTGGCTGACTGGCTGCCTGGCTGCCTGGCTGGTTGTCGTCTGTAGCTGTTGCATTGTAACACAGTGGCCGACCGGCTGGCCACAAACAAATGCTAACTGCAACGAGACAAAACAACAAAAAGCAACAGCAGAAAGAAAAAAAATAATAAAACATGAAAAAAAAAGAATACCAGAAAAGAAAATCAATAAACCAAAAGCATAAAGTAACATACAAACAGAAACAGAACAAAAACAAAACAAAAAAAAATGCATAACAAACTGTGAAATGAAAAGCCAAAGAAATTATATGCAACAACAAACAAAAAAAAAAACGAAAAATAAAAACAAACTCCAAAAGCTAACATCAGCTAGATGAATTGTAGATGTTCTTTAATGTGTTTTAACTTTACTAAAGAAATCATATATTTTTACCATTAAACACATCAAATAAGTGTTTTAAATTCAATCTATTCGATCGTATGTATTTATAATAATACAATAGTCAAATCAAAGTAAATAATGAAAAGAAACATACATAAAATTTAAAAAAAAAAGATACATACATACATCTTTAAATATTTAATTATATTTTATTCACAAAATAAAATAACCAATATAAATTCAATCTGTCTTCAAAATTATATAACTAACATTCAAACAAAGTATAAGTTTATTGAATAATTCCTTAAATACAAATAAAATATATTCTATCTGTTTTAACATTAGAAAAAAATAGTGTGGCTAACATTTGAAAGAAAAGAAAAAAAAGATCTTTTAGTAACTTTTATTTGTTTTGGAACGATCGTTATTCAAATATCCCAACTGAATTTACGGATCTATTATATAATATCACAGAACAAAGAATTGTGTTTTATATTCGAGGAGACGAAAAATTAAATTGGAAAAAAATATGCTTTTACCAAGTAAAATATATGTGTATAAAGCATACTTTTAGGAGCCAAACAACTGACCAATGTAATAATACCTTTGCACCCAAATAAGACAAGAAATATATGCAAGAGACTGACTCAAATGGCAAGATGATTGCTCTAGCACTAAAGTGCACATGAAAATCATTTAAACAAAAACAAAAAAAAAGCACTAAGAACAGGAGCCACACAGCAACAGCCATCACCAACGCCAACTGGGCCCAAGGTAAGACCAGATTCTGGTCCAGGTCCAGACTGTGATTCACTGCATAAAAAAGAATTGAGTTCACCATGGACTGTGAGTGGGATATAAGAAAATAAGAGAAGGAGGAGGGGCGGGTTACAGAGGTTGTGCACACAAAATGGGTCTAAAGTCATAAACTTTTTTCCACATAGCAGCAGAAGCAGTAGCAGCTGATGCCAACACGTTGTGTTGTTGCTGTTATGTTGCTGCTGTTGTGTTGTTGTTGTTGTTGTTATTGCTCTTGTTACTCCCTGTTCAGTGATTTTTCCTTGCCTTTTACTATGGTAGCCACGCTTTGCTGGTCTTTTGTTTCTTTATGACTAACGAGCAAAATATTGGGTTAAGTAAAATAGTCTAGAAAACAAAACCAAAAAGCAAAAAAAAAAATAAAAAAGAATTCCGAAAGAAAAGCTGTAGAAAATATATTGCATATTTATGTATATATTCAGTTGAGGTTATTGCCAAAATTATAGTCTAGAGAGTTTTGCAGTGGAAAAAATTGTTCCAAAATAATGACCATCTGCAGGAAATATAATGAAATGTTATTACAAATATGCAAATATTGTAAATTTTTTCAAAAAAGTTGAAAAGATGAGATAAAATAAATTCTTCTCGGTGTTATTTTTCTTTGATTATTATGATAGAACTATGTAAAATTTGAACTGCAAAATTTGGTATTGGAAATCCTTTAGTTTTATATAACATTCTAAAGAATAGTTAATTTTTTTGAAAATTATTAATATTTTAAATATTGTTATTAATTCAAATATGATACTAAAAAATACTTTTTCTTTCCCATCCAAATCGAATTAGATATCCCATTTCTATATCAAGTATACTTCCTCTCATCTTTAATTAGTTATAAAGTATCAATATTTTATCGTTTTTGAATTGTTCGAATATCAATGACAATCGCCGACGGCAAATTTTAATATCTAATTATTGAGAAATTTGTTTCTTCTATAAAATTTAATTCGTTTCATATATACATACATACATACATAGATAAAAATATTTGTATATATAACTTATCCCTTATATTTCAATTAATATTTATAACGTTTACTTTAGATTCTCAATTTTCCCAGACCTCTTGTCAATCATGGGCCTATTCTAAAAAAAGAAAACATGGCAGTAACAAACACTTCAAACTTTTTTCTTTGTTTTTCGTTTCAATCTCCATTAAATGTTTGTTGTTCCGCCACCAATCCTCTAGTCCCAATCGCAATCTCATTTGTTCTATATACGCGGCATAAAACACATCAATCACGTGGCATCGACCCTGCTAAGAATAATTTCAAAATGTGCCAACCCGCGCTTTAAATGTCACACGCCAATCAAAAGAGGCAACAGCAACAACAATAACAAGAAATAATATAGAAACAAAAATGCTTGCCAGCATAAATAAACATAAGGCAACATAAGTTGGACAGGTTCAGGTTATACAGATCTTGTCCGTTGGGTGGGAGGGGCATAAATAAAATATAAGCCAAGTCCTAAAAAGAAAATTGCAAGCGTCTTTAGCATGTAAGCGTATGTCTATGTATGTGTGTGTGTGTGTGTATGCCAAAAGCAGGGAAAGTGATTTCTTAATTTCCTACAGAGAAACTTTAATGCCACATCTTGTGGCACCCCTTTTTTTCCATGCTTTCATTGCTTTCTATGCTTTACCTTCTCTGGGTTAAATGTTCCTGCTACGTGACTTTTGTGAAAAATGATGGATTTGCTGGTGGGAGAAAACCAAAACAAAATATATATATATATATATGTATATACATATAAAAAAAAAACAAGAAAAGGAGGAAAAAAAGTGAAACTTTAAGTATGTTTCTTTTGTGCGAGGATTGCGCATACGCAACGTAAAACAATTCAACAAAAGCAAAAATTGCGTATACGCACTGCGGGCAGCTGTTGCAGCATCAATTGTAATAACTGACCAGTAAATAGCTGGACAGGAAAAGTACATACATAAGCCTATGGACATGAAATGAAGAGGAGGAAAGGGTAAAGAGTGGGAGAGTGAATAAGGGACAAAACGAGAGAGAAAGAAAGATAAACAAAAAGAAAGGGATAGGAAGCGTGAGTGAAAGAGAAGGGAAAAGAACGACAATGACCGAAAATTTAAATCAACCAAAAAACCGGCAACTGCAGGCTACTATTACTACAACTACTACTACGCACATGGAGCGGCCATTTTGAATGTGTATGTGAGTGTGCGTGTATGCATCATTCTGAATCTCTTTATATATGTAGGCATGTGTATGTCTGTGTGTGTGTGTGTGTGTGTGTGTGTTGGTCACTTCCGCTGTAAAACGCATGAAATACGAGCGAATTTTTACTACACATCAGCAACAGAAGCATAAACTAATGCGACATTCCCACAACCAGTTTGCCGACCCTACTACTATACCATACCCCTCCTCTGCCCCTCTGCAATGTGCCCCCCTACCAACACTATCACACTTTATGCCCCTTTAGCCATAGTTTTTGAATGTGTGTATGCGGCAATCGATAAATTTTGTGTGTGCAGCAGCAGCATCAACAACAATAACAACAGCAACAACAAACTCAGTTGCACTATAAGCTATATATAGTTGGTCATGTGTTGTATATGCCGGCACAGACAGAATTTATAGTCTACTCCCCTCTACCAATACCCCGGCTTGCCTTACCCCTTTGCCGCATTCTCTACTGCCAAAAATAGTTAGTTGCACGAGGCTTGCAGTTTCGTTCATAAAATCAATAGGTCCAGTCAGCTTATGTCCCCCGTCTATCCCTCCCTATCTTTCTCTTTTTCTCACTAACCATCTCTTTATGTGTTCACTCTACGTTTCTTTACTAGCAAAAGACCGGCCGGTCTTTATTTTCATATGAACATTTTATATTCAAAGCACAAAACAGAAATAAAATACAAATGTTATACAAAGAAAATGTCAAACAATTAGCCAGCAATTAGGCACAAAGGAGCTGAAAGGTAACACAAGAAGGATAAAATCCTGACGAACACAAAGCCCCCAACCATTGCTAAACGTGTCTTCTGGTTTGTCACAGAATAAAAAAAAAAAAAAATTAAAAAAAAGGGGGAGATTTTGCTTTAAAGGAAGCCACTTAAGCAGGGCCAGCTGGCTGACAGGAAACGGGTGTGTGTATCCCCATTTGTGTGTGTGTTCATATGGGTTATTGATGAGTTAAGGTGCGAGTTCTATGGGGTTGATGGTGGTGCTCATACTCAATACCAATTTAAATATATATATATTTTTTATAAATATATTAAATAAATATTGTCCATAAAAAATTTATTTAGATTTAATTTTCTTTTAAATTTTTTGTTTAATCAATTTCTTTTAAATTCTCATTGAAATAATGCAATTAAAAGTGCTTTACTTTGAACTACCGCTATCTGCGTTAGTTCTTTTTTCAAAATCTGCTAATCAAAAATTTAGAACTTCAAAATATTCGAAATTATAATTGATCTGCAATGGTTTAAACTTTAAAGTATTAGCACAATAAATCGGACATTTATACTTTGACAGATGATTTTAACGTTGCTTCTGATTTTTAAAACATCTCTCATCTTTTTTATTTTTAAAAATAAATCTTTATAACTGTAAAACAAAGTAGATCTGCAATTATTTCAAATACTAATACAGAAATTCGGCCAATTTGAATTTCTCAGAGGGTTTGTACAAAATTGGAAGAAGATCTTTGACGAATAAATATTTTTAGATTCCTTTCACTGTGGTATTATTAAAATTTATATGTATATATGTATATGTACTTACAACCCACTCATTCAACAAAATTCTCATTCGCTGTTGCATCCACACTTAATAAATTGCAATTTCGATTTTCAAGTTAAACTCGTTTAAAATTGAAAACAAATTTGCTTATGCTTGCACTTATTTCACCTTAAGTAGACCATCAGCTAGAACATTAAAAAAAAAACAAAAAAAATAAGGAACAACAACAAAAAGCATCAAATTTTTTTTGTTTTTTATTCAATTTTCAAAAAAAAAACAAAAAAAACAAAAAAAAACACTTTTCCACTTTGCCATACATGTGAAGAGAAAGAGGACGAACAAGAAAAAAAATATGATATAAAATTGTTGCTGGTATTGCCTCGATTTTAGCACGTTGTTGCAATTCAATTTATTTTCAATTTGCAAGCATGCAATGAGCGGAGTGGGGAACGGGAGAAGGGGATGGAGGAGTGGGGAATTTATTGTGGGGATGTTAAGCAAATTGAAAGCCAAAACGAGAAGCACCTTTCATTAGACACAACTTTATCAGCGAAAATTTTAGCGTTGCATACTTGCCGGCGCGTTGTCTTGACGGCAACGGAAGCCGGTTCATGAGCTCGAGCTCAGGTTATTATTGTTTTTGTTTCACACTGCAGTTTCTTGGCATATAGAAAAGGTACATTCCCTATGCACACACACACACACACACACACACAACATGCACACCTATATGTGTATGTATGTATTTCAGTATATATGTATGTATATGTATAACTCAGTTATTTACACGGCACGCACGTTTGCCGCTTCTCTAGTAGTTGTTGCACTTTACCTGCCTTTGCATGCTCTTTCGTACACAATTCTCAATTGCAATTGACGGTTAACGGTAACGATAACTGCGGCGGCGCGCTCTCTTCTTGCTTGCTTGTATACACTGTACAGCAATTGTTGATAACGGTGTCTCTAGTTCTTCATCTCACTCCCACTCTTCTATCACTCCCACTCCCTTTTTGTCGCTCTCTATCTCTCTCTCTCTCTCTTTCTCTCTCGCTTTTTGTCTCTGTCTCTGTTTCTCTGGCACACACTTACAAATCAAACCGTTAAACTTGTCGTTGCATTCAGGGGGCAAAAAAAAGGAGCAGACAAGAACCGTACAGGAGCAACGTCGAACAGCAACTGAATTCACATTGAGCTGTGCAACGCATTTTCTAGATGGATGCCAGGTTTAGGTTGCCATAGTTGTTCGGTGGATGCTGTATAACACTGCGCAGAATCTACACGAAAATGTTTAAGCGGCTGGTGGCGCGGCACAATACGAAACGTAGTAAAATTCGTAGTAATTGGATGCTATTTGTATTTCATTCATTCAAGGCATGGCCATTTGACTGCCCGCCCAACACAACTAAACTGATCCTGCCTTGCAGAGTAAAACCTGGCAATGCTGCCAATTTACTTGCAAAAATTTTTATATTATCAATAGAATTATGTTGTTATGCAAAATTAATTTATAATTTATTTTACTAGAAATTTCATCTAACTACAATTAAATATTAACTGATCTTCTCAATTAAATAAACTTAATTAGAAACTTTCAGTAATTTACAAATTTTAAAAGATTCTTACACATACTTTTTTTATACAATTAACCTATATACTTTTTAGCCACGACAATAAAAATTATATTGGATTTTGAATTATTGATATTGCATCGTTGCATAGTTGAAAATAAGAAAGTCCATGAAAATAAGAAATAAATATCGTTCTAATATATACAATGAAAAATTCTAATTAATATGATTTATTAAAATTATCACTTATTATTCCTTATATGTAGGCTAAATCAGTTTTAATTCTTTATATTATCAGATGTCTCAATAATCACAATCCATGCATTTAAAAAATTCTCTCTCAAATTCAAATATGCCATACCACGGTCTAATGAAGCTTAAATGTTGATCTGCCACTGGCAATATAAAGTTTCTATTATTTTAAATTTAATTTTGATATATGTACATATTTTGATCACTATAGATCGTGACGTTGTCTTTAAGTGCATGTCAACGTGAAATACATTCATTTTTTCACATTTTGATAATGATTTATCATCGTAAACTACGCAAATCATTTTGCCTGATACAAACATTTAAGAAAATTTGTTGAAACCAAAAACCGAACAACGGGAACGAAAATATTAACGAAGTTGCAAGTCTTCAAAGTTAAATTGACCGAAACAAGTGGTAGAAAAGAAAAGCAAAAGTGGACAAAAGGGAAGATTGAAGGCAAACAGAATAAATACAACTTTACTCCCTTAACAACAATGTTTCTATTCTTGTTGTTGTTGCCGTTCTAAACAGAAATTTGAGTAAAAACTGAAAATTGGCTAAGTTGCGTTTTTGTTGGTGGTTGTGTACCCCAAAAACCCATCGTCTTAGTGTCAAATCTCAGTAATTGTGCAACTTTAATGCCAACAAATAAGTGGAAATGTCTAAAAAACAAAAACTTACATACATACATATACACAGGTCCGCAATTATGGGAAAGTTAAAAGGGGCGCTAAACAAAAGATTGAACTTGACAACAAAAAAAAAATAAAATATTTATAAATGCATTGCTAAAAAGATACTACCCTTAATTGAAAACTTTATGAAGAATATTATTAAAATAGTTCCAATAGGAATTGCCTATATGTAGTTCAATGGACATTGACTCTACCTTACATACATCGAATAGTATTTTAATAAGATAAAGATTAATAAATAATATGATAGTTATAGTCATCATATAATCAAGGAATATAAACAATAACCATTTGTTTTAAATATTTTTAGACTGAAATAATTGATGATTGAACAAAATTACAAATGTTTTGAGTAATCTTGAAAAGTATTAATAAACATTGTCCGTTTTTTTAATGTAGTTTTTTTTATTAACATAGTTGCATTTTGAGGGCCCCCAACATACTTAATTCAAAAACCGCACCCGCATATATATATATATATATACATACATATGTATATATATAGGCATAGAGTGAGTGGGGATAGCAAAGAGACAAAAGTTAATAAAAGCCAACTAAAAACTAAAGCCTGACTGGGCTACGTGGACCGAGCACCTTCTTTCGTCCTCGCCCCGTGTGTCATTGTGGAAAAAGTTAAATTGCAAATAGCTTGGGTGGGGTTCTCGGCTTCAGCTTAAAGTGGTGCACAAAGATGATGGTGTGGGGCCTAAAGTGGTAGTGGTGGGAGGCGGCATGAAATTTTAGAAAAATTTGCTGTTATTGTTGGGACACACACACAGACACAAACACATACAAAGACACATAAAATAAAAACAAAAGGGGTAAAAGGGTCGGTCGGGTCGCATTAAAACAGAAAGACACAAAAAAAGTTTCAGAGTTGCCAGGTTCGTTTATGCTATGGATGTATACATATACATATATATATACATTTATATATATGTCTTTGTGTATGTAAGGATGGTCGTGGGTGGGTAAACTTTTTGTCAAGCTTTTGACATTTCATTGTTGTCAACTTTTAACTAGTTTTTTATGTTGTGATTATTTTTAAATGCAAATTCGCGCGCGCTCTCAAAAAAGAAGGCTATATACTATATATATCAAATGGTATTTTGTATATATTTTTGGACATTTTTTTTGGACTCAACTCACCTCAATTAAAGCCATCGCCAGCCAACTTCAAACCAAATGGTCTTTAATTGCCAAATGTCCAAAAAACAACAAAACGAAATATCAATATATTTTTCAAATAGAAAAGATTCTAAATATAAAATTCTTTTCGCTTTGCCAAATTCTGTTTACCCTTACAGTGTCTTTCTCTAAAATCGAAAAACATTATGCAGGTAGATTTAGTTTTAAGAAGACTCAGTTTGTACTTAAAAAGCATGCGAAGTATTATTTATTTAAAGTTTAAAAATAGATATATTAAAAATTATTTGTTTAAGTTAATATTTTGTTGTAATTCCAGAAAACAATTTTGTTGAATTTTTGGGTGTTTTTTCAAACTTTCTTTATACTTTGTATTGTTTCTACATATTTTATTTTTTAAATAATATTCACGACACAATTCGTAATTAATTTTCGGTACACTTGCAAAATGTTATTGTTTAGTTCATTTAAAATTTGAAAAAATATTCACGCACTTTTATGCAAAACAAAGCTAATGGCAAAGAAAAAGTGGGTATTGTTGTTCTTGTTTAATTGTTTCTTATGGAATATATAAACAAAGTAAACAAAAAGCAAGAATTTTTGTAGGGAACAAGAAATTGGATTTTGCTCTTTGCCAAATAACTGAGAGGTGACTCGAATTGCGTGGACCGGAAATTTCTAGATTAAAACGAATTTTCTTGTTAATCAAAAATACAAAAATATAATATAATTTATGAGATCGAAAGCATACCCCAACAATTAATTAAATAATTTTAGAATACCCTTGGTAAGGGTATAAAAACAAGTAAACGAAATCATTTTCAAATGTGTTAATTGTATTAATTTGTAGTCAAATGTTTCAGTTTGATTGGCAATCGAGAAATTATTATTGCATTTATCCAATAACGATACATATAGACATGTGTCTACCATGAGTATACACATACATATGTACATATATATGTATATAGTATGATATATAGGTATTATATATTTGTTATTTTAATTGCATTTGCCTCGCCTATCAACAGACACAAAATCCAGTCAACCGAGAAATGTTTAAAGTTGACAGACAGGACAGTCAGTCCTATTGGCCATCCCACTGCCAATGGAAATGAATTCAAGCTGAAATGCAAATTCATAAAACGAAATTCATAAAGACGATAAATGGGGAGATGGCAGAAGCACAAAATCATAAACTCTTATTGAGAATCGTAAAACGTGCAGCAGGGTGAGGAGTTAATGATGTGCCTAAGCTTAAATTAAAAAAAAAATAACCAAAAAAAAAATAATAACTCAAAAGGTCAAAAGGGACAAATTGAAATTAAAATGATTCGATCGGTGTGAGATTATTTTACATTAAACAAAAACAAAAAAGAGGGGAATATATCGGTTATATAATCAAGAAAGTTCGATGTTCTGGTGTAAAGTTTTTTATAATCGAAATCATAAGGATAAATATTATTTTTCATGAATCATGTCTTTAACAAAGGGTAAAATGATTAAAATTAAAACTAATAATAAAATGAAAGCCGTAAACTATACGGAGATTTACAAACCACAATTAATTTCCAATCAGCCAAATCTTAAATTTTTGAATTGTGTCTACTCAAATTTTAACGATATTTCTAATTACAACTTAAACAAGAATAATTAATATTGCTTTATCATTAGTTTTTTTTTTTAAAGCTTAAGAAACTAAGAAAAAAAATTATGGAATCAAAATTTTATTTTAAGTTCCATGTAGAACTTTAATTTTCACAATTTTAATGGTGTTCAGGAAATTGTATAAAAAAATTATAAAATTTATACATTATCTTTTAGCAAAAGTGTGTCCGAAAAACTCCTCATCTTTAATACTAGACGACTCCTTAATATCTTTTTTCAAATATTACATATTAGTTTTTTTTCATCTCAATTTTTTACAATTAATTTAATAGCATTAAAAAAATTGGGTCGAAATAAATGTATTTACATATACCTGTTTGCTAATTTGATTTATTTTAATTGGTATAAGCCCCAGTGTTCGTGTTCTAAACATCACAATTTTTTATTTTTCTTCAACAGAGTCCTTTTAACCAAGCAAATTGACTATTTTATAAGTAAGCTCCTTTTGAGAATATTTTCAATTTTTCCCAGCAGTGCGGGCCTCAAAAGAAAAATAACTAGTCAAGAGAAAGAAGAAAGGGAAAAGGACGAAATCTTTCCACTGTGGGCATGGCTAGCAAGTTTAATCAAAAAATAATTATGAGCGGCAGGGGAGAAGTGAAGTCCTGGGCTGCCAGTTGAATTACATTTGAATTATGGCCAACAGTGGGGCGGGGCTAAAAAAAAAAAAAAAAAAGAAACTGATGTGCAGCAAATGAGCTAAACGAAGGCGAAGTGAAATTTGAGTGGTAGCGGTGGTACGACAAGTCGGAACAGAGCTGAGCAGAGTAGTGGAGCTATATCGAGCTGAGTGGAGCGATGGCTGAAGAGCAACGTAAGACAGCAAGGAGCAGCAATAACAACAAAATTCTGTCGCAATTTACGCAACAAACAGAGCGCTGAAAATTGCACAGACGCGACAAAAGGCAACCGCAAAGGCATGAAGCTGGAACTGGAGAACTGGAGACCGAGAAAGTTTATGCGAAAAACAGACAATTAATTTGTTTTGCAACGCAAAAGGGACACACAGATAGAGAGAGAGAAAGAGAAAGAAAAACAGGACACCAGGAACCAAGGACAAGAGGCAAACAATTTCGTGCTTGTTGGCAAAGAAAATTTACGTGGCAAAGACAATTGGGGGATAGCTGGCAACAGTACAGAGGACAGTCAACAGGAACATGGATAAGGATATGAACAGGAACAGACCAGAAGAGAGTTGTGCAGAGTAAAGGAGAGCCACAGCACAAACAAACAAACAAACAGAACATGACCAAAATGGTCAAACATTTTACGCTTTTTTGTTTAATTAAAATGGCAACAGGCTTTGACTCTTAAAGCAACAACAGACACACCAACAGCAGGATGCTACCAGGCAACAGCAACCAGGTCCTTTGCAAAGTCAGCGCTTTTTCAATTAAACTTGCATTTAATAAAAATGTACTAAAAAAATGAAGGAAAAAAAAAATAAAACAAAAAATGATATAGAAAAACAAAAGGAATCTACATTAGTTTTCCCACTGCCACTACCGGATGTGTAGCTTATCCTGCAAGGATATTTACTGTCCAGTGTTTGTGTTGAGTTCTATTTATATTTCTCCTTCACTTACAAACGTATATATGTCCTTTCTCCCTCTATTTCTCAAAAGTTATAATTACAATTCCTTTTCATTTAAGTCATATACTTTCCAAATGATAAAATGTCATTTTAATTTGGCAAATTTGCAAAAGTTCTAAACAACATTTAATTAGTCAAATTTTAGTTTTCTATCGGCACATTAAAACGAAAAAGATGGATGATTTAGATAGAATCTAAATAAAATGACCCTATTATCAATTATTAAACTAAATAAGATAGTTGTACCATAACTCTAAATTGAACTATACTTATGTATATTTTTAACTAGACTGATACTAAACTAATTTAAACAGCATTTAAACTAATGCGAATTATCCTATTATTAGATAATATAACAAAATTACTAAAATTTAATTCGTTGATTAAAGTATAAACACGAATACAATAGATAGTATAGAAGTCATTATAGAGGTAACTTTTTACATTTATAACGATTTAAGTTGGATTTCCATTAGCCATAAACTATACAAAATTCTTTCAATGTTATTGATTTTAAACATCCATTTTATTGTCAGAAATATTTGAGATTTTTCTCTCTTTGAATTTGTTATTTTGTTTATTAAATTCTTAGTTTTAGAAAAGGCAAAGTTTTGTACACAACTATTTGGTAAACGTATCAACATCCGTACTCTCTCCACAAATAAAGGATATTTGTGCTGCCCTCCACTCGGTTCAGTTACCTGGCTTCTTTGGCTCCTTTTTTACTATTTTTTATTTTTCTTTTTTCTTTTGTCACGTACGTGTTGGCATATCAATTGACGTTAGCCAACCAAATAACTGCATGCATTCATTTTTGCCCAAGAATTCAGTTCATATTAAAACATCCAAAAGAAAAAGAGATAGCGATGAAGTGAGAATGGGAAAGAGATGGAATGAATGTATATATGATATATGTCACCGTTATCGCTGCCAGCCATAGTCATGGTCATGTCATGGATAACACCCACGACTACGACGACACTACAGTTCCATTCTTTTTGCCAGCTAGTATATCACGTTCTTGTCATTTAGTGAATACCACTTCATAATTCAATAAAACAATAAAAAAGAAAAAAAAAAAAGAAAAGAGAAGCCAAATCCTTACAAATTACAACAATCAAATCATATCAAAATGTGTATATATATATACATATGTCGTTGTGTGTGTGCGTGGGTGGGTGAGTGGCTGAATGGATGGATGGATTGAAGGTCTCTTTCCTTTTCTCAACGTACAGATTTCCATAAATTGGTCACAATTTGCTCGCTGCTCAAACATAAACACAAAAGCCGAAGGGTGGACGCGCACAGATCTCCTTCCAAACACACACACACACAATGCATATAAGCACTCACCGCTATATCAGCGACCAGGAATAGCGCTAAGGAATAGAGAGAAATATGATGGTGCAAACGATAATCGCCATAAAGTGAACGCGCGCCTGGCTCAGGGGGATACGTGAGGAGAGAACAGATGCTTCTGTGTTTCCAGAGTACGTGGAAAGCTTTTGCTTTGCTTTTTATTCATATTATTTCTTTTTTTTTTCCTTCTTACAGAGTTTTCTTTTCTTTTTTGTTGTGCTTGTTGGTTTTGTACAGTTGGTGTAATAAGGTTCTGTATAAAATATCCATATATATTGTATATAGGTTGTATATGTGTGTGCACTTGTGTATGGAGTTTATCTGATCCGAGGCGATCGTATATGCAAATTTCTTTCTGAGAACTAAGCATTTACGAAAGCACTCGTTAGATAAAAATTAAACAAAAAAGAATTATAATAATGGGTCAGACTTCGAACCAAAAGACGCTGCAACATTGAACGAAGCCTGGCAAAATTGTTACGAATATTACAATTTATATACGGCATTTACATTGGGACCATGCTGAATCATAGCATCTTGATGAACTTGATACTGAATCTCCATATTGCCCAATTGAAGTAAATGCTTCATTTGTAGTCCAATAGACAGAATGGCCTGCTCATCCCCAGAGTTTTTTGTCCACAAAGCTGTATTAAAAAAAAAGAAGCAAACAAAGTAAATCAATGAATGTGTTTTCATTTTACTATATAAATATAAAAAAGGACAATTTAAAAAATAGGAGAAAATCAGTACTTACAAAGCTTATTTGCTTTATTACGCACATTAATAACGGCACCACAGATATGATCCGAATATTTAAAACACTCGCCAATAATACATAAAAGCTGTAATAAATTATTTAGTTAGAAAAAAAATATGAAAATTTTAAATATTTAAATTTTTAACCAAATCGTGCCACATCTTATTGACAAAGTATTTGGATGCCTTGTCCAACAACATAATCCAACGTCCGCCATTCTTATTCACGTCATCCTCCCACATGGGACTAAGAAATTGAAAATTTAACAAAAATTAAATAACTTTAAATTATAGAATCACATTAATCTTACCGCACTCCCTGTTTAAAAACCATATAATCATTAAAAATCTTCAAATCAGATGGTGGCTTGATAATATAGTAGACACTATAAAAGTTCAAATTAATAATTGTCAAATTTTTTGCATACTTTCATGATTTGTGAAATTTACCTGAAGAAATCTTCAACAGTATTAAAACTGGTCACCTCGCTTAGCATCTCAGCCCAAGTCTTGGAACGATCGTTCTCCCAGTGCCATAGTGTCCAGGTATGTTCCAATGGATGTTCCACGTTAACCTCGTAGTCAACAAGAGTCACCACCCGATTAAACGATGGCTGTAGCGCGTGACTTTCCTCTTCGTCCCCTTCATCACCGTAAAAAGCCAGTTGATTCTGCTCTGGCATCATCGCGAAGGCGAAGTGCTCGTAACCCGTGTACACCATGATGTTTATTTATGCTTTGCTGCCTTTTCTCTTTTTTTTTGGGTTGAATGCAAACTTTTTTTAATTGATTATGGCTGATTTAAGTTTATTTTTTTCCGAAATATAAACACGTTTGGAATATGGTTGAATATTGTGTTAGCACAGTCAGAGTAAAATCGGTAATGACGGCCAGCAATTCATTTTTCAACGATGTCAAATTAGCAAGTGAGTTAAAAAATAATGACTACTTTACCATTTCCTGATGTGAACCAAATGGACGAAAAAAAGCTTGCTGTGATCTATATCGATAGTCGATAAAAACCAAAGACGAAGACAAGGCAAGGGCGTAGTGTGACCGTCCATAACAATTATTGGTTATGCAACACTTAAGTCTTTGCATTTTGTAAAAAAATTTAAAGTGTAATATCGAAGTCTGCCCGAAAAGTTTTTTTTGCCAGTGATAATCAATAGTGAATTGAACAAATTTAGTAAATTGGTAAATATTTCTTATAATAATAAATCAAATGTGTCTTTGTGCATCTTATTTTACTGTTACCGATGAAACTGCAGTAGATATATACAGGCTTATTAGAGCCACAAGTGTTTGCTACTGCAGCTTGCTGCAGTAAACATACATACATATGTATGTATGTATGTATGTACATAGTTGCATATGTGTTTGCATGTATGTATGTATGTATAAACAAAATTTAGAGTTAATAGGTCTAGGACATACGATTTTGGCGATCTTGATCTGTTTTTATAATTTTCATATCTTCTTTGATAGGCATTTCACACATATTTGGACTTTCAATTGTTTTTCCATAATAGAGTGAAAAGGCGGGAAGAGTGTGGGGGTGGCGGCCAAACACAACTTAAAATGGCTGCAGCTACAAGCGTCTGTGTCTATCAATTGAAATGTCACGCTAATAAAATAAAATGCCAAGTCAACCTAGCCTCCAGCTCTAGCCATACGATAAATGCACGAAAATAATAAAATGTGACTCAAATGAGCGAAGACGACAGCCAGCCACAGACAAGAAGTTTTTGTCCTTCATTCTTTCGCGTTCCTTTCTGCGATTACCTCTCTCTTTCTCTCTCTCTCTGTGTGCAACAGTTTGGCCTGCAGTCAATAATCGAAATCGACTTGGGCTTGTGGCAATAAAAATTTGTCTTCGCCGCTTAAGTTTTGCGCCTTGTTGCACAGACAGACCGCCACAGTGCGCCTGCCTGCCTTTCCAGCTTGCCCCTTTCTGTGTCATTGCAGATAATAAAATATGTGGAGCCGGTACGTTTGGGTAAAGTAGCTTTGGGGCAACGTTGTAATGTGCACCATTTGTTGCTACGAAAGATGGTGTAAAAAAATGCCACCAAAGCCACTGTGTGGCTTCTGCCCTGGGTCGAAGGAGGCGAGGCAGTGAGGGTTGGTTTCTGTGTGTGGAGCTAGAACATGACTACAAGTCGTCGGTACCATGGCCTCCTGCTGCTGCTGCTGCTGTTACTGGTGCTGTTCTTGTGAATTATGTTTTGGCCAAGTTTGGAAACAAAAGTGTTGGCAATGTTCCTAGTTTGTGTGCTGCAAATAAGTTGCCTGCTTCAATTTACTTAAAAATTCTATTTATTTTTGGTCTTAAGCAGCAGAGAACCAGGCCAGGCATCATCAGATGCGAAACGAAAAACGAGCATTTGAACCATTTCGCTTCGCCGTTCCGGGAAATTTACAGTTTTTAGTTAGCTTTCTTTTCTATGGTGAGAATATTTACAGTTGATTGGGCTAATAAATTTTAAAGCAAATGGCAAATTGAAATGGTCGGCAATATAGTGAGCACTGAGATCTACACTGATTTACCACAGTTCCACAAAGAATATACTTTATAAATATATATGTACATATATAGTATACGTTTTAGAAAGCAATTGTCATTAAAATTTCTACACTTTACTTACTACGGGGGAGGGGAGCCTTTTTAACTAAAAGTTAATCCAAAAACAAAAAATTCAACAAATGTTGCATATGTTTTGCATCTTTTCCTATTTAATATGGTAAATTAATTTATTAAGTAATTTCAAAAATTGACGCAGTAAGTGTTATGTTTCGTGATTGATTTACTTATTAAAAAATGTAAATTGAATTTAACTATTTGTATTTATTTTTTTTTTCAGTTAATAATTGTGTGTGAAAAGTATTTTCTATGGATGATTGAATTTAAATATATAAATATGGAATGGAAAATGTGTTACGATGTTTATTGATTTGGATCATCATTAAATTGCTCGCACGTAGTAGAGCACAACATAGGATAAGTGAATTTAATTTATGGTCGGTGAGTACATACTCAAATCTTTTACTTTACTATAGCTCATATGTTTGTACATTTTTTTTTTTTGTCGTTTCTATCTTATGGCTTTTTAGTTTACGCTATTCAAGTTCGAATCAAATGCTTAGTTATGCTTAGTTAAATTTAACTTGCTGCAATTTCTGCTCAGGTGGCAATATTTTACAGCTTTTTGCACTTTCCTACGGTTGAGTTGGGTTAAGAAGTTTGTATGTGTTATATATGTATGTGTTTTTGTATATATGGCTTTATGTTTGTATGAAGGTACATGGTCAGTAAATCTTTTAAAATATTGCTATGTTGCTCACACAAAAGTAGCAGAAGCAGCATCAGCAGCCGCTTCGTTTCAACATCAGCTTAAGCGCCTTTTGCTGAGTGCCAAGGCAAAAGGCAGTAAAAACGCCCACAAAATGCTAAGAAAATGCGCGCAAATAAGTACTATGAGTAGAAGCCGGAGCTGGAGTCGTTGTAGGATGAAAGAAAAGGAGATTCTTCAGCTCAGTGCAGACAAGCGCATGCAAGAAATGAAAATGATTTGAGGCATTATGTTTGCCTCCATTTTTCTCCTCGTTTACGTTTCGTATACGTTTTTTTTCTTTTCTTGGTTTTTTTTTTTTTTTTGGCTACAAAATTGCTTTGCTCTAGCATGTTGATTGTAAAAGATTTCAGCGTTGAGAGCACAAAAGCAGGCGATGATGTACGAGACACGACGCATGTCGTACATTTTGCACCTTAAGAGGGCCAGTAAGGAGACAGAAGAACGGAGCAGGAACAGCAACAGGAGTAGAGATGAAGATGGAGATGAAAATGGCAGCTTCACATAAAACAATAAAAAGCCATGGCAAATACTAAGAAAAGGAAGATTTTCTTGTAGTAGCGCCTTGGGGGCGGCCAACTGACAAAAGCTTCCTGTCTGTTGTCCTGTCAGCATGTCCTTTCTCTCACCTCAACTTGGCAAAAAAAAAAAAGAGAAAAAAGAAGTTCCTCGAGGTGTAACTGCAAAAATATATATGTATGTATGTATATATGCTTGCTAAATGCTTTGGCCAAGGAGAAGAGATGCCTTCGGGCCAAGTTTGGTAGATGCTGTTGTGAGCCGTTTTGTCGGATCCAGAGCAGGAGCCAGGTGAAAGTCATTTCACGCTAAAGATTAAAATAATAGCAGCGCGTAAATTAAACAGCCAGTTGAAGTCGGAGCAGGAGTATTCATTGAAGTGGCAGAGGCAGTGACAGTGGCAGCCATCGAGCCATCACTACCACATCCTGCACATCCTTTTGTATTGTATGAGGTCTACGCTAAGACGCTTAGCAGGTACGCCTCGGCCTCGTTCATGAAGGTAGTAGAGGTAACCACATTGCGCACTGTCAGCACTTCATTTTCAAGCCAACATGCCGCGTACTTCACTTAATGCTGCACAGCATGGCTGATGCCAGCAGATGGTATGTGGGTTAAGAAGAAAGCGAAACGAAAAGAACGGAGTAGGAGAAGAAGTAGTAGTACTAGGAGCATGAAGAGATTTAATGGTAGAAAGGCGAAGTAGAAGTCTCTTCTTCATCATGCACATAACTACAAAACGAGCAGCCGGCATGCATTTCAGTTGCATTTTCTTTGCGGATATTTAATGTCTATCCAGGTAGCAAAAGTGTCAAAAATGTTCTCTTAGAATTAGATTATTTAATCAACAACAGTGTTGCGTAACGATTAGATTTACCAAGTGTTATCTACATTTGAAATATCTACATAAAAATGAATTTCTTTTTGTTTAAAAGTTGCTTTTTTTAACCACTTATTAGATTAATAGTAGTTAGTTCTTATAAAGAAAATTTACTTAATTTTTTAGTATATTTTTGGTTTTATAATATTGTTGTTACTTTTGTCGGCTGTACATATATTACGCATTACGTATACGTATGATATTATGTTCGCTTTTGATACGACCGTGTGTGTGTTTGTGCTTCAGTGTGGGTGTCTGAGATGTTGGATGGGTAAGCTGTGGAATGGGTTTCCTTTTTTTGGAGTGGAGTGGGAATGGTATAAAATGCACTTTTGGGGTTCTGAGGGGCATGCATTGGTGTTTGTTCGTTGAGCTGCTTCTCAGCTGCTGCTGCTGCTGCTGCTACTGCTGCCTTGGGTGAGTGTTTGTGGCTTGTCTTTTCCAACTCGATCTGCCGTTTCTGCTGTTTCCCTTGTTCCCCCTTTGGCAGGAGCAGCAGAAGCATGCTTAATGCTTTATGTTTGCCAGCTTTCAGCTTTCTTTTGTTGTTACTGTTGTTGTTGCAAGGTATTTTGCTTTTGTTCGATGAAACGTAAAAATAGCAACAACCAGAGCAACGAAAACTCATTTTAGACAATGCCCGCATAATTTCAACGGATGAGGAATGAAGAAGAACAAGAATAAGTAGATGAGGCTACCGTCTTTTCTCTGTTTTCTTGCTGGTTATATACCCTATACACAAATGATGAATGGGTATATTAAATCGACAGATATTTGATGTAGTTAACAAAAGCAAATTTCTTTTTTTGTTTGTATTAACACTTTAATTTATAAAAAACAAACTTCATTTTATAATACAGAAATTGAGCAATAATTTTGTAGTGTATTATTATAATTATTAATTATTGTCAAAATGTTGTAGCCTTAACTATTAAAATCAGAAAATTTAGTGGCATATTTATGCAAGTTTAAATTTCTATCAACTTGTAAATTTTTACCTTAACTTTATAAACGGTACCTAAACGTTGATGGTATTACTTTGCTTGGGAAATTTTCTTATTGCTGTTGCTTTTGTTATTATTGTTGTTGTTGCTGTTGTAATGAGGTATTTCCGTTTTTGTTGTGGCTTGTGTTTACATTTCGTTGCGTTCGCCATACAAAGCAAAACCGCAAGAAGTTTCTTTACGCGCTGTCAGTTTTCATAATGAAAGTGGATGCTGCCACGCCTTCCTTCTACACTATACCCACTGCCAAGACATACATATATGTATGTATATACACCCGCACCCGTCATCTCTAATGCCTTGGTACCTACCCCAACAGTTATTCAAGCGCAAAATTTGCAGTAATCTGCCGACGGACAGCTAACCCAACATATGCAAAAAAAAAACAAAAAAAAAAACACGAAAAACGAAAAAAGCTAAAAAACTTTCTACTCCCTTTGCAAGGATACGCACGGCTTCAACTTTTAACCCTTCCATGTGGTATACATATGTGTAAGGGAATACGAGAGCAGGATGGAAAGCCTGTTGCTCTGTGCCGTTCTTGTTGCCTGGTCATTTACGCCCATTTAGCCACATTTACCAAAGTCAACAAATAAAGTCCAAAACTTTTCTCTCTCGCCCCATTTGAAAAGAGCGGGAGAAAGAGAGAGAGACACAGATAGTTAAAGGGAATTGAAAAGGAAGTGATGGTCCTTCGGCCCAAACCGATAATTGGCAAACTTTAGCAGGCTCATCAGAAAATTTCCTTTAAAAGACCCATTAGACTCATGTTGAAAATCAATCTATCAATTCAATATCATGATGATATTTGAAAATTTTTGAGACTTAATTTAGACTTTTTCCTTTAACAATCCAATTACATTGTTATGAAACTGAAAGTCTGGAGATTGGTTTTCATGTTGTTCTTTTTTGTGTTGTTGTTGTTATTCCTTAGTCAAATGTCATGAAAATCATCTTTAGGAAAAAGCTGTTGACACAATTTCAGGTTTTCAGGCCTCATTAGCGCTTCAAGTTTTCCCTGCCGCGGCACTTTTCCAACTTTTCGTGTCAGCATCAGGTGTCAATTTTAATTTAGTGCCTTTACCAAGGATGTCATCTCTGATGTTTGTTTGCCTTTTGTGGTTATTTGAGGTGGTTACCCCCATACCCCCATCCCACCAGAAAAGGATGGGTGGGCAAAGGATAAGAGTTAAGGAATTTTGTACCACATTTTGTTGGCTTGCGGCTGTGCGGTTAATGCGGTAAATTTTAGATAGCTTCAAAATTATTAGACAAGAAAAAGGGATTCCAATTGAAGCAGGGATAATGAGTAGCTGGAAGTAACATTTCCATTTGCATGGGGAACGAAGAGAATTCAGTTAATATTATAGACAAAAATGTCAAAATGTTTCAACATAAAATCTTTATCTTGTTAACCTATATTTTACCTTCGTTAATTAATCTCTCTATAAAATGGGATCGTTTAAAATTTCAAATGTATATATAAATTTACTTGTATAGAATTTTGGTATGTGGGGTTTTAAGTTTATTTTCTTGTATATTCTTAATGGGGAAAGGGTTCTGTTTATTGGGGCTTTCAACTCCCATTCATTCTACGTTCATGGATTAAGCCCAATCCGCTTGGTAACCGCTCACTCATTGATATGCATCTCCATTAGCAACCACAAAATGTAGCAATAATTGAACGCATAGCTCAAATAGCCATAAAAATCAAAGCTCGCTAATGGAGCAGCTGAAATATGTGACGGCCTTTGAGCTATGCATGCTAATCCATTCCAGATAAAAGCCATTCACAAAAAATTATTTCATTTAATACTGCAACTGTACTTTTTTGTGTTTTTCTGTTTTTTCTTTTAATATTTTTTTTCATAGTCAAAATCACAAGAAGGACAAATAAATGCCAATACCATGAAAATCATTCATGGAGCTTTATTTGGTTTATATCTTTTTTTAGTTTTGTAGGTGGTAACGTTGACTTTTATACCTGAATTTACTTCTTCAACAGAAGAGGAGCAGCAGGCGCAGCAGCCACATAGGGACGGGCTAAATAGGGTGAACTGTAAGCCAAGGGTGAGGTGTAAGCAGAAGCATAAGCTGGAGCAGCCAAACGGGCAAATGGAGCACTATAAGCTGCAGCCAGGGGTGAAGTGTAGGCAGCAGCCAGGGGAGAGGTATAGGCAGCTGTCAATGGAGCAGTATAGGCGGCGGCAGCAATTGGAGCAGTATAAGCAGCTGGGAAAGCAGCACTATGAGCCACATGATGAGCTGTATAGCTGGAGGCATATGGAGCCACATAGGCGGCACTGCCAACCACTGCGGGAGCAGTGTATGCCAATGGAGAAGCAGCCAATATTCCAGGTTTAGCAGCAGCAACAGCCACAACAGCGAAGAAGCAAACAGCGAACTGTATAATGAAGGATAATAATAATGAATAGGGATTAGATTACCATCCAAGTGAATTAATGATTCTCCTAATTCTCATCTCTCACTTACAAATTTGAACATTTTGATTGGTTTTGTGGTTCTTGTGCTTGTCACTGAGTGGATGAACAATTGATTTGTGATATACCAACATTGAGTGGTAGCCTCTTTTATAGGCACTTACACTTTTTGACCAAGCAACTACTTGGTTATGCCACTCACGTTCAGTTTAGGCCAAGTCAACGACTGAGTGAAACCATGTGGCGCATGCGCAATTCTTGGCTTAAACTTTAAGTTGATAGTTTTTGCGGATGGTCTTCGAATTTATGCGTGCCTGAGCGTCCGTTACCTGGTTGTCGCTGTCTGTCCATGACCTTGAGCTGGACTGCAGTTTTGTTTACAATTTAATGAGGGTTTTGTGGGTTTCTACCGCCTACACTTTATTTTTCATTTTGACAAAACGGTAGCGGTAGCCACTTAAATGGCGTGATTTATGATTCCACAAGCCATGATACTAGTTTAATTGTTGAAATATACATACATACACACATATATGTACATATATATTTTATTCTTTGTTAATGTATATAATTAGTATATAAACATACTTATCAAAATTTACCTTATTTTTGCCAATGAGATTCTTGCCTAATTTATTAAACTTAATTGATATTAGAATGAATAAAATAAAATAAATATTAAACAAATTTTACTGAAATGTTAAAAATTTATTTACCTTTATAAGTAAAAGAATTAGAAACACTTTCAATTATTTAATTGAAATTCATTTACTTACGTAAAAGAAATAAAAAAAAAAAGAAACACTTTCAATTATTTAATTGAAATTCATTTCATTTGCTACAGGAATTTGCATTTCAAATGTTTAACGAAAATTTGATTCTTTTTTATAATGAAATTCCTGAAATAGTTCATTTACATTGGAATTTGATTTCGTCATCAAATTCTTGTAAGCCTTCGTAATGTCTATAAAAATTTCGCTAAAATTAAATCGATATTTACAAAAATTTAAAATGAATCTAAAAGACGGAAGAAAAGTATGAAAACGTGAATTTGAATAATGTTTAACTTGACTACAAAATATAGGTAATTTCTTGTGACAATTTCAAAAAAAGGCTTTAAACTGTTGATTATAAAAAAAAACTTTAAAAAACTACAAGCTAAAAGACAAAACTTTCGCCTATGTTGCATAATCTAAATCTAAAAATCTTTTATTTAATGGATTAAAAAATATTGGTAATTAACCAATTTTCCTATACGTGGTGAAAATCTTAGTGAGATCTAGTCGGTTAAAGAGCTTTTCAGCGTTAAACTGATGGCAACAACACCAACAATTCAGAGGGCCAAAATAATTTTTTACCAAGCTTCTACAAGACTGTTCGTGATTGCTGGCACGGCCTTCCTATAATGTAAGCATAATTGGAAACGCATGTGTCACCGACGTCGATTTTGACTATAAAACGAAGCGAATGTTACGAACCATTATCAAACAAAGCTCACAGCTTCAAGTAATCACAACTACCCAAACAAAAAAACAATCAACAAAACCATCAACATGAAATTCGTAAGTTGAATGGTGTTGCTCCTTTAAGGTGGATCCTAATCCTAACTATTATCCTTTAGTTCGCTGTCTGCTTCTTCGCTGTTGTGGCTGTGGCTGCTGCCAAGCCTGGAATATTGGCTGCTGCTCCTCTGGCATACACTGCTCCCGCAGTGGTTGGCAGTGCCGCCTATGTGGCTCCATATGCCTCCAGCTATACCGCTCATCAGGTGGCTCACAGTGCCGCTTTCCCAGCTGCCTACACCGCCGCCTACACTGCTCCTGTGGCCGCTGCTTACTCAGCTCCTTTGGCTGCTGCTTACTCCGCTCCTCTGGCTGCTGCTTACTCCGCTCCTCTGGCTGCTGCTTATTCTGCTCCTTATGCCGCCGCCTACACTGCTCCCATTGCCCGTTATGCCGCTGCTCCCCTCGCTGCTGCCGCCTACACAGCACCCATTGCCGCTGCTCCCGTCCTCCTCAAGAAGTAAACAACAAGAAAGAATTTTGTCTCTTTAATGTGTAAATAAAAAACTGGTTAAAAATTTAAATGATTCTCAGAAAGTGTTCATTAATTGTGTGTCAATAGAATATAAGAAAATTTTGGGTTTGGTTTGTTGAAAAACAATATAATTGGTCTTAATTGGAAGAACAAAGGAACATTCTTTGCATTTTCCATCAAATATAATTATAATGGAATATGTTGTATTTAGAGATGAGTTTTCAGAGTCGGATGAGTGACATAAACGAATCTTAATCATTTATATATAAAGGTTCCAAACACTCGTCAAAAATCCATATTTTGCATAATGATGATTTTTTTTATCAACTTTTTATAGTTATTTATGATTAACCATGAATTCTGTTAATTTCATCTATTTACAGACTAAATAAAAACTAGAAGGATGGGCTAACTTCGGCCGTGCCGAAGTTCGTATACCCTTGCAAACTGTCTTTTTGATTTATATATAATTTGCCAGAATCATAAGGAAGTATATAAAACCCATCAAATATAAATTTGATGTCCGTGGCATAAACAAAAAATTAAAACCTATTTTTTTTTCCCCGATTGTTCCTATGACAGCTATAGCATATAGTCGACCGATTCTGATAAAACTTAAAAGATATATTTCTTTTTATATAAAATTGTCAAATAACAAATTTCGTGACGATTGCTTCAAAAAGTCTGTCTGGATCAACGCAATCTCCTCCGAGACCCTTGGAGCTACAGAGCTAAAAATTTTGCACATAGGCTTCTTTTTGCTGCAGGCATTGTATATCTCGGAATCATCCCGATCGGATGACTATGTCATATAGCTCCCATAGGAACTATCGGTCAAGAATAGGGTTTAACATCAGTAACTCTGTTGTTTTTCAATCGAATGTCTTTTAATTTTGTGTTTGGGAGTTTTATACAATCCTTAACACATTTACAAAGTTTTAACAGAATCGGTTGACTATATCATGTAGCTCCCATAGGAACGATCGGTCAAATTTATAGTTTTTGATCAATAACTTGGGTGTTTTTGAAGCGACTGTCACGAAATTTATTATTCGGCACGGCCGAAGTTAGCCCATCCTTCTAGTTATTGTTAACAGCCAAGGAACGAGAAACTAACGCAATTAAAGAAAAACTGCTGAGAATTTACTTTAAATTACACTTAAGCCACACATAAATACACACAATTGCGGATGCAGAAGAAGCGTTATTATAAAATAATATTAATATTATTATTGGTTCTGGGTCAATTGTTATTGGTTATCTGTCAATAAATCCAGAGAATTCTACTGATTAAAAATAGTTGAAAACAATTTTATGTAAAAAAATATACATGAAAAGAACTTTCATTCAAGAAACTTGCTTTTTAAAAACAATGAACCGGAATAGTTCGTGTCTCCTCAGACTATGAAATTTTTAATCAAAGATTTTGACTATACAAACGAAGGCAGTTTAACGGACCATTATCAAACAAAGCTCACAGCTTCAACAATCAACAAAACCATCAACATGAAATTCGTAAGTTGAATGGTGTTGCTCCTTTAAGGCGGATATTAATTCTAACTATTATCCTTTAGTTCGCTGTCTGCTTCTTCGCTGTTGTGGCTGTGGCTGCTGCTTTTCCAGCTTACACCCCTCCTCATGCTGTTGCTTACACCCCTCCTCAGGCTGTTGCTTACACCCCTCCATAGTCTGCTACTTATGCCGCAGCCTACGCGGCACCCATTGCAGCCGCTCCTTTCACTGCCGCTGCTCCCGTCCTGCTGAAGAAGTAAACAATAACAAAATTGTGACCAAGTCTTGTCCCTTAGCGAAACGAATAAATATATGCTTATAAATATAAAACGAAAATGCAAAAGAATGGATTTTTTTCTTTTCTTTGAATGGTAGGAAAAATATTTGCCAATATTCAAAAAGTTTTCCCATCTTCCACTGTTGCCATAAGGTATATAAATTGAAAATACTTTTTAATCAAGAATCAAAACAATCAATGATATCGGCATACATTTTGGACCTTGGGGATGCTTTAGTTAATAATACGAAAATTGTTCTTTTGTTTAATGAAATAATGTCCAAAGGAGTTTCACGATTTTAGACTATATATTTAACATATTCAAAATTGTAGCTGAGTCTGAAATATTTACAATTTAGAAATTTTTTATCGATTAATCCACTGCTTAATTTAGAATTAGTTTTATAGGTTTTCTGGCAACATTTTGGGACAAACAAAATCAACAATTAACATTTTATTTTGTAATTTATTTTTATTTATTTTTGTATTCATGCCAAGAAAAGTTAATTAATTTATATATGTACATATATGAAAAATTTCAAGTTAATCGGTTGAAATTTTTTTAAGTTAAAAAGCGTGTTTCGAGAAAAACACCATTAGAACTTTTATTGTTGATCGTTTACCTGTTATCTGCACATTTTTAAATCCCTTTGGTAACCTTTCAAATACTATTTAGCCCCAAAATTTGAGAAAAATTCTTGGAATTTCTAATTCATTTTTAATGAAAAAAAGTGAATTTCTTACAGACTTTCCCACCTTTAATTGAAACAATTTTTAAATGTAGTATTTATGGATTTTTGTCGAAGAATGCTCAGTCAGTACGTTGTCAAGTAAATAAATGAAAGTAATGCTGGTCGTATAAAATTTCTTTTATATGATAAGAAGTTAAATGTCTTCTATTAAACATTATTATTTATTAGCGAGAAAACCCAAAAGTTTTTTCTTGATGACAATGATTGCAAAGTCTTCTTAAAAAAACCTAAAAGAAAGGGATTAAAGATTTTTTTAATTTAATATTTTCAAAAGCTACATTATTCTTTGTTTTTATAAAATTCTAAGCCTTTATAAGT
Source organism: Drosophila emarginata (assembly GCA_037075365.1). Lineage (NCBI taxonomy): Eukaryota > Metazoa > Arthropoda > Insecta > Diptera > Drosophilidae > Drosophila > Drosophila emarginata. Next base: position 8,630,301 of record JBAMCD010000296.1, read on the forward strand.
TAATTAAGTGAAAATTTGAAAATTCGTGATAATTAAAAATGTTTAACCATTTAACACTGATTTTAAAACAATGATTTTTTTGGAAGTAGTTTTATATAGACAAACGATTTTATGAGTTATATGTATCAATGTTGATAATGGATAAAATCGTTATATCAAAGCAATTTTACTATATTCGAGTAATTTTCGTAATTAAACTTGAAACACATTTATACAACGTTAGCGTAATGATATAGTGATTCGATACTGGCCACACCAAGTCAATCACACACACCCACTTAAATTGCAGCCAAAAAAAGGGCTGTGCTTTTAATGTTATTAAACTAAATCACCAGAAATTGTCCAAGTATCTAGCCAAGCCACGATGTTGACTGCATTCGTAAACGCGGCCTTCACACTCTCGAGGCCCAATTGGATACGTATGTGTCATGTGCGGCGATTTTGACTATAAAAACGAAGCCAGTGGCACGAACCATTATCAAACAAAGCTCACAGCTTCAAGTAATCACAACTACCCAAACAAAAAAAACAATCAACAAAACCATCAACATGAAATTCGTAAGTTGAATGGTGTTGCTCCTTTAAGGTGGATCCTAATCCTAACTATTATCCTTTAGTTCGCTGTCTGCTTCTTCGCTGTTGTGGCTGTGGCTGCTGCCAAGCCTGGAATATTGGCTGCTGCTCCTCTGGCATACACTGCTCCCGCAGTGGTTGGCAGTGCCGCCTATGTGGCTCCATATGCCTCCAGCTATATCGCTAATCAGGTGGCTCACAGTGCCGCTTTCCCAGCTGCCTACACCGCCGCCTACACTGCTCCTGTGGCCGCTGCTTACTCAGCTCCTTTGGCTGCTGCTTACTCCGCTCCTCTGGCTGCTGCTTACTCCGCTCCTCTGGCTGCTGCTTATTCTGCTCCTTATGCCGCCGCCTACACTGCTCCTATTGCCCGTTATGCCGCTGCTCCCCTCGCTGCTGCCGCCTACACAGCACCCATTGCAGCTGCTCCCATCGCTGCCGCTGCTCCCGTGATCTTGAAGAAATAAGCAACACTAACGAATCTTGTCCCATGACCATGTAAATAATTTTTTTTTATTATAAATCGAAAATTGAGAAAAATTATATACATGTTGTTTTTTTTTTATAAATGATCCCTTAAATGGCTTTTAAATTAAACATAATTTAATTTGGCTAAAATTTTTTTACATTATTTGGTTTAGTTTTTCACTTTTTTTGAAATATTTTTTTATTGGTTCAAGTTTCATATTTAATTGGTTTTTTTTTTAAATTTAATTGCAATCATATTTTTTTTTATTATTGAAAGGAAAATTTTCAATTTTTTGTTGTTGCATTAAGCCCCATTTAGTGAAACTTCAAATCTCATTCATTTCAATTGCTCCGTCCACTTATTATAAATAGAAAATATTAATTAATAAATGTTATAAATTACAAAGAAAGAAAGCGAAAAAAAATATAAAATATAATAATAAAACGAAAAGTAAAAACAGGGAAAAGGCAAGTGAACAAAGAGAAAAAAATGAAATGCAGGGCTTAAATCTCACTAATTAGAAATATCGAGTGCAGGTTCTTTCACTTGCACCCTTACTTTCATATGAAGGTGCCACATACACCACCAATTCACACACCCCAGACACACACACACACTCGTACACATTGGCAAGTCTCACACTTGAAAAAGTGTTGAAGCGTGAATTTTGCTTAAAAATGCCAATTACGCGAATTTTACATGGCTATGGAAGAAGGAAAGGAATGTATAAAGGACTTGGTGATGCGGGGGAAGGGTATAGTAGAGGATGGTTAAATGAATGGTCTGGGATGGATAGTCCATATATGTAGGATGTATATGTACGTATATGATGAGTGCTGGAGATGATGGCAGCTGAAATTGTTGCCTCTAAAGGATTTACCAGGCCTTTCCTCCCAACCCCCTCTCTCTCTCTCTCTCTTTCTATCTTTCTCAAGTGTTTGCCATGTGACTGTGCATACAAAGCAACCTATTTTTGGGGGCGTGTCTGTTGTATCCGCCTACTAAATGCACAATCATGTTGCAGGCCTCTTCCAATTGAAATCTTCTTCTTAATGCTGGCGAAACCGCAGGCAACGAATATACATATTTGTTTTGACACTTGACTTTGATGAGGATTTTATGGAAAGGGGTCTTGAGTTGATGCGGTTTCTTCGCTGCTGCGTCTCGTCGTCACAAACAAAAGATTGCTTTCATTGTCAAGTTTGTCTCGATATTATTATACTTGCATACATACATATAGATAGATAGATGTACATATATACATACATATGTATAGTATGTGTATATATATATTGGTTAATCCGCCTAAAAGCTTTGATGCCAAACAGTTAACAGTTTCAAGTGCAGCGCTCAAAAATTCTCAATGGACCCGCCAGGCAAGAGTAAAGCATTATATCAAAGAGTTTGGGTCGCCCACTCTCACACAACCCCCTGGGGGTACATGTGCCTTCTAAGTGGCAGCAAGTAATTAAAAAATATATATATATACATATATACCTATATATATATTTAAAAAAAAAAAAAGGCACCACACAAGAAATTTATACAAAAAGTCGCAAAAATTGCGCGTCGTTTGACTGGGACTAAAGCTAAGGGGACAAGGACCTCAAAGTCACAACTCGAAAGTTATAGTAAAAGATCGACTATGATTTACCTAAGAAGATAGTCATCGTAAAGAAGTCACCAGTATTTATTTTTAATAAATAAAATTTAAAAAATTAGGTTTAATTTAATAAATGGTCATTTCGTAATTTTCTTGTAAAATGATTTAAGGATTATTTTTACATTGCTTGTTGTACAATATTTCTAGATTTGTTTTGTAATCGCACTTTGCCCCAGTGTATTTTTTAACAAAAGTCCAAAACTTAATTTTTTGCTTAATCTAATCTCATAAAGTTTATTTTGTTATATAAATTAATTTAAACTCTTAAAACATTTGGTCAAGCTTCAAATGTTAAGGATTTATTTAAAAAATTCGAATTATTTATAGTTTGCATCAAAATAGTTTCCAACTACATATCTAAACAAATAGTAATAAAACTTTTCAAAATTAGCATAAACATTTTGTACAAAATTTTTCATCTAAGGAGGATAAAGTTCCTAGGAGGGAGACTACAATCACTAAATTGTTTATTTATTTATTTAGATGATTAAAAATGTCAATTTAATAAGAACATAAAATAAATATTTATCAAATATTTGGCAATTTGAAAAAATTCTGAAATATTTACATAGAGAAATTAAACGATAAAATACTCCAACTCTTTTGTTTTGTATTCTTACAAAAAATTAAGACTAAATGAACAAAATAAATAATCCGAATTGAAATGTAAAGACTTTTATTTGTCTTGCATTGGTTTCAAGTCATTCATATTAGTATTATTAATACTATTATTTTTATTATTATTATATGTATATAAAAATAAAATATAATTTTCGTTAATAATATTTATGATTTTATCTCTCATATACCCGTAATACCTAATTGGATATAGAATAAAGAACAAAAAAAAATTTCCAGACTGAAAAAAAAAGAAAAAGAAACTTTGAACAAGTTGCGTAAAATATGCGCCACTTTTGCTTTTTTTTTTTTGTATCGTCCCTTCCTCTATGCAAGAGTATTGTCGGCCCTTCCCCAAGTTGGAGTTTATTGCCACAATAAAGGCGCAACTTACTTGTTCTGACTTGGGCTCATGATGATGATGATGAAGAAATGTAGAAGGAGGCGTGGCAGCAGCTGTGCGTGCGCGTTAATGCGTCGTTTAAGTGCCGTAAAACGTGAAAGGCACACATGACATCACCCCTCACCACCCGCAACCCTATAGCCATTCTCTACACCCATTTAACCATCCTCCTCCCTATGAGGTCTATTAAAAATTGCGTTTTGAATTTGTCTCGAAATGTTTGCGACATTTGGCAGCAAGGTTCGCTTCGCTTAATATATATATATATAATTTTTTTTTTTTTTTTGTGAATTTAAGTGGTTTCCAGAAATTATTCATAAGGACATGCCTGCATATACAAAAGAAGCCAGAGAAGGAAGAATGAATAGGAAATTGAGCAAAAGGTTGTCGTTGCTAACGTAACCACTTTTTTACAGGGTAAGAGGGTGAAAGTATATGGCGCAAATGATTACGTTTGGTTATTAAAATCAGAAATGGATGCCATTTAAAAATGGATATGAGGTATTGGTTTGATTTCATTTCCCGTTTGTGTTTCCAAGAAACCTTTTCTATTTCGTATTTTTTTTTCTTTGTTCAATAAATAATAGATTACAGATTTGGCACATTTACAATTTTTTGCTTATCCTACGAATTTTTAAATTTTTTGATATATGTGAAGTCCAAAAAAAAATATTGTAATTACCCACAGAAATTCAAAATCATAATATTTTGCTTCAAATTTCCTATTAAGGAAACATAACATACTTTTACTGAATTTTTAAGAATTTTAAAACTTGGAATTGATTTTACTTCAAAAATAGTTTAGAGATCACGGTTCTTTATATTGAAGCTGGGCTATATCAAAATACAGAAATTGTTTTTATAAAATTTTGGTAATGAACAAATTAATGAATTTTAAGATTAGTCTTATTTAGCTTAGCTAAACGATCTAAATAAAATGTTAATAATAATTGTTCTTAGTTTTCTGCAAATTGAGCAACTGAATTAGATCACTTTAGTGCGCTTTAAAAAATTAATTTAATTTTCAAACACTCATTTAGCCATTCCTTAGGGTGAGTTTTACTTGTAATTCCTTAAAACTTTTCTGGATTTGAAGGAGCGTACATAATTGGTTTATGGCCTCTCTGCTCTCGTCTTGGGAAGCCGCCGTCGTAATTTCAATTTGCCTTGTGCACATATACACACAAACACACACACACACAAAAGTCTAATCAAATTACTCAAAGCTCAAGTGCCCCCAGCACGTGCCAAGTGTGTGCGTGTACAACAATGAATTGGCCTACTAAACCAAGTAGTCCAAGTCGTTCAAGCCCGTCCAAGTCCCACATCAGACTCAAAGTGTCCAAGTTTTTTGAACGAAACGACGATGTTGACTGCATTTATAAGCGCGGCCTTCGAACTGTGGAGGTCCAATTGAAATTGGATGCGTATGCGTCATGACCGTCGATTTTGACTATAAAAACGAAGCCAGTGGCACGAACCATTATCAAACAAAGCTCACAGCTTCAAGTAATCACAACTACCCAAACAAAAAAAACAATTAACAAAACCATCAACATGAAATTCGTAAGTTGAATGGTGTTGCTCCTTTAAGGTGGATCCTAATCCTAACTATTATCCTTTAGTTCGCTGTCTGCTTCTTCGCTGTTGTGGCTGTGGCTGCTGCCAAGCCTGGAATATTGGCTGCTGCTCCTCTGGCATACACTGCTCCCGCAGTGGTTGGCAGTGCCGCCTATGTGGCTCCATATGCCTCCAGCTATACCGCTCATCAGGTGGCTCACAGTGCCGCTTTCCCAGCTGCCTACACCGCCGCCTACACTGCTCCTGTGGCCGCTGCTTACTCAGCTCCTTTGGCTGCTGCTTACTCCGCTCCTCTGGCTGCTGCTTACTCCGCTCCTCTGGCTGCTGCTTATTCTGCTCCTTATGCCGCCGCCTACACTGCTCCTATTGCCCGTTATGCCGCTGCTCCCCTCGCTGCTGCCGCCTACACAGCACCCATTGCAGCTGCTCCCATCGCTGCCGCTGCTCCCGTCCTGCTGAAGAAGTAAACAATAACGAAAAATATGTGATCACCTCTTATCCTTTGACTGTAAATAAATTTTTTTTTTTCATATACATACATAAAACCCACTGAGAAAATTGATTTATTTGAATGCGCTTTATTCTTAATTCGAAAAACATCCAATATTTTAATATCAATTATGATTGATATATATGAAACAGTATAGTTTATTCACTATTAAGAACTTATAGACCCTTAGTGTTTTTTATAGCGCAAAAGCATTAAAACATTTTATTGTATTAAAATTGTTTTTAAATTTAGTTTGCATTGGACTAATGACTAACTTGTTTCGCATTACTTTAAAAACTTCTTTTGCAATATAAATTTAAATACAAATTAATTAAATACTTAAACTAATCCCAAACTCGTATACAAGTATCGAAGATTACTTTTCAATAGATAAACTTTTGTTCAATTCAAATTCATTATATTGTGGATCCGAAAATTTATCGAATTTAAATGCTATTAAATCTATTAAATAATTGGAAATTATTTTTTATAACAAACATCAAACAATTTCAGTAAATACAAATTAAGCTATGAACCGTGATTAGGGTTTTGAGTTTTGAAATGATTTTAAAAATCGTTTCCATACTTGATCATTCTGTACAACTTTGATGCAAAAGGAAAACTTCAATGTCCCTACAGACCCTTCACTTTTCAAAAACTTTTCTCGGTTTTTCTTCCTTTTTTATTTTTTCTTTCTGCTAAATAGATATGACAGAACCAATTCAAAACATGCAACACAGGAAAGAAAAATGAAAGAATTCAACTTAGCTTACCAAAAAAAAAAGAATAATAATAAAAGTTTTCAGCTTGACGCAGTTTTATTGAATAAAAAGGTCATTAAATTTGGACGCTATCTGTAGCGAGAACTTGTGAAAATGGGGACAAAACCCCTCGACACCGTAACCATCGCCACCAATCCAAATTTTCCAAACTCCCCCAAAAACTGTGAATAGAGAGGGGAGGGGTCCTTAAAAGTCCTCTATACATTGGATTTTACTAGCCTTTTCCGCTTACGTAGGAAAAGTTTACAACTACTTGGCGTTTACTACCTGAAGATGGAGCACAACGACAAGCATAGAGTAGAGGGAGATAGATATTAGGGGGTGGGGTATGGGCTAAGCTAGGGTAAGAGGGATGATACCAAAGTTATGATAAGCAGCAACAGGACGAAAAGAAGGAAGCAGAAGGAGCTCTTCAGGCTTTCAACGCGCAGGACAAAGTCAAGCAGAAAACTTCACTGCCGCTGGAAATGGAGAAAAACGCAGGAAACGCTGAAAGGAAGCATATTTCATATACAACAAAAAAAAAAAAAGAAAAGAACAGAAATGAAAATAAACTGTGGGGGAGGGAGGGCGGTAAGGGTATAAAAAAAATAAGAGAAGAAGAAATCCTTTTAAATGGGAAAGTTTAATCCAAGGCAAAAGCAGAACTTCGCTCAGGGGAGATGCCTGAATTTCGATAAGAGAGTTGAGGAACCATTACTAAATTTGTACGCAGGCAAAAGCGCATTGAGGCAAGCACCAAAAACTTAGTCTGGCATAAACTTGGCCAAGTCCATTTTTGGCTTAACTAACTCACCTTCAAAAATAAAAAAAAAATAAAAAAATCGGAGCCCAACAAAAACACTTCCTAAAATTCAAAAAAAAAAAATGTTATATATAATGTTTGTTGTTAAAATAAAAGCAGGTGAAACTATTTAAATGGCCAGCATTGTATAGTATAGTAACGACCTGACAACCAAATGTTTGTCTGCTGGGCAAAAGCAATAAAATTGAGTAAATAAAATTTGTATTCACTTTATATAATTTTGACGATTTTTCAAATCAAATATACACCCAATGTGTGGGTGGAGAGTGAAAGAGAGGGCAGTCAGTGTGTAAGGTAGAGAGTCACATACAACAACCCACACATAAAGACAGGTACACATATAAGTATATATGTATATATATACATATATAAGTTAGATTCCCTTTCGACATATACACAATCATGTGCAAACGTGTTCTTCAAATGGATTACATGAATAAAAGATTTAAACACGTCAGGTAAATCAGTAGCGGGTTACCAAGATACACACACACAACCAATGATATCTTCTCATTTCCATTCCTTTTCACCCTGCCTGCCTGCCTGCCATGTGAAAATATTCACAAAAGTAAGAAAAAAAAAAAATTAAACGAAAAGAAAAACATATCAGAATCTGTAAAGGTGCAAAAGCAAAGTCCAATCTATTGATTTTGCTTTATTTGTTGTTATTCATAAATGGTTTATTTTTTCTATGTATATGTACGCATGTATGTATATATTCTTACTACAGATGCCTAAATTGGTAGTAATGTAATCAAAATTTAAATTGGATTTCAATTGAACTGATTCCGCTATTCTACTTACAAATGGCCTCAAACAATTGTTACAAATTCTATGCCCGCCCACTCTAATGTAAATTTATAGAAAGAATACCAAATACCCTACATGGTATTCTTATCAGAGAACAATTGTATTTTCTATTGATTCTGTCTTTTTTTTACCCACTTCATTCCATAAAGCTTTTCTACAATTTCATGGGAAATTTCACAACAATTCGTTGCTCTTTTCAAACAGTTTAGTTTTTCTATCAAGGTTGATCTATTAATAATAAAAATATTTTAATCTTAACATTAAAAATAAGATATCAGAGCTTACCATAGTTTAAGTAACAATTTAGAAATATCTAAAATATAACACATAAGTACCCGTTTGTATATACAGTATATTGTATATATATATATATTGTATATACATTACATCATAAAACTTTTTCAAAAACGAAACAAAAAACCATTTTTTCCGGACATTTTGTTATAAATGTTTTTAGTTTATTCACATAGAATCAACATTAAAAAAAATGAACAAAATTGTTTCACCTTCACACACACACACACACACACACATAATAGAGCATATGTAGCTTTCAATAAGCTTACATTTTATTATATGTATATATATGTATATATTGTAATTCGCGAATGTATTATTATTTGTATATCAAATTTTAAATCACTATTTAATAGTATAAATCCCAATGTCCGCAATTGATAATCAACGTCTCAAGTATGTGTAATACGGATATGTGGCATAGGCGCCATAAACGGGTGTATACGTATACGCCGCATAGGCCGGTGAACTAAGATATGCCGGATAATAGGTTGAAGGAGCTACTCCATACCAGGCACTTCCTGCCACAGGTGTAGTTACCAAGAGCTGAGGCTTGGCGCTGCTTAAAGCCGCAAACATTGTAAGCTAAAAGCCAATGATTTAAATAGATTTTATTTATTATTTACATATATAGTTTATATTATGTTAATCCTTTATCCTTTACTAACCACTAGCATTAGTTTGAGTAACATTTTGGCCAAAAATAAATCTACCGATGTTTCTGTTGCTCCTGCCTGCCTTATTGTATGAAATTCAAAATTTGATTGACAAAATGATCAAGCAATTCAATCATATTTATAGCTTCGGCTAGTTGACGTCAGAAAGAGAAAGAGAACGTAAAGAAACGAGAGACAGTCATGAGAATTTATCGAACCATTAATATGGTTATAGGTAGAGCTCTGAGCCAAGCTATGGATTGCATAAATTATAATGTAAAATGCTATTTTAAATTGTTTAAATACAAGAAAATGAAATAATATGAAATTCATATTGTATAAATAATGACAGCACTTGCAATACTCTATAATTAACCAATACATTTAAGTAATAGAAAACAAAAATCATAAAGATAAAATATATATTATAATTTTGAAGTTTAATCCGGTATTTTGGATATTCTTTTTGCTCAAGATCAAATTTTCTAATAGTAAAGATCATAAATTGAAAAACTAATATTTTTTAAATTAATTAAAAATATACATTTTTTTGTTGAGATAAAATTATAGTTTTATAGAAATCCTTTAAGTTTTCTTTTTTAATATACCCTGATTACTGGAAACTTTTTAACACTGAATTAATTTTTAATTTGGCAATTTTTTTCTAGAACAATGTTAGGAAAAAAGTTCTAAAAAAAATGTCATATTTAATAAAACATGTACTCTTAAGAAATCACAAAAATATGGTATTTTTTAAGCATCCCATAACCCTTTTTCTCCCTCTTAATTGATTTACTTGTCTCCTTTTTTGATTTTATTGCCTTTCTCATTTTAAACCATTTTTCTGTTTGCCATATTTATGGCGATTTCCTCTTGCGTCACAAAATTGGCAAAAAAATTAAATAAAATGGTTTATACACTTACTTCTAGAATTGGACCTGTCATTGATTACACATGAAGCTAGCTCCCAGTTTCTAGTGTCAGTAACAGCCCTGCCCTACCCCTATAGTACCCTACCGTAAATAAACCTACCCTGCCAACTCTTTGCCCACATAAGTCTTATTCAATGCCGCCTGTTGCGCGGCATTTTGCCTCTATGCATAAAATATTTGCGTTTATTTAGACGTTGTAAAAATTATAATTATGTGTTCGTGCTTGGCATACGCATATGTTGTATGGTAACCGCACGATTCATCCCCCTAACCCATCCCCATTTGCCCAAAAGCAAAGCAAACCAGACCATATTTTGCGATCAATTCTATTAGATAAGACAAAAGAGAGAGAGAGAAAGAGAGGGAGATAGGGACAGAAAGAGAAGCTTGAAGGGTGATGCCTTGACTTAAACAACAAAATTTTGCAAACTGTGCAAACAAACTGAAAGATAGCTAGCAGGGTAAGAGCAAGACAGAATATAGAAGAAATAGAGACACACAGAAGACATAGAAAGAAAGAGATAGGAACAGGGAGAGGGACAGAGAGTTAGGCAACATGTTTCGCAAGCCATAAATAATTAATTAATGCAGAGTGAGAAACGTTCTATGCAAATGTTCATATATAGACCATAAATTCAACTCAACCAAAAGCTGATGAAGCCATCAGTATACAGATATTCATACATACATATATCTAAATATGTATGTATAAACATATATGACTGATATACGTATGCACATTTCGCTTGACTGCATTGTGATGGCAAGTTCACTGACCACCACCATCATCACTAACCACTTCTTCTTGAGTACCAGTTTTGGGAGAACTAGTGCTTGACCACGCCCTGGCTATTCCGGCAACAACTCGCGCGGAACTGTTCACTTAGGAGTATATACTCAAGTGCCTTATAGCGACAGTTTTTGTTTCGCTACTAATTTTCAGTTTGCTTACAACAGCAAGAAAAAAAAAAACAAAATACAAAAAAAAAATGGCGGCTATTCTCGACCACCAGCCAGATGGCAGCCATTTTTTTTTTTTTTTTTTTTTTTGTTATTCGTCACCCTGTAATAATTATTGTATATTCTAAGATATATTGGACAACTTGCCATTAATTATTTTATAATAATAATTATTATTATTACAACGACAAGGAGAATAAAAGTTAGGGAAGGGAAAAAAACCAAAAATATAGAAAAAGTCTCTTCTTAAATTTAAGTTAAATATATTTAAGTGTGTAAGTATATAGTGTATCTTTTATAGTTAGATATATATAAGTTATGGTATACCTTTCATATATGTACCTATGTATACATCATATACAACTAAATTAAAATTTGTAAAAAAAACAAATGACCGATTTACATTAAATCAAATTATCAATAAAACGTGACACAACTTCTAATGAAAGCCAGGCATAGAGAAAGAGTCGATTAATGACTACTTAAGTGTATGAAGTATACAAATATTAATAATAATAATAAAATTGTTCGAAACCAATAATACAATATTTAAATTTAAAAACATTCAACTGCTATACAATCGATACTCAAAAACCCATTAGAAATGAAAAAATATTAAAGCCTTACTTAAAAAACTGAACACAAATCACTTTTAAAACTATAAGAAACTAATAAAAAAAATAGTTTTTTTATTCCTTTTTTTTTTTTTTATAAAGATCTACCTAATTAAATATTGTTTTATTTGTTTTGGAAAGACAATGAGAACTGTCTGAAACTTTTCAATAATCTAACATTTAGGAATTCAAAATTATATTAAGTTAAATTTTCATTTTAACACTTTTGACTATATATACTATATATACATCATAACCGATCATTAAAGCCGAAATATAAAAACCGAAAAATAAAGATTAAAAAGAAGAAAGTTAAACTTTTCAAAGACAACAAAAAACTAGAAGATAAAAAAAGTTGACATGATTGTTTTATGTATATAAACTCAAAGGATTCAATTCTAAAACTAAACAACTTTGTGGCGTACATAAATCCACAAGATGCGATTTCTCATTGCTATTACTTACTCATTTTAATTAGTTCTACCATTTCCAGGATATTATGAATTTCATTGTACCCCAAAACAAATTTGCAATGTTGCATAATTAAAAAAAAACAGTTAAGCAAAAAACAAAAAGAAAAAAAAATGGCAGTTTGGCTTGGCTACTGTTTACGAGTAGTAGATTGTTTGTTTGTTTTCCATCATCATCAGCATGAAGCCAGCCAACCAAAGCCACCTGCCTGGCCACTAGTCATTTTCTACTCTCTCTCTCAGTCTCCTTTTGTAGTTTATTGCACATTTTGTTTCTTTTGTCAGTTTTGTAATTTAATAAAGCATACTATTTAAATTAATTAATGAGCAGCAAGATTAACAAGGCAACAATTTCAGTATTTGGTTTCAATAATATAAAAATACTGAAGTATATAAAATAAAATGTAAAATCCTTTTTTTTCCCATTTAGAGTAGCCTCTTATTTAGACTTTAGCTTTAGCTGCTGCTGTTGACATGCCAACAAATGCAAATCCTCGGCCAATAGACGACACTTGTTCTCCAAATACTTTAACATCTTTTGCAATTGTATCGCATTTATTATGTATTTACATTCCTGGATAAACAATTGCTTCAATTGTTGCAAATGGGACATACGTTCCAGAATTAATTCTCTACGGCTATTCAAAATTTGATTTAACAAACGTAAAGTTTCCGCTGTTTTGGGTAAATTTTGATTGAGCATAATTTCACGATAGGAGTTCCAGGCATGTTGTTGACTTTGTTGCAATGTATTCCGAAACCACTTGTGGGTCACTTTCTCTAAATTTCTATCTATGGCACGCCAACGCCATTGGCCCAAACCCACACCCGTGTATTTAAAACAAGTGGCAAAGAATCCCAAACGATGGGGTAACCCATGCCAACGTTGCAAACGTTTCAATGCTCGATGGGCACCAATTAGAAATCCCTGAGTACGTTTTGCTTTGATCTTAGATAGATGAGAGGGCTTTAGGCTGCCATCCATATTATAGTATTTAAGGCAAATTTCACGCAATTCCTTATTACGTTTTCTTAATTGACGCAGCTTCTCAGTTATATCAGTGCCTATCTCCTGATGGATCACCAATTGTGGTGGTAATGAAGATATTCCTTTCTTAATTTTGTCCTGATGTTCCATTAATGTATTTGGATATTGGTCCGAATCTGTCTCACTTAATTTATCGAAACAAACTTTTAGACTACGTACAGCCTTGGGCATACATTTTGATGAATATAAACTTTCATTTTCTGTACTTAAATTATCAATTTCCTTAGCCATAACTTTCTCTCTACCAACATTTGCTTGCTGTGAATTCCTTTTATCTTTATTCAAATTCATTGGAGATGTTCTTTTAACCGCTTCAATATCAAAAATATTAGTTACTCTTTTCGACTGACAAGTAGGACATACCATCACAGTGGATAATTTTTTTTCAAATTTTACATTTTTTGACTGCAATGGGATTTGTTTATTTGCAATAATTAATTCGTGGTTTTTATTTATATTCTTTAGCTTTTCCTTGTCAACCTGAACTAACGATGCTGCTTCTTTATAGTATCGATGTGAATCGTATGTTATATCACGTAAATGTTCTCCATCGTTTTTAGTTATAACCGTCACAACGCTTATATGACTAGTAGATGGCTCCACTTCCGAGTATTCACTCATTTCTTTTATCGGTTGTAATGTACTTATTTTACATAATTTTCCTTCCTTTCTACGTCTGGGTAGGACCTGTGGTTCCCTTTTCTCTTTGGGCTGAGCTGGATTTGTTTGATTAACATAATTTCTTAACATATATACAATTTGTTGCTCCATTGTTGTCTTATCTTTTATATCACCATTATTGTTTGTCTTTCCTTTAAGGGGAATGGATAGACCAGTATAATTATCCACCAATTCATTTAAATCCTTTTTATAATTTTGCTCATCAACAAATGGAACTTGTAGATATCCAAATTCCGTTAAATGACCATACATGAGTAACATTAAACTATTTCTGGCAAATTTTTGTTCTTTTGGCACATTACCAAATATTCTTAACCAATTGACAATTAGTATCTTATCCGAGACGCAGGCATTCTTGTAAGTAAAATCATACTTTCTACATTGGGTTTTATAATGGCGATCCAAAAACTCTTCGCTTGGTTCCTTCATTTTTAATTTATAATTTTTTGTTTTTATTGTGAGGTTGGTTTTTTGTTTCTTATTACTTTCACAATATTGATTTTCTGACTGAAAACTGACTAAAGCCTTTTGGGAACGAATAGGGAGGGGTGGGTATATATATATATATATATATGTATATAAATATATATGCATATATAAGTTATAAGTCTAGGATTACCATGTTGGTTGTATCTTAAACGTTTAACATGGAGAAAGGATCCGCCAAGATGCCCATTCAAGACAAAGTGTTGCGGTTGCCTTGCCACGTAAATTTTCATTAGCAGAGAAGCGCGTATAAATTAGGAAAATGAAGCAGCCGCTGTGTGGCTACAACATCATGGGTATGGTATGGAAGGTGAGTGGGGGTTTGTGGGTGGGGTGGGTACATACAGACGGACAGGTCTGGCAATTGAGTGCTCTCACTCAGCTCAGCTCAGCAGCAGTACACAGAGCTCACCTCACCTCAACTTTACCCACGCTGAGTGAAGTCAGAGCTTAACCGCAGCAACAACAGCAAACGTAAAGGAGTAAGTAGTAGATGCTATATAGTAGTAGGTAGGTAGGTGCTGCTCCTGCGGCTTGTGGTGAGCTCTCTGGGCTTTCTGCTTTTGCCCCTGTGTCTGCGTGCCTGCATAAATTTATATTGTTAAACATGAGCTAGAAAAAAAGCACGCGCTGCGTGTCAAAAAAAAAAAAAAATAGAAGAAAAAAACCAACATCAGAAAAGACAAAATGAAATGACTTGACATGTGGAAAACAGTAAGCAAAAATAATAATAATAATAATAAAAAAAAGAACTTGCTAAAAGAAATTAAGAATTAAAAACCACACAGTTGGAAGGCCATCTTGGCAAGGCAATGCTCTAGTGGAGATCGCTTTAAATAAAACCATGAAGATGTACTACATTAAATCATATATGCGCTTCCGTTTGTCGTCAAGATTCTATATTCTATTAGATGAATATAATTCTCGTTCCGAAAAAAATCAACTCAAAAACAGAGATATGTATATGTATGTATATGTATATATATGATGGAAAATTATACAGAATGTATATTTTTATTTTATGAATTTTCGTATACAGTAAAAAAAAAAATTAATAATAAAAGACTTATAAATAATATTAAAAAAATAATACTTTAAAATTAAAATATGAATAAAGACAAAAAAAAAATATGTTTAATAAATTTGTAAAGTTGATTCTAAATATTTATATTGGATATTAAAAACAATACAAAAAAAAAAATGAATTCTCAATCTCATTCTTAAATTAAATAATACTTTTCACAAAAAAAAAACTTCATTTGGAATTTAATGCTAAATCTGATTCTTAATTAAAATATTATTCTCAGCAAAAAAAAAAAAAAAAAACTTCATTCTTATTTTTTATACATTTGATTTTGTGTGATTGAATCAATGTCAATGTGTGTGTTTAGTTCAATTTTTGGAAATTATATATGAAAACAACTACACTGATTTGGCAAAAGTAATAGTAATTCAATTTGCTCCCCAATATTTTGCTGTTGCCACTTTACGCAACAATGATTATTAATATTCAAGGATCTCAAAGGATGGGATGCATTTAACCAAGTCACTCTCGCACAGCTACCAAATACACCGATACATGCGCGTAAGATTAAATGGGCCCTAGAGGCCAATATATTGTTTTGAAAACGTATGATATATAGAAAGCAATTTGGGCGATAACCATAGATAGTCAACTTCTCAAATGTACATAGTTTTTGTAGTTCTTCATAGACCTGCATCGGTCTCAACATGAAAACATCACGTATAGCCAATTCTCGTATATTGTTTGATATTTTTACAGCAACAACGAGACCATTTTTACGAAAGCGTTGGGGCAATCTTAAAATAATCAAATTAACATTATTTATAATTATAAATGTAGACCAAAATAATTGCACTTACTGTTTTAGAGCCACATAAGCAATATTTTTATCAATGTACTGCAAATAGGCAAAGCCGCGACATTTTCCATGAAAATCGATCTTAAAACGTAATGTGAATACCTCCCCAAAATGAGTGGCGCTTTCCATAATCTTTTCCGCAGTGCAGTTGCGGTTAATGCCGGTGAGGAACAACTGGCCGAATGGAGAGCATGCATTTCATTTAGTAATGGAGATTCCTAAAAACGTGCATAAAACCTTACCTCTCCAGCTCCAGAGTTAAGACAGTTTAGCAGATCATCATCGAGCAACTTCGATGTGTTAATATAAACAGTTCCTTGGAATTGTCTCTTTGTATATTCACTTTCCATGCTTATTCTCACAAAAACAAAAAATATGCAAAAAAAAAAATCGAGCAAATTCTTTGAAATGGTGCTGCCAAAAACCACGCGTCAAAAGTTTTCGTTTCTTAAAGTGATTGGTCACACTGAAAAAAGTTATCGCATTGACAGAAAAAAATAAGTCAGAGTTGTCACAGTCTTATGGAATTGTGACACATTGAAAGTGTGCCAAAATGGTTGACCCCAATGATCGATAGACTTCAACTCAACCAATTTGTCAATATTTTTGCTTTGTTTTTGTTTTTATTATTTTTGTTTTGATGTCGCGGGAACTGTACAAGAACTTAGAACTTTCCCCATCGACAACTGACAAAAGCAGCCGCAGCTTGTTGACTTCATTACCTCAACTGGAGGGCAAAGCATCAGCATTACCAGAGCACCATCATCATCAACATCATTATCATCAGCATCGTCATAGCTAAACAAAACCAACATCATGCAGTTTTTCACATGCAAATTAATGCAGTCGCGTCTTGAAGTGTCAGGACTTTCAGGCAATGCGACAACCTGCGGCATAATGCAATTAAATGAGTGCATTAAGCAGAAGCCAGAGCAGGACCAGGAGCTAAAACTGAAGCAGGAGCCCAAGCCGCCAGCTGGGCATTGTTTACAGAGACACAGAAGAGAGAGAGAGATGAGATGTACATATGTATGTATGTATGTATGTACATGCATATATACATATACCTGACTCCAATGCAAACGGAGTGCAATGATCGGCATCAGCAACAAAAGGGATGTCGGCTAGGTGGCAGGACTTTTCAGGAGCAACTCCAATGCGCGATGCTTATCCATCAAGGCGTTAGATGATTATGCTGATGATGATGACGAGTACAGCCGAGACGCCATTACTATAGATGGGAATGGGTCTTCTTGGCTATGGAATATACAAGGCAGCTTCGTTGTGCATTCTAATGCGATTGCCGCACTTGACGGGATGTCGAGGCAAACGGAAACGGATGTTGTTTTTGTTGTTGTTACTGCTGTTGTTGTGTAGCTTGTAGCAATTAAATTACAACTTAAAATCGAAATGCAGCTAAAGCCCAAAACCTGAAACGAAATGAAACAAGAGAAGTAAAAGAAAACAAGTTGATGGGAAAAACAAGAAAAATAATATGCTCATAAATATTCATTAAATTCTAGATAAAATGAAGGCAACCATTTTTAGTAGACATCTTCAAGGAATTCCTGGCAAGTGAATGAGGCAGCAACCAGCATGAGCGGAAGACGGGCAATAGAAGTTGACTGTTGTTCTAAAGGATTTGCATTAATTTGTTAATTCAAGCGCAAAAGCCACGCCCCAAAACACGCGTTTCACTCACTTAAATCCCATTAAAATTTCAAAGGCTTCAAGTGTGCGTGAGTGTATGTGAAGCAATGGTAAGGATTTTTTACTTGAGGATTTAGGGACTTCAATAGAAGCTTATTTAACAAATAAATTAAGCATCATTTATATTAGATAATGTTTTAACGGTTGTTTTTCTTTAAATAGCTATAAATAGGTTAACCACTTTATTAGAATTCTTTTTGCCATATTATTGTCCTTATTTGTTTTCGCGGAAAATTTGACTAAATTTTTAAGGAATACATATATAATATAGAATTAAAATTTTTGTTGGAAAAATTTTATTTATGTTTGTTATAGCTTAAGAGTTTTCAATTTGGTGTTGTATCATTCCGCAGACTGTGTTAAAATTTTTAACATACTGATATCGTCTGGATAAAAAATTAGTTTGGTACATGCATCAAAAATTATTAAAGGGAATATTTTAAAAATTATTAACAAACTATGCTCCGTTCGGTTGATTGGAGTTTATATTGAAAAGATAAAGATAGAATTACTTAACCATCACCATTGCTGATTTTTTATTATAATATTTCGAATATTTATCATTTTTTCCTTCGCTCATGTAAAAAATTAGAGAACTTAATAGTCTTAGTTTCCTTATTTTTGAAAATCGCTTAATGCACCGAAAATCAATATAGAAATATTAATTTTGGGTCCACAAAGGTTCAAGCATTATGCAGCCAAATAAATTAAAATCTATTAAATTCACATTTTGGTTTTAATTTGCCTTTAGTTCGGCATAATATTAGTATGGCAGGATAGTGGCAACGGTAACGGAAAGGGGGGAGCTATTCGTGAATTTCTGTGTTGGATATACAAAGTATGACCTATTTTTCTATCATCTGCAAAAGTAGAGCTAGGCAAAGGCAGCAGGCAGCTTACCTGGTTATTGCGGCAAGTGCCAATATTTGTTTTTTGAAAAGGAAAGAATGGAAGGAGAAGGAGAATAGGAAGAGGGCCAACTGACATAGTTTGTTTAATGCTTTAAGGCGTCGCTACTTTGGGATTTGGGTCAGAGATTGTGACAGGTACAGAGAGAGAGAGAGAGAGGGGGTGATGGAATTGGAGTAGCGGAGCAGCAATAGCAGCATCATCATCAACTGTCAACGGAAAGCGAAAGTTATGCACATATTGAGTTTTGAGGCTTTAAATGCAGCTTTTGAATGCGGTTTTAGTTTCTCCTTTTTTTTTTTGTGTGTTAGAGAATTCTTCCCGTGCAGTTTTTCATTTGTTTTTGTGCGTACCACCACACAGCAAAGCAAAGAGCATGACAGATGCGGTTACACCATGTGCAGCGGGAGATGGAACCCCTTACTAACTAGAACCTGTGTACTCTTCTACCCATTCTCAGCACTTAACGCGAGTTTGCATCTTTTTTTCTTTTTTTGATGATTTTTTAAGCAAGTTGTCGTTGGTTGAAAATGCCATTAGCACAGGAACATGCTTTCATATCCAACATCCCAAAATCCATGCATATGCATGACTTTGGTTTCGTTCTTCTCCCCTTTAGGTTTTTTTTTTTTTGTCGTTTTTTCTTGTTTTGGGCTATGTCAGAGAATAGCTGAAAATTTCCTATGAGAAGGAACCGCATTGGGTAAAGAGAAATGTCAACAATTTAATTTATTAATCTGAAAATAACTTAAAAATGTCAAGGGAACTTTTGACATATACTGTCTCTTACAGTAAGTCAAGTGAGTGATAAAAAAAAGGAACGGAAATTAAATTTTAAACGCTTAAAATGAAACCAAAGTCAAGGAAAAAATTATGCATAAGTGGGAAATACAAAAAAAAAAGGTGAGTCTGTAAATATTATGCATATTTATATACTTATTTTTATATATTTTTACTTTACAGATTACACACAACTCGATTTTGATTACATATCAGAAAAATGTATATGGACTCAAATTATATTCGTTCATGGAAAATTATTAAGAGAAACTTCAAATGCAGCAACACAGTGCTTAATTTCCTGTTCCTCAGGGAAAACTTTATTAATTTTAAGAAGAAAACTGATAGATTGGTTACAGTGTCTAGTAAAAGTTTTATAATAGCAATTGACAAGAGATGTACACTTAAGTTATCAAATCATTTACCCAATCATTAATTACAAAGCCAAAAAGAAAAAAAAACAAACTCAATTTCAGACAAGTATTAAAAATGCACTTTAGTTTATTAAGACCTTTTTTTCCCCCGGCCATTTCAAATTGGGTAGATAGATTTTGAAATTGTTTTCTCTTCTGTCAAAAGTCACAAGCAATTTTCTTTTTGCAACGCCAAAATAATCATCTTAAGCCAAAGAAGAAAAGAAAAAAAAAATAACTTTTACCACACTCCACCAATCATTTCTCATATTTTATTAATCAATTCAATTTTGGCACCAAGAGCGAAACAAAAAAAAAATTGGGGAAAAAAAACCAAGAAAATTATGAAAATTTGCCAGCTGCTGCTGCTGCTGCTTCGTTCTTTCTCACTCTCTTTCTTGGTCTCTTTCTCTTTTGAAACGACGGCAACATAAGTTGATAATGACTGCTGTAAAGGAAGTGAAGTGCCAAAAGTTAAAACAACAATTTCATTGTGCCTTTAGGGGAGAAGAGAGAGGTTATCCTGGGTTTGCCTTTGGTTTTAAAATGTGTGTGGTTTTTTTTTTTTGTTTTGTTTTGTACTAATCATTCTAGCTAATGCATTAGGACAGGGAACTTGTGTGGCTTATTTTACACCCTTTTGTAAAACGAATATATACATTTTGACTTAAAGTTTGCAATCTAGAATAACGCTATCTAATGGTAACACCAATTAACTAACTAAACCTTTTTTTTTAGAAATAAACTGAAGAAAGATGCAATCTAAAAAATCTCTCATTCTCTTTAATTTAAAATATAAAATAAATATCAAATATATATGCATATATAACTGGATAGTAAAAAAAATAAGTAATAACTTTTATGTTATTAATAAGTATTATTCTTTTAATCACAAAAAAAAATTTTTTTTTTAAGATGATATTTCTCATGAATAATTTTTGCTCTTTTTTTTTTAAGATGATATTTGTCTTAAATATTTTTTTTTGATTTTTATTTTATCTATGAAATATAGATCGACGATTTTAATCATATTTGTTTTACTTATATGATATAACTTTTTATTTTTGTGTATTGTTTTAAGAATTTAATGTCCGGCTTTTTATTTCGTAAATGTTAACTAGTTCGGTTTAAGAGTTGACCTTTTAGAGTACAGAAACTTCGTTAAAATCCTCTTAGTTTATTCCATTTTCCACACTGGTCCTTGTTGGACAAATTAATGGAAGAAGAAAATATATAAAACAAAAAGAATGAAAAAAGTTGTGGTCACTGTCCAAGTTTGATATAAGGCACACAAAATATAAGTATATAAATATTTTATAAATGGAATGGTGAATAAACTGAGTAGCACCAGCTAACGCATTGTCAAATCCTTGAGGTAATATTATAAAATTCCTTGGAAGCAACTGGGAACAGTTGAGATGCTGCTGGTGTTGGTGTTTGGTGTTCGACTTGTCCTTGTTATGTTCATACCTACCTCCCCCACCGCCGCCCCCTTCAAATGAGTTTATGAGCGTGTCGTGTCCTTGTTTTGCTTTTGTTTATATTGCATATTAAATAAATTTTGTCATGCCTTCATCTTTTTTCGGTTACAGCTATGGAGAAGGGGCAGAAAAAAAGGGAGCGGAAGTGGAAGTGTTTTGCGTAGCATTGTAACTTTTGCTTGTTGACAATAAAATAACATTTTGCACTCACTTATCCAGCTGGGGTTTTCTTTTACTTTCTTTTTTTTTCTTTTTATTGTCGTTCTTGTTGTCATCGTCTTCGTTTTCCACTTACTTCTGAAGAGAGAGTTTTGTTAATGAAAAAAGTTTCAACTACAAGAACAATTTATTATATACATATACATATATAAGTACGACTTTATATACTTAAATATATTTCTACGTATATTTATTTCTACAGATTTTGCAGTAAAGAAATTACTTATAAGAGTTGATTTCTGTTTGAATTTTGTAGTTTCTATTGATGTGTGTGTGTGTGTGTGTGTGCAAGTATGTGTGCTGCTGCTTCATTAAAACGCACAATAAAAACACTTCATCATTGCTTGAATTTCTTGTGCAAACTTCGTCAGGCAAAGGAGGCGGCATACTAACTATGTACAAAGCATTGAAAACGTGTTGGGGTGGTGGTGAAGGGGGAGCGTGTAGAAAACGAGCATAACAATATTAAGCATACGCAACGTGAGCCCAAGTCATAGGAGGTAGCTGTTGTTGGTAATTGGGAATTGTCTACTCCTCCTGATGCTATTCCTGTTCCGTTTTCCTATTGCTGCTGCTGCTGGTGCTCTTCGGTTATGACCATTGAAAATCAATCAATAAAACTCCAGGCTAAGTCAATCGCAAGGAATTTTTTTCCTTCCTCCCTTTCTCCTTATGAAAATCGTATTTGTATTTCTTGATATACACTAATAAAAAATTAAAAAATAAAAAGATGCTGTGCAATAAATAGAGACCTGGCAGTAAGCTAGTAAAGGTTCTTCTTTTTACTAAGCTTAATTTAATTCTTTTACGACGACTTGCTTGGTTCATTTATATAAAGATAGGACGAGATTTCAGTTTATGATTTCTTAAATTGAGGATTCTATATCCATTCTAAAGGAATAATTACAGATTGAAAAAAAAATGATAGAGAAAATTTACACGAAATAAATTATTTAACAATTAATTGTTAATTATAGAGTTAGCAATTTATGTAGTAAAACTGTGTTTTTCTCAGTGTATTGAATATTTTCAAATGCTATGCGGAATATTGAAGCCAGCTGGATTGCTTGCTGCTCATGCTTAGGCTCCACACGGCTCAACTACTTGCCCCAACATTCCAATTGAAAGTCAAATGCAAAAGGAGGCAGAAGGCAGGCGATGCGATAGACGGTAGACAAACGGACTGACTGACTGACTGACTGACGGACGGACGGAACGACGAACGGACGGGCGGACAAACGGACGGGACAAACAGTTGGAACTGACTGACAATCGATTATTTGCAAAGCGTGCAAAATAAAACATCAAATGAAATAAAATGAAATAAAAAATCAAATATGGTTATGCAGCAAAATATCAGAGTACGAGTTGGAGTCATTTTGGTATTGGAGAGTTTGAGTTGAAGTTAAAATATTCTTTGGCAGAGGAATGGATCGAAGGATGACTGCCGCCTGAATGACAGACGGACAGACTTACTGACTGAGTGACTGGCTGGCTGACTGAATGTTTGGCACAACAAAATTCCTTTCTCAATCGAATGGCAGTTTAATTTCATTTCAATTTCTTCTGCTTCTGCTGTTGCTCTCATTTCACATTATTTATTGTGCAATAAATAAAAATACAAAAAACAACAATAAAAAGTTGGGGGGGGGGCAAACTTTGCATTAGCATAGCAACAACAACAATAGTACCAGCAATATTTGTTGGCTCTTTTGTGTCCAAGCCACATACAGACACACACACACACACACACAAACACACTCGCACTTTCGTCTACAAAATTTTGTTGCAAAATTTCATTATGTACGGATGCCGCTTAAGTGCACATTGAATTCAATTAGAGTGTGAATATGTGTATATATATGTATGTACATATATATGTATGTATGTATATATATATATATATATTTGTAGAGAAAGATAGACAGAGTAAGGGAGATAGAGAGAGACAGATAGATTCAAAGCTGCCAATTGGAAATTGAATTATAAAATATTTCACACAACGCATACCAGCTAGATCTGGCCTTTGGAGACAGCAAAAGACCAGAGAAAACCACAGGCAGAGTATACCACAACAGAAGTCTCCATGTGTTGGTCAAACCAATATATATTTATACCATAAAATACATATATACATACATAGATATATGTATGTATGTATATATTTATTTTATATATATATAATTGAAATGCTCTATACTAAGACAGAAAACTTTTCAAAATTGTTTATAAAAAAGACACTAATTTAAAATTTTTATGCTTACAATTTCAACCCAAAATCCTTTAACATTTAATTTTAAAGCCAATTAAACGATTAGATTTCTGTTGCTCTTAAAATGGCAAAAAATAATTTTTGAAATAATTTGGAATACGAAATCAATTTAGAATAATTATAATCTTTTCTTTAACACTTTATCAAACCTTAGAAAAACCTTTTACCTTTGTAATATTTGATATGTTTATTTAAAACTCTGGTTTAAATATTCAAATATTTACATTTAATATTAAACATTTAAATGTTATCAGCTGATATCATGATTATTTTTAACTATTATACAGAAAGAAATAACAATTATTTATTATATCTATCTATTTCTTAATTATATCTTTTAATAAAAATCTAACTAAAGCTAACTTTATTCATATTTATGAGAAGCGTTCTTAATTTTCATTCTGGCTGAAAGTTGAAAATTAAAAAAATGAAAATTTCTTGTTTGCCTGAAAAATTGTTTTGGGGAATGAATGTTTGGTTTTTAGCTGAGTCTCTCGGTCTGGGCAAGATGCTGTGTGAATGTTTTCCTACATTCTGTCGTTTCCTGTTTGAGGTAGAATAAAAGAGGGAGGGAGGTAGGTAGGGGTCGGGGATATAGGAGTTTAGGATGGCACCATCTGCAACTTCACTCTACTGCTGGGCTATTAGTGTGGTGGCCATTATTTCCTGCATTTAATTGCACTACTCTTGGCTGCGGTTTTCTGCTACATTTGTTGCAGCTTGCACCCGACCGAGGACTATAATGTACTTTGGCTAACCAGCCGGGAGGTGGTTACTTCTAACTTTACCTTTAGCTTTCCCTTATACACTTGCCATTCTCTGCTCTCTCTTCTCTCTATTTTCTCATTTTTTTTTTTTTTGTTTTTATTAAGGATTTCTCTTGGTTCTATTGTGATGTATTTTGCTGGTCATCGCCTTGCTGTAGAAATGATTTATACATTAATAAGCGTGGAAAGGACATGGTAGAGAAATTAGATGGAGAATCATCCATGTTTCCCTTTTTCTCCGTTTCATTTTGGACTTGTTTTATTGCCATTTTTCTTTGACGCTCCTCACAAAAGGAATTTGCGCAATTTATGAGCATCAAAACGATGGAGATAAAGATGAAAAAAAGGCGGGCAAAATACCAATGCCCCACATCTGAGTAAAATTAAACATCAGGGATATTGTGGGTGTGCGTGTGTGTGGGGGGGGGGGGGGATGAGGAGGGGTGATGCGGATTATAGATTAAGAATTTTAAAAATATTTGCGGTATTTACGGCATTATGGGAAAGGCAAAGCAACAGCAGCAACAACAACAACAGCAACACAGAATAAGGTGCGAAAATTGCGTGCAAAAAGGCATTGATGGATAACCTAACCTACCTCATTCTCTGTTAAAGAATGTTTTAATGCTTGATGAGATTCAGCGGCCATTTAAAAAAAAAAAAAAAACATTAACAAAAAAAAAAACTAAAATAATATTTGAAAAATAAACAGGCTAAAAAAAACAAAGCAAACAAAAGCAATGTTGAAATTGGAATCAAGTAGGCTTAGAATTCGATTTCTACTTTACCCAGTACGTATTTTGTACATATAATGTTATTCTCAAACTGAAGCTCAAACGAATACAACTAAAAATTAATTTCCAAATATAAAAATTTGGTAAACTTCCTAAAGAAAAAAAACATCTGAAAAGAAAAATGGATCTTACCGAACGTATTCTCGATCGTCATTTTTCTATACAATTGCGCGTTATTGGCAATGTGTTTAAAAATAAGAATATAAAGAAACCGGATTATATATTGAGCCAACATTGGATTCAACACTTCCATCAGGCACCAGAACTAGAGAAATATGCCCGAAATTGCTTGATGCTATTGATGTATGGACAATTGAAAGAAATGGGTCGTTTGGGTAAACCATTTACCATTAAGGATAATTTCAAAAGGAACCTCGATGCTATCCTTTGTGAATATAATGGTAAAATGTATGATGATAATGATAATATAATGAAGATTCATAAGGACAACGCTAATATGTTAACCAAATCCAGCCCAATGAATAACCAGAATATCACTCAGGATAAACCAAACTCCTTGGAGAAATCTAAGAAATCAAATTTACAAACATTGCCAAAGGAAATTAAAAATGAAACTCGATCATTTGAATATTGCAACACAATGGGTGAAAATCAGAAAGTAATTACAAATATCTGGCAATCAGTTTTGCAGGTAAAGAGAGAGAAAAATTTTATATATACTTTGATTCGATACGAGTTTTTGGTATATTTTTTCTTATTCGCTACAGGGCATCAATCGTCTAAAAGCCTGGACTGGTCCTGATGATCAGATTAACTTTATATCCATTTGTTTCAAAGAATTTGTAACACCTGATATGCAATATTATTTGAATATTTTGGATCGTCGTTTTGAACGTATAATTAATTGTATATCCGAACAGGCCTGTGAACATCACGAGAAGAATGTGCTAATACTCTTTGAGCAATTATCTAAACAGCAGCATAAACTTATTTTGGCCAACATGGAATATAATCGACGTCTACAGAATTATGCAATAAATGTTCCAATTCGCGATCAGAGGACCCATAAGGATAATCTCTTGGAACGTGAACAATTGTTACGTCAACAGAAGGCCATAACCAAAGGGGTAGCCACCCTAGAGGCCTGTAACCATTATAGCAATAAACATTCAGTGGAATTTGAAAACGGACCAAATCAAAAATCTGGAACTGGAACTGTAACTAAAGATGCCAAGAAAGTTGATGAATGGGGCATCCATCCAGAGGGTCACCAAACTAACTCTGATGCCCATCCAAGTGCTGGTGAACAGAATGACAAGAAGGAACCCTGTACATATTGTCAGGGTAAAAGTCCTTAGGGCTTCTATCTATTTTCTATGATATGGCAAATGTCAGCAACCTTATAAAACATTTTGCCATATCCATATATATAAATAATTTTTCATATATTTTTAATTTCGATTTTATGCGCAAAATGTTTGCAATTTAATAAATTGTTCAGTTCATTGTCAATAAAAAAAAAATGCTTCTCTATCCCATTTCGTTTCAATTTCTTCCATCTTTCTATCATTCTGTCAAGTGCAAAAACTTTTAATGTAGTTTTAATTTTCTCGTAATCACTGACCAAAACTTGGGCCAAAAGGCTAAAAATCTACTCATTTAAGGGATGAGTAAAATAAAATGGTGGAAAGAAAGAAATAGAAAAACGACAAAAGATAGAAAAAACAACAACAACAGCTTTTAGCTTTGTTCGTAATTAGTTTTTAAGCACTGGTAGAAAGTGAGCGAACGAGTGTGTGTGTGTGTGTGTGTATGTGTGTCTATGCCCCATCATCTATCTTTCTCTGTCTCTCTATCTTCGTCATCCCTTTCTATATGACAACTTGCATTTAAGCGCTTCTTAACGATGCCCGACTGCCGATAATGGCCTCGGGCCATAATAAATGCAATTGATTTTCTTGCCAAGTTTTATAAATTTTGAAGAAGCGCAAAATGAAAAAAAAAAAAAATAAAAATATATACTTACATACATATATTGTACATGAAGTTAGAAAATATTTTATGGGGTGTTGAAAATTACATCTTAGCAAATAATTGGCCATAATTAAGCTTAACAAATGAAGCTTAATAATTGAAGCTTGCTTTATTAGTGGTCTATTGTTTTCCTGTTTTAATAACCAATTTCTTATTAATTAAGCCATAAATAAGTAAAAGCAGCAAAAGAATAACTACTAACGACCAATTACAAATCTTGGCTATATCTTAACACAATTTAGATAAAAATAAATTTGTGACCAAATTCATGTAGATAAATTAAGGGCTATAACTAAAATAAAATATATTCTAACACCATGATAATTTTGAAAATTTATTGAGAAACCTTTGTAAAATGGAATATTTACAAAGGTTGAAATTAAAACTTTTTTTACATTTATTTTTAATATATATACTGAATGAATACAGTTTCTAAAAAACATAAGTGAAAACTAACTATAATCATTCATTTAACTGCTATTTTTCATATTTTTTAATGTCAAGATTTTGAAAACCTTAAACGAAAGAAATTATAAACTTCCTCTGCTAAATTCTTTAAATTATACGCATAAATTTCTATAATATATACAAGACAAAGAGTTAAAAATGAATATATGTACATATATATACCAGATACTTTAAAGTCAAGATCTTTAAGAGTTTACTTCGTTTAGAGTACATCAAGAAAAAGACACTTTAGCTATGCGCCACCCACACATTCCTAACAAAACACTTTTCAAGAAGTCAGTCTCCCAAAATGTCCGGCGGGAGACCATCCTACAGCGCGCAGAGTTGTCAACAACAGGAAGCCATTAAGCGTCATTGCAGTTGTTGCTTTTGCAAGTAGTATTTTGGCCACTCCAGTGTACAGTTGCGGAAGATGAAGTGCCGCAAAAATGCAACTTTTGTTGGCCATTTTCAACTCCCGGAGTTGGCAAAAGTTGTGGTCGCGCAGATGCACCATTCAATTTTATTAACACAAAAGTGTCCCTTTCCATTTATTCCCGCAAGCCACCTAAATACGCAAAAATTTACCAACTCTAAAATTTATACATACATATGTACATACATATCTATATAATTATACATAGACTTTATACATATGTAAATTCTTTAGACTTTCTTTTTTGTTTTTTACTGTTTGGCCAGACGGAAATTGTTTTTCATGGGTGAGAACAATGCATCCACATCCGCCGTAAGCCCACAAATTTGTCATTAATTTTCTACCACTAATATAACCGCTGCTCAGCTTCTTTTTATACATATGTATATTCGACAAACGGCCAGAAGAAAAACCAATTTTCTTCCACAACTTTTTTGCCAGTGTCTCTCTCTCTCTATGTGTGTGTGTGTGTATGTACGCATCATTAAAGCCAAAAAAAAAAATAAGTGAAAAACGAAACTTTTCCTTTTTTTCTCCTTTTTCTTCTTTTGGTTCGCACTATTCTCTTCCTTTTCCACTTGGGCAATATTTTGAGCTATTGTCGTTGTCGTCCGTACAGAGTTGAGGGAGGAATGTAATGATATGGTGGTGCATCTTCTTAGGAAACTTTCTTTTACTTGTTATGTGGTAAAATGAATGGATTTTGGGTCGGATAAAGTGCAAGAAAACTATCATCTATTCAGACAACAAATTTTTTTCTGCATTTCTTTGCTTGCTTTTCTGATCAATTTTCGTGAATAGAAATTGAAAGAAATTTGTTGTAAACTTTATCTGGAAATAAATATTTTTGGTTTTAGCCATACATTGCCAATTATCAATAAAGCAGATTACATTTCCTTTTCTTACAAAAATCTCTTCCAGTTATAAAAAAAAAAAGTAAAATAATAATTCGATATATATTGTATATATTCTGCTTATTATTCTTATGATTTATTTCACAAAAATAAACTATTATAGTTTACAAAAATAATTCCAATCAAATTGATTCGGTTTGTCGATTCGCGCCGGTAAAACATAATTTGTACATTTCTTTGAAATCTTGGTGTCCCAATCATTTGATGTGGTGGCGTTTTGCAAACGTTTCGGCAACAATCAATGGAAATACTAAAGTTGCC
Organism: Drosophila emarginata; assembly: GCA_037075365.1. NCBI lineage: Eukaryota > Metazoa > Arthropoda > Insecta > Diptera > Drosophilidae > Drosophila > Drosophila emarginata. The sequence continues at coordinate 8,659,920 of JBAMCD010000296.1, forward strand.
TCGGCATATACCTTAACTGGTGTGGCATCTTTTTTAATTTTACCCCATGATATGGCCTCATCTGGACGGGCTCCGCTATCGCTGCCATCAAATTCCGATGCTGTATTAATGAAAACAGAAAAATCGGCACCATTTCTCATTAGATTAGCATTGCATATATGATGTTTGATCACACCACCGCCCACAATGATCATGCCACTGTTGACAGCTTTAACAGCCATGGTATTGAGACGTCTTAGATCCGATAGAATGTCCACCACGAGACCAGGCTGACGAAATGAATGAAAATACATCATATCACCCAAACTGCCATCGGTTAAGGCAGGACAAAAGACAGGAATTTGATTTTTGGCGGTCCAATAGTATATGGAACTAGGATCTCCTATTCGTTCGCCCAGTCTCTGAATAATCCGCGATGGTGACCAAACAATACTTTTGGACTGTTGCTCTTCCAACATTTCATCCAGCAGTGGCATTAGCCAATCCTCAAATTTACAATAATTATCATTGGGTACCAGCAGATTACCAATACGATTGATGCCACGCTCTCGTAGATCCTTGCCACTTAGCTCAAAGGAACCCATGTAGGTGGGAGCCAGGCATTTAATAAAATCTTCCTCCACTCCACCGGCTGTGGTAACAATGGCATCAATCATACGATGTTCAGCCAGAAAACGGAGTGTCTCACGCATTCCTGAAGAGACCAGATTAGAAGTATAACCCAGAAAGATGGTGCAATTGCTGCGACGTCTTATAAATTCATCCGATTCATGACTATCCTCTTGATCCGGTTCCAAAGGCTGCGCCCTGCAATCCAACTAATGAAATCAGTTGAAGCTATGTATTTAAATCCAAAGACATACCATTTTGTTGATTTCCTTAATGGCCAGGCCGAGATTAGTGGCCTGAAAGCCGGTATTTACATAGGATTCAAAGAGTTTGCCATAATCTACCCCCTGATTAAAATCATAGCCCTGTACCTTAGGAGTACTTTCAGCTATGGGCTCACTCCTCTTAAGCACGGCATCCTTGGATTTGGCAATTGCATCATTGGGTTCGCCGCTTCCGCTGGACATGATCAACACGAGGTAAATGTGCACAAGGGAACTGCAAAACGGCGTGTTGTCTCCCAGTCATCAATAAAAAGACTGGTGGTGTTTAAATGAACTAGAATGATAAAGTTTGGTTAAAACCGTACCAATATATAAATATCAAATGAAATTTAAATTATTATCTTATGAGTAAAATTTACCAAAGTTAACAGATTATTATCGTTTTTCGATAACTCATTAATTAACAGACTAGATATTTTCATTTTTGTTTATCTCATTTTGGTGCCCAACCCTGGTACTGCCAGTTGACTTGCCCAACATAAAATGATAAATATGTGGCAGCACTAACATCAACACATCTGGCCATACTGACAAGCAGACAAAGCGGAATTCATATAAAAAAAAAGAAAAAATAACAAAATTTTACGGTACGCAGGTCATCAAACACATTTAACAAACAACAAACATTTTTTAACAATTGCAAACTATGCCTTGATATTTTGGATACGTTAAAGTATCTCATAAACATCCAGGAAACAACTGAAATTGCCGCGCAAAGAGCCCCTGTTTTAAGAGAAAAAGTCGAAGTAACGCCAGTAAAAATTAAAAAAATATAGCAAAAATGATTAGACTGTTCTCACTGAAGCAACAAATGAAGGAGGGCGAACAAAAGGGTAGCGGTGGCCAACAAAAGAAGGCCTCGGCTGCCCAGCTGCGCATACAGAAAGGTAATTGTGTGTTCATTTGCAACCCTGAATCTTGTCAAGAAATTTCCGTTGATATTATTTCCATTTCATTCAGATATCAGCGAACTGAACCTGCCCAAGACTTGTGTGACAGAATTTCCCGATGCCGATGACTTGCTCAACTTTAAATTGATTATTAGCCCAGATGAGGGCTTCTACAAGGATGGACGATTCGTGTTCAATTTTCGTGTGGGCTCAAATTACCCGCATGAACCTCCAAAAGTCAAGTGCTCGACATTGGTCTATCATCCCAACATTGATCTAGAGGGCAATGTGTGCTTGAACATTTTGCGTGAAGATTGGAATCCAGTGCTTACCATTAATTCCATAGTTTATGGCTTGCAATTTTTATTTTTGGTATGTAAAATGAAGTGAATCAACCGTCATCTCCCTTTCTCCCTCTCTACTAATGATTGTGTTTTTTGTGTTTTTAATTATTTTTCGTTTTAATTTTTTAGGAACCCAATCCAGAGGATCCTCTTAATAAAGAGGCGGCTGATGTTCTACAAAGCAATAAACGACAATTTGAGTATAATGTGAAAAAGGCCATGCGTGGTGGCTATGTGGGCGAAACTTACTTTGAGTGCTGCCTGCCCAAGTGATATACAACTTTATTAATTTAAGCCACCTTCCCAATAATCACAACTCCTGCTCCCACTTCCCACCACAACCCAACCTTTCCCTTTTTCTCCTCCCCTTACCGAACTCCTGGCAGAAACAACAAATTATTGTAATAAATGAAAAGAACGAAGAACACGAAACAAAAGTAAAAAAAAAAAAAAACAAAAATGAAGTTTGTAATGAAAATTGGTAATCCCAACAGATTGTTCACTATTATGTTTTTATATATATATATTTTTATGAATTCTCATTTAAAGGATTGGATGCAATTTTCAATAAGAATTCTTACAGATTCTATATTGATGTCATTTGTATCCATAATGCAAAAAAACAAGATAAATTTCTATTTCATTATTAATACAAAATTTATTTTAATTTTATCAAATACTTTATCCCACCCCCTTGCTTGTTACTCAGAGCACTATCTCTCTCATCTGTCTGCTCACAGATGTATGCTGTGCCTGGCCAGCTGCATATTCCTCCATAGGCACAAGTCGGTAACTGCCGATTGTCTGCCCGTTGTTAAACGTAAATCATATAAACGACTAATTAAACCCACACCAATATCCTCTGTGGCCATAACCTTAAGCAATTGCTGTACAAGATTGGTTGGTAATAGTCTTAAAACAGGAGCAACTCGTTCGCCTCCGCACTCGACTAGCAGGGATATGAATTGATATACAAATATGGCCTTTGGTGATAATTCATCACCGCTCACAAATTGCACAAATACGCTAAAAATGTGCTGAATACTGGATTGAAGTGATTCATTCAGATTTTGGCATGTAGGACGGACATCAGACGATGTTGGAGCGGTGCCTATTAGAGTTTTACTAGTGCTAACCATGCCAGATGATTCGGTAAAATCATTCGAATTGTCACTATTGCCATCGCCCATTACTTTACGCACTTTGGGCGTATTGGCAGACATATCCTCTTCATCATGGGAACGGGAACGTTTCTTGAATGAGGCAATCGCATTCACACTCCGTGTCTCCAAACAAGAGATGATGCATGAAACGCAAAGGCGTGCCAAAACCAAAGATTGTGGTTCATTGATATCATCACTAAAACGAAAAGGGAAAAACCAATAATTAGATGATAAAAAATGAATGAAAAACAAGGATGAAATGACTTACCCTTGCCTTCTTAGCATTAAAGGAGCCACAACAAATTGGAGCAAAGCCTCTGTACTCCGCTCAATATCCAAATGCATAACAGCAAACACTATATCCATTGCCTTGGCCATATCTTGGGTATATTTGTAGGTTAACAATTGTTCCACCAATTGTGTGGCCAACCATGAAGCACCCCCAGCTAACATTAGAGATTCCAGTGTCTGGGCCGCTCGCACCGGCAAATGTCCAGCATCGGAGACACTACGCCACACTTCCCGAAATTGTTCAATCAGCGGGGAATGTGAAATTAAACGGGATTTCGTTGATGGAGCCGGATGAACATCATGTTGCATTTTTCGTATTATTTGATAGGATAAGGCTAAACGCTCTTTGGCATTCTCCTGACTGGACAACTCTTCGCTGGTTAGTGGTGCCAAAAACTGTTGAATCATATTCAATGGCTTCAGCAGCTCCGTCTCCCTAACCGAGTACATGTAGGCGCATAGAAAACTAGTGGCACAAACTGAGAAACTAAATAAACGTCTCTTAATGTTATCCAAAATGTTTTTAACATCAGCCGATGAGAGAGTCTCCTGCTCCCAGGCTATAAGTACATGATGCAATACACCAGGCAAATTAAGACATATATCCTGCCAACTGAGATTACATGGTTTCAATTGATTTGCTTCCGGTTTGCTTAAATTAAGAAGCAATTCATCAACTATCGCATCATCGCATAGAGCCAAAATCTGTCGAGGATTCTTAAGTTTATTACGTTCCACCATGCACTCACGCACCCATTTCTCAAAAAATGAATCTCCACGATCAGGCAGCACCACCTAGAAATATACATATATATATATAAATATATTATATATTTAAGATATAGTTGTTAAACTTACATCTGAACCATACGTTTGCACTATGCTGGTCAGCATGAGAAAGGAGACATCAAAGAGAGTAGAACGGATAACCGATAGTTTGCCCAATTCACCGGGCTGTGGCTTAGAGTTCTCATTACATTGAATTAGCCGGGAAACAAATGTTTTTAATCGTCCCTCAACAGTGGCCACCGATAGGATAAGTTCAAAGCTATTACCCACTGGCACTTGACAAAGAACATTAACCATATCCTGAACTTTGTTGGTACAAAGTGTTTTTAATACACCCGATAATGGTACCTCAGCACGTTTTATGAAATTAATATTCGATGGCGTCTGCTGGCCATTGTCACATTTCTTCAATAGCAATGAGGCAGCTTCTCTCTGGCTGGAAAATTTCTTGACATGCACATCATTAACCAATTGCTGTTTGGTCCAATCATTAAGCAAAAATTCAATCATATTGCACGAACATTTTGTATCCATAAAATCTAACAAAAGATTATCCTCAATTAGCAATTCCAAAGCCTCAACCAATTCGGGTATATAATCAACTGGTGATGGCTGATCACCAGGTATCTTTTGTAGTACATGCAATTGTTTAATTATATGTGGCATTTTAAAAAACATAAATGCTCCCCACATGGTATCAGGACTAGTGTCTGCCACATTGCTTAGGGTGAGAAAACCTGCACGTATAATCTCATAAAATAGCCGCGTTGTCGTATATCCCTTGAGACGTTGCAACATTTGTAATTCAGCCACATAATAGCTAGTATCTTTGCAAGGATTAAGCAATACTTCGACAGCCAATAAAGGCTGAACACAATACGATATCTTTTCAGCTGGCTGTGAATTTAATTTCTGCATATCCAAATGCTTTACATCGATAAAGGCCAATTGTTGTAATTGCTGCTCGACACTTAGTGAATTTAATGTAAAATTTGAATTAGTTAATGAACCCTTAATACTGGCATATTTGTCACGTATTCTTCCATAGCATTCAAATTCCTCATGACAACCCACATATAAAATCGAGAGCAAAAATTGATGTTGCGTTAAACGTTCAATTATAGAACATGTCTGTTCTAACATATACGACTGTTCGGCACTTATTTCACCATATAGCTCATAATGTTGGACTATACGTCCAAAGATTTGAAATAGCCATAAGACAACCTGGACAAGAGCAGCTGGCAAAGAGGTTTCCTCTGACTTAATGCTGTGAATAATTAATTTATACTATAAAATATAGAATTATGTATATAATAATGTCATGTAAAACTTACCGACAAGTCACACCATCTATAATGCCAAGTAAAAATTCCAATAATGAAGTTACACTATATACACGTTCCAATTTATCATATTTGGCTATACAACGTAGGACGGCGGCATGGGAAACCAAATGAGCGCATAATGAATGCTTTAAATAATTTAAAACCAACTGAAAAATAATGATTAAAAATAATATTGATTATGTAATTTATTTATTAATAATTTATGTTTGTTTGTGTGTTTTTTTTTTTTTTTCTTGTTTACCGGATTGGCTGTAGAACCAATAACCGCCTGCTGCATGAGACAATCGGCCAAATTGTAAACATCTCCGCTTACACCTCTCGGTAGAACCTATGAAATAAAAGTCATATACATATATTGATATTGATAGATATACATATGTATGTACATATATATACAGGGATTAGAGTTAGCAACAACTTCTACTCAATTTTACTATGTTTTATCAAATGAAATTCATTCGTTTGTTGTAAACTTTTACAATATTGTCAAGAAATTTTCTCATATACACACGGGGACTCGTTACGTTAATATATCAAAAGGCAAAATAGTAGTAGTAAATCTTTGCTTTTTCATATTAACATTGGATTATCGGTTATATATATAGGTATATATATATATACCCAACTTAGATTAAAGATACAGTGTTTTGCGTTCAAATGTTTCGTTTAAATTTTCAACGCATTCCAATCTACACATATTTCGTGGAATTAGCCAGTCTTCGTCGTACCTGCCACCCGGAGGCCATTAAAATGATGCCAAATGCTACAACAACATTGGCTAGTTCGATATGGAAACGTTTGGTAAGCCAATATCAATTTCGTACACAGAAGCCGGTATATTATCCGGATCGTCAAGCGGAAAAGATACGTTCAGCTATGAAAATGCAACCATTGCAACACCAACAACAACATCTACAACAGCAACAACATCAGCACCAGAATCAACATAAATTAGCTAAACCAGCTAAAATGGTACAAAATCATCGTGTCCAGAATCGAGGTTTACCCAAGGACTATTATTATAAGGTGCTGGGTGTACATAAACATGCAACAATTCAACAAATACGTTCAGCATTTTATGCCTTGGCCAAGCGTTATCATCCCGATTCCACACATTCGGAACAAAAATTGCAACAATTTCAAGAACTATCAAATGCTTATAACATTTTAACGGACGAGACAAAACGTTTGGAATATGATCAATTGGGTGGCATTAAGGATGAGCAGGCATTTCTCGAACAGGCTGGTAATCCCATGCAATTGGATCCAGAGACAGCAAAAAAATATCAAATAAATAAATCAACTAATGATGGTATGTATTAAGAATTAAATATTCTCAATTTTCTCTCAAAGATCATATTTAAAATGTAATATAGAAATTCAGAAATTAACTGGAAATGAATTTAATTTACCCATATCATTTGTGGAGGCCACTGTTGGCTGCAAGAAACGTATGGATTTACGATATTTGCGTAAATGTGATAGCTGTAAGGGTAAATCTCAATTAATGGCCCATCGTGAAGTGGGCAAGGAGCCATGTCGTCGTTGTAATGGTACTGGTAAAGTTACCACAAAAACGGTGACATATACATCAGTTAATACATGCAGTCAATGCAAGGGGAAGCGTTTTATTAATCGCAATGATTGTGAGACATGTGATAATCGCGGCTACGTAGTGGCCAATGTTGAGGTGCTGATCACGATACCGTCTGGCTCCAAGTCGGGCGACGTAATCACCATCGACAATCCCAATACGAAGCAGCGTGTTAATTATCGTCTGGATGTGCCTCATAGTGAATATTTTCGACGTATTGGTAATGATATTCATACGGATAAACATTTAACTATCACTGAGGCAATATTGGGTGGTAATTTCACGACTCGTGGACTCTATGAAAATTTGGACATACGGATCGAGCCAGGAACTCAATCGCATACACAAATTGTCCTTAAGGATAAGGGGGTACGGGGAAGGGATGTTACTGGTAATCATATTATTACCCTAAAAGTGCGTATTCCGCGTAATTTATCTGTGAAGCAACGTCAGTTAATATTGGCCTTGGCCCAGGCTGAGGAGCCGCTATTTGAGCGGCATCAAGATATAGCCATGGCAAAGAAAATTGGATGAATGAATTATTTAGGGATGTTAATGCTTAATGGCAAATAATACCTGTGTTTAAAATTCTCAATGTGGCAAATGCTTAATTGTTGTTAAAATATACATAATAGGGATTTCTGGTTCAGACATAAATAAAAATATTATAAAAAAAGAAAATTGCACTTTCGCTTACCTTTTTTATGTTAATGCCCCATTGCGAGTCCGACCAGCGTTCCCGCCATGCCACATAGATAAGTTGAAGGATTTTGTTATTCTCCTTCATATCCTGAATGGATTCAGTTAAAGCAATCTTTAATTTTCTCTTTTAACGAATTTTTGTTGTGGTTTAAATATTCTCTCCTTATACACTCTGAAATGGTATCCATGAAATAAATACTGTGAACTATCTGCTGCTAATAGTGATGACACTAATTCAGTACAGAAACAAAGCAACACTGTGTCATGCTACCACAACAGAAGGTAGCGCATCTACGTCATTAATTACATCCACAAGTGACATCCATCTTCTATCTCTTTCTATTTCACCGAAAGTAAAAGCGTGACCACACAGGAGTAACAAAGAGAGTGGATGTTCTCGCTAAATTATTTCCTACCATGAGCTATCTTCTGTTGCTGTGCCATGCTACTGTAGACATATTTATCGTTATCGACATCCACCCACCAATTTCAAAACACTTCACTTCATTAATTCAAATAATTTTTATTGAATACAATAAAGTAGCGTATGTTTTTGTTTTTTTTTTGTTTCTTGTTCTTTTGTAAACGGTTTACATATGTTCTAAAATGATTTCTCTTCATTTTGTTATTGACTTTGTACAAAATATATATATTTATATATATTATACACTATATATATTTATATATGTATGCCGAAAAATTGTTCCTCCATTGCACACACCAAAAATTTGGAATTTTTTTCACTCGACTGTTTTTTTTTTTTTTAATATTTGATTTCTTTCAAATGGTTTAATGGGACGGGGCGGGAAGCAAAACATTAAGCGATTTCGGTGGATTGTCAAGAAGGGAAATATTTATATATATAAACATACAAAATGTATAAAGTAAAAAAAATAAAAATAAATTTAACAATATCTAGGTTTTTTTTTTATTTGTTTTTTGTTTTAGAAGCAGGCAAATTATAAATTTTGTTTAAATTATTTATTTAAGAACTAACTTAAGAGAGTGTATGACAAAAAAAGCATTGAAGAGGCTTAAAAACTAAAAAAAATTGCTTAGGCATGGATAAGGGAAGGGGTACACAGAGAGAAAGAGAGCCTAAATAATTTTCCCACTTTCTTTCTCACTTTGTTGGTGTTTGTTTTGATTGGTATAAAAAACGAGGAAGAGTTTGCCGTCATTTGTTTTTGTTGTTGTTGGATTTCCTTTTGTTTTTTGTTTTCTTTTGATAACATTTTTTAAAAGCTAAAGACAAAAATTAAGTCTAAGACCTATTCATTTATTTACTTATTTATGCTTGACGCCACACAAAGAAGAGCCCACAAAAATCGGTCGCCACCGGATCAGATCACTTTAGCATCATCGTCCATATATGTATATGTATACATGTATATATATATGTAGTACTTTGAGGAGTGAGTTATTTTCTTTTTTTTGTTTCTTTTGTTTTTGTTTTGATGAATGAGTTTGCCAAAACCGAATTGTTTTACTTTCATCTTAAGTGGAAGAAGCTGAGCCACCAATTGGCTCATCACCCTTAACTGTTGAGGCATAGCTGGCATTTGCTGCGGCTCCTCCACCAGATCCGGTACCGGCACTGGCACCTCCTCCACCCGTAGAGCTGCCTGGTTTATCCAAACTTTTGCCATCGGCATTAGTAGCACCACTACTACCACCAACACCACCGGGTGGTACTCCAGCTGCACCACCAATGCTCACACCACTGTTAAGGCCTAAAGTTCAAGGTGAATTTAACTAAAGAGAATATTCTTTTCTTTTTTTTTGCGTTTTGTATGTGTTGATGAGGTGGGGGGCATGGGGCAGGGCGTTCGAGATTGTAAAATTACGAATATGTATATGTATATGTGATGGTGTAGGGGTCGGGGGGAGGTGGTCGTGTTTGTGTGCGTGTGATTATCCTATACATACTAAGCACCTTTGATATCCATGGCATAATGATCCTCCAGACGCAGATCATGTCTCTTAATCAGCTGACACTCTGCACCCTCAATTGAGGGTATGGAATAGACATACAAGTAACCATCCTGTGAGGCAATCAAAAGCCTAAAAATAAATATATATCAAATATATTATTATCACAAAAATAAACAAGATATTTGATAAATCTTACCTGAGTTGCTTTTGTATTGTGGCTATGGCGCACATGCGACGGACTCCTGCCTCAGGCAATGTAACCGAAGCAAAAGCACGCCCCTGGCTGAACACATCGGTCACCTGTGTTGGCAGATAACTGGTGACCGTTTTGCTCAAGAATCTAAAAAACGAGTAACTTGGCATGAGAGAGTAGATAGTTGATGAGTTTTGATTTTGGTGTTTTTTTGTTGAGGTTGAGTTTGGTTTGGTGGTTGGTGGATCGTGTTTTTGTTTTTTTTTTATATTTTTTATTTTTTGTTTTGTAAATGAAAGAAAAGAAAAATAGATAAATGTCACAACAACATACAAATAAAGTAATAAAAAAGAATGAGTTTATTATAAAAAGAAACAAACAAACTCTTTTCACATACACACACGAATAGGCACTCTAGGAATAGGATGAATATGTTGGTCATATGAAAAAAAGGAAGATGAATGAATAATGGATGGATATAGATTTAAGAAGAATCACCCCAATCACGCCACCATACAGACAAAAACTACATACAAATACATATATATAATAAATTGGGATGTAGATAAAGAAGAATAAATAAATTATTAAAATTAATTGAATCAAAAATTTCCTTAACATCTACATCCCAATTTAAAAAATCCAACACCGCTTACCCCATCCAATCATCACTGGATTGTTTCCCATGATCGGTTTGCTCAGTGGCACTACGATCTAGACGAAAAATGTGAACCGTTTCCGTATTGGAGCTGGATACCAAATATTCGGAGCATGTGCTAAATGATAGCGATACAATTGATACACAGCGCTTAAGGCCACGGCGTAGTTCAAATAAACGACTACCATCCTGAGAGCTAAAGACACGTATAACCGTGCCCCTCTCGCTAGCTGTGGCTATTTCTGTACCTGATGGACTAAAGGCAATGGCCGCCAATGGTGTATCATGGGCAGGTATCATGGTCTTGGCATGCAAATTGATGGCATCAAATATTTGTACCTCACCGGAGGTTACACTACCCGGATAGGCCAAATAACAATGGTCCGATGATGAGGATAGTGCACATAAACCCAATGGATTGCATGGTGTATCTCTTATAGTATGAACCACTTTCATATCCTGTATATTATGTATATACAATGATTCCTCCAGGCAGACAATTAAACGTTCACGATTCAATTTAACGGCCAGAATTGTATTGGCATAGGAATAATTGCAGATTTCACTTTGCTTTTTAAAATGACAAACTTTTAGTTTTCGTGGTGCCCGTTGGGATACAATGGCCACCAAGGAGCTCTCAAATAGACGTTCGATTAGGAAGAGCTCATCGCTTTTTGTGTGATAGATCTTATCCAATGCTGAATCCACTGAACCCAAGCTATATAGGCTGTAGCCGCCGCTGGTGGCAACTGCAAGTGAACTATCAATGGAATAGAATAAAATTTAATTAATTTAAAAATCATGAAAAAATTAAAAAAAAAAAACAAAAAAAGAATTTACGATAAAAGTTTCAATATAAAATTTCTCTCTTTCTTACTATCTCTCTCTAGTTTACATTGTCCTTTTCACTTATATCCAGTTTTAAAGAGAGAAATTTTATTCTTTGTCGGTTGTCTTTTTTTTTCGTTTTTCTTACGTTATGTTTTGATTGAAATTTACAAAAACTTCACCCGCGTCCACATCGGGTCGGCCCAGCAGGCTCATCATGCTGTCTAATGGAGAAGGGAGTGGGAAGGCTGGGGGAATAGCTGCAACAGAAAATGGAAATGAAAACAGAAAGTAAAGTATAACAAAGACAATGGACAAAACACAAAGGCAACTCCTCATAACTTCCTCTCTCTTTCTTTCCACCTTGTTTACTCCTTTGCCATTTATTGTGAAATATGTTTAAATAGATAAATACATATTTCGATTGCGTATTTAATAGAAAAGCGGTGGAAAAGAAAACAGCAACAGCAAAAGCAGCGTAATAAATAAATATGTTAATAAATACATATGTATGTTTGCATGTGTGTGTATGTATGTACACAGCGCTAGGGGCTGCTTCTACTACTGCTTCTGCTACTGCTGATAAAAAGCAAAAACAACAACAAACAAAACACACATATGTACGTGACTTTATTTTTTACCTTTTGCCACACGAAATGCCTTTAAATGAATTTAATTTATATTAAGAATACACTAATGAATACAACTTGTATGTTTCAAGTTTTACAATTTACTGCAACTATTTAATATTTAATGATATTTCCAATTTTTGTCGCGCAATTGTTTTTGCTCTGTTTTCGCACACACAACACGCACCCACACACACAGACACGCGCGCACTTACACATGCATGCATCAGCAACAGAGCCACCAGGGCTGGCGTAAATAGCACACATGGTTGCATTTGACGGGCACCTGACTTAGTGATGGACCAACAAATGCAACTAATGCAATTACAGAATAAAATAAATAGATGTATATAGGTATTTTTTTACTTTTGGGAATACCTTTACTGCTGTTAAGATAATAATTTAAAAACTTTTTACTTAACAAAACTATTTATCCAAAGAGTGAACTATTGAATAACTGCGCTGATTTTTATGGATATAACAATAATCTCATTCAAATGCAATAAATGATCTGTTATGTGATAATATTAGAAAATAAACTTACTTTTCTTTAGCCTTAGTTATTGCTTTATAAGGAAATTAAATTTTTCTGTAAGCAAATTAAGAATATTTGTGACTGTGACTATTAGTGACTTAACGTGCGGTCGGTATACTGTACACAGTCACAGTCAGCAGTCACATCAATATGGGTCATCTCTTATCACCAATTCTGCCACACACACCAATTCGTGGCCAAGTGCTGTTTCTCTCTTCTGCTCAGTCTGTGTTCCTTCTTCTCACTGCATTAAATTATATATTTTTAATTTCGTTTTTTTTTTTATTATTCTAATATGCATATTTCTGTGACATTCAGCAAACAGCAAATATAGAATAAAAAGTGTGAAACTAGTGAAGTGACCAGAAATTTGACGCGAAAACGGAGAAAAAAAAGAAACCGAAACGAAAATTAATCGATGCGTCTATAAATTTTGAGAACTGCATTCCTCTGCATGTGCAATAATCAGTTAATCTGTTTCAAATTAAACACCATTAAGTAGAAAGAAAAGTAATAAAAACTATGTCAATAAAGTTATAATTGTTGTTTTTGCTTAGTTTGTGGCAGAGGCAGGAGCAGAGAGAAGATGCAGACAGACAACAAAAGCAATAATAAAGTGCTCGAACCAAAATAAATACATAGTATACATATATATATATACATATATATCTATCTATCTAACAATATATATATACTTGCATATGTTAAGTAAATTGAAACTCTACTACTGCTGCAGCTGATCATACAAAATCCAACTTTATTAACAACAACAACAATTTACGTAAGTTTGTATGCGTATGTGTATATACATACATACAGCAAGAGTCAGACAGACAGACATAGAAATGGGACATACAGACACACACGGGGGAGGTGGACAGGCCCACCTTGGCTATGTGATAAGAAAACGTGCGGAATCGCTTATCTTGCATCTCTCAACACAGCAGGCCAGGCTGCTGCTAGAGTTACAGTTAGCTTTAGTTATTCTTACCCCCCTCAATGTCAATAGTTTTGGCTCGCGCGCTTTTTTCTGTTTTTTTTTTTTTATTTTGTTTAATCAGCGTCAGCTTTGTGCGTCGTGATTTCTTGTCCGTAGAGTACGAGTACCGTTAGGTGTGGACACTTTACGCATTGTACCGTTATCGCTTAGCTCTACTCTAGAATTGCTGTACTTTTCCATTCGTCCAAGTGGTTTCTGTGTGCCTTGCCTTTTCCATTCAATTTCATCAGACCACCAACATACTAGAGAAAAGGAGACCCATCGACCAACCGATCGAGCGAGCGAGAGGTATGGAGAATGGAATAGATAGATAGAAATCGGTGGCTATTGCATTGCTTAGTCTAATTGCATATTTCAATGCCATTTTACATTCATTAATAATTAAATTGTAGCCTGTCAAAGGTATTTATCATTTGCCTACAATAACAACAGCAACACATCACAGTGGTTTAAGATTGATAAAATGTTTTTTAAATTTGATTTCTTTTAGCAATGCTTGAAAATGATAAGAGCAAGGCAAAACCGGCATTTTCTTTTTATTTTTTGTTTTTCTAAGTTAGGTACTTCCAATTTTGGATGACATAATGCCAAGTGCATGCATCGTTTAGCTTTCGATACGGTACTTAAATTATACGGAAATAAATAAAAATTTAAATATTATATTTTATTTCCATTGCCTAGCAGTGCATTTATTTGCTTAAGTTTTGTTTCATAAATTTGCGTTTTGTTGTTGAGGTTTTTTTTTTAGCAGTTTCATTCTACTGTGCTTTGTACTACTACCGATCTCATGTACTTTGTGACATTCAAAAACCTGCCCAATCTGAAAATTCATATCGGCAACGATTGTTTAAAGTCTATCCCCCTCTTCCACTCACCTATAGATAACTCTCGAATATGTCGGACGGTGTTAGTATATTGCACATTAAGCAGGAGGTAGACACCTCCTCATCAACGGGTGCTGCAGGCGTTGGTGGTGCTAGCACAAATTCTTGTTATAGTCCAAATTCAAAGGGAACCGGAACAACAACTGGAGCAACAACATCATCATCCGCATCCACAACGGGTCACAATAATTCCAGTAATAGTAATAGTGGAATGAAATCATCACCGTCCGTATCACCAGAACGTCAGCTATGTAGCTCGACCACATCTTTATCCTGTGATCTGCACAATGTTTCTCTTAGTAATGATGGTGACAGCCCTAAAGGTGGCAGCAGTGGTTGTGGAGGAGGAGGTGGAAATGGTGGCGGAGTAGGCGCCGGTTCGGCTACTTCAGGCAATGCCGGTGGTGGTGGCTCTGTGCGTGATGAATTACGTCGCTTGTGCTTGGTGTGCGGTGATGTGGCGTCCGGTTTCCATTATGGTGTGGCCAGCTGTGAGGCCTGCAAAGCCTTCTTTAAGCGTACCATCCAAGGCAACATCGAATACACATGTCCAGCCAATAATGAGTGTGAGATCAATAAGCGGCGACGGAAGGCTTGTCAGGCCTGTCGCTTCCAAAAGTGCCTACTCATGGGTATGCTCAAGGTAAGTACTAATTAATCATTATAAACAGGATAGGATTTAGTATCTACACATTTTTTCCTTTCTAGGAGGGCGTGCGTCTGGATCGAGTGCGTGGTGGTAGACAGAAATATCGACGTAATCCCGTATCCAGTTCATATCAGACGATGCAATTGTTATATCAATCCGGCACAACTTCTTTATGCGATGTTAAAATTTTAGAAGTCCTGAATTCCTATGAACCGGACACTTTAAGTGTACAATCATCGCCAAGTCAACAACCGCATACAACTAGCTGCAATGATGAGGCTTCTTCTTCATCGGGTAGCATCAAATTGGAGGGCAGCACTTCAGCATCAACGCCCACACCGAATGGTACATGCATTTTCCAGAATAACAATAATGATCCGCAGGAGATACTTAGTGTGCTTAGCGATATCTATGATAAGGAGCTGGTCAGTGTTATTGCATGGGCAAAACAGATACCTGGCTTCATTGATCTACCATTGAATGATCAAATGAAATTACTTCAAGTATCGTGGGCGGAAATACTTACACTGCAGTTGACATTCCGATCGCTGCCCTTTAATGGGAAATTATGTTTTGCCTCCGACATGTGGATGAATGAGCTATTGGCCAAGGAATGCGGTTATACGGAATTTTATTATCATTGTGTACAAATTGCCCAACGCATGGAGCGTATATCGCCACGGCGTGAGGAATATTATCTGCTCAAAGCTTTGCTTCTATCCAATTGTGATATACTCCTGGATGATCAAAGTTCCCTACGTGCTTTTCGTGACACCATCTTGAATTCACTCAACGATGTCGTCTATCTATTGCGTCACTCTTCGGCGGTGTCCCATCAGCAGCAATTACTTTTGATATTGCCATCATTGAGACAGGCCGATGATATACTAAGACGATTTTGGCGTGGTGTTGCCCGTGATGAGACTATCACTATGAAAAAATTATTTCTAGAAATGCTCGAACCGTTGGCCAGGTGAAAATGAACGGAAAAATGGAGCCCATTTAATATTAAGTCAAGGTGCAAATACTAATTTTTAAGGTGAATGTGTGTGTGTATACAGTATACTCTAGTGTGTCATAGAATTTAAGACCAAAGCTATATAGATTCTAGCTCTAATAATTTGTATATATATATAGAGATTGAATAGTATGAGAAAAGTATAAAAAGTAAAATTTAAAATGTCCCCGGGTACGATTAGAGAACCAAAAAGGAACAAAACAAAAAAAAAATTGCCATTTATTGAACTTAGAAACTAATGCAAATTAGTTGTGAATAAAAAAAAAAAGATAAGGTTCATTGTAAAATAATTTTAAAAAGAAAAAAAAACCATAATCGTAACTGGAATGCCTTAAGCCATTTAACATGGGACATGCGACTGAATTGAAATTAATGCCAAAAGTTTTGCATTCAAAACTTGAAGATCTAAATTGTGTGTTTTGTTTTCAATATATACATATATAGACCACAGATTGTGTAAAGACAAATTCAGATGCAGCGATTGTTAAATTAATTTTTTTTTTTTTTATTCAACTATCAGTTAAAAATTTTATAAAAGAAAGTCTTTTATATATATAAAGTAACTAAATCTTATATGTCTCAAACATTGACAGAGTTTTCTAAAAACTAAATTGAATTCTACATATATGTATATAGGAAAGATGTTTTTGTTTTTTAGAAAGCTATCTTAAATTCTAAAAAGAATAGTTGCACATAAGTTGATTTCCCCTACTAGAACTGTTGATACAATATATACATATATATATATATATATATACACTTATATATATACATATATATATATATATATAAATACATCTATGATATCAACAATTCCAATAACAATTAGCTCTATCGTTGGTCATATTTACATTGCAGACTAGAGAAGTTCCATGCAGGCACACACGAATTTACAATATTATTTCTCCTATATACAAGGTATATATCAATATATATAACATTTATTGCCGACTGCGCTGCAGATCTGGCGATTCAAAGTATTTTTTGGAGCTTTCCTGAAACCGATCACTGCGTGCCAATTCATTACGAAAGTATAATATAGTCTTCATCAGGCCCGTTTCAAGTGGCACTTTGGGCTCCCAGTTAAGTCGCTGCTTAGCTCTGGTTATATCCGGTTTACGACGCTGTGGATCATCCTCCATGGCTTTGGTCTGTTTAATTTCACTTGGTCCCCCCACCAATTGTTTAATTATTTGCGCAAACTCCTGTATAGTTTGCTCTACAGGATTACCCAGATTAACGGGTTGTGTATAATTTGATGCCATTAATGCAATCATACCATCAACCAAATCGGATACGTATTGAAAGGAACGTGTTTGCTTGCCATTACCATATACAGTGATGGTTTCATTTCGCAGAGCTTGCAAAATGAAATTGGATACAACACGGCCATCGTTCATATGCATTCGAGGTCCATACGTATTAAAGATCCTTGCCACACGTACTTGCACTTTTTCCTAAAAACAAAAGATTAAAAGTATTACAAACCGGGTTTTTCTTCTTTTTTTTTTGCGTCATAAATTAATAGCTATATGAACAATATTAAGTGACGAATTAGGAAATGTAATCTAGAGTAATTCAAAGATTTTTAATTTAACTATTGCGTCAATTTTCACCGAGTGATTATAAACAGAACGACGTGAAATTACCCACTCATCCATCCACCACAATGGTGCCTTTTCTATAGCCCTTCCTAAAATTACGCTACACAATTATCATAGACCTCCTTTTTGACATATTCTGGGACCCTTCCTCTTGAGCCATGCGAAGTTTATGCACGATCCCAGAGAATCGTTCATTTTATGGGAAGCTTAAAAAGTAATTATGCCAACAATTTTGGACTATTTTTAAAAAATTTTAACACCCATAAGCAAGTTTTTACTTTACTCAAAAACTCTGGATTATTTTTACTAAACAAATCCTCACAATATTTAAGGAATTGAAAAACTAAAAATTGCCTAATTTTTCCTATACCTTTTCCCATTCGTTAGTGGGATTAATTGTAGAAATCGTCAACATGATTAATCCTGATAAGAAGCTATATAAAAAGCTTTAAATACTTGGTCGTGCTCTGTCAGCATTATTTATGGATTATCTACATACATATGTATGTGTATTTCCAAATAGTCGACTCATATGTTACAAAAACCTCCACGTCACACAAAAAACCGTAGGTTGGTTAAGACCTCCACATGTGGTTTAATGAAACCATAGGTGCTGATTGTTGCAAATTCTCCAATTAAATGAAATGCTTTATTATAGTTTCTTATTAATCCGGCACTGTTAAATAAACATTAATAACTTATGGGCATGCAATGGAATTCTGTTCTGTTTGCCAATCATTGAGCATGTGTAAATGGAGATTTGTTGTCTCTCCGTGACCATCTACTGGTTCTAGCATGCGGAACATAAATACCAATTAAAATCGTTTAATGCTCGAGTGCATCGGACAGAAATCAAGAAAATACTGGCTAGAAGCCAGAAAAAATAGAATAGAATAAAATGAAACTTAAATAATGACGTCAGTAAACAATTTATAATAAATATGCAGGGAATTTGGAATCCTTACCTGCTTGGCATATGCATAGCTAAGAGTCTCTGATACACGTTTACCCTCATCATAGCAAGCTCTGGGTCCAATTGGATTCACATGACCCCAATAGGTTTCTGGTTGTGGATGTACAGTGGGATCACCATAAACTTCTGATGTGCTGGCAATTAATACCTTGGCCATAACACGTTTGGCCAAACCCAATACATTGATAGTGCCCATGGTGTTTGTTTTAATAGTTTTCACAGGATTGTACATGTAATGCGGTGGCGATGCTGGCGAAGCCAAATGATAGATCTCATCAATTTCTATAAACAATGGATTCACGATATCATGATGAATTAATTCAAAATTCTCATGTCCCAGCCAATGTTCGACATTTCGTTTGCGACCCGTAAAGAAATTATCCACAACAATTATCTCATGTCCTTGTATCATTAAATTATCCACCAAATGTGAGCCGACAAAGCCAGCTCCACCAGTTATTAGAATTCTTTTCCGATTTTTATAATTTAAATATTTCACTTTGGGATATTTTCTTGGTGTGCTTGCCTGTAGTGAACGTATTTGCTCTTCGAGATGGACCAGCTGTTCCTTGGTGCGTTTGATATCCAATTGTTGGGCTTCAAATAGAGCATGTTGCTCCTCGTAAGCTTGTTGGAGATTTCGTTGTTGTGCATTTTCTGTTGGTGGATATTGGCGTTGTTGCTCCTCCTCCTGTCCAGCAGATGACCTTGTTATGTTGCTTCTACTGATTAGGGTGGCATTGTTCAAAAGTCTCAACAAATAGATTAATCCTAGAGCAATTACAGTGACGGCCGCTATCTTAAGGCGCTTTTTTGTTGCACTCATCATTATCATTGTCGCTGCAGTTTCTTCACAAACAATAACCATATGTTCGGGTTCCAGGGTGTGCACCGTATACTTATCAGCAGGCGCTGTGGCCGCATTGCATTATAAACCCAAGTTAGTTACGTCTGCTTATTAAATATAAACAAATCCCCAGAAAACGATAATAACAAAAATAACTTCCGTACTTTGTCTCACGCGTGTAGATAACGTATTTACGCATAATAATTTATCGATATATAAATCATATATTATTAAAAACACACGGTCACACTATTTGGGGGTCAGCTGCTGTCAGAGAAAAGTGCTAAAGTATTTGTTGCATTTTCGTTTATATTGCAAATTAATTAAAAATTAATTGTAGCAAAAAGAAAACAAATAAAAAAAGATAGATAAGATGCCATCATCAAATCCAAAGCCGGAAGATAATGAACCTGCCGGCCAAGATCTCCTAAAACAGGCCAATGAAGTGGCTATATCTTCAGAACAACTGGTGGCCGAAGCAGTTGCCGGCTTAAAATTGGAAGAGTCGTCTAGGGCCAAGTTAGATGATCCAGAGAACATACTCGCCCTACCTGACTTAAACCGTACAGGTAAATAGTTGATGAAAATTGAAAGAGAAAGCGTTTCTCATAATTTTTTTATACATATATTTTAATTGAGGTTAGGTTCAGCTTCAGCCAAGCAAGTTTTACTTCAGGCCGTATCCGATGCCGTGGCCAGCACTCGTCAGCAGCCCAAGAAGTTTGCCTTTTGGTCAACGCAGCCGGTAACAAAATTGGACGAACAGGTGACAACCAATGAATGGATTGAGCCCAATAAGGATGTCAGTCAGATAAGGCAAGAACCATATACACTGCCTGGCGGTTTCACTTGGGTCACATTGGATCTCAATGATGGCAGTAATCTTAAAGAGCTTTACACTTTGCTAAATGAAAACTATGTGGAAGATGATGATGCCATGTTCCGTTTTGATTATCAGCCCGAATTTATCAAGTGGTCACTGCAGCCACCCGGCTGGAAGCGGGAATGGCATGTTGGTGTGAGAGTAGAAAAATCTGGCAAATTAGTTGGCTTCATAGCAGCCATACCCAGTAATCTGAAGGCCTATGACAAGGTGCTCAAAGTGGTGGACATTAATTTTCTCTGTGTCCATAAGAAATTGCGCAGTAAGCGTGTTGCTCCCGTATTGATACGAGAGATTACACGAAGGGTTAACCTAACTGGTATATTCCAAGCTGCTTACACTGCGGGCGTTGTTTTGCCCACTCCCGTATCGACATGTCGTTATTGGCATCGATCGCTTAATCCCAAGAAATTGGTGGATGTACGTTTCTCCCATCTCGCTCGAAATATGACAATGCAACGTACTGTTAAATTGTATAAACTTCCCGATCAACCTAAAACCAAAGGCTATCGACGCATCACACCCAAAGATATGGACAAGGCCCACAAGCTAGTTGAGGAATATTTAAAGAAGTTTAATCTATGTCCAATATTCAGCAAAGAGGAGTTCCGCCATTGGTTCACACCCAAGGAGGGTATCATCGATTGTTTTGTCGTTGTCGATGAGAAGGGCAACATTACCGATCTGACCAGCTACTATTGTCTGCCATCATCGGTTATGCATCATCCGGTGCATAAGAGTGTACGGGCTGCATATTCATTTTATAATGTCTCAACTAAGACACCATGGTTGGAGCTAATGAATGATGCTTTAATATCGGCCAAAAATGTTCAAATGGATGTCTATAATGCCCTCGATCTGATGGATAATAAAAAGTTCTTTGTGCCATTGAAGTTTGGAGCTGGCGATGGTAATCTTCAGTACTATTTATATAATTGGCGTTGCCCATCCATGAGTCCGGAGGATATTGCCTTGATACTCATGTAAAGATAGAGAGATTGAGAAGGAGAGAGCACAACAAACAGCTGTTTGGGAGATATTATCTTCTTATCCAATAATTGCCCACTCCAAAAAAAAAATAAATAAATAAAAATATATATATATATATAAATGCAGCACTCTAACAAACACATACATACATTCTAAAACGGCCGTCGCCCTTCCGTTCTAAACCTTAAAAACAACAAATATTATTTTAGTTATTTAGTATTGGCAAACAAACAAAAACCATTTTCAAAATGCCTCCAAAATGAATTTGTATTTCGCAATTGTGTATTTCTATATCCAATATATGTTGCATATTATTATGTTGTAAAATTTGCCAAGGTTGACAAGGTTAAATTATTATTTAAATTTTTTTTTTATACAAATGCAAAACGAAAAACACATGAAACGAAGAAAAATTGAATAAACTGCGCAGCAATATCAAAAGTGTCTTTTCATACTTTATTTATGTCATTAAATTTGAATCCAATTTTTTATGTGAATGAAATAAGAGAAGGATATTAAAAGTTCAGACAAGTTTTAATTAATCCGCCAAATTTCTTAAAAGTTTACAGTATTTGTATGTTATCGATAGTTACTTATCAGAGTTATCGTTGTTTCATCAAAAAAAAGCGCGGGCTCAGCAAAATCATATGTTAATACGTGTTTGGTATTTGTATACATATAATTTTGGTTCTTTAATTTAATGGTTAAAAGATAATGGGTATATAACAATGGATGAACCAATTTTCAAACAAAAATATCAAAAGTACAAATTACGCGTTAAATTGTGGGAGAAGGATTTCAAGAAGAAACATGGACGTGTCCCATCCAAGGTAAGTTAATGAAATGGAAATTTTCGACATTATATTCATCTTTTTGAGCTTTAGTACGATATCAGGGAGGCTAGCCAGGATATACGCGACTCCTACAAAATGTACTATAAGCTAAAGACATCATTCCTGGAGGAAACACTCAGTGAAGTACTCAGCGAAGATGGCTTCGATATGTTGGAAATGTCGGCAGCCGATAATGATCTGGGTGTTAGTCTGTTGGATCAGGATCAAAATCTTAGCCTTAATGGTGGTCCCCAGTTACCGTTGGATATAGCTTCCCTTATGGAGACACCCAAAGACAAGGTGAATTTCTCAAATTTGGATGAACTGCCCAATCCCCAGGCTCTAAGTAATCTAACAAATTTGGATGAGAATCATGTGATACGTAAATTTGAGGCTGTCGATGATCTGCAGCAAAATCAAAACGCCTGGGGTCCAAATGTGAGCAATCAGCAGCCATCGATGGAAACCAAATCCATCCAAGAGGAGGAGAAACGTCGCTCTTCTATCGCTGCTTCAGTTACCTTAAAGCCAAGCCTAAGTGCAAAATTGTTTCAATCTACACGTGGATTCGCTAAACGTAATCCACGTAAACCACTCTCTCGGAACTCCCTCAACGCCGGAACCAGCTCTTCCGTAAATGGCTCAAACTCAGAACTGGGTGGAGATCAGGTAGAACAGTTGCCCGATTTTGAAACCATTCTCATACGCAAGGCCCAAGAATATAAGGAAAAGGAAGCGGCTATTGGTGCCAGTCCACTATTGCAGACCGATCATACAAAAGAAGCCATCAAGACCCATGTAGATGAAGGCTGGCTACTCAGAAACACTGAGCTCAATTCCCTTGGCAAGGATCATATTAAAGTGGAACCAAATAATAATACAAATTTTGGTAGAAAATCCCATTACGGTCTAGCCAATATTGATGTGAGTAAACTAAAGGTAATGGAATCTCCCATAAGCAAGCCAACAGTTGAACCAGTTATTACTTTACCTAATTCAACTGCCACCTCTCCGACACCCGCACCCGCTGACGTTTCCGCTCCATTGTCACATCATGAGGAATCTAGCGATTCTGATTCCATTGTAGTCGAAAGTGAAGAAGAGGCCGAACCACAAGAGTATCGCCAATTGGCCAAACGTCGTCGCATTGTGCCAGAATCGGTGGATAACAAAACTAAACCACATGTAGAATCAAAACCAGATCCTCCACCTCAACCACCAGATGAGGAAGAATCTTTAAAGGATTTCTCTGTGGATGAAGATGAGGATGCCACATATGAACCGGTGGCCATTAAAAAATCCAAAACTAAACGAAAACAAGCGACGGCCAAACGACAAACAACAAAACCCAAAACAGAGAAGAAACCCAAGGTGGAAAAGAAGCCACCGCCTCCGAAAACCAAAAAAGAAAAAGTGCCAAAGAGAAGAACCACAAAACAAAAGATTGAAGAGTTACCACCACCCGATGAAGATCCCGAAATGGAAAAACCACTCAATCCCGAAGATCTCAAATATGTACTTGCCATGGAGGCCGGAGATATTACATCTGTGCCCCGTATACATATCCAAGAATTGGAACAAGCCGATGAAACTGCACAACGCTATATAAGTAACTTTACCCTACCACCAGCATTAAGAGTGGGAGGAGATGGAGTGGCTAGCGGTTCCTCCACATATCAAATGGATGAGAAACGTTCGGCAGCTCGTAAGAAACTTGAGGAGAGAATTGCCTCCGGTAAATTGAATGAGAATTTTGTCACCATCAATATACAAAAGAAAAAATTTGTTCGCGGCAAGAAATCGGTGAATTTCTCTAAATATAAGAAACAACAATGGCGATATAAGAAACGTGTGGCTGCCCTAACTGGACCCGATATGGATATGGGTGGTTGTGATGGCGGTGTCATTACATGTTTTCAATGCGGTGGCGTGGGACATTTTGCCGATCGTTGTAAAGTCAAGGGTGATAATCTATTGCCACTTACCGCTCAGTTAGAGGAAGATCCCTCACCATTTCCCACCTTGGCGGAAGCGGAACAGATGGCCATTCAGGGTGCTGTGGCAGCACATAGTCGAAATATTGAACGTTTACCCCAAGCAGCCAATGCGGCAATTTTGCAAAGAGATGAGGAGGAAAACAACAGTGAAAGCAATGATAGTACTAGTGATAGTGAGGCCGAGAATAATGGTAGTTCATCTAAACTCGAACCAGATTGGTCTGACAATGATTCGGATATTGATATTGATGCCTTAGATGCTGCTATGGATGAGGCGGCTAAAACAAATGTATCCACTTCACCAATTAAAAATTATGTGGGCCATAAGATACCCGAAGAGTTTCTCAAACAGGCAGGCCTGGATGTCAATCAGTCAAAAACACGTACACACCATGGTAGCGTAAGTCCACTCTATGATCTTCTACCCGATGGTGAAGTTCAGAAGGTAACACCCGAAGTTACAGAAGCTCTACATATGTTTGGTCACAGTAATTTCAGAAAGGGTAAGTTTTGAATAATTTAAATGTGTATAAATGTTTCTTTTCGGCACGGTCTTCTTAATATATTTTTCGATTTCAGGACAGGATCGTGCCATAATGCGCACCTTATCGGGTCTGTCATCATTGGTCACTTTAAGCACCGGCAGTGGCAAATCTTTATGTTATCAATTGCCAGCCTATTTATATAGTCGTCAGCAGGGAGCCATTACCTTGGTTATCTCACCACTTGTTTCGCTTATGGAGGATCAGGTCACAGGTGTGCCACATTTTTTACGTGCCCATTGCCTGCATACGAATCAGACACCTCAGCAGCGTTTAAAAATTCAACAATTAATTGCCAAAGGAGAGATTGATATATTGCTTGTGTCACCGGAAGCTGTGGTATCCGGTGAACGTGCCACTGGCTTTGGTGCCATCCTTCGAACATTGCCACCCATTGCCTTTGCCTGTATCGATGAGGCCCATTGTGTATCCCAATGGAGTCATAATTTTCGTCCCAGCTATTTAATGATTTGCAAAGTGTTGAAAAATAATTTGGGCGTTAAAACGGTTTTGGGTCTAACAGCTACAGCCACTTTACCCACCAGGACAAGCATCATTCGACATCTGGGAATACATGATGGTGAGAAGGGTGTCATTAGTGATATTCCATTGCCGGATAATCTCATTTTATCCGTATCGAAAGATGAAAATCGTGATGCGGCACTTCTTCAGTTGCTTAACAGTGAAAGGTGAGCAATTTTATCTATATTGATGATATATACCAAATATATCGTTTCAGATTCGAGCCATGCCAATCTATAATTATTTATTGCACTCGTCGCGATGAGTGCGAAAGAGTTGCCGGTTTTATACGGACCTGCATACAGGATCAAAGACAGAAATCTATCCCAGATTCTGGGGCTAAGAAAAAACGAAAACGTGTCAATTGGCAAGCTGAACCTTATCATGCTGGAATGCCCGCATCCCGAAGACGTACCATTCAGAATGCATTTATGGGCAATGAACTAAGAATTGTGGTGGCCACCATAGCCTTTGGCATGGGTATTAATAAGCCAGATATACGAGCAGTTATCCATTATAATATGCCTAGAAATTTTGAAAGTTATGTACAAGAAATTGGACGCGCTGGTCGCGATGGTTTGCCCTCACATTGTCATCTCTTTTTGGATCCCAAAGGTGGAGATCAGAATGAATTGAGGCGTCATGTCTATGCTAATTCCATAGATCGTCATGTGATTAGAAAATTATTACAGAAAATCTTTGTCCCATGTTGTTGTGAAAAAAGATTGGATGGAAAGATTGCAGCGGCACCATCAAAAATGGATCATGATGATAATGATGATGGGCCACGTGCTCATATCTGTCCAGGACATGAAATAGGATTCTCTGTGGAACAAACTGTTGAAACTTTGGATATACCAGCCGAGAATATATCAACACTATTGTGTTATATGGAATTGGAACCACGTTGGTGCATGAATGTGCTCAGTTCTGCCTATATAATGGCCAAAGTTATATCCTATGGCGGTGCCAAATACTTAAAGTAAGTGTATATACTATAGATTTATGTATATACATATATTCATTTGTTAAATCTTTCTTTTATAGACATGCAGCTAAGGAGTGTCCACCTTTGGCCATGGCAATTGCTTTGCAAATTAAAAATAAAACATTTCAGGAAGATTCCAATATTATTGAGTTTTCAGTTACTGATATAGCCGCTGGCATTGGGTGGAATAGTGGTGTGGTTAAGTATCAATTAAAGAATCTAGAATGGATACAAGGTGAGTCTTGGAATTTCTGGAATTTCTTTTTTCTTTTCTAATAGTTTTTTTTTTCCTTTTTTAGTTAATGGTTATCCCAAACGTTCACCAATTACAGTTAGTTTCTTTGATCTCGGTTTTCGTCTTAAGGCACCTGGAGATTTTACAGAAATTGAGATAGATAATGCTTTAGATACGCTATATACACGATCCGTTAAACAGGAGCATACACAGCTAATACAACTTCAATATGTGGCCCATGGTTTGGCTGCTGTTGCCTATAATTCCTGTGTTCATTGCTGTAAAGCTGATTTTCCCCAAGATCGTGGCAATCAGTTAAAGGCTATAATACGTAATTATTTTCAAAATGATTATCCACAGGATTTGGAATTGGAAATTGAGGTTAGAAATATATATATATATCTTTACATATTTATTAGTTTTATATATTTTATGATTCTTTTGCAGCCGGATAATGTGCCAGATGATTATATTATAGGCGATGTTCATGCACTGATCAATATGTATCCCGATAATACATTTAGTGGACGAAATGTAGCTCGCATTTTCCATGGCATACCAAGTCCAAATTATCCAGCTCTTATGTGGGGACGATGTAAGTATTGGCGCGCCCACAGTAAAGTTAATTTTAATCGCATTTTAAAATTGGCAAATTTGGAAATTGTTAAGAGGCGCACCTAATCTATATATGAACTATTTATTAATCTGTAACAAAAAAGAAATTAAAAACTATCATTAAAAAAAAAAAGAAAAACATATTGCACTGTTAAATTTTCACAGATTTATATTTTCAAATTTAAACCAACAAATTCTCTATTTTCAATATTTTGGTGCTACTTGAGCATGTTTAACACATTTAAATTCAATAACATATCATCTACTATCGATAGTTTTCAAGAGTGGTCGGTCTCTGCTAACTAACAGATGTTAATAACATCAAAAATTAGTAGATCTTTACGGGAGTTTGCTAGGCATAGAAAACTGGGAGCGAGGATATAAAAGACATTTAATAATGTGGAAAAACAGAGAATGAAAAACATGACTATAATGGCTATAATGGTATGGTTAATTAAAGAGTTGAAATGGAAATTTGCATTAATAAAATGTAATACCGCATATAATGTTTGCTGAGTTATCACTCAATAACATAAATTTGCTGCCGAAAACGATGTTTGCTGGGCACTTTACTTTTTTTTGCAGTGTTGTTTTTGTTTCCAAACTGAGTGGTTGAGTCGTGCGTCCGCGCCGCGTGTTAGGAAAATGAGGGACAGTCAAATGGCCAAATGATCGAGTAAATTGAGTGGAAATGAAAAATGCCGATGAAACAACAACGAGAAATTAGCCGCTGATTATTTTTTTTGATTGTTTAAATATGCACAAGACAATTGGCAAAAGGTATTTTTGCATCGTCTTTAAGTGTATGTGATATGTGATTGTGTCAGTGTGTGTGTTGATGATGTCTGTGCAAGTGTGCGTTAGCGTCGCTAAAAGTGCATGTGAAGAAGGCAAAGAGAAATAAATAATCAAAGAAGCAAAGCCAGCGAATAAGAAGAAGAAAAAGAGCGGCATGCAGCAAACGAAAAAAAGTTGCTAAAGTTATAAAGAAATTAAACAACTCTTGCACAAAAAAAAATACACAAAATATATAAGCAAACAGCGATAAATCAAGCAAACGGCAATTGCACCAGCAGCAGCAGAGAAAAAATTCTCCTTATCTGTGCATATGTGTGTGTCCGTGTGTGTTTGCGTTCAAATGTATTTGTGTATGTGTGCGAGCAAACGCAATTGAGAAATAAAGGAAAGAGGAAAACAAAAACAACAACAACAACTGTGTTTTTGCATTTGCCGCCGGGGTACAAATTCCAATTTGAATTTTGCATTTTGCCTTTTTGCGCATGCGTGGCCCGTCATTGAAACAAAAAGAGGAAAAAAATAAGGTAATCGCAAATTGCTGTTATTTAATATTTAATTAACAAATTTTAACAAAGTTCGATTAAAAAATTCTATTCGCTGTCGCTCTATCTCTCTCTCTCTTTTTCTTTGGGTGTGCTTTTGTGTGTGTGCGTCTATTCTTCTTTCTTCGTGTGTTCTTTTCTTAACTTTAGTTTGCCAGTTACGCTTATTCTGCTTTTGTCTTACTCACTTTTTATTTTTCTTGTACTTTTCACTGCGCAACTTTTTTTTTCTTTCCCCCTACCTCACCCTCTTTTGTCGTTTTTCATTTCTTTTTCTTTTATTTCTGTGCAGCTGAGCAGCAGCTGCAGCAGAGAAGCAGCAGCAGCGCCGCCGTTCGATCGGTGTTCATAATTTCCTTTACTCTCTTTGACTTTTTTCTTCTATTTGTGTGTTTGCTGCTTCTTTTTTTCTTTTTTTTTGTGCTTGCTATCTCTACCGTTATGTTTTCTTTTCGATTGCGATTTCGTAATCTTGCATTGGAAATTTATTGTACTTGTTGTTGCCGCTGCTGCTCCGTCTGCGTGGGCTGATTTTTCTAATACCCATGCAAAATACATATATACCATACACACATACATGTATAAAATGTATATCCTTTTTGGAGGAATAAGAATAAATATTTCTCAGTTTAAAATACCGATTATATAAATTGAAATTTATATAAAATACCGTTATTAAAAGGCATTTTGAATGTGTTGCTTATATAATAAATTATATTATTTGTAAAGTGGAAACTTCTCTTTTAAAGCCATTTTAAATGACATTTTGATATTTACTTAATTGTTAAGCAATACATACATAAGTGAAGTTCCTCTGGAAAAAGATAGGAATATGAACAAAAAAGAAAAAAAAAAACAATTTCTTAATTATCTTTGGCTAAAGCAGTGTTCTTTTATTCATCATAATCTTAAATGTCTAAATAATAACTAAAATTTAAACCAATGAAAATAGATTCATTTTTTTTTTGGTTTGACCCAAATAGAGAGTAGTTCAATTATTTTCCAATTCCAAATTTTCTCTTATCATCATCTGGGCAAGATGATTTAAGAACTCTATATATTCAACTTCCTGTGGTCAATAGATGATTCTGCTCTTTTATCATGGATTACATGGAAAAACCAACCAAACTGAAAACTCTTATAAACTGATGTCGAGACACACTAATGAGCCATTAACACGCTTATCATCATCTGAATCAGCTATAAGAAGACACGAAGGAAGATGAGGAGTAGAAGAAGGAGGCAATTCGAAAGGTCGAACAAAATTGACCACGCACATGGACCCAAAAGTGCCACGGCACGTGAAGGGGTCAAAAAGGCAAAAAAAAAAAAAGAAATAAAAAAAAAATAATGCACATTTCCTCAATTAGATTTTTAAAGCAAAAGAAAAACCTGAAGCAAATGAATAACGAAAAGCGAATAGCGAATATGAATGCAAATCGCATTAAGACGCGCTTTTAATCTGCTTTAAGGCATCATCGTCTTAACCCCGTTTATAGCTAAGCTAAGCCATCAGGCGGCACCAACCACATGCACCCACCTAAAAACGAATATTTTTGTGGGTCTTGGTGGGTCGGCGGGATCATAAAAGTGCACCATTATAAACTCCAATAGGGAAGGGGAAAATGGAGAGAGACGATAAGTTGCCTCTATGAGTGAAAATCAATAAATTTATAAAATAAAAAAAAAACGAAAATTCGGCAAAAAGAAAGCAAAAAGAAAAACAAGAGAAAGAGAGAAAAAATCAACCAAAAATGCAGGCCACTTGAGACTCCACTTTCCCTCCACTCCTCAAGTAGCACCTATAGGAATTTAGGAAAAAATTCAAATTCAAATGATAGACAAAAAAAAAAAAACTGAGAAAAAACGCTCAGTTTAACTACTGTTTATATAAACAAAAAGTAGCTCTTATTATTTGTTTATTTTCAATTATTAATGAAGTGCGAAGTGTGCGAGAAAAGGAGAAAAGTCAATTTGGAAAACGCTCGCGACAAGTGCTCGAGCGTGGTTGTCCCATTCATAAATAAATAATATTAAATGTACAAAAAAAAAATATTAAACAAAGCAAACCAATTGAATGAAAATTTAATTAAATTGCTAATTAGAATAAATTAGAAGATGGAAGAAATTTGAAAAGATATTTACTTGTATATTGATATTTAAAATATGCCAAAGCCAAACCTATAAAGTAAAGGCTAAGGGTTCTACAATTATAATCCGATTCAAAATCAGAGCTATGTATATGTAAATTATATTGGTTAATCAAGATAAAAGCAATGGTATTAATTACACTAGTCAAGTTGGGGTTAGGGATGATTTCTTTTTATTATTAATAATTAATTAATTATTAATTTTCTATCTATCTGTTTTATAAAAATATTTGTTATATGCCGATCTAAAGACATTCCATTTTTCTATGATTTATTTCTGAACTCGATTACCGATTTGATATGATTTGGAGCATATCATTAATGACTGAATTTAAATAACTGTTGTATGTAAAGTATAAATATATGTATATGTATATTTATATACATATATGTACAGACATATATGTATGTATATGTTTGCATGTATATAATAGAGAAGTATTTCCTGCACTAAATTGGGAACACAAACATTAAACCATTTGCCATAGTTGAAATATTCTATATTGCCTTTTATTGCAACATTTAGCCAAAGTGAAGGAGGAAATTGTAAAATATTTTCCAAGATCTACACCTACCACCCACCACCACATCGTTTACTTAGCCTGTTTATTTCATTTGCCAAATGGGGGAAAGAAGCTTTTGTATGCGGGTGAAGAGATGGAGGAGGGAGAAAAACGGAAAAATCATAAAAAGAATTTTGCAATCATCAAATTGTAAGTTCTTAGCGTGAAGGCCTTCCTCCACCCGCTTCTCTTTTCTCCTACTTAACTCACCTATACCTTACCTTTACATGTTCTCCCTCTTTTTTAGTTCATCTTTCTCTTCTCCTTTTACTTCAGTCATCACTATTGGTTCAGCATCAACAAATCTATATAAACTGTACTTATTGTTGTTGTTGCTGTTCTTGCTTGTCCCGCATTTTGTGTGCCAATATATAGTTGACCTCGTTTTGATTTGTTTACAACGTAACGGTAGGTGGTGATATAGAGGGGGCAAGGCGAAGAAGTAAAGGGAACAAATGGGTAGAGGGGGGGGAGTCTAAATGCTGTTATTGTTGCAAAGGAAGGTGTAAAATAAAAAGCAAAACGTTTGCTTTACTTTTGGGTGATTGTGTTTTAATTTTGTTTATCAGGGCCGGATTCAAAAACGAGAATTTAGTTGATTGTTTCCAGCCTTTATTTATACGAAAATTTTGATACTATTTAAACAACATTCAATCAGTTTAATATGTTGAAACCTGGCCCGCATATTAATAGAAAATAAAGTTAATTTTGGGGACCAGTTTTCCGGATTCACCTGCCTTAATCCGTCCCTTGATACTGCGTTAATGATGATGGTGTATGTATGTCTGTGTGTGTGTTGGACCATATTTAACCTCTGGTTTCTTTTGCTGCTGATTTTTTTTTTTTTCATTTTTTCCTGCCTGCTGTTTTGTTTTTTTCTTCTGTTTTTCTATTTGAGTTTTCAGTTTGTTTTGATTCAATTTGATTTGATTTGATTGAAGTCCATATATCATTATCTTTTCTGATGTGATGAAGAAACTTTTACTTTTCTATCGAAAAGAGATTTCCCCATCTTGCCCAGCAGCAGGCACCGCTACCGCCACCTCCTTTGGCATTTGGCAGTTGACCCTTTACCTCAAAAAACAGAAAAAAATTAAGTTTTTCTTAGTTTTTTTTTTTTATTTTTTCTTAACAATGTCCGCATTGTTTGCTAGCTCATTAATTTTCCGAAAAGGTATTTTTTTCGGCGATTTTTTTTTTGTTTTTCTCTTGTTTTTATCTGCATTTCCGCATCGCTTCGTAACTTGCCACGCACGAACATGCAACTGTTTGTCTCTTTGCTGTTACTTTGTTGCTGCTGCTGTTGTTGTTGTTGCATGCTGAGGGAGGGAATTCGCAATTGATACGCCTACAAATCTCTTTCTGTGTCAGCTACCGATCACCTCTTTTGGCTTTTTCTTAACCATTCCATTTGTATATGTACATATGTATATATTTTGCGCATATTAATATCATACATATGTATATAACCTTGAGCCATCAACAAATTTTATTAATTTTAAACCGGTTAAAAGTTGTTTTGCATAATACAATATAATTCTGTTCGCTCCGGATCTGATTTTGCATTTCGTTAACTAAGCGGTTTACCAATAAACACACACACACACTCAAATATAGACACACACACACACCGAACAAGAGACGATTAAGTAATTTGGAATTCGAGACTAATTTGTCACAAACAAATAACAAAACTAGAATTTTGACTTCAGTAGTAAAATAAAAGATCAAATAACCGAAAACACAAAAGTATAGTAAAACCTATTACAAAGCGTAAAGTTTTTTTTCTTTTTTTTAACAAAACAAAAGAGTTTTTTTTTTTAAGTTTATTATTGACTATGTGTTAATGATTATGCGAGTGATGTTAGAATGAAATAAAATTCGTTGTAGGAATGAAATCGAAAAAATTGATATTTTGAAAATTCCAGCGTGATGGTCCCCCCTAAAGTTCTTATCGCGTTTGAATTCTTTTTGCGATCACTGTGTGTTGATAGCAGTTTGTCAATGTTTAATCAAAGAAAATTGAAAGGAATTTTCCCATTTACCGTCAGTTTTTGTTTGTGAAATAAGATGAAATGCCTCATTTTGTCGATTTATGGGCTGTGAATGTTGAAATGAAAGAAAAAAAAAATGAAAAACCCGAAAGAAAGACAAGTAACAAGGATAATCACCTTGGGGGCAGTTAGAAAAAATGAAAAATGAATGTCGAACCCTGAGACAGGTGACCAGGCCTTGCCTTGCCACCAGACAAAGTTGGTTCATTCGCACGTTGAAGCAATTTGTGGCATGCAAACTTTCACATGGAGCAACAACAGAGCCACTAAAAATATAAATAAAATCGCCGCCAAAAAAAAAAAAATAAAAAATAACACACACACAACACCCACCACTAAAAACAAGGTAAATGAAAGTAAAGTGAAGAATTGATGGACGGACACCGTGTTAACTATATACCTCTCTATATACTACCTAAGCCTGAGTTGAGCTATCCAATGGTTATACTCTATACTCTCCTGGTCCTGTCTCCCACAAAGGTAGGCGTGGCAATACACATTCACATGACAAAGCTAGCAAACAAATGCTCGCCAATTTAATTTATGAGCCAGAGATTGCTCCGCTCCGCTCTCTCTCTCTCTCTCTCTTTGTGATCCTCTAACTTTATGGTCGAGATGACTATCGCCTGACGAAGCGTAACGCCCTCATGCGACTGGTGGTGCTGGTGGTATCCCCCAACAAAACGGTAAACGCGCTGCTAAACTGTATCCATTTAGAGTAGTAGCAGGAGGAGGAGGAGGAGGCGAGGATAGAGGTGGCCCAGGATTCGATTCGATTCGATACGATTCGATTTTGCTTAATTGCATAAATTTTTATTTGCATCAGAGTTTGAGCCAAAAACCGATCAAGCCTGACGATATGCAAATAAGGCTCAACAGAAGGAAATCAACAACAACAAAAATGAGGAAAATCAAAACAACAAAGTAACAAAATAAAAAAAAACAACGAAAAGTTGCGATGACTTTCGCGTTTTTTTTTGTCGAGGGGAAAATGAAAATGAGAAGAAAATTCTCTTCAAAAGAAAAGGAAAATCCCAAAAGCAGAAAAAAGGGTCTCATAATAAAACTGTTTTCAACTTTTACTTTATAATTGTAACACAAGAAAAAAAGGAGGTAATTAAACAAAACAAAACATTAACAAATGGAAAGTGCAAAACACACATACACACAACCAACAATCAATATATCTCTGTGTGTGTGTGTGTGGACAAGGTGTTTAACTATTTGCCAATTAGTGTAAAAAAAAGTGTTCAAATATACATATGTTCACGAGATCAATGTGTCAAAGCTGCAAAGTTTTATTAACGGACACGAAAAAAGTATAAACAAAACATAAAAACAATCGCAAAACAAAAGTAAAATTTTATTAAAAGTAATTTTAATTTTAGGTAAAATGTATAATATATTTGATAATTACATATGTACATACATACATATATCACATTGTATATGAAATCTTCTCTATTTGTTGATGATAAATTTGGGTTATGTCAGATATGTAAGCGATCTATATATTTGATGAATACTAAAAGGTGGTAACTAATAACTTAATGAATCCATAAATGCAGATTTATTTGTTTTAGAGTTGATTAACTGACTGGATCATGCGTTTATCATAAAAGAAAATAGAATTAAATCCTGCCAAGGCATTCCAAGAATGCATTAAATCAAAAAGCGAACGTTCCACAGGCTCACTCGTTATTCCTCAATAATTTTTCATTGTCGTTGCACAATGATAATAAGTGATGAACTATTTTTAACACACTCCCCCGATATTAAAACATCTCCAAGGTCCAAAAGTCATCTCCCTCATCATAGGGGCAAAGAAGAACAAAAATTTTGTGGTTCATTAAATCAGAAGAAGCAGATAGGAGAAGACACAGAAGAATAAAGTGGAAGTGGAAGAAACTGCACAATTAAAAGATAATGCTAAGGTCCAGAAGGGAATGACGACTACGACGACGATGAAGATGATGATGATGGATCCGTCCCGAACCATAAATTGAGTAAGCAGGCAAGATAATAAAAATGGTTGCATACATACAACAGTTTTCTTGATGATGGAAGGGCTTGGATTTATTTTTAGACACATGCAACTGAGAGGGCTATGAAAAGAAGTGCCAGTGCCGCCTGCCAGTCAAGAGGGAAGAACAAATTCCTATTTAACTGACAGAGAGGCATGCCGCCTAATCTCTTGCAGAAGAAGATACCCATGATGCATACATATCACAAGATATAAAAATAAAATGCACATTTTTTAAAGAAAACAAAAAAAAAAAGAAGAAAATAAAAAAGTGCAAGTGTCGCCCTGGACTTGGCACATTTCCAATATAAACGAAACCAAAAAATTCCAAAAACAACAGTGGACAACAAAATGTTAGCTAAGTGGTGTGTGTGTGTGTGTGGCTAAAAGATATAACGCACACATACACTAACATTTGTTTATCTCGTTGTTTGCCGTTGAAATTCCACTTGAGTTTTATTAATGACGTCGATTGTTGTACTAGAGGCTAGCCTGGGCTATGTTCCCAGAGAGATCGGGCCAGCCACTCGGGAAAACGCAACACGTTTTCAAATGCCGCTAATTGCAACTATTTTTTCTTTTTTTTTTTATTTTCTTCTAAGCAACTATGCAAAGATTTTGGCAACTAAACAAACAAACGAACGAATGAACGTTGTGTTTGGAATGCGATTGTGAATGGAGATGAATGAGTAAATAAATCCACGATGACCTCAATTGCTTAAAAAAACAAAAAGGGAATTGCAATTGAAGAGTTTGTTTAACTATCACCAATAAATTAAAAGAAAAAATAAATTCAATCGCAACCAGTAATCAATAAAACCATTTTTAAATGTATGAATAAATTATTATAGTATAAACTTATAATATCTATAAATATTGTTTGGGATTGTTTGCTAAATTTTCAATTTTTCTTGGTATTATCGTTACAGAAATGTGCAGCCACACTGATTATAAAAGAGCTCACATTTTTTTATTTTGGACTACGTAAATAAAATTAATATACTTACATATATGTATAAACAAGAAGAACTTTAAGACTTTTGTGTTTTCAGTACTATCTTTTTAATAACTATTATTTTTATATTCATTTCATTGACAGATTATTTTTAGATATTGTAGATAGCCAAAACCAATTTAAAAACTCAATCATTCTGAGAGCTTTTAATGTTTACTGTTTGTATAGATTATTATACTGTGATATTCTCACACCCACAACAGGGCTCTATGAATGGAGTTAAATTGTCATTTCCAGTCACCATTCAGTTGGGTCCATAAATCACACACACAAAAAAAAAAAACGCGAAACAACAAGAAAAAACTAAAGTAAAATCCACTTAGCCTCTATTTCGACTGGTAATGCCAATTGCTTTTGACCCAAAACATAAAATCTAACATAAATTCAGTTCTGTTTTTTTTTTTTTTTTTTTTTTTTTAACATTTGCAAAACTTATTAAGACTGACAAATGTGACAACTGACGAATTGACGACGACGACAAGAAATGCATGAATGAATGACGGAAGGAGAAGAGGTGAATGAGTTAGTAAAGTTGCGGTTTTCATGGCCTGGTCTTTGGACTCCTTCACTTCTTGCTCCACCTCTCTCTCTCTCTCCCACTCTGTATCTCTATGTGGTTTTATCTATAAACGGCTTAAATGCTAAATTGGTTTTCGCTTGGTTAAATGCTTCCTTAGCATTTTCTGCTGTGTGACATTAATTTACAGTTTGTCAATTGTAACAAAAAGCCAGGCAGAGTAAGAAGAACATGAAAACTCATTAAAAACATATTGAAGATAACGACAAAAAAATACATGCACTCAATGTATTATATATTTAGATATATATGTATATACTTATTTTCAAACATATAAAGATACTATAATGTCATATAAAGCCAACTCAAAAGACTATAAGCCAAGCAACAATTTATTGACACTTTTACACTAACTTTCAGAAAAGGGGACATTGATTTTATAATAACAAAGAAAACAAACATAAGAATTGATTTTGAAATCGTTAATAATAGATACAAATAGAAGCGTAGTATTTGCGGTTCCTCGAATATCGAGACAACGATTATTTTGCGATATTAGGGATATATTTTTCAGTTTTTTTAATTTTTTTATAATTTTAATAATTTAAAAAGTGGTTTCTTGTAATTTTTTTTTTTCGTTAATTTTGTAATAAAATGAAAATCGATAAGGACTCTTTAATTTACTGAATTGTTTTAAAATGTAAAAATATCACGATATACATATACATATACAACATCTATAATTTGCAAAAAAGGGCATTTCTAATGTTATAGTAGACAGTAGTTTTTCATTTTTTTTGCTACATATAAGCAGGCGAATGACACGTTTTAAAGTCGGCTGATGGATTGATGTGGCTTCGGTTTCAGCATGAATGTATCTACATATATACAAACTCTGGGTGTATGTGTGTGTGTGTGTTTGTATGAGAGTGACAGAGAGAGATAGGTGGTAGTGGTGGTGGTGAACCACAGAAACAAACTGAATAAAGAAAAACCAAGCAAACTGTGCTGCAAGTTGTGCGAAAAAATGTTCTAAAAAGAAAATGAGTCACCACCCCAAAAACTAGTCATCATACAATTACCCACCACCCAACATCACCCTTCACCCTCACAACCATCCGACAGCGGTGTTAGCCTGATCGCGCATATGGAATGAAGGAGAGGACAATAAACTGCATACGACGACAACGACGAGCACAGAATGACAGAAGGCAGGCCAGCCCGGGCCAGGCCTCTGTCCCTGAAAAATATATATCGATTTCGTTTTGTGTTTGTGTGTGGACTTTGGGCCGTTTTCTTTTACGTTTCTTTTTTCTCGTTTTTTTTTTTTTTTTTTTTTTTGCTAAGAAGGCATTCACCTCATTTCCTGAATAGAGGATGAGGAGCAGCAGCAGTAGAAACAGCTAAAACATGGTTGCATAATGTGAAAAAGTGTTATCTTACCAAAAATAAAAAGCAATTACTAAATGATGATGAATGGTGGTCAATTTAGTTTTTTATTATTTACTTTCTTTTTGGCTAACAAAACAAACCAAAAAAAAAAAATGAAAGTTCTTTTCTAAAAAACAAACAAGAAATCTTAAAACTAATGACGTATGACGTATGGGGGATTGAATACCTTTCTGTTTTCAATCAATTTCAATTACATGACTAAAATGTCTTAATACCTCCTCACCCCACCCTTTAACGAACAAAACAAAACTAAATGACACACCTAAAACGAAAATGAAGAAACAAACAAACAAAATGCACACAACATACTCGAATCCACTTTACTTTCAAAAGAATTTAATTGCAGTTAAGTTTTGTGTATACCCTTTTAGTACGAGAAAAAAAAATACACAAGGTATGGGAATATCAGTGCAGTGCATGAAATGTGTTTATATATTAAAATATATTTCTCTTCTTTTAATCTTGTTTAGAAAGAATTAAAAGCCAAAGTTTAGGAAGAATAATGAGTCGAAGTTTAAAAATTGTTTCGATTATTTATTTTTTGGAAAACGTTTTGTTTTTTATTTTTTTTTTTTGAAAGAAACTGGTGAAACAGAAATCAAATTTAATTTTTCCCCATTTTCAACATTTATTTAGAATTGGATACATTTTTTCTTTTATTCCAATGGTAGAAAGTAAATTTAATTTTTCAGGAGAAAAATATGAAAAAATGTAATAATAATTTGTTTAAAAATTATTTTTAAAAAATCTATAGTTTAGCTATAAATATTAAAGGATTCAACAAAAAGAAAAATTATAAAAATTTATTACTGCTTTAAAGTTTAAAATCTCCATCAGGATTAATAAAAGGGTTTATTAGGGTATAAATGTTTCGATAACAAGCAAAATTTATATCGTCTGTTATTGTTTGGTTGCTGCTGGAGAGAGCGGGAGAGAGGGTGGGTGGTAAATGGTAGACGGTGGGGCGGTAGCAAGAGGAGTGACACATTTGTTCACACATTTTGTTTAAGGTGGGAAACATTTTCGATTTGGTGACATTTTCTGACATTTAAATTGTGTGAGAGAGGGCGCCCACACTTAAATTAAATTAAAACAAAGAATTGGGTCAACACACAGTTTTGTGTCTTGTGTTCGTTTTATATTTTCCTGTTTTTTTTGAGAAGGGGAGGGGAAAAAAATCAAAAGTTCTTCACATAAATTACTTCCTTGTCGTTTAACCCAAATTCCAGGCAGGTTGTACAAGTACCTAAATTAATACATACATACAGAGAAATATATATGTATGTATGTGTGTTTGTATTCGATTGACCGGCTGGCTGGCATATCACGCCCCATTGTCCTACTTATGCAATCGCGCCAGGCTTTCAAAATAATAAGAAAAAAATTACAAGTGTTGCCCTCAGGCTCAGGGCTTGACCATCGATCGATCGATCGAATGGCTTTCCCTCTTTTGATACCCTTTACAGAAAAAGTACACATATTTCCATCAAAAGTTTGGCAACTAAAAAGGAATATTTAAAGGACTAAATATATATTATATTTGTAGAATATAAAAAAGCTTATACTTATGCTAATCTGGCAACTTACATATATAAAAAGGATTCCGGAACCACTAGCTATCATGAAGTAACTTATGTATATATTAAAGATGATTTGGACTTAGTTTAGGTGATGATCGATTGTTATTATATAGAATTTGGAAGTGTATATAATATTCTCTGCCATGTTTGCATCTTTTTTTTCGCAAACCCTCTGGGTTTGATTTTTTTGTTGTTGGTTGTATTCGATTTGGGTTTGGGTTAATTTTTTTTTCTTTTCTGATGTTGGACTTGTTTTCAATCACTGATATTATTTTTGAAAAAGCCTTTTGGGGACGACTTTTTGTTTTTGTATTTGCATTGAGCATTTGTTGTTTTTTTTCGCAGTTGCTCCAAGCATTATAGTATTGATTTGGCTTAACGATAATAATGTTGCCTAGGATAGTCGATTTATCGATGAGAAAAAGTCCTCAGAAAGTCGTCCTCTTCATGGCAGTCAGTCTTCAGTTTTAGTTTTCCGCGTTTTTATGGTCAACAAAGCAATTAGTGTTGTCCATTTATGGGGCTAACACCTGGAAGAAAGCTTTAAACACACTCTCAAAGAAATAAAGAAAAAGGATAGAGAGAAGGAGAGGGGGAGAGAGAGATTGAAACCGTTACACAATTTTTCTTTGCATCTTTTTTTTTATTTCATTTTTTTTTGCTCCCAAGTGTTTGTCTGTACAATTTATGATGCTTTCGCTTGGCGGCTAATCATGTCTCTAAGATGACATCAAAGTTTATTTCTCGTGGTAAGGTGAAGGGGGGAAAGCATAATTTTCTAAAAGAGATTATGTGTTAAGTGTTAAAATGATTATCCTGCTATGGGATAGACTATCTTGATGTTTTTTTTTTGCCGTTTGTTTGTTGCCCTCTGGGGGAAAATGGCAAACACTCACACAGCCAAGTTGACAGAGACAGCCTGAGAAAGGCGTAGAAAGAGAATATTTATCATGTGATGATGATGATCGGAGGAAAGATAAGAACTAGTTTTTTATGCCACATCAGAGAGTGATGAGAGTGGGACCGAATCCAAACGTAGGCAGTCAACAGTTGGACTAATGATTCCTTTTTTTATATTGAATTTAACAATTTTACGATTATGAATTAATGTCTTATCTTTCGAAATCTTATTAACTGTCATTTGAGTAAATGAGAGTAAAGGTCAAAATATACCCAAGTACAAAAGGCTAAAGAATGATTATAATTTAAAGGTCTAAAGCTAATTCAATCTGCAGGTTTTTTTTGTCTTTTTCTGATCATTTTGAGATCAAGTTTGACCTAAGTTTAAACGATTTAAATCTTTGTCTTGGCACTTTGTAATTATGTTAAGGTCAGGTTACGGCATTAATCTAAAAATGTAATGGAACTAGTTAATCGTTTTTTCCGACCGTTTCATCTATGTATTTAATTATTATATACTATATAATTTATTTACTAAACTAATTTTTGTTTTATTTATTTTCAGGTATGTGTATATATATTCTGCAATCTGAAAGGTATTTTTTTCATTATGTTAAATTTAATAATAATTCTCTGAAAAGTTTAGCCGCGCCTTTGCATTTCGATATAACCAAATCTCTGACCACTCCCACATGAAATTTTGTTGTTGTTGTTGTTATCAAGCTAGTTCCAGGAAGTCACTGTTTTCACTTTACGTGATCCAATGACAAGTAATGCATGTGTCGGTGGCGCCAAGTGAAGAGATCTCTCTCTCTTTCTCTTGGCACCCTCTACCCCTTTGCACATATATTTATTCATCTCTCTTGCTCTGATTTCCATGGCTTTAATTACGAATAAAAGAAAATAAAAAAAAGTGGACAGTCAGCAACATTGGCCCACATTTTGTGGGCATCCAATGGTTAGTTAGGTGGTTGTGGTCAGTCGTTAAGGAGGAGGACGATGATTATGATGATGATGATGCGTGTAGAGTAGCGCTGATTGCCACACCTCCTTGTTGGGTGGTTTAAAAAACTAGGCAAAAAATTTTCACGCCTTAGTCAACGGGCCTATAAAAAAGAAACCCAAAATAGGAGTGGACTGATTGCGATTTATATTCATGATGCGTCTGGCAACGCTGTTCGAATAGTATTAGTAAGTTTGATATACGCCGAATTAATCGATTAATCTCCCACGGAATTTGCTAAATCAATTTAGTAAATTAAATATTGGATAAAGATAGATGGGTAGATTCATTCAATCGTTTGGTTCAATTTCTTTGGACTTTTTTAAGAAATCAAAGAAAATGATGAATAAATAATATAAACATTATGCAACGGCAAATTTCAACCCGTTAAACAATTTGCTTACAAATAGTTAAATTAAAGATAATTTTTATTTATCTTTTAACCATTTTGCCAAGTCCGCCCCCTCCTTCTACTCTCTAAATGAACGTGCGTAGGCGATTGTCTTCGGTGAGTGTTAATTATGCGGACATCGGTTTATCGATTGAAATCTATTGACCGGATATGCACGCGTACTATATATGATAATAGTATGTAGATTCCCCCTTCCCCCTACACAAACACTTAAACATTTTCCACCTTTCCTAATGCAATTGAGTGACCAAAGGTCGGCCAACCATATTTGGCGTGATGGGAAACATAACTTTGCTTAATAACTTTATGTGGTTGTGTGTAGGAGAGAAAGATTGAAAAAAAGAAAAAAAAATATAATGAAAAAACAAATAAATAATTAATAACAAACTAATAAAAAATTAAATAAAAAAATGTAATACAAACAAAAGACATGATAAAAGAAATAAAATAAAAGAAAAAAAATATAATAAAAGAAGAAATATAATAACACAAAACACAAAAAAAAAATAAAACAATAAGCAAAAGAAAAATATAATGAAACAGAACACAAAGAAATAAGACAAACAATAAATAAATAAAATAGCAAGAAAAAGAGGAAAACGCAAATGTTGACTTTAACTTTTTATCTCTTTCTCTTGAAAAATTGAGAACAATCTGACGTATTATTTAATAATCGATTTTGGTTTGATCAATGGTCTTTTACTAGATGTCTGTGAACTTCTATAGGGATCTGGTGGGATGCGTCGTCGTTTTCTTTGTTGCGCCTCTTTGGCCAATTGTATATATCGTTTCTTTTGGCGTGCATTCATCTGTTTCCACATGTCCTTGGCCACACGTTGAAGTACAACCAAATCCTTAAGATTTAGACGACTTGATTTTGGTGGCTGTTGTCCCTGATCTTCGGCCATTGATAATTGCATATGCCAATGGGCTTCATACATTTCATTGACAAAATTCTGAAAGGCTGATGTCTCGGCCCTTACCAACACTGAACGATGAGATACATGCTCCAAAGTGCTGGGTGAGAAGATAACATGGCGGCTGTTGTGATGAGTCGTTGCTAGACGGTGGTATGTGAAAGAGTTAATCGGTGATGGATTATGATTGGATGGCGACTGCATGGACAGATCTGAACATCTATTGGATGTATTTGGTCCTATTAGAGTGTCGTGTATGACTTTAAGCCAATTCCAAATTGGGTTCATAATTTTCCGATTAATTTGGCAAGGTTTACTATTTAACTACTCCATTACTTTATGTATGTATATATCAACTAAAATTTATGTTGTATATAAAAAGAAGAAGTGACCTAAAGGATCAAATTATATGGTTCAGGTTTCTTACAAAAAGTAAAATTATTGCCTTCCGTGCTGTAAGCACGGAAATTATATCATATTTATTGTCAACTGATAAAAAAATGTTTGATATTTTTGACAGTTAGATTACAAATTTCGCTATACTAAGATTAAATGACTCATTTCAAAATAATAAATCTGTTAATTTTTTAAGTTTCCTAAATTTCTGATTAATTGTTCTTTAATCTCTACATTAAAAGTTAGAAATATATATGATTATTCACCAATAACCCAGAAAAGGAATTCGTTGCTATCGTATTACGATATGCCTGCAGTGAATAATTTCAAAGGCAAATCTCATTAGCAAATTTCAATCAACAAAGATCACCGACCTTAACATACCCTGCAAAATGTTTACTTGTTCATTGTTTTATCCTTTTTTATGGTCTATGTTGGCATTGGTATTTTATAGTTTTTTTTTAGTAATGAAGAACTTATATAGTAGTTATATATTTCTTGTAATGGGTGACATTAATATACCCTTTTTGTAGTGCAGTGTAAAAAATATGAAAAAAAAAAATTAACATTCATGCGGGTTGTTTTTTTGAGTTGTGTGCCTTGCCTCGATCTCCCCTCGGGCTACAATTGCTTGCTTTATAAATATATGTACATATGTATATATATATTTGTATATGTTCCGCCCTCATCAGGCATTGGCGTCGACTTCGGCTTTAGCAGTGAGCTGTCAACATATCACAGTTGTTTTTTCCGTTTCCCTTTTGCTTTGCCTCACCCTCGCTTTGCTTTATTCTCCTTCTGTCTTCCATTTTATAAGTGTGTGTGTGTGTGTGTTATTTCTAATGTGTTTTCGTTTGGCAACTAATTGAATTTTTTCGACAAAGTTGGAAGTTCTGACATCATTCCCTGCCTATATGGCACTTATGTGTGTACCCCATAAGTTCCCAGGGTTTTCGATTCGTAAGAGTGTATGTG
Organism: Drosophila emarginata; assembly: GCA_037075365.1. NCBI lineage: Eukaryota > Metazoa > Arthropoda > Insecta > Diptera > Drosophilidae > Drosophila > Drosophila emarginata. Next base: position 8,704,590 of record JBAMCD010000296.1, read on the forward strand.
TGTGTGTGTGTTATTTTTAGGAGTGGCTGCGTGCAATCCATTGGGGCAAAGAAACTCTCAAGTAAATGGCAACATAATCCTTTTGGCATGTCTTTAGATCACCGAGTCATATTAAATTGTATTAGCAAATTTATTGCATTTGTTTACCAGAAAAAGAGACATGACAACATTTGAAATTGCAGCGACAAATGATGGGGGATAAAGAGATGGTAGGGGAAGGACGAGGAGAAGAAGCAGAAGGAGATAGACAACCACGCACAGGAAAACTTGCTTGGCATACACATACTGATAGAGAAAAATAGAGATAGAGAGAGTGAGAGGGGACGGGGGATAGAGATACCACACACCCACAAAGTCATAAAATATAACGGAAAGGGGAAAGGAGACTTACTCCCTCTCTCACTCTTGACAGAAATGTCAAATTGTCTGACAAAACAGTTACAAAATTTTGAATGAATTGACTGGCAAAAATAAATAGATAGTCTGAGAGAGATGGAGAAATTGTTAGAAAGAGAGGTAACAAAAAAGACGGTTGATTAAATGAGTGAGTGAATGAATAAGTGAATGAGTGTATGCCTATATATACATACATATGTATGTATGTATGTATGTATGTATATCTACTCGTATATTTAACTTCAGTTTTCTTAGCCATGCAAATAATGCAAGTTGAAGTCTATTGAAAATGCAATTGGCAAACAAGGAAGCAATGCAAACTAGAAAGAAAGAAAAAAAATAAAAAAAAAACAGGGAGAAAAAAAGAAAAGTAAGAAGGAGAGGAAAAGAAAAGCCCAACTGCTGTCATTTTACAGCAGCTGTGGTAGACTCCCGCCTAGATAAAATTAATGTCAATCCAAATGGAAAATGACATTTAAAGCAAAACTAAGTAAATTGTTGGACGGATTATTATTATAATTTTTTTTTTTTTTTTTTTGATTCAAATGGTCAGTTAGAGTATGACATATATTTATCACATATATTTATCTAGGATTTTGTATAGTTCATTGACCAGTAACAAAATCAAGTGGGTATTTAACTTGATGGACAGAAACCACACCTTCTAAATGACCTTTCCCAAAGAAAGAGAGAGAGCGCGAAAAAAAAGGGCTTAATCGTTTAAGATGTATCGATAAATGAACCTTGACGCGCCCCATACATAATAAGATAGATAGAGGCATGGAGAGGGAGATCTCTCTAATGATATCTAATTAATTTGATAGGCTACCAAATGGTATTCTGTCTTGATGAAAAATGATTTAAAACGATTATGTAAATGAGGGGTTAAAAAGTAGAACACAAAAATATTAACAATAATCATCGATGTTATAGCAACAGCAAATTAATAGATTTTTTTTTCGTTTGCTGAATCTGTGTATTGAAATTGTGCAAGCCTTGCTATCTAGAAATATGATATAGATGATGAAATTATTTTCTTTTAAAATTGGAGATTTTGTATTTATATTTTATTATGATATTATTTATATTCTAATTTAAAAAAAAAGAAACAATTACTAATACAGACTTTTTTAGTTCTTCCCTTGCCTGTTAAAGCTTGGGAATATAAAATCAAACAAAATACAGATACATATTTGTTTTTTTAAATTTCTAGAAATTTTTCTCTAATTGTGGTATTACCCGAACTAAATTCAGAAATGCTATGTTAAATTTACTTAAATATTACCTTTAGTATTTTAAGAGAGGGAGGGATACCTAAAAAACATTATGTCTAAATATACTGCACTGTAAGATCGGCTAATACTCCGTTTTCTGAATAGGTTTTAATAAGTCATTAATTATAAGAATGGTCTATAGTTCACACATTCATATATCATATTTATCATACTTGTTACAATACCTTTCCAAGGTGCTTTAAAACATCATCCGAAATCCACACACACACAGACACACATGCAAACACACACCACAATATAATTCTTATGTCATCTCTCTCAAAGCCAAGCCTATTAAAATTGTAGTAGTAGTACGATTACCAAGTTTTACCTCGGTAATGAAATTTCAAACGACATTTTTTCAAAAGACCTCAAAAAAAATCAACAAACAGAAAAACAAAAAAAAAATTCATATGCTAATTGCGTGCCAAGAGCATTTGAAACGATCGACCCTGAAGAGGGACACCAAAGATATTGAATATAGTTAAAGAAATAGTGAGTGGGAGAGGGGTTGGGTATGAAGGGAGATTCGTAAATCAAATTGCAGCATTTTATATTTGTTGTTGGTTTTCTGTGAGTGCTTTTTTTTTATATTTTTTATATTTAAGACGAGTCTCTAACTTCAATGCTCCACTACGCTCCACTGACAATTTACAAGGGGAACGCTTTTTAATTGCGTGTTGCACGACGAAGAGAATGAGGAGGAGGAGAAGGTAAAGCATGGGGAAGGGGGTTGTTGGTATATGGATGGGGGGGACAATAACAAGCGGAGGCGTGCGTGCGAGTGCTCAATGAGCTCAATGGGGAAGAGAAGATCGACCCCATGCTGAAGTCCGGCCATAAATATAATAAAAAATAAAAAAAAATAAAAATGAAAAAAACCTGAAACAGTAAACAAAGTTGCGACAGTTAAACGGAAAGTGCAGTGGCAAGAGGAAGACAACGGGGCAACCGGGCAACGGCAGCGCCACAAGTGACCATTAAACGCAATTGAAGCGCCACATTTAAACGATAGTGGATGGAGAATGGGGGTCGGGCAGGCAAACAATGTTTGCCTTGTGGTCTGTCGTCTGTCCGTCCGTCCGTCCGTCCGTCCGTCCGTCCGTCCGTCCGTCCGTCCGACTGCTGTCTGAAGACTCCATTAACAAGGGGCAACAACAGCAAAAAAAAAAAAAAAAAAAAAAAAAAAACTGCGTGGGCTGTGGAACATAGCGAAGAGTGGAGAATGATGATGGTGAGAGAGGTTAAAGGCTGCTGATGAAATGTGAAATTTTTTTCTGCACGTTGTTGTTGTTGTCGTTGATGCATGCTTTGCTTTGCTTTGTCTTGCCAATTTGCATCCTTGGACAAAAATAAACAATTTTCCCAAGATTTTTCACCACTGACCAACTTTAAGCATGGGAAGCAGGAAAATACAAAAGCTAAAAAAACCTTTCTGTTCCGCTTATTTTTTTTAAGTGTTGTTACCAATTGACGAGGTTTTTCCTACTTGCATTGTTTGCTATTTAGATATATACCCTTTATTTATAAGACGTTTTGAGCGCAATAAAATAGTTGTCCCCAATTGAATACTTAAAGCCTTCCTTTAAAATAAGAAGAGCTCTGATATACATATATGTATAAAAAATAAAAAAAAAGATTTGCCACTCTTTATATTATAAATAAATGTACAATTTTTCTTAAATCTCTACTACAGGGTATCACTAGGTCGTTGTTTTCTTCAATAATCATTTTCTTTTAATAAAGAAATTGTTCACTTGTCTCTCAATGTTTAACTGGTTTTCAACAAATTGAGACATAACTGTATATATACTTACTTACAACCTATAAATATTCACATGTGCATGTTGTTATTGTATTTATAATGCATTAACATTTTCTCTGGGAATTATGCCAGTTGGCTAGCGAAACGCATAAAAATAAAGAAAGGGCTATAGAGCGAGGGGGGTATGGGAGCCAATACCATGACACTTCCTTAAACAAAACGCAATGTGTGGAAAAACAAAAACAAAAAGAAAAAACAATGTGGAACACCATTTCAACATTCATCCCCAGGGAGGGCATCAAATTTGATTGTTTGTTAATATGAGAGAAATATTACTATCTTTGTTGTTATAACTGAAAAGAAACAAACACAAATTATATGAAAAATAGTAAGTAATACATAATAGGCTGATTTGGCAATAAAATAATTGAACGAAATTTAATTTTTTCAAATAATAACCCAAATAGTTTTGTTTGTTTTGGTCAAGGACAGGGCAGATAGAGAGAGAGAGAGTGAAACAGTGAAATATGCCACCTTCCCCCGCCCCATAAAGGTCACAGTTGACAATATTGTAAAATGTAATTCGCAGATATCGTTTCCTTTCTACATACATACATATATCTACGTATATCTGGATCTTTGCCGCCTGACCCATTAAGCAAGCAAAGCAAATCCATTTATCAACTTCTCTCTTGCCACTCCACTTGTTCACTTCACACGCACGCACCATGCACCTCACCTCCTCTTTGCCACTCTCCACACATTACAAAGATGATAACTAACCAGAGCCCAAAGATAATAAACTTTAACTTTCCAATGACCTCATTTCACACTCTGTAACTGCTTTGCAGTAACTTTAACTTTGTTTCTTTCCTTCAACTTTTCAAGTTTAAACCATTAAAAATTCTTAAAAAAAAAGGGCTACCTACCTACATTGCTACATGGCATGATACCTCTAAAAAAAAAAGGGGGGGAAGGGTTGAGGTTTGATACGCTGCCACCAAACCGCATAAATCTCTTTAATTACCTCACACGCAACTTGATTTGCCGTGCTTTTTTTTTTTTTTTTGGCGGCACAAATTAATTTGATATGTTTATCTCTGCAACAGATTTGGAAATCAAAAGAAATAAACCAACCTACATTACATCATTAGCACTCGACGAGGGAGGAAAGAGTTGAGAAATCTAAAATTGAGAAGCTTAAATAAAAGTTAGCAGTGATAAATAAGAATAGAATATATAAATATATGAATATGATTATATCTGCATTAACAACTTGATGGGTTTCAGTTCAGTTTAAGTAAGTTTTTTTTTTTTCATTCAAAGTTCAATGCAAAGTTTCTAGAAAGTCAAAGTCATCTCTTTCTCCATTACAAAGACAAGACACATGACAACTATTTATAACCCCGACCACCCATCATAAACATAATACTTTGCAGTACACTTGAAGAAAATACTGGTAATTGTAAAGTATGACCAAAAAAAAAAAAACAATCAAAATGGATTATGTTTTTAAATTTCTAAAGTCTTTTACAACACTACAAACGGTTTTTAATTCTGCATTTGTTTTCTAATTTATTAAAAACTATAATTTAAACATAAACATTTTGAAAATACAATTTTATTTTAATTTTTTGAGGAAGTTTCGATGAGAATTCTAATTTCTTCTTTTTGATGTTTGTTTAAAACCAGAAAAATTTGCAAATATGAGTACTTAGGATGTTGTTTTAAATATTTTTGAGTGCATTCATTATTTTTTAATGAATAAAAATATTTAAATGTGTTTTTCAGTTATTGAATAGATAAATATAATGCTAGTCAGATTTCTAAAAGTGTAAAAATTGAAAGGGAGTCGTAGCAACTAATTGTTATTGATTTTGGCTTTTAGCTAGGCAATATTGTTGTAATAGTAGTAAACTTTTGCCATATGCACTTGATATGGGTAAAAATCATCACTATGACAATGCTTAAACAATAAAATAAAAAAAAGAGGCGGAGATAGAGGGACAGTGACGATGACGTTGACGGTAAAGAACTGATTTGGGTGGGTGAGGCCTAGACAGAGACCATGCACTTGACCTCACTCGGTCTTGTCTATCTCTCGTGCAATGGATGGTCCGGAATGCCTGCCAGTCAATCAGCTAAAGGGGAAAAGAGATAACAATGACTGCATATGGATGTACATATATGATCCAACTGCAACTTCAATCTTGAGAAACTAATTACACGGTTTAATATGTCGGCGTGTGGTGTTGATTGAGGCGTGGTCTGGCCCCTGATGGTAGTTCTTTTACTATACATATCTATCCATTAGTCAGCTATTTTTTGTTAGTGCAGAAGGGAGTGGAGTGGTGGAGAGGAGAGCGTGTGTCATGGATACGAGTGCGAGTACGAGTTTTACTGTTATTTACACTCATGCATGCGCATTTGATGTTTATCTAACGGTCGAAAAATACGGTAAATAATAATAAAAGAGCGTGCGCTCCGCCCTCATCTTTCAATTAGAACTCCATTTGTTGTCATCAAAATGGATTGGTAGGTAGATGGGAAGCTTTTAATACTCAATTTAGGTTGTTAGGTCACATTATAAAAAAAACAAACGCGATATCTAGATAGTAAATGAGGGCGGAATATTGAAAAAACATTTTAATTCACTTCAAAAAGTTATAAGTAAAGGAATTATTAGAAAATGTGAATAAGTAGAATATTGGGAACATTTATTGAACTTAAACAATTTAATTAAAATTCAATTTCAAAATTAATATTATATATACTTATAAGGGTTAAGGATTAGACCTACAATAATACAGTGAAAGTTTAAATTAATCTATTGAATTTTTCCAACACTGCTAAAAGCTTACATTTTCGAAGAGTCTTGAAATTTATTTTAATTAAAAGATTATTGACAATATATGTAACTGTAAATCAGTGAAATTTAATCTTTGTAATAGAAAAAAAATAAAATTTTTATTTTCTAAATTTTAGACCAAGTGAAAATTGTTAAAGAAACTTCAAACTTGTAAAATTATGCAAATTTATCAATTATTTATGTCATGCGGAAATTGTTCAGCAACGAACGAAGAAATTTTTGGCAACATTTCAATCGATTTTTATTTTATTATTTCTGGCCAATGTCGAAGAGAAATTTTTGGCAAATAAAAAAAAGAAGACTATGTTCTCTCCATTCCCATAGACTTTATTGCAAAAAGTTTTCTTTTTTGAGTTTCTCGGTTTTTTTTCCTCTGTTAACGGCACACAAATTGGAACTGCCCAAGTCATTTGCATAGGAAAAACTTTGTCAGCCTCAGGCCTCTTGGCTGGCAGTCAGCTTCACCATTAAGAATGCAATTTGCGCTCTAGCGCAAAAAAAAAAAGATCGCCAAAGCCCCTCAGGTTCTCTACTTCAAAAAAAAAAACACTTGACAACTTGTTTTTATTAATTTGTCAAGATTTTTTCTCTCTCTCTGTGTGTGTGTCTACGTTTTTTATTTTTGGGCTGATGGGTGAAAATTGCCAAGCTGCCAGGGTGACAGCCAGCTATAACAGGTGAAAATGAACTGCTGAGGAGATTGAAGAGGATTTGGGGGTACAACAAAAAAGAAATAAAAGAAGAAGGAACGACCAAGCCGTTAGAAGCAACAAATTGGCAAAGGAGGAAAGTAAGTCAAATGTGCGAACACAGAATTTGATGGAGTGTAACAAATATATACAGAGAATTTCACTCAGTTGGCCTCGACTTCCGAATGACTGACCGAGCAACCGACCGACCGACTGACTCTGACATACCTGCCTAGATTTCCCATTTTTCCGCAAATGGAATGAGTCAATTTTTCCTTATTTCTTTTTTTTTGGTTTTTTCCATATTTATATTGGTTAAAGATGTCTTCTAAAATCTAATATGTAAGAAACAATAAAGTTTCCGCTTGTCGAAATCAAGTATTTTTTGTCTTTTATTTAATTGGGTAAACTTTATATATGTAGGTATATATTTTAAAGTTAGTCTTAGTTTTAAGCGGAGTCGAGCCTTTGAATAATTGAAACTTTACTGCAATCTGAAATATTTTGGTAAATTATTAAATTTGTTCTCGTATAAGTGTGACCCTTGTTATATAATTTGCTTTTTTCTTTTATTTCCTTATATTGGTCACACTGCCTGCTATATTTTTAAAACGGCGCCAGGCGAGATTGCGTGTGTGTGTGTGTGTGTGTGGGAGTTTTATACTCCCACAAATGACATGATATAAATTTTATTTTTCTCAATTATATATGTATATGTACATGAATGTTTATATACGATTGTCTGATTGGTGGAGGCGGACGAATCTAGTTGATTGCTGCTACCGCTGCTGTCCAGTGACAGCAGCCATCGTCGTCGTCTCTCTCCTTCCTCTACTCTGCTGTGATCATTGCATGCTACAACTGCTGCTGCTGCACTGCTACCGTTGACAACAAGTGAATGTGGCTCACAGAGTTTGGAGTAGACACCCGCATTGATTTTGACTTTATCCTCCTTCTTTAACTCCTCCCCCTTCCGACTGCTTCCTCCTTCTGCTATTGCCACCGCCGTCTAAACAATTTTCCAATGTCTTTTTAGTAGTTGTAGTTGGACTCTCTCCACTTTTGAGACTTTAATGAGTTGATTTCTGTCTCGTTTGTTGTCGGTTTGGAAAATTGCAGTTTCTTGTAGTCAAGGTGAAAAGTCTGTTGGGTTAATGTTAATGATGGTTTTTTTTTCGATGTTGTTTTTTAAAGAGCACCAACGACGTGATGGGGCTGCTGCTGCTACTGGTGGTGGTGGTGGTGCAGTTAAAACCAACTTGGCAGAGAAATTAACAAGACGACCCTCATCTGTGTTGCTGATTAAACACATAAATGATGAATGAATGATCCATAGAAAACCCGATTTATTTACAACCTTTCTGATGTTACTTTTTATGGTTTTTAAAATATTTGTTTTTTTTAAATATTTTTTTTTTAATAAATTTTTTATAGTTTACTAACTAACTGAAAGTTAAAAAAGAGCTAAAACAACAATGAACAATGCAAATTGTAAATGGTGGTGTACGGGTATATGGGGGTGGAGCGATTGGAGAGTATGTAAAAACATATTAATTAAATGCCATCGGTCATTGAACGTTTCAACATGCCGTGCGAAACGCCCTTATGGTTCCGCCTCCTCCTGTAATGTCCGTTACCGTTTGCGGAAAAATTCCAAATATTTTCAACTTTTTCCCATATGTATTTTTGTTTTTGTTGTTTATTTTAATAATGATATTGTTTAAATTTTTTTTTTTTGCCTTAGGCCATTTGTAATATTTGTATTTTCTTTTTCTTTCCCTGTCGGCAACAACCTTTGACCGTTTATTTAGACCCACACACAAGTGTTTGCTAATTAAAATTCAACGTTTATGTTTACGGCTTTTGTTTAACTAATTTTTAGGGGGTAACAACAGCAACTGCAACAACAGTTACAATAACAACAACAATAACATAAATGCCGGCTTTTATATAAAGTTGGCCCAAACACGCGATGGCCGCAATTTTTCGTTGCGTTATTTTTTTTTTTTCTGTTTGCATGTTAGACCACCATAAAAAAAGAGACGAAATACAACAGAGATAGACTAACATTGACATTAGGAAAGGACATACACACACACATACACTTATGTTTTAAAATCTATTTAACCAGCTGTTTTTTAACATATGAAAGAATTTTCCTCTTCTCCTTTGACCCCCAATGGAAAATTGAAAGTATGAAAAGTACTTAAAATAGTTACTTGAAACTTATTTATCTACTTAATCGGAAAATTAAATTTTTAATGTTGCATGAATGTGACTTAACAATAATCTTTGTATATTTTTTGGAGTTGTGCTATCTATAACAACTTGTAAACATTTAGTTACAACTTTCCACTAAAGTTTAAACTTTTTTCCTCCACTCTAAATAGTTTCAATCTTGTGCGATGGAAATCAAATAAAATTCAAGTAATTGCTTTTAGAAATGCATTTTTTGTTCAATTTTTATATCGTGCGTCAACATCCAGGCAACTGATTCATTTTGTTTTGTGGCGAATTAATCTAATTGAGAGGAAATGCCATTTAGATTTTATTTTTAAAATATAAAGCATTTCTATTTTCTTTATATTGCCACACTAAGTTTATTCCATAAATAATTCTAGACGTTCTAAACAAGTTTTGAATACAATGAGATTTGTTTACTACGGAATAGTTATTTAAAAATAAAAAAAAAAACTCAATAAATTCAATTACTGACTATATTTTGGTTATTAAAATGAGAAAAACTTTTAAATATAAAGTGTCATAAATTTATAATAAGTAATGCGGTCATTTAATTTTTCGTATCCATCAAAGTCTATATATTAACGATTTTATTTTGGCCTTAAATGGTTGTCACATAAATGACAAAAATGAAAAAAAAAAAAAAATAATTTTGATATCCAGTTTATGTAAAATCCTTGGTACCATATAAAAAAAAAACTTCATGATGATGTTGTTTTTGCTTGAGCTATTTGTAATATCTATATGCATTAGCTTTACTAGCATCTGAATGACTGACGACGGGGGCAAACATTACTGACTGACTGATTGACTGACTGACTCATAGACCTACCGCATATGTACAACAACAACAAAAAAAAAAAGCTCCAAGCAGTAAGAAGCACCCTGCTAAATAGATATTACAAACTTGTAAGTTGAGACAAAAAAAAAACTAGCCAACGGTCGGGCCCAAAGTAAAGTAACTTACACACATAACCAGTAGCAATTAAAAATGCATCAAAACAAGTTTCCTTCATCAAATTGTCGTCGTAGTCGTCATCATCATCTTTCAATGGGAGAGGCAGGCAGGAGGTTAACTCTCTCAGACAAAAGATACGATATACAAAATATATATAAATTTATGTTGGTACAGGCTTGAAATTGAGCTACTTGTTGGAATTTTTTTTCTTTTCTTTTTTTTCTTCTCCTTTTGTTCAGTTTGTTTTTGTTTTAAGCCTTTTGTTTTGTTGTTGTTGTTGGTTTTATTTTACTACTTAGTTCCTGGCATTTGGAAAATGTTCATTAATTGTGCAATTGGCAAACAACTTTGCCATTGTCACAGTTTTCGTGTGTAGACTTTTACTTTAAACTATGACAAACAAACGAAATGGACTAACGGACAAACATACACTACAGTTTGGCCAAAATGTTTTATTTTTTTAGTTTCCTGTGGCTGCCATTGGATGGACATGGACAAGGAATTGGTCGGTTTTATTTTCTTCTTGTTTTTTTTATTTTTTGTGTTGCTTTTAATGATTAATTGACTTTTGCACCCAAAACACGTTCGATTTTGTTGTTCGTTTGTTCAATTGGAAAATTGCTCGTTGTTGTATTTATTTTTCTTGTTATTGTTATATCTTTTTTTTTTTTTTTTTAATTTCCACCGACATTTCTTCATGAAAACAACAGACACATATTTAATACACATGTGTGCCATAGTTTTTGAGATGGTTTCGTGAATTCAAAATTGCATTTTTCATTTGATTAACATTGGATATGGGTAATATTGTCAAATAATTTCAAAGTTTGTTAATTTTAAAACATTTTCTAAATTATTAAAATAAAAATAATGGAAATCAACTTTTTTTAAGAAAGACTATAATAATAATGCAAACAATATTGAAAATATCCTCTTTATACAGTCATCCGCAGTCCAGATTTTTGGCGTCTTTACTGAAGTTGTTTCTAATCTGATAAAAATGAAATTATTGGTTAACATTTGTGGAAGCTAATAAAATGAAACTAAACTTTAACTCTGATAAACGAATCAGTTGCGTTTAATTAAAGTGGCGTGGTTAATGAAAATACCGATTAACATACATCTATCAAATGCAACAACATTACAAATCAGTTAATGATTTTAAAAATAGGTCAGATCTTTATGCGAATGGGAGTTATAAATATATATACTTACCTGCAATTAAATTTATAAAGCATTAAATAGGTAGATTAAATTAAAATCGATTAGATTTGGTATTGGTAAATTTTTAGGCCTATTTTTCTGTTCAATTCGGACCGATTAGATTTGCTATTAATAAAAGGTGTAGTTTATGAGGGAATCATTTCATATTGTACAAATTGTAATTCAATCACGCACACATCTCTAATTTGTCTGTTCATTGTATGTGTGTGTGTGTGTGTGTGTCGTGGTGGGTCGTTTTTACGGTTTTTTGGTTTTTGCTTGTTTTCGTGTGATTAATTTATTGTTCAATACAATTGCGTATGAATTATTGAGATAGCGTCAGAAAATGACATGCAACGGCCGCCGACGTTGCCTCAGGTGCGAGTTGAGTTGCCTTCTCCTCCGATTGGAACCACTTCATAGATCCATAGCCATTGTCTGATTCCAGGCAATGTTGCTGCTGTTGATGATGACGATCATGATGGTGGGAAAATGCAACAAACGCAGCTCTCCATTGACTTTTTTTTCTAAATTTTTTTTTCCTGTACGTGCCCGTGTGCCCACTGAAAAAAAAAAAAAATAAATAAAATGCATTTCATAAATGTATCTAGGCAAAGATATTCGAACTACTTGGCATTGTGTGCATGCATAACTCTCAGTCCAGAGTCTCAGTCACAGAGTCAGCACTTTCACATTGAACTCCAAACTTCAAATGGCCAAAAAGACATTGGCCAAGTGAAACCTATCTAACACACACACACAAAGAGAGAAAGAGAGAGAAAAGTGTATCATAATCATGAGGGTTAAGTTTCCTTTAAATTGCCACAATCAATTGAATATGTTAAAGATATGGAAAAAAAAAAACTAAAAGGAAACTTCAAATTATAAGATGGAAACTCGAGAGATTGACAATGGAAAGTTTTTTCCAACTATTTTTATTTTTTATAAGTATATATTAAGAATCTTTCCTTCTTTCTTTCTCAACGCTCTCATAACTTTGGTGACCAAAATGTAATTCAATCTAAACCAAATGCGGAACCAAACAGTCACAGATATATTCTCTTCTTGCTTCATCTTTACTTTTATTTTTATTTTTTTTCTCTTTTTGGTTGTCTGAACAAAAACAAAAGTTTTGCTCGTCATACAAAACCTTTCAGAAGAAACCGAAAAAAACCACACACACACAAAAACTGGAAAAGGTGTCAAGCTATCAGGTGTAAAAGATTTTCACAGAGAGATTTCAATTGCATACAAAATAATTTTGTATGTGTTAAAAGAATAAGTCAAAACTTTTCATGGGAATGCACTTGAAATATAAACAATAATAATAAAAAAAAAAAAAACATAAAAAACAATACCAAAAATATATATATTTTGAATGGAAATGAAAGTGAAAAATAAGGCAAAAAAAAAAGCGCTTGAAAATTTGATGGCAATTTTGGCGGCCTACTTGCTGCGTTTGAATGCATTTGGATGGAAATGCTGCAATAGAAAGTGAAATGCGTTTGAGCCAACACCAAAAAAAAAAAAAAAATAAAAAGATGTTGAAGATATGGGACGAAATCCCAGACAACAGCAGCGACATTGTTAGTGAGTTAGATGTTCCCCTTGAACCAACACCGCAGCTGCGCCTTCTCTTCCCCTTCCACATACTACATATGTATATGTACATATACATATATATTGTGTGTCTCTTGCGTTTCATATGACCTTGTTACTTTGGAAAGAAAATCGCAAATTCTGTCCAAAACGTCGAACATGGGTGCGCTCGCACCGGCATTTCCATCCTTGGATCTCCTCTTAACTCCAAACCAATGCCAGATTGCCATCACATGGTAAAATATTTGAGATTCACTTTCAAACAAACGAAAGTCAAATGCAATAAAAACAATGCGCAACAAAACACACACACACAATGAGAGAAAGAGACACATAGACACACATATTGCAACTTCAAACTCAAGCTCATAGATAAAATATCTTTTTAACTATGACGCGACTTTGACTTCTCAATGGGTGAAAAAAAAAAAAAAAACCAACCAAAACTAACAACAACAACAATGACTACTGCAACAAACGACGACGACGACGACTGACTACTGGAAAAAGTGAGTGAAGAAAAACTCGTCGTCGTTGTCGTTGAAAAACTGTCGTTTTGAACGATGTGTGGGCTGAACGTGTACACAACTCGTACGGTACGGGACGTTCCAACATCTCCTTCCAAATGAAATGCCATAGATTCGATTTTTGGATAAACCAAAACAAAACAAAAAAAAATACTTTGGCGACAAGTTGAGAAAGAAAAAGTGACTCAGTGCAAAAAGGATGATTTTACAGAGGAACTCGGTGGCATTATAAAGATAAATCTTCTTTACGTTGAAGAAACACCAGTATGAGCAGAGGGAGGGGGGAAATGCACAACTTTATTATTATTTTTTTTTTTATATATATGTACATATATACTTAATTGGGCCACGACAAATGCTGCTCAAATGCTTTGGTCAGGTAATTGATATGTTTACAGCTCTATTTGAGTTGAGGATGAATTGAATTGAATCGAGATGATGATGATGATGATGCCACCACCACCATCACCAAAATGGTTTCATTCAATTAAATTCATATCATGCTGAGACAAGACGAGACACAACAATAACACCAACAAACAACAACAACAAATGGAAAATGAAACAATTAGAGTTTCGATTTGTTTGGTTGTTTCGATTGGTTTTGACTTTCCATTTCTCAAGTGAGTGTTTTAGGTGCTTGCTCTTTGAGCTAAGTAGGAGGTATCTAAACAACATTTACTTTTCACTTATTTTTGACAGTTGTTTTATTTTCTTTATTTGCACTTATATACATATACATATGTATGTATGTACATATATGTAAAATATGGTAAAGAATGGAATCAAAATTCATCTATAAACGATTTTCCATGTTCTTTATACAAAATTTAAATAAAATAAAAAACTAATAAAGAACTAAAGACCAACTGGGTGGCCATCTGATATGTATTCCCAGATAAGTTAAAAAACAATTGAAGATTACAAATTATGTTTATATAATTAAGAGGGCTTCAGACGCGACATTCTACTAGTCCTTAGATGCTGAATCCTCCTTGGAAAAACGTTCTCAAAAATACCATCATTTGGAATTTCTTTAAGATTTCATATGCTCGTTTGTTAATAGGATATTATCATTTCATTATAAACATATTTTAAACTAATAGACTATTAATGTTTATCTATTGTTGGCTTTTATTGTTGTTATAACTTGTATTCGTCAAAAAAAAATTTGTTTATCTGTTGATTGGTGGTGGTGGTAGCCTTAAATATCAAGTTAAAGTCATGAAAATTGAAATTCCCCAGCAAGCGGAGCAACCCCTTCTGGGGTCCATTCCATTCATCGAGCCATCCATCACCTTTCCACTCATTTGAAAGGGACCCACTTATCGCCTGGAGACTTGGTTGTCGTCAGTTGGGTCGGTCGATCAGTCGATCCGTCGGTCGGGTTGGTCTTACTCGTTCCTCATTGTTGTTGACCGCTGACGCTGACGATCAACGGATCAGCCAATTGTTGTGCCCATTTCCGACTTTAACAAGTTGACCACAAAAACTTTTATTATTGTTGTTGTTGTTGCTGTTGATGTTGCTAGTTTCTGTTTGGTGTTGCCAAAGTAAATCGACAACGTTCATTTGCTTGGGTTACTTGGGTTGTTCGTGCAAAATTTCGCTGAAGTTTTCAGTTTCTTTACAAATTGCCCCGTAAATGATATTTTCACAACTCGCATCGATTGGACCGGGATCGCGGCGGCGGCCTGACTGACTGACTGACTTGGCTTTCTGAACCTCCGCCAGAAGTGAGTTAGAGTTCGTTGAGGTTAATGCGACCAATAAATTGTTGTTGTTGTTATTTTTTTTTTGTTTTTAGTTTTTTATTTTTCGTTTGCGATTTCTGTTGTTTGACGTTTTATGAGCCATTTTTTTGGCGGTTTTTTTTTTTTTTTTTTTTTTTAGTGTCCAACCTAACCAACGGCAAAAAATGTGACGAGAAATATTGATTTTTTTTTGTTTCCGAGGCACAGAAATTGTTTTTAATTTAATCGACGTTGTTAAATTTTTCATGATTTTGTTGAGTGCAAATATAATTAATGATAATGAATTGTTATGACAGAGGGATATAGAAGGACGCCCAAGGAAAGAAGAAAAAAAATATTTGTCGTGCTAAAAAGAAATTTTTTTATTGTTGTTAGTTTTTTGTGTGTTTTTCAGTGGGAGTTTTAAATTGTGAGCTTAAAGTTGAAGTTGGAGCTGATTTATCACTTGCGTTTTTTTTTTTTGTTGGACTCGCGAGAGCGAAAGGTTGTCCATAAAAATGTTGCTAAGCAAATGTTGCCAAGTAAAAGTTTATGTTTATGCCTGAGTATTAATGTATGTACATATATATAGGTATACTTTTGTGTCTCCTCTTTTGGCTTTCCATTCGCATTTTGTATTATGCAATTTGCCTTGGCCTCATCTGAAAAGTGCTAATAAAATTTTGGTAAACGATTTTCCATTTTCTTGTCACTCATTTGTCTAAGAAAATTATTTGTTTTAGAGAGTTGAACTATGTATGCCTACACTCTTTCAACGAAAATTAAGTTAATCTATTTATGTAGCTTTAACATAACTTAGAAACCATATTAAGTTTTGTTTCTAAAACCTTAGCTTATAAACATTTTCTGTTTTAGATACGTTTTAGTTTGTGATTAGTTAATATTTCTATAATTCAATCTTAAGATTTTAATAATTGAAAACTGAAAGTCAAACAATATTAAAATTTACCAATTTCTGTTTTAACTACTGTGGGAAAATTGAAATTTTTACTATTAACTTTGATTTGTTATTGTCAATAATGTTTGTATTATACATAAAAAATTCATATGCTCTTTAAGAAGAGTATAAAAGACAACACCGTTTCCGCTCCATTCGAAAATTTAATATCTGCCTATTTGTTTTAACACGCATTTCGCTTTTCATTTTGTTTACTTGCAGTAACACAAAGTGCATTTTGTTGGACAACAAGACCCGCTCACTAAGCCACCAGCAAACCAGCCACAGGCAACCAGCCACTAGCCAAAAACAGCCAACAACAGTCAGTCACATCAGCTGAACGGCCAATGCAATTTTTTGGCTTTCATACAATTTAGCGTCAAGATTTCACACTCGATTATGTGAGTAATTGTCAAAGATTATTAACTTTTAATGAGTCAATATTAAACAGTTTTAAGACATGCAAAGCTTCAAGATGATATAAGATGATATTGAAAGGCCATAAAAATTAAATGAATCAGCTGAAAGTAGATTGATAAAATGAATTCAAAATTAATAATATTATTTAATATATTTCATAGAAAATTTTTCATTAAAAAAAAAAATCAAGATTAAATGTGTTTTAAACGAGTGTCATTATGTGTTAATATGTCTTAATTAAAAATCAGGTGAAAATTTTCTTTTAAAACTAGCAGAAAACAGTTGGGAATTTTTTAAAAATAAACTAAAATGACTTGAAAATTTAAAAAATAGATTTCAATTTGTTGAGAATTTAGAGTTAAATGATAAAATATATTTTGTATCTGCATAGAAAACGAATAAGATTAATGTAGACCATTTTGTAACATATTTAAAATCTGAGTGTTTATATTTATGTTTCATTTTTCATACACCACAATACTTAAAGCTTTTCATTTTGGTTTTGTAACTTTAAATTTATGCTATCAACCGCATAAATAGCTAATTTGCTGGCCTAATTCTTCTTTGTGGGAGGGCGTTTCTTGTTTTTTTTTTTTTCATCCAGGAGTTATTTACAATCTCACCACCTGTCGCTAGATACCACAACCACCGACCGATATACAGTCTTTCGGTTATAACAAATGACTTCCCTTTGATTTCAAAAGATGTTGTCAGGCGTGGCCAAACGGGACTAGTTATTAAAATAGCCACCGTTTAGTATATACTTGAAAGAAAAACAGCAAAAAAGAAAAAAAAAAATCCAAGGGAAAAACCAATGAAAAACTTTAAAACGATCGCAGAACAAATAAAATCTTGTTTTAACCACAAAAAAAAAAAAATAAAATAATAAAATACGAAAACTATAAAAACACGACACATTTATCATGCATGTAAAGGAATTTTTCGAGTGGGGAGGCAAAGAAACCAACGACAAAAAAAATGAAGCAAGCAAGTCGTCCCTGCCGACATTGAGTATACCCTGTACCAAGTAAAATTACTCCATAAAGTCAAATACGATCAAAATCGCCATCAATTTACAAAAAAAATTCTCTTAGCATCCACTGCTTGCCATGCAGCAACACTGCACTGCTTGCCATGCAGCAACACTGCACTGCTTGCCATGCAGCAACAGCGAACGCATGCTATCTCGCTCACACTTAACAGCCCATTTTGCATGGGGCGTTTCAGTACAAAACGGAAATACGTATATCTCCGATAATTATTGTCCGATTTCGGTCAAATTCGGTCAGCTGGTGCATTTTGGCTATATTAATGTGCATGCCAAATAAGAATACGATATCTTTAATATTGCTCTAGTTATTGGTTTTTCCTGAATTACGGGGGCGGAAGTGGGCGTGGCAAAAATTTGAAACAAACTTGACCTGCTTGCACAATAGACGGATATTGACACCAAATTTGGTTGCTCTAGCTTTTATAGTCTCCGAGATCTCGATGTTCATACAGACGGACAGACGGACAGACAGACGGACAAGTCTCAATCGACTCGGCTATTGATACTGATCAAGAATATATATACTTTATGGGGTCGGAAAATTCTCCTTCTGCCTGTTACAT
The DNA here is from genome assembly GCA_037075365.1 of Drosophila emarginata. Classification (NCBI taxonomy): domain Eukaryota; kingdom Metazoa; phylum Arthropoda; class Insecta; order Diptera; family Drosophilidae; genus Drosophila; species Drosophila emarginata. Next base: position 8,722,836 of record JBAMCD010000296.1, read on the forward strand.
ACATTTTAGCGACTTTAATATACCCTTTTACCCTATGGGTACAGGGTATAAAAATATGTTTATAAGTTGTAGACAAATTTTACCACGCTCGCCTGAAAACTTATCAGAAGAGAAGGGGTGGGGAATGGAGATGAAGGAGAGGTGAATACGTTGTGCCTGGTTTGCATGTTTTCAAAATTTGTCCACTCGGGCGAGAGATAACTTTCGTTTTTTTTTTTTTTTTTGTTTGGACCACACTTCTCCTAATTGCTCTGGCTCTGAAAAAGTTTTCTTTTGTTATACTTTTTTTGTATTTGTTGTTTCTTATTTCCTTTACCTGGTGGCTGTTTGGCCTTTTTGTGGCAAGTTAACAACATTTTATATAGCCGCCGCCTCCTCTTTCCTGCTGTTGTTGTTTTTGTTACTGCTGTTGTCCTCTGTCCTCGATCGGTGTCGTGTCCATGTTCATGTCGCCAACTGTCGCACCACCTTTTTGGCTACAGAAATTATTTCTCTGCCGTTTGGTCTGCACTTTGGTTTTTAAATACATATATATATATTTTGTATATACATACATATAAATAAATGTGTGTGAGTGTGTTTGTATTGCATGTGGGGAAGAAGAAAACTGAGGAGTGGCAAAAGCAAAGAAAAAAAAACACGAGAGAAGTCGGAGCCAGATTTAAAGAAGGGGGAAAAAAAGGTGGCCAAGTTTGCAATAATGGCAAAGGCGAAGGTATAAGGTATTTGCAATGTTTCCATTTTTATTTGACAAGGTTTTTCAACTGAGAATACCCTACAGCTACTGCTTAAAGAGTTTGATAGAACTGATGCAAAATTTAATCGAATCAAATGAAGTGCAAAGTAAAATCCCAATGACTTATGTTGGCATTAATTATGTTGATTTAAAAAACGCGACTTTCATTTTTTAAAAAACCTTTTAAAAACCTATGCAACAATGGATATTTTAATAAATATATATTTTATTATAAAAAGTATCATCAGAAAATCACTTAAAACATAAACACTATCTATATTAAAAGAAAAAATAAAAATAATTCACTAAGAACTTAAGAAACACGGTACCAGAAATTAAAATCATTATAGGCAGATTTTAATATGTAGAAATTATGATGATGAAATTGAATGAGAAAGCTGTTTTTTTTTCTGTTTATTAATTCATAAGACGGAGAACTTCATTATATAGAAGTTTACTATTGCCAACGATTGCAGCTACTAAGAGATATATAGAAAGATATTAATAAAATTTTATGTACTTCCTTCTATTTTTTTTTTAATGCCCGTGCTTTTGTTGTTTAATGTTTTTCAATGTGAACAATTTTTCTATATGCATTAATTAATTGATTATATAGGATATGAATTACAAAGAATCTTTTCAAAAAAGTACATAAAAGTAAAAGTAAATTGCAATAAAAGTATGAATAAAAATATGAAAATGTGAATGGAAAATTGGAAGAAAATGTGAAAAGAAAAAAGTGTCAGAAAGGTGGGGAGAAGGAAAAGAGGGAGAATAAAACGATTTGAGAAGTTAAATCAACTGTAAGATTTGTAACTCCTCCTCTTCCTCCTCCTGCAATCTGCCTGGCTTGTATTAATCTGGACCAAGCAAATTAACGATTCATTGCCCCCCACTCCACACAAAAACATACTTCCCCCTCCCTTGTTTGTTCCCCTCTGTCTCTATTTTTAATTTGCCGCACTGTCTGCTCCGATTTATCTAGGTGGGCACCACATTCATATTGGTTGGTGGTTGCCTTTGTCGTTTGCTGGCTTTGCCGCTGATCCCGCTGATCTCCCTTGAACTCAAAATGGTTTTCGTTTGATTGGCCTGCATCGTGTTGAATTGTTTTTGGTTTTTTTTTTTTGTTGTTGCTTTTTACAAGTCAATATGGTTATTGTTATTGTTGTTGCCTCTTAACCATCTATATAAATGTGTGTGTGTGTGTGTGTGTGTGTTGACTGTGTTGCCAATGTTGCCTGTCATTTGGCCATTTGCGACAAAGTAACTTTTTAGCTTCACGTGTGCCAAAAGTGACGCCAAGATCTCTTTGGTACATAAGAGGGACCAACTCTCTTGGCAACATGTTGCCAAAGCAGTTAACAATTCATTAGGTGTTGCTTTTTGTGTTGTTGTTGTTGCAGTTGCTGTTGCTGTTATTGTTGTGACTGTTGCTATTGCTATTGCTGTTGGTTGTGCACAAGTTGGCAATTGGCAATTTATGGCAAGTTGCTGCTGCTGGAATATCTACACAGTTGGTCAACTTGGCCAAATGTGGTCAAATTCTTGTGAAAAATTTGCTGCAGTTTGCAGTTGTTCTTTTTTTTTTTTACCTGCAATAGATACCAAAAGTTGATTATTTATACAATATTTTAATTATGCTATGGTCATACGGAATGCGGTTTGGTTCTTTGGTGTCGCATGGAGGAGGTAGTAAAAGAGATCTATTAAGACCTCCGACCCTCCTCTATCACCTATCTCGACCCCTTCTGTCATATATCTACCCACAATCTAGTTACATATAATTATATGTATATACATATATAATAATACAGACAAGATACTACAGATATGTAGTTATTTTTTGATCTTATCATTGTTTCACTGAACCATGATGTCAGGATTTTTTACTATATCTGTTCTTGAATACCCTTTGTTAATATTTATTTGTATATTACTCTGGATCAGTAGTTGTAGTTTGAGTTAAACTCCGTCTAGTCTACCGTTTTGATTTGGTAAAACAAATTAAATTTTAGTAAAATAAACAAACAATTTTAAGCAAATCTTTAAAGGGTGTACAAAATTTTCTTTAGAACTTTCTCATTTTATTTTAGCTTGATGACTTAATTTTAGGTATATGTACATAGATAGAGATGCGGTCATTAATTGATTAATTTTTGCCCACTCGACACTCCGTTTGTCGTCGTTCATTCGTTCGTTGCTGATTTGATTAATTTCGTTGAATTGTTTGCAATGGCTTCGATTCATGAATCGTTTTTGTTGTAGTATTATTTATCTAATCAATACTAAGTAGACATACGAATTGCTTCAAAGTTCGTTCAGGCACAAAAAACCAAGTCAAGTGGTCGTTCGAACATGATACAGTGTGAAATTCAATTAATACTTTTGATTTTTTTTTTTTTTAAGAGTTAAACCCCGACTACTACCACCTCCTCCCTCCCCCAATCTAGACGAACGGTCAGACAGACAGTCAAACATTTTCGTGAGAACAATGTCGTTAAAACGTCATATCCGGTTAAAGTACTTTAAGTAAATTTAGAGTAAAATTTGAAGCGAAGCGTAGAAGTTGTTGTAAAGAACACAAACGGAAGCAAATATTTGTGTGTAACAGGAAAAACAAAACACAAAAAAAAAAAAAAAAAAAAAGAAAATAAACAATAAACCAAGATCAAAAGATACCAAGAAAAAGTGAAAGCAAGAATTATAATGGTTCTTCTCTCTATAGCAATGAAAGTGGCTGATTTTCATTTTCAATTGTGGTTTGTGAGAACTTTTTGTTAGTGAAGAAAAACCAAATGGTTAATGGCAATTGCAAGCATTACCGATTAACCGTAATAACCATATTTGTAACCGAATTGTACCGATTGATTGTTATTGTAAAGGTTTTGCCTAAAGGTGTTGATGTAAAATTTCTAAGTAGAAACTTTTTTAAGCAAAAAAAATTAATATATTTCGGTACATGCAAAAAGTGTAAATCGGTTTGAAGAATTTTCACAAACTTTAGAAATTTAAAAAACCGAATCCAACAAGTAAATAAGAGAAACCTTATGATAAAACATTTGCTAAGGAAATGGAGAACCGAAATAAATGAATGAATAGATTTTGTTTCGGCACATTGATAAAAAAGAAATGTTTTGAAGAATTTAATTTAAAAGGTAAAAAACCGATACAAATTTAAGGCCTAAAGGTAAAATTAGAATAAGTAATTAAATAACTATTTTTTATACGTTTCAATATTGGGAACGAGCTTTTTGGCCTCTAGTGTGGCCTATGACAAATCTGACCATAAATACATATTTCAGACTTTAATAACCTCTGAATTGAAATTTGAAAACGATAATCTTAACTTTGATTAGATCTATGAAACTGTGTTACTAGATCAATACACTAATATCTATTCAACTGTTAAATTCATTTTGAGTTTCTTTAAGTTGCTCCGCCACCTTTAATCAATGTAGGAAATAATCATATAGGCTTAAGATAATCGGTGGTATTAGAAAAAGACCTGCCAATTCACACTCGTTCGCCTGGGTGCATAGTAAACTGGTTTTATCTATAAATCATTTTGTATTTGATGTTAGTTTAAAGACATAATCTGCTTTGACTAAAAAATAGTATGATCTCAAAGAAAAACCGAAAGTTTGTTTTCATTTTCATTCAATTTGAAACTCATTCAATCCGATATGCTTTTGTCATCATTTTATTTATATATGACAAGCTAAAAAAAAAAAAAAAATTAAATTGAGCTTCCCTTTTATATATGTACATATATACATATATATATATATATTTTTTTGCAGATTTATGAGTTTAAAGTGTAACCCCAACTCGTTTTGTTTTTCTCTCTCTCTCTCTCTCTCTTTCAAATTAAATTGTGTTGTTTGTTCACATTTTTTTATTCACTTTTTTTGAAATTATTTTTTCTTAACTTTTTAAAGTGGGTATCTAGATTTTGGCAACACAAAAAAAAAAGAAACAGTGCATATAGAGTTTATATATAAAAATAATAATAGTAATAGTATATGTTCTTTTGCTATCATTTAAATTTGAAGGATAGTTAACTGGCTATATTTTTGACTATTAGATCACCTTAGATCGATCCAAAGTACAGCCAATTAATACACATTTTGTTATTTAGTCTTTCCTATTAAAAATTTGAATTACAGTTTGATTCAGTCCTTCAAAAAGCATTAGCCATAAAATTAAAAATAAAATAAATTTATTAATTTTGGAAATAATTTATGTTGAAAGTTTTAGCAAATGATTATTATTTTTTTTAATTTATTTAAAACGGGATAAAACGAAGAAAACAAAGCGACTTAATTATTTAAAAATTTCCCCTACATTATTTATAAAATAAAATAAAATATAGGGTATATTATAGTCGTAGCTATTTACTTGGCCTTTGTTCCCGTTTGGCTACGCAAATATTTAGCTTTATCTTTTTATGTCTTAGTTTTTTTTTTTTACTTCTTCTTTTCTTTCCTCTTCTTGTCTTCTTTATTTTTTTTTTTTGTGCTTTTGTTTGGTTTATAAATAGCCAGTTTTTGGTCTAGGCTTGTGCTCCATCCATGTTACCGGTCATAATAAAGTGGAATATGTTTGGCATTAAATTTTTCTGTTTGCGTTTTGTATTGTTTTTTTTTTTTTGTTTTGGCTTTTAGTTGTTGTTGGTTTTGTTAATTTTCCGGGAATTTCAAAGACAAAAAATAGTTATTACCACAGGTATTTGCAGCAGCAGGTGTGTTATGTAAGAGATAAAACAGGTGATGAATGACGCGATCTCTTTGTGTTAATATGTTAAAATTGCTTTTCCCGATTCAATGTGATTTTCAAATAGGTGCTAATTGATAAAAATATGTATAACGGGTTCTTTCAGAAAGGGTTTTGGCTTAATTATGCATATTAATGGGTAAATGGGGAAAATTTGCTTTACTGCTGGCAACATATTAATCATAAAATAAGCCATTCATAATGCAATATTAAAGACTTTTATTTTCCAACACAAAGTCATATTTCCTTTATGACTCATTTTAAGTGGTTACGTGCCGCAGCGCTCTTCCCCCTCTTTGTGTCATATTTTTCCATCTACTCCTTTTGTCATATGCAAATTTTTTTTTTTTTTTAAGACATGAAAGCAAAATGTCTGAGTAGGGAGTAGCAGAGACTAACTGACTGAATGACTGACTGAGTAAGTAAATGACGACTGGGTTGCAAGGGGGGGGCAAGCTCTTCTCTTTTTAGACTTTTATGAAAGTGCAATTCAAGTGCAAAGTGTTAGTGCACATTCGTTCGTCCTCTCGTCTGTCCGTCTAGCCGTTCGCATGGACATTTGAAATTGCTGGGACATAGACCACAAAAATTGTGGCGACATTGTTTTAAGAAAATTTAATATGAAAATTTAGCGGTTTTTGTGTAGGTTGAAGCAGTTGAGTTGGATTATGAAATAAATAATTCAAAACAACAAAATGAAATGCAAGTCTTTAATTTTAAGACAATCCTCCCTCGTTGACCCCGACGGAAGGACAGTGGCGTAGATTAAAAACATATTTTAAAAAAAAGGAATACTTTAACGAAATGCATTTTTAGATGTTTTAAACTTGGTTAAAAGAAAAACAAGTTTAAGGCTTTATTTTACATCCAAATTAATAAAGAATTGAAAGCTTATATATTTAGGCTAATTCTCTTTTAAATAATTTCACTGAAAAATTGTTTTCAAAGTTTAATCCAATTAAGTTTTTATTTCAATTTTTTGCTTAACCTTTGATGATCACAAATTATTACAAATTATTTTTGAAATGTATCCCCTTTAGGAATAGGTTTCTGTTTTTCTTCTTTTTTTTTTACTCTCTTTTCTGCTGTTTCATTTTCAAAAGGGGCAAACTTGAATTTTAGTTTTTTTTTGGCTTTTTGCAATTATTATGGCCAAGATTATTTACTGCTTTTAGCATCGATTTGTGTGTTGTGTTACGCCCCTGCAGTAGTCCACCCAACAACCTTCCCTTCCTCTCTACTCAGTTGAGCAGCTATCACCCACTCACTACTATTTGCAGTTTTCATTTTCATTTTTTTTTTGTTGTTGTGTTTTTCCTTTTGTTTTTTCATTACTAGCGTTTGTTCGTTCGTTTTTTTTTCCGTTTCGTATCTTAAGTGGCTAAATAAACGCTTGCAGGCCAATTTGGGAGTTAGCTAAGTTACGCCTCCCCCTCATGCCACATGCCCCATAACGGTCTGGCAGTCTGGGCAGCAATCTTGTGTCTCCACCACCGACAACGATCCATTTGCATACAAATATGGCCCACAAGTGTTTTTTGCGACTAATTTTGTATGAAAATTTGATTGCTTGGCGATTAGAATCGTGTTCATTGTTTCTTTATTTCTTTTGTCTTGGCCTCAGTGCTGGAGTGTTTTGTTTGTTTCTATGTTTATATTTTTGTTTTTGGTTACCGACAAAATTAAGTAATACAATGTACTCATGCCCACTCCGGGGCATATTCTATCGTAATAATTGTAATTTCATTTCATTTATTATTTTTGTTGTTTTAATGTTGTTGGTTATGCCTTTTATGCGTTTAAGTCGTTGAACGCTTTCAAACTGTTTGTGTAAGTCTGTCATTATAAAGTTATTTACCAGTTACACAGTTACATAGTCAACACGGTGGCGCTTTTTTTTCTTTCGTTTTTTAATTGCCCTCCTCCTCCATCTATGTATCTGTGGGTGTAATATGATCTAGTGATATGACAATCTCAATTTATTTGTATGTTCTCGTTTTAATATGTAACTAAAGTGGTAATTATGCTAATATGAAAAGGACAGGCAGAGAGAGAGAGATAGAGGGAGTTTTAAAAAGGATTACAAAAAAAATCACAAATAAATGAAAAATTAAGAAATTATCATTATCATTATATAAATTTAGTCTGTTTACTTAGTGAAATGTCTTTTACATAAAATATTAGAGACAATCCTTATCCAATTTACGTATATTTATCCTGTGACAATACTTAAGTTATCTACGTTTCAGAAACTCTAATTTGATTTTTAATTAAATCTGAAATTAATATGAATTAATTCGAAAATTTAGCTTTTCTTTTGCATTGTGTAACATGGGATGAAAGGACCCGAAAACTGCATTGTAAAATACTTGAATATTTTTGAATATTGAACAAGTATAAGTATGTTCAATTACTTTAATAATAAAATATTATTATATTAGTGCTATAATCATGGATCTAAGAAATACTTAAAACTTAATTTGTTTATATAGTTAAAGGTTAGAGAAAGCATTAAATAATATGACCTCAAGGTCATAATTAGTTTAAACGTATATAGATTCGTGATATAGTTCAATTGATGTTATTTTAGATAATTTTCTTTCATTAAAAATATACTAATTATTGTATATGTATATCTCAATGGAACAACTTTCTTTAATGCATTCTCTGATTTGGTTTGCAATTTGTTGTAGATTTATATCTTGGCATCTTCTTCGATCACATTACTTTGATTGGGGGGGTCTTTTTCTTTTACATTTTTTTGAAGAGGAAATTATTCCATATTAAAATATTTTCCACTGCAATTTTACCTTCATCTACTAATGGTTTCCAACCAATAATCATTAGTAGAGAAATATCAGAAGAAGTAAGAAAAGTGAAAAATGAATAAATGCAACAATTATAAGATAAATAACCCTAACCCAGCATGATTCATCATTATTATCATCATCATTAAAAAGCACAAAAAAAGAAATGCAGAAATAATAACAATAATTTCATTCGATTTCCTTTTAACTAATTTTGCATTTCTCTCTTTCCCTCTCTCTCTCTAGTGTATCTTAATTGCGGACTTTTAATCGAAATAACAACAACAACAAGCAACAATTATTTTGCATAAACGGAAACGGAACATAAAGGAACATTAAACAAGCCAAACCACCCACCCAACGGCCATTTTCTTTTACCCACTGTTTTTGTGTGTGTGTGTGTGTTTTTTTAAATATTGTGAAGGTCATTGTCAGTGGTATGTGAAATGCAACTAAGCGAAACGGTGGCAAGGAACGCAATGGAAACGAGAGGAAATTGCACAGACATGCAAATTTTTGGCAAAATTTTTACAACAATTTAATTAAATTAACTAAACACACAAGCGAAGCAACAACAAATAAATTCAAACAAAATGGAAACGCAACACGAAAACGATAAAGAAGTAGCAGCAGCAGCAACAGCAACAACAGAAAATATAGAAGCAATTAGCAGTAACCAAGAGACTGAAACAGCGGCCATCATGATGAAGTGCGATGAGGAGAAACAATCAATGGAAATGAACACTTCCGTTTTAGTTGATCCCAATAACTTCAAAGGATTACAAACAATGACAACGAAATCAATAAAATTGGAAGATCATTTGGCAGAAACATTTGCCATGCCAGCAATACCGCCAACACCAAAATTGTGTTTAACCACAAAATCGGCAAATAGTAGTCGCAGTAGTTCACTCAAAAAGAAACAACGACGCAGTCTAACTGGCGGATCTGGAGTTGGATGCGATGCAAACGATGTTGATGGAGTCGGCAACAGCGGCGGCAGACCCATCGCAACAAATGGTCAAAATATTGACATGAAAACTTCACAATCCATGACCTCATTGCAACCGAATGAAGAGCAGCAGGAAAGTCGTGATGTCATCCAGGCTAAACTTCATTTAGAGCGACCCTACAATAGCCTCAAGGTAAGTCAGTGGACCGACAAAATGACTGACTAAATGACTTTAAGTGAATGTTGCTTCTGAAGCGACTTTTGGTTGCTCAGTTGATTGGTTTAACTCGTTGCTTGGTTGGTTAGTTGGTTGGTTGGCCGAATGCGCCTGGATAGTTTGTTGGTTGGTTGGTTGGTTCGTTACAGGTGTAGGCCGACATGAGAAAAATTCGCATAAATTTGGAATTGAGCGAGCAGTTCTTGATCCATTCCATTCTACACACACACACACACACACACATACATACACACACACACACAAGCTAACTAACGACGAGTTTGGCTATATAAAATGTGACAAGCTGCCGTTAGAATATATGTACATATGTATGTGTTCATCGTTCTTCTTATTTCATGTTCTTGTTGTGTCAGCGGAAATTGCTTTAATAATTTATTAATAAATTTCATTCATTAGCATGCTATCAAATTTTTAAGAATCAACTTGAACTAGCTAACGGTTAACAGTTGTCTTTAGTCTTCAAGTTGAGGCGCCATTCAAACGTTCTGAAAATTATGAAACTGTCTTCACGAAAATTTCACTGTAAATTGACAGTTTTGTTAACTCTTTAATGAAACTAATTGGCATTGGAAATTAATTTTTCTAACCCCAATGTTTTTATTTAGGTCCAGAACTATTTTTATTTGGTATCAAATTTGAAATTTATTTATTAAATTTTATTACTCTAAAAAAAATAATTTACTATTAAAAAGAAGTGTAAAAAAAAAGTAAAAAAGATTTGTTGGTTTAATTATTTTTTTTTTTTTTTCATTTTAATTTTATTTTCTAATCTTTTTCTTTTTTTTTTTTTTAGTGCTATGAAAACGTCTTTTGTTCCATTATAATTCATAGCAAAACTAAAATCATTCAAAATTTTAATCAGTTGCCGATTAACAAATAGAAGCAGACATTTTTAATAAACAAATGCTTAGCAATATATTTAAAGAGAGTTTTTTTTTCATTTATTAACATTTACGCTTAACATAAAGCACGTTAAGATGATAAATGGTATTATATAAATTATTTGCATTACATATTTGTTTTATGATTCACATTTTTTAACAAATGTCTTCGACAAATAAATATATTTCTATGAGAAATCTAGTTAAATAATACCTGATTCATTTCATTGAATGTATCACAGTTGTCAGCAAGTATAAGTAAGCAAATTAATAGCTAATTTTGGCCTCCTACATTGTTGAGGACTTTTTTTTGTTTTGTTTTGTTATTTTCCTTACTCATTATTTCTTTTTGCCAAGTTTTTGTTTTCGCATTAAATTGCCTAGTCATACGCAGAGAGAGGGATGAATGGAGGGGAAGACAAACAATGGTTAGTTTCTGCTGCTGCTGCTGCTGCTGCGCTTATTCATTTCAATTTAATCAATTACAATTATACAAATCGGCAAAACAAGCTTTTTCTGCCAGCCAGCAGCAGCCAATTCAATCATTTGCAATATTTTCATCTTATTGTTACGACGCACAAATGTCGGCGCGGTGGCAATTGTGTAAATAAGGAATCCATGGATATTTTTTTTTTATTTTTGTTGCGCTTGACTCTTTCTTGCCACAAATAAAAATTCATTAATTAATTGTGCACACTATTGGGAGCATTGTGAACCGGTTTATTATTTTGGTTTTGGTTTTGACGTTGGTTTATTTTTTTTCTTTTTTTTTTTTTCTTTGAAACGGATAACTGCGCGTGCGCATAGTGTATACCCAAAATGGTTAATCATATTATTCGAGCCGTATTTGGCAGCCTCAAATTACTTATTTATTAACCAGGCACAACATTTCCTCATCTCTTACTCTCTGCTATTTTTACTCCTTCTCACTCCCCCTCCCGCTCTCTCGTTACAAAGTTTTCATCATCTAATTCGCCATCTCTTTTCTACTTGCAGAAAAACAATACAAACAAAATGCATCGTTACTCTTGGGGCAGTGGCCATAGTCATAGCAGCTCCAACAGTTTGCACAGTAATGCCACATTGGGATTGAGCTCATCGGGTAAAGATGATCTCTGGGCAGCCATACAAACCAATTATAATTATATTATGGATACCAATTTATTGGATACATGCAAAGAGGCACGCTGTGAAATCGAAGGCGCTGCCACAGTTTTGGAAAAATCAAATGAGTGTTGTTTCAAGGTAAGTCCAATTAACAATTTCTCTTAAAGTTATCAATTAACTCACATATGTAAGTGTGTCCTAAAGTTAACATCGATTTTTTATTGCCTTTTTGAAACATAATCTCTAATTTTCATAGACACTAATAGATTATATATACATATGCATGTACATATATAACTATATATGCTTACTAACTGTTCCATTAAACTTTCAGATTCTCGATGAGACCCAACGTCCGGAGGGTCTCTGTGAAGATCCAAAGGAACTACGTCGCTGGTTGCGCGACATGGAAAATAAGCTTGAAAGCTCTCCTACTATTTCGGAATTAACTTTATATGCCAATGCAGAATTGCAGAGACATTTAGCAGTTCACTCGGTGAGTTAAAAATTAAAACTAACTTAACTGATTTTAAAAATGAAAATAGGGAAAATTGTCAGAAAAAATCTTATCCAACTTAACGGATTTTTATTAAGCGATTATTCGGTTCGGCACTTTGCTAAACAAAGCTTTTCAATGGTAAAGCTCATATAAGAGGTAAAAGCTTTTGCTTAGATTGGATTGTATAAGAGTTGTGTTGGCATGTTGCTCACTTTAAGGCTATAGAGACTGAGGTTTAGCAACATTCTGTGAGTCAAGAAATACTGTTGCCTATTTTTCGTACACGGCAGTTGACAACACTTTGTTGTAATTGTAATTACTATTGCCTACTTTGAAGGTAAATGATACTTTCATTATTTCATAGTTCTGATTAGTGTTGCCTGCTTCTGTGAGCTCATATGTTGCAGCAACATGTTGCATAATTAGTGAACATTGTCGAGGTTAACAGTGAATGGCACCAGAGGGCGCTGCCGTTAAGCAAACCAGATGGCGATAACGGGCAAACTAAACTGCGCAAGCGTGACGCATATGAAAATTTATATTAAAACAGATTTGAAATTATATCTTTCTTTGAGAAGTTAAATCGTCCTATCGCTAAACAAATATTTATATTTTTTATCTGAATCTGCAACAAATGACCCACCCAAAACAAAAACATTGGTTGTACCTAAATTACTAAAAATTATTAGATTAAAAAAGAAAGGAAAGACAAAAATAATAAAATTGACGTTTGTTGATTAACGGCATTATTAAACAAATATTATGCTCTATAATACAATATAAATATTTATAATATAAAGTTTATCTCATTGCTAGGATTCGAATGCACTTTTATCAACTTAACAATATTTCTAAATTTAAGAAAACATTTTCTTCTATCGCTAAACTAATAAGATTAGATATTATTTTTGTTGAGGTGAAGAAACTATTGCTTTTATATATATATACACATATATATATATATATATTATATTGATATTCCATTTATATGCTACTCCACATATGTATTATGTTATAGTCATAAACAAAGTTATGACACATATGAACTTCCTATAAATTAATAACCAAACAAAAAAAGCTTACCATCAACTTCAAGTTCCAATTAAATACAATATAACTAAAGAATTCAGAATTGACCAAAAACTGGTTTCTCTATGTCGCGTGCCACAAAACAAATTTTGCTTCAATAGAGATGTGTGTGGGTCTGCCTATATATATTATGAGCCATCCGATGGATGAGCATCAACAGTCACTCAGCGACTCCAAGAGCATTAATAACAAGTCTTGAAACAATCTTTAAATAAACCCAAAACTTCAAAATGTTCTTCCGTACAGTAAGTGAATGATAAAGGACTATATATATATATATATATATATCCTTCGTCTATAACTTTTCAATTTGTTTATCCTAGTTGATTGCTCTATTTGCTTTGGTTGCCGTTGCCTTGGCTGCTCCTGGTTATATTGCCGAACCCCATCATTATGTTGCCGTAGCTCCGGCTGTAGTGCCTGTGGTTAAGCATGTTGTCCCAGTGTCAGTGGTGCCGGTGGTGCCAGTGGTGAAGTCGTATGCTCCAGTGGTGCATCATCATGCCTCCTATGTGCCAGTGGTGAAATCTTATGGTGGTGCCCACTCCTATGGACACATCTACGGTTAGAGGATACGAATTTGTGATCTGATTTTTCTTCTTTTTTTTTTTGTGGCATGACTAAATAAATGTTAAAAATTATACTTGAAAAAATGTTTAATCCAATTAACTAGTTTTTTCCAATACATATAGTGGATATATGTTTTCTTAAGATTTTGCAGTGCTTTTCTCAATTTTCCGATTGATCATTCGATCCCATTTCCCTTTGGGTTAGTTTAGATTAACTTCCGTTTATGATCTTATTTAGTTTGGATAAATCCCTAGAATAAGCTAAAGAATATAAAAGGGGCTACTTGAATAGATAATCTTTCTTTTTTTTTGTTTATCTCTTTTGAAATGATCTTATTAACCGAGTTATATAATAATACAATGCTTATGAAAGAAAACTTTCAAAAATTGAACAAAATTGCCCACGAAAAAGAAACATAAATCTTGATAACAAGATTTAGGTCCAAGCTTATACCCTGCCTCATTGGCCCGTTCCAGAAAGATACTAATCGAAAGAGGTAAAAGTGTAACGAAAGAAATTACACGCATAAATACTTCATTTTTCATTTCATTTACAATGACTTTGACTTTTGTCTGTACATAAATACATACATATATATATTTTTTTATTTTGTGAATAAAGAAATGCTTCCGTTAGTGCGTGTAAAACAGAAGAAAGAGAAAAACAAACTGCACTTGCCCATCAATCCATCCTCTGTCTTTCCCCCTTTCCATTTAAATATGAAGATTGTATAACCAAATAATAAAATGCAACTTGTTTTTGAAACCAGAGACCGACCTCCATTCAGTCAGTCAGACAGTCAGTCAGTTAGTCAATCCGTTCAGTCCAGTCATTCTCATGGATGGATGTTCCCCTTGTGTTATTACGAAAATTTATTGAATTGAAAGTGAAAATTGCGGCTGGTGAGAAATAAAGAAAACTCTGTTGGCAAAGCGATGGATGGAACCCCCTCCATGGTGGAAGGGTGAAAAAAGTGTATGAGGAAGAGATAACCCCTTCAACCTCTGCCGCAGCCGCAGCCGCTGTTGCCGGACTTGTCGACTGTAGCCAACAACTGACACGATAATTGGCAATGTGTTCAATGCTTGTTGGTAACACCTTCGATTTGAGTCTAAGCTTGAAGCTGTATTATGGCCTAAAGATGTAGAAGAAAACAGCAACAATACCAAAAATAAACCAAAAAAAAAAAAAAAAGTGGGGGGATTATTATCTGAACAATATTGTTTATATACAATATATATTACATACGTTGCATTGCGTGGCTTTGGGCCGAATTTTAATCTCTATTATATAACCTCCTGTGAGAGTGTGTCTGTGTGTGTGTGTGTGGGAGTTTGGCCTCTAGGAGTGAGGAGACAAATCTAAGACGGAAGAGCCGCCTGTCGTCCAGTGCCTTTTGGCTGACTTAAATCATTTAAAGCTAAAGTAAAGTATTATTATTTTAGTTTTTTTTTTTTTATTTGTGTTCAGCTTGATTGAACACATGGCAACGACCATGACAGTTGGACAAGCGAACCATTTAGCTAGTTTTTTCTTTTGTTTTACAGTTTTGTCTAAGACTTTCTTAAATAAAATGAAACTCTTTCTCTCTCTCTCTCTCTGATTTATCCTGAAGAGCAAATTGAGCAATGAATTATCTCTGATCAGGACATGACAATCTAAAAACAACTACAAAGAATCGATTCCTATTTCAAAAAATTCTAATCGAATAATGACAAGAAGTTTAGACAATATAAATAAATTAAATTAAAACTAAAAATAGGATTAATCCTGTTCCATTTTCAGTTGTTTCTCTGTGCAATTTCAAACGTTCCCATGCTAAAAAAAAACTTAAAGATTTTAAAGGCTGATAAGACTTGGCTTTTTATTGATATAATATTTATAGAAAAAAAAAGAAACTGATTGAAATTTAGTTTGTAGAAAAATTTCGTTAGCCTGAAATCGAAAGTGTAGAAAATGGAAAATAAATGCTATATCCTGATACATACCAAAGCCATGTCTCAATAAAACATCGTTTTTAAGTCACTTAGCTGACAAAATAATAATAGATAACTATATTTAATATAGTTTTTTTTTTCTTTAGCGATCTGTAAATTATAAATGATTGAATAGTTGTGAAAGTAACTTTTAAAGGTTCACTTGGTCTGGCGGTAAAGTGAACAGAAACCTAAACACTTGAACTAATTTGGCAAATGTTTTATTGCCCAGCACCAATAGAAACAACAATAATAACAACAACAACAAAAAAAAAAATAGCAACTGGATGACTAGCCATATGTTTACAGTCCAACAGCTGGGATAAGAAAAAAAAAAAAAAAAAGACCAAACTCTGTGTAACTATATTGGGGGAAAGGTTATAACTCTCTAACTCGAACTGAAACTCAATTGTTATGCAAATCTGGCAGAGATTGCCGGCCGACTGCTCAACCATGAACAATGGACAAACAGACAGAGAGTCGAATAGTCAAATGGTCATTCAGTCAGACGACAGGCGACTCTTTGGTTATGGTTATATAGAATCAGCGTATATCGATGCCAAATCGAATGGACAAACTTTAAATTATGGCAGTCATAAAACTAAACTGGACTATTTCCTGGAGTCACCCGCACAAACTAATAAAAAAAATAAAAAAGAAACACTAAAAAGCTAACGAGAAAAAAAAAACGAAAACAGAAAACCAAACCAGAGTTAAATTGTCATTGTGATTATGGTTGCTGCTATGTCTTTTTTTTCTTTTATTTTTTTTTTTGTCTTTCTTTCTTTCGTAGTCTTAGGTAAACCAAAAATAAACAAAAAAAAAAAAATAAAAAAAATTGCGCCACCTTCACTTTTTGGGCAGAGATAAAAAGACAAACAAGGCGCCTGCTTTGAGTTTAAGTTTTGTTTTCCAATTCTTCTTTTTTTTTTTTTTCGATTTTTCCATTTTTGGTTAAACGGAAAAACTAAACAAAAAGACACAAAACATGATTGTTTACGCTTCACTTGACCAGAACATGATAAAACTGGAAGATTTCAATTAAAAGGCAAGGAAACAAATACACACACACACAAAAAAAAAAAGAGATTGCCTCTTGGGAGTTATATTTTACTTACCCTGTATTAAAAAGAAAATGGGTATATTGGTGACTGCATGAATATGAGTTGGCTAACAAGATCGATGTGGCGGCAACATTGTTAGGATAAGATCTAACTAAGCAGCTACTTGAGGATTTTGATGAGTGTATGAGAGCCTGCAGTCCTGTGAGAAATATAGGAACCATTTTTAGTGTATTACGGCCTTTAAATATGTTTTTTTTTTAAATAATTTCTTTTCGGTTTTTGAATAGTATCTAAGTAATTTGAGGTGTTCTTAATCAATTTCAAGTCAATTTAGACATTTTCATTGGTCTCCCATCTGAAAAACGGGCTCACATCCCTTTACCCACATTTCTTTTATTAAATGCAATTGTTAAGTTGTAACCAATTTACAATTGAGCGCTAATTTCTAAATAATAATAATAAACTAATTGCAACAAATTGGGGTCAGTGGATTGTAATGGAGTGGCCTAGAGTTTAATTATCTTAATTATTATATTATATTATTAAATTAATAATAATATTGTAAATATATTCCATATATGCAATTCAATAAAGATCGTTATAGATTCAGTATTCAAATTTTATATTATTTTTACCTTTTGGGGAGAGTTTTTTTTTTTATAAATCCAAAACTAAAATAAAAATTTGTGAAGGATTACAGTTACACATGAGCTTAACAATAATTTACATAGGGTATTTTAAAATCGATGAATATTTTGCCTAAATCTGCAATATCTTTTTCTTTGTTTTTTTTCTCTCTCTTTTCTTTTTTTTTTTTTTTTTTTTTGCGTTGGTTTCTTTGCTTGGTTTGAAGTGTGACTTACAAGGAGCTTGTCATCTATATTTCTCTCAATCATCCTTTCATTTTGCCTGTTGGCCAAGTTTTTTTGTTGCCGCGTATCCGCTACGCCCTCCCGCCAAAAAAAAAGAAGTAAAAAAAAAAAAAACAGATTCGAAACAGTAACGGAGACAAAGACAAAACGAACTGTCTAACAACTTATTGAAAATATGTTTAACCATTTTGGGCAATTGACATTTTGGGCTGCCGGTTGGAGGAGAGTCCCCCACCAATCTCTATCTCCCTTACTCTTTGTCTCCCTAACTAACTTAGCGCTCCTTCCTCTCTTATCGCACAAACACAACGTGACAAAACAATTGTCGTAAATCAGTAAAGGCAAAAAGGAGTTAAGAGTGGCAACTAGTGAGGGCTGCAGAGAGGGGGGAATGAAAGGGAGCCAAGGAGTTTTTCTTGATTGCCAATGGAGCACATTTTGTTCAACTGCCCACAAATGAGAAAACAAAAACAAAATTGTGTTTCACTGTTTGTTGATTTTTATTCAATCTCTTTATATTTTCTATTTATTTTTTTTTTTTTTTTTTTTTTTTTTTGTTTATGCCAGTTGCTATTTACTTTCATTTGGCTCGTGGACCGTCTAACATTTTCCACGTAGGAGAATGAATATCGGTTGGCCATGGCGGTGGGTTAAATGAATATTGAATAAACAAAAAAAAATGTTTGGGAGGAATTTCACTTTAAATACTAAGGAATTTTCAATTAACAAATCCGATATTAATGAATGAGGAAAGAAAGTAAACGCACACACAGGAAAAGTAAAGAAAAAAATGCAACTTTTTTGCAATATATTTTTATTGATAAAGAAAAAATCTTAATAAATAATTTGATTTGATAAGAGATTTAGAGTGAATCCGCATTGATTTGGAACAGATGTCTTTTTTATAGTAAAAAATTTATTAGAAGATACTTTTGTTAATTTGGATAATTTTCTTATAAAAGTAAACCATATTTTTGCAAAACAGAAACGGCAGATCTAGAATCTACAATTGGCAATATAAGAAATTAGACGTTTTCTCTCCTCTTAGAAAAGCTTTTCCAAATAGTTTACAATTTATGATAAAAATTTAAGTAAAATTATTGCATTATTTATGATAAAATTTATAAATCTATTACATTCACCTTTCTAAATTCATAAAATTCTACCCATCCCAATCTTTTTTAGTTTTGGAATAATTTATTGATTTTATAGTTAACTATTTTTTCTATCAACTTTGCCCCACCTTTATTCGTTCGTTTGAACTTTCGATCTCAACTTTCAATCTCTGGCAATCAGTCAAAGCGTCGCCACTTCTAAGTATATCATAAAAATAATAAAAAAAAAAAAAAACAAAAAAAAATATACACTAATCGCCAATTGAGATCGAGCCAAATCGAAAAAAGAAACAAAAATCGACAAAGCCTTTCTCTCCTTCAAACTTGACATTGTTCGACACACGCCCAAAAATTTCATAAGTAAGAAAAATATGAAAAATAACATAAGAAAAGAGGTCTTCAAGTTCAATTGCGTTTCACTTTTTTTTTTTTCTTGTATATATAAATTTTTTTTTTCTCCTTATACTTCGTTATTATTTTTTCGCCCCCCTCCCAGTCGTGATTTAAATTAACAATTAATGCAGATAATTAACAAAATGAAAAAAAAAAACCCAAACCGAACTGAACCGCAACACGATTGGAAGGCGGACGGCAATGTACCCCTTACCCGAAAAACTTAAAAGAAAAAATCAAACGATTTATCCAAATGTTGCCCATATATCAAGTATTATGTTACCAACAATAATAAAATCAAAACGAAAGAAAAAAAAACCAGCAACGAAAACTTCAACTTTAATAACAAATGTGATGACGATGAAACTGAAAATGAAGTCATTACCACAGACAACCCAAACGAATGCCGGACTGGGAGCTAACTTCTTCTTCATGTCTCTATGACGTAGTTTCAATACCTTAACAAATCCATTTAATTATCAAATCATAGGGTATGCTAACTATATAGCAACCAACTGTTATTTAATTTAACAAAGGTGGCTTTAGTTCTATTATTATATGCTCTTTTTTTATACAGAGAAGGGCAACTGTGACATTGAGATTTATGGAAATGGAACCTTAACACAAATACAGATAGCAAAATGGAAGTTTTAATAAATTTTGTAAACAAAATTGTTTGAAAAATGGAACAAAAACACAACAACAAGAACAAGACATAATTATTGGAACGTTAGCTTTAATTAACGTAAACGTCAAAAGTAAAACCAGAATACAAGAACGACTAAGTAAAGGAACAAAAAAGAAAATATATTGTGAAGAAACGTTAAAAAACAATTATCTACATAAATTTGTCATTCTTTAAACTTTTAACTGATCCTTATAGAAACTCCAACTAAAAAATTTAAATTAAAAGTTAAATTTCATAATGTAAAAAAGGAATATAAATTAATTATTCCATACTTTATAAAGCTTAAGTAAAAAAGGATAACAGTTTTAATTAATCATTTAAGTTGAAAAATAAAAAATAAAATATAAAAGTAACATTTGACAGCTTAAATATCTAATCGTCGGAATAAATTTTTAAAAATGATTTAACGTCATTTAAAGAGTATTTAAAGTGTTAGAAATGAGAAAAAATAGTTTTGATAAGATTTTGGACAAGCCTACATAAACCTAAATATACATACAATACATATGGATATACTCTCATATATACATACATACATATATGAAGGCGGATTAAAAATAATTTCGTCATTAGTCAACATTTATTACCAAATATCAAAGTTTTAAAGAGAAATGAGTTTGTAAGGAAGTCGCGTTGCCGCCCTCAACGGAAAAATGAAGTCAAAACAAAAAAAATAAAAAAAATATATACAATATTTATATATATATAATATATCGAAGTGGCGCATACAAAATGTGGAAAATTAAGAAGAAAAAGTTAACTATAAATCTTTTCAATAAAAGCAACAACAACAACAACAGCAGCGACAAAAAGAAAAGAAAACAAAAAATTTTAAAACGGCGACGACGAGCAGGCCACAAAGCCCAAAAGCATGATCATAAAATTTTACTTTCGAACACAATTTATTTTTATTTTTTTGTTACTCTTTTTTTTAACTTTATTTAGTTTTGTTTTTTGATTTTCTGTTTTGTTTTTCTCTCCGATTTAATAACCCGAAAATACAAAAAAAAAAAAAAAAAAAATAACAACAATGAAAAATTCATGTACGGATAAATTCAGGTTCATCATTAACACCGCAAAGACTAGTGGGACGGTTAGACGGAGGGACAGATGGATTGTGTCGGACAGAAAGGGAAAGGCGGACAAAATGTCTATAGCTTATGGATTGGATTGTCGCCATTTAATTGGCTCAAATTAAAGACGATCCAAGACTGCAACTGCAGCAACTCTCCCGAGGAGTTAGTTGTTTAGTTTGTATGTGCCTGTGCCTATCTATGTGTATTTTTGTCTCATTGCTTTGGAGAAGGGTAGAGAAAACTGTTGCCTGATTAATAAAGAAAATATCTATGTACATGCATTCATATACATATGTATGTACATACATACATATAGATTTTATTATACGTAACATGCTTACAATTTTATGACAATGGCCAAATCATCAAATATGAAAGTGAAAAATGTAAATAATCGCAAAATGGTCATAAAATCAAAAATAAAGAATAATATTTCTGAAAAGTTGCTTACATAATTTTAGTATTTGTCTTTAGCTCATAAAAGTTTTTTGTAATTACCAAAGTTAATTTTTTAACTACGATAATTGCAAGTGGAATGCGAATATATTGCATTTGGTATTTTCTAATTGGCAATTTGCAGTCACACTATTTTTTTTTTTTGTAAAAAAATAAAATTTATATTAAATGTATATATTAAAACCATTTTAACTACTTGTTTAGTTAAATCTAAAATGATTCACAACTGCTTCAAACAGATGCAAATACCGCCTTCTAAAATGACGACAATTGTTAATAATATAAAAGCTTTATGATCCGATATTGTTTATCATTTCGTTGACCCTGCACAAGGTTTAAATTATTTCCTTAATAAAATTGAACAATCGGTCGGAATAGTTGTGGGTTTTGATTCAGTTAACCGTTCAATAGAAAGTAATCCATTTGTTTATGAGCTATTATATCTAAATTTATAAATATAGATTTATAAATAACAATAATGAAATTGATCGATTTCACGTGTTTTTAATTAGGCAACGATTCGGCAACAAATTCAAGGCCAAACAATATAAGAAAACAAAATTTTGAAGCCTATTTGGTAATGCCCTTCGGCAAATATCTGAACATCTGTTTGTTTGGATAATAGAAGAAGCCTCTGGCGGCTTAAAGTTTACCATCAACTTTAAGTTCCAATTAAATACAATATAACTAAAGAATTCAGAATTGATCAAAAACTGGTTTCTCTATGTCGCGTGCCACAAAACAAATTTTGCTTCAATAGAGATGTGTGTGGGTCTGCCTATATATATTATGAGCCATCCGATGGATGAGCATCAACAGTCACTCAGCGACAGCGACTCCAAGAGCATTAATAACAAGTCTTGAAACAATCTTTAAATAAACTCAAAACTTCAAAATGTTCTTCCGTACAGTAAGTGAATGATAAAGGACTATATATATATATATATATCCTTCGTCTATAACTTTTCAATTTGTTTATCCTAGTTGATTGCTCTATTTGCTTTGGTTGCCGTTGCCTTGGCTGCTCCTGGTTATATTGCCGAACCCCATCATTATGTTGCCGTAGCTCCGGCTGTAGTGCCTGTGGTTAAGCATGTTGTCCCAGTGTCAGTGGTGCCGGTGGTGCCAGTGGTGAAGTCGTATGCTCCAGTGGTGCATCATCATGCCTCCTATGTGCCAGTGGTGAAATCTTATGGTGGTGCCCACTCCTATGGACACATCTACGGTTAAACGTATTATATACATTATTCTTTATTTTTTTTTGAATAAATGATCAACTAAAGACAGACGGATATATAAGGTTGTTGCATGTATTTATTTTTAGTTTATCCTAGATTAGTATCACATCTTTGTTCAGTTCATTGCGAGCAGTGACCCCAGTAATGGTTAATACAACACCGACTAGTAGTGGGCGGTAAATACATTGATTTGCTACCTAGTTAGAAGCCCCACAAGAAACCGTTTACTTAACTGACTTGCCACATAAACGGCAGCAGGCAAAACTTACAACTTATAAAACTAAAGCAAAGAAAATCAGGGGAGGCAACAACAACAAAGGTAAAATAAAAAAATTAAAAAAAAGTAAAAAAAAAAAAAAGAGTGCAACAACTTTTACCACAAATCGGATTTCCTGCAACGATTTGTGGTCTTGACACGAGCGGCTCAAAGTAGATCACAAAGCAAAACCAAAATCACCATAATTGTGAAAGAGAGAGAGAGAGAGAGAAATAGGCACAGAGATAAAGTATAAAACCAGAGCAGGAAGAATCTCTATGAACAAAAAGAAAAAGAGAAATAAAGTGGGGAGGAGAAAAGAAAAAAAAATTGAAATGCCACAGATATTTCCCAAGGAAATAGAAGAGATTCTTTTTTGTCTTTGCTGAAGTTGAAGTTTTCCAAGAAGATGCTAAAGAAACTTAACCAAAAGGAAATGGCGGGGCTAGTCGACAAGTTTTTCCCTTATTTGTTCAACAACAACAAACAATGAATGATGACAACAGCAGCAACAACAACCAGTAGAGTAAAAGAAAGAAAGAAAAAAAAAAGAACAATCTATAGATACATAAAGATAAACTAAAGGCGCCAACTTAATGTATACCCTAAATCCTAAAAATATGTGGAAAATCCAACTATAAAAACTTATGAAAACAGGAGAATAAGAATATATAGTATATACAATATATATTAATATATATATATATGTATATTAATAGATTATAAAAAATTGATAAATTAGTTGTTTTTTTTTTTTACATAAAAATTTATAGAAATGAAAATTTTCGATTATAGAGTATAATAAAGCTTGATAAAAATCTTTAAAATGAAATGAAAATTTCGTGACTTTTTCACGACATTTCCTGTAACTTGTAGTAAGAAATGAAAAGAAGAAAACACATCGCTAGATTGCAAGAATCTTGTGGTTGGGTGCGGAAAACTTGTTTTCTTCTCAAGATTGCAATTTGCTTCGATTTTTTTTTCTTTCTTTATTCCCCCAACATGCCAAAATTGCGACTAACCTTATTGAAGGGCCTAAAACTAATTGCCCACGTTGCCATACAGTGTCGATTGGAAAAAATTTGTAGAAGCAAAAAAAAAAAAAATAATATATCTATGCATATATAGAGGACTCATCTAGTTAACCAGTCTATGCATATTCATAGTCATCAGGATATGTATAGGAAGTTATAACTGCCACTTTTACATATGACACACCTCCTAATCTTTGGTTACTAACTTAGTACGAGCAGCTAGCGAACTCTATATGGAATGCCACTGAACTAACTGCACAATTATCTGGTTAGTTTTAATTAACCAAAAAAACAAAGACAAAAAAAAACATCTTATAAAAATAGAAAAAAAAAAATAAACAAAATTACCAGGAAATGTCTAAATTCAAAAAAAAAATATATATATATATATATATATATATATGTATATATATGGATAAATAAAGAAAAGAGAGAAAAGAAAAAAAAAATAGTTGGACAAAGCATAAATCAGCTGTAAGTGCAAACAAGTTAATGAATGTATCTGACAGATACATCTGCATAGACTAGGCCAGAGACTATGAGACAAATGGAGTTGGCAAAAAAAAAAAAAAAAAAAAACCAACGAAAAACAGCAAACAAAAAAAACATAGAGGCAATAAAAAGCGTTAACAAGATACACTAGCAACAATGACAACAACAACTACAACAATATTTAGCATTAAGCAACAACGACAAACAAATTTGCCTTAGACAATAAAATACGTTTTAAGAAGACAACAACAACAGCAACAGTAGGAAAGAAGCGGAAGAGAGCTACTAAATTGTTGTTAACAAATAAATGTTTCTTCTTTCTCTCTTGCCTTCTAGATGTGGGTCAAATGTGTTTTATAGCAGTTGGTTAGATATTTTTCAATGCCAATGGCAAACATTTCACTTTAACCATCCCAGAGAGTTGTTGTTGTTGCCGTTGCTGTTGCTGTTACTGTTGTTGCTATTTATTCTCCCCCTTTCTATCTATCATCTCTCTGTGTCTCACTCTCCTTTTGCATGTTTGCAAAAATTATGGAATCGAAATCTTACATTAATCACTTTCAATCAGTCTGACCAAATATATATACAAAATATCTTTTAATTCTGCATCCGTATTCTGTATTTGTATCTAACACTATGTATATATAGATATTTGTTGTTGGTTCTATTGAAATCCATTTATCTATTGTATATAAATATCAACAACATTTCATTCCCTATCTCCTGCTGCTCTTATGCGATCTAAATGTTTTTACCATTTCTATGGAATTTTGCCCAAACCAAAAGCAAAATATTGGTTTTGTAATGCATTTGTATGTGGAAAATCAATAAAACGAATTAGTAAACTGTAAAAACGATTGCAAATACCTATCAAAAATAGGCAGAGGTTGCAAAAAATTTATTACTCAAATTTTTTATATGTATTACAATTTTTCCATCAAGTTTCTTTTTTATGGCTTAAATAATAAAACAAATCGTTTCTCTTCATTTGCATTAGATCTGCTTAATTTCTATCTATGTATGTATGTATATACTTGTTGTTGGTCGTGACAATGATCTTGTGATTATCATCACTTTTTCCCATATCATTGCAATGAATAACAATTCGTCATTATGGCAAACAATAATATTGAAAATTTTCACTTCAAATTGAGAGACTCTGTTTGGATTATGAGGGATATCATCACTAGCATTATTATTACTATCATCATCCTCTTTATCATTCAATCGTCATCATCATCTAACAATCTTTTGCTGACTGCTCTCTAATGATGTTTATTCATTTATCTTTCACTTGTCCTCCACTTCTCTTGCCACTTCTTTTACTATTTTGCAAATGATACACTGTAATCAAACGTTAATGTTAAAGTTTAGCAACAAAATTTTTTTTTTTTTGTAATACCCTTCCAGAGAAAGGGGTATAATAACATTGGTCACAAAAGGACATATATATATTCTTGATCATTCCTTCAATTAAGAGTTGATTTAGCCATGTCTGTATATTTCTATGTAAGTTTCAAATTTTAGTTTTTGAACAATGTAGATGAAACTAGGCATATATGCTTTTTGGGAATGTAGGTTGGTTGAGTTCTTAAATTAGTCGAATCAGATCATTATATCATATAGCCACCATAGGAATTATCCGTCCAAAATGAAGTTTTACTTTTGTAAATCTATAAATTACTTTTTACTTGTTTCTTTGTTCAGGTTGGATTTATTTTTACTATATACTTTGGGCTCGGTTTTCGATTGATTAGATTGGTACAAGTGTATACAGGATTCGGCAAGGTCAAAATTATTTTCCAATATATTTTTATTTCTTTCGTTTTAACCAAGTGCAAGTTCAAGTTGTGATATTTTCCTTTTTACTTCTCATTTTTTTTTTTTTTTTTTCGTTTGTGAAATCTTGCATCCTTCTTCTGCCACTTGAATTAAAAGCTGAGTGGGTGGGTTTTTTTTTCTTTCTTCTTCTTGATTTTACTCGGTTACCGTTATATGAGCAAGAAGAAGAGGAGGATACAGCTGCAAGAGCAACATTTTACGTGTGTTTGTGTGTGGGTGGCCACCAAGACAAGACGACGACGACGACAACAACAACAACAACGATGATCTTCAAGACTTCAAGTTAACTTTGGAGGCTTTTACTGGTGTCTGCTGCTGCTTCATTAACACTCCACTTGGTTGGTTTTGTTGGTCTTTTGTTTGCCGCTTTGACACTTCAAAGCTTAGCGCGATTAATCTTTTAGTGATCCTCAGACGACGACTCTTTGTGTTTGCAATTTGCGAGCGTTTTGTTTAGAGAGAGAGAAAGATTCTTGGCAACTCATTTGCCACTTTTCTTTCACACACATACACACATACACACACACACACCCTTGAAAGAGAGAGAGAGAGAGAGAGAGGGGGAATCCAGGCACACTTCATCTAGGATGCAAGAGAGGGAGAGAGAGAAAGAGTTTCACTTCTTCTACTACTTCTACGCCGCCGCCAAGTGGAGGAGCCACTCATAAATCATCGCCCAGGCGTTCAAGTAGTGGGCGTTGCGCGCGCCTAGTGTCCATTAGAAGTGAACGCAAAAAGGCGCAGCTGTTGTGTTCCTATCTACCCCAACCCACCCTCCCGTTCCTTTCGTTTCCTCTTTTTACTTCTCCTCCTTCAATTTATTGTAAAGCAAGTTTTCGCTTAACTCATTGTCAGCTGCAACAAAAAGAAAAAAAAAAAAAATTTAATAAAAGAAATCCAGCAAAAATTGAAGGAATCGAAAAGATAGCTACATAGATAGATAAATAGAGACAGGGAGAGAGAGACAGAGAGAGACAGAGAGATATTGTGTCGACAAATGGAGCACTGGGTCAACTTGAGCCATTCAAGTGCGAAATTCTATGAAAAAAAAATTATTATTTCATTGTTCACTGATTGAAATCAATTTGACGTGCAAAATAATGCATAATCTGAGAGCCAGACATGACTATAAAGACACACACACACACACACACAGCACACAACAAATCTCCATTGATAGATCTTGTAAATCATATCGAAGTTCAAAAGTTCATGAGATTGCATTTATTATGGGAAAATTATTGCAAAATGTGCAAAATTGATTAACAATAACCAATTTTAAAAATGTTAATTATTAAAGCGCATAATCGATCAAATGGCTAAGTGAGAGATAAAATGTTAAATAGAATTGGGTTAATATTAAAGCTCAACTTCTTTTAATATCATTTAATAGTTAAATCTGGATTATATCCCTTCTTTCAGAAATTTATTTAAAAAACTATTTCTTTAAGCCTAAAGCGGAAACTTTTCTTTTAATTCTAGCTTGAATTTTTTGGTTATTAAAAAAAAAATACTTTTAATAAGAATATAAAAAATATTTATATTATGTAAAATAATTTTAATTGTGCATTAATTTAGAATATTAATGGAAAGCTGTGTATTAATAGAGACGAAAGAAGAATTTAATCTTGTTAATATTATGTAACATGTAGTTTTCAAACAAATGCTACGACAATTATCAAATTACAATCGCCATATTTTATGGCCTCTCGGCAATTTCAGTGTTCTGGTTTACCTTTCATCCAAGCAAAGCCAAGTTAACAATAATGGCCAATAACTTTCCAAACAAGCAAAGCTACCAACCAACCAACTAACTAACCAATCGACAGACAACCCACAAAAGCAGCAGCAACCAACCGATCGACCAACGCACTAAATGCCAACTATTCGATTATTATTTTTTATTGCCCGAGACTTCTTTTTGAAGCCCAA
Source organism: Drosophila emarginata (assembly GCA_037075365.1). NCBI lineage: Eukaryota > Metazoa > Arthropoda > Insecta > Diptera > Drosophilidae > Drosophila > Drosophila emarginata. The sequence continues at coordinate 8,750,925 of JBAMCD010000296.1, forward strand.
AGCCAATCGACAGCAATTGGCGATGGTGTTGGTAGCCTCCTTGCTAACGTCCTGCACCACCTGCTGCTCCTTTTTTTTTTTTTTTTTGCACCCCCCACCCTCCCCCCTTTTATACGATGTTTCTGTTTATCTAGTATTTTTGCTTGCTCCTGTTCGTTCGTTGATCGCGGAAAATGCGGAAAAATGTTTGCCTTGAAATGGAAAATGTTTTACGATGTTGCAAACGCACATTTTTCTGCTATCATTTTGACTGCATCTTTAGAACATGAAAGTTTTGCCAGCTCCGTCCGTCTGTCAAGTGTGTCGAGTGGATGGATCGAGTGGAAAAAGATTTTATTTATTTTTTTTTTTTTTCTCTCTCATTTAATGTATTTGATTTGATGAAATGAGAGAGAAAGAAAGTTAAGAATGGGTAGGGGGGAAAAACTGGCTTAACAATGCTTCAGACTTTTGGGAAAGTGATTGCAAAAAAGAAAAAAAAAAAAATTAAATAAAAATGAAAGAAAAATTCAAACGATAAATGCCTTGACAATTAGACGTCAAAACTCTGGGTGGCACTTAAGAAGACTGTCTTTCTTTCAGTCTCTCTCTGTTTCTTGTATTTATTTCTATTTGCTATCCGGAATCTGCGTGGGTGGGTGGAGAAAGCAACTGTTTCTGTTTCTATTACTCTAGAGCCCAAGACAAAAGATCTACCCTCAACTGTAAATGTTGCCATCAATTAGACATCAACTTCATATGATAAATGGAAAGAAGGGGGGATTGGTTGCATGGGGAAACGGAAGACCTTGCGCTTCAAACTTCAATTAAATGTTGAAAATCGTGCATAGACAATATTTATCAATCACCATTATTCTAACTGTATCTCGGTTAGTAAGTAAGTTGGTAGGAAGGAACAACAGACGATGTCTTAGTGACGGTGACGACAACAAAGTCGAAGTCGAAAGGAGACGTTCAAGATACATAGTTCGTTATGTATTTAAAGAAAGAGAAGCCAAAACTTTGATTTGAGATGACAATGTGACACGAAGATTATATTAACTATCGGAAAATGAAAATTTATGATTAAAATTGAGAACAAAATCTTTAAACGCAAAACACTAAAGGAACAGTTTTTCTTTTGGAACAATGGACTCCAATATTGTACCGAAAAATAAATAAAAAAAAAAAAACTAATAGGAAAAGAAAATTAAATACCATAACTCTTAACTATAAACAGTTTTTCATTTGAAACGATGGAATAGCGAAAATAATAAAGTTTGGCACATGAAATCCGAAATTGGTTATGGCAAACCGATAAAAACAGTATTTCGTATCAAAACAAATACATAATTGAAGTGTGTGAAGTTCTTACTCATTTCGGTTTTTAACTACTAAAACCGAAATGATCAATAATATTCTAACATCTACCTATAAAATCTTAAACAATGTGACGGATTAATAACCAATAAAAGCCGAGAATAAAACACACAAATTGTGCTTAACAAGTGTCAGCACAATATAGAAAAATAGAATAGTAAAAGTATAAAAATTTTAAGTTTCATTTAAGTGCTCCTCACTAGCCAGAAAGTAACGATCCACTCCACTTCACTTCACTCCGCTCTGTGGCAACTCATAACGAACGCAAAGTTCACGCGGTAGTTCAGTAGAACAAGCGGCAAAACGAAGCATTTGGGAATATTGTGTGAGGAAAGCGCGGAGCAAGAGCGTATAAAGTGGGGAAGGTTCTGTGGGCAAACGGTGGCTTAGCCTGAATCGGAGCGCAGAGTTAGTCAAAGCCGGTGCATGCAACAATGAACTCGCAATTTTATTTTTTTTTTTTTTTTAACTGTTTTCATCGTTGTTGGTTTGGTTGGTCGGTCTGTCTGTCTGTCTGTCTGTCGGTCGGTCGGTCGGTTGGTTAGTCGGGTCGGACGACGGTCTCTACCTGCCTGCCGCCCGTCTATTTGCGATTTGTGAAAGATTCTGCTTCTGCATTTGTAGCTTCATGGCCGTTCGGAAAATGAGTTTGCGTTTAGAGGAAAAGGAGAAGGAAGATCTCTTCTAGCAGAAGTAGGAGCAGCAGCAGCAGCAACGTTTGTTGTCACGGCTCAGTAGATGTTGGCCAACCAAAACCAACAAACAGTTCTACAAACAATGCATAAATTGTGCGCAAAAGGCCAAAAGAGACATTCGCCAGACATTTGGCTAGACCGAAAAAGTAGTTCAAACTAACACTCCGCTTACACTCTCTTACAGATAGATAGAAAAAGAGAGATATATGCAAATTTTGTTTTGCTTTGGTACTTTTTATTTTGGAGATCTTCATCCTGGCTAACACAGACACACACACACACACACATACACCAGTATCACTATCATTTCATCATCCCCCCCTATTCCTCAACCCGTTCTTCCAATGCTGCCTAATTAAGTTTCAATTTAATTCTAATCTTTTAAATCTTTTGCGCTGAATGAATGATGCATTGCTTATGTCCAAAATGCGCCTAATAAATGGCTTTAATGACCCAAAAAGATTATATCAAATAACAACTAAGACAAGATCTCACGCATCCGGGGCGGAGTTTCAAACGCATTTTAAACTTTGTTTGTTTTTGGTTTTTTTTTTTGCCTAGCATTTAAAAATTAGTTACACAAATCTTAATTTTTCTCTTTCTTTTTTATTTTCAGGTAAGTCAACTTCAACTTTTACCCACAGCTGATATTTTTTGTATCACCACGTAAGTAGCACAATCATAAATCAGTTAACCATTTGAAGTCAGAGGGCAAGCAGGGAGGTAACAACAAATTGTAGCAGTAGGGGGACAGTGGGGGGGTCGAATGCAAACCTCTTTGATGATGTCAATATAATTATTATGCAAAAACTTTTAAAGAGATTTTAAAAGGCATTTCTATTGGTTAGATATGTTATATGTATAATATCATTCATGGATCTTGTTTCGAAAATATTTGCTCTAAAATAAATAAAGCTAATTTTAATTTGGAGAGAACTCAGTTTAAAGCTGCTTAATTTTAGCATTTTTTTCTCTCTTTAAATTGAATTCATAGAAAAAAGTGTATTCCTAATAGCAGGATATTATTATAAATATGTGTATTTAATATACTTAAATTAATCTTAGTAAACTAATAAAAAAAACCCTCCATTCGATTTTCTAATATGTGACATAAGCTAATCAAAGTTATAACTTTGTCACAATCCTCCTAATTCAACGAAATTCTCCAATTTTATTTCATCTATTGTAACAAAAGCACATCATAAAAAAAAAGAATGCAATTTTTTATTGAACAGTTTCGTTAATATTGAAATAGTTTTTTTTCTTTTTTTTTTTCTTTGTTATCTTGCAACATGATCTCATTTTCTCTCGTGGCTGCAACTGACATTGATCTCTGGGCCAATTTGCTTCACAGCTTTGACAAATGCCCGAAAATTTATCAAAGTTTTATTTATATGTTTTCCCTTTTGTTTTCAGATTGTTTTTCATTTTAGTTGTTGTTGCTCTGCGTTTTTGTGATTATTTTTGTTGAGCTTTATGGCGTTGAATTTGCCATAAAAAATCTTTTTCTTTTGGTTGAAATAATTTTACGCATTTATCAAGAAAACAAAAATTTAATGTGCTTTAAGGTTTTTCTATACCCTATATAATATAGAGTATATTAAATTAATAATAAAATTAATATAAAAGACAGTTTGATAGTTATATATATTATATCTACATAACTAGAAATTAAATTATATAACCGCTAGATGGCGTCAGGTTATCTTTGTTGCAATAAGAGCTCCATTTGGTAGTTAGATGTTTCTTATCGGATAATTCCTTTCCATATTCCTCACTATGTATGTATAGGGCATATTTTTAGTCGATTTACTGACTTAAGCTAAGCATTAACTTTATTTTCCCCATCCCAACGTTTACTGTTTGTGCAATGTTTTTACAGCAGTATAAAATAAATAATTGGAGGCTTGTTATGAAATTTACATAAATTTTGATCGGTTGTTGGTGGGGAGAATCTCCGACCAGACCAGACCAGACCGACCGGGCCCTGTTCTCGAACCGTCATTTGTCAAATCACATTATACAGTTTTTGACATGTTGCTTTTTTTTTTTTTTTTGGAAATTTTTTATGTTGGTTGTTTTTTGGCATTTAAGTTGTCTCCGCCGGAGGCGAATCGGCCCTTTGCTATGTTAGTTATTATTTTGACTCAAATTAATCAAAATAGCGAAAATTAGTTTGTTGTATAAGCAGTGTATTTTCTTTTGTTTAATACAACACTAACAACAACTATAGTAGAAATAAAAAAATAAAGGGGTGTTATGTGTGAATTTGATTAATTTGTCCAAGATAATGGGAGAGGAGATATCATTAGTTAGTTAGCTAAAGATTAAGGTGTGTGTGTGTGTGTGTGTGTGAGTGCGTGTTTACGTGTGTAGGAGATTATGCAAACTATTATACATTAATGTGTAGATTATGATATTTATGTCTTCGTTATGGCTAATGCCCAACCCCGCCCACGTACTTATCTACCTACCTACCGACCAACCTACCCTATTATCTAGCTAACCTAACCGTGTTGATTGCATTCTAATTGCACTTTACACCTTGAAAACAAAAAAAAAAATGCAAAAATAGAAAAGTCAAAGACCTTTTTTCCTTTATTCCTTATTGCCTGTGAATTTCCTAAACAAATGTTAACTCGCGAAATTCTCTTCCTACTGGTGGAACCGCCGCGACTTAGCACCCACATAACAAATAAAAACAATGATGGGGTGTGCAAGGAACACACAGAAGAACTAACATTAGCAACAATGTTGCCAGCAATTAACAGCTAACAACTCAATATACATATGTTCATACATACATACATAGATAAAGGAGCTATAACCATATACACAAACTTACGTACATATGTGTAAAAGAGAGTTGAATATTACAAATAGGGAAGTAGATAAAAACTTTAGAAATATACCAGATACCAGATAACATAACATTTTCATATAATATTAAACTAATTAGTTGTTAAAACTAAAATGTAGGAGAATGTATTAGATTCTACTAATATTTTTATGATTAAATTTGATTAGAAAATGCAATGAATCAGCTCATCTTTGGGAAAGTTATTTATTTTAGAAGCTTTCTAAGCTTTAAAAATATTTTTAACAAAATGGATTTTATATAGAAAAAAAAAATGATTTCACTGTCGCCAAGTATATTTAATAAAAATTCACATAGGAAAACTCCTTTAAATTGTTCTAAAAAAGGTCTAAGCCAAATTGTCACTGAAGCATAATGCAAGTTCGAATCGAAGAAGAATTGGTTTGAATCGAACATGCAACATGTTGCCTGTCATCAACGCCAACTAGTTGCGAGTTACCCACAAAATGTTGCCAAACATCAAAACTAGCAACATTTTTGTTTAACAGAACTCAACTACGAACTCGGTGATCTCATGTTAAACCACAATGTTGTTAAAATTGAAAAGGAATAAAAATTAAAGTGTAAATTCTAAAAAAAAAAAATTAACTCCAATTCAAACAAATATTTAATTGAATATTAAATTAATCTTACGAAAAGTATTATAATTATTAAAGAACACCTATTTTTGTGCCAGAAGTAATAATTAGTTTGAAAAGCATTTACGAAATTTCAAAACAATTATTTACAAAGTCAATTCAATGTCATGGTTTAAAAAGAAAAAACAATATACTTAAATATGAATATATTAAACTTTAAATTAATCTTAAAATAAAAGAAGAGATATAAAATGATTTTTATCTAACTAGTCATTGAAAAACAAATGTTAAGGCAAACACACGCTTTGAATACATATTTTAAAAATAACAATTCATATGGGAATACTGCATATTTTTATTGTAAAATCATTGCATCTGGTTCCACTGTAATATTGGTTGGTTTGGTTTGTTGCTTTTGGTTTGGTTCGTTGCTTTGTTGCCGGATTGTTGTGTTGTGTATCTGACTGAGCACACAAAAATGTATCTGTATCTGCGCATCGAGCCGCAGTAACACGCGAGCGCTACACCAATGCACAACGCCGGCGACGACGTCGCACAATTCAAAAGCAAAAAGTAAAAAAAAAACATATTATAAAAAAAAATAAATAAGGAAAAAGCGCGCGCGCGCAACGCGTTTATATTAAAAAAGAGAACATTGGGCAAATTTTTGAAGATCGTCAAATTGAATGTGTATGTGTATGGTGTGTGTTTGCATGAAATAAGCAAATATATTAATGAATAAAACCAAAAGTGAATAATTGCATTTACCGGCATTTTATGTTTGCTTAAGCAATTAAAACATAAAACTCAAACACAGATTCGAAATAAAGAGAATAAAGCAAATATACATTTATACATACATACATATATATATATACTATTACATATTGAGTTTCCAAGTGCCGCCTGCATTTTTGTACAGAAAAATCAACAACAACAACAATAAACGTTCTCACTTATTTGGGATATTTGTATCTCACTCACACACTCACTCAGTCGTTTTGTATTTGTTCTGTATTACCCCGCACAATTCCTTTGGTTATTGCGTTTTTGAGTTTACTTTATTATTCTTGTTGTGACTTTGTTTTGCAGCTGTATTTGTGTATCCCTATATATCCTACATCTGTGTGCGCGTGTGTGAGTGTCTGTTTTTGAGTGCGCAAAACACTCGGGGGAAAAAAAAAGGTAAACTACCTACTTTGCCTGCCTTTTCAATACGAACAAGGCTGACGCTCAAAAGTGTACGAAAAATATACCAAAAGCCAAAAAAAAAGAAAAAAAAAAAAATATTGAGAGGAAGAGGAAAAACACAAAATAACACAGAGTGTTTGCGTTTGCATGAGAGATGAAGAAGGACTACCAGATGGAAGATATTATACCAACACATTACTGAATCAAAGCAAAACATAGCATCATCATTCGTTGTCGTCTCTTGCTCTGATTTACGGCCTGGTCTGTGTCTGGGCTGCCCTGGCCTGGCCTGGCATCACTTCCTCCATATATCGGCATCTTCCACTTTACCAGTTCGTTGTATCTTTTTTTTTTTATATATTTTTTTCTTGTTGTTGTGTGTCAAACTGAAAACTCGTGGATAAATATATTTATACATACATACTACATCTCAGTGCATATACATACATACATATGTATAGAATGATCTGCTTCAAATTGGATTTAAAGCTATAACACATCAAGACAAATATATTTTTTTATCAACTATTTGGTATGTACTTTTTGCCTGTCTTCCTTTTTTCTACATCATCATCATCATAATAATTTCAAGTTATTCATATTCATTCGTTTTCTTTTTGCTCTAAGCACTTAGCAGTTTTTTTTATTATTAATATATACATACATATATAGTCTCTTCCAACTCGTCGTCGTGAGTTGTTCTATATAAGCATAAAGTCATGTGTGCGCGAATTTTAATTATAAAAGTGACAAAAAAAAACCCCAAACCTTACAAATACATGCATAGAAAAAATATACAATGTGCTCTCTATACTCTATACTATATATACATATATGTACATATCTATATATTTGTATATAAGAGTTTACTTATAGAGTTGCCGGCAATTTAGGCGAAAAAAAAACATATTTTGTGCTTGAACAGCAGCAATTTATAGCTCGTCTTTTTTCATGCTTTCTTCTTCTTCTTTTTTTTTTTTTTTTTGTTATTTTTTATATTTTTCTTTTTGACAGAATTGTGAATTTTTATGAATGCTTTTTTTTTTTTATTTTTAAGTTGACTCTGAGTAATTTTTGTATTGGTATTTAAATAGTTGCTAGTTTTCCACTGAGAAATGTGGGTTAGAAAATCTATAATGAAACATAAAAGGATTCAAAATAAATTAAGAAAAATGTAGAAAATGTTGTAAATAAACATTTTTAAATGATACATTTCTTACATTATATGTATGTATGTATGTACATATACATACATACATATGTACATATTTAGATATCTTGCTAATGGAAGAGATCAAGAATTTGTGACCCTAGATATATACATATGTGTGTAGATTTATGATCATCATCACCAGGCACTAATGGAAGGATAAATCTATATATGTATGTATGTATGTACATATATGTGAAGACCTTTTCTAAAGTATAGCCAAATAATTTTTAAAAGCAATTAAATTTGTTAAATTATTTAAAAAAGTTGCAATTACTATTCAATGAAATTGAATTAAAAGTAATAAAAAGAACAATAAAAACAATATAATAAATACATATATATAAAAACGGCAATTGAAAAAAGATAAATGAATAAATATACATACATATACATATGTAAATAAAAGTAAACGCCATAAATTTTAGAAAAAAATACAATAAAAATTGATTAATTATATACAAATGGATTGAGTTACTTAAATTTGTTAGGAGTTCCCCTGCGAAAGGAAAATAGAGGAATCAAAGCTATATATATTTATTGCCAGATTTACATATGTAAATACATACATATATATAAAAGTATGAATGGACAGTCAAACCCACGTAAGATAATACACATGAGATCAATGAGACGACTGTTTTTTTTTTTTTTTCTGGTTTGGTTAGAAAAATATTAAAATATATTTAATTTCTGGGCCCATTATAAGATAATGCTAAAGTTGAATATACAAATTGCTACTAAACCAATTAAAAACCGAAACAAATCAATTTAGATTTGCTCTAATTTGAATCTTTTGAAGTTCTATCTCATATCTCTCTCCCTCTCACTGCCACAAATTGTGAAATATTTATTATATGAATTAAGTTTGACTAAATGAAGGTTTAACTTTGATTTAAATTGTTAAATTATATAAGCTAGTAAAAGTATTGATTTTATTGTTAAATCTCAACAGTTGTTTTTACAACTTAAAAGAAGTAAAAGAAGAAGAGAAACATTTTGTAAATGTCATTCAAAAGATTAATGTTGATCCCACACACACACACACACACACACACACACACACAAACACACACAATAGAATCATTAAACTTTGGTTTTTTTTTTATTTTTGATCAATCAACTTTTAGCACATATGCTTGAAATTGATTTAGCTTGAAATTCGATAAACGTTTTCATCATTTAACCCTTAAAGTAAATTCGAGGGGCAACCAAAAAAACAAAAAAAAAAAAAATAAAAATATCCCTGATGTCATTCACAGTTACAAATACAGATACAGATACTTTAAACATCTGTGACTGTGTGTGGTTATTATGGTGGTTAACATAAAATTTGCAACATCCTGTTGCATGTCCTGAACACTCAGCTTCTAAAGCTATAACCTATGGAAAGCTACAACTCCTCACCACTCTCTCTCTCTCTCTCTCTCTCTCTCACACCCCCTGTTCGCACAATATATCTTCTTTGTTGCAGAGTTGCAGCTGTTGAAATAAAAACTAAAAACGACGTAGATAATTTAGGGTTCTTTTTTTTTGTTATTATGTTGAGTAGTGTAGTGTAGTGTAGTATAGTGTTTAATTTGATGACGATTCTCAATTCCATTTCATTTGTGGTATACATACATATGTACATACATATATCAGCGAGGGTTGCTTCACATTATTGCCGCTATTGCTGTTGTTGTTATTGTTATTGGCACAACAAAAGCAAAGCAATTAAATTGAATTGAAAAGAAAAAAAATTTAATAGAACTAACCTGCTTTTGCCCTACAGGCAATATTATCCTGTGGTGGTTGAAGTAAAAATTCGAAAGAAAAATATAAAGGGAGGATGGAAAAATGTGGCCATCGATTATTTTATTACCAGTGTCTAATCAATCAACCACCCACCTACACACACACACACACACATCTCTTCACACGCACAAACTTATTTTCAAGTGTTATGATGGTCATTCCAAATTGGTTGCAACTTGTCAACCATGCCACAAGTTGTGGCTCTTTTCTTTTCTTTTTTTTTTCTGAAAGATTTCCCTTAAGTTTTTCCCTTCCCTTTTCCTGGTCTCCCTCTCCGAGTTAATCTTTTGCTTCTTTTAGGTTTTCTTCACTAATTTTCGTAGTTTACCTTTTTCGGTTTATTTTGGTGTGTGCGTGTGTTTCTTTGTGTGTGAGTGTGTGTATTTTCTTTCTTTATCAGCTGCTATTTATCGCATTTTGTTTTGGGGACTTCTTCGGCTTTCAGCCAGACAAACGACAAACTCGTGCCCTCAGAGTTCTCTGAATTGATTTTCGTTAACTTGAAAACTTGTTTTTGAGGTTTTCTGTGTGTTTTTTTTGTTTATTTTTTGTATTTTGTGTAGATTTTTTTATTTTTGAGAGACTCTCTGAAACTTGTTTTAAGGACGTTCTGAAGCTTTTAGTCTTTTTTTTTTGTTGTTGCATCTGCATCTTTATTTTTATGACTCATTTCATTGAGAGACAAGAAGAGATTTATGGCGGATATGAGTGAGATGAATATAAAAAAAAAATTAAACCACTCAGGCTCAAAAGATAACTCAATTCTCTTAAGGTTAAAGTAGTAATCTTTCATTAAACTTTTGCCTTTTACTTTGAATATCTTGAATGAAATTTCAATTATCACATTAATGTACAAGGGACATTAGGCCTCTTTTTGTTTTGCTTCTATTTTTTTTTTTTTTTTTTTTTTGTAAGGTATTACAGCATTCTCATCATTTTTTTTTTTTTTTTGTATTTTCTTCCTATCTACAACTCCTCAATCTCTCATCCAAGTCTCATCTAGCGCCTGCCTCATCTTGCTTAATTACATTTACTCTAATGACAGTTTTTATATTCAACAATCGGTTAGTTGTTGAATGGTTTTCCATCTTTCCATGTGTCTAACACGTGCCAATAATACAGGGAGAGGTGGTGAGAAGAGGGAGGGGTGGTTTGTATGTACAGGCTATTATTTCCTTTCAACAGTTTTCCCTAAACATAAAAATAAGTGGAAACAAAGTCTAATACAAGCAAATACGAGTAAAGGAATAGCTAAACTAAATGATGTTGCAGCAAAAATTCAAAAGACCTTAGAGCTTTAAGATTCTTTTTCTTCAAACTATTGCCATCTTTTTTTTTTCACCCTCCTCTCCCTCCCTCTCATACACACACACACACATACAATTTTATTCCTCCTTGAAGTTGCTTTGCTTAAAGTGGCTATGAAATTTTATGACCAAACCAAGGCAAACCAGTATGGCAAAAAAAAAAAAAAAAAAAGAAATACAACACAAAAATGAAGAATGGATATAAGAAGAAAAAGAAGCTGAAGAAGTAGAATAAGATGGACCAAAACTCTTAACAATCTTTATGAACATTTACACGCCGACCTCTTCCCCCCCAGGCCAGTAAAAAAAACAAAAAAAAAAAAATAATAAAAAAGTTTTCCTGAGACGCCATCCACGCCCCGTTGCGGTTTTAATACTTTATACATTTCCTCACCTGTCTGTGTCTATGTTAACTACTTATAAAAATATCTAACATTAACTGAACTTGGGTAATATTTGCTTATTACCATAAAACAAAAAAAAAACAAAACAAAAATCAAAGAGAAATGTAATGAAACAAAAAGCGAAAAACTGAAAAGTAATCAATTGAAATTTCCATTTCTATTTGATTTTGGTTAGGCACACCTTTCCAGCAACTAACCTATCTCTCTCTCTCATGTTTAACTAACTACTTTTCTTTAAGCCAAAGCAAAGCAATTTACTTCGTTTTTTTTATTCGTTCCACCTCCAACCCACTACTTTGACATTGAAATCTCATTTTGATCCATCACAAAAAAAAAAAAAATAAGAAAAGAAAAGAAAAACCATATTAAACTACATTACCAAGAGGAAAACAAGAAAAGTGAAATCTAGACAAAGGAAAAGTGAAGGAAATTGGAGGAACAAAAACACAAAAAAAAAAAAAAAAAAACTACAAATCAAATTAATAATCATATGTTTTTGTATAGTCTCAGCTCAGCTCGTGCGCTGCTGCAACTTCAAAATTGATGACGCCCCCACATACCGTTTACTCCTCCTTCCAATTCTGCTTAAAATCGTCCCCCACTTTAACCCTCTCTCACTCTATATTTTTTTTTCCACTGCTTATACTAATGCAATTTCGATTGGAATTTAAGCTAGCCCGAATGTAATTTAATGTGAATGTGCTTGAATTTTTAGAGTTGTATTTTTTTTTTATTTTGCGGTCAGCAATTTGGCTTTGCATGGTCTCATTATTTCGGTTAATGATATTTTCTAGTTTAGTTTTGTTGATTTTGTTTAGTATGTTGGCTAAAACGTGAGGTTTTGAAAAGGTTAATAATATTAATAACAGTGACTTTTCAACTTGTTCGAAAGGAGAGCATTTTTCCATTGCCAATATGCAGCCACACTATTTTGTTTTGTTTTTGTTTTTCTTCTTGTCTTTTTATGGTCCAACAAACTGATTAAGTTTAATATAGATTCAGATTTAGGTCATGCCACAGATAAACAAAATCAATTTTTCATTATCTTTTAATGATCTTTTAGACGGTTTTTGTTTTTGTTGTAATTTGATTGTTTGTACAAGTTATAGATGACAAATGTTTTGATCCCTCAAAGAGCCAGAAGGCCAAAATAATGTTTAGTAGTCGCCATCTAACACAGTTTTACATCGGTTGCATCATTAATAATCGATTGGTTAGATTAATGTGTTTGCACTCTACTAGATCTAAAGCCTTTTGGCTAAATGGATTTTCAAATATGTTTCTTGGTTTCTTTTTATTTTTTACATTTTTTTTTTTTCTTACATAGCTGTCTAAGCTTGTAATCGATTTTCACCTCGTCTACCCGCCTCTCTGGCTTGCCTCTGACTCTAATTAGTGACTAAAAAAAAATTTTAAAAAAATAAAAGAAAATCAAAAACTTCTACATGAAAACTAGTTTGCAACAGGCAAAAATATGTTGAGAACTCAACATGCCATGCACTGTCGACTTGTCGAGTCGCGTGTGTATGTGTGTGTGTATGTGTGTGTACTGTTGAGTGTTGTCGAAGGAATTGTTGAAGATGGAGGAAATGTGAACGAGGACGAGAATGAGGATGGGTATGACGATGAGACTTAGGTTGTTTGTAGGAGGGTGGAAGGGGAGAGGAAAACAAAACCGAAACGCGTTCTTTTGGACAACGACAATTCCAGGGAAACAGCTGTACGTGCTGAATGCAGCTGCTTCCCCTTCAACCACCAACAAGAGCAGCAACAGCACCACCACCACCGGCTAGCCATCGAACTGTAAAGTTAGAGTCAGTGCGCGCGACTTCCAAGTCCAAGTCTGAATCCGAGTCCAGGCCAAGGCAAAAGTGCCGGTCAGTATGTGCTCTGGATTTATTGCCTGGTGCTGGCTTCGTTTTGTCCCTCCTCAACATTGCGAATGAGAGAATGCGAGGCAATGCGATGCGATGCGACGGCGACGACGACGACGACGCTACATGGCGCGACTGTGACTTGGTTGTGACTCTCCCGTCCGTTCTGGAGGTCAATGGCTTCTTCTTTTGCTGCTTGTACCCGTACCGATTCTTTACTGTTGTTCTTTTGTCTCTCTTTCTCTCTGTCTCTGTTTCACTCTCTTACATTCATTCTATCTGCTAGCGCGAATTATTATTTTAGCGAAGCGAAATGGAAAATGTTGTAATAATAATAAAGTGACTCCATGACGGGGAACTAAACACCAACTCTCGAGACTAGACATACAGAGTGACAGAGAGACTAGACATTCATACTGACAGAGATAGAGCAAGGCAGCGAGAGAGATAGGGAGAGGAGAAACGGAAAGCAGCCAAGCCCAAAGTCAGTATACTCTGTCTATTACTCCAACTTACATCATCAAAAGACAAACATTTCCGTTAGATTGGTTAACACGCAAACTAAACCTCTCTCTTAAAAAACCACACAAAATGCTAAATAAAAAACTTTTAGTTGGATTCTAACTGAGCTTAGCCTTCGCATTAAATTGATCATATTCTTGGAAATATCTCAAATGAATTCTAACTTTAATTGAATTAAATCGTTTGTGATATTGCTGCATCGTGTAAACGATGTACATATAACCATAATCATTTATCATATTCCATTTTCTTTTTTACTCTATCTGTTTAATAATTGAAAAATTACCTACAATTTTTTTTTTAATTTCTTTTATCTTATCGGTTGAGAAAGTAATACAGTTATCACACTACCCACTTACCTCCCACCCCACAAAAACACTTCATTTATCTTGTCTGTATGCACTTTAATGACTCAATTAAATTTTATCATATTCTTTCACTCTGTCTAGACTTGATTGATTGTGATGTACGAGAGTTTTATATGTAAGAGAGAGAGAGAGAGAGAGAGAGAAAGATATGAGATTGTGATTTCCATCGTTTTTCTCTATAGGCACATTTTGACAACCCAATTTCGTTTAGGTGGCGCTACTTGAAAATGATATGACTAAGTGTGAAAAGATCTTAAAAAAATAATTGCTATTGACTCACGGTATGAGATTAAGTAAATCTCTTATAAAAAATGCTATTTGTGAAAACTTATCATTAATATAAGTCGCCACCACGTTGGGCGCCAAAATGCCTTAACCATGTTTGAAAGTTAAATCCCCCACGTTGGCCGCCACAAATATTTGAATATCAATTGAAAGCATTTGTAAAGAGATAAAATATAAGAAAAGTATTTTGCAAATAAAATCTCAATTTAAAAGTCAATCAAAAAAATATAAGAAATTGAAACGCAAACTTCAATTTGAGCAACTTTCGAAAAATTCTATAGAAAATATAACTCTTTTCTATTGTTTTATTTTAGTATTGACATTTGACAGACACTTTGCTTTCTGACACGAAATTCTTTCTATAAACGCCAAAGAAAAAAACAAACATTTATCCATTAGTCAAAAAAAAATAAATAAAAAAGTAATGGCAACAATCTTGTCATACTCCAGTCATGACCGACCACTTGCCCTCACATAACTGCAGATGAGGTACTTAGAGTCTATACATACATATGTGTTAGTACCTATAAACATTATTTCTTTACCCTTTTTGGGCTCTTTTTTGACCCCAACACTTTACCCAACCCTAATCTTTTCCGTGTTAAAACAACAGAAATAACAAGAAAAAGAGTTTCACTTTCTTGGCCCGTTGGATGGTCGGCGCTTGCAGCAGTTAATTGGTTTATCACGCATATACATTCGAGGGGAAAAAAAACGGAGTTGCACTTGCCACCAATCGGAACCATATGAAAAACACTTTCGTTTTTTTTTTTTTTTGTTTTGTATTTTTTCTGTTTTTCTGAAACACAGAAACGAAAGTGAGCTTGTTAACATTTGCGTTGATTTTTCAAAAGATACAAAATAACAGACCCTGGGTGAAGAGTCCAGAAAAATTGGGAATGAGAAAGATAGAGAGTTTTTTTTTTTTTTTTTTTTATTTTAATAATTACCACAACCTTCACTCATCATCATTATTATGGTTATTCTCTGTAATTGATACCTTTCATTAAGTTGATCCTCAAATGTATCAATTTAACCACAAAAATAAAACTTTACGTGAAGTTGTTCCAACAAAAGTTCAGGCACGGAATATTGACCCAAAAGCAAGACAAATATATATATTAATTAAAAGATAAATAATTCTATAATAGGTAAAAAAAAAACTAGGAATAACAAGGAACAATTTTAGAAATCTATCAGAAATTATTAAATATATAGTACAAACGAATAACGTTTATTTTTATTACAAGTATTAGAAATATATTAAAATGTATCTTGATAAAGATTCGATTTTTAATTTTTGCTTATCTAAATATTTTCGAACTTTTAAATTTGGCTTTTGCTAATTATTAAATTTATATTGGCAGAAATGCATTTGACATTTAATGTTAATATATTGGTGAAACTTTATTCAAATTAAGCTTGAGGCCCGCCCGCATATGTGTTAATCCGTGCCTGTGTTGAGTTGACAAGTTTGTTTTCTTTACCACAAAAATCTCTTGTTGAATATCATCTCTTGGCTGCCTACTCCTTTGGAGTTGTCTTGTTGTTTTGGTATCCCCTGCTGCGTTTTTTTTTTCTCTTTCTCTCTTTGCATAATTTTCCTTTGCATTTTGCATATTTTATGGTTATTTTATTTTTTTTTACTTGTTTCTTTTCGCTGTGTTGTTGTAAATGAAACAAAGACATCATCGATATCAAATGGCAGACTGAATGGCATCAGCAGCAGCAGCAGCCGTTGCTTTTGTCTGGCTTCTCATTTGCAAATTGAAAGGCAACATTCAAAATAAAATAAACATAAAAAAACATTCAAAATAAAATAAAGTATATTTTCTTGAAAAGGTTAAACTATTTTAGTTCTAAAAATTAAATTTTCATATATATGAATGTACATATATATATATGTATTATGTATGCGCCGGCGCACCTAGCTTAGAAACTGGCCAGCTTTGGCGCCACAAAATTTGCTTTCAGTTCATTTAAGTGGAGGCCTTTTGAAATTATTTTTTATCGCCTATTCAAATCCATGCCGCTTTTTGGTCATTAAAAACCAAACTCGAAACTTCTCAGACTCAGAAGCAGAAATTGAATTTTATTTTCAAACAAAAAAGAAATGTAAAACAAAGTCTTCAAACTGTGAAAATATTTATTTTTCAATATTTAATAAAGCAAACGAAAAACAAAAAATTTAAAAAGAAAAAGGCAATAAAACGCAAAGCTCTCTGACTGACTTGACTGACTCTCTGTTTGATTGGGCGGCATTTTTCTTAGCTTAATCCAACAATAACGTTGTCTAACAAAGTGGATGTGATTTTTTTTCTTTCTTTTTTTTTTTTTTGTCTTTTGGCTACTGTGGAGCGGCACTTTTGATATTAATTTAAAGGTGGAGACTGTTTTGGAGAGGGGTGTATTCAAAAATGCTTAATGAAAGTGAAATGTTTTATTATGAAGCATAATTTTTTTTTTATCGAATTTCGTAAAGAAACTGTTTTAAAAATTAATCATTAAAAGATTTGATGTGAATATGAAACATACTTAGATTTTTAAAATAATAATGATAGGAAATTCAATACAAATTAAATTCCAAAGAGTAAAATTTTTAAAAATCCTTTGAATGATCGAATATTGTATTAGAATTTGTGCCTAAGAAAATGTGCACTTTAAAATAGAAATCCTATGTATAGTATGCCCACTCTAAGTAAAGTATAAGCTTAAATCATTTTAATTCATTAAAATAAAATTCTATAAAATGTTCGCCGGCAACATGATTCATCATGTTCAGTCAGTGGGGAAACTCTTATCTTTTAACCTCTTCACTCTTTTAGTCTCAAAACTCAATTAGTGGGCGGTTTTTGAGTGTTTTCGGGATTTTTTATTTTTGTTGTTTCTATCTCTTGGGGGCATCATTAGAGTGAGAGACAAATTACAGGCTATATCATTTTATAGGTGGATCACCCAATCTCAATTGTCATTAATTAAATTAATATAAAAAAAAATAACAAATTTAAGCACCCCATAAAACTTTACTCAACTTTGTCCTCTGATCATAAAAGAAATCTTTTTGACTCTTTTTGTTTGGTGGCAGCGGCGGCGACTTCTTTCCATCAGTTAGTATATTTTATGTCTTTTCTAGAATGTATATCAAAGTTCAAGACTTTTTTGTTTTAAGCCAAGTTGAAAAGAAACTCAAAATTTTACGACCTCCATCCACACTCACACACACATACACAATAACTAATAAAAACTCTACAAATAAAATTTTCACTCTTTCTCTTTGCAGGTAAGTTACAAATGTTGCATATTACAACAAGTCCAAATGAATATTTTCATGTATGTTGTAAGTATTTTGATAATTGTTATTGTTGTTATTGCGGCTGCTGCTGTTGCTGCTATTGTTGCTGTTGCTACTTGACCAAAGCCAAGCCTTAAAAAGTTGAGACTTAAACCGCAAAAAAAAAAAAAAGAAACAATATAACCAAACGAAAATTCCTGAGAAGTAATTTCTGCCATTTTGTGTGTTTTTGTTGTTTTTACATTGTTTTTGTGGCTTTTTAATGATTATCGATTGTTTATAGCAAATATACATGTATTGTTACAAAATACAGATATATATAATATTTTATTTCGAGGCAAACTCGTTTAGTTTAATAATTTTCCAACAAAAAGTTTCTAAGACATAGATGACGTAACATTAGTCACCAGGACTATGTTAAGGACTTTCTGCTAAGGAATTCCATTAAACCTATTTTAATAAATCACTTTTTTAAGTTTAATAATTATCATTTACACTTGTAATAATTTTATTTTACATTGCTTAAAAACATGTAATTTGACTTCTTTTTTTCGTTTACTGATTCTTCTTTTTCAAATGAATCGATAAACAAACTTTATTTTATTAATAAAGAGTCTTTTTGGTTTGAAAGGAAGTTTTCAGCAACTATTTAGAATTTAAAAAATAATATATAATCGATGGATTTATATCAAATACTACCAATATTCACATGCTTCCAATATCCATAACAATATATTTGAAATTGTTTATAGAACATTCCCTCTGTATATAATATAGATCCTTAAACAGAACTTAAAATTGTACATAAATTTTTGTGTATTTATTTTATATACATTAAAATTAATCAAAAGAAGAGTTAAACTAAAAGATTCCATTAATTACTGGGTATGTCCTATGTTAAAATTCAACATAAAAATTAATTTAATTTCTGTTTTGTATAAACCACTAACCAAGTCTTTGTCTTGTAGTAAAAAAGTGAAGCGACCTTTGTTGCATAATAGTTAAAAATTGCCAAAACTGTTTAGTTTGTTAGTTAGTTAGTTAACTTTAGTTTTTGCACTTGTTGACTTGTGATGAATGGCCTTAAAAGTGTAATTAAACAAAAGATACATTTGGCTTAACTTGTATGGTCATAAATACATACATATATACATGTATACAAAAAACAAGAATAATTTGTAATTTGTTGTTTTTTTTTTTTGGTATTGCTAGGAAAGTTTCAAGTTCCGCAAATGCAAATGAAACAACAATAAAAATCAGACTAGAAGGTTTGTGAGTAACGGAAGGAGATGAAGGAGGAGGTATGGGTAGGAAGGGTGAGGGTCCATATATGTATGTATATACTCTTGTGCCACAAAACGCGATCATTTGCCTTTGCTATCGTTGGCCATAAACGGGTTGATGAGGCCATCTTAATTATACCGTTGCGAGACTCTCTTTGTTTAGCCTTTTTCTTTTCTTTTCTGTTTTTTTTTTTTTTTTTTTTGCCTTTGAGCCAAGTTGTGTGGAGTTACTTCATTTGCAAATTGCGGCATTTTCAAAAAGAGTTACAAGTTACAGTTGATCTTGTTGGTTAGTTAGTTTGTTTGTTGGCTTGCTGCCTGGCTGGTTGGTTGCTTGATGGAGTGAAAGATTGTACCATTTTTGTCAGTCAACTTTGAGGGTTTAATTGTCGTTTGGTCATTGCCTAAAAGAAGGGGGAGAGCACTGCATTTAAAACGGTATCAACTAAAGGCGAGATTATGGTGTCAGACACGAGCTTGGGCGAGTTCAAAAGAAAAGTCTGAAATGCTTAGTAAACAGAAGATTGGATAATTACTATCTTAAGATGAGATTCAAAATGGTCCGATGCCATATCGTTTCTTAAAGGGTTCTCAATCGAATTTTCAACTACGAATAAAGATATACTTTTCATAAAGTGCCTTTGACAAATTCAGAAATAATCCCACTTATCTGAAAATAATTCCATTAAGTCGCATCAAACTGAATTTGGTCGAGTTTTAACAAATTGTGCTTTTACTTTAAAAATAAATTTAGATAATATTTCTTATTTGCTCTCTAACAGATCGATTAATCAATATTCTCTATATAGTAAACTATACATTTTTTGATAAAAATTCATTAATTAAATATTCTTTGCTAAAGGTTTCCATATGACCTTTTTATATTTTTTGTAAATATATATTTTTTAAATTATAAATTAATTTCTTTTTTCATTTACTACTCCTTTCCTTTTTTCATAAATTTATTTAATACAGGTTTTTTTTATTATTGTTATTTGGTTTTTTATTTTCATTTATTACATTATATTTATTTTCACTTATAATATAATTTTTATTTTCATATGTTATATAATTATAATTTTCATTTTTTTTTTTATATATTTTTGTCAGATTCCTTATTTTTAATTATTGTTTTTTATTTTTTTTTATCAGTTTTATTTTTCTTTTTTTATTTTTTTTTTATTTTTCTTTTTCTTATATTTGTGTTTTTTGTTGTTTTGTTATGTTACAGGAAATCTCTTAGGATTTTCTTTTGATTTTCATGATAAGAGCGGTTCTTTTATTTTATAGTTTTTCACTTCCATTTTTTTTTCCCTTCTTTTGTGATGATAACACAGTTTTCTGGTTTTAAACAGTGATCTCATTTCCACTTGAAGACTTTCCATTGCTATCAGCCAAAACAAAACTAAATAAAGTGGCAAAATTATCAAAAAATCAATAAAAAAATTATCTTGTATATATATTTTTATATATGAATATATATATTATGTATATTTTAAGGTGTGTATGAACACTAATTATATGAATTGAGCAAAGGCGATGAAAACAAACTATTAGTTGTAGACACTTGGGCTAGATAATTATCGATTGATACGCAATTGCATCTATGTATATAGCACCTGTCGTTGGTCACATAGACCACTTCGACCACCCTATACCTAACTAATTAGGTATATGATATACGTACTCATAAAGAGTACCATATTTACCCATTAGGGGTTAGTTTATAGAGAAATAAATGCAATATGAGATAAGGTAGTATGCAATTACATACATATATATACATAAAGATATATATGTACATATATGTGGTGATATGAGCTTCCATCATTAAGTGTCTGCCGGCTAGCCATATGTCAATCTTTGTATAAGTTTTTCTAACCAGTTGCCGCTGCCTCAGCAACCAACAAAATTTCCCCCAACTAATTTAAATTTAAGTTCAAAAACAAAACAAAAAATACCACCGGAAACCGCAACTCGTAACTTGCAACTCTGGAGCGGAACGAATCACAGATAGATGGAGAGAGAAAGACAGAGACAGAGTAAGAGACAACAGTTTTAATTTGAAGAATTATCTAGTACTTGCTATGGAAGCAACAACAATTAACCTAGTTTCGATTTAATTTTTTTTTTTTTATAATTTTTTAAAGCAAATGATTTTAGAGAGTTGTATAGAAAAAAACAATTGCAACTCATCCTGCAAAAGGGGAAATGAAAAAATGAATAGAAAATAGACAATTAAAAACATAAAAGTGCAATAATAAAAATATTTCAATAACAATAGTTTTTTGTTTTTTTCCAAGGACAACGAAAGGAAATCTGAATCCATAAAATTCTAGTCGTTATGCAATGGCATTTTAATGGGAAATAAAATTTATATGTCTAAAGGCGATATATTTATTTGAAATATATATTTCACATAATGAAAAAAGAAAAGTTGTTTAAAATGTATTAGATAAATTTATATGAATAGCTAAGAAATTTTCTCTTATTGAAGAACAATTCAAGTTTTCAAAGATTAGTAAATAAATTGTGAGTAAAACAATAAAATTATATGAATTATGAAACGGAAGCCAATTAAAATATACATAAATGTCGATTAAAATTTAAAAATTCAACAGTTTCAATTGAATAATTCAAATTAAATACTTTAAATGAATACATTCAGAATTTAACATAATTTTTATTTCAATCTAGATTAAATGTGTCATATAAATTTTATGCAGTAAAATTGTATTAATGAAAGTTTTAGTTAGTTAGAATTGAAATTGTCTCGCGCTACCTACACATAATTCCACCCACACTCACTTATTCATTCACACAAAGGGAATATGCCACATGCCACTATTTGGTCATAACCCAAAGTTGTAACTATTTTTATTTTAATTTCCATTCTCAATTTCAATTGCCAGATACCACCCTTTTTATCCCTCTTCCCCTCCCTTTACTTTCTACCATACCGCCGCTTTTTATTGTATGATATGTTTTAGTTTTTTTTTTTTTTCGTTCCAATGACTGATTTCTCGGCACTAGCAGCAGCACCTGCATGGTCTTTAAAAAAAAAAACAAAAAAAAAAGAACTTACACATAAACATAAAATACAATTTTCCTTTTATGAGTTTTTGTTCTCAAAGTAAAGTTTTCCCAGCCCCCCACAATAACTCTGCCCTTCGCTATTAGAAGATGGAAAGGAAATTTTTTGTTGGTAGTGCCAAGTGATGCAACCAAGCGATCAATCGATGCATTTTACAACATCTTATTTATGTATATGTTGTGTGGTGTATATATATATGTGTGTGTGTGTGTGTGTGTGGTAAAAGTTCATTGCCGCCTGTGGCATGTGTTGACCAAAGTTGGCATTTTGCTTAATTATCTGAGTCAAAGAGTCACCACCACGCCTTGTAGCACTCGTGACCTTCAATGTTTTTTCTTTCTTTTTTGTCAATGAATGCCGCCACGGTGCTGGTTAACTCCGTTAGTTTTACCTCCGACGACGACAATGAAGGAGTCTCCAAAAGCCTTGTCCAAAGCCAAGTTCAACGGAAGCCATTAAAGAAAATTTCCTTCATTGAACGGGTCTGGCAAAAAAATAAAAAACCCCAACAACAACATTGCGTACCACGAAAAAAAAAAGAAATAATAAAAAAAAATAACCCACCGCTTGCGTCTCCTTTTTGCGTTTAACATTTCTTTTGCATTTTTCGCAGATCTCTGGATGAAGATAACCTTCGGCCAAAAAATAGAAAAAAAAAAAACAGCTAGGTAAAAGTAGAAATGTTTTGTGCGGTTTAGTCATTTCTTTTTTGTTGTTGTTGTTGTTTTTTTTATCGCCATTGGGTGCATCTGCTGTGACTGAGCTGCAAAGAAATTAATTCGCTTAACCTCTGTCGACACCTCCCACAACCATGAAAAAGAAGATGAAGAAGACGACACACAACTACCACTAACTGAACTACCTGCTAACCAAATAACTACCAAAATAAGGCTTTCACTCACTCGCTCACATTACCCCTTCCCGAATCAATTTGGTTTTTGGTATTTTTTTTCCTTTTTTTTTTTGTAGTTTTGAGTTTGCACTTTTAACTGACTTATGCAAATTTGCGTCCATTTTGCAACCGAACCAAGGTTCGTCGTCAAAAAGGTCGTCTTGGGTTAACTGCCACCTAACTGACTTGACTTGACTGACGACTACCTTACCTATCTACCTAATTATGCAAAAAGCCTCTTAAAGGTGAAAGGAAGCCCAAAAACTGTTCAATGAAGGAAAATTTGTGTATGATGACTTTGTCTGGAATTTCAATTTGTAATTCAAAAGGGGTGAGAAAGACCCCCACCTCCATATTCCCCACCCCTCACCATTCTCTTCAACATCAATTTGCTGTTGATTTTAGTTGGCCTCCTCCACGGAAATCCATTTAAAAACTACACAAAAATAAAAAAAAAACCGCACACAACTGAGTAAAATTTTTATAATTCACGCACCATTTGTAGTGCATGTGTTGTGATGGTAGAGGAAAATATGTTGGCAAAAAATGCGGAAATGGAAAACATTTTCATATTTACTATAGTGTGAAAATAACAACAAAAAGACAAGAGTATAAAAACTACACACAAAACTTTGAGAAAAGCATAGAATGCTGCTATGACCTGAATTACTTCTAGAGAAAATGAGAAACGGATATATTTATAAGGAGGGGGAAATTTATAAGAAAAATAGCTTTAACAAAAAAATAAAATGAAAAATTACAGTTACAGTTGGAATCCCAATCAAATTTCAAAAAACTTTTCCATCATTTTGTTTTTTATTTTTCAAATTATAAAATTCAACACCGAAAAAAAAGCTATTAATGGAATAGTTTTTTGATACTTGGCAAAATAAAAGAACATAAAAATTTTTAAATAAACACAAATTCTTTTCCTAATGAAAATTTATAAACTTAAAGATTGAATAAGAAATGGGAGAATAAATAAGAATTAACATAATGATTGAATAAAAGAGAGAAAATAAATAAGGATCAACCAAAAAGTTGTTAAGTTTTCATTATCTGACTAGATAAATTATATTTTGTTTTTACAATTGTATGTTTTGAAGATCAATTATCCGAATATCAAAAGAAGCATTATAAGTTTTTTAAAGCTATGGTATAACCAAAAAGTATTATTTAAAAATCTTTTAAGATCTCTATTTTCGGACAAATTCCTGTTATCTAAAAATAGAAATTTATCTAATAAATTCTCCTATGAGATAGTGAGGCAAACTTTTGTATTTACTAATGTTTTTTCATTATATTAATAAAGTTCTTAAATTTCAAGACCATTGCAAAACCCTTAAGCAATTTAAGTCTAAATAAAACTATAATCGACAGGTGCTTGAAAGGAACAACAAAAAAAATAAAAAGATAAAAAACATATTCCAACAGAGGCGTATGCCGCCATGTCATGGGTAAATGGTTTCAATGCAAATTCCAGGGCCTTCAACCACGAAAACCCAACCCAAAGGCAGCTATCATTCATTCCTCTGATGAAGACACATCTAAAATATACATATATATACATACATAAATATATGTATATATACATTTTACTACTCCTTTTGCTAAGAATTCACAATTGGACATTTGACTGGCTGGTATGGCCCTTGGGGGGGCCTCCATCAAAGTTGATTACATACACTGTGAGAGGATTGAACTTGCTCCAACTTTTCTTCTTTTTTTTTTTTTTTTTTGATAACTAGTGGTAGAACATGGCAATGGCAAAAAGTAATAGCAAAGAGAGAGAGAGAGAGAGAGAGAGAAAAAAATTTTACCTTCAATCTGGGAGTGGAGTAGAGCAAAAATTGGATTCGCTACTGAATTTGGCACGTCCGCTAACGAGCCTCGTTTCAGCAATTTTCCTCATAATCTCTCTAGGAAATGTTAGGCAATAGTCTGTCTTTCTGTCTACTCGTCTCTTTTTGCCTTTTTTCACACTATTTTTATTTGTTGTTATGTTTTCTTTTTCTTCTTGCCTTGGTTTTTGTTTTTGTTATTTTGTGTTTAAAGGATGATGATAGGCAATCTCTTTTGGATTCAATTGTTTCCGGTTGGTTATTTTTTATTTTTTTTTTTTTTTTTTGTGAAGCCGTGCTGGAGATTTAGCCGAAGCTGAGCTTCATGGGTGTCATTGAGTGAGAATCTCATGGACGTGACCGAACTTGAGGCAATTATCTGTGAAACACCACAGACAATCGCAATGAAAATTTTCACGCGCCAACAACAAAGTCAATTAGAGCTACACTACAGAAAGGGGATAAACCAAAAATCAAAATCGAAACAGCAAACACAACAGCAACAATGAAATAAAAAGAAAAAAAAAGGCGAGTGGGGGGAATGCTGAAAAAATGGGCGTGGCTGATGCAGAGAAAGAAAATTGCCATCCTGTCAAATGAGCAAGCTTCATCTAAGTCTATTGCATTGTGTACACCTGTTGCAATGTTTGGTTGGTTTTTTTTTTTTTTTTTTGTAATTGAAACTGTTTTTCTGTTTTGTATAATTTTTTTTTTATTTATAGTTTATTGCTTTACTATTGCCGTACGCAATATTTTCCTGTTTTCCCCAATTATTTATTTGATTTTGTTATTTTATTAAATTCGATTAATTAAAAATTGTTTTTGGGTGTGTTGTTCCTGAAAATCATCAACAAGCAAGGGGAGTGCGGGGCAATACATAATTTCTTTTCGACATTGTGTGGGCGTTCCATCATTCTATATTCCTTGCAACTTTCTCCTTATTTCAAATGTGAAATGTGTATAATTCATACACTATACAATTAGCAGGGCATCAACCGTTAATATAAGAAGGTTGTTTCAATTAAATAAATAAATGAAAAGGATATCCTTATATTTTATAACAACAAAATTTCATTTTTTTTTTTAAATATAAGTCAGCCTGGTAAAAAGTTTCTTAGTACATTATTTTTGACCAATTTTTCTTTTTCTGGATAAAATATATAAAAAAAATTTAAGTATGCCATATCCTGTGGCATGAAAAAAAGTTTATAGTTTATGTCATTGATTCTTATGCATTTTGCAATGCTCTTGAATTACAAATAAGTTGAGAAAAAAAAAACTTGGAAGACCTTTTGATTCGTGCGCCTTTTATGGGCGCAGCATATCGCATGATGATGATTGCTTTAATGTTCAGCTTCATCTCAAGTTGAAGGCGCAAATAAACATAAAACATTTTCCAATCATATTTTGGGTGCGGTAGTTAACAAAAACAAAAAAAAAAAAAAAACCGAAGGAAATCAAATGAATTATAATTTTTTATTGAATATGATTAACTGGCAGAGGAAACACACACAACATAGCAACGAGAAGGTGAAAAGATCAGAGTTGAATATAATTTTATATATTCATTTTTTTTCTTTGTTTTAAAGGAATCGAAACTAAAATGCCAATCGATTTACTTACTATTTTGATTCATGTGTGGGTGGAACAAACTTCTATTTTTTTTGTACATGATCTTTAATTATTTTTTAAATGATTTCCAAACATTTCGTTTAAACAATACACAAAAATCCATCCTACAGGCAACTGTGCAGTCATATTGAACATATGTTTGGCAGTTATTTGAGAAAAACCCACGACATAATCTTACATAAAAATTGTGGGGTGTGTGAATGGGGAGAAGACGGGAAGAGAAACGCATTTGATGAAGCACAAATTAATCGTTTTATTTTCTCTTCTTTTTCTCTTTTTTGTATGTCTGTTTTTTTTTTTTTTTTTTTGGGGGTTTCCTCCTTCTTTAAATTTAAGTGATAACAGGCATAATAAAGTTTTCAACGCTTACTTTGGCAATAGAAGAGTGTAGAAATGAGAGAGGAAGAAGGAGGAGGAGAAGTTGTGGAGGCAGTCAGTCAGTCGACATGCAACTTCTGTTAAATGAAGCTTGAGTCTGGAGAAGATCCCACCATGACGTTGTCATTTTCATTTGGTGTGTTGCCTTCCTTGCGTGACAACTGAACATTTCTTTTTAGATACACCAAAAGAAAAAAAAATAAGAAAAACAGACGGTAGACGGAGATGAATGGAGATGGGATTGCTGCAATTGATGAGTTTGATGGGTTTATAATATTTGAGGGAGAGTCTTTTTTTTTAAATGTTTTGTAAGAAAATTTATATAAAAAATAAAGTAGGGAAATTTTCATTTTGCCTAATAAATAGGTGAAAAAACAGGAAACAATTAAAATGGGTTAACAAAAAAAAAAAAAAATAGGAAAACTAATTCCGCAAAAAGTGTGCAATTTAAAATCAATTTTAACAAGTGCCAAAATAGTGAAAGATTTTGTCCAAATTTGCTGTCTTTTCATTTCAACTTGGATTCGAATTTGTCTGCAATTAAAGTGGCTAAACAATTAGCCAAAAGCACAGAAATGTTGTTGCCAACATTCACAAAAAAAGGAAAAAAAAAAAATAGAGGACTTGGCAGTTAGCTAGAGCTATAGGTGGTGGTTGGTGGTGCTTAGTAGTTGGTGGTGCTGCCTGCCTGCTTGCGCTGCTGGTGCACCACAAATAATTTATTACTCTTTCATATTTGCCACTTGCAACAGCAATAAAGATTTATGGCAATATGAAAATTGAAATGCAATCATACCAAAAATATTATGTTAACCTCTGACACGGACGAAGTCCAAGTAAGAAAGAGACACAAACAAAAAGAGAGAGAGACAGAAAAAAAAAAAACTGAAATTGAAAATTCATTGGCCAGAATGCCAGCAACAGGAGGCAAAATGTACAAAAAGAAAATAATATAAAATCCATTAAAACTTTGAACATAAATCAGTTATTAGACAGGCGCAAGTATGACAGACAGACGGGACAGATCCGATAGACAAACAGACAGACAGAGCGAGTCGAGGAACAAACTAGCAAAAGGAGACATAGTTTTTGAACGGTTTGTGGCGCCCTTTTTGGTTTCGGTAATTTCATTTTTCACCTAAAGAGTTTCTTTAATTCCTTACCCCCATCTATAATGTGATTGACAAGCCATGAAATTGCATTTACTATTCAACTTTAACCTTTGATTTAACCTCACTTTGACATAGATGAGAGAGTTATGTCCTTTTGTGCAACAGATTTGGTCATGTTTTATTTTATCCTGCTGTGTAGAAAATTTCAACAATAGAAATTGTTTTTTGATTTTTTTTTTATTTTTTTCTTCCCCCTTCCATAGATAGAGTAGGTAACTATTTCTCTCTTATCACTGTATTTTTATTTTTATATTTTTTCGAAAAGTCAAAGGCCTTATAATACCACCCCATGAGCGCGCGTCCATTCACAATAAAAACTATTGACAATGATGATCATAATGATGATGATGATGAAGCAGCATGTCTCCAACCAATGACCACCCAAGTAAATTCAATTTCCTATCTAACATTTGTGGCCTTGGCTAACTTCCACTCTGTTGCCCTGCTGTTGCCCCCCTGCTGCTGCTCCTTCTGTTGATGTCTTTTAAAATTTTTGCAGTTTTTTTTTTTGCATAAACCTCATATATCTTTTACTAATTTGTCGTTTGATTTTTATTTTTATTTTTTTTTTTACGTCTTTATGACTGCTTTCAACGCCTTGGTAAAGCGAAAATTTATTTATTTTACTCGAGTATTTTTTGGATGTCATTTTTAAACCGATTTCGTGTTACAATAAATTCATAATATTTAGGAGTTTTTTGGAAACCAAACGTGATGAGCATTTTCTTTTTTCACAGTTGTTATTGTTGTTGCTGTTAGCCAAATGTTGTGCAATTTGTAAGGTTTATTGACTTGAATTCACGTACATGATTTTTTTGGCTTCAAGAAACAAAAAAAAGAAAAGAGAAATGAAATGTTGCAGAAAAAAAATTGTAGCCATTTAGTAACTCGATTTTAACTAGTAAATGAAAATGGAAACAGAATAGTAAAAATAAACTTACTGATAAATATAACAAATTAAGGCAGATAGATATATACATATAAGTATACTGTAGGTAAAGTAAAAAACTAATTTTTATGTTTTTTTATTGAAATTTAATTTAACAAGGACAATAAAGTCAAAATGTAAACCTAAAATCTGGAAAAGCTCTATGATAGTTTTGATCGTTAAAAGCGGATTTTGATAATTTAAATCATTTGCTATGATTTTGTCTTTCTTTATCATCTTGTTGGTCCTTGACATTGGCACATGATGCAACCTTCTTATTCTTATACATTTTGATTAATTCACTTTTAGTGGGTATCGGTTTAATATAACCACGTTGAACTAAATATTTAATTGCAATTGTTGTGCAGCCTAGTGTCAATGCATAATGCAATGGTGTTGTCAATTTATAACATAAATAGGCAAATGCATAATGTCCCATATCGAAACCCTGCATACTCTCTTTGGTATGTTCGCTTAAGGGTATATATTGGAGAAGAGCTGGTATATCCACACCACTTTTGGATAAATAATAGAAGCCACAAAACCATCCCATTGATGTTAGCACATGGACTGGTATCAGGACATACCAATATTGTTTATACATATGCTTAAATTTTGCAAATATACTCATGTTCGTTGTCTCATTAAAAAGCAGTTTACTTCCACATTTATTAGCCTCTTGTTTTGTCGATGATTTGGTACTAAATTTACTACATATCAGTGGACCAAATGAGAATATTTTTCTATTATCCTTGATAAGACTGGAACTAGTACTGATACTGGAACTTGAATTAAATCTAAGACTTGGATTTAGATTTGAACTTAGGCATCGTACATGGCTATGGCTATTAATGTGGCAGATGTGAAAGTCAAATTGCCTCTTTAACAATCGCAGACCCAATAAATTTCGATGCTGCTGCATTGAATTGTATTCCAAAAGCCTTTTGCTAGTCAGGATTAGGTAACGATATCGGTACATATATGGTTAACGGATATATTCCCTTAGTTTCGCTTATTAACGTATTTGTCATTGAGTTTATAAATGATCTTTTATTGTTGATTCGTCGATAGCACTAGAAATATGTTGATTTGACTTTCTTTGTGAATTTATACGAAATTTTTCTTAACATTACGAATTAGTTGTTTAAAAAAAAAAAAAAAAAAAGAACCAGCATAACCGTTACAATTTCAAACAACAAAAAAAATGAACCTACTTGTGTAAAATGTTATTAAGAAATAACATATTTCTCTTGGATAACTCTGTATTAGAAAAAAGAAAGGAAAAAAAGTATTGATTGACTATATCGATTTATATATATACATACATATATACCATATATACATAGATGTAATATCAATTCTCTTTCTCGTACACTTACTTACCTAAAATTCTCTTTTATGACTTGATATAATTTAACGATTGATTTATGACTATCGAGAAAGCCCTTTCCAATTCTTATCTAATCACTTATTTATGAACCACCATATTTGGGCCAAATTTGTTGTTGTTGCTGCTATTGTTGTTGTTTTGTGTTTTTGCCTTCCATTATATCGATTTTCATTATTCAAAGCACTTTCCAACGTGACAACTCAAATGCATTCCCATATCTAACTCTGAAATCCAGGCCACCGAGAAAGGGGACCAAAAAAAAAAAAAAAACCGCAGGCCACAAACGTCGCGTGCCTCTGTCTGAGTTTCTGTCTACTATTCGCCCTACACACTGTGCGCTGTACCCCAACTCCTTACCTCACTTCACTTCAGTTTAGTTCATCACCTCCAATTCCGCCACTACCGCCTCTACTCTAGTCAATCTTTGGGGCATGCACCACGCCCACACCCACGCGAATGTCACGAGCCAGAAAATTGGGTGAAAATCTCTTGTTTTGGTCTCTACATTTTTTTTTTTTTTTTTGTTATTTCTGTAGTCATGGATGAAAAAGCTTTTGCTCGTTGCTTTTCAATTAGCATAACAAACCACCCGCGTCCCCATTCCCCTTTACACACACACACACAACACATCTCATTCCTGGGTGCTGGTCGTCCACTCAACACTCAATCGGGAATAGAAGAATTTCTAATATGGCGCCCGAAAATTCCCACTTGAAATGATTGTGGGAAGAGTAAGGCAATGAAATGAGTGGTTGGGGGGAGGAAAATAGATGGCGTGTGGATCAATTCAAGTTGAAAAGCCAAACAAATCATATGTCTTGTATCTAGATCTTGTTGTCAAACATGTTGTTGGTGGTGGTGGTGGTGGTGATGGCAGTGGTGGTCGGGTCGTGGTGGTGCCCCTATTTGGTAATATATTATATATTTATAGTTGAAACTTTCCCTGGCTTTAGAAGTGGTTTAACTATAAATTTCCTTCCTTTTTTCGCCCCCTTTTTATATACCCTGTACATTGTGGCAAAAGGGAGGGTATATTTAAATTAATCAAAGAAGGAGAAAGAGTCAAAAGACTTTCCAGGATGAGTTATCTCATTTTCTCAACTTTCAAACTGAGAACTGAGAAAAATAAATGAAATATTGAGTGATATTAAGCTAAAGGGTATCTTTAATTCGATACTCTTGTTAAAATTAAGTACATCAACTGAAATAAATTTATATTTTTTACTAACTTCATCTTTTATTTCTCTCTCTTTCTCTTTTTAGGTAAGAATAATCAAATATCTGACTGATTAATATGTTAAATAGAAAAAAAAATCTCTCAAAATTTCTAAAAATGTTGCGTAAGTTTTTCTCTGTCCTTCCTCCACCTCCGTCATTGTCTCTCGATTGCTTTTTCTTGGAAAACTTTTCCGGGTTTCCGCAATTAACAAAAATTTCAACGATTGGTAAGCTAAATGGTTTAGCTTTTTGTCTCTGTCATAACTTCAATTTTATTTTCATTTTACTTTGCTTTGGTTTCATATTTTTCTTTTCTTTTTGGTATTGCGTGCAAATTTTAATTTTTCATGGCAATTTAACCTCTTACAAAAAAATTTAAAAAAAAAAAACAAAGTCAAAAAAAAAAAAGAGTAAAAAGAAACATTTTGCCAATTGCCATGACGATGATGGCGATGACGTTCAAAAAACCGAAAATGGAACCCCAGATTAAGATTTAAATCATCCTTCTCACTCTCCGTTTGTCGATCTTTCTGTTATTATATTTTACAAAAATTAAAGTATGCATATGAATTTAACATTCATTTACCTCTCTCTCTGTCTTTGTGTAACTTTTTAATTGTTATCATTTACTTTCGGCTGTTTCGGCTTTTATTTTTTGGTTTCTTTTTTTTTTTCTCTCGATTTTTCTGATTTATTGCTCAGGGTAGATTGAACGTGGGGAAAACATGTAATAATGATCAATTATATGGAAAGTACCTCGTATCGCGAGATATATAGTAATACATACATAATTGATCAATTTAAGTTGACTGATGACATCTACTTACATACACACATACATACACACATAGGTTGTAATCAAAACGTACCGGAACTTCATTTTAATGTACCGAAATACCCCTAAATTGGGCGCTTAAAGTTGAAACAATATTATGTAAAATTATTTTTTCACCTTTGCGAGAATTTGGAGAAAAAAACAGACAAAGGCAACCTATTTAATGGTCTTCTAAAAAAGGCTTAACCCTACTAAAACTATTCATGTTTTTTAAAAAAATCACTATGAGACTCAAAATCAATTTTTCTAACTTTGAAATATAGTTTCAAAACTATATTGACTAATTGACTGGAAAATCATCTTTAGATCTTTACATGCTTTTTATAGAGACATTAATCATTTGTTCACAAAAAGATTTATCAAATCTAAAATTTAGGTTAGGATTAGGGTTATAAAAAATAGCTTGAAGCTGATCTTAACAATTTATATGCCAATCATTATTAGTTAGTGACCAAAAGGTAAATAAACTTTCACCATAATTACTTTATCTTTGACTTTATGTCAAAAAATTTTTTTTTGTTGGAAAATCATACACACACACAGAGACTACACACTCACATATGTATTCACACATTTACCATATCGAGTGAAAGTCCTCTATTGAACTTCTGTTAAGTTTTGTCCTCAACAATTCGAAGAGCACTAAAGTTTAAGTAAAAAAATAAAAGAAGAAAGAAATAACCAACCAAACTGCACGCAATAAACTCTATAAATGTTTCACACATCAACACTTTCTACCCCCGTGCCCAGTTCCATCTAACTGCCTACCATGGCCCATACCTGTGGCATATAGGCATTTGCCATCCAAGTTCATAAAAAATCATACAAATAGGCGCACTGTTGAAATAAAACCAATATTTATTGGCCATGCGGCATTGGCTGTGGTGTGGTGCGGTGGTGGTGTTTGGTGGAAACGGAAGGGTGGGGAGAGAGGAAAAACTTTATTACCAATTTGCCAATTTGAATAAAAATGAAATGAAAACGAGATGAAGCACAGGGAGCAGCCACAGCAGCAGTAGTTGGTAACTTGTTAAATAAATTTACAGGAGATGGATTGTATAGGCGAAAGGGTGTGGAGCGGAGCGGGTAAGTGGGTTGCACACACACCTTACATGAGTCTGTGTATATTTGTGTGTGTGTGTGTGTGTGTGTGTGTTGGAGTCGGAGTTGAGGTTGGCTGATTGAATGTTTGTCTTTGGTTGGGGAGGAGTAGGCGAAGAAGATTGTCCATGCATATTTACAGTGGCACAGAAATTAAAAGTAAAATATAGAAAAAGTAAAACAAAATAGAATGAACATTTTATTATTTTTCAAAATTTTCTTATAAATAAACAATACATCCAAATATTTGGAACATACATATAGTAATACTTTTATATCTATATAAAATTTTGATAAAAATCATATCTAAGAAATTGAAATATTGTTCCCTAATGGGAATTACCCTTATGGCAATATAATTTTATACATATTATTTTTGTTTAGTTGCTGTAAGAACACTGTAATTTCTATGCAAATTTTCTATATTTATATATATATCGCTTCTGAATTTCAAAAAATTATAAAAGTAAAGTCCCATCAAAATGCAGTGAAGTTCAAAGTTATAAAATTTAAAGAAAAACCTAATAACTAAACAAGTTTTTGTGTATTAGAAAAGATAAACTATAACTAAGTTAAGAATCGAAATATCTAATAATGAAAGTTCTTATTTTAAATAATTATAAAATTTTAAAACGATGTTAAAAGAATTCTATAACCTTAGTGTTCCTTAAAGAAGTAGTCTAGAAGTGCTCCCTTGGTTTTTTTTTCAAATTATTTTTAATTTGAAATTATATTCCAATCCAATAAGAGATCTCTCTTAAAATAAAATCTTGAACCACTGTAAGACAACGAGCGATCAAACGATCGCAGTGACAAACCAAAGTCATTGCATACATAAAAATTATTATGTCTGTGCCGCTGTCTGTCTGGTAGCTGTTGGAAATGTTTAACTGCACCTTGTGGCATGTTGCAAGACTTAACAAGGATTAATCATCAACTCAATGATGTGTTGTGAGAATCAATTTTCCATCGTCAGAGAGACAAATTATTATTATAGATGCACCCTTGACATCATCCAAACGCTACTACACTCAGTCCTCTCTTTCTATCTCTCAGTGCTGAAGCATTAGAAAGTCTTTTTGTTCATTTTCCATTTAATATTATTTCATTTTTTTCCGTTTTTTTTTTTTTTTTTGTCAAAGAAATTGATCACGTGGCGATTTTATGATAATTTTTCGCTTTTATGCATTTTCTTTTACATTTTGGTGAAAAACTAACGTGTCACGTCGTTGTCGAATGATCGTAACAAATATGAGGGTTAGCCCTGGGGTTAAATTCAGGTGCGAACAAATGCAAATAGCTGGGAAAAAGGCAAGGTGCCAACTGTTTGTTGGAATTGTCGTGATGATAATGGTGACTCAATCTAAGAGGAAACACAGCGGAAACGAAAAATGGGAAAAAAAACAAAAGAAATAAAAGCTAAAATAGAAAAGAAGAAAAAAAAACCTTTTGGCATATCAAACTCAGCAAATCGGCTGAGACAAAATCTCTTTGACAGCCTTCAGCTAAAAGGAAAAACACTAACAACAACAACAAAAGCAATACCCAATACCAATAACAACAACAAGACGAAGCAAAACTGATGCAACAAAAACATTGTAACATTGCCGGAAGACACACGGCCAGGCCAGGCCAGCAAATGAAATGAAAAAAGAAATAAAGAAAGAAATAAAAGAAAAACGCAAGAAAGAGAAACAACTAACAAAACGAAGCGACGTCGTTCAAACATTCAGCGAAGTTCGAATTGTTTTCAATATCGAAATGCACTTTTTGCCTTTGACAGACAGATCGGACCAGCAGCAGCAGCAGCAATAATAGCAACAACATTCGAAGTTGCAGTCAGAGCAAGCAGAGAGAGAGATATACAATCTGACAGCAAGTCCAAAGACCCAAAACCCGACAGATGGAGCCATAAAATGGCATCAGGAGTGCGGGGACAAACCAATAGGTTACGGGGATGGATGGGGATATGGGGGGGGGGCTGTTAAAGTGTAGGATAGACTAGGGTGATAGGGCTTTACCATCGGCTAAGAGGCGCATCTCTAGTTTTCCTCTTGTTTTCATTATTGTTGTTGTTGTTGTTTATGCTTCTTGGCATTTTCTCGAAATGTGCAGCTGCTAAAGATGAAGATGAGGACTCGGAATTGAAATTGAAGTTTGTTGCAGTTGGTCGGGAATTGATGTTTTGAAGTTGTGGCAAAGGGCCGAATGGTGGGGAAAAAATAACTATTTGCTTGTTTGCTCCATGGTTAGCCATTAAATGTTTACGTTTATCGACATAATTGCTAATGCTCATATGTGATGATCATCATAATGATGATAGTGATGATAATCGTTTTATACTTTAAAAGGAAATGTAAACTGATCTAACGATTAGAGCAAAAGAGGAAAAATTACTAAAAATAAACATTTTGCATAATGAATGGCAAATAAAGCACTATTGATTGAAATAAGAATTTTATTAGTATCTTGTTTATATGGAAATTTGTATATAAAAAATGCAACAATCTATCCTTTTTTTCTGTAAATATATTTATATTTTTTTATACCAAAAAATGACTTACCAAATTATTAACACCAATATAAACATTTAGAAAAGATTTAATTTGCATCTGATAACAATAAAAACATGCTAACTTTACCAACATAACTATTTAGAATCTTTGATAAGGTTAGGTCCTGTTAATATGATATCTTAATTATGCTGCCAGATATCCTTTAAGGTATCTGAGATAGCCTTTCCACATAGACCCTAATGAGCCTTAAAAGTGCGTTTGTAGCAAGTGTTTCAGCACTTGATGTTAACTATATATTGTATTCCTGTATTGATTTTTGATTATATTTATTAAAATTGCGTAGGTCACATTGCTAGATATCCTCTCAAAGCCTTTTATAATGATCTTTCTTAATGTGTTCTTAGGACAAGTTTCAGGTAATTGTAGCTAATTCATTTGACTATACAAAATAAGGTAAGGTTAGGTCACATTATAACGTTTCCACGACATGTCTGCTAGATCCTCTTTCAGAGCTAATACCCATAGGGTAAAAGGGTATATTAAAGTCGCTAAAATGTATGTAACAGGCAGAAGGAAAATTTTCCGACCCCATAAAGTATATATATTCTTGATCAGCATCAATAGCCGAGTCGATTCAGACTTGTCCGTCTGTATGAACACCGAGATCTCGGAGACTATAAAAAAGCTAGAGCTACCTTTTTTTTTTGTAGATCTGTCTAGTGTGTACGCAGGTCAAGTTTATTTCAAATTTTTGCCACGCCCACTTCCGCCTCCGAAATTTAGAAAAAGCTATAACTAGAGCTGTAATAAAGATATCGCATTCTTGTTTGACATGCATATTAATATAGCCAATGCACATATACAAATGCACCAGCTGACCAAATTTGACCGAAATCGGACATTATTTATCGGAGATATGCAAAATGACCAGTTAGGAGTGAGCGAGATAGCATGCATTCGCCATTGCTAAGAGAATTTTGTTGCAAATTGATGGCAATTTTGATTGTTTTTGAAGTACTTATTTGGTACAGGGTATACTCAATATCGGCAGGGACGACTTGCTTGCTTCATTACATTTTGGAATTATGATTATCTTCAAGTCTATCAGATTTTTGATTACATATATAATTTCTTAAGAAACAGCCACATTCGACTCACTCACTGAGTGAATTTGAAATGTGCATTTTACACTATTCCCAATCTCTCCCACCTTCCTCGTCTTACCCGAGAAAGCACAGTGAATGAACTCTTAACAATTGAACATTAACAAACTTTTTATTTTGTTGTTTTATTTTTTGCTCTTTATGTGCTGTGGCTGTTGTTTCTTTCACCCATAATCTCTAATTTTTCGGTTTTCATATGTTATTGAACTCCAATGTTGACTTTTATTACTATTATTTCGTTTAAGTTATTTTCATTATTAACGAAAAAAAAATGCTATTTTTTTTGATTTTGGCAAAAAAAAATATATAAGATTCAAGTGATGTTTTGGTAGCCAATCACGTTCAATGAGATAATCGCATTAAAGTGTTTGTTCCAAGATGAGCGCGCGATCACCATAAAAATCGTCATCAATTATGTGCAAAATTATGGGTCCATCCATGTCTAAAGTATTATGAACTTTTACTTTAAGTGATCAAGAGGGCGCCCTTTGCTGCTCTTGGGCTCTTGGGATGAATCTTTGATCAGTTTCCAGCTCCTCCTTCATACACTCCTCTTTCTTCTCTTCCACCACACTTCATCGCTTTTAAAAATCAATTTTGTTTGAGGTTTCGCCGTTGATAGTCTCCGTGTCTGTGTCTGTGTCTGTGTCCATGTTTGTAGTTGGCTTTTACTGTACATACAGGTGCTCGCACATGTTTTAAGCCTTTCGGAAGTTTACCTTTTTGCCAAAGTGAAGTTTGACCCCCAAGCTCCTGAAAAGTTATGAACTTGTTTGCCAACTTAATGAGTTACAAGAAAGAAGAGAGAAAAAAAAAAAAAAAAACAAATCCAACCAAAAAGTGGGAGGTTGAACTGATGGTGATGTTGTTACCGCTATCGCTGCTGCAGCAGTTTGAGGCGGTACCCGAGGAGGTCTGACTTATGTGCCATGATGTTGTAGTTTGGGCATTTTTGTTTTTTTTTTCGGTTTTCATCTTTTCTTTTCGTAGCTTCTGGGCATTGCCAAATTGAGGTGTCGTAATGGTTGGAAAAACGCCATACAATGCAATGGGATGCGATGTTCAATGTTTGTTGTTCATCTCCTCATTGGACAACGAAGAGAGGTTTTTGTTTTTTTTTGATAGTGAAAGTGCAGCAGTGCGCCACAGTTTCCATTGTTGTTGGCGCCGATCTTCAAAAGGCTTCTTTGCCCGCGGTTAAACGAAATAAAAAAAGAAATATATAAAAAAAAAATAACTTATTTGCTATGTTAACGAAATAACAAAAATGACAAGAAATTTGTATGTCATTTGTCATTATTTTTATTAGATTTTTCATTGTGAAGCAGGTGCTAGCAATTGAGTGCCTTGAAGCGGATTTTGGAATGAATTAAAATGAAATTTCACAATAGTTTAGTAAAAATAAAACTTATATAATTCTTCATTCTTTTTCTTATATCCAAACCAGAGCATAATAAATTAAAATAAATACTCCTACTCCCCTTTTGATGGAACCTACATATGTATGTTATTTGATCTAGTAACTGAATAAATTTATTTACGAAACCTTATGTTTGTTTTTCTCAATCGACTAATGTAATTTGATACATTTGAGTTTGGCTTTCATCTCTCCTGGGCCTTTCTAGATTCCTCCTTCTATCTTCTTTGACTGTATTAAATTACAATTATTATTACAACACCATTTCTCTCCAATCCATCCATCTATTCATCTCTATCTATCTATATCTCCTTTTTCTTCTCTCTGTAGTTGCATTCAGCTTTCTATTCATTACACAATTAACAACTCGTTAGTTTTTTTTTTTGTTATTTTTTTTTTTTTTTGTATGTAGTTTTGGGTCTGCAAAGGTTTTTTTATTTTTTGCTTTTCTTCTTTTTGTTTGTTTGTTGTTTTAGCGGTACCTGCCGCCGGTTCCGTTCCGTTCCGTTTGGTTTCATTGTTGCTCTGGCTAAATTCAAGTTCCAAAAAGTACATTGACCATAAACCATTTGGTAATAATCTCATTTTAATTGCCGCTAGCATGAAAAAAAAATAAAGAAAGAAAAACCTCAATGAAAGTTAAGCTAATGAAATTTTCATTTTTTTTTTTTTCCTTTTTTTAGTTTTTTCTGTTTTTTTATTAAGCCAAACTAAATCTATGCTTCAGTTAGTTACTCAATTGGTTGTGGTCGTCTCTTTTTCCCCTCCCTTTTTAATGCGTCAGATGGGGCAGCCTTGGGGCAATAATAGATCCTCATCGTGTTCCACTCAGTGTTGTCGGAGGCGGCGAGTGTATAGTAATTGTAGTAGTAATTGATGCCAACTTGTTACCATATTTATGACCTTGTCTCTTGCCTCTTCTCTCACTCTTTGGCATATTTTTTTTTTCTTTTTTGTTAAAGTGCTCTTGAAAATGGTTTCTTTTGAGCAGCAGAAAAAAAAAACAAAATATAAAAAGTGTTAATGAGATTTTTGGGGCATCCACACATATCCATACACTAAAATTGTGGTAATCCGATAGTTTCGACAACAACTTCAATGAAGGTGGTCATGTTTGGTAACAAAAAATTTGATAGGTTGGTTTTACCATTGCTTTAATTTTTGATTGCTAAAAACAAGTTCAGTGACCTGCTATATATATACAATATATATATATATTGAGTTTAAGAAGGGCCCTCTTCTCCTTACATTCCATATATGGAAAACTGGATCAATTGTTGTTAGCCATTATCATTAACATTTTGTGTACATGACATGAGGAGGCGAAAGTCAAACGTAATGAAAAATATTTTAAATTATTGAGGAAAAATCACAAATTGCCAATACGTATTGAATTGAATGTGAATGGAAGATCGGGTTTTTGTGTTTTTTTTTTTTTTTTATTGCCATTTGTTTTCTGTGGCTCCAAATCCGAATTCGATTTTCCCTCCTCGATAGCTCCACTCACTCATTCTTGTTAATGGCAAATATATTTCATTGCAAATGGCAAGGGGAATTGTAATGGTTAAACAATTTTTATTTAATCCTTATGACAAATGTTCACATTTGTTGACCATATTTTCCTTCTTGCCCACAAATGGCAAATGCCTTCATATGTATATCCAAATGTATAAGCCAAATGTAATGACTCAAAATGCCTTTTGGCTAATTAGCGTATCGGCTTCATTTTACAAATCGTGTCTATCAAATTATATACAATTAATTGGACAATTACAATTTGGATTTGTACGTCAATTTTCAGTCGTTTGTCGTGTCCCCACAATGTAATTGTGCGCAAGACACAAGGTGGTTGATGGGGTAGGGAAGGTTAGGGGACACAAGCTATGTCATTAGCTTTGTATTTAGCCATTCAGTTTTAGTTGAATTGCATCTAATTATGCCTCACCAGAGAGTCACATCCTCCCTCTCTCTCTCTCACATTCGGTTTGTTTCTCTGTCTCTATTTGAAGGCTAAATCTATCTATCTACACTAAAGAATCTTTACTCCACTCTACTTTGCAACGAAGGTCATGATAATGATTATGATGAACCCATTGTAAGAGTTCATTACTCATAAATATTGTTTAAAACGATAAGACAAAGAACATTCAAGGCTTATCAAACTGAAAGTATTATATT
The DNA here is from genome assembly GCA_037075365.1 of Drosophila emarginata. Lineage (NCBI taxonomy): Eukaryota > Metazoa > Arthropoda > Insecta > Diptera > Drosophilidae > Drosophila > Drosophila emarginata. The sequence goes on from JBAMCD010000296.1 coordinate 8,791,723, forward strand.
TTAAAGTTTTTTTTTATTACAAAAGAAATCAATCAATGAGATGATTAAATATTCTATATACCCATTAAATAATTGAATTTAGATCTTCAAAATTTTTGTAACTTTTCTTTGTACATATATGAACTAAGAAAAGATCCTTTTACATTTTTATGACATAAAATAAAATTAATCATTAAAAAGATAATATATTATTTTTTTAGTCAAACTAATGATGAAATTAAAGTATTTTTTCTTCAGAAAGTAAGCAAATATTTCTATACATGAAATTGAAACTAAAAATATCATAACACTAATCTTATGTTTTAAATTATATGTATTTAAATATTTTTGTGTACAGAAAATGTTATAATTATTGATTTATTGATACATTTTTGATTTGCTCTAAAGTTCTTAAACATTTCCTTAAACTTGTCAGTTCCGTTTATATCTGCTTTTGCATCTTCTTTTTCCATTTCCATTTGACACACTTAACTTTTCTTTCTGTAAATAATTTTCACACCATAGAGATGGAAAAATTTTCTTGTACATTTCATTGAAAATAATTATATAAACAGTTAAAGTCTTAACAATTTCATAATCAGTTTTGAGGCATTAAAAGCCATGTAACATGTTTTTAATGAGACCAAAAAAAAATTAAAAAGAAAAAAAAAAAAAAAAGATACTGAAGACAAAAAAACCAAGAGAGAAACTTGTTCTGGCCTAGGAACGTGATGGCAACAATGGTAATACGACCAAAGACCGATGACGACGATGGCGATGGCGACGATGGCGACATACAGTCACCAAGCAAGCAAGTTGCAGCCACAAAGTGTGGCTCATCTTCTCAGTGGTTGTTTTTGTTGTTGTTATCGTGCCGGGTGGAGAGTTGGCGCGACTTAAAACGTGACACTCGGACGTGATTATGTCAACCGTAGTGGAACTCAAAATGTAGTATATCTCAAACTCTGATTTGATTTCTCCATCCCCTGTATCTATCTCTTTTCCTTTTTGTTGTTGATCTCTCTCTCTCTCTCTCTCTCTCTTTCTCTATCTGGTCTCCCGGTATCAGCTTCTATATGATATGTTACTCAATAGGCCATGTAGCGTAAAGCTTTAACTGTGATTCTCATAGACGACTTTAAAGATTGCTTCTTATTTTTGTCTCTTCTTTACACATTGTTTAAATCGGTTTTTTTTCTCTCTCTTTCTTTCTATATACGTACATATATATGCAACGCTAATTCCCCAAGCATTTGGTCACAGCACGTTGCAATACCATAATCATTATATGATCATAATATTAGTGATGATGCACTGACATCAATTCCAAATACTAAACAACTCTCCAAGTGTGTCTGTGAGAATTCTTTTCTGGGTCACTTATGTGAGGCTCTCCAACTGATTAATTGCACTTTTTTTCTATCTCTCTCTCTCTCTCTCTCTCGGGCTACCTAGAAAGAATTTAATCTAGAGATTTCCTTTTTTTCCACCTTTTTCTTTTATAATCTTCTTCCTTTTTTCTTTTATCATACTCTGTTTTCAGAGTGTCAATTTAATTGTATTTTTTTTTCCGTTTGTCATTTGTCTCTTTATGTTTCAAGTTCTAGAAGTAACACATAGAGAGAGGGTAATTAGAAAATTCTAAAAATCATGATATAGCGTTTTGTTTTACATGTGCTTCCTCTTGGATATTTCTTTCTCTTTTTTCCTTTTCCGTTTTTTTTTCGGGTTTTTTCTTTCGTAATTTTATTTTTGTTTTGGATTTTGGAACTGTTCCAAATATTTTTTTGGTGACTAGTTACCATAGAAATGCTTGCAAAAAAAAAACAGACAAAAAAAGGACAACAAATTTCCTTGTCAATTTATGTGACAAAGTATTTTTTTTTTCTTGGTTCGTTGACTTTTACTTTTTGTTGTTGTTGTTGTTGTTCTCTGACTTCCTTCTTTTGGGGCACCCAGGTGAGAAGATTTATGAGACAATTTTTTTGGCTTATTCTTTTTCTATATTTTCTTATTATTATTTTGCTTTGGTGGGGGGTTTAATAAGAATAGCAAAAGATTTGGTCACGATCTCTATATATACATACATATAAATATGTATGTATGTATGTACATATATATATTAATTTAATGGGCCACAGCTGAATCAGACAATGGTATAGACAAAGTCGAAGGCGTTGCTACTGCTGCTGCTAATAAAAGAATTTAAAAAACGCGGTCGAGGTCACGCACTGACATTTCCCCAATACAACAATAATACAATCTATAATGAATGTACATTTTGCCATATTATTGCCCAACATTAGATGGGAGAGGCAGCCCCTCAGCTAGTTGGTTTGGTTGGGTCGATCGTTCGGACGTTTCGCTTTTCGAGCAAACAAATTCTGAGTCAACGAACCTCTAGTTCAGTTCTTGTTAATAGTGGTGTTGTTGATATATACATATGTAGATATAGAGATATAGATACTGCGACGTGCCCAGTACATGATTTTCTTGTTTCTTTTTCTTTTTTTTTCTTTAGTATAAAAATAGCCCCTAACACGCATTAGATGAAGCATTTTGGCTAGACACACACTCACTCTCAACGGCTCTCCACCAACAAAAAAAATATACACACACACGCACGCACAATACTTTTGCATAGACACAGACAAAATATTCGTAATTGTATGTGTGTGTGTGTAAAGCAGTGGGCAGAGACAATTGGAGGACAGTGTGTTGCAATTTCTTTAGCTTTTCCTATGTGTTGTTGAGGGGTATTTATGGGCCACTAACCAATTAGCAACTGCTAGACAAAATGTAAAGGAAAAACTCATTTTTCATTTTTCTGGAAAATAAAAATTACTGAAATTCTATTTCTAAATGTATAAACATAAATCATAATCAAATCCAAAATATGTAAAGTCTCGTTAATATGCAATTTAAAATAATAGGGAGTGTGGAAAGTGTGAAAAAACTATAAGGAAAGGTGCCAAATCATCCAATTTTATAATCATTTTTCTTTTAAATGAAAAAGAAGCAAAACAAAGAAATTTTAATTTCTTTAGACTCAACAGAATGAGAATTCATGAAATCGAATTTGAAACTTTTTAAAAAATAAAAATATTTCTAAAATTGATTTAAATAATTTTAGAAATATTTTTATTTTTTAAAAAAAATATGCAGGCTAAATTTTTAAATAATTTTCTCAAACCAAAAGTAATCAGAAAGTAATTTATTTTAAGCAATAGACAATAATCGAATACTACTTAAATGTTTTACACTAAATTAAATTAAAGCAAATTAAATTAAATGAATTTTCCACAAATATTTAAACAATATTAAAAAAAAATAAATAAAAGTTATTTAAAAATGAACATAAAAAGCATATTTTGCAAATCAATTTCAAAGTGAAATTTTTCCTTGATTTATTTTTAATTATTTTGTGCGGAAAATTATGTTTCTTTTACACATTTCCTTAATAATTTTTCCGCTCTATAATTGAAAGTGTCAGAAAATCTGAGTTTCACACGTGCAAACTGATTTAACCAAATTTGGAGAAATCAAAGAATAATTAATTATTATTTTCTTTTTTTGAACAACTTGAACTTTTGACCCACATTTGAATGGGCAGAAGGAGAAGAGGAGTAGGAAAAGTGAAGCACATTTTATATTAATAATTATTGAATTTTGCAATCTCTCTCTCTCTCTCTCTCTCTCTCTCAGTTCAATGCACTTCCTACCTCCCCCTACTGCTCCCTTTTCTTATTTAGTAACTTCCTTTGCTAAATAAATAATCTTTTCACTTCCATCCAATGTTTTTTTTTTACTTTTCCCTTTTTTATTTTCTACTTTGAATTATTGTTGTTGTTGTTGTAGCTTGCTAAGCAATTTTCTGCGTCATTACAACAACTTGAAAATTGTTTGCATTATGATTTTTATCATTATATCTAATTATAAGACACTGCAAGGCAGTAAAAGAGAGACAGAATGAGAGGGGGTGGGATAGAAAAACTTTAAAAAGACCAAGATCGGTTTGGGTTTGCTTTAAAAAACAACAAAAAAAAATAAAAATTGTTGTTGTAGAGGCTTGGCAAATAAGAAAAAAAATATATATGTATATAAAAAAATAAAAAGTGAACCGAAGTTCGATATAAAAGAGAGGCCCTGCAGCGAAGCCAAGAAGTATAAGAACCTTTAAGTGAGACTTCAACCACCATCATCAGCAGCAACATCAGCAACAAACAACAACAACAACGATTAGACTATGAAGAGGAGTCAGCAGTTGTCTTTAGTGGCCTCGGTCTCCATCTGGGTTTGGGTTTGGGTTTGGGCATGGGCCTGGACCCAAGGCAGGTGTGGGTTGATGATGATGATGATGATGCTGTTGCTAGTTGCGGCTCATTACTGACACAGTCAAAATATAGAAGAAGAAGGAGATTGCTGGAGGTAGATGGAAAGAAAGAAGAACACCAACCAACTCTGGGCTTAGATCTAGCTAACAACAATATGTCTTTTAGAAACGCCTTTCTCTTTGTTGTTTTTTTCTTGTTGTTTTATTGTTTGCTAGCTGAACCACTCCCAATCTTTGCACGATTCCAACCGCGCGGGTTGAGGCAATTTTCGGCGAGCCTCTTTATTTATTTTTTTTTTTTTTTTTCCATATTTCTTAATGCATTTTGCACACGCTCACTCAAAAACAAACCAAAAACCAACCCACCCACCAAATAGCAACCACTCGAAGAACTAAGACAAAATATGACTTAAGAATTTTATGCAAAGTTCGTGACTAATCTGCAAAATGAACTTGAGTAGTTTTTTCCCGTTTTTGTTCTCTTCTCTCTCTGATTGCAAATTTAACTAGACAAATATTTTTATTTTCATTTTTTTTTTTTGTGGCGCCTTCATTGTTAAGATTGGTGCTGTTTTGTGTTTGTTTTGGAGTTTACAATCTTAGGAAAAAGTGAATGTACTGGTAAAATAAAAATCATAATATTTAGAACAAATGTACATAGAAAGTTGTAATAAGGAAGTGAGAGCGAAAGAAACAGTGAAGGCCACAAAATTTTTCAATATTGTATTTTTTGTATTTTTTTTTTTTTTTTGTGTGCTGCCAAATTTTGTTGTTTAAGTTATTTTGAAAGTAAAACTAAAGTTGGATGTTGCTAATGCAGCAGACGAGCGCTCGCGCGCGCTTTTGCGCTTGCTGTCAAAACTTTCTCGCCAGGCTTCCATAAATCTTAGCTTGGAGTGGCGCTTTCCCAAATCATTCTTCGAGCCATAGTCAAAAGAGTCAGTCAGTCAGTCAGTCAAACAGTTGGTTGGTCTCAACAATTGGCAGCTGCCTTTAGAGTGTCAATTTGGCCATCAGGCAAAGTAAATCATTAAAAATTGAGATGAAGCAGCCACAAACTGCAGCAGCAGCCAGCAACTGTAAAATGTCAATTTTTATATCCATTTCCATTTTATTTTCAATCCTTTCTTTGATATTTCAATTTGACAAAAAAAAAAGGGTTAACAATAAAAAAAAAATTTTGACAAAGCAACAGAAATGAAGATTTGTTTTTCCAACAGGTGGCAAATTATAATTTATGATTTGAAGAAGGACTCATGCGGCAGGTTGAGAGGTTGAAAGGCCGTTTAGTCAACGATTTCTAATCCATTGTATTTTGTGAATGTGTGTGTGTGTGTGCGAGTATGTGTTTACATTTTACTTCCCCCTTCTCCATTTTTTTTTGCCATACTCCTGATGCTGCCTCTCCTTTCTGATGCAAGAGTTCAAAATTGGAGGTTAAACTGTTGTATGAAGATCAACGAACGGATAGAGGAGCGCTACTCTCCCACATGTATCCGTATGTTTGTGTGGTTAAGGTGGGTGTCATTGTGCCACGCCTACCTTCGCCATTTGTGTTTTTTTTTTCCTATTTATTTTTGTGTTGTCTCGCTTGACCCCATCGTGTCAATTACCTTGTAATTATTTTTCCATATTTGATAAATTGAATAACGCTCTTTTTTGACTGCGAAAATTTGTCTTTTTTGTTTTTTTTTTCTTTCTGGAAATCCTTTTTTTTATTTTGCCTAAAATGTTTATCTATCGATTAATCTTTTTAACAATGAAAACTTATGCAATGCGTGGGTTTCTAACTGACCTTTGTCTAGGTGAATTGTTGGTGCTGGATTGTTGCCTCCTTCTCTCCCCAAATTTCTCACAAACAGTTAGTTAATTGAGGAGGCAGGCCGGCAGCTGTTAAATTGACAAATGAGAGATGAAAATCTTTAAATTAACATGAAGATGCCAGTTACAGAATGAATGGAATGGAATGGAATGGGAAGTAACAGCAACAAAAATAAAAATAATAAAAAATTTAACCAAGCAATGAAAATAAATGTGGAAAGCCTATTTTATATGTTTTTAGTTGTTAATATAATTTACAAGAATTCTAGACATATAATATTTATTATATACTAAAAAAATTAATAGAATCGAAAGAAAATTTAATTGGTGATTGATTTGATCATTGAGTCTTTGAAGGATAACTATTTTGGAGAACGTACCGATAGGCAATTGAGTGTTATTATATTAATCAGTAAGTAGTTTCTGAAAATAAATTGCATTGATTAAAATCTTTTATATCGTTAATAAATAAATAAATTGAAATTGTAATTGAGAATATATTTTTGCTCTTGTTGATCTTGTAACAATATGCCACACCTTTATGTTATATACTTTCATTTAACTTTAAATCAATTTACAGCCCAACTAAAAATTATATATATCTTCTGTGTGTGTGTGAGCTTTCAATGTTCATTTATATATAGTTTGACCATTATAAAACCCAACTGACACTTTTCCTTTTTGTTTCTTTTTTTTTGTGTCTTTTTCTTTTCTTTCCAGGTGTTGTACCATGAAATTGTATCACATGCACGAGTGGTAAGCTCTTGCATACGTGCCGCCTCCGAAAGGGAGCAACAGCAGCAGCAGCAACAACAACAACAATTGTTAAACCAACAACAACAACAGCAACCCGCCTCATTGACCAGCAATTGCTCTAGTGATTCCACAAACAGTGAATCGGTGACCAAATCGAATAGCCTTAGCAGTGGTTTTGCCTCTTCCGATGCCAATTTATTAAATGCAACAAAATCTGGTGGAGCAATCACTGCAACAACAACAACAACAACAGCAACACCTTCCGTTCATCATTCAAAGAAAGGCGAAGGAAATTTGGAAAGATTGAGAGATCGTTATCATCTATTGTATTTGAAAGCCTTTGAATTGCAACTCTGTTTGGATAATCTACTAAGAAAACGCAGTTCAACAGGGGTAAGTTGAAATGAATCTATAATGTAATATATATGTACATACATATATATACAGATATATTATATATCGTTACCGAATTGTTTCGGGTTATATTAAAATATTTCCACTTATTTGAATTGTTCTTTGATTTGAGTTTTTCTGTCATGGAAAAAGAATAAGGTAAAAGAGCGGCTATCTTATTAGATGGAAAATATATAATATCTAATAGAGAAATAAAAGATTGATTTGCTATATTTCAATGAATATCAAGTTATACATTATTTAAGTAATTTCAGTGCACTAAATATTTTCTGATATCTGATATCTATTGCCTGATAAAAACAAATCCTATTGATAAAAAATGCAAAAGCTATCAATAGTAAAATGTAGACTAGGTGACAAAAGAAAATTAGTTTTATCTATCGTATATAATTATTTCAAAGAAAAAATACTATCTGAAACAATTAACAATTATTAATCAACAATAATCTAACATTTCTCATTAAACGATTATCCGTATCAACTAAATCGAAAATTTGTACACTTGTCCTTAGAAAGAAAAAATGAAGATTGGTAAATAGAAAATTTATAAAATATATGAATTAAAATAAGTGATTGTTAACTTGAAATGGTCAACATCCTAATTTAATAAATGGTATGGAATGTGGAAAACAAATGTACAGAAAAATAAAAGAAAATCTTTAAAAAAGAAATGTGCTGCACATACCATAGAAATTCTTGGAAAATAGAAATGGCACCGTGTACCGCATCGCATCGCGTCGTCGGTGTCGGCGCTTTCGTTTGCTTTACATTTTAGTAAATTTACAGTCAGTCAGTCACTCAGTCAGTCAGTTATTCGCCAAGTTTCGCCAAGTCTTTGCCAATTGTGGGCATTTCTAATTAAGTTTGTTAAAGCAACTTCACTTGATTTAATTAATTCATTTAGTGAAAATGCTGGCAATGCGCGGCGACAACAACAACAACAAAAGTGAAAGAGTGAAAATAATGAGGAAATAATACCGAGAGCAAACAATATAAATAAAGTTAGTCTTTGATATATTTAGTTCCTAGTTGATGGGAATTAGTTCTCCAAAAAAAAAAAAAAAAAATAGTAAAAGAAAAATTCTACTTACTTATGTATTTCTATATTTTTTGTTTTTTTGTTTTCGTATTTGATACTTTCACTTTAATATTTATTTGGCCTTCAGCATAAGACAAAGATGTGGAGGTCCTTGGCCCTTTCCATTACAAGAAATAAGAATAAACAAATAAGAAATAACAAGGCATGCCATTGAGAAGAGGCAATTGTATACATATAATGGTTATAATAATAATAATAATAATAATGAACCCATAATCTATGTAATTCAAGTGCATTTGTTTATCTTTCTCTTAATGTTGCTGGCAACATGTTGCCAACGTGACCGACTATCGAAACAAAAGACAAAGGCCAACTCAAGCAACAAAAAATTAAAGTCTCGTCTTGTCTTGTCTCTCGTCTCTCAGGCACGTCGTAAATTTGATTTGGTTTATTTTCATTTGGTTGTGCTCAATTTTTGTTGTCTTGGTTAGTGTTTTTTTTTCTCCTGCTTTTTTTTTTTTGCTTTTTTTTCTCTTTTATTATTTTTTCGGTCACTTTCATTGAGGTGAACCAACAACCGCAACATCGAGGAGTTTTTTTTTTTTTTTCACAGTTGTTAAAGTTTGTGGGTGACTTTTGTGAACTCTCATTGGAATGGCAGTAACAGCAGCAGCCACTGCAGCAGCCGCAGCAGCAGCAGATGAGGGCGCATAAATTTCACTTTTACTTTTCGACCCGACCTCCGTATACAATTTGATTTTATTTCTATATAGTTTTTCTGGCAGCTACTTTAATGTTCACTCCGATTTATAACTTTATAAAATCCAATTTTTTTTTTGTTTTTTAAATTATGACTAAGCCAGATTTTATTATTGGTCGGTCGGTCGGTCGGTCGGTTGGTTGTTTTTAATGATGAAAAATGTCGATCAAAGAGGATGTCTTGGCATTTTACATCTAATATTATATTGCCGCTTTTGATGTTGCTGTTGCTTATCTTTATGACACAAAATTAGTCAGATCTTGTGGCTCAAATATAGAGCACAAAACGTTTAATGGCCATGGGGCGCATGGTTAAAAAAAAAAAAAAAAACTGGCCCGGAAAGTGTTGAAAATTGCCATAGTTTGTGTTCCACATGGATACGGATTTGTTACGGACAACTCCTACCTTCCTCCTATCTACCTGCCGATCCCCTCTTCAAAGCCTTCTTATATTCATGGCAGCATGCCGCTTGCTAGAGGCAAGCAAATGCAAATTGTTGCATCAGAGAGCCAATGGAAAATGAAATTGTTTCTTCACTTTGGCTAACAACCAGAGTCATAGCAATGAGAGAGATACAGAGAGGTACACGGTGGGTTTAAAAGGAGTTGAGAGGGGTTAAGAGGTTGAGAGCAGGAGCGGTAAAGTTTGGTGGGATACCCGCCGCCAGCTGGTGCTGGTGCCGCTTCAAATGAAGCGGTTTAAAACTTTGACTTGCCTCTCCAATGTGAACTGTTCCATAGCCTTAGGACAAACTGACAGTCAGCCAGCCGGTAGAAGGCAGGCAAAATGGATATAATATATGTCTGTATGTATGTACATATATAGTGTGGGTCAGATATAGCTTAGTTTGTTGTAGGTTTCTGGTGCGTATGTTGAAAGAGAAAGAAAACCAGAGAAAGAAAGAGAGAGAGAGAGATATATATATGCGAACGTTTACAACCGGCACGAGTCTTCCTTCTTTTACTGCAGTTCCTGTTGATGATGATGCTGTTGCTACTCTTTGCAAATTATAGACAATTAAATTGTTGCCTGTTTAAACAAAACGTTTTCCAATTATAAACCAATGGGCAGTAACAGTAAGAGAGATGGTAAGATGAAGTGGAGGAAGAATTATTTCAACCAGGAAACGATTAGAGTGAAAAGAGGATGAAACAACAAACTGAGAAAAAACTGGGTCAATGTGTTTATAAGGCCACACTTTCACTAGGCTTTAAATGCAAAATCAAAGTTTCTTTCTCTGTGTGTGTGCATGTCAATGAGGGAGGAGGTGGAGGGATGATGGATGTATAGAAAATTAAGCCATCAAAAGGATTTCATTCTCTTTTAGAAAAAAGTGAGAGTAAACACTTTAAAGAACAATAAGTTCTTGAGATATGATGGATAAAATTCTTCAAATCAACATTTAATTTAATCAGATTATATTGTATAGAAATTTAATCAATATTTTGAATTATTAATTTCAAAAATAGAAACAATTTGCTATGGAAAACTCTTATAAATTTTAAGATTCTAAATTCTCTAAATACAAAATAAAAAATATATCGATCAGAAGCCCATAGTAGATATTTCTAAAAACTAGTAAATAAATTAAATATATTTATATACATACATATGTATATATCATACATATATATATTTAAATGTATAATGTAATTTTTTTCATTACCTAGATCGAATATATCTATTAATATATAAGTACATATGCATATATAATTCTCTAAAGCATTATCTCTTCATGCTAAATTCCAAAATTGCCAATATTGGCAATATTGCATGTAATTATGTAAATGAAACTTTAACAGGATGTGAGGGGAAGATTGCATTATTGTGCGGCAGCTTGCCTGCCACGATTTGTGGCAATAGTAACACCACACCAATCGGGCTTAAATAGATCATCTCACTTGGCCATAATGAAGCATAAAATAACCACATGAAAGAAACTCTGGCATTATCTCGGATAATTGAAAAAAAAAAAAAAAAAAAAAAAAACACACACACACATACAAAAACAAGCCAAATGGAAAACCCCAAGGAATTTTTATGCTACCCTCTCTCTCTCTTTCTGTGTCTCTCTCTCTCTTTCTCTCTCTGCCTGGCTGCTGCTGTGTCATTAACTTGGACTAAAAGTAGATCAACTAACGGTATTGCTTTTAGCCACGGCTGCTTCAAGCCAAGTGTTTGGCCACATTATAAAACAATTTCTCACTCTAAATACAAAAAAAATGAGAGAAAAAAAAAAACTCAATCCGCCCAATTTGCCTGCTAACCACAACAAAACACTGAAGGCTAACCTGAAGTTTCCAATTACATGAACCATTTTTGTACATTTTTATTTTTTGTTTTTGGCTTGCGGCTAATTACTTGGCCACTGTCCAAAACTCTTGCAACTCTCCAATTGCAGCTTGCAACCAACTCCCAGTTGCCTCATCGAAAGTGAGACTGTGTTTAGGAGGAGGCGGTAATTATTTTTAAAACTGGACCAAAAAAAAAAAAAAAAGCTAAAGGAAAACAACAACAACAAAAATAACAGAAAAAAAAGACGGAGAGAAAAAAAGAAACACACATTTTTTTTATGTTTTTTTTTTTTTGCTTCTTTATGGGAAAAAAGTGAAACCTATCCTCTATGTATGACTTGTGAACCATTGTTTGGCTTCCATGGAATGTGGTGGCATTTAGTGTGTGTATGAGTGTGTGTGTTTGTCTTTGTGTGTGGCATGAAGCATGAGGCATTTGGGCTTCCGTGTTGTGCCGCCAATTTCAGCTGCTGTGGCTGATGTTAGCTGTTGCTGGTGGGTGGCACGCCCCTTTTTTCTATCGTTGTTTGCAAAAAAAAAAAAAGAAAAAAAAAATGAAAAAAAAAAAATTTACATAATTATTGTGATTTAATTTTTCTCCCTCTCTCTCTCTCTCTCTCTATATATATACATACACACACACATATGTATATATATTTACTGCTTGTGTGCATTTTCCGGGATTTATCATTTTAGTAAAATGTTTAAAGAGTTTTCAGTTCCGATTCCGACTTTTCCTGTCAGCAATTATAATGCCATTTTGGCATTCATTTGATTCATTCATACAAAATCGAGTCTCATTCAATTCATTCAAATGGTTGGATACAAATTTGCATAGTTTTGGGTGTGGACATTTAAGTTTTTTATTTTTTTGGTTTTGGTCGTTAGACCAGTTTCGATTGATTTATACCGACTTTTGATTGATGCCTTGTTGAGAGCCAATTAAATTTATAAATTTTCGGAAATTTCAAGTTATATCTTTAAATACCCTATAATTATAGATTATTAAAGGTATATAAATATACATATATGTATGTATATATATTTGTGTTCTTTTAATCAAAATAAAAAAAAATAAGAATACAAAATTATACAAATAAATGATATAAATGAATAATAAAAATAAATCTTAATAATAAATGATTAAAATTAATAATGCAAATAAATATTAAAAATAATGAAAAAATTAATAAAAATAAAAAATGGAAATAATTAATAAAAAATTATAATTGCTTAAATAGTAAAAACAACAAATGAAAATAATTAATAAAAATAAATAATGAAAATAAATAATTAAAAAAACAAATAAAAATATATGTTAATAAAAAAAATGATAAAAATAAATAATAGAAATAAAGTAAAATAATAAAAAAAAATGACAAAAAAAAAATGGAAACTGAAATTACTTAAAATTCAAAGTAAAGGAAAGAGTATATAAAAGTCTTTGATAAAGTCGGTTTCTATAAATAATAATTAATTGTGTATTTTTGTCCATGTCTATGTATTTTTTCTGATTAGTTTAAAGACTAGTATATCACAATTCTTAAATACTACCTCTCAAACCCCCCGCCCCCCCTACCCATACGTCATCATAGCAAAATTGAGGGCATTCTTCTTGGTCAACATCTGATGATTTACGAGACAATGGGGTGGAGTTGTTGTTACATTTTTATTTTATTGTTGCTGTTGTCGGGTGCTACAAAAAAAAAAGACGAAGAAAACGCGGAAAAAAATATAAAGAAAAAGCAAAATAACAACAATGGAAAATCAAATTGACAGCAGCTGGTAAACAAGAAGCGGCAGCCTATCAAACGAACAAACGATCGATCGATCGATCGATCAGGAAAAAGTAAACAACAACAAGAGCAGCCGGGAGCAACATGCTGCTGCAACATCCATGAGACATCTTTAACTCAAAGCAAATTTCATTTCTTTATATTAAAAGAGGCTGCTGCGGATTCCCCACTGCTTAACCCCACCTCCTCTCCTTCCATCATACAAACATAGTCTTGTTTGTGTGACTAACAGTCTCTTGTCTCTCTGTCTGTCTGTCATATTGACATTTGCCAAATGTCAAATAACCATTATTTGCCATTTTTTTATTTGCATTTTATTTCTTATGCTATAAATCAAAGCAACACCTAAGAAATAAAAAAAATAAACCAGACAAAAAACAACCTGCAAATTATGAGCAATTGGCTGTCTGTCTGCGTGTGGACTACAGAATCGGGCATTAAAATCTCTTTTTGAGTGGGCTGATAATTCAAACACCCACACAATCAACACAAGCAAGCCGCAAAATGTTGCATCAACATTAGGGTCATGATTTAAGAACAAACAGGAATTCATTTGCCACAATAGTCAGACACGAGAGTAAAGTGAAAATATGCAAAATGTTGCCGACAGCTGTTGTCGATGTTGTTGGTTGCCAGTTTAGAGTTAGAAGAGGGGGCGGATATGGGGAAGCAATGCAGTGACAACTTTAAACAGTGGGTGGATGCGACAAGGGGGCAGGCAGATTTGTGGGGCGGCGGGGGTTGAGTAAAAACAAAGAGAAGGCTTTGCTAAATTTAGCATCTAATGCGATTTGTAATAGTTGCGCTAAATTGTGGACTTTTGTTTTTGCTATTGTTGCTGTTACTGTTGCTGTTGTTGCTGTACCAGGAAATGTTTTCCACCAACAACAAAAACAACAACAACAACAACAATGAAAGTAATAATATTGTCGCTGCAGCGGGTGATGTTGATTCCAAATACTGTGGGTTGCCAACAGTCGAGAGTGTGGTATGATGGCAAAGCAAGAGAAGGTAATGGTGGTGTCGGCCAGTGGTGGGCAATGCATTTGTGCATGTTGCTGGTCGTTTTCCATATGACTTGAAAAAATTTCATGTTGCTCATGTCGCCTGTCCAAAAAATGTTGCTGTTACTGTTACTGTTGCTATTGCAATTGCTGCTGCGGGTTTTCAACGCGTTATTGTTGTTGCTGTCGCAATTTTTGTCGCACCAATGCATTCAATAGTTGTTGGTTTGCAGTGTTTTTTTGTTTTTGCTACCCTAACAAAAAAATGGGTATTTTATTTGAAATAGTTTAATATATACATAGATGCAAAATAAATACAGTAAAAAAAAAAAAACAATTTAATGCGACTATTTCGATAAATTTCATTTTTTTAGAATGATTAAGGCTAAATGACACCCTGTATATACATATATCTGAACCCTTTCTCTCTAACTCTGATTGTATTCAACAATAATGTCCTTTAAATGTTCGGTAAATGTCTTTCTCTAAGACATACTTTTTGTTCTCTAAGATGACCTTTCTAAAATTTTGTTGCCGATCTTTGGGGGACTTGTGGAACATTAGTGATAGCTGAGAACTTTCACTAAAAGGTAAAAAAATGTAAATGCTTGTTTTTAGTTTTGCAATTTCCAAAAAAAAAACATTTCAACTATATCTTCACGAGTTGAAATCCCTTTCAATGGATAACAAACAAATTAAGTCATTTAACTTGGCTAAAATAATGCAATGTTGAGGCTTTACCTTGAATATATACTAACTCAAAAAAAATCCATCGGACATTCCATTTTTCTAATTCAAATAATTCTTAAATTCATGTATAAAATCAGGTTAAATCGGTTGACATTTATTTATTTCTATTGTTTACATTTCCCACATAAAATGACATAATATTTATTATTCTTAATCATTATTTTTTTATACTTTTTGTTCTCTCTTTAGTAGAAATTTTCAATTTCCAGTCACGTTTTTTATACATGTATATTTTTTTTATTATAATATTATGATTGCATGATAATTGCTATGACACAAACAGATGGTAATGAAGGGTGTTCCCCCACCCCCTCTCCGACCTCTATGTATATCGATGACGTGAAAGCGTTTAATGATAATTAATCGCTCGACAACGGCGATGTGTGAGAAATTTATAAATAATTTCAACAAAAATATAGAAATAACAAACAAGACAAGGGAACGGACTCAACAAACGAACAAACGAATGAAACTAACAATTACAGAAGCCTTTTGAGAGCAAACAATAAGGCAATAAACAAAACGCAAGTGTTTAACACAAATTTTCCCACAAAACAAATAAAAGGGAAAAAAATGAAAAGATGAAAAACAAAAAAGAAAAAAAAAACCAAACTTTGTTTCGTTACTTTGGTTAAAAGAAATTGTGACAAAGCGTAGAATTGCGTGTTGTGAGAGATTTGTATCAAGTTTTTAAGATCTTGGAAAAACTTTAACTTCCCTCCTCCTCCCATCTCTTTCGAAAACCTTTTTTTTTCCATATGACGCGAGGGGGGGATAAATGAGGTGCTAAGTGAGACAACACGAACAACAACAACAACAACAACAACAACTTTGTTCCTTTAAAGACTTCACTGGAAGTTGCTTGAGATAAACTTGAACAGATATTTCTAGCTAAAAACCCTACACGGATAGACTAACTGAATGACTGAGAGATCTTTTGGCGGCAGGCGTTACCTTTTGCATTTTGTGGATTCAATTTCTAGGGCGTTGTTTTTTTTTTTTTTTTTTTTTGTTTTTTCTGGGCGAACATATTTAGCATAATAAGCCCATAAATTGAATAGAGAACCCAAATAAAACCGAAACGCAAACGAGAAGATAGACAACTGTGGGTCGACAACGACTGATTGTGAGTTGGCAGTTGACAGAATAAAAGATTAAAGCCGCTAGCAGCATTTGGTTGGTATAAACATGGCTTAATCTCAAAAGGGTTTCATCTTAAGTTGTACCGTTTATCACAACGGCTTTTCCGGTTAATTTGTACAGAATATTTTTTTTTAGTTTTTCAAATTATATTACAAAATGCGGGCGTGTGTGTGTATATTATGTTAATTTAATAGAAAGTTTTAACTATAGTTCAGATAGATAACAAGATTAAACAGATTAAATTAATTCTTAATTTGTCCAAAGCAAAAATAAAATGATATTATAATATGGGAAATCTATTATTTGATTTTAATCAAGTTTTGAGTCTTGCAGGTGGTTTATAATTTTACAAAACCACCTTGAAGAAAGATATACTGGAAATTATATATATACATCTATATAGAAATATTAAAAATTTATTGCCACAAATAAAGATTTTTATAATAGTTTTCAATTGAACCTTGGATACTTCTTACACTGTACAATAATTCTCTTGCCAATTCTTAGATCTTTACAAGATTGAAAAAAGATATACACTAAAATAAAAATGAGAAAGTTATATCTTTGAAACTATAAAATTATTAGATTTATCATTACTTCAAAAGACGATTCAAAAACTTTTAAAAGAACATCTTACTGATATTTTCAAAAAAGAAATCATATTTTTTCTTAAATTTTTATTAAACAAAATAGAGTTAAATCGGTTTTCTGTAAGAATATTATACAGAAAATATAGTTTTCCCTCTTGATAATTCTCTCTACAATCTATTCATAGAAAATCCTTCATTTTAATCGCTAAACTAAACTATGTTAAAAGAATAAAAAAGCTAAGCCATAAAACTTTATTAAATCCAAATCTTTTTCAAGCTAATTAGATCATTTTTGATTTCACTTGTTTTTACATTATTGAAGTATCGTTTTCCAATCAAAATCGAATGTGTTTAAACATTTTTTTTTGTTTATACATATGTACAATATATTAAACATTCCCCAAGTTGGCCCATTTTCCCAAAAGGTATTTGATTTTTGTTTCTTGTGTTTTTTTTTCTCCATCTTGTTTAATCGAAATGGCGTCGGCGGCGCCTCATAAATCATTTGGACAATTACCTCACTGGCAAGTTAAGATGTAAAAAATTCTAAAAAAGAATTCGACCTTCAAGATTGGCCTCGCATTTTCTATGGGAATTACGCAAAATCATTAATTAACATCATCTGCTACTTTGCCTGATGATGATGTGATGGTTGAATTTTAGTTTCTTTTCTTATATTTTTTTTTTTTACATTTGAAGACTTTTTGGGGTTAATTGTAAATTCCGAAATGTAAATTTAAAAATTGAAAACATTTTTTATTGAGTGCTAAAATGAAAATTTCTTGCCCCAAAAGAAAAAAAACACTGTAATATTTAATGGCCATCAAGCTATCCAAACTATATATTGGAAAGAGTAAGAAAGAGAGAGAGAGAGAGAGATGGTGGGTGGAAGTGTTGTTTATTTCAAGGTCAAATGGGGTTAAAGATAGCCAAATTGAAAAGTATAAACTACAAACATACATGATCCCAAAACGAGGTAGTGGGGGTGGGGAGAATGAGTGGGAGTGGGGGAAGCTCATGTTGTTTTTCTCGCCTTTTTGGATTATCTGTCATCTGTCTGGTTCAACTGTTTGTCTGCCACTTTGGCCTGTCCACCCGCTGCTCGTCGTCGTCGTCGTCGTGTGCAGACAAAAATTTAAAGCAATTATAAATAAATGTATATATATATATATATACATATATATATATATATATATATATACATATATATATATATATATATATATACATATATATATATATATATATATACATATATATATATATATATTTTCTTTCATTTTCTTTCGCTTGGCTTTTTTTTTTATTATTATTTTTTATGAAAGAGAAAAACGAAACGTTATGTTACGTGATATGAGAAGGAAAATGCAGGAAAAGTCAACAGAGTGACTGACCATGGCTAACTAAGAGCTAAGCAAAGCTAAGCCAATCTAAGCAAGTGGACTAAAATGCTATATAATTTTCCCATGACAGAGATCAAGATCAGAGTAGCAGCAAAATGTATATATGTATATAGTATATATATAATATATGACTGACCAATTAAATATTGAATTCCTTTATAACTCTTCCTTCTCTTTGCACAGAATGGCCTGGATGAAGACGACGACGACGACGACGAAGACGAAGATGATGATGATGATGACGATGATGATGATGAAGAAGATGAAGACACTGAAGATGATTCATATGGCTATGAGGGTGAAGATATTGCCGATGGAGCCACTGAAGATGATCTAATTGATCATAATTCTGAATTAGATTTGGATAACGATAATATTATAATCCATAAAAATATAAAAAAACAATTGCAACGTTGTCAAGTTGTTGCCACTGAAATTGTACAAAGTCATCATCAAACTGAGGATCATCTCCATCATCAGCCAATTGGAGGCGATTGTATTAAAACCCAAAAGGTAAAAAAAAAAAATTTTTTTAAAAATATACATTTGCATATAACTAAAGTAACTTGTGAATGCGCGCGCCTTATGACTAAATTTGGTTGTCAAGTTCTTTATTTTTTTTCTAAAAGTTTTCGTTTTGTTTCTTTATGTCTATTTATGCATGCGCCTTAGAAAAACAAAAAAAAAAAAACAAAAAAAGTAGTATTGTCAACTTTTGAAAACAAAAAACAACAACAACAATAAAAAGAATTCTCCGTTAACCCCGTCTAGAAACCATAAAAGGTACTAACAAATGATCTTTGGCCAAAACGAAAGAATCGTCAAAGAACGAAAAAAAAAAAAAAACAAAAGAGAACCTTGTCCTTTTTATGAAGTTGGCAAAACTGCTTTAAGGCAGGAGCATGTGTGCAACATTTTCTAAATTTTTTTTTTTCTTTTATTTTATTTGTGTGTGTGTGTGTGTGTGTATGAGTTTGCCCCGCATTCGCTTAACTCCCTTTCCCCAACAATTTATCTCATAGCCCGGCGACGAAGCCGACGAAGAAGAAACAGAAGCAGACGAAGATATTGTTGATTTTGTAATAGCAAAACGTTGCTGCTGGCGTCCATTAAAATCATCATCAAATCAAACACCAACAGCAACATTAACCGATTTTGAAGCTGATTCCGAGAGCAGTGATCTAGAGCAAATACAAGAGCAATTAAGAAGAAATTATCATACACGTTATTATAATAATAGAGGGACATCTAATAGTAGTGCCAATGGTCATATAATTGACATCATAATGTCACAGGCCAATAGTTCGGCGGGTTCAACAAGCCATTTGCAACAGCAACACCAGCAACACCAGCAACAACATCAGCAACAACAACAGCATCATCACCATCATCATTCTATGTTACAAATGCGTAACAAAATGTTGCCACCATCACATCCAATAAATGCCAATTCAACAAAATCAAAAAGTATTGCTGTGGCGGTTATAACACCAAATTCCCATGGTAATACCAATAACAATAACAATGGCAACAACAACAATCCGAATGCCAATAATAATTATCACAATGAATTAAATAAATCTCCTTCCGTATTGAGAAAATCTCGCCATCATAATGATACTTCCAAATTTAATCGTTCCAATCGTAAATCGAAAAATTGTGCAATTTTTTATTTTAAACATTTGGATACGGATAATGAGACAGCAAGTGGAGCTGGAACAGATCACAATGGGGAAATGGATATACAAATGGATGATCATTCAAAATCGGCAGCGACCAGCGAAGTAAGTATATATGTGTATATATATATATGCATACCTAGCTGGTGACGGTGATGTGATCATATAAACATACATATCTATATACATACATACATGTCCGATATATATTCCCTTCTCCTTCACATTTATATACATATATACATATATATAGTATAGGTACATCTGCTTTCTCTCATCATCTGAAATTAAATTCATATCGGCGAACCGCAAACCCTTGACCCCCTTCTTCTATTTTTTTTTTTTGCATCAGCATGAGCGCTGTATTAATCAGCATATTACATATATATATTATAGTTTTTTTTTTTTTTGGCACGTAACTAACTTTTAATAACTAATTTCTTTTAGCATGTCTAACAAAAATGAATTAATTAACTTTAAAGTTGCCTGCTGATTTTTTTATTTTTTCTTTTAGTCTTTATTACAAGTTATCATCATTAATCATTGAAAAAAATAAATATATTTGAATATTATTTAGCCAGAAGGGATTTTTTTTTGTTTTATTATTATTATTAATATTATTACTATCATTATTAAGTATTTATGTATGTCAGGGAGGCCAAGTTCTTTTTATACCCCTGAGCTAAGTTCCGCTTTAGAAATAATTTCTTGGAAAACAAAAGGTGAAGGGTTAAATTTGAAGAGAAACTTAAGTTAAAAGTAAACAAAAAACAAAAAAAAAAAAAACTAAAGTAAGACATTGTTTAATAAGAGACAGAAAGAGATGGAGAAGATACTCAAAGACTTTTCTACATTTAAATTCAACCTATAAGGTCGACATTAATATAAATAGCAAACAATGAAAAAAGTAAATATATGAAGAAGATAAAGATGAAGAAGCGGCAAGCCACAGGCAGGAGGTAACACCATTTGTTGCAGAAAGGCGTCGTCACTGCTAGCAACAACAACAACAACAACAACGACAGCAACAAATTGACGATCCATGCTCTCAGTGGGTCTCTCTCTCTAAAAAAAAAAAAAAGAAAAACCCGCTGTCGGCATTTGAAGACAGAGCTTTAAAGATATTTTTTTTTGTTGCTGTTGTTTTGTAGTTGTTGTTGCTGTTGGTGTTGTTATTTTGCCACTTCATGCTGAAGTTGAAGTTACAACTCCAACAACTACAAGATACAATTTGCCATTTTGCGCAAGTAATGCTAATTAAACTTCATTTTCTTTCAACCTCATCTTCATACACACATATATATATATATATACATATATATACATAAGTATGTATGTATGTATGTATATATATTTGTTTCTTTGTTTTGTGAGTTGACTCAATGACTAAATTCAATATATATTTTTTTTCTTCTTCCCCCCTCCCCTTTTATTTATCTACCAATGTAACAACACATCTAGATACTTAAGTCGGCTGATGCCTCAACAGATGACGACGATGAGGGTTGGCTTTATACAGCAACAGCAGCAGGAACAACAGCAGTAACAACTGCAGCAACATCACCAACAGGAACAACAATTGTAGATGGTCTTCAATCGGCGGCCATTTCATCAACAACAACAAATTCTTCTGGTATAAAAACTTCAATCAGTGACGATTCTGATAAGGAAAATAAGGAGGCAACTTTGGTTACTACAACCACCACAAACAGTAATAGCAACAGCAACACAATTATCAATACAGTTGCAACATTGAATACTAGCAGCAGTAACTACGATAGCAGCAGTGCCTGTTCATCATCAAATTCAAACGGTGTACATACTGAAACATCGGCAACATCGAGAGTAACACAAATGCAAAGAAACGTTGCTATTATTGTTGATGTTGCTAGAGACATGAACATGGACAATATGCAGATGCAATGCAAAATCAATGGCAATGCCAGCAGTAACTCTGGCAATTCTAGCAGCAGTGAAGCAAGACACATCATTAGCAACAATTGCTACAAACAACAGCAGCAACAACAACAGCAGCAGCAATTGCCAGGCGACAACAACAATCAGTCGGATTCAAGCAACAATAACAATAAAAGCAACAACAACAACAACAACAACAACAGCAACAGCAACAACTGCAATCATCCAAAAATGGGCGTAGATTTGGAGAACATTGATGAGGCAACTGTTGATATGGCAAATGGAAATGCACAGCAACAACATCAGGTGAGCAATTTGCTATAAAGAAGGAGAAAAAAAGTTCAAGTAAATAGTTAAAAAGGTTAACAACAAAAGCAATACAGAACTAGCAAAAGAAAGAGAGAGAGAGAAAAACAGACAAGAAAATGTCAATAATTAAAATAATCTTAGATTAAAAGTTTCTTTCAGTTTATTATAAATAATTAGTATAAATAAATAGAGAATCAATCTTGGTCATTAGTTAACTAAAAAGTCTTGCCATTTATAGAGACCAACTATCTGGGCAAACAAATCGCCCAGTTTACAGTCAATTCTCAAATAAACAAACGACAGTAACAACAACAACAACATTTGGCAAGTATTGCACAAGTTCCCACAGTCAAGTCTCAAGTCTCAAGTCAAATGCAACTGGCAAGTCTCGACCATGTCCATGTCTCTCTCACTCACTCTCAATGTCTCGTCTCTCAGTCTCTGTGACTTGTGTCAATAAAGTTTTGTATTTTGTCTGTTTGTTTGTTTGTTGGCTTGTTGGCTTATTTGCTTGCTTGGTTGCTGTTCAATAAATGGCTACCGCCTTCCACCAAACAAAATGAAAAAACAACAATAACAGCAACTAAAATATAAACCCAAAACCCTCTCTCTCTCTCTCTCTCTGTCTATCTCACTCAATGATTAAGCAAATGGTCATAATGAAAGCAAATCATGCACCTCCAGACTCGGTACCAAAACAATTTCAGTTGACTTTGCCATTCAAAATGGGAACGAGAGACACTCTATACATATATATATATATATATATATATATACATACATATGTACATAAATATATTATATATGTACATATGTATATGTATTTAGTTTTATGGAAAGTAAACAAAATTACTTAAAAACGTGTGATTTATTTCTTCATTGCAACAACAATTGAAAGGGACAGTTAAACAATGAGAAAGACAACTAAACAGAGGCAAAAACTTTTGTATAGTTTTTTTTATTTTTTTAAAGGGGGGAAGGAAATTTTTGGCATCTGTCAATCTTTATAGTTTTTTTTTTTTATTTTGTTTCTTTTTCCTTTTTCCTTTAAATAGAGTCATGCCACACGAAATAGTAAATTTTTAGTTGCCAGGAAGTCAACTAACCGACAGCTGATTGATTAGCCTTCGCTTTCGTTTAATATTCCATTATTAATTAATTTTTTCCCCTTTTCTTTTGTTTTTTTTTTTTTTTTTTTTCTTTTTTTGGCGTTTTACACAGACCACAAATTTTTATAGCCGTGCTGATATATGCAACATAAGTGTTTGGCCCGGTGAGGCAGCACCAATCAACAGCAATGCCAATGGAAGTGGCAGCAATAGTGGCGGCAATCGTTTGCCACCAAGATCACCAGCAAAATCAACTAAATCTCAGGCAAGCAGCAGCAATGCCACCATGTCGGCCTGTATTTCACCGGCAAAGGTAAGTAGGAAATGCTAGATAGACATATATATAGATCATATGTACATACAAATATTTTCTTGGATAAATTCTTCATATTTTTCTAAAATGCTTCTTTTTTTTTTTTGCTTTCACTATATATGCACATATATATATATATATATATGTATGTATTTCTATTTGTATAGTCTCACGCTATCATTTCATAAATGATAAATGAGTACACTGAGCAAAATGCATTTTAGTTACCCTTTCATCGTGCTGCACTACTTAATCATTTTATATGACACTTAAGGTGCGTGTCCAGTCAGTCAGGTAAAGTTAGACTCATTGTAAGAGAGTTAGAGTCACTCAGGCTCAGATTCAGACTCTGTGGCGGCTTTGACTCCTTTGTGTGGTTTCGATTTCGCTTGAAATTCATTCAAGCGATCGCAAAATGTTGCTAATGTTGTTGTTGTTGTTGTTGCTGCTGCTGCTGCCTGGTGGTGGGTCCACTTTGATAGGCTCTCAAATTTCTCTTATCGCTTTACAGTTTCTTTTTCATTTTTGGTTCGTTTTGCATGTTCATTTGGCAGTAAAACAAGCAAGTTAACATGATGTTATTAGTGCTAATGGCATAAATAGATATACATACATAGTTTCGAATATCTTTTAAAAAGGATTCATTTACTCTGTTTTTCGATTATAAAAATACATTGGCAACAGTTTCTATAGAAAACTTTAAAGATTATAAATAATTGAAGTCAAATAAGCATTTCAATCATTTTGAAAATGTATCTCATAGAAATGTATCATTTATAAGAAAATTGCCGTAAATTTTCAATTTGATTTTTTCGTGCAATATTTTATTTGCATAGCGTCACTGGGAATAAACGAAAACAAGCGTTCTTAAGCGGAAGTTTAATCTATAACAGTTTAAATATCATTCAATTTACCTTAACATAATTAATTATTTTTATACAGAATAAATTTAAAAGCTTTCGCTTAAAAATATAAAAAAAAAACGTTTAAAAATAATAGAAGTAGAAAAACTGTCAGCAAAATTAGATAAATCGAAACAATATTTGGATTTAAATTTACATTTAAAAAAACATCAAAGATTTATTCAAATAAAGGAGAAACGAAAACTATAAAATGACAATTATGTATATCATAAAATTTAAATTGTAAAATATTGTCGAGTTAAAGAACAATTTGATTCTAATACCTTTTAAAGGATTCGGTTACTGAGATAAAAAACATATCAAATATCATAGCTATAAAAAAGCTAATTAGATAAACCACAACAATATTTGAAATTGTAATCTCAAAGGGTTATTCAAGTAAAAGAAGATATTTAAATAAACCGAAACTTGAAATGGTTTACAAGGATGAGAGTATCATTTATTAAATCGAAACAATAATTTGGATTTTTGAACACTTTAGATTCGAAATGCATTGAAATAGGTTCACAGACTGTATGAAGCTATATAAAGATTAAGAACTTTTCTAGTAAAACAATGCAATTAAACCATAACATTATTTCGTTAAGGTTGAAACTTTAAAAATGGCATTGAGAATGTCGTGAGGTTAAGGCAAAAAATAAAAAAAGAAATGCGTCCGTCCTATAGATTGAGTTTCATTGACTTCAATCGATGATTACCTTGTGTCATTCATTTGGATTTACGGAAGGTGGTGTCAGGGTGTGGTGGTTGTTGCAAGGGGCTTTGATTGGGCTCATATCAATGTTGGTATCTGTGGCAGTGTCAACGTATTTGCTGCCAGCCTTGATGTCTCTGGACGACACTCTCACTTTTTGGTCATGTTGTTGCACACGCAACACAAAAATTTTCACTAACTGTGGCCATGCCGAGGGCCAATCTCAGACCTGCTACGCATGTTTGT
This sequence comes from Drosophila emarginata, assembly GCA_037075365.1. Taxonomy (NCBI): domain Eukaryota; kingdom Metazoa; phylum Arthropoda; class Insecta; order Diptera; family Drosophilidae; genus Drosophila; species Drosophila emarginata. The sequence continues at coordinate 8,816,995 of JBAMCD010000296.1, forward strand.
GCGACACACACAAAAAAAAAACACACCGTATATACACAGACGCACACACACACACACACTCTTGTTGATTTATTGAGAGTGAAATTTGTGCAAGTTTGATTAATTTTTGGCAAATTTAGTTTGTCTCTTTTTTAGTTTGTTTTTTCTTACTATTTTTTTTTTGTATACCAGTCATTTATCAAGTCAGGTTGATGACGCTTCATCTGATATATTTCACTTACCTACGAATGTATATACTTATATATATGTATATATATAATGGGCAATTTTTGGTCGTTTTGTTTATTATCTTATCATGTGATTCAGTTGTAGCAAATTAATAATATTCTTTTTTTGAAGAAATTTAAACAAAATCACAAAGATAGAGAGAAGTAATAGAATTTCGTATGATTATGAAGAAGTAATTTCAGTTGCTCCAAAAAAAAAAATATACATATGTATATACATACATAATATAAATAAAAAAAAAATATATACATATATACATACATAATATAAATAAAAAAAAAAGTTAGAAAAAAAAGAGTCGAGAAAAGAAAAAGAGATTTCAAATCGATTTTTGCGGTTTTATCTTATCTAGTTTGTCGCTAGTTAGAGTCATCTCTCTTCCCCTCCCCTTCTCACTCACTCTCTTTCTTTATATTTCGGTCTCTCTTTCTCTCTCTCTCTCTCTCTTACAAGCCATTATCAAACTTGGTTTATTTTAATTTGTTTCAACTGACTCTGTGGAGTGGGACATAAGGGAGCGGAGTGGGGTTTGGCTCGCTAGAAGGGGGGGGGGGCTAGTGCAGTCAGAGCTCTGGTGGCCGCCACCTTTCAGTTTGATTTGCAACGTTGCCGTCATCAGACGCGCACAGAGCGCGAATTGGCCGCTAAAAAACAAAAAAAAAAAATTAAATAAAATAAAACAAAACAAAAAAAAAAAAGTAGTAAAACGCAAACAATAGAAAGCCAAAGCAGCAACAACAACAAAAAACAATAAGTATATAGACGTGAAAATTGCAACAACAACAATAAAAAAAAGAGCAAACAAGAAAATAAATATATAAAAAAACTAAAAAAAAAAACAGAAACTAAAAACTACAAAATAAAAGGAATAAACAGGGCAACCCAGTGAATGTCAAACTATTTGCCATTTTGTGTGCCCTCAATTTCAATTTGGTTTTTTGTTTGTTGCGATAAGATTTGCCATTTTAACTTTTTGTGCGTGCCGCTATAAACCAAACAAACAAACAAACACAAAAAAAAAGCAGAAAAAAACAGTAGCAATTGTCAAGGCCCAGAGTGCCGGCCAACAGTGTAAGATGGTGACAGAGGGGGGTGAGAGGAGACTTTTAAGTTGCGAGTTTCCAGTTTTGTCTTCTTAATTGGCCATACCAAAAAAACAAAAAAAAAAAACTGAAGCTTAACTCATATAATTGCCTTTAATTATCGCAAACGCCCAATCTCAAAAGGCGAGGCAGTTGCTGCACATTTAGACGCTGTTGTTTTGTTAGACCAGTAGACGAAAAGGAAAAAGGTGGGGTGGGGTGGGGTTAGGCTAGGGGAATGGAGGGGATTTTGTTTTCAACAACTGTGAAACGGTCAAGTTTTCACCATTAGAAAATCGTTTCCGTTTTGTGTTAAACGCTTGCAACAAACAAACTTGCAACAAAAAAACAGCAACAACAACAACTAACCACATGATGACGATCGCTAACCATTATCATCATGCCTCTCAAACTGTAAATTGTAGAAACAGTAAATGCTGCATTCGGTCGTCAGTGGTTCGCGTGCCACAGGAAATGGTTAATTAAATTAAGCCTAAAGATTAACATTAAATTTAAAACGCAGACAAAAAAATAAAAAAAAAAGACAACACAGTTGGCTTAAAAAAAACAACCTTCGACTTGTTCAATTGTGCAATGAAAGAGCTGGAACAGAAAAATATATTTGTATATATGTATGTATGTACATAAAAAAGGTTAAAGTCACTGAATTTGTTTAAACAAAACAACATTATAATTATCAACGCTCCGTTGATTCTCTATTGACAAATTCTCAGTGTTTCTCTCTCAAATTTTGGTGGCACACAAGTCCAAGTCAAGACAATGTTGATTATGTCAAATTATCATTGAATTCTATATCCCCATATATGGGGAGGAGCCGTCAATTTTTTTTTTTTTTTTGTGATATCAGGGCAATAGAGTGTTTGCCTAACCCACCAGTTGTTTATTTTTTTCTGTATATGGTTTGCTCTAGTCATTCCACTGAGTGAGTACCCATAGCCAATGGGGTAATCTTTTTGCGTTTTGAAAAAGGGACGTGTCAAAGTTTTAAGAATCAAAAACAACTTTCGTATACAAAAGAATTACATTTTTATGCACTAAATAGAAGAGATCATAATAACCGAAATAACTGTACTCAAACCTTATCGGAAGTCTTATGTTTTTAAAAGGTTTTTTTCCTCGGAGAAGAATATCTATTTTCTGAGTCATAAATTAAGTAATCTTTGATTAGAGCATTTCATGATTGTTTTTGTCTTACAAGGATTTTTACGCTCTCTAAGTGATCTACTACTATTATAGTGATCTACTACTATTATAATGATCTACTACTATTATAGTGATCTACTACTATTATAGTGATCTACTACTATTATAGTGATCTACTACTATATTGAGGTGCTACTAATTTAGTGATATAATCTAACTGCGTAGTATTCTAGTGTAGTAACTGAAATGATCTACTACTATTTTTAGCAGTCGATTATTGTTTCAGTAATATATTACTATTTCAGTGTTTTACTGCAATTGCAACTCTCCTTTTCTGCACTTTTCTATTATTGTAATTATTTTTGAACTAAAGTTGTCTACTACTATTTCAGTACTGTATAACTAAAGTGCTCTATAATTATAGTAAATTGTTATTACAGTGTTTTACTACTATTTGAGTGATCTACTACTTTTTTAAATTATCACTTTGACCCAAGCACTTAATTCAAGGCAATCTTAGTAAGCATTATTTAGGAAAAAACAAAATATGTAGTAGATAATAAGTTTTCAACCAATCCCATAATGTCAAATTTTTTCCAGTTTACTGTTTCTATTGGACTAAAGCAGCTCGCGAATTGCTCATAATTTTATTTTAAAATTCACACAAATAAAAAAAAAACTGGCGAATTTATGACTGATTGTTCACACTTAATCTCCTAGCATACAGCATTATGTATTTGTTTTCCCCTGTCTTCATAAAAGTATCAAAAAACAGAGTCAGAGACACACACACACACACACACACACAGTAAGTTGTTATCTCAGAATTGAGAAAAGCGCACAGGAAAACAGGCAGTACCTAGCAGTGTTAATGGCAAGTTGTGTTGCAGTTGGAAGAAAAAAAATAAAAACGAAACAAAACACATTGGTTGAAGCCCTTCCCAAATTCTCTATGAACGAATTTTATTGTATCAGAAAATGTGAAAAAAATGCTAGTTCATACATATTGTTGTACTTATGTATATCAAACTCTAGATCCCATTTTCATTTTTTAACTTTAATAATAATAATGTCGTTCAACATGTTTCTTCGGTATGCCTTTCCGCACTCCTAGAGTGAAGTCATCTATGTTATACGCAAAAAAAAAAAAACAGCAAAACAACAACAATAAAAAAAAGAAAAGGGAACAAAATATGTTTGATTGACGGCTCAGAAGAAGAAAAAAAAAGAAGTGAGACAATACATAGGCAAATAATAATGGAATAAAACGAAAAAGAAAACCAAACAAAACTCAAGTGAAAGATAACAACGACGACGACAACAACTCTAAATGCAAGTGCAACAAGTGTGTGTGTGTGTGTGTGTGTGTGCGTGAGTGTCTGACTATGTTGGCTGGGTGTGGAGGGTTATGGGGGGATAGCTGTATTGCAAATTCAAGTAATGACGTTGTCAGAGACCAATGGAAATGGGTGACACAAACTGGCGATAAGATGAGACCCCTTTACTGCTACTGATAAGCAAATGCACTTCCTCTCAAAACTCGCTCACACTCTTTTCTCTCTCTCTCTCTCTCTGTCTCTCTCTATCCCTCTCTGGGGAGTGGAGAACTTTTTGACTTCACTGAATCATTGAGAAGTTACAGAAATGTATACTATACTTGCCATAATTTGCCACGCTCATTAATTCTCTCATTTAACAACTAACTAACTCTCTTTCACTTTATTTTCTCTCCTACTCTCTCCAAATAGACACAGGGCAAGGTCTCGCATGATTCAATCAAACAGCTTGTGCTCAAAGCGGAGCATTTGGTGCGAGACGCTCAAGAGGCAGCATTGATGAAGACACCAACCAAGCAGAAACATTCCATTGTCAAGATTTCTTCGACGGTCAAGAAACGTGAGGTCAATATGCCCGGACCCATTAAACAGCGTGTTGAGGTGAGTTAACTAAATAAAAAATTTAAATAAAGTAAAAAAAAAACGGAAAAGAAAAATAACTTAAAAAAAAGATTAAAAATTAAATAAAATAAAAAGAAAAATGAGGAATAAAGAAAAAAAGGAAAAAGATAAAATATTAACAAGAAAAAAAAATTAATAACAATAAAAAAAAAAACTACATCTTATTTCTGTCTTGTGCTTAATTTATATAATTTTTTTTTTTTTTTTTTAGGAATGGCTAGAGCATCAGCCATCAACTCCACAGCTATTGACGCGCAGTCATACACATGAATTATTGCCAGGCAGTAAGCCAGATGATTGTGAGGCCTCTGGTGAGGCTTCCGAAACCGATTCCATACCCCAAAATGTTGCTAGTGGTGCTGGTGTTGCATCACCGAGTGTTGCCATAATTTGTACTGGCGGTGGTGCAGGTTCAGATACCTCGGAAGGTTTCACTGACTCCATAGCCACTTGTATGCAAACCAGTACAAATTCATATGGCAATTCGACAGAAAGAATTGGTGGCTCTGCTGAACCAATTGGACAACCCACCACACCCTTGGGACTGGGCTATGGCAGCAGTAATCAAAGTTTAAATGTTAAAATCGTTAAACGTCCACAGACACGACGTAAATCGGAACGTCCCTGGTCCGTTTCATGTCTCTCACAATTGACCACCGATGCCGCACAATTGACCACAACAATTGTGGAAAATTCACCACCAGGTTTGGCCAGTCATTCAATAAGTGAGAGTGCCTTGGATTCACTATCGCCGGGACCACGGCCACGTGCAGCCTCCTCCTCGGGAACGGGCAGTAATGCAGCACGGAAGGCCGATAGCAAGGGTTCACTGAGACGGCGCAAAGCGCGCAAGAAGCGCATGTCAGCAGCCTCGGCGGGCAGAAAATCCGATTCAGGTTCTGAGGTGGCTCTTGGTGATCTAACACAGACTTTAATGAAGTCATGTGAATCGATGTCATCGCAACAATTGCAAGAATTTACCAATGCTCTATTGAGCATACAAAAAGGAACTGGCGGTAGCCCCAAATTGGATAAAAATTCCACTAACGAAGATGCTGAAAGTGAGTCTCAATTAATGTTGCCAAATTTTCGTGTTGGCTCATTTACAACAGCTGCCCTAATGGCAAGTGAATCAAGATTGGGAGCTTTGGCCGCACTCTCCAATTATATGAATGAAGATGAACAACAAGCTGGTAAGAATTCAATCATCTAAATAAATATCTATCTATATATCTATATGTCTCTCTATGTGTTTGTCTATCTAACTCTCTCACAAGCACTCAAGCCCATTATCAAACAGAAAGGTATTATAATAATAGCACACACCACCCTTACTTATTCCCCACACCCTTATTTAAATCTATTTAAATTCAAAATTTTTAATTAATATATATACATATATATATTTATCTGTTTTTTTTCCCTCCCCACAGAGTTGAGTACTGAGGATCATCATAGCAGCATTTCAGAAACCGCCTGGGATAATTATCAAGAGAAATATAATTCAGAAAATTATTCTGAAGGTTTTGATTCAGATGCCGCACGACGTTTATTAGAATTTGGCGATGACTATCGGTAAGGAGAAAGAGAGAGAGAGAGAAAGGAAGGGGAAGGGGTTAAGACCTTGATTGTCTTGCCAATAAAATAAACTATATTTAAATATAAATTCTCTTGCAGCAATTTCATCGACTCGCAATCAGATTGCTGCAGTTCTCTGTCGGCCGCCAATAATCTTGATTCGTTCTCGCCACCGCGCATGGACTCATTGCAGAAGCATGAACTGAAAGCTTTGCATATTAATCAGGATACCATTACCAGTAGTGTGGATCACGCCAGGCGACAACGTGCCCTGGAATTGCAATACGAGAGACGTCGCAAAACTTTGGAAGTGCGACGTAAATCGTGTCAAGGTAAATAATAAAAAATTTAGATTAGATTATATATATATATAAATACATATATATAAATCATCTCTCTCTCTCTCTCTGTCTCTGTCTCTGTTTATAGATATGGATGAAACTTTCAATGAACAAAAGGATCAACAATCACATGGTCATGGACAATCATCATTATCCGCATCGGCCACTGCATTGATGACACCAAAAAATAATGCTCAAATGCCACCACAACGAACTGAATCTTTAGGACGTAAATTGGAATTTGGTGGCGCAAGTGGTATGAGTCATTCGGCTCAATCCCTATTAAGACGTACATCAGAGAGTGATACATCAACTCGTCGTCGTCGTACAGTCACTGCAGATGAACGTCGTCGTTCGTCACGTAATTTAGAGAAATGCATTAAATTGATACCAGCCACCTCGTCATCGAGTGGCGATGATTCCGAGGATGGTGAGCAGGAGATGCGTTCATTATTACAACAGAGTCGGGATCGTTTAGAGGATACCAGAGCATTAAAGATACGTTGCCATTTGCTAAGGCCCGAAGATTATGTAAGTGAATGGATTTATCTGGATTCAAGGATTTTTATTTATTTTAATCTCTTTGTTTAGAATGAGATAATTAATACTTGCCGCGATAATATACGCTGCCTGGAGGCTGTATTACGTGGACCGCCTGGCACTGTGCTGTCCAACAATTGTGCCGGCCAGACAAAAGGTGAGTCCCAGCCCACATCATCAGCATCAGCCAGAACAACAACAAACACATCCTCCTGCAATGATCGCCAGCTCATTGTCCAAATGGCTCCCGAGTGCAAGTGTGCGCCCATTACACGCTTTATGGCACGCATCATAGACTTTGTATTGGATGTGAGCAATCTTTTAGAGAATTTCACACTCTATAGATTCCTGATGGGTACACTGAGATCGCTTTATGCTCTGGTCAATCGCCCAATGGGTCGTTTAGAGCGTCTATTTGCCAGTTTTAGAGGCTTGCTTTAAAAGCAATTGCTCTCAACATGCATTGTATACAGTTTACAGTTTTGTGGCCTTTGTTAAAGCGAAGCTTTTTGTATTATTTTTTTTTTTTTATTATTATTTTATACATATATATATATTATATAGTATTATTAATATTATTATTATTTCTTTTTTTTTCAAACGAATTTTGTTTTTGCATTTGACAAAAAAAGCCTTGCGCATTAAATTTTGCATTTTGTTTAATAATTATATTTTTAAAAATATCTATTCTTTTTTTTTTTTAAATACCTTTGTTTTTGGCGCATTTATTTTTCCTTTCTTATTTTGGCAAATAAAACTTTTAAAAAAAGAATACTGATAAAAAAAAACACCAAAGCATTTAAAATTGTTGTAATAGTTTTTTTTTTTTTTGTTTCGTTTATTTACGTTTGTATTGTTATATTTTATTGTTTCTATTATTTTGTTTCTTCCTTTCCATTATTTTATATAAATCTTTTGGTGTTTTGTTTTTGTTTTAAGATAAACCTTAACTTTAATTTAATTAATTAATGCTAATGCCTTTGTGTTTTTGTCAAATGTTTTAACAAAATTTTAGTCATTTGCTTCCTTTAACTAGAGTAGTTGCTTAAACTAATTTGTCAATGCATTCCACGAGCGGTTTTGGCCGAACACTTGTACTCCAAACATTTCTCAAATTGGCCAAATATTTTAATTACAATTATTTGTTTTTTTTTTTAACTCAAACTGACAACTTAAAACTATGCAAAATTCGATTAATTTCCATCAGTTTGCAACAACAACATTTAAGACATATTTGTTTAAGTTTATTCGAAAAAAATTTTTAATTTAAATGGGCAATTTCATTTTATGCACTGATATATATATATATATAACATTTAAAAGTCATCCGATTTTATCCAAAATTTGGGAATTCATTAACTTGATCATTAGAAAAACTAAATTAACGAAAAGTCTGACTTTTACAACTGATTTTTCAGGTAATAAGAGATACCATTCAAGTTGATTTTATATATCTTCATAGCTGCAAAGATATTTTATGATATAGTTGTCCGATTTTCGTTATATAGAACTTTGTTCTTTCTGATTTCTCCACAATGGAGATATTTGGTAACAATAACTTCCAAACTGCGGCGAAAACTAAGTCTTCTACTTAACTAAGAATCAGCTAATTATATGGTATATTAATATATACATATATAGTTTGCTGATCAGGTTTATATTTAGATAAACTTGAGAGTTCTTCAACACAATATTCAAAAGCCTTACAGTTTTACATCAATTGTGTCTTGGCTAAAGTTTTTTTGATACACTGATTAAAATGACTCTCAAACTGCGTTAAGTGATTGAGGGAACATTTTTTTTTTTGTTTCGAGTAAACATTTGTATTTGACCCCTCTCAAGAGCAAGTGAGATTTATTTTTTGCCAGCTGACGTCACTTTTGCTTTTTTTTGGCAATGGAAAATCTTAAACAATACATAAATCTAAATAAATACATATGTATGTATGAGCACATACATACTATGTAGGTAAAAATGAGTGTGTGTAATTGTGTGTTTATACGTGATGTGATTAATTTGTTTATACAATGACTCGAGAATAATTTCGAAAGAATTTTTGAAAATATTTACAATAACCATAACTGTCATTTTAAAGCTTGAGCAAATTATGAAAACTGATTGGGCAAACAAACGGTAGATGGCGCTCGAGATGAACACATTGAGTGTCAAACTGTAGCTTAAAATTGCCGTTTATTTGTCTCTTCATATTGTATGCGTCATTTGTTCTTATATAGACAGATACCCTTTAACTAACAGGGTATATTGATCATAATGTAGAAAAATACTTTATCCAAATAATGATTTCCATTTTCCTACTTAATGTACATACATATGTACATATGCATACATACATATGTACATATATGAATTTTTGTGTGTCTCTTTAAAGACATATAATTTGTTGTGCATTTGGTTTAATGTTAATGATTTAATTTAACTAATCAATATAGTGGATGGATATTCAAATTAGAACAGGTATTCATGGTGCTAATATTAGCTGACATGCAGCTCAGGTTTGACATGATAAATCTTGCAAAAAGTAAGAAAGTTTTGCATACAAAATCGCCAATTTAAAAGAGAGGAAAAAAGAGAGAGAGGAGAGAGTGAAAAAGAATCTATTAACGCATATTATGAAATATCTTTAAAGTGCCGTTTGAATCATACTTCAGAGTAGTTACAGGGTAGCCAATATAATATACATATGTATGTATGAATGTATTGGTGAATTTTCGTTCAACCTACTGGTTAGCAGAATCTAGCATAAAAAAGCAATATCAGTCTGCTTTGATATATTAAATATTTAGTTATATTAGTTAAACCATAAAATCTACTAAGTGTAAGGTACCGCAAAGTCGCGACCCTGTATTAATTTGTTTCATATTTGTTGCTCTGGTTTGGGCTATGAAAATGACGTCGTCTTTCTGGTTTTTTTTTCTTATTGTTTTTATTGCCTTTGTTGTCTGAGCTGCCGAAACTAATGAGCAAACCCTAGAACCTTCGCACACTCACACAAACATATTTAACTTGACACGATTGCGTGCCATGCAAAGCCAAGTTCAAATGTTAACACTGTTCCACTGTGCCGCGCCATATATTTACTTGCTCTCTGTTTCTCTTTTTCTCTCGATTTATTCTCTCGCCGCTATAACTGTTTCTCAACGTTGCTCTTCTCGCCACCACCTGAAAAGCTGCTGCGCACGTTGTGGTCCCCGCTCAGTTGATTTTCTGTGCGCGTTCGAAGTGGTTCGGTTCTGTGTTTCCGTTGTTCCCCCTTATATTATTAAAATTATTTTCTACGTGCTTCCCACAGAACCTTGCTGTTCAAAGCCAAAAAGAAAATAACAATATTGTTTCACTGAATCTCTTAATATTTTTCTATTGTTATTGCTGTAACTGTGATATATGTAAAATCTTATTAAGCTCCTACCAACACCCCCTACCCCCAACCCTTATCCTACTAGCCACGCGAATGCAACAGAAGCCGAAAAGGGAACTAGAAAACCTCGCATAAAATACAACAAAAAAAAGCTAGCGACTTTTTTTTTTATTATTTTTATTCTGTGTGTGTGTATAAGAGTTATTATTCCTAATGTATAAGAGTTTCAGGAAAAGTTTCCTAAGCGAATGAACATTTCGAGGTTGCCGAAATAAATCTTTTGGGGAAAAAGCTTACTCAACAATTGCATGAAGACGATGAAAATGATGATGAAGAGTGGAAGTAAACAAATTGAAAAATGTTTAAATACGCAAATTGATTACGAAAATTGATTTCGAATCATAGAGAGAGTGTCTGTGCGTGTTGGTGTTCGTGTATGAGAGCAAAGTGGGTCAGGTCACATTGAGAGGGGCCGCCCCTTCTTATATTCCTTACTTCCTTCCTTCCTTATTGTAAGGGTGTCTGGCAGCAGCAGAGCCATGACAAAAGTTAGTGTCGCTGTACAAACGGATATATCCGAAATGCTTTCGGCCAGCTCATCGGCCACCACATCACGTTCATCTTCGGAGCAAGGTAAATAGAAAATATACTGTTATTATACATACATATACATACATACATATTTACTGTATGCCTAAAGATGATAATGTTATGCCAAAGTAAACATAATTGGGAAACAGGTGTAAACGATGCAGAGACAGACACAAACAACGGACAAGAGAGACACGGAAAGACATACGGACAGACTGCCCAGAGACATAGTAAAGATCGTAGATAAGACCGAAAACGAGGTAAAAGCTAATTGAGGTAGACAAAACTTTAATAGTGCCGCGAGAAAAATGGTTAAAAAGGGAGCCCAACTAATGGAAATAGAGAGAGAGAGAGAGAAGAGGAGAGGAGAGAGTAAGAGACAGAAGGAGTGTTCGTGTGATAGGAAATGGAGGGGAAACTGAAATGTAGACATCAAAAAAACTAATTGAAATCGATGATGATAAAGAGAATTGATCAATTTAATGAAATTTATAAATCCATTTTAATGCTATCAAATTTCGATTTAGTTTTTCTTTTCCTTTTTCATTTTTTTAAGAAGTAGATTACATTTTTTGCTTTTTTCATTAAAAAAGAAGCTTTCTCTGGACGTTTGGATACCCTGTATAAGTTAGCATGTTAGTCAATTTCAAAAATGCTTATTAAGAGAGAGCATTTACTTTAATATACCCTAATCTTGTTGAAAATGTTAATGAACTTATAAAAAAAAAGGATTGTCAAAAGAAAGTATACACTTTTAGATACCCTTTCATAGGTGGAAATTTTAGTGAGCTATTATTAAAATTTAATTTAAAATTGGGGAAGAAATTCGGAATGCTTAATTTGACTTTCTTTTTATGTTTAATATAGTATATTGTAGTGCCATGCAGAGGATAAGGTTGACTCAAATGTTAATAAGGATCATGAAATTATATGGTTTATAAAACCACGAATAATTGTTCTTTATCTTTTGTTAGATATCTAAAAATCCCCTTTTTTAATCCTTGGCTTTAGTATATCATTTGTAGGGCATCATTTGTTAACTCATCAACCATACATATGTACATACATACATACATACAATACTCCCTTTACTTTATAATTTTATATTGTTTATATAGAAGGTATTAATTATTTCATAACCCACCTAATTGTAGTCTACTGTTGTTTTATTTTTTTATAGAAATTGATTTTCCATTAATTTTTCATCTTTTTTTATTTGGGGAACAGTTCAACAGCAGATTGGGTTCAATTTAAAGTGGCTTTCGATCTATTAGATACGTTTTACAAATTGAATTATTAAAAGAAAACTTGGAACAAAAGAGATAAAGTAGATAGATATATAGTATATATGTACATATGTACATACATATATACCTATAAATCTTGCACTTCACTTTACACTCCACTTTATGAAATGATCTGCACTTCTCTCTTTGAGTGATCTCAAGTAGCTCTGTTCAGTTTGTAGTTTGTTTGCTTCTTCATCAATGGTTTGACCCGTTTTTGTTGTTTGATTTGCTAGACACATTGCCACATTGACCCAAATGGTATTGCAGCACAGTTGTTGCCATTAATGCAATGTTGCCAACTTCCAACTGCAGCATGGCCAACTAATTAAGGTTAGCCGGCTTTGTTTGGACAAGAATAAGTTATATTGTAACTACTTAAAAAAGTATCGTTTCATGGTTAGCTGGCTAACACAATGATTAACGGTATTCAGAAATAAACTGTCTTTTATGGTCAATTGTGTGTGTGTGTGTTTCGACTTGAAATTTTTTATGAGCTAGAATAGTAGCTGCTCATTATTGTAATATTTTCAGAAAAACAGACAAAAAAAAATAAAAGACAAACAAACACACAAACCGGAACCGGTTATTCTTACTGTTAGGTCATCAGTTAGTTTTTGTCCAACTGTGTTTCATTATTCCTTAAAAAAAAAATTATAGAAACTGTGCCGTCATCCGATATCAAATCTAATTTCAATGAATAATGAATTCAAAATGCTCCCCAACTTGACCTTGAATTCATTAGAAATATTAAATTCACTTTGAAATGAAAACGAATTTGCGGCTTAGTCTCTCGCTCTCCCTCTCTCGCTCTCTCTTGTTAGATTGTGTGTTTATCATTTATTGGTGGTGTTGCTCCTCAGGGTTGGTGGATTTCGGTTTTTAAGTTGATGGTTCATTGACCGACTTGGTATAACATAATTACAATTGATCCAATTTCCAGAGCGTGTTTCCTTTCTTTCTTTTGTATTCGATTCATTATTCATTTTGCTATTTTACGAGTTTTTATTATTCATGCGTAAAACTGAACATATTTGGTTATTTGCATAAAACAACGGAAATACGATTTATGGCCATTGATTGAAGACAATTTACTTACAATATCGTAGTTATACGATCAAAAAAAAAAAAAGACTTGCAATTTATTTCTTATTCTATAAAGTTTCTACATATGTATGTATGTATGTATGTATATATGTATATACTCATACAGTTATGTATGTGGCTATGGTATTTGTGATATTTCGCAGCTTTTTGCTAATTTTCTACACATTTCACACTTAATGAAAATCTTTGCCAATTATTAAATTCAATTAGATGATGATAAATTTGCCTAAATATTTTTATTTTGTTCTTATTTTGCCTTTTGGTTGTTGCTGTCGGTTATTTATTTTATTGATAACATCTGGAGTTGTATTTATTTAGGAAAATAACAATATATATCAGTAAACTGAGTTCAGTTTTAAACTTTTAAAGCTTAAATGCGAAATTTCAAGAAATTTGTATGTTGTTTCCCTCTCTTCTCTCTCGTTTTCTATGTCAGTCTATCTCCGTCTCTTAATCAGTATTTTAAAAATATCCAGCAATGTCATTATTTTATATATATATATGTATATACATATACAATTTTTATTTTTTACATATACATATTTTAGATGTGCTAATTGTATATAATTGTTGATGATTTTTTGGGTTTTATTGATGTTGTTGTTGTTTGTGTGTTGCTAGCCACAACAAAATCCCCCATAATTATTCAAGATTATATTTTAAGGCTAGTAGCATAGCATAAAAGAGACACTTGATAACTTGGGTCCAAAAAAGGGGCCAACAACTGACCAAAGAATTTATAACTTTTGATTACCTCACCTCACCTGTGGGTCGCATATTTGTTCAGTTTTTTTTGTCCACCTTATCTGAATAAATGAATAATATATATGTATGTATCTATAGATATAATAAACTATGAGTCGAATTGAGGCTAGTTGGTGCCTAGTGCCAGGCTGGGTAATACCATAGCCACTCCTCCAAATATCCTTCTCTTATCCTGTCCTTACGGTGTCTCCTAATGGAATATATTTATTTTATTACCTTTTGTCACGCCAAGACGATTCAAAAAAGTTTTCGCAAAAGATAAGGCGACGCAGATATACCCTGTTATAGGTCAATATATATATATATATTTTCGACTACAACGATTCGAATGAATGCAAATAAATTTTAGTTGCCTTTAGTATACGCATTCTAACAAATTACATTTCTACAGGGTATTCTTAGGTTTTGATTGCTTTTTATGTGTATAGCAAATTATACTTTATTGTGAAGATTCACCGCAAATAGAAATGTATTTAAGTTTGTTTTATTTTTTTTTTTTATTGATGTAAGAAAGCATGTCAACGACCTTGAGATCAATCACACCCCTCTCTCTCTCTCTCACTCACTCCCTTTATATGTATTTAGTTACTTTTTGTGGTTTTTATGTTTTTTTTACATAAATGCAATTTTGCATTTATTTTTTTTTATTATGTGTTTTTTTTGCACTTTGCTATTTTTGAATTCGCGATGAAAATTTCCACTATTTTGCATGATAAAGAAAAATTAAATGAAAGATGAAAAATAATAATAATTATTTATTAAAAAAATTTCACAGTTGCAGTTCATTATATGTATGTACAATTGCATCATTAATTGCAAGTAACTAAATAAGGGGGAGGAGGCGGGTGGAGGCTTAAAAAAATATGCAATTAATTATCAAAGTGAAAGTCTATTTTCCTAATGGTTAATCAATTTTCTTAGTGTGTGTGCAATTTCATTTTTTTATCCAGCAGCTGCCATCAATAAATCTTTATTTGAGCTAAAGATTATTCAATATATATGCCCATGGTCTAATGTCGTTAAACAGGTGCCGCCAGCGCCACCACCTCCGACAGTTACCCCGCCCGCCTCCGCCCCCGCGATATTCAATATGAAATTTATCACCCACCTCTCTTGCTCATCTATCTACCTTTGGCATTCGAAACCCAAACCCAGGACCAGATTGTTGTCCGTGGAAAAATTTCACTGGAAAAATAGTGCGTAGATAGCAGATTTGTTTGGTTTTCTTTTTTTCCTGCTGGATCTCAGATATCATAATAAACATATCCATTAAGGGGAGAAGTCTCTCTCTCTCTTTCTGCCTCTGTCTGTCTTTCTCCTCTCGTGTTGTCGATCAGTTTTGTTGCGCTCGAGTTACTTTTTTTTTTCTACCCACATCGTGTGTTGGCACAACCGAATCTCCTCCTCAAATGGCTATTTGCAGCTTGCAGACAAGTTCACTCAACCAGTTTCGGTTTAGCAGCCAACAAGTTTGCTTCGGTTTTGTTTTGAACGCAAGTTGCAATTTTATATAAATACATATATAGATAAGTGCGTTTTTATATATGTATATTTTACCGATTTCTTATGCTTATCAAAATTCATCAAGAGAATACAGTTTATTTTTATTTTTGTTTTGGCTTAGACTCTAAGGTGAAAGTAATTTGTGTAAATTATACGCATTGCATTTCAATTCAGCCACAGACACTTGTTGGCCATAAGGAATAGTCCGTCACTGCAGTCAGTCACTCCTTTTGTTCGGTTTGATTCAGTTGAAGTCACTAGGCGGACGGTGTTTATTGTTTGGAGCACTTCGGGTGAGTTTGTTGGCTCAAAATCATTGCCATTTGTTGATAGTTCTTATTTCAAGTCCGCCCAATATTGGAATTAGTTGTATGTGCCAGGAGCGGACTAAGACTTTCCACTGCATTTCATTTGAAATTGAACTTACTTTTTTATTAACTGAAGTGAAAATATAATTTTAAATTGTTGAGTAGACCTAACAGTTTTTGGGGAAACCATTCAACTTGTTTTTCAATCGTATTCTTCTTAATTCCACCTACTAGAAGATTGAATAAAAGGAAATTAAAGAAAATGTATAGGCCTATTAAAATTATTATTTTATTAAATCTCTATTTTATCCTTAGGTTTGAAAAAACTAGTTAATTAAAGAAAGAGATGTTTTCTTTATTAATAGAGTTTGTTGTTATTATTTTTTTCATTATTTCTTCTTATTACTTACTATTTATTTTAATTTCTTTTATTGTTGTTTTTTAAAAGTATTTTATTATTTTTTTATTATGTTTTTTGATATAATTTTATGATTATTGTTTACTTAGTTTTATTTTTCTTGTAACTTTATTTTTTATCTTGTTTTTACCATGTGCTATTTTTCTTTTTTATAGAAAATTAACTTATAAATTGTAAGAATTCTGTTACTACTTAGATTTGCTTTTTATTGAGTTTTGAGTGCCAGTGGGGCGCCATAAACTGTCCCTGTATACATATACATATGTTTAGAGAACCCCCCCACACACACGCCCATATAATCAGCATGACAATATCAATGCCATACAATATTCTAACCATTTGCAACGGAAATGCAAAAAGAGGCGATGAAAGAGGTGAAGGGAGAGAGGATTGAGAGCAACTAAGCTGAACCAACACCAAAACTAATAGTAAACTTTGTTTGCTATTCAATTAGAAAAAACAGAAAAAAAAGAAACACTTTGGCACCCACATTAACCACTCCCCTCTCTCTGCCTCTTTCTCTGCAGGGCAAAGTTTTTTTTCTGGACAAAAGTTTCACTTTTTTTTTGTTTCCAACTGCAGTTTTGTTATTTTTTTGTTGTTTTTGGCTAAAGCGAAAGGTATTCATTACCAAGGGCCTAAACCAAACTAAAATGGGAATGGTAATGATAATGGTGGGGGTAAAAATGGGAAATGCTGTTGAATGGAAATGAAGTTGCCACCCAATTAAATTGCCTTTCATTTCTTTTACTCCCCCTTTTCGATCTCCTCCTCCATCCCCTGTAACGATGTGCACTATTAACTCTTAAATTTACCGCTTTTGCTCTTGTTGTTTTGTTTTTTGTGTAGATCTATTAGCCGCTTGGGAAGATTTGCTTGTGTGGAGCGAGAATGCATCAGCGGCACGCAAACTGCAACAGGAGATGAGTGCATTGAAGCATATACTACAAAGGCTGGGTGATAAGCCCACACCCGAATTTTTGGACACAGAGCCGGCCATACAGATCGCCGTGGAGTCTTTAAAGGTGAGCATCCACATATATATGATATATGTATATAATTTGATTTTATAATGAATTGATTTCTTTTGCAGACGGAACAAACCCAATTGGCCAGTTATCGCACAAATATGTTGCGTCTAAATGCATCGGTTCATAGTTGGTTAACACGCCACGAGAGGCGCCTGCAGAGCGCTTTGGCCGAACAAAACAATCAGCAATTGAACATTCATCAACAAGAGTCCGAACAAAAGGAAGATGTGCCAGAGGAAGCAGCAGAAGGCACCAATTCGGTTGCCATCACAGTAACCGATAGCAATGGCAATCAAATTGAGACTGTGACTGGTCTAACAACATCCACCACATCGACTTCAACTGCCGGCACTGCCACTTGCGATATCAATTCATTAATGTCAGCTGAACAGGAGTTCCATAAGCATCTAAAGGATGAAGTTAGCGATATGTATAGCGCTTGGGATGAGGCCGATGCCAGGTGAGTAACACTCCAAGAGTTTCTCCTCCACTGATGAGATTGCGAATGTTTATTTAAACGTTTTTGTATATAATATAAACAATATACATATATATATACGATAAACATTATCTCGTATGTTTTGTTTATATTATGTTCAGGGGCGATCAGAGGAAAACTTTTGAATTATATATGTATATTTTTTTTTCTTGGGATATTTAATAACTTTAATTGTACTTTATTGTAGAATTAACACACAATTGGAAATGTTGACCAACTCATTGATTGCCTGGCGTGAATTGGAATCCGGATTAAGTGAATTCCATTTGGCTTTGGGCCAAGATCGTGGCACATTGAAAGGATTGGAGGGTGCCCTCGATAAGGGACAGGCCACACCAGTTGAATTGGCACAGAATGTGAAGTTGGTTGCCAAACTTCTCTCAGAGAAGGTTCATGTTAGCCAAGAGCAATTATTGGCCGTACATCAGCATTTGGATCCCAATCATATCTATCACATTGCCAAATTTACGGCTTCCAATGGTTCACTCTCGGATTCGGGCATTTCGGATGGCGGTGCCACCTCTGATGGTGGTCTATCGGAAAGGGAGCGTCGCTTGGGTGTCTTACGTCGTTTGGCTAAACAATTGGAATTGGCATTGGCACCGGGTAGTGAGGCAATGCGTTCGATAGCTGCCCGCATGGAAAGTGCTGAAGCGGAATTGAAACATTTACAAAACACTTGCCGCGATTTAATAGTCCGTACTGCTGCCTCACATCAGCAGAAGCAACAGGCCCAAGAGCAGCAACATGTGACAATTGTGGCCAATGGATCCGTTAAACAAAATGGGCATTTGAAAAAGTTAACGCCCACCACTGTAAAGGGTGGTGAACAAAATCAGCAATTGGCTCCCTCCCATTCACCGTCCAAACGCAAGAACTCCAAAAAGATGCGCCAAATGAAAAAATCTGGCGGGAATGAAAATTATGGAAAGCAGGATAAGATTAATAATTTAATTATTGATCATATACACACAGCTGTCGCCAGTGGTGATGGGGGTGGCGATGATGATCCATCTGATGATCCGGTTCTCATCTGTAGCTTGGATAGCTCTGAAGAGGATGAGGGTGATGAATCAAAGGTTCAGCGACGTGGCTGGGCATGGCGAATTGCTCGTGCCGCTGTTCCCATGCAATTGGCCCTATTTACCTTCTTTTGTGCCGCCTGCCTGATGCAACCCAATTGCTGTGACAATCTTAACAATTTGTCCATGAGTTTTACTCCACAATTGCGCTATATACGAGGACCGCCACCAATTTGAGCGCTTAGTGCCCCACATTTTGCCCCACTGTATTGGCAAAATTTAACAATTTTGATGATGTACAATTACAACATATGTTAAGAGATTTAACTGATTGTAACCTAATCGGTAAGGTGGATTACCGCCACCCGCAATCGTCGCATCCGCACCAGCTGTCGCCGATGCCGCAGCCGCTAGCCGATAACGCGTTTTATAGGCGTTTTGGGCGCGTTTTTAACCGCCACCCGAAAGTTTTTTTTATAAAACAAAACACGGAGGGAGCTCTCATCATTTTTTTTTGGAAACCAGAGCACTTAATATATACCTATATATATACATATATTTTTTTATGTCTAATCTCTAAATATTGAGCAATTTAATACTAAGCCAAGTGTTTTTTTTTTATTTTTTTTTTTATTTTTTGTTTGTTTTTTTTAATGCATTAAGTGAAAAAAAGGGGAAAAAATGAAAAAATTTAAGCTCAATTAAGTAAGTAGAGAAGAAGGAAAAATGAAAAACATAACAAATAAGAGAGCATTTGCAGAACAGAGCAACCTGTACTTATGCGCCACCGATATAGAATCGGAATGAATGGAAATATTTATATGAATCCACATATCCAGGCGAAAGGAGGAATTATGACTAAATCAGCCCAGTTACTAGAATATACATTTATATTAAAAAGGAGAAGGAGATTTAACTCCATATAACCCCCCTCCCTCCCCAATCCCTTGATTAATTTCAAAGCGTTTGTTTCAAAAAGAAATTGATGACTTTTTTGTTTGAGAAACACTAAAGTGCCTACAAATGCGAACTGTGAGAGAGGAGAGAGAATAAAATGGAATATAGAAGTAAAAGGCGGAAAACTCGGATCCCCGAAAATGAAACAAAACAAAATAAAAATAATAAAACTCAAAAACCGAGAGAACAGCGAGAGAGCAATCCAATTAAAATGGCAACGAAGCCCCTAGAAGCTAACTGCCCACTAGCCCCAAACAAAACAAAAAAAAAACACAGACAAACACAAACAAACAAAAAAACACAACACACTAGCGGAAAGGAAAAAATTAAAAAGGTAAGCCTTAACGAAATCCAAGCCGCAATTGAACTCGCACCGGCCACACCATACTACCCCGCCCTCTCCTTAGCGAGGGGTAGGGTAGTTGGAAAGGTGCCAAAAAACAACAAAACCTTAAACAAGTTGAGAATTAGAGTTTCTATTTTTGTATGCCACACAATTTATATACACACATACAATTTAAAAGAGAGTTTCTACAGATACATTGTATCGCATCCTCTCCCCCCCCACTCTCTCTCTCTCACTCTCTACCTAATTAATATCAGTTTTTGTCTATTATATTAATAGGTTATATACATATTGTTTAAAGAGATTTTTGCATATACCTTAAACATTAAAACAAACAACAAAACAAACAAAAAAATGTATCAAAAACAAACAAAAAAAGAACAAAAAAAATTCCTAGATAAACTAAATAAGTCCACGGTATAAATGCCTAGATTTTAGTTATGATTTATACAATAATTGACCAAGCTGAAGAACGTTAAAAAAACGAAACTTGCAAAAAAAAAAAATTAAGTATAGAAAGTTAATTTGGTCGTGCCAAAATTTTATATGATATAGTGGAACCGACATTTCAAACCTTTGGCAGCTATATCATATGGTTGCCCGATTTTAATCAAATATGGCACGATCTATACGTTATAAACCTTCGGCAAGGGTATACAAATAAAACAAATATATAAATTGTAATCTATTTTTTTAAGGTTTTGTATTCGTGTGCGTTTTTTTTTTCTATTCAAAACTTTCGTGGCAGAAAACTACAAAACAAAACAAAAAAAGAAACAAAATAATCATTTATATGAAAAAAAGATGAAAAGAAGTAATAAAAAAAAAATAAAGAGTATTAAATGAGAATAAAAAACAAAAGAAAATTAACTTTTTCTATTTATCCAGCAAAAGACACTGTTAAATAGTGTTTTATATATATGTATCTACAGTGAAAACTTTCATAAAGGATATATCTATTCAGCGGACATCTCCACTTAACGGATAGATGTTATATTTTAGCATTTTTAACAATGGTAGCATAATTTTTACTGTATATACATACATATCCATGGAAATCAATGCAATACGTATTATATTATATATTTGCTCCATCTATATTGCTAATTTCCTAAAATTAATATAGTTGTTGTTTTAATGCAGAAGTCGTCGTCATCGTAATAATTAATGGGATCATCAGTAAAAGGAGTTGTGTAAACAAAGGTGAAAATTATAATAGCCTTCAGTATGGTTCCTGTTTAAAAAATATTATAAATACGACGAAGGAGAACAAAAGGTTGAAAAACTTTGATGAATGGAAAACTTTTAGTGAAGAAATATGTACGATAAAACAGTGAGTAAAAGTTTTCCCATGGTTTGTTATATGTGTATGTGATGTCAATCTTTATGTAGAGCGGTTTGATCTAACCGAAATTTGAGAAAATTTTACAATGAAATGGGTTTGTTTTAAAATTGCTACCGTAATTAAGAAATACGATCGACAAGAAAAACTATTTATTTTATATTTTCTTCATGTATTGAGCTTGCAGGATTTATTCTTATAATGACCAAATCTAATCATTTTTAGCCAGATAAGTTGCATTGCCTGATCATGCACAATAAGTGTCTTACACTATTTACAAAATATAAATAAATAATATAAACAAATATTGGGAGAAAAAAAAATTTATATGTCGTATTAGTTGATGTTGATAAGTGATTTAATCGCCATCGCAATGCAAGGGCAACTTTAATTAATTCTCGCAGTACAATTTGGCGATGTATAAAGATATAGTATACAGTTATGTAATACTACCAATATAAAGATGTTTTTATCTGGAAGCTGTCCAGATTTTATACAATTCAATGGGTTTATTATTGTAAATATATGGTTATATAATGTAGATCATGTTTGGCTAATCGAAAGATATGACTTTTTGTTGTCGGACACATAACGCAATGATTTAAACATTATTAGCAATGGTGGATTCTGGAAAATATGAGGTATAAATATTATAAATACATATATATATCGATAATCAAATATCGATATATCAAATCAAAGCTGTCTTAACTAGTCTGGGAATGGCTAATGATACTCGATCAATATTCTGTAAAAAGTGCTATTAATAAGTTGGAAAGCCAATTTTGTGGAACATTTCCAAAAAGTTTGTCTATATAAGATCGTTGAATAAAAAACTCATTCGTTGTCTTTTGAGGTTTTTTTACTGTATGAATGTTAGTCCGTTCCCCCCCAATTATCAATTGGGACACTTAAAAAGCATTTTTCCTTTGGAGATTGCAAACTTTATGTCTGTTCGTCTGTTGTTGTTTTTGAAGAGTTACTTAAGCAATTCATACAAATCACATCTCTCGAGAAACAAAAAAAAAAAAAACGAATAAAAATTGTGTATTTTTGTTTTTTTCTTTATTTACGGGCTGGAAACCTCAGTGAAAATAATCCAATAATGGGGTAATAGGCATTAGTCACACCCCGTCGAAATTTATGAGTAACTGGATTATTGGCCTCATAAATAAGTAATCGATGGAAGCTCTCAACCCTCTATTTCTATATGGATTGACTGGAAACACTTTTCGGTTTATTTTTTCTGATTCTTGTTATTTATTTTTTGTTTTGTTTTGGTTTTTAGAGGGTGGTGGGTGAATTCTGAAATTTTATCTATTATTTTTTTTTTTATAGAAAACCAAAGCAACAGTTCCGTTAGATAGTTTTCTTTGTAATATCCTGTTTAAGTAAACCTTTTGAGTGTTGGGACGACGTCTGCTGACGATGATGGATTTGCGCAGAATGAAATGCCGTGGCGTTCAATGTCGTTCACTCAAGTCCAAGATACAGTTGTGGGGACCAACCATCCAATCACCCAACCACCTACCAAACCTACTATATATATATGCCTGTTGTATCTGGTGGCAGTGGCTCCAAAACTCCCACCAGTTTGCGCTTATATACGCTCATTGACCAATCGGAATTGATTCGTGTATATAAAGCAACATTTCCCCTATTCTGCTCTCATCGAGACAGCCAATCGGCTTCGTTTGGGCATTTCCCCTTCACAACAACAAAATTCGACAAATTTTTCCGTTGCCTGCAATTGGGGATGTGGTTTTCTTTTTCTCTTTTTTTATGTTTTCATTATTTATCATGGACACAAACCACATTGAGTTGAAACTAATTTTATTTAGAGATGATTTTTGAGTTTCAATTTAGAAAATTTTAAAATATGTACTTATACTTATATTAATATATGTACATACGTATAATATTTGCACTGTATATAAATAGTAGCACTCATTGCAAATGGTGTGGCAACGAGATTCTTTAGCCAAAGTAATTATTTGTAGGTTATCAAATCACTGATTTTAGGATTCCAAAAAAAGGAAACAAAGCTAAAAATTTCCAATATATTTATTTTTGTGCATACTGAAAATATTTGCAAAGAAAATAAATTTTTTGTCCCACGAATTTTAAATATTTTTGATTAGCATCAGCATTGCAATTTATACTTGTCTAAATTTGCACGATGTCGTTAAGTTTAAAATACTTTAAATAATATTGAATTTATAATATATATATAATATATATGTACATTTTAACTTTCTAAGAAATTATCAGTAAAATAATCAGAATTTTTGTGTCAGTATTAACGACAGTGAAAGAGAGATTTAAAGAAATCTTAATTTAATCTTGATTTAATATACTATTATATAACTTTCGGTGGATTTAGGTTTATGGTTAATATCTTTTGGCGTTAGTTTTTGTCTTTTAGTTTATACCTTTTCTTTCTTTATATTTAGATGTCTGATATGTACCTACGTAAGAATTTTTTTCTCTACTGCTGTAAACATTTTGTAACCTTTCACACATGCGTCACCTAACGATCAATTAAAGAAAAGAACAAAATGTACTTTTTTATACATTTCTTTTTTCGCAAGAAAGTCCTTTAAAGGGTTGGCAAATATATGGAGAATTTCGTGATAAAATATGAATAACACAATCAAATGTACACTCTTTGAATTATAAATTAACTTTAGCATAGATCAAGTATAAATTGGATATGCTCTAGACTAGATAGGGCTACCAAGTCATTAAGTCTCTATATATTTAATACATTTAATACATTTATTTATGGTTAATATCTTTTGGCGTTAGTTTTTGTCTTTTAGTTTATACCTTTTCTTTCTTTATATTTAGATGTCTGATATGTACCTACGTAAGAATTTTTTTCTCTACTGCTGTAAACATTTTGTAACCTTTCACACATGCGTCACCTAACGATCAATTAAAGAAAAGAACAAAATGTACTTTTTTATACATTTCTTTTTTCGCAAGGAAGTCCTTTAAAGGGTTGGCAAATATATGGAGAATTTCGTGATAAAATATGAATAACACAATCAAATGTACACTCTTTGAATTATAAATTAACTTTAGCATAGATCAAGTATAAATTGGATATGCTCTAGACTAGATAGGGCTACCAAGTCATTAAGTCTCTATATATTTAATACATTGACTTAGATACAGAATCTATAGAGAAAAATTAGTTTCAAGTATTTTTTTATATCAAAATTTCTTCAGATTCTTGTTAGATTTTCATCATTTTGATCATGGTATGATATTGTACACTCTCAAATTCACAAAAGGATAACAATGATTGGAACAACCACCAAATGATCAGTGGCAAAACAATGAAAATATAATTTTGTATTGAGAGAGGAAGGCAACTCTGCTTACGCAGACGCTTCAAATAACTTCAATTACCTATAATAATAATAATAATAAGGTTACACTTCGGCCGGAGAAAAAAAATTAGAAGGAGGTAGGCGTGTCAGGAAGGGGAGACTGATTCGCGTGTCAAAACGGAAGTGTAGAGAAAATTAAATTTGCATAATTTTTAAAAGAAAGAACCAAAAAAAAAAAAAAACAGGGAGGACTCAGTTTAAGTGAGATGGCATATTGACAAGTGATGAAAAAGCTAGAAAAGAAAGTCAGTAAGTAAGATGAGACAAATGGTAGGGGGAGAGAGATAGGAAGGGGGAAATGAATGTATTGTGATTTGGATTATGGAAATGCAGGTAAATAAATGGATTCCAATAACTAAATCCTAAACAGCCAGCAAACCAGAAACCCTGATCCTTGGCTGACACCACACCCCTAATCCATTCATTAAACTTTGTGATTAAACTGACCATAGGAAAGAAAGAAAAAAAGGGGGAAAACTGAGGCACATATGAGCGACCGTTTAAGGACCGGCACCCAGCTCATTCAGGCGGACATTGACTGCTGCTGCTGTTGCTGCCACTGGTGACAGGCTCATTAAATGCCGCATTCAGACTAACTGGACGTGAACCCCCCCCAAAACAGTTTGGTAAGCTTGGCCACAGGCCAAAGTCAACATCAACATCATATCAAATTGAAATGCTCTGCGAACCCAAAACCGACAACCCCCATCCATCCATCCATTCATTCACCCACCTTCTTCCTTTTGTTGACACGCCTCCTAGAAGGCTAATTTCCTACAACTTTGCCTTAAAAATTCACATATATACAAACATATATATATTTTTTTCTGGTTTTCTGGCTTAACCTTCATAAATAATGCAAGGAAAATTTGTAGAAAATTGCCAAAACAATTTATGTTGACATTATCTCGAGAGACATTTTTTTCCCTCTTCCCCCTCGGCACTGTGTCTTTCTCTCTCTCAAGATGATTAATTACAACAAGAACAAGAATATTTGAATATGAAAAACGATGATAGAGATGGCAGATGGGAGAATGGAGGAGGTGATAAGTGGAATAAGGGACAGGAGCGTAGTGTTGGCGGATAAGGTAAAGGAGGAAAAACTGAGGAAAAACTTTTACCTTATTGCTCCCCAAGTGGCGATAAACTTGACGGGACATTTAATGAACAAGAGAACTAGGCATTTCATCATTTCCGTTTGAGATTTTGTTACCAGACCAGCAAAAAGAAAATACAAAAAAAAAAAAAAAATTAAGCAAGCAGTTGTATCTGCCTACTTTGATTATACCCTGTACCAGTATAATTACATTCAATTTTAGACTATAAGAAAAATATTATATAGATATTTCGCTTACACTTACCTGGAGTTTGGTGTTATAGTTGAGTCCAAGAATATTGCTTTTACTAGTTTTGGAAAGATAAAAAGACATTGATTAATTAAACGAATTGTATTGAATATTATTAAATATATATATATATATACATACATATATCAAAGTATAACTAACTTACTAATTAAAAATTATGACTGATATAAATATTGACAAATTTGGCTTTTAACTGAAACTAAATAAATGTGGTATAAATTACCACTGATGCATTTTTTCCTTTTTTGGAGCGTTCAATTGACAATAGATGTAAGGTATCACAAGATTGGTTTATATTCAGGAGAAACATTAGTTAATATGGATTTAGATAAACGATTCGAATGATAACGAAATTTTCAAATTTGAATTTTCAGTTCGCATGGCTGTTAACTTAACAGAGGCTTGAACTTAATAATGATATTCGTATTAACAGTGGGCGTTTATGGTAACTGAACAGCGGTTTGAATTTAACATTATGGGGCTCAGTTGAGTTTAAATCGCTGTTAACTTGTGAATACCTTTAATACAGCTCTAGTTATCCGTTTTTCCTATATTACTGCGGTCTGAAGTGTGCATTTTAAATCAGAAAAACTGATGGCAAACTTTGAAAATTAATTTGTTATTTGTATAAACAAAAATTAGATTTCTATATAAACAAGATATATTAATAGTATTTAGTTTAATTGAAAATTTGTAGATATGGATTTGTAGTAGATGATGTGGTTTTGCATACTCGACTTAGTCTTAAAATTTATACAAATTGTTTATTGAAAATTTCTTTATAAATTTTACCCCTGGTTCTGTTGCCCGACCCGTCCGCTCTTACGCCCACTCCAATAAAACTAATCAGTATGCCTGGCCAGCTGTTAGAAAAATGCCCAATTCAAAGTTGACATTTGGGATTCGGGATTCCAATTGATTTCATTTCGATTCGCAATTCGCATTTCACTTTTCCTTTAGTTCAGTATTTGTTTGCACTCTTTTTTCATTCTTGGTTTTTGTGTGTTTTTGTTTGTTTTGCTGATTTTGGCAAATCTTTTATTTTGTTTTTTTTTTTTGGTTGGGCATTTTCTTTACCATTTCCATTGGCATTTTGCAACAAATTTTCTCAATAATGAAAATCCCATCGAGAATATTGACACTTGATTTGCATTCATAATGGCTACGTGATTTTTTGGTTTAGCTTAGATTTCGTTTTGTGGTTGCTTAGGTTTCGGTTACCCTTACGGCTTTTTCTGCTTTCGGTTTCGGTTATTTAGTTGTTTTTTTATTTTTTTTGGGTTAATGCCTATTTCGGTTTTATCTTATTGCTGCTTCTTCTGCTGCTATTAATTTTCCTTTTTCAGTGTTTCTCATTTGTGTTTTTTTTTAGGGTTTTTCTTTTTGTTTTTTTTTTTCTCAACATATTGTGCATAAAAAATTGAACAACTTGTCCTCGGGTTGTTTTCACCATAAAATAATCTTTTTAAGCCGAAAACAAATTACAAATACAAACAGGACACGGGGACAAAAAACGGAGCAAAAAGACCAAGCACCAAGGACCAAGGGAAGACCCTCCCATAAGACTATTTTGCATATTTCTTCTTTTTTTTTTCTAAGTTAAATCGGGGGTTGCCGTTGCTTTCCCTCACTCTCTCTTTCTCTCTGTGTGTGTATGTATGGTTGTGTGTTCTTTTCTTTTAACAAATTATAATGTATTGGAAATTGACAGAATTATGTAATGAATAGAAAATTATGCAAATTACAGTGCAGTTACATTTAATGGCAAAGACCTTTTGCTGCCTTTGAGAACGACCCGAGAACGACAGAGAATGAGAGAAGAGATCGAATTTTATTGAAGGACCATAATATGACAAGAACCAAGGGGGCAACAAAAAAAAAAGTGGGCGAAAGGTGCATATGTACATATATCTTAAAAAAATGTGTGGGGTTTAAGAAATAAAATTTTCCCATTTCCCTTAAAGGTGAGAGTTTTTCTTAAAGAAATGAAAAACTATCTTTATGAAAAGTGTCAGCTTGTGAAATGTACGTGGAAAAAAACTTTTTATTTTTGCCAATTAGCATTTGGAGAAAACTTTTTCAACTTTACCTTTTTATTTCTTTTCTGGTGGTTTCTTTTTTTTGGTCATGACATTTGGATATATTTACTACCAAATACCTTTATTTCGAGTTGAACTTAAGTGAGTTGTCATGATAATTTGGCGCTGACTTGTACTTCGATTTATTGAAAAGCAGCAGCTGAAAAAAATTTATTTGATGACCGTAACATGAGATTTTTTTTTTTTCATATTTTTTGTTTTTTATTTTTATTTCTTGAGCTCTCAGTCAGTATCATGTTTATTTGCCTTCGTGTCCTCAACTGAAATCATGACGAAGAACCAACAGAAACAAAAAAACGCCAGCCAAGACACGCGAGTCACGCGAATTAACAAAATGTATGAACAGATAGGATGAGTAAGGAAGAGGGAGGTGAGAGACACATTTTAAAGGCAAAAACTCATAACTCCTGTCATGTGGTTTGGTTTGGCTTTTCATATCCCAGCATAACTATAGGATAAATGTAGGGTATGACGAACTTTTTGTTGTCATTGCTTTAAGATCTATTGTCTATCTTTTTGCTATAAATATCGGGGAACAATCCATTGAAACTTATCGCAGAAAGGAAACTAAAATATTTGTTTTTTTTTGCTAAAGAAGTGCCTATGGGAGGCGTTATAAAAGTAAAAGTATTGAATTTAAATTATATAAATAAGCAATGTCAATTTAAATTGAGTTAATATTTTCTGCAGTGCAGGGTATCTCTTAGTCTTATCCTTAACTTATTCTAAAGAATTTAGTTTTATTGTTGAACCTACATTAGTTGACAAGGGGCCAGGCAGAATTATTATTCAAGCATTGAAATAATTCAAAAAAAAAAAAAAAACAACAAAAAATAAATAAATAAAGAAGCTCAAAAAAGAAAACCAAAAAAAAAAAAGTTGTTTTATCATCTTTTGGTCATCATATGTTTGCCCTAATGGAAGGCAAACATTTTATTGCCTGACCTTCTATGCCTGCTTCTGCGTTTGCTGCAGCTTTACCTCATCATCTCGTTGGCCTACCTACCTCCCTCGTCACCCCACTCCTACATTTCGTTCTTTTTTTTTTGGCTCTTATTCATTCATTCAATTACATTTTTGCGCACACTCAGCACTAAAGGGACCTCATAAAGCGTCAAAAATTTCGTCAAATGAGCAAGCAAACTCCTGACCTCCATCTCCATTTCTATATGGCGTACGCCTCCAACTACATTCCCTCCCACTGGTTTGTTGTCCTTCATTAGAAACAGCCCTCTGGGGTATTGAGAATTTGCTCGCCAAACTTCGAATCGATGATGATGATGATGACGATGGCCACACACATGGACAACGGACACACATGGAACGTCAACGCTATGAAAGTGTCCGGCCTTCTATTAAAACTGACAGCTCCTCAATGTTTATTCTCTTTTTCTCTCTCTCTCTCTCTCCGTCTCTGTCTTTGTCTCATCCCCGAATCTTTGTCAGCATCATCGTTGAGTTGTGGAACCGCAGCGTAAACATTGCGGCTGATGCCTTCAATGCCAATGCCTTTGAATGTCCTTTGTGAGCTGGACATTCGACCATTTCCCCAAGGAGAAGGCAAACACTTTATCACGCTCAGCATTCGGTTTGAAGCAGATGAAGAAGAAGGAAAAGCATATAGCAATTAAAGTATTCGTATAGTATTTCCCATTCACCTTATGACATATTCTTGTATCATACAGTTTTCCCTTTGTTAATATGCATTATTATTATGGGCAACATTCTTTTGCTTTTAAATTTGTTGTAATGTATAATTTCCAGACTTTTAATCCAGTAAACAACTAAGAAGTCTTTACTTCTCTAAACTCCTGTTTTTCTTTTTTTTTTCACAAATTTCATCACGTTTTACAGATTTAAAGGGATTAACTAATTCCGTCTTGTAATTGTACTAAAAAAAATTTGTCGGGAAGTAAAAAGAAAAGATAACGAACAGCAAGTGCACTCATCTCTCACTTAACTCTTTCATCTCTTATGCTAACCACCCTTCCTTTTGCTCTACTCGCCCATTCTTTCCCCATTCTCTTTACCAATTTCGTCACGCCCAAATTGCAACTGGAAAAAAGCACGATATTTTTACGATATTTCTATGCAAATTTCACAAAAAAAAAAAAAAAAGGAATTCTCTTTGCAAGGGCTGACAAAGTTTTCTCCACGCCGAAATTTCTTTTTTTGTTCTTCCTTTATTTTATTGTAGGTAACTCACAGGTGGATGATTTTATGTTGGCATTTTATGGCCTGAGAAATGCTTTTTTCATTTAAAAATAAAAAATAGGAATAGAAAAAAAGAAATGAAATTAGAGCGTTATAAATTAGAAAGAAAAAGTCAATTTCGAAAAAAAAGAATTAAAGAATAGAAATGAAAATTGTTGCTATTTGAATTTGACCTGCTGAGATCCCAAATTAGTTTTCAACAGAGGGGTGTGTGAGGTAAGGTAAATGAAATATATTAATTGCAGATAATTTTTTAATATTTGAGTAAACATTGAAGATTTATGTAGTCAGGTTTCCCAAAAAATTTGTCCAAATCGAGTTGAAAATTGATGGTTTAAATATTTAATTAAATTCAAAATATTTTGGACAAAATGCAAAAAAATATGCACATGATCAAAAGTTTTAAGAAATTAATTAAGATCAGTATTTTGTATTGATTTTTTGATTTATTTAGCGGAAAGTGTAAAACAAACTAATGAAAATCTCTATTACAAAAAAAGGTTTATTTGGTTTATTTAAAAAATGGGTTTTAATAAGTTTAAATGCGGTTATAGTCATGGGTATTGGATTATATAATTAAATTTATTTAAAGAAAGATGTAGACATTTCAGATATTTTTCAATCAACTGTGTATTAATTTTCTAACCAGTTTCTTAACCATTTTCTAACTCATTTCCCATTAACTTTGTTAAAGATAAGGTCTCCTGCTTGAGAGTCATAAAATATGTCATATTTTGTGTAGAAACTGTAATTATAATAAACCCATTAAGAAGTCCTGGCTTTTGCCTCATATGTAATTGAGATAAAGGTGATTAAACGTAATTTAAAAAATAAAATGGTTAGAAGGGAATCCTTTTGTGGCGTGAAAACATTTACCACACACTCCGATACACACACACACACACACACACATATTCCGTCTCTAGGAAGTTTTAACATCATCCCTGTTGATTGTAAATGGTCTTTCTTAAATAAACCAAATACGTTAAAGTGCCTTCCTTACAATCGCTCTTCTTCTCTTATCCTTCTAATGCCTTGCAAATTGACACTTGTTTATTTTTTTCTAGACTTTTTTCCTTTTCTTTTTGTTGTTGTTCGGGCACATGCGAGGTTCATCACAAAATGTGATGAATGTGCAACTTCCTGAAGTCCAGTTTTTGGGGTTTTTCTTTGGCCAAATTGGATTGCATATCATTACTTTTGCACTTGTCTGGCGTAAATTTTCACACTTCCTTCACGGGGAGGGAATAATAGAAGAAAAAGGATAATTTATGCGTCGTTTGTCAAAGAAGAGAGAAAAGGAGATATAGAGAAATAGAGAGAGAGAAAGAGAGACAAGACAGCTTCTTTTGATGGACATTCCCTTTTTTTTGTTTTTTGTTCTGTTGTTGAGGGATTTTTCTTGTCAAATTTCACCTTTTCGATGGACTTTGATGAAAACCAATAAATAAAAGTTGTACAAAACAGTATTTGTTTTAAAATTGCAAAAGGAAATAAAGAGAAGAAAAAAGTTCGCCTTATTATTTGACATTTATTTACTTATATATAAAGATTAATGATTACTTAAAGTCAAAAGTTTTTAAATGATTGACAAAACAGTTTGTCTTTATATCACAAATACCGTAAATTGTTTGCTGACAGTTGGACAAGCATTTTTGAGCCAAATTGGTAGTTTTAGGAGTTTTGTGGAGGAGGGTTTGTACATCCCCCTTTAATCCCCATAGAAATGTGTGTAAATCATGATTATCCTATTTTTATTGACAGGGCCAAGAGAATGCGTTCTTTAGCTCTTTTCTGTCAGATTAAAAAACGTTCCCCGCTCAGCCCCAAACACCGAAACAATTGTTGTGTCATAATTTGAAATTAAATTTATCATCAATGTAATTAGTGGCCATAAATTAAGGGTCCTTCTTACAGTTCCCCCACAAAATGTATGTGTATGTGGGGAGTGTGTGTATGTGTGTGTGTGGTTGTGTGTTGAATTGGCCACAAGTGTGAATTATTACCATTTGCGGCACACACATACATCCTTTTCTGCATATTGGTGTGGCAATGTCCTCTGTTGCGGCCAAATTAAATTAAATTGTCCTTTTTCATTTCGATACACTTTCGAATTCTCTGGAGAGTGAGAGAGCAAGAGAGGGAGACAGGCAACTGAATAAATAGATGGACACTGTATAAATGTGTGTGTGTGTGTGTGTCGATGTGTGTGTTTGTGTGTACCGCATCCTCGTCAGCTCCATTAAGCCAATAAAGCATTTCGTTTCATTGGATTACGTATGCTGATGTGAGAGGAAGAGTATGGAGATGCATATACATACATATGTAGGTCCATATACGATTCCATGTATCTCTCTGTTTGTGGAGCTGGCATCCGGTTACACCACACCCAGAAAAAAAAGAAAAGGAAAGACACTGGGGACACTGCCCAACAATTTGTGTTTTGATGAATTGTACAAACATTTCGTATAAAGGAAACTGAAACTTTTGCCTGACCTCTCTAATTTGTGCAAATATTTTCAGTAATTTTATTTTATTTTTACTTTTTCTGCCAGTAAATCATTTTGTTAAAGTTTTCTGAACTGGCACTAGTTCATCATCTAATGTCTGGGTAATTACAATGAGTGTGGTATTTCCACCCTAAACGAAAAAAAAGAAGTTTTCTAACTGGTGTTGCCACCATTCCTGGTCAAGTGACGAAATTAAATGCCACCACCCCATTCCATCCGTACTCACCCTAGAACTCATCAGAAGAGTCGTCTACTATATAGATGATAATCATTTAATCCGGCATAAAACTTTCTCTTTTCGTTCATGTATTATTCATCATTTACTTTAGTTAGTTTGGCTTTCGTTTTGTTTGATTGGTTTGTTCTTCAAATCTAGATTTAATAACAGCGAATTCAGCGAACCTAATGAACATCCTGTTTCTATTTCTATTTCTATTTCGATTTACTTCATCTTCTTCTTCGTCGTTTTTCTGGTCTTAATTCAAGCAGAAAAGATTTTCCATGACTGCGACTGTTGCTGATTGTGATGGATAAACTATCAGAGAAAATTTCATTCAATTGAATGATTTTCAATTGAAATTCGCTTGCTTTTGGCATTGATGTTTCAACTCGATTGCATTTAACTGACACGCCTACAATTTATCCAAGAGAATTGGATATAGACACAACATATACTTACATATCTCCGATTTAAAGTAGACTGCAATTCTTGGAGTATAAAAAATTAGGCTTTAATTTAACTTTCCACAATGACAGAAACAGTCAGTCTTTGGACACGTCGGAAAATGTTTCGCCTAAAGATTTTTAAAAATAAACAATTGGAAATGTTGCAGGAATAAATAGAAAGGAATATAATTTATGTATTTCAAATTATTACATTATTATTATTAACTATTTCGAAAATTGTTGTCAATATATAATATTTTAAAGACCATAGCTGGATTTTGGATAGCTTTCCAAATCCAAAAGTAGAAGTTTTTAATACAATTTGCCAACTTAAATTAACAGTTCTTCATGCTTTTTAATCTAATTTTAAATTTGTAAAATAACAACTTTATTGAATTATTTCTACACTTAGTTTGTACCCGGAACTGGTATACATTGTTAACCAGAAACCCGCAATCAGCCCACAAATTTGTTGCATTAGTACAAAATTAAATTATTGTTTACATGCACGTAATTACCCTACCCCCCTTAAAATTCTGCCCTCTCACCACACTACACCCCTTTTGTACAGACACTCGAAAGGCATATAATATATACATATACACATACATATATATATATATATATATACATGTAGTTGTCCTCCCTGTTATGGGCGCAACCCTTCCTTTTTTGGTTTGTCTAACTTTGCCACAAAATTGTTGCATGACAATAAAAACGCGTGCAACCATATGATGAGCACACCCTTCTGCCTCTCCTATTCCTTGCCCATGTCCTTTCCCTTTTTCATTTCTGTTGTTGAAATTCGATTTCAAAACGTGTGTGAGTATAGGAAAAAGGACAATTGTTGTCCTTGATTTTGGTGTGGCCTGTGACTGTGACTTTCACAGCTCGATTAAATGAAAGAACGAATTTTGAGGGAACAGGAATGGGAAAGGAGTTTTTTTTCTTTTTGCATTTAGGAAAAATTTGCATATGGTCAGCCCACTGTCTGAGGTCAATTTCGTATTTAATCGTATTCAATTTTGAGTGGATTTGTTTTTAATCCAGCTCAAGGATTTTACAGTATTAAATGAAGAGTCAACAGTCGAAGGAAATGGTAAAATGTAAACAGAAATTTAAAGTTTGGTTTTCAACCCTGACATTGGATTTGTATGCCTTATTTTTCGTTCTTTGGTTTTTCTGTTGTTGTCATGAAAATGCCTGAGGGATCGATTATTACCGTTCAAATTCGAATAAAACGTGCTTGAGCCCAAAAGCAGATACGCTTTTGGGATACATTCTGTTTTGTTTTTATTTTTGTCAATTGCAAAAGAGCAAAAAATGAGAAGTCATATCCTTTATGAGTTTAGCGGATTGTTCCATATGTGTCTGATAATTTCAAGAATTTGTGGCAAGGAAAATCTCAGAATGGAAATTCGAAAGGCGAATGTTCTTTTTATCTAGAAACTAAAAATGTTAAAATTGAGTTTGCTCTTATATATTGTTAGTTAATTTAAGTTCTAAATGTAAAGATGATGTCAACACTTTGTTAAAATGAAATTCTAGTTTAATATTCTAGACAATTTGGCGCTTTCATTTAGCAAAAATATTTATATGTATATTTTTTCTGTTCTTTTTTTTTTTTAATAGAAAATGAAAGTTCTTTTGTGGCATATAATGAAGACATTTATATGGGTAACATGGTTTAGAGTAAATTTCAAATAGTTTCAAAGGGTGCATGGGGATGAGTATGGGTATAAAAGTGACGCCAGTTGTCTGTACATAGTGACAAGTGACCCAAATAAATGACCGCAAAAATTTGCACCCTAGTTAGAGGGTTGAATTATTTCTAATTAAATGCTTAGATTACGCGAGGGGAGAAGAACTTTAAGATGATCTTTGAGAAATACTACTACTCCCTTTTTGCGTTTGAGTTACCATCTTGGTAATTAACATATACAGGACTTTATATATATATATATATATATATGTATATATATATCAAGAAATGTTGCCACATTCATTCATTCTATGCAGCTTCAACTTTCAGCTTCGATGAGCAAACATTGTTGGCGACACTTAAATTTGCATAATCAAAATCAAAAACATCATTTCCATTTCGAATTTACCCCTACCTCCCACCCCTCCCCCTGGCGTGCTTTCTTCCGCCACTCGTTTCATTTACTCTGTCTCTACAGTATATATGCTGTCAATATGCTGGGGCCACTTGGAAGCCGCAGTTCGAGGCTTTTAAAATTATGCAAATTCAATTTTGAGACACTTTCTTGCCTCCAACCCTGGTCCACAATCAACTCCACCTACTACTCCTACTCCTTCCTGCTTTCTGCTTCCTCTACTTCTTCTTCTTCTTCTGAGTCATAAATTCGAGTAACTGTATTAATATAATTGAGCCGGGGGCTGTTTTTCTATGGCAAAATAAGCGAAAGTTGGCAAAGAGACGCTGAAGGACCTCTTAAAATTAGATTTACTCTCATTGAAAATCCACCCGTTGTACTCAAATAGAGAGAATTTCAACTGGTTGGTGCCAAGGTAGTGGCAGCCCCTGCTCCATTTAACATTTAACCCACATAATTTAAATTTGCCTATCTTATCTTATTTATTTTTTACCAAACTTGGCCGTCACATGAATCATATTTTTTAGCTAGTTGTGGTCGCAAATCGTTTTATTATTCAGGCAAAGTCCCCAATTGCTCTTGGACTATAAATAATTAATTTAGATGTGTTTGCTTTGTCTCTCTCTCTTGTTTTCAATCTCCTTTAGGACATTCCTTTCTGGTTATTTATGAGTAGAGAGTACTGTAGGACCAGTTGCTTCTTAAATGGGGAAAGATTTGTGGTAGCCAAAGGCCCCAAAAAGTCAAAGGTTGTGTGTTTGTGTGTGGTTGAGTTAAAGCCATTTAGATATGAGATTACCTTTTTTATTGCCTTGGTCCAAAATTTATTGAACTACAACTGAATAACTGAATTCAACTAAGAGTGGGAAATAAGGGTGTGGGGGTTGGATTTGAGTTTGGAGTATCTGAAATCAACTTGTAGCGTAGAAAAGTTTTTTTTAAGAAATAGCCGGAACATGACACTGCAATTATACAAAATATAATCGATTTTGATTCAGATAAAATATATATATATGTATATATCAAGTAGTATCAAGAAATGTGAGCCACAATCTCCATCGCTTGCCGTCTTTAATGATCATTTCTAGTATTGGATGACAATACCTACTGAGTAATTAAATTTTTTTTAAGCTTCATCTTTTGTTGCCTAACCTTGATTCAAAATCTTGGTATTATCTATTTCTTATGGCTTTAATAATACTTTTGGGCGTTGGGAAATAAGGGACGACAAAGTTTCGACAAGTGTGTCAATTCTTTCCAGTATGAAGACAGAATATAGCTAGAAGACTGAACTGACAGCAGAAATAAAGAAGACTTTTCCTAATTTAAATTATTTCTCCTGCTTCAAACCCCTTACTCATTAAATCGGTTTAGTTTTGCCGGAATACCCTAGGTTTTCATTAACTTGAATTTGTTGTACTAAGAAAAATATGCAGGAACATATGTATATACATAGTTCTTTTAAAAACTAGCATATTACTCTTTAAAAGCATATTAAAGTTGGCCCACAATGCTCTTTTTTGATGAAATTATTTGGTTGACACCTCTTTGCAGCTGTTGGCAAAGAAATTCCGCATTCCAATGACTTGTGCAGAGGATAATGCGTTTATGGGACCTGCAGTCGTTAACTGTCCATAAAAGTGCACATTATTGTAATGTTGCATTGTCCTGGAATGGCACTTTGAGCCCAGGCCAACGACAAACAGGACATCCCATGTCCTTTGCTAATCTTTCGCCATGGCCTGGCATGCTGCGAGATGTCCTGCTGGCCACACTCACATACCCACTCACACATACACACACACAAATACAGATATATATATTCAGACACGGTGTGTGAGTGTAAATGTTTTAGTGGATTATCGTTTGGCACGATTTTTATCATCGAATGGCATTCGATTGGAATGTCTTTTGGCAGCATAAACACGCTTCCTTACCCAGTCTCTCACTCAGTCACTCACTCGATTATAGCGCCTTAAGGTATGCCTGTTGGCAATTGAGTTTGGATGAAGGAACTGTTGTTTGGTGACCCCAATGTGATAACCGCACATTAGTTGAAATACGTTTTTTTCTTCTTGTTTTTTGGCCGCCAAGTTTCACCGAGGTGGGGAACCATCCATTAAAGCAAAGCGAAAAAACCGTTTCAAATCTCGTTATGCAGCTTCTCTTTAACTATATATAGTATACATATATTTATATATATATATGTATAAATGAATCTTCCTTTTCTTACTTCGCCCTTCCCCTGCTAAGTACATTTCACATTGCTGGCATTTCCAAGCTGAACTCTGAAGGGTGATCTAAAGAGGGGGCGAGGTATGAATGGTTCATAAAAGTCGCCCCGCAAAATGTCAGCAATAAAAAGATAATCATGATTTACCGCCAACTTCAATATTGTGACCCCCTACCCTCCTCTCTCTCTCTCCATCGCCACATCTCTTTCTTTCTCTGGGTATGTGGAATTTTCTCCTTTTTTTTTTTTTGGTGAAAACATTGCTCGAACTTTTATTGGAGGTGGAAAAGCTGTCAAAAGTGCTTGTTCAACTGTCATTCAAGCATTTTATTAGCATATTAATTATAGGGCAAAAAAGAGAAGGAAAATTGTTGCTCTCTATGAGCAATTAAATGGTCGAGCAGCCATTTAAGCTTTGACACCTGAACACGTAAAATTCAATGGGCAAAATCGTTCAATTTTGCTTCCATACATTTTCCTCAGCCAACACAAAATCTCATTAATCTTTCCTGGCGAGGTGTAAAATGTAAACAAATCTCTTTTTTATGGTAATTGAACTTCTTACTTTCTGTCAGTTTCTTTTTTTTTTTTTTTTTTTTTTTTGCTTTTTTTACTGTTTTGTTTAACTTTGGATTACTTTTCGATTTCATTTAATTAGTTGACATTTTGCATAAACGGAAGCCAAAAGAAAAATCTAATTAACTTTGGCCAGGGAATTGTGTACATAGCATCCATACATTTGTATTTGTATTTGCCCTCTAACTGTGGGAGAGAGGAGATGGTGGAGTGTGAGAGTGTCATGTGGGGAATTGTATTCCCATTCGGGCGTTAAACTAATTTGTATAAAACTAATTGAGAGATTTGTGTATACATACGTTGATTATATACGGTCAGTAGGAACTTTATGATGTGTTCGCTTCTCTCATTAGCAATAAAAACTAAATGGAAAAATGTGGTCTAATCAAATTTTTGTTGGATTTCCAACAGAAAATAACTAAAACAATTGCTGTACTTAAAATGTAATCCATTTGAGTTGAATGTTTCATTAAATACAAGTTAAATGGAACTAATTGTCAAAGTTAGATGGAAGAATTTGTAACTAGTTAATCTCGATGGGCTTATACGGGATATACTCTGCTTGTTTTATTAACTATATTTCTATATTAAATACATATTGGCAACAGATGAGAGTTTGGCTATTAAGTAGAACTTGTTTTAAAAGAAAACTAAATACTTATGAAATATGAAAATAACTTAATCATAAGATTGGATTAAAAATCAGGTCAATATAAACGAAATCAGGCAAATGTTACAGTAAGATAATTTCTTTGGACATGAAAAGTTACCAATTTTTTTTTAAAAAAGTAATGCAGTTAGCAATTGACAAATAAATTATGAATAATATTAAGCCAAATATTAAAGAGTGTTAAGGATTAATTAATAAGTTGCTAGGCAAAGGATAAAGGAACTCGTCTCTAGAAACTAAATAAAAACCATTTAATTAAGTATTTAGAAATGGCAACCAATTTATAGCATTAGTTATCTGAGGATTTACATATTTCTGTAATTCTTAACTTCTTTGTTAATCTTGTGTGTGAAATTTCAATTTAAATTTTAACCATTTCATATTAATTATCACTGAGGTAAAGAATTTGTATGGTCTTGGCAAACATTTTTGCCAGCACCTTTTGTTTTGTTAGTATCTCTTCATTAATGGTCTAATAGATAATGGAAGTTTTGAAATTGTTTTCATGCGGAGGACGACACACAGGCAACACTTAAGCTCCAACTCCAACTCCATCTCCATCTCCAACTCCTTTTCTGGCTTCAAACCTCAGTGGTTTTTGGGTTTTTATTTTGGGTGGTATGAGCTAATTACAGGCAACATGCCGCCGTTGCCGACATTGTTATCTGTCCCATATGAGAATCCCAGCATTGTGAGAGACTGACTGAAGGTAAAGAGTGTGACGTGTGTGTGTGTGAGTGTGTTTGGTGTGCTGGGGAGGAGGAGGGGAGCATGCCAAATGGGTTTATTGTAATTTTGGTGCAGCATTTTGTTAAAATATGACATATTTTATGGCTCACAGTGCTTTTATCTGCGACTCGCATGTGTAATTTGCATTTTGCATACGAAAAAGCAACAAAGGAGAAAACTTTGCAATGTGCCACAAATGAAATAGAATTGGTCCCATTTGTACTTTATTAGGGTTAAGGTTGTTGTCTCTCTATCCTTTGCTTATTATTATCACAGATAATGAGGCACAGATTATATTACGACTAAATGGGTTCAAACTGAAAACTCTGACTGCCACACACTCGGTTTCAGGTATGATTTTAGTATAGTAAGAAAAAAAAATAAAATAAAACAAATCCCAACATTTCTCTGATGATGATGATGATGGGGGCTCAAGGTTTACTTACTATTTCTTTGTCTCTCCTGTTCTCATTCTTGTTTCTCTGTTTGGTCTCGTTTTTGTGGACAAAAAAATATGCATGGAATTTCTTGTACTCGTGTGGTACAAAACTTTCGATTCTCTGGCGTCTTTTGAGACGTTTTTGATTTGTCTTCTTTTATTATACCCTGTACCCATAGGGTAAAAGGGTATATCAAAGTCGCTAAAATGTATGTAACAGGCAGAAGGAAAATTTTCCGACCCCATAAAGTATATATATTCTTGATCAGTATCAATAGCGAAGTCGATTGAGACATGTCCGTCTGTCCGTCTGTCCGTCCGTCCGTATGAACACCGAGATCTCAGAGACTATAAGAGCTAGAGCAACCAAATTTGGTGTCAACATCCGTCTATTGTATAAGCGGGTCAAGTTTGTTTTAAATTTTTGCCACGCCCACTTCCGCCCCCGTAATTTAGAAAAAACTATAACTTGAGCTATAATAAAGATATCGCATTCTTATTTGGCACTCTTAATAATATAGCCAATATGCACCAGCTGACCAAATTTTGTCGAAATCGGACAATAATTATCGGAGATATACGTATTTCTGTTTTGTACTGAAACGCCCCATGCAAAATGGGCTGTTAAGTGTGAGCGAGATAGCATGCGTTCGCTGTTGCTGCATGGCAAGCAGTGCATGCTAAGAGAATTTTTTTTGTAAATTGATGGCGATTTTGATTGTTTTTGACTTAATAGAGTACTTGGTACAGGGTATACTCAATGTCGGCAGGGACGACTTGCTTGCTTCATTTTTTTTTAAAGAATGAAAAGCCGAAACACAGTTTGGTTTTTGTGTGCTTGTCTGGGACCTTTCGATGGTAGTCTCCTCTTCAATCGTTTAGGTGATGCAAGTGAATCGTTTGAAACGAAAACCCTCAAACATTTCGTTAAATTAAATCAAATATTTCACATTTTTGTGCATGTTTAACGCGTGTGCAAAAGAAGTGAGGACAACCACAAAAATTAAAACCAAAACCAATAAAAAGAAACTTGCAAACAATTTTCAAATGTTTAGTATGCATTTTTCGATAAAAGAAGATGTACAATTAGATAAGATTACTTTGGGTAATTAAAGGGCTACTAAGGTTCTGAAGAAAACATTTTTGAAATCAAGTATTGAAGTACAACTTTCTGTTCTAAAACTTCCAATATACATGTTTTAGTGGTTCTTAATGTCAACCTTCTTACATTAAGTATACAACTAAATTAAAGATTGCAACTTCATTAAATCTCTTCACTATAGTTTTAACCTTTAATCTTTTCATCTCTTATCTAACTTTATCTTAACTGGAACTCCATTTTTGTCGTTTTTTTCGATATATAGGAAATTTATTCAATCCTTTTTCTTTTTCTTTTTTTTTGCATCAATATCTATCTAATCTCTTCACACTTTGCCTACTAAACTTCCGACTACTCATCATTAGTGATTATCCCAAGGCGCTAAAGTCTTTTCATGTATGTCATCGGAAATTGCTTCACGCCCCCCATTTTGGCCATTGCTAACACGCCTCATGATTGCTGTTGCACGCGCTGTTCGCTAATAAACCCCCCGCCCAACCCTAACTCTAGCTTAACCCTAAGACTAACCCTTTCCCATAGGCCGGCTGACTGTCTGGCATCTCTATATCGTCCTATCTTGCCATGTCATCGCTCAAATAAATGTGAAAATGCTAATTTAACCCTTTTTATTATTCATAGTCTTACACTTGAGCGAGTCAGCGAGACTTGTAAGTAGCGCAAAAGGCGACGATATCTCATCATGAGTGATAAATTCTTTCCTACTACTTTGCATTTCTTAAGAGACCAGTAACCAGACCGAGAACCCAGTTCAGTTCAGTTCAGTTAAGTTCAATTCCCTCCCTTGGGGGATCAGTGAAATTATTTTAGCCCATCTTGTGACAATGTTGCAATTTTGCTTATTAAGACATTTGTCAACTTAATGTCATGACATTTAGTTAAGTTATTAATATATATACATATATACATATATTTAATGTAAACATTATTAAGAGAGGGGAGGTGTTGGAGGAAACTAAATGTTATGTTAACTAAACTATTCGCTATTTTTCCTTTAACATTTCATTTCATTTTATTTCATTCACTTTTATACCTCACACACACATACACACACGCCCCCTTAGCACGTGCCTCCCTTTGGGCAATTTCCTTCCTTTTCCTGATAATTTCTAGTTGCTGCTGCTTTTTTCCTTTTTTTATGTCCTTTCTTCATTTTTTTTTTATCGTTGTTGTATCAAGTGAATTAGAAAGCGAATCAAAATGAATGCCACAACTGACGCGTGTGCGTGTCAATCAATGAAATCTATTGTGAATAATTTACTTATGACATTTTCTTTTTTGTGAAATACAGTTTGCCATAAACATATACATACATACATACATACATGCATTCTATATCAATTTATATAAATTTCCTGTTTTTTTTTTGTTTTTGCCAATCTTTAAGCTCTTTAATTCAATTTAATTGCACTCTAAATCAAATCTAAGTATTAAAATTTACAAGAAAAAAAAAAAAACAGCAAGTGAGTGGAAGAAAGAATGCAGGAGAAGAAAAAAAAACACACATTGATCCATTTCATTTCCCCGATGCCTACAAGGATTGCCCATTAAAAATGTTAATTAGTTGCACAAACATTGAGCATCGGTGATTGCAGTAGCAGCGGCATCAGCAGCAGCAGCAGCAGCAGCTGGAGCTGGAGCAGGAGCAACAATCCCAAACCAGATCC
The DNA here is from genome assembly GCA_037075365.1 of Drosophila emarginata. Lineage (NCBI taxonomy): Eukaryota > Metazoa > Arthropoda > Insecta > Diptera > Drosophilidae > Drosophila > Drosophila emarginata. Next base: position 8,860,239 of record JBAMCD010000296.1, read on the forward strand.
CAAGACCAATTTGAAGACCGATTCCGTAGTCCGAGTACGAGTCAAAGCTTTGCGTGTATGCAAATTGAATTCATTTTGCTGTCGCTTTTTGGTCGTGTCCTCAATTGAATGGCAATTAAGATAAATGTTCGCAGCATGTTCGCACTTAAGCTCAACATGGTGATGAGAGACGTGGCCCAAAAAGAGTGGGAGGGGGTAAGAGAAAGACAGTGATAGAGAGAGAGGGTGAAGGGGTATTTAAAATCTGGCCCAGACAGCTTGACGCTTGCCACTGCTTTATTCTCTTAAAGTCATTCCCTAAAATAATTATTAACTAATTTCCTTGACACTTTGAACTTTAAGCCCGAAATCAACAGCGACACAACACAACACCAAAAAAAAAAAGGACACTTCAGGTTAGCAAATTGAAAATGCTTGTCACGTTTGCTATGTCTGGGAATATTCGTATATATATATATATATGTATATATGTACACTACATATATATACCCTACTATAAAGAAAAGAAAATAAAGAAAATCGATACAATGGCCGGACAAAAAGAGCTTCTGCCACTGACCGTAGTGCAATGAACTACGCCTACATATACAGTTATATATGTATGTATATAAACTAAACTAATATCTTTCTCCCTGATTTGTAATAATTTTTCAAAAATTTATCAGACTTAACCTTTCTGCTAACCATTAATTCTCAATTGGCAACGTTTGCAGAAATATTTTTCTCTTCTCTTGGCCTTCTTCTCATCTTTTCCATTGGCTTTTCTTTTTTTTTTTTTTGGTTTGTGCGAAAAATTTTGTGACTTTTTGATAAATCGCAAGAGAACTTTGTTTCAACGCAACCAAGTGCAGTTTTAGTTGTCCTTCATATCATTTGTCAAACATCCCCAAGACATGGTCCATCAACTGAAAAGAACCAGAAATTTTTGCTTCAACTTTTAAAATGTAATATAGTTTCAATACTCTAACCGAACCATTGAGTTCATAGAGAGCATATTTCATCTAAAGTTTATTTTAAGATACACTAAAGAAAGATTTATATAGACTTTTTAAGAGATTTTAACTTAGTTTTTGATTAATCTTTTTCCATTGTAGTTTTACAGTTTGAATTGAATTTGGCATTATTAGCATTAGCATTTTTTATTAACAATTCATTATGAATACCTAAAAATACTAAAAATTATAGATTTGGTATCAAGTAATTTTTTAATTATCATTTTAAATCATTTTAAAATGATCTATTAGATCATTTGACTATATCAATTTGTATTTTCAGTATCATATAAACAAAATTTGACTTTATTGCAAAAATGAGTATATCCTATTTTTAGCAAGGGTATTAAAAGAACCCTCATAACCACTTCTACATATGTCACCGTGGGTCAAATATGCGACACTTTCGTCATGCAATAGAATGAGATTCGTTTTATTTTTTGTTTTCTTTTAAAAAGGGGAGGACACATAATAAATGACCACTTTGGGCTTGAAGACTTAAGATGAGTTATGGTTTTGAGATAGATTTTAGAGGGATATATATATTATGCCAGAACATGAACTGAAACCCTTTTGCTTTTGCTCTCTTATAATGCGTTTTGGTCAATTTTAATTTCAAGCTAATTTGATTGCTAAAGATTGCAGATTTCTTTAAACATTTTGTTATTTTGTTGCCAAGTTTTTCTTTTTTTCTTGACTTGTTTTATTTATTTTTCTTTTCGTTGCCTTTAATTGGGCGCTGACAATTTGTATGACTAGCAACTGAAATATTGGAAAATTATGCAGAATTAATGTGTATGTCTTGGAGGTTTCCATCTGCTACCATGTTACTCATATGGCATAAGGAAGCTTTATCATGGAAAATTAGAGCGTGAAATAAACCCAAGCAACTCTCAATTTATTGACTATAATAAATCATCGAAAAGATAGAAGAAACAAACAAGGCAAGGCAAGGCGGCTATGAGGGGTGGCTAGGTAACGGTAACGTTAACTAGTTAACTAACTGACTGTCTTGACTGACTTCCTGCTTGTCAGATAAAAACAACAAATTTTAAGTATTTAATGAAACAAGTATTATTTTTGTACTTCTGTTTATTTTTTTATTTTTTCGTCTTACAATTTCATTCATAAAATATCGAAACACCAAAAAAAAATTACAAACCGGAGGCCGAACGAATAGATTTCAAAATTTCAGGCACGTTCAAAAATGTTGCCAAGGAAAGTTGATAGCATCTTTCCAAAAATGAAACAGAATTTAAGATTAACTCAAAAATTAAGAGAAAACAGAAGAATGAGAGAGAATAAAAAAAAACAAGGTGCGGGTGTAAATAAGAAATGTGAATGAAAAGTTTTTATTTTCATTTGTATCTTTGTATCTGAGCGCGTGCTGACGACAAGCAACAATTGAGATCATCATCTAAGATGATGATGATGATGATGGGGCTGGAGATGGGGGTAAGGGGATGCATTTGATGGGTTCATTCATAAGAAATTTGTAAGGAAACAGGTAGGAGAATAATACGATAAGTGGACGAAACTCTTTTTTTTTTGTTTTTCCTACTGATGACAGACTGATTAACTGCATTGGCAACGGAAATGGAAATCTTTTATTGAGGAAATCAAAATAGTTGTATTGACAAAATGATTTTTTTTTATGGGTAATATTGAAATAATGTAATCAATATTTAATATAGTTGCCATTGTTAATATTATGACATTTATGATGGGATAACAATAACAGCAGGACCACAACAAAAATAAAGAAAGAAAAACAAGAGAAAACCCCTGGTGATAATGAACAAAAGTGAAACGTTGTTAATACTTTATATATGTACAATATATACAGTTAGCCACCGTGAAAGTGGTTTCCAAAGAAAGGTCAAACAATCATAAATTTCATAAACTCTGACACCTGCAGAAAAGAGAGAGAGGGAGAGATAGATAGAGCAAAAAGGCAAAATACATTATCTACCTGCAGATATAAGTCAGAGTCAGGAGGGAGTGATTGAGGCTATAACCACTTCCACTCCAACAGATGAAAAGTTGTTGTCACAGTGCGGCAAGGTAATTATGTTCAACAATGAGCAACAATTTCCAGAGTTGACTGCAAGTTCCAATTAGTCACATTACACGACAAAAAGGAGAATAAACGAAAAACTTGCTCCATACCATAAATGGACAATTGTATGAGAGATGCAACCCACAAGCCACAAAGAACAAAAAAGAAAAAAAAACCAAGCACATTAAGATACTTACAGAGACCTACGGAATTTTACAAAAACAGAAACCAAAAAAAAAATGAAGCAGTTCCAATTTTCTACCATTATTCTTATATTCTATTTGTAATAAAAAAATCATATTAACTCTTAATGCCAATGGACAGTTTCAATTGTAAATGGTAACAAAGTTGGCCGAAAACAAAACGAGACTTTGTGTAGAAGAGGATGTGGCTCTATGACTCTGATTGACAGCATTGCCATGATAAAACCAAATAGAGTTGATCACTAATTGAATGCAATTAAAAAAGGAAATTAAAATTTAAATTACAGACTTGCGTTAAGGCACGTGTCCATCATTGACTATGGTTAAGTAGAAGATCCAGAAGCCACATTTAGAAATAACCATAAATGGTATACAGCTAGTAGTAATAGTAGTCTTCATTTGTGGTACGTTGTCAAAGATGCCAATGTGATCATACATGGAATTTGATTTTAATTTTATGGTAAATATCGAGACAAATAAAAAGAAATAAATACATGTAAACATCAAGCCCAATTCAAAATGATAAAAGAGTAAGCCTAATTGGCATTAGCATTCTTTGTTTAATTGATTAGATCTTAAAATAAATATATAAGTTTTTGCCTAGATAGAATTGTTTATAAGTATATGTATTAAAACTTTATTAAATTGTGCTGAAATCTGATTAATTAATTATATTATAGTTCTACTAGATGTGTTTGTATGTACTAATACTATCTATAGGATCTTCATGATTTCACAATTTAGTTATTCATTCTAATTAATTATTATTTGAATTTTCGTGTAGAGTTTTAACATTGAAAACTACTGAAAATAAATTTCCATTGACATGAAAATAAAATAGAAAATCAATCCTAATTTAATGATTGCCTATTCAATTAATAATTTTCAAATCAAAATTCAACAGATTTAACTTATATATGCATATCCTACTATTATTTTACTAATAAATGCTTTAAGAAAAGGCTAAAATAGGCATTTAATTTTCTTTCACCCCCCACCTTTTGGCAACATATTTTGTTACTTTTGTGCCATTTCAATATGTTGGCAGCAATTTGTTGCCAAACAAATTTCTTTTGCAAATTAGCAAATTTGAATAATTCTCTTTAAAATTTATGCCCAGGCCGGTCCCAATTTTTATTTTTTTTTTCTTATTTTCCTGGTTTGTGCCTTTCCATTCCTTAAATCTTTTTTTTTTGTGCTTTAGTGGACTCAGCTGTAACTGAGTTACGAGTAAATTGCGTGCCATGTGAAAAGTTTCCTAGGAATCGCAATTTTCTTTATAAACTGTGGAGAATCATTTTCAAAGTCCTTTGTCAACATTTTAAATGCATTTTTATTGAGATTCATATCGCGAAATCGTACAAAAGAGAATTGAATGCGACTTTGAATTGACTTCAAATTCCTTAAATTATTGCCTTAACCACCCACACCCTATATACACACACATATATACACACACACACATATATCTACCCTTACTCTTACCCTTACCGATCCACGGAGGAATTGTTGTTGTCCTTTACGCTTTTCTTTTACTTGAATTTTAAAATCGCTTTCCTTTTTCTTATTTTTTGGCAACTCGCACGTTTTATGCGAATTTGAACGGTAATAATCGATCCCTGCGGCATTTTAAAAAATAAATCCGTTTCGCCAAATGGAAATGGAAATGCAGATGGAAATGGAAAAAAGGCAAACTCTGTATTGGTTGGCTGCCATTGGGTTGGATTGGGTTGGGTTTTAAAAATGTTCTGTACGGATTGAGTGTGTGTTTGTGTGTATTCCTTTGAATTATTGCAGTTGCTAAGCACACTCGCACACACATACACATGAATTGAACACATGGAGGCACTTTGTAAAGAAGTTCAAGTTTTATGCGTTTCTTATCTGAATTTGATTTGGCAGCAAAATTGCAGTAAATTAAAAAGTGCAAACAAAACACTTTGATAAAGAAGGCATCGTTTTGCCAGTCGAATCGAAGTTTTATGGACGGCCATAGAATATGTTTGTGATTGCTACTTAAGCCACTTTGAAAACGTCTAAATGGGGGTGAGTTGGATGTTAATTAAGGCCAACTGGCAGATAGATTGAAATAAAAAGATATATGGAAATGGAAAAAAGGAGATTATATGAATTTTAGAATACATAAAAGGAATTTTGATATTAAGAAACTAAAAAGAATGAAATTATTGAAACAATCTATTGAAGACAAAACATCTTGTTTGTAATTTGCCATAAAATGCTTGTGAAATGCTAAAAAAAAGTAGCTAATATTTTTTTAATTTCAAAATTTTGTTTCTTTTGAAAAGAGAATATTAGAATTTAAAGTAAGAATTTAAAAATTCTAAAATTCTGTCCGAATCGGTAACGATCGCAGACTTGAATTTTAGTAAATTACTTGCCATACTACCAAAAAAGTGTATCAACTGAAATATATACTGATTTTATCTATAGTATATATTGAACTATTTTTTACTGAGTTCATTTTAATGGTAAAATCATTCGTCAATTTCCAATCTCGTGTTTTTTTTGTTCCTTTTGGGGTCCAATCTGAAATGACAATTTTTGATTGATGTGCAAAGAGTCAGCTTGGTCAACTTGGTTTTGGTCTGCTCCGATTACACGATTATGTAAATCCCAATGACCTTTTGGTCATTTCGACAGCAAGTGTGCAGAATTGCAGAATTATGAAAATGGCCAATGTCCGATATCCGATGCGAAACGACATCATTTGTCATTTGGAACAGTTGTTGTTGTTGCTGTTGTTGCTCTTGTTGTTTTTGTTGGTTGGTGGATGTTATGAGCCCAACCCTGCGCATAGTGCAAGAGACCTGGGGCGGCAAATGTTAATGAAAACATGTGTCAGCAATAAAATGATAATCATGATTTACATCATCATATCATTTCCATTTCCAACTTCATTTCCATCTCATCTTCATCTTTCATTGTTGACTCTTTGTTGGCATTCTTTTCGCCACGACAAATCGAACGTGATCAATTTATCTTCAAAAATATATCTTAATGCATATGTATATACACGATACATTCATAATTCCATCTTAATTCTGTTTAATTGCAAAAGTCATTAATGACCATTACATGGAGACAATAGGGCAAGGCAATATCCTGTCAACACCCTGTGAATTGAATTAACATTACAACCATCACCCTTCTTACCCCATCCACAGGTTCTTTTACTAGACTCCCCTTGCTGCAAAATTTGAGTTTTTAAATAAAAACCACTAATTTGTAGCATTAGCGCAAAATTAAATTATTGTTTACACACTTTACAATTATGCAAAGCGACAAAAAATAAGAGGGCAAAAAATGTATACACTCCTTCTTATCCTCTTGTCTTCTCTCCTCTCCGCTGTCTCATCCAATATTCTTTTCCCCTTTCTGTTTTACAAATTCGATTTTAAAATTATTGCACAGACAACAGCAAATAATGCATGATGGAAGGGGGCAAGGGGGCTGCGAAACAATAAAGCCCTTAATTTGTACAACCAGTAGTTGGCAAAAATTGAGAAGAAAGAAAGAAAAAGGGTTGCTCGAGATACCACACAGGGTTGACAGTGTGTTGGCATTAGGCATCGAGTGCTTTTGTTGGGTGTCAATATGTGAACAAATGGAATTTTGCATTTTTAGCTGAACCACAAACAGTGAGAACATGGCCAATACCTAGACAGAATAACATTAATTGCCACTGACTTAAGCCAAAATAGTAGAGGAAACAGATGCAGAACAGAGATTACATGTTAATGTAATCAATCCAGACTTGAAGATATTCTGTTTATTACACAAAATATTAAGAATTATATATTATAAGAATTTTCAACTTTATAGCGGAAAATATTTTTCTTGGGCCTTTATAGATTCCAATTTCAGATCTACTGCACCATACTGCATTTTGCATGAAAAAGTTTGTTTAATTATTTTTATACCCTGTACCCATAGGGTAAAAGGGTATATTAAAGTCGCTAAAATGTATGTAACAGGCAGAAGGAAAATTTTCCGACCCTATAAAGTATATATATTCTTGATCAGTATCAATAGCGAAGTCGATTGAGACATGTCCGTCTGTCCGTCTGTCCGTCCGTCCGTCTGTCCGTCTGTCCGTCTGTCCGTCCGTCCGTCCGTCCGTATGAACACCGAGATCTCAGAGACTATAAGAGCTAGAGCAACCAAATTTGGTGTCAACATCCGTCTATTGTATAAGCAACTCATGTTTATTTTAAATTTTTGCCACGCCCACTTCCGCCCCCGTAATTTAGAAAAAAACTATAACTTGAGCTGTATTAAAGATATCGCATTCTTATTTGGCACACTTAATAATATAGCCAATATGCACCAGCTGACCAAATTGTGGAAATCGGACAATAATTATCGGAGATATACGCATTTCCGTTTTGTACTGAAACGCCCCATGCAAAATGGGCTGTTAAGTGGCTGTTTATTGTAAATGATGGCGATTTTGATCGTTTTTGACTTTATGGATTACTTTTACTTGGTACAGGGTATAATCAATGTCGGCAGGGACGACTTGCTTGCTTCATTTAAATAAAATTTAGTTAGAGAAAATTATTCTTATTCCCTCTTTTATTGAAGCTATGGATTCCATCCACAAAATCACAGAAAGTCTTTAGATAGATCAATGTGTCCTAAAAATAAGGATAGGATATGTATTCTAGACGTTATATGTATATATTAAAGTATTGTTTTTGTATGTGGTTTGGCATTGGCAAGTAAAGTAAAGAAAACTTGGAAATCATTCTAAAAGAATGCCTTTTGTAAATTGTAAAGTCAAACAAGTGCAAGGAATTATATCGTTTTTCATTTACAAAAATTTGCTGCAATCTTTGACTTTATGTTATTTGATTATTTTTCTGCACAAGGTAGTAAAAAAAACTTAAAAAGCATCTGGCACCTTAAGATGACCATTAAAAAAGGTCATGCGATACGCTAATTAAACAAAAGTCAGAAAATCAAATGTTAAATGGTTTGCGACCAAAATATATAATATAAAAAAGAAAGGGTTTACTCTATTGTGTTTTGTTGTTGTTGTTGTTGTTTTGCAACCCTTTAGGAAAAATTAGCATTAATTGGTCATTCACAATGGCAAGTGTTGGCTGGGCCAGCAACTGCGCCCATGGGAGATCTTCAAGAGTTAAATAGCGCAGCAACTGGAAATAGAGAATAAAAAAAAGTAAAAAGAAAATGCCTTAAAGATGAGACACAAGTACAACATAATTTGACAAGTCATAATATTGAACAAAGATTTATGGGCCACATCATGTGGCGGATATATTTTCCACTTTCTTTTTGAGCGAAACACACGCCAAAAGAGGGAGAGGGGTGATAGGGTGATGGTGGGGTGGTGTGGTCTTGATAATGGAATGGGCTCGATTTTCGAGTATTCGATTAGATGGGCTTGTAATCGAACAGATCGACAATGTTGGTCATAAATCTTGCCTGCTACATTTTTAAATCGAAATGGAAGATTTATTTCTCAGTCACAACAAGTGTTCCATGTTGTGTGTGTGTGTGTGTGTGCGTTGTGTGTTGGGTGTCTAATGGGTGGAACCTTAACCCTTACCCAAAAAACTCAAGTGGAACATATGTGTGCTATAGTCGGAGAAAGAGAAGGGTTGCTGCCCTCTAGGGTTGGCTTGGCCTTGTGTTTTGCCTCTTTGTTTTTTTTTTTTTTTTAATATAACCTTTAGTTGAACTAATTTCACTCCTTTTTTTTGGTTTCCTTTTTTTTTTTTGCCCTTTACAGACCATAAATTTTATGCCATTTTTTAACCTTTAATTTCTTCTTTTTTTTTTGGTTTTTTTTCTAAACTTTTGAAACGCCTTGGAATTTTGTAGAAAGAAGTTAAAAAAAGAAATATGCAAATGTCCATGAAATTGTTGAGAAATTGGTAGAAAAAAACACGGAACAGAAAGAAGCAAAATTAACAAACATAAAATTAATGTTGGCACCCAACAAATTTTTGGCACCCCCCTCGCTGCCGTCACGGCATTCAGAGATGAAAAAAAAGAGAAAAAGAGAGAGAGAGATAGAGAAAGGAAGTTGTGTGTGTGTCCTGCACGTGTTTCCATTTTCGACTTTTCTTTTGTTGCCTGGCATTAGCTTGGAAATTGTTTTTCTGCTACTATTTGCTGCTTGCCACTGCTGGCCAAGTAGGAAAAGTGTCAACGTCGATGGATTTTTGATAGAAATCGCCAAGGTGGACAAAGAAGGAAAGAAAGCAAGCAAAAAAAAAGAAGAATAAGAAAAAATGCACATCAAAATGCAGAGATTGTTGCCAAAGTGCCAATAAGAGAGTCATCGAAAATTGGAGAAAAGTGCAGATAAACTGAAAATGCACTAAAGTAAATCCTATAAGCAAGGGAATGAGTAATTTACAAACATTCCGAATGTGTTAGATTGTACTCAAGGAATTGGGATTGCGATAGCTATTCCAATTGCCATTGCCGTGAAATGTTTGATAAAAACGATGTGGTAAAAATGGCTGGAAAGGAGTGGGTAACTAAATACTTCAACTAAACTGAATTGAAATGATATTACCAATAGACAATGTTTTTTTTTTCTATAGCAATTAGAAGGATTGAAGGATTTTGGGTTAAAATAGTTTTTCACGCATTCTTTTTATTCGCTTTGATTTTGATTCCGATTTCGATTCTATGAACGTTCCATTGTCATTTCATTTTCATAGCCAATCAATTTTCTCACTGGTTAGGGTAATTGTAACCAATTCATAGGACAAACACACATATGAATGAGACTCATTTAATCACACACATACACATACACGCACAGATAATCACTGCAACCCAACACTCCCACAACCCTGCCACGCCTACTGCACACACTACTCCTATCCCTCTTTCACTCTCGCTCACTCTCTCATCATTTAAAAAGGCTTTTGTTATAAAGACAATTTTCATGTATTATTCATTACACGGCCTCACGCATTTTTCCTCATTTTATGTTTTTACCGGGAAAAACGAAATTTCCTCGTCAGCAGCAGCAATAGCAGCAAGTGAAAATTTAATAAAGAAAAATTATCGTATTTTCCTCATGTTGTTGTTCTTACTTAGGCCAAGACTAACGAACTTCCTGCCCCTTTTTGGCAATCGTTTCATTTGTCCAACGGTGAAGGGAATTCTACTTTATATAGGCAGTTTTATCCGCCTACGAAAACAATTAAATTGTCTAGCTATATAAATAAAATGTACAACTAGATAAATTCGAGAAAAGGTATTATAGAGGAAACCAGACTAAGAAAGTTTTATATCTGAAAATTCTTATTAACAAATTTAATCTTATTAATCGAAAATATGTATATAAATATAAAAAAAAGAACTAAACTCTGAATAAACATTCAAATAATTAACTGAATTTTTATTTCCTTGTTCGTTATTGTTATTGATACCAAAATATATTCCGTCTTTGGCTAAATTGATAAAATTCTTTGAATCAAATTCAAATATAGCAAATTGTATGTCCTTTATACCGTTCAGTCCTTAATTTGCCTCAATTAGCCACAGAGCAGGTTTCCGCTCATCAACTAAGCTTGTTCTGTTTGCACAAATTGATTGACACTGATGTTTCCCAACTTCCCCCCTAGCCTTATGATTCACTTCCCCATATTACCTTCCTTTTGACACACACACACACACACCCACCCACAGTCACACCCATACCGAATGACAGGAGCAAACTGACACCAGTCGAACTTCAGGAATATATCGTCCGTGGACATTGCCATGCCCGTGGCTGTCATGTAATCTCCCTGCCACTTCTCTGGCCATATGTGATGTAACATCAGGAGAGAGGCTGGGGTAGGTACATAAAGAGAGAGAGAGAGAGGGGGAGGAGATAGAGAAGGGGACCATCCTTATGCTTTATTAGTTTATATACGGTTTTCTGGGGGTTGGCCGAAACGCACGCTAATATTAATTTATTGTCACTGTGGATACCCTCCCTCTCCCCATTCCCCTACTCCATATTGCTGATATGCATCGAAATGACAAAGGACAATTTAATTTCATTTACCGAGAAGTCAAAGAAGCAGGCATCAGGATGCCATTATTAACACTTGTGACCACAGAAATTCGGTCAAAAAATACTCCAAAAAGTTTTGCGGCCTCACAACCACATATATATCATGTGTGTGTGTGTGTGTGTGTGTGAATGTGGAGCTGGCAAGTTTGGAGAGCAGATTGAAGTCTAATTATGAAATGATGAATATTTCTACCCCTCTGGGCTCCAAAGACACTTCTTCTCCTTCCACTTCTTCGTCATACACTTTAATAATTTATTTCTGAATATTTTTCCGCTTATCGCTGTGGGAAAGATTTATGGTTGCAGAACCACGTAACTCGATACCTTTGGTTTGCTTGAAGTTTTAAGGTCTCCAGGCTCAACTCCTTATCCGTTTCAGTGTAAAATGATTTAATGCTCACTTACAAGGGCAAGACAGTGGCTCCTGGGTTCCGGCTCCTGGGCCAAAAACTGGAAGCTCTCCCAGTGGCGCCATTAAATCTCATTAAAAAGTTGACTCCTCTCTGGGAAAAAAGGTTGTGAAAACGTAATCAAAGGGGGAAGGGAAGCGGTTGGGAAGGGCGTTGTACATGCAAATTATAAATGTGCCAACATTTCTTCCTGTCCGCATGCAATTGGAAGGAAGGGAATGGGGAAAAAACGTGCAATACTAAAAACTAAAAAAGAAAATAGAATTGAAAAAAAGAAAAACTAAATGAAAAGCTTGAAAAATGTGCAATTTTAGTATATAATAGTTGATTGAAGGGCTTCAGCTATAAGGGATGTCCATGTGTGTGCGAGTGGCTGTGGGTGTGAGTGAGTGTGTGATTGAAATGTTGCTTCATTAGCTATGCATAGAATTGAAATGATGTGGAAAAAAGTTGAGGGGATGAGTGGCAATGGCAAGGCATTACGATAGCCATCATTGATTTCAAGTGACGAATGTGAAGGTCTCAATTTACCCATAAGAATGCCAATTGAATTACAGTAAATATTCGCTAATAAAAAATTTAAAAAAAAAACACCAGCTATAATAATAATACTAAAAATTCAAAAGTATTATGAAGAACTTTATTTAATATATAAACCAATATCAATATATTATTTCTGATATTATATTACATTACTGTAACGTTTTAGTTTACATGATTATATTATATTTATAGTTTTACAAAAAATGTTTTTATGTCTTTGCAGGTTCAAAGAGCTTTCTATACAAAATACATGGAGAGATATTAATATATCGTAAACTTATAATAACTTAAGAAAAAAGGATAAATGGAACGCTTACTTTTATGGGGTAAGTCCTTTCAGTTTTATTTTATTAGTATAAATTCTATTTCTATACATTTGTTTTTTTTACTCCTTTTCCTTTTGCTACTGTTTCTATATCTACTACCATTTCTACTCCTATCCCTATTTTTACTCCTTATTTTATATACAAAAACTGTTATCTTTAAACATTTTGAATATATGCTTTGTCTGATTTATCAGACTTCAATTTCTATTCAAAATTTTTTGATTTAAACAAACTCAATTTTAGTTTTGAATGCAATTGTTGAATAATTAAGCTTTAACAAATGAATACTGTAAAAATATAACCGAAAAAAAATATATCCACTATATGGACCCACCCAATGGGTCTCTTTCTATACAAAATGCGTCATGTCTGAGTCATAGCATTAACATTCTGCTTTATTAATCATTAATGAATATATAGGTATATATAAAAAAGAGAAGGAAAAAAAAGCGTATAATATATATCTTTATTGTTTATTATGAAAAGCGACAACAAATAAAATCGGCATAATAAATCCGCACATGACTTCTCTACTTGACTCGTAGAGGTTCTCAACTTCCTCCTGTTACGAAAAAAAAGGCGAAAAAGAAAGAAACATGGCCAAAAACTAAACATGGCTTATGGCCGAGAGTGAAAAAGGGAAGGCCAGAAACAAAATCCCGATATATATATGTATAAATATATATATATATATATATATATATGTATATATATACAGACAGCAAACATTTTTTGGCATTAAAATTTCAGTCACATTTCAAACCGAGAAAAAAAAGGAAAAAGAAAAACGAGATATAGAAATAAACCAACAAAACATGGAAAACCAGACCAAAGTAAATACGAGTAAAGTAAACAAGGAGCAGATACTAGATAAAGTGAGAAAGATAGAAAAAAAACACAACAACAACAACAGTACAAAAAAAAAATGCCAGATAGAGAAAGAATGAGGGACCCAAAGAGGGAGACGGACAGAGAGCGAGCGAGAGAGTGAGAGAAAGAAAAACAGAGAGAGCTATATTGGGGGAGAAGTTTTTGGTTTTACATAAGCAAATATGTTTGAAAGAAAAGGACAGAAGAGAAGGAATCTCTCTCACATGGTATGTCTTCTATATACTTTCCGGATCGTATGTATTTCTCTATATACATACATATATGCACATACATGTACATATGTATATGTGTGTATATATATAAAGCTCAGTCACGTCCCGCCCATTCACTTGGAAAGTCGATGGTCGATGTGACTGATTACTGCGTCGGTAGCTGGAATTGTTTGTTGTTGTTTGTTTGTTGTTATTGCTGTTTTTGTTGTTGCTTTAGCCTGGGGCTGTTGTTAATGACAAACAACGTCTGCCATTTTGGCCAAAAGAGATCGAAATAAAATGTTTTTCCAAACTTTAACCAGGTATATATATATGTATGTATGTATACTTATATGTGTGTACATAAATACATATAATACACACTTGTATGCGTATGAGAGGTCAGTTGTGTAAGGGTCATGGATTAAAGATATGCCAAAGATAACATACATAAAAGACCTCAAGTCTTCTCATTGAATCCAAATTGGAAAAAGTGTTGGAAAATTCATAGGAAATTTACTTCTTATTGTAAGCATTCTTTTACCCACAATTCCTTGTGGCTCAATTTCCGACTGAAACTTGTTGGGTAATACATTAAATACGAAATTTTAACATAATAATATTTAACATATAACACATTAGTTTTCTATTATTTTTAGTATATCTACTCTTTAGAAATTCTTTATTCTTTCACCTCAATGCTTTTAACTGGCTATAATTATACCCTGTACCCATAGGGTAAAAGGGTATATTAAAGTCGCTAAAATGTATGTAACAGGCAGAAGGAAAATTTTCCGACCCTATAAAGTATATATATTCTTGATCAGTATCAATAGCGAAGTCGATTGAGACATGTCCGTCTGTCCGTCCGTCCGTCTGTCCGTCCGTCCGTCTGTCCGTCTGTCCGTCTGTCCGTCTGTCCGTCCGTCCGTATGAACACCGAGATCTCAGAGACTATAAGAGCTAGAGCAACCAAATTTGGTGTCAACATCCGTCTATTGTATAAGCGGGTCAAGTTTGTTTTAAATTTTGGCCACGCCCACTTCCGCCCCCGTAATTTAGAAAAAACTATAACTTGAGCTATAATAAAGATATCGCATTCTTATTTGGCACACTTAATAATATAGCCAATATGCACCAGCTGACCAAATTTTGTCGAAATCGGACAATAATTATCGGAGATATACGTAATTCCGTTTTGTACTGAAACGCCCCATGCAAAATGGGCTGTTAAGTGTGAGCGAGATAGCATGCGTTCGCTGTTGCTGCATGGCAAGCAGTGCATGCTAAGAGAATTTTTTTTGTAAATTGATGGCGATTTTGATCGTTTTTTGACTTCATGGAGTACTTTTACTTGGTACAGGGTATACTCAATGTCGGCAGGGACGACTTGCTTGCTTCATTTTAAAATAGTTCTGCCGTTGCCTCTAAACGAGATCGGGATTAATAGAGGTCTGTGCTGTGTAAGGCTTACAAAGAAAATTTATAAATTTAAATCTCTTTCTTTTTGAATATATCCATATTAAAATTCTGCTCCAGCGTCTCATCATAAAATAAATTTAAATTAATAAAAAAAGACTAAAACAAAATTTACAATTTTGATTAACTAAATTGTAAAAATTGTTTAAAAAATATTTTCCAAGATGTTAGCAATAGAAAAGAAACTATAGCTCAACCTGTTGCTTCCCTTATTTATTTAGTATACTTTTTTGGTGAAGGCTTTATCTTTGTATTTGGTTCTACTTTAATAGATCTACATATAAGAGAACAAAAATTTGAGACGAATATTAAAGCTAACAGATCTACATACATTAAACTAGCTATTAAATTCCCGATAATCAAAATTTAATAACAATTTTTATTAATTTATTTTATTAAGTAACGAAAGTTAATTAAAGTGTCAAAAATCTTATAAAATTTAATACTTAGGGACTAACAGATATTTATTGAAAATAAGGAAATTGGCAATGGAAACTATTTTTCACTTTAAATGCAATAAAAATTCATTTACTTAGAATTTGCAATTTAATACTTACTTATGTATGGATCATCAGGAAAACTATCATCATTATGACTATTCTCATTATCATGTTGGTCATCATATTCATCCAGTTGGTCTTAAACTAATAATAGAGGGGAGGGATTAGGGAAATGGGCGAGGGGTACCACTACTTTGACTCTACCGCCATGGTATTCTCATGCCGTAAATTTTCAAGCGAAAAAAAAATCTCCCACTTTGTCCCTCTCTCATCTATGACAGAGTTTGTAGTATGCAAGGAGCAGTATGTATGGAGAGTATGCTGTGTGTGCCAACTACATACAACATACTACAACATACTACTATTTCTTTGGTAGACTTTATGAAAAAATACGAAGTATTAAAATCATAAATCTAATTGAAAATGCGCGTCACGTGCGTGGAACGTTAGTCTCTGCCAAAGGAGCTGCCGCGCCGCCATCAGTGTCGTCGGTTGACGATGACGACGACGACGACGGTGACGGTGACGGCGACGATGATGTTGACTTCTCGCTCGGTTGCAGCAACTTTGAAATGCGTGGATACTATGGGATAACCATATGAGTATGAGTACTTTACTACAATTCCTCCTTCTCCTATTCCACCACCTGCCCGCTCTTATTTGATCTTGTTTAACTTGCTGCCACTTTAATTTCACTAAAGATTTTATTTTGTTACTTAAAATTATTAACTTTAGGCCTAAGACTTGAGATTTTGCCAATGGTGTTTTGTGTGTGATGTTTTTATAGATTTCAGTTTTGAAATATTCATGAATATAGGCCAAAAGCAAAAGCACTCTGGCAATAAAACAATAAAGTTCAAGTAGCAAAAGGCAATAAAAATATTTAATGCAAAAGAATTGTTTCCCGGATGACAATTGCTGCTATACTCTCATGGCATTTGCCTTTTTTTTTCTTTCTTTTTTCTCGTTTTTGGTGAAACCAAATAAGTCTCCAAAGACATATGGGCGTTTGCCTGCCATAAATTCGTTGGCATCCTGAACTACTTGGTCGCGTTATCCACCTCATCCGATGCTAAAGCTTCTGCTAGTCCTTGTGGTTGCTTACCACCCCCCAACCCCGGCTTACATCCCGAGAAACTTGTTCAATTATGCAACGGAATGTTTTATGTTCAGACTACGCAAACTTCCAACTTACAACTGCATAATTCCTTGGCAAGGATGCGTGTCGTCGTCGACGTCGTCGTGCCAAGTTACTTTAGTTGATTAGTGTCGAGTGACTGACTGATGAATAAATAACCAACACACGAGTACATTCACAATTACAAGCTGCACAATTTGGTTGGTTGGCTGGTTGAATGTTTGTCTTATCTCTAGGCTCTTGTTCCATCAGTCATAGAATTTACATAAGAACCTTTTACCGGCATTCGGCAATTGTTTGATCTGCAGACAAATTACCACCGCACTCAAAATGGATAGGTACAAAATAATATATATAAATCTAAAATAGGTACACAACAAAGTAACACAAAATATTCAAATCAAAAACAAAACATAAAAGCACTGACGACAACATTCTATCCATATTAAAAAGCAAAGAAAACAATGTTGCAGTTCCTAGGGTTTGTCTCTCTCTCTCCTCTCCTCTTTGAAAAATTGATTCTTTATAGGATTTGAATGTAAAGTTCAAACTGCTTAGAATTCTTACAAAGCTTCATGTTCAGTTTTTACACTAACTATTGAGCCTACATTACTTTTGCTATTTTTATATACATTTGAGTTTAAATTTAGACTGTTCCATAATATGTGGATAAAATTTGTTTATGTTTAGTAATCTAAAAATCAATGCATTTAATTTATTGACCGGAAAAGAATGGTAGGCAGAAATGTCTAACCAATTTGGCTATAACAAGATGTTTGAATATGTTTAATAACTTTGACAATATTTTTAAAAACTTGCAAAGGATTTTTTAATTTATGCTTTATTTTTATAACTTTGACATGGTTTGATATTTCAAGTTTTTCTATTCTTATGTTTGATAGAAGTTCTATAAAAGATTTTGTCCTAGAAAAGTTAAGAACTTTCAAAATCTAATCAAGGTTTTAAAAAATTCTTTGAGAACTGTTATATTAATTTGGTGACTTTAATAGACCTTTGACCCCATGAGTACAGTGTTTACTTTGTAGCTACAAATTCACGATGAATTATTACATCATTTGAAATCCACTAGACACTAGTCCATCCACTACTGCTCATAAGAATTATAATATTACTCAAACTGTGAATCCCAAGACCAAAATCTAGCAATTAATAAAATATAAAAATAACTTAAAAAAATCAGTTGATCTATTTGAAAAGGAGTGAACAAAAAGTATTTTTGAGAATTAACCATATTTTATTGAAAGACACTTAAAGAAGTAAATAGTTATTTAAATATGATAATAGGATTTATATACCGTTAAATATAGTGTGATCAGTTTTTAATTTAATTGAAGTACTAATTTTCAAATTATCACCATAATCAAGATATAATTACATATCTCAAACAGAGCTGATATGTATATATATAATTTATACAGATAATTCATTTGAAATTTGCAATCCAATTAATAATGCCGTCTATAACAATTTAATAAACCAGCTACACACAGTATATTAGCGAGGGGGATAGAAGGGGGAGATTTTAATTGAGTTATTAAAAGATTCTTTCAATTTTTCGTTAGCTTCGTTTCGGTTTTAATTCAATCAAAATAGACAGTGGCAGTGATTCTCAAACGGGTTTTACCGCTGAATAAAAAAGGGGTGGGCAAGCGGGCAGGCTGCTGGCAGGAAAGGAGTAGTAAGAAAAGGAGAGGGGTTTTGGAGCTTCGGGGTATGGTTTTGGTTTGTTTTGTGGGGTTGGCGCCCGTGTGTTAATTAAAATGCAATCAACGTTACGAATACTAATGATATAAATTTCTGTAGTTCTATGTAGATGTGAATAACTCAATTTGTCATAAGTATGAAAAACAGTGACAGGCACCAGGCAGCAAGTAGCAAATCAACTTCAAGTCAAACAGGAGCAGTTTCTCCTTTAATAATATTATTGCTAAAGTCTGGTATACATTGCCAGAGGACTCTCATCCATCCTCCCTCACCCTAACCATGTGCGCCACCCCTATATTCATTTCCACTTCCACTTCATTAACTTTTGCTCATGCCCACCTTGCCTTTAGGGCAAATCCATGCCGAACAGGAAGCAAATTACCTCCACTTGTCCTCTTGTTGGTGCGATTTGCCTTTGGGACAAGCGAAAGAAAAAAAAAAAGCACAAAAAAAAGAAAAGAAAAATAAAAATTTCCACACACATATGAATACAAGGCAGGTCAAGGGTCAATCAATTGAACTGAAAATCAAATCAAACTGTGCAAAGTTGAGGATTTCACACCATAATCGGACTAATCTTTTGTTCCAAAAAAAAAAAAAAAATAGAAATGCCGCCTGTCTCTAGGGTATAAGCCCACCTGCCCACCCGCCTGTCACTCACAGGACAGAGTGAGTGAGTGAATGGAATGAATGGAATGACTAGTGAGTGCCTGAGTGTGTGAGTTAAGTTTACCTCGTTATGCATTCATCTGGCGAAACCGAGAGAAACAACTTCAAAGCGATCCGAGCTTGATTTGCTTACTTTTGGGATTTTTGCAACATATGCAAATTTATCTTGTTTTTTTTTTCTCATATGCCTTAAATAATTTTGAAATTTAAGTAAAATATTAGTCAAAATGGAAAAACAAATTGAATATAAATGTGAAATGTAAAAATTCCTTTTTATTTTTTTTTTTTGTTTTTTTTTTTAAACTTAAAACCAAAATTCATAGCCACAAGTTGAAAAGTTCCCATGCCCATTGCCATCACGATTTTCATATTATGCGAACCATTTGGAAGCCGCTTACAGAGGGCCAATAAAATGTAATCTACCATCTAAATGACCAATCTCCATGACATGGTTATGCTTGACTTGTTACAATCATTTGTTTTTTTTTTTTTTTTTTTTTGCATTTAAAGAGGGAAAACCGCAACCGAAAACGGTAGCCCATGACTCAACAATAAATACATTTATATTATTGGATACAATTTAAATTCATTTCGTTTACTCCAATGGCTACCACAAAATTATCACACATACTCGTACATTTATCTATGTATGTATATATATATATACATATATATTATTTACTTATAGTTCATTGGTTTTTAGTTTTTACCCATATAATTTCATGGTCAATTCCTTTGGTTTCCTTGTAATTTTCATCTGCTTGGCCATTTCTCCTCCCCCAAGGGGCATCTGAATTTCTTGACATTGTTGTTGTTGTTATTGTTGTCTCATTGTCACGCATCTCCTTTCGGTCCTTCCTGTTGACATTTTATGATGCTCTACCAGAACAAAAGGATGAGTCGTCGATGTTATTTTGTGGTCCCTTTAGTGCTGAGTGAGCGCAAATTTCTAATTGAAAGGCTCCATCACATGTAAACTTGTCATATAATAAAAGTTAAGAAAAGGTAGGCTGAAAACGAAAAGCATACTTACAGAAAGTAGTTTACTTTCCATTAGTCAACAACTTCAACTTCATGTGTAGAATTTAATGCTATTTTAATGGTCAAATGATGACATATTCTCTGAATAATCCTTCACTCAAGAAAAGTGGCCATCTAATGTATCCTTCTTTTTGCTAAAAGAAAAAAAAAAACTGTATGCCTGAATAATGGATGTACTCTTATATATGTATGTATATAGCGGACACTTTTTAAAAGCATTAAAGGATAATAAGGCAAAGTTTTCACTCTTATTAACTTTTATTTTACTACTCTCTAACTTTATTAGATGCCGGAAAGATCTCTAAGTTCAAAAATTACATTTTATAAAATAATTTCAATTGAACAAGTGGAAATTTTTTTTGAACGAAAAACTGTTTTTAATATGCATCAAAAAATAGATTTTAATACTTCAAGTCGAACCTTTTAACAAGTTGCCTAAAAGTATGAGAATTGTTATACTATTTCAAATCCTTTTTGATTCGATTCGATATTGCTCTGACAAATTTCCGCTGCTCTCTACTTAACAGCAATAAACCTCTAATGAAATGTAACGAAATTTATCATAAATTTTAAATTTTATTCCTCCCATCCATCCCCCTTTCCCCGGACCAGACCAAGTGCCCAATTTTGGCACTTGTCGTTAACCTTAAGGGCTGATTTTGCCCATCAATGACATATGCCTCAAACTATTTATCTATCTTTCTATACAATATATATCTATCTATTCATTCATCTATCTATATATACATATAGATAAGTATTTTCAACCCCTCCCCCAAACAAATTGTAATCCAACAGCCGTTGTGGGTTTGTAACAAGCCAAAATGACAAAAAAAAAAAAACAAAAATGAAAACCCTCGAGCTAAAAAATGGTGTGAAATATTATGCGAATTTTTGGTTGCCTTTGTTCCTTTTGGCCTTTCTGTGATTTGGTTTTGTTTTCTTTTTTTTTTTTGTTTTTATGTTTTGGAAAAATTTTAAAATGTTTTCACGGTGGCTGCGGGCGTGTCAATAAACAACAACTGTCACCAAAAAAAAAAAGAAAAAAAAAGAGAAAAGCAGATGAACAAGAAAAATAAAAAGAGGAAGTGTGGCAAAGGCAAAGGAATAAAAAAAAACGCGAGTGTGCCAAATTGTTGCAGATTTATCAAGTTGCGAATTTCTTGGCAATTTCACGGCATATTATTCAACTTTGCAATTTTACAGCGACAATTCATTTAAATAAAACTGCAATTTGTTCGCACCCCCTTCCCCTCACCGCCTAACCATTCTGCTCAATACAATAAACCAACTCCATCCCCCCTCTTCATCCTTAAACAATGTTAATTTGATGTTAGCATTTGATTCTTAGTGTGCAAGTGTATGTACATATATACTATACATATATATATATATATATAGATATACATATGTATATATGCTGAGATTATTTCATGTCACATTTCGAAATGTGAGAAATTCATTTTGTAAGTGTGTATATGTATTTATATCTGTGTGTATTTGTGTTGGTAAGTACTTAAAAATGTAATTATTTTGTTGTTGAAAATTACGTGAAATGTTGTTAAAAATATGTTTCGTTTTGTTTGTCTGCGTTTACAGCAAAAGTTGTGCCATAAAAAAAAGTAAAAAAAAATACTCTCAAAATGGATGGCAAAAGAGCTACGAAATCTCTGATTTGTAAAACAATAAAAACGCGGTAATGATTTCCCATTTGAGATAAGGTGCGCTCCATAACCTAGGTAGAGAAGTTACCTCCTCCCCCTCTCCTTAACTACAAACTCTGGGCTTCTGTATGCGACAAAACGAGAAAAAAAAGCCATCAAAATGTATACTGACCAAGCCGAACAGAAAAAAAACTGCTCTAATTTTGTTTAGATTTGGCCTGATTTTGTTTTTGTGTTTCTTTGGTATGGAAAATTAACAAATTTTATGGCCCATTCAAATGTTGTCAGATGAAGGGGAATGACGCAGTGTGGCGGGGGAGGGACATAAGCGATTGAATTGAGTTGGCAGTTTGAGTTAAGTTCAGGTTGACACTAGATCTTAGATAGTTTAAGATATAGCATTAAGAAAACATGTAGCTAATGTACCAACACTTTACAAACCGAATTAAATACAATTCTTGGTTTTTATAATAAAAATATTTAAATTTAATATAACTACATTTCTTTGGATACTCTTTTTTATTCCTTGTTACCTTCAGATCATTTTCATATATTGTAGACATTTTCCTAATACTGAGGAGAATACCAATTTCTTATTGCATTTGTTTGTAGCTTTTCTTATTCCATAATAGTCTATGAATTAGGATAATATGTATAAGCTTATATAATAATAAGTTTTCAGATACTTTTATCTAGTGACGTATATATATGTAGATATATATTTTATTAGCTATTTCTAACCATCTTTTCCTCTCTCTCTCTCTCATCGCAGGTTACAAAATCTTAAAACAATTACAAAAATTATTGAAAATGATAACCAAAAGGATTTTACAGGATTTTAATTACAGAGATATATGTATAAAAGTAATTAACTGATATGGATAAAGTGGTAAGTTGTAAATACGTTTTAAAAAATATATATTTCCCTATACATACATACATATATAAACATATATATTTGTCTATATCCGATTTAATTGATAAACCGTAATTTGGTTAGAATTTTGAAACAAAGTCAATATCTGTTTGTTTTTCATAGTTGATTTTTGTCATTTTTTTGGGAAATGGAAAATTCGAAAATTGTTCCATATGTCTATTATGCATTTGCAATCAAGTTTCAACTCTTTGGTCTAACCCAAAACACAATCGGCAGTTGATTAAGGGATGATGATGATGACGATGACTGTGATGATGATGAGCCTGCAGGACAAAAAAGTTACCTATAGAGGGTTTGTTTACTGTTATTGAGGGCATTCACAATTGCTAGATATATGTATATACATACATATATGCTACATACATAGATGATGGGAATGTATCTATGGATGTGTATCTCTGTATCTGTTGGATTACTGATGACCAATCTGACTGAAACTGGACAACAGCCAGCAGCAGCACTGTGGCAGCAATGTTGAAATGTTCGAACTGGGAATTTCATCGATCATAAAAATAAAATGGAAATTGCTACTTCAATTTATTGTGCGGCATTGGCAGAAAACGACACAACAGCACAAAAACGAAAAAAAAAGAAGAGAAAAAAAACGCATAAAAATGTCATGAATTATTAACAGGTAATGAGAATGCGGTATGTGGGTGGGTCCGTTCAAGAAGTGTGATGGTCAATGACCTAAAACCAATGATGAGACAACCAAATCGGCAACGATAACTATTGATTTTGGTCAGTAGAAAAGAATATTTTTTTGGCAACAGAAAGTTGTATCATCTAAACAGTTTTTATTCTCACAAATCTTATCCACAATCTATTTTAAAATATATGGCATTTCGATATCGATAAATGGTCAAAACGCCCCTATATATGTATATACATATGTATATGTAGGTATATAAACAGACACACACACACACACACACAGACAAATAAATACCGTGTCCTTGCCTTCAATATTTGTTGTGTTCAGGTGTTCCTTTTGACACTTTATGAAATTTATGACATTATTTGGGTCCATTGTTTTTTTCTTTAGAAAGTGAAAATGAAAATTTCCTCTAACTGTAAAAGACCTGCTTCAAGGACATTTCCCAAGACAACAAGGGCCAATGCCATCCAAAAACTGATCACATTGATTGTGTCTACTGATAGGAACACGATGGTCGACAACTTGTCCAAATATTTTCTTGTTCAAATGATATATTTCTCTATTACAATTTTTAAGATATTCTGTATCTCTCATACCTAAACTAAAAGTTTCAGTTTCTTCGGAGTTTTGCTCCTGCTTACCAGAGGAGAGTCTTCGGTTTGCAGTCTTTAAGTTGCCGCCAAGATGTTAATCAACTCAGAAAATAAAAAAAAGCGCGCGCCCGGCTTTACGAGCATATGACAATCCTAAATCAAAAGCGCCGTCGGCAAACTTGACGACGGAAAGGAAACTCTGCTCACAAGTTGGCATAAATTATCAAGCGGCATGAATCTAAATTAAACAAAAACATTTGACATTGGCCAACAACAGCGGCAACAGCAGAAACGACAACAGCAAAGTCAAATCCTTTTCAAAGCACACTCACATACACACACACACACACAAGAGAATTTTCAATTTTGGCCGACGGTGAATTTGGCCAGAAAGATTTCCTTCTTACCAAGTCTTACAAGGATTCCCCATTAAAAATGTTAATTAGTTTAGCAAACATTGCGATTGAGCTACAACATCTACTGCAATCGACTGCACTGTGGTGTAGAACTAAGTTGTTTTAGTTAAAAATTTCTAGCCATTTGAATCAAATTCATTGAGGCAAAAAAGACCAATAATTTCCTTATAAATGAAAAGGGAAATTTTAAATGAATTTTTTAAAGACAGTTTCTAGTTTACATTTTAATTTCATTTAATGTTTTAACCGAAAGGTATATAAACAATTATTTTGCATTTGAAAAGTTCGTTTGTTTTTTATCTATCGAATCAAGCTAATTCCTCTTCTAGCGAAATAAAAAAATTTAACTTGTAGAAATCTTCTTTAGATTGTTAGCCTGTCTAACTGTAAGATCATTTTTAATTAAAAGTTTATGCATAAATATTCGAATTGACAGATTGGAAACTTTAACTTGGTCAATCTTCTTATCTCTAATCTTTATATACATAATAATATCTTAATGAATTCTAAAATAATCGGTTTCTAACTGTAGCTTAAGTAATTTTTATCTATTTTAAAATGTTTCGTCAAATATGCTTTAAAACTGTTAGGCAATTTTATGTTGATTCTTTTGTCAGACTCCTTCCACAGTTTCCCGCATCTATGTTTTGTAGTTGCAAATGGAATGTAAGAACGTGGCTATCGTACAATTTGAGCATCGCGTGCATGCAAATCGAAGGCAGGCGGCCAGCAAAAGATTGAACGCCAATTAGGATAAATGTTTTTTTTCTTCGTTTTTTTTTTCTTTCCTTTTTTTTTTTTTTGGGCGGCCTTCCCCTGGCTGCATTTAGATTGTTTTTTTTTTTTCTTACACTGCTTCTTTTGGCGCATGCTGCTTTAAGTCAAAGTGGTAGACTGCATGACGCCGCGTGCCGCAGGAGACAACTGAGATGAAAAAAGCGAGCGAGAGAGAGAGAGAGTGGTAGAAAGAGTGAGAGAGATGAGAGAACCAGCTTCCAGTTAATTGCTAAAAACTGTTCACACGTTCGTCCAGGTGCGACTTTTTGCATACAAGAAACGGTTGAAGATGTTTGAGTAAAAGGCTGACCACATCTTCACTTCTACCACTTCTGGCCACTTTCATATGCCAGTCACGTTTCCATCAGCGAGAGTAAGGGAGATGCAGCGAGAGCTCGGAAAAATCAATATCATCAAAGTGAATCTTGGAGAACCTGCAATTTCCTTTACTTTTCGACTTCCGCCTTCCATTTCAGTCAAAAGCGAATTCTTGATTCTTTTCTTGTTGTTCTTCTTTTCGAATTGAGTTTTTCGGGGGCGTCGAAAGTTTTTTTTTTTGTTTTATTGTCTTATTCTGGTTGATTTGTTCGTTGATTTTTTTTTAGGGAGAAATTAAAAATGTACAGGTTGTAACCTAAAAATAAAAAAAAAAAAAAAAAGAGGAGACCTAGTTATGCAAATTCAAGAAATCACAACCGAAAAACAAAAAACTCATAAATATCGACAAATTCTACGAATTGGTAAAGTCAGAGTCAAGAGTCTCAGGGTTGTGTATGGTGTGTGGTGTGGCAGGTGGACGGACACGCTTTAAATGCAAAACATCAACTACCAAAAACCAACATACAAAAATTGTAGGCCCAACTGTAAGTTAAGCTTAAATATGTATGTGAGTATAGAGAGAGTATGGGGGCCCAACCCTCGAAATCCAAATCAACTGGAGGAGAGGTTGGTTGTGTATGATAGGCACGTTTTCCCTCTGAACGGTTCGTTTGGATCGTTAAAGCCCCGAGACCGAGACGGAGACGGAGACCAAGACCGAGTCTCGAACTCATCGCAAGTTATTTGTTTGTTTTGCGTTTTTCAATTTTAATTTCCATTCGACGACTTTCAGTCGAATCAATCACCTTAGGAGAAGGTCTCCGCTGCTGTTAGTGCTGCTGTTCACATTCTGATCCAAAGATAAAGCTGTCAAATACCCCTACAATACCAGGTGCATAAATCAATCGTCAAGTATATATACACATACATATACATATATAGTACTATATAGTATGTACATATATTTAGTTGATGCCTTTTAAAGTTTTCCACACAAATTACAAAACTTGCGAAAAAGAAAATTTCATTAAACTTGGCTAAAAGAGGAAAAAAATCAATAGTCATTGCATCTTTTCTCCTGGAAAATTGTAATCCTGACGTAAAGTTTTCCCGCACTCTCACAAACCCCTGTCGACCCCTTCAACCATTCCCCCTTCTCTCTCCTATTCGTGTATGCTTATCACGTACTAGAAAAGACGTTGGCACTGTTGGCAGCAAATAATCTCCATCAAGTAGAAGTTTTGTGTACTTTTTAGCACATTTCTTTTTTCCTTCCTCGAGATGGAAGCAAAGTCATATCTTTTGCACTTGCATTTGATATGCCCAGAGCATAAGCATACGACCAGGACCAGAGATCCACGAGAATAGTTTCGTCCCCTAGAAACTAAAAAGAGAAAAATCTTTTGTCCTTGATTTTCAGAGAGTGTGGTGTGATGTATGTATGTTCCTATTCCCTTGGCAGAGTTTGCTAAAACATTACATCTAAGTGTTATATGATAATATGTTTATAGAAATTAAAATCATTAATTTGCATTTACTCCAAAAAATTCCTTGCTATATTTGAGTTTTATTTAGATGGGATTATATACACATCTTAGATATGTCCATTTATTTATTCATAATCCATTCGGTAATTAAGCAAAATGTACAACTTATCTTAATATATGTAAATAATACATTTTATTGTCTCCACTAATCGCTCAGTTTCCCTGTTACATGATCTGTAAAATTGTTAGTAAAATTGTCATTTATACATATAAAATCTAAATGATTTTTAACAATATACAAATAATGAAGAAATGTAAATTTAGTAGTTTAATAGAATATTCTCTCTCGCACCTGCATATTTTTATAGCACAGTCTTCAGGGAATTATTAAAAATGCCTCATAAAATTCTATTAAGAATTCGATTCGATTTTTAAATCAAGCTCTATGTAAAATTTGTAGTCTATAAATTCGTGTTTAATTTTAAACATTCCAATTATTATTTACACGTCGTTCATGTGCCAGAAAACACAACAAATAGAAGAATGAGGAAAATAGGACTCAGATCTACCAAAATATATATAAGGATACTCATACATATACATATATGTATGCATGTATATATACATAGCTATATCCATAGAATACTTACTTATTTTTAAAAGATAAATAATTGTAAGGTATAATCATTTGTTATCTATGTATTAATATCATTTATGTAAGTTTCTTCCTAATACCTTCAAGTAATAGCGATAATGTGATAAATCCTTTTTGGATACCAAGTTAAATTCTACATCTTCCGTTCTCTCCTCCCATCCCTCCCTCCTTCCCACCATTCCATAGTTTAAGATATCAATTTCATGCCAACTACTAAAAGGTCACCCAACTTGGGGGCAAGGCCTCAATTTTGTGCCATGAGGCATAAGCAGCACGCTCCAAGCACATTTGCCATGTTTAGAATTAAGACTTCAGCCAAAACCAAAACAGAATCATTCCAAGTAGCCTCAGGTCGTCGTCGTCGTCGTCGTCGTTGTCGTCGTCGACCAAAGCCAACAAAGTCGAGTCGAAGTCGCAGTCGAAGCCAAACTCATGTTACTCACGTTCCAAACGAGCTTTTGTCAACTTGTCTAAATGATTTTTGCACACTGTAAACAAGCCAAGACAGTGGGACAGCCACAGACAGACAAACAGACAGACGTACAAAGTGGACGGACAAACGGGCCGACAGACGGAGGGACGTATTGACGTTGACCCTGCACGATTGCGACTGCGATTCAGAAGTTGCGACTCTTCGATGAGTGTGTATATATGTATGTACGTATATATGTATGGGTATGTGTGTGTGTGTGTGTGTGTGTGTAAGGAATCCTTTGGACCTCAACTGGAAGTTAAAGTCGTGTGCGAATAGCCCCCAAAGCAGCAGCTTCACCACCGCCACACTACCACCACAAACAACAACAGCAAGCAACAACAACAACAGATGAAGCTAAGTTGGAGGAAGTTGAAGTTGGTGGCTGAGAGGTAAAGCGTTCCCCGTGGGAGTCTTTTGTTATTGTTGCGGCTGCTGATCTTCGATTTTTCGTTCAATATTGTGTCGTGTAATCACGAATTTATTTTTATTGAAAATCATTTGACAGGTGGCGCCTTATTTTAACTAAGTTGTCAGCAATGAGGATTGGGCCCCATCCGAACACTGCTAACAACTGCAAGGGAAATCTCTTATACAAAAATATTTATGTGGGAACACAAAAAATGTACACGATATTATTTATGCTTTAGTTTTCAATGACAACGACTTTTTATACTATCTATTGAAATTATTATTTAATATAAGTTAAAGTCTTTTACATTCTTAAAAGTTAACTTCATTTTAGTTTAACTAAATATTAAAAAATTTTCTGACTTTTCCTTTTTTATTCAAACAAATACTTTTAACTAAAAACAGAGAGGTCACAGTCTCCTTAAATTTTCTTAATGATAAAGTAGTTTAAATTGACTGCGATAGACGATGTTAGTCAAGTAGCAAACTCTAAACCTGAAGTAATATTTAAAACTTTCTTTTCCACAAAAAATAATTCACACCGGACACATTCGATATGTTTCTTATCTTAAATTCCATCAAAATGATATGGTATCAATTTTTTTCCTTTAAGCCTATCTTATTCTTCGTCAATCAATGAAAGTGTTGAAGAAAATTGAAAAGAAGATTCTTCGGTTGCTAGTAGTTATTACACTGATCAACATTGATTATACCTTATGAACTTTGATAAGGCAATTGTCTTGTTATTGAACACTCGTTATTAAATACTATTTATTAATTATTTATTTGCTTTAATTAGCTTTACGCTTTTTATGATATTATCATATATACTGTTTTAAGAAGCAAGTAATTAATTTTTCTTTTAATTTTTGATTAATTAGAGAATGAAAATAGTGAGAAGTTAGTTTAATATTTAAGATCCAAAAGTATATTTAAACAGTCCACATAGCAACACAAAATACAACTTTTGCTTAATAATAATGGAAAAAGTAATTATACAAGTTTATGTGTCATAGGTCAGGAAAGTGCATCGAGAAATTCTTTAAAGTTAAAGACTAAAACTTGCCAACTATCTCAGATTGATCCTAAAGAGAGCTTCAAGCAAATCTAATAAATAATTCGCAAAATAAATAATAGCTTAATGAAGCTAATTTTTGATTTTAAAATTATCATTTAAAAATCAATTTCCTTTTTAAGAGATTTTGTCTGGAACAATCTCTAAGGATGCTTATCATAAAGACGACAGTAACCGCAATAGGCAACAAATGAGTCGCCTAACCCCAATAGGTTTTGCTTATCTTGGCTAACACATACGTACGCACACACACACACACACACACAAACACACATACTTAATTTAATGTTGAGAGTTGAGAATTCTCTTGAGAATGTTCGGAGGAGGCTTTTTTGTACCTGAGAGCCAAAGAGTAAGACCAAGAGTAAAGCACAGGTGGTGTTATTGCTAGTCCTAGTGGTTGTATGTAGTTGTGGTTGTGTTGGTGACTTGAGAGACTGCAAATGTGTATGAGATGATGGCCATAAATGTGTGGCAAGTGTTGTTGTTTTTGTTGGTGCTATGGGGCTCGTTTCGTTTCGACGCTTGGTTCGACTAGAGAGTAGAGTGAAGTGGAGTAGAGTGACGTAGAGTGAAGTAGAGTGAGAGAGTGCCGATTTGTGCAACACTTTGGTCGATGGGCCAAAAACACAGACACACATACACACAGAGACACACATAGATAGCAAAAACAATAACTGGATGCTGTGTGTATGTGTGAGATGTGTATACGTGTGTGTGTGTGTGTTGAATGTTGCTCTCGATTGCTCTCCGAGGCTTCAGCTTTCTGCCTCCGCCGTTTCTGTTGGAGGCCCCGAACTCACACAACAAAAACAACAAAAAAAAAAAAAAGAAAGAAAACCTGCTCTACCACCATTTGCAGCTTGCACAGATGCAAGCCCAGCCAGCGCAGCGCAACCGAGATGAGATGCGATGCGAGAGGAGTCGGAGTCGAAGCCCAGAGTTAGTGCCAGCAACCAGCAGCCAGAGTCGGGGTCCGACACCAGGCAGCAGCCAGCCACAGCCAACCAAGTCGGACCAACCGACCATGTTTCCTGATGCGAGGCGATAGTTTATCGCCAATTTTCGTGCCGTGCAGAGGTGAACGCGGACCAAAAACGTGCGAAAAACCCCCAAACAAAAGAACGAAACAAGTAAAAAATAAAAATAAGCGCCGCACACACAAGCAAACAAATCGCAAAAAGCAAACGCAAACATACGTAAACGTAATGCCAAAGCAAAACAAGGAAGCGTACTAAAATCGCAACAAACCGAACCAAAAAAAAACTTGACGATAAAAATACGAAGCACAAAAATCCGTAGTGCCGCCGCCGTAATAGTGCGGGAACCTACATAACACAACTACGGTTGTTGCTTGTGTTCTTGCTGCTGTGGTTTGTGTTTCTTTTTTTTTTTTTTTGTCGGATTGGTTGGTGTCTGGTCCATCTTGGTACATCTGGTGGTGTGCCTTTTGGTTGGTGTCCGTCGGGGTACATTTAACTACATAGTTCGCCGTCGGTGCCTGCGCGCCTTCTTTCCGTTTCCTTTTTTTCATATTTGGTTTCCTTTTTTTTTTTTTTTTTTTTTTGGATATTTGTTGTTTTTCTGTGGCCATGCGCGTTAACGGTAAATAATGGCCGCCATCTTGAATTGTATATGTGTGTGGCAGTGTGTGTGACATCAAATCAAAGATAAATAGCCAAGAGCTATATTATAGATATACAGATATCGAGATCGGGCGAATGAGAGAAGGATATATACATACATATATAAATATATTATACGCCAAGTGTAAAAAAAAAAAAAAATAATAAAAACAAAGCATCCCATTAACATCATCAAGGAGCAATAAGATTAACATTAACAAGATGGAACATCATGGCAGCGGTTTTGTTGCCTCACCCTGGGCCGCTGTTCTTGGACATCATTCGATGGCATCGGATGCCGGATTTGCTGCTGCTGCTGCTGCAGCGCATGTCCAGAATCATCCCATACATCCAATACACTCGCATCACCATCATCATCATCCACATACCCATCATCATTCGCATCCACATCATTTGGCCGCTGCTGCTGCTGCCCAAGGTGGAATGCCCATGGATTTGCATGTACCGCAGGGATTTCCCTACTATAGGTAAATAACATGGCATCCCCAATAAAGGTGCATCCTCCTACCAACAAGTTTATCGACTTCTCCATCCCTAATATCCTATATACATACCGTATGTATGTATGTACGTATGTATGTACATATGTATATGTATGTATGCAAATGCTTTACTCAATGGTTGTTGTCTGATTGTATATTGTGGGCGTATCCAAAAACCGAGAAAGTGTCATCGTTATGGTGTCCTGCCAATATACATATGCATATATACATACATATGTATATGTATATAACAAACTATATAGGAAAGTGTCTCTCGAAGTGAGAGACAAATGAGAGTAAAATTATTTCGTAATGGATTGACGCACAATTAAGAGTAAATATATTATTCCAAATGGAGAGCTTAAATCATTGGAGCAGCCCAATGACATAAATCTACTGTAAATAATAAATCACAGTGGTATGCCAGATATAGACCTGCAAATGCATATACATATATTGATATATAGATATACACCGAAAATAATGTACTTATATATCCTGTTTCTAACATTGTGGAAATGTTTAGTGTTTATAATTATTTCTTTAGCAACTGATAAATCTATAAAATTTTTAAAACAAGTTGTGACAGTAAATTAAATTTTTTTTTTTTTTAAATACAAATGTAATATGTAGTATTTGCTATCTTGGAAGGTATACATATATACTTACGATTATTAGGAATAAATAAATCAACATTCATATCTATCTGTTTGTGTTTATATCAAATTTTGTACTGATCAATGAAAGGAATGCGCTATGGAAGTATATATATATATATATATATAAATATATATTTTTAAAATACTTAGTTGATTGTCAAAAGAAAAAAAATACTGCCACGATTCTTTGTTTTAAAGCTATTTAATAGATTTTGATCAATTGTTTTGGATGTGTGCCAAAGTCAGAAATACAGTGGTTTTATATTCCTTATAAGCAGATATATTAGAAAGCCTTTGTCTTTATTCGTAGTACGCAGAATAGAATAAAAACATACATTGAGGGAATTTCTTGAAAATTGCAAAATACTATTAAATGAATGTAAATGAATATAAACATTATCTTTGTAAGCTTTTCTTTTCTAAAAATGTAAATGAAAAATTCTACAAAAAATTCATAAACTTTATAACTACATATAAGCAATCAATCAACTGGGTTAAAATTTCAGTACATAATTATTCAATTACTGTTTATTTATTTTAATTTCAACAATTCACACTGAACTCACTTAGATAGTTATACTTTTTATTCAATTGTTTTTTTCCTTTGATCAATTTTATTATAAATTATTTTCAGCTTCCACTTTAGTTAACCAATTTTAGCAATAGGCAATAGCTTCGTGACTATCATTTTTATTTTTCTACACTTTTTCCCCTAGAGAGATACCGAATTTCCCCTTACCACCCACCACCCGCACAATTATCTATACACATTGGTGCACAAGACAAAAAAAAAAAGAGTAATTGCAAAATCTGCGATAAACTTGCGCAATCCGATTTAATTTAAAAAAAAAAAAATTACCAAAAAAATAAGTAATATTTCTTTGTTGTTGGCAGACTCTTAGCCAAAGGTGCCAACATCGATGAAACTCATAATTAAACTAATTGAATTTACGTGACAATAACACTTTCGACATGCCACACGAAACGAATGGTATACGGAATGAACGGCCAACGATGAACGCTTCACGGATCCGCCGATTGTCACGAGATAAGTTTTTCTTTTTTTTTTGAGTAACTTCTCAAGTCCAACTTCTCTTTTCTTTCTGAGTTACACAGAGAGTTCAGTTCGGTTCAGTTAAGTTAAGTTTTGGTTTCATTCTCAGCTCTGTTATAATGCATGGTTATTTTCAATATCGCAAAAATGAAATCGGCATCAAAGAACATTTTGCCGCATTAGCCCATGATGTTGTTGAAGACCAAGTCTTGTTTTTAAACCAAAAAAACAAAAACAAAAAAAAAAAAAACAATTCCCACAACAATATGGCGATGGCGTTGTAATTCATGAACTGTGATTGGTGATGGGCACCCAGCACCATCAAACCATTAAACTGAAGCTCTATAGGATTGAACCAAGTACAGCAGCAGTCAGTTAGAGTCTCAATAACTTACTAGAGATGACACCATGTACTATCGTATCGTATATATATGTACATACATACCAATCGAGGACTAATTTAAAAACATTTTCATGATATACGAATTTACATTATATTCTAATTTGGTACAAGGAATCTGTTGGTGTTTTTTTGCATATGTTTTGTATGTTTTCGATTAGATTTAATATACTTTTAGTTATAATCCAAGTGAATAGACTTTCATTCACTTCTTAATATCGGTTTCTTTTTTAGGAAATGCTATTTTGTTGTAACATTTCGTTGTTACCTCTAATACCAAAAAAAATAAAAAAAAATTGAATATGCTTTTGACCAGCAACTAGCTTGAACTGCCGACACCCAGCAAAACAATCCTTTTGCCCTCTCCGCCCCCTTCCATCTGACTACGATTTTAAAGGTTTGAGTCTGAGCCTGAGTCTGACTTTGATTCTCCTCAGTGTGCTCACACAATCAGCGTCTATCAGCATTTTTCAATTATATCGAAATAGCGTTATCCGTGGCTGGATCGCGTCAGAACGCATAATTACTATAATCACCTGAGTTATTACCTTGGCGAATATTGGCGAAGACATACAAACATATGTATATATACATACATACATATATATAACCAACTTGGAGTGGAAGTAATATTAAAAGAGCAACAAGACGAAGAAGAAGAAGTAGAAGCCGGAGAAGACGAAAGAAATCTAAACTGTGATTGTTGCCTCCCCTTATCCCTCCATTAACCAAGCTGAATATCTCTCCCGAAAACCCTACCATCACACACCATTTCAATGCAGGTATACCCCTTACCCACCACCCTCCCCCCATCAACCCCATTCGTTTTTGCCCCTTCTTCTTGATGATGTTGATGTTTTATGCGCACACCTCTCCTCCTCTCCTCTTGCCTCCTCTTCTTTGCCTCAATTTCATTTTGGTCTTTTTCCCATTATTTTCATTTTATTTTTATATAGCTACAATTTTTGTATTTTTTTTTTTTTTTTTTTGTATTATTTTATGCTTTGCCTCAATTCGTTAAAGTTGCATTTTGTCCATTACACTGAGAGAAATGGGTTTTTGACCTAACTGGAAAATTGTTGGTACGTTTGTTTTTCATTAAGTAGCCGACCCTAGAACCGCGCCAGAAGCACGAACAGCATTTTCATTCTACAAAGCGATCGACGACGAGCACCACCGCCACCGCCACCATCAGCACCACACACAAATGCATTCACAGACACAGATACAAAACGAATTTTCCATGGTCATAGACCACTCAACTCTTGCGGTTTTGATGACTTCAAGTTAGACTTGGACTTCAAGTTGGAGTTGTGGATACTCATCCTCTGGACAACGGGAATACCGCAAAATGTGCAGTGAAAAAAAAAAAAACAAAAACCATCATTTCCACAATTTATATTTCGAACGTGATTGGTTGGAGTGTTGTTACTGCAAAATCTGCAGGGGGGGGGGGGGGGGTGCAGGAGGAGCAGGCCACACGGCCATTAAGAAATTGCAGTAAAGCATAAAGAGCAAAATGAAACTGAACTAAAGAATAAAAAAGAGAAAGAGAGAAAAATGAAGAAAAAAACATAACTTCAACGCGAGAAAATGAAATAAAATGCAGTAGATTATGATTACGATTATGCTGTGGATACACTGTGAAGGCCCCAAATACGGGCGGGAACGGTCTCTTCATGGCCTGGCATAAACTTGATGATGAAAATGTTCAGACACACACAGCATATATATGTATACATATATATATGCCTATATACATATATAGATATATAAAAAAGTTTAAAAGCCAAGAAAAGTAGTTGAAGAAGTGGCCAAAGAAATGTACATACATATATGTATAATAATAGTTGCTAGGTCACTAAATCGGGACAGGAATCGGTCAGCCAGAGTCAGCCAGAAAATCTATATAAATCTCAAACCCAGTCAGAGTCCGAATAATCCCAAAACTTGTTAGAAAAGAAAGAAGATTAATTAATTTGAAATTAACTTTCTTAAACTTAATCTTAATTAACTTGACGATTTGTACTAAATTTTTAAATCTATAGCAAAGGAAAAACCCAATGACAATAAAAGTGGCATAGCTAAAAATAGATATTAATTACTATTTCATTAATTGTCTTATTAATTAGTTACATTATTATTATACTAAGCTGGATTCTTTGAAATTCTTACAGAAACAATTTGAAAACAAAAAAATTAATTTTGTTTAACCAAATATGGATATCTATATTTAAAACCAATTTTTAAGATATATTTGTTCATGAATTTTTTAAGCCAAAAATTCTTGACCTAGTCAATGTAATTTGTCTATTAAATGTATACTTTAATCGTTAGATATTTACATTTTCAATCTATAATCTTCAATATGTTCACCACCACCACCAATTCCTTTGGCCAGCAGCATATTGTCTTAACCAATCCGTTCGATCGTTTGCCACAAAGAAACAAAAAAAAAAGGTGTTACAAATGCCCCACCTCGAATGCATTACGAGCTACACTTGCAGCAAGGAAGACATCGACCAGAGGAGTCTGCATCTTTCGACCAAACCCAAAGCCCACGTCACATTCAATTAAATTATGTAAATGAAGCGCAACACTCTGAGAAGAAAAAAAAAAAACAAAAAAAAAAAAGGAAGGAAGAGCAGGACGAAAAACACTGGAAATTGACTTTACCCACCCACTCCGCCGAGAGGCAAAAAAGAAAAAAAGAGTCTCAAAGTCTGAAGCTCATGTTGCAGGTTGCAGCGGCAGATTGTGGAGTAAATTACAACGTTGTTGTGGTTGGGATGGCTTGATGTTTTGCGGCTGCCGGTTTGGAGGAGCTCTTTTGATGAGCTTGATGTTCACACAGCCGCCAGGCATAAAGCTATTACAGCAGTAGGAGTTGTGGTGAAGTGGAAGTACAAGTGGATGTGAATGTAGATGTAGATGTGTGGGATACATGTCCTTGCTGCCGGCAAATTCAAAGTGAGCCAACAATTTCATCAACGCCAAAGCGTTGAAGGGGCACCATCACCAGCACCAATCGGATCGGACTTCTGGCTGCACAGCTGCTCTCCTCTCTAGCCTCCACCTCTCTTTCTCCTGTCTCTTTTTTTTTCTCTCTCTCTCTCTCTTCTCGGTTTCTTTTCTTTTAGTTGGTAGCGCGTTAAATTAATTGAAATTCATGCCGTGTTACAATAACAATGATTAAACGGCACACACACGCAAGGGCCTGGCCCTAAGACTGAGACACTCTTCTTCCTCCCCCTCATACACCCTGCGTCACCCCCTGACCATTCTTCACTCACCAATTGCACTTTTTATTAATTTTCTTTTTTTACACCAAAGTGCAAAAGTACAAATCCCTGTTTGGAATATCAAAGAGTGGGAGTTCGTTTAACTAACTTAATCACTAGTCAGCTGTGATTCATAAATCGATCAGAATAGGTCAAAAGTATATATATGTACATATATGCTTATATATATGTACGTATGTATATATGTATATATAAGGTATATATGACAATAAGAAAACCCAAGTAGAAACTTCTTAGTTGCCGACATCGTTTATGGCAAAACTTTCTTTGCGAGACGATCAAATAATTGAGATAAAAGTTGAGAACCCAAAAAAAAAAAAAGAAAAAGACAATCAAAATCGCAACCTTATTTTTGGCCTTTAACAGAAACAAAAGAAAATTATATTTTTTGCGGGGAAAACAAAATTTTCTATACTCTAAAACCTTTTAAGAGAAAGAATTTATACTGTCGATTAGTTTTAGAATTCAACTTCATAAACCAAATAAGTTTAATTAACTTGTTGCTGACACACATAAGAAGGCAATTTAATAGAAATCATACATTGAAAATTATATATTTTGTAATATTGTATATGTTTAAAGTTATCTAATGCAAGCGATTAATTTAAATTATTACAAGTGACTTAACAATTTCTGGTTACCCTTTTGCAAGAGAGCGTATAACAAAAGGAAAAAAAAGTTGTAGGCAGAGTTTTACGCTTCTCTTTATTTTATTTTATTTTATTTTTTTTTTGCTTTTGTTGTTCGCAAAACTTTGTTAAACTTATAAATATGTATGAGAAGTTTCAAAATTGTTGGAATCCCTGCCGACAACAACAATAATAACAACAAAGGCAACAATACAAGGTCGGTAGGAAGACAGACAGGGCGATCGATCGATCGATCGATGATGATGATGATGATGATCACTCCAAAAGAGTCCAAGTCGAT
This sequence comes from Drosophila emarginata, assembly GCA_037075365.1. Taxonomy (NCBI): domain Eukaryota; kingdom Metazoa; phylum Arthropoda; class Insecta; order Diptera; family Drosophilidae; genus Drosophila; species Drosophila emarginata. The sequence goes on from JBAMCD010000296.1 coordinate 8,898,413, forward strand.
CAGTTGAAGCAGCGGCAGTTCGTCAGTCAACGACTTGAACTTCAGCAAAAAAAAAAAAAACAACAACAACAAAACACAGAACAGGACCAGGACCCAGGGCTCAGGCCAAAGGAGAAGGAAAAGGAGGCAGTCAAGTTGCGCGGCATTCGGTGATGCAGGAAGAAGGCAAAAAGGCAATCATTGATCAGTGGAATTTAGAGCGAAAATTTGATATTAAGGCCAGCAGAAAGAGAGAGAGAGAGAGAGAGCAAGAAAAAAAATTGTTGAAAAATAAAATTTAAGCAGAAGAAAACGCCCCACAGATGAGGGGCAACCAGACTCGGACCCAAAAAACCCGTACCCTCCTTAAGCCAGGCAATTTATGGTCCAGTCCCATTCGGTGTTTCAATCATAGACCGCTTAATACAAATAATTGTTCAATAATCGAGCGATCTTCGTCTTTTTTTTTTTTGTTGTATAAGGTCCATAATCAATAATATGATAGACAAAGGTGAAGAGATCGAGATCGTTGCAGAGAGGCAACTGTCATCTAAAACGCGTGTGCGATCAATGTCCAATACCAATCACAAATCGCTTTGGGGCCTTTGACAGCATCATTCAAAAGTAGAAATCAAAAAATGCCAACTGAACGAAGAACAATCATGTTACAGTGGAGCTGAAACTGCCTCAAACAATAAAATACAAAAAAAAAGTTTTCAAAAATCAAATTCAGAAATGGTAAAAATCTAATACTTAAAGTTAGCCACAACCAAAGTTCTTTGGCAATATTTAAACTGGGTTAGCTTGAATGTCATCGGGGTCACCAAATTAAAACTATTATAAAATAGTGTCTTGTTCTATTTCCTATTTCACTAGGAGTTCTAAGTTAATAAAAACTGCAAAAAAAATGCAATAAATTATCCAAAATCAATATTATCTTTATTGTATTCAATCTACTTTTATAGAGTGGTGGTGATAGTCGCAGTTGACCATGAATTCTGAGATAATAAAAAACTGTAAAGAAATGCCTAAAGTTGAATGCCTAAAAAAACACATGAAAATTCTATATAAATATAACAGCTATATAGTACATTACTAGACCTAAAGAACAATATTTACATTTAGATAATACTATAGATTTCGACTTAAAGAAAGTTCTGTACATATATTTGTATTCTAGTAAACTACCATAACGTTGGGGTCACCATCATAATGTTTGACATTGTTCAACTCTAGGGATTTTCCATCGATGTCAAACAATGTCATCATCTACAATTGTCTTTGCTGCTTTCCTAGTTAGATCGACACGTGTTCTCCCTCAACGATCCATGGAAGTTTTGTTGAGAAGGCGAATTACATCTCCTGTGGCTGCTATTTTTAAGTGTTGGCATAAAAGGTGGCCCTTCTTCTTCTTCTTCTTCTACTACTTCTTTGTTACTCCTCTTTACTCCCCAACTGTGTTGAAGAAGCAACAGCAATGAGATGTCAACATTGCTACAACGAAAAACTCTTGATAATAACAGATAATTGTGTAGAACATAGCCCAACTATTTTGCCCACAAACTATGCTTTAACCACAAATCAAAGCCCCAACAGAGTCGTTGTCGATATAAAAGTTCAAGTGATCGAACAACGCTCAACTTGATCGAGCATCGGTGATTTTTTTTTTGTATTTTGTGTGTGTGTTTTCTGTCCCCAAACCTCCCGCTCCCCCCCTGCCACCTTCACCGTCAAGTACCGCCAGCATCCAATGGAGCAGCCAATACATCGTTTTGTTGTCGTCGTCGTCACTTTGATTGCGTTTCGTGCCCAATTAGTCTCAGAGCACTTGAGTGCGTAAAAACTTGTACCGCACCATAAATAAATTGGCATGAGGAAGACAGGAGTCGATGCTCAACTCTCAGCTCTCAGACCACATCGTTGTCCAGACAGACATTGCTGTCGCCAAGCAAAGAGACGACGATGACGACGACAACGCTGCTGCTGTTGCTGTTTGCCGCCACCACTCTGTCAATATAAGGAGGTCTAGGGTTCGGTTATGTCCTGTGGTCTGATATCTGGTCTTTGGACTGTGGCGGGATGATTGGAGGAGGGTAACAGTTAAAATTACATAAGGGCGAGTCTTTGCCTTCTAAAAGTGGCCATAATTATGGAACATATTTCATAATAATAAGGTGTGTAATCTCCACATTTAACTAGGCCTTCCAATTAAGTGGAGGAGTTGGGTATGCAATTTTGTCCTCATATGGTATGCCGGGTGTCTATGATGGGGACAATGTGATTACTGTTTGTATTCGTACTTAAAATGTAATTCGTAAAGTTGTCAGCGCATACTCAATTCCAATATTGTTGCATACTGAAATGAGATGATGATAATGATAATAATGATGATAATGATGAAGCGATGAATTAATCACAAATTGAAAATTTAGTTACAGTTCCCCATTGCCCCTTCTTCCATTCATATGAGTGTCTGACCTATGAGCTTTTGATGAACTCAATCAAAACGAAATAAATAACTAAAAGGAAGGGGAAAAACGAAAAAGAAAAATGAAAACTTGATGAATATTACAATTTTGATAATTGCCATGAACGAGACTTGGGAATCATTTTTCTACCCTTTGGATTTTGATCAGTTAGTGAACCTGAACGCTTTCGCTCAAGGAATGGACAAGGCAGGACAGGGAGGGATAAAAAGGGAAGGGTCAGTGAAAAAAAAAAAAATATATATACATATATTTATATGTATATGTATATATTTTGAGGGTCTTTGGCATACATTTTTGCGCTCTTTTTTCCACTCTTCTTGTTTTTTTTTTTGGGCAAATGATTTACGGTCTCAGCTTTTATTTTTTGAAACAGAGTGTGTGTGCATGTGTGTTTAAATGTGTGTGTGTATGATAAAAATTACCCTGGCGCTGTCTCCAGTCAATGACTGGCCGAAACAGCAGACGGGACAAATCAATAAATTTTCTATATCGGTAGATGCACTTGATTATAAAGTTCTGTTCAACAAATTTTCTTGCTATAATTTGTGGCAACAGAAGATTATTGTTTATTAGATTTGATTTCGATTTCCGGTTGACCTTGCTAACCAAAAAAAATAATAATAAATAATAACAATAATAATAATAAAAACTAAATGCATTTCAAATATCCTGACTGTGAGAGAGATAGAGTGGGAAAAATAAGAAAAATGTAATCAATTTGTTGCTGATGTGTTTGGCTTTCATCCATTTCCATTGCAGATATCGGGAAGATGCACTTTGTTGGGGCGACAGGTGAGTTAAGAGCCGAGACATTTATCGGCTAATTTAATTTATTTAGAAAATGCCAACATTTTTTTTTTCTTTCTTATTGTCCCCTAATCGAATTCAACAAGCCAGACTAAATGTGTTTTAACTTATTTATTTGCCTTACCTCTCTTACCACTTCTTCATCATTTTTCTTCTGTTTTTTTCTTTTGTTTTTGTTTTTGTGAATCTTTTGCAGAAAGTCGATGGAGGAGATTGGTGCAGCACAGTCATCGGTGAATGCGCGGTAAGTGTTAATGTTACCGTAAATGCATCTCTTGTGCCCTGTCTCTTTACCCTCCTCAGTGATACCCCCCCTAACCATTTCATCAGCGCCACTTGACAGCGACGCATTTGTTAGCATAAAATTATTGAATGCCATCCCAAGCAAGCTATACCCAAGTCAAAGTCGGAGTCAAAGAGACCAAGTCATCGCTGGCGACAAGACGTTTGAAACCATCCAAGTCTAAGTCGTCATTGCCAATATTATTGTTGTTGTTGTTATCATACATTGTTGTTGTAGTCGGCGACAAGACGTCAAAGGCGCACATGTTGCATCTATGAGATACTTGGTATCTCAGCAACAGTAGCAGCTTAGAAAGAAACCGTTGTCAGACAATTCTAAATTATCACAATGTTGGGTATATTTATTATCTTGTTAGATATATCAATTAAATTAAATGGCATATATACATATGTATATAGCATTCTATTTTGCATGCAAATTTTATATATTTGTAGATACAAATAGACACTGACAATGAGAAGATATATTATGTGTTGGGAGAATTAGATATTTATCAATTACTAAGGCAAATTAAATTACTAAAAAAAAACATAGAGACTGAATCTCGAAACTAAACTGCAAATATTTAAATGTATATAAAAATGATTTTCAAGCATCTAAATTTTAAAAATACTAAACTATTATATCATGTAGAAAATGTATTTTTAAACTTTCCATCTATTTGCTACATTTTTTAATAATAATATCCCTAATAGAATTTAGTTCTTTCTTGCTTCATCGATTTTTAATCTATATCTTTGTTAAAATTTTAAATTCATATTAAGATCTTAAGCCAAATTCAGCAAATCTATTGTACATATATAGAATGAGTCGCAGTAACTTAGTAATGTTGGTTAGTGTATGCCAAAGATCGGATTACTATTAGACTATATCCGAGTCTTTGGCTACATCTACTTCAACTTCTGGTGCTTCTGCTGCTGTTGTCTTGTTCTCGTTTTGTTATGACATTTTACATTTTTAATGAGAATTCTCACATAAAAAGTACAAATATCAGACTAATTGGATTTATCTCGAGGCTGTCGCGCGTTGTCACACTCTGTTTTCTTTGTTTTTGTTTTCTTTCATTTTATTTTCATTAAATATTTTTTTCTTTTTTCGTTCTTGGTCAAGTTGCCGGAAGATGCAAGCAAAAATCAAACGAACAATTCTCCTCCTAGATACAATGTTGTTTTCTTATCGTTGTTGTAGTTGTTGCTGCATCTCAGGTTTCTCAGAGTTTTGTCGGTTGTAGCAATTAGCCGGCTAAGTACATCAGAAAATAGAAGTAACCCAAGCAGTCTCATTCTCAGTCCCGAAACCCATTTCCAATGAATTGATCATCATCATCATCCACATCATCATCATTATCATTATCATCATTATTGTCATTTTTGTCATCAGCAACTACACAAATAACAATGCAGCAATGAGGTAAAGTTGCATTGCTTAAATTGATTTCTGCAATTAATTGAACAACGCAAATGACAAACTGACAAAAAAAAATCCAATACATATATATGAAATGAAATGAAATGAAAACAAAACGAAAAAAAGAAAAGGAAAACCTCTGGAGCACATTCCCTTCAATCCGCCAAGTCCAGTCCCAGTCCAAGTCCCGCCAGCAACGTTAACCAACCTCAAGCCATGCGCGGAATGCATTTTGCTCCTGAACACGCTTTCAGCTCGCGATCTCAAAGCCTTGGTTTTTGCTTCGTTTTCATGACACAAGAGGGTACTTAAAAGTTAGGGTATATTGGATTACATTCCCAGAGACCCAAGGTTCCAAATTTTTCTTTGGTTAAAGTTCTTCATTAAATAAAATTGTATTAATTCTCTTTTTGATCATAGTTTCTTTTATTGATTTTCAACGAACCATGAGAGAGCAGTGCAAATTCCACAAAATTTTGTTTAAGTAATTTAACAACTTAATTTTAAAATATCAAACAATTTCCTGTATAATTTCTATTGAAAATCCCTGGGCATCCCCCAGTCGATCAATCTGTACATTAGTGGACTTCTGTTTTTTCTTATTGCTGTCCTTTTATTCCTCCTACTGTCTTTCATTTATATATAAATATATTTTTTTTTTGCTCGCCTTTGCCAAGTTGTCACGGTCATGGCTGCGGCGGATTGTTGACTCCAACCAACCAACTAACCAAGCCAATCCAACTTACTTACCGTTTACTTGCCTCTGATTCTGCCACCACTTGCACTAGTTTCTTGCCCCTTGTGTCTGTGTGTCTTTGGCACAGTTTTGGGTAGGTGCAAGAATATTAATTAATAATTCCGATCACAACTGAACACTTTTGTGTTTGCCGCAGTTTAACGGCTACGGTTTGGCATGCGAATTCTGTTTTCTCATTCTGTTTCTTTTTGCTTTTAACTAAATACCAGAAAAGTGAACGAATGAACAACCGATCATACATAAGTGGCAACGGGTCACGGGGAGTTGATGGATGAAGAGAAGATGAAGAGAGGCAATGTCCCAGGCAGAGAGATGTGACGGCGAATCATTGATATTTGTCTAGTTTGGCTCGTCAGTTTGTGTTTGAGTTTGTTGTTATTTATGTTGGCAAAAACAAAAAAAAAAAAAATTTACAATAACAAAAACTAATTTATTGCTTTATAACGGTAAAAATGTCAACGATCGCTTTCAAATTGTTCAATCAATGGAATTATTTTATATTCAACTCAGATTGAGATTGCAATTGAAATTAAGCAGTTAATATATCAAATTGATGGAAAGTAAAGATGTATTGAAATCACTTTAATTGAATTGAAATAATAAATAAAGTAGTAATTAAATCGAGTTCGAATTGCTAAACTATTTTTACCTAATAATCAGATAGATATGTAGAACCTGCATGAACGAATCCTTTGAAGCAACCCGAACTTTACAAGTCTCTCATTCTGCTAAATTTTGACCGATTTTGAAAAACTATATATTTATATTTTTTTTTAGAATCTTTTAAATGGCATTAAAATTTGCAAAATTATTTTTCGAACCAATTTTTAACGATGTCACTGTCAAAATTATTAAAAATCTGATCGAAATTTTTTTTTCTTCTATTTCAAATACTTTTATGTAAATTTGTACTACAAAAAATAGCAATAACATTGAAATAAACCTTTTTGAAATCGGCTAAAAGATGGCCAACTTCAAACAAATCTCTTAAAGAGACATCAACTTCACAAAGTTTAATTTGGTTTAATTAATGGAACAATATTCTAAAACATCAAAAGTAAGTTTTTTTTCGCTCTGATAGAATTAAATTAGTGCATCGATAAGATCTTGATGTTTAACAAAAGGATAGTATAAAATAGTTTACCAAGAAACGTTCATAATCCTTATTAATCTAGTTCCTTAAATTTTTCCTGCTAAAAGAAATGTATTGCCTATATTATTTTGCTCTCAAAATGGTCTCATTTCCCACTAAAAACCAAACAAAAATAAAAAAACGAAACTTGAATTGGCTGCAGTTCATCATTATCTTGACCAGATAAAATATTATGTTCCCCAATTGAGGGGACAGTTGTGCGCCACCAGAAAATGAAATGAAATAAAAAAAACCAAAGTTATAAGGAAGGGGACAAAGGGTAAAGATAAACAATATTTAGTAGCTGGTAAAGACAAACTGGGAATGGGGATGGGAGAATTGAGAATCGAGAGAATGGTTTGTTTTTTTTTTTTGTTTTCAGTAGAAGAGCTCACGCACAATTACAAGAGATAAAGATCATGCTCCCGAACTGCACTACTCCAATTTCCCTGGCCATCTCCATTCTCCAGATTCTCTCCATTGTGAGTGTCACTCCTTTTGGCTTTTTTACTTTTTTTTATTGCTTAATTGTTTTGTGGTTTTTGAATTATGAACTTCTTTGTTGTTATTTTTGTTGTTTTTCTGTTTTTCGATTGTGTAACAGGCCCAAATAAAAAAGTCAAAAAAAAAAAACACAAAAAAAAAAACAGTTAACTCAGAATCTTTTTCTGGTCATAAAAATCTCTTTCTCTCACTCTCAGCTGTGATCTTACACCTTTGATAAGGTGAAATGCCTTTCTACCAGTGCTACTACAGAAGAAGGAAAGAAAAATAATTTCGTTTTGTTATTTTATCACCTTGTGTGTCAGTTTTATTGCTTTTCTCCTGTTGGACCTTTTGGTATGGATCATGACAGATCAGTGATCGTGGTTTAGTTTATTGCTTCCTTTTTGTGGCCTGGAAACCGGGATGCCTACCTCCTTTTGCGTTATCAAATTGATCGCCTGTGTTGATCGATCATATTCAAGCAAGGCGCCTACAACAACTTGGCTTTGAAATCACTTTTTCATGCAGTTTAATTTTTTTATTTATTTTTTATATTTATTTATATAATTTTTCTGTGGTTTTTTGTTGTTGTTTGATTTTTTTGTTTTTCTTTTTTTGCAATCACGTCCCTATTTGAAATGGATGACTCGTGTGTCCGAGAAAACGTGATGGATAAGTTGCTAAAGTTTTGTGTATTCTCTTGACCAATTGTTGGGGTTCCTCCTGATTCATAGTAGACGTGATATTCTCCGTATGAGTTGATTAGACCGAGAGAATGAGAGAACGACAGACGGAGAGAATGAGTAAGAGAGAAAGAGAGAGAGGTAATCTAAGAGACAATGGATGTGGGAGGTGGAAGGGTGTGAAAGGCAACAGAAAAGGAACGTGCCAGCCGCCAAGTGAGTCTTTGGATATTCTCATTCATAAAAGTCATGCAACAATTTCTGCTCCTGACTGGAATACAAGTAAATGATTTTGCTTTTTGAAAAACCAAAACCAAAAACAGCAACTGAAACTGAAACCGAAACCGAAAATGAAAATTCATGTCCAATGGGTTGTTGTTGATTCCATCAACACCCGCAGCACGCACTCAAACCGGGAGACCGGCGCACGCACCTTTATATGGCCATGGCATTGCCATTGGAGGCACCGCCATCATAGCCATCACCATCACCACCAGTATCAGTATCAGCACCAGCACCAGCACCTTCCGTCCCTCCTTCTCACGCATCGTTGCACGTCGTCCATGGCCATTGTCCTCGAGGCATCGTCAGCGTCATCGGCATCGGCATCTCTTCAGCCCACAACAACATACACAATCCACACGCACATGCTCAATTTCCGACCTACAACCAACCTACAACCATGGATGATGGTAGAAGGCTCTCGCACTTGCTACTCTCTTACCCAATTTCAATGCCCTGACTATGATGACGATGACGATGATGATGATGATGATGTCTGCTCACTGTCTGGACGTGGACGTGGACGTGGGATGTATTTGGACGTGGTGGACGGCAATGCCAGCGGCAAACTGGAAACCGGAAACGCGCGCTCTCTCCCTCTTCCTCTCGCGCTCTCTCTCTTTCTCTCTCTTAGCGGTCGCGCCGCCACATTCACGTTCGATTTTTATGGCGCGGCGTTGAATTTTAGTTCCTCATTCATTGTCTACACCTTCAGTAAAAGGCAGGGGGGCCCCCCCTCCGCTAACCCCCTCTTATCCACAAACCAACTTCCCTCCTTCGCCCTAACCATTTGACTTACCCCCTCTCTTTCTATCACACTCTCTTTCTGTTGCCATTTCCACCTCCTGGCTTGGGTCGGGTTTGCTTGGCCTGCTCTGTGGTCTGGTCTGGTCTGGTCCGGGTCCGGCACTTGGCACGTTTCCTTTTTAAAATTCACAATTGCCGCCGCGCGTAATTGTGGGAGAATTCGCTACGCCAACTTGTCTGTTGGTGGCGGTGGCTCAAGAAATCGATCACGTTTCAGTTTCTACACATGTTCCAGTTACGTTAACGTTTACGTAATTTCATGAGACCATGGGATGTAGAGTGAAGTGGTTGTATGTATAGCGGGTGTGTGGCGGGTTACCAACAAAATTGCAAGTGCAAAATCATACCTGCTCTAGTTTTGTGGGAAAATATTAAAGTAGCGTAGCAAAAGATTAGAAAATGAAAGTGAGCCTACATATTAAACCCCAATTGGGATCACAGATATTCCACAGTAACAAGTCTAACAAGGCTGAATTAAAACTAATCAGTCTATAATTTCAGCTTGATCTTTTGGTTAAATGTTGAATTGCCTCGGAAGGCTCGGATTAGGAATGATGTAAATAGTATTTTCTTATATATACTTTGGTTTTAATTAAAATCATAATCCTTTATCAATAAATAAATAATTATCTTTTTTGTCAAATGACAAATTTTTTTTTTTAAATATAAAAAACGTTTTTGAAGTATTGATAGAATTTTAGAAAAGAAAGTCTACGCTTAAATCGACCTTCGACAATGAGTTGAACTTGTTCATTAAAGTTTTTAGTGATAATACTATCTGTGTCATATTTCTTAGTATTTTTGTTGAAATATTTAAATCTCGGAGGCAATTTAATTTACTTTCTTTGTGTTCATTTCAAATTTTATTCACTTATAAAGTAAGATTTTGTGGGACATTGCAGGAGTCAACTACAGGTCAAATAGCATCTAATATACATACACAATTCGAAAGGAGATTGTTATAATATTGTTGTTAAAATGGCAATTTTCGAATCGATCAATATGCTTAAACAGACAATTTTCAACATAATCTATATTATGGCTGGCCACAGAAGTTTGTTTTTTTTTATGTCCGTCTTGATGGAAATTAAACAATTTTTCTTTACGAAAATTGTTATAAACGCATAAAAAGGAAACCAAGAGGAAGAAATAACCACATAAAAGAGAGACAGCTTCTGTCTGTGTATTCCTATACTCGTATGGAATATTAAAACGCCCCCACTGTCCTACACACACACATTGGATTGCACCTTCCGTCAGATGATACAAACATACACAGACACACAGATACATATACCTACTTACATACATATATATATATATATATATATATGTATCTACATACCTGAATGTCGAACTGCCTGTCTAAAGGCTTGTGCTCCCGCCCAGGTTCAGGATCCAGGAATTGCGCTCTATCACCACCACCATTTTGGTAGTATTTTGTCATTGGCATTTCGGTCACATACACAAACACACATAAAACAAAACCAAAATACAACGAGCTAGAGCGAGAGACCCAGAGACAAAGAGTCCCCACTCTCTCTCAGCTAAACAAATTCCCAAATGTATGTATATGTATATGTGTCTGTGGTTGTGACTGTGTATCTGTATGAGTGTAAAGAAGTAAACTAATTGCTGCGCGTGATGCAGCCCCAAACAAAGGCTCCATTTTATATAAATGAAAGAGACAGCATATTGCAGACATGCAACAAGAGCGAAAGAGATAAATGTCTGAGGGAGGGAAACCAGTTTGAAACCATAGCAATAGCTACATCTCAGTCGCACTTACCAATTTTCACATTACACGCTCTCTCTCTCTCGGCTCATTTGGTATGCGCACTATGTCGATTCCGATTCGACAGCACGTCACGTCCCGCCCATTTGCACGCACACACATATAAACGGGAGAGAGCGACGACGACGACGATGGCAACGACGGCGAATTGGAGCGTGAGGCTGCTTAAAATGCTACTGGTGCAGCCAGTACATGACCAAGCGGCGTGTCAGGTGTGCTCACCCGCTGCTGCTCGGGCTAGGGCTGGCGCCGTGCGTTCTTCGTTTTGTTCGGCTAGGCTTCAGTTATAGCTTCAGCAATAGAGCTTCGTGTCGAGTCAAAGATGTCACCCCCAAAAAATCTTCGTTGTCGTTGTCGTTGCTGCTGCTAATGTTGTTGTTGTTATTATTATTGTTGTTTTTGTTATTGCTGCTTCTGATGTTGCTGTTGTTCTCTATGTGCGTGACTGTCTCTCCTCGCTCACAATTGTGGGGGGGCGATTTTTCGGGCAGAGCTGTTAGCTGCTTCTGCTGCTTATGTCTCTGCTGCTGCTGCCGCCGCTGCCTTTTTTGTGCCTTACTTTGGTTTTGTTCGGTGACGTGAACGTGACTCTGAATTATTCTGCACGTACTCGTTGCCAGCAACGGACGTACTCAACGTAAACACACACAGAGTAGTATAGAGTATTCTTCTTCATCGTCGCTGCTGCTGTCGTCGTCATCAACTGCAGTTTTCACGTACGCCGGTTACGCCGTATCTGTGTGTTGTGCGCCGTATTCCTTTCCCCATTAAATACGTTGCCCTTCTGCTACTGTTCCGTTCTATTCTGGGCTGTTGCTGCTGTTTCTGTTACTGTTACTGTTTTTGTGTGTCTGGTGCGTGGCCAATTACGGGCAAAAACCCATACGTCCGAAGTTCAAGACTCGTTGTGTCTGATACGATACCCCCGAAAAAAATTAACTGGACGCTTCGCGCTAAAATTTGAATGCCAATCGAAGGACTTGACGTTAGTTTTGTGTCGCTTCGTATCGTGCGTGCGTGATGCAAAGGATAATTGAAGACAGCCACTGACACGTACAAAACGTATGTTGGTGAAATTTTCCCGTTTGTTTGTTTCTTTATTTTTTTTTTACGGTGTGTGAGAGTGTTGTTTGTCTGTACGGATCGTCATTGACCTCCAAAGTGGACCAAAACAAAAAGCAAATCAAGCAATAAAAATAACCGAATTTCTTTTACCCAATAATCATCAAGTGCAATCAATATACGTCGTCTACTACACACATATTTATTGGATAATGTGCCAGTGTTAGCTAAATACTTACAAACATAGTGTTAGGTGAATAAACTTCTACACGAAATACAAAAAAGCCATCCCATCATGTTGCCCTATCAGGCTGCCGTGGCAATGGATTATGCCGGCTATCAACGTCAACCAACACCCGGACATCCTGGCAGTCATATGGCTGCCACTATGGGTACATTGGGTATGCCAGCGGTTCCCTTCACACACAGTTGGATGGTGCCCACACAGGATCTATGCGCCATGCCGCCGTATAATAAAATGCCCAATCAACATCAACCAGGTGGACCCGGAATGCATGCCCAACAGCAACCCATCGAACCTGGGTTAGTCTTACATACAAATCACATAGAACATTTACGACCACAAAACAGGACATGGACATCTTTCTTTTAACTATTGCTCAATCGAAAATAAGAAAAAGGAAGCTACAAAAAAAAAAAAAACCATTGAAAAGATTATTATGTATTTACCTAATAGGAAACTATTTTTTCCCGGTGTATTTTAACTAACATATATTTTGGAACATACGTAAAATTTATTAGGATTTCTTGAAACGTACTGGAAAATCTTGTACTTGAAAATCTTGTAATTGTGAAGGAACAATTTTTCTTTGTTTTCATATTAAATTACTTAATAACCACTTTAAAAAGGACTTTTTGCCAGGACTTTACAATTTAAATGCTCTCTAAAAAACCTTCAGAATTAACTTTTTTTTTGTCAAATTAAACAAGAACCTAAAAAGATTGAAATAGAAATAGTGAAATGAATTTATAACACTGTGTTAGAAGGTTATGACAATCACTTTTAGAATCCCAGATAATACTATTCAGTTATCCAAACCCTTAAAGAAAATCATAGTGCTTTACTCTTAACCATTTTTTTATGATTTTACCAGGAAAAGTAAAAATTATGAACTCAATAATTGAGTGCTTAGTTTTGACACCCACAAATCTGATTAGAAATGTTTTGTTTTTACCATTATTTTGGTTCCAAGAATTACAATTATATTGACATTATATACCAACGGGAATAATACAGTTTTGGCTCATGCTGTGTTTCTTATAGTTATCTTAGACAACTACTGATAAAGCAATAACGGTACTTGTATCGGGCCATAAACAATGTCCCAGTCACATTGCTCCCTTATCCTTTTCTGTTGACAGTTGTTGTTGTGTGTGTGTGTGTATGTGTGTTTTTGTGAAAAAGGTTTATTGTGTTTTCTTTCTTGTGGACCTCAAGGAAGGGAAAACAAAAAGAAAGTAGCTCTGCACTTATTTTCTTTTATATTTTCTTGCAATCTTGTGACTTCATGCAAGATTGGCGAAAATCTTTCGATTGATAAAGTACAAGACAAGGAATCACAAAAAACTACCGCATGTAATCCGCTTAATGTAACATAAAGAGTTTTCTTTTTTTTTATTTTTAATTCCTTGATTAAGTAGCCCAAAATATTTGCCATTCCCATGCATTCAAGTGGAAAAATGAATGCACAAATTAGCAAAGCTTTCACACAAATAGGTCACACATATGGAAAACAATTTGTGAGTTTTGTCACTTTTCAAAATCCACTAATACATACATACATATAGTTATATATATGTATGTATTTGTGGCTAATCGACATTTTGCTTCCTTTTTCTTCTATTTTTTTTGCCAATATCAATTTTTTTATACGGTAATTTTTGCTAATGACATGCAATTTATACGCCTGTTAGTCGCATTTTTTTTTTGTTCTGTTTGTTGTATTTTGTGCGAAATTAAAAAGAGGGCAAAACATCATTTATCAAGGCAACACCTTTTTATTTTCATCAACTGTTCCGACTGTTCATGTACATGTTCTTGTTGACAGATTGTTTCAGGGACGGACTCTCTCTCTCTCGTCTCCTTAGTATTTTGTATGTTCGATCAACAATCAACAATTTTCTTGGCTAATTTGAATGGCATTTTGTTGATATTGATGATGCAAAGATTGATGTTTTCTTGTCAGGAAATTTAATTTACACTACGTGTGGCAAATTGTTGAGCAAATTTATTTGCTTTTGCACATTTCACATGGGTTTTTTGAACCATACCTACCAACATTTATACATACATATATGTTTTTTTTTTATTAGGAAATCATTTAAGACACAATTTCAACACAACTAATTAAAAATGTTGTACTATTGTGTTGTTGCCCGTTTGTAATACCAAAAAGCAAGTGGAAACTGGCTTGGCCCGTGGCAGACGCATGTTGTACGGGTTTCTTCTTCTGTTTTTTTTTTTTACGCCGGTTTCATTTTAATTATCAAAAATATTTTTATGACCGACGGCCCCCAAACAGATTAAAATCTCCACACTGAGATGAGAGAGCCAGAAAGTCAGTGTCTTCCAAGTCTTACTTACGGTTCACTTTACCTCAAATTCAGTATATCTTGAGGCAGAAGCCGCCGCCGCTGTCGCTTCGGTTGAATAAAGTTACAGAAAAAAACGTAGAATAGGTTGAATCTCAGTGTGATGAGCGCATTTACACAGATGATACCCCTGTCCTATAGAGAGACCATTAAAATAAATTTAAAAGACCACAAAATGTTGAAAATGAAGAAAGCAACAAGGAAGACTCACAAAATAAAAATGAAGAAGCTAACTAAACGAATTGATGATAGCACGGTTAATGTTGGTTAACAAATGCCCTACATCTATATATACATATATTCTATATAGAATTACTTACAATCATTTTATTAAAATATATAAACAAAGCTTGTAGATTTTTAAAAAACCATTATATTACTTTTTCTTTATTAGGTCTTAAAGTAATTAATTAGTATCAGTTAGTATGAAGATTATAATTTTTTCTAATCCCAATAGCATTATATCCAATCGATTTTTTGCTGAAATATAATAGATAATTTATATTTAGACCAGATATCGATTGAACATCCCATTTAATATCTATAATAAAATAATTGATTAAAATTATACCTTAATGAATCAATTATTTTCAATTCTAAAAGACATTTAAGTATAAAAATTTAAAAATGTTTAATTTAAATTTTATTTAAAAAACATATTTATAGTAATTTTGATTCGGATTGCAAAATCATTGCAGTATTAATTTTCATTTTCAAATATAATCTAAATTTAATCCGAACAATGTAGAGTGGTTATCTTTGATAAGATGAGCTAAGATGTTGCACATTGTCAACGTAGGGCACAAAATTTCACTATAAGCAACGGCAACAGAACCGCAACCACAACAACACAGCGATGACAACAAAGTTAAATTATGAAGGCTTAAAGCCGCTGTTTCTGACGAAGATCTCATCGTTGTTTTTCGGTTGTTGTTGTTGTCCGACATCTTCCAGATGCCTACAATCTGATAGGGAAGACGGGTAAAGTCATAATGCCGACATTGCAGCAAGTTTTGTGAATGAAAAGTTTGTGCATTTAAGGGAAATAAAGCTGCGGCAACAACACTCTTAAAGATACCGCATCAGTTAAGAAAAAAAAATTTAAAAAAAAAAGGCAACTTGGCGGCATTTTCAGAAAACTAAGAAACTGAGAAGCCAGTGGCAGAGAGATGTAGATCTTTCATTTATTCTTTCATTCTGTATATCTCTTTTTCTGGCTGTCTGTCTCTCCCCTCCCAACAAATAATGAAAATATCAACTATGACAAAACTTTATACATGTCTTTTATTTAAGGAAAACCTCCAACACAAAGAAAAATCTTTTAAGTACAGCAATTTTTTCTGTCAAAGATGAAGAAGAAAAACTGTCCAAAGATTGAACAATTGGCTGAGCCGATGAAAGACTCTTGACAAATGTCGGGCAATTAGTTAGCCTAACCTGACACCATTCCATCACAAAAGACTAAAAGCAAAGAGTAGTTGTTGGTTGGGGTAGTAGCGTGGGTACAAAATACAGCAAATAGATTGTATAAAAAAAAAAAAGAAAAAAACCTTTTCTTTTTGAAGGGACAGGTGAGAGAAGAACCCAAACGATCCTTCATTTGGCCCGAAGCTCAATTCGTCAGTGTCTACTTATGTTGAAAATATATACACTAATATTGATTGCTTTGTCGCTGTTTTGTTTAGTAAATACATACTAAATATTATAATATCTCATAGTCCCATTATTCTTTAATTTGATTTCATTTTTTCTATTTATGGTTACAGCATCCTGGAACTGCGTAAAGAGAAGTCTAGGGATGCAGCACGTTCGCGACGCGGCAAAGAGAATTATGAATTCTATGAGCTGGCCAAAATGTTGCCATTGCCGGCTGCAATTACCAGCCAATTGGATAAGGCTTCCATAATAAGACTGACCATAAGCTATTTAAAATTGAGAGACTTTTCTGGGCACGGTGATCCCCCATGGACCCGTGAGGCATCCAGTAGCAGTAAACTGAAAAGTAAGTCAACAAAAGAAAAAAAAAACATTTTTACGCAAATTTAAACATTAGAGAAAGTTACGAGTATATAAATATGTATGTATATACATATATATTTTTATATATGTATTTGTGATCAATGAAAAGGCCTTCCGAAATACCAATTACTAATATCAATTCCATTACCAATTCCAATTCCTCAATGACAATAAAAAAACACACACACACATACAAAAACCTTTGCCTCAAGTGACGCCAGACAATATCCAAAATGGCTGCGCATGCGCAACAAATAAAAATAAATTGCTTTTAATAGTGACATTTTATGCAAATATGGGCCCCTCCAAAAATACAAAAAAAAAAAAACCAAACAAAATTATCATAAAAACCAATAAATTTGTTTTGGTTTTTTGGTGTTTTTTAGTGTGTGTGTGTGTGTGTACGGTTTTAGGTGTGTATGCATAATTTTTGGCATACTTAGAAACAAATGTTTCTGATTTCACTTATTGTTGTATATAAAGAAAGAGATAGATATATAGAAGACCCCCACGGACCCTTTAATAGGTAAATGTGTGTGTTTGTGTGTGTTTCCTGCTTTCGGTTTTTATTACTAACTGCGCATTCTGTTTCCCCCCCTTCAACCCTTTTAACCATACAAATTTCAAGTTGTCTCGATTATATGGCTGCCAATATGGCGGCATTTCAACTTGACAACTCTCAAGTACAGTCAACATAATGCAAATAAGTAAATGAAAGTTCAACCAGACGACAATGTGCAAAGAGGTTTCCAAATTAATGTCAATTAACTTTGATTAACAAAACAAAAAACAAAAGCAAAAAAAAACTTCTAGAAACACAAATGACCTCTAATCATGTGAGAGAGAATTAAATTTAATGAGAGTAATTAACATATTATGTATATTGTAAATAATACTAAAAAAAAACAATCAGTTTTTAGAATTTGTTTATATTTAACTAAAGCGAACTGTGATGGCAATTTTAATTCGGTTAATTTTAACATTACCTAGAATTGGATAAATAAATTGGAATTATTTAATTTTAATTTAATATTTTATAATTATTTTATATTAAAGTTATCTTGCTTCTTCATTTAAAAATGATATGCACATTTATGCAAATGTTGTTAATCCTATAACTTTCATTTAACTATAAATTTGACTAGTTATTATGATTATATTGCTTAACCCCAAGCTCATAAATGATGCATACTCTATGCTCTGCAATCAATCCCAATCCCAACCCCAAAAACCGAAAACCGAAACCCACTATCGTAACCATTCCAATATCATCCAATTCCCATCCCCTGGTTAGGAGGAAAGACAATTGAAGGAACCGCAATGTAAGCAACGTTCATAATAAATATAAGTAAGCATTCAATATTTTCTCAGCTGATGCCCATTTGACCATATTTATTTAATTCAATTATAGAATTTTACGATTATGGTTCTTATTCGACTGGCCAAAGAGTCATAATTCGCACAAGTGCAAATCGCTTTAGCCTGTCCGTTCACTTTTTCTTTTTTCGTTTCTTTGCCTTTTCCTTTACTTTACCCACTTTGCCGGCACTCGACACTCCGCGCTGAACGAAATCCCCAGCGATTTCTGGACGCGCTAAGTTGGCAAACAGTTTCCGGTTCCGTTTCAAGCTACAGCCCATATGTGGCTAAAGGTGTGGGAGGTTTGAGGGCAACACCAAGGGCCAGTGGCTTTAATGACCTTCAAGTAATGCTCATATGCTCCACCCCTCATACATAAGTACATATATTTTTTTTCCTTCGTTTTTTTTTTTTTGTTGCTGCTGCTTTTCCTTTTTTGTTGCTGTGGGTCAAATTGAAGTGCTTTTTATTGCCCGCAGCTTGTTGCTGGCTATCCGCTTTTGCCTCTTTTGGGCTTTAGGTATTTTTTTTCTTGTATAATAATCCAATTGAATGGAAGGCGTTACTTTTCTCTCCCTCTCTCTCTTGCACACACACACTCCTACCCCTCCCCCTGTTGCATACATAACGCCCCATTGATTTTGGATTATTTTTTTAGTGCCTTGACTACCTTCATTTTTTTTCTTTTTGTTTTTTTTTTTTTTTTTTGGCTTTGCCTGCACATTTGGCTTTCAAAAGGCAGTGCCTTTAGTCCGAGCCCAAGCCGGAGACGGAACCGTAGTTGTAGCCCTTCCCCCAACCTCCCCTCTATCATCACCTTTAAGTCTCGTCTTGCTTGGAATGCCTTTTGACGTGACAATACAATTGTCGTCGTTGTCGTCGTCACCGTTGGCATTGTTGCTGGAGCATGACGCGGTTTGGATTGCTGCTGATATAGAAAAGGAAGTCACAATTGATATGTTGAAATGTTTCTTGCCGGTATTCATGAATTCAATGTTCAATCAAAAAAAAAAATTGACTTTAAAGTGCAAAAAGAAGAGTCTTTTGAAGTCCATTCAGTGTCTTTTCAAGTCTAATAAAATAGCAATACAACAGTGAACTAAGAACTTCTTAATACAAATTTAAACTACCTATTTAAGTTTTGGCAATACTTAATGCAAACTTAAAGTAACTTTTTTTTTGGCATGTAATCGAATTTTCTTATAACGGAAAGTCGATTTCCAACTGAGAGTTTTTCCATATATGTACATATACTAGTAAACCACTTAAATTCAGTTTTCTTTCTGCAGTCTTTCTATATAGATTGTAATTCTAAATATTTACATAGAATTATATAGTATACATATATAGTGATTATGTAGTATAGAAAGTTATGAATCGGTTTTATAAATAATTATTGTAATAACAAAAAAGTTATGTTAAGTTTATTTGTTCTAACAATAATCTGCTGAAGAAGATATTGCATCTTTGTTTTAAGAGTTTAAACTCGTTAAATAATATCTCTTTGTATGAGTTACAGGAAAAATACAATTATTGCATTACTTTTAAATACAATATTTCACGATTAATTTCATATTCTCTTCTACAAAAGAAGAAGGTTTTCCATATGTATTTATTCATACTCATTTTCTTTTCCATTTCTATTTTTGTTTTTCATTTGCAGGTGCAGCCATTCGACGTAGTCCCGCCGTTGATTTGTTTGAACAACATCAGGGCACCCACATATTGCAGGTAAATGTCAATTGCATAAGTAAGAGTGAGACAACAGTGCACAGAGAGATAGAGAGAGCGAGTGAGAGAGCGGGAGAGAGCAAGAGAATGTACTAGGTGCAGCCCGCAGCCATCTTGTGCATATCATTAACATTTCATTTCATTTCATTTCATTCCCTCCATTTTCTTTTTCTTTCTCTCTTTATTTTTTCAACAGTCACTCGATGGTTTTGCCTTGGCAGTGGCCGCTGATGGACGCTTCCTGTATATATCGGAAACGGTGTCCATCTATTTGGGCTTATCGCAGGTGGAGATGACTGGCAGCAGTATATTCGATTATATCCATCAAGCCGATCATTCAGAAATTGCCGAACAATTGGGTCTTAGTTTGACCAGTGGCACAGGAGGCGGTGGTGGTGGCGGAGGTGGAGGTAGCAGTGGCAGCGGTGCTGCTGGGATGGCTTCACCCACATCGGGAGCCTCGGATGATGGCAGTGGCACACACGGTACGAATAATCCCGATGGTGAGTCAAGTCCGAGTTGTTGGAATGAAGCCCAAAATTAAGAAACAAATATACGTAGAATTTTCAATGGGGAGGTGTTGGGGAAAATTGGTTACATACATATGTAGTTCAATAAATGTAAATCCATTTGTGGTGGATTATATGTTTGTTATGTTTGGTACTAATATTTCAATCATTCTCTCTCCTTCCCAGTGGCCGCTTCAATGACACAGGCTTCAACAGCTGGTTATAAGGGATACGATCGCAGTTTTTGTGTGCGCATGAAATCCACATTGACCAAACGTGGCTGCCATTTCAAATCCTCTGGCTATCGGGTAAGATTTTCAATATATCATTATTTTTCCTAATCATTTGACTTAAGCAGTGCCATAATTTCAAGCTTAGTCGACGTTTGTAGAGTGAGAGACCCCTCAAAATATTTCCTTAACGTTTCCTATACTATTCTTTATTTTTTTGTTTTGTTTTGTTTTGTTTTAGTTATTTTTTGTAGTCTGATTCTAACTCTATTTAGATTGTTTTATGTATGTGTATTTGCGGGTTTCTGTCTTGGATCGTAGGACTAACCTACTTTATTCGGTTATGTGTACCATTTACATTTGTGTGTGTGTTTTTATGGTTTTCCGTTGGTTTTCTTTCTTTATTTTTTTTTCTTGGGTATACTTTTTGTTTTTGGTTTGTCAATTAGCATTTAGTCACCATTATGTATTACGTATTACCATCCCATCCACTGCTTATCTACAGGCCAACGATGCAACCAGCAATTGCAATGGTAACAATAACAATGCTAAAAATCTTAAGAATCCGGGCTCAAACTATTCGGTACGTATCAATTGAAATCAGTACAAAAAGAATAACAACAACAACAACAAAAAATAAAAGAAAAATTTTTTAAACAAAAGTCAAATTACAATCAAAATTTTGATTAATTTATAATTTTGAATATAAACGTTTTTTAAGTTCGATTTCGGCCATATTTCTATTTTCTTATGTAAAATCAAAGCAAAAAAAAAAAAAACAAAGAAAAACTGATTTTAGATTGATCAGTATCGAATAAAAAGTGCAAACATCAATCAATCATCACCATCATCTCAATCATAATCATCATCACCAGAGATAAAGAGAATCATCATTCCAGGCCATTTCTATCAGACTACGTTCAAGATCTTCTCAATACACATCCATTTATAAAGTGTTTGTCATTTTCAAAATGCAAAAGTATTCTAATACAAAGCAAAGCAGTAAGCAAATGTCTCGTGTGTGTGTGTGTACGTGTGTGTCTCGTGTATGTAAAAGCTGTCCACAGATAACAAGCTACTTAAACTAAAGTCCTTAACGATCTTTTTTCTTTTCGAAAATGGCAAATCACTTAAATATCAGTTTTAGATGTCTGTAAGATCTATGTTCTTGGTAGTTGGTTTCTAACCATATCCCTTGCCTTCTTGGAACCTTTACAGGTTGTTCTACTACTCTGTAAACTAAGGCCACAATATACTTTCTCCCACACACGAAAGTCACAACCTCCGCTACTCGGAATGGTGGCATTGGCCATTGCCTTGCCACCGCCATCGGTTCATGAGATTCGTTTGGAATGCGATATGTTTGTTACACGGGTCAATTTTGATTTACGTGTAGCACATTGTGAGCCTAGGTGAGTTAGTTTTTATATTGAATATCATCCCGAAGGCTAATTAATCAATTATCTTGTATTTAGAGTCTCGGATTTGTTGGATTATGCTCCAGAAGATCTGGTTAATAAGAGCATGTATTCACTGTGCCATGCCGAAGATGCAAATCGGTTACGTAAAAGTCACGCTGATTGTAAGTATACCAACACAATCGAAACCATTTCAAAAGATTTTTCTAAATTCCATAATTTTTTATTAGTAATCGAAAAGGGTCAGGTATTGACGGGCTATTATCGTCTAATGAATAAGAACGGTGGCTATACTTGGTTGCAAACCTGCGCCACTGTAGTATGTAGTACCAAGAATGCCGATGAACAGAATATAATATGCGTCAACTATGTGATTAGGTAAGAATTCAAATTCTATTTAATTAAACTAAGAATTCTCAACCAGTTCCCATTAACTAATTTATTTCTTGCTTTTCAGTAATCGCGAAAACGAGAACCTCATTCTAGACTGTTGTCAGCTAGAACCAAGTGTCGATAGCATTAAGCACGAAGAGGGTTTGGGTAATGACAAAAGTAATGGTTCACCCAGCGGTGATGCATCCGGTGAGGGTAATCCCCATCTCAGTGCCGGTGATATGAAATTAAGTTCACCCAAAACCGATCCTGAGGGTCATTCACATCGTGGTCGGGGACGTAATTCAACATCTGCACATGGCAGTAGCTTGAATAATTTATCTCTCATCAAGGATAGTCCAACACCATTGGGTGTAGAGGTAGATAGTGGTGGTGTTGGAGTTCTACCCACCACTGTGGCAACACCTGTACCCGCTTCAACACCAGCAAATACCTCCACAAGCAACACAACAACGAAGAGAAAACGCAAAACTAAGGCTTCCCAACAGGCCGAAGAGCAGACCGAACAGGTTAATGTTGAACAACAGCCACTGACCAAATTACCAGCACTAGAACAACGTGATGGGGCCACACCACGAAGTCGTCTACCCTCCATTGTTGAGGAGCAAACAAATTCAGCAGCAGATTCGGCTGTTAAAGATTTAGAGCATGCAATGTCAAAACATTTGCCTTCTCCAGGATCAGTGGCTGGGAATAATCCACCTAACACTGATTTCAGTGCTGACTCCCTAATCAAGCAACAACAACAACAACAGCAGCAGCAGCAACAACAGCAGCAGCAGCAACAACAACAACAATCTCAACATGATCCCAATGAGAAGAGCAGCACAATACAATGGATTGGAACACCGTATCAGCAACCAGCACCAATGCCAGCAACAGCACTACTACGACAACTTTATGCCAATAGAGAGAGCGTCATTAGGGCCACAGCTCGACAAACCCCCACTGGAGTGGGTCCAGGAGTCTTTTATGGGGAACAACAAACTGGTCCTCTGCCCACACCACCTGGTAGCGAATCATCCTATGAAAATCAATACCTACAATTGCACTCAGCTGCTGCTGCCGGACATCCTGGTGGTGGTGGACAAAAGACCTCTGCCGATGCCTTTACCAATCTCGTATCCACCTATGGTGGCTATCATAGTTCCATTGACTATCATAATGCCATGACACCGCCATCATCGGTATCGCCACGTGATAGTAATAATGCAGCCAAAGTGGCACCCTCAACGGCTTCGGTGTTAACCACAAATGGCGGCGGCGGTGGTGGTGGTGGGTATGAATATGCAGATCCTTTGAGGGGCCAATATGCTACGCCCAGTAGTGATGTGGCTGCCACGGCATTACCATTGAAACCGCAAGCCTATACAGCAGCAATGCATCCACATGGACATGCCACTACCACAACAGAGGGTGGCGTCACCTACAGTAATCTGGATCAACCGCAATATTTTGCCCCACACTCTAGTTTCCATTTATATCATAAGGGTAGCCCCGCTAGCGGTTGGTATTCGACACCATCCTAGGTTTTGGACGATGGCGCCACCGATTGTAGCCAAATGCAAGTAGGAAACCAGCAGCACTATCAAAACCATCCAACAAACGATGGTCAAACGGAACGCTGGGATATTGTTGGTGCATTGGGCAAGGTGGCGCGTATGTTTTTCAGTGCACGCAAGGGAAATGGACAGTAGGTACGTACATCATCCTCCTCATAAATGCTCCACTACGTATGTGTGTATGTGTTTGTGTAGATCACATGAGCCTCTGATCATCTACAGTTAGAACTTTGCGTTAGAATTGCCTCAAAAAGTTTGAATTTGAATTCGTGTTCGAATTCAAAATCAAATACTTCTTGGCCTGGACTGTACATACTACGACAAACAAAATAGAAAAAAAAAAAACAAAACGTTAAAACATTCAATGTTGTTAAATAATTCTTAAGCTTTGTAAATTTAATCATTAAACTAACTCACACAAAACCCATTGAAATTATGCGAAGAATGCAAACAAACAAAAAGAAAAACTTAAAATACTCGGCATATATGCAATTAAATTTAAACTAAAAGAAAATGAAATGAAAACTTAATCATATATAAGACTTGCATAATGTGTGTGCCACAGCGAAACAACCACAGAAACAAGATTTAAATAATAATATTTAAACACACAAAAATAAAAAAAAAAAAAAATGAATAAGAATAATGAATGAAAACTTAAATGAATAAATCTTAGCAATTAAATATAATTCAAATTAAAATCAAAAACCGCGGCAACAATTCTTAACCAGTAAAAAATCTAATTGTTATTAATTATTTAAAAAATTAAATATAATCTTTTTTTTTCTACCCATATATATATATATAAATAAATAAATAACTATATATATATACATATGTATATCTAATATAAACAAATTTGCATATAAAAAATATATATATATTTAACATTTTTACAACATATCAAATGCTTCCTCTTCTAGATTTTACCACTTAAATATATTACGAATATATATGTATGTATACCACATATATACATATATATATTTTCACCCTATCTCTAAGAGTTCTGCTAAACAAGAATATTTGATTTATTTTTTTTTGTTTTTTTTTTTGTTTTTTCAAATTCTGCCTAAAAATATTAAATTTAAACGAAGAAAGCAAAACTAAATAACTCTACATGTATATTTAATGAGATGTAATTCTATATCAAACAAATAGCTTTTCTTTTTTTTTTTTTAATATATATATATATATATATAAAATTGATTTATTTATTAAGCCTAGATATGGCACTCGAGATTACCGAGTGATTATATTCTGGCGCATCGATGATGGTTGATAACATTTAACAAAAAAAAATAATGGAAAAATAAAAAATAAAATTGAAAAAGTTACTTTAACGTTTTGGCTGACAAAAAAAAAAAACACAAAGAATAGCTAAAGAAACAAAAACAAAAAGAACAAGTGTAATTAAATTTTGTATAAAACCATTCACAAAACGTTTCCCCTAAATTAAAGGCTTACACACAATATGAAAAATATGATATAAAAACAATTGTTTTCCTACATCTTTAGCAAGTATGCCGAGAACGAAGATGAATTGTCATGGTAAGGAACCCACCCCAGTGCTCGGCGGATCGTGGAGTATGCCAAGCAGGGTGCATTTATATATACATACATATATCTACATGGATTATACCAAAAATATATATAGCCGTTTTATTAAGTTGGGATTATACGAAATTATACGAATAGCGCTCCTATGGACCGAATCAGAATTATTGGAAATCCAGTTAAAAAACTTAAAAAAATTATAAACTTAAGGAATAATAATGCCAAAGGAGAGAAAAATTATAAACTTAAGGAAAATTAATGCCAAAGGAGAGAAAAAGTGACGCGATAGCGAATCTTTTGAAAGGTATGCAAAGTTTGATTCTATATATTGTAATTGAACCAATCATTTCTATGATATTTAAAACATTTCTTTTATTGCTGGATAATTTGACCTTTTTTCTAGCGTTTTGAAAATATTTTTTAACAAATTGACCATAAATTAGTTTGTCCTATAGACAGACATGCTTGAGCAATAAACGGCTAGAACGTTTATTTTTTGCTTTGAAAAAGACAAATCATTAGATCTAAAAAGGTTATTTAAACGCGATATGCAATTTATTACTCAGCAGAAGTCACAGATGGGATAAATTAAAGTCTTGTCCTTCTGCATTCCTTATTTGGCGACCATTTTGCTAGACTTCTGTAAGCGTTTGTACATTAGCTTCGTATGGGCCATATTCTTTCCACATGTGCGTATTGTTTACTTTTTTAACTTAAATTTACCAATCTTGAAAAGTTCATAAAAGAAAGAAATTGCAACCACTTTTCATTTTAAAAAAGTGTATATTTTTTTTTTTTTGTTTTGTTTTAATAACAACACCAAGGTCGTATACATATGTACAATAACAAAAAGACAAGTCATTTGAGACCTCGAGTCCTTAATTAAACAAAAAATAAAATATCTTCGATGCCAGCCGAAGTTTCAAAAGCCATTCCAAAAAAAACATATGTATGCTGCTGGATCTCTTAGAATTAAAGCTATGTACATTAGTTGGGTTAGTAGTTAGAAAAATAGATTTGGATATATATATGTATGTAAATACATATGTAGAAGTGAAGAAGGAAAAAGAGAAGAGAAAAAAAACGCATGAAATACCTTAATCATTAACATTGGTTGCTTTTGGTATAAAAATTGGTGTATAGATATCCACATATATATCTATATACAAGTAAAAACTACGTCCATTGACAACGCAACGAACGGCACTTTTGTGTTACAATATTTTCAATTGTTGCTTTTGCATCTGGATTATTTACATATATATTGTATAACATTTTTAGATGTATTATTTAAGTAGTCAGCAGGGAATCGGTTAAAATGACTCCATCAATTGCATCGACTGCCGACTGCTCCTTGGCATTTGTACTGGAATGTGCTAGCAATAAACTGCTTTCCACTTTGATCTGCGAAGGGATTGTCACTGCTGATGTTCGATCCGATATAGATTTCGGATTATTGATTGTATGGGATGTAGATTGATTGGCCTCATGCTTGGCCTGATGAACCTGCAGCAGGCCATGATTAATGCTAGCGAAGCTGCACAATTCACATTTGTATATAATTGACGACAATTCCTGCTCGGGATGACGTTTCTGTAGATGTGACTGAAACACAAAAAAAAAAAAAATAAATGAACAATAGATTTGGCCATCAGGGTCCAAAGGTCAGAAACTCACCCGAAAAGCTGTACTTTGTATAGCCCGAAAATCGCAGTGTGGACAGGCATAACGTTTACGTTCCTTATGTATGCTCAAATGGCGTCGAAAGGCATTATGATCGCTTGCCTCGTAATCGCAGAATTCACATTTGAAGCGTTTAGTCGACTGATGGCTACGCATATGTAGCTTCAGACTGCTCTTGGAGCTGAATAGACGCGGGCAAAATTGGCATTGCGGTTGCTCATTACGCTCCTTGCAGAGATGTTCCCGTAGTGTCTTGCGCTGCTTAAAAACCGCACCACAATCCTTGCAATGATGCAACACCGGTGCCGTAGCTGGCTCTTGTGTATTATTGTTTGGACTCAATGTTGATGACGGGACCGTTGGTGGCTTGCCCATGCCCAGACCCTGTGTCCGATGCAAACGGCGATGATTTTTCAATTGCTTGGTATTTTTAAATCCCTTGCCACATTGCTCGCACTTGTAGTTGCGCTCGTCGGAGTGGATTTTCGCATGGGTATTGACCAGACGCGAATAAATGGGCGTCTTAAAGCTACACAATTGACAGTAATAGAGCTCCATGTCAATCTGATGTGTCCGCCAGAGATGGGTATGCAGGCAATTCCAATTGCTAAACTCACTCGATCTACACTCAGGGCAGATCATAGGCTGGGCGGAGCCAAGGGGTCCATTGTGACAGCGACCATGGTACTCCAGAGTGGATGGCGATTTAAAACGGAACATGCAACCCTCAACTTGACATTTGCCACCCTCTGGTATCTGATTTGCACCAGGTGTTGGACGTCGTTTGGCTGCATTACCACCAGCCTGCTTGGCACCATACGGGCGTCCGCGTACGGATGTGCCACCCGGTAATGGTGGATCAACGGCAACGGGCAATAAATTGTTAGCAACATAGATACGTGCTGGCTTTTCTGCTACTATCGATGCTGTTGCCTCCGAGGCCAGCGGAACCAATGGGGGAACCGGTAAACTGCTTAAATTAGAACTGGATGAGGTCATCACAGTTCCGCCCGAAGCTGTGACTGGAACTAGAGGAGGCACAGCTCCTCCTCCCACTCCAACACCGCCGCCGCCGCCTCCGTTTCCTACACCACATGATAATTGCTCAAGTGTTACTGCCGGCAACTGAGCAGAAGACGATGGTGGATGCGGTGGACCATTATATAATTGAGCAAAATCTTTTACCAAAAGATCCTCTGTTGAGGGATCCAACTGGGTAGATTCAGCAGTTTCCTCATTGCTGGCTCCCTGCAAAGGCTCTTCCATCCAGCGCCAACATTCCAAATCCTCAGCTAAATCATAGCCCTCATCACTGGGCCAACTATTGCTCAGCGAAGGTTGAAAATCACTGAGAGTTTGCCCAGCTACAGGAGGCTCCTGAAGGGTCTGTTGCTGCTGCTGTTGGTGTTGCTGCTGCTGTTGGTGATTTTGATGTTGGTGATGCTGCTGCTGTTGCTGATGATGGTGATGATGCGCCTGCTGTTGCTGATCAATTGGTAATTCCATAAGGGGTGCCATTAGATGCTCGACTTCATTGCGATTCATTAGATTAAGCTCATCTACGGTACGTAGATGAAGTGTGCCGCGCTGTGGTGCCTTAAGGATGTCAACATTTTTTATGAAAATTTTCTGTTTAGATTGTGCAGATTGGGTGGGAGCCGGCGGCAGAAAGTTGCCCAACTCCACAGGTGGAGGCTCCATTGTGACGGAATGAGAAGGTGGCGGAATTGACGATGGCGGTGGCGTCGCTTCTGTCACCAATGGAGTCACACCATGGTCAAAATCTACACCAAAATCTAAATCCAAGGCACTAAAACGACTTGCGTCCATTCCACCACCGGTACCGTTGACACCTCCATTACAACCTAAAACTCCATCAAAAGCAAAGGCCTCGTTGCACATGTTGGCCAATGGAGCCAGACTTGGCTCAAATCCTGGCAATGGACCAGTGGGAGTCAGCAATGTGTCCGCTGTACCATGAAAGACATCGTCTGAAACTCCACTATTTGTACCAGGAGCAGGTGTTCCTGTTGCTCCCGTGCCATTAAATCCCATGCCCGGCAAAGCTGATGGTAGAACCATAGGCTCCTTCAATATATCCACATTTCGAATGTAGATCTTTGGCTGATGTGGCTTCTCTAATTCCACACCCACCACCTGGACATCTAAAAGATCATTGTCGGTGAGTAAAACTGGCTCCGATTGCGTTAACTGGAAATCAAAGGACAACAAAGCTGGTTCTCTCAGGACATCGACACTTTTAATAGAGATTTTCTGACTGGGCTTTGATGGAGCTGAAACTTGCTGCTCTGTTACCCCATCAAGTAAATCTAGTATATTGCCACCAGAACTATTATTTTCACTGTGTGGTAATAGAGGCAAGAAATCTGGCAAAGAATCTTGCTCCAGTGGTGGAGGAGGCGGCGGTGGCGGTGGTTCCTGCATACAGGCAACATTCTTGATAAAAATTCGACTCTTTGTCTGCTCTCTGGTCGATGATTTTTTTAGGATCGATGAAATCTCATGCTCCTCCAAATGATGGTCTAGCCTAAGATGCATAAGTAATACATCCTGGCTAAGAAAAATATTCTGACAACCTGTAAAGAGTTATAAAATTATCTAAGATTTAATTGAATCTTGTTAATATGTAGTGTAGATCTCCACACCTGGACACTGTTTGCTGGGCTGTTCACCAAAGCAATTGACAATATGCGTTTGCATCTTCATTGGACATAAACTCAAAAACGGGCAACTGGGACATCGATGTAGGGCACAATTGTCCGTGGAGCTGCCATCGCCCACACCCACATTTGTTTTTCCCTCTATACTGGGGCAACTGGAGTTGCGAGTGGGCGGTGTGGGGGTGGCATTCAGACGCTCTTTGGCTGCTGCATCTGCCGCCTGCTCGGACTTGATCAGCTCGGATTCGGATTTAATTTCCGCTGTTTTCCTGCGAAAAGCATTGCGATAGCTTTTTCCCACCTGTGATTCCAGATGCAGATCCGTTGTATGAATTTGAACAAAGGGTACGGATGTCGTTGCACTGGATCCAACTGCTACTCCCGTCGCTGTAACTGCTGCCACAGAGCTGCTCAACGCCGCTTGGTCATCGTCAAAGAAATTTGCGAAATTGGTATCTGGCTCCAGAGCATGAATAGGCGTTGATAATGATAGCAACTCGGCAGTTGGCGGGTGCGGGTGGTGAGGTGGTAGCAACTGCTGGAAAACAACACACGGCATGGACGTGGAGAATCAAAACCTTTCCCTCTCATACTCTCTTTGTGTTTCTCTGTCGTCTCTCACCTGGTTACCAATGCCACTGTAGTAGCCTGGATATCCTGCATCGTTCATATTGCATTGCATTTGGTAAAGATTTAATGAAGCATTTTGGAATTCCGCATTTACAATTTTACACAATAAAAAAAGTTGTGGCACAAAAAAAAACTGATAGCAAAAAACAGCTGATAAAGATGTTTGCTCTCAGCTGCTGCGATAAATATCGATTACACAAAGGAGATGGGAGTAAAACAATAATCGAATTGTGACCTTCCCCAAAGTCACCAACAAGTGATTCGTAGCTAGGATCAAATTCAAAATTCAACTGAATAAGGATGAGGCGGCGAGACAAAAAAAAATTTCTGTAAATTCATCAAGTTCCGATAACTAGCAACATACCATCTCTATGCATAGCAGTGACGAAGTTATCGAACACTTAAGTTATCGATGACCAGCCGATTGTCTATCGGTACTTTTTTTTTGTCACCACTAAGCGGCTTCCGAAAGAGCGCATACTTGCCGAAAATTTTGTGAAAATTAAATTTATTTTTTGATTTGAAAAGTGAAAATAAAAAAAATTTAACAAAATGCCGCGCATTATGATCAAAGGCGGCGTTTGGCGCAATACAGAGGTGAGTAGAGAATGATTTAATCTCAATTTATTCTGAGATTTTAAACGTTTGTTCTTTGCCCATGGCCTCGATAGGATGAGATTTTGAAGGCGGCTGTCATGAAATATGGCAAAAACCAATGGAGCCGTATTGCCTCACTGCTGCATCGAAAGTCAGCTAAGCAATGTAAAGCCCGTTGGTATGAATGGTTGGATCCCAGCATCAAGAAAACAGAATGGTCAAGAGAAGAGGACGAAAAGTTGTTGCATCTGGCAAAGCTAATGCCGACGCAGTGGCGTACAATAGCACCGATAATAGGACGCACAGCAGCTCAGTGTCTAGAGCGTTATGAGTATTTGCTGTAAGTATTAAAATTATTAGACTCTACCTGGAACTGATTTCATATGCTCTCTTTTATAGTGATCAGGCCCAGCGCAAGGAAGATGGCGAGGATGGCATGGATGATCCACGCAAATTGAAACCAGGTGAAATTGATCCAAATCCTGAAACAAAACCGGCTCGTCCCGATCCCAAAGACATGGATGAGGATGAATTGGAAATGCTTTCGGAAGCTCGAGCTCGTTTAGCCAATACCCAGGGAAAGAAGGCCAAACGTAAAGCCCGCGAAAAGCAATTGGAAGAGGCTCGTCGCTTGGCCACGCTTCAAAAGCGGCGGGAATTGCGAGCCGCTGGCATTGGCAGTGGAAATCGTAAACGGATCAAGGGTATCGATTATAATGCAGAGATTCCCTTCGAAAAGAGACCAGCACCAGGTTTCTATGATACATCCGAGGAGCATTTGCAGAAAAAGGAACCAGATTTTAATAAAATGCGTCAACAGGATTTAGATGGAGAGCTCCGCTCGGAGAAAGAAGAGAGGGAGCGAAAGAAGGACAAACAGAAGCTGAAACAGCGCAAGGAAAATGAAGTGCCCACAGCCATGCTACAGAATATGGAACCAGAGCGTAAGCGTTCCAAATTGGTGCTGCCAACGCCTCAGATCTCCGATATGGAGTTGCAGCAGGTTGTGAAATTGGGTCGAGCCAGTGAGATGGCCAAGGAAATTGCCGGCGAAAGTGGCATTGAAACCACAGATGCTTTGCTGGCAGACTATTCCATCACTCCTCAAGCAGTGGCGGCCACCCCAAGAACACCCGCTCCCTATACAGATCGCATTATGCAAGAAGCACAAAATATGATGGCCTTAACCCACACAGAGACACCACTTAAAGGTGGCCTCAATACGCCACTTCATGAATCCGATTTCTCAGGTGTATTGCCAAAGGCAGCTTCTATAGCTACACCCAATACGGTTATAGCTACACCCTTTCGTACACAAAGAGACGGCGGCGGCGCCACACCAGGAGGATTCCTAACACCATCATCTGGGGCATTAGTTCCCGTTGCGGGTAAAGCGGGTGGAGCTGCTAATACCCCTGCCTATGTCCGGGATAAGCTTAGTATAAATCCAGAGGAGAGCATGGGCGTTACAGAGACACCAGCTTTATACAAAAACTATCAGAAGCAATTAAAATCTTCTCTACGTGATGGACTCTCCACATTGCCCACACCGCGTAATGATTACGAGATTGTGGTGCCCGAGCAGGATGATAGCGAACCCATGGAGACGAGCCAAGAGCCTGCCATTGAGGATCAGGCGGATGTCGATGCCCGCATATTGGCCGAGCAAGAGGATAAACGTAGACGGGAATTGGAGAAACGTTCCCAGGTCATTCAACGCAATCTGCCGCGTCCCACAGAGGTAAATACAAAAATTCTTCGACCACAATCGGAGAAACAGAATCTGACCGAACAGCAGCAGGCGGAGGAACTAATCAAGCATGAAATGATCACAATGCAATGTAAGTAGATCTGAGACAATGATTATTAAATAATTAGTTAATTCAATAATACACTTTTTTTTTAGTATATGATTCTGTTAAGGATCCTATGCCCGGACAATCCCAGCATAAACTGGAACAATTACAGAGCTACTTTAAAGCCAATCCCTATGAGGATGTTTCCCCACAAGAACTGGCCAAGGCCAAGCAAATGCTTGCCGATGAAATGGATGTGGTCAAGGATCGTATGTCTCATGGCGAACTACCATTGGATGTGTATGCCCAAGTGTGGCAAGAATGTTTGGGACAAGTTCTATATTTGCCATCGCAGCATCGATATACCCGGGCGAATCTGGCCAGTAAAAAAGATCGCCTGGAATCAGCAGAGAAGCGTCTGGAACAGAATCGTCGGCACATGGCCAAACAGGCAAAACATTGTGGGAAAATAGAAAAGAAATTGAAAATTCTAACTGGTGGCTATCAGGCGCGAGCTCAGGTTCTGATAAAGCAGCTACAGGATACCTATGGCCAAATCGAACAAAATTCAATTTCATTGTCGACATTCCGTTTCCTGGGCGAACAGGAGGCCATTGCTGTGCCCAAACGTTTGGAATCCCTTCAGGAGGATGTGCGTCGCCAAATGGATCGTGAGAAGGAATTGCAATTGAAATATGCCAGCCTGGTCGAGGAGCGGGAATCGCTCTACAATCAAATTGAGGAAATTACTGGCGTACGACCCACAGCCCAGCAACTAATTGGAACGGATAATTCAGACGCAGATCAGGCCTAAAAAGGAAATACACAAAAAAACAAATAATAAAAATAATAAACATGCTAAATTAAACAATTAACATAAATGGATTATTTCAAAGAAAACATCTACCTAGTATATACCTCCAATGCATTTAAAACTGGGGAATACCAAGGAATTACTTTATTGAAAACTTAATTAAATCAGCAGGAAAACAATCTAATAGGAAACCAATTTAAAATTTACACCACCAAAAATAATCTCTCCCATCTTCGGATGTACTACAAAATGCATTCCATCTCACTCATTTTTGTTGAAATCTCAACACAGTGGCGCCATCCAACGGATTATATCTGGAAAATGAGCGGTAAGCACACAAATTATATGTTTTCCAAAATATTAGCTAATGGATATAAATATTATACTAAAAGAGTATATTAATTATTGTCAGAAATTTGTAACGAATCAAAGGAAGCATCTCCGACTATATTTATAGGTATAAATATTCTTAATCATACGATGAATTAAGTTGATTTAAGCACTCTATCCGTCTGTTTGTATGTCCGTCCGTCCGTCCGTCCATCTGTCTGGATGTTAAATCTCACAATTTTAAACCACAAAATGTATAAGTCACCCAAAAATAAACGAAATTTATATACGTATAAATTATATAGATTGTAAATACAATATAATTGCTTTCTTGATCGCTCTTGTTAACGGCCATACTTCTGATAGGACCACTCCTGGTTGTCCAATGGGCAGACATTGCGTGTCTTTAACCATCGGGCAATGCAATGATAGTGAAATGCGTGATTACACCGACCCCAGGCCACAGTGCAATCCTCTTTATTTCCATTGACATCTGCTTGACACTCGATACAAATTTCCATAATATTGTTCCGGCAAATGGCACAATTATCCACAGCCACATCCCATGTCCAAAGGCCATGGGCCACCCACTTTTTGACCACAAAACGCTCCTGTTGATTCTGTAAATCATTGTCCATGGCTGGATCACTGTTCAATTCTTCAGTTTCGTTGAAATCATCTAGATTATTCTCATCCATCTTGTCGGTCTTGCTGTAAATTTATTTTTTAGTTTTAATCTAATATTTTGTTTTATTTTTTTTTTTTTTTTTTAACAAATATATAACATGCTTACAACGCCAATAAGTTTTAAAGAGTGTAATAGATGTCGAAACGAATTCTCTCGGGCTACTCTGTGAAACAAAATGTCAACATTCTGGTTACAATAATAATCATCGGGCTCTTAGATTAAAAATTTTACTATGAAATTTGACACTTTGTGAATCTCGTGAATTCCGAAATTAATCACTTCACGGTTTATACGAGTAGCTAAATGCAGTATTCTCGTGGAAATGGACAAGAGTTAATCTAGCGGATGGATAAACGGAATGGAAATAGTTTTCTCTATACGTTGATCAAATGCAATTCAACAGATCTCATGGAGAAGCTGACAAAGAAGCGAAATCACTGTGAAAAGGAACGAACTCATATATGTACATACAGACATATATTATACATCCTATTTAATGCATTTAAATTGAAGTTTAAAAACTACTTAACAGACAAATTGGAATAGGATTGAAGTGAATTTTACATATTTATGATTTATGAGGAAGAACTAAATATACATATATAAATGATGATATTTGGATATACAAAAATTATGTTAAGCGTTAACGGCCATACTTTTGATAGGCCCACTCCTTGTTGTCCAATGGACAGACATTGCGCGTCTTCAACCATCTGGCAATGCAATGGTAGTGAAAGGCATGATTACATTCGCCCCATGCCACAGTACAATCCTCCTTATTACCATTGGGATCGGCCTGGCATTCAATGCACAAGTCCATTATATGATTCCGGCAAATTGCACAATTATCAACAGCCACATCCCAGGACCAGAGGGCATGAGCCACCCATTTTTTAATAAGAAAACGCTCTCCTTGAGTGTGTATGAAACAGCCAGAGTTTGGATCATCGTTAAATTCTTCCAGATCATGAAAATCATCCACTTCATCCACATCAATTAATTCATCGTTCATGGTGAACAAACTTTAATTTCAAAATAGTTTTTTTTTCCAAAAGTAATTTTTGTTTCCCCCCAAAGAAATGTTTAAAATTCGATTTACTCTGTGTTTACTCTGCCATTGAATTTCTAAAGAAACAGAAATCTCACGGATTACTTGTGATTTATGAATATCTATTTTGTCGTCAAATTTCATATTTGATGTTTATTTTCAGCATAAATACATTTATGAATTGATTTGGTGATAAAATACTAACAGTTTTCTTTTCTCATATTGTTTCTCTTTATATATATTTCTCTGTATTGTTCATGTTAATATAACCACTTTTTTTTTGTTATTGGAAATATACATAAATACATTTATATATAAATATATATGTATGTATATGTGGAAGGGCATTGTGTGTGTGTGTGTTTATGTTAGGTGTGTGTTCTTGTGTGTAAATAAATATTTCATTTCGCTTTGTATACAATCAATTAGGTAGTTTGTTCTTTTTTTTTTTTTTTTGCTTTTATCATTTTTTTTGTAAAATTTAGAATAATTTTTACTTTTATTTTGCAGCACTTGCGGCGTGTGATAAAGAGATATAATTTCCTTTGTTTAGTAAATGGATTGGATTATACAAATACAATATATTAATGTTTTTTAAAGGTAAGTGTATATAGATAGTACAATCAAGATGATAATCATAATAATGATAATAGATAATCAGTTGCCATTTTATAATCATATGTCTACGGGTACTAACAATACAGATTGATTGGATTTTTGTATTTTTAAATATATTTACATACATATATATGTAGATATATATATATATATATATTTAAAAGAAAACATTATCCATGCAAAACGGAAGTGTGATACTAAATAGAGAGAGAGAGAGAGAGATATAGCAAGAGCGGAAGATTGTAGATAAGGGATTGTCCACGAGAGAAAAGAACTTGGATTGCTTGGATTGTATGTACGTAAATATGTATAAATAATGTTCTAATCATCCTCATCGTTGATGGCGGCACTGCTGCGTGAGATCTTCATATAAGCGGCACAGATGCACTCACATACGAAACGATATTGACTCTGTAAACGAAAATATATAGATATAATAAGGATAATATCGGATAAAGATTAGCCATCTATAAACACTTACCACATTCTGAACCATACAGGCACGCTGATCACGCATAGCCCGGACTATATCCAAGGGATAGACTGGTTCGCGTGCCTCCATTAAGGCCAATGCTGTATCCATTAGAATCAGTACACCAGTACGTCCTATACCCGCTGAGCAATGAACAATCACAGGAGGATTGGCAGCACTAATGCATCTGCAATTGAAAGACAATTGAAAAAGCCAATTAATTTACCATAATATATCATTAAAAATATGGGATAACCTACTGATGCACACTAGTCGATACAGGAGTCTCATCCTCTGGTGTGGCTCCATTACTTGCCGCACATTTGCGTTCACTCATCAGTCCACCATTCTCATCGGCATCAGCATCCAGGAGACGGACTTGCTTTAAACTCTCCTCAATCTCTTGCAATAGAGTGCGATTTCTGGCGGCACGCACACGTTCGGTAAACTCCAAAAATAGATTTGGATCGGACGGCACACAATGATCTGGCCAGGCTAAATATTGCATGTGATGTATATGCCTCTGTTCGTGCTTATCCTTGAGAACGAATTCACGGAATACAAAGCTGCCCGTCTCATCCGGTTTCTCGCTCAAGCAACGCACAGAGAAGCCATCGGCAAGCTGTAGCTCCTCGCCCGTTACTGGCCAATATTGATGACATTTCTGACGACCAGCCTCCATGACTGTGGTAAGCATGACAAGCAAATGGCTACTCTCCTGCTGTACCATGCGCCAAAAATCGGTTGTGGTACTGGCCAATGGTCCCTGCGTGGCAATATAACGATTTACCACACCACCAGGTATCTCCATATTCACATAATTGGCATTGATATAGTCTCCAGTTAGAGAATTCACCAGAGATACTCTGGTGCAGTCATCTGGAATATAATAATATAAACGATTAATGGATCAATTGTATAGAAGGTGGAAGGATTATATATTTTACATACAAGGCGATATGTCACGATAACGATTCTTGGCTGCATTTGCTGGTTTGCGCGCCTCCGTAATAGCCAGTTCGGGATTTTTACGATACATAAGCTCATATTGGGCCAACAGAGCTCCAGAGGCGAGGCCATCGCTTAGGAGCAACAGACTTTGGGTAAATAGAGCATCGCCATCTAATAGATTCGAATGGGAACCAATCTCATCACTCTCGGGCACATATTGATAAAGCGGCTCCTCTTCTAATAGCAATGGAGCTGATCTTTGTGGCCGGACTGTAAGCAATAGCTCACCACTAGCCTGATGACGACATTCCCTTATCATTGACACCACTTGCTCGTGCCTTAAGCCATGGACATCACGTCCATTGATCATCAGCACCTCGTCTCCTTCACAGACACGTGGCGTACAACGATCTGCCGGTGTATTGGGCACCACTTTGGACACTTGAACTGGTAAACCTAAATCGACGCCGCCTTTCACATTAAAGCCATAGCGACCATGTTCATCGGCTTGAAGGCGTATGGTTATCAAATCACTACCACTTTCCGGTTGCTGAGATTGACCCACTGCATCGGCTATGGTGGTGGGCAATAAAATGGGACTATGCTGACCCGAACTATACGCTGGCGGCATAGGTGAAGGTGATGCCGACTCGAAGCGTCGTGTGCACTGTTCAATGAAGTCCACATCTCTGAAAGCGAAAGAGAGCGAGAGACAGAAAGAGTGAGTGAGAGAGAGAGTGAAATTTGAGTGGAATCAACTTACAATTGTATATCATATTCATCGCTTTGCTGCTCCCAGGCTTTGCGTGGCATAGATTCCACATCCTTGGACGTAACCTTGTTGTCATGTGGACGGCTAGTCTTCGTTATGGTTAATATAGTTGACGGACCTTTGCCATTGTGAGAGGCTGCACTCTCTGAGCCACTGCCTCCACTATTTAATAGGGGTGTCCCACCCGCTGAACTGCCGCCAGCACCACCACCACCAGCCAGCAATCTCTTGCTGGGGGAACGTACAAATACCTTATGGATGCGACCACGTTGCTTTGACTCTTGGACTGCCTGGAGTTCAGTACGGCCGGAATAATAGAATTTGCTGCCCAGACTTATGTTCAGGAATCGGGACAAACGATGCGGACGCTTTAGGCGAAAGAAGCTATGATGCTCCACACATGATTTCCACAGAGCCTTGGCATGCTTATGACTAAGCATACCGAATCCCAATAGAGTATCATAATTCTCGCTTGGCTCACGTCTCAATTGTATAAAGAAATCCTTACGTTTAAAGGAGACCTTAACCATTTTACTCCATGAGAAGGTATTGATGCGCAACGAGTGCTGAAAGACCAACAAACCGATAGCCGATACACCCAATTGCAATTCCTTGCCATTGGAATCGGTGGCCTTATGCAAATCAATCCCATACAGTTCCAATCTTTTCGCATGCTCCAAATAATTATATTCCGCATCTGCTGGCAATTGGCCACGATGTAATTTATGCAATTCACTAACTTTACGTTCAGCCTCAGCTGTTTGCTCGGAAAGAAGTTGAAGTTGGCTTAAATAGCCCGTCTGATGTTCCACGGCATTAAAATCGCCCAATTCGGCTAATTAAATATAATAATTATTAATTAAGCATTTAGAATTATCTCATTTATATCTATTAACTTACACTGCACGGTATAACTGGCAAGCAGGCACTGGGTATTACTCGAGCAGGGCAATTTGCCTAGCAGAATGTTGCGCTTGATTTGCAAATAGAATTGATATCGTGTAAATTCCTCTTGCAAACGGCTGGGATCGCTTACATAAAACTATTAAAAAACAGATATTAATATAATGTGTGTGTGTGTGTGTGTGTGTGTGTGTGAGTGTGCGAGTGTAATAATGGTTAACGAACCTTAACCCTAAACTCTAATAATGGAACGGCATCGTTGTCAAGGGAGACGCTGCTGCATTGCTTCTTGAATTGCTTCTGGGCATCAACCCATCTCTGTATAAAACAATTTTTCAAATTCATTGTATCAATATCAATCAATCAATCAATCAAACAAACAATTATTCAATAATTTTACTTACAACAACATCACCGGGCTTCTGTGGAAATAATAGACCAAAATAATCCCTTTCGGATAATTCGAGATATTGAAAGACCTGATCTAAAAGATCAGAACCTTTCGCACGTTTCTGAAATGTAAAAAAAAAAAAAAAAAAATGATAACAAATCAATTTTACTTCGTTTATGGGTTTTGAATGATAAATTATACATTTTCTAACAAATTACTAATTTATTTTGGAATAACTTAAATTTATTTCTTTTTTACTTATCTTCTTTGTTTATAAAAGAAAAGAAAAAACAATAACTAATATAAATTTAATTTTGAATAGACATCAAATTTCAATAATCACTATGGCAAGAATTTTAAATTTCTATTAATTTAATCAGAATGATAAATGCTGCCAATTTCTATATATAAAAAAAAAAAACATAATTTAAGGGAAAAATACTTTCCCTAATTTTATCTAAAAATATCATCATATCGTCGAGTCTTTATTTCGTTAACTTTCTCCACATAAACCATAATGTTTATTTCTTTTTTAAAATATTATCATGAACATGGAACTGACTTTAATGATGAATCTAGTTGCATTTTTTGTTTTTGTCATTTGTAGCAATTAACTTAACTTGATTTTATATCTGTCATTTGTCCAATTGGCAAATGAAATTACTACAACAAATATATATATATATATAGATAGATACATAGATATAATGACTAAACAGAAATGTATGTATGTATGTATTGTATATGTATGCATGCATAACTCTATCTGAAATCAGAAAACCACGTCAATTTGGTAGACAGATTTTTGAGTCTTGCACTTGAATCAGCATTTATTTTCAAAGTGAAAACTTTGCCAGTTTAAAAACAAAAAAACAATGCGAATGAAGTGCGTGCGTGTCTATCTGATGATTATTTTCTTTTTTTTTTTTTTTTTGAATCGAGATGAAAGTGAGTTTTCAAGTGCACAAAATGAATAAACAATGAATGATTAAAAACAAAACAAAAAGCACCGACAACTTCACTTTCTATGAATATGCGCATAATAAATGCACAACAAAAACTATTATTAATATTTAATATTATTAATAATATGTTTAAAAAGAAAAATAGATTTTTGCTTTGGGGTAGAGTGAGAAGTGATTGAGGAGTATAGTTTCAAGTTTACCTCGAGCCGAAAGGTGTGCGTGATGTCATCTAGGAATAGGACGGTGACGCATTGCTGCTGCCGGTGTTGGTTTTTCTTGTCGCGCGCCAGTTCTGTGGAGGCACCACGTAGTCGATTATTTCTGCTTAGATTGCTTAAACGAAAGCGCTCAAACATGACCAAACTCCATTCTAATGCCCTTTGGGGTTGCTATGGATCTATATAGATATATAAATATATATATATATATACATATATATATAAGTATATATATGTATGATGTTTTTAATTTGGTAGTGGCTTGGCTTGAAATTGGCTCGGCTTCTTGTTTGTTTTCTTGTTTATTCGATATAATAATAAATTGGCAAGACTTTTGTTTGTTTTGTTTATTATTATTTCTCCTTAAGGGGGTGGCGAGGCGGGCGGTAATGAATTCAGCTCCTCTTTTGGATGGATCTCTGATTGACGACGGTATATTATTATTGTTCTTGTTTGTTTATTACACTGCAATAGAAAAAAAAAAGAACCATTTTAATACAGTAAAATTGTGGCATAGGTATTTTATTTATTTGATGATTTTCAATCCCGCTTTGTTACACATTTGAACATGTTATCCACACGTCACGTAACCTCCAACTCAGAGAATGCAATGGGTAAAATTGTTGATGAGTAATAATAATAATAATTATACAATATTTGTATATGAACACCAGTCTTTCTTGGTTTTTGCTTTGTTTGTTGTGTCCCCCCTTTTGGAGCTCACGAATAACTGTTGTTGTCAAAACTTATAGATAAGAAATATTCGAGAAGCACACACATGCATACACACTCAGACACACACACACACACACACACACAGACAGAGGTAGCAAATCGTCTTTGTTTAATGATTGATGTGCCTTGTAATTGGCTTAAATGCTTTTTCAAATGATATATTATGAACGTATGTAGGTATGGACTAGTTGTCTATATGTTTGACTTTTCTCTTGCAGTCTTCTTCTTATTGTTGAACTGTTCGTTGAGGTAAAATTGTCTTTTGTGTTAGTTGGTTGTTTCGTTTAAAGTGGGTTAATTCAATTCTGTACTTTTTCTTTTATGGTCTTGTTTTTGTTGGTTTTTCTGTTTGTTTTTTCCCTTCCATTTAATTCTTGTTAATTTTGTTCATTTGCTTTTAAGGTTTCCGTTTAAACTCGAAATGGGAATTAAAAACTTTAAATGAAATCAAATATTATATATTAAATATCTATGGAAATACATACAATTAATTTATTTTTTCCTGCTTTAAAATAAATTGGATTGGAAGCACTGTGCCATATGCCGCCACGAGTGACAAATGTAGTCACCCGCCGCATTGACGTTAGTTTTTCTAGTCATTTCCTTTTTTTTGTTGCCTTTCTTGCAAATACAAATACTATATGTTTGTACATACATATGTATATAAAATGTAAATACATCTTGTACACAGAAACAATATATGTACATATATGTATGTGTATGTACATATGTACATAAATTCTAAAAATATACAATTTCCTGTCACTTTGACAAGAGAAAAGAAACAACGAACGATAAGGAGAAATACTATAAACAAATAAATAAAAAATATGATTCCACGTATAATACACAGTAAAACCAAAAATGAAAGGAAAACTTATGTTAATAAGTTAACTAAGAGACCTTTTAAATCAGAGACCGTAAATAATTGTTTGAAACAATCGTCTATTTAATAGTTTTGACTAAAAAAAGCAAGATTTTTTTTAGAAGAGTCAATTTTATCCTTAGCGTAAAATCCATACCTCTTGCTTATATCGCACCATGAGTTTTAATACATATAAAAAGGGTAATTCAAGGTTGACCAAATGTATTGTCGAACCCCAATCGTTTCAAGCGTCTTAATGGCCTAGCCGGGAGTAAGCGTATCGCAAGTATACGAACAATTTATTATTTTTTAAATATATCTCGTAAAATAATTGAACTTCTGAGCTTTATTATACCCTCGCAAAAAGGCTATATTGGTCAGAAGTTTGCAACGCATATAAGAAAGTATCTCCGACTATATAAAGTATATATATTCTAGATCAGCATGATGAGCTGAGTTGATATAGCCTTGTCCGTCCATCCGTCTGTCTGGATCAACGCAATCTCTTCTGAAACCCCTTGGAGCTGCAGAGCTGAAATTTTGCACATAGGATTCTTTTTGCTGCGGCATTGTATATTTTTAAATCATTCCGATCGGATGACTATATCACAAAGATCCCATAGGAACGACCGTTTTAGACCAATAACTTGGGTGTTTTAAAAGCGATTGTCACAAAATTTGGTACTTGAAAATACCATGACATATTATTGAATTTCAGCAGAACCGGTCGACTATAGCTGCCATAGGAACAAGCGGACCAAAAAAAAATGGTTGTACGAAAATTTTTTCATTTTCAATTTTTTATTAGATTTGATGAGTTTTATATACTAAATTATACACAAATCAAAGACAGTTTGCAAGGGTATACGAACTTCGGCATGGCCGAAGTTAGCCCATCCTTCTAGTTTTTTTTATAAAGTATTATTTTTTGATTTTAAACTGATACACTACTGTACTTTATAGTTTTAATATACAATATTTTGAAAAACTAAATTTCATCCCAATTTTTTTTTCGTATTTTTACTAACTAACGGGAACTATTAATAGCACTAATGTAC
Source organism: Drosophila emarginata (assembly GCA_037075365.1). Classification (NCBI taxonomy): domain Eukaryota; kingdom Metazoa; phylum Arthropoda; class Insecta; order Diptera; family Drosophilidae; genus Drosophila; species Drosophila emarginata. Next base: position 8,942,009 of record JBAMCD010000296.1, read on the forward strand.
TTTACTTTTTCTCTTTACAGAAAATCACGAATATCTCGCGAACCCTTGGAAGGATCGGGACGAAATGTATGTCAGATGAATCTAATCAACAAGGACAATCTACTGGCCAAAGGACATTTCGATAGTCCTGCGAGAAGCTGAGATATCGGCGAATTTGTGTTTTACGTCCATTTTTTAAGCTCACCAAAAAATAAAATTTTTGTGGCATACTTTTAGGCAGCAATTAAGATTCAGAAAATTCATTTTCGTTGCATACTTTAAGGGTGCTATTTTGTTTTGCAAATATCTCACGAGTGCTTGGAAGGATCAGGACGAAATGGATGTCAGATGAATCTAATCAACAAGGAGAATCTACTGGCCAAAGGACATTTCGATAGTCCTGCGAGGAGCTGAGATATCGGCGAATTTGTGTTTTACGTCTATTTTTTAAGCTCGCCAAAAAATAAAATTTTTTTGGCATACTTTTAGGCAGCAATTAAGATTCAGAAAATTAATTTTCGTTGCATACTTTAAGGGTGCTATTTTGTTTTGCAAATATCTGGCGAGTCCTTGGAAGGATCAGGACGAAATGGATGTCAGATGAATCTAAACAACAAGGACAATCTACTGGCCAAAGGACATTTCGATAGTCCTGCGAGGAGCTGAGATATCGGCGAATTTGTGTTTTACGTCCATTTTTTTAAGCTCGCCAATGAATAAAATTTTTGTGGCATACTTTTAGGCAGCAATTAAGATTCAGAAAATTCATTTTCGTTGCATACTTTAAGGGTGCTATTTTGTTTTGCAAATATCCCACGAGTCCTTGGAAGGATCAGGACGAAATGGATGTCAGATGAATCTAATCAACAAGGAGAATCTACTGGCCAAAGGACATTTCGATAGTCCTGCGAGGAGCTGAGATATCGGCGAATTTGTGTTTTACGTCTATTTTTTAAGCTCGCCAAAAAATAAAATTTTTTTGGCATACTTTTAGGCAGCAATTAAGATTCAGAAAATTCATTTTCGTTGCATACTTTAAGGGTGCTATTTTGTTTTGCAAATATCTGGCGAGTCCTTGGAAGGATCAGGACGAAATGGATGTCAGATGAATCTAATCAACAAGGACAATCTACTGGTCAAAGGACATTTCGATAGTCCTGCGAGGAGCTGAGATATCGGCGAATTTGTGTTTTACGTCCATTTTTTAAGCTCGCCAAAAAATAAAATTTTTGTGGCATACTTTTAGGCAGCAATTAAGATTCAGAAAATTCATTTTCGTTGCATACTTTAAGGGTGCTATTTTGTTTTGCAAATATCTCACGAGTGCTTGGAAGGATCAGGACGAAATGGATGTCAGATGAATCTAAACAACAAGGACAATCTACTGGCCAAAGGACATTTCGATAGTCCTGCGAGGAGCTGAGATATCGGCGAATTTGTGTTTTACGTCCATTTTAAGCTCGCCAAAAAATAAAATTTTTGTGGCATACTTTCAGGCAGCAATTAAGATTCAGAAAATTCATTTTCGTTGCATACTTTAAGGGTGCTATTTTGTTTTGCAAATATCTGGCGAGTCCTTGGAAGGATCAGGACGATATGGATGTCAGATGAATCTAAACAACAAGGACAATCTACTGGCCAAAGGACATTTCGATAGTCCTGCGAGGAGCTGAGATATCGGCGAATTTGTGTTTTACGTCTATTTTTTAAGCTCGCCAAAGAATAAAATTTTTGTGGCATACTTTCAGGCAGCAATTAAGATTCAGAAAATTCATTTTCGTTGCATACTTTAAGGGTGCTATTTTGTTTTGCAAATATCTCACGAGTTCTTGGAAGGATCAGGACGAAATGGATGTCAGATGAATCTAAACAACAAGGACAATCTACTGGCTAAAGGACATTTCCATAGTCCCGCGAGGAGCTGAGATATCGGCGAATTTGTGTTTTACGTCTATTTTTTAAGCTCACCAAAAAATAAAATTTTTGTGGCATACTTTTAGGCAGCAATTAAGATTCAGAAAATTCATTTTCGTTGCATACTTTAAGGGTGCTATTTTGTTTTGCAAATATCTGGCGAGTCCTTGGAAGGATCAGGACGAAATGGATGTCAGATGAATCTAATCAACAAGGACAATCTACTGGCCAAAGGACATTTCGATAGTCCTGCGAGGAGCTGAGATATCGGCGAATTTGTGTTTTACGTCTATTTTTTAAGCTCGCCAAAGAATAAAATTTTTGTGGCATACTTTCAGGCAGCAATTAAGATTCAGAAAATTCATTTTCGTTGCATACTTTAAGGGTGCTATTTTGTTTTGCAAATATCTCACGAGTTCTTGGAAGGATCAGGACGAAATGGATGTCAGATGAATCTAAACAACAAGGACAATCTACTGGCTAAAGGACATTTCCATAGTCCCGCGAGGAGCTGAGATATCGGCGAATTTGTGTTTTACGTCTATTTTTTAAGCTCACCAAAAAATAAAATTTTTGTGGCATACTTTTAGGCAGCAATTAAGATTCAGAAAATTCATTTTCGTTGCATACTTTAAGGGTGCTATTTTGTTTTGCAAATATCTGGCGAGTCCTTGGAAGGATCAGGACGAAATGGATGTCAGATGAATCTAATCAACAAGGACAATCTACTGGCCAAAGGACATTTCGATAGTCCTGCGAGAAGCTGAGATATCGGCGAATTTGTGTTTTACGTCCATTTTTTAAGCTCACCAAAAAATAAAATTTTTGTGGCATACTTTTAGGCAGCAATTAAGATTCAGAAAATTCATTTTCGTTGCATACTTTAAGGGTGCTATTTTGTTTTGCAAATATCTCACGAGTGCTTGGAAGGATCAGGACGAAATGGATGTCAGATGAATCTAAACAACAAGGACAATCTACTGGCCAAAGGACATTTCGATAGTCCTGCGAGGAGCTGAGATATCGGCGAATTTGTGTTTTACGTCCATTTTTTTAAGCTCGCCAATGAATAAAATTTTTGTGGCATACTTTTAGGCAGCAATTAAGATTCAGAAAATTCATTTTCGTTGCATACTTTAAGGGTGCTATTTTGTTTTGCAAATATCCCACGAGTCCTTGGAAGGATCAGGACGAAATGGATGTCAGATGAATCTAATCAACAAGGAGAATCTACTGGCCAAAGGACATTTCGATAGTCCTGCGAGGAGCTGAGATATCGGCGAATTTGTGTTTTACGTCTATTTTTTAAGCTCGCCAAAAAATAAAATTTTTTTGGCATACTTTTAGGCAGCAATTAAGATTCAGAAAATTCATTTTCGTTGCATACTTTAAGGGTGCTATTTTGTTTTGCAAATATCTGGCGAGTCCTTGGAAGGATCAGGACGAAATGGATGTCAGATGAATCTAAACAACAAGGACAATCTACTGGCCAAAGGACATTTCGATAGTCCTGCGAGGAGCTGAGATATCGGCGAATTTGTGTTTTACGTCCATTTTAAGCTCGCCAAAAAATAAAATTTTTGTGGCATACTTTCAGGCAGCAATTAAGATTCAGAAAATTCATTTTCGTTGCATACTTTAAGGGTGCTATTTTGTTTTGCAAATATCTCACGAGTTCTTGGAAGGATCAGGACGAAATGGATGTCAGATGAATCTAAACAACAAGGACAATCTACTGGCTAAAGGACATTTCCATAGTCCCGCGAGGAGCTGAGATATCGGCGAATTTGTGTTTTACGTCTATTTTTTAAGCTCGCCAAAGAATAAAATTTTTGTGGCATACTTTCAGGCAGCAATTAAGATTCAGAAAATTCATTTTCGTTGCATACTTTAAGGGTGCTATTTTATTTTGCAAATATCTGGCGAGTCCTTGGAAGGATCAGGATGAAATGTATGTCAGATGAATCTAAACAACAAGGACAATCTACTGGCTAAAGGACATTTCCATAGTCCCGCGAGGAGCTGAGATATCGGCGAATTTGTGTTTTACGTCTATTTTTTAAGCTCGCCAAAGAATAAAATTTTTGTGGCATACTTTCAGGCAGCAATTAAGATTCAGAAAGTTCATTTTCGTTGCATACTTTAAGGGTGCTATTTTGTTTTGCAAATATCTGGCGAGTCCTTGGAAGGATCAGGACGGATGTACATATGTCAAATGAAATTAATCAACAAGGAGAATCATCTGGACAAAGGACATTTCTGATTTATTACTTTTTTATTTTATATTTTTGCCTCTATTTTTTTTAGCGATGCCATTGAAGTAAACATTTTCTTACAACTTACTGCGTAAAGGATATCGGATAAATCCGTCAAAGAAACCTGAAACTTCAGAAAAAAAAACTTTAAGTGTTTTGCTTCTTAGAATTGCATGTTTTGATTGACATTCAAATCTGGAAATCTAACGTTTCGGGAGTGGCTAAAAGATGAGCAATTTAGAACCTTAAATAAAACTAAAAGGTTATTCATAAGAAATCTAAACAATAAAATAAAAAGATGTATGTATTTAATTGAAAAAACGACTTGAGTAACTGAAGAGCTATTAATATTAATTTTTTTTATCATAATTATTATTATTACTATTAAGGGCCATGCCTTATATCACTCTTGACCTCTTTTCTATTTCGTTTTCCGCTTTTATTTATCATTATTATCAGCTTGTGTAGCAATCATTAGCGTAAACATAACAAAGTGCAAATTTGCTAGTAACACATACTCACACCGACAGGTTTGCTGATAGCACCAAAATATTTTTGTCTATATTTCGTCTATGGGTATATAGACTTATGTTATGTATATATATATATGTATATATTTAATATAGATAGAACATTCAACAGTTTGGTAAAAAGGTTACGTCATACATTAACGATGCCATATTTGGACGGAAGTCCCAAAGTGGAAAGTTGACCATATTAAAAATGACAGCAATGGAAATGAAGGCGGAGGTGAAAATATTTTTCCATAATGAAATTGAAAACAAGGCAAATACATATATATGTATATATATATATACATTTATTTCATAGAGAAGGTTAGCAAACAATACTTCAGTTCGTTGACCGACATTTTTTTCTTCTTTGCAAATTTCCATTAGTACTGTTTTTTATCTGTTTAATTCTCTTTGTCAGCTTCCGCTTGAACCAGTTCAGATTAAGCTTATGCAAGCAAATAAGAATCATCCATCCATATTATATTTTCCAAACACTTCACTCTAAGAAGGGTGAGGAGCGGCGCGTAGCAAATATTATAACCGCAAATTCGTTGTATGTAATATAATATTTCTTAATCTTCATTTTTTCTGACCATAAGTTATTGTCATTCAATTCATTCTAAACGTCCGATTTGTCAGCTGTATAGGCATACGTTCATATACATACATATATACCATATACATTTATAAACAGGTTTCAAGGAAGGTTTTACAACTCGAAAGTGAAGATTTATATAAGAAGGGCACTCTTGTTATACCAATCAAGGACATATAAATACATAAATATGTATGTATGTATATATTTTTGCAATCTATATGATAGAAAATTATTATTTGTATAGTGGTGCTGTTGATATAAATATGTTGACAGCCTGAAATTACATCTATTAATATATAGGCAGTAAAAGCATTTGGCAACCCTTATCAAAGTCAAATGTTATCACAAGGCTTGAAAGCTTTTACCAGACAGCGGTGAATTGAATTAGGGAGGGAGGAATCTCTTGTAGGCCTATGAAATGGAAATTACTTTTCAACTTGGAACAATTTCATTAAAGGTCCATCAACATCATTGAAAATGGGGTGAAGGGAAAGCCCGAGTCAGAATCAGGTACACTTTCAATTGATTTTCCTCTGCTGCTATATAGATATATATATGTATGTATATCGTGCCAGGGACGCATTAATTACATGGCATGCATTTGCATTTGTTTGGTTTTATGAGTGTGTGTATGTGCAATGGTTTGCCTTTACCGTTATGCGTTAGTCAGGGTTGCCATGTGTGCACAACACACCACAAAGCAGTACCAGAAAAACGCAATGGTACAGGGGGCAAGAAGTGGTATTACGATTGGGTTGAGATGTGGCATGAAATGGAATGGGGGATCAGTTTGTTTGGGTTGGGTTAAGGTGGGGCGGGGTGAGCTTAGGTTGCCGAGTCCAAGGGACCGCTTATCGTTGTTTGCCTTTTAATTTTTATTGCTTCTGGGTTGTACCGGATCTTGCGCGCAGCAGCGTCACGAGCACTGGCACCGGCACCGGCACCCTTCTCCGTTTATGCTATTTTCGTGTTCATATTTCACTCACATGCAGCACAGGCACCAGCCCCAAGGCCCTAGACCCGGGCGGCACGCACATTCACACATACATACATATAAGAAAACATATATGCATATGTATATATGTACATATGTATGTACATATATGTATGTATTTATATATATATATATGTATATATTTTAAGTTTACTTAACTATTTGGGTATATGCTATAACCGGGGAATAGACACATTTAACTATCATTAGTTTGAAATGTTTCAAAAATTCAAAACATCTAACTGACTGAAAAACCTCATATCAAATGAATAACAATAACAGTTCCAAAAAGCTTTTGTAATTGTTTAATATCCGTACTTTTTAACCACAAGAATCATATACATATAAAAATCATAACCGATAATTTTTAATTATGTATGTATGTATTTTAATTATTGCATTACTGATGGTTACACAATTGTTTATTAGGTGCATTTTATTTTTTCTTAATGTGGGGAGAATCTTGTTTTTCTGCCGAAACTAAATTTAAAATCTCTTGTTACTTTTCAATTCACTTGAATTTTTTTCCCCTCCATTTTGAAGTGTGAAAAAATTAAATAAATAATTTGCTAACAAACAAAAAAAATAATCAATTAAATGGAACTGCGAAAAATTAAAAAGAAAGAACAACAACAAATCATGTCTTTGGCCTTTGCCACTTCCTTCATTACAAGGCGATTCTCGGCTTAAAGCAGTTTGTTTCTATGTTGTCTATGTGTATGTGAGCGTTTATGTCGTTTCTCTGTCTCCCTCCTTCTCTGTCACGCTCAGCCAAATCAGAAAAGGAAGATGATGCTGCTGTTGCGTTCAGTTGAGTAGGCGGCATATGCGGGTTAAGACCAAGGAAGAACAGAGAAGAATAATCATAATAATCACAACAACGACAGGGAAGGGACGGCAAGAAGGTGACATGCATATTTATGGTTGTATATATGTATTATGGGTATATGTATGTACATACATTGTACAAGATAACCACTACAAAGGCAACAGAGAATCCCAAGTGCAGGAGTAGAGAGCCGTTGTCACCTTTCTTTCTCTTTCCTTCTTTCGCAACACTTACCTTTCTTGTTTCATTTCTTCTTCCGCAATTTTCCTATATGGTTGCACTTGAACACATTTATTTATACATTTATGCAGATTTATAACTTGTTTCACATTTTTCTTGTTTTACACAAAAATACTAAATATGTTTCACTCATACACAGAGCGAGACTAAGAACACATACACGCACACATATGCAAGACTTTGTATATAATACATAAACCCATACAGCCACAAGCCGCTTGTGTTTGGGGCAAGTCAATGTGGAAAAAACAAAAAAAAAAAAAACAAAACGTAAACAAAATTGTAATATTTAAATTATTAAATTTAATCTGTTCAATAATATCTCATTATAAACAATATTTGGAAATACTTTTGCGAACGGAGCAAACGAAAAAACAACTTGCTATTTACTTGAAACTAAAATATTAACTAAATGGTTATCGTTAGAGCTCTGTGTCTATCGATTGCATCGATGTTTTTGAAACTATTGAGTATTCTTAAGAAACTATCGATTTTAACGACGATTGGTAAATATTTGTCCGACTACTCGGATTTTTAGTGTTGGAGTGAAAAAAAAAGGCTAGATTTAAACTCCAGTGTTGGCAAACGTCAAGTTTTAGGGAAACCGGCAAAAATACAATGTTGGATTTTACTTGGTGTTGTTTACAAACCCAAATTTGTTTTTTTTTTTAATCAAATTTACAAGTCCTACAGTCTTTTATAGCTCATCTACACATGCAGAGAAGTGAAAAGAAATTTATTTTGCACAGTTGCCAAATAAAAAAATCCGGCGGCTGATTCGGTAAAAATTAAGTTTTTTTCGCTTAATATTTCCAAATGTTTTTACACTACGCTAATTCTGAATTATGTAACACTTCATTTAGCGACAAACCCCCAGATTTAGCTTCAAAGCGATATTCTTTTTCGATTAAAAAGTTTTTTTTAATTTTTAAATTGTGCAAAAACTAAGCAATAAATCGTCAAGGAGCTCCCGAGGTGTTGCTCTGTGATTTTTTCCCTTTCGTTTGATACCACATTCACTACCCCTATTGCTGGCTGTATTGTATAATAAAAATAATTATATTACAAGAATCATTTATTTCAACTGGATACTATGTTGACGACCTAACCGAACTGTATGCCTAAGATTCACTTCCATACTCTTTGTTGGTCTTGAAAATGTTATAAAAGTTAATTAAAAATAAAATAAATTTTAATTAATTTCTGTAGTTTCAACTCTAGCACTTTCAACAGAGTGTTTGAAAATACGCGCCAGCATTAACAGTTAATAACAGGCTTGTTCTTAACAGTGTTTCAACTAAAATATTATCGATAAATGTAAAAAAGACAATAAAAACCCTACGCAATCAGAAATTTGCAATTTCAGAAAGTTTTTATACAAGACACGAAATTACATTGATTATCTATGATGGATAGATGGATTTTTTTCATGTTTCATTAAATGTTGTGATTCAATTTATTCCATTAGGTCATTTGCTCAATAATTTCAAATGGAAAATATGTCAAACTTAACGTTATGGAAAATTAATGTATGGAAAATACGATGTGCCCAAATTTTCTCGATATATTTTGTTGAAAAACTTATCGATTTATAGTCTGATCTTATGATTAACTTAATGTTTATTTTGGAAGCATTTGCGCCTTAATAGGCAACCCAAATATTAATTTACCTTTTTACCTTATTTATTACCCAGGTAATCATGGAGCCATGATGAGTTAGAGCCATGGAATTCGTTCGTCCAGGTATATAAATGGACAATGAAATTGGCCGGGTACCATCTTTCTATAGATAATGAAATTCGCTGCAAAAACCAGCTGATGGGGCTCAAAACGAATGGAAGAGCGAAAAAATAGATAGTATTGGTTTGGTTTATATAAAAACCGGTCGCCATCTGGTAGACATAGCAATGTGATCGGGTTTTAGTACACTATTTATTATTTGTTTTTTTTTTTACTCAAGTAAGTAGATTTTTTTCCACATAAAATGATTGTGAATGTGTATGTATGTACATATGTTTATAATGTATGAATGTTGGACAACTGATAATGGGTTTGGATATCATAATTCTTTTTATACCCTTGGAAGGGTATGTATGTATGTATATTAATTTTAGTCAGAAGTTTGCAACGTATAAAATGAACCATCTCCATCCGTCTTTTAGCTACAGAGCTGAAATGCAATGCTGCAGGCATTGTATGTATATCTCGGAGTCATCCTGATCGGATGACTATATCATATAGCTCCCATAGAAACAATCGGTCAAGAATAAGATTTAACATTAACAACTCTGTTGTTTTTCAGTCGAATATTACGAAATTTGATTTTTGTGAGTTTTATATACTCCTTAACACATCCACCAAGTTTTATCAGAATCGGTTGACTATATCATATAGATCCAATAGAATCGAACGGTCAAGAATACAATTTTCGATCAATAACTTGGGTGTTTTTGAAGCGATTGTCACGAAATTTGGTATTTGCCAATTTGATATAAAAAGAAATATATCGTTTAAGTTTCAGCAGATCGGTTGACTATATACTATTTTATTGTCTTGAATATGTTTCTGAAATGATTTCCTTTTTTTTATTCTTCTGTTTATTAATTAGTTTAGCCAAGGGGCCCCCTTGATTGATCCCTCTGACAGCTACTCCCATGGAAATACATATACATATGTACATATAAACATGCATATAATACAATTTAAAATTTATACAAATTAATTTTTTTTGTTGGAATTTGTATTCATAATTCATGAATATGTTTCTTAGAATTTCTTAGCAGACCGAAAATGACTCAACATATGTACATACATACATACATATGTACAGTGGATGCCGGTTATAATGATATTCAAAAGACCAGCAATATTGTATCGTTATAACCGATATTCGTACTAACCGGTACCATACAAGTTTATATGAAACCAATTAAAACCTTATGTGTATCGTTAAAAGCGCTAAATCGTTCTAACCGATATCGTTATAACCGGCATCTACTGTATCTATGTATGTATGTATGTACATATGTATGTATTTTGAACCCATTCACTTAAATATTTCTAAGAAAAACGTTTTAAAAATTTAATGAAGCAAGAAAGTCGTCCCTGCCGACATTGAGTAAAAATTCTCTTAGCATCCACTGAATGCCACGCAGCAACAGCGAACACATGCTATCTCGCTCACACTTAACAGCCCATTTTGCATGGGGCGTTTCAGTACAAAATGGAAATACGTATATCTCCGATAATTATTGTCCGATTTTGACAAAATTTAGTCAAGTGGTGCATTGGCCATATAAATGTGCATGCCAAATAAGAATACGATATCTTTAATATTGCTCTAGTTATAGGTTTTTCCCGAATTGCGGGGGCGGAAGTGGGCGTGGCAAAAATTTAAAATAAACTTGATCTGCTTATACAATAGACGGATGTTGACACCAAATTTGGTTGCTCTAGCTTTTATAGTCTCTGAGATCTCGGTGTTCATACGGACGGACGGACAGACGGACATGTCTCAATCGACTTCGCTATTGATACTGATCAAGAATATATATACTTTATGGGGTCGGAAAATTTTCCTTCTGCCTGTTACATACATTTTAGCGACTTTAATATACCCTTTTACCCTATGGGTACAGGGTATAAAAATCTCTGCCGTCATTGAGTATACCCTGTACCAAATAAAAGAATCTCTTAGCATTCTCGAGCGCATGCTATCTCGCTTACTCTTAACAGGCCAAGTTACACTGGGCGTTTCAGTACAAAACGGTATTACGTACATACATACATATGTATGTATGTAGTATTTTATTGTTCGATTTCGACTAAATTTGGTCAGCTGGTGCATTATCTTTAATTATAGGTTTTTTGCAAATAGAGAGCGGAAGTATGCGTAGCCTGCTCTAGCTATTATAGTCTCTGAGATCTAAGAATGTACATATGTATGTATGTATGTAGGTGTTCATGCGGACAGACGGACACGTCTCAATCGACTCGGCTATTAATACTGATCAAGAATATACATACATATACATACATACATATATGTATGTACATACATACATATGTATGTATACCAGAGATATGCAAAATTCATTTTTTTCATGATTTATTCATACGCCCAAATTCTAATTCAATTTGTGAGGCGAGCGATTGTATAAATTTGTGGGGTGGTTAGCTGGAGCTAGTTGCTAGCAGTTTTGGATAAAAGAAAAGAATAACTAGTATATTTTCCGCTATATGCATATTTCTTCTTATAATTCTTTGATTTATACTATTATTTTAAAGTAGATTACCTATAATCAACTTACTAGTTATAACTTCCAGGGTCATAAACTAGTTCAGCTATTTGTCTTCTAAGTTCTTCTTATTAATTTCTATTAAAGGATGTGATACAGGTTAATTTCTTTTAAAAATTTAAAGGTAGATATGATGTTAGAATCCTTTGGGGTTGAAGCAAAGGAATGTTTTCATCTGCACATAATATCGGGTGCATTATTTGACGATGTGGAGTACACATACATACATGTGCGTTTTTTGTATATTCTTGAAGATAGTATAATAAAATTGGTCAAATGTTAAGTCCGGTTTCAAAGAGTTCACCGTTTAACATTTTCTTGATTTTTTGTGGATTAAATTCATGTTATATTTACTTGTCCTCAACGTTTCGCAGATCTTTGTAGTAGATGACACCCAATAAAGAGTACAATGACTTATGTTCGCACACTGGGAAGTCGTAACATTTTGGTATTTTTAAAAGTCTAAGCGCTTGGGTTATCCCCTTAGATATGACTTCATGGCAAGTGTATTACTTTTTTGATTACAAATGGTAAGATTTTTTTTAAGCTGTTGCTACGAGTTTTACTTATTATCCCAAATTACGGCTCGGCGACATTCTTATTGTTGTTGTAATAATTTTTGTTAATACTTTTTTTTTTCATTTTTTCTAAGATAGTTGGTTTTGCAATTGTTACGACTGGCGGTGACGATTAACAAGGTGGTCTTTATTACTCCGTGGCTTTACTGGTACTGTTGTCCAAAATTTATTTGTTTCTACACTTGGAAAACACATGATAAGCAATGTTAAAAATACAAATCTTATTGGCATTACTTTTAATACTCAATACATCGCAAAATCCTAATGGAGCCGATGTTCTTGACTGTGATTACTTTGATACTGTCGATTTGAGCGGGGTAAAGCCAAATCTAAATGGATCATATTTATATGAAAACGTTCTTATACCGCCCCAGTTTACTGGTGAATATGATTATGCCATATCGGATGACAGTGGTGAAAGGTTGCCAGTCGCCAAACATGTTCGCGGATGTGTCTGCAAAGTGCGACCCTGTGTACGATTATGTTGCCACCATCACAATCAAATGTTCATAGATAGCCAGTGTGTTGGGGAAACGGATTATGTATTGACCTATGACCCCTATTTAAACATAACCCTAAATAACGGAAGTGTTGTGCTGAGACATGTACTTAATGAATTTGTCGTGCAACGCCATCTACCCAAACCTTGTGGGGGTCTACCGACTTATCCCATTAATAATCAAGAAGAAGGTTATCAATGGTCTCTTTTTGAAAATGGGACATATTTCCGTCAATGGGATAACGTCAAATTAAACAAGATGGAATATTGCCTGCAGCCCTATGAATTTAAGACAGGGATTCGACTCGTTCCTCACAATTGTGCCGATCCTCCCGAATCATTACTGGCTGAAAAAATATGTAAGTAAGAATATTCTCTATATAGATTAGAACAGAAAAGATCTATCCATCTTATGATTCTTTATAGTAATTTGTTTTTCATTGGTTTGTTTCCTGATTACCATCGCTGTGTACTTATACATACCTAAATTACGAAATCTACACGGTAAATGCTTTGTTTGCTACTTAATGAGCTTGTTTATCGGTTACTTAATGTTATTTCTGGATATATTGGACGTAACTAAGGATCCAATACAATTATGCGTTGCATTGGGTAAGATCATTTTAATGACAATAATTCTAAAATATTCTAAAATATTGATTAAATTTCAGGTTATATCGGTTACTTTGCCATAATGGCTGCTTTCTTTTGGTTGACTGTCATCAGCTTGGATCTGTGGAACTCGTTCCGGGGCACTAACTACAATGTTAATCGTTTTATACCGAAAAATCGTTTTCTTGTCTATAGTTTATATGCCTGGGGCATGGCTCTTATTTTAACCATAATAATTTTTGAGATCGATAAATATTCAACTGATTTAGAGGATTTAAATTGGATACCAGGAGTGGCAATTTATTCATGCTGGATTAAAAGTACGCCTAGATGCATTAAATGCCATAGCAAAAAAGTAAATTAAATTGTTTATTTTCAATTTATAGCTACAGATTGGTCGGCTATGGTATATTTCTTTGGACCTATGCTGATATTGATTGTATTTAATACAATCTTATTTATTATGACGACTGCACGCATTATGTCAATAAAAAGAGACATACAGACCGTAGTGGAGCGTCAGGATCGTAAGCGGAAAATCCAATCGGAAGATATGTAAGAATTTGGATGTAAATCATTATAGATATATTGTGTATATATTTTTTATATTCGCTTTATAGTTACGGTTTGTTTTTACGACTGATCGTCGTTATGGGCATTTCGTGGAGTTTGGAAATCATATCCTATTTGGTTGCAAATAACAAAACATGGAGTCAAATCTTTCAAATTGTCGATTACTTTCATTACGCTGAGGGTGTTACCATATTTATACTCTTTGTGTTGAAACGAAATGTAATCAAATTAATTTTGGATCGGTAAGTTATTTCGATTTTATTTATTTAAAGACATATTAAACTAATGGATCTCCCACTAAAGTGTCATGGGTAGAAACTCTGATGAAGATATCAATGATTCTGAGGAAGAAATTTCGCTGCAAGAGGAAAAAAATATTGTTTATTCTTAGGTAAAAATTATAAAAAAGAACAATTTGGCCGCATGATTTTTTGTTTTTCTTAAACGGTGTTTTGGTTATTAATATTGTATAAAGCTTTTGCATGTAACATAATTGGGTATATTTTTTTCTATATGCTGATTTCTAAGTGGTTGTGGCTTTTTCCGTTTTTCTATGTTTTAAAGACATTGTAAGTGCAAAATAATAAATTCAAAATAATTATCTTTTAGATTCAACGGACACCATCAACAGCATTCATCAGCCCTTAGGCCACGCAGTAACAGCAATAACAACAGAACTATACTGAGACTCCAACTTCTTAACAAATAATATCTCTGCATTTATCTTATAATACTACCCCTCTCTCTCTTAAAATATTTTTTTTCCCATAAAAATTTTAAAAATGTAATAAAATTAATATAGGTGCTAAAGTTTTTTATTAACTAATAAAAAAAATTTCCAAAACTATAGAAGTCCGTACAACAACAAGTACATTGTAAAATGAATTTAAGTAAAAAAAAAAGGAAAAAATATCACATATTTTATTATAAACAAATTGTTGAAAACAACAGCTGATATTACACTCTTTACAAAATTGATAAACTTAAATATAAAATTTCAAATTAATTAATCACTTTGGTTGTCTTAAACAAAAATTTAATACTTCAACAAGTAGAAGTTTTGATAATGCATTCTTTAGATATTAAATAAATTTTTAAAGCTGAAAAAAAACAACAGCAAACTGAAACTGACCCCTTAAAAATATGCGCATTTTACTATACTATAATCAATAGAATGCAAATAGTTCAAAAGAATTTATGAAAATTTACGAATTACACGTATCGGTGCAACATATTTATTGGATAAACAAATTAATCATTTTTATTTCATTTTTAGTAATTTCCCCAAAATTGTAACAGTGTCACCGGCTGGGACAGCTTGCTTGATTCATTATACCCTGTACCCATAGGGTAAAAGGGTATATTAAAGTCGCTAAAATGTATGTAACAGGCAGAAGGAGAATTTTCCGACCCCATAAAGTATATATATTCTTGATCAGTATCAATAGCGAAGTCGATTGAGACATGTCCGTCTGTCCGTCCGTCCGTCTGTCCGTCCGTCCGTCCGTCCGTCCGTATGAACACCACGCCCACTTCCGCCCCCGCAATTTGGGAAAAACCTATAACTACGGCAATATTAAACATATCGTTTTCTTATTTGACATGCACATTAATATAGCCAAAATGCACCAGCTGACCAAATTTTATCGAAATCGGACAAAAAAATATCGGAGATATACGTATTTCCGTTTTGTACTGAAACGCCCCATGCAAAATGGGCTGTTAAGTGTGAGCGAGATAGCATGCGTTCGCTGTTGCTGCGTGCTAAGAGAATTTTTTTTGTAAATTGATGGCGATTTTCATCGTTTTGACTTTATGGAGTTCTTTTACTTGGTACAGGGTATACTCAATGTCGGCAGGGACGACTTGCTTGCTTCATTTTTATATTTCAAATGTGTTTTGTAAGAATGAGTCAAAATAAGTTCAATTATGTGTAATAAACCATGATAGCAGCATAATGATAGGGTTTCAGTACAAAACGGAAACACATGGTATATGGTATACATTGTGTTTTTATACTTCATATACGAGAGGTGCCTTTTATATTTCGGGATTAGAGAACAAAAACAAATTTTAATCATCGAAAAACACTTTCTTATTTTTCAAAATATTCTCCATGAAGATTTAAACACTTTTGCATGCGTTTCAACTAATTGTCGAAGCACTTTTGCCATTCTGATATCTCCAAAACAGGTGTCGAAAAACGTTGACCTCTCAGTTTGTTTTTTACGTACGCGAATAAAAAGAAGTCATTCGGTGCCAAGTCAGGACTGTACGGTTGATAACCCATTAATTCGATGTTTTGGGTGCTTCGTCTTAGAGTGAACTACGAGCATGATTGAATTCACCATACCATCGATAAACACTGGTCCTTGATGGAGCTTCATTGCCATAAATTGAATTAAGTTCATCCATGCACTATTGTTGTGTTAATCCACATCGAAAGTTGTAAAAAATAATCCCACGAAAATGTTCTCGATTTAATTCTATTTTTATACCGAGATGAATCTTTTGAGTTACTGTAGAGAACACAAATAGCGGTCGTACATATGTCAAAACGTTCTGAGCACGTGTAAGTCAAAAATTGTCAAACTTTGCATTACAGATGTCAGTTGCCAAATACAGAAATTTGAAAAGCACCTCTCGTATCAACAAAGATGGCATTCCTGAAGAGCGATAAGAAATATCAAGCTTTTTGATTTCTTCGCTATCCAATTAAAATTCTTGAAAATGAGCAACTCTGCGGCGTGTTTTTAAAAACTAAGGAAGTTAACCCTCGTACCGACTAATGGATCCAGTCAGGAAGTTTTAAATATATTTCTAGTTTATCTGACAAATTGCCTACTATAATTGCATTGTTCATCGATTTATAACAATAGCAGTGATGACAAGGTTCTCAAACATTAAACTTATTTTTACTTTATTTAATTAGCAATTAATTAAAAATGGCTTATGTAATGTTGACACAAGTAAACAACTCTCTGTTCTATAATATTTTCTTTTCACAGGATAATGAACATATATTTACAGCTACACCAAAGGTAATAATACACAACAAGAAACCCATGCGGAAATTACAAATACAATTCAATATTGCTTCAGAATATGGTTTCAAATATCTGTCGGTACAAGGGTTAAAAAATGATTCATTATATGAAACATATTGAAAAACATTACTTATTTATTATGATGAAATTATAAGAACTCAGTTTGCGACAAACACTTGCAGTGGATGCACTTATCACGGAAACTCTATTCGTTAAAGTTAAAGTTTTACGAAGATAACTGAATATGAATTGAAAGAGTTATATTTTATTTGAAAGTTTTTATTTTGTATTCAAAGTTTAATAAAAGTCTCAGGTGATCGAAATTTATTTTACTGAATAAATCGGACAACAGACTGTGTCCTTATATATGATACAAATATATTCAAGTTTAAACACATTATGGTGATTACGAATAAAGCACTATCAGTGTTAATTTTTATAATTCTCTGCGCCTCGAATCGTCATGAAGCTGCTACAGTTGAGTTGGAATGTGACTACTTCGATACTGTCGATTTGAGCGGGGTAAAGCCAGATCGAAGTGGATCTTATTTATATGAAAACGTTCTTATACCGCCCCAGTTTACTGGTGAATATGATTATGCCATATCGGATGACAGTGGTGAAAGGTTGCCAGTCGCCAAACATGTTCGCGGATGTGTCTGCAAAGTGCGACCCTGTGTACGATTATGTTGCCACCATCACAATCAAATGTTCATAGAGAGCCAGTGTGTTGGGGAAACGGATTATGTATTGACCTATGACCCCTATTTAAACATAACCCTAAATAACGGAAGTGTTGTGCTGAGACATGTACTTAATGAATTTGTCGTGCAACGCCATCTACCCAAACCTTGTGGGGGTCTACCGACTTATCCCATTAATAATCAAGAAGAAGGTTATCAATGGTCTCTTTTTGAAAATGGGACATATTTCCGTCAATGGGATAACGTAAAATTAAACAAGATGGAATATTGCCTGCAGCCCTATAAATTTAAGACAGGGATTCGACTCGTTCCTCACAATTGTGCCGATCCTCCCGAATCAATACTGGCTGAAGAAATATGTAAGTAAGAATGTTCTCTATATAGATTAGAACAGAAAAGATCTATCCATCTTATGATTCTTTATAGTAATTTGTTTTTCATTGGTTTGTTTCCTGATTACCATCGCTGTGTACTTATACATACCTAAATTACGAAATCTACACGGTAAATGCTTTGTTTGCTACTTAATGGGCTTGTTTATCGGTTACTTAATGTTATTTCTGGATATATTGGACGTAACTAAGGATCCAATACAATTATGCACTGCATTGGGTAAGATCATTTAAATGACAATAATTGGCATATTCTAAAATATTGATTAAATTTCAGGTTATATCGGTTACTTTGCCATAATGGCTGCTTTCTTTTGGTTGAATGTCATCAGCTTGGATCTGTGGAACTCGTTCCGGGGCACTAACTACAATGTTAATCGCCTTACACGGAAAAATCGTTTTCTTGTCTATAGTTTATATGCCTGGGGCATGGCTCTTATTTTAACCGGAATAATTTTTGTGATCGATAAATATTTAACTGATTTAGAGAATTTAAAATGGATACCAGGAGTGGCAGTTTATTCATGCTGGATTAAAAGTATGCCTAGATGCATTAAATGCTATAGCAAAATAGTAAATTAAATTGTTTATTTTCAATTTATAGCTACAGATTGGTCGGCTATGGGATATTTCTTTGGACCTATGCTGATATTGATTGTAATTAATACAATCTTATTTATAATGACGGCTATGCAGATTATGAAAGTAAAAAGGGAATTAAGTCAGATAAGGAAACGTCAGGAGCGGAAGCAGAAACTGAACTCTGATGCGCAAAAGTATGAATTTAACATTAGATTTGTTGTATATCTTATTCTTAATGCTCTTGTTTTTTGTATTTTTCTTTCAAATAGCTATGGTTTCTTTTTGCGTTTATTTATTATAATGGGAGTCTCATGGAGTTTGGAAATCGTATCCTATTTGGTTGCAAATAATGTAACATGGAATAAAATATTTAAATTTATCGATTACTTGCATTATGCTGAGGGTGTTATAATCTTTATACTTTTTCTCATGAAACGAAGTATTTTCAGAGCCCTCTTTAATCGGTATATATAGATTTTGTTTTTAATGAACGAAATTCTTAAAATTACTAATCTTAATTTTTTAGAAGCGAGGACCAAGATATACCGATGTCTCAACGCTCTCTAACGAAAAAGCAATCAGTTACAAGTTGAAGCTATTTGCGAAAAAGACAACACTTTTAATTGTCTGGATTTTTTAAATTGCCTCATGTCTTTTAATTTTTTTTTTTTAATTTTATTTTATTTAATTTGAAATACATACATACTATCAATAAAAATGAATATGAGAAAATTGAAATAATATTAATGTGGAACGGTTGCAATTTATATACATATGTACATATATATAGGTACATGTATGTAGATTTTAACGTTAATTATTCATTACCTTAAACCTTTCACGCAATATTCTTTGTTTTGCTGAGTATAAAAGACATTTCACATTCAATTTAAGACAATCAATTTGAAAATGGAAAAATTATTACAACAACTAATGCCCTCCGATGTAACAGAGGGCAAAATTGGTTCCATAGAGTTGAATATTTTTTTAGCTCAATTATTGGGTTTACCCTTAACTGGACTCAGATCTGAAACTCAATGGCAGCGTCTGAGAAGTCTTCTTTTAAGTGCTCTCATCTTACCTGGACTCTTTTGCTATGTTTTAATGGAATTATACGATTTGCTACTAAATTGGAATGATTTGGATGTAATGACACAAAATGTGGTCATGTCGTTAACTCATGTGGGTTATTGGTTCAAGGTAAATTGAAAAACTCTTTCACAACTAATATATACTAATGTATATTATTAATCACTGATTACTTTAAGGTCTTTAACACTTTATACTACTATGAAAGTATTAAACGCATTGTGGCCAAATTGAGAGAATTAACCAGAATCAATGTGTTAACAGACAAACAAATTAAGACCTTTTATCGTATGGAGATTACAAATAAATTGGTCTGCCTACTGTATTTTAATCTGGTAGTGTTTTCAGCTGGCTTGGCTTTAATTATGATATTGATTGGTGAGTGTTTATATTAATTTTTAACAAATTGATTTAAATTTTGGAACTTATAGCTCCAGATGGTTTTGCTGGCGAACGTTTTCCCTTTCGTGTGAAAGTTCCTGGCTTTATGCCTCCAACTTTACAAAATTTCTATATGGGTCTTAGTCTGTTGTGGATATCATGTGGCGTAACTATCATTGATAATGTCAATGTGTTGTTCATGAATCACATTTGCATGCATTTAAAAATACTAAATTTGTCATTTGATATATTTGTCAAGGATTCCATCTCAATTAATCCTAACATATGGATGATTTCAATTGTTAAATATCATTGCGAGTTAATAGTGTAATTAACATCTTTAAATTCCTGATATCTATATATATATAAAAAAAAAAAAAAACAAAAATTATATATAGATTTCTATTACAGTTTACGTCAGCAAATGGAAAAAATCTATCGATTGCCTATTATGTTTCAATTTATCTCCTCACTGCTTACAGTAGCTATGACAGTCTTTCAGACAATTGTGGGCGATGCATCTAATAGTTCTTTACTAATGTATTTTCTTTTGAGTGGTGTCATTTGTCAGCTATTTCTATATTGTTGGTTTGGCAATGAGGTTTACGAGCAGGTAAGTCCCTATTTTTTTTTCGTTCTCATGATTAAAAATCTATATATATATTATCCTTGTTTCAGAGTAAAACTCTTTCAACATCTAGTTTTGGCTGTGATTGGTACAAATTTGATATGAAATCGAAGAAAACTCTATTGATCTTTATGATTAATGCTGATCGACCATTTCTGTTTACAGCTGGCGGTTTTATGGGACTTACTTTAACCAGTTTTACCAATATTCTGGGTAAATCTTATTCCATAGTGGCTGTTCTAAGGCAAATGTATGGTAGAATTCAATAAGCCGAATAAAAAAATATGAAATATATAATTTATGAGTTTCTCTTACAAATTACATTTGATTGGGTGTTAAACATGCTACTTAACTATTTAATTAACGAGTAGAGGATACAAAAGTGTGACAATTTACCCCTTTTAATAGGAAACTAAAAGGTATTTTAAACATCATTGGGTGGGGAGCAGCTAATATGATAATTATACTGTTACAATAACATTATTATATAGTCGTCACTTGTCAGTGAGACTATGAATTTTAAAAAGCATATTTGTTTTATTGTAAAGATAAACCAAATGTGTTCTTTGAGAGAATATATTAAGGGTTTATCTAAACATTATTATGATAACATAATTTAATATTTTATTTTCATTTAAAAAAAAATCAATTTTTGAATTCAACTCTGTTGAAAATTAAATTTATATTTTACATATATTACAACTTGTTTTGTAATTCAACCAAAATAGGCAAAGCTTATTGCAAATTCATATTGTTTAGTTTGTATTTCTTATTTATTTAAAAAAAGCAAGGTATTCATCTAGTCTATATTATTTTTTAAAGGCTTTTTTCAAATACACTGCAAGAAATTATCAAAATAACTATATAGCTGAAATATGGTTACATCGTTAAATAACTTTATTCATTTGATGGTCGGTGTGAAAAATATTTGGTTTGTCAAGAAAATAAACCTAAAATCGTAAAGTTATATTTTTTTTCAGCGTATTTCAAGTAGAGTTGACGCCCATTTGCTATGGATATAAAAGGGGTTTTTCACCTCAAAATATTTCCAGACATTCGAGAAATTGAGAATGGAAAAGTTACTACAAGTTATTCAACGACTAAAACCCTCAATTGTATCAAATGGTCAAATTGGTTCCATAGACCTAAATATTTGGTTGGCCCAACTTGCTGGTTTGCCATTAATAGGCCTCAAAAAGGAGGAAACTAAAGGCCAGAAAATGTATAAACAAATTCTTGGATTTGTAATGTTAATCGCACTCTTTTGTTACGTAATGTTGGAGATATATGATCTAAAACGTAGCTGGACTAATTTGGATATGTTAACGCAAAATCTGGTAATGACTTTAACACATTTGGGCTATTGGTTTAAGGTAATATATGTTAACTCTTTTCAATTATAAAGATATCAAATTTTTACATTTTTTACATTTATTCAGGTGATTAATACATATTACCATTATGAGACAATTAAGAAAATTGTTAACAAATTGAGACGATTAACGAAAGACTGTGTGATATCTGTCAATCAAAAGAGAATCTTTTATGAAACCGAAGCCAAAAATAAGTTGGTTATGTTAATGTATTGCCATTTGATTACAGTGCCACCAATTATGGCCTTGTTTATGATAATGTTGGGTAAGCGGAGTTCACAAATAATTTAAATGATTTACATATCCATATTTTGTATTGCAGCTCCCGAAGGATTTGCTGGTGAACGTTTTCCATTTCGTATGAAAACTCCAGATTTTTTGCCTCTTCATCTAAAACATCTTTATATGGGCATATGTTTGGTCTATATTTCAGCTGGTCTATCGGTTATAGATATTTTGCATGTTTTATTTATGAATCATGTTTGCTTGCATTTGAAAATTTTAAATTTGGCTTTTGAAGAATTAAACTGCAGTTTAGATAAGAGCAATAACACACAAATGATATCTATAGTGAAATATCATTGCGAATTGATTGTGTAAGCATTATTATTATTAATATTAAATTTAGAGTTATTACATAATAATCATATTCTTTTATATACAGTTTACGACAGGAAATGGAGCATGTATATCGATTGCCAGTGATGTTTCAATTTATTTCCTCTTTGATTATTGTTGCCATGACAGCTTTTCAGGCAATTGTCGGTGATGTCAGTCAGAGTACATTTCTAATGGATTTCCTTTTAACTTGTCTTATAGTTCAATTATTTATCTATTGTTGGTATGGCAACGAAGTTTTTGAACAGGTAAATGGCTATCTTTTGTGAATATTCTTTAATTATCTTTTGATTTTCTCTCCTCATTTGCAGAGTAAGACATTAAGTACATCTGGTTTTAGTTGTGATTGGTATCGATACAATGGAAAATTTAAGAAAATATTGCTTATATTTATGATCAATGCGGAACGTCCATTTTTATTTACAGCTGGTGGTTTTATGGGTTTAACATTGGCCAGTTTTACAAATATAATGGGCAAATCATATTCAATTGTTGCTGTACTAAGGCAAGTTTATAGCAGAAATTAATAAATAGTTTTCTTCAGTGTACATATTATTTGTGTTAACGCCCATTTATTATGGTATATAAAAGGTGTTCGGGCCACCTCTTAAAGGTTTAATTCGGAATGGAAAATGGAAAAGTTATTAGTGCTAACACAACGTTTGATACCATCAGTAGTAAACGAGGGTAGAATCGGTTCTATTGAGTTAAACATTTGGTTGGCTCAATTGATGGGATTACCATTGATTGGTTTCAAGTCGGAGACTAAATTTCAAATTTATCGTATAGTTTTTGTGGGTTTCATAGTATTACCTAGTCTCTTCTGCTATGTTATAATGGAATTATATGATCTGTTGCTCAATTGGTATGATTTGGATGCAGTGACGCAAAATCTAGTGATGTCTCTGACACATTTGGGTTATTGGTTTAAGGTAAACTTCACTATAATAAAAAATACAATAATGTACAATTTTTTTTTACTCTTAAAGGTCTTTAACACTTACTATTACTTTGATGGTATTAAAAGTATAGTGAAAAAATTAAGCCAATTGACTAGAACGTATATATTAACTGATAAGCAAATTAAAACATTTCTTCGATTGGAATCTACGAATAAATTGGTTTGCCTTATGTATTTTGGTCTGGTGGCAGTTCCTTCTACCATGGCATTCATTATGCTGCTGATAAGTAAACATTTTAAACAATTACATAATAATTAACTTGTATAAGTAATTAAATTAATTGTATTCTGTTTTTAGTACCCGAAGATTTGGCCGGTCAACGTTTTCCCTATCGCGTTCAAATGCCTCAAATTTTTCCAACTATTTTACAATATCTATATATGGGTATTAGCATTATTCTTATATCCTGCGGCACAACCACCATTGATTATGTGAATATGTTATTCATGAATCATATTTGCATGCATCTTAAAATGCTCAATATGGCATTTGATAATTTGCATAAAGATACGAAAATCGATTTTAGTCATCAATTAATCGCAATTGTCAAATATCATTGCGATCTAATAATGTAATTATTCATTTAATATTCTTATACAATATAATATATAGTTACTATTACAGTTTGCGTCAGGAATTGGAACAGATATATCGTTTGCCAATCATGTATCAATTTGTATCTTCATTGGTTATTGTAGCCATGACTACTTTTCAGGCAATTGTCGGTGATGGCTCAAGCAGTTCAATTCTTATAGATTTTCTTTTAAGTTGTGTAATCGCTCAATTGTTTTTATATTGTTGGTATGGCAATGAAGTGGTTGAAGAGGTTAGTTTCATGATTATTTTTAAGAAATTAATTTTCAAAGAAATTGTTTTATTTGCAGAGTAAAACTCTTTCCACATCGGGCTTCAGTTGCAATTGGTATGCATTCGATTCCAAATTTAAAAGAACTTTACTCATCTTTATGATCAATGCGGAGCGTCCGTTTCTTTTTACAGCCGGGGGATTTATGGGACTTACATTGACCAGTTTTGGTAATATAATGAGTAAATCATATTCCATTGTAGCTGTTCTAAGACAAGTGTATAGTCGAACATAATTACTAACAATAAAGATCTATATTGTTACAAAAAACTTTTGCCTTATCTTAAATGCTCTAGAAAGTATGCAACACAGTTAAGCAATTGAGAATTATAAACGGAAGGGATATGTATATCGCGAAAAAAAAAAAACAAAAAAAAAAAATGTATGTATGTAGGTAAGTATAAGCATTAATAGAAGGCTTATATTTATATCATCAAGTCACTGAACAGATATAATACATATATCTAAGTGTCATTATTGAATTTCAGCAGTTTTATATACTTTATTAATAAAAGTTCCATCTTATCTTACCTTACTTTAATCAATTTAACTGAAGAAATCCAGAAATGACAGCCTATGCAACAGCTGATGCTGCTTTTTTCCTCTGTCGTCTTCACGAGTATTGGTTGACATTCTATTATCCATATTTATTTTAATCTTGTGGGATTAATTCTGCAATGTCAAATATATGTTATTTATTAGAATGAAGTATTGTATGTTCATAATTATGTTTATTCAGTATTACTCTGGATTGTTATGATTGTTGAAATCTATACAATTCACAAAAGGGTATTTAATCTAAAATTCTAAAAACATAACTATAAAAACGAAGCAAGCAAGTCGTTCCTGCTGACATTGAGTATCCATTGTACCAAGTACAGATACAAAACAAAGTGAAACTCCCTGAAAATGACGGAATTACTTTGGCGGAAGTGGGCGTGACAAAAATATGAAAAAAACTTGATCCGCGTAGACACTAGTCTCATTTCGATATCAAATTTGATTGCTCTTGCTCTAGACTATAAGTCTCTGAGATCTAGATGTTCATACGAACGGACGGACGGACGGACATGTCTCTATCGGCTCCGCTTTTGATACTGATGAATAATATATACATATGTACCTACATATATGTATGTACATACATACTTTATGTTTCCTTTTTCCTTTTACCCTATGGGTAAAGGGTATAATAAGTTAATGTTGGGATTTCTCCAACTATACAGAATGCAGATGTGCAAGATAAATATTAAAAATTAAATTATTTATTAGACAAAATAAACGATCGTTTCTTCACAACGATACACAGGGAACTCAGGGCTAACTCAGATTATAGTGCTGCAAGACTGGTCGAATTAGAACTTAAAGCTTATAAAACTAATCGAATAAACTTTTGACACTCTTTGTATAATTTTTATGACGCGTAACTTTCAAGTTGAATGCTTTTTTGGAGAAAGCTTTTCACGTTTTGTAGCTTTTTCTCCGTCCATTTATGTTAACTTACAGGGCGCCAACTTAAAAATAATAAACTGAAGTTTAGTTGAAGCGAATTCGCTTGCCCAAATAGGTTCAATTTTGCGGGTTAAACAAACAAAACGAAAAATTGTTTAATTTGTTTGAAAATTGTTCGAGAAGAATTTTATTGTTAATCAAATTTGAATTACGTCGGTTGTGTAAGCATAATAAAAAAATTAAAAATACCAAAATAAAAATCAACAAATCCTGTGTACCTTAAGTTAAGATAATATTATAAGATGTTTATACATTAGTCTTCCTTCTTTTTTCTTCAGATTTTGGTTTTTTCATACCTTTTATTTTGCATCCAAGGTTGCGGTGTGTCTTTTGGCTTTTTTTTTCTTCTTTATTTTTTTTTTTGTATTTTTTTGGGTATCCGCCCCGTCGAAATCCATTTTTCGTTTCTACCTAAAGCCTTGGTGGTATGTGTACCCCCGACTCTGGTTGACTCTGAGACCTGGCGATCATAAAGGTGAATTTTATGGCTTGCACGCAGTGCCGCAGATCTCAACACAACCCACAATAATATAAACGCTGTGTCGCTTCGTAAACTGTATGACAATAATGTAGTTTACCGGCACTTGAATTGTTCAAATTTCAATGCTAAGTAAAAATCGGTAAACCTGTTTATTTTTCTTCTTCTTCTTCTATTTATTGTCGTATTTTGTGAACTCTTACACATACACACCTACATATGTATGTATATATACATATATTGGATATTGTATTTTTGCATTTCGGGAACATTCATATACATACATACATACATTGGGGGCAAGTCGTTCCTTTTTGGTGATGGCACACGTTCCTATCGTTAAGTATTTTCAAATTGTTTATTAAAAAAACATACGTACGTTTTAAGTATCTATATATTTATACATATATGTATATAGTTACGCCCCTTATTGGTATAATAGCAATTGCTTGTATAGAGAAATCAAAAAGACCACCGGGAAAGTTTCGTTTGCCAATCATTAAATCTAAAATCCCCATTTGAATGGGACGAATTATACACATATATGTATGTTTAATGTATTTACATAAGTATATGTACATATGTATGTGTATACATAAATCAAGTAGAAAACAAAAAAAAAAAATGTATATTAATAAATAAATTGCTGACTTTGAACACGTAGCCAATGGAAGGAGATTTCAATAACGTTTATTATTTTAACTATAAATTCATTTTTTATTTCGGTTTTTGTTTCTTCTTTTCTTTTTTTGTCTCTTTTGTTTTTTTTTGTTTTGTGGTTTAGTTTATAGTCTACGTGTCAGTTGGCTTCAAAACATGATGATTTAATATAATGTATATATACATACATACATATGTATGTATTGTGTTTGCACAATTGCACTTCAATAAATTTTAATTCGAGTTTTATTTCCTTTTCAGAAATTAGATACAAATTTAATATTATTGTTTAGTGAGAAAAAAAATTCTGTAAATTGAAATGACAACGACAGCAAATTTTTAAGCTATAGCAACGGTATGCAATTTCACTGTTGTATTCAGAAAATGTTTATTTTAGAATTAAATATCACTCACCTACAGTAAACTGAACCATTTAAATACATATCTAACTTTTGGGAGCTTCTATGTAACCTTAACAAATAGACAAAGATTTTCTGAAAAAAAAGATTTTACAAGTGGCTATTAAAATATGATAAAGTTCCATATCTTTTTTAATAGATATGCAATAACTTTTTATAATCAAATAAAGCTAGTAATTAATTATTTTGTTAGAATTAGCTTGAAAAATACTGAATAATTAATAAGATGTAGCAAATGTCTAATGAATTTGTCATTGCTTTTTGCTCTTCTTCTCGTTTTTAGTTCTTTGGATTTACAATAATCGTATGGAAAATTCCTCTATCTTAGTTGGCGGTGTTGCTAACTATTAGATACCCTATATCAAGTGCAATGTTACCTCTTAAACTTTACTGGATAGCTTAAAAACTATGAACATTAATAAAGTTGAAGGGAAAATGGGAAGATAATTTTGCCTGCATGCCATCCCCCTTTTAAAAAAATAACTCTATTCAATAAATTCTAAATAAATTGGTCTACAAGTTAAAGATGTGATATATCATATTTCAACTTAAATCAATTGTCAAATGTTTCTGTAGTTTTGTTTATGACACTTTTCGTTTATACACTACAGAAGAGGAATAAAGTGTAGGCAATGTAACAACAACAGTTCCTCTTCTATATTTATGCAAAAAAAAAAAAAAAAAATGCAGTTATGACAAAGCTTTTGCAGCTACACGCCCCCACACACACACACACACACAGAGAGGCACTCATACAGAAAAATCAAACATAAAGAAGCTAATTGAGTTACAAGCATAACAAAACAAATCAATTGCTGCAAACACTTTAATTTGACAAAGACAAAGGCGCTCCTATCCTAGGGCTATAATTTTGACTAGTGGTCACTTCACAAACGTTTATACCCCTGCCCCATCGGTCTCCAATCAACAACCTCTCACTATTATTTCTCTTTCAGTTCCACTGCCATTCATTGAACATTAATTGGTTTGTTTTCTGTGATCTGAGATCTTGTTTTGCTAATTGTTGTGCGAAATTGAATAGTAAAACGAAGACAGTGAAACAAAAAGGCACTTCAGTTAATGTACTCCACCACCAACTCAATCAGATTCAATTTAACAGTGCCTTAACATAAGGCTGTTAACAATATTAACGGAAAACAGGCAGCAGTTTATCAGTTTCTGCTGCTGTTGTTGTTGTTGCTGTTGCTTCTTGGCTACCTTAAACTTAATTCCACAATATTCAGTTGGCTGCGAAACGTTACGAGTTGTGGGAGCACAAGCGGATGATTTACAAAATTTATATAAATATATACATACATATATATAAATTTACAAAACAATCAAATTGTGTGTAAAATGTTAATTTTTATGAAATTATAATTATCATATTGTCTCTTGTTGTTTATTATTCGTTGTTGTGTGTGTCTGTGCTTTATAACCGGTTGCAAATATATAACGTCACAAAGTGAGTTTTGTGTGATCACCCACTTAAATGGGAATTCCCCCTAAACAAATCGATTTTTCTTCTTCTTTTTTTTTGGTTTTTAATAAAAAAAAATATAAAAGACGAACCTTAGTAAAATAATGTGTTGCCTAGCTAGAAAAAAGTCTGTGTTAAGAAATTGATCAAATTTATCAACCTGTCTTAGTCTTACTTTAAAAGAAATAGAAAATTTTTACATACATATATACTTTTTTTCATTTTGGAAAAATTTTAATCGATTCTGAAGAATATAAATAAATGTGTTAAAGATATAGTTTGCTTATATATTGCAAGCATTGTTGATATCAGTGAATTACTCTATATACTAGATAGTCTCCAAGTTGTCCAAGTTGTTTTGTATGGACATTAAAACAAATAAACATGACTAAAACACGACTGGGCTGAATGTTTATACATATGTATATATACATGGATATGTACACCTCATAATATTGCCATATTTTATAAATTTTAACAACTGTATTCTACACTTAACAAAACCAAGA
Organism: Drosophila emarginata; assembly: GCA_037075365.1. NCBI lineage: Eukaryota > Metazoa > Arthropoda > Insecta > Diptera > Drosophilidae > Drosophila > Drosophila emarginata. Next base: position 8,971,592 of record JBAMCD010000296.1, read on the forward strand.
CTTGGCCCTAACTATATTGTATTAAACTATTGTATAACTGCAAAAAAAAAGTTGATAACAACATTTATATTGATCGCGATACAGGTAGTGATCACGGGCGAGAAAGAGAGGGGTGAGGGACTGGTCCTTCAGGTTTGACCACAAGCGTTTCCCATTGGCTATGCAAATGTTGAAACTGAATCTCGCTATATGCAAAGTGCTTTTAATGTTAATTTTGCTTAATTTTTTTTGTGAACAAAAAACAAGAAAAAAACCCATTGCAAAACAACGACACATCGTCTGTAAGAAAGAACTCTATTTGTTGTTTTTTTTTCCAGCTAAAAGTGTTTACTATTGATCAGTTATAGATATATATACGTACATATATCTATGTATACAATGAATATTGTCTGGTGTATGTGAAATCTTTTGGCGACAAAGTCCATTGATCTATTGCAAACAACTTGAAAATTTTCAACAGAAAACAATTTCATCATTAAACAAGTGCCAGTAGGTAAGTGTCAATATCATACAGATAACAATGAATTTTACGTAAATATTTTCGTGTTATACTATTAGTAGAAATCTCTTCTTATTTAGCTTAGGATATGTATTCTAATTTTGTATCACTTTTATTTATGCAACTTAAATGCTTTCAGTATATTTTTAAAGTTTATTCAGAGAACAAAAAACATTTGGGTTTTTTTTTAGTTTTCTTTTTCTATTATAATAGAGACGTGCTGATCTTTAGCCCTAGCCACATGGCAAGATCAACATAAAAGAACACTATGAGGCTTATCACTTAATTTCAGAAAGTCACTATTTGTTTTTTACTAGCTGGGAGATTAGTTAGTGTTGATCCAAATAGAGCGGATACATTGTTATCTTTTTTGTCAAAATGAATCTACTCTTTTGCAAGGCTATTTTTAAATTGTTGGATATATGTATATCCAATTACGTTCGTTTGCCGCCTCTCTGTCTATTATGGTGATTTTTAGCAAGTGTCATATTAAAATGTAATATTAAAATAAACTAAATCGATAACAAATTTATTAGTATTAAAATAAACTAAAGTATTCTAATCTTAAATAATCTTTAAACATTGTTACTAAATACCTTAACGGTAGTATCATATTAAGTATTTCATTTTCACTAAAAATATTAATTCCTTTCATTTTTATGAGAGTTTTCTAAAAAAGATCAAAATATGCTAATTGTTTTACTAGCAGTTATAATTCAATATATGTATAAGTATGTACATATATTGAAATGGGGCCAATATTGATAGGGAACCAAGACAAACAATTTTGAGTTTAGTTTAATTTGTGATTTGCTGTTGCTTTTTAAAACATTATTTTTTGCATTATTTCCACGTGAGAAAGATACATTTGCATCTATGTAAATATAATTTACATTTCCAACTAAAAAATTTATAATAATAATAATCTCTCTATCGATTTGTAAGCAATTTCCGGAACTATAGATTAATATGCACATATTGTATATAGAGGTACAAAAAAACAAGAAAAAAAAACAGATTTATAGTTTCTAGTAATTTTATTTACAATATCAGAGCAAAAATCTCTGTCTATGGCCTGAGTCAGAGTGTCTAATTACAAATGACTGGTATTGAATACATACATCTTGGTAATACCCATTATATGTTCAATATACGTATCCAGTAACTTTATTTTCAAAGCTCGTCTACTTTGTTAATTGCATGACAAACGAGTTGGTTGCTTCAATGGTGGCTATACAAAAAAAAAAAAATAATAATGAAACACTTGTTGCACAGTTTTGAGTCATCGTAAATTTGTAGAATGCGACACAATGATAGGCAGAAAATGAGAGAGGGGTAGACATATGTATATATTGAACATGGTAAACTGCATAGTTTACATACCAAATCAAACAGCAGCCACCCACTTGAAATATTTTAACCTTTTGGACATTGCCAGGTTCTAGATTCCATTAGATATATACATATATATATGTACATATGTGCATATGTATATACATATATAGGCTTTATGTATATTGAAGATTTCTTCAACGTACAAATTAATTTGTTTACACTTCTGCACATTTGGCCGGGCAATTGTTGTTGAATATTGTTTATTGTTTTGCTTTGAGGTTTTTTGTTTATTTCATTTCATTCGCAAGAGTTTTTTGTTTCATTTTTCTCTCGAGTTTTGGTTTTCTGAAATGAACCTCAATATATAAGAGAAAAACGACAAAATGAAATGATATTTGTAAATATTTGTATCATCAATTGCATTGCTCTATATCTATTAGTATGTGAAATGTAACTGTAACTTACATATATGACCATTACCGATACAAGCATACCTATGTATGTATGTATGTATGTATGTATGTATATACATATATCTATGTAGGTAACTAAAGTACTTAATTTCAATGTTTTTTAGCACGCACATGGGAGGTTTTTTTACCCACTTCCCATCCCCCAACGACTCCCTGGTAGCATTCAGTGTAATGAAATTACAAGTTAATTAATTAAATGCATTTTATATATATATGTATGTATATATATTGTATGTATGTGTTTGTATACCGGCTAGCCATTCCATTCATTCGTCTGTCTATCTGACTAGTTGCCGATTCCTGACATTGTTCGACTTCTGATGGGGAAGTTAGTTATTTCAGTCAGTAATAAATTCACACCGGGGCCAACACATTGCTCCCTTGCGGGAGTTCTGTTAAATCTCAAGCATCTAACAATTTAAATGCCCTACAACCACCATAAAAACGTCTCGTTTATCAAAAAACACAAACAAAAAACAAGGCAAAAAACAAACATGCATGAGGTATTCTTGTTCTTTTTTATAGATACTCTTTAGCCTGGTAAATTAAGTTCATTCCGCAACAATATCGGCTAAAAAGTTGATAATTTAGTACCAATACCCCTCTTATCGTATGCATAAATTATTATATTTTATAGCTAAATTTTTATAGTTTCCAAATTATAAATTGTACTGCAGTTCTATATATTTTAAATGATTCCAACGCTTCTTGTTAATATTAAGCAATCTCATTTTTCTTGCTTTTAATACTTTTCCCACTCAAATTTAAGCTCTGATCGTAAATAAAAAATCAAATTAAATGACTCTAAAAATAATAAGAATAAAATTTTTTTGATTTTCTAAAATAAGATACGACAAGTCATTTTGAAAAAATATATTGAAGAGTATTCCAAATTCACCATTTCGCATCTTCAGTTATGTTAATTTCTTTTCCAATTTCATTTTCATTTCTCCTGTCTTTATTTTTACTTTTTTTTTTTTTGTTTTTTGCAAACAAAAAGAGTCTTTCATCAATATTAATGATGGGGAAACAAGTGTTGACGCTCATTTATCTTTCCAATTTTCCGTCTATTTAAGTTTCCTCACATCCCCGCCGAATACAAACGATTGTACAATATTTGGCTAGCTTTATCCATACATTCATCCATCCATCCATCCAACCAACCATACATCCATCCATGCATAAATCTATACATTACGCCCCACCCACATTCGCTTCCATTTCCACTCCTACATACTACTAAATGGCAATCAATTGAATGAATTTTTTGGAGGGCATGGCCTATGTTTAATTTTTTGGCACGTGTGTGTGTGTGTGTGTGTGTATTTAAGTGTGTGTATAGGTGCTGAACTTATCCTTTGTTTATAGAGGCTAAAAATACAAAAGCTAACTGAACAAATTTTCACACGAATTAAAAAATTAAGAAAAAGTAAATGCCGTCAATGGGTCATAATAATAAAATCTTGTTGAAATTGAAAACATCCTCGTACATGGTACAGTAAATACTTGAAAAACCAATTTCTTTAAATGTAGTTTTATGAAGTTTTATAATCAAAAATAAAAGTAAATTACAAAAAGATAATTTTTTCCACACATCCACAATTTGTTTGTCTATTTTAAGACATTAAATTTAGTTAATTGCTGGCAGTCGTTAAAAATATATCTAATATATTATTATAACACTAAATCATTTAATTAAGAACGAAGCGTGTTTTTCCTGCCCTGACCTATACAATTTATAAAAGATTTAAAAAGAAATTTATAGTTTGAAAAAGTATTATGTTGGGTTATTTTCTTATTTTCCATACTTTAAGTAATTTGATAAATGTTTTGTCAATGTTTTTGCCCATATCGTGTGATCACTGTCAGTGTGTTAGTACTTAACCGGTAGGTAGTGTAGTCTAATCTCAAATATATATATATATCTCACCTCAATTTGTGGTGAGTTGGTTACTCTGGTTCTTTGTAGCTTGTTTTCTGTCTTTACCCGCTGGAGGAGACACACACGATTAGTTTACTTCGGCTTCTGATAGGAGACCAACCGCAAAAATGTTGATAATAACCGAAATATAAAGCCTCTAAAATAAAAAGAAATATCAAAAAAACAAAAACTACACACATGCACAAAATAACTCAAAGAAAAAGAAAAAAAGAGGGAAACAGAAAAGCAGATTTGCCCAATACAAAAGAAATATAAAGAAACAGTTTAAAAATAAAAAAAAAACTGAAACAGTAAAAAAACACATTAAAAACTTATTAATGTGAGTTTTTTGTCAACTTTTGTGTAAATTATTATAAACCGTAAAACTATACATTTTTTTATAGTTATGGCGATTAGCATGATTTCCTCTCTAATGTATTTTGGGGTTTTCTTTTGTTTTGAAATTGAAATCATATTCAAATTGTGTATACGCCATGTGTGACACATTCATTGCCCCCTTTAATACAATCTTTTGCCGCCGATTTTTTTTTTTTTTTGTATTTATTTATTTATCTATCAGCACTCGATAAATCTTTGCTACTTTTTTTTTACTCATGGCATACATACAAACATAATTTTAGTTAAGTGCTGGTTCATTAAAATGGCTTTTTAATAGGATTTTTTGTGGGCTTTCAACAGCTGCCACTAAAAGTTTTCACTCTTTTCGGCAAAAATAGATTATAGTTAGTCGCATGAATCAGCAAATCAGAATATTTCATTACATATCTCCAATATAAAAGAAGGGTAAATTGAACATTAGTTCATATCCGTTCTTCTGTCTGAATCATCTTTCTGGTGCTTGTTAATGGAAGAGGAAGTGATTTTTGTTTTTTTTTTTTTTGTTTCATTCAAGTTAACTTTCATAGTTCACATTTGTGCTAAACTATTTTTTTCATTTCTTGTTATCACGAGACATGTTAATCATCGGTTGTATGTAAAAACATGGTCTTAGAATATATTCCCATAGATAGAAAACAAAGCATAGATCGAAATATAAATTTTGTTATAATGTATTAAAGAATTCAGAATTGGTCAGACCATCTGCTTTCAATAAACAAATTACTCAGTGTGTGTGTGTGTTTTCTTATCGAGTGTGCTTTTTCTTTCTGTTTTACGTTGTTCTGAATGGTTTTTCTCATTTTGATACTTAAAAAAAAAAAAATTAGTGATGTCTCATGAAAAGATTATTGCAGAAATTTACAGAGTACATTGCACTATGAGTACTGTTGCCAAGCAAGAGCTTTTAAACGATAAAGATAATCCGCATAAATCAGAAATAATCACAATTAACATTAATAGCTTAACAACAACAAAAGAAGCAAGAAGAACAAGAAAATCGGCAACAACATATCCAGAAAATACATCAACTTCAGCTATCAAAAAATTATACAAATTTATTTTTGGTGAGCACCTGTAAGTATATCAGAATGATTTTCGTGTTATTTTCAATTATTTTTCTTGGAAATCAGTCTAGTAAAATATAGAATAGTAAAAATATTAATACTCGTAGTATTCTTTGTCCCAAACTCTCGTAGATATAGATAGGTATATATATATTTTATATGTATATGTATAAATGTACACAGGTGAAGGTGGTGTCTATAGAGTATTTATGTCTTTATCTTATCAACAATTTATTTTGTGATGAAAACAACACTTTCCAACAGCTTGATATTTGTATACTATATATGTATGTATATACATATATATGTACTTACTTACATATATATATGTATGCATATGTTGTCTTTCCATTGAAATTGGCTTAAAAAATCATCATCACATTCTTGCAATCCATTTAATTAGATTGATTTCATTGATCTATATATAGCTAAATGATATATAACTATTTAAAGAATGCAATGACATACAATGCAATTGAACTGTAACCAAAAGATAATTAAGAAAATTTCCATTCAAGGAAATAATATGAAATGTCTTGAATATATGTAAATACATATGTATATAAGATTCCGTATAAAAAGAGATACGAATCTCTTATTAAAGAATTATCATAGTTCAGGGTTTTCTTTGTCAGTTTAATGGGTAAAGGTATACACATACAAATATGTATATATGTATAACTCATGTCAACGACCACGTAAATATTTTCTCTTTAGGGATAAGATAGTTAGAGCTAATGAAAAATAAATAAAGTCCTGCCAACGACTGTATGAATACACTTTCCCTTAGGGAAGACAATGATATATGTATATATATATACATATATAGATATACTCGTTTGTAGAAGTTTAAAAGTCAACAACTATTTGAGCAATAAACAACATACATATTCCCAATTGAATTCTTTTGTAAACAACACATGAATGAATATATATTTTATTATCACATTAACATGCTGGCGTCATCTGGCGGACATTGCCATTAATATGACCTTTTCTTTTTATTTTTCGAGGAAACGCTATGCTAAAATTTATATAAATTTAATTTTATTCATTTGATTTATGTTGAAATATATTGTGAGCTATATAAATATATATAGTTTAAGTTTTTAAAAATTAAATTTTGAAGTGTCAATAATTTAAATATTTTTGTATTAGATAATGTAGAAAAATAATGTTATAATAATGTTTTCAAATCGCATTTATATTATGTATTATATAGATTTTAGCTTACATTTTTCCACAATTAAATAACTAATTTATTGCAAATTTTTTATTTTAATGCATTAATAGCATCTTAAAAAAGAAGAGAAATTGGATGGTTATTTGTTTTGTTTTTGTATTTTTGATTATCATTAATTGTTGGATTATATATTGATTGGGGCATAATAATAGATTCGTATTAGTTACAAGGAAATGGATAAGTACACATTAGATAACTAGCAGATAGTGAAAGGGAAAAGGAAGGGGACTAATTTGGCTGGTATCCCATTAAGCAGGCCCAAAGAGCAAATTCGTGGTTAGCATTTCATTTGTTACGGTGTTAAACTTATTCAACAGGTTTTTGGTAGCAAGGTCAAGTTGATTTAGTGTGTCATGGTTTCAATTAGTTACCCCGGAATGCCACCCAAGGGACAAGTGCTAACAGTAACCGAAGAGCTAACGATGCTTCCTCATTCTCATTCTCGTCCTCACCCTTCCCTCTACCAAACTCGGCGCCACGACGGGGCATTAATCATAAGGTCAAAACAAAACACAAATGATGACGATAAATGGGAGCCAGCAAACATTTATGAATTCATGTTAAATTGATACTAACTGCCTTTGTCTGTCTGTCTATCTGTGTGTCTGTCAATACCGGTGTCAACTGTCTCCTCCGCTATTCCCTCTATTGGTCAACCAATCATTTATCCACCCACGAACTTTCCAAAATTTTTCGCTAATGTTCTGCCATAAATTCATTACAAATGCGCAAGTTATCGACTTCTTTTTACCAATACTATTTTAGTCAACTAAATATCGTATATAGATGGGCTATCTTATCGCTTAAATCATTATGGTAAATGGTTTGGGTAGTGTGGGGTAGTAATATAAGCTTAATTTCATTGATCGTCTGATGATTGTTTGCTTTCGGTTGACATGGACAGCTGCCATGAGGGACGGGGCCACGAGCCATGCCATGCCATAGTATAAAAGTAAAACATTGAAAATCAGCTAAAATAATTTATTACCTAACTCACAACGTGTATTGGGTAAACATACATTAAGCATTTAGAATATCTATCATATATGCTATATATGTATACATATGTATATATACAATATATACATACATATATACATACATATATTTATAGAAAATTGGAAGAATTAATCGTTATAATCCTGCACTTGGGCCATTTCAACAAACAAATATCAACACACACAAATGGAAATTAATGTTTCTCTTGAAAGAAAAGCCTGAAAACAATTGGCCATAAAATTGAATTATGATCAGAGAATATTCTACCAATTCTCTTTATTTTAATTTTTCCAATTTTAAATTTTCGTGGCAATACTTTTTTTTTGTGATAAAAACAATAATTTTGGAAAAGTGTTTTGAAATATTTTGTATACTTTTTTGTGTTTTATTTGGATGCAACTATTTTTTTGGCTATATTTCATGCAAGAGAGAAAGAGGGGATGTGTATTATAGATAGATACATATGTCTATTATATATAATCACTAGTCACAATAATAAACTATTTAAAAAGCTTTAAACGTAGACTATAAATCACAGTTGGAAGATATATGTACATATATATACATATACATATATATATATATATTGTAATGAGAGGTGTTGAGGGAATGTTAATTAAGGTTAGAGAAGAAATCAAAGCAAGTTCATTGTTTTATATACATACATACATACATATATAGTAATATAGAAATGATTGGGAATATTATTTATTTAACCTTGATAAGCTGCCTGCTGTTTGCTTCCTGACATTTTTTTCTTGCTGTTTATAAATTTATTAATTTATTTAATTTATTTTTTTTTCCAGAGCCTTCATAATGGCTAAACATATACAACAACGTGGCGGATCGATTTATTGTGGCCTTAGTCTTTTGGCTATAGTTTGCCTGATTCTATTCCGTTTATTACCGGGTACATCCCAATCATTTGGTGTCTATGCAATGAGCAATGAACGTAATTATCATCATAGGGATGGCATTCATACACCTTGCACATTCTTCGATACAGTCAATTTAACTGGATATCAAAGATTCCCAAATGGTAGCTATGAATATGATGGCATTATTATACCAAGCAATTTGGTCGGTTCCTATGATTATATATACAAGGATCTGGTACAAAGAGTTGAAGTTGAACCACATATGCGTGGCTGCATTTGTCAATTGAAATCATGCATTAATATTTGTTGTCCATGGGGTGAGGTCTTCTTGTTTGGCAAATGTCAGAATGATACAACCTCGAAGCAAAGTTGGCCCCAGCCTCTTATTAATATCACATTGGAAAATGGTACAATAAATACAGTGAATATATTTCAACAGTTTAGTGTACAAAATTTTCGTCCATGCAACGAAATGTTCTCATTACAACCGGAAGTGAATGACTATGATTCATATATTATATTCAAAAATGGTACAATGTTGCGTGAAGATGATATGGTATATATTAGAAAGAATGAGTTTTGTTTGGTACCATCCTATATAAATAAAACGGATACATTCTATACCATAAATCCGGCTAATTGTGATATGAAAACGGAAAAGACTACGGTAAAGATTATTAATGCTTATGGTAAGTTTTATATATGTAACTTAATACTTTGAATTGTTTATTAAATTTCTGATTTATATTCTTTTATTTGTTTTTTTTTTTTTTATTAGCCATGTTATTCTCCATACCGTTTATGCTGTTAACTATCGCCGTTTATTTGTTAATACCGGAATTGCGTAATCAACATGGTAAATCTTTGGTATGCTACCTTCTGGGCTTATCCATTGGTTATTCAGTTTTATGCGCTATCCTATTATTAAAGAATCTATATCCGGAAGATTTACAATGTAAAGTTTATGGTTATACCGCATATTACTTCTTTATGGCCGCATTTTTTTGGTTGAATGTTATCAGTTTTGATTTGTGGCACAATTTTCGTGGTACTCGTGGGATTAATCGTTTCCAGGAGAAGAAACGTTTCGTTTTCTATTCTTTATATGCCTGGGGTACGGCATTATTATTTTTGGGTTTCACCATATATGCCCAAGAGTTAACCGATTGGCCACAATCGATTAAACCAAGTATTGGCGATGGACAATTCTGTTGGCTGGATATGCAGACATGGGCGGGAATGATATATTTCTTTGCGCCCATCATTTTCATTATTGGTGCCAATACAGTGATGTTTATAATGACGGCAATTAAAATTCATGGTGTACAACGTGAGATGGCAAAGATTATTGCACGAGAGGATAGTACTAAAAATTTGCGTACCGAAAAGGATAAGTGAGTATTAATCGGTAATATTAGAAAATAGTTAATTAATCTTAAAACTTTTCTTTCTTTAGATTTGGCCTATTTTTGCGTTTATTTTTAATAATGGGTGTTACATGGTCATCGGAGATTATATCCTACTTTGTTGGCAGCGATCAGAATTGGTCAAAAATCTTTTATATATCGGATCTATGTAATGCCATGCAAGGATTTCTCATCTTTATGCTATTCGTGATGAAGAAGAAGGTTAAGCATTTGATAACAAATAGGTAAGTTGAAAATTGATCAATCTTTTTTTTTTTTTGTTTTTTTTAATACTATCGTATACTGTCCCCCCCTCACACAACAATTGCACAAATTCATATACATATATATATACAGTATATACATATATATTAGTTTATAACTGTGTAAGTCCAAGTTTAGTTTTTTCACTCACACGTGTTATGTTGTCTCACACCCCTCTAAAAAAAAAAAAAAAACACAAATCATGTAAAATTCTTTTTGGAAAAATGAAAAACCCCTTCTTAGAACCATTCGAGTCCGCAGTCTAAGGCAAACTGAGAGTGTAACCATGGCCGGGAGCACATATTCAATGCGTCAACGTTTCATGGATGCCTCAAATCATATACGAAAATTGGTTGTGATACGAAATGCATTTGCAAATTCCACAAGTGGTGTACACTCACACACCGTCTAGTGTAAGGATACACACACAGATATCTATTACTGATTTACCTCAGTGTTGTGTGCCATGTGATAGTTAATTAAATTTAATTTACACTTCTTTTATTACTTATCCCTTTCCTGCATGCACAAAACAAAAAAAAAATAATAATATGAAAAACTCCACTGCATTTTCTTTCTTCTCCCCACCACCACCCCACCCCCTAATAGCTTTTTATGTATATATATATCAAAAACAAGAACACAACAAAAATCCCCTTCTTCTCTCCTCTCTTCTGTATTTTCGTTGTCCAGAATGCTTTCGATATCGCTTAAACAAACAAGCAACAACAGCAACAACAGTCGTCATAGCAAGCAGAATAACTCTAATCCCGACACAAAATCAAATATCAAACACGAATCCAACATAATAGCTCTAACTACTATCCAATAGCAGGCCAAAAAATGAACAACAAACAATTAAGCAGTGAAACATAAAAACTAAAGAAAAATATATAAGAAACTAGGCTTAACATACAAAGTATTAATAATAATACAAAAAAAAAAAAAAACCGAAAACAAATCCGTCCATTACCACGTCCTAATAGTACCTAACCACCAAGTAAAAAATACTAAAAAAAAAAAAAATTGAAAACAAAAAAAAAACAACAACAAAATATGTATCGTATCGTAATTCTCGCCTGAAGACTAATGAAGCAAAAACCGAGCGGTTCATGCCAATCAAACTCTACCAACTCAACCTCAACGGTCTCAACAACCGATGTGCATGCCGTCCATCAGGGAAAATTTAAACTAAAGGCAACAGCAGTTCAACAGAATGCTTTAGTGAAGCACAGCAACAAGATTGATCCTTAAAACAACAACAGCAACTCTAAAAATACAACCCCCAAAAAGAAAAGCAAAATAGAAAAATGCAAAACAAAAAAAAAAAAAAACAAAAAAATTAAATAAAATAAAAAGAATAAGGTAAAGATTCTTCTATTAAGGTTGTGGCATATATAAATAGTAGAGTAGAAATTATTATGATTAACACAGTTTCAATTTCAATGAAATTCTAATATATCAGTTGGTGGCCTTTTTTATATTTATCTTTTTATCTTTAGCTAAAAACAAAAAAAGTATAAATAGAAAAAATCTCGGAAATTTCGTAATTATCTGTTTTTATATTGAATAACCAATTAGCATGACATGTTTTATATATATAATATGTATACATACATATATATATAAAATTGTAATGTGGTGCAAATTATCGATTTATCTGTCTATCTAACTATCTAACCATTCATCTATCTATGTATCTATCTGTGTATTATAATTGTGTATTAACTAACGCTAACAAAAAGGAAACCATAACAAAGAAAAAACTTTCAAAACTCAATTAACTAATTCTAATCAGCTTTTTCGGCATTATCTATTTCCCCATAACCACATGGACAACAACCAAATAGATGCTCGAGTGCCACTGACAGTAACAATCAACGACAAAGTCAATACTCTACAAAAACTACATCCAGTAGTGTTGCCAATTTATCGCTGCATGAGAAAAATTCGGTTGAAAAGCCATTGGTATCAACTTTAGACCATCATCAACAACAACGCACTACAACCTTTCACTGAATGAAGCGAAACGAAGTAAATAACAAAATATAGAAGGAAGGAAGGAAGGATGAATAGAAAGAAAGGATAAATGGATCGAAAGAAAATGAAATATAAATAAATTATAAACATTTTCCATTGCGTTTCTTCGCTCTCTTGTCTGTGTGCGAGCGCTTCAGCATCGAATAATATCTGGGATAGGACAGCCATATTATATCGTAGTTAATGAAAAGACACTAAATATATATCGCTAGGAACTTTCTCTTTACTCTTTACTAAGTACATCTTATACATATAATAAAATTATTATGCATTCACTATAAGTACCTAAATGTCATATGTATGTATGTGTGTGTGCGTGTGTGTGTGTGTGTGTGTGTGTGTGTATAAGTACATTAACGTGTACTTCAGTTTTTTTTTTCCTATATTATATATGTATATCATTTCAACCTGATTAGTTCTATAAGCACGCTTCGCAAAAAAAACGAAACCCCTTATTAAATATAATCGCATATATTTTTCATCTAGGATATGAATATATATTTCAAATCCATATTAAATTGTGTTAACGAGGAATTGTAATTGTTTATATTAATTTTTGTTCTTTTTTTTTGTTTTTTTTTTTTTCACCACATATACGTACTCATCACGAATAAAAGTTAAAGCTACTACTTGCATGTCAAATTAAATAAAGCCAAAGATACAAATCATATAAATACCAAACGGCTTAACAAAGGCGTTGCTTGTTTGTATATATTTCAATATATCTTTAATGAAAAAAAAAAAACAAAATGTTAAAATTGATTTAAAAGTTCAAACTGTTAAGAGGAAAACTGAATCGATATCGAATCAAAAACCCAAACAAGCTATGCTTTTGTTTTACTGTTATTTTTGTTTTCATATCCTAAAGTAACTAATTTACAATTTTTAAAATTGAAAACAATTTAAAAGGTAAAAGTTTATTAGTTATAAAATCTGGTTCAAGCTGAGACAACAAATGAATATAAATGATGATAGAAATATATATTATTATCCCATAATATAGGATATATCTATAGATGATAGATGTACGACATGACCATGCTCATAACTTGATAAATTACATATAATAATATGTATTAAAAACTAAAATTCTCTCATATTATTATGCACATTTTCTTTATATATTATAAAAAAGGTATAAATCTTCTCAATCATTTTGGGGGATTAAATTGATTTCTGAATTAAATCTATATATATTTCAGTTATGCCATGAAACAAACTTTAGATAATTAAATGACTAATAAAGTATTTTTTATCAGAGTATCTGGAAAAAGTTTTAGACTATCTATATTTTTATATTATTATCATTGTTTATTAAATACAGTATAAACTCCCATAACCGATAATTATATTAGGCATAATAGAGTTCATAGTCCCAGAAGTACATTTTTTTAAAGTCTTTTTAGATACGACTTGGTTTACGTTTAGATGTCTGCTTTAGGAGGGTTCTACTGTATTCTATCATAAAACCATGACAAATATTGTTTATATCAATGTTGAACGTTCGCATGGTCATAAAGTGATTAAAAATTTATAGGTATGCATAAAAAATGTATAGACGGCTTCGTCAACAACTTTTTCTCAACTCAACTTGACTCAGTTTCAAACATATTGCAAACATACATATATAGAGTTAATATAAATCTCTACAAAAGAATTTAGACCACAAAAATTAAGAGATCGAACATATAAATAAACATAAAAATTGTTAATACCTTATATTAACATATAAATTAACACTTAAAACTGTTTCCTTGCTTACATTATTAGTTTGTTGTAGTTTTACAATTTACATTTTTGTATGTTGTCAATTTTAATAGAGACAAAATCTATCTAAAAGAAATACTTCATATACAGATATAGTAGTTGTAATAATTCTATTGTTTGAATATTGAACAAGATATGGTTAACCGTTTTTTTAAATTTCTATTTGTTGCTATTTGTTTAATATGATTTAATTACTTTTTCCGACATTTTAGCATCTGGCGTAAGATTTCAGAATAATTTTAAATTAAACTGGTTATCTGAGATATATTTAAAATGCAAATTAAGCTAAAAAAATAAGCATATTAAATAATTTTCATTATTTTTTATATCTTGCATTGCATATATAGATTCAATTCTTCTTCAAGATTTCTTTTGTATATTATAGATATACTATATACTACAAAAGCTTCGATTTCTAAAGTTAAACTGTTTACTAATTTTTTAAACCACCGCGTTAAAATGATCACTAAAATCGCATTTTCAAACCACTGTATTTTGAATTTAGTAAGCTTTTAGTTTAGTAAAGCTTTTTACACTTTGATGATGAGTGAAAAAGCTGACAGCTTTTAAATGATACGTTAATCCGAATGGTATTTTTTTGTTGTTTTGTTGTTGATGTGCGCAATTTACTTAAAAGTTCCCGGCTAAACCAGCTGTTTTTCTGACTACCTGGCTGACTTTACTCAAACTTGGAAGCTACCACAAACAACCGATAAAAATACAAATACAAAAAAAAAACCCAGCAACAACAATAATCAAATTGAATTTTGAATGAGCAGCTCGCGATGGTTTTGTCTGAGATTCGATGACTATGCTTGGATACGCGATGGTAGATGGTGGAATCGTTGGGGCATTGAAGGTGTGAGGGGGGTGGGAAGTCTATTTGTTGGTTTTGGTTTGGTTGGGTTTTTGTTGACTGGTACTACTCGGCCCAGAGTCTAATCAGTTAGTATGTTTTTTATTCTTGGACGGCATGGAGCGTTGTCGTTGTAGTCGTTGTCGTTGTGGTTGCTCATGCTCTTGCTATTGTTGCCGGTTTGTCATTTAGAAATCCGCGAGAGAGTCTTCAAAAATTGTTGTTGTTGTTGCTGTTGCTTATGAGATTCTGTTTTGGGTTGTCGCAATCGTAGCCGTTTTTAGATATTCAGCGTCAGAGTCAACAACGTTTGCGACTCTCAGTTTTTTTTTTTGTTTTGTTTTTTTTTTTGTCGTTGTCAATTTGGATTTTGGATTTTGGTATATATATATTGTGTGTCTGTATGTGTGGGTATGCTTATTGCATAAAAGTCCAAATAGTGAGAGAAGAAATAACAGAAAATTGTCTGCTATTTATTTATTCAATTCTCACACAAGCTAAAGTTGTGACGTCAGTAACGGAAATTAATAAAATATATCTATATAGCTATACATACATATATGTATATATAAAAGACGAAACGAAAGAAACGCAAGAAACCATGTTAATTACTTATTTAGCAATCAGTACACAAATTCTGTGTCTGGTACAATCCCTGGAAATTGCGTCAATTGTGCATCCATGCCCCTATGCGGACACCGTTAATATAACCGATGGCCTGCGACATAAAGATGGCTCCTATTCATATGCCGGTTTAGTGATACCATCAAATTTATTAGCCGAATATAATTTTAAAGTGATCGATGGTGTGGAATATCGTGCACCGAAACATTTGCGAGGATGTGTTTGTCAATTGAAGCCATGTATTAGTTTTTGTTGTCCAACAGAAATGGTATTTAATGCTGCCACATGGAATTGCACTAAACCCGATCAATTGCGTCAAATAAGTCATGTGGAGGTAACATATAGAAATAAAAGTGTTGATCAATTAAAGATACTGGAACATTTTGTCATACGTACGGAATTGGGGTGTCGTAATAAATTTGTGGATAAGAAACATGAATCATTTTGGCAATGGGATCTATATGAGAATGGTACATTATTCCGTGACGATAGATATTGGAGTACGGATGAATATTGTTTCACACCATTGGAGCATAAGTCAAGTGTGTGGGAGTTGACACCATTGAATTGTGAACGCTTTCAGCGTGGATATCGTGTATGGATCTATGCTATATGTGAGTCAATTTATCAATATATATATAAATATATCCATACATACATATATATTATTTGTTGTAAATTGAATTTAAAACGGTTATATGTTTGTTTGTTTTTTGTTTTGTTTTTACTATCCCTTAGGCAGCATTATAGCCATACTGATTAACATATTTATACTCTCACTATTGGGATCGGTGAGAGAGGCACGCAAGAGTCATTATGGACAGCTGATTATCTATTATTTACTCTCTGTCATAGTTGGTTACTCTTTATTAGTTTATTTGGCTCTTAAAAATCCCATGAATCTCTCCCATGAAGCATGTCGAAATATAGGTAAGTTCCTCCCCTCTATCTCTATCTCAATCTGTCTAGCTATCTCTTTCTGTTTGTTCAATAATTATAATTATTTATTTATATTTAATTTCAGGCTTATTGGCTTATTTCAGCATCATGTTATCCTTTGTCTTTTTGGCCTATTGCAGTTTTGATTTTTTGCAAAAATTCCAATTAAAATCCATAAGAAATTGGTTACGCAAATTATCATATTTTATATTAATTGTTATAATTATTGGCTTACGTTATATGGTAGCTTTTGCCCAGGATTCTAAATTACCAAAACATTTTAAGCCTGGCATTGGAGAGGATTATTGTTGGTTTGATGGTAAAGTACAATATATATATTTAAATTTTTAATAAATAATTAAATGGTAAATTAATTTATATTATTTGTTTTTTTTTCAGTACGTCTCTGGGGCATATTGATCTATTATTATTTTCCCATATTATTGCTTTTAATATTCAGCATTGTTTGCTGTATAAGAGCATATTTTGCCATTTATCAGTTACCGGAAGATACTCAATATATATTGGGTACACAATTGAAAGTCATGAAAATACAGTAAGTTATCGATTATAGTAATTCAATTTGATTATTTAATAATTTTTTTTTTTTTTTTTGATTTTATCTATTATAGTTTTTATGCCTTCTCTGGTTATCTAATTGGTGTCTCCGGGGTTTGGTTGCGTGAGATCATTGTTTATATTATGGCACGCATGCGTGAACATTTCTTTATTATTGACTTTTGGAGTGGCATTTGTATATTGGGTCTGGCTATAGCCGGATTTATATTACTATTGGGTAGAAATATGCATGTTAAAACCTGGTGGGCCATCAATGTGTAAGTTAAACATAAAGTAAATTAATCTAAAAATTCAACAAATTCTTTTCTTTATTGATGTTAGTGAATCAAGTCAAACCGATTTGAGTATTATTAATGCTCGGGTATATAAATTTGATGAGAAGGGAGATCTTAAGTCACCTGGTAAGTATGAAAAACAAAAAAATGAATATTTGTTAAATCTCTTATAATAATATTTGCAATTTTTTTAGACTCACCATATCAGCCAACGGTGACATCACTTTAAGAAAGAGTATCTACATGATTAATAAAACTTAATTTAAACTCTTTCTATTTTTCTCTCACTTCTCTGTCTATCTCTATATATCTCTGTCTCCCTCTAAACTCTGGTATTCATTTAGTATATAAGTTTCAATAAATGTTTTAAGTATTTCTAATGGTCTAATAAATATTTGAAAAATAATCATTATATATTGATCTGTAAATATCGAATGGTTAACATCTGTCAAGAAACTCACACGGCATTTCTCACCTATAAAAACCGCAAAAATGCATTTACAATGAATGCATATTAAATCAACTTGGTATGGAAACATTTTATGAAGGAATAACGTGTTGATATTACACAGTCATATTTTACATTTTGATATAAGTATAAATATATAGTTGTATATAAGTATATATGTATATATATATATACAGTGAAACCTCGATATAACGAACTTCGTTATAACGAAAAACCCAATATAACGAATTTTTTGTTAAGTCCCTTCGTTATACTAAGGTTTTACATTTCAGTACCTATAGCGAATCAATAGATATAACGAATAATTTTGCGATCCCCCTCAGATTCGTTATATCGAGGTTTCACTGTATATATAAATGTAATCAATTATCTGACATAAAATAGCCATCTTTATTCTCACAATTTAACAACTTCTTTAGAAAATTTTGTTTATCTGTTTTTACGATGACGTTGAATTTGGGGTTTTCTTGAGGGGGGAGTGGGGTTTATTTTGGCTACCGCATGGATTAGCCACAAGTCAAGTGGCACGCAACAAATGTACCGTTAATGACGCGATTGACAGTAGTAGTCTGTCCATTTTATCTATCTATCTATCTCTGTTCCTACCTTAGTCTCTATCTCTATCTTCTTGTTCGATGTTTATAAACTGTGTGTGGTTTTTTGGTTTGCGTTTTTGTTGCTATTATGGTTGTTCGTTTTACTTCTCATTAATTTTGAATCGGTCAATATAGAACACTAAATACTCTATTTAAACTATTTTAACGCAAATTGTTCTTTTAAAAATAAACAATTTGAGACATTTCTTCTTGTTTGCTTTAAGTAAAACATTTTAAAAAGTTGTAGTCAAAGTAATATTATAATATAATTTTTCTATACGTACACTGTTTATATATGTTTGTATATATAATATATCATCTTTTTTAATATCGGTTACAATTGTTAGTTTTAAACCAATAAGTAATGCTTAAACGGCAACTAAAACCGCAATCGTAAAATAATCTATAGTCATTATCTGTGGTTGTAACTTAAGCTCTTTAAGTGCTTTATATTTATAATTATTATTTAAAAAACTTGAAATTTAATAGTTTCTACTTATTTACTTAATCTTAAACAAAAAGTATATTGAATTTCCTAGTTAAAAATAACTTGAAATTTCATAAACTTAAGGAATTTCTTAATTAGAAATCAATTAAATTTAATTAAGACATAAATCTTTCAAGAAGCCGTTAAATTTAAATATATTTTTTAAATTTATATCTATGACTTAAATTAAAATAAAGTGTCATATTTAATAAACAATAAATTCCTAAATTGTTTTATTTATTTACAAAGAAAAGAAAAAATCAAGTTAATAGATAAATTGCAAAATCTTTCATTTAAACGAAATGGTAAAAAAATTATGATTTTTTAAAGAACTAATTAAATTTTTCATCCATTTTAGAAACAAAAGAATTTATTTTTGTGTAATTTATATTAATATATTTAGATTAAAACATTTTTCTTTTGTGTTAAAAAAAGAAATCTAATCAGAATTTAAAATATTTTAAATTATGTCTTAAACAACAGTCACTAAATAAATAAATCATTTTAAGAATCATCAGGAAACGGATCTATTCAATCTATAATTAATTATAATTTTCAAAAGAATGGTCTTAAAAATTGATTATCTTTCATTTTTTTTACATATTGTAGTGTGCTTGTTTATTTGATAGGCCCAAACTTCCTCAAGGCACACTACGTTTATTTTATTTTCTTTTTTTTTTTTTCCTTTTTTGTTTCTCCCATTTTGCTGGTGTAAACAAAAACTAGAAAACACCCATCGTAGTGAGTGTGAGCGCCACCACCAGTGCCTGCCTGGATGTTCGTATTGTCTATTGGTATGGCCATGCGGCAACTGCTTCCTCAGTCCAAGTTCAACCTGTGTCGGGTGCAGATGATCCGCTGGCCGTGAATTAACCGTTTCCTTTTGCCTTTTTCACTTTTTGGGTTTTTTTGTTCTATAGAAAACGTTGCCGTTACCATTGCCGTTCCCGCCGCACCTCCATCGGCGTCATCAAGTGCATTATTTTGTTTTCTTTATTTGATTATTTGGCAATCGCATAAATTCACGCTATTCATAAACATAAACATAAACATTAAAGCTGAATGTAAAAACCAAAATGTCTCTGGCAATGGCGCAGCAGCAACAGCGATTCAAAAGATTCTTTCTTCACATATTCCTGTTGGCCTTGATTTCGGAAAGCACGTGTGGCTATTATGAGGAAATGCGTTATCCTTGCGCCTTCATTGATACAAAAAATATTAGTGATAGCTATTCTATGGATAGCTCCTTTAATGGATCATATATCCATAATTGGACTGTAATACCCAGAGAATGGGTGGCTCCCTATGATTTTGTTATAGAGAATGGTGTACGAATTCCAGCTCGTCGTCATTTAAGGGCTTGTATGTGCAAGCAAACACCCTGTATTAGATTTTGTTGTGCCAATGGTTTGATCTATGATCTAAATGAGAAACAATGTAGAAAACCTCTGATAACAATGGGAATGGAAGAGCCAATGCCTCCGACACAAAGTCATATGGCTATAGAATTTAATAATGGTACTCTTAGGGATATTGAATTAAGATCCTTGTTTAGCATTCATGTGGAAACACCATGTAAGCATATGAAGGCTCTACGCAAGGGATTGGACTATGTACATTGGACCTTACATGAGGTTAGTTAATGCAAATAGGTCTTTTCAGAATGGAATTGTATTTAATATTCTTACAGAATGGTACCATAACCCATCGTGGACATATGTTCACAAAACATTATTGTTTTACACCTTTATTATTGGCCAATTTTAGTTGGGACTGGCAGCCTTTGGCCTGTGCTCCCGAAAAACTTCATTTCATATTGGGCACACGCGAATGGACTTATGCCATATGTAAGTAAAAATTCACAAATATCCATTAGAATTTGCCCCAAAATAAAATTATTTCCAAAATTTTAAAAATAGTTTAAGAAAGCCCATAAAAATAATTGCGCAAATGGGAAATACCAATCTAACAAGAAAAATAAGAGAAAAGAAAAATAAATAGAATATATATATATATACATATATAACAACAAATTTAATTTGTTCAATCGATTCTACAATTGATTGGCAGAGACCGCCAATGGAGTAAGAAAAGGTGATGGGTAGAGAAACAATGCGTAAACTAATTCAAATAGCGATGAAACGTCAAAAAAAAAGAAGAAAAAAAATTTTACTATAAAGGAATATTGGGGGAAAAAAAAAACAAATAATGGCATATCATGGAAATTCTGTTTGAATGTGCTTTTCTGCTTTTTAAACATACACACAGATATGAAAATAGTTCTCAAGGTAATAGTTTATAATAGAAAACTAATGAATATTCATTCCATTTTATCCATTTTATCCATTTTATAATAAAGCAGAAAGCAAAAAATTAGAACTTCCATATGATTAAATCCTTTGATAAGTTGTTAGTTGAATTTGATTTATTTAAACTTCCAATTTTTTGAGTGAACATTGATTACATTTTGATAAACTTTTCGAGTTTATCTGAAACTTCATCTTTTGGATATACTAATGCTAAAATATAGTTCTCCTTTTAGACTTACTTCAAATATAGAAATATAGTTCAAACACTTTATATTAAAATCCATTCTATGGCAGATATTATGAAAATTTTTAACTTTTTCCAAACTTTCTTCTTTAGGTCTCTTTATATCCATTATATCAATGTTCATTGTACTAATTGTCTACACAATGTGTTCGGAAATGCGAAACTCATTTTATGGTATGGCTATCAAGTCGTATGCAATTTGTTTAATGTTTGGCTATGCTTTATTGATCTACTTGACCTTACACGATCCAGCCAATATATCAAAGGAAGCCTGTCGTATTATACGTGAGTGACTTGACCTATACCGAAAATTCATGAAAATTGTTCATTCTTAATGTGTGTTTTTTTTTGTTTATAGCCAGCTTTGCGTTAATGCTTTTGCTGTTATCCTTCTACATACTGAGCTTTATATCCTTTAAGCTCTATTTGAGCTTTCATGGTGTGGTTTTGACCAAATTAATGTTCTGGCTGATCTTTATACCAATTGCCTGCATTGCCATTGGTTGGTCCTGTTTCGTTTGCTTCAGTTATCATGGTTCAAAATTGGTATTTGGTGCTGACACTTGCTGGTTTGATCGTAAGTTTAAATTTTAATTAATTTATATATAAATATATCTGTCAATCTCAATATTTTGTTTACTTTCAGCTCGCAATTGGTCTGTTATGGTGTATTTTTTTGCCCCCATTTTTATAGCTTGCGCCCTTAGTGGTTTCTTCTATGTTTTATCATTGATCTATCTTAGCGAACAACCTGAAATTGAGGCAGAGAAAAATGTTGAATCAATTGAAAAGAATCGTTTCAAATCATTTTGGAAATTCTTTGGTTACACAGCCTTGGCCTGGTTTGTTTGCGTCTGCTCATTTGCTTTTAACTATTATCGCAACGAAAGATCACATTTGAATTATGCTGTTTGCATCTGCACGGCCTTTCATGGATTTGCTGCACTCTATGCCCTAATAGGCAAGAATCAACAGATACAAAATTTCCTGCGACGCATCGAGGAGAACAAGTAAGTGTACTTTAAGGTAATTCATTTTAAAATTTATATTATAATTTATAATTTTTGTTTGCATCAACAGTGACGATGAGATATCCGTGCCCATGTCCAGTTTTTAAAACTAATAAAGATTTGGAGAACGGAGTAATCGCAATCTCAATTGAGAACGGAAAGCAATAAGTCATTTCACAAACCCAAAAGCAATGACCACACAACATTAGCAAAGACACAAACCGAAAAAGCTTTTCTCTGTTTGTTTGTCTTTTTGTGACAAATTGTTTTTCTTAAACTAATTTTTTTTCTAGTTGTAATTTCAAAACTATTTAAATTTTATTCTGACTATATTGTTAAATGATGCTATATGTAAATGTATACACAGTATTTTTATAGTAATTTTTTTTTTTTGGATTAAACAAATTTTAGAGAGTAAAGTGCTCCCATTAAATGCCAATAATGTTTCATCTTTTTTATTCTATTTAGAAAAAGTGTCGATTTATGGCTCTATGTATGTATATACATATATCAATATTTTTATTAATATTTGAGGGTTGGGGCGTTAAAACACTTCAAACTAAATTTCTCATTCAGCCTAAAAGTAAGCAGTACAAAGAATTCAAGAATTTTGCGGAAAATACAAATTTTTCAACTTCAACGCTTTCAATGTTAAACTAATAAATAATTCGAATGAAATAAATAATTGCTAAAGACACAGAGTCATAAACTAAAGTTAACTTAAATGATAAAAGGCATAATCTAATAATGAACTACATACTAGACAAGTTTGTTAGTTTATAATTAAATAAGGGTATATATAAATGAAGTATAGTATAATTTAGTTGCATTCATTTCTGTCTCAAAACTTGCTCAATTGAAAATACTATGAAACGAACCTTAAATACAACCACATACACATGAATAAACATACATACATACATACATATATGTATACAAATCTATGTATACAATTTTAGTTATTCCGGTTGAATCGAATTGCATTCAATCTGAAAAACAAATACAATCACAAATACTTTGTGCGCCATTCAGTATTGAATTTAAGCATCCCCAAGAAGTAAACCAAAAACTCCTGGTACAACAATATACGTAAATAACGTAATTTACACAACAAAACAAACTTAGCCGCTGGCCAACAACTGCCTCGTGCTCTGCGCCTTCGTTTTCATCTCCTAATTTCCCTTCTCCTTCATATTAAACTCTTACAAATCTCATATCCAACAAGCATCACAGCCATCCTTTCTGCTGCCTCAACCACCTGCAGGCAACAGCATTGCCACCATTACCGACACCGCTAACACCACCACCATCACCCATTACCACTGCCAACAACAATAACAACAACAACAACAACAACAAGAACAATAACAACAAATTGCTGCAAAAGGCTGAAGTTGATGCTAAAGTTGTGTGAGCCACATTGGACCATGGCCGAGAGTCCTGGTACTGGTATTCTATACTCCTTTTTTTCCCATTTCCCTCGATAATAAGTGCACGCCGATTTTGTTTGACATCAGAGTTCAATGGCCGGGCACGCGAGAGCTAAGCTCTGCTCCTAGAGAGAGATAGAGAGATGAAAGCAAGAGCAAGAGTAAAAGAGAGAGAGAGACAGAGAAAGAGAGATAGATACAGAGAGAGAGAGAGAGAGAGCAAGAGCTTGTCACAAGGGAAGCTACTTGCATCCTGCATTGAATTGCAAGCATTGGGTACAGCCTCCTCCAATCCGAATATGTATAAGGGTAAAGGAGGGAGGTAACAGGAGAAGAGCGTCAGAGCGCACGGTTGCGAGATGGTACACCACCACCCACAAAGCATTTTGCTCGTTTTGGCTGTCAAGCGCAAGGAATCAAGTGGAAAGTGAAACGAGAGACTGCCTCTGCCTGCTGCCTGCTCTTTTGATGTGGCCTCGCCCCGATGACGACAACAACGACAACGACAACGACAACGACAACAACGACGATGACGATGCCCATGCCGATGCTGAAACTGTGAATCGTTTGGTCCTGCTCTTTTTTATCATCGGTTGCCTGGCTGGCTGGGCATACAGCAAGCAGCATGGAGCTCTGGGCTCCGAGCTACGAAGCTCCCAGCTTCGTTTCTATTCTATTCTATTTTGCTCTGTTCAGTTCTGTATATATATATGTATACGTATATGTATGTATATACCTTATGTTTTTGTCCTCTTTAGCCGGTTTTGTTGGATCGATAAAACGTAGTAAAAATTTGTGAGCTCGTAGTAATGGAAGCTGGATGGGATGGAAGGAAGAACGAATGCCAATGCGAATGCATACAGAATGTATCCTGACGTGCGCACTGGAAATTTGTGCGAGGTAGGACATGTTTGGCGCGTTTTTTTCAAAAGGATGCAGAATGTTGTTGTATACACATATATATATATATGTATATAGTGAGAGAGACAGAGACTATGCATATATACATGGGTTAATATGCATAAACGAAGTTTTAGTATATGTATATATATAGATGTATATATGTATATACATAAGTGTGTAGGTCTTTGCCCGCCTCATAGAAAACAACCGCGCCTCGGTTTTAGTCAACGATAAATGCAAAAGCAGCAACAGCCAGCCAACAACAACCTGTCCTTACTCCATATACATAGACTCCTCTCCTGACTTGCTTCTGGTTCGTCTTGTGCTCCGCTTTTTCTATCCTTTCATAACACATCCACTCCCCTCATATACCTCTTATGCTCTCTGAACCAACATGGAAATTAATTACTAAATGACTTTATGCTTTTTAATGGGCTAACGGCAGTTAAAGGATATTAGACAAGCCATTAAATGGCTAACCCGTTGCTTATATATGTATATATATGTATATATATATATATATATATATATATATAATTTTATATATATATATATATATATTTATATATGTATATATGACCACGCCCACAATTAGATAGCAATATTAGTAGTGTGTGAGATTGTATGTAAGTATGTGTGATGATATCAAAATACTTTTTTAATTTTCAATGTGATATTTTTTGGTTTGTAAAATGACAATTCATTAAATTCAATTGAGAAAAATAGAATTTTAATACTTAATTTGATTTATTTATTTTTTATTTTGATTATTTTGCGTCCGCTGTTACTATAATATAAATGCAATATTTAATATATTATCATAAAAATAATATATGTTATTTTCATAATTCAATTTAAATGATTTGAAGCTTTTAAACCAAAGAATATTTTAAATTTTTTATGACACCGATAAGATATAGTGCTAATAGAGATCTAATTGATTTTTGGAAATATTGTGGAATATATGTATATTTACATGTATATATTATATAGTATAATACTTTATAAGATTTATAATGGATAATAATTATAATAAATATACATATGCCTTGAATAATTTCTTATTAACAAAATTTCTAATAATATTTGACAGAAAAATGTAATAAATTTAATAGTATTTATTTAACTAATAAATCTGTATTAATCAACTGACAATTCAATATCTCAATTTCATTTAAGAAATCTATTAATCCATCTTTATGCCAAAGCATGCCAAAGCCATGTGGAAAAACCAACGATTTAAATACTAAATACTGGAGACATTTGGGATATGGAGTGGAATGTCTAAAAAGATGGCCATAGACATGTCTGCAAAATGAATGCTAAACATCTTTATGTTGAGCCAGGCTGTCATAAAGGTGTTGCTGGTCGACACCATCAGTGTCTGGTTATGACATGATACAGCCGTGGGGCAATGAAGTGACACGTTGCCATCAAAAGTGATGCCCAACTCAACAGTGGATCTGTGCTAATGAAATGGCAAAAAGCTAATTAACAAAGTTCGTAGGGAAAAAAGTAAAACAAAATATATACATAAATGAAAACATGAAATCTGGCCGCCAACTAAACACAAACACTCCAAAAAAGAGGTCTTCCTTAAAGGCCTAATTCCGCTAATAATTCCATAAATTTAAGCAACATTTAGATAATTATCAACTCTATTTACGTAAATAATTCTCAAAAATTATTTAAATATTCTAATTTATAATTCATAACTCGATTCGCTTCTCCATTACCTCCTCCCACCACCATTATCTCTTTCTATAACAACTCTCTAGTGGCTTCGAATTATGAAGCTTTTTAAAAGTCTTTGGGGCCAATGTGAATATCCGGTCATAAGTCTCAACTAATGACTACTTGTGCCCCCCAAGCTCCTCTCTATTCCCACGAACCAAGCATTCAATTCCATATATACATACATACATATACATATATACGTATATATATATTTGTATATCAAAAGTTTTTCAATTATATTTTTGATATACAAAGCACGTAACGTATCTACACATATATAACAAATCAAATATAATAAATAATTTTTGTTAATTTAACAATTTTTCAAAGAAATTTACAACTGAAAAGTAATTTATGTTCATAAATGTCCAAACAGGCAATTGACCAACAAAAAATACCCCAAAAACGCAAAAAAAAAAACCTAAATAAAATAAATAAAAAGCAAACAATTTTTTTCTTTTCTTGTTTGAATAAGAAGAAAGAAGGGAAAGAGAGGAGACGGAGAGAGAGATAGATAGAGAGAAGTTGGGTGTGGGTATTGGAGGGGTAACGTAAAGTAAGTTTTTGGGTGAGCAAATGAAAAATTAAACACGAAATAAGTCAAAACAATAATGGAGAGTGGAATGTTTGTATATGTGTGCTGGTATGTGTGTGTGAAGTAGATGGGACCCTACTAAAAAAGGGGGGCCGGAGTCACTTTTTGGGGGCCCATCATAAATTCATTCATGAAAACGTAACTTTGCGGCGACACACGAGAAGGCAAACAAAAAACGATTTATTATTGGTTTTTTTTTTGTTTGCTTTTTGGAAATGGATTGCTAATGAAATCGAGGGGAAGTTACACATATGTATGCATACACATACACACACACATATATATATACATACATATAACTATATTTATATACATATGTATGTATGTATGTACTGTACCGATCTTTCTCACTTTCTTTTAATGATTCGTCAGCTGCCAAAATGAGACAAAACTAATTTATAAACATTTTACACATTTTGTGGTAAGCGTGTGCTCCCATTTCTCACCTGTAATGACACCTTTTATTTTTTATTTTTTTTTTTTTGTTTAACCCTGCCGTGTTATAATTATGAAATTTATATATACATACATACATACATGTAACTTGTATGTAACTGAGTTTTTTTCTACTCATATATTTTCGTTTTTATTTGTTAAAGTTGACCGTTTGTCTTCCACAATTGTTCATGTTTTTTATTTTTATTTTATTTTTTTTTCTCGTCATCTGTGTGAAAAGTTTCGTGTGATGTTTATTTTGTGACTCTTCAGATTTATTTCGTGCGTTACTTAAATGGTGTTTCGTTGTATTCAATTTACACAATCGTCATTTTTGATCTCATTTCTTTTTTTTTTAGGAAAATCTAGTATTTGAACTCCCCATAAAGGCACAAAGAAAATGGCGATCGAAAACCAAAAGTGAAATTGATTCCAACCTATTGATTTAACTTAATATTAATATACATTAATCGAATACTTTAATCGAAGCATAATTTAAAGCCAAAAATTTTACCAATTTCATCTCATTGATCCTATTCAAGGGAAATTGATATTATATTTGATCTACAATGAAAATAATTATTTAATTAAAGTTTGTTCTTCTTTGGAATATGTACATAGACTTTAATAAAGAAATCGTAATTAAAACAGAACAGAATAAATGTATGAGAAGAATAGACAAAATAAAATATTTACAAAATTCATTTCATAAACCATAATATTTCTATTTTCTGTTTTTTTTTTAATTCTTAACTTTTATTCATTACTTTTAGTTAAAATTATTATTTTTCTATAAATAATTTAATATAATTTACATGTTCCTTTTGCTTTACTATATTCAGCTTATGGCAATGATAAAATTTTACAAGATCAATGCAACAGTGTAACTATGATGAACTACAACAATAATAACAAAAGTCGTAAAATTAATTAAAAAAACTAGTCATGTAAAAAATAAAATTAACAACACCAAAAAAAACCCCCTCCGTATTAAGCATTTGTTAAACGTCATTTGTATGGGGATTCCCATTTTTGACTAACTAAAATGACAAAAGTTTAATTGAATATTTTTCAACCTTGATTAATGTTTTTTTTTTTTTGGTTCCCTCACTATATATATAACCTAGTTTTTTTTTATCCTTGGGATAAATCAACATTTATGTACAAACAAATATATAATTTAAAGTTATAGAGCATCGATTTTTAGCTTTACTTTTTGTCCATCATCATGAAGAGTTTTTGTATGAGTGTGAGTTTTTTTTTTCTCTTTTTATTTTTTTATGGTTAACGCACGTGTAAATACTTAACACAATTTTCGTTTGTTATAACCCGTTGGTCTCTTTCTTTCTCCTACAGTCTCTCTCTATCTCTCTTTCTCTGTGGGTTTGTTTGTATTTTATTTTGGTAGCCCCCGAAGCTTTCGTTTTGCTTTCTACGGACAATGCTCTATAATCGTTTTAACTGTAGAAATTATGCGAGCAATTAAAGCAAAACACCGCAATCATAGAAACGGTGTTCGTTTCACCTAACCATTTGCCCACTAGCCCCCCTACCCACCAACATCAACTACCCACTCCTCCTCCACCATCAGCTCCTTCATCTTGTTGTCATCTTCTTTTGCTTTCTTTGGATGTATGCCACCTCATCGAGCTGTGATCAGGGGAATCTTGGTTGTTGGCTTGCATTATTAAGCCATCGCGAAAAGATCTAACAGAGATCAACCATGAAGATCATCGCTTAGTTGTCGTCGCACTCAATTAACGGACAAAGCTGACAAACTGGCGCTGATGTGGCAAAAATAACTAAGTAAAAGGCAAAACGGCAAAATGAAGCAAACGATAAATACAACAAAATAAAAAAAAATAATAAAAAAAAAAAAACAAAACAAAAAATGGCAACTTGCAAGCAACCTCCAACCTCGCTACTTCAAACATTCCCATGCAACAATGTTGCAGAGCAGCAAGCAACAGCAGCAACAGCATATCGTGAAGACATCAGGGAAGCAAACAGAAACTGCAACAGCAACAACGACAAAAAAAGACGTCGACAACAACATCACTGTGGCATGAGTGTGCGTTTTTATACCCTCTAGCCGTTGGCTATCTAGAGTCGTTAAAATATTTGCAACATGGGGCAAATAGATAGATCGATAAATGCAAGTATGAAATTGCATTTAGAGTATATTATACATACACATATAATATAATATAATATGTATATATCATCAGTTTTAGCTACTAGTACTTTTAGTGAATAACCTAAATTAGATCTAATATTGTGAATTATATCTTAATTTGTAAAAATAACAATTAAAGAAAAAAATAATATATGTACATATACATACATATGTACAACAGTTATGTCTATTGGAAAAATCATCCATTCATTTTTATAATATTTATAAAAAGAAAAATTAATTGTTAAATTTGATTTGTAAAATTTTTTTATGTATGTATAACTTTTAGCTATGCTTATTATTTTTTGCAGCAACAAGTTTAGTTTCTAAAAAATATACATATATGTATATATAAAAAAATAAATAAGTAGTTTTATATATATATTAAATATTGATACTATCCATGATATTTATACATATGATTAATTCTTTACTAGCAACAAGTAGGCCTTAAAGATGCAGTTAACATTTATTTCGATTCAAGTTTATATAGTAAATTAGACGCTAGATGGAGCCAGGCGTTAAAAATAGAATATTGAACAAGAAGCAAGTAATGAGTCTTAAAAAAGAAAATGCTAAATTAAAGCGAGTTTAATTTTATGAATTTCATATTTTCTGCTGTATGTAGAGCAAAATTTAATTTTGCATATATAATTCGACTAGATCTATGTATAAATACATATACATACATATATCATATTTATATTCCTCTCAGATTTTATTCTAAAATATTCATATTGATACATATAAATCTATCTTTATTAGTAACTATTGACCAAATCATATATAATAAGTTTTCGAATAAACAACTAGCTAACAAATTCTTGTATTTTAATTTTTCTTAAATTTAAAAGTGTTTTATTAGTTTCAAATAATTCTACCTCTCCAATCGATCAATCTAAAACTTATTTAAAACAAAAAAACTAGAAAGTTATTTTTCAATTTATGTTTAAAACATTATAAAAAGATTTCAAAACAAAGTAATTGTTCTAGATTTTATTGTCAAGGGTATGGAAATTTCGGCATGATTAAATTTAGTTTAACTTTTTTGTTTGCATTGTTTTTTTAGCCCCGCGTCTCTGTTGCTGATCGACGAAATGAACTTCGTTTTGTGTTTTTTTTATTTTTTTTTTAAATTCCTGCGCCTTAAGTTGTGTCTTTGTCGAACATTTTGGTTTTCCTTTTGGTTTTTTTTTTTTTTTTTTTTTTGGTTTTTTCCTCTGCCTTTTTGTTGTTTGTGCGCGCGGGTCAAAGAAGCCAGAGGAGACCCCAATATGTAGAGATGACAGTCTAAGAGGCAAAATTTGTGAATGAATATCATTGTCTAAGGGTAAAGGTAATCATGATCATAGCAATTGTGAATGATGATCAATAGATTCTTACTTAAAGTTGTACAATGTGTACAGAAATGTTAACCATTATGGGATTTTAAATTTGATTCTTATATCAAAGATATGAATTAATAATATTTTTACAATGTGACATAAAAGTATGTTACAGACATAGAACAAATAATGATTTCTATGCTACTACAACTGGAGTTTCCAATGGCCTTAGATTTTTAAAGGACTTTATGAAAATGGAGATATTTCTGCAATTAAATGACCCAATTACAGATGAAGGCCGTTTAATGAAAACTTTTTTAGTTATAAATAATTAAGAATAGCATTTTGAACCAATAATGGATCTATATAACTATTCACGATACCATCTCTAGGATATTATGAACCATCATGATATGTATGAGTAGTGTTAGTAGTGTTGTTATTGTTGGTGGTGGCGGTGATGGTAATGTCTGATGGTTGTTGTGTGGTGCTTGTGAATCCATTAAGCCAAATGATGGGCAGCCGCCCAAAGCGCAACAAAGTTGCAACGTCGGCCACATTAATGAAGTGATTTGCACTTTTTTTTTATTTTCTTATTGTTGTTGTTGCTTTTTGGTTGAGCTTCTTTTGACCACCAAAGCAAAGCAAATGAGCTGAAGAGATTTTTGTTCCAGGAACAAACCCATCGAGGTGGGTGAGATTTATGACAGCCGACAGTGGATCATGTCGCTTGTCAGTTTATGTTGGAAAGGAGAAGAAATAAAGAAAACCAAATGAATATTAAAGGAATACCAACAACTGTACATTGTCTTCATAAGAAGACTTGAAAGATTACCCTGGCTAATTGAAGTGATCGTTTGGATATGTGATATGAACTGATCCTGCAAATATAAATAAATTGCCAAGATCATCAGATTGTATATCAAATTGTTTAATTGCTGAAGTGTTCATGATATATGTATGTATATACATACATTACAATTGTCCCACTTGCAAACTGATCATGTATAAAGGATAGATTAACTTTCAATCACTTTAAGTCTATAATGTTGATGATGATAAAGATAATGATCATAGTTTGATCCATTCATCTAGCTTCTTAAACCAACTTACTGACGATCTATTTGTACACTTAAATATTGATCGTGATCACTTGATCTATTTGCACTCTCTTCTTGATCTTCTCACACAGAATGGCATTGTTCTGGTTTGGTAAAACACGATTCCACCAGCCACGATTTCAACTTCAGCTCCTGCACTCCAAGGAACCAAAACGATGCCACATTGTCCACATAATTCCGATTTGGAACAAGAAAAAAAAAAAAAAGAAGTATATGGGGGGGGAATGCAAACTCCTTTTTGGTTGCGTCTGAGTCTAACTAAGTGGACATTGACCGTCTGCCGAGTCAACGATCTTCAAACGTGTCAACATTAAAAATAGCAACCAAATGCTATACCCCTCTCCCTTGCCTACCTCTCCAATCCCAGGCACAGTCAGCCAGCCAGATATGTAGACGTGCAGACGTTCGCAAAATGCCAAACGAAGACCAAAGATAGGGGGGCCAAAAAAAAACAAAATAAAAATAAAAAAAGAGAACATCAAATAGAAGTTCTACATGGGATGGCATCCTCTAATACCTAACAACAACAACACACAAATTTTTAGCTGACCAACTTGTTAATTACTGTAATAAGAAGTTAATTAAATTTAATTAAGAAATGTCCAGACAAATGTTAATAAATGCTCAATCGATAAATGTCCTATTTGTATGATTGAATTAAATATTAAATTAAATCGTAAATTTTCTATATATTAAATATACATTTAAAGGAATTAGAGAGCTGCCATTAATAAATTAAATCCTATTTTAATATTAGTAAATTTTTTTCTTGATTTAATTTGAATTAAATTTAAATCTTTAAATATTGTTTAAGTTTGTAAATTGCAAAATAAAAAAAAAATATAGTTTATTATTGTATTTACATGAGTTAAATTAAATAAAAAATCGGATAAAAAAAATCTAAACATAACGATTTATAAATAATAAATGAATTCTAAATATGAAGAAATTGTTTAAAGGAATTGGAATTATATACTCTATACATTTTATTATAATTTTTTAGTATAGATTGGAAAATAAATAAACGGAATAATAAATATTTACAATTCTGTTTAACAAAGATTTTTCCCTATATGCCACTTATTCTTTTCTTACTCTTCCATTTAAATGTATTGCATATTGTATTGTATTAAAATTTATTATTTATTACTTAATTATTATTTGACTTAGTCTAATATACTCCACCATCTAAGTATCTATACTACCCTGTAGGGTTAACGAAATAAAAAAAAATATAAGAAACAACAGGATGTTTGTCGGTTAGCGGCGCTATCAACGAAATTCCAACATTTGATCGAACGACAGTGAAGAGGGTGGTGGGAGTATGAAGGGGCGTTTGTTGGAGAGAAAAGAACTCAAAGATCGCAGACAAAATGCAAAGAATCAAAAATTATATACACACAGACAGAGAGAGATAGAAAGAAAGACAGAGAGAGAGAGAGAGAGCAAACTGACAAAGCCATTAATTACTGATTGCCGATACTCATCGCTCAATGAAATTTGCAGACAGCAAAGAGCATCATGATCATCATGACGATGATGATGATGATCATCATAAAGATCACAATGATGATGATGATGATGATGATCGTGTGTGCAGTGGAAGAAGACACCCCAGACATGGCGCTAAGCCAAGCAGAAAGTAACTGCAAAAACCACGTCCATCCCAGTTTGCAGTTCTCTTCATTGTCCAATTGTCCCACCAGCCCCCCTTATCCATTCCCACCAATTCCCTCTCTATCCCCTCTAACTACCTACCTCTACACCCTCCAAAACAACATAAATCACTGTGCGAATCGGTTTTTGGTTTGAGATCGACTCTGTTTGACTCCTCTAATCGTCAAGTTGCACATTTGACCGTTATGACTTCCGCTCATGAGCTTCAGTTCAGAGTCAACGATCGACTTTATGTTTATTTTTCTTCTTTATTTTCTTTTCTTTGAGTTTTTGTGTTGTGCAGTTTTGTTCCTCATCGTCTCTTTTTTCAATAAATTCATTTATTAAGCATAATGAACCACACAAACACACACACACAAACACACATACAGAACCAC
The DNA here is from genome assembly GCA_037075365.1 of Drosophila emarginata. Classification (NCBI taxonomy): domain Eukaryota; kingdom Metazoa; phylum Arthropoda; class Insecta; order Diptera; family Drosophilidae; genus Drosophila; species Drosophila emarginata. Next base: position 9,006,044 of record JBAMCD010000296.1, read on the forward strand.
TTTCCTCCTCGCTTGTATATTCGATACACGCATTGTCCTTGAACGTTTAGTCGAAAATTTATGGAATTCATTGAACTCCAGCCACTAAATTAGTCAGTTAAGGCAAAACAAAAAAAAAAACAAAAAAAAAAAAATAAACATACATGTATAAAATAAGGAAAAAAAGCCAACAGAAAAAAAACACCAAAATATATGAAAAACATGACAAAAGTTTTGCCGCAAATACACACACACAAAAAAAAAATAAAATAAAAAAAAGGAAAGAAATGTTTCGGTATATTTCAATGTTGTTATGATCTCTGGAACTCGGCGAGTGAATCAGTAGTATAGAAGTCTGTCTGTCTTTATGTCTGTCCCCACTAAAGCAACAAAGTATATACAAAAAATCAACCTTTTATCCAATGTCATTGACCGTTGAATTGACTGTGCTGCGTCGTCTCGTGGTCACTGCTAAAATTCAAAGAATTCTCCCTAAAATGCAATCATTACTAATTTGGGTGTGTGTATGTGTGTTTTTTTTTTTTTTTTTTGTTTTTCAAAATAAAATGAAAGCGATCGCAATGTGTTGGCAATATCATTTACTTCAAATGAAGCATCCACTAATTGTGGTAAACATTTTTTCAATGGAACCTGTAGGGGAAACAAAAATTGTTAAAAAAATATCATTAAAATAATTTATTCGAATTTTTAAACTTTGACTAAAGATTCAATTCTTTAAATTTTCAAATATATCAATTCCGAGAAATAAACATTATTCTTTTTCTCTTTTTAGTGATATATTTTTAAGGTGTTGTTCAAATCATTTAGAATCATATTTATAATGCCATACTGTTATTTATTATATTTTTTTATTTATTAACATTTTAATTTAATCAGTATCTAAATTTCCAGCGTTTCAGCTGTTAGTTTGTTTAAAGAACAAATGATTAAAATGCATTCTTGTGAATCAAGTCTTAATTATATTTTAGATAAATTAAATAGAGTTTTGAAAACTTGCCAATCAAAAAATTTGAATTTTGCTACAAAAGTCCAAAATTAATTTGATTCTAAACAATTCTAGGAAAATATTGGGTTGTGCATTTAAGTATTTGAATTTTTCTTATAAAATATTTGAGAGTTCTTAGGATACGGAAATGCTAAATTTCGTTTGAATATTTAAGAAAAACAAAAGTTTTCTTCTGTATAAATAAAAAAAGCTAATATGGAATTCTATTTATTTATATGTATTTGAAATGTTAATTTACAAATTGAGAGCACTATTTGTTTGCCAAGCAGTTTTTGATTTCTGTAACTTTAAATACTATCAACTGAAAACGAATTTAAAGAAAAAATGTTTTTAAATCAGTGTTCTATGGAATTCTATTTTCAAGCATAAAAATTCAATAAATATAAAATTTCTAAAAAAACTTAATCCTATTTTAGAAAAGTACAAATTTTATGCCTTGTTCTTGGTCAAATCTATTCAAAAATAAATGTAAGCAAATACAGTAAGTTAGAGAGATTCAAGTAAAACCCGAGGGAACTATTTTATATGTATTTTGCTATTGCTTTTAACCGCTCGCACATCCTTTTTGGCATCCTTGGCAATAAGAATCTCATCAAATTTAATGCTTAAGTCCATAAGCCCTAAACTGCACTTTGTATTGGCCAGGTGATGGCATTGCCACTAGCTACCATCTACTAGCACGTGCCACGCCCTCCTCTAAGGTAAGGTAGATGCGCTTAAGCGGCACCAGCTAAAAACAAAAACAACAAGAAAAAAAAACTTTGTCTTGTGTTAGGTCCTAGATATGTATATGTATATATAATATATATAGATAGTCTGCTGCATATCCTTGTCTTTGTTTGTAGACAAAATTGCATTAAAGTTTTGTGAACATTTTTCCACACGTAATTCATATTTATGATGAAGCGCGAGTTACGCGCAATGAAAATGGAAAATGGATGTGGAAGATGCAAGAAAAACCAAAAAGAAAAAAAGGAAATATAAAAAGAGAAAAAATGAAAGAAGGGGTGGTAAGACAACTCTGCTCAATTTAAAGTCAAGTGTCAATGCAAACTTCTTCAACGGGTCCAGGGTCTATTGATGGCTCTTTAGAGGCTCTTCTATAACTCTCTAACTTTTCGCTTTTCCCCTTTGACATGCAAAACGCGCGCTTCATTTGACATTTTTTTTCCCCCATTTTTCCTTTTTCTTTTTTCTATTTGTTTTTTTTTTTTTTTTTGTTTTTCCTTTGGCTTCACTCTCTATATATATTTTTTTTTCTTTTTTTCTTTTCTTTTAACAACAAACGCGAACATGGTTGGGATCGCGTTATTACCAGTCAGAGCAGGACTTATACTCGCCCCCCGTCTTCTCTTTTATTTTTTAAACTCCTCCTTCACCATCATCATTCTGTTTCCCCACACCGTTCTCTACTACCCTCTCCTCACCCCTCTGGCCACTTGGCAGCTTTTCTGTTTTTTTTTCTTTTTTTCTTTTGCCGTTTGCTTTTATTTTTACCCTTTTCATCAAAGGCGCCATGAATTTTCTGTTTGCGGTTTTCCCTGTTAATATGATTTTTCCTGAGCTCTTTCCTGCAACATTTTCCCGCAATTTTTCCCTCCTTTTTTGTGTTTTTGTTTTTGAAAAGTGAGAAGGCATACCAACTAAACATTTGAAAAATTTCATTAAATTTTCTTAATTATTATTATTTTCTAATGGTTTTTTTTTTTGCTTTTTTTTTTATTTTGGAGGAAAAAAAAAACATTTTGCCACTTTCATAGATCAAAGGATGATGAAATACGTTGTTTTTTTTGTTTCTCTAGTTTCAATTTACAAGAACCTTTTTTTATAATTGGTTGACATTTTGATATTAGAACTTTGCAATTAGAACGGTATCTTAAAGAAAAAAGGGGGATTAAACGACATGGCAACCAACCAACAAACGTCAAGAGAAATTCTGACAAATCAAACGACAAATAGAAGACCAGAAATTGAACACAAGTTGCAACAAGAGGAAAATCAATCTTTTGCATAAATAATCATCGAAATCAATTGTTATGGAGAAGGCAACCTGGAGCATTAATCTTAAGTAGCCGGGCCAAGTGCAACGCCGCTATGGGGCGTGGCCCAGGCAAACAATAAAGGAGCAATGCGAAGAAAGAAGCAAAAAAAAAAAAAAATGAAAGAAAAACGAAAAAAAAAAATAGGACAATACTTTCTGGAAACGGGAACAGGAGCAGCAGTAGCAGAAGCATCAGCAGCAGCAGCAGCAGTCGACGAGGCAAAGTACAGTCAACGAGCGTAGAAAACAACGGCGGGCCATAAAGACGTCTGCTGCAGTAATACAGGGGGAGTTGGGACGTTAAAGGAGAGAGTCAGAGAAAGAGATGGATGGGGAGTGAAAGTGGGATGCTGCTGATGTTGCTCCCCACCTCCCCCCACATACCAACATATACACACACACACAGATATAGTAGTACACAGACGACATCTGCCCTAATCATCTGCCTTCCCCCCCACACACACATACATACCACCCGCTCCACCCAACCCCTCTTTACCACTTCTCGCATGTATTCTCATCTCTACTTTTGACTTTGTTAGTTTCTCATGAAAGCTTTTAGTTGTCTGGAATTTTTGGTGCTTTTCGTTTACCCTAAAATATGAAAAGTTATTTCGTACTGTTAACTAATATGTCAAGCTGTAACACTTCTGTTAAGCACAAAGGGTATATATTAGTCGTTATTTAATTGTTAAACATATTCTTCTTAGGTTTTCTGAGCCTGGGTTTTTTTTTATTTTTTTTTATTGTTCTCCATGTATTTTTGGGGGTTGAAATTTTTCGGGTATCCTGATAAGTACCAAGACAGGCGCACAGACGAGACGAGAGTCCTTGTGTCTGTGTGTGGATATAGAAATATATATACATATACATACATATATATATATATATATATGTATGTATATATATGTGTATGTGTGTGCTTAGTAAGCAGGGCATTGCACTCGCTTTCGCATCCCATTTTCACATCCGAAATTCATTTCGGTTTGCTCGTCTTTTCACCGTTTCGTTTCGCGCAGTGGAAAAACTTGACTGATTTTTTTTTTTTTTTTTATTTTTGTAGATATTCATGCGCTGTTGCCTTAATATCGGTAACGGTATCAAATATAACGAGATAAATTTTATAAGTAAACGGCGCCCAGAGCTGTTACAAAGCAAATTTTACATGGAAAAATGTTTTGGTGTAACTATGAATGAATTTTGTAGAAATTACAAAGTGACATCAGGCAAGAGAGAGAGAGAAAGTTTCAGTTATTCCGCTTTCTTAATGCCTGGTTAATACATACCGAATCGATATATTGAAACGGTTGGGCAAATGGCATGCAGAAAATTATTATTTATTTCGAATTTCAGCATATGTTTGATTGTAAGAAAAGGAAAAGAAGCAATAATTGCAGAAGAAAGAAAGCATTAATTTGCTAAATTAATGGCTATTAAAACTCTATAAAGCGTTTTTCTCAATATAAAATATTTAGTAAATTTAAATAATTATTAAACTAATTTTTTTCGATCAAAAATGCTAGAATTATTAAACATATTCTATGATTTTTTTGATTCATTCGTTTTTCGTTCGAAATTGAACATTTTGTATCTACAACAGACAATTGCTCAAATTAAATTTACTTTATGTATACTTATACATATATACTAAATATGTATTTACTAAATATAAAATATTTAGAAATATTGTTAAATTATAAAAAATTCATTACACTTCGTCATTTTAATCACTATAACATGAAAACTACAAATGAATTTCCTTAGCGCCAATAATATGCTTTATACATTTTAGGTTTAACTGCACGTACATATATAAATAAATCGTTTGATAAATTAATTAAAATTTAAACATAATAAATTTACCTTCCATTGTTCGGCTATACATTTTACATTAGAAATAAATTGCTTTAAAATCTCTTTCTCTTACCGAAATGTATAAAATCAGCTGAAAACTAAAAATCAAACTCCTTTTTTCGGCATTTTGTTAGATAAAACAGAAAATATTGTATGATAATTTTATCCATAATATATACAATAAACTCTATGAACTACTATTTTATATACCTATGAACAACAATAAAATGGGTTCACTACTTTATTCCATTAATTTCAATAGGTACAGTGTAAAAAAACATAAAGAATTTTGAAATGTTCGCTCAATCATTATATTATTACCAAAATATCGATTAAAAAAATGTTATTATCATTACGATTACAAGAATTAAAATGAATACTTGACATTCAATTTTTGTTAATTTTCCAATATTTTATAATTGTGAAGCTACCACAACATAATTAAATAGAGGACACAGTAAAACTTGACAACTCTGACATGGGAACTCATCATTTAGCAGCTAGTGAAAAGCGCAACGTCACTCAATGTAATTCACCCACTCACCAATACATACGCACGCACATAAATACAAACATACAGTGTGTGCTCACACTGCTTACCAAAACTCTGAGTTTACACGATTTACATGGCTCCATAAAAGATTCCCAAGACCCGGCGCACAGCAATGCCAGGAAATAACGAAAAGGGAGGCTTCTTCCCGCGCAGCAGCAGCAAATGCAGAAGCAGAAAGAGAAGTGGACAGCAAAACTCAGAATTTTGTTAACCAAGAGAAAGGGAAATGTGTGTATTTTGTGTAAGTATGTATGTGTGCGTGGGTGGGTGGGTTGGTTGTGTATGGGTTGTATGTATGCTTTTGTGTATGTTGAGTTGGGGCAAAATATCGATTGGATTTTTATTTATTCTTTTTTTTTTTTGGTAACTGGAATGGATGCGTGTTGGAATTTCAGTTGGGATAACTACAATGCGTGAGTTTTCGTTTTTGGGCGCCAAATTTTGCTTAATGAAAATGCCCCCAAAAATATATATAAATATATGTGTGTGTGTGTGTGTGTGTGTGTGTGTGTGTGTGTGTGCGAATGTGTGTGTGTGTTTCAGTGCATCAACTGTCAACTGGTCGAGAAGTTAAAATAGTAAAAGGAAGCTTTACACTTTCAACTGTCAGTCAGTCAGCCATTTGCTGCTGTCCCGGCGTTCAGGACTTAACTCCATGAAAATGCAAGAACTACGCGGATTTTCCTTCTTTTTTTTCTCGACATGAAAATCTCAATGACATCTGCCAGCAAAGTCCGCCAAAAATGCCAAAAAAAATTTTTGAAAAAATCGAATAAAGAGCGGGTCACTGGGTGGGTTACAAGGTGGTTGAGGTCCAGTGTTTCTTGTCGTTATGCAAATTTTATTGAAATGCTATGCCAAACGATTATGTAAAAGTTTACATGGTTAAAACGATTTTAATATGCCAGCTTATGTATGTGTTTATGTATGTGTGTGTGTGTGTGTTGTTGCCAATACAGTGGCTTAGACCTAATCTTATAAAAAAGGGACTAGTATAACAAAATTACTGTCATCCCCTTTTGGTTACGCTCTTTCTTATTGTCTTTGCCTTTTGTTTTACACATGGGAGCAAATCGCTCCAAACATTACCCCCACCATCAAATAAAACGAAACCCCATTTTCAATCCAGCCCTGAATCTGCTGGCAGGCCTCTGAAGGACTCTTCTCATTTTGTTGCTGATTATGACAGGGGACAGGACAGGACAGGACAGGACAGAGCAGAGAACATGTTGCTCGTTGGCTTAGTTTATAGAATGAAGCAGCAAGGTGGGGCTGATTGGGGTAGGGATATGTTATGAGTTGGGATTGGTTAGGGGAGTCAAAAGGTATGGGTTAGTCCTACCGCTTAAATTGTTTGTTTATAAATAAAGTATGCGGCTATTGATTAAAATTGCGCTTTAAAAATTCATTGCATGAAAGTTGCCTTGGTTTTTCTTTTTTTTTTTTGGGGGGGGTCTGCTTCTCAGCAGTTTGTTTCAATTGAATGAAATATACACACACCACACATACGCACACATATTCATATTCACTCGCACACATTTGCATATATTCACGATAGGAAAAGGCGGGAGCTGTGGTTTTTCATCCGTTTATTTTATTTTTTCCTTTTGCACATGTTGAATGCGATTTGGTCGGGAAAATTAAGTTTAACTTTTTAAGTCGAACTAAAGCAAATTTAAAACGCTTTTGAGAGAAATCTCTATTTATATTAAATTAACTTGCCTATACAAATAAATAGATTTAAAAAGGCAAGGCACCGTTTCGCAAATACCCTGCATTAACAAAATAAAATAATATTTAGAATACTCTAATAATATAGATATTGGAATATGTTGTCAATTATTATTTCATAAAATTTTTTTTTATATTTTGCCTAATGTCAATATGGAATATAAAATTATGGAAAACCCAAAAATATTACTATTTAAATATTTACTGGTTCCATCGAATACTTGATCTTTATTACATAATACCAAAAGAATTTGAAAAATCTATTTATTGTTTAGATAGATATACATATATACATATATAAGTATTGCGAATTAAAATAAAATTGTTGAATTATTATTATAATAATTAGTATTTTCTTAAATTATTCCTTAAAGAAGTAAAGAAAAATTAATACTTTTTGATTTTTTCAGCCCAAACTTTAAATGTAATAAAAAATAATAATACATTTTATTAGCAATTTAAAACTAATATAATTCTTAATATATCTTATATATCTTAATTGAAATTTAAATAAATAATAATTAGTTAATGATTATATGTTAGTTTTTCTCTTATGATTTTTTTCATTGATAACTCACCAAGTTTCACACAAAATAAAACTAATTGAAATTCTCTAAACCAATGAAATGTCATGTCACCTTATCTATTCTATCTCCTCTATCCCCTCTCCTTCCCTTCTTAACGCAACTATAATCAAACATTGCGCAAACTTTTCCTCAATAAAAAAAAAAAAAAAGAAAATAAGAAAAGACTAAGACCAACTGCAACAACTGTTAAAGAAGTTTCCAAATGAAATTCATTGAGAAAAAAAAAATGATAAAAATGCTAGAGCTGGACAGTAATAGGGGGAGGTAAGAGGGTTGCGGAGGTAGAAAAAAATTACAAAAATGTCAATAATCAATTCGATGGCCAGCAATTTGTCAGAGTTACAGCGATGATAAGTTATCAGACAATAGACAGAGACAAAAAATGGCAACGGAGAATAAGACGATGAAGGGAACCGGTGGAGGAGGTGGTTATAAGAGGGAAAGAATCAATGGGGAATTGGGTGTTAGAGAGTGGTAAAAGATTCCACATCGTACTCCAACTTCTCATCTTCAATATACTATGCCAGTTAGCCAGGCTTGGAATTTCCTCATCCAAGTTGGTGCTGGAAGAAAGAGAGAGAGATATAGAGATGGAGACGCTGGGGGGATGGTCAGGGGCGACTGGATGGATTTGACATTATCTGCAATAAAGATTACAAGTTGACTTCTTGTTTGGCTTTAGCATTTTTTTTTTTTTCAAGTCTTTTTTTTTCATTTTTTTTTTTTTGAATGCATGTCATAAAAACGTTTTATGATGGAACAGGAGATGGTTTTTGGTGGGGACTTGCGGGGGCAGAGATACAGCGAAGGGAGGGGGAGAAAGGCTATGGTAGTATTGTTGCCATTGCCTTTTGCTTCGCTTGCATGTCTCTCACTCGATTCGTTTTAGAGCTGTGATTATATTATCTTGATTTACGTTTACAGTTTATGTGGCTCTGTTTCATTTTTTATGCTTTTTTCTCTCTCTCACTCTCTCTCTTACTCTCTTCCTCTCTCTTTTTTTTACAAAGTAAAAGTGCAACGTCATTGTGGACAAGACGTTAAGGTGAGATGAGGTAAAGGGAGGTGTGCTGTGGTGTATTATTTTGTATGGGTAAGTAGAGCTCTGATCTGAGCAACTGCTCAACAAGTTAAGATTTTGAGGTCGTTACAGAAAATATATTTTTTTATTAGCCTTTTGATATTACCCTAATAAATTAAATATGTATATATGTATACATAAATTAGTATAAAGAAAATTGACCAAGCTGTACTAGATATACATATAAATGTTTTATCAATAAATTTAAAGAATCGCTCTATATTATATTATTTATAGACATATCCTTAAAAAAGTAGGCGAAATTATCCACATTCAAAATTTCAATTTATATATATTTTGTCTATATATATAATCAGTTAAACAATGCTATGAGTATATGTAAGTAAACTGATTATTATAATTATTGCATAACATCTGATGTCTACCTATTAAGCTAATCTATTCATATCCAACTTTTCTTTTAAATAGATCTTTCACTAAATTTCAATAAATCGATCTATTTAGATCCTATCCATATTAAATTATGTACCAAATATACCAATTAATATAGGGTATTTCCAAGTCTTTACCTTAACTCTGTATATGGTTGTTCTTTTTTATTTAAATTTTTTCTTTTCTTATCTTTTATTTGCATTGAAAAATATTTACTCAGCATTGGGGAAGATGTAGTAAAAAGTCAACTCTCGTTGAAAAAAAAAATAAGATAAGACAACAGATTTATGAACTTTGAATGAAGTAAAGAAGTGGGCACTTAAATTGTTGATGAGGTAAGGTGGGGGGGCGGAGTTGGGGTGGATGGGGGCAAGACTGAAGCGATTCAGGAAGTTATATATTACATCAAATTAACGATGGGTATGAATTAATAAGTTATCTGCTCGTTGATTAAGACTTATTATTTTAAGTTTAAAAGTGTTGACAAGATTCGAAACTTTTAAAAATTTTAGCTAGAGCCTTAAGAGTTTTTCTTATTGAAAAACGACGATTCCTAGAACTTACTTGCCATGGCACATCGGGGAAATTCATCTTAAGTAACTTTAAGGACATTTTTCAACCCTCTCCAAAGGGGTTCTACTTCTTTGACAATACGCTCTATTTGTATGGCCAATTATTGTAAGCTGACCTTAGCCTCCATTAGAATTTGTATATATTCTTTTAGTATTTCAAACATTTTATTTTGTTTCTTGGTTTTTCTGTTTGGTAATGATTGAGAACATGATTAAAGAGTAAACTTTTATAATTTACCCCCAATTTTCTTACATAAACACCTGTCTGTGGCCTGGCAAAGCTCAACCAATAACAATTACTTTATCGCTCAACTATCATGGTTAACAACTACCTTTACATGTTGTCCTCCCCCCTCCAATATGCGCACACACACAGAGACACAAAGAAAATACAGCTTCCACTTACCACTATATTTCACATTTTCAGCAATTACGCTGAGTGCGATTGGTAGGGAGTGGTTGACAGGGAAGATGGCTGAGTGTGGGTAAAAGTGGTAAGAGAATCCCTTTAGGGCAGTCAAGACGGAAGACAATGACAGCACTTAAACATCAAAAGACATGCAAAACGATATGCCATACCGCCCACTCCCAGAAGGCAGTCAAAGTCAATTCCAAACAGTTAGTTGGACTAGGCGGCTCACCTACCCCCTCTGCTTACCCCTAACCCCACCGCCATCACATTATCTATACTTTGTCCGCCCCCCATCCCATTTACTTTATATGTTACTCAAACAAGCCCTTTACTCTTCCAATACAATAATACCAACTGAATTTTGTGGCCCTTTTCATTTAATATAAAGCAATTTTCCTCTTAAATTCACTTCAATAAACAATTTTCGCATATATATGTATGTATATATGTATATATATATATATATGCGTATGTCTGTATTCGTAAAGGGACCGCGAATTTTTCTTGTTTGTATGTGTGTACGTCGAGCTAATCATCTGCTGGTTTGTAATAGATGAGCCAAGTTTAACTATGTATATATGTATATGTAAGTATATATATATATATATATTTATACACTCTTCAGCACTTGAATAAAACTGTTTAAAATAAAAATTCTTTCCAAATATTATATTAAAATTATGTATTTGGCATACAACTAATATTAGTTTTCAACTTAATTTATTACTTACAAATGATTAAAAGTTTAAATTTACATTTTATCTTTTATTTTTATAAGGTTTGAATTAAGTAAATGTCTTAATAAAGACTTTATAGTCGGAGATGCTTCCTTCTATGCGTTGCAAACTTCTGACCAAAATTAATATACACTTTTGCAAGTGTATAATAAATAAACAAGAATGGATTTGCTTTCCTTCCTTTGAAATCTACATCATATAGTCAAACGATTTTGCTGAAACATGCTAGTGGTATAACTATACATATATACCAAAATAGTAAATACCAATTTTGTTTATATTCGTTTAAATAACAACCAAGATATTAATATTGAATATTGAGATCAGCAGAGTATGATCGCTCGTATGCCAGCAATATCATATAGTCAACTGATTCTACGAAACAAGTTAATACTCAATCTGGTTACAATATTGTAAAAATAAAGCAAAGCAATAAGTCAGATCTCCATCATATAGTTGTCTGATCCAGCTAAAGACAAATTTCTAAACATTTTTGATTCAAATAAAAGGAAAGAAAATGGCAGAAAAAATACTCAAAATAGCCAAGGAACACTGCGATCAAACAAATGAATTTTTTTATAGGATAAAAATATAAATTTTATAAATATTTTTAAAGTAAAATTTTATCATTAAAAAATGTAGTTTTAAATGAAGTTTTTACTAACTCTTACTTTTGCGCAGTTCACTTTTAAAAAGATATTTTTAAACTTGAAAATTATTTTAAAAAAAATGTTAGAAACGAATGCTAAATTAATTAGAATTAGTTTTGGTTCTGCCATTTTGAGTTGTTGAAATAATATAATTTATAATGTAATAAATGTATCATCTTATATATAAAAAGAGTATGTTTATAAGTATATATAATCCTTATTTTTATGATCATTGCTGTATATACATACATATATAGCATTTGTATTATTTTTTAGTTTCCTGAATTGTCAACTGTAAAAATAACGCATGATTCACACGACAGCAAGGACAATGTGCAAATGGCTGGTGAGGTTGCTGGATGGCAAATGAAGAATGGGAATGATGATGGGGCGATGGCAAAGTAGGCTTGCGTCAGTGAACAACAGAAAAAGATGTAAGTGAAATGAGTGTAGGAGATGGGGAAACGTATGGGTAGGGGGTATGCGGGTGGGGTATATGCCTGATGGTGGGGTGTAGCACAGCTTCTTGGCCTCGTCAAGGATAACAAGAGAGTTGCCTCATTCCCATACGCTAAAGTCCTCCCCATCCTCAATTTGTTCCCTTTCTATTGTATGACAGAATGCCTTGTTGTCTGTCTCGAGTGGAAAACTGCGAGACCGTTTAACACGCACCACAAACACACGCACACGCACACGCACACGCTCACGCACACACGCAGTCATGTATATATATGTATACTTATATATATATATATATGTGCACACACACACACACACGGACACACGGAGACAAACTTGACCCAATTTTATGTTGGTCCTGTGCGTGGAAATGTTGTTTGCCTTGGCGCTTGGGTGAAAAATGGCGTTTATGAAACGCTTATTGTGTTTGGTTTTTGTGGCTCTTCTCTTTCACCCTCTCTGCGCACTCCTTCCCCGGCCATTCTCGACCACCACCCCTATCCAAACTACCCATTCCTGCTTCCGTTTCCGCACTTGAATGGCGTGCGCCACAATGGACACTCTGCCTGCTGGCCCTACCACTACCCCCCCCCCCATCCCCACCCCCCACTACTCCTGTGCTCCCAGCCTGCTTGCCTGTCATCCCCCACTACCAATCCCAGTTCTAGTCTTCTGTCCCAGCCCCTCTCCCTTTCACTTGCTCTCTTGTTTTGCCATGCGCCAGTGCCTTTGTCCAGTTTTGTCGCACGCTTTTCATTTCAGAATTTTCTTTTTTGTCAGTTTTTCCTTTTTCCTCGAAACATTTTACGCATCTATTGGCAGAGGACTTGGACACGGTCTCGGACTTGGACTCTGGATTGTGCATACACTTCACCCTGCGGCTCTTTCTACAATCGACCCCCTCCGTCCATCACTCCCGTCTACCCCAATGGCCACTTTGACAGCAACGGGAAACGGAAACGGAAATTTCGTGCCCATGCGTTTTCATTTTTCGTGTTGACGACTGCCGGAGATGGTTTGGGACATGTGTATAAGTATGTCCTTCCAACCGCAACAATATGATGGCCATACGAAGAGAGTTACCAGGGGAGTGGGCTAAAACAGGGGCGTACGGAGGGAACTGTTTTGGTTAGCAAGTCAAACTAAAGTCGGTCTCCTTTTTTTTGTTCTTCTTTTTGTTGTTGTGAATTCCTTTCCCTGCACAAAACATACAAAAAAGAAGAAAGAGAAAAACCGAAACAAAAAAAATGCCTTGTAAAATTTTGGATAAAATTTATAAACTTTTGTTTCGATCTATTTTCTTTGTTTTTTTTTTTTTTTTTTTTTTTGTGGGTGATTTGTGGTCTGTCCTTAGATTGAGCAGAAGGTAGTCCTTGTCACGCACACTACAATGAATAAAATAGGGTATATTTGTCTGAATACAACAGTCACTCGAAATTCGAGTAAAAAAAAAATGAATCAATTCTCGTAGAAAATTAAAAAAGAAAATTAATCAATTCTCGTAGAAAATTCAATTTATTTTTATACCTTATTTCTGGATTTCTTTTTATCTATTTGTATAGCTCATAGCCAAGTCACATATAGCCGACTACAAACATTTAGCTACCCCTCCATCAACCCCCGCTAACCCATATCATCTAACATTTGTTTTTCTTGCATGTGTTGTTGTAAATTGTTTTTTTTTTCCCTTTGTCTTTTTTGTTGTTTTTAATAAAATGTAAATTATGCTCTCTCGTTTTTTGATAAATGTCCATTGAAAAAGTTCTCCCTCTCGGTATGTGTCAGTGTGTATGTGTGTGCGGTTTTGGTTTTTCCATTTTCGTATCTTTTTTTTTTCTTTTTGTGTGTGTGTGTGTGTGCTTTTCTTGTATTTTTTAAGGCTTTCCAATATTTTATTCATAGTTGACACGAAATGCGTAACAAATCGCTTGAAAGTCGAAGCTTCTGCCATGGCATAAAATTTATAGTTTTGCCCCTGCACAGCACAGCACAGCACAACACAACACACACAACAACAATGCCACAACACATCGGTGGCAGGAATGGTGCAAGGAAACTGGAGCGATGTGGCAGCGTTCAAATCAAAAATAAATAAATATTCTCAAAGACAGGCGGTACAATCGAATAAAGTATGGGGAAATGTTGGAGAAAAGATGGCACACGAATGGAAAACTAAACAGCATCTGGCTAATAAAATGTAAATTTGCATAAAATTTCCACGCTTTCCCTCCCTCTCTCACTCTGTGTGTGTATGTGTGTGTATTTGTGGTTTGACAAAAGCGCCAAAACTTGAAGTTTAGGAAATTACCTTTAAAATTTTCTGTTCACTATCGATTTGAAAAATATTTATCAATTTGAAATGTCATCAGAGCATAGTTTCTAGTTTTTTTTTTAGAATCTTTTAAATAGGCAATTTACATTGGATTACTTAGCTTTGTTTTACTTAGAAAAAAATTATACCAAATATCATGTTAAAGATATAATACAAGTTAATTCTTTCTTTACAAAATTGTTTCAAATGGTTATTTAAAGATTTACTTTCCACTTTTAAAGATCTTCTTTCTGTAGCTTTATTTAGAAAAAAATGTAATTTAAAAATATCACCAATAATTAATTTATTATATACAGTAAAATTTTTATAAGACTTGATCCGCATAATCGGAATTGATATACAAAAATTATTTATTTCAAATAATATACTATGAAAAGTAAACTTTAAAACTATTTTATTTACTCTGCAATAAATTAACGATGATTTAATTTTAATAGACATTGAAAAAATTATTTTATTTTAAAATTTCTGTTAAAGATATCTTATTTAAAATTCTTTTTTGTATTAAAAAACAATTCGAATAGTCGGACTTCCGGTCTAAAGTATGACAATTAGTTATAACATGAACAATTTTGAAACAATTCACTTTTATTTCGTATATTTTTTAAATCATTCAAACAAAATTATTATTTATGTTTATACATACATATATGCCCTTAAATGCACTTAAATTTGATCCAATTTTCACAAAATTGTATAGAATTCAAGATATTAGATACATATGAGAATTTGTTTACAAAATCATTAAAAAAAAATGGGAAAGTTTAAATATCGTGAGAATTATATCAAATGTAGTTACTTAAAAAGTAAAACTGGGGTAATCTATATACACAAAAGGAAACGAATCAATTTAATGTACCGATATCTAATTTAATGTTCATACCAAATTAAATACTTTTTTTTTATCCAAGGAGCAACAGTTTAGTTTTATTTTCCCAATCATTGTCTTGTCTATAATTTCATGGCTTCCCATTATCATCATCTGGACTTTTCCATTCCACGTTTGCCCCAAAAACCCCTTAATTCCAAAAAAAAAAAAAAAAAAAGAAATTCGAAAAACCAAATTTGTCGTTGCCAGAAAAAAAAAAACAAAATTGGGGCATCAGCAAAGTTTGTTTTATGTTTACAAACAAACAAAAATGGCGAGAACAAAACAAAAACAAACAAAATCTCCTGTTTCCTCAGTCTTAGATTTAAAACTCCTCCTCCCCACCTTCCCCTGACTCTCCACAGTAGCCAGTACCCAGTTATAGCCGGCAAATGGCCAGCCTTTGCCTTTAGTCTTCAATCTGCGTCTCTTACTCTGTATCTAACTTCGTCTCCTTGTCCAGTCTGTGCTCCGAACAGAAAACAGCAAAAAGAAAAGAAAACAAAAAAAAAACAAACCGACAAGGAAGAGGCGGGCAGTTGAGAGGAGCTTTAGAGGAAAATGCAACGCTGCATTTGTCTGAGCGCCGACGACAATTTCAATTTGCGCGCCAAATGCAGATAAGACTCCCGCCGTCCAGGCTTCCAGAGAACGTGAGCGAGAAGGAGACTGAGACAGTGAGAGAGAGATAGTAAGAAGTCTGGCAATTGGGTTTCGGGTTTCAGCGCCACTAAAAAAGATTTCCTTCCCCCTCCCAAATAACCGCTCCCAGTATACTCTCGGTAACAGCAATTCCCCACTGGCTTTTAATTGAAAATTGCCGTGTGTGCGCGCCAAAGTCGCGACACTCGTAACTCGACATCGGAAAGGAGAGGAGAATATATCCAAGCACTGTGGCTGCTTGGGGCTTGGTTTGTGTGACTGACTGCGGCGCGGCGGCTGGCCTGGTGGGGCTGTGGCATCTGCGGTAGCGCACGTGCAACCAAAAAGCATAAAGTGTCGTCAGTCGTTCGACGGGGACGACGACGACGTTGCAAATTTCGCATTTTGTTGTTGTTTTTTTGTTTATTTTTATTTTTTTTTATTTTTTATTTTTTTGGCGGGAACTTTTGTAAACAGGCCTCAAACTACAGCTTCATATTTATTCACGCCAACGTGGCCCAAATGTAGGAATGACAAAAGAGGAGTGCATGAGGAAAATGAAGGGGTTGGCAAGTCAAGGGGAAAGGGAGGAATTGGTAGTCTCAGGCAAACATGTCACATTTTATGAAACCCAAACATTTGGTCGGCTCATGTGAACCCACGCTAATCCATTTTCGCAAGAGAAGAGCAAAATGTAGGGGCTCAATGGAAAGGGGAGAAACGGGAGCATTGAGGAGGGGGTGGGGGTGTGGGGGCAAGAAGACAACGACGTCGACAACGACTTATGAGGTAAGAGGAAACCAGACGGCAGACAGCGTCTAATGCAAACAGATCAGGCGTTATCATCTAAACTGGAGGGAGGAGTTGTGGGGTATATATGTATATGTATGTTAGATGCGGATAGAGGGGGGTATGGTAGGGGAAGGTTTAGCCAACTGAGTGACTCTCACTTTGACGCTGACTGGTTATGTAAGTCCATGACGAAGTGGAAGCATTTGCCGACTTAGTTTTCGCTTTGTGCAAAATTAGTTTTATGCAAATGCTGAGCACATAAATTTTTGCTCTATAAAAATTTTTCTGTGACGTGCAAGTGTAGGTGGCAACAGGCAAGAGAGAGAGAGAGAGAGAGAGGGGAGGGAAGAGAGGGAAGAGAGGAGTGGGGGCTGGTATAGGTATACACTGTTACCCGGTGGGCTGTCATACTCTTGGCGTGGGCGTGGCAATTGGCAAAATGCAATTGCCAACCACTTTCGCCTGACGGTTGTTGCTTTTTTTTTTTTGTTTCTTTCTTTTTTTTTTTTTTATTTCTTATTTTTACTTATGCGAATCGAGGTTGGGTCGGGTCCAGGCGATAAAAACTTAAGCCAGGTGGGGTCCCCCCAGACTCCAGGTGTTCATCTCCTGACCAGGAAATTGCCTTAAATCAAATGAAACTGAAATATATACACAGTTGTTTGTGAAAATTTACAATATATGTATATAGTAGATATAAACCAGCCCCCAATGTTGTCCAGTTAGTTCAAGTTATTGTTAAAAAGTTGATGTATAAACAAATTTGATTATCTTTTCGGGTCAAAGCAAATGAAAAATGAGTAAGTTTTTACAAAAAAAAAAACAGCATTGTAATATCCCAAAAAGTATGAATATGAAAATTATTGGTATCTTTTACAGTTTTTGAATTGAATTTCAATTGAATGCAGGAAAAATCTAATTAAAAGATTATTAGAGAATATCAGATATAATATAATATAATACATACTTTAGATATCGAATTTTAGTATATTTATTTGGCAAATACTAAAAACTATTGTACAAATAAAACTTTTATCTTTAAATAATAATATTACTCGAACGCATCGGAAATTTTAATACATATGCATTCTTAATATTTGTCTCATTTTTAAAAAAAAAAAAAGAAAGCCTAATAATAATGCTAATAATTTTTTGAAAATAAAAAAATATTACACCAAAATTTTAAAAATATTACACCAACATTTTATACCAAAATTTTAAGTCAAATGCTGTAAACTTTTTGAAGTAAGTTAGTTCCAATTTCCTTTTTATCTAAAGCTGCGAATTTAATAAATAAATTTAATTGTCAACTATTAAAATCTATTTATTAAAATTAATTATTTAATTATTTATGTCCTAAAACACTTTTTTTTTTTTAATAATAGTCATGATTTTTAAAACATCTAAATCTTTAATTATAATAACTATAATTTGAATAGCTTGCAAATTATTTTAAATAAGTATTAAATAGTTAATGTAAACGTTTTTCATGTAAGAAAAGCCAATAAAATTAATAAAATTTTTGGTGTTCTTTTCTTGAGATAGACTGGTCCCAAAGGTCGGTCTGTTTATACAGTTGCTATATACATAATTTCTAATATTATTCTAAACAGTTTTTCTTGTTGTTGCTCTTAACTTTCACCATTTGTTGTAATGATATTGTAAGTATTTATAATTTCTTTCAATGTTCTTTAGATGTTATCTTTGATAATCATTAAAATGCAAGACGCAATGAAACTCATTATAGCTAAACACCCGCTCCCAATGGCTTCTTCATTCTCCCATGACAACATCACTTCCTACTACTATCAGTTAAAATGCCCCGCTGGCTGTTATACACCACCACCGCCGCCACCACCAACGTCTCTCTTACAACGTGTAGAGACGATGTTGCCGCCACAAAGAGAAATAAGTCATCAGAAATCTAACCAACCATTGCAATTGTACATAAATCAGCCAAGTCTCATAATTCAGTCATAAGGCCACGGGGCATTCGAACGCATTTGGAATTCCATTGCTAAACGATCGTTTAGCGACTTTGAGGTAAAATGGAGATGGAGACGTAGAGGATACACGCACACGTGCGTCCGCAGATAATAACTCAAGAACAGAGTCCAAGTCAGAGTCAGAGAGTTGGAGTAGGAGTAGGAGAATTGGAGTTGGAGTTGGAGGAGTAGCCAGACACCTTGCCACAGTAAAGACCAAAAGACGACGACGACGACAACGACGACAACAACATTGGCAAGTCAATAATAAAGCATTGGTGAGTGGAGGAGTTATGAGTGTGCCTTTGACTTGGGTATGGGAGAGAAAGGAAGGTTACGTTTTGGGGTACACTTTGACTCGCTTTTTGGTTTGGTTTAGTCGGTGGTGGTGATGGTGCGTGTGTGTGGCAGGCTGTCGACAGCTGAGTTATCGCTTTGTTTACACGAAAACGAAAATAATGCAACGTTGAGTGTGAAACCGAAGCACACGCAATGAGCGTCACGTACGCACTTGAGACGGAGACGGAGACCAAGAGAAGAGGAACGGAGTCGGAGTCGAAGTCAGAGTCGGAATCGGAATCAGAGACCTAAATGCCCCGCCCCTCTACCATCCCCTGTAAGATGCCGCTTTTGAAGTTGGTTTTTTTTCTTTTTTTGTCTTATAGCTTACGGAAGCGCGATCACGTTTATATATGTATGTATGTATGTATATTTGTATATATATTTCTTTATCTTGCATTTTTTGATTGAAGGCTCACTGGATGCAATGTCGGTGGCTTCCACCTGCCCGGGATTAGCGGTATTCACTCACGCACAAGCACACACACACACACACACACACCTGAGGGCATCCATCAAAGGGATTAGATATAAGATTTTCATTTTGGTATATAAATTGAGGTCACCTCGGTATATACATAGTTAACATTTAACAAAAATGGGAGGGGAAATGAACTTCCGAACTAGAAATAACCATGTCGAAAACGTGGCCGAGGAGGGGAAGGGAAGGAAGGGGCAAATCCAAGAGATTGCTTTATCAGTTGTTTATTGTAATCATGATGAGTTTGCTTCTTTCTTGAAAGCCAAATCTGAAAATTTTCCATAACAGAATATATGCTTATACATACATATGTATATGTACATATGTAAGTATGTTTATATGTATGTACATATGTATGTATGTATGTATATATCGGACTATGTAAACATATGATTGTGACGAACTCAAATGTATATTTTCTTTAGTTGTTTGATAAGATGCAGTTAATCAGATATACATATATGTATGTATATATAGTAGGTACATATACACCAAATGTCTGCATTTTTTACCATCTAATTACCTCATTGTATTTGAAAACACACATTTCAAAATTGGTTTTAAAAATGTATCATTCCTTAGAATATAGTATATAAATGTTTCAACA
Source organism: Drosophila emarginata (assembly GCA_037075365.1). NCBI lineage: Eukaryota > Metazoa > Arthropoda > Insecta > Diptera > Drosophilidae > Drosophila > Drosophila emarginata. The sequence continues at coordinate 9,026,166 of JBAMCD010000296.1, forward strand.
ATTAAGATCTTTAGATATCTTTAATATAGTTTTTGAAAACCTTCATAAATATATTATATATTACTTTAGAAGTCACAAAGAGCTACTTACATTCTGCAAAAATAAAACACTTTTAAAAATTAATAGATATATGATTGTACTATGGAAAATTTGAAATTATTTAGATGTTTAGATGCGGCAGTAATATCAAAATTTTTAAATAATTTAGATCTTCAGGTCAAACTATGAAAAATTTGAGATCGTAGATCTTTTAACTCTTAATTTAGTATTAAAAAAACCTATAAAAACATCTATAGGTAATCTCTGACATAAGAAAGTTCAAAGATTCCGTATTACTTTTTCCTTTTATTATAGTCTATTGGTACCAAGATATTTTTGACACATCTTTAACAACAATTCCCTCACTCACTCCATCAAAGTTTTTTCTTTGAAATACAATATTTATTATTGTTATTAAAAAGTATACATTTTGGGAAATTGAGTATTCAGTTTAATGAGAAATTTGAAAACGTTTTTCATCATGTGCAGTGGTTCATATTCTTGAATGTTTTTTACCTTTGGGCCACGTGTTCATTTGTATTTTTTTTTTTTTTTTGGGATGGTTAATTTATCACGTTATTGTTCAAGTGATATATGTACATACATAAGCAACGAAGCTTGATTACTTGTATTTCGCAATAATATTAAACTCGTGGGGTCTTATATTCCGAGATTCCCCACCAGGGGGAAAAAAAGTTAGAATCGTCAAAAAATTTTAGTTTACTTGGCTCAAAAGATTCACGTTGAAAAACATCTGTTTATTATGGTTTAATTAAGCCACAGGTGGTTGAAATTTCTTAAAGGTGTCTTTGGTTATTATTACGAGTTTTGATTTCAAATTAATTTTCGTTGAGGATCAGGATATATCTTTCAATGTATTTTGGAGAAATATTTCAATAGAAACTGTAATATTTTAATATATTAAACTAAATTTTTGGCTACTAAACCCGCTAGAAATCTGATAAGTACATACATACATACATAAATTTATATAAGAATAGAAAACTTCAGTTTGAAAGCCTTTCAACTAAGGAATTAGTTTACCTTGATCCAAACACGGAAATACTGCATCTATAATCTTTGTACATACATATGTACATATATATGTAAATATATATATTTTGATGTAATTTATTGCTCTAGTTATCTAATTGGCTTACTCACCTATAGAGTGTGTAATTTTGTTGCGTTTTGGAATTACCTAAAAAAAAGTCTATGGAAATTTTTCTTGTTTGGTGGAAATATTGATGGGAATTTCCTCAAAGTGTTGTAAATAGTTTATCACAAAAAAAAAAAAAAAAAGAAAAAGAAGTGGGGGAGAATGAAGAAAAGTTTATCTGGAAACGTGCCGCCAGAGTTTCCCAATATGACACTATGCCCCTATGATGCCTATCCATGTGTGTGTGTGTGTGTGTGTGTGTGTATGCATGTTACTGGGTATCAAATAAGAGCGCCTCCCTGACAGGCTGCACGCATTTCCCGCTTTCCGTTTCCCACACACAAAAACACACACACACATATACACACGAATATGCATACATCAAAAATCAATCTGCACAACAACAGCGTCATCAGTTAGTTTCTCTCTCTATCTTTTCCCTGTACCACCCCCCTTCATTTAGTCTTTGGGTTTTGTTTTTATTTCGCTTTTCGCTACACACACACACACACACACACACTCAAAACACGCACGCATATTTCTTCCCCTACTCACCCATCCCTCCTCTTCGCTCTTTCATTCGACGTTGTAAATTTACAAGCGAAATGAACGAAGATTTTTGTTGCAAGTGAAATTCCCATTCCACAGATGCACACACACACACATATACAGGCAACTCTCCCGCCAGTGCACGTATAATTGTTTGTTATTCTTTTGTCTCGCTCGCACACTGGTTATCGGATTTCAGAAAGGGAAGGGAAGTAAAGAGACAAGGCAGCCGAAGAAGAACTAAAAGAAGAAAAAAAAGCAACAACAAAATACTCAAATACTACTACTACGACAACAACATGATGACTCTCGCTCTCTCTCTGTCCCCCCAAGGCCCCAACCATTCCCATTCATGCGACGAAGCGTAGTAGAAAGAGAGAGAAGGAGCAACAGAGCAGGCAAGCGAACGTACGAGCAAGTGAGAAAGGTTTATCAAGAGAGAAACAGAAAATTATTTACGATTTATTTTGATTTTTACTCTCTCCCTCTCTCTCTCTCTCTTGTACTCGCTCTCTCTCTGTTACACTCATTCTGTGTGTGGCATTGCTTTTTGGTCAGGGGGTTTTTATGTCAGCGGAGAAAGAGGGTTGGAAATGGAATGGAAACGGGGTACAGTTGGCATTGGTACGCGCAGACGCAAAGAGTATGAATATTTAACGAAGAGAAGGCCTTTAGTGAATTGTGGAACGTAAGTATTCATTTTGAGGTGTACTCTTTGTTCGAATTCCACAGCGTTCCTATGAAACAGAGCGACGACTCTCTTAATTGTCGCGTTTGTTTTGATGCCTTCACTTTCGTAGCTCTCTCCTCATTTATTGCGGCTCTCCCCACACTAGTTCGTCACAAACTGCTTCTTCTTGTTTTTTTTTTGAGTTGTTTTTTTTTTTTCGTTGGAAAAATAAACTGTACATACAATACGGTACACACACCATGCCGCACTCCCCCTCAACTGTACACCATCGGACAACAAAACACTGCGTATACACACACAAATAAATAACGGTTGGCCAAGGGGGTTGAGGGGAAGCTGTTTTCATATATTTCAGGATACTACTGTACAGTCGGAAGGCCACCTATAAAGTACATGTACCTAACCGATATCTTTTACGACCTTTCGTTCAAATATCTAAATTCTTGTGCCGTTAATACATACATACATATGTATCTAGAGATACTTAATTTAGTAAAGAATAATGAAATGCCACTCCCATACTCTTAGATATATTGCCCATAGAAATAGTATATGTACGTATGTATGTACATATGTACATATGTATGTATGTATTTGTATTAGGTACAACCAAAACAAAGCACGTTTGCACGCCAATAGGTGGCTTTCTAATTTCCCCCCGATAAGAGAATACATAATGCCATTCCGGGATCCGATCTTCAAGTCACGTTTATACTCTCAGCAAGTAGGTAATAAGTATCTCCATTTCGTCACTTCAATTTAATAAGTGAACACACAGGTATTTACCTAGTCTTGTCATCTGTGCAATGAAATCAAAATAAACAATAGCAATTTGCTCCATTTATTTTTCCGGGAGTTGAATGAACCGAGCCAAACTGAACTGAATCGAACCGAACCGACCACCCGCTTAGGCATCATAGGAATACCTCTAATATCATCATTATTATCATCATCACCATCATTATTGTCTTCCTCTTGTGCTTCTACTTTGAAACAGTTTTTCATTTCTAAATATGGCTCTATAATTGCTACGGTGCCTCGACTTGGACTCCGTTACACAAACGACGCACTAAAAACAATGTTAGAATGCGGCTAAAGGTGTATGGTGGGGGAGGAATTGGTAAAGACATGGGGGTGGTGTGGCATCCACGAAAATGGCACGTGCTTGGGGTATTGGATAACTCTTCCTCCCACCAATGTTCAATGTTTCCCTCTTACTCTCTCTCTGTCTGTCTGTCTCTATCTATCTTTATGTTTCGCCTTTTCTATCTACATATATCTTTTTCCGGCTCTCTGTCTCTCTCTCTCTCTCTCTCTCTCTCACTCTCTCTGTTTATCACTTTTATCTATTTTTATAAACAACATAACCCTGAAATGAGTCGCGTAAAGTAAGTAATAACAAGTTGAGTGAGTGAAAAGGATGAATTCTATTTTATTATAAACAAAATCATTTGAATATTTATTAGGAGACTACAGAAAACAACAACAGAAATCAATCAACAACCAACCCTTGGAGGAGAAGAACTAACAGTATTTCTATATATGTAATCCTAACATACATAGACAGGGGAGGATTTTAATATAACGAGGCCTATTTTTATTTTACATATGTTGCCCTTAAACTAATACTAATATTAATCTAGCCGAAAACTAAGTGTTACGAATTTCAATTCGAATTTTTTTTTTGCCTAGGTAAATTCTATAAACATTTTTTAACTTTCCAATTGTTTATATTGTTTAGTATAATATGTACATATATTTTTTGTATGTAAAATAATTGTATACCGACCCTGTATTGTATGCGTGCTTAGTGCGTAAAAGGGCAGATTGATGTAATGATGGTTGAGGGTTAGAAGGGAGGGTGGGTTTGAGCGGGGGTCTCTCTTCTATGGTTTCACCTGATTATCACACACATTATTATATTGGGGTCACCAAATGGAAGCCGCTTTTGCATTTATGGACTTCCCGTTAAAGATGTTGAATAAAATGCCTACTCATTACCATTAAGCATTGTTTTATTGGTAACATTTAAATTTGCCAACTTTTATACGAAAACTTATTACCCAAAATGTGAGTTATATATTGACATAAAGTTAAGCTTAATATATGCAACATATTGTTAGCAAATCAATTTCTTTTCTTTTAGATAGAAAACTCGACATTATTTGGTATAAGATTTCAATTCTTGGTTTGAAATTGATTTAAGAATATTTTCTACATATGTTTTATGGGATGAAATATTTGAATTATTTATTTTACGTAGTAAAATTATGGAGGTTACTTTTAAAAACGATATTTTTTTAAAATGAATTTATGAAATCTGTTATTGGAAAACCTTCTTTTAAAAGAACTAGCATAGCACGAAGTAGGGACTTACCCTACAATAACGTAAATACTATATTTTTAGATATTTAGTATTTTAAAGATAAGATAATGTAATTGAACTGAAAGCCACGCCTCACATATGTACGCCCAAGTGACTAACTAAAACAATTAGAAACTGTTTCTAATGTTAAAAAAATCATTATTAACAAATCTATTAATGTATTATATGGGGGAAAATAAGAGAAGCCTAGAAAATGTGCATTTTGGGCTTGAGTTTTTGTAACCTGGTCAGAAACTGATCACGTTCTCAGTCTCTAATCCTATATAGAATGCTATATAGAGTATTTTGTGATGCATTCCTTAAATACTTCCTTTCCGTTTGCTGCTCAATGAGCGTAATGCAACTTTCAGTTTGTGGAAAAGCTAATTCCAAGAGATATCCAACAATCCAAAAGTGTGGCAGCGCATCCGCATCCACATTGTTTTAGCCACTGTTGCTGCTGCTGCTGTGTTTGTTGTTGTTAACTGTTGATGGTGATGTCGGTATTGGACGTTGATGGTGATGGTATTAGTGTTGTTGCTGGTATTCCGGACCAAGATCATGTCAGGTTTGCGTGCTCGTGGTTCGGAGGGGTACAAAGTCCATGTTTGGCTTGAGGCATTCGCTTGTAACGGCTGCGCGTTAACTTGGCCAGCTTCAGTTTCAAAGTTGGCTTGCAGTTTTTTTTTTTTTTTTTGTTTATTGTATGTTTATGTCTATGTATCTGTCTGCCAGTGTGTTTTGTCTATCTCTCTGTCTATCTGTCTGTTTCTCTTTCCTCTCTGTTTCTCTGTTTTGCTATCTGACTTTATTCATTTTTGTTTTTGCACATTGCATAACTGTTCATTAGCGAAGGCCGTTGAAACAACAATAGCCACCAAACGGCAACGGCAAATAAAGCACGTCGCTATATACATATGTTCATACATACATACATATAATATATACATATACATATATATAATATATATATATTTATCCAATGTTAAATTTTATTTACGAGTTCTGTTGCAAAACGAAATCTTTGCTTTTGTTGCTGTTTTATTCTAAAAACGATGCATTTAACAATTTTTTCATTGGAATAATTAAATGTTTTTAAAATATGTATATTCAAGCGAAAGCTGATTTTTCACATTAAATCTAAGAAAATTCGTTAGAACAACCAACTGCTTGTTGTAATTACTTAAATAGAAAAAATGCAAAAAAAAAAAAAAGTAAATTATCAACAGCTGGCGCTAAAATATTACTATATTGCCGATAGAAGCGATTAAAATAAATTATTTAATTATACAATATGCGGCTAATTAGTATTTCTCTGTAGCAATTGAGGATTGGATTAGAATGCTGCTATTGGAGCTTGGGCATTTCCCTCTAATTAACAACATAGAATCGATCCAAAGCAATTTACTCAACCACTTATATTATAGCCAAATGGATAAAGATCTAAAAAATAAATAAATAAATATGCATACAATTGACCCCACAATGATGACATCCAAGGGGGCATAGGGGGGGGGGGAGAAGGAAGGCGTTCAAAGGTGAAGGTTAAAACAGAGTAAAGATTGCATTTTATACATATCAGAAAATAAAATGGTTTATGGTATACATACATACATACATACATACATACATATATCAAGATCTAAAAAATAAATAAATAAATATGCATACAATTGACCCCACAATGATGACATCCAAGGGGGCATAGGGGGGGGGGGGGGGGAGAAGGAAGGCGTTCAAAGGTGAAGGTTAAAACAGAGTAAAGATTGCATTTTATACATATCAGAAAATAAAATGGTTTATGGTATACATACATACATACATACATACATACATACATACATACATATATCAAAATTTTAAATTTCTATATATGTATTTATATTACAATTTTAGTTTGTTTTTTTTAGTAACAACTGTTCAGGTAAATGTTATATAATATATAGAATTCACGTTAACTTTGCAATAACAGAAAAAAATTTCCATTTCTTGTGGTTTATTATCATATAAAAGAAAAAAATTATAATTTGATAAATTTTTTTTTGATTTTATTTTCATTTTTTACCTTTATATTTTTTTTGTTATAAATATTTTTTAAGAAAAATATTTTTTTTTATAATATATTTAATTTATAATATACATACATTTGTTAATTACAAAGTTATAACTCTTTTGCTATTGTAAGTCAGCATATAAAAATTGATTTACAAATTTGCTTTCAGAAAAAGGGGACCCCAAAAAAATTTAGTTAAATTTTGTTTGCAGGCAACAAACAAAATGTGAAAATAGCATTAAGCATTTTAAATAAATGGGAATTTGGTTAGATATTACAATAATTATCTTTCCAATTAAAATATTCAAAAGATTTAAATTTAACAGATTTGCTTTTCAAAATTCAACATAATCAATGAATGACTATAAAAAGTCAATTCTTATGGAATTCGATAGCTTCAAGGTTTTCTGGCTTGAATATTTTTTGAAAAATTCAAAAAGAAAAAAAATTGCCAAACAACTTTGTATGAAAATTGTTCTAAATTTAAAATAAACATCTCATCTATTTGAAATCAGGATGTATGTATGTATGTATGTACGTACATTGTACATATTTCCTGTCTATCTCTCTATTTCAATAGAGGAATGCATATTTTACTGATTCATCGTCTTCTTTTAGCAAAAAAAAATAAGCAACCTTCACATTTTCAACTCAATTATTAAGCATTATGTCAAAATGCATTTCCTTGAACGATCATCTATACCCCATCGAATTTCCCACCATTTCGATTGTCTTGGCTCTTCTTATTTTGTGAACCATTGAGACACTTCCGGGTTCCTGAAAATTGCTTAAACGAAAGAACTCACATAAATCTCAATCTACCGAATTTAGGAGAGTATACCAGTTATTGAAATACCCTTTTTGTACATATTTGATATATATAAATATTCCAGAAATTTTAAATAATACTTTTCAATTCTTATGAATCAATTATTTATTATTTCTTTTGGATATATATGTATATATTTTATATTTTGATACAATTTATATAACAATTTCGTTGTAGAGATAGAAACTGAAATGAAGCAATATGAAATAAATACATCCACTTCAATTTTAAATATATACCAAATATTTGAATATATAGAATAAAACGCTAATAATACTTTACTCTGAAGCAAATCAAGATCTAAACATAAACTCTTTAGATTTCGATGGATTTTTAATATACCCCTTACCATACCCTTCTGCACAGGGTATAGAAAAAATAAGAATTATGACATAAAGATGACATGAGAAAATTGACAAACGCTGCAAACAGGAATAAGAAGACAGAGAGGTAAAGAGAGAGAGTGAGAGAGGGGCAGGTTGGTGTAAATTCAAAATAAAAGCAATAAATAATATAGAGAGATACAAGAAAAATCGCTTGGAAAAATGTATAGCAAGTAGTACGATATGTACTACCTCATACCCATCATCCGCAACGCCCCCCGCCCCACCGTTTTAGACACTTCACACCATTCACTTGGCACTCCTGTCACGTCTGTCATTTTTGAGGCAAACAAAACGTTGACAAATTACTTAGAAAATGCAATAAAGTTGCAGCCAAAAGAAAGAACAAGAACCAAGAAAAAACAAAACAAGAAAAAAAAGGGGTAAGTGGGAGGGGACACGGTGGTTCGAGTGACAATTGCACAAATGTTGGCCATTAAATGGCTGAGTGGCAAACGGTAGTGCCATGAAGTGGGAAAAAGATAGAAAGAAGTAGAGAGAAAGAAATAGAAAAATGGAGATGGAGAACTTTGCTTTAGTAAAGATGCTCACAAATTCAATTTCCGCAAATCTCGCACTTGCAACAAGAAGAATAACAACAGCCACAAATTGTAAAACCTGCAACTGTTGCATGGAAGCCACAAGTCAACCAGTACCACCCACCCTTCTACCCCACTCCTCGGTCATTTTACTTTTCAACTCGCTGCAACTTTTGTACTTCTTGAATTGCCAACCAACCATCCATCCATCCACCCACCTACCAACCTCCATCTACTTCTCATCCTCCTCCTCCTCCTCCTTATAGCCTTCATCCATTTTGGCTTCAGTGTTAATTGCTGTCACATGACAGGCGACAAGCAAAAAGGATAAGCGAACTCTGGCTGTTGGGTGGAGAGGTGGTGGGAAGTTGTGGCTGCAGCAGGTCATGGCAGATGTGTTGCAGATGATCCATCCTTTTTTTTCTCTCTACCCTTTATTTCGCACTTTTTTTTCTGTGTGTGTGTGTGTGTTTCTTTTTTACACACTTTTTAGACATTCCGTTTTTCTCTTTCTCTTCTTTTGCTTGCCTTTTCCCCGTTGATGATTCAGTTTTGGGGGAAGTGCAATGAAGCAAGCAGCATTGTGGTTAAGGAAAATGGAATGGAGTGTGTGTGTGGATGTGTAGCAGAGACTGTGATACAAGTGCTCGCCCCTACCCAACGCCTTTGTCCCCCTCCTTATTTGGCGCGGCCCTCTGTCATAAGTGATTTGTACAAAGTGTTTGGCTGTGTGAAATTTTTCTAGCGATTTTTGATTTTTTTCCCTTCCAACGTTTTTTATTTTTTTTTCTTGTATTTTGACATTTTGGCTGACACTTAACGGACACTTGTCACTCTTTAACACGCTACAATGTAGTCAACACACAGAGAAAACGAGAGAAATAGGAAGATAGATATAGGTAAAAACCTAGCAGCACTTTAAGTCAGAGCATACATTTGCTAAATACCCTAAAAATTAAATTTTAATTAATAATAATAATTAATAATAACTTAGTGAACTTAGGTTTGCATCTTAAGAGAAAACCAATCGGGAAGCTGATCTATTCATATATGCTAGATATTAGCATATCTTATTTATACATTTAATATAATATGCCTGTTTGCCGATGTTAAAGGCATTTGATATACCCATTTGCATTGTGAAGGGTATCAGACTTCGTGCACTTGCAACAAAAACAAATATAGATTAGACTCTACTTTGTTGTGTACCGTTACTCGTGAAGGAATCTCATCGTCATTTTCATTTCGCAAACATTGTCGCCACCCATACACACACACACACACACACACATACAGAACACGCAGAACAGCTGTAAAAAGTGCAATGCGGCGTATGAGTAACGGAATAAACGAATATACAAACGAAACGAATAAACGAACGAACGAACATATCGCTCTTCGTACACCGTCTCAGATTATATCACCATTCACTTACCCTATTCCCCCCGCACATCCCCTTTTACCTCACACAAACACACACAGATATAGAGAAAGAACTGCAACGAAAATAACGAGCGACCGCAAAAATGTTTACGAGCTTAAAATAAAACATGCACAAAAATAAAGCCTGACAAAAATGTAATAAAAAAAAAATAAAAAATAAAGAAAAAAACAAAAAACGTTGAAAAACTACAAAACCGTTAGATGTACAACGGATGCAAGTGAAAGGGGGGTATGGTATGGATAGTGACGGTGGCTTAACGCATAGGTAAGGCGATCATGCAAATCCCCTACTATGGACATTTATCCCATTAACCACAACAGAAATATCCCAGAACGAAATTAAATGAACAAATGTAGTTAAATCATAAAGTTACGCATAGAGAGATGGGCGAGGCATTGACGAGGATATAGGAATTAGTTGATTTAACCAATCAGAAGATAATTAATATGACTGAGATAATCATGTAGATAACTGATGACACTTTGGGAAAGTTAAAACCGAGAAAGAGAAAGGGGGAGAAAGCGACTTAATAATAATCTACAATTTAAGTTTTTTTATTATATGAAAAAATAGAATAGCTTAATAATAAACTATGAATTTCAAAGAGTTATATCTACATATATCTATCAAAATTTAAATCAATTTTAATTAATGATATATGTTTATCCCAAGTACAATATTATACAAGCACAAATAATGAAGAATATTTGGAATATGCCAAGAATTGCATCAGCTCAAGATTATGTTTACTTACATGCGAAAATTCTAATTAAAATTCAAATAACATGATCAAATAAGATTCAAAATGTTTATGAGTAAGAAATTAAACAGCTGTTGCAAGATATCCGAATCTGTGTGAGCAAACATTACGTCTTTGGACTCAATGTAATCTATGGAATATCAGTTAACTACAGAAAAAATGCCTAATTCCTAATCTTCTTTAGTTTTTCTTGTGGAATTACATTTTAAAAATTGTGATTCGAGAATATCTTTACAGTAATTTGACAAGGTTTCTCAGAAATTTGCCATAGGTTTTCGGTTTCCTAGAGAGAGTGAATTTAGCTTCCAACATCCATAAAATGTATACATATAATATATATGACATATATAATTTTAAGTTCAATTTAATAAAGAATTATAACAATCCCCGAAACAAAAAAAAATAATAATAAATCATAATTGTAGATCAATATCAGATAATGCCGGAACTTAAACTGTAGGTCATTTAGTCTGTCAACCATGTCGAAAAGAATTCAACATACAAACTTGTCAACCCAAAATCGTAACCTATAAACACAGATACATGCATGCATACATACATATGTATGTATGTATGTACATGTATGTATGTATATGTACATACTTCCACGCATACAAACAAACAATCTTGTGTAGGTGCAATAGCGGAAAAGATTGCAAATAAAGTATGGAAAATGTGCAGCATGTGCAGGTCGTAACTGTAGATTGTATATAACTTTGTCTATGTGTATTTGTATGTTTGTATGTATGTATGTATGTTTGTGTGTGTGTAGTTGGTGTTTATGCACTTGAGACGACGCCTTGGGTACTTGAGTAGTCTACACGCGCCGACGCTTGCACTAAGCCAACCCTCCCCTTTCCCCCCACCCCTTTTGCAACCAATTCCCCCGCACCATCCAACTCCTACAACACCCGCTCCAACCTTACCTTTACTTTCAACCTGGCCCCTAAACAAACACGCGCCTCTTTTTTTGCTATTTTTTTTTAGTATTTTTTTTTGTTGTTGTTTTGTTTTACGAGCGAAACAAAAACTAACAATAAAAACAAAAAAAAATACGATAATGGCAAATGGCAGATAGAACTGCAAACATACAGAAACCGAACCTGAGACCCATTTTTAGCTAGTTTTTGTTGCTGTTGTTGTTGTTGGTTCTTTTAGTCGATTTCCCCAGTAGTTTTTTTTTTTTTTTTATTTTTTTTTTTACTACAAAGTAAATGTCAAGTGCGAATCAACGCATGAGTGTGTGCGAGTGAGTAAGGGACTGAATATTACACGACGTAGCGTTTGGTCTATGTATGTATGTATATGTATATATAAGTTGTAGTAAATGGCCTTGGGAACGTTTGTTAACCTCATTTTGATAACATAACAGCAACTACAACAACAATAACAGGCGCACAAATAAAAACTTACATATACATATTATAAATAAGGAAAACAAAAAAAATGAAGCAAGCAAGTCGTCCCTGCCGACATTGATTATACCCTGTACCAAGTAAAAGTAATCCATAAAGTCAAAAACGATCAAAATCGCCATCATTTACAATAAAAATTCTCTTAGCATGCAGCAACAGCGAACGCATGCTATCTCGCTCACACTTAACAGCCCATTTTGCATGGGGCGTTTTAGTACAAAACGGAAATGCGTATATCTCCGATAATTATTGTCCGATTTCCACAAAATTTAGTCAGCTGGTGCATATTGGCTATATTATTAAGTGTGCCAAATAAGAATGCGATATCTTTAATACAGCTCAAGTTATAGTTTTTTCTAAATTACGGGGGCGGAAGTGGGCGTGGCAAAAATTTAAAATAAACTTGAGTTGCTTATACAATAGACGGATGTTGACACCAAATTTGGTGGCTCTAGCTCTTATAGTCTCTGAGATCTCGGTGTTCATACGGACGGACGGACGGACAGACGGACAGACGGACAGACGGACAGACGGACAGACGGACGGACGGACAGACGGACATGTCTCAATCGACTTCGCTATTGATACTGATCAAGAATATATATACTTTATGGGGTCGGAAAATTTTCCTTCTGCCTGTTACATACATTTTAGCGACTTTAATATACCCTTTTACCCTATGGGTACAGGGTATAAAAAAACAACATAAGCAAAACAACAACAAAAATGAAAAAAAAAAAATCGTTGCTTGGCACGCAGGCAAATCATTTGAGGGCTTTAAGGGGTTAAACGGGCAGCAGCGGTTGAGTAAATATGTACAGACATACATATGTAGACCAGGAGAACATGAAATGGCCATAAGTGTGGCACTGAGTGCCAGTTAATATTAAATAAGTATCAAGATGGAAAAAAGAGCGAGAGAGAGAGAGAGAGCAACGACTGGAGAGAAAATACCGGAAGCTAAATTTGGGACGCAGACATTTGCATACTCTTTGTACTAGACATTCTATAGGCACAGTCTAGTCTCTTGTTCTTTACATTCACTCAAAATAATTAAATAACAGAAACCGGAAAAAAATTATTTATATGATAGTAAAAAATTCAGAAAACCATTGTTAATATCTGACAAATTTATAAACAATAACCCATTAAATACTTATTTTTTAACCAAATTCTTGCTATCACTACTCTATATATGTACATATATTACTAATTTTTTAATTAACATAATGAAGCATAACTATAATATAAAATAATATAAATCAAATTAAAGATCAATATTCATAGCCTATATAAATGCTAAACAAGTATGTATATACAGATTTATATACCTAAAATGCATATGTTGAACAATAATATTTACAACAAAGTTATTATACTCTCTAAAAAAGGGTATTTAAATCTAAACAAAACTAATTTTTGATGAGTAATATAACAAATTTCTAATACTCTTTAGCATACATATGAGAGTGTAGTAACTGCTGGCCAGGTATGAATCGATTAAAAGATAAGTATTATATGATGGTTTTAAATTTAATTGTGATTAAGTAAATACCAAAAATACATTTTATATGAGACGCTTTATCAATAATCTTACTCAAAATCTATTCAAATTTAACAGTAATATTTATAACATTTATTTATATCATACTTCAAATAATGCTAAACTTTTTTTTCCATATTTGTTTGCACTTTAATTTGGATAAGTTAAAAACGCGTCTTTCAATTGATACTTATATATTTTTCTAACAAATGTTATTAAAAAAATCATTATTATTGCTATATATATATATATATATTAATATTTTTTTATTATGCATATACAATTAACTATGAATATATAACTAAATATTAACCATGGAATATTTTCCCAATATTGTGGTTCACTCTTCAACAACAAGATGAATTATATTTATATTAAAATAGATTTTTGAAAAGTTTATAAGAATTATCTTATAATATATATTTACAACAGTTGTCGAAAGTTTTCCATAAATATTTATTTTGCTTTTTTAAAGTATAGTGTAGAAATGGAATAAATATCAATTCAAAAGTTTTTAAGTATTGTTAGTATTTGAACAAAATAAACTACTGAATAAGTTAAACTTATCTAACAAAATTAGTCTTGTGCTAAGTCTACCAATTTTATGGAATAATTATAATACTCTTTCCTCTAATTGTTTGCTGCTGAAAACCAAAGCAAATGTAAGTACGAAAACTTACAAGAGAGTGTATCTCATATACGTATATATATACATATACATAAAAATATACAATATGTATATATATGTTAAAATACATATATATATACTTGGCAAATATTTATGATCAGCTGGCGGCGGATCAATAACAACAACTAGGGAAAGCAAGCAAAGAGGAGATGATGCTGCCAATAAATTTAGTCTGGGTATAGACATATGTATATATATTTACATATATACCACAAATAAATATGTCTGTGTGTGCACGTGAGTGTGGGTGTCAGATTTGCGGTAAGATCATGGGACCAAGAAAATCTTGTGGCTGCTTAACTGCTGATTGCAAATTTCGTTCAACAATTGGAAAGCAACAATAGCAATACCAACAACAACAACAAAGAAAGAAAAGAAACAATCAGCTTGAAGATAACCGAAATACATAAATATTTAAATTACGTATACGCCCCAAAGTGTGGAAAGGGGAAAGAGCAGAAAGGTTTCGACAAATGCTAAGCAAATGCAAGTCAAAAAGGAAAAAGAAAAGTAAGAAATATATATATATATATATATATATATATATATATATATATATATATATATATATATAAATAAAAAGAAAAAGGGAATCAATGAAAAGAAATCAACGAGTGCATTAATTTGCACAAATTCTATTTGGGGCTTTGGCGCCAAAAGCTGGTGTTATGGTCAAGTTTATTGACTTGGCCTCCCGCTCCCACCGACTCTTTCGTTTTAATACCCATTACTGGGTAGGAAAAAAATAAAGAACACTAAAACCGGGTATATCGAGAGGTGTAAAATGACAAAAAGCTGACATCTGTCTATTGGAAATATATATGTATTTGATTTTTATATGTTAATGTTCATTAATTGGTGAACAATTTATAAATGGCATTTTTGGATATATGTATTTATATTGGCTAGATATTTGCGCTTTCCCATTTTTATCTCAAATAAGAAAAAAAACTATTCTTAATTGTATATAATTTATTAAAAATTCCATCAACTTTAGCGTCATTTATTATAGGGTATGCTAAAAGTTGACTCACAGGTAATTTAGTTCTTAGATTTTTGGACTTTTTCCTTCTTTTTTTTTATGGTGCTGCGATCGTAGTGAGTTGTTTACACCTCACATTGACCGCACATGAACCTCGACTAACCACCACCGCCTACCCACCCAAGCTGATGTTTTCCTCGTCTTTCCTTCCTTGTCGCCGTCCTCATTTCAAAATGATTCGAAAATCCACCGGGTTAACTAAGTTGCGAATGCCAAGCCAAAACAAAAAATCCCAAAATGGGGAAAAACGTGCGAAAAAAAAAGCAAAAAAAAAAAAACAACGTAAGAACTACGTTCCCAGCGCCATGTGGCGGCAGGTTAATGACATCGACAGCACAGAATATATCCAAAACAGAAACAAAATCAAACAATAAAACGAATTACAAACCAAAAAAAAAAAAAAAAAAATAAAGAAAAAAACCAACAACAACAATCTTAGAGAGTTGTGAAGTGAAACAAAAAGTGTATTCGATGTCGATGTTGGTATGGTTTATTGTATGGTTCCATCTCTCTATGTGGTAGTAATCGTAGTAGTAGGGAGCAGTTCCTCCCATTACTCTCTTCTTGCCTTCTCTTCTCTTGTGCTTAGATCTTTTGGCCAATGTCATTAACATTTGAAGCACGCAGCTAAGCGTTTTGCCATCTTACTCACACCCAACCGGCTAGAATGAAACAACTAGCAAGCGGACCACCGCACAAATTCGCCCTCAACCCCTTTTTGTTGTGTGAGAACCTGTTCGACCAGAGTCGATGGATGATGTCGGCGTGTATCCAGAAGATACCCCCAAAAGAAAAAAAAACACACCACTCACTCCCCAACATTGTTCAATATGGTTTTAAAGAAGTTTCTATACCCTTAACTTAAAACAATTGGGTTGCCTTTCCAATAGGGTTGTAAATAACATTTCGTTTTGTAACGATAGTTTAATACTTTGTTTTTTTTTTTATATGAAAACTTTATAGAATAAAGCTATAAATTATTTTATTAGTTTTAAATATGAGCTAATAATAATATTGATAGTTTAATAGCTTTAACAACTCAATGTAACGACTATAGAATGTAGGTAATTGTGTTGTTGGTATAACATCTACATTTCTTTATATATATTTTATATCTATGTAAATAAATGATATATATTAAGAATTATATTTTATGATCCATTTATATTATCCAAATGATATATGTATAAAGCATTATATAATATATTATTACTTTCCAGGTGTTACAATCGGAATTCTAATTGATTTTATATAAGGATAATGGTATAAAGATATAAAATTCTAGAAGAAATTAAAAGAATCAAAGTTTCTTCTAAAAGAAATTATAATATAAACGATCCCAAATTGAAGCTTATCTTCAAAGGGTATTACGAGAATTTTATTCAAAACTTGTCCATGTACTCTTTCTACAATAGTTTCTTGTCCAAGTATTATCTATTTTGGGCTAAATGAAAATAAAATAAAAAAGAAAAAAAGTTTTCATTCTGGCATGTTCCACTTTTAACTGGGCTACTGCGACTTAACACAAAAAAAAACTGAAATATCATACAACATAAGGGAAAAAGAAAGAGATAGAACAGAAAACTGTAGAAAAAAAGAGAAAGAGATAGGAAAAAGAAGAAGAGGGAGAAGAAATAGTGGTAGAAGTGTGTGTGTGTGTGTGTGTGTATACATATGAATGTGTAAAAGGAACGGGGGAGGGCAAGCGGAAGGTGTTCAACTACATATAACAACGCTTTTTAAAGTTTTATTGAACTTTGGCAGGTTCTTCCACCACAGCACTTACCCAACACCACACACCCCACCCCATCCCTCTTTGTCGCTTAGACACAACTTGATTCTGTTTTTTTTTTTGCTGAAATTGCGAAATTTATTTAAATTTTGTTTTGGCTGTTGTTTTCTTCTTTTTTTTTCTTTTTGGTTTTGTTTTTTATTTCGTTTTGTAATGAAAAGCGCCAACAAGCTAATGATGAAATATTTGTCAGACTTTGCACTGCTGCGCAGTTTCTGTATATATACTTTTTTTTTTGGGGCCAATATACTCTCTCCCTTGAGTTGAGATCGAGTGGTTGTTGGTTGGTTGGTTGGTTGACTGGATGGTTGACTGGATGGTTGGTTGTTGTTTTTATTTTTGTTGCCGCATTCTTTTGCGGGCCCAATGAATTAAATACAAAAAAGCTAAAGCTAAGGCTAAAAGCACAGAAAAACAAAAAAAGAGCGGGAACGTGCCAGAAATTGAAATTGTCTTTGCTATGGAATTTTTGGTATGAAATTGAATTGGTAAGGTGTCATATGTATGGTAAATACATACTTGCTTACATACAGTTTGTAGGTGGCATTAATGATGAGTAGTTGTAGTAGTAGTGGGAAAGGCGAATACAAGAGGTCGTATGCGTAATATTTCTCATTTATTTTGAGGCCATTGACTTTGGCCATTAACAGGCAACAGCCATCAACAACAACAATAACCATAACATGGTAGTAAACAGGGCGTATGAAATCAACTCTGGGGAATAGTGCGAATGAGTCAGTGTTCTTGAGAAGTTGTCAGCAATAGAAATAGAAATATATTTCTACTATATATATGTATATATATATATATATATATCTACATAAGTCTGCACATATATAGTATATATGTATATAGATTTAAATATGGACAAATTCTTGCGAAATAGTGATCAAGCAAAATGTTGTTGACTGATCTTAATAGATATTAGCTAAATGAAATTGATTCCACTTGTCATCAATGTATACATGTGCATATTCATTAGCAAGTTGAAATTAAGATGGTTTTTTGGTTAATCAACAAATATTTTGCATATATATAATATATACTGTCAAATTGATTTGGCATCCAGTAATTTGTCTTTTTAGCCTCTTTGCAAAATTTCATAAGTTAAACAATTTTTAGTTTGTTGCTTTCGAAGTCTAATTTATTATTGTGTTAATTTTTTTCTTTTGAATTTATTATATTAACTCTCTTCAAGTGTTTTTCTCAATAATATCTTTAACTCAAATATTTTCAGATCCTTTATTAAATTTAATTAAACTATGAATAATAGTATTCATAGACCAATTGCCTAATCAATTTTTTAATTAACCAAAACTGGAGAATTTTATAGAAATTGCAAATTGAATTTATTTATTCTAAATTCACTAATGGATTTATTATAAAAAAAAACGAATTAAGAACTAAAATAAACATATAAAATTTACAAAAGGTAAAAAATTAAACAATGAATTCAGATAAATAAAAGAAATAATTGTTGGATAATTTGTTAAAGAACCGTAAGTAAACTACTTTTAAAATGTTGTGTAATGAAATATTTGAAAAAACCTGTCGAAAATCTTGAAGAATATATATGTATATATAACCGTAGATACTTTCATTTGTTTAAATCGTTTGCTAATTTATTTCTCTACAAAACAGAAAGTTAAAAATAAAAAAAAACTAAAAAACTATTTGACCTAATAGTTTGTCGTTGTTCAAAAGAAAACAAATAATGTTGATCATGTGCAATCATTTTAGCGGGTCATAGTCATATGAGTATTACTCGTCTAATTCGCAAACGATCGCTAACTTAGTCACGTTCCTCGTGATTGATTGATAAAAATTCCTAATCTCCACACATGTTGCAAAATCGTATTTCATTAGAATTTTGTATTATTTTTCATTTTTTAAGAAAACCCCCGATAATTTTCTAAACAGTTGTAAAAAAAAGAAAGGAAAACGTCTGATCACCCCTGTTTAATGATCGATTTTATGGAATAGTATTTCATAAGATAAGAGAAACCAATAACTTATAATGATATATAAATATATATGTACATATGTACGTTTGTATATAAATACATAAATAAAGGTCAAAACTATTTGCGACATTTGTTTGTTTATCGCAATTTGGGTTATTTGGTTGATAAAAATAGATCGTTACATATAAACACATAATATAGATACATATATCTAACTATCTATATACATATATGCATATATTCACTAGTTTTGTTTTCACTGATTAGCAGCGGCAATAGAGAAAAAATGACGTTCGAAAGATTATTGTTGTTGTTATTGTCATTTGGTATTCCCAAAAGTACACGAAAAATATAAGAAAAAAAAAAAATCGCAAAATCAGTTAACGAAACTATAAACAAATGGATATTGCTGTTTGTTGTTTACGACTTGTGATTAACACCTTGTCGGCGATCAAGTAAACGGGGTGGGGATTGGGTACAAGGAATGGTTTATTGTCGAGGTATAGAAATTCATGAAAAATGTTAAAAAATCCAAAGAAGAAAAAAAAAAAAAACAAAATCACTCGAGTTGAATATTGCTGAAAACAAAGCGCGTGCCGAACGAGCTTCGGACTCGTCGTCCACACCGGCCAATTCACATGCGGACTCTAATCAAGTTGTTTGCCCAATAGTTTTTACACACGTAATTAACGTCCAAATTTACGAAAAAAAAAAAAAATAAAAATAAAAACATCTATGCATGTATATAACAACAAAAACTGAAGAAAAAAAAAAACTGTCGAATCATGTTTTTTGTTTTGGCCCCCATGACTCTATGTGTGTTGATCGGGTCGGATTGGGTTGCGACTTGATTTGAGTTTTGTGTCCGGCAAATGACTCGATTAAATTTCAAAAAAAAATAATTTTCTTGTTATTGCTTTTGTACATTTGCACTTGCAATGATAATGGAAGTTTCGTGACAATTTAAAATCTATTTTACCCTCGCCTATACTTAACTCCAGGAATCAAAAGTTGGAGTTCTAAAAAGCTTAAATTAAAAAATGTTGATCGTTTGTAATATGTCTGAAGTACATATGTACATTTATTTAAAAAAGAAATCTACCATCATTAATCGTTGAAAATACGTTTTCCTTTTATCTTTGAGATCAAGATGAATTAATTTTTTATTCTTGATTTAGTAAATAAATAAATATCATAATTTTTCATTATATATACTTAACTATAATAAATTCGCAAGGAATTCGAAACTAGATAAATTTGTTGTAAAAGCAGCTTAAACTGAACCAAAAATACAATATAATAATAATTTACTTAGTTAGTTTTTTATATAATTTGCCCACATTATATATATGTTTTAATAAATTTAATTTGTAAGGACTGAAGAAAAACACCAAGGTAATGACCTTCTCAATAGCCAAAAACTTCAAGATTGTTCAAAAGAAAGTGTTAACAAGACGAAAAAAGAAAACTAAAAACAGTTTAGTAATAGTTTAAATAGAAGCAACTCTGTACTTTTTATTTGCCTTAGTTCCCATGAATAAGCCCCATCTAATTTTGTTTTTTTTCCACTATTTTGTATAGCTTAAACGTTATTTGTATAACATGTTTTTAGTCAAGCTTATATCGGTTGATCGTGTCATTAATCTTATCCAGATTTTTAATGGAGTTTCGTTTATGTTATCATCGGTACGACCGGCGTAAGTTACATGAGACAACAACAATTTAATTGATGTTGTCCAAGGGAATTTTGTTTGTTAAGTGCCTTTTCGCTGGCTTCTGGGAATTTGTGTTTCTCTTGACGTTTATTTTTTTTTTTTTGCGAAAAAAAAAATAAGCACATTTGCATTCAGTTCATATGTGAAATAATACTAAATACATACATACATATATATATAAAAAAGAAGAAACAAAAACAAATACATAAATAAATAAAAGCAATTCCAAAAATTCGCACACGACCTCAATGAGTCACAAAATACAACGAGACAAAAACAAAACAAAATAACAACAAAATTTGAAAGACCGAAAAAGTCCCCAATACCAGAGCCAACAACAACAATAACAACAAGTGAGTGTAAACACCTTAGTGCTCTGTCATCGGACATATCACACCTTCACCTTCAGCTCTCCCTCGTAGCTGCTGTTGTTGCCGCTGCTGCTGTTGCTGCTGCTGTTGCACTCTGAAAATAAATTCGAGGCGCGAATTTTGTAAGAAAACAACCAAAGAGCCAAGTCAAGCCACAACCAAACAACATTGTTGTAAACAACAAAATTTCAAAATGCCAAAACAAAACGAAAAAAACAAAAAAATAACAAAATATATATACATACATACATATATAAAGAGAACGAGTCCGATATTGCAAATTTCCTTTCTCTGTGTGTGTTGCGGTGTCCCTCTGGGTTTTAATTACACAAATATATTGGCTATAATAAATTTTGAATTGGAATTGGATTTTGGGCGAGGCTAAGTCAAGGCGAAAACAAAAACAAACCGAAAAACCAAGGCAAGGCATATGGCAAGCCAGAAGGAGAAAGAGAAGGCGAAGGACCTTTCTCGTAAAAGCTATTTATGGGAGTGTTTCTTATATGGAAGGTTGTTCTCACTTACGTTTCAGAATTTTTAGAAAATAAAATTAACTTGACTATATTCATGGTGATCGAATTAAGCAAATTGAAAATAAAAGTTTTTATTTATTTTTATCGCTTTCACTCTTAAGAGTTATCATCCTATTTTCTTTACCATTTCCCAAGAACCAATGTAAAACAATATTTTTCTGCTTACTTTAGTCTAATTCAATATTAAGATTAATTCGTTAGTTTAACTTAGTAGATTATGCTGTTGTAAGGGTTTGTTCCCTCAAATTTCTACATTTTCTTCAGTACTAAAAACTGTTTTATAAAAGAAAAAACAACTTTTGCTTGATTTATTTTAATATCTGAACAAGATATGTTTACAGACAATTATAAGGTTTATATAAAAATATTTTAAGATTCATCTATAAGTAATTAAATTTTCGTAAATACATATAACTATTTAAAGATTTATTTATAAATTATAATAAAGATGGAGAAGTTTGTAATAAAAAAAGACTAAGACTAAAAAAAAAAAATTAATCTAAATTACGTTTCCCATTTAAAATAGTCTATTTTTGAAGTTTTAAGACATAGTGGAGATTTTTGTTAAATAGGATATCATTCAAAAACCGCTCAGTTTACTTAATAAAATCCATCATTAAAATTGTTGCCACGCCACATTGGCATGTCTAACATATGTACATAAATAATTAAAATATATATTTTGTATACAAAATCTCTTTGTTTTTTTTTGTCAAACTTAAGAACAACCCCAAGTGTTGAATATATCTTCTTTTTTTTTTTTTTTGGCGGTTTTATCATGCTCAGTTCAGTGAACTCATTTCTAATGACATGTTTAAAGAAATTGTATTTGAATTTAAGTTGAATGCCAAATGATATTTATTTTGTCTGTATGTATGTCTGGCCTTTATCACCTGGTCATATTCGTCACCTGCTCTCTTGAGCTGCTTGCTTGCCACTAAGGGTCGCTGTCCTGTGGCTGTGGCATTAACAGAAACAATGCGAAATCCTTCTTTTCTTTTGGCCGCATGCCTGCATGCATTCATACATATATAATTGCAGTTGCAAATGAAGAAAATGCATTTACCCTGCCAGTCACAGGACAGATGTACACCGTTCTATACGAATCTTTAACGACCACCAACAAATGCAACGGCAGGTGCGCGAAATTTTCTTGTTTGCGAATTGACGACAAAATCGAAGAGAGATCAAACAAACACACAGAGAGAAAGAGAGACAGAGCCAAAAATTGTTGTAAAGGAAGCCTTAGCCTTAGATGAGCATATAAAATGAAGGTTAAACTGGAAGTAAACATTAACCCAAGTAGGAAGATGGAATAGGTAGGAAGGATCGCGCGGTCATGTAATTTGACGTTGAAGCATTTCAGTTTGCCTTTTCTTTTTGTTTTTATTTGTATTTTTTTTGGTTACACTGTAAGAAATTGAAAGGTTTTTTCCTTTCGTAATTTGGAAAATAAATTGAATAAAATTAAGAGTATTGAAAGTCATTAATAAATCATTCATGGAAATCTGTTTTTTTTTTTAAATTCATTAATTTTAAATTCTTTCACTCACTCATTCATTAAATAAAAAAAAAATTATATTTGTTTAACTGCAAATAGTTGAAAAAATTACTGCATAAATTAAATATTGAATATTTTTGAAACTAAACTAAAAATGTTTGATCTGTAAATAAATGTAAATAAAATAATTTAACCATTGTTAAGTGCTTCTATTAAAGATTAAACTGAATTTTACAATAACATTCAGAGATATCTATTATAAATTTCTAAAAATAAAAATAAAAATTGTTTTATTTATAAATAATTTCTACAATTTCGAAGTTTTGTTTTGGTCAGTATTCACGGAATTTTAAAATTATTTAAATATATTTTCATAAATAATATTTCGACTATGAATTTTCTCTCAGTCCAAGGACAGCTGCACAATTGTTGTTTTGCTGAATGCAGCACAGGATAAAGAGCCAAAAGCAACTGGAATAGCAACACGTGGCAGGTGCGAAGGATGACGATTGAAGAGTCCTACTGCTCTGCAGCTGCAGCTGTTGCTTCTTATTTTTTTTTTCGTAGCTGTTGTTGTTATTATTGTATTGTGGCAGCTGTCTGAGTGGCGCGCAGCAGCATTTCGACAATTATAAAGTCGCAAAGGATAAAAAGATGAAGCGCCTGTGCCTCCAGTCCCTGAGCCTTTGCCAGTGACTGTGCCTGGCTGCCTTTTAACCTAACCAACACCTGTCCTTTTGTTATTTTCTTGCTGTCTGTAATTTTTGTTCGTGGTTCTCTCCCTCTCTCTCTCTCTCTCACCCTCTTTCTGTCTCTTTTACACTGACTCGTGTTCATTTGTAATGAGGGGGGCGTCTTTAACTTTAGCTAATTAACCATATTTTTTATACAATATTTGATTGCAAATGTTGCAGCAACAATTGACATTTATTTCCGCTATCTCAAAAAAAAAGGTTCCCATTTATTTATTTTATTTTTTCTACATTTTTTTTCTTAGTAAAATTATGAAATTGAAAGCATTCCATTCAAGGTGAAATGCCACAATTGAAAAATGAGTATATGAATATTTATAGCATAATTTCTTCATTTGCTTATTTAAAAAAAAAACAAATCATATTCTTTACTCTTCCCCGCCCCGTCATAAACCACCTTCTCTCCTCAATCAGTTCATTGCCATTTTTCCTTCTCACTTTTTTGTTGTTTTTTTTTTTTTCAACAAACTTGACACCTTTCAATTGCATATTCACTTCCTGACCAGCAGTGAATAAACAAAACGAAAAACAAAATAAATGACTCAACGCTAAAAATGTGAATACAATTTCAATGAATTTTGTTGTGTTACCTCACCTGGCACAGAAACCCGCCCCCGCACAAAACAATTCCTAAACAATTCATCAATTTTGCACTGCAAAAATACAAAAAAAAAAAAACAAAGAAAAAAAAAAAAAAAGAAAAACGCAAACAAAAATCCGCGACAAACGTCATGAACAAACCATGGAGGAAAAGGAGGGGTGGGAGATGGAGGTATATTTTAACCTGCTGGCCATGTGACTGAGAGAAAAGAACGCATAGCAAAATCTTGTGGGAGGCGAGTATATATATATATAATATATATATATACATATATATAACTTAACCTACGTATTATTGTATATTGACGACAATTTTTGATGACGGAAACAATCACCCAAAAAGGTGAAATGTTTCAGTTAGCTTGAGGAAATGATTTTGAAATATATATATTTTTTTTTTCTCTTTGCGCTAGATAAATCTGGTATTTAGCTTATTTAAATTTATATACAAATTGTATATGGTTACAGAACGTAATTTAAACGTTTCTATTGATAATGTTTTCGGTTTATTTTGTTTTTAAATTCAGAGTATAAATAAATAAAAAAAAATATATGGGAACATATCCGTTTTTGTTCAGATTGCTATATCAGATTTGTTAAAGTTAATTTAGAATATAGATTCCCCAATTTCTATATTGTCAGAAATTTGTAATAGTTTCACATAATTTTTTTGAAATATTTTTTTTTTTAAATAAACGCTATACTTAAGTTTCTTTTTATTTTTTCTTCCGCTTTTCGACATTCATTGAAATTCTTTTAATTTTTGATCATTTTTGTGGCGTGACGTAGAAGGCATCGGTCTGGGGGCATCATAATATTTGCTTGTGACTCGTATGAATGGTGAATGAATGAATTATGCGTATGCTGGGCGAATACTTATGAATATTTTGCTCACGCGCCTGGCAGCAATCACTCATTTCGGGTCCCCGACTCAACCCCCCACCCACTCCCAAGATCACTGTTTCGTTTTTTTCCCCCTCTTTTGCCAACACCGTCGTAACACCACCGCCAGACACCAGAGGCCCCTTGGTCATGTCATGTCATCATGGTTGTCGTGATACCCTCCCCCCCCCCCCCTCCAATACCCATACCTCTTGGCCAACACACACACAGATATGCAGAGCACACTGTACCCCACACCCCATTCCTCTCTCATCCCAAAGTCAATTAGTTGTGATGTTTTTTGGTGGAGATTTATGCCCAATGTAGGCCAACAATGACGCACACAGTCCGCCGCATTGGACACGGACTGGGGAGGAACACATTGAAAGAGATTGGATGAAATGGCAATGCGGTGGGATGGTGGTGGGTGGTGAGGGGGATATGGGGGTGGGGTACAGAATAGATGGTTTTTTATGATGTTGCCCCCACTGTTGTTCTCTTTTGCTTTGTATTTCAATTTGTTTGTGTTGTTGTTGCATAAAGACCACTGAAAAGCAAAAACTAACGTCAAACGCATTTTGCGAAAAAAAAGAAAGAAAGAAAAAAATAGAAAATAGAAGTCACCTTCCCCATTCCATTAGTTGTTGTTGCCACTATTGTTGTTCTTGCTGTTGTTGCTGCCACTACTAAAAAAGACGTCAAAATATTTTTAGCTGGCGCCGGAAATGCGAAAGCCTTTTTTTTTTTTTTTTTTTTTGGTTGCCTCATTTTAATATTTGGGTATAGAAAATGACGACAAGCCACCATCATAATGACGGCCTTCCTTCTGCTTTTGGCCGGCCATGCATCTCCATCTACTTTGGTTTTTTGTACTTTGTATTTTTAGCTAATCACGCGGATAAGCCCCCGGACACTTAAAAAAAAAAAAATACACCCAACAACAACAAAAAAAAACTGAAATGAAAAGTTTATGTGCAAATATTGAGAAGGCGAACGGCAACTTAAATAAAAATAAACTTTTTCTTTTGTCCGAAAAAAAAATAAAAATTTACCAAAATATTTATGTATGATTTTTAATGTGTGGGAAAGTAAACAACACGGCCAACAAGTAATACCAATAAATAACCTCATCGGCTTTGCGAAAAACATATAATTTGGCAAAGAGGGATATGGCTTAGTTTTCTTCAAAAGGAGGATTTGCCCGATTAAAAAGACATAAATGTTGGTATGCCAAAGACATTTTGAACTGGCTAAAAATACATAAAAATAAAAATATGCATCTAAAAATAACATCATATCATTTGAAGAACTGTCGAAGATTTTATTTAATTATAGCTTAAAATAAGCGAGTAAAGCCATAAAGATAACTACGAGCTAATTCATTTAGCCATTAACCCAAATAGTTGAAAAATATGTTTATAGTGCGAAGCGAAACATTAAAAAAAATCTATGCAATTTGACTTTAAAATGATGCTAAAGACAAATACATTTAGCTATAAACGAAAGTTCAGATAAATCTACTTATTTATTTATTTGTTTAGTGTTAACCGAAAGTGTAGACAAATCCAATTAAAATGAAACAATGCTGTAGGCAACAAAAAATTTCGAAATAAACCTATACTGTAGAAAATACATATAATCAAAATTTTTAAATAAAACTATCAATAAAGATAATAGCTATAAATAAAAAATAACTGAAACCATATATGATTATTGTGAGCATATTCCATGGATAGTAAAATTTTAATCCCATAAGAAATATTAACTTACTAAGTAAATAAATCTAATTATCGATAAAACTAGTACACAGCTACTGAGAAATTATAGTGCCATTAGAATTATAAATATATATGTATTAATTTCCATAAGAAAATTAAATTTTAGCATGTCTTTTAAACATTTTAAGGAACTAATTGATTAGTTCTCTTAACATAAACTTCTAAATAGTAACAAAAAATAATGCACTTTCATTTAAAAACAATTTTAAAAATTTAATTTAATTTAATAGGTTTTCTTACACTTTTTTGTACGTGTTAACTCTTTTTTTTTTTTGCTTTCCACAAATTACATAGAAAATATTTGTTATTTGTGTTATTGTTATCCTGGGGATTTTTTTTTTTTTTGTCTTCTTTCATTCTACTTTTGTGAACGTGAGTGGATAAACGAATGTGACAAGACAAGGCACAATCCACAAAAATCGATCCAAGAATCAAACCAAAACCAATCCTAATCCAAAACCGAAAACTCAACTCCATTTCAGGATGGTCGGTCAACTGACAACTCATTCTTTTGTGAAGTTGGTATTTTCAGCAATAAGTCACCCTTCAATTTGCCTGCTTTTCCCTCTTAAAAATGAGGAAGAAAATAAATAAAAAAAAAAAAACCGAAAGAAAATGGTAATGGAAATGTGGTCTGTAGTTTTTGCTGTTAAAGTTTTAGCGTTGACAGCAAATATAGGAGGGTTGGCGATGTGGGAGGGGGGAGATGGCTTGGTAAATGAAGTTGGGATTTCGAGAATAAGAATTGGAGTTACAGTTGGACATGATGTTGGTGTTTGGAGTTGGAAGTTGAAACGTGAGCAGCGTTAAGTAAAAACGCACGAAATGGATGAATGACAGAATGCTTGGGACTGGTCACAGAATGGTATAGGTGGGGAAGGGGGGGATAACTTGGCTTGGGCTATTAATTTGAAGGCAAACAACGCACACGAGCTTGGAATTAGGCGCCCTAAGAGCAAAGGCCCAGAAATGTGAAATGTGTGAGCAACTGCAGCCGCTGATAAGATTTATGTGGAGCAGCAGCAACACCAAAAAAAAAAAAGAAAAAACAGCAGAGAAGGAAGCAACCAGGGGCAGGAGATACTAAGCCTACATACAAAAACTACACACAACTAAATGGAAAAAAAAGGGACACAGAAGGAGGATATGACTACGAGGACAACAACAACAACGAGAACAAGGACAATGACGATGAAGACCAGAACCAAGATGAGGATGAGGACAGCGGCGACGACAACAACGACGACGACGACGACAATGGCAAATAAAAGATTTTTATTATCACATTATGCGGCAGCAGATTTCCCTTAGATGTTGTTGTTGTTGCTGTATTTGTGTGGCAAGGAAAAGTAACCATTCTTCCCCAACTCCCCCCTCTACCTTTTTTCGACTAGTTTATTTTGCGCTTTTTGGTTACTTAAGCTTTTACTGACATTTTTCTTTACTTTTTGTTGCCGTTGTTGTTGTTCTTTTTTTGAGTTTAGGCCAAGTTAGCTCTGCAGGTTGAAAATTCAATTTGCCAAATGAAATCTCAGAAACAAAGGAAAAAAATAAATAAAACCAAGCCCAAGCCAAGATTTATAACATAGTTAAATTTGAATTTCAACCATGCAACATTAAGACGCATGCCACACAGACACACACTCACATGTTTGTCATCATCATTCTCTTTCTGGTAAGAATTTCTATTTTTGATTTACTTGTGTATATGGTGACTTTTTTTTTTATTTTTTGTATGTTTTATGTTGTTTATTTTTTTTTTTATTTTTGTTATTTTTCTGCCATCCCAAAAAAAGATTTTGTGAGACGCATCGCCTGCTAATTAACTTAAAATAGCTGCAGTGGGTTGACTGACAAGGGGATTGTGGATAAAGGGGGGGGATGTAGTGGGGTGATGTATTGGAGTGTAAATAAGGAAGCAACTGTTGCTTGTCTTGTCGTCGCCTGTTTAAGACATCTTTTCAACTGCAGTTCAAGCATAAGAGTTTGCCAGACTCTTTCTGGGTCCGTCTTGATGCCATGATGAAGATTGATTGGACGCAACATGCGGCGTATACTTGATATTTAGACATCGTCTCCCTTTATATAGTATTTAGATATATATATATATATTTATATAGGTGTAGGTATATATAGGCCAACTTGGCTGGCATTTAATGTGGCGCAAAGATGATGCACAATTGAATTGGTTAGCAGAGCGCGGTGTCTATGGCCATCAAGTGGAACACACGACCAGTCACAAATCCGGGAGACCAAAGTCAACATTTTCGGGGGCAACATAAAACGGGGAAATCGCAAAAATTAATAAACAACAAAAACAACAAGTAGAAAAAAAAAAACAAAAACAGAAGAAGAAAAAACTAAACAAAAATATACCGAATAAAACCAAAATTTGTTGCAGGCAATTGCAAAAAATTAGCCATGGCCGATGATTGTTAATGCGATGGCCATTAATAATATAACAAGGATGATGGCCTACACGAGGGTGGGTACAGGCGAACAGGGTGCTGAGGGGAGTAAGAGCTGATT
Organism: Drosophila emarginata; assembly: GCA_037075365.1. Taxonomy (NCBI): domain Eukaryota; kingdom Metazoa; phylum Arthropoda; class Insecta; order Diptera; family Drosophilidae; genus Drosophila; species Drosophila emarginata. The sequence continues at coordinate 9,056,082 of JBAMCD010000296.1, forward strand.
GTTGCTGCTTTTGCAGTTGTTGCTGTTGGCTTTACCCTGACATGATTAATTGTCGAATTATGTGAGTGGCATAATTGGGCAAACAACGATAAGTATCATTCAACTAGAAATACCAAAAAGATGCTGCAAATGCCAACTAAATAAATGAAATAATTTTTTCATCTCTATAAATATTCCAAAAAAATACTTTAATATTATTAACGATTATAGATGAGATTGTTTTTTAATAATCATTTTTGTATTCATAATAAGATGATTATTGAAAGTAGTATTAGTTTAGAATAGTTTCCCATCTAAATTTAAGAATTAAAAATCAAAATAAGCGTTTCATAATAAAGAATTCCATTTGATAAATTGGTTTTTTTTTGTATCAACGAAATTTGTACTTATATTTTTATAAACTCTTTAATACTTTATTCTTTTCTTTCTATTAATATAAATACATATATGTTTTGATTTTAAAAATATACATTATATGTATTTCAACGACGCATTTAAGAAAACGTTTTTTCAGGTTTTAGAAAAATTTACTTATACCTAAAAAAAAAGTAAAACAAAAGATATAAGAAAATATAAAAGCAATGATATTTAGCAATAATAAATTTGAACATTTGTAAAGTAGTTCATCAAGGCAAAATTGAGAGTTATAAAGTAAACCGCCACGAAAAGACCACATTGAAAAGGTCTCTAATATTTTCACCATAATATATTATCAATATAATCAATCAATATTACAAAATCTGATTTAATTAATAAGACCATAGTGATACCGAAAGAAGTATAAGAATACTTACCCATTTTTTTTTTTGTCTTTAGCTATGATTTATGGCCATATTAACATTCTTTATTTTTCTCAAAATTATTTGTATAAAAAGATTTATCCAAAACCTCCAGTTTCTTTGGTGGAGAAGATCTATAAATATAAACATATTTATTTCTTATTCATAGTTAAAGCAAATTATGAAATAAATAAAATATATATTTATATATAAATATTTATATCTAAGCTGAGTTAAATCAAATATATTTTTAATAATCAACTGGTTAAAATTAAATTATAATTGCAATAAATATATATATCTGTATATGTATGTATGTATGTGAAAATATAATTTGATAACTAGTTAATATGTTAGATAATCCAAATATGTATTTAACCACTCAAACACCTTCTTCCTCCGTTTCCTCTTATCTATGCAATTTGAAATACAAAATGCGCAATTGTAGACATTATTATTTTTCACATTTCCAGTTAACATTTAATGAGTTTGTTAGAAGCATTTTTTGTTTTTTTTTTTTTTTTTTTTTTTTTGATTGTCTGACAATTTGACACGACACGAGACATATCGTCCTCAACCATACCACCTTACCACTCGCCCCTCCCCACTTTTGTGCCACCTTTAACAACCAATCTCCAATATGTACTCCTCCTTGTTGGCCGGTTGTTCACCATCAGTTTTGTCTACCCCAATAACATCCACCTGTCAGCTGACAATCAAAACTGTCAGTTGGCGACATTTTGGCGACGACTGAGTTTTGCGATTTGATTTCGAGTTTGAGTTTCAATCTAAGCAGAGTTTGCCTTGCCGCCCAATGGCTAGTTGTCTGTGTGCCCCTGGACCCACTTCTACAATGCTGACTGACCCCTATCCCCTGCCCCCAGCCCCTTAGCACAACACTGCCATTCTGTTTCTGTCTCTGGCCACACCATTCTACCATATAATCCATCACTTTGATGCCTTGCAACATATTCGCATTCCATTCAAGGTTGCCCCAGGTCCGCCTCAGTTGGCGCTATGTATCTCTCTATCTCTTTCTATCGTTTTTTTCATCTCTATCCCTCTCGCACACACACACACAGACACACAATACTCGGTTTGTGCTTTGGCAAATTGCAACTTTTCGATAAATTCGAATCATTTGTCATTGACACAAATAGCTTTCAAATTGCATAGACAAATACAAACATACACCAACACAAATACAGATACAGACACATACACACACATACAAGTGATTGGTTGAATGATGTTGTAGAAGAAGGGGACGGGTCAATCGAAGAGAGGTAAAGCGGCGCTGAGGCGTGTAATTGTTGTTGCAACGTTCAATTTTACAGCGGAAATTCCCCCCAAACAAAAAAACAACAAAAAATGATATAATCGAATAATCTACCACTCACTTTAAAAACTAGAAATACGAATACCAAAATGAAAAACTAAGAAATTCCAAATTAAACTAATCTCTGAAGTTAAATTATTTAAAATTGTACAAAAATAAAACAATTATTTTAATACAAAAAAAAACATACTAAAAGATTCAAAAACAAGAAATATAACTTGCTAAATACTAAACAAAATACCAAGTATTATACTAAGAAAAATAACACAAAATACAAACTTTGAAGTAGAATTCTCTTAAATCGAATTGAATGATTAAAAAAAAACATTTGACAAACATTCAAATTGGTAAATATGATATGATACTAAATATAATGTTATTAAGCTATCTTTTTTCAACATTAATTAGCCAAATGTCTAAAGTTTTGAATATTAGCTAAAAAAAAAATATGTTGCACAGTGGTACGCAAGAGATCAATTTTTGACTTTAAAGCATAAGTTAAAAAAGATATCAGTTCACTAAATTTTATGCAAACTCTTATTTCTTCGATTTCTATAATCAAGTGTTCGTGTAATTTTAAATCAAAATTGATTTTAATACGTTTGGCTAGTGTTATGGGTTTTATCATCAGTTAACTTATATCCGACACAAGTAAAGCATCAAAATTCGAGTGGAACAACAAAAAATTCACACAAAAACATTTACAAAAAAAGTAATAATAAAACAAATTTCAAAAGCAAAAAAAATTTAAAAACACCAAAAGTGAATTAATATTTAAATCAAGTGTTCGTGTAATTTTGGCATTATCATCAGTTCACTTAATGCGAGCAAAACCAAAAAAAAAAAAAATAAAAAAAATTTTCGAAAAAGTAATACAAAAGAAAATTCAAAAACACAATGTGAAATGATATTTAAATTGTAAATATAAATATGAATTTATATAATAAAGTCGCGTTGTTTAATAAAAAGTGCGTATAATTTGAAATTCTAAATTAATTTTAATACTTTTCGATAGCGTTTAATGTTTTATCATCAGTTCACTCACCAAAATTCGAGAACAAAAAAATTTATAAAAAGTGATGCAAAATTCAAAAACACAAAATTCGTAACATTTAAACGCATAAACTCTCGATGTATGATGCGCCGAGTCAATTCTCTAGTTCCTGATCCTGGTACTTGCTGACCTGCTGACCATCTATGGCAGATAGATTTGCAGATTTTTCGAGTGGCAGACGGCTCTTTCAAATATATAGGAATTGTAAATAATAATCGAACCCGCAAAGTTTGGAATCAAAATTCATTTTAATAAACTTTGCTCGTGTTTTCGGCTTCATCAACAGTTCAAGTTTAAAACTAACATCTGGTTTTTGCTAAATTAATACATATGTGCGTGTAGTTTTTACATAGTTTAATACATTTCGAGCACTACAAAAAATATTTTTTAAAGTGAACAAAAGTATACAAAATTCAAAATTTGAAACGTGTAAGCGAAATTCCAAATACATACACGCTTTTAGTTCCTGATCCTGCTGCTTAATATATATAATTGCGGAATTTTTTTGCGGATTTGCTTACAAATATATGGGATTTACTCCCAATCTGATTCCGGTAAATTTTGTTATTATTGAGTTTTGCGGAGGATAGTGAACAAGAGCATAATCACCATTGGTTCTTTGATTGGAACTTTATTCTACTCATCGGAACAATTTACTGCTTCCTTTTTTTCATTCATTCATTGGTCTATTTACCCTAGTCTTGGCCTTGGCACTTACAAACTTTGTCTGTACGTCAATGAATGGAGCTATAAGGATGATTATTTGGTAAATTATAGAATTAAGCTAAATATTTTAATAATTTACCTAAATTACCTGTCTTTTTTTTCGGAAAAGAATTACAATGGGAGACTCAAGTATAAATAATTGTCGTATAATGTCGCGGCATCAGCATTCTGTAAGTGTAATATACACTTATAAAAAAATTTACATTTATATTTATTTAAATTTAGGGTACAAAATGCAGATTGGATAAATAGAATTCCTATATAAAGTTGTTTTAAGATTATCTATATTTTTTAAAATCAAAGGAATTAATTTTTCTTTGCCAAATATATTTTGATACGTAAATAATTTGTCTTATTATTTATTTTAAAACAATTATGAATTAAGAAATGTTACATTCCATTATAAATATTTTCTTAATAAATTGAAAACTTTTTTTGTTTTACAAGCGGCTTTTTTTTCCAAAAAAAATTAACCCAGGGTGCGCTGCTGGTGGCATGCCCCAAAGTTGCTGTTACTATTGTTGTTACTGTTGCTGTTATTATTGTCGGCAATTTCAAGCTGTGTTGTGTTGTCTGTGTCTCAACAACAATCGCCAGCCAACAGTTGCAACCTTTCCCGTGCCACCCCCCTTTTTGGCCGAGCCCGCTTGCGCCCCGTGTCGCATGCCTGAGCTCTACCTCTGTGGCGTTCGCCCCATCTCGCTCGCACATGCCTCACAATGACCCAGTTTCCAAAGCGGAATGTAAACAAATTTGACCTGAAAAAAAGAGTTTTTTGTTTTGTAAACAAACCGCTGACGTTGACTGCGACTGAGACAGAGACAGAGACGGAGACCGAGACTGTGACTGTGGCAGCGACGTCAACAGAGACGGCTCAAGTGTGTGACCATGTGTGTGCGTGCGTACTTTGTGTGTTTGTATATTTGTGTGTGTGCATGTGTGTGTGTGCATGTGTGTGTGTGTGTGTGTGTTTATTTGCTTGTGTGTGTAGATTGCGTTTTCATTTTGGCCATAACAATCAAAGAGGCAAGTAAAATTGCACTAACAAAGTTATTTTTGTTGTTGCCTTTATTGTTGTTGTTGGCCAAAAATGAAATAGTTGTGGTTGTAGCAGAGGTAAACTGGTTGCATGAACAATTCGCCAGCTGCCACAACAGTAACGAAAACAAAAACAAGAAAATAAGCATTAAAAGCAGGCGAAACATATAAGACTAAATAAGTGGAGAATTGACAGTAAAGATTGACTAAATGCTTCAGTTAAATCAAATCAAATCAAGGAATAAGATCACTTTCTTAATTTACACTATACAACATGATACTGCTGTAAATTTGTAAATTGCAGCGTAGCCCAATTGTTTAAAGAAATATAATATTTGTTGAAATATTTACTAGTTGTCTTTATTTACTAATTAAATTGTTTCATTAAAAAAATTCAATAGCGATAGTAGCAGTTAAACAAAACAAATAGTTAAAAAGAAAATAATAAATCCAATCTAATAAAATCTTTGAAGAAAATATCCAAGTTCTAATTTACAAAGTTAATAAACTTAAGGAACATATTTCCAGAATTGTCATAATTAAATAGAAGTAACTAATATAGTTAGTATGTACTGTAATTCGCATGGTATTAAATGGAAAGATCCAAAAATAAAGGAGGAAACTTACCAAAAAAAAAAGAAAAAAATGAAACTGAGCAGAAATTGTTTTGTTTTTATTTTTGGTGCTTCTTTTTTGTTGTGAAGATTGTAATATACATTAATAATAAAAAGAGACCAACCATCCAAACAGCCAACCAACCAACCGACCAACAACCACAACAACAATAACAATGGAACAGACTCTTTGGTTTGTTTTTACAGGGGGATGGGTAGGGGGCATCATTAACATTTAACAATGGTTTATAATTTTTCTCTTTTTGCCTTTTTGTTTTTATGCTTCTTTTTTTTTTGTTTTGTGTTGGCCAAAAATGTATTTAATAATCTTGTTGTTGTTGTGGCCACAGGCGCCGCCGTCAAGCAAAAGAAAAAAAGGAACAACAATTGCCAAGCAAATTGTTAACCGTTAGGACACCTTTCGAATTGACCTAAAAAGAGAGTTGAGGATTGTTGTTCTTGTTGCTTTTGGTTTTGTCTTTCGTTTTGACTTTGCCTTCTTATACAGGTAAAAAAGACAAAAAAAAGATGAAATCGAAAGGTTGCAAAAAACAAAAAAAAAAAATGTAAAATGAAAACAAAAATGAAGAAGTTATTTCAATTGAAAGTTTTGGCCCAAGACTTTGATGGATTTGAAAGGGATTGGTTGGCAATGGCAAAGGCAACTGGCAACTGGCAACTGACAACGACAACGGTAAAGGATGATGACAACAATGATGAAGGAAATTTTCTTATTTTGTTTGGAAAAGTTTTCAATGCACATGAAAAAGATTGAAAAATATGTTCAAAAAACATGTTTAGTTTAAATAAAAGCATCCTTAGAGGTTTACGTATATTCTATAAATACTAATTGCGATCTGAAAAAAGTTAAATTTTTTCATTGACCATAGTAAAATTTAATGATTAAGAAATTTTTATGAATGAATTTTTTTTTAATATTTTATAAAAGATAAGAAATACATTTTAAGTAATTTTTAGAATTTTAAGAACATATTTTATTTATAAATTCTATATATTTCTTAATTATCAAATATAAATATGAATAACAATCGGTTTAAACTTTAATTTAAATTGATTTTATTTTGTTTTTATTTACTTATTGCAGGCGTTTGGCTTGCGGTTTTTCAGGTAAATCTATCTGGCCAAAGAGAGCTTTCAATATACATATTTCAAAATAGTTTAATGAAGCCATTTACTCCAATTTAGAAATCTATAATAACATTTGGAAAAATACCATAAAAATTCCGTATATAGATGTAGTCGTTTTTCAGGACAATTTGTGTTTTAAAGTTCATTAACTTTCCAAAACGAATTGTTTAAACTTTACACTGATTAGGAAACCTAAAAAAATAAGTGCCATTTACTTACTTTTTACTATTTATTCATATAGTGAAAGTGCCATAAAATTCTATTAGTTACCCTCTCATTTAGTCCAACATAATACTTGTATTTAAATTTGGCAAAGTTATTGGACCTTAAAAGCTCTAATGGATACTAACCAACATTTTTATTTTCTGGTGACTTAATGAACTCTTTGACTTTTGTCTTGCCACTTTCACTATCTCACAAAAAAAAAAAAAATGAACATACGATTTCTCAGATTTTTTGTGAACATATATTATTAAATTTTTTGGGTTTTCCCATAATTTCGCAAACAATTTTCTCCCCATTTTTCGTGCATGTGTATGTGTGTTTTCAATTTTTACTTTGTTTGTATTAGCATATAACAAAAAAAAAAAAAAAGACGAAATTTCAAAAGCGTTTCATTAATTTTTTATCTGCTTTTGCTATGGTTTTTTATTTTGTTGTTGCGGTTTCTCTTCTTGGCTGTTGTTTTGTGTTTTGTTGTGTTGTCTATTTCCCCTTTCCCCCTGCTTACCCCATCCTACCCTTATTTGAGATGGCAAAAAAAAAAGAAAAAATGAAAAAGAAAAGAAAAACAAAACAAAACCGAAAAAACAATTTTTTTTTTTCTTCTCGCATTTTTTTCGCGAATCGAAATTGGCTCACGTAATAAATTTCATAAATTGCGTTTTACTTTGACACACATTACTTTGACTCTCTCAGTTGTCAATTTGCTGTTGATTTTTTCACTTACCCTATAAATATAGATCGAATTGGGTATATTCTTGACCAACAGTTACACATCTGTATAGTTAGATCAAATCAATTTTATGTTTAAGTTTGCCAACAAAAAAAAATAAAACTTTATCTTTATAAGCTGAAATATTAACCGCTAGATGGGGTCGTAGTGTTGTAAAAACTGAAATGTTTCATTTATACCTTCAACCCGCCTTTACCCCCTTTAGCAATGTAACTGCCTTCTTTTCGTATTTTTATTTTTGTATTACCACAGTAATCAATCCAGTGGCACGAAATATTCCGTTGAAATTCAATAGAAAAATTGCAGCCATAAAAAAGCAGCAGTAAAAAAAAAGTGAGTCATAAATCGTCTGATAGGTGGCGCCAGTGTGTTGCCGTTGAAAATAAAAATGCAGCTGCATTGATCACAAGAAAACAAAAACAAAAAGAAAAAAAAAAACAGGATATGTTAGTATTTAATGGATTTTACAACTTTTTATAACTTTTGTTTTAGTATAGGGTAGCGTAAAGTCGTTGCTTTTATTAAATTTTATTGTGGTTGCTACTGATGTTGTTGTTGTTGCTGCTGCTGTTGTTGTTGTGGTATGTAGTTCACAGTTTTCACTTGTATGTTTTTTTTGCTTCTCCGCTTTTATCTGCAGTTTTGTTGTTGGCGCTTTTGTCAGCCAATTGTCAAATATGTCTCACCGCTTTTCCCTCGCTACCTTCATCTCTCTATCTCTATCTGTGCCGCTAAATGTTATCCCCATTCATCATCATCAGCTGCTGTGGGCGGTCAGAAGGTCGAATTTGGTTAAATTTTAGCATTTTCGCCAGATTATCATTGAAAATGAATTTGGTTTTTCTTTTGTTTTCATTTTGGTTCTTCACTCATTCACATTCTGTCATTTGTCTTCTTTTTTTTCGGTTTTGTTTTGTTGTGTTTTGTTTTGTTTGTGTTTTGTTTTGGGCTTACGTGGCGTATGAGTAATTTGTATGTTTTTTTTTTCCTTCTTGTTTTTTTTGCGTTGTGCCAAATTAGTTGAGAAAAATAACAACAATTGGCATTGGCTGTTTACAAATTTCTTTCTCTGTTTTTTTTTCTCACTTTTTTTTCTCGTTGTTGTTGTTGTGTGTGTGCAACACTTCACTTCACTTCACTTGCAACATTGTTGCACTGACAGAGAAATGGCAAATGAATGAATTGCATTAAACAGAAAACGATGGCTAACAAGAAAAAAAGAAAAAAACCAAACACAAACAAAATGTGGCTGAAGAAAAGTCAGACATAGACAAGTGCAACATTGCAGAAAGTGAAAGAAGATCGTGCATAGATGAAGCAAGCCATTGGGGAAAGGAGGAAGATGATGCCCAGACATAGTGCGGTGTGGTGTGGAGTGGTAGTATAAGGTAAAAAAAAACCCACAAATGGTTGAAAAAGATAAAGAAGGTGGAGGGAGGAGGGGAGGGATGGCAAGCAAATGTAATGGAGCGGGGGACATGCAGAGATGCACAGGTGCCAAAGATAACACAATGGGAGCGTGAGTTAACAACTTTTTGTCTACGATACATAGATAGTTGAGTGAAATTCCAAAACTAACTTTACTTAGTTATACTAACTATTTAAGTTTAGGCTATGCCTGGTCTGTTATCTTTACATTAAGAGTTTTAGGCAACAACTTGTTAAATTTAAATTTAATTTATTAATCAAAGATTTCTTAATAGTTTTTAATTTATTAAAACGATGAAAAATATAAATTGTAGAAAATTTATAATCTCAATTCCATTTCATTTCTCAGTTTGTTCTTCGAAAACTCATAAACTGTCTTAAATTAAAATGTTTTCGTCTAGCTAAGGTCAGTGATTAAAGTAACAAGTAATTAAATTATTTTGTTTCATTTATATTATTTTTTTTCTCTGAAAAAATGTTGTTTTTCTTGAGATTATAAATTTGAAATGATAATTTTATTTTGGTTTTTAAAATGTCATTTGTTTTTTTTTTTTGTTTTTAATATTATGAATGGCTGAATTCATTAATGACAGTGAATCACCTGTTTTCTTCTATATGTCTTGTATTAACGATTATATTCTATATAAAAAGTATTCACGCAATTTTCAAAGTTTAATTAAATCTTATTAAGAAAAAGATTAAATATTTATGAAATAATATATTTTATGATATTAAAATTGGTCCAAAGACAAAACAATTTTGTACTATACATATATAGCCTTGATTGTTCTTGATCTTTTCATTTTATATATTTGTATATTTAAGCTATAATAATTTCAACTAATCAGTTTTCTATATTTTATTGCAATATAAGATACATAATTTAAACTATGTCCTTGTACTAGAAACAATATTATTTTTTTTTTCTAATTTAATTAGTTTTATGTTTTAAACATTTTCTAATGAAGTAATTACAAAAATATAGATACAAAAAAATGTAAATTTTTAAATAAGTTTTTGTTTTCTTTAATCTTTTTGGATAGTTTCTCAGTTTGGCTGACTTTTGGATTTCATTTGATTTTATGAGATAAACCGCTGGATGGGTTTATCGCTTTCGCCAATTCTTTTTGCCAACTTGCTGTTGTTGTTGTAGCAGTAGTCGTAGGTCTGTTGGCTCATCTTCATAATTTTTACTTTTGCTAATGACTTGCAATGATTTGCAATTGCTTTTGTTGCTATTGTAGTTGCAAAATGTTTCTTTTTCTCCTTCTACTTCATCTCCATCTTTATCTTTTGCCATCGTCGGCATCATTAAGTCGTCGTCGTCGTCTCAAGTCAAAATACGTCATTACAATATGCACTACACTTTTTAGCCTCTTTTTTTTATTTCTTTTTTTTTTTTGCCGTTGTCGTTATTGTTGTTGTTGAGGGGTAACTTAAAATAAATAAAAACTTCAATTTGAAGTTAAGCGCTTAAGTTGTTTGTTCCTCTGCATGTCTGCCTCGGCATCGGCCTCTGTTGCCCCTGCTGCCTCTGTCTCTGTCTTTGGCTTTGTCTGTGACTCTGGCTACGCCTCTTGAGCATTTTTCATTTGCAACATTGTTGCAAATGCAGACAGACATAATGAACAAGTGTGACTGTGGGAGGGAAAGAGACAGAGAGAATGATTCCAATTCCGACTTGCAAACGATGTAGAAATTTTAAGAGTTTTCAAGTTGATGGCCACACCATTTTGCTGCCATGCGGTTGCTAATAGATCAGACAAACAACAGATGGACCCAAAGTTAAGGAGCAGGAGTCAATCTCAATGATGGATAACAGGAAGTCTAGCTGAGGGGTTTATGGGGATGGATTGTAGGAAGCTGATGCAAGCAATTTTAACAAAAAGCTAAAAAAAAAAAAATAAATAAAGAAAATAAAAAAAAAGCGAAGTGCAACTGGAAGTCTTTGACAGGGCTCTGGTTAATCTGATTCAGTTTTTCCTTTTGACTCATAATACCCTAAAATAAATGGCATGGATTGTGGGTAGATTAAATTTTAAATAAAATTGATGTCCTAAAGAAAAGTCAGAAAGGCAATATTTTCATATATCAATCATGTATAAACATTTATCATAACTCTCCTATTTTATTATTATGCTTTTGGCATCAATTTAACATATTTTAATATTTTGTAACGCATATTTAAAAAGTATTTCCAGTTTGTTTAATGAAAAGTATCTATAAAGAAGTATTTTTTCCTATTTACTTAAGCAACAATCAACAATTATTAAACAAAATTTGATTGTAACTATAAAAAATATTTAAAAAAAAATTATAAAACTATATTAAATACACAGAATGATTAATATAGTTATTATTATAGTTATATATTATTATAAGATATATTCTGTGTGTAAATATCAAAATTTACAAATATTCAATAGCATTTAATACTAAAGTTTATATAGATACGATAAACTATGGGAGATTGTATCCGCACAAGTTGAAAATGATTATAAGATATAGATTATATAACTATTCCGTTAAACTCAGTTTGATGCATTTAAAATCCTAGCAGGATTAGTGTTTTGGTAAATACTTTAGAGTTCTTTACCACTTGAAAGGGTATTTAAGGATATAATGTTGGTAAGTCAACTTTTTTTTCTGACTTTATTCTACACTGATGATGACTCTGTAATGCATCAATGCGCCAATGCCGGTGATGTTGATTTTAATGATGATTATCATAATATAATTTTGGATTTCAATGTTAAGATAAAATGAAAAGAATGAGAGGAAAAAAACGACCTCGAGACACACACTCATGTATATATATATATATATATATATATATATATATATATATATATATATATATGTTTATATATATATATATATATATATATATGTTTATATGCACACACTCATACAAATAAGATTTTGTCAAATTTTCATTCCTGGTGCCAGTAGTTAAACCGCACCCCTCCTTGTAGCATCATCTGATTATACCGCCTTCTGAACACTAAATAAATTCCATTTTCTAATAATCTTTTGCGCTGACTTTAGCAGCTTTTACCATTTGATAATAACTTCTTGTTGACATTGCTCAATTGGCCATATGCAAATGGCAAGCAAAGTCTCTCTAAGCTTCTGCCATCCCGACTACCATCTATTCCATCTGCTCATCTTACCCATCCCTATCCATCCTACTCCCATTTACAGGGTTCTTCTTTCATTCTGAAGGTGGGTGAAGCAAAAAAAAAAATAAAAATAAAAAAATAAGAAAAGTAAGAGTCAAAAATGGAAATGTTGTTGTCATTATGTGCATTGAATTACGTTTATTTGATGCCACCCTGCCCCTGACTGTCTTTTTTGCCAGTGAGTGCCCCTGACAATGATTATCTGACATAACGACAGCCCCTTTGCCCCCTCTCACTCTCTGTCTCTCTACACCTCCGCTGGTTCCTGGCCCCATTAAAGGTGTTCCGCCCGACAAACAAGGTGATTATGCCAAGCGAGTTGCTCTTTGGACTTTTGCTAATGGACTTCAGCGGCAGGAGGAATGAACAAAAAAAAAAAAAAAAAACAAAAAAATACCAAACAACAACAAGAGGGTGAACCAAAAAAAAAAAAAGAAGAAAAAACCAACACGAAAATATGTAAAAATGGCAGGACAACGCGAGCATTTATTTAAATTTTGCATTGCAGGTTCACAGGACGTGACTGTGAGTCCTCTTATGCTCTATTCTCCACCTCCTTATGCTTCCATTTCTTTGGCTCTCGGGCTCATGAATATCAAATGATGACGCAGCATAGGTTGGGTCTTGTGGTTGATGATAGAAGGCAACTGAAATGGTTGGGAAGAGATGGGGAATGGGAGTGATGGTGGGACAGTGCAAATCAGCTTTGATATTGGTTTTTGATTATCCACGGTCGTTATAGATTGTAATGGAGGGTTGGAGGTGGGGGAAAAAAATGTCCAACATTGGGCTGGCGGCCAGAATTAAAAGTTGGCAAAGATGCTGTGACATTCCTGTTAACATTTTAATTAACATTTGTGTTGGTAGAGTATAAACCATTGCTTTCTTCCTCTCACTCGCACATATTCTTTCTTTCCCCCGATGTCATCCGCTCTTACTTCTATTCTTATCATTTAATACGATGCCTGACAAATTTATAATACAAGACAGACCTTAGAAAAAAATTTTTCTTTAATTAAGTTCTCCAGGAAAAGTACAAGAAAAAGAAAATAAAAATAAAAAACTAAAAAAAAAATTAATCGAGAGAGGCAGACAGAGTAAAAAATGTATTAAAGCAATTGATTTAATTTTAATATCGCATTATAAGTAGTTCCATTTTTTCTTTTCTCTGTTTTTTTTTTTTAATTTTCATATTTCACTTTTTGCAATTTTGCTGCTGTCTCTTCTACTTCTTCTTAGCTCCTCTTCCTTCTGGTGCCACTGCTTCTGCTGCTACTTCCTTCTTTGCCCATTCCTAGCTGCCACTTTTCTGACTGCGGCCTCATAAAATTTTCCAGCTGACTAAATTTAAATTGCGCATGCAAAAAAACAAAACAACAAGAAAGGAAAAACTTTGCGCCCAACATCTTGCTTCCTTTTTATTTTTTTGTTTCTTCTTGTTTTTCACATTTTTTGGTTGGTGTGGCAGGTAAAGAAGTTGGGAGTGGCATGTGCGAGTTGTGCGAGAGGGGGGGGGGTGCCCACTCTGTTCTTGTTGCTGTCGTTGTTGGCGGCGCTTGACTGCAACAATGTTGCCGCAACATAATTGTCTGGTGTTTAATGCTCTTGTATGCTCGATTACCGCGCGCGTCTTATGGCCAGAAAAAAAAAAATAAAACTAAAACTAAAACAACAAAAAAAAAAAATAAAAAACTTGCCCTGACCAGCGGGAAAAATATGAAATGTGCAACGCCAGGAAAAAAAAATATGAATTGTTGTTGCTGTTATTTTCTTTTATTTTTATTTTTTTTTGGCTCTACTACAGTCGTGTGCAGTGGGCGTATTGTTGGCCAATAGTTCGAGTCTAAGCAGGAGGCGGCGACGGTGACGGCAGGCAATGGCATTCAGGGAGAGGGGTATGGGGTGAATGGGAGGGGCGTGACTGAACTGAAACTTCTTGTGCGGTCGAAAAGTCGATAGTTGTTGCTTTAGTTTATCAATAAATAACCGCTGCATAATTCATGCCTCACTGTTTTCTTTCCTGGAAAACAAAACTAAAAGATGATGGCAACACAAAAAAAAAAAAAATAGATTTCATTTTTCCAACCAAAGCAAAGAGAGAGTCCGTGTGAGAGAGAGAGAAAGAGTGTGTGTGAGTGATAGGGATAGAGATGAAAGGTTAATGTAGCTAAACAAAATTTATTATGTAATTGTGGCAAAATGAAAGGCTGGGAACGAACTAAACAACTTAAAGAAAGCAATTCCTTGCACAAATTTCAAGAGATTAGAAAAAATAAAAATAAAAAACAAACAACTAACGAATGGCCTAAGCGTTGCCAGATCAATATTTAGTTTACTTTCTAGGCCATAAGGTAAGGAAGGAAAATTTTCAAAAAGTAAAATTTTCGTATTATCAAAAATTTATTTGTTAAATTATAATAAAATTAATGATAAATATAATCTTTAAAATAAAATAAATGAATAGTACATATTTAATTTTGCATAGAAAATAATTTTTAATACATTTTTATATACCCGCAAAAATGAAAATTCTTTAATTTAGTTGAATAAAAATTATAATTGCTTTTGCCATAAAAATCTAATAAAACTTTAGGTAAAAAAGGAAAAACTTAAAAAAAAATTACTTGTTGGAAAAAAATAATTAAATAACTTAATTTCTATTTCTATTCTGATCATACATATTATTGTATGTATCTTTTTTTTTTTTAACCCATTTAGTTGAATAAAAAATCTGTCATTTTTGTTTTTTTCTTTTTTGGTGGTTGTGGAAAAAAAAACTTTATTGATATTTTTATTTTATATTGTTATTTAAACGTTACAAATATGGCAAAATATCATTGATATCGATACAACTACAACTAACATTTATAGCATATCGATTTTCTGATTTGTTTTGTGTCTGTGTATGTGTGTGTGTGTATTTTGGTGTTATTTTCTCATTTTTTTGTGTAATTTTATTTGTTTTTAGGACTTATGCACTAATTGAAGTTGAATTAGTTAATTACTTTTGATTTAAGTGTAGAGTGTTTATAAACGAGTATGTTTCTATATATGTATATATTTGGTGAAACGACAAAATGAACTTTTTTGGGGCATTGAAATGTTGTACTTGATAACTTATAAAAAATGGCCACATCCTTTCATTTAACCCATTACACAATTTTGACTCATTCTACTTAGACTCGGACACATACACACACACACACACAAACACATTAACAAACAGACACTCCCACAACAACTAAAAACGTTGCACATACACAATGGTATGAACGCTAGTTGTTTCGTTACCCTTTTTTTCTATTTTTTTTTTTTTTTTTGCTTTTCATTCAATATCCATTTGCCATATCCTTTTTCTTTCGCACTCTACTTTCATGCCTCTTTCATTTTCATTTCATTGAATGCATGGGAAATTATTGAAGGGATGTAGCCATATTTTTGTGTGTTATGCAACTACTTAAAGGACTTTATCATATTTTTGTAATATGTAAATATTTCTTCATTTTCATATTCTTTTTTTGTTTTTTTTTTTTTTTTATTTTCTCTTCATTTGTTGTGATTTGTGTTACATTTTCAGAGTTCAGCTTCTATCATCTTTAGGCCTGGGGCTGGGCCTGTTTAGAGCAAATAGCATTTCCGACGCCAACAGGAACAGGTGCAGTGTACATGACGATAATAACGACATAGACACTTTAGATACTTATAACCCGCACAGCAATGATGCGAATGCGAATGGCTATGATAATGGCTATAACATGATGAGCTGTCATGTAGACAATATGAATAGCAGCCACAATCACACATTTTTCTTCCTGATGATATTGATGATGGTATGGATAGATCAATAGTTATTGTTATGGATGTTATCCTTGTGTTCCTTGATTTAATAGAAGGATGGATAATGTTTGAATTATTCTTCCAGCTCGCTTGCTGTCTTTGACTCAACTGATTTCTGGCCAACGCTTTGTCTTTCAACTTGGCTTAGGTTAGTATAAGCTCTTTACCTATAATTTGGCCTCGAAGTCTACCGTTACCTAGGACAACCTCAAAAGGTTTGATCAATTCTCCTATATATGTATGTATATATATATATATATATATATATATATATTAGATTTGCGTATTTGGGTGGCCCAGGTACGTACCACCGTAACCAGTTAGTCAATTTCTAGTTGCAAATAAGCGAAAATATGGGTTACTTGACTTTTTTGTTGTTGTTATGGTAATTCATGATTTGTAGGGTAAAAATCATGTCAATTGATTTTGGGTAAACTCTGACCTGATAGAAATAACTCTATTAGTATTGCACAAATAGAAAAAACATTATTGTAAGCTAGGCTAGGGTAAGGTAGTGTATTGAGCATTGCCTACTAAATATATCATATGACATTTATGCACTTGAGTATTCCGCCTGGTGGCACCACTCGACATTTCTGTATGATTAATTCGCAAATAGTTGTCGCTGATTTTATGACCCAAAATACATTATATATATTTTTATTCTAAAACTGCTGCGCTGCTGCTGTTGTGGTTGTTGTTGTTATTTTTATTTATTTATATTTATTTTTTTTTCGTTTAGCCGCCCGAAAATAGATGTAGCCAAATGCAAATTCATGCCTGACCCACATTTGGCGCACATTTGATTTCATTAGTCATCTAATAGAGTGACTATACACTCACACAACACAACACAACAAACACACACACTGGCTATATATTTTCTCAGTCTCTCGATCGTGATGCAATCGATGCACAATCGATGACACACAACCATATAACTATACACACACATGCATATCTCTGACGTCATACGTCATACTGTTAGTTATTGCAAAAACAAAAAATAAAAAAAAGGGTGAGATCAGCTATACCTATAGATATATGTATATATATATACACATATGTATGTACCGTATAGTAAAAATGAGATCAGTGTAACAAATAATGTTTAATCTTCTGATGATATCATTGAGGTGAAAATCCTCATGATCATATTTATTTAGTTGACCTGCTAATTGCCAACTTTAAGAGAATTCATCTAGAAACAATAAGGAAATGTTTGATAG
Organism: Drosophila emarginata; assembly: GCA_037075365.1. NCBI lineage: Eukaryota > Metazoa > Arthropoda > Insecta > Diptera > Drosophilidae > Drosophila > Drosophila emarginata. The sequence continues at coordinate 9,073,412 of JBAMCD010000296.1, forward strand.
ATCAATTAGCAAAAAAAAAAAACAAAAAAATATATATATAACCAGCCAACAACCAATGGCAAAAAGATCATTAAGTAAAACGATCTTCAAAACTGATGATTGATGTGTGTGAGAGAGGCAGAGAGGGAGAGACAAAGAGAAGTAGCTCAACAATATGCATAAATGTATTTTGATGATCAACTTCACTTTGACTTTACCTTGAAATCTACTTAAGTTTTTTATGTTTGATCAGTGATCATTTCAAAATTTGCATCATTCGCTTGTTTTTGAAATGCTTTATTATCCATTTAGATTTATCACTTCTCTTAAAAAAAGGAGGATTTCATTGTGGGATTATATCTGTATAAATATATATTTGTAGAACAAAAGATAGTTAATATTCAAGGGTATTTTTCGAGGAATTTAGGAACTTTCTTTTTAATTTTCCTTACATCACTTTAAGGTTTCTTTTATTTAAAAAATTATTAGAGAAATTACTATTTAATCGCAAATAGGAACATCGATTAGAACTTTTTTGATGTTATTATAATTTAAGCTTAAATGTAGTTTTTAAGTAAAAGGTGAAGAAAGATTTATTTCCTTTTGTATATTTTGGATTTATCACTGGATAAATAATAGTTTGAACTACTGTTTGAATGAAGACTTAAAAAAAATTTGTATTTTAAGAAAAATGGCGAATAGTCAAAGATAATGTTATTCTATCAATTATTAAAATATATCGTTCTAAGGCTATCGCATTTATTAAATAATATTTAAATGTATCAAATATGTAGGCCTTGAACTTTGATCATCATCTTCAAAAATGTAATTATAGAAAAATGCGCATAAATTTTTTATTTCAGTTTGATTGGGTAATGGTTTTTATCTACCATATTATTTCGATGAAATTGATATCTTAAAGGTTTATAATTTAAGGGTTTTTATTCAGTTAGTTATACTCATAACATGCAATTAAAAACTCAAGTTAAAAATTGAATTTTAATTGAGACACCGTTAGTTTTTAATCATTTAGTAAAAGTTCATCATAAATTTTACTTATATCTCTTTCTCTCCTTTTCCCAAGGAACAACCCTTTCGCTTTGCGGGAAAAGAAAAAAAAAAACAGAACTAAACTAAAGTTAATTTGCACTTTTTTGCCACATGTGCGTGTTTCTTATCTGTTTTCCATTTTTTTTTTTTAATTTTTAGTGTTTTTTTTTCTTTATAGTTGTTGTAGCATTTTACCCCTTGTTATAGTCTAATTAAAGTTCCTGCTCGGTTTTACCGTTGAAGGACACGTAACGCGCGCTTACTTTAATACCAGGGACAATAGTGTGTGTGTGTGTTAAAGAGCTGGATTGGGGGGTGGGGGTCATTTTATTGTTGCTGTTGTTGCCCTTGTTGTAGTGTCGAGTGTCCTTGTTAGCTTAAAAAGTCTTTCGACACGTATCCCCATTGGATGTAAAAGTTTTGTCAGATAGCCAAACCTGACCCTGTTGCTGTTGGCAAAAGGGAATCCTCCATAATGGAAGGGTTTTTTTTTTTTTTTTTTTTGCTTTTTACCTACCTACATGGTATATAAAGAGTGCAGTTGAAAATGCATGGTTCTCAGCAGTTTAGGTTCAAGTTGTTTCAAGTAACACTTGAAGGACAAAACGACAAAAGTCTCACCATATGGACTAGGATTCGTTTCTATATATTGAAGTTTTTGGCTTTTGGGATTGCAATTCGAATGGAGGTGGTGATGGAGAGGAAGGGAGCTGCTGGTGCTGCTGCTGCACACAACGTCAGGAAACGCCGCCTGTCACTGTGTGGCAAATAATGGTGTTGCGTGTCGTTTTTGCCACAAAACCGATGATAACCAAACTAAAAATTGCAACAACAATAGCAACAAAATAACAGAAAACGACAGCTGACTTTTTGCCCAGTTTTGTGCAAAAACCTAGTACATAAAAAGAGGGAGGAGTGATAGCTCAGTGTGTGTGTGTGTGTGTGTGTGTGGGGTTAGGTGCAGGAGGGGTTTTGGGTGTGAATGCAGAGCAAACTTCTTTCGTTCTGCGGTCGCTCTACGTCATTTCGAGTCCCGACCCGTGAAAAGCGTCACTGACACTTAAATTAAATTTGTTTTCATTTCGCTGGCAACACAAAAGTCAGCGGGCGACACTTTCAGTACAAGTTTTTGGTTCGAGTTTGAATTTGACTCTTGTTTTTTTTTTCTTCTTTTTTTTTTTATTTTATCTGCTGCTTTTGTCTGTTTTCTGTGGTTTTTTTCATTTTTTTTGTATATATTTTTTTTTCTTCTTTGGGGCCAACCAAAAGAAAGCAAGCGAAAAATGCATTTCGCAATAAAATAAATTAAAACGAAAGCAAAGCAAATTGTATACACTCCAAAAATTGCTGCCGAAACTAAACGGGCCACATAGTGTGGCATTTTTGGCGGGGGAGTGGGGTAGGGCACAAAGTGATGGCAACGGGGAGGATCCAAAGAGAGAAAAGACTAACCAAAAACGGCTTGACGCTACTTCTGCTTTTTGTATATGTATGCATGTGTGTGTGTGTGTGTGTGTGTGTGTGTGTGTGTGTGTGTGTGTGTATGTGTAAAGCTTGACGCCCTTTGGCAACCAGAGTGCAAACATATGGAGTGGGGTAGGGGTGGTGCTGGTGGTGTTGCATCTAGGCATGCAGATAATGTGGATTTAAATCTTCAACTTTAAGTCAGTTGAATTTAACATGCCTTAGTTAAAAATTTAATAAAATATTATTAAGAAAAATATTTTTTCCTGTTAAATATTAAATGTTTTACTGAACTTTAATTGATATATGAAAAATATGATATTATGATATATGATATATGATATTATATTATGAAAAATATATGAAATTATCGTATCCATTTTCACTTAATCAATATTTTTAGAAACCGAAATGGATTTATATTCAAAGGGTAATTAATACTTAATCAAAATTATTATTTTATAAAGCAGAATTATGCAATCAAAGTGAATCATTTCGTCATCAATTAATTTATAAATTTAGTTTAAATGTTAGCGATTTTATCTATCCAACGATCGTTTAAAGGGATAAACATTCCCAATATAACTATAATATCACTTAAAATAGAAAAATATTATTAAAATAAAAAATTTTATTCTTATAAATCTTCAAGTTTATCGAGCAAAAATGGATCGCGATTTCAATCCAGTTTTAATTCAAGTGAAAATTGATCACAATCTGTAACGATTAAATTAGCAGAGTTATCAAGCGATATATAGCTAAAGTTAAAAGAAACCAAAATTTTCGATTAATTCATTTAAGTTTAAAGAAATCAAAATTTGTTGCAATTGCTTTAACCGAATAGCTAAAATATATCTCATATTTTTAATGACATATAAATAATTCTTTTCATGATTTTTTTTTATCTATTAATCGGTCGATTATGTTCTTTTTTTTTAATAGTATTTCTGTTGATATTCTTTACATGTAATTTCACAATGATTCACAGAAACATTCCACAGTTCTCTTGGCTTTTTTTATATTCTTTTTTGTTTTTTTTTTTCATTACTCAGACTCTGAAGTTACCACAAATGTTGCAGTAACAACAACAAGCGGGGATATTATTTTTGTTGGAGTTGGTGAATGCTATTTTGCATCTGGTTGTGTGCAGCAGCACCAACAGCAATACCATTGGAATGCCTCATCAGCATCCCCGTGTGTTCATGTCCATGTCCATCCATTTAACTATATTTCCTCTTTCTCATCCAGACACAGTACCAACCCGATATAGAGAAGGTGTTTTTTTTTTTTTGTTTTTTTTTTTTTGTTTTGTTGGTTCGTGCGGCTAAGAGGAGTAAAGTGCAGAGGGTAAAGTATAGAGTAGAGCACCAAGGAAAAGAAAAAGAAGAAAAACCGCAGCCAAACAAACACATTTCAATCAAAAACGCTCGACGAGTTGACGGTCACGTGGGTGGTCGACAACAAAAGCTGAGGGCTCTGCTGCATCAAGGGGGAAATAGTGAAAACTCTGTTTGCACTGCGGTTCTCTGTTCAGTTTGGTACGTTACGTTACATTACATTACGGTACGATATGGTTTGAAGGCAAGAACTTTGGGAAACGGTCTTTTTGGGGATAGCCGCCTGCATAACTGTTGCTATTTCTGTGCCAGCAGCAGCAGCAGCAGCAGCAGCAGTAGCGCAGCTTCTGTTTTTCCCCTAGACCCCAAATGCCACAAAAGTGGCACTTGCCAGAGTGTGTAGAGAAGAAGAACAACTGACTGACTGGCTGCCACATGCCAAACGTTGGCAAGGATTTTTATTTTTTTTTTGGTATACATCTGCTGCTACTACTCCTGCCAGAGAGGGATGGGAACGAGGATGGTGGTTGCCACATGCCCAACTGATTTTTCGGCCAAAATAAAATGAAGACATTCGAAATGTCATTTCGTTTTTTCCCTCTACATAGTTGACTCGTTCTGGTCACGGCAACTTTGTTCGCTCCTTCCTGTCACTGTCACACAGTTGTTTTTGTTGTTCTTTTTGTAGCTGTTATTGTTGTTGTTGTTGTTGTTATTGTTATTATTGTTCTTGGTGGCTTCACTGCCTCATTGCCAGAGAATGCATTGAACGAGCACACACAGAACGATAGTTGAAGTTTAACTAGCAAAAGGAGTTGAAACTATTTGGAAACAATGTAAATATGTTGAATAAGAGAGAGTAAAAGAGAGAGGGACAAAAAAGTGAGTATTTCCCAGTTTCGCCCACTTTTTCATATACATATGTACATACATATGTAAGTAAGAACATATTTTTCTTTTTTATATATGTATTTGAAAGGTCCCTCTTTACTTTATGTTACTATAGGCCATTTAACTGAATAGATCTCTTTGTATTGTATTGAATACTATAAATTTATGATCCTCGAATGAATGAAATGAGTATTTTTATAGGTAAATGAAAAAATTTACGATCCTGCTTGTTAATTTCGAGAATGTTTGACTTTATAATACATATGTATGTACATATGTATGTATATATTTTGGTACTATCGGCAGGGACTTCATTTATATTGCTCTTAAAGTCAGTTAAAAGTTGTCTAGCCATTCCGACCATCTTTATTATGCAAAAGTGCCTTAACATAACCTTTCAATATTAAGGCCCTTTGTCTGGTTTTTTTTTAATTACCCACTCATGTTGCAAATACCTTAAAATTGATTGCAAAAGGTTTCTTTTTTTTTTTTTCTTATTTTGGTGGTAAATTTGTCTTAACAGACCACCCACTGAGTTATTTCAACATTGTTCCCACGTTCCCTTTATCTAGGTATGTACATACATATGTATGTATGTATATGTAATATCAAGTATCTTGTTTAGTATAAAAAGTAGCCACCTTGACTTGCCCACATTTGGTTGATATCCAAGTTCGATCCGCGCCCATTTTGTTATTTCTTTTTACAAATTTGCGCACGCGCAATGCCAACCCAAATACCAGAAGGCATTCAATATGCATTATATTATTTGTTGTTGTATCGTCTTCATGCCACTCCACGCCACTGTACTGCACTCCATCCTTTTCATTTCTTTCCAATTTTCCAAAGTCAAAGTTAACAAAAAAAAAACAAACCTAAAACCCCAATAAGGGGCTACCAACCCGACCAACTTGCGGTACTAAAATACGCATTTCCAAGAAACTTTGGCGAAACGGCAAAACAACGGCGGCCCGCCCGCTTACAATGTGATGTGATAATTCATGGAATTCTTTGGCGTTGCGAAATATGAAGGAATGCAGACGCATCCGACGAGACAAGACCAGACCAGGCCCGGCCAGACCAGACCAGACCTGGACTTCCAACTCATTCGTCGTCGTCGTCTTCGTCGCTGGGAATGCGTTTGCACTGTAATCGAACTGTCAGTTGGGGGTTCGGGGACTTGGACTGAGACTGAGACTGAGACTGGGATTGCGACTTGGACTTGATGGCAGGTTGTTGTTGTTGTCGCTGTTGTTGTTGTTGTTGTTGTTGTAACGATCTTCTTGCAGTTGGAATTTCGTGTTGTTTACTTCTTGGCCTTTTGTTTTTCTGTGCCAAATTGTTGTCATTCTCTTTCTCTCTCTTGCTTTTGTGCATTTTCATATTATATTGTACATTTTCCTTGTTTATGGTTTGCTGCATCATCCGAACCGAAACCTTGTTTTTACGAGTGTTGCGTTTTTAGCGCTTTTTAATGACTTCTTGCGTGCCACATGCATCTACAGAATTGAGAATGAGAAAGAGACCTAACCGTATGTACCCATCGTCTACCCTCTCTTCTACCCACCTACCCCCGCCATTTACTCAACCCTCTCTCTTTCACTCTTTGTGTGTGTGTGTGTATGTGTGTGTCGCTTTGTGTCGGTCGGCAAATGCAAAGTAAAGTAATGAAAGGAAGAGAATTTAATGCTGCTCATTTTGTATGGGTTTTGGAGCGAACTAACCGCATTTCACTGGAATTCTCGAGGTGTTGTGGACATTTTTTGTTAAATTAAATAACAAAGTGCTGAAAGGGAGCAGCATACACTGGAGAAGGGTAGGATAGCCCAAAAAAAAAAAAAAAAAAAAAACAAAAAAAACCGACAAAAATTAAAACATAAAAATAAATTAACTACTTTGATTGCATACAAAAGCAAACACGAAATTGTTTTTATTTTTTTTAATTCTTCTTTTTTTTTTTTGGCTCTGGCATTTTTGTTACTTTTCCTAATGATGTTGTTGTACAAAATTCTCTTCAGCATGGCGTGACTGAATGTGGAGAAAAGCTAACAGTATGGAAAAGCCACACACAGACACAACAAAATTAAATATACATACATATATAAATATATATAGAGAGATATGTAGCTTGAGCTAAGGGAGTACCTTTTGATAGGAGATTTTTGTCTATGAGTTTGGTCAAAGACCTTTTGCCTAAATAGAAAAAAAAGCAATTAAAAAACTATTACATAATAGATGATAGATTCTATAAAAACAATATGGTTTTGCAATTGTAAATATTGTAAATGAAATAGTATTGCAAGAATTTCGGTAAATGTATATCAATGACACTCGATAGCTATTGTATATTGGTAATAAAATTTCCCAGTTAATCATTTCTATAGAAATTGAATCACATTCGGTAGATTTGCAAAAATCTTTAATGCGAAGAGACAAAACAGGCTTAATATTATTAAAAGTTAAAGGATTAAATTCAATTAAAATAAATAAACTAACAAATAGAGTTTATTAAATATACTTACTAAAAATTCTCCCTGTTTTTGGCCTTCCTTTACCAAAGAGTTTGTTCTTATTTTAGTGGGTTCGAAATGATTAATTTGCAAATATTCAGAAAGCTATTTTGAAAACGATGACAGTTAGATAAATGCTGGTTTTCGAACTCAGAAATATATCTCTAAAATCATATAAAAGTGAAATTGTTAACCAATAACCTTTTTAATTACTTATAAGATATTACATAAAACATACATATGTATGATCTATGTATGTAACTTCTAACAAGTTTATCACTATTAAAGTTAATGTTAATAAATCTTTATATTACCAAAAAGATATTTTAACATTTAAACATATTTATTAAAGGAACAATATAAAATTTTAAAGTCTGAAAAATCTAAGCAACTATGCGTAACTATTTTTATTATTTTTTTTTTTTTTTTTTTATTGTATAGTTTCAAGATAATGCCGTTTCGGGTGTTTCCTCAAAAAAAAAAAAAAATATCGGCTAGCCTAGTCTTTAGTTATTTTCCATTCGTTGAGTAAACACACTCAGAGGCGCGCACACACACACACACACACACACACACACACACACACACACAGAGTATACTATGTTACACTATACACCATGGCACATATCAGACAACCCATTCAAAGTAGAGCTAATCTCTCGGGCTTATGTCACTTTCCATGCATTCATTTCCCGCATAACTCATTAAATTGTCTTTCCATGGGCCCTTCCCTTTATTCATTCCTCTTTCTGTGGCGATTATCACACTCATGTCTCGTGCTTTCCTATCGTTGTTGTTGTTGTTTTGATTGTATTGACCCCCAAAGAGTGCTCCAAAGTGCACAAGGCACCACTTGTTGAGTTCTCTCCTCCCCCGTTTCTTTATCCCTGACTTCGTAGTCTGTTTTGTTTACAAATTGTAATGGAAACTTTTGTAAATCTTTCCATGCTACTTCTACAAACAAAAACAACAACAATAACAACAAAAAAAAAAGGAAAAAAATTCAAGTAAAGTTAGCCGTTTAAATGTTTCATTGAAACATATAAAGATTTTCCTATGCCATTGAAGGGAAAAATTTAACCATTCAAACAATCGCATATATACATACTGATTGTAAATATTTCCAAAAAAAAAAAAAAAAACAAATTATATATGTGCCAAGTGGGTAAATTTCCATTAGAGGCCAACAAAATTCACTGTTCAATTGTCTGCTCTAAATTTTATTTGACCAGCTCATTAGTATGACTGTTTAAGTGTCAAAATTTTATACAATAAAAATTATATATACAAACACACACATATGTACATATATCCAAATATACATATGTATGCACATTTTATATATATCCATATGTTAAATGGGAATCGATTTTAAATGCATTTCGAAACAAAAACAATTGACGTCATATGTCTGTTGTCTGTCTGTGTCGAGGGCAGGGTTAAACTCATAACTTGTCTAAATTTAATGCGAAATAAACCAAAACCAAAACCAAACCAAATCAAATATAAAACACAAAAAAATAAAAAAACAAAGCACAATATCTAAATGTATCTGATAAATGCATCCATTGACTTTTGACTTTAACGGGAGGGACGACAAGTAGGTTGACAAGGCAACTCAGACATATAAAAAATTATTAATATAAATATAAATCACAGTAAAAAAAATTACTAAATTTGAAGTAAGGAAAAGTACAAGGAAATATACAAATCTGTATACCTTCCTTAAAAGCTGATCCAATTTTTTTTTTGTTAACAATTTTTTAAGAGGTCAAAACAAAATAGTACAAGACAAGAAACAAAAATCTTATTTAGGCTAAACATTTTTTACTATCATAAAAATTGTAGGTAAAAGAAGTTTTTGATTCTGAATATAAAATTAGTTATTAGAAATTTTTATTCAAGAAATATAAAATTAAACAAAGAATTTAATTCTACTACTAAAAAATAACCTTATAAATTATAAACGACATATGGAATTAAATATAGTTTGAATAACGATCGGAGTAATTACAAATCCCATTTAACCGTTTGTAAAAAATATAACTTAAATCTACTAAATGGATTCCCTCAAAGCAATCTTTAATATTTGTAAAGCGATGAAATGACAAGTTGGATTTTCGATGATTTAACATTTTGAAAAATTTCGTCAACCGAAACATGTTTCTTAACGTTAATAAAATTGGTAAAAAAAAGAAAATGCAAATTAGATTTCAATATCACAAATTTATTTTTCAATCTTTAGATATTAATTTCAATCTGTTAATTGTTAAATTATAATGATTTTCCTATGCTACTTCTTTACTTTTGAAACATTTTAAAGTTTTCCAGAAATATCCTTTCTATCATTTCCACTGTCTCTTTCTACCCGAATACTTAAAAATAACCTGCCAATTAGAGTATTCAAATATGGTATAATACACAAGTAAAAAATGGCCCATGGGAATGTTATGCATAAAATGTTTTTTTTTGTGTTTGTTTTTGTTGTTGTTTTTTTTTTTTTCTTTTCGTCGAATGCGATTCACAATTTTTGCAAATTCATTCACCTTTTAATCTGGCAAACCAGTTGCTGTGTGTATTTTTTTATTTTTTAAAGGATGGCCAAAAAATAAATTTCCCTTTTTCGTATGCGCCACGAAGTTCGTGAGACAACAACGTGAGATAAATACCAAAAAGAAACAACAAACACACACACAAAACACAACCAAAATACAAGAGAAGGAGAGAGAGAGAGAGAGAGGGAGAAGGCAAAACACAATAAACAACAAGACAAATATTTAGATGCGATTAACGCAAACAAAAGATGCTTTTGAGGATGATGACTAATCAAATTGAGTTGTCGATTTTAGTATTGGATTCGATCAAATCATGTCAAGATCTGGCCACGGGCCACAATGCCACAAAAACCCATGAACGGACAGACGCATGCGTAAAAGTCAAAAGCCAAAAATCTTCTCAACAAGTTCATTTACAATCATCAAAAAAAAAAAAAACCAAATGCTGCAAAATTTGTTTCTTTTCATGAATGGAGGTGAGCGAATGGCTTTATTGGTAAGTTAACATTCGATAATATTGAACATCGGTTTTGGTTATTTGCTTTGCTTTTTGTATACCCTACAATTATTAAGCTAATGGGCATGCCAAACGATTTAAGTGAGAGCATCTTAGGACAAGAAAACAACGCATTATCAATTATTTTTATTCTAAAATCTAGAAAAATGTTGTTAGCACATAAATTTTATTCAAGAATCTAAATAAAAATTGTAAGTGACTTCTAAGAATATATATAAAACTTGGTAATATTTTTACCCAACTCTACGAAAGTTAGTTTCTAATGGATATAAGATAAATTTATTTGGACACGCTCTTATTAGACCCGCTGTGAAAAGCAGGCTTCTTAAGACATTTACGTATCGATATTAATGTTTTTCTAACTTTTTTTTTATATAGGGTATTTTATTGTCTGCACTTAGTTCTATACTATATTGTAGTATTTGTATATTTCGTTATTTTTTTTCTTTTATTTCGTATGTTTGCACTTCACACCAACAAAGTTTCTCAGTGTGTGTGTGTGTGTGTGGGTAACATAACCAATTCACAATTGCTGTTTTGGTTGTCTTTTTCATTTGTTTTGGTTGATTTTTTTTTTCTTTTTCTTTTTGCATTTTTGCCGATCCAAGTTTCAAGTACGTGTTTTGAATGAAAACTCTTTGAGCTCCACAAAAATTATCTCCGACTAAAAATCTACAAACAATAAGGAAAAAAAAAAAATACAACCTAAAACATGGGGGAGCAAAAATTCATGAATGAGAAGAAAGAAGGTTGTTAGAAACTGCGAGGGCGCGCACAAATGAAGGGTAAATTGTCAATAGATACAATAATCATTTTTAATGAACTTTTCAAGATTACAATTGTAGTGGGTGGGTTGTGTAATTGTAGTGATTTATCAAATTGCGGAAGCTATCTTACATTTCTATAGAAATTGATTGATTATAAAATGGAAACGATTCAATCCAATTGATCTTTTTTCTTCTTTGGTTAGAAAAAAATATATATGTATGTATAAACAAGAAAAGTTTCCTGTCTCTAAAATAATGTTTTAAAATAATAATAAAATTGTCAATGCTTTGAACAATGAAAATTTTGTAATTTCTCAGTTTTTACTTCAAAAACCATGGTTTACCCAATCGTCTATAATAACTTACAAAGAAATATGTTTATTTTCAAAAAACAATTAAACTTGAATATTAATTAATTATTTATAATTTTTGAAAACTATTTTAATACATTCCAAAAAAATACAGCTGTTTCTGTAAGTTGTGTGAAGATTCTTTCAATGTTCTACTAAAATTCATTTAAGTTTTAATGTTGTTTTTTAATATTTTGTTTCAAAAGAATTATTAACCAAAAGGAAACAAATATAAAAACATACACTAAATGTAAAGAAATTTTAAAAATTTAATATATATTCATTATATTTGCTATAAACATCTAACACTTAAAATTCTAATATTCCAAAGAATAGTTTCATTTAACAAGTATTTAACAAGAAAAATTCTATAAAAAAAAAACAGTTTAAAATAAAATTGTAAGGTAGCTGACAGATAAGAAAAATTGTGGAAAATTTTAAAGGTAAGTAAGGTAGCTGAAGTATGCGTATACTCTCCCCCCTACATTCCTCCAATTCGGTCCATCCCTTTTGTCAATCAAAACCATGTCAGACATGAGCTCTCTCATCTAATTTCACTCAAAATGCCATATTTAATTTCACATTTAGACGTCTTCATTGCCACATTTGAAACTTCTTCTTTTCATTCTTGCTTCTTTTTCTTCAATGACTTTTGTTGCTTGGCTAACACACACACACACACACACATGTAGTATATACATATGAGGAACTTTTTTGTTTTTTTTTGGACCGACTTGGCTCAGTGACTTTACTTACCTTTTATCTCTTTAGGGGCAAATTTCCGGTTTTGTTTTTCATAGTAAAAAAAAAAAAAAACAAAAAATAAAACAAAATTTCGTACGTTTTGGTATTTATTTTGGTTCACACGTGCGCGGGTAATAAACTTCCAAATGACCGAAAACTGAACCGAACTGAATGCTGAATTTTCAGGCAAAAGTCAGGCCAAAAAACAAGAAGACCAAAAAACCAAACCAAGACCAAGTCAAGTGTTGAAGGCACACACTTTTCTGTCGCACTTAACAGAACAGCAATAATAACAACAACAAAAACTACAAGAAGAAACAAAGAAGCGTTTAAGAGCCGCTTACGGCTCCACATTACTTCAATTCACTCCACACCACACTCTACTCCACTTCAATTCCCCGACCTCTTGCCCCATTCCTTCCCTTGTCAACAATGCTTAAGCCAAACATTACCCCCTTCTTACTTGGCCCCTTTATTTTTATTTTTTTTTGTTTTTATTTCGAAAAGGCAGCATGAAATTTTATTGCTTTTGCGTTGCCTTATTAATGTATCTGCTATGTTTATCATTGTCGAATTTTAATTAAACTAAAACGTGGAACATGTTTACTTAAAAGTTCAATGCCTTTTTTTGAAACAACAATTTCATTGGCCAGCCCCCCTTTCGTATGGCATAACCTAGCCTGGCCTGGCCTGGCCTGGCCAATTCGATGAGTTGGCATTATGCTTGACTTCTCTTCTATCGGTATGGGCCACCCTATCTTTATCTAATCCTTAGCTACATTTTCTATAAATTAGACAAGAAATTCTCATTAAATTTGTATGGCAATATTACGTATACGCAGCATGAGCATTTTAATAAGCAATATTTGTTGGTAAAATATTGAATTACATGGCACTTGGTTGTATTTTAAATTATTCTTAGGGTTCACACACACACACACACACACACACACATATGAAAATTAATTTATTAATAACCCTTCTGTGGTTCACACAAGCCATTCGAACAATCTGTTGCCTAGACCAGATAGGTGGTATGAATAGCGGGGGAGATGGTAATGGGGAAATGGGATTTTTGGTGCAGGAGCGGGGGTTACGGTCATTTTGGAATGGTAACGTAAGCGTTTTGTCACTGCGACTGTGTCATTAAGAGCAGTCTGTGGCTAATTCCAGGATATACACATAAGTGCCAATGCTAATGTTAATGCTAACGTTCATATCCTGTCATAGTTTTACTCTTACCAATCTTTTGCTCTTTCTCTCTCTTTCCCATTCTATCTATCTTTTCCTCTGTCTGCAGGGAAGGAGAGTTGAGAGGCCAAAAAACTCCAAAGGCTATTTATGTTAATGGTTAGAGTAGCTTCGGGGGCTGCCGGCACAGTGGTTAGAAAGGTAAGCAAAAATACAAAATGAGTTTCTCTTGGTCGTAAATAAACGAAGGAACTTTCAAATTATACTATATGTTGATTAATTTAATATCAATAATTTATTAATTTCTTTTAATATCAATTTGATAATAATTCTCCAAATTATTTTTATCGATTCTATTTTTCAACTCTCATCTGAGACAAGTAAGGACACAAACAGACTATAAAAATTATATTATTAATATTTCTATCCTTAAAAAAAATAAAAAAAAATATGACTTAACATTTGAAATTTCAAGTAAAAATACTTGTTGATCTTTGATACCACTGTGCGGTCTTGTCCTATGATAATAAGTGAAGTTTGTTTGACTTTCGTTGCTAATAGACTTCACAAATGTTATGGCTAGAAGGAGAGAACTTTTTTTTGCCTCAATGTTTGTTGTTGTTCTATAATATGTATTATTAAAATATACTGAATCGTAGGTGCCCTCATGCGTTGCTTGTTGCTTCGCCATCTAAAAAACAAAAAAAGGAAACAACAACAACAATAACCCGCCCAACCCTTTATACCCTTTACCTACTGCCCCTGCTCCAATGTGCTACTGATATCCTGTTTCCGCATTTTATAGCAAAGAGCTTTTGTATTTTTGTTTACACTCCTCTCCGTTTCTACTTCTATTACAGTTCATTGCAATGAAGGAAAATGAGAGGTGGTTGTGGGAGTATGTTTGTTTATTTGTGTGTGTGTGTGTGTGCCCAAACTCATTTCCGGCACAAACGGGTTAAGTGTATAGGAGGAGGCATAATGTTCTCACTACTAATTCAACGTTAATTTTAAGTACCTTCGTTCCAGGCGATTTTTCCTGCTCAATGAGTTGTTTTCGTTTGCATTTTAAATATTTGCCCGGTCAGGATCTAATGAAATTGTCCTAGCGGCTGTTTCTTCTTGTTAAGGAAGTAAAATTTTATATACAAGTTTTTCTCTGTTTGTCAAGTGAGTGGTGGTGCTGATGGCGGTGGTGGTGGATGGAGAGTTTGATGGGAGTAGTGGAGCGAGTGTGATGGGAGGGAGAGGATGGTCGGACGGATTGGGTGATTTTGGTAGCGTAAAATTTGATGTTCTACTAAAATTTCTATAAAAGTGTATGCATAAAATTTTCTGACATTTCCGTAAGGAAGGAGAGGACCATCAGCATGGCATACAGTTGCCGGTTGTATGACGGAAGGAGGGGTGGGTAGAGGAGGCATAAGAAGGGGGGTATAAAACGGTGGCAGCGCGCGTGTATTAAAACTTTATATGCATTATAAAATTGGATTTTATGTCACTCTCCAAGTTGCCATTAGCTTCCCTCATTCCCCTCCCCCCCTCTGGCTATTGTTGCTCTTCTTTCTCTTTTTCTTATGCTTGTTGTTTTTCTTATTGTTGTTGTGGGACTACCCCGAAAAAAAGAGGAAGAAACCAACCCAAAATAAAGAACAGAGAAAAATGTTTAAAGGGAGGGGAAGGCGGATAAAAAAAAAAAGCCGAAAGCCAACATAAAATTTTGATAGTCAATTGCGTGCAAAAGGAAGTTGGAGTGTCGCCCTTATTCCCCCCATTTTTGAAAAAAAAAAAAAAAAAAAAAGAAACTTTGCCATAAACTTCAAAATGTTTCAAATGCCGTGTAATGCACGGCATATCATCGTAAAAAACTTCCCTAAGTAACCACAACAAAACAAAACAAAAAACGAAAAACAACGAAAAAAAAAATGGGAACCAAAACAACAAAAACAAAATTGAATGAATATTTGCCCTCAAAGTGCCTCAAAATTAACATGTGAAGTGCAATTTGAAAATTTTTAGCGCTCTAAAATAACGACAACAAAATGTTTATACAGATATATTTTTTCTTTTCATTATATATGTATATATGTATATATATATATATATTTTTTTTTGTTCTTTTTACTGCATCTGCATCATTTGGTTTTATTCTTAGGATTGAGAATTTCCTCCCCTTTTTTCCAAAATGACTTCTTTGGAAATTAAGGAAAATATATATGTCCATATGTACATATGTACATATATATAAGTAAATTTAAAATCTTGTATTGCGATCTCAGTTTTTATTATCGTAGATAATTAAAACCTAACCTCAAGTCAATTTGATAGTCATAAAAAGATGTCCCTGCCATCTATCTCTTTCCATTTTCTAGCAAGATCATTATATTTTGCTTTCTCCTTTGGAAAAATAAAAATATGAAAAAAATAATATCAAAAAAAAATCAAATGAAAATAATATTTTATGTGTTGTTGTCGTCGTCTGTAAGTCGGTTAGACACTCTGTAAATTGGCAAAACTGAGTAGAAGCAGTAAAAATGTCATTGCCTGTTGGCCTGTCGGTTAGAAGGGAGAGAGTGGTGTAGGAGGGGATGGATATGTATTTGAGGCCTATCTATCGGTGGTGGCTACCAATCTGTTCTTGTTTGTTTTGTAATTTTTAATGTTTTTACGAGGCCATAAAATTAGCAGGCCAACCAATGACCATAACTCATGCGACAGTTAGATGCGAGCACTCAGATAACCGCCATCCAAAGGATGCGAATGCTGTGGATGCTGTTTTTGAGATGATGATGACGACGACGACGACGACGACGATGGCAGATGATGAGGCGGTACTTAAGTAGAAGCAGAGAAACGCAGCAGCAACCACTGCAGCAATTGCAGTCTGACAGCATTCCTCTTTGACTTATGAGGTCGTCCATGGTGATGGAAACGTGAAAATGGAAATCATTTTAATCCAATATAAAAATAAAATTAAAATTCTTTGCTTAAATAGAAAAACTTATAAATTAGCCCAACAAAAGTTGACAGTTTGAGATAATTTTGCAGGTTTACCACTTGTAATTACTTTGCAATAGTTTAAAATAAATAATTTTATGATTATATAATTAATTTCGCTTTTTTCTGTGTGAAAATTGAAATCATTTTCAGCAAAACAGTTTAAGTTATGGACTTTTGAGATCTCTTGACCATTATGTATGAAATTTTTAAGCCAATTTTTTAGATAAAAAATGATTCAATGAATTACAATTAATTTTCTTGGATAAATGTGTGAGAAATAAAATTTCACATACTTTTGTATTATATTTTGAATATTCCTATTACATTTCCAATTTTCATAGAAAAATTCAAATACTCAAATTAAATCTAAAGTTAACCAAGAGATGGATTGATCGAATCAAATAAAAATTGTGCGTCTTTGATTGTTCTAAAACTTGATCTTGATTTTGGCTCACGATTTGGAAAAGTCACGTTTGCATCTCTAATTTTTTGAGGTGGCGGCGGCGGTCTTTTTGCTGCATTGCTGATTGAGTGTTGAGAGATGCGGCGCTGAGATCTCTCTATTATGTTGGCCAGGCCAACAAGGCCATAAAATTTGATTGCTTTGCGAGCCAAAAAAAAAAAAAAAAAAGAACAGATAAAAAATGAACAAGACGCAAAAGAAGCAGCAAAAAGAGGTGGCCAGGAGGCGGTGTGGCCACACAGTTTGTTTATCCTTTTTCATAGCGCTTGTGATTTTTTTTTTTTTAGTTTTGGTTGATATTTGGTCGAGACAGGTGCAGGAAAGCATTCGTTTTGTTTTTGGTTTTTTGTCTGGAGACTAGCCGAAGGAACCGTACAAATTTCCTTCCCCTCCTCCCTCCTACTAGAGGTAGCAAAACGTCGCGAACTGCCGACATAATAAACCAATAAAAGCCACCACTTGCAGCAGTTCCAATCAAGTGACTTTTATTGGAGACTTGGTTAAAGTGGGCGGTCGATTGGTTGGTCGTTTGGTTGGTCGGTCTGTCCGTCGGTCGGTCGGTCGGTTGGTTTGTTGGAAATAAATGACCATAGCTGCATGGCATGTAACAACCAAAACAAAGTAAACTGCCGGTAAAATAGAATATAGTAAAATACAAAAAAAAGAAAAACAGTACCTAATGATAGATTGTCTTCCGGGTCACATTGAATATCGAATAACCGTTACTCTAGGCAGGTCTTTAACTAAATATATAATCAAGGGCCGCAAGGTAAATGCAGTGAACCTACATTTTGAAAGAACACTGACGAAATGTTGTCAAAGTGATCCCTCCTTTCGTGGTTGACTTTGTATTAAGAAAGGATTACTATTCCTTTACTTCATCCCATTAATTGGAGGCTATATGAATTTCTATGGATAATTATTGCATGTCTTTTCCCCCCCTCACCAAATATCTTCTCTATCTCTTTCTAAGGGTATTCTTTGGTAAGATACAATATAACCTATAATGAGACGCTTTCTTCACGATATTGTTAAGTCTCCTCCAGTTAGTTGGCAGCCGCATGCATGGTAATAGATTTCGATTGCATGCCGCCGCGTGTCTCGCAAACTTCATTTTCGTCTTCACCCGTCTTCTTCTTCTTCTTCGTTTTGTGTGGCATCGTGAAAGGGGTCCGATGACGCCGTACCCGCCCCCAAATTCCCCTACGGAGAGAGAGATGGACGCGCGATTGCTTTAGTCATGGTCTGCGGGACACGTGCGATAATTATGGTAATATTTGCATTTGCGTGTGGCTCCGTTAAACAGTTGAGTGAGTCGAATGAATTGAGGAACTGAAAGTTAGATACTAGTGAATAGTTTTCTTTTCCCCCGTTCTCTTCCCTTTCCTTCCTTTTGGCTTTGGTTTTTCCCCCTTTTCTTCTCTTTCGGTAGACCAACCGTACTACACTTTATGCCGCTATGTTATTCTTCTTCTTCATTTTATCATTTTTAATGGCATTTTAAACAGACAACCACGCCCATTCCGCCTCAATGCTCAATTTTTAATTCATAATTGTGATTTTGCCGTAAAGACGACGCAAATATCAAGTACAATTTGCTATATTCTTTTTATTTTTCATTCTTTTTTATTTGTGGTCTTTTTTTTTTTTTTATGGGTCAACATTATTTTATAGGCAATAAAAAAATTGGTCAATTACGAGAAGCTAACGGAGGCGTGGCTGATGACCGATGGCCGATTCATGACAAACTTCAGTTTATGACCAGTGGCGTAATCATAAAAATATATAAAAAAAAAACCAAAAATAATAAACATAAAAAAAAAAAATACCAAAAACGAAAAATGAAAAACAAAAAGTTAAAATTACTTATTGCCAAGGTTACAAATTAATTAAAGACTTCAGTTAAGTGTAATTTCAGCTAAACTGATGACGTCAACATCTGTGAGCGCCATCATAAGGGTTAAAAGTTTATAACTTTAGTGTCATCTGGCGTCGCCTTGTCATTGTAAATGAGTTCAAGCTCCCTCCTAAGTGCAGCCAACAAAAAATGATAGAAAAAACTCATCTTTATGATGGAAAGGGCCATAAAAAATCTGGTACTATGTCATATCATAAAAACTGATATAAAAAAAAAAAACAGAAATAATAATAATAATAACCCCCTTCTTCTTCGTCATCTTCTTAAGTAAATTACGATATGAAATTACTGAAATGTCTTGCAGCATCTATGGAAATTTTGAATGAGTAAATCATTCTTTTGAGCTTTTTAGTCGTTGTATTTTGGGCTTTCTTATGAATTTGCATCTTTTGGCGCTGAAGTGAGAGACAGGGAGAAAGAGAGACAGAGAGAGACAAAGAGAGATCATAAACCAGACTTGACGCCATTTAAACGCCACCAACGGCAAATGGATGAACAAACGGAACGTTCGAAACGCAACGCAACGAACACGGAAGCGGAGGAGGAGGGATGGATGGGGTGAGGCGGCGATCCAAATGAAAGGAGAAAAAAACAACAACAAAAACATCAACAGACATTGAAATGTATGCGAAAATTTCCTTCGAATCTTTACCATTCCCTTTTTTTTTTTGGCTCTTTTTAATTTTTTTTCCTACCTGTTCAGGTCAATGAATGCAATACCTTATCAGTCTGTCCCACTGCCAACAAATCCCCATTCCTTCCATTCCCATTCACCCATTCCCCTTACCACCACCTTCTCAGCTTCAGCATCAATACCGAGGAGAGTCAGAGGTCCAGTCCCTTTCCTGCATGTCCACTTCGATTACAAACTGTTGAATGAATTCCGCTGTTCCATTTGCCGGATTCGATTCAGTTTTTTGTTGTTGGTGTTGTTTTTTTTTTTGCCGTTTTATTTATTTTTTTTGTCTTGTTTTTTAAGAATTTTTGTTGTTGTTGGACAACGTTTGAGGCAAAGCCGCCGTCGTCGCCGTCAGAGGAGCCGGACCTCAGACCTGGCCAGAATTCCAAGAAGGACATCTCTCTTTACCCCTCAGACGGAGGAGTCTCTCGTTCACTGTATGTCTCTCTCTCTCTCTCTCTTTCTCTATCTTTCTCTGGTTTTCTCTGCTTTTTTTTTTTTTTAGTTATTTCGTGTTGTTTTTATTGTTTTGGCTGTTTTCATTTAAAGCATTTTATGGCATTTTGTTTTAGTCGCCGCTTCATTATGATTTTTTATGGCCACTTTGACGCTCCTCTCCCAGGCTCCACCAGAAAAAAGAAAGAGAAAAAAATGCTTTAGCAAGTCTCAGGTGAGTGGCTGCAGCAATTTTTGGTTTAATGCGCGCCTACGCGGCCTCCCGTCCAATTGATCAATGCAGGATGGGACGGGAGGTGGCGGTGTGTTGCTGGTGGTACTGGACTCAAAGTTGAGGCGGTTTTGGCGGTTGGTTTTGTTTGAACACCGAAGAAAAAAAAAAAAAAACAACAAAAAAACCGTTTTTAATGCTCGTTATAATTTTGGGATACGGATTCGGTATCTTTAGGCCATGTCCCTTGTCCCTGTTTGCTGCCCCATCGTCAGGTGATTGGCCTCATGTGAATTTCGTTTTAATATCCTTGAGGGCAATTGGAACTGTTCTTTGTGGAACATTTCTGATCTCGATTTCGAGATCGTAAGTGGCCTCTGGGTTTTTCTCTCCTTTTTTTGTCTCTCCTTATAAAGTTGCTCGACTTAATTGTTGATCATTAATACAAAAAAATATCTGATAAAGGTATTTTCTTTTTTTTTTGTTTTTTTTTTGCTTTACTTGCACCGAAGTTATGTAAAGCATGAATGAATTTTAAAATTTAAGGCAATGAATCAAGAATGAATTAAGCAAAATACTTAACAAGCAATGAATTATGCAATAGAAGAATTCTCAAAAAGATATTAATTAAGTCAATCATTTAAGGAGACTACTTAATGTTCTATTATACATATTTATATATTTGAATTATTTGGAAAAAATATACCATAAAAATTCTACTGTTGCATTATGAAACGCTTTTATCAATGGTGATTAATACATAAATAAATACATTAAATTTTTATTTTAAATTTGTTAGGATTTCAAGTTAAAATACTGATTTCAACGTCAATGAATAAAATAAATTTTATGTGAATGAAGAATCGATAATAGTTATATTAAAAAATTATTTAAAAATAATAATAATGTGTGAAAAACATAAACAAATAACCATGGCCACAAATCCGAATATTTTTGTTTTTATTTTATTTTTAGTTCTTCTTGTATTTGGAATTCAATAAACATAAATTTATGGGAAAATTTAACTTCAAATCAATGAAAAAGAATTTATTTAAAATATTGTGGGGTAAATTCACATTAAAGAATTATCCCTAAACAAGTAAACAAAAGTTCAATTTTCTATTTAACAAAAAAAATTAAATCATCAATTTCATTTAGTATTAAAATATAAAAATCAAAAGTGTCTCAACAAAGACATTTTAAATTATTAACAAAGATCGAAATTAAGAGGGCATCAAAACTGTTATGGTTCAAGTTCTTGGTCATAGAATCTCGTTCACACTTAATAAAAAAAGGAAAAGGAAAAAAAACCAAAAGAAGATATAAATTCCAAATTAAAAACAAAAATGTGTATGTATGTATGTTTGTTTGTATGTATGTATATGGTCATTGTCATTCTGTGGATTGCTGTTGCAGGTCAATGTTCTGGTGCAAGGTAAATTCAGTCGAAAGGCCTTACCAGTAAATTCCTTAGAAAAGCATAACAACAACAACAATATTATGGTACAACGAAGGGAATTAAAAACACATAAATGTCACTTTCGCATAGCTTTTTTTTTGTTTTATGGAAGCATCCTTTCGAGACTAAGACCGAAACCGAACCAAAGAAATGGATGGGGTGGGAAGGGATAGCACGGAGGAGGAGGATAAGAAGAAAGAAGAAGAAAAAAAAAAAAACACAAAACCAAAACAAAACCGAAAAAGCCGCAGACATGGCCACACTTCAACTGCAGAAGCAACCAGCAGCAGCAAGGAGGCTGAGCAGCAGCAGCAATAATAACAGCAACAACAACAAAGAACAAAATTGACGCAAGCGCAACACACACACACACATATGTATACTAATTCACTAATACCAATAAACGCATATATATACAAACAAAATATAGCCAGACGATGCCTGAACTTGACAATGAACTCTCTCGGCCAGTTTTTCGAGGGCAACAAACAAAAAGGTGATTTACCTTTTGGCATTGCCTTCTTTATCCTTTAGTTATTTTATCTTTTATTTTTATAGTCTGCACTCTTCAGTCTCTATCTATCTATCACTCTTCCTCTCTCTCTCTCTATCCTTCTGCTTTTTTATATATTTCGACCAACTCGTTTAGAGCCTGAAGAAGCATTTGAAGTTCTTTAACTAACCAAAAGAAAGACAAGGAGACAGAGAGAGAAAGAGAGGGAGAGAGAGAGAGAGAGGGAGAGATATAGATACGATTGAATAGACAACACAAAAACCATTCCACATGCAGATACTCTCCATAAAACAATTCTGTTGAAAATCATTCAACAGGACGGCGGCGCACTCTTCGCACATTAACGCCCTGAAAACCACACCCCTGGATTCCCCGCAAAAACGGTTCCCTTCGTTTCTCACTTGCGCGTTTGTCCCTATCATCATGCATATCCCATACATTTATACCTTGGCCCATGTCCTTTTTTTTTTTTCTTGTTTTCCTTTCCTTTTTTTCCGTTTTTCGTTTTGGTCTGTGTGGGAATCCAAAACTAAACTGAAGAGTTTTTAATTCCTGGAATTGAGTCGGTCATTTCAAAAGCGTGCCGTACTTTTCTACTTCTTTTTAATCTTACCAAATTAATGCGTCGTCGCCTGCACAGTTTCTGCCTATTTCCCTTCATCCCTCCCTTCTTTTGTGTGTCGTCTGTTCTATTGAGAAACTTCTCCATTTGCTCTTAATCAATATTGAAAAAAGATTTATCAATGAAATATTGCAAGTTTCGTAGAAATCAATGTATATATACATATATCCATTGTATAGGTCAAACAGAGCGAATACGAATACGAATAACGAATACAATAAGTTGAATAATTGCAATAGATTTATTCTCATATTGAATGTCGTTAAGGCCAATGTATTTCATTTTAAAAAAGAAAAAATACAAATAAAAATGTTGGAAATTACTCACGGGAATGCAACGGTCTCCGACTAGGCAACAATAGTTAAAAAAAAATATATATATTGAAATATTAAAACATATTCATTTAAAAGAAGGTCAACGAATTGCTATATTTACTTTTAAAATGATTATCAAATAATACTGGTTAACAATTTAATCATTATTATGCGCATTTATAATATTCTTATATCTAAATATGATTAAATTCTACTTAATTATATTTATTTTATTTAATTTTATTTAAATAATTAATTAATTATTAAAATTCTTTTCTAAAACTTAGACTCGTAGATCTCTGGAATTTATAAATTCCATATTCCATAATAATAAAAACAAAATTGAACCCTTATTCGATTATCAAAATGTAAAGAAGAAATTTCCATTTTTGTAAAATTTATAATTTATATCCTTTCTTCACTTGTTAGTCGATGAATATATTACTCAATTTACAATCTTCGCTTTGGCCCTTGATTTAATGCTTTCTTTCTACCAAGTTGGCAATTGCCAACTTTCTGCCTAATTACCGAGCACTGGTTCATTTTTTTCTTTTGCCCTTCCCCCCCTCGCCACTGCCAGCCTGTTGCCTGTTATCTCCTTTGCAGACAAATAGTTTGAATAATTACACTAACCGTGGTAGCTATGTATATCTCATTGGAGTACCTTTATCTAGCCGGTTCACATCGCACACTCAGACAATATATCATTCATTATCCGTCATGAAAAATTAGCAATTGCATTTTGTACCGCCATCCTCGCTTAAATGCAAAAATAAATTTTCGTAAAAAAAAGAAAACCTAAAGAAAAAAAAAAGAAGAGAAAGTAAAGAAATGGCAAAAGAAGAAAAAGAAAAATAAATGAAAAGTTTTATCAGTAAGCTGGCAGACCCAAAAATAGCAAATTCAGTAAAGAAACTATCGTTTCAACTAAGGGCTAGGGAATGAGAGAGAAGAAGAAGGAGAAGAAGCAGCAGTAGATGCAACAAGGTTCCTTCTTCATTCTCTCTCCAAACTGAAACGTTGGCAAGACCAAGTTTTCTTAGCATTAAAAATTAGGTAATAATGATGGCCATAAAATATGATTTGCTGGCCCAGGCCAAGCTGGTAGAAGGAAAATGTTTTTTTTTTTTTTTTAAGAGGAGAAGAAGGCGCTATGTTGGAACAAAACTTTTCCAATAAAATCAGACACACTGAGAGGTCAAGTCGATGCCATCATCGATCATCATACTGATACACACACATACACACAGAGTGAGAGAGAGACAGAGATAGAGATAGAGAAAGAGATGGAAAATGTATGCCAAAGTTGCCAAATGAATTAAAAAAGTTCAAATTGCGAATGCGTCTACGGTAATTAACTAGGTGGAGGGCCAAAAAAATAGATGGTAAAAGACAAACCGAAATACATATATATATATGTATATAAAAAGAGAAAGAGAGAGAATTTTAGAAAGAGAAAGAGGAGTAGGAAGTGGGTCTGTGATAAAGATATGTTTCTCCATCTGTAGAGCTGTCCGGAAAATGATTCATAATTATTGCAATGCGGCACATCGTTTTTCGAAAAAGCCTGAAAGTCATACATCGTCCTGTTGGCACCATAAAATTGACAAATGTGTCTGTAAACTTGGCTAATAATGGCTGATGGGCTGCCGGGGCTAGTCAAACTGCCATCCATATAAATATATATATATATATATATATATGCATTTAGCAGTAATAGCAGGGATATGGAAAAAATACTCCTGCAATATGACAATTGGCTGAGCTCTATTCAATATGAGAATGTGGCTAGTCTCTTACACCTTGAAGTAAATTGGAATATTTCGATAAATGTAAGTATATATATATAAATATATTTTTCCCACTCGCTTGCAAGAAATTTATATTAAATCTGTCATTTCTTTATATTCATAGAGTTCGAGGACGATAGCTAGAGAGCAAGAGAGAGATTTATGATGTTTGTAAAAAGAAGTTAATGAAAATTAGATGATGGCATTTGATAAACACAATCCAGAGAGTCATATATCAAAACAGTAGCCCAGCCACTTTGCTTTCTTTTTGGTCAGTAAACAAAGCATATATAAAAAAAAAAAAAAACAACAACAAATTTTTAGATATAAATACAACTTGTTTGGTCGGCGGAGGTCATTGTCATTGGCAGATGATTAGAAAAGCTTAGCCAAGTTATTTAGGGATGATGATAATAATGACGGGTTAGTGGTGTGGGGTAAAGGGGGTAAAGTTAGTACATAATGTGGGAGTAAAGGCATTGGAAGATTTTAATGGGATTTTTTTCAGTCAAAGAGGAAAAAGAATTATGACAATACTACGAGATAAAATCACTAATCGGATGAAAGAGTATGGACCAGACTGGACCGGACCACTAGAGAGTTCAGTTAACCGAAACCACCATAGTAATTTATGGTTTATATAATACATATATACATATATACAGTTCATATAATGCTAGTCAGTTAAAATTAAAAATATATGTATATATTTAATATATTTAATTTATCACTCATTTTAGCCACTTGAATTTCTTCTTGAAATTGACATGTTTATCCTCTCAGAACAAATAAGTACATCGTCTGTATATATATATGTTAGATCTACTGATAACTGATTTGTGATAAGCCAGCTTTCAATTTTGGCTTAAAGATATTTCTCAAGCAAGTGAAAGAGAGAGAGAGAGAGTGGGAGAAATTTTCTCCCTCTCTTTGTTTCTCTGTTTGTTTTTTGGCCAAGGCCAAAGTAACTTACACAGCAGGCGGCACCATCAAGTAAATATATAATATTTGGGTAAACGACTAATATGCGATTATGGCAAATCAAATGCCTGCCTTTTTTTTCAAACATTTTTTGCTTATTTCATTTTTTTTTCTGTTGAGGTACACAGCAACAATAATGTCAATGTCAACGACCAGGACAGGACGAGACGGGACTGGACAGGACAGAGCTAAACTGAACCAGAGAAGAGTAGATAAAACAGGGAAGGGAAGGTTAGGGAAGGGCGGCAGCCAACAGCAACGAGGACTTTGCACATCTGTTCGAATCTTTGCTTTGGTTTTATTTTTTTTTTTTTTTTGGCCAGACGACGCACAGTAAGTACAAACCCAAATAATAAAATAAAAAAAAGAAAGAAAAAGAAAAACCAGGAGAAACAGGAGCAGCAAAAAGGAAAAAATATAAATATATATATAATAAGGCAGAAGCGTACTGTAGTTAACTTGAGGGTTAGAGAGGGAGAGGGAGATCGGGGCGGGGCGGGGCATAGTGTCTGGATTTTTGAGATGAGGTAAAAGGCGACAATGGGCAAATGGGCAAAGGTTACTGACACAACACGCACATTGACCTTGATCGTCGAGACGACAACGATTTCTAAGCTAAGCAGGAAAACGTAACAGGAGCAGCAAAGGGGCAGGATACACACACACACACACACACACACACACATGGACAGCCACACCGAGACAGAAAGAAAGAGAGACAGACAAAGGCAAAGTAAATTATTTGCAAATTTATTTAGCAAAATTCCCAACCTACCGCATTGTTACATCACGTAAGGCAGAACCCTGAAACCAGACAAATTGCCAAAGAGAATATGGGAATCAAGACAAGACAAGACAAAACGTAAACGAAACGTTAAGGGGGAGCGCCGGAGGGGGACTGAGAAAAGGGCTTTAACCCAAATGTGCAAGAAATTTAATATCTGCATATAACCAAACACAAACAGACACACACACACACAGATAAGCACACAGATACACACACACACACACACACACACAACTATATACACTCACATATACAAATGCATATTTATATATTTATGATTTCGATACCCTTTCCCTTTTTTTCAATATTATTTATTCCCAATTTAAAATATTTTTAAATGACTTTATCTTGACTGTTTAATCATTATTATTTACTTTATATATATACATATATATTAATAAATATGTATATATATATATGTGATCTGTAAAGATATTGACAAACAAGGGTTAAATATGGCCAGGACGTGTCCGAATCAAAATGAAACCGAAAACTGGACGTCGTCCCTTTCATTTGGTTCTCTTTTTTGGTTTTTTCTTTTTCTTTTTTGTTGGCAAGAAAAAGTGAAATAAAACTCGGGGACCAGAAAGTTTATTGAGAAGGGGAGAGTGCGGGTGTTTTAGACGGGCTTGAGGAGAAGGGGGATGGGCAGGAAACGCTAAAGGTTCGTTAAACTTTCAACGCCATTGTCGACGAGTGAGTCCTGTTCTTTTCTGTTCAGTTCAGTTCAGTCCTATCCTTCTGTCTGTCTTCTGTCTCTCTCTCTCTCTCTGTCTGTCTGTTGGTCTTTGGCTGTGTCTGGCTCCCTTCTCTCAATTTTCTACTATTACGCTAGAGCTACTACGCCTCAGATTCTGGAGCGAGTTCGCTCGTGCGTTTGCTTCCTGGCCACGCACAAAAATATCGACGCACTTTTGCTAAAAAGTCCTTTTTCCCTCATTTCGCATGTATTTGGTGCCTTTCTCGGTGTGTGTGAGTGTGTGTACCAGCTTGTGGGTATCGTCTGGCGGTGAGCGGAGCGCGACAGGCGAGCATATACAAAAAAAAAAAAAAATAACAAAAACAACAACACAAAAAAAAAATAAAAAATGGAAAATAAAGAGCCTGGAGCTGGGATAACCCACCACCAAAAAGAATGGAGCAAAACCAGAACCAGTCAAAGACCTGACGACTGACTGGGTTGGCTTTTTGTGCTCTACTCGTTCCAATTGCTGATATGAACCAAGTGTGTTACTTAGACTTCCTGGTGGTGCGTAAAGAGCGACAATGACAACGACGTCAACGCACACACACACACACTAACACACACCAGCACGCACACACACATACTTCGCGCACTTCATTCAATTCAAATTACTTGAAGTTGTGAGCTCTTTTAATTGCCCCACGAAACGACGAGGACAACGACAACGACGTTGAAGATGAAAATAAGAATGAGAATAAGAATAAGGATGATGATGGGTTGGAGTTTCTTAAGAAGGAACGCTTGTTGGTTAGATCCATAAATTATGGACAGTTGCGTAAACTAAACACAAAACTTGGATAAATTTGATATTAATATGGAAATTATTTGTTCGTGTTGTTTGCTTGCTGTGTCCGTTATTAACACATTTTAATTAAAAAATAATTAAAAATAAACTTGAATGAACATAGAATATTGAATGAGAGTGGGTCGGTTGGTTGGTTGTATACAATTTTTTTTTTCTTTTTCCTCTCATTTCCTTTTCGTTTCATTTTGTCCTGTTTTAAGGCATTGTTCTTGATAATTATGATGATGATGATGATGATGATCCAGAGATGCAAACAATGCCCTTTTACATTTTTTATGAAGAATCTTACATAATTTGCATAATAAAGTTATCAAACACTTCGACTTTTTGAGTGTTATTCAACACTGTGCATAAAATTTTCTACTTTATTTTGAATTTCTTCTCCATATAGTCAAGTAAAATATATTTTCAAGATATCATATTATATAGATAACATTTATTACCAACAGTTGGTATGGTATATGAGCATTTAAATATATTTCCTTAGAATTTAATTTAGAGATTTTAAAATATGTTGTCAATAATGATCAATATACATATGTAAGTAAAATAAATAAAAATAGTAAAATGATTTAAAACATAATTTAAAATGTACTTTCTAAGAGTCAAACTATAAATTCAATAATTATGCTTTAATGTTATTTATATCTTAATCTTAATTTTAAATCGTTTTGTCCAGCCAAAAAAATATGCTACAAATTTATAAGAATTTAAAATTTTTAAACTTTTCTTTGGTTATTATTAAGTCTAAAGGTAACATGGCAAATGTTTATTAATATTTTAAACTTAATTATTATTAACCCTTTTTATTCATTCCGTTTCTTTCATATTTACTGAAAGAGAAAGGTTCAAAACCTTTGGAAATTCTTAGAATTTTATTCTATTATTAAATATAATTTAGGAAGCTTTCTTGGCCAGGACTCTTGTTAGGTCGTTTGCAATGGAGGCATTTAAAAGTCTTCCTGCGACCTTATCCTTTACTGTATATTCTCTTCTTCTATTTTATGGACTCTTCCTTTGGAGGAACTCCTCTTTACTTGATGTGTAAAACTTTTCCATGGCCTTAATAATGCAACAACTGGTTTACGATTAGGTCATAATAAATATGATTAAAATCAAAAATTAAAAATAGACTAAAAATTAAATAGAGAAAGGACGAATAGATCTTGTCATTATAATACATTTTAAATTGGAATTTTTTAAAATTTAATTTGTTTGTGTAGAAGTCCTTAACTTGCTTCATCTCTCTTATAACTGATTTATATTTCGATATGTGTGTATATACATACATACATATGTATGTATATATTTTAATTATTGGATATCTGTCATATACATGCAGATCTTTTAATATATTCTAAAGGATTCATTAAAATGGAATCTAAATATCAACATTTTGTTAATATCCAGCTGTCATAATATTCATATCATCGCCATCATCATCATTATTATCATTATCAACGAGTAGTAGTGCCACGCCCCACAACTGTACTGTACTCCATATATTTTGCCGCCACGATGTGGCTTCTTCTTACCACTTTGCCACACACTCACACATACACACTCATATACACATACATACATGAATATAGTATTTGCTACTTTTTTTTTTTTTTTTTGCCTTTTGGGCACGCATTTTGTTTCGCTCCCCGTGTTTTGTTGTTATTATTGTTGTTGCTGTTGTTGTTGTTGTTTTTGTATTTGTGTCCACACACAAATTAGCAGTCGACGACCTCAATATCAGTTTACGACCAGACAAACGACGGGAGAGTCGAGTCAGAGTCGGAGTCGAGTCATCATCAACCATAGAGGAGGAGAGACGACATAGGCGCAACACTCTGTGTTTTATCCTCACCTTGCAATTGCACACACACACACACACACACACATACACACACATAGATGGTTATATCCGTTTCTTTCGCACATTTAGGCCCAGACAAACATGAAATTTTTTCCTGCCTCCCCCCTTCGTTCTCATTATGGCACGTAATGATGTTGATGTTGCCACAGTTTAGAATGCTTTTGCTCGTTGGGCTTTTTTTCTTTACAAAAACGCACACAAATATAAACTCACATACAGAGACAGAGAGAGAGAGAGAGAGAGAGAGAAAGAGAGTAGAGATACTACTAATACTACTGTCTACTTTGGGGTTCCTCTCCTGGTTCAGTTTTCTTTTTTTCAAGCTGGAACTCTGTGTCTTGTGTGTCTGTCCCTGTGACTGTTGTGCCTGGTTCCTGTTTTCCTGTTCCCCTGTTCTCTGATGTTCTGGTTTTTTGCATTTTATGCCGCCTCTCTACATACATTTTCTCTTTTACTCTCTTCTCTTAACTGCTAAAAAAATGAAAAAAAAAAATAAATAAATAAATATTTTCCCGCCAAACATGCCAATGCCAGTCCAAAAGGCAGCAGACAATACCACATGGCAAGTCCTAGGTCGGTTACACCACCAGACCAGACCAGACCAGACCACAAACCCCAATGCAATGCAAAAATGAAAAATGAAAAAAAGCAAAATTGAAAAAGCCCAAACCCAGACAGATGCGGGTTGAGAGAGGTAGAAAAACGACAATCGACAGTAGACCGACGGGGCGGCTGGCTTACTCACTTTTTTTTATACATATTTCTTTTGCGTTTTATTTTTTTTTTATTGTTGTTCTTGTTCAATATTAAAATCGACAAACGAAAATCATCAACAAATTGCCCGCCAACGTTGTCGTTCTCTCGTTCATTCGTTCAGTACTTATGTTCGGTAACCCTGGCCGACTGCCCGCCCGCTAGCTAGCTTGCCCGCACCATCGTCCATCCATCCGTCCGTCCGTCCGTCCGCCCGCCCTATCACTTGCACGCTCGTGTGAATGAACTTCGCCAAGGACAATGATCTACGCGAATGAGTCCCGGGGTCCAGTACCCAGTCTCAGTTCAAAATATATACATACATACATACATATATACCACGCCTCCCTTTTTTTTTTTTTTTTTGCGTTTTATTGCGATTTATTTTCGAGGGTTGATTTTTATGACTGGTGAAAAGGCAAAACCAAAAGCAGAGGGCAGAGTCATAGATGGGGAAGCGGCAGCGTTAATGGTGATGGAGAGGGAGTAGCTATAGAAGGGTAGAGAGGAGTACGGGGGGGGAGGGAAATGGTAGAGAAGCGGCGGCGTCATTGACATTGCAAATTCACGAGTCAGACACAACAAAAACAAAACAAAACAAATCGTAAAGTTTCCCGCTCTGCCAAAAACAACCTGATGGATGCTGCAGACAGACAGACAGATAGAGAGAGAGAGACGGAGAGTGAGAGAGAAAGAGAGTGGGCTACGGACGCGCGCTAGCGCAAAGGCGTATAAGCTGAAAACCACGTGGCAGACGGTAAAAATTGGCAGTATGAGATTATTTCATGTTTGCGACTTTCCACTGACAGCAGGCAGCATCATGACAAATGCCATCTCCTGACAAGTCTCTCTCTCTCTCTCTTGCTCTATGCCTGTCAGCCTATCCAAAATATCCCCCTGTTCCCCACCATTACTACTGTAAGGGGCGGACTAACATCTGCGAAGGATTCCTGTGCATGTCACATTAAATGAAGTGATCAGCTTATTGATTGCTTCATTAGTTCTTTGCTTTTATAGAAATAATATTTTAGTATACTTTTAAAAGGACTCGGAAAACCATGATATCCTAAGGATTTCTATGATCAGATATAGATTTAAGAAAAATCAGTTTAAAAGCTTCTCTTTTAATGCTTCTCTTCTAATTTAAGGTTTCATTAAATTTTTTATTTACAGATCTTCTGTATATCCTAGAATCCGTATCAATTTTTCATTTACTGTATAGTCAATAAAAG
This sequence comes from Drosophila emarginata, assembly GCA_037075365.1. Lineage (NCBI taxonomy): Eukaryota > Metazoa > Arthropoda > Insecta > Diptera > Drosophilidae > Drosophila > Drosophila emarginata. Next base: position 9,105,360 of record JBAMCD010000296.1, read on the forward strand.
AAACATTTTTTTTTAAATAATTTCCTTCTATCCCTCTTCTTTTCATTATTGGCAAAAACTATCTTTTAGGTATCTATTTATGTATATAGATAGTTTTTTTTTTATTGAAAGGCTTCCTTTTATTGGCATTATTTTTATTGTGTTTGAATCCGTCCCTGATTTTTTTTACCCTGCCTTTTGTTATTAAATATTTAACGAACCAAACTCTCCCCTTCTTGTTAACCCAAACCCTTTTTTTTTGTTGTTGCCATTTAAATGCATCCTACTACAATCCCCCATCCCCCTCTTTAGCAACATCTATTACACTCCACCGCCCCTTACCAAAGAGCTTTTGGCTGCCCTGATGCCTGATGTGTCTATATAGAGTTGATTGAATTTTTTTGTTTTTGAATCCAGTTGGACCCAGTTAGCGCCGAAAAATTGCACCTGCCCGTGTATATTTGTGTGTGTATGTGTGCATATATATATATATATATGTTTGCACCTGCCCCACGGTAAGTTCAAAGCATCGTCTGTTGTTTGTTTGTTTGTTTGTTGTCGATTGTCGAGGCTGTTGATTTTGGCATGTGTGTGTTGTGAAAATGGCAAAAACAAAACAAAACATAAACAAAAAATAATCATGACCATAACGAAGCATTTATACCCTTTATTTAAAAATAAGATCAGTTAGAAATCTTGCATATTCTTCTAATTAATAAATTTAATCGATCCTAGTTCAAATCGGTTAGATTTTTGGCGGAAAAGAAGTTTTCACATTTTTTAACCTTTTTTTTTAACTTTTAGAAAATGGAGGTTACTATATCATACAAGTAGTTGTTCTTTAATTTAATATGGTTAAATACTTAAAAAGTGTATAAAGCTCATTTAATTAGTCACAAAGATTTTAATGTACATAAAAAAAATTTATAAATTTTTTATACAATTTCGATGACCTTTAATGGATGGTCAATGTTTATGGTTAATGCTGGATCCAGAATATATCTAATTAATACATTTAGATGTCCAATTGTATATACTCGTTTTGCAAGTGTAATAAAAAAAAAACACAAACACACAAAAAAAGGGAGGCAAATGCAAGTTCAATGTCCGCTTTGGTCAATGAACGAATGACAGGCACGGCAGCTGGGATTAGTTAGTGATTGAAGATTCAATGAATCTTTGCATATCCTTCGAAAACCAAAACAAAACAAAAAAAAAAAGACTCCCCTTCCATCTCAAAAACTAGAGTCCTAATTTATTTCAATTTCCGTGTATATGGAATAAAAAACAAAAAGAAAATAAGAAAAAAGTTTTGCATTTGCAAAATGCTAGTGGAACAACAAAAGAAACGAAAAAGCAATGACAAGATGTTGCCTGGATGAACTACTCGAGAAGGACAAGGAAACGGACAAAGAAGTCAACAATTGTCTGCTAAATAAAGCAGAGGTTTGCACAAGAGGACACCCAGGACAACATATTGCCGAACATGTTTATTTACAGCCCAAAAGAACAAGGACATTGGCAAGCAAGGAGAACGAGACAGACAGAGAGACAGAGAAAGCAAACCAGACTCTTGTTCCCTTGTTTCCTTCCAAGCCAACTCAAGATATTAGAGCCCCAGATCCCAGACTCAATTCCAGACGCATATTGTCATTGTCAGGGAGTGGCAAGGCAGCAACAGGAACAGAAGCAGAAGCAGCAGCAGCAGCAACAACGCGACACGACGCGACGTCGAACAATTCGAGCAATTTCACTTCAAAAATTGCGACGTTTAGCGCGCGATTGCCACAAATCAAAGCGACATTACCCAGCCGTGCCCTGGCCACACACTCTTTCCCTTTCCCTGTCTATCTCCCCCCTTCCCTTGGTCCCTATTACGCCAAGTTTAATAGGAGAAAAGAAAAGAAATCCTAAGAAATCCCAAAGCCAGCAGCAGCAGCAGCAACATATGCCCGCCAAATCAGGAGCAGACAAAACAAACAAAGACCTTAAGGACAGACGACGAAAACGAGGCACAGACGAGACGACAAAACGACTAACGAAAGCCGAAAATGCTTTAAAAAAAAGAAATCTTTTTGATAGAAAGAAAATAAAAAACGTTGCATACGTTCTTTCAATGGGTATAAGAAGATAAGCTGGTTTACAGATTTTTACTTTAGAGTTGAAAATAAAAAGAAAAAAAAAAATATATATATATATAAAAAGGACAACGTTTTCTTTGTTTTTTTTCCAGCAAATCAAAATTTAATTACATAGTTTGAAAAAACATTGCTTAATTAGCTCTTCAGTTGTTTTAAAAAAAAAATTAGAGTCAACATACTTAACAAACTCAATAATTTTCCAACAAGGATTTAAATTTATTGTTGTCTCAAGCATATAGCTAAAACTTAAGTTGATATTAATTTTGGTTTTTAAACCTTTTCAATTATTTCTTACTACAAAATTAAATTTTTGTTTATTTATGTTTTTGAAAGAGGTTTAGAAATAAAATAAATTTACTTCTTAATTATTCAAGACCAATAAATAATACTTTCAATTTTGGAAATGAATTTTTAATCAGAAAAAATATGACCAAATATTTGTTTGATTTATTTGGATTAAATTTTTGGAAAAAAAAACGAAAACTATTTGGAACAATTTAAAATCAACAAAATTTTACTTTTCGTCTACTTGTCTTACACATTTTTTTTTTTCAAGATAAAGATTGCAAATAAAACTCGAAAACAATAAATGAAATTACTTTTACTTTTTGATTATTTTTATTGGGAAATTGATACAGGGGAATATTATAAACTTTACAATAATATACTATATAAAATTCTTGTATTTTTTAGAAGTTTGACTAACAAATATGTATTAACAAAGTACTTTCTGATTTATTTCTTAAGAATTTAAAGCCAAACTCGAAAACAACATGCTAACACAATGGATTCCTTTTTTAGAAGTTTGACTAACAAATTTCTCTTCATTTTAATTAATTTTATTTGTAATTTCAATCAGTATGCCGTGTAAGCTTTACCGTGTCACGTTGACACGCGTTCAACTCTAACCAAATGAAATTGTTGAGCTCCTCAAGGCCCGGTGGGCTCGAGGAGTAAACTTTCTTGGGGTAAATGATGTACCCCCGATTCGTCTGCAGCTGTCGAGCCTGCCGATTCTCGATTTATCTTTCATTTGACTGCTACCTCTGGTCTCGCCCTCTCTCTTGTTCCCTCTTTTATTTAATTTTTTTTATTTATTTTCTTTTTTTTTTGTTTTCAATGCGTAGACATCCCAGACGACAATATTCCACTCCAAATGATTTGTTGTCCGAAGAAGTTTGCCAGACGACGACGACGACGACGACGACGACGACAACGACTACAAGAAGAAAAGTCGTTGGCGAAATGCTGAATTCCCTTGTACCTTCTGTTGAATGCCCTACTCGTTCTCGTCTTTCTCTCGTATTTCCGCTGGATACGCACGTAAGGGCAGAAAAAAAAAAAAATTACGCGTCTCTGAACTTTGACCCTCAGACGATGCTGTTGCTACTCTGTGACCTTTATGCCGTTACCACTGCCTTAGCCATAGCCCTAGCCCTGTAGCTGTTGCTCGCCCCCTTTCACATCAATTCCACATCAAATTTTATGGCGCCTTCTCTTTGTTGTTGTCTTTGTTTGGCACTTTTCTTTCTCTCTCTCTCTTTGTTATATTTTATGCGAAATTAATTTAGAAAACTTTTTTTTCTGAGAACAGAAAAAGTGAATTGCGGCGGGAGTATCTCATCATCAGTGTATATCTCATGGGTTATATGTAAGGAATGTGGGCGGGAAGGAAAAGGTCATAGGTTGAAAGTTTACCAGGCTAATGAACGCCATGCAATAAATCAGCTTTGCTTTTCAAAGGATTCAACTTTATCTTGAGACTGCAGTAGAAGAGCAAGGAAAATTGAAATAAATTTAAGATGTTTTGATAAACCCAATATTTTCTGCCATATAAATATTACAATTAAAATTTATATACATATAATTTATTAATAATAAAAAAATTTATATGTATATCATATATTTTAAGTTGATTTAGGGATACATACATATATAAATAAATACAAAGTCGAATTTCAGTCGGACTAAATTAAAATCCACAAAAATTCGTTTTCCAAAGAAAAAAAAAATAATCCTTGTCAATTTAAAAAACAAAAACTTTATTCATTTGTAAATTTCAAATTCGGCTGTATTTAAAATTACTCCACCAATATATATATACATATATTTTTTTAAAGTTAAATCTTTAAGACATTTTTTTATAAAATATGTACAATTATTTTGATAGTTGAAAGGATCTTTTTTTAGAACGTAACAAAATTGCATTTTTTTAGGGAAAATGAAAATGGGAATTTCCCCCTTTGCAAGAGATCAACAAATGACCCCATCCTGAAGGCAACACTTTTCCCCCACTCCCACTCCCTCTTCCTTTTTATTTTATTTTTTTTTTAGAATTTTTGCAAAAAAAAGAATAATCTATACACACATGCAACACTCGACATCATTAAAAAAAAAAAAGGGCATCTGTTAGATATAAAACCATCAACACGAGACGCTTTTGCTGCTTCTTCTTTATCTTCTGCTGGTGCTGCTGCTGTTGTTCTTGTTATTGCTGAGGTGCATCGAACTCTCAGAGATTCTACAACAATTACGCCATAGCTAGATCGCACACACACAGATACACACACACACATGTGCAAAAAGAGACCTGAACCTGAATGTGAATGTGGGAAGGGCGGCGCAAAGGCGCAAAAAAAAAGAGAGAGAGAGAAAACGAAAACTGAAAGCTAAAGCCCAAGTCCAAAAACAGAACCAAATAGAAAATGGAATGGAATCGAAGCGCATAAAATGCCCTCTTGTGTATGTATGTGTGTGTGTGTGTGTCTGTCTGCCTGTCTGTGTGTGTGTGTGTGAAGTCTGGGAGGTAAATTTTTACTTACTCCACCACCAACAACAGCAACAAGAACAACACCGACGCCGACGACGACGCCGTTAACGGGGTGAATGGACGCAGGGTAACGTCGCTGTTGCCGTCGCAGTTGACGCTTTGGATTTGCGCGCCAAAAACGTTCCCCTTTTTTTTTTGTTGTTGTTTTTGGTTTTCTTCTTCTTCGTCATTTTCATTTTGCACCGAGTCCAAAGTTGACTTTGTTTTGATGTTGACCAGACACAGATACACACACACACATATACAGCAGCAGCAGCAAATATGCAGAGCCACAGATACATTAACAGAGTTGTATAGTTGTATTAAGCACCCAGCACTAAGAGAAAGAACAGAGAAAGAAAGAGCCAGAGAGAGCGAGAGAGATGATGGGGAGTGCGAGAGACAAAGAGCGTTATATGGGCGTGGCACTGAGAAACAGGAGCACAGTCCAGACGCCAACTGGCACTCGACCCAAACCAAAACATTGCCTCGCACAGGCACAGACACACACACACACACACACACACACACACACACACACACACCTATCTTCCCTTACACTGTCCATCATCCCCTCCCCATCACCACCATATTTCTCCTTTTCTTTGCACACAACTTGTCGCTTCGCTTCGACAAGAGTTTTGCCCGCGCGTCCGCACGTTTTGTGAGTTTTGCTTTGATCCCCTCATTCTGTCTGGCAAATACGTTTTTGTTTTTGTGCTTATTGCCATTGCATTGCACTTCGCCCGCCATTTGCTGGTGCTGGTGCTGCTGCTGCTGTTGCTGCCCCCCAGTACGTAAACCATCAACGGTGTACCCCAGAGTATCCACACCGTATCCAGTCATCATGTAATGGCCCATGCTCCCATCGTCGTCATTCCCATTGCCATTTGTTGGCTTTGTTTACAAGCATTTGATGGACCACTAACGCCGCATTTTGAGGGAGCCAAACCACACACACACAAAAGTACACACACACACAAAAGTACACACACACAGAATGCGCGGGATTTTGCTTTCCTTCTTGCGCTTGGGCAAATTATGAACACAAGCAAGACAAAGATGATGTTGGGGCAAGGAGCGAGGGCAAGTGGTACAAGAAACAACAAGAAATGGCGAGAAAATTGTAATTCCCTTCTTCTTGGTCTTAGCTCGTTTTTTTTTTCGTTGTTTTTTTTTCCTGCTGTCATTGGCATTGCCATTTCCATTTCCATTTACTAGTGAGTTGCTTTTTCTTATACTCATTTTGTGTGCTGTTTTTTTTTGTTGTTTCTTTATTTTTTTTTTTTGTTCATTTTTCTTTTTTTTTTTTTTATTAGTTGTACTTTATTGAATTCGCCGATTGAATGAATTGCTCAATGAGCTTGTCAGTCGGTAAATGTGGGTTTTGGTGGGCATGTGTCAGCATCGGGGGTGATGGTGGGAAGGGCTGCTTCTTGGATGAAATGAAATTGGTTGGATAATCAGGCATGAGTTCATGACGGTGATGGTGGTTGAAGTCGCCTTTAGCTCAATATTAAGGCTAAAATGATGCGGCTAAGTGATGGAAAATGATGACATTTAGTTGATCAATCATAGAGAAGATATAGATAGGAGGAGTAGGTAAAATTACCAAGCTTACCTAAGGCTCTTTTTTTTTTTTTTTGTTTCTTATACATGACTTTCAACATTTTGTTTTTATGATAAATTTAATCAAAAATCTCCCCCATCTTGATCCTATCTTTGATCCTATTCTTGCGATTCATCAGCATTATAATTCTTATTTGGATTCATAAATATATCTTTCAATTCAACAGCACGATCCAGTAATAATTTCAATTTACTTTCCTCATCCTCTTTCAGTTGTTTTAGCTTTTTGAGTTCACATTTAATACTAATGATACGATCCTTAATATCTGTTAGAAGCATACGTTGGCCATCAATATCTTTGCAAAGTTTTGTAAATTCCCGATACTCCTTTTGTTGTATATCCATATTATACTCCTCTTTATCTAAACGTTCAAACGGATCATCATCATCATCATCAGTAAGAACATGACTCCCCGATGCCTTATCGTTATTATTAGTAGACAAATCTAAATTATTTAGAGACATTTTATTACTATTTTTTTTTTTTTAAATAATTTAATAGAAATTTTTGATGAAAATTTAAATAGACTCTTTATTTTTTGTTGCTTTTTTTCTGATGTTGAGTCTTTGGAAGGTTTAGTTAGAATGAGTTAAGCTAGCAACTGAACTATAAGATACTATTCAAAAAAAATTTTCATAGCAACTTAGATTTGATTTTTTTTGTTAGTTTTTTTTATTTTTTTCTTGTAAATCAACCCAATCAAATTTACTTATTTTATTAATCATAATCATCATCCGAATCTGTATCTAGTTGTAAACATTCCCGAGCATTGGAAACACGATCAGGACTGGGACATTGTATGAAATTCATTTGTGAACCATAAAGAAAATTCTCTTGCTCTACATCTGTAATTTCCCATTTGAGGTCATCATAATGTCGCCTGGAACCAAAATTTTGCAATTGTATTGCTCGATTGATCATATAGCGTAATTTAATATGCTCTTGCTCCTGATAGATAGCCAAACGACGACATTCCTTCATATCGCGTTGGGAGAGACATGGTTGACATTTTAGATTATTTAATAATTTTTTTATATTCAGTATAATGCCATTTTGTTCATCGATTTCTTTAACAAGATGTAAATATTCTTGATACATTTCATGTTCTTGATCATTATCTTCATCGTTTTCATCTAAATGTACATGGGGTTCCTCTTCCTCTTTGGATTCTTCTTCATCTGGTTCCTCTTCTGTATCATTTTCGGCTTCCGATGTTGCTTCAGTAGATATTTCTTCATCTTCATCTTGATTTAAGTTCTCCTCATAGTCAGAAAGATTATTTTCATTAGAAAGTGCTACTTGCTTTTGATCAGCCATTTTGATTGGGTTGATTTATAAATGGATAAATAATTTTTTAAATTTTTTAAACCTGTATTATTTTCTAAGATTTAAAAATTGACAGATAATTGCATGACAGCATTGCATGAAGAGAATGTGGTGGCGGTGAGAAGGGTTTTTCTCGAATAATACCATTTTGCAACTTTGTTTAGTCGTGTTTGTTGTGCAATCTGTTTGCATATGGTTAAACTATTAAACTTGTAACTTTGTCATCAGTTTTAAAGTATTCTATCTATAGATTAACAGGTATATTACACACTAACATTATTATTGGGCTATAAACTTCAGCTTAAATGGCAATAGGTAGGTAGGTGGGTAGGTAGCTAACTGTAGTGCCACTACATGGCTTACACACCAATGCGCACTTAATGCCAAATTAAATGCATACCATGTGGATGAATGTGGTGGTTGGCGGTACGATAGAGTAAGCTTTTAGTAGTTGTTGGTACTGGTGCTGGGGTGGGGACAACGACTGAGGTGAACTGAACGAGATATTTTCTGATTTATGATTAATGCAGTGCAAAAAGTCGAGTTATGCGCCTTGAAGCGTAATCCGCCGGATTCAGTTCAAAAATCACAGTGCCAATAAAAGCGTGAAAAGTGTACGAGAAGTGGTGATAGAGAGAGACAGAGAAAGAGAGAGAGAGAGAAAGAGGGGGAGAAGGAATGGAAGGAAAAAATGCGCTGGTGTTGGTTTTTTTTCCCCCAATTTTTTTTTTTTTTTTTTACAGTGTAATGTAGAGTAGAGCGCAAGAGAGTAGGAGTTGACAGCAGCAGCAACAGCTGCAATAAAACATAAATTTCATGGCGTAAAAGGAAACGGAAATGCGTGCATTAACAGGATGGGACGGGTTGGGACGGGATAAGATGAGATGAGTTGGAACGCTAGAGGAATGTTGGATAGAGCAAAAATGTAGCTAGGGTCGTCGGGCCCTTTATTTTTATTCTTTTTTTTTTTTTACTTTTCTTTTTGGTAAAAGAAGAGAAGGAAAACCACTTAACTGACACTTTTTCTTAACGCTTTTCTGTGGTTAAGGGATTTTAGCTATAAGTCTGTGTGTATTTAGAGATTTACTTGGCAGTTTCCCCCTTTCTTTTCGGCAACAACTATTACTTCCATTTCTTTTTCTTCTTTGTGATTGTTGGGGGAGAGGGGTGAGTATTTTTTCCCGCAGTCATTTCAATGATTTAACTTATGGCATATGGATTACTGATGAAAGAAATTTGCTCTCTAATGGCGCTTAAATTACATCAAATGCCAATATGCTAGAGAGCAAAGCTAGAGAGACAATTCGTATATATATATATATATATATATGTACATATTCGCTTCAACCTTTTCAACATTCCACTCGGATGCCTCGCTGATTTTCCCGCATCTCAAATACAAACTCGTTAAAGCTTTTAGCCATGACATAAATATGACCCTACTGTACAGACTCACAGTCAAGCGTTAGCCAAGGACATGACACAGAAAAAAAATAAAACTGGCATTGGCTCTGACACTGGCACTGGCACTGGCAGTGGCTCTGGCACTGGCATCATTAGCCTTTTGGCCCGCACCGTTTGCCCACTTCATCGTTTTCTCTTACGATTTCAGTCAGATTACGCATACGAGATGTTAAACGCGCTTAAAGACTTTTCATATGTGAAATACAAATAAAAACGGATTTAAAGGAAAACGCAAAGGAAATTTCCTTTTGCAAGTTGAGCAAACACTTCTAAGCTTCTTCTTCTCTTACACTCTTTACCCCTTGCACACACACACACACACACACGCGCACTCACATACATGCAAATATGCTTTTTTATGGAGGTCCTTTTTTTGACTCAGCTCGGCAAACTCTTTTACAGTGGAATCTTTTTTTTTCTCATTTTAATTTTGTTGTTGCTGTTGTTGTTGCTCTTTTTTTTTTGTTATGCCTGCAAGTTGCATGCAGCAAGCAGGGAAGCAAGCAAGTAAGTTTTTCTTTTGAGTTTTTCCCTGTACCATTTGTTTTGTTTGCTATTGTTGCGCCCAAGCGTTCCTTTCTTTTTGTTTATGCCTTTGCTTGCTGCTGCTGTTCTTGTTATTGTTGTTGGTGGTGGTGGAAGTAAAAAAAAATAAAGAAAAGCATCAAATGATTTCATTAAAAAAGTTGTAAACTTTTTCATTTAATTTAACTGCAAACATCTTTTGTGCTGCACAAAAAAAAAAATAAGGAAAGAACAGAAAAGAAAAGTAAATTCTTTCTGCTTGCTCTCTTTCTTTATTAGCAACTATCTTCAGTCAGCATCTGTGGCCGCTGGCACGCCCCTCGCCCATTTTGAATTGACTACCTTACTATCTATCCGATATATGTACATATATATGTATATATATATAGATATATACATATGTATCAGTGCTGGAGGGATTCAATTAAACTTTTCCATTTCAATTCATTGCAAAATTTTGCAATATCTACCTTTTGCTTTAGCTACATCTTTATCTATTTTTTTCTTTTACTTTTTTTGTGTTTTTTTTTTTTTACAGGTAAATCGGAAATCGGATTCTCTGTTTTTCTTTTTGTATTTTTGTCTATCTTACTTTCTTTCTCTTTGTTGCTTTTGTGACAAAAGAAAGTTGTGTGAACTTTTTCTTGTTGTTTATGCATGGATTTTTGGGCATGGAAAGAAAGAAAATGATGATCCAACTGCAACATCAACAGCAAGTGCAACTGCCACTGTGTGTGGCACACTGCTGCAACTGTAACTTTATTTTTTTTTTTTTGGGCTTTACTATCCTTGAAAACTTTATTTCCTTTTAGTTTTTAATTAAATATGTAAGCAAGTTTTCCTTTAGGTGTTGGTAAGCTGAGATTATAATCTGGGGACACATCCATACATATGTATATATATTTTTTTTTTAGCAACTCCAACTGCAATCTGAAGAGCAAAAGTTGTAACTATGTATATGTGTATGATATATATATATATATTAATATAATGTTTCTATTCCTTTGCAAAAACTTTTAGTTAAGTCAATGAACATGCTGAGGACGTGTTGCTGTTGCAATTTCATTTCAAGTTGGGATCTGCTAGGGGTTGTTACAGAGGAGTGAGTGGTCGGAGGGAGGGGCGGTTGGTAAAACTCATTACGTCGCCGCATGAGTGACATTTCCACGCTGTCAACATGACACATTTCATATACTTGCCACACATACATATACACATACTCACGCGACGCATTCCTTCTTTGGCATGCAAGTAGCTTAATGCCACCGCTACCACCCCACTCCTCCCCCATTCTCACTAAATTTCTCAGAGTTTCTCTTCACTATGGGCCATTGCCACCCCTCTGCCATATGTTGCAATATTGTTGGTTGAGTTTATTTTATGTTTTTCTTTTTTTTTTTGCTTTCTTTTCTTTGTGTGCGGTGTTTTTTTTTTCTCTTTCTTCTTCTATTTCTCGTTCTTTGTTTTTTTTTTTTTTTTTGAAAGAACTTTGGAATTACAACGCATTTCTTCACTTTCGCATCGCTGGCTTCTAAGCAGATTATTATTGTTGTATTACTATTGGACGACAGTCGACAGTTTGAGTTTGAGTTTGCGTTTGAGTAAAGGAGCAAGCATTCTTCTTTGTTTTTATACGAAAATTGAATTTCCTAAATGCTTCATCTTTACCCAGCCCTCTTATCCATACACTCAGCCATCCATCCATCCATCCATCCAAACGAACAAACGAACGAAGCCATTCCCGCCCCACCATTACCGCCCCATTGTAGCACTGTGCGTGTCACAATGCATCGCTGGCTCTAATGGCAACGCATGTCAACATTTGCTGAGCTTTTGTGTTTAAATATTACTAATACGACATGTTGTGTGACATGATGAGAAGAGAATGAGTGGAGTGGGTGGGTAGGTGGATGGGTGAATGAGTGTTTAGGGGTTGGGCGTGTGTGAAGTTATAGTAGGAGGTATTCTTTTTTTTTTTTTTTTTTTTTTTTTTTGTCAAAGGCAGGAGGGGGCGTGGTGCAAAGACTTTAACATGAAGCGTGTATTATAGCCATAATTGAATTATGCTTCATATGTATGTGGGAACAAAGTCAGTTTTGAAAATATATATAGTTAGTAGTAAGTAAAATTAGCTTGTTACAATTTTAGATGGCAGATACACACACACACACACACACACACACACACACAGACATATACTTACTACAAACATACGTTTTTGTAATAAAGTCATAATGCCATTTATATTTTAGATGGTGCTAATGATAGTTGAATGTTTGAAAAATAACAACCAGAAGGGGAAGGAAGGGGAAAAATTAACTCTCCAACTGAATGCGTGAGTTTCTGCAGTTGACAATGGAAATCAGTTGGCCAATCTACTCTATACTTAAATTCATTGAAACAATGAAATCAACTATCAAATTCAAGATAACGTATACAACATGTATTTAGATCACGCAAGGACTGATTTCTATCTGATATATGTATATATGTATATGAGAAAACAGGATTAACATAAGTGAAGAAAAAAACAAACCAATACTAAAAAGTAATTGGTTTTTTAAACAATTTTATTAAGTTTGAAATCGATGATTTTTTTTATAGTTAAGTCTATATATACTAAGGATGATTCTTGCGAAAGCTTTCGATAGTCCTTCTTTTTTTTGACATTAAGACGACCTTTTAATTTGTTAATAAATACATAAATATACATAGATCAACAAAAAGGGAAAAATTTTCTATCTGCCTTCGATATATTTTATTAAATCTATAAACCTATATTATTATATTATAAAATATGTGAAATTGTGATATAAGGAAGATATTTTTTTCCAATTTTTTCTTTTTATCAAATATTATAGTTTCAGTTTTTTTTTTCATGAAATTTGACTTCATTTTGTAAACTAATAATTATAAACAAAATTTTGTTTTTCTGACAAACATTTTTTTTTTTGGCCTTCAAGCTATGTAAATTGGATATTTGATATGCAATTATTGTAGAAAAAAAAAACTTGAATAAAAAAAATAATGGGACCTTCATAATTTTGCTTATTATTTAAAAGGAAAGTGATTCTTTATATCTATCATTTCGGCTTGTGTTGACATTTTCTTATATTATTACTCTCAAATTGTGTACATTCTTTTTTTTTTTTAGTTTAAGGGACTGACATAATTTCAAAAAAGAACTGTAAGAGCTTTTGTGTAACATTTTCATAAAATGCATCTCTAATAGCGCTCGCGGTTGAAGGAGGAGAAATGAGGTTTGTGGAGTCGGAGAGAAGTGGTGGATGGATGATGAATGAAAGGGTGGTGGGGGGAGGGGTTTGGTAGAGTGGTGCTGGATTGTTTGGCCTGGCTCAGGCAAAATAAGAATAAATTTGCCTTTTGGCCATCAAAGTTATGTGTATGGCATACGCCCACGTTCAGGCTCAGTCACAGGCATCAACAATGGGCTGGGACACGCCTACAATGCGCACTCACATACACAAACACACACACACACACATGGATGACAAAGAACGGACGTAGTGTATACCCGTACCCGGAACAAGCCAACGGAGACGTCGACGTTGACGTACAATTTCATTGTAGTAGAATTTCACAATAATTGCAATGCAGTTTTTTACCCCATCCCCTCCACTTCACTCACACTCACACACACACACATATACCCTACTCCCCGCAGGTTGTAGCACATGGTTATATATATATACATATATATATATATATGTGTGTGTGTGTGTTTGTAGTATATGAGTCTAGTGGTAGTATAGGTATTACTATATAGTAGTATGCTCTATATACTTTTGCCTTTTTCGGTCATGCGGCTGAAAAAGCAACTGAGTGAACGAGATGGAAAGAGTGAGAAAGCGAGAGGGGCATAAAATGAGATGGCAATACCAAGCAAGAGGAAGAAAGAGATGCAACGAGAAAGAGAGACAGAAAACGAGCGAACAAGCGAGAGAGCAAAGCCAACAAGACGAAAGTGCAGTTGGAAAATATCGATCGACTTAAATGAATTTAGGTCACCATCAGCCCAACCCGTCCCGCCCCCCTCTCTGGTGTGTGTTTTTTTTTTTTTTTCTTTTACCCGCCCCTTTCCATAGTTTCAGTACAAAACAGCAACACCCTAAACTGCACCCGCTATACACTTCCATCCTCCCTCCCTTACTTTCTTACTCCTTTTTCTCTTACTCTATGTGTTACTCCCCTGGGCAAGTGCAGCTGCCCCCTCCCTCCCCCCAGAGAGGAGACGTATGTATATTTGTGTGTTGTTGGGTGTACTGTGTGTTTGTGTGTGTGTGTGTGTGTGTGTGTGTGTGTGTGTGTGTGTGTGTGTGTGTGTGTGTGTGTGTGTGTAAGTGAGTTGTGCATCTCATAGATAGTGAAGAAAAAAAGAAAACTAAAAATGAAAATGTCAACCGTTTGCGCGCTTCTACGCTCACGTAATTTATTTTAATTCAAATCAAATAGGGAGAAATAGATTGAAATGGAGGCGGTTTTCATTTTTTGACTTTTGGCTAAATGTCTGGGGACGAAGGGGAACAATATAATACACACACATGCACACACACACACACACACATACACGTACATATGAGAGCGCGTTCAGCATTTTCTATATGGCCTTGGTTGATAGAATTGAGGAATAATAGTGCATTGGTACAAATGTTCTATACACTGTAAAAAATCCAATATATTACTTATAATTTATTAGTAGATTTTCTTAAAGACATTTATTTTCAGTGTAAACCTCATCTAATCCTCATCTAAACGTCCCTCTGTGCCCCTGGTTTTGCCCATGCCAGGCACGCGCCATCAACATGTGCATTTTACGAGCCAACAAAACCAACAACAAAAACCAAAGCAAAAAAAAAAACCAACAACAACGAAAGAATAAGATGCCAATATTAAGAGAGAGAGAGAGAGCGACAGAGTGAGATTTATATTGATGGAGAAGGGAAAGGGGGGAGGGTGGGTTAAGAGATAGAACAGACGACACAATGTTGATGTCTTGGGAAAACCTGATGTATAATGTTGCCGACATTGGACTCATCGCACCACATCACATCACCATTGCAACTAATTTTACGTTTTTATGACACTCGAACTACGTGATGCGACAGAGCATGGGAACCCACCAAAACAGACAGAGAGACAGAGGCAGCCTTCATCATCTATCTGGTGTCACTACCATACAATATCAACCAACATTCACACAATGGTGAACAAAAATGGTTAAATCATAGACAGTCGTAGTAGCAATAGTAGTATTTGTTGCCACTGTCTGAATTCAATCACGTGTGGCCAATAAAAAATTGAATTGAATTTCGTATTCGTAATATCCCCCTGTATATACGTATGTATATATTTTTCCTGTATTTTTTCTTGGACCCTTTATTTCTTTTTTTTTTTTTTTTGTTTTACCATGCGGCATAAAACGACGGCGACACATTTCTTTATAGCATTGAAATGATGTGGATTGCACTATATACATATACATACATACATATAACGTCCAAGAATTATATACTTATATTTTTTGCAAAGAGAAGAAAAATACATTTGACGGCACATCTAAGTGTTGGCATAATTTTAATGTTGTTTTGCTGTTCCCGTGAGGAAAGGATTAACGATGAAGGATAAAGAGGGTTACATTTGAGAGTAACCTAAGGCACATTTGCCCATTTAGTTAATAATGAAAAAGGAAACGACACACACACACACACACAGACACAAATTCAACCTCAAGAAGTGGGTGGAGAGTAAGGAAAAACTTTTGAAAAAGTTTCACTTTAAAAATGAAGTTGAAGATGAAAGTTATTGTGTGCGTTCTGTCTCTCTATCTCTCTCTCCCTACTCAAGGGGTAGTTATTTCATATTAGGCGTAACTGTCTCCAGTTTTAAAACCACAACAAAAAATAAAAAAATTCTAAAAAACAAAATTTTTTAACAGAAATAACCCAAAAATAAAAAAACTGTTTTTTTTTTAACAACTCTGCCTCCTTTGTTTGCCTTCAACCGAAACGCCCCAATTAGTAAAGGGAAAATTGGTGGTTTTCATGATAGGTTTTGTGTTTTCCCTAGATTTAATCATGTCATAGGTAAGAGTTGTAATGTTAGTGGTGGTGGGTTAAGGGAATTTGAACACCTGCATTTTTTCATAAGTTTTTAATTACCAAAATAAAGAAACTAATATTGATTTTATAATCGATCGTTATAAATTAACTATGCAACTGTGTGAAACATTGCCAATTGCATTGTAGTAATTAACTTTTCAAAGTTTTAATTGTCATCTACTAACATATGTACATGTCATTTAAGTGACACCATAGAGACAACATTTTATTCAATACCCATTTTACATTATGTAATATCCTTAAGGAACTGAAAGGGTATCATTAATTTACATTTACTGGACAGTTGCAGCAAAACACCTGTGAATAGGTGTGACCGACCAGAAGTATCTTATACACCTTAACTTTTATTTGGTATGGCTGCTGCTATTGCAGCTGCACCCTCTGAAACTAGGTTAACAATAAATTACAAATGGTGTCAAGTCCTAGTTTTTCTATCCTCGAACATTCATCCACAAGTAGCCATCACACATAGAGTCGACTGCCACTGCCCTCGTCGCCGTTGCCGTTGCCATCGTCGTCGTCGTCGTCATCATCGTCTCCATCGTCATGTTGAGGGCCAACTAGGTGCAAGTGCGCCAAACTGTTCTAGTTTTCAACAGGCCAGGCCATGATCTACTACCACAGATGCAATTGGCGTTTACCTTCCCTTTCTAGGCACACATTCTACTGTTGTCTGAATTGCATCGGGCGAAAAACAAAACGACCAACTGGGAAAATTCTCTCTATTAAAACTAATACTATTTAAGGCAATTCAGTGGAATGAAAACTTTTAGATAGGTAATCGTTAAACTAAATTGTAAATAAAACTTTTTACTCAAACATTAAAATTTATAACAAAGCAAAATCCTATTAAACAAGCAATAAAACTTTTTGAATTGAAATGATATTTTGAAAATAAATATTTTATAATTCTATCAGGCCAAATTGAAACATTATTTTGACAGTAATAATCATATATTTATATTAACCAAATCAGAAACATTATTTTGAAATTAGTTATATATTTAATAAATCAAATTTAAATACTTAAACCACAACTGACGCGTTATCAAGAAATATTTTATTATTTTGAACATAATTACATATATTATATTTTTTGAGCAATACTGAGACAATATTTTACTTAGAATATAATATACGAATTTAAAACAAAATATTAATTTGAAAAAAATTATATCCATATAGATTATTATTTAAAATGTTAAATTTTCTTTTGCGAGTTTTAATTTAACGTTTTAGAGATTGAAATATTTTATTTATATTAAATAAAATTTTTTATTATTTCATTTTATTTAATTTGAATTTCTGTGTTAGTTTTTTAAATTATTATAATAAAAGGACATTTCGGTACATCTTAGGTAAAGAACTCTTTTGTTTCTAAAGAGTATGTGTGATCTATGTACTGCAACAGAAGCAAAAGTGAAGTTACGTTAACGTTTACTATGACTGGTTGATTGTAGTAGTTGTAGTAGTAATAGTAGTTACGTTGCAACTTTGTTGCATTTGCAACTAGCTAACAAACGTGCCTACGAATAAGGCAGCTAAAACAGGCAAATCCACCGCCGAACCAGTTAGCTACCTCTCGCTTCCTCTCGCTTATTCAATCTATCTCTTTTTGTCTATGCCTTCTCGTTTTGCTCCCTCATAATCTTAGAGACGTTCGTTGAGGCATTCGGTTTAGTTGCTTTCAATCTCTTGCCTTGTGACAATCCTCTACCTCACCCCATCCTTAACCCTATACACCAACACCAACAAGTCCACCTCCATTGGGCACCTCCTTCTCTATCTATCTATCTCTCTCTTTCTCTCTTCATCGACCTACTAAGTGTCGTACAACCTCCAACCTAGCCAAACGAAAAACCAAAACCAAACCAAGCAGCCGCCCTGACGCCCTACTTTTCTTTAACTGGCAAGGTTCGGCCTTGGCGTTCAGCACTGACCCGCTTTTTTTTTTTCGACTATCTATGTGTGAGTGTCTCAGTGTGTGTGTATGTGTGTATGACTATTTGTAAGTATGGTTTTCCCTCTCTGTGTTTAGGCATATTTTTTTCTGGCATTTGTGTTTCTCTTAAGCAGCTTTGTTTTTTTTGTTTTTTGTGTCGGTAATTTTTAGGCTGTTGCTTTTTTGGCCAATTGGGCGTATGAGCAATTTAATTTAAGTTTACATTATTACCCAAATGTAAGGTTAAATATATTAACTTGAATTTTTTAGGTAATGCAAAGTTAATAGCTTGTGACAATTATCAACTTTATTTGGAAATAAATGTTATATACATGATTTTCAAGGGAATTTTTTTTTTTGTCTTTGAATTCATCTATCTACAAATCGCAATCAAACGAAATGCAAACAAATCTCAATCAAACAAAATGCAAACCGAAAGTCATTATTGAAATGTCAGTTATCCTTTTTTGGACAATTTTAAAATGTCAAACAATACTCTTAATCATTTGCTTAAAATTTAGCTTAAGGCATAATATTTATTACAAAGAGAAATGAATATAAATTTTGTTTTTGTTATATCGAATTGGCATTTAATAAATTGCAGAAACTATTTCTTGTCATATGAAAATTTTCAAATTTACATGAAATAAAAGCAATCAAAACGAGACTTGTCTGACATTTGTTATATTAACATATAGAAGGTATCATCTGTAACAGTAGATGCCGGTTATAAGGATATAGGTTACAACGATTTACGAAAACTAGAATATACATAACTAAATGATATAAAAATAATTATTTAAATATCAAAATTACAGAAAAAATAGGAAAATAGTTTTTTCCTTTCTTTTAAAAGCGAAAATAAAAAAGAATATGCAACTCATATTCACATATATTTAAAAATTCTGCTAACATATACATTATTTTAAATATTTAATCTACCTTTACAATAAAGTTCACTTCTATTTGGACTTTTTAGCCATATTAGAAATAGAATACAAAATGTTGCTCAAAAGTTTCTCTATTAACTGTAATTTTAATTTTCAATCGATGGTCAATTTAGTAAACTATTTGTATACATTGACATTGTGCTTACCAATTAGATGGATCTCTCTCTCTCTCTCTCTATTTTATTTCTTTTGACTTTCTAATTAGTTTAATCAATGTAAAGTAGGTCGACATGCGGACTAACCAATTTTTAAATAGCAAAACTAAAAACAACAACAAAATGCATTTCGTGTTGCGGTTATACACGAATTATTTGATTTGTGGTCAGTTTGGCAAAAATAAAAAAAAAAGGGGAAAAAAAGAGAAGAGTGAAAAAGCTGAAACAAAAACGACCACACACAAAAAGCATAACCGCTAAAAACCCAAATCGAAATCCTTTCTACACCCACATTTATTTTTTTTACTCTTTTTCACCTCCCCCTTCTCCAACCGTTTTGCCGGCCCCATTCATGGACTACTGATTCATCATGCATCAAAAGAGATGGAGAAGAGTAAAAAGGGAGAGAGGAAGGATGAAAGGGAGAAAGACCAACTCCATCTACAGATCGGACTATAACTCCAAAACTGCAAAATACAAAGAGCAACCAACAAGAATAATAAAATTAATTTAAGCTCTGGCCACAGACTGTTTTCCTTTCTTCATCTCCCCTTCCCGTAGCGCATCATTGTGGGCATTCCTCAGTTCCAGTGACGATTGCTATGGTCTGATGGTTAGTTGCTTGGTTTGCCCCTTCTTCTTGTTGTTGTCGTTGTTGTGGCAGGTTCAGGTCGCACATTGCCAGACGGTGACTGTAACTTAACACAAAGTTCGTTCTTCTCTTTCTACTACTACTTTCTCTCTCTTTCTCTCTCTAGGCACATTGCTGACGGCATCCAAGGCAATACGCATCGTTGCACTTAGTTGTGATAGGAGAAGCAGGCAGTGGCAGGCAGGCAGGAGGAGGCAATGGCAGCAGCAGAAGGAGAAGGTGCAGATGGAGATAAAAATTGTAGAGCAGTAGAAGGAGAAATAAGCTCAGATTGTTCCGTTTATGGGCTTACTTGACTGCACTTAATATGCCCTTGGGATTAACAACAAAAAATCCACAAAATATTTCCATTTTACCCGCAAATATTTCTTTTGGTATTTTTTTTTTTGAGAGTAAACTAATTGCTTATATTTTATAATAATATATGTACATACATATATGTATACATAATCATAGTATGTAAGAGAAAGTTAAATGTTATGACAGGCAAGCCAATGAAAGCATTATCTTTCATTATCAAATCTATGAAATATAAATCGCCAAAAATAGGAAAAAAAATCTAGCTATACCTCAATTTTTGCAGGTCTCTGAATTAAATGGTTCTAAAATGTATATACTAAGTTTATTTATTTACTTATCTTTCATTTACTAATCAGAAAATAAATCAGCTGCTGTAATTTCCATTTAAGGGGGAATTTATTCCTATTTTTATTACAAAATTTACAAAAATAATTTTTTTTTCAGCAATTTAAAATTTAATTAAAATGTGATGACCAAGCGTCTGGAAATTTTTTCTATTTTAAGTAGAATTTTTGGGCAATATCAAAGGTGTAATAAAATTACATTTCTTCCTTTAAACTTATTTATTTTTCAATAGATATTTTTCGATGTTTGAAAATTAATTGAGCAAATTTATTAAATTAACCATATTACTAACCTTAAACTTTTAGTTTTCATTCTGTAGTTTTAACATTAAATTTTAAAATGGAAATTTAATATAACTATTTGACTTTATGGGCAATTGTACTGACAAAGACAATTGACTTACTTTGGGCATTCAATTATTTATTTACATTTATCACACGTATTTTAGATAATTTCTAGATTTTCAAAATGTTTTTTGATTGCCTCACCATATCTATAGAAATTTACTGCTGCTGTTGCTGCTGTTACTTCAACATAAGAAAAAAGAACTGTGTACTTGGCCCTTTGCGTATGAGTAATAACCGATGATGGAGCAGACAATTGAATGAGTTTAAACCAACCAACCAAACACCCATTTGTCCCATCCATTGTATGCTGTCATCAAGTAAATGCAATGTCGCCGCCAAAACGCCAACGCGCGCCATTGCCCAAAAAACCGGAGCATTATTGTTATTGTTGTCGTCAGTCTACTGATTGTAAGTAAGTAAGTAATACCCTATATTACTTACAAGCATATTAGTTATAAGCAATAAAAATCTCTTTCTGTGAATTATAGGGTATAGCAAGAAACTATATGATTTAGTTTTCCTCTCTTTTCTTTTTTTTAAGACAAACAATTGCATTTCACTTACTTGCTTTTGTTTTTTTTTTTTTTCTGTGCTTTGGATCTGGGGGTAAAAGGAACACGCAAAGTAAATAGTAACATGTGTATTACTTGGCATTCATCTTTTGGGGCCTTCATCTTAGCCCCATCCTCATCTGTTCTACATTTAACGAGAATAATTGCAGCGCCAGAATGGCGCTACTGCACTTTACTACCAGACCCCCTCCTTATCCCTTTCAAAGGGGTGAGAAGAGAGAGTCATAGAGTCAGAAAAGTCACTCTCCACTTCCAATGTCTTTGATGAAATATTGAAATTGTTGAATTGCTGGTTGGGGTCCAGCCAACAACTTTCTGATACATACACAAACACACACTCAGTAACTTACACGCATACACACACACACAGACATATGGCATAAAATCACAGTTGGTATAGTGTATTGGTTGCCTTTTGTCACGTGGTCTCGTTTGGTCTAGTCATCGGTAGCGTCAAGTGCCTCGTTATAAATTGCTCAATTCTAAAAGCAAAAGGAAATGCATTTTTAGTGTAAATAAATAATGAGACACAAGCAGAGGGCCAAAGGAAAAGTGCCAATATCATCTGCTGTTGCGACTGCTTGGACATTAGTTTTTTCAACATACACACAAACACTAACACACATGTGCATATAAGATATATACATATATACAGTAAAACTGAAGGAGAAAGCATTTGATATATTGGCAATGACATAAAACAGGAAACGGGCTGGCCAAAAGCTGCCAATTGGTCAAGAACGAGACTTCATTTGGACTAAAAATGAAATAAAAAATATATATGTATATACATATATATACAAAAAAAAACAAACAAAAAATGGCAACGTTTTTCAACCGGACTGCCGAATTTCCCGTTGAATAATCGTTAAGAGATACACTGAGAAAACAAATCGTCAATGTTTTGTAACTGATTTTAAGTTATATATATTTATATAGTTAAACCTTATTATGATATTTTTTGATTTAATAATCATTTCAGATTTTAATCTAGAATCTCGAGGAAATTTAGTTTCTTAACCCGATCTCTAATTTTGATATAATTCAAAAAATTTGAATTTATAGTTTTTGTTTTCAATGACACACTTTTTACCTTTGGATCTTTTAACTGTTTAATATGATAAAAATTTATCGTATGTACATAAGTATAGGTAATAAATATTATAAAGATACTGCTACCAAACTGAATGATTATTCTTTTCTTATGATATATATATAGACAAAACTTTATTATTATTATATAGATATAGAAGTAGACCCAGATTCAAGTGAACCTTTTGACGTTACAAAAGATATTTTCAACGATTTCCAACGATCAAAGAAAAATAACATTTTAATTAACTTTGGTTAGATTTTTATGTTGCAAATCGCTTCAATCTGAATGCCATTTAAATGTATATATAAATTGTGAAATTCCCTAATCAAATTTTCGATTATCATTTTTTTGTAATCTGATTTATTAGTTTGATTCTCAAAATTTCCCAGGGGTATTTCCCGGTTTTGTTTTTTAGTTCCAACTTTTTACTCATCCACTTGAACTCCTACACAAATTTCAATCATTAACTAACTAAGCCATTTAGTTAGCATTTTATTTTTTGTTTTCTATTTTTGTTTTTGTGCTTTTTTTTTCGTTTTTGGTTTTGTGTTAAATATTCGTTATCTTAAAGTTTAATCGCTTTGAGGTTGTTATTATTGTTGGTTTTGTTGTTATTGTTGCGGTGGAGTCTTCCATCATATGCTCTATCTCTTTGTGGCACTCTTGTCTCCCTCTCTCTCTCTCTCTCTCTCTCTCTCTCTTTCTCTCTATTTCTCTTGACTCCTCTGCCACCTATAAAGTGTTTCTCTTGTTATTTTTTATACCCTAGATACACACATGTGGGAAATAACGGGGTATATTCATATTAAAATCAATATATATTAAAAATGCAAAGCGAAGTATGTATATATATACATATGTACATATCTATATATAAAAATCAATAGTCAATTAATACATCAAATCGATTTTTAATTAGTGTTGGAAAGGCAACCTATTGGATACATATATGAATTATTATTGGCAAATATAGTTTATTGCCATGCCACTTTAGGCCTTGTCAAAACCTTGCTGTATCTAGAGCAATGTTACATATATAAAATATCGAAACTTTGCTTTGGATCGCTCTCAGTTATGTACACATAAAGAGTTATTATTAAATATCCTTTCAAAATTTATACATATGTATATACAATTCTGCAAAGAGAATTAACCGACTTAAGGTTCTGGAAACTATTTTAAGGAGGATATTTTAAAGTCGACTTTTCTCACTGAATGTATGGAATTTTTATGTATTTATTTTTGTTTCTGTTTTTATATACATATGTACATATATATCTGTGTATATAGTATATATTTTTTGTTGCTTGTTTTGCATTTTTTGTTGTTGTTGTTGCTGTTTGTTGTTTTTCAACATTACGGAACTGTTTCTGTTTTTGGTTGCATGCGAATGCTTTGTGTTGTTGTTGATGTTGTTGCTGTTGTTACTGTTGCTGGTGTTGTTTCTTGTTTCCATTTTTCATGCAGCGTCGTTTTCATTTTTGCCTTTTTGGCGTATAGCGTGTGTGTGTGTGTGAGTGTGTTGGTTTTGTTTTTGCAACAGCAGCAGCAAAAGCTACAAAAAAATGCGAGTCCAAAGTCCATAAAACATCACGATGTTGTTGTTATTGTTGTTGTTGCTGCTGCTGCTGGTTGAATATTTTTTGCTGAAAGTGGCAGAGCCACAAGCCAAGGTGAAGCTCTTCCCCTTAGTGAGTAGACGATGGAGCACTGTGGCAGAGGAGGATGAAACGGTCGAAGGTGGGAACTGAAGACAGAAGACAAACGCCGCAAACGTGCAAGAACAACAACAACAGCAGTAATAATAACAACAATAGTAACAGTAACAACAACAACAATAATAATAATGGCAGCAATACGTAACAACAAAATACGTGCAAAAATAAAAAAAACAAAAATAAAGTTAAGAGAATCGGACGCTCTCATATGGCCATAGCTTATTGGCCATACTCTTACTACAAAATTTGTGGCATCAAGTGGTTACAAATTCCCAAAGAAAGATAAAAAAAAAAATAACTATATGTCTTCTGTTATACATATATGTACATACATATATACTTTTTGCTAATGAATAAATCATAATGTCAAAATAGTAAAATTTATCTAATAAAATTTAAACAGTTTTTATCTTAACAACAAAATGAACCATGAAGCTTACACGATAAGCCAGCAGGAGAGATTTATTTTTACCATATGTTTGGTCCATTTAAAATAACTGCTTAATAAATAGAATGTACGAAATTTTTGAGTAACCGTTGAAGTGTTTATGATATTTGTTAAGATCATCACTGGGAGGGAGGCTCCTTAGAGCTGTCGCCTATTTAGCAACCTTTCAATCGCTTTTTCAGTTTTTTTCGGTATATTTATTATTACCGTTTCGATATTGTAATAAAAAGCTAGAAATTCATCTTAATTTCGATACAGATAATTCTGAATTTTTTTTTTTTTTTTTTTTTTTTGAAAGAGTATCATTAAACGGCTTGTTCATTTATACAAAATGTAAATTTGAAAATAAAAGAAAAGAAAAACTTAGCCCTGGTTGTTATTTTATTTTTCTTTAATTTTTTTTATTTATTTATTTCTCTTTTTATTTTTTATCGCCTTCGCTTTTTGGGTAGCTGCTACAGCAATTTCCAATGTGCAACATTTTTTTTTATTTCTGTGTTCATCCTTCCCGCCCTTTCTGCACCCTTCCAACACAATCTACTGAAACGGTTCTGTCTCCGCTTTTTGGTAAATTGTTTGCCACTTTTGTGCACTCACACAGGATCACACACTTATGGTAAAAAGGAGGGGGGAAAAAATAAAATAAAAATGGCGAATTGCAAACTATACTGGGAACGGAATGCACGATACAAGCATAATTGCTGGAAAATATAAAATAAAAAAAACACTATAAAAAAAGAAAAAAAAAACAGTTAAGCTTTAAGCACTCTTCATGTTCCATTCAGCATCGAGTCAAGAGGACAGGGTAAAGATATTCTCTACAGTCTACTACACAATGCAGAATATAAAATATGAAATGCGGAATGAGAAATACTATAACCCATTGATGCTTAAGATTGGGCCCCCATGGGGATTTTAGTTGTGCTCAAAATACATAAAAATAAATTAAAGAAAGCAAGAGAAGAAGCCGCCTCCAACACATCAAGTTTTTAAGTATGCCTTTGGCATAAGCATATCTGTCTAAATGCGAATCGTATTATTTATGACAACTAACCTTATGAGCCTTAAAGCTTTTTTTTCCCCAAATGGCCCTTCTTTCTAAAAGCCAGAAGGTTATTACCGATTTGCAATTAAATGCAGCAGGTTTATGTTAGGTTGTTTACTTTTCAATTATGAAAGGTTAAAGGAGACACTGAAAATATTTGTAGTATGTGTAGTGATAGAAATTCCATAATGGATCTAACCATATACATACATATGTATGTAAATACATACATATATACATATGTACATACATACATAATACAAAAAGCAAAGAAAACTTTCAACATTTCCTTAATTGATTCTGAGCACTAACATTAATACACACAAATCCATTCCTTAGGCCACAGAAAATTAATTAAAATATTTTCTCTCTTTGTGAAAGAGATTTTCAACCTGGTCGTTGTATCCCCTACTATATGGGTGTCATAAATGCGTATAATAATTTTTGATTAATCAATTTGTTGGCGCGCTCATTCATTCAGTCAAAACATTTGTTCATTCATTAAGCGGCTTTAAGGCTCAGTCTCAAGCTAAGGCTGATGATGTCCACGCCCCCTCTATTTCATTTCTACACCCGATCCCCTCCCATTTTACTCCCAACCATTCCCTTCATTCATTCATCTATACGCTGCTATGCACATCTTCATTTCAGATTCCGTAACCGAATCTTTGTTGGATTTTGCCATTGTTAATTCCTCTCCCTCTTACTGTTTCTTAGTTTTACACGTTCTTTCTCCTTTCCTCATTCGGTTTGTGCGTGTGTGTCAGTGTTGTGTTTGTGTGTGTAGGAGGAAGCATTTCCCTTTCATGCTTAATTAAGTTGGTCACTTGGCTGAGGCGCTGACGTTGAGTGGGTGACGACGATGACGACTACGACGACGACAGCAAACAATCGCCTCACAATGATAGCGTTAATAATGACGATAATGCCAAAGCTCATCATCATGTTACTGGTTTTTTGACATACCCTACAGCTAAACCATTAAAATGGTGTATTCGCTTATGTTAAACTAAAATTTAGACAAACAAATCAGTACCGACTTAATAAATCACTTTTATCCTAACTTTTTATTTAACATTTTTTTAAAAATTTTCTTTAAAATTTTTCAAAATATTCGGACAGCTAAGCGGCATGTTGATAAAAGGAATTTATATTGCAATATTTTATTTAATATTATTAAAATTAATTATTAATAAATTCGTTCTAGTCAGAGGTTTACATTCTCTCAATTATTTAATGAAATATCGAAAATGAAAATCAAATTTTTTATTGTTTTTCACTTTTAGTCCTTGTTTAAAAAAAGATTATTGAAAGAAATTTCTTACGAAAAGATTTCTAATAAGATAAAGTATTTTCCTTATTCCGATGTTAGTTTTCCTTCGTGTTGTTTAAAGATTGTTACAAAAGGTAAATTTTATTTATCCTTGGATAGAAAACGGAAATATTTTTTTGCACTTTATTTAAAGTCTATTTTTACTTTCTACAGATCATTTTTAAACCCTTAAAAAACTATTCTAAAATTCTTTAACAAAATATTAAATAGATTTTGAAATGTTCATACTTTTATTTTGCCACTTTAAAATTAATAATAAAACTTATCGATAATCGCCATTTCACATGAAACTTTATTTTAAAATTCCAATTTAATTTTCATTTAAATTTAATGATGTGAGAGATCTGATAAAAATAATGATAACTCAGTTAAATGTTTTAAACTGTCGATAAAGTAAGTACAATATATTAAAAGAAAAGGTGATAAGTAAAAGTAAGAAATTTTAGTATGTATATAATAGGTAACTTTAAGCGCATCTTAGCACAGAAGGTCTTTGAATAGAGTTTAAGGCAAACTTGATGAAAAGGAGTGTCTGGGCTATGAAGAACAGAGACAATGAATCATACAGTGAGTGAGTGGGTCTTCTGTGGAACAGGAACGAGGGGAAGTGTAACGATTGCGTACCACATAAACTAAGTACGTTTACATGGGCGAGGAAGTAAATTTTTTTTTGCTTCGAACGTGACGGAAATTCAATTTCCGTTTCTTCAAGATGACACTCTTTACCAGCGAAAGCGAAAGAGCGAGAAAGAGAGAGAAAGATTGCAGAAGAGAGTGAGTGAGAGAGAAGGAGGAACAGCAGTTCCATAACTCTTGATGTATTCTGTATTTAAAGAGTGCTTGCAAAAAAGTAGGCGAGTGACGCATGCGCAACGACACCAACGCCACAATAACTGACTAAATGGCTGAGTGACTGACTGACTGACTGACTGGCTGGCTGGCTGGCTGACTAACTGAGTCTTTGGTTCAGATTGGACTTGGCTTGGCCATTCCGCAATTCATGTCAGGCCATGAAATGATTTGCAATTAAATGCTACCTACAACAAGTTCCGTTCCTTGACTTGCATTATTATGGTTTCTAATTTGCCCAGATTTAACGGTTCGAACCGTGGGTGGATGGGTTCACTTCATCAACTGTAATTAAAAAAAAAAAACAATATAAAAAAATAATAAAAAGAAGTCTTAGTTCGAAATGAATTTTAAAGCAATTGTTTGGACTTTATGCACTCATTAAACTTAAAAAAATAAGATCCAGCAAGAAAGACCGAGGGAGACAATTAAAAAAAAAAAAAAGGAACAAGCAAGAACTCAGCAGGCAAAAAGTTGTGGGAAGATATAGACCATTAAATTTCGATACGATCATGTAGAGTGTGCAAACGGGTTGATAGTTTCTATATTGCCAATAATTATATATGTATCTATATGTTTCTCTTTAATATTGTTTAGCGAGAGTTTAAGAAAATCTACAATAAGGCCGGCACTCTATCTCTCTCTCTCTCTCTCTAATCATAAACTATAACATTTTAGATCGTACAATTATAGGTTAGGAATCATTTTGTTGTTATTTCTGCATACTTCTTAAATTTTATGTCCTTTCTCGGTTTTTAACTAAAAAAAATAAATTCCTGAAATTGAAATTTATTTACTAAATTTTTATAACAAGGTTGAGCGGGCTTTATGTTTATTTATTACATAACTATGTAACCAATTAGCTGATTAGTTTATAGCTTCAACTTAGTTGAATTCCAGGTAATTCTTAATGCACACATACAAAGACATTTCCTGTCATTTGTTTTAGCCATGGTTTTTGTTTTTTTATTTTTGCCACACGCAGGTGAATTTTAACTTGCCACGGATATAATTTCCTGGTAAACGGACTTTGTTTGTAAGAGAAATTATTGCAATTGAGTTTATTTTCATAATTTTACACAAATAACTTTTTTATGACCCAATTATGGTGTGTTGGGAGCAGCAAAAAAAAAAAAAGAAGCAAAATAAACCTTCCGCTGTAATCTAACAATGGCGCCGCCGTCAACTGCCCCAAAGACCGCCTCATACCTTATTTTCCATATAATTGCAGCTACCTACAATGATGATGATGATGATGACGTTGCTCCGTAGTAGTCGTTGATTTTGTATTTTATTTTCTTCTCACCTGCAGCAGCAGCAGCAGCAACAACAACAATAACAATGACGACGACAACAATTACCTTTACCTGTGCCCGTAATTTGCAAATTATTTTGTATGGACGGGGTGCACTATGCCCCAAAAAGCTTTGAAGTCCTCCCATCCCCATATTTCAATACCACTTTAATCTAAGTTGTTGTTGGTCCCGTTTGGTTGTTTGTTGTGGAAAACATGTGAGAACATTTACCAACGGCAAAGTTCCCCTCCGCCGCCGCCCCCTCTATCAAACCCCATTACCCCTCTACAAACCCGTATCCAATAACTTCCGCGGAAATGTTCACCATAAGACTGCCTTAACCCCGCCTATCGGCAACGCCCTCAATTTTCCTATATATATATATATATATATATATATATAACTGCCCTCTACCGTTACACATTCGGTTAGCCGCCAACGGACGTCGAATGTGGTTTTTCTACATGTTTGCCGATGGCCACGTGACTTTCATTATACTCACGACTCACGCAAATCTATTGTTAATAACTTATTGTTTTTGATATTTAAAAATATTAAGTGATATGCAATATGATTTTTAGTAATTCTGTTGTATTGATCGTGAGGTAAAAAAAACATGATTACCATCGCCAGATTCAGAGTCTGAATCTAAGTTTGAGTTTTGGTCTGGGTTGGCTGACTGCCTGGCGCCAGGCGTGAATTTTCTCCATGGCAATTTTTCTTTAACTCTACATATATATATGTGTATGTATGTATGTATGTTTGTAAGGCATACTATAACTATACTATACAATACTTTACGTTTCTGGTTTTTTTTTTTTTCGTTTTTTTTTTATATATATTTTAAGTGGCCCGTGTGCGCCGGCAATAACGAGCCACAGCAGCAACGGCGAACTCAGTGGTAAATGAGAGTAAATGCAATAATTGCAAAGTTTATAACATTTGCAAAGGGGCCAGCTAGCTAGCCAGCCAGCCAACAGAAACAGCAATGAAAGGGCAGGCGGGAAATTGCATCCACCGATGACGATGACGACGAGGCGACCAATCGACCGTCAACCCATTTATTTTTCCTACCATTTTTGCATACAACAAATATACAGGAAGAGAGAGAGAGAGAGAGAGAGAGAGGAGATAGGGAAGGTAGGGGAAGTTAGCTCAAGCTCAGTTGGGTGGCGCCAAGAAAACTGTAATAGAGTGAAAACGAAGTGAAAGAGGGTATATACAATATGCAATAAGGGGTAAAGGAAGGGTAGCTGGCCTACACTATGCCAATTAGACATTCATCCATCCATATACAAAAAAAAAAAAAAAAAAAAAAAAAAAAAAAATCTGGTAACTGCTAACTGAAAGCTAACGGTAAACAGTGACTAGGTTGAGTTTGATAATAAATGGATAGATAAATTGTACAATCCCTCAATTAGGGCCCAACGGAATAGTTGAAAACTTTTGTGGTTTACTTAAATCTTGCCCCCCATCTCAAACCCCAACCCTTAATCCAGGGAGAGAGAGAGAGAGAAATTGCTTGGTTTTCTATTTGTTCTTTTTGTTACTCTCATCGCCCACACTCCTGTCAAACGCAACGGTAAATTGCCATTCGATATGCAAATGGCAGCCGCATTCACAAAACGCTGCGCTTTTCAATTGCTTTTTCTTCTCTGCATTGAAATCAATTTAACTTTCTGCTCAATGCCAATCATTGACACTATACACACACACACACACACACACACGTACATACATATACTATGTACAATCACCAGCTGCCACGCCCATTGTGGTGGCTCTAACATCAGTTCCGGCTAAAAGAATAAGAAAAAAAATAAAACCAAACAAACAATCAAACGGATCCAAGCGCTTATTTCAAAATTCATTTGTCATTTTGTGACAGGCGAATGAATATTTCAATGTGAACGGGAGGGGTAAACAGAGGGTGAATATGAAGTGCGGTAACGGGGAGTACACTATGGCATTTATGTAGTATATGTATACCCACACCTACCCCTCTTCTCTCCTAACCATCCACCATTCATTGCCTAAAGCAAATAAAGCAAAATTCAAATATTCAAAACTTTCGCTTCATCCTCGATTCAGTCACATGAGAAACAGAGACAGAGAGAAAGAGAGAGAGAGAGACAGAGACTGCATTTAAACAAAAATCAAGAGAGATAACTTAGAATAAAAGAAGGTTATATATCTAATAAAGCCAAAGTAGGTGGAGATAAACTTTTCATAATAGAAGTTATAAGGCACCAAATCGGAATTGATTACGTACATATATCTTAGAGAATGCCACAATGAAGGAATCAATAACTATATTAGTGATAGATCTGACAACGATGTTAATACTTTTTTAATTGCTTTTTGCATTTCCAAAAAAATCATCAATATTTTTAATTATATGTATATATAAAGTAATTCTATTTATTCTACCTCTTGAATAGTAATATTAACAAATGGAAATTTTTGTATAAGATAGATAAGAAGATTAGTATAAGATAGATTGACCATAAGATAGACTTTTTTTGGACGAGTCACAATTGTGGTTAATTTAAAATTCTTGATTATGAACTTCAGCAACGAAATTATTTACAAATGCTTTACATTGTTCATAAAATTATTAGAAAAAAGTTTAAAAAATAAATTTATCCATTAACTGAAAGGCAATTGATTTAATACAAAATAGTTTGATATGGAAACGAGAAAATTCCAACCTATATTAAAACCGATTTTAATCAAGAAATTTATATATGAATATAGTTTTTTTTTTTGAGATGATTTATTTTGTTAACAACATTATTATATGTATATCTTTTGGTCAAGTTTGCTTTTCAATAACAATAAAATTATGCAAACAGTTTCGGTTATAAGTATAACGATTGTACTCCACTTTATATCTACAGACTATATATAGATATTAAACATATAATCGCTCAATCTTAAGCGTCTTAGGCTAAAAATAAGTACCAAAATGCTAAAGAAAAATAAAGCAAAAATAAAAAAAAAATGAAAAAATAAATAAAAAGAAAAGGGAAAAACTTGTTTTGTGTGACACATTCTTGGCGGGCAAACAGGAAGAGCATGACATAACGTAACGGTAATAGGAAAATCATCGATTTCATTTGATTTATTTGCAATGGGGGTCTTTTCGCCTGCCTTAACCATCGTTCCTGGTTTTTTTTTCCCCCCCTTTTTCTTTTTTTTTATTTTTGTGTCCAGAGGAGCAAAAGAGCAACCCACCACAAGAGAAGTATCAGCGGCAGCGACGTGTGTGTGCGTGCGGCCAATAAATCTCGGAAATTGTGTCAGAAATATATTCTGCATGTGTTCGTGTGTGTGTGTGGGGCATTTTTTTTTTCTGTCACAGGAGGGGCAGCCATATTGAAATTAGAGGCACTTCCGTTTTGGATTTTCAGTGTGTTTTGTGGTTTGGTTTTGGCTCTTTTGCGTTTCAATTTTTTTTTTCCTTCTTCCTTTTCCTTTTTTTCTTTTTTTTTGTTATTTGTGTTTGTTTTGGTCTGGGAGGCGGAGTAGGCCATTTGGTAAGCGAAACTAAGTGCCGGAAAGATATGCGTAACAAATGTGAAAAGTCAGCGAGTAAAGGTTAGCGGTGGGCGATGAATGATGGTTGGGCAGGGGGCAGAGGGATTGTGGTTGCTCAGCTTTAGGCCAGTTGTTGAGTTGGTTGGAGTTGTTTTTTTTTATTATTATTTATTTTTGTTTTTTTGTTCAAATCTACATAAATGTCAACAAACAGTTTTTACCACGATTGGCAAACGTTTACAGGCAACTTTGCCTTCAAACTATAAATCAATCAAATTGGAAAATAAAAATTATATAGTCTGATTACTAATGAATATTAAGTTTATTTCAGTTTAAAGCCAGCGTTAACATAGTCTTCTAGATAATCTACTAACATATCAATGTTAAAGTTTTTCAAATTTTAGTTGTAATAACAATTTATGTCCGGGGTAAATTGATTTGCATAATAACTTCCCGATTTATATTATTTGGCATAATCTTTTAAGTACTATTCCTGTCCTTTGACTTTTTCTGTATGACAGATTCTTGATTAATTATTTTTAAAATTTTAATTAACATTTATTTACTATTAAAAAGCCTTTTCTTGTATTTCAAATAATTTTGATTAGAAGATTTGAGTCATGACATTATTACTTTCCCAAAATTAATTTTGTTTAAAACTTTTAGGTCGAGATATTAGATTGAATAATTATTTTACATACATATAGTAAATAACAATTTTTTATTTACATCTTGACTTGGTTAATTAATATCATAACTTTCTGCTTAGCGGAACGAGTAAAATTGTAATTAAATCCGTTTCCACTGAGTTCCTCTTCAACAAAATACAAGTTAATGTGGCAAAATTGTAAACTTATCCTTTATATACCTAAATGTTTTAATTAAAGACTAGCTTACTGTTATTTTGTAATTTATAACTTTTTAAGTCATAATATTAATTGATATTCAAGCATATACACACACGATTAAATTTTTTTCCCCATTTTTTTTCCATTATTTTTGTTTAAATTAATAAATATGTACACAAAGTAACAAATGAAAGTATCTATTACATTTATTACAAAAAAAATTAAAGAAGGGTTAAACCAATTTAAAAGAGTAATTGCATAAAATAAAGCTGAAATCATTTGGTTTTAATTAAGTACTAGAAATACAGTATCCATTTTCATAATTTGTATTTTATTATTTTATTAATATACCATAATTACAAAAAAAAAGAAGGAAAAAAAAACACAGACTCACATGATAGAATTTCATTTAAAACGCAAAAATATAGAATATTTATATAAATGATAAATATTGTACGGTGTACCCCAAATATAAGGAAAAAGTAGACTAAAAAGTTTAACGTCATAACAATTTTGTATCCTATATTAGATGTTATTATATACATATGTTTTTATATATATACATATATATCTTCAAGGGTGTCTGGATTTAAATTTGGTGTCTGTTTCATTATACTCAATAATTAATTAAGTGGGTCTATGACAACAAATTCTTTTAAACTTTTGTCACCACGAACAATCTTTTAACCCTTTATTCACATTTACTTTTCCTTTATACTTTCTTGTTTTGGTTGCATCAATATTTCATTAAAGGTATAAATATTTGATTGAATCCGAAGAACTTTGAGTAAAAACTTTAACCAAACAAACCGCAAGGCCACAGGGACCACAGGGGCCACGCCTTCAATTCACAATCACACTTTCAACGCGCACATACACACACACAGATACACACACACGCCTTTCATCCTTATATCAATGACCAGCATATCCATGGATAGCGTCAGACATATCAGGGTTAAAGTGTTGACAGGCGGACAGGCAAAGGGTGGAGAAGTTGAGGGTACTAGCCCATCATGATAAAGTCCATTTAAACAATTATTAGTTAAATTAACTGTTAATTTCAATAACCGGCCACAAAATGCATCATTCTCTACCAAAATGTGTATGTGTGCGTGAGTACGATGATGATATATAAGGGTCCTGAGCAGGCATTCAGACTACTGATGACAGAGAGAGACCTAGAGAGAGAGAGAGAGAGAGAGAGAGAGAGAGAGAGAGAGAGTGATGGAGAGAGTCTGATAGATAGCGGGGGAGGGTGGGGGATGAAGTAAGGGGCATATGGCATATGAATTCGTTGGCTGACCGAATGTGAGGTTGAAAGCCAAACGCATTATTAATGCGATTATTTGTACAATGCCAAAAATGGAAATGGAAATTCTATTCAACGAGGCGTCACTTGAAAATATGTCCGTGCCCATACATAGTCCCGCATAAAATGCTCTATGGGATTATGGTAGATTTCTGCTGCCATCATGCTGATGCCGATGCCAATGCCGTTGCCGTTGCTGATGATGCGACAAGAGAGGTAAAGGAAGTAAGGATGGAATGAAGGGAGGGAATAGAAGGGAGGGGAGGTTGTAGGTTGGGCCATGGGTCATCATCATCATCAACCAACATCAACCGACAACCGGAATCGATGTATAAAGTATTTTTCCTCGCTTGTTTCCGAGGCAAATTGCAGTGGAATACTAATTTACAGATACAAATTGATGCCGACGCGTTGTCTAACGGTTCAAAGCGAACGCAGCGGGCATTCCGTCTCTGAGCTATACCTCGCCTTTACTCTTTTCCACTTCTCCACCTATTCATTCCTTTTTCTAGGAGGGTTGCCAGTGAAATTTTTCGGGTGTTTTACTTTACTTTTTGTTGTTGTTGTTGTTGTTGTTTCTGTTATTTGGTTGAAAATTCGAAAATTACGTGACTGCATTCGAAACGAAAGGCGGCAGCGGCAAGAATTCGTTGGAATGTAGAAATTGGGCTGGCATCTGAGCTGAATTTTAAATGATAAGGCAGGCGGGACGGGGAGCAGGTTTTGGGCTGAGTTCATAGAGAGAGAGAGAGAAAAAAAGAGACAAAGGGGGGTGGGGTAGTTTGGGTATTGGGGTATGTAAGCGCGTGCGAGACGCTCTAATTCAGACAGAAGTAGCCTCAATAAGTCTTTTCGATTGCGACTTGACCGACGACGATATCCTCCAATGTGTCCTGCGTGTCTGGCTCTACCAGAGCAAAGGAGATACAAAGACACACACACTCAGCTAGAAAGACAAGGCACAGTTGGAAAGGGAGTAATAACAAATCTACGAATACATTTTAGGCAATAACGTTGTTAATTTTTTAAGTTGATAAGGTCAAAGGGTGTTACACTGAAATAAATTGTTGAAATAACATTTTAGAATTTAAGCATTTTGTTCCCTCATTTCTAACAAGTGAGCAATAAATAACTGGAAAAATTTAACTGCACATTTCATGCACTGCTTGTATTTTATTTAAATTTTTTCTTGTTTTTCTTTTTTTTCAGTTTTTCTTTTTTTCTGTTTTTTTTTTATTGCTTTTTTTTTCTTCTTTTTTTTTTTTGTAATACAATATCAAGCCTAAGCCTTTTCATGTTTTCCCCCCACGTTTCCATTTCACTCACCCCACAACCTTTCGTTTTCTTTTTTTTTTCTATTTTTGCCCCATCTAATGCTTTGTAATGACCTCCATTTGTATACAAAATTGTTGACACTTTCATGGCCATTCCATACCAGACCAGGCAATGCCAGACCAGACCAGACCGACGTTCGTTCTCGTGCGTGCATTCGAAATCCAATGGACACGGTATTTCTATTTGGCATTTGGATGTGGGCTAGTGGTAGAGTGGGGAGCAGAAAACTTGAAACTGAAGCTCGAGCTGTCCAGGAGTCGGACAAACAAAGAGAGAAACCGACGGGCCCAGTGAACAGTTTTTCCCCGCCTAATGGAGTTGTAATGAGTGTGAAAATTAATGTCGTCACATTACTCACGCACCCAAAAAAAAAAAAAAAAGCAGGAACTCAACGGAAGGGTTTTTTTTTCACCGTATTTTTGGGGGTTTATGTGTACATAGGCAAAAAACAGAAAGAAAAAAAAAACAGAGAAGGAGCCGAAGGGCAGTAATGGTTGATGACTCTGTGCTAATATTTACGCTGAACTGGAATTGAAGCACCCGCCGTTAATCAATTGAGAATGGAGTGCAAAGAGCAGGTCAAAAAGGTCTTTCACCAAGAGTCTGAGTCATGACACTAAAGTGAAAGATAAGATTATACTATTAACAAAAAAAAAACTTAAACAGGGAGTCTCTAAAGATATTTAGAGATCGCCTAACCAAAATCCAAAAAATGTATACACTACGAAAGAACAACTGAGGAATGCACAAAGAGCAGAAAATAAGCGATAATATGATGAATAATTAGGGAAATAACGTGCAGAGTCATCAAAAACGGTTGTAAAAAACAATCATAAGTCAATTAGGGATATCCTTATGGAAGGTTAAACCCAGAAGTATAAAGAATAGGAGGTAGAAAGAATAAAAATTGGGAAGAATGACTAATATTATATAAAGAAGCAGGACAAAAAATGTTTAAAAATCGCTTTTATATTAATCAAAGTTCTTTTGATTCTTATAACTTTTATATCTAATTGATTTATCTTAAAAAAAATTGTTTTCAAATTGGATCAGGAAATATAAAACGGTTTTTGATTTTACATACCAATAAAGAAGCAATTTTATGTATGTATATACATATGTAAGATTTATACAACTTTATTTTTTAGCTTTTCAACTCTCTACTTGCCAATTTGTCCCATAGTACTTCCTTTCCCATATCAAAAGAAGAAGAAAAAAAAAATGAAAATATTGTTACCTTCAAGTGAAGTCAAACAACTTTTTGATTTATTTACACATTTGTTGAAGACCCAAAAGACAGACAGCGTTAAATATTTGTATTTTATTTCATTTCATCGCATTTCAGTCTTTTTTTTACCTTTTGGTACTGCCTTTTTTTATGTTTTTTTTTTTTTTTTTTTTGGCGATTGTAAATCACAGAGTCTTGATGTAAGACAGTGAAGAGAAGTAGCAGTAACAGTAGCATTTTGTAGATGCAAGATATATACATATCATCAGTTAGGTATCGTATATACACACATATGTATGTATTTATATTCCGACATACATTAGAGTCAAAGGAAGGCATTAACCTGCAGCACGTAAAATTCATCTTATGTACAGATACACTGACAACCAAAAAGAGATACGATACCATGCCAACCAGACCCAGATGTGAGATGCGACACGTTGCGATTAGATGCCGGAGCAACTAACTGGAGAACTGGAGACATATACATACATACATATAAATATTATATGTATATGTATATATTGTGTAATTGTTGTTTCTGTGTTTTGTTTTTTTCTTGTTAAGTAAATACTTAAACTCTTGAGCAATCTAAAGAAGAAGATACAACAAAAACATCAAAACAAAATAACAAAACAAAAACCCATTCTCAAATATTTGCAAAACTCGCAACTCGATTGTGATTCATAAACATTTTCTGCGAAACTTCCAAGGTGTTCTCTTGATTGTTTTTTTTTTTTTATGCCGTTGACGTTGCCGTTTCCCTGCCTCTGGTAATTTTTCATTATTATTTGTCAGTCATTATTGTTGATTTCGCTATTGTTGTCTATTTGGTGATTTTATTTTTAAGATAATGCCGTGTGCGCGCCTTTTATAAATAAACTGCATAGCGATAAAAATAGAATAGCAAAACAACAGCAACAACAATAACAATAATAATAATAACAACAAAAAAACGCAAACTGCAAACAGAAAGCAAAAAAAAAAAAAAAACCAAAAAAAAACAACAGCAAGAGCAACAAAACAAACAAGGAAAATACAAAAATAAAATAAAAAAAAAAACTATGCCATTGTCGTAATGAATAATTTTTGCAAAAATATTTTCAACCCACACGCGACTTACTACAACTACTCACTTACTTGGAGACCCTCAACGACAGCAACAACGTCAACAGAAATCATCATCATTATCGTTATTATTATTATTATCATCATCATCATTATCATTAACATTAAGAGAAGTAGCAGCAAGTTGCCCTGGGGTCCGCTATTTTTATATCTGTTTCAATACCCTGAAACTTATGATCTAAAAAAAAAAAGGGGTATATTAATGCAAATTGCACTTGTCTTAAAATTGATTTACATTTTTAACAATTTATTCTTTGGCACAACTTCATTTCAATAATAATTTATATAAGTTCCTAATTTTAGCAACCTTTTTAAACTTCTAAACTTCAATTTGAAATATTGCTTAACCTAAGTAAGCACTAAGTACTAAA
Source organism: Drosophila emarginata (assembly GCA_037075365.1). Taxonomy (NCBI): domain Eukaryota; kingdom Metazoa; phylum Arthropoda; class Insecta; order Diptera; family Drosophilidae; genus Drosophila; species Drosophila emarginata. Next base: position 9,144,183 of record JBAMCD010000296.1, read on the forward strand.
AGTAATTACTAAATATAGCCTTAACCTATTATTTCTAATTATAAATGAGTTTTCAACTAAATGCTATTTCAATAAATCGGGGTTAACACCTAAACAATTTATGCTAATTTAAGTATTTTTAGCCAATTTAAAGCCCTAATCAGACTTATTTAAGCTATTAAAATTTAGGATAACAAGTAGTCGATGCCCCCCCTTGTGCCCTTACCACCATCATGAATTCTTTTCGTTATACATTCTGAATTCGAAAATAGTTCTCGGGTGTTTTTTTTTTGTTTTTGTTTTTGGTCTAAAAATAATCCCTGAACTGGTTAAATATATGTACATAATTGCACAACAAAAGCTTCGCTTTAAAACTTGTAGATCAACAGCAAGCAAAAGCAAAAGCAGTAGCAACAGCAGTAGTAAGTCTTTAATATCATCTTATTGCCATTTGCCTCAATCTCATCATCGGAATGACCTCGAGAATATGTTGAAGCTTTCAGCAAATAGCCATCTAATCTGACTTGCTTTTGGCTTTTCTTGCATTCTAAGCTTGTTCTGGCTTGCTTTTCCTTTATGTTTTGCGGTTGATTTTCCTTTTTTTTATTTTTATTTTTTTTTACTTTTGTTGGTGTGGTTTTGGTTTTCTTGATTTTCCTCTTTCTTTTTTTTTTTTTGTCTTTTTTGAATTTTTGCCTTCTTTGGCCAGACTTTTCACGACCAGTACGTGCTTGCTTTTAGTAGAGTGTAGGCCCCATTATTGATAATGCCCATAGGCTAAAAATAAACCCACAATATGTTTTGAGCCAATTTGATGCCAAGTTCAAATAAACCCTGACCCTACCTACACACACACACACATATGCACACTCCACTGAATCGCTTCCTCTGACCCTGATGTTGTCGCTATGTTTCTCCTCCTTTTTTTTTTTTGGAATCTGGATACTTAACATGCAGCGCAAAAGCTGCCTGGTTAGCTGGCGCCCACACACAAAGACGCACATACACACACACAGACACACATTGCAGATGGTACAGCAATGGGCGGCGAATTATCAGCTGATTTAGTGTCGGGTCAGTTGGCAGTAAAATTCCACACTTTTCTCTTTACAATTTCACACACAGATAGACTGAGAAGAAAGGAGACTGCGACGATGAAAGACGAAGAACTAGAAAACTAAGAGAAGGGGAAGAAAGAAAGAGGAGTGTTAGTGTGAGAGTGGAATGTGACATCCAATTGACACGAAAGTTCAGCGTAAATATTTGCTCAGATTAAACTGAAAGAAGCCACACACACACACACACATACAGGCATAGAGAGAGAGAGAGAGAGAGAGAGAGATAGGAGGCTAGCTGTGGGAGGAGACAAGACACCCATAAATTCCATTCGGTCGGTCATTCTCACTCACTCGGTTTGTCGTTTAATGACAAAGAATGGGACAAAATAAAAAAAAATTAAAAAAAAAAAAAAAGACAATTTGTGAATTTCGCGACAAACAAATGGAGACATCGCGGCCAGACTCCAATTGCCCAAGCGACAGATGACCACTTGGATGCTTGGCTGCTTGCTATTCGCCGGATTGTTGCATGGAGGATGACTTTTGATGGGCGTCTAAATATATGCAGATTTCTCGAGCATTCTAGTGAAATGAATGCATTCCCATTTATTCGTTTATTCAAACATAAATACATACATATGTAATATGTATGTAAAATGCATCCATCAATCGGGTCAAATGTCTAACGAAAAGTCATTCGTAATATATGCAAAAGGATTATGGTAGAAGTAAATGTAGAAAAAGATGCTGGAATTTTTACCATAATGCATTTTGAATTGAAAGCAAAACGAAAGCTATATGGTTATTCCAAATTCCCAAATATATTTATCTTTTAAATGTTATAATTTCATGATAATTTTTAATAAATATTAAATATATTTTCTTGGAAAGCGACTAAACATTTGAAAATATAAATATACTAAATTTGTATGAATTACATAATGTTCACACAGCTGTAGCTAAAGGTATTTATTATCTCATTTAATAAAATTTGTATTATCTAGATAAAATTGTACAAGTTAAAGTTTTGTAATTCACCCATATCTTCTAAGCCTACAACTCAATTAAAATTCAGATGACATTAGGTAGAATATATCAGTTTTATCGCACACATTCAATATAGTTGAGAAAATAATGCGTCACTATTATCATCAAGTTTTACTATAAATTGCATTCCATTTCGCTTGAAGAACAATATTATCAGCTGTTCTATTTCTGTTGCGATGATGTGAGAGTTTATTTTTTGTTTCGTTTTTCTTTTTTTTATACTTTGCTCTCAACTCGGCTCTATTTAAGATGGAAAGCAGCGTAGGCGGGTAATTCCATGGCGTCATACCGTTACCGATTTCGAAATCAAAACTAAAACAGAGAAATGACTTCACTGCACAGGCAGGCCTGGCAGGCAACGGAAAGTCAGGCACGTGCCACACACACAGACACACACAATAAGCCCAACCGACCGAGTCTCTTATAATTTATATAAAAATAATGGGGCACAACAGGCCAGTGAGATTACAAAGACCAGCTAAAAAAAAAAAAATCCACTTTAATTTTACTGATAATGTCAATTGGAATTTATCCACAAAAGAAATATTATACATTTTAATGTAAATTTTAGAAACATTTAATCATTCATAAATTACTTTTGATAAAATTTTAAGTGTTTTAATCCCAGGAGAATAAATTTATTAAAGGAGTCCACAAAAATAAGTGAAGAAATATTTATTGAGATTATTCCATTTGGATTTTCATAGATTCACATGATAATATTTAGCCTAAAATGAATGAATATTTTTATCACATTTGTTTTTCATATAATGTTAAACAATTTCACTTGTTATTTAGATAAACTATTATTCAATTTTCTTAGTCTAGGCAAATATTTCTTTGGTGAAAAACAAAAATTATATAAATGATAATGTAAAGTAAAGCAAAAGGCAAAAGCAAGAACAAAAAAAAAAAAGAAACAAAAATACATTGAGTAATAACTTTTTAATATCCAAAGAGACTAATTGATATGAATGATTCATGTTGCATGAATGCCACAGCAATGACAACAGCAGCAACAACAACAAGAACAAGACAAATACTATAAAATACAGTAAATAAAAACAAAAAAAAAAGGAAAACACAAAAACTATGCAGATTGAGTCGAAATTTTAATTGGCCACACGAGCGAGTCATAAAAGAAGAAAAAATTTTGTAGAGAATTTGAATTTTTGTTGAACGAATGAAATTTTAGCCAACAATTTGGATGTTTTGCATGAAAAGCGAAAGGCGATTGCATGATAAGGTTAGCCACTTCAGTTCTCTCTTCTTCTACTAAGCGCTTGCTCTGCCGTCCCCCCTCCCACTCTCAAAGTGGTCACGCCAATGCACAATTTCACTGAGTTCCCTTTTTGTTTACCGCCCCCACTGCTTCCACAGCACCACGGTTCGGCTAACCTCTTTTGAACACTGCTGCAGTCGACGAATTAATTATCTTCAATTCATTCATTAAGAAAATGTGGGTGGTTGGGTGGGTAGTGCGCGCTGTGAACGGGAATGGGTGTGTGGGTAAGGGTATTGGGTAGTTTATGCGGAGGAAGGGGTAGATGTGGCGTAGAGGAAGGCCTGATAATGAATGCACACACTTGCACGACACAGTCATAGTGGCATTTTTGTATCTCATAGTACGCTAGCTGTGCGCCAGTTGTATCTCATAGTACGCTCACAGTATGCCTCGTATCTGCGCAATGAATGAAACAACAACAAAATGAAAAAAAAAAAAAAAGCAAATAAAAAAAAATGAAATGAAATGAAAATGAAGGAATAACGATGATAAGGGGATGGGTGTGGGGGTTGGGAAAAAGAGAGTCGACTCTAAGTGGGTGTGAGTGTATTCATTTTGGGGTCGGGCAGGTTTTTTTTGTGTTGCTTTTTTTTTTTTTTTTGCCGCATCCGTTGCCGTCGTCACGAGATGCCGGGGAACACTGCGACGATGATGGTGGGACAGGTCGCATAATAAATTATTCGCGTGACCAAATAATTTGCGTTTGGGGAATTTTGCAAATGTCAGAAAGAAAAAACACACACACATATACAGAGATATCTATGCATGCATATACAATAGGAAAATGTTACATATATCTAGGAAAAATAATATCTTAAAACTTAATGCAAAAGATACGAAATGAATGCATTTCAAGCAAATGGAAAATGTTGCGAATGAGCCAGACCAAGGGGAAGGGAAGTCTACAAAACTTATTTTTATATTAAAGGAAAATTTCATAGTTACAAGTCTTCTTTGTAATATTGGATTGCTGCTTCATATAAACTACACAAATTTTATTTAGGAGAAAACAAGGCTTTAATAAAAAATAAAACTAAATGTCTAATTTCGATTGATCAATTGACGGGATTTGAACTTTTATATATTAGCAAATAATTATGAAATTACTTTAAAGATATTTTTGAGATATTTTTATATATAAATAATAAGTGTATTTAATTTTGTAAACTTTTTTAGAATGGCTCGACTTAATTTTAATAAATTTCTATTTTTTTGAATAAAAACGGTCGTAAAATATTATTTATTTTGCCACGTTCGATTGGATTTCTGGAATATTATCATACAAAAATCAGGGACGAAAATCTCACAAGACAAAACTTTTCAACTTCATTATCTTTAGGTAATAATTTAATTAAAATCGAAAAATTCAAAATATCAGGAAAGAAATGAATTTAAAAGAAAGTTCGTGAAAAGAATGTTATAAATATGGTTTTTGCATTAATAATTATTTGATTATTGATTATTTTATTACTACAATTAATTTACATATTAGCTAGAACATTGTTTTCAAGATAATAAGTTTAGAGTAAAAGAAATGAAGTTTAAATTTATTGAAACCCCATAAAAAAAATATGTTTTACATCTATATTTATCATATAAAAAACAAAAGAGTTCTCTGTTAGGAGAGTTTATTTAATAATTCTTCTTATATGTGACAAGATGACTTGCCTCATCTTTTACTTACTACCCCGTAATCAGCATGCCACCCCTAGTTGAATATTAATACGGGGTATCTTAATGTCATTGAACATAATCGATGGGGAATTGTTTTCAGTTTCCTGACATTTCAAATTCTTGGTATTTTGTTATTTATCGCAGCAAATAAATATTTTGAACTTTGTCTAAAGATGTTTCATTCTTTATTCGTTTTTGGCAGAGTTCAGCGACCAAATGATAATGGAATCAAAACTTGATATGGTTGTAATATATTCTATATGGTTACCAATGAAGCACAGAGAGAGACAGAGAGGATGAGAGAGAGAGAGAGAGAGAGAAAAGAAATCAGTGTGAGGAGATATGATATCATCCACTAATTGTGATATCTTAAAAGAATATTTGTTTTAGTTTACCTTTATGGATTTATGTGATTTCTGTGTTTGTTTTTCTTTTTGCAGTCTTCCAACTAATTTTGGCTGAACAGTTTCTGATGAAATGTTTAACTAAAGATTATAATATGAGTAAAGAACTATGTAAAGTGAATTATTAAACAACAAAGAATCTTAATTTTTCTGACTTTAAATTTTTCTTTTATCGTTTACCATAAAAATTTAAAAATCTGTTTTCATGTTTTTTTTTTTTTTTATGTAAAATAAATTGGCAAAAAGGAAATGCAACTTCAACCACTTTTGCGGTTGCCTACAAATAGCGGGGGAAGGGAGGTGGGGAAAAAAAAAGGGATAGGCGAGAACAAAGTTGCAAAGTATCAAGTATACGTAAAGTATGAACATTTTTTGTAAGTAATATAGTTTACGTATTTTTTTTGCATTTTTTTTTTTTGGGCAGGCAAAATGTCTTGCAAATTGACTTTAAGCACGCATATTTAGAATTCAACTAGCATGCCACAAATTGTGGCATAAAAAAAAGGCGTACGCCTGTCATTAAATTTTTGCGCCATCAACGACAACAAACATGAAGGGTGAGAGAGCTAGTAGCAGCAATTGCAGCAGTAGCAGCAGCAGCAGCAACAGCAACGACAATGCTGATAACTAAGTCACTTGTTTGTGTCTATCCTCCGCCTTCGCCTTCTTCTCTCGCCCTCTCTTGCTACTCTGTCGCACCCCCTTCGCAACCATGCGATATAGAGGGGAGATGGAGGGCGTGCACTGAGGCGGCGGCTTGCCACACATGACATTTTATTATTACAAAATAAGCATTTACGCGACGCGTATGACAGTTAATAATGCAAACAACAGCAGCGACAACAACAGCAGCAGCTACAACAGAATGCAAAAATTCCCACAACATCCGGTTCAGAGCAGAAAAACCAACAACAACAACAAAAATGGCAAAACCGAGGCGGCATTAAAAAAAAAACAGAGGAAAAAAAAAGAAGAAAAACGGAACAAATAAGTAAACGCAATCCAACGAATAGCACAAACATTGCATACAGTGGAACAAAACTTATTATATGAGCTAAATTATATTGCGAATTCCAGCATGACAGTGTTACAAATCAAAAAGTGACACATTTTAAATATCCTTTTCTAATCAAAGCGAACCAAATTCAGCGATATTAATATAAATTCAAAATAGATTCCAAGACTAAATTATATGAGAATTTGTATTTGTACTTTATGATACAGTTTCGAGATTTTAGTCGTATTTATTTTTGTTAAAACGTTCTTAAAATTTTTTTTTTTTTTTTTAAAATTATATATTTACATCATTTAAAATCAATTGATTGGTTGGTTTTTTACATTCCCATAAAAACAAGATTAAAAATTTTGAATTGCTTTTAAGCAAAAATAAAAGATCAAGGTTTAATCTGTTCTTGTATTCCTTTCTAAATATCAATTACATATTAAAAACCTCTCATTATGGCTCGTTATTCTACTGTTATGGCTATCAATTTCAAATTTAAATGGTATTTTTTTCAATTTTCAAAACCCATTTTGAACTTTTATTTTCACATTTTATATTTTTTGTTGCACTGTAAATATCAGCTAAAATATAATGATCAAACATGATATTCTTACAGCCTCTAGCTACATATATTGACATTAATGTCGTATTTTAAAATTTAATTTTAATTTAACATTTAATTTCCCAGTTTTCTTAAATCTAGTCAAAATGTGTGTGTTGATCGCAAACCATTTAAAAGATAAAAATGAGTCGTAAATATTGTTCATTGAGATTGCTATATGAATTCGCAAGTTGCTTAACCGATATTTCTGAATATAATATATAAGTTTAGGGTCATATATGATTGCAAATGGTTTCTTAATTTTTTTTAGACCACTGTATGACTGGCAGAGAGCCTGTGCCTGTGTTTGGTAGGCGGACATAGCCCATACGCTGCTGTTGCTGATGTTGCTGGAGTTGTTGTTGCTGTTGTTGCTGTTACTCCGCCTGCGTGAGTGGCGGATATGCATATGGATGGCAAATGTTGTAGATGTGGATCGGAGGCAGACGCCATCGGCATTGGCATCGACATCGGCATCGGCATCGCCACCGCCAATTTCTGTGAGTCAGCGTCCATGGAATGTGAATGGCATACAAATGTCGCATATATGCGGATGCCGACCGGTTCCGCCAGGCCACAACTGAAAACCAAAATAAAACATATAGCAACAGCAACAACACCAATTGATATCGCCAGCTTTATATATGTATGTATATATATACATAGTTGTTGCTGTTGTCGTTGTCGTCGCTGTTGCATCGCAGGCCAATGCAAACAAGTTGTTGGAGTTGGGCAAAGTGACGGTTTGTGGCAATGCAGCAGCAACAACAACAACAACGGCAACGGCAACAGAAAAAGGTGGTGGCGTTGAGGCGAATATACATATATTCAGAGAGTTGGAGGTGTAAACCCGCTATTAGCCGGCTGACTGAAGTGGCTTTTCCGCTGCATTCTGCCTTCCGCCGGTTTTGGGCATCGCCAACAACAGCCGGCAGCAACAAGTTTTGTTGTCTCTGTAATCAAGTGACAAAAGCAAATAAATAGAAGCAGTCGAGAGATGACTATGACGATGGCCGATTTTGATGGCAATATTGAGAGATACCAATACCGAGATCTCGATGCTAAAACTCAAATAAACCAAATGAGTTAAACCATTTCTTTTTTTTTTTTTCCTCTCTCTCTTTTCTTTTGTTGTTGTTCCTGTTTTTAAAAATATTTGAAATATTTGTATGCCTTTAATGCGGAACTTTCCACCTTGTCTGCATATGGAAAATGATTCCGTCATAATGGCATTCCTAAGTAAAAAATTCGATGGTAAATGAATGAAAATATTTCTTATAGTTTATAATCAAATTCGATTTCGGTTCTGAGCTGTTTTTAATCTAGATAAAAACAATATTTATCTTTTATTAAATTAAAGTATAAAATATTTCACAACAATATATATTCAATTTTAATAAAATGATTATCATTTTAATTGTAAATCAAGAAGCTTTATTTTTCTTTTTGTCTTAATTATAATATTATATTTATGTATGTCATTTCATCTGATTATTTCAATCACTTTTTAATCTTTGGATTTAAAAATTAATGATTGATCCATATATATATACATATATTTTTTTTTGGTTCTTTTTTTTCCATCTGCATACACAGACTTCATTTATTTTCTGACCATTTTCATCGCCTCCACGTGTCTGTAAGTGGGCAAAAACAATCAACACTCTGAACCGAAACCTTCATTTCATTTCTATGCTTTTTGCTTTTAGCTAAAACAATAAAGACAAATTTGTAAAATCCATTTACAGCGCTCATCAATCTTTTTTTTTTTTTTTTTCTTACTATTCAGCTTACTTTCGCCTCTCCCCTTTGGGCCCTAGATCGTATGCTGTTGGGCAAAAAAACAAAAAAAAAAATAATAGAAAAAAAGAGTTAATGATCTGTCCCCACTAAATAATCATTAATGAGTTTGAGTTAAGAAACTTCATTCAATGATCGGATTTGTGTTTGTTGTTATTATTGTAGCTATTGTTGCTGTTGTTGTTACTATTGAAGCATTCGCATTCTTTGAGATTTAGTCATTTTGGCATTCAATGAAAGGAATGTTGAGAATTTATGACCTTTTCAACTGCATTGGAATGCAGTTTTATGACTAGAAGAAAAAAAAACAAAACAAAAACACCTGTTGACCCAAAAAAGCAATGAAAAAAAAGAGAATAAATAGAAAGAATGAGATAGAGAAAGAGTGAAAAAGATAAATGTTAAAGATCCAAAATTGTAGATATTTGATCATTTGAATGTGTCATATACAAATAAACAATATAAATATCAAGCAAAATGATTGATCTCAATTGCTTTTGATTTGACCCAGATCGATGAAAAGTGGATGACATGTAATTATTAAAAACTCTTTTAGAATATTGAAGTGAATCGTTGTGAATCTAATAAAAAGAAAGAATGGAGAGAAGGGGAATTTACAGATTTTTTTTGTTTTTGATATGAAGTTCGACTGACATAATGAGTATTTTAAATAAATTTTAGGACAACTAATAAAAATAATTGGGTTGCAATATTCATTGATTCATTGATTGACCCAATTAACTATATAATAATTAATTAATTGATAATATATCAATGATCCCCCCAAAGGGAAACTGATTGAATATCGAATGAAATAATTAGCTACATATATACATTATATAAAGTCCTCTTTCAAATCCTCTTTTTAATAGTTTTAACATACATAAATAATGAATACTTTATTTTGGTCAGTGTCAAATTGCTTGTATAATAAGTCTGTGTGTGTTCGCTTTTTTTCGTTTTGTCGAATATAATATTTCCATTCCATTGACATATATTCAGCACATATATTTGTAAAGACACAAATTATATGAATATGGTCTGGTTATAGTAAACGACCTTTGTCACTCATCAGTTTGCTCCGATCCAGTGATCATACATAGTTGATAATACCGCAACAAAGCGCCCAGTTCCGGACTTGCAATGTGTGTGTGTGTGTGTGTGTGTGTGTGAGTGTGTATTTGTTGTGTGCTTTTTTAGTGAATGGGCTTCGCGTCTGCTCTCTGCTACTGATCCACTGATCCGCTGATGGCGATGCCCGACTTGGATGATGAATGAAGGGGGCTGGGCCCACAGCAGCGGTGCCACCGGCAGCGACGACGGCAACAGCGGTGACAGCAACTCATTCACAAAAAAAAAAATAAAAAAAAAAAACCCGAAAAAGATAGCCATACAAACAAAACCAAAATATTAATTAGCATTTGACTGTTTGGCCAGGGGCTGACGGCTGAAATTTTATATTATGGGATAGAGGTGGGAATACGGCTAGGGGGGGGGATAGTGCTGGTGGTTATTGGTGATGGGTTTGGGGAGGTATTGAGCGGAGTGAAGCACAGAATGAGGTCGTTGTCTAATCGACTGCTCACGAATCGCTGACGTCGACGTCGTCGCAGCGTCAAGCGGATGCCACAAATTTGGGCATGTGTCGCAGTCGCTGTCAACGTTGCGTCGCGTCGCGTCGCTGCTTCCTTTTGCGATTTTATGAATGAAAGCATTTTTGGTTTTAGATTTTTGTTGCTATTGTCATTGTTGTTATTGTTGTTGTTAGTGTTGCTGTTACTGTTGCTGTAGTTGTTATGTAGTAGAGTAAAGCGCCAACGTAGTTTCCAGTTGTGGCGTTGGCGTTGACGTTGGGATCGACCGACATTGCCTCGATTTGCCATTGCCATTTATGGGCAAAGTGCAAAATGTATCTGTATCTATCATACATATAAAAACACATTCATACATACATACATACATTCATATATCTGTATTGTGCATGCTGTGTGTTCATATACATATGTGTGTGTGTGTGTGTGTCTCTGTGTGTGTATAAGTACTTGAAACTGTGTAACTTTTAAGTATCTCACAGTAGAGTAGATCGTCATTATGTGGGTTGGGGTTACTCTTCATGTATAGCATGTAAGTGCCAGTCATTCGTCTATACCCTAACTGAGGGTAAAGTTATTAAACAAACAAATGAATAGCATAATATATATGTATGTATGTATGTACATACATACATATTCCTGTTTCAAATTGATATTTTTTTTATATATTTATTTTATTTTTCTTAATTTCTCAGCTAAAGAAACCTATTTTGAAAATCATAGTTAATTCGTTAATGAAACATAAGTTTATATATTTTTCAGATTTTAGCATCGAGTAGAAAGAAATATTTGGCAGCTAAAAAAAAATTATTAGACTGACATATCAAAGACCTTAAATTTATACAAATGACTAACTTGAAAATTTCACTATCGTTTTTTAGTTTGTCACAACACTTTTGGGGATTCATTTCTGGGATTTCTAAAATCTAGAACCATCATTTAACAAATTTCTTAATTTTTACCATTCAACGTTTAAAATATTTTAAATGTTAGGAGCATAAAGAAAAACATTCCTAATCAGCTTTTATTAAATATTGTTAATATTTATCAATAGCGGATAAGAGTTAAATCCAGATACCTTTTATTTTCAGCAATCCATTCTTACATAAGCTGAGAATAATAAATTTACTATAACTTGAATAAAGATAAATCAAAAAAAAAAATCAATTTGAGATTTAAATATTAATATACTTTAAAATAAATACAAATGTAGTAGTCGTTTGACAAAGACTTCTTGTCTAAATTTCACATCAACAAGAGTTTAAAAACTATTTCAAATGATAGAAAGCAGATCGTTTTCTCGTTTTGTTATTCTGTCTTCTATTCCCTGAAAAATATCTGTCAAAGAGCTTTTTGATCTGCTAAGTAAGATTCATTTCCTTAACTTTACATACATCTAAACATCTGTTTTTCTTTTTTCGTTTTCTTTTTTCCTTTCTTTTTGTTGTGGGAAGTGTATTAGCACTTCTATATGTTAGAGAGGTGTCATTTTGCCATTTGGTTATGTTTACACAATTCGATTGCCATTGCGATTCCGATTCCGAATCCGATTCTATTGTTATTATTGTGTTTTCTGTATTGTGTAGATACAGTTGGAGTTGCTTATTGTTGTTATTGTCAATTTTAGTATGTCATTGCCATATGTATGAAATGTTAGCAGAATGAGATTTTCTGTTTGTGTGATTTTCAATATTGCCGGCTACCGTTTGCACCTTCCATATACCCCCTCCCTTCCTGACATACCTCTGTCCCTCCATTCATTGAACAAAACTCATGTCGCATGTCCAAAATGCAATTCACAAATTTTAGTTTGTTTTTTTTTTTATTTGTGTGTGTGTGTGTGTTTATGTGGAAGGGGATGGATGGGGGCAATTACATCCAAAACGGTATCCGATTGTTTGAATGATGATTGTCCATATGGCAGTCATATCAATTTTACAATTCTATCTCTCCCACATACACACATATATAGAGAGATACATTTACATACATATATAGATAGATAGATAAACGAAAACAATTTGAATTCAATTTTTTGGAAGAATATTCGTTGTAATATGTCGATAGCAAATTTTTAGTTGACAGTTAAATTGTAAAGTTGCTAAATTGACTGGACAATTGGAATGGCATCGAAAAAATGGTTTGCCATGATTCAATAGCAAAATAAAACAATAACAACAAAAAAAAAAAAAAAGAAAACCAAATTAAATTAAATAAACAATGACTAGCTGACTGACTGACTAACGGACTAACCGATTATATATATTGTACATATGTATGTATGTTTGTATATATGTACGTATGTATATACATATGTATGTCTGCCACATAGTTTCAATTTCAAACGCGTGTCGATAATTTCAATGCTTTTTATGACTTTGTTCCTTTTTTTTGTTGTTGTTGTTGTTAGTTTTGGTTCAGTTTGGCTTAACTGCATCAGGTAGAGTTGTAAATTGCGATTGTTAACTTTTAAATCACATTCGAATTAATGTCAAATCGGACAACAACAAAAAAAAGAGATTCGATTAAAAAGCATTTCGATAGTCGTTTTGCGGTAGTGGAAAAAACAAATTATATAAAATTATATATATATGTATATAAAAAATGATTTAATGTCAATTGTGGTGAATTAATTAAGTTGTTCATGCTGCCAGGTAGGCGGCAGCGGTGACGTCGGTAAAGTGAAAGAAGGGAAAACTAATGCGAAATACTCTATTTGGGCCATTAAATCACACAAAAAAAAAACGAAATAGAGGAAATATAACTGTTGCTAATTTAAATAGAAAAATTGCCAACAATTGAATGTTCCAGTCCATAAACAAAATTGAGGCTTAACAGATTTTCAAATGATATAGAGACCTTTTAATATTTTATTTTAATTTCGATTGTTTAAACTTTCAAAAAATTGCTTGTCATCGCAATTTTGAATCTCTAATATAGACAGTATATAAAATAATTTTTTGATACTCTTAGTTAAGCAGGGCTTTTTATTACAATTTTATATAACACACTTCTTGGCTTTATTCTTTAAATTATTTATTTTGAATGATTATTTACAAATTTTGTTTATTTTCCTTTAAAATTTTTTTATTTCATTATTTATCTTTTATATGTTTTATTATTTTTTCTATTTTATATAATTTTCTTACTCTTTTATTGGTTTCATTTTTAGTTTTGTGATTTATTTAAGTTTCATTTTATTTATTTTAATAAATTAGTTATATAAGTTTAAGTTTTTGAAAGTGTCATGCCTTTTCATACCTTTAGGTAAAATATGTGAAATAACTGAAACTTTAATATCAGAGCGCTATATATTTGTTATGAATATCAAGTTTTGTGGCAACAAAACTTATAATTGCCACTAAGGTAACTTTGTTGAATCCGCAAAATTGTTCAACGCTTGCAATTGAGAAAATTAATGGGGGGTTGGCGTCCATTTACTGCCCATGGGCGAAAGCATTGTTCATACATTTCTTCTTCGTTCTAGAGGCCATGGAAGTTCTGGTGAAGCCTGTCAAGAAATTGGCTGCCATGTTCTGGGTGAAAAATGCAAACGGAAAGGTGTAATTCAGAATTATTGTTTGAGATATTTAAGAAACAAGAAGTCTCAAGATGTACACACACCGCGGCTCTGATTTCTATATACGCTTGGATTCCAAATTCATCTCTTAATGGCATGTAGTTCAATTAAATACATATTTGGTTTTTATCTAAATGTCCACAAAAAAAAAGTAGTCTATTGACATTTCCGCTTTCACTCTTCTTCATTATTTTTTTTTCCCCATCTCTTTCTAACAACGCGTCGTATACGCAATAAAATAGGCGCCTTTGTCACTTTATCATTAGCGGAAGCAAACGTTGTCGCACAATAAGTTCAATCTGCATTCCATACCACTTCAACCACTTGACAGTCAGACCGACCTTCCATTTGCCTTAAGACCCCAAGTTAAACACAAATGCAGACACTAGAGGAGGACGGACACTTACCATAGAGTCGAGTAAACCAAAAGGCAATTTGTCATTGGTTTTCATTTGGACATGAAATAAACTCAAAGTCGTTCACGCATGCCGAAAAAAAAAAAAATAATAATAATTTAAATGAAAGCATGAGTACGAACACGAGTATCTTTATATCTTTAAACAATATAAGACCTTAAATATGTGCAGCATTAAAAAGCAATAAACAAACCTCGAAAGCTCTTCAAAATTGGGTACGCCCGTTGCTTACCATATAAAAACATACATACATACATATACATATATGTATGTATATACATAACTGGGTGTTATAGTGGGCGGGAATATTACGGGTTACGGGGCGTTACGGTATGGCACGTATTTCCGCAACAGTTGCATTACTCAAAAATGGGCGATAAACAAATTAAAAGCAAAAGACAAAAAAAAACTAAAACAAGAAGTGAAATGCTCAAAAAATTAAACAAAACAAAACACAAGAAAAGACAAAAATAAAAGAACAGAAGAAAAATAAAAAAAAGAAAATCAGAAAAATAACATAACACACGTAAAGAAAACAAGGCTGAAAAAAAGTCGTGCAAAAAGGGGTAGGTGGTGGGGTTGACGGAAATTGTCACTTTGCTGCAGAATGAACACGTGCCGCTGATTAGTTTGTCAAGAAGGCCGCAAAACAGAGCGAGAGAGAGAGAGAGAAAGAAGAGACCAAGTGATAAAAACAAAACACAAAATACATAGAGATAGAGTCTATGGTTATGGAAATGCGAAAAAAAACCCAACATAGACATACAAAATATAGAGTAACAGAAAGAGAGTGTGAGAGAGAGGGCTAGAGATCTATAAAGAGAGAGAGAGAGAGAGAGAGAGAGAGAGAGCGAAATAGATATGGAGAAAGGGAGACAGAGATACTCACTCCCCCGTCATTCCCGTAATATTGCCCGCTTTTATATTGCGAACGCATCATAAAAATTATTTAACGCTATCGCACATTTGTCATGCCGCGTTGGCTCTTTTGCGTGCCTTTGGCTTTTATTATTGTTGTACTCTGCTTCTCTCTCTCTCTCTCTCTCCTACTCCACTCACTTTCTCTCTCTTTTTCTTATTTCTTCTTTTTTTTATGATTATTAAATTTCCTCAAATTCTACACTGACGTAAGTGTAATCATAACCACACACACAGACACATGTGTGTACATACATACATACATATGTAGGTATGTAGAAAGTCTCTTCTTTTTCTTTTTTGGGAGGGGGAGGGTGGGGTTGTGGGTTGAGAGGAAAGTTGATTTGATTAGTCTATGAGATTCATTAAGATTAAGACCAAACAACTAACTATATTATTGTCTAGCATAAATGAAATAAGAATTCTCCATGGGAACAGAACAACATATAATCTAAGATAGAAAACTATCTTAGTATGTTATTTCACAATTATCTGTAATATTTATTTAAAATAAATATGAAGATTTTTCGATATTAATTAATGAATATATATTTGCGAACGATTATGGTAATCCGTATATTTGATATTTGTTTTGAAAGTTCATAGTATCATAATTACTAAAAAAAAACATAAGCACAATATTAAATATTGATAATTTAATTCCCACATTTATTCTATTACAAAAAAAAAAAAAAGAATTTTGAAAAATATTTCTGCAATATTAAAGTATATTTTTTATATAATAACACTGTAAAGGATAGGTTATTATAAACATTGAGAAAATATGTGGGCAATCGTTAATATTGATATTTAATTTTTATTACCTTATAAACAGCTTAATATTAAATTTATTAACCAAGTTTTATTTATAAAACTTTTATACATTTATACAATATACATACATATACCAACATATCTCATTAAACTACTTTATCAACAAAACCCCAAAATATTTTTGCATAAATATACGTATATATTATTTAGAGAGTTTTGGATTCATTATTCAAATTCGGCAGTCGAGGAGACGAAATGACAGAAGAAAGAGATTTAACCAACAGTTTTCTAAAAGTTGAAAATTAAGTTGCAAATATCTTTAAAGTTATATTCAATTTTATTGCATCGTAACTCTCAACGAAAACGTTTCAATCGATCATATTAATAATGAATATAATCAAGGACACAAAGAATTGTTTAATAAAAGAAATTACCGCTAGACACGTCACTACATATTATGTTTAATAAACAAAACCATTAAAAACTTTAAATATCAAATAAATATCTATTGATTTTTAATACTCATCAATCATATATCATTCTCATATTAAATAAATATTCCCAACTCAATATATATTATTATTTCATACATCATCATTTTTGCATACATATATATTTTGCCCTTGAAGTTTGACTTTAGTTTAACTTTACTTAAGTTGAACCGATTGCAGTTTTATACCACAATGCAAATAAGTTTACATTTAGCTCCTTAAATATATATAAATCCAGCGACTGAGCGTAAAAATGAAAGAAAAAAGAGAAAAATAAGGAGGACAACTACTAAAGAATAATGCTCTGGCCAGATGGCCAGCAAGAAAGATCAGACTTAAGCCTTATTAAAATAAAAATCTGTTAAAGAACATTTCATTCTCAAGTCAATTTCTTTTTTTTTTTTGTTACTTTGTTAACCATCTTCTAGTTGGCTTACAGCTTATTTAAAAAAGATTTAAAATCACTTAAGAAATTATGATTTCTATGATGGATATGTTATGATGCGAATGAATTTTGATTTTGTAATAAATCTCAATAAACCAGTAGCAGCTATAGATGTACATATATAAAATGAATGAATCACTCATTTGGATTGCAATTCAAAACGAATAATACTCTTTCAAAATAAAACACACACACACAGACAGGCTGACAGTATAGAACAGAGTGCTCAAAATAGGCGAAAAAAGGCAAAGAAAAAACCAAATTTAACCCATTCAAACATTCAAAGCAATAGGAAGAGCCAAAAATAAAAAAGGCCCAAAAATACAACATACATAGATATACATATATACATACATATGTACATATCTATGTGTATGGTTTTTGAAAAGCAAAAATAAAAAAAAAAAAAAACAAAAATGTTTTATTATTCATTCAAGTGCGCACAACATAATATCACTCATACGCCTCGTGCGGCATTTTTCAAGGCATTCCAACAAACACATCACTCATACGTCATGTAAGACGCGCACGCATTCATTTACTCCCTTCCCGTGTATATCTTATTGTGGGTGCGTGTGTGTGCGTCTATGTTCCCGTATCGTATTTCGCATGACGCTGATCAATAGAAAGCGCCGACAACGACGCCCAATGGAAAACCACTTTTGAATGCAGGAGGTCGACTGCCCAACCAAATGCTCTACTTTTGCTCACCAATCCATACCTCCCTCCGCCCTGCATCATCACTTATTTCTACCTCCACCCATCCGCTGGCCATTCAATCTAGACGTCTAGCCATCTGTTGTATTGTGTTGAATGTAAACACACAGAGAAACATACTCACTCGTGGGCAAACAAATAGATGCACACGCCGCCGCAAAATGCACGCCCACAAGCCAACCATCTCCACCACCTAACCCCCCAATCCTCACCTTGCTACCTCTCTTACCCTATTTTTTCTGTTTTTCATTTTCTCTTTTTTTTTTTTTTTTTGGCGCACATCGCATTTCCTTCTAGAGTTAGTTGCTGTCTGTTGGCTAAAACTTTGCCTTTGCCTTTTTTCTGCCCCAATTTACTGACCGCACGCGCAACATTTTGCTCGCCATATGCAAGACATCAACCGAAGGCACAATGATCGACATTTATACTGATACACTGAGGGAAAATTATAGTTACGATATGCAATATAGATTGATTTGCAGTGTTAAGAAAAAAATATTTTAGTTAATGGAATTTTCTCAGTGTCTAGCAAAGATCGTTTTCATTGATCTTCTGTGTACTGTGTGTGTTTGTATGTGTGTCGGCAGAAATAAAAAAAAAAGAAGAAAATTCTTCATCATATTTATTGAATGCGCCCGCTGATCGCATTTCACGCCAATTTTAGACTGCACAGCTTACTTTCCTTTTACCCTCTATCCTAAAATAAAAAAAGAAAAAAAAAAATTCTCAGTGTCTCTCACATTCTTTCTCACTCTCTCATACTTTGTCTCATTTTGGCGATCTTGTTGTTTATGCGAAATTCCATGTCTACAATATCTATACGGGAGGCCGTCGCCCCCTGGTGTCTGGTATCGTATTCTGTGTGTGTACTGACGGACAGATCGACGAATAGCCGGACGGACGGACAGACAGATGGATGGTGGAATTGTTTTTAGCGCGTGTGCAGGTTGTTTGATTTATATATGCTGACTTGTCTACATTTGTTTTTTTTTTTTTTTTTTATTTTTTTTTGCTTGTCGAATTGTTGTGGCCCACACGGCGGTGGCTGCCACAAATGTGCAAATTTGGCAATATCTTTTTGCCATATATGCAATGATCATAAATAAATTTAATTTTTTTTTTTTTGGTTCTGCAAAACAGTGGGGAATGAGAGTTTAATGCAAAGTACCTAATTTCATACTCTAATGTCCTATAAACAACTGTTTCAAGTTCAAGGGTGAATGAATTTTGGAAAAAAATATATATGTATATATCACTTTTTAAGTGCTTATAATTCATTTCTATATATAGTATGTACATAAGTCTCAGAAGAAACAATCATAAAAATAAAACCAAACCCGTTTCCCATCTAACTAAACTAAGAATTTAACTAGTTCATTGAACAAGATTTGCTGATGAAATGTTAATTAATTGTTACTGTCAAGTCAGAAATACATATACATATAAATAAATGTCCAATATTTTGTTAATAAGAATACCTTCTTAAGTTGATTCACACAATATTCATTGAAATATGATTTGGAAAGCGAAGAATCTGTTTCGTAAGCAAACTGAAATTGAAACTTTTTTTTTCAGTTCGCTACAATTTTTGCTCGTCGCGAAACATGAAATTAAAAATGTTTTTTGTTTTTAGCAATTTATTCCAAAAAAAAAAAAAAAGAAAACTTTCTGTACTGTAAGAAGATATAATTATCTTTTGCAAAAATTTTGAAGCCTTTAATTATCTTTATTATAGATCCGTTTTAAATTAAATTTAAGCTGAAGATCTTGTAAGAATTATATATATATTTCCTTTCACTGTTGTAAAGTGAAGAATGGCTCTATATAGAATTTCAACAATATGGCTTTCAAAGTGAAGGTTTAAAATTACTATACACAAGAAGAACATTCAATTCTCAGGTACAACAGGTGAACCTAAATCCACATGCATCTCGCTCTCTGTCTCTCTTATTTATGCTTGATGTGGTTTCTCATTTTGCTATTCAAATTTTCAAGACATGTGTAAAATTTCCATGAAATTGAAAATTTGGGCTTGAAATTGAGTTCTGGTCTGGTCATTGCTCATCTCTTGGCCAATTTACGGTGACTCTTTTTGGTGAGAAAGAAGGAAATAAAAGACCAAAACGAAGAGACGTAAAAAAAAAAAAAAAACAGCAGCAAAAAGCTACCCTTTTTTTCTTCTATTGAATATATGTGTTTTGGACTTGCTTCTTTTTTTTTTTGCTGTTGTTGGCCGGGTTTGTGCCAAAATTTATGACAGTCGTTTTGAGCATTGTTGTTGTTGTTGTTGCTGTTCCTGCTGCTGCTAGTGTTGTTGTGGCGTGTAAACAAATGCGTTAATAGTTTGCCATTTGTTTTGAGCTACCTTTGCAAACTTTTTATTCTTGTTTTGTTGTTGTTGTCATTGATGATGTTGCCTTCCATTTTGGCCTTTTTATTTATTGTTTAATTTTGTTGAGTCGCAGTCGCGCGCGTTCGTCGCTGTTCATTTTCAACAGAGGGCCACGTGCCGCAAATAAATATTCTATTGACCCCAAAGTGAATATTGACAAAAGCTGAGAGACGAGAGTTAAGAGAGTTTATTTTTTTTTTTCTTCTTCTTTTATTTAATTTTTTTTTTAGCATCTTTTCCGGCTTACAAATCCGATTTCCATTCATGGAATTCACTTGAAAGTTAAGCTGGGATTGTTTGCTTTAATTGCTTTTCAAGAATTTACATTGGTAGTTCCCCTCACACACTCCCTCTGTATCTCTATATTTCGCTCTCGCTCTCTATCTCTATCTTTCTTTTAGAGTTGACTTTGGCCTTACACTTTCAACACTGGTGACGTCAGAGTCAGAGTTGTATCAATAAAAATAGCTACTCACCTGCTATTTGATAACTCTGGCATTTTATCAGCAAGTAACAAAGTTGCCTCATACTACGACCACTTCTTTTACTGAAACAAAAATAACTTTTTTTTTTTCATAGATAAGTATACATAGTTAAAAATCAACAAACACGGCCATGTGTTTGTTTTATGCCCTGCGACAATGAAGTTGCAAAAAATACAAAACACAAGAACAAAAAATAAATAAAAAGAATTCTATTTCAATTGTCGCATAGTCTAAATTATACCCTTTATGTTAATAACACACTTGAAATTAGTAAAATAAACATACCAACCTGACGCCGGCTATCGGTGATTACCATTGTTTTTGCCCATTATTTTTCTTTTATTTTTATTAATTTTTAAATACTCCAACTTATAGAAATATATATTAACATTACATCGTTATCTTCACTTTAATTTTTTAAAGTATACCCGTCTATATTCTAAATTCTAAAGGGTACATAAGTAAATTTTTTGATTTGAATTTTGATTTACCAAATTATGGATTTTGGTATACTGAACCGGGAAGTACTAGATTTTTTTATTTATTGAACGATAGACCTAAGAGTGTCTAGACGTAGGCAGGTTTAACTGATACTTCCGTTAAGTATTTGTAGATTAGTAGAAACGATTTGTATATTTAACAATATCTCAATTATAATTTCACGATTTAAAAAAAAAAAAACATACCAAAACAAAACAAAACAAATAAGCAAACTAATGCTGTTGCATTAGATTTAATTCTAGAAATAGCTAGAAATAATGCAAAAAGAAAGATGGCAAAAAAATATTGCACATTATTTTCACTTGAGGTTGAACATTTCAGAGTAAAAACCTATTAAAATCATTTTTATTATTGTACTGTAATAAAATTAGACAAAACAACAAACAGAAGAAAAATTAGAAACAAATCCATGCGTAAGCACATACACACAAATACAGATACCAAGAACCGACAAGCAAATGCCAATGGGGAAGCAAAAATTATTTATGTAAATATGTATATAATAAGCGCATGAGAAACCTCAATTTCTCAATTTCGCAATTGCGTCAAATGCTTTCGAAATGGTGTTCACGTGCGATCAAGTGATCGGCCGCCATGTGCCATCGACGCCGCCAGTCACCAAAAGCATGAAAACAGAAAACTGATACACAAGTCACCCACAATACCCAATCCTCCCCGCCCTTCCACTCCCACCCTCTCTCTCACACACACACACCAATTCATCAAGAGACGGTCGATCTGTCGGTCGATCAGTCGATTGGACCGACTGGCACAGCTTCAATGAGTTAAGCAAATGTTTTTGCCAAAATGTTTTCTTAATTTCTTGGAAATGATCGATGTATTGAATTGTATTCAATTGTGTCGTTCACCATTACGCCCACTAAATATAATTTTCTTGTGAATTTAGTGAATACTATACCTATCAATAGAAATTGCTGCTGTTCCTGGTGCTTCTCCAATGAATGAGTGTGAAATGTGTAAAAATAAAAAAACTAGACGGATGGGCTAATTTTGACCGTGCCGAAGTTCGTATACACTTGCAAACTGTCCTTTTGATTTATATATAATTTGGTAGAATCATTAGAAAGTATATAAAACTCATCAAATCTAAATTGAATGTCCGTGATATGAAAAAAAAAATTTTTTGTCGACAAACATTTTTTTTGGTTCGATTGTTCCTATGACAGCTATAGCATATAGTTGCCCGATTTTGCTGAAACTCTATAGATATATTTCTATTTAGATCGAATTGGCAAATATCTAATTTTATGTTACTGACCTTATTCTTGATCGATCGTTCTTATGGGAGCTATAAGCTATAATCATCTGATCGGGATTCCGAGATATACAATGCCCTCCAAGAGTCTCGAAAGATGATCGTGTTGATCTATACTTTATATACATACATAGTCGGATATGCTACCTTCTATGCGTTGCAAACTTCTGACCAAAATTAATATATCTCTTTTTGCAAGGGTATCAAAAATGTTCATTGAAATGAATGAATGGGAAAACATTGATTGGAGAGCAATTTTTAATGGCACCATGTAAAAAGATATCTTGTACATTTGTATACATATATGAAGTTTAGATTATGACTATATATGTACATATGTATAGTAAAAGCATTTGCCATGGAATGCCAATGGAATAAAAATACAAAATGAATACATATGGCAGTTGTGTTTTTTTTTTCTTATAGAAAAGTATTTTTGAATTAATGAATCAATCAATGATTGTAACAAATTTCACATGTAAACATGTCTTATATAATATGAGTAATATTACAAATGTATTCACAAATCTATTTAGATACAAACATAAGAAGAAAAGAAATTTTCGGAAATAAATTTTTTTATATTTGACATATGTATACATATGTACATACATAAATAAAAATATCCGACTTAGAAAAAATTTCTATAAATAGTTAATTACTTTCTTTTATTGTGTACAATATATATTTTAAATAAATCATTTTATCTCTCTCCATCAAAAAAAATTTGCTTGGCATTTTTGCGAAAAAAAGACACAAAAAATTAGCATTTGCTTCATTAACACAAAACTAATTAAAAGGAGGTGACATAGAAACATCAAAGTTCCAAATAATAATAATAAAAAATTAAAATAAAATAATAAAAAAAAAATAAAGCAAGTTTCACCAGAAGCACTCAATACTCTAAAGAGTCTGATGATGTTGATTATCAGTGCCAATCGTCAAAATACAAAATGTATTAATTCTGAATTCATTAGTTGCTAGTGTGATTGTGATTCCTCAAATCAAGCTAGAGGACAGAAAAAAAAAAATTCCGTATCACAAAACGCGTGCCCAAGTCACGCACTCACAGCAAAAACGATGTGCCAGAAAGGGGGACAACATTCAGGGCAAGGAGAACTTGGGGATTTTCACAAGCGCAAAAAGAAAAAAAAAAAAGCGCATGATCATAACACGGGGCCGGCACAAGCCCATGTCCAAGCACTCAGCCACTCGTACATACACACACACATACATACATATATACATACATACATATATACATTAGGGTTCTTTCACCTCAATTTCCGAGCTTAGTTAGAAATCATGTTTAGGTTTCAAGACTTCCACCGCCCAACCGCACTAAGAATTCGACTTCGAAGGCATTTTCAATGTCAACAACAAAAAAGATAAGGGCGATAAGGGGGGAGGCGCGGCCAGGCAATAAAAACAAAAATTAAATCATCACATTTGTTAAAAGAAACGACTTTCGGTTACTCTATAATTATGAAAACAATTTTACTTCACTTTAAAACAGATTTTATAACACACTAGAAATGGCGCCACCTAGCGTTCAAATCCGTATAAAGACCTTATTGGGTTATCAAAGTTTTCTATTTTATTCTAGCAAGTTTTTTCTATTTGGATCCCTTCCTTGAAAATAAATTGAATTAATAAGAACTTTCCTCAACATGAATTTGAATTACCTTTATTTCTAGCCTTATATACCCTTTCTACTATATATATGGGTAATAGGGTATGAAAAGAGAATTACGAATTATAAACAAATTTTATTCGCGCGTGGCAGGCAAAGCAGAGAAACAGAAGCTCAACAGGTGGCAGCAAGCGTTGCTTCTCCTAGAGGAATGCGACGGGAATTTCGCCGTTTTCTACGTTTGTATGTACGGTTATAGTAAATTTAATGTATATACATATATATATGTATATGTATGTACATATATATGACTGACTAGCGAACCTTTCCTCCCTACCTACCCTCACCTCTCTCTCTCTCTCGCCTGATGCGGTGACAAAACAAGGGCGTGCCGCCAGCCTACTCACATGATTTCATTCATGCTATCAGGCCAACAAATTTATTACCATTGATAGAAGTATTTTATGTGTATTTCAAAAGAATTGCGCTGCAATTTTAGCTTTATAACTCATATAAATAGTATTTAATAGAATGTCCTATGACACTAAATTTCCGTTTCAATTCATTTCGATTATTTAATAAATTATTATTTCTATTTTCATCTATTTGTTTGTTTTGATTTTGATTTTTATTTTTTTTTGCTTATCTATGTACTCTTTGCATGCTCTGTGCACCTGCTAAATTTTTTTGAAAATGACTGCGTCAATAAATCGAATTTCGTATTGGAGAATGTTGGCTAGATAAGCCTCCATCTCCACTCCCCTCCCCCAAAAAAAAAAAAAAAAAAACAGATTGAAGGTCAGGCTGATAAAAAGTCTAAAGAAATGACGACAATCCGACCTGACTGATGATAATGATAATATTCGTTAGCTGCACAAATGCCATTCATTCACAATATTTTTAAATCAATGAACGAACAGGTGCAAAAGTAAGTAAATTCAATTTATTTATAATTTTAAAACGTATGCTAAATGAATGATAAAATATATGATAAATATATGCACATACATATATATATAAGACAATCATATGGTAGTCACAATTTTCATTCATTAATACAAGAAAAAGAAAACCAAAAAAATCTTCAGAATTTTAGAATATTTTTAGAAAAAAAAAAGAACAATAAATATCGTATCATATAACAAATAAAGTCACTAAAAAACTCATGCAACTTTTTATACCCAACACTTATAAATATATATGTATGTATGTATGTATAGATATATCAATTTCAATTTAACTTTTTTATTATTATTTATATGTATTACAAATTGGAATAATGAAATTTCATAATATTCAAAATGAAAAACCATATCAGTTAATGTCCAAATTGAGTTTATTCTGACCAAAAAAAAAAAAAAGATCGTTCTATGGCAAAGTGGTTTTAATTGATTTTATTTAATTGTAATATTGCCCCCATCAATGATAATCCAAAGATTTCGATTCGATGCTTGTAGCATTATTTATGTGATTTTATTGATGGATTTGTCATTCGAGTTACCTAGTAGTTAAATGTGTTATAGAAATTACGCATTCGATTTGCTAATTGCTTTCGAGTTGTTATTTATTTTATTTTGTTTTTTTTTATTTTTATAGGTACTTGTTGTTTTTGTTGCTGTTGTTGCTATTATATAGCAAAATTCTATATATAGACTTCCGAAACTGCGTACCGTAATCATGATGGGACAGGGGGGCCGCGACAGCAGCAGGGGCATATTCTCGATTTGCGTCGACCTATCGATGTTTATTTGTCTGTGTGTGTGTTGTATGCTGATTAAACTCAACTGCTGCACATTGAATGCATCCACATCTATGTATGTATATGGGCAATTATATAGGTATATATACATTTGTTGTTTCCATTGCGTAGTTTTTACATTTCGTTGAATTTTGTTGTATTTACAGTGTTGTTGCCCTCTCTTGGTCGGTCGGTCGATTCGTTGGTTGGTTGGACGACACTGCAAACTACGCAATTGATGAAGTGTAAATGAACGTAAACGTCGTCGTCCGTCGTTGGCTCGCCATTTGTATCTGTCAGATACTTTAGACCATTCGCCTGATTTATGAACTACAACAGAACGACACAATTGCCCCGTTACTTATTTGTTGTTGTAGCAGTGCAAATTGTTATGTTTATTATCGTCAATTGTGTAAAGTAAAATCATAAAAATGTAATTTTATTCATATAATTAATAATTAAATACGAATTCAGGCGACACATATATGAACATCAATCTTATATAGTATATTAACGACAAAAAAAAAAAAAAACCTTTCAACGCCATATAAAGATTCAGTCAGCTCAACCTCATGTTTAGCCAAATATCTGTTGATGCCAATAGAGAGACAGAGAGGGACAGAGAAATAGATCTAATTTAAGACCTCCCGAGTTGGTCTAGACTCACTCCGTTTCCGATTTGCTCGAGCGATGCCAATTAACATTTACGTTTACTTCAATTTGTTTGTGCAATTGAACAATTCGCTTGACGTTTAAAAATAGTTTTTCGCTTGTGTGTGTTTTTTGTTGTCTTTTTTTCAATATTTATTTTTGGCCACCTCTCGACATAGCCGTTGTCGTTCATGGACCAAACCGTTTGCCGTTTGTCGATGCGGCTTTGATGTTTATTTTTAGACACAAAAAGAACAAAAAACAATAATAAAGCAAAAGCAAAAAAAAAAAAAAAAGGCTAAATGGCTGGAATGATTTCTGAGGCTAAGTGGTTGTTTGTTGTGTTAATAACATAAACAACACAGACAGAGGCAACAACAAGCAGTGGCCACGTCCGACTGCGGCAGCAAAAAACTCAAAACTCAAGAATTGGCAATTGGTCATGCGAGTGAAAGAGAAAGGAAGATACTGTATGTGCTTGCCAATTGCGGTGAATGGACACAAAAACGATTAGTTTACCCAAGTAACACCCCAGCCCCCGCCCACTAAACCCTTTATTCATTCACACCATGAAGATATATATTGGTCAACTCAAACCATTTGACCGGATATTGGTATAAAATTCCGGGTTTATTTAGCTAACATGTAAATAAAGTTTTTCAATTCTACTTTTCAATTAGAAAAGTGTCAAACATGCATTTCAGTTAACAATGTTGGCAAGCTTTTAAGCCAGAATTTTTGTTGTTTAACAGAAATGAAAGCATTTTCAACTCATTTCAATAAATAAAATTTGCATATGAAAATATATCCATTTGTTTTACTATGCAGCTGTCTAGATTGGTTTTCAAAAATAACTAACTGACATCTAAACGGAATTTTATTAGATGCAAATCAATTAAGAAAAATGTATATTAATAATAATACCAATCAGATTAGGAAAAAGCTTTTAGAGATACCTTTAAACAAATATTATTAAAAATGTTGTCTTAGCTATCTTCACCACTAAAAGTTTGGTTGAAAAATTTGATTAGTTGGATGCAATTTAGTTATCTAATCTATAACTTTTCACTTTGGTAGCATAGTGTTTGTTTAAGGGGATATTCTGGTCTGGAAATTTAAAAAACAATCCATTTCTTTTGTCATTAATTATTGTTTTTTTTACCTTTAAGATTATTTATATGAAAAATTGATTACAAAAATTCCCCCATAGATTGATAGATACTGAACCGATTTACTTGAAATTTGGTTTGAGTTTTCTCCTCATCTCCTCTCCTCCTATCATGCTGATTATAATTAAATAAATATTTTCTATTTTTAAAAAATATTTTTTTTTTTTAATTTTAATCAATTTGAAAAATAAAAAAAGAAGTGAAAAAAATGTGCAATCGTGAGAGATTCATTAGTATATATGTACATATATTTTAGAATTTTTATTAACATATTTTTTGTAAAATAAGATATTGTAAAAATATTGTTTATATTTTTCTAATTGCAATTGATTAAGTATCTCTAGACCAAAACAGTATCCCGTTAAATTCACATCTTTAGTGGATTGTTATTGAATTATTATATATTGTTTATTTATACATATACACATATATATTTGTATATTATATAAATTTGTTCAACTTGATTCATATTGTTATTCACAGAAAAGGGAAAACACTTGCCAATATCGCTCCGATTTAATATAATCTTTGTTGTTGACTGATGAAACGAGTAGGGAAGGGGAGGGCGCGACCATTACCGGCCCCAAAGTAGCCGCATCACTGCCATACACATCATGGACTTTGATTCTGTATTGTTTTTGTTTTGATTATGCCTTTACCCGGAGATGGAGACGGAGACGAAGACTGTTCCAATGTTATTCAATGTGCACGCGTATAGCAAATGCAACTCGAATTTGTTGATATTTATTTGCCCAACTCCGTGGATCTTTCATATAATACATATGTATGTATGTATATATGTATGTATTTAAATAATTAACTTGGCAATTAGCTGAGGTAAAAGGTAATAATTGCATTCTTATTTTTGCTTAGATTAATCATAATCATAATTTGCATGGCGCCGGAACAGTGAATATCAATAGACACAAAACAAAAACCAAAGATTAGACACAAAAATGAAAAAAAAATGAGTTAATGACTATTTTGCCAATGTATAAATGTATGTATATATTATCATATATAAGTACATTATTACATATGTATCTGGGTCATTCGATAAGGCATGTGAGAGTACTTTAAATAATTCACGTGAGCGCGCCTCCTAGCCATCCATTTGTGAATGATTTACGACTTGACAGTGCGAATATCTTATGACAAGAGGTAATTTCTCTAGTTTTCCCCATTCCCACCCTTTTCTATCTACTATTACCTACTTGGCCAATTTAGCGATATGCATGTGCATAGAAATAAGTTACGTTTTTACCCATCTCTATCTATGGAAATTGAATTTGTGCAATGGAAATGGAACGGAAATATAGTAAATCACTACTACCAACTGAGTGAGAAAGCTGTAAAGCAATGCAAAACCTTTTGGCTCCACCGCCAAGAAATCGTTTGGATAGTCGATCAATTTTAATGGTCTGCCACTGGAATTACACGTGAGACCCTGGGACCCATAATAACTATACCAATTGCTGTCGAGGAGCAATTTCAAATGATAATAAACATAAAGCAAAGGCAAATGTGATATGCAAAATTCTTGTACTTACTGACTATATTACAAATACACACAGAGACCACACACATCGTTGATATGGCACAGTGGTGAGAAGTGATAACGTTTTATATACATACATATATGTATATAAATATATTATATATAATTGCGAAATTCTATGATTCAAGTGAAATGAAGGGTTAGATTACCCTTACTTATCTACTATTCATGTTCTTCTATTTGTGAAACCGATCTTTGAACTTATATATTCTAGATAACATGTATTTATATTCTTAAAATATTTCACATAAGCATAAAGATTAAAAGATAAAATTTAAGCATAGTTTTTGAAGCACTTTACACATCGATCAAATAGATATAGGTTTAGATTTTTATTCCCTTTTAATCATTTTTACATTGATCAAATATTATTTAAAATGTTTTCTAAATTCATTTTTTTCGTACATACGTAGATATATATTTATTCTACTTAGATTAGAGTTTATAATAAGTTATAATTTCTAAAATTATTTCTATAATTATTTCTACAATTTCTACAATTATTGTTTTGTTTCTGCTTGCTTTGATTATCTCTTGTCTTTCTATCACTATTATTTTTGGCAACCATTTGTTTTTTTTTTTTTGTATATTTCAACTCACTGTAAATTGTTTATCAAAGCTCGAGCGAGTCAGCGATTAAATTGGCAATTATATCGCCACATCGGCGCCTCGCACGTGACCAGTTTCAAGTTCACAGTCGCAATCGCTCCGCTTGATATATGTATATACATATGTATATATGTATACACAATGTTCGCATAATCGCATATAACCACGAAACAGTTAAAGAAGAAAAAAAAAAAACACCGACAACAACAAGGTAAGGGAGTATAGGATGAAGAAGAAGAGTTGGCCGAGTCCATGGTCAAAAGCATGAGCAACATCCATACAACCAATGTTGCATAGATAATAGTACAATACTTATCTAATGCAACCAACACAACTCAGTAGCAGTTAGTTATTGTGGGTCGAGACGAGAATTACGCGTATATATAATATATATATGTACGTATGTATATGCCCTACGGGAGATTGTCACGCTGATGTATTTAGGTGAAGGGAATATAACAAACGTAACTAGAAAAAGGCATCATTGTATAAAGTTAGACAATGCCCGGACGGACAGTTGATGGGGATTATATGGACGATGAGCTTAACCTGATGCTGATGTTGATGCTGAAACTGATTGTGTATAGCTCTAAAGCCGCAGCTGAAGCGGATGTGGATGCGGTTGCCTCGGGATGGGCACTAAGGTTGAGGTATTATGTCAAGGACAGTCACTGAGAAGGTTATGCGCTCAGTGGAAGGATTTACTAGACAAAAACTTCTTACTTATTTTATATAACGCAAACCAATTTTTGGCAACAATAAAAAATAACTCAACAGAGGTAATTTAAAATATTTGTACCATGGATAAATATTTATATGTGTATATTAACTAAGTTTCAACATTATTAAAGTAATTTAAATTCATATTCTAATTTATTCTATTAATTTAATTGGTGTAGAAAAAATTTCGCAATGATAAATTTTTTAATTAATTTTTGAACTCTTCACTTACCTCAGAATTGAATCTCA
This sequence comes from Drosophila emarginata, assembly GCA_037075365.1. NCBI lineage: Eukaryota > Metazoa > Arthropoda > Insecta > Diptera > Drosophilidae > Drosophila > Drosophila emarginata. The sequence continues at coordinate 9,174,948 of JBAMCD010000296.1, forward strand.
TTCCATTTTCGTCGGAATATTTGTGTAATCATCTTGCCAAAAAACTTAAAAAATAAAAATTTATATGCATTAAATAGATGGAAATCATTTTTATTAAAATAAATTCGTTAAAAATATTGCAAATTTAAATACATTTTTTTGGGAGATCGTTTTTTTTTCTATAAATCATTCAACTATAATCTAGTCAATAGATTTTTCTATATCGATAGAATACAAATAAAACTTTACTCATTGCTTTTCTATTTGGTGGGTATCGCACCTTGGCCTGCCCCCACCATTCGGTTTACCCTCCCACACAATCAACAACAATGATTGGGCAAAAAACCAAAAATAAAAATAAAACAACAATAATTTCACTTGCCATATTTCACAATATTATTTTTTGTTTTTTCATTTCTTTTTTGTTGTTGTTGGTGCTGTTATTTATTTATTGATCACTTGATTTATGTGGAAATTCGAATATTATTTTTAACATTGCGCTGATGAATTTTCTATTTCTATTTTCTGCTTTAAGGAATCGGAAAAAGACGGGAATGTTGTCGCCTTCATCGTTTCATAAAATGGCATTAAATGGTATTAAAGGTGCCAAAAAAAAAAAAAAGAAATAAAAAAATAAGTTGATACTTGTTGTTTTTTTTTTTTTTTGTTTTCATTTGAAGTGTGCCGATTTCAATGACGGGTGACTACTACGTGCCGCCCCTCGATTTCAAATCAATTATGACACTGTGAACTGGCGCCAATAATCTGTGTGTGCATGTCTTTGTGTATGTGTGAGTGTAAAGTGTTTTGAGTGTTGTAGTAAGTTGAGGGCTCGATAGCCAACTTTTTCTCCTCCTCTGTGAATAAACAACAACTGACGTATCGAAGAATTTTCAAACGGAAGTGCCGTCGACTTCTTCTATAGAGTTTAACGTCGTCCAGCAGCACCTGCTCCACCATTTGCCCCGACACTAGCACTCATACCAACACCAGCGTCAGTACCATCTTCGGCACCATCGGCCGCACCATTTCCATGGGCTTCGAAATTTCCACCAGCCTGTCCAGCTGATGCCATACCAGCCTGCATTGCTTCCGTGGCCTCTTTTTGTCCTGGTATTTGCGCTTGTGTGAGGCCCTTAATGAAGGAGTATGAAGAAGTATCGCTTAGTTATTCATTTATATTAATTTTCACACTTTCTTACCAGTAGCAGTGTAATGCCCAACAATATAATCAACTTCATTTTTCACAGTTAAGTACACCTTTGGATTAACTCTAATTAACAACAAATTATTCAAAGCCTTTTATACTAAAAAAAAATTGATCATAGACATTGCATGCTAATCTCAATTGTGGCTAAATCTGCGCTTAAAAATAATAATACAAAAATTTACAACAAATAATATCATAGTTTAAATAATCCAAAGCTGGCTTTAAGGTACCCTGTAAAAGTCACATTAAAATTGTGGCATTCTCTGATTCAATGTTTTGGGTAGAATAGTTTAAAAAAAAATCTATATATTTTTCAAATCTTAAATCTTAAAATTTTAGTGGCTATAATCAACTGTTACCTATTTACCTATATTATTTTTCGTGACTTAATGAAACGAAATCTTTCATTTTATTTAAAGAAAAAATACTAAGAAACTATTTTCTTAATCTGTTTATTTAAAATATTATTTATATTTAGTTAGTTAAGTTTGAAAGTCATAAATTTGCATTTGAAAATAAAAGACAATTCAGTTCTCTTTTTTTGTTTATATAGATCAAGAATATATATTGTATATATGGTATATAGGATCATACGAATGCAGGGTATTCAACTTATTCCCTTGAACATTATCATTTCATCTATTTCCCTCTCTCAGATATCATCTACATGATTCGTGTTGTTTCTGTTTTTTCCCCCTTATTTGTTATTGTTGCTTTCACATTATTAAAAAATTATTTATAAAATTTATTTGTTGACAATCCGTTTAATTGCCCCCGTGAACATTGAACGAAGCAGCAGCAAGTTATGGGGTTTGCATGTGGGGTTTTTTAAATATATATATTTTTTTCTTTCTATTAATAAATGTAATAGAAATGCCCATTGAGACGAGAAGCGACGATGTCGGAGGAGTTGTGTCTGGGGGTCTAGTCCAATCCAGTTCCATAGTTCTAGTCTCTCCAGACAGACAGAGAGTCCGTTAGTCAATATGTCAATTGTATGAATGATGACACTATTGTTATTGTGACTGCCTGATGTTTGTTTTTATTGTTTTTATTGTTGTTGTTAAAAATTATTAAGTAATCGCTCCCCGAATAGAAGGTTAAATAAAAGGGAACACTCTATATATGTACGTATAGTGTAATTGTTAATACATACATACATATGTGCATTTTTATAGGCTATATAACTATATAATCTTAGTTTAATCCGTAGGCTAAGTTGCTGTCTTGAGCTTTAAGACGGAAAGGGGGGGGGATTAACCCAGGGTTCCAAGGGTCAGTTATATTTCAGATAAAGAGAAAACGAGTTGATTAAATGATCAACTAAATTTAGAATAATGAATATTCCTAAAGTATTTAAAATACCAAGTATTTGTCCTCTTTAAGACTTCATTTTTTCTTTTCCTTTTTGAATTTCTTTTTATAGCTATCTTTCTCTCTATTTTCTGTTTATCGTTAGATAATTATTATTTGATATTAATATCATATGGCCATTGTGTATCCATTAAAGGACTTCCTCATAGCTTTCCAATCACTGCTGCAGTAACAAACAACATTTTTTTCAAATGTTTCATTTTTTCTTTTTTTTTCAAACGATTTTTATTGCATTTGATGAACATTTAATTTTGATTTAATTTTTAATGAGCTCACGGAATGTTCACTGACTTTTTTTGGGCCTGTCAGAATGAGTTTTGTTTTTATTGTTTTTTTTTTTCCTGACTTTTTTTACGGTTTTTTCGTTTCAGGTTGTTGTTATTTATTTTTTTGTGTTTTTTTGTTTTGGGATGAGCTACGTGATAATCGGTGATTATTGGCATTATTGTGGCCACCCACAGCCACAGACAAAATAAAATAAATATACTTGTATATAAAAGTATAAATTGGCAACAACAATTCCACGTTTTGTTTATGTAAATAAATGAAATTCTGAGTGAAATGTATAACCCAAGAGCCAGACTAACATACATAGGTTTGAATAGAAGATTTTATGCTCTTATCATCAAATTTTATTTTAATAAGATTTATGTAAAAGATGGATTTATGTAATGGAAAATGAAATGAAAACTGTTAAAAAGTATTAGGATCCAGTAATTTTAAAATTTCTGCTTCGTTGACATTTAGTTAAATATAGTTTCAATATATATATTTAATGAGGCTATTATTATTTAAAGCTTAGATTAATTAGAGATTATTATATAGAAATATTGTTTCTCAATTTTATAAACTAAACGAAAATACTAAAGCTCAACATTTTATATTTGGTTTAATTAATACTTATTGTATATTTTAAAAAATGCCTCTTTCTGTTTGAATACATGTACAATTAGATCCTTTGCAAGGGCATAGTTAACAACAATAACAACAACAACAAAAATACCATTTGGTGGTTTAGCCTCTGAATGTTGCAGTTGCATTTTTGCAAATTGGCATGCGGCTTATTTATTTATTTATTTGCTTATTTATTATAAAATTTTAATGATGGCCGATAGTCGGAGCTGGAATAGGAGTTGGAATCGCGCAGTCCTCGTCGATTACAACAATAATGAAAATTTGCAAATAAACAAATTAACTCTAAAAAACAAATTCATTGAAATTGCCATTATTTACTGTAATTGTTTTGTTTATCATGTATGTATGCAATTTACAAAATTATGCAGTTTGTTGTTGGTGCTGTTGTGCACACCGCTGCTGTCAGTGCAGAAAATGCAGCAGCGATAAATCAATTATTGAAATTTTCCATTTTGCAATAGGAAGACTCAGATTATATAGTAAAAATTGAACGCAGTCATGTTTTTTCAATTTTTTCTTTTTTGTTGTTTTTTGATTGTGTTTTGTATTGCAATTAATTATATTCTAAAATGGAGTCAGTGTCATATTAAATTGTACATATATACATATATACATATTTATATATATTCGATAACGGTTATCAGATATGAAAATTTAGATTTTTAAACAGAGATTGCAGCACGTTGAAGATTAAACAGATTATTATGAATCAAGTATTTACAGTGAAACCTCGATATAACGAATCTGAGGGGGATCGCAAAATTATTCGTTATATCTATTGATTCGCTATAGGTACTGAAATGTAAAACCTTAGTATAACGAAGGGACTTAACAAAAAATTCGTTATATTGGGTTTTTCGTTATAACGAAGTTCGTTATATCGAGGTTTCACTGTATTTATAATTAATATTTAAATGCGGAAGAAAGGTTTTATTATAAGGTGAAGGCTTTATAGCAGGGTGACCAGGTTATTATGTTATGAAAACATTTACAAATTTATTATGTATTATTATTATTTATTTTTTACGCGAAATTAAAATTTAAAATCAAAATTTATTTTATTAGCCAGTAAAACAAATATGTACAAGATTTAGATAGTTCATCAACAGATTATTATGTACATATGTATGTATGTATGTATGTATGTATGTATGTATGTATGTATGTAGGTACTTGAAATTGAAAGTAACCAAAATTTAAATGGCATATACATATACATACATACATACATATGTATGTAGTATAAATACATTGATAACCTCTTTTTAAGCGCAACTAAAAAGAGTGACTAACTATATAAGTGTATACATACATATATAAATATATATGGGTATATCATGCTTATTTGCAGTTTTCTTCATTATTTTTATTTCATTTCAAATTGCCGCTCGCAATTTTTCTGAGAATATTTGACGCGTACGTGTGACATATTTTGTGGAGGCGCCGCCGATAAGGCGCGCTCCAGACGACAGCAAATAACACAGCAACAGCAACAATAACAATCCCACAGATATAGATATACATACATACATACAACTGACAGTTGCTTTTGTTGTTGGTTGGTTATTTTTTTTTTCTGTTTTCTGTATTTTTTTAGGTACGAGTTGGCATTCGGATCGCATCGCAGCAATGGAAATTGTAAGTCCCCAACGATGGCCCCCACATACATACATACAATGTACATACCCACATTCACACACACACACAAACTTACATAAATAATCCAACAACGTTCGTCAACAATCTTCGATGTAAATAATTACAACGAATTCGCATAAAACGCAAATTGTGACTAATAAAGACGAACGACACAACGAATGAGAACAACATTGAAGGTACTTTTTTTTCCTTCATACGAAAAAAAGAAATATACATATATACATACATACATATATATATATATGTATGTATTTATTTCTTGCGTTGGTCGATAAGTCGCAATCGATGCGTATGATTTATGCGATGATGGGAAATGAAGGTCGAGAGACGCCGCGGCCATCGCTATCGCATACCGCTAAGAAGACCGTCCGACCAAAGGACCGACCCATCGAACAACCGATACCCCATACTTGTTGTCCTTCCTTCCCACTGGGATAATTAAGTCTGGTTCTGGTTGCGTTATACGCCTCTTCATGGGCTTTATGCCCACCTAATACTGCTATAAGTCTGCATGTCTGTGTGTGTGTGTGTGTGTGTTTGTGTATGTTTGTGTGGGTGTACTTTAATTGCCCCTGCCAGGAACAGAGCGCGTCGAGAAAATACACACAAAAAGTGAATGCAGAGGCAAAGCTGAAGATGTGCAGTTTGTGTTTATAAAGCGTAAAATGAAATTATCATCGCCCATATTCAATTATCCTGAACAATGTAAGAAGTGCTTATGGCATGGTATCGACTGAGAATAAGGGAAGGGGATTACCACACAATACGGGTTCATAATGCTCGTTGGCCCGGGCATAGTCATTGACCTGCTTGTTTAACCTTAAGGGCATCTATTGCTATAAGTTTGCAATCGAAATGCATAAGGGCCGACGTTATGGAACATTAAGAGTTCAATATCTGTATAACAGTTATACTTGAAATTATCATAGCTTATAATTTATATATGTACATACATACATATGTAGATTATTTATTTTTAAATACGTTGATGAAAAAAAAGGTGATCTTAAAGCTAGGTTTCTTCTAAGTGACGCACGTAGACCCCAGGGTTACACATACATAAATCGCGATTCGTGAATTGAAGTATAATTTTGGGTAGTATATGATATATAGAAGTTGTCTCTTAACCAGTATATACATATACCAATAAGTAAGTTGCTTTTAAACCTGGCTTTCGGTAATGCACCTTCTTGTAAGTGACGCACATAGACCCTAACTAAGGCTACACAAAAACTTACGATTTGTGAATAGAAATATGTATATTACTACGAATTATCGGCCATCTTAATACAGAAAATTATGAAGACTTCATCCTCTCTTTAGGAGGCAGCATCCAAATGGAATTTACGGGTAACGCACCGATTCATTTAATGGTTACGGTTAAAAGTCTTTGTTTTTTGTGGTTTCTGCGTCTGATTTCATTTTTGTTTGTCCGTTTTTTTCTCATTTTCAATTTCATTTGTTTTGTTTGGGTTTGGTTTATTTTTTCTTTTTGACAAATTTACATAATTGAAATATGGAAATTTCCTGGGAAAGCCAATGCCCGCCAGTGAATGTCTCAATGGCTTCGATTATAAATTACATAAGGAATACCATAACTTCTTTAAAGCAAAAATAAATTGCAATATTATAAGAAATACAGAAACTGCTTGTTTAGGCATTATTCTCAAATAATCGATTGCATAAAACTATGTCGTCGTCGGTCAGTCGGTCAGTCATTTGTGTCGTCTTATCTGTCTTTGTGTCAGTCAGTCTATGTATGTACCTATGTATATATGTATTTGTCTTTCTTTGCTTTTTATTCTATACGTTTCGTTCTGTCCGTTCGTCAGGTCTGTGTATCGGTTTCTCCTCCACCCCGTTACCATTACCTTTGTCTGGCAAGTCTAGACGATTTTAATTTGCGTAATCAAAACACAGAAAATACAACAACAACTGACAATGAGAGACAAATATCAAGAACAAGAACAACAGAAATAAGAACAAAACGAAACAAAAATTTTTGCCCTAACAACGGCAACAACAGATACAACAAAAAGAAAATCGTCAGCAAGACCAAATTTTGTATAAATAATGCAAAAAAAAAAAACGACAGAAAAAAATAAGTAAATAAAAATACACCAGAAGCAACAAAAGCAAAAGAAAAAAAACTAAAACAATAAAAAAAATATCAACCTCAAGTACAACAAGAAAAATTACAAATTAAAATGTAAGAAAAAGAAATAAATGCCGCCTCACTACGTCTACGCTTACACCTTCTCCATTCCCCTCCGTCTCTCTCTCCAGTGCTCCTTCCCTTCAAATAAAATAAAATAAAATAAAATAAAAAACAAAAGGAAATTTGAAATATTCTAACCCAATTGCAAACATTAATAAAGCAAATCAGAACGGCATAAAGAATGGCGAAAAAAAAAATAACCAAACATACAAACACACACAAAAACTGAATTCAAATGAAAAATTCAGAGTTATGTGATAAAGTGAAAATTGAAACAAAAAAAATCAAATGTAATTGGGTTAAGATACATATAGAAATCTATGACATACATACATCGATGTAGTTATAGATTCAAAGATTTCAATGAATCTTGCATTTTATTAAAAAAAAAAAAAAAACACCGAAATGCTAGTGATTATGTTTTGACACATTTTACAAGGGAATTCTTCTCATGAATTTGTAATACTTGGCGTATGAGTAATATTAATTTTAATAACAAAAAATATAAACAAACGCTCTACAAGTAACACTTTATGTTTATTTATTTAATGGAAGAAAAAAACTAACAAATAAAAAACAATTTTTCCCGTTTAGCCGTAAGAAAGTTGCACACATTTTTATTAATTTACAACTGATAATTGTAATAAATTCTACAGACACACACCCTATGAAATTGTAACCTTGACCTTGACATACAATCTTTTTATAGACATGTATAAAGTATCATCTGATTGCTGCTAAACACAACATATAAAATCTGTTTTATCTCTAGGGTTCAAGGAACTGCTTGTCTCACTTATTTTCAAGCTTTTTTAGTACAATTTAAATATGTATGTACATATGTATGTATATATGTATATGATATAAGAGAAAAGCAGCACCGGCAACCCACCTCCCCCAACACTTGGCGATCAAATTTTGGCATTCCTTTCGTAATTATCTTTAAAAAAAATTTATTTAATAAAAAAAAAAATGTTTACCTATGCATGCATGGTTATGAAAATCTGAGACACCTTCCGTATAAAATAAAAGCATGGGCAATAACGATTATCATATTTCAACTTTGGACTGACTTTATATGGTTGGGCCGGCTGGTGGTCTTAATTATATAAGCCGCATGTGCTTTTCGAGAGATACACCAATGGGTATGGTGTGGGAATGGGATTCATAATGGAAAAGAACACCGAAAAATAAATAATGAAATGAATTTGCAACTCTGATGAAAATGTTCCGCTTGTAAAAAGTCAGTGGCATTACTTGATAATAGCGGACATACATACATACATATGTACATAGGTGGCGCCAAATGATAAACTTTTACTGCACTACCCACATAAGACACGTATGAAAAGGTATCACAGGTGTGTACTTCGAAGGCATACCTATGTATAAAAATATTATAATATGCTACTCCCAAAAATTTTAGCACCATTTTGGAGCATTATTTAGTCCCTCGGCAATGTTGTTAATATTGCATAAATTAGATATTATTCATAATAATAATGACGTTTAAAGTTTTTTACTTATTCCCAAAGTATTAATATGCGAAAATTAAAACCAAAACATACATATGTATGTATGTACATATGTATTTTAAACAGCATGTAATACATCAAACCTCAAGAAACAACAAATAAAAATACCACAACAATGTCAATGTCATTTAAACAAAAAGATTTCAAATAAAGCAAATAACAAGACGACGGCTTGGTTTCATTTTATCAGAAGAATTCCCAGAAATCATTTAAGAAAATAATCCACAAACAAAAAAATTATTTTGAAATATTGTTTATCAACTTATTATCGGAATCTTATTTGGAAAACAAAAAACATTAACTGATCAAATTCTTAAGTATTTTTATTCTTTATTTATTTGGCACACTTTAGCTTAAATAGTTAATGCTTTAGAAAAATTGAATTAGACAAGTGCAGAATATATGAAGATAAATAGCGATTGCATTAACTAAATATTTTTTCAATTTTGTAGGGCTAATTTTCGTTTTTCCTTATAATTCGATCAATTTCACATATTCCGCTCCTGCACTGACTGCATGTGTGTGTGTGTGTGTGTGTGAGTACTTTCATATCGCCCTCTAGTGCAAAACTTTGATTGCCCCTCTACACATACATACGTGTACACACACACACACACACACACAGACACTCACTTGGCATGCCTTCTGTGGAATTCATTCACTACTAGTTGACGTCAAAGAAAACGTCACGTCACATCACATCACAGGCACATCACGATATCGTCCGACCGCCCTTCCGACCGACCGACCGACAGTTTTAGTTTCATGCGTTTTGTTGTGGTGTTGTTGTTGCCCTCATTAGATGCGCTCATTTTTGTTGTTGTTTTTTTGCAAATGTTTGCTGTCTTTGTCTTTCTGATTTTATTATTGTACATTTTTGTTGTTGAATTTATTCGCTGATTTGTTTTGCTTGCCTCATTTGTTTTGAAGCGAATGCGCTTTGTGTTACTTCCTTTTCCCTCTCTCTCTTTCTCTTAGGGTTCCTTCTTTTTTGTTTTTCTTTTGTTGTTGTTGTTGTTGTTGTTATATCTACAATATCTATTTGCTTTCAACACCTTGGCATGAATCTTTAACAACAACAGCAACCATATCACTAACCTTATTAACAAGTGCAATGTAAATATGTAATTTGATTTACTTGTTAGATTTTCCTCTATATTTTTTCTTTTTATATTTTTATATATGGATATCAACAAATTATATTTTCTACGTTTATCTAGATTCTAGAAGTTCAACTAAACCCCAGAGACAAATGAGATTAACAATTAACCAAAAGTAATATCTTTAGACCAAAGAATTGAATATTTTTTGTGTTAGTGTAACATTTTGTTTGTCTTTCTCGAGCCTTGAGAAATTTCAATATAAAGCTTTAATTTGCCTATAAATTTTAACTACAATAAAATATAATTAAAGAAAATATAATATACTTAAAGTCTAGAAAAATAATTTTCTGTTGTATGTTTTTTACATTTTTTATAAATGATTTTAAAACGCCTTAAAAAAAACCATTATCTCAACCCATTAACTATCTTTCTAGATTAATGTTTCAAATATGTTTGTTCTATTTGGATTTTTTTTTTGTTTGCTACTTTTTATTTGGATTTTTGGCGGCGAAGGTCAAAAGGGGTCCACACAATAAATAAATACATTCATATGTCAAGAGTAATTTTATATTTGAAATCATCGCCAAGCACTCACATTTATCAGTTTTTGTGTGTTTTTTATTTTTATTTTTTGTTGCGTCTCTTGCATTTCAAATTTATGCGTTTGAGTTTCGCTTCGACGATTTCTTCTTTTGCTAAATTTGTGAATGAGTAAATATATATATATTATTATATGTAGATATTTATGTGTATATATTTATATGTATGAGTGTGCTTATGCATGTCAGTATAATAAAATTTTGTTGTTTGTGCAGTAAATAATATCGCGCATTGTTGCCACAATTAACATGTTTTTAATTAGCACAGAATTGATTTATGTCACACCATTTTTAAATTACACACACACACACACAGAGAGAGAGAGACAGAGAGGACACAATCTGACATAGAGATTTCCATTTCAATATTATTTTTAAATGCAATTTTTCAAGAATTTTTATAAATAACACAGACACCATTTATATTTCGATTTTCGTTTGGCAGCAATTGGAGAAAGATGAATGTTTATTATATATGTACATATGTATGTATGTATGCATGTACATATACACATGTACATACATACATATGAAGGACAGCTAAAAGGAAAGGAGGCAATGGTATTGAAAATTCTGCACAAATATGAATCAGAGCTTTATCAAGTGGCATTTGTCTGCCAGAAATGTAGCAGCATATTTACATACATACATACATACATATGTATATACATACATACATACATACATACATACATACATACATACATATAATGAAATCATTTATTAAGCGCATTTCTTGTGTCATCATTTCCCATTCAAAATTTAATTTAAATAATTAGTTTTTGTTCCAATTCGGTTATAATCGATATGAGAGGTGGTCAAATTCCATTTAGTTAATTTTTGGTGATTACAAAATCTAAAAAACAGAATCGAATTCCCAGTAAATAATTTAAAAGCTTTCAAATGATTTTAGTTTTGTTGATTGGAGTTTTATGGTTTTTAATTCGAAAATCAGTTATTAGTCAAATATACTACATAGGGGAACTCCACATAAAAGCGATACTCGATAGTCATAGAGAGAGTGTTAGAAAAACAAACAATTCTTTTTATTTTTGCATTATCTTACAGACAGTCTCCCCGTATATTGCCATACTGATAAGACCATTACCTTAATTAAGACTGTACAGGCTGACTCATGACTCATTTATTCGTAATGTATGGACTTTCAACGTGTATATGGTGGTAAGTCGTCATAAATCACTGTACAATCATTTTTTGAAATTAAATAACAAAAAATCTGGCTTAAATAATTAAAAGAAATTACAAATTCTTTTACTCACCTGCTGCAAACTATTAAAGTTAAGGGAAGACCCTGAGAATTATTGAAATTTCCGAATAATATATGTAGGCTTCTTCTTTTTCTTAACAAATTTGACCATTTTTAGCTTGTGAATAATTTCACTGGAATTATGTTTATGACTAATGTTTGGGGGATACAATGAAAAGTAATTTATAAAGAGATTGATTTATCGTATATGTCACGCATATATGTATGTACATACATATATACATACATACATACATACATACATACATACATACATACATATACGAAGAGTAATGTCAACAAAATATTACGCTGGAAAACTAGAGAACGTAAACAAACAGCATAACCACAATATAATCAGAACATTTCTACGATAAGTGACATCCAGTGATATCGCATTCGAACATGTACAGTATATAGTTTATAATCGTTCTTCAATATTAATATCGTGTAACAACTTCACCCTTTTATATAAACATACACATACATATTTCGCTTTCGCACAAACAAAAAAACAATTCTGAGAAGAACCGCATAAACCACACACCGCCAAGTGGCGACATCCGTGCCACTAAATACATATTTACCCCGATAATACCTACATACATACATACATATAAATATATACATATATGTATGTATGTATATACTGGGAAAAAACGAGGATGAGTGGGGGTTAGATTTATGTATGTATGTTAAGCCTATTAATCATCATACTCTTTGGGGGTTGAATCGATCTATGTATGTATGTATACATACATTACGTTTTGATAGTGATCAATATTTGCACAATTTTACGGTTTAGCTTAAAACACCTTGCGACCCCACCCCCGCTATGCTAACCATTTTCAGTATACATATGTACATATGTATCTATGTATGTATGTACATATGTATGTATGTATATACTATAAACAATAAACTATAGTATAAGAATGTATACTATATATGTATGTACATATATACACACATACATATGAATATTGTTCATGTCACTAGATTATGACTTTGTTAGGGGGAACCACAAAATGCGACCGCTACTATACATAGTTAACCAAACATTTGACTTAACAATTAAAAAAATAACTTAACGGAAATCACTTTGAAACTTGAAATACTTAAAACAACAAAAAATTTTGAAAACTTTTGCTAAAATGTAAAACAAGTTTTACTGTATTTTATTTTAAAGATTTCTAACGTCGATAAAACAAAACTTTTTTGTCCAAAGCAGTAAGTAGAAAATTTATTTTAACCTTATTATTAATACGTACATATGTATGGTTTAAGGAATTCTCTATTTTTTATGCTTTACTTTAATAATTACAAATACAATGAAAACTCTCATTTCTCCGCAACCAATTTTATGTTATGAAACAATTTCCCCCTCTTAACCTGAGGCGAACATTGTTTATTTATGATTTATGAAAAAAAAAATTTCGGTAGCAAAGAAGAATATTGTGTGGACAAAAACCACAAAATAAGTTGGGTATTCCCCATGTATGTATGTACGTACATACATACATACATATGTACATACATATGTACATACAAATGTATGTAAAAATTATCGCATGTTTTTTCTTTTGTACTTCTATTTATTTCTAATAGTTTGTATCGATTTTAACAAACTAACTTTTTTTTTAACAAACTTCTAAAATTAGAAAGTCTATACATATACATATTAAAAATAAAGTCTCATTTTTAACACGAATAGTCCTATTTTTTATATGGACTATATAGACCTCTCACTTACATGACATTTTAATTGTATAACATTAATATTTACAACATACATTACTTCTATGTATGTATGTACATACATAGACGATGAATTCAATTTAAAATAATCATAAATATTCAACCAGATCTCTTGATTTACGAAAATTTATGAAGTTCTTGCATTTAGACATAATTACTGACTTTTACATTACAAAAATATATTTCTTTAATCTTTAGCAAAGAAACTTCGTATATGATATTTACTAACTTGAAAGGGCATTCAATATTTAGTATAATAATAGTTGCTAAAATTGTGTGCTCCCTTTGGTTTTTGTTTGCATTTCTGTAAAAATAGTTTGACGTTTGTAGTTTTATTTATTTTTCAATAGTTTCTTTTTGTTGTTGTTGTTGCTGCTTGCAATTTGATTATTATCATAAACTATTGACGTCAATTTGTTTTTTGTTTTGAATGCTCTACCCCAGAGGGAAAGTATGGGGGAGGGTGGGGTGGTACATATGTACATATGTGTGTATGTATGTATGTACATACATACATATGTACATACATATGTGATGTGGTGAGGTGAGAAGACGGAGGCTGGTGGTAAAGCTGGTCGTGCGTCGCTCTCTAAATAAATACTATATTGTTTATTTGTTTTAAAATTAACTTTAAACTCTCTATAGCTTTTCTATTTTTAATTTCGATACAACAAAAAAAAAAATTAACTAAAAAATAAAATAAGAAAAAAATATTTTTTTTCTTTTAAAACAACAACAAAAATATAAAAACACATAAGAAATTCGCACATTTTGCCCTCGACAAATTCGCGGAATTCATTTATCAGAGTTTCTCGTTCGAACACAATTCTTCTGTTTATGTTTCTGGTTTTTGTTGGGTTTTTGTTCGTTTTTTTCTCTCTTTTTGTTTTTTGGCACATGTTTTGATTATTTTTATGAAAATTAAAATGCGTTTGCTTGTAATTAGCTCCACTGTACCCGAGGGTGTATATGTGTGCGGGTGTGAGCTGTGTATGAGTCGTCAGACTGAGGCACGCTTTTCCTGGAACAATTGTGTGCGCTCATTGCCATTTTGAGAAGAAATAACGAAAAATACAAAATATGTACATATGTACATATGTATGTATATTTGTACATCCACAGATAAATACATATATAATAAGAATAAGAATTGTTGACGATGCTGATGATGATTGCGTTCGCTTTTGCGTTTGCTGATGAGGTAATCTCTCACCCTCATCCTCACCCTCATTCTCATCCCCACCAATATATTCTAGTGCTCCCTCTTAACGGTCCCAGTTCTAGTCTCAGTTTCAGTTCCATTCCCTCCCTATCATTGATTGCTGCACAGAGCATTCTTTGGTCAGCCAATTACTCAATTTGATTTTGCAATTAACAGTTTGGAATTGCTCACTTGGTCCAGAGGTTCAGATGCTGATGACTCAAGAGTCTTGAAATGCGAACAAAAACGCGCAAAAAATAAATATAAAATGAAAAGAAAAACATTCAATAAAGAGCACACAACACCCTCTATTTAGCCGATATCTAATATACCCTTGCTCTATTGGTTGCATTAATTAAAGTTACTAACATTACAGCCATAGTTTATCGTGCTTTTGGACGAATTTTTGCCTCTTTTGACCCTTTAACTAATTTAATATAAATATGTATGTACATACATATGTACATACATATGCAAGAGTAAAAAATAATATGTATGTATGTATGTATGTATGTATACTTAAGAAAACAATCAACAGATGTTTTTTTAACGAAAAATTGAAATAAAGATTGGCATGTACATATTTACTTAGTGACTGCGTTATTTTGCAGTTGCAGTGAAAATGGTCTTGGAAAATTGTAATGAACATTTGTAGTTACATAGATATAAACATACATATGTATGTATGTACATATGTAGGTATTATGTATGTATTATTGTGTTCATTTATTTACTTACTCTAACTGCAGCTGTTGCAACTGTCAAGTGCAAATCTGTGCGGTTTTACACACATACCGAAACATGTATGGTCCATTAAGAAACTGTTTTACTTACATTTGTCTGGAGCTCAGTCTTGGCTTAGAGTTGTCGGTGTATTAGGGGAAAAAAAGGGGAGGTGCTTGCTTGTGTATGTAGTTTAATCTAGGTATTTGTTAGAATGTGTATAAATACGTTTTACTATCATTAGATGAAAAGGTGGTTTTAGCAAAAAATAAAATTTTAAATAAAACTGTTTCCATTTCAAGGTGTTAATTGGTTAGGAATTTTAATTAACTGCATTTAAACACCCATGAAACATGAACAAGCATGTAAATGGCTCTTAAATTGGCCATTTAGATTTTTTAATTTTAAATGAATAACAGAGTAAAACAGTAAAAAAGTTCGCTTATGGTAAAATAATTTAATAGACTTTGTCATCTCTGATTAATTTAAGTCACACAAGAAGCCGAGGTCTTGGTCCAATTTTTTTTATTAAGCAATGGAAACTAATATGGCACACATTAAAGACCAGAATTTTAAAATTACTTTACTTTAAAGTAGTAGAAATATTTATATACTTAACTTCTGTATATTTTTTGTTTATTTTATATATGTACATACATACATACATACATACAAACATGAATATATTTGTACAATTGACACATAACTTGTCTATCTAATAGTACACACAGTAGTAGAACATTCCACTTACAATAATGACAAATCATATTAAAATATTTTGCGCTCAGATCACATACATACATACATACATACGTATGTATATACATATATATTTATACATACATACATACGTACGTTTATAGTTCCCATAGGAACAATTTGTTAGCGACATTTGATTGATTTGTAGTCTTTACATTGATTCAAAGCTGAAAATCATTTCTACTCTATTAGAGGCATTTACCTAGATTTACTCTTTATCCCAATCCACTTCAGGACTCGAGACTCATGATTTTTACTGTCTGCCTCTTCCTTCTGCTGCTTATTCATCTTATTCGGCCTTCTACTTCTCGTTGGCCTCTTTTTTATATACATACGTACATATGTATGCATATATGTATGTATGTATATAGAGAGAACATGATGCCACTACCACCCATCACGATATCCGGATTCAATAACAAATGATTTCCTTTTGGCCACAATTCGCATTGATTTTCCTTCTTCTGCAACTCGCACAAGTCGCAGCTCATTTCGTTAAATGAAAAAACAAAAAAAAAAACGAAACCGAGGAAAAACGGCTTCCAATTTTTTGTTGTTGTTTTTGTTTTTGGGCAGCAGCCAAAAGCAAGTGGCCTGCTCCTTGATCCTTTTGCAGGATTTTTAGGGTACTAAAATAAACAGGCAAGAAGCAAACGAAAGAACACAAAAAAATCAAGCGAAACAAATGCACGACAAATGAAATAAAATGTGATGATGTGAGGAGGTGAAGGCTGTGGGTTTTCTTGGGGTACTGTTACCATGTGGCGACATGTGATTGCATGTCGAGAAATCCTTGCCTCATCTTGCTTTCTCCCTCACCATCACCCAAACATCACCCCCACCTTCCCCTCTGTGTCACTGTCTGGTCCGACCCAAGTCGAATCATTTCTTAGCATTTGGCACATGGCGAAAATGTCGTACAAGGATTTGTTGAGAAAATTTCTTATGAAATCGAAACAATTTGCAATAATGTATCTTATGTCAGTGCACGCGTAGATAGTCACGCCCCACCAACCTTACCACCCACCCACCGCATCCTCTTTTATTTAGCTAGCACAACCCTTCAACATGCATTCGTTGTTGTTGTTATTGTTTTTGTTGTTATTGTTTGCTGTTTATTTTGCTGGTTACTCTAAGGAATGCTCCGGGAAATTACATTATGTCCAACTGGTTGAGAAGCTGTAGACGGACGAACAGACATACAATGTCTAAGGGGGAAGCATAAAGAAGGTGGTTCACTTGGCATGCGGCAACTAGAGCAGAGTGTGTGTGGGGTGGGGTGGGGGAGGTATAGTGTATATTGGTTGCACGCAATGTCAACATCATACTTTCACATTGCCTGCAATTCAATTTCTTTCGATTTGATACGTATCCCGATTTCGCGACCATTGACTTTTCTCGTCATTTTCTTTTCTTCTTTTCCCTTTTTTCATTTTCGGTTCCTTACCACAAAAATGCATTTTGATATAAACATTTTTCTTATATCTAACAGAAGTTTGCAACCAAATAAATTGATAACAGTTTAATAAATATTTTGAAGAGTCGCAAATTTTAATATGGTTTGTTAATATTAGTTGATATATGTATAAAAGAAATATAAAAAGTTCTTATATTAATTAATAACGAAATCGATATAATATCGATTGGATATCGATTAATTTTTACATATGTATGTATGTACATACCTACATATGTGCATATACATACATACATATATGTATGTATGTATGATACAAAAAGAACTTTTTTATAATTAAACTAAACAATTGATGCATAGCTTACCTTACCACGTCCAATTAGGCTATTCACTCATATTAAAACCATTTCTTTATCTGACAGACAAACGCACAAAGAAAACACAAAAAAAAAACACCAAACTGAGACACTTGCGGCCACCCGCAGCCAACTTCACTTTATTGAAAAGCAAACAAAAAGAAGAATACGACAAATAATTAACTTATTAGAAACCGAACGGATTTATATTTTGTTAGCGCCAATATAAAGCTCACTACACGCACTTTTCTATATATATATAATATATATCCAGGCTATCACCGATTTACAATGCAAGTAAAAATTAAAAGTAATTCACTTAGGGCAGACGAATGAACTGACCACCGGCGGGAGCAACAGAAAGATAGAGAGAGAGCCGAAAGCACGTCAGTGGTGCCAATTCTACAGAGCCTAAAAAAAAGCTAAGCCGGCATACATATACATACATATGTAAAACCAGCTGGTAATAGCTAGAAAATTCCTGCCAGCGGTTGTTAAACAATATCACAGCCTGAATTGTCATCAAATAGCATCACTGACGCGAATTTACTGAGACAAAGACGAAAAAAGTGCATGAAAACGAAAGGATTAAAACAGAGCAAAGAAGACTGAAAACTACAAAACAGTTGGAAACCTTTCCTTTCTTTAACCTGCAGTAAGCTTTTTATTTGTATTATTCTAAAACACAATTAAGTATCGAATTGTATTTCCTTATATGTACATTAAAACAATTCCCTTTAATAATAGTTATATAAATGTTACATATATAAACAGTGTTGAGAATTTCAAAAATAAATCGATTAAATTTTAAAGTTTTACAGGTAACGGCTTATTCCAGCAAGTAATTCAAATAACAAAATAGTTTCGAAATCATGTCGACAACTATTTAAATAAATTTAGCCAGAGAATAATAAAATTGGCAATCGGCATGTTTATTAAATGTTTGCTTAAAAACTTATAAACTATTTAACGTCTTTTTAGAAATGTTTTTAACAAACATATTATGATGACTAACTAACTAGTAACTACTATGTAACTAATTTTAAGCCCAATTAATTATTTAATTATTAACTTTGACACTCTGTAAAGCAAAAATTAACAGCCTCTAACGAATATAAGATTTATAATTGAATTTATGGCAATAAAACCGAATAATCAACATTTCAAGCAAGTCTATGGATTTCACTAGAAAGTAATAAAATAAGCATATGTATAATAAATGTTCATTTAATGTTTTTATCAAAGCTAAACAAATACAATATATGAATGTTTCATTAAGCAACTTATACTGATCAGTAACATTTAATTTTACTATGCCTATAACTCTTTCAATGATATCTTATTATTAGGAATTTTAGCTTTTCAGTAATGAAAAGTTTTAGTTACAAATTAATTAGAATTATTTTAATGAGCGTTGCAAACGAAAAAAGAATTTCTTATATATAAATAGATGAAACAATTGCTCAAAAAGCTGTATTAAAATATATGAAAAAAATAAAATTTTTGTAGCAATTAATTTAATAAAACTAAGTCTAAATTAAAAAAAATTAATAAATAACATATTATAGAACAACTTATGTATGTATGATTATTCTGAACTTAAGCAATTGAAACTCCATTTTCTTTTAGCTGAATGAACCATTTTAATTTAATTAATTTTAATTGGCCAAAATGTTGATTAAATATACAAATTTAAAATATAAATGTATTCTTAAACGTTTGCCAATTTGCAATGTTTTTTAAATACAGCTTTTTACCCACACTGATTAAAGTAAATGCCAGGAATCGTTGATCTCTGTTTTGCCATTAAATGGGATTGCATATACGAGACAAGTCATGCCCATAAGAATGTATTGTAATGGACAGGGTAAATCTATGTATGTTGTCCATTTTGGGCACAGACATTTTGTTCATAATCAGCAAGGATGTGTCTTTCTGTCTTTGGGCTTGACTTCTGTCTTACATGATTTACATTTTTCAGTCATATAAAATTCTATTTTATGTGAACTTTGCTTAACAGAATGGGCGGCGCGCAATGCTAAGGCATACAAAACCCGACTGAGCCATAAAAGCATCAAGACAACAACAACAACAGCAGCAGCAACAGCAAGGATATCTTTTGGCTAATGTCCTCTTTTTCCAAATGGATTGCCTATAACAAATTGTCTGTCCCCATTAACAAAAGACTGCAAATTTATAAAATTAACAATTTACCTGGTATTAACAAATTAATTACAAAATAAGCAAATGTAAAACGATTATTTTCTCATTTATTATCTAGGGTTAAAAGGGTATACAAATGTTGGCTCTTCTTTGACTGAATTTGAATCCTATTTAGTGTGTGTGTGTGTGTGTGTGTTGCTACAAGCGGATCATGTCCTTGTAAACACGCCATAAAAGCTGTCAAAACATGTATTCCAACATGTCGATAAGTCGGCAAGCGGGTTCAAGACTCTTAACTCGAGTGTCAAATGGACAAGCCAAAGGCAGAAGTCTCAACTCTGATTCCTCTTACTCCCTACACTACTCTTACTCTTTCTATCCCATCTCTCCCTCTCTCTCATTCTCACACTCTGTGTATTTTGTCGTATGGCGACAGCTTTCCAGACATTTGGCTTTGATTTCGGACAGCAAAAAGAAAAAAAAAAATAACCATACTAAAACCAAATCAAGGAAGTAAAAGTCAAAGTCACAGCAAAAAAAAAAAAAAATAAATAAAAAAAAATGCTTTGGGCGCGGCAGTCCCGACTTCGCCGCCAAACCAATTGCCAGTTTATTACTTACAATTTATTGGGAAAACAGCAAAATGGCTAAAGCGGAGGCGGTATCGGTTCCTCCTGGCCCTCCAGTTGATGCTGGGAACTGGAACTGAAACTGGAGTTTGGGAGTTGAAGTTGAAGAAATTCATATACATATATGGATATGGGGAAAGGGCGGGGGGCACACAATGTAACCGACGACATCTACGAAGACAGCCGTAAAAACTCAGCTAGCAAATATAAATAAATACAAAAAAAAAAAGCAAATAGATTGCGAAAAATATTTATGCGGCGAAAAAATGGCGAGGACATTGCAGAAAACAAAAATGCTTGTAAGTCTGTTGAGGCAGAAAAAAGAAAATATTACTACCCTAACTCTTCCCCTTCACCTACACATACACTCACAAATTCACAGTGTGGAAGTAGTCAAAAGGATAGAGAGAGATATGTGTGGGAATACTTGGGATTGGTTGGTAATAGAGGGGAGGGTCATGGTAATGGAGCATGTTCAACGAATATGAATGGGTTAAGGCAACTAAAGTACACTTGAAAAAATGACAAGTGCCAATCAATTTCAATTGCTGCTTATATAGTGCACTAAAAATTTCAAGTCACTTTTGATATTCAACTAACAAGACGAAATGTTTGGGTCCGCCAGTCATAAGTCTCTGAAAATAAGACAAGGGATTTTTTCTAAAAATTCCATGAGTTCTTTTTTTTTCTTCTTTTTTTTTTTATTACTCTGAACAACTGGTCAATTGAAGATTAGAGAGACAGAATTTTCTATATTTGACAAATTTTTGTACATTTTTGTTTCTACATTATGCAGACATTTATATTGGTGGAACTTTTGCCGTTTAAATTATCAAATATATTTTAGTTTATTAAAGCAAAAAAAAAAATTATACTTGCCCAAAACTTAAACTCAATTCCTGCAACATTTTTAACAAATAAAGTTTAAATTACTTAAAATGAATATTTACTTATTTTTATTAACTGTCAAAAATGTACACAAAAAAATAAGCAAATCATTTGACTTCTTTCACTTTACCATTAATTTATTTGTATTAAAAATACCTGCGAATATATTGTCAATTAAATATACATAAATTTCAACTGATTTTTAATGTTTGGTTTTTTTTTTTTTTTTGCTTTCAGTTTTATGATAAATATGTTAAATTAAAGTTCTTTCAAAATTCTTTCAGTGGCACATCAAGAATCGCCTCAGTTGACCAACAATAAAACCCCTTTCCCCACGAGCATATTATACATACTTAACCCCAGCTCCAAGCTCAATTCTCTTAGCCCCATCTCAACTTCTTAGCCCATCGGGCAAGGCAGCCAAAATTTTCAACCCTTTCCTCTTTGGTCGACTTGGAGGGGTGAGGGTTTTTTCTTGCTTCTTCAACTTCTTCTCCTTCCATTTGTTGGCAAATGCCAATAAATCTGCTGGCCCCCGTTCATTTTTATTTCTTTTGTAAATCATATTAAACGAATTACGATGAATTATTACCATATGCATATGTGACTGAGTGTGAGACCAAACTGATGGCACAGAAGGGTTACCGGAGCAGGGATGGGGTTAAAGCAGAGAAAAGCAGTGGAAAGACGAAGATTGGGGGGAGGTGCTGGTGGCTTTTTTTTTGGGGGGTATGTCGTCCACTGCAGTATTATTATTTTTATTTATTTATTTTACATTTATTTATGCCATTTTAATATTTTAAATGACGCTATTTTTCACATTTTATTACCAATTTATTTGTGCGAGTGCGCAGCAGACATTGGCCAATACCCTCCTCACCCCGCTTTGCACTCTTATTTAAAGCAGTAGACTGGCTTTGCCACTAGCTTACCCCTTTTGGTATTACTTGCAAATGCATTGCATTTATTATTATAATTTATATATAATTATAATATGTTTGTAATTTGTTTTAATGGCCATTCAAGTTAATGCGAGACCTGAGACTATCCACACACACAAATACGCAAAGAGTAAAACAGAATAAAACAAAGAACGAGAGGGAAAATAAGAGGGACAAAAAGACAAAGATTCAACTTTAGCTCAACTTTTAATATAATATTATTCGTATTCTCTATTTGCTAGATATATATAAGTATTTGCATACTCTTTGCCAAACGATTATTATAGAAAGAGAATATATTTATATACATACATACATTTATATGTAGATATATTTATATACATATATATATTATAAATCAATGTAAACGAGTCTGTTAATTAAAAGGCTTTTTATCAAATTCGATAGTATATATTGACTTACTTTCTATATTATATTCATTCATTTATTTGTTTATCTACTATATCTAAATATATATTTATATATATAGTTGGAATATTCTAATGAAAAAAAAATACAACCATTAATTAAATTATGTTAGAAAAATATATCTCCAAAGTTTCATAGAATCAATGGAAGCCAAGAAAAAGAATTTTTATTGATAATGAGGTTGCATAAAAAAATTTAAAGATTTATGTAATAAATGTATATTGTATATTAGAAACTAAGTAAAAATCGAACATAATAATCATAATTCCTGGAATAATAGACAATTTGAGATATAGTTTATTTAAAAATCATTTAACAATATCATAAATACTTATATCTTAAAGTTGAATCACCTATTTACATATAAATAGAATTATCAAATCCTAATCCTATATCATTAACAAATCTAATTAACAAGTGTATAAAAAATTCGTTGGGTAGATTTACTTTTCTGCCTCCAGTGGCTCATTTTGGCGGTGGCTGTTGGTGGGTTCTGTGGCTGACATTTAATTACTTTTTCTCGACTTTGACACTTTTTTATATATATATATTTTTTTTTTCAGTTGTCTTGTTTGTTGTTTTGTGTGTGTGTTTTTTTTTTTTTTTTTGCATTTGCTAAAGTGCACTTTAAGCGCTAGCAACTGGGGGCGTGGCCGGAGGTCAATGGAGGCATAATTACCTGTGTGAGAATGAGAGACAGAGACTGAGACTGAGACTTACTGACTGACTGACTGCTGGTAATATTTCGTACGACTTGCCCATTAACATTTTAATACGATTTAATAAACATGAGTGCTGGCTGCCGACGACATTGTTGTTGTTATTTTTTTTTTTTTTTTTGTTGCTGTTGTCACATAAATTACGACGCGTGGCCGCCGGAGACGGACAATGCGGACTACATTGCGTATGAGCGATGTTGTTTAACGAATTTCATCAGCCAAATTCCCATATGCAACACTTTTTGTTTCTTTCTTTTTCCTTTTATTTGTTTTTCTTTCTGTCTGAGTGATCTATATAATATAACCGAAATAATTGCAATAAAAATAATGTAGTATAATCTATTAGTTAAATAAAATATCTAAATTTATATACAACACCAATTAATAATAATAATAAACAATTCTATAAAGGATATATATATATATATATATATACATGTATGTATAACTCTATATATTCTTAAGCAAAATCATGTCTGTTTACTAAAACTTCAATTTAAGTGACTTACAATAATTGTGGGATTTTTATTTTTATTTTTTTTTATTACTTCTTCTTCTACAACTGGCAATGTGATATATCCCAGATGAATATCCATGAATGTTAAAATTAATTGCCGATTAAATCATTCACTGATACAAAAAACATATGCCAACATACGGTACTCCATGCGTAAGCCCAGCTTAAGCTGTTTGGGGGTAGACTGTAAGGGTGCAAAGTACTTGTATATACTTTACTTTTAATTGCTCATGTTACCCCCCAAAAAAATAAAAAAAAATTAAAAAGGAACTTAATAAGTAGCAAAAGCCTAAGGAAGAAATGTGAGGAACAGTGTAAGAGAGAGAGGAAGAGAATTTTAAAATGTTAAAAAAAAATATATATGTATATATATATAAGTAAAATCATTTCCATTGAAGCCATTTGACTTTACCCTGTTATCCGCACCTCATACATATCATCATGAACATCATTGGGGCTGTATGGAGAGCATTTCTTATTACGACTATTATTATTTATACGACCTGAAAAGACTCCATTGAGTAATATAAAATCGTTTGCCTCTTTTTTTGCCATACAGGCCCATATGGGCCATAAGACTTTGTGCGGGTTGTAAATCTTTTATCAAATAAGCTAAATCTGCCTTCCGTTTACACACGCACCCAGAAGCAGATGCCACGCCTCTAATTAAGAGAGCTATGAAGGGCTATGAGAACACTAAAAACGCAACTTCAATTACAATTTGGAGCTCATTTTCTTTTTTTGTTCCTTTTAGCATTTAAGAACAATTTTGATGGCATCCTTTTTTAAAGTTGCACTTAATACAAACGAAAGAACGTTATTGGTATGGTTTTAAGTTGGTAAGAGAGGTTGCATTTAAATATTATAATCGCTGGCTGTATGATTCTTTATCTTTGGTTTTTCCTTCTATATTTTTTATTCATTTTTCTCCTTCGGTTTTTTTTTTCTTTTTTGCAATATGCAAAAGAATGCTCCCTCTAGAAACCCAAGAAGCAGAAACATTTGCCCCCATCAAGTGTATGGGACTCTATGTAAGTATTCTATTCTATATCATGATCGCAGAGGCGCATCACAAAAGGGGGATAAATTCGGAAACTGAAATATTAAATATTTACAAAAATATTAATGAACACAAATCATTTATTTAAAGACCAGAACTTCATAGGTTTATTGAAGCAATATATGTAAACATATTATAGACTTAATATATATA
This sequence comes from Drosophila emarginata, assembly GCA_037075365.1. NCBI lineage: Eukaryota > Metazoa > Arthropoda > Insecta > Diptera > Drosophilidae > Drosophila > Drosophila emarginata. The sequence goes on from JBAMCD010000296.1 coordinate 9,200,520, forward strand.
GAAAGAAAATTATAAACTTATCGCTTGACGTTTTTAAAAAAAATTAAATAAGATATATAAAAAATAAGTTAGAAATTTTGGAACCCTCCTTAATGTGATCCCCATTAAAAAAGTATTTAACTATGACTATGAATTTGGTGTATATTTTATGCCGCTAACAATCTCATTAAAATTTTATGCGTATGTCTGGTAGAAAACCTTCGTACCCTCCCACTCTCTTAGTCTAACTCTCACTCCTCCTGTATAGTGCTCTATCGGCACAAGCCTTAAAAGATGATAATGGTAGATAGAGAGTAATGTCTGCCACGCCCATAGATATACATATATATATATATCTTTTTTTTTTTGCTATTGCTGGTGTGAATAAGAAACAATAAGGTGTTAGTCTACAAGTGGAGGGGGAAATGAAGGCGGGAACGGCAACGGGCGGGTGGAACAAAATGTCACAAGCGGGCGTCTAAATTGCTACAATTACGTCTAAAATGTGTGCCAAGGTGGAAGAAGAGGAGTTTTTTCGTATGCACCCACCACCCATTCTCTACCTTAGACACACACACACACACACACATACACACACTATGTATGTAACTCACCCTTCACACACATACACTCACACTCAAGGCAAGGCATCTGCCTTAACCTTCACCTAATTGCCATAATTTATTGCTTTAGGCATAAGTTTTACCTGTCCTCCACCTTCAGGACATTGTCGCCAATAATTGAAAATTCTCAAACGGCATCTGCTTTTCCCCTTCAAATCTCTCCACCCAACCCCTAACTCTATGGAAAAAAAAGCAAAATTTATGCGAAACGGAATGGAAAAATTTGCCAAGTTGATTTCATTTCATAAGAAATAATTTCCATTTGGTAAATATAATTAACACATGTCTTACAATTTTCCTTTTTTTATATCTTTTTTTTTTTTTTTTTTGGTTTTTAATATAAATTTTCTTGCAATGTTTTACAATGTGGCACGCCCACACAAATTGAAATTTCTATGAAACAATTTTCAAAAAAAGAAAAAAAAACAACAACAACAAAAAGAAAAATGAAGAAAATTCGTCAGTTCCCTTGCATCTGTTTTGTTATTGTATTTTTTGTTGATTTTTAATTTGTTGCAAAATGTTTTTGGTTGTGGTGCATTTTAGGAGGTGGCGCCGTCATTTGTCGCCGTTCGCATCTGTTTCTTGGTTCTAGTCTGTCGCATTTTAATTGCCAAAATGGTTCAAGGCCGTTTTTGGCGTCTACTAAAGTGGATTTCGATGTTTTTTGGCTAGCCAAAACGAGCACAGAAAACCAAAAAAGACGGACTTTCTGGGGTTATATATATGTATAGTATATATATATATATATGTATAACTTACGATATCAAGTGTGTGACAGACCAAGGATTCCAATTGGACAAATGCCGTCTGGCCGCAATTTCATAAATTATTTTTAAAACGTGTTACATAGAAAAGTTGTTCCACTTAGTCGATATAAATATATAGTATATAGATGGATATATACCATATATACATACATACAGATATATGTAAAAATAAATGCATGAAGTAAACACTTATAAAAGCTTAAACAATTTCTTTTTTTTTTTTTTAATTATTTATCTTTTTTGGAAGCGCATATAATAAATACAATGTGTCCAAATTATAACTGGAAAAATTTCTTAAAACTGATTTATAAATTTGGAAATTGGCATCTGGCTATATCTAATAAAAAGAATACAATGTACGTATGTAATTAGTATTTGTATTTTTTCTATCTATCAACAATTATTATTTATAAATATATTTGTTATGATTATCATTAAGGACATTTATTTCGTTTTTAGGAATATTTATACTATATCTAAGCCAAATAATATTCTTTACATAAAAAGAAGAAAACTCTCAAGTTTACTTATTTTTAATTAAATAAATAAATTAATTAATTAAATTTATTTTTTTAATTATTTATATTTATATATATATTTTTTTTTTTATAATACATATATATTTCATATTGAAGTTTATCTAGTTAAGGTTTCTAAAACAACTGCATAAATCATATATAAATATGAGTATTACAATCTTCTTCAATAATTCATTTTACTTTATTGTCTTAGCTTCTATTGGCTTTAACAACTAATACATAGATATATATAGGATCCTACCTTAAATTTATTTCAAATTAAAGTTTACTTTTAAAGCATTCTTCGATAAGGAACCATATGTAACATCATATTAAAAATTATCCAACAGTTACAAGTGACTAATTTTTGTTATACACTGATGATTAAATAAACGGCAACAACTACAATTTAGACTTTAATTTAGATCTCGTTAAATAATAATTAAGTTCAAGTTGTCTAAAAAAAACTCCTTTTATGGAAACTTCATCTTCATTGATGAATTTTTTTTATGTGCTAATAGGTAAATAGATTTTATTTGCATTTTCAGCATAAACTAAATTATTATTTATCTTAAACTTAACTTTATGACTTTTTTTGCAAAACCAAATAATAGAAAAAAAAATATTAATTTCAATGCTTTTGTTTGAATCTTTTGAACTAACAATTAAGTAGAAATAATCTAACAAAGGCAAGCCAATTTACTAACTCAATCATAGAATATTTTATGGTCTTCTTTTAAGTAAAATTATATTGCATTATTTATGATTCATTTCCACGTGAGCTTGTGAAAAAGATTAATAAACTGAATGGCGTAACTATAGCTTAAACTTAAACTTAAATGTATCTCAAAGTGCATTTGGCTTAAAAATTAACGTATACGAAAGATATTTGTCTTTGTCTACATAAATTATATTTAACTCGTTCCACTGCCACTGTATTTCTATGACTTGTCACGTGTGGCATGTTAATTTTTTTTTTTTTTCAACGTTCACCGTTCACCCAACCACCATCACCACCCACCCCCCTTCTCACTGTCAATCTTTTTTATCGCTCTGTTTCTCTTTCAGCCAATGGGCATTGTGACAACGTGTCACGTGGACAACACAGCTGGTTAAGCTGCTTGCTTTCATAATTTTCTATGGTTTACCTCTATATGCCTCTCCTATTACCCTTATCACCCCTTTGCCTATATTTCTGTATAGGTGTAAAATCAATTAAAGACAAAATACAACAACAACAACAAAAATTTAAAAAAAAGAAAAGTGATTTATGTACATATGTATGTCCCACGAAAAACAAAACAAAACAAATACAAAAAAAAATAAAAATATACATATAGTATATATATTTTGTATTTACGAGTAATTGTCGAAACGGAACTTTGAATGAGGCACAAGGGAATTGATGTGGATGAATGCTGGCGAGGTGGAGGCAAATTTGAAGGGGAAGTTTAGATGAAATATGCATATTGAAAATGAACATTTGACCCAAATGCCATGAGAAGAAAATCAGATCCAAAGAGATAAACACAGAGAGAGATAAATATAATGTAAAAGAGAGTTCGAGTAGGAAATAGTTCAAAAATGAAGTTAAAAAATACATTTTGAAATGTTATCAAAAAAAATGAAAACTTTTGCAAATTTAATAATTTAAAAAACCTTTTTTTTTAATATTTTTAGCTAAAGATTCCATATAAAGTCAATATAATTTATTCGTATTTAAATTTCTATAGGAATAATAAAATACATTTGTACATATCAGTTATCATATAACCGAAGCAAGTCCGTTTACATATCAACTTATATGGTATTTAAAATAAATCTATAATAGAAAGTTTATAAAGAAGCTTTATAAGCTTATTTTACTTTGTAAATTATACGTTAAGACTTATTTCTTTTAATAAAAAAAATATTAAATATGCATAAAAAAAATACAAATTTCAAAAATACAAAAAAACTTTCCAAATTTTTAACAATTAATGTTAGCTAAGAATTCTAAAATAAAAATATCATATTTTTTTGTTTAAATTTTGATTTCAATAGGAATTATGAAGTATGTATATACCTACATATGTATGTATGTATATATTTATATATCATTAAAGCCTAATCGATTTATATAATCTATATAAACAGATTATTTACTTTCTTTGCCTTAAAAATTATTACTTTTCGATTATAATTTCTCAACAATTTCTCATTAATTGTCAACAATATTGAACTTCAAAGTGTTTTTCAATTGTTTAATTTAAAATGTTGCAACTTTCTGTGATCTTATTGAAGTATGTACTTCTATATGTATATATATACATATATACTCTTTATTTTTCAATGGAATTATTTTGTATACACACGGTTTCAATATATCTCATTTCTGCAATAAATGGTGAGTTGTAGGCATTGTTGGGGCCATTGAAGCTTTAGGGCTGATTGCTTTTGCTTCAACGGAATTTCCATTTTGTAACAGTTTGCAGTGCAATGGCCGCCGCCTACCCCCTTCGATGGCATACTACCTCATCGCCACCATACAACCAAACCATCCACCCATCACGCTTCATCCCCTTGTTCACCATTCGGCGCTTATGTTTTCATAAATACGAAATTGAAAGTTTTTCAACCGACGAAAATTCTCATAAAAATTGTTCACCCAAACCGCACAAAAAAAAAAAAAAAACAAACCGGGAAAAATACATGAAAAAAAAAAAGAAACGGTGAAAAAAAAAAGAAAAGTATTTCGAGAGCACCCTTGAAGATACAAACGAACCGTCAAACAGACAGAAAGACAAACAGTCAGACAATTGGACAAAGTTTGGACAGATGACCGACCGCCCGAATGTCGAATGAACGGGCGGCATTTCAATCAATTGGCGGCAACAGCTGCCTTTGGCTACATTGTGGTACTCCACCTTCTACCCCTGCCCTCTTTCTCTATGTCTTACAAATTCCCCTCTTCTCCACTGACTCTCTCTCTCTGTCTCTCTTTTATGCATTGCACCTCCTGGTTGCATTGGCCTGCCCACGTTTTGTGGCAGTGGCACCGTCAACAGCAGCAGCAGCAGCCGCCTCGCCGTGTGGATCCCCCAATCTATGAGAAACTCATAAAAAGCTCCCACGTTTCTGACGACGAATGTTGTCGTAACTTTTGCCCCACCATCTATCCCCCCTTTACGCTGACGCTGAACGTTGCAACACCTTCCCAACGATACCTCCCTCCCTCCCCATTCAACTACCAGCATACTCTTTTGCCCGTGTTTGTTGCTGCATTGCCGATGGCGCCTCCGCAGCAGCAGCAGCAACAACAACAACAGCAGCAACCATGTCAGTCCCTCGGCCTCTTCTACCCCTTGTGGTATAAATGCATTGCAATGCCAGAGATGAGATCAAGAGGAATTATGTATATTTATATATACATATGTATATACATATTTAAAGGAATATTTTTTTCTTTTAATTATTTAAAACTAAAAATCAAAATCTGCTTTCTTTATATATATGTATGTACATAGATCAATCAAATATTAACAATCTCGGATTGCTATGTATATAATTTTTTCAAAAATGTTAATTAAATTTTCATTTTTAAATGATATTAAATTAAATATTTTTAAAAGTTATATTACTCAAATTTTTAAGTTTATTGCAATTTTTTGTAATATTTCAAAGTATTCATGTGGTTTCAAGTTTTAAAATAATTAACTTTAAAGACCCAATGACAAATATAAACAAAACAAAACCATTAAATATTTATTTAACAATAAAATTTTTACGCCAAGTCAATTTTCAACTGATTTAGTATTTCAGCTTAATCTTTTCTATTTTTTTTTTTTACATAATTATTTTAGTGAACATAGATTAAAATTTATTGTTGGTCTTGAAGTAAAAATGTATACATATTTCCTTATATTTTGCATTTTTATTAAGTATTTTAGGTTTAAACATTTTTAAAAAAATTAAAAGAAAACATTAATATATTTAATTCAAATAATTGAAATATTATATTTACTAATAATTAATAATATAATAACTAATATTACTTTTACATAAGTTTAATTGGCTTTAATTTAAGATTTATGTTTATTTAATTAATTGTTTTTAACTTGTTTTCTATATTAAATGTTTAAATCAGGTTACAAGTTATATTTTAAACAATGGTTAATAACTCTCAAGCTATGACTAATATTCATTCGAATTAAAAATAGTTGTTAAAATATATATTAATTATTATTTCATATATGTAAGTATTTTATAAATGTTAATAAATTGATCAATTAAATTCTATTCTATCATAAACTTATTTTTGTATAATATTTCTATATTATTTATCTATATATATCTATATATTCGCATTATTTATCTCAAATTTTTTGAATAACAAAGATCTTTATAATAAAAAATACTACATTTTTTAATGATGATTTTTAAAAACTTCAAGAATACTTCTAGAGTAGCTTTAAGAAACACATTTATTGATTTTAAGATATATTTTTAAAAAAGTTTTCTAAAGTTTGCTAAATATATATAGTTGTTTCATTTTAGTAGAACAAAAGTCTTCTGAAATTTACTTAATATATACATATGTATGTATGTATATAACCATAAAGTTATATGAACAGTATTTTATATAGTCTTTTAAAATTTGCTTTAATAATATATACATAGTTGTATAATCTTATAATATAATTTTGCTAAAGTCTTTTAAAATTTAATTTAATTAAATCGTTACTTATAATAAAATATTATGATTAAGTTAAGAAATATATGTACTATATATAGGTAAATGCATAATTGGGGTTACATCCCGAAAGGAATGCCTCCCAAATATAACATCAGCTCAAAGTGCGGCTTGCCTCAAGCATTTGTTGCTGCTGTTAAATGTTGCTGCCGTTGCTGTTGCTGTTGTGTACAAAATAATTTTTCGGTCTCTTGGCTGCTGTGAAAGGCCGACAGGCTGCTGTTACTGTTGTTGGCCATATACATATGTACATAGCTGTATCTTTGAGCAATTCCGCCCATACGCAATTGTCGCCTTCATTCATCCAACAGAATTGTTCGTTCGTTCGTTTGTTCGTTCGTTCGTTGGTAGTTTTAATTGCTGTCGGTGGCAACGCCAACGCAGATACCAAAAACTCGACTCGATTCAACACAACAAAACTGACTAGACTCTTTGGTAGTGCTGTTGCATTTGCTGAGTGGGCACTTGGCCAGGAGAGATTAACGCCCGTTTCCGGTAGTTAAACATTTTCGGCCAAATGAGGCAAACCAACCAATCTCTCTCTCTCTCTCTCTCTTTTTAACTATCTCTCTCTATCTCTGTATCTTTCTCTAGTTAAAGAAGAGTGTGAGAAGTGGGCCTATATTTATTCTTATTTCTTTAGCTATGGCTAAAACGTGTAGAAATTGGCGAAAATTTTTAAACATCGAGTAGTTAACTTTAATGGTAACTGAAATGTACACACAACAAGACAGAGACAGAGAGAGAGAGAGAAAGCAAATGTGATTAGAGAGAGAAAGAGACAGAGCATCATCGATAAAGAAAATGAGATTGAGTTTTTTTTTTTCCTTTTTTGGTTTAATGGCAGGTAAAATTGTTATATGGGGATTACTTTAGAAAATATACAACCATAATCGTAGAGTTTAATGAGATGTTGCCATATTTTAAATAAACCTGACTAATTTTATGTCTCTGATGGCCAAAAATTGCAAACACTTGAACATTTTTAAAATGGTTTATTTATAATAAGAAAATTGACTTAACTTTAAACTAGAAAATTTAAAAATATTTCTATATATGTATGTACATATAAAAAACAGAAGTTGATATTTTATTTATGTATATAAATAAATTAGAAATTTACTTAACTTTAGTTGAACTAGAAAACTAATACAGATTTATAAAGCAGAATTTGAGATATTGAGAAATATTATTATTTAATTGTGTATATATGTATGTACATATGTACATATGTAAATATATATGAAAACTTTCTTTGTATTTAATTTCTATATAATGTTAACCATTTTATTTTTATACCCTGTACCCATAGGGTAAAAGTATATAAAAGTCGCTAAAATGTACATATGTACATATGTATGTAACAGGCAGAAGGAAAATTTTCCGACCCTATAAAGTATATATGTATGTATGTATGTATATTCTTGATCAGTATCAATAGCCGAGCCGATTGAGACATGTCCGTCTGTCCGTCCGTCCGTATGATGCTAAGGAATTTCTATAATTTTATATATGTACATATGTATGTATGTATATTCGAATTCTATGAATGATTCCACAATATTCTAAAAGCACAGTCAAACAATATTCATAAGGTTACCGACACGTACAGTGGTCAAAATACGTTTATATGCGACATGTACATATATATGTATGTGTAAGTTTCTATATACATTTTATAGTATTGACTTCTTATATATAGACAACTATTATTGTATATATTTAACTTTTTCTAAGCATATATACATATGTATGTACATACATGTATATATGTATGTTATATATGTATTGATATATCGTGTGTTTGTATAATGAAAAGATGTTTTTGTTTGGTTTCGCTTGGTCAATTTCTAAACCCATAATTCAATCTACTAATGTTAAATCAAACACCCAATTATCATAGGAGAAGCAAGACACGAATATGCTTTACATAGATCAACTGATCCGTAACCCCATCCAAAGCTGAAAATCCCCACAACTTCCTCTCACCTGCTCCCCTCTTTAGTAAACCATTTACCTTAAGTTTGTGATTGTTTTTTTTTTTTTTTTTTGTGTTTAAAATGTTGTCTATTTCTTTTAGCCGGTTCTCTTGTTCCAGTTCAAGTTCAAGTTTGTTTACCTGATAGTTTTTCCTCTCATGCCCCACAGACATGATCTAACATTTCATAATACCCAAAGCAAAATGTAAATGTTGCTGTTGTTGCTTTTACGATTTTTCCTCGATCTACTGCCACCTACCTCCATTATAGAATTACATGAGCAACAGCAACAACAACAACAACAACGACAACAACAAAAAAGTAGAAAAAAAAAATCTACAATTAAAATTCAATTGTGGGGCTATTACACAATGCGCAAATACAATTTTTTTTTTTCTTCTATTCAATAACTTTGTTTACTCGCATGTGAAAATGCATGCAGGGCAGACAAGCGGCAAGACAGAGAAATGATGAAGTGGCGGGGAGGGGGTTGGGAATGGAAAGAGATACCCTCAGACCCACGCCATCGGACATATTGCGCAGCATCTTGAATTTCCGCCCTTTTGTGTGAGAGATGCCACCCAATAAAGAGGCAAAAGCAACAACAACAAGAGCAACAATAATATCGCAGCTAAGGCAAAAAGGCAGCCAGCCAAGGTAAGCGCACAAGAGATACTTGTACAACAGATATGAAGCTATAAGATACAACAACAAAAAAGAAAAAACACATAAGTAGATATCTACAGTGAAGGCTCTCAAATGGTCTAGACAGCAAATAAACGACCAAAAGGAAAAAAAAAAAAAGAAACAGCTGAAGATGCCAAATTGATTATATCTTACAAATTAAATCAAAACTTGAGATCAAATTTCATTTAGATAAAAATCTCTAAAAATACTTGAAGAAATTATTTATATATTTAGTTATGTATATATACTATATTTACTTACATATGTATTATAGATTCAATATACAAATATGTATATATAATAATATTTTAAAAATATATATAAAAAAACAAAAATTAAAAACTCGTGAGTATGTTAGAATAATTCAGTTGTTAGAAAATATAACTCAAAGTAAACATATGTATAAAAATTAAAAATAATTATTATTATAATGATAACAGTACCTAATATTTTTTATTAATTTATAATGTATGAGAAAAATTAAATATCATCTAAGAGTATGTGTAAAAATGTTCTATAAAATGAAAGGTACTTTAAATACTAAAATTAAACTTTATAAAACAATAATTAAACATTAAAAATGTAAAATAAATGAAATTACTCTTAATATTAGTAAGTTGTTTGCAAAGCAGAGATCATATAATAATAATATTTCTGAACCTCATCAATTAAAAAATCGAATTGAAGCATATCCTTCCCCTTATCTGTCTGTTTCTATGCAAAAAACTTTCTCATTTGTTGACCTTTTTGAATAAAACTTTGTTTATAAACTTCTTATCAATCTAGGTTATACATATCTTGCAATCAGCTAGATTGGATTACTATATCATATAGCTGCCATCAATAGAATCTCTCGAAAGTAAAGTTCTACTGTTAATTTTTTAAATACATAGTTTTGTAACCTTAAGAAGATTCTCGAAAATTCTGGTTTCTCTTTATTTTAAAACAGATTTGTTAATGTTTCACTGTACATCATGCAGTCATCTTCTGTGTCGTCTCACTGTGTTTCTTATTTTGCATTTTGAAGCACATTTTATATCTGCAATTGCGCCATTTGGCGAAAAAAAAAAAAAATAAAAACAGCATTCGGCAGCAAAAACAAAAGCCCAAAAACAAATGGTAGTGCCGGTTGGGAAGGGGATAGAGGGGAGAAGGGTTTAACAAAAAGGCGCGAAGTTTCGTTGTGCTATCTTGTGAAATTCCCAGCAAATTTTCCATGCCGAAATAAATAAATATCATCCCTTGTTCCCGTTTATTTTTTCTTCTTCTTCATCTTCTTCTTGTGTGTTTCTTTGTTTTTGTTATTATCTATCTTTTTCTTTCCCTCGGTTGGGGCTGTTCTTCTTTTTGTTGTTTTGTTTTGATTTGGGTTTTTGTTGTTGTTGCATCATCTGAAAATGCCAACATGCAACAAGACTATGGGTAAAGGCAACACCACCACCATCTCCGATACCTTGCACCTCTGTAATGCTCCCACTTATCCGACCGATCGTAGACTATTTTTAGTATTAGGCATCTATGTATCTATGAGATACATGCACAACATACCCATGAAACGCCAAGTCATGCTACGCTCGTGTGATTTATAAGGTCTTTGGCCCCCACCACCTCGCCCCACTATAGCCGCAATGCCGTTGTACCGTCTCTTTACCCCACCACATCGTTGCTCTTGTTGATTTTCCTTCTCTCTCTTTGCCATCTCTTTCGTAGTTTTGTTTTCATTATACACTTTAACATAAGGCCTATTCATTTAAGACAAATGTTTGATAACGATATAGATATATAAATATGTATATCCTAATTAACAGTAAACTTTAACTCTTTAGTGAACAAAAAGAAGAATCCTCATATCCTTTGATCCTTTCTCTTAATTTACTTGTTTAGGGTATTGACAATTCGTTGTAGATTTATTGTTAATTGCTGTTGTCTTAGCTTCTTTGTTTTGCTTGCCTTTTTCTTCTACTACGACGGCGTCTCGTATTGTAAAGAGTCGCTCGTAATAATGCCGAAAGATAAACATAGAGGCAAAAAGACAGAGGCAAAGTCAGATAATTATCATCTGGCCGAGAAGCTGCGGTTTTTTTTTTTCTTTTCGTTGTTAATATATATATATATGTATATACAGTACAGATAAACAAAAACAGCAACAAAAATAACAAGGAAAAATGTTTTTTTTTATTTTATTTTTTTTTTTTTTGCTGCGCCATTTCTTTGCATTGCTCAAAATTGTGAAACTCAATTGGGATTGCCCCAGTTTTTGCACCAGGCAGCCAGCCAGATGACTAGTTTGAACCGATCTTCTCTACCTAGCGAAAAAAAAAGAAAAATAACAAAAATTGCGACGTATCTGAAAAACAACTGACTTTCATATTTATCATCATTTTAATGATGATGATGATGATGATGATAATGATAATTATAATGACAATGATGACCGTCATTGTCAACTGCGCACTGCACTTTTAATTGCTGGCCAAATATTTTTGACAAACACTTTAATCAGACAAACTCATAAATAGGAAAACAAGGGATTTAAATGAAATCAGTTTGACTTACCTCATGATAATGTCACTGCATCTAGGAAGTAATTTTCAACAGAAAGTACAATAACCTACATATGTAAGAGTATTTATATAACTAAATCTAAAGATCATATTTTAGCAATAACCTAAGTAAATGAAATTATCTTAAGTTTTTCTAAGAAATTCATTGCAAGTTTTGGACACTTATTTTTTAGTTTTAGTAAAAGAATTTATATTTTTTTTTATACCTTTTTGTCTGTCTTCATTTATTTTATATATTTATTTATTATTTTTATTTATTTCCTTTTTTTATACATTTTTGTTTATTTGTTATATTTTGATTTTGTTTTTGTGTATTTTTGTTTACTTTGTGATTTTTAAATTTTTTTTTATTATATTTATTAATTTTTGTTCTTCTTTATTTTTATTAATGTATATATTTTCCTTGTTTTTAATAAACAAAGCAATTAATTTACTCCAAATCATACAATTTATATGTTAAATATTAAAGCTCTAGTTATCTATTAATCTTATTTCATAAAAATTTCCATAATAATCAAATTGAAATGCATTTCCCTCTCCCCTTTTTGTCCATTGGGAGTTTCAACCTATCTATCATTGGAAAAACTTTTTTAATTTACTTATTCAAATGCTAATCAGTTGTTAGTAGTATGTCCATATGGATTGTTTGTTTGCCAATCCATTAAATGGCCAACTAATTAGATGATTTCCAATTGATAACCACCAACCACTGAGACCCCAAAAAGTTCAAAAGTCAACGAGAAGGAAAAACAATTCCATTCCTTTTAATCAAGCTTCCCACAAAACAAAAAAAAAAACAAAAATAAAGGAAAAAACCAAAAACAAAAACAGAAACAGAAATAAAGTTCATGTTGTTATGATTTCTATTTGCCTGGACAACCAATCCACTTATCAGAGAAACAGAGACAGCCCCAGAGACAGCCACCCAGAGACAGAGTAAAAGTAAGAGATAGAGAGACATGATGGAGAGATACAGTTGGAACAAATAGTCATTGAATGGTTGTGGGTTAATGTAGTAAATAAAAACTAACTGCAAGTAAATTGGTTGGGTTTGCTCACATAAATCATAACAATAAAAGCATGAGACTTTGGCGAAGGTCGTATGAGAGCATTGAGCTCCCAGCATCTTGCTGATTAGGAGTGATACGTTAAAGAGTGAACAAAAAAACAAACAAAAACCAAAAAAAAAAAAAAAAAAAACATATATTTGACCCCAAAGGAATCTCAGCTGACTGACTGACTGCCGACTGTACAGAGTACAGAGAGCTGACCGGCTGGCTGTCAGTGAAGCGTTTAATTTGTTTATGAGATAACCAAATGCTTTAAAAAAAAAAAAAAAATTTATAAACAACAACAGCAACAGCAAAATGTGCCTCGTAATGATTACTTATGATACTGAATAAGATGTGGGAATGATGATTTATAAATGAATAATGTGTACTGGGAATATTAACTATAAACAAAATATTTACTTTAAGATACACACAAAATTAAAGGAATATTTAAAAATATATTTAGAGTTTTTATTTGACAAGAAAAGAAGTGTTATTTAAGTTAACCGTTATGTATCTCAACTGTCATCTTATCAAATAATATTATAAACTTTAGATAATCCCTTCTCTTTTATAAAATATAATCAATATCTTAATTGTTAGGCACTTAAGCTGATAATTAAACAATATCATGGTTTTATTTTATATTATATTTATATTAATATATAATATTTAAAGAGAATTTCCATCTTAAATGCCAATTTAATAAGCCCACTAACTGGCACTTTGTATCGGTCAATTCAAGACTAAGAAAAAGTTTACTAAATTTCTTAACTATAATTATATATAACAAAACAACAATATTACATATTAGTTAAAATTTAAACTAAAATTAAAACTAACCCTTTTAATTCAATTTAATTCAAATTAAGTTAAAGTTAAAAAAAAATTGCTTTGATTGGATGTACAAGTGATTATTTAAGGTCTTAAGAAAATAACTGTTTAAATTAAGTTAGTCATAGGTTATATTTTAACCATTAGTTAAGTAAAAGTTAAAGTATTTAAGAAATAAATACATTGCTGGGCATTTAATTAAATGTAATTAAAAGAATTGCGTAAACATTTTCTAACTAATAATAAAGAAAATGCAAGTTTCATAAGGATCAATTACATATATAAGATACTTACATATAAGCGTATTAAATTTTCTTTATTCTTACTCCTACACATGCATATTATTATTTATTATTTTTTTTTTGTTGCTAGTGAAAACAAAATAAACTAAAACGTAAGCTTAATGGCGCTTGTCGCTTTTGTTTTTGGAATGCCTTTTTCATTCATTATAATTCCATTCATTGATTGAACTTGGACAGCCAAGCGATTTTAGATGTCTACTTACATATATACCGATTAATTGTATATTTCCAATTAGTTGGCAAAACTTTATACATATATACATATACATATATAAACTTTGTTGCACACAATCATCAGTAACTTATGTTTCTTTGTTTCAATTTGCCATGTTTACATGACACGCTTCTTTCACCAACAAATATGTAGTATATATATATATATATACATAAATACATTTGTACATTGCATTTGTATAATCGCATCTAAATCTCTCATTCAATTAAATTAATTGCCATCTTTGTGTTTTGTGCTAGAAGCGCAAAAACATTGTATTTGTTTATATTTTAAATGAAACTAAAAGAGACAGAGACTATATAACAATTCATTCCACTCATCTCTCTTCTTCTTTTTTTTATTTTTTTTTTATTTATTGACCTGGCATAATAATCAATTTTCAAAGTTAAAGTTAATTGCCATATGAGAATACATTTTGGGCCAGTTTAATCTAAAAATAAACTGTTTAAATGCATGTTACTGCAAATGTTAGACACGAGTCATCATCAGAAAGCGAATTTTTCAGGTTGAATGAACCACTAAAATCGCCTTTGATCTATGGGATTTAAGGAGTTGATTTATAATATTATTTCATCAACCAGGTACCATAATAACAGTCAAACAAAAAAACCAAACCAAAATCTTCCAATCCCGTTTTTATTTTTTTTCTTTTTAATATGTTAACAATTTTTAGTACTGAAAGTGAATTATTATAATGATTTTTAACAAGTTATCTGCTCGGGCTAGATAAATGGGTTTTTTGATCTATAAAAATGAACTCTTAATTGGGTTTATTTTCATCTCAGTTGATCAAGAAAACAATAATTCCTAAACTTTCATTTAAATATTTGTCTTAAATTCTAGGAATAAGTTTTCTGATCTTGTAAAGCTCGAAAAAAAAACAAAAATAATTTCATAAAAAATTTGAAAAAGTTTCTCTATATCTTAAATAAAAAAATTATTTGACAAATTGACAAATGTAAATCAAATAAAATACTGAGACAATAAATCAATAGCTAACAATTGAAAAAAAAATAAAAATAATAATAACTAAATTAATTTTAATGTAATAAATTGAATGTACAAAAATTTTCTTAAATCTTTGCTATATCTTTTTATATATCTTTGTTAAATTGATGATTAAGTTAAACTAAAATAAAATTTCAACAAAAGTTTGAAATTTATCTAAACTAAAGTTGATGAAAATTTCTTTTTTGGCAATTTTATTGTGGCCAATTAAAATACTTTGCACCTTTTTGTGGCAAAGCCCTTCGTTGCCCAAGTTGAAAGTTTGAAGCTAATTAAAATTGAAATTTTTAAGTGCAGTTCAACTAACCGCAAAATTTTGTGGCATGCGGCAATAAGTGAGAATGAGAAATTAAATACCAAAGTCATCTCCAATAAATGTATGTGAAATGTTATATAAAATTTAATTAGTTATAATATATATTTAAATTGCTAATTGGCATGCCCTTTAGCCAAGACAATTTTATATATTTGATTGCAACTACTGCATATGCCAGCAAGTAAAATGAAATCAACTTTAGTCTAGCAAAGTTCATGCCGCATGCCCCATGCCCCATGTCCCATACCGGATACCGAATGCCAGATGGCATACAGAAGGCTGGCAGAAGGCAAAATGGCAATCGACCTACGCAGCAATTGCTCCCACGCAAAAGCATCCCACGAATCCTGCTGATGCTCCTGCTGTTTGGTTGCCTTGGGTGACGTGGGTGCCCAGCTGTTTTACCCTGTCCTTGCTACAGTTACCGCTCCTGTTACCTCACCCACTCCATCAATGTGTGTCTATAGGATAAAAATAGAAATTCGCCGGTTCCTTGGGCATATAGAAAAATCTGTAATCAGCAAACATGACAGACATTGCTGTTTGGTTTTATATCGTATATATTTTGTTGGGTGGGCATTGTAGGCGTGGCAGAGTTTCTCTTATTATTAGTTCGACATGCAAAATGATTGAAACTGATGGCAAGGAATCTATCAAAATTCATTGAGCAGCTGTGCCAGTATACAAAATCAGCGACAAACAACGACGTCATTCAAAAAAAAAATGTAGAAGAAAGTTTGCATCCAAAAGTCTTCCTAATCCTTACTCCCATATTGCCATTGGCCCACTCCCACACTTTCTTATAGCTACTTTAGCAAAAGTCCTTCTTACCACTTGTCTCGCATTATTGCTGACTTGACATTGATGTATTTGGTGACAAACTGTTGCGGTTTATTATCGTTTGGCAGGCCAAATGGCATCAGTATGCGAATGAGCACTTGGTGGATGGAAGAGAGGGTAGCATGAGGCTCTTTTGGCGGGTCACGTAGTTTACCGTACATGTCACAGCTGTACGAATACCCCTTCTTTACCATACAGACGGGGGAGGGGATATGGCAAAATGAAGGCACAGCAGCATATGCAAAAGCCTCACCACATAGACAATCGATAAATCATTTTAATTGCTTCGATTTGCTGCGGATGAGGATAAGAATGGAGATGGAGAAAGTAGGGAAGTTAGGGTGGTTAAGATAATACACTGATAATCTAAACGGGGGGAGGAGAAAATTGTAGCTAATGTCAGAGGATGGGAAATATTGCAATTATATTTTACTTTAAAAATCTCTTGGCAATAATACTAAAAAGAGAGGAAAAGAAAACCAAAAAGTTTATTTTAAATTTGTTTAAATATTTAAATCGGTTTGCAACCTTTCCAATGTGTAAATTTTAAAATTATTTGATTCATGATTAGCAAAAGATTTAAAAACTCCACAAAAACAGAGCAGGTTTTAAGTATTATCACTCCATACTCCTTCAATGCTAAAACTAGTTGAGAATTATAACTTAACAAAGCGAAAAGAAGAAACAAAGAGAAGAGTTCACGCTTCTTGTGTTTGAGATACTGTGATCTTTATTATATATAATAAAAATATTATATTATTATTATTTGAATTTAATTAAATCTTGTTTAAATAACAATAATATTAGTTTTCTTCTTTCATGTGGTTTATTGTTTATAAATCGTCTTTCGAAGGTCTTTAATCGTTTTGATTCCTTTGATCCTTTGATTCGTTTTTTAGTGATTTTTCCTTTAGCATAATCCGAACTTTTTTCACCTTTTTTAAATATTTTTAGTTTTTACTTCTTGAGTCTTAACTCTATTTCTTCTTTTCTTTAGTTTTATTTCTTCTCTTCTTTCTGGACCCTTTATCTTTTGTGTCTCCTTTCCATAAATTTGTCTGAATTGCTTCTTCCTTGGATTCTCTGTTGCTTTCTTTGTAAAAATTACACTTCTTTCTTTTTGATCTTTCTATTTTGTTCTTTGATTTTTCTTTCTTCTTTTCTTGTATTTCCCTATCTTTAATTTTCTTTCTTTTGCTTCGCTTTATAGATTTGTTTTCTACGTTTTTAAACCCTTTATCTTTGAATTTATATTTTCTTAACGTTTTTAATTCTCTTTGTTCTTTCTTTCATTTTCCACTTCTTTAAATGCATTTTGCTTTGTCTTTTGCATTTTTCAATATACATATTTCTTTTATGCAACCTTGGAAAATCGTATCAATTAACAGTGTTTAGTTAGTTGCTAGCTAACTAAGTAACTAAAACCATCTCAGAATCAGCATAAATTCTCATTATATGTCCTACGCAAGAAGCCGTTAAGAACGATGAAATTGAAGCCTTTCTTCCCACACGGACCAACATGGTAGGATATATCTATAAATGGATAAAATGGTTAGTTGAGCGGGGGGAGGGTGGAAGGGGCATAGAGGTTAGGTTGTGTATGGGTCATGGGTATACAATTGCCACGTTACGATTTCTCTTCATTGAAAACAACTGCAGTGCATCGAATATATGTATCTATGTATATATTTTATATAGTATATAAACAAACCACCTTGATATATATGCCAATGGCCTGCTCTATATATTTGTGTCGAAAGTATATATATATGTATATATACTTGGTCGGGTACAGTCACTTCCATTTCCAGTTGCATTGTGTATGCCTGCCGCCTGCCGCCTGCCGTGCTACATTTCATCTCGTCTCGTCTTTCTCTCGGTCTCTGGAAAGGCAATCTATTCGGGTCGGTAATACTTGTACATATATATAGTATATGTATAATATATGTATATTCTTTTATATATACATACATATATACACAACAATTTAGCTATATCAAATGTGCACACTCTACTCTATTCTATGCTATGCTGTACCATCATGGTATTCGACTCTACTCGACGCTACTCGGCGCTGTTGTGCTCCTACTCTTGTGGCATACGTTTTTGTATCTTGTAGTTACACATTGTGCAATAAAATATTTACAACATACATTTGCTTTATTTCATTCCGAGTACTTATCCATGGCATCTGTGGCATCAAAGTTACAGTTACAATTTCTGGCGCACGTCTCAAGTCGCTCTCCCACCTCTCTTCCACCATCATTTCCATTGCTGTTGGTGGCATCGTCTCTTATCGCCAGCTCAGTCATTTGTTATTCTTTTATTCAGCTTATCCTGTTGCTTGAGATTCTATGGATGAGAATGAAAAGAGAAGAGAGAATAGAGGATTGGAGGGAGAGAGGAATGGGAATGAAAAGGATGCTCCGGTTTATGTGTATGGGTGGGTGTGTATGCGTGTGTATGGGTGGGTGGGTGTATCTCAAGTGACTGAAGTGAATCTTTTATTACTGATTTAAATTATGAATTTTTGTTGATAAACAAATGAATCAAGTTCATAAAACATTCATTACAAATGTTCACAAAATGAATAGGCAAATGAAAAGCTGAATATATAATCTATATATTTATTCACTAAATTAATTAAAACTTAATAAAAATATTAATAAAATATTTGTAAAATACTTATTAATAAACTTTTTACATTTTCAGTTTAAGAATAAAGAATGATAATTAAACAACTAATAAATGAATAAAACTGAATACTTCTAATTTACCCATATTCATATTATAATAAAGTTTTGCAAATATGAATAGTAGCAACTTTTAAAGTTTCGAATAGGTGTGAATAAATAAATATTTATTGAGTACACTTTTCGAATATTATAAATATGTGCAAACTTAATCATTTTTTTCAAATATTTATTCATTTACTTAAATTTTTGACAATGAATAATACTTATTAAGCACACAAATAAAGAAATATATTCATTTAATTTTTCTTTTTATCTAAAAGTATTCATTTACTTTGTTATTATTTTTTATTTATTTATAATTTATAACTATTTTTCCATTTGAGTGAATAAATAACTAAATAAGATTACTTTAATTACAATTCGTAAATGTGAATAGATTGTATTGCTTAAATTTTATTCATTTATGTAGATATTTGCATGAGGTATTCCAAATCCAACCAATTTGTATTAAAACAAAAGTTTCATCCATAAATGATTGAATCAAAGTATATTCAACATTTTTTTTACATGATGCAAGTTATTTCCTTTTCCCTAAAATGAATATTATTAATGAATTTTCTCGGTTCACTTACTCACCTTTTTGTTTTTATATTGAGAGAAGTTTGACCATTCACTTCAAATGAAATTCTTGGCCAGAAATTCGCCCTTTCCCCGTTCAGCAGAGTTAATTTCGGATTGGTCTTAGCCATTCTGTATCATTCAATGCAAAATTCATTTACGTTGTCCTGTTTCAGTTTTACGTTACGCTACGCGTCCTATATACAACCGAGATGTATATATATATATATATATATAGAAAGAAGCGTCCAAATTTGTATGTATACTGCATTCGTGTCCATCCATTTATCCATGTTGCAACTGAAACGAATGCCCAGTGACGTAACAAAAAAACACGAAGTCAGTGACGAATGTTGTGATACTCCTGACTCCTGGCTTTTGCTGGCAATTGGCTAGTATAATCTTCAACCTCCAACGCCTCCCCCCTTTCCCCCCTCTCTCTATATAACCTCCAATACATGCGCGCCCACGCTAGCGTAAAACTTCGTACGACATCGTTGTAAACGTAGTAACCTATTTACCGAAAACTGTACATATATATATATATATATTGTAGATATATACATACATATAGCCAGCATATGCCTCTCCCACGCCTGTTTTGGTTTGGTTATTTTGTGTGTGTGTGTTTTTTTCGCACGCCTTTTATGTACTAGCTGTGCCCCCACGTTGGGCGCCTGTTGCAGGCAATGGCAGAGGCGTTTGCTTGTTTGTTTGTCCTGACATGGTTTTTTTTTTTTCTTCTTTGGCTTCGGTTTATGTTTCGGTTTCGGGTTTTTTGCCTGCTTTTCTACTACTCTCTGTCATTTCTCTGTTGCTCTTACTGTTTCTTTTTGTCAGCAATGACGTCACAAATTACGTATACGTCATATTGACATTACGTATACGTAGAACAACGACGACAACAACGACAACGACGACTACGATGATGATGATGATGATGTCGTCGTCGTTCTCGTTGTTGCTATTGCTGTCGTCTATCGTGTGACGGAAGGCCAAATGTGGAGGTGAAGTGTGTAAATTTTGATGCCGACGAAAATCAGCGTACCTAGGGGCCAGCTCGTCAAGTCATCGTTGTCGTTGTCAGCGTCGTCAGCGTCGTCATCGACAGCATTCAAAAATTGGATGCGGCAGCAAAACGTGTGACCAATTTTATAAGGAGGCAGGCAGGTAGGCAGGGAAAAGTGGAAAGGAGGTATAAAACAAACCATCAAACCAAACGTGTCGCCTGGCCTCAGGTCTGGCAATGGAACTTGTATTGGAACTTGGTATATTCGCGTCATTTAATATCGTCACGGGCATCTTGCAATTAGCTAAACGACACTTCGACACACGACACACCACTATACACACACACACACACACACTCAAATATACACAAACAAACACACACACACACATACATATATACAGACTATAGCAAACATCCCAAACGGAGGCGACGTCATTATGCCAGAGTGTGGGAGTCTTTGACTTTTGCTTAATGTGGCAAAAGGACTATAACTTTCTTTTTGATCTAAGTATAATTGGGTTACCAGGACACAGAAGCTTTCCTTCCTTCCTCCTTTCCCTTCCTATTTACTGCTACTCTGTCAGCGAAAATATTGTTGTGGCTCCCTTGTCATAAAAGAAAACTGGAAAATGTCAAGTCAAGTGCTGTAGGTCGTGTCAATGGTTAAATTGTTAGAATTTTTCATGGACGTAGTTGACATTTTATTAAAGGTATTTTTATTCGGACATTTAGAGCATTTTTTTTTTTGTTAAAGATTTTTACCTTTATTTTTCTGCCGTTTATTAAACTAGGATTTTTATTTATGAAATTGATTCCTTTTTCTGATTTTTTTTTTCTTTTTTTCTACCAAAAAACACTTACATTAAAAATAGTAATGCGAATATATATACATATATATCAGTATAAATGTTATCAGAATTTTATTATGCAAATAATTATTTTAAGATTTATTGATTTTGAAAAAATTTTACATGAAAATTGTCGCGGTAAAAATATTATTAAAAGTTGAAGTTTTGAAAATGTTAACTTATTTAAATATATTTTAGAAGAATTTTAGAGAATTAGATTTTCTCACAATATTTTTTCAATGCAGTTTTAACAGTTACAAAGATACTAAAAAATATTACACATTTAAAATAAAAATCAAAAATAATAAATGAAAATTAATATAAAACTCTTAAATCAGGATTTGTAACTCATTTACTTAAAAAATGATTGTTTATTTTTGATTCTCATAAATGTTTCATTTACTTACATATAAAATGGAAATTAAAATTAAGTTGTTAGTATAAAAATAATTACATATATTGTATTGTAAACATAAAAAATAACAATTATTGTCAATACCTCATAATTTATATATTTTTGTAGATAATGGCATTCATTTTGTTTAATGAAGTAGCAATTTATTTGCCATAAAGGTTAAAGGTCTTTCTTTGGATAAATATACTTTTGTTTATTGTCCACGCCCCTGTGTGGGCGTTTTGACATTTTGGTCACACTTAAATGTCGCAATGGTCTTTCATATTAAACCATATTTTCTTAATCATATTTATTAACATATACATATATATATATACATATATATCAAAAGGACATTTTCTAAGCATATGGCAAAAGAAATGCAACTGAAACCTGACATTTACAAAATGTATCTACTTAACCACTGTAATGTGTATGTGTGTGTGTGTGTCTGTGTCTGTGTGTGTCTTTGTTGTGGAGGCGTTTTGGTCAATGACGACGTCAACGACATCGAGAAAACCCTTAGGGGCAAAGTCCATTAGTTGAAAATACCCACGCAGTATATACATATATATTTCTCTTTCTCTTCCTACCTCACATCTCCTTCTCCATCTCCATCTCCATCTCCTCCTTCCTCTACCTCTCCCCTTATATTGGCCCTCTCACATTATTAACACTTGACGCTCAGTTTTTAGAATCTATCTGCATCTCTATCTATCTCTCCTACTAGACTGTGGCTTTTTTTTATTATTATTTTTTTTTTTTCTAACTGTGGGATGCATTTAAGTGTTTTTTTTTTTTTTTAATTTCTATGACTATTTTTAGTATTTAAGTATCGCATGCATTGTAAATCCCAACTCAGTCATCGGTCAGCGGCCGTCGTTGGCGCTTTGAATATGAAACAACAGAAATTGAAAAATTTGCAAAGTATTAAAAAAACAACGCTAGAAAGTGAGAAAAAAACGTGTGCACAGTGTTTACAGTGGCTGCAAAATATATACGTTTGTGTTAAATTAATGAAAAACGTTTGGCAAATGCCAATAAGAATGAAGAAAAGGGTAAGTTTTGATTTGTTTTTTTTTCCCCCTCCCTATTTTCGAAAAAGAACAATAACAAAAACATGAAGAAGAAAGGTCAAAGGTTGTAGTAGCCTATCATAGAATATTCCAGGCCGCAAATGGCAAATAGAAAACCCACAGACACAGACACACACACACACACACATAAGCATTCTCTAAGAGACAAAGCGTGAAAGAGAGACAGATAGATACACGTGGCAAGTGCCTGTGCCTCTCATTTTCTAAAAGGTCACATGGCACATGGCTGAACTTGAATGCCGCTGCTGTGTGCCACCGATAGATGGGATGATGATGATGGCTGATGTTGCACCACAGCTGCATAAAAAAAAACGACAACAACAACAACAATAATAAAGAAAATTCAAAGAAAAACCTAGAAGAAGACCGTGGACAGCCACACACACACACACACAAAAAAATGTCAACCGCCCACCTACTCAACCCCCCCTTTTTACCCCTTTGTATACCCTTCTCTGACGCTTCCGTTTCTTTTCACTTTTTGCTTTTCTTTTCTGTTTTGTTGTTGTTGGTGTTGTTGTTGATTTCCTTTTTAGTAGTTGTAGTAGACACAAGCGCAAACAATTTTGCTGCGACGCAATTGGAAAACATATTCATGCAATCATCAATTGCGCTTTGGGAAAATCCAAGACGTTGTAGGCGAAAAAAAACAAAAAAAAAAATGTCAAGAAAATCTAAATGCATGAAGCAGCAGAAAAGAAAAGCATACAAAAACAAAAAAAAAAAAAAATAGAAGAAGGGTCTTAGTTTGCATATACCTTAAAAACAAAATAAACAAAACTCCATATCGACTAGATGAATACCCTTTCAGCAGCTAGAAAACCAATTGTTAAATTAAGCTCTCATAGCCAAAATCCAAATTTATATTTCTTGTACTCTTTCCTTTTATTATATTAAGCTTATTATCAGGTTTTAATTGAGGTTTATCTAAGATCTCCCTCCAGAGATCTCTCGGTTAAATCTAATATCAGTTTTTGTATAACTATAACCCTCTAATGCCCAAGAACACCTCTAGTTGTATCAACTTCATAAAAACAAACTTTATTTTCCAACACAAATTAATTAATTGGATATTAAATACTTTTACTTTATTTATTATTATATTAAAAGAAATTTTCTTCATAGTTTCAACTAATGGTAATTGTAATTTTTTAGCTATATATTTAAATAATATAGAAGTAATTCTATGATGAAGTATAAATAATTCTATATCATTTAAAGACTTCTGAAATAGTTTTTTATATAAACTATGATTACTTTTTCCAATCTAAAATATCTTCTACTCTTTTAATTATCTTATAAATATCATCTATAATCAATTTTCCATATAAGTATTTGTTTTGTTCTTTTTTAAAGATCATTTAAAGCTTTGCAACTTTTTCTTTTGCTAATTTATTTTGTATTTTTTAATGATCTATGTATTTGAATTTCCATTTTAAATATTATTGTCACTTTTAAGCTGATACATTATTCTTATATCTCAATAATCAGTTGCACCGTTTATGGATTTTTTTAATGATTTTTATATACTTTTACTATAAATGTTAAAATTTTATCTTATATATTTTCTTTATTTCGATTTTTAAATATCCATTTCTCTCTCTTGATATTCTGTGAACTGAATATAATTTGTTTAGTCATTTTTTTTCCAAATTTTCTGTTTCTAACTTGTTAAGAATATTTATTTCTAATCTTCAAAAATCAAGGTAAAATGTATACATATATGTATATTATAAAGGTAATATATATATTTTATTTAATGAAAAATATATATTATATATTAACCAATATAGAATTACAAATATTAAACATTTTTTAAGATATTAAATAATATAAATAATAAATAATACTTTAAAATTGCCTTTAAATTAGTGCTAAAATACGGTTTACTATTTATATAATTATATATATAATTGCTCCCTTTTCTTTTAGTGGAAGAAGTCAACCCATTTTATTTTTTAAAGGGTATCGCCAGTAGGATTTGTATTTATTTACGGCGCATTTACCTTGCTGCACGTGAAATGAGAACGTGGGAATACACCACAAATACACACAACCCACACACAAAAAAGAAACGCAGGAATAACTACGCAACAATTTTCCACTAAACAAAAAAAAAAAGGAAAATTAAGTTACTCTTCTCTTTTTTTTTATTATTTTGTGCATAGTGAAATATGGAGAAAATAATAACAAAAAAAAAATAAAAAAGAAGAGCGTTTAGAATTTATTAACACACCGTTAGTATTTGACGTAGGTTTTTTGTTACTGTATGTTTTTTAATTGACCATTGCGAATTTGTTTGGCGCCAATTTCAATTTCACGCCGCCTGGGCGCCACACGCGGCGTATGCGCAATAATTTGGATAGCAAGCAGGGAGATAGAAGAAAGAGGAGTGTGAGAGAAAGAGTAAGGGAGATAGAAAGTTATACACACGTTTGTATGGTTGTGTGTGTGTGTGTGTGTGTAACTGGCTGATTTGTTTTCCAACTTTTTCATGTTTATTTGTTTGTTTGTTTGATTGGTTCGGTTGCTTGTCGTAATTTAATTATGGTATTTTTTTTTTTTAATTTAAATGCTTATTTTGTTTTTATTTCTTCTTCTTCTTCGCATTGGTATTATTTGTGTTGTTGTTTATCAATAAAAAGGTTAAAGTGATATATGATATAATATTTTGAGAAAGAAATTGATTGAAATATTGCCTAACAAAATAATTGAAAACAATTTGATTAAACTAATATTAATGCTATATAAATATCTACAAATCAACCTTGATTCGTATATATATACATATATGTATATATGTATAATTAAAATATACTTCTTCCTATATCGATTAGTATGATAAATTTTGAAAAGGGTTAAAGAGGGCATCAGTAACGGTATTGATTGCATTCCCTTTATTGAAATGTGAACCATCATTATTCGTTTCTTTTTTTTTTTGGTTGTTTTTTCATACAAGGAAAAAGGTCTTTTTTTTAATTTTTTCTTCCCTTAGATCGACCTTCAACTTTATTATTGCACGTGTCTGGCCGTATGCTAATAATCATACGAAATGCCCTTAAGGAGTTATAAATATTCACTAGCTATCAAATGGCGTCTTTCAATCGGTAAAAGAACATCAGCAGCATTAGCAGCAAACAACCAAAAAGTGCGTCAATGGAATACAAAAGTCGCATACACAAAACGCCCTTAACGAAACGCCTTCACCATAAAAATAAAAACAAAAACAAAAAAAAAATAAACACTAGAAGGCCGCTTTACTTTTAGAAGTACCGAATATTATATACCCTTGCCCAATTACCAATTGCTATTAGGATGCTTCAAAAGCCAAACCTCAAATTTAAGTATTGCGTCACTCATTTTACATTTCTATGGTAGCTATATGATATAGTCAATCGATTTTTGAGAAATTTGACAAAATCATAAAGAACTATATGTATATATGAAATACTTATTTTCGTAGTAGTGGCTAAAGAAACAAAAAAGTTTTGACTACTTATCATTTATTTTTTAGTTTGTTTTAATGATAACTCCATGTTATAGTAAATCGATTCTAATAAAACTTGGAGAAGTTGTTTCGATGTAGTTTATATATACACATACCAAATTTTGTAATCATCTTTTGAAAAACAGTTAAGTTATAAATCTAAAACTTATGTTTCTAAGGGAACTTTATGATATAGTTGTCTTATTGGAATAATTCAGAGATATAGTTTGTGAGCAATGAAAAGAAATGAAACCTTAAAACTGTAGAAGAAAATTTAGTTAATTCCGAACATCTAAGCTAATCAGAAATCTATATATTAATAATTAACTAAATTAATTATTATTGTTTCGGCAAGGGTATACAAAAAAAAAATAAATCATAAAAAACAAAATCTAAAAAATAGTTTAAAAAATGATTTCCGCTTTCACTATTTCAAAAAACAAAAAATATGAAATTTTTTTTAGATTTTCATAATTAACAGAAATATTTTGTTCAATCAATTATGTTTATTAAATGAAAAACAATTTTCTTAGCTTGTTTTTTTTTTTCTTTATCTATATTTGACCTAAGGAAAATAAGGTTGCGTTTGCTTGTTGTTGTTGTTGTTATTGGTGGCTGAAGCTCGTGGGTTTGTTAGTTGTTGGTAGGTTTTATATTTTATTTTTTTTCTTTTTTGGGTTGTCTCTCAAGCCCCACATTATTTGTTAATAAATTAAACAAATGGCCCCGCAAGTCAAACAAAGTCGGATCCATTGATGTGTTTCTTTTTTTTTTTTATTTCGTTTTCGTTTTTGTTTTTATCTTTATCCCTTGGATACGCACAGCGAGCTTTATTAATGGGTAAACTTAGTGACAACTAAATGAGTGTTGAATGTTGAATGGTTGATGGTGCTCTGACGACCCCAAAGCCTCTAACCAATTGACTCAAAAAAAAAAAAATAAACACAACAACAACAACACAGAGAGAGAGAGAGAGAGAGAGAGAGAGAGGGACGTGGACGTGGAGTAATATTAAAACCGAAACCGAAAACAAAAAGAAATTCCAAACCGGTTCAAGTCTTAAACTAAAGTCTAGTGCAAAGTTTTCAACACAAAAAAACTTGGTGAAGGGGAAGTTAAAGGTAATAGGGGGGGAGGGGCAACCAATTAAACGAGACCAGCCCGTAGATTGTTTTTTTTTTTTGTATTATTGTTGTTGTTAGAGAGAGGGGATAGGATGGAAGTAGAAGGAGTGAAGGGGGATTTTGAGAGAACAGGTGAACCGTTTTGGTCACTTTACTGGACAACCCAAAAAATGTTAATCTTGATTAGAGATGGAAGTTAACTATTTTGTTAGATAAATTATGTTTAAGAGAGAGAGAGACAGAAAGATATATAGAATGAGAATAATATAGATACTAATATAATGTTTAGAATTAATAATCAAGTGAATAACCGCTAAAGTCATACAGAATTTGCAATAAAATTGAATAGAATGAGAGAATAAGCAAATATGAGGCAATGGGATATTCAATCCGATATTAGCCAAGATTGTCAGTAGATAAACTATATATCTAATGGATCGATTCAAAATCATATTATGCTTAAGTTTAAAGATCAAAGTTTGCCCTGTTTCTTTTTTTTTAAGAGAGTTGTTTGGAATGTCGTAAAAGCAGTTTATGAACACTTTCCGGAAGACGTTCTAATAGGTTTTCGGTAGCCTGTTGTGGAACATTTAAGTCAGGGAAAACAAAAACCGTTGTGTGTTAGTGCTCTCTCGATTTCAGAGTGACGCAAAAGCTTTAGTTTTCGATTTTAATAAGTGAATGAAGGAACTTTAAAATGGAGCCTAAAAGTGAATTTTATGGCTTAAATTTACATATTTTTAATATATTTCAGTCAAATTAAACAAAAGAAAACACATTTTCTGGCTAAAATCTATATTAATCCTATTAATATACTCCAGACAAAAAAAAACATATATTAATTGATTCTATAATGATTTTTGTTTAAATAGAATATATAAAAGATATAAGTTTAATATATTTATATTCTATATAATTAAGTTCTTCGTATTACGTATAAATTTCAAAAATTTTATATATATAAATATATCATAATTTTTTTATAATAAATTCATTATCAATGAAATTTGGCTGTATATTTTGAATTCAGATGTCGTTTACTTTAGAGATATATAGGATTTAAAATATTAGATTCTTTTTAAAAGTTAACGAATCTTATCACAATATAAATATGATTATATTAATATCCTATATATATATTTATTACACCCAATAATTAGTTTAACCTATGTATATTCCTGTACTATATTTTCGACAAAACATAAATTAGGTGAAGCTTTGTTAATTTTAAATTTAATAGAAGAAATGGAGAAATCTTTTTTTTAAATCGTAGTAAAAATTTTTATAAAATTAAGGAATCCCATCACAATTTAACCACATATGTATGACTGTATATATGCATATGTATATATATATATATATTATTAAAAAAAACTAAGGCGAAGTTCATTTTGCGCTAATGATTCGCAGTGTTAACGTTCGCTATAAATTTAAAACTCTCTGGGAATGCAAAGACCAATGAGATATTTGTTTTTTTTTTTTGTTATCTTTGTTTTTTGTTTCATTTTTTTTTATTTTTTTTGTCGATTTTTGAGAAATTGATATTTTATGCAAAGCATTTTACAACAATAACAGCAACAACAATTAGTAGTAGTCAGTAGTAGTTAGTTGAAAGAAGGGTAAAAAAAAAAAAAAAACACAGACCCCAAAAACCCAACAAGTGTGTGTTGTGCCTGTGTGTGTGTACTCAAATTATGCAAAAAAGTTTTGTCTCTGGTTTTCTATTTTTAAATGTATGTGTTTTTATTTATTTTGTTTTTTTTTTATATATATTTTTTTTGCTCGCTGGTCTTGGACTCTTCTTTTAGCCAAAGCGAAGGCGACATTGTGTCTCGTCTTGTTGCCCATTAAAAATGCTAATTCCGAAATATTTTTGTGCAAAAGAAAAGGAAAAAAAATATATATATACATATATACTTATATACATATATGAAACGGAAAAAAAAACTACATACATATATCAACTTTTTTTATTTGTTCATTAACAAATGAATTAACAAAAAAATGTATATATATAAAACTAAATAATAAATGCTAAAATAAACAAGAAAGATTGAAATCCAGTGGTCCAAAATCACCTTTAACGAAGTCCCCATACCCTATATAAATAAATTATTCCCTTGCATTAATATGAATTTCATAAAATTTAAGCTTAACATAAATGTCATATGAGGAGAACTATAATTAAAAATTGAACGATTTTATTGAAATTTTATAAAATACGAAATATATTGATGATATTAACATGTATCAAATTTAAAAGCAAGTGATTGAAAAATAAAAAAGTTATAGATTTAAATTAAAGGCTACTTAAGGAGGCTTCGAAGCATAAATGACTAATCATACTTATCTGTATATATATGTATATATATATCTATATATATTTGAATGATTTCTTGTAAACTTCTTTTTATAATCCATAGACCCGTTTGGGAAGGCTATAAAAATATATACATTTATATGAAACTAAAAACCCAAGTCTCACAACATAAACTTAAAATGAATTAAATTAAGGTTGCAAATTGATTTGATTATGGATAGAGAGAAAGATATGTGATAAATTTTCAAGGCTTCTTCAGAAAAAATTTATTTTTTATAGAATTAATCAATTTTATTTACCTTCAAGTAACTTTCAACTGAGATATAAATGATCAATTAGTTATAACAGGTAAAAGGATAACATTTCTCAATCCATCAAAATCTGTTATAAATTTAAATTGAGAGCTAAGCAATCATTTTATTGTGCAATTATTGAATGGATAATTTGGTTGATTTATAATATATTTTTGTATATATATATATAAGTTGATTTATAATATATAGACAAAGATAATTAAGTTGATTCATAATAAATCTTTATATATACATATATTATAAATCAAACTAATTCCTTTTTTTTTTTAGTAAATAGATCAATTTTTTAAATAACTCTAAAACTCGTATTTCAAATAGTTTTTGGGTAAAGTTTTTTTATATCATGAAAATTTCTATAATTAATTACAAATTAATGACAAAATTTATTTTTTAGTTTGATTTTAGTTGATTTTATATAATTTTGATTTGTTATATTTCTTTATTATTTAATTTTATTTTAGTTTTTTTTTAATGTATTTAACATTATCACAATTTTTTTATGTTATTATAATGTATTATTATATATACATTTAATTTTTTTAAATTCTTAAACTTTCATTTTATCTTTTATTTTATTTTTTTATTTATATACATACATATATAATAAAAAGAATATCTGATAGTTATTTTTTTATTTTTTAATATTTTTGCATCTGATTCCAATGAAATTCTCTGCCATAAAATTGCCTTGTGAACATGTCATAAGATTACAAAAGTATCATTTATATTAATACCGTGCGAATCGATCTTCTATATCATATCTTTGTCGTTCACATGTATAAACATAAAGTATAGATATTTTATCAACCGATTTTTCTTTTTCTGTGGTTCTTTTTTTTATATTTTTAGAGCTTTTATCTTATCAGGGCGCATATTTTTAAACTAGATTATCGGGTTATCAATAGATTGTTCGATTCTATATTGTTTTTTTTTTGGGGGGGGGGGGAATTCTTTCAGGAAGTACCTTATTGCAATTGGAAATTCTTATTTGAAAGATCGTTCCCATGAGTACTCAAATACCGTTACAATCCTACGCATTTACCTTTTACATACATATGTACATATATCAATAAATACATATACATATGTACATATAATTGAATATGCATAATTATGCATATCACTCCATCTCTTTCTATCTACATATACATATACATATAGATACAGACAAAAACAATTTTAATGTTTTGTTTTCGCTCCATCTCGCTCGCACTTGGCTTCCGTTTCGTAGTAAGCAGACAGACAAGCAAGTGAATTTCCACACAGATACACAAACAAGCACACACACACACACACAGATACAAACGAAAAAGGCGCGCACTTGGCCAAAAACAAAACATTGTCCACAAGTCTCTCTTTTGTACTGTCAAATGAATTGTGGAACTTGTATAAATAAATGCAATTGATCGGATGAATTATGGAGCAACAATTTCAAGAAAATGCAAATAAATTAAATAAGACCAACAAGTGCGTCAGTGATCACTTTTTGTATATCAAATTTATTTATAAATAATTTATAGAAAAAGTAACGGTACTGCAACAACAGACAGATTAAATGCAAAATAATGCAAAATTACAATAAGCAAAAAGCATAACATTGTTTCCCTTCACAGTATAAGAATTGTTGCCAATATTGATAATTAAACGAGAAGGAAATTATCCTTGCAACAGAATTTCAAATATTTAACGATCTTTTTTGGATGCCGTCTAAAATTTCACAATCCACAAAATCCGTAACAGAGACAGTGCATTCATCCTATCGCTCTTCCATGCTCTCTTTTACCGTTTCGTTCTCACACGTTTCGCTTTGTGCTCGTGATTGTTAAGCGAATTCACTCTCAATTGCAAAGCGAATTGACGAATGCTAAGCGAATTCAGAAGTGCAAAGCAAATTCACTTGCCAAGCGAATTCATTTTACCTCAACATTTCAAGCTGTTCGGTTGTGTCTGCGCATCGTGCACAAGCAGCCGATATAACAGTGTTTATATATATACACACATATATCTGTGTATATATATATATTCATATGAAAAGGAAAACACACAACTGAGAAAAACAAAAACAGAGAGCAGAAAAAAAAGTGTTTTTCCTCGTTTTACGCGCGCGGAAAATTTGTGTGTGTTTTTGTTATTATTTTTTTTTCCTGTGTGTTCGTTGCATATTCTATATTTGTGTGAGTGAGGAAAATAAACAAAAACATAAATAAAGAGGAAAGAAAACAAAATATATAAACACAGACCAAAAAGTGAAGTTACAATAATTAGGAGAAAAATAAAAATATATAAAAATAAAAGAACTTAAACAGATTTAACTGTAAATGGTACCGTTAAT
This sequence comes from Drosophila emarginata, assembly GCA_037075365.1. Taxonomy (NCBI): domain Eukaryota; kingdom Metazoa; phylum Arthropoda; class Insecta; order Diptera; family Drosophilidae; genus Drosophila; species Drosophila emarginata. The sequence goes on from JBAMCD010000296.1 coordinate 9,233,201, forward strand.
TTGTGGCCGTCAATTTGTTTAAACATACAACTTTCAAATTCACTGTACAACTGTTTGTTGTTGTGTTTTTTTATTGTTTAATGTTGTTGTTCTCGGGCGTGCCACACACCCCCGAAACACCCCACCGGCCTATCCATGAAATGCAAAAGTTGGTCAAATAAAATCAACAATTTTGTTGTGCGTCGCCTCAAGTCCATAAAGGTAACTAATACTATTTATATACATACATACATATTCATTTATGCAATTCCCCCCAGACAATTACTTTAAATAAATAAAAATACAATCATTATTAATTACTTAGATTAATTGTTAAAAACTAAAAAAAAAAAAAAATCTGACAATCACAGACAAAAATTTTGGCACAAATTGTTAACAATTAAAAAGGCAGGTAGAGAGAGGGTAGACAACTTTTAAACAATTGGCATTAAATAAATGTGCAATCAATCATTGAAATGCTTAAATATATTAACCTTTTTAATTTATTATCATTGCTTAATTTTGAACAAAAATGTTGCATAATATAATTTGTTAAAATTTTAATGAATGGTATTTACCAAATATTTATTTTCATTTACATCAGCAATTTGTTAATAATACTATATAAATTTTGTAAGATTTGGGAATTTTTATTAAATGGTAATTCCAAAAAATGAATAAAATATAAATACATACTAGTAAATTATTTACAAAAATAAAAATAAAATATAAATAAAAGTTTTCACGTTTTTGTATGTAATTATATTTTATTTTTATTTTTTCATTAAATTTTTGTATGTAATTATACTTTATTTCTAATTTTTTTTTTGTTAAAATCAAAAAAGTTTTCGAATTCTTAAAATTAAATTTTTTTAACTTAATAAACTAAAAGACTGTTAAAAGTTTTTCTATTCTGAGAAATTAATAATTTTTAACTTTGCTGAAAAAACAATCATTTTGCAAATATAAATTCCAGAAATTATTTTATTAAACATTGAAAAAGAAAAACCACGGAAAAAATTTTGCATTTCTTAAATTAATCAAAATTTATTAGTAATAATAATGCATTTCTTTAAATTATTTATAATTGCAATTTTTTAGCAAAATATTCAAATTTTATTTGATTAGTGATAATAGTTAAAATTTATTTTGTGCATTTTATAAATGCAAAATAAAAATTAATATTCGAGTCTAAAATCTCTCAAAAAATGATTCTAATATTATGAAAATAATTGACAAATAGAATTTGAAAATATTTCACATTTATTTTTTTTTTTTTTTCTTTATTTATTATTATTTTTCCTCTGAAAATTTTTAATCTATTTTGGTTATTCCAATAATATAAAAGTCGTTTTTTTTATTCAATATAAATCGGTATAAATAATTATCCTTTTTGTGGTTGTTTAAAAGCTGCCGTTTTTTTGCTTGTTTGCTTTTATTCATATTATTAAGTTTAAACAAGTAAATAAATAAATTGAATTTATATTGCTATTAAAGGCAATTTGTTGATCATTTTTATTTCACTTGACAAGCAACTGGAAGTAAACAAATAAATGTATACATATGTATATATGTATTTCTTTCGGTTCATTGCCTTTATTTTTGTAAATTAATAATTAAACAAAATAACAAAAAACGACGAAAAAAAAATAAACTAAAATTTAAAAAAAAAAAAACAAAATGAACTTATGTTTTTAGTTAGAGAAATCAAAGTTTTTAGTGAAAATTAGATTTATTTTCATATAAAAGGAATGCAATTAATTTAATTATTAATTATTGTAATTATATGAACTGCAAATTAATTCAAACTAATTAATTCCAAATAGATCCGTTTAAATGACTTATATAATTATTTGAGAAAGGACTAAAGAAATGCTTAAAGTGTTGCCATAATAAAAATCACTTCTATATGTTGCAACGAGTTTTTAATGAATATTATTGACATATGAAATTAATATATAATTGTATGATCCATTCATTGAGAGGTGCCCTTTGCCTTTAGTTTGGAAATATAATATTTATAAATTGTTTGTTTTAACAATTGAATTTAATTAATTTTATTCCTCCAATTTCCCCCCATCCTTCTACATCTTCCATCACTATTGCTCCTTAAATCACTCTATCTCTGTTGCTCCAAATGGATTTTATTTTTTTTTTTCGCACAAATCGCAGACGCCTTTCACTTGCATGTCTGTTGCTCAATTGTTATTGTTGTTGTTGTTGTTGTTGCTTCTTTCCTTCTCCCCCATGCTCCCTTCTTGGTGCTTTCTTTCATTTTTGTTTACTACTACTTCTTCTTGCCTTGTCTGCCTCTTCCACATTTTCTTTACACATTTTTGTTTTGTTCGCACTTCCTTGTTTTGTATAACCTTTTCTCTTCTCTCCTCTCCTCACCCTCTTAATGTGTGTATCTTTCTCTTTTTGCTCTCTCTGTCTCTCTTTGTGTTTGTGAGTGTGGCGCGAAAATTCTTGAAATTCTTTTTTTCTGCTGCGCTGCTGCCGTGCTTATTTCCCTCCACATTTTCCAGCGGGAAAAACAAGTTTTTCCAGCCGCATTCTTTTGCCTTTTTCATACACACATAACTCTCTTTCTCTCTCGCTCTTTCTCTGCATCTCACTGTATGCGCTGCTGCTTTTGTTTACAGTTAGGAATGCGGTCGGCTGCTAAGTGTATGTTAATTACAACAACTACCACACACAGCTCTCTCGCTCTCTTACTCTCTCGCACACATTATATCTCTGAGTGTGTGTGTGTGTGTTTCCCCTCTTGCTCGCTTGGCCCCAATTTATGATTCTCTCTCTCTCACACTAGCCATGTCTGGCTCTCTTTGGCCTTCGTCTCGGACTTCGGTAACAGCTTCGGCAACACTTCGGCTCGGCGCCCCAACTTCGGCTCGTTTGGCATCCAATTTTTTTTTCATTTTTTTTTTCTAATTATTTTTCGTGGCGCTTTCAAACCGAACGGACGTATCGCTGCGTGCCCCTACGCCGCACACACACACACAAGCAAGCAAGCAAAAATACACACATCTATATAAATTAATACATATACACGCCCCAAAGTCGGTTGTATCTGTGTGTGTGCTGCTTTGCGATTAAATAATACTCCGCAAAAGGCCAAACAAATTACATAAAAAAGAAATAAAATAAAATAAATTAAAAGAATAGCAAATATACAAAATCGAAATTCATTTAAATATACAGAGCAAAGTTCTCTTTCCCTCGTACTCTAACTACGTCGCCGTGTAGTCCCCCCCCACCCCTCGCCCGCGTTGTGTTCAAATTGTGTTTTCATTTAGTCAAATTAGTAAAATAAAAAAGTAAAAACAAAAAAAAATTACAAATTAAAAAAAAAAGAATCAAAAATATAAATACGCAAATAAAAACAAAAATAAAAGTTCCTACACTCTGTTGTTGTCTCCTTCATCTGCTCCTGTGTCGTCTCCCCTCACTGTGTGTGTGTGAAATTGTTATTTTTTTCCTGTTATATATACATATATATTTTTTTTGGTTGTATTATTAAATTAAAAGTAAATCGAAACACAATAATAAACAAAATAATTAACAAAATACAAAAAAAATACAAAAAAAAAAAAGAAGGCGAAATAGAAGCAACAAAAAGAATTAGAAATACGCGCGCAACTCTGTTTGTTGTTGTTCGTGTGTTAGTATCTGTGTCTCTCAGTGTGTGTGTGTGTGTGTATGCCACAAAAGTAGTGCGTGTGCCCATTGGAATTTGGAATCGCAATTACAACATACATACATACATACATACCACGCACGCACACACACACGCACGCCAATACCGAGAGCGAGAGTGCGAGAGAGCGTGTGAGTGAGCGCGTTGCTGCCAAAAGATTTTTTTTCTTCTTTTTCTCTATTTCTCTTTACACTGGCATTAACAAAAAGTAAGTTTTGTGGGGTCTTGTAATAAGAAGAGAGACACAGAGTCCGAGAGAGCGAGAAAGAGAGAGCGATGGAATTGCATTCACTAGCTCTTCCAAGTTCCCAAATGTCTGAGAGAGAGAGAACGTCATAGAATTGCATTCACTGCCTTTTCCTCTTTCTCTCTCCCTCTCTCTCTCTCTCTCTCTCTCTCGCTCTTGTGCATTTTTCATTCATAAGCGCATTTTACTATACTCTAGGCAGTAAGCTTTTCGTTTTTTGTTCGTATCTCAATCAAAATTACAAAAAAAAAAAAAACAAAGTTTAAACACAGGTAAATGAAATATAATCATACCCTGTAACCATGGATGGGAGGGAGGGAGGGGTAAGATATCCAAATACGAAATATACCGATAAAATATATGATTATTTATATATCCTGATCAGCAAAATTGGTATGTAAGCACATTTGTATGTATGTATGTACATATATACCTTTGCCGCGCCCCCTGATCATGATAATATGGATATGTATGTATATCTATATATACATATATACAAGTATTGTGTAATTGAAAAATAGCAAAGATATATTCATTCATTCATATGTATGTACATATATACATACATACATATAAATTGACCGCTAGGTGGCGTGCGGAGTGAATAACAGAATGACATTGGGACAAAAGAAAAGGGCATGTGGCATGTAAATATTATATACAAAAAAAAAAAAAAAAAAACCTCATCATTGCGGCTCAATCTATATAATATCATTAGAAATATATTTTGCCAATTTAAATGCCATCGTCTGGTAATCATTATATATACATACATATATACATACATATATACATACATATGTATATATATATATACATACATACATACATATATACCATGGGTTTTTACCCCATCAAAATTATGCAAAACATGTAGTATCGCGCGCCTCACGTCCGTCGTTGTCGCCGTATCTGTTGAACAACCCCTTCCCTCCCCCACCAAAACCTCTTCCTTTCCGTTCATTGTCCATCATCCGTCCAAGCATCTGAAGTCCAATCAAAAATTGTTTTTTTTTTTTTGTTTAAAAATAAACATTAAACACGAAATAGCAACACAGCAACACAATAGCTGATCGGGACGAAGTGGGGAAATATGTTCTCCACCCCTCAAAATTTCCGCGAATTTTTTATTGCCTCAAGAAAAAAGAAAAAAAAAAAAAACAAAACAAATTCTTTTCGCTAACCGAGGCGTAAATATAACACGCCTCCACATACACACACATACAGAATACATATATCTATATAATTTAGATATATGTATGTATGTATGTACAAATATATTTATATTAACATTGGAAATATGCAACAAATAGTTCACTTTTTCGATGTTGGCTTAATATTCTTAAGTTCTTATTCGACTTTAAATTTCTCCATCACCTGGATAGAGGAGAGGAGGGGAGTTGTTGATCTTGGAAATCTCTTCCACCCATTTAAAGTAGGGAAAATATAAAGCATGGAAATTCTTTTTCAAATTTTCTCTCCCCTCACTTTTCCTTCTTTCTGCCATTTGCGCTAATCAAAATGTGTTTGCTTGCTGCATTTTGTGTGTGATTTTTTTTTCAATTGCCGCCTGCATTCTGTAGACAAATACGAAAAGAATTGAAAATAGAAACACATTTTTTATTTATAAATATAAATTGAACACAAGCAGAGAGGAGATCTATTTTGACTGTGTGTGTGTGTGTGTTAGAAAGAGAGGCAAATAGATGATTGTAGTGTGGGGTGATTAAACGGGGCAGAGGAGAGGCGGCGGACGTCGGGCGGACGGACAAACGGCGTTGGCCCGGCAATAAAATAGATTAATTTAAATGTCATTTTTGTCTAGACAACGACGACGACGACAAGAAGAGAAGATCACCAAAAAAAAAAAAAAAAAATAAATAAAAAATTCCTTTATATATACAAGTTTTCATCATATGTTATTTGTGTGTGAGATCAGAAGATCCACCACCACACGCCCACTTTCTATATATTCAAAAATCGAAAAACTGTGGAAATTTTTTTCCACAAAAAAAAAAAAGAATTTATTTTTTTTTATGCAAATGAGGCTACTAACTTTTATTCAATGTAATGAAACAACAATTTTGATACCCCTCATCTTAGACGGTATATACATATATACATAGGTACAGTTAAATTCAAGTATATGCAACTAGATTATATTTCATAATTAATATATGTAATTACTATATAGGTAATATTTTAGATATATGTATCTATGTATATAGAGCTGATATATGGCGGCATTTTAAATGGAGTGACTAGTAAGTAATACTATACCCTGTATACAACAGGGTGGCTGTAAATATAGTATCCAATTTTAACGTACGAGTTTTTTTTTTTGATTTTGTTATTGGTGTTGTATTTTTTTTTTTTTTTTGGGTATTTCCTGCCAGTCACCAAATTCCAGTTTTTCAGTTAAATCAAATCTCTGACGCAGATCGTTGTCGTGGCTTAATTAGCCTCAGAGTCGCCAAAAAAAAAATAAATATATATACATATATGTAGATATATGTATACATATGTATATATAAATGAAAAGTAGGTTGGCCACTTTAGCGGCGGAGTTCAAAAACGAAAAAAAAAAAATCTTGAAACAACAATTTTTATGTTTATTTTGTTTATATACAATATTTTTAGGGGGCGTGTGGGTGTACCAAAGACATTGGTAAGGCGGGGAGGAGGGTATTAGATAGTGTAAGAGGTGTATAGAAGATATATATATGTACATATGTATGTATATATTAGGTTTATATATATATATATGCCATGATGTTGAGGTCATGCCTGAACATAGAGGATAGGCAATCACAATAATAACAAAATAGAGGAGACAACGAGATTCAGAGAGAGAGAGAGAGCACAATAAAAAAAAACTTAACCAGCCGCATTCCACAAAGAGAGAGAGAGAGAAAGAGCGAGAGAGAGAAAATGTTGTGTATGACGCACGCACGCACATACAATCCCAAAGCAACCATACAACAAACTATTTTTCATTGACGAACCCAACGAACGAACAAGCAAACGAACGAAACGATCGATTCGTCGATCGATCAAACAAACGAACGAAAACGAACGAGAAACGATCATAGTACACAATCAATAACAAACAAACAAACAAACAGACAGAGGAACAACATTCTTTCTTAATCGTTTGTCGGCTTGTTTTGTTGTAACCTTTGTAAAAAAAAAACAGACACGCAGACACCAGAACCTAAAACCACCTGTAAAGGGGGCGGGCTCAATCGCAAGCCCTTGGGGTCTTCCCCCTAATACCTAAAGACCGCCACGAAAAAAAAACTATCGTTCGTTCGTTCGCTCGATCAATTATTTCTCTGTTAACGAAACTGCAAAATGTTTGCAATAATTAAAAACAATATCAAATTCTATTTTAACCAGGAAATGCAATTGAAATCATTATAAATATATGTATTTACATATATGGTAATAACCGGTTATTTCGGTTTTGTTTCGGTTCGGACGGATCGACTGACTTGTCACCTTCTTTAGTTTTGATTTAAGCCTCGAGTCTTCCAATTGTTATTAACTTTATGTGTTCTGTTTTCTATTGTGTCTGCGTTGCTCTATTGAGATCTCTAAAATTAGCTTCAAATAAAAAATAAATAAATAAAAAAAAATACAAAAAACTTTCATTGACGCATTTGCTCACCTTGTTTCGTTTCGTATTATTATTATTATTTTTTTTTTTTTTATAGCCATTGATTAACATTTTTTGCATATTTAATAATTTTTTGGGTAACCTAAAAAAAAATACAAAAACGAGTTGCACAATATTTTGCCGCGACTGTTTTTTTTTTTATATGCCCTAACTTGAAAACGGGTATATGTGTTAACTTGCCAGTCTCTATGTAATTATATGTTCTTAAATATGTTTTAAATATTTCTCAGGTACCCTAAAAAAAAAACAGTACATAATAATGGGTAAATAGAAGATAATTTGGTAATTTGGGTTTATTAATGTCTATGTAGATTATTGGCAAGAGGGTATTTAAAATGTTGTTAGATAATCAATGTTTTAGGCATCAACTAGTTGTTGTTTTTATGGTACTTCACACGTTATACATACATACATATATAAAGTTCCTTTTAAAAATCACGCTATTTCATTGCGTGGCGTAGCAGCAGCAACAACAACAACAACAACAGAGCAACATCGAAATAAGTCAGTCCAAAGAGCATAAAAAAAAAGACAACAACAGCAACAAAACTTCTAATAGAAATGTAAACAGGTGGCAATGAACTTTTTTATATTTTTATGCTTCAAGTCCTTGAACTCGAGCAAAAAAAAAAAAACAACAGCCACCACAACAACAACAACAACAACAGCACCGACAACAAAGCGGCAATGAACTTGACGTCAATGGCGACGGCGACTGCGACAGCGACAGCGGCGTCTACAGCAACAAGAAACGTATGACCGACCGACCGACCGAACCATTGGGCAGTCAGTCAGTCAGCAGAGTCTCTATTGTTGTTGTTGTTGTATATCGCTGCTGTTGTTGTCTGCCTTTTGTGGACCTGTTTCTTGAAGTTCCGCTTTGGCTTGGGTTCTTGGACAGTCTTCTTCTCTCTCTCTCTCTGTGTGTTATGTTTAGGCTTTTGCGTCTGCGCAGCAGCAGCAGGCTGGCAGCACTACTTTTAATTTATTGCGTGTTTTCATATTATTCTGCCAATGTTAACGTTTAACAGAATTGTTAACCATTAACTTTGTGCTAATGAAATACATACAAAAATAATAATATGTATAAGAACCAAAAAATATATATATTAACGATCCTAAAAGTCATTTCTTTAAGACACTTAGTTTATGAAAATGGAATATTTAGTATTTATGTATAAATAATATTTATTAATTTTTGAAAAATTAAAACATGAAAATGTGTATGTAGTAGCCTTATAAAAATGACGCAAATTGTGCTATGCTTATCTCACTCTTCTTCTTTTCATTCTGTTATATTGCAGATTAACGGTACACAGCAACAGCTCCAATCACCGCCAACACCTAGCAGCATTGTCATACCAGCCGTTGCGGTCGCCGCCTCATCAAGTAGCAGCAGCAGTAGCAGCAGCAGCAGCAGCAGTACTAGCAGTAGCACCAGCAACAGCAGCAACAACCTAGAATATCAATTCACAATTGCTGCAACAACGGCGGCAACAACAGCGTCAACAACAGCGGCAACAATGCCGGCTATGCCAAAGGAGAAAGCCACAACAGCCGTGTCCTTAAGTGAAACAAATTTCAAGGAATTGCAACTAAAAGAACTGGCAGTTGTTGTTGTTGAAGCAATGGCCACCACAGCGGCGGCAGCAGCACGATTGCAGCATCAACATGGCACATGTGGCTGTGGTGCTGCATCGGCAACAACAGCATCAGCAACACCAGCAACAGTGGCAACATCAGCAGCTACAGCAACAGCAACCACAGAGAACAACAATAATAGTCGTTATGGCACTAGCAACAAATATCTGACAAACGGTAAGAGCAACAATAAAAACAAAATAAAACAAAAAAAAACTCTTATCAACATGTTGCTTAAATACCATCAACCAGCAGCAGATTAACATAGACAATTCTCGTCTCATTCCTATACATAGAGATACATATAGTATATAGTACATATATGTACATACATACATATATATAATATATATATTTTTATTTCATTTTCGATTTGCTTTCAGGCCACACATCGCCTTTGGCGGCAGCCGTGGCCAGCAACAGTTCATCAGTAGCCACAACACCGCAGTGCAGCAAAATGTGCTGTCGTCAGCAATATCAGAATGGAATACGCCATGAGCAACGGCTACAGCAACAGCAGCAACAACAACAACAGTCATTACAACAGCCACCCGCACAGCAGCAGCAACAACAACAGGCGCCGACGCCTCCACGAAGGTCACCAAATGATTTTATTTTTGGTCGTTACATAGGCGAAGGCAGCTTTAGTATGGTTTATCTGGCCGTTGATATACACTCGCGACGTGAATATGCAAGTAAGTATTACTGTAACTGTAACTGTTAAATGTTAAATCATCGCGCACTACCTCCACCTACATACACACATACATATACACACATCCATATGTACATACACATATACATAGGAACGACAACCGTTATACCCTCAACTAATAGAAATTATTATTTCTGGCTAGCCAAAAAAAAAAGAAAAGTATTTATCTTCCTTTCGCACTCTAAAGTTATCTCATTTGAAATTCCATACATACACACACACATACATATGTATGTATGTTATCAGATATTTAAAAAACCAAAAAAAAAAAACAACAAATCTTTGATTAGTGGGCACCGCGTCAAATGTTTAATATACATTTAAATACTATTTAATGTCTTTAGTATATGTATGTATGTATATATGTACATATGAATGTATGTATGTATGTAGATCTTATTATTGTCTTGCCGATCTTGCTGTAAGGGCACAGAGGGTATCTCCCTCACTAATCACCAGCAACAGCAGCAGTAGCAGCAGCAGCAGCACACACACACATACATATACCCAATACCCAACACCCACTTATCCACCCACCGGCACCCACTTGTTCACTTTCGCTAAAGACATTTCTATGGCCTCTGGCTTGGCTGGCGCCAGTTGTCAAGAGAATGCGGTCGCCATACAGACGGCGTTGGCGTTTTTTTTTTTTTTTTGTCGTCGGTGTTTTCTATCACCTGCTAAGTTGCAAAAATAGATAGAAAGAACGAACAAACGAACAGACGAGCATCTCTTTGCTTGATGCTGCTGCTGCCGCAGCCGCGCAGAGGACATTAATATGAGAAACCAGCTGATGCTAGAAATAACTAATCATTCACCCAAATTAAAACAATTCACACACATTTGGATGAGTGTGTGTGTGTGTGCATGTAATGTAAGTCACGCTTTTGTTTACTACAAATGCAGGTGGACAAACGGACACTATCGATATGATTATGAAAATCAGCTGATCGCATCGTGCTTTTTCTTCGTTTTTTTTTTTCTCATTTTTTTTTCGTATTGTTTATCTCAAAAACAAAAAAAAAAGGGAAAAATATAGAGGCAAAAATAAAAATGGAATGAATACTCTTTGTTTTTGTTATTTCGCGTCTGCTGTGATAACAACAGCAGCGGCAGCAGCGGCAGCAGCAGCAGCGGGCGCAGCAATTGACGCCAGTTTATTTTTTATACGTTTGTTTATCGATTGAAACAGCCGCTGCTTGACGTTAGTCTGGTGGCTAACCGACCGCTATAACCTCCCCCTACCTACTACTTCCTCTCTCTTCCCACAAGATCAGCTGTTTGTGATAAGCAAAATAGCGTCAACAACTTTACACAAAATACAAAAAAAAAAAAAAGAAAATAATGATAGAAAGAAAAAAACAGCTGTTAGTAGTTGTTAAAGATTTTCTTTTGTTCTCTTTCTTTCCCTCATATTTGTGTTAGGCAAATTTGTTTGGTCTTGATTTTGTTTTCATGTTTTTGCAAAATGCAAATGCAAAAATCAATAAACTCTGGCACGTGTCGTAGCGCAGCACACCTTTAGTCGAATCACCGACTTTGACACACTCTAAAAGTGCTTACTAAATTATTTGCTTAACTCGACATTTATTCAATTTACCCTCGTTAACGATCAAAGTTCATTATTTCTTCATTTTTCTTTTTGTTTTCTGCCTCTGATGCACTAGAAAGATAAGGAAAACAAAGTTTTTTTTTTTTGTAATTTTTCACATGCTTCAAATTTCGTATACCCTGCAGCCTAACAAGTCCAATTTTCTATTGCACTGCATTGCAGGATATTAAATAATAATAATAAAAAAAAAAAAACGGGGAAAAAGAAACTGTTGATTTGCTCATTCTGTTTTCTGCTAACATAAGCATTTTCGCTTCTCGGCGCGTGGCTAACGGGAATGCACTTGCCTCTGCTTTTCTAAAGCTATTTTGCGATAATGCAAACAACAGCTAGCAATAATAATAAAAACAACAGCAACAACAGAAAAAATAATTGGAGAGGTGGTGCAAGTCAACAACAACAAAACGGCATAACGCAGCGCAGTAGTACTCTCAAAGCTCTGTTAGCTTAACAGAGTAGTTGTTGCTGTTACTGTTGCTTGTGCTGCTGCTGCTGTTCTTCTTGTTGTTTTTGTTGTTGTTGTTGTTAGTGTGCGTATAAAAATAGATATGAACGAGCAAGTTTTTCTTCTTCCTTCAACAATAACAAAAACTTGATAAACAATTTAAATATCTACAAAAAAAGAGGCACAACAACAAATTATTTTGCACTTTTGACATTGAATTTTACGTTGTTTTTGCTTTTATTGTTTACGGAATTGCAAAATTACAAATATTGACATATTGAAGGTCGGTTCGGTTGTTGTATTTTTTTTTTCTTTTTTTGCACTAGTTCCATTTCGAGCCTTTTTTAGGTCTCTTGCGGAATTCCGCATAGGAATGTTAATCAGAATTTGTAGGTACATATGTATATTATATATATGCATACATATGTACATATGTATACATATATGTAAATGTTTGTATAGCTGCTGCACTGGAAATGATTAAAGAATTTTTGGAATTATCCCTGATATCCGCGAATAGCATATATTTATATTATTTGTGGCATACATTTTCATTTTCCGAATGAAACGAGCATAAACTGAATTTTACTCGACAATAGACTTTGGCATACTGTTCTCACACTCTCCCATGCACACACACACACACATACACACACACACACACATAGAGAAAGAAACAAACACACACGCCCACTCACCATGAGCACAGCAGTTTTCGTTTTCATTTTAGGCCTCCCCTGACCTATGTATGTATATACATGCATACATACATACATACATATGTCCCCCTTACCTACACCCCCCATGTCCCAAATTCATTCCCTTTCTTTATCCCTGTCTCTCTCGCTCTACTGCCTACTTACGCATTTTTTTGCTGCGTGTGCGACGACGTAAATGATGATGATGGCGTCTATTTGACGCGCTCGACGCTCCACTCACTCACTCACTTACTCTGACAACAACAATTCCGTTTTCGGCTTTTCACAATTGCCCAGCTATTTCATCATCTTTTGCAAAAACCGAAACTAAAACCAAACCAAAACGAAAATGTAAAAGAAACAGAATTGAAAAAGAAAAACAAAAAAAAGAATTGTTACCTGGAGAACTTTCTTTAAGCCACGTGCCAAGTCCTTCCTGTTAATCCTAGATCTTGTAATCCTGCGCAGCTGTCTTGCTGCTTGGCTAATTTCCTGGTATTTTTCCAAGTGAGTGGCAATAAAAAATAATAAAAACAAAGAGCTAAAACAGGGAGCGACAGACAGAATGAGTGAGAGAGGGAATATGGGGCTATGGGGCGCCCACGCAATCATTTTTTTTCACTGTTGGGTTTAAGGACGTTTTTTTTTTTTTTGTTAAAATGACACTCATTGTGAAGGACAAAAGAGAGTTGTAGAATGAATGTACATATATAAATCAATCAAGAAAATGAAATTTGAAACAATATATGTATAACTGAATTTATTTTGTTCTCTATATCCTTAACCGATATTTAATATCCATACAAACAAATATAAATATGTATATGTATGTATGTATATATTCTTATAGTAAGAGCTAGTCAGACAGTGAGTTAGTTTTTGCTTACTAAATGGCTAAGATGAAATAAGGAAGAGTATACAAATGTGTTTCATTTAATGCTTTGAACTCTCTCGAACTCCTCCTCGTCGAACTCGTTTCATTTCACATCATCATCATCTACTACTACTTCTATTACTTCTCTCCTCTTCGTCATTCGTCTCTTCTTCATCAACATTTTGGACGCGAGCCGCGTTGTCTCACAACAAGGGGGTTGTGTTTTCTTTTCATTTACCTTACCTTACCTTACCTTCTTCCGTTTAGTTCATCTCATTGCTGTCTCCCTTCTTCTTCTTCTTATCCTCCCTCTCCTACGTTTTCTTCTACTTCTTGCTAAGCGCTGTTCATTTTTCGTGTTATTTTTAATTACACATTTATTTTTGGGCAGCTGCTGCGCAGTCGCAGCTGTGGGCATATTGTTGGACTTTGGGGAAGAATATAAAATACATATACAATGTATGTATGTATGTATATAAATACATATAGATATGTACATATATACATACATATGTACATATGTATGTATGTGTGTGTCTGTTTTTATTTTTTCTCTCTCATTTTTTCTTTTGGTCTTCTGTAATATAATATTGGCTAACATTGGTAATTGGGTCATTCAACTCAGGTAGAAGACGGGAATCCTTTTTTTTTTTTTTTTATTTGGCTGATTCATAATGGTTTTTTTTTTATGGCTGCAGCAGCTGTTGGTTGGGGTGAAACAAAAAAAAAAACCAACTTAATAGAAGGAGTAAGTGTTGGTGCCGGAGCACAAGATGGTGGGGGGTGGGGGGAGCTAGTATGAGAGTTGGAGAAATGGAAGTCATTGCACACGTGCCAAGGACATTTTACTTCACATTGCCATTCATATAAAAGAGGGAGACAGAGAGAGAGAGGGAGAGAAAGAGAAAGCGCCAGGAAGTCGGAAAAGATGTGTGCGCTTCTGACAATGTGTTCTGTTGGTGGTTTTTGCGTTTACAATACCCTGCAATCGGGCATACATATATCAACATAAGCCACAACATGGCAAACGATAATCCAAAATATATAAAGACATTAAATTTTCAACATTAAATGTCTTGGTTGTAAGGGTATAAAAAGGGAGACTTTGGTTTTTGTATTTCTATTTTTTTTTTATTTTTTTTATTGCAGCGCGCACAAACATCACACAAGCGGCTTAGTTGCCCTCTCTTTCTTGGTTAACAGTTATATTAAAAACAAACGACGAAAACAAAACAAAAAAAAAAAAATGAACCAAATGAAATCCTTTGCGTGCAGTCAATATGTCGCCGCATGCCCCCCAAAAGGGCAATAAACTTTTGCCTACAGCAACAGCAACAACAGCAATAATAATAAAAGACACAACAATAACAGAATGACACCAAAAATTCTTAAGCAGAGAGAGGGGAGAGTTACGTAATTTCTTACCAATTTGATGTAATGTTAATAATTGAAATTTTACAACCAAAAAAAAAAAAAGAAACTTATATAGAAAAAGAGTCTTAGAAGTCTAAGAAAATAATTGAGGGGAGTTGAATATCCTAAGCCCAATTCTCTCTCTCTCTCATTTGATTACATCTATCTGTCTTTTTTCTTTACTTGTTTCTACTGTTGTTTTGGATCTTGTATTGCTCTTTGGAGTTGCAGCAACGGCCTTGCGCCTCATTAAAAGCACTTTTGAGTCTCTCTTTGACTAACGCTAGCTTGTTTATCTAGCTAGCTCGCTCAGCTGCTCTCTCTGTCTTACTCACTTGCAGCATCATTTTCTATTTGCCTCATTTTTGGTCATTGTCCTCCAACGACAATAACAACAACAACAGCAACAACAACAACAGCAGCAGCAACATCATCAACAACAATTTATTTATAGAATTTCTTCTACACCAACAACAAGACAAAAACTTGTTCAACTGCATTCCATGTTGCAGCAACAAGTTGCAGCAGTCGCCAAGCTTTATTGCTAAAGTCAGCGGAAATTTTTCTCTTATTTTTCAACTTATTACACGCTAACCCTAACCCCTAAACAAAAAAGAAGAAGAAAATGAACAAATAACAAAAACAACTGAACAATTCCATGCTCTCGCAATCATCCAAACTCGTCCACAAAATGCCCTTTAAAAAAAATTATTTAACATTTAAATATGTTTTAAACCGCTCGATTTGTCTATATATTCAAATTAATGACTTCAGTTCACAATGGATCAAATTTGGTTCGACTTTTTGATGATAGAGTAGCCCAATACTCTTCAATACCCTTTGGATACAGGGAGCTAGATCATTTGCAAGAATGAGACAGAGATAGAGAGAGAGAGAGCCAGCTAGCTAGCTAGCTAGCTAGCGAGAGCTTTAGGCAAATATTTATGCTTAGACAGTAAAATTTGCCTTACTTTTCAGCTGGTATCGGTCTTTGTGTGTGGTTTTTATTGTTGTTGTTGTTGTTGGATTATGTGTGTTTGTTTTAGTTGTTGTTACTGCATGGTGCTGCTGGCTGGCTGAGAGCGAGACAGAGAGAGAGAGAGAGAGAGGGGGGCCCCCCCCGCCATCAACCATTGCACCTCCCCGCCCCCCCTTGAATCACCAAACAATCAGCCAGCCAGCCAAGTTCAAGGCTGTGCTTATCACCAGACCAGGCCATTAAACTCAAAAAACCAAGCTCAAAAAAAAAAAAAAAATAAGCACGTACAAACAAAAAGTTTAAAAAATAATAATAATAATAAGCACACACACATATACATATGTATATGTCTATACACACCTTATAACTTTACTGAATTTGGTTGTTACGGATGCGAATATTACGTATAAGACTAGTGGGACGAGAATTTGATTTTATTTTTCCTATATGCAATAAAAGTTATATCATAGAAAGACTAAAGATAAGCAAAATTTCACAATGTTTAAAGTTTTCTTACCATATATAGTTGACATAATTACTATATTAATTCATTTTAATTGAATTTTAATTATGTATGTATGTATGTACATATGTATACTATCAAACAGCTGTTTGCTTTGTCGTCGATCAAAGTTAAAATCCGTTTGGAATTTAATAAGATTTTTAGACCCATGTTCCATGCTCCATTCTCTATCATTTCATATTTTGCAAGCAATCTAATCTAATACAGTCGACCAGCCATTTTCTCCTCCCCCCACCCCCTTTCTTTTAACCATACTTTCCCCCGTCCCCGTTGTCTATTGCCAAACTATTGCCAAATTTTGTGTTGTTTTTGCGCAACACACGATATTTTTTGAAGGTCAATTTTATTTTTACGCACTCGAATTTTTCGCATTGGGAAATTTAAAACGCATAAAAAACAGTTTTCGCTTTTTTCTTCGTTTATTTGTATGTGTATTTTTTTGTTGTTGTTATTGTTGTTTTATTTTTTTCTCTGTTAATCTTTTAATTGCTGTATTTTTTTTCTTTTCTTTTCTTCTCCTTTTTTTTTTGTTTTTTGTTGTTTTTGTTTGTGTGTGTGTTTATTTTGTTGCGACGACCAAGCGACTTATCGCTGACTAGAGAGATTTCTATTTCAATTTTTTTTTTATTCTATGTTTTTTTTTTCGTTAGTTGTTGGCAGAACGTTTTGTTTTGATCTTGATTAAAAACGCAAAATAATCATGAAATATTTATGTATATGTACATACATACATATATACAGTTTTGTTTTATTTTTTTTTTCGCTTTTGTATAGATTGTGGTGGATGATATAGTTGGGGTAGACATACATATGTACATATGTATGTATATATACACATACATAAATTTGATACCCTGTACACCCCCCACCCCAAAAGCAGAAACAACTGTACACAGTATACGAAGCATTTATAATAAGCTAGATAAAATATAACTAGTGATAAACATATATCCTTAAAACGGAGCAGATTTATTTATTTTTTTTTTTTTGTTATTGGGGTATATTAAATTTATTATATATAATTATAATAAATTAAATTATATATATTTTTAGAATTGTTTATGAATTTTCTAAAGGTTTTTCCCCCACCACCCATTTTTTTTAGTTTTTCAATCTGTTGATAAGTAAATAAAAATAGAAAAAACCGTTAACTTTTCCCATTGCGGGGGGTTAAAATGACGGTCAGTAACAAGAACAGCAGCAACAGCAGCAGCAGTAAGCGCAAAAGCAAGCAAATGCAAAAACAAGACAAAAAAAAGCTTCTTCAATAAAACTGTTGTTTTAATTCCGAAGCACATTTCACATACAAAAGTTCCAGTTCAACAACCAGTTTAGAATTTCTTTTTAGGGCCCCTCGCTATGCTGAGAGGAGAGGGACATGGTAAACGGGGGCGAGGGGTGATCGAATCGATCACACGGACACACACACACTCATGCAGAGGAAAGAAAACAAGTTTTATAAAGCTCTCGAAGCGGCGACGCTCTCGCTTTCAATAAAGTTTTGCCCAAGAAGTCTCCGCCACCGCCTTGCTAAGCCCCCCTCCGCGTCCTTCAATTATAACACAGCCGCGCTCTTCCTCTGCCGATCTCACTCGCTCTGCTCTACGCTGCTCTGCTCTGGCCTGTCTATCTGTATGTGTCCCCTTGCATTCATTTCAATAAATCACAACAGGAAAAAATCTTTTAAAAAGCCAAAGATAGAGAGAGTGAGAGGAAGATGGAGAGAGGTGTGGAAGAAAGAGAGAGACGGGGGGAAACAGCTACACCCACTAAAAATGTTCAAGTCAATAACGCAAGTCTTGAAGAACCATTTGGCGTTTGACAAATTTGTCACCTGGCATTTCTTGGCTGTCGATTGCCATCGATATATAATACAGTGGTTTAGAAGCATTTTTTTCATTAACTGCAGTTTTTTCAGCTTAGTGTTGCTCCAGTTATGTGGGTTGTATTAAATTCCATTGCAGTGTGAACCACTGTGCACATAATAGAATTTTTATTATTCACACGCGTGCACATATTAGCTAGCATATTTATTCTTATTTTTTTTTAATTTCTTTTTCCTTTCTTTTTCATTCGTGTTCGGTTTTTATTTTTAATTATCATTATTTAAGGTTGCATTTGGATTTTTTGTTGTCTTCTAATTTAAATTTAGAATTTTCTGTCTTTCGACTTTGACATTAATTCCATATAATTCACATCATCAGCTGTTTTTTTTTTATTTGGTTGTCTGCGTTGAATATTTTTTGAAATTAAATTAACGGTCAAAATATTTCTCTTGTCTCATTCCAGTCAAAGTCTGTGAGAAGGGTCTGATATTGCGTGAACGTAAACAGGATTACATAAAACGGGAACGTGAAGTAATGCACATGATGACCAATGTTCCCGGATTTGTAAATCTATCCTGCACATTTCAAGATCAACGTTCCCTATATTTTGTAATGACGTATGCCCGCAAAGGTGACCTATTGCCGTATATAAATCGTGTCGGTAGCTTTGATGTTACCTGCACACGGCATTATGCCGCCGAATTGCTATTGGCCTGTGAGCAAATGCATCGACGTAATGTTGTTCATCGGGATTTGAAACCGGAGAATATATTGCTCGATGAGGATATGCATACATTAATTGCCGATTTTGGTTCGGCTAAAGTGATGACACCGCGGGAACGTGCCTATGCCTCAGAGCATTGTGCGGCGTCATCGACAACCGATGAGGATGATGTCGATGATGATGAGTATTATGACCAAGATTTGGATGATGATGAAGACGATGATGATGATGATTATGAGGTAGATGTGGATGATGATGAAGAGCAACAAAGTAGCGCAGCCGATGAGGTTGATTCACCACGACGACGCCTTCAACAAGACCATCTACTCTTGCGACAAAATCGACGGGAACAGCATAGACTCCTACAATATACTCGTGCCCAAAAGCAACGTTATAATAATCGACGCCGTGGCAGTTTTGTTGGTACCGCTCAGTATGTGTCACCTGAAGTTCTTCAGAATGGTCCAATTACACCGGCTGCTGATTTATGGGCATTGGGATGCATTATCTATCAAATGATCTCTGGCCTGCCGCCATTCCGTGGCAGCAACGATTATGTAATATTTAAAGAGATCCTTAGCTGCACTGTTGATTTCCCACAGGGATTTGATAAAGATGCCGAGGATCTGGTGCGTAAACTTTTAAAAATAGAGCCACGCGAACGTCTTGGTGCCCAAGATGAATTTGGTTTCTATGAGAGTATACGTGCCCATCCCTTCTTCAATGGCATCAATTGGCAATCTTTGCGTCAACAAACACCGCCACCAATCTATCCATATTTGCCCGGTGTTAATCAAGATGAGGATTTTCGTTCCACTGTCTATAGTGTGCCCGGTGATTTGGAACCAGGTCTAGATGATCGCCAAATAACTAGATTATTGAGTGCCGAACTTGGTGTTGGCACCAGTGTGGCCATGCCCGCCCAACCGTCAACTGCAAAAAGTAAGATAAATGAAATAAAAAAATATTCTAAATATCTAAATATTAAATTGATATCCTTTTTTCTTCTAGACTCCTTTGACCTGAGCGACTCTGAGAAGTTGCAACGTCTGGAGGCCCAAAAGACTGATAAATGGCATGTATTTGCCGATGGTGAGGTTATACTCAAAAAGGGTTTTGTCAATAAGCGCAAAGGATTATTTGCACGCAAGCGTATGCTATTATTGACAACAGGACCCCGACTTATCTATATTGATCCAGTGCAAATGATTAAAAAGGGTGAAATACCATGGAGCCCGGAACTGAGAGCGGAAGTTAAGAATTTTAAAATCTTCTTTGTACATACGGTAAGTAAAAAAGGAAAAGAAAAAAGAAGAATGAAGATAGAAAATCACTTTAGCTTAAGGCTAGTAACATTTTAAAAACCTGGGAACAGTTTAGTGTGATCAGTTGAGAACAGTTTAGTATACTATTTAAAGAACAATTTTGTTTTAAAACAATTTTTGTAATCAAATGATTCATTTTGCTTGAATTTTCTACAACATTTTAATAATTTATAAACAAAAATTAAGTTTCAATGATTAATAGAAAATAGATTATTTTTAAATAGAACTATTTATGCGGAAGTTAATTAGCTTTAGCCAAGACTTCTCTCACACATAAGTTTGTTGAACTGTCACACACACACAAAGTAAAGATATGACGTCATAATTAACATCATCAGTTGTTAAAGAAAAAAAAAAAAAAACCACGAATACACACCCACAAAATTGGTTGATTGGCTAACTGACTAACTGACTGAATGGTGGATGGATTGGATGGTTGGATTGGATTGCTGGATGGATGGCTGCTTGGTAGTGGTGGGGTCCACTAACAGTCGGTTTATGACCCAGGCACGTGTTTACGAGCCAAATGAAAACAAATTAAATGCGGCATTGAAAACTGCACACGCAACGCAGATAAAAACTGTTGTCGTCGCTGTCAAGTTTAACTTTTAGTGGCATTAGTCGGCTATATATACATACATATATGCTTCTTTTGTTTTTGTTTTTAATTTTAATTTTTTTTTTTTTCTTATATTTTAATGTATGCCCATTTGTTGTTGACAATAATTAATGTCTCACTTACTCACATTCGATTTTCTTATTCTCTTATCACAACTTATAGCCCAATCGCACTTATTATCTTGACGATCCGGAGGGTTATGCCATGAATTGGTTAAAAGCAATTGATAATATGAGCAAATTGAGTTATGGCGAATCGATGGCAGCTTCATCCGCATCATCAACGACGGCATCAACAACCTGTGGCAATAATACCAATCGCGACACTGTCCACAATATTAATATAATTAATGCTGTTGCTGCTGCAACAACGACAACAACAGCAGCAGCGCCAGCAACAACAACAACAACAGCAACAGCAGCAGCAACATCATCAACTGCTGTCACATCAAATTCATCGGTTGCCTCATCGAATAGTTCGCCCACAGTTCGACGTAGTTCGCCAGTGGCAGCTGCCTGCCGGCATCTCTTGGAAACAACAACAACAAGAGGATCATCAGTGACGGGGACATCGCCGTCCAAAAAGACGGCCTCAAATTGAGCATTAAACTAATGTAGAATGCAATTAAATATATAATATTAATTTTTAGTTGAAATTTAGTGGAAAACAACAACAACAACAAAAGAAAATGCAAAAAAAAAAATTACAAAAAAAACTAAAAAAAAAAAAATACACACACATAAAATATAAAATATATATACTATATAATGTAATAATGTCGTCTAGTGCTAATTAGAATTTGTTTACGACTATAAAAAATATCTATATATATATATGTATATCTATATATATACGTGTATATGTATATACATATAAATATAGTGTTCTTTTCGTTTATTTGTCTATAGAAATTACTTAAATTATAATTGTAAAAGCAGGTAACAAAAATGGCCACTAGAGAGTTGTAAATTCCACACACTCACATACACACACACACACACCCTACACACTTCTGAACATACATAAAAAGATATATATATATACATATAAATAGTTTATATTTTTTAGCTTGTAGTTAGTCACAATTTAAATCAATTAACATTTAGAGATGAGCTAGCTAAAAGGAAAGAAAAAGAAAACCAGAAGAAAGAAAAGGAAAAATGCTTTCTCTCTAGCGGTCATTTAAGCTGTTTAAAACTAAACTAAGCCAATAATTTAATTTAAACTAAAAACAAAAATTAAGAAATTGTATTTAAAATCAACAACAAGAAAAGAAGAAAACGAT
Organism: Drosophila emarginata; assembly: GCA_037075365.1. Lineage (NCBI taxonomy): Eukaryota > Metazoa > Arthropoda > Insecta > Diptera > Drosophilidae > Drosophila > Drosophila emarginata. The sequence goes on from JBAMCD010000296.1 coordinate 9,255,485, forward strand.
GAATGTAGCAAAATGTAAAATTTCATATTATATATAATATATAGTAAGCAGCCTGTCCTCTTAGAAATTGGGAGTGTGTGTTTATACACATTAGCATTATCATTATGTCAAATGTCAAATGAATTGCTAACGCTAATTCATAAATGTGTATAACTGAATTGTGTAAATTTTGTTTGTAAATCTTTATAACTATCATATATATGTAGATATATATGATATAGACATTATAAATTGTACATTTAGCTATATATGCACATGTCAAAATGTTATTATAAAGCAGCAGAAACAGAACAAGATCCAAATGAAAGAAGCTTCTCACATTAGCCAAAGTTTCTATATACTACAATCGACTAGCAAATCCATCTATATATATATATATATATATATATATATATATATATATATATATGTATATATAACTATAATCAAATCTGTTGTCTCTGTCTCTCCATGTTCCTTTCGATCGTTTTCATGTTTATTGACAAATGTTTAAAAGTTTGTTGAATGAAACAATTAACAATTATTTCTCAATAGATTTAGTTTGTTGATCTAAACAAAATGCTATAGATCTTTATTTTATTTAATAAATCCTTAAAAGAAATTCAAAAAAGAGAGACAGACAGATAGATAATTGCAAAAATTTAAAGTCTATATATATGTATATAGATATCTTGCAAGTCGGAGATGCCCACGTTCTATGCAAAGGTAGCAAAAATAAGAGTAAATTGTTCGCTCAACATCTACACACACACACACACACAATCTCTCTGTCTCTCTCAAACACTTTCTCTCTAGTACATAGAAAACATTTATGTTCGTGTTTTTTTTTTGTTTTTTTTTTGTATGCTAATTATTATATTGATAATTAATTAATCTTTCATTTGTTCTTACAATTTAATTTGTAATTGCTTTTTTTGCCCTATAAAGAAACGTATAAGACTTGAGCAACTTCTATTTAAAGCAGAAAACAAAACAAAAAAAAAAAGAAAACAAAATACTATACAAATTTAGTATTTAAAAATTAATATGGAAAAATATTTAAAACAAAAAAAAAACAAAAATATGAAGCCTAACTTATTATATACAATTTATAATGAAAAATATACAAAAAGAAAGATTTAAAACAAAAAGAAAACCAACAACTACAAAAAATTTAGTTAAAATTACATTTGGCTTGAGAAACTAAAAAAAAAAAAAACAAAAAAACTACAAAAAAAAGAAACGGTTATAATTTCTTCTTTGTTATATTATTTAAAGCAAATGTTTTTTTCTTTGTTTAATGTAAAAAGAAAAACAAAAATGTAGCTTGAAAAGTGAAAAAAAAACATAAGAAACAAACAGGTAATAAAAATGGAATTTTTAAATTAAAATTGGAAAGAGAAAAAAAAAAAAACAAAAAATAATGGAACATGGAAAACGGAAATGAAGTTTCTAAAACTCGCGAGTGTGTGTATTAGTTCAATTGTATAAAGCTTAAGTTAATGCCTCGACCACGCTCCCCTACCCATAATCACCTTATGCCTCCCCACCCCCCTCTATACCCACACATAAGCAGGCTCATCCTTTTATATATATATATAAATTAATTAATAAATTAATTCAACCAAATTTTTTTTGTCTAGTATTTAAGAGAATGAAATGTCAATGTAAAAAGCCGAAGATGTAGAATGAGAATGAATGAGGAGTTGATAAAGAAGCAGAGAAAAAAAATGTGGAGAATGTCGATGGAATGGAAGGAAGAAAGTAAGAAAGAAAGAAAGCAAAAAATACATTTTTGTACATACATATCGCGCCCATATTCATGTGAATTGGGCGTGGCCGTCGTTGTAGCAATGGATATATATATATATATGTATATATATATATCTAAGTATAAATAATATTTTAAATTTCTAAGTAAATTATTTTTGCCTAACTTTAAGTAAATTAAATTTAAAAGCAGAATGCAAAAACAAAAAAAGTGAACCAACACACAGCCACACACATACACTCACACATACACAGACACACACACTTACATAAGTATACAATTAATTAAATTAAACAACAAAAATCTATATCTATATATACATACATAAATATATATAAAAATTGTATAATTTATTAAACAGCGTAACTAAAAGTGAGAAGATGAAAAATTGTAAAAAAAAAATATTTAAACAAATTATATTATCTAAATACAACAAGCAAATAGAATATATATATATATATAAATATATATACTTATATATATGTGTATATCTAAAATTGGTCGAAAAGCAAAAGAACGTATCATTATAAATTAAAACAACAACAAAAAAAAAACAAAAAACCACAAAAAAAAATATTAAACAAAAGTGAGAAAAAAAAATGGAAAAAAATACAAAAATGAAACATTTTCAAAAACAAACAAAAAATCATAAAAGAAATTTGTTTTTATTTCGAATTTTTGCGTTTAACCCTACGAATTGGCTTACAGAGAACATATTGGAATTGGTTGGTAACTGTTCTTTACCACTCCCTCCCTCTCCCACACACCTTTTACCTTATTAAATACCTTTCTATATTTTTCCCCACATACAGAGTATATATACATACATACATACAAACAAACATACATAGAAAGAAACAAAAAACTTCAATCGCATGAACTTACAAATAGGTTTCGACTAGAAAAAAGAAAATTAAAACAAAATGGAAAATGAAAGAAGATGAAGAAGACTTTTTGATTTTATCCCGTTTTTGTGCTGCAGTACCTAAAACCAAAAAAAAGCAAGATAAAAAGATATATATACTATATATATATATATCTTTGTAGTTTAAAAAGAAGATCTAACAACAATTTATTACTACTCACACACACACACAACACACACATACTATATACATATATAAATATAGTTTGTTCGATTTGAGATGCGATTCAACTAAAACTCCCTTATCCCCCCTCCCCAACACTTTACCGTAAAACTTCCTTTCCTTTTTTTCATTCGTTATTTTTCAAATTTTTTAATTTCGATTTGATTGAAGAAATTTTTGGATTTAATTCTATCCAATAGAAAAAGTGCCTAGAAAAATCACAATTTTAGAAGTAAAAAGTGTGTGTGTTTTATATGGTAAATCTTTCCCAAAAATCCCATTTTTCCATCCCATTTATTAGGATGCATACATACATACATATATACATATATAGAGAGATATACATACATACATAGATATATAGATATGTATTATATCGTAAGGGACATAAGTAAATACCATGTATACGATATCGAAAATGGAGTTGATTATGTTTAATCTAACAATACAATACATATTAATAGGGTATACTCGTACAATTCACCGAATTTTAATGCAAAAACAAAAACCAATATAGGTGGATTATCATCTTAGGTTATACCTACTATATGTAAATAATATATATATATCTATATACATATATAAAGATATAAAGTGGAGCAATCATTAGAAACAATTTCGTTAATTATCGTTTATCGATTTGTTTCAATTATACTTTTTCGTTATTTATTAAAGAAATCTGCAGATAGCGAAATATTATAGGGTTTAACTTACTTAACTGGAATTTCGAATTTGTTTGAAATATATAATTTAGTTAATATAAACTAGTCCGATGCGATTAATTTCCTTTCGATATATATACAATATAATGATAATAAAATTAATCGTCAATTTCAAATTTCAATTCATAGAAATTGTTTCTAAGCTGGTTATAGGTTTTCGAACTAAAATTTCGATTTTAAGAAAACTATATCCAAAGAAAAAGGAAGAAAAAAATAAGTAAAAGAATTTGTCAAATTTTGGAATTGGAGTTCAAAAAGAATTCAACTTAGTGTTCAGTATTTAAATTGTTTATTTATTGCAAAATGCTTTTATTTTGTTCCGTTTATATAAATATAAATAAATATATATACATACATATATATATATATATATATAGTATACAAATAACATAATTCTAATTATATATATATTTAACAGACACATACATATATCTATATATCTATATACATATTCTATATCCAAATTATATATGTATAATGTATATTGATAAATTCAAAAAAAAAGAAAGAAAAAAAAGAGTGCGAATATCTGAATATCGTTTTATCCAAGTTCAATCTCTAGGGGTGCTAGACTGAGTTATATAAGAAGAAGCCGATGAAGACGATTAAGATAATATATATATAAATATATATATATATATATATATATATACATATATATATATATAAATGATTATGAAAATAAAGCCTAATCGTAAACTATTAACGTAAACGTAATTCAATTACCTTGCAAATGTATCAAATACACTAACTAATTTGCATCTTTACATACATATACATCCATTAATATATATATGTATATATATATATATATATACTCATATACAGTACTATATATATATATATATATATATATATATATATATATATATAGGTAATATTAACGCCCATCCCCCCAAATACCACTTTCCAATCATCCATCCTTTAACCACTTTCCATATTATATACTCTTATACTTACTTACATACGCGATCCGATGATATTTCAACTAAAAGTAAATTATGAAATGAAATACATATAGAAATATATATTTACATATATATATAGATTTTAAGCAGAAAACTGAAACAAAAAAAAAAAAACAAACAATATGACAAATGGTAAATTTGAAATAATATTGCATATTTAATACGGTAATTATACATACATATATATACACACACACACACAGATGGCCCGAAAAATCTTAATATATACCAGTATACATAGACCCTCCCCTTCCCCTATCCTAAACACTATCCAATACCAATTTCCGTTCACATTTAACATAAGTCTAAACTAAAATCAGTTGATGGAGTTATTTGCCCGCATTGAGATATCTTCAATTCCGACTGCAACGTTGTATTTTTCTGCACAAGAAAATCAATAAACTGAATTTGCAACATTAACAAACAAACAAAAACCAAGACAACAAATAAAAGTTCGTTACATTGAAAACGCATTCAATTTGTAGTGTTTCTATTTTTAAATTTAACGGCACAACAATACCCACAGGCTCCATCTAACAATCGTTTAATGGCACCATGTTAACAGCGAATAATGATAGCGCCACAGTGTACAATATTCCGCTAGGGGGCGCTTTTGGAATGTTCAATAAGTGCTTGTCATGACCGTCAAGATAACAAATGTCTTACGAAGGTAGCTGTTAACTTTTTTTATATCATAGTAAAAATAAATAATTTGAAATAAATAATTAAAAAAAAATTATTTAAAATAAATAACTTAAAATAAATAATTTTAAAAAAGTTAACAGTGCATTAACAGCCACTGTTGCTGGCCTGACTGTCACTATCTTGACAACAATCAAGTTGCGAATTTAAAACTGTAAATACATCGCTTTTGATGGAGCTTTTTTTTCCACCGCTGTTTAAGGTTTTTACCGCGTAAATATTGTCGCCATAAAATATTTAACTAAAGAAAATGTTACCGGTAACATCTCAGGAATCAATATTCGTAAAATACAACTTGTGCTTTGTGTTAAATAGCAGAAATATATTCTCTCCAAATGGCTGACAATATGAAAGTCGAAGAGGAGGATTATGAAATTTGGCCCATCAAATTGATCATTCGTTTAATACTTTATGGCTATTTAATGGGCTTAGTGATAACCATAATTTGGTATCAGTGGCATCCCCTGCAAAAGAAACGGGATCTCAGCCAACGTTGGTTTATATTCATTGGCCTAACAGTGATCCTTTTCGTAATCTTCTATAGTCGAGCTCTTAGGTGAGCCCGCCGTCTGGAAGCACATTTTTTCAATATATTTTGATATTGTATTATTGTATTTTGCAGATGTATATTCATGCTGGCTATACCATCATTGGCCAGTTCACGAGGGCGTGCCTTCCTCATTGCATTGGCCTTTTTTGTGGCTGCCATTGGACCAACTGTTAATATTTTAGCCAATTTGATGGTAATGTTGCGAAGTTTGGCCTGTGGCCAGGAGCTATTACGTCAAGCGTTGGGTCAAATGTTAGATGTGATCCTGGAACCAGTTCATGCCATTCAAACGGCCATTGCACTAATGTTAAACGAAGTGCGACGCGTCTTGAAATATGTCATGGAGATTCTCTTACGCATACAGGCTCATCTATTGGTGATCAGTAAGTAAAACTATCAAAACTATTAATGAAATAAAATTTTTATGTTTTGTTTTTTTTTTATATGATATAGTTAATACTTTAAAGAATTGCGCTGAATGGTTAAAATCGATTGTGGAATTATGTAACAACGAATTGGGTACACCTTGGCAACGTTGTCAGCGTGCTGCCGATCGTGCCATGATCAAGTGTCGCCGTAAATTGGGAATATTTCGCCCCTTATGCTATGCAACAAAAATCTATTTGGCCATTTGCTATCCAGCTAAAATAATTGATGTTTTCTGTTTGGGTTTTTGGGATCAAAGTTGGGAATTACTAGATAAAATTATGGCACGTAAGTATTATTAATTTAATTCAATTTTCTTAATTTAATTTAATTAAAATGTTTTTTTTTGCTTAGGCTATTATGAGTTTGTTCATCATATTGAACAAATGTTTGATGTGAATATAACATTTGAGCATGATTTCTATTTTGAAACAAATGCCACAAAAAATCTAACAGATGTTGGTGAAGAAGTCATAAAGGATATAAGAAAACGTTTGGGTCCATTTATATTGCTTAATGGTTATCTAGATATTCTCTGTTGGTTTATGGTTTTGGCCGTGTTTATTAAGTAGGTAAAAATTGAATTTATTTCCAAAATTATTAATCATAAATTTAGGGCTATTTATTTTTATGCTCGTTATATGCATAGTAGGCAATATCAGAATAAGTATTTAACTGGATCATTATATTCAATTGATAGGCAGAGACAACAAAATGGTGAGCCAACGGTTATGCCACTAAAGCGTCTCGAAAGACTTACCTATATTAAGGTATATATACATATATATTAATACATATATCTTTTATGGTTCATTCATTCGATATTATTTTAGATTACTAGCCTTCGTTTGACCAAAGCCGAATGTCTTGTAATTGCTGAAAATGCATTTTTTATGCTCATCACTTGTTTACAATTGTTTACAATTTGTTTTGTGGATTATAGCCTATTTTGGTTATTGGCTACCATGTCATATTATGGTCATCAGCAGGCCGATTTGGATATACCCGATTATATTGATTTAGAAATCAAAGGTGGCGGCATTATAGGTGATATAATGAGAGGCATGACAAATGCGTTTCGTCCCCTAACCCAACAAAATTCGATTGCCATCAATCATCATTGTTTACCATTACCAAAAGAACCAAATTATTGGAGATATATGGAAATTATGGGACTATGTCTTGGTGCCTGGTTAATTGTATTAATCGAACCATATGCCTTACGTTTACGTCATGTGATTATGCGTTATTTTTATCCGAAACGGGCGCATATTAGAGCACTCTATTTGCATAACAAAATACTTACGAATAGAGGTAAAGATGATTTAAATTATATATATATATATATTGATAATCCTGAAAAACTTTATTCTCAGTTAGTTTTTTTAAATTTGCACGTCGCAAAGCGAGAGCGGCCTTTATGTATCAAGATGCTGAAGGGCATATTGAATGCTGCAATTGGTTAAGAAGTATTTTTAAACGGTGGGAAACTTAAATCCAATTTACTTAGTTTCCAATAATAAATAGTTTTTGTTTTTATAAATTTTAAGATTTTGCTGCTGTTGTTGTTGTTGTTGCTGGTATTGTTTTGGCCACCAAAATGATCTTTGCATTGTTTGTGCCAAAATTTTAAATGAGTTAGTAAAGTTCACAAAATTTTTTATATTAATTGATAAATGGAATAATTCAATTACAGCTCCACTCGCATACTTTGCGACACTGTGCGATGTCCCGGTGTCTATTGCCAAAATTGTTTCAGTGAATCCAATAATAAATGTTGTCTATGTAAACGACCCATTGATTATGGAGATTTCAGTGATTTCTCTGAAGTTCAGTAAGTAAAACTATAAACCAAATTAATTGTCATTAATATAATTAAATTTACTCTTTTTTAGAGACTCTTCAGATGATTCAGAATTGGAATCCTTTGGTCATCGTGAGGCCAGACTTTGCTATATGACAAAACGTCAACAACAAAGTGATAAAAAGCAACCTTAAATCGGACAATAATTAACAATCTTTAATTTTGGAAATACTCTGCCTGGGTTAGTAATATTATTTCTCAATAAAAAAAAAATTTTATAAAAAATATTTTGACGTACAACTATTGTTGTGTACTTCTTTTTTTTTTCTTTTTATATACTTTCAGTTTTTCGAATCAACTTTGGGCATATGCATCTTAGGAATCCATTTGGTAAAGTATTTTTTCCCCTTTTCTTTTGTTTTTGTTTTTGTGTTTGTAAAATTTCAAGCAAAATCATTATCATCATTATGATCATTGTTGCTACTGTATGTCGGCCTGATACCCGGTTTTTGCCTTCTCGTCGGCATCCAATAACACTTTGTTTTCAATTTGTGTCTCCATCATTTACTGTCCGTGGAGCGTTCCTTTAGCGAACGATTGTACAGTGCTTTCAACATTGAAGAAGGACCACTGACTCTTTGGCATTGCTTGGCGCACACATGTGGGCAACAATTAAATGTTCATTAAATGCGACAATAACGACAAGTTCCGAGATTGTTTCTCAGCAATTAATACGCTTACAAGGATCGACCCACTGATGATGACATCCAAGCGAATGCACTTTTTTTTTAGTTTGGAATCTTGACTAGGGATGGCACAATTAATCGGTATTATTCTTACAATTCTTCTTTGATTTTCTGGACATAAAACGTTTTTTCTTTAACGCTTCAATTAATCGGTTATTAAATCGTATTAAAATTTTGGGAAAGATTTTCAAAAATTAGGGGAAAAATTTGTAAAAATGAAGAATAGTTTAACTATTTCATTAGTTGGATTATATATAACTTAATCGCATTATATCGCTTCAAAATTTCATTCAAAACTGCCGTGTGCGAATCATAAAAACTATTAGATGCTTCGACTTGTGTTCACTTTCTATAAGGTGCTTGAGAGCAACCTCAATATATGATAAAATTTCAGTTAGAACTATAATACTTTACAGGGAAAATCAATTTTACTACAAGCTTTGATTAGTTCACCTTCAATTAAACGCAGTTTAAGTAACTTTAAGCGATTAAAAGGTTAATCAATTTATTTATTTTTCTATCATCTCTAAAGTTTTAAACATTTTGTTCTACTTCACTCTCTCTCTTTCTCTTACTGTTTAAGAAAAATTCTGTGTAATTTACGACCCTCAAATGCGGTGGTCTTCAGCTTCAGCTCCCATCTCCCCAGCTCCATGTTTATTTATGATCCTCAAAATTTTGACATTTATTTTTATTTCTTTGTGGTCTATAACACGCTATAGATCTTGGCTCAGGTCGGTGGACGGTGTTTGATCTCGTTTAGCCCCGTTTTCTTTTATGATTCTCTTTCTCTACAATAAATTCTCTCATACCTAAACTCTCTCTCTCACTCTCTTTTACATTCTCTTTCTGCCCTTATGCTAATGTGTGCACAAGTGTTTATTTGTTATTTAACACCCGCTGCCGCCCGTGGACCTAAACTCGAACCGAAACCCAGACTGAACCTGGATATAAACTGGCTGAATTTCTGTCTGGGTATCTGTCTGTCTGTCCGTCCGTTTGTCTGTATGTCTGAATGACCACCATCGTTGACATACCAAATATGCTTAGGGTCAACCTCAAGACACATATTTGAATTGCTTTTGCCTTGTTCTTGTGTTTCACAGGTAAATGTTCGTTCATTATGTGGATATTGAATTACCCTTATCTCGAGTGTTTCTCTTCCCGTTTGCCTACACTGTAACTTAAGCTCACTGTGCGGCACTGCACTGGATTGCACTAATGATCGTCAATCATATTAATCCGTTAATTAAAGAGTTTATTGATTTGGGCATCATTTTTACTAAATTTTGTATCTAAAATATAAGTGTTTCTACTTATTTGTAGATTAATTATCGAATATAAGATAATACAGATAACTACAAATTTCATATAGATATTAGTCAATAGTTGATCCGGAATTTTTTTGTTCTTTAGGTGATTATTGTAAAACTTAATATTTGAGACTTTAATAAGCTTCTTAATAATTTTAGCTAATTTCAATAAGATCAGATAACTATATCATACAGTTTCTATAAGATTGCTAGAGAAGAAAATGTTTTATAAGGAATAACTTTTTAGTACAATATGTTTGACATTTTGTTAAGGTGGTAACTGATCTTTTAGGATCAGACTATACTATAAAATAAAGCTGATTTAACTTAACAAATTTAACCATTGATCGGTTAACTATATCCAATTAATTCTTTATTGATGTACGTGTTCTAAATGTAAAATACAAATAACCATCGGTTAGACTGGTCTCACGAATTTCTTATTTGGATAGCCAAAGAAACCGATGCTTTTCAATTCAATCAATAATTCCTGATCATTGCCAATGGCCTTGTAAATGGCCTTCTCGAGTTCATCATATTGAAAATGCGGTGCAAATGGCATATCATTTAATGCCTCCAATAAAGTATTACCACGTTCATTGCCCACAACCAAAGTGCGACCGCAATTGGAAAATCTATTAAATTTGATCAAGAATAGATTAAAAAAAAAATGGATTTATATTTTAAGAGTGTTCACTTACGCTCCGATTGTATTGTAGGACGAGTCCAGTTCATGTGTGGCCATCGGTTTAAGTATATTACGTCGTATATCCCAAACGCTGGCTCCATTCCGATTTAGACACACAATAATTGTCGAATGGGTGGGACTCCAATTGGCCCAGTGTACAGGTGAATAGTTCTCTTGCAGTTCAATCAATGGACGTGTTATGCCCTCAATCCAAATACGAATGTGCCTGAAAGGATAAGAATTAGATATATAAAATTGATTAATTTGTTTGTTTTTTTTTTTTGTTTCATTTCAAGTCACCAATCATTGCCACAGGTAAGATATAATTTTGGTGACCATGGTGAGAATTCCATAACTGTAACACCGCCCTCATGACACTTGATAACCTCAAGATATTGATGTTGATAGTTTATGGAGCATTTGTGTATGCAACCCTCATCTGTGAGGACATAGTAAATGTCCTTATGCAACGGATGTGTTGTTATATACAATCCCTGGGGATGTCGACTCGATTCGCATGTTAAAAGCGGTGTTATGGGCACATGTATACCTTCTGGATGACCTTCGACACGTTCCAAAACCATTTGATTGAATGCCAATAAAAATGGACTCCTATTGACACGAAAACGTGTCACACATCCATCTTGGGATAGACTTAAAAATGGATCTATTTCGTTAACTTCATTAACTCCGACCTGTTTAATCCAACGTATACAAACCACTGGCGAACATCCTGGCGATGTGCTACGCTGTGATACAGCAACAGGCGTATCAAGAGGACAACTAACATCACGTACCTCAACACTACCATCATACATGCCAATGGCTAACAATGATGGTAAATATGGTGAAAAGCATACAGCTGTAACAGGCATTTTATAATAATATGCACGTTCCGGTTCACCCGGATTCTTAATACTCCATACATAAACATCACCAGATGATGGCACTTGTTGTGATGAAAATGAATATAGGCCATAACCGATAGCCAATATATCACCATTACTTCGACAAAAACTTAAATCACTAACTGCTTTACGTTCATCCTGACTTGGTACGGGCACAAAACGAAATAATAATTTCATTGAATATAAATATTCAACATTTTGTGAACAGCGATCAACTTGTTCAAAATTACGAAATCGTCGCATTCCGACCTCATTCGTATTACTGGATAATGTACGTCCAATGAACATTACAGCATTCCGAAATTCAGCGCTCTCAAATAAACGATAACGTAATGATTTCTCTTTTTCACGTTGCTCAGCATCATCATCTTCATAGAAATTCTCATCGGATTGCATTGATGAACCCTTACCATATCTTCCAGTACGTAATGTGCTATGAATACTATATTTTTGTACCATATTATTAAGTGTATCGTACATCTCAAAATTTGATACATATGAGCCAACTGTTGCTTTTGTTACCATTATTGTATTAACAGCACGACTTGATGTTAATGTAACAGTCGTTTGGGCATCATTATCCGAACGACGACGAACTTTACCCTTACCCACCGTTAAATATTCATAATGACGATTATCAGTTTCAGCCATATCACCCTCAATTGTCCCCTTCATTGCTGTTGTACTGCATTGATGATGTAATTCAAAAAATTCCGTTTTACGTAAGGTAATTTTTAAAAATGATTTTCTATATGGTTTAGAATCGCTTGATTCCAAACTTTTATCAGGAATACTTTGTGGATCAAAGATAATAGTATCATAGGTTATCTTAAAGATAAAAAAAAAAACTATAGTTAAATTAAAGGAATATTATTAATATAATTCCAATTCGTTATACCCCATTCATAACATCATCAATTGACTGTTTTGTGCCACCAAGACCACCACGCATACTAGAACGAGTTCTGGAACGTGCATTGCCACTTCTTGAATGAAATAGATTCATATCCTCGACAGCAACTTTAAATTGTAAATTATATTTCATAAATTGATCGCCATATAAGGCATTTGGTATTGTTTTAGGTGTCACATCGATTTGCTGTCCATCGAAATTTTCCACTACCTAAGTATTATTACTTAACATTTAGATGGTTTTTTCTTTTTATTTATATTTTTATTTAATTCATTTTATATTAACACCCACCTTAACCTGTGATCTTTGATGTATATCATTTAGAATTTCCTGAGCATAATAATGTAATGGCCTTTTCTCTTTTTTCTTTGGTTTCGCTTGCTCTTCGCCAAACTCTTGGGCAACCAGAACGGATTTCTTTTTTAAATCAATTTCCATTATTCGGTTTTTTAGTTTTCTATAAATTCTAGGTCTATGTATTATATCCAACAAATATCAACTAACATTTTCTTTTTCTAACTAACTTTAACTAGCCTACTGCAAAAGGCAATCAAAAAACAGAAATTGTTTCAATTCAATTTTATTCCCAAGGGAAATTTACTGGTGTAAAAGAAAAATAAAAAAAAGAAAATTGTAAATGTAATTTTTAAATCATTTAGCAACAAAAAAATTAATGAGAAATATTAATTATAATATATATATGTATATATATATACTTATTTTAATTAAAGCACAGCACGTGCTCTCTTTTACTATACTAATCTCTGTTTTTCTCTCTCTCTCTCTCTTTTAGATTGCTCTCTCGTTCTGTCTTGCTGACATGGGCTTTAGATGAATTGTCAGATAAAGTTAGCACTTTGCTTGGGGTTATATCCCTAACAAAAACTCACCACCAATGCCACCCACTTGTGAAGGACACAGCGGTCCTTCTTCAGTTACAGTTGAACTCGCTTACCGTTTGAACGTTCTTTAACGCCGTGCGCGACCGCTATAAGAAAAAAAATAACAAAATCTACCTCTTAACTTGCAATATCGTTTTATTTATTTTCTGATTTTTTTTTGCCATTTTTTTCTGGTGTATATATGTGAAAGGAAAAAGAAATTGAAATCTCAAAAAAAAAAAAAAAAGAAAAAATACAAAAAAAGAGAAGCTAATTATGTCCAACGCACAACAACAAAACAATTCGCCATTGCCCGAAATGGAGTGCCAAAGTGAAAATCCAGTACCAGAAAACTCAATTAGGAATGTTGCACAAGCAACAGCAACAGCAGCAGCAGCAGCAGCATCGCAGGCACAACACAAGCCCCAACCGCCTACAGCATTGGTCAACAAACAGTCACAGTCACAGCCACAACAACAGCAACAGCAGACGCAGTACGTCATAAATTCAGCGCCAAAAATGCACGCCAAAGCAACCACGGCGGTCATCATCTCGGGCGGTACACTACATCGGGCGAAAAGTGCGCAGGTACGTTAAATGTAAAAAACGTGATGTTAATTGGAAGTTTCGTTCACTGTCTACCGACAGCAAATGAATTTAAATTGCAAATTGCCGAGGTGTGATTGAAGGATATATACAGTACATATTATGAGCTTAAAAAAGAGTTAACATAACTCTCTATCTAATATAAAAAAGTAACTTTAAAAATTTTTTAAACTCCTGAAAGTTCTTGAGAATCAAAGATTTGTCTTTAACTAAAAGATAAACAATCTGTTTAGAATGCTAGAAAATCTGGCTAAAAATATTTGATCCTTGGCTTAAATTGCCTTCGGGCAAAAAATCTATAAAATATTTTCGATTATTTCTTCACTTTTATCATAACTCTTTTCAAAAAATATGTTAGTTAATACCTTAGTATACATATAATAAATAGTTATTAGAGGCAGATTCGTAAAACTAAAATGGCTTGATAAAATTATAGCAACAGGCAATAGATGGAACTTAAGAAACAAGATTGATTTATCGGAACAGATTCTTAACTAATTTTCTTCAAATCGAGCCATTACTAATGATGCCTTTTATTTTTTGAAGTAATATCTAAAAAATAAAACCGTTATGAATAGAGATGGATAAGAAATAATTTTATTTGCCAAAAGACTAAAACAACTCAAAGAAAATTAATTTGTTTTAGAAATGCACTAAATAATTCTGAAATTTCTTTAAAGAAATGGCAACTAGTGATGAAAAGATATCGATAGAATCGATTGTATTTTTCAGAAGAAAAAACTCGCTTAATAGAATTTCCTTTTTTATTTTTTGTATTATTTTGATCTGAAAAGTATTACAAAAAGACTTAGAAGACTACAAGACTAAAATTCTTGTGAGAAAATTTTTTTGGTATATTTCAACTAACCTGAACAAAATTGGTAACGATAAGCTATGTAGCTTTCCATAGATTGTTTTTTGACATATGATTTCTACACTTTCATTTACGTAGCTTTAAAATATACACACAATTTCTTTTCTGATTATTAAGATTATTAAGTTCGATTTCTCGCATAAAAAAAAAATTTTGAAAGACTTTTCATTTATAGTGTTTGAATATAACTTCAAATTATTACTTCTTATAGTGACAAGTTTTTACTCAGTTTTTCTTAAAAAATATAGAATTTAGGATTATATAGAATTATATCCAAAATAGTTAATATACAAAGATATCATACAAATTTGTCTTCTGTGAAAATACTTTTGACAACCTTTGTAGCTAGTTCAAAAATAAGAACTAAAATAATCCTTTATCGAATTCATTAATTTAAATTCTTAAATCTAAAGGTTTTTCAATGCTTTTTATTTGCTAGTTTTGGTTGGCAAATTTAGCAATTATAATGTCTCAAAATAAGACAATTTATTAATAGTAATATTAAAACTAATTCATATTTTTTTTTTTGATCCTATTATGGTAACTCAAACTTTCGTGATTAATTACTCAAATAAATTCCTTTAATGATTAATTTAAAATTATTTCAAAGTTCGTATAAAAATTACTATAATAAATTCCATTCGTAATTAATTTAAAACTATGTTAAAAAGTTAACACTGATTTCAATTAGAATACTGTTAAAACATTCTGATTAAATTTTAAAACAATTTCAAAGTTTTGAGAGTTAAATAAGATTAATGAACCAATATGAATATTTAGATATTTGTGAAATTTATCCATCCTCCCTCAATCTAACACAATGCAAATGCAGACATTGTGCGCAACGAAATGGATACAGATAGAAACACAGATACATTCGCAGATACACATACACAGATACATACAGATTTCGGGTGCGTAACGTAAATTTTGTAAACTTACATTTTTTGCCGGTAAAAATAATATGAAAAAAAAAACAAAAATAAAATACCAAAAAAAAAATGCCAATCCAGCCGGTGTACAACATTGTGTCTGTGCTCCATCCTGGAGATGGGCCGCATGCGTCGAAATTGTATTGGTGAGAGCCATTCACATGGTCATGTTATGGCTTAAACGCACACACACACACACACACACACGCACACACGCACACACACACATACACGAAGACTGAGTTGCAAAAACTTGTGACGAAAGCAGAGAGATCTGACGTCGTTTAGCTACTACCGTTTGCTGTCTGCCTGATGACTATGGAGAATGCCGGAACCCACTTGGTTGGTGGTAGCTACCGATATATGTATGCATGTATATATATATATGTATATATATATATATATACATATATACGATGCATGGATAGGATGGATTGTGGCGTAATTGACAGTCACGTCATATATCAGATGCTCGATGATGTGAAATGAATTTGCATGCAAGAATGGTTAGGCTAAAAGTGTAGAAGTCATTCAGATATTTGTGTGGGTGGCCCAAAGCAATTGTATTGCACATCCTCATCATCATCATGGATAGACAGTGGCCAACACTTGAGTATCGTATACGTAATATATACATATAAGATGATACTTGAAACTGAGTTAAACTTTAAACATTATCTTTTTAGGAATTGAAATTCTTTCTTTTAGACTTTGCTTTTTTTTTTGTTTTTACATTTTGCATTTTTTATTGTTGGGTTTTTTTTTGGAGGGTGACTTTTTATTTTTTTTTTTTTTTGGGTTGATGCTCGCTTTCAATTTTTATCCCTGACATCGTTTTGTTTGACTTGAAATTGAATTCAATGCCAAAGGCGAATTTACCTTCATACCCATGTAAGTCATGTAACTTGTGTTGTCCTTCTGGTTTGGTAGACAGCCTTGCACTTGCCCGCAATTGAACCTCACTTGGGGTTGTTCCGGCTATCCACCCACCGACCACCCACCACCACCCACATTTTATTCAGCTCTTTCTCTCTCTCTCGCGCTCTCTCTCTCTCTGTTATGTTGCTGAATTTATCTGAGAGTTTGAAATTTTTGTCAGCTCAGCTTCGCTCTTTGCTGAGTTCAATTTTTGCCGGAGTTTCAATAGAGTTTGTTATCCTTTTTATCTATGGTTTGTTTTGTTCTTTTTCTCTATCTCTCTTTCTGTGTGTGGAGTTAATCAACCTTTTTTGTTGTTGTTCCAACAAAACAGATGAAAAACAAAAAAAAAAAAAGGAAAGAACGATAGGAGATGTGAAAGATGTGCACAATTTAAGTTTGCTCTTGTCAAGGGGTCACCAAAGGGCAAAAAGAGTATGCAATTTATGAAGTAAACTTAAGACGTGTGTGTGGATGGAAAAAATATGTATATACATATGTACATATAAATATGGTAATAAAGTCTGGTTAACAAGCAGATTTATGGTATTTACTTTGCTCTAAATGACATGACCTTAGTCATGTGTGTAAAAATGCAAACTAAAACTTGGGCACTTGAATTCAATTTAATATATTTTTGATTAGTATCTACTCTATAAAAACATCAGAGTAAAAAGGCGATAAATCAAGGAAATATATGTTTTACAGATTTTAAAATTAAAATCGTTAAATAAATTAAAACGAGTTAGAGGCACGGAATCTTAGTTTTATTTAAAATTATTTATACCATTTTGTTACCCAAAACTGATTCTATATACTAAAGTCTAAATATTTTATTCAAAAATCTAAATTGATATTGGAAAAAAAAACAATCTAAAAATATATTTACAAAGTGCATTCTATCTAGTTTATAGATTTTTGCCAAATGAAAATTTCGAAAAGCAATTTTTCAAAAATTTAGCAATTACTGGATTTCAATTGGTGGATATTAAAACTAATTGAATCTTTTATAATTAGTGAATTGGCTCAATTTATAAGGAGAAAAAATATATATTTTTTTTTTATTTTGGCTATCTTGGACAAACCCATTTCCAACTAAATAAGACCGCTTTTGATTTATGGATTTATTCCAATGCCAACAAGAAAATCCATTTGCCAAAAACGAATCGAATGCATTTCCATTCCAATTGGCCAAAACGAACTAACGGTCATTGAGCTTTAAGCATCAATTGTGTGCCATAAAATAACGAAGTTTTTATACTCTATTAGTAAATGAAAATTGAATTATTTTTTAAATATGTAAATATAGATAAAGATCTTTGTTTGAAAATGAAGTTTACTCGATTTAATCTAACTACCAAAAGCTGACAAGAAAAATTTCCAATTTTTCTTTTTTTATGTATATCTCTAAAATGGACATTAATGAACTCGATTTTAATACCAAGTGAAAGTTAGTTAGTTTATATATTTGTGAATCCATTTTTGTTAGTAAGAGTATTAAAAATGCACTTTTAAAGTTAGCGAAAATAAAAAAGCAAAACAAAAGGCCAAAATGCAAAGATAGACAAACGAATACCAGCATTTTTTTTTTATTATTTTTTTTTTTTTTTTTAGTTTGCTTTTGTCGATTTTGCAGTTAATGGAAGTCTACTACTCAGTGGCGCCAACATATTTTGCTGTCGCATTAAAATTATGAGGCAACGTGCACTTGAACGAATGTTTTGTTGCATAAATCACTTAGAAGTTGAGTGGAAAGTGGTAAAGCCGTTAAAAGAAAGAAAGAAAAATTATATATACATATGTTCAAGTGTTAATAGAAATATAAGTAAAACAGTTAAAATACGTAGTTATAGAAATAGAAGGCAAAGAAGATGCAATAAAATTACGTGTAAGAAATTCCTAAATTTCTACAGGGAAATAAGTATTTAAATGTATGTGTGTGTGTGTGTGTTTACCTGGCGGCTTTTCTTTTCAATATTTTTCTCTGTTAACAAATTTTCCTGTCACGTGAGGGCAGCTGAAATATCGTTAAGATAGAGAGAGAGAGAGAGAGAGAGAAAGAGAGGGAGAAAAGATATACAAGAATTTTTTTGTAAGTAGCGAACAACATTTGATTACATAATTTGGTTTGGCCTTTTTTTATTTTGGTGGGGTGGGAGGGGCATTGGAAAGGTGGGGATTTAATATGCAATTGGTAATCTTTTTGTTGTTGTTGTTGTTAAACGACTTTAAATCCATGGGAAAATCTTTATGAACTGCAAAGATCATTTAACCCAGCTGCCAGATATATTTTCTATAGTCTTCAATTTACTCTCTGTCTATCTCTTTCATGCTAATCATTGCTGTCAACTTTATCAGATCTATACATACATATATATACATATGTATGTAGAAGTATATATATAAAAATTTTACAGATACAAATTGCAACGCATTTCAGTTGCATATGGCAAATTGTTGGGGTCTATCTTCTCCACCATCGCTCGAGAAACACACAAAAAAAAAAAAAGGAAAAAACTAAAGAAACTGAAAAAAAAAAACATTTATGTCACGCATTCTTGGTAGCACATCTTCGTCATGTTGTTATCTCATTCACTCTTATTGTGTCATGCATTTTTTAATTAATTTATGCAGTTTGGGGCAAGATTTTCCAGTGCAGATTAAAAAGCTTGTGGGGCATTTAATAAATTACTGTTAAATTATAGAAAAAATGCGACAAAACAAAAAAAAAAAAAAAAACAGGAGAAAAGAATGCAAAGATTTATGACTCTGACACGAAATGAACGAATCACAAGAAAAGGCAATGAGAAAAATAAATATGAAAATATATATACAATATGTATGTTGTGTGAAAGAATCAAAATTGGATATATGTATAATTGGTAAAAAAAAAAAAGATCTGAGAGATACCGAAGGAGAGTATTTGCTAGATCCAAACATATATCATTAATGTGGATTTTTATTAATAATGATATAAATGATTATTTTGATTAAATGTTGTAATCGTTTAGTTGGGGATATCGACATTGAATTACCCTGTCTTAACCCTCTAGTGCCTAAAATTACCTCTAGACAAACTCATTTCAGTTTTTTCGTTTTAAGTATAAAAGGTTTTAGAGTGTCTTTTATATAGAAATTACTCTACATTTGCTGATCTATATATATTACAACAACTTCTTAAAGTATTTTCCATTTGATCTTTTCTAAAAATCAAAATGTAGATTTAGATAAATAATTTAAATGATAAAAACAAAGAAATTTCAGCAAATAAATATGACTAGAAGATGCAAATTTAACTTGGAAAATATGGAAAAAAGAACCTACATATTTACTAATGCTTTTGTTAGTTTCAAATATGGATATAAAAAAGAGTATTGAAATCAATGGCTATATATTTTTCAGCTGTCTTTGCATTTATACGTACAAAAAAAAAAACAGATTCTCTCTCTTTAGGAAACTGACCCATTAATCCAAAAATGTCAGCCGACGGCATTAATGATCACATATTGAAGATTTCAATTCGATTGCTTTTCTGTTTTCCGTTCAAACGGAACGGCACACGGGGTCGCCCACGTTTTGTCTGTCTTCTCTTCTATTTTTTTTTTTTTTGTCGATGGCCCCGTGGCCTGTTTTGGTGTCTCTTTAAGTTTTTATATGCATTTATTTTCGGTATACACCGCTTTGACCTTATAAATCAGACTGAATACACCAAATTTGTAAATCTATGGCCCCCAACGCATACCCCAATCCCCTTCTCCCCGTTCTCTATTTCTAAATGATGATGAGATGGCGTCCAAATATCCATAAACTTTTCTAAACATAAATTTTTGATTTACGCAATGAGAGGAGACGGGTGGGAGAAGAGGGGGACAAGATCTCTTGTTGATTTATCTGACTAATTTCAACAACAGGCCATCAAGTAATTTTTGGACAAATTGAAAATGTCAGCAGAGAAGGTAAAAAAAAGGGATGAAAAAATATAAATAAAAAAAAAAAAATTGAGAAAGATACTTCCCTTTGACTAATTTCAATGATCGTGTAAAGTGGCTGTAAAATGGTTTTATTGTCCAATTTTAATAAGTCGAGGGTGTTGTAAATTTTTCAAGAATATTATCTTATCGATGGGACATTTATGTTATACAATTTAACCAATTCATTGAAAGTATGTCAAATGTTTTAAAAAGAAACATTTTTGAAAACTATGACATGAAAAAATATCTCGAAATTGATATTTATTATTGTCATTTATTTTGTAATGGAATTCAGGATTGAGAATTTAAGTAAATGAGATCTTTATGAAGTCTTTGTATGTTAACATTAACTTAATTTTGCTGTAGTCTTTTTACTTTTCCAAGATGGCTAAAATGTAAATTATCTTTTAAATAACCATTTTATTATATATAGCATACTTTTGGATCACAAAACCAATGGAAAATGAAAATGAAATCAAAGGGTATTATAATTTTCAAAAATAGTAAATGTTTCATATACATATGTATATATATTGTATTTTTATTATTATAGATTAGAGATATATCTATCATTATCTAAAATAATATAAATAGATACAAATGTACATAGATACATATCAATTTTGCAATCTATTCAACTTTAATCTCAAAATTCAAGCATGGACAAATAGATAAAGTAATAAATTAATAAGCAACAAGCTAGAAGAAACTGTTCTTTAGTCATAAATTTGTCTATGTATTTTTTATAGATAAGTACATAAATAAATAGTAAGAGTAAACTCTATCACAATGATACAAGGATTACATTTTTCTAGTAAATTTGTTAGATAGATAAGTACATAAATAAATAATAAGAGTAAACTCTATCACAATGATGCAAGGATTACATTTTTCTAGTAAATTTGTTTAATGGCCTTGAAAAATTCTCACGAAAAAATTAAAAAAGAAACAAACTTGCTAAGTCGCCTGCCTAAATCCAATTTTTTAAATCCTAATTTTTAAACTGAATGCATAAATAAATAAATAAATGAATAAAAAATAAAAAAGAATAAGAAAAATATTCTACTACAAACATCTGCAAAATCTAAATAAATATCAACAAAATTCTTAAGAAATATTTTTCGGCTGAAGCATACTCCATTGTCTCGTGTCAGTTTGTTAGCTTTTATTTTGTGTATTTGTTTGAGTGAAGGGTTCCAGGGACTGATTGCACATTTATGGATTTACGACTCTTCCAAGCAAAAAAATACATATGTACATACATATGTATGTACGTGGGTAAAGCCAAAATAACAGATAAACTAAACATTCGCAATTGCACTCACTCACCTAGTTACATACATATGTATGTATGTATGTATTAGTATAATCTAATCTTATCTGAAAACTATATAAACAGAGCTTTTTGCAGACGCATTTCTGAACATTATTGTTTATTTATACGAACAGAGACATTGCCTTAAACTCTTTCACTTGCAAAAAAAAAAAAATAATATATATATGTGTATATAGACACGTGATAAGATAAATTCTCCAACTGCCAGATTACAAACGTATTTCTTTGGAATTTTTTTATACATTTTTGTTTTTTTTTTTTTTATTATTATTTTTGGCTTACATTTAGAGTATGTTTTTTTCCAGGTTTTTTTTGTTTTGCTATGTGAATTGTGCAATCTGTTAAAAATAGCTTGCCCTTTACCAAAACAAAATAATGGTCAATATATAAATAACTTTTTGTTTTGTTTATCAAATTCGTTAGCAATATATATATACATATATAACAATATATCGAAATTTCATTTATTTTTGGGTAACAGATCAATCATAAATAATATATGAATATTTACGTGGACTGTGTGGGGAAAATCTGTGACGTCTTCAGCATGAATGATTGATTTATTGCATAATGATCCCGCTGATGTACAAATGCCCATCATCAATAGCCTTGAGTTAACCTATACCTGCATATATACTATATATACATATTTATGTAGTGATCCCTATGTGTTGACAACCAAATAGAATATGAAGAAAGAATAATATTTACTCAAGTCAAGTTGAACATGACTGATAAATTTTTTATAGCAATACAACTAACAATGAAATCATTCATTACTCTAATATTAGTCACGGAATTTCCGCCCTAAAAAACCTTATATATGTATATAGTATATGTATGTACATATACGCTCAACGTAATATAGTCCATGAGCATAGTAAGTGATTGGATCTCATGACGTCAAAACCCATGGAGTTTCGTATTCAATATTTGTTGATTCATTTTGCATTTCAAATAACGAGTTTACGATGAAACATTTTCGGACATTACCAATGCAAATGATATTGTTCAGTTTATTGATCTTCTCTGTTCTTTTCATCAGATGGCACAACAACCTGTTGCCTATATTTTCTCTAAGATATTCTAACAATCTTTTTTTTTTTTGACTCAGATGTGAAAACAATTTCAAATGATTTTTCTTTTATTTTCAACATTAATGAATTAATTGAAGATGTTAAGAAATTTGTTGATTTGATAACTAAATAGTTAAACAAATAAATTAAGTTAATGATTAGAATATTAGAGATGGAATTTATATTAATTTTTGTTGTTTTTTTATATAAGTGGTTTTGCGACCATAAACCTCTATATTTGTATTGGTCCTTCCTGTTTTAAATTACTTTTTAAATTTATATTTTGTCTTTATTATCTCACAGTTCAAAATTTTGTTCCGGATATGGTTTGTACTATCTTAAAGTATAAATTTTATCACCTTAATGTGAGTCACATCAAACTACATAGATTAAAAAAAGAGATGTTTGCTTTTTAAAAACAAAAATGGAATATATGTATTTCTTTTATATTACTATAACTACTCGAATATTGTTCTAATACTTCATTTGTACTACACCAACACTTCACTAGTTCCATCTTAAAACCACTTAAATACTACCCTAATACTATTAAAATTCTACTTTAATACTTCTCTAACTTTTTCTCTAATCTATAATTTATTTAAAGCTCTTAATTACCGTAATTGACTATTCCGGAAATAAATTGAAACAAATAGTTTTGTATTATTTTTTTGCCTCCGTTTTAAAAGTTTTTGATGGCAACCCCAAAATGTATATCCTCTTTTAAAGGATATTCAGATTGTAACTTTAAAATGATAAAACTTTAAGAAAAAACCATTTGAAAATAAACGAAAAATATTTAAATGAAAAATTACAGTTTAAATTTTTGATAAATATATTAAAAAACGTAATTCTTGATTGCTAAATTAAACATTTCTACTTTATCATATCATAATGCTACTTTATAAATTAAAACTGACTCATAGTTGAAAGATATTACAAATACCGTTACTCTCGTTAACCCTGACCAACAAAATAAAACTAAAAACCAGAAAAAAAAATGTATAAAATCAACAAAATAAAAAAAAGGAAAAGAAGATACATTCCATCTTCTTTCACTTTATAACCAGCGAATGATTTTAGCCATTTAAAAGGCTTTAAAAAAAAATAAAAAGAAAAATTTGAAAACAAAACAAAGCAAAACAAAATTTCTGGTCTGATGACATGAAAATGTTTCTACCTAAATATTTCTATTGTTTTACAACTGCAATCAACACGCCTCAAAGAGAAATATCTTCCGCAACCATAAAAATGAGGAATGTGCCCAATAGATGGATAGATAGATACGTATCCATACAAACATACAGTCATACATACTTATTTATATGTGTGTATGTATGTAAGTATCTAAATAAATTGTAGATACACTCATATCGGTATGTTATTTTTGTGTGCAGTTTCCATTGAGCATATAAAGCAAAGACATTCCAAGAAACACTTGACTTACTGCCGAATCAACAAAACTCCATATAAAAAAAAAAAAAAAAGAAGGAAATTATTATTAGTGTTGGCATTCAAATCTTTAGTAAACACTTTGGTTTGGTCATAAAACACATTTATTTGTTTGCCAAAAGGAAAAGAATATGCAAAGAGAATTGGGTTAAGTTTTTCTTTTAAATGCAGTTTCAGCGAAAAGAAAACCCAGCATGAAAACAGACTAGACATGAGGTTGCAATGTGTTTCATTCATATAATAGGGACTCTTGTGAGTGGCTTTCGGACAGTGGTCAGTTTCATCAATGGACTGTCTTTTTTTTTTTTTTGATGACTAACAAATGTTGCCGACACAGATAGAGAGAGAGAGAGAGAGAGAGAAAGAAGTCAGTGGTAAAGAGGCGGCAGATACAATTACAAAACTGCTTGCTACTTGAATTTTTCAGATACTTGCGGTAATTGGAAGGCATATGAAAAAAATCTCGGCAGGAGACCCTTTAAAAGATACATTTTTATATATGTATGTATCTTTGTTTTCTTTTTTTTTTTTTTTTTTGCTTTATATTTTAAACATTCTTGAGTTACTTACTGTCTGCAGACACCAGAAGAGACATCTTCATTATATCTCAGGTTACAACATTACCCAAAAAAAACAAAAAAAAATTCAACTAAAGACAATACTCACAATCGAAAGTTGTTGCGTTTTATTTTGTTGTTGTTGTTGTTTGTTGTTGTTCATGTATCTAAAAGTTGAAAATTCTTGGGAAAGTGTTGCAAGCTCATTGCCTTTGACTGTGCCCTCTTACTGTTGCTGTTGCTGTTGCCGTTGCTCAAGCACTTCAAGTGATAACCACAAAACAACAATGCAGATACAAGACAACAGCAACAGTAACAACAACGACAACAACAAAAACAACTCACTTCCCTTTTCCTTTGTTTATCAATTGTTGCCGTTTTTTTGTTGTATCTTTTTTTCTGTCTTGTGTCTGACACTTTTCGGTGCGTAATTGCAAATCAATGCATACTACAAAACTGTATCTTTCCCCCCTTCGAAAAAACAAAAAAAAAAAAAAAAAACTGACTTGCCACATAGCTGACACTGGCAACTGGCAAACACCAGCAACTTTACGTTGCAACTCGTGCAAACTGCCGGCAAAACTTCAGCCAAAAGCAATTATTGCGGATTTCTTGTTGGCACAGCTGCCACAAGAGCTTTTTGCCTTGCACTTGGATAGCCGCCTGTGCCCATGCGCTTTAAAAAATAAATGTATATATGTACATACATACATATACTATATGTATGTATGTATATATATATATATGTATATGTATATAAAAAAAATGACTCAGCTTCAGTTGGAGTTGCATGTTGCATGTTTAAAATATGCAGCTAAAGATGCAAGTGAAGGAAGTTCTAATTGCCTGGGAAATAGTTGGCCATAAAATGAAGAGAAAATTGAATAAACAAAACAGGTAAAGAAAAGAAAAAGAAGTGAAAAAACAACAACAAATTGTGCATCTAGTTTGTAAATGATTCATCAATATTTAGAAAAGTATTAAAAACTCCATCTACTTTAGATAAATTAAATTTGTATTCATTTTATATGTGTATGTATGTATGTATGTATACATATATAGGGTCAAAACAATCCTTTGACTTTTGCTTACGACATTTCTTTTGGTTGCAAAAATATATAAATATATATATTTTTCTTTTTGCTTAATATTGTCAGACAACTGGTCAACTGGTTCATCTGTTCGCCTGGTTGATTCCATAAATGGCCAGAACGTGCCACTTTCGAAAACAATGCAATCCAAAAAACAAAAAAAAAAAACCACAATCGGATTCCAACTGAAAACAGAGACCATGCCCCCCAACTCCATGCCCCATTGCCCCCTCTCTCCCTCTCCCAAAAACAAAAAACAAAGATTGGAAATGGAGCAAGCCCACAAAACAAAAAAAAAAAAACCGATTGAATTTCTGAGAATTTTGAATCTATTAACCCCTCTACAAGTCTCTCAATTGCTAAAGTATAAACTTTGCCCCATTCCCCTTCCCCTCTATAGAACCCTCGGGTATGGTAGATACCCTCATATTTGTATGTATGTATGTATGTACATATGTTGGTTCAATTAGAAAGAACAGGCGACGCCTGGCAGCACTTCATCAAGTATGAGAGTGAATCGTGTGATAAGCTAAAAACAAAACGTCATTGCAGTAAAAGTGTCAAATGGAAAAGTGCTCGAATAGCTCCTCCTCATGTTTGGGTCATAAATTCATCAATTATCAAGGGAAATGGCTTGCTGCCATTCACTCGGCCATCTAACCACTCCTCCTGATGGTAAAAACAATAGAGATGAAGAGCTGAAGAGCTGATGACTTTAAGTCTTACCCAATTATTATGAAAAGTTGAAAAACAAGGATCGTCTTTAACAAAAGAGAAGGGAGAGGCAAAGTGAAAGAGAGTGAGAGAGAGAGAAAAAAAAAAATGTGGGTGCAATTAAGATGCACATCTTAATGAAAGTCAAAATTTTTAACTACCAAATGAAACCTTGGGGTTGGTCAGTAAGGTCAATTTAGGGTCAGTGACTCCCTGATAAGGTTTTGTACATTAAAATTTATTGTATTGACAGTAATGTTAAAAAAAAAGAGAAGATAAACCTAAGGGTTCGTTTTTAAATACAATTTGAAAAAAAAAAACATTTATTTTATTCATATTAATTATCCTTTCCTTTTTATAAAATTTGCATCTACGAAATAGAAGCTAAGTCTATTGTATTAAAGTTTTAAAATTAAAGTAAAATACCCTTAATATAAGATCGTTGCTATGATCAATAATAGATATATGTATCTACATATATATTAAATATATCAATATAAAAGAATTTAATTTTTCTTCTTACCAAAAGATTAAATCTAAAATTCATGCTAATCAATAATGAATAAATTACATATTCCGAAAATGGTAGATTTTAAATATCGCAAAAATTTAAGAAAATATGTTGATCAAATACTAAATCGTTTCAATAATTGTTTACAATATTATAAAATAATAGTATAATAATTATAATTTATAATAGCATAAATTACCTAAACATAATTTACTGTCAAAGTTTTTCCTTTTATAAACTTTTACCAAGGACTTGGACTCTTGAATTTTAGTTATTTTATAGAGAAGGAATTGGTCGTGATATTGCATTGACATTAAATATATATATGTATATGTATATATATATACATATACACACATACATATGTATGTACATAATTTTGTTCACTTAAAAAATTGAAATGCTAAAATTAGCAATTGAAATTCAATTCTTTTTGCTGCATTCTACCAAATGTCTGACTGAAAATGGTTTTGGTTCATTTGCTCCCCCCTTCCACACAATAGCACACACACACACACACACACACATACACACTCGAAACAATACAATCAACGAGCCATAACTTATGATGTCCATATTCGATATGAGGACGACTCACTTTATGGAGAAGAAGAAACTTTTTGCTTTAGTTTTTTTTTTCTTTTTTTTTTTTTTTGCTCTACGTAATACATTTGTATGTATGTATCTCAATTTTCAAGATCGTGTTTCGTCTGTTGCACCATGTGGGTGCAACTGCAACTGTTGCAAAAACAAAAAAAAAAATATAGTCTCTCATGAATTATGCAAACATTTCCTTGTCTGACAGTCAGTTTTCCCTGGATGATGCTGTTTTCTCTGGTTCTGCAAACAAACAAATTGTTTGTTATTATCGCTGGGTGGCACATCATACGGATCCAAAATATTCAAGATGCAGATACAGCACTTTCATAGCTATGTATATATATATATATGTATATATATTGCTCCTTGCCAGAGCAACAAATTGTCAAAAGATGCCGCTCCAGCTGCCAATGAAAACGATTTACTTAGGCCTATGATTATTTATTTTCGCTTTTATTTTTAGGTCTTTGGCACAATGTGTGAAATTGCCGCCGATATATAAGAATCACTAGATATGGTTATAAATATATTTGAAGAATGACTTTTATTCTCTTTACTGCTGCTGCTAAAAGTGATGATAGGTAGTGGGAAAGTTTTCTATATTTTCAATATTAATAGTATATTTTAGAAATGGTATTTAACCTACAGAATTTAAAAAATATGGAATAATCAACAACATAATAGAATAGATTTCCCACACTACTCTTTTTAATCTTAAACCAGTTGCGAATTATAAGCATCAGTGTTAAAAGATATCATCAATTAATCAATCAATAGTATATAGCACATAATTGAAATAAATTTGGAAAAGTTTTTTTAAATTTATTAGTTCAATTTATACAAGATATAGTTCAATCCTCTACCTGGACATACTTTTTGTAGAAAATAATAGAAAAATAATTCCTTTTTCAATAGTATATACCATTTCAAGCATATGGCATAACAATTGAAGTACAATTAGATGCCACATAATGAATGGATGCCGGATATTTGAGAAGTTAAACCAAATGGGGAGGATACAAAATTGACCATCATCCCTTTTGTCTTTTTTTTGACTGGGTTTACGACCCATAAAATATCATCATATTGTATTGCTCAATTAAGTAGAATGACGAGGAGGAGGAGGAGGAGAACGGGGACACATTGACAAACATTTGCGAAAGACTTTTTGCCTCTCTTTAATTTCAGATTTTTGTATCCGATTGCCAAATAGTATGGGGGATGGAGAGGTACAAATGGCCAGGTGCCATAATTCCCAAATTTCAACAATTTTTCCAGTTAGTTGGCAACAAGAGGAGAGAAAAACAAAATCATTTAGATAAAAAAATAAACATACACACAAGTATATAGATATATATGACGCCTACAATATAATTTTGTTTTTCTCATTTTTTTTTTTTTTTGCTTTGGTTTTGGTTCAGTTTGCGTAAGCGCAGCAGATAGGAGAAGATACCGCCAGATGATATAGACGAGACAAGATATTTTATACATATATATACATACATACATATGTATATATGTTTATATCTAATGTAGGAACATGCACAAATGTAGGTGAATGTGCGTGGTCTAATTTACATATATTATTTATTCAGCTTCTAAATTGCAAATGGAAACAAGTTATGAGGTGTTATGAATGAAGACAGATTTCATTTGCATATTTATTATCATTATTATTATGGTTAAAGGTGCTTCAAAAAAACCATATCTAAATATCAAAATCTTCCAGTATATACTGAATAAATAGAAAAAATAGATTGGAATGTCAAAGGTGGGTGGATGATGTTCGCAAAGAGTTCGTTTTCCAGTTGCTCCATTTTGAAGGGTAAGTCATTTTCAATAGTGAACCACTGATGCCTCCTAACAAGGCAATTAGGGGTATTTTTTTATTTACTGCAACATTTGACCGATATGAACATATTTATATATAAATGTTAAGGTAGATCTTGGGTTTAATTTCAAACCTAACGAAGTTTCTATACCCTTTTATTTTCATTTAAAACTAATACATATTACGAATAAGATTTAGGTATGTATGTATATATTTTGGTAATAATTAATAGTTATTTGGTCTATACATTCAATTAAATACAAATTTAGTTGCAACATAAAAATGATTTCTTTTGTTAAGTTGCAAAAAATTGGTTGGAAAACAAAACCCTTTTATTTAATTTCATTAACAAAAACAAAAAAAATATGTAAAAATTTGTTGTTCTAAAAATGGAAACATACCCAAATTCCACTTTCCAAAAATTTTGCTTAAATTCAAAAACCGAAAACAGACCTGATAAATTATACAAATACCAAAATGTTTTCATGGTGTGTACACCCTTTTCTGGCAAGAGTATTTTAAAAATTTTGCCATTTCATTCAATGGAATGCGGGTGGTTTCAATGAAATGGGTAAACCGGTTTCGTTTCGTTTTGTTTTTTTATTTTTGGAATTTTAAAAACCGTGCGTGACATTCAAAGGACATGAACATGCTGTTATTATTTTCAAAATACACACGAAACTGGCAAAATAAAAGGAAATATCCGTTAATAAGTGAGTAAAAGCAAAACAAAACAAAACAAAAAAAGAAGGAACATTTTACTATTAGCAATGCGCAGTAGATTTTTTATTTTTATTTTTTTTTTTTTGGGGGTTTTTATGGCTAAAGTTTAGATTGGTCAATAAAAGAAAAAAGGCTGGCAAACCGTTTGAGATAAGAATGGATAGAAAAACAGAAAGAAAGAAAGTTAAATACCATTTTTCCACTTAATCGTAGTTTTTCACATTTTTTTCTTTTTGTGTTTTAAGTGTCTGCTCTAAAAAAATCAAACGAAATCGAAACAAATTAAATCAAAGTCAAACGAAAGTGACAATAAAACTCAACGAGTGTCGACTTTGATACTTACAATTTACTAGGAGGGGGGTCCGGTTCTCTTCTCTTCTCTTTCAATTTTAAACTTGCCTTGGGCTTGTCTCTGACTGCAGCTCCAATTCCGTTTCCAACTTTGACTTCATCTCCGCCTTCTCCATTTGGTTTGTCAGTTTGACATCATGACTATGACTGGCATGGGCGTGGCACTTGGCATGCAAATCATGTCAAATGTCACATTCATTTTACATACTGCAGCTGTGTGTGTGTGTGTGTGTGTGTGTGTGTGTGTGTGTGTGAGTGTCTTTTGTTGTTGCCAGTAAAGTTTTCTTCAATGGGTTGAAAACAACTTCCTTTTTGCATTCTTTTTTTCTTTTTTGTTTTTGTGAGTCGAAACGGGTTGCTGCCTGACCTTCATTTCATACTGTTGGACTTGTTGAGGATTCCCTTTGTGTCTGAAGTGCCAACAAAAAAAAATAAGAAAAACAACAACTATTCGCGCCCTTTTAACTCTACAATTGAATTATTACTCTCGATTTATTTAGACAGCCGTTACCTCCTACAATTTCCACCCATTTAGTTTGGTAATGTCATCATTGTCATTCTCATTTTCTTCGGACTGTGTGTGTAAAGTGAGCTTTTCATTTGCTTTTCCTTTGAATGCATTTATTTAAGCATTCTTGTCTACATTTGATACTTTTTGCTTGAAAATATTTGAAACTATTCTTTCAACTATTCCAATAACAAAATATTTGTCTTATCTAAATACTAAATGGAATAAATATGAGATGATGACTATAAAAATTTAACGAATAACGAAATTTAATACTGTGTAAATCAATAATGGGGAATTTATGTCAAATGTCTAGAAATGCACTGAAAACTCAAGTCAAAGCTCAGATATACATATATGTATATATATAGACACTTATAGTAACACAGTATTTTCTGAATCCCTATTTTTTTCATTTTTAATTATAATTCTTTCCCTATAATTTTTTAATGTCAGGGAAGAAATTGCAAAAGGAATAAATTCAAAGTTTTTTCGGTCTCTTAGAATCTCTAATCTAGTATATGTATATAAATGTTCATTAAGAACTTTATCTTTAATCCCAAGACTAGTATGCATCTTTGCTATATTCAACCTGAAGTAAGTACCAAAATTTGATTTAATTGGATATTTGTCTAATATCGAAATACATATAGATAGATAGATAGATTATTTATATAAGCAAATTCGGATAAATTTATTTTTCAATGAGAATCGAAAGCTTAGATAAACATAATAATAAATAAATAAATATATGTAGATAATAAATAGTTAAAATAAATTCCTGTTTTATTGATCTACAATATAATTGATTGGTGTAAATTTTACTCTTACTTGGTCTTATTTTACACCGATAATACTCTTCGAACAACTAAAAATAATTCTAAATTATTTTTATATTTACTTTATATATTATATTTACTTTGTTTCATATACAATACAAAAATGTATTTAGTAGAAAGCATAAGAAATTATCTAAAAATGGTTTTCCTTTTTTTTACTTGACCTTTTCACTGTAACATTTTGTGGTAAGAACCTTTAAAGTACTACGTAAGCCAAAAAAAAGTGGAAAGAAGTAAAGCCATGTCATTTGATTGAACTTGTATTGCCTTTTTTAGGCTAATTGAGCTTTGGTTTCATCGTCATAATCATATACCCATAATTGGTTAGCTGTTTTAACCCTTTTCTGCAAATTAGCATCATTAAAGATTTTATTTCATCTTACCTCAATATATTTTAGGCTAAAAGGCTGATGGCTTAGTTTGCATATAAACAGATATAGAAGTTTTTGGTTCGAACAAGATTAAACCTTAAATGGCTTAAAAATTTTTATGGTTGCTTTATTTTTAAATATTTTTTTTTGTAGTTAGCCATGAAGACATGAGACCTTAAACGTTATTCTTTAAATTAAAAAAGCGTTTTGCAATATTTCTTCGAAATTGTCTTTATTTACCAAAGAATATAAATAAAATGATTGGTTAAAATAAAAAAGAATAAATTATTAAATTTGGTTAAAATAAAAATAAAAAAATCAGTAAAAGAGCTTTAGCGAAAACGGATGTTAAAACATATACATATTTCTAGAATTACCGATAAGGAAAGTCTTAAACATATGGATTAGGAAATTTTAACATATAATTTTGTTAATTTTTTAACAATTTCAATTCTAAATAATTTATAATAATAACTTTTTGCAACTGTAGAAAAATATAGCTTTAAGATACTGATACCTCAATCTTGTTGCAAGTTCTTACCAATTTTTTTTTTCATTAACAATTCCCTTACTTTGTTCAACAAAGTCGAATCAAACATGTGTGCTGCGGCATCAAACATGTATTGCATCTGTCAGATATGTTCGAGCGGTTATTCGAACCGTTTGGTGGGTTAATGATAGATTTTTATAATGTTTGGCAGTCAGTCTCTCATGCTGCGTTGCTCGTTGCGGTTGGTTCGAATTTCGAATGTGTTGGAAAAGAAACAAAGATCAATAGAAAAGAAAACCAAACGCGTTAGTGAACATTTTGCTGCGTTTGTTGTTTTTATTTTGCCAAAGCAAGATACTTTTTTTTTTGTCGCTTTTTTGTTGTTTTCTTTTTTTTTTTTTTTTGGCTGGCCCCGCAGGCTAAACTTGAATTATTTTGTTTTTTTTTTTGTTTTTGTAAGCTGATTTGGCAAATTGCAAAACTAAAAGATACAAGTGAAGTACAAGAGATTGTTAAACTTAAAAAAGGAAAAATAAACCGATATTACGAGATACTTTATCTATATTGTCCTGGATTAAATATATTTAAATATCTCGATTTTTCATCATGTGCTGCACAATGTAAAACGAAATAACAATAAACTAATTAAAATTTGCAACATTTGGGATAATAAGTAAAGGCAAAGACTTGAAAATTTGAAAAAAAAAAAAAAAAAATTAGTTCTCATCTTTAAACATGCTGGACAAAATACAGAGCCCTGGTTCCATTTCGGTATCGCCATCATGCTGCAGCTCAAATGCAACAAATACGGATTTGGACTACGATGTGCCGGTCTCTAGTCGACGCACTTACTGCAAATTGGTTAGTAGTAGTTATAGTTGTTATCATACGATCCATAAACCAACTGACTTTATGGAGATTTAAATGCCATGATATTAAGCCATTGGACAAGTTGATGGCTGGCCAGGATCAGTGGTCGACGTCGTCGTCGTTGTCGTCGTCTTGCTTATCTTTAGCGGCATCTGTCCACACTCAAATCTATGATGTGTTTGTTGTGACAGACGATGGTCAGGAAATTGTAACGGATTTCTACTTCTTTTTTTTTTTTTTTTTCTTGACAGTTGCCAAGATAGTTGGTAAAAATTTTCCGCAATTTTGCATTCGTTATCACCTTTTCTTTATTTTCTTTCCTTACTAGAACTCTCGACCTGATTTTAAATGTGTCAGTTATGGGATTTAAATGTGCGATATCACAAAAGTCATGATATGTTACTTAGTTTTGTTGACGAGTGAAGTACATACATACATACATACGTATGTATGTATGTACATATATTTTTTTAATACTTCAAAACTTGTACAGCATGAGCTCATCGATCTTTAAGCTCCATATCATTATATTGTGATTCCCCGATTAGATAATACATAATGTATTGATTAGATTTCACAGCTAAGAGTTCTTTCTATTTTTGCAGAAAAATCGAGAAAAAAGAAAACGAATTTCTTCACATTTATCATATATATACATACATATATACCTTGCTCAACTTTAACCTTGTCATTTATCACACATGCCAACTAAAAGGTTTTTAAGCAATAGCCGCAATTTCAATACCCTTCAATTATTACTTAACCTAAAACCAAACTATATATAACTTTATCTGATCTCATAACTATTTATCTTGCCTTGCTGATAGAATTCAATTTTTTTGATGGTTTAAAATTTTCATTTTTAACTAATCAATTTCATATTAAGTCTAATTTAAGTTATTAAAATAGTTATTGTTTATACTGTTTCAATTTATTATTTTTTTATACTCTTTATTAGGATTTATTCAAAGAATTTCTAGATACATATATATCTATAAGAAAAATTTAGATTATTAAGCCAGTTGCAAGCGAGTGACTAAAAACAAAATTTTATAATATATAGAATATATATACATATAATCATAATAACTCACGATAATTATCTAAAAAGAAAACAACTTAAAGTAAACGAAAAGTGGAAAGAATTTTACTAGACAATCATTTTTATGGGACTTAAACTAATATTTATTTTTAATTAGTATTATTATGGTTTTAGTCTGCTTTCATATCACTTCACTGTGTATGTATGTATGTATGTACATATATACCCACTATAGACTAGAGTATAAAAATTGTTTGCACAACTTGAATACAGAAAATAAATTAGCTTACTTACGAGTTTACAGGTAAAGTGCTGACAAACGTACGGTACATGAAAAATGCAAATGTAAAATGCAAACTGCAAACTGCAAAATGCAAAATGCACTCAAAACACTGACAAAGACACAAAGAGGCACTGAGAACACAACATTTGACATGGTTATGAAGCTTGAAATTAAATAAATAACAGCTAATTACAAGATATACTTTGAATAGTCATTGGACATGATTAACATTTGTTAGTATAATAGGGTTTGATTCTATTTTTTGTTTAAATATTAGATGTAACAGACGTTAACACTAAGCATACCATAATTAAAGGTGAAACAGAGAGAGAGAGAGAGAGAAAGATATGGTCGGTTTACTGAAGACGATTCACACAGGTGAGATTTAAATAAATGTGCTCCAAATGTGCAAAAAGGCGAAAAGTAATTGACGCTCTCCATAAGACAAGCCGGTTCGTCCCCCCTTTTGAAGTTTTAGATTTCAAAATGCAAACAGCGGAAAACATGTTGTGCTTTTTAGGAGTGAGATATATATACATATATACATATGTATATATATATGTATATATATATATATCTGCTTTCCGTTTGCTTGTTTAATTTTTTTACCTTGACATGGGCATGGGCCTTTTTGGAGTTGCAATCAACACGTAAAATATATATGTATCTATCTATGTACACATATATACATACACCACTCTAAGCCAAGTCAGGATCGTAGTCTATTGCTGACTAAAGGGCAATTAATAGTCGCTTCTACATACATACATACATTTACCATTGACTTGCCAATTTCCATTTTGCCCCATCTTCATTGTGTGGACGTGTGCTCGCGTTGACTGAAGGTCTGCAATTAATAGTCCAGAGATCTCTCTCTCTCTCTCTCCAATCCTTTTTCCATCTTCCACTGAGTGTATTTCTTTTTTTTTCCTTGCTTCTCAGTTATTAATAGTCGACGCGCCGAGTGCGTTGATTTTTGCGGCAAAGCTAATTTCAATTGATTGAAAAGCAAGTAGGGAGATGCTATAAATAATTGCCACCCAAGGCCATAAATTCACATTCAATCGACCAAAAGACCACGCACGTAGCAGGTCTGCTGCTACTGCTGGTGTTGAGCCCTTTTTGTTTTCTTTTTTTTCTTTTATATATTTAAAGACCCTTCTTATCGTTGAGATTGAATGTTATAGTCAGGCGTGACCAAAAGACATTGATAAGGGGCAAGTCCAGGGCTGGCCTTATCAATATAGCCTCACAAAATCTAATCAGACTTAATTGACTTTAACAAAACCAAAAAAAAAAAAAAATTGAAAAAAAAAAACCGAAAAACAAAAAAATAAATGTCCGTGTAGATTATAAAAGAAAATGAAACCAGCTACTCAAGAAAACAACAAAAAAAAAAAAAAGAGAAAAGACAAAAAAAAATTGTCTCATTTTATATTAATTACGTTTTGGCAGGAGGCCACAAACAAAAATTGATAAAGAACCGCATGTCAGAAGTTTATCTTCATATATCCTGGAGATCCGGGGGCCCTTACCACAAGAAAGTAATGAAACTCCCTAAGGGACATTCAAGGCATACATACGTATGTACATTCGTGTGCCCTTCTCTTGATTAAGTGGGCGCCCCACAGTTCTTTCTCCCTCCCTCTGTCTCTCTTCTTTTCTGTGTGTTATTTTGTCTAGACATGAGCAAGGAACCCCTAATAGATGGTGGAAAATATCGTTTAGTTTTCGTCGTCTTTTTAGGT
This sequence comes from Drosophila emarginata, assembly GCA_037075365.1. NCBI lineage: Eukaryota > Metazoa > Arthropoda > Insecta > Diptera > Drosophilidae > Drosophila > Drosophila emarginata. The sequence goes on from JBAMCD010000296.1 coordinate 9,292,638, forward strand.
TGTTTTTTTTTTTCTTTTTTCTTTGCCCATTTTGTTTCGGCACTTAATTTTTAGTGGCAAGTGTTTGAGAAATTGATTAGAATTAATGTGTTTCGCAGGCGACGGCGGCGACCGTTTTCAATTTTGAAAAATTAACACGACGAATCCCACGATTGAAATTGATTGAACAAGTTTCAGTAGACTGAGAAGCGTTGAAAGCAAATGCATCAACATATTATATGATATGTATATATGCATATATATATGTGTATGTATATACATATATTAAGTATTATTGATTTGTTGTTTGATCTATGTGTATATGGCTAAATGATTTGTGTGCATTTTTCAATTGTGGCAATTCAATTGCTTTAGCGATCGATCGATTGCAAAGTCTAATCAATTAAAAAGTGTTTTGCAATTATTAACTGAGTCTAGAATAGTCAATAACAGTTTTGTCAGTTAATAACTAGGCTAAAAACCTTGCAACTATCATTTAACAGGTATCAACTATAATAGCAACATTTTATATAAAATTTCAATTTTCTCTACGTGAAATTTACCAACTTTTTATATGCAACACTTTTTCCGCCATATCATATGCACATATAACTTTTCGCGCCTAACTGAAACTTATTTAACAACAACAACAAAAAGAAACACATTTATGCATATATATATATATATACATATATGTATGTATATATATATAATTTGTAGGAAAATATAAAAAGAAAACTAAAACTTTCGCTTTCTTCAAGTCAGTTTATCTCTATTTGCGTAGCACATTTGCCAACTCAGGTGAACCAACCAAGAGACCAAAGAGACTCGAACTCTTGTTGTTATCTAACAATTGAAACGGTAGTCATAGTCATGTGCTCTACTCTACTGGCGCCTTCTGCTCTCTACAGGGGCGGACTGTAGTAAAAACGGGTATATATATATATAAATATATACATATATATATATATATATATATATATATATATATATATATATATATATATATATATATATATATATATATATATATATATATATATATATATATATATATATATATATATATGTATATATATGCAATTATATAATATTGCTAATAAATTTGACGGCTTATACAATATTTCTTGCTTATCTAAATTTTATTAAAAAGTGTTTGAAAACTTGTTTCAATTTATGATAGCCTATAAAAAAGCATTTCTTGTGATCATAAAAACCACAAGGTTTTTATTATTATTAAAAAGCGAAAATATTACAAATAAAAATAAATAAACGCTTCGCTGAGCCTTTAGTTATATAGTTCAACCGTCACTGTTTGGCAAATTTGAAAAAATTTTCCATATATACATACATATGTACATATGTAGATGGAAATACTTATCAATAATTGTTGGGTTTACTCTCTATTTTATTCTATATATTTCTATCTCTTACTCTTTTGGCTCTGTCTTTGTTGTTGTTTTCATATATTTGCAAAAGACCTAAAAGTAAAATGACAAGCCAATATGGATTATGGCCAAGAACGTTAAACAAAAAATGAACTAGCATGAGAAATAATGCACTTGTGGTCACGATAATGAAAGGGGGACGCATATATGTATATATAAGTATATATATGTATGTACGTATATACATATAGTGTCTTGAAGAGGTCTTTTGCGTGCACTTTCACGACGTGCCCAGCGACCAAAAGACAAATGCTCAACTATTGCAGATAAGACCTCTGCGATAAAGAGGAGAATAAGAAAGAAAAAAAAAAAACAAATGAAATTGTAAGAAAAACTCCTGTTGCTTAGCCTTTTTTTCTTTTTTGTGGCATGTTAACAAGAATGAATTACAAAGTGCAGGTTTTACAGGTGTTACCAGGTTAACAATTAATATACATGTCATATGACTCAAAAGGAATTTTGTATGCTAATTAGTTAACACCAGCTCCAACTTGCCCCCTCTCTCTCTCTCTCTCTCTCTCTCTCTCTGTCAATCTCTCTTTCCCTTTCTTGTTTGCGAATTGCTTATCGATATTGTTTAAATTTTAACCTTATACCATTTTATGATCAACACCGGATATGTGTTTGTTATGGCATACAAATGTTCATGCTCATGTTCATCGTTCTCTGTTTGCTTAAGATAAGTCTGCAAACAGGTCTCTTTCTCTCTATCCCATAAAAATAGTATGGCTAAAACACTTATTGTATATAGACATATGTGTATATATTTATACCCTTGCCAAAAAGGTATACGAAGTTTGCAATGCATAAAGTATCTAATTCTATGTATCTTTAGCTAAGCTGAGCTACATATGTATGTGGATCTGTTCGGATCAATGCAAATTTTTCCGTTAGTTCAAAAGCTATAGTCATAAAATTTTGCACACACTTTTCTTTCTCCTGCACTCTGTATATATGTATGTATGTCGGTAGCGGCCGAATCGAACGACTATATCATATACCTGACATAGAAACGATCGGTCTAGAACATAGTTTTAGAACAATAATTTTGTTCGTTCTTCCACAATTCTCACCATATTGAGTATTTCTCTATATGGTCTATATCTTAATAATACTACCGAGTTTGATTTGAATCTGTTGACTATATCATAGAAACAATTGGTTCATAAATGGTTTTAATATAGAAAAAGCCTTTTGTTTATCAAACAACATGGGAAAAACAATGATATTTTTTTTCTTTTTTATACTTCTCAATGCATTTGACTATATTATATAGCTATCATACAAAAATCTGATAAAATTGAGTGCTGAGTGGCGCAAAAAATGAATTTACTGAATGCAAAATTGCAAGAGTATATAAACTTCAATGCGATTAAAGTTAGCCTGGTCTTCTAGTTTTTCCTACTCTTAACTTGTTTATTGTAAACCAACTCCTCCCGTCTACCTTTTATCTTTGTGCCCGGAAGGTATTGAGTATAGTTGTTAAAGATATTTAATGGGCTCCCATTTACACTGAGAAAGATCTGCTAAAGAATGGCATCGAACTACTGTGGACATGCCGAATGCAGAATTACTTATGCCAGTTGATAACTTGATATCTCAACAGTGACTCACTAAATAGTCATTTACATAGCTTTTATTCAACATTCATTGTAATAACTTTATGGTATTAAAAACTAGAGATTACATCTTAATCAGAAATTTTCTTTTTTTGCCCTGTAACAATCAATCTATAAATATTTAAAAATACTTTTTAATTTTTAATATCTTTGATGACAGCTTTTATATACATACATACATACATATATTCATCACTTTCATTCATTAGAGCATTTTAATGTTGCGTGGGTTAAACTTTGGTAATCCATCATAAATCATCATGGTACACACTCTCTCTATGTATTTGTACATACATACATACATATGTATGTATATAGTAAAAGTCGTAAAAGTCGACAGATAAGTTCAAGGCTTCATTAAGGCTTACGTGGGAGATGCAACTCTCTAGCAAGGGCCAAACAGATCTTCATTGAAGAAAAAAAAAAAAACTGGTTAGATCTTAGTAACGAAACAATAACAATACGTCAAAGCCAAAGCCAAAGCAAATGTATAATGTGTGTAAATTCCTCAAACGGATGAGTCACATCCGGGGGTATTCCACGTTGGCAACTACTTAATCTGAAAGTCAATGGGAAGTTAATGACTACTCTCAAAGCCAAAGCCCCAGACAGACATGTGACGTAAAATCTTTATGAAGTGAAACAGATGAAGAACCTCTCTCAAGCCTTAAGAGCCTGAGGGAGTCATTTTATATATATATATATATGTATATATGTACATATGTGTACATAAATATATCTGTATGTATGTATGATCAAATGTTGTCTGAAATTTCAAATATTGTGTGTTTGTTTGTTTTTTTTTTATGCATATTTTATATTCTTCTCTCTCTCTCTCTCTATTACCACTACTTTTCTCTTTTTGTCTTTATTTTGTATACAACATTTTAATTGGCTGACATTTGCCTTGAGGGTACAAATCAAATCTCTTAGCCTGGGACATTTCTGTTAAAGGCGTTTTCTTTTTATTTCATTTTAATATTTAATGTTTGTGCACAAATGTTGTAGTTTTGGTATTTTTTTTTTATTTTTTTTTTATCAAATGATTGATCTTTTGTTTAATGAGTTTTATGGCTCTGTTCTGTGTTTTCTACAACCAAAAAAAAAATAAAAAGAAACCACACAAGGGTCGGTTTCTTTATTTTTTTTTTATTATTATTATTGTTGTTGTTGTTGTGATACTGTTTGCAAATGCATTTGGGAATAGGAAACAAATAATACAATTCTTTATAAAAGAGAAAAAAAAAACACTCGTTTCAATTTAACAGACACGCTTTGAAATTGCTTCTGTTGTATATGTACAAATATACATATGTATATATGTATTTATTTTATATTTTTTCAGTTGATTCATAGGAGCACAATTGAAGTATGTATATAGTGTTGTTGCGTTTCCTCTTTTATGGGGCGGAGAGAAGGCAAATTTTGCAACGTTTTTTTTTTTGTCTGTGTGTGCGTACTCTTAACTTGAAATATGTATGTATGTATTTTGCGAAGGTCGACAATTTGTGTGAAGCGGGTTTTTCGCTTATTTTTATGGTTTTTTTTTTTGTTAAACTGTTTATTTGTTCTTTAATCTGAACCGTCAACAGTTTCGGTTTAATATTTTTTGTTTGTTTCTGCCGTTGATGCTAAAGAGACGACTTACATACATACATACATACCTTAAGTAATATTTGTATTGATGACTCTTATTGGTGACTCATCTAAAGAGCTGGCAAATAAGCAGGTGGTCCATATTTAGGTAACCTTATTTTTAAAATTAAGGTCTTGCCTGTCATTTTTACTGTTACGAAGCCTTTGAAAATTCACGTATTTTCTTGAATACGGTTTACAGTGCAATTAGTTTATTTATAATACCGTATTTATAATAACCGTTTGACTTTGACTTTGTATTAACAATCTTAATATGTTTATAACAGTTCTCGAATATTCACTATCACCTTTTGATGTTTAAAAAAAGAACCACACATTTCCTTCGATTAGAAACGAAATGATAAATTATCAATTGTAGTACCATAATCAATTATACTAATCAAATATAATCATTAATGGCAAGAAATTCTTTATATATGTATGTATATGTACATACATATATAACTGAAAGAACATAACCAAAAAAATATATATACATACATACATACATATAGAAATAAAAGTGATTTTACTTATGAAATTATTTTCGTTACTTTCCGTTTCAAAAAAAAAGAAAAATCCATTTCGTAAAACTAAAAAAGTATAATTCCAAAATATTTTAGAGGAATAAATAACTTCCATTTATTAAAAAAGAAAGAAACGATTCTATTGTAATAAACTAAAATATATGTATATAAAATATATACATACATACATATGTATGTCTATATAACAAATTCCAGTAAAAAAAAGAATACTTTCCATATATGTATTGAATATGAAAACGGTTATTTAAAAATATATCTCATAAACAGTATTCGAATTTGTATATCAATTTTTTTTTCTTTCCTTTTTCGGTGGCATTCCTGTTTAAATAAAAGTTAATGGTTTCATGTCACCATTTTTCTTTTTGTTTAGCAAATGTAGCAAGTCAAAATTGATAAAGTGAGGCATTGAAAAAAAGGCAAGTTGAAAGAAGCAAGAAGCGCCTGCAGACAATGTCTTAATGAGGCACTCAAAATGAAGTTTATAAAACTTTGCTGATTGAGCTTCAAGCAAGCAAGTAAAAAAAGAAAAAAAAAAAGATGACAATTGTGATTTTCGAGAGCCATTAACCGCGTTAAAAATGATTGCCAAAAATTAAGGAGCGACTCTGAATCGAATTCGAACAATTAACTGTAATGTGTAGACAACTTTTTTTTCCCCTTGACAGAATATATACAATCACTATATTGTATATGTACATACATATATGTATATATATATTATTTTAACTTTTTTTTTTGTGCTGATAACCTGACTGACAGTTGATAAGTTCAGCCATTTGGCGTGACAGATAAACATTTTTTTTTGGCTTTCTTAATTAATAAAATCAGAAGAAAAATACGCATGAGTCAAGCAGAAGTTTATATACCCTTATAAATAATACAATCATTCTGTTTGTAACTAAAAGTCGTTTTTGAAGTTTTAGAAAATTTTAAAGAATATTTTCGGTAATATAACAAAATGATTGTAATTCCGCCAATTGAAAGTTATTTCAATTCATTCTAAAATGTATCAAATATAGAAAGAAGCATTAATATAATAGAAACTATTTCACTATTGTTTACTTTTTTTCTCATGAAATTTATAATACCCTAAAAAAAAACAAAAATTTAAGCTAACTCATTAAGACTATTTTTAGCCCTTTCTTGTCATATGCGTCATTTTTGCTTAAGGTTGAAGGTTTTTCTTTATATATGTATGTATATATGTATATATATATTTCGGTGTTTTTGTTGGGAAACCTTTGGACTCTTTACGACTGATTAAATGCTTGCTGTCGGGGTCTTCCAACTTAAAGTCTTTTCAAGTTAAAACAGCGAGAAAAAGAAGCCAAAAAAAAAATAAATAAAAAATATATAGACTTATTTGTCTGCAAAAAGACAAAACGCCATATGTCGCAGTGAACTGGTTTTTTGTTGTTGTTGTTGTTATTGTTATTCCAAAAGCTCAAAAATAAACAAAATGTTTACGCCACATTTCGTCAAGTTGTCGTTTGCAAAAAACCAAAAAACAAAAAAAAAAAAAACAAGAAAATAAAAACTCTGAGACAAAATTTGCCATAAACAAAAAAAAATCTTTTCTTAAGTCAGAGAGAGAGAGAGACAAAACACGTTCCAAAACTGGGCAAAAGTTGTGAGTTAAATTGCATTGACAAGTGCAAAATTCTCCTACATAGAAAATAGAGAGATAGATGTCATCTTGGCTTACTATTCACATAGAGGCCAACTCACTGAGCTGTAAACGAGTCACTGAAATTGCAATTGATATTCATTCATTCCCATTCATTGTCCACCCACTCAATAAAATGTTCAACCGACTCAACTGAGACACATGTCAATGTGCATTTATTTTTTTATTTTTCCTCTTTCTTTTTGCATCTGAAGTTGAAATTCCTGGACAAGTGCACTTGAGATAAAGATAGATCCACACAGTATATAGATAGATAGAGATTCCTTGTTCAATTGGGTGGTTCGTTGGTTCAGGGGGCAAGTGTAAGGGCAAGACTTTCTCATATTTCAATTTTGCCCAATCAAATCTAAAGAAATTGTAATAATTGCAGACAATGAAACTAGATTATATTAAACGAGTTAACCTTTAGATAATTTGTCAAGATTATTTGTAACAGCTTCTTTTTTATGTATTCATTTAGTTGAATAACCTTTTTTAACGAATTACTTGAAATAAGTAATAAAAATGAAGATATGTATTTATTTTTTATAGTTTTTTTTATTTTTTGTCTTAATACCCAAAAGTATAATGGGGATTTACCTACATGTACAATAATGTCAAATATTATATCAATCAAACTTCTATATAATGGAACTTTTCGTTAATATAACTTTAATATAGTGAACATATTTTTTATATTAAATTAATTTCAAAGGCATAGCTTTCTCATTCCATTTTCAGTGTATAGAATATAATTTCTATATAATAAAGTTTCTATATAATAAAGTTTTTTCTAGTTCTCTAAAAGTTTATTTCAACAAAACCCACTCAATCCGTTCACTCTAGCCATATGAAGCTCTTGTATAATCTTTTAATCTTTTTAACATAAGTTCTAAGATTATAATAGATCTTCATTTATTTTGCTTTCGCATACTATATGTATGTATGTAGGGTATTTTTATGGTCGTTAATTCATTTTAATGTAGGTTGTTATGATTGTTTGTTTATTTGTTTTATTATTTTTTTTTTTTTTGCGTACTTATTTTTTATGGAGAATTGGTATGCTTATGGCTATGTCGAGGCGGTGGTCAGTGGTCACCGAGAGTAGTCATACGTGAGCCCATTAAAAACAATAAATCGCTGTAGAGCAGCTCTTTCACTTTGTGAGCATTAAATGAAAGGAAGTATCCATGTGTAGATACATATGTACATACATACATACATACATACATGTGCCGAAAATGCCTCAAGTCAAAAATTGCTTTTATTAAATTTGTTTTTTTGGCAGATTTATGTGAAGCATTTTGTATGCATAAACTGAACAAATTTATATACATATGTACATATGTATATTCCTATGTACATACATATACATACATACATACATAAGTATATATTAAGAGACCTCAAACTTTAGCTCCAACTCCAGACATCGTTTCTCTCTAACATTTGCCCTAAACAAACCAATTAAACTTGATCGTGCAAACAACAAAACCATTGAGTAAACTTTTTTCCCTTTTTTTTTTCTTTCTTTTTTTCAAATATTTTCTGACTCTGTCTCTGTCAAGCGGAACTTCAATTTCCAATCCTCACAATATTAAATATTTGTCTTTTCAATTAGCATCAAGTTGTTAGTCACAGCCAAGCAATAACAACAACAACAACAACAACGGGAACAACAATAAAGAAAGCAAAGTAAATTTTTCATTCCCGAAAATCAAGCACATTGACAACTCTGGCAGAAGCATACCCTATATGTACATACATACATATACATACATATATGTATATGTATGTATGTATGTATGTATGTATGTATATTTTTCTTTTCTTTTTTTTTTTTCCTCTTGTGGTTTTTCGTGTTTGATCAATGCGACGACGTTCAAGTGTCATTGTGACGTTTCAAGTGCGCTCATTTTCCTTTTTGACATTTGGAACGGTTTCAGCTTTCGAAATTGGTAAAACGGGTTTCAAGCAAACCCAGAAAAAAAACAACCGAAAAATAAAAAAAAAAAAAACCTTCTCAAGCAGAGTTGAAAGTTCAACAACGATCCAACACTGCGATATTGTTGTAATCGTCGTTTTGCTCCTCTATGCGATATCCGCAGCTCATATTAAATGAAGGGTAGGCGGGAGGAGGTAAATGGTAGGTTGAGGCGAAGGGTTGGCAAGGGGGGCGGGTGGTGTTGCCTGGTAAAAGGTGAAGGAGTTTTTTTTTTTTTCTTTTTGTTTTTTGTACCTCCAAGTGCCGCACAGTCACGGCTTTGGTTTGGGTTCGCTTTTTGGATTGTTTTTGTTGTTGTTGTTCGATGCGGTGGCGAAATTAAAAGCAACACGCTTAACCCGAGACCGACACAGATACACACATACATACATACATATATGTACATACATACATACATACACATAGATAGTTATATATCGGACTCTTGGATATTCATTCATTGAAGAAACCTTTGCCCAGGCACTGCTCTATACAAGCGAGTTCAGTCATTTAGAGACCACGGGAAATTGAAACTTCTTTTTTTTTTCAAAGTGATTATGTTTGTAGTGAGAAAAAGGAATGTTGATAAATGACAGACAAAAGAAAGAAAAAGAAGTATGTATTATTTCTTCTTCTTCGTGGTGAGAACAATCAAGTAAATTGTTTGCTTAATTGTATGGGAAATGAAAAATCAATGCATAATATAAAAGAAGACATCAAAATGCAATTAACAAGATTTGACGATAATGAAATGACCTGATTTTGTACAAATATATGTACATATATATTTGAGTTTAAAGATTTCGTTAACCAACCAATTTAACAATTTTATTACAATCGACTGCTCAAATATCGAATATCATTTAAAGATTTAATTATACTTTCTGATAGTTTTCAGTTCTGGCTATCTTATATAGTGATTTACTAAAAAATCTTTTTAATTTCCTCTTATTAGCTCTTTTATCTGTTCTAGTTTTTTTTTTTTTGTAAAGCAATATCTTCTTCGATTTCTCCAATCGGTTTTTTTTTTTTAATTTGCAAACATTATCTAGTAAAGCGAAAAAAGTGTCACTTACAGTGCGTGCTTCTAGTTATATAGCCTCGATTGTTAATTTGCAACTCTCTAACAACTGAAAAGCAGCCAACCTAAAGTTGACCTGAAATTCCAGGTAAACTAATGAAGCGAACTCGCCGCATGAGCTTGAAAATAACAAAAAAAGTTTGCATTGTTTTTGTCTGCCCTGGATATTTGTACCCTGTTTGTATACTGATTAACAAAAAAAAGTGTTTGCAAATATGCAAATGTAACATTTTTACCGCAAACTTTTAGATTTATTTAAGTTTATCGATAACAGATTAATAGATCGTTGTCTCCTTTCTATTTTATTTTTTACTTCTTTAATGAATCAATGCTTACTCAAGTTAATCCCTTATTTTCTATCGCTAATATTGGTAACAGATTTGTGGCTATTGATAAATTTAAATACCCGTTTTTGTTCCATTTTTATCCTATACAGGGTATGCACATATGTACATATATTGAAGCTTTATTTCTTCTCTGTTTGATCCTATGAAATTTATTTGTTGCTATTGTCTTTTCGTATTCTTTTGCCATTTGTGCACTTCTGTATTTATTTTTTTCTTTTTTCTTTTTTTTTTGGTTTTAACGGCGATTTATGTTTTTGCCAAAAATAAAAAAATCGCTGACTACCTACCAAAATATGTATAAAAAAAAGTATAGTTAAGACCAGACGAGTTCTTGTGAATGATGAGGTTTTTTTGTGATTTAAATGGGGGTTTTGAAGGGGGGGAATACTTTTTGCACATATTTAGATGGAGTCACAAAAGTCGGGGTCGGTCAGTGGCTGCACGTCTTTAAGAATTCCAATGAAATTGTATGGCGGCTTTTTGTTTCAACTTGGTAAACAGTTTTCTTTTTTCAACCTTTTCTTCTTTTCGTCTTTTTTTTCTGTTATTTTTCATAAAGAACCTGAATTTTAATTGTTTCTTTGCTCTTGATTTATATATATTTGCAGAAAGTTTATGCAAAGGCCATTTATGATAATTTTGCGGACACACCAGATGAATTGACCTTCAAAAAAGGTGATATACTATTAGTAATCGAACAGGACACAGAAGGTATTAAGGGCTGGTGGCTATGCAGTCTATGGAATCGTCAGGTAAGTGTATCAAAAATTTAAGTATCTATGTACATACATACATATGTTTATTTATTTATTTTTAAATTATTTTTTTTTTATTTTTTCTTGTACCACTGTCTGCATTTTGTAATTAAAAGATTAAGCAATTGAAACATCTTTTTTTTTATTCTTTTTTACCCACCACAAAACTGAAACATTTCACATTTCAATTTGCAGCAGAAAGAATGAAAGCAAACGCGAACAAGATTTGAATTTATAATTTAATTTTTGTAATTGCTTCGCTCTTTGCATTGTTGCAATGCTAATGATGATAATGATGTTCTGTTAATGATCATCTGCCCAGCATCATTCAGTTGATTATTGGCACGTGGCCCCACCAGCATTATAAGAGACTGAATCCAGTTGCCTTCAATTATCCATTTACTCCACTTCACTCCACTCCACTCTCTTTCGTCTCTCTGCATGCATATAAATTTCATTTTTGGCACTTTAATTGTATGTGCAGCTGTAATAATAATCATAATAATAATAACAATAATACCCATAATGCTCAGTGGATTACCCATAGTATTTGGTGAGGGGGCTGAGGAGTGAAAATAAAAAATAAGAAAAATAAAATGGGTCGAAGTTGTTTGTTTCAGTTTGATTGCATTACAAAGTGAAAAGAAAAATGTTCCAACACATCATCATCTAGCTCATAAAGGGAAATCTTTCTGATAAACAACAAATGGTGAGGAAAAATTGTAAATGGGAAATGCATACATATATGTATCAGATATATGTATGTATGTATGTATGTATGTACATAATTGTTAAAACTTACTTCAACTATTTTGAAATAGCCTCATTCCAGCGGTTCATTATTACAGTAAAAATAACATCTGGCAACTAAAATTTGTTGGAATCCCGTTCAAGGAAGATTTTGCTTAAAAAAAATTAATAAATAACTTTTAAATCAATCTTAAATATATTATATAAAGCTATTAAATATAATAATATTAAAAACTGTTGCAAATTGTTGCCAAAAAACTTTCTTTTTGAGTGTGTAAAAATTCATAAAAAAAAAATTCATGGTTAATATCAGGAATACCTTTAACAAAGTTCTTTAACATAAATTTTCTCTAAACTTTACCATAACTAAATTTGCTTGACATTTTGATTGATCATTTGGTAAGATTCAAAATGTTCGTTTTATTTTTTATTTTTTGTTCAACTGATTCCCATATCATATTCTTTTATTTTTGTCTGTGTGTGTTTGGCCCCAATTTTGAGGCTTATTAATGATCACACGCTCTCAAATTCTAACCTTGACTTGGCTTGCTCTGATTAGTTAGCAATCTGCCAGCAGTAACAACCTTTCAAAATTAAAAAAAGAAAAAAAAAAAAAACAAGAGACAGCAACAACAACAATAATAAAACTGATTAACACTAAAACAAAAAATCCCAAACTAAGCGAAATGTAGCGAATTTCTGCACGTCTCTGCCAACAAACACTCAACATTTTAATTAACAACTCAATTGCCAACACAACACGACACATGGGCGCTATATACTGATCAGTGATCGGTGATCGTTGATCGGTGAGATGGTGTCAAAACATATATCAAAAATGAAAATCACAAAAAAAAAAAAAATAATGTATACGAGTATATGTATGTATATATAAAATTGCCAACGATCTGTAGTATAACGTTACTATATGCATTTTATATTACTCTTTGTCGGTCAATTGTTGTTAATTAAAAAGTAGCCGCCACTTTTTAATGGAAACAATTAACCCAAAAACGGCCAATTGAGTTGGCGACTCACAAATATTTATAACGATAGCTGCAAAAAAAAAAAAAAAAAAAAAAAACAACTTATAAAAATCATAAAAAACTTTTCGCATAAATTTATTCAGCGCCAGTTCTGTTTTTCTTTTTTTTTCTTTTGTAAAATATATGAAAGAGAAGTCTGGTAAGAGGAGGGGGGTGGGTCGGTAAAAATAAATATGGAAACCAAAAACACATGTTGACAACTTCTACTTTTCATTTGGCAAAAAAAAAGAGAATACATACAAAAAATACCAAAACACAAAATTGCATTAATTTTAAAATGATCCACTAAGAAAAAAATGTATTTATTAAAACAAAAAAGAAGAAAAAAAAACGTTATGCCATAAATAATGCATTTAGCATTGAGTTAATTAAAAGGCAATCAAAATCAATTGAATTCAATGAGTCAAAATATATATACATACATATATGTATATATTTTTTACATAATTTATAGTATAAATTTATCATATGATTGCAGAATATAAGAAATTTTTCATATACATATATAGATAAAACTGAAATTACAATATAATAAATTCAGCTTATTAAGGTGATAAGTGATCGATAGTTGAAACCAATCAAATATAAAGACATTTAGCAGGGCTCCGGGTTAAAGTAGTTATTGGTTAAAGTAGAGTATTTTAACTCCTTTCAAAGGTTTGTGTCAAATTAAATGATCACAAATATGAGATATATATGTATAAAAAAAAGTAATTTCCCACAAAAAGAAAAATTAAATAATATCTACAATCAGTTTTTATGTAATTGATCATCTTTAGATTTAAATTTAAATAGCAATTAACTTTAAATAATTATATATTAAACATTTCTTTAGTTGACAACAAATTTGCACTCAATTTAATTTATTTATTTTTTTCTTTCTTTTCTGCAGGGTCTATGCCCGGGGAACCGGTTACGCATTGTGAACTCATACGATTCGGGCTGTTTCTCACCATCACCGGCCAGCTCACCGATACCATCATGGACAGCAAGTACAGCCACATTGAATAGTTCCATATGCTCGGCAGAGATCTATGAGAATGGTTCCATTAGCAGTAATACATCCGGACAAACAGGAGGAGGAGGAGGAGCACTAACAACAGCCAATGGAGATTTAGGATCCGTCCAGGGACGTGGCACAAAAAGATTTTGGAATATATCACCGAATAAGGTAAGAGGATGAATGAATCTTTCCCCTTTTTTTGCAAGTTTCTTAATTTCATGCTTCGTTTGTATAATTTACTTTATTTTCTTTTTTTTACGTTTTTAATTGATTTCATTTTCCGAAATCGTCTGGTTGTATTTTCATTTTTTTTTTTTATTTTTGTCTTGTCTGGCTACTGCCAGGCTTTTGGTGAATTATGATATCCGTCGGGAAAGTGAAAGAAAGTAATTTCTTTTACTCCTTCAATTTTTTGTTTTTGGTTTTTTTTTATTTATTTTTGGCCATCATTATTGTTGAGAAGAGAGGTCCGGACATGGCGTATACTATGTATGTATGTGTGTACATACATATATAGGAGATGGGGCGGGGGGTTCCATCGTTCATTCGGCACGTCAACTCTGTGTCGTAATTGTGCAATTAATCGAATACGAATCCGAATCCGAAAAACAAAAACAAAAAAGAGATGAAGATGAAGTAGAAGAAACTGTGGCATACAGGCAAACCCGCAAGCACCTGGTCAACGGGTTTACTCTTTCTCTTTGCATACGAAAGATGTTGGCCAATTTGTCAGCTGGACATGCGTTTTATTTGCTTTGCCAGTCCCACCCAAGCCCCCACTATCTCCCTCCCTCTCCCCATCCAAGCAAGTCAATAATTAAAGGAAACGAACAATTTGCCCCCCCCCCCCCCCCCCCTTAAATTGATGGGAAATAAAATTATGGTCTATATATACATACATACATAAATACATATGTATGTATATATTTAAGCAATACTCTCTTAGTAAAACCATTTATCCTCTAGATTCTCCTTTAAATTCATCAACATTGAATGATTTGAAATAATCTTGATATAAATTTATTTATGATCGAAACGAAAAGAAAAGGTTTTTATAACAAAAAAAAATATGCAATTTACAGTTGTTACAAAGCCTCAAAACGTTTATTTTGTATCTGTTTTTTTTTATTTTTTTTTTCTTTGGTTGTTGAAGTTAAATTTGAATTTGAATTTATGGTTTCACTTGCCTCAAGAGCATTAAAAGATTGATAGCTGCCGATAATGCGAGGAAATGTTTACGACTCTACAATTTGGTGAATTGAAGTTTTATTTGAGTTGCGTTTTTCTTTTTGGTAAAAGCGAAAGTGGGCGTACATCAAAACTTGCCACGATGCTAAAGTTCAAACCGTGTATATATGCATCCAAGAAAAAAATTTAAAAAAAAGACTATGGCCATTGCATGTGGTGCTAATAATGATGGTGGTCAATTATAATTAAACTGTTATGTAATGATTATGAATGAACAAAAAAAAGAAATAAAATAAAAGGAAAAGTCAAAGAATTACTTTGGGACTAAAGTTCAATTATATTAATTTAAAAACAAGTTAAAAGGAAAAAAAACAAAAAACGAATGCAAACAATATTATAAAAACATAGCCAGTGCTTTAGTTATATTCTTTTTTATGATAATTAACAATCGTAAAACATAAATATTCTAATTTTTTAATATTTACATATGTGAAAAGCATAAAAAAAATTACCTATAAATAAAATGCTTTTTATTAAGAGCAAAGCGAATTCATGGCAACTATTTAAGTATGTATATGGCTATTATTTTTAACAATATCTTTTGCACTTAATTTGCAAATTTAAGAGAGAAAAATAAAGCAATAAATATATTCACATACATAGTTTCTTTAAAACCTTTTCTACTTGTGTGTGTATACTTGGCCTAAACAGCAAATACCATTTTTTTTGGCCAAATATTTTGCTTAACTAGCAGAATTTTTAACGCCTCTTAACGCCCAAACAGAAAGACATGTGTATGCGTTTATATATAGATATGGTATATCTAAATTCCTTCACAATTTAATTGAGAACGGAAATATCTTGTCAAGAAACGCATGGCGCAATAGTTTAGGCCTTTTTGAAAACAGCCAACATCCCACATCTAACATACTTGTTGTCTACCTGTACTTGGCTTGCAGCTCTGACCAAACCAATTCAAACCAAACCAAAATCAAATACAAGCCCCCCCCCAATGAAAGAGACAGAGAGAGAAAGAGAGATAGAGAAAGAGAGAGAGGGAGACAGAGAGAACAGTAAAACTCGCCTCCACCGTTAGACGGCAGCAGCAGTAACAGCAGCTCACTTTGGACCAAGATTGTATTTATATGAGTACATATGTGACAATTTCAAGTTCCTTGAGCCCACATAAAGTCTTTTGGCCAACTCCAACTCCAACTCTAACTGCAACTCCATTGGCAGCTATGCACCGTCACGCATACTGTAACCAAGTCAGGTGGCTCCTCTCCTGGTTCCAACCAACTGGCCCAAGCCAATAAAGATTTATGGTCATCTCCAAAAAAAGAGTTTTCGAGTTGAGCAAAAGATGTCATTTTTTTTTCTTTCTCTCTCTTTATTTTTTTTTTTTTGTTTTATTTTATTTTTAAGACCAAAAATGGTTACGAAAAATGTCATCCTTATGGATTCTGTTGAGATTTTCCCTGCATTTGGTCAAAACAATGCGGATTGTGTTTTAGAGAAAAAAAATATATATATATGTATATGTATATATGTGCTCAGTTTTTATGGAGTTGGAAAATGTATCTATATATCTATCTATCTATCTACAATAGTTTAAGCTTGACAAATCATGGCTAGAATTTGAAAAGTGTTTGAGAACAGAGGAAAACGCTTCATGACTGGACAAATACAAAAATATATATACATTTAGATATATATGTATATATTTTTTTTGGGATTCCCTCCTGCCTCCAAAGGCATTCCATTCTCTTCTTTTGTTAACAATTAACATTTGTACGTGAGAAAATGCAAAAGAATTTACCAAAAAAAAATAAAGAAAGAAAGAAAGGAAAGGGGGCAGGCAGGTGTGAGGCAGGGAGAGACATTGAAATGCATCAAATGAACTGCAGTAGCTGAAGAAGATTTTTATCTTTTACAAACAAAACATGACCAAATCGTAATCCAGCTACTGAATTTACAATTTCAACAAGAACATTTACCAAAAAGAAAAAAAACACATTTCTTGAGAAAGATTTTAAAAGACGAAAATCGTGTGATGAATTTATAACCTTATCCTCGGCTCCATCAAAAACCAATTAAAGAAATGGCACAGGCAAAAAAAAAATGAAAAAAAAAAAAACAAAACAAAAAAGATATAAAAAAAAACAAATAACCTGAATTTGGAGACTATATATATTTTAATGGCCCACAAATGCCAATCTGCTCCAAATGTGTCATAAACATAGAACAAAAATTTTGATATATAGCATTTTCCATTTGTTAGTTAGTTAATGTATGTATGTATGTGTGCGTGAGAGTTTAATGGCATTTTCATAAGAAAATGTATTCAGGTCAGACAAAACAAACGAAGCGAATAAAAGTCAACACTAAAAATCAGCATGAAGTTAGTTGGCCTCCTCTTTAAAAGAAAACCAAAAACCAAAAAAAAAAAAAAAAAAGAAAATAGGCTAGAAAAAAATGCACTAGCTATATGGCCCCCTACTGAGAATTGTCCTTTAAATTATTTGTTTTAGTTTTTGGAAAAAAGAAATTGTGTAACTGTGTAACTAATTGCACTTCAGCTGCTGGTCATCATATATATGTATACAGCTGTTCTGATCTGATTTCTCCACTAGATAATAAGGGTACTCGAAAAAATAAATGTACGAAAATAAAACCATTGCCATTTCCCTCTTCAGCTGTTCCTTTTGTTCAATATACAATTGACTCGTGTTACGCTTCAATACTACATAAGTATGTATGTACATCTACTATATATGTACGTATATATATATATATATACATACATACGTATGTATGTACGTATATATATTTATGTTTCTTCCTACTTCCCTTAAACGAAACCGCTATAAAACAACTTCAGGTAGTTTGTATTCATTTGAACGGTTCTATGCCCCTTTAGTTTCTTTTTTGTGCTGATCCTCAAATGTTGAATATAGTTGCGTAACGGTTTACTTAATTATTTTGTTATTACTGAAGCGTGCCTATAACCTATAGAATATTGATGAATTTTTTTTTTTGTTTCCATATAATTCTTTTTTTTTTGGCATATGTTGAGTCCTTTAATATTTCATCTATGGGGTAACAACATATGGCCAGGATCGTGGCTTGCTATTGTCTTTGGGGGTAGGTACAGGCACATACCATCCACACACACACACCCCATTTATAAGCTCTGGGATCAGCTGACTATCTATATAAAAAGATTATTTATTGAAATTCAATATTATGATAAAACCAAAAATTAATTCATTGTTTGGAAACGGGAGCAAAATGTAATTTATGAAATTCCTCTTTATTTTTTAGTAATATAAAACCGATTAAATTGCAGCCCTGGTTTTTTATTAGAATCCTTTTTCTTTTGTGAAGTTTTTTACCTTGACAATGAATTACGCTAAGGGATAAAAAATTTCCCCCTATATTTTGGCCCTTTGTTATAACGGCGCATGTGCAAGGGACATGGATAAACATATTCCCATTATTGGCAATTTTTGCCTGCCCCCCTTTTTTCACCCCACTCCCCCCAGACAGTTATAGTCAAGTTTTTGCTTACCTTTGACAAGCAACTGAATTTGCTTACTTTTTTTGTTTTGTTTTTTTGATACCAATTTGTATATTTGTGCATATTTGCCATAATAATAATTAACAAAATGTGATAATTAAAAACAAACGTGAGAGAAAGAGAGATAGAGAGACAGAGAGTGATGGTAATCAGGTAAGATATATATCTGCATATATATTCATATATATACCTGTAACCACACCCCAGACAAGAGCTTACTAATACTAACCAAAGAAAATCAATAAGCTATATGAAAATAAGGCAAAGGGGGGAACAAAAAAACAAAAGAAAGAAATATAAAATAGAAAAACAAATGTTTCATATTAATTTTATTTTATTTTGTTTTTTTTTTTATTTATTTTAGGTAATCACACCACAGCGACGAGGTGATGTCTATCTCTATAATTGCATTGTCCCACATCCTCAGCAGCAGCAAAACCAGATTTATAGTAACCAAAGTATCTATCAGAACTTATGCATGATGGCAGCCGCCACACCAAATGGCAATGGCAATGGCAGTGAATTTGAGACTTATGATATACCAAAACCTGCCACACCAGTGCTTCTCAATTATGATAGTCCAAAGAGTGTTAGAACACCAACATCATTGGGTTCGAGTGGTTTGGGTGCACGTTTCGAGTCGCTCAAAAGTGTAGCTGCATCCATTGAGGAGGAGGAATCGTATGATGTGCCACGACCTTTAGTTATCAATTGCCATATTCCACAATTAACACCAAGTAGTTCGGCATCATCGTTGCTAACAAGCGATAGTCTTTCCTTGAGCTTTTCTAGTTCAAATCGTTCCTCGTTGGCGAATATGCCTGATTATGATATACCACGTAGGAATCCTATGCCAGTGAGAAGAGTCCAACAACAGCAACAGCAGCAACAACAACAACAGCAGCAGCAACAGCAGCAACAACAACAAAATTATGATTTTCCATTACCACCACTACAAGAACAAGACGTGCTAAGGATTATTAATAATACCAGTAATGGAATTGTAACACCCAAAGAGTTGCCCTTAGAACTTAATTCAGCATTGGAAACGTTAGCCAAATTGCAATCCCAGACAACAATGGCCATAACACGATTACTTAGCTTTGTTGTACCCAATTGGCGTATACGTTCACAATTGGAACCATGTATTATGGATTTAAAATTGGCTGCATTACGTCTGCGAACGGTTCTTCATGATTTGGCTGAATTTGGTGAGGGTGCTTTGGGTAATGCGACCAGATCCGAGGATCGCAATTTGGCACTTAAACTGAGACCATTGGTAAGGGCATTGCGTGATGCTAATAAACTTATTCATGACTCATCGGAAGCTCTGGATGCACAGGGTGGTTGGTCCGTGGATCAATTGGCGCGTAGTGATGAGAAACATGGTTGCCGACCACCAGATAGTCTGGATCAGTTAATGGCCTGTGCTCAGACATTAACCGAGGATGTACGATCCACTACCAGTTTTATACAGGGCAATGCATCATTGCTTTTTAAACGCCAATTGAATGTGGAGGATAATGGCATTAATGTTGGTGTTCCATCCAGTGAAACAACAATGACAACAGCAACAACAACAAGTCGTGGCAGTGCCGAATGGCTAGAAGATTATGATTATGTGGCATTCGAGTCAAAAGATGCGGCAGCAAAAAAAAATCAATCCCTACGTGAGGCAATACCAGCTGGTTTAAAAACACAATTCGATACGGTATTACGTACAGCGGAAACAACCGCAATGGGTGGAGTTGGTACAACATCTGTGCCCACAACACCAACGGCACCCATTCCGGCTGCCATACGATCACCCGAAATGACCGATAAGGATAAAAAACTAGTGCGATATTATGCCCAACAAATTTCTACACATATGGGTAATCTATTGCAGGCCATCGATTCCTTTTTGGAGACAGTTGAGAAAAATCAACCGCCAAAATTTTTTATTGCCTATGGAAAATTTGTTGTGGTCAGTGCCCATAATTTGGTCACCATTGGTGATAATGTCTATAGAAATATATCCAAAGAGGCACTAAGAGAAAAGATTTTACAGTGTACAAATGGTCTATCGGATGCATTAAAAACCTGTGTCCTTAAATCTAAAAAAGCTGCTGCGCATTTTCCTAGTGGAAGTGCTGTCCAAGAAATGGTCAATTCGGTTGTACGTATTAGTGATTTGGCCAAGGAACTGAAAACAGTGATGCTGCAGGCCGTTCAAGAGTCTACCGGTGTTTGTGCTGGTGTTGGATTAGGTATTGGAGTCCCTGTTGGGGTCGGTGTTGGAGCCTAATAAGCATCAACAGCAGCAGCAGCAGCAGCAGCCGCAGGATCAGCAGCAGTATTATGAGCGTAGTCTTCCAGGCTGCTGGCAGCGCACAATGTTCCTTAAAAGAATGCTTTGTCTGAATTTTTTGGCATATCCTGCTTATATTTTGCATTGTGATATTTTTGGAGCAAAAGTACCATCGGAAAAAAAAATATGCACAAATTGCCACGCCCTTTCTTTTCCCCCCCTAAAAGAAAAACAAGAAATGGACTCCTATTCTAATTTATATCATATTAAGTATGTTTATTATATAATTAGGTATACCTAGTAGTCAGACCCCTCTAGTATTAGTTATCTATCTTTATTAAAAAATTTTCTGTAAATAGTCTTTTGTAAATTAATAATTTCCCTCCTATCTCTATCTCTTCCCACTTCCCTTATTCCCGCCTTGTCGCACAAATAATGTTGTATCAGTGAAGCATTTCATTAAAAAAGAAAAACAAAAGAAACGAATATAATATAATATTATATATTATGTATACTTTAGCTATAGCTACATATATACCACGCATATGCATACCTACATTCATATATGATCAGATATATTCTTATACATAGACACAAAAACAACAAAAATTCAACATGAAAAAGCAAAAAAGAAATCTGAAAGATTTATCAATAAAATTTTTGCAAATTTAGTCAGCAATATACATGATGAAAGTAAATATACATATTAGCATTAACAAACATTTAGTAACTATATGTTATAATATCATTAATAATAACGTAAACTATGCAAAACTGAATAAAAATTATATATACGTATATATAAAAAAATTATGTTTAATACATTCTCTTATGTTGTCAAATGCAATTAATCGATAAATCTTTTAATGGATTCATAGGATCAATGGTCTGAAGTTCTAAAATTTGATCAGAAAGAAACTCAACAAAATTTTCCAATATCTTTGCACCAAAAATTATGCTATGATTTTTGTTGTTGGTGAATTTTCCAATAGGATCGTTTTGTGTTATTAAAAAGTATTTTTTGGTATACATATTTTGTTCAAATATACCAAACAAAAGTAATAATAAAACTAATTTGTATTTTTTCCATTTCTATTTGTCGGTTTTATTTAATATTTTAATTTTTCATTCATTTCAAATATGATAAGATCGGATACTATTAGCTTTCTAATTGCAAAAACAATTTTTATACAATGCAAGCATAAAACAATTTTTTTGTATTAGATTTTCGGTTTATCTTTTAAAGAGAATATTTTTGAAATTGGAGCCCTATTAAAATAATCGATATGATCCTCGTGTCGGATCTAGTTTATAATCGATATAATTCTCGCGCTGCGCACTTGCTTCTTTTTCTAGCTATCGAATAACATGTTGGCCGTCGCTAGTTGGGTTGTGGTTTTATATGTTTATTGTTTTCAATTTCTGTAATGCAATTTTTGTTATATTAATAATTTAAACGTTATTAGTAATGAGCGCTAATGGCAGTACTTGTTGTAAGTGTGGAGCACTGCCAAATAGCTTGCCCTTTTGCTATGGAGGATCGGATTATGATTTTCATTGCTTTTGCTGCGCCAAGCCACCCAGCTTGAGATGTATCCAGTGTAATGCGTCACGCGATATAGAGCTTCATGAGAAACATGGACCTTGTATCGGTGGTAAATTACATGTGTTTGTATATAGTCAGCCATGGCCACCATTTCCAGAGAATATACCTAATCCACTTGCGGAACGACAACTAACGCCAACACTATTGTCACCTCTATCATTCCATCAGCCAGAATTGGAAGAAGAAGAACCGGAACCCAGTTCAGCTGATGTTATATCGTTGGTATCTGATCATGAAGATCATGATGTACCAAATGATGATATATCTGATATTAAACCCAAACCAAAGTTACTGGCTGCCGACAGCTATTGGGTTACTGCAAAACAAATTTTACAGTGGGATCACTGTCCACGTTGTAATATACCACGCGTAAAACAATCTGGATGGGTCAGGCATGCTCAAAAATGTGGTCAGGATCCTAAATATAGGAAACGAAAATTTTTCATTTACATTCATACCAAAAGTTGGTGCAACTATTTGGTACAAGATTCTTCTTGGAATAGGCACAGTAATCCAGAAACAGGAATGTGCAAAATATGTCGCATAGCGTAAGCATATATAAATCTATATACAGACATACATATAAAAATATTTAAATAATTTTAATATTTTTAATTTGCCTTATAGACGTCTGAACAATCATCCATTACCTTATCAACCGAAGCCACCACCACGGCCCAATGAAGATCACTTAGCTCGAATGCGGCGATACAATCGTCGCAAAACAAAGCAAAAAAGGAGAAGTGTACTCCCTTATGATACCATGCATCATTTTGCTGATTGTGCCACATTATAAATAACTTGTCATGCAAGAGGAAACATCCTATGAAAATGTCAAGAAGATTTTACATTTAATTAGTTATAAAACATTTATCATTTCAAGTGCCGCAAAATGCAATGCTACTTTTTGGAATATAAGCATCTACATACCAAAAACAGTGATCAATTACTGTTACAATTATCGAGTATCTCCAACCCAGTTTAAAAAATTTGTTTCCAATGAAAGGAGTATTGATTTGTATTAACATTTAATCATAACCATAAAAATAAACAATTTACTGGTAAATACGTTGACTATCTGAATTAAAAGGGCCTTAAATAGACCTAATCGTATTTAGTTTCAACTTATCTTAGTATAACATTTACAATTTACTTACGCAAGAAACAAATATGAAATTGCTGTTGAGTGAACTTGTTTGTAACTCTCTAATCAACTTGTTTATATACATATGTATATATATGTTTATTTTTTTAATTTAAAGCCTTGTTTTCAAGCATAACAACTATTTATTGTGATTCTCTCAAGCCGGCGCATCCTTGGCACATCGAAAACCTAAATTACCAGCTGAACTATCTTCAGTATTCTGGGATCTGGCGGCGCAACGATAGCGATAGCAATAAGACTTGTGGCATAGGTAAGAGCCGCCCTTTTTGACTCTATTTGGAGCATCACTTACATCATTTGTTTGCCATAGATCTGCCGTCCATTCCCAAACATTACCCACCATATTATATAAATCATACTGATTTTGCCTGAATGCATTAACCGGACACGTATATTCATGTCCATCGTCGGCTGTATTGCCATCGGGAAAATCTCCCTGCCAGATATTTAGCCAATGCTGATCTTTTGGCATTAGTTTATTACCCCATGGAAATAGTTTACGTTGTTTGCCACCACGACAGGCCACCTCCCATTCAGCTTCAGTGGGCAAACGTTTGCCTGCCCATGAACAAAATGCTACAGCATCACGCCAGGAGACATGAACTACTGGATGGTCTTCCAGGCCTAAAACAATTGAAAATTGTTATTTTAATGTGAAAATAATAATTTCAATTGTATACCTTCTATGTTACTTTTGACACCATTGGGTGTACGCCAACTTACACCTTGAACCTTATACCACCAGATGGCACTAGCTACCCGATAATCTTCAAGCTTCTTTTGTTCTGCTGGGCTAAGCACTGTTTTAAAGAGAAAACTATCGCCAAATCGTTCAGCTTCAGTTATATAATTAGTAGCCAAAACAAATTCTTGAAATTTGGTATTGGAAACTGCGTATTTGTCCAGATAGAAATTATTTAGTTGAATTTGTCGCTCGGGAGCCTCACGGTCGGCATGGAAATGGGGTTCATCGGTACCAATGAGAATACTGCCGCCTGGAATTAGAGACATGTCTGGATATTCTGGCTCCGTCTGCACCTGGTTTTCATCTACCTCCGCATAGTAATCTCTATAGTATTTGTTTGTTTTCCGTGCCTGTTGCTGACACACTTGTTCTTCTTCAAGGTTGGACTCCAATGGCAGAGGGTTGGGGCTATTACTATCCCTGTCCAGCTTGTTGCAGCCACAGTCTCCATTGACACATCTGAGTGAAAATAAGACCAGCAAAAAGAGTCCATGAAGGAATAAACTATTCATTGTTTTCCTTGTCTTGTTACCCAAAAACAGGCTTACAGGCTCGTGAGTCACGTGTTCACCTCCATAACCACTGGTGAGTTCATCGATAACAGAAACTGGACAAATTATTCGATATGGGAATCGATCAAAATCGCAATTTTACCAATCCAAAACGAAGCGGCAGAAACCATCGTTGTAAATATTCATATAATTAAGGTAAATCGCAAATTTTTATTAACTTGGTTTTATTGTTTTAAACGCAACAACTTATACTTTATTATTATATTTTTTCAACTGCTGCATGAATCCAGCATTGGGCTGTATGCAAGGTCTCCAAGATTTGACTAGATTGTAGGCATCATCGTAGCTCATATCCCGTTGTTTCATTAAATAACCAATCACAATAGAGGCCGATCGGGATACACCGGCATTGCAATGGACTAGAACACGCCCGCATGCATTTCGACAGGCATCCTCAATGAATTCAATGGAGACAGGCAGAATGTAGTTAACTAAATCTGTTTCTGGAAGATCCAGGCATGGTAAATACTTGGATTTGATCGCCAAATTGGATGGCAATACCATAGTGGGTGTCTCTATACCAACACTTAAAATGTGAGTCAATTTATATTTAAGTATATTCTCCAAATTAACTGCATCCTGGGAGCCCAAGTAAAGGAAGTCACTTAAAATGCAAGCTGGCGTAATATCTGGTTTAGTGTCCACCACAAAACCATATTGGCGAGCCTCTAATTGTTCTTTTTCTTGATGATGCTCCCCGCTGCCTAATGAT
This sequence comes from Drosophila emarginata, assembly GCA_037075365.1. NCBI lineage: Eukaryota > Metazoa > Arthropoda > Insecta > Diptera > Drosophilidae > Drosophila > Drosophila emarginata. Next base: position 9,318,357 of record JBAMCD010000296.1, read on the forward strand.
TGCCGTCTTTCTATATATCTGGATCCGGTGGGTGTGGTCACCACAGTAGTGGTGGGCCTTAAATTGGCCAGCCGCTTCTGCAGTTCATACAGCAAAATCATATTATTAGTGATTTTGATCCTGGTATGGATCTTGATCTCTATAATGAACTCGACAGAGATAAAGGCCACAGGCTGGAGCCAATTGTATGCGATGATCCCAAGTGTGCTTGGAGGGGATTGTAAGCATTTGATAGATACACTTCTCGTCTATCCTTCCGCTGCCCAAGGCCAATAAAGTGCCTACAATTCTTCGTACTTGCTTATAAAGAAACGATTTTGCTTTGACTTCAATCTCCCAATGGTCATATGTATCAGTGGCCAACTTGGCATGGGCATCTAAGGCAAGCGAACGTCCCGGACGGATGTTGATCTCATCAATTTTACGGACTGTAAACATGGGATGATCACGACTGGGACTCTTCTGGCGACTAACGCTCATAAAACTGCGAAAGTCATGGACTCCCAGAAATAGGCGAGCGGCCGACCGAACCCGTTCGATATCAAAGGATGTGGCCCTGCAAAAATAACAAAAAATATCTTCCATTTATTGCTTCAATTCCTGATTCTCATATTTACTGTAAAAAGTAGCAACGATCCAGCTCCTCGACGGGAATAAATGCTTCGTAACATTTATTCTTCAGCTTGCCATCGTCCTCGGATAAATTACGGGCCACAGCAAAGCGGTATAGATATGTTCTTCCTATAGCGTGATAGCGACAATGGAACGTGTCCGGCACCAGTTCTGTGCTTAACACGCGTATGGGTAATCTCTGCTTGTCTAGAGTTCTATTGAGCACTCCCGTTAATGTGGTAAGCTGATAAGGCTGGCCATCATAACGCGCCAAGTCCACATGTATGGTGGAATGCAGGGCATGTACTCCTGCGTCTGTGCTAGAATGCATAAGTATTAGCTTGGTACAAGGACAGAAAAGATGAGATATTTCTTACCGACTGGATAGCACAGTCTGAATCTCGTTTGTGGGACGAAAAACTCTTAGAGCCAATTCCAGACACCCCTGAACAGAGTTCGTGTCCAGACGCGATTGCTCTGCTTTGTTAACCGTCTTCTGAATGCCACTGGAAATGCGGATTTAAAATTGTTCTTGCATATACGATTCAATTTGCTTACCGAAACGTCGTGCCGATGTAAGAAATGTTTAGTAAATATCTATGCATGTCTACCACCCACCCCCGCAAAGCAGAAAGAGAGGGCAACGTTTTAATCGATAGCAAGTGATATCGTCAGAGCGGAGAATAAAAATACCCGGTGATTATTTACTTTGACTAATGTTTATTATTACTTTTATTGACTTACTTTCCTAATGTCGCATATTCAAAGTAAATAATTACCTACAGGTTATATATTTAGATTTTAAACTCGTAACATATAAAATTCATTATTTGCGTAAAATGTGTATACATCTACAAATACTTATTATTTCAGGAAATTCATTCGGACAGAGATTTATGGCGCGGAAACTGTTTGGTTTCAACAGCTTTAAATTTCGATAACTATGTTGACTATCGATATATTTAAGAGGGTTACCGGAAAAAACGATTGAGCGTCTGGCAACCCCGTACGATACCATGCACGTTGTTTTTGCCACGCAAATTTCGCCGCTTACGCATAGAATAATTTATAAAAAGGTGAGTTTTTGCATTTAAGGTCCTATTAATGAACTAAACAAGCATTCTAAAAGTCATGGGCAAGAAACTAGAGCGGAGTGATGTCTGCCGCGTGCCGGAGAATATTAATTTTCCGGGCGAAGAGGAGAATGTGCTAAAGCGATGGAAAGAAGAGAAAATTTTCGAAAAGTGCAGCCAACTGTCGAAAGGAAAGCCAAAGTAAGTTGATGTCAGAATTGCATCAGCCGAATTAATCATACTGATTTGTCCATATCACTCTATTTTGCAGATATACTTTCTACGATGGCCCGCCATTTGCAACGGGCCTTCCTCATTATGGCCACATTTTAGCTGGAACCATTAAGGACATTGTGACCCGTTATGCCTATCAGCAGGGTTATCATGTCGATCGTCGTTTTGGCTGGGATTGCCATGGTCTGCCAGTGGAATTCGAGATTGATAAGATGTTAAACATTCGTGGTCCCGAGGATGTGGCAAAAATGGGAATTAAAGCCTACAATGCGGAATGCCGCAAGATCGTCATGCGGTATGCCAATGATTGGGAAAATATAGTGACACGTGTTGGTCGATGGATTGATTTTAAAAACGACTATAAAACATTGTACCCATGGTACATGGAGTCCATTTGGTGGATCTTCAAGCAGTTGTACGATAAAGGTTTGGTTTATCAGGGCGTAAAGGTTATGCCCTACTCCACCGCCTGCACCACATCTCTGTCAAACTTTGAGGCTAATCAAAATTACAAGGAAGTGGTGGACCCCTGTGTGGTTGTAGCCCTGGAATCGGTTACTTTACCCAATACTTTCTTCCTGGTATGGACGACGACGCCGTGGACATTGCCATCGAATTTTGCATGCTGTGTCCATCCTACAATGAATTATGTCAAGGTAAGGGTATTCAAATTAAAATGAACTCCCAATTATACAGTAAATCTTATCGTAGGTGCGTGATGTGAAAAGTGACCGCTTGTTTATCCTGGCCGAGTCTCGTCTGTCGTATGTCTTTAAGACAGAGGCGGAATATGAAATCCTAGAAAAGTTTGCTGGCCAAACACTTAAAGGCTTGCATTATAAACCGCTATTCCCGTACTTTGCCGAGCGTGGAGCTGCTGTGAAAGCTTACCGTGTCTTGGTCGATGAATATGTTACCGAGGATTCGGGTACTGGTATTGTTCATCAAGCTCCATATTTTGGTGAGGATGATTTTCGCGTTTGTTTGGCTGCTGGCATCATAAGCAAGTCCAGTGAGATTGTTTGTCCGGTGGATGATGCAGGAAGATTCACAGCAGAGGCCACAGATTTTGTTGGTCAATATGTGAAGGATGCGGATAAGCAGATTATAGCTAAACTGAAATCCAATGGCAATCTAGTGTCGAGTGGTCAAGTGAAGCATAGTTATCCCTTCTGCTGGCGTTCAGACACGCCCCTTATCTACAAGGCTGTGCCCTCTTGGTTTGTGCGCGTTGAGCATATGTCGAAAAATCTATTGGCCAGCAGTGGCCAGACTTATTGGGTGCCCGATTTTGTGAAAGAAAAGCGTTTTGGTAACTGGCTAAAAGATGCCAGAGATTGGGCTGTAAGTAAGAAGAGGCAAAAAAAATAGAATTGAACTAATGCCTTTAAACTTCAATCTTACAGATCTCGCGAAATCGTTATTGGGGCACACCCATTCCTATCTGGCGATCACCGAATGGTCAGGAGACCATTGTCATTGGCAGCATTAAACAGTTGGCTGAACTCTCTGGCGTTCAAGTGGAAGATTTGCATCGGGAAACTATCGATGATATTGAAATTCCCTCAGCGGTGCCGGGTAATCCGCCCCTTCGTCGTATTGCCCCTGTATTTGATTGCTGGTTTGAATCCGGATCCATGCCTTTTGCTCAGCAACACTTCCCCTTTGAGAACGAGAAGGATTTTATGAATAATTTCCCAGCTGACTTTATTGCGGAAGGCATTGACCAGACTCGCGGTTGGTTCTACACGCTCCTGGTGATCTCCACTGCCTTATTCAATAAGGCTCCTTTCAAGAATTTGATTGCCAGCGGTTTGGTATTGGCAGCCGATGGACAAAAGATGTCTAAACGTAAAAAGAACTATCCCGATCCAATGGAGGTCGTTCACAAATATGGTGCCGATGCCCTGCGTCTATATTTGATCAATTCGCCTGTTGTCCGAGCCGAGAGTTTGCGTTTCAAGGAAGAGGGCGTGCGTGATATAATCAAGGATGTCTTTTTACCCTGGTACAATGCCTACCGGTTCCTGCTCCAAAATATTGTACGCTATGAGACCGAAGATTTGAGCGGCAAGGGACAATATACATACGAACAGAAGAGACACTTGTCAAACATGGAACAGGCTTCAGTTGTCGATGTTTGGATTTTGTCGTTTAAGGAATCACTGCTGGAATTCTTTTGCACGGAGATGAAAATGTATCGCCTGTATACGGTGGTGCCCAGACTGACCAAATTCATTGATCAGTTGACCAATTGGTGAGTTGAAAAGTAACCAAAGAGAATGTATCTATTGATTCTTCCCTCTCCTATCTCTTCATAAGGTATGTGCGACTTAATCGTCGCCGGATCAAGGGTGAGCTTGGCCCACAGCAATGTATACAATCTCTGGATACGCTTTACGATGTACTCTACACAATGGTCAAAATGATGGCTCCCTTCACGCCCTATCTAACTGAGTACATCTTCCAGAGATTGGCCCTGTTCCAACCTCCTGGCTCATTGGAGCATGCAGATTCAGTTCATTATCAAATGATGCCAGTGAGCCAAAAGAAATTCATCCGTAGTGATATTGAGCGTTCCGTGGCCTTGATGCAGTCCGTAGTGGAGCTTGGACGTGTGATGCGAGATCGTCGCACATTGCCCGTCAAGTATCCAGTCTCAGAGATTATTGTCATCCACAAAGATGAGGGAACTCTAAAGGCAATCCAGAGTTTGCAGGACTTTATTCTCAGCGAGTTGAATGTACGTAAACTGACACTGAGTTCCGATAAGGAGAAATATGGTGTCACTCTGAGGGCTGAACCGGATCATAAGGTAACCTTTGACTAGATTAATACTTGAAGAAGTTCTTTTAATTAATCTCTTTCGTTGTCTTTTGTGTTCCAGACACTGGGCCAGCGTCTCAAGGGTAATTTTAAGGCTGTCATGGCTGCCATTAAGGCTCTCAAAGATGACGAGATCCAACAGCAACTAGCCCAAGGTTACTTTAATATCCTGGACCAGCGCATCGAACTGGATGAAGTGCGTATTATATACTGCACTTCCGAACAAGTAGGAGGCAATTTTGAAGCTCATAGCGATAATGAGATATTGGTCCTTTTGGACATGACTCCCAACGAGGAGTTACTTGAGGAGGGTCTCGCACGTGAGGTTATCAACCGTGTGCAGAAGCTCAAAAAGAAGGCACAATTGATACCCACTGATCCAGTTCTGATCTATCATGAATTGGGTAATAAGGGTGACAAAGAATCATTGGCACAACTGAAAAAGGTTTTAGTTAATTACGCCAGCATGATTCAAACAGCTGTCAAGTCAGAATTTGCTGCCTTCAATGCGAAACAAGCTGCTAAGAAGCGTCTTATTGCCAGCGAACTGGTGGACCTAAAAGGCATTCCTCTCCAGCTGACCATATGCTCCACGGAAGAGCTGCAACTACCTAGTTTGGCCTGGTCTAATGTGACCCTGGCCGAGGAATTGAAGCCACGTTTTGGAAACGGCAGCAAAGGAACCATTTTGCTACAGCACAACCTTACCAAGGAATTCATAACACTGCCCACCCTAAGAAAGGAATTGGAGCTTCTATTTGGCTTGTATGGCGTCAGCTACAACATCTACGTGCTCGATCAACAAAAGAAGCTTACCGAACTGAAGGCCATCGATAAGACTCTAAGTGGCAAGTTATTGGTCCTGGCACGTACCTCGGATGCACTGAAGCAGGCCGAAGTTGGCCTGGACCTAGTCGGGGCTCCCTATTCTAAATTCGCGAATCAGCCATCTGGCAGCACCATATTCACGGAGAATCCGACGGGTCAGAGTCTGGCATAAGCTTATAATTTAATCGATAATCTATTGGCAAACGGAAGCAACACAAATTTAAACTTGATATCAACTTTTTCAAAAAGTTGTCAACCATTTCAAAACGGAAAACGAAACTGAAATAAAACTACAAATGTTGTAATTCACTCTTAAAGGCTCAACAAAAATCAATGAATATCCTATTTTTTTATTGTTCTGTATCAATCCGTTCAACTAAAATTCAAGAAACGCAGTTTTAAAGTTCAACAATGTTAGATATTATTTATTGTAAATTTGTTTTTTGAAAAAGAGCGAGAAAGCTGTTTTTGCATCTCTTTCTTATGCACTACAAATTGGTGTGAAAGAGATGCAAATACAAAAATCCTTTAGTTTCCCATTGTCAAAAAACGCGCTTGCGTATATGTCGCCAGCCTTTTTTGTTATGCGTCATAAGACTTTCTCCCGTGCTGTGTACATAAACGTGAAAGTTTACCATGATTTTGGACTGGATTTTGCTGCTCAACGTGGAGGACACAAAGGTAAGAGGAATCAAAATCTTATTTAATTAATTTAATGTCTTTATTTATCCATTTGTTAAGCTACATGACTAGGACATGGACTTTGGTTGGAGATGAATCCTAATCCACAGATGTATGTTATATCTTTCTCATTATGTTGACTTAAACTTATATTGTTCTACCTCTATATATTTTAGTAATTCACCTATAAACAAAAATTGGGACATTAAGGACTCTTCAGCAATATGGTTTTATTTTAATTTATGCTTTATCATATTTCATTTATGGAGAATCAAACCTACAGGAAGACATGAAATAATATAAAGCAGCATATTTAAAAACAGGACTTTGTAATAATTTAGGATTTATCAGTTTAACTTCCTGCCTGCAATAAGATTTTTCACATTGCAAACCAATTTACCTTAAACGAAATTGTGAAAAATAAAAATATCATTTTAACTCCGCCATTTCAAGGACTATCAGGATACCCTTTGGTCAAATGATAGTCCTTGTTAATTAGCATCGATGCGCACCATCATATCTTGGTATGTCCTTTTTACAGCAGAGAAAACAGGACTTCTATCTGTACAAGAAATTGAGTAAATCACGCGTGTCCTTCGAAGGACCAGGATGAAATAAGTGTAAGATGAAACTTACGAAAAAGGACTATCATCTGACCAAAAATCATCCAAATAGTCCTGCGAAGAGCTGAGATATAAAGAATTTGGTTTTTGTTTTAGCGTTTTTCTACAATTTTCAGCTCGCTAAGAAAAAATTTTTCTTGAGCATATTTATATTTGAGTTGTAATAATGTTGCTGGATAAATTTGTGTCGCATACTTTTGGCCTACAAGCGCCCAAAAGTATGCTACAAAAATCATGCTAAACCACCGAAAAGTATGCTGTAGTTTCGATCTACACAAAATTCAAGGTCAACCGCCCGAAAGTAGGCTATAAAATCCGATAGGCGCCCAAAAGTATGCTACAAAATTCATGGTAAACCACCTAAAAGTATGCAACAAAATCTAATTTTCGACCCCCGAAAGTAGGCTATTAGCGCCCAAAAGTATGCTACACTTCTAGGTAAACCACCCAAAAGTATGCAACAAAATCTTTTATTCGACCCCCGAAAGTAGGCTATTAGCGCCCAAAAGTATGCTACACTTCTGGGTAAACCACCTAAAAGTATGCAACAAAATCTGATATTCGCCCCACAAAAGTAGGCTATTAGCGCCCAAAAGTATGCTACAAAAATCATGCTAAACCACCGAAAAGTATGCTGTAGTTTCGATCTACACAAAATTCAAGGTCAACCGCCCGAAAGTAGGCTATAAAATCCGATAGGCGCCCAAAAGTATGCTACAAAATTCATGGTAAACCACCTAAAAGTATGCAACAAAATCTAATTTTCGACCCCCGAAAGTAGGCTATTAGCGCCCAAAAGTATGCTACACTTCTAGGTAAACCACCCAAAAGTATGCAACAAAATCTAATATTCGACCCCCGAAAGTAGGCTATTAGCGCCCAAAAGTATGCTACACTTCTAGGTAAACCACCTAAAAGTATGCAACAGTTTCGATCTACACAAAAATTCAGGGTCAAACGCCCAAAAGTATGCAACAAAATCTTTTATTCGACCCCCGAAAGTAGGCTTTAAGCGCCCAAAAGTATGCTACACTTCGGGGTATACCACCCAAAAGTATGCAACAAAATCTTTTATTCGACCCCCGAAAGTAGGCTATTAGCGCCCAAAAGTATGCTACACTTCTGGGTAAACCACCTAAAAGTATGCAACAAAATCTGATATTCGCCCCACAAAAGTAGGCTATTAGCGCCCAAAAGTATGCTACAAAAATCATGCTAAACCACCGAAAAGTATGCAACAAAAATTTATTTTTGCACCTCACAATCCGCGATCCGTCGAAGTATACAGCAGTTGTCACCATGAAATTTTTGCTGCATCAATAATTGATTGACATTAATTTGTTTTTCTTGTAATTTTTCATTTTATTGAAATCGCTTTTTACTCGTTATATTTATTAGGTATAATATATATAATTATATGGATGTATTATCGTGTATATCGGTTTTTGCCATAAATGTATATGTGTATGTTTATGTGTATACAATTAATTTTCTTTTCTTTTCCTTTGTTGTTGTTTCTGCTTGCTTTGCTATCTTTTCGTAATGCAATTCAGTTGTTTTTTTTTTGTTTTGTAATTTATAAATTAGTTTTATGTTTTTTACTCTGCAATTTTATTATTTACTGTAAGAGACAATTTTTTTTCGTACATTAAATACACAAGTATTGTTTTTTTTTTGTTTTTGTTTTCATAATTTATGTAATTTCAAATTGATAATTGTTTTATCCTTTGCCTTTTCTTCTCTTTTCTTAATTATTTGCTTGTTTCGTGTCAGTTTAACAATTCTGCTGCGGTTGCTAATGCTGTAATTTCTTGTTTGCTATTTTTGCTACTGTGAAAAATCGCTGGAAAATTTTACAGAGAACAAACACAAAAATGAAAGAAAAGAGAAAAAAAGTTTTCCATTCTGCTTTTCCGCTTTTTTTTTGAGTATGGTAAAATGTAAGCACAAAACATTCGAATTGGAGCATTTTTTCTTTTGTTTTTCTGGTTTAATTTTCGTTTTCTTGTTTCAGTCACACAATTAATTAACTAATTATGTTTTTAATTAATTTCTTTTCCTTTTTTTGCGCTGATTTCAATAATGAATTTCTTTTTTTTTGTATTTCCTTTTTTTTTTTGGTTAATATAATGCTGCTTAAGATTTATTAGATATACATTTATATACGTTTTGCTGATTTTTTTTTTTACAATTTACTTGCTTTTTCATTTTTCTCGTTTCTTTTTTTCTTGTGGTTGCTGTTGTGTGGTTTTTCCTTTCGCTTTTGCTTATGGAAAACATGAAAATTTTGGTTTTTCTTTCTCTATGCCCCTTGTTAGGTTCTTTCGTTTTTCTTTGTTTTCTTTACACAACGATATTGAGATTAATTCTGATCTGGCTTAAGTATAGATTAAATGTGGGCTTTTCTTTTACTCTCTTAGTTTTTATTAAAAAAAAAGATTACTAACACTTTAGCTAATTACTACGCTTTATTTTACTCTGTTCTTTACTCCTCACTTTTATACTCTTTCCGCTTTATGCTTTGCTTCATCGTCTATGCTTTGCTTCAGCGATCGAATGATCAACTTTTGACTTTGCATCTATTCGGTTTTTTTTCCTTTCCTTGTTTTTCTTTTTAAAGAGTTTTCTTTTTAGCCTAAATTCCTAGTAACTAATGTGTGTAGTTGTATGCGTATATATGTGTGTATATATTACAAGGTGTGTGTGTGTGTGTGTGTGTGGTTATATAGGGGGAGGTGTTTCTTCTCAAGTATGCTTACTAAGTTCTTTTTTTGTTTTAGTTTTAATGGTTTTTAGGCTAATTTATATCTCAATAGTCAATAGTTTAGTTTCTCAGTTATAAATAGTTTAATAATAATTACTTAAAAAAAATTCTTGATAAAATTCGACAAAAAATTTAAAAAAAAAGCACAAAAATATATATATTCGTATGTATATATATATTTAGTTTGTGTGTTAAAATTATGCTTAAAAAAAAAGCGCGATAATTGCTTGGTTTTTTTTTTGTTTTTAAATTAACATGGCGAAAAGTGTTTTAAAACTAAATATTGCAGTTCTACAAACTAAAACACTAAAAAAAAAAAATAATAATCAAATATTTGAGTAAACGTTTCGATTTGAATTCGAGTGGTTGTTTTTGTTTTTCAACATTTCAAGATGTCAAATGAAATGTTAAGAAATATATATATCACAATTTGTAAAAAGTTTTTAATGCATTTCATTTTTTGTTTTGTTTTATATTTTTTAACAGCTTTTAAGGAAGTAAAAAAATACAACAAAAAATAAAAATGAGACAAAACAAAAAGATAGCAGAGTTTTGTTTTTCTTTTTTTTTTGTCTTTGAAGATTCTGGAAAAATTCGATTTTGATTTCAATTAAGACGCGTGTGGAAAAAAAGGGAAATTAAAATATTTAAATAGTGTATAAGTAAAAAACATGAGAAAAGAAGTCATAATTACGCGTTTTATATAATTAAAGCAATATATAGTTAAAGTAGTATTCGTTTTCGATTTCGTTTTTGTCTTACTTAACGTTTCTTTTCTTGATGTTTTTTTTTTTGTTTTTTTTTTTTTTATATATACAAAGCTTTTTGTTGAAGGAAAATGAAAGCAGCTTTGAGAAAAGTCGGTTTTCTTCTGAGAGATGGATAAGGAGGCTATAGCTCAAGTTTTTGTTTTTTTTTTTTTTTGGGGGACACTACCGGGAAGATGTTGTTCTTGGGTATCGTGGTGTTTGTGTGTTTGTGTGTGTGTTTGTGTAAGGACAGGTTTGTGAGGGGATTTTCTTTTTGTTTTTTTACATTAATTTATAATAATTTCATTTAAATATTAATATTCATTTTATGTTTCTTCTTGTGTGTATGTGTGTGTGTCATCTTCTTTATTTTGTTTTCTTTTACTTATTTTGTATAAATATTCTGTCTGTTTAATACTCGATTTACGACATCCAAAAAATGCAACTGGCTAAACATAGACGTGATGAAACAATTTTCATTATTTTTTTTTTCTTATCGTTTTGCTCATTGTTATAGATATTGAATTTGCTTTTTACAACATATGGGTGGATGTTTAAGAGATGGTCACACAAACCGGATGGATAATCCTTGTATATATCCATTCCTCTTTCTTCATCTTATTATTCTTTCTAACGCATTCGCAATCTCATTCGATGCATCTCCCATAGAAAATTCTTTGTTCGTGTGCTTAGTTCGTACACATTCATTGTAGCGTAGTGTAGTAAATATATATATATACTAATATTATATATATATATATATATATATATATATTATTTGTTTTCATTCGATTTGTTAAAAAGTTTTACATTAACTATTACACACACATGGACTAAACATATGCCTAATACAAAAAAAAAAAAAAAAAACAGTACACACAAAAAACTAAAAAAAAAAAATTCTAAACAAATGCGCACAGTCAAAGGAAATGCAACAACACACACAGATTCGTTTTAGATACTAATATTAAACTTTAAGCATGATTAAAGTTTATATTAATTAGTGTTGTTGTTCTTGTTGTTGTTATGGCTGTTGTTTTTTGTTGTTGTTGTTGTTGTTATTATTATTATTATTATTATTCTGTTGTAGCATATTTTCACCTAATTACAAAATCTGCTCCTGTGGCTGATCCTGTTGCTCGCTGCTGCTGCTGCTGCTGCTGCTGCTGCTGCCGCTGCCGCTGCTGGTATTTGAAAGTTGCTTCTGCTTACCCACGGCAATTAAGTAGTCCTCCATTTCGCCATAGTCCTCCACATCATCATCGACTTCTTCCTCATTGTATGCCCCACTTTCTAGGTCCGCCTCCTCCACTCACGCATTCAATTCACCATATTTGAGTTGTCTACGAGATGAGTTAACCCGATGACTATTTCCGGTCTTGCGACGCTTACGTTTGGCATCACGTTGAAATGCTACATTGCCAGGATCATCGGCCAATTGGGGATATTTATGTATGCTGTGTATATCGATGCCAATCCAACCATCCACATCACCATGCTGGACAAGTTCCTCCTTCTCCTCTTCGGTCCAATCGCCACGTCCCTGGAAACCAGCTGCAACCAATTGTTTCTCCAGCTCCCAGGCCCGTTCCACAGCCCGTTTATGGGCATGCTTTAAAATGCGATGTCTCTCTTGCTCGGGATCTACACCATATTTGATAATGACCACTGCATCGGGTCCATGAAGGCGCAATTCTTTGGCTGCACTGCCACCATGATCGCTAATCTCATGCGTTGATATGTTAAACATGCCGCCCAAGCGACGCAATTCTTCATTATCGTCACGCAATTTCAATACATTATCCTTGACAAAATAGAAAACATCCTGATCGTGTATACTGAAGTGCAAATCGAGGAAATACGAATTGTTAAATACACTGCTAACGACATCTTGGACCACACTGTTGGAGCCATCCACAACACTGACCAAGGCACGTCCACCAATCCGGGATAGAAGTACACCTTCACCGAATACTCCGCGCCTATAACTGACTCGTGGCAATAGATTTCTCATTTTTGGTTCCATTTTTAGAAGAGGTTTGGGTACAAAATCAAAATCACTAAATTTCTCGCTTGTCTTCTCCACAATGCATTCCAGTCCAGAGATGACACCAAAATCGGGAGCCAATGTATTCGATTTAATGGACGCTTGTGGTATATATTGAGCCAATTTAGTATATTTTGTACTCTGCATATTTTCAAGATCATAGCCAAAGAGTTGCAACCAAGAATCCAGATCTATCATATAATTTTGCGGTTTATTGGGATTAATTGGATCATTATTGTGATATCTGTAAATGAAGACATCTGTCGGATTGGACATTTCGGTGGCCAGTGTCTCCCAGAGTGGTGTCATCCATTGTCCAACATTGGGATCATATTGTCTTTGCTCCGTGTATACTAGTTTTGTATGTGGATCAATTAGGCCACCATGGAAATCAATTGGTACAAAGAACTCTGGTTTCGTATCCTTAATAATCCGACCAAATGGTGTACGTTTCAGTTCCTTAACAATGCCACCGTTCATATCAAAGATTGCTAATGGGGAACCATTCTGATCTGTGGCCGCATAATATCTCTGTTCGGCATGTTCCAGGGCAATCAACATATCACGATCATCATAATAGAATTTCATTGTTTTGCTCTGTTTGGGGAAATGGACATGGGTAACCAAATGAGGAGTCTTCGGATTGGCATAATAATACTGTGTCACATTGCCTTTGCTATCATGCCAGGCAACCAAACGACTGCGATCATCATAGTAATACCAACTTTGGAAACGTTCACGTTCAAAGGCATGAATCAATTGGCCACGATTATTATAACGATATTTCTGCTCTCCGCGACGAACAACAAAACCGCGGGCATCATAGTTATTGAATTCAACTTCACCCACTTTAATGACACGATCGCCAATGTCATAGCCCAGATTGAATTTCTCACCTTGATCGACAACGCCAACTGTATTACCATTCTCATCGTAAAGATATTTCCAATTATTGGTTCCAAGAACTTCAATTACATGACCATCGGCATTATAATTAATCTTATCAAAGGCTGTGGAACGTCCAAATGTTGTCTTTTGTGATTTAATACGATTGCGCAGATCATAGTCCAATTCTAGACGGAATACATCGATATTCTTAATATTCATTAGAACGCTCTTAACACGGCCATGTTGATCGTAGTCGACAATGGCAAAGTATTGTTTTGCCGAATCCTGTATAACAGTGCGATTGAAGGCATTTCTTGTTATTTTCAAATCCTGAACCACCTCCAATTGTCCCAAATTCTGACTGTATTTGTATCGTGTGGTGGGCAGCTCCTTGTCATCAATTGCCATTTCAATGCCACTCAATCGGGCATTGCCATCGTAGGCATACTTATAGTGAGCCGAAGCCAAGGAATTCTTTGAACCAAATCTCAATTTTTCATCTTTCAAAATTCCCGCATGGTATTTAAATTCGCGTCTCAGTTCGAAACCAGGTTCTTGCACTTCCACGGATTTTACTAGGCTGGTTGTGTCCTGATAGGTATAATGAGTGCTCGATAGACCCGCCAATATCGTCTCCAGGCGTCCAGAGGCATCATGAACGAATGCAACCTTACCCGACTGATGGGGATGTATTTTGGCCAGAATTTGTCCTTCGTCATTGTACAGTATCTCGAATGGATGACGATTGATGGGTGAATAGTATTGATATTTGAAGAAACCCAATGATGTTTGCAGCGAGAAGGAGTGTATGTGACCTCGTGGAGTGGTTAAACTTTGTAAAGCGCCGGCATCGTCATATTGCAGCAGATAATCCGATCGTCTTGGTGTGGTCACCTTGAGGGGCAGTGAGCCAAACATATCCTTAAATGCATAGACCATGGTGGAACCATCTCCGTATTTGATCTCATTCAGACGACCATTGCGATCGAAAGAGTAGGCCTCTTGCAGTACACCCCATTTCCAGCTGACCAATCGTCCAAATCGATCGTATTCCAAATCCACATCCGCATAGTCACCCGATTGGGGTCTGAAGCTGACAGGACGAGAGGTTCGATCATAGGTAACGTTCAGAAGCTCCTGTTTATCATCCACCATCACTACAACCGATTGAGTCTCACGATCATATTCCAAAGTGAGAACATTATCGCCATTCACTCTTAATTTGCGTCCAACTTCGGTAACAGGACGTGGTGCGCCCTTATTCTGTTGACCCTTCTGTGGTGGCTGCTGGCGACGAACGAAGAAACGCCACTCAAAACGATTGGCCAAATCTCCGGCAATTTCGGTACGCTGTTTAGCTGGGACAGGATAACTTTCGCCAAGCAAAGGACTCTGTTCAGCAAGAATTGTGTAGGGAACCACCTCCATTTGTAGATTATGGCCCCAAGGTGTAATGCTTGTGGTCGAACCATCCATATCGACAGTTGTGCGTGATTCAGCGGCACCATTTCTCACTATAACCGTTGCTCCCTGAATTAGCATGGATAACTCCTTTTGGGCATTCTCCGATACCTTAACCTGGGCACCTTTCACACTCAAATCGAAGCTTAATTCAATAACCCTTCCGGTTGGTGTAACAGCCGAAGTTAAACGGCCAAACTCATCGTAGTTATACACATAGGAACGACCAGTGGAGTCTAGTTTGGTTTTTAATAAACCTGTTGGTCCATGATACTCATAGGTAACATTGTAGTTATCCGGTGTACTCAATTCGTGGAGCATTTTCATTCGGGTCATGCGCAATCGACACTTCTGTCCCTTTGTATTCTCAATGGAGTTCACCTGGGAGGTGTAATCGCGGAGCAGGAATACCTTATTGCCGGCAGCATCGGTGACTGTGCTCAGTTTACCATTGGAAGTGTTCACATTGTAGGTAAATGTGTAGGTTGTCTCTCCCGTTAGTATGTTCTTGGTGGACACATGCTGACCGAATCGATTAAAGATGTATATCTCTTGCATATCTGGGGCATAGATCTCATATTCCCTAGATGGACTGGCCTCCGGTATGCTTGACATGACCGAACGAATCCGATAATTGGCCTGATCGGCAATATGGACATGTCCATCGGGTGTTACAGCCAAAGCGGCAATTGTATTGAATTTTGCACTGGTGGCCAAATAGTGTTCCGCCTCGAAACAATCGCAGCCACGCTCCAAGCAATTGCATTTGGATTCAGCACCGGCAAAGGCAGCAATTCGTCCATCGGTGCCAATGACTCGCACACGATTAATCCTCTGGGAGTCACTCTCGGCCACAAACAGTTCACCGAGCGGTCCAAAAGCAATGGATTGAGGCATCACCAGGGTAGCATGAGTGGCCAAATCTGTGTCATAGGCTGTCGAGGCAGTGGCGCAATGCAATGGACGTCCGGAAATGACACGTACTCGTCCATCTGGTGTCATGCGAAGGATCATATGATCGTCAATAATGTGCAAAGTATTGTCCATGGGCGATACAGCCAATTCGGTGGGCCACCGTAGATGCATCTCTTCCAGTTTTAGTGTACCCTCACAGGGTATGGGCTTCCAGTGGGATTTATGCATATGATTACCAATCAGAGTGCTGACAATATTATCCCGATCGACCATACGAATGTTTGTGCCATCAGCGAAATACAAAATGTTATCACTGGATATGGCAATGCCTTTGGGATAGGCCAGTTTGGCATCCTTGGCCAAGGCCCCATCGCCACAATGAGCCTCATCGCCGGGCAGACAACGTTCACCGGATCCAACAATTGCCTCCCAGTTCTTTTCCGGTTGTGAATAATCATTGGTGTCTCGCACTCGGATAATCTGATGGGATTCGGGATCGGATACATAAAGAGTGCCATCCAGGGGACTCAGGGCCATATGATAGCGATATGACACTCGAGTGGCATTCAATTTAACCACTGTACGGATGCTGCCATCTGTCATAATGCGTCGTATATAATTGAAATCGCCAACAAAGAGACTGCCATCGGGTGCAGCGGCTAGGGCCACGGGTGCCAATAGACGTTGCTTCATTGCTAAACCATCACAGTCCAAACATTCCAATGGCCGCTGATGTCCATCACCCATGGTGGTTAGTATAATCCTTGGCTTGTTTCTCAAATATATATTGGAGCCGTCGCCCTTTTGTAGAATTCCTTCGTGGAAGTTATATCGATGATGGATATCGAGATTCCAACCGCCCACCTCAGAAATGGACATATCGTGGCCACTTAATTTGGTGGTTTGTATATCCCAAACAATATCCTTGCAATCGGTATACTGATAGCCAACTTTAACCACAGCTGTGGTCACACCATAGACTCTCTGTCGATAGATATTCAAACGATTCCAGGCATAGGTGAATTTAATACCAGGATCAGCTTCAAATACTCGCTCAAACAATATGCCCTCGATGGTAATACGCAAATGGATTAGATGCAATGAGGCTGGTATTGTATCCGGAGTCAATTGTAGCTTAATGGTGGACAAATAGCCAGCGGCTCGCGATGAGTGATAGACAAGATTTAAACCAGTGCCGGGTATTTGCAGAGATTCTTGTATAACTTGTGACTCGGCCAGAATGGCACTACGATCGGGGCAGGCACCTTGGAATCCATGTTTCCATGATGCCAAAACAACGGGTTTCATTAAATCATAGTCGTGGGAGAAACATGTATGGGTTGTTGTTACTGCCAAACCCTTCTCCTCGGACATGCTCATGACAACGACATCGATGATAACCACCTCATTCCATGGCACCTGAACAATGCGAGACTGTGGCCTAAATGGAGCCCGACCAAATTGAAGAGTGACAGCTCCGCCGCCATTAACCATTAAATCGAACCATCCATCATCACGGGTCAGTGTGAAGCCTTCCAGGAGAGTTGTTGTCGAGACGCGTACACCAACCAGGCCCATGCCCAGTGAGGTAACCACACGACCACGTATAACTGCCGAACGGCTGTGGGAATAATAGAAATTACATATTAATTGAATTCTCATATGGAAAGCATTTTCTGTGGGTTTTCTTTTCTTTTGTTCTTTTTTTTTTTTTTTAAGGTAAAGGAGGAGGATGCGTCCCCTCCCCTCCACCCTATTAATCACTAGCGCTAGCAAGCATATTGAAAACTACTCAAAAATAAATATTACAAATTATAAGGTACGAAAAATTCACACGCACAGAACATAAGACTCATTTTGAAACACATAAAGGTTGTACAATTTGTTTTGTTTGTTTTTTTTTTTATGTTATGTACTATATAAGTTAAATGTATGCATGTATGTATGTATGTATGTGTGTGTGAGGTGTGTGGTGTGGTGTGTGGTGTGGTGTGTGGTATATATTGTAGGTAAATATGTATGTGACCTATACCTAGCATAGCTTAGATTAATGTAAGATTTATATTGTTTTTTTTTTTTTCTTTTTTTGATTGTTTTGGTTGTCTGGCATTTAATTATATAATACAAAAATCACTCGTCACTCGCTCGCTCTACTCGTTCTCACAATTGGCGAGAGAAATAGTGCGGCGTTTTTGTAAAATTGTAAACTTAAAATAAACTACCAAATGAAAGTAAACTACGCTAAACAAGAAATCATAAATTATTGACCAAACAACCATTGAGAATTATTATTAGTAGTAGAATAAGTAGTATTAGTAGTAGTAGCAGTTGTAGTAATAGTAGTAGTAGTAGTATTTGTAGTATGAGTAGTAGTAGCAAGAGTAGTAGAGTAGTAGGAGTAATTTTTTTTTTTTTTTTTAGTACCGCTTTTTCGCTTGGCTTACCTTGCATTGAAATAATTCCAAAAAATGCTGTTAGTTTATGATTTTTGAAAGTAACGAGTTGCGAAAGTAGGCAAAGCATTTGGAATTCGTTTCATTCAGTTTTGATTTGTGGGAATGTATGTGTGTGTGTGTATGTATGTGGGTGTTTAATTAGTAGCGAGTAGTAGGAGTAATTTAGTAGTTTGTGAGGATTTTATTTGGTAGAAAAAAGAGAGTAGAGAGAAAAATAATTGAATTAGCCTTTTTTTGTTTACTAGAATTTGTAAGTGTTTCGTTTTTGTGTTAATTAATCGCACCCCTTAATCCCACTTAGTATATTATCATTAATAATGATATATTATAAACTAACTTAGGACATTTTTTTTTTTGGTTTTGTTAAATACGTAATCTTAGACTAAGAATGTTTCTTGTTTTCGTTTTTTTTTTCTTTTTTTTTTTTTTTTGGTTTTGGTAACAGAGGACATATAGGGATTTATATACAAGATTTTTGAACAGGATATTTTTTTTTTGGGTTTCTTTTTTTTGTTTTTTTTTTTTTTTGGTTTTTTGGTGTGTTTTTTTAGACGAGGGCACAAAAACGAAAAAACATATAAAATTGAATTAATTATGCAAACTATTTTTTTTTTTTTGGATTTTGTTGATTAATTATTTTCAGCTAGATTTTTTTTGTTATTTTTGTCATAATATACAGTTGTATTATCGCCTGGCCAATTAGAATTTTTGTTTTAAACTAGAGAATAAAAATTGGCTACTAGGAATCACCTACCTCTCATTAAAGGTCTCGAGTTTGGCATAGTTTTGTAGACTGCTCTCATCGATCAAGAACTTCATTCGTTCAAAGAACGAGGCAGTTATGGCTGGCGGTTGCTTTCGCAGGAGCACATCGATGGGTTTGGGAGCCGAGACACATAATTGGGAGGTCTTGCAGACATGACTGGCACAGCATTCGGGATCCTCACAGTCAACAAGGCCATCTGAGTGATGTGTGTGTATGAAGAATAGTTAAGATAATGTTAATAATATATTATAATTGATAACATACCCTTGTCATTGTCCTTGCTGTCACCACAGTTCAATTCGAGAGCTATGCCACAATCGGTGCCATCCCAACCCTCATAGCAACGGCATTCCCATTGCCCTTCACCGCTAACACGACACTGACCATGTCCGGCACAACTATTGGGACATCCCTCAATTGTGCAATGTTTGCCATTCCAACCGGTTACACAAAGGCAAGTGCCATTCTTGCACTGCCCATGCTCATTGCATCGTGAATCGCACAGTTTTGTATTACAATATTCGCCACCCCATTCGGCATCACAGGCGCAAGCATCGCCCTCGCAGCGACCATGCTGGCCGCAATCCAAGTCACAGAGCTCCTTGGAGCAATCATCACCACTCCACTTGGCCTCACAGGTGCAGGTTTGAGTGTCCAAATCGAAAGTGCCATGACCCGAACAATCGGGCAAACATTGTAATGCATCCTGATCCATGGTAGCACAATCGGTGCCCTTCCAACCCTTTTTGCATATACAAGTGCCATCAGCGCAGAAGCCATGACCCGAACAATTTGGATGAGGGCAGTCCACTAAATCAAGAGAAAGAGAAATTTAAATTAGCATAAGGTTCAATTCGTTGATTAGTCTCTCTATAAGCTAAATAATGTCCCCAAGTCTCTACCTTCTTCACAGAATTTGCCTTTGTAGCCGCGCATGCATTGACACTTGCCACTGACACAATGACCATGACCATTACAATCAGCCACCTCACATTCATCGTGTCTCAGGGAGCATTCCTTGCCCTTCCATCCTGGATTGCAGATACACTCGCCGTTAATATACTCGCCATGCTGGGAGCATAGAACGGGACAAACACTCTCGCTACAATCATCGCCACCGAAACCAGGATTACATTGACAATGTCCTAACAAGCATTGGCCATTGCCCGAACAACCATTCGGGCAATTCTGGGTCATATCCTCAGCAATTGCCGCATAGAAGGTCAATTCCTGGACATCCCCATCATCATTGTAGAGGGAAACAAACCAATGACCCGGTTCCATATATCGTGTTACCTCGCGCGTTATAGACAGCTGCACAAATAATGCAATGATGCAATGAATGATTATTAGTTAGTAGACATTTAAATGAACGCGTCGATCGGGCTAACTATTGGGATTACTTACATGTGCTGCTCGTGCAGTGCGTGTACTAGCGCTAAAACCACTTAAAACCTCTTTAAAATGATATTGCGTATGAGTTGGCAAAGCATTACGACGTCCATAGACACCAATTGAGGCGCCACGCGGTATGGTATAGTCAAATTTAACATAGGCCGGTTCCGATTGATAAAATTGCATATTCCAATAGCTATACGGTTGTATCTCCTTAGTCAACTTTTGTCCCAAAGTGATTTGACCGAATGTTGTGCCATCTGGTGGGAAACTACGAGCCGGGAATGTCCGAGCTCCTGCATAAAGCGAAAAGCGGCAAATGAATGATAGATTTAATTTGTTAGATTAGTAGAGTAATTTACAATGGTATGAAATTATAAATAATACCTAAACCTATCCTAATTGAATTCAATTCAACCTCCCCCCTTCGACATTAGGTTAGTTAGTGAGAACCCTTATGTGGATGAAGCCTTATATTCATGCTCGAAGGCGATTTGTACAGATGAGAGAGAGGGAGAGAGAGAGATCGATATCGAGAGCGAGAAGTGTGTGGGTGAAGGTGAAGGGAAGGTGGGAATGAAGTTTTAACTAAAAACCTTACTTGAAGTAGGTTTAGTAATCGCTCTTATTTTAAGTGTTAATAATATTATACAGCAGTTTAGTTTGAGTTAATCCAATCTGCTACTTGAAGCAATGATTTCCGTTAAAGAGATCGAAAGCACAAGACAAATCACCTTCTAATATGAGTATAGGCATTACATCGGGACATGCGACCAACTTATCACCACCAAGATCATGACCAATATTCGATTCAGTATATGATTGAGAATCAGCAATGCGGTTATCAAATTCAGTAGTAGTGCTAGTAGTGTTAGTAGCCAACACCAATTCCTTTTCCAATTCATTATCATCAGCATCAGCATCCTTCTCGTTTTCGTCATCTTGATGATGACTCAGAATGGTGGCCATCTCTAGATGGATGGGCGTTGCTGTTGCTGTAGCTGTAGCTGCAGATGCAATATCAACGGAGCTATCATCATCAGACATATATGTGGGCGGGTTCGGTGGCAGACAGCTACAAGGACAATCGGGCATACGAGGAGGTGGCTCTGGTGAGCAACTATCGACCACTGTTTGATGATGGCTGTTTATCAAATCCGATTTCTTCTCGTGAGTCAATACCTGTTCCAGATTATGGGAGCCACCGCCTGTGGGTACGGCCACATGTAATGTGTAAATAGAATCGCTGCCATCATCAGTCGCAATGGTTAAATTAACCAATATTCGTTTGCTCGGCTTATCAAATCTTTCACTCACATAAGGTTTTAGGGGAGTTAGATGTAAGGGTATCTCATTGTCCACTTCTTCAATTTTGAGTACTTCATTTTCACTTGAAGGCTGAACAGCAGCAGCCGGAACACTAGGAGATAAAATCTTCAATTGAGTATCCTGTTCGCTGTTGGCTGTATTGTAAATGTCGACTTCATTCGAGCTTGAAGCTTCATCCAATTTAACAATATTAATGTCATCAAACGGCAAGGCATTGCCATCGTTCAACATGAGGTCCGCCGAGGAAGTCGGGGATTTGGTGAAGGTATCAGTTTGATTTATAAGAGTACCTTGCTGTTGTATCTCATCCTTGTGCATCTCATAGTTGTCAGCTAAATTACGCTCATTATTGTTGTTATCATTCTGGTTCTTTTTCTTCTTACTTGGTTCCCTTTGTTGCTGCTCGTCTCCTTTGATTTCAAAATCATTTTCAATAACAATCAGGGGCGAATGCGACGAGTATGTCTCGGTGTTGATTTCAACAATGTCATCCTCCTCCCGGTGGTTGTCACTCGTCGAAGTTATCGTTGTTGTTGAGAACGTTGAGCTTAAGCTGCTGTTGTCAGTTTGATTATCATCATCAATAACAGCAACAAATGTGCTGGCCTTCAGCTCTAGCTTCTCATTCTCATTCTCCTGCTTCTTCATCTCTTTTGGGTCGTTTTCCTTGTTTGGTTTATCCTTATTTCTTGCTTTGACCATCGTTTTACCTGACTGGCGTAAATTGCCGTTTAATGATTTGCCAAATTGTTGCCTAGTCTTTTGCTGCATCTCTTTTCTATCCTTGACAACATCTACATCATCATCATCATCATCATCATCATCATATACATCATCATCTTCATTGATTTTATCCAATATGCCATCGATTTTGAGCAAAGTTTTATCGTAATTACTTTGCTTCTTTCCACTTTCCATAGACACCGACTCTTTTGGATTTTCACTTGTAATTAAGTCGCTAAAAGTTTCCCCAGCCGATCTGGCCCCAAGCTTCTCTGCCTTTGCCGCCCCCATTACGATTAAACTTCGTCGTTGACGTTTGTTGTTGCCTTTGACTGACAGCTGCGTTGACATTGCTCTGTTTCTTCCTACACAGGTAAAAAGCATAAGGTAAATCGGGTACCCTTGTGGTTACAAACAACATTAAAAACAAAAAAAAAAAAACACAAAATGAAGCAAGCAAATATACCCAAGCCCCACTCATGCTTAAATTAAGTGTAAAAATTTATTTTTAATTCAATTCAAATTGTCAAAAGACCTTAAAACAGAGATGGAGAGAGAGACAAGTAGATAAATATAAAAAGCTAAAGGGAGAGCGAGAAAGAGATATATTTGTTGACAGCCTAATTGCTGCATGTCAAATGTCATGTGTGTGTGTGTGTTGGTGGAATAAAAATAGATATCCTAACAAAGTTATATATAAATAAGTACAGTTTCTCCTGCTGTTGCTGTCAATTCAAGCCACTTATCAAGGTACAGTTACGTCCAAAAGGGAATTCCCATTGAATTGCACATTTCTTTTTGCATACTTTTGTGCGCAAAACTTTATCCTTTTACCAATTTGAAGCAAAGCGCTAAAGAAATGTAATTAATGCAATATTCTTTTGCAATCGCAAAGAACGCATTCGCCTTAGCCTTTTGAATTTGCCTTTGAACTTTAATTGAAAGAAAAATATCTAATGAAAATGACATTGAAATAATCGCAAACGTCCCCCACCCCCCCCATAATATGGGCATGGGCAGAGGCAGGCAGGCAGCGGGGCGGAAGGGCGGACGGGCGGATAGGCGTCTGTCAAACGCAAACTTTCAGCTTAAGCGGCAAAAACGAAATAACAAAAAATAGCTTAAAAAACCATCAAGTTTTTTGTCGTTTTGCCGCCAGAGGGCGCTAAATGCTAAATATATACTTCTCGTCTCTTACTTGGCATCTTTCTTTTCTCTTGAATTCTCTTTCTCTCTGTCTTTGTCTGTCTGCTGGCATTTCAGTCCATCTTTCAGACTCATTCTCCATGAGTTCCAAAAGTTGCAAAAACTCATTTAAAAATAATTAAAACTTGTGCATAATTACCTCCATTATTGGCATTCGCCAAGGACGAAGACAACGATGACGATGGAGTCAAAGAGGATTGCGATGACGATGTGGCTGCCGAAGATGTGGCTTCTGCTGAGGCCGATGTTGATTGTAAACCTTGGGCTTGTCCGCTATTCGATGTGGCCGTTGTTACAGTGGCTGTGGCAGAACCACCAGCACCACCAACTCCACCAGCTCCCCCAGTTCCAGTTGCCAATAATCCTTGTCCATTTTTTGCTCGTACCGATGAGTTATGTAGCTTCGATAGATCCGTATTTGTGCTCTTGGCCGCTGTAACTTCAGAGGCCTCATTGCCGACTAGAACTGTACATGGTGCCGACTGGGACCAATGGAGGACTCCGGTGCCAGTCAAAAGGATCAATAGTAGACTGATCACTACAAGTGATACAACGGCAGCTATAGCGACGCAAGGAACCGAACAGCGTGCAGCCAAGTCCTTGCGAAAGTTCATCGGCGCTGAATAATGATGGGTGGGCATACCGTTCATGGCGCTGCGCGGTGGCAACACCGGACCCATGCAACCCTGTGCGGTGCGTTCGTAGCCGCCCTTCAATGTGTCTTTTGTGGGTGTGGAACAGGCTGAGCCGCTCTTGAAATCGATGGGTGATCCCTTGTTAATGTCTGCAATGGATAAAAAAAAAAAAACAAAAATTAATTTTTAATCAAATTTAAATTGCTTGAGTATTAAATTCAAATTTCTTAAATTCTATTCTATGCTACCGTAGGATTATGTCTATCCTATTGTATTTCTGCTTATCGCCGCATTTGGCGCAAATTTCATTTGTATAAAAGGATTTGCACAAGGATAACAAACTGACATTCAACATAACCTCAAACAAAAACGACAAGGGCCAGACGAAACCAGAACCAGGACCTAAACAAAATAAAATAATAAAAAAAAATAAAACAGGAAAAAGGGAAAAAAAAGGAAGAAAAAACAAGAAAAAAGGGAAAAAGCCAAACGAACGAACGAATGAATGAATGAATGAATGAATGACTAAAGTAAGCAGGGAAAATGACCAGCGACAATGACGTTGGCAAAACAGCAGAAAACCAATGGTAAAAAAAAAAAAAAGATATAAACGACGACGGCAACGACAATACTCTCTGCCTGCACGGGTCTAGTGAAGTGAAATGAGAAAAAGGCAAAGCGCTGACAGCGACCCCTGATGTAAAAGCGTTTGAGTTGAGTTTGCTGAAGGTTGCTGGCAGCAGCAGTAGCAGCAGCAGTGGCAGCAACAGTGCAGCATAAGTTGAAATCATTTGTTGACGCCATGATGATAATTCGATTATGTGACGTGAAACAGGCCGCTGGCTGGCATTCCTCTACCCCTAGCCCTACGTTCTTTCCCCACGGGGTAGCTTTTTGGTTTGCCTGTTACAGGTTAGCAGCATTTGCTTTGCTTTTCAAAATCGCTCAGGAAGTAAAGGTAAAAAAAGGAAAAAAAAAAAAATAGAAATTGTCCAAAATAGGGAAAACAGATGAAAGCAATGAAAAATGTAAAGGTTGTGGTGGATCAATGCATGGAATGCCCATCACTCCTTAACCACTCTTCGTTTGGCACAATCAAGCTAGCATCACTTCACAGCAGTTAGCTTTTGCAGCAGAGTAAATTGACTTTTTGGATTCTTTTTTTTTTTTTTTGCTTTTTTCTTTTAAAGGAAATAGCTTTCAGAGTTGTCCCTTAATAGATATGAGAGTTTTTTGTAATTTAGTAAAACCGTTTTTCAGCTTTTCAACTGCATGGAAAATGGAGGAGAAGGAGAGGAGGTGGATATAACCTTTAAGAGTACATTTGATTTTAATAGTTGGAAAAAGTGGTCAGTAAACGTAACTTTTTCCCCTCAAACAGATGGTGAACATTTTTGAGGTTATGTTTGGCAACAACAAGAAGAAGAAGAAAAAAAAAACACACACAATGGTATGAAAAAGAATAAAGGAAGAAGGGAGAGAAAGACCGGAGGAGTGCAGGAGAAAACGAGAATGAACGCATGTTGCTATCAATGCCAGACTCGGTTACACATTTTGCGGTAGACAGACACAGACAAACATTTGTCGCATGTGGCATAAATGCGTGTGTACTGTATAACTGTGTGTGTGTGTGTGTGTGTGTGTGTGTGTGTGCCATACATATACATAAGTATATGTGAAAATCGTTTCGTTTGCTGTGTGACAAACGTTCGCTTTTACGAAAAATTGTAGTAATTTCTACCCAAAAACGACCCACACAACGTTATGTCCTTTGCCCATTCCTCGATCCAACGCCGCCAAAACGAATCTGTATGCCAATGACTAAATGTGAACCCATAAGAGAAGCATAGTTTGCGGGGGCAAACCCCAAAATGGATATGACCAAAAGCATTTGGATGGAACGAACGTCTGCTCTGATGCTGATGCTGCTGCTGCTGCTCTGCTTCAATGATAGCGTGAATAATGTCTGCGTCATTTTTTATATATATATATGTATATATATATATGGATATGTTCAAGTATGTGTATATGCTATATATATATATGTATTTGTGAAAGTATGCGTGTATTAAAGATGCCCACTAAGACTAAGGGTATGTTAGATTTATTTAATGTCAAGATCTTGGCCATATGTGAGTTGCTTTGAATGTGTTTCTGTGTGTGTCTGTGTGTGTGTGTATGTGTGTGTGGGTTAAGGAAATGCATAAATGTCCAGAAAAAATGGAGATTCCACAATCTGGTAAAAGGTTAAACTGAAAGTCTCTCTGTCCCAAAGTTAGTTGCCTCGTTAAGGGGGCGTGTGTGTTTTTTCTTTTTTTTCTTTTTTGTGGGGGGAATGGGCAATTTTTATGACCAAAACGTGTCGAGAGTAGGGGATAGAGGGTAAAGAATATAGGACGCTCTTTCTCACTCTCTCTAGATGTGGGTGTGTGTGTGTGTGTGTGAATAATTAACGAACGCATAATAGCAGTCAGTCGATGGTGTTGGCTGCCTGGGCCAATGACTGATATAAATTCACACAAGTTAATGGGCATTGGAGATGCTTTAAAAAAAAAAAAAAAAGGAGCAAACAAAATAAAAGAGGAAAAAACAAGAAGTAGACGATGGGAGTAAAAAGAATATATAACATCGGTGGTAGCATCCCGATGAGATGGGATATGAAAGTGCTGCTCTCTGCTATGGGATCATTAAACGTAATGGCAAACACGACAAAGTATGTATGCCACGATAAATGGATAGAAATTAATGGATGGCTGCCTGGCTGGCTTATTGTGGACTGATGGAGGAGTTACCGTGTGTAGTAGGTGGCCAAAGATACGAAATTTCATCATTGCAATAGATCACAAATATGGGTTGCCTTCTTCTTTATCTTAATGGTTAACTACTTGGGGTAGCCATTTCAATTTGAATTGCCAAATTTTCCATAGATAATCGAAATTGCTACATACAAAAGCCCATAAAAATGCACTTGAAAAAATCGTTCAAAATTCAAGTTAAATATTTTTTGTTTTATTTTTATAGTGGATATAAATTTTTAGAATTTATAATATACTTTTGTTTCAATTGTATTGGTAAAAGAAACATCTGTATTGAATGAAATAGACTGTTATTCTATATCTAATTTGCTTAAAGTTGGCTAAAAGAGCAAACAAATCGCATAAATCCATTTTGAAAATTCTCATTTATTCCTGTTATTGTCAAGACATGAGCTTAACCATCGACTCTGACTCTAGCCAAGTGTAAAGGCTTTGGTTTTTCTATGGATCTTCTAATGCCAGGACCTTTACACACACATTTATATACACATTTACACACATTGCATGCTTCGGTGCATTTGAGTTTAGATTGGGTTTGAGATCGAGGTAGCTGGGGGGGGAGCGGTCTGTGTCTATGTCTGGGATTCAATAGAGTTTGATAAATTTGTTGCCTAATTGCAATTAAATATCATTTCAATGAACTTTTCTTATTTGTCCTTGCCCTTAGCTGACTATAAACATAAATTAGTGGCCATAAAAGTGGAAAGAATGAGATGCATGGAAATAAGGGTGTGAGGGAGAGGGATATAAAATTTTTCGGCTTTATTAATTTTATGTAATTTTATATGCCTTGATATTTTATGTTACTTCTCCTCCTCATTCTATATATACATATACACATAAATGTTGTGTGCATGCAAAAATGTTGTAACATTTTCAGCCTGGCGGCCGTAAGTAAAACGCTTAAATTAAAATAACAAAAACAATAAAAATAGTGTGGCCAAGGCAGCTGGCATTAATGTGTGTGTATATGGTGTGTGTGTGTGTGTGTGTGTGTATATGTCAACCCCTCTGGGCGACTCGAATGGTGATGGCAACAAGCTGACGCAACAATCTTCCCTGCTGGCCGTACCACAGACCCCGTACCCGTCCCCATTCCCTCGTTTAATGCGTGATTTATGCTGCGTGCAATTTAACATTTTTAATAATATTAAAATTACAAATTTATATATATATATATATATGTATATTCAGAGAAATATATATATATGTGTGTTTGAGCATATGTCCTTGTCGATGTGTGTGTGTGTTGGAAGGTGTTTTAGTCCAATAAACACTAAACGCAGAGGCAAACACTGAGAAGAGGCAACAGAGCAGGGCAAAGCAAGTGGCCTGGCTTGATTTCATTTTAATTGGTTTTCCAGACGGCTGCCTTTTTCTTCTACCTACCTTATCTTCCCTTCTATATATGTATGTATCTTCGCCTATACTTCCCTACCTCCCTCTCTCTCTCTCTCTCTTTCCCTCTCACTGGTTGGTAAAGCAAATTAAGATGTGCGCTTGAAAGCAGGCTACGAAAGTGCTTTGCCATCTTGAAGAAATATATAATTAAAAATTATATCAAGTTTGCCAAAGCCGCTAAAAGTTCAAGAGATGCTAACAGGTATATTGTGCGAATGGCTGTGTGTTAGTGTATGAGCTTGAGTGTGTGTCTGTGTGTATGTGTGTGTGTGTGTGTGGGCCCAAAGCCTAAAATAAAATCTTTAGAGACTGAATTTGCCGAGTGGAATTTTTTATTTTAGGAAAACGTATTATATTATTTAAATGATGTTAGATATTTAATAACTTTAAAATTGCAAAATATTGAAGTATTGGCGGGCAACGTGAGGCATTTATATATATTTGAAACCATTAAACGAATAATTGTTTGTAAAACTTTAAACAGTTTTGTTTTCTTTCTTAAGAATATACATATTTGATAACTCCAATAACAAAACTGACTTTCAAGTTGAAATAAATGAATTACAAATGGTATCCAATGTGCGATTGGTTTTTAATGATTGTAACTAACAATTTTGTAATTAAGACATCAATAAGCCAAGTGTTAATTGTGAGATTATTGGCTTTAACTTGAAATATTCCAAAACTTAAGCTATTAGGTCAAGGAACGACCAATTTAATGTAATTCAGATACTTAATTTAAAGAATCTAACGAATTCAAATTAGAATTGCTATTAAATTACAATTCAATTTGTATTTTGCCATCTTAAACTTTTGTAGGGTTTATGGCCAAGTGTTCAACTGTATGTCGAATGTCTCGAAAACTGCCTCCATAGCACCGGTGTCTCATACACAGACCCATACCCATACTTAGATAAAGATCCAGACTTAGACCCGGACCAGGACACGGACGGACTCGGACTCCCTCCCTAGCATCAATTGTGTGTTAAGTACTTTTTGAGTAATTGCTTTTTAAGCAAAAGTTCCCTAGTGAGCCTGACTAAAACCAATTTGCATAGCCGTTAATGAACATTTGCTAATATTTTGAGCACTAAAAAACACAGCCATAAAAATGGAAAGAGAGAGAGAGAGAGAGAGAGAGAGAGTGAGATTGTGAGAGAAAGAGTGGGCGAGTGAATGAAATGAAAAAAGGTACCGAATAGAAAAAAAAAATGGGTATTCCATTCCGCCAAATCCTAAACGAAGAAAGGCGACGAAGCGTGCGACAATCAAATAAAAGTACATGAAAAACACATAAAGGAAACACACGGGAGAGCGTGCGACAATCAAATAAAAAACACAAGATGGAACACATGGGAGACATTAGACAAGTGACAGGAGATTGCAAGCAGGAGACTGTAGACTGGAGAGTGCAGACTGCAGAAATGAAATTGCAGACTTGTAACCAGAAGACAGTAAACAGAAACCAGGAGTGAAAACACAGCAGTTAGTACTAACATATAAGTTGGTTAAAATTTTTTTTTTTTTATTTTGGCTTTTTTATTGTTTAATGGTAAAGCGCGACGATTGCTTAAAAACAAACAAGAGTAAGAGTACAAGAGTTGGGGAGGGGGGGGGGGGATGGAAAGTACGTATGTATGTACGTATATATAGAAGGAAACTCCCGCCGTGTTGGTAATGGAGTTTCCAAACAAACATGGCCGCCGGGGAAAAATCACATAATTTACACGTTTGCATTTAAGTATTAAGTGGGCAGGGGCGGTATGTTGGATGGGAAAAGTGTTTCGTTTACTTTTCCAACGTTTGTTTGCAAAGCTCAGCAATTGTTTGTATGTTTATATGTACGTTTGTATATCTGTATGTTTGTTCCTGTGTGTGTGTGTATGTGTGTGTGTGTGCGTGTGAAGGTATTTTTTAGGCATATGCGAGAAGAACTCTCTTCTTGAATTTTATGTGCAAAGGAAGCAATTTTTGGGTCGACTTTATTGCCCCTGCTGTCGTCGTCATCGGTAGTGTTGGAGAATGTTGGGCTGGCTTTGGGTGTTGATGTTGATTTTAAAGCGTTTAATGGCCTTGCCACCTCCGCCCTGATGTTCTCTCATCCGCAAGGGCAGCACAAAATTGAAAAGAAAACTCAACAGAAGATGCAATAGCAGCAGAAGACGAAGAAATATATAAGTTTATATGTTTGTACAAAGTGTTGGGATTTGTGGAGATTTGTTGGGGGAATTTGATGGGGTTGTTTTTTCGAGTCTCTGAATATGAAAGGAAGAGCCTAGCTGTCATAAAAAGGAAGGGTAGGCCATGTGGAATGGTAAGGAAAGGCTTATGATGGATTGACAATGTGAAGGAATGCCAAAAAATTCGGTGGGGTGGAAAATGGCCTACACATAATGAGTACCGAAAGAAAAAAGGATAGTGTACAGATGGATTGGATGGGGTAGATGTAGGCAAGAGAATAAAGTGTGAAATGTCGTGTCTAGACTTTATTACAAAACTTCAAATTGCAGTCACATAAAAATGGCGTCCCAAAGTGCTAAAATATGTCACTTTCACGGAAGAGAAACAAGAAATGGCGCCCAACGTGGCGTCTCTAAAGTGCTCATAGCATAATGTACAACTCCATGAAGAGTAGAATATAAGATTTCATTTAACTCTCTTCTTATTAATTCACTTTCGTTTCAATCTAATCGCTTCACCGTAATTACAGCAAATTGCCCTGGACTATGGCCTTCTTTTAGTATTCTCCTTTCCTTTTTTTTTACTTCTCTGTATGTGTATGTGTGTGTGTATGTATGTGTTCAGAGGCTTATAATCAAAAATTCCATTTAAAAACTTTAAACTCATTACTAAATGTTTAATGTGAGCTCATTTTGTGCTACAATAAATCAACAACAACAGCAGCAGCGGCGGCAGTGCAAGTAAAAAAAAAAAAATTCAGCAATTTGTTAGGCGCGGAAAAGACAACACAACAGGAACAGCAACAACAATCAAGGGAAATGTTTGGGATCGGGGTCGCTTCTTCGCCTTTTATTTTTGCGTCTTTTTTTCTTTGAGTTTTGTATTTGGTGTTGTTGTTCTTGTTGTTTTTGCTTTGGTTTTTGGGCCTTCTAACGATGCGGCAACCTGTCGACGTTGTTCGCGACGACGACCCCAAAAGGGTCGTAGCAATCCTTGTTGCCATATTGTTTCAAGCAGGCGGCGCACAACAGGCGGCCTCCTGCGTAGCGCTCAAGCACTAATCAAGTGTGTATATGTGTGTGTCTGTGTGTGTGTGTGTGTGTGTGTGTGTGTGTATGCGTGTATAGGAGTTGCTGTATATGTATATACATGGGAATACACCTTTGCGAAAAACCAAGCAATTGCCTTCAAGTATGGCGCTCTTTCTGTGTCATTCTACAGAGTAGGGTGAGGGCAAAAAACTTTCGGCACGATTTGCATGTAAATTAATTGCCTTTGCCGTGCGCCATGTAGCCGTTCGCCTAAAGCTATGCAATGAGATTTTTTCTTAAGCAACCCTCAAGGCAGACGACGACGCCGCCCACGAGATAAGTCGTATAAATTATAGCAATTTAATAAGTTTTAAATATACGCATCCTGTTGGACTTGCTTTCTCTATCTATCTATCTCTGTCTCTGTCTCTCTCTCTCTCTCTCTCCCTATCGCTCTCTGTCTCTCTATCGCTTTGCCCAAAAAAGTTTGAAGAAAATCTTTGTTGTAGCACCAGCAGCAGAAGCAGCACACAAAAGTTTTCTCAACTCAGACTTTGTGTCCGTCTTGAAGCTATAACTCAAGACAAAAATTGTTGCCGATTAAAATTGTCGGTTGGGCATTAATTTTATGTCACGATGCGCTTGCTTTTTCTTGCCCGACGTGCCGTGTGATAAGGTGGCGACTTTCACTGCTTAGAGATTGGGAAAGGGAGACAGAAGGTGGATGGTGGGTGAAATTGGCGCCCAACGTGGAGCATTCTCACTGTTACAGAGTTCCAGCATTCTCTAAATGAGTTTATGCAAGTGTGAAAATAAGTCTTTTAATGGCCCTGTCCAGGTCTTGATGGTGGTGGGGAGAAGCAAACGAAATGCCAGTTAATGAGTTGAAAGTGGAAAGGCACGTGGATTACAGTCCTTTGTTCCTGCTGCCGCTGCCGTTCCTCTTTCCCCTACCATCCTTCCCTTCTTCTGATGTTCTTGTTGTTCCTGTTGTTGGTTGGTGCGTTGTTTGGTTGGTTGAGTGCCGGTGAAAACAAAACTTAATTTGTTGTTCCAGGTGAAACGAATAAATTATTTGATAACAGTTTCAGTTCTCCAAAATGTATGCCCCTTCATCTCTGTCTCTGTCTCTCTCTCTCTTCCCCCACTGTCAGTCGTCTTTTGCCCGCAGGATAAATAAGATTTCACAAGGTTGCCTTTGTTTAAAAAAGCCAGTAGCAACAGTTTTGAAAGGTTGTTCGGTCAGAGAAGAAAGGTGTATACCTTATAAACCTCCCCTCTGTCACTCACCATTGCCCCATTTTGTTTTGTTGACCGTTTAATGCCTGGCTTAATAGTCTATCTATTTTCGGTTTTGATCAAAATATAACTAGACAAATGCAATTTAATTAAAATCATGAAATTTTAGATTTCTCGTTTTTTTTCTCCCTCGCTCTCTCTTCCTATGCTGACTGTACTTTTTAGTATTTTATTTTTGTCTTTGTTGTTGTTCTTGTATTTTGTGCATGTAATTACAAAGCAAAACTTTGGCATATAATTTTTACAAAACGCAAAAACTTTTTCAATAATAAAAATTTCAAACAAAACGAACTGAAAGCGAATCAGCAAGAGAGAGAGAGAGAGAGAGAGAAAGAGTAAGAGAGAGAGAGAGAGAGAAAAGGAGATTGAAATGAAGTAATACAGAGAAGAGAAACGGCAAGGACAACCGTACAGACATAGCGACACACATACATACATATACACAGAGTAATGCCAAAAGGCAATTGTAAAAAAGTTTGCAATAAAAACGCCAATGGCCAAAAACGACAAGGACACAAATACAGACACAGACATATACATACATACATACAGAGTAAAGCTACGTGAGCTGCCTGAGCAATGCAAATGTTTAATAAACTTTTTCAAATAAAAATTTATCTACGTTGACGTGCAATTTTTAGACCAATTAAACTGCTCACTGGACAATTGAAGAGGAAAGGGTCAGTCAGTCGGGCGACGGTGTAAGGAACCGAATTGGGAGCGGTGTTAAAGAACAAAGTATTGCCATTTTGCTACGTGTCCTCATGGGTCTCTTTTTGTCTATCGTCCGCTTAATGGCTACCAGTGTATGTATGTGTGTCTGTCTTTATTCGTGTGTGTGTGTGTGTGAATGTGTACTCGCTCGCGGACATTTTTGTATTGTATTGTATTTGGTTAGGTTCCTCTCGCCACTCCTTCCCTTATTTATTTTTTTTTTTGCATCGCCTCTTTGCCACTCTCCCTCTATCTTTGTCTCTTTCGTGTAAAACTTCACACCGTTGAACGTGTAAATTTTTGTTTAATTACACGCATGGATTTTCCTTAACTTTACGTATTTCCGGTTTCAAATTTAATTAGCTTCATATGCAATTTTATTTTTTATTTTGTTTTTTGCTTCTGTTGTTTTTGGTTTTTTTGTTTGATTCTCCCTTGTCGTTGTTGTTTGTTAAATATATTTTTGCTGTGGGTAACTAATAACAATAATTGCGATAAAGCCAGCATTAAATTTATGGCAATAAATATGCACACACACAAATATATATATTTTAATTATGCATTTAAATAAAATGTTTGCCTGTTTGTTTGTTATTGGCAAAAGGATGAGAACAAGGAGGATGAGGGAGAGCAGCAGAAACAAGAGCAGAATCAGGAGCCTGAAGCCAAAAGCCTAGAGCAGACGGTAGAAGGTTGTGGGAGGGCATAAAACAGAAAAAAAAAGAGAAAAAAAGGCTAAAATACCTTTTGTTTTCAATTTAATGAACTGTAAAGCTTGGCCATATTTATTGCACACTTTTATGTTTATGTGTTGGTATTGTTGGCATTTTATGTTTGATACCCTGCACGTAGCTAGGGTACATTAAATGATAAACAAGATCAATGGCATAATGAAGCCGGTATAAATATTATTTATAAGTATGTATATTATTATAAATTGTAAAGTTAAATCTTCTTTTCTTTTATACTTTAATTAAAATTCCATTGGTAATTGGTGAATCGAAACGATTAAATTTAAGCGTCTAACGTTTAGAGAGTATAATTTATTCGTTCCTTTAATTGGACTTGGCCAATTTCCGTTACTTATTTATTTATTTTTTTTTGTTTATCATTTTATTGCATTTAATTTAAATTACTGCACATGTTGGTTTAATTTTTTTGTTTATGATTATATTGATAATATTTAATTGAAATTAATTTCATTTTTTTTCCTTTTTTTTAGTTATTTTGGTTGTTTGGTCGCCATTTGTGATATAAATTAGAACAAGAAATTGAAGAGAATTCTCTCTGCATTCTGGTTAAGGGCGATTAATTAAAAACTGTTTTTAATTTGTTATTTCTTAACCATTTTTTTTTTCTCATTTTGTTGCTTTTGTTATTTTTTTTTTGGTTGGGGCAAATTGAATTAATTGGCTTCTGACCGAATCAACTGACCAACAAAGGAATTTCGCATTTCATTTGGCCGTGTCAAGTTGTGTGTTTCAGACATCACCTCAGCTGTCGATTGTTATATATTCACATATGCATGTCTGTGTGTGTGTGTGTTACTGGCTATGTATATATATTTATATGTACATATATATTTATATCCATTTCGTTGTATTCAATCATTAAACGGCAGCCCGTACCGAACGAACGAGAAAGAACCAAACACACGGACATCAATTATTGTCTCATAAAAAGTAATTTATATTAAAATCAAACCGCTTATAATTTCATTATGTTGATATAAAACGCGCAAGATGACGTTAAAGTGGGGGGTGGGGGGGGAGCACAGAACGGTTGATGAGTGAGCGGTGTGAGGGTAGAGGGGTCACTAGTGCCGAAATGTGCGCTGGGCCATTAAAGTTTATGTAATAAAGTTTTTGTGTTAATTAACGCATACAGCCGCAAAAACGCATCATACGAAAACAAGATGAGAGGAAGAGAGTGACAAGGGTATATGGAGAGATGTGACGAGTGGTGGGAAGAACTGTGCAATATTTAAATTCAATTGCATACTTTTGAGCGCACTCGTTTTGTTTGCCCTGGCCACATGGCGCATACTTAATGAACCATGCGCTTGTTTCACTTGCATATTTTATTTGCTCTCTTTTTTCTTTTTTTTTGTATAGTTGTTGTTTTTGTTGTTGCTGTCAAGTATAAAATACCTGCATAAAAATAACAACGCGTTGCTCATTTTTATTTTTTTTTTCTTTTATATGTAGTTGTTGTTGTTGCGGCTGCTGCTGCTGTTGCTTTTTGCATGTTGTTAACTAATAAAAATAATTTAAGAAGGAAAAAATTGGTTTGCCAATATATTTAATAAAGTTAACATAGCAGAGGACGTACAAACACACACACAACCAAAAGTAAAGTGTGACAGGTGGCCACAACTACATATGCATTTAACGTAAAATTCATGTAAGTGCAAGTAAACGGTAGCAAGGGAGAGAGCAGAAAAAGGATCAACTGTGTGTGTAAAATTGAGAATTCCCTGCCTAGTGGCGAGTGTGATGAGGTCAATTTATGGTTGAGTGAAACAGAAAAAAAAAAAATAAGAAAAACCAAATGAAAAGAAGAAAAACAATGCACAATGCACAAAAACTGCCCTTGCAATACAAATTATTTTTCATTCATATTTTACAAGTCACACAAAAATAGGCAATAGCAATTTATTTTTTTATTTACCGTTGCTTTTCAATTGAGGCTATCAACTCAAATGAGGTGTGATTGCAGCTAACTGTTATTAACGTTAGACGATTAAATAATTAAACTCATATCGTTTCTCGGTAATTAATTATTGTTATTTGATTCCTAGAGGGAAATTGTCCAATATTGAGATAAGTTACCCCATAAAATTTCACTTAATTTAATTTAATACTTTTAAAGTTATTTCTACAGACATTTTTTTGTTTTGTTTTTATGGAAACTAAAATTTCATTGAATAATTTGTAAAGGGCGTTTTTTTGTCTCCCTTTGTTGTTGTTGTTGGACCTTTTTAGCTCAAACCACATAAACTTGTTGTAAATTAAATAGATTAAAAGTGATTAAAATTGTCATTAACATTTTGCTGGGTCATTTCCAGGCATCGTTTAGGCTCAATTTGGTTTTACCTATTTGGTTGTTGCTATTGTTGTAATACATTTTGCAATTGTCAATTAATATTACTTTAATGTTATTGGCCATAATTGTCATGTTTTTTTGGTTTTGTTTTTTATTTTACCCAATTTAATACCCTTCGAAAAAATAAGGAATATCTATTGCTTATCCAAAAGGTAGTTCTTAGTGAGTTTAGAGCATTAATTTTTGTTGATAGGGTATAAAGACTTCGGTTTGCAATTGCATTTTGACCGTTAGCCCTTTTTTGAAACTAAAACGTGTCATTATTATTATGAATATTTATCAATTTTGTTGCCATTTTCATGGCATTTAATTGTTTTAATAGCCATTAAAAGTAGGAAAAAAAGGAAAAAAAAATTTGTATTTGACATTAATATATGTAAGTAATGGTTTTTCTATAATATATATATTTTTTTACTTCTATTATTGGTTTGCTGTCGTTTATCTAATTGTTATGCAAATTAAATTATAATAAAATTTTTGTGATTTTGTTTAAATTTTTGAGTTCTAATTGCTTCTGTCAGGGTCGCCGGCCAAACCGAACATAAATAAATTAATGTTAAATTATTAACTGACAGACTGTGCGAAAATTATGACAATTTATTTTTGTGTGGTGCAAAAAAGGGTTTCAATATTTTGAAAGTAGGAGCAGAGGGTGGATGACCCCAATAAAATCAAACCAAAATTTATGGCACATTAACTGGGCATTAATATTTATGATCATAATGTGGTAGGAGGACGGATTCGGTGGGTGGTCGGTTCGATGTTAAAACCGCCGACCCAATCATTCAGATCTGGCATTATGACTTACGATATTTATTCGTTATTAAAGACATTTGATACGTACCTGGAATGAGAAGAAAATTAAATGATAAGTATTAAGTTAAAATAAGTTAAATTGTGTAAAACCTTTCCAATGGTTGCCGATAGACAAGCCACACCCCCATATATACACGGACACACATCCACACGCACACACACATACGACATACGGGATTCGCTCCCTTCCTTGCTTGCATTTCATGACCTCTTCTGGCTGCACTTTAAAATCCATTAAAAGTGCCGCCTGCCATGTTTTTTGGCTGTTAATTTTATCAAAGCTACTGAAGTTCCCTCCATACAGACAGACCAACAACACAACAAATATGTGAACAATTTTTCGCCGGAATGGTGGTTGAGAGTGACGGGGTTTACAAAATGATTCGAGAGATGGGTAGAAATGTGACCATGACTCGTATCTGTGGATGCCATTGCCAAGAGCGCAACCGGGAACCGGGCTACAATTTATTATATTAAGTATTAATGTTGGCCCTGTACTATGACATGGTTGCAGTGTCCGATATATATATATATATACATATATACACAGCTATATATGTATGTATGTAAATGTATCTGTGTACATATATATGCATAATCCGAAAGCCAAAAGTAATTATATTAAGTAATTGATGAATTTGCCTTTTTCCCGCGTTGCGAACGCCCAAAGGCTCAAAGGACCATCACCAGACGCAGACAGTGAAATATATGAGGGAGCGAGAGAGAAAGAGAGAGAGAGAGAGAGAGATTGCCAGAGATGTTGGTAGAGAGAGAGCAAGCGAGAAAGGGAGAGTGAATGCCAGACAAATGGCCACAGACAGCGGGATATATATAGACAGAATAGTTCAGTTCAGTTCAGTTTCGTTTTGGTTTGGTTCACTTCATCTCAGAATGAAGGGGAAATAAAATTTAATAAAGCTGGCAAATAAAAATTTATCGCATGTGATTTTAGGCTCACTGGATACCCCGTGCCTCATGCCGCCCCCTCAGCCATCGGACGACAATGACCAAACGATTTTTTTTTTCTTTTTGATAGACGTCAATTTCCGGACGAAAGAACTAAGCTTTAAGAGTTCTGGCCTTTTTTAATACTCAGTCTCTTTTTCTTTTTCGCTTTTTGTTCCGTCTTGAAAAGATTTATATAAGCAGATTTTAAATTTGATGGAAATAAATGACACTCATATAATATATACATATGTATATGTGTTGATGAACGATCTGCACACCGATATAAGTGTCATCCCGAAGCTCATCTTTCCATCACTGACATACATATAATATTCATCTAATTATCTTTATCTTTTCCTCTTTACTTTATATGTAAGCTACACACATACACACACATACAAATATATTTTCTAAGTTGCCGCTGCGTCGGCTCATATTCATAAGAATTGTGAAATCAAATATTTAGTAACATAAAGGCAAGCAACTGACCAAGAACGCGCGTATTCTCATCATTTTAATATACAGTCCACTGTTCTTGTGCTACATTCACCAACATATTGTTTGGTCATTCGAACCGGATTTTTGGAAAGTTCGTCTTGTGCTGTGTTATTCGGAAGTAATTGTTTGCAATGGAACAATTAAAGGCATTGGTAAAGAGTCGCGGCAGACTCAAGGCCAACATCACACGTATTTTGGATTGGGCTGAACAATTTGAGCCAACAACAACATCGGAGATCACCTCACGGATGGAACTACTCCAGTCCGTATGGAAGGAGTTCAACAGATTGGGAGATTCCATAGCTGTGCTCGACAATGTGGATGGATATGTGGATCCAGAAAGTGACAACGCTACATACGAAGAAAAATATCTAAAGGCATACTCATTACTTTTGGAGAAAAATGGGTATCTTCAACCAAGTACATCATCAGGCATTGGGAATGGCGCCAACGGGCTGCATTCAACCAACGACGCAATAATTACTTTGCTACAACAACAACAACAACTATTTGAGACATTAGCTGCAAATCAACAACACACTCCAGACATGTCGATGCTCACTAGTAGCATGGCGGCAAATTCCAATTCGGCAGTTAATTCCAATTCGGCGGTTAATTCTAATTCGGCGATTCCAATTCAGAGCGAATTGCCAAAAATTCAAATTAAAAGGTTTTCTGGCAACTACACAGAGTGGCCAGCTTTTCAGGATATTTATGAAAGCACTATTCATAACAAGCAGTACTTATCCAACACTCAGAAATTTCATCACTTAAAAACACTACTTGTTGACGAAGCTTCAAATTTAGTGCGTCACTTGGCGATCACTGAAACGGCTTACAACACTGCATGGGAGCGTCTTAAAGAAAGATATAATCGACCACGGCACATCGTGAATTCGTTTTTGGAACAATTTATGAAATTACCAACGACAACCAAAATTGATGTATCAATTCTACGTAAGGTGTCAGACGGTACAAACGAGATTGTTCGCGGTTTGGATGCGATCAATCAATCAGGACGTGACTGCTGGATTATATACTTGGTGCTGGAGAAACTTGACGCTGACACGCGGCGCAGGTGGATAGAGCGCAGTATAAGCAATGAGACGCCCACACTCGAGGTATTTTTCAAATTTTTAGATGAACGTTGCGAGGAATTAGAACTCAGTAAACGTGAAACGGCGGCTGGAGGGAGATTACCCCCGCCAGGCAATGCAGTCAAAAGGGCTACACAATCGATGGTTGCAGTTGAAGGGATCAATTGCACCAAATGCCATTCTCCAGAACATACTCTGGGTGGCTGTCAACAATTCCTGAATATGTCTTGTGCGCAAAGGCGTACCTTTGTGAAGGAGAAATCGTTATGTTTCAATTGCTTGAAACAAGGTCATATGGTCAGCAAGTGTAAATCCAAATACACATGTAAACAATGCCAAGGTCATCATCATTCACTCATACATAGTCAAGTTTATTCACAGGCTTCAAGAAATGCTACTCCAACAGAAGGAAACGATCAGCGTAACTCCATAGCTCACTTTTCTATGCCAAAGTCGAGTCACATTATACAAGAGGATGGAACATCAACAACCGTTTGCCAGCAATCCACAGCGCAATCTTTTCAGCGTGAAGGAATCATCAAAAGCACTTTGCCCACTGCAGTGGTTTATGTAAAAAATGCAAAGGGAGACTACGTATTATGCCGTCTATTATTGGACACTGGGTCAGAAATTTCATATATTTCGGAAAATTGCATTCACGCTCTTGGATTGGTACGTTCACCAGCACGCATTCTGGTTACAGGAATATCGTCAGTCAAGGCTGATACCACAAGAGGAGTCAGTAAGCTTCATATAAAGTCACGTGTTTCGGATCATCATTTGACTGTCTATGCTCATGTGCTTGGCAGAATCACATCGTCGTTGGAAAGGCAAAACATTGACACATCTGCATTAGAGAATTTTGCTGGTCTTCAATTGGCTGACTCTCACTTCACAGATAATACACCAATCGACATTCTGTTAGGAAGCGATCATGTTTGGTCTGCACTCACAGGCAACAAGATGAATGACAACAAGGGCAATCTTATTGCCATTTCCTCAATTTTCGGATGGGTTATAACGTCAATTAGGACACCCCATACAACCAACTTATTGGCACTCACCACAACAATCGACATTAACACTTCACTCCAGAAGTTTTGGGAGTTGGAAAACATTAATTGCATTATCAAACCTGACGAACAAGTAGAAAAGCACTTTCTCACTGCTCACACTCGAGATGACAATGGGAAGTATATCGTGGAACTTCCATTCAACACTACAAATCTGGATTTTGGAGATACTCTACAAGGAGCTCTCAAACGTTTCAAATCAGTAGAACGACGTTTACAACAAAACGAGAATTTGCGGGAACAATACATCAACTTTATGAAGGAATACTCTGATTTGGGGCATATGCGAGAATTGCCACCAGACGAAATTAATACGGGGCAGTGCTTCTATCTGCCACATCATCCTGTGTTGGGTCGGAAACTTAGAGTAGTTTTTGATGGGTCGTGTGGCGACGCTAATGGTAAGGCTCTTAACGACACTCTATTTGCAGGCCCTAGCATTCAATGCGATCTATTTGCCGTATGCCTACGCTTCAGGATGTACAAATATGTATTCTCAGCGGACATAGTCAAAATGTTCCGCCAAATATGGGTCAACGAGAAACACCGCAATTTTCAAAGAATCGTTTGGAGAGAAGATCCATCCGATCAAATCAAACACTATCAGTTGTGCACCGTCACTTACGGAACTTCAAGCGCACCATTTCTGGCTGTTCGCGTACTCGAGCAATTGGCAGCAGATCATCAACAGGAATTTCCGAACGCTGCAAAAATCTTATTGGAAGATTTTTATGTCGACGACGTCCTCACTGGGTCAAACAATGAAGATGAATTACTGCATAATCGAAACGAACTCATACAACTAATGGCCTGTGCTAATTTAGAGCTCGGAAAATGGGTATCAAATGCTACTTGCATACCAACTGATGATCCATCTGCACAATCATTACCAGTAAAGGTTCTTGGAATTTACTGGCACCCTGGAAACGATACGCTATCATACAATGTGGGTCTATCAGCAAATCCTAGCTGTACGAAGAGACAAGTCTTATCCGATGTGTCACGAATTTTTGATCCTCTTGGACTTCTATCACCCATTGTGGTTCAATTCAAAATTCTGTTTCAACAACTTTGGCTTCTCAACTCGGATTGGGATGATCAACTACCTGATAAACTGGCGAATAATTGGCTAAAATGGCGAAAAGATTTGGAAAACCTTCAACAATTCCAAATTTCACGTTTGGTTGTCAACGACGCGGACAACATTGAACTACATGGATTCTCTGATGCATCTACCAAGGCATACGCTGCTGTGGTGTACAGCAGAGTAACAAAAGAAGATGGTTCGATTTCTACATCGATCGTGG
Source organism: Drosophila emarginata (assembly GCA_037075365.1). NCBI lineage: Eukaryota > Metazoa > Arthropoda > Insecta > Diptera > Drosophilidae > Drosophila > Drosophila emarginata. Next base: position 9,360,854 of record JBAMCD010000296.1, read on the forward strand.
CTGCTAAGACAAGGGTGGCACCACTTAAACAGCAATCTTTACCACGTCTGGAACTCTGCGGAGCACTTCTTCTAAGTAAACTACTTGGAAAAATAAAAGCTGGCTTACGACACAACACCGTTACTGCGTTTGCATGGTGCGATTCAACAATCGTACTCTCCTGGTTATCATATGCACCAACCCAACTGAAGACGTTCGTTGGGAACCGAACTTCAGAGATACTGGATACAATACCAAGGGATGCTTGGCGTCATGTGGACTCCAAGTCGAACCCAGCTGACTGTGCAACTAGAGGTCTGATGGCAGCGGAGCTTATGCATTTTCATCTTTGGTGGAATGGTCCATCATGGCTACGAGACAAGGATCAACTTATGGTAAAGTTGAACAGCTCACCAATTTGTTCATCTCTTTCAGAAGGTCGCATACAGAATGAAGTAAGAACCAGCTGTCTCTCTACATTGGTTAAATCAATTCCGGTAAATCCACTGGATGACATCATAAACCGGGTCTCATCTTGGAAGAAACTCGTACACACCGTGGGATATGTTTTGCGCTTCATAAATCGCATTAAGTCTTCAGTTAGAGACAAAACCTCGAAGTCCCTTACATTTGAGGAAATCCAAGCGGGACGCATTTTGTGTTTGCGGCGCGCGCAAACATGCTTTGAAGATGACTACAAATTGCTTCAATCAAATAAACCCCTAAAGAGCCGATCTCAACTCGCTAAACTATCTCCCATAATCGATAAGGATGGCCTACTCAGGGTTGGTGGTCGATTGCAACATTCGCAATTGCCAGCAGGGGCAAAACACCCAATTTTGCTGCCAAAATCTCATCGCATAACAACACTCATTTTGAAATATGAGCACCGAATCAATCTACATCCTGGTGTTTCATCACTTTTTGTCATTGTTCGGCAAAAATTCTGGATATTTGGGGCACGAAATATCATACGAAAAATCACACATGACTGTCTGCCTTGCTTTCGACAGCGGCAGCATGTAACTCATCAAAGGATGGCTGATTTGCCAAGTGTTCGTATCACTCAAGCACTCCCATTTGTCCATACAGGATGCGACTATGCTGGTCCAATACTTCTTAAGGATGGCAAGGGTCGCAAGCCACGCATTAGCAAAGGCTACATATGCCTATTCGTTTGCCTTGTCACATCGGCAATACATTTGGAACTTGTCACAGATCTCACTACCGAAACGTTTCTGTCTGCGCTGCGTTGCTTCATATCTATACGTGGGAAGTCTAAGAAAATATACAGCGATAACGGCACAAACTTCATCGGTGCAAAACGCTCGCTCGATGAGATGCAAAGGCTACTTGCATCACAACAACATATGGAACAAGTTACACACACCATGGCAGATGATGGAATTGAATGGATATTTATTCCACCTCGTGCTCCCCATTGGGGAGGGAAATGGGAATCGGCGGTTCGATGCGTAAAACTGCACCTCCGCAGAGTCATCGGAAACTCCACGGTCACATTTGAGCAGATGCGAACCCTTCTTGCTCAAGTTAGCGCTGTCGTCAACTACCGACCACTGTGCTATACTTCGGATGCTGATCTAGGTCACATTCCCGTGAGTCGATTGGGGTACTGGCAGAGCATCCAGTCTATGTATCAAGGCTTCTGGAAAAAATGGCACCAGGAGTACCTAACCACACTACAACAGCGTCCAAAGTGGACCACCTCAACTCCTAACATTACAATCGGAGATGTTGTTCTTGTAAAGGAATCTAATACACCACCAGCCTCGTGGCATTTAGCACGAGTTTTGGAAGTCTATCCAGGAAAGGACAAGTTAGTTCGAGCGATCAGACTTAAGACTTCATCAGGAGAAATGACCAGACCGATCACCAAGGTTGTGGTATTGCCTAGTTCAGAAACTGTGTTTCAGGGCGGGCCGGGATGTTGATGAACGATCTGCACACCGATATAAGTGTCATCCCGAAGCTCATCTTTCCATCACTGACATACATATAATATTCATCTAATTATCTTTATCTTTTCCTCTTTACTTTATATGTAAGCTACACACATACACACACATACAAATATATTTTCTAAGTTGCCGCTGCGTCGGCTCATATTCATAAGAATTGTGAAATCAAATATTTAGTAACATAAAGGCAAGCAACTGACCAAGAACGCGCGTATTCTCATCATTTTAATATACAGTCCACTGTTCTTGTGCTACATTCACCAACAATATGTATGTATGTACATACATATATATGAAGAGGTATGAAGGGTAGTTGGCATACCCTTGTCAGAAGAAGGGTATGTCTGCTATATTTCATAAATACCATTATCATAATGTACTTATGTATGTAATTAGATATTGCTACCATATGATATATTAAATTCTTTATTTTTTAGTTAGAAATTGTTGCTATATAATATGACTATATAATTAAATATATTTTGATATATAAAATTGGCATTATTTATGAACAATAATTTAAGAAGCTTTCCTAAAATAACAATTCTACAAATCAATGTCAAGTAATAAATCACAATTCATTATCGTAATCCGATAATAAATAAAACTTTAAAAGTTCACAAAAGTCTCATTAATAACAATTTCTAGAAATTAACTTTGTGTTTATTAAATATATATTGAATGCCGAATTCTGTGTACATTTCTTATACCCTTTCATGGGTAGAGTATTGAAATAATATTATTGAATATTACTATTTGGTTTTTGATATTGTCGAAACGTTTATGGTCAGTTATCGGTATAATATAAATATGTATTTATATATAGTATATATCTATTTGCAGTATATATAGCAGTTAAGTGATTTTGTTGAAGCAATTGGAAACTTTTGAATTTATTGTGGTAAAACTTTAAGCGAAAACCGATAGCCAAAGTTTATTACTCAATTACAAAACCATCAAAATGAGAATGAGAATCGAAAACGAAAACGAAGAGACGAAGAAGACGCCCAATGTTTGGGTAGTAAAGAGAAATCCGAAAGATAAATGAAATTGATAAGCGCGTAATTTATGTTTGGATTTCGTTTTATTCTGTCATTAACGCCAAGTTTGCTTCGTTTGGTTGCTTGGTTTGGTAAAGGAGGGTGGGGGTGGGGGGTGGTGGTGGTTGAGTGGGTGTATGGATTTTCGGTTGGTGGGTTCATTGGTAGGTTTGGCCGGTCGGTTGCTTTGTTGCTTGGCTGATTTCTACTATGTATACTTGGCCCCCTTTTTGCTTGGCTTGTGTTTTATATTTGTGTTTCGCACACGCGAAAAGTTGGTCAAGGCGAAACGATACGTTTGTTTTCGTTAGCCGGGGAGGGGAAGAGGTAGGGGGTAGGGTTATTGCTACCATGAAAATTGTGAGCAAAAATCTTGAAAGTTTGAGTTGACAGCTTCCCATCAATTGACTTGATTTGACTTGACTCGAGTTGAAATGAGATGAGATGGGATTGAATAGGATGAGTTGGATTGGTTTGAATTGAGTTGGGTTTGATTTAATCCAAAAATAGCTCAATTTAATGTGGCCTTTTTGAAAGTGCCTCCTGCTCCACCAATAAATATATTTTCCCGCTCCTCTCTCTCTCTCTGTTTCTCTGACACACTCTTTCTTTGTGGCTCATAGCCATTGAAAAACACACACATAATCGATCAGTAAAAGCCAATCCTAAAAACCATTAAATGACATTTTTGTTCCTATCCATCTGAATTCAGGAATTTTTGCATTATAATGGGGGCGATTGTCACGCCCACGCATACACAAAGACACATTCAGAACTCTATATACATATATGTATATATATATACATATATCCGAGCATTATGCATAAATAATTTTTTGGAACGAAAAGCCAGGTGCATATAATGAAAAATTGAAACATGAAAATTGTCAAAAACAGCGAACACCAGAGGAACTCTGAAGGTGTGTGTGTGTGTGTGTGTGTGTGTGTGTGTGTATGTAGGAGGAATGAGGGTGAGAGGAATGCAAAGTGATGGGGCATGTGGCATGGACCAAGCACATTACCTGTCAGGCCTGGGCCGGAAATGAAATTTTTGCAATGGATAGCAAATGAAATGAATGGTTTGGGTAAAAAGGGGTACAACAAACTTTGGGTAAACGCCGAGAAGGCGTAAAAACGGAAGAGGTGGTGGATGGTAAGGGGAAGGTAGGTGGAGAGGGCAATTGAAATGCTAAAGGAAGACCAACCAACCACATACATCAATGCATTTATGGGTGAGAAATGTGATGGGGATTTAGAGGGATCGCTGGCTGCAGAGGAGATGTGGGAAGGACGCAATGACTGCCAATTTGGACAATTTGTGTTATGCAATAAAAATGACGTCAAAACAAATGTGTTATATATGTATGTATATGAGAACTGTTATAATAGGTAGGTAAGCTAATTGTTTAATGCATAGTAGTGATGACATATTTCAACTGTTATACGAAACATATACACAGATTATTGAAAAATCAAACTGTTATATTTAACAATTTTGTCATCTCTCTTTAGGCAATAAAAATGTGTAATTTGTATATGTTATACAAGTGTTATACATACATATGTATATATAACCTGGCTAGACGCCAAACATTTTCAAATGCATTTCTAATATATTTGAGCCCGGTCCGCTCAGTTGATGGACATTTAATTAATTTTTGTTATAAGCGGCTCTAAGAGTTATAGAAAAAGCCGGAAGTTAATTGAAAATGATGGGCTATAAATTTGAAACGAAAATGTAATTGTTTGTGAAATGTACCATACATTTTCCGGTTCTTCCTTTTTATATTTTTATAAAGAAAAAAAAAATAAGGAAAAAGCACAGAAACAGAAAAAAAAAATGAAACGTAACAGAAAGTTTAAAGAAAGGAAAGGAAAATTCCACCCTCATTTTAAAAATGAAATTCATTAGCGTCACGTCTCGGCTTAGGTTTACTCTCTGTTAACACCTGTCCATATCAACCACCCATCCAACCATCCACCCAACCACACCACATGATGATGCCAAGAGAGAAGCCTGAAGTGGTAGAGCCAAAAAGCATCCACTAAATCAATTCAATTCAATTACAAAACGTTTTCACCTTCCCCCTCCTTTTACTCCACCACGATTTACTTTAAGGCCAATTAGCTGGGTTACGCATTTTAGGCTGAAAGAAATATCAGAGGCTTAAAAGCTGATTGGATTGCGGGATCCCAGGCTGAAAAGAGGTTGGAAGTAAGGTTTTTGTTTTTTCATTTTTTTGACTGATAATTAAACTTGGCCCAGTCAGCTACAGCTGCCCTTAACTAATACCAACAACAGCAAATCCAACAAAAATAATATAAAAAAAAGAACAAAAGAAATTGATATAAATTTAGTTGAGGTGATGAATACAGCATACCCTCGGTCCAGGTGAGGTTTAAGATTAAACTAAAACTCATTAGTTTCCTGGTAAATTTTGCCCATTGTAAGTTACTATGGAATAAGCAAATGATTGACAGGACATTGACTAGTTTCCCAATGTCTCGTTTTTGTAATCCTGATACACTTACAAAATTTCTTCGGATCCGGATCAAATAGAGAGAAAGAGGAGGGGAGGGTGATTAAAAATCTTCATCCATTATAAATCTTTTCTTTCGTTTAAGTAATTTCAATTTCATTTTCATTTCGGTTAATTTTGGTTTGGTTTCCCCGAATTACACACACACATACCAAAGTAATTAGGAGGCTTTTTTTCTTCTTCTTTTTTTCACGTATTTTAATTAAAATGGATTTTCTTTCTCCCATTTTATGCTTTATTTATTTTCGCGCCAGTTTCCTTTTGATTTCATCACCCACATTCTTTCATTCATTCTGATTTTTTTCCACTACCATTTGAGTTCTTTTTTTCTTTTATTTTTTTGCGTTTGCGGTAATTAAAATGACATTATTCAAAAGTTACAATTGGTAGAAACAAGCAAAAAACAAAAAAATAAAAAAGGCGGAGGAAAAGAGTAGAAAAAAAGGGTCGATGGGTGGGCGGACTGGCTGCCGCGTGACTGTAGATAGGCGTTTATTACTCTTCATGCCAAAAAGTAGACTATCTGAGATGCAAAAGAAGGCACGCGTATTTTGGTAACCCTTTTCCCGGCACACGTTTCCTGATATTTCCTTTTTCTATTTTACTCCTTTATATATTCATTTTTTTCCTTTGCTTTCTTTTCCTTTTTTTGTTGCCTGCCTTAAGGAAAGGTAAGGTATGTAGGAGGTAAGGCAAAAGTCTTTTGAGGTTAGGTAAGAAATCAAAAAACGATTAGTCTAAGATTTGGTTTGGGTTTTGGATTTTGGGTTGAGAATTGCGGATTGCTTTTGCGGGTTACTCTTGAAATTTGGGCGGACGGGCGTATTCCAGTGGGCGGGCGTTAAGTGAAAATGTGAGAAATATGTTTTTAGAATAAAGTGTCACGCGAGTTTTTTTCCCCCTATTTTTTTGGTCTTAAATTTTTGTATTAAAGTCTCTAAAGGTTATGCGATTTCTAGATCTATTTTAACCACAGGAGACGCATTAAATCCTATCGTATGGCCACAGAACTCTTTTGTCAAACTGCGTTCAACAAACTTTTGTCTAGCCTAGAAATCCATTAACGCGTTCAATGGACGTGATCGATTTTGCAACACACACACACCAATACACAGTTCAAGGGACAGTGTACAAAAAACACCAATAACAACGCACTGAAGTATGCACGACAATTTACACTCTTCAATTTGATAGACCATAGAAGAGAGAGCGCAAAGAGTGTGGTGAAGGGGAGAGGGAGAGGCGCCAACTACTATTTTTAATCACTTCAAACAGTTTTTTTTATTTTTGTTTTTCTTTCATTTTTTTTCTGTTCTATTTGTTATTGTCTAGCGCCTAAAAGAGTCAACACACACAATGACAACATTTAATAGATTGTCAAGCTAAGAGAGACAGAGAGAGAGAGAGAAAGAGAGATAGAGTAGGAGCAAGGGCCAACTCAGTTTAGCATAGAAAAATGCCTAGAAAAAAAGTTAACAGAGGGAGCGAGAAAAATTTACCCGTAACTGGGAGTTTGATAGACAAAAGGTCTGAGTTTACTTCCTTTTTTTTTGTATTATCCTGTTTTTTTTTTTTTTTTGTTTTGTGTGCCTAGGACTAACAACAAGAAGGAAAATAAGGGGTTAACTGTTCTATGACTCACTGGAATGAATGACTTTTTGTCCTGCGGGGGTAGATCCCCCATTTATAAAGATATTTCAGATTTCGTGTTACCGATAAGCATGAAAGAAGTTGCAAATACCCTCCGTTCCGCACACTTTACTTGGTATGCCAATAAAGGTTTCCTTGGCATTTATTTAAAAGGTTTCTATTAAAGTTTGCCAAAGTTTATATATTGATCAGTATACCCACCCACCAAACTGCAGATGCTTTCGACCGCAAATCAATAGTTGGATGCAGGCAAGAGTATTATGAATTTCGGTGTCGAGATTTTCATTTTCGGTTTGGTGTTCGTTTTTTTTTTTTGTTTTTTTCTTTTTAAAAGACATTTAACGGCATTCTTTAACACATTTCGCATGCGTCATCATTGTGTATAACCTTTCCGTGTCGTGCGTGGTTCCAAGTGTTACACATTTGCATTTGACGTGTTTCCCTTATAATCCTTCGCTTGTTGCAAAAATAGTTTTGCCTTTTTTACCAGTTGAGGAAAATTGCGCAGTTTTACTGTATTTTGTGTTTGTGTGTGTGTACTGGGTTTTTTCTTTTGCATTCCACATTTTTTATTTTTTTTTTTTGTTTTCGTTTTTCTTTTTTTGTTTGCTGTTGCGTGGCATTTTCAGACGCTGCTTATAATTGCTCCATTAAAATTTGTTTATGGCCAAAGTTTATATGCCTTGACAAGTAGCAGCAGGCTGGTTGGCTTGCAGTAGCAATAGTTCGTGTGAGTGAATGAGTTGCTTTCTAGTAATTAGAATGTCAAAAAGTTTTCTAGTTGGAGTGCTATTTTTAGGTGGCAAGCGAAGCAAAAATAAAACGACAACAACAATAACAACAAAATATCAAATGTTGTAACTAAAAAAAAAAAAAGAAAGAAAAATTTCCATACTGATTTCGATATAAAAGAAATATGCAAATTGCAATTTTATAAAATGGCAAAGCATGCTATAACTTGATATAAATAAAGCTTTTAACTCTTGTTATTAATGCAATAAATGAAATAATTTGATAATTTTGACCAAGTTTTCTTTTTTTGCACTGCTTTCCCTCTGGTAATTTCGTTTATCATTTTTCACTTTCATTAAAGGGAAAGGAAAAAGAAAAAAGATCGCATCATTTGTTAGATGACTCATGGAAAAGCGTCTTTCACTCATCAATTGGTAAAGGTCAACGAAGGTTAGTCTTGGTTGTGTGGTCTTAATGGAGTTTTATATTTGAAGCTCTGCCTAAAAGCATGCTGTAACATTTTCTACCTTTTCTTTTGGCAGCGCACGACAAAGAAAGACAGAGCGTGAGAGAGAGTGAGGGGGTTTGAGATAGGGGAAGAATTTTGGGGAAAAAACGAAATTTAATATCATCATCATGGTTGCCATCATTGTCGGCCCGTGCATTTGCACTAAAAGGTTTTCACGACGCTTTTAATTACACTTTAAACAATAGCCTTGCACGCACAGCCACGCCCCCCCAAGCCATATATTGCTCCCCATTTCTATCCTATTGCCTTCACTTGGAGTTCCTTTTCCAATCCTTTTTCTTTGTGTTTTTTCCCTCTCCCTCCCTCTTTCTCTCTTCCTATTGTAGAAAAAAAAAAAGGAAGAAAAATTTGCTAGCGTTTGCGATTTGCGCTTGATTAAATTCTAATTATAAAGCGTGTGTATTTCTTCTATACCATTTTTCGTTTTTCCCCACTTTCCGTTTGGCCTTTCTCCTTTTCCTGTAATCCCCTTTTTTTTTCGTTTTCATTCTTTTGCTTCTTTTTTTTTTGCTGTTTGCTTTTTGTTTACCATTTTCCTTGATTTTTACGACTTTTTAATGATTTCTCGGCCAGTCACTCATTTTGCCACCATCGCGTGCGCCTTTTTCGCCCCTCCTCCTTTCTAACAAAATGTACCCAATATTTCCTCTTCTTTTGACTTTTTGGGGTTCGCTTTAGTTCAGTTTCGTTCCATCCCATACCGTTTCGTTGAACAGTTCAGTTCAGTTTTACTTTGGTTTGGTTTGGTTTTGGTATGGGTTTGATTTTCTGGTTCTGGTTCGGTTCGGTAATTTGCTTTTGGCCGCTCCCTCAATTTTGTTTACTGCTAATGCGACTTTTAACGCTGATTAATGTTGTTTTTCTTACCTGTCGAAAACTGTGTAGGATGGAGGTGCCATTCTAGAGGGAAAAAAACACTGAAGTTTTCATTTTCCAACCGCAATTTAACAAAGAAACAAATAAAAAAGAAACAACAATTCTATATATATGTATACATATATATGTTCATTGTCGCTTGTGAACCAACTGAATGGGGAGGGGGTAGTGGGGTGTGGGACGGTAAATGACCATGTCACATGTCTATGAAATTAACACTTGAAGAATTTTCTTTTATTTATTTTTTTTGTTTGTTTAATTAAAATCAACAATAGCAAGGCAATAATTTGTTTGACAGCTGCAAAATGCAAACATTTCCGAAACAAAATTGAAATTTATGCAAAGAGACAGAGTCACACAGAGAGGGAGACGGAGAGACAAAGAACGACATTCACGCAAATTGAATTAAGTGAAGCAGTTAAAATTTCAAGTAAAATTCTTCAATTTCTACACCAAACAAATTATCTAGAGGAAAATTCAATTTTTGACTTAATTTCACAGCTCATTTAGTAGTGTTAATATAAAATTTATATGTAGATAAATATATCTATATATATGTATATATATATATGTGATATATGTACATTGAAAAATATAATAAATTTATATGTGTTTTTATATGGCTCGTTCTACTTTTTAATAGCGCCAATTTTGTTTTAAAGCGGATTATAAAAGCCAAATTATTACATTTTCCCCTGTCATAATTTTAATTAGTGAGGCATTTTATCTATTGCCTACATTTTGGTGCTATCAAACGTATATATATAGTACATACATATATGTATGTACATGCATATACATATGTATATGTGTATATACATATAAATATACATATACATATATATATATGCAGGTATGTATATTTAAATTTTAAAGCTGGTTGTTTGCATAAGCCTGAGGGAACACATAGGAGACGGAAATAGAGAGAGAGAGGGAGACCGAGAGGGATGCCAACATATGTACATATGTATATATGCATATAAATGAAATTGGGTAAATTGGCAGAACGAAAGCTATGTATAAGTGTGTGTGTGTGTGAATTTAATTGATGGCCAGTTTGCATTTAAATGCCATTTCAAAACAGATATTAATCAATTTTTGGATTATTTATGGTGAATATTAGAAAAGGCAAGATGACAAAAGATATCGGAAATGGATGATAAATCTGAAGGAAATCTATTAAAATTTAATACTTTCGGTTATTCGCAATAATATTCTTTCTGTTTTGTCGAATATTCAAATGTTTGTATATCTTTATTCTAGAATATTCATTCAATATATGCAATAAATCTGTCAAATTGAACTTTAAGTAATATAACTTTGATTCATATTATTTTGCACAAATTCAACTAGACAAGATTGTATCAAAAAATCGAAAAAATCTTTTCAATCATATAGTTTAAATCGATGCTGACTAACTGAAAAGGAAATCTTTTAAATCTTTGACATATATTTAGTGAAAAGTAGTTTTGGTAACAAGTGCAAGTGCATTTGCCCAACAAGACTATTAGGGAGAGAAAAACCAACAGAACAAAAAAAAAAAAAAAATAAGAAAAAACGTTAGCTGCCAATGTACAGCTAATGTGCATTTTCCTCATACTCACTCAGCTATTCGTTTTTCTTTCGTTTATCGTTTGCTATTTTTTTTTTTTATGTTGCAACCGAAATACCCATGAGCACTTTGCCTCATTCTCCACAAAATCCCGACCTCTCTGCTACTAAACAACTGGCACTTCACACGCTCAACGATTTTTGATTTGGCAGCTCGTTTTGGCAAAACTGCACAACATTTTGAAGGCTTTGGCTTTGCCTTGCGCTTGGCGCATTTTGCAAGTGATTTTATGCATATTTCATGGCATACTTTTGAGCGCTATTAAGAGCTTAGGCAAAGCCGTTAGATTTTTGGATCACTCTTTCTCACTCTCTCTCTCTCTCTCACTCTCTCTCTGCCTCACCGCTCAGTTTGCTTCACAAACAAGTCAACTTGATTCATTCATTCATTTATTATGATGACTATTCGGTGGAAAAGCCTTTTAAAGCGAACGAAAAGTTTTTGAAGTATTTTGTCAACTCGATTAACATAACCCAACTAGAGAGAATCATAATCAAATTTACCCATTTGACACTAAACTTTCGGCATTACTGTTTTAGCATCAAAAAGTGCGGGTTGGGGGAGGAAGGGCATAATGTGATGTTGGTATATCGGTGGGTGTGGCGTTTCTATTTTAACCTAAAATTGAGTTAGTCAATTAGAAATTGTGCGTCTACATTCAATATGCCATTGAGGAGGAAGCAGCTGAATGCAAATTTTGTGGTAAGAGTGAAAGAAACGAGAGAGACAGAAAGAGAAAGAGAGAGATAGGTCTGTTGTCGTTCAAATTAATTTTCAAGTCCTAGATGCCCCTAAAAGCATGCTACAAATATAAAATGTTTTGGCCACAAAATGCAGACACACACATACACACACACACACACACACACACACACACACACACACACACACACACGCATATACGCATACACATGTACCAACAGAAACAGAGCCAAACCCATAACCATAAACCGAGTTAAGACCGCATGCCTTGTAGTAGTGTGGGTGTGTGTGCGAGTGTGTGTGTGTATGTCATGCTTACCAAACGCTTTTCTCAATGATATAGCACAAATTTCTATGGAATTTTTTAGCATTTTACAGAGAAATGCATTTATATTGGTTTTTCATTCCTATAACTCCTTGCCTTACCTCGCTTATCTCTCTCTCTCTCTCTCTAACTCCTTTTTCCCCAACTCTTTTGTCTGTGTGTGTGTGTGTATTTTAAGCTCATTAAGCTCCAACTGCCCCAATGTTTTTGGCAGCCTTAATTTGGCTTTGCATATGAAAACCGAAAGCAGAGACAAGAATGACGCAAAAAAAAAAAACAATATAAAAACAAGAAAACGAAGAAAGAGGGAGCGATGAAATGGAGGAGAGGTAGGGGGGGGATATAGAGAGAAAAGATATACGCAAATTGTTGCATTGTCTCCAGTTTTGGCTTTGCTCCCAAAAAGCCATGCAAATAGGCCATAAATTCATATTTTATTGCCTTGTCTGACAATTTCAGTTCTGGCCATTGACTCTCGCTCTCGAAAACACTTGACCAAATATTGAAGTAGAAGAGATGGACAATAACTGGTAATAGTTGGAAAATGGGTAGAGAGACCACCCATCATGATCCCTGGGTGTAGCTATAGAGTATCTGTTGGAATGTTTCTCGGTCTTTTGTTGACAATGAAGACTTTTGGCATTATGTGCATTATGTGATTGCATATTTTCAGGTGGCTCTAGAAAATGCCAAAAATAACAATAACAATACCAACAACATAAACACGAAAACATGAACAATAACAATGTGAAATCAAATATTTTCACACTACTCCTCCTGGACCAAATCAATTTGCTAAGACTTTCGTATATGAAACCAAAACGCAAGTACTATAAGTCACTTTTGTAACATTGTAATAGATAATTTGTATTTTGGACCAAAAGCCAAGAGTCAGTTAACAAATGAATACTAATTCCAATTGGATGCAAAATATCGTAACACAATAAATCAATGTTAAAATTAGAGAACAATAATCAAGCAATGAAAATTAGTTAATAAATAGCTTAAAGTAATCAATGGCCATTTGAAAAGAAATAGCTCAGCTTTGGTATATATATTTTACTATTTAGAATATTGTATTCGATTTTTTTTTTAGTTTAAATGTGGCTATAATTAGCAAATGTATATGTATCAAAAAGGATAAATTATAATTACAAAAATTTGTTATAAATTCTTTTTTTATTTCTCTATTTTAATGTTGTTGGGGGACACAAATAATATCAAATAAAATGCATGCAATGTGGCATGTATATTATATATGTATAAAGTGTATCGTTAGGGCTTTTATTATGCATATTTAACTAATCTAAACTCACAACTAATGCAGCGGATTAAAAAGCCACATGATTTTTTCACACCCACAATGGAAAATTTAAACAAAAGACTAGGCACAATAACCGCAACAATAATGACAATGATGATGAAGAATGATGAATATTATGATTATGATGACGATTATGATGGAAATCATGATGAAATTTAACGCGCTTTTTAAACCAAACAAAAGCAAATTGCAAAATGCAATGCACACACACATACACAAAGAGAGAGAGAGAGAGAGAGAGAGAGATAGAGTGAGGCATTTCCCTTCTGACGCATACATGCATACTAATTATGAGAATGCGTCGCACATTTAAGCAAATATAAACAAAATGTTAATGACAAGGCAACGTAGGACAAACAGACAGACAAATAGACCGAGACCGAGTCTGAGACTGAGATACAGAACAAGAGGGAGAGGGAGAGAGAGAGAGAGAGAGAGAGAGAGAGAGAGAAAGAGAAGAAAAGTCGGTGAGGCATGTAAATGTTGCACATTGAAGAAAACAGCACGTGACTGCCAGAGGGTAGCAGAGGAAGCAAGCAGAGTCAGGCAAATGTTGCAACTCGAGAATATTTTAAAGGCGTTGATATACTGCATTGCACTGCAGTTGAGTCCTTTGGCAAACGATCATCATCATCATCATCATCATTATCGTTATGCTTATCATTATCATTGTTATCATTATTATCATTGTTGTGGCTATTGTTGTGCATTATTGTGATTATTGTTATTAAAATGCAAATGGGACAGGCATTCGTTATGATTATTATTAATATGTGGTAGATGACAGAGAGAGGACATGCAAAATGCTTTAAGCGTAATACAGAATTGCCATTCAAAAGGAGTTATTGCATAACGAAATGACATTTCTTTCTCCATCTCTTTCACTCTTCTGCTCTCTGTCATTGTCTCATATGTGCAACATTTTTTGGTATGGCCATTAACATAATATTCATTTGCATAAAATGTCATAAAGTATTACAATTTTGGACAGCTGCCACTTACCATTGACTGACACAGTGCAATGGGCAAGGTGCAATTCGTTTTTGAGTGTTCATTCAGCTAATTACAGGTGCGAATGTGTCGCAATGTGCATGGTTCATGCTTCATTAGACACGCAATGGGAACAGTCATCATCATCATCATCATTATCGCATTCATTATTGCAATAATCATTATTATATTTACATTCAACTTTTGTTTAATATTTAATTCGGATTGAATTTTTGCATAAATAATAATAATATTGTAATGCAAGTGTTTGTGTGTGTGTGTGAGCGATGAAAAATTGTTAGGCAATTATATGAAAATTATTTACGTTTTATTTTTGCGGTAAAATTTTGTGCATAATTGGAAAGGCTGCTGGTATTAGGGCCACTAAATGTGCCACTTACAGAAACAATAATTAGATTGTATACGCCCCACAAAATAGGCAATGAATTTTTCTTTTATAGAAAATTTACAAAAACTAAGATCAATATACCTTTACTAATTATCAGTTGTAAATTTATATATAATAATTATAAAAGTATTTACAGTAAACAAAAGCTTTTTTTCTTTTAATGGCAGAGAGAGCGAGAGAGGAGAACGGAAAGAAGAGAGTACTCTCTCTTAAGTGTCGTGGAGAATCCAATCTGGATAACTGAGTGGTTTTACCTTTCATCTACTTATGGTTATAATTCTTTATTTTAACTTGGCTTTCCCTGGCTTATAATGTATGTATGTATATATGCTAGTCAATTACTTACACTTGCCCATGGTATTAGGATCATTAAATTGTGTATACGTACCTAAAAAGGAAGAAAAAGAAGAGAAAAAAAATGTTCAAATTAGTTGAGGAAAAGAAAGAGAATCATAAAAAGGTTTCAACCCCAAAGTGACAACGCCTAAGTGCGGCTTAAAAAATTCAATAAAAAATCACTTAAGATGCCATAAGAAGCTTTCAACGTCAAACACACACACACACACACACACACAGACACAAAAATACAAAACAACACACCAACAGTCACACATGGTAGTTTTCGTCCTGTCAATTCGAAAAGGAGAATGAGTGTAAAGAAAGAACAAAAAAAAAAAAAAGCAGGAAACTAAAGGAAACTAAAGCAATTTCAAATTGAAAACTGCTGCAAATTAATCAAATGCCTTTGCAGGCAAAAAGCGAAAGAGGAGGAAAGAGAGTGTGAGTGAAGAAGCGCAGATACACACACACACACAGAAACATACACGCATACACACCACACATAGACGAAAATGTCAGTCAGAGGAATCACAAAGACAGAAGCCAAAGGCAAGGCAAGGCAAAGGCAACTACCCAAACCCCATAGTCAAAGCCCAACAATCTCACAAACCCCCTCAACTCCCCAACACCCTTCCTGTAGAGAAGCCCAACCCCTTCAACCCGTAACGCATTAAATCGATAACACGATTTTTCAGCACGCACATACAAGCTGTAGAGGATTGACTTGACTTGACTCGACTGACTGACTGACTGACTGTGAGTTAAATTGTCAGTTTCATTACGTGGCATTTTTTTTTTTTCTTTTTTCGTTATATTTTTTTTTTTTTATTATTTAAAGCCAAATCACTACGTCTGCGCGTGAGTCTACACCACCAATACCACCAGTGGCAGGAATATAGTAAAAGTCCATCCGTGTCTCCTCAGGATCCCCTCTCACATTGCGACAAACGATTTTTCAAGTTGGCGCTTCATCGTTCCCCAGTTCTCGTTTGGCATTTCTTTATCTTCTTTTTCATTTTCATTTCACAGTATGTGTATGTGTGTGTGGGTGTGGGTGTGTATGGGTGTGCGTGTGTTTTTGTTGTGCCCTTCTGTGGTTTTTTTTTTTCTTTTTTTTTTTTTTTGGTGAACGCGCGTAGCAAACTCAATTTTCGGGGCAAGAAAGAAAACGAAGAAGCTCTTGGGACGACTGCTGGCTGGGACTTCACTGCGAGTTCAACAAACATTTAACTGATTGCCTGGGCGTGCGTGTTGCTGTTGCCTGATTTTTTTGATTTGCAATACACCTGGGAAAAAACTGGTCTGGCCAAGGGAGCGGTAAAGAGTAGATGCTATAGGATGGCCACCAAAAAATGTTTAGCTTATTTGTTACGACAAGGACTACAGAGGGAGAGAAAAATAAATTGTCTGTGCGTGCAGTAATTGTAAAGTACTGCAGGGAGATGATCATCATCATCATCACCAGTAGCAGCCAAAACACTAGAAATGTCAGTAAAGTAGTCATGTTATTGACACCTTTCATCCAAAATCCCAAAATCATTCGCATCTATCTATCCACTAACATCTTTCTATACTATCATCCTATGAATTTTTGATGAACATTCTTGTGGTAAAGTTGAAAAGCAATTCAATCAAGGAGCAATATCGGTTCAAACAATTTTTTTCAAATTTCCTTAAACCGCAGAAAAAATAAACAAAAAACAAAAAAAAAACACACACACAAGAAAAAGGAAAAACCGATGCAGAATCAATAACCATAAACCAAGAAAAGGCAAAAGAAAATGGGCAAGTGACTTACATATCTTTTCTTTTTTTTTTTTTTTTATAAGAAAATCATAGTGTATACTACTTCTACTATTACTATTACTAGTTGTAGTAGCATCTATGGAAAAGTATGCCACATGCTTGGGGAAATCACTAAATTTCAGGCAAGACGACGGCGACGTGTAGCTGCTGTAGCTCATCATTTATGAAACGATGGCAACCGGTGGATACTGAATTGTGGGTGGGACTCTTTTTGGTTGTAAGAATAGTTTGTTCTAACCATCAACATTATTATCATCATCATCATCATCATCATCAGGATCATCATCATGTTGATAACTGAGACTGCTTATCATGCCTCTTGCTGCTGCTGCTTCTGCTGCTCCTATTGCTGCCGTTCCCTCATGGGCTGCATGTGACATTTGCATGCTTACTTAAACAGGCAAAAAAGCAGCCATGTCTGGTTCTAGGCTCTGGCATATTGGCACTGGTGCTGGTTTTTGGTTCTG
Source organism: Drosophila emarginata (assembly GCA_037075365.1). Classification (NCBI taxonomy): domain Eukaryota; kingdom Metazoa; phylum Arthropoda; class Insecta; order Diptera; family Drosophilidae; genus Drosophila; species Drosophila emarginata. The sequence goes on from JBAMCD010000296.1 coordinate 9,378,153, forward strand.
GTTTTGGTTCTAGTTTTACTGCTGCTGCTGCTACTGCTCCTGTCAGTAGGCAGTCGCTAGCCTGTCGACGTCACCATCAACCCACGTGTGTAGTAAAAATCAGACGTGTGTGTGCCAAGGAGTTGTGCCATGTGTGTGCGTGTGTGTGTGTGTGTGTATATTAGAGAAGTGCCTGCCTGTGCTGGCTGAGCCATGTACTTTGATTGCTAGCACGTTACCCGTACAATTTTCGGTATGATGGCGGCAACATTTCATGATTTCTTGTACGTGTTTCTGGCTGAAAGCACGCGCTATGCCATCGCTCCTTTTTCCTACATATATTTGTCGTAGTATAGTTACCGTTAACGTATGCACTACTCTCTGTGTGTGTGTGTGTTGTTTTGCCTTGTGACTGATGATGGTTTGGTTTTCACCGAGAATGAAAGAGACACATTCACACACACACACAAACACACACACCCAGGAGGCATGCGGTGAGTAAAAGAAGGAGTTTGTTTTTTCTTCTCATTTCTTCTACTTTGTTTGTCTCGCTAATAAATCAATGAGCAAAAAAGTTCTTGTTCTATTATTACTGTACAATGATTTATGTTTAAAGCAGCAGCACCAGAAGAAATACGAAAGAGTTGAGTTAATTGAGGCAGCAAGCGAAAGTCGTTGAGTTTTGATAGATCATCTCAGCATGAAAGTGAAAATGCGAATCTGACTATGAAAAGTGGGCAATGATTTAGGTAAAAGCATAATTCGTCCCTAATTTAATGTATGACCAAACTAAAGGAAGTAAACAAATTGTCACAGAGAAATATTTTATGTTATTCTAGTTTAATGCTGATATAACTAATAATTACTAATAGAAATTAAGATCAAATCAAACAAACAAAAAGTTAGTGAAAGGAAAATATTTCATACTAAAAACGTTTGTTATTTTTTATATGTATAAAATAAGGAAGAAAAAGATAGAGTTTCATTTAACTGAAAAGGCAATGAAACATAAACGGAAACGAATTTCCATGTTTTCTTACCAAATACTTTCTTTTACTGCTGGTGACAATTTTGATTTAAGCTCTTTCAATTTCATATAATGATTTCTTTCTTTTTTTTGTGTCCTTATTTTCGATATTGCGTATGTGTCTGTGTGTGCCTGGATTGAGAAAACTGTCAGCTTTTGGCAATAAAATGAAGTGATTTCGACACACACACACACACACACACAGATACATTTGGGATTAGGGATGTGTCGGCTTATTTAAATTTTTTTTTTTTTTATTTTATTCGTTTTTTTTTTGTGGTTGTTTTTTGTGCTTGTTTGTCTCCCCCATGAAAAGCTGACAGCAGCTAAAAAGTACGCTAAGCTTTTGCTAATGATTTGCCATCAAGCAAATAAATCACAAAAAGCTCTCTTACACCCTCTCTCCACCCCTCATATAGATATTTAGATCCCCTTAAGCTTGGGCTTTAAAGTATATAGAGCCTATAGTTTTACTTCCTATTTGTCTCTCTCTCTCTCTCTCTATCGGTTTTTATTTTTATTTCCTATAAAGATTTTTTCCACTCAACTAAACACATGCAACTAACCAACCTAACAAACAGCCAGCCAGCTATACCCATTGACACAACATAAATAACCAGAAGGTTTGTTGTACTGTCGGTCGGTCGTTTGGTCGTGTGAGGCTGTTATAATTTATAATCCTTGCTGTTAAGGACAACAAACAGTTTTTTGCTTTTGGTAAGGTAGGTAGGTAAGAGATATTTTCCTCATCGTTTTTTCAACTGACACCAAAATCAGGTCACAATGTTTATTGCCTGAGTTTCGTTTTCTGTTTCTATTTTTTAGTCACATATTAAATTTAATGTCAAAATAGCTAATAATACTAAATATATACAATATACTAACCGAAGGCAACCAAAACCAAATTAGGTGTTGAAAACAGAAAAATAAATGCAAATGCAAACTAAATTACAAACAAATGTCCAAAAATGTGGGCCAACAATTTCAACGAAAATGCTTTTAACAGGAGGGGGATGAATACATGAAGGGGGAATGCCACACTAGTTTAATTATTTATTATAAATCGCTTAAAATGTTATGTCAGATGCACACACACACATATATGCATAGAAGGCCTTTGTTTAACAATTTTGTTTGGGGATTTCTTTTGTTTTGGTTTTTTGGTTTTACCCCTGAGAGAAAACTGAAAATTCAGAGGGGAAAGTAATGAATGAAAATGAGTTTGAAAAGTTGTGCCATACTATGAGCTTAAAGTGGAACAATTTTGTAATTTATATAAAGAATAGTTTGGAAAAGTTTATACTAATTAACGGATTTAATTTAAATACTTTTTCCCTTCTAGCATCAATAATTATGATGGTGCATTCTGGTATAGATAATACTTGAAATCGAAACGCTTGTCAAAATCTTAGCTTAAGACACAACTTTACCCTTTCTGTGTGTGTGTGTGTGTGTGTGTGTGTGTGTGTGTGTGTGTGTGTGTGTGTACGAGTGTGTTTGTTTGCTTTTCATTTTCACTTCCTGGCCGTGCATTACACATAACCATCATCATAAAAGCATTTGATTTAATGTTTAATGAGGGTAGGCATGCATAACATAGGAAATTCAAATTCCAAGCCAACGAACCGAGCACAACCCTCTCACTCCTCTTTCCCACCGTTACCCCATCCCCAACTTGCACATTGAAGTTGTCTAACGATTATGACAGCTACTGTCATTTGCCATTGGGTTTTCACTGTACTTTTGGCTTTTGGTTAATTCTTTTATTTTTTGTTGTTGTTGCTATTTTGCGTTTATCTCAGCTTCTAATTAAACGGCAATTTTGGTCCTCGGTTGACAGTTTCTCTTGTGCCTAATCAGTTTTTGTATCTGTGTGTGTGTGTATGTGTGTGTGTGTGTGTCTGTGTCTGGTTGGTGAAAGACTAAGCTGGGATTATGGTAGACTATATACTACTTTGTCTTTGTCTTTTGTCCCCTCTCCCTCACCCTAAGAAGCTGCTGGTGCGACATTTGAATAATGAATGTCAACTCGATTGTCTCAGTAAGATGAAAAATATTTACGAGCCTAAGCTTAGCCTATGGTCGCCATCTAAGCCTTCATGTCACACACTTAGCTGTCAATCTTTGAAAGCCAAAATCTCATTGAAAGAAAGATGGAGAGAAAGAGAGAGGGAGAGAAATAGTTGAGCCGTCTCCAATAATTAAGGTGTATCTTTTGCCCATCCAACCAACTAAGTAACTAACTAACTAACGAACAAACTAACTAACTAACTAACTAACTAAGCCGACTGACTAAATGACGTAACTCAAACTCAAACAGTTTGCTTTGACTTTAAACTAATGCAACCTAATTGCTGTGATTATGTTGTTTATGCATTCGCATACGACCGCATCATAAAGGACACACGATTACCAACGCCTAATTGTATGCCACACTAAAAGGTAAATCACATTTATCAATCAATGCGCAACTTGACATCGATAACCGAACACGTTAATACATATTTAATGATTTGCAAATAAGCCAAGTTCTCAGTTATCAAATCCTAACAGGATTCTCTCTAAAGACTCCAAATACATGTTGATATGCCTTTATGCCATTATGCCTTAATAGCCATGACTTTTCTTTCGATCTTTTGACCTCCTCCGTAACGAATGGATGAAAAAACTGGACCATACGCACACATACGTACACAATATACATATATGTATAGACAGAGTATTGGGTGAAAGAAATCTTACTTTCTTCTTAAACGAGAGTGGAAAACTTTTCCATATTCATACACATATAGACAGACACACACATACACATAGATAGGGGGCAACATATTGTCGCACTCTATAAATTATGCGCATAACCAGAGAGTAAAGTCAGTAGAATCCAAGAAAGCAAGCAGCATGTAAAACAGTCATACACACACACACACACACACACACACACACACACATTCAAACACATTCACATTCATACACATACATAGAAAAAACTATTCGGGTTTCGTAGTCGAAAAGAAAGAGAAACCAACCAAGCAGAACTATTACAATGGCAAAAAGTTTAACGAGTCATGTGAAAACTGTGAGGGTTGGTAATGGGGGGAGGGGGATACAAAAGGAGGCTGTGAGGGGCCGTTGGGCTGGGGTTAAAATTTACTATTATTGCTTTGCCTTGTACATGTGTAATGTGACTTTAGGCTGACAGTGGCAACCACCACAGCAGCAGCATTTGCACTTAAAGACAGTTGCCACAAGGTGGTTAGGTGAGCGAAAGGTTGATGGCAAAGGAGTTTGCCTCTCCTCTGAAAAACTTGTCACACTTGTCAGGAAAACTTCACAGAGATAGACAGATAGACAGACAGTTACATATACACACACACACACACACACACACACTCACATAAAAAGAGAGAGACAGCTAGGAAAACCCACAAAATTTGAACAGAAACAAGAAAAAAAACATTGGCCACAAAGTTTTCGGTATGATAAATCAAGTGATAAAATGATGAGACAAAAGGAAACAGCAGAAGACAGCTGTAGCAGCAGCATAAAACATTTGTAAAGAGACTTGTAGAAGAAAAAAAAGAAAAAAGATGTAAATTACATTTAACCAGTTAAATGGAGAGAAATGTAGTTTGAAATCAAATCAAAATTTTTTCTTCTTTTCATTTTAATTTTAATGATTTACCACCAACCGCCGACCGACTTCGTCACTGACAACTTTGTCCAACTAACTCCAACTCAATATTAAATGCCTAAAAGTATGCTACAGATTACCATTCTCATTGAAGTTAAAGTCCCTCAGGTCCATAACATAACGTAACATAAAAAAAAAGAGGAAGAAGAAAACTTCTCCCTTTCACTCAACCACACACATGATGCTGGCTTTCCCTTGGTTCAAAACCATCCCCGCCCCCACCTCTACTCCCTCTCTTCCCCCCTGTCACTCGCTTTTGTTGTTTTAGCAAACGTTTAGGGCGATAAAAATGCAAACAACAAACGAAACAACCAACCAAAAACAAAAAAAAAAAAAACGAGTAAAACGAGAAAAAAAGAAGAGAATATACAGAAAAACATTTTGTTAGTTGCATAAATTTTGCTACTGCTATTTGTTGTTGTTGTTATTGTTGTTGTTGCTGTTGCTTTTGGTCCCACTGATAAAACAGCGTCAAAAAAGTGTCGTCAAGGGAGCAACTTAAGTAAAAACTGCGCAATGTAAATATGTGAAAACAAAAAAAAGAAGGAAACAAGAAAAAGAAACGTAAAAAGAAATAACAAGAAAAATGGGACAGCAAAAAAAGAGGAAATGAGCGGTATAGATAGTAAGCAAGAGAGAGAGAGAGAGAGAGAGAGAGGAGGTGAGAGTGAGAGAGATATGAAAACGAGTCTGGTTTTCTGTATCAAGTCTTTAAAGTGAAAAACTTGCCACAATTTTGATATGAAGCGTTAAAGTTCATTGGCCTTCTTCTTCTTTTTCTTCTTCTTGAGACACATGCGGAAAACTTATTCATAATTCTCCTCTCACCTACACTTTTCTTCCCTTCAGATCAGGAGGAGCAACAGCAACAGGAACAGCAGGAGGAGGAAAACATTCTGCAGTTATATCTCTATTTACAATTTATGCTCTACGTAAAGGTAAATAACGTAAATAAAGTTGCAACAAGCTCGTTGCATGCCACCAACAACGTGACGTGGCGCGTTGTTGCATTGGTCGTTCGCCTCCTTCATACAAATCCCAAAACCATTTCACTAATTGAAATGAATTTTCATACACGACACGGTGGGCGGAGTAGAAGCAGGAGTAGGAGGAATAGGAGGTCTCAACGTAAACTTGAGCTCTTCTTTCACTACATATGTGCGTGTGCGTGTGTGTATTTGTGTATGTCTGTATGAGTATGCGTGTATGTGGGTGTGGTAGACACTTTCGTGTTGCTGCGACAAAATTGCAATGACCTCGGGTAACAACAAGAACGTTATGACTATGTGAATGTGTGTATATGTATGTGTGAACCAAATATGATGATGATGGTAAAAACAGCAAAAGGCAACAAAACAAAACAACAAAAAGAAGAGAAAAAAGAAAATCAACAACTTGCAGTTGAATGACTTTTCCAGCAAATTGAAAAAGAAAGAAGAAACTCTTTAAAGTAACCAAAGAAATTCGAAACGGCTCCAAACTAACCAGAAAGTGCCCAAACTTATGCTACATTTTTGCATATTCATATATGAGAAGCCATCTTCCGCCTTTTAACCAATATCACATCAATTATTAAGGAATTTCAAACAAAAGGAATTCTTATTTTCGTTCTTAATGATCAAATGGAAACACTTTAAATCTTTCTAAACTATTGCAAGAAAATAAAGTGAAGGCTTTGTAAAAAGGGCAATCAGATATATATATATATATACTATATATATTTAATCCTTCTTTCAAATGAGGATTATCCCCATTAAAAGCAACTGAGAATCACAGTTGAGACATTTGCAAGTGCAAATTGTAATTATAAATGCATGTAATATGGTTTATTTAGCTGTTTTCTTGCTTTCATTTTGGATTTAGGAACCACTCGACATGTCTCAAGATGTTTTGCAGTTGTGCAGGAGAGAGAAAGTCTTTCTCACACACACCCAAACACACACACACACACACACGCACACACACACATACATATGTACATGCATAGAAGCAGCAGGCAGGGGAAATGCAAAAACTTTTTGTATTTAAATAATTATGCAATATTCTTTAGGGATTGACGGCATCAGCAGCTTAGCATGGCAAAAATTTCAAGTTCATAATTATGTGATGGCTGTTGGCTGCTTGGTTTGGTTTAAAAAGGGTTTGAGTTGCATTGCGCTGCTAGCTAGGTTGACTGCATTTTCCACATCTCTTCCATTTTTAATTTATTTTGAATAAGCAAAAAGCACAAAAGACGCCATGCGAAGCAGCAGCAGCACCAGCAGCAGCAGAAGGAGCAGACTGTCGGCATTTCCCACAACGGAAGTCATCATCATGGGCTGGTGCCTTGTTTACCATCTTCTGTTGCTGCTTCATCTTGGTCTCTTTTACTTTTGCGTACGTATACGTAATGTCATGTAATGAGTTTGTGGGTGGTTTGGGTTAAGGAAGTATATATTGTGTGTATTTCTGTGTGTGTGTGTGTGTGCATGTATATGTGTTGCCTATTGAAAGGCGTTGAGCATGGCATGTAAATGCAAAAATGGCGACAAAGCGAGCCTGCAGGGAACCAACTCAACTTCATGTGTGTATGTAAAGCTATTCTAAGCCATTTGCTTGGCTTTATTTTTCTCGCTCTGGGGTAACATTATTTTAATTAACATATTTTATATGTACGTAGGCTCAAGCAGAGAGAGAGCGAGAGAGAGAAAGAAAGAGAGATGGATGGTATGCCTTGCATTTTTAATTGCATAGAAAAAATATTTTTATAGAATTTACTCCATCTCTTTCCCTTTTTTGCTCTATGTTTTATGAAAAATCATTAACAAAAGGCGCAAAATCATTAAAAGCATATAAATTATGCATCAAGCGACATTGCAACATTGCAACACACAAGACACTCACACATATAAAAACACATACATACATACATATAACAACATTTTAAGGAGTTTTGGTTCAGCTCAAGCAACATTGTTTCACATCATTTTTTTTCTTTTGGAGAGGACAGATGAGAAGTTTGCAACAGGGGGAGGGAGGAGTGTTCATATCTATCTTAAGGGTTGAAGCCAAAAATATGAACGGATGAATGCTTTGGCATAAAGTTATTTCATATAAGCACCTAAAAGTATGCTTTAAGAAATTGTTAGTCGAAAAGTTTTAGACAAACAGCGTTTGTAATTAAGTTGTCGGAGAGTAAATTTTCCAAGGTCTGGGAATGTGTGTTCAGCTATGTATAAATGTTTGTGTAGAAGGGGGTGGGGGGGTGAGGAGAAAAAAGACAAAATTGGGTATTAGATAATAGAGGACAAAATAGGGTATAGCATAGATAAAGGATAAAGCATTCTATTAAAATAACAAAATAATCTGTTATAAATGCTAGCTAAACTTGTGGTTACATTTCGACTAAATTTCACTTTAGAAAATCAAAGATGGAGCAAAGCTACAAAAGCAGCAGCAATACGACCACCCAACTATAAAGTTGCCCTGTTCATTTACCGCATTGCTGGCCGCACTCAATATCAATAAATCTTCAACAATCTGCACTCAAAAATCAAAAGATACACACACTAGTCGGGAACACTCGCACACACACACACACACACACACATTGATAGAGAATCTACAGACAAGCGAACATAAAATGCCAATTTCTAGTTTGCCAAATGGTTATTGCACGGCTCTATAAATGCAACAACAACAACTACAACAACAATAACAACATCGTCGTATGGGGCCAAAAATGGCCAAAGCTTTTACCTATAGAATATAGCCATATATATGCACACATACACCACAGATATACATACATATATATGTAGACCTCTGAGGATATGGTAGAGAAAAGTTAAGTGCCAGAACATGGTAGACGAAGGCAATTTGTTGCGCTCTCTCGAAACGGAAAAACGGAGAAAAAAAGCAGGCAAGCTACAAACAAACAAAAGAAAAAAAAAAAACAAGCATAAAAATGATAAAAAAAAATATATAAAAAAAAGTAAAAACGAAAACAATAACAACAACAAGATGAACCATAGGCAAGAAAAACGCATTCAAATGGAGAGATCGGAGTAGAGAGAAGCTTTTGGCACTAAATAAAATTAAAATTGTGCGTGGAACTGCATATGTACATATGTATATATACACACATATACATATACATATATATATATATATACATACATATATATTCATGGTATGTCCATCTCTCTATCTCTTTCTTTCTCTCACTCTCCTGCTGCTTCTCGCTGACTGTACTTAGCACAGGCATAAAATATAAATTACTATGCTGCGGCCATAATAAATTTCAGTTTGCGTAAAAACGTAAAATTTATATTGAGTGTGAGAGAGAGAACGAAAGAGTGTGAGTAAAACAGTGAATAAAAGGGGTGTAGAAATGGTAGAGGTAGATGTAGTGCAGTACAAAAACCCATTATGAATGAATTTAGTCGCAGTCGCAGCACCAGCACCAGCGCCAGCAAAAGGCGCAACACAGCAAAAACCAAAGCTACCAATGATCATTTCTCTCATCCTTTTGCCACCATCCACCTACTCTTTACATTTTATACAAATTTAAAGCACTTTTTGGCTATCTCTTTTTTTCTCACTCTCCACTATCCCCGCTGCCAAGCCTGCCTATCCCCATCATCCCATCTCGTTTGCCATGGTATGAGTTAAATTTACGAGTATTTCCATGGCTGGACAGCAAACGATAAACCAGAAAGCAATAACTGGACTCTTTCGGTTCGAAAGTTAGTTGAAGGACACTCACAAACACACACACACACATCCATACTTTAGGACATGACCAGCCAAGTAGACATAGCAGACGAAAAGTAGGCGTGGCATTTTTCGCTAGTCTAGGCTTGTCTATATATATATATAGTAATAGAATGTCTGGTGCGGTCATTGACAGCATAAACTTTGCGAAAACTAACCTCGAAAAAAGCGATAAAAAATTAAAGCAACAGGAAGACTGCTGCGAAAACAGTAGATAAAGATAGAGAAAGAAAGAAAGAGAGAGAGAGAGAGAGTGTAGTGCGATAGAGGGGGAAGAATTGAGGAGTAGAGGAGTACTGCTGCATGCCGCATCAAAATGCCGCAATGCTTGGGCTATTATAATGAAAACATAGCAAACAGTTAGTTATATGTCGGAGCAGACGTAACGGAAGCCACTTACATTTGCATGGCCAATGGGCAGGTTCGAGGCAAACTTTTAAATACAAGTCCCCGAGGAGATGTTTGGTGGTTTCGAGGATGGGGGCCGGTCTGGATGAAGTCGTTTGGTCTTCTCTTTTTGGGTCCACAAATAGTGTAAAGAATTATAGAGAAGCAACCCACTAGGAGACGCCGTGATAAATTTTTATATTGAAATGGTTTTTTTTAGAAACAAAAAAGTAAATTAAAATAATTTTGAATAAATTTTGTATAAAGAATTGATAACAGTGGCTGTCACATTATATCTGATATATAAAAATATTTATATAGGTGATTTGAAGCTGGTAGTGGAAGAATTTACAGTTGCATATCCATATTAAAGCTTTAAGTATGCCGAAAAACCCCGATTTAATATCAACTGCAGCTGCGGCATGCACAAAAGTATGCAACACATTTTCCCCATCTTCTCTTTTTCTTTCTTTCTGTTTTTTTTTTCTTCTGTGTTCTTTTATTGGGGTGCAGGGCAAAAAGCTGAATCACAGCCACACGGGTCCCCCATCAATATGTCGACATTTGCCTTTCCAGGAGAAAGAGATAGAAGGGTTTGGGGGGCGGGGATGTAGGGTATAAGGGGTTTGGTAGGGAGGGTTGTAGTGGTTCCGGGAGCCATTACCCCACTCGCTTTGGCAATTTATGCAATTTTTCTGCTGAGGATATACATTTATTTGTTGTCTTATTTCGTCCTTTTGGTTCCTTTTTTTTTGTTTTTTTTTTTTTTTGAGTTTTTTTCAACTCTTGGCCAAACTTTTGTTTCGTTGATAACTCCCATGTGAGTGTGTACCCAATCGTGCAGAATGCCCATTTTTATATATGCATATATATACATATATATATATATCTGTATATATATATATAGACATATACATACATATATATATATATATGTATTTGCATATATGTATGCACTGATCTGTGTGTGCGTGTATTTGCATACTCTCCAGTTGGAAAATTTAAAAATAAACCTTCAAGCAGAAAAGTTGTTCTTGATTTTCTTTCATTTTGTTGTTTGGTGTTTTTGTTGTTGTTTTTGGTCTTTATTGTTGTTTTGCTGTTGTTGTTGGTTTTTGTGGTGGGCCTGTCCGTCAACAAAAGTCAACAAATAATATTTTTGCATGAAAATTGCAAATGAAAATATTCAAGACGATGGTAGTATCCCGAAAATCTCAATTCACGTTTGAGTCTGTCACAAAATCTACACATCTTCTTCTCCTTTATACTCATCTTTGCGATCTTCCTTCACTTTGACTATATAATATAGAAGAGGTGGGTTGGGGAGTGTGGGAGTTTAGAATTTTAGAGATTTTTAAGGTGCGCATATTTTTTTGGGCATGTTTATCAATTTATGCATAAATGCAAATAGAATTTCATAAATAGTCATTTAATTGCACTTTTGGGCCAATGCAAGCAAATGAGATGCAAAATAAAGGCAAAATGCAATATCTCATCCTGCATCCCTTGTGTGTGTGTGTTTGTGTGTGTTTGATAGATTAAAGTTCGTTTTAAGGCAAAACGTTCAACCACAAAATGTGAACGCAGCTGCGTCCCAAAATGCTGTCTTGGAGGAGTGGGGTAAAAACTAGAGAGAAAAGAAAATTATATGGCACGCAGGAAAATCAAGACAAAGCTTGGCATATATATGCAACATACTACTATATATATATATGTATATATACATATATATATATCTATATGTATATGCATGTTTCTGTTAGTCTGTCTGCTTGTGTATGAGTGTGCGTATTTGTACAATGCAAAAAAGTAAACAAAAGGCGGCAAACAAACACAACAGCAAAAGCAACAGCAGCAGTAGCAGCATCATCTCCGAAAGTATGCTACACAAATGTATACACATGAAGCTTGGCCACCAAAGACGCAAGTAGAGGCACAGCAAACAGCAATAGCAGGGGATATATGCATATGTGTGTGTGTGTGTGTGTGTGGTATGCCGAGCAAAGTGAAAGGCAACACAATGTGCGTTTTGTTTTGTTTTGTGTTGGCACTCTGTTTATTTCTTTTTCGTTACTTTTGCGCAATTTTCTGTTGATATTTCAGAGTGAGCGCCCAAATGTATGCAGCGCACAGTATGGTACATTTTGTTTTATTTGTAGCTGCTGCAGCAAATGCATTTCACAAGGAATTGAAAAGAAAATGAAATGCAATATCACATGCCATTTAAATAGAAAGTACATTTTTAGTTAGAAACATCTGCGCCAAAACCCCATCACCTCCCCTTCCCCTCCTCAACAAAAATGAAGCGTAAAACGAAGAAATTGATGATGAAGACAAGGAATTTCGTTTTCGGTAGCTAGAAAGTGTTGCAGGCAAATGTTCCTTTCCTTCGACACATGCTTCATGAGATACATATTATTGGAATAGTAAAAAAAGATTTTAACGAAAAAAAAAAACTTTATTTATATTTTTTATGGATTTTGGTTTTAATTTCCCGTTTAGGACATTTTGTATTTCTCCTCCATTCTGTTGGCAGACAAATTCATGTTGAGCTTTATATATAAACTATTAATAAGAGATGAAGTAAAAACTATATATTGACTGAGCTGTTTCTTATCTGTGATTGCATCTATTTCAACTAGCTTGCATCGACACGAACTTTGTTCAAATCCCTAATAAAGAATCAAATTTTTTGGCTATTCTGACTGATTTTCTTTTCATTTTTTTTGTTGTTTGAATTTCTGTTCCCAAAATTGAATCTTTGCAATCGATCCGCTGATTGATTCTTTACTCTTGGACTTCTCTTCTTTATCTTTTTGGCCATCCCCTCAAATCAAATCAATTTTGGTGACCTATTTTTTGCATAGAAATTTTGCAAAAAGTTTCATTTTTTTTTTTTTTTTGAGCATACCCTTTCTCTTTCTCCTTTCCTCTTCTCATGGCGTTTATTTTCATTTTTGTTTTTGTTGATTATAAAAAACATGGTAAAGTTAACAGTAGGCAGCATTTGATGACTCCCCACCGCCTTTAACCATCACCTCCCGTTGGTCCTGTTCCTGTTGCTGTGGCACATCACACATGAATTCTAACAGGAAAAGGTTGCCGCATTTTGTTGTTTACTAGTTTGCCATTTTTACCCACTCATCGTTTATATGTGTGTGTGTGTGTGTGTGTGCTTTTTTTTGTTGATGTTTTGCTTTGTTTTTTTGGATTTTTTCTTTTCGAGGCCCCTGCGGTTGTTGCTGCCGACTATTTTCACTCCATTTTTGAATGGTTTTATCCCTAAAGCCTGCTTGCGGATATGCATAGAGAAAACATACACACACACACATACACACACACACATACACACACACACATACACACACACACAGACAGAAACAAAATACATACAACGACAAACAAATAAACGAGCGAAAAAATAAGCAGAGCAAAGAATCAGAGGTGGGGATATGGAGGAGAGAGAGAGAATTGTTGGAAAAACAATAAATGGCAAATGTATAGAAGCGCAGCGGCATTTTAGGCGCATGGAAAACAAAAGAGCTGAAAATTTGCAAAAATGCTGCTGCTGCTGCTGCTGCCGCTGCTGATGTTCTCTCCAATTCCATTTTTCTTTTTCCATTTTTGCCTCTTTTTTGTCTTTTTGCTTTCATTTTTGCATTTTTATAGCAATATGGCAAATGGAATTTTTTCGTGCACTGAGCACGCTAAACATTCAAATGAGTCAAGTGGCTTTTTGACCGGGGAGGTCGAATGACGGCTTTTAGGGGATGGGTGCTCCGTTGGTAGGGTATGGTGGAAGCCTTGTATTTGCATACACAAAGAAATATGTGACAGCTATATATATATATATGTAGATGTATATATATACTATATAGAGATGTATGTACATACATCTATCTATCTATACGTATATATTGTATATATGTATATACATATATATTTAGATAGTGGTAGATTGTGGTAAATACTCACTTAGATTTCCACTAGGAATGTAAACGTTGCCCGATGGCGTTCGCACCAAACAAGATGGCTCAAAGTCATCATTTGGATTGTTAACAGTTAAACGACCATTTTGCATGCGACTCATTGTCGGATTACGCGGCGGCACATCCGGCGGGGCCGTTGGCGTGACTCCTTCCAGAAGGAAGCCTGCAAAACAAATTAAAGGTAAAAACCTCAGTTTCAGTTGAAAGCAAAAAAAAAAAAAAAAACACAAAATAAAACTTAACTAACAAAATAATTGAACAAAAGTTGAATTTGATTTTCGCGACTCTTATTTCTAAACTCTATTATTCTATTTTATTATTATAAATTGTTTAAACAAGTTGTAATAATATTTGCTTACAATTATCAAGTGTTATTTTATATAACAGCCTAATAGCATGCTATTGAAAATGTGGAGAATTCTGCCAGAAATGGCTTATATACGTAACATGACCCAGATTATGTGTATTTATAGTCAAGCCATTGACTCCACACATAACTATTAGGCCCTAAGATGATCACATGCTATGGCAACCATTGTTATGTATTTACTTGTCTTAAAGCCTGACTTAGCTGATTGGGTAACGGAATGGTCAATTTGCTTATGTTATGTAAAAGAGGATGTTCGCCTTATCATTAACTCCCCTCCCACACACCACCGCCCACTTACTCGCTCTATTAATGGAAATAAACAGTCATTGGAGAAGACAAAGGAGACTAACGATTATAATGACAGCATAAGGAAGCATCATTCGATTCAGCTTTAAAACTGAAAATATTGATTACATAAACAATATATCTGTATTCGATTTAAACAAAATATCTGTATTTGCATGAACTGTTGGATACGAAACAAAATAGTATATAAATTCTATATATGGCTTATATTTATGTATGTATATATATTTTTTTTATTTGCCCTCAAATATTCATTTGATAAGATTGTAAATTTCGAGTAATTTTCGTTTCGGTATTCGTTAAAATTTAATCGAATGCATTTTAACAGGCAATAAATCTTTTGGATATGCATAAATATATTTAAATATTTTTAAATATTTTTATTATCTGTCATTTAAATCATAGCAAAAAGTATATATTGGAACGAATTGCAGAAAAACTCATTTCAAATGCATGACTTTGGAAATGCAAAAACATTTTACACAAAAATCTAGTTTACACATACAAACACACACACAGAGAGATTCAGACACATTGACACTAAAAGTATGCAGTGAATTTTTAAACAACTACAAAACGGTGGTGGATTATGGGTAAGAGAGTATAGGTGCAAAGGCTGGTAGTGGAGGCGGGAATGGAGGCGTAGGTGGTAAAGGAAAAGATACTGCTGCAATCAGTGCCTAGCAACAACAAAAATCAGACGCAAAATGAACGAAAAAAAAAAACGGAAAAAATGGAAATGAAATTATTTAACAGCATAGAAAATTCAATTTGTCTTATTTTTTTTATTTATTTATTTTATTTATGCGTTGGTTTTTTTTTTATTTTGCACTGGGCAAAGCTAAACAAACAGACAGATAGACAGTCGGACACACAGAGAAACCAAATAAACCAACAAACACACACTGGGCCAGGCCAGGCTAGTATGCCGACAAAAAGATACAAAAACTCTAAAATACAGAAAATTACCAAGGCAAAAGGCAATTTCCAAGCGACCGAAACAAGAAAAAAAAAAAACCAAGAAGCAAAAAAAAAAAAAAATCGAAATGAAATTCAATTTGCTGCGCTAAAAAATTTCAGCATTGAGATAGACCGAGAGTGCCAAAATGCCTTTGATATATACAAACACACGCACACACACACACACACATAGAGAGAGATACACTTGGAGTGGGCGGTGTTCGTGTCCTTCTCTTTCTATCTATAATAAATTTCAAAAGCATTCGCATTCATTCGCATAGAAAATTTTAAGCTCATTTATAGGCTTAAAAAGCAGCAGAAGCGGGCCAAACACAGACAGAGTAAGAACGAGAGGGAAGGCAAAGACAGAGTCTGAGGGAGATAGTGGTAACGAAGAGTGGCGGATGGGGGAGTGGCTGAGGGGAAAGCAAACAGGATGCTCGACAAATTCAAATGCCAAAAGCAAAAAAACAGTAGAAGAAATTTATGTAATAAAAAGGCAACAAAAACATCGAAACGGAAACGCCAACGGCTCTCAAAGTGAACGAAATTGTGAAAATTTGTTTGAGATTTGTGCTTGGCGCGAAAATTATATCCTGTTAAACCAGGCCAAGTCAAACCAAGGCAAAACTACACTGCCTTAGTTACTGTCACTAGGCTTATTAGTTACTCTCATTGTAATTTAGTTTTTTTTTAGTTTAAAAGCGAAAATTTAGTTAAGATCTGATGGGTTTACATATTTTTTTTTCTATAAAGAAGAAAAAAGAGCAAGAATTAAGGTTAAGAAAAATAACAAAATAACATTGCAGAGTCTGAAGTAGGCGGTCAAGTGGCCAAGGCAAGTCAATTTAAGAAGGCTTTTTGTAACTTTCGCTGTGTGTGTGTGTGTGTGGGAAATTTAAGCTGCGGAAAATATGACACCAAGTTGGCTGGCCAGGAATGGCCGCAGGGCCTGCGCATTATCGTTAAATTGAAACGCGCCCTTGTTGGACACCACAGTCCCCCTCTAGCCCTAGGCCCTGTCCTGCTTCTTCACTCCTCGATGGTGCTTCCTCTTGCATCCTCCTTCTGCCACTGGCACCTACAGCAAGAACAACAACAATAATAACAAAACGTTGGACTGACTGCTGCCAGCAAAGATTATTTCACGCGGTTAAACACAGCATCAGCGGCAGCTGGAGCTAAATTTTTGGACCAAAATTCAAAATTGGCATAGAGAAAGCTACACACACACACATCCAGAAAGAGAGAGAGAGAGTGAGAGAGTGGCATATGAAGAGGAGATGAAGCAAGGAAAGCGGAGGTGAAGTTTTGGAACCTTCATCGCTCTGCCGGTCAGCTGTGATTAAAACTGAGAGCAGTTGTCGCCGGGTCGCCTGTCGTTGGGTGGCGACTGGCGGCCCAAAAGTGACTCCAGGGCGAATGGAGGCGAAAATATTTTTGGACTTTTGTCTTTTGGCTTGCGTGTAATTAGATTTCAGATTTAAGGCGCTTAAAACTGATGCGCAGCAAATTGAAATTGAAAATGCTTTCGACAACATTTTTAGTAGAACCACATCGTATGTGTGTGTGTGTGTGTGTCCTAAGTGGATAGCCAAAAAATAGCCAATATTTTTATTGCATTTTTGCAGTTCAATTAAAATTAAAAGAAACAATAAAAAAAGTGATTTCAAATAAAATTAGAGAAATATGCAAATGCGTAAAAATTATTTGTTCGAATTAAACTTGATATTTTCTTTCCCTTTTTTGCGTGTGAAATAATTGTGATTTAGATATATTAGATATATGAAATAGTTTCTCTATAAATTTATTATGTTATTTTGTATTTTGTTTGCTTTAAATAAAAATTCATTTTACTGTTTCCAACATTTCTCCTCCTTCTTTGTGTGTGTTTTTATTTTTCAGAGATATTTTTGTCCATTTACATAAAATTGTACGACATTTTTCCATGTTTAAACATTTGCTTTTTCTGGAAACATTAGCCTTGCATTTGAAGCAAATTATTTTAGCATCAAGCGTAAAAGTTAAGCTAGAAGTGCTAATCTACCTCCCCATCCACAATCCTACACCCCCGCATCTAATTTTACTCTTTCTACTCATCTTAAGTTTTGTCTGTCCTCCCATTTGGCACTCTCAACGACGATTTGCATACACAAACGATAACATCATTTAAATACATATAAGCAGGGAGGGACAATGAGATAAAAGTAGCAAGAGGGAGGAGAAGAAGGTGGAGCAGGGGAGGGTCAAACCTTGTGGCATTAGTTTTAATATGAAACAAAAACAAAAATGTCAATTGTGAAGCCGCAGATTCAGTGCCTCCCTTCACAACCCATCCACCATTTCCCTTTTAACCCAGCAAATAAGCTCTTTTGGATATAGAGATGGACACACATTACATACACCGATACACCCACACACACACACACACACACATACAAATTGCGAGTCAAGGGCTTTGGGAAATAACTAGAGAAGTGGAGGGGCAAAAAAAAAAAGAGGGAAACGATGACAATGCCAATGTCGGCGGGGGCCATACAAAAGTAGCTATTCCAGGACCTGCAGCAATGATTCGCATCCAGCAACAGGAGCATGAACCGAATCCAGAGCCGCAGGAGTAGCAATAGCATTCCAGACAGTCGTAAGAGGAGCTACAAACCAGGAGCCAGCAATCAGGAAGAACCAGAAGCTAGAATGCGAATACCAAACGTTGCAGTTCTCTATGTCTGGGTGTATGTATGAGTGTGCGTATGACTGTGGGTGTGTGTAAAATGAGCAAGTGTGGGAATAATAAAAAAACTATTCCTCGGTAGACGAAATAGACAGTGACAGAGACAGAGACAGAGACAATGAAAGAGACGGAGGGAAAGCAGCCTGATAAGCAGCTTATCTTCATTTCTACAACCCCCAGCGTTTATTTTTGCCTCTTCCACTGATGTTGTTCTACGTTCTTGTTCTTGTTCATGTTCATGTTGTTGTTGTTGTTTGTTATCTCTCTCGTTCTCTCTCTGTGTGTGTGTTGTCATTGTCGTTGTCATTTTGAATGCGAATTGTTGTCCTCATCGTCGTCGTTGTCGTTTTTGGTACGCAAAATGTGTAATGGCATTTCGTCAGACGGAGCATGAAAAAGCGAGGCAAAAAGCTTTAGTGATAAGGCAGCAGGCCACCAGAATGCGGAGATGGAGTGAAACAGCATAGGAAGGATAAACAGCAGGGGATTCGTTGGTTAAGAGAGAAAGAGATAGAGAGAGAGAAGGACTATATGCGTGTGTCTGTGTGTGACCCTTTATTGTTCTCCTCACCCAACACCCCCCTTTTTATCTCTTTAGTCCCGCTCTTTTTCTTTATTATTATTTTTTTTGCCTTTTTCTGTTTTTTTTTTTTGGTTTGCATTTTAATGCTTTTATAATGCACTCGACAAACAACGAAAAGGGCATAACAAAAAGAAAAAGAAAGGAATATAAAACCAAAGGATTTTAAATTCTCGACTAGAAAATGCCCAAATAACTCTAAAAGATCTTTTAAAAAAATCACAGTGTAAAATTTAACAATATCATTTCATTTGATGAGGAACTATTAATTGGGGTCACCATTCGAATTTAAAGATATTTTTATTTAACTCTAATTGATTTAGCACTTATCAACACTTTTACAATCTTCATTTATATTAATGAACAATTTCATTTTCAATTACACAGCAGCAACAGCAATTGCTATACCTTTCTTTTAACTGTCCCGAAAACCTTTAGCAATTATGAATTTATTTTCATTAAATTGTTAGCTTTTCAACAGCATTTTTAAAGAGCAAGAGACCGAAAAATATGTTAATTAAATTAAGACTGCCAAGACTGTGTGAAAGAAACGTAAAGGTGCAGGAGTAAAAGCAGAAGTAGGAGTAGGAGCAGGAGGAGCAGGAATAAGGAGAGAAAGAGAGAGTGAGAGAGAGAGTAGAGAACGATTGAGGTAGCTACCGAAAAACGACACCAGCTGCTTGTGGCATGCCAACAATGAACAATGGGGAGCATGCCAACACCTTTTCAGGTAGGTGGTAACAGCAACTTCTTCTTCTGCTACTTTTCCGCCTCCATTTTGCTCTGACTGGCTGGGTGAGTAAGTGGGGTGAGATGGCTCGCTGCCGTTGACGAGAGAAATGTAAAACACTTTTGGTATGACAGCTGAAATGTCAGTTAAGCATGAATTGCTGTGAAGCAAGGAGAGTTCAGGGTAATAGATGAGTGGAACAGAGAGACGGAGCCAAAGAGCGAGAGAGAGAGAGAGAGAGACAGAGGTAATGAAAATGAGGCCATGCTGATGGCCAGGCAAATGGCCAGAACCAGGAGACTACACGCTGAAGTTGAATCCCAAAAACTGACAACTGAAGGTGTTGTTGGCTACAGCTTGCTTATTGTCCTTTCTTTCCACCACCACTCCCAACTTACTCTCTCCTTTTCATTTTACTGCATTTTCTTATGGCATCAGTGGGTTAAATGCAACTTAAACAGCAGACAGGGACAGACGATGAAATGAAGCAAGGACAAAGGGCAGGAGAAACTGATGAAATTACAAAAAGGCTGACAACAAAAAAAAGAAACAAGTTGGGAAATTGCATTGAAAATTGTGTAACGGAATTAACAATATGAATGAATAATTATTGTTTTAATAATATTATTTTTTGGTATGGACAAAAGATTAACTTAATTAATGGTATGAAAAGTATATTAATTAAATTTGAATTTCTCACTTTAAGATCTTATTAGCAATAGAAGCAACTGATTTCAAATAAAATTTCGCTGGCAATTTTGATCCAGAAGCAAGAAAATGTGTTGTTAACGTTAGATAAGTATCTTACCAACTGGCTTCTACATATACATTGAGAGAGCATTTTATCTACTCGATGGCCGGGTAAATGTTCAATAATTCCATTGTCTTATTTCCCGCTATTGTTCGAATAGCTGCGTGTCCTAGTGGCATCCATAATAATAATAATCGACAAGAAGGACCACGATAACGACAGGTAAGCATTGGCAGCATTGGCTATGCAGCTTGGCAAAAGGTTGACAAAATGGCCAAGGGTATTTATTTTAGTGTGTTTGTATATGTGTGTACGTTGCGTATACGCAATGTAGTTGAGTGCAGGTTTTAGTTTTCTTTTTTGTTTCTCTGTTGTCATGTTGCTGTTGTTCTTGTTTTATTGTTGTTGCTGTTGGTGCTGCTGCTGCAGCTGCCATTTTGTTGATAAGCAGCAGCCGCATACAAAATGAACATTGGAGTGAAAGGGACGGATACTCGTGAGTGAGCGGGAGATACATATATATACGGGAGGCAAACAAAAGGCGCCTAAACTGACATTTGGGCGCTTTGTTTAGACCGTGTCTATGTATTAGTATGTCTATGTCTATGCCAATGTGTGTGTGCGTGTGTCTCTGTGGTGTATGTGTGTATGTGTGCGTATTTGTATCCAGTGTTTATGTGCCATCTGAGTTGACTGCATCTAGTTACAGGCCTCTATTGCCAAATGAAATACAGTGGTACAACATTACACGAAAAAAAAACCAATATAACAAATATATATATATTCCCAAACATATATCAATTTGCAAATCATATAGAATTGAAAATCAATATAAAGGAATTTAATTAGTTGAAGTTTAAGCAAAATTGCAGTGATCACTTTCTAAATGACTCTTGTTCACTGTAAGTCTATACCTATATCGTTTCTCCATCTCTTTCTCTTGCTATCTTTGTCTATTATCTCCACTCCACTCCTCTCTCTCTCTCTCTCTCTCTCTAACTGCTGCCTCCTCCCTCTAGAGAACACTATAATGCGGGCCATCTATATGCGTGTACGCGTTTCGCCGTTTGTCCTCTGTTTATATTTGCACTAATACAGCTGCAGCTATTTGTATCTGTGTGAGGCACTGCCTGTGCCTGACATATAAATAGAGAGAAAGCATACACACACACACACACAGACATAAACACAAAATTGTCAAAGTTGTTTCGGTACACAAATCCTTGTCCTGGTCAAGCCGAATGCCTTGGAATAGGTAAAATGTTTGTCCATCTCTCTTTTCTGTCTCTCTCTCTCTCTCTCCATTTCTATCTATTTGTTCCTGTCTCTCTCTTTGGGTCTCTTTTGTATAGTTTATTAAATTTTAGTAACGTTCACAGAAAGCAAGGCAAACTATAGTATTTATGTCGCCTGTCATGTACAACTTCCTCTTCCATCTTTCTCGCCTACGCCATATCTTTCTGTTTGACAAACTTTCTATATATGTGTGTGTGTGTGTCTGTGTGTATGTTGTGTATGCCTCTTTTTTTTGGGTTATTTTTTTTTTTTTTTGCTTTCGCCTAGGAGATTTATTTAGTCAGGCCACAAAAACTTTGGATTTACTTCGACACACAATTGTCAGCTTAGTCACGTTTCATGTGCCGACATATAGTCCCTGCGTATGGGATTTACCTGGCTGCCTTGCATACACTGAGACTCTCAGTAAAAGAGAGGGATCTATAGAGAAATAGAGGGAGATAGACTGAGATACTAATACTAAACACGACATAAAGGTAAAAAGGCAAAGGCACGCGATGCGCATATTTTAATGTTAGAACCAAAAGAGAAAACACAACTCAGTTGATGCTTTGTTTGGTTTAGTTAACTAACTGGCTTCACTACGGTTCACTCCATTCCCTACTTCCCACCACCATTCCTATTCTACCCCATCCCCTACAGCCATTCAGTCATCTATCTACATTATTCCACTACTCTCTGCTACTGCCGCTCGGTTAGGCTGACTGTTCCTGCGGTTACATTTGCTCCTGGCGAGGATCAAACTTTGATTCACAACTTGTTTCACATCCTGATATTTTGATAGAGCCCCCCGAGGGACGGAGAGTCAGCCAAAAAGAAAAAAAAACTAGAAGGATGGGCTAACTTCGGCCGTGCCGAAGTTCGTATACCCTTGCAAACTGTCTTTTTGATTTATATATAATTTGCCAGAATCATAAGGAAGTATATAAAACCCATCAAATATAAATTTGATGTCCGTGGCATAAAAAAAAAATTAAAACAAATTTTTTTTTCCCCGATTGTTCCTATGACAGCTATAGCATATAGTCGACCGATTCTGATAAAACTTAAAAGATATATTTCTTTTTATATAAAATTGTCAAATAACAAATTTCGTGACGATTGCTTCAAAAACACCGAAGTTATTGATCAAAAACTATATTTTTGACTGATCGTTCCTATGGGAGCTATATGATATAGTCGACCGATTCTGATAAAACTTGGTATATATGCTGAGGATTATATAAAACTCACAAACACCACATGCCTGCAGCAAAAAGAAGCCTAGGTGCAAAATTTCAGCTCTGTAGCTCCAAGAGTCTCGGAGGAGATTGCGTTGATCCAGACAGACGGACAGACGGACATGGCTATATCAACTCAGCTCATCATGCTGATCAAGAATATATATACTTTATATAGTCGGAGATGCTTCCTTCTATGCGTTGCAAACTTCTGACCAAAATTAATATACACTTTTGCAAGTGTATAAAAAGAAAAAACCATTTCAATTATATTTTACATTAGAATTATTTAAACTAATAATAATTAATAAATTACTAACTGAATTCGGGAATTTAATAATCATCAATTAAGTTTCCTAATAATTTCTAAATCTCTTCAATTATCCAAGTCTAAAGAATATTTTTCTTTCCAAGTCTAAAGATTCTTTTTCTTTCTTTTTGGCTTTTAGCGTTGGTCCTTCTTCGGTGTGTATAGTCTGGCATTTTAGCGTAAAATCAACATTATATGCCATTCAAAAGTTTGCCTACTTTGCAGTGCAGTTAATCAAATTTCAACTGTGACCCAGTTTGCTTAGTTCTCGAACCTGTAAACCATCATCCCGACACCGACCCCAATCCCCCACTACGACTCCACACACACACACACACTATCCCCCAAACCACCCCACTAATCCTAAATCATTCATTTTTTTGTGGACTTCAAACATTTTTGGTGGTTGGCAAATTTTGCGGCTGGCAAAAACCAACTTTGACAGCTTTTGATAGTTTGTTGTAGTTGTTGATTTTTTTCCTTTCTTTCCTCTGCGATTTTTTTTTTTCAGCTTTGTTTTGGTAGAGACGCGACGTCGCTTAATTGATTTTGTGGCATGCAAAAGTTCAGCAGACAACGACGACGGCGACGACGTCAACGAAAAACCGCAAGCCGGGGCGATTTGAGTTGTTTCACTTTTTTTTTTTTTTTCTTTTTGTTGTTGTCGTTTTGCCTAGAAAACTCTTCTACTTAGTGGCAAGTACCAGCGACTGAACCGCCTGTAATCCTATTAGACGACGGCGTCATGTCTCTCCCCTGTGTATGTGTGTGTGTGTGTCTGTGTGTAGCATACTTTGCGGTTTTTACTTTGTCGTGTTGAGTCGCGCCAAAACTACTTTACGCCCCTCTAATTTTTCAATGCGTCCTTTAAGGCTTTAAGTTGTATCAACCCTGTAAACATTTTTCTACTATTATTTTGTTAGATTTAATTTGTTTTTTTTTTTTAGAGTTTTATTTGGTTTGATATGGCCATGTCAAAACTTTTTCCAAATTCGATACTTTATTTGACACATTTCTTTTTCTATGTTTTCTTTTTGGTTTATTGTTGTTTTTGTCAAAATGCACAAGAAGTTGGCAGAAAATGTAGGTCGTTTCGCCTTCAATTCGTTGGAAATTATACGAAATTATATAAAAGTGGCCCTTTTCGGTTTTCGCAACTTTTGTTCGACATTGCGAAAAGAAAGCGAAAAGTAAATGGAGAAAAAATAAAAAATGGAGAAAGAAAAAGTGTTGCATTTCTTTTGTGTGCTATAGATAACTGACATTTGCTTGCGGCTCATTAACATTTCAAAGTGCCAACCCAATTTCCATTGCATACAAACAGGCGTTGTCATTTTAGTCTTTCTCTCTCTCTCTCTTTACCCTTCAACTACTTCTTTGGCCTATCTCTCTCTTCCTCTCCGGTTGCTATAATTCACAGCGTGTCAGGCATACTTAACCTTCCGCTGTACGTGTCGTAATGCCGAGTCGAGGTGCTTGACATTTTTCGCGAACACCGCCTTACGTTATGCAACATACATACATACATACATACATACCTACGCATACATATACCACACTTTCTTCAGAGCTTCGCATTGTCTGTCTGATGCTATGACATCCAAAACACAAAAGCCTAGAAACTTACGCGGCCTGACAAACAAATTAAGCGCACAAAAGCAGAAAATAAAAGCTTAAGTGTCTAAGTATGAGGAAAACTTAAAAGCAAGTACAGAAAGATATGACAACAGGAGAAAAGAAATAGAGAATGAGAGTGAGAGAGAGAGAGAGATAGAATTAAAAGAAAAAGGGTAAATAACAACCAAAGAGTTTTTAATATTGAAAGAAAAGCGATAACTTAAATACCCTGAAAATCATCTTAAATACAATCAATATTTCATCTCATTCGAATTTAAATTCATTTTAATGTATAAAAAAAGAAATTCTACTTATTTAAAGCATAATTATACTAGCATACAAATACAACATATTATGAAATCAAATTATATGTGGATAATTTCATGTATCTCATCATTATTTCATTTAGTTCAGTTGCATTAATCCATACACTAAATTAAACCGATTGTATGAAAATATATAGTCATAGTTTCGTTTTACTTAACATTTTAGTTCTTTTACTTTTTTCTTTTACTACTGTTGCTGTTGCTGCTGCATTTTATGGCAGCTTGAAGCTGTCGTAAAAGTGCAGCCAGTTAAGCACTTTTTGTCTCAATGAGTGTCAACAAGCTGCAAGCTACTAGCTACTATGTGCAACCCTAACCAGCAACAAGGCGACGCGACACAAGTCAAGTGTACTATATGTAACACACACATTCACACACACAATCATAAACATACACATAGAATAAGAAGAAGAGTAAGCAACGAAAAGAGAACAAAAAATAATCGCTCTATTAATGAGCCTTAGGCCAAGTGCAACAAGCTGGCAACATGACCTAACCTAACCTAGCTATTTAGTTCATGTGTGTGTGTGTGTGTGTGTATGTGTGTGATGGCTCTAGGCGTTAGTTTTGTGGCCACAGCATGATTTTTTATGCTCTATGTTTGTTTTTCAACCAGCAGCAATAGGAGACAATAAAGACTAAAGAGAAATAAGACAAAGAGAGAGATAGAAAGAGAAAGAGAGAAAGAGGGAGAAACAGAGGTAAAAGAGCTCAAATTTATGGGTCATGAGTAATGGCTTTTGCCTGAAAGTAGGCAATGAATTTATTTTTCTTTCGTTTCTGTTTAAAAAGGAATACAAAATATTTAACTGGTTGTTGCAATTAGATAAAAATTTCTCAAATCTTTTTTTTTTTTTGGCCATTTAACAAAAAACTCTAATTGGATTTCCTTCATTGAATTTGCCATCCACTTTCGGTGTGTGTGTGTATTTTTTTTTTTTTTTTGTTAACAAAAGTTGCTATGCAAACAACGCCAAACAACAAAATAATCAAAATCAGCATCATCATCATCATCATTACGGTTGTTCTTGTCGTTGCTGTTGTCGTCTCTCCAGCACGTGGATCACAATATAATAGAAAACGAAAACTTTGTAGGGTATGAGTGGGCGGAAAAAACACACACACACAAACACACATTCTTTATTTTTTTTTGGTATGTCTGAAACGTATTCATTACAAGTTTCCTATTACAAATATATATATATATATGTATGTGGAGTATATAATATATATCTGTATGTATGTATATATAATACATGAGAGTAGGAGTGGAAGGGAAGGGGAATGCGAATTTTTCAAATAACTTTAATTGGAGTGACTTGAAAGAGAAGTTCTTCTTGGGCGCGTTTGTTCCTTTTTGTGATTTGCTTGGCTTAGCTTTTGGTCAAGTGCTCTCTATGTCTGTCTGTTTGTCGTTCTCTTTCACGTACTTTTTCTTTTTTAGCGGATTTCTCTTTTGTGGTTGAAGCACCCATAGGTCAGATTTGTTGGCACTAATGGTCACACACACACACACACACACACAACAAAAAAAAGGGGGCCAAACAGAAGTAGCTTCTTCATTTGTGTTAATATAATTTAAATTTTTTGTTTTTTATTCTCCCTCTCTTTTTTGCCTCTGGTTTTACTTTGTGCTCGTTTTTAGTAGACTTTGGAGAGTCGTAAGAAAAAATTGTGGAAAATTCTGTCTGCGCTTAATTTTTATTTGCTCACACACACACACACATACAAAAACACACACATATACTGACCCTGTCCTGGCCCTGCCATTTGGTTAGCCCATTGCTCAGCTCAAGTGTTGCCGAAATTGAAAAATAGCGAAAGTTTCGGTTGTTTGAGGGGTTGGGTCACATTTTTTTTTTTTTTCCTTTACTTTACTTTACTTTTCTTTTTATATTTTCCTTGGGTTAGTCTGAAAACTTGCGGTTTTTTATTTTTTGTTTTTTTGAGGTACTTTTCTTTTTTCTCTTCCTCATTTTTTTCTTCTTTTTTTTTATTAATGTTTCTTGCCTGTTTGTGAGCATCTTAAAGTCAGGGGAAGTTTTGCTTATTTTCGACATTTTTCAAGTTTACTTCGTTGTTGTTGTTGCTCTTGTTGGTTATGGGGCAAGTGAGTAAAAGTTTGTTCCTGGTAATTATGCTGCAAGCAACAAAAAAAAAAAAAGTTGAAGTTCTTCTGCTCTTTCTCCATCTGCCACCATTTGCTTGCTGCTTGCTCTTTCAGTGGGTGAGAGAATTATGATGATGTTTAGTCGAAAGTGGAGAGTGGAAAGGCACATCAGGAAGAGTGTAGGGGAGATGGGCTTATGTCAAGTTTCAGGGCTAGAATTGCATAGCAAGGAAGTGTGGTTAAGTTCAAGCTTTTTTTTTCTCTCTCTCTCTCTCTCTCTATCTCTAAGAGTACAGTAAAAACCAGTGTGAAAGAAAGCGGAAATTTCTTTTAATTAATCGCTAGAGGAATGTCTTGTCTGAAGAACTTTTGTCGGCTTTATCTGAAGGGCATGACATTGTTGAGTTCTTTTTTTTCCTTTAAATTTGTCAGTGGGAAACTATTTTAACTTGTCGATAAAATGTTTTAGAATTTTTCAAATTTCAAGGAAAAACTTAAATTTGGTTATACTATCCGATTGACTTTAGTTTATTTTGTGTTTCATTTAACGCTGTTCTTTATCTTACCTGATGTTTGACAACATTTGACATTATATTTCTTGATTCTAGCTTTGCATCTTTGTTAACAATTTTACAACTATTTTTGCATTAGTAGGATTCAATTTTCTTGTAAATTTTGTAATATTTGGACAAATACTTAATAATATTTCTTCAGTGAGTACCTTCAGAAAGTTTTACTTGAATCTTAAGCGACGGGAAAATTCACTAATTTGCTTTTTCAAAAATTTCATTTGGTTCGTTTGCTCAACTACTTGATTCCACATTTAATTAAAAACTTTTATGCGCCATTTTGATTTCGTTTTTCATTTTTCATATGCCACACACATATACACACACTCAAATACATAAATACACATATATTTACAAACGAGCATAAAGTTAATTTAGCAATTAGAGTTTTGGGTTAATTGCAAGACCACAGAGCAGAAAATCATATTTGCCAACTATTGGGTTAAGGTTGGTTGCTCTGCCTCATAAAACTGCATTGAAATTGTTGTTTTTCTTGTTGTTCTTGTTGCTGTAGCCGCTGTTTAAGCACTCATACACGCACACACACACGACCTGGCCCACTAACAATTAAAAATAATGAAACCCGGTCTACGGCATTATGTAAAGCAATTAAAAATGTTGCAGGGCACAAAAAAAAATATAGAAAGAACAACAACAAGGAAAATGATGAGGAGAAATAGGAGGTGCAGGAGAAGGAGCCTCAAGCATAACTTGAGGCGCGCGTACACATTGCAAAATAAACAAACCGCTAGGCAAAATGTGGGCCAGCCAAAAAATATGCAACAGCAAAAATGGAGAAAGCTGCTGCCGCTGTCGCTGCAACTGCCACTGCCACTGCTGCTGGCATTTCGCTGTCTAACCCATGATTAAGTAAATTGTTGAAAAATGTTAAACAAGCGACACATGCCTCGAGGTTCTTTACCTCTGTCTCACCCCACTATCGTGTTCCTCTGCTCTGCTGACCTGCTAAGCAAAAAAAAAAAAAAAAAAATCTATAAAAATTCACACACACAGGAGGCACAGACACATTGCATTGCTTGGGCGCCTGCTGTTAGGCAACATATTGCAGTCAAGGCCTCACTGCGTGCATTTTTTAAATGCTCTTTCGCTTCCTTTTCATGTATTTTACTTCGTTTTTCTTTTTTTTTTCGCTAACTGTTGTTGTTGCTTCTCCTGCCGCATGTGGCACAAACGGAAGCTGCTGTTTGGCTCGCATAAATAATAACAATAGCAGCGCCATGGGGTTGTGAACGATGGTTTGGACGGGCGCTTGTTTCAGTTTTGTGGGCGTGGCTAGCCAACAACACGTGTAGTAACATTGCTCCTTCTTTATTGAAACTATTTGTGTTGTTGCTGTTTGTGTGTGTGTTTGTGTGGGTGTGTGTGAGCAAACATTGTGCTTGTGTATGTGGATGTGTGATGGTATTGGTGTTGCATCTATGGTACATGTGTTTTCTGGGTGTTTTCTATCTTGTTTAAAAATTGTTGGCCATTTGAGGTTGGCGTACGGGACATGTGTTTACCTGGTTACTTTGGCTTATTGGCTTTGGCTTTAGCTTTGGCAGTTTGCGAACAAAACTTTTTTTTTGTTGCATAAAAGCTTTAAAACGGAAAGTGAGACATTTAAACAAGTTAACGAACAACAAAGGCAACAAAAATTCTTCATTTAATGTGAATAAATTGTTTTGGTATCTGCTTGGCTAAAAGTCAATTACTTAAATACTTTCTATTCTTTTGCTATTTTCTCTTATTCTCTTTGTGAACTCCAATGTCTAATCTTTTCCTCTTTTTAGTGGTTTCTTCTGTTTGAGAAGAAGCTCTATAAACTTCTATTTGTCTTCTTTAAACTTAATTCTAATTACTGTAGTTTTAGTATTGGCTTTTTGTTGATATTTTATTTGTGTTAAGTCATTCTATTCTTTATCTATAAATTATTTTTATAGCTTCTCAGCAATTGCATATTGCATGTATGGTTTCCTCTCTTATATGAGAAATTAGTTTAAAATAGTTTATCAATTAGATAAAAAAGTAAATTATTGAAATTTAGATTTTGTGTTCTCCAAAAACTTGCCGATCTATAATCTATATGCATTCTGTTCATTAGTTTCCTTCAAGATTTCAACATACCTGAAAATATACAAGAAGAAAAAATGTAAAAATTATTCAATTATTTGCATTGTTTTTATAGCATTTAAGAAGTTTTTAACGTTAATTTAATTATATGTAAATTAAATTTTATCGTTAAAATTTTAAACAAATAATTTAATTTGTTGCATTTTGTGGCTAACCACAATGCATTTTTCCTCCCACATCAACACAACAATTTTCCAACATTATTTTTGGTGTTTTTGTGTCAATGTCACTGGCAGAAATTGCTTTGCAAAACCATTTTTATTGTTTTTTTATTTTTATATTACAAAACAATATTTGATGTGTGTGTGCGTGTGTGTTTTTGTTTTAACATTTTGTGACATTTTTAAACGAATATTTACAGATTTATGACAAAACCCAGAAAGATTGCGATGACCAGAAAAAAGAAGCAAACCACCAAAATGATAAAAAGGACTTTCGAATACTCTGTATTAAAAAAAAATATAAGATCAATGAAGTTGAATTTGTTATACTCTATTAAAATGCCATTTGCTACCTCTCTACTCTCTCTTGGAGAGACAAATTGGAAAATATTTAATTGTCTGATCAAGATATATACATACATATGTATCTATAGGGTATCGGACAATATATTGGTTAAAATTAATTTAAATGTTTTCCTAATGAATGTTTACAGCTTTCATATTTCTTTCTTTCTTGTCAAAGTTCATTGTGATGTTAATATTGTGGCGATGGAAAATGAAAATGGAAAATGTAAATTTTTATTCATTTATATTGTTAATGTTGTTATTGTTTGTTGTTGTAATGCGATGCTTATATAAGGTTGACCAAAGTGAGAAAAAATTTGTAACTAGATAGATATGAGGAGACAATTTTCAAATTTAACGGCTGTCAACTGTCATGTTAGTCGCTGACACTTGTCGAGTCACCTTTTTCCATTATTATCATATGTGATTTGAATATAGATATGCAAATATATCGGCAGATGCAGGTCAACATTGTTTTTGTGTTATCCATAGGTATATTTAATATATACATATATGCAGCATTATGCATATGAAGGAGGAGAGAGAAAACGTATTTTGTTTTTTTTTTTGTTTTTATATATAAAATAATAATTTTCAATGATAAATAGGCGAAACGAATTTCCCTCTATCAGCAGGAGGTCTCTTTTTCATTTCAATTGCATAACCAGCATTCCATCTTCAATCAGTTGAATCAAGATTCGTTAGTTTAAATTTCACGAATAGTTCAGTTTTAGACAGTGTCTTCGGTCTTCAGTCTGCAGTTTCTTTGATTTCTTCTTCAATTTGCGTAGGTAGATGGTAAGAGCTGAGGACTCCACTCTCCACTCAACTCAACTCAACTCAACTCAACTCCACCAATTTGAACTGCAACCTGCATTCAAATGTGGCGATAAACCGACAACAAGACAGTCGCACGGATGAGAATTCGTACAGTAGCCGCAAGCACATGTCCAAACAAGGAACAAGGAACACTCGGAGCCCCAGGCCGAGGAGGTCGTGGATGTTCAAAAGTTAATGACTTTTGTGGCCAGACAATAGGTAGAGAGAGAGAGCGCGGGAGGGGAATATGGCAATTGCCAGAGCAACAATGCTTATGCAATGATAATAAAACGCAGCATGAGAAGGGGGCAAAGCAATCCCATTGAAGGTAGACACATACGTTAGTTGGTTGGATTCCGGGATGACAGGGAAGGCAAGTGGGGGGGCGGGCGGTGATGGAAATGCTGGTTCGCAAAATATAAATGAAATAAATTACTGCGCAGGCGCGCAGCGGTGGCTCAAACAATGATCATGGCCCAGGTCCGTTTGCTGCTTCTGCATCATCTCCAAGAAGAGCAATTTGAATGGACGTGCTGCGGCGAGCTCCGTGTGTGGGTTATACCCAAACCACCCCTCCCCCAATCCGCCATTTAGAGATGAGACAACTTTTTACGTTATTTGAATGAAAATAAGATTTTTAAAAAATATCTATCGAATTTTGAAATAGATGAGCTGCACACTCTTTCCGATCATAAATATAATTACCAATTTTTATTGTTTTATTGAATTTGCAACTATTGCAGCTAATTGTTATCGATATATATCGTTATATACATGGGCCTAATTGCACTCAACTTTTCTAGATAATTTTAAACGCAGTTTTCTAAGAACTAAAAGATCACACAAATTGTAACCACATATTGATAAAAAAAAAGAATTTCTTTAGTATTCCAGCTTCTTCTTATTATTATATTATTATATAATAATAATACTTGTAGGCTGCTTCTAAGTAAATGATAAATAACTTCACATTTTTTGTATTTATTTTTAATTATTTTTAATATGCTAAATTCCAAATGGTTTGGCTAAGTTAAAATTTTCTTTAAATTCAACAACTAAATTATGCAAATTAATATTTTTATCAGTATATACATATACCAAATATATTGGTGAAATAGAGATTTATTTTACTTTGCAATATTGTATAATTTTTTGGAAATTATTTATGAAATTGTTGCATCTTGGTTACTTTTTCCATACCTAGATTGTGCATTTCATTTCTCATTTGAATGCGCAACATGTTGCTCTTGTTGTTGTTGTTGTTGTTGTTGGAGGACGAAGCAAGCAGCCTTCATGTAACTCCTACGGCTTCATTTGCCATTATCTTGTTGTTGCTGTTTCGTTTCAGTTGTTTTGTTGGGTTGGTCGATTGGTCGGTTTGTCGGCTGGTCTCTTGGTTAGTTAGTGAGCTTTAATTTATCGCTGCAAACATTTTAGAGTCATCACACACACACTTGTCTCTCTGTGTGTGTGTGCGTACACCTACAATGCCACGGGGCAAGTCAATTGTCCAGTCTTGGAGTCTTCATCATAAATTGTATTGCCTTGTGGTGCTTGCGGATGGATACATGTATATATATATATATATAGAGATATAGAAATATGCAAATATGACGCGCGGTTTTCTCTTCTTAACCCTTTCACGTTTCTCACTCATTTCTGCTTACTCCATGTTAAAACCCCATCCCCCATTTCCATTCCCTTGTAACCAGCACTTCCCTACTCCCTCTCTCTCTCTTTCTCTTATTCTTTGTCCGCCTTGTTGCTACTTTATTTGCTTATTGAGTTTATTATTGTTGTCGTTATCTCTTGGGGTTATCATTATGTTTATTATTGCACTCGCTGCTGCTGCTGCTGCTGCTCCACCGATCCAGTGGACTTTTTTCCTGCATTAATATGCGCATCTTTTTACGCTAATTTAATGTGCTCCCCATTGTTCGACTCGTGCCTTTTGGATTGGGGCAACTAGTGGCGATCTGTGGAGACAACTGGTCGGTCGGTCATGCCGAAAAAACTGTGTGGGCTACATCCATAATTCTTTTGTTAAGATTTATGCTCAGTTTAAATTGATCTTTATGCCCGTTTATACATATACAAATTGCAATGAGAGTGGGTTTTTAAATTCAAGTGAGACGGCTTATATGTATATAATAGTAGTCTAATGATTGGCAATTGTTATACATATATAGTAATAAGATTCCATAAAGTTAATCCAGAAGGAGGTTACTCCTTATCTCCTCTCTTAATACCATTATACTATTATATACATATACATACATATATGTATATAGTTTTAGTTCCTTCCTTCATTTGCTGGTTTGCATTTCCTGTTCCATGTTTCTTTGTCAATTTAAAAAGTACATTTTGTATCGCGTTGCCATATACTATATACATATATATACGTATATATATTACCTCCGATATCTACAAGTTGCGGAGCTTAAATCTAATGCTCGGCAAATGCCAAACCGACAAATACAAATGCCATGCCAAGTTTTTATCTTGGCAACATTGGAGGATGAGATTGAAGAGTAGCAGAAGGAGTAGGTACATAGGGGAAGGGCAGTGTGTATGGTCGTTGGGTAGTTCATCAACCCCGATATGCTCCACCTTCTATTTTTTGCGCAACTTCCGGGCAACGAACTAAACCATTTCCGTGTGTTGTAGTAGTCGTCCAAGGATTTATGCCCAAGCCTCGAGTTTATAATCTTGCCACTCAAATCGCTAAGCAGGAGCCAGAGCCAAAGCCGGAGCTGGGCTGGGCCGGAGCAGCTGTAGCTAAAGTAGTTGAGGCATTCATTTGGAGTGGGAGGATCCAGTTGCTGCCGCTGCACTTAATTTACCCTTAATTAATTGACCTGCAGTCAAGTTGAGTCCTTCCTGCTCCTGCTACTGCTGCTGTTGTTGCTTTTTCTTTTTTTTTGTTTTTATTCCTGAATTTTTTTAATCGCTTTCCTTATTTTTTTTTCACTCTCTTTGGTTGTTTTTTTTTTTTTATTTTTTAGCAAATGTTTTGTGTGCATGCAAATCGTTTGTTCAGTGTTGCTCATTCCCTTTAGTTTCGGCAGTTGAGTTCTTGTACAGAATTATTCAGTTCGTGGTCAGTTCCATTCATTTTCAAGTGGCCCAACCCGACTCGAATGGCCCACTTGAGAGATTGAAGAGAAATAGTAAGCGAAAGAGAGAGAAACAGAGTGAGAGAGACAGAGGGCGAGAACGCATTCGTTCTGGGCCTGAGCTCATTTAATTTGAATTTTCCCATTCAGTTTGTTTTGCTTTTTTTTTTTATTAGTTTGTTGAGAATACTCTTTATGAGAGAAAAATAATATTACATTAAAATTAATATGTTAATATTAATAAAGTCCACTCAATTGGGAATTTTTTCTTTTTTCGATATTTGGGCCAACATTTTACATTTGGGCACTGCGGGGTATCCTTCTTTACCATATATATTTCAGTTAACGATCTCTTATAATCAGTTTAGTAAAATTAATTTGATGGTTAAAGATATTTAACTGATCGTTAGCTATAGCTTGATCTCCTCTTAATGAAGTAGTAACTGTTCATTAACTGATCCTCAATTAAAAGTTTTTGCATTTATTAGTAAAATTTTTAATTACATTTACTAGGGCATTGGATAGTCAGTAATTTGTAGTAACTTAATTAGTTGGCAAACAAATTGAAAACTTAATAAGCTGCAGGTTAAAAATCAAATTGTTCATTTCGTTGTCCTGAATTTTTCCTACTCGTCGTATATGTATATATGTATGACTATATACATATATAGTATAATATAAATGGAAAAGAAAAATCGATAAACAAATTGTTTGCATGTTTCGCTTCACTTCTCATTTATTTTTTGTTGTTGTTTTCGTGTGTTGGTTGGGATGATAGGAAGGGAGATGGTAGGTCTGTTGTGTTTTTTATAAATTGTACTATATTATTTAATTTTGTTTGCTAAACAGCCAGATGCAGCCGGGCAATAGAGCGGAGCAGCAACATTGCTTGTTTTTTAAGCCTTGCGGTCTGGTTAAATAATGTGTTTAATTAAACAACAGTCGGGTGAGTGAGTGTGCATCAGCATCAGCGCCAGCATCACCATCAAATTGGGTCAAGAGTTCGTGTGAATGCCGCATTATGGTCAAGCCAACTAATTAAACCAAGGACGGGTGGGAGAGAGGAAGACTGCTAGGAGAGTTGCCTGACAATGCTTTTGCTACGGGATGCCACCAAATGTGGGAGCGGGAATTTTGGGATCGGAGGGGTATAGAAAACTAAAATACAATCCGAATGTTGTTAAACTCATTCACAAGCAGAAGCTAGTGCTAGTGGCTGAATGGCTGACTGGCTGGCTGGCTGGCACTTAATGCTCCACTAATGAAATGTCAGCTTAAGTCATAACTCAAATGCAGAGCACAAGGCGACTGAGCAAACTGGCCGACTAGCCAACAAAAGAGAGACGATGGGAATCTATGTATATCTTATTCTCTCTTTCTTCGTCATATCTATCTCTTTCTTCTCCTTCTAAAAAATTCTCATCTTTTGCCATATGTGTGAGTGTGAGTGTGTGTGTGTATGTGTTTGTGTGACAAAAGCCAAGGGAGAAAAAGCTTTTGGCTTTGGCTTTTTAAATATGACAACATGCATTTTATGAGATTTATTGTTGGTCCAACATACGTGTTTGTATTGTGCCTGTGTGTGTGTGTGTGACTCCTACAACAAAATGGCGGCCATTGTAATTGATAAGTTTTGTTCGCCATTTTTGCTTACCAAAGACAAGCCAAAAGAGAGGGGAAAAAACCACGCGCTAAAAGAGATTGATGATCCCACCCTTCGAAGGATGACAACACTCAAGAGAATCGTCCATGAACTTGGTCGAGCCAACAAAATTAAATGATGAAAAGTTT
Source organism: Drosophila emarginata (assembly GCA_037075365.1). NCBI lineage: Eukaryota > Metazoa > Arthropoda > Insecta > Diptera > Drosophilidae > Drosophila > Drosophila emarginata. The sequence continues at coordinate 9,414,222 of JBAMCD010000296.1, forward strand.
TTCCTTTACCGCAACTGCACCACACGCCCCACCCACTTTCCATATCCACTCCCACCCATCTCTAGCAGCAGCAGCATCTTCTACTCTCATTTGATTGATGAAATGATAAATATCTACTCGAAGCTTGTTACAACCCAAAGAAGGCATTATTATTGCGTTATTATTAAAGCGTTTTTAATGCTAAATGTCAAATGCAGGACAGATAAGCAGACCCAAGCTGTCAATGCTGGCAAAAAGAATGACTGAATGAACGACCAACCGACCGACCGACCGGCCGACCGACCGACTGACTGACTGCCTGAATGAATGTTTGAACGGACAGAGCTCAAAGCACAAAGAAAAGACAAAATGAAAAAAAAATACAAACAGAAAAACCATGAAAAGTATGTAGCAAAGTAGAAAGAAACTTCCTTGAGAAATCATTACTAAATGAGCATGTTATGGATTCGCAATTTTCGAGATGGGAGCTGCTCTATATCTCACTCATTCCTTGACATTCTCTGTACGCTTTAGCTCATCCTCCCCCCAACTTCCCACTCCCCACCCCCTCCTTACCACCACTCGTTCGTTTTTGGGGCTATCTGTCTGAGCTGCAAATCCCACTTAAAATCCGCTTCGTTTACGAAAATGTAATGATGATTAATTACCGACACAGACTACTCTATTTTCGAGATGGGTAGCGGCATGCTGGTTGAGGTTCTTTTTTTTTCTTTCGTTTTCTGGGGGTAAAAGTGCTAAGTACATTGCGTTTAGTTTGCTTCTTTTTTTTTTTTTGGTATTAGAGCAGGAAGTGAGAGGGGGTAGTGCGGGCAAAACAACGACTCGGCGATGGACATAGACAAATAGCTGTAGATTTTCATAAAAAGCCGCATTAAATCCTCCATCGAGATATTCTCGATCATTGGCATTCACTTAAGGTAAGAAAGCACTTTAATAGAAATTCCGACATGGTGACCCCGATGCGCTTATAGGGTGTTGAAATACTTTTCAATTTATTTGGTATACCACAATATATAAAAAAATATTAGTTTTTCAAGTTATCGGCTGTCAATAATTTAATGTAATGACATTATTAGTCACGATGTCATCTCTAGCTATCGACTATAAGTGCCTGCCTTTCACTCCCTGCTGGTCTGAGTCATTATCATAGTTCTTTGGCAAGCTGGCTGCTGCCTCTGACGCCTCCTTGAAAACATACGCACACATACATACACACACAACACACATGCACATACATACATAAAGAGGGAGAGAGATGAAAAAAGTAATTAATATGCCAAAGTTTGCCATATCTGTTGATGTCAGGCTGGTTGGAAAATTCTATAATAAATACGGGAAGGTTAAGTCAATGTTAAAACGCAAATAATGACCAATACTGCGTGAAAGCGGTTGCAATTCTCCATTATTCTAATAGATTCTCATATTTCCGCCACTCATTTTAGATTGTATAATCCATCAAAGTCTTCTTGATGCTGCTGCTTCTCACTCGTTACCATAACAAATAAAGTCAAATCAGCTTAAATGGCGCTACAATAAACTTTAAATATAGATTTTAATTAATATACAAAAAAAGAGAAAAAAAAAACTCGTTACAAGACAAAACTTTGGCGCTCATTAAAGTAACAATAGGCCAGACAGAGAGTGAGATAGATAAAGTGTGAGAGAGAGAGAGAGCATATAGAGTTTCTTTTATTTCTACACTTTTGATGTCTCTCGGAATTCTAGGTAACAGTAAGAAAACGAAAAAGAAACAACAAAAAATTGTTTAAAGAATGAAGTTCTATATAATTAATTATGATGGGCAGGCGTTATAACTTCCAGCAGCGTTCAAGATGGATACAAAGCGTGAAACACAGAGAGAGAGAGAGAGAGAGAGTAAGAGCATTGAACGGGTTTTCAATATTTCTCCTCTTTTTTTTTAAATCTTTTTTACTGCTAATTACAAAAGCAACAAAGACAATAACTACTACTACCTACAGTTGCTACCAGCTGCTGAAGGACCGCCCGTCTCCATCTCTAACTTTAGGTCATTTATATTAATTTTAATAACATTGTTAAAGTCAAAAGCCCAAAACCCAAAGAGCAGACCCCAGTCCCCAGAACACCCCCCCCCCCCCCCTAGTCAAGCATAAAAACCAGACCCAAATCCAAGACCAAGCCGCAACTGAAGCCCATGACCAAGTCCCACAGCTTAAGAGCAAAAAAAAACAAAAAAAATAATAAATAAATAAAAAATACACAAAAAAAAAAACAAGAAAAAAAACCAAGTGTTAACGACAAAACACTTTTCGGTTTATGAATTTTTGAACAGATAATCAACTACAAAATTTATCCATCTATCTCTTCTACCTCGTCCTCTATCTTTCTCTATCTATTTCTATCTCTTTCATCTCATATATGTATGCCTGTATCGAATGGGGCATATTAAAAACAAATTAGCGTCGAGTGGAGATTTCCATTTCGTGTGTGTAAATGTGATTTTAAGTGCATTCCCCAAACTAACTAAAAACAACAACAGCATTTTAGTCGATTTGCGTGTCAAAATTTATTTGATAACATTTTCAATATTTGTTTAAAACAGATATGGACAGGCGGCAGAAACTATGAGAAGGCTAAGAGAGGAGCAGGAAGGCGGGGGGAAAGACATATAGCAAAACAAAAAAAAAAAAAAAATTATAGTTATTGCTGTAATTTTCATGCAGAATTGGCAATTAGCAAATGAAAATGGTTTTTAATTGACACATAATGCGGTTGTCCGCTCAAAAATTTGGTTAGTTATAAACTGAGACCCCGCAGACAATTGATTGACCATGACTATTTCATTTTTACAGTATATTTGCGGTTCAAATTTCAAAATTCTTTAACATGCAAGGGCTGGCAATTATGGCCATTGCATCATTAAAAAAAAAAAAAACAAGGCAGCTATTTCAATGACATAATATGCCAAAAATGGTTAGAAAAATATTAATAATTCTTTAAATGGTGACCCCGACGACGCATTGCTAATAACTGTATACGAATTGATAGATTTTCTCTTTATCGTTTAGAGATTTTTCAGTTCCAATGCGCCTTGACATCTATTCCGAATTTAGTTAATGCAATTATTGTTTACATAATGCTATAAAATTAAGAGTTATTCAACAATTTTGTTATATACATATTCATAACTTTAATGAAGTAAAAGAATACAAGCACGCAGGATAAAAGAAGTGGGATGAAGTGCTTTTTCTTTTGATTTTTATACGCACACACTATTTCCGTTCTGATAGGAAAAAAGAAAAAAAAAAAATAAAAAAGCTCAGCTGTATTGTAGCTTCAACCTAAACTCAATACACTGATTACGTCTTTGCTTTTCTTCGGTTCGGTTTGGTTTTTCTTTTTTCTTTGCCTTCATCTTCAATTTGGGTTTGCCTTCTTTTCTTATTTGGCCAACTAAATCGACTTTTGTATACAATACACACAGAATTTCTATAAGCTAACAGATAAATACATATGTACAGTGTATATTTGTATTTGTGTGTGTGCGTGTGTGTGTGTGTGAGTGTAGGTATATATTTACCACACATGGGAGTCCTTTCTCTCGCTGCCTCCTCCCCTCCCCTTACACTCTCCACCCATACACTTACGTTTTCAATTTGTGCGCTTTAATAATTCACAATTCAATAAATGCTAACAAATTGACATTGTCCAAAAAAGTTTGCCTTCTCCCTTTCTCATACATGCAACGCTTTACTCATACATTGACTTGACTTGACTTTTATATGGCGAAAAGCCACCCTATAAATATATACATATATACATCTATTACATATATATATATAAATATATGTATGTATATATAATCATATATGAACAAAACGATACGATACGTCGAAGCGTCTTGAAGAAGGGCAAAAAAGACCTACCAATTACATAGCCAAGGAATTAAGTTGAGCAACTTTTATGTCAATTCAATACATTTCATTTACTCGAAAAGATTTGTGGGGTGTGTGTGTGTGTGTGTCAGAGATGAGGGTGTGGAAATGCTTGCAGTGGATGGGAGGGTTACGGGGTTGTATAGTATGGGTAATCTTATTCCAACATATTTTCAATGTAGTTTTTGCTCAAATTTTCGGTAAAATTAATTTGTAATTTTTCCCGAGTCTAAGAAGAGAGAAGAAAATTCAGTCAGTCAGTCAGTCAGTTCATTCTTCCTCGATAAACCAACTAAGAAACGTTTGAAACGATGGTAAGATGGTAGGAACACGAATGAGGACGAAGGAGAGGGTATATAACGTACATATCCTGCGGCGTTGCTGACAAATTATGTGCAAATAAATTGCTTTTTGTTAAGTGGCTTTGCATAAGAAGTTAGAATTTGTGGTTCCTCCTCCATTACAACAACAACAGCCAATCTGAGGAGTTTTGTCTGGCATTATTTGATCGCACATGAATATTTAAGTTGGCAAATATTCCTTACACACACACACCCAGACACACACACATACACACACACACACAGATATATAGATACTGGCATAGCACTCAAAGTCGTGCCATATTCAATTTATGTCTATTAATAGTCGTGTATATGCATTTCCTATGAGTTTTTATTGAGAATTTCACTCAAATATTAACCAAAAATGTCTCTTGTGGTCTCTGCTGATTGGTTTTTGCGAGTTAATTAAACTTGAGTGTGGGATGAGACATAGAGCTATGGAGTATGGGTATGGGAATGGGTATAGGGCATATAATACGCCATGACAACTGTTGGACAAAATGTTTTCTATTTGGGTGCGGAAAGGTAAATCAATTGCATGAAAACTTTTATGGTTTTCTATTGTCTCATGATACAAATAAATAGAATGTGAAATGTATTGGAAATATTCATGATAATTGACAGCTTTTAGTAGATTTCAATGGATGGTGGATGAAGTTAAATATACTTAAACTTTGTCAACTTAACTAAATTGTTGTCAAATGTCGGGTTAACTATTGCAAGTGTATATAAGAAAACAATTCAATAATTCTTTTGTTTACCATGTTTACTATTTGTCTTAATTATAAGGTTTCTGCTCAAAGGATTTGCTTTATTTCAACAATTAAATGAAAATTTTGCAACTACTGTGAAAATAGTCATCAATTTGGATATTTTAAATATAAATGTATTTATGAATCAATAAAAATGAAATAATATAGAAAAGTTAACCTTTGATATTATACAACACTTCTGTGTCATTTGGCCTTGTCATTATACTTTTGTTTCGCACTGTAAGGTTGCTAATCTTAAAGAAATCACACATTTCTATGAATAGTTTCTCTATAGAATTTACGATTTCGTTCCACGAAATATCTCATATATAAAACACTATATATATTTTGCCTTAAAGGCATTTCTCTAACATCAGCTTCATAAAAGCCAAATCAGACCAATTTTGTTGGCATCCCCCACAAGCAGTTGGTCGCATTTCGCATAGAGTGAAACGCCCATAGCACTTAACCCCCCACATGGAGACGACGACTAGCATTGAATGTGCCCAAAAAATAAATGCCAATGAAAGCGAGCAATAAATGCAAACACACACACACAACTGGCACAACACACACTCAGTGGAATAGAGAAAAAGGAATACGATTGAAAGGAAATACTACCAAACAAAATGTGTTAGTTATGAAAGGGCGTGACGCTAAAGGTTGAATGGTTGGAGGATTTGTTATTCTTACTGGTTGCGTATAATTTCAACAAAATTTAATAAGTAAATATAGAGAACGAGAGAACCAGAGAAAAAGAGAGACAGAGAAGGGAAAGGGAAGGGATGTATAAGAAAAAAAAAAAAAAATAAAAAAAGAAACAGAAATGTAGGAAAAACAGCAGCAGCAGCAGTACCAATAGCTAAAATGAAGCTGATTGCAGGGTTTTTGTACAAATTTATTTTTTTTTTGTATGTGGTTACGGAAAATCGATAACCAGCCAGACTCAAGTGGTGGTCCATAATATTAACAGCAATTCCATACAAATATTTGTCTTTCGGCAGACTCCTCCTCATCTCTTCTCCCTTTTTGAACTTCATCTCCAACTCAATTTTCATCTCCTTGCCACAAAACAAATGGCAACTAATGTTGAGGGATGGAGCTTAGAAATTTGTCACGCTTCTCTATCGTTGGCCATTATCAAATCGTTGACATTTATGCCTTTGGCTTCATAAGATGAGCACAATGTGGTTGTGTTTCTTCCGTACGTGTTAAATTATCATTGGTTCGATGGCCCGCGGGTTTGTTTAGTTAGTTAGTTAGTTGGTTGCTCAGTTAGTTAGTTAGTTCAACACACGAGACAAGTGGGTTAGAATGTGGGTGGCCATATGTGTAGCAAGATAACTTTCATGGAGGTTGTTGAGGTTAAGTTAAAGGAGTTGTTCGACTTAACCCATGCTTCCCACTAGTTCTTACTGCTGCTGCTGCAGGTCAATGTAGCTGACTAAGCCGATGCACACGGCCACGACATTTGCAACTAGTATATGAAAACTGCAAAGGACAACAAACTAATTGGTAAAGTAGCTTACGAAAATTTGCAAATTATTTGCTCAGAGCCAACAATGACAATTTGGTCAAGAGGTCACTTAAGCTCACTCAACGATAAGTCCCTGCCACCACAGATTCACAGTTGAATTGGTTTCTGGCCAAAGTCATTAAATTAACATACCTGAAACGATATAGAGTGAAAGACATAATTGTTAGTCAACATTCGGTTACAACAAAGTTGATCTTACAAGTTAACTGTGTACTTTATATAGTATTTATAAATATATATTTTATTATATCTATTTTTGAACTTTAGCCAAATGTGTCGAGGAAATGCGACAAAAGCAATATCTAGCCAGAAAAAAAAAACAAATGAAAACAAATAGAATCATGTTTATGTGAATGCCAAAAGCAATAAAATAACCAACTCTTTTGCCGCATTTTAGGCTCACCACCAGAAAAGCAACCGACCGACCGACCTATCGACCAAGTGCCAACTTAAATAACAGAAAATAAGAAAACGAAAAATCCTTTTTTTCCCCCCCTTTTTCTGGAAATTGCATAAATTATTTGAAGCAAAAAAATGAAAGAAAAAAACATGCATACGATATATGGTATTTTTCCACTGCATTTACTTGCCCAGCCAAGTAATAAAAGGCCATAAAAATCACACTATAAAAAACAAAACATAAATAAAAACCAAAGAAAAAACATGTGCAAATGGGTCCATGGCAATTTGTGAAATCAGTCCAACTAATCGAAATGATGATTCAAAATGGGAAAGAAAACTATTAAATATATACTTTTTTAAGGAATCATGATCTGTTTTATTTCTTTTGATTTAATTTTATTTGCTTCATATTCAATTTAAGATTTATTTTATCGGTATATGTAATACAAATTTCTCATTAAAATCTATTTGAGCTGATCAATTGTCCGATTCAGTTATTTGATTTAGGAAGCTAAAGTACTGACTATGACAAGTGGAAACCGATAAGATTGTTCCCTTTTCAACTTTTTGTCTTCATTCTTGGTATTTTTCCTGTTTTTCTTTTTTTTTTTGTTTTTTTGTAATTTTTTACCATTATGACAAGTGAAGTGACCGAAAAGGACAAGAAAGAAGAAAAGAAATGAACGGGAAACTAGAATGAAATGCCAAGACAAGGACAAAAAGAAAATGAAAATGGAAAAGAAGAAAAAGCTGCAACTGCAATCGTCATTTTGTTGGCAATGCCTTCCTTTTGCTTTCTCCTTACAGTTCAATTGCTCTGCAACTTGATGTCCTTACAATCACACAATAGACAGAGAAAGAGGAAGAAACCAACAAAAAAAAAAAAACTAAAAAAAAAAACTAAAAAAAAAAATATCAAAAAAAAAGCTTTGTCCAAATATTTCGAGTGGTTCTTTTTAATCAAAGAGAAGCACAAAATATAAAAAAAAACACTCACACACACAGTGAGTGGGGGGGGGATGAGAAAAAGGAAATCGGAAAATGGGCAAGAAATATATATTTTCCAATTGCTCAATAAATACTTGTCAAGCTAGTTCTTATTTATAGTTTTTATAGATTCATTTCAGTTTTCGTTTTGTTGTTTTGATTTTGTTGTCGATATGTTACAAATTGTTTGCTAGTAAAAAATATAAATTTTATTATCTCAAATTTTTGCACTCATCAATTTCCCCTTTGGCCGCCGTCAGAGGACAGACTATGCGGCATTTATTTATACTCTTTTCCATATGTCTCCTAACCCAGAGAGAGAGAAAGCACCAGCAGCAGGCTAGTAGTAGGGTGTATATATATGTATATATATTTATATATATGTATTCATGTGTATGCTGTGTGGCATTCATCAATTTTTATGACACCCCAGCGAAATATTGGCACAAAAGTTGTCTGTGTGTGTGTGTGTGCTACATCATCCAAAAACCAAAACATTCGAATTTTGAATGCACACCAAGGAATATCTAAAACCCATACTATTTCTCCCCCTCTCTCTCTCTCTCCTCTGTCGCTTTCTCTGTTTCTCCTGCATTCTCTGTCCTCTTATCAGTTACAAAATTGCAATATATTTTGTCTGCTGCTGCTGTTGCTGCTCCACATTGTTAGCACCAATTTTATGGCCTTTGCATTGTGTGTGTTATTGATGCTCCAGTTAATTTTTATTGTTCAATGCGCACACACACCAAAAAACAAAAAAAAAAAAAAAATACCAAAGATATACTAAAAATACCGAAAACAACAAATAAACAAACAGACAAATGAAACAACAAAAATGGTGGTCCATTGTGTTATGGTTATTGGTTAGATTGCAGTTGCATTTCGATTGCTTTGGGGGATTTTAGCCACTTTATCTTTCACCCCGTCCCATCACACACGCCTGCAAATTACCCATCACTTATCCCATTTCATCTCTCAACACTCTAACGAAACATTTACTCTAATGAAATTATTTAACTTGAATGCAACTTTGGTTAGTTGATGGAGATGAGAGCAGCAGTTGAAACTCTGTAGCTGAGAACCGAAGCCTGGCGCCATACAAGGAAAATTAAGATTGAGAAGGAGAAGGAGTAGTAGCATCATCTGCCTTGGATGCCAAATTCAATTAAAACATCAGCGCCGTTTCTGGCATGTTTGCAACACCACCAGCAGCAGCAGTAGCAACAACAACAATAACAAAACTATCAACTTGCAACAACTTAAACGCACATGCTAACTGATAATTAACTTGAAAATCGAGTTTTAGTTCGGGCCCCACCAACCAGACGTTGCTCAATTCGGTAGCCAAGTTAATTTGAACAAACTTGGCAATCATTTTCATTAAAACAGATCGAAAAACAAAATCTGAAATAGCTACTATATGCATAGTATATATAAATATACATATATGTATATAAATGTTAAAAAGTAAGTAAAATTTATACAATTCTAATTGAATTTATTGAATTTTTATAAATATAACTCAAGTCAGTATCGATTTAAATAATGAGACCTTTATTCTATATAATTGAAAGATTCCGTTACCGCCGCTTTGATCATATTTGATCAGTAAAAGATTGAGTGACTATAGGCAGGCACTGATCTCATTTCGCCAAGGTAAAAACGTGTCTTCACATTGAAAGTTCTTATGAAATGATATGGGAGTGCTATATTCTATATTAAAAAGAAATGTTAACCGTGGGAACAATAATATGCAAGAAATTGTATGATGAAAAATATATCATAAATTAAATTTAAACAGCCAAACCCATACATGTATATATATATATGTATATGTATTTCTAGAGTTTAATCGTATATAAATAAAATAAGATACTATATGCGGATTTAGTATATGCATATACAACTACAAATCTCTGGCTAGAATGCATGTACCATTTTGTTAGGGTATCAAAACTGAAAACTAATGAAGCGTCAAGTTATTTTTCTTTTTTCAACCTTTTTGGTTTTGTTTTTTTTTTTTCTTGCCTTTTCGTTAGTTTCTTTGTTTTTCTCACCAAATTCAATTTGCGTTTCGGATTTTGGGTTTTCGGTAGGGGAGTCGTCTTTTCCTCTTCCCCTTTACCCTTCTTTGTCTATTGATCTTGGCACGCCCAGAGTCGAGTCGATTCTTGAGGGCATTTAATGCTTCAGCGCGTCTTATAACCCGTTGCCTTTTTTTTTCCATCAATTTTTCGTTGATTTCATGTAGAGACTGACATTTTTTTGTTCGTTTTGTTTCATTAAGACAGCAATTAATTGTCATTTGTCAGCTTTTGTTACGTAAAACACAAAATTCATTCATAATTTTCTTCAACGAAATTTATGCAAATTTCTAGTTTTCAAACACAGCTCAAGCAGAGAGAAAAGAAAGAGATAGAAATACTGACATCTCTCTATGTCTGAGAGAGAGAGAGCTGCTTTAAAAGTTGGCTTCAATTTAGAAAATTTATGCCAAAAATTTTTGCTGGCAGCAAATGAAATGAAAATCGAACTAATGTAAAATTTAGAGCACAAATAGTGCTCCCTTGGTATCAGAGGGGTGAGGGGTGGGCGAAGTTGGTGGAGGATAAAAAGCAGTGGTGAGGTAAAGAGAAGGAAAAAGAGGAAAAGTCACTCGTTGCACAGCTGCAAAATTTTTGGTTCGTTATTGTTGCCAGAGCTTGCAACAGCTGCTGCACACACATACACACACACACATACGCAGAGCCAAAAAAATGTTGCATAAAACTTGGCGCCACACAAAATTTTGTGGAGGGTAGATGACACGCCCCCTCTTTTTGGCATGAGTGAGCGGGTATATTTGTGCATGTGTGTGTGTGTGTGTGTGCAGCAGCTTTTGTTGGCATAAAATTTTGCGTATAATTAGAAAATTGTGGCAGCTTCTTGCAGCTGTCGCAGATGCTGCTTCTCCTTTTCCTCGAAATGTATGTCAGAAAGACAGTGAAAGAGAGGGATCGGTAGGGAAAGGGAGTGAAGAGAAAACCAAAACGACCACCAAAACTGAAGAGAGAGAGAGAGAGAGAAAGAGCTTGGCCTGGCACATCAATTAGAGACACACAAAGCCACAGAGAAATAGCATTCTTTCTCCAAAAATGTTGCCTCTATTGCCCGTAATTTCTAGTGTTGAACTATATCTAACATATTTGTATGTATTATATGTATGCTAGCTAGTGTGTGTGTATGTGTGCGTGTGTGTGTGTTCGGTATCATCTTTCTCGAGATCTTTTGACTTGTAACATTTGTAATTAAAAAATAGTTTTACCTTTCATTGAAAAGTTGGCAAAGTAGCCACAAAAATGCGTTTCCCTAAACATGTAGAAGTGAGTAAGTTTAAGCCGAAAAAAAAATTTTACTAGAATAAAATTTTAAATATTTAAAAGTACAAAAATCTCACAATGCAGAAATTGACAAAGAAATTTAAATTTCACTTCAAAAAGGAATAGAAAAATTTTAACTGCTGTCACTTGCCATGCTAATCAATTAATTAAAATGGGTAAAAAAGTTTTCATGGTTTTTCTTCTTTTTTTTTGTGTTTAGATTTGAGTAAACTTTGAAGCAACAATTAAATGGCTTTATTGAAAAAAAAAAAACGAAAAAAACACCGATGAGAACTTTATCACCAGGACACAGCGGGGCAGGCAGAACTAGATCCAGAGCGATAGCGAGAGCCCAATCCAAATACCAATCCGAGTCCCAATCCCAGAACTGCTCCGACCCGTGCGGTGCAAATTTATGCAACAAAACTTTAAATTGATTTTGCAGGTTTTTTTTCTTCTTTTTTTTACAAAAAGCAGAAAGAGAGAGAGAGAGATAGTAGGGGGACCAGCAAAAAGCTTAGCCAGACATTTTTGTGCTTCTCTCCTCTTGGTATCTCTTCTATTTGCTTTTTTTTACCGTTTTTATTCGGTTCTTTTTTTTGTTGTCTTTTTGTTTAATCCAAATGTGACTTTTGCTTTGGTGTAGCGATATGCAAATGAAGGAGGAAAGCACAGGCAACTTTTTGGTTATATTGAAAGTCAAAAACTAGAACCAGAAAACAAAAAACGAGAGCAAAAAAATAAAAAAGACAGCAAAGAAAAAGCACCAAAAATTTCAATAGCAATCCATGATTAATGTCTGAACTGGGCCGAACTTGCTCCTAGTACGAATATAACCACTCCAACAACTGCCACTGACTACTGCTGCTAATGGCCAAAGCTCTGCTCCTAATCGGTTCAAAGTTTTCATTTTCTGTTTGTATGTGAAACGTGCAAAATGACTGCAAAATTGAAAAATTCTTTTAAAATCAACCATCCCCTCCCCCTTATCCCAGCATCTCTATACCCTTGCCACTACATTGGAATTGTGTATGAGGAAGTTTTTAAGCCACATACATAGCAGCATCCAAATTAAGGGCATTAACAAAAAAGTTCGTACACCTCACCCACACTCACACACATTTTTCCTCCTCTTTACACACGATGCCACATGGAGAAAATTGAATGCAACTGTAAAAACAATCTTTCAGATACACAGACACACACACACATTCACTTTGACTTATACACAAGCTGTTAAAATAACAATTGTGAAAAAGAACATTGTATTTCGTAATGATCAATTCTCTAGAGAAATAGATTGAGAAACCGAATTAGAGAGAGAGAGAGAGAGGATGGGGGATCTTTGTAAGAATGTCATTTACATTTGTTGATCTTTGATGGAAGAACTAAACAATTTTTGTGCGTGTTTAATGACATGTTTTGTTTTTTTATGTCATGTCTTTCTCTTCTCCCATTTCTTTTTCTGTCTTCTATGTTTTAACAATTGTTTTCTCATTTGGATGGCTGACTGTATGGGAGATGGGGGCAGGGATAAATTTATGTTGATGCTGTAAAACATTAAGTGTCATTAATGCAAATAAATTTGTCTCTCGGGCATGAGGTGAAAGTATCTGATAAAACAAAAAAAAAACAAAAAAACGTGGGAAGAGATTAAAAATGCATTACCAGAGAAAAAAAAATGGAAAAGAACGAAAAGAACTTTAACTGTAAGTTACGATAGGTTAATGAATGTCAAAGAACATTTTGTTCATCTCTTAGTTTTCTTATTTAAAGATACAAAATAGTTTCTTATCGAATCTGGTAAAAGAACTTTGATACGATAGTAATTGAATGCAGGTTCCCTTCTAATTTATGGTATTAATAACTATAACTCACTAGGCAAAGGTCCTTTCAATGTGAACCCTTTACTCCGTTTTGAAGCCTACCTACCATCCACCTCACAACTTCCTCCAACCCCTTGCATTAGAAACGCAATTATGGGCCTTTTGTAGGGGGAATAGTTTTTCCTTGTTGTCATTATTAATTAAATTAAATACACACTCTCTGAACAATACACGCAACAATTTTGTTCATATGGCTAATATCTAATCGATGGAATCGGTTAAATAACGCCCTCCATTTATGTGGACACAATCGAAGCGCATAAAAAATGTATGACAGGAAAACACGAACCAAACAATGACTAAAGAAACCGAAAAGGGAGAAAGAAAATCAGGGGAGTGAAGAAAGATGCAACAACAAAATAAAAGGCCAAATGAATGATATGGGAAATTCAAAACTTAAACACCCGCACACACACACACACACACACACACACATTCACAATAACAACAAGAGTAAGAAAACCGCAATAGCCACCACAGAGTAGCCAGAATTACTGCCGCCAAAAGCCGAAGACGACTTGGTTTAGGTTTATCTTGATTGACAGCTTGACCGATTTCTACATGACGGACAGAGGCAGGCAGGCAAGCAGGCAATATCTGGCCGATTCCTTGCGGGAACGTTCAATGATGTGTGCAACCGACAACACGGACAAGGTATTCAATTACCAACCCACATATAGTACACACATACATACGCATACGCATACACATACACTCATGAGCACACATGAGTAGAAACCGGGAAACTATGCCATATCTTCTGGCTAGTTATGTATTGCCTGCCTGGCTGCTTGCCTGCCTAGTAGCTGCCATAACTATGTATGTATGTATGTATGTATATGTATGTGTACTGGCAACTAATTACACACTCATTCCAATTTCAATTCAAATTCCACTTTTCCCCCCATCTCTCCTATGCGCCACACACATTCGCCGCTTGGTTAGGCATAAATAATTTCGTCTCAGACGCGACGACATGTAGACTTCCCAGATAGAAATCGGGCTTGACCATATCATATTACTCAGGGTTTATTAATATGCCATTATTGCAAGCAAACATATTCAACTTTATGCTTTTGTAATTTTCACTGACAAGCGACGAGTCGCGACATTTAACGCATTGCCCATGGATCCAATTCCCGGATTGGTAAAGGACCCCATATCCCTCTTCCCCCGTCACTTTCACCCATAACCATTATACATGTATGTAATCAAAAAGAAAAATTAGAGATAGAAACAAAGGGAGAGAGAGAGAGAGAGTAAAAGAAAATGATACATATTTAGTTTCATTGTGTCTTATATTCCCAAAGGATGGTATTTGGTTTATAACTATTGACTATTTGTTACGTCATTAATATAATATTATGTCTAGTCAGAATTTGTCCTTATTTGTTGTTCTCAAAATAGACTTATTTTTCGGAAATTAAGGAATGAGTAATATATACTAATCGAATATGGTAATTGAAGATCTAACCGAATAGAATATTTTCTGCTTAATATAAATATTAAGATTGCATTATTAAGTTCTTTATATATTTAAAAGCAAACAGTTTTATAATAGAATAATAATACTTTTTCATTTAATTAGCAATATATCACTTTCACTTTCAGAAAGAAAAAAAAATAGATCTAATTTAAATTGATTGGTATTAGGTGATTATACAATTGAAAAATTCAATTCAATTAGATATGAAACGGAAGTTGAGCATTCAATAATTTAACAATTATTGAAAGACCCTCATTGACACAATATTATATGTACATATATATAGGTAGATGTATGTATGTATGTATGTATGTATATATGGATTAAGTGGATCTCTTGCATTGTCACAGGCACCTCCCTCAATCAGTTAATCAGATCTTTAGTTATTGTTTGCATGTCGCTTTTCATTAAAAGACCTACCCATTCCATTCCATTCAATTTCCACTCCCCACAAAACTCCTTTCACACACTGCCTGTCAATGACAAAACGAAAGGTCCAAACACACTCAATAATGGTAAAGGGGGAAAGGAGAAGAAAGTTGGGGGTCGCCCTAAACAATGTCCGACATAACCTCTCACAGCTCATAGTATTATCTCTCGTTCTCTGGCTAGTTTCCTTCAATCAACACCCACACACAAACACGACACACAGACATACACAAATAGACGACACAACAATGTGTCCACATGATGGTTGCATGTGATAAAAATTGGAGCACTTTCCTACACTGTCTATAGATAGTTTTGTGTTTGCTTATTCGTTTTGCATGCTTACTATATTGTATAGTATAGGTATGTTTGTACATATATATATATAGTATAGTATAGTATAGGTACGCGACGATATTTAATCGCAGCACTAGGCTAAGCAGCAGACATACTCTTTGGCACGCTCCGTTGAGTTTCACTTAACTCTTGACCCCACGCAATAAACCATTTTACTACTTTACGGCTAATAAAAAACAACCAAACTCAAACAGTGCGCCACCACCATAAACAACAACAACTATAACAACAATAAGACAATAACAAATAAACAAACAAATACAAAAAGCAAAGAAAAAAAAATGAATAAACGAGTAGGTAACGAAATAAATAAATAAATATAGTAAATAAAATAAAGTAAACTCCATGTGCATCATCATATAGTTGACGAATTGTCTGTCTTCACTAACTTTGTTTCGGGGGCGTCTCTATCTCTCTCTCTCTCTATCTATTCTCTTTCCTTTTATTTTTATTTTTTTTTTTTAACAGCGGTTTTATGTAACCTATAATTTTTATAAGTAACCGGAAAAACGTTTTACGTTCATTGGCTTCCGTTCCGTTCAGTTGTGTATCTTCTAGAGTCTTGACCCACCTAGTTTTACCTGTTCTTGAGAAGGTTTTTTTCTCCTTTGGGCTCACTAAATTTATTTTATTGTTTTCCGTCTGGGTTATTTGTCTCAGTTTGTTCCTCTTACTCTTATTTTCTAAAATTTGTGGGTTAACTTATCAGCGGTTTGCGTTTGCGCCCTTCTTAAATTGGTCAAGCATGAAATTACCAAAGACTTGGTAACGAAAACAAAATAAATTTGATGGCTATTGAAGATGCCATTTTTCTAGAGAATGTTTACCTAATTTATAGGTAAACGCATTTACATTTTTAACTCACTGACGATCGGAATGTTTTTAAGAACTATTCAAATAGATCGGATACAAATGATTGAAAACACAAATATTATATTAGAAATAGTATAAACTATAATAAAATTAAATCTATTTAATAGAATGGAAAGATATTTAGGTATACGAAATTCGTAAAAAATTTTATACAATACACAAACTAGATAAATTAATTTGAATTGAAATAAAATTTCTTACCAATTTTAAACTTGAATAAAATTTGATTTATTTAAATTGTAATTCAATTGCATTTTGCTTCATAGAAACATTTAACAGATACAATAGATAGATAGTTAAGGGATAATTTCTTATGGTGTGGGTACAAATTGTTTATCTAACTCCTACTACATGCCACATTATATACATACAATATGCAACCTGCCCACCTAAGCAATACTTAACCCATAATTTTGTAACCTCTTTGCATTATTTGTTATTTCTTTAAGCGCCCACATTTTAGAGGACTTAATTGACGGCCTGGCATAACCAATTATTAAACAAAACGAGTAATACAGGGAAAGAGAAGGGAAATGAATGGATGGTTGGGGGAATGAAATTTACACAAAATCCCACCAAAATCCAAAAATATAAAAAAAAACACACACACACACATATGTATGTATGTATGTATGTATAAAAAATAAAGACTACTGTCTATTTGTGCCTTGTCACGCTTTGGCATGCCGCCGTAATATTTCATATGTGCGAGTGAGCTTCAGGTTTTGCCTTAGTATTCAGTCGTCTTTCATGGCTATTCATTATTTAACATGCGGTTGAGTGAGCCAGTGACTGAGTGTGTGTGTGCGTGTGTAAATCTTGTAAATCTCATTGCTTTCAGCACTAAAGAGTCCTGGGTTCCTACTACTACTACTACTTCTACTACATACATACATACTATTTGGTAGAACTCTTGTCGTCTCGCCTTCTAGCTTACTTTTCTCTCTTTTTCTCTCTTTTACCATTTTTTTGTTTTCGCCTGGTCATGGCTTTTAAAAGTATTTCCCTTGGTTCTTAAACGAATTTAAATGCGTTTCATGACATGTTGAAAATTGCATGTTTTAGGTTTAGTTTTTGTTGTATTTTATATTTTTAGTTTCCTTTATTAAGTAGGTTTTCTGTCATCGCCGCCCATTTTTGTTCTCTGTCGTTGATTAACCCTCATTAAGTGGAACAATTTTTGTTTGTATTACGCGCTAAGCTTTGTTGGCTAGAGAGCTTATTATAATTTGTTTCTTTCCTTGTTTTTTTTTTTTTTTTTTGGACAGGAAATTTTAATTATAGATTTTTATTACAACAAACTATAAATTAACATTTGTTCCCATTTCCATGAGTTTACTGCCCTACATCATATTTATATAGATCACACAAGGTTTAATTTTTACCAAAGTCAAACTATAAATATATAAAGTAACGAAATTCATTTTTAAGATTAAAGAACTGAAACTAGGTTAGTTAAAAAGAAATTATATTAGTCAAATAGGAAAGACTTTTCAAATAAATTAATTCGTTGTAATTCTTGGTAAAGATTATATGTAATAGGAACTAAATACTGTTGATTTCTGTATGTTCAATTTTCTGGCTTCAAATATATATTGTTTTTTGATATTATTAAAATCGCCACAAAATGTTTAAGTTTGAAATTTAAAATAGGTCATTTCGCTGTCGATCAACTGATAAGAAGTGATGTGAACTAGTTTCTGAATCAATACAATATTGTTGATCTTTGCTTGTAAATAAATCAACAGAGATTAAGTTAATATTTTCTTTCTTTTTTTTCGTACAAATTTTGTAATATGAGTCAAGCTTAAACTGCTGATAATGTCACTTACACACACACAGAGAGAGTTCATAATTTGTTGGATTGATAAGGTTGGACTGGAATTGGAATGTTGAATGGGTGTTGGTGGTGGTGACGAAGGAAATAAGTCAATGAAAGCAAAAAGAAAAAAAAAAAAGAGTTGTTCTTTTTGTTGTTGTTTGCCCGTTGTTTGGTTGGTTGGTGGTCGAAACTAACTAATTAAACCGCAAATAAAATATGTTGGGCAAGCAATTTGGGAAAAGCTTTATCCACAAATAAAACCAAAACAGCTGTTTACACATACACACATCTCTATTGGTGTGTGTGTGTGTGTGTGTGTGGGAGGAAAATCAATTTCTGTAAACGTGCACGTTTTTCTCGCTTTATTTTCGCAGTATTTTCACTGCTGTTGCTGCGCTCCACTTCATGTTTGCTCTTGCTCGCAATGCTAAATAAATTTGTTGCCACAAATATAAATGCCACACGTTTATTTGTTCTCGTTGTTGCTGCTGCTGCTGCTGTTTTATTTTTTCACCTGGATTGAAGGGTGAACTTTGCCCTGATATGCCCTGTTTCTATGCTCTGGCGCTCTGACTCTGCTCTGACTGCTCCTTCAATTGACCTTCAAAGCGGATGCGGAGCATGTCGGCGGCTCTTTCCTCGCTCCATTTTTTTTTTGCCTTCTTTTTTATTTTTTTTTTTATTTTGGCAAAATAAAATAAAAATGTTTTCACCTCTTGTTTGTTTTCAATGCATTTTAAAGTTTTGCAAGGACCCTGTGACAAACGGTTAGTAGCGCAAAAGTTGGGCCTTCAATATGTACATATATGTGTGTGTGTGTGTGTGTGTGTGAGTGTGTTTGTTTTAGTACTAGCTTACCCCTTAAAAAAATGTATTATTCTTTACACTGAAAAGTGTACACATACCTGAAAGTAGATGAAAGCAAAAGAAATTTCGTTAATATAAAAGAAATTTAAATTTATAAACTAATAATAAATTTTACACATCGGGGTCACCGATTTTGAGAACATTTTAATTAACATGCCATTAAATTGATATTGTCCCCCGATAATTAAATAGATTTAAAGATTATTAAAAACATATATAAAATATATACATATATTTAAACTTTTGAAATGTGAGCAACTTGAAACCGATTTCCATAGACTTTCTTTTTATGCATCTTCTCACATTTCCTTACTACATAAGAGATACATTTACAATTCACATACTACTAAAAACAACAACAGCAGCAACAAGAAGAAGTAGAAGTTCAACAAACAACTTTAACTCTATCAGTCATCTTTTGTCTCTTTACTACCGCTTTCTTATATATCTCACTCTCTCTTGCACATTTACTCCCTTTCATTTATTTTTTTTTTTTGCCACTCAATTACTCAGCTTTTGTTGATGTAATCGATACTTTGGAGTTCGAGTTTCGAGTTAAGAGTTTGTCGCCTACAACAACAACAAGAGCTAAATATATATATTATAAAAATAAAAGAAAAAAAAGGAAAGATATGTACTTTCAACTGAGACTTAAGTAGGTGAAGTCCAAACAAGAAATGCAGGAAGTCAATGCACTTGTCGTCACTTTTCACCCTCCTCCAATTGCCCTACTATAGGAAATATATATATATGTACTACAGACTATAAATGTATACAAAAATACATATATACGAATATAAGTAAGTATATAATGTTATGTAAGTAAATAATTGTTTCTCAGTTATCAAAAAAAGCAGCTGGCTTTTCATTCATCATTTCATCACTTTGCTTATTATCGCTCCATTTCCGGGTTTTCGAATTGATTAAAACTTGAAGTATTTGTTGTAAATCTTGGGGAGTTTTTTTTTTCCTGATATGTGTGTATGTATATTTGTTTTTGTATATTATATGTTTTATATGCACTCGTTTATATGGATTATTTAAATAACATTCTAAGCCCTCAACCGAAGTTCATTTCAATTTACGTCAAATTTGCATTGTTCTTAAACTGATGTAGATTACGAAGAATTCAGTTGAGACTCCTCAGGGCTGCTGTTGCATCTTCTTAATACGCAAATCCATTGAAGGGCACTTGAAGTCAACTTCGCCAACTCTGGGCTTCTGCGACTTTATATGATTATTTTTGCATTTCTGTTGCGTTTCTTTGGAATAGTTCAAGATTTTATTTTTAAGATATCGTACACCATACACCATACAATATATATATATATATAAATACATATTATTTATAGAGTATTATTTCTTCTCTTTTTTCATCTATCTATGTCTTGGCATTTATTTTCATTTCTACCACTTGTCTCTCTATGTTTGCTGGCTTTTACGATGGGCACTTTGTTGGCATGTTAATGAGCCTAATATTGAAATTAATATAAATTTTTATGTACGTAATTTGAGCAAAGAAGAAAAACTGCAGTAAAAACACAGAGTCAGAGACCATTCAAATATCCAGCTGTTAGAGAGATGAGTCTGATGCTGCTGCTGCTGCTGCTGATGCCATTTGAATTGGGTCAGAGTGTAAAGTGCCCATAAACTCCAAGAGAGTGAAAAGAGAGATAGAAATAGAGAGAGAGAGGGAAAGGGAAAGACAAAGCCTCCCCAAATATTGCCACTAATTGATATTTGATGTAATTCTGCCGCCCCTCAATAAACTTGCTTGATTTTTTTGTTTTCTGATTCTGAAAAATATTTTCCTTTTAGTGGGTGTCTTGGACTATAAATAAATTAGAAAAGAGAAGAAAGAAAAAAAAACTACCTAAAAACAACATGGATAAAATGTCAGATTTAAATAGTTGCTACTTGAGTCAACACCTGCTAGACAGAATGCCTAATCTAATCGAATTTAAATTTAGTCATTTTGAAGTACATGAGAAAGGAAAAGGAAAATAAATCTTTCGTATCAATTTTTTTTTGATTTGATTTGTTTTCAAATTACCAATAAAGATTATATATATATATTTTGTTTTTAATTCTTGTCACTGTTGAAAAGATATCAACTTTCTTCTCCACCCCCTCCTACACACACACTTCCTTTGACACACATTCATCTCGTTCACTGTCTTTCGCGGATGGCGCCCTTTCCCCGGTTTTAGCTTTTTGTATTTGTGCCCATTTCATAACTTCATTTACGATATACACTTTTAGCCCCTGTCACCCTGCCCCCCTCCTTCGACCCATTTATCTATTTGGTACGCTTTTCAGTTTTATTTTCTTTTCATGTCTTATGTCATTCTAAAATATTTTCCACGTTTTATGTCAATTCATATTAGAAATGAACAAACAACAAAAACAAATGACATCCAAAGAGCAAAACATAAAATGCTGAAACTTATGAAAAGTAGTGGAGAAATGAGTGTGAGTTTTCATATAGTAAGAAACTAATATAATTTTTATGTCTTTGTCAATAAAAACATAGAACAAAAATGGAAAGAAAAGGGAAAGACGAGAAGAAAACCAAAAGTAACTATATTTGCACTCATGTTTATATAAAATGGGGTCATCATTATGTATTTCAATTTCCATTTGAACTTAACTCCAACTACCGACTGAGATTGACCCAGGGCATTAATTAAGCGCACACATTACTGGAACAAACTAATTCATCTAAAACTGTCATCATCATTTCGAGCAACTGTCAGGCATTAGACACTCGACATTGACGAACAAAACAGGGCACACAGCACAGCGAGAGCGACCAGGGAGCCAAGGGGAGAATGAAGGGTGGAAAAAAAAAACTTAACACATTACCCAACTTAGGAAAAAAAGTCAGTTTTAATTATGCTTATGCCGATCCAAGTGTGAGCGAGAAATAGCTAAAAACTAAATATTAATGAGCCGAAACACGCACACAACCCTTATCAGGGATGGGATCATCTAGGGTATGGTTACTAAGGCAAAGAGGGGGAGATTTTGCGTTAAGTAGATCCCCTCCCTTCTGCCCATCTCACCCGCTTACCTTGAAATATCAAAAGTCAATAATTATGAATGCATCACTCATCTATTCCAAGTTTGTACATTATGATCCCTGTTTTTAATATTTTTTTTTTTTTTTGCTGGGCCTACCTCCCTGAAATCTTATTACCATGAACACACAGTGTCGGTGAGGAAGGGGTGGGAGGGGAAAAAGGTTATACTAAGTACAAGTACACTTAGTTTTATGCTACAACGACAATGGATGGATGGGTTAATCAATCAATTTTTTGCTGTTCCGTTTCGTTTCATTTCTAGTCTCTGGACGAACGGAATGGAAACCGGACAGACAGACGGACGGACAGTGGCAATTGGTCTGGCAGTTTCTGGCATATACATCATCAGGAATTGTGCAATTGTATTTAAAGTTTCCTTACTTTTCGGTTAGACGGATGATGTATGGACAAAAACATTTGACAGCTCTCTAATTCAAATCTTGTGTATGCAAAAACATCGAGCACTCGAGAGAGACACTCGTTCCGTTTCCCCTAATGAACTACATATGTATGTACATATATATCCTACATATACATATATACGAGACTTTTGATGTCTGTTATTTTTCTTTTTGTTTGTTTTTTTTTATTTTTTTTTTTATGGGAAAATTACAAAATCTTGTCTACACTTTAACTTGGACAAGACAATCTTTCCCAAAGAATCAAGAACAAAAAAAAAATGTCATTTCCAAAGAACGATGCATCGACTTAATAATATCTTGTATCTGTATAATTGATACATTATATATTAATGATATAAGTTAAATATACTTTGCTGGCAATATTAAATAAATATATATTTAAATGTATTGTTGCATTGTTTAAGTTAATGCGAATATACTCTACCATTTGCTAGCATACTGGGTGTAAAATAGACTGCACGGAAATGTCTCTGACTTAGTTAGTTCACAGCATGCGGAAGCTACTTGACTTTGGTGGTGGATCAGGAGATATGGGGGAAAGGGCAGCCACGACATGCGGAAGTTTGTATTCCTATTGTTTTTCAAAATAAAACAAACCAAAAGACAAAATAAAAATGCATGTGCCACATACATATGGATCTACTCCTTCTATTAAACAATGAGAAATCCACTTTTCTAGTGGATTGTTTTTTTCTTCTTATATGCTGGTAGCAAATATTTATATATGTTTCCATATTTATTTAAGTCTTGTTGACCACGAAATGTCATTGTGAAATTTGATGATCTTTTGGCATTTGATTTGACATAATAATTTATATTAATCAAATGATAATTAGTAGCCTAGTGCCATTTTGTTGTCAATGCTTCCATTCATTGTCATTCGAATTGGTTATAAAATTGAAACTAGCCTCAAGTGGCGACGATTCGTTTCGATTCGATTTGATTTGATTTGATATTTTGAAAGGGCCCAAAGGCTATAAATATATATATATGTATGTATGTTTATTATACTGAGTGGCATCTACGTCAAGTGCGAGATAAACAAAATCATTTAATATACAATTTTCCCAATTTTATAAATTAATTATTTTAATTATTTAAAGGTGTAGATAGAATGCCAGAAACAAATGGCAGGCATCCAGATGCGGATACTGATGCTGATGCCTGATGCGGATGTGGCATAGTCAGGCAAAAAGTCAACGACCGTGTGTTGAAAAGTAACCACAAATAAATGGCAACAACAGGCGGGCGATGGGTCGGTCGGTGGGTCGGTCGGTTAGGCAGGCAACAATGGTTGGTTTTGGTAGCAGGAAAATGGAAAGCCTGCGGGGTCCATTCACCTACATTTCGCACGCCATTTTTACCCCGACTTTTCCGTTGCATCGCCGCCCGGAACCAAACAAAATGGCGTCAGTGGCACACAAAACGAAGAAGAGGATAACAACAAGACGAGAAGACAACAAAAGTCAACGACTAAAACACTTAAGAGCACCAAAAGTGTCCAGTTGAGTTGCAGTTGCCGTTGCGTTTCTTCTTATTTTTATTATTCTATTTTTTTTTTTGCATTTTTCTCGCTTATTTCTTGGTTGGGTTATTTAAATTTTTTTCTTTTTTTTTTTTGTTTAGCAAAAGGCTTACGAGTGGCTGAGAGGGGATGAACGGCTGGTGGGGAGTGAGTGGCGAGAGGCCAGCTGTTGTTTACAGTTACTTAAGACATAAAATATTTGTCGGTTTTTTTTCCATAGCTTTTCTTTGCTGGCAAAATGTAAAAAAAAAAAAAAATTGTATAGTAAGAGAACACAACTGTCAACAGCACAGTAGATACAGGGGATGAGTGGGGGTGTGGGGTAGACTGACTGCAAATCTGGAATGCAAATCTCTCACTAAGTAACACAATAATCTAAAAAGGAACACTCTTACCGCCACCAGCGTCTGATAGTAAAAATGAGGTAGAAAGCTTTAAAGAAATAAAAATAAATTTACTTGATTACCTTAGTGGTAAGGTAAGATATCGATCGATCATAGGGCAGATAATTAATTTAGGACTTGCCAAAAAAATAACCAATGCATTAATTGATTCCCACAATTAACAAGAAAAAATAAACATTTCGAAGCCTAAACAAACACACATAATTCGTGTGAGAAAGAAAATTGCTTTGATTGTAAAGATATGACATAGTTAAAATATATCCACAAACATTGCTAATGGATTCCATTCTAATATCATGCCCTCATGTGTGAGATGCAAAACACTATGGAATTTCAATTGAGTCAAATAAATGAAATTTTCTATAGACAACGTAACAAAATTGTTCAAGGTATTTCATATAAATTTAAGTTTATAGACACTTTTCATCATTTCTTTGCCCCACGCCTCTCTTTGGTTGCAATTGAAACTCTACTTCAATTGCAACTTCAGTTCTAGCTTCAGTTTCAGCTCCAGCTCTAGGTCCAACTTCAACTCTAGTGGCAGCTACTACTATGACTACTACTACTACTACTTTTGGTGCAACTTCTATTACTACTTTTGCATATTTTGCAGCGCTTTGCGGCTTTTCCTTCTACTCTTTTACTATATTTTTTTTTTTTTTTTGCTCTGTTTTGTGTGAATTTTGCTACTTTTTATTATTTACTTGGGGGAGAGTTGAAAGGGAGTGGTTAGTGCAAGGGATGGATACCAAGCCCGAAAGCCGAAAGCTGGTAAAGCAGCCAACTCTTTAGCAATTTTGTAATTTAATTAAAAATATTTTTTGCAAGTGGTTGACGCTGTAAATACAACAAACTATCGTCTGTAGGAGCCCTTCCAAAAAAAAAAACCCCCACCCAACGACCACCCACAACTACTAGAAGCATCACTTCTACCAGTTGTGTGTATGTGAAAGAATTTTAAAACTCCATTTTTTGGCTAGTGCTTTTGGGAAGGCAAAGGCAAGGCAAGGCAAAGGCACTGGCACTAGCAAGAAGAGTTTTCGAGTGCTCCGCGTGTGTGTAAATATTTTTTTGCAATTAATTTTGAGCGGCTTATAATTTACTAATTTAGTAAAAAGTTTTTCCGCTCTTGCCGCAGCAATGTTTTTTCCCACAAAAACAGAGAGCAAACGAAAGAGACAGCCAGCGAAACAAGAGAGAAGGAGAAAAGTGATAGTTGAAAGCTCTTTATATAAGAGAAGTGCCCCAAAAACAACAACCAAAAATAAAAAAAAATATAAAAGAAATAAAACAAAATGTTAAAAAAAAGGCGAAAAGTTTTATGGACAAATGTGTAAAGTTCTTACGAAATGTGGGAGAAACTTTCCTTTGGTTTTGAGGATGGGAAAAGCCGATGACGACGGGGTCACCATTCTCACAAATTTAGTGCGAATTATAGAGAGCAAAAAGATAGAGAAACAGAGAGAGAGAGAGAGAGAGAGTCAGTGAGGGGCAGTGCAAATGAAAACCGTTGAGTTTTAATTTAACAAATGTGTAAAAACGGCCAAAAGAATTTTCAGCTACCTTTTTGCTATTTATGCTATTCTACCACTTCTTTTTCTATTATTTATTTTTTTTTTAGTTTGGTTTGGTTTACGTTTCCTGTATTTTCTTTGGTTTTTTTTTTCTTTTTTTTTTGCATTTGTTGGTTCAGAAAACTAAAACTAATTTGCTTTTTGCTCATTTCTGTAGCGGTAGAACCTTTTTTTACAGTCATGTAAACACATGAGAGGTGCACGCATACACACGCACCTACCCACCCACACATACACATCCATACACATACTTACAGTCACATAGACCACTTCAGTGCGGGTGTTTCATGCGTTGGTTTTGGTTTCCAAGCTTGACAGCATTTCAATAGAATTAACACAAACACACATACACACACACATATACGCATACATACATACATGCACACTTATACACTAAGAGCCAAAAAGAACCTCAAATGCCTGCCTGCTCTGCCTGACTGACTGACTGACTGCCAACCAGCCTGTCGAAAGAAAATTAAATAAAATTTTATGAAAGGTTTTTCCATATATACATATGTATGGCATGTATGTATGTTCTTTGGTTGGCGCAAAAAAACGAAAAGGAAAACTGTGGGGGGCGAGAGGGCAAAAAAAAATTGCACATAAATAGTAGGGAACATATATGAATGATGTATGGTAGATGGAATAAGAAGAGTTGGGGGACGAGATGGTTGGGTAAAGATCGTCGTCAAGTGCGTCTATGTGTTTCGTTCTTCCGTTTCGGCCCACTTGACAAATTTCTTACAGTTTTGTGAGCAACATTATTTCATACGCTTCCACAAATTTTGCACAGTTTTGCGCCCGATGAAAGCCAACAGTGGTTTATACATACATATATGCCTTCACCATAGTACTCTCCTCTATACAAGGATGAGATGCCACATCACATCACATCGCATCGCATCGCTTCACATCAAGTGGTTTAGTTAGGGATACCCTAATTAAGTCAAGCCTTAAAATGGCACAAAACACCAATTTTGGATTCAAAGAAACTAAAGATAGTAGACAACCAGACACCTTATCACTGGTAACCATGATTATATATCAAAATATATCAATAATGAATCTCAAATACTCTTATTATTAGTTTATTTAGATTTTAAGTTTAACTACATAGAAAAAATTCCAAATTTGCCAAATAAAAAACCATAATGTATATTAATTAATGTTAAATTATTGATTTTGTGTAATTTTTCCTCTAGAAATTGCCACTTTTAACTTTGATTGATTTTCTTATATATCCTTTTCATTTAGTTAGTGTATTAAGATTAAGTCCAATCAAGGCAAATATCATAAAAGGCTTTAAATAAATTGATGTCAAGAGAAGAAGCAGATGAAGAACAACCAACGTTGCCCAGACAGCCGACAATCTGAGACTGGGAACTTGTACCAAAACAGACAGAGACTAAAAGAGATAGAGATAAATAGAGAGAGAGCAAGAGAGAAGAGTGTACCCAGTGCAGGCCAAGTCGGGCCAGGGCCAATGACTGACTGACAATCACTTAAGTAGAAACCGATAAAAATCTTTAAAAACGAAGAAAAAAAAAAAGGAAGATGTAGTAGAAGAAGAAGAACTCGACACACACACACACATATATATAGCAAACTTGCAACTGGACAGGAGAGAAAAAAAAGATATAGAAAGAAGCTACAGCTACAAGAAGAGAGCCAAAGTCATGAACACATTGGACATTTATGGATATTGAAGCTATATAGAGATAGACAATCAGGCAACAGCAGACACAAAGCGGTAAGCAAACTGGTTTTTTTTTTATTTACGTTTTTTTTTTTTTTTTTCCATCTCGCTAGAGGAAAATTGTGGCTGATGGTCAGCGGTTGGATCGGTCGGTCAAGAGTTCAATTTCAATTTATTTATGCTTGAATTTCGGTTTTTTCTTTTTTAATAATTAAATATATATATATATATATACACATATTTTATTTGTCTGACCCCCATTGAGATTTCTATATGAAAAGTAAGAAATGGCTAGCAATTTGTGTGGCAACAAAATGACCAACAATTGTTGCTGCAGAAAGTATGCAACATGAAGCAAAGGAAGAAAAATCGAGTGGCATGGTAGCTGGACGGCGGAGGGGGATAGGAAGAGGGTAACAAAATTGGAGAAATGGAAAAGAAAATCATGCTTGCAGAGAAAAATTGCAACACACAAAATAGAAATAAACACACAACAATACACATATGTATACAAACACACACACACACACATAAGAGAGAGAGAGAGAGGGAGAAGGGAAGGGAAGGTAGAACATACTTTCTGCGCCACTTGCCATAGTTTTGCTTTCACCCATTGCCCTGCCCCCTCCGTTTGCCATCATACCCCACAAACATAAAGCAGTCACAAAGGTACTTGAGGAATTTCTTTGGCTGGTTAACCCTCCCACCTCCATCTTAGTCGTGTGAGAAATTGTATTGTTATACATATATAAATATATATATACGATATATGTCAGCTAGTAGGTTTATATTTATGCTAGCTACTATATTTTTAGTTTTCCTTCTTTAAGCTACAATGTTTCCTATTCTTTCTTTCTTTGCGTGCTTTATCGTCTTTGACTTTTACAGAGAATTAGTAGGATGGAGTGGGTGAAGGATTACGGGTTGTGGGTGCTGGTTGCTGGATGGTAGTGTGCAGGTCCTTTGGCCTATAAATAACTGTAGAAAACTATTTGTAGTTGCTGTATTTAGGCTTATCTGGTGGCATTCTGTTGAATTTATGGCGCTTCATGCCGCACTGTTTTGTAAATGGTGACCCCGACGTTAGTACTTTAAATGATGGAATAACTACAAATTATATTTAAATATTTGTAATATAAATTTAAATGTTTTATAGATTTGCTAATTACTTATTAATGATGACCCCAACCGAAGTCAAGTGAGAAAGCTTTGAAATTTTTATTTGTTAAAAACTTTTAAAACTTTTACCATAATTTTCATTGCATTGGGATTGCCAACATTTATCAATTCCCAAACGGATTCTCCATCTTGGCACATTGACTTTGGCATTCCAGATGCAGAAGCTGAAGCAAACTGCATAGTTGCATTGAGCAGCTGTCCATACAAAATAACAACAACAATCGCCTAACTAAGTAATGCAATCATATTAAAAAGGATTTCATATATAGAAAAAGGTAAAAAAATAAAAAAGAAGAAAATAATGGAAGAGAAAACGAGAAAAAACAAAACGAAGAGTGTCTCCGTCTCTGGACCATGTAATCAATGTAACTACAACTTGTTTGACAGCTCTTAGCATAAATACTTGACAACACAAACCAAAAGGCCGAGCCTAATGCGGCGGTGGCATGGCTTACAGGGTGCAAAGGAGCAGAGCAACAGCACAAGGTGTATAAAGGGACAGGCGAACGACATAAAACAGCAAAAACTCTTGGTTTCAGAGTGGTTCTAGTTCGAAATCAATACGATAAAGGAGGGCGAGGGGGGCGACAATAGCAGGCAAAACAGACATTTCTTACTTTGGCACATTTAACGAGTGTTTTGCGCACACTTGAGAGTGAGAGAGCTGCAGAGGAACCAAGATACAGATACAGATACAATTGTGACTGCGGAACATGATTATCATCATCAATATGGCGATTATTGTGATTATGCTGTTATTGTTGTCATTCTCATTGTTGTTGTCGCCTCTCTGCAGCTCTCAAAGTTGATGGGCAACTTTGTTTTGTTTCTTTTTTTTTTTTTTTCCTTTTTGTTTTAGCAAAGTATCTCAAGTGTCTCCTCGTCTATGTCTAGGTCTAGGTCTATCCCTTTGATCTTTTGTCTTTAGCAATTACAATTATATTTTATTTGCTCGAGTTGACACAAGAGACTTAAGTTTTGCCATTGCTTTGTTTTCAAAATCAATTACCAATGTGGTCATAACAGAGAATATCACGACCAATGGGGTGAGGGGTGAAGTTGGAAGGTACGCTAGTCCTGGTCCCTGGATCTGAAGCTGTTGCCAAAGCACTATGAGCATGACTTTACTTCTATAATATTATGTCAATAATTTATTTAGGTTTCTGTTTTTCTTTTTTTTTTTTTTTTTGTCCTTGTGTTTTTGTGTTTTCTTTTTTTTCTTTCTTTTTTTTGTCGCATTGTATATTCTTTGGTATATCTTTTGCTTTGGTCTGCGGGGCACGTACATGGCTTGGACACATGTTCTAGCAGGAATTCAACATTGGTAATGACATCAATTCCCCGGATGACGAGCCCTAAACTTGAAATGCATTTTGCAGATGTTTTAGCGCAATTTGTTCAACAAACTTCTCCTTATGCCTCAGCATATTGACTTGGATCGGGGCAATGTTGGTGCATTGAATAGATTTTCTTATACGACTAATTAATTGGAAACGTTTAAAATAAACAAGAACTTTAAGAAGAAAAGAGATAGAGCGAGAGAGAGAGAGTTAGATTCTCAGCTAAAAACGTCGGGGTCACCATTATTAGTTTTGTAATCTCTGACTGTCTTAACAGATATAAAAAACACTTTCGTACAGTATATATATATAATCCCTATGTAATATTATCACTCACATGAATTTAATACAATATATTTTTCGTATTCATTTATGCCAAGTTTTTACGTACCTGCAAGAAATGAAGAGAGAGAGAGAGAGAGAGAGAGAGAGGGAAAATAAATCCGTTAGTTAAAAGGCATTATAAAAAAAAAGAAAGAAAAGAAAATGCAACATTTGAAACCCTTAACAAGTTATCCAATCTGAAACCAATCACGAAACCATTACGCACACCCACTCCAAAACAACTCCAATGGCAGCAATTCGAAAACCATGTCTCGGGCTCCAATTCCATAGACCAGGACAAGGCTGGTTGCTTCAGCTGCTGCCCAATTTGGTGAGCCAATTATTTTGCACAACAAACAACTTTTTGGCTATTTCGGTTATGTGCAACTTGCATCAAATTGCACTGAAAGCACACACATTAAAACGCCATTAGAAGTGGCAGAGTGGAGTTCCATTTGGAGTTGGGAGTTAGAGTCAACTTCATTACACGAAAATCGCCCACGCCTTCACAATATTGGATAGATAATACGCGTTAGATAAAGTCACTGCGAAGGAGCCAAATTGCAGGGAGTTGTATAAAATGATAATACCAAACAAAAAAAAAAAAGAGAAGAAAAAATATATATTGGACGTTAGGTAGTTTAGTTTTTCTATTGGCAATAGGCTTTGGCACGCAATTTTCGACCAACTTGCTGGTAATGAGAGAGTTGGAGGTGCTTGGTACGCGCTGTCGCCAGGGCCACAACTCGAGTTGGCTCAAACTGCCAGCTTTTACCCATACTACCATACCACCCCCCCACCCCTATCACTCACGCTCCACCTAAGGCCATTATATGGGTTTTCATTTTCATAGTTTTTTTTTCGCCTCTTTTGTTTCCTTCTTCAACACACACACACACACACACATACAATGCGAATATGTTGTTGACGATGTTGTTGGTGTTGTTTTTCTTTTTGGTATCGGCAATTTGGCTATCGACAAACTACGCTGGCGACGGGAGGACCGCAAAAAAAACAAAAAAAAAAAAAAGAAGAAAGAAAAAATCCTTTGCACAAAAGCACGCACATAGCGTCAATAGACCCAAAGTTCTCGCTCACTCCCACTTACTGTCGCCTTTCCTCGCCTCTACCCGCTTCACCCAATTTCCCTCTCTCAAAGTCTATCGCTTTCTGTCTTCTAGCAACACCCACTCGCTTCTCTAAGGCAGGCTCAGTTGGCCCGGCTCGTTTATCTACCAAAGGCATAGTCCCCATAATGGGGCAAACACGCATACAATATAACTATATCTATATATATGTACGTATCTCCATGTGTGTGTGTGTGTGTATGTTGTAGAGGAGAAAAGCCATATGCATAAGGCTATCTCAATATAGAATATAGCTAAAAACGGAACAGGCATAAAGTTGGAAAAAACAGTTAATAAATTGTGCAAAAAAAAAAAAATGAAATCATTATAGACAAAAGAGGGAAATGCAATTTGAAAAAGGGCAATTTGATGTGGAGAAAACTCTTTGAATATTTGCCAAATGCAATAATCTACTTCATTTTGGGCAAGGAAATGGCTACAATTGAAATGAAACTACTCGAAAGAAATATACTGCAATCGAAAAGAGAATCCAGAACTAAAAATTAATATGCTTTATATATGTTTACACTGTGTACAGCGTAATTTTACATAATTATATGTATATACTATGTATTTAAAGTAATTTCATTAAAATTTGTTAGAGTTAAGATCAATTTTGGTTTAAAGTACGCATTTTATTGGCAATTCTTATGCTGACGTGACCTGGTTAAATGTTTTATTCTTTGCCACTAATTGTATTAAAACGATTCCCCTCCCCCTGTCCCCTCATACATACACTCCTCCACCATTGACGACAATGGGCCAATTACACCTAATGTGTGCCTGAGAGATTACCTTACCTAAACAAACGAAAACAAAGAAAAAAAACAATAAATGACGAAAACTACACATGTAAGTGACTTGTCATTAAAATTGAAACTTTAGGTCATTTTATGAGGTCTACGCACACAGAAAACGACTTTAAGCTAAGGCCGTGCATAGATAAAGTCACTTTAGGCTTAAACCTTTCCAGGCACGTACCAAAACCAAAAACCAAAGTTGAACGACATTAAAACGCTGCAAACGCAGGAAAAGTACACAAAAAAATAAAAAAAAATAAACCAAAAAAAAAAAAAAAATTAAATTGCCTTTTCCTCTGATTCTCTGTTTCTGTCTCCATCTCTTCCTCTTCCCCTATATTTTTCTCTTTCTCTCTCTATGTGTGTACTCACATAAAAATTAAAATAAATATAGCACTTAAGGCACAAAGCAAAAAAGCGAAAAGAGGAAAACTTAAAAGGCCATAAATGAAATGATTTGTGCGCTTTGGAAACTATTAACGTCTCCTTGAAGGCGTCACGTAGGTGGAAAAATTCCAACAGAGATGACAGGCTAATGGGGTAAATTGCTACAGACGGTATGACAGAGATAGATAGAGACGAATGGAGAGAGAAAAAAGAGAGAGAGAGAGGAAGAAAAAGAAATTATATTTTTTGCAAAAAGAAAATTGTTCCAGCCGCTGGAGTTTTTTTTTTTTTTTGGTTTTTCTTCCGTTTCTTTTTTTTTTTTGTATTGTTGTTGTTTATAATAAATTAAGTGAAATCTATTGCAATTTTTTTGTTGCTGTTGTTGTTGTTGTTGATGTGCTTTCTTGTTACAGCTAATATGTGTGTGTGTGTGTGTGTGTGTGTATGGAAGAGAGCGTGGGTCGGAGCAAATGCCTAACGGAGAGCTACAATCGATTACAATCTGTTTGCTTGTTAAATTACAAGACTCCAAAAGTACTCGTACTAACCCGTTTCTAGAAGGAGCGCAACAGCAGATATTCCATGATGTTAAGGAAAAGACGGGGGGAGGGGGGAGAGGAACGGCAGCTACGGCTCTTTGTCAATTTTTACCCATTTTTGCCATTTGCTAGTTTTGGTTTTGGACGGTCCAAAGCCAAAGCCAAAGAGGCACAACAGTCAGTAAAGGCCTTCTATGGTGCTTTTATGGGATAGGTGAAGAGAAGGAATAGTAGGTAGAGAGAGCGAGAGAGTGGGGGATAGAGAAGTAGGCTCATACCGAAACCACAGCAATAATAAAAGCAAGTAAGAATGCTGATTGACAATAAGAAAACATGATGGAACATTGCCTTACCCTCTATATGAATTAATTGAATAATGGTAATATTTACAAATATCAACATTTAATTGAATCGATTATTTCTGTTAACTTACTAATGTATTGGAATAGTTTTCTAAAGATTAACATCATGTTAACCAGCTGCTAATGCTAATCGATGTTCCATCTTGTAGGGAAAATAAAAGGGAACTTCGTAGTGCTTTGTGTTGGCTTTACATACTCTTTATTTTTCGAATGTTTCTTTATAGGGTATGGCGACCAATAAGCCTTCAGTTTCGCTGGATTTTCTTGGCTTCGCATTTCTCTTTTTTTTTTCGGGGAAAATTGCGTTTTGCGTTCCTTTTTCTTTTTTTTTTTTTTGGTCAGAGTTTTGTTCTCGGCATTTTGCTTTGCTGTGCTTTATGCTGCTACTTCCTTTGGGTTTTGTTTGCGTGTGTGTGTGAGAGTGAGTGAGTGTGTGTGTTTGCCTACAGTGCTTTTTTTGATTACGCTGGGGTTAAGAATCCATGTGTTTGTGTTTTTGTCTGACTGTGTGTGTGGGTAGTGTATTGTTGAGCCCACAAATGACTTTTTGGCAAAGCAGCTGGGTTAGCATTATCGATTTGAGGCAAGTACCCAACTGTACTTTTAGCATCAATTTCTTTTTGGTGACCCCAACGTATTGCATCATAAAAACAAAAACAACAAAAACAGAAACAAAAACAAAAAACGTTTATGATTGCCTCGCCTTCATCATCATAATCATCATCAACAGCAATAGCATTATGGTCCATCCTTATGTTCATCATAGCCAACACAACCTCTCACACCATCTTTTGAAGCTCATTAAAAGTCTGTAAGTTCGTTTTTGATAAAGCCCACGTAAGTGGCCTGATCTCTGGCCATTGCATGCATGCATTTGAGATGATAAGGGGGCAGAGGCGGTGGCGGCAGACCGAAGGAGAGATCACTCTTCAGCTAATGAAGTGTTATTTCATTTTTTGCTTTTGCTTTTTTTCTTTTTCTCTCTTTCTCTTTCTCGTATAAATTGCTTAATACCCAAGCAAACACCGCACCTCGAAAATGAAAATTGCTGGCGACGATGATGTTTGGCTCTGCGTTTAAGCTAAGATGCACACGCAAGGCAAAAACAACAACAGAAAAAAAGGGTGGGAGGGGGCAACAAAAAAAAAAAAAAGAAACAACAACCACGTACATCACTGCAACACCTACGCGGTATTTCTTCTACTCCCTACACTTCCTTTCCCTCTCTAACGTATGTGAACAAATGACAATTAAAGCCAACAAGGGGCTGAATTTATACCTAAGCTAAACTACACCCACACACTGAGCCACAGAATGCAAGTTCGCAGAAGGAGGTAGAAGTAAATGGTGGAGGATGCTGCAAAAAAAAAAAAAAAAGGAAAAAAAAATAAGAAAAAAAAAAGTGGTCAACATGACAACGTTGACATGCGACATTAAAAGCAAACGACAAGGACAGAGCCCAGTCAGACCACAGCTCAAAACCCCTCTACACACTAGTCACTCCCCGCTTCATTCCCCCCTCCATAACACTAAGCATTGCTGTATTGCTTGTTGCCTGCTTCTTTGAAGAGAAATGCCCGCCATACACGCAAAAAATCGCAGCGCATTAAAATCACAGCATGTGCGTGAGAGACAAGGAGGCTAAGGCCACTAAAAGGGGCACAGGGAATGTTGGTGGTGGTATTGAGGGGGAGAGGAAGTTTTAGAGATAGGTACAAAAGGCAGAGGTAAAGCATGTTATCAAATGGCCAGCCACAAATTGCCAAGACATTTGTAAGGAGGCCGAGACCAAGAGGGAGGGAGAGAGAGAGAGAGAAATGAAAAGCAAATGCAAAAAGTCATCATCATCGTTCGTCGCATCAGGCAATTTGAATAAATAATTAATTTCCCCTCAATTAAAATCTGCAGACAGTGAAAAAGGCCATGGTGAGAATTCATATACATATATGTATATAATTTTCATATCTTGTATATATATGTATAAATCACATATATATACATATATAAAGGCTTAGGGCAGTGTGTCAATTAGTTAATATAGAAAATTCAAAGTGTGTCATTTAAGATATTCAACAATTTAAAATCACAAAACTTAAAGGAATTTTTTTATAACTAAGTTGATTAGATATACATTTATATGTATGTATATATATTCTTGTTTTCGAAATATTATATTGTTTTATTATTATTATACAGAAACTGTTAAACATTGTTGCTGTTAAAAGTTCTGCAAATTATTTATAATATGAAATCAAAATCTTCTTTTATAGACGAAGAATTAAATCAATATTATAATTGTTTATATATAGTGATAATTTATCGAAAATGTCGCACCTGTGTAAACCAATTAACGAATTATTGCCATAAATATATTTGATTATTTCGAGAGAACTTTACAAAAGTTGAAAATCTTAATCTTAATCGTTTTACTTTGCTTTTGTATTGTGGTCTTGGAATTAAAAAAGATTTTAGTTAACCGTCTTGGTCTCTGGCTGAGATTACCATGATGTTGCTGGTGCCGGTGACGTCTTGTCAAAAGATGAACTTCATCAACCTGATGTTGCCTGACTGCCTGCCTAAATGCCGCCTGCAACGCATGTTGCTTGTCTCTGTCCCTCTCTCGTTGTCTCGTTGCTGAATGCTTCTTTCAAGGAACTCTCTCCCTCTCTATGCCCCCCCCCTCGTTTGTTTGCCACACATCTTGGTTAATTTTAAATTCAATGCACGCAACAGTCGCCGCCATCGTTTAGTTTAGATCTTCTTGGGTTCTTTTTTTTTTTTACTTTAATTTCTTCTTCAAGTTTTTCTGTGTGCCTTCTTTTAGTTATTCTCCTTGGCCTGTTGTATTTTTTTTTCCTTTTCATTTTTGCCCATAAATTCTCCAAAAACTATTTATGCTGCACATAGTTTATATTTCTTTCTCAACGTTCATTTCTCTCCCTCTCTCTCTCTCTCTCTATCTCTATCTCTTTTTTTTTTTTTTGCACTAATTATGCAGACCCAATCCCAAGTCCTAAGGGCTAATGTATGCGTGGGTGGGTGTATGGACGACTTGAAGCTAACTTGGAGAGCCGCCTCATAGCTGATGGCCATAATTCATGCGGCGTCTGTTTTTTTTGAAATTGAAAGAAAATAATTATGAGGCAGCGGAAATTGAATTTCTTATTACAGTCAGCCCCAACTGCAAGGATGGGGGAGAGGAAATGTAAGCGAGACAGATAGATAGATAGAGAGAGAGAGAGAGAGTATGATACCGTGGCGTAGGAGTATGGAAAGAGTAAAGAAGGATGATATAACTTCAACCTAGGGTTTGAGTTGGCTTTTGCAAATTAATTAAAATCCATAAAGTCGCCAGAGAAGGCTTCGGCTCGCTTACTTCTTCTTTATATCAACTAAAGAAGCCTGTGGCCATGGCTGGTCTACGATTCTGATTGAGATTAGAGATGGGAGCGTGACAAGCGTGAAAAAATAAATCATTCAAAATCAAACTTACTAATCAGACCAAATACAAACTAACCACGAGTTATTATTTAAAAATATGCTTGATTTGCCTAACAATCAGACATCTCGATTATTGGAAGAAAAGGTAATCTAGTCTTACGATAACCGAAAGAATCTAATCATGTTTTGTCTTTAAAACTTTTCTTTCTTTATTTTTTTCCTTTGCCATTTGAGGTCGTGCATAGGTCAAGGCTGTTAAACGATTCGTTGCGTTTTCTGTTATGTCCTTTCTCAGTTTCCCCTACTCCCTTCCTTTTACTCTCTTTGTTCTTGTCCCCTTTCTCTTTGTGCACTTAATATGTATATTGTATTTTGATTTATCGTAAGGGGGCGTGCCACTTTTTATGTTAGGGCCATCAGCATCATCATCATCATCATCATTATCATTATCATCATGCATATTTCATTAGGCACTAAGAAGCATTTGATTTTGTTTCCTTTTTTTTTTGTTTTTGTTTTTGGGTTGCTTCTTTTTTTATCGATTCGATTTGGACAAAGCAATAATAGGTTAATGGTTTTTTAAGTAATTTTATATCAATACTACTAAGCTCAATTTTGTTTAATTTCCTGTTTTAAAATCATTGACGATAATTTCTCCCATTGGAAGTAGTACCGCATTTTTCCCTAAGGCGCATTCTCACTGTTTCTCTCCCTCTCTCTTTCTCTTCTCAATATCTCTGGCTGTGTCTCTGAGGCACTTAACGACACTAAACTCATTAGTAGTTCCCATTTTTCAATTTTGCTAAAGCCTTAACCAAAATAACACTAGCCCTTCAACTTCACACCTAACTGGAGCTTAGTGGCCACCTCCCAATTCCTCTGCCTCCTCCTAATACCACTGTTGCTTCACCCCTCTATCTCAACTCATCGCTCACCATGTCTGCCTTCTGGTTGGCCACAAATTACAAATTGAAAGTAGTTTGTATCTGCTCCCGATGGCAGTAAAAAAAATAAAAAAAAAAAAAAAAAATGTTAAGTGCATAAGCAAAGTAGCTGCGGTTTATGCACTATGTGTGTGCGGAGACCGACCATGTTATGCACTTTTTCCTGCGGCTACCGAAAAAAAAAAATTTATATACAAAACACAGAGATACAAAAAGGAGAAAAAAAAAGAATGAAAAAGAGATAGAGAGAGAGAAAGAAAAAAACGACTTCTAAGTGGCCGGTCGACCAAAAGACCTCAAGGAACGTAAGCCAAACTGGGCACTCAAATAAACGCGGAATGAGAGGGAGAGGGCCCAGCAGCAGCAGCAGTAGAAACTACAGAAGGAAGGTTAGACGGTAGGCAGTAGTCAATGGGAAGGGGTAAAGGTATGATTAAGGGAAAGGTTGTGGCAGTGGAAGAATCATTGTTCGTTCGTCTGGGCTATTGTTTCATTCATGAAGTTGTTGTTTCGTTTCGTTTGGAAAGATTTCTTTTTTACCTCCCTCATCATCTTCTACTTCTTCGTGTCTCCTGGCCTAGAGCCAAGACTAACCCATAATTTGCTGTATTGAGATGAGGATACCAACTGATTATCTCCCTCTCACTCTCTCATACTCTGATTCCGTCTCTTTTTATCACTCTCTGTGTGTGTGTGTGCAATATGGAACCCCTTTTTCTTTTTTTTTTTTTGTTCCCATTTTGACTTCTGTCACCGAAATTAATGCCACTACTTTGCCTAAGCTAATCGTTGATAGTTTATCTTTCTCTTCCTGGTGTAATTTATTTCCTTTCTTGCTAATCCTTAAGAAATACAGAAATAGAGTTATTCGGAACCTCAAGTCTTTGGTCTTTGGGGATTATTTTGTTTTCCCCAAACTGACTGACAACAGCAAAAGCCCATCCATGTGTGTGTGTGTGTGTGTTGTGAGTAAAATAAATGATTATTAATTGCAATGCTTAAATTTTTTTCTATTTCTCACTCCTTTCTCATTTAGAGCCACACTGAGACCAAACAGACCCCACGCATCCCCCTCTCTCTGTCTCTCTCTCTCTCTCACTCTGTTTCTTTCAATCTTTTTGTGTCTCTCGTTTCTTTCTCTATCTGTCGCTTGTCTCTACGTGCCATAAATGACTAATTCTCATTCTCAACAACGAATTGTCATTGTCCCCTGCCCCCAACTTTGCTAACTCCCTTCATTTATATACATATATATATTTATCTATGGATTTCTCGATTCTATTGTCTATTTTTAGTAGCCGACACTTTTGTCTGCATTTTGTCATATTTCTAGTATGCTATTCATTGAAAGGGCATGATGTCTGTTGGCGATAACTATCGGCTATAGAAGATCTCCCTTTTTGAGACTAAACGGATGGTAGAATGGAAAGGGAAATATTTATATATATATACATACATACATACATATAAATGTCTTTGATACGAATGTGAATTGAGTGGTGGTTGTTGTTGTTGTGGGATACAAATATTTTGACAATTTATGGCCATTTGTATTGGAAATTAGTTTATTGGGAATTCACACAGGCCGATTTAATATGTTTGGGGAATGCTATGATGATAAAAAGTTTTGAGGTGAAAATCTTTAACATTATCTCATTTGATTGACTGGTTTTATTGTTAAATAATGTAAAAATTAATAATAATATTTTTAACCTACATATATGAAATTTTAGAACTCTTGAGAAATATTCTTTCATTTGGTTTAATTTCCTACTTAATTTTTTGGAGTTTTTCTCAAACCTGTTTAAATTTTTGAGCTTTGAAATGTGTTACATACCTGCAAGTAAAAGAAAAGAGAAAAATTATTTAGCATAAACATACATACATATATATATTTTTTAGTATTCTACTTAAATCTTATCTGTTTAGAGTGCCTGCTTTTATATATATGTATATATATATAGAGAGAGAATATATCGTTTCTCATAAACCTTCTTTAACCATTAAAGTTACATTTTCTTTTTTCATTTTTTCATATTTTTTTTTTTTGTTTCTTTTGGTGATTTCAACATGCTGCAAAATTACCTCAACAACTGTCATTTTGACAGCCCGCTCAGCTGTCAGCTGAATGGAACAAAATAACAAAACAAGATGCAGAGAAAGAAGGGGAAATAAAGGGAATGAAGAAGCGGCAGCGGGAAGAGCAATAAAGCCAATAACAACAATACAACAGAGAGGACAAAGTAACGAAGTTTTTGTTAAATTAAAAGTTTATGAGGCATTAAATGGTCAACAACAAAGCAAAGTTGCCAAAAAAAAAAAAAAAAAAAAAATAAAGAAGATGGAGCGGAAGATGAAAAGAGAGAGAAAGAGAGAGCAAGTAAAAAGTCATTAAGCCACAATGACGATGACAACAATATTAAACTGTCATGCGAGAAGTGAGTCTTCTTCTTGTACTTGTGCTACTACCACACAGGTCATTAGACCCGCGGGCGTCTAAATTGCATTATCAACGCCAATAACGGGACATATAGCTACATACATACACATACACACATACGCACGCATTTTGTGTATATCTACCCTGGCATTGTTCCATTTCCCTTTTTTGCCCCTGTTTCATGTTTGAACCATCATAAAAACGACATTATTTGTCAACGCCATAAACATTTTCAAGAAATGCAGCCACACTATTCCATTCCATTCGATTTCTAAACCAGGGTTGCTTGTTGCTGTTGTTATTACGGGGACGGGTGCAACATATGGCAAAGCAGAGGCAAAAATCTTTATGCCAAAAAGTGCAATTAATTATTTTTTATTGAGTGTCCGCTTGATGAAGTTCGGTGTTCAGAGTTTTTATATTATATCGCCGCTGGGGTGGGTTCGGGTTCTCCTTCTTGCCAAGGGTGGCTGGCTGGCTACCAAAACTATAATCGCTGAATTTGTTAAGTATTATCGTCTTGCATTTTGGCTTAATTATAAAGACATGTGGCGATGACAGTTGTGGCTAATGACATTAGGAAGAGCGCACCAACCGCCGCGTTGCCGCGATCGAACATTTGAAAACCAGCCGAGAGAATGATAATACCCAAAGAAAAAAAAAAAAAAACCGGAAGCCCAAACATAATCCGCTGCATTTGCGGCAATAGAGAGTGCGCATTAGATTT
The DNA here is from genome assembly GCA_037075365.1 of Drosophila emarginata. Classification (NCBI taxonomy): domain Eukaryota; kingdom Metazoa; phylum Arthropoda; class Insecta; order Diptera; family Drosophilidae; genus Drosophila; species Drosophila emarginata. Next base: position 9,455,551 of record JBAMCD010000296.1, read on the forward strand.
ATATTTCAACTGTTTTTTCAATCAGCCCAAACACAATCCAACCGAGGTCCAACCCCTTCATTCTATTAAACCCGGGGGAATTTTGTGGTTTCTGCTCTGTGGAAATGTAATACCCAAAGTTGAAATTTATGCAAAAAATAAAATGTGGAATACATTTTATTTGAATTTATCAAAACAATTTTAATTGATTAAATGAGTACACCACACAAGGGATAAATTTGAACTTTATATAAAAATTATAAACTAATTGTCAAAAAAGATAAGAACATTTACAATTGAAGTTGCAATTAATTTAGTACCTTGTATTTGTCTAGTAAACTATTTATTAAAAACTCGAAAGAAAGACACAATAAAATAGACACGAAACTTATGTTCTGTTTTGTTTTGTTTTCTTTTTTGTATTTTCTCTCTTTATTATTGACCCAGTTAGTTTGAAGCAGCCGCTACTAAGTAGCTTGGGTTAACTCGCTATAAAGGCTAATAGTCCTTGTACCATATTTTTTTTTTTGTATCTAGAATTTATTGCTTTTATGGCGTGTGAAATGGTAATTGAAATGACAATTAAAGATAGCTCCTTTTATGGTAGCAACTCATACCCATAACTATACCTATATCGATGTATATATGTATATATAACTCTCTGAAACGAAGAACCATGGCAAATGGTGCAACTCATCTGCATGAAGAATTTACCATGCCTCAAGTCAGAAACAGAGAATAAATATCGAAAGATGAATATGACTGATTAACCAATGCGAATTGATTGTCTACACTCAATCTACATGCATAGAGACACATGGAGAAAGAGAGAGAGAGAGATACAAAACCAGGCCCGGATTATCCTTGTCCTCCACCTTAACCTCCACCTTCGCATCACCTCGAGCCCACCAACTCTTACCTACCTACCTACGTACTACTCCTACTCCTATACATAAGTAAATTCCTCAAAAAAAAAAAAAAGGCAAAAAATAAAAAGAAATATTATTATATATACATATACATACATATATATATAAACGAGAGAATATTCCTTCTTGGTTCTCGTTTCTTTTTTTTTTCGTGGCTGTCAGAACTGACAAACGCAAATGATTTATGTGTGTTTGCATGCGTGTAAATGTCATTAAGAGGGTGAGGGTGATAGTGGGGGTGGGGGCGAGACTGATGGCTGAGGTTCACAACGAAGTGAAGGAAAGAGAGCAGCAGTAGCAGCAGCAGCAGCACTAGCTAAAGCAGTGCCATTTCTTTGCTTTTTCTTTCTGTTTTCTTTCTTTTTTTTTCTCTTACATCTTCTCCACTCACTTACTCACTCACTTCGCTAAGAGTGCTCTCGCTCTGTGCATCGATTTGCTGTCTTTGACTTTCAAACTGCAAAACTGTTGACATTTGTCGACTGACTACCACTACTATTCCCATTCCCTTGCTCCTCTTACTCCTCCTCCGTTGTTTAGTTCTACTATCCTTCAATACACTGCCTCTCTCCACACAATGGCACGCACTGAGTAGAACGTACATATACATATATATGTATATACATACATATGTGTATGCCCCATGCCCCAAACTATCGACCAGATTTGACATTAAATAATGAGTTATGCCGCTGACGTTTGAGAATTTGCAACATGACATTCGCTTCGTTTCTTTTTAGTTGGGTTTCTGTTTGTCTTCATGTTGGATTCATTGCTGGGTTGGGCAAAATAACAACAACAAAAAAGATACAAAAAATAACATATACAAAAAATAAAACCATAAGAGACAAATCATCTGTGTGGGTAGGCGTAAGCAGTGCGTATCTCTTAGTCATAGGGCGCCCATATGGTTTGTAGTATAATTTAGTAAAAAAAAAGAAAACAAAAAAAAACCATTAAGCTAAGCTACTTAGATTGATTAAAGATAATGAACCTATGTATAAAGATTGGGATTGTAACTTGTTAAATTTGATATAATTTATGCTTAATATGTAAAAGGCATTTAGTTAGTTAATTGATCAAGTTAATTTATGCCATGAAAAATCTTGATATTTCATAACTCTTTAATCGTTTTGCAAACATCTAAATTTGGTTTTATTTTAAGATCTATGTTTAAGATTCACTATCTTACATAATCGTTTGCGAAATTTAAACAACAAACAGCAATTACACGCAACATTTTTGTTGTTGTTGGTTTTTTTTAAATTTTATTTTTTTTTGTTTTAGGCAAAGTCAAGTAAACTTTAAGCACACACACACACACACAAAAGGAGTGTGAAAGAGAGAGAGAGAGCATAAGAGGGGGGAAAAAGAATTGCAACTAAAAATGCCAACAACATGCTAGACAAAAGAGGCAACACAAATAGACATAAAACAGTAGCCGGTTTTTCATTTTGTTATTGTTGTTGGTGTCGGAAAAGGAGGTTGGCCAAGGCCTGACATGGCGTGTAAAAAGTGCAAATATTATGCTGTTGCTGCTGGTGCCTAATGCGACGGCGCAACAACACACCTCAACAGCACGCCAAACAAACAACAAATCCAACAACAATAATAACAACAACAAGCAACTTAATTAGGCATTCAGAGTAGAGGCAGCTACTGCGCGCAGGCGCCACCAAATGTTGCACACAAGAAATGTTAATTTCGCTTGTGGAAAATGTTTCCACTGACAGTCAAACAGACTCAAGCAACTTGAGTGACAGTTGTTGATGTGTCCGCGACTTAAGGGCAACAGAGAGAGAGAAAGAGAGAGAAGAGTTGGATTGGGAGTGGGAGTACAAAAAGGCAAAAAAAAAAAAAAAGAAACACATGGCCAACAAACAATTCGAGGACAGACACTGAACAACTATATAAAAGATAGATCAGCAATCTAAACGAGAAGTTTAGGCTATAGAAAAAAAGAGGAGGGAAAGGGGGAAAGGGTATATGTATGTACATACAAGTAAAAAGAAAAAAATAAAATCAACCAAGCAGAAAGCCAAGCCAGCAGCACATGCAAAGCCAAAACAGATGATGAATTGGCAAATGTGATTTTGTCTTCTTTTCTTCTTCTTTTATTTTGAAAGGGAGGAAACGAATGACTATGAGATAAGTACAAAATTAAACGACAAACAAAACTATAGGGAGAAAAAATGAGAAAATGAAACACAGACAATGACATATATTTTCTATAAATTATTGAAAATAAATCAATTTTTATTATTTAAATTCCCTATAATTGGTTTATTTCTCCCAGAAGTTTTCACATTTTGAATCTATTTAGAAAGGAGAAATTTAAGGGAGATCTTAATTAATTAAATATATCGAAAATCGACTTAAGATTTAGCTACTGCGGCTGATCAGCAAAATATGCTATATATGATCCTTTATATTTCCATGTGCAGGATATACATATTTATAATTATATTTAAAGGTGGCAAAAAATCCTACTAAACATATCTAATTGGATATGGTCTATGGCGCAACATCTGCTCCTGTGCATCATTATATGTACGTATATACATATATATCTGGTTATATCATATACTCATTTGCTCGTTCAGAGGGTAACTTAACACCCAATTTTCGTTATTTTTCTTTTTTCTTCTTTCATTTGTCTTTTTGTCGTTTTACCTCTTTTCGTTTAACCATTATGCCATAATTTACGACACACATACACACACACACACGTACGTATGTACACACACATACAAATGTTGTTGTTATTATTGTCAACTTAATGTCCTTTGCAGTTGTATATCCTTTACACATTTAATTAACAAAGCAATTAAGCATGACAATGCCATAAGGAATAGCAGAAGATGATAGAAAGAAGAAAAACAAAAAAAAAAGAAAAGCTGGCGAAAGAGTGGTTAAAGAAAGCATTTTTAAATTTAATTTACAATTTCTTTTGTTTTCTTCTTCTTCTTATTATTATTATTATTATTATGATTATTATAACAAAAACAAAGACGCAGAAGAGACATAATATGTATGCGGTAATATATAAATGCAGGCAAAAGCAAGCAATGGCAAAGGACGAAGAACGAAGGACATTGAGAATGTTGAGCAAGGCCATGATGACAGTTTTATTGCTCCAACTCTGAAACAAAAGGCAAATTTATGCATAGCAAAGAATTTTTTAATTAAATTTCACACACAAACGCACACAAAATTGAAGAAGACGACGACCATCATGATGATGATAATGATAAAGAGAAACCATACCACGAAGGGTAACAAAATGTTAAAAAAAAAGAAATTAATACAAGACGGGAGACGGCGGCGGAAGAGCAAAACCGATCCCTACCACCCAACCTTCAACCTCCTCCTCCTCCTCATCCACACAAACGACCTGTCAACATAATTTTTGGGAGCACTTCATTGAAAGTCTTCATTTTGAATTGGACAAGGTTACAAAACGATCTGTCATTTTTTTGACAGATTACACAAGTTTTTGGTATTCCGTTTTTGTTGTTGTTATTGTTATTATTTTTGGGGGTTTTTATTTGTGTGTGTGTGTGTGTTTGTGTGTATGCTGCGTGGGGTGTTAATTAAACATAAATCAAAAATTATGCAACAGAAAATTTATATTAAATGTACAATATCTTCAGTCAAGCCTAAAAAAACTGCACTTCTTCATCATGTGTCATCCATACACTCCCCCCCGCCCCCAACATACACCCACCCCTACACCACTCTCCCTCTATTTCTCACTCTCCTCCTTCCCACCACTCGTCACAAAAAAGTGCAATATCATGAACATCGATCATTGAGATGAGGAAAATGTAAAGAAAAAAAAAAAACTTGTACAATTTATGTATATAAAAAAATATATAAAAATAAAAAAAAAGTAAAAACACATGTGCCATATAGGGTCGGATCTGTCACTCGTTCATTTTATTTTTTTTTTTAACTTACAGCAATTATAACCCGTTCCATATGCTACAGTTTAACCCGTAGCAAAAAGAACCGCCCTTTAAAGCAACAATCAATCATAAAAAAAATAAAAGAGAATACTTATGCTTATATTTTATATTTTGTGGCAGAGGAATTCATTTGACATAAAAGAATACAAATAATAATAATGATGGCGAATAATAGTACTAAAAATAATTCTGTGGGCGGGCTTCATAAATCAATGACGGAAATGTTTGCCTTTTATTTAACAATTAATTATCAAGAAAATAAATCCAACAATGGGGGTGATTCAACAAATCTTAACTAACAAGAAAAATAAACAAACTATGTCAATTGATGGTCGTCCAACCGGCCCGGCCTAGTATATATATTAATCTAGTTTCTCACTTTCTCCAATCCAAGCAATGGAAGTTAATTTAATATTTTTCCCACATATTCTTGGCAAAGGTAAAAATCCAGCAAAATTATAAGTGAATTAAGAGCCATTGACTCCACCTTGATCAGCCTAACCCAAGACAAGTCAAGTGTTGGAACAACGGCGTTGGAGTACAGTTACGTTCGCTTAGTTCAAGCTTTAAGGTCAATCAACACACACACACACACACACATATATATAGAGAAAGAGAGAGAGATGGGTGAGAGATGGGTAAGAGACTTCTCTATGCCATGTTTAAAATTCTATTTGGCGCACAGCAGCAATTTACCAGCTTAGAGTTGGTGTGATGCGAGAAACGAGGAGGCAAAGGCGGCAGAGTATAGTGCAGGACAACAGCTTGGCATGCTGATGCACTTCGTTTCAATGCTGCCGCTGCCGCTGCCATTGCCGTTGCTCTTACTTTTGCTGTTGCTGTTGTCGGGTTGCCGGGGTGTCGGTACTGTTGCTGTTGCAAGACTAACTGCTGGGTAATCACATGCGGTGCAGCTTAAGCGTTGCCAGGCGCAGGCAACTCAAACTCAACGTCGTGTGCCATCATCAATGGACTCCGACTATCCGACTCACCGACTCTGACTCCCTCCCTGGAGCTACAAAGCTGCTGCTGCTGCTTCTGGTGCTGGTGCCTTTTGCCAAAACCAAAAACTCTGATGTATGACTTGAGATAAAACTGTTAGAGTTCTTCTTCTCTACGCTGGGGTTTATTTTTTTCTTTCTTTCTTTCTTTTTCTTTTTTTACCCAAGCTTCTTTTTTGCTCTATGCTCTCTTGTGTATGTGGGTTGGATGCCCTACAGTTTTGGTTGAATAGAGATTTGAGTAGCGATATGCTTGAAAAGGTATCTAAACAGTTTGGTACTTAGATATTTATTATTTAGCAGAGGTGTTGCCCCACCATCTCTGGCGTTGAGAATTCTTTTAAAATGATATCTTTACATTAATCTTACTCTACTTACTTACATTTATTAAGTGATGCAAAATTCATAATATTTTAAATTTGATCAAGTGTTTGAAAGTAAAGATCCAAAATAAAAAAGAAATGCAAAGATATTTATTGTCAGAGTTGAATGATGACATATTTGTGAACAGTGTTGTACATGTCATATTAATCTATGTTTGTGTTTTAGTGTTGTACAACATTTATTAATGCAATATGTTTCTGAGCTATCGAGCATAACTATTCAACATTTTAGCTGTAGGGCATGGAACATAACCCTACTTTAACATCCACCCTCCATTTAATGCCAACATATGTGTCTCTTTTTCCCCTTTTCCCTCCTTCCTCTCTCTCTCTCTCTTCCACTATCTATCCATTTTTTTCTTTCTCATTCTTTTCCGTCTGCCACTGTTATTCCCCAACACTATTTGTAACTTTTTTGTTCCACTTTTGCTTCTTTTCTCCCATTTCTTCTGCAAATTTTTGTTTTTGTTGATGCAGTTTTGCTTGGCATGCGTCGCATATATCAGAACTACCCAAAACCAGCTTCCTGAGCTTGCGGTTTTTTCGTGAGCTGCATGATGACGATGACGATGACGATGACGATGACGACGACGACGACGACTATGACTACGACACCGAGGACGTTGAGGAAGGTTCCTTTTGATCCCATGTGCTGTTTGTTTCTCTACTCCCCTCATGCTGTCTGTCCTCTTTTCGTAATATCATCAAGGTTAATGGCTGGGAGCTTGAAGGCTAGGAAATGTACACCGCTTTGGCTAAACATTTAAGCAGCTCATTTCCTAGGAAATCAACCAAATGGGCACAGGCTTCAACTTCATAGCTACATTTACAGCTTCAATTTCAGCTCCGGTTCAAGCTCATGCTTATCCAGTCTATGGGTACAATGTAGACGACGACGACGACGACAACGACTATAGCTATTTTTGGGCTAATGATGGCGATGCGCTTCGGCACCCAAAAGCCACTCGACGATGTCCATCATTCATTTGGTCATGTTTATGCTTTATTGACTGTGTATGGACATGAGTCACAGTTAGACCATGGACAAAATCGACTACAACTAACAGCAACATCAACAACAACAACGTCGGAACGACTACGACGCGATTTTAACGGAAGTGTTACAATGAGACATTACAAGAGGCTGGCAAGAGACTGCCAGTTAAGTTTGCTTGGACATTGTCCAGGGCCCATCAGTGTCAGTTTTCTCTCTATATAACTCTTGTACGCTCCCTCTCTCTCTCTCTCTCTCTATCTGTTATCTCTACTCTGTCTCTATCTCACATTGTACATCACCCTCTCCATCAACTCTTCACTCTACCACTTCTGGGTTATTTGCTTAAGTGCAAATATGAGCAACTATTTGCTAAATGACAGTTATTGCTGATTAGCTGTCAGACATTTTGACAGCCATGAAGAATGATTCGCAATTTTGCGCTAAAAGGAACGAGAGGTGGGCTCCATTTTGGTATCCAGGTTCAGTTTGGTTTAGTTTAGTTCATTTCAGTTCGGTTTGGTTGTTTGCAGTTAATGATGTAGCATATGGTTAATTAGAACATTAGTCTCTAAAACATCATTTGGAGTTGGCAGCGGTAACTTTAAATCATTAGAACTAAGCACACACACACCACACACACACACACACACATAGAAAAGAGATAGATAAGGGGGGAGAAAGGCCTGAGTGAAAGAGACACTCACAGAATGCTGTCAGAATCTCTTTTTTTTTTGGGGTGGGCTGGGGTTCTTCTGCCGGTTAAGCTTTTTAAGCAATGCATCTATCTATGTCGAGTTTAAGGAAGATAGAAATTGCTTTGAAGTGATGTATGAGTTAAAGTTGAAGGTTAAGTGGTTAAGGAGTGAGTTAGGATTTGGTTAATGGGTTTACTTCTACATGGATTTCTACGATTGTGTATTAAGCAAACGGCAAATGGCAAATGGCAAAGAGCCTAATAAGAAATCTATTTAATGTTCAATTGTGTATAATGTTAGATAATCTGTATGTTTAAACAGTTAAATGAAAACAATGTCAGTGTTGTGAAATTTAAAATAAATTGTAACATTGTTCTTCTTCATTTTAAACAATTTATGTATTTGGATCTTTCGTGACTAAAATAGCTTTCTACATTTATATCTATATTAGGGTCAGCACTATCTCTATATCTGTGTCTTTTTGTTACCAGTGTTGTCTAACTATATTGCTTGCATTTGAGTTTTGGTATCTTTTATAATATTCGTTATTGTTTACTAAGTTGGCTAGTTTTTTTTCATTGTGTGATCTCAAGTTTTCGATTTAATTTTTTTACTTTTGATCTTACCCCATAACTTTCCACCACTAATTTCCCAACTCTTTCAATAGCTCATTTATCTTAAGGCAATTTGAAAATGTTGATCTTGTCTCAGATCCACAAAAGGAGAGCTTTTCCTAATCTTCTTTAGTTGAAGCAATTTTCGATTTTCAACTACCTTTCGATGGGCTTCAATTGAAAGTCAAAGAAGGCAAAAAGGCCTAACCCGTAGCCAGACCGTCAGACCAATACCCCTGCCAACCTACCTTCCCTTCCTCGCCACAATGATACCCCATCACCATCAAGCATCTTTGGCTTCATCTCCTACATTTGCAGGAACAACAATGCGCACTTTTCCACGGCTTTTGTCTGTTTGACTTTGGGTTCTATATAGAAAGCGAGCGAGCAAGAGAGATGCATCTGAAGATGCAGAAAGAGGAAAAGAGATAGAAATGATGACTCTTCTCTGGTTGCTGGTTGCTGGTGGTTGTGCATATTGTGTGCCCTATGTTGACTTTTCATTTCCTTTTCTCATCAGTTGATTGTTGAAATTGTTGTTGCTGTTGTGTCTGTTGTTGCAGCAGCACGACGATTGCCCATAGCAGCAGCAGCAGCAACAACAGCAGCAGCGGCAGCAACAGCGGCAGCAATAGCGGCAGCAATAGCGGCAGCTGCTTTTGTCGAGATGCCGCATGCCGATGCCCAAAGACCAGACCCAAAGACTTGGACTTAGACTTCCAGCCTACTTGCAATATATTTTCGTTGCGCTTATTTATGTGCGCGACCTTATAAGGCGAAATAGCAAAAGGAGCAAACCACCCTCCCTCCCACCACCAAAACCGACCGCACCACAAACCGACTAACTCTTCATTCAATTTCTTATTTTTCGTTTGCGTCTTCGTCTTGTGCCGCTGCTGCTTTTGGCCATATTCAATTTTTACTCGACTTGGGATGGGCGGCAGTGCTGCACACACATACATACACACACACACACACACACAGAGACAGGTTGCTATTGCCTTTTGCCTTTGGGCGAGTTAACGTTTTTGGTTACAAAGCGATTGCTTTTTATTGCTCTGTTCGAAGAGGTTTTTGTTCTTGCTGCTGTTGCTGCTGCCGCTCGTTCTTGCCTCATAATTTTGTTTCTCTGTTTAGGTATGCGTAATTTTCGGTTCTGTTTTTGGAGCTCGATTCGTTTGTGTTTTAAGGTATTATTGTTATAGGCGTTTATAGAGCTCCCTTTTTTGGACCCAAAACGGATGTGCATGAGTATGTGTGTGTGTGTGTGTGTTGGCATGGTTAAAACAATTGTAGTATTACTTGCTTTATGGTTTTGGGGCCTTATTTTTATTGCCGAATCGTGTGAGTAACAAGTAACACAACAACAACAGCAACAACAACAGCAACAACAACAACAACAACAACAGCATATGAATTATTTTGGAAAGTGATGAAAAACAAGTGAATGTTAAAATGAAAAAAAAAACAGACCTACATACATATATATGTATGTATGTTCCATTCATATTTAACATTTTCATGTTTCTCTTCATTTTGTATTTTATTTTTGATTCGTTACAGAAAATCATTGCGGAAATTTGTCATTTAAGCCCACTTTCTGACTTGAGGCCAAACAATCACTAAGCCAATATTCAATTTTCCAATTTACAAACTTTGTTTGCAGCCAACACCCACAAAAAAAGCAACAACAACAGCAACAACAAAATGTTGTTCAATAACCTGCAGCAGCAGCAGCAACAGGAAAAAATAAAGGGGAAAAAAATGAAAAAATTATTTGATTAAAAATAAAGCCAATGGCTTGATTGCATAAAAATCAAGTCCAAATAAATTGAAATAATCGAACAAATGAAAAGAAAAGAAACGAAAAAGCAAAATTGAAAGTGTTTGCCCATTTAAGGAGTGGCGCAAAAAAAAAATAAAACAAAAAACAAGAGTGAATCCATGAATTGTACGCGCTGGTTACATGGAAAGCAATTAAAACAACAACAGCAAACAAACACTAGCAATAAACAAAGGCAGCTAAAACCATTAACCAATGGCAGAGAGAAGACGACATTTCAAGGTCTCCTCAATAAACAAGTTAAGAGAAGTGTACCTACACCAATAACAACAATAACAAGGAAAATCTCAAATCAAAAGCAATCAAATTGACAAAACGTCAGTGTAATAAAGCGTTGATAAACCGCAATGACCAGAAACAAAACTAAAGAAAACAACAACAAAAAAAAAAAAAAAGAAGAATAAACGAACGAATGAACAAACGGAACGAAATGAGCAACAATGAAAAGAAAAATTGATTAGCCTCAAAGAGATGGAGATGGAGAAAGAGAATGCAATGGGAATGGAGAACGAGAAGGAGGAGGCGGTGGCGGTGCAGGACAAGGTGAACATAAAGTATGAAGCTGAATGCCCAGCCTACCGTCCGTCTACTATTCAAGTCTGGGATCGAACTCATCGGTTTTGGCCATAGCACAAATTACCCACAACTCACGATGTGGCATTCAGACACGTTTGTGGCAACGCTGCTACTCTGCCCCGATGCTGTCGCTGCTGCTGTTGCAGCTCTGCTCAACCAATTTACAATTTAATAGCTACGCCACAAAATCGAACGATCCGCCAGGCATTGAAGATCGAACAAGAATAAAACAGCAAAGAAAAAAAAAAAAAATACCCCCATCAAAAGAGATGGAGAGAGAGCGAAGAAAAACAAGAAAACGAAGATGCATCTAAAGTGCAATGTGTGTAGTAGAAGTAGAAGATGAAACCAACAAAAACAACAAACAAAATAGACGAGCCAGAGATCAGAAGCTGATTGTCTTGACTTTTGATGGTGGAATAGATGAGCCAGGTGAAAAATAAAAAAAAAACAAAAATAAAAAAAATTCTCTTTCTCGAAAAAGGAAAACTGCAAGAAAAACAAAAAAAAAGAAAAGAAAAAGAAGCACACACGACCATGGCAAGACCTTTAATTGAGCTTGACAATGAAATGAACACAGAAACCAAAATGAAAACTTTGCAATTGATGGAAAATTATTGTCTCTTGCCTGCAGTTTGTTATAAGAACTGAATCTGAATTGATCACAGACAAATTGAAATAATGCTAAATTATTTATAAGTAAAGATTGCATATATAAGGCTATTTTTCTAGTATTATCTATATATACTATTGATCTATAAAATTAGTTTTCCATGGATTTTTAAATTTCCCTGGAAAAAATAATGAATAAAAGATTCAGTAGAACTTTGTCGTTTTGGCTTTTCTTTTTTCAGGATTTATGGGTTTCTTATTATATTTATATTTTGTTATAGTCTTCTGATTCTAAAATTCGGCCAAAATAAGTTTTCAAAATGTTTTAAAATTTTTTTGACCAAACCCAAAGACAATTTAAGAGTTTATTTAGTAATCTTTTATATGTTAGGAAAAAATCGTTCAATTCATTCAATTTTGCGTGATTCAAGATTTAATTTTATATTGTATGAGATTTATAGTTTTATCGTTAAATAATTAATTATTTTGTGTTTAAAAATGTTTTAACTTCAAAGATAACTTTCAATATATACATAATATATCCTCTCTATTTGCCAAAGCATTTTGTTAATTTGATTAATTACTTTTAATTTTTTTTTTTCAGCTCAATTTTAGTTCATTTGTTTGTTATAAAAATTCTTTGACCCGCTTAAATAAGTATCATTTACCCCCCCGATCCTCATCACTATCAGCAGCCAGCCATGGCAAACCATCATCAATTTGTGCATAAATTAAAAACAAGTGTTTGCATTTTCTTGGAACAAAATATCAAGCAATCTACATCTAATACATACACTACAAAACTCTATAGCCATGTTTTTTTTGTTCTTTTGAATTTTTTACAACCACAATTCTTGAGATGAGGAGAAAATGTTCTTAGAGCTGCGAACGACTGCAAATAACTCAATCAATCAGCTTTACTTCAAAATAAACACACAAACAAAGAGTGCCATAAAGAAACCAAAAGCAAAAATACAGATTTAAACAAGCCATAAAATAAAAAAAAAAAAAACAAAAAAAAAAAGAACCAAAAACCAAAGAAAAAAAAACCCAAAATCAACACTAAGACCGCAATACAAAAAAAAGAAAGAAAAAAAGAAAAAAAAACAAGAAATAAGTAACAAAAAAAAAAAATAAAATACATCTATGAAAATGTGCTAAATTTTTATTTATTTATACACTTTTTTTGTTTTTGATCCATGGTGGAACAAATCGGCGAGCGAGAAGAAGAAATAATTCATCAAAGAGCCAAAAATTTGTGAGATATTAATCAGCGAGGTAGCCGAGACGGGAGGGGGTGAGAGATTGGGGGTGGCGAAGTGTGTGTGTGTGTGTATTTTTTTGTGGAAGGCAACACATGTGGAAACTGTCCATGCCAAGAGCAATAATTTGATGGCGGCTCATTTCAAACGAAGAAGGCAGAATCCGCCCCCCTCCCCTCTCTCTATCACAATCTTTCGCTCTACTGGCCTGGCCTTTTTGTTTATAATTTAAATAAATCAGCAGAGGCGTTTCTTCAACACAGCCCACGCAGATGTCTTTTGGGGGTCTTAGAGTGTGGCAGAGTGGCAGAGTGGTGGCGGTGGTGGTGGTGGTGCGGTGAAGAGGTGGTATGGAGGCTTTAAGCCAAACCACTTGGAAACAATTAAGAGACATTTGACATTATATTTTGTTAATGGTTTTCAATATATGTTGACAAGAATTTCAGTTTTGTTTTGCTTTATTTCTTCAATTTTGGTTTTTTCTTTTTTCGTTTATTTTTTTTCCGTTTTTTTTTTGTTTTTGGTGTCATTAACCATATTTAGTGGCAATAAAGTTGTCAATTTTGGGCTTTTGAGTGAAAGGCCAATACAGTCAACGAATTCGGTGTGAAATAAAGACATAGATAGGGGGAGATACGAAAGAAGGAGATACAAAATGTGGCAGGTAGTTGACATGGTTTTTCGACGGTTGTTAAGGCTAAGCACACTCACACACACAGACACACACATGACATCCATTTAAATCAAGGCCGTGAAATGCGAGTTGTCTATAATTGTGTGTGTGTGTGTGTGTACGCGTGTAGGGAATGGGGGGGAGGTTACGGGACGGAACATTAAATGGGTAGGAAATGAAGTTGTCACATTTCGGTTTATCAGAGTCAAGGGATCTGATTTGCATAGCCAAGAGAGAAAAAAAAAGAAAAATAAATAAATGTAAAAGAAACTAAAGAAATTTGATGTGGTCAGTTGCTGTGGATGGACAAGCGTGTGAAAGATGGCCACGATATAAAAAAAAAAGAGAAAGAGAATTCAACACAATATAATGCAAAGAAATTCAAATCAAATACTAACTGTGACATAAATAGACTATTTGATTTATTTTGTGTGTTGAAATGACTTACATGATCAAGATCTTAACTATTTTTGGTTAATGATGGAGAATTGTATTCTAAAAGAAATATATGTATGCATGTACATATGTAAATGGGAAACAGTGAACTAGTTCATCTAAGCTTTAATTATATCTCCTTTGGAACCAGTAGAATAATATACATTCCTTTTGATAAGATTTTTATGGGGGTATCATCTATCTAGTAATTTCAACATTCCCAATTGAAGGGCTTTCATTTAATTTGTTTGATTCAAAGTTTTCTCAAGATTTTCGTTGATGTGGAAACTAATTTTGCGAAAAGAAAAAGAAAAAAAAAAACATCTCTCCCTCCTCTCATTTACCCTCTCCTCTAGCTGACTTTCTTTACTCATCTATCTCTATTTATGCGTTAATCAAGTTATCTATGCGTTTTGCTCATTTTCATTGAATTCGATTAGGAGAAGCAGGCAGCAGCCACAAGTCTAGCCTCACATTTATGAGAATTAATGACTCAAGTGGGCATAAATTTGCGATGGGAGCAGAGAAAACTCTGTAGAACTAACTATCGCCCATCTTTACCAACTTTGAATGAGGGAATTGAGCAACCATATCATCCCCTCTCTCTCTCTCTCCATCTCTCTGGAATCTTTCTTTCTCTCTGTCTTATGGTATCTCTCTGAGTTGCCATAGCAATTTAATTTCCATTTAAAAGGCCAGAGACCGCCAAGGAGAAGCTGCTGCTCCAACTAAACCCCCCAAAAAAAAAAATATATATATACATATATATACGAAAAAAACTGAAATAAAAACCATCCCACATTCCGCCAAAATGATTAATTAGTCTGTGGTCTCTGTCTCCTTCAACCTAACTCTGGTTACTCGACCCGTTCGTCCCCTCTCCCACTATACTGTATCTCTTATGTGGTTTATGCTCTACTCCATCTAGCTGATGGTTTAATAATAAGACAAAATTGTCTATTGTGCAAAGAGTTTGAGCTTGTTGATGACCCCGAAAAAAAAAATAAAATAAAGCACCAAAAACAAAAATTGCTAAAAACCAAAAACGAGTTCAAAATGCCAGAGAAATACTAAATCATATTTTGTTCACAATAAAAGAGAGTAGTAGAAGGAAGATGGGGCGAGGGGGAAAAAAAAAAGAATTGCTAATTGTTTGTCTTTTGTTGTGGAGTTTTGTTTCTTTCTTTCTTTTTATTTGTTTGTGCATTTGATTCCCTGGTTTTTGTTTTCCCTCTTTCGTATTACTTTCTACAATTAAACAGAGAGCAAAAGCAAACGAGGCATCTTTTATGATTTTGGTTTTGTTTTCCTTTGGCTAATCCAAAGCTTGTTTAGGCTTAAATCCCCCACCACTCTCTTCTCTCTGTCTCTCTCCATTACGGCAATAGGTACCCACAAGTGTCTAAAGCCCATTCTATTGTCTGTTGTAATAATTATTATTATTAAATTTTTGTACAACAAAAAAAAAAGTGAAAGTCTTTCAATGATGATTTTGATGATTAGACTTACGATGTATACAATATTATATAATTCACATACCTAGAAAGAGACAAGAAGAGAAGAGAAAGAGATCAAATTAGTACAATATAATATGGGAATTGGGAATTAATTGGATTAAATGCTAATATATAGATAAATGTACATAAATATTTTTAAAATACATTTAGATTTTATTTCTTTGCAAGTTTCAAAACTGTTTTTCTTTTGAGTTCTGAAAAAAAGATTACCTATTCTCATTTTGACTCAGATTTTAGTTACAACTTTATACACAATTTTTCTTTCTGTGCATTCTTGTTATTGGTAATTCTAATATTTTGTTTGTTTTCGTCTGCAAATTCTTTTTTCCGGCCTTGGTTAGCGAAAAGCTTCTCAGATTTCTTTGACTCGATCATGCAAAAATTGTGGCCTGATCTTTGTATTTGCTGATGGTGGCCTTTGGACTTTGGCAAACTAAATTTTAGAGAGACTCTCAATAGCATCCAATATCCATACACACACACGCACACACACACACACACACACTTGTATGTATTTATATATATAATTCTATTTTTGCTTTCCTTTTGAGTGTGTCACGTATTCGCTTAAATTGTTTAAGCTCTACCAAAATAAAATCCATGCTAAAGACAGCCTTTTAGCAGAATTCGTTTTGCCCTTCTTTCCTTACCCGCTGCTGTCTTGTTCATTTTTCTCACTCTCTTCTTAACAAACAATAAATCCATTGTGGCCAAAGTGAAATCAGGCTCAGACGAATCTCTCCCTCTCTTTATACCTCTCTCTCTCTCTCTCTCTCTCTTTCATTCGTTCTATCTCACTCTTTCTTGCGCTCTTCAACTCGCTTTCTTTCTCTCACTTGAAAGCCACTTCATCGCCATTCTCGCTGAGTTCTCGCTCCCCAGGATAAGAAGGCAAAAGCAAACACTTGAGACGTCGGCTAATGCAAAGCAAATGCCAGGACTGAAAGTAAAATGTTAATCAAGCTGATTGAGTTGTTGAGGGAGACACATACACACACACACACACACACACACACACAGAGACATACGTATACGATGCTGCTTCGCTTCATTCATGAAAATGAAAGTCTAATTTTAGGCGCTAAAGGCTTTTGTGCAGCTTCTTGCCACTGCAACAACAAACAAACAAACAAATAAACAAACAGACAGCACAAAACGTTTATTAACATTTTCATTGAAGCAGAAAAGCCAAGCAGCAGCAACAACAGTGGCAGGACGAAAAGGTGCAAAAAAAATAAAAGAGAAGAGAGTGAGTAAGGAATGAAACCAAACAATAAATATGCGTTAACTTCCCAAAGACACAGACAGCGGGGCAGAAGGAGATGCGTGTGTAAAAACATGCAAATCCCCAAACAAACAATTTTAGCCATGGATGTACAAAAACGAGAGAAAAAAAAAAGAAAGCGAATAAACGAAGAAGCAGGATGATAAAGAAGGAATATATAGGATATAAGCAGAGACACGGGGTTGCCATCGCCTTACTCTCGTGGTTCCGTATCGCCCACTTAAGTGCCATGCTGATGAGGGAAAAGACAGCGGGAAGAAAATCGATGCGTTGACATAAAGATGAAAGCTAAGGGCTAAAAAGGGCTGTCTTCCCCTTGTCTAGGCAAACCAAAAAAAACAAAAAAAGAAAAAAAAAAACAGAAATTGGTTCTAGATATGAAAGGGCGTGTGATTGTCGTTATTGTTTTTATTTTTAATAAAAAAGAAAGAAAAAAAAAGAAACTGAAAGGGAATGGGAACGTAGCAGCGCAAAACAAATATGCAGAAGGTGCACAAGTCCATGGAGGAAATGAGCGATTAACCAAAGGGAGATACCAATTTCAATCTTTTCTTTACAATCAACAAATTTCAAACTATTCTAATCTAATCATTAATATTTTCAGTCGCAATTTTTGTATTGTATAGCAATTTAGATTAATTTAAACTTTATATTTTTAATTTCTGTTCACTTAGAACAATTGTTAATTTTTTTTAGAAAAAGTTTCCCTGAAAATTATCTAATTTTCGATTTCTATTTTTTCATTGGTAGTTGGTTGTACAAATGTTTTAGCCAATTTATCAGTTGTTTGATGTTACTTTCTGTTTCCGGCATATGGAATCATTATTCATAATATAAAAATCAGAAACAGGAACTGAAATCATGCACGCATGTTGCCTAGGAATCTCTGCTCTGCTCTGTTCTGTTCTGTTCCGTTTCTCTTTGTGATTTCCTTTCTCTCGCACATTGTGAATGCGCCTAAAAATATGCTATACAAACTGTTCAAGTTGTTTACACAAGCATATAATGACACAAAGGAGAAGAAGACGAGGTAGAGAATGGAGAGAAAAGAAATGCCAGAGTGTGAGAGTAGTATAGCACAAGACGATGAACAATGTCGCGACATCTTTTTCTTAAGGCAGCCATATTGGTTTTGCTTTCACTTGCCTTTCCTTTCCCCACTCTCTTGCCTTTTACCCGATGTTCCCCATTCATATACTACTACTCGTACTATACATATACATACATACATATATATGTTTTTGGGTTCGTTCTTTTTTTTTTTTTTTGGTCTCATAACGCAACATTTGTTTTTCTTTGCATAATCTTTGACGCTTAATAATGTTTCCCAAACGGAGCGAACACGGGAACAGAATGGAACGTCACACGCAAACTTGCGGTTACTTTGTGCCGATTTCCCTCGCCCTCATTTCTCTTTTCTTACCTTGCCTAAGGATGTATGTGTATGTGTGTGTGTGTGTATGAGGGAAAGTTTTGTGCAATTTTTTTATATATATTTTTTTTTATTTTTTTCCATTCTTTGGGGGTTGCTTGGCCTGACTCTAAACGCACCATTAGTCTTTGGAAATAGCTTAGAGCGAAAATTTACATTATTAAGCTGCGGGCCTCTTTGCTTTTTCATTTCCGTCCGCCATTTTGGTTAACGGTACTCGACCGACAACCAACTGCCGGTGCTGCTGCTGCTGCTGCCACTGTCGCGCTGCTGTTAATGCTGCGTTATTACAAGGCAATGTCAATATTTATATTTTGTTTGGGAACAAATGTTTGTGGGCCGCTTTTCCATTTTCTTTTTCATTTTCCTTCGTTTTTGGGTGGAAATTAAATAATATTGGCAACCCTAAATAAGCTGTGAGACCTTAATTGGGGACACACACTAATCCCAGAGCACAACACAAAATATAGGGAGTAGGTCATCAACAATTGCGAGAACAGCGAAAGAGAGAAAGAGAAAGGTGGAGAAGGGTCACGAAATTTGCAATAACTTACCAAAAATTTGTCAATTAAATTTGTATAACTCTTGAATATTTGCCAAAATGTTTGCACATACACAAAAAGAAAAGCTTTGCCTATTATATATATATAAGCACTAAGCATTTTACTTAGTTATTGACACTAAAAGAAAAAGATTTTAATATATTATTATTACTAATACTATTTTTTGTTTATTTTTGTCATAGAACGCAAAACCACTTTGATTGAATATCAAAAGATGACTGAAAGGAACGGTTTCTCGTCCTCTTTGCTCCAGAGAACTTTTAATACCCTGTAAGTAATGTAATCACAAAGGATTATTCGCTTCCATGAAAGCAAAAGATATACAACTGGCTAATAAGTATATTTATTCTGGATCAAAGATATTGCTAAGACCTTATATACTTAATAGACTATAAAAAAAAACAAAATAGATATAACCTTCTTGGTCGCTAGGTGGCGTATTTGGGTACTTGCTTATTACACGGTATCTGTTGATTCAGAACACTAAGCTTAACTTTTGGATATTTTATATTCGATTTTTGTGAAAGGCAAGCTCTAACAAAATTTGATCTTCTTTGGAAGTTAAAACGAAGCAAAGAGCGATAATAAACGAGAAAAAAACCGAAAATAAAACGCAAAAAATAAAAGGAAAAGATGAAAAAAAAGGGAAGAAAAAAATAAAACACAAAAATTATTTATGTATGTTCCCATATTTAAATTTAATTTCCAAACACCAGAAAGAGCACAACTCCCTATTTACCGTTAGTACCCCAAAAGCAAAGAAAAATAAGAACGCGTGTATGCCTACAACCCTCCCTCACTCCCCATATGGTTTAGCCTTATAGTGCCCTGGCCCTACCTTCCTCTTCCTTTCGGCTACTTCACGTGCGCTGAAATTTTAAGTGAGTTTTTCTTTCACCCGGCTTTTGGCTTTTAATGACGAAGACGACGATGACGACGACGACGACGACGAATGTTGAAGGAGACGACGATGACGATGACGACCATGTCGAGAACGACTCTGGGGCATGCTTATGCACATTTTGAGGAAACCAACACACACATACACAGATATTTATACAGAAATTTAAATTTTAAAATAACAACCTATGCTTCATGTCTTACCTCTCTTTCCTTCTTCATTTGCTTCTATACTCCCTCCTTCTACTTGATTTTCGCCTTTCTTCTTGGTTCTCTGAGCTTTCATCAGTTGCTTCATTACCTGAAGTCAACTGTCGTCCGACAGACTAACCGACAGACCAACCAACCAATCTACCAGTCTCTGCCCCTGTGCCTAAGGGTATGGTCTGGTTCTCTGATTGTATGTGTGTGTGTGTGTGTGTAAAAAGTGGGTGGTTCCATGTCTGGATGAGGTGGTGGCACAGCAAAATGTCATTTTGTCACGAAGCCAAGGCGAAAACTTCATTATGATCAACATCTTCATCATTATGTTGATTAAAGTAAGTACGAGTACAACAAAATTTTCATTTCCCCATTTTCAAGGTGAATTCTCAGTATCTTTCTCTTTCTCTCTCTCTCTCTCTCTCTCTCTCACACACACTCACTTTGGCAATTCTTTTCATTTCTATTAATAATTCTCATTTCCAAATTAACATATATAACACATACATACATTCATTATATATATATATATTTATATATTCTTGCCTTAAGTTAGGTGCAGGTAGGTGGCATATGCCACCACATTAAATCGCATGCTAGACACACTTTTTTTTACCTCCTCCCCTTACCCGCGACTCCAATGTTGGGTTCTCGTTTTCCAACAAGTCAATTAGTTGTCGTCATCATCGTCTGCCCAGTGCGTTACAATTTCTGGCAACCTGTTTGACGTGTATGCATAAAGAACTTGGTACATATTTCTCTTGGCTAGACCCTTTTTAGTTGTTCTGGTGTTTTTTTTTTTCCTTTCATTTTTTTTTTTTTCGTTTTCCATTGAGCCGAAAGTCTACGTGCCAAAGCTATGTAACCGAGTTTTTACTTTTCTGTTGTTGAAAATGATTTATAAGGAAATTTTTTCATGTTTCTTTTTTGGTTTATTTGTGTTTTTGTGTGTATTGATTGTTCAAAGAACTTTCGAAAAAGTTTTAAAAAATAAAAAGAGTGAGGAAAAAAATGTCATGAATTTCACATAAAATGGAAAATTATTTTTCAAATGCAATGCAGGTTAATTCTTAGAAATGGAACTAAATTGGAAATGATTGAATGAAATAAATAAATTAAATAACTGGCTTGAAAAGTAAAATCAAGGAATTACTAAAGATTAGTTTCTCAAAACAATTTCAAATTTAGTTCCTAGACTTAAAGTAAACTTATTAATTTGAATTTATCCTAAAGATAATACATATTTATTTTTACAATCTTTTATTTCAACAATTTGGATGATAAACAGTTTACAGAAGCAATATTCACATTTATAGGATACATATTTAGCTACTTGATCGCTGGTATCATTAAAATTCCATTTGCAAACAATTTTCTAAATATTCAACTAGGCTAATTGATTTTAAACCATTCTGCACCTGTCCCCTTACCCCATACATTGACCATTTCAGTTATTTTTCTCGCTCCCCAACCTTTCATAACAATTTACTAATTATAATTTCTATTTGAACCCGTTTATTTTGCCATTGCCTTTTGTTTTATTTTTTTGCCACGCGACAGCATTGACCATTTCATATAAATCATAAACACCCCCAGGGATAAAGGACACACCCCCTGCGACACGTGGCGCAAAAGAAGTCTCAACATATCGTTCCGTTCCGTTGCGTTCCGTTCAATAGAAGAGTTGACAGTTTACCACCTGCATATAAGTAAGTTGAACTAACCTAAGTCAACAATTAACTTTGACATGCAACTTTTTGAAACTTTATTGTTGTTGTTGTAGTAATTGTTGTTGTTGTTGCTACTATTACTACTACTGGTGGTTCCGAAATGCTAATAAATTTATTGTTGTACAAATTTGTTAAACAACTTTCAATTTAATTATACAATTTAAACGAAATAAATGAAACGAAACGTCAAGTTCTGGCTCAACCTTCCTCTCATCTGTCTCTGTCTCGGTCCCTCTCTCTCTCTCTCTGTTTCCCTCTCGCTTACTATTTGCCAATGTGTGAGGTCTATAATTAGCGTCGATTCGTCTGGTCTGGTCTGGCCTGATAGAGTGCTTCGTCTGCCCATCGTCCATTCGTAATGTTCCCTACTCGGACTTTCCTCGCTTTTACTTTTTTTTTTTTTTTTACAGTTTTGTAGTGTTAATTGAACGAAAGCGCAAAATGCTGTTAAAAATGGCAATTGTCGTGGCAATGAATGATAGTGACAGAAGGATAGTGAAACAGAGATAGTGAGAGGAAGAGAGATGGATAAGAATGGGCAAAAATTTGAGAAATGATAAGTGAGGTTGGGTAGGGCAACAACAAACTCAGGTCACTGTGGTCAGTTATTCGCTTGTCAATCTATTGATTTATGCAAATATTGACATATCAATTAATATGTCAAAAAAAAAAAACAACAAAAAAAAACAAAAACAAAAAAAAACAGAATCGAGGAAAATTACCGATATACTTGCTGCTCTAATGCTAATTGAAATTTGCGGTTTTCTGTGTGACATATGCATAAATAGTTGATATAGTTGATTGATTTTGGTTTCAGTTTCGGTTAAGGTTTTAATATTAGCATTGGTGGTATCGGTAACGGAGTCAGTTTCAGTGGTTAACCACACACAAGATGGGCAAACATCTTAAAGATATGTCCCTCTTCTAAAGGCGATAATAAATAAGTGATTTTCATTGTCAAAGAAAATTATGAAAATTATTGTATACTCTAGATAAATAAAAATTAACATAGACAGCAAATATGGCTAGGTGTGGAGTGGTGTTGCATCATCGAGGGGTAGGTTGAGGTATGTGTGTGTGTGTGTTCGAAAATCAGCGCCACATAAATAAATAAAATATGAAATGAGACAACGAAAACGACGACGACAACAAAGATATTGTCAAATTTTGTTTGCCATTTTATTTGCCTTCTTTTTCCATATTTTCTTGTTCTGTTTTTGATACCCTATACTGATGACAAGGAAGGGTATATTCAATTAAAATTTCAAATTAAATTTTAGAACAATCATTTTTTTTCTTGGATATAATTTTATAATATTAATCTTTCATTGAGATTGTTTTCGAAATAATAATAAAAGGATATGTGTAAAAAATGTATTCTCTACTAAAGTAGATATATAGTATATATTCTCCGCTAGGTGGCGCTTATCTTTATCAATTATCTTTTAAGTTTTAAGTGTGTTTAGAGTCTAGAGTATCATAGAGTCGATGCCTTAAATTAACCCCCCACATCGACTTGTTTCCTCTTTGTTTCTTGTTCTTTATTTTTTATATTTTTCTATTTCTTATTTTCTGAGGTGTCTGCATCTCTCTCACATGCAAATTATGACGAGTTCTTTAGGTTATATGTATGTACATATGTAGCTATCCTCCCTATGGATCTGGTTGTATCTGCGTCTGTTTTGTATTCTATGAGAGGAAGATATGTATTTGGCTTTTGCATTTTATGTCTTGGGTGAAAGAAAATAAAAATAAAAATATTTATTTATTTTGACTGTAAAAAAATTTATTGACAGATTTTGGCATCGAGATTGTTGTGAAAGCGATATGCCAGCAATGAAAGTCAAAAAGGTGGGAAATGAGGAAACATGTGGAAACACCTGTCCCATGAGAGATTGACTCAAACGATGAACGAGCTAGCTAGCGAACTGTAGGGAAAATTTCTGTATTAGTTTTCTTCTATTTTCCTTTTGGTTTACGATTGAGAAATTTTTGGTGTAAAAAAACTTGAAGGTTTTCAGGCATTTTGCAATATGTTTTCATTCTATAGATAAATTAAAATTTGTTTTTTTTAATATCATGAAAGAAATAAAGTTTGGAAGGTGGCGATGATTAATAAATCGTTGAGATATATATTTCACTCTATATCAAAAGTATTAAAAGTATGACGAATTTGGATGAATTCCAATTTTAGAAATTGATAATCCTTTCTGAGAAAGAAAGATTTGTCATCCGTTTCCAAAGAGTTTGCTGATTAGTTAATACTAACTAAGCTAACAATGATATTCAATATATCTTTAATATACCCTAACAATTTACGATCTGTAACGTTTCGAAATTAAAAATCCTTTCAACTGTTAAGTCGGAAACAACAAACCAATGAAAACACATTTTTGTTTGTTTGCTTTACTCAAGTGGAAAGGCATAAAAAACCTAAACCTAACTAAATTTCTTTCAACTGAAAGCAAGAAAGAGACAGACAGACAGGCAGAGAGAGAGAGAGAGAGAGTAAGAAAGATAGAGTAGGAAAGAAATCGTATTTGGGCACAGCTTGGGCTCATTTTGCACGTGTCCTGCCTCAACTTTATGGCCGCACGTTGTAGAAATGTCGCAGGACGTTGGCCGACTGTTATCCTCTCGTCCGTCCATCCATCTGTCCATCCATCCACCCTTCCCCGACCCCATCTACCATAGTCATCTCTTTTCACACGTAATAAACGATGCCGTAAAGCGACGATGACTTCGTTGCTTTTGCCATGGCCAAGAAGTGTAAAAGTTTTGCTCGATTTTTATGCCTTCTTCTGCTGCTTTGGCTTGGTACGCACGATTTGTAGTCGTTCGTGCTGCGCCAAAGTTTTTCTTTTATATATACATATATATATATATATCTACATATATATCTATGTGTGTGTGTGTGTGTTTTTGTGCTGCCATGAAATATAAATAACATTTTCCAACGTTGAAAAATTTATGAAAAGCATGTATCGATTTTCGAGGGCGCAAATAAAAAAAAAAAAAATAAATATTAAAAAAAAAAAAAAAGTAAGCAAAAGAAACCGCCAAGAATAACAATAACAGCACAACTACAAAATACAAAAAAAATATATAACTAAGCTTCTTTTCTCCAACATTTTCACACTTTATTAAAGATGCATTCAGTAGGTAAAAGTTAGTTGTAGTTTCATTCTTATACACTGAACCAACCATCTCCGCCTCCAACCAAAATAAGGCAATGAAAATAAGGGTAATCATGTCACAACAGGCGTTCAATCTACTTAAGAATGAAGGAATAAAGGTAGAACCCTGACTGAGAGACATACGATAGTAATATTCAAATTATTATTATCAGGCAAACGTTTCTATATTCCATATTCATTTTCACTTACACATTTCCTACTAGATTGGGTCATTGTTATAGCAACAATTAAGGGGGGGGGGGGTGATGGGGAGCTTAAATTAGTAACTCAATACAAAGGTATCTCAGTAAGTCATCGCATAGTGAAATGTGCTCTGAACTTCGTGTTAAAGCTTCTTTGAAATGCCAATGATAAAGTGAACTTCTGTTTAAGGACATTTAATTTTCTTCTACAATTTGCCTTAACCTCAAGAAATGCAATTGGATTTTTACAATTTTCCTACATTTCTTTTTTTTTCTTGCTTTTCTTTTATTATTCTTTATTTTTTTTTTTTTGTTTTTTGCTCTTTCCGCAAAATGAAATTGGGGAATTTACTTTAATTTGTTTTTCGTGCCGCTTCTGGGAGAATGAGTGCTGGAGGGAGTAGCAAGGGAGTCAAAAGGTGGATGAGAGAGGGGTAGCATATTGGGGAGAGTAGAGAAGGTACTGGGGAGTTAGAGCAAGGGTCTGTCCTTGTCCCTGTCCCAGTCCCTCTGCTCAAAGGAAGGAGCAATTTTTTTCCTTCTTCTCCTATTTTCTTGGCTTCTTTTTTTAAAATCAATTTCATCTTCTACTTGGTTTCTTTTTGTTACTCGACTTTTTTGTATAGTTTCGGGCAAATTCAATTTGGCATAGGGAACTTTGTTTCCAATTGTAATACTAGTAGTGGTTCCCTTCTTTTATTTTTTTGTTTTTTATTTGCCCCTCTGGTTTTTCTTTAGCATTTCCCTCTAACCGCAATTTGAATTGTTTTCTATTAAAATTTCTTATTGGCTTTTTGCATATGTGAAAAGGCATTTCTCCATGTGTTTGCATGAAGGATCCTCTGCGTTTTTTTTTTTTTCTCTGTATTCTTTGAACAATTTGTATACTCAGCTGGGGGAGGATGGAAAATCAACTAAAGTCATTTCTCATTATTCACATTCTTTCTTTATGTTCATCTTTATAAGGAGCAGCCTCCTGTTGAGAGCAAACTTCTTATCTGTCTAATGTCCATTTGTCCAATTTTCCCATACTATCCACTCCACTCCACTCCACTCCACTCCACTCCACTCCACTTCCTCTATTCCATATACTTCGGTCCCTGTTTCGTCAACGCTTTGAGGTGCGAAAGTATGACCAAAAAGGTAGGTGATTTCTCCTATACAGGCTTTACTTACGTATGCCACCAATTCACCGACCCAGCCACGTAACGGAAGTGGCCTCCAACTGTGTGTTTCTAGCTGCCGCTGCTACTGCCACAGCCACTGCCCATTCCACAATCCTCACCAGGACCATCACCACCAGCACCACCACCACCACCACTACTCCACTCCCCGATAGAAACCCATCTCTTCATCTACTTCATACAGTGCGTGCTTTGTTAGCAAACAAAAAATTGCTCTCCAGGTGCCAGTGTTGAGGACACACCAAGCAGGAGGAGGTTTTAGTCCTCTAGATGCGTCGCCATTGCCATAGCCATCGCCCAACGTCGTCGTCGTTGTCTACACACGAGAGGTGTTTGGAATTTCATTAATATTTTATTACATTTTTTTTTTTGCTTCCTTCTTTTTTTCCTTTTTTGTTTTTTTTTTTTTTTTTTTTTTGCTGAAGAAGATGTTTCTGAGTTTTGTTGAATTTATTAAAAGTGGAACGCAAATACAAAAATATGGTAAGAAAAAAAACTTTACGCCTTAAGGAATTTAAATTCAAAGTGAGATGATTTCAAACATTATCCAAAATGAAGAATTAAAAGTATATGAATATAAATGAATTTCAATTGTAAATATTTCCCCTGTAAATGTAAACTTAGCTACGAAATAATATTGTAATAATATTTTAATATTTCGATTGAAAGTTAAAAAAAACCTTTTCCTGGACTTTAAGCATATTTGAGATTGAAATGAAATGCTGGCAAAAGCAGAAATAATTCACACTTATGCCAGGTAAAGGTAAAGAAGAGGAGAAAGCAAGAGTGAGATAGAAAAAGATGTATGTGTGTGTGTGTTTATTCCTTAAATTGAAAGTGAAATTTTTGCTCCTGGCCCGCATTTACATGGCAAAGAAAAAACGAAACAAGAAATGAATCATTCCCATATAACACGGTCGGGCCTTGTGCTTTTGCATCTTTAATTGTTCGCACTGACATTCCACCAGTAAGTCCTTATTCAATTTGGCTCTTCACTTTCTTTTCTATCTCTCTCGCTCTCTCTCTCTCTCTCTCTCTCTCTGTCTATCTGCCTAGTTTCTGCCTTATTGCACCGGCAATTTATTTGATATTTGTATGCCACACAATGAAGGCCCAGACAAAAGCCAAAGAATGAAGATGAAAAAGAGAAGAAAAGAAACAGGGACAAGTATAACTAGAATGGTAGATAAGCATAAAGTTTTTTCACCTATGCATTCCTTTACTCACTTTCTCTCCACCTCTCTCCCTCTGCCTCCTCTCCTTCTCATGGGGTATAATAAAACGTAAGCAAATAAAACTTCCTACTTCTCAAATACAATCTCTTTACCTCACAATGATTTCGTTTAACTCTTCGTTTATTCTTTCTTTCTTATATTATTTTTTTTTTTTGTTTTAAACTTTAATTCACTGCAATTTTTATCTAGTTCAAGTTGAACCAAAAACAAAAAAAAAAACTTTTCTTTGTTTGCCAAAGATAAAAATAAAGAGTTCACAAGGAGAAATGTTAGCAAAAATACAAGCGGGGGGCCACATGTTTATGGGGGGTCGGTGGTAGGGGAATGGTGCTACATTTTTGTTGACAGTTGTCAGTTTGATTGTTTTCATTTCATACATATGTATATATATATACTTATATATATTTTGTTCCCCTCAATAAGTGGATGTATAATAACTTTTTCTTTGTCATGTTCAATTATCTTTGGTTTGGCATTAAAACTTTTCTCTTCAAGTAAACGAGACTTCATTAACTGATGACTGATTTTATATTGATTTGGCTAATCCTTTGTAAGATTTTATATAGGATAATAAAAAAAGGTATATATTATACAAAAGATATGTACTTACTCTGATTAATTATATCATTTTTTGTATATATTTTTCCATACTTAAAATGTAATTACAGTATTTCATATAGAATTTACATACCTGCAAGAAGAAAGGAAAGAGAGAGAAATGAAAACAAAATTGATTAGTAAACATTTACAAAAGCTTAAAAAAAAAATAAAAATCCCCTCATTCCAATTTAACCACCCACACCCCTCCTCCGCCCTCTACATACAATGTAATGCCTAATGCCGGCAAGCAAATCACACACAAATTACCCTCAAAGACTAGAAATACCAAAATGCTCTCAAAACATTATTTCCACGAAATTAAAAAATTTACGCTTACACAATTAATCTTAACAGCAGCCAAAATGAAGAAACTGAAAGAATGAAAGAACCAGCAAATGAAAGAAAGAAAGATACGATAAAGGAAACGAAAATTATAAAAAGAAATCATCTATGGCCATGGTCAAGCCAAGGAAAAATAAGATGTGGAATGATGGAAACAAATTCCTAGGAAAATGCGTTCAAAATGCGGCACGTAGCAAACGCTAATCAAATAAAAACATTAGACAACATTTACACTTTGATAGCCCGGGGAGAAATATCCAGAGAAAAAGAGACAGTAAGCGAGAAGGAGTGCGAATGAGAGAGGGAGAGAATGAGAGTAAAACCTGTTTTCTTCATCTTCTCTATTATTATTTTTACGACTCTCGACTGTTTGCACCCGCATTTGTTGTTCTTGTTCTTTTTTCGTTATTTTTTTTCCTTGTTTTTTTTTTTTTTGTTCTTTCTTTTCACAGGACACTAACGGCCTTTCATTAGGCTTTTGTGTCGTCTATCTCTCGTCGAGGGTGGGCTCAGTACCGGGTCCAAGAGCAGGTCATACGATATGCATGAAAATTCCCAAAAAAAAAAAAAAACGACACAAACACACATAGAAGAAGAATAACAACAAAAAAAAATATATAGCCAAAAAAATATATAAAGGACCCTGTAACCTGACGCATCATCGTCCTGCCGTCGTCTGTAAGTTGATATGCTGAAAATGTGCTAAAAATGTGCGGTCGTTGTTTTAACACTCTGTGCCACTTGCAGGCGGCGATGTGGCAACAAGCGGCGAGCTGGGACAGGCAGGCGGCATAATACAGAGGCGCCTCCGTCTAATGCATCAATGAGAAGTGAGTGATACACTTTCTTCTCCTTCTCATTTTTGTGTGTTTGTGTATGTTTGTTGGTATTATATTTGTTTTGTCTCATTCTTACCCTCTCTCTCTCTCTCTCTCTGTTTCTCTCCCTCATTCTTGCTGGTTGCATAAAAAATTGTCATCTCTCTGCGTGGTCTTTGTTGTCATAATGTGTAACTATCATAAAACTTCCATTAGCTTTATATCTAAATTTTTCACGTCCCCATAAAATAACGAAAATGTATCTAAAAGATACTTTAGTCACAATTTAGATAAGCAGGTTAACAAATGAATTCATCAAATAGATTCTAACGATTCGGAATTTTATAAATTTTTACATTTAGGGAATTCAAAAGAAATAAATCAATTTAATATTCCTTTTTTATTTTATTTATAAAAACGAGAGAGAGAGAGAGAAGAAAGTATTCTTTTGAGTAGAGAAAGAGTTTGTATTCATTTAAATTTGCTACAGTGTTCGACATAAGTATTCACTTCAATTAGTTGAAATTTCCATATTTCAATGCGTTCCACCACACCCAACTCCAGCACCCTTCATCTTATATCATCATGTGGCATGTTTCCGTTAATGGTGCGGTACTGTGTTGTGGCATTTGGATGTGGCAGGCAGCTGTGGCTATCGCTAATAAAATACATATCAGTCTCTATAAATACTTTAAGCTTAATGTATGCCACTTGAATGGGACTCAAAGTGCAGGCAGGCAGGCAGGCCCCCTGATTGTATCGGAGGGAAGGGGGGTATCGGAGAATCGGTCGTCAGGCCAGAAAGTGCTCTGAAAGATTTCATTTATCAGCAAAGCGACGGAAATGCTCAATGGCAACTGGCAAATGGCTATAGAACTTTTGACCGATATAAATGCTATGCTATATACTTAATGTCGGTCCTTCTGTTCGTCCGTCTGTCCGTCCGTCCGTCCGTCTGTTCTGTCCGCATTGTTGTAATAAAGTCAGCATCAAATCTGGCACCTTAAAGCGGCTTACATTATTACACACAGAAATTAGGCAACAAAAACGATAAGGAAAAAGATACAGATAGAAGTAGAACGAAAGCAGAAAAGAGAGTGAAATGAAAACGACAACAGTTGGCGGTCCACTAAAAAAAAAAAGAAAAAAAAAACCGGCCAACAAAAAACAGTAATAAAATTTCGTCTTTTTTTTTTTTTTTTGCCAGGATAACACACAAAAATTTTTAGGGACATTTCATTGCAAAAGAGCGAAGCCAAGGCAGAGGCGATAAAAATAGCAAAAACAACATGAGGCTTATCAAAAATGAGAAGAAGAAGATGATGAAGCAAAAGGAGGAACAGAGAAAATGTGGTTGGGGAAAAATCAGTGAAAATCATTTTCATTTTTATGTTCTAGGGTAACAAACAAACGGTACAACAAAAGCCAACAGACGAATGAACCAACGAACGGATAAACGAAGAGAAAGAAACCAAACGAAACGAAAGAAAACAATAAAATAAAATTTAAGATACATTGGAGACCAAAACAAATAGGAAGCGAAATAGGCAAGGAAAATGGAAAATTATATTTGTATCTTTGTGTCTCTTTCTCTCTCTCTCTCTCTTTATGTGTATGTGTGTGTGTGTGTGTGTGTGTAAGTTGAGAGGATATCTTCTAACCGCTGTGGGTTATGTTTAGTTTGGTCTGTCTTTTCTTCCTTTTACATTGCGTCGCCGCTCTTTTATGGCCATAACAACGACGACGACACTTAAAGTAGTTTTCATGTTGAGTTACATGCGAAAATTATATAAGAGACCATACCCAAGGGTGGGCAAGGGAAAAGAATAAAGAAGAAGGAGAGTGAGAGTGAGAGATATAGAGAGAATGTGAAGAGCGGAAAGTAAAAGATGCTTTATATGGCCACTTGAACGACAGATGAAAAGGCATAATAATAGTTTGTTAGTTTGTTGAGCCAGGAAGTGGCTTTTGTCTATCAACGAGTGTGTGTGTGTGTGTGTGTGTGTATATGACTAGGGAGTGATCGCTATAGAAAGATAAGGATAACCAGAATGAAGTAATGAAGAGCAAGCCAATGGAAATGAGAATGGGAATGGGAATGAAAATAGGTTTTTTTATATCTCCCTCTGCCTGTCTGTCCCTCTGTCTGTCTATATTTGTGTATTTTCTTAAGAGGAAACTATTAAATAACCATTTGTAAGGATATTACACAATGTAATTTTCCACAATTTAAAATAAAAATTAGTAAAGTGTCATTCCCTTAGTTTCTTTATAACTCGAAAGAAATGATCGTGAGAGAAAATGAAAGGCTTTTTTATTTTTTAGGTCAGTCTCAGACACTCTCATCGAATTTCATAAATGAAACATGTTTAACCAACTAACCATAACTGTTGAAACAAATCATCCATGGAATTATTTCTTGTTTCTTTATATTTATATGGAAAATGCATCATCTCCCATTTGTTTTACAACACACACAACAAGTAAACCCTGAAAATATTGCATCGGATGCACTAGACCATATAAAATCCCAAACACGTACAGCCTCTTTTCAGACTTTCGACTTATTCCTAGACTTCAACATAAACTCCATAAAATCTTTGTCGTCTACACGAAGAACGATGAAAAATTTGTCATTACGTTTTAGTTTAGTTTGGTTTTTTCTTTTCTCTTCTGCTTTTCTGTTTTTACAACTTCTGGAAAAACCCCTGCCAGCCAGCCAGCCAGACCATCAGCAAATGGCAGAATCCTTTTTATGACTCGGACTTTTGGTACTACTTCCTCTTACCCATCCCAAAACACCACCTCCTCTTCTGACGGAGACTCGCGCTTAATGCAATTAAAAGAAAAATATGAAAAATACTTGAAGCTCGCTCGTAAAACATAAAAACGCAACTTGGATGATTGAAACGATGGGAATGGGCATGGATATGGCAAAAAATGGGAGCGCAGAAGGGGGATATGGAAAGCGTTTCATCGTTACAAATTTGCATTCAGTTGTGAAACATTCTATAAAAAATAATAAATTTAATGCTCAACAATAAAAAAAGAAAAAAAAAAACCAGAGAGTGAGTGCAAGAGGAGAGAAAGAGAATGGGTGGGGGTGGGGGTGGGGGGGACGAAACACATTCGCATTGTTTTTATGACTTTTGCGTGAATATTTTTTGACTCACTCGAGCTCCTGGCAAAGCAATTGCTGCAATTACAGTTAAACAATCATCCAAGTCCAAGAGCAAGAGCGAATCGAGACGAGGACGTGCCTCATATGAGTGAAAAAGACATAAAAGACATTCTATAACATTGTATACAAATATATGTACATATATATGTATATATACATATATATGTATATACAACATTTGGCTGAATAAATAAGAGAAGGGGGGACACAAACGAATGGATACTTTTCGACTCGACAAAACACATCCACACCAAAAAAAAAAACACTCGCCCAGAGGTAGCAACACACAAAAATTCAATTTTTGAAATATCAAAATACTAACGCAGCATTAAATACAAAATTTTGCCTTCCATTTCCCCCTTTCTTTATTTTCCTTTAGTTTTTTTTTTTTTTTTTGGTATATGAAATCGAATCCCTAAGCGGATTTGCCTTTAACAAAAATCAAATTATAATACGAATGTCTCTTTCATTTTTTTTTAACCATCCTTTTGTGCGGCGAAGCAGTGTTTGAGGGAAAGAGAGAGAGAGAGAGAGACACACACACAAACAAAAAAAGAGGCACTAATCCCCGGCGACAACGACTAGATGATGGCTGCTACATTGTCAGCTGCTTCCATGCTTGGTTCATTTCAGTGCAACACAGCGCAGGAGCACGTAGCTCTATCTGCTACCTGGCAGCAGGTCATTTCGCGTATCACGTCGGGGTCACCATTTAACAAATTTTCGGTGCTAATTTATATCTTTCTATGTTGGGTACACAAGTGCTGAGGGTTTGCTCATTTGCGGTTCTCATTCCCTATACAGTGCCCATTCTCATCCCTTGAGTGGTGTGACGTCCTACAGTCAGTCTCTCGTTCTTTTAGTCCTTTTGCGTCAGTGTGCAAAAAACAAAGAAAGAAAAGAATAGGAGTAGAGGGAAAACACTCACACACAGACAATCTATAAAGGGGAAGGTAGGCGGCGTTTGTAGGTATGTTCGATTGTTGGTCTCCTGCTGTTTACATGTAATTTTCCCAGCATTCCTAAGTCTATCTCTCCCACTTTTTCCCCTTCTCTTATCTCTCTCCCTCTGCATTCCCTCTCATTTCTATCTCTCACTCTGTCTGTTTAACATGATTTTGTGTTTTTTTTCTCGCTCTGCTTTTGACATTTTGAATTTCCCGTTGCCATTCAATGGGGCTGTCAATTCTTTTATACCATTTTTTTTTTGTTTGTTATATTTTTTTATGTTGCCTATTCTACTCCTTTATTTTTTGTTCTTGTTGTTGCTGTTGCTGGTTTGGTACAAATCGCTTTGATTTACATAATTCTGCGCACATTTCGACGCATAGTTTTTTTTTTGTTTTCTCCCTTTTTCCTTTCTTTTCGTTTTTTTTTTGTTTTTTTCGGGTGTTTGCATATATTTTTTGACAGCTGTCAGGAAGTAATAAGTTGGAATTTTTGCCTAGTCTAGTCGCCTGACATTGACAGTTTTTGGCTGTAGAGAAATCCTAAGAAGAGACATTTTACAAATGTTGTTTGCACGTCCTGCGGGAGAATTACGAAAACAAAACACAAAAGTAAAAAAAACCAAAAATGATTGTAAAAAATATTTGTAACAAGGTGGATAATACTAAATATGACAGCTGCGGATTTGTTGTGGTAATGATGCTCGGTATAGAAATTGTCATTAAGATTCACCTTATCTCTTTTTTTTCTCTAGCTTACGCTCTATTTACCTCTCGCACTCTCTCTCTCTCTCTGTCTATTTTTCGGCATTAAAACTCAGGTTGATTTTAGGGATTAGCCTATGAGCAGATTAGCCAGGTCATCGGCAAAGTGAGCAGATTAAAGTGTCGTCGTTAGCTAACTAAGGATAAGAAAAACCACTCTAAAGTCCTTTAAAATGGCTCAGGAAAAGCAATGGAAAGAAGCGCCAGCAAAAGAAAATACGATTCCAAAAAATTTCCAACTTGATTTGTAATTTTAAAGATATTCAAAAACTGTCGAGAAGCATTAATTTTCAAAAAAATTGCCGAGGAGTTTCAACAACAGTAAAAATTTCTATAATTAGCTTTTATCACAATTCTTTTTTTACAATTTACATATATAAGTTATAATATTTATGCCATTTAAGTAAAATAGTTATTTAAACAAATTTCCGATTACTTAAGTAAGTGCAATAAATTCATCATTCACAAAGAAAATCTTTTGTCGATGACGCAAAAAGGAAAACATATATAATATTGCCCCCTGCTATAAACAATTTGAATAAAAATAGACGAAAAATGTTCAGATTTTTCTGTTCGGTTGATCTAGAGAACAAGTGGGAGAACACAAGCAAGAAGGAAAAAAAGAAAAAACAACAATAATAACAACAACAACAAACTACATCAAGCACAAAATTATTGAATCATACCCATGCCGAGAAAAGAGAGGTAAAATAAGCAATGGGAAACGGGGTAATAAAGAGGAGGAGCAGCAGGAGGAGGAGGGCAAAAAAGGAAGGGTGTGAGGAAGAAGCACTCCAAGTAACGACCGCACCCACCAATATACATAATTACACCACACCAATCTAAACAAAAAATACAAAAAAAAAAAAAAAAAAAAAAAAACAACCAAGACAGCAGCCAAGCAGGCAGCAAGTGTTAAATGCATAAAAATCGTACTGTATGAGATTTTTGTACCCTTTGCTATTGGTAAGGGTATATTAATATAATTAAACTTTATATTATCGTAAATATAAATTAGTAATCAGAAATCTTTTTTAATTTGTTGCCAAGTATTTATACAATTTTAGAAGTCAAAGTCATTCTGCTCGATTAATGAAATCTAATCTTTTTCGATTAAATTAATTAAAATCTAATCCTTTTTGTTTTGGTATAGGGTATTTCAAAGTTGGCTTTGGGTTATTTGATGTATTCGGAATATGTTTTCTTATTCGGTTTTTGCAAAATTCGTAGGAGAAAAAAAATAAACAAAAAGAAATAGAAGGCAACCTCATTAGCTATTTAGTGGAACGGGGAGCGGAGGGATGGCAGGCGAATTGTAGAGGCCATAAACTAATCAGGCAAGCGGGCGGCGGCATAAACAAATAATTCGAAAAAAGAAACAAAACAGGGGAAAAAAAAAAATTATATTGAACAGAAAAACCAACAAAATCAGTGTGAGAAAATCGAATTGATTCTTGATTGGAGGAGAACCACCGAGGCCGACCTTGTTGTGATGGGGGAGAGGAAGGGGCGCGCTATATTTTTTTTTTTTTTAGGTGGCAGTCAAAGCGAAGCCTTGAGGGGCAGAGAGGGGCACTCTGACTGCAAGGGGGAATGCTTTCACTTTTCGAAATTAGTTGCGTGTTTCTAGTGATTGACTTTTGGCAAGGCCATCTGTTTAATAATGCAAAGTGGCTTGGCCACTCCCCCAAAAACTTGCAAACGCCTACAAGACCAAGAGGAAGCTAATTTGGCTAATTGGCCAACTGAATATATACATATACAATTCTATATATGTATGTGTGTGTGTGTAAAGATTTCGAGTATCAGGAAAAAGAATTTCTAATCATATTTGCAAGTGCAACATTTTCACACATCAACGAATGGAAGTCAAGAATTTTCCTTTGCCATTTTATTTGGTTGCTGTTGTTGTTGCCATTTTTATGACACAAAGAGAAGAGGTTTTTGGGGGCCAGAGGTTGGGTGAAGATATATGTATGTATGTATGGTTGGGTGGTTTGGGTGGTTTAATGCCACTGCCACTCCTCTAGCTGACTGCTGAAGTGTTGAAAATTTACGAGCCTCCCACTTTATTGAATTTTATTTTTTTATTTTTTTTTTCTCGGGACTTTTTGCTCTCTTGATTCGGTTTTGGGTTTTGGTTTCGGTTCGTTTTGGGGGTCTTAGGAATTTATTGTTTTGCAGTTACCAAATTTATTTGTTGTTGTAAATTTACAATTTTTTTTTCTTCTTTTTTTTGTTTTTCTTCTTTTTTGGCGCTGCTGCTGCTGTTTTCGATTCGTTTTGTTCAGGTATATGGCACAATCGCATACACTAACACACATTCCCATCTCTATTTTATTGTGAGTGTGTGTCTGTGTGTGTGTGTGGGTATGTGTTTGTGTTTTTTATATATGTTTTTTTTTTTTTGTTCTTTTGTTAGAATTTCAAAGCTTTCAATTGTTCAAGCAATTGTTTTTATAACACCACATACGACCACATTGAAGATGAAGGGGCAAGCAAGTAATGGGGGGAAGGAAGAGGGTAGAGGAGCTGAAGAAGACGACAACGAGCAGCACAAAGAGGAAATGCCAGAAATAAAGTTATGTAAATTCCCTTTTATGTATGTGTCTGAGTCCCTCTCTGTCTGTGTGTGTGTGTGTGTGTGTGAGTGCGCGTGTATAAGTGTCTGTATCTGTGTGTGTGTATGTGTTAGCGTGGCCAAAAAGTTCAAATGCCAAGAAGCAAAGTCGGAAATAATAAAAATTGAAGCATGTTCTATTTGTGGTTTTTTATGTATGTGTGCCTGTGTGTGTACGTGTGTGTATGTGTGTGTGTGTGTGTGTCTGCAAGTGTATATGTGGGCGAATGGGAGTGGCAGTAGGATAGGTCTGGAAATTGGTTAGGTTAGTACAAAGAACATTCCCTACATTGGTTAAACATTGTGCAACAAAATGAATTTCC
Source organism: Drosophila emarginata (assembly GCA_037075365.1). Taxonomy (NCBI): domain Eukaryota; kingdom Metazoa; phylum Arthropoda; class Insecta; order Diptera; family Drosophilidae; genus Drosophila; species Drosophila emarginata. The sequence goes on from JBAMCD010000296.1 coordinate 9,492,540, forward strand.
TTTGAAAAGTATCTATTAACATAACAATATGGTAATCGTATTCCATTTAACAATTCAGCATTAAGTCCAAAAAGTCCAAATATAATGAATATAGACAAGTGTATATGTTAACCAGAAAGGTCGACCAAACCATTCCTATAGGAACTTATCTTATTATGTATACGTACATATATAAAGTCATACGATTAAAATTAAATTTAAAAGTCATTTTGTACATAATCAAAGTTTAATTTAAATTTAAAAAATATGCTTGGCTTCTAGAGATATTGTTTCGAGTTTTTTTTTTAAATCATTTTGATAACTTTTTATGGTATTTTTAATATCTAAATTTGAGTTACATTTTTAATTATAAAAACCATTTATTTGAATATTTAAAGATAAACTAATCAATAAAAATTTCTACATTTTTGCGACTGCAAAATCTCTATTATTATCAAAAAATTGTCGATATAGTTAAAATTTTTATGGCTGAATTTTGAAATATTTTTTTCATATTACAGCTCCTGACAATATTTGACAATATTTCTAGCTACTTTTTAAGAAATATATATGTAGGTAGTTCTCAGCTCTGAAATTATTTTTCAATATAAAAATTTCACATGGAGATAAAATTGAGTACCGGAAAATAGTTTCAATTCTATATTCTCATTATTTTATACGGTATATTTTATACTTTTTAAGAGAGTTTCTTTATATTATATAATTGAAAAGGATTTCGGTTGATTTTTCATTTTTTTCTATTCCAAGTTTCCAATTTTCGTTTTCCTAATTTCGTTTTTAATTCAAGTTCTATACTACTTTGTCTCTATCGAATTCTCTTTATCGTTATTTGTTTAAATAAATTTATATTTATATTATTAATTCTGTTTTACTTTTATGAAAACTTTTATATAAGTTTCATTCGTTTTTTGACTTTTAAATGTTACAAAATTGCTTATTTAATTTAAATTTCATTATTTTTATTTATTATTACTTCAATTTCATTTTAATACTATATCAATTCTGCTTGATTTTCAATTTTATTTACTATTCAAATTCATTTTCAATTTCTATTCAATTTGATACCTTCAGATCTCAATCTTTTCTTTTCACGTAAATTTTGCACTTGCAAATGAATTTGAATTTAAGAATTTACAGCAAATTGAATGCGAATAATAAACAATGTGGCCGCGGGTGAGGCAGAAAGAGTCTTTGTGAGTATTCTGATTAGCAAAAGGCGAGTATTAGCGAAAGTAATTGTATATTCATTAAATCCAACACAACTAATACCCAAAATCTGTTTCGATTAAAATTCAATATAATAATCAGCTCAGCAGCAGCAGTAACAACAACAACAACGGCAACACTTTAAGCCCTATTCTAATCTCTTTTGGCAGAATGAAGAGAAGATGTTTTGGTATATATATGTATGTATGTATGTTAGTTCGTTTATATCTCCCTCTCTTTCTCTCTCTCTCTCTCGTTGGGGCTGAAGAGAACTTTCATAGCCCACTGAGCCGGCAAATGGAATATTCATTCATTCAGTTCAGTTCAGTTTCCATTCATTTTCCACAACTTGCGACAACTTTGAACAAATTAGCGTTTGCTTATCGGGCGGCAGTTAACATTTTGCATAAATTAAACAAAATTAAGCAAAGACTCGGGGATTAGAAAAGTGAATTTTCACCATCGAGAGTGAGAGAGGAGATAGAGGTTTAATAAATATTTCTACTAATTTTAACAAATTTTATCTGTCTTTTACTTTTATCACTTTTTTCTTTTGCTGCTGCTGCTTTTATTTTTTTTTTTGCTTTTGATAATGATTTTTCCAACTGAGTGCATTCAGTTTGTATATTTTTCTTTTTGCAGTTATTTGTCTTATTAATAAAATAAAAACGCGATAAGAGGGACGCAGATAGAAAGACACACTCAAAGCAGACAGAGGGAGTTATAGAGAGATAGAGAGAGATTGAAAACGAGAGAGGTAGAAAATCTAACAATAGAAAAAAAAAGGGATACCAAATTAAGGGAATCCCGAATCCGAATCCGATGCCTGCGGCTGGCGGCGACAAACAAAACAGAACAAGAAGAAAAAAAAAAGAAAAGGGAAAAAAGGAATGGAAAAGCAAAGCAAAGAAAGAAAACTCTTCAACATTGAGTTTTGCTGGTGGAGTGGAGTTCGGTTACAATTGCCATGTTCCCTGTCCCTTGTTGTCCTTGTCTTTTCTTCCTTTTTTTTTGGGTTTATTTGCTTTTTGCCTGCATATCAGAGTTAGTTTTCCCTCTTCTTGTGTATGTGTGTGCCCTTTTTCCTCTATCTTCTTCTATCGCACCAGGGCAAAATTAAATTTAAGCCGCTGTTTGTCACATAAATCCAGCTCCTACAACTCGACTCTAGGTTTTCCTTTTTTTTTTTTTGTATCTTTGAAATACTTTGACAGGTTCCATGTTTTGGTCTTTCTTATAGGATATATTTTTCTATTTACATTTTCTAATAATTTCAATAATTTATTGTACATTTTACGTATTTACTCAAATTTCTTATTTTTTTTTTTATGTCAGCATTGATTTTGTAAATTTTGTAAAAGTTTTAAACTGTTTAAAATTTTATATTTATATAAAATATTTTAAACAAATTTATTTAAAATTTTAATCTTAGCAAATTATCATTTACGGGCATTTTTGTACAATTTATCTACAAAAAAATTCTTGTCAAACAAATTGCCCATTTGTCAAAACTTTGCATGAAAAGAAAACATAATAAACATTTTCTTAAATATTTTCCCTCAAATACATTTCATACAAATAGAAAAATAAATCTTTTCATAATTAATGTTTAATTAAAAGAAAATTCCCATCTAATTAAGGTTAATATATTTTCCCCACAGTTATCATCAAATTTTTTCCAAAATATTTCTTTTTTTTTTTTGTTGATTTCAGTTTGGTTAACTTTTTCTTGAAACAATTTTTTTTTGTTTTTTACAAAATGCAAACACTTTATTAGATCCCGTTAATATTTACAACTTTAAGTATTTGTTTAAATGTTTTCATTCAATTGCATTTTGGGAAGAGGATTTGTTGAAAAATTTTCTTGCATATTTCTGCACAGTTTTGCATTTTCCTCACGTCTCTACACACGGCTGGGCTGAAGCCCAAGCGGCTTGTGTGTGGAATTTCATTAGAAAAGTAAAATCCCAAAATTTCGCATGGAAGGGAAATGATTTACCTGATTAGCAGGTACGTTAAGTAGAGGGTTATATGTCGAATCACCTTGTTCACGCACTCACTAACTCACTCACCACTCACTCATTCACTCACTCACTCTTTGAATGTTTCGGTCATTGGATATTGTTTCACTTATTAACGTACTCACCTTGTCTACCGTGTGTCCGTTGTGCCGTTGCTGCTGATGCTGTTGCTGATGTTGCTGTTGTTGTATCTGGTGGACGATGTGGCAAATGTTGATACTCATAATCATAGTGCGATGACTGAGCCTGAGCTGCTGCGGCTTGCAAATTCTGTTGGTTTTGATGCTGCAGCGTTTGACTGCTGTGCAAGTGTAAGGTGGAGGCACCTGAAGGGCCACCGCCACCGTTGATGCTGCCGCCGCCATTTCCATTGCCACCCATTTGACGGCCGACTGTCATGGGTAATGTGCCTGGTCCGGGACCGCCGCCCGCGTCACGACAATCCAACGTGGATTCGTACTCATAGGGATTCATTGTGGTCGACTCCAATGGACATTCGTCGTCGTCGGTGTCGGTGCCACCGTCGTAGAAGTTGTCCGTTTGACGGTATGCGTGATGCGGATTTTGCTTTGAGAACTTAATTTTGGCGGCTTTTTATGGGCCTCGACAAGGCGAGACAGCGAAAGATGAAATAGACGGAGTAGTTGAAAAAGTAGAAAATAGTAGTAGGAAAAATGCCGAAAGAGGCCAGTTAAAAATGAATTCCAATTAACAACAATAGTTAGACTTTTCTTCACTTTTTTTATGCTTTTGGGTTTTGCTTTAAATTTTTCCTTCTCTTTTTTTTTTTTCTTTGGGAGTAATCTTCCGCCTTAGTTGTAGTAGTTAATGCTAAAACACACTTTTAAGCACTGCACCCGAAAAAAAAACCTTTCATCATAAATTTCTTTTTCTTTGGTTTGGATTATAAAATATTTGAATTTCTCCTATGACTTTGCCATAATTTCATTTAAAATAATTTACAAAAAAAAATAAAACAATTTTGCGACACTTGACAAAACACACAGAGCGAACGACCGTAGACAACAGGGAGACGCGCAACGCGGTGTACAACAAAAACCACGGATTAGCGGTAAAAATTTATCTCATCTTTATACATACATATTATTATTTATTCACGTTTATTTTTAATTTTTTATTATTATTTTGTTTCTCTTGCATATGTTTCTTCCTGTTTGTTCTTGTAAATCTTCTTATTATTCGACTTGTTCGCCGCCGTTGTCGTTTGTTTTGCTTGCCCGAGACTACGACGTCGTCGACGACCGCTTTTTACAAAACGCTCCAGTAGCGCTCCAGAACGAAACGATGTGAACTCAACGAGCGACGAATGTAAACTGGCCTGTAAACTAACATTAACAATTGCAAACTAATAGAGTCTGTTAACAAACAGATGACTCTTACTGAAGTCTGCAAACGAAACGTACGCTGATGCCGCGCTGTCGACTATCCTGTACATTATTCGGCTTTTCGTTAAGTTGAGCGCGTGCGCTGACGAGAGAGAGCCGAATTGCCGACTGTTGTGGGAGAGTTATGTTACTGCTGTTGACGCCGGCAGCGCTGCTTAGATGGCGCCCCCGCTTTGCAGAAATGGAGAGCCCGAGTCCATTCGTCAGAGTCGCAACTGAACGAAAGAGCATTACAGTGCGAGAGAGTATGAGAATTGAACGAAATCTTTCCGTTTTTGAAGGTTAAAAAGTGCGTTGCCGCTTGGTTTGTTGTTTTGGCAATAGACATGCAGCAACAGCAGCAGCCGTTAAGGGGAAAGGGGAAATGTTACTGTCGGCTGCTGTATTACGCAGGCTGCAAAAGATGTTTCGTTCAAATTTATCTGCTGTTATAGAGAGCAGGAGTGTTAACATTATTGCCTGCAGACATTTACATTGACACTGTTACGAGAAGCTGTCGTTAGATTACATTATACGAATACCCACCAACGCACTCTGCTAAGTTGGGTATATTCACTTTGAATACTTTTACTGATAAATGTTTTTCCCTTTTTTTTAAGAAAATATTTTGCTTAAAATCTGCAATAATATAGAGGAAATATAACTAAATTCAAAATAGAGATATTGCCCAAATTTGACACAAGAAGAAAAGGGAATTGAATAAAAAAAATTGGCAATGAAATCTTTAACTGGGTCTAAATGCCCCTTGGAAATTAACAAAAAGAATTTCCAGGATATTTTAACAATATTTTAGTTAAATGATTCACTTAATATAATTTTCACAATATATTATTATACTATTTCTAATACAATTAAAAGGCCCAATAATTATTTATCCACTTGATTGTCATTTATAGCCTAATCATACAGATAAATATAAATGATATAACCATATAAAAGTGCTTTAATTAATGGTCAACTTTTCAATTTAAAGTTTAAACAAAATATTTAAGAATATTCTAAATTTGTGAGATATTTAAAAATCAGATGATTTCAAACATGGAAAACTTCTGAGTAAATAATGAATAAATAAATATGTAATAAATAATGACAAGCGAAGATTTCAAGAGGATTCAGTAACTCAGTTTCCTTTAGTTTTCAAATTTGTACATTTTATAATCATTTTGATTTTGATTATTCGACAAATTTTTCTGCAATTATTTTTCTAGAAATTTCAATTTATTGTACAATAAAGTTAGTAAATTTTCAAGTCCGAACGTAAATTCTATTAATTTAAAAGCCTATTATAAAGTAACTGGAAAAGTTGTATTACTTTTCTATGGACCAAAATGATAATTATTTCATTTACCACTCACCACATAAAAGGAATATTTTTTTTTATTGAAAACTTGTCAAGCACATACCTGAAAAAAGCAGAAAAAAATGTATAAAAATTAGTTTTTTTGTTGTCAAGGGTAAAAAAAAAATATGATGAAAAAATATTTTCAACTTTCCATTTGCTAATTACAAGCCAACATCAATGCCACCTATGGGCAGAAACCAAAAACTATCATCAGAATATACCACACACACACACATGCATACACACGCACACTTGCATGCACACTTACGCACATGTATGTATAGTAAATACGAATAAAACAAAAAATGCTTCAACTTCATTAACGTTGCAGTAAAGTTTTTCGGTTCGCCGAAAAATGAACAAACGCGAAAGTTTAAAATGCTGACAGTGAAGTTGTCATTTAGCGCCCAGTAGTGTGTCCAAAAACTCTATGGCTAACGAAGCAACAGACAATGGACAGACAGGAATGGGATAGGGTAGAGAAATGTAGGAGAATGGACTGGATAGGACAGGGCAGGATAGGGATGGGGATAGGGAGAGGTGTTGGTGACAAGAAGTAGCCAGGACCAACACAATACAGAAAAACGAGAAAACCGAAAAAGAAGCAGAAAATTGCGTTATAAGCAAAGTAAAGGACATTTCGCTAATGGCTTAACTTTTGAGCTGGGCGCAGGTTTTGGAAGTCTTCTACTACTCATCCTACTATACAATGGCTCTTTGCGTCCCATTCTTGGTCATGCTTGGTCCTCTTTAACCATAACCATGTAACGGAAGTTGTTTCTGAAGCTTTTTTGACAGCTTTCCACCGTTGAAAATACTGTCATGGCATTTTGCGTTTCCAAAAGCAATCTGGCAACACCGCATAAGGCAAGTTGTCTAAAAGTATTTGCATAGGATATCGGAATTTTAAGTTGCTTGCCATTGCCTCTTTTTCTTTTTCATCATCTCTTCGTATTTTCTTTTTTCATAATCATCATCATCGTCGTCTTCCTCTTCTTCTTCATATTCTTTTTTTTTTTTTTTTTTTTGATATAGCTGTCGATGAAAAGTCAATTTCCTGTTTTGCGTAAAAATGTTTGAACAACACTTTTCCTACTCTCTCTCTCTCACACTCTCTTTATACCTAATCTTCTTCATTTTATTCTCTTCTGCTACTGGCAACTGACACATTGCAAATTATAATATAAAAATAAATAAAAAAATAAATAAAAAAATATATATCTCTATATGTATATTAAAGAAAAAAATAATTGAGAGTTGAAAATTCAAATTGGAGGCAAATTTGTGCCTGAATTATTTGTAGATATTTGCGGTCAAATAATGTTGAGAATGTGTCAAAAAGGAAACTTTACAATATATGTATATATTATAAACTTATATACATATATATATAATATGTATATATATATATATATATTTGCTCAGATATCAAGGGATTTAAACGTTTTCCCCAATAACTGAACACTCATAAAAAGTGGGAACAAAATGCATCTTTAATGGGATTATATTTTCTTAAAAAATAAATTTAAGCTAAAGCCTTTGAAAACTTTAAGAACTACTGCAGGTTCCAACTAGAAATATTTTTTTAAAACTTCAGAGAACAATTGGAAAATCTTTAGAATAAAAGTAAGAAACTAAATATATGAAGAGAATGTGTTAAAGACTTCAAATTTTAGATATTTGGGATTTCATATATATTGAAAACCTTTTTTGTATGCCATAGGGAAATTATTGAAAATTCTAAATTTAATTTGCTGTTGCCATATCTTTTTAAATAACTAATTTAAGCTGTATGTAAATGAATGAAAAGTTAATAATTTAAATGCTAAAGTGGAAAAAGGCTGATGCTGATGTTTTCCATTAGTTCCGTGCAGGATCATAGGACTTTTCCGATGTCCTTTAGGGAGCAACACAAATTGTCCCTTTTCTTTTACACTCACACACCAATAAACCCACACACACACCCACTCACACACACATACACACAAACACACACACATACAACTCCAACTTCATTTGCAGTTAACAAATTGCATTGGTAACTCAAAAGGCTGGGAATCGAAGAGATGACACAGAGAAAACGATGGAGAGAAAGAGAAACAGAGAGAGAGAGAGAAAGAAAGTGAAAAGAGAGAGAGAGAGAGAGATGCAATCCTCTTTAATTAGTTCGCCTTTCGTTTAATGCAATCGCGAAAATATTTTTAATTTAAAACGCGTAATTCAATATCTCGCGTAATTTTATTTCCCTTACAAGCATCAGATGGAGGCAGCATAAGGGCGCTGAGTGGCAACAGGGCGTGGCACAAAGTGCTGCCAGTCATTGTCGGACTTGTCATTCCTGTTCCCGCTTCCTATCCCCTATACCCCCATCCCCCTTACCCCTTTTCCCGTTGTCCTTTTGCACCCGCGTGTCCTGTTCAATTCAGGCAAGAAAAAAAAAATTAAACCAAACCAAAAAACAAAAAAAAAAAATGCAACAACCTATGAAAATGCCCCGCGAATATTTTTGCGTTCACTTCGATCGATGGGTGTATATATGTATATATATATAAAAATATATATATATATATAGATAGACACGATATATGATATATATGTATGTATATATATACACATATACATATATATTCCATATATGCATTGGATATATTGGAGACGCTTGGGGGTTGAGTCTCGACCAGTTCTCGACCAGCCCAAATGACCTGCATTCCATTCTGGGCTTCATTTTTCTTTTCCTTTTTTTTTTTAATTTTTTTTGGTTTTTGTTTTTGTGTAAATTGACGCAGGAAATGCCGCAATGTGCCGCTCAAGAGTTCAAAGCGCCGATGATTTTCAGGTCAAGAGTTGAGCCACTTGTTGTTGTTGATACGCCCCCGCCATCATCGTCTTCTGACTTCTCCCCACCACTGACACCCCCCCTGCCCATCCAACTGTCTTGGTCGGTTAGTAGTGATGCTATTTTTTTTTTTTTTGTTTTTTTTTTATACACTCTCTGGCTTTTAAGTGCCGATCAAATTTCTTGATTGAAGCTTTAAGTGCAAGACAATGTGCTGCAGCTGTTTGTCCTTTAACAGGATACACTCTCGCCTTATCAGGGAGGGGCAGGCAGGCACTGAGGTGGACAGAAAAGCGAAATGCGAAAGTACACCAAAAGTGCAACAAATAAGAGAGAACCAAAGTATACTCGCTGACCAGCAAAAGAAGCCTTCTTCTTCTCTCTGCCATGTAATAGAAATTCGAGATGCAGGAAAACAAAAAATAAATAACCCACCCAAAAAAAAAAATAAAAAAAGGAAGTGAATTATATAAAGATACATAAAGAGAACAAAAAATATATAAAAATATTCATAAAATAAGACTTCCGTATTGGATAGATTGATTTTAAATTTTAAACATGTGGCATGAAAAAATAATGTTTTAAGGGATCTTTAAAGTTAAGTGTTGCCACGCATAATGAAGTTTTATTTATTTAATTTTCATTTATTTATTTGATTAGTATACCCTTGTCGAGGGCTATAATAAAATTGATCAGATGTAGAAAAATATATACATATATTGATGATCAATAGCCGAGTCGATTGAGAAATGTTCGTCTGTCTGTTTCTTTGCACGATTTAAATTTAAATTTTAAACTATTCAGTTGAAACTTGGTAGATAAGTTTTTTAGATGTGTAGATTTGGCAAGTTTAAAATTCAGTCGGATTGGGCAACTTTGAGATATAGTAAGATATAAGATATAGTTTTTTTTTTTTTAGATTAAATTTTATTTAATTTTTGCATTTACAGAATTAATTTATTTATTTTTAAATTTTGTATTGGAATTTATGTAATTATAAAATAGTCTTAAACTGCAAAGTTCGGCAAGCCAATGATAAATTTTTTAATATTTTATATTAAAAAGAGTTATTAGAAAATGCATTGTTTTAAATAATTTCATTTTCAATTTAAATTTTTGGAGTAATTCTTGTTTTATGATTGTTCTCTCTTTGAGAGAAGTAAATGCATTTTGGGTTATTTCTTTTTAGTAATTGTTTTTTGTTCAGTTACTTTACTCTCTTTATGAGTGTCTCACATCTATCTAGACAAAAAGCATTCAGTGGTTTATTTCTACTTCTCTTCTGAAAGCTGGCTGCTTCCTTGGTGCTCTTGATGTTTGCAACCTTGCCACACACAAAACGCAGAATGCGCCACAAAATTGCTAAAATGCAGCCAGACATTAACGTGTTTCAAATTTTACGCATGCAAGCCAAACGAAGCGACACATTGCGAGTTTCTACCAGCTTCTACAGTTTTTCCTCCACCATATTCTCCTGCTTTGGAAAAGCCACACATGTGTGTAATTTTCTTTACGTGCGAGTGCAAGTGAGATGGCGACCAAAAGTAGATGAAATGAGATAGAGATAGAGAGAAGAGTTGTCTGATAAACGATGATGTCTGGTGCCTCAATTGTCCTACTCCAAAATGTCGTCGACAAAATAGAAAATTCAAATTTGAAAATATGGAAATGCTTGCAACGACAACGATGACGATGACGACGACAGCGTCGTCGACATTGAAGGAGTCGGCAAGCATCATAGACTGGAACTGGAATTGGTATAGAAACAGGAACAGGGGCAAAATGAAGGGGCAGAAGTTTTAGGAAGCTAGCAGCTGCAATACCAATACCAATACCAATACCAATGGCAATACCCAACACTAACTCCATCTTCATGCGCCATTGAAAGTGCAGCAATGCAACGCAGTCAAAGTCGATGGCTGACATATCGAAAGGATGGAGGAAGTGACGGGAATGGAGGGAGGGAGGGAGGGAGAGTAGACTCCGGGGGTCGTAATTCGATTAACACCTTTTCTGGTTTTCTGTTGGCGAAGGCGTTGGCAGTGGCATCGATGGCAACTATTGGCGTTTAATTGGTTAGCAGCGTCAATGGATGGTCTCCCTTCACCCTGGCTCTTCCGTTGATGTTTGTGCCCCTGCTGCAGCAGCAGCATCATTTCCTTTATGCCTTTCTCCCCCTCCCTCCCCCATCTTAGTTGCACCATCCTTTTCTCACACTTTTGTCTGCGGCTTATTAGGTGCGGAAATCTTTATTGATTGATGCATTGTTTGTTTGGCTTGCGGACAACGATTGGGTCCGTTGGTGCCTTGGGACCGCCCGCATTGTCTAACCAATGTGTTTTGGGGGCGTATGTGTGTATAAGTGTGTGTGTGTGTGTGTGTGAGTGTGTGTAAAGGAGTGCTAAAGCACTTAGCCCGCTCGTAACTCTTTCAATCAAACATTGTCCTTTGTCTAAGTGCCAGCTGGAGGCTCTTTCTCAATAATAGAGGCACATGAAGCAATTGAAGTGCCTTACCACATAGACACGTGTTTATCTGATGATTTTTGTTTTAATTGATTATATACAAGAGGAAATCTGTCGATGCGCCTATGATCACTATATCAGTAAGTAAATCATGACCTACACAAGATTTAATGAATTGAGTATATGATAGATAGATTAGATAATGGTTGATTGATAACAATTATTCTAAAAGTTCTTCTAATGGAAAGTTTTTTATTTTTCCCAATTTATTTACTAATTCTTCTCTTCTTTTTTTTTTTTACAGTTGACCAATTTTCTTTTCATTCAAGTCAAGTCAATTCAATTGAAGTCACTCGCTTTGTTCTTATTCCTGTCTCTAGAGAAATTTGCATAAATATTTCCTTTTTTTTTTTGTCTTTTTTTTTTTGTCTTCTGTTGTTGTCGTATTTCAAAGTATTCTGCGCTAACATCTGATGCTCCACTCCCATTTGCCCACTCTTTTTTTTTTTTTTTTTTCTTCTCTGCACTCATCAAGTCTTTTTTTTTTTTGTTTTTCTCATCTTATGCTAATGGCAAAAACAAAGAAGCTAAAGCGATAGATATATAGAGAGAGAGAGAGCGAGGGAGATATACTGAAAAAAAGAAAAGTGAAAATTCAATTTTCCAAAGCGTGGAATAAACAAATTAAATTATAATTAGTAAATAAAGAAACATAGACGACGGAAACGAAGAATGAATACAACCCAAATGAAGGACTATAGAATCATGGGGAAAGCAAATGTATGTATGTATGTATGTATGTATGTATATACAATATTTATTAGTATTGAGGTTCAGAGACCTATTGCAAGGTCTTATCTTTCATTGATTAGTCACTGTTTTTATCCAACTCAAATATGAATTGAATCAAAGCATCTACTGCATCCTTCTCTTGAGTCTCTTATGAGATTTTTTTGTAACTAACAATTACACATTCATTCAGTTAAGCACCTCCCCTCCTCACTTCTCACTTTTATAGAATTCAACTGAGTTTATCAACATTCTCTTTTTCTGTAAATTTCACCTACCTAGGAGATTGTCTATGAATACATGGAGATGTGTGTGTGTGTGTCAGTGTGTGTGTGTGTATGAAACATTTTTAGTTGGCAAAATATGCAACCTGCATCGTTAGCACTAGCTGGATAGATTTGCAAAGGATTCAATTGTAAAGCCAAACCAACCAAAGCAACCAAACCAAAGCAACCTAAACTCAACCCATGACATCCACCCACAAAAACCACTTGGCAATTGGGTTTTCTGTATAACCCATGCGTTCGTTCCACTCGTTCTAGTCATAGTCATAGTCATCGTCATCGTTGTGTAGACGTTTCGTCGTTTTGGGGTTATTATTATTTCTGATATATGCGGTCTTACTTTGCGGTTGTCACTCGGTTGACGCTGTCAACGTTGCCGCCAATGCCGCAGCCAGCCTTTCCTCTAGCTATGACTCCGTTTCTGACTTCCTCTTGCACTCACTCTCTCTCTCTCGCTCTCTCTCGCTCTCTCTCTTTCTCCGACTGCCTTGGTGGTCGTGCGTCATGGTTACATGTAAATGAAGCGTGAGTTCTTCGAAAAAGGTGTTGAAAAATGTACATACTTTTGGCATTGAATCGTTGTTCACCATCTGCATAATTTTATGCCAGAGAGCTGATGCTGATGCTGCTGCTGCACAGCAATTCAACTTTTATTTCATACCAAAATGCCTTTTTTTTGTTGTTTTTTTTCCTTCCATCACATTTTCATATTTCTTTTTAGTTGTGTCAGCCCCATTCGTATGACGATCTATTTTCAGTCTTAGCAATTCGTAAAACATATGCTGTCGAAAATTGTTTCGTAATTGCAATGTTGACAGCGCCCACGTGTGAGTTCTCCTTTCTATGCGTTGCAAGTCATACACACACACACACACACATCCGCACACACACGCACACTCAAAGAGGTCCTTACCCCAATGACAGTTGCAGGCGTTAACTGAAGAAAAATATAGCATAAGAAATTTCCATATATAAGTACATTTTATTGTCTGGCTTTGTGACAATAAAATTTTTCTAAATCAAAAGAAATGTAATCGAATCTAATCAGTAAACTAAAAACCAATCTGACATCTACTTAGCAATCAAATCAAATTAAATATTAAAACTTTATTTGAATCGTGTTAAATCTAAGAGTAAAAAAAAAAAACAAAATGCTTTCTTTTAACGAAAAAAACAAAATAAATATTATATGGTTTTTAAAAAATAATTACAAGGAATGCAAATATTTTATTTATAAATTTTGAAAAACTTTGCCGTTTTATTATATATGAAACTATGTATAATTATCTTCAACTTTGAAACCATTATTAATGACTTAATTATGAAAAGTAATATAAAAATCGCAATTTATCTTTAATTTGTTATCCACACAATTTGCTTCAACTTCATTTATCTAACAATCTAAGTCACATTTAAAGAGTGTTCTTAGCGCATAATTTGGCATTTCAGCACACATTGCCACAAACCCATTTACTATCTCCTCCCCCTCCTCACTCTTTTGTTTTCATATCTCGCTCTGTCTTTGAGTTTTCATTTTTTGTTGTTTTTTTTTTTTCGTTGTTTTTTGTTGCATCTCTTCTTCCCACTGACAAATGACCAACGGCGGGCAACAAACCAAACTGCAACTTGCGGCCTTTGGCGGTGTCGGTGGCGGTGGCGGTGTCGGTGGCGATCATCAACAAGTTCATCATCAGAAACGGAAGCTGTGTGGTATCCATAAACGTTTGTTGATTACCCGCAGCGGCATCAGCAGCCTTGCCACAGTTTCAGTTTTTTTCTCTCTCCTGGTTATTTTTTTTCGCAAGTTATTTGCATTCGCCGTTGGATCTGTTACACTCCAAGAGTATTTTTTTTTCTCTTTTTTTTCTTTTTCTTTCTTTCATTTTTTCGTTTCTTTTGGTTTTTTTCTTTTTTCTGTTCGCTTTTCTCCTTGTGGCAAAAGATGAAAGTGTTTGGCAGTTGGCGTTGATGGCAAAAAGAGCAAGCAGCAAAGTGAGAAGTCTCCCCTTTTTCTTACCCCTACCCTCCTCACCCTCTAGGTTTTCTAACGCGCATTAAATCCACACCTGCCCTGACTGGGCATCATCATCATCAGCATCAGAAAAATGCAGAAAAGGGATAAAAATGAGAGAGAGACACAGTTAGTGAGAGGTGAAATGGTTGGTGGTGGTGGTGGGGCGGGGAAGCCCAACACACACACACACACACACACACACACACACACACATATATATACACACACACAAAATGGAATAGAATTGCAGATTCATTTCACTCAACTAAGGACATGAAGATTGTGTAAAAGGAAAGATGAAGAATGGAAACCTTTTAAGCGAGTTCATATTTTTTCCTAGGTCAAAAAAGAAAAAAAATGGTTTAATCTTCGGTTTGGCTTAAGTTTCAAGGAATATCTTACATAGTTATGTTACCTAATAACGTTTCCCAACACTACATTAGAATAGTTTCATTATTTATTAAAAGTCAGAAACGATTTACTGGGGCATGAATATACATAGTGTAAAATATAATGGATTTATAATCCATTACAATATTATTATTGATAAAAGAGAATATATGTATATATATATTTTTGATTTTATTTGCAATGTCAAATTGATATAACCCCAATGTCGGCATTTAAGTAATGAGAGTATCGTCAATAAAATATCAATATAAATTTTACAAATTTAATTCCGTTTGCTGCTCTCCGCTTATCAAATTAATGAACTATGTGTAATACCAAATATACATCAAGCCAATTAACGTATATAAAACATTTAAAAACCATTAAGCAAATTAAAATAACAGATCTCTCTTCTACTTCTTCCTTGATAGCATTTTCTCTTTGTGTCTGTGTGTGTGTGTGTGTGTGTGTGTGTGTTTTCACGTGTTTTTATACATATGTTTGTGTGTGTCATTGGTTTTCGGTTTTGTTTTTTTTTTTTTTTCTGTTTTACGAAAATCCTCTTAAATCAATATGGAAATATGCATTTGATTTAAACATAAATGATATTGCAATTTACCATAAATAAAACTCATCACAAATGAGTGTAAAAAATGTGATGGCGGGTAGGGATGGGGATGGGGATGGGGTTGGGGAAGGGGAGGGGAGGGGGGAGGAAAGTAAAATCAATGCGTTTGTAAATTAAATAAATACAATGCATTCGAAAAAGGAAGGCAAACAAGATGGGGGCCTAATTAAATATTTATTAAAATTACTGCAGAGTTAACTCTGACAACCAACAAAAATTGCATTATTTGTCCATCCACTTGACTTTTGACGCCAAACGTACAGATAATGGCAAGAACTTTGCCATTTAAATTGCACAATTGTTGATACCCTAACAAATAAAAAAAGAAATTTATTAAAATTCACAAGTTTTTGAAAATTTAATAATAAAACAAAAAATCGATGCTTTAAACTGCTGATTCAGACTTTATTAAGTAAAGAAAGATTTGGTAAATTCATTTTATTATAATTCTTATCATATTCGTTTTCAGTTTTTCCTGTCTTAAAAATTTAAAAATTTTTTTGGTATCTTATTTTTAGCTTTTTAGAAACTGGTGACCCCGACGTTTTCTTATATTTCAACTTTCGAATATATGTATAAATAAAATTGTTATTAATTTTTAATTTCTTGAAACAAGAAAAAAGAAGTTCCTGTAGTATAAAAAAAATATATTTGCTATATTCATTGTCGGTGTTTCGTTTTTTTTTTTTTAAATAGGAAATTCGATTTGTCTTTGCTGTTTGAGATTTTTCATTTCTGCTCACCCATCCTCTTCTCAAACCCTCTGGCTAGCTATTTTATCAGTTTCTTTTTGTACTTGTATTCTCCGTTTTTTACATTTCCTTGCTCTGCTTGGCTCTTTTTTTTTTGTGTTTTGTCTTTTCATTTTACTGGCTTGCGGCAAAGTTTGTCGCGTCAGTTTTTTTCTTCCTTCCTCCGACTCTATCGAGCTATGCGTTCTATGTACGTATCCTGGTAGGAATTTGCTCCTGGCTCACAATAAACCACTTTACAGCTACTATTTCGCTTTTTATTTTTTTTTTGTTTTTTATACTTTTGCCATTCTCAAACGAAATTGAATTAAAATTTACATTTTTAATCATTTTCGCGTAGCAGTGCGACTTTAATTTGTCTCTTTCTTGTTGCAGTTGTCATCATCATCATCATTACCATCATCATGATGATAATCATCATCATCAGTTGTATTACCATCGTCATCATCATTGTAATCATGAGCATCAGCCTCTCTTTCGACTCATTCGCATTTAATTAGTGTGAAAAGCGCAAATTATTCGCCTCGTTTTTTATCTGGCGCCCGCCCATCGTCGTCATCCCTAATTGGCTTAAAATTAATAATAATTATTATTGTATGTAGGTATTTGTATTATTTTTTGTTATTATTTTTATTATTATTATTTATCGTACTTATAGCACACGCTCAACTTAACCTGTTTGTCTTTTGTCTTTTCCCATTTGCCGATTGCCAATTGCCGCTTTTTTTTTTTTTTTGTTTCTCACCCTTCTTGGCTTCAGAGCTTTCTTGGCATGATGAAATTGGCTATGTATTTTACAATTTAACAATTTTCCTTTTACCAGATTATGCATTTGCATAGTTTTATATTTCAGTCTTTTAGACACTGCGCAGCTTGACGTTACGAATTAAATTTGTTGTTAAATGGAAAAATAACGACTAGGCGCGGTTACTAGTAAAGGACCTTAAATAAATATTCAAAGGAAATTGCAAATCATTTTAACAGTGAACAGTGACGAAGAGAAAGTTCAAATTTAAGTGACAATTGGTGAGTAAATCTGTTTTAAAATAATTAAAAATTAAAGTTATGTATTTTGTAAGATATTTTTTTGCCATTTATTAAAACTTCATTAAATCGAAGTTGACTTTGATAAATTAATCCAGTTGATACCATTTAAGATGGCTTTTAGTATTAATCTAACTATCAAACAGTAACTAACTAACTAACTATACAAAATTTTGATCCTTCAACCAAAATGTTGCCAAGTGGTAAAAAATGATTAAAATTCTATTAAAGTTTTCAATCGATATGATTATAAATAAGTTTCCCTGTCCTGTGTCGATCGTTAATTCTAGAACATAATTTTTACCAGTTATTTGCAATTTGTTTAAACTTTTTTTTTAATTTAATTCTTCTACTTGTAGCTTAATTATTTTTTTCACACTACAGAAAAATTGAAAATATTTTCCCTTTTAGATAGATTGAAATTCTAAATAATAATGAAAACATTTTGTAAATTATTTACAATTTTATTTTTACTTCAAAGTGAATAGATACATCTGATGTATTTTGACTCTGTATTGTTTATTTTTCTGAATTAAAAACTGGCAAAATAACAAATGATATAAATTACGATTTACCCAAAGTTTTTTTCATTGTACAAAAAAAATTTCCTTTGTCGAATGAAATATTGTTGATTAAAATTGTTAATATTGTTGATAAATTTATGAAAATTGACTAAGCTAAATAAAAAGGGAAAACGAAAATGTTGTACAGCGAAATCCTTCATCAAAGAAGATGCTTTTATTTTACAATTTTTTTTTGGCTAGTTGAAACTAAATATCTTTGAAATCATTGCAGAATATACAAAATGCTCATACATTGATTGCTCATACATACATTTTCCCCCATTTTCCACACATTACTTTGGGTTATTGTTGCTCATTTCTAAATTGTTGATTATTCATTTGTTCACTTACATAATGAGAGGGGTGCGGGAGGTTGGGGAAATTGCACACATTTGGAAACATTTTAGTGATATTTCAATTATATTGTTAATTCATTGCCAGTACGTTTTAGTATTGGCCCTCTGGAAAACAATATTTTCATCAGAAACTATAAAGTGCACAACTGAAAATGGAAAATGTAAAATATCATCCTCTCTTTGTCAGTCGCCCCCTCTGTTTTACTTTCTCTTTTCCCTGTTTTACTGTCTCCCTTTGTCTCTTTTGGTGGCTTCCCCCTGATATACTTATTACATTACAATTTACTAGTTAACTATGGGAAAACTTGGCAATTTGGAACGGAAAAGCTTTGGCCAATTCTCTTGGGCAAACTGTGTATATGCAAGTTGTTATTGTTGTTGTTGTTTTCCAAACACACACACACACACACATACGCACATATACGCATACACGAAAGCAAGTTAGTTAATAAATTTAACGTTGATGAGGAGAGTGCAAATTGGCAATCAATTTGAATGAGAGGAAGGGAGAAGGCGCATTAAGTAGGCCTAGAATGACAGACTAACCGACAAACTGACAGATTGCCTACTCTACCTTCCGCCCTCTGTCACTCTCTCTCTCTCTGTCTCTCTCACTACCTCACACGCTCTACACTATCTCTTTCTCTCTGACTCTGTAGTGAGCGCAAATTAAATGCAAATTCAATTAATTTGAAGCAAACAATTTGCTTAAATTAATTAATTGAATGTGAATCTAAAGTGCTTCCAATTTAACGCTGAAGAGGCGACCAAAATGGGCGGCACCAAGCTCTACATGTGTGTGTGTGTGTGTGTGTGTGTGTATGAGTGGGCGTGGCATTTATCGAAATTATTGGGCATACCGAGTTTTTGGCTGGTTTACGATAGTGACGGCTTTAGAGAACAGAAAACTGGGTCTATTGCGTAAGGGGGGAGAGGGGGTGAGCTTTGGGGGTTGGGCTTGATGGCTAACCGCAAACTTTGGCAACGTTGCGTATGCGTAATTTTGCATTTGCATTCATCTGGCCATAGTGCGTGCATTAAGTAAACTGTTTACTGGAAAATCAACTCCAAAATAAACAAACATTCAGCCGCCGAATATGCAAATAGTCGATACAGTGGTTACACAATAAAAATAACATAATTTTAAAAATATTTTCATTACAAGCCATAATATAATGTGGCTGCATATTTCTTTCAATTGAATACCAAATTTGTAAAATATATCCGGTAATAAATCCTTTAAATAAAAGTTGAAATCGAAAATTGTTATTTAGATCCACATATTTGAAAAAATGTGAATGAAGGTAGTTAATCTTAAGTAAGAATTACAAAAATGCTAATTAAGGGTCACATAATATTCATGATGAAAAAGAATTATTTAAAATTTCTGTAACTTTCTGTACAATATAGAACTCAATGTTGAAATATGATCAATTAAAATAATGTGGCTGCATATCTAAAGCATTAAAATGTCAAATTACAGAATCAAAGTTTTATTTAGACCTAAATTGAAGTCTTCATGTTGTTTATGTGTGTTTACTGTAGTAAATTCAAATTTTTGCATCTAGTATTCCAAATGCCTTTTCAATGGTTAACCAGGAATAGGGCCAACATAGCTTTTTATCTCTACCATGAGATTTTCGGGCTTCCCTTCTCGTGTTCTTTTTAACTATCTGTTTAACTAGCAAACGATTCTCGTTGCCCAACAGCCATTACAGTTATCCCTTTTACTACTACATATACATACCTTCATTTCATTCTCCCTTTGGCCGATTTTTGTTTGCATTTTATATTTGCCAAGTTTTTATCGCTCGTTATTCACGTTTCGCAAAATTATGCGCTTGATTAATATGCAAGTTCAATGCAAATGCCACGCCCACTCATAACTGTTTATTTTGATAGTGGTATATATATATATATATGTGTGTGTGTGTGTGGGTATTACTGTTTATTTGCCTTGGCCATGCTGTTGCTATTATTATTATTATTACTATTTGGCCTCAAAATGGGCAAACTGTATGCCTGGCAAATTTGCGCATTGGCCAAAATCAACGAGTTGTAAATTATTGTAAAATTTTTTTCCCCTCAATTTTTGTTTTTCTTCTATGTAAATTATGCAAATTAAGGTGCAACAAAAATATAATGGCCGATCAAATACAAAAATATTAAAAAAAAAAAAGAAAATGAAAACACACAATTAAACAGTTGGAGAAACTATCACATTTAACAGTACAAAACCATTTGACAGATATTCCATATCAATTTCATATCCATAACCAATTATGCGACAATGTAGTGCCGAAAAATTTCAACATTTCGTCATTTTTGTGCTGACAATATGCAGCCACATTTTTTCAAACTGCCCTCACAGTTAATTCAAATTCAATCGCTTCAAGTACAGTTTGCACCATTAATCATTTGTTTGTGCTTAAGTGTCAGCAAAACAAAAGTCGGAAAAATGAAAACTAACTTTTTATTGTACATATGACAAAAGTCAACCCAAACACATTTTCACTTTCGCTAACAAGAAAAACTCCAACAAAAGGCGGCGGTATGCAAAACTGGATTTAAATGTGTATTGTACATATATAGATGTATATATATTTTCATATATGTATACATTTTTGTCTTTTATATTGACCTGAAAAAAAAAAACTGTCGCAGATCTAGTCACGAAATCGACTTGGGGATACCCATTATTTTAAGAAAATCGATAATTGAATTAAGTTTCAATAGAAAAATTACCAAATTTACAGCCTTCAATATTATTTTCTAAAAAAGAAATATAAAGGCTAAAATATTAATAATTTTAATACTAATTAAATGTGTCTAAATATTAATTAAATAATATGAACTTTTGGTTGGTTTTGAAAGCTACAAGATAAAAGATTCAATGCAAAAGTTGTAGCCACAAAGAGAGTAGAAAAAATAAGGTAAATTAGATAGATAACTAGCATGAATAATACATTTTAAATAAAAGAAGAAGAAAACAAGATCACCGAAATATATTCTATAATCTTTGGTTACCAATATACCCTTTTTATATATAAGAGATTATATAAAAACCAAAGCAAATCCAAGTGAACCCAAAGTCAACAACAATGCCCAGGCAAAAGCGATAATAAATTTTAAATCATTTGTCATTTGACGCATTTTGTGGGTAACAAGGCAACATTTTGGGTTCCCCTTAAAAGAAAAAAAAAAAACAACAAACAAAAAAAAATACGCTAAGACAATGGGGCAATGTTGGCTATATTGATAAATATCACTCGTTGTTGTTTTTGTTGTTGTTGGGTCAGTTTTTGGTTTCTCTATTGACAAAATACCTTTGGCTAAGCTTTAATTGTGCTACTCTATACAAAGTTGTTCCTCTCTGATGTGTGTTTTTTTTTTTTTAATAGATTTTATCGGATATATATTGTGTATCTATCTGTTTTTGTGTGAGAAATAAGAATGCATCTACAATGTGACTCGTTGGCATACATTTTGTTTTCTTCATCGGTTTCTTGTTGTTTGCTTTTTACGATTCTTACCCAAATGTCCGATAATGAATAGAAAAAAATAAGGCAAAACAGAAAAACTACTATAAAAAAATTCTAGTAGTTTTTTTTTTTTTTGTATATATTTTTCTTTCTGTTTGCAATGAACTGAAAATTGACATCGACATTGTAATTATTTTATATACTGAGAGAATTTTAGTTTCATATGATATAGCTTATCGTTATTATTTTATTATGTGACTCGAACTCTCTGATTCTGTTGCTAACTTGACGTTTTTTTTTAATGAGTGGGGGAACTTTGCGTTTTCGGGGTAAACAGGAAACAAACTGCCTCTGATAATATAAATAAAAATAAATAATTTTTTTTTTATTTTAATATTCTGTTTCCTTTTCTATGTATTATATAATTGAAATCGATAACTGAGCAAACCATTTGTCAACTTTAATTTCTTCTTCTTTGGCATGGCACAACTTACCTGAAAGTACAAAGAAAGAGAAAAAGAATAAGTTTAAATAGTTTTTAAAAAGTATTTTGTAATCTAAAAGTTGTTTAAATTTTAAAAATAATAAAATAATAATAATTACAACCTTTTAGTTTTAATAATTTTTTATCAGTTAATTTATATCATTAAATGCTTAGATATATCTCAATTCATATGACCAGCATAAAATCGTGCTACCAAAATGTATATATGCGGGTGTAATAGATACATTTTTCAGACGATATGTATTGGCCAAGTCTCTGGAGACTTCTTCTTGCATCCATAAACAGTTATTACAGCCAATTAATGTTTAACTCACGCACAGCGATCCAAAGAGCCATTTCGAAACCCGATCTAAGTTTGGCAACACAAAACGCTTGAATGCCACACACAGGCGACAAATATGGCCAAAATAATGTGTACAAGAAGAGAGACAGAGTGTGAGAGAGATAGAGACAGAGAGCGAGAAGAGTAGAAAAAATAACTTCCACTACGGCTGACTGCAGCTGGGGTCAGGCAATAAAAACCGCATCGAAAACAATAATAGCTCATTACGCGAAAAAGTTGTTGATGAGACCAAGACTAAAACCCAGACCGGATCCGGGGGCCGGGCCATATCGCAGCAATCAGAATGAGCAAGAAGAACAGAAACAACGAAAAAACGAAAGAAAAAAACAAAAACTTATTAAACAGCGGCCTAATGTGCGCTTGCGCAGCGGGGGCAACCGAATAGATCGAGAAGAGATATAACCACAACGACGACGACGACGACGACGACGAAAAGAAGTTGGTTTGGCATTTTGCCAACTGCTTGGCGACCAACTTGGCAAATAACATTTATTTATTTCGATCCAGCTGCAATTACACTTGGCCACCAGCGAGAGGAAAAACCTTTAAGCAAATACCCAATAACCGTTATGTAACCGTTAAATTAAACAAAATCGAAATATAGACATTTCATATTTTATTTCTTCATTTTTCGAATAAATATTTAGCGTAATTTTATAAAACTGAAACCGTTACTGTAACCTTAATCGAAATCATTTGTAACATATCCGAAACCCATAACCGTTATTAAAATCTTTGATTGTTCTAATGATTGTTCAATTTGCTGTAAACCCGAAACTATTTCGGTTAATTTTGTTGCTAAAATACCGTAACTACCTTTACCCTTTTTTAGCTTGTATACATCAGTTAAGGCTATTCATTCCGATAGCATTTTTTTTTTTTAGGATTGAAATCTTGTTGACCAGTGTAAAATCATATAATCCAGCAGAAAGGAAAAACTTCACACTCGACTTGACCCTTGCGTGGTCCGACGCCAAGGCTTGGCTTGGCTTCGCTTAGCTTAGCTTAGCTTTTGCCGGTGACTGTTTGTGGTTTTTATGGGGTTTCTCATATGACTTGGGTCGGTTTAAGCACCTTCTAATATTTGCTAATTTTATAACACAGATTCAAGTCAACCGATTGCCCGATCTGTGGGCAGTTAATAGTTGTTGTTGTTGTTGTTGTTGTTCTTGGATAGAGTGTGGATAGTCTGTCTGTCTGTCTGGCTGCTGCGTGTGTTGGCGTTTCTATCGATTACAAAAGATTTCTTATTTCGTATTGGGTAATTGGTATAAATATCAATTGTCCATTTGCAATTTACCATTTTTGGGGTCTTTCTTGTTTTAACCGTTTTCGTTTTTCATTTGGTAACAATCCCGTTGCCCGCAAGCAAAACAATTTCAAATTTGCATTGCAAATAAATTGTCATACAAAACGCCCTCATATACAATATATACATACATACATACACTATATATGTATATACATATGTATGTATGTATTGCCTCTGTTTGGGATTTTTTTGCTTTGATTTTATATGGAAATGCTTGATCTAGATACAAAAATTTCTTCCTCTTTAGTATGAGTTTCAGGCCGACCACCCATCAATTCAATGCATTTATTCAATTTCAGGAGAGAGATAGAGACAGAGGGGGAGAGTGAGTGTGAGTATTTGTGTGTGTGTGTGTGTGTGTACGAGAGTTAGAACAAAGAAATGACACCCATAACAATTTGTGTGTGAGTTTCCATTTAACAAAGAGCAACTAAACTAATAACTCTGTATGTAAATGGAGGGGAAAAACCCACAGGAAACGCTCGACAAAGTGATTCGAATGGGCCTAATCATCGGTTTGGAATAATAAAACTAAAAAATTATTTTAAAATGGAATTTATCATAAGTGAAATGCATCATAAAAATCGAATACACTTTAGTCTATACATACATACTTATATGGAAATTTTACGATCACTTAAATAGACTAAAAACCGAAAACAAAACTAAAGAATAAACCAGAAAATACTGAAAACAAGGTCTACAAATAATCGTTAAAATTTTAACAAGGCATAAATAAAGACTTGGGAATACCCTGGAAATACTAAAGACTAAAAAATAAATTTATGTTTCTTTAATGAAAAATATTTGATATTACAATCAAATAATGATTAACCGGTTATTAAAAAAAAACAAAAATTAATTAGTATAAGAAAATTAAAATAACTAAAGAAAATTATATAGAAAATTAAATTGCTTCCTCCCTTTTGTTTACTTCTAGTATTGATACTTTATCTACCATGGTAAATAAATTAAAAATAAATATTTATTCCAATTCAAAGTAAGATATAAAATAATAAATTTAATAAAATATATAAAGCAAAACTTTACTAACCAAAAGTCTAAGGATTTATATTTAATCCCCTTTTTATTAGTTGTCTTTAGTTTTTATTTTTAAGCTCACAAATAAATAAATAAATGTAACTAATTCGAATTAACTAAATTTTGAACTCTAGATCAAATAAAATAGTATCCCTCTTGAAATAATATTATATACATATATATAATATATATAGATTTTATATAAATTAAACGAATCGAGTTAAATCATTTTTACAAAAATTACTAAAAGACGAAAGTTACTTATTATGAACCATTTCATTTGGTGAACCAATAAACTTTCAATTTAAAATTTGTAGGGTACTTCAAAAATGACAGAGAGAGAGAGAGGAGAGATAGGAGAAAAAGAAACAAACTCATAAGCCAAGTGGAGGGCACACATAATCAGTAAAAATACAGAATGAAATGCAAAGGTTATCTCTCAACTGGCGACAACTTTTTAGAGGAGCGTCGCGTCGCGTTGAATCGTCTCTGCTTCAGCTCCAGCTCCAGCTCCAACTCTATCTCCAGGTTTACATTCAAGTACCAACTCTGATCAGTTTTAAAGCTCTTCCACCGAGTCATTTCGCTGCCGCTGTTGTTGTTGCTGTTACTGCATTGAAGGTTATCAATTTTGATGGCAGGTCACTCTATACTCGCCGCAGTCAGTCTGCCTTCTCCATGTTTCAGTCTCAAGTCCCAAGTCCCAGTGCCAGTTCTCTCCATCTGAATTGTTTCGTTTGTTCAATTGGAATTATGACTAAGCTGGCCCAGCATTTTGCTTGACCCCAAACAGTAAAAACAATTGCCTGCCGCCGTCTCATGCATTCATTTGGCTATGTTTTTCTTTACGTTTGTTTTTCTGTTTTATTTTTTGCGTGTTTACTCATTTTCATTTTTTTGAATTCAATGCACGTTCTTACAAATTTGAATATGAACTTTTTATACCCTCACATTGAAAAGGGTATTTCTGTTTATAATATTTAAATGAATAATAGATTATCGAAAGTTCGTTGATTATATAAAAATATATATCTATGTATGTAACAATGTTTTATAGATTTTATAAGAATTTTTTTTCGCACATCTTTTAACTTAAAAAAACTCATCAAATTTGTATAAAAAAAAAAACGTTCGAATTTCAGAAAAAAAAAATTGATTGAATAAACATTGCTTAAGTGAATACGAAAAGGGTATTAAATAAGTCGTTGTTAATGTTTTATATATCACTGTGGTTTTAGTTGTTGTTGTATTTGTGTGGTTGCAGCTGCTATGGCATCCAATGACTCAGTTTCTCCAAGGCGTTGAAAGATTTAATCGCAGCTCTGTCTTGTAAAACAGAGTGGGAGAGAAACAAGCAAGAGATAGAGAACTTGAGAGAGGTAGATCGAGAAGAGAGAGAGAGAGAGAGAGAGAGCCGTGCCCCTTTATAAGAGAATTTAAGTTACTTTGGTGATGCAAGTCCAGTTTTTGATTTTTCTATGGCATTCCAGGCATGTCTATTTGCCGTCTGTTGATAATTCTTTTGATTTTTTTCGATTGGGCGGCCGGTTGCGCCTTGCCCACTTTTAGTATAAATATAATACATATATACAAATGGAGGCACAGGAAACTAGTTTATTGAGAATTACTTCAATTCATTCAAATTTTCTTTTATTTTTTTGTGTATGTTTACAATCGTACGATTGACGCAAATGGCAATTGTTAAAAATTCTTCATTTTGTTTATGTGATGGGAAAATTGCAAAAGATTTTTTTTGGTATCTCTTAGCTCATTTTGTTTACTTGCACTTTTCATTTTCAGGTAAAATGCCAGTGAATCAGCAACAATTTATAAATAAAAGTATTAGAGGGACAGAGACAGAGAGAGAGAGAGCGGGAAGGAAATATATTCAATAATATGACCACTATTAAAAGATTTTGGTTCGTTTCATTAAAACTTGATAAAATTGAATGACCATGAAATATTTCCTTTCATTTTCAATGAAAGTCATGAAAATTTGGCCTGATCAAGGTAGTGAAAAGTCTTTTGGGGATACAATTTACACAAAGTAAAGATGTTGCATTTGAAACTCATCTACTTTAGCTTCTTGCCACAACCCTCCCCCCCCCAAACCCCCCATCATCACGTTCTTGTCACCGCTCACACTAAACTCAAATAAAAATGTGAAATATGAAAAGGACAAAAAAAAATGGAAAGAAAGAAGAAAAACTAAATAATAAAAAGTGTTTTTTGCGCTAAGAAAAATGAAAATATTATGGCAAGTGAACAAAAAAAAAAGAGAAGAAAATAGAAGAAAAAACAACTACAATCAGGTAAGAGAGATGACACTGAGGAAAAGTCAAACACACACACACAGAGACACACTTCTATAGGATGAGATGTAGTCAGAGTAAGCTCAAGGTGGAAGATGAAGTTAAAGTTCTTTGGGCCGCTAGTGAAGTAGATTCTCCAAGGAGGCAGGCGGGAGAAGCTTCAGCAGCAGCAGCAGCAGCAGCAGCAGCAGGAGATTTGCCCCACAACACACAAAAGCCAAAGCCAATGCCAAAGCTGGCAAATGTCAACGCAAACAATGACATGGTAGATGGTCTGAGAGGGGTGGGGAGCGAGGGGCCAGGGGACATAAGTTGGGAGAGGCAGACAACCGCGGTAGTTGCACAGTGGCTTAAGGTTTCAGTAAATAATAGATTAACATTTTACAATAACCGTATACCACATTGTTTATCTTTGGTCAACAAAAACCAAATTGAAATAACAAACATTAAAAGAAAACTTAAATTAATTCAAATTAAAAACTAAAAAAAGTTTCAAAATTTAAGAAAAAAATCTCATAATTAATCAAAATCAAGTTTTTAGAAAATTTGTAAAGTTTCCTAAAAGTTAATTAAAAGTTGAAAAAAAAAAATGGAATTCAAATTTTGTAAAATTCTTAAAAGTCAATTAAAAGTAGAAAAATAAAAATAAATAAGAAAAATTCTTGAAAGTCAATTAAAAGTGGATAAATAAAAATAAATAAGAAAAAAATTGTTTAAATATTTAAGAAAATCTTCAAAATTTAAGAAATGTAAAAAATGTAGAAATAGTTGAAAGAAAAAAAACAATCTTAATAATTTTTAATTAAGGTAAAAACTTTAAGCAGCAAATGATAGACATATAATTAAAATATTTAGGGCAAAAAGTAATAAATTAAAATTTGTTTGAAAAGCATTTTCTAGACAAGTAATCGTAACTTTAGTTTTTATATCTTAAAGATTATTCCGGTTGTTCACTTTAGGTGTAATATTGAAAAGGAAACTTTTTAACCTAAAAGATAATTTCAATTCTTAATGATAGTCATATGAAAAATCTTAAGAAATATCTTTCTATAACATACATATGCTTTTTATATTATATAAGCATGAAATCTATATTTTCATAACCGAAACTCTTTTGTTAATCATACATACGTTTCGGTTACTCTACCAAAGCTCATTTAATGAGATGATGCGAAATAATTAACTTTATTATTGTTTGCTTTGTTTTTTTTTTTTTTTTTTGCCTGTCATTATTTTAGCATTGGGTGTGATTAACCACAGTGCATCATCATCAGTTAAATCTACACTCTAGGGCCGACTGTCAGCTGGTGTGGCTGCCATGTTAACCCTTATGCCCGATGCTTAGTTAACCTTACTTATGTGTCGGAGTCGACCGACCATCAAGCGAATTGCACTATGTGGCGGGGGAGCAATTGCAGGTGCAAGACTCTGGCTGACTGGATTGCTTGCTTGCTATCAGCTGTCGGCCACAAGGATGTGGCAGTACATATCCTTTTGTCGCCACCAAAGCAGTCAGTACCAAACCAAACCAAACTGAACCAAACTGAACTGAGTTGAACTGAACCGCTGCCGCCAATGCCGCCGCCGCATGGAATTTTGCAATTTCTTTGGGATTTCGAAATTGCTTTTTCTACTTTTTCGCTGGCAAAGCCCGCGCGACCTTCTCCTTTTCTACACATCCATTCCACCCACACCATTTCACCTTTGTGACGGGGGACGTAACGAAAGGAGAATGAAGGACTTGGCATTGTTGGCCTCCGTTTCCTTTTGAGGACACATACACACACACACTCATCCAGAGAGATAGAAAAGGAACCAACAAACAAAAAAAAAAAAAGGAAAAAAATCGATCAAGAAAAATGACTTTTGTGGGTTTTCGTAATTTTCATTGCACGCGTAATTGAAAATTTTCAAATTCCTGCTTGCATTTTTCTTTTGGTTCGTCTTCCGCTTTTTCTGCCATACACACCACCCCCTCCGCCCACCGTATGTTGGCCATGCCTCACTGTTTTTATCCCACTTTTATCAGCGGAAGAAAAAAAAAAAAAAGAGAGAGAAAGGAAAACGGAATTTATATGGATGATAAAGGAAAATATCGTTGTCGTTTTGCCCCCTTCACCTCTCTATCTATCTATCTATCTATCTGACTCTGCACCTCTTCACACTAACCAACCAATCAACCAAGAAACGTAGCACCCCTCGCAACTCTTCAAGTTCTTCCTTTCGGCTCCCTTATTCTTTGCTTTCATTATGCTTTCATTATTTGTCGAAATTGTGTTAATCTTTGGAACTTTTCTTTCATTTTTATTTTTTTTGTTCTTTTCTTTTTGTGAAAAGAAAATATTGCACACACACACACGCAAGTACGTATACGTAATGTGGCAAAGAAGTACTGATAAATTGAAGGCAATTTAGTGAGGAAAGAAGAATGCTTTTTTTTCCACGTTCTTCTACATTTCGATTATTGAATTGTGCAACAGAGAGAAAATGCAACTAGTTGGTAAAGTTGAAAATGGGAAATCGATTACATTATTTGCCAAATTTTCTATCAGTTCATCAAAGTTATATGGCAATATATAAATTGAAAATTTTCATATTCAATAGCAATATCCACCTGGCTCCAGCTAGTCCCTATGACTTGGTTAAAGGAATTTCCTTTATTTTTCTTTCTATACTTAATGGGAGCATATTAAGGGATTTTCTTTCTTCTTTTGTAGAAAGAGAGACAAAGCCAGCTGATTGCCTGATATATCACACACACACACACACACAGAAAACCACATTGACATCTACACCCATTCACACACACACACACACACACACTATAGACATGTACACATAGTTGGCCACTAAAACTGGAGCATTGTAAATCCCAACTAATAATTTTGTAACCTTATCTGCTCCTGGCGCTGGCTGTCACTGAGCTACGTACACTGAGAAAAAGATGCTACGAAAGGACAGTGGGATAGCATGGTTAAAGGAGATGAAATTGGTTGGGTTTTTGAGGGGGTAAGGTCGAAGGCTGGCCACAGAAAAGCGCATATCCCACAACGATAATGAAAATGTCACACGAGCCTCGCATTTTCTCATCACCCAGCATCATGAGGACGATGACAACAAAAACAACAACGGCAACGACAACGACGACAAGGACAACGACAATGTTGGTGACTCCACCTTTATAAACGACCCACTACAAGAGGAGAGGCTATCCCCACCCCAATGCAGTGAACAGCAGAAAAGAGCCAAATGGCAACAACAACAATAACAACAACAACAACAACAACGTTGACAACAACATAAAGGTAAATCCTAAATAATGCGCTGTGCTCACTTCACAGCATCTGAGGCAACACAGCAAAAGACGAGATGTCGCTGCGGGAATAGACCTGGAAAAGTAAAAAAAAAATAAAAAAAAAAAAAGAAGCAGGGAGCATAGAAAACTAGAGTCTAGTGTGTGGTATTGGACTATGGCGGAGTGGAGTAAATGACGGAAAAAAAAAGAAACAACAACACCCACAAGCGGCAGGAACCGAAGAGACACACAGCAGCAACAAAAACAGGACATAAAGATAGTTGAAATGAAATAATTGAACCAAATAATGTTAGAAGTTTAGATGCTCTATATAAAATAATAATATTTCGATTTATTCTATTCTAACCAAAGAAAATCGTTCTGAAAAGGTGAGTCAAGGGAGTCCTTTCCTTTACTTTAGCAAAAAAAATTGTTAATTAAATTATTTAATTATAAAATTAAATTGTAAATATTATACATTTTAATTTTTCTCTTTTTGTCTCTAAACGAGGTTTTTTTTTCGAAGATTCATCGATTTCAATTATTTCTTGTCTTGGTGATTTCTTTTCTATTTTTCTCAAAACTTTTCTTGATCTTATTTTCCATCAGTTTGAATTTGTGGATTTTCTTATCAAGTTTATAATTTAATAAATTTTTGTAATATTTATTTGTAACAAATGAAACCGATCTAAGAATTAAAATTGAAAACAAAAAAGTAACAAACCAAAATTGGAGTTGACAAGAAAATCCATTTCGTTTCGTTTCGCTTGTTGTCAATGTCGGTGCAGAGTTCTTGGATCGCGACCAGGTGCTAAGACATAGTCAACTCACCCAGGTTACTTTTGCCATCATCACCAACTTAAGCCCAATCCTCTCCCCCCCTCTCCTCTTTCATCATGCTAGCCTTACTTCCACTTCTACTCATTTCTATACCCACTTGGGCAGGACATTTTGTGGTAAGCTTAAAGTTCTCTACGGCAAGGCAAAAGTACAAGACGATTATAGTTCCAACAATTCCACCGCTTACCCCATGCATCTCTTTCTCTATGCCTTATCATCATCCTCAGGCTCCATCCATGTTGGTGTTGCTCCTACTGCTGCTGTGGACAGTCTTAGTGGCTGTCGTAAGTTCTAATTTCTTATTATTAGGCGTGGCCGAGGCTAAGACAAGAAAGAAAGAAGGGTTGGTAATAGGGAGGAAGGGCACATAGAGGGGCATGAAAGGTGGACAAAAACCGCACAAGTTTGCTGCTGCTGCTGCTGCTGCTGTGGCATAAAATTATGGCACAACTTGCGACGAGGACGTTGCGATGCTTCTGCATATGAAAATGGCGGGTTCTGGTAAATAGTTTTCGACCAAAACTATTTTCTTTTCCCCGTTTCGTCCTCTCACTTTTTCTTTTTTCCTGTCTCTCTCTCTCTCTATCTATCTCTCTTTCTCCCTCTATTGCAGTTGACCGTAAATGCCTAGTGGTTGGCTTTGTTATAGATGGTACAAGCGTTGGCAAAGTAAAAATGAGGATGGGGTGGTGTGGTGTGGGGTAGTGTGGTGTATGATGAAATGTGGTGGTTTCTTACTTTTATGTCTTATAGTTTTGTTGGTTTGCAATTGCAGAGCCTACTTTTTTTTTAGCGTTAGGCAAAAGTTTTTGCATTGCACTAGCCAAAGCCGAAGCGCACGATAGAAGAACAAAAAAGAAGCCAAGTTTCAAGAGAGTTTGGATTTAATTAAAATAGCCTAATACCAATGGACCAGTGGGAAGCCATAGGTGGGCAAAAAACTTTAGTCGTTTTGACCTTAATGGTAATTGATAGTTTACATATATCTAGATTATGATTTATGATTTTTATTAAAAATTTTCTAATGGCAAACTAGAGCATAAAGTTGAAACACCAAACATCGAGGTCACCAAATTGTCTATAAGATAAAGATTAGTGGAAAGACTTGGCAACTAAAACAAATAGTTGCAAGAACAAAAGGTCCAAAAAGATAAGTCTTCTGATAAGAGATTTGAATACCAATATTATTTTGGTTTAAATAGATTTTAAAACAAATTTAACTAGTTGTTAAAGTTTATTTTCATCTTATTATTGGTAAATCAGTTTACAGTTTCTAATTCATTATTTAGCTTATACTTTATTCATTTGCTTTTTGGGATTCTTTTTTACCGAAGCTTCTATTTGGTTGCATCTGATTCACTTTTTTTTTTGTTGGCTTCGTTTGAAAGTTTCCTTCAATCAGTTTCATTTTCACACAACATTTTCTTGGCCATTTTTTTCATTTCGGCTGTTTATCTGCTCTGTTCTTGTCTCTCGTGCTCCCTTTCTCTCTCTGCCTTTCTCTTTGGTCTTTGGCCAAAGTGCAAAATGTTGTAAGTTAAATGGAAACAATAATGGGCTTGGGCTACACTCCTTTTATCCTTTTGCCAAGCTTTTGAGTTGAACCCTATTCGACATTGGTCCTTCTAGTGAGGGTTTCCCCTTGTAGTTGAATTTTCGATTTTTTTTTTTGGTTTTTTCTTCCGCTTTTTCGGTATTTGCTGTTCTGTCTTCGTCTCTTTCGTTTTCCTTCGATTATTGCCTTGCACTTTTCACTCTTCATTTTATGTTGTGTTACGCTTTGTTCACTGTCAATTTATCTATTCGGTGCTTAGTTTTCTCTTTTCCCCTTTCTATACCTGGCCATTTTTTTTTATCCCTCCTCCTATCCTTCTCTCGGTCTCTCTTTTTACTATTTCTTTTTTTTTTTTGTGGCTTTTGCAATTCATTTGCTTTCAATTGCAATTGTTTAATTTGACAGATGAATTGTTTCGGTGTTTTGCCATCAATTTGTGATGTCCTTGAAGGTAATTTTTGTAAAAGGATTTCCAATGGACGAGCAGAGATATAGAAAACTTTCCACTTGAATTCAATTGAAAGAAAAGACACATGAATTTGATTATTTCGAACTAAAAGTGAAACAAATTAAAAAGTGTATTTAATTTGGTATTTTAAAAATTTAGAAACTAAAATTTCTAAAAGGAAGAACTTGAAGAACTAGTTAACCTCAAATAAAAGCTCGACTAAAAGTCATTTACTTAGTACAATAAAAAACAAAAAAAAAAAGAATAATATAATTAATCTTTATGAAATATCTTAGATTCGAAAATAATTTCCATATTTATTCTTTTGTTGTAATCTTAAATTCTTCAAATTTAAATATCTTTGGTGATTTTCAAGTTATTTGCAAACGTTTTCAGAATTTATAGCATTTTTTTTTGTTATTTTTTTAATTTTATGAAATTATTTAAATTACTTTGAAACATTTCGCAACTTTAATTGGAACATAATTTTAAATACCATTCCACTGCAACTTCCCCCCCATTTCCACTCCCTCCCACAACCCTATCAAGTGGACTGTCACAACTTTACCGCCGCCATGAACATCATCATAATCATTACCATGAAAGTCTTTGCCTGCAATGCGTCGCCCTTGGGGCGATAGGTTCCGTGTTACTGTGCGCCCACATCATCATTGGGGAAAGGAGCAAAACAAAAAAAAAAAAGAAATATATATAAAAAAAATAGCAACAGAGAAACTTGCACCGCTTTCATGACAATGATGACGGCGTCTGTTTCCGTTTTTGACGACGCCGCCGCCATTTTTAGGTGCTTGTGTTACTGGCCCCTGCAGCATTTGTCTCGGCCAGAGTCGTCGTCTATAGCCTGGGCCTATGTACCCTTCCGCCACTATGTCTCCGTCTCCGTCTGGATTTTCCCATTTACCTCTTTTTGTCTCCTCTTCCTATACACTAGAAAAATGTGGCGCTGTTTGGTTTGTTGTTGCAACTGCTACATAATAGTAGACCGAGAACAACTTTGTTATATACACACACACACCGACATACCCATAGTGAAAGGATAAGAGAATGGTGGGGGAGGATCAAGTAGGAGACAGACGTCGCCGTCGCACGTTGTGCAAACTTTTCCACTTCATTGCATGATTGCAATTTTTACGCAAAACAATTTTATTTGCTTTTGTTTCGTATTGGAGTTGAAGTTGATGAACAAAAATATACAAAAAAAAAAAAAGAAAAAAGAAAAAACCAAAACAGGGAATCTTACTAGAGGAAAAGGGGGTAAAATTTGAGGGAAATGTATTTGAATAAGAGGGCGGAAAACTTAAAGATTGCGAAATCAACATCATTCACACACACACACACACACACTCACAAAGAAAAAGTAAAAAAAGGTGAAAGCTTGTTTGGAGAAAATGAAAAGCAGTTTGGATTTTGGATTCACCTTCAGTTAACCCATAATCCCATAAATTTCTTAAAACCTCTCTCTCTCCTTTCAGAAATGTTTTTAATTTCATCAGAATTTTACTTTGATACCCTCTATCGATGGAGGCAAACAAAAAAAAAGTGTATATTAGTGCATTAGGCAGATAAAAAAGTATTTATTTGTCAACAATGAATGCTCAAATAAAAACGGATTTCTTCTTATCATTGAAATCTCTTCCAATATATATGTAGTTTATCTAAGTGTTCGATTTATAATTTTTAATATATTAACTTTGCAATTAATTTTCCATTTACTTTTTTATTTATATTTATTGTTTTTATTACATTTATTTATTTTGGTAAAGGATATACCAAAGTCGATTTTAAGAATATTTTTTGGCATTCCTTTCAACACTTTTCCTTTTCAGTTTTTCACGTTAATGCCTTATTCATTATGTGAGCTTTTCATGTTCTTCAATAAATTTCTATGGCTTTACACTCTTATTTTCTTGGGGATATTTTCTTCCCGTTTTCCATTTTATTTTGTTTTTTTTTTTTTGGCTCTCAATTTGCATTTTTTCTCATTTGGATCCCTTTTTTTTTATTCATTGTTTATTTAATTATCTTTTGTATTGTCAAGTGGTTGATTTTCTTTTACGTCCATTGTTCTTAGCCAAGAATTTCTACAACATTTTTTCTTTCTCTTCCGCCTCTTTGGACTCGGCCAAATGGCACGTGCCACTTAAGGGTTATAGTTAAGTAAAAGGGGTCGAGAGGGAGTATGGAAAGGAGAAACCTTTGATAACTAATTGATAAATCTTCAATAGAAGTGCATAATGGTTTCTTTTTTTTTCCATCACAAATTTAAACTATTTGTTAAAGTAGAGCAACTGCAACAACAATAATAATAAAGAGGAAACGCAAAAACAATTTAAAGTAAAACAGACAAAAAAGAAAAAAGAATCAAGTAAAATTTTCAACTCGGAAAATCATTAAAAACGTCTGAAGGATCCACGGAAATGTGGCAACAATTGTATATGTGGTAGCAACACCAAGAACAACATTCCAACAAAGGTGAAGAAGTGGAACTGGCTTTGCCTGCCTTTTCCTTTTCCCCTTCTACCACCACCTCCATCATTGCAAAAAGGATGCAATTTAGAGTAAAAGAGCATTAAAGTGAATGGCAACACCCGGCAAAGGAAATTAAAACAAGCCGACAGAGTGTTCCCAGGGCTCTAGAATGTGGGTCAACAACAAACAGACACACACACGCACACATATATATATACACATATATCCATATAGGCAAGCAGATAGGTTGTAGTCAGTGCAGGTGAATTAGAGATGGCATCGTGATATAATCAAAATGTATCCTTAAACTATTTGAAATATTCTTTCAGATATGTTTAAAATACATAAATTCATTTTAATATAAATAAAAGCGTTTTCCATTATTATATAATCAAAAACTAAGTTGAGACATCCTTTAGAGTTATAAATATTTGTTAATGTAACAATCTAAATAATAATTTCAATCCTTGTAGAAGTTGCTAGGAATTTCCAAAAGATTATCTACAAATAGAAATTTCAATCCATATTTTAATTTCAAATTTTTCAAGGATTGTTTCGTGACTCCCTGTTTCATCTCTAAGAAAGTAATGAATAGGCGAAAAGTTCAACTCAAGTTGGTAGCTTTTGTTTTTCCAGGCAATACAAAATGAAATTTTTAACCAAAGGCCAAAAGAAATGGCAAAAGCTTAGGCAGTTGGATTTCGTTTGCTATTTTCCGTCTTTTATTTTTTTCCTTTTTCCTTTTTTATTCAGTTCATTCATTTATTTTCTTGCTGTTATTGTTGTTGTTATTTTTTGTTTTCTACTTCTTTTTTTTATTTGTTCTTTATTCGTTTTTCTTCTTATTTTTTTTTCTTTCATTTCGTTGCCTTTTTACGCCTCAAAACTTTCTTAACAAACATATTCGATTAACTCGACCGAGGGTCTAGTAGCTGAAAGTTCCTTTTACCCTTTTTTGGTTTTCCCCTTTTGCCCATTCACCATTCTTTTCGCTTCTTTTTTGCTTTTTCTTTTTTGTAGTCTATTTATCGGAAACCACTTGATTATGCAGGCTTAGCCTTAGACCTACGTTTTTGACCTTATAGAGAGACATGGACAGATGTGAGAGAGATATACATAGTTGTATAAAGAGAGGGAGAGAGACAGAGAGAGAGAAAGAGTGGGGAAGGGAAAGTAAGGAAAAGGCTGGCTTTAGTTGCCATTGAAGCTTGAAAATTTGTTTCAAAATCCTTTTGTACATTATTTATGATTTCTTTCTATTTTATATATATTTTTATTTTGTCCCTTTTTTATTTAATAATCTCCAACAAGAGTGTTCAATATTAGATTCCCCTTGATAAAACTAAAGTCGAATTAACTAATTTTTACTTAATGAAGTTGTAACAATCCTGTCAAATTAATGATTAGAAAAACTAAATAACTAAATCACAAAAAAGAAAAAAAAAAAACACCAATAAATTCTCAGATTACAGGGTAAGAAAAAAAAGTTCGAAATGTGTCCCATGGCCTTTTGGGTGCTTTTTGTATGTATGTATGTATGTGTATATGTGTGTGTGTGTGTGTATGCCGTTTGTGGGTTTTTGTCTAATTTATAAATTGTATTTGCCTTCCCACTCATCATATTACATTTTTGATTGGCGAATTGCATTCTTGGCATGGCATAAAATCAAATTCAATTTGAAATTGAGCCTTTTTTGTGGTTTAATTGATTTGGGGCGATACTTCAATTAGCCATTAATGAGTTTGGTTAATAAATACAACTATATGAAATTGATTAAGTAATTAAATGAAAATCATTTTCAAAAAGCCGCAATATTTAAGGCATTTATTATTGGTCCAATTCCCCCAAAAGACCCCCTCCCCACCCATCCAGTTTTCTACCCATTGCACTCTTACATCCAACATCTCTATAACCAATGGCCCTAACCCTTAACAAAATGAACTTGTTGTTAAAATGCAAACATAATGCAATAAATTTTATTTTTCTTTGTGAGTAGTTTTAACTTTGTTGTTGCTATTGTTGTTTGTTTGCTTGTTTGTTGCTGTTGTTGTTTATTTATTTGTTCAATGCTCGTGTGGTTGGTGTTGTTGTTATTATTTTTGTTATTGTAAAGGACAAAATAAGCCAGGGGTTTACTGTATATTAAATTAAATTTATTATACCATATATACCTTCGCCCATCCTCTCTTTCTCTCTCTTTCTCTCTCTCTCTCTATCTGCCTCTTATTTGTTGTGCATATATTTTTAAAAGGATTTAAAAAGTGCATTAAAAAATTAATTTTTATATAGTGGCCAATTTACAATGTAATAAAATTTATTTCTATTTAATTTTTTTTTTCTCATGTTATTTCCCTTCTTTTTTTTTTTTGCAGCCAACATTTTTTATGGAACAACAGACAGGTGAGAGTCCATAAATCTTGGCCAAATATGATTCATTCGGAGCACTTAAATGTAGGAGTGGTTGCCTATAGTGGTTGCTGTCAATCATAAGATCATAAAAATATATATGCGTGCAGGCATAAATAAGTTGTCTAAATTGTTAGAGAACAAGTCCGTCAAACAGTTTCTCTAATCAAGTTTATGATTCAATTAAAATTTTTGTAATCAAGTAATGGAAGTGCAAATAGATCTGGGCAATGTACAAAAGAGTTTAACTATATAAAAATTGAAAATTATTATTTTGGTGTGGAAAAAATATTTATTAAAAAAAAAAAAGTAAACTCAACATCCAGCGATTCTAAACATTTATAATTATTTTACCGCATTGCAAGAAGATTGTTAATAGAAAAACGACATTATCTAATTATTTTTTTAAGTTCTATTTGTTTTTCAATTTAATATATCTAAACTGAAAATTGAATTTTCAATGAAAAATAAATATAGTCTCCATTTCTACAGATTTCCATAATTTCTATTATATAACTAAAAGTAGTTACTGTAAATTTAATTCTGTATTTTTTTTTTATGAATTTTTCAATCATTAAATTGTTTGGGAAAATTTCTTTCAAATTCATTTTTTTTTTGGTTTAAATAACCCAAATTTAGGTTCCCATATGTTTTAAAAGATATTTAAAACAATCGATTTTGTTTCATCTATCCGCTATTATCTTTATTATTCAACTATAACCTCATCTCTTCATAAATTTAGACTTTAATCATCGCAACAATTCATATACCAAATCAACTGAAAAGATAATTAAGTAAGAAATCAATAAACCAAACGAAAACTATATTCCTAATGAGCCTTAAAAACATTAAAACAAAATATGAACAAAAAAAAAAAAAGAATTAAGAGGGAGAGATAAGCCATTAAGAGTGGAAAAGAGAGAGAAAGAGAAATTAAACCTCCTTGTGAGATAGTTTCTTGAAACTGTCACCACTGTACTTACTATATATGTATAAACATTTATTGGAGAAGTGGAGACTGACCCACTATTATACTCCCCAAAATTGTAATCAATTTACAGTTTGGTTTTTGTGGTTTTTAATGCATTTCACTTTACTCCAAGTGATAAAAATTTGAAACGATAAGAAAGAGCTATAGATCCATAACAAAATGGGTGGAGTAGGGAGGGAGAAGAGAAGGCAATGTACATATATATATATATATATATATATCTTGCAGTATTCCTTTCTGACAGACAACAGCAGCTCGTGCTCATTGGGTACCGTTTGAATATTGTGAAGGCTTACCTAATTGCATTACATGCGGTACACTGGAACACTTGGCCCTTGTCGCAGCTCCCTTCCCCCTGTTCGTACCCCTTGTCAAATGCGTTGCATGGCATTTTAAAAAGAAATTTTGGTTTTGTCAGAAATTCTAATTCATTCTTTGTCATTTTTTCGTTTTTTTTTCTTTATTTTTTTTTTTGTTCCCCCATTCTTTGCTTTGTGGCTTTCATTTCTTTCTACATTTCAACTCATTTCGGTAACTCTTTTGACAATTTATTAGAAACGCATTAATATTACAAATGCGTATATCAATTTTTGTTTTTAACTTTGTTTCTTTTCATTTAATTGAATTGGAAATTGTTTTTTTTTTTTTGGTATTTTTATGATTGTGGTAAATTTTTATTGCTTAGTCACGCGGCTTTTGCAGTTATAAAACTTTTCTTTGTCTAGCCGCCAAAAAATTAGTCATTTAGACAAGACATTGGAATGTCGGTGATAGTCATGCTCTTCTTCCTACAATATCCGATTTACGATCATATAGAAATGACCATATAAAGTAGCCTTCTGAATCTTAAAATAACAAAATCTTGCAATTTGAATTTTAATTTGCTATATACAAAATAAAAATCCAATTTTGTTTTTTTTTTAGTTACGTTTCGGTTAAAGAGACCTAATAAAAATAACATAAAACTATATTTAAAATTGTTATTTCGGTTTACTCAATATTTGTCTTTCGATCAAATTTCGTTGCATTTTGATGATTTCAAGTTTTAATTTTTAATTTTATTTTTTCTACAGGACACTTTAAGAAGGATCTTTCGAATGACTTATTTACAAAATTAGTTCGATTTAGTTAGATGCTTTTTATGGTTTTCGTATTTTTCAAAAGGTTGAGGTTGATTTCCATATCTTTAAATTTGTTTTGTAGTAAATTTTTTAATTACCGAGACCAGTTTCCAACGTTATTCTATATTATTAATTATTTTGTTTTAATATTTTTTTGGAAAGTTTATTCTAATTTGAAAGGAAAACCATGTTGTCGAAAACATTTCAAATTATCCATTTATTCTATTGAAAATTTTATGTAAACACTTCATGATTTATGCCCAAACAAAATGCATTTACCAATTGAGGGGAAGAGGAACATCTTTAACCCATTTCGGTTTTTCAAGCTAATTTTGTTTCTCAAGTGTCAGGGCCCAAAGAAATCAATCAACAATTGACAACAGTTGATGGTCGCTTCTAGCCAACGGGAGGGAGAGTGGCGGGGGGGAAGACAACTGTAAATGACTTATGGATAAATGTGAATGCTGAAAGATGTGCGGCGACAAAAAGGGCTAATTTTGGATATATGTACATATATACCCCACCAAGACAACGGCACCACTAACTTCAACCACCACCACTCGCACCACAAAAGATCTATCGTTAATCATAATTGAGACTAAAAGGGTTTTCGAAAGATAAAAACAATGGAACGTCAAGGAGAGAATTGAATTGCTTAAGGAAATAAGTCGAAATGTAAGCGGAATGAGAATGCATTTTCATTTTTCCAGCTGTATTGATAAGCTATTTTTCCGAAAAGCTACATTCGATATGATTGACTTAATTTTCCATTTTATTGCCGCCACTTAAAATGTTAATTGCATATTTTGAGTAAAGGTATAACGGAGGGGGCACCTCTCTATATTGAATTTCACATATGTAAATTAGTTTTGATTTTTAAGCGGGGCGGACTGGGGCGCGGGTGTATGTATCTATGTATTTATACATATATGAAGCAAAATCAGGGGTAGAGAGAAAAACGTAAAATAAACAAATTAGTTTTGATGTGAAACAGCCTGGCAAAAGAGCACAGTTGCTCTATAAGTATGTGTACGAGTGTATGAGTCATATGTTTGTTTGTACATGAATGTTGGGCCCGCATTTTGGTGTAATTTTACACTGGAATAACTCAGGACTACATACTATACATCTATATATATGTATATATATGTATATATGTACGTCTATACATATGTATATACATGTTTGTGAGAAAAAAGCAGCCTGTACAATTCGTAAAGAAAGAGCAAGTGATGAGGACAACAATTGCAGCCTTGTTAGCGAAACCAACAAACCAGCACAGTGGTCCTAAAGCGAGTAAAATGTATGCAAAATCATAATAGAAGAAATGTAAAATTGCTTAGTGCCAATGTAAATTAATCAATCCCATTTTCGATTCGTTTTGTAAACTAAAACAATGTCAATTCTATGTTCTATTTAATAAGTAATATTTCAATATTTTTTTTGCCTATTTTATCCGATGTTTGAGCCTCTCTTAAAAATTTTTTAATACCTAGATTAAGTGTCCAAATTTTGTAGTTTAAAAGATAATGATTTATAACAGTAGTGAAAATGAAGAATGAGGGATTTAAAGACAATAAGCCATAAGGATGTAAAATAAAGAGACAGAATAACACACCTGAAAGGTGCCTAAAATCAAGAGATAAAAATCAGTAACAAAATTATCAGCTTGTATTAATATAAATATAATATATAAACCCACAATAAAATTGGTAAAGAATTATTGTAATTTTGTTACATC
Organism: Drosophila emarginata; assembly: GCA_037075365.1. Lineage (NCBI taxonomy): Eukaryota > Metazoa > Arthropoda > Insecta > Diptera > Drosophilidae > Drosophila > Drosophila emarginata. The sequence continues at coordinate 9,534,519 of JBAMCD010000296.1, forward strand.
AGTTCAACCACTGTCAACAGTGAACATAAGTGACCGAAAAAAAAGAAAATCCACAGAAATTTCGTTGGTGAAGCGTGTGAGGCATAAGGAATCTCGCTGGCTCTGTTGCCACCGTCTGCAGCAGGCAGACAGCAGACGAAGACGGACGAGCGGCGCACAGGACTACTGTGGCTTGTTTGCAGTATGGATAAAGCAGGAAGGATTTTTTTATTATAATTTCTCGCACACACAAACACAAACACAGACACACACACACACACACATATACTTGGTATTCGTTGGCATTTCAAGTGGCGACCGCACACACAGGATATGCAAAAGTGCACTTGAAATTTTCGTGTTTTTTTTTCTGTAGCTTACTCTTTTTATTTCTCTCTCTCTTTCTTTCTTTTCTTTGTCTCGTTCTCTCTCCCTCTTCTTTTTTTTTTTTACTTTGGTGTGTCTCACCAGTGTTTCTTTAGGCTGCTTTGAGGTTATGTTTATGTGGCATACAAGCAATTTGAAATAGACATTTGGGTGAGTCGAAAGGGAGCAGGGGTGAGGAGAGGCAGCGAGTGAGGATAGGGGCAATGTCTCCATCGTTGGCAACTATTTACACAACTGCAATAATATTTTTGTCGCCAACGTTGTTGCCCACTTTTACTTCTGGTCCCAAAAAAAAAAAAAAAAAAAACAACAGATTTCAGAGTGGGAGGACCCTAAGATTAGAGATGCAACAAAAAAAAAAAAAATAAGAGCAAAAAATTAACTACATTTTTTATATAAATTAAAACTTTAGAAAAGTATTATAATAAAATTATTTAAAAAATTTACTAGAAATACATTTACCAATTGATTTTATTTGAAGGTAATTTTATCTTAATTGAAATTGCCATAATTTTAATTAAATATTTGATATATTGATACAAGAGGGTACAAATTTTAAAATATAGAACGCATGAGTTTTTTTTTTCGATTTTTTCGAATTTTGTTAAGCTTATTAAGAAAAAACATTTTTCATTTCTCCCGTCAAACTACTTCGCTTTTCAATACTAATAATTTAAATAATATTAAATTTTCTCTTGGAAAACTAATGAAAAAATTAATATTTTTTATAATAAACAAAAGAAAATTGTTTTCTAGAAAGAAAAATCTAGGAATCACATCAATAAATGAACTAATTTTGAATAAAACATTTCTGTAACTAAAATGATTTATCTATTAAGAGAAACATGTCTATATATTATATTTGTAAATCAGAATTAATTGCTTATCTAAAGCATGAGTTAACTTTAGACTCTTTACTATAAAACTATAAGTTATTTATTATTTTTATATCTCAATTAAATTGTTGACATATGTATAAAGAACTAAGCTAAATTCAATCTAATTAAGAATTTATTTTTCTTGAATTAATGAAAAGACGAAAAATCTGTAGTCACGTTGCCATCTCTAAGTAAAACTTCACTTTTAGTTTTTTGGGCCTAGACTATTGAAAAATTTATATGAGCTTGCCAAGTTTCATTGTCCATGTGTGTGTGTCGCCGTCTCTAGCGAAAGTGATTTATGGCTGCAATGAGACTTGATTTACCCTGCCCGCAGTCCGCCATCGCCTCACCAAGTGGAACTCCTTTTGGCCACTTAGCAGCGACTTTTCAACTCTCAATAGAGCATTTGGCCAGAGCTTCTTCTTTGACTTTATTCGCTTCTGCCATTATAATACACATACTTATACACCATATCTGTACATATACATATACATATATACATATACATATTCGTGCTCCTTAGTTTGTTGTTATTGCCAAAAAATGTGCAATAAATTAGTGTTTTGATTTTGTGCAAGTTTTTTGTCGCCGTCAGTTCCATGTGCGAAAAGTTTTATCGTTCGTTACGGAATCTTCTTGTTCTTTTCGGTTTTTGGCTTTTTTGTTTTCTGTGTGTATGTGTGTGTGTGTTTTTTTTTTTTTTGGTCTTCTTAGTTTTTAAGTTGCATTTCTTATTCATAGACAGGGCGGCAAAGTTTAACACAAAGGCATTTGAGTTCCATTAGATGAGGTCTGAGGTGGCATACTGGGTTGCTTATTAAATGAGCGGAGCGAGAAATACCTCAACATACTACATGCAACATGGTAGAGCTGCGGCAAAACAGGCTTGAGGTTGAGTTTGTTGATGTAAGGCAACGCCAGGGGGTGTGGTGTGGTGTGGTGGGGTGAGGTTTTAAACCTCCAACAATAAACACTTGAAAATTATGAGTATGTTGCTCGGTAATGTCTTTGGTTATGCTTAATTTGAGACATTTTTCAAATGTCACAGTGCTGATGAGAATAAGAGAAAGAGTGTGTGAGAGAGAGAGAGAGAGAGAGGGAGAGAAAGAGAAGGATGAACTCTTGTAAGCCGAGAATTGTGTGTAACAAGCGTGTCAATGCTAGAATCACACTTGAAACTGAAAACTGAGAATATACTGCAACAATGCATTATTATCCCACACATACTATGGGAAAAACAAAGAATTAAATGTTGAACTTACCGCAAGATCATTTAATTTAGTTAAATTTTTACATACCTGCAAATACAAAAAATAAAATATATATTGTTGATTTAGTTAACATTTAAATATATAAGATTTTGAGATATTTCTTCGTTATTAAAGTAAATCTCTCTAAAAGGAATTAATGATTTTTATAGAAATACATCTTTTTATTTATTTTTTTGTTAATTTAGATTAATATTAAATCAATTTATGCATATTTCTTCTTTTGATATAATTGGATTGCATTTTAAGAATCAAAATTCTATTTATCTAAAATATAAAAAACTAAATATTCCAAATTAATTTGATTCAAGAACTTTGCAAACAAAAGATTTATTAACAAATAATTCAAATTTGATCAAATATTAAATTCTTCCCCAAATATTTTTTTGGTCATTTTAAAATTTTAGTAAGAGTGTAAATTGTTTCATATTTTTTCATTTAAAGAATCTTAAGAAATAGTTTGTGTTTAAAGAAATAACAAAGAAGCGTATAGAAACTTCGTTAATAATGTTTAAGGTCTTGCCTCAAATCGTCTGCCAATCCTTCTATTTAATGTCTAATTAATTTAATTTGTGCTTAACCAGCTTGTGGTTGTTTCCAAAACCAATGAGTCATCAAAATTTTGAATATGCATATATTTCTATATGTATATAAATATAATGTGTGGCCTGTTTCAATTGTCAAACTGTCCATTTGTCGCGTCAGAAGTGACAGCAATAATACTTGTTTGTGTTACCCGATTTTGTACACACATATGTATGTAAGGAAATATATATACATACATATATATATAGATATATATACATATATGTATATACTTATATAGAGACCAGAATAAATTTGATTTTTGCCAAAGTGTGGAGCAAAAATTGATTCACAATACAAAAAGTATATACACATTATTCAAAATTAACATACTACAATAGTATGTTTGTTTGAATGTGCGTGTGTGGGGTGTGTTTTTGTGTGCGAGTGTGTATGTGTGTGTGCATGACTATTCCCCGATTTTCCTGGAAAAGTTGGGCTCATGTTTGGGGCCTTCACGCATTATGTATGCCATGCTTCTGCATCGATAAATCAGTCAAAACTGTCAAATGCATATAAATTATATGCAAGGCAAAAGCTTCACTGTAGACAGTGAAATACTGGACACTGGTCAGTGGCTGGCCAAGCCATGTGCCCGGCCTAGTGGTGGGTGTGGAAGAGTGTGCCTGTGTATGTGTGTGTGTGCAGTTAGCGAAAAATTTAAGTTTAACTCTAAGTATACAAATAGAAATGAATTTAATTTTATTTATAAACATTTGCCTCAAATAGAAAAAATTTTTTGAAATAAGTTTCTATTTAAAAGTTGCTAAGATTTCAGTTTCTAGATTTAAAGATTCTCAAAAAAAAAAGAGAATTTATTTAATTTAAATTGATTTGAAAATCAGTTATTATTAGTTGGAATTTTCGAAATCTCTTACCTTATGCATTGCATTTTTAAACCAATTGAAAATAGTTTCAAGCAAGTGCAAAAATTGTATATATCTTTTGCTGAAATACTTTTTTAATCAATTAATTTTTCGCTATAAGAACAAGTGAATTTTTTTCACAGTGTAGTCCTCCAGTTAGCGTCAGAACAATAACAAGGCACGTATTGCATAAATGCAATATGCACAAACTTCATTTCAGATCCAAGGAGCAAGGGAGACAAAACGAGAGGGGAAGGAGAGAGGAGCATAGAGTGAGAAAGAGAGAAAGAGAGAGAGAGAGAGGGAGGGAGAGCTTACAGCTTACAGTTTAGAGTGTGTGAGAAGAGGGAATGTGCGTGGGTTTAAGGTTCTCTGGGTTTCTGCAGATATTTAAACCAGGTATAGCTATGCTATGTAGGCCCAACATGATGATATGCAAGAGGGGATTATTGGGGGGGATTGGAGTTAGAGTGTGGTGCGCCTATTAGAACTTGTTGAGTGCCGTTTGAGTGGACGATGTTGTTAAGGTGGAGAGTTTTAGAGAGGACGTGTGGGCCATGCTGCCGGAGTTATGTTAATGGGCAATGACTGTTGGGATTTTGTATTAGATAGGGTAATGCGAATGCTGGCTCTTTCTCTCTCTCCTTCTCTCTCTGTCTTTCTCTTCCTTTGTCTGTCTGTCTCTCTATCTCTATTGCACTCAATAGGCATTACAGTTAATGTTTGAGATAAGCAATGAATGAACAAGTCCAACTTAAACCAGCGGAGGCGTGAAAACGTTTGCGATAATGTGTTTAGTCTTTGGATTATTTGATGAAAGATGAGAGAATGAGTAGTGGTTGTTACTTGATCAATCGATAATCGGTCTTCGTTAAAGATGACAGTAAATAATATATGGATGGGTATACATACATATATGTACATATATCTGTCAAGCATACAAAATTCAGATAATAAATCGTTTTAAGCTCAGCAATTAAATTAGTTCCCAAAAAAAATAAAACAAAAATATTTATTTCTCCGTATTCTAAAACCAAATTAAATGTTTAAGTTATAGAAAAATTGCATTAATCTAAAGTAACATTTTTTTAGCAAAATAAATTCTAGAATTTTTATTATGTTAAATATATCTTCGTTGTACTTTACCATTTTTTTACTTTAGCAATTAATTTCATCAAAAATCAATCCATAAGGTATGGGAAAAGTAAAACTTTTCATCATCTATACGTATATATATAGTCTTAGTTATGATATATCGTTAGCTTATGCTGATATGTTGTCATTGTTATATTGTTGTGCATAGCTTTTTTTTTTTTTGGTTAACTCGTTATTTAGATGGCATATCTAACATACATTATAATAAACCTTTTTTTTTTGTGCGCTATCTATCAATTGACATCTCAAGTATTGCAACCAAAAACATTTTTTGCCCCCAACTTATCCACTTTGGGGCACTTCTTCTCATAGCCTAATTTACATATGTAACCTTTTTCGAGTTGATTTTAATGATGCTGTTTTTCTGAACCCAACGGAGATCATCATCATTATTATTATAATGATGATCAACCAGTGAGTGAGTGAGTGAGTGGAGTCTGTGTCTCATGCCATGCCATAAATGCATTTGATGCCATGCAATGATATGCCAAAAAGCAAAGAAAGGAAAAAAGAAAGAGAAAAGAAACCAAACAAAACGTTCTTTTGATGATGATTTGAAATAATGTTGCACAATGATGTGGCATAAAATCAATAAAATGATGTGTTTTGTTTTTTTTCTTTACTTTTTTTTTTTTATTTATTTCTTTTTGGGTATCGGCCGTTTTTAGTCCAAGGGAAATATTCGTGTGCGTGATTTGTTGGAATGAAAAACAATACAACAACATGAAGAAAAATTATGTAAATTATTGTGTTAGATATATTTGTGTTAAAGCAATTATAGCTGACCAAATATTTACGCAACAATTATGATTTTTATCTCAAGCAACAAGAGAGAAAGATAAAGAAAGAAAGACCCCATTGGGGCGGCAGCGGCGGTGGTGGGTGAGGAAAAACGGTTGAGAAAGTTTAGTTTTTTTTTATTTTTCTTCTCGTTTTATTATTATTATTATTATTATTTTGTTTTTCTTTTTTTTTAACATTATACATATACATATATATGCATGTGCAGCATGACTTCAACATTGACTCCAACTGCGACTCTTATGTTTGGGGGTCACAGTTAGGTGACAAGCTGAACATGGGCCAGGAAATCTGCTTGAACAGTAGCGACAATTGACAGCTGCCTTTATGACAACAACAACATTGGCAGCAAAATGTGGCATGACGCCAGACAACAAACACTAAAAAAAAAAAAATGCAAATGCAAATGAGACATGCGCCAGGCGTAGGCGACATCCAAGTCACAGCAAAAAAAAAAAAAAACAATAACAACAGCAACAAAAATATATATGTATATGTATATATATTGAAGCTGCACAGGCGCAGACCAGAGACTCCCGGTAGAAATAAAGAAAGTCTCTCAAAGTCTCTTTGTCGTTGTCGTTTCTGACTCCTTTTGGGTAATTTGTGCCAACTGTCAAAATAATGTAGTCAAACTTCTCTCTGATTCTTCAGTTGCTGTGCTATAGCTAAGCTGTAGCTTCTCTACTTTTGTCTTTTTTCTTCTTCTTCTTCTTCTTCTTCTTCATCATCATCATTTTGTGCTTCTTCTTTTGAATCACGCGCAATGAGCAATTAAATATGCGCAGTCGTGTGTGCCACAAAAGCCCGAAAACCAAAATAAAAAAAAAAGCCAAAACCAAGACCAAGACCAAGACTCGGCCATCATCATTATCATTATTCCTCATCATCATCATCGTCATCTTGGGCTTTCTTCAATTCGTTCTGCTGAAGATGCAACTGCTGCCGACTGTGACCCGAATAACCAACAGAGTATAGATACTTGTACAACTTTACTTTTCCAAGTCGTTTGTTGCATGAAGAATGTGTCTGTGTCTGGCGATTGTTTTTTTTTTTTTTTTACTTTGCTGCCTCTTCTTTTTTTTTTTGTTTTGTTTTGTTTTTAGAAGATGAGATTCTTGAATGCCTGACAATCGCATATAAAGTGACAAAAGTTATAGGAGAAAGGTTGAACCATCTGCAGATGCAAATAATGCAAAACTAAAATAAATAAAAAAAAAACATAAATAGAAAGGTTTCCCTAGGCAGTTCTTATACACACATAAATAGGGTGAGAAAAGTTATATATATATACATATTTATTATAGATCGAGTGGCTTCATATCCAAGTTATCCCAAAATTCAAGCCTTATTATATAATCTCTATATATGGCTAACAGATGCAAAAAATATTTATCAAACGACTTTTCTGTTTTATAAAATATTTTATCAAAATTGTTCAAATAAATTGCCAAAGAAAAAAATCTGGTTTGTTTCCTAAGTTATTTGAATAAATTGCTATATTTAACAGATTTATATTATATATGTATAAACTAATTTTCAGAAGTTTTTTTTTTTTTTTTTTGCCAAGTTTTTGAACTTTTTTTCTTGTTGTTCAAATAAAATTAGTTGAAACTGTCAATCATTTGATTTACCTAATTTTCATTTCTATTTTATGATGCACTCGAATTGGCTTCAGGGTCCTGTGTCCAAATCAAAGAAAGTGAATGAATCGTGGTCTAGGGGAAATCATGACCACCATCATCATCATCATCATCAACATCATGGCCCACACGAAACAAATTTGATTACTTTTGTATCTGTGTATCTCAACGCGTCATTGTTTTCCCATTTGCCTTTGTTTTTTTCCTTTGATTTTCCTTAGTTTCGGTTCGTTCTCTGTATGTGTGTGTGTGTGTGTGTTTTTTTCTTTTCTGGACTTCGTTTTCCATCGATGCTTTACCGCAGTAATAAACAATCAAAACAAATGCAGTAAGGCGACGTTTTATTGGGCACGGTTGGTTAGTTTAGATGGACGTACATTTTGTTTCCCCCCCCTCTGCGCTCTTCAATTATCATACCATAGCCAAATCGTATGCCAAAGTTGAGTCTGTCTTTATTGTACAATATACAGGACAACGATGACTAGGCGAGACGTGAACCTCCTGGACGTAGATGTAGACGATACTCAATGCGTGGGCGAGGTGGAGAGTGTGTGCGAAAGAGAAAGACAGAAATAGGGAGAAAATGGGAGAGCTTATATTTATGGCGTCTGCTGCAACTTTTCAGCCAAAAGCCAAAATACACACATTTCGCCTCGCCTTATTTAATGGCCAAATGCCAAAAAAGTATCGATATACAAATATACATAAGTATATTGAAAACAATCTGTGGGAAATGTAAATCTTACTATTAAGAATCTATTAATACCCTTCCAATAACATAGTGAAGCATAATGTGGTATAACTATTTCTATCTCAAGGGAATTAGAATTATATAATTCAATTCTTATAGATAGTGAATCTACTTATTTAATGTTTAATGGAGTAACTAACTAACAAAAGATTTGGTAAATATGATATTTTAATAAATAATATTAGACTCCATCTTAGCAGCAGTTTTTGTGGTATATTAAGATTTATATTAAAATTGTTTAAAAACTTTTGGTATCAAAATTTAATAGATAGATAGAACAATATATTTTTTATTTGAGGATGACACAGAATTATAGTTTTAAAGTTAGTTTTCTTTTACCTTTTTTTTTATTATATTCTTGTGCCTTATGGTTTAATATTTTTGGTTTAATTATTAACTTACAGTACTTAGAAAAATCGTTACACAAGGGAAGAACTTTGATACTTCAAGTTTTGTTCTTCTGTACGTTTAGTTGTAATTCACAACCAGTTGAAGGCGTTGAAATTATGGGATGGCCTTAAAAATTTTGAAGTAGAAAAAACTTACTCTAATTATATGCTCCAAACAATGATGACAATGATGGATACATTATCAGTTCACACTGCTTATAATAATGAGTATACCCTATCATTCAGATAATATATACTCTATCTGAAAATCATCATATACGCTCGCCTTTCAGCAAAAAAGTTTACCGAAAAACGCAGAAAAATATAAATGTAAACTTTTGGTTGCATTTTTTCCAACCACCTCTTGCCCCATTCTGTGGGTCATTTGTTTTTTTTTTCACCCCCCCCCTCGTTTTGTTCTGTATTGACTGTCGATAATGAGAAATGAAATGCAATATCAACGTAAGCCCCAAACTCTCACTGTGGCCATCCCACTCCGTTGGGTGCTAACCAACTCTTGCTCTCTCTTAGCCATTTTCCACCCATTCAGTCATAACTCTAAGTCGGGCTGCCATATTGCAAAAGTTCGCCTCAAGTTCATTTTTCGTTTGCGGGTGCGTAAAATGATTTACCTGTCTTGACTTGCCTTAGCTTGGCTTGGTTTGGCTTGACTTGACTTGGTATGGTTTGGTTTGGTTTGGCTGTCGAAACTTTTCTTCTGGCTGTGCCAAAAAGTTCAAGTTTTAATCTCATTATACGCTGACTTTTGTTTTTTGGACCACCGTACCCTACCCTACCCTACCACCTACCAACCACCATTTTGTTGTCGTCTCTGGCATTTTGCTTGGTTAGTAGGTGTTGGGGATTTTTCGCATTGCGCAGTTGTCGTTGTCGCAATTTTGCGAAAAGTTAAGACCATAAAGTTGACTTGGCAGCCCCTGGACCGCAATCCAATTGCCAAATGGCCAACCGAATGAAGGTGCTCCTGCAGTAGCAGTAGCAATAGCTGAATCAGATTGAGGGACATGAAGCAGAAGCAGAAGGTTGGACGCTAAAGGAGGCTGATTGTGAGACGTAAAACTGTCTGCGGTATTCATTAGCTGCAGTGTAAAATGAAATGTTATGGATATGAATATGATGCGGATGGAATGATGATAACGACCTCCATGAACCACAACAACCATTCTCCCAATCATTCTGATATGCCGAGATTACCACAACCCTTAAGTAAGTGTTACGACAGGTTCATCTTTGAAATAAAACAGTTGATGAGACAATTCGGATATAAATGCATTTGAGACTTATAAATAAAGAAAAGAAGGTTTAAAATTTAAAATAACAAACTTATTTACATCTTTTTTGCATTCAGACTAATCCTTTGGCTAATCCTTCTCATATGGGAAAATCTTGCGTTACAGTCTTTATATTTCAGCGAATTTTCTTTTTATTTAATTTATTTGCATTTTATTAGATATGATTAGAGATGAATCATAAATTTATGGATTCATCCAAAAATTAAAAAATCGGACTTGATATTTTTTTGCACAACACTTTTTGAATTTCTTTTTTATTCTTTTTGATTTCTATGAACTTTTTAAACGTTTTATAAAACTTAATAATTTTTTTCATTTTACTTGATCATTTTGAAGTTCCCATAAGATGATTATATTAAATAATCAGTTGAAACTCTTTTGGCAATACTTTCGTTTTTAATTCAAATTGAAGTTGTGACATCGATTTCCAAAGAATAAATACATATTCCCATTGCTTATGTAATCGAAGACTGCATTTATTTATTTTTTTTTGTTTGTGTCATTCAATTGATACGGCCGGCCAGTCGATAAGCCCTATCAGATTACCTAACTTCGCGCCTCTCTTGATTGATTTTCTTGAGAAAGAAATAATAAAATGGAAAACAACCGCTAGGAAAATTAACATACATTTTTCTATCATTGACAAATCCCTTCTCAATTGAGGCTCAAAAAAGTGTTAAAGTTTCTTGTTATTTTCTTTAAGTTTTATTCAAGGTGTACTTAAATAATGCCCATCAAAAATGATATAAAGACCTAACCAATGTCAGTTCATTATGAACTGTTTGATGGGATTTCGATGGCTTTTTATAAGATTACTCATAAACAAAAAGAAAAAGAAAAAAAATATTGACGATCATTTTGCCGGTTTATGGGACGAAATTAAAAAATCGTTTCATTTCGTTCGACGAAGAAAACTGTTTAACAAAAGCCGCTTTTGTATTGACATCTAATAAGCCATTAAATTTTTAGCTATTCAATGGTATAACATTTTTTTCTCCCTTTTTTTTTTATTTGTCGTTAAATGTAAATATTTGGATGGATCAGAAGAAAAGCCGTAAAATTTGTTAAATACTGGATTTCTTTGAGTTAGTTCCGATGACTAAGAGTGAGTCAGTCGGAGACGGTGAAATATTTGGCATAAAAATATGAATGCAACATAACGAGGGTTAATTAAAAAGTTATTTGCGGATTGACTTTAATTTTTTTCAATTGTTTTTGTTTGATTTTTTTCGAAAATAGTTTTTAGTAGTTTTGCTTTAATAAGAGAAAGCAGCTCTCATTGTGTTCTTTCCTTCTTACTAGTTAATAAATCATATTTTTGAATATCAACTTTTAATTGTTTTTTCGATGAAAATGTCAGTTGTTCTGTTGTATTTATTACCTCTATATCATTTAGAGAAAGAAAAAACTTTTTAACCTATTAATGTATTTTCATCAACTAAACTGACCCTCTAAAAAGTTAGGGTTAACTTTGTATAATTCTCAAATCGATCATCTTTTATTTATATTCATTTTTCATTTCCTCAAACTATGAATTTTTTCATTTTTATTTTCTCTGTACTCTGCCCCTCCTTGTCAGCAATTGTCATATCGAATTTGTTTAAAATAATTCCCCTACTCTATGGCCTTTACATGCAAATTTAAAAAAAAAGAAGAAAAACACAGACATAAAAAAAGAAAAAAAAAAATAAACTTACAAGCAGTTTCATAACAGCATTCATTGGTCATTCTTTCAATATACTCTCAATCCCAGCTACAGTCCAAACAGAGACCACAGGAGAGACAGAGAGAGAGAGAGAGAGGAAAGCCAAACCCAACCCAACCCAAACGATTTCGATTCAATTCAATTCAATCGCAGCCCACATGTGCCATAGTCCTTCACTGCTGAATTAAGGTGAAATAGAGGGGTAGGAGTATTTGGTAGGGGTATATGGAAGTAAGGGAAAAGCGGGACCACCACCGCCTGCTGGCTGCTGTGTTGGCTGCACTTCACTTTGATTTATCAATAAAAGGCAAAGTTTATTTATGAATTTCCGATTTCAATTCAAACTGAACCACAGAGTCGTGGCATGAGGCAGAGGGCAAAAAGATACGTTGGCCCCACCGTTGACTTCAGCACCACCACCCATAAGGCTTAAATTGTATGAATTACTTCGATAAGATACGACAACAGCAACAAGAACAACAACAACAAGGAGTACAAGTAATTCAGTAATACTTGAAATAAATATGATCGAATGACAAATTACCTAAATTAATTTAAAAAATTTGATATACTCTCTATGATCATTATAGGATAAATCAGTATTAGTTGTTTCGGTTGTTCAACAAATCGACTTGTGATTACTTTTTGAGATTTCTCCTAGCTATATATACCCTTAATACCCTTCCATTTTACTCACTATGCTCCGGTTAACCCACACTCTTTAGATGCATTGCGCAATTTCTAAAGAAGACCACGAGATCCAACAGGTATAAGTAGCGTTTCTCATCCTCCAGGGTTCTCTCCTCAGAAATGACTGATACAAAGTGAGAGAGATGGAAATAAAAGAATGGGGGGGGGGGGGTTCTGCAGGCATACACCTTGTCTTTGGGGGCATCTTCATATTGTTTTTTTTTTTTTTTTTTGAGGTTTTCTCTCCCTATCTCTCTCTCTCTCTCTCTCTCTCTGCCTGTCTCTTTTTCACTTTTGTATAGTTGCCACGACTTGTGCGGCTTCCAATAATCATGATCAATAAATTTAGAGCTCTGCTGCAGCAGCTTTCGTGATCCGTTTGACCGTCATCAATGAGTGAGAGGGAGAGACTCTGGGAAGATTTCATTTTTTCGCCAAGTTTTCGTGTTGAGGCGACATTAGTTCATTATCATTACCAATTTTTTTTTCTTTATTTTTGTTTTTTTCAAGTTTGTTCAGTTTTGTTGTTGTTGTTGTTGGTTTTTTTCGCAGCTTTTCAATTTGTTCATGGCCAATTCGTGTCGGTTAAACTTTAAATTTTTGTTTCTTTTGACTTTTGGGTTATCAGATTTCAATTCAATAAAGAGAAAAAAAAAACATTCAAATAAAAATCTGCAATTTCAGAACAAATAAATAAAGACCCCCCCCACCCCCCACTAGCACCACAATAGAACCGTTACTGTGGCAACAGGAAATCGTCTATGAAATATGCCCCAGAAAGAGAGAGAGGGGAAGATAGAGAGAGAAATATAGAAGAAGATTCTATTTATAAACCGAGACATATGAAAAATACTCATAAAACGATGCAAGTAGAAGTTGAAGTAGACAAGGTTAAGCTATAAAGAATTCATTGTCCACAGTTCAAAGATCGCAAATTGAAAAATGTTTATACATACATACATACATATATAAATATGTATATAAACAAAGTGAGCAACGAGGACAGAGCAAGATAGATGGCTAGCTAAAAAGAGTAAGAGATAGAGAGAGAAAGGGAAGGAGTCACCATCGTTGTCGAGTGGGAAGTGCCTGAGAATATTAATAAATTAAAGGCTACAGATAAAACCCCCAAACCGACTCATACAGGTACTGGTACAGGTATATAGTATGGGTATATATTTATATACATATATATATTTATATATATACATATGGTATAAAAAAGAGAGGCCAAACAACGATGCATGTTGCACTTGATGAGATCTTTATTGTCGGCAACGGCGATCCGCAACAAAATCTTCTTCTCTCCATGCGGAAAACATAAACCACAAAACGTTTGCAAAAAATCAAGCAAACTAGTGTGGGCAGCCAGAGACAGAGACCAGGAAATAGGAACCAGAGACGGGGAACCAAAAACGGGGTACAAGTGCTCCAACATCATCAGCAGCAGCAACAACAGCAGCATCAGTTTGTGTGGAGTTCAGAGAGTTGATTGCTCTTGCCTGGGTCGAGAGGCATGGACAACATGGACATGTGGCATGTGAACATGCAGCATGAAACATGTGTGTGTGTGTGTGTGTGTGAGTGTGTCCCTCTCTTTCGTTGTATATGTATGGGTAAATTGACTGTCTGTGTGTGCGCGCCTAGGTAGCGATTAGATGGGCGAGCAGGAAATGATGCATAGGTGAGTCTAAAGCCAAGCATAAGGTCTTCGATTAAAAATGGTTAATGGAATGTAATGAACTTTCCCAAAGATGATCACGAGAATGAACTAAATTGAGTAAACTTCACCATACTCCTCGTCCTCCTACCCATTTTTAAAGACTTATAAAGTAGCTATTAGTAGTCCTACGCCTTTCTCGACCCCGATTTCACTCTATGTGTGTATGTGTATGTGTGTGTGTTGTTTGTTAAACGATGACTTTAAAATAAAATTATAGTACCTTTTGAAAATTACTTTAATGGTACATAATAATTTTATTTTTTTTTTTGTGTTTGTTTCATGTCGGTATTAAATGTGAAAAAGGATTATCGAATTATATTAAATTATATTAAAGTTTTTTTTACTGCAGTAAATACTATCAGAAAATGGAAGAGATAATGTCAATAAAGAAATATTGCATTTCTTTCTGTATACTAAAAGATATTTAAAAAACTATAAAACTAGAACTTCGAAGTACCGAATACCCTTGCTAATTTCCAATTTGCCGTTTAAAATTTAATGTGGTCCGTTTTTATACCAAACTAAATCAGTTTTACTTTTTAAATGTTTCAACGGTAGCTATATGTCCTCTATCTATTATAGCTTTACTATCAACAACTTATAAAACAAAAAAGTTTTTAATTTTAAAACTATTATTTGTATCGATCGTTCCTATGGGAGCTATATAGTCATACAAAAAACTGTGTAAACATATATGTATGTGTTTACATATATACGATAACAATTTTTTGTAGAAATAATAGAAATGGAATGCTATATTATCTAGCTAATGCTAATGGAAAAATTCCCTTATGCGATATCTTTTACCGAACTAATTTATTTTATATAATACCAATTCCGGGTTCATTTCTATATAAAAGACAACTCTCTTTGAAATGATTAAGCAGTAACATGAAGGCATTTCTGCCTTCGTAACTCTTTCTGTAGCATTGACAATTGCTCATTCTTACCATGTGGATGTGGCACCGGCTCTGAAACAGGATCAGGATAGTCCTAGTAACATAATTTTCAATGGATATGAAGCCCCTGAAGGAGACGCTCCCTACATTGTGTTTTTATCGTCATTCAATGGCACTCATCATTCTGGATGTGGTGGTAGCATAATTAGTAATAACTGGATTCTGACTGCTGCACATTGCATTGAGGGTGCAGTATATGTGGACGTATTTTTTGGTACCAATACGGCTAATAAATCGAAAACAAAACATAGAGTGGAAAAACAGAATCTCATTATCCATGAATTCTATTATAAAGCGACATTAAACAATGATATTGGTCTAATCCCTACACCACATGTCGAGTTCACCGATAAAATTACCAAGATTGCTCTTCCACCATCGATATTAGCATTGGGAGATCTGGTAAACATAAAGGTTAAAGTCTGCGGTTGGGGCAATATTACCAATATTATAATACCTGAACAGCTACACTGCGTTTATTTGCGCACTATTGATGATATAAATGACGGCAAGATATTTACCGGTTTTATCCATGGTAAAGGTCCCTGTACAGGTGATTCTGGTGGTCCTTTATTGATACCTCTTAATCCTCCGACATTGATCGGTATTGTTTCTTCCGGCACTGAGAATTGAACCGGACCTAGCTCATATACTCGAGTAACCTCACATTTGAATTGGATTCGGGAAAAATCGGGTATTTTTTAAAATATGAATTGTTTGTTATATAAGATGTATATTAAAATAAATTGAAATAGATAAACATTGCATTATATATAAGATATATCGGACCATATCTTTTACTGTGGACAGATAATGGAAGCTAAAACAAGAATTTCTTGACGTTCTCCCATAGAAAATCCAAGTTAAATCAGAATACCTTATTTTAATCACACTTAAAATTCGATTATTATAAAAGAAAAACTAGAAGGATGCCGTGCTTAAGTTTGTATACCCTTTTCATTATTTGTCTTTAATTTGGTAGAATCATTAGGAGGTATATGAAACTCATCAAATCTAAATTAAATGTCCGTGGCTTGAAAAATAAATATTTTTATACCAAAATTTTTTTATTTTGGTTTCCTATGGTACCTATAGCATACAGTCCGCCGATTTAGCTGAAATTCAATAAATATATTTCTATATATACCAAATTTCATGATAATTGGTTAGAAAACAACCAAGTTATTGATCTACAGCTATAATTTTGACCGATCCTACCTATGGGAGCTATATGATGTAGTCGCCCGTTCTGGCCGACTCCGATATATATATATAGTGTATAGCAGAAAGAAGGCTATGAATAAAATTTGATTACCATAGCTTTAAAACTGAGGGACTAAATTGCGTAGATTCAGACAGATGGTTGGACGTTCATGACAATAGTAACTCAGTTCTTCGTGTTTATATATATATACTTCATATGTATATATACTTTATATATATACTTTATATTTATACTTTATATATCTACATTATATATGTATGTATATACTTTATATATATACTTTACTAGCAAAAACTTATAAAATAAAAAAATTTTTAGTTTTAAAACTATTATTTGTATCGATCGTTCCTATGGGAGCTATATAGTCATACAAAAAACTGTGTAAACATATATGTATGTGTTTACATATATACGATAACAATTTTTTGTAGAAATAATAGAAATGGAATGCTATATTATCTAGCTAATGCTAATGGAAAAATTCCCTTATGCGATATCTTTTACCGAACTAATTTATTTTATATAATACCAATTCCGGGTTCATTTCTATATAAAAGACAACTCTCTTTGAAATGATTAAGCAGTAACATGAAGGCATTTCTGGCGTTCGTAACTCTTTCTGTAGCATTGACAATTGCTCATTCTTACCATGTGGATGTGGCACCGGCTCTGAAACAGGATCAGGATAGTCCTAATAACATAGTTTTCAATGGATATGTAGCTCCTGAAGGACACGCTCCCTACATTGTGTTTTTATCGATATTCAATGGCACTGACCATTCTAGATGTGGTGGTAGCATAATTAGTAATAACTGGATTCTGACTGCTGCACATTGCATTGACGATGCAGTATATGTGGACGTTTTTTATGGTACCAACACGGCTAATAAATCGGAAACAAAACATAGAGTGGAAAAACAGAATCTCATTATCCATGAATTCTATTATAACGGGACATTAAACAATGATATTGGTCTAATCCCTACACCACATGTCGAGTTCACTGATAAAATTACCAAGATTGCTCTTCCAACATTGATCTTACCATTGGTAGATTGGCTAAACATAAAAGTTAAAGTCTGCGGTTGGGGCAATATTACCAATATTATAATACCTGAACAGCTACACTGCGCTTATTTGCGCACCATTAGTAATAGAAAATGCAGTAAATCACAAATTTTTATCAATAACGACAAGATATGTACAAGATTTATGTATGGTAAAGGTGCCTGTACAGGTGATTCTGGTGGTCCTTTATTGATACCTCTTAATCCTCCGACATTGATCGGTATTGTTTCTTACGGCAGTAAGAAATGTGACGGACCTAGCGTATATACCCGAGTAACTTCGCATTTGAATTGGATTCGCGAAAAATCGGGTATTTTTTAAAATAAGAATTGTTTGTAATATAATATAAATATTAAAATGGATTGAAATAGATAAACATTGCATTCAAAAGTTAGTATTTTTAATAAATGTTCTTATTCAGCATTACAAATAGGCGGAAAATCCATTCAAAATATATGATGGTCGCTCACATTTTTTGGGATTTCGATATGTAAGAAATTTCGGACCATATCTTTTACTGTGGACAGAAACGAAATCTGCTAGAACAAGAAGGAGATGGGATACCTCTTGTCGTACTCCCACAGAAAATACAATTTAAATCAGAATACCTTAATTAAAAAACACTTAAAATTCGATTATAATAAAAGAAAGACTAGAAGGATGCCGTGCCGAAGTTTGGATATCCTTTTCTTTAGTTGTATGTAATTTGGTAGAATCATTAGGAGGTAGGTCCGTGGCTTGAGAAATGGGAGCTATATGATATAGTCATCCGATTGGGATAATTCCTAGTCTAGGAGGAGATTGCGTTGATCCAGACAGAGGGATCAAGAATATATAAAGTTTATATAGTCGGAAATGTTTCCTTCTATTTATAAGTTGCAAACTTCTGATCAAAATTAGTGTACCCTATATCAAAAAAGATATAAAAGATGGGATTTCTTTAAAATTCTGTCAATCTTTATTACTTTTAACAATTAATTAATTAAATAATTAATAAAAAACAACTTTTTCTTTAAATTGATTTTGAATAGGAAAAAGTTTTTCTCTTTTACTCTATGCAATCTTTTGTAATCTGCCGCCACGCCCACGCCTATGCCCATACCTGTACTTATCTCTCTACTACTATCAATAAAATATCCGCACGAGTTGTCAAACAACTTTACAATGCTTTCGAAAAATGCGCAAAAAACAATAAAGAAGAAATTACATTGTTTTTTTTGTATTTTTTTTATAAATGCATAGATAGGTAGATATATAAATATGTACGTATATATGTATATATATATTTTTGGTTGAAAATCCTTGACATGGATGCCAAATGTCTAGACGGTCCAACAGACAATGGCAAATACGGGAGCAAAGGCTGCCAAAAATACATGCGTAGACAAAGGATAAATCACAAAAAAAGAAAAAAACGGCAAACGATAAGAACAGAGAATGGAAAAGAAAAACGAGCACCCATGAGACACCTTCTTTTTGTTTTTGTTTTTTTTTGATTTTTGTTATTTCGACTATGCAAAAATCCTGAAAAGATTCCGCGACATATAATTCAACATAAATTAAGCTAAAGTTAAGGATCGCCACTAGCCCCAGCAGCAGCACCTTGATTGGGGGGCGTGTGCACTAAGGCAATGATTTTTCGATTTTTTTTTTCTCTTCTGTTTCTGTCTCTTTGTATCATTCCTTTTTGGGTTTTTGTATTTTGTATTTTTCCGTATTCGAAATGAACTCGTGTGGCAATAATTTATATGAGAGGCAGGCAGCAGCAAAGGCGACGACAGAAATCGAAAGGTTTCGATCTGTTTGTGGTTGTTGTTGTTGCAGTTGTTGCTGCTAGTGTTGTTGTTGTTGTTGTTGTTAAAGAAGGCAATCTGTGGACATTGACTGCATTCCCCACATTCAATTCACATTGTTTTTTTGTTTTTTTTTTTGGTTTTCAGTTTTTTTTTTCTCTCTTTTGCTGTCGAATATTTTTTTAAATGGATTTCTGTTGTAGTTTTTTGTTTTGAACTTGTCTACAAGTTCAAGTTTATGTTGAACAACGACAATCATTGGCTATTAAATGGGTTTTAGATATATGTTATACATGGGTTATATGTAACTCCTCTGCCCAGGTTTAGCTTTCTTTATTTATTTATTTTTTTCTAGTATTAATACCCTGTATTGTCTCTTTTTTGGATCGATCTATCAAGCTATCAAATGACTATTGTTTCAATTAAAGAACCTTTGAAGAAAGTCTCAAATGTATTGCAGAGTAACTTCAAGTCGTCTATTTATTTATATCACTGTGAGTAATGTCATCTAAACTAAGAAAAATAAAAAAACAAGAAGAAAACCAGAGCATAAGAAGACATTCTCTCTTGTGGTTTTTAGGCTTCAACTTATAAATTTGTTTATTTTTATCATCATTGTCAGAAAGAGACCGCCGTGATTTTGTGTTTTTTATTAACTCTTTATGGATTCGCAAGCTAAAAGAAGGAACTCAACAACGACGGCGATTAAAACGTTTTTACGACTTAATGAGCCACTCGCCGGGGATGGCAAGAAGATTGGGCATGTGGGTGCCACATTGCCCACAGGCTTGCCTCGGCAATGGTTTCAAACTGGATGACAATAAAACGATGTTAATAATGATGATGGCAATGATGATGATGATGATGATGATGATGATGATGTGACGCGCCGCTCACCATAGAGGTGACAAAATTGCTGTACTGACAAGTTTCACGATTCTCGGAGTTGGCTCGTGGAGTTTGCATTAAGACACTGTGCGACTATAAGTATATTGGTTAGACACAGCCAAAGATAAACGTGGTAAAATTAAAATCTTTATGGAGTATACCCACAAGAGTATTAGAGATTAGAACAGAGTGGACAACAACGGCAACGACGACCAACAATTTTAATGACTTTTTTCTTTTTGGACTGGCAATTAGATGAAAATACTAAATGAAAGGACTTGTGTGTCACTGTGTGTGTGTGTCTGTGTGTAAGGTAGCCTAAAAATAAATTAAAGAAAATTTACAAATCGTAGGCAAGATCGTACACTAAGATATCAAAAATATTCCATTTTGTGACTCGCTTTCTTACTGCTGTATTAAAAACTTTAATCAAGTATAATAAAACCAAAAAAAAAAAAGAATAAAAATTTATACGATTTTACTATCCACAAATAAAACATATATGTATATTATTTGTTAAATTATTGATGGATAATAAAACAAAGCTTACTAGTTTAATTTCTATCTGGAAGAATTTAGAAGAGTTAAAGCCATTTTAAGTGCCACAGGATAACATATCCTTACTCCGTTCTATTTCCTTTCCTTTCCTTTCCATTCCATTCTACTGGATTCTATTTGGTATTAGATCATATAAGCTGTTTGCTATAAAAATCATACACAACAACTGCCTGTATTCGAAGACAAAAGCTGATTGCAATAAATCAAATTTCTGTGCATTTAAAGTAGCTGATTTACAAGAAGAAGAAAATTCGCATACGTTTATCTTACCCCTCTCCTCCCAACAATACCCACTCCCAACGACTCCATCACCTTATTCGAGACCAACACAAGTGAACATACATTGTGGCAGAGAAAGGCGGCGGCGGCGTTGACTCTCCTCTGCCTCGCCGTTGTTTCATCGGCAGTTCCCGTGCTGATGGCTGTTATTGTACATACATAGTTGGCGTTTTTTCCTTCCATGGCGGAGGAGTTGGTGACGGTGGTGGTGGTGGTGCCAGTGGTGCAAGTTTAGTTTGCTTCAATCAAATCAACGAAAATTTTCGCAAACTCAATTTAAATCAAATGCTTTTGCGTCTCAGACACTCACTCACTCTATCTATCTCTCTCTCTCTCTCTCTCTCTCTGTCTCTGTCTCTGTCTCTTTCTTTCTGTTACTCAGCTCATACACTCACATGGACATGGTCGTAAAAAGCATTTTTGGAGCAAAAGATGCCGTGTTGGCTTTTTTGCAGTTGCTTGTTTTCAGCTCTTGCCGCAGCAGTTTTCCACAGTCTTTGAAGACTTTGATTGTCAATTTGCGATTGTCTCGAAATTGAAGCCCAGGCAACAAACGGAGAGGCAGCTGCTGCTGCTGCTGTTGCTGTTGCTGCCGCCACCAACAACAATTCTCTATCTCAGTCACAGTCCCAGTCTCAGCCTGGTTGTCGTTCCCTTGTCTATTTTTAAGTCGGTTTTTATTTTGCCATTGAACGATTGTTGTGTGGTTTGGTAATTGCTGCAAAGGGCGCCCCAGCCCCCCAAAAAAAAAAAAAAGAAAAAAAAAAAACTTTAAAAATTGGTAACGCACCAGGGGAGACCTAGCAGCATGTGGGTAAAAGGCGAAAGGGAGGATTGATTGAGGGCAAGGGAAAAGAGTAGTAAACCAATGCCACTTTCAGGACCCAAAAGCGGAAATAAATTTCCAAGACTTGCGAATTGAGTGACTCTAAGAGAGAGAAAAGAGAGCAAGGGAAACACGATATATGTATATATATATATACATATATATATATATATATAAAACGGGTTACAATCGTCGAGCCTGATTGACAGGCAAGAAGCATGGCAATTGGCACTTGCATTAACTTTGATTTGGCTAGATTTTCTAGATTTGAGTGTGTCGAATGGAAATTTTTGTTGTTATTGTTGTTTTATTTTCCCTCTTTACTTTTTTTTTTTTTGTATCCTGCAGCTACAATTTGGTATTCTTCGTAACCCTTATTTGGATCTAGCCAATTAGCGAAACGATTGACGAGATGATTTACTTACAAATTGTGGTCTAGTATTAATTTAATTTGTTCCAGCAATTGTGATTAGTCTTCGGTTAATGGCTTGGGAAAGTTATGCGAATTTAAACGATTCACATTGATTATTGGCATCCCTTTTTATTTGAATATATCTTTAACATAAATTAACAATTTCCTGATTGATAAATTATTTCGACTAAACTATTGTCTGACCTTACTCAACCTATTGTAAGTTGAATATTTTACAAAATATTATAGATTTGATCAATTTTATTGGCTGCTTTAAAAATCCTTGAACTAGCATTTTCTGTACTAACATTTTAAATGCTTATTTTTAACACTGTTTTCCCTTTGTCGTTCCAGCCCATTACATAGTCATATAATGAAATTTAAATTATTTAAAGAAAAACAAAAAAAAACAAATTCCAATTCGCACATAAAAAAAAGGGCCAAAGAGAATATAATTCACAAAACGAGCCATAATAAATGACAATTTTATGGGGTGGGGGTGGAGCCGGTGTCAGAACTAGGGAGTTACCGGAGGCAGAGTCTTGAAGTCGGAGTTGGTCGACTGCCAAGACGAGTCTTAAGTCGTTCTAGTAAGCGTTGGTCGTTGGTTGTCATCTCTTTTTCTCTTATAAGAGATACTGATGTATACCACCCCAAATCTACAGCCAACATACACACACACACACACACTGTCACACATATGGTGGTGCGTTGCCAAAAGGCAAGCCGAGAAAATAAGTCATTAAAATGCGGGATTACCAAAAGCGTAGTAGAAGTGGATTTCTTGCATGTTATTTGCGCGATGGAGCACACAGAGACTTTAGACTTTGTTGAAATTTTTGCCTTCATTTTGGTGGCCTCTTCTCTTTCTTCTCTCAACTTACTTACTGACTGACTGGCTGACTGACTGACAGACAGACAGACAGACAGACAGACATTCAAGCGAGCCCCAGAGGCGTATGGAGAGACATGGAATATCTTAAGCTCCATTCGCCTTATGCTCAATTCCCTTCATATCTTGGCTGCATTTGACAGCCTCATCCTCACCAGGCGGATATGGAGCGGTTGGAAGTCATCTTCTCATACAGGCGAAATATTTATTAATGATCCTTTTTAAGATTTTTTTTCTTTCCATTTTTTGGTTTAATTCTTTGCATCTTTTTGTTTTGCGTGGTTTGGCAACATAATTCATTTTGCTCATAAACTAAACTCAAAAGCAAAATGGGAAACCAACAAAAATAAAGAAAATTATGCACAAAAGAGAATGCCTTAAAATTCAATTTAATTTATAATGCATTTTATTTTTTGTTTTGTGCATTTTTATATCGGTTTCAAAATGTTATCTATTAACTAATCCTTGCAAAAGGATATCTTAAATATTTGATATAGATTTCTCATTATATTTAAATCGTATTATATCATCATCATATTCCATATTATTTTCTTTGTGAATATAGAAATTTTGCCAAAATATAATTATTATTTATGGCATATCTATGAGGGTATTTTTAATTCGTCTAACCGTAACCTTATCTTTATTATATTAATTTGATCATCTTTCAAACCCATTTCAAATGAACCTCTCCATAAATAAACCCTCGTAACACGAATTGGATACGCAACCAAATCAAAATTGTGGCAAAAAAAAAAGAAAAGAAAACAAGAACTCCCCAAACAGAAAAGAATCTTAAGAACGCCTTTTAAATGCCAATTAATTTCGTTTTGCTTTTGGCCCGCCGCAAACTGTCAACTTGAAGAGGAATTCCCGGAATTACTATACACACACACACACACACACGCACATACATATGCAAAACTGAAGCACCACAGCTGTGTGTTTCATATAATTTTAATATATTTTTTTTTGTTGGTTTATTTTTTGTTTTTATATCAAAAGAAGCCAAGAAACAAAATCAAGCCGCGTTTTCTTGTTTACGATCTCTTAAGCTTGGTTTATGACACCGCCAATCGATCGATTCATGGGCAGACAATTTTTTTATGTTTTCGTTGGTTTTGCTTCTTTTTTTTATTTCGCTCGAAATTAGCAATTAATTTTTCGTTCACCGTCTTTTGTTGTGGGCGTGTCTTTTGCTGCCGCTGTTGTTGTTGTTCTTATTCATGTTTGTTGGCTTTTTTTTTTAAATATTTTTTTTTTTAAATTATGAGTCAGCAAATGAAGCGGGGGATTTATTAAGGATAGCAACAGTTGGGCTAACAATGGGTTATGGAATTTGTCCAAGACAGAGGAAATGAATCTTTAAACGATTCCCAGTGTCTGTCAGGTGCTGGCCTTTATATCAGATTCTTGGCAATTCTTTATTCGGAGAATGATCTTCCATACATTTGCACTATATAAATAAAATGGAAATCATTCGCGGGGTTAATCAAAATATGACAGCTAATTTTTATGGTTATCCTCATATCTCCCCTCCCTATTCAGGCGTTATGCTTCATTCGCTATATATGTATATGTACATATGTATGTGTGTGTGTGTGTTGCTTTCCCATAGTTGGCTTTCAGCAGGCGGCCCTAATCCCCATTTAACATGCATACACGAATGTGTCGCGACTTAAAGACGCCCATAAATTTTCATTTTCAATAAAAATAACGAGAATATATACATATATATGTATATATGATTTCTTTTTTTTTTTCCTTTTGCAGCAAGTGCGTAGAACAAAAGCAATGTTTTGGGGACAGGGGAAATTGGTGGGCAGTAGCTGGATGCTTGGGGGCTGAGACTGGAACATTCAATAAATTTTGCAGTCAAATCCGCAAAAGAGCAGGGCGACTATGGAAGGGCGACAGTGAAAATATTTCCACATAAGCGATTTTTCACGTAAATCAAAAGCCGGCTCAATGATGGGGTCTCTTTTTTTTTTTTTTTGCCCCCACTTGCCCCCTTCGCCCCCACAAGTCACATGTGTATAAGATTAATTCATTTGCTTTTTGCTCGGGTGCAAATTACAGAAATTACTTCATTTCCCGTTTTGCCCAATTTTTCTGCGAAATTTTAATGCCTTGGTTGCATCTCTGTCGCCATTCGAAACTTGTGGCGTCTCCGAGTTGGATTTGGATACAGAGAGATGGAGACAAAGTCGATGTCGGTGTCGGTGTCTAGGATGCTTTTGTTTTTCACGTGAATTTAAATTTATAAATATTTAAGTATTATGATAGACAGTGAAGTTGGGACAACCAGCTGCTGCTGACTTTGTTTCATCTAAAGGTTGTTAGGCAAACAGAACAGATACAAGTCCTGGCCACAGTAGACCAAAACCAGACCACAGACAGCGGCACAGTTGCAGAACCCTAACAATGGGGTTGCCCATGCACCCAAATAGCTGTGGTCAGCAATTCGAATCGGGTAAATTTTGGACCAATTAATTATGTTTTAGAGTTATATTTCATTAATGAAGAGAAATCAGAAAATAATATTATATACATTTATGTAAGCCAATCTCGTTGTGCTGATCTGCAGTATTTATATCGTAAATAGTTTAATCAAGATCAAATAATTATATCCTGCTTCTTTTTTTGCACTTGAATTATAAAATTAATTTATAAATTTTTAAATCTTTTAAAAAATTTTTAACACTTTCTTTCTATTTGAAAAGTTTCGTTATGAAAGTGTTTTCCATTAACTATAAATTCTTCATTCCATATGAGATACATATATAGAGTTAACCTTTGGCTAAATTTAAAATTATTAAACCTTTCTATAAAATTTGATTAACCCCTTGGCTACGCCTATGATTACAGACTGACAATTCTCTAGCTTTTTCTCTCTTTCTCTCTGTCTCTATTTCTCTGTCGTTGGTATGATAAAAATGAATCTTTGATGTCATTTGGGTTTTTCTGTATGGAAATTTGTTTTAATGAAAAAAGGGCACAAAAAAAAAAAAAACAACCAACAACAAAAAATCCAAAAGCAAAAAACTGAAGTAAACGAACTACACAGAGTCTGTATTTTGCTTTTGTTAATGAAATTTGTTTGAGGTTGATACCAGAGATATACACAGACATAAGATAGAAGTGGCAAGAGGTTCCACTTTATTTACCAAAAATATTAAATATATAAATAAATCATGAGTTGTGCCTGACTGAATGGAGTCCATTTTTTTTTTGGTCTTGTTATCATACGAATTATGGAATGGAATCTTATCAAAATGTTAGAGTAAAAGGGATAGTATGAGTTGAAGCATATATTTACTATTATAATCATTTGTAATGATTATTCAATTATTTTGGCCAACACTTTTCAATGAAAAAGAATGAAACGAAACGAACTAAAAAACCAATTAACGTCAAAATAGAGCTGGAAGCGCATGAGAAGAAATCGTTTAATAGGCGCATCAATCAGTTAGACGTACTCATAAAACACCAGAGAGATGAAACACTGTGAGATTGCTGTGAGAGATGTAGAGAGGTGGCAAATAAAACATATATGTACATATGTATGTATGTATATAAACATGCATGCTTCAAGTTGCACATGTCGACCTCTCCTCCTTACTTCACTTCTTTTACCATTAACCTGATGGTTTGTCTTTCTTTTGAAGTAGCCTGGCCTGAGTCTTGGGGTCTAAACTGGCAGCCGCAAGCGTAACAAAACTTGTACTATAACCACATGTGTAAGATCTATACAGATAAAAAAAAAAAAAAAGTGAACATATAGAAATCAATGAGGCGGAAGGTAGCGGGCGAGGGCGGTTATGCAGTGTCGATGAAAGAAGAGTGACTGCGGGGGAAAAGGAAATGTGGTGGCATTTTGTCTAGTAGTCTCTCTGGCTTAATTGTTAAGACAAATCATACGCTAATGGCCATAAAGCGAAGTGAACGCGAAACGTGTATGCCGTAAAAATCACTTCTCCAATGCTTCATCCTCTTATTGGAGTGTGGATGGAGTCTTCTCTCTCTCGAATAACTCGCCGTCGTCGTCATAGTCGTTCACTTCTCTTCTCTTCACTGCGCACATTAAAAATTAAATAAACAATTTGCTGCAGTTTCATTGGAAAATGTGTGATTAAATGCGCCTCAAGTTTTTTTTTCTTTTTTTTTTGGGTGGGCAAGAAGTTTGCTTTATGTTTTATGGCCATTCCAAGTTTCTCTCTGTACTTAGTTCTACCAAAAATAAAAAAAAAAAAAAACAAACGAAGTAGGATAATAAAAAGAACAAGTGTATTTGAAATGCATTTTTGGTTTTGGGCCATCAATTTTATGGCAAACGGATGTGTTATAGATTCTTAGTATCTTACAGCAAAACTGAAAGAGAGAGAGAGAGAGAGAAAGAGAATGCCAATGCAAGAGAGAATTTTGAAATCAGTGAAAAATACGGAAGGAAGGGCAAACCTGCCCACAGCATGAAAGATATATGAATGTTGCATTGCCAGGAATATGGTGTGGATTGAGTTAGGATTTCGTATTGCAAAAGATTTGCTTAACAAATTGAAAATGAATCGAATTTATATATAAACATACACAAATATAAACACACCCCCAACTAACAGTAGATATTAAAAAAAAAAACATTGTTAGGTGTTCTATTTTCTTTTACAATGTTAATGAAAGATTTCTCGATTTTTCCATAAATTATTAATTATTAAGGTGTTTATTATTCATTTATTTAATTAAAGCTTTGTGTCGAATTTATTGACTATGTCTTCTATTTTAATAAATTTAATTTTGTTTTTCTGTGCCTGTTATCTCAGTTTTTTCCTTCAGCTGAAATTTAAAATATTTTTCCATTTTCCAAATAATTTCAATTAGCTTTTAATTTTGTTAAATACAGGCATTGTACGATATACGATATATATCAGCTAAATTGGCTAAATTTTCTTTCCAAATCTTAGGGATAAATATCAAATTAGGTACGATTGACTCTAAAGATTAAATAAATGTGCGGCTTCTTAGATATTTCGGTTGCTTGGATCAACATATCAACGAGCTATCAATTCATTTTGTTCTTATTTTCAGTCTTAATTTAACACAATTCTTATCAATTGCCTTTACTCTTGGCCACTTCCGTTGTAATTTTCATTTCCGTTAGTTGAAAGTGAAGTGGCGGCTACAATTTCAGTTTTAGTGACTTTTGCCACCTTTTCTCGTGTACATTTGCTATCGAATTTTTAAAGGCACAAAGTTAATCAGCGAAAACAACAACACGAAGCTGTGAGCCGGGCTAAGACAGAACGCAAACAAGCCAAAAACCCAAGCATAGCAAAAGGCACCGACACCGAACACTGGCACTGGCACTGGCATCAGCACTAGCACCAGCACCAGCACCAGCACAGGTACCGGTACCGGTATTGGTACCTGTATCGTCAAAAAGCATAGACGGATAGCAGCCAAAACAAAACACTTAACAGCTGCCAAAGCGCTGACTGAGTGACCTGAAGCACAGCTCGATGGAGTTGGCAAAATGTGGATTGTATAACGAAAGGGAATGCAAGGGGTATGTGATGGAAGCAACGGTAGCTGGTCAAGTGGCTACCACCCCATTATTCGCTCTACTCTTCTCTCCGCACTTCTTTTTCCCTTTTTTGAGTGGGTCGAAAAGTGGCGCCATCGCACAAATGGCAAAAGCCAAAATGATGAAAGTGCACGAGAACATCAAAGGTGCCCTAAAGGAGGTATAAGGGTGGGGGAAAGGGTGCCAAAACCAGTGAGTGATAGGGGGAAGAGTTGGGGGGAAACTGCAGAGGGATGATACGAAGAAGGAACTCCTGGTGCGGCACTTTGCATAAATGTTCGCTGGCTGACGATGGAAAATAATAAACTAGGAATACGCATATCGTCCGTCCGTCTGTCCATCCGTTCTTTCGTTCGTCCTGGTTGCCCAGTAAGGGATCGATGCCTGCCATCCGCTATTCGCCATTGCCACTGCCATCTCTGCTGCTGTCGCTGTCGCTACTTTCCGTGACCTTTTGTGTGCTTTTGCCTTTTAATGTGGTTTGCCAGGCAGACACCCCTGCAATTTGCAATTAATCAGCAAACAGGCAAACAAGAGGTCTCCCAGTGCATTAACTGCCAACTCTAAGGTGGAAGTTGGCATAGTCTACGAGACAGGCACAAACACACACACACACAGACACACACAGATAGACAGACCGACAGACAGGATACACGGCACTGAATGGATAGAATGGGTGTAAGGTTAACGGTTTGCAGTTGCAGTTGCAGTCACATTGATAGAAATGTGTTGTGCTTTGGGCGCTATTTTGCCCCATAAATTAAACTAAGAGCCAGGAGAGCCTTTCTAGCTATTGTTGTTGTTGTTTAGCAGCCAAAAAGGGGTTAATTTTGTAAAATATTTTAATAGCCAACTTCTTCTTCTACATACATACTCTTTCGCTCTCTCCTCTATATCCTGACTAAAAAGTGGGATGGGATATTTATTTCAATTTTGTTGGAAGGGAAGGTTTGTCTGTTCATTTATTTTGCATTCACAAGTTTTTAATTTCATTTATGCATTAAGAGTCAATATTAACCAGCTAACTGCATTAGAGATAAGTCAATGCGGTTGAAAGTATCAAAAACCAAAAATCATGCACTGAAAGAAAATGCATTTAAAAGTTGATTTTGGTTATTTAATTCAAAAGAGAACTTTAAAAATCTTTGTTTGCTTCATCAATTGTGCTATCCAAATCCATTTCTCAATTATTATTTACATTTAATGTAAAATGCGAGAACCGGTTGCGAATTATAAAAAAAAAAAAATCTATAAAAAAGATATTTATCTTTGTCTTCTTAAGAGCAGGCGATCTTCAGATCTTCCGATGTTCTCATACTATATGCAAGCACTTATCTTAGTAATTAAATACAAATAATTAAATTTTTAATTCGATAAGAGTAAAATATCCAAAGGATTGTTGATTATTAATTAATCGTCTTTTACTCTTTAGAACTGTATTTTGGATAGATTAACTTGCAACGGGTTTTTCTTTTTCCGAAAGCAGCAGATTCATTAAAAAATAACTCCGCGCATTCTGCATACAAAGTAGTAAGTCACTTCTTTACATCTTCGTCAAAAGAACCGTTTTTCTACTAAGATGACCATTAAATTAATGAACAGTGATCACCTGACTACCGCAATGTGAATAGTCAGCTAGTTAGTTAGTTATTTTTAGTTTAGTTTATTTTTAGCTATTATGTTGTTAGTGAGCATTCGTTTGAATTTCACTAAAGTTGAAAAGATGATCATATATGTATGTAATATATAACTATAAAAGCTATTCATTATGATTCTATAATAAGGACGAATCATTTAGTGGGACATACCTAACTCTTACCTCAACTAATCTAAAAACCTTAAGCAATCTCAGCATCAACTCAAACCAGATATGATGGTAAAAAGTGGTAGGCAAATGCATTCATTAATAAATTATCGGGGCATACAAACCGCAAACTAAAACATAGAACAGAAAGCACACACACAGACACAACAAATATGGAGGAGGAGTTAGGACAACAATGTATACAAAACCAACGCAGCCACCAACGACAACAACAATAACAACAACAGCCAGCAAAAGGACCTACTCCTGTGCATGCCAAGGGACAACAACGACAAGAACGACGATATCATTACGTAAACGTAAAACTTCCGCCTTAGAAATTCAATTAAACTAATAAATTTTCCATTATCCTTATCGATGGCAGCGAACCGAACTGAAGTGGAGAATAGAGATGAGGATGGAGAGAGAGATAGAGAGACTGAGAGAGAGAAAGAGATGCTGCAACTGGATTGCCATCGAGGTGGTTTTATGGTATATGGGAGGATGGAAGGGAAATGGGGTACAGAATTTAAATGCGTCTAAAGTAAACATTAAAACACATACACCCTCCAACACACAAACACACACACACCTACTATGGTATGCATGTGCCTGTGTGTGTGTGTGTGTGTGTAAAAATAACAGCAGCAGCAACAACAAATAGCAACAATTTGCATAAATTAAAACTTAAAATCAAGCGACGATATACAGTAAAATAACCCATACTCTAAAGTCAGAGCTATAAAAGAAGGATACAATGGGTTAACCATATCAATTGATATATAGAAATTCGATATTGCTATCAAAAAGCAAACCTAATTTTCTAAATTCATATTTACAATTTTTTTTTTTATAAATAACCTTTTAATTATGAAAAAATACATATAAAATGAACAATCAAACAGTTTTACGATTTCTACAATTGGATAAGTTTTTCAAAAATTTTTAGAAATTCAAAAAGTTTTACAACTATGAACAATATATCAGAAAATATCAACTTTTAATAATTATTTGAACGACAACAGTCTGAAACTTTATCGATTCTTGCATTGATTGATTCGACTTTATTCTGATGTTTAAATGGGTCGAAAATTTATTTTATTTTATAAATATGACTGAAAGTTTATTTTACATATAAAATATTCCTTTAATATTAATATAAATTTCAATTTGTCAATATTTGGTAACATTTATTAACAATTAACTAGCAGTTGAAATAAAATATTAGCTTTCAATGATATTTTATTAACTATTATCAATATTTAGCCCATTGTTTTTACCTCTCACCATTCAATTTACTGGCACAATTCATCCAACTCCATCTACTGTTTCGGCTTTCTGGCTACAAATTGAAAAATGCCAAATAACAAGGCAGAGCAAGGCGACACACACATACACAAACACACACATACGCACACCCACTAATACACAAACTCACACTTACATTGATGGGAGACTAAAGAGTGAGTGAGTTGCAATACAGAGAGAATTGAGGGGTACATGGAATTTGAAGCTAGGGCGTGATTGCAAGGCGCCTCTGAGGATCTAAAATGGGCGACAAGGGTTTGTTTGGGAAATGGGTTGATGGAGGGGGGTGGTAAGGGAGGGGGGAGGGTCGGTTTAACAAATAAAAGAAGCGCCAGGGTAAAATTAAAGCATGTTGCATTTATGTACAGTTTTGGACATGCATGCAAACATTTATCCGTGTGGGCAAGTGCGTTGTCCATTTAAATTTTCGAGCATATTAAAGGACATATACAGGATACGGAGAATTTACATAGCCTGCTACTACTACAAGTAAATACGACGACGGCCACATGCCTCCTCTCTCACACTATCCTCCTTGTCTCTCTTTCTCTCTCTCTCTCTCTCTTTGGATGTTTTTTAGCATGTGGTGCTACTGGTGCTGCTCCACCGCAGCAGCTGATTTCTTTGTCAGTACATACATGTACACATATACATACATACATATATAAAGAGATTGAAGAAGAAAAGGGAAGGGCAGAATCCTGGATGACTACCAATGCTGCTGTTGCTGCGGCGGCAGGACAAACACGTAAATTAATCTGACAAGTGATACTTCTGGCCTCGGGGCCTTGCTCCACCGTCAAAATGTCGCTGGCCAGGACAGCAGCCATGTGGCAAGCATAAAAGTCCTTTGGACACAACACACAAAATGCACAAGCACACACACACGCACACACACACACACACACACATACACAAACCCACATTTACACACAAAGACATACATGCAGGATGCCAACTACAATGCCTAGACTGGGACTAGGCTAGGCTTCTCCCTGAGCTGACTTTTTACTTGATGAGACGCTGACGTCGACCAGTCCCCAGCCAGTTTCAAGTAAAGCTTTGGGTGCCCATCGCCACCAGAAAGAAATGGAAGCCAACGATGCCAACGACAACGACTACGACGACGACAGCAAGGACGAAGGAGTCGTCGAGAAGCAAAAAGAGATGGAGATCCTTCACTTTTATTTACATGTATTGCAGTTATTTTGTATGTAATTTATTTCTCTCAACGGCAAGAGTGCGTCTCCTACTGCTAGAGTCCTTATGCCACCCCCCCCCCCCCCCCTTTCACTCTCTCTTTCACCGTCGACCCCTTCAGTTTTTGTTTATTGGTTTTTCAACTTGGTTGGGGTCGTTCTTTGCTGGTGGTGGTGGTGTCTCCATAAAGCGCTTGACGTTGTTGGCTCCAGCGGTCAAGTTTGAGTTTTGGTTTTAATGGCAAAGTACGCAGAGTGAAGTGACCACACAGACGTCAACCCTCTCCCAATCTCGAAAACGTTGTAAAGTGTGTACGCTGAGTTCCAACAGCATGCAAAAGGTAAATACATATAAATGCATACACACACACATATATATATATATATATATATATATATATATTTATTTATATATATAAATATATTGTAAGTAAGATCAAATAAAGTTAACCAAGCAATGCTATCCAGAGAAAATATTTCAGGTTTATCAAGTCAAGTTGTATGAATCATCAAAGTTGTCACAGTCAATAAATTTTCAGAATTTATCAGTCGCTTATTTACTTAATCTAAATCTTATTATTCATTTATAACAATATAACAATCCATAAAAAAAGGGTATCCATATTTTACATGTATTTTATTTGAATTATGATAAAAGTAATTGTTAGATTTAACATTGGAATTTTCATTACCTTAAGTACTTAAATAGTTCTTTTTAAGTTAATTGAAAAACAATTTCTCTTAACTACTCTTAATTTACTCTTTCAATGGGAAACTCTATAAAATTGCATTTCTTTAGTAGACAACTTCTGATGCCCTTTCTTAGGACGTTATTTCGTTTTTCTCGAAGAATTTTCAAATATCTGATTAAATGAAATCGATTGGTGCATCTGGTGCTTCTCAGTCTCAACTGAGAACTTTATTACCAATCGATTATGAGCTGACAATTAATTAATATTTCTTTAAACAAATTTACACTTAAAAGCAACTGAATAAAAAGAATAAAAGAACACGATGTACGTTGGAAAGAAGGGTAGAAGGACTTTGGCACACTTTGCTGCTTGTTAATCAATTAAAATCGCGCTTTTTGTGTGTTTTTTTCTTCTTTTGTTTTTTGTGTTTTTTTTTTCTTATTTGCAAATTTGCATAAACACTTTTGCGTATTCGAGCTTCTGCCATAATTTTTGCACTCACTTTGTTTACATGGTGAATGTTTCTGCTGTTATCCATCTCCCCCTTTTCCTCTGCTACTCTGTTGGATGGCCAATTTGCAAATGCGGCAAACAGAAATTGATTAAAACATCACGTAATCGCTGTCGCTGTCGTCGTCGTCGTCGTCATCGTTGAGAGGCGGCGCCAACGTCAATGTCAGGAGTTTAATGAGAGAATTCAAGAAAAGAGGGAATGGAGCAATAAGGGAATGGGTGTGGGGATGGGGGCCCTCTATTGGACACAACAAGAGATGAAAAGTTGCACGTACTCATGTGGTTTTCTATACAATCATACATATATGTATGTACATACAATATGAATTCAAAATCATTTCAATTGAGTTCTTTTCTACGAATTTCGCATCCGCAATGAATTCAAATTGCGAGCATTTGCTATATTCGTCTATATATAGAAAGGCCGACTCAGTCGCAGATTAATGACAAATTATTGTAAATGATTCATACTATATATAATAAATACCTTCATATATATATATATATACATACATAAGTCTGTATGTCTGTATATATGTATAAATTGCTGAATGTTGGATGTCTTATCAACATCACCATAAATAAAACTTACAAAAAAAAAAAAATAATAATAAAAGAAAAGAAAAGAAAAGGGATTTTAACGGACTCCGTCTCGTAATTCTTTGTTGCAGTCTTCATAAATTTCATTTTTACATGCAGCAAAAAGCGGCACAGTCAGTGCCCTTCGCAGTGAAACAACAACAACAACAACTCCACATATACCGTCCGAATGTCCAAACGAATGTGTCCAAATATGCATAATGACTTGTTTGTATGTGTCTTTTGGATTAAATATAAATTATATTTCCTTTTCTTCAGAATTGAAAAAACCAGTTTCTCGATTGCGCACCGATTAAGAAAAAGAATTAAAACACAAAAAAAAAAAAAAAACAAAACAAAATTTATATTTGTTCACTTACAGTTGAGGAAGTTAATTTCATTGAAGAAAACAACGGGACACTATTATATGAATATAACAGTTGATTACACTCAAGAGATTTGAAGGGCATCAATTGACATTTTTTTTCTAATTATATTTCTAATCAAATGAACAGTCCGATTATGCTTAATCGAAAGTGTCCTATTACTCATTGCATAAGGAAAAAATTAAATAATAAATGCACAATCGGTAAAATAAAGAAAGAAAAAAAAAAGAAAAACAAGTAGTATTATATTATTTCTTTCCCACACAATGAGAATCGCATGATGACATCTTTTTTTTCAATAGAATTTCATTACCCAGAGAATCTGGGTCAAATACTTGATGGACGACAGCTAGCGACTCTTGACATTGTTGATTGAAAAGAAATTAAAAAAATAAAAAAAAACTTAAATCAAGTAAAGTCAAAAGTTTCCAATCCACTTCAACAACGAATGAAAAGAATAAGTAAATAAAAAAAAAAAAATGAGGAAAAATACTTAATTAGTCCAGCATGACACAAGAGGGGGTTGGCGGAGGGTTGGGGCGGCTCAATTTTTGCGTTTAGATTTATGTTGAACCAATCAAAAACATGAAAACCTCAAAACTTTATTCCAAAATAAATTGCAGAATATTTTGCCTTTTACTCTTATAGTTGATGTACAATATTTTCAACATTTTTTTTTCTTTTTGGGTTAGCTAAAAATAAATCAAAAGTCATGGGGGTTAAAAAAAAAAGGGTGAAAATTATTTTGCAATGAAAATGTGTGGAAATTTATAAAGAAAAGTGCTTGAAATATGTTACAGAATAAAATAAAGCAAACAGAAGGTTAATTTGGTTTGCCGACTTTGGAATACCCTAACATGATTAAGTCTATATTATATAGTCATACGATCCTTAGTATGTTAGGTCATGTTATAAATTTAGTGACGGTCCAATTGTATCTATTTTGTTTTAGTCATATTACTTACTACATAGTAAATCGATTTTCATGCCAGATAGGTTTTAAAGTGAAATATTATTTATCGATTTCATCACATTAAGCAGGCAATTTTCCAATATTTGAATGCTATTTTATCTATTAATAAATTGGACACTTTGTAAGATTGTGGAAATTAACAAATTGGAAACTTGAAAATTTTTAGGATATTATATTATCGGTTGCATATAAATAAAACGATTATTTATTGAAAATATCTACATATATTTATATTCCAAAATTATTGTTTTTATTAAAATGAACAAACTCTTTTTGCAAAGAGTATAAAAAGAGAACATTTTTCATAATTTTTTTTCTCTCTTCGTTTTGGGCTGCAAAATATAAATGATTTGTTCTTAGTCCTTCTGAGAGAGAGACAGGGACGGGGCACTGACAGGGAAGAAGTAAAGGCAACGAAGACAGGAAACTGCCTAAAATTGGGAATGTTGAAAGCTGGCTGACGACGATCAATAATATGCCACAGGAAGGAAACGAGAAGGGAAGAGAATGGGTTAGAGGGGGTGAAAAAAAAAGAAGAAAGATGTTTATGAAAATGCAAACCGGAAATCGAATCGAATGTCGAATGTGAGTGCGAGATAGAAAGTAAGTTTATGCAAATAATTCCCCTAGTCAAGCGACTAAAACGCACTCACTCACAGCTCTCTCTCTCTTTCTTTCTCTCTCTTTCTGTCTGTCTGGCTAACACCAAACAGAGCAAATGAATCATACATATGACAAAAAGGCATTTGATGGTTCATACTAATGGGTTCATTGGGGTCTCACATGGCGTATGGGTAATGCAGTTGCCAGACACTTGAATTTTGCTGCATAAATTTTCGTACATCAAAATTGTAGACACTGTGTCAGCTTTGGTTATTGTCTATCTGTCGGTCTATCTTGAGTTGAAAGATGGAAACATGGAATACGATTTCGGATGGCATTTGATTTTATGTAGAGTTCTAGATTTATATTTTGAAATTTGATTGATGGAAATCCGAGTTTCTCTCAACATTACCCAAAGGCAATTGAAAACGTTTAAGCCTCAGTCAAAAAACTCTTGACTTTCTTTGAACAAAAATTGAATGGGTAAACCAATTTAAAAGTTTATGAATAAATATTATTCTTCTACTAATCAGATGACTTTCTAGTTAGTTTGACTAATAACTTTCTAAAAAGAATAAATGTTTTTAAATCGTTTATATTGGTTTACTAGAATAATTTAATATATGTACATATATATTTAGGTGTTACCATATTAGTTTAACGGGTTTTTGCTTCAAATTAACATTCATGGGGTATATAATTGATGGTATGGCTTAATATCAAATCCTTTGGCCAACTTACCTGCAATGAATAAGAAATGTAAAGAAAAAGAATAAAAGGAAAAAGATTAGTCAACATGGCCAACACATGATAAATTAACCCCAAACTAGATGTAGTTTTTGGCAGTATATATATATATATATATGTATATAGGTAATCCCTGGTCGACATAGCCAAACATACTATACTTACACCACCAGTCAGGCATTGGTCTTTAATTAACTTCATCCCCCTCTCCCCAACACACACACACACAGCGCATATACCTTTCTGTGCTTGGACGCAAGTTAGGCGCATAAATTAAATGCCTAAAACCTGGACTAAAGATGCTAATGATGTCCTCGAGGCCAACTTAGCTAGCAATTCTGTCGCTTTGCATATAATCAAGGAGTCCATGCATGACCTTTCCACTTTCTTCAACTCCTTTTGGCTCATCCCTATTGGGAGACCTTGCTCTTTGCTAATCCAACAACTTGACTGTCATTACCCCAGGACACACACCCACATATACCCTCACACACATACACACACACACACACACATTGGGAGAGAAAGAGTAAGACACAGAGACAAAGACTGAGAGAATGAGTGGATAGAACAAAAAAACACATTCATTTGCTCAATCGTGCACTCGAAAATGTCAATTTACATTTGCGGGTATTTCCCAAGGGGGCGGGGTGGAATGTGGTATGGTATGGGCAGCAGAGAGGAAATGAAATGCGAAATGGGAGAAACTGAGAAGCCCAGCTTAAGTTGACTTTAACGCCTGAATGCATCTAACAAGTAAAAGAAGATGAAACTTTCTTCCTATTCGACGTTTTTTTCTCCTCTTTTTTTTGTTTTTTACCAACTTTTTATTAAAGTCAGCAAAAATCGTTGAAACTCGTTTAGGTTTTGGATTTCCATTTATCCATTCTATGTATTGGTATGTGCGTATGTATGCGTGTGTGTTTGACAATGTGGGCGTGGCAATTTTTGGGTTAAAAGAACTGAGAGAAACTCTCTGTTACTCTGTCCTTTGCTTGCTTGCCATACGGTCAAGTTAATTTGTATGTGTGGCCGTAAACTTTTGCCAGCTTAGAATTTAACCCGCCCACCTACTCCCTCCTCCACGTCCCCAGGCGCCTTCCGCCTTCGTCCATATAACACACCCACACACACGCCTCGATGGGCAGTTTTGGGATGGATAGATGGATGGATGGATGGAATGGATGGAATGGATAGATGGAATGGTTGAACGAATGAATGAATGAATGGTTGGGTGGGCCATGGGATATCTCAAATGTCCAGTTCCTTTACACACACTTATACACACACACACACACACACACACATACACACGCATATGGCCACAATGTGTGAATTTTGTTGGCTTATTGCTTTTCTATGCCGCATAATTGCTGACTTCTTTCACACACACGCACACACACATATGTACATACATATTTTGAGACGCACACACACACACACACACACAGACATACAGATGATTGGGCATGTAAGGATATGTTTGCGACGTTTTTGTCCTTGAGCCATTGCGCATAAATCATCTAACTCTGTGGGGCCTGTACTAGAGCACCGAAATTTATGCTTCGTTGCATTTTTGATGCCTCGCCTCGACCCATTCAAGGGCAAAAAACTTGGCTATTTTAGTTGGGGTTTGGTTTTTTTTTTTTTTTTTTTTCATCTCTATCCCTCTCTTTCTTTCCTTTCCTCTCTGTTTTTGTTGTTGGATGAAAAAAGGAGGCTTGCTGGTCAGTGGGCAAAGTAGATAAGGAGACAAGACAAAAGAGCCAATGTAGAAAGGGGAGGAGTGACGACTTTAACAAAATATATTAAAAATACTTAAATCAACAAATATTTGTAATTGAATTTACTTCAATATTTCCTAAAATTTCTATATACCTAAATAACTTTATTTTTTGTGTCATACATATAAATAAATAAGAAATAGTTATAGTAAAAAGGATAAAAAATAAATAAAAATAATTGGTTTGCCCAATTGTTGAAGAGTTTTCATTACTAAAAAAAGGTGATTAAATTAAATGAAATCAATTCCAATAAGATTCGAAATTATGCTGAGGAATGTTGTTCCTGTTGGCAATTTTGATTATTTGCCACCTCTTCTAGGTAATTAATTCACCTCCAAAGACATAAAATTACACTTAAAACAAAAAAAAAAAAGGTATGTGAAGGGCAACCCCCTTTCCTGGATCTGTTCTATAGTTACTTCAAGTTATACCAAACAGTTTCACACCAAAGAAACGCATATAGAGTTGCCAGGGTGTTGTTGTTGTTTATATTGTTTCCAGGTGACCACAGCTTGTTACATAAACAAAATCCACTATAAAATCAGAAAAAAAAAAAATAAAACAAATATTCGCTTAGCAACCTTGCAACAATTTTCCATCAGATTGCAACGTTTCTACATTTGTCATAGAGCTTTTCTTTTGTACACATTAAACGCAATTTTTATATACAATTTTGTTTTTTTGTTTTTATATTTTAAATCAAAATGCCTTGCTTTTCCGCTTCGAATGTGCGTTTTGTAAGCGCTGAATCGCAATTGAAGCAAAAATGTCAGGAATTGCGTGCTCGTGCACAAACAGCTGCTTATCGTCCACCGGCAGGAGGATTTCGTCCTTCAACTCAGATGTCATATGTGCCATCATTTGGAAGGCGTTGCGACGACTCTGTGGCCTACGATCAAAAGCAATTGAAACGCAATGAAAGAGAGAGAAAACGAAATCAGGGATCCAAACATATTGTATTACGGCCACAAGACCTAAAGAGGCTTAAAGAAAAAGGTAAAATAATTACCATAGAAGAGAGATTACAAACAATTGAAAATAATGATGAGGAGCATCGGAAACAATTGCAAATGGTGGAGGAAGCTCGACAACGTTTCAAAAAGATAGATGAAGCTCGCCAAGCAGACACTGGGACGAGTGGTAAATTGAAAGCGTTGGAGAGCGAAATTTTGGATGAGAAACTATCGGTATTAACGCGAGCCTTTTTGGCCAAACAGGAGCAGGAGGAGGAGGTTAAACAAATCAATCGAATGATTTTGGATGCCAAATGTAAGGCAGTGAGGGAGGCACAGATACAAGAGAAACATCTTTTAGCCAAAGCCCTTAGGGAGGATGATGAACGCATGGCCAAAATGGTCAATGAGAGGGCAAAAAAAGCACTCACTGCCGAGGATGAACGCGAACGTTTGGAGGTGGAAAAACGAGCAAAATATGCCCAGGAAATTCGTCAACAATTGTCTGAACGGGAAAATCGTCGTTATCTGGAGGCCAAACGAGTCGCTGAGGAAGCGAAAGATATACGTAAAGCAACTGAATTGCTCAAGGAGCAGGAGGAGAAACAACGAAACTTCATACAGTTGCGTAAACAGCGATTTCGTGATGAACTCAAACGAATACGCGAAATGTCCAATATTTTCAAGCAAATGCTCCTTGAACAGGAACGCCTGGCTGACCTTCGAGTTGTGGCGTATATGCGTGAAAAGCAGGAAAAGGAAAAACAGCTAAAAGAGATACGAAAATTGGCCAAAAAGGAATTTGAGCGTCGTCAGCAACGTATCTATACAGTGGCTGCCGAGGCATTGGAAACACGTCAGACAAGCGAGGAATTAAAATATTTAAAAGAACGTGATCGTCTTGAGAGGGAATATCGGCAAAAGGAAAAACTGGCAGCCATTACCAAAAGGGAAACGGAAAGAGATCTTTTGGCATCGCGTGCTCAGCAAGCAAAAGAAATGAAACATCGTTTGGCCCTAGAGATTGTCCATGCCGAGGAGGAATTTAACAAGGTAATGGATCGTATGCGTGAAGAGGAGGAGAAACAGAAATGCATTGATCGGCAAAGAGAGTGTCAACGACGAACCTATCAGCGTGATCTCAAACAACAGATGACCGACAAGGAAGCCGAACGTCGTCGCATCTCTGAAATTGAACAAACACGAGTCCAACAATGGCTGGAGAGTGAACAGCAAAGGGATGCCAACATAAAGCAGGTGATTAGTTCAAAAATTGCAGCCATGCGGGAGAACTGTTTGCCAGAGAAGTATTTAAAGGAAGTGGAGAAACAGCTGAAGAACATTCAATGTAGTCGTAATCGCATACGTTAATCAATCAAATGTTCGATCGACATCGACTGATCGGGCATAGTTTTAGGCGCTGATTTTTGTGGTCAAGCGGTCGATTGATTACCTATCAGTCAATGCCCAAAGCTATGCTGGCATGAATTTTAATTGTTTTAATATAGATATATAAATATATTTTTAATTTGACACCCCACAATCATTTTTCCATTTAATAAATTATAATAAAAATTATATATGTTAAAAAAAAGATGCAAAGATTCTATAAAATTTTCTTTTTGGCAAGGGTTTTCCCCTCAATTGAGCATTACAAAAAATTTTAAATAAATAATAATAAAATTTGTTTGATATATAATAATTTGTAATAGTTTTTCCATTCTTTTTGTTTACTTTAAGAAAGTTTAAGAACGGCCAGTAAAATGATATAATTGGTTGAATCTGTTAAACCATTTTCATATTAGTACAATTCAATCAGTGAAAACGTATAAATCGCATCAATCAACTTTAATTTGGGCACAAAATAAAAGGTTTCAATCAGCAACTCAAGTAAAATTTAACCCCGCGGCCTAAAAGTATGCCATAAAATGTTCCATTGTACAAAAAGTAACTGCCGAAATGAAATCAAAGACTCCCGATTCCATCCATACTCCCATCCATCCCCACTCCCATCGAACCACTCCACTTACTCCACCTGCTCGTGCTCGATTTTTGTGACATTGTTGCGTGCTCCTCCAGGCACACATCACGCTAATTTCTAACTATGTGGGTGTTTAGCTTCTCATTCCCCCCGCCCGTTTGCTTCATCGTTACCACTACCACCATACCACACAAGCAATTACACCGAAAGACGAAAAACTACGCCTCACTATGTTTCTTTCACTTCACCCTGCTGCTCCTTTACCACATTTTCCCGCAATCCTACTAAGGAACAACAAAAAAAAGAAAGAAAAAAGTAGTAGCCAAGTTTTGGCTACAATAAAATTTTATTATGCCACACACATACGCACACACACACACACACACACACGCACACACAGATACACCACACAATGGGCAAAAAGACGAAGATGAAGCTGTAGAGATGGAGCTGAAGATGCCTCCAACGTCGTCGTCGACGACGACGAACTCTTGTGCATGGTTCAATTATCGTATTTCATGATTCGTTAAATTTTCGCATACGCCAGAAAGAAAAAAGAAAAGAAAAGGAAAAAAATACGCAAGACATGCTCTATCCCTCACCACCTTCATCACCACCCCCCTACTACCTACTACCCTACCCTCTTTCCCATGACATCGCTACGTATTCACTGACTGACATTCCGTCCAACGCAACAACCCTGCGGGAAGGAAAAGCTAAAACTGAAAAACAGGTTTTCCCCTAGCAACCATTGTGATGTCTACCTAAAGATATTTTTGGGAAGACTGGGACAACGTTGACTAGATGGCTCCCGCATCCGCTCCCGCTGTTGCTGGTGTGGGCACTGCCGCTGCTGATGCTTACCGCCTTTGCTTTCGGTTGCCATTCGCATGTGCCAGTAATAATTCCAATGACAATAAACGTTGTCGTATTTACAAGTACCAACACACAGACACATTCTCACACACACTTTTAGACATAGTCCCATACACATACACACTGACATGAATTGATGAGAAAAGTTTTTGAGGAAATGTCAATAGAGTAGCAGGGAGACAAACTATGCTGCCTCTGCCTCTGCTTCCAAAGTCTGCAAGGAAAACCGTATTTACAGTGGGTACAAAAAGTAAAGTAATATGCCAACCATTAACTCATATATCGAAATCAAAAGAATTAACAACGTTAATCAAAATTAAAATAATAAATGATCTTTGATCTTTATATTTAAAAAATTATTTTTATGAAATGAGTCTAGGATAGTACATTTCAATAAATCCATTAACTGATATATAAAGGCATTATTCAGGATTACTTTAATGCAGTTATATCAAAAAAGAAAAGTTATATCAGTTTTCTAACAATTGAATAAAGTTAACTTCCTATTTCTATATACTAAGGTTTAGTTTTTAAAGTTGATATTGAAAATTGAACTAATAATAAAAGACTCTGCAACTTTCTCTCTTTCATTATCGTCGAGTAAATTAAAAAAAAATATATATTCTAGCATTCTATATGGTAAATATTCATGTAGAAAAGTTGATTAAAATTCTAAGTTTTTAGATACATTTTTGATTTTGTTTGTCTGCAACAAATAAAGATCATTTGTAATTCTAATTTCAGTTACTT
Organism: Drosophila emarginata; assembly: GCA_037075365.1. NCBI lineage: Eukaryota > Metazoa > Arthropoda > Insecta > Diptera > Drosophilidae > Drosophila > Drosophila emarginata. Next base: position 9,578,281 of record JBAMCD010000296.1, read on the forward strand.
AAAACTTTTAAACTTGATTCTTAATTCTTTGTTTATCTTGTAGAACATTTTGGAGTTGAAGATCATATTTTGGTATATTATATTGAATTGCAGTTGAAAATTAAAATTGGTTTGGTTTTAAAGGCATTTCTTGTATCTTTAGTTATAGTTTTAACTAATTGATACAAAGATTAATAACAATTGACTTCACATTTGAAAAAGTTTTTAAATTAAATGACGATTAATTCAGTTGTATTTTTCCTAATATGATTAAAAGATTTCAGATAATTTTTCATATATGTTTTTTGGCACTAGCAACCACTGTTTTTCTCTTGTTTGGCATCTTTGGCATTTATAAATATCATGCACGGGCAAAAGGTAAAAAGGCAAATATATATAAATATATATGTATATATGTACATATATTTCTAAATATATGTATATCTGGGTATATGGATATTGTAATTGGAAAAAAGTCAAACGCAGCTGCTGCAGTGCATAGTGCATACTTTGGAGAAACAGAAGGCCCAACCCAACCCAACCCTGTTATGCCCCTCCCTGGCTTGCTTTGGGACCAACCACTCCACTTACATGGTAGAGATCTGTTCTATCCCGCTGTGGCAGGCCAGACCAAAACTCAACCCACTATCAAAATTTATCTGCAAGATTGCACACAATTGTTTTGTATTAGTAAAGTGATTTTTTCTTCCCCACTTTTCTTTTCGTTTTTTCTCTCTCGTTTTTTTTTTTTTGGTTTTGTTGCTCTTGTCCTTCTTCTTGTGATTTTGTTCCGATATGTGTGCTTAAAAATAAATTGCTCGGCTTTAGTTTTGCGTTTTATTTCTATGGCTTTTCTTTTGTAGTTTTTGCGGTCTTCATCGATTCGAGAGTATTTTGTGCGCTTCGCCAAACCACAATAGGTACATCATCATGGATAGCTGAATAGCAATGCATAGGTGGTTAGATGGGGTGGGTGGAATGGTAGGTCGGTGGTCCGGATGGATGCTTCAAAAAGGCGGCGTCGGCGGGTGGCTAAGAAACAGATATCTAGGTGAACTGTGTAATGTGTCTCAATTGTGCGCAAAAAAATAGATATTCAAAAACATCAATCGAATGTCTCTGTGTGAGTGTGTGTGTGTGTGTGTGTGTGGATATGTGTGCCAGTGTGTGCCTGTAATTGGAGCATATTCAATTTCCACCAAATGGAAAATCAATATAAACGTAAATTAGGAAATCGCTTGATTGAACTAGTTTTTCCAAGTATCAATTTAGTACAAGCATTTAATTATTAAGTAGCTCGTGATAGAAAACTTCTAGTCAAGGTAAAATGCAGCAAATTGGGAAATGGCAAATTGAAAACATTTAAATGACAGATTGAAATTTACAAAAATAGCAAATTGGAAATAGATTGAAACAGATCAAAATGTGCAAAAAAAAAATAATTGAACAAAATTGCCATTGATAAGGAAAATTCAATTTGATTGAAATACAGACAAATTAATTGAATACCTTTTTTAGATCAATAAATTGAGTGGGAGGATTTTCTACATTGGATTGATTGATTTAGAAAAAGAAAACGGAATTCGTTGCGGTTGTGGAGTGGGAGGATCTATTGTTAACTGGTAAAACAATAATTCCAATTTGCATCCAATAGAAAGTTAAAACATTTGATAGAATGGATTGACTTGTTCTAGGAACTTGTAAAGGGTTCTTTTCAGTTAGTTATTCGGTTAAAAAAAATAGAAAGGTAGAAAAAATAAATAAAACCTAAGAAACTAATACATATAGAAAGAGAATTAATTTTTAAAGGTTCCCTGCATTATTTAAAAAGTTTTTTCATTTCTACATTCAATACTAAATCGCATTTTTTTTTTATAACTGGATTAAAGATTCTTAACTTATCGCACAATAGTGCTTTTCGCAATCAGAGAGATAGCGAAATATACTTTTCTCTTGAAAAAATAAAATAAAAGTCGGATTAATCAATCAGTTTATATTATATACCAAGAAGAATAAAGTAAATGAGGAGACTATTTTCATTTGGATTTCATGTGCAAATATCATAGTTATAATGATATATTACACAGACTTCTATCAATATATGTACATATGTATATATTTATGCTATCGATCAAATTTCATGATGATATATAGATGGCTAATACCGCTGATAAAATGTTTAAACTTTTCTATAGATTCTTTTTTATTTTCTATTTCTATTTTTCTTTTTTTTTAGCAAGTGGCGCCTAAACTATCAAGAAAAGAAGAAAAGAAAACAGAACAAGTAATATTCTGTACACTCTAGTTATCTCTTTCTATTTAAGTTATTGTTAAACTTATCAGGTAAGTTAAGCATGTCGTGTGATTAAATAAGAAATACCGTGTCCAAGCGAAAAGTAGAAAGTGTGTAATATGTTTAGAACAAATGAAAAGCAGGGGCAATTTAAAAGTTATATAAATTTATAATGAATTTATTAATTTAATATCTTACCACGGATATATATGTTAGATAGATTATGATTAGATAGAGTCTAAAGTGGTGATTTTCTTTTTTGATATTCTTTCGTATTTAAACTGTAGGAATGGAACATTTGCGATGAGTTAAATGAAAGAGATGTCTAGAATTTGTTATCGATAATGAGTATTTTCTAGTCGACATTTTTGTATTAACTAGGAATAAAAAGAAAAAATTCCTAGTAATTATTGTTCTTTTTCATCAGTTAAACTTTGTTGTTTTTCTTTCAGTTTTTATTATTGTGATATTGACTAAGAATCAATTGCGATTATGAAATATACATGAAACGGGGTTTACTTTTGTGATTAGATACGGTAAGACTTAAATACACACAATTAAATGTGTTGGTTGGTGTTTTCTTGGCAAATGATAATAATTTTATTATTATTATAACCACAATTACAATTCGTACATATTTGTTTTATCGGCGAAAGAACTTTGTCTTATCAATAAATTTTTGTTTAAAATGATCTAGCATGTCGATTGCACGACGAACTATTAAATTTTACCAGTTAGGAGCGCCGGGGAGATTCCTAGAAAATACTTATACACATAAAGACACAGACAGATACACATACACACACACACACACACAGACAATAAACAACTATACGAAATTGAAAACCTTCATAAATCATTTTGGCAATAAATAAATATTTATTCATTTAGATTAAACAAAATCTGTTGGCAAACTAAACATAATTAACATAAAACAAATAAAGGCTAAATAATATATTGAATTGAAATTATTTTCTTTACTTTTTATATTTTTTGTATTTGTTTTTAGCTTTTTTTTTTGTTGTTCATAAATCTGAAGGCAAGTTCAATTCAATGGTAATAAATAATTTAAGACGATGCAAGTATTATATATATATTTTTTTTTATTATTTATAATGCATTATCGGACATAGAAAAAGAGAGGTACTAATGGAGAGAGAGAGGGAGAGAGAGAGAGAGCGAAAACCGGCGGCTAGAGTTGCCAACTGATTGTCGCAGCTGATTGTGAGCTTGAGCTTGGTCTGCTTGAGCTTTAAATCGACGTTCACGTTGGCGGTCTGCCCACTTCAAAAGCGGCAGCGACGTGACTGCGGTATTGTTTATAAACAAACAAGTTGCAGCAGACAACAATAACAACAACTAGACACCACAATATTAAACTTTGAGTAGCCACCGGGTTGATATAAACAGCTCGATACGGTCTCTTTTAACGGTCACACACAGACACACAAAGTGTTCTCAATATCAATGTAGCGGCGAAAGACAATGGAAACCAGCGAATGATAAAAATTAAATAAACGTTACGAATAAATTTGGATAAATGATATTAATATATACCCTGTAATTCATAAGGAATAAAAACAATTCAAATCGAACTGAAGAAGAGAGACACCAATTGCATCTAGGATATAGTTAGAGAGAGAGAGAGAGAGAATTAATATCAAACCAAGGCAACATCTGCTTTCTAGATACATAAATACATAGGTATAAATATTCCATATCTATTATCAAATATAATATTGTAAAATTATCTTAAGGCTTTCTTTTTTTCTTTTTTAAAAATTTCTCTTTTAAATTGTTCTTTTTCCTAAAAACTTTTACGATTGTAATCATAGCTTTAGTTAATTTGTTTTTTTGTAGTTATTGAAACTAAGTAATATGTATCAAAATATTTTTAGATTTTTGAAAATTTTACAAATTTATTCTATATTTTTGTTAAGGAACTTATCGTTAATATTAGCGATAAGAAATCGTACAGTTTATTTTCAATCTCATAGAGATTTATGGATACACCAATTATATTTAGATATACATATATGCCAATGGTAATGGTAAATATCGTAAATCGGTTTTAAAAAGCCAATGCTTTACAATATTTTAATTTAAAATTATAAATCTAAATCGTTACTATAATTTATCTAAATTGTCTTTCATTGAATATTGAATCAGATTGATTTATCGATCATTTTGTATATATCATTCGCCATATTTCACAGTGGTAAATGGTGGAATGCCTTTTTCCCGGTTTCATAGTGCTCCTAACCACTGTGCACGCGTGCACACAATTGAAATGGGAGCGTTGCCATATTTTGGTTGCATTTAGCATTAGTTGCACAATTTCTCGCCTCAGATTTCGTAAATCAATTTGGAGCGGGGGTGTTTGGTAATAGGCGAGGGCGAAGCGGGGCTGGGCTGCGCTGGGCTGGGCCGGGCGTTAGCGTGGATGCATATCAGGTAGAAAGAGTGCGCAGCGCGCTTATCACATATTTTCTATTTACTTCGATTTCTAAATAAAAATGGGGAAAAATAGTCGAAATAGCAGCCGGCACAATAACAATACCAGACCGACGACATAAGATAAGCCTCATCACCTGGTGCTCTTAGGACTGTCAGCTTAGACCGGCAGCGTTTCGATTGTATTAGTAGTAGCATTACGTACACCAGCAGGCGGTGTCGATGAGCGCGACGATGTGGGCGGCTTATATACATCATCATCATCGTCATCGTCATCATCATTGTTACAATCATTGTCTTCATCATCATCATCTACATTGTCATCAATATCAACAACATTGATATTGATATTGTTGTCCAATTGTGGTAGCGGCGGTGGAGTTGTAGATGATTGCAAAAAATGCACTTTAGTCGAGGTACTGGAATTATTATTCTCGGCCAGCAACTGATGATGTAGGTGATGGTGATGGTGATGGCAACTACCAACACCACTGCTGGATACTGCATAGGCCGATCCACGAGCACGCAACAGATCGCCCACATAGATGGCCGTGATCGAGGCATAGACAACGCCCAGGACGGCGCCGGCCAAAACATCGGACCAATGGTGCCAATAGTCAGCCACACGACTCAATGAGACATACCACGCAGCCATCAGTAATAGAAATTGGAGTATGTGACGTAAGACCCGTGTACTGCCTCTACCCTGCCAAGCACTATGCACATAGAACGCCAACAGACACATCGAATAGAAGCTAAGACTACTGTGTGAGCTTGGAAAGCTAACATGTAGTTCACGTATTTGCATTGACGATATATTTCGATTGCTGCAAAAGAATTGCTCCACATATAGATCAGCATTCTGTGGATCACTACAGCTACTTCCATCGTGTAAACGCGGTTGGCAAGCGCTATAAAAGTGCGGACGTAGTCTACCCACAACATGTTTGGCCAATTCGCTGGTCAAATATGTGGCTATAAAACCAAAACTGAATGTGGCCTCCGAACGCCAGAGATTCCTTATATATTGGCGCATTCGAAAATGCTTACATATGCGCATTATTTCCACAACGCTGATGAACAGCATGGGCATCATCAGCATCATTAGCAAAAGCATCGGTACAGTGATGGTGCACTCATGATAGGGATAGCGCAGGGATAGATCCGAGCAGAAGAAACCGCGCTTAAAGGTACGCATTATGGCAATTGAAAAGTATTTCAACTTGTTCTATGTTTTCTTTAGCATCAATTTGAAATTATGAATTTCTCATAATTATATACAATATTCTTAAGATGGCACCAGAGTCAATTGATCAGATTTCATTGATTCTTTCATACACTACTTCTTTCGTATCGTGTAATTTTATTATGTTTTTTTTTTTAAGAATTTTTTTGTTTATTTGAAGTCAAATAATAATTATTATTATTTGTTGAGCACTTAAACATTTTTTTTTTGTTTTGATGAATTTTTTTATTTATAAACGTTTGCCACCTTATCGCCTAAGCTTAACGCACTACAGTCTGATCTTTTGTCGCTTGTTAAACATTATTATTATAGTATAAAAATATTGTCAATAAATTGTTTTTATTTTTATTATTATAATTGTATTTGTGGTATTTTGTCTATTTTGAATCGCAATTACTCAGTTCTCTGGTGGTTAATCAAATTTGTTTCGCCCATACGTTCATTCACTTTTCCACAAAAAAAAAAAATTGTTTGCGCTTATATTTTTTCGGCTGTCACACAAATTGCGCATTTATCAAGACAAAAATTTTTGCTTTCTAAAAAGAAAAAAAAAAAATAGAAAAACAAAAAGTCGAGTTTAAAAAGCACTGCCGCTACGTCTGATGCTGCGCAGCTTTGCTTTTTCTTAGTCCGGAACCACCGCCAGCACGTGCAAAAATGACTTTGTGTGGCATTCACGAAGCGCGAAACAAAAATTAAATAAATTAACTTTATTGGCTAGACCAACTGTCAAGTTGTCTGTCTCCTTCAACCGAAAAAAAAAAAATACCGAAGGAAAAGAGCGGTGAGCGCTTGCGAACCACCAAACGAACCGCTTTGGTCGCACTCTATTCGATGTCTATGACGCGAATGCGGGAACGCTAGCGTTTTGCTTGCGACGATCACTCCGTAGTAATGCGGCGCGCAGTAGCGACTAACGACAGCAACAACAACAGCAACAGCGACGTCAGCGACAACGACAGCGACGACGACTTCGACGGTTTGTAAAGTCTCTCACCACCTCTCCACCCCATCTCTTTTAGTTGAAGACAAAAACCTACCACATTGTGAAACAATAGGTTTTTTTCAATGTTGTGTATATATATTTTTGCATTGATATTAAATTACTTTCTTATCAATTCAGCAGCAGCAGCAGAAGCAGCGGCAGCAGAAGCAGCGGCACCAGCAGAGCAAGCAGCAGAGAAGACACTAGTAGTATTTTACTAATGGTACTCCGATACACGACAAACTAGCATAATGCCACAGTGTGTGCAAAAAGCATACGCTCATTGCTAATGAGGCAACTGTTGGAATTGTTTCAAAGTTTACATTGCTCAGTTTGTTTAGGCTTTTGTTTGCCCATACAAAGACGACGACGACTTGGCAGTTGCGCATAATGAAAGAGTTGCATTTACACGAAATGATGATGATGATGATGATGATGGAGGAGTGGCTGTGACTGTGACTGTGCCTGGATCTGGACCTCTACATATGGGATATGGGTATGGACTGCCTATTGAAGGAGTAGGTCATTGCAACGTGACTTAAGTTTAGTCTTTGCCTGGGCACTCTTTGCTCAGTTCGCTGCGTGCTTTTATGGCATTTTGTTGATGTAGGTCGTTGGCTCGAATGGACTGAGTGAGTGGAGGAGTGGGCATTAAGTAGTAGATGCAGTAGTAACAGTAGTATAGGTAGGAAGGCAGGGAGGGAAGGGGAGTTAGTCTGCAGACTCATGAATAAGAAGCTGTGTATGTGTGTGTGTGTGTGTGGTAATGGAGACGACAACAAATATTTCCAACACCCAATGCCGTTGCGACTGTTCGAAGCCTTGCGCAGTACATAAACTGCAGCAAGTTTATGGCCACTTTGTATATTTACACTACGAATCGAATCGAAGGCTTCTCTTTATGTTGCAAATTTTCCAAACTGCTCAATTTACATAGGAATTGCCGGGTATATGCAACTATTTTCATGTTAATTTATACTAATTTTAGTACAGCAATGAAGGAAATTACTAAAATTACTCTAAATTGGACAGAGAGTTAATGTAAATTAAAACCCATTGACGATAAGTCACGATTTTCATGCACTTATGCAAGGATCATCAGGTCCACATAAACTTTATAGTGCCTCACAATGTAAATGATTTAGTTTGTATATATATTTGGAAATTACTTTCGAAATCTACAATATTCGTTTCCATTTGACATAAGTTTTTATTTTAAGAAGAACTTTCTTTTAGTTAAACTTTCGGCCTACTTTTGTTTTTATAGTTCTTAGCGAGGGTTTTCCTGGAAGGGCACACACAGATGATAATTTTTCTTAGTTTTCTGTTGGCTTTCAATGACATCCATTGTGATCCACCCACTAACCTATACTCACTGTAAATCGATCCACTAACCACATTACAAACAGACAGATATATGTATGTATGTATATATGAAATACGCCCCACTTGTTTGCCAAAGAGACAGAAACCACTGAACAAGAGTTTCGTATGTACTAGGCACAGACACTTTTCATATAGTGTCATATCAATGAAGAACCCAAACAGCGCTGCAGCAAGCAGCACGCGCCATAAAAAAAGGTTTCTGGTTTTTTTTTTTTTTATTATTTTTTTCCTTTTTATTATTTTTATTTTGGTGTCTTCTTTGGTTTAGTGACAATTTCCATTGAAATTATCATTAAATTTAATTTATTATCGGCATAATTTAGTTAAATACGCAAAATAAGCGCAATTATCATTCATAAGTTACACAAGTCATATATACAGTGTGTATCGGTTGCAAATAAACATATACAAAATACAGTTGCCCCACCTCTTCTTGTCTGGCAGTTAAGTAACGTTAAAACGATCCCGGAAACTTTTGCTCAAATGCAATGACGATAATAATATACCCTTGCCAAAAGAACTGGCTAATAAATCTCAAAATACTGTTAGTGTCATCGCTTTCGAAACTTTCCCAAACCCTAAAAACACACACATACCATAGATGACATATGACACAGGTGTTCGTCTCTCATTTAAGCAAATACAAGATTTAATTTTCAAAAGGAGCTACAATTTTGTTAGTTTTGGAATTCGCGTTTCAAGTGATCGTTTATATGTATATAGAAACATATATGTATATATTATATATAAATATGAAACAATTTCAGCTATAGTAGAACTTGCAAGGGTATTATAAAAAGAGATTCACTGAGTCGACAGACTTGAAATTCAAGGAGAACTTCCTGTTGAAACAAAAGATATTTTTTGCTGTTTTTGTTTTTCTTTGAAATTCCTGTCTACACTTTGCCCCCCCCCTACTCATTCCCCACCCCACCATCTTACTCACTGTCTCGCTTTTGACTGATAAGCGGAAAGGTGTAAATATATTGCAATATGATTATTCAACTTGATAAGAAAAGTGCATCAATTGGCGGTCAGTTGACTGACTGGCTACTGGTCCATATTGCGACGCATAAAGATAACGACAAACCCTTCAATGGAGCACTGTTGTAAGAAACAGAGCCTCCCAATGTGGGGGGTGGAGGGAAGGTGACGCTGGTTAATGGGTAGTTGCGTAAAGTGCACAAACTTGGCATTGGCATTCCTGGCGCAAAGATACTGACTTTTCTCCCTTCCCCCATTTTTGTTTTGTTTTCTTTTCCTTCTTTTTCTTTTTTTAATTGTTGTTTACGCTGCAATAATTAAATTTGCAATTTTGCGGCTTATTTATTTGTTGTTTGCTTTTGCATTTGCATTGGAATTTTCATGGGCTGCTGCAAATGTACATATCTATCACATAGTTCATTCATATCTCCAAGTAGACACCGGTACTTATTTACCTAACTACCTATCTACCTGCAAACAGGTGTAAATAGTCAGATATTGAGAATTTCAGACACGAGCTATATAAAATAAATGTATGTATGTATGTATGTACATATGTATATAGTTGACACGCAGGAAGTAAATATTTTCAATTCGATTTGATAGGTGATAAGCGTTAAATAAGATATCAAAAATGGAAAAAAGTGAATAATCACAATTGAATTTTGTTTGTTTTTTTCTTTGTTGGTTTTCGCAAATACCTAAAGTGTGTCATAAGATAGGGAGTAAAGATTGTTAATTCGTGGAATAACAGTTAATTTAGTTAATCAATGTTTTAAGAAGACAAAAATATTGATACAACCTTCACCTAAATTATACATCTTATATAATAAATAGCATTTTGAAATTATTTATTTATTATCCTCGAAAATAAATACTTGTCGAAACTAAACTTTTTCTCAATATTTTTAGATAGTATTATTTAGTCTATTAAAAGCTATAAAGTTTTGACAATCTTTTTACTTGGGTTAATATCAGATTGCGCGCGATAATATTTTGAACGAAAGCTCTAAAAATATATTCAAAGCTAATTGCTTAAAAGGTTTCAAGCGAAGCTTGAAGTTTAATTTCGCTTTAGAAATGAATACATTTAATTCATTGCATTTGGTTAGTTTTTTAATTAAATTAAACAAAAAATAAAAAAAATATTATTTTATAATGTAATAGTTATTTCTCAGCTATAGAAATTGATTTTGTGATCAGCCAAACCAATGCTTAACAAAACAAGGAAGCTATCGTTATATTTATATCCTTAAATGGATTTTGGCATTATTTCTTTGATTATAGATTATTAAAATTCAGTAAATTGAAATTATTTTCCTAATTTCAGAAATAACTTTATTTATAAATGAAGATGCAAAGGTTTCAAATATCATTTATGCCAAAGTTCACTTTAGCAATAAAAACAAATGAAAACAAAAGATTTATTCTCTGTAATTTCACGCTTTTTAAATTATTTTTATAGGGCGAAAAAGTTCTCTTTCTTTATTTATCTTTTTCGACGTATGTAACTACATTTGGCTATATAGAGGAATTTCCTGCTGATTTTTGTTATAAATATATATCTTTAAATTTTATATTTATTAAAGTAGTATATTTTATTTTTTATGCATATCTTTTCTTTTGGATTTCAAAACAAATCCAGACAAAATAATATTGCATAAATAAAAATAATAAATTGCATAACTAATAAAATAATAAAGTAGTTTCTAAGCGGTTTATGAACAAATAATTTGTTTTTTTTTTAGCAGCTCGTAAAGACGTAATAATGTGGAGAAAGATGCCTATCAAAGTTCCATTGTAGATGGCTATTATCGTCACTTTATGTGATTTCTTTTCGAATTTTTATTGCGCCATGGGGCTCACTTTAAGTTTTTCTACAGTAAACCAAAGTAGCTAAAGGCTTATTTAATCATATACAATTGGTTGTAAAAAAAAAAACAACTTTAAAATAAAATTAAAATGTTCAATAAGTGATAATTTTTACCGGTTTTAGATATTTTATTGCCAAGAAGTAAAAAATAAAGTACTTAAGCTTATTAATGCTATTATAATAATTTATAACCGCTGTTATATTGGAATGCAGGCGGCTTTATTTTGCATAAATATTTCTAAAAACAAGTAAAGTCAATTTAAAAAAATAAATGGACTGCAATTTCGTATCAGATTAATGTAACTGACTTGCGGAATTATTTACAATTTACTTGTTAAAAGAACTAATAACTCTACCTTTAAAAAAAAAAACATTTTTTATTATCTGACATGAGCCAAGAAATCATTATATAATTAAATTCTTTTGAGAAGTATTTAAGTGTTCTTTGTGGTCGGTTGGATAATAAATTGATTGCAAATATTTGCCATAATTTTCTTTGGCATCTTTCAAGGGCCCGAACCAACCTATCTCAACAATTGAAAAGAAATCAAACGGAATTGATTTTAATTTTATGCACGTGCAATGCACTCAGATATTGAAACAAAATGAAGAAATAAGATCAATTTGATTCAAGAAATCATTCAGTCCTAAATAATTAAGAACAAGCAATTAAAAAACTAAATTGTTCAAATTTAGATAATTTTGCAAATTGTTACAAGTTTTTTTTTCCTACTTTTTTTTTTTTTTTTTTGTATATAACAAATACATTTTTTATTATTAATATCTAATAAACAATATGATAATTATTATTATTTTTCTTATTAGCACCCTGCAAACTCAATTTTCATTAACATAATGACTAAATTATCATAGAAACATGGCAAATAAAAGCCAATAGTGAAAAAAATGCCAAATCACTGTCATAAACAAAAAAAAAAAAAAAACAAAAACAAAATTTAGCTTTTGCTTAGATAGATGTATCGACTTGAAGATACCCTCTATACCTCTTCTATAATCTATGAGGAATGCAACAGTCGTATATATGTTGCTTATTTATTATTTTTAGAGGGGAAAAACTTGATCTGCGAAACACATTGCAATCCATGTTAAGTGGGTCTTGTTTATTCCATGGCAAAAAAATTCAAAATACTCAAAAATGCAAATTTTTTTTCCAATTCTGTTAATCACACTTTGTCTGGCGACCTAAATTTACCCTTTCACTCTATTGAGTAAAGGGTATAAAAAAAAAAGAAGAGTACAAAAAACAAAAACACATTGAATATTCGCTAATTTTACAAGTTAACGAGCCAAAGCAGTCGCCGTCGTTGGCAAATTCAATTAGCAAAACCATAAAAAAGTAAATAGTTAGCTTAAAACTCAAACCCGTTTTTGCCCTCAGCGTAAAGAAGTTCAGAGAATTCTTTCCTTTCAATAGCAAAAATAAGCTTAAAGCTTTTCAACTGTATCCAAATGACGTTCCCTATACTTCCCAATCGTCACAATATTCCATCACATTGCTATATGTGTAAATTACAACAATAATCCAGAGGCGTGTTCAATTCCGCTGACGTCATTAACGTCATCAGCAGCAGCAGAAGCAGCAGCCGCAGCCGCGTCATCAACAGGTGCGGATTCTCGTATGGATTCCCTTTTCTTTTACAACTCACAATTGATGCATATTTGTGGTATATCAACAATTGGGTCAATCCTCCTTTGGCAAATAATTCATACATATGAATCACACTGAGAGAAAATCCCAACCACATACATATGTGTGCAATTAGCTTAACACTTGACTGGTCATCTTAACATATTTTTTACTTTGATTTACGTTTTAGTGGTGGTGTTTGGGTTCGGTTCCACTTCCATAACCAAACCATACCAAACCAAAGAGGAATCATAAAAATTATGCACACGCATCCCATGAGAGAAATAAAAAGTAAAATAAAGTTCCATGCCCACACGAATGAAGAAAATACAACAGAAAGTAAGGCGAGAACCTAAAAACAAGTTTGCCTCTTACAGATATATATCTCTTCGTTTGGGTTTTTATCTGTATCTTGTGGGCCTTTTGCTAAATATTTTCTCTTGGTTTATGAGCAATAAGCGAAACCAGTTTCCCAATTTACATTGGCAAAGTGTATGAATTGGGATGGGCTGCGGAGGGAGCTGATCTATAAAAAATATATACATATGTATATATACATATAAACATTTGTACAAGTTGGTGGTGTATATTTTTATCTGATAGTTTAAACAATTTTTTAAAGCACACTCTCTCATGAAATTATTTTACGCTTTATCATGTTACCAATTGTTTTCAGATTTTTTTACCTTTTTTTTTTGACCAGAAATATGAATCGATGAGTGAAAAAGTTTGCACTTCTGGTAAATGCACTGCAAAAAATCGAATCTTTATGTAAACAAATGATTAACTATTAGATACAGAAATTGAGCTATTGGATACAAAAATGGAAATTGATTGTACCTTCACGGTAGACTCAATAAAAAGAAAAACCCTGGGAAGAGAATTGGAATTAAATATCTAAGTCTAAAAGAAATGTAAGCAAATGTTAAAAGTTTGTTTTTTTAAACAAAGTAAATTTTAAGATGAAAGATAGAATTGATAAAGTTTATGAAAAGGAATATTTTCATATATATTACACATATATTACAATAAATAACAAATATTTTTTAAATTGTGATTTATAAAATTTCCAGTGCCAATGGAAAACTTAAACAATTTGTTTGTCTATTAGTTGGAAAATTGGATTTTCAGAAAGTTTCCTTTCTTCATCAAATTACTTCTGCGAAATTTAGCAATTTGCAACCTAATAGAAAACTTAAACAATATCGATCCATAAATTGGATATAAAAGCAACTGTGGAATTAGCCAAGATTCTAATACATTTTTGTTACATTTGTTTACTAAATTCTCTTGACTCGACATTCATTGCGTAAGTCTCTGTTTAGATTTATATCCCAACTGGCGGCTTAAACGCTTCATTGCGAATTTCTTCGAGTGTATAAATAAACTTTAATAGCTGGCAAAAAAAAAAAAAACAAGAAATATTCATTTGTAATTAATAAAAATAAGCAGTAAATAAACAACATACACGTTACCACAGCAACAAACCAAACAGAAAATAATAATAACAGCTGATGATGATGATGATGATGACGGTGGTGGCGGCGGCGGTGGCGATGGGGCTGACGCTGGTTATGATGAAGATAGTGGTGGATCGAGGGGCATGGAAGTTACCCTGCTGACTGACAGACCGCAAAATGTCTGAGTGAGTGGAACAACGCGCACTGCTAGGAGAGAATTCCACAACCGGTGGCAGTGAGAGTGAGTGTGTGAGAGTGTTTGCGAGTGAGACAGACAGATAGATAGAGAGAGAGAGCAAGTGACGACCAACGCACACAGAAATCACGGCCAGAAAGAAAAAAAAAACAGATATTCATGCCTCATCGTTTGGTTCAGTTAAGCGCGGTTTGGCATTCGGTAGAGACGTTATTTGTTCCCCCAATTCTTGTTTTGGTTTCAGTTATTTTTTATTCGATCCGGTGAAATCTTTGGTGTCTTCTCCCAATGTCCAAGTATACGAAATTGGCACGCGGGATATGCGATCTATTGATCTGGGCTGCCCTTTCGGTGGCCAGTTTGCTGTTGCATAAATTTGTGCGTCCCTTTAAACGTGGTTTCTTTTGCGGCGATGAGTCACTGGGTTATCCACTAAAAGAGGATACAATTGGCACAGTTACGCTTATTGGCCTTGCGTTGGGAGTTCCCACAATTGTGATCATTGTGGTAGAATTGTTTAAACAATTACCCGGAACCGGAGTTGGAGATTCATCAGCGGCCAAGACAAGAGATGGTGGTGGTGGCGCCAATGCTAATGGAGGCGGAAGTGGCGGTTGTCGCCTGGGTCATCGTCTGGGACAATTGTATAAACAGGCTGGATGTTATCTTTTCGGTTTGGCCATGCTTACATTTACCACAATCCTTTCTAAGTTGTGCATAGGACGTTTGCGTCCACATTTCTTTGAGGTATGCCAGCCCATGATGCCAGATGGGACAAACTGTCAAGATGCACAAAACCATGGACACTATATCGATAGCTACAGCTGTAGCAATGCAAATATTACGGATTTTCAATATCAACAATTGAATCAATCATTCCCAAGCGGACATGCCAGTCTCATTATGTATGCCATGCTCTATTTGGCCATTTATTTGCAGGCTGCATTGAGCACAAGGGTATCGAAGCTATTGAAGCATCTACTCCAATTCCTATTCGTCATGTTTGGCTGGTATGTGGCATTGTCACGCATTACGGACTACTGGCATCATTGGAGTGATGTTTTAGCTGGTGTCGTATTGGGTGTTATTTTTGCCTGGCTAACTAGTGTCTATGTGGCCGATTTGTTTGCCTTTAAGCGTTGGTCTCGCGGCAGTGGTTACACATCGAACACTCTAAAGAAACCTCAAAGTTCACAAAAAAATTCATCGAAATCACAATCGAATGGTGGCACATCATCATCACCGACAGGTCAAGTGCCACCTGCTTTGCCAGCTTACACATTTGGCACTTTACCCTATCTAACTGCACATCCGCATGCGGCACAGGCGCAATATGCCCAAACCTATCACAATTACGGCTATGTACCCTGATCTCTTGATCAGAAGGTAATGATCTAGTAGAATTCTCCTAAAGTCTTTTGACCACACAACAAATATGATGTTAATTTTTTTTTTTCTTTACCCACTGTATTTTTAGCGAAATAAATTTTGATAACATTTAAATAAATATAAATATTATCGTAAATCAAATATATTAAATGGTCTTTGAATTTCTAGAAAGCCACTCAAAGTTAGAAAGTGTCAAAAAAGGTGAACGCCAGCCACCAGATAGAAGCGAAAGGCCAAATTTTAATAAATTTATGCTTTCAAATGTTGACATTTTAATAATATTCAATACAAAATATATAAACTTACGAATTAATTAACCAGATTCACAGTGAAATAAATTTGTCTACACATACCTGCAAAGAGAAAAATGAAGAGAGAATTGCATTAGAAAGAAATTCCAATTAATTTAAAATAATTGTGTTTAGCTGTCCATAGATATTATATAAGATTTAATTGAATCTAGAATATTCACGTTTTATCAATAAATATATTCTACATATACGATAAACATTCTCAATGAATCCAGTTTAGAGGTAATGGAATTTTACATATTTTTTAAACTTTAAGAACCTTGAGGTAATAATCTTTTTCATCTACACTAACAGAATAAAGTATTTCTTCTACATTAATAAATCAGAATATGGAATATTCAAGAGTTAATATATTGTTTTTGAGATAGTTGTGATTATGCGTAACTTTTGTATATAATTAAGTAGGAATTAAGGCTTCTAAAACTATATGCAATTTATAAATATATTGTTGAGTCGGATCTTAAAAACTCTTATTTCCAAGTACAGAAAAACGTATTTCGTCAATGGAATGCCACAGATAATGAGTCATATTTGTATGAGAAAAATATGTTGCTAAAGAAACTAATAATAGTTATTTAATCATATTTTCGAGTAATAATAAATTTAGCCTTTCGACATAAATTTTTAGTGACTTTCATTCCCCTTGATAAAGAATTTTTTCTTTTCAAATTTGACAAAAGGTTTGAACCCTGAGTTCTTTGGCCCCATTAGAATGCAAAAAAAAAAAAAAATAAATAAAGATTTGCCCAGTTATAAAGCAATTCAATAGATTGCAAACATTTACAGTTACTTTTGCTTTTGTTTCGATTAAATATAAAGTATATGTATATACCTATATATATATGTATGTATGCATATATAGAGAGAAGTATGCATATAATATACATAGACAAGATTAGGCCCAGACCCACAGCATAGTTTGGATGCTGCTTTTCGGTTTCATATATCTACATACATTCATATATATATATATATACATATATGCATATATATGCATATGTATGTACATTTAGAAATTTGTTTTGAATAAATTAAACTGCAAAATTAGCATACTTAAGCAATCGATGAGAATTAAAGCTAGCAGTGGAAACTTGTTTTCATGGCTAGTATATGTAGGTTTGGTATACAAGATTCGTCTAAATGTTTTGGAAAAAAAAAGCCCTTCATTATCAGTCTCAAAATGTGCGGCAATCCAAACACTCGTCTTCTCTCCCGTCTAATCATTGACTTTCTGTTACTACTTGGTGTATATTGTGTGGCATTGGTCGTATTGCCCCAACAATTGTATACTGTTCAACGTGGCTTTCATTGCAGTGATGCGAACCTTCATTATCCATATCATCAGCCATGGCTAAGTAAAATGCATTTGACCATAGCAGTGATTGCGTTACCAGCAGCATTTATATTGGTTGTAGAAATGCTGAGAGCGGCATTTGTTCCCCCCTCAAAGGAATTGAAGCAAAGATTCGTTTTTGTTGGCGCAAGAATACCAAGTTTTATTAGCGAATGTTATAAAATAATTGGCGTTTATTTATTTGGCTTGGGTCTCGCATTGATGGCCATTCGTATGACTAAACATACAACGGGACGTTTGCGACCCTATTTCTTTGATGTCTGTCAACCCACTTGGGGTGAGGATAACGAGGAGAATTGTGCAAGTTCGAATTCAAGCAATTATTCCTCTTATATTGATCATTTCAATTGCACTGAATTCTCCGCATCAATGGAATTGCTTTCGATTGTTCGTCACTCATTTCCCAGTGGTTTTGTTACCACTACAACCTATGCCATGGTCTTTTTAATCTATTATGCTCAGGCTAGACTATTTTCTCCATGGTTAAAATTGTTACGCTCCACACTCCAATTGGCCTGCGGTGGTCTGGCTATGGTAGTTGCTTGGGAAAGGATATCCACCTATCAGAATCATATGTCTGATGTGGCTGCTGGAGGATTCTTGGGTTATATTTTAGCTGCATTCATGACCGTATATGTGGCTCATCTGTTTCGTGAGGTTCGAGTAAAGCGACGACAATGGCCAAGAAATGAACAAATCTATGGCTATGCAGGCTATTATAATAGAGCAACATATGGCTATTAATATTAAAAGACTTGTAATTAAGTTCTATGTACATATATAGAGTGGCAATGAATAAAAGTAATCAAAAGTAATTTATTAAATGTAAATTTTGTGTGTTTCTTATTCATTTGGTTTGATGGCTGATTTAACAGACTGGAATCCCATGATATATCTTCCACCTTACAGAAAGCATATATATAAGACGTTTGAAATAGATAAAAAAAAGTATCTCCGACTATATAAAGTATATATATTACTGATTATATTACACTCTTCTTTTTACGAGTATATCATAAGTATAAAACCATCATCCCAGGAACGATCAATCTTTTTTACAATATCAATTTTTACTAGTTTAGTTTATTTATTAATGACAATCAATTAAAATCTGTTCTCTTAATCATATAGCTGTCATAAAAACAATGGGCCGAAAATGGAGTTTTATATAAATAAATTGGTCAGTGATTGTCGCAAAACTACAATAACATCTGATAAATTTGTTTAATATATTAAATTGCAAAATTGAAAATTCACAAGGGTATACATACTTCGGCACGGTCGAAATTAGCCTTTTATTCTAGTTTTCAATAGTTGCTACTCGGAAAAGTAGGCAACTTTTTTTATTTTTCGTCATTTCATGTACTAATTTTTATTTGAAGCATAAAAAATTCATTCATTTATTTCATAATTTGAACAGTATTAAATATTTAAAGGTTTTGTTATATTGGAACATTTTTTTTTAGTAAACAGTAGTTTAACTGATATTTTTTAAGAATGTATTATCTTAAATCTTGTTAAAGGGAATAGCTTATTATATAATTTATTCCATTTAAAGTAGTCAAAAATAATTAGTGCAAATCATAGGATACAGTAGTATAAATCTAATTAACATTAATTACATTCTCTAATTCTGTGACATTTTATATATATAAAATTTATCTTTTTAAATATTAAAGTCATTTATTTTGATAGATCAGCCTGTTAAATTGATATGCTTTGCCATCTAAATTGATTGAACAATAGAAAAAAGCTTGAAATTCAAAATTTTTGAAGTCGAAATCTGTTCAAAGCTTTTGATTGAAGCAGATTAAAACTTTCTAGAAATTCCTAGACAATCCCAAAAGGTTATATATGGAATAGATAATATTGGTGGAATTATTTAGAATTCAGTAAGGTATAACTTTGAATACAGTTAAGCAGAATAGCCAAGTTTCAAACCCACAGTTGATCGTTTGATCAACTGCTTAGCTTACGATCCACACAACAAGTGGGTGGAATGGGGAAAAAAAATGCCCACAACTGACCACAGTCCACACAACGTGCTTTTTGATCGGTGACTCTCTTTCTCAATATCTCTCCTCTTGTTCTCTATTTTTCTCTGTGGCTCTCTTTCCCTCCTCTCTATCTCTCTTCATCTATATCTGTTTGACTGGTTAATGATCAGGCTCAGCCGACCGTGAGTGCTGTTTATTTGTTTTTGTGCTTCTTCAGTTGCCATTGTCAAGCGGCGCTTAAAAGTTAACCCAACGCAGATTCGGATAGTAAAACCGAACAAAAAACACAACGGAAGAAAAGTTTAACAACTTCTTTTATTGGTTTTTTTTTTTATTTTGTGATTTAAAATCTATAAAAATGCAATTGCAATAAAACGTGAACAAATTAATTAATTGCATTAGATGTGAAAGAAATGGAATGAAAAAATATATAAATAGAAAACTAAATGGAAGAAGACTACAAAATATAAAGTGCAAAGTGCATTTTAAAATGCCAACGGTTAATTTGATGAAAAGTAAGCGCCAGTTTCATATACATATTTAGACATCCATCTATATGTACAGACATTCCATATGTAAAAGGCAAAAGATACATTTAGATACATTCACAATACAGAGGGTTAGAGAGAGACAGAGAGAGAAAGAACTTGCCGCCTTAATTCAATCAAATGTCGCTTATTCATTCAATTAAAGGTCGCGCCATTTGACGTCGCCTTCACCCGACAACCAACCCACCACCAACCCGCTCGCCTACTCACTACTATCCCACTCCCCCCCACCAATCCAATATGAATACGAGAAGTTTATAGTTTGGAATAATTGTCAGTTAAAGTTTTTTTTTTTTCATTTTTATATTTGTTGCTATATACCCTGTATAATAAAAAAAAACTAAATAAAAGTTAGAAAAAATTATTGGTTAACTGAAATTTTTTTTTGGTTCATATAGAAAGGCAAGATTCATCTAATGGGAATTGTTTCAATGGATCCAATATACTCATCATTCACTTTGATTGTGGCTTTTTATTAATCAATGTTTTAAATACTTAATCCAGGACTTTGTTTTATTTTAAACTGGATTCGTAGATAGTTTAAGTTGAATTCAAGTCAAGAGAATAAATCTAAACAAATAACATTCAATAATTTATTTTTAAAATTGAGGTACGCGGTATTTCAGAGTCGTTACCCTAAGCATAGTAAATAGCATTGTCGTTTGTTGTTTTTTTTTTTTTTTTTTTGTATTAAAAGGGAGTTCAGTGGAAAACTCCCCCTCTCTTTAATGTCGCCAGAGATCATCATTTGAATTACAATGCAGGCCATTCTTGAGTTGCACTTTTTTTTGTGTTTCAAAGTTTTTTCTTTTGCTGTCTTTCTTCCGAGTCAACGATAATGCAAAATCTTGTTAAATGCGTGCATTGACGCGCCTATTTTATGCATCACTGCCCCAGTATAATAGGAAGCTATTCTATGTGGTTGGAATTAATAATTGTTATGATGATGATGATGATGATGGTGATGACGAGGAATGATTACTCGTGGTGTGAGTCATTCACAGTTGTTGACCTAAGAAATTGCCGGTCAGTTATCAGCAGGTTTATAAAATGATACGAAGCTATACTATTTCAGACATCCCCATCCCTAATTATAAAAATTTTTTATTGTAGTAATACACCAAAAATCTTATTTAAACTGAATGCGAAAATACGCTTAACTGCAATGAATGTGCACAAAATATAAAATAAATGATAAAAAAAAACCCCTCCCCTATTTTTGGGTGAACAAGTGGCTTTTCTTTATGTATTGTGTATTATCTAGCACACTTTCCAATTTATCTTATCAAAATGATCTTGATGTGTGTGTGTGTGTTTTTTTGCTTTAAAATACACTGTAGAGAAAACTTTATTTAAAAAAATTTTTTTTTAAGCATCTTCGATTATAATTCTTAAGAAGTATTGCAAACAAATGATGACTATATATATTAAAAATTTCTATATATACATTGTACGACTTTATAGATATCTTTTATCACAATATAACCTTGAAGTATATTATAAATATCGTCCGCTTATTCTGAATCATAATCTATGAGAAAGTTTATAAACTATGGAAAAATGGTTATGAAAAAAAATGTAGTTTTTGTTTTTATTTTATTTTAATTTATTTATTTTTAATCAGTTATATTTAGAGTTGATTCAATGTCAAGAAAGCTGTATGATTGTAAACCTATTGAAATCAGAAATATAATATATGTTACTTTTTATAATAAATGGATTTGTTTAGTTAGAAATATTTCAACAAAATTTTATATTTAACCTTTATATCTTTTAAATCGCAGCAGATCAAACAAAGAAATATAATTTTGAACAATCAACGAATGTTTAATATCGGTTTATATTTTACTTACAACTTCTATAAATTATTTTTTAAATTTAAATTAGTTAGGTTTATTATAAAACTTCAAGTAATGTATAAATTATTCCAAAAATTTTGTCCGATTATTCTGAAACTATGAGAACGAGTATTAAATGGGAAAAGAAAACTAAACACGAATAATTTACGAGTGATCTTGCAATCGATGAATGTAGATAACCATGCTATTTGGTATTAGTTTCACTCAAATTTCAAAAAAAGAAAAACCTAAATTTAATATAATTAACGGGATGAAATTTGATAGGTTTTCTTTTTACCTATAGATTAAATTTTCGTTAAACATAGATTGATCAATCGAAAGCTTTACTAATTAGAATTTATGATCTTTTGATATAATCTTAAGCTTTTCCTAATGTGACTTTTTACTCTGTTTTCTTTTACAGTGTCTAGACAAATGCACAGGAACGACAGCAATATATTGGCCCCTTGTCTAATCTAGACAAATGCAGAATACAACAAATAAATAATGCCAAGTCTTCAACTAACTACAATAAAATTGCTTTGACGAAAAATTAAGAAAAAGTATAGTATAAAACACTCATAGAAAATACAGAAAGAGAGTGTGAGATATATGTACATATAAATATAGAGCGAAAAAGAGAGAGTGAGGGAGAGCGGGGCACTAACAGAGAGCAACTAAAACAATATCTCATATCAAATGAACGTTAATTTAAAAGAACGTTGCCCAAACGAAGCCGGTTCAGTCAGTCACTGACAACGAACTCGAACACAACGATAAACGAAACATAAAACAATAAAAATAAAAAAATTAAACGAAGTTTAATTACATTAAAAAAAAAAAATACAATAATTTGCCTCAATTTTGTTTTTTTTTTTTTTTTTGCTCTTTTTTGTGGAATATTAACTAATTAACTGAAAGAAAATGCGCGACGCAACAAATGAAGATCAACATAGTGGCGGAGGAACGCAGCCGCAGCAACAGCAGCAGCACCACGAATTACCCTCAACGAGAGTGCAGCAACAACGTTCCGCGGAAAGACAGTTGGTGCAACGTTCAACCATTGAGCTACTTATTATTGTGATCCTAACGATACCCATTTGTATATATGAATTTGCTGTGGAACCGGCACAACGTGGTTTCTTTTGCGATGATGAGAGTATTAGATATCCCTTTCGGGATAATACAGTGACTCCAGTTATGTTGGGATTACTTGTCGGCCTGATACCATTTCTTATTTTTCTTGTTGTGGAGTATGTACGGCATATGCGAGCTGGTGAACTTTCATCGACAGTCCAATTTCTTAATTGGAGAATATCCACTTGGTATGTGGAATTGGGACGACATTGTATATACTTCATTTTTGGAACAATTCTAACATTTGATGCCACCGAAGTGGGTAAATATACCATTGGACGTTTGAGGCCACATTTCATGGCTGTGTGTCAGCCACAACTAACGGATGGCAGTCGTTGCTCTGATTCCGTCAATCTTCATCGCTATATAGAGAACTATGAGTGTGCAGGAGAAGGCTATACCATAATGGATGTAAGGCAATCGCGACTCAGTTTTCCCAGTGGACATTCCAGTTTGGCCTTCTATGCCATGGTCTATATGGCATTATATTTGCAAAGGAAACTAAATTGGCGCAACTCAAAATTGAGTCGACATTGTGCACAATTTGTGTTAATTATGTTAGCCTGGTATACGGCATTAACCAGGGTCATGGACAATTGGCATCATTGGTCAGATGTATTGGCTGGTTCACTAATTGGTGTATTGGGTGCTTTAATAACAGCAAATTATATATCAAAACTATTTAAATCAACATACCAGGATGTTATATTGGGTGGTCCAGGAGGATTGAGAAGAGAGAATACATCGGCAACACTCCAAGAGGAAGTATGTGCCAGTACACCGCCGCCATATTGTGTTAATGGCAGTTATACGAATGATGATCAGTATTGTTCCAAAGTTTAAGAGAGACCCGGCGAGAAGTATTCAGAGCAATTAAGGAGAGAATCAAGAAAATAGTGCAAAACATAAAAAATAGCATTCCAAAGCAAATAAACAATTTTAATTCTCTAGAGAAAGTAATAATAAAATCTGAGCAACAATTGTCTTCAATTGAACTTTGTCTAGTGTTTAATTATAATTTAAATTTACTTAGATTTTAGTCACACATTCATCACAGACATTTATGCGTAATAGAATACGTTTCAATGTTATTTGTTCAATGTTTGTTAACTCAATGTATTGTCATCTTTTCATAATTATCGTATAAACTAATTTATAATCTATTGTCGAATTCCATCAGCCTCATTTGTATAGTTTTTTTTTTTCCATTTACGTTTGTCCTAAGCCTTGTATTATTTTGTTTATGATTATAGTAAAAACCAACAACAAATAAAAATATATTTCATCTAATTAAAATTTAAAAGCAATTAAATTTTCCTCATTTTAAAAATATATATACATATATATATATATACATATGTATATATTTATTTTGTTTAACAACAAAATTTTACTCACTTTCGTCTCGCTTTCGCTATGTTTCAATGTCATTTCGATAACGAAAGTGTGTTTTTTTTTGTGTTTTAATTGTTAAAAAATTGGTGTTTGTGTTTTTTTTTTGTTTTAATCATTGTAGTAAGGTATCGGGCCACCCGGCTGCGGTTGGCGGCTGTTAATGACTCACACAACATAACACATTTTTGGAATAAGCGCACTTTTCTGCTGAGTCAGAGAGACGAAGCAAAGAGGTTTATTTTTTTATATAAATATTTTTTTTTTTTTTTTCATTTTGGGTGATTTGAATTAGCGTGTGAACATTGAACATTTTTCATCGTCTTTTGTGGAATTAATTTCATTAGAAATTTATACGATTCTTGGATGAACTTTTAACCCGAACTCAAAGAAAAAAAAGTAAAGAGGGTGAGGGGAAAAAAAGCGTGAGCTTTAGGCAAAGCTTTCAATATTCATAATTCATATTCATAATGCTGTCAGCAACGTCAGCTTGAATAATTGGGTAAACAAACTCGCGTGCTCCTTAAAATACCCTATAATAAGAGATTATATAAAGATTAACCAGAAGCCAATGAAATTATAAGAATATACCTTATATAACTTAAGGTATAAGTTTCATATATAAATTTAATACACAAATATTTCGCTGATATTCTATATTTTTAGTCATTCATTCGTAATTATTTTTTAAAGCTTTTTAGATATTTATTTAAAAGCGTTTTTTGGATAAATGACTACCACATATATTTGAAGGTTTTCTTAAGGCTATTGTTACGCTTAGAATTTTTTTTTCATAAGATTCATAAAAAGTTAAAAAGTATTTCAAAATTGTAACCCTCAAGTAGCTTGAGTATAAACTTATTCTAGGCATATTATTGAATAGAACTTTATAATATTCAGTTTTTCAAGGGTATTTTAAAGTCGACACAATGAGGATGAATTTGCATTTCTATTTTGCACCAAATGAAAAAAAGAAAAAACAAAAAAAAAGAAAGAAATTCATGGCCAGACAATTCCGTAAGTAGAATCCCCAATGTGTAGCACGTGCCATGGCAACAAGTGACTGCTTATCAGTAAGACAAATAAATATATTCTGGTATATATACACATACGTATAGTATGTACATATGTCTGTATGTAATAGAACAATATTGTTATTGGAGTAGAGAGAAAATCTGTGAATTAAATGTACGCACTTAAAGCGATCTAACAATAATAATAGCAACAATGGCAAATGGAAACCCCCATCTGCAATACCAACACCAACATACTAATGGCAATAGCAACAATAACAATTATTATAATAATAGCTTATAAGCAATTTTATTTATTACTTAATAATACAACAAAATGAAGCTTGAGCTCTGAGAGTGACTTTCGAATTCTATCAGATTCAGTGAGGCATGAAACGTTGAAGCGATCGGTAGCAAAATGAGTTATAATCTAAAATTGCAAAGTTGGCCATTTCGATTAGTTGTGGATATAATCCTTTTGGCCGTTTTAATAATTGTGAATGAGAATTTTCGTAAAATTTGGTTTCCCATAACGCAACGCGGTTTCTTTTGCGACGATGAGAGTCTCATGTATCCTTATCATGAGGATACTGTTAGCTCTACAATGGGACACTGGATGTCCATCAATGGACCATTGATTTGTGTTATCCTACTGGAAGTCTATTTAATTATCTGGGAACGGACAAGATCACCGTGGAGGAAATATTTCAATCTATATAGCACAGTACGATGGTTTCTGTATGGCCACATATTCTCGCAAATTATTAAAAAAATGGGCAAGCAAACAATTGGAAGATTAAGGCCACATTTCTTTGCGGTCTGTATGCCATTGCTGGAGGATGGTGGTACATGTTTCGATCAGAATCATAGTTCGGAGAGAGGAGTCTATCATATTTTGTATACGTGTCAACCAAAAATTACAGGAGCTAGCGAAAAGATGCTTAAGGATTTGCATGTCTCTTTTCCCAGTGGTCATTCTTTAAAAGCCTTTTATGGTTTAGTTTTTTTGGCTTTACATTTACAGAGGCGTCGCTGGCCACTGAGCGGTAGCCTCTTGAGTCCCACATTGCAATTGCTGTGCTATGGTACAGCCTGGTTTGTGGGACTGAGTCGTGTCGTGGATTACAAACACCATTGGTCGGATGTTGCGGCCGGTTCACTGTTGGGCGCCAGTGTTGCTTTTGTGGTTATTCAGGCGGCCAAGCTGGAGGAGGAGAGGCAAACCAAAGGGTATAAGCTAAATGGCAAAGAAACCGAGAAGGAGCCATCATCACCAATAGAAGCACCAACACCACCAGCAGTGACAGATGGACCTGGGGTTGCGATAAGTCTTGGGGAGAAGAATGAACAGCTGTCTCATGATTTAAAGCTAGTTACTTGCTGTAGTGCTAATTAGTTGCAGCTGAATTTGCTTAGTTTTTCTTTTCATTTTTTTTTTTTTTGCCACAGTTTTTTTTTTGTTTTTGTTTTTTGTACTCCACAATTTCAAGCAGCGAATGTTCATAATCATTTAATCAATAGAACTAAGCACTTGGTAGCAATTACAAAACTAGAATTTTCCAGATCTATATTATCTCTATAGTTTTTAGTTCATTTTCAAATCCATTTATATATAAATATATATATGTACTGCATCTCTAACTTGCGGTTAAATTTATTATTATTTAATCAACATTTATCAAACTATTATATATTATGACCTTATTTTTGTGGCTAACAGATTACTCAATCATTTTATCTTCTTTTTTTTATCATCACATAAAAAAAAAAACGTAAAAAACCACTGACAACTGTTTAAATATAATTTAAGAACGATAAACAACAATACTATGAATTAACTCTAAGAGATATAAAAATAACTTATGATATTTGTCAAGTCTTCTCGTTTATTTGATTGTGTATTTAAGCCAAATTTTTTTGTTATTCTAATCAGATTGTCTTAATACAAAAAATCATTTCGTGGAAAAAACAGAAAGTAAATAAATAAATATTGCGACTCAATTAATACCCCAAAATATTATGAAATAATAAATACAAAAATTTCTTTAAAAAAAAACCTGTTATTTATTAAATATTTTCAAGACGTTTTGTTCTATAGTAATAGAGGTTGAGTTCAGTCAAATTGTGGCAAAGTGATTAGCGACTCTTTTTAGTTTCATTAGCAGCAAATTGTTTCAATGACTTCCAATTTGATGGAAAAATTGATAGAAGGAGGGAGGATGGAGGACAAAAAAAAAACCCAAGGAAAACCAAAGAGAAAAACGAAAATGAGATAAGTATAAATAAATTTGGAGCAAAGCAAAGGCATAAATTAGCCAAGGACTGATGATGATGCGCAACACCTGAACCTCAAACTTAACTCAAGTCTACCAACCATTCCATTTATGGGGATTTTTTGGGGGACTTGGGGACGAAGGGACAAGTAATGGGACAATGTTGTTGTTGTTGTTGTTGAATAGGTGAACCCTCATCAGGTTAGCTTCCTTTTTGGATTTTCTTTTGCTTTTGCGTTTTTGTTGTTGTTGTTGTTGCTGTTTTGTTTGTTGTGTTTTTTGGTGGCCCTAGCTTAATTGGCTCATTTATTTTGATGGCAAAGAAAATGCTGGAAAATTGTGGCTGCTTCTCTTTGGTTTCTGTTGGTTTTTTTTTTTTTGTTTTGCGCTAGGTATTTTGATTTTCCTCTCTTTTGGTTTTATTATGATTAATTATGGCACACACACACACACACATGAATTTATGCATGTATTTATATATAGATATATATATTTAGATGGGAACTGACCCAAAGCTCCACTTTTCTTTTGCCAACTTTTGCAACTGTGTCAAGTCTGGCTCGAGATTCGAGATGATAAATTTCTATGCAATTTATTTTAATCTGCTGCGACAGTTCTTGCCACCACTAACCCCTCTATCCTATCCATCTACCACTTCCCCTTCCCTTTAACCAACTTTATACCAGCGTTTTACTGAGCTGTAAGGGGAGAGGGAAAGAAATAGTGAGCTAGTTACCATGCGTTAATTAAATGGAAAATATTTGCCAGACAGCAGCACCAACAACATCAACAAAAATAACTATATAGTCAAGTTGTGTGGTATCTGTGTGTGTGTGTTGGGTGTGCGTGTGTATATAAGTGGGATAAAGTTTTAGCTGCAACCCAACACAGTGACCTAAATTTTGCATTAGCACAAAGTTTTGTTTGTCTTGTTTGGCAAGGGTTTGCGAGAGGAGCAGCTGTTGGCTTACAGTGCACTTCTTTGCGGTTTAGTTAAAGTTTATTAAGAGAGACTTAGCCAAAAAAAAAAAAAATAAAAAAATAAAATAAAAATACTGTGCGAAAATCTGCCGTAAGGTAAGGGTAAATCCACACACAAAAGGGCAAAATGATCTATCTACATGAGATGCATAAAATCCCCCATTATTAAATGAAAGAAGACCAGAGAATAAACGTTTATTTTTGGTTTAGGTAAACTTTATACCGGTTAGTCTGCATAGTATTAACCACTTTAATACTATAAGGTTGAACCAGTTATCTTTAAAAGTGAATAGTACATTTGATTAAGGATAATTTAGGTAGATATTTGAGATCTTAATTTCAGCTGTCACTTAACACATGATGATATCACATCTTGTTAACTTATTAAATTTTCGCTTCTTGATTAATATTTTAGCAGAAAATCTGAAAATACTTTTTCCCATTTAAAATTAAAACTTGGCAGTTATGTAAAAAAAAGTGTGAATTGGTTTATTAATTGGCTTTAGTCTACTAAACCAATTGCTTTTAATCAGCTATCTCTGGTTCTTATACAATGACCGACCACCGACGACTATCAATCAACTCACTTCGTTTAACTCGCACTTTCAATCAATTGCTCGAATCCACCGCAGACAGACAGACATATAGACGGACACGAATGAAATTTAAGAGCCACATAACCAGACATTGCAACTCTAATCAGCGTCAGGTGTGATAATGCGGCACCGGCAGCAACTGTGAGTTCTCGACCAGGTGGAGGTCCTCGGCCAGTTTGTCATTCCACGTTACATCAGTTCTGGTCTGGTCCCCGCATCAAGCTGGATGGCCATCCAGTCATCTATCCATCCTACAATCTATCCATTTATCGCCCTTGCTTCGTCTGTTGAATTTTTGCATGGTTGTTTGCTCAACAAAATATCCCAAAGCAATTCGAAGGGGGGATTTTCTAGTCCACCTGCACCTGCATCTGTCGGTCGGTGGTTGCTTCATATTTCTGCGGTCGTTGTCATTTACGGGACGAGGGTCCTCCGGCTTACTATCGACATGGACGTACTGAAAGGGTGTTGCAATAAAAAGGTCAAAAAGTCAACTTCATATTGAACTTTTCCCTCCAGAGATGGGAAATTCAATAGTTTTATGCAACAGCAGATTAAAAACAGATTTTTATAGATTTGTTTATTGATTTACATATTTGTTGAATTATTAGATCTTTTTAAATCTTTATTTTTGACTGCAGGATAATTTGTAAGTTATTTTACTACTTTTCGGTTTACAGGAATCCGAATCTCTTGATCGTTATACATATATCAAGTGAATGCTTACATAATTCCTTGGATCTAATCCAAAATGAAATTGACTTAAACTAATTCACGATAAATCACTTTCCACTATTTTTAATATTTAATTTATTAAAAATATAGCTGGTTAAAAAATAGAAACAAATGTACGAAAACAATTAAAAAATGAAATCGCAATTTGATGATTTTTATTAGGAACTTCAGACTCTTAAATTACACCCCAATTGGAGGTCAAAATCTTAAATCTTAAAAGTTCAGTAAAAGATATTTAATCAAAGATTATATTCAAATAATGCTGATGTGTTAATATACAAATAAAAGAGCCAAAGAAACGATAACTTTACATTAGATGGATAATGAAATTGGATCATCCAAAAGGATATATTTAACCCACGATTAATATTTGAGAATATCGAGAATAAGACGATCAAGAGTACAAGACATTTAATCACTATGAAACCTCACAAAAAATTTTTTCAATTACTTTTTAATTTGCCTTAATTATTTTCCCCATAAAATGAAACACTAACTACGCTTATGAATGTATGCTCCATATGTATTGGTTGAGTTCTATCTAGCTTTTTGCACTTGGTATTTGCCATACTTGTCCTCACTCTAAGTTTGGCTTTTTACAGGTGTGTGTATGTGTGTGTGTAAGAGTGTGTGTTCGTATGTAAAGACAATTTGATAATCGCAAAATGCACCATAGTTTGAGTTAATGAAGCTTGTGTGTGCCATCCTCTTGTATACACAACATACAAACATGAACATTTACCTTTTTTAAAGGTGTGGCTGGATGTTGTTAGAGGTACCACAGTACCTCTAGATTGTGAGTTCTAGTTGTTGCGTTGCTGGTCTAGGTGTTGGTCTGTTCTCTGGTCTATGGACTGTTTGTTGTTGTGTTGTTTGTTGGAAAACAAGCAGAGCGTTTTGCTTGCCAATTAGTAATTTGCTTGCCAGGAAGAAGCTCCCATCTCTTTCTCTCTCTCTCTCTCTCTCTCTCTCTCTCACTATATATATCTTTTCAACCCTCCTCTCTGCACTGTCTCTGACAACCTGTCGAACAGAATTTGAAAACATTTTTATGAAAAAGTAGAAAGAGAAAATAATGGTGAAGAAGTCGAAGAACTTATGACCGCTTTCATCTTGTCTCTCTCTCTCTCTCTCTCACTATCTTTCATTTATAGTTGGCTTAATGATAGTTTTACTTTAATCAAAGAGAAGGAGGAGCGAAAAATATCTAGTTAGATCACTTTCAATCTGAACAGAATTAATGTGAAAAGAATTCTTGATTTATTACATAGTTGTTGTTGTTGCAACAGTTGCTCGTGTCCATTTTCATTCAGTTTATTTGTCAATTTATTTAAATTAATTTTTCTTTCAGCACAAATAGCATTACACAATGCATTTCCGTCATGCTGTGAACTCATTTCATCTTTTATCGACAACAAGAAATGGCAAGACGCCCTGCAACATTGCAATTTGAATGAAAATCACAGTAGGATGAAGGAAGGCGGCAGAGGCATAGGGACAACAATATGGATAGGGAAAGCAGAAAAAGGGACAGGATTGCATAGCACAGGACACCCAGTAGAATGAATCTTTGCCTCGAATCGTGCGAAATTTCGCTTCCGTTTTCGATGTCCTGTCGTAGAAATCACACGCAGTTCTCGACACGTGATGTCGAACAGACACTCTCTGTCGGCCATTTTGCGTTTTGCCGTCGATGTCGCCGCCATCATTATTAATATGGCTGGTCCACCGCCAAGAGGAACGGTAGAAGAATGAGGAGAAGTAGGTGCAGGAGCAGGACAGAAGCAAGCGGAGTTGCTGCAGGAGCCATACTAACTTCCGTTGAGTGGCATTCGTGCTGTGATTTCTCTTCTCTACTTTTTTGCTTGGCTTCCTCTTTTTGTTGTTGGTTGTTCATTTTGTGTTTTCATTTCTTTTTTTTTTTTTTTTTTTTCCAATGGCTCTGACAATTTTGATTGTTGGTCCTGCTGCTGTTGCTGGTCCTGGTACTGGTCTTGGTCCAGGTGTGGCCGTCATCTGGCAATCAACTTTCATTTAGCAGCATCATTTGTCACGCTTGTTTATTGCCCAGTTACGTGTTGGTCAGACTTAATGGCTGTTATTGTCGTCATTGTTGCTGTCGTTCTCGTTCCTCGTCCAGATGGAGACAAGCTCGAAAGTATTGCTATAGGTCCATCTCACAGACAGAACAATTGAGCTTGTATTGATTTACAAAAAAAAAAACCAACAGCAAAAAACAGAATCAAAAATATAGTCCTTTTTCTCTTCTCTTTTTTTGTTTGACAGAAATTTGTCAACTTGGGAATTCATTTAATGGCCATAGAGAGAGAGAGTTTTGTCTTCTCATAATCAGAGTATTTGGCCTACAAGGTAATGGTTAATTACTTAATTTAATTTGGGTTTAACCTAACGACATTTGGGTATTTAAAATATGACTTTTAATATCAGAATATTAGATATACATATATATTAAATGTTTTAATATTAAATTTTTCTCTTTCAAATATTTTAGTTTATCAACTCCAACATGCAATTTAATAAGAAAATTGTATTACAGCTTTATGATATTGCCAACCGATTTTGATGAAACTGGGAAAAATCATTAAATAGTATATAGAACTGAAGTGTTGTAATGCTAGGATTAGTCCCATTAAAGATATACCCAAAATAGATTAACGAAGAGGCTCAAAGAGAAGATTAAGGGTTATCCCTAGTTCAAAGTTTATCTGTGGTGACATTATCGTTATTACCTACAAAGTATCTCAAAGTCAGCTCAAACTATTTATTTGTTCAATCAAAACTATTGCTAAATGTTAGAAAATGTTTCCTTTTGCTGTTTGCTTTTAATTCATTAGTTTTCTGAATTTAATCTAACTAAAAATGAATCAACTCATAATTAAAACATAATCTAATAATTATACTGCTATAGATATCTCTACTACAATGCATAGATGTGTTCCCGATAACTAAATTCGTAACGAAAGCCTGGACTGATAATTTGGCTAATACCGTCGCGCTGATTATGAATATTTCAGTGGCAATGATAATGGTAATCAGTAATCATCATCATTATCATTCCAATGATTAAAATGATAATAATCATGTCGATTTGGTTTTCGCATCTATGTGTCTATCTTTATATGTGTTTATCTTTATGTGTGTCTGTATGCATGTGTGTGTGTGTGTGCTTGTGTAGTGTTACGGCGCGGCTAGTGCGCGAGCAATAAATTTATATGCCTCTTGAATTCCGTTTTTGCCCTAGGCCATATGAAAATTTACATTTTGGCAATTTCCAGCTGTCAAATCCTCCCTCCTTAACTGTGGTACCCCATGCCCCATGACACCCCATATATGCTCCCATCCTTTTGCAACACTCAGTTAGTTGGTTGCATTTTGGCCGGACGGACGACTGGCTAGCTGAACGGCTGGCTGGTTGGCCTATCGTCCAAAATGGGTAAATCTTCGACGGCGTAAATTCCGTTAGGTTGAAGCCACGTTCGTTCGTGCCATTGCCGGGCAAATGCAATTTCCTAATTTCTCACTGGGGAAATGCCGGCTAAGAACCCTTGACTACATGCAGACTGCTGACCAACGAACCAACCAACACTATACCAAGTCCGACTGATTGGCCGGCCGACCGGCTGCCTGGACGCGGACGCTTCTCCATCTCCAAAAGGGGTCAAATATGGTAGATTCAAGTGCAACGGGTTTTGCTTCCAAATTAATGACCCGGCGCCGCAGACGATGAGAAAACAAAAAATGTACCAAAATACAAACGGGAAAAAAAAAAGAAGAACGAAACGAGAAATAACCGCAGACAAAGGCGCATAAATGCATAAAGTGAAGTCAGAAAATTGCAGCAATTGGATAGGTCTAACCTAGCCGTCCTTCCGTCCATCTGTCCATCTCCTCGCACTGGCCCGAAGCTTATGCAAAGCAAATTGGTTTATGCATGAGGCAGACATAAGGAAAGAGGATGTGTAAGGAAATTCACACTAAAAGCGAAGCCAAAATCTCTCTATACGCCTTGTCCTCCATACTGATATGATGGAAACACCGGCGGGAAATGGTCTACATAGGTAGATTGTGAATGGAGTAAGAGATCCCCAAAACCAAGACCAGGAACACCCTAGAGAGTGATGGGGGTTAAGTAAATTGTTAGCTCAGCCCTTGATTAGCTTAGCCCAGGTCAAAAATCGGGAGTTGGGGATATTAGAGATTGTAGATTGCCAGTCAGGGCGATTGTGTCCTACTCCTCCCTCCTTCTTTTTCTTCTAGTAGCGATGAGTGTTGAAGTGGGTGGGATGAGCTGTGTGGGTAAAAACCCAACTCGTAATGCATTTTGAAAACCACACGAGCGGAATTTATATGCATCCGTTGGGTTATACTTTGTGGTAGAAAGGGGCAAGGGAGGATGGATCTGGTCTGTTTGGTAGGAATGTTAGGAACATGAAAGGGACAGAACGAGGCGTTGCATTAAAATTTCTATATCTATCTTATATATGGGGAACAGAAATAAGCTTTATGCTGATTTTTAAAGCTAAGTGCAACAGGATTTCCACTTTATGTAAGTGTGACGCCAGCAGAAGGGGAAGGAAGAGAGAGAGAGAGAGAAAGAGTAAAAGAGAATATGTCAGAAGTGGCCAAAAGATTAAAATGTATAAATTTTTGCCAACTTTTATAAATGGAATGCGCTTACAGCAATGGCAAAGGGGCAAACAGATAGGCAACAACTTTTTAATAGTGGTAACTCTGTTAATAAGAGGGAAAATTAAAAGTATTCTAGGTACTAATTTTGTTTCTCCCTATGCAAATTTAATCATTTAAGCTTCTAACATTTAAAAAAATAAAAAATACATTATACAATACTTAAATATATTATTTAAAATACTCTCTAAATACTCGGATTTTTGGCTACTTTGTTAACTTTATTTTCATTTTTATATTTTAACCTCTTTCATCTTTCCCATTTCCCATTTTGTTCGTTTTTGAACGTTTTAAAAATGCTTATTAAATTTTCATAGTCAGTTGACATTCCCCTCATGATTTGAGGATAATGACAACCCTGTTTCCTGCACACCCACACACACACATGAACATACGCCAACTTTCACTTTTCCTCCATGATCTGTTTGCCCATTGAACAAAATCAATAAACGAAGGCTTAGCAGCTAAATTGGATTTTGTATAGTAAAACAAAAACAAAGAAGAGTTGGAGTTGATTCGCATTTTGAACTTCTATCATCCCCCCTCTTCTTTCAAGACCCACCAATAAGCAGATAATATGAACAAAAAGGACAGGAAGAAAGAACTAGAGAGACCTAACCCGCCATTTAGGGAATTAAGATCTGAACGACAACCAGCAACCAACAGGAGCAGTAACATCGATAATAATGATGAAATGAGTATGAGGAGCAGGACAAGGATGAGATTTAGCAGACAAAAACATAAACGAAAACGAAAGAGCAAACGCATCATCATCAGTTTTAACTGCAGGAAGGATGAACAACAACAAAAAGCCTAAGAGAAAGGGGGGGGGGTGGAAAAAAAAAACGAGAAAAACAAACACAAAAATCGAAAAAGGGGGCGATTGCAGTGCAAGGAGCAAAGGGGTAGGGTTGGGGTTATGTCCCGCTGTATGACTTTTCAAATGAATGACAGCAATTAACGCAGTCAATGATGGCAACGTGGCCCATTGTTTGCTTTTTGCCTCTGCTTTTTGGATTTGGCCATTAAAAGCCGACGTCACCGACGTCGCTGCCGTCGACCATCCATGGTTATGACATATATAAAAAGCAACTGGCCCAAGCCCACTGGCCGTATACGGGGTTAGAGCCTACTCTAGGAGGATGAAAACAATGCTGATGCTTTTATCAGCTGTCTGTTGATTCTCGTTTGCTACACACCATTCTCCCTTCTTTCTCCTCCACCTCCTCTATCACCATTTCATGCGAAAAGCTAAAAACCAAACAAAAATGGCCACACCAGACTGACTCAAAGACCGGAGACCACTAAATCTGTTATTTATATGACATCAGCGGGTTATCATTGAGAACCGAATGCATGCAACATGCCAAGGAAAGGGGAAAATGGAAAAGCCATTGAAATGGAGGCAGAGAAAATGCGTTAGCTGAAAGCAAACTCCTATTTTAGAAGATTTTATGGGCAGGATTGGCCAATGAAAGAAATGGTTACTCCTACAGCATTTGGCAGATACTTTAAGTGCTCAAAATTTTTGTTAAAATCCATTGAAATTTTCAAATTGTAGTTATTGATTATAATTTAAAATCACTAGTATATTTCACTTAATAAAATGCTAAACAAAATATAATTTTTGTGCAATTTCGAATAATTTTACTAAAATTAAATACGGTTTATATTGAAATCGGTAAAACTTTGAAAAAGCATCAATTAATCTTATAAATAGTATTCGGAGCTTTTCATTTCTTATATTTAGCAACTGTAGCTATAATTTATTATATATTTTGTTTACTATTGCTCAATAAATAATTGTTTAAATTTACGAAATCACAATTAATTTGTTAATTTGATAAAAACAATTTTATATACATCTTTCGTTTGGCTCAAGAACAAAGCAATGCTATCTAAAGGAATTTGATTATAAATAATCTATTTTTAAATTTAGCTATTCAAAAAGTTATTACAAAAGAATTTAACATATATGTATAATTTTGGAGAAAAAATCAAATAAGTTTTTTTATCTTCTCGTCAAAAAAAATTTGTTTCCTACATTAGCTTATTGTAAATTTGTAGCACAAGTGTCTTGTAACACTTATTAAAAAATGTTTAAATGGTATTCAATTAATAGACTTTAAACCGATATAATAATAGATTAGAATACATAGTTCGTATATTCTAGACCATAGAGATATGCTAGCCGAAACTGCATAACAATAGACTGTGAAATATTGAAGGAAGATTTAGCGAATTTACAATTTAATGGCCAGTTAACTTTATCCCTTGTTAGTAATTTGAAATCAAATGTTTTTGATTTTTATTTAGTTCCCTTTTGGTTACTGTTTAAACAGTTAGTAGTTGCCTTTTGGGCAAATTCATTTTCGCACCCTTCAGTTCAGTTTCCGCCCTCCGCATGATCCCCATCATCGTTATTGGTACGTGTATATTGGCTGGCTATTCTGTCACCACCGACGTCAATATGTTTTGCTCTGTCAGAAACCAAACGGCAACTGCATTTCCTTTTCGATACGTTACCGCTGTCGTTCCCGTCTATCCATTTTATGCCATTCCGCAATTCAACCGCCGCCACACGCAACCCTTTCGATGCTCACCATCATATAAAGCCGAATGGTTGGCATCTGTTGACCCAAACGCGTAACCAATTTTGGCCAAACGCCTGCAATATCCAGCGGCCATATATGTACACACCCGTTCATAATGATTATGATGATGATGACGATGATGATGATGCTGCTGCTGCTGCTCCTACTTTTGCTGCACTTCATCATTACCCAGTCGTTATCGCTTTTTTGAATTTAAATAATGGTTGTTCGTACGTTTGGTAGAGGCAGGCAAAAGAGGCCAAACTGATTTGAAATTTGAGCCCAACACGTGCGTTGTCGAAATGTCCTAGCCGCCACTTGGACTGATTGTTAATGAGATGATGCTATTGGTGTTGCATATGTGTTTCTCTCTCTCTCTCTTTCTCACTCTCTAAGTGTGTGTGAGCAGTTGGACTCGATGAACTCGACAAGTGAAAAAGTGGAAACCGAAAAACTGAACCGAGAACCGCACTCGAAACGCTCTAGGGGTTTTTATCGCACATACGATGTGTCCGTATATATACATACATATACATATGTGTGTGTGTGTGTGTCATGGCGGTGGCATGCATAATTTTTAGAGGCTCCCTCTCACAGCCTAGTTTGTTGGCCGCTACGAAAATGCTCATTAAAATACGTGAAAATGTTGTAGGCGAAAAATGTTGTCGGTTTGCCTTTGAAATGTCATTTTCGAATGCCGCAGGTTGTACAACAACAACAAGAACAAAAAAAAGAAAACAGAGGACAAGGAGTAGGACAGATGATAGAAAACGCTAAACGTGTGAATGAGATAGCATGAGACGTTTAATAAAAATTCACATTGTTTGAGGCTGTTAAAAGAGTTTTTTATTTATTTATTTTTTTTTTTTTGTTCTTGTTTCGTGTGTGTGTTTGGCTTCTCTTTGCTCAGTTGAGCCCCATTGATTTTGACAATTTTTGACATTTGTGCGTGTTCGTGTGTGTGTGCGTGTGTGAGTTGATGTCGACAATAAAACAATTTTGGTAAATTGTTTTATTGGTTTTCGTTGGCATTTTCATTGGTGTTGCAACATTTTATTTGTTAAACTTTTATGTAAATGATTTTTATTTTTATCATATTTTAAATATAGGGTGATGCATCATAATGTAAAAACTTTGGTCTGACATAAAGAGTATCATCAGAATATCATTTTTAATTCTTCCATTATCCAGATTGGTCAATGGAAACTGTATAAATACGTTTATACATATGTAAATCTTCATTTAGCAATGAAATGAAGAATTATTGCAATGCAGCCTGAATGTATGCAATCATTTTTTCTTTTTTTTTTTTTTTTTGCTACAAGCACCAACTGCAGCATTATCAACATCAATAGCAAAAGAAAAAAAAAATACAGACAGCTCAAGTTTATAGCGATTCATGTTCAAGATGCCAAACACGCTCGATTCCTCTTCGCGCTCTGCTTATTCCCTTGCCCCCCAGCACTAACGCTGACACTGCACCCTTCCCCATTTACTCAAACATATGTGTGTGTGTGTGTGTGTGTGTGCGGACACTCAAAGCTGTTAGTGAAGTGGACCAAACCAAAAACCAGCAGAAAAAAAAAAAAAGGAAAGGAGAAAGCAACGCCAACGTCCCAATCAAGTTCGTCAGGCAGCCGCCGCACATAAAATGGCCAGAAATGAAAGAGCTGCGGTTGTTTTTTTTTTTTTTTTATGTTTTCTTTTTTGGTTTTTCGTTTTTAGAAGGGAGAAGGCTGGCTATATACCCTCCATCATCATCATCTGCAATGGCAATAAAAGTGGGCTCTGAGCAATGCAACGCATATAAAATATTTGACGCATCAGGCAAGAAAAAAAGAGAGAAAAAAGCAGAGGGAGCGAGAGAGAGAGAGAACAAAAATGAATTGGCAAAAGTGAAAGAAAAGTGCCAAAAGCGCCAAAAATTGGGCACGGCCTTCCGCCTGATAGCTGAAAATTATTTGCCTCGAAAATCACATAAAATTGAAGCATATATTCCGGGGCGTAAATGTTTCTGTTCGTTTTTTGATTCGCTTTTTGGTTAATTGTGCAAGGATTCCTTTTGCTGTTTGCTTTGCTGACTTTGCACTTTCATCTTTTCTCTCGCTCTCACTCTGCTCTTTTTTATGGCTTTTTGTTTTCATCTCTTTTGCCTCTGTTCAACTCTTTGGGGTATGCATTTGTTTGAAGATTTCATGTTGATTTATTGTTGCATACTTTAGTGGGTGATTTTTTCCCCCCCTCATGTTGTTTCAGCCCATAATAAACGTTGTTTAATAGAATATTTGAACAATATTTTTGATCTGTTTGATTAATTTATATCTAGAAAACAATTAAACAAAATTCCAGCTTTGACGACTACTTTTTTCTTTTTTTGGCACTCTTTCAATCTTTTTCCATTTCTCGGATAAATAGAAGCTTAGCTTGACTTTATGGAGTGCACTTTATCAGCATTTTTCTTTAGTTTTTAACTTTCTCTCAAAGGCAAAGCCAAAAACCCAAAGAACGAGGTAAAAAAAAAATTGTGTATGTGTGTGGAGGGGAAAGAAGACTCAAAAAAAAAAAAAAAAAAGTTGAAGCAGCAATTGTCAGGATTCAGATTCGTTGGCTGGTTAGTTTCATGCCTTGGCCAAATAAACTGTTCAAAATGCTGAGTACGCGAAATGTACGCAGCAAAAAAAATAACAAAGAGGAAAAGAAAAAGAAGACTGCAACAACTGACGCCAAAAACAATAAATGCCACTGAGCACTATACAACAACAAAGGAAATACAACAAGAAACTAAAAAAAAAAAAAAAGGGAAAAATACAGAACAACACAAGAGCCAAATGGCCAGAAGACACAGTGTGTCAGAGAGAGAGAGAGAGAGAGAGAGAAAAAAAATCGCAAGTAGCCCGACTGGCAACAAAACAAAACTCACATGGAAAAAAAAAAATATGAAAAAAAAGGGAAAATCGACAAGAAGAGAAAACAATGTTTATGCAATGGCAAAGAAGTAGATGGAGGAAAAATTCGCGTAGCGCACACATGTGGCAAAAGCGCACTCGAAAATCGACGAAAATCCTTTTTGCATGCTGTTTCAGAAGTAGCCGTCAGACTCCCGACTCCCTCCTCTCCCAGTTTTTCTCTTACAGCCCACCGTTTGCTTATCACCCCCGCCTCCCCACCGACCCCTTTTGCAAAATCCAAATAGTGGCACTTTCTGCTGATGCCAGCAAACCAGTCAGGCAGAGCAGGGCAGGTCGCAGGCAGGGCCCAGTCAGGCATCCATACTATAACCCAACATCTAGCCAAGTTCCTTCTCACTTAGGACTCGCGCGTTGACTCGACTCCACCTTCCATTCCCTCTCTTTCTCTCACACTCTCTTCTTGTTTTATTTCTTTTATATCTGTAGATATTTTTGCAACACTTCATAAACCATAAAAACAACACCAGAAGCAGAAAGGAAAATTTAATTTGAACCTCATAATTTTTGGTTTAACGCGCTTGGCACTGGTAAACAGCTGCAGCGAAATGTTTTCTATATTAAATTTTGATCTGGGACTTACATTTGGCACTCTGCTACACTGGCAATGAGACGACTTACCTGCAAAACAATGGAGACAGAGAAAGAGTGTAAGTGAGGTTAGTTAATCCATTTGGAAAATTAAATAAATGAAAGAAATACAAATATAAAATAATGTCGACTCTGAATATGGTGACCCGACATGTTTAGAAATATGAATCATATGAGAATAAGAAAACAATGAGTGTGATTGAAAAATAAAAAATAAAATTGGCAATTCAACCATTAAATCCTTCATTTCAATTGGAGGTTTGTTATGCCTACAGCTTAGCAATTTATTAATTGATCATGATTTTATTTCTTTTCTAGTTTTAATTATGGCACAATAGTTTCTACAATCATCTGATCATTTATAGTAATTAGATCTTTGCGTCCATTTCGTTTCGGGGATTTAGAGCGTATTTTGATTGGTTTAGTTGTTGGCTTTACAATCAAATCTGTGCTTGTTGTCTTTAATAACCACTGCATGTAGCTTGTAATACGAGTGAATCCGGCTGGAACACCGGCTAGACAACCACCAGAACTGGCAAATGACACAATGCCAATTAGACGATCACTCTGTGCATGCAACAGAGCGCCTCCATCATCGATTATGCACACGGACAGTCCCGGGGGAGTGGATACACATAATACGCTTGATATTATCACTCGTGGACTATAGCCGGCCTTTAAGCAATTCTCATTGCTGATCACTAGACGATTGATTGGTCCAGTGCCATTATCTCTGGGCCATTCATAGCCAAATGTCAAAGAGTTTTCAAACTTATCCCCGACCGATGAGCGACGTGGTAGTTTTACTTTATTAAGAGACATACTAAAATTTAGTAAAGGAACTTTGATTAAAGCAATGTCATGATTTAGGTTAGAATTGAAATTTTTGTGCTGGTAAATGCTATGCTTATTGACACGAAACAGTAGATGAGGCTCAAGTCTTTCG
Organism: Drosophila emarginata; assembly: GCA_037075365.1. Lineage (NCBI taxonomy): Eukaryota > Metazoa > Arthropoda > Insecta > Diptera > Drosophilidae > Drosophila > Drosophila emarginata. Next base: position 9,620,153 of record JBAMCD010000296.1, read on the forward strand.
ATTTCTACAGAATCACTACCGTTTGTACAATGGGCAGCGGTGAGAACCCATTTGCGATGAATTATAGTGCCGACACAAAACCAACCATGCATCTGATTAATGAAATGAAGTCCCAACATGTATGGTTCCTCGACAACTTCACCATGAAATGTTGTTGCTGCCTTATAAATAGAACCAATTGTTCGATGTACCAGGTGACTAGAGATTTCTTTGATTATCCATATTAAAAATATATATTTTAAATGGAAGTGCATTTTGTTGAATTGTGTGAGCTAAACTAAAATTAAAGTTTTTCAAATAGTTTTCACGTTAGCGATAAATATGGTTAAACAGAAATTAACATCTGGTTTTCAATTAACAGTTGGTTTTTATTTAACAAACGAAACGATTATGTCATTTAATCTGATTTAACAAAACATTTTTATGCATTAAGATAAGAAAAGAATGCTATAAAACAAGTATCGGCTGTATTAAACTTATTATAGTAGTGAAAATTGTAAAAGAATGAAGAAATCGAAAGTTCTGTTAATAATCATTTTCTTTATAGATGTAATTTTGGCTAGTCCGGAAGCTCTGAAACCAGTTCTTATACGGAATATGCCATTAAATAAGCCAGAAACGAATCATTTCTATACTGGCTATGAAAGCAGGAATTATGAAGTATCATCAATTGTGGCTCTCGATTTATCTGTTCGTCGTAATACCTGGTTTTGTGTCGGGGTAATTGTGGGGCATCGCTGGATACTAACGGTGGCCTCCTGCACAAAGCCCGCAAGTCGGGCAAGGATTAGTTATGGTGTCAGTTCACGTCAATCGCCCGTTTTGGTCATGCATGTGTCTAGAAAATGTTTTTTCAATCATCCCGATTATAATCGTAATTATGAAAATGATATTTCGTTAATACAAACACCATATGTACAGTATACACAAATTGTCGGTGAGGTTGCATTACCCAAACCGATAACAAATTCATTATTCAAATATCACGATATCTATTCAGCTGGATGGGGGCAACATAAATCGATCGAAGAGCATTTCGAGAAATTGCAAATTTCGCTAATAGAGATCATTTCAATTATGGAATGCATCAATTTGGGATACGGCAAGACAATATATGCGAATATGATATGCGCTATATTGTCCTATATGGAAAACTCATGCAGTTTGAATTCGGGAAGTCCATTGATATTGCAAAGTGAACGAACAATCATTGGTTTGGCATCGTTTGCCAGTCACAAAGGATGCAGGGCACATCTGCCAGTGGTTTATACAAGAGTTCACGAATATGTCGATTGGATTGAATATGTGATTAGTAAAAATGACTTCATAAGATAATCAAATTTTGTATTAAAAAAGATAAAACCAAAAATAAAAAATACACACAAAAAAAAAACCGATGCAAATCTTTGCTTTATACATAGGAATTCGGTTTGTTGTTTTTATTCATCATTCATTTGTTGGTTTTCTTTTTTGTGCATTTTGCAAATGTCATCACCGTCTGGTAAGTTGACTGGTTGACTGACTGACTGACATCACCGAAAGAAATCATGACGCATATGATAATGACAATGATTGCAACCCAACTCCTCACATTGGTGACAACTGCTTTGCTTTGGGTTTGATGGGGCAGCCAAGCGAGAAACATGTGTGTGACGAGCCTGACTACTACAATGCGTGTGTGTGTGTGTGTGTGTATACGAGGGTTAATCTACAAGTTTCTGTTATAAAAGGATATAAAAATCATCAATCTATAGCATCTCTATCAATCTCTAATATATTATGATTTTTAGCTTCTTTCTTGCACTTATATCAGTGCAAACTGAGTAATTTTTTATAGCTTATATAACATTAAAAATATTATACTGCCCTCGGATATTTGAGAATGACTATGGCAGATGGACAAAAAGAACGAAAGAAGTTCCAGACAAGGATGTTACTTTTTCAACCGCCACCACACCTCCATTTCCGTCCATCCTTCCCATACATTCGACTTGACTATCCCTGACAGTTGTACAAGAAATACAAATTTGCAAAATAAGCAGCACCAGCAGCAGCAGCATCATCGGCAGCGACAGAGGCGGCGGCAGCAGGACCATTGTGAGATAAATGACGACATGCTAAGGGAAGTGTCAACTGATTGCGCTGAGCTAGGCAGGCGTAAAAAAAATACACGACACAACATTGGATGAATCCTCTGCACGTGACGTATACGCCTCATGGTGCGTTTTTTTTTCTCCCCCCTCTCTCTCTTCTTTTTCGCATTGGGCTAAAGGGCAGGGAGCATTGGCGCCAAAAGGTGGTGGCGGGGATAGAGAGGCGATACGAGTGCGAACAAAACCTCTGTTATTTTCGTCGCTGACAATAAAACACAATAAAAAGAAATTATGAATAAATAATACGCAAAGTAGCAATAGCAGATAAAAAAAAAAAAAATTATATAAAATAAAATAAAAAAAAAAAAAAAGCCGGCGTCATCTGTTTATGATTTATATATTTTTTAATATTTGACACATAGACAGACTGGCGACGACTGGCAATGGTTAGCATGGGGAAGGAGGATGAGGTGATGGGTGAAGAGAATTTTTTGGTCTTAACTTTGGTCTTCCATCTCCCGTTGTCGGTCGTTTTGTATTCATGTGACGTGAAAATCAACGCCAAATAAAATCAGCAACCATTTAGATGAGCCGTTTGTTTGCCATTGCCTGATTTTGCTTTGCTTTCCTCAATTTTCTTTCGCTTTTCTTCTCATTTTATTTTATTTTATTTTTTTTTTTTTTTGCTGTTGCTGTTGTTGCTAAATTTAATTAATTTCCACGCCATTTCCGCTGTGTCTCTCTGTCTGTCTGTGCCTTTTCTTTCTGCATTCTGCTTTTGCACCTTTTGTGCTAAAGGATTCTATCCACTACCACCATTGGTCGAGGCCCAGAAAATTTTTTCTCATTAGCAGCTGCCGCTGCTCCATCGAACGACAAGAGGGGAAATACATATAAAGGGGAAAGAGAAGCGAAACGGTACAGAACAAGAGCACACAGAATTTTGCTCTAATGAAATGTTTGCTCACCACTTGTGACATTCGCGGAGCATCCGCTTCTGGTGGCACTTAGATGAGTCGGCCGGCCCATCGGAAGTGGCGTTGAATAAAGCGTATTTCTAGCTGGGCAACTTCACTTCCGTTATACTAAAGCAAATCTCAAGTCAAGAGACAGCAACTTGATTAGTCTTAATTAGATTTTACCTTACCAAAAACCATTGCAATAATTGCCAGGAAGTTGAAAGTAATTTCCCATACAAACTATTACATAAAAGATATTTTAAAAACAAATATAAACCATTTATTTGATATCTAAGAAACAATTTAAACGAATTTTAAAAGTGGAAAAGATCTTCTCAGAGTTTTATTGCTGATAAAATTAATTTATACAAATTGGGATACATAAATAATAATCGATGCTGATCATTTTCCCAAAAGTTCGTTTTTTCACGGAGTATTTATCCTTTCGGGAGTAAATATAATACTTTGGTTCCTTTTAATAATATTTGACAGAAACTTAAGAACGGTTTCGGTTATTGTTTTCTGAGAAAGGTATTCGTAAGATATTGGAAAAATCATATTTCATATTTTTCACTTCAAATAAAACGAATCAGAATACATCACGATATTTAGATTTGTTTCTTTTACCATCGTATTTGAATAAATAATATATATTTTGTATATTCGTACAATGATCTATTATATACATACATATATAATATATATTTTTATTCTTTCACCTTTAACATTAACATTATCATATGAAAAAGTTGGCCTAATTTATTCAATTTGATATACATCTAATTTATATTCCCATCACAAGGCAAGAGAAAACCTTTTTCTTTTTATCCAACAAACACACACATATGTAGAGGTGTGTGTGTGTGTGTGCAGTTATTTGTGTCATTTCATAATCTCTTGTTAAAAATTAATATAATAGCTCTACAAGTTTCAAGCCTCTTAAATGGGGAGGGAGACCAAAAACAAAAAGGAAACCCTATTCCAAAGTGCACTCATTAGATATTCCAGGGGCATGCTAAACAGCTGACGCATTACAGAAACAGAAATGCAAAATAGAATGAGTAAAAGAATGGAAATAAGTGGGATCCGAGCATCAGAATGGGCAGCAAAATCGCATTATAAAGGTTATTCTTTATTTTTTTTTGTTTTTTATTTCCTTTCTCTTTGTTGCTGTTAATATTGTTGTTGTTGTATATTATGCCATCACAAAACCCCTTGAAAAATTGCGCAAAATATGCGCACTAGGAATTGCTAACCGTACTTCAAAACACTACCTACCCAACCGAACTCATCTCATCTACCCCGACTTCATCTCATTCTCATGCTCAGCTTTAGACTGGATCCATTTGCCACGCAATTTGAAAACTTGCCAAAAGGCAGACGACATCAGGACACACAAAACACGACGAAGGATATTTTTTCGCAAACAAATAATAAAAATCCAATTTTACATTTAATCACGCGCTCAGTGAAACAAAAAAAAAAGTAAAAGAAGGGAAAGAAAAGAAACGCACACACACATACATTGAGAGAGAGAGAAAACTTTCAAGCAGCAACGGCTGCCGTGCGAAAGGACGCCTCAAGGATCAAGACTCAAGGTGAACTCAAGTATTTTGCTTAATTTATTGCATTTTCTACGCTAAAATGCGCAAAAAAAAAAAAATAAAAAATAAAAAATAAAAAAACGGAAAAAGAAACTTTTTTCTTCACTCAAAATTAGGCTGCTCAACGAACGGATGGACGAGTGGACGAACGGATGGCTGGGCTGGTTGGCTGGGAGGAAGGGTGTGTGCCTCTTCTGCATTCAGCCAAGAAAAGAATGAAACCAAGATGAAAGAGAGCAGTGGAGGGGAGGGCGGCTAAAAATGTCATTATAAATTTAAAAAGCGTGTTAAAAGGGGTGCAAGCAAGCAGGCAGGCAGAGCCAAGACCCTTATTCATGCACACATACACACACACATACACTTCTACAATAAATTTCATTTTTCATCATTGCAATTTTTGCGCGTAATTTTTCGTACATGTCGCACATAATTCATTCGCTCTCTTTGCGACATATGGATTAAGTGCCGTGAAATGTTCCCTCTCTACTCGACGCTACTCCACACGTAGTATCGTCTTGTCCTGTCATTCTATATAGAGCCAGAGCTTTCTATATCCACACTCTCACTCTCCTCCAATCCGCCCCACTCTCTCTTAAGCCAGTTTTCTTCACATTGAAAAATTAACATTGAAGTATATTGTAGGTGTGAGTGTGGTGTGTGTGTGTGTGTGGGTCGCATTTGCCTTTGATTCGCACAAGGATTCATTGGATGCAACCCTGGTTCCGTTTTTGTCATTGGTATCATTCCACATTTCTATTCAATGGGAACTTCACACTTGTTTTGCATTAAGCTTTGATATATTTCCTTGTTTCCGGTTACATTAAAGTGGCTTAGACTTCAATTTCAAAAATAAATCTGTTTTAATTTTCTTTCTTCCATGAGGAATTTTAAATGAGAATTTACAGAGATAACTGATCATTATCATGTGATATATATGTACATATATAAAATAGGGTTGTAAATTCATTATAATATTAAAAAGTTGAAATAGTGTGACGACTTTTAACTGCAACTGGTGTACTACTTGTAAATATGTCTAAATTAAAGGTTAAGTGTCCAATTTTTATTATCTATTTTGTTTGTTGGAGAAAAGAGAATTACACAGATTTTGTTTTCCATTGTGAGACACAACAGTTGTGATTAGGCCAATCTATTACTTAGAGAAGTCCAAAACAGGACAACAGGAAGTTGCCATTAATAAAAACAAGTTTTTAGTAATTGAGTTGATTAGTTAATTGCTAGTCTATTGCCAAACAAAGTCTAAGCAGAGAAGCAGGCTATGGTCGAGAAAGAAGGGCTAGTAATGAATGGCTGAAATGAACAAACTAAAAAATTGATCAAATGTGAATCAAAGCAGGGCTAGGTACAAAATATATCAACCAAAGATAATAGTATAGAATTATTATACTAATTATAGGGTCTCTGGCATTATATAAATAATTGTTTAAGATACAAGTAAAAATAGTAACCATCAACAGTAATTGAATTACATATATTTATCGTACTAGATTTATAAATATTTATTAAAATGAAGATAATTAAATAAGTTTGGCAATTGGATTAATTAATATTATTAGGTATTGATTTTAATTATATCTAAAAAATATCTAAGTAATCTTTCTAATCTAAGTATTCGGATAACTTTAGTTTGATCAATTCTAGATGGGTTTTTTTATTTTAATTTTTTGGTTAGGTTATCAGCGGTTGTTTTTATTTTTAAGATTGTTAGAAAAATTTTCGAAGAAAATTATGCAAAATTTTGTATATTTTCATATTCCTATTACCAATTTTAGAAGATATCAAATAATTTTGAGTCCGACTCATAATAATTCAATTTTCTATTATTCGTAAAGCTAATTTGTTAAATTTTTGCATTTCCATTCGTTCCAAACTTTATAAATTCTCTCCCAGTTTTTCCTTCTTTTTTACTACCAACTTTTCAAATGCGTATAATGCGCCTTGAAAACTCTGCACAATTAGAAGCCATACATAAATAACATCATCTATTCATTTATTCATCCATTCATTCATTCATTAAGTTGCAGTGGCAGTTGTATAGATTCTGTTGCAACTTCTGTTGTACTATTTACCAAAAACTCCAATTGTAAAAACATTTTCTGCAATAACTGCAAAAAAAAAGAGGAAAAAATAAAGAACCCGCCTCAGCTAATTGACACTAATTGCAAATACTACGGCCAACACAATAATCTATATTGGCAAGATACACGAGGCGGGGCATACCGACGATGATGATGATGATTAGAGAGAGAGAGGAATGGATGGGGGGGGGGGGGGGTTTGGTTGGATGGTTTATTCTGTTTTTCTGTTTTTGCCACTGTCTGATTATCATCATGAACAATTACTAACGGGTAACATCAATGGGGCAGGGCAGACATTCAACCAGACAGTTAGCCAACTAGCCAACAAATGAAAAGCCTAAACATTTCGTGCGAGTAATTGCAAACAAAAATCGTCAATAGGTTGCCCACATTTAGATTCAGATACAAATACTGATTCAGATACATATAGACAGACATAAACATAGATAGAGATGGGAAGCTGCTACTGATAATGCACCAAAAAATACAAAAATTTATATTCATAACAAATTGCAAAACTGGTCAAGTTTTACCAATAAATGATGAGCGGAGAGGGTTGAGGTGGAAAAAGAGGAGCAAAATGATATTTAATATAAGAGTTTGAGTTAAATTTTAGTTATCATTATTTAAATTTGTATGTATATATCAATATATATATATATATATACATATATATATATATATCAATCGATGATAAACATAAAGAGTGGAGGAAATAAAATGAAAGATTTCTATCCCAGTTATTGCTGCCCCTCCCCCTTCGTCCTCGTTGAATTTTGGTAAAATTTAACCAAAAAATTTGCATAGGAAAAACAATAGCCAGTGGCTGAACGAAACAGAAGTGGCTGGAAAATATTTTCAATATTTGCCCAGTTTTTGTAGTCAACAAAATTTTCCGATCGCATTGCTCAACAAAGCAAATAGCATTAAGTTAATTGAAATTGCTTTCAGTTGAATGCAAAAATTGCCAGAGCCAAATAATTTCTACAGCATAACAAAACCGAAAAAAATTAAAATAAAAAATAAAAGAGGAATAAAACCATAATCTGATTGTATATCTATTTGATAAATCATATTTTTCAATAATAATCATTTACCACTTAATGTCAATTGTGGGGCGAAGGGTATATGCATTTTGGCAACAAGTTTACAATGTACCAAAGATGGAATTTATAATTGAATTCTTTTTACTAGATATTAAAAAAGGAATAATATCGAAATATTATTGTAAAGTTCTACATATTATTTTTTAATTAATTATTATTAATTTATCAGAATAAATATTTATTGACAGTCTTGACAGTCAGAAACAAGAGAGGATAAATAATGGAATTGATCTTTGTTTCAAGTAGAAAATATCAACCTATTTCATTGGCAACTTTTTATGCTCATTCCACATTTAAAATAACCGAAAAGATGCAAGAATAAATAAATAATTCATTTTTAGATAATATGGAAGACACTGGTTACCAAACAAATTAATATTATCTAGAAGAAAAATTTATATAAATTTGTATGTTTGAGCCGAAACACAAATGTTTTAGTATTCATGCAGCTTTGATGTGAATTCTATCGAGTTAAATTGTTACTAAATCTAAAATACTTTATAGGATTTGGAGAAAAGTGATTTTCTTGTATTTGTGCCCATTTTAATAAATGGAAATTTTCCAAATCGTTTCACTCTATATCTTCAGTAGATTTATCATGTCGTTTTATATCCTTTTTGGTTTTCTCTCTCTCTCCCCGTTTTCTCTCCATTGTTTTGTTTTTTTTTTTTTTTTTTTTGTGTTGAACTGTTATAATAACAGAACTTTTCTAATCAACCTAGTGGACAAACACATGTTCAACTCTTTCACACACGCACACACACACATAGACACACCAATACAAAGATAGAGACACACACATTCATTGGTCTCACCATTCGACATTCTCTGGTAACTGATGCCATGTAAGTTTATTAAAATTATGTCCTGCAGATATTTGCAGACACTCGTTGTCCCGTTCAAGCTGACAATGGGCGAAGAATAAGCATCAATGGATGCAGAGCATTAGAAGACTAAGCCATATATACAGCATGAAGTTGCTTCTCCTGGACAAGTGGACAAATGGAATGGAGTAAGGATAAGTGGGGAAAGTGGGTGTAAAAATACTGTCAAGGCAAACAAAATGGAAATTTGAATAGCAATACGAGTAGAAATAAGAGTAGAACTGTGACAAGAAAAAATAAAAAAAAAATAAATGGATGCAGCATCAGACGAAGGAAAGGGCGAGATGGGGGGGGGAGTATGAGGTTCGATTCGAGGGCAGTTGGCAGCGCGTCAAGCTGACAAATCAAGCGAAGTGAAGAGCATATCCATCCATTCTACCCAATGTTGGCAACTATCACCGCCTCCGCCCCTTATTTCTAAACTATACCGCTCCGCCCACCCCCTGTTCCTGCTCCACCGCCTCTTCTATGCAAATGAAAATGCATTTATTTATAAAGCAAACGACAAAAGTCCCAAGTGCCAAGCCGAGAGCAACAGGATGTATCTGTATCTCCATCTGTAAATGTATCTAGCTTTCTCTCTCATTCCACACATATCCTTGTAAAATGCAAAACTGCATTTGCGTTTGGTTGCTGTCTAACTAGTTACCTATTGGCAGGACACACACACACACACACAGTCGCACACACACATTTACAAGCACACATATCCTGAATCCCTTTCAGTTTTGTAGCTGTTGGCAATTTTATTGACAAGCCCCCGGAATTGAGGGCGGAGGTGCAAGAGTCGCTAACCCTTTCCATTTTTTTTTCTCCTTTGCTCTGTCCTTTTCTAACACACAATCTTTTTCTTTCTCTCTCTCGTTCTCTCTCACACACACACACTCTTTATATAGTACTCTGGGTTTGGTTGCATTTTGTGACAATGTTTATTTAGATTTTGCTGCTGCTGCTGCCAATTGCTGACATTGCAATTTCTATTCCAGCCATGGACAAATACAAACATACACACACACTTATACATACACACACACACACTAGCACACACAATGTGCTGCGTTGGCAATGCTCAATGTTGCATTTCATTATACACTTGGAGAAACAACAAAAAGGCGAATCGATTATTGTCAATATAAAATATACATTTTCTTTTGTCAATTTCAAGGCTTTGTTTTTAGGTTATTTTATAATTAAGCGAATGAAAATTATTTCAGAAATATAAAAAAGAAACTGTTTTATTTGTTTCTGATATTTTATTTGCCATTATCGGCTATATATAATAGTCAGGTCATTTTTATTAATTAGCTAAGCTGCTGTGTTGTGTCTATCTCTGTTTTCTATTTTCTTTTATTTTGTATCAGATAATTTAATAAAGTTCAGAAATATTCAGTTTTCTAAAGTCCCAATTGTTAAATCAAAATATATATACTCATTCTTATCGATGTAGCCAACTGACAAGTTTTCAAATTGGATATTTACAGTCGTCCTTTCATATAATAAATTGGCACAACTGGCATTTCATTTCATTACTTTATTATGTAAAAAGTTCACTATAAATAAATTCAACTGTATATTAAATTTTTTTTCTGATCACATTATATTATTATATATTCCATTCAAAATAAGAAGTAATTCTTAAAATATATTTCTAGCCTGTCATTGGATAAACTTTAAGTAATTTCAAATTAAAACATGATATAAATAAATCGAAATAAAATAATATAAAAATGTATCTTTTACTTATTTTCTTCAATAAAAATGCCTATATGTTATATTGAATTGGGGGGGCGGGTTTTCGGCGGTTGGTTTTTGGGGGGAAAAAAAATAGCTTGTTGATTGCTTGTCTTTTTTAAAAGCCCCAAATTGAACTTTACTATGCCATGTATCTGTCATTTGTATCTATATATCGATGTGGTTGTGTCCCTGTGTGTGTGAGTTGCATCTGCTGCTGCTGCTTGTACAAGGTATTTCTGTGCCACACCAGAATCTCTGCATCTGTTTCCTACTTTCATTTCATATGGTGGAGGTTCGTTTTGTTTTTGCGGTCATGTGTGTGTGTGTGTGTCTCTCTCTGTTTGAGTGTGTGCGTGTGTGTGTGTGTTGTGTACTTTTCGGCATTTTAATTTCAAATTGTCAATTGGATTTAAGTACACTCGACAGCAACAGCATCAACCGGCAACAAGAGCCAGAACCAACTCTTGTTGGCCATGTCATTGTTGTTTTTGTTGTTGCTATTGCTATTCCTATTGTTGTTGTTGCCGTTGTTGCTGCTGTGATTGTCTTCATCGCTCCCTCAACGCAAATTTTGGCCAAATTTTTGCCTATTATGAAAACGAAAAGGCAGTAGAACGACAATAAAATGGAAAGAGAATTCGCTTCGCAATGCTTTCTTTCGGTTCGTTCGTTCATTCGTTCATTGTACTCTTGTTTTGGACGACATAAAATTTGATTTTAAAATGTGTCAAAAGTGCTTTAAATGTGACAAAATTTGATTATGGCTTGCTTGGTTTTGTCTTGCTGTTGTTGTTTCTGTTTCTATTTTTTTTTTTTCTGGTTTTTGGCATTTGGGGATATGGCCTTTTGATTGCTTAGAGCCATTGTGACTCTAAGAGATTTGCTGCTCGAGTAATTGTTTAGGGACTTCAATTTTACTGTATGTGTGTGTGTGTGTGTGTGTGTGTGTGCGTGGGTATCTGTGTGAAATGCCAAAAGAATTACTTGCGTATTAACTGCATTACTTTTGTTGCTAACAAGCAACAACCCCATCATCATCAATCCGCCCTTATCAAGATTTATCCAATTAAAACTATAAGCAACCAAATCGTAGATACAACAAACCAAAAAAAAACGAACTACATTCATAAGATACAAATTAAGAAAACCTGTCGCAATAATTCTCCATCTCTATCTCTTTCTATCGGTAAATCCAACCACTGCGGAAACAAGCGACATTTGTGTGTGTGTGTGTTTGTGTGTGCGCTTTAGCGCAGCTTAGGGGGAGGGGCTACAGGATGTCTTCTAATTTCGACAACAAAAAGCCAAAACCGTAACAAATCGCATTTAAATTTACCTGCCACGAGAAACGGCGGGTGGGTTGAGGTGGAATGGAATGGCTGAGGGTTTTTTTTTTTTGGTTAGAACAAGTTAGGGGACAGGAGGCAGAGGGGAGGTAAACCAAAAGATGTAGAAGAAGAACCAACCACCAAAAAGGATGCGATAATTTATAGCGTTTCATTTTATTCTTTCTTTGCTCTGTGTAAATTCTAATTTAAATTTTGGTCCACCGACTGAGCGAACGAGCGAGATAGAGAGAGACAGAGACTAACAAAAGGGGAGTGAGAAAAAGAGAGAGAGAGAGAGAGACAAAGAAAAAATAACACAAAACAAAACAATAAAAATATATATTTTTATTTATGTTGCTTAATTTGCAAAGCGTGCGGAACAGGAACAACAACTACAACAGAAATAAAAAAAAAAAACTTCATTTCACATTCATTTCCATAGCCTTGCAACAACATCAACAACAACACAAAATGAAAAGTGCAATTGCCCCTTAAAAGAATTTTTCAAATGCTTTGCCACTCCTTTTCCCTCACAGACAAACATACACACTCGCCCTCTCTCGCTCTCACACACTTTTACTGGTTTTTTTGTTGCGTACAATTAGTTTGACAACAACAATAAAAATAACAACACAAAACTGCAGTCACATAAAACAAAAGCGAATGACAATTTGAAAAGGACATTCACAGCAAGGAGAGCAGCAACAGCAACATAACTATGGCAAGGGGAATGCTGTGTAGAAGGGGATAGGAGGGGGGAGGGAGAGACATTTGTCCCTCTGCAAAAGGTGACTTTTTAATGCCTTTTGTTGTGATTGCTGCTGGTTTTGTCACCACATACACACACACACACACACACATTGAGAGAACACGTGTTAAGGGTTAAGGTTTAAGGGTTGAGGCAAAGGGAAATGGGTGGAAATGCATGCCTTCCTTCCCCGCCTAACCTACCACCTCCTACCACTTTGTCATGGCCTCGATTTTAATTGTGAAAATTATTACATGCAAACTTACAAAAAAAAAAAAAAAAAAACAAGAAAAGATGAAAAACTAAAAGAGGGAAAACAAAACAAAAAAAAAATAGTAAACATAGGACGAGAGAAAGATAGAAATGACAAAACTGTAACAAGCTGGTAAATTGCACTCGTTGCATATTTTTTGAAGTGCCCCATCGTTTCATTCTGCCGCTCCTCGAATGTGTCAGCTATGGGAAAACTTTTCCTCTTTCCGCTTGACTACAGCTACAAAATTATAATTGTGGATTAATTTGCGAGTTGAGTTGAGTCAAAGGACACTAGCAGCGGCAGCGGCAGCGACGGAGACGGCGGCAGCATCAGCAAGTGGCGGAAAATGTATGAAAAAGTTATGAAAATTTAACAATTTTCATCATATGCAAACATAAAATACTACAGAGTGCCACCCAACAAAAATGAATAGCTGTATACAGGTTTTCAAGTATCATAAAAACAAAAGAGTTGCACATCTGGATGGACCTCTTTCAGTTGTCAAATTGTAAATTTTACAATTTAGTTTTATTGAGTTATATAGAAATAATTGTTTCACTTACTTGTTACAATTGCCAGAATGTGGAGATAGCTTTTTAATTTTACAGTTTTAATTTATATTAGTTTTACAATTATATTTTTGCAATCAAACTTTTTCTAAAAACCTAAGCTGAGAAGGTCTACTAAAGGACATAACTAAAAAAAAAAAAGAAGACTCCAACTAATATAACAAAAGCATAACAAAGCTCATTTGAGTTTAAAGCTATTGAAGAGTTCACAATTTACCCATTTATAATTAAAACTTAGTTTTCCTATTCGTATACGTTTTTCTTTAATAATATTTTATTAGTACTTGAAGAGGAAACCAAAACGCAGTCATATTTAAGTGTTCTCTCACTCTAATGAATATGTGTATATATGTAGATGTGGCCAAAACATGAATTTACAAAGATGAAATAAAACTTTGACCCCCTCTGATGGTTAATGAAGACATAAAAAACGCTTCCGGATACAAATTTCTGTACACCGAATTTTACATATTCTTCTTACAAGTAAATACAAATGTCTTAAATGTTTACTTCACAAATGAAAGTTAGAAAAAAATAAAGTTTTTAAGATTTGAGATTAAATAGTGTAAATGTTGTACAGATTACCAAGAGATTGCTTAAAGAACTGACACAAATGGGGATATATTTTTAGTAATATTTTATGATAATAATGAGGATATGGTAATTTGATCTTAAAGTAATTTAAATTTGATCAATTTACAGATCTATAAAATATAAAAGTTTATTTTGTTGTTATTTCTCATCTATTGCTGGTGATTAAAAGTTGATACATTATTTGCTGTTGGATATTCGATAGTACCCTACTTTAAGATAGGGCATACACAAAATTCGTTTAACAAAAATTCATTTTTCACACTTTTCAAGTGCTGAAATCGCCGCAGGTTAAAAAATATATATATATTTTTTTTTGTAGGAACAAAACACTTTCAATTTCTCAAATGCTAAAAAAAAAGCATCAAAAAAGTTTACAAAGCGAAAGAAAAAAATCCAACGGACAACAATAAAAAAGCGAGTAAAAAGCAAAATTAAAGATAAGCAAAATGGCAAAACAAAAAAAAAGAAAGGAAAAAAAAGGCTCATTGAGGACTCCTCGAGCAGGTTCTGGTCTCTTGCTCTTCATCCTAATGACCCACAGCAGTCCAACAATTTGCCTTTAATCGTAACCGCAACCACCTCACCTCACCTCATCACACCATCACCACTCCCCCCTACCATACCAAATTCAGCGACCCACTGTCAAAATAATGAAATCAACGCGGAAAAACAGCGAAAAAAAAAATAACAACAACTTAGGTGATAAATTTCGCGCATAAATGACACGAAAGTCAAAAATCCTCCACAAAATAGACTTTAATATACTTAGAGAGGCAACCTCAACCACCGCCCCACTCCCATCTCCCCCTTTTCGAACCACTCTACCATAAAGAAAAAATAAACGAAGACCGCAAAAGATAATAATAAAATAAAAAAAAGAGAGAAAGGAAAAAAAATACAAAATTATAATAAGAAAAGCAAAACAGAAAGAGAAAAAGAATGCAAAAAAAAAGAAAACAGGAAAGAAAATAAACGAACGAAAGAAAAAATTAATTTACATGAAATTTTGCGTTTTTTGGCTTAAAATAAATTACATAGCTGGTAGGGAGGAGGTCGGTCCCATTAGGCGTTATTAGTGTTGGATTTCTTACAGCACGCGTTTGGTGTCAACAGTCACGCCCCCTCACCAGTAACGCCCACTTCCACACAGATAAACGAACAAAAATTTATGCACACCGAACTTTTATATACCCTACATGGAACTTGCATTTTCAAAAGCTTTGATGGAAAAACTATTTCTTTGTGGAATTTGTTAAACGAATTCATTTGGTTTATTTAAAGACAAAAAGCATTCTCCATATTTTCAAAGCAATAGTATATTAAAATGATCGGATCTATGATGCTAAACCTAATTAAATATAATATAGAATGTATAGAAAATGTTCTCCGTAAGCTGATGTACCCTTTCTACAAGGGTATAAATATATGTATATGAACAAGCCGCCCACTTAAAGCATTTAGTTACGCTGACTTGGTGGTAATCAGCAGAAATTGCTCGATTTAAATTTCATTTTTGTGCTTTTTTATTTCAATTTTCATGCTTTTAAGATTTTTTTTCACATTTCTCTGTGTTTTTTTATTTTTATACTGTCACATTCCTATAATTTTGAAATCAGAGAGCGTAAAAAGCATGGCAGTATATGTATGTGTTATATATACATATTTGTTTATATACTTATATGCCACAATATGATATTTATACATTTAATCAAATAAATCACTTACTCTAGAAAATAATTTGGTAATTGACATTGGAATGAAAAACTCACCTGAAATGAGAAAAGTAAATTGAATTATTTTAAAATTGATTGCATAATGGAAAATTTACAGATAGTTTAACATTCCGTTATGAAAATATTTGTGGCAAGTTGGGAGTTTTTTTTTTTTTTTTTATTTGGTTTAATTGCAACTCTTCGATTTGTTATTTTAGTAGAATATATTGACATCCTTTAGTCAACCAATCGTCAGCATTCTCAATTTAACATAAGGTTTCACAGACTAAGAACATAATACTTATTATATTCTATTTTATAGATTAATAACGTTAACATTAAGTACAGTCGACTTTTGGTATATGAAAGGCATCTATGTATAGTTTAATAAGCCTTCCAGCAAAACTCAAATCACTTTTATCTTTACCTCAAAAACCTTAATCAATTCCTTAGTTAACCCTTTAAGGGCTCTCTAAAGCATCAGCCACAACTCAATCAGACAGACGCACACCCGTGTACACACATACAAACAGACAGACAGACAGACAGACAGAAAGAGCAACATACCAGTTTTGGTTCCAACAATATGTAAATATGTATGTATGTATGCATGTAAATGTATATGCATGTAAAAGTCAACGATTACAAAATTACTAGCTTTGACTTTTCTCGAATCTACTCCATTTACCATTCATTTTTGGTCAGAGATGGTGCGATTCTGCCTATTGTGGCTTCTCAGTCTCAATTCTCATTCACATTCTGGGTGCCAACTAATTAAAAGGCTACAAGTAAACGCGTTTTGCTCGTTGCTTTGGTGTTTGGTTGACAACACCAGCAACAACAACACCAATAATAATACTAACAACAACAACAGCAAACACAACAACAATGAAAATACAAAAGACAAGAGGAGGCGACCAAAACACTGAGTCGCAGTTGGTTGTGATTTAATTAATTTCAATGCATAACGTCAACTGTGAAACCGGAACCCGAAAACTCAAAACCCAAAACTTGACACTGTAAAACCCATAGAATGACGTACCAAAATACCGACGGACCGACAGACAAACAGACCGACCAACCAACCAACCAACCAACAAACGAAGAAAAAGATAGCATGATGAAGCGTAAGCATAAGAGTGTAAGCGAGATAGAGCAATTCGCAACTAGCCAAGTGAAGGACACAAATAACTGGACTGGAAAATTAAATCGAGTATAATTTTTTGTTTTGTCGTTTCGTTGACTTTTTCTACTTTAAAATTTTGTTGATGCCATAAACAAAAGACAAAAAACGATTCAGGGGTAAACAGACAAACAACAAAATACAGAAGAAGTATATATATGTATATGTATATATATATAGATATAGAGATATACATATGTATGTATAGATTGTAAACCTTAAAGTTTTCATTCGTAGTCGGAGGCCCAATCCCACCCAGCCCTAGCAGCCTAGGCTAGCCTAGCCACCAGTCCAAGTCCAACCAGGGCTGTAAACATTTTTCCGCAACATTGCGTTTTGACTTTAATTAGCATTTTTGCATGGCCCAGCAGGGAGCTTGGTTGCAGGGAACGGGGTGTAAGCGTATACACTGTTCCTGGGGACAATCAAGGGGATACAGGGAGAGAAAGAGAGTGAAATAGAGAGGGAGAGGTATATAGTAGTAGCTGCTGTTTGGTCATAGAGCTAGGCCATTCAAGTTTCTCGTGCCAGGGACTAATTTACATTTTCCATTATACCAGAAAATTTTCTGTTTTGGTTTTTATTTTTCTTGTCATCTTTACTTTTTTTTCTTCTTTTCTTTCCTTTCTCTGCCTCTCTCTCTCTTTTGGTTTTTAAGGGACAAATGGGAATGAATTCGCTGGAACCAGAGACTACGACAATAATTGAAAGAGTGATAAAGGTTTTCTTACAAATGACAGGCCAATATATCGAAACAAAACTCTATTCAATATCAATTTTCTCTATATTCAATAAAGTTTTTTTTTATGTTTTATTTTTATATTTTCATCCATCATATTTATTATAGCATACATTTCAGATGAGTATCATAAATTTATCTAATTTGTTTTTTTTGCGTTCTGTTTCTTTCAGTTTTAACTTTAAATCCTTAATTCTGTATAATTTAATTTCTATTACCTGTGTGACACTGAAGTAAAAAATAAAACAAAAATAGAATTGATATCAATTTTAAATATATATCTGTAGGTATAGAAATTGGTATTTATATATGTATAACTGAATGTCCGCAAAACAATTTGTGACATGAAAATCAATTTAAAATGCATAAAATATATTGAATATTCAGTCCAACACTCCTGCCGGCCAACCATCTAAACTAACTAAACGCCACCTCGACATACTCCCTTGAGGAATAATGTAGAAGGGGTTGGGGAGGGAAGGGAAGGGTATGGTGATGGGAGGGCGACGACAATGGTCCACGGGTGAGCCGTGAACGGAGAGAGGGTACGTACAGAGGTTGAGCAGTTAAATCGTATCTATAGAAATTATGCAGGCAAATTTATTACAGTCCGGAATTTAAATGAGTTGAAATTGTGTGTATGTATGTGTGTGTGTGTGTGTTTATGGGTGTGTGTGTGTGTGTGTGTGTGTGTGTATTGTGTTGTCATTGTTTTGTTTTATACAAAATGTGCACTTTTTGTTATTCATGTTATTCGTGTTGTTGTTGCAATAATGAAAGTTACTCAATTGGAATATTTCAACTTATGTGCTTAACAAGAAACAATGTAAAGTGAACATTTGACAATGCACAATACACTACCGCCCATCCATTCTCTCTGTCTCTCTCTCTCTCTATCTTCACCCCACCCCTTTGCAGTTATTCTCACAATCCTCAGTCAATTCGCTCGCTCAATCACTGAGCTTGTACCCATGGGAATCGCCAATTTATTTGTCACTCTCACTCGTCGACCCTCGGGGACAGGGACAGGGACACAGCAGCAGCAGCAGCAGCATCAGACACAAACAGTCAGAGAGAGAAAAAAGAGAGATGGAGATGAGATGGTAGAGAATCAGAGACCGGATATATGTATGCACATACATAGAGCATCGAGAGTCAGTTGTCCGTCCATATAAAGTTGGTATCCTTTTGTGACTTCATTCAGTTTTGCGGTACATTTGATTTGTATTTCTCTCATTCTCCTTTCTCTTCTCTTCCCTTCTCTGCTCTTCTATTCAGTGTGTCTTTGTTTTTCTTCATTGGCATTTTGTGCATTTGATTTTAGCCAAAAAAAAAAAAACCAAAGAAATCAAAAAAGGACACAGAACGAAAAACGTAGAGGGAAAACACAAAAGAGAATCCTTTACGTGTTTCATTGTCAATTGTCGTCATTATAATGTCATTGGTATGTGTGAAACGTTTGTGGAATCGGTTGGGAAATGGTTAAGCGTTTTTGGTTAACTCTCCTCTTGACAGAAAAAATGAAGCATTTTGGCTAAAAGCTTTGCATCTTCCATCATTCACCAGTTAAACTGTATGTTAAAAATTTGAATAGGGACTCAGAAAAATTTCGAATTGAGAGGGAAATATAAGAAATGTTTGTTTTTAACTGATCATAAACTAATTAACTATACGGAAATCTGATTTAGAGAGAGTTCAAATTAATCTTTGTGGCATAAAGTTTTCAAAAATTAATTTTAAAGCTCAGAATAATTAATTTCTTCTTGTTTGTGGAAAATACAAATATGAATAAGATAAGATCAGCAAAATTGATTATATTAGATTTTAATTGCATTTTTAATTGAAAGTCAAAATTAGATATAGCCTGAATGGACTTAATGTTATGGTGACTTCAGGTTTAATTTGCACGTAAGTTGTAGTTGACCCCACGGCATAACAGGGACAGAGAGTAAGAGAGTGAGAGAGAGAGACAATCGAAAGTGTCGTCTTAGAACTCTATTAAAAATCTTTTAGAGCGCTCAAGTATAAAGCAGATGATGATGAAGTAGTTGTAGTGGATGCAGACAATAGGTGGTGGCTCAGGTCCCTCATCGACTATAAAAACGAAGCTTTTGGACCATTGGAATGGGGGGAATAACAGTAGAAGAAGATGCAAGCTGATGATGCTGCTGCTGCTACTGCTGCTGCTACTGCTGCCTGTGGATGAAGATATTTATTTTAGGGATAAAAGGAATTCAGTAGGGCTTAAAAGTGCGGATGAGTGCCACTTCACGAGGCAGCGTAAGGAGCAAGAGAATGAGAAGAAAGAAAGAAAAAAAAAAGCCAAAAGAAAAGAAAAAACGAACGACAACAAGGATAAAGACGAGGACAAGAGGACGAGCACACAACACACGCGACAATGACGACGCTGAGCACCAAGTGGAAGGTGGAAAAGACAAAGCGAGAGTCCTCAAGAAAACACCGAAGAGTTGAAAATGACGTTAAAGTAAACAAGATGAAAATTAAAAGCAGAACGAGCCAAAGATGAAGACGACGGTGAATGAGGTAGGCGGTGAAGCAGCAGCAGCAGAAGAATGAAAATGAAAAGAGAAGAAAGCAGCTCGCGGCTTGGCTGGTGTTGGGATTTGATTTAAAAATGGAGTGGTATTTAAATAAAAATCTTGTTGCATATTTACGGGGATGAGGCTTGGTCGACATGGACGTGAATGCGGTACGGAAACAGGAACGCGGGCGGAGCGGAGGCGTGTTGCCCGGTGCCCCAAAAGCAATTTGAGTGCAGCTTAATTGTCACTGCCAACGACGGGATAGGAGTTGAAGTGGTAGGCAAGGATTTCACCCAATTTTGTATGTGTATGTGTGTGGGTTTTTGTTTTTTTTTTTTGTATTTTTCTTTTTTTGTTGTTGTGCACTCTTTGAATAATTTAAAAACTGCCAAAAAGTATGCAAATACTTTTCACTCTTGCTATCTCGTTCTCTCTCTCTCTCTCTATCTCTCTCTTTGACTCTGTCGTTTACTCTGCTGGCATTTGCGTTAGAATTTTATCACAAGCACCTGTAGGAAGGTAGACGGGTGGACTGGGCATGGTTACACCAAATTATGCAGTAAAAATGCCATTATATTTGTTTTCCTTTTAATATTTGTTGCATATTTTTTTGGTGTTGACCAAGGCAAGCGCTTTTAAGCTTTATCTGCTAATGAATGCGTATTTTCAGCACTTTACCAATGAATTCAATTCGTAAAATAAATAGTAAATTTATATAGAAAAAAATTTATCAAAATGTAAAAGTTACCTATTAAGTTTTGAATAATATTACAAATATAATTTGCCAAACTTTTTTTTTTCCTTTTTGTCATTTGGAGTAGAATGTAGGAATTGCCTAAAGTGGACTTGCAAATAATTTCATTCTATTATTGCAGATATAGTTCACTTAACTGGTCGATTTCCCACAGTTCTTAAGCCCATTTAACCCAATTTCGTAAAGCACTCAAAAATGTAATGTCCAGCTGCATATCAGCAATTTTCAACTAATGCCCTACATGCAGCACAATGCAACTTTTGTCAAATTATATATACAAACATGTACGATATATACGATACATTTTCTTTCTCTTTTTTTTTCTTCTTTTTTCGTTTTGCACTCTTCAAGCAACCTTCAATCAAACACGAAGTCAAAAAAAAAAAAACAAAAAATAAATACAAAAATGAACGAAAAACTTTCCTGACATATTTGAATGCAAATTTATGCAAAACGTGTCAATGTGCTAACAACAAAAACAAACGACCGTTGGAATAACGTGTGACTAACACTACTCAACCAAAAAAAAAAAGTATAAAAAAATAAAAAACTGGAAAATAATCTCAAGCCTGACTGACGTACGTGAAATGTAAACTGTGCCAGGGTGTTTGGTTGTTCGGTCGGCCAGACCAATCAGACGGACGTTCGGTAGTCGGTGGTTCCTCTGCTTTTGTGTTAAAACTGTACTCGTGCCTGATTGACGTGGCCAACGTTCTCTAATCCGTTAATAGAAACATTAACGAGGCATTTTTCGAAAATTATTTCAAGCACGCGATACCAGGCAAGCGCAACCAGCGAACCACCAACCAACCAGCGAACCAACCAACCAACCAACCAGCTAAGCTAAGCAGTCAGTCAAGTCAACTTTTAGTCAGAGCTAAAAATCTGAAACTGAGTCCTTTTCGAGTCAGAGTCAGTTCGCTCTTCAGCACGTCAGTCAAGTTCAAAGTGCAATTTATATATATATATATACTATATATATAAAGATTGAAGAGTTGAATTGGGTTGGAGCTGGCGGAATCACGTTAGAGCGAACATTTTTGTTTTCATTTCGCTCGATCGTTAACCCCTTTACAGTGCCATCGTGACGTTGGTATCGGTCCTCCTTCTTCCTTGCTTTTTCTGGCCTTGGGTTTGGATTTGGTGGCTGGTTACGGGGTGGCCTTTTTCGCAAAACTGGGCAATCAGTGCATGTCAGAGCCCTTTTGCTTGCTTGGTGGTTGGTTGGTTGTTTCGTTCCTTTTGCCTTCGATTTCAAGCAGCCCGAAATAATTGCACTGTAATGTGAAAATGTCTAGCACCCAGACCAAAAGAAGTAACCAAATGAGTATGTGTGTGTGTGTGTGTGTGTGCCTATTTCTCTCTCACTCTCTTGCTATTTCTTTCCCACTCAGTCTAGCATACTCTTAGCTTTGTTTGCATGCCAGGCTGTTGTAATTTTTGCACGTTCACTGTAATTTCCAATCTCACTTTTGCAATCGTTCCTACAACATTTTGCTTTTATTTTATGCCAAAAGCTACTTTTTTGATAGCCCTCCCCCCAATATGGCCGTCGCCCTCCCCCTCGCTATCAACACACACAGACACACATATTTGCTTTTCGCGCTTTTTATGGTCTGCCCTTCCTTGATATTCTACATTTTAACTTCGTCCTTTTCTCATTCTCTCCTCGCATGCTTTTTATTGCAGTTTACTATTTATGTGTCTGTTGCAATTATAACGGAAACTAGTTGAGTGCCACAGTGGGACCATTTCAATAGTACCTTTGCGGGGACAGTGGAGTCGCTGAATTTATATTTTTTTACTTTAAGGGGGAGGCAAATCCGGTTTAGGTCGATTTGTGACATCGCACGAATTTCGTTTTAAACATGGAAATTTGACGTTCATTTTACTCTTTGCTATTTAATCTAATATCTTCATAAATACTTGGACTAAAATCATGTATCCAGATTAACAAACTACTTCAATTATCTTTCCAGTTTTGTTAAGCTTTAAAGGACTTTAGTTGGCAATTTGATGATAAACTTCCACTAAACATTTATACCAAGTCTCTATATATAAATACATATACATATATATGGTCAATATTAAATTAACTGTTATGTTAACGACCATTTCAATTTGTATTGGAATCGATATGGAATCCTTAAATAGCAACAATCCATTAGCAATCAATTTCTCACCACTGTAACTGAAGCATCTTTGGTACTCGGCTCATAGAATGCAACTTATTGCTAATTAGTTTTAAATCGATGACCAGCAAAACGTGCCGAGTTTCCATTTACCCATTGCCCATGACCCAACAAGAAGAGGAGCATCGTTGCATTACCTTCACCCACCTCACTGCACCACCGTAACAAACTGAACTGAACTGAACCTAACCGGACCGGACCGGAACAAGCAACCGAATTCTGACCATAAAACTTCTCTATAGGAAGACAGAGAGTAAACAGTAAAAGTGGCATAAACTAGAAACAGGGAGCAAGTGGGGCATATCATAAGACCACACACCCACCCATAAAATATGATTGACTAGAAAAAAAAAAAGAGGAAAATAAGAGAAAGAAAACTCTGAATGGAAATGCGATCACAGTTCGCTCAACTAAAAATGCCAGCAAATTAAAATTTTAAAAAGCAAACTAATGAATAATCAATTTGAATGCGTAAGAGGATCTGAACAGATTTACAGAATTCTTTCGTTTAGTTGTATTTATTTGATTTCATATATACATATATATTTTTATTTTGTTGTTGTTGTTGTCGTGCAATCATTGCCGCGCCTTTTTTCGAGTATTTTTTTTTGTTTTTTATTTTTTTTTTTTATTTCGGCCACGCCTTTTGTTCGCCGCCGTCGCACACTAAAATGTAATAAAATAAAGTGTTGGGGATTTCGTTGCGCCTTCCTGATACAACTTCTCTTTTCGTTTCTTATTTTTTTTTTTTGGTCTTTTGGTTTGCCTGATTGGAGAAAGAAATGGTGGTTTCTGTGGGGTGGTGGCTGTTAGGTGGATGGCTCAATGGTTGAATTGGGCTGGGCTGGGTTGCTCTGGATTGGGTTGGATGGAGGTACCCGCAGGCTCGTCAATGGTGTGAAGTATGCAAAAGAAGAAACAGAACATCGGCGGCCAGCTAACAAACGGGAGCGGGCACTGAAAATCGATTGAAAAACTTTTGAGGCTGAGCGGGGCGGCACATCAGAGTGAAAGAGAGATAGAGAGAGAGAGAGAAGAAAATCAAGCAATTCGTTAGCTCTTTGTCAATACACTAAACGAAAACGCATTAATTAAAACGTTTAAGCAAAAGCAATCAAATGTAAAGGAATTCTTTCATCCGATTACTACTGTTTATTTAGGGACGATCAAGGAATGAAATCGGAAAGGAATATTCCGCATAGATGTCTAATTTCAATGATTCGATCCTAGTGATCCTTTCCTAGCCCTCATCGATTCTTTAAGTATTGTCTTGTTTTCTTTCTACAATTATCCAAATATACAATGCGAAACATTTCTTTCAGTGTACCTAGGCTGTTCCAGCACTTCACGCTTTTTTCCGTCTCCCGAAAGTCGGTTTTTTTTTTCTCTTTTTTTTTTATAGATTTGCTTTTATTGTGCGGTATTTATTGCGGTATATGCCTCTGGCTGACTTTTTTGCTCGCATTTCTTGTTGTTGCTCTTCTCACTCCCAAAAAAAAAAAAAAAAAACACACAACAACAACAGAAAAAGAAAGAAACAAAACAAAAAAAAAAACGAAACGAAATCGCAGGAAGCTTCAAGCTGAGTGGCAGTTTGGATTCGAATTGGGTAGGGTCGGGGTCGGGCTTGGGGGTTGTGATGAGGTTGAAGTTGGAGTCGGGCTCTGGCCTGGCCCACCATAAGCCGCTTAAATTGGTTGGCCTTTTTTCGTTATTTCTTTTTTTTTTTGGCTGCATTGTATTTTCTTTTTATATATATATTTATTTTTTTTTCTTTTGCCGTTTTCTGTTTCTGCTGTGTTTTGGATTTTGTCGGTTGTAAAAAATTTTTGCGCTTTGGTTATAAAAATTGTTAATTAAGTTAAGTTTGAAATGTTGTTTTATGGCTCTGTTGAGCGCTCCCTTTTTTTTCTGTATTTTCTGGTTTTTTTTCGGCTTTGATGAGTCTGGGAGCGGTTAAATGTAGACGAATCAAAATCAAATGAAAATGGATTTTCAATTTCATTAGAAGTTGAATAAACAAAATAAATACCAACATCCAAAACGAGGGGTGGGGGTACTTTAAAAAGTGTTGGATATTTTGTTGAAAGTTTAACCTTGAAAGTTAAGCAAAAAAAAAAAAGTTATGCTATGAAAATGAAATATGATGATTGATAACCACTTTTATGATAAAAGTTATAGGGAAAGCTGAGTTTTTTTTTTATCAACAGCATTGAAATTTTTGATTTGTACTTCTTATGTATTTTTAAACATTAAAGCCTTCCAAAATTTTCTAAGTTACTAAGGGTCAACTCATTTGTTATAATTAAAAGAAGACAAAAAGTTGGTTAAGTTTTGACATTTTGACAGAGAATTCTTTGGTTTCGACCTAAAATGTGAAATTCATATTATAAGTTATTTTTTAGTGAAGATTTAATTTTTTAAATCATTCTTGTGATAACGCTACTCCTTGAAGCACTTTAAAAATAAATGAATCCGATATTCGGTTCTAGCCTTTATTATTTTGTATAAAACTGGATAAGAACTGGCACAAATTTGTATATCCTTGTAGAATAGTTTTGTATTTGAAATCCAATATTTGGCTTTTGGGATTGCAGTTTGTTGTAGCCTTTTGCATAAATCATTCAAATGCCTTAAAAGGAAGCAAACATTTTGCATATCATTTACAATTTCATAATCCAGCTTACACACTTCCAGACGATCCTCTTTGCTGTGTGTGTGTGTGAGTGCGTTTTTGTCTGTGTGTGTGTCTGTTTTGGGTGCTGGTAACATCATTAGGGGCCAACCTTCAGCTTTCAGCTTTTGGATTCGTGTGTTGGTGTGTCGTCTGCCACGTTTTTGTTTGCTTGTTTACACTTTAGACTGAGAGGGTCTCTGTGCGGGCTTTGGCTTGGGCTCGAGCTCAGCCAAATCCTCCAAAAATGGCGCATTGTGTGTTAAGTGTGCGTGTATGGGTGTTTCTGCGTATGTGTGATTGTGTGTGGTGTGTGTGTGTGTGTATATGGCCTTATCTTTGTAAAGAAGTGCTTACATTTGTGCAGCAAATGCAGAAACACACACACTCTAAACTGAGCCTGAGAAAGAGACGTTAGCTCTGTTATTTAAATAAATCGTTGCATACTTTGCGGCTCGTTGCCTGGCTTTACGCCTGGACCGACCGGGTGCAACTTTAAATCTCATTTGAATTATTATACGGAGAACGAGAGATAGAGGCAGAGGCAAGAGCAATAGCAACAGAGTGTTCCTTTCTTTGGTGCTGCTACTGCTGCTGTTGCATACTTTATGGCGTTTTAAGTGCTGCGACGATTTTTTTGCAAATGCAGCGAAATGCAAAATGTTGTTGCCTGTCAGGCGTAATATGAATACATACATATATATATAAATATGTATGCATATGTGTGTATAAAAAAATAAATATATATGTTGGCTTTTTTTTTGTTTTTTTTATTTTTTAACCCGACACCACTCTATATTATTTGTACATATTGCTCATGACCCAGTTCTCGTCTTTCTTTTTACTGCATGTAATTAAACATACCGAATACAACACGCCAAAGGCCAAACCTGTCATACCACAATCTCTCTTCTCTCTCCCCTTACACATATAAATACTACTACAAGGCAGAAATATACAAACATATATAAATATATAAAAACAAAATATTACGCATGGTAAACCGAGAAGTGGCAAACATGAGCAAGAGGCAAAAAAAAAATATATATATATATATATATGTAAGCGAACAAACTGAAATGGGTAAATTTCGCGCTAATTTGCCTGCGGAATGATGTCGAGAATTGCCATTGAAACTGCAAACAACAAAAATCATTTCTACGCTTTCCCTGGTTAATCGAAATCAGGGACAAGAAATAAAAAATAAAACTGAAAACCGAAAGACAAACAGACAGACAGACACACAAACAGATAAACTGAAAGCTACAAAATGAAGAGCAAAAGTAAATCGTTTTCAAAGGGGTTTCCATTTAAGCTCACAATTGATAATCCCTATGATAAAAATACTGCATTATATATATACCACACGATATCGTTTTAAAAAAGAAGTTATTAGCCAATTGGAACAATAAGTATTTTTTGATGATTAATTAAAGAAACGGGAATATTAGTTATTTTTTCTACATTTCTCATAATCTTAAAAGCTTGAAAAAGAAACGATTAAAAGTATACAGATAAAATCATTTTAAATATAATATTGTTAATTGTTTAATAATAAATAAAATATATATTGAAAGGACCTCTTCTTTGATATTAAATCTCGCAAAGTGATCTTGTCCCTAGCAAAGTCGGTTTATTATAGATCAAAACTTTATATGGAGCTTTTAAATATTTTCACTTGGGGGTTACCAAAATAGTTTCTATATCAGGATGTATGTATGAATAATATTTATATCTTCTTATTGCATTTGAAATTCTCAATTCATTGCCAGCATAGCATTCGTTTTGCTAATTTTATTCTGGTTTGGTATCATTAATTTCATAGATTCCACTTCGATACTCATTGATTTCCACACGCCATTAGCTGCTACATTTTCAAAACAAAATAAAAAAAAATCTGCAACGAACTTTAAACTTTGCTTCCTTTTTCCTCCGTTCGCTCGTTTACCCCTTCGTTTTTCCATCTTCCCTCTCTACCCATTCTGTACGTTGGCAACTCCAATAGAAGCAAGTCAGAATGCCACTTGATCATTAACAGGGAACCGCGTGCAAGTGTAGGAGCGCAGCGCTATTTAACAGCTTCGAGCAATTGCAAAACGTAAATCAAATGCCACATTTTGCAATGGCAGGACCAAAGGCCACCCACATACCATCTACTCTGCCCTCCCTGTCTCCTAAACCTACTCTCTTATTTTATTTGCAATTTTTAACAACTTCAAACTGGTGTGAATGTGTGGGTGAGAGAGTGTGTGTGTGTGTGTGTATGTGTGTGTGTGTGTGTGTGTGTGTGTGTGTGTGTGTGTGTGAGAGTGGATGCCAACTATGACGATGTAGAGAAGCGAGAAATGTGTGTGTTAACTGGCGATGAAACTGTTGCAAAAACAATATTAAACTTTTGAATCAAATGGGATTATTATTTTGCTATGAATCCATTTTGGAATCTGTTTTATCTATTGTCCTGCGGCACAAATATTTAGAAACTCGTAGATCAACTTTATTGCTTTTTAAAATTTATTTATTTTTTATTAAATGATTTATATTTTGAGAATATTATATTAAAATTTTAAAACCGTTTAGGCGCAACATCAGCATGGGAAATATTAAATCAGTTTTCAGAAAGTTCTTTGAAGTCCATTGATTAAAATATATTAGTAATTTTATTACCATTAAAAGATACTTTTAAGTGATTTTATCTTTACTTTTAAAATTCTTAGAAATCGTTCATGCCCTTTTTTCTTTTTTGGCTATAAACGTATTTTTAATTTTGATTGGAAAGTGGTTTTCTAAATAATTCACGTACTCATCTCTAATACACATGGTGAGTTGCTATACATCGCAATGCAGTTAGTGATTGTAACGCTTCCAACACTTGGTAATGCGAATGAGGGAGGTGAATGGTAGGAAGTCTGCTTGCCTGGTGCCAACTGTTGGCTGTTGCTGTTGGGATGTTGCATCAACACACACACACACACACACATACAATTTTGATTTATTATTTTGATTCCTGTTACTTTAGTACCTGCCAGGATGCTGCCAGGATACCTCCACACGCTCCCTACACATGCTTTCTCCTCCTTTTCGCCTCTTCTTCAGTCCCTTCCAACATGAGAACCAACACGGTTTGGCCTGCTCATTTTACCCACTGCATCATCGTTGCTCGCCAGGCCACCTTGTTTCGTTGCCTTTTCTTTACGTTTTTGTTCACTCTCGCATTGCTCTTCTTTTTATTTTTGATTTTTTTTTTTCCTTTTTCTTGATTTTTATTCACACGGTTTTCTGGTTTTATTGCTCCAATTACTTCATGTTGTAGTCGTTCACTTTCTGTATGGCACTCGAGTTGATTTAATATTTTTCTTCCTGTTCGTCCCCCTCCCAACAATCCACTTGTTTTGCAAAGTCGCTCTCTTCTCAGTCCGTTTTTTTTTTCTTTTTAATTTATTGTATGATTTTATTGTTGCCATTTGATGATTGATGATATGAGACAGATTTTCATTTATTTTGCATTCATATAATAATCATTGAAATGAATTCTTTTTTCCCTTTTTTTTTTAGTGTGTTTGTTTACACACAACTTTTGTGTGCAAGATTCTTCTACCTGTAATATCCTTTCAACCATAAATCTCGACCTCGGCTCTTAGCATTCTTGACAACAACTTGATACCAATTAAGCACTCACAATCATATGCTGTATAACCCTTTCTCCCGCACTTTGTTATTTTTTCCAGTTTTTTTTCTTCTTTTTTTGTTAAGTTTTTCCTTTGCTTGTTTTGTGTTTGTTTATGTTTTTTTTTTTTTTTGTTTACAGTTATAGCTCGACACCTGGCTCTTATAACAGAGAGATGATGGCTGGTGTGTAGTAGTATGCAAAACGCTTAACTGCACATAAAATATACAAAACTAACTTAGTTCGCGCATATCACTGGGCATAACTCATGAGTACCCCTATTCACTTCGCAATCCTGGTGCTGGTGCTGTTGCTACTACTGTTGTTCCTGTTCCTGTTTTACCCATTTGCCATTTAGAGCTGACTGCACAAAAACAACATCGTTGACAATAAAACACTAACAAAACTAAGAGAAAATACAACGACAACGAGATAGAAATTGCAGCCGAGAAAAAGAGACAGACACAAAAATAAAGAGAGAGAGAGAGAGAGAGAGAGAAAGAGTGGAAAATGGGAATAGAAACCAATTCCTAACAAGTACCGTTGAGGTACTTGCCCCTGGATTGTTCGCTATATCTTTTTAAAACATAAAAAAATAATCACTAACAATCCCAGGAGAGTACTATGACTATGCTAAATGAAAAGACAGCGCTTAAAAATTAAAAAGTCAAAAGTTCCTTTTAATTGGTCCAGAATTACCATTAAAATCGCTTACAGGAAAGAAAAAAAAAATGTTAATACAAATATGAAATATATAAAACATAAAGATCTCATGTAATTGTTTAAATTACAATTTTGTTTACAATTACAAATTTAATGAAATTGGTTATAATTATTTATGTTTTTTTTCGCGGCCAGTACAAATTAGATTCAGCCAATAATTTCAGTTATTATTTTATATTTTATTTAAAAACTTAATTTTTAATTAAAAAAGAAACAAATATTATTTATTATATTCAGTTTTTTCTTCTCAACTAGTTGGTAAGTCTCTATATTTTTAATTTAATAATATCAAATAATTTTGTTTCTATATTCCTTAAATTTTTGAAACCTTAACTAAATCGGATGCGCACTATCTAATTCCAGAGCATCAAAACATTTCCATATCAAAAAGATATCTTTAGGTGATTCTCTAGTTTTATTTACTATATTTCTTCTTTTTTCACATTATTTTTTTTATTTATTTTTGCTTTTTTTTTTGCCATTCCACTAATGGCAACTGCTGAGTGGATGCAACAAAGCGTGTGCTGTTGAGCGGGAGGCGAAGAAGGGTTAGTATGAAAAAGTGATAGAGATGGAAAGAGGGGTGGGGTTTGGTGTTGGGTAGAAAAAACACTGCGGTGGGTTATGTATAAATTCATAAAGCGAGCAAACGGCAACGGTGACTGCGGCAACATGTTGTAATTGCGTATTTTATAGATATGCAAAGAGAAAAACGGGGTCTGGGGTTTGGGTTTTGGGATTGGGATACGGTTGTATCTGCCATTCGCTCTGTTTGCTTTTGTTTTGTGCACGGAAATGGCAACCGGTGTGCAGCGAAATATGCCAGCAACAAGGCACAAACACACATACACATGCTCACATTTATACATTCATACACCGCCATGTTGCGCCATTTGAAGTTGTTGGCGTATACGTAATTTTTATTTTACAACGCTGAAAAATGCATTCAGCTCCAAACAGCAATAACAAAAATGGCACACAGAGAAATTTTAATTGCTCTCAAAAAAAGGGAGAAGAGAGTGCGCGGGGACTAAGAGCAGGCAAAAGGCAAAAACTAAATTTGTATTTACCATCTTTTTTTTTTTCTCTTTTACGACTTTTAATTCAATCAAAGTCTATGAAATCAAATCAGACAAAAAAGAAAAAAATAGAAACTAGAATCAAAAAATTGTTTGTCATAAATATGAGAAAATTAGCTTTGACAATTTTTATGTGGAAAACTTGATAAAGTTTTTCTATATCTATGTATATTGATATCCAGCCAGATTGAAGGCCATTTATAATTTAATTATAAAGTTCAGTTCTAAAATTTGATATGAAAAAGAGCAAAAGCAAAAATAGTTAGAGGCCAATAGATGCCAGTGAGATTCGACAAATACAGACAGTGATAAGCATTTGCATATATATGAAAAATACAGACCAGAGATATAATTTTTTTTTTTTTTTTTTTGAGTAAAATCAATCAGTTGAAAGTTTAACGATCTTAAATTATAACGAAAAAAAATCCATTTTCCTATAGATATTTCATTAATTTAAACTAAAGTAAGAAGGAAAACAAGAGAGAAAAAGACAGCGAGAGAGAACTTGCATTTCAAATGGGGGCCCATTCATTTTAAAAGAGCTTCAGGCTAATTCAATAAAGGGAACTGAGCAAACGAATTCACACCACAGGATATTATGCTGCCATTCCTGTTTCTATGACTGGGTTTAGTTAAAAAATCGAATATTTTTTACTTTTTATAACAGAAGCTGCAACCGCTTGGCCTAAAACCTGTCCTTGCCCAATTTTGGCCCACACAAAACATCAGCGTTTAACTGTTTTTCTATGTTTTCTTCGTGGTTTTTTTTTTCTATTTACATTCCTGACCGCCTTTTTTTCTGCTTTATGGCGAATGTCCTTGTTGTTGGCACATTTAGCACACACTTGTGTGCATTTTTATTTATTTCTAGCAAGTTTTCTATGTGGGTGTATGTGTGTGTGTGTGTGGGTCTCTGTGTGCGTGTGTGTTTGCTCTACATATTTGCCTATAAAAAGCGAAAGGCTCCTTCAAAAAAAAAAAATAAAGTAAAACGAAAAAATATTGAAATGAAAAAAGCAAAAATAAAAAACAACAAAAACAGTATGTAATTTGTAAAAAAAAAAAAAAAAAACAAAACAAAAAAGTCGCTTGCAAATGCGCACTTTGCTTTGTGCGTGTTCTTTTCTATGTCCTTTGTAAATGCGTATGTGTGTGGGTGTGTGTGTGTGTGCATTATCAGTCATGCATGAAAATCAGGACATGCGCGTGAGAGGAAAGGCTTTTGTTCGTGTTTAGCATTTTCGCACGTTGCCTGCCCAAACTAATGATGATAATTCAGAGTTGTCGCGTTATGAGTTCTCTTTTTTTTTTGTTGTTATTGTGTGTGTGTGTGTGTGTGTGTGGGCCAGGCAAAAGGAAATGCTCTTTTATTTCTCTTTTTCTCTCTATATATAGTATATCTGTATATATATTCAAATGATAAGTAATCATCATCAGAAGTTGGAAATAAAAAACATGAGGAACCTTTGTGTGTGTGTGTTTGTGTGTGCAGTGGCATTTGAGTGTGAATGTGCCGATAAGAGCTTGAAATTGAAGCCCATTCGAATTCAACTTGGTTAGAAAATATAAAAGAGCCAGAACAAAGGTCATATATGTATAAAAATAAACTAGCTTTGTCTGTTTGATTGTCAGTGAAATCAAAAGCTATAGATAGAAATGAACGTATTATCCAGATATTAAGTTTTCTTTTTATAAATATATTTACATATGTATATATATTAAGATCATTAAAATAACAGGTGTAGGCTAATTTTTTCCTGTAAATTTAGCAAAGTCTTCTGCGATTGATTAAGTGGTTAAAATTATTTATATTATTTCCTCCAATTCAATTTTTATTCAAGCATACAGAACCACAAAATATGTATTAGTTTTGTTTAGCTAAATTAAATATAAAATAAACTAATTAAAACTTTAGTAAGGTCCTTGGAGTTATTTCTCATAGCGAAGTTACTTGGTTAAATCGTCTCATTAAGTAATTAATAAGAATAAATAGTTTTCAGTTCAGCAATATAAATAGAAGAATTTCTTGAAAACCAAACTCAGTTACCACAAATAAGGATCACACATATATACATACTTCAATTGTTCATATTAAATTTTAATAGCTGCTTTCTAATTAAATTAATTTCAGGCATTTTCTAATTGTATGGCCCAATTTGCTTCGATATTTCAGTGGTAAGAGTGTTAGCCAGGAATAGCATTTTATCAAATTATATTTGGTATTCAATTTACCATTTAACTCATCCAGCTTATTTTCATTCAGTTTTTCAACTATATAAATTAGAACAAACATCGAGCAAAAAGGCATTTTTTTGTTAGTAACTATGAATTTAAAATGTTTTGACAAACATTTCCTCGATTATAAAATTGCTTAATATTCCAAAATTGTGTATTTGGCAAATTTAAAAAAACTAATTGAAATTCTAATGATAACTTTTTACCAATTGCATTAATGAGTAATGTAATTTTCTCTGGATTAGAATACTTCTCTTGCCAAAAATGCCAAATAAATATTTGAGAATGATTCATTTTCAAAATATTTAATTATTTCCATGACGATGATCAAGAAAAATTACTTGAAACTGAAATAATTTGACTTTAAATTGATTGAAAGAGAGACATAAAATGGATAATTATTTTTCATTTCTTTCTAGACATTTTGGTGTAATGGTTTATAATCAATCTGTTTGTATTTTACTTGTGATTCTTTTATATCAACACTTTTTACACTCACAATATTATACAATACTTCTTTTTTTTCTTTCTTTTATAAATACTTTCCTCTTCTAATTGGTTTTTATAATACTTGCCAAAAGACTAATCGATTTAAATTACGCATAATTACATGATTCGGTTACTAGTCAAAAGCCATTTAAATCGCTTCGCATCTACCATAATATAGCCCTGTCATTTCGGCAGCCACTTGACAGCAGTCAACATTGGACATTGGAACAACTTGGCTGCTGTTGTTGGCTTTGACCACAGGCCAATATGGCGGCAGTCCATATATGAGCACATAAATTACGCCAACGCCAATGACAATGATGACAATGAAATGCGACGCTTCTCCCTTTCAGTCTCTCTCTCTCTCTCTTACTCTTTCTCAGACTCTTCCTCTCTCACTCTATGTTTTTCATTGTGTGTGTCTGTCTGTCTGTCTGACTGTCTCTCTGTGTGTGTGTGTGCCATGTTTCTGTTAATGCCGGGTTGGCCATTTCTGCATTTGTCTGCTATTGTTCGGACATCTAAAATTTCTACAACAACAGGAAAAACAACAACTAACTATAACCAACTATTGTACAATGGACATTTAACTGCTAGTTGGAAAGCTAACATTTTGTTTATCCAAACATAATAAGCAGCAGTCAGCAGGCAATCACAAAAGCCAAAATTAATATAAAGATTGGGTCACCCGATTAACTTTATACATTTCATTTGATAAGTTATTACCTAACTTTAATTAGCCAGCCAAATAGTATCCATGATTTTTGTGAGAACGATTAAATTGTTCTCATATTTATTTCAAAGAAAATGTATGAAAAAAAAAAAAAAACCATAATCCTCCTCCCATTGCATTTGTCGATCCCTTCCGTATTGCTCAACAATAATTTTAACGTGTTTATATATGTAAGTTAGTTTAATTAATTATAATAATAATAGTCGCCGCTTCTTCTTTTATATTTAGATTTTCTATTTATATAAAGCCACATAATCCCATTAAAGAAAGTAGCATTAAGATTAAAATGCCACAACCTTTCAATCTTATTGCTGATTTTGATCCGACAACAATATTGGTATTCATATATACAACGACAGCTGCAATTGTCCTAGTATGGGTTTTACGTGCTCCACTACATTTTCTGTATAACGCTTCGGCATATTTAAAATGAAATGATAAACAATGGACAAGATATGGACTATCGATATCCACTGGATAATTAAGACCATCGCAATAAAATTTTCCATCATCAAAAACCAGATGGTAGCATTCGAATAGCGGCGACTCATAAAATGTGATGAGTATAATGGCGGATCCCATATAATCGGAACGCTGCCAAATGGCATATGGTGTACCGATCGCCGGAATACGATCCTTATGCAGCAAACGTAACTCACGATCATAGATACCCTGACATGCAAACTCCAATATATGACCGTCAATGAAACTGCAATTCTCCCCAGAGACATAGGCACCAATTATTGGAATCCTATTGAGAAGAAGGAGCAGCAGCAGCGACGAACAAACGATAATCCACTTGATATTTTTATGATTCTGTTGTGCGCATTGAAGGCGCACTGGCATTGCCTATTGGCAAAATGATTCGGCAATCATTTTTTGGGTAAAAGAATATATAAAAAAAACAGTAAAATCAAAGTGTTGCTTGTGTATCTTGCCTCTAAATTTCAATAACAATAATAACAACAATGTACAATATAACTAACATCCATTGAGATAAACGTCATTTCCCATGCCAGTTTGTACAGATATTACTTGAATTAGCTCCAACCTCATCATTAATTTTTTTATTATTATACTGGTGTAAACTACATTTATAATGTTTGCTAAGAAATTCAAAATATACATATGTATATTATCGTATCAGAGCCTTAAACCAATCAGCACAATGTGACCAATTAATTAATATTTGCACAATTATAAATTCCTGACTGCAAAAAAATAATAAAACGAATGCGTCAATTGGGACACTAGTCCGATCGTTATCGGAATTTTTTAGTTTTAGAATGATAAAATGTTTCATAGCTTTTGAATAAACATTACGAAAAATGAACTCTTGTCAATCCACAACAAAAATATTGTCCGTATATTTATTTATTAAATAGGTCAGATATTTGTAACGCTTAGAAATAAGTATTTCCGACCCCATAAAGTATGTATATGTATATATTCTTCATCTGTCTGTTTTTTCGCACGATTAAGACCTTAAATTTTAAAATACGTGGTTGAAACTTGGTAGACAAGCTTTAAAGATGTTTAGATTTGGCAAGATAAAAAATATGACTGGACTACTATAAGATACGGTAAGATATAACATATATCTATTTTTTTTTTAAATTAATTTAGTATAATTTTTGTATTTACTGAATAAACTTATATTTGCATTATTAAACAAAATGGAATGTTTAATGAACAAGTGTTGTTTACCCTAGGATAAATTTGGTAACAAATGAATGAATTTTAGTTATGGATATATTGTATGTTTTATAGTCGATTTTGTGTCATCTGTATTACATCTAGGCTGAATACAGAAAAAGAAAACCGCACTCATACACAGCGACACTAACACATACGAAGTTTGTACACACACACACCATCAAAATTTATACATACAAATCAATATTCAACAAATAAAACCAAGAAACTTTTGTGGATTGAAAGTTTTTGCAAGAAACTTTTACTTCAGAGGTGGGAAGGTGGTTGGATTGGGGCGAAAAACTTGTTTCAAATTAATCAAAGTAATTAAAAATTCTTGCAGGGTTTTCAAATGAATTTTATTTGCCAAGCACATACGCACACAAAAGAGCTGTCCCCTCGCTACTCCATTTACTGCCACCTCTCCCTTCTCTTAACTACTTTACCAGTCAAGACGATCAAGTATTTCAAGCATTTAATCTCTTTCAAAATGTAACATAAACTCACTAATTTTAACGTTAAAGGCCGGGCCCCACGTTGGGCACCAACTGTTATTTTATTGCAGAGACAAATGAAATAAGCTTTAGCTAAACAATAAAACTAATTATACCTTTGCAAATGAAACTTTTCTTTGACTTTTGTATAAAAATCTCTTAAAATAACTAACTGATTATAATAGTTGCACCATACACGTAGAAAATACAGATAAATTTATTAATAGTTATACTAGATTAGGTTAAATACGAATTACTTAGAAGGCCAATATGCTTGTACCTATTGCCATAACTATGAAGAAAGGGCCAATATTGCGTAAGGACCAAAATGCTATGACAATTTGTAACAATTATTGAGAATTGTAAAACTGCAACTGCAAAATTTTCTGTTCAATAGTTAGCAGTCGCATAAAGATAAAGGCATAGATTTCAGGCTGCGAAAGGATGACAGAAAAAGGTCTTGCTGGAATCGGAAGATGATAATGGGTTATACTATATTTTTTTGGGGGGCGGGGTAGAAGAAACTGTTGAAATAAAGGCAAGTATTTTTTTTTATTCATTCAATGCGACAAGTTTCTGCAGTTGCTACGTGAGATTCTTGAAAAAGTCCTTTCACTTAAATTGATTTACATACAAATACAAAAACAGGAACATACATTCGAAAGTCTCTGCAGCAATAAAGCAAGAAGCATGTGGCATGAGGCATGAGGCATGAGGCAAGTAAATAAAAGAACAAATTTACTTTCAATTTCGCTTGAATGACAATTCCCTCTGATTTAACTCCTTTCTTTACTTTGGTTCTTTTCTTGCTTGGCATTTTTTTTTTTTTTTTTTGTTTTGTATTTTTATGAGATTTTGGCCCTTTTGACTTGCTTACTTGCTCGCTTTCTCTTTCACAATAATAAATTGTATTAAGTGTAAGCAAAGGACGCAGGTGTATTGACTGGCGGCATATGAAAACGAAGCAGGAAAACTGGCAAACAACGAAAGCGAATGAGAAAAGAAAAAGCAAGAAAAAGAATTGAATTAAGTCGGAAAAACTGCCAAAACAACCCAGTCTCAAATCAGTCGATTCGAAGAAAGAATCAGTCACTGAATGACATTCTCAACCCATTCAAGTCATTGAAAACCAAAATTACAATTCCCATACCCCTGTAAGGGTACCCCACCATATCCATACCGATTTCCCTTCACCTTTCTCTTAAAGTTGGCAGTGCGCGCAATTTTTACCATTGGCAACATGCGACCAGACCATATGCGATGGATGGATGGATGTCATCGCTATCGTGAATGAGTGCTTTGTTTGTGTGTGCCTCAGACCTTATTGTAATTTTAATATATGTCACATGATTTACAGCTGGCGTTCTCAGGTGCCAATATAGCCATAACAAAATGAATGAAAAGAAAACGCCAATCGCAACTTACAAATGCTGATGGTGATGACTGACGTTGGCGATGATGACAATATCATTCGATTGAATATTGTCAGAGGATGCCAAACGCAGATATTTTTTTTCCCATGCATCTATCTCGTTGGTTTGGTTTGACATTGAACATTGACAAAGAGTGCATTAAATAAACCAAAATAATGTCTACTTAAGCAAAAGGAAAAAATATCAAAGTATTCACGACATACAATATTTTATTCTCTCAATTTAGCCTTCTTTTCGAACCATCATTGTTATTGAACTTAACTTGAAAACTAAATACCTTAGTAGTTATTTACTATGCAAACAGAATATTATATACTCTTAATCTTTCCTCTCTCTCTCCCTTTCTCATATCGGTAATAAATATCTGAACTAATTTTAGAATTAAAACGAATACTATTAAGTTACTCCCACAAATCAAATAGTTTTTGTTTCTTCCTGTATGATATAGTAGTCTATATAATCTACATATATACATATATCTAGGATCGGTAGAAACATCTCATTAATTTTGGTCTACCGGCTACAAGGAGTTTAAAAAACTGTTCACAGGAAAACGATTTTCTTTTCCACGGAAAACAAAACTAAGTAAGTCAAAGTACAGAAATTGTAAATCGTTTACAGTGGATTATCTGTACATAGATATAAATATATACAATATATCTCTAACTAGTTGCAGAGATATTATATAGGCTCATAAACTATTGAAGCAGTTTGTTTTTTTGTCCATTTTCTTTTGTATTTGACTTAAATATAATTCTTTATAATTATGCATAAGTTAAATTCATCAATGGCAATGATGCCATTTTGGCATTTCGCACTCATCCATGGACACAATGTAGTTAACAGAGCGCTTATACAGGGAAGGTAAGCGTCTCGCATTGTTGATGCCCCTAGGGTACTCTGCCACCACACCGATGGCATTAACTTACAATCTGAAAACTGAAGGGCGACAAAATAAAATTAAAATGAAAATCCCGTAAAGTGTGTCAACGAGAACTTCTCTATATCTCGTTCTCTCTCTTTCGGTGTGTGTTCTTTTTTTCAACTTTTTGGTTGCCTCATGTTGGGTTTTGGTCCCGCCTTGGAGTCGGCCGCCAGTTGACAACTTGTTTGACATAATTTTAACACTCAGTTGGCGGCGGAGCGAACCTTTTCTGACAGCAATTAAAAACGCATTTTCAGCCGATGCGAAACAGAGACAAACATAGCGAGTATAAAAGAGAGAGAGAGAGAGAGGGATAGAGAAAGAGTATGAAAGAATGAGAGACAGTTGCCCCAAGGGTTTAAAGTAATTTACCCTAGAACACAAGCCCAACAGGCTGACTGGCTGACTGCCTGACGACTGACTCGCATTATTTTCCTTTTTTTTTCTGTGTACGTATGTGTGTGTTTTTATTAATGCTTAAAACAAATAATTGGAAATAAATGCTGTTCATTGGTAGTGAACAATAAAATATATTGACACAGGCAGGCAGTTTCATCAACATTATCATCATAATAATGATCCTCATCCTTCTTATCACCATCATGCTCTCACTCTCTCTCTCTCTCTTAAAATATGAAAATTAAAATTACAAAATGCACAAATTGCACTGAAGTGAAGTGAAGTGCAGCGAAAATCATATTAATAAAAATAATGAGTTTGTCTGCAACTGAGATGATGATGACGATGATGAGAAGAGATGAGATGAGATAAGAGGAAAGGAGTCGCTGGCTGATGAAGAAAAGCCTCTCGCAGAGAAACCCGATTAAAAATTGAGCAACGAACGGAGCGAAGCGGTATTAAGTAGAAATGTCAATATGACAGCTGCCAGAGCTAACAGAGTAAGAGTGAGAAAGCATATAAGAGAATGTGAAAAATGTGTAGGAGAGAGAGAAAGAGAGAGAGACAAGGGTTGTGATGGTAAAAACTTTTGTTGATGACTTCAACTCAATGTCAGTTGGTACAATTGTATGATTCCGTTGGAAAGGCACTTCAAGTTTGTTTGCCCATATTGCATTATCCTTGTGAGAAACATTACACAATGCGATTATTTTTCAAGAATATACCAGCTGTACATGTGTGTGTGCGCCTCTATGTGTGTATAATGATAAATGCATTATTAACCATTTGTGAAATCGAGATATCTTTTAGGTGAGCGAAACGACTTTAAATAGAAAATTAAATCTAAACTATATAATCGGATAAAATAAAGTTTAATCTGTGAATGAATACATCTGAAAATAAAAAATATAAAAAGGTCAAATAAAAACTAGAAGGATGGGCTAACTTCGGCCGTGCCGAAGTTCGTATACTCTTGCAAACTATCTTTTTGATTTATATATAATTTGCCGGAATCATAAGGAAGTATATAAAACCCATCAAATATAAATTTGATGTCCGTGTCATAAAAAAAAAACAAATTTTTTTTTCCCCGATTGTTCCTATGACAGCTATAGCATATAGTCGACCGATTCTGATAAAACTTAAAAGATATATTTCTTTTTATATAAAATTGTCAAATAACAAATTTCGTGACGATTGCTTCAAAAACATCGAAATTATTGATCAAAAACTAAATTTTTGACTGATCGTTCCTATGGGAGCTGTATGATATAGTCGACCGATTCTGATGAAATTTGGTATATGTGTTAAGGATTATATAAAACTCATAAATACCAAATTTAGTGACATTCGATTGAAAAACAACAGAGTTATTGATGTTAAACCCTATTCTTGGCCGATCGTTCCTATGGGAGCTATATGATATAGTCGACCGATTCTGATGAAACTTTGTATATATGTTGGGTATTATATAAAACTCACAAACACCAAATTTAGTGACATTCGATTAAGAAACAACTGAGTTATTGATGTTAAACCTTATTCCTGACCGATCATTCCTATGGCAGCTATATGATATAGTCATCCGATCGGGATGATACCGAGATATACAATGCCTGCAGCAAAAAGAAGCCTAGGTGCAAAATTTCAGCTCTGTAGCTCTAAGGGTCTCGGAGGAGATTGCGTTGATCCAGACAGACGGACAGACGGACAGACGGACGGACGGACAGACGGACAAGGCTATATCAACTCAGCTCATCTTGCTGATCAAGAATATATATACTTTATATAGTCGGAGATGCTTCCTTCTATGCGTTGCAAACTTCTGACCAAAATTAATATACACTTTTGCAAGTGTATAAAAACCAATGCATTTATAAAAAAAAAACAACTTGCTTAAAAAACGAAATCATTTTAACATACTAAAAAAACAAAAGACTCCCATTACAACCAAAAAGAAAAATAAAACGTGGGAATGGAAAAGGATTTCATTTTACCTAATGATACAAGTTTGTCTATTTTTAAGAATTTTGGAAACCTCTAAATATTTTGTATTCTAAAAGTATTTCCTTATTAATCAGAATATAATTTATATAATAGCCTATTTATGTGGGCTCAGAGAAACTGTGATCAAATTTTTTTCTTGATTTGCGATTGGTGGATTTTCATCAAGGTTAAGCAGGTTAAATGGTAATGTTCTTTGTAAGATATCAGACCCATCATCATCTACTTACCTTTTGCACCTGGGCAATTAAAATGTATGTATGTATATGTGTCTGTGGGTGTGTATGGCAACTAAGTGAAAATAAAACGACGAACAAAAAACGTCAATTACCAAACAAAAATCAATTAGACAAAAAGCGACAACATACAAAAGACACGTACCATAAACGGCAATAGACGACAACGACGACGATGAAAGACAAAAATAGCTTATGGAGAAGAAGCAGAAGTACAAGGATATGGATAGTATGAACTGAGGGGTGATGGGGATGGGGGATGAAGATAGTGAGACAGAGAGTGAAACACACACGTAGAATAAATATGAAAAGATGACAAAAACAGCAACGAGTAGCGAATCAAAGCGAACACGTAGAACAAATACAAACAGCAGAAGGAAGTAAGAAAGAAAGAAAAAAAAAAAGATAACAAAAGCATGAAAAAAAGAAAAAGAGAGGAACAGTGAAAAAGAATTACTATGTAGCGTCGGCAGAAAGAACGAAGACATGAAATAATTCCATTAGTAAAATAAATAAACAAAAAGCGAAATGAATGATTGAGCAGGCGAAACTCAATGGAGAATTAAAGTTGGGTGTGTGTATGCGTGCGTGCGTGTGTGTGTGTGCTTGTGTGTGAACCGCAGAGTATGCGGACTTTGTGAAAGATTCACGGACAAAGGTTAATACGTTCACCTGAAGGCGACGCGTGCATAAACCAAATGCAAACACATACAATCTGGTCTCAAAAGATGTCACTTCGTATGTAGCCGGCTGAATATTACATGAGCAAACACACTAATACTCACACACATACACAAACAAACGTATACATACATATCTACTAACATACGCAAAGGCAGGGCGACTCTTGTATTGACCCATTTTGATGACACCAGAGAAATCCCGTATCCCCCATACCATTTTCTCTCTTATCCAACCGCCCAAAACAGACACTCACACACACACACACACATATATGTATATATATATATATATTTATATATATATATATATACCTGTCCAAAAGCCTCAACGTTGTATAGTTCTCCTCTCTGGTTAATAAAGTCAAATGCCACCAAAATCAAAAGGAAAATGCCACTTACGGCTAATGGCATCAGGCAGGCCAAGGGTACCCCAAGACCCAGTCCGTGTCATTTCTAAAGCTGACACACACACATACATGCATATACACACACACCAACAGCAACAAAGACACATGGGTTGCCCCCAGCCAGCTAGCCTCAATGGCGTTTGGGACATCGTCAACATTCCCCCAAACCACGAAGATAGTTGGTGGATTTTTAATTGTATTAACATGCCTTCATGTGCTCAGTGTTCAGTTTTGAGGCAGCATCTTGGTATCCTTGCATCTGTATTGGTACTGGGGACTATAGGCAGGGATAGGCATAGTCATAGGGATAGGCGGCATCAGCAACTGCGGCTGGCACTTAAGTGCGTTCAGAGGAGACCCGCCAAATATTTGATATTGCCCTTTATTTGATTTAGCTTTGGGGTTTTGGCATTTCATTTCGATGGCTTTTAGCATAAGTAATGGAAGTAAATGTGTAAGTGGTTATGATTGAGAGTTTTAAGCCAAGTTTATAGCGGCTTTAAGGTAAAAGTAAAAATAGAAAAGAGAAAAAATAAAACACTAATGAATTAAAACGCCTTTGACAGAAATTAAAAGGTTTCCCAAATGTGGTCTCAAATTTCTTAATGCATGATTTGATAAATGAATGAGCATAATACATTCGAAACACTCAAAAATAAGCACCAAACAAATTAAGGATATTTTTGTTATTCATGAATGGGAGAGGGTCCTAGTAAAATTGCTATGTTTCTGTTAATTTTTTCTGATCGATTTAAAATGTATGTATGTATTAATCGAATGTTAATATCTTTATTATTGTCACATTCTTTGTATAAAAATATGATTTAAATTTATTTTTATATTAATACCTGAATTAACATGAATATTATATAATATATATTTACTGATAAAGTCCAGTCAAACTTCACAATTGGGTTACATTTGGGATGAACCTTTAAATCATATTAATAATAATAATAATAATAAAGAATGCAAGGTGAAATAACTAACTCTAGTTTATTACTGAAATATGTAAGAACAAATAATTTTTTTTTCCTTATAATTTCAATGGTGTCCTTTGGTCCGAGCTATCTCTTCAGCAACTTAATCCTTTCAGTCAGAAACCTTTGACTGTTGCACTGTATAAAATAAAATATAGAAGTGGATAAGGAAAACGAGTGCACTCCATTTCTTCAGTGGCCATTACAAGTGAGGCGATTAACAACAACATAAAGTGCAGTTAACAAAATATAAAAAAATATATATATAAATAAAAGAAAAAACAAAAATTGAAACTAAGCAATTAACTTTGATAAAAAAAAAATAAAAAAACAGAATAAAAAAATTCCCTATTTCCCATCTGCTTTCCACATGCCAAACAACCGCATGCAAGAGACTAAGTGAGACAAAACACACACACACACACAGAGAGAGAGAGAGAGAGGAATGCATGGGAATGTGCAACCAATGTCCATGTTCATGTAAAAAGTGAAAGAACAGGCAACCGCAGAACCACCAACCACGGTAACAGCAGCAACAGCAGCGGCAACCATCAAACCAAACCAAACGCTTTCAAGTTGCATTACAAGTACATACCTCCAACCCATAGCTCGCTTATAATTTTCACAACGAAGCAATAATAAGTCCCGAAGGA
The DNA here is from genome assembly GCA_037075365.1 of Drosophila emarginata. Lineage (NCBI taxonomy): Eukaryota > Metazoa > Arthropoda > Insecta > Diptera > Drosophilidae > Drosophila > Drosophila emarginata. Next base: position 9,664,756 of record JBAMCD010000296.1, read on the forward strand.
CATGTGTGCATCTGTGTCTGTGTGTGAGAATTCTTGTCAGTGTGTGTGTGTGTGTGTGTGTGTGTACTGGTCCAATGCATAAAAATTGGTTAGCAGTGTAAAGTGAAAATCATATTTAATGAACAAGAATGTTATGCGACAAGGGAATGTGGCATCTGCTGCTTTTGCTGCTGCTGTTCTCGGAATGGTTACGTAACTTTTTTATTTGCGGATTGGCTGGTAAATTGATAAATATTTCAACGTTTCAATTAATCCAGAAACAAAAGAGATACATTTTCTAATTGAAAGGACAACGAAATGTAATCAGATTGCAACAATTAATTGACAGTATAAATGGAAGTTTGTTTCCATCGGAAAACTGTGAAGTTTTTGTTGCATAAAAGAAAATAGGTTATATTACCTAACCGAAGTCTTTAGGAAGTATGATTTTTATTCAACTGATGATTCTTCCTAAAAGGGGAAGACAATAATTATCACAAGTTTTTGAATAACTTTAGAGAGTCAATCAAATGATATACATTCCAGCAGCTCTTTTGAATTGTATTTTAATTTTCTAAACCTATTAAACATTTTAACATTTTAAATACAACAGTAAAACAGAATTTACACCATTTTAATTTTTTTTTTTATTTTTTTTTGTTTGAAGTTTTTCACTAATTTAACCCAATTAATCCTTTAAACTAATTTGTTAAACTTTTTGCATGCTAAACTATAATTGATGCAATTTGTGACATATAGAAACTTTTAATTGTGAACATAAATTTTTACTCGGAAAATGTCAACTTTCAAATTTCATGAAAAACAAATATTTTCTCCGATTTGTTGCAATATTAATTTTTATATTTTTCTTAATTTCATTAACCTGATGTATATCTGGACTATATTGATTAATTTAATGCAATATAATAATCCTAGCATATTTATCGTTTTTCAAAAGAATTGCAGGCACCATTTAAATTCTGTAACCCTTTGGATAAATCACCAATCTTTAAGTACGTTTTGTATGGCTTTATTGGTTATAAACCATTTAGCAATTAGCTATCAAAATACAAAAATTATGGATTCCCTCAAGAATTCTCTGGCATCCTTCTTCGCATTGTCTGGGGTTTCGTTTTGACATATTGTGTGGATTTACAACTACATTTATGTAGGGCTTGACATTAATTGAAAGAAAATGGAAATAATGAAATGAAAAGGTAAGCAAGAAACTTGACTTATTTTTACCTGGCCACTCCTCAGAACATAAACTTTTCAAAAACAAAATGAAACGCACGAAATAAAAAAAAAAAAGAAACAAATTTATGGCAGCTAATAAATTTTCAATTTCTGCTAATCACGCGTTCAGTGACATTTTCGTCTTTATCTATCTATGCCGTCGTTGTCTTTGTAGTCGTCGTTACTGTCTTCGTCGTCGTCGCAGTCATTGTCAGCAATCAAAAGGCATTTGACATTGATTAGTTTTACCAAGAATTTTTAATATATATTCTAGAAAGGCAGAGAAGGACAATGACAATCAGTTAGTCCATTAGGCGGGCGTGTGTTTTTTGCCACGCTTCATTTACTCATTTCATGCAATTTCTTAATATCAATTTTCTCTTTCTGATTTCTTTTATTTATATACCCTGTATATTTTCATATATTGTAAGGATATATTGGATTTTACAAAATCGAAGACCAATTAATTAATAACTGATTATCCAAACAGTTGGAAATACTTTAACAACCAGATTTTATATTTCAATTTGGTAAAAGCAATTTTTTAGTGTTTAGATCGTTAATCCACATCATATTTAAATTTCCAAAAATGGACAAGAATTAGTTAACTTTGAAGTGGTTAAAAAGTGGTAAATCTAGAAATATGTTTAGACATATGTATTTAATATAGAAATATTATTATTTTAAATTTGGATAGTTTAAATTTTCATTTCCTCCATTTTGGTTAATCATTTCGCTTTGATTTGATTTTGTTTTTATACAAGTGTTCTAAGATTTTGATTTAATAAATTTAGTTATAAAACAACATTTAGTAGAAATTCAAATTCCGTTTTAACCACCAGATGACGCCAGTATGTGAAAGACTAAAAATATAAAGTTGGATTGATGATTAATACGATCAAATTTGAGACTTATAACTCCATAAGGTATCGCATAGTCTAATCATCAATTTGATGTAGGGAATTTTATTTTATCTTCGTCCTTTTTTTTTTCTTGCAGACGTTGTCGTCACGCAATGCAATGTCCTGCTAAATCGGAATCCTTCACACGCACATACACATACGGGTAAGAAGGGCTAACGGAGAGAAAGGAACGGGAACGGGAATGAGACCGAGGACGCGGACAATGACGGCAACTCCTGACAGCGAATAATTTGCTGTCGTTTATATTTTAACTTTTGGATGACTTTTTTTTTTTTTTTGTCTTATACTTTGCTTTTTTTTTCCTTTCGGCTTTGGCTTTACTTCTTTGGACTTTGTTGTTGCCTTCTTGCTGCTGTTGCACGTGAGTTCGGGGAGTTCACTCATATGAATTCATGGGAAAGGTGCGCCCGCCCTCCATTGAATGTTTCGTGTCCGTCTCATTGATATGACAAACTGAATTATTAGCTGGTTTTCCACAAGACAAGTATATGTAGGTATATGACTTTATATATATAGATATATCATATAATGACTTTCTGTCTTTTTGTTCTTCTGCCGTTTGCTATCTTAATGCAAGTTCCTTGACTTGGCCCAGGGAATAGGACAAAAGATGGATGTCAGACCCCGTTTGAATTGGCCAGGCCAAACCTGCATTAATAGCACTTAATTTACAGGACAGAATTGTGGCTTAATGTGTATATGTATGTATGTGGGCTTGTAACATGGCTTTCGACATTCCACTAATGGAATGTTGCGATTGGTTAATGTTTGACAATTTGACTTGGTGAGAGACATTAAATTAATAATTTAATGCCAAAATTGGAAATTATGCAACAATCTATATTAAACGATTTTCCATGTAAAATATTTGTTGGAAAATGAAAGCAAGTTAAATAATTTCAACAGGCAGTAAATTGAAACAGTCAGCCAGAGGTTATTGTCAGACACGTTTCTTTTTTCTCTCTCTCTCTCTCTCTCTCTCTCGCTATCGTTCTCTGAACAGGTGTGAGAGAAAGGAAGATGAAGGAAGTAGTAAATAAGAGACTGTAGATGACATGGAAAAACTCCCCTCTTCTCCAAAAGCTGCTGCTACTGCTGCTGCTACTGTTGAACGTTTTTTTCTTGGACACCTTAACTGGAGTCGAGTCGAGTTGACCAGACGTCAGCAACTCCCAAAGAGTTGACAGGAGAACATCTAACGTTGCCCCTCCCCGCTTGCTCTATCTTGACTCTTTTGGCACCTTGGCAGCTTGGCACCTAACTGGGCAGTAACGAACTGCTGCTAACTGTAGTCCCACTAACTGACAGGCATTCAGGCAATGTCAGTTGCAGTTGCAGCAACAAAATGAAATACATTTTATTATTACAAATAAAATACGAATTTAAAGTGAAATCAATTTCGTAGAACAATTGATAATAGTTGCTTGAGTTCTCTTTTCCTCTCTATCTCTTCCTTCCTCCCTCTCTCTCTCTCTCTCTCGCTTTTTGCACATAATTTATCTAAACTCTCTCTTGACAATGAATAATAATTTGATGCATGGGGCTACTCAATACTCGAAGCTCTAATCCTTTGGGCTTATTGAAGAAAAAGCATAGCACAAAATTGAATAAAAATAAAATATATATACATATATATAAAAAAAAAACGAAAAACCAAAAAGAAAACTAGAAAAAAGAACAAGTAAAAAAAAATAAGAAGAGAAAAACGAGGAATATGAAAGCAAAGGTTAGAGACGCCGTCTGGTCTGGGACAGAACGACGAGGAACAACAAGGAAACATGGCAGGCAGTCAGGAGCAAAAACTTTTCATGCAGTTAGTTTCCTTTTGGACCATGTCATTGGCCCTGGCCCTTTCTTCTTTTGCGCTATTTGTAAATCTTTCTTCATGTTCGGCCCGTTCGATGCGGTTTCGCCAGTCAACGTAGAAAATTGACTTGATAAAAAGTTTCAGTCACTCACTCACTCACTCTATCTTACACTCTTTCTTTTCATCTTTGAGTTCATTGGAAATCTTAGATATATATATCCCAGTCGATGTTTTACATATATACCTCATCTACATCTATCCACACGCTTTATGAATTATAATAAAATTCTTGTCTGCGCCTCCTAAGACGAAAGTCGACTTCGTTTCACTTTAGAAAAGTTGAAGCCTTTGCAATGATCGAGCCACAAAGTTGAACTTAAGTTTTCCTAAGGATTCTTCTTTAAAATCAAAATCACAAATAACAAGAAGAGAATGAAAAAAAAAAACTTAAGGAAGAAGCAGAAGAAAGACGAAATATCCATATCCATTACATGCCAACCAGACAGCAATAATAATAATAATAATAAAAATGGAAGGCAAAAATAAAAAAATAACAATAATAAAGAGAAAATCACAGACGCATAATGATATTTAAAATGGATTTTTACCGATTTATGGCAACTTTTTTTTTGCTGGTTTGTTTGCTTTTGGTCGAAATGGTTTTCACTTTGTAATTTATGTAATATTGTGTGTGTGCGTGTGTATGTTTGTGTATGTTTGTGTATTTGCCCTTTTGCAGGTACAAATTGATATTTATTTCTTTTGACTGTTAAAGAGGCTCAAAGGAAATGAAACGCATTGAACCACATTAAGTCCTGGCGCCAACAGGCATATATTTCAGTTTTGTTAACTTTAAGTACGCTGATAAGTATGCAACACTTTTGTTTTCAACATTAAAACAACATTAAAGGATCTCTCTTTAATCCTTTACGCTCTCCCTTATTTTCTTATTCATTTTGTGTTTTTGCTGTTTTGACTTATTAAAATTTTTAATTCATTTGTATCTTGCTTCCTCGTAAAGTGCTGAATTACAATTGTTGCCTGCTTTTAGGCGGTGCGTGCAGAAACCAAAGCCAACGCTGCGGGTCCTGTCGTCGACTCCCGCCAGCAGGTTGAAAATCAACCCAGAAGTTGCCACTCAAACCGGGGTCATTATGTTGTTAAGCAAAAACAAACTATCAAAATGTAAGGTATTTGCGCTATTTCATGGGATTGGATAATTTTTTTTATTCTTATTCTTAGAATTAGACCGATTAGCGACTTAGCAACACACACAATGTTAATTAAAGTTTTTCCCATTATATCAAATGAAAGCAATTGTTATTATTTTATAAATGCTTTGAGTAAAAGTGTTAGGAATTTCTGGAGTTTAATTTGAGTCTCTATGATTGGATTCACCATATTGTTTATGTACACTGTAAACAATTATAAAAAGTTTTAAACAACTAAAGTATGGATATTTATGCATTTGAGTTTTGTAAGTTTATTTAAAGTGTATTTAAATTTGTCCATTGTCAGTATAATGTTTTCTCTTTTTATTTTTCTGCCTCTCGTTTGGGTATACATTTTGTACGTTCCCAACCACAGCTCCTTCTCTGCTCTCCGCAACCGTTCCGGCAATCCTAACCAAGCAAGCAAGCTGCCAAGCTGGCAGGCTGGCAGGCAGGCAAGCAACCAGCCAAGCGACCGACACGACAGACAGGCTGACGTTTTGAATTGCCTGCGAGTGCCGCCTGCTGTCAGGCTCAAGGGTTCTAGGACTCGTTTTTCTCGGGCCTTCACTTCACTTTACCTACGTTGCACTTCATTTTGCAACTTTCGAGTGTTGCATGTGTGCGTTAGCATGTATGTATGTACGTGAGTGTGTGTGTGTGTGTTTGTATGTATGTTTACAAAATAGTTTTGTACTTACTTCTACTTGAACTTTTCAGTTCACTTTTTTTTTCTTCCTTGCTGTTGTTGTTGTTTCTACTTGCTTGGAGGGGCACAAAAATGTTGCCGCAACTTTTTTGCCTGCATTGTTTTTGACTGCAACGTAGGCAGCCAGCAGCAACACAGCCAACTTCTTCCTCGATCACTACCCCTAACTAACCCACACCAATTTTCGGCAAAAAAAAAAAAAAATAAAGTTGAGTTTCCCCTGATTCCCTTTTCCATTTCCAATTGCTGCCTCATTCTCTCTCTCTCTATCTATCTATCTCTCTCTCTTTTTCTCTGTAGCTTTTACTTTGCGTTAGTTTTCCTCGTTTTCTCACACTTTTTGAGCAATGTTTTGGCCCTGCTGCTAGTGAAGCCTGTAATTTATTTCTTGTTTTGATTGAAATATTGCTTTACAAGCAAAAAGACACAGATACACATGCACATAGAAGAGGGCGAAAGAGAGATAGAGAGGGGAACCAAAGAGGTAGGGACTCTGTGCAAAGGCTTAGCAAATACGCAACAACATAGGCTGATTCTAGTTGTAAGACCCAAGCCGGTTATCCAGCCCTTCACTCGGCACTAAAAGGAGTGACGGCTTGTCTGCCATACGCATACACTTCATTACACAACATACAGTAAAAGTGCACTGTGCGAAAATTGCCACCAATAAAATGTTTCAAATATCTTAAGGGCATAAAATATCTCAATTGATTTAGCATGAATCTTAGCTATAAATTTGTAAATAACGGTGAGTGAAATTTTTTGTTCTTTATATTCGAATATTATTTAATAACTTTAGATTTTATAGATTTAATTAAAAACTTTAGCTGAATTTTAAGAAACCAAAAGGAAAGGATAAATAGGATGATAAACTTTATTCTATTGCAATTAATTACGACTATACAATATATGTTCTTATATAGGTCAGGGTTCTATTAGTACAAGAAATGATTTAAATTGAATATTTGTTTTAAATCAGACTTGCCATCAATATCGGTTCATTATAATAAAATTCTATATACAGATACATTTGTATATATATTTTAATAGGTTTTATTTTGTATTCGGTGACTTCAGTGCATGTCAGACTGTAAGGAAACTAGAAAGTCATTCATTTCAAAGCAAAGGCAGTTGTCCCTCTTGCTAGTTTAGCATTTTCCCTATCGCCTTGTCACTCTCTCTCCCTTTCTCTTAAACTCTCTATATATATTTATATAAATTTATATGTATGTATATACATTAATATATGTATAATACCTCTCTCTTTCTGTGTGTGTGTGTGTTTTCCTGCGAGTGTCTATACAAGTGTGTATGTGTGTCTGTGTTTCGTAAACAGGCATATTTCAATCAAAATTACATATTGAATTCTCAGGCAGAGTAAAACCGAAAAACTCGAAACGAGAACAAACAACTTCTAAACTAACCAAAAACAAAGTTGTTATTGTTGTGCCTGTGTGTGTGTAAGTTGTACAAGTGTTTGTGTTGTTTGAGAGGAAAATGTTTAGAAAATTTGCAATTAACTACAGGAAATTAGTGTTTACAGTTTGAGTCGTTATTTTTAGTTGCTCTTTGTTGCACAGACTTTTAAAAGTGTCGAATTTAAAACGCTTTGCACTCAGTCTCAGGCAGATCTATCAGATAATAATCATCATTGGGTTTATATTACAAACAGAGTCAACAGAGACAGTTATGGACTTGGCAAATTTAAAGGCTACAACCAAATTTAAGTTTTATTTCTTTTCTTTGGCTTGTTTCAAGCATTGCGCATTAAATTATATATGGAACTATTAAAAAATATTAAAAAATTTCCATTTTCCTTTCAAAGAAAGTGCAAAAATATAAAAATAATTCATTTTTAACCAAAAACCCAAGTAACAGCTTTTGTTTATAAAATTTTTTCGAATAAATTTAATAATTGATTTATTTTATTTTCAGATATAATGCATAAACTGAAGTTCTATATACATAAGTATGACAAAGACCAGCAAATCTAGAGCCAGGTTAAAAAAAAAAAAGAAAAAAATCAAAATAAAGTTTCAAACTAATCGAAGAAAGGAGACATTTTAGGAAGAACTCATTCTATTAAAATTTTAATGATATGTCATTTAATCGACAAATCATTATATGTATGTATGTAGCTGCACATCTGATCAGTTGAAGTTGGAATACTTTACCCCAAGGGGTCATGTTAACAATACAAAATTAATTCCAAGTGCTTGTCATTTTAATACATTTTTTAAATCCAAACGATTTTCAGCGGCTTTTTCTCATCACACAGACACAAAGACGGGAATCAGAGAGAAGGAGAGAGAAAGTGGGATAAGAAAAGCATTAAAAGTCAAATTGAATCAACAATATTAGCAACAAAGACCACACCCAACTCCAAAAGCCAATTCAAAGGCAACTTGCACAGCTTCATCATCATTATCCCGCTCAATATCTCTAAGAGAGTTGAGAACGAACGAAAGCAAGTCTGAGGGCTGCGCTGCCATTTTATATTATAAATTGCATTATAATTCAAATTCTGCAATAAATCTCAATTTCAGCACAAAGGCAGGCTGACTGGCTGGCAGAGCAGAAAAACTTTATACTGAGAAGGTAAAAAAAAAAATAAAAGGGGGAAATTCGCCTTGTCCAGGCAAATCAATCGATTACGCGACTTAACTTTTCAATAGCCCAAACGACAGGCGGCAACAACATTGGTTGGATTGGATTGGATTGGGTTGAGTGGCGCTGGGTAGGTTTGGATGACTGGATGGCAAGGCAAGCAGACAGGCAGGAGAGGAGAGATGAAGAAGTCGGTTAAAGGGGTGGATAATATCAGGTAGGTAGGTTGGATGGATGGCCATTATATTTATGATAATAATGCCTGCCTGGACGATGGGGGATTGACTGTCAGTTTAGCACAAAATTCATTTGTATGCCCCAGCAATGGCAATCGCAATGATGATATCCCTGGAAATGGCAAGGGCAGGTTTCTCTTTTTTTTTTTTTTTTTCTTTTTTTTGCCATCTTTTGTTAAAGAAGTTTGTGATTGTATTACTAATAGAGCTCCTCTTTCGTTTTTAACTTTCAATGGCATAAAAAAGATGTGCAACTTGTTACCAAGTTATTATCATTTAAAAATAAGAAAAAATAAACTCACTTAAGAAGAGTCAAGTTTAGCATATTAGCAATAACAGAGCAAAATCAACTAAATTGAGACGAGTATTGAGTATGTATGTTGAACTTTGACTTTTCCTATTATTGTTATTATTTTTATTCATTTGTCTGGCATCTTAGCACTACAAATATAACTACGAAGAACAAGAAATATATAATTACAATAACTGAGTTGAGATTAAATAAAATTAACTAAGTTTTTACTTGGAAAACTAAATATTAATAACTAATTTTTTTATATTCATTAATCTAAAATTTAGATTCTAAATCAATCTTTTTCTTAAATACACTAGATCTTTTTTGTTGTAAAATGATTGCCTTGGATTCATGCAGACCTTTTGATTAGGTAGAATTTAATGGGAAAACACAATATAAATTTATTTTTTATTCTACTTTTTCTAAACTTTTTATTAAATATTCGCATATACGTGTATTTTAAAAGTTAGATAGACAGCAGTTTTACAGCTTTTAAATGAAACTTTCAAATCTTTATTTTTCTAAGCTTAGCTTTTCTTTTTCTAAATTTATTTTCACTGATTTTTGCTTTATTCCCAATGATCGATTTGATTTTTAATGTAATTAAAACTATTTTCTTTTCATCAAAGATTTAAATTAGTCTAGCTTATATAAATACATACATATACATATATAGAATATATTCATTCTATATAAACAAAGAAAAGGAAAATCAATGGAAAATCAAAGGAAATCATCTTAGTTTGGCCGCAGGCTAAGCCAGTTTAGCTATTTTCCATGCTTTATGCCTTCCTAATAAGCGATAAATCTTTTGCCATCCTTTTATCCAAGCATCCAACACAACCTCTGCCCCAAATCGAATTGAATCGAATGGAATACAGAACAACCTGGATATGTTGTAAGTCCCATCTGCCCACCTGTCCCACAATATTTTCTTCTTACATTCAACCACCCATACACCCGAAACACCTATACGCCTCCTGGTATAATATATGCCAATGCAACTGCCAATGGCAACGATATATATTAAATATTTAGAGAGACATGACTTTCTTTCGTTTTTTTTTTCTTTCTCGACTTGTCTCTTGGCCAGGGTTGCCATTGTTGTGTATTGAGTGTGTGTGTGTGTCTGTAATAAAAAGGGGTCACCAAACAAAAGAGGAAATTGAGTTAAAAGGAAAAACGAAGATTTCTCTTTTGCTTTTTACCTTTCTATCCGCTTTCCCTCTTCTCTGGTTCCTTCCTGTATTTCTTTTTTTTCTTTTTTTTCTTTTTTTTTTTGCTTTTAGGCTCAAACTTTGACCCATTTGGCAATTTCTCAATCAATTTCGAGTAGGTACAATAGGATAAAGAGGCGGCCGAAGGACGCGGTTGGATGTATGTATATGTGTGTGTGGAAGGGATAGCGTTTTGGTTAGGTGATAAAATATATATCTTAAAGTTGTGAATTGAAAAATCTTACAAGATTAACATAATTTTGCAATTTTCATAACCTAAGAAAAAAAACGAGAAGGCAAGAAAGGAGAAAAAAAAAAAAGAAAGTTGGGTAAGCGCTTTTAACCCTTTGTTGTGCTTGAGGTAAATGGCCATTTGGCAATTTAATTTCTTGCACGCACAATCGACGAGATGCTATGCTTCAGTGACCCATCCTTTCATACATACATCCCCCAAACCCCCCATCCTACTTCATTCTACCCACTCACCCCCCCACCATGACTGCTTCTGCTGCTTTGGCAATCTCGCACAACTATGCTGCTTGGGGAAAAATCTTCCTTTTGCGCAATATTGCCAGCCATAAATCCTGCTTAAATTGTGCATGCAGAAGGATTTTTGTTCCAGAACGGTAACAACGCTTCTGCCACGCCTCATACGGGCTGGCGAGCGTACATCCCCAAACCTCACCTCCGTTTACCACCAAACACCCACCCACCCACCCACTCACCGATACCACTTGGTATCGTTCGGGCAAATTCCTCATCTTTTTCGCCCACCCACCCCCCTGCCACATGTATGGGAAATGGAGGAGGGGGTTATGGGACAGAGAGAGTAAGAGAGCGGATATTGGGGGGTGGGGGAGGGGACACGCACACGTTACGTTAGCTTGTCTTTTGGCTCTTGTGCATATGTTAATAACCGTTAGCTTTGGCCTCTTGTGCGTGCTCTCTCTCGCTCTCTCACTCCCACCTTTTCTTTCTCCCTCTCACTTGGTTTCTTTCATTTTTATTTTTCGTTTCTTTTTTATTTGATATTATTACGATAATTTATTTCGGCAATAAATTTTTGCCAAAGAGAAATGCATTACATTTTCCGCTTTCCCCTTTCTTTCTTTTTTTTTTTTTGTTTCTCTTGTCTCTTCTCTTTTGCGTGCCATAATTTTTCAAACTCTTTTATTTGCCATAAGAGAATGGCTTATAAAGGGTTAACTTATTGGTGGAACTAACGGTAAATTATTTGAATTTATTACACTATCACGAATTATTGAATTTTGTTAATAATAATGCTTAAAATTATGTTCAGGCTATAAATACTAAAGCGTAAGATAGAATGCATCAAAAGGTACTCCACTTTTCTCAAATTAAATGTTCAAATTTGAGAAAAATAATATACAAATGTACATACATATATATATATAATAGCTTTGGCTTTAAAGTTTAAACAGATCACTTTGACCTACAAACTGTTCAGATATCTTAAAAATAATTCCACATGAATTTTTTAATGCTTTTTCTGAAATATTTTTAATTTATAAACTATATTTAATTATATCATAAAGTATATTTGAATAATATGTATAAACTTCATTTATGTCAAATTTTAAGCTGAAGCTGTTTCACAAAAATTATTAAATACAGTTAACTGCCGCCGGCGCGCTTTATGCAAACTTTTCATAAAAACTCAAATTTTCAATAATTCTCTATTAAAAACTCATTTGAATACTTAACTACCAAATGATTCATTTGGTAAACAGCAACAGAAAAAAAAAATAGAGAAGAGAAAAAGAGCAGCAGAATAAAAATAAAAAAAGAGAGAAAAGGAAAATGCAGCATGAAAATGACTTTTAGGTCATAAATTTGCAATGAACTTTCCACGCAATTGCAATTCAAATGGGAAAAAACGAACTCGTTAAAACGAAACTTATGATTATTATTGTATGCTGATAATAATGATGGCTTTCCGATAATTTTACCATAGTTATTTTGTTTTTCATCTTTTAGTAGTAGTAAAATATATCCCCCAAGTAAACAAATGAAAACACACAGTAGTAACACTGACCCTCCCCTTTCCCACCCATCCACAAACAGTCCCACATAGAGACGATAGTCACTAAGAAGAACTAAACAAATATATCATACAATATAATATTTATTGTCTGTAAATAATATTTATTTGTAACTGTTAAAAATATTATTTATCAACCTAGATGCAAGATGCAAAAACAAAAAAGAAAATTAACAAAACAAAAAGAAACAAAAAACATAGATTCAAATATAAATTAAAGTAAATAGCTTGTAAAAAAAATGCATAAATCATATGGTTAATGGTAGTTTTGTATTTTTTTATTGCCCATATTTGTTTTATAAACACATACACACACACACACACACGGATTTACCGTATGTATTTTACTCCTTTTCGGCCATACACTATAAAAATTTATCACTTTTTGCACACAAAACACGATTTGGTACGCTTTTTTTTCTGCATTGTCTTTGTTTCATTGTTTGTCTCGTTTGTTGACACGTTAATTTCAATGTTTGAATTATTTGTTAATAAATCATAAATGTATTAAAGAAATTAAATGAAATACATAACCCAGAGGGTAACGTTAGTATACCGCACCTATCAATACTTCACTTTTGCATATATCTCTTTTGATCACACACTTTTAGAATAAATTTCATTAATTTAAAGTTTATAGCTGCTCGATCTGAATTCTTTTCTGAAATCTTTAAAGACTAGACAGTCTTATAATTTTGATCCATTGTTTAGAATCTCTATTAAATGAGAGTATAATGGTCATCAGTTAAGACACTCTTTGAATACATTAGTCAGGATACTAATAGCTTATCTATCGATAGTTATTTTGAGCTGTTTTCAATCTTTACTGATCTTATGCAAGATGTTTAATATAACACGATCTAAAAAGATTATTAAAAATTAGAAGGCTTCCTAAAAGACATTCCTAAATCTCTAAAACAAGGTAAAAGTGTTGTTCCGATCTACTCCGATCGTTTCTTTATATATTTAAAGCACCTTAACTACTTAACATGAAATAAACGTGAGAGTTTACTCATGATAAACATTCGCCAAATTTTGCAATAGTAATTAAAAGTTTTTTTGGCTCTATTTTCCTTTCAATAAACCAGATAAGAAACTAATCCAGTTAACATCAATAAACGGAAAACCTTAATCGGACAGTCAAATTAATCAGAGATACAACGACAGGTTTCAATCTGTTTAATTCACATCTATGTTAATATTTTACTTTGAAAAAAAAACAAAAAAATTGTGTTTCATTTGTTTACTTGTTCTGCTAGTGTTTAGTTCCTTTTTTCGGTTTGAAGAAACAAAAGTGACAATGGCAAAAAAAAAAAAAAAAGTTTATAATCAAATTGAATTCAACGCGTTTATATCGTTCGTTGTATTTGATTGTTGGTTTTCCGGTTTGGGTTTTCTTTGCTTTTTTATTAAGTTGCTTTTATCACAGCAATTGGCCTCAGTTTTGGACGGTTTCAATCGGAATAGAAAACTTCCTAAGCACACCAAAACACGTCGAAAACTAAGGTCCATTACGGATATACGATGCGAAAGATATATGTATATATATACATATATATATATATTTATATATATGGTAATTAAAGTCACTTTATTTATTTGTTTATTATTTGATTTCATTTGAGAACACTTTATTTTTGGTTATAGTTTTCTTGATTTTTATAAAGCAAAGATAAAAAAAAAAAAAAAAAAAAAAAATAGGAGGAGAAATGCAAGATGAAATTGCTAAACAAACCTTTCGTTACTTTTCATTTAATTCGACTCACCTGCAATTAGAGAGACAGAGAAAAAGGGGGAATTATAATAATTAATTAGTCATTAGTCTTATAATGGCTCACACATTATCCTTCATAACTTCATTCCAACGAGCAAACAAATCAGAAAAGTAAACAAACAACAACAAACCAGCCATTTCTAACCCATAAAACCGGAAAAAGTCGCAAAACTTTACCCTACCAAAACGGGAAAATGGCAAAAATACAAAAAAAAAAAAAAAAAACAAAAAATAAACTCGACAAAACGAAAAAAAAATCGGTGGCTAGCATATTGTTGGCTGTCTAGTATATCAAAAGTTTTTCTTTATTTTTGCCATTTTTTATAGCACGTTTGCTGCCATTTTGTGCTCGGCGAAAAGTTTGACTCTTTCGCGGATATCCTGCGTTCTGCAGCATGTTGCAGTTTTGCTTTAGATGAATAGATAGATGGATGGATGGATGGATGGCTGGTTAGACGTTTGTATATTTTGCGGAAATCGGAAAGTCTTTTTTTTAATGTCATATTAGTAGTAGATTTTATTTTCGCATACTAACACTAATCGATTATGTTAAATGCATGTGTTCAAATGGGGGAGAAGAAGGTGATTAAAGTCAGCCTAAATATGTATAATGAAAATCTACTCAAATTGCACAAATGTTTATGTTCCCACTGATTGAAGTTATATAATTTTAATGTATTAGGAGTTTCTAAATATTGAAGATATCCAAATATTTCTTCTGATACTTCAAACAGATAAAGAATCAATAGTTATAAACAATTTTAAATATGATTGAAAATGATTTTTGATTCAATGTTTAATGACTTATGATTTTAGTTGAACAACAAAAATGTTTAGAATATGATTTGAAGCCGTTCAATTGTTCAGTTGAACAAATTGCGAGCACCTTTTCAAATCGATTAATTAATCAATGAAAATTCCTTTCTTTTCGACGCTGCATTCAACTTGCAGTACACGAAAAGCACTTAATGAGAGTTGAGAGCCAACTCCAAGTGGATTCAAGTACCATTGTGCCTCGCCTAATGCATGGCATACTAAACAATTCACATTCTCAATTTTCAGCTCTTAAAAAGCCACATATACAACACTTAAAACCCAAGCCCATCCACCCACACACACACACACCTCAACGAACCACACATGCACACAGACCACCAAAAGGAAAAACACAGAAAAAAAATGAACCACACAACGGACTAAATTAAAACACACGAATTGAATTATATAAATACAAAAGATATATACATATAAAGGACTATATGCATATATGTATTTATATATACATGTGTATGCACATTGAATATAGGAATACTATGTAGACGAGCAGCAAATGGATGTAGCTCATGTAACTGTGGAGCAAAAACCGCATAAGAGGGCACTTTTCAGTTAAGTTGACCATATTTAATGGGCAGAGCCACTTGACAAATTCATGTGCCTGTGTTTGTATCTCTGCGTGTGTGTGTGTGTGTGTGTGAGTGTGAGTGTGAGTGTGCGTGCGTGTGTAATGCTTGGTCATATTTTAGCAAATAGCTTAAAATAATCACTCGAGGTCACACAAACACACATAAAGTTCTAATTAAACAAACATTTTGCAATTTTCGTTTAACGGCAAAACGACGACACGTGGATCCGAGAATATATATACGACAACGAATGCGTATGAAATGAATAAAGGAATGGGTCCAGGGGATTCTCATCTACTACACAAACCACTCAAGTGCCAAAGCAATTTAAAGTCGAGGGCTAAAACGCCAAAAACCCAAAATGAAAGAGTGGTATGGGTATTACGAAGGATTCGTAGTAGAAGGGGGATGGTGTTTCGCTTGTTATAGAGTGAGTGTGTAGAAGATGGTATAATGTTGGACAACGTGATGGGAGGGGGAAGTTTACATATGTATTTTGTGTAAATATGTGTGCCCAACATATTTTGCGAAAAATAAACATATCCCGTGGCTATAGAACGACCCAGTATAAACATCTTCCTTTTCTTCCCTTCTAGTTGCTGTTTCTGTTCTTCATCGTGTTGTTGTTGTTGTTGTTTACCTTAACCAAAGTTGAACATTTTCCGAGTTTTAATATATTTCATTTAGTTTTTGTTGCTGTTGTTATTGTTGTCTGCATTTGGCATCCCTGGAAAAATGTTTCTTATATATATTTCAAATTTATTTGTTTATTTATTAACTGCATTTACGAATATTTCTTCATTTTTAGCCAGAGGTCAAACGGAAGGTAGACTAGATGATGGAATAAGAAATATGGATAGAGGGTGGAGTAAAGGTATACTGGAGTAACGGTAATGCTAAGAATAAGAAGAGAAAAATGTTTAAAGCCACATCTGTGTTTATATTAAGGGTATAAAAGTGGAAAAAAATTCCAATTTTTCTAATGCCGAGAAGAAGCAAATTGGAAAGCACTTTCTTTTTTGAAACAAATTATTTCGACCATCTACCTTTCGGTAGTGGGATCCTTCAGGAATTTTTTTTGGAATCTTTTTTTTTTTTTTGGAAAATATTTAGAAATTAATGTCCTAATGTATAAAATCTATTTACAATCTCATTATACATAGCAATATTTATTTACCGGAAAAAGTTTTGGTCCAGCAAATTATAATTTTATAGAAATCTTTTATCTTTTTAGTTTTATATGAAAGTTTGCTATCAGGCAATTAGCAGTTTATATCTCAAGAGCATCCACAAAAATTATTTATAAAGTTGCAGAAAAGTTTCCACCCTGCCCCCCTTCCCCTACCTATAACAGACCCAGCCAGCAAACAAGGCCAAAAGAAACTTAACTCATAATTTGCTGTTATTTAAAACCATTCATTTCCGCTCATTTTACTGCAACTTCCTTTTGCATCCTCCAACTACTATCCCCAAACCCCTCCTACGCTTTCTCCATCCATTGAGTACTTACCCAATTGGTGTCTATTTTTTGACGCGTTTACTCACCTCTTCCTCTCACTCCCCCCTTACTTTTAGTCTCCCTCTCTCTCTCTTTATTTCCGACATTTCGCACTATCGAACTTTCTTCTCTACTCTGTTCTGCTTGAATTCCATTAAAAGTTTTACACGAAAAATAGTTGCACACTAAAAAGCTATAACTGTAAAATTATAGTGCCCAACCGAAAAAGTTTGCCCAGTGGAAACGAGGGAGAAGAAGAGAAATGAGAAGAGAAAGAGAGAAAAAGCGGGGGCAAGTGCTATAAACTATAAAATGAAAGGAGTCCAGTTGCCTTATTAATAATTTTTAATTTCCTTGATGACTTCCAAGTTATTAACAACTGCAAAGTAAGAATAACTATGTATCTATATATACATATATATATTTATATATATTGTATATACAAATATATGTATATAGGTACAGTTGTGCCACTAAATTTTTTACTGCTTAATGATGGAAATCAACAGTAACAGCAACAAGAAGAAAAACAAGTTGAAATTGTCCTTCCCCAGCGTATTTTTAATTGTTTGTATTTGCTTTCGCCTGTGGATGGTTGAGATATAAGAGAGGGGGTGGTGGGTGAAAGGTCCCTGTGCCACCGGTTCTTTTTAATGACAGCTGTTCGCATTTCATGAGGAAATTGCCAAGCAATAATTGGGCATAATTTGATTGATTGGCATGGGGAATACGTGCTATATAATGCATATGGAAGCCGCCTTATAAATGCGTTTCAAAGCAAAGGAAAAAAAAACAGAGGTAAAAAAAAAAAACAGAAGAGCAATCGTTCGACTTAACTGAATGAAGTTGACTTGCAATTGACGTATCATTATAGGGATTCTACTCAATTTAAAATAAAATGAAGACTATAATAGAAAAGCAACATATCGCAGTTGGGGGCACACCCATTCAATTATATAATAGTAGCTCTTGTCTACACTATCTAGGTGTTCATACATTGATTATTAATACTGGTAAAGACGATATGTACAGTAAAGCTTTCCTTTAGCGAATACCAACTAATAAAATTGCTCATACAGGATACATAATAATCTATGTTTTTTTTAATGTAAATAAATACATTTTTTTATATCTAAATGCAAGCCCTACCAATCAATATCATATCTTTATATTTCATTTGATGGGAATACATAAAATAATTATAATATATAGAACAACTAAGCCAGTTTTTAATTCGGAACATTAACAATACACCGCCAAATAGAAGTATCTTTTCATTCTTGAGTAAACTTTGTTCAACTCTTTTTCAAAATTTATGCTTTGCAAGAAGGGTATATTAAATTTGATCACAAGTTTGCAACGCATAGAAAGAAGCAATCTTAGACTATATAAAGTATATATATTCTTGATCAGCATGATCAGCTGAGTTGATATAGCCATGCCCGTCTGTCTGGATCAACGCCATCTCCTCCGAAACCCTTGGAGATACAGAACTGAAATTTTGCACCTAGGCTTCTTTTTGCTGCAGGCATTATATATCTCGGAATCATCCCGATCGAATGACTATATCATATAGATCCCATAGGAACGATCGAAGCAAAAAAAAAAATTATATTAAATTTATATTTTATGGGTTTTATATACTTTCTTATGATTCTGGCAAATTATATATAAATTAAAAAGTTAGCCCATCCTTCTAATTTTTACCTAATCTTTGTATGAACTCATCAAAAAAAGGACTTTTTTTGCATAGTGTTTTTCGAAATATAATTAAATATGTAACTTGTCTTTTACTCAAAGTACCTAAATATAATACAATTTTTTTTTACATATTTTCTGAAATTTCAAAATTTCATTTTTGTTTAAGATCTTACGCCTTATTTAGAGCGCTTTCAACAAATAACAAGAGAACAAAAATTACTTATTTAATGTTTATACTTAGCATATTAATTGATCTTTGAATTGCTTTTGTCGAATTTCGCTGAGTGGATTTGCTTATGAAAGTTTCCTGTAATGTCAATTTTCACTGTACGTATATACATATGCAGTAGTCGGAAGTGCCTCCTTCGTTTTACCCTTTAGTATAATTGCTAATCGATTTAAACAACTTGCAAAACTCTTTTCACTCTCTTGTGAAGTCTTTCTAGAAAATGAATCACTTACACGTGTCCATTGTCAGCATATAACAAATTATACATCTTGTTCCTGTTAGCTATCATTTTAGTTTTTCTTCTTTTCTTTTTTTTTTGTTTTTAGAGAAAAATGCAATAACTCAAAAAATAATTTAGATTTCCTCTTTTGCGAGAAATCTTTTCCCATGGCAAAGAGAGCTCAAAGGTAAGATGGCTAGAATGAGGGAGGGGATTGTGTAGGGGGCCCAGGGCCAGTTGCCTCTTCTAGTTGCACAATGCCAAAAATGTCATTTGTCAAATGCAAACAGCTAAGAATAAACATCAACGGAAGTAATGCAGCCACAAAATACATAAAACAAGCACAGAATAAGTAAGAAGAAGATGCACACAAGAACTGGAGTAGTAGAAGACGAAGCAGATGAAGAAGAAGGATTGCAGAGGGGACAAAAAACTAACAGACAGTGCAGCTAATTATCAGCAGAAAGAAGACTCCACCACCACTACCACCACCACCAAGATGCAACAAGAAGTCGTCGACAACTCTCTGGGCCAAGGCAAACACAACACAAGAAGAATCACAAGCAACAAAGAAGAAGAAAATAGAAGAAAAAATGAGAAGAAAAAAAATACAAAAATCCCCAACTAAGACTATTAATGAATAGCAAACGACTTTGAGACTTT
This sequence comes from Drosophila emarginata, assembly GCA_037075365.1. Lineage (NCBI taxonomy): Eukaryota > Metazoa > Arthropoda > Insecta > Diptera > Drosophilidae > Drosophila > Drosophila emarginata. The sequence goes on from JBAMCD010000296.1 coordinate 9,684,526, forward strand.
GCCCAGCATCAGCAACTGAGAGGATCTCTATTTAAACCGTATTTTACCTCCCCCGAATCTCCTCATCTCTAACATTGCCTTCCTCTGCTTTCTCCCTTTTTTGGTAGTTGGCACTTTTTGTTGCTGTTGCTGCTGCTGCTTCTCGAGTGTTGAGTAATTTGCCCCGAAAATAATGATAATGATGATGATGATAATGGAAATGCATTGAGGGCTGCAGCCAGCGACATTGGCTATTAATCATCTTTAAACAAAAGACAGGACAACAACAGCAATAGCAACAAAAACAACAACAACCACAACAGGAGCAGCAACAGCAACATCAACAACAACTGCAACAAGAGCAATGTGAAGCAACTACAGCAACTAAAACATAAACATCAGGTTAACCCTTTCCGGGCATTTCGGGGATTTCTAGCAGAGCAGAGGGCATTGCATTTACAGTGGGTAAAACCATATTAAACAAAAATGATTTTCATTCATGAAAATAGAAAATTATTTAATAACCATTTTTCTTCACCAAAAGTAGAAAAATCTAAGCTTAATAATTGAGTTATCAATTTAAATTTAAGAATAACACTTAATCAACGTTATTCACAGGAATTTAGTTAGAAATCGATGGAAAATCAATAAATATTTTAATAAAATTGATTTTACTTATTAAAGTTGAAAATTAATTAAATTATAATTATATGTAATGGGTTTCAAAGCAGGAATGAATAATAATATCTATGATTTAAAGGAGAATTTTCATTGCTATCATATTGCTAATGCAATCGCCTTTTCTTTTGTTTATATTCTGGCTTCCACTTTTTCACTTATCAAGTTTTCTTTATTTTTGTAAACATTATCCTTATATATGAATGTATGAGATTCTGGCAATTTCAAACTGCTTTCTTTGCATTTTTTTTTTTTTGTTTGTTAAGATTTTTACCCCACTGTACATTGACTTGGCTGCCTGCCCCGTGAGCACAACAAGTGCAGTCAACAATGACAGACGAGCAAATGGTCTGATGTACGATGGGCTGCTTCAGTTACTTGGCTGCTTCTTCTCCTAGTTTAATGGCTTGGTAGGGGATACGGTGGGGTTAGGATAGGGTGGTGCAGTCGGTGCTGTTGATATATGTTGCTTGGCTTACTTGTTTGTTTGTATGCAAGTGTGTGTGTATGTGTGTCTGCTGTCTTCCTTTCGAAAAGTCGAGAACGGGGACGGACCAGACCATGTTACTTGTCGTTGTTGTCGTCGTCGTCATCGTTTGTCGCATTGTCAAGAAGATGCATGTTGCTTGTCTTGCCAAAAGTGTAGGCCTTCTCTCCGGCTCCAGCTCCAGCCTTCTCCAAGATATAGTTGAGGGCGCCGCATTAAATCAGCAATTGAAACAACATCACTCATGACACGTTTTGGTTGGTCTGATATCAAACCGAGAGAGAAGAAGGAGACGTAAAACGAAATGTAAAAGCAAAGCCAAAGGAGAAGAAGACACAACCTAAGAGTTAGGGTGTAAGAGAGGATAGAGGAAGGAAGGAGAGAGGGGCACGGTCGGTACGACGTTCATTTTGTGTGTTCGTCGTGCTTAATTTGCGTCCAACATACACATCATACACACGCACACACACATATATATGTAGATTTATACACGCACACACACACACATGTATTTTGGTTGCCCCCTAAAGTGCATTTAGTTGCAAGCATTTATTGTTTGCGGTCAAATGTGCTGGCCAGGACGAAAGGACGACGGGCTCGGCCATTGTCTTTGGGTCTTGTGGCCTGGACGAGTGGGCTCATTGTTTGTAATTTCTCTCTTCCCCTTTCTCTTTCTCTAGTAAGTGAGTGTGTGTGTGTGTGTGTGAAGAACATATTGCAACGACATAAATGCATAATTAATTTGGCTTTCTCTGTGTTTTCGAATGTGGCTGAATTGTTGGGGTGAGAATTTGGGTGGGTGGTTGGTTGGTTGGTGGGTTACCTAACCTTCTATGTTTGTTCTTTCGCCCATCGACAATGACTTCCAACTTGATTCTCACTTTGAACTATTTGAACCTGACGTTACACACAGAAAATGAGTTTTGCATAGCCTTGTTAATTAGCCAGGTCCACGCATGCGTTATTTAAAGACCAACTTAATTGAAGAAACTATTCTGCCCAATTGCCCAACCAACAATGGTTAGTTAAAAATTGACCAAATTTACAACAAAACCAAAAAAAAATAAAAGACATTCCACTCCAGCTTGTTATTCAAACTTTTGGCACAATTAAATTAATTAATGATTTACCATAATTATTTTTTAACACTGACTTTTCATATTTGTTAGATTAAAAGCTATTAATTAAATCAAGTCAAACATTTATCAAGAATAAGTAAATATTTTTTATTATAATAAACAAATTTTTGCAGTTTTTATTTATAAAGAGATATAATTTTCCCAACAGCCGTTTTAATGGGCAAACTTCAATTTTAATTTGTACTATTTCCCTCACTTTCTTATATATTTCTATCTCTTACTTATGCTCTGTCTGCTTAATGCCCAAGCCAATTAAAATTGTGAAAAAAAAATTGAACAAAATGCATTTTCATGCCTAAGAAAATGTTTTAGAAAATCACACACAAAGAGAGGGAGTGAGAAAAGAAGAAAAGAGAGAGAGAGAGAGAGGGAGAGGAAGATACAAAGAACATGCAAAATGTTTTATGTGCTCACACAGAGCTCATTAGTATCCATAATTTATGTCAAACTTCTTTATGTGAAGTGCCAACCCCACAAATAATAAAACATATATCAACCCCACCGCAACCCTTTCCACTACCATTCGCCCTATCCTATAACCTATATCATCCATAGCTCCATCTACAAAACGCCGATTCTCAGTTAGGGGGCAAAAACTTAAATCATAAAATCATGAACAGAGAGTGAAAGAACCATTGCAAATAAATTTTACTTATGGACTTGAAATCGCGTCGTCGTCGTCGTCATCGTTGTAATCGTTTCATTTAATGGGAAGCACGTGTGAAAACTGCAATTCCTCAAGACATGATGGGACAGTCAGCTGCATCGATGGCAAAGAGGAGATGCAGCAGAACTGCTGGGTTGTAGGGAAACTAAAATTACATTTTGAAAGAGAAAAAAAAGGCAAAACAAAAATTGCACCAACAGTAGCTCATTAATGTTCTAAAAGGCATTGAGGCGACATGTTTGCTGCAGTATTGCAATGACAGAACTTTTTTCTCCTTGAAAAACGAGAAGCAAGGAGGGGACAGGCTGCGATTGCTTGTGCGTGTGTGTGTGGGGTAAATCAGTTGTTAATATTCCCAGTCATCTATATTGTGTGTGTGTGTGTGTTTTGCTTTGCCAGTTCTACTTAAAGATTTGCTCATGCAACAGATTTGCCAATGATTTAGTTGCATTCAGGCGTCGAGTAAATCATAAGCCAGGCAGAAAGATGCCACCGCTAGCTCCCCCTCCCAGTCAGTCTATCACCCACCGGATCCTCGGCAGCAATCTTTCTCATCCATCCATTCATGCTCCCAGCCAATTCTCCTTTTCTACATAATTTATGCGTCTCTTTAAAAATGTCACAAGTCGACGATGGAAATGGCTGGCAACTGTTTTTCAATTAAGGCGGTGTACAAAATGCAAATTTATGCAAATCCTTGGCCAAAAACAGAAAGCACAGAAAAAAAAACAACAACCGAGAAACGAGAAATGAAAAACAAAAAAAAAAAGAAAAATTATCAAAAACACAAAAAAAAAAAAAAAGCAAAACCGAAAAACTGAAAATGCCAAAAGAGAAAAAAGAAGAAACTCTAAGCAACATCATCATCCAACATGAATGAAATTGGCAAAAATGTTCTTTCTGGTACAGTTATGCCCTTAAGCGTTGTGCGGATGCGGATCCGGATGCCGATGCGGATGCCAATGCGGCATACCATTTTTGTGTCATTGTTTTATGCATAATTTGCACCTTGGCTGTGAAAAGAAACGAAACTACCGTTACAAGTAACAAGTTAGAGTTACGGTTACGGTTAGCAGTAGCGTTACATTGCTCTGCCACCGTTAAATTAATAAAAACGTGAAATTTTCCCCATTTTAATATTTATGAGTTGCCAGCTGAAGAAAATTCCAAATAAAACAAGATATTCGCGCCATGGCCAAAAAAGCAATTTTCTCTCCTTGAAAATGAAGAGAGATTGCTGAAAAAGATATTTAGTTGGCAATTTAATTTACTAGATCACAAGAGGATAAAAGCACAAGAAGAAGAACACTTATTTAAATTTAACAAAACTAAAACAAAATGATTAAGTAAAAAATAATAAAATAAAAATATTCTAGTTATCCTTTTTATTAAAACTATATATACATATATTAGTAAAGTTGGAAAATTAAAAGTGAAGTTTAGTTAATTCTATATTTATACAGAATTATTTCAGTATTTAGCTAATTTTTCAAATTAGAATCATGAATTTTATGTAACCATAAAATTTTTTTTATTTTATTTAATAATAATTATTCTAAATATTCTATTAATAACTTGTCCAATTCGGTTTTTATCATGTTCCATTATTTCAAATTTTGTAAATGTTTTTCCTTATCGGTATTTAGGTTATAATTTAGGCCATGTCATTGCTAAATTTTTTTCTATGCTGACTTTGACATATACTGTTGGAAAATTTCATGCATATGGATTCATACATATATGTAGATATGTCATTTAAGGGATATGAATGGAGCAGAGGAACATTTCCAATTGACCAAACAAATTCATAATCAAGAATTTTTGTATTGAAAGAAATGTTATTGAATTTATATTATCATGTCAATCAATCTGTTTTGCTTGTAGTAGGTAAAATCGATTTAGCACTGCATTGGATCAGTCAATTTCCCTTAAAAACGAATAGCAAAAGAGTAAAGTAAGAATTTTTGCATTCATTTATTCAACCATTTAAGTCTGTCAATGTCTCTCCCCTTTCTCTCTCCACCGTACGTACGTACGTACGTACATACGTAAAAGCTGATGCATTCAACTCAATTCGTTTCAATTTGATGGAAACAACAGACAATCAGAGTCACTCTAAGGAAAGACTTGTCGTATGCCTTATCTATCTTCTTCTTTTTTTCAGATTTTTCAATTTTTTTTCCTGGCTTTCTATTCTTTGTTTTTTTTTTTCTCTCTCTTTTGGTTTTGTCTTTGTGTGTGCCTACGATTTTTCTTAAATGCCCAATGTAAACGTGAGAAAATAAAAACTGGATTACTCTTTCTTTTTTGGTCTATTTCTGTGTTGTTTTTTTTCGATTTTGCTTTCGTTCTTTCTTGTTTGCATCATTCATTTCCTTTTCGACCTGCTAGAATTGCAATGTGAGAAGGGAAAGTTAACCAAAGAGAAGAGAGCGAGGGAGAGAGAGTGAATATTGGGTAAGGTGTCTTTGAAAGTCAGTCTCAAGCTGGTCAGTCGTTATTCTACCTCCTTCTCTCTTATACATCATCATGCTCTGTAGTACCCTCTTACCCAACCCCACCACACGGCTTGTGTTATGTTTAATTGAATGCGATTTCATTACGCCGATGCCTCAACTGGAATCGGGGATTGGCAATCCCAGCACGCCTTCATCATTGAACGGGTTTTCGGCATTTGTGTAGCCCTGGACCCAAACGGAAATTGAGGCATTATTGTGATTCACTGATTTTGTTCATGTTCGTGTTGATGTTGCTCCATGGTATGGTCTTTCGCCTGGACTGGCCTGGTCTGGTCTGGCCGGCCTAGAATGGCCAGAACTTGGGAGTTGGCTTCGTTTCGGTCGACTACTGTTGCCTTGTTGATTTTGGCATTTCAATGGATTTTCTGTGGCTTTACTTCTCCTTTACGCCCCTCTCTCTGTCTATCCTTTTCTGTATCTGTATCTCTATATGGGTATGGGTATGGGTGTGTGTGTGTGTATGGGCGATTCGATCAGGTTATTAAGTGCACAACACCCGCATTCGAACCAGGGTTGCCACCCACTCATTCAATTGCTTTGTCGTCATCGTCGTAGTTGTCCGTTCGCCATGAGGTGCGAAACTAATTTGCGCTGAAATTAGTTTTCTTTCTCTGACACAAAATTACGTTGCAAACCCCGGTCACGCCCACCCCCCTACCCCGACTCCTACCCCTCCCCTATAACCATGCCACTTTCCTACAAAACGTATGAGAGAGAGAGAGTGAGTGAGAGTTAGAGAAAATTGCAGTAGTAGAACTCTGCAATTGCCAGTTTTGCACAATATTTCAGATTTTTTTTTCCTTTTTTTTTTCGTATTTTTTTTTTTTTTTGCCATCCCATCCTGGCACCATTTTAATGAGTCGCACATGTCCGAACGGATGAATGAACTTGAAGCTGCTGCTGGACTGTCGTAGTTTGGCCTTGTTAAAACATTTGAGGCGTTTCCGTAGATTTTGCTTTGGGGCGTGACATTGGTATGATGCAGTAAGAGTGAGTGAGTGAGATAGAAAGAGCGAGAGAGAGAGAGGTCAGTGACGACCAGAGATGTGGCATGCGGCAATGCGGGTGTAGGATGAGAATGAGAACATTAACAAGGCGTATGGCATCATGATGTTAGTGATTAGAGGCATACGTCGAGGGATTTGATGATGATGAACGTTCGCATGCATTGAATGTGATGCGTATCAATAGAGAGAGCGATAGAGACAGAGAATGAGCTAGAGAGAGAGAGATAAAATAAAGATAAGCCCGATGGGTAAATTGTTGGCTATACATTTACACACATCGTTAGTATATATTAAACGACCACTAGTTGTCAATTTCCAATTATAGTTTATATTTTCTTTCTTTCTTCTTCTCTTCTCTTATTGTGGCTAATTCAAAAGTTTTAACAAAACTTTAAATTGGCTTCCCATTTCATTCAATTTTTCGTCTTAATTTTATCAATCAATTAAATACTTTTCTTGAATGATGAAATTCAATTCAGTTAATAATCAAACACTTAAAATATCTGGCTTAATACATTTTCCTATTACTTTAATTTTCATTGTTTCAACATTTAACATTTGACTTTAAATATATTTGCCATTTTTAATTGTCGAACAACAAAGAACTTTAACTGAGTTCATTCAATTTAATTGTCAGTCAAATCAGTTCAATTGATTGTATATCAAATTACCTGCAGCAGTAAGCAACCAAAGAAAATTATTTTCTAAATTATATTTTCACTTTCCAACAATCAAATTTAATTGGAATGAGGGAAATCGATGCCTGCTCTGTATAGTGCATTTGGCCGCATCAGTCTCTACCATCACTCTACCCCCCCTTTCGTAGCCCCATCAGCATCTCGGCATCTCAACTTTAACAATTTCAATTTTGTCATATAAGGTGGCATGTGGAACCCATCAGTAATGAAGACATTCCTGAAGCTGTTGCTGTTGAAATCCATACGTACCAAAGCGAAACGCAAGAATGCACAACGCAGACTTGCCAACCGGGCGGAGAGACGGACGGTTTCTCGTTTGGTTCGGCCTTCCGCACCCACAAACCCCACCAATCAAGGCAAGGAGCATCAGGAGCAGCAGCAGCAGCAGCAACCCTCCTTTAGAGATGTGACGGAACGGGATGAGATGGGATGGGATGGAATGGGATAAAAGACAAAAGGGAAACGGAAGCAACTGAGCACACTTAAGTGAAGCGCGTAATCCGAGACACACAACAAATGCTTCCACAGACCAGAGAGTGAACCGAAGTTGGAACACCGAAGAAGACAAGTAAAAGTAAAAACCCCAAGCAAAGAAATTGTTAAGAACAAAAAGGATCAACGGCAGCTTTGCACGTTTGCTGAAACCAAATACACGAGAGCAGAAGTTCACATTGGATGAAGATGAGAGGCTAAAGATGAGCAAACGAGAGTAGAGAAGGTAAAGGGGGATAGAGACGAAAGAGACATATACCCGCTGACCATCTTTTGGATGAGAATGTGAGGTTATGTCATTGAGGATAAGCAGCAATGGCACTGCCAATGGTAGTGTGTGTGTGCGTATGTGGGTAAGGTGAAGGAAAGAGGGTGTTCTAAGCACCAACGCATGTGACAACGTTAAACTGAAAATCATTGCACGGTCACGTGTCAATCTTTAATGTGGACCCCCCCCCCCTTCCCCATAGAACCATTTCCCCCCTAAATCCACCTTCTTATAGGATTCTCTTTCTACATCTTTTAGGGGGGGTTTTGTCATCCATTTTTGCCAAAGTGAAACTGTCAAAGCGCATTTGACTTTCGCTTTGTACAATACAACAGAGGGATAGATAGATAGAGAGAGAGAGAGAAAGAAAGATAGAGGGATAGAGTAAGAGAAAGAAAATGTCTTTCCTGCATCTAATGGCAGCAGTTGAATAAACTTTACCATAATGCTCAAGTCTAACTTGCTGTTAAGAGGCACACAAATGTTATTCTACCAACTATTAGATAAATACAGGTAAGAAAGAGGGTAACACAAGGAAGGACAACGCATTAGAGTAACCGGACTGGGATGGGCTTTAAATAACGGTACTTTGCCAGGTAATTTTCCCCGCCATATATGCGAAAACTTTTGGCCGGAAATTGAATATATAAAACAACTAGAATTCACATTTTACTTAAATTCAATGGATTTAGAATAAATGTTGACAAAGCAAAATTATATATACATAAATATGTCTGTTTATACCAAATCTGATCGGACAAGAGAAACTTATGGACTTGAATAGAAGGCAAAATGTATAAACACAATGCCTAAAAATCTCGAACGATACGATTAAAAATTTAATCGAATAAATTTAGCAGTAATTCCAAATAAATTACTTCAAATATATGTATATAGTTTGTAAAGTTTGCAGTGTAAAAATTTTAATTGGATCTTTGTCATAAAGGATGGGAGAGAAAAGAAGAGAGCTATCCCTTTGAGGTTATGTCATTAATATAAGATTCATATGTAATCCCCGTATGAATTCAATTTCCTCAACCTTTGCGCAACCTCAAAATGATCTAATAAACGTTTCATGTGATTGTCTACCAACTAATAAAGCCCTAAAACCCATTTTTACCAAAAAAGGGACACACACTTAATTTCAATTGCTGCAATTAAGAACAACCCACATGCGCCCATAAATATGCTTTAAAAAGTTCTTCTTTAAAAAGCAAGAAAAAAAAAAATCAAATTTTGTCCCCAACTCACATGTCTAATTAAGCGCCCAGAGACAAGCAAGAAAGAGATAGATATACATAGAGAGAAAGAGAGAGGGAAGGAAGAAGGTTACGAGAAGGGTGCTGTGTGTGTGTGTGTGATACAGGCACATGTCACATATGTATGTATGTGTGTGTCTGTGTGTGTGGAAGCTTGCCCAAGCAACTTTTGCCGGATGACCTTTTTTTCTAAATCACTAGCCACAGGGCCATGGCCAGGGCCATTGCCAGGGCTAAAAAGGCCAGACGCCGCACCTAGTTAGCTTGAAGCCAGAGACGACGCTAACAGAGACCAGAGACAAGCAAGCGACCGACCCCTTAAGTGCCTTCCCTGCTGAGTTGAATCATTCAACCCTTAAATTGGTACGCAATGTCAGCGATGAATTATCTGCAACCTGCTAAACAAGCAGCGTGGCAAAAACGGCCAGCCTTTAGAGCCATTTACATAATGGTCAGAGGATTGCCAAAAGGGGAGCACAACTGACTGGCTGCTGACTGCTAGGTGGGGTTAGTCCTTGCAGAGCTTTTGTCAAATGTCGGACGGTGTCAAAGCAGTTCGCGTTGTGGCCATAAATCACAGGCGGGACCAACCAACCAACCAACCAGGCAGCCAGCCATCGACCAAATGGAGGACACAACGACTGATGAAATGGCGAAATGGAAGAAAAAGCTTGTTGGCCCATAACTTTTAAGCCAAAAACATTGGAAAAAAAAAATTTTTTTTTTTTTTTTTAATTTTGAATCATCAACAAAACAACTTTAAGGTTCAATGAACTTGAAAATTAAAATGGAAAAAGGTTTCATATTTTTAAAAACTAGAAAAAATACTAGATATAATAATTGATATAGATTCTGTAAAGTGACTATAAAATATTTGACATATTAGTTAGCAATTGATTTAGTGAAACAATCTCTAAATAAAAGTTTTCTCTTAAGTTACCTCAACAGAATTGTTTCTGCTAAGATGATGTATTTATTTACTTAACAACAACTTCATTTTAATTAACTAAAGTAATACGATTTCAATTACGAAATGTATTCAAAAATGTAAACTTCATTATCCAAAAAAACAAAAGTCAAAAAGAACTTTCAACAGTCAAGCCTTTGTGTAAAGCAAAATTTTATGATAAAGAACATAAAATATAAGAAAACTTTTCAATAAAATCCATTTAATTTTACCTTTACTTGATACACAGAAATTCTTCTTCTCTATTAAACTTCTTTTTTTTTTTCCTTCCTGTTATTCTTACGACAGAATGATTGGGGAGAAGGAGGGGTGGCAGGAGCGGTGAGCAGCGTAGATGAATGGAGTTCGGGGAGCTACGGCGTTGGACTCAACTCAAGTGTAAAATTAAAACTCAAGCAATGAAAAATCATCAACGTCAGCCCCACCACATAATACACACAGTTTCCCTCCCCCCACTTCCAGTCCACCTTCCCCCCATACACAGGGTGTTTGTTACAAAAAAAAAAAGAAACAAAAACGAAAACAGTAGCACAGTTTTTTTTTTCCTTTTTTTTTTATATAAAGAGAGAGGGAAAAGTCTACGAAACCAAAAAGAAAGAAAATATGAACGCCCAACGATCAAAGGCAGTCCACAAGCTGCGGGCAACTCCAAGGGGAAGTCCCCACCTTGATGAATGACGACATACACATACATACACACACACACACATACACAGAGACAACATAGACTGACTACGACGGCGATGACGATGACGATGACAATGTCAATGCCGACATTGAAACCGGAAAAATTGCTGCGGGTATTTTGCCAATTTTATCTCCTTTTTTTTCACCCACCCACATATACCTATATATATATATATATATGTACATATACATATATCGTTTGTATGTATATATATCAAGGATGAGTGAAAACCATTCACCATTTACTCCGCAACAGTATTGATAACTTTTCAAGTACGAGAAAGAAAAATCCATGCCTAATTGAGACGATTAGTGGGAGGCAGTAAACGAACGAACAAACGAACGAGAAGAAAAAAAAATGAAAAGAAACTGTCGTGTCAGGCGGAGAGGCGAGCAGATGAGAAAAGGAGGAGTCCAACCTATTGACATGAATGCGTCATGTAATTTATAAACTAAATTGCGTCCTGGGGTTCTCTTCTATGTCTGTCTCTCTGTCCGTCCGTCTGTCCGTCCGTCGGTTGTCGTCTGTCATTGACATATTGCGCGTCATCACAAAAATATTAACTGTTCATTGACAGTTTTCGCCTTCTACTCCAGCCGCTGTTGCTGCTGCTGCTACTCCTGCTACTTGGTTCTTCATTGCCTGTCAACAGTTTCTTCCGGTTCCGAGTTCAATAAAAATACAACAGCAACAAACATTAAACTGAAAGTTCTCAACGTAAAAAGTTGAAAAATTACGCTAATAAAATTGAAGTCTCGTCTTGTTTCTCCATCTCCGTCTCCTTTTTATTTTCTTCTTTACTTTTATTTTTATTTATTTCGTTCAATAGACAAGCGACAAGAAGTTCAATCGAATCTGCTTGGACAACAATTTAATGAAACGTTAAATTGTTGACAAAAAAAATAGTACAACGATAAAAAGATGTAAGCAAAAAGAACAAAAGTTTCAATGAGTGAAGGTGGAAATTGATAAGAAGGAAAGGCCATAAAGTAAAATTCTAGCCACGAGTAGATTACAAATTCAACTAGATTCGACGTAGATTCGACTCTAATATGTAATTTTTTCTAATTTCCGAGAATTTGGGTCCTCTGATTTAAAAGAAAAGAAATATCTTTGGGTTCTCTTTCTCCACGCTTAATGAACCGAAATAATTTTTATTTTCTCGCTACATCAGATTCTACAATTTTCAAGGGAATATCTGCTTTTCTTTCATATATATTTGGAAAAAACAAGACCGGGGGAAAACAGAATTTAAATTGACTAAAAAACAAAAAAAAAAGTTACATAAACAGTTTTTAATCATTGTGTTTAATTTTTTAATCAAATATATTTTCGAACAGTCTGTCAGCAATAAAGTTTTAATTTTTTATTTCAAATATTGTAATAGTTTACCTAAAAGTTCAAAGATCAATTCAAATCAATGTCTCTTTGGAAAATATCAAGCTTGAAGGAAAAGAAAGAAGGAACTCATATAGGTTTAGGATGTCGGGTAATAATGGTTGTTGAGGTAAAGTATGTTCCATGTTCTTAAATAACCGAAATGATTTCTGTAAATCATAACTGGTGAGATCATTTCATAGAATTTTCATGACAAAATTTACATATTTTAATTATATTCAATTTTCTCATATTTTTTTAAAGTTTTTTTTTTTTTTTTTGGCAATTTCTTTGACCAAAAATGAAGAAAACAGATGTCAATAGCACACAAAACTGGGATTTCGCTTCTTAGAAGCACTGCCATCTTAATGAAAGGCATTGCAAAGAAAGAAAGAAAAAAAATATATGTATATGCAAGAAATAAAACGAAAAAGATTTTGGGCAAAAGGAAACGAAAAGTTTTTCGCCATCATCGCCATCGCCGTCTTGGTCTTCGTTACCGTCGTTTTCGTCGTTTTTTGCCGTGGAGGATATTACAAAATCCATTAAAATTCTATTTCCTGCCATCAAACTGCCCAAAGTTAAATAAAGCGCAGCCCAAGCGCGCCCAACTCCAACGAGCTGGATAAAAACCCGTGAAAGAAAAACCAAAATAATAATAATAAACGACAAACAGCAACCAACCAAACAAACAAATAAACAAACAAACAAACAAAGTTTTTCGGTTCAAAATCAGAGAGGGAAAACTGCCGTTGACAAAGCGTGAGGTGAGGGGCAAGTTAAAAGGGATTGAGGCGTAGGGGTGTGCAGAGCGGATAGAATAAGAAGTTCTTGAGTTCCACTTGAGATGCAGTCGAATGAAAGTTGCTTGACTCTGCTGCATTTTAAAGGAAAATAAAAAAAAGAAAGAAAAAAACTAATAAGCCCATGGAGTAGTAATACCGATTCTACCAACCTTCATTCCATTTTCCCCACAGCGCCATTCCGTGCGCCCTTCTATTCGTTGCATTAAAAAAAAAAAAAGGTACAAAGCGCAGTTAATAAAGTTGCAAGTGGTTGTCGTCCTCGTCTGGCTCAGGCTGAGCGAGTGAGCCAGAGTTTAAATCTGGTTGCGACTTGACTTTTTATGAAATGCTAGTCTGGCATCGTCGTTACTTATTAATCCCGACTGCAAAATCCCCAAGTCCATGTTGTACTTGTTGTTGTTTTTGCTATAAATAATCTCTGGCCAAGCATCAATAAATGTTATGCAATATCCAGCATAACCCAACTAGAGATGACATCGTGACAAAAAAATAAAATAGATAGAAGGAAGAATATGAAAATTAAATGTCACCTGTGTCCGATATTTATTTTTAATGATACCAATGAAAAGTGTCTAAATTGTTTTTATAATTGCTTAATACATTGACATACTATTTATTTTATCTGATTGATATGCAAAACTAATTGTAATTGAAATCGTTCGGTTATGTTGCTTCTAATTCGATCAAGCACATTTTACACACTCCCATCACTAGAAAGGTCTTCAGTTGTGCTCCGTTGGCAGTTGGCAAAAATAGAAAATAAAGAAAAAAAGAAAAGTTTTGCAAATAAAGCATAGTTTAGAATATAATGAATACAGCTTAACTTGGCTAAAATGAGTTGGCAAGCAGTGAGCTGAATCTCTTAACCCGTACCCGTAACCCGCCCGCATTAGCTGGCAACTCTTTCAACATTTTGCTCGTTGTTTGCAGTTTTTTTTTTTTCGTTTTTTTTATTACTCATAAACCGTGTTTGCGTTTTGCATAATTTTCAAAATCAACCACCATCAACCATTCGGTGGTGCTCAAGAATCGCGATTTTTCATTTTTCTTCCGTTTTCTTTTTTGCAATAGCAGCAGGATTAATGTTTTCATTTTCACGGATTTTAGCGCATAATTAAAAATAAAATGAAAACGGGAAAGCGAAACACTAAAATTCTTTTATTGCAGTGAAATTGTGTGCAATAACATATTTTTTTTAAATATTTATGTAATAATAATAAGTAATTAAGAAAGCTTTATTAAATATCAATTTCGTTTCGTTTGGGAAAAATTTAAATTGTTGGAATAAAGTAAAATTTACAATAATCTTACAAAAACACATATTGTATATATGTACATACATATGTGCATTTTCTTATGCAAAAATGATTTTGTGCGACATTTTAGTTAAACATAAATGGTACATAAATTATTAACAAAATCAATGTGAACTGTACAGTTGTTGCCTTTGAAGAAAAATGTTGCGTGATTATTGCGTAATTGTTGAGAAAATTGCTTTTCAATTATTTCGTTGTCGATATATCGAGGGCTTATTATTTGTTTCAATTATTTATGCAAAAAGCCAACTAAATTGTTCATTTTCAATTGAAATGCATTTAAAATGTGATGGAAAGGAAAGAGTGAAAAGTTGTACTGAAAAACAACAATAAAATGGCCAAAGAAATATACTACAATAAGAATATTTGTTCCGGATTATATCTCAATCTGTTTTCATACGATTTCTTGCGCCCATCTTTCATTCAATGTTTATCTGGGCAATTCCAATTATGCAATTCATATAAAGAACACACACACATACACACACTCACACACATTACTCAATATGAAGGCCTTGTCGACTTATTGTTTTACAGCCAGTGAAGGGAAAAACCAACCAAACCATACCATCCAACCATCCAACCAACAACAAACTGAATCCTGGAAATGAATTAAAAACATGCGCCATCTGCAATTTGTTACGGCAATGAGAACACAGAAGACTTTTAGGGGCAGAGAGGGATATGAGGCAAGTGGTGTAAGCACAAGCCGAGACGCAATGCAATTGCATTTTCTCGCCATTCGCCATATTTTTGGGATTTCATTTTATTTTATTTTTTTTTTTTTTGTTGTTCCCCCCCTTTTCTCTCCCTCCATTTTTCTTTCATCCATTTTCTTAGCTTAAGATGCAGCGAAAGAGGAAAAGAGTCAGAGAAAAAGAAAAAGAGAGAGAGAGCAGCAAAAAAACTGCAATAATGTTGGATTACGTGTGGAAATTACTTAAAAAGATTTTCAATTGTTTTCATCTCCTACCTCTTCGCCCATCACTGCCTCTTTGTCCCTACTTCTTCTTACTCCTCTCCATCTCTTTTGCCCTTCAAGAGGCAGATGGGTAACGGCTGCTGTTTATTTTCGGCAGTCCAGAAAACTTGCCCAAAAGTGTCCCTGGTATTGCAGAAATAATGAACTTTTGTTGCGACAACTATAAATTTATGGCCCATGGTATGAACCAGCTGCTTGACTCTGACTGGACTGAGCCTGGTCCTGAGGCACGGCTCGCATAGGAGTGAAAGAGTGAGAAGGAGACTGAAACTGGCCTTGTGGTCGGGGAAACGAAACATAGTTTTTGAAAAGTATTTTATAGCTGGGATAGGTCAGGATTTTCTAAATTTTTTCAAGCAAATAGAATGCATTTCTAAAAAAAAAAAAAAAAAAGGGAAAAGCATAATAATATAACGAATTTAGTTTATTTTAATTATAAAAGCCAAAAATTAAACCAAACCTCAAGATAATTTATGAAAATCTTTAACTGCAGCTTCAAAGGTTTAGTCTTGGATTGAAATAATGAGATACTAAGGTGGTACTACTAACTAATTAACTGTTTTTCATCTTGATTGGCGTTGGCAGAATCAGAAAAGTTTTAAGAAAAAATCAGAAAAATTTTCGTCTTTATGATATGATGGCTTAATGGCTTAAGTTCTTTTCAAATTTATGGAAGATATATATTTTCAATTAATTTTGAATATGTTTTGTTTATTTAACATTAACCATTATTCTTGGCTACTTGAATTTTCCATGGTAAAATTG
Source organism: Drosophila emarginata (assembly GCA_037075365.1). Lineage (NCBI taxonomy): Eukaryota > Metazoa > Arthropoda > Insecta > Diptera > Drosophilidae > Drosophila > Drosophila emarginata. The sequence goes on from JBAMCD010000296.1 coordinate 9,700,620, forward strand.
CATTTCTATTTAAAAATTCATAATCTCATTTCGATTTCATTTCCCGGTTTGCCTAGACAGAGGAAAAATTATAATAAAATGGCATGAAATTAATATTTAATGTCCAAGAAAACCCCAAAGAGAAAAAGTGAAAAAGCCACTTATACTCACTTAACCACTCACTTGCTCACTCACTTGCCCGTTCACTCATTCACTTACTCATTCACTTCTCATTCATTTTGCCGCCTTGGTAATTACGCTTAACTATCCTCATTGTCAGGAGCAGACACTGAGACTCCTTGCAAGATGTGAATTAAACATGCAACCTACCTTACCCCGCCCTCCAACCATTCTCATCCCTTCTCTTATCCAAAACCTCTTATCCGAAAAGGAAAAGACCAGCACAAAAAAAAAAGAAAAGAAGAAGCTTGAGAAGGAAATGGAAATGGAGATGGAAAAGGAGAAGAAGGTGAAGCTGCCTAGACGAGGACACGTTGAAAACAATGAACCCATGAGACAACCAAATGACACTTAATTTTTCAAAATAGACGACAAGGCGGCGGATGAGGCCAACACCTGTTCCATACTAACAAAATTAGAGATGTGCTCGTGAGCAGCACAATTTGTTAAACCTATTAACTAGTTAAGATTATCCAATAATTACCTATAATTTTTAAGAAATGAATCCAAGGACCTGCTCTATTGGATTATAATTTTCAATTTAAATTATAAGTTGAGTGATTCTTAATTTCTCAACTTCGAATTCATTTCATTCATTCATCATGTTTCAAGAAGAATTTTTTGAATTTAGTTTGGAACTGCCAGAATGGAGACTCATTCTATAAAGTATTTAATAGGATTGTAAAAGACTTGAATATCTTTTAAACAAAGAAATTATGGTAAATAAAGTAGCAATAAACTAAAGATATATTTGTTAAATATTTGTCATTATTTGCAATCTAGAAACAGATTAAAGAGTCTTTAGATCTTTGATATCAAAATAACAGAATTGAAATCTTACCTGAGGTTAGTTTAATTCCGAAATTACATATCCGAGAATTAACACAATGTCATCTCTAATATAGCATTTTAAGTTGTAGATAAATGTTACTTTTGCCCCTCAGCCAAACACCTGTCTCTCTCTTTCTTTCTCTCTTTGTTACTCTACCTGCGTAATTTGTCGCCCAAGTAATTAGTAAGATTTAAATTGCTTCTCGCTACTTTGCCGCCATCTCTTTTTACCCATCTCACACTCACACACACACACAAAATATTTATATACATATATACATATAGATACACTCACACACTTAAGGACAACTTAGACTTCTATTAAATGCATTAAGTGCTTGTCGCTCCTAACTTTTGTCTAAGCGTTTCAATTAATTTTCATAGTCGCGACTTTTCTCTTATTCTGCGACTCCTTCTCACCCCACACTCCGTCATCCTCCCCAAATCCCACATTCATCCCATCATTTGCTGTCCCACTACCATGAAAGTTGCTTTCTAGGCCCTGTAATTAGTTGCAATTCTCTCGAAAGGAAGAACAAAAAAAAAACTGAAAAGCAAAAATAAATTCGCTTTCAACAAACAATATTTGTCACATTGTGTATGTTGCCTTCTTCTTTTGCTTCTTATTTCTCATCGTCGACGTCTTGTTCTTCTTCTTCCAGCTGTAAGTTTAAGGGCGTGGCTAGGCTTGTCGCGTAATGCGAGACAAACGCGTTAAATTAGCACAAATTGGATTTTAATTATAAAAAAAAATGTAATTTCTGTTAGACGCCCCAAACCAGACAGTTAAACAGACACAATCAAGGTCCTCGATATCCTTGCTAAGTCTCGGTCTCTTTTTCCTTTCTATTTTTTTACCGGCACAAATGTTCTTTTAATTATATATCATGTTGGCGGTGATGTTATCACTTACCTGGAAAGATAAAGAAAATGTTCAAAGTTACAAAAAAAAAAAAGAAAGAAGAATATAGTAAAAGATTATACCATTTGACCATTCAATAATTTTTATATATAATTTTAATTACTTCTCTAAAAAAAAATACAGGGTAACTGAAACCTATCAGATTATTTCAGCCTAATAATTTTTCTTCTTTGGCGGTACAAAAATTGTTTCTTGCTAAAGTCTTTGTATATTTACTTAACTGAAGCCACACGTGGCAGATTGTTTCAATGTTTGGTCTAATATAATGTTAGGTAAATATAATCAGGCCAAAAACATAAGCCCAAACTCTTTCAGAAAGAACAAAAAAAAAAAAATCAACCAACCCGAAATATGTTTGGACACGTGTTTATGGGTAAATATTTTCTTACACTTGGCAAACTATTTGCACAAATCTCTCGAAAAAGAAAACGAACATAACACAAAGAAGAAGAAATACAAAAATAACAAAACAAAAGGATTCAAGGGGAGGAAAATTGAGAAAATCTTATAAATTACGTTCTAAATAATTTATATTTTCGAAATTTCTTTGAACTGAATTTTACTCATTTTCATCTTGACAATTCATTGGGGACACTTTAATGAGCTATCGTCCTTTCGTCCTTCAGCTTAGCCTACCTTTCTGTTGCCCTTCCTTCGATTTGATGCTTCTTGTGCTCGTTCGTTCTCCCTTCCTCTCTCAAGGGTATTTGGATTTGTAATTGAAAGCGTGTTTAATTAGTAAAACTTACTTTGCTTAATTTTGCGCGCAAATTTTGCAATTAATTTGCTAAATTGCACATTTGTCGCATTCATAAAATCAACCCAATGCAGAATTGTTGACGCTGTCGAAGCTGTCGAAAATGTCGAAAATTCCTGTCATATGCCTGAGCACAATCACACACACACACACACAGGACACACATACACATCTCTATGTGTATATGTTTATATAAATACACACAGACTTGTCAAAAATCCAATTAGGCAACGTTTTTGGCATTTACATGAACAAATTTAGCTAAAGCGCCGCCGCGTTAATGAGTTCTATGTAAAATATTTCGCGAGGCTTCCTAAATGCAAATGATAAAGTTTTGATTAAATATTTCGCCCAAAAATCTTTATACAAAATGATTAACAATGAGATATATTGAATGGAAAATCGTTTTATTACTATTTTAAAGAGGGGAAACGTTCTTGTACTTTTGATAAATATATACATACATATATATAAATAAACTGAACTGAACTATCTATTAAGAAGGTTGCTTCTCAGATCACTCGAATTATTCAGAGTAATATAATACTTTCAGAAGACCTTTTAGTTTAGTTTCTTGCTAAAATTGATGACTCACACGGTTACTTTGCCGGTGTTAGGTAACGTGGCACTTATGAGGCAATTTTATTATGACGACCCTTAAAACTTGTGCTAGAAAACGATGGGAACTTTCTCAAGTGGATTTCGCGTTGCTATTAAATGCAATTGATTTTACCACCTTTTCTCGGCCGTCGAAAAAGCAATTCCACGTCAATTGCCGTCAATCCGCTTTAGTTGCCCATCTTTTCCTTCCTTCTTTACCACACCCTCCCTCCTTCCTATCAGTGCAACCTTGTTCAACTATTTAATATTAATGAACAATTACAAAATTATTAACAGAGAGAGAGAGGGAATTGGCGAGGTGTGGTGGAGCAGTGACCGACCTACTTTTCCTCTCTCCCTTCGTTTTGTACATTTTACGAAATGCCAACTGCAAAAGATACAAATTGCACAATTGCCAGTTGCCGTTGAAATATTTAACAGCCTGACGAATGGACAGACAAGGAATGGAAAAAGTATGGGCAGGCAGAATAGACGGATGGATGGAAGAGGAAAGAAAGAATAGATGAAAGTGTAGAGGTGGTAAATGGTAGAATCGGGAGCAACGGAAAGAGGGAGTAGCATAGCAATAAGGAATGAGAATGAGAATCGACGGAATGCCAAGACGTGCTAAATGGGCAAAAAGAAAAGTTGCAATCAAAGGCAAAACTGCAAGATGTAAGCACCCCAAAGGCCAGAACAGGACAAACAGGCACTAAGACAGCAAGAGAGAGAGAGAGAGAGAGAGAGAGAGACGGGAGGAACGGCAGTTGCAAGTCCAAGTCCATGTCTTGTGTCGTCTGTCTATCATTTGGTCAATCAGTGGCATGGCCACGCCTCCTCCTCCTTTTTTTTCTTCCTGCTCTTGTTCTTTCTTTCTGTTAGAACAGGCAATCCCCTCATCCGTCTCCTCACCATTATTGAATGCAGTTCAGCCAAGCAACTAAATGTTAAACGCAAAAACTGAAGCTCTGCAGATGATTTGGTGGCATGGCGCGTGTCCAACGAAATGTTGCCATTTGCCAAAAGCAGCTGGGAAATCGTCCGGATCTAGTCTCACTCTCTCTCTTTCTCTCTCTCTCTATCTCTTATTCTCGTTGGATCTCCACTGGACTCATCTTCTTATATCTCCACATTTTTATTTTTTATTTTTTTTGGCCTTTTTTGGTCATAAACTTTGCTTACGTGACAACTTTAGTTTATTTCTTCAAGTTGAATCGGCGCGCGTTATGCGACGACGCAGGACTGCAAGGCAGGACTTTTGCTTGACTGGCTGACAGGCTTTAGGGCAAGAAAATGAGCAGAAAGACCAGCAGAAACAGCAGCAGTAGCAGCAGCGGATGTAGGACGACGGACGTGTTGCCTGCTATTCTTGCTGCTGTTGTTGCCGTAGTTTTTTGTTGTGTGTGTGTGGGGGGGGGGGGGGGGGTGAAGGGAAAGGAAAAAAAAGAAAAGATACAAGATAAAGCGAAGAAACCGAAACAGCAGCAGCTGCTTAAAGTAGGAAGTCAACAATTTGTGCCAATGAGCACAGCATCTAAGCACAGCAGCTAACAGGGTTGTCAACAAATTGAAATAAATCACAATTTTTACCAAAAGACTGATCCAGGTATAAATGCTCATAACCCATTTATTATTAGATAGATGTCCAGATTTGACACACCTACATTGCTTCCCCCATTCCGGTTAACCGAATCTTTTATTATTGTCACAACAAAAATCTTTGAAATTGGCAACTGATTTCTTTAAAAACAGATCAAATTATTTACATTTTCTTACAATCTTTTATGTACTTCAATTTTAAGTTGCATTGAAAATTTTTAATGCACTTTTAAAGTTAAATGTCTTAAATAAACAGTCCTTACTCTAGCATTTAAGGAACTGATGTATGCATTTAGGGATTTCAGTGCCCCATTAATGACAATTATTGATTAGCGTCTGGTGTAATTAAGCTCTGTGTTGTTTAATATGTTTTGTTCGACTGATAGATAGAGATGACAACCCTAACTATAACATATACGCTAACGTAGGTACACACACACAAATATATTTGAAGTCATCAGAGACCCATTACAATTGCATGGTTACAGTATCCGCTGCTCCCCCGTACCTTTCTTTTATTTTTTTGTCTCACCATCTCATGTCAGGTCCCATCTGTTACATGCATAGCGAAAGATAGAGACCGGTAGACAGAGGGACAGAGTGACTGAGTGAGAGAGAGAGAGAGATAGCAAACTGTTTGGAATGTAGGTAAAAAGCGATTCGCTTATATAACCTAGATTTGTTGTGACATAAAATTATTACGAAAAATGGTTATTACCCCGTTTACGTTTGAGTGAACGCATTTGTACGTGTTGACAATTTGTTAGCTTAGATAATGTTACAACAAGAAACGGAACGGACCAAAGGACTGAATGAGGTGGCAAAGAATGGGCCAAGAAAGTCATCATCCTGGCGTTTTCATTGCCTCCTTTTCTTTTATACTTGGTGTTTTTCTTTTCGCTTCTTTTTTTGTATTTTTTCTTCGTTTTGTCTCTTTTTGCCATGACAATTTTATAAATTTTGCTTTGGCAAAGATTTCTGCAAGGGTTAGCCAAACACACACACACACACACACACAGCGGGTGTGACAGTTGGTCTGTGCGTGTCACAGGGCTGTCATTTCTGTTGGAATACATCCCGTACCGCCAGCCCCTCATCCCTGTAGCAGGGCACAACGAAACCGTTTGGCTGACATGTTGGAATTTTAAAATTCTTTCGTCGCTTTGGCGTTGGCATGGAAATTGTCCAAAAGTTTTAAAGCTGGTTGCCCGAGTTTGATTTCGCTCCCCCCTTTATTTTTTTTTTGGTTAAATTTTTTTTTCGATTTCTTTTTGAGTTTTTTTTTTTCTTTCTTTTTTGTTACAGCCAGCTGTTGCCAACATTTAGCCTCAATCCTTGGAAATCTCCTACTCTATCCTGTGTAGCTGGGCTAGAGCAGCGAGCGCCAATTTTATTGTCACGCTGATTGTCACAATCAGTGGTATTTGCCTTTGACCAAAACTGAGCTTCATTGTTTGAAATTCTTTCGGACTAGGTTTTTGGTTTGGTTTCGTTTCGATTCCATTCGATTCTTTACTCCTCTCGTTTATTTTGGTTTTTTTTCTTTTTTTCTGTGTGTTGGCAGCATTTGTGCAAATTTTTTGGTCGAGTTTCAAGTTTTTAAATAAATTTGGTTATGGTTATGTGCAGATTGGGCAACGACGAACGGACTGGGTTGAGACTGGGTTGAGGATTGGGATTAGGATTTGAAAAAGAAATGCAATAAAAGCAAATCTAAAATCTGTTGTGAAACGAATTGGGTTTAATTGGCGGTTAGGTTTTCGCTTTTCCTTTTTTTCTATAATTTTTTTTTTTTTTATTTTATTATTCTCTTTTTGTTTCTTTTCGATTGAGTTTGGTTTATCCTGCTGCATTTTAATGAGTTTAAGTTTTCTAAATGGTCATTCAATATGACAAAATGTTTGAACATAGTTTAACTAAAAAATGGGTCTTAAATATTTTGACTAAAATCTTTTAAAAATTTTCTTCGTTCAGACAATCTGTAAATTGTTTATTTTTATTTTTGTATTTATGAGTAAAAATTAATCCAAAATCCGAAGAACAAGGTAAAATTATTATTCTCTGATTAGACCTGGTTTCATATTAAATTTTTCATACACTTGGAAGATGTTGCCTAGTTTTTCTTCTTGTGTAGTTTATCAACTTAAACACGCAGCAGGCAACTATCCAACCACTGGAGCAGAGGAACTCTAAACCGCACGTAGACTTTTACACACACACACACACCACACCACATACCACACAGAGAGAGAGAGAGAGAGAGAAAGAGAAAAGTGTAGAGTAAAAGGAGATGAAGAAACGACCTACCGCCCATCCACCCACATGCTATGTAATGCGTAACTATCCTGAGGGTATTGAATTAATGTCAAATTAGACTTCAAAATGCGTGTAAATTTCACGCGCGGTTACAAATGAAAATTATACAGTAGAAAGAAAGAGCGATGGAGAAACCGAGAGAGAGAGAGGGAGAGAGAAAAGGCGAAAATCCATGGAAAAGAAAACCACAGAAGCAGCAGCAGCAGCAACAGTACAAATTATTAACCCACAAGGGATAACATAGAGAAAAAAAAGAAAACAGTGAAGAGAAAGAGAGAGAGGAGTGGAGACGTGGAAATGGAGGGCAACTCTCTGTCTGCCCGTCTGTCTGTATGTCTGTCTCATAATCTCTCCAACACCCACCACAAACATTTTTGTTAGCCTTAGGCCAACTTTTGCGCGTTTTTGCAACAAATTTCTTTTTTTTTTTTTTTCATTTTTTGCTCCTCTACCTCGAGCTTATCCTTCCCTTCGCTCCCCCGCCGAGCCAGACATTCACACCAATCACGAACACCACCATGTACATTTTTTTTCCTGCAGGGAGGTGGGGAGTGCGGACTCACGCGTGCAGTTTTTTTTAAAGTGTTACCATTTTTTGGGTTTTGGCTTCTACTACTCTGGCTGGCTGGCTGGCTGTTGCGTGTCTGGTCTGCGTTTTGGGATTCGTCATTATCATCTCAGAGGCTAGCAGCTCGCTTTTGTAGGGATGACGGTGCCGTAATAGGGGGGATTGTTGTCATTGGTAATGTTCAAGCAAATTTGGTTTCAGGGCTCACTATCTCTGTCTCTCTCTTTCTCTTATGTCTCTTATGTTGTGCAGTGTAGTCAAGTGTAAATCTGAGTGTCGCAATGTGTGAGTATTACTGTTCTTGTTCTTGTTGTTGTTGTTACGTTGATTAAGCTGCAGGCAATGGAAAACAGTCAAGAGTTGAAATATGACTGACAAAGTGAAGTTGCTGCAGTAAAGATTAGCGACGAGAAACTAGTAGAACTATGTAAAGTTTGATGGATTGACAGTTTGAATACCCTTTAGGTCCATTTTATAAAAACAAGAGCATGTGCGATTCTACAACAACATCATCAGCTGATTGGTTTAAACTTTACTTTCTAAAATTTAACTTTCTGTAAATTTAACAGATTCTTCACATTTAGTCCAACTTAATTTCGACTTTCAATAAATCTTTTTGCTCTTTGTTTTCACTCTCTTTTACTTTTTACTCTCTTTTTATTTATAAATTGCTGCTTGTTGATTCACTTATTTTGTTCTTGTAATTATTATTATAATTAGTTGAATTTCAAATATAAAATTTAGATATTTATTATAATAGAATTGAAACTAGGAGGAAACTTATTTCAAGAAACCAAAAACGTATTTATAAACGACAATTAAATCCATATATTTTCTTGTCAACAGGTTAAGGACTACTAAGCGAAATAAGTTCGAGAAAGGTCTATAAAAATAATTGTAAACACTTCAAACATTTTTCTTAGCTCTTTGGAATCCTTAGGCGTTCCTTTTTATCCATACTGGACTTAAGTTTTCTTTTTGGCTTTTTTCCTGTTGCAATAATTAACATAATTTGTTACTTCCTGCCTTCCTTTCACCTTAATGTAAAAATCGAAAGAAAAGGGTTACATACATTTGTGTTTGAGCTAGGAAAAATGGAATTTGCAATGAGCTGCTGAGTTGAGTTTTTCTCTCCATAGAAGCATAAGATAGAAGGAAGCTAGGGTTGAATGACAGTGTGTCGTGTCCTCGTCCAAAAACCAAGACATACGAAAACCAACAGGAGAAAAGGATGATAATAATGCAGCGACTCATGTATATATGTGAACGAGTATATGTACATATGTGTGTGTGTGTGTGTGTGTGTGTGTGTGGTTAGCAAAAGCTGCAAATGCGCTTTCAGTTGATTAAATTAAATCGCTAAAGCTGCAGGCTATGAAAAATGCAACCGCGCTCATTCCCAAAGGGGCGTGGCTGGGGCCAGTGCACTCAGCGTAATGGCGACAAAGATGTTCCTGACGATGGAGTCGACAACAGCAACAACCACAACAACAACATCGTCGAATAAGAAGAAGACCGCAAAGTATTTACCTATTTTCTCTCTATTTTGTTGTTGTCTTTTTTTATCCTTTTTTTTTTTTTTGAGCAGCTCAAGGATCCACCTGCATCCCAATTGTCAAGCGCACACACACGCGGTCGAAACCACACACACACAAAAGAGGGAGAGAGAAAGAGAGAGAGAGACATCATACTCTTGCTGCACTTCCGTTTCCGTCAAGCTTCTTTTGGCTTCTATGGCTCAAGTATATTTCCTTCTCTTCTTCTCGCCCCCGCCTCGCCAAACAATAACTTATCGACGAAGGCGAAGGCAAACGTACAGAGGAAGGGGGTGACTTAAGATATGGTAACGGAGAGGGGAAGAGGGATTGTCATGGGGGGGGGAACCAAAAGGAGTTTGTCTTCAGGTTTCGTTTCCTTGCTGTCGAGGGGATTAGAGATTTTTGTCAATGAAGGTAATTTGCGGAAGATTTTGTCTAGAATTTCAATTAGATTGACATTTTCTACGCTTACCCGATCCGCACGCTTTCCGTTTCATTCCCTTACCCCACCATCTGCCCCACTCCATATTTATCCCTCTCTATCTTCACTGGATTTTTCTTTGTCTCACACAAAATGTATTTCTTATTTTTGCGTCCGAAAATTGCAAGAAAAAGGAAACCCCAAAAAACAGGAAAATACTTTATACGGTGGTTGCAACAAAATCGGTTTATGGGATTTCATATACATAAATATATGTATATATATTTTTTTTGTTCATCACAACTTTTCTACTTGGTAATTAATTTTTGGGATTATGACTACTCGTCGGGGTCACCAATTTAAGAATTGCAAGAAAACAAGTACAGTTTTGCACTCACACAAAGAGACATACACACACACACACACAAATTAAGCACTTGCCAGCTGTAAACAATTCCCATTTAACCTCCACTTAATGCCAGATGCAAATGACTTTATTAACTTTGTGCCGCATCGCTTTTACCCCGCGCGTCACCACTTCATCTCACCTCCTTCATTCTACTGCCGCCATGGTACGACCATAATGCAATCAACAACTTGCGATAAAACCCACGACCAAACGAGAAGGACATCCATATGAGAAGGAACAGCAGCAAAAGCAGGAGCAGCAGCCAAAGGAGAAGCCTTGTTGGATTATCAGTTGGCAAAAATTAATGCTAATTAGTTGAAAAATATATGAGAGACGTTTGTTACGGTTGTTGCAAAGGACCAAGGAAAGGAGCAAGCGCACCAAGTGGGAAACGAGAGAAAAAATGCAAACGTTTTGTTGCATTTCCGTTTGCTCTGAGGAAGCCAACAAAAAAACAACAAAAATGGTAGAAAAAAAAAAAAAAAGAGAGAAGAAATAGGAGAAAGAATGCATAAAATATGAAACAAATGCGGCGCGGACATGACAGCCAAAGGCTGAAAAAAAATATAGGAATTTGTACAGTGGTTACAAATAGACACACTGTTAATAAATAAATTGATGTCTTAAATACTTTCAAATTTAGTTAATTACAAATCACAGGAAAAATTAGGAATTTTCTTCTTGTGAACTTTTTCTTTCCTTTTTTCACTACATCTTGTTGTAGTTCTCAAGTAGTTAGAACGTCAAAGAAGTGATGTATCATTGCAGTCCCAATGAAATGGAGAAGTTCTCGGAACAGTGTTTTATTGGCAATGTTCTCCTTTTTAATGCTGCCTTGAGGCATCTTTATTATTCTATTATTTTGTAGATATATAAATTTGTTTTTAAAATTCAACTATTGAGCATAATAATTTTTAGCCATCAGTTTGTTTTTTATAGATTCCTTAATCTTTTTAAACGATTCTTCAATATTCATTTAAATGAATATCTTCACAGAGATTTTATGTAGTTGCTTTTATTATATTTTGCTTAGCGGTTTTATTTAAATGATATAACATTTAGACACAATGTTTTGTTGTGTTGTTTTTTTCTTTTTTTTTTTTATGTTTTTGTTGTTGGAATTCTTTTAAACCACTGTCCTGTTCCCATGCATCTCTACCCCACATAGACTTTCATAATGAATAATCATAAAAATTGCATAAATTATGTGCCGACGCCGTCTTGCTTAACGCCTGCCTGCGGCGGTAAAAACGACAGACGGCGGACGGATGGACGACTAGAAGGACACAGAGGACCGACCAACAGCAAGTCCAAAAGAGAGGATAGTGGGTAAGAGGGTGGTGGCGTATACATACATACATACAGCACAAATGAAATGCAGAAATGTAAATCTAAAATAATTTACGCGTCTTTGTTGACTGCAGTTTGCCGTGGCCATAAAAACCTGCCTGCCGCTACTTTTGCTTCTTCCTTTTGTCGTTCTTTTTTTTTTGTTTGCCATTTTTGTTTTTGTTCTTTCTGTTGCTATAACTGTTGCTACACACACAAAATGGCGTCATCGCTGTTGCCAACTTGGTTGGCTGGTTGGTTAGTTTTCTGGTTAGCCTGGGATCCTCTGTTTAGCCAGAGAATGGAGAATGGAGAAAAAAGTTATGCGCCCTGGCCTGCATTTGCATTTATGGCATGGAATAATCCATTATCAGGCATTTTGCAGGTTGCCTTGGCAAGTAATGCAGTAGTCTATGACTAAAGAATTCGAAGACAGAGAAGGTAGAGTTGCTAGAGACCTCTACATATAGTGAGAGTGTGCACACACACATACTGACATTGTTACATATAGTACACTACTACATATATATACATACATAGGGTCAGCAGTTAAGCCTTTTGGCTTTAGTTTAAAAGTGGCTCGGACGATGCAGATTAATTTGCCCTTAACTCTTCTTACCTAGTAACAAACGAGGATTAAGACATTTAACGTAAAGCGAAAGAAAAAAAGAGTGAAATAAAAGTGAGAGAAATGTAAATATATCTCCTTCATATATCATGATTATTAAAGAAAAAGAACAATCAGCTTCAGCTTCTTTCCTTTTAATTGCAAAGTTGTTAACTCTTTTACTGAGTCCATTTCGAATGTACTAAAGGCAAACTCTGACGACTTAAAAAGCTTAGTAAACTTACTGGAAACTTTTGATAATATCATAATAATGTTAGTTACATTAATTAAGTTTTTATTTTTAATTGTTTTGAAAATTTTCTTGAACTTCTCCAAGTAAAAAATGTACTTAATTGAATTTATTGATTTTGGACTCGAATCATAGGTTATGAAAGTCACTTTTATGTCTATACATATATATCTTTTATCCCTAAATTTTCTCCGCTTTGATAAACGCATTTATAATTCAAATAAATGAATAAATTAATTTCATTCACTTTTTTACATATTAAGAAAATCATTTAGGTTATTATTTGATATTTCTCACAAAAGTTTTTTCGATAAATGCGATTTTCTGTGTTCTCTGTATTCCAGATGAAAAAAATCAGTGAAATCAAAAATCATTAAAATTTCGTCAAAGAATTTTCACAATTTCCCCGCCCTCCCGCAACGGTTGTAATATTTTTTTTCTTCTTTTTTATATATGTATGTATGTATTTCAAAGTGGAAATGGATATTCTTGCGAAAAATGAATTCATTGGGAGTGTGGAAGAAAATTCTAAAACTGAACGGCTGAACGGAGAAATTTTATACTTTTACAATTTTATATTTTTTTATACATATTGTAAAATGCAGTTTTTCAAAGGCAGTTATGACGGACTTTTAAAAAATGATTTGGATAAAAATGCTTTTAAAATAAAGTTATCAGAGATGAAGTAATAATTATACGACTAGTACCAATAATACAGAGCAACAAAAAGAGAAATTGTCGGTTTTCTTTTAACCGAAGTTTAAGTTTTTTTAAACAATATTATAAAATAGTAATTAGCTAGTTAAAGACATTTAACTTTGCCAACATTTATAAGAAATTCTGTCAGTTAGTCAGATACATATATTTAACCACTACCACGAAAAGTTAGTGCAATATACCCCACCCACCCCCCTACTGGCCATGTAGGTACACTTAGTTAACTACACCTACTTGCACCTGCACCTGCACCTGCATCAGCACCTGCACCTGCACCTGCTGTTGTGAATCGTTGGCCGACTAATGACAACTCATTAGGGTTTGGTTTAAGTTTTTTTGTTGTTGTTTTTGAATGCTGCGGCTTGTTTTTGTTATTGTTGTTGTCTAAAACTTTTGCAACCTACCAACTATTTATGCTGGTTGAAGCACACACTTTCACACACACACACACATGTGCGTGTTGTATTTTGTGTGCGTAGAGAAACCACAAAGTGTCAACTTACATGTCATGAAAGAAAGTAGCCAACTCATAGAAAGAGATAGAGAAAGAGAGAGAGAGGAGAAAGTGAGCTAGACTGGGAGTGTGTTAGAGGGGGGAGGGAGGACACTCAGCTCATTAATCATTTAAAACAAACAAAACGCAAGTGGAACGCAATTTGTTTTATCGTCATTCCAACCCCTCCCGCATTCCCCCAACAACAACAACAGCAGCAAAAAGAAAAAGAAAGTGGAACAGAACACGTGTAGCTCTTAATGTTGGCCCAACACTGCACAGATTTTTGCGAGACACGAACATCCAAACACACACACACACACACCCAATTACACCTACACCAACCCAACACTCAAACACACACTGACACACACTCAGCTAGACACCTGACCGCATGACATTAAACAATTAAAATAATTACGCAAATCTCTCATAGGATTTGTCTCACTTTTGTAACGTGTATTCCAGACTGGGTAGGGTAGGTGAATTCAATGCGTATGAATACCCTTCAAAAGAGGGTATATCAGACGGTGAACGCTTTTATTAAATAGTTTGAATAGTTGGAAAGAAAATTAAATTCGAAACAAAAAAATGTTATTAAATTGGATTTAAATCAATGCAATCGAGAAAACATATTCAAAACAACGTGAAAAACTAATTTGATCAAGTAATGCAGATTATATATATGTATATTTATAAATTAATATGTTTATATATGTATGTGCATACGACTAATTGCCGATTATGGTTAATCATTTATTCGTTTTAACTCAAAGCTGATGTCAGAGTGCGCGCGCGATAATCGGTAAAGCGGTAAAGCCTGATCCGCTTAATTGTTTAATTTTGCTTTTAAATTAAACATATTTTTAACATCATTCTTAGCTTAAATTACCATATTTATATAATATAGTCGAATTCCAATGTAAGGTTTTCCAAGAACTACAAGAATTTTTGATTGATCGATAAATATACAAAAATTTTCAGCATAATTTTAAATAATAAAAATATAAAAAAAAAGAAAAATAATAAGAAATGTTGCGTGTTGCTGTTTGATTAAAGTTATAAAAATGATGTATATATTTATAAGCAAATACTAGACAATATTAATTAATTACTTAAAATTTTGTTAACTTCAAATTTGTTTCTTTATTCATAAATCAAAATCGAAATATTATCGTCCTTCGCAACACAGTCTAACAAAAGCCTTAAAAGGGTATTTTTTTCTTCAGCAATATAATGATAATTAGTTTGTTTTTTAGACAGTTTTTTTTCTCTTTTACTCTGTTTTATCACTCATTTCATTTGCTTATTTGATTGCTCAACTGTATTGGTATTTTCTCTATCTATCCATCTATATATCTACATATATATATATTTCTCTCTCTCTCTCTCTTTCTCTGTTTATCTGTGTCTCTTTTACTCCATCTCTCTGACTGCAAATTAATTAAAGTTTTAATTGACACGCCATTTGTTTGGCCATTTGCCACATTCACTCTGCGGCCTCACTCGGCGCGCATTTCTCTCACTCGTCGCTTCTCCATTTGTACCCCGACCCGCTCCGCCTCCTGCCATCCACTCACACTTCTATTTAGGGACATAGGGGACACATGCGTTTTTCCTGTGGTTGCTGTTGCTTTTCATTTGGTCGCTCGTTTTGGTGATTGATGTCAATTATTGTTATTAATTAAACAATTATGAATGTATTTATATTTATTATTAGTTTTATTGCCCATTGAGATTTGAGACGGATTGATTGGCATATGGGGAGGAGGAGTGGGGAGGGTAGGAGGGTGGAATTAGAGTTAGTAATGGGCAAATGTAAATGCCATTTATTAATTATTATACATATTTATGAATTTCGTTTTATTACTGCAAACAATTGACTACAGAAAGTTATTTAAACATAATTATACAATTTAAAGCATGAATGGAATTGCTAATGTCTATGATAATCGAATACCCATTGCCTATTTTTGGGGAAAAAATATTTTAAAAGATATTTAATTATAGTTCAGTCTATCGACAAATTTGCCTATTTTTATGCGGTTTAGATTAACTTTAAAAAGGATAAGATAAAAAGACGTGATATAACATTTATTATCGTTTTCCAACACTGTTCAAAAAATAATAGTTGATTTTTAATTTCGTTCGTTCGAGGCCCATAACTAGACTTTGATTACGTTACAATAAATATGTCTTTTAAAAACTTAAATGTAAAAAATCTTTATATCTCACTTATCCTGTTTCGGATAGATTAAATTTTTGGTATACTAAATATAATCACTTTGGTAATTTGAACTTTTTCTATTTAACCCCATTTTTATTATTTATAATACCCAATTGTTGATCTACAAACAAACAGCTACTCAATTAATTAAAGTAACACAAAAACCAAAAAAAAAAAGAAAAACTCGGCAGATCTGAAAATATAATCGTCGTAGAAGCCATGTTTGGAGATAGAACAGATTTTTAAAAACTTTTAAATCCCTTTTAAACGTTATTAAACAACGACCTTGTTCCCCTTTTTTTCTTTTTGTTTTTTGCCAATTCTAATTACACATTGCTTCCTAATAAAGGCATTCTTTACTCTCATTTTCCAAGCGAAATTAATTATCAAAAACTCATTTGATGAAAAATGTAAACATTTTGTTGGAAAGAACGACAGAAAAGAAAAAAAAAAATATGCACAGTAAAGTTTGCTCTTTTTAGAAAAATTCCAAAATATTTTTACCAGAGGCGGCACATGCATTGGCATGTCCTTGACTAGCTGCAACCAAGAGTTGGAAGAAAGAAAGAGGGAGAGGGGATGAGGCTGACGTTCCATGGAGGAAGGTTCGTTTCAGTTCCGGACTCTTGGGTTGTCAATCATGCAAAAACTGCAACCGCTGCATAACCGCTGGTTTATAATAGTTGCTGGAAGAGTCGTAGTTGGAGTCGGGTTGGTCAGATGGGTATGGATGGTGGTCGGATACGGGTTTGGGTTTTGGGTATGGGACTGGGTCCCGGTCGTATGGTTGGGTCCAGCCTGACTGGTTGCCTGGTTTCGGCAAAAGCTTTTCAAACTTTTTAATTATGCAGCAAACAGAAAACTTTGTGGTAATTTCGTTGCAACAGTTGGCCAGGCCAGGCTAGGCCAGTCCGTACGGACGAACGGGCAGACGGGATGAACGGGTGAATGAGCGAATGAACGGCAGGACGTCAACGTCAGCAGCAGAAAATTGCAGTACCGGCCAGGTTGACTAATTGAGTTAAGCGATGGGAGACGACGACCAGACAGTGGGACAGACCGACAGACAGACAGACGGAAGGAGAGAAGAAACGAACGAAAGGAAGGAAGAATGAAAGGGGGAGGTGAAAGAGAGTAAGAACGGTGCTACAGGGGCGTTAGGTACGGTGTGGTACTAAACTGTTACCCTCATCATGCCTTTTGGCAATAATAATTTGCCAACAATTTTAAAGTGCATCAATCATAATTAGTGACCGGCATGTTTTAGTGTACATGTCGGTGCGTGCACGATAAAATGAGGTTGAAATAACAATGAAAATTCATCGAAATTATGTCAAAATTTTCGAGCCAGAAAGAAAGAGAGAGTCCGCATACCATTCTCCTCTTCACTGTAGTCTTGCCTATAAAGTCTAACAATTCAGTGTCAGAATTCCATAACAGAATTTAGGTACAAAATGTTTGCCCTTAAAATAAATGAAGAAATTCTCTAAAAATTCCAAAAACATGTTAATAAAAAACTACGAACTTGGCATAAATGTTGCTCAATCAATCGGATCCTGTTTCTATAGGAATGGGAAATATTAAAATCCTAAGCTCATACTTAAACTAGTTTTTTTTTTTCAAATAATCTTTCACTTTCTTCTAAACTGGTTATACTTAACTCTTTCGTTAGATTACTGATTATTACCCAATTCATGGAGAGAAAAGAAAGCAATTTAAACTTGTCTATAAGCCCCTTACGTTACCACACCCACACACACATATATACATGCTTACACACACACACACACATGAAACATAAATCTTATTAAATGCACAAAATTTGCTTTAAGACCCATAAACGAATTTCTATCTTTTTTGCCTTAGCCAAAGTACCAAAGAAAAGGGCTTAATATGGCACACATCCACACAAGCACATACACACAGACACACACACACACAAACACACACACACACATGTGGTATATAAAAATACATGTACAATAAATCTAAGCCGATTTAATAAAAGGCATTAAAAAATATCTATTTTTCAAATGAAAAATATGAAATCGGCACACAAAGTCAGCAGCAGCAGGAAAAAGGCCAAGGAAAAAGGGACATACTCACACACATACACACACACACACATGCACACTCAAGTTGATTGGAAAAGTGGCAAAATGGATGAGTATGAGAAAAAGAAGACCCTCAAAATGAACACACACTCACAACACTTATTGATAGGGGATAAAGCCTAACTGACCACCCACGCATGATTAAAAACTTGAATTTTTGGGTTTCTCGTTTTGCTTTTGGCTTTTTCTTTTGCCTCTTTTTCTTTCATTTTTTCTTTAACCGATTTTGATTTGGCCTTTGGATGCTAGTAGCCATAGTATTACCTTTTCAAGTTGAGTAAATGAGCATTCGAGCGTTGAAGATTATCAATATGCATGAATGTAAGTTAAGTTCAAGTGGACAAAAGGCTTTGGCCAAAACGCCTCTGACAGACAAACTGTCCGAAAATGAAGCATTTTCTCGCTCATTTAAGCACAAAGCGAGAATACACAGATACAGATAAAGATGATGAAGATAAAGATGATGATAAGGAAGTTAAAAAAAAAAAAAAAGAAACCTCCAATGGGAATACATTTGATTAAAAAAGAAAGACAAAACTGAGATGAGTTGCCTTAGTCTGGGATTGTCTGATGTAAGATGGTTGGTTGGAGCCTGCGTTCGTTATGCAACACTGGCATTGGCATCTGCTGCATCTTCTCATCATAATTGAGCAAGATGTATGTAGAAGTATGTGTGCGTGTCTGTGTGTGTGGATATACGCTTGGCTGCTTAAAGAACTCAATTAAGTGATAAAGTGCATCGAGAGAAAACCAACGACAGCAATGAGACGCACCAGACGCCAAAAGACACAAGCGAAAGCTGTGTGTAATGTAATTAAATTATGGCTGATGTAACATAGCAAAGTGAAGAAAATCGTCCATATGTAAATGATATAAGCAGATGTCGGTATATTCTATAAGCATATATGTATATGTACATATATATTGTTATATACATACATATATACGAACGATTCAAAGAGACATCGTCTTTGTGGCGAAATTTTATAAATAGATTTAAAACTAAATTTATCTCTTCAATTACTTTTAAATAAAACTAAAATTTTCAATTATATAGATATAGAAAATATCTAACAATTTATTTGAAACAAACAATATGAAAACCTTTAAAGCCTTGTTTATTTTGGACCGATAGTGAATCGATTATCGAAGGAGAAGAACGCAGACAGTGCAGGCAAAGCAGAAACATTTTTGATCAATCAAAAAAGTTATAAGTCGGTAATTATAATAATATACATATATCAGTCGGGTAACAATTAGAATTCCGAATCGAATTGATAGATTATATCTAAATCTGACATTTATATATTTTTACTATAAAAACTTTTAATTTTGTAATATCAAAGTATATTTGAGTATTTTATTTACTCTTACTTCAGTGACTTAATTCCTTTGTTAGGCTAGTCTACAACTACTATGTATACTTTACTTTGCACTAGTTTCGATCAGATACCTCAAAAATATGACAGCATTTCTCTTGATATTTCTTTCCCCTTAATTTCCACTCAGTTTTCTCTCAAAATCCAAGTTGATGCCACATGTCACCTCAACTTCCACCGCAATCTACTAAATGACAAATTAAATAGCCAAATTTTGAAACCGTATAACTCTCTTTTTCTCTCTCTCTCTCTCTCTCTCTATACTCTATTTTTTTTGTTTGTTACACCACATCATTTCGTAGTATGTAGGTAAGTAGTAGTCCCCTCCTCCCTTCCTTCTTCACTTTGACAACTTCTCTTAAACAAAATTTGATAACCGCAAGTACAAGCAAAAAGCATTTCCAACTTACTTTTCCGTACAGGTAAGGAAACCCTGGGCATGTACTACCAATGGGTGGTGGATTAAAGAACCCTGCGAATTTGAAGGGGGATGGGGAGGTGGTGTGGGAAAAAATATGAACATTTCTCTACTACATATAGCACTCCCGTTTACATCAAAAACTTTTACCATGTGTAAATCTATTTGTTAGGCAATAAAACTTTTTCAAGTATTATGATATAAGAGAGGAATGTATGGATGATACGCAGCAGCAGCAGCAAAACATGAACTGAACAAAACGTATTAAAAAATGATTACAGGCGAAACTAGAACTTTAAGCCAATTGGATACCCTGTAGTGTGGAAAATCGTTTCTGTGAACAATTAGTAATAAAATGTAAATTTTCATATCTGGTTTGAATAGTTTTCTTTTTCGGTTTAAAAGGTAAGCAATTCTGCTGTTAAGTTTTTTAGAAAAGTAGAAACAAATATTTCATTTTTTACCTATGGATAAAACCTTTGAAACAGTTGATTTAATATCATAATTTATTAAATTTGATAAATTTATTGTAAACAATTTAAAAAAGTTTTAAATTAGTTCCCTTAATTTTAGCTTATATTTTTCTATTTCAAATTAATTTTTTTTATTTTTAATATTGGATGTTGGATATTTTAGGTAAAAGTATCCCAAAGTCGGCAACAACTCTCCTTCTTTTATTTCAAAATCGTTTTGGAGGAGAGGTTAAATGCTCAGTTTATTTTATTTTCAATTTTTCTGGCAATCAGTAAACATTAATTAGAAATCTGTTCGTGTTTTGTCTATAATGGCATCAATAACTAAAATTCGAACCGAGGTCAATTGCTGCCTTTAATTGCTAATTGATTCATAGCAGAAGAAGAAAAAAAAAAAAATAAAGTCAAATCAAATGAATCGAACATATCATATCAATAAATTTCGTTGCCAGCAAGGAAGCCAGCAACACCATTTGAATTCTCAGTTTGTGCAAATAATTGCGCCTGATTGGAGAAACAACTAGAAAATTGGTGAAACTGGCAAACTACTACAAACTATCCATACAAAAACCCAATTGCTCTGGCCAACACTCAAGAATCCTTTTAGACGACAATTTTCAGTCCGGTTTTGGCTGTCGACCAATTAAACGCATTGTATGGCATTTCAGCTTGATTTGATTTGAATTTTGTTGGCCAACACACAGGAGAACTTACGGTTAAGGCTAAAACGATAATTGAATGCCCTTCAATATTGCAAACCGAAAAGTAGAAATAAAACTACATATTAAAAATTCTGATTTCATTGAAATTATCATTTTGATTTTTGATGTTGTGTTAAATAAGATAATTTTGATAATTTTTATTATTGGTTTTATAATTTTAAACAAATTTTGCGGATCATAAATGGATTTACTATACATAAATTTAGTTGGTTCAATTAAACAACCAAATAATTGGTTAACTTTATGGAAAATTGATAAGAGAAAATTTTATGGTCCAAATGCATTTCGTAGCCAAAAAGTCCTTGTTCGTTATAAAGGAAAGTTACATTCCCAACAACCCGTCTGCCCATTCACCATCCCCTCTTCTAGCAGGAAGTGTTGTAATTCGCACTTTACCACACATAGAAACACACACAAACAATGTTAACGCATACATCCATAACGCATGTGGCCAACATGTCGTATACTTCATATCCAAAACATAAAACCCTAGTTAAAAATGTTACAGGGGATGGGGCAAGGAAGGGCTTATCTACGCACAATATTTTTGCTGGCTTTGCCAGTGCCATATTTCCCTGCACTACCCCCCGTTACTCATCACACGACCCTTTGCCGCTTGCCGGTTTTAATTGTGGTTTGTGTGTGAAAATATGGAGCAAATATTGTGTGAGATTTTATGAGCCGCCTCCGCCTATGATGTTATGTAATCTGCCAACAAAATATTCCGTTTGCAATTAAAAACATTTGCAAGCCGTTTATTCTCGCTTAGATCGAAGGATAGTAGTAGTGAGTAGTGATGGTAGTAGCCACATCCACAGACAGAAAGCTTGCCTAGTCGACAATAGTTGAATTCGGTATCTGGTAGAAGGAGCACGATGAGGTGGAGGCTGAGGAGTCGAAGAAGGAGCAACTTTTTGGCTGACCAATTTTTAGGGCATACGAAAAGCATTTATTGGAATTTTTATGGCCTACTTTTATGGGCAGGCCTTGCCAGGCAAATTGGTTTATGAATATTAAAAACCATTTTTAGACTGTTAATTTTTGTTCAAGGCTATTCAATATATGTATATGTACATGTATATATGAATAAATACCTATAAATATATATATAATATATAGAGCTACCTTCCCCTTCTCCTGTTTTTTCAACCACCATCACAATTCACAAAAACAGGAAATATCGTTTTGGTTTTCCGTTAATTAAGAGCAAAAGAAATGAAAATTTTTTGGAAAAGTAAACTAAAACTAGACAAATAAAACCAATATAAAACTAATTGAATTTTGATGTAAACTCCAAAGGGAGAACAAACAATTTTGGAAATTAATTAATAAAATTGTTCGAGTCCGGAAAAACCTATTCACACACACACACACACACACAAACATTTACATGTAAAACCAATCCGTTTGGGCCTTTTGAAGAAATCTTCTTTTTTGCTGGTCAAGAAGTTTAGCCACATGTGCGTGTCCATTTGTGTGTATGTATGTATATGTGTAAATGGTTCACCCTTAAGGATGAACTGATTTGAAAGCCAAACCCAAAAGCAAATACTTCAATAAACAAAATTAAATATTTGTACAAAAAAAAAATATCAAAATTTATCCCAAGCCAAATTGTTTAAGTGAAAAGCAACAGACGAAGGCAAAATAGAATATGGAGGGGAAAAAGTAAATCGAACAATTTCTACAATAACATATTAAATTATTGCCAGGCTCAATTTTTCGCGCAAGTGTTTCACATTATTTATTGATTTTGTTTCCTATTGAAACTGGACTATGAATTTTCGTTAGGTGTAAATGGAAAGTTATTTATATATTTAGAAATAAATTATTTTTCTTTTATTCAAGTCTGCGCTCGATCGTAATTTAATGTTTATTCAATATAGTTAAATCATTTTTTTATTGGTTACCTGGAAATGTATAACAACTCAAAACCAAATGCTGCTTAAAATCTCTTTGTACAGTCTCAAAATGCATAACGATATTTTTCAACATTTTCCAACATACATTTTGTATTATTTGTATACTGAATTGCATTCAATCTACCCCAAAATCCCTAATTTTTGTCAAAGAGATGAACAAATTGGTTTTAAACAAATATGAAAATAACAAAAAATGATTTGAAAAACAGAAAAGGTCGCATCTCTTTTTTATATTTGAAAGATCACGCTTATCCTAACTATAACAATCAAATCACGACAATCAATCTTTCTTTATGGAAAACTATATAGAAGAACCTTATCCTTTTTTTTTTAAATACGAAAAATATGAGAAAATTGTATGGCAAATATTTCTCTAAGAAATTGTTTGACTTTTGGCCCAAACTCTTTTCTTGGTCCGCCCACCCTCTACTCACAATTTGCCGCCGTTGCTCATTAGGCATTAATTAGGCATTTGTAACCTTCAAGTCGTAGAATGACCTTTGTTCAAAGTTTCGTTCGTTTTTTGTTAAATTTTGTTTTTTTTTTTTTGGCATTGGACAGGACGACGAGACGAAGACGAGACCCTCAAGCATAAAGCAACACCTTTTTGATGTTTTGGCCCCCATGGGTAAATGTTGAATCAAACTAATTAGGCGCAAACTTGATTAATATTTCATGAATTATTTGCCCCTTTTGTATAGAAGAAGAATATCGAAATTTGAAATTTTTTGGGGCGATGATGTTAAAGTGACTACGGCGCTCGACTTGCCAACTTTTACTTGATTTCCAGCAATAATGATAACTTTTTTTTGTATCACTGAGCTTCAACAGGGTGCTTTTTACGAGGTCAGTTTATGTTTAAGTGGATCATATCACAAGAATATTAAAAACGAAAACACCAAATTTCTATTTCGGTTACACTCAGAATATAATTTACCCAATTCCACTCATACTTTTACAAATAAAGTCATCCTGTATTTTAGTCGAAAATTGAACTTTATTTGCTGTGTTTTTTTTTCTATCATCTGATAAACTTGTCGCTAGGCAAACCGAAGGCAAAGAGAGAAAGAGAGAGATAGGGAAAATGTGTAACATTTTTTATGCCTACAATTCAAATCATAAAAATGTAAAATGGTAAGGTGAGTCGACAGGTAAAAAGTAAAAAAAAAGTTTTCTTTCTAATGTTTATTGGTAAAACTTTTGCATTTTTTACAACTTTCACAAAAGTTGGGCTCGTAATTCCCTCTATATCTGTCTCTTTTTCTCTTCATCTCTTTCTCCCATTTTCTTTTTTTTTCTGGGGTCTGTGTGTGTGTGTGTGTATATTCTATTGCGGGTTGCCTAGGCCCTAGACTCTTGGTCATTTTAAAGTTTAAATTATCCTAGAGATATAGTCACAACTTTAGGCTCATTTCATTGTCTGAGTGCCATGGAATCTCAACGATTGTCAGCACATTAGGCCTTACAGATATATACATATATATATTTATATATAAGTATGTATGTATATTTCGAGAATGGGAAACTTTTATCGCTTCAATTGGGTTTGTTTTATTTTCTTTCCTTTGCTTTCCTTCTCAGTTGTTGTCCTGGCAATTTTCATTGTTGTAAAAATTTTCTTCTTTTAATATTAATTTGTTTATTTAAATTTGTCTGGACTATGGCACTTTATTTTCTTTCTCGATTATGCAAATGACTTTGTTATAAAATGAGTGTTTTTTTGTACTTACAAGTTTTGCAGCCTCTTTTTAGGGATTTCATTCACACAAAATGCCACTTACCTGAAAAGTTACAAAAAGAAAGAAGAGAGAATGTAATGAAAAATATATTTCTATTACGTACAAATTGAAAGAGGAAACAAGGCGACAAACTGTTACACAATTGCAGTTAGAAGCCTTAATTAATAAACGTCAACTAGGTGAAAATATTGAATGGATTTTATATTTAAATGTTTGTTATTTTAATTGATATAACAATATTAAAGAGTAAATCAAGGACACAGTAAGAACGGCTTTTCGTTGGAATTCGGTAAAACAAGTATAAAAACAATATTATACAATAAAATAAATAAAAGATATATGTAAATATATATACAAATATACATAGATAGATAGATAGATATAAAAGTTGTTCATTACTTTTGTGGTACATATTTTTATTGAAAAACGTTACGATGCGCTACATAAGCGTAACGTTACGTTACATATCTATTTAAGTGACCTTTAGGATCGTTTCAGGACGCGGGGTATTTCTTCATGGGGCGTTTGAAGAGGTAGAGGGAGGATCAAAAATATTTCAAAATTCCGTTACGTGTTAGTTAAACGGCTACTGCGTGTGTACATACATAAATGTATGTATATTTATATATACACACATATATAAATCTGTATGTATGCATTTGTATTTACAAAATGCGACAACAAAGTCCCGCAATGCAAATAAATTCATCACGTACCTTCTTATTAACTATCTCTCTCTCTCTCTCTCCCATCAGTTTAGGACTTTGCTATCAATATTTCGCTCTTGTTTTCACTTGCATTTTTTGCATTTTCACTCTCACACAAAAAAAAACAAAAAAATAATTTGGGCAGCATTTAACTAGAGAGAGACACACACACAGGGAAACAAACAACAACACTTGTGCACACCAACGCCAACGCAGCAATACAGTTACGCCGGCGCCGTTGATGAAATTTAGAATTTATCAGCAATAGCGTTTAACTTAAATTTTACACAAAACAAAAACAAAAACTATTTACATATATTTATGTATAAGTATATATAGAGACACACACACATACAGGAAAAAAAAACACGCACTTATGCACACCGAGGTCGGCAAAAGAAATACAGTTACGCCGGCGCCGTTGGAAATAATTTTATAATTTATGAAAAACAATTGACTTACATTCACATTTTCGCACAAAAAAAAAACAACAAAATAATTATTGAGGAACTTATTTAAGGACGCACACACACACACACACAAAAATAAAACAATAACACTAATGCACACCGACGCCAAAAATACAGAAACGCCGGCGCCCTTGGCAAAATTTAAAATTTAACACCAGCAACAACAATTAACTTAATAAGCACAACTTATATTTAATTGAATTAATTACCGATTGCACATTTATTACGATTTAACACCAAGTTTAACTATTACGCAATAGCCAGCAACTCGAAAACGACGAGCGATGCTTTCGTAAGCTAGAGGTGAAAGTCGATTGATCGATGCCAGTCATGAGGTATCGATTCCTTGTCACTGGTGACTTAATCGATATACATACTTCTAACCGTTAAGCCGTTACAATTTAAAATTCTTTGCGAATATCAATATCAGCAAGTTTTTTTTTGATAATTTGGAAAAATATGAATAAGAATGTTAATATCAATATCAGTATACTATATCAAATATATATAACATATAATACATATCTGATATCGTACCTATCGGTCATTTAGAAAAGAAGCTTAAACAGAAAACTTTTATTTTTATTTAGGGTAGATTTTAGATATTATAATTTTGTATTGACAAACAAATATCTTTTAATTAACTAAAATAATAATCATTTACTTAATATTTCTTTGTCACCTTTTAATAATTTCTTTGGAGTCTCAACTTTATGTTTCCAAAGAAAAGTTTTACCTTTTGTTTATCATTTAGTACAAATGTTGACCTTTATATAACTTCTAAAAGAACCAGTTTCTCCCAACCGCCGGTTAACCGCCGGTTTTGAACTAGTTTCACCTCTTCAAATAGTTTCTTAAAGCAGAAAGTCGCCTTAAGCAAATTTCTTATTTTTTTTCTTTTTTTTTTTTAACTTTAACCCAAAAAAAGAAAAAAAAATATTCTTAACCATTTTCTGACCGCCACCTCTAACCTAAACCATATACAAATCTAGTAAAATGGTGAAATGTCAGTTTCAATGATTTATGCTTTTTTCTTCATCGCCCATGGACCATTTGGAATTTTTTGGCAGGCCGTTGGTTACCAGTTTCCTGAGTGTCCCCCTGGCCTCTTCCCCAACATTACCCATCCCTCCCACCTACCAATATACAGCACTTTAGCATCCACTGCGTGGCAACCAAGTAAATGGCGTTCTGGTCTGTTGCCTAACCGAAAAACCCAATCCCTGTCCATGCTTATCCTAATTTCTAATCTAATATTTTTACGTACGCAAAAAAAAAAAAAAAAAGAAAAGGAAAAGAAAAGAAAGGGAGAAAGAAAGAGCAACAACAAGAAAATGAATAGTAAAATCAATATCAAGATATCGACTTAAATGATACCCTTTACCAAGTTGAGGAGCAATTTTACACATTTCTTAGATTTAGTCGGAATTTAACAGTTCACTATGTCTCTTCCAGATTTTAAACATTCATCGATATTCATCATATTCCACATTTTATTCAAAGAATTGCGAGAATTGATTTCTATATGGATTAAGCTAACATTAAATCTATTGATACGACTATTTGTCATATTTACTGTACTAGAAATACTTTCAATATACCCTTAATTTATAGGATATAAAGAAAAAGCAAAAAGGGAGAAATATAATGCAAGAAAAGTAAAGAAAATTCTTTGCCTTGTCTACTTTCTGGGTATGATTTACTTTTGTGGTTTCTGTTTTTTGGTGCGTTTAACCGCAAATATTTAATGGTTTTATTTTTGCCCTCAGCTGCGATTCATTTGTATACAGACATATCTAAGCGTGTGTGTATGTGTGTGTGTGTGTGTGTGTGTGGTTTTGGCATATTTATTAGTTGACCCAGAATTTGTACATAGTCGTCCAAGGTTAAGCCCCACAGTGACTGATGACCATGATCCTTCTATGTATCTTACACCAGGCCCCATCTATTTATGCAAAGACAATCCCACAAGTAATAATTTAGCTTTCCGTTCCGTGGACTTCTTCGCTATTTTTAAATACCAAATCGTTCTCATTATTATCAAATGTATCGAATATCATAATCTCTATGACCTCTGGATCAAACTTGGAATGGAAACCTATTGTTTTGACGATCAGTGACATGTGCATGGCACTAATCACACAGCCTGTAAAGATTAGAGTAAAGTAAGTTTCCATGGTAAGATTACTCCACCACAGGATCCAAAGATGGCTTAACATTACGGCGAGTAAGGACTCAAAAATAAAAACGTTCCAACTGAGTATCATCCCCAATGGAATACTGAAATAACGATGCTAAGATATAAAAAATTAACTAAACAATATATTAAATTATAGCGAAAAGAGAAACCTTTTTAATTGCTGGTAATAGTAGAAAAGAATTGATTACCAGATTGATATACCAGATGTCATATCCCATGTTGGGCAATTCATTGGCGAAGGGTATAAAACTTGCGCCCCATGCGAGTGACGCAATCGAATCGGTAGATCCCTTCTTAGATAATCCTAGAAAAACTTTTCAAATAAGATTATAAATCTATTTTGCAGGCTTACGTTTAACGACGCTTTCAAGATGTCTCCCCAAATATCTCAAGAATATATTATATAGAAACAAAACGATAGGAGTTGAAGAAATCAGCGCTTTCATTTTTGTATTCAATTTAGTTGCTTATGCAATGTTTTTTGACATCAAACTAATAAATACTTCGATTTTTTCCTTTTTTACATATTTACTAGTAGTTAAAGCTAAAGTGAGCGAGATCTGTCTTGACCCAAATCCAAATCACGCACAAACACGCAAAAAATAAGCCCACATAAATCATTTCGCAATTGAATGCGAACGACGGTGACGGACGTTGGTCGGGAGGACGGCAGGACGAATGGTGATGGTCATGTTGATACGGGAGAAGTAGAGAGAAAGAGAGAGGATAGAAAAGGGCCATGTCAAAGAGGAGAAGTAGAAGGTTTCATGGCCTATGACCAGGAACCCGTTACTAAAAGTCACTCGACTGCAGATGAGAGGCCTTTTTCGTTGCTATTTTCCCTGTTCACACTTTTTGCGTTGCTCAGAATTGATGGCTGAATCTGCGTAAGAACTGGGTCAAAACTCTTGGTCGCTGCTAATCGACTTAAAATTTGCAACCTCCCGCCACTGAACGAAGCACGTTACGAATACTTAAAAGTGGCAACTCATTCAAATGATTTCTTTTAATTTTTTTTTTTTTAGCTAGTTTGGCCACACTAGAACACTCATGTTTGTCAGCTGATTTTCCATTGATTTCTCATTGTATTAAGTTGGCAACGCCAAATTGTTTATTCTCAAGTTGTACACAATTTCGAAATCTATTATTATCTAGATACTGTTCATAAAAATTTTACAACAAAATGACTCTTTTAAAGTTGTTCCGCGTTTCTGGCTTTACACGTTCTTTTGCTTGCCTTCGACAGATGGGTTTTTTGACGAAATCCAAATATGATTTCGATTTAATTGTGCTCGGTGGCGGTTCCGGCGGTTTGGCCTGCGCCAAAGAAGCTGTCGATCATGGCGCTAGGGTCCTATGCTTTGATTATGTGAAACCCACACCCGTTGGAACCAAATGGGGTGTCGGTGGAACCTGTGTAAATGTCGGTTGCATACCCAAGAAACTAATGCATCAGGCATCCATGCTGGGCGAGGCGGTACATGAAGCTGTAGCCTATGGTTGGAATGTCAACGATCAAGATATTAAGCCCGATTGGAAAAAGCTTGTCAAATCGGTACAAAACCATATAAAATCTGTTAATTGGGTCACTCGAGTCGATTTGCGGGACAAGAAAGTTGAGTATGTAAACTCGAAGGGTGCATTCATTGATAATCATACAATTGAATATATAACAAAGAGCGGCACTAAGAATAAAGTGTCAGCGGAATATGTGGTTGTAGCAGTGGGAGGTCGTCCACGATATCCCGATATTCCAGGAGCCAAAGAGTATGGCATTACCAGTGATGATATTTTTAGTTATGAAAAAGAACCTGGACGCACTTTAGTTGTCGGTGCTGGCTATGTGGGCTTAGAATGTGCATGCTTTTTAAAGGGTCTCGGCTATGATCCAACGGTAATGGTCCGTTCCATAGTGTTGCGCGGTTTCGATCGTCAAATGGCTGAACTCCAGGCGGCCATGATGACAGAGCGTGGCATTAGCTTTTTAAACACTTGTATACCCGATTCTGTGGAACGTCAGCCAGATGGTCGTTTACTTGTTAAATATCATAACACTACCACAAATTTGGATGGCAGTGATATATTTGACACAGTACTTTGGGCCATTGGCAGGAAAGGTTTAATTGAGGATCTGAATCTTCCGGCAGCTGGTGTCCAAACACAGAACGATAAGATTATTGTAGATGCCACTGAGGCAACCAATGTGCCGCATATATTTGCCGTTGGCGATATTATTCATGGTCGTCCAGAACTAACACCAGTGGCAATACTTGCAGGACGACTGTTGGCACGTCGTCTCTTTGATGGCTCTAAGCAATTAATGGATTATGCTGATGTCGCCACAACTGTTTTTACTCCATTGGAATACTCTTGTGTGGGTATGTCCGAAGAGCAGGCGATAGAAAAGCATGGTGTTGATAATATTGAAGTTCTTCATGGTTATTACAAACCAACCGAATTCTTTATACCACAGAAGAGTGTGCGTTATTGTTATCTAAAGGCGGTGGCCGAAATTAATGGGGATCAAAAAATATTGGGACTTCACTACATGGGACCAGTGGCTGGTGAGGTTATTCAAGGATTTGCGGCAGCTTTGAAATCTGGTCTAACCGTTAAGACTCTACTTAATACAGTGGGTATACATCCGACTACTGCCGAGGAATTCACTAGGCTATCAATAACAAAGCGTTCAGGACGTGATCCAACTCCTGCTTCCTGTTGTAGTTAATGTAAAATAATATCAATGTAATACAATAAATGACACGAATGGAAAGCAAAAGTTCCATGCAGTTGAAAACGAATTTTTGTAGAGATTTTCTTTTTTTCTCAACCTGACATTCTTTCCGTTCTCTTTTTTTGTTCTCTTTTTGAAGGACATTCCACGGTCAAATTCTCGTTTTTGGTCCCTTTTGGAAGAACCACATCATTACCCATGGCTGTCAGGACAAACTGTGTTGTTCACCCCAAGGAGAATTCAAAGCAAACTCACAGATGACACTACTAACGGACATATCTCCATGTCAACAATACACATGCAATGGCCTCGCTTTCGTTTATCCCTATCCAGCAGACTGCACAATGTCCAACTTCTGTCAGGGTGTCCGGCTCCTGCACTGGGGACATAAGGACTAAAAAGGAAAAACTAAACTCAAACTGACAATTTTTGCACAAAACGAAGACTAATTGTTTGGCACTTGACTAACACTTCACGCACTGCTTGAGTGAAGTAACCCACCACCAATCACTACCATCAACCATACAAAAGGTCCTTCCGTGCCGTTTCCAGCCGTGAAGTGGTACACGTTTTGCTGATTTGACATTTCAATATAAATGACATTGGGAAACAGCAGCGCAACATTTTTGACATATGAAGTTTTAATTTATGAAGTTCATGGTGCAAAATAAAAAAAAAAAAAAAAGAAGAAAACTGTGGAAAAGTTTTCGCTACTTTTTTTACGCTTCCGCTTATCTGTGACCCAGAATCTTTAGACCTGGCGCCACACACACACACCCACCCACACATACACTCTTCTTCTTGGGGGAGGTAGAAAACGGGCGCGTAGAAAAAAAAAAAGAAACGAGAATTTTGATTAATGCTTACTTCCGATTTGCATAAATCTTGCTTTAGTATTTTACTTTTCTCGGCTGTTCGTTTTCATACCCTTCCAGAGGGGTATAATGAAATTAGTCAGATGTTTGCAATGCATAGAAATAGGCATTTCCGACCCCATAAAGTATATATATTCTTGATCAGCATCAACAGCTGTGTCGATTGAAAAATGTCCGTCTGTTTGTTTCTTTGCACGATTTAGACCTTAAATTTTAAGCTACATGGCTGAAACTTAATAGATAAGCTTTTTAGATGTTTAGATTTGGCAAGTTTAAAAATCAATTGAATCGGTCAAGATATTTATAAAATATAATTGTTTTTCTTCTTTTTAGATTAAATTTAGTTTATAAAATTATCAAATACTGCAAGGGTATACAAACTTCGGTCGAAGCTTCTTTAATATTCTTCTTGTTTTTTTTTTTTTGCTCTTTGTGCCGCCTTTGTTATAAATTATTTTTTTATTGCTGTCCCCGTAGACACAGGGACCCATCGACCCACCGTAAGAACCTTATGCTCCTACTATCCTTCGGCTAAATTGTTTGCCTCGAATGTTATTTATATGTTTGTTTGTGCTGGTCAGTACTGTTGAGCATTTTCTTGTTTTCTTTTATTAAAATCGGGTCAAGGCAGTGCAGTTTATATAGTATATATAGTTTAGGTGGTGCACCTCTTCACCACACACACACACACATATTTTCGATTAGCTTTGCCAACTCATTTAACAAATGGTTTAGCTGACAGTAAGAAAATATAACAAATTTACTCGTGAAAATCGACCAAAGAAAGAATGGTCCAAATATATATATATATATATATTCTATACTCTCTCGACGTAGTTTTCATTGCAACACCTTTAGAATCATAAATTGTGACCTGGCCCAACTCTTGCCATAAGACAGTGAGAGACAGAGTGATGGGGAGGGGTTCAAAAGTTTTGTACCCACTTCGAATTGAAACCTTCAGACGTCCGCCCACTTTTTCAAAAGTTTTGGTAGTAAGTTAAAGCACCCGCGGGTAATTCGATAAAGCGTAAAATTTTGCACTTAAACTATTTTCATCTTGTGCTTTTTCCGCTACTTCATCTCTATAGCCAAAGAGCTGTGGTCCCCTTCGTCTCTCTGTCCATTATCTGTGGTGTTCTTCTTCTTGTTTAGCCGGTTCATGGCATTTTGGCAATTGCATTGTAGTTGTTATTATTGTTCTTTTTGGTTGACCTATGTAAGAGGGTTTTGAATTACAATACAAAAGTTTTGTCTGATTGCGTGTCCAAGTGGCTTGAAAATGAAAATAAAGTACTGAGCGCTCTCTCTATCTCTCTCACTCTCACTCTCTTCTCTGTAGAGAAAAGAAGCGAAGACTCATTGCTCATTTTACTGCTTGATGAAAGAGGGGAAAGAGATGAAGGCAAGGCTGAGCGGCAGCCAACTTGATTGAGTGTGAAAAGTGTACAAGGAAAATTTTTATAGGAAAGGAAATGAATCGGAAAATGTTAGAAAAAGAAATGAATAAAGAAATTGAAAATGATTTTCAGATTGATATTTTTCTAGACGATTTATAGATAAAATGCTAGCTAATACTAAGTTTTCCTTTTAATAAACTCTGTCACGATTGACGATAAGTTGAAGTACCTTTATTGTCAGCGTATATTTTGTTGAAAAGATCACTGGCGTGGCCTATAAAGAACAAACTACAGTCTTAGGCAAAAACAAATTAAATTAAATTCAAGACTTTGGATTTAAATTATAATTACAAGCTACCCATATTAAGGACAAAATACAGCAAAAAAAAACTACGCAACAACTGGCCTTATTCTTGAAAGGCTTCAAGGACCACAGGTAATCTATAAAAAACCAGAAAACATGCGGTTATAGAATAATAAAATAGATTTTTTCCAAAAGGAATAGTAAAAGACTCTTATTACTATGGCCAAGCCATTTGCTGGGTTTTTTAGTTGCAGTACAAAGATGAAATAACTTAAATCCCAGTAATCTCTTATCACTATGGTAAAGCCATTTGCTGCGTTTTAATTCTACATATGTATGTACATTTAGGTTTTTTTAATTAAAATTAAAGTCTTTAGACTATACTCTAATGAGAGCTTATTTAAAAAAAAATACCTTATGGTTGTGTATCTCATTTTAATTATGTAATAGAATTACATAATTTATTTGTAACCAATAAAAAAAAAAACTTGGTTGGAAAAAGGACTCAAATGTTTGCGTTATTTTTCTTTTATATAAATGTTGTTTTTTTTTTCTTTTTTTTTTTTGATTGCGCAAAAGTGTTTGCAATTAGCGCACAAAACAAAAGTCAGCATTGCTTTAGTCGCACAAATAGAGACTTAACTAAATTAAAAATCTCATTTAAATTAATCCTCATTGAGGGTACTTGTGAGCTCTGTCGCGTTCTCTTTCTCTCTCTATCTGTCACCCTGACTTTGGTTTGGCCTAGTCGTTGTCTTGTCCTGTTCTATACTGTAGTGCTCTGACCTGTCTTGTCCTATCTCGTCCTGTCCTGTTCTGTTCTATCCTGCCTTGGCCCTGACATCCTCCTGTGTGCGCTCATCAACGCATTACAAACAATTCCACTTTAGGCACGCCAACCTCAGCCAGATTGTGGTTGCATGTACAAGTGTGGGCATGAAGGGGGTGGGGAGTGGGGAGTACTTAGTGTGGACAAGTTTATGCCACCCGCATACACCTTGCCAATGAATGTTGAAATGGAGCTTAAGTCTTGTTTAGCAATTTGGAATTTTTAAATCCTATTAAATTTGCAATCACCGTTTGATTTGTGTTTGCTGTTCTCTTTTTCCCTTGTTTGCCATTGTCCTGTGTTGTCCTGGAGTGAAACACTCTGTTGGACACGTTCGTTCAATCTAGGAAAAGTCCAAGTCAAAGGGCTTTCAATGATTCAATAGTTTAATTTCGAATTTCCAAGCAAATAAACAAAATAATATACAGGAATATATATATATATATATATATATATATGTATGTATGTATATAAATATATCTCAGTTACTCAAAGTATTCTACTACTATTTAGATATAAATATATGTATGTTTTTATGTATATTGGATAGAGATAGATAGTTCAGTTAGAGCAAGATAGACTCTGTCTATTCCTTTCTATTTAGTTTAGTTATTAAATGTATCCATTTCCATTTACCAAATTACACCACAATCACAATTGTTGTTATTGTCTATCCGCTTGTCTCTCTGTCCTTTTTGTCTGTCGGTTCTTATTTGCCTATTTTAAAACCAGTTTACTATTCCCCTCCAACTTTCCCTATGTGGTTCTAACTAACCTTTCTATCTTAACTCTTTCCCATCCATTCCTTTACCATTGTTTAGAAATTCTGTTCAC
Organism: Drosophila emarginata; assembly: GCA_037075365.1. Lineage (NCBI taxonomy): Eukaryota > Metazoa > Arthropoda > Insecta > Diptera > Drosophilidae > Drosophila > Drosophila emarginata. The sequence continues at coordinate 9,735,483 of JBAMCD010000296.1, forward strand.
ATATGCCCAAGATATAACTTTATCCTGTAGATACACACTCTGTACATACATATATATATATATATATATGCCTCTCTCTCTCCTGATCTCTCTCCCTCTCTCTCTTTTGCTTCCTTCTCTGTCTCTGTCTGCATATGTAATTACATAAAAGTTGATAATGTGTTGATTATTTGAGGTATTTATACAATTTCTTCTTGAGTTTTGCCTATTTGGTCGGTTTGTCTGTAATTATTTAATTGCATTTACAGCTTTTATTGTCTAAGGATTTTTGTATCCTTTATCCTACTCCTTGAACATGTCTCAAGTCAAAGGGAAATATTTTTGATGTGTTGATTGCATTTTTGAGTTTGATTGATAATAATTGATTTCATGTATGGTTCAATTCTGTGGACATTAATTGATTACTTAGTTTTAGTTTCATCAGCAACAATTTCAGTATGATTGTTAATTGAATTTTCACTGATTTAAAAAGATTTCATTTCAATCATTTAACTATAGATGCGGTCGGTGTATGTATATGTGTGTGTGTGTGTGTGTGTGTGTGTGTGTATGCTTGTATATTTGTCGTAATTTAATTTCATAAAAAGCAATTGTATTCTCAGAGTAAGTTCACAAGACCAACTCCATTGCCATTCATGCCTCTGGTCCCCTCTTGGCCAACGCATCAACTGCGCCAACTCAAAAGCCTCGACAAACTTTGCTCGGCATTCACAGAATGACAAAATGATGTGGCCAAAAGGAATGAAAGGGAAAGAACTCAACTAACTAACAGCCCCAGCAGTAGCAAGAGAAGCTTCAGAAGGTATATGTGTACCTATGCTAGAGAGGAGTAAAAATATTTAAAAAAAAATCATATATATATAAATCTACTATATATGTAATTTAAGTAACTATAAATCTATAACTAAGATATAAAATTTTTGTCTTTCGTTGGAAAGAGTTTTAAAAAAAATAAATAAGGGGAATTTATAGTCAGACGATAGATTCGGCTTATATTTTACGATAGTTAGATTCCCAACATTATTTTCTGTCTCTATAAAATAAATGTTAATATATATTAATTATATATAATTATATGTTAATATATATTAAATCTACATTTTATGATTTCGCTGAAGTGTTTCTATTCTAGCTAAATAAATAGGTCTTTAAATTTACTTGATTGGAGTTAGTGTCCTTAAATGTAAATAAATTTAAAAAACTAAAAAAAAAAATTTTCTTTTTAAATAATTTTACGAAATATTTATTGGTGTAAAGTTAAGTCATTATTGAACTATAAATTTATAATCCAATTCTATTTCAAAAATGACTTCTCATTTATTTGGAAAAGTTGTGATAAAGATAATAATAAAATTTGAAAATTTTTTAACTTATTTTTCTGTATATATACATATATAACTATTATATATGTATATATTAATTATAATATAATAGAGATATATTATACTATCAGGATTTATCGCGTTTTGTGCTTATATTTTTCTGTTGTTTCTAATTGGTATAATAAACTCAAATATCCTTTTATTATCTCCAAAATTTCAGTTTATAATTTTCTGTTCTATTTTAAAACACTGATAAAATCTAATATATTATATTTATACATATATGAAGTTTAAATATTTGAAAAACCATTTGAATATTATATTATATAGTCAATAAATAAATTATAAATTTTATTAAATTATATATAATAAGATACATATAGAAAACTTTAAAAGGAAACCACTATTTGGTATCTTAATAAAATCGAGCATGTGTTTTGGTCTTGTTATATTACACAAATAAAATTTTATCTTTTAATTTTAAAATGTAATGCGTCATGTTTTATAAAATAAAGAAATAATTTTAATAATTTTTTTCATTTCTATAATTGGCAAATTAAAGATAAAAATTCAAAATAAAATCATAAAAACCATTTATTTAACAATTAAATGAGATTTACTAACATATAAAAAATGAAAAGTCACTTTTATAATACTTTTCGAAATTTATTTATTAAGTCGAAATCAGTTAAGTCAAGTGGAATGACTTAAATTGAAATTGAATCCGTTTCTGAATCTGGTATTAAGTCATGACTTTTATGAAATTTCACGTGAAAATAAATTTTTATTTTACTGCCACCTCTAGAAAGTGTGTGCGTACGCTTGTGTGTGTGTGTGTGTGTGTGAGTGTTTGAGTATTTATTTTATTTTTTAATGCCAACGCCAAACATACGAAAACGGGAAAGCGATAGAGTGAATGAGATAGAGCGAGTGTAAGAGAGAGATGGCTGACAACAGAGACAACAGATGAGGAAGTATTTTCATTGTCTTGTTTGCCAACGTCGAGAGTCGTCGCATATTTGACATTGGACTTGCTCTGTGTGTGCCAGTGTGTGTGTGTGAGTGCCAGCCAAAACATCACAAAATGGTTGGCAGACAACGAGGACCGGCCGGCACACACGCATACGCACACACACACACAAATACAGACACATAATTGCGCATATTTACGTTGCTTTCTTTTCTTTCTCTTTTTTTTTTTCTTCTTATTTTTTAAATATATATTTTTATATGCATTTCTTTCTCTATTTTTTTGTTCTTTTTTGGCTGGAGTCAACACGTCGTGTGTGCATGCGTGTGTGTGTGTGTGTGTGTGCAACGTGTGTGGCCAAATACAATGAGAAATACTCACATCATTTATGCACAAACGTTGCCAACTTTTACTGTTGCAACACACACACACACACAGTAAAAAGTCGAGTCGAGTTGAGATGAGATGAGTTGGGCGGCAGTGGACTTTTCGTTGAGCAACAGCAGATAACTCCAGCTCAAGCCTAACCGCAAAAAAAAAAAACCATAAAAGATCCTTACACACACACTCACATAACCGTATATATACACACATACAAACATACATACATGGCACACAGGATAAAAAGAATTCGCGTTTTAAGCATTTTCAAATTAAATTAAAATTGCAGTTACAACTGCAGAACAAGAGAAGAGGGAAACGTTTGTAGTGAACAGTTTCGTGTTTTTTTTTTTCAGCTTTTCTTCCTATTCTTTACTTTTTTTTTTTTGAAGAGGGCTAAAAGCCGCTGTTGCCTCTGCCTCTGCATCTGGCATTGCTGCCACAAAACGGCTAGAAAAATGCCAAAAGCCGCCTTTGAAGTCTTAGCTCCTTTTGATTATGAGTATTGTGAGAGAGTTTTCTCTTCCACTTCCTCCTCTTCCTACTACAACTGCCGCCTTTTTCGTTTTCCGTGGATTGATGAAAACAGGCAGAGAGAGAAAGAGAGAGAGAGAGAGATAGGGAAAACGCTGCGGTAGACAAAAAAAAAGAGACACAAACAACGCCAAAAAAGAATAAAAAGAAAAAAAATTTTAAACCAGTGACTGTGATGAGAACGGGATGGAGGGCAGAGAAACAGAATAGAAGTTGCATTTTCAAGTTTTGTTTGGCAAAAGGTTTTAAACTGAAATATGGTTATCAAAGTGGAGGAAAAGCCAAAGAAAATGGCAAATAAAGCTTTTCTATATAAGAAAATAGTTGAGGCAAGTTTGTTTTTCTCTTATCGGCGGCGAAAATGGTGATTAAGAAATAATAATAATAACAGTAATAATAAAAGAATGCCAACATGAAAGACAATCACAAAAAAAAAAAAAAGGCTGCTTTTATATACTTTACTTTTTAGGTTTCTTTTCTTTAGTTGGATACTTTCTTTTTATAATTTTCAAAAATCACTTTTCCCAAATCTTTTTTTTTATTCTTTTTCTGAATTTTTTCACCTTTTTAAGATTTTTGTTTTTAATTTATTTAATTTAATTGTCACCTACTTCATTTCCATTTTATGACATTTTCTTTATTTTTCGTATATGAATTTTTTACTGTGATCTCTTTATTTAATCATTTTGGTATGCTTCTATCCTTTTATATATTCTACAGATTCTCATATTTATATAGTTTATGCTTTTGCTTTTTTGCATATTTTCTTTCGATTTTTTATCAGACCTTGTTTGGATTTCTTTCTTCTTTTTAAATATTTTTTCTTCACATTATTTTTCTGTCATTCTCTTTTTCTTTCAGTTCGCTCAAATCTTTTTGTGAAATCTTTTTTGACTAAAATCTAAAATTTACTTTTTATTTTATTTGGATTTATTTGCCATCTATTTTATTTTATTTTAATTATGCATTATTTTTCTAATAGCTTTATTTTCTTTTCTTTATTGTCTCTTTTTTGGTGATAGTTTATTCATTTCACTATCTTTTTTTGATCTATAATTTTATTACGTTTATTTCGTTCTTATTAGGATAATTTTGTTTCTTAATCTATCGATTCATTTCTCTTACTATTTAATTTTTTTATTGGTATTCTTTCTTTTGCACTTTATGTTTCTTTTACTCCACATTTTCTATTTTCTTTCTTTTCCTTTTTTCCTTTTTTTCCATTTTCTTTAGGCATAGTTATTTCTTTAAATTTCTTTACTCATTTTTCCTTTTAAACCATTTTAAATGATTAGAAAAGTGCTTTAATTGCATTTTTACTTTACTAATCAGATCTTATGTATTGCTCTTTTACACCCTATCCACCTCTCTCTTTCTATATTTGTAATCATGTTCCAATTAAGTCTGTTTAAATCCTCCACCATTCTATTTTACCTCTTACTTTCATCGAGTTCTGCTCCTGCTTCTTCCTTCTGTATCATTTATAGTACATTGAATTACCCGTTGCCAATTATCGCAACGCACCACAAAACACGCACACACAAAGAGAAAGAGAGAAGGATATACATATACAGATATATATATATACATAATACATATATATATAGATATCTATGGTAACAAATGAGAGCATTTAAAAACATTACCGCGTTGGGGCATAGCAACATTAACATCAACAGAAAACAAAACAAAAACCAAAAACCAAAGTAATATAAAACGTTAGAGAAAGGGGCGTGACAACAGTGATAGGGTGCAAATGGGGATTTTGGGGTAGGGGTAGGTTAAAAATTGCACAACATGACAGCAAAATGCATATTATGCATAATTAACTGTTTATGCGAATGAGTGACAAGCGAAAGGACGTGGATGCCAAGAGAATCAAGCAACAAAACAATTGAGAGAAGGAGCAAAGTGGAGAATTCAGTATCATAATGGGAAAGAAGTGGAATTTGATGGAGTGAGGATGGCGAAAAAGGTGGCCAAGTTGCGCCTATGATGATGGAAATGATGCTGATGATGATTACGATGATGTTGATGATGATTACATTTGCTGAAAGTGAAACAATGGCCAGGCTAAACGGAGAGCACGGAGATGGTCGGACGACAAGCTGGGTGCGACTACTGCTAATTTAGACATTGCCTGCCAGTCTATTCCCCTCCCCCTCGTCCCTTGTTCACTGTGGCTTTTAATAATTCACACCCCGAACAGGACAACAAAAAAAAAAAAAGAAAAAAAATGGGTTAAAAATGCAGGAGAAACAAATACAAAAAGGAAGAAGAACAAAAAAAAAATTGGAAAGAAATGAGACAGAAAAAAATGTATGTGTATAGGGGAAAAAAAAAAACAGGACAGGAGCAAGCAGACAGGGGCCAGTCTAGGGGGCGTGGCATGGCTTTGCCTTTGTCATCAGGACTAACATTGCTTTCACTTCGCATGCCGTCAATTTGACATGTTTACCATGTGTCTGGGGTTCCTGCTCATATAACAAAAGGCATCCCACAGATATAGTGAGGAACAGAGAGTGTTATGGTTTTGGAGCGGGGGGGATTGAGGTGGAACATGTTGCAAAAGTGTAGCATACATTCCAACATGCTGCGAGACGAGCCTGAGCAAAACTTGTGTCTTTTTTTTTTCTTTTTAAAGATTTCCTTTTCTCTCTTCTATGGTTTAGATACAAAAAAGTGAATTTCTTTTTTTTTTTTTTTTGTTTGTTCTTTGGTCACACAGATTTGATGAGATGACAAGAATCATCAGTGTCCATAACTAGAGTTTGTCAGACAGCTGCCAGTTTTCGATAAGATACTATAATACCCAAGTTAAATCAATTAAGATTTTAGACTTAAATAAAATGATACACTTTCTAATTGAATAATAGAAATGAAATATTTCTCACTTGCCGAAATGAAGATTCAATCAAAGCTGCTAAAACAACTAATTTATACTATGGGATAATGGTTATGATAAAGATTTTTGATCAAGGATAATAATTTAGTAAAGTGTTTTAAAGGCAATGTTAAGCTTAACCATTTTATGCATATTACAATAATATTTTAAATATTAAACTTATGGTGACAATATGTGAAAATGAATTCTTCATAAATTTTATTTTATTTTTATTTCCAGTAAATTACAGAAAAACAAAAAAAAAAAAACTTTAACGGTCGTTAGGAGTAACTAGAATTAGAAACTAAAATAATGAGATATCAAATGATTTCAATCGTACACTCATTTTATAAAAAATAATAAAGAATCACATATAATTAAATAACTGCACTATATATATTTTGTGATAGTTTTTTTTCTATTTATTATTTTATTGTAATATTTTTTATAAAAGTGCAATATGCAAAGTATTCATCTATTTGTGTCTGCAGGTTCACATCAATTAATTGCTAGTCTAAATAAAAAATAGAAAATAAACAAAAGAAAAACAAAAGAAAAACAAAAAAATGCAAACCATAAACCGTATTTTGGGTCTCACACTACATTTCAATCGTTATGTTGCATAATTTAATGAACGATGCCATGGCAATTGCAAATTATGCAGAATTTTGCAGAGACCCAAAACAGGCAACAGCAGCAACTATTCAATTTCATTCATGTGCAAATATTTTATTACCCAGACACAGACACACACACACACACACACATGCATATATACACTTATACAGTTGTAGATACAGACAGAACAGGCCAAAACAGCAAACAGAGCAAGGATAAATTCATACACACACACACACACACACTCAGAGATAGAAAGAGAAAGACAGACAGACAAAAGAGACAGACTTTCAGCCGCAGCCAAATTAATTAATAAACGCAATGGCAACAATGACAAATTTTCCGCATGAAAAACTACAACAACCAAACAAAAAAAAACAAAAAACAAAAAACAAAAGCGCAAAAGTGAACAAAAGTCACAAATGGCAAAAGAGAAGTGCTACTGAGAGCAAAAGAAAGAGATAGCGAGAATGAAAAAAAAAAGTGGCAAATATGTTGATAATGATCAGAACAGGCAGCTATATATGTACATACATACATATGTACTCTTAGCCATGTGGGTTATATATATGTATACATATATCAGTTCAGTTTTTATGTTTTACATTGATAAACATGGCTAATAATTAGGAAATGCTTAGCACCATATGGCGGGCATCAAAAGAGGAAAAGAGATAGAGATAATAGCTATTTCGGCTGGCATTGTTTGTCACTGATTATGTTTTTCCACTGACTCTTAAAATCACGCACACCTGAATTTTTCCCATTTTCCAATATACTTTTCTTTTGGATTTGCTGTGTTTCTTTTCTGATGTTTGTTTGTTTGTTTTTTTTTTCATGTCGTTTCTTTATGTTCATTTATGCGTACGACACAGACGGGGGGGTTTTTTTTTTTTTGATTCTGTGTGTGTGCATTGTGTTACAGAAATGTTGCATATGCCAAGGGGCAAGTCCCACTAGCAATTTTGTTTTTCCTTTTCGGTGTTGACATAACTAAACAGGTGAATATCTCAGTTCAAATAGGCAAAAAGAATTTTTTTCTTCATTTTTTAATTATAAAAAGTATTTTTTCTAGGTTTTGGAATTAAAATCGTAAGGCCAGAGATTTGAATAAATACTTAAAATTACATTTTTAAATGAGACTTTATAGTAATGCATTTTATATATTAAAATAATACATAGGCAATAATTTATTACCAATAAATGAGTAAAAAATCTAATCGAATGGAGTAAACAATTGTAAAAATCATCGCCAACGAAAACAAACAGCATTCCGATAAAAATATCTTCTATTGCTATAATTTAGACATTATTAATTAGAGATTTGGTTTAAATATAATTGATCTAGTTAATACTGCCGAATGGCTCTTAACATTTTTGATTTGATCTTTTAATTTTTAGGTTTTCAATCAATTTCTCATTTATTTTTTCAAACCATTTCAAATCTGACTGATTGTTAGCTTTAAAATGCACATTCTGTGATATTTTATCAAATAATTTTCGATTCTCACCGATGCTTTCAAATAGTTGACCAATTACATTTCATATGCTAGCACGCCGCAAACTATGCAACACTTGTATAAAAACACTTGAAAATCAATTGGAAAAACGAGATTTGCATATTGGCGTTAGAGATAAAGATGGCAAGATGTGGCATGTGCATGTGTGTGTGTGTGTGTGTGTGTGGGCAAAATAGAAATAGAGATGTAGAAAAAGAAAGCGCAAGAATTAAGCAAAAAGAAAAGATGCGGCAAACAGTTAGCATAAAATTCATTTTAACATTTCCTTCAACTGACAATTTTTGCGTGGCTAGCGTTTAAACAAACCATTCCCCGTAATCCCCTTCACACTTCATCCACTGCCGTTCCCCGCAAAACCGAAAATAAAATGAACAAAAAAAGAAACACACACACATAGACAGAGAAAAAAAACTGCTGCTGACAATTATTACATCCGCAGGACACAGACACAGGAACAGGACACACCCACACACACTCCCACGCACACAATGCACGAAACGACAGAAAAGAAAAAAAAAACTATCCATATATGTGGAAATTTCCCTCCTCCACCTCCCAAAAAAAGAAAAAGAAAAAATAAAACTGCCTTCGAAAATCGAGAAATGGAACAAGCAAATTAAAAAGGAAAAGGAAACGCATAAAAAATTGCGACGATTGAATTTAAATGCCCAGGCCACTTGAGCCAAAAAGAGAATTTCGGGTAGTTTGACTGGACGTGCGGGAAGTGGTGGGTGAATTGGAATGGGATTGGTAGTGGGCGTGGGAGGAGTGACATTTCCTTTAGCCGGTATAAGATTTCCATAGACCAAATGGTAGTGGCAGTAGTCGTTCTGGTCAGTTAGTTAGCCGTCTTCTCGTTTGGCATTACAAAAATAGGTTGTTAATATGCATGGCCATATGCCGAACAGTTCTTCAATGTAATATATATATATATACATATATATACATTGACTTATATATACATATATATGGTAAGCTTGTTGGCTTTCGCCTTTGTCCTTTAATGTCTTGGCAAAGGACTTGCAAATGTCCCTTTGAGGCAGTTTAGTAAGTAAGTTAGTAAAAATAAAACAAACAAAATGAATGAAATGAAAATTTATTTGAAGCTTCATATAAAAATTCAATAGAAAATGTACACCCAAAAAAAACATAAAAATTATAATATTTTTATCATGGTTAAATAAAAAATATTATTCTAAATCAAAGAAGGGTTCTTATTTAATTGAAAGTTTCTCCACAAGATCAAATAAATTTGATATTAAAAGTGAAAAGTTAAAGCAAAAATAGTAATGCAAAAAGCAAGTCTCTCGTTTTCAGTGTTAGTTAACAGCTTATGAATTGAAATCCATAAAATTTGAATGAATGATAATCCATAAAATATAATTTCAGTTTGTTTTAGTTTTTTTAAAATAATAAACTGATTTTTAAATGATAATCCAAATTTAGATTATTTAAGAAATGTAAAGAAGTAGTAAAAAAAAGAACTATTACGGGTAATTATTAATAAATAGCTAAAAATCTTTATAGTATTTGAAAGCGAAAGTATATAGTTGAGTTTTTTTTTAAATGTAAATTAAAATTGAATATTTTTGCCAGTGTTGGCAAGTCGCAATAAAGGCCACAAAAGTATGTACATATGTATGTAAATACCCCAAGAACATTTCCTTTCGTCGTAATTTTAACTTTTGCCACAAAATTTACTTTTGGCATTGGGAATCTGCTTTACCTTCTTTCGGCTACTTTCTTTGCCTTCTTTTTACTCCTCTCTCTCTCTCTTCCTCGTTCTATCAGCATTCTCGTCGTCAATTAGAAGTATGTCAAAGTAAACATGTGCTTGCATATTAAACATTTCGCCACTTCCACTTTCTATCTTGTAGAGAGGCCAATCAAGCAATCTTTGAAATATGTTCCTTCCAATTTCATTCATTCCAAATCCTGCTCTATCCCGTCTACCCGCGCCTCCCCCTCTATCTATATTTGTATCTATGTATCCTTTGCCAATTCATTAAGTGTCAAAAAGTTTTGCTTTTTGGTCATTTCTTCTCTGGTGTTATTTTTTTTTTTCAAAGAGTTCTGAATCGCAAATGCAGGACAATGACTATATGAAGATATATGTATATGTATGTATGTGTGTGTATGGGCATGTGTGTGTGTATGTATGCCCATTGTACGAATGACTGAGGAGACATTGAATTAAATTTATTTGAAAACGCATAGAAAGGCATAGTCTAGGAAAAACTAAAGTTTGTAGTCTCCCCCCAAGCCTCTTTCTAACCTAAAGTCTAAAACCCAAACGCCAAAAGTTGTACAGTACAGAAAGCGAAGAGGGGGGGGTGCGAGGAGCGTAAAAAATTTTGGATAAAGCTCTTGGCTTTGGCCTGGTCCTCTTCTTGATTGTTGGTCGTGTTCATGTCCATGTTCATATACGTGTTCCTGTTCATTTTGCATATGCTCTTCTTGTTGTTGCATTTGAATATTTTTGACTATTACATACATATACATATATATAATTTATTTTTTTTTTTGGCAAAGCTTTGCTGCTAAAAATTAACTTTGCCAATTTTAATTAAATTTTCTTTGGTTTTCATTTTATTTTATACTTTTTTTTTTGTTCCTTAGATACTAAATGTAAAAAATGGGGGTGCAAGAAATAAATAGCAATTTAGTATTTTAATTATTCATATGAAATTTATAACTATACAAAATATGCAGACAAGTAAAATAAGTTAAAAAAATGTGTAAAAAGCAAAAGAGATGGCTTTTAATCACTTAATCACTTAGATAACGAGATACGAACGTGCTTTTGCACTATTTCAAGGATGTACATTAAGTAACTAAAAATGGTTGGTAAACCAAAGCTTAAATCCATTCAGTTAACAGTTGTGGAAATGCCAACAAAAAAGGAGAAAAGAAAAAATGGTATATAATATTTAATCACTGCAGTGCAACACGAAACTGTTTCCCATAACGAGTTAACACAAATATTATTTAAATACCTTAATTGGTAAACTATTCTAAAGATGGAACTTTTTAATCAAAGTAATTAAGTAAAGTAAAATATAAAGATTTAACAATTTGAACCATAAAAATGAGATTCATATAGAAAATTATAATTTTTTACATAAAACGAAACGAAAGGCTTTAATCACTTTGCTTTGGTTTCATATATCAAGCTTCAGTTACTTATTGAATAACCCTCGCAATTGTTACTTGTAAAGGAACGTACAAAATGATATGTCTCTAAGAATTTTTCAATTTGGTTTCTTGTACTTTGTATATATATAAATATATATATATATGTATATATGTATGTATATTTTATTTTTATATCATTCGCTTTTACATATCTTAACATATATATTCATATGACCGTCTAATGCAAGTCGTCGTCGTTGTCGTCATCGGAAGTTGGGTAAGGATAGTGGAATAAGGGGTTGGGCTTGGGGGTGTCAGATGGGCAGGTGTAACCACATGTATACGATTTGCATATAAAGAAAAAAGATAGAAAATCATCATCAAGTATTCGCTAGAGAAAGATGGCAGATGTGAGGGTGAGGGAGGGGATTAGAGAATAGGGAGCGCTTCTGTTACGAATGAGATGTTGCTTTAGTGATTGTCTCCTCTTCGTCTTCATCTTCTAGCTTCCACTTGCGTTCTTGTGTGTTTCTTTGTCTGCATATTGCTCCTCCCACAAATCTACATTTGAATTCCGTTTCAAGTTAGCGGGGCCACACACACACACATACATACACACACAAGAGAACAGATATACAAACACATACAAAATAAGCCAACAAAATGTTGAGAAAATTATTTTCTTTTTTTCGTGTTTTTTTTTTCGTTTTTTTTTTTTGTAGAAGGTAAGAAAATATGTAAAAATTGTATCCTTTCGCACACTGTAGGTGCATGAGTATGTGCGTTTTGTATGTGTGTGTGTGTGTGTATGTATGGGAAATAAAAATTGAAAAAGCAGTCGAGAGGCGGTAAGGCGTGGCCAGGCCAAAAGACGCTTACAAAAGGCGACGAGGAAAATAAAATAAAAATGTTACAGAAGCAACAACAGCAGCTGCCTGCCGGCAGGCAAAAAGGATTTGCATGCGTATGTATGTGTGCGTGTGTGTGAGTGTGTTTGTGTGTGTGAGCCATTTGCCTTTTTGCCAGGACCTCGGGACTCTGGCGACGGTCCCTGGGGAACTATTGTTCTTATTGTTGCCTTGGATATTTTCTACGCTGTTAAGTTGACGCAAAAGGATCTTCCATGGATCTGTGTAAGTGTATGTGTATGTGTGTGTATGGAAAGGTACTAAGTCGGAACAAAGCTCAAAATTATGCAACATATTTTTTATTTTATTTCCGTTTCTCTTACTTATTTATTAAGCATTAAAGGCAAAAGTTGAAAGTGCAGAGGCATTTTCTCTTCTTATTGTTGTTGCCTTGTTACCTTGCGGCTTGGCCTCTTTCCGTCATACCACCTTTTCTTTTCTTTTCTTTTTTCTTTATATTTTTATAGGCAACCCTAATGAAATTACATACATTGGCGCTTCTGGTCTGAAGGCTGATTATGGAAATGGAGAGAGAGAGAGAGGAGTTTATTATATGACTCAGTCATCTATTTATGCAAGTTTGTTTCTTCGCAAATGATCTCAGGCAGTTGAGTTAATTTAGAAAAAAGGCACACAAAAGAAATAGAGAAAGAGACTGAATAAATGAATAGAAGAGAGGTGCACTTTAAGAGTACCTATAAAGTTTATAAAATGTTTAAAGTGTAATTTCGTAATTGCAAAATTTATAATTCTATATTATGTAAATGTTTCTACTATACTGTTTAATTATACCAAATAGAAACTAATTTATGGTATAAAAATTATATATTAAATATTTCGAGCACCTATTAATCAATATTCTTTTTTCTAAACAAAATTTAATTTGATATAGTATTTATATAATTATTTATAAGTAAAACTTATTTAAATGAATTAATAATTCTACATAAATGCTTCATTTATGATATGAAAATATATTTTAAAATTGCAATCAATTTATTTGTTGATGCAAAACCAGAAACTGTTTTACTCAATTCTCATTTGTATATTTTTAATACAGAATTTATTTATTTATTTATTAGCAGATGCTTTTAGAACTGTGTTAACAAGGGAACTATCTTAGCTCTTAGTTAAAGTAACTTTAAATGCAATTGAATTGAGTTGAATTGATTTAGTGTTAGACCCCATAAACTTAACTATTGATATATTTAGGCATAATAACTAAGTGGGCAACCCATCAATTTTCACACTCACATACACAAATTATCATTTGTCAGTGGGCATTTACCTCTCATCACAGGAAAACCCTTCACTTTGGGTCTTTTGGGCCTTTTCCTCAACATCTCAATTCTATTTTCTTTGTTTTGCCTTTTTTTTTTGGTTTATTTTTTTATTTTTGCTTTGTATCTTAACTACTGCAGTGGCGGTAGTCAACATGAAGAGCTTTAGAGGTCTCATTCCAATCTCTATCCTTTTTACGCCCCTATCAGGACATTGTCAGGAGCTCGAGTCTCATTGATAAATAATGTGCGGCATGAGGCTTTTCAAAACAATAGAAGAAAATATGTAAATTGCATACAAAATGAAAAGCGACTTGGGCGCAGTTCAGACTCTCTAACTGTATTGGTGTGTGTATGTGTGTGCTCATGTGTGGAGGACAGGGCGTATGTGTAATATGATTATCATAACGTCTCTCCAGTCGTTTGCTGCATGGTTTCTTGAATTTATTGTACGACTATTTTCCACAAGCCAGAAAAGAAAATAAGAAAAATGAAAACCCATAGCCACCAGAACCCAAACCAAACCAAACCAAAAAAAAAAAAAAAAAAAAAACAGTAAGACTAAGACTTTTTCAAAGGTTTTTCTTTCCTCTTCTATTTCACTATTTTTCTTTGGTTTTTCTTTAGCTCTCTTTCTCTTTCTATCTCTCTCTCTCTCTTTATTCTTTCTTTTTTCATTTTTTTTCTTTTGCTGCATTATTGATAAAATATTTGCAAGCATTTTCTCGTATTTTCTTTTAATATATTATATGAAGGCAGAAACCCCTTTCTCATTCTTCTACCTACACATACACGCACACATGCATATATTTATATATATATGTATATGTATATATAGTATTGAGAAGCTGCATTCATTTTTGTGGCCCGGATGAAATGCCTTAAAAGCCTTTTCTACGATTCTTAGCCATAGTTATTCATATGATGTGAATGCTTATATAAATTGATTTATGCAACAAGTCAGAAAAGATTGTAAATATTTTTGTACCATTTCTTTTTATTTTCTTTTTTTTTGAAAGATTTCTTTTTGCTATTCAGGATTATTTAAACATTTTCGAACAACTTTACATAAATTTGCATGAACATTGCTAAGAACTCAATTAGATGAGCATTTTATCAACATTAAATTGATGTTGAATAAGTTTGATATTTTAGTTTTTTGGTAATTGAAATGAAAATTAAATAAATCTTTGACTTTTTCTTAGACTTGACAAGATTAGTTGTGAAAGGTAAATACTTTTTCGAATCTTTGCCATTTGTATACTTTGCTTACTCTTCATTTATTTGAATCATTTTAAAGAGAAAATAAAAAATGTCAAGTCTGAAATGAGTTAAGAAAATTTCAGTTTACAGTTAATAATTAGTTTATTTATTTTGATTGAAATTGTAAAAAACTAAAAGCAAAAAATCAGTCTTAAACAAAGACTATTAAAAGCTTTAGCTTGTCTATTGTAAAAATTTTTTTAGCTAAATTCTTTGAGTTCTTTCGAAAAGGTTTTATTCATAGATTTTCAGCTTAATAAGAAAATTCGCCTTGATTCTTCTTACTTTTTGTGCATCCATCATATAATATAATTGTTTTATTACAAAACAATTTATTTGAAATAATATTACTCAAACAGAAGTTCAACAACCTATAGACTTCTATTATTTCAAATATGAAGGTAAAATAAAAATAAAAAAATAAATAAAATATATAAATATAAATCTAATCACATATTTATTATTAAAAACAAATAAAAGAATTAAAATCTGTTATATTTATATCGAGTCAAGTTTCTGGCGTTTTTTCCATTGCCTCTATGGAACTGACTTAATTATTAAATAAATATTAAAAACTATACTTTTTCTCTACCGATAAATTCATTTAAATCGTTTAAATATCTGAAAGTTTTTATTAAGCAACAGTTAACCAATTTTTTGTTTTTTATATTTTATTCATTCTCGATAGAACTTAATTAACTTATTATAGAAATTTACCAGAAATATTTTGATTGGCATTTGGTTAATAAAGAAAATATACTATACATACAGTTCACTTACCTTTTGGACTATCAATTTCATTGTACATTTAATCAATCAGACAGCGAATTATTGAATGTTAATTAACATAGATTGGTTGAGAGAAGACCAACATAAGCCACCTGGCACATTGCAATGTTTTTACAATTTACGAATATTTAAATTTTTGGCACATTTTTAATCGAATTGTTTTAAATGTTAATTGTTGCTTGAAGTGTTAATTTCACTTTGCTTGTTGTGGTGAGGTGGTGTGAATTTAGCAAAAGAAAGGGTATATATATATATATGTATATATATATATATGTATATATATATATATAGAAATAAATCGCGTTATGCCGTCGGCTATGTATGTGTGTGTGTGTGTTTGCGCGTTTATGAATTTAGTTTTGTTAAGTTTTCAATGTTTATTTATAAGCATTTTCTCTGTGCATTTCTATTTCATCTAACTGTTCTGATATCATTGAAAATGTCTTGGTTTTTGTTGTTGTATTTGGGCCAGCGGCTGCTTATAACATTATTATGATTATTATTTGATAAAAGTGATGTGGATTAAGTGCTTGATTGGCTTATAGTTTACCAAATTTTGCAGAAATTTGTCCTTTTAATTCAACTGTTTGACTACATAATTGATGATGAAATCGAAAATGTATGCTACCCATTATTACAAATACATATATATACATGCACGCACACACATATATACCCAAAAACACACACACACACATAAAGTTCTACAAATGAAATATTAATAATATAACGTATACGCAAAGTAACCGCAGAAGGTGAGACAAGTGCTGTTAGTTGAAAGAGGGGAAAATCTGTTGAAAATCTTCAACATCAAAAACTGTCATAACTTGGGTTTTGTTGGTTCTGCTCTTTAAAATGCTTAAATTTCTTTAGAAATTTAGTTTTTACATTGAAAAAGCTAGAAATAGCAAATGAGTTTCACACAGAAAACTCTTTATTTATTGTAGCACACTTTTGGGCGCTTACTACTAGTTGACAAATCATAAAAAATCATAAATATTAAAGTGTTAAATGGTTTGAAATGCTATGTACTTTACATGCTCAATGTTAAACTTTATTTTGAAAATGGCTTAGCGTTAATTGCTCAATTGTCTGTTGTATTTTTATTTATTATTTAATCTCAATAAACATTCGCACAGATTAAAGGCGTATGGCAGTTGAAGTTTAAATTTATAGTTTAACTTTTTAATAGAAGTAAAAGGTAAGGATATTTTTCTATTAGCAAATCCAATTTGTGTAAATTCAATTTGGCCTTCTAAAATTTAAGAGAACTTAACAATTTCATTGTACTGCTAGAAGTCACCTTAGTAACGCATATCTTTATTTAGACAGATATTTTAATGTCATATTTCGACAAATAAAATCTACGCTAATCTATAACAATATGCCGACAATCTGTCTCAATCAAATGGCTTGAGTATATTTTGATTATTTGAAGAGAGAAATACTAAGAAATTGTATCTATAATTTATTTTTATTTTTTACCCATTTAACGCCAACTTGTTACACTCACATACACACACGCAGACACACAGTTTCATTTTTGGCGCCAAAAATTTCATAATTTCGTTTGCAATGCACACTCACCTACACCTACACATGAAACATATACGAGAAGATAACTTGTTCACTTCTTTTTAGTTTAATACATTGCTTGAGAACCAAAAAAAAAAAAAAAAACAACAAGCAAAAAAAAAATCAACGGGAAAAAAAAATAATGAATTCCTCATTTACTTTAGTTAGATATTTTCAAAAATTTGGAGGTCGCAAAAAATTCGCATCGTAGCGCGCTTGTTGAAAATGTTCACTAAACTGCAGTTAAGTTTTTGTGTGGGCCGAAGGCAGCAAACAAAAATTAATGCAAAATTGCATACACACGACGACACGACGATGAGGATGACGACGACAACGACATCGACAACGGCAACGACAACGACAACGGCAACGACAACGACCAGGACGAGGACCAAGACGAGATGCTGTTGATGCTGCTGATGTTGGTGATGCTGCTGCTGCTGTTGCCGATGTTGCCGAAGCTCATTGTTGCGCTTGCCACATTGAATGCGTGGCGTTTTATGGCGGCGTTAGCCATGATGCGACGATGCGACTACCGGCCGCATTTTCTGCCATCAACCATAGCAGATATACGCACACATACAAATCTATATATATATATATATATATACACACACACACACACACATATACTTATATATAAAAGATGAGCAACAGTCGTCGCTGGCAGCGAAACGACGACGACGACGACCTTAACTTCCGTGTTTCTCTCTCAAAATTCGGCCAGCTGTGCTATGCTATTCACTGTTTATGTGTGTCTATGTCAGTGTGTGTGTTGAAAACACAATAAAAGTTATGCAAAAAGCCGAAATAGCAGGAGTAAGCACCTAAAAGTATGCAGCAGCAACAGAGGCAGCGACAGCGGCAGCATCATTGTCTGTAAAGCGCTGTCGACGCCGCAGCCGGCAAGGCATTAATGAGCAACAAGCCTTTTCCTTCAAGTAAATCTCTCGTAAATGTTCGTTTTCATGTTAAAGCTTTTGGTTGGAGAAGGAGCTTTTGTTACCCCTATAATAACTAACTAACAGTTATGTTGATATTAACAGTAGGAATAAACGGACAAGAGCTTTAAGCTAATGTTAAATAAATGAAGCTTTTCATTTAGGGGCTCGTTTTGTAGGTTCTGTTAAGATCTTGTTTAATGTTAAATTTAAATGTACTAACCGTTACTTTTTAATAACTGATCTTAATGTTAAACAGAGCTATGTAATGTTATCTGTAGGAACAAAAGCTCAGGATACAGCTTTGCTGTTGAATATTTAATGAATTTCTTAAATAAACGTGTTTATTCAACAAAAGTAATTACTTTTTTTATATTTATTTATTTATTATTTTTTTGTATCATATACTTAATAATAGTTAACTTTTAAATTAACTTTATTAAAAGTTACATAATGCTGTTAATCCAAAAGCGAACAAGAACTTTCAGGAATCCCACCCCTTATTACTACAGGGTACCAGAAGGTACAACTACCATGAATATTTTTATAGGTACTGATTCCAAAAGTTTTTTCAAACAGTTTATCATTATCTATTAAACCAATTTTCGAACAGAAGCCATAATGCTTATCTCATGTAAATTCCTTACAGGATGTTAAAATTTAATATTAGGGGTAGAAATATTATCTAACATCATCTAACCACCCCTTATTCCTCAGGGGTAGATAAAAACTTAACGAAGCTTCTGCAAAGTAATAGGGGTAGTAACAGAGTACGAGAGAGTAACATAAAACGAGAAGCCAAAAACCATAACAGAGAATAACAGAATTGAATCGTGTTGGGGTAACACAGAACACTTTCAATAACATGAATGAGTCGTGTATTTGAAAATGTTTTCAAAGTGTCTGAATCAGATACTTAAGGAATTTATCGAATAAAAAATAAAGAATTTTCTTTACGTTTATTAACAAACACAAAATATGAAGAAAAAAATAATCTAATCAATCTAATTAGATAGATAGTGTTTGTTTAATATATTCGAAAATGGTTTTCTCCTCCATGTGTAGGCTACAACATTTAGGCACCGTACGCTGTAAACCGTTTTAATAGTGCTTTTTGATGCGCTTTCTCTCAACTTTTATGGCTTAGCTTTTGGTGTTAAAGCTTTGGTGTGAGTCAAGTTGTTGCAACAACTATCATGAAAATTCACATTTTATAACGGAAAACTTTTACCCTATAAGCATTGCATTGCACTGAACTCGACACTAATTCAACTTCCCCCCCCCCCCCCCCCCCCCACGTTTGCCAAAATGTGAAATAGTTCGTAATCTTATTAACTTTACCTAGTTTCTCTTAAACTCATCATTAGGTCAAATTTTCTCGTAATTTTTCGCCCCTCGTTGCATACTTTTCTGCATGCTTAGCACTTTTCTTTTTCCATTTTTTTTTTCCCCCACCTTCTCCCTTTCGCTGTATTGCTCGACATTTTTATGATATTCATGACTCTCGTTGACTTGTCTTGGGTCTTGGAATTCCCCGTGTGCGTATGTGTGCGTTCATGTGTGTGTATGTGTGTATGTATGTATGTTTGGAGAGGAGCATCTCACGTATAAATATTTTACGACGTCCTTCAGTCATTTACTTTTATTGCAATATTTGCTCACTCAACGTTTATGATGATCATTTTAAGCCATTTTTATGACCAGATGCTACTGCCACTCCGCCAAGCATTCCTTTTTCTTTTCATTTTTTTTTTTTTTTTTTTTTTTTGTGGCATGAATCACAGAGAGTGCGAAAAACGGACTTGCCAAAAATTTCAGAATAGAAAAGAACGAAGCAAAACCAAGTAGAGACTAGGGCAGTGTTGAGTTGAGAGTCATCTGTATCTCCATGTGGAGGAGTTTGTGTCTGGTCCGCAAACGTTGCTAAATATTTGTCTACCTTTTGCCACTTTTCCTGGCAATTTCCTCGTTTCATTTTTTTACCCCCTCCCCCCTTGCCCGTTTTATATATAAATGGCAGCTCATTAAATTGCTGGGCATCGTTTTCAGTTGGGCAAAGGGGGGCGCCCTAAAAGCGTAAATTGGTCAGGTGTTTGTGCCAACTTATTTTGCCAAAGGTTTTTCTTCCTTTTTTCTATTTTTTTTTTTTTATTATAGAGATGGAGCCGTGATTGCTCTAAATCATGTGATAAAGTGTGTAAAAACAAAATTTTTGCTGTTGTGCAAATTGTGTCAGTTTTTCTTTTTCCTTTTTTTAAGCTTAGCTATAGCTCCATAGTTTATTGCAGACTTTGCAAAAACAAAATAAAAGAAGATGTTAGATAGGGAAAAATATAAAAAAGAAATTATTTAGAAAGTAGTTTTTTAAGTGGTTCTAAAATGGGAAATTTCCTAGTGGTAATAGAAAATGAGATAATAGAAAAGTGGTTTACTTTTATGACAGAATTTGTTTAATTATACAACTTAATGGAACTCTTGAATGAATGATATCAATTGACTATTTGGCAAAGATATTATTACTAAGGTATCTTTTAAAACTAGTAAAAGGTTTATTATTTGAGTACTTTTTTTTTATTAAATTAATTCTACAGATATTTTAGTCTGCGATCAATTCAATTTTACGTTTAGTTTAATTTCTGTATCCATACTATTATTTCTGATGCCAAAAATTTTAATTTTTTCTTTTTTAATTGCCCAAACGAATCATCCAATACAATATATCTGAATTCAGTTTCTCAAGCAATTTTGTACAATTTATCTGTTGCCCTCTTTAATATAGTTTCAAAAACTAAAACAAAGCTTGAGCCTAAAAAGCAGTTCACAAAAAAACTCTCAAACATGAAACAATTTCCATTCATTACAAATTCATAAAATATCAAATCTGTTGTTATAATTTGTTTGCAGTTTGATATAATTTTTAATTAGCAAACATTCTAGGATTGATTAAAACTTAAACGAAACTTTTGCCATTTAGTTTTCATCAATTTAATTGAATTAATTTAACTAATTTTGTTTATTCATTTGCTGTTTGTCTGCATTTTAATGGGTTAATTCATTTAGTTTTACTTACTTATGATTGAATCACGCTCTCATCTCTGTTTTCGATTGCCAACTCAAAAGCATTTCAAGCGCAAAAACATTCTAATTTATATACTAAACAGGAAAACAAAACAACAACTTCTCACATCATTTGAGTTTGCTGACCACGTAATGAGCAACTTTCTCATTTGCACGTGTCCTGGACAACCAGTTCTCTATTTCTTTCTAGCTCTCATGTTTCGGTAACTATGTCAACTGTAAGTCCATTTTCCCCCAATCCTACTACCAACAAAAAACAAAAAAAAGGAAAAAAAAAATGAATAAAAAGAAAGGTAAGAAAAGGAATGAAGGAGGCTTAGAGAGGCAAAACTATGCTAAAGTTTTTGTCCTAGCACTTAAACTTAACGCTCGATTGCTACCTCGCTCTCAACTTTGACTTTTAGGCACTCCAATATATTTTCACAGTATAGAAGTCTAAAGGATAACAAGAGGACCAAAGGAGTGGAAAGATGCCTAACATACAAAAAGTGCACTTCATTTGATTTAAATTGATACGATGCAAGTTTGAATTTCATTTTGTTCAAATGGTTTGGGTTAAGTTATAATGGCCTGACCACAATTTCCTCAACTTGACAACAAAACCAAAAGACATGCTCAAGTGCTTTGGCCAAAATGAAGCAGCAGCAGCAGAAGCAGTTAAAAGCAGAATTCTGTCAAATGAATTGAAGATTTTTGAAAAGTCACTTCAGATTTCAACAGAAAATTAAAGCCCATAGACACACTTAGGCGCACTTAGGGCCATCAATAAACCTGGCTAAAAGATTGTCTGTGTGCTTTTTAGAGCAATAAAACTTTTTTGGCCGCCATTTGAGCTTAGTCAGCGCGCCTCAAAGGCGACTGCACTTTTTTCTTTATTATCTATCTACACAGTTTTTAGTGCATCAAATGGACATTTTGTTTGCTTCCCTGCTTGCTTTTCTTTCTTTTTTTTTTTCTTTGTTTGTTTGTCAGCCTGTTTGTTTGTTCGACTCGAGTTGGTTGAGATAGTTTCTCTTTTGAGCCGTAGTAGGCGGTCGGTTGTGCTCTAATGAAGTTCTTTTGGAGTAGGCAAAAAAAGATCAAAAACGACAAAATAACAAAGTCATGCACCATTGGGCAATAAAAAGTGGCATTTTCTTTATCAGAATATGAAACATTTTATAGCTAAAAGCCACTTAAGAACTACACTTTTGAATTGAAATTTCAATGAAAATCGATTGAACTAAATATTGGGAATAAACTGTGTAACAAATTAACATATTGTTAGTCGATGCTTGGTTAAAAAGAAAATTAAGGCCTGTCCGAAAAATATTAGAATTAGTGGAATTTAATTTTAAATTAATTTTGGCCATTCTGAGAAAGTAACAAAAGAATTCTTCAGGTTAATGAAACAAAAATTATTCTTATTTCTAAATCAAGTTTTTGGAAAATTCAATTTGTTTTTGTATAAAGAAGTTAAGAACTTAACGGAAAAATCTAACAATAAACGTAAATCTCGTTTAACCAAATAAAAATCATGAATATTTTTGTATCCTGTTCGAATCAATGAAGCGTTTATCCATGTTATTCAATTGAACATTTGCGAAAAATTAAACACAGTCTGTAAGTTCAGTCAGCAAAACAAATGCAAAATGCTGCCGTCCCTTTATATAGATGCAATCATCCTTACTCCACCACCACCACCACCACCATTTACAAGGGCGCTCCCTTTCCCCTTCACCTTGCCGTCATTCCCCAATCAACTTCAACCCTCAATAACAAAAACAACAACAATTGCAATTGCAGGTTCCAATCTCTTCACTGCTCTTGGTACTATTGCCCCTTGTTCTGTGCACTTCTTCCCTTCCCTTTTTTTTTCGTCATTTTTTTTTTTTTGGGTTACAAAACATACAGTCCATTGCACACACAGAGACACACACTCACACACATGTACATATATACATATATGCAATTTATACATATATCTATGTATGTTTATATGTATCTATCGGCACAATGACAAGTACATGGGCATAATAAAGTCTTGGAATTTATTTTTATGTGCATATAATAGAGGGCAGCAGCTTCCCCCTTCCTCCCATCCCACTAAACTGGATTTACCCCACCAAATCAGTTGCCCAACCACCCACACGCCCTCATTGATACACAGGACTCCCCAAGAGACGCATTTCATGCGACAATACGGCAAAAATTTTATGATCCTAGTGCAAAAAAAAGAAAAAAAAAAATTGAGCAGAGAAGAGAAGAAAAGCTAGCTGAAACACCAACAATTACAACCCTACATATGTATATAGGAAAATGGAACAACAGTAACAACAACAATAACAACAATAACAAAACAATATGACTAAAGGATCCCAGGACCCTGAGTGCACTGCACACTGACTTTACTTTGACCAAATGTCCGCAACGAATTTACGAATTTTGCCAATATTTGCGTAGTCATTTGAAGATTATCCTAATTGAGAATCTCGGCGTAAAGTCCTTCATCCGGACAGGGGAAGGGCATTTCGATTTAACTCGGTTGCAAAATGCTGAGGGGAAGATGAAAAGGGGTTGGGGGAAGGAAACCGAAATGGTAAGAAAGAAGGTTGATGCCCCATGACATAGACGAAACCTGATAAGACAGGGGCCAAAAATAGATGGATAGGCTGGTTGTGTGTGTGTAGATGAAGCGGAAATACAAAATTGTTGCCAATCAAATGTGGAATACACTGAAAGAAATACACTGATAACTTAAATAAAGATGTCAATTTGATTAGATTTAATCATGACTATCATTTACGATCTGTAGAAGCTATAGAAAATAAATGTTTATTAATTAATTATTATATAATAATAAAATAATTATTAATTAAACGACCTTTTCATAAATAATGATTGTTATCAGGCACAATATATATCTTTTCTTTATGCATATAAACATTTGATCAATATGGCGATCTTATTTGTTTTATTGATCACTTTGTTCGTTAGCTCTTTCCAACAGATTTCATTAGGATCATAGAAATATAAATTATATTATATTAAATTTTGTCATTGAATTAAGCATTTAGTTAATATTTTTTTCGATTTAAGCATAATTATCGATAGTTAAAGTTTCTACTATTTGTTTTTACTTGGTTTTCGATTGTTGCTATAAAAATAAAATATTAATTAAAACTCAAACAAAGATTTATTGATCTATAATTGACAATTTTATTCATATTACTTCGAGCATTTCTTTCAGTGTCCCTGTTACCCTCCATCGATTTCACATGCCCGATCAAATGAAGTTTAAACAATGTCCCAAAATCTTGACCACTTTTACTTCTCCACAAAAGAGAGAGAGAGAGAGAGAGAGACATCCGTATCCTGAGCTAACCATGCTGTCACCATTCATTAAGAGCTGAGTACAAAAATATATAAATAAACTTTTTCTCGATATTTGCTTGAAATTCGTGACAAATGTACAAAAATGGTCAAATACCATCAAATTATCACTAGAAGCAAAATATTTGTAGAGGCCTAAAAGGTTTTGCTAAAAATGGTTGAGATACGAGAATGTTTTTGGGCAAGTGCACACCGGAAATGCCAAATGTCGAAAAAAGGATTACTTATCGCATATTTTGACATAAGTTAAGTTCATCAGTGAAATACGAGAGTCAATTGTTCGCTCGTTCGTTCGACAGGCTTGGCCTGAAGTTGTGTGTGTGTGTGTGTGTGTGGGAGGGGGGGGGGGGGTGGGGGTTTATATAGGCATGGGTCAATTGTGATAAGCCGAATGTTCGAATGACCAACCAACCCCTTCGATTGCTTCTTTGTTCTAGGCCCAATTTTGTCTCCCCCTCCACCCCTTTTCAATGTCTTTTAGTCTCTTTCTGTTTGGTCGTTGTTTATTTGCATTCAGTCTTTTGTTAGTATTTGCAGTGAAATCGAGGCAGGACTGTAAAATTGGCAAAAATTGACAGTTAAGGGCGGAACAAGAATGAACAAGAAGCCAAAATTGATGGACAAGGATTTTGTGTTATTTAAAAGACAACAGCAACAAAATTTGAAAGGGAAAGGCAACGGATTTAATTTTAGATTTAGACTTCAAAAAAAAGAAAAATAATATATATATATATATACATATATAAAAAAAGGGTTTCTCTAAAATATCCATATATGGTTATATATATATATCTATAAAAAATAAGCGCCTTAAAAAAGGAAAACTGTAAGTTTTAGTCTTTAATTTAAATTTCAACTTAAATAGCTTCATCTGCAGCCCAGTATGAGAGAGAAAGAGAAATAGTGAGAGAGTGAGAGAATGGTGAGATTGTTTGGATGTTATCCTTGGGGCCACACCACACAACACAACTATGTATCCTTGGGCCATACACAAGTCAGAAACAAAACAACAAAGGACTCTGACTCTGACTACGAGTCACGACTCCTCTTCTAGTTTGTCTACTCATCCACAGCCGCGTCTGGTTGTAAAGATATAAAATCAGACAACTGCAACAACAAAACTACAACGAACAGGACCTTGTTGTGTCCTATAAGTATGGGTGTGTGTGTGTGTGCGTCCTCTGTGCATGTGTGTGTGTCTATGTGTGTTGTCTGTTGTCAGCTGCAGCGGCGATTTGTAGCGCCACAAGGATAATCACACTTTTAATCGTGATTTAAGTTTATGGCGCTTGGAGCTCGTTTAGTTTCTTGTTACCCGTCGTCCTTGCCGTCATCATCATCATCATCCTCTCCAGCGTCTGCAAGGATTTTTTTCAATTTTTTTTATGCCGTGTCTTTTTTTTTCGTTTTTTTCTTTCATCGAAAAGGGCCAACTGGCAACTGCCTTGTTAAGTTTTCCCGCTTTCATTTTTATATTTTTTAATGATTTTTATTGCATAACTGGTGGCCTCCCGCCTACGTCTGGCTACTGGCTGCTGGCTGCTGGTACCAGGCAATTGCAGTTTGCCACATTTTATAGAGGCGGCAGCAAACAGGAGCAGACGCCATCAAAAGGAATAAGAAACACTGACAATCATCCCATACAATAGAGCTAGCCAAGATTTGTAGTTAATGCTTTTGGCAGGAGTCAAGTCAAAAAGTCATCCAATATAAATTACTTTAAACATATTAAAGATTAACATGTATTGAGATTAGATCGGTGAAAATATAATCAATTTTTCATACCTCTAGTGATTCTTTTATACCATCTTCAAGATATTTATTGCATTCCCCCCCCACCCTTCTGTTTTTTTGCTAGTTTAAATCTTTTTCTCACTTTCTTCATTGTTGTTTTGGGGGGCGAATTCACATACATAAATCTCGGAACACCACCTTGCCTTAACTAGTTGAAAAACGTTTTCCTTCTGTAATTTGTTGCTAAAACAAACTCTCATTTAACTCTTACCCAAAAACACCATTCTCTGTCTCTATATTTCTCTGTTCTTTCTCTTACCGGTTGCTTGTTCGTTTACTTTTACAAATTATAAGCACTCACATAAATTTCACTTACTCCCCAGCAACGGCAGGCAGCAGCTGGAAGAGCACCTTTTCATCTCATTCTCAGTGTTTTTAGTCTTCTTTTTGGAATGAGATGTAATTAGAAGGCAACTGGCCAACTTGAGATGATTAGAGACTGTGGCCAGGTGAGTGAGCTGGTGAGTAGGTGGTAAAGAAAGGATTGGCCACTTGAAATGCAAATTGCGTGCAAATTATGGCAACCTGGCAGTCAAGTCCGGCAGGTGAGCAAGTTTTTTCCTTTTCTTTTTTTGTGATTTGTGCGGTGGTTAACTAAGGAGAAGCACAACAACAAAATATATACATATATATATATATAAGTACATACATATATTTATATGTAAAACTGAACGGTTGAGGAAATATTAATGAAGAACGGAAACGTTGTATTTTAATTCAATTTGTTGCTTATGCATATTTAAGACTGCATTTAAAGTGGCAAATAATATTAGTAACTAAAAGAAAATAAACAGAAGCAAAAGAAAGTAGAAAAGTAGTCTTAAATGTATTAAATTAATTCTGTAAGCTAAAAAGTAATAAATGCTGTTCATTCTTTTCACAGAATGTATTTTGTTTTCCAAAGTTTCTTTTGAGATCAATTTATTTCGAAAATGTTTTTCTAATCCATTTACTTCCGTTAAGGGAGTGTTTTTGATTAATTTCTTTAAAATATAAAGATTTATAATATAAACTTTATATATTATAATTTCTTCAGTTACTTTTACAGAAACATTTTTTTATGTTTCGGGAGATATTTAAATTTATATTTATGTACTTTCGGATCATCTCTAAATTGAAAAATACAATTTTCAAATTTTGAATTAATACTAAATGCAACAAAAAATATGAGAAAATAAATTTTCGTGAGGTATTTCTTGCCTTAAATGCATTGGGCTTATCTTATTTTGTGGAAAAGGTTTAAATCTTGGTTTCTAATTAATACAAAAATATGGTGACCCCGACGCATATAACGTCTAACTTTTAAAAGAAATAAATAAATAACTTAATGAAGTAGTTAGTCAAACAATCATCCTGATCGGATCGAAGATAGCGAAAAATGTTGTTGTTAAAAGAATAATTTTTAAAAAATTTTTCAAAAGATCTTAGAAGAACACAACAAGAAGTGTCTACCAATTACAACCGAGTTACATCACTTAAATCTGAATAAAATATCGGGAAACATCAATCCCAATATATACATACAGCCATATACATATATCAGAGTTTGTTGAATTGAAAGCTCTTCCGATCGGTCGTAAACTTTCCCATTTTCCCTTGCTTATTTGAGAGTGAGAAGAAAGGCTCTTTAACAATTTTCTTTTTGCACTTTTAATAAGTAAATAGAATTAATTTTTTTTTCTTTCACTTACCGTTATTATGAGTTAAAAATGCGTTTTCTGCTTCTGATGATGATGATCCTTGTTGCTCATTATTGGCATTCGATGAAGATGATGAATTGGAAAAATCGTATGGATGATTTAAGGTATTATTGCCGCCAGCGTTTGGGTTGGCCAAAGCCTTGAAAAGATGTGCAGTGCGTTGTTGTAATTGTTGGTGTGTTTGTAGTTGTTGTTGTTGTTGCTGTTGTTGTTGTTGTTGTTGCTGTTGTTGCTGCTGTTGTTGTTGCTGCTGTTGTTGGGGTGGAGAATACGGATTGTTGTAAATGTTGCGAGTGTCATTGGAACAAGGTTGCTGCTGTTGCTGTTGTAGATTATATTGTTGTTGCTGCTGCTGCTGCTGAAGCGTGTTATTGCCACTCAGACCATTCACCGTAAAATGCCGTGATTTGGCTAAAAAAAAATAAAAAGAGAAACAAAATAATAGAAGAAAAGGAAAAAGAATAAGAATAACAGTCAAACGGAGGAAAGAGTAAAAAAAAAAAGAAAAAGTTTTACTCTCTTTTTTGCTTGCGCTTTTTTTTTTTTTGTATTTTTGGCGTTTGTTCTTTTATTTGGTTGCCATGTTCTGACAGTTGCTACTTTCTTCACACTTATTGTCACCGCCATTTTCTGTTTCTAGTGCCTAATTGCATGCATTGAAATATGTAAATGAGTCAGAGATGGTGTGTGTGTGTGTGTGTGTTTGGGTATATGTAGTGTGGGTTCGCTTCAATTAAAGCATTTTCGTTGTCATTTACGTTAAGGTTTGAGGTTTTCCGCCCATTGTTGCTTTTCTCATATGAATTATGCATATTTTTGGTTGGTTTACGGAAATAATGTTGACGCGGAAGCTGTGATAATGAAGCACTGGCAAAATGTAACGCCACCGCTCAACCTTCACCATCTACTCTGTTTCTATCACTTTCTTTCTTTTTCTCTCTCTCTCTGTCTCTCTCTCACTCTTTCTCGTTGCGGAAAAAAAGTCAAGCTAACCCTTTCAATTTTCACCAACGGAAAAGTTTCTCCTTGTTGCTGTTGTTGCTTTTGCATATTAATTATGCATGTTTTGTTTGGTGTGAAGGCATCAACACATTGTTAGAAAATTTTCATGGTAACATGAGGGGCAAGTTGCAGGTTGCAGGAACGGTTATAAATATGGAGACGCGGGTTGTGAATGTTAGGTAGATCTTTTCGTTTTTTGGTCTGTCTTTTTTGTTGCTCTGTTTGGGTAGCCAACTGTGTAAACATTAAGTGTGAAAGATAACGAGCTAATAACTCAGTTAATTTTTGGTTTTTTTTCCTTCTTTTTTTTTTTTTAGCCACTGTGTGTGCTTTATGTGATTGGCTTATTAGTGGTTAGGATATTCACTCGGCTTCAAAGTGGTAAAACCAGTTGCTGCAATGCTACTGCTAAATTAATATAATTTCAACTGAATAATCAATAACAATTTGGAAATTGTTAGCAATTAGTGAAACAGCAATTGGCTTTGCATTTCACTTTCTCTTCAAAAATCAAGTCTGCTTGGGTTAAAGCAAATTAACCTCATTAATTGACTTAAGATTTTCAAAGTCCAGGAGTATAATCTTTCGTATATACACAAATTAAAAAAGTTATCAACAAATAATGAAAAATTAATTTAACTTTGCTATGGATATAAACAAAAGTCTTAGAAATATTTCTTGTTATAAAACATTGCTCTTTATTATGCATTTCTCATTAATAATTATTATCTCCTTTATAATAAAAGGATAAACAGAGTTGTTACTCCATTAATCGTATATCCATAGAGTAAGTGGTATCGATATCGATATTGGTTTCATTTTTCCATTAAACTCTCCTTTTAAAATATTATCTTAGATATTTTTCTCATTTTACTTAACAAAATGTATTTCAAGTCGTAAAACTTAAATATGTACAATATCTGGGAAACATTTTTTCTCTGCTCCACATTCATAAAAAAAAAATATGCCCCATTTGTCCTTCAAAATGTTCCATTAATAATTCACCCAAAAAAAAAAAAACAGAAAAAGCCAAAATATATAAATGCATGTTAAAAAAAAATACCGAAACCAAATAAGAAAAATATCAGCTCATTTCCATTTCCAGTCATTGCCTTTCTACACTTTTTTTCTTGGCCTTTCTTATACTCATTCCCTTTTGGTATTTTATATTTATTTTGCTTTTAACAAAATTTGGCAAATTTACACTTTGGCAGTGGCAACAAAAGGCGGCAGGCAACATTGGTCTCGGTGGTGCCTCGAAAACTCCCCAAACTAACCGAATAACAAAAGGGCATCAAGTGTGATTCTGCCCACTTCCTGATTGCGCCATTTCCCTCATGGCATCCAACCCCCCGCACTTTATTTTTATTTTTTTTTTGTTGCCATAAATAAGGGCAACATTCAATGCAAATTGGACTATTTACGCAAATTTTATTGCCAAAGCATTTTTATATTTATTTTGTTTTTGTTGTTGCTAGTTTTTGGCTATTTTGCTTTATTTCTTAGTTTCCCCTGCCCCCAACACATTTTGCCTTTCGGTTTTGTCTCGCTTTCCTTATTTGGGTTGCTTCTTCTTTTATTCATTCATTCTTCTTGTGGGCCCCCAAGCGTCTACTAAATCAGGCAATTTGACTTTCACTTCACTGGCAAAAAAAAAAAAAAAAACAAAAAAAAAATAAAAACAGAATTGTTTGTGCTTTTGTTGTCGACCGAGCGACCGACAGAGCGACCTATCGACCTCCCGACCTTAACCCTTATGCGATTTCATGTCATTATTTTGTCGCTAAACGTAGCAAAATCGTTTTTGCTATAGCCAAGAGAAATGTGTTTTTTATTGACAATATTCAGAGTAAAGCGCCACGCAGATTTCCGTTGGCATCAACGAGTTGAATCCCCTTTTTTTTTTTTTTTGTAGCCTATGGCGCCATGTCATAAAGCCAAAATCAAATGAGTGCGATGGCGAAAGGGGAGGGAGAGGGTGTTGGATGGGTTAAGGCTTTCGATGGGGATTTACCAATAAATTCATTCTAGTGAAAATTTATTGACATTGGTTTTTAAACCGCGACGCGTGTTGATGTTGTTGGAAATTTTATGGCCAGGAAATCGACATTGAAGAAATTGTTGCTGTGTATTGAACTGACCTTTCAAATTGTACAAACATATATGTATGTATATATATATAGACATTCCCGGCAAAGAAAAGATGAAAGACGGATAGGGAAATTGAGCAGAGGTAATTCGTTTAGCTACAAATCGATTATATAGTATGAAATATAAAAGCATAAAAAAAAACCTATTTATATTTTAGTTTCTTGTTTCTCTTTTTTTTTAGTTATGTAAAAATAATCACAGAGCCTTACAATTGGTAGAATAAACCTTTACCAATTGATTTTAATTTAATGAAATTTTAAATAATTTTATAAGGAATTCTTTTATCTTGGTTCAATTCTTAGTTCTAAGAGAACTTTTCTTGGCCTGTGGCAATCAAATTAATTTCTGACTAGCCTCAAATGTATTTAAAATCCTTAATATAAGTTATCTACTGAAAACTACGTAAATCATAGCCAAATATTAGACTAGACAAATCTTCAAAATATATATATATATGTATATAAATAGTCTTGCAAAATTTCTATATAAAGAAAATCACAAATAAAACACTTAAAATCTTAAATATTTATATATATAATTATTTTTGTAAATCTAAAGAGATTTAAGGATTTTAGTGAAGAAAGCCGCCTAATTAATTCATTACACAATCAATTTACAGAGATTGTTGTTGCCTTTGTTTTCGTTTTTTTTTTTTTACAATTCATTTGGCCCGAAAGTTTTTTTGGCCCAGACGAAAGCACTCGAAAGTTGTGCCTTTCCCGTTTTCAAAATAACAAAACAATTAACAATCGATGGCAGCCAATTAACAATCGATGGCAGCCAATTAACAATTAACGTTCTGAAAACCTCAAAAAGTTTTTCCTTTTTTTTTTTTTTTACAAAAGTTTTAATGTTTAATTTTCAGTTTGCCATAGAAGAAGTTTAGTGGGCAATTATATATATACATATATATATATATATATAAGTATATAAATTTATATACTGAGTATATATTAAGTTGGTAAAAATTTTGATTGTTATAATTATAATTTGGGTCAATGCGGACAATTTATTGATTGATTATATCTAATAAATTATTTAAACAATTTTCACACGCATTGCCAACACCACTGAGAGAGAGAGAGAGAGAGAGAGAGAGAGAGAAAAAAAGGCCACAACCAATTAGAATCTATGATTATTGTTTCGTTTCATTCATTATTTGATATTTAAATGGTAAAATTATAATGTATGAGTTTTATATAATTATAGTAAGAGAAAATGTATACATTTAAAAATTGATGTCTATTTAAAGGATACAACTGAGTTGTGGATGAGACTTGTCAGCTACTTCAACAGATGTTCTGGCATTTCAAATTCACAAAACTAAAAGCAAAATTGCGAATTGTCGCTCACTCCCGCTCCCCAACCAAACCTCTTAGTACCTCTAATATACAAAAACGACGTTAGACAAAAGCCGATTCGCTGCACATACACACACACACACACACACATATATATACAGAGAAAACACCTTGGCTAGAAGGGCTGTCAATGACAGTTGTCACCCCCTTATAGACCAGGAAATAGAAAACCAAGATACGAAAATTCGCACAGCTGAGTGGTATAGCCACGGACCAAGGACAGGGCAAGGACCAGGACCAGGACCAAGGCAGGTTTAAATAATTCCAAAGCCAAAGAGTCCCAAAAGTTCCGTCTCTAATGCATGCTTGGCATTTACATAATACCCACCAAATGCTGAAAAAGGGGTAGAGAAGGCCATCTAAGCACTTGACTCGTTTCTACTTTCTACAGAGAAAGAGAGTGTGAGTGAGAGAGAGAGAGAGAGAGAGAGAGAGAGAGAGAGAGCGGTGGGGGAGAGGATATAAAACTCAAACTCAAACCCAAAGCCAAAAAACCGAAATATCAATTACAATCACGCAATCTACACAATACACGAAGTGAACGCGAACAACAAGCAAATTAATTGAAATCAATGCAAATGCCCGGGACAAAACAAGAAGAACTCTTAAGGGTTGCAGCCCTATATAACCGTTGTATAGGGGATTGAGGGAATGGGGGTGGGGTATTTTGTATTTTTATATTTTTTCTGTAAAGGTTTTCAATCGCATTTGTCAGCGGCTTAAGTCGCGTCCATTGTTGTGAAACATGTCAAAGCAATTGCAAACATTTGGTCTGCTTTTAATTTATCAATGAATCTTTTTTCTTTCTTTTTTTTTTTTTTGCTCGCTCGTTTGCTGATCTATGGATTCGATTTCGCGGTTAGCTGAACATCCTGCGATAAGCATATCCTGGCTCATGTCTCTTCCTATTCAATTTTGGTTTTCTATTTTCTATTTTTTTTTTTTTGTCTTTTTTTTCTAAACTAGAGATAAGTAACCCATTTTGTCTGTTGCTGGTTGCTTCTGTGGGCGTTGAATTGCTCAACGGGGCATATGGTTTTTGATTTTGGTATCATTTCCTTATTTAAGGTTCTCGAACATATGTCTGAATAAAAAAATTAAAAAAATAAAAAAAACACATTGATCAAGTTGGCATCCCTTGTTCTACATAAACTAGATGTTTCCTGGTAGTTCAGTAGGCCAATAAATTTATATAAATAGATTGCCCAAGGGCAAATGTTGAAATTATAGCTTATCGGAAATATATTTATTATCAAACTTTTTTTAGATATTTTACTTTACTTTATCTTATTAGCGTATTTATATGGTTTATTTTCATAATTAATATCGCCAAATTAATCTTTGCTAGATAAAACAAAAAAATTGTCTAAAAGTTAAAATTTATATGCTCAATAAGACTTAAGATTAGATATATGTCTTGAAATCTCAAAGCAATCAAAAAACGTTTAGATGAATCGGTTATGAAATATAATTTTGAGTTAAATCGCTACAGAAACGCTTTAATTCTGTGAGTCGTTGAAAACCCCTAAAAAAGAAATTAAAACACTTCAAAATATAAATTGCCAATCAATAGATAATTAAAATTCTGACAATATTTCAGAGAATGGAAAATTAATTTTTCTCAATTTTAGCTTTTAGTTTTCTATATATGTAAATCGCCAATCAATAGATAATTGAAATTCCGAGATTATTTCATATAATAAAAAATTAATTTCTCTCAATTTTAGCTTTAATTTTTCTATATAAAACACCGATCAGTCAAGAAATTTTTCTTTTTCAGTTTGGGCAAACTATTTAGGGTTCAGGGAGAAAATAAAGTTAATGTTCCATTTGAGAAAACAATTATAGTTAAAAAAGTTATTAGTTTGATATTATAAAATTATAATTTAATTAATAGCTGGCAAAGCATAATCAAATATATATATATAAATATATCTAAATATATTAGATACATTATTTTCATATTTTCATTTAATCACCAACAAAATTGACCCAAAACTTGCCTTCATCCCCATACGAAATGTTAACTGATTTGGTTCATTGGGACATTGGTAATTATTATCAAAGTGCATCAGTTTCGAAATGCCGAGTCATAAATTACAGAAGGTGCTAAAAACCACAGAAAAATTGTTGAAAATAATGACACATTTGCCACATC
Organism: Drosophila emarginata; assembly: GCA_037075365.1. NCBI lineage: Eukaryota > Metazoa > Arthropoda > Insecta > Diptera > Drosophilidae > Drosophila > Drosophila emarginata. Next base: position 9,770,219 of record JBAMCD010000296.1, read on the forward strand.
TCCATTTGGTCATTTTCATCATCAGCCAATAGCCTCATCATCAACCGACATGATTTTGAGTATGAGGATGAGTTTTTGAGCAGTTATCCATTGTCCTCGTCCTTGCTCTCATCATCATCGTCATCGTTGTCCCTGTTGTCCTTGTCGTCGTTGTCGTTAGAGGCGCAAATCTGCGCTGTGGGCAATGTTATTGTTACAATCGACACCCGACAATGATGATATAGAGTGAGTGAATAGGTAAGGGGTGATGGGTAGGGGGTAGCAACATGAATGTTAAGAGAAACCATTTGGCAAGACAGGGGGAAAGAGAATGATGGGGTAGAGTGGGTATAGCCCGTGGCATTTGTTCGGTTTTGACCATACCCATTTCACTCAACGGGGGTGTTGACAATTCAAACGCAATAATTACGACTCTGGACCGCACGACGCTCAACGGGAATTGGGAAAAAAAAGGCGAAAAGGTGGGCATGTGTGTGTGTGTGTGTATCGGTGTGTGTGTGTGTATGTGTGGTGTGTGACTCGCCTCGTTATTTTTCGTGTTTGACACAATGTCAACTTTTTGTAATAAGTTTTTGCTACTACCATAAAAAAAAAAATCAAATAGAAAGAACGTGAAAATGGAAATGCTTAATGGCAGTTGCAGTTTGCTTTGATCTCCAGCCAGGACCAGGGGGTAGTTGAATAACTTTTCTCTCTCAGATTCATTTTTTTTTTTCGGTTTTCTTTTTTTTTTTTTTTGCACCCCATGTCAAACGAGACGCAGTTTTAATGAACCCTCCACGGTCTGGCTGCTGCTGGGTTCTTGTTGCTGATTTTTGATCCTGTTACCATTGTGGCCATTGTTCTCGCACTCTTTAGTATTCATTTTTTCTTTTCACTCTCCTCTCTCTCCCTCGGTCTCTATTGCTTTCACTATCGCTCATACTATATTGCGCCCCTCAACACCCGATTATTAGCCTGGCAAAATACATCCGTATCCGCGCATCTGCAACGGTAAAAGTCAGAAGGCCGATGTTTCCTTCTCTATTGTATATACATACATATATATATATATATATGTATTTTGGGTTCTCTGGTCTCAATGTTGATTTAATGAGTTGAATATGTCAATGGTCTACCCGAGCCTTTGTTCAGGATTTTTTTTCTTTTTTTTTTTTGCCTCTGTCAAGGGCAGGCGGCAAATGTCGTCATTAGCATTTCGAAATTACGCAAAATATTTGTCAAGAAAATTGTTTTAAAAGTGACGCAATAAGAAAAGTCAAAACCTACAACGTACATGTATTGGTGAGCTTCAAAAGATTCAAATTAAATAAATATAAATGAAATTTTTCGTTGTATCAGTGTACATATTATAGATATGTAAAGCTCTCAGTTAATCTCTTAAATTATCTCTTTTACTTTAATCTTTAAATAAGGTTGAAGGCCCAAAAGGGGAAACAGTATAAATAGGCTTATGTGCAACTAAAAATCTAAATTTCAAAATAGATTCTTCGTTTTCTTTTAGTTTGCTTAACGATTACGGTGTTTCTTGCTATATCCAAGTTCAACTCTTTTCCTATATATCCTATTCCTCTTTCCCTACTGTGCCTATATACATCTGAATAAGATTAATATTTTTTGTTTTAAAAACCTATTCATCCAGTAAAGCATTAAATTTTTCAATGGAAAAGTCAACAAAATAATCCGCTAGGAGAGGAAATTGGGATAAAGAATTTTATTTTAAAGCCTTTTAGAGAAAGGAAATTCCCTTTTTAGAAAAAGAAAATCAAACCTCAGCATTAATACCAAGAAGAGTTCTATAAATCTATATTTTAAGCATTTATCTTTAATGATTCCCCAATAATAATCAATGACACAAAATTGAACATTTAATTAGCTAAAATTATTTAACAAAAAATTTTATTCAATTTTCCCAAGTGCCTTTTCACAGAAGCTAATATAAATGATCGACTAAATAGTAATTTAGGAAAAAAGAAATATATAGATATTTTAACATATTTTTCTATAGATTTGTTTTCATTGTGTTTTTATTTAAACAAGTACCTCTAAACTAGATGAATATATTTGATATTTAGTTCAGTAAATTTTCGGTTTTTTCTAACTTTCTCTTTCAACTGTAGAAAATTAATCACTTCATTCATAACTAATCAAAGTATTTTATGCATATGTACTAAATTCTAAAAATAAAAACTAAAATCCCAATCGCAATAAAGTTCCTTTTATAACTTTTATTGCAATCATGACTGTACTGTACTCAAATTGTTAGACCATAAAGGTTATTGGTATTTAACACCCGTTAGATTCTATTGGTTCTTACTATTCATCAAGATTTAATCCGCAATTTTCGCTGCCATTCATGTTGCATATCAGCCATAACCTCAATGTAAATAAAGCCAACCGACAAAAAAAAAAAAAAAGAAAAAAGGAAAATAAAGAATGAGAATAACTCCCGTTTCAATCACAAATGAAGAGACAGAGAGAAAAAGAGAGAGACCAATATGAGCGATAGACCGTCAGACATATGGGCAGAGAGAGAGAGAGAGAGTGGGCCAATAAATCAGATTTATTGGTTTTCAAAACAGATTTTCGGGCAACACAAACCACAGAACGAGTAAAATGAAATGAATGCAGTTCCCCCTCTCCATTTTCCTCGTTTCCCCCATTTTCTTTTTCTATTTTTTTTTTTCTGATCTATTCTGTTCCTCTTCCTTTTTCGAATGTATGTTTGCCATGACGACACTTTCTGACCATATGCGAAAACCGAAAACAAAAAAAAAGGAAGGAAACTATGGGCTGGAAAATCCATCACAAGTGGCCAACATGCTCATCATGGTCGTTGCCGTTGTCGATGACACAAAGCACGGAAGGATTAAGCCAGAGAGAGACAACAATAAAAGTTCATCATCATCATTGTGATTGGGGAGGAGGAGAAGGATAAAACTGAACTTGGTTCATTCGACGGCAATTTGTCGCTCGTTTAGTTGAGTTGTGCGACAAAAATAGAATAAATGGCACAAGATAATGGAAAAAATGGACAGCTGGATGAGTAGCGTGTGGGTAGGTAAAAGGAGTCTTTGGTATATAAACCGCTGCCCATGGCTATAACCACGTCCAGCCTGTGGGCCATCACTATACTCTATGGGTAATCCGACGATTAATTAAAAAATGTTGTCCCGCCAGTAAAGGGCTTAAAAAATTGAAATTGATTGTTAGGGGTTTATGCAAAAACTTTTTAAAAGAATACAAAACACACACACACACACACACACATAGAAATACGCACACATATATATACATAAATAACAATAAATACAAATACAATCATTAATATATACACAAGGGAATCAAAAATCTCATCATCATCATCATCATTGCAATCATCATGATTGCCACCTGTAAAGAAAACTGGTTTAACAAGCCATCTTCTGCTACCAAGAAGGTCCCTAGGGCCATATGCCAAATCAACAAAAAAAAAAATATGAATAAAGGGAAAGCGAAACGAAACGAAACGTAACGTAACGGAAAAAGTTAAAATTGTGCAAAATTCATTTAAGAAAAGTTTACGCTGAAAACGAAAGAAGATACAAAAGCGACAAACTTGAAGACAATTACCATGAAAATGCTAAACTAATTTTTTTTGTGTTCTTTTTCTTGTTATTTCTAATGAAGTTTTACTTTTATCTCACACTCTAGATTTACTTAAATTGCTACAGGGTAGTTGTGCCCGGGTCACCCTGTTGTTGTCAGCCCTTTTGATTGGTTTGTTAATTTTATTTTTGTTTGCCCCCATTTTTGGGGTTAATTTTGTGTGTTTGTTGATTAGTTTGATCAAACATTGTTAAACTTTATTTGTAAAAGAATGCAAGTGAAATGAAATAAAATCAATTCCAAATAATAGATAATTTCATTGCCTATATTTAAAAGTATAAATCAATCGTAAAAGGTTTAATTCATTTGTATAAATAAAAAAGATCTGCTCGACAAACGATTAGGAATGTTTTCGTATAATATTTATATATTTTTGAAATTAAGAAATTGCTTTGAATTTAATTTTAGAAGAAAGTTTAACTTGTCTTAAATGAAAATATCAAATATAAAAAATACATTATAAACTCTTCAGTTTAAAATAATTTTTCTTTGTAAATAAAGCGGAAGAATTACCATTTTCAGTTGGCTCATCTATTCGTAACTTTCCAACGCTTGTTAATAAATATATATAAATGTTAATACATATATAATAATAATATAATGAAATGATATAATATATAAAATATATCTGGTTAATTATAAAAAAAGAACCTTGGCTTAACCTCAAATAAATTAATTTAAATTTCTTTATGATATTCTATAAAATATCTTCCGAAATATGATCTTATTTTGTATATTTTAAATTAAAACATAGTAGAAATATTATTGAATTGTAAAAAGGGAGTAAAAATAAATATCAAAAATGAAATTGCGTCACATATCTCAAGTTTTTCGAAAGGGAATATTTTTTATATATTTTTTATTTTACCAGTTGATTTTCTTTTATATTTTGGTATGGAAAAACTCCACTGAATAGGAAAAGGTTCACATGCAAATTAAAGTGGAAAACCGTTGTATAGCCTACACCCTTCCCACTGCCTCTTTGTTAGCCTTACCATCAAATGTCGTAACCTCTCTCTCTATTTTTCTCTCTCCTTCGCATACAGACCACTACACACACGCGTCACTCGAAACCTTTCGAAAGGATATGGCTAAGGCCTTTATGCGATATGTACTATATGTATATCAACCCTGGCAGCAATAAAAAGCCATGTCACTTTCTCATATCAATTAGTTACAAGCGAATACACTTGATTCATTAGCGTGATAATTACAACCAGACAAAAGTTCTCCATCTCTGGACTGCAAAAAGAACGTTACTGATGCTGATGATGAGAATTTGACATGTTTTTTGGTAAAATTTCCCACGCGCCACAAAAAAAAAAAGAAGAAAGACAAAAAAAAAAAATAGAATGAAAACAAAAGGAAAAGCTAAAACACTTTGTCATGATGGGGAGCAAAAATTAAGACAAAAATAAAAAGTACACACAAAATAATGTCAACAATTTTAAGCAAAGAGCACAGACAGAGAAAGTCAAGCAATTAAAGCTTAGATGACTATAAAGACTGCCCCAAGATAGGAAGAAAGAAAGAGAAAAAAACAAAAAAAAAAATCTAGTAAAGTCAACAACCGCGAAAATAACAAATTGGTTAACAAGCCAAGCATGAAACTAAAATCCCAACTTCAGGTAGATGATAACCATTGAAGAGATGCTAAAAAGAGGGGAGGGGGGTTTTAGATGGCAACAACCCCTTTTTAATTGGGACACAAAAGGAACCTTTATATACATACATTTAAGTGCACAAAAATATGACATTGAAGAGAATGGTTAAAACTAAAAATACATATATACATATAGATCGATACGATATAATATCGTGTCTGTTGTCAAGACAATTGAATTCATTTATTTTAACTCATATAACTCTTTCTATATTTAATACAGAGAGTTTTGTTACCCTTGCAATAACCCTCAATTATACACACGTGTATTTGTGATTTTACGCTATTTTCTCAATATATTTTATAGAGCCACGCATTTTCCTTCTGATTTGTGTAAAATTGTACCTTGGTAAAGGGAATCAACAGCAGTAGAACCACCAATACCACCACCACCACCACCAATAACCATCATCACCACCATCAGAGAAACAGCCTTAACCTCCCCCTTTTTGGGAAAATTTGTCATGTTTGCCTTGTGTGTGCGCTAATTGCAGTTTGTGTTGTTGGCACTGTTTGGTTGGTCTCTGAGCTCTGAGGTTAAAGCTGCTTTTCAATTGCGATTACATAGAAGAGGCAGACAGATAGACAGACAGACAGACAAACAGACAGACCAATAGATAGATAGACATAGCCGTCGAGTATTTGCTTAGCAGATTTTGTTGACTGGTTGAAATTTTGAGGCCTTTTGGGAATTGATTTCCACTCATGATGATGATGATGATGATGATGAGGATGTTGTTGTGATCTAAATTCAAATGTAATTTAGTACACAAACAGAAAATACTGGGATAATCTATTAAGTAAACAAACGATCTGAAAAAACAAAATAAAATTGTATACGTAAAGTATGAACAAATGAATGAATGAATAAAGTAATTTCTATTTGATCGACTAACAATGGCTTATGAAAAACCTTTAGAAACTTTAATAGATTTAATCCCAAAGAACATTGTTCAGATGACAACACTCAAATATTGCTAGGTAGCAAATAATATCTATATATTACTGATATTCTAGGATAGTTTTTATTATAAAGATACATTGACAAATCGATGAGTAAATTAATTTTGTGAAATTTATTTATTATTTTAATTTTGACTGTTTTAATTTAATATTAAAACATAAATAATAATAATAATTAAAACATAAATAAATATAATATGTAATAAATAATAATATTCTTTTATTCGACATGGAGGTTGTTTTTCCCACAGTTAGAGAAAAAAAGGAAAATTTTGGGCACATTTTTCATGCCTAACAAAACGATACGTTTTTCAGTTCAAAAGAAAAATTACTAAACGAAAGCTTGTTAATATAGTTTTCTTTATTTAGATTTAAGTCATAAAATATGCATTTAAAAATCCAAACAAATAACTTAAAAAAAATCAAAGGACTTTATCTCTTAGGCGGAGACTTTTAGTAAAAATTATATTTAAATCGAATGATGTCAATATTATATAAAACTATTATAACTACATAGTTTTATTTTTAAAGCATTTCACCAACTGCATTCAATGCTGAAATAAATTTGTGTTCCAAATTAAGCTGTTCTCTTTATGTTTTATAAATACATTTTATAATACTCTCAAAAGTGTTTCCATTTTCTTTTAAATTGTCAGGGAATTAATACAATTAATAACAAGTTTAAATCACAAAATTGTTATTTACCACAGATTTAGTTATTAATTTCATTTATTTTGACCTACAAATAAAATTGCAAATGCCTAAAATCAATCAAAATTTCAATTTCTTATATCAACACCTTGGCTCAATAATGATTATCACATAACAATTTCCGCTTCTAGCTAAATACAAAATAGCCAATAGCCAAAACGACAGATAAGGAAGTTGGAAGAGAAAAGAAATATTCTACGAGATACAAATTTCCCTTTCCATTCAATGTTTAATTTCCTTTCAATTTATGCTAGAAATCGAGGTCGACCCCCAAAGAGAAAGAGATGGCTAAAGAGCAAAAGAGCTGAAAAGCCAATTTGCCAGGTTACTGCTGCTCCTGGTGATGATGATGATGATCATTGTAATGAAGATGAAAATGTATTGATGAGCTGACAACTCAGTAAAGTTATGTTCTTCTCGGATGCTTATTAGATGAAGCGGCATCATCATCATCATCATCATCATCTTCATCATCATTGGCAGCCTGCCACTGAGCTTGCCTAGTCAAGTGGCTTTGCTGGTGGAGCAAAAAAAAGCAAATATCACAGTGGAGTAGAGCAAAAAATTTCGCTTCAAGTGTCAATCAGTGACAACACACACACACACACATATAGATATTGAGACACCCTCACTCATACACACACATGTTTACAGACTGCTAGAAGCTAATCGATTTATGTTGTAATATTCAAAAAGTTTCCCAGAGACGACCTAATCCAGTGAGCGGTATTGGCAATCCCTCGTGTGCCATCGTCATCGTTGGTTGTTATAATTTCTCCCCCGACCAAACGATAAGCCACGTGTTTGACTCTGATTTAGCTTAACGTTATAGAAGAGGATGACAACGACAAACGGGCACCCTGTATTGGGCCAAGGGCCATGGGGCATATGTACATATGTATGTATGTATATACATACATACATACATTCATCCCATGTGGTTCGGTGTCATCCTCATCGTCATACTCTACGTTATTTTGCCTTCTCCTTGTCGACGTTGTCGTCTGTTTATCTGCCTGCATTTGTCGCATTAAAATTGAATAAAAAATCAATCTCAATTCTAGCATAATTTGATTCCTGCCTTCGATTATGCGAGAGGTTGCCTCGTTTCTTGTTTGGGGGCAAGCAAAAAAGAAAATGTAAATAAATAATAATTTGTAAAGACTTTTTTCATGTTTACTTAAGATATTTATATCAACATTCCTTTTCTTCCTTCTTTTGATTTTTTCTTTTTTTTTTTTGTTGTTGTTGTTTATTTGTCGGAGATTTGGGAAATGCAAAATGACAGTTAAGAATTATAAAAGGTTTACTTATGCAATAATCCGCATTCGGATTGCTTTTCACTTTTATCTTAATTAATTAAATCATTTATATATACATATATATATATACATAAATAGTCAATTGATAATGGCTACGATAACATTATTATTAAAATTTCTCTTTTCTTTTATTTCAGTTGTAAATTTCAGGTCTTCCTTTAAAAAAAAAAAATTGTTCAGATCTTTTCGTACTTTAACATTTGGCATTTATTAATGTTTATTTTTAAGAAAATAAAGCTCAAATAAATAATATGCATAGCTGTTTTAATATTTTTAAAATAAGTTTTAATACATGAAAACTAAAAATATTATAACTATTGGTAGAAAGACCTAGAATAATTGTAAAAAATATTTAAGACATTTCAAAAATTATTTTCAGTTCTTTCTTGTTCTCGTTGTGAGATTCTTTTGGTTTTAGATTATAATTTCCATTGACCTTAATATTATTGCCTTTCTCTAACCTGCTCATAAAGTAATCAGTTGATTTAAATGAAATTGTATAAAAATAAATGTTAATGTTAAAACAACAAAATTTCTGTCACTAAAACCAGTTTTCCTTAATTTATTTATGCACTTTAATTAAAATATAAACCAATTTTGAGCCTATTTATGTGGAAAAAAAACTAGGAATTATGTTCTCATTTTATCATGCAAAAAAAAAATGTATTTATTTCAATTCTTTAAGTTTCGCGGCTCTGTTGCAAATCTCCGAGCCATATTAATGTACCCATTTTGCAAGAGCAAATATATAGAAAGTCTTACTAGCTTTGTCAACCCATTCGATTTCAATTATATTTAGATAACTAGTCAAGACTAGACAAAGATAAAGAAGTTTTTAAGAAATAGCGTCTTCATTGCAATCGCTTTCCGAAAATCCACTTTCTTAGTTGCTGGCTTAGCACCAAATTCACTTCACTAAAACTTTTCTTTAGTTCTGTTATTTTTTTTTTTGCTTTCCTTTTTTTGGCATTACATGTGAGGAGTTTTATTTTTTCGACGATTTTCCTTTTCTTTTCTTTTGCCGCATTTATTCCAATGCATTTAATAAAGTGTTTATTTCTGTTGCAACAAATTTGCCAGCTCACCAGGCGAAAACAATGGCAAAGGCAATGGAGAAAGAAAAACCTGTGCACGACACAAAAGGAAAATTGCTTTTCCGCTACGCGGATGAGGATGAAAATACTTCGCACGCTTCGTGGCAACGGAAATATGTGGCCAACGACGCATCCCACCAAAGCATAAAAAAAAGCAAAACAAAAACAACAAAACAACAAAAAAAAAACTTTAGACGGAGACACGCGCTTTTGGCTAACCTATCGAAGTTTCTACTGATGACGTATGGCTGGCAAAAGGACATACACAACTAGAGATGGATAAAATGTTTAAAATCACTTTTCACGACTATCGATGCAATTGTTAAAGAACAGCAAAAAAATTTTAAGAATGTTATATGTATAATATATATATGAATTTGGGTTATAATATTATCTATGAATCATATAAATAGAAAATTAAATAAAAACAATAAATGAAAAATAACTAATATGTTTAAATTAATAATAATATAATTATTATTGAATAAATAGTATTTTCGTTTGACGTGAAAAACTACTTTAAAATAATTTTGGAATGATTTCAATATAATTATAAATAAAAAATCTGAACTATGAACTCTGAATTAACAGTAATAAAAGAGAAGCAAAAATACTATAAAACTTTGATAAAATTTCTATCGATATTTCCTTACATGAAATAAAAAATATAAAAAATATATTGTCCGATATTCAAGTACTTTTTACCAGGTCTCATCCTTAACAACTATTTTGTATATATTACATTGAAAACCGTTTCTCAATTATGATAATAATAATTAAAGCATTAAATATGTTTTAACGATTTATTCTAGGAGCGAATTGCCTGATTTATTTTGTATTTAGACAATAGTTTTGGATACTATGTACCATCTCTAAGTGCAATTTTGTGGATCCTTATGTTAGGCATGTGTGTGAACGGCATCTACGTTAGTTTTCTATTATTTTTGGTTTGCGTCTCTTTATTTTTTGACGATGCGAAACTTTTACACCCAACTACTCGGGCAGCATAGTTTTATTTCAAAGTTGTCTTCCCATTTTCCTGCCCTTTTTTTTCGTTTTCGGTTTTGTTCATTTTTTTTTTTTTTTTTGTTGCCCCATTCCTTCTCTATTTGTCTTTGGTTGGGTTCTGGCTGGTTGGATTCTAGTGCCGTAGCCTAGTGGTGGTGCTGTTGCTGGTCCTCTAGCCCAGGCATTCCAGTTTGAGTGGCACATTATTTGATGATGCTTTTCGCGATTTTTTCGCACTTGAGTGCCTGATTTTTATTAGTTGAATTCTTTACGTTTTGTGAAAGTTTCAGTTTCTTTGCTTTGCTCTGAATTTCTTTTTTTTTTTTTTCTTCTTTGTTTCCTTTCCTTTTTTTTTTTTTTTTTTGTTGGGTGGGTGGGTGTAGGGTTTTTGGTTTGCTGCGTTTTTCTTTCTTTTCAATGCCATCGCACGTTCAGTTACTTTTTTGCCACTGTTTCTGTGAAGGGAAAGTTTTCTTTCCAAAGATTTGCTCTTAGCCGAAGGAATCTTTTTCCTTTTTCGATTTTCTTTTTTTCTTTCTGTCTTTCTCCTCAAATATGGCTCGAAAAGTATCTTTTGTTGAATCTAGGAATTTCTCTTTGTTTAGCTAAGCTAGGTAATAGATTAGATTTTCTGTCTATCTGTTATTGTTTTTGTCTTTGAAGTATATCAATTGTTTTTATCCCACAATCTTGTCATTGAAGTTAAAGCTTTTCGCACCACCTCCACCAGTCGCCACCAGTGAGAAAAGCGCAAAAATCTTGATGAACAATGTCAAAAGTAAAACAAACGAACGGAAATGAAAGTCAATTTGAATACATTACCAATTCTAATTACGATTTTCAAGTACAACGAAGAAAATGGAAAACGAAAGAACAAAAATAATATTGGTTAGATTGCAATTGGAGGGATCCAAAAATGGTGGGAGACAGATGGTAATGTAGGTGGTTCTCAAACTAGATATGTCTGTGTAGGGATGAAGGAAACCAAACCACAAGGCATTCAAATTGGAATTCGAGGAAGCAACAAAAAAAGAAAGAAAGACCAAAAAATTGGTGAAAGATGAATGGGAGGGATGGCAATGGCAATGGCAATGGCAACGAGGCGAATGGCAAATGGTCAGCTGACCAAAAGATTAGCTGAGAAATCCAACAACATGGTGGGAGAAGCTGTGAATTTTCACAGCCAGTGACAGGAAAATGGCGGCCACAAAACGTATTTGAATATAGACTTGATACTCTTTTAAGTCGAACGTATACATTGATTTTTTTAGTTAATATTTTACTCATAAATCTTGTTTTTAATTTTTATTTCAAAATTTGTTTTATGTAAAAAAATATTGTATAACTTTTACATCAATAAAAAATTTGAATTCAAATTTGTATATTTTTACTGCAAATTGTTTAATAAATTAGTTTTCAGAAATTAAAAACATATTAAAAAAAATCATTAATTAAAATCCCTTAAATAAGTCAAGAATTAACTTTTTTTGCATAAATGATTAAACAAGTTTTTTTACAAGAGAAAAAAGTTTAATTATAGTATTAATTCAATCTATTTAAAAACCGTCTATTTTTACGCCAAATAGAATAAAATTATCATCCGATAAAATATAATACTATAAAAATCTCGGAGTAATTCATAATTTCAAGCACTTCATTTCCTTCGTGAGGAAACATTTTTTCTTTTTAGTTTAACTAATTTTGTTAAAATTTGAAATATTAAACATTTCTGATTTAAATCGTTTCATTTCATATTGTTGGAACAGACTACAGCTTAAAGAGAGATTAAAGATTAAAGTTTGAAAAAATTAAAGAAAAAACTTAACCGAGTAAAATTAAATATTGCAATTTCAGAGTATTCGCCCATTCATTATATTGTGGATAGGGAATCGGTTTTATTTTTTCCTCCCAATATCTGCACAAGTGGCAAATGAATCAAAGAGTCATGGAGAGTGGCGGGAAGGGCCGAATGGTAGATAGAGGAATTATACTTGGAGGGATTCGCATTTCATTTTATTAAAAATTCAAATACTTCGCTTATCGTTTTTTTAGACTCAGCTCAAGTCAGCCACCTGCTAGAATCAACCGAACCACCCTATAATCCTCCCTTTCCATGACTTTTACACTCACCCACGCACACACACACACACACACACACACACACACACACACACAAATAACAAACAACTTTTGCTATGAGACTTGCTTATTATGCAGGTTTTCTTCTTCTATTTTTCTTCTTTTTGGTTTTTTTTTTTCTTTTTTGGATTGGTGTCTGGATAGCAAAAATTTCATATGCCTCATGCCACGAAGAGATGAAGACACAGAAAGAGAGAGAGAGAGAGTGAAAGAGCAAGATAGAGATGGAAAAAAAAATTAGGAATGAAAATTAAGTAAATATTATAATATGTTGCCACCTGGCAGCAAGATGGAGAAGGCAAAAGAACTCCATTTCGGTTTCGGGTCTTGGCAAATAAATGATAAGCATTACATTTGATATTCATTATTTGATAAGGCATAAAAATAAAAACGCCAACGGAAATGAAAATGTATACGAAATGTGACCCCTCATAGAAGTTATTTAAGTTACCTAGGATTAAATGTTTGGCTAAGTGAAATATGTTAAATGATATGTGGCATATGATTTATGAGATTAAAGTTTATTTCGTTTGGTTATTTACTCAAATTGAGAAAATGTAAAGTGAAAATTTAGTTGCTTTTTTTTTTTGTTTTTTATGTATCGACACATGCATTTATCACATTAGTCTTTTTCAACCATTTTTCTTTGTTTTACTTTTTCTAGACTAATTCACTTAAAAGGATGTGAATGCAATTCGCTGTGTGAGTATGTGTAATTTATTTTCTTGTCCTTTCAATAGCCTAAAAGCATGCAATGGTTTATTATTTTCGTTTTTTGCCCGTCTGCAGTCGGAAGCATTGAAACAAAGAAACAAATTCATATCACAAACATTCATCAAAATCCAATAAGGAAAACAAATGACTTTCATGGTTTGAAATTCATTTAACAGCTTATGATCAAATTAAATTTAATGATAGTTATGGATAAAATACAGCAGAAGAAAGAAGAAAACAAAGAAAGGGATAAGGTATATATGTATATCATTCTTAAATTTCTTTTTTGCATTAATCGTATTATATTGTATTTCTATAACAGTGGGAAATGAAATTGTTTTGCCAAGATCAGGCCACACATGGCATTGGATGTATCTAACAATAGGTAAGCCGGCAATAGCATCCAAATATATATATAGAGAAAAGAATCTAGTTCTAGTACTCAATAACATGGCACTTAAGTTTATTGGATTTCAAGTGCCATGTCGTGCTGTGCTCTGACTTCTTTCTTTTGCAATGAAAGCCAAAAAAAAAAACAAAAAAATGAAGAGAAAAAGAAAATGTTTGGTGCAAAATTGTGGCCATGCTTCAGTTAAAGGCCAAGAACCAAGTACACCAATAGCAACAGCTACCTGTAAAAGCAAAGGATAATACAAGTGGATGAAAATGGTAAGGAAGGAGAATGACGGTTGTCTCGGGGAAAAGGGGGACGCGTGTGTGCGCTAAGCGTGAAATTATGAGCGTCAACGACAAGCTTAAGCTGCTTAAAACAAGAGCCATCCGGTAAAACCAACGAACGTATATACAAAACGAAACGGAATGAGCGAACAAAATGAACGAACGTGAAGCGAAAAAGTGAAAGTGTCAAGGATGCGAGAGAAACGTTTTCATAGTCAAATTAAATTGCTCACTAGAAGAAATGTGACAGAGTGCAAAAGGGAGGAGAGTGGAGAATTGCTGCTAAAATAAACGGGATAATGCGAACATAAAAACATTTTTAATGAAATCGAGAGACGACTTCCAACGGTGTTGGAAGAGACGATGACGACCCACTTACCACCCTCCCCCCTCTCTCTCACTCTCTCTCTCCATCATCTAAAAAGTGTAACAAGTGAGTTTTAATTTAGGGTTAAGGTGCGTCTCCGGATGGCAAGTTAGCAAAATGATAGGATAGGTAACGTAAGGAAGGGTAGTGAGTGAAAATTTTGTTTCGGTTGCGCATTAATTTTGATATTCCGCTTGAAAATTTTAATTAATTTTCAGCTTGATTGCATTTTAAAGAGGCGCTTGGTTTATGTCTTGTCTTGTCTTGTCTTGTCTTCCCTTTGTGTGGGCGGAGGGGCGGACTGGGCTAAATGTGGTTGCCTTTGGGCCTGGGAATTTATAGTTATTGTGGTAAATGTCGTGTATGTATGTGTGTGTGCGTTGGTGTGTGTGCGTTGGTGTGTGTGTATTGGTGCGTATTGCTGTGTGTATGGGTTATAATGCTCGTTTAGTGTTTCGGAAACCCTTTGTTTTGGTTACTTTGGTTTTTCGGTTTGTAATTATTTTACACAATTTATTTATTTTTATAGTGGTGGCTTTTCTTTTGGCAAAAAATGAAAAAATGGGAATTCATTTTATGATTTTCCTTGGGGAAAACAACCAAAAACAATTGCTTTGAATTGAGCATAGAAATTTTCTATTTTTCTATTCATTTCTATTTAAATAATTAAATTAAAGATGTAGCAGCAAAACTGTTTTGCGTTTCTATAAAGTATTCATATAAATTCAAAGTTGGTACAAATGACAGAAGTTATTATTAATTTTTAATTTTAAACGTTTTGTAACTCACCTTTACTGGTATGTCTATCCAAATTTGGATCTTTAAGGCCTGCAAAGGATAAAAGAAAATAAATAGTTAAAACAAAAAAATTCAAGAAAATTTGTTTCCATGTTATTTTAGTTACTGTATTTGCTTAGTTAAAGGTCAGAAATTTTGCTGGGCCATTAATCTCTGTCAGTTTATCTGTCTAGAAGCAGATGGGCAAATGCTTGCATTTTGGCCTGCACACATGCCATGGGAACTATCAAATGTTAATCGAAATTAATTGCCACTAATTACTTGAGTATGGTCAGAGAGATGGCGAAACTGAAACTAAAACTGGCTACAAGTTAACGGCAAAAGGTGTAAGTAAGTGAATTGAGAAAGACAATTTATAAAGAAGCAAACAAACAATACGGAGGAAAATAAAAGGAAACCCCTTTTTCATGATCAAAACTTAAAGATAACAAACTGACTTTCTTAGTTAGTTTTGTTGTTTGCTTGTTGTTTGGTCGCGTGTTTTGTTGCGAAAACTTCTAATTAATTTTTTGACTCAAACGGAAATGAATTTAAACTTTTAGTGCGGAAGTTAAAAAGTTGCATTCCAAAAGGAAATCTCAACCCATCCACCATCCATCCACCACCCACTACCGTTGTCCCTTCTCTGTCGCCCTTTTGTATTTATTGTTTATGTTATTCTTTTCATTGGGGGGGCATTTTTTGTGTCTTCTTTTACTTTTTTTTTGTTATGTGTTTGCCGGAAACAGGGCTCAAATGATGGCCAGAAAGAACGGATGGACGAATAGCCGAAGGGTTGGGTATATGTATGTATATATTTAAACCTTTATTAATAGTATCTGTGATAAGGTTTATTCAAGTCCTTTTTTTGGGGTACTTATTTTATTTAAATTTAATTCGCCGCGACATTTAATTAATTCCCGGTTATCACCACAAGAACAGTCAACACTCATTCAACCATTCTGGTGGTCTAAATGACGTCTAGCCAGTCAAAAGGAGCACAAAGCGAAGGAAAATGTGGAAGAAAAAGCACCAAAAAAAAAAAAAAAAGAAAAGCAACAAAAAAGAAGAAAAAAAAGGGAACCATCTATTGCTAGTCTTATGAGAAAATTTTCCACATGCCGCATGCCGCAGACATTGCGGTGAAAATGGCAACCCAAAAATGTTGAACTTGGGGCACATAAACTAAGCGATAAGTACTTATAGACTATGAAACAGAGAAAGCAAAAGACAGAGATATAGAGCTAGTGAGAACGAGGGAGAGATAATGCGGTTAAGGTTTAATTGCAGTTGAACTTCTAAGGTCAGACATTGAAATGCCAGCAGAAGGGCAAGACACACACACACACACACACACACACACACACATACACACACAAGTAACTGTATATCGGAATCCATTCAAGCGGATTTGCATGAAATTAGTCATTCATGAACTAGTTCCAAATGACATTCAGTATTCAGTTTACCCATTACGGCAAAAATAAAGTAATTAAAGTAACTTTTAACTTTAGTTTGTAGTGTTAACGATTTTGCATCTTTTTGTTTAAATAATAAATGTTTAAATAATAAATGTCATAGCAGTTCGATTATTTCTTTTTTTGTGGGACAAATTTCTTAGTCCAAAACATTTATAATATTCTTAGTTTAATTTAAAGTCTAATTATTTTTTCTTAAAATTTGTCTAAATTTTGTAAATTTTTCTTTAACATTTTCATTTTCTTTAGTTCTTTTGTACCGTTTTAAATATTTCGGTTATTTTTTTTTTTATTCGCGTTAAAGAAATGTTTTTACATCTATTTAAATATCGAAATAGTTAAAGAATTTTGAGAAGGATAAGAAGCCAATTACTAAATGACCCATTAAACATTTTAATTGTTATCAAAATGCCAATGCAAATTCTTTAATATGAAACCAAATCCGATGAGTTAATCAACTTTTATTAACTACAGGCTCGACCCCAAAACTCAAATCTGTATAAATATTCCGACATCAAAATGAGCGAAAGTTTTATGAGTTTGCCTAACCTCTTTAATGCCATCACATACTCCCCTCCCGCCCAAAAGCGAACCATTCATAGAAGCACTCTGCATAAGTAAAATCAGTTCATCGAAGGGAAATCTTCATGCGCAACAAATCGTATATATGTATCTATATATATACGATAATTATGGCCTAGACATCATAAAATTTGATGTTTGAAGCTTGTAAATTGTCTTCTGATTTCAGTTTTAGTTTTATGGGATGAAGCATTATACATACTATATGTATATATATATATGTATGTATGTATTTGTATGTTTGTATATAATTATATGATCTAGGCCAGAGACAATTCTACAAGATTTTTATGTTAGCTACGTGCTCATAAATTTTCATGCATTCCTTTTGCGCTGGATAAATAAATTTTATTAGTGTCTGAAATTAGCTAAACTCAGAGAGAGTTAAAGAAAATGGAGTAGGGTGTATAGAACTGAAAGGATGGGGGTATGTAAGAGGAATGGGTAAGAGTTAAATATCCTTATTCCAGAGAGTTAAT
Source organism: Drosophila emarginata (assembly GCA_037075365.1). Lineage (NCBI taxonomy): Eukaryota > Metazoa > Arthropoda > Insecta > Diptera > Drosophilidae > Drosophila > Drosophila emarginata. The sequence continues at coordinate 9,787,842 of JBAMCD010000296.1, forward strand.
GAAGTTGTTGTTCGTTTAATTAGAAAAGTTGCCAAACAAGTCAACGAGTTCAGTGAACCTGCCAACAAGTACTTCAACAACTTTAAATATGCATCGTAATTTGTTCACCCACATTTTCAACTGAACCTCTCAATCTCAATTGCAATTGCAATTGTAAACTGCAACTGCCTGAATGTTAATGTTGTTGTTATTGTTGTTGTTACTGCCATCAACTTAATTCCCATCTCCATTGCCATTGGGCAAACATTTTTGCAATCCGCACACACTTAAAATATTTACGCAATCAAAATTAATGCAACTGTCATGTTTTTCCATTGCAAGCCGAATTGAGCCTTCTCCTTTCACTCTTTGCCCATGCATTTAGAGTTAAATGCAAATACACTTTAGAACTGTAGACCGCATTCAGAATACTTTCCCCCCCTCTGCTATCTCATCCTTGCCTTTCTTTCCCATATTGTATCACATCCCCAATCGTCCCATCCCTTGCACTTTGGTAAGCATGTTTAAATTTAAACAGTAAAACCAAACTCATTACCAACAACAAGCGATTGTTCTGCGGCAAGGAGCGGATTGAAATAAGCAAAAATAGCGCCCCTCAAGAAATAAATAATTAAGAAAATATTATCTAGAATAAGAGAAAACAAATAAGAAGAACGTAAGATGGATATATATATATATAATTATATATATTTACTGACAACTGTTTAGATTTCCAAAATATAATTCAAAATTTTACTTTTTAATTAACAAAATTTTCAAGAAATTAAAATAGAAATATACAAAGTAAGTAATATAGTAAATTCTATTAATTTCTATCTTATTTTAATTAAATAAGATTACTTTTAATACAATATATATTTTTGATTTGTTTATCGATATTTAGAATAAATATTGGGCGCAATTTGTACACTAATCCGCTCCTAATCGGTATCGTTTTTTTTTTTTTTGGGTGATTGGCGACATCGTTGAAATTACCAAAATGTCCTTTTGCGCAATTTTGTGGACATTGGAAATCGCTTTGATTGAACCGCATGCCAGAGTATAGCAGAGCAGACAACAGGACAAACGCACAACAGAACAGAAGAGAACAGAATAGTACAAGAGATGTGTTGAGAAGTGAGAGGTAAAGCGAACTGAAGAGGGAGTAAAGAGATGGGAGAGTCGCATGTCCATTGAACACTACAATGGCCACACACACATAAAACAAACATGTACCACATCGAATCCAACCAACTTCAACTCCCAAAAACTCTCTTCCACAATCGATGACAAAATCCACTAGCAAATTGCAGCCTGCAAATGCGCTTCATTGCACTTACAACGCACCATAGCACAGAGCGGGAAAGAGATATCAGATAGAATAGTGAGTAAGAGGAAGTGTGAGAGAAATAGGTATATATGTATGTATGTATAGGGTATCCTATGGTCCATGGTCACTGTAAATTGTCCAACGAATGCGGATTGGGAATTGGTTTTATGTCGCTTGCGCCTCAATGGAGATGCATTTTACACTGTCCTGCTAATCTCTGAGTGTGTCGGTAGAAATGGTCGCGGAAGCGGTAATGGAGGCTGTGGCAACGGGTGAAAGCCCTTTCTACAAAAAGCGAAAGCGGGTGAGAGGCAAGTTGACTTTGAAAATCAATTAACAACATCAAACAGACGCCGGATGCTGACGTGGACAGCTGTCGGTTCAGTTGGAGGACTCTTCTTCTCCAACTCCATATTGGTTGCGTGTCATCCCACACTCTTGCTTCCGGTATCCCTATCCCATACCATTTGGACCTTTCTTGCTTTTGGTAAAGTGCGTAAATTGCAACTGTAAATCAAATATGACAACGCGAACGGCGGCAAAATTTTGCATGTGTGTCAGTCACATTAATTGTCCGACGACGACAACGACAACGACGATGACGATGACTTCTTCCACTCTTCCTTCCTTTTCTTTGCTCCCCAAACTCCACATCATGTCCATGAAGAGGATGAGATGTTGACCAGATGACACGGTAGCATGACCATAGGCATAAGCTCTGCCCAATGGAAAGAAGGGGCAGAGAAAGGGTGTAGAGTCATTTTATTGTTGTGTTAATGAGTGTGCATAGGCTGGGGCATCATCATTGGCAATGTGTGGATTGCAATTTGCTGATGTGACATAAAAATATGTTACCATAAGGTGGTTAAGAAAATTTTAATTAATTATTTATATACAAATATGTATATATTTGAAAAACGAGAAAGAAAAATAAAAAAAAACCCACACACACATACAGATAAGAAATAAATTGATAATTAATAATACACATAAATAATGCATCGACTTTCCTTAATGATCGATAATCGAAGATATCAGATAATGGTAATATTATATTTTAAATTTAAATCAGTTTTCCAACACTTTTGATACTAATACCCTATATCAAAATAAAATTAAAATTCTTAAATGAGTATTAAATTTACTTTCGGTTATAACCGGTATGAACTTTTCAAACTTTTTTATATCTGACAAATATATATCTACCTAAAATTCAATTATATTTTTTAATTAATATACATTTCTTTTCGGTTATTTGTTATTATTTAGATGAATATAAATTTTGATTTCTGTTATTTATAGTATAAATGAAAATTTTTTAGTTTTCGTAAGGTTGTATTAAAAATTACATCCATAAAAGATATGTTTCCAGAGATAAGTTAAGATTCTTAACTAGTATATTTGGGTGTAGCAAACTATCTCGAAATTGTATACCAAAACTTAAAAAAAAGAAAAATTAACAACTGTTGATAATTAATTTTATTATGTGGATTATTCTCAACTTTGATTAATATTTATTTTATTTAATGTTAAATAAAACATTGATATTAGAATACAAAGAAATTAAATTAATTAATTAAGATTTGAACAAGTAAGATTAATATTCTACTTAATAAAACTAATAATTGAATTTTTTCACTACAGTTTTTGTTTTTTTTTTCTTTTTGCATTTGTGGCACGTTTGCCTGTCAACTTTTGGAAAAACGGTTTAGTTTTTATATTTTTTTTTTTTTTTAAATGTGTTGAAAGGTTTCTAATTTATGTTTTTCGTCAACAAGTTTTGCGCGCTAAAAAGTTTTCTTGTAAAGAATCTCACAAAACATGCGTTCTACATGCAAGAAGTCTAACCTAACTATTTGTGAATGTAAAACGCAGCTCCATTAACCAACGAAGAAGGAGTGTTGAAACTATCCAAACTCATAAGAATATCCATGTACAATAATAGTGTGTACCTTTATGTGTGTATGCTTGTGTGTGTGTGTATGTGTGTGTTGTGTTGAATGTGTTTGTGTATGTGCTTGGTGTCGACTTAATTTTTCCAGAAGGCGAAACCAAGTCCGGAAACAGCGATCAATTGTCGGATTGTTGGCAGGAAGCGTAACGGGTGCGCTTAAAAGTTTAAACTACAGTTATGTGGGGTATATATGTGTGTTTGTATGTGTGTGTGTATGCGTGGGCGGTAGACGTCCTAGTCTGTAGACCGTAGTCGTCTAGCATATTGTGCAGGTGGAAAATTTATAATTTGCAAAATTGCCACACACACACAGAGGCACGCATGTTGGCAACATGTTAAATGGGCAGGCAGTTAGCCTGGCAGGATCCTGCTTAAATTATGTTAACCTCAAACGAGACGAGGGTCCCAGCCACCTACCACCTTACCACCTTGCCACCTGCCCATCCGACCCTCGACCGCCGTGTACAAAGTTCGATTTAAGGCCTCGTTTATTTTACCAGCCAGCCATGCCGAGTTGGTTGGCTGGTTGCATGTTGCAAAAGTTGTTGCCGCTGCACGACCGCATGCCACACACAACATGCAGCCTAACTGGACGGTACAACCTGACCGAATCGAGATAGAGACAGCGACACATGTACAGAGTTTGTGAAAGAGTGAACGGTTGCGAGAGAGCACTGACATGGCCATGCCCCACTTGGCAATTGCCAAAACTATTTGTTTACATATTTAGAGTCCCGACACGGCCGAGAGAAGTGAAAGAAGATGGCCAGAAACAGGCAACAGCAACAGGAAGGCTGAAAGGCAACAATGCAGAAAGGCATGTTGTCGTTGTCAAGTCATGTTAACTGTGAAATATGCGCATTTAAATGTGAGTATAGAAGGCCAGAGGACAGAGCAAGGGGAGCTGATGAGACATACATAGATGAAGACACAGAAAATAGAAACAGAAAGAGAGAAGCTGACTGGCTAAGATCAGTCCAAGAATTAAAAATCTATATAAAATAAAAATCTTTAATTTTTAATCTAAAAGGTATTCGAACTGACAAGAAGAAAGAAAACAAAAGAAAGACTTGAAAAATGGCAAAAAAAATTTATTGAGATTACTTACAGTTGAAAATATTTTCAGAAATTCAGATTTAAATAAATAACTAAAATTAAATAGTAATTGAACCACTTGAAAAAATAAAATATCCATACGAAAACATAGAAACAATTAGTGAAAAATATAGGGGAAAGAGATACGAAAAAATGTAGATAGAATAAAAGATCTATTAAACTAGACTAGGTGAGAATGAGAATTGAGGCAACAAACTATATAATATAAATAAAGCGAGTATATATATATTTAAAATACAAATATTCAAAGATTCAGATTGATGCTAAGATCTATAACATATGTATAATACGATCTCTAAGTTCTGAGATGGAAGACAGAAAATCCTTATTATAATATTTCATTCGGATTTCACTTGAAAGTCAATCGGTCTCAATAATATATTATATAAAATATATTATATAAGATTGAAATATACTTAGATCGATCTAAAACATTTCAACATTAATGATAAAAAATTTTCAATAATTAAAACTGAACTTCTCTCGACAATACATTCTAATTAAGTCTTAGATTCTTAGGTTTCTTTATCCTCGATGTACATATATTTCTTTGATGTTCAGTATATAGTAGTTAAATATTTACTTAAATGTTAATGTTTAGTTTAAATATTCAAGATATCTCATATATTGTTATTTTATTCAAGATAGAACTTATTTAATTTAATACCGAGAAATTTTAACATTATTTAAAGAGTCACCAGAGTCTAAACAATTTCAAGATGTAAAAGATTTAAAAATTATTTGTGCTGATTTTACCCTCTTGTTGCAAGCCATTTCAATTTACTTTGAACATATTTACTGAATTTTCAATTTAAAATATATTTATTGAGTACATGTTTTCTGTGACCCTCAGAGAGACAGAGACAAATAGAGAGATAGAGAGAGAGAGGTCGCAGCTGAAATGTGTTGGCCTTTAGTAAGAAAAAAGGCCAGAAAATTTACATAGAACAAAACATAAATGGCAACAATTTGTGTAAGAGTAAATTAAATATTGTAAACTGTAAAATAAATTTCATATGAGAATGCAACAAAACGGAAGCAAATTCAACTTTTTCCTATCTCTGCCTTTCACTTCTTCTACCTCTTTCCCATTTTCAATATGCAAATAAAAGATAAAAGCGACATTTGGAACAAGCCAAAGGACAGATAGAAAGGCGGACAGACAAATATAGATAGACAGATAGTGTCCAACCAATTTGAAAACTACATGACTTGGCATATTGAATAAGCCAAGTTAAATTGTAAGAAGGTCAACATTTAAAATCAATTTAACATCAAAAATACATAAAATCTGCAGAAATTGAAACAAAAATGCACAAAAAAAAAATGAAACGTTGGAAACATAAATGTCACAAAATAAATATTTAATAAACATCAACAAGGACACAAATATCAACAGTAATAACAACAACAACGATGGTAATAAAAAACACTCACAGGCACATACACACACACAAACACACTTAACACACACAGTGAGAAGGCAAAGATGGAAAAATGAAAACGAGAACTGAAGTTTATGTCTCAATTGCGTCATCAATTTGCATATAGGAGCCATGTTTATTGATCATCTGATTGACATTGCATCAATATCAGAATCAAAAGTTAACGAATTCTATATATTCTATATTCCATATACAGGGTGCTCGTTATGTTGCTTATGTTATGGAAATACCTAGTGCAAAACCGAATAAAAGAAATTTACTGCATAAAATGTTTTAAAATTTCACATCAATAATAAATAAGCAAGAAAATTTTAAATTTTCAAAGTAAAATTCTTTGCTATCAGGCAGATCAATAGAAAAAATCGTCCAAAATCAAAAAAATAAGCAAAATTTAAAGTATTGCTAATACGACAAAATAAAATTACCTAGAAAACTATTAAGTTGATATAAAAATAGTTTTTAAAAGTTTCAATAAAATGCCTAATAAAAATGCCACCCTGTATATATAAAGAAATATATATATCTGCATATATTTTTAATATATATGTATATTTTTAACATTTAAAAGCTTTTCTCTGCTTTTACTTTTAAGTGGAGGAGTTTCATTTTCTTCTTTTTTCTCCATCTGATTGTTTGTTTTTCCGCCTTCTGTTTGCTTTTTTGTCTCGTCGTTTCTTCACAAACTTGAAATATTGCATTGAGTAGTGAATTCATTAAAGCAAAAACCCCTTAAAAATATGTAGAAACAGTATAGATCTAAAGACGACAATTTGTTTGACTGACTTCATGTTCATAGAAATATTTTCAATTAAATGAAAAACTTTAAAATGTTTTGCTGCTCATTTGAATGCAATTCCTTTCTACCACTTTAACAATTTCAAGTGAAGTCCTTTTTAGGTTGATTCCAAAACAAAAGTCAAGATCAAAGTTCATCTTTCTCTTAGACGTAATTAAGCCATTTGATGCACGTTTTGCCAATTCAAAAAAAAAAAAAAAATAAAAGAGAAAAAGATGTGTATATATATAATTTTTTTTTTGACCTCCTGCCCTTTGCTGCATCATCTTCTTATCAGGCCAAAAGCACGCCCATGCCAATTTCTCCCACCACGCATCCCGCTCCAGAAATGCAAAAAAGAAATCCTCATTTAAATCATCAGAGGGGAAAAAAAAATCTTTGGCCTAAATTGGGGTGAAATAGAATTTATAGATACCCTAACTACGGTGTTTATTTTATTAGAATTTATTTATTTAGAATATTGGAGGAAAATAAATAAAGAAGAGAAGAAATCGGTTGACTTAATATTATATTTAAGTAAACTTTATTTATTTAAAATTTAATTGAAGTTTCTATTTGATTTTAAACGGTCTTCGTTAATGTTCATAGACGAACTTTGCTTTAGTTATATCATAATTTCTATAAAATTACTTTTTCCTGATCCTCTTTTATTATAAGAAAGTTCGATCTGCAACACATATTAATTTGCTGGCGCCATCTATCGGCTTAGAAGAGCTTACATACTTTTTATCCTTATATTCAATTTATTATGCAATTCAATTCAAAAAAAAAATACAATGAAAATATAGAAAAAAGACTAGAACAAATTAAAAGTCGTAACTTGAACTATTATTCCTATAAGCACTATATTTTATATATTCTTAAAATCGATTAGATAAAACAAATAATATATAGTACGTAGATGGACTTAAATCCTGATCACCTATATATACCTTTCTACTCTTTTTGGATATAGGGTATATAAATATGAATTGTGCCCTATAACAAGTCAAAATAAAAATAAAAAAAAAAGCATTTCCCCTGCCCACCCGTCGCCTGTTTTCCACGTGCAGCAGGAGCAGCAACAACAATGAGAACATAAAGTGCGTTACAATTTTGCCCGCTGGGCACAAAATTCGTAGAAAAATCACGCGCGCTTATCTTACACTCCATAACCTTAAACCAAACCCAAGCAATTAACGCCCATTGGGCTGTCACTATGAAAAATGGTGAAAAGGGGAAGGGGGTAAGGGACGCACCAAGATTTGGAGTGGATGATGGTAGTGGTTGGTAATGGTTGGCCGTAACGGTAGTAGCGGTGGTATTGGTGTGTGTGTGTATGTGTGTGTGTGGGGTAAAATGATTTGCAAGCAAACGAATCGAATTCCGAATACTTGGCTCTGCCATTTTACCAATAGCTACAAATTTTAATTGCTCCCACCGATAGCGTCAAGCCCCCAAGGAGGACTGAAAGAGTCTTGCAAAATAAGTCGCATTGATAAGGGAATCACGTTCCACGGAAGTGGGTGGTGTGGCAAGGCAAAAGCACAAAAAGGAACAAACCCAAGAATTGATGCTGAACCAAGAGTAAGAGTGGAAATGAGATGGAATGGGAAGAGGAGAGAAATGGCAAAGGGAGTACTTCTTTTTGAAAAAGACAATGTTGTTGGTGTCTTCATTATCAATGACAGAAGAATGAATGTGGGGGGTAGGGAAACAATGGTTACTCTTTTATTGCCATTGCCTCTGAGTCAAATTGATAAGATGCTGAAAATGACTTGGAAAACAATAAACGTGGGCATGAAATGAATGAAACTAGAAGGCTGTGAAATGAATGGCCAGATATATATATATAGATAGATATAAAACGAAAGGCAGACCGAACTTTTGTAAAAGGGAACACCATTTTCGGTGCATAAACACAACGTTTGCGCCATTTTAATGAGCATGGCAGAAGGTGATATAGCAGAGGAGCAATCTTGCACTTTAAATTGCCAGAAAATCCCCTTAAAAAAAAGGGGTTTCCTTCATTTGAATTTATTTCAAACATTTTACTTTCTTTAATGAAATTATTAGGGGGAATAACTCACAAATAAAAGCGAATTAGTTTGACTTTCGATTTTATATGAATTTATTGCGTTAGAAGAAAGCTGATAATTTTGCTCAAATTAAAAAGTTGACAAGTTGTAAGTGTCAAAAATTAAAAAAAGAAATTATTATTTGTAAGTAGTTCTGGTTTCCAAGCACTGTTACAGTTAATTTATATGCCTATTCAAATATATATTGCAAATTTTAAGGAAAATTTGAATACGATACTTTCAACTATCTTTAATAAATTAAAATAATAATGAAAGTAGTAAAACATTACTTATAAGTAATAAATTTATATTTTTCCTCTTTCAATTTTAATATTTTGATTATAGTTATGTTTATTAATTATTAAAAGAAATTAATATTTAATCATTAGCAATTTAACCATAAATGTTTCATACTAAGTGTTGTTAGAACATTTTTTCTTTATTTTCTTTTGACCACTTTTTAGGGTTGCATTCACAAATTGGACCGATTTTCTGTTGTTTTTTATATCCCTTTTTTTTTTGGAAGCGATGGCGGCAAGCCGCCTTTAAATTGACATTTGATGCCATCACCCTTAGGGGTAAAGGATACATTTATTGATGGTGGTGATGGTGGTGGCACCACCAGGACATGCGGTCCATTGATTGAACTAATTGACACATATGATGAAAAATCCTCAACCTTTATATATGTATCAAGCTATATATATGTAGGTACAATGAAGAAATGAAAGTAATATGAGCCAAGGTTGGTGCAAGATCTCTGAACTTTTTGGCCAAAGGAGCTAAACCAAAAAGTTCAGTTTTATTTTTTGCCCTCATGCGCTTGCTTTCTATTTCTCTTTTGTTATTTTCTTCTCTGTCTTTTTTTCTTTTTGTTTTGTTTTTCCTTTGCCTTGTAATGCGATATGTCAACAATGTCCTGAGGTCGCCAAAAAAATTTTAAAGAAGCAGAAAACGGCAAACTTTCTCGGTTGTGTGTGTGTGAGTGTGTGTGGAAAAGTAAAAGTAGCGAAGGTCAACATCATCAAAATGTCTGTCTGCACAGGACACAGGCTGTAGTATAAAGAGGCATGGTCCCTCACACACACACACACATGCTCCAAATGCATGCTCCTTGTTCTCGTAGTGAAAATGATAATGTTAAAGTTTTTACAACTTAAGTCGTCAAAGTCAAACACACTCTAGGGAAATTACAAACACATTCGAGACAAGAATGTGCTACAGTAGCTATAGTAGACAGAACAAGAGAAGGTATGGGAATGGGGATGGGTATGGATAGCCAAAGGGGCGGTGGCAGGCAGCCATCAGCAGGGGTCAAGATATGAGGGTGAACCTCGAACTTTTCGTCTTGTGTGATGAAATTCTATGTAAACAGATGAATACCAAAAAGAAATAGCAAAAGATGTATAGGGGGTGTGGGATGGAAGAAGTCAAAGTACATGCTACAAAGTTTACCTGCTGAAAATCTTAAGCTTCACTATCCCACTTCTTTATCCAGTTGTTGTTGTTGTTGTTGTTGTTAGACTTTTACAGTGCTTCGGGGTAGTATTAGTGGAATCTCCGCTCTGGCTATACCATGCACAAATACCTAACCTCGTCCCGTCCATCCACCATGGCCATTAGCATAAATAAACGCTTCTAAGTACACCCCATAAAGGTGTAAATGCTTGGGTATTATTAGCCAAAGGCGAGCCAGGGGACAAGATGGAAGACAAACCGCTAGCAGCTCTACAGAGACTTTTGCTAGCGCTAAAATTTTATAGCCCATCCAAACATAAAATTTGCTCTCAATTTCTCTCACTCAGTCTGTCTCTCTCTCTCTCTCTATCTGTCTCTCAATGTTAGTCTCTGTCAGTTTCACTGTATTCGTTTCGTCAAGTAAGTATTTCATAAAATTTTGTTACGCATCAAAAATTGAAGTCGGTTTGGACAAGCAAGACTTTTACTATATACACATATATATATTGTATATATATACTTGATGGAGGGAAATGAAATTTTATTAAATGACTGTCAAGTTCTCTCCACTTGGCCACTTAAGTTAGCTGTGAAATTAGCGAAACCATTGCACAGAATGAGGTAGAAGATATTTAGGTATTAGAATGAGGCTTTCAAATGGAAGGAGAGAATAATATTTAGACTGACTTGCTACACTTAGCAAATGGGTCAAACTAAAGGCAATGATTTAAAATAACAAAAACAGGTAAAGACAAGACAAATACAAATGTCTAAAATTGGTTTGATATATAAGAGCAAAGGCTTCTTTTTTTTTTGTTTTGTCTTCAATCATTCATATTTTTGATTTCATATCGAATATTTCTTTTAAAGAAATGAAATTTTATTATCTTGTTTTCTTATCCTTTAGTTATACTCTCATTTGTATGCCTATATTTGATTTACCAGCAGTCGTTTTTCTTGTCCAGTTCTTATCTCATTTCCTGCTAAAGTTTCGCGCTTTTTTTTTATTCTTTTTTTCTGTTTTTTTTTTTTTCTCACACATAAAATCAATTTCCCTTTTGCTGTTTTTTTTTTCTCCTCCTCTGGTAAATCCGAAATGTTAACCTGATATTTAGCTTATCGGGCAAACGCTTTTCAGCATGCCCGTCCGTAAATTATAATCAAATTGAGAGGAAGAGCAAGAGAGAGAGAGAGTGAGAAAGAAGGGGGAAAAGTGGGAAATCAAGCTGATTTATGCATTTCCCATAGACGGAAAAAGGAAAATGCAGCTTGTTAAACAAGGCATTGAACAACTTTATGCCGAAGCCAACAAAACAAGCAACCAACCGACGTACCGACCAACCTACCAAACTGAACTCAACTCAACCCTCAGGACAAGCCAAAAGGTAAACACATTGAAAAAGCAAACGACGACGGGGTCACCCTTTGACACGCGTCCCACAATCGCTGCAAAGACATAATCAGCTCGATTTCGTAAATCTCGACAAGCTGCTTATCTGATGAAATGTGAGCAGAGTTCCTAAAATGCACAGATCTCATTCTCGTTCCAGTTACTTTCTCTTTCTCTTGTCTGATTAACATCTCTCCTTCACAGGCATTTCCGGCCAAATGTGTTTGGCTGCTGTCAAAGTGACAGCTTTTTGCCAAATGCGAGGGCGTCAAAAACAAAACGTGCCATGTATGAGTGTGTCTGTGTATGTGTCTGTGTGTGTGTGGTGTATGTAGGTAGTACTTTTGTCAGTACAGTAAAGCTTGGCGCGTGCTCCTGTCACACTTTTGCGCAAAATATGGAGTAACTAGATCTTTTCGCATGTTGTCTCTCTTTCTTTCTCTTTCTCTCTCTGTCTGTCTTTGTCTTCTTATCTGTTTCTGTCACTGATTGGCATCGGAAATTGAAGTGTTTTCATTAATGCCAAATTCGACTTTTTCGATGATATTGCAAAAATAAAAAAAGAAAAAAACAAAAATTTCATTATTGGTCAAGTTGGCAGAAGATTTCCCTTTCCGTTTGCTCTTGTTTTCCTTTCCCCCCCATGCGCCTTTCTGTGGTAATAATTGAAATTCATCGATGGCAGATTTTGTTGCCAAATTGATTGACAGGCGCAACAGACGCAACATTTCAAAAAGATTTTAGTATGAGAGAGGGGGAAGAGAAAGAGATTGACGCTTATTGAATTGACTTATAAGAACGAAAAAAATAAACCCCTCGAGGGGGTTTAACTTAGGCATGCTGGCTGTCAAGGGGTAGAGTGGAAGAACTACTACTCAAAATTTGATATACAGCAACTGTTGCATGAAGTCGTGTGGAAGCAACGGAAGTTAATGCCACAGTTCAATTGATTGAAATATTTGAGTTTTATCGCTTATGAAAATATTTAACATTTGTATCAAAAGTCAAATGAAAACATTTATTATAATAATAATTCAATCATTTTTTAGTTACCCTTCACAGAATTGTTAACAATATAAAAAAAAAAAAACAAAATTTACTTTACAAAAAATCGAAAAACAGAAAACCAACTAAAATAAAATGCCACGAAAACCTCCCAAACATCGTGATGTGGCACCGTTTCTAAATCGTATTCGTGACTTTCTATTGGGTCGTACTCACAATACAAATAATCGGTATGCCGATACTATAGTTCCCCGAACTCAACCACCTCCAAATATACCTGATGGTCCTCGACGTCCTTTACACAATGTTTATTACTATATGAGGGATCCGCGTAGAGTGATTATGCCTCCAATTGATCTAGTTGCAGAGGAAAAGCAAAAAATAGAAGCTAAAGCAAAAGCCAAAGAGGAAGCTGCTAAAAAATCAAATCCGGATGGAACTAGAACTCCACCACCAATATCTAAACAAGATTGTATTGAGACTGATGAAAATGGAAATGAGAAAACAAAAAAATTGCCAACACCTGGCAAATTGCATTTCTGGGATTAATACGGGTAAAAATATAAATTATTTTCTAAAGTTTGATAATGATTAATATTAAATTAGATCAATTGATTACAAATGATTTCTATTCATTGAACCGTTGTGTACCTTTAAAATTATCTCATCATTTCCATTCAATTACTTTATTAAAATTCCTCCCATAATTACAGCCTTAGGTTTGTGTTTTTGTCGTGGAAAACAAAAAAAAAAAGAAAAAGAGAAAAAAACCTGAACGACTGACAGAACAGAATGCAAATCTAATTAGATGTCAGGGGCGAAAATCATTTTATTACACCTGCATGAAAATTTAATTAAGCGCACACAATTATCACAGGCAGTGGAAGAGAGGGAGAGGAAGAGTAGTCCTTTCGTTGTCCATCGGCCATAACAATAAATATATGAGCTTAATAACATTTAATGCCATCAAAATTTATTATTTACAATTTAAAACGATTGGCAATTTGTTGTTGGACGTTGAGTGGATTATGGTAACAAACCATCGTGCCATCGAGATGAGATTGTTAATTGTCTGCGGAATGTGCAAAATGTGAAATTTATGTTAATGACTTTTGGCCGATTTGATCGATTTATTGATTGCCAATAACAAAAAAAAAAAAAAAACGAAAAAACGAGAAAAACAAAATAGAATAGAAAATCATACAACAATACGAGAAGAAAACGTAAATGGCGACAAGGGAGCTTTTACTTTTAAGCAAAAGTAGAAAAAAAAATGAAATATGTAATCAAATTTTGCATTTTTTTTCTTAGTTGAAGGCAGATCTTTTTTTAGATACTCTTTCGAAAAGGGTGTATGCGCAAATTAAAACATTTTGTTTATATGTAAATTGACTATATCGAATGAGCTAAAAATTTCTTATACGTTTTTTTATTTCAATGATGACTCTAAAATTGTTTTACAATTTTTATACTAAAAGGTTTTTTATTTGCGAATCATTATCAGCAACATAGGCAATAATCTATCTATATCCATATATATGAGCATATATCTTTATAGTCCATCTATATATTTTAATCATGTAGAAAACAATGGAAAATATTATTGCATTGTGCAATACAATTTTGATAAATGATATTAAAAGCGTTTAAATTATTTTCAATTTATTATTATCTAAATTTATTCTGATCTAAATTTATTTATTATTCAACTTAATAACACTCAAAAAATCTTTATATTTGTCATCCGAATATTAAAATTTAATATCTATTTTATAAAAATTTTGAATATTTACACCAAATTCAATAAAAATTAAAAACTTGCAAAGAGTATCAAACTTGCGTCACTGTCAAAAGTTTGCCCCGGCTCTCTCGATTTTTTTTCTTTCTTTTTTTTTACAATTTATGGAAATTACCCTTAAGATGGAAGGGGCAAGAAAGATTTCTGGGGGTAGTGTCAAATATTTGAATGACAAAAAAGGGTGTCAATTGTGCTGTCAAGTCAACATGTTGCCACACAGAGAAATATGAAATTCAATATACAACAAACACTAAGCTGCGTCTTTTTTTTTTTATTGAATGGCAGAGTGGATAGGTTGGATTGGAAGGTGGAGAAGGATGAGGAGGAGGAGGGAGAAAATAATTCCTTATATGCATTGAAATGGAAATTTATTTATGAAAATGTTGATTGGGCACTTGGAAATGTTAATATTGGCAAACACACAAATGTGTGGCCCATATTTGGCAATTAGGCAAACATTTTCCTTTTGATTCATTTTCTGAACTCTTGCACTTTAATATTGAAAGAAAGGGAGTATTTTAACCATACGGTATATACACCATACCGTAATACACTTCTCCTCCCTTTATTCTCTCTTACTCTTCTTAAGGACGATGTGCCGGCAGCTGTGTCACAAAATGTCAACGCTTTCCGCCAAAATTGTTCTCAATCAGAGATGCGTAATTAAAATATATAAACAAACACAGGCCAAGAGGAAAGTTCATTCTTTCTCTCATTCCTGCTCACACTTTAACTTTGTCCATATATATATATATATATATATATGTATATGTATGTATATTTGTATATTAAGAGCATAAAATCCAAGAGCTCAAAGTTTGTTTACTTTGCGTGTTTTTCTATAAAACCAAGAAACAACAACAACAATCGCGGCCAAGCAATAATAACAAGAAAAACATTTGCATAAAGCAACAAACAGGAAAATTTCTGTCAGATAGAGTGAGTGAAAGTCGGCGAAGTGAGTGGTGGGGAGAAGGCAGAGAATGAAATCTAAGGGGAGGATGAAAATGGGGAAATACTGAGGCTTCAAGCGGAAGTTAATGAGCGTTGAGCATTCGCGTTCAAAATGATGGCAGTGGGAGAAAAAAGAAAATCCAAAAATTCAAATGTCGCCTCCATCCAACTTTTACACTGTGATAAAAACTTATAGAGTTTACTCATTACAATTAAGTGTTGAGTAATACTAGAAAAAAAAATCAATGTCTAAAAATAGAGTCGAAGGAATGGCATTACGAAAGAGTCGCTGTTCGTTGGAGATACTCAGACTAGCATTTAAAGATAAGGATTGCAGGACTTGTGGTAAATAAGAACAAGTCCTTCACAAGATCGTAGTGAGCCAGTGTTGAAAAATCCGATTTCTGTTCTTGAACATTTTAGTTTCATTTCAACATTAATTTTTGTAAGATTTTCATTTCAAAACTTATTTTAAAGATTTCGTACAGTGTAAACAAAAATCACTTCATTAATGCGTCATTTGTAAGGGAAGCTTTGGCCAGGGACGATATATATATATATATATATTTTTTTTTTTTTTGGTCAGGACATCACACCATATGCAACATTCGTGAATACCCTAAAGGCAACACGGAAGTTGTCTCCATGCTGGGGCCTCAAACTTTGCGCCCAAACTTGCCACCAGAAGGAAGCAAAGGTAGTGGTAGTGGAATGGAAGGGCAAAGTGTCGGCGGCAAGGAACGTGTGACAGTCGTGTAAAAGTTGATTATTTTTTAGCAGTAGAACGGAAGTTAAGAAGGAAGGGAACTTGCCGCTAGTACAGTGAATAATGACTTTTGCCACCGTTCTTCGTTCTCGTACAAAACTGCCTTCAGGCCAAGTTTACGTGCGTTTTTTTTTTTATTTCTATTTTTTGTAGTCCTATCTCTTTGCTCTCTCTCTCTCTCTCTCTTTCTCTATCAGTGTTGCTGTCTCTCTCTCTCAAATTGGGGGAAGGTCCTTGGTAAAGTTATGCAGGCTCATTAAGTTGTTATACAGTTTAGAGCAGAGAAAATTGTCAGCTTGCTTAATTTGCTCGAGTCCGGAGTATGGCGCTAGAGTCATCCGGCAAAAAATAAAGAAAGTAAAGAACAAGTGAGAAGAGGTAAGGAGAGGAGCGGTATGGAGAGGCACGAAGAAGAGTGGCATAAACAAAAGACTTCCGTGGTATGGCTCGGCCTTCTTTTGTCCTTGCTACTGTATAGAGAGCTGTAGCTCATGGAAAATGTTTAATGAAATGAATTTTAAGAGAAAATTTATTATTTTCCCTTCAAAATGAAAATGAAATGAAAAGTGCGAGACATTTTGGCCATTGCTTTTGTGATTGAGGGATGAATTTGCTTGCTGATACTGCCACTAAGTCCGGATGTATATTTTAAGTGTAATTAAACAGCCATTTCAACGACACACTTTGTCTAAGGAAAATGCCAATTATCGTTATCAGTCTAAAATTGTCAGCACGAGGCATCTCATTCCTGATGATCTATTGCATACAAATGATACTATTTTAAATGAAATGCACTATTAACTTAAAGAATACTTAATTTTTGAAGATAATTAAACAAGTAGAATTATCAGAGCAAGCTTCAATATCATTGGAATCAGAAATTATATATATTTTATATACTTACTTCTGTGCTAAAAGTAAAAGTTTTTGTAGTGACTTCTTTTGCCATAATTTCGATAATCTCTTTACGAGTTTATCTTCATATTGAAGTACTCACTTCCAAACTATTTAGTATCTTATCTAATCCAACCAAATGATATATCCACATATATATATATATATATATATTTTTTTTTTGTATCATATCATCTTTCGCAACTTTATTTTCTCTACTGACGCAATTTCACCTTCAATTAAACTTGAGGTAAGTAATTGACAACGAATGGAAAACCACAAGAAAAAGGAAAACGGGAATACAATTCCTTTTCTCCCGTCTTCTCCAACCATTCTCTACTTATACCCATGCCAGTAAATCGGAAGTGAAACAGAGGGAGAAAGAGAGAGAGAGATAAATGGCGATGCCTTAAACTGATTGTATGGATTAAATTGCCATATTGGCGAAATTGGAAGAGACGGGTATATATTGGTGTGTGTTGCTATGTATGTTGCTGTATGTATCTGTATGTGTGTGTGTGTGTGTGTGTGTGTGTGCAAAAGAAAAACTCCAAGAGGAGCAAGTATCGAAAACTTATTTTTGATAAGCGCAATTATAATTGGATTTGGTGGAAGTTGCTCCTCAAGAGCCCAGGTAGTGGCAAGCAACCCGAATGAATGGGGCAATGATTAATCTACCTCCGGAGTATTTAAAAAGCCAGATGCTCAAATGTGAGGGCAATGTTACAGAGGGACGTAACTTAAGGGAAAATTGGAAAAAGTGCCTTGTTTGGTTGCGATAAAGACGTGTATTTCGTATTTTTGTAAATGTTTGCTGTCAAGATAAGCACACCACACAGCGTGTGGTTTGAGCTAAAGTCGTCCCTTTTTCTCCTACTCCTTAAACAAAACAAAAACAAAAAAAAAAAAAAAAAAAACGGAGAGAAAAAGGAGTTTGTTTTGCCAGGAGTTTGTTGGCAGGGACTTAACAAAGACAAATGAACTTGTTAGCGGGTGGGCGTCTCAGTCTACAAATGTATATATTTTTTTTTCTTTTGAGAAAGAGAGGTGGTTTAAGTCTGTCTGCCGCTTTGATTTTTGTGTCGTCTTTGATGTGTTGCCACTGTATCTTTGCTTGCCTGGTTGACTGGTCATTTGGTCATTAATTGAGTTTAATTATTGGGGCGTTAATGAGGAGGGTTGATGCACACTGCAGTGCGACACTGTTCAGTCAGCAGGGGTGAAGTGCAATGATAAATGTGACGGGTTAGAGAAAGTCAAGGCAACAATAAAGCTAGATTAATCGCATCTTTTAGATGAAGAGCAAAACGATTCTAAGCAAACATTTATTAGTCTCCATCAGTCAGTCTGTAAAATATTTAGTTAATTATTGACTAAACCAATGGGAAAATCTAACAGTTGGCTGAAATTTAGTTTGAAAGTTAAATTGTTTAATTGACTTTTCTGACATTGACATAAATAGTAAGCATTCAATGATATTGGCGCCCAACGTGGGCAACGATTGTTGTTGTTTTTTAAAAAGTTGTTCTTACTATCATTTGTGTAAAATGATGAAAAATTACGAACAACTTGTGGCTTTATTATTGTTGTCCGTAACACTATTTGTCATAAGAAAAAAAAAATTGGCGGTCAACGTGGGGTTTCGTTGTTTTCCTATTGGTAATTCTAATCAACATTTGAGACTTGTTTATATAACTAATAACAGCTCAAGATCTTGTTGAACCGTATCCAAACTTGTTAAACATTTCATTATTGTAAATGAAAACTTCTCCCGTCATGCAGTTGTCACAAAATTTGATTGCTGCTCTCATTTTCTGCAATTTTTTGTTAGTCTAAGTAAATGATTAATTAAAATGATTGCTAGCTACAAATGATTACTTAAAAGGGGGGGGGGGTCCAACGTGAGAAACTGCCAACATTGATGTCAATTAAAAGCTTTCCTTGAAACATTCCCAATCCAATCATTTAGTTGAAACTTTTCAAAAGTCACGAATTTCAATCTCATTCCTTTCTTTTCTTTACCCCTTCCAACCGCACAAGTCCCCTCAATCTGCAATCCTTTACCAAATTTCAATGACTTAATGGCTATTTCAAGCAACTTTCCCCCTTTTGAAAAAAAAGAAATGACAAGTACAATTAAAACTTAGAAACAACAACATTTTATTAAGAAAAATAAATGAAAATGGGAAAAACGGCCGTCGGTCTAAGTCTGTAAAGGACCTCAAGACACAACTCAAGGCCATCATTAATTTGCCTACAACACAAAAGAGTGTTGAATGACAATGAAATAAAAAACGAAAAATGAGAATGAAAATGGGGAAAACTTTGGTCAGCTGAGAGGGTAACATTTTTTAATTGTTACTTGAAAATATTTTGTGTGTGTGTGTGTGTAAGTGTGGGCAAAAAGGGGGAAAAGTATGCTTAACAATTGTTGTCTTTCAATTTACAAAAATCAACAAAAATGAGGAACGGAGGGGGTGCCAGGAATGAGTGGAATTCATTTCGAAAGTCACATGTGACGCCTGAGGCATGAAAAATGTTTCCAAAAATTTATGCAATGCTGCGGCAACCATTTGCATTTTGTTGTAAATTGTTACCAAGGCAGCCAAAGAAATATTTAACAAAAGGGGCCAGCAAATTCTAATGGGGGATGATGGTTAAATGATGTTGGTTAAGAATGGTAAAGAGGATACGAGAATGGATGGTTGATGGGTTGAAAGGCGTGGCATTGTCTGTGCTTAATTATGGACACAAATAAAGGTCTATCATTTTCATGGTTATGTGGTCCGCGAGAAGATGCCACACTCTGTGGTTGCTCTTGTTATTTTGGCTCTTGAATTATTATCCCTGAGAGTTTTAATGAGCTATTGACATTGTTATTGCATAGTGACGATGATAATGAGGTAGTAAAGGAGTAGCAATGTTTACAGACTTTACATTGATTGAAGAATAAAATTTATTAAATTGTTATTAGAATTTCTATTTACTATCTTTGTAATTTAGGAGGCAACACATTGCACAAATTTCAAAAGATTTTTAAGCATTTTATCTTTAATTTTATGTGGTCCTTGAAATAAATTTTCTCGTAAATGGTAGTAAAGTTTTTTCCGGTTGTCTCACGCCCTCAAACATCAATCCACATCAAGGCTCTCTGACGTCAAAGTTGCACACTGCGCTTTTATGCAGATAAATTGTCGGTTATTTTGCCATCTCCCTCCATCTACTTGTCCATTCTTCAACCAAAGCTAGTGCTACTCTTTTACTCCTACCTCTGTTCTTTCGTTTGGTTGCGCGTCAAATGTTTTGAGCCCCAAGAAGGCGGCTCTGTCTCCCAACGGACCTAACCAGTTGTGGAGGAGTGTCAGGACTGCTGTTGCCTCTGCCTCTGCCACTGCTTCTGCTTCTGTTGCCGTTGCCGTTGCTGGTGCCTTTTTCCTGATTGTTTCATAAAAGTTTTGTGCAGCAAAACCAGTCAACTATTGTTGCTGTTGTTGTTGTTGCTGCTGTTGTGATTTTGCAAATTAATTTGCTTATAATTTTTACGCTTAGTTAAACACAATTTTGAGTGATTTTCACACAGAGGAAAATGCTGCTTTGGTGCTAAAAAGTTTTCCCTCTAGTAAAGACACAGAAGGCGTTTGCTTTCGGTAAGAGGACTAACACACAGTGGGCACAGTGGGCAAAGTGAAGTCAATTATATTATAACCGAGGATCTTATTAAAAATTAATATATTTCCGAAATTGCTTACAATTAATACAAAGATGTTAAAAAAGTTGCTAATCTGTTTAAATTATGGTTTCGAATATATTTTTTTTATAGATTTTGCCACTTGAATTGCTAAGCCATTAACTATATAAAATAATTTAGGCCATTGATCTTTATATTTTTTCAACAAATTATTCTTTAATGACCATTTCAACAGAAGAATCAAATAATCAATATTTAAAATTTATTCATATAAATCATAGTTTAATTTCTTGAAAAATAAATAACCACCAAAACATTCTAACCAACTTCTCTTTATCTGTGTGTTTAGTACCACACAAAAATGACGTGAATATTTAAATAAAATAATTAAATTTAACATACAAATAATAAAATAATAATTAATAAACAGAGATTGGTTGAAGCTATTCGATTTAGTTAGTTTTATTTTATCGTGATATCTTTAAAAAAATGCCAAGATTTAACTTTCTCTACTAATGCCAGATATTTCCCAGATTCTGTGTAATATTGTTAAAAAAAAAACAAAATCGAAGGCTACAAAAAGTTGTCGAATTGGCAAATAATATATTAAATTAAAATTCTGTTAATTATTCAAATTAAAGAGGTGATTGCTTGGCATTCGTAATTCGTAAAATTGTAGTTTTAAATTATTCAAATAATTCCAACATATTCAATTCAGATTTCGATTTATTTTATTTTAATATATATATCACTGATTCATATTGGATTCCCTGGGTTTACTTTCTGTCATCTGAAATTGGAAACTTGTTGTTTATCTAAGAATTTAGCTCTTATGATTAATATTTTTAGCTCTGAATTTTTTGTTATTCAAATTTGTAACTATTCAAAACTAAAAATATGAAATTTACTTAACTTAATTAATGGAAATGAATGAGAATGTGAATCAAACAAGTATAATTATAATTGTTTTCTCTGCTTATCCCTTTCGTTTAATGAATAAAATGTTTAAAGCCTGCACAGACACACACACACATTCACAATACAAATCAATGTGAATCAAATGCGCATTTAAATGGTTAAAATTGAAGTTTTGCAATTGCAGTAGCTGGCAACATCCGCCAGTCAGTCCAATTCAGTCCGGACCCATTGGCTTCGTTAGCCTTTCCAACTGGCGGCAAAAAGCGACAAAAAAAAAATACATTTAAATTTTATTTGCAGTCTTTTGAACAGTTCGAAATAAATGTACATACATATACAAATATATATATATATATATGTATATTTATATATATAAATTTGATTTTTTTCCTCCGTTTTTCATATTTTTATAAATTGCTATAAATTGAGATATTAATACGATACGCGACAAAAGTCACAACTGGGCATTGGGTTTGCGATTGAGTTTTGTTCGTGTTGCTGTTGTTGTTATTATTGCTGGTCGGTTCGCTGATTTCGAACATGTGGCAAAAAGTGTCGAGACATTTAAAAAATGTTGCGCAAGTGTTACGCAAACAAAATGTGCAGTTATTTGTATAAAATGCAATGCGACTCGAGGACAACATTTTCGTTTCGTTTCGTTTTGTTTGCTTGTTTTTTTTTTTTTTTCAATGTTTTTTCGTGGGCAACATTTGGTCGGTATAATGATCAAGTTTTAATCAAAACAGGTCTTTATCGTTCTTTAAGCTTAAATTTAAACATCATAT
Source organism: Drosophila emarginata (assembly GCA_037075365.1). Taxonomy (NCBI): domain Eukaryota; kingdom Metazoa; phylum Arthropoda; class Insecta; order Diptera; family Drosophilidae; genus Drosophila; species Drosophila emarginata. Next base: position 9,810,175 of record JBAMCD010000296.1, read on the forward strand.
AATGGGTATTGGGACATATCGTTGTGGGGTTGTGTATGAAGAATGTAGAGACTGCAGTAAATGTATTCTGTATCCATGGGGCTAGCTTAAAATATTCTATGCACACAAAGTCACACATTTCGTCAGTTTGCTTCAATTGGACTGATTTAATTGAATCAGTTTGCTTTCGTCTCGTCCATCCATTTGTGTGTGCGTGTGTGTGTGTCTGTGTGTGTATGTCTTCTTCGGTCTTTCAATTTACTACCCCTGTCATTGCAGTGTGTAGTTTTTTCTTCTTTTCTGGTTTCCGTTTTTCTTTTTTTTTTTTTTGTTATTTTCTTTTCTTTTTTTGCCGTTGAGCATACACGTTTGCGTGCCATGCACGGCATAAAAATTTTGACACAAAAGCCGTTGCATACAATTGGGCGCACTAACATACACATGCACAAAGATAGGCTGTCTATATTTGGTCTGGCCATGAGATGAAAGAGAGACATACACAAACTAAAGAGTAAGCGAGACAGACAATGACTACGTGTTGAGGTCGTTGTCATACACTGATTTTGTATGCAGCCAGCAACAAAACAATCTTTTTACCAAACATTTTTTTATTCCGATTGTTTTTCCTATAAGAATCGAATTTTACTTAAAGAAAATTTTAAAGAGTTAAACTGAGAGATCGCCTTAAAAACAAAAGAAATCAATTTGTAAATAAATAACAATAATTAAATAAATCAAAAGTTGAATACCCTTTTAAATCATGGATAGCAAAATATTTTTAATAATCTTTCCTTTTACTTTTTGAAGTGAGCTACAGTTTGTTTAGGAATAATTTGTTTAATTTAATTTCAACAAAAATTTGTAAAACAGAACAGCAAAAAAAAATATAACAAAATACTCTATTAACAATATTACAATTTATATTGTGTTTCAAAAGGATAACACTAAAAAGTTTTCGGTGCAAACAAGGCTTAAACTGATCAGTTTAGATATGAAATTCAATTCGCTTCAACTTTTTTTGTTTTCCTTCTTTTTTTTGTTGATCAAATTTCAATTTACTTATCAAACTTTTATCCACTATTAACCAATATTTACATTTACAACAAAAACACGAAACAAAAAAAAAAAACAAAAACAGACCAAAACTTTTTCTATATCCAAATACTTTTGAAAACCTCGACCCCTCGGCCAAAGGAACCGAGGCTCTTTCAAGCAGCAAAGAACTTTCACTAACTAAATTCCTTTCAATACCACAATAAACAATAAAAGAGAATTTCTTTCCCCTTCTTCTCTTAATCTCTTTCTCTCTCTCTCTCTCTCTGCCAATATAAATAATGCTAAATAAATTACCGAAAACGCATAGAAAAACAATCATTACACTTGTGAGCCGAAACCAATTTCGATTAGAGATTCCCTTTCTTTTTTTTTTTGGCCAAACCAAGAAAAAAAAAATGAGACAAAAGTAAAACTAACTTTTACTTCATTCATAAGGCAAATGAATTGGCTAAAAGAGCAAGAGGTGTAGAGATGGTTGGAGCGGGGGGAATGGTGGATGGTTGAATGGTTAGGGAAAGGCCTACGCACGTATGAGATTTCTTATTTACGATAAAGAGACACACAAAAAATAGCAAAATAGCAAAAACAAGGCAACACGAGAGAAAAATGCAGACTCTGCCCTCCCCCCCCACACACACACACACATGTAGCTTTTTCATCCCCCCCTCAAACCCCCTGGCAACCTCATCAAACTCTTTCTTGTAGCTAGTCAGGCAGAAAAAAAGGGCAGACAATGGCAGGGACAAAACACACACACAGAGCAAAAGAGACAAAAGTAAAAGACAGTAAAAAGGCCAAATATTGAATTGTGCGTAATTTACGATAAAAAGGGGAAAATTGGAAAAGTTTACCAGTCATACGTGAAAGCTATAGAATGGTGAGGGTATGTTGGTAGAAAAGAGAAGTGAAGAGTATAGAGAGGGTATTCAGCCACTTTTATTTATGTAGTTCGTGTCGAGGGGCCAACGCACGTGTCTCCAATCGGAGACAAGGCGTGGCTGGTAGGCGTTTATATCATAGGATAAATAAAAATTGTGATTGCCTGGAATTTAGGGGTATAATTTTACTTTTCTTTTTACTTGGTTTTGGGCAAGGCAGGGAAAACTCTACCGTCTATGTTCCCCTATATACACTGTCTCCAGAACCAATTGAGGCATTTTTATTAAATATTGCAAGTGGATAAATAAATTAGATAAAAGGTTCAAGTTGTTGCCTAGATATGTTTATTGCCACATAAGGCCAGAAGGCCAGAAGTGTTAATAGGAAATTGTCTTATCGAAATAAAAATGACTTGAATAAAATACACATATTATGCGAGACTTACTCATTCAATTCAAAGGCAACTTAAGTGAAGCATTCAAGGATGGTAAGGTTAGGCAAATGGTTACCGATAGCTGATCATTTTATATAGAAAAAATGTAATGAAAGAGTCGACTTTTTAATGCTATTCAAATCATTTTAAGTTAGGAGTAAATATTTGAAAAATCAAAATGTTTATCAAACCGAAATCAAAAGTCCAAAGATCCTAGAATATAAATTTATTCAAAAGTGTTCAATGAAGAACATAAAAATAAAATCCTTTTGAAAATTCCAATTCAAAATGATAAATCCTTTCGACAATTGGAAATTTGAAATGAAAATCGATAGTATAATGTCTTCGTACATTGATTGCTTTTCAAATGGGGAAGAGGAGAAAAGAAAATATAAAATAAAGATAAAAAAGATTTTAGTTAAACGAGAAAAATAAAATCACATTTTCCATACAGTAAATTACAATTTCATCTCTGTGCTCTATTTCGTGTCATTTTATTTTTACCGTGCCATACGTACAACATGTCGTATGCGTGTTAATATGAATTTATGCCTTAATTGCAAAGTCTCTCCCAGCGGCGTAACAAAAATATTTTTGTTGAAAAATTCTCACAATGAAGTGCAGCTGCTACTGTGTGTGTGTAAGTGTGTGTGAGTGTGTGTAGATGTAGGGATACAAAGTGACAGAGAGAGAGAGAGATAGATAGAGTATGAGGACCATTAAATCGCATTTGGCTCGGGCACTTTGCGATAGGCAATGTTGCAGCCGCAGTCAACGCACCTCCTCGGTGCGACCTCATGTCACCGCTTTCATCCCGCCTCTCTCCCCTCACCGATATGCCATAAAAACATTTATGTAATTGCTGTTATCGACAGACGCTGTAGTGCTATGAAAATAGCCTCGTTGTTGGTTTGGGCGCTTTAATACACTTTTGATTGGATTGTCGCACAAGTTAATTGAACGGCGGCAATGGCGAAAAATGGTCTCGGCCTAAGCCGCTGAGCCACTGTAGTCCTCTATATATACACACACATACCCATACACATACACATTCATATACACAACAAAATGGTGGCAATTAATTTTTGAAACTAGTTGGCAAAGCGCCCATAGAAATCGCCAATTCATGGTAGCTCATTAGGCAGCAGTCGAGCATCGAGCAGGCAAACTTGGGTAAAATTCTCAAATTTTTTTGTGTTCGATTGTATCAAATGGAAAGCTTGTTAGTTCCCCCCTTACGCACCACTGCCTCCCCCTCTTAACGTTTCTTTTCTCTAGCTTTCTCTCTCCCTTACTAAATTGCAACTTGTGTATCTTATTTTTTTTTCTTTTTGTGTATGCCTCAACGCATTTTTATCTTTTGTAGTCTTCGTCTAGCAAATTGTTTGAGAATGACCCGCGTAAATCTGTTGGCCTTCTTTTTTTTTTTCTTCTTTTATTTTCATTTTTTTTTCTACTTGATTTACTGTAAATTGAGAGATTTTCGTCCTATAATGCGCATAAAAAATAGAGTGCAGAATTGTATTCGACATAAATAAATTGATTTGACCTGAAATGATAGGGGGAAATGAAAATGTGCCTAGTAATTTGATTTGATTTGTATTTCGATTTGTATATCAATGAATGGATAAGAGGGAAAGAGAGAGAGTAAACTGAATGGGGTCGTGGCTTGACCAAAATTTGTTGGCCATTTTAATCAATGTCATGTACAGATATGAGAAAACTTACCCTTCTGATAACTCATCATTTCAAATTAGTTAAGGTGAATTTAATGCAGCCAACTAGATAAATTGATCTGAAATGAAAGTAAAAGAAAATGCAAACATGAACAATAAGAACATTACAAAAAAAAAAAGAAGAAAAAAAAAAGCAAATTCTATTAATCATTAAGTTAATTTAAGTGAAGGAAAGTCTGAAGAAATTAAAATAAACTTTTTATTTTTAATGCTGAAGATAATTAAATATGTCATTTCTCCTAAAGTTTTATAAACTAATCAAAAATTTAACTTGAATTATTGAGTTCTACATAATAAATAAAATAACCTTTTATTTTCGACTTTTCAATAATTTTAAAATTGTAAAAGTCAAGCAATTGAATAATTTTATTTTGCTTACCTAATCAATGGCACAATCATTTCAAGTAAATAAATTTGAAATGAGAAAAAAAAGGGAATCATTTTAACATTGACTTACTTAAGTATGTTTTTGGGAAATATTTCTAATGATTTAGGTTGAGAAATTGCAACTGGAAAATCATCTAATACTTGTATCCTGTCATACTGTCATAATCTAAAACAGTGCACCAAATGAAAAAAACACCAAACGTCAGCTGAAACTGACAGTGTGTCCTAGAGTAAAATTTTTGCATAGCTTGACAAAAGTCAAGAGCCTTGGAATGGTTGCGAGGGGCAGGACTAGATGGAGGCTGCTCAGCATAACATTAATTAAGTTTGTAACGACAAATGCCAACACGACACGAGACGTAAACACTCACTCACCGCCCACACACACACACACACACACGCATACATATACATACATAAATCAGACGAAAAGCAGAACCAGCTACTGGCATACAAATGCAAAAAGCGACATCAACGATGACGAGCTCAAAGGATGTTTTTCGTAGGAGCATGACGGAGTTGTCCCTTCTCCCTTCTTTTTCTCTCTTTCTCTGCTTGAATGTCATGACGATGTTAATTTTATAAACTCTTCAGTTCTGCTCTGTTTCCCCTTTTACCCTCCCCCAACCACTCTTTACTATAGCTCTATCTCTCTCTCAATCTCTCGCTCTTTTCCTGTCTTTATCGCACTCTAATTCTATGTGTGTGTGTGTGTGTGTGTCGGTGTCTTTCTGTGTGAACTATTCGTGTTTTGTTTGCATGTTTGTGTCCAGGCTAGTTAACGCCTGCGGTGGGTTTGTGTCTAAGCTGTCATGCAGGACTAACGCATGTAAAATGAAGTTTAAAGCATTTAAAGACTCATTTAAATAGTTTATACAATTGCAATTACACTTAAACTAAATATAGATATAGATCTAGAAAGTTACAGTTAGAATTGTAATTGAATTATTTCAAATAATATGCCGCATTGTTAAGGCAGCTCTTCAAATCTTTGACTAAGAACTTAACTTATTTTTGTTTTAAATATCATCTTCACCACTCTCTCTCTCGCTCTCTCTCTCTCTCAATATACTTAATGTCTTGCTCTTTCTCTCATAGATACTTGAACGTTGTAATTTTGTTAATGCCCAACTGCTTACCTAGTTTACAGCACTTATTATGCTACCCCCTTGTCTTGTCTTCGGTAAGCAGCTTGATTGTTTGTCCCGCCCCCCGTTTACCTCTTTGCTTTTGTTTGTTATTTGACTTAATTTAATGAAAATGTTGCAACCTGCAATTTACAGAAAACTAACGCTAACAAAACTTGAGTTGTCTTGTTTACTTGGATGCCGTCTCCAACGACGACGACGACGATGATAACTGATGCGGGCTCAGTTTTTAAGTACACATCAAAAATCTTACATTTTCCATTTACCCATCATCGTCTCCCCATTTTCCCTACATTTATCATTTGCTTTACTGTTGCAGTTAAACAAACAGAGCAAAAAATAAAAAAAAAAAAAGGAGAAAAAAATGTGCTCAAGTGGCAAAAAAGATAAAGGCAGAAGCACAAAGATCTTGACTATATTTAACATGATTCTGATGATGATGACGATGACGATGTGTTTACTGTAGGGACACTAGTGGAAAATTGTTAGTTATATCTTTTAATTATGATGATTGGATTGTGTGCCTAGACCAAAAGAGAATTGCAAAAGGTAAAGATACTTTTGTTTCTCTAGTGCAAATGTTATTTAATATTAGATTATGATTGCACTTTTAATCCATTTGTAATATTATTCCCAGTCTACAATCACTCTGGAATAAAGGATACTTTAGGATCTAAAGAATTTCATTATTTAGGAAAAGAAAATTGAAATCTTTTTATAATTAATTTTATTTCTTACTCTCAGTCAAAAAGTTGATTTTAATCTAATAAATTCTAAATAATACTCTGGTGTGTCGGTTGCGATCTATTTTTTTTTTAAATTTATTAGGTTAAATTTAGAATCGCTTAATATTTTTATTATTTGTTCTCCTAAAGAAATCGTAACAAATAGAAAATTTTTTCTAAAGAAAACGAGACTTAATTTTTCTACAATCATTACTGCAAGCATGACTTATATTTTTAATTGAAAATATTTATCATCTTAGAATCTGTCCTTTATGATCCTAAATTCGATCTTACGTAGAACCAATTATGACAGGTTTTAACCACGAGTCTTTCACCTAAAGAAGGCGAAGAAAATCCCTATAACTTAGAGAATTTTATTTCTTACCAACTTACCAACCATTATTACAATTATTGTGATTTTTACCAACTTGATGGTATGGAAATTTAAGTTTAGGGGATTTCAAGCGTTTTTTTTATCCAAAATACAGGACATTTGAAAGTCGGCTAAACTTTCCTCAACCACAAAAGTGAAGACCTTTTGAGAAAACTTTGCGGGTAAAACTATTGCTTGAATTGAAGTTGGTTAATGAAATAATTCGTTAAGAAAAGTTTCGGCACAAGAAAGTGAAAATTCAGCACTTAAGTTTTTCTGTGTGGTTTGGCATAGATTTGTGCTTTCGTTTTGTATGTATGTATGTATGTATGTATGTATGTATGTATGTCTGCTCCTTTTTTTGTTTTTGTTTATATTCTTGCGTCCTTTTTTTGCTAGCCTGCCACCTGGCAAAAGACAAGTCTTTTACATTTATAAAATGTATCCGTTTTTTGTGTTTTTCTTTTTTTTTTTGCTGAGATCCTTGAGTGCCTTTTGTGCATTTGTGTGCTTCATTATGCCGGCCAACTCGTTTTGTTTGACTTGGCAAAAAGTCTAAACAAATTTTCTTTAGACTGCACTTAACTCCTCTCTCGACAAAGTCGACAGCCATCTCCTTGGCCCTGCCTGGGCCATTGTGCGCTTTGTTTAATGTTATGTAAACTTTGTGTGCTCCTCCTGTGCGATTTTTTTTTTATTTTGCTTTTCTCTTTTTTGCCCTTTGCTTGGTACTCGGACTTTGAGACTTGTGTTTCTATCTATTCATCCATCTATTCAGTCTGTTTGATGGTATTTTTCTATACCCATTGTTATCAGAGTATATTCATTTTGATCAGACAATTTGGAATGCATAAAATGTCTTTTAAATATTAAATTCTTAAAGAAAAACTATATCCTCTATAATAATTATTAGAAATCTATGACTAAACTGGAGAATAAAAAGAGAAAGGGTATAATATGAAAAATATATATGAAGGAAATTCTCTTGTGTAGAAATTAGTTATAAAGTTTTGCATAATATTACCATTACAACAATAGATTAATATAATGTATACAATAACTTTTCATATTTTATAGGGTATGAAAGCAGTGATTTTATTCCAATTTCATTTTGCTTAAACTAATGCTTAAAGTGGCCTCTTCGCATGCGTGCTTTTAAAGTAGTCGACGGAAAATTGAGTCATAAAAAATCATTGCATACACTTAGGCTGAAACAACTTTTTCCAGACAAATTTTTTGCTCTGGTGACTTTATGAGGCCAAATGATTGATGACTTTTCAATATATATATATATATATATATATATATATATATATATATACATGAACGGATATGGATGGGGAAAAACTCAACCACAAATGTAAATAATGCTTTCTCTCGTCTCCTCTCCATCTATTTTTTTTTTTCTCTCCCACTGTCCCGCTTGCTCTTTCTTGCTTATCGTTCCCCCCATTGGAAATCAACTTAAGCACTCAATCGTGGATTACATGCGTTTTATTTATGATTTTCTACGCTGGTATTACAAAATGTTTCTCTCTTTTTTTCCATCTCCAACTCAATCTTCATCTCCTTTCCCCTTGCTCGCTCTTGGCTTATTTTTATTGTCATTTTGGAGTTGATGTTGTTGGTGGATTGAACGGTGGATTGCTAAGGGGAAGACTTTAAGCAGGGTTGCCTTCGATTTTCTTTTTTTTTTTTTTTATTCATTTTTTGTTGTAAAAACTTTTTCTATGCTCAACTTTCTCGTTTTGGTTTTTTTTTTCCTTCCAAGTGGCAACATTTAATTGCTCAGAAAAATATTTTTTGGACTACAAAAAAAAAAAGAAGAGAAGAGAGAAACATAATACAGAAATGTTGTCAATTGTTAAATTTTATTATACTGCTGCTGCTTGTAAAACTTCTGCTTGGGATGAAACATTTTTTGTCGAGAATTTAGTTCTCAACACTTGAACAATTTGTCCATATTTTTCATATATTTCAACCCCAATCTCTCACTCTCCTCTTGCCTTTTGTGTGTTTTGTCAGTAAAGTTGAAAAAACTTTTTTTTATACATTTCCTAAAGTGTAAGTGTAAAAGAAAGAATAAACAAGGCAATAAGGAATTTATTATTATCATTTAAAAATATGAATTATATTTAAAATTAAAACAAATTTTACTATAAATGTGATTAGAGTTATGTGAAGTTATTAATTAAAATCGATTTACTATTAATTACTGATTAAATGTAGGCTTTATTTTCAATTATATTAAAGCCTTTAATTTGAGGCAACTTTATGTTATTCCGATGATCATTATCATCTAAAATGTCGGTCACTAATATAACTATTATACAAATATTTATATCAACTGTTGGTTTTTATTTTTGTTGCTTTCATATAGTTTGTTTTAGCTTCTGCCCCATATGGTCTCTCGGTCTCTGTATCCCCCCCAGACTCATAAAAAAATGCCGCCATCCCATACCGGCAAAAACGGCTCATTTAAGCAAACAAACAAACATTCCATGGCCATGGACTGGTTTTTAGCATGCTATAAAAATTAAGCGATGCATAAAAGTCCATTTAGCCTTTAGCATGTGTGTCAAAAATTATATAAAAATAAAAAAAAAAGAAAACTACGAAAAGTCATGGAACAGGGAACAAGAAGTGAAAAGGGGAAATGCGTTTAAAGCGCATTAAAGCTCAATCTAGATTCTAGACTAGACAAAGTCTCTCTTTTTATGTTCATTTGGTTACTTTTTCTCAGTTATTTGCCCGCTGCACTTAATGTAATTAATTTTAATTAAAATCCAACGGCCACATAGAACTAGAAAAGAAAAAAATACACACGCATACACACATAAAAATGTTAAAAAAAAATGCATTTGCCACAGTAATGAGCACAAAACACAGAAAGCGCGAGCTAGCAAGAGAGAGTGAGCAAGAGACATAGAGTGTATGGCAAGGGGGGACAGGGTAAAGACCGGGTGACGAGATAGAATACTATGCTGTCGAATGGTGAACTCTCTGGGTTCTGTATTTTGGTTTTCATATCTTTTTCGCGCCTGTAAAGGCAAAGGCAAAGACAAAAAAAAGAACAGATGAGAAAAGAGGTAGGAAAAAAAAAACAGTAGCATGCTTTTCAGCGTCGAGGTTTAAGCGCAAATAAAAGACTCGCATACATAGACGAAATGGTTGTTCTATCCTAGTATGTGTCTGTGTATGTATATATTTGTATGAGTGTGTGTGTGTGTGAGTGAATGTGTTTGTTTAGCTGCTGGCCCGTAAATTCCACGTTACAACTACGATGAAGCGTTTGGTAAACATTTTAAAGTTTGCCATTTTAAATTATATGCCCTGAGACAGAGACAGAGACAACAAGAGAGAGAGAGAGAGACAGAGAGAGGATGTATGGATGGTGAATGATCAACACTTTGTGTTGGCAAATAAAAGCAAATGTTTGTGTGAGTGTGTAAATTGTTAAACAAATATGAATTGGAGATTATGAAAAAGTGTAAATAAATATTGGCCAGCCAATTGAAAGTTAAACCGAAACAAAAAAAATATATATAGAAGGTTACCCAGAGATTTTAAATAAGCTAAATTTATAGACATTCGTGCGGTTGAAAAGCATTTTAAGTATATATTTTTCCACATCTAATTGTGACTTTGTGATATATGAACACATCCAAAAGAGATCTTTAAGCACTTTATATAAACTGTTACTTAAAGGTCTGGCATGTCTGTGTAAAATATATATATATATTCTGGTATTCTTTTTTTTCCTTTTTTTTGCATTTGCCTTCAGGACAAAATGCGCAACAAATCCTTTTCACTTTTTACACAATTTACGGCTAGGCAAACTGATTACAGACAGACAATGGTTACACACCAAGAGACTCCCCCACATAAGCAAACTTTCTATGCCGCATACATGCACACACACACACACCCATACTTTCATATGTACACACACATATTGACAATGAGCCATGTTGCACCTGCCAAGGAAAAAAAGTGGAAAAAATTGCGACTCCGTTTTCACCTTTTCAGCCGTTAGTCGGATTGCACTTTTGTTCTTTTGCGCTATAAACAAATAAAATTCTTTACTTTACTCTGCCTAGACATTGCATTTTAATGCCCTGGACAACAACACAACAACAAAAAATATGGGTATATTGAGTTTGTAAAACAGTTTGCCCAGAAAAGGAAAAAAATCTGTTTTTAAAGCAAGACAAGTTCATTCATCAGTTTTAAAACTAACAAAAAAAAACTATTGTCAGTCGGGTTTTCATGGTGTATTTAAATCAATAGAACGTAAATATTAATTATTGATGAACTAATCTATTATATAGTATAATTATATATTAAATGAAATTAAATTACTTGAATTATCAAAAATGAATGCATCACTAGAAATTTTAGGAATAAAACAGAAATGATTCAAACTACACTGGATTGATATTATCGATAGTTTCTGATTATTTTATCTCTTTGATTTTTATGCCTTTCTGTTGAAGACTTATGGTCAATAAATCGCCTGTATATCTATACATATATGTTCTTACATAACTACCAAAAAAATTAAACAAACCCATTTAATTGACTGACGGAATTTTTCAAATGCCAGTTATACTTAAGCTCTGCAATTTTTTACAGAAAGTAAATTGTAAGACTTTATCGATTATTGAACTAAAACATCTAATAACTTTTTTTTTAGAAATTGTTGATCGTTAAATTTAGTTACACATTTTTCCTAAGGCAATTTCGATAAATGTTAATCAGAGATTGATCAAATAAAAATAAATGAACAATAAAATGACAATATATTTATCTGCACTAAAACAAACAAAATATGTGCAAATAAAATACAATAAATAAATATAAACAAAATTTGCATTTAATTTCTCTTTCTTTACAAATATTAAAATCTCACAATCAGGTATACAAATTAGTAATATGATTTATGTATATCTGATTATATATATTGTATAGCTTGAAATATGATCGTCTTCTGATAGAAAAGGGTCTTAATCGAGTCGACTAAATCGAAATAAAGTCAATACTTGGCATGTATATATTTTCCACCTGCTGGCAAACCGATTCACGCGCTGCTGCACAAAGCAAAGTCGGCATTTTACCCAACCACCTCCCCGTCTCGCCCCCACCCCTGTACCGACACAATGTGCCCTTACAATGTGCTCCTACAATGTACCCAACTCTATGGCTCAATTGCTAGGCCACGTTTCGTTGGTTTCTCAAGCTTGGGAGTCTGCATCAAGCGGCAAAGCGTCGAAATAAATAAAGAAATGTTGCACTTGGTTTTGTTAGCTAAATTTAAATAAATCACAGAAATTAAAGAAAAAAAATTTACTTAAAATTTTTAAAACTTAAAGATTAAGCTTAGCTATTACTCAGATTACTCTCGAACATTTATTCTTCTTACATACTTTAAACACTTCATGGTTCCAATTTGCATAGGCAAAGGCAAACAAGGGCCAAAAAGTATGCCACACACACACACATACACAAACTCAGACATATACCTTAATCCCCTTTTATTACCCGCCTAGACCATAAAACTTATGCGGCTGGTATATACATATGTATGTGTGTGTGTGTGTGTGTGAACTGGTGGGGGAGTGTGTAGGGGTGGGCACTTAAAATGAAACATGCTTAAATGTGATTCACTAGCAAAGGGCCATAAATAAATTATGAAAAACGCTTAACTACTTTCGACAGCTTATAAACGCCTACAAAATGGAGAAGCCATTGCCGCAACTATTTGCCTCCCATCTTCTCTTTCTCTCTCTGTCTCTCTCTTTGTCTCTCCTTCTGTCTTTTTGCTGTTGATTTACAGTTGCATATTTCTTAAGCGAAGAAGCCTTTCCACTTGGTCCGTTTCTTCTACATACATATATATACATATAGACCATATGTATATACGTCGTTGTCGACCTGGTCGCCTAGTCCGCTGTCTACTACTGCGGTGGCCATAAAGCAATTCATTTCCCCTTATGCAAAAGGCAAAATCCTAAAGGCAAAACCAGGTAAAGCGAGGCAGGACCCCAAAGAGAAAATGGCGCAACGGAAGCGCTTTTCAATGAAATTTATGACGCATGGAAACATTAGACGATCGTTGACGTTTACAAGTTTGATGTCGACTATAAGTATGTGTCGGGAGGGCGGGCTCCTTCTCCCCCTTCCCACCACCCCTTTTCCATGACATTAAAAACAGAGAGAGAAAAAAAAATCACCCTAGAAAAACAAAAATTTATGAGTTTGAAAAACTTTCATCGCTTGTCTGTCTCTTTTGTCGTTTTTCTTTTTTTTTTTTTTTTTTTTTTGCTTTCGTCTTGTTGTATTTTGGTGGCTAATTTTTTGTTCCACTTGCGAAAAGAATTTCAATTAAATATAATTTATGTTGGCTCGACGAAACAAAAAACCAAACGAAAGTTATTCCCAACATGTCGTAACAAGCCAAAATAATTTGCAAAAAAAAAATATGAAAAGAATTTATCTATAAAGTATGCCAAAAGTAGAATAATTAAGATATTTGCTAGGAAATTATACATCGTTTAACTTCATGTTTAGTGACAAAATAGAAAGGTAAACGATACATACATATATATATATATATATATATTGCTGATCTTATTTTTGTAAAAATGTCTGTAAATGGGGTTCAGTTTTAAAAGTGTTATTGAACTTCCTTTCCTTTTTAATGACATTTAATACATAATTACACAATTTAAATGAAAAAACTAAAAGATAGCTTGATAGATAGAATTAAATTGGGATCTGAATAGGACATTTAATTTGGATCTGAGAAGCACATGGAAACCAAGATTCAGTCGATTCCTGCATAGTATCTCATTATACCCTGTACCCATAGGGTAAAAGGGTATATTAAAGTCGCTAAAATGTATGTAACAGGCAGAAGGAAAATTTTCCGACCCCATAAAGTATATATATTCTTGATCAGTATCAATAGCGAAGTCGATTGAGACATGTCTGTCTGTCCGTCCGTATGAACACCGAGATCTCAGAGACTATAAGAGCTAGAGCAACCAAATTTGGTGTCAACATCCATCTATTGTATAAGCAGCTCAAGTTTATTTTAAATTTTTGCCACGCCCACTTCCGCCCCCGCAATTCGGGAAAAACCTTTAACTAGAGCAATATTAAAGATATCGTATTCTTATTTGGCATGCATTTTTATATGGCCAAAATGCACCACTTGACCAAATTTTGTCAAAATCGGAAAATAATTATCGGAGATATACGTATTTCCGTTTTGTACTGAAACGCCCCATGGAAAAAGGGCTGTTAAGTGTGAGCGAGATAGCATGCGTTCGCTGTTGCTGCATGGCAAGCAGTGCATGCTAAGAGAATTTTTTTTGTAAATTGATGGCGATTTTGATCGTTTTTGATCGTTTTTGACTTATGGAGTTCTTTTTCTTGGTACAGGGTATACTCAATGTCGGCAGGGACGACTTGCCTGCTTCATTTTAAACTAGTTTTTCTCTCTCTCTCTCTTAATTAAAATTTTTTTGGCTATTGCAATTTTTTGGATCTCATCTAGGCAATATATGTATATAAATTATTATAAAATTCTTATATTATTTTAAGTATTAAGTAATCCAACATTTATCTACTTTAAGCGAAAGTTTCGGATATACAAATTTTTTTGTAATATTACATCATGTAAGCGGATGAAATATGTAAAACTTTAAAACTGTCATTCGTATAAATTTGACGCCTAAAAGAATGGAATGTTACTGACTTGTTGGTAGCTCGTTAGTAGTTTTAAGTGAACGGAACAACAAGAACAACAACAACAACCTGGTTGGCTGGCCCTTTTTTTTCAGCTATCTCACTTGTGATTTTTCACCAGAAATCTAGGAGGCGGGACAGCCATTAAGGGAAAGGGGTAGACTTTTGGGTTCGCTTTGTTTTTGCAACCGTTTACCGCCCCCATGCTCATTCTTTCTTTTGGTCGTCTTTCTCTCTCTTAGCGAGGGAGTGTGGGGTAGGAAGAGGATGAGGAGAAGAAGGAGAGTGTAGGAGCTGCCGTGGTCGTGTAAGCAGCCAAGCAGCGGAAATGATTCGTCGTAATTTTCCTTTGTGTAATCAACTCCTTTGTAGGGGAATATTTTGTATGTTCATATGCCGACGTTGCTCTTGACTCCCGCTGACTCCTTGGAATCGACGAAGCGGCAACTTCCAACTCCCACACGAAGTTTTTTGTAGCTTCATTTTTTTTTTCTGTTTTGTTTATTTCCTTCATATAATATGCATAGTTTTGTACATTATATTTTCTAGCGTTTTTAAGTAATTTTTTTATTTAAATGAATTTTCAAGCGATTGAAATTTTCATACAATTTAATTAAAAGAATTTTCTACAAATTCATTGTAATTATTATGCAAATATTTTTCTATTATTAAATGCCTGGGCGGCACTCGATTACCAATTTTCGTTTCTTTAATGCGCTTAGCACAAAAAAAGAAAAAAAAAAAGAAAAAAAAAGAAAAGTTTTCACCGCCTGCCAACCTACATCAAGTACGGAGTCCTTCGAAGTCGGAGTGCTGCAAAGTCAATTTGGTGTTGGTCTTCGTCTATCGTCCTTCGTCCAGGTGTTTATCCTCGTCTGCTTGTCGTCATGGCTGACTTATTATCGCATTATATATCTGTCGACTTCAACATTGATTATTATGAAGTTTTGCTGTCAACGAGAAGCCCCATCTCCATCGCACCCCCAACCATAGTAAAATCCACTTAATTTCAAAAGCAGCCAAAGCGCTGAGAAAGTGCCACCACTTTCATGGCATGAGAAACAATCTTAATCTACCTATACACTTTTGCTGTAGGCAAAGTTTAACGCCATCAATTGATCATTATTCAATGTTTTTGCATTGTTTGTTGGGTTTTTTTTTTCTTCTTTTTTGGTAAAGTTTTCAGCTTCGGTTTAATGGAGGTGCGAAAAATTGTGTGTCTGTGGGTAAAAATTCATTTTACTTTTCATTTTTTTTTTTTAAATGCAAACTAGAACACAATTAAAATTAAATTTTGCAAAGCTTTTCATTTTATTTTAACAATAGATTTCTATATTTGAATATCTTTTTGGTGCTTAAAAGTGAAAAAAAAAATTTTCAAAAAGGAAGAATAACATTCCTTATAATGTAGAAAATTAAGTAAGTTTAAATAAAAATTAGTAAGACATTTTTTGAATGTAAGTGCTTAGAATCTGGTAGTTTTTTAAAGATTAAGTGGCTATTAAAATATTAGAAACAAAAGGAGCTCCTATATTATGTTAAATATTATATTATTAATTTGACATACTTGCAATATAAGTATGAACTTAAGATTAAACTTGATCAACTAGGTAATTATATTTATTATATAAATTTATAAATAAATAAATTTATTTATTTAACAAATTTTTATTGTTTAATCAAAAAATAATTTTGAAATGTGTTACTAATATTTTTTTTTTAATTTTTTGATCGTTAGTTTAAATTTTTGTTTTTTTTTTCTATATATTCAGCCGATTTGATTACTATTGATTTTCAATTTTATTTTTGCAAATTTCTTGAAAAGTCTCGCACAATTCATAGTATTTAATTTATGAGGTTTCTTTACGCTGTGATGTCTTTGCAAGAATAACATAATTATGCCAAACACATTTCAATTATGGCAAATCCTTTAGCCTACTTCTATCATCACATTCATCCGCTTATAGACAAAAGATTTGTATATGTGTGTGTATGTGTGTGAATGTTGTGTATCCTTTTGCCATAGCCATGTCATAGTCTGTCCATGCTCACACTAATTTAAATGCATAAAAACTTACTCAAGCGTTGATTGTGTTTGCCCAAAGTCTCGTTTCATAATTTTTGCACAAATTGCGGTTTTGTCGGCCAAACAGCATACGAGAATTGTGTGTGTGTGTGTGTGTGTATGTGAGTTGGCAATAAAAGAGGAGTCGTGAGGGGTACAAGAGAAAGAGAGAGAGAGGAACCACCGAGAAGCGGCGGAACCGCTAAAATGCTTTTGGCAACTAGTAAAAGCAAAAGAGGCGGAGATTTTCTTCCCTATATATGTGTAAAAATTTACACCACATTGAGGTAGAATCGGAGGCAATGGTGCCGGATTCGGTGTAGGAACTGGTGATGAGAGGCTGCCAATTCGTTAGCCAGACGAGGTTTGGTCTGTTTTTTTTCTTGTTATTTTTCTTCTTTTTTTTTTTTTTTTTTTTGTTGCATTGGCCAACTCGACATATTTCAATCACGTAAATTTATTACGTAAACATTTGCTTTGCTTTTTGCACACAATTACGAAGGGCAGCTGCCACTGAAAGAGGGTGATAGTCCAGCCGAGAGTAGAGACGGATAATGGAGGCATAACGATGGAGGAAAAGTGGGGATATTTCATAGAGGCATCTCCAATGCAGCAGCCAAACAAATTTCAATTTCAATCCGAGCACTCCGAACCCTCCTTTTGTAGACTTCGCTTAGTAGTAGCAGTAGTAGGCTGCCTGCTGCCTTTTACTCTCGGGTAATATTCATAATGGATTTACCAATATGGTGAACAATTTTTATTAATGCAACCGACAAATGTATGGCAAAATGAAGGAGAGTGGAGACGTAAAGAAGTAGGGGAAACGGGGCGGAAAAAAAAGTGAGCGGTCAGTCAGTTGAGCCACCATTTCCATGCCTGTTTTTACTCTATCAACACCAGGCGGCAGCTGTTTGACCATGGCATATACACATGTCTCTCTCTCTCTCTATCTCACCCTCATTCTTCCTCATTCTCTTTATGTAAGTGTATGTGTGTATATGTCCTTTTCAACCATTTGGCCCCTGGTGCGGGTTAAATGGGCTTTTGGCTTTTTGATCTTTAAATGTTTGTGCAAAGCTTTGATGTTCATATGGTGACCTGCAAATGTGCATGTTGGTTTTTCTTTCATTTATATTTTTCCACTGTTTCGAATTACAGATAGATAATAAAAGAAAAAAAAAACCAACATAATAATAATAATGAAACAACAAAAACAAGAATGTTGCTACTGAAACAGCAGTAAAAAATTGTTTCTTTTAAATATCACCAACTGATTAATACAAATCAAAATTTGTATTAAAATTAAAATTTTTGAATTTTTTTCATTTTTTATGGACTATTTTTCGACTTCTAAAAATTTCTATTGTAATCCTTAGTATGAAGTTGTTTAGCTTTTAACATTTTGCTTCAAAATCAACCTGATTTGAACAGAAATATTATGGCTTCTTTATAACATAAATATGTTGAAATTATAAGGCATAACTTAGCTTGAGATCAGGAGATAGGAAATAGGAATATATTTACATATGTCAATAATCATATGTATTTAGTTGTGTATTTAACAGAATTGTCAAAAATTTTATGATTCCCCTACAAACTTCATACCATAAATATTTTTAGATGAATTAAACTCTGTATCTAGATTAATTTTTAATTTATATTCATAAATAATTTAAAGGAGATTTGATCATAGAATTTTCGGACTACAATTACAATTTTTAAAACGTTCTGATTAACTTTTAAATTAATTTTTAAAGATTGACTAATTTAGTAAAAACAATAATAAAAACAATATATAATTTAAAGAATAAAACGAATCAATACATGTTATAAACGATTTAATTATATTTTTTTTCAGATCGTTTAGATTAGTTGACCTGTCCGCTTTATGCTTGTGTGAATGTGGGCATACTTAAATCGCTACGATTTTGATTGCAGTGTGAGTGGTAGTACGAGCACTTCAGTTAAGTCTTAAGCCATTCACACCTTGTCAGTTGCCAAAAACTCTACTTTTAGTGCAAACATGTCAACTCAAAGAAGAAAAATCTAACCACGCGCAATTTGTCCTCTCTATCTCTTCCTGTTCCCCTCTTTTGCTTTCTTTGAATGTGTGTGGATGGATGTGGAAATTGATCCAAGTGATTTTCTTTAGCTCTCACTCCAAGGACTGTCTGAAAAGTATTTACTGCGTCGTCAGTCATTCAATTTATCGCAAACCAAACGTTTCGGCGAGTGTGTGTGTGTGTGTGTGCGTGTGTGTAGGGGGATGTTAAGGTTAAAGGATGGGGCTGAAATCTGTCAGACTTCTTCTACATTTTGGTTTGGTTTTGGCTTCCACTCCTGAAGGATCCCCCAAGTAAATGGCGACAAGTTCATACGCCTTATGACTTCCCGTTGACGGAAGTGTGTGCAATGCCATGTGATGTATGTAGCTATTGGTGTATGTGTGTGTCTCTGTGTGTGTATGTGTGTGGGTCTTATGTCTGCTTTGGGGTCGTCTAGCTTACAACGAAATCACTTTTATAATTGGCACGCAGCCAGCCAAAAGAAAAACTCAAAAAAAAAAAAAAATAAAACCGAACGCAAAGAAATGAAATGAAAAACCGAAAGGAACAGAAAGAGGGGGAAAAACGCTCTGCCATGTCTGCAAGATTTTTCCTCTGTTTGTTATTATTGTTGCCTTTTTTCCTCTTTTTTTTTTTTGTTTGGTTGCGTCTCTTTAGTTAACTTATAGCCTTGCATCATGTCTGCAGATACGATTTGTCAGATATGATATTATATTAATTGA
Organism: Drosophila emarginata; assembly: GCA_037075365.1. Taxonomy (NCBI): domain Eukaryota; kingdom Metazoa; phylum Arthropoda; class Insecta; order Diptera; family Drosophilidae; genus Drosophila; species Drosophila emarginata. The sequence goes on from JBAMCD010000296.1 coordinate 9,829,496, forward strand.
AATTATTTATCAGTCGCCGAAAGCAGAAAGTCAATTTAATCATCAAATTCAAAATGGCAAAACAAAAAAGGAGAAAAAAAAAACATCCACCAAACGATGTAACCCTAATTGAATTGGTAAATATTTAAATAAATATAACCGCAAATAATTAAAGCAACAAAAGCCAAGCTAACCAACAAACCAATCGACCAAACGACAAAACGACAGAAAAGTGACAAATTTCAATAGCTGGACACACGTCTAAATTAAGAGCCAAACAAATATCGGCGTAAAAAAAATGAAAGAAAGAAAAACGGAGTAAAGGAAGGGAGTAGAATTAAGGGGAAGTATTCAAATGCAATGGTAGGATAGGCAAAAAAAAAAAAAACAGAAGGGCAGCATCATCCTGCATCCTGACGCATTCCACAACCACAAAAGCAATTAAATTTCCAATTAAATTGCATTTTTGTGTAACACGCAAACGTTTGAGCGATTTATTTAAATTGTTAATTAGGAAAAAGGTAAATTGCGATGCCCAAAATGCAAATGACAAACTTGCCAATATTGGGTAAATATTGCCATTCGAAGGTCTGACAAAATGAAAACATTAAAAAAAAATTACATTCAATTGTATGTATATGTTACTAATATAATTATACAAATTTGAGAATACGAGTCAAGTGGATCAAAAAATCAAATTGATTTTATCTAAAATGAATCAAAGTTTTCATTTACAATTCAATATGATAAATACTACTTTATATTAGTCTTATAGTCCTGCCGCAATTACAGGAAACTATTCACTGATTTTCCACACCCTTTTCTATTTACAACAACGGCATAAAAGTATGCAATGACAAATTTAATGATGTTGGTGTAAAACTACGCTATGAAATAAATAAAATGCATTTTTTGTAACCTTTTGGGCTTAAATAAGACTAGCTTAATATGTACAAGAATATTGAATATTTAAATAATACACTATAAATATTGTTGGGAATTATTAACCTAAGTCATTCTTTTAGGAAAAATAAATATTTGAAACGAAGCAGGCAACCACACATGGTTAGATCGATTGAACAAATGGTAACACCTTGATTAACTCGACTGTTAAACAGTGATCATGAATTGAAATAAATATGATTATTGTCAATTTTGCTTTCAAGATTTAAAAACTATCATCTGAATACCAAAATTTGCTGATGCTTCATTTTTTCGCTAATCGAAATGTTAAATTTAATAAGAACCAAATTTTAATTTACAAATGGCAGTTTTTATACTTTATTTAGGTAATTTTACTTCATTACATTTTTTGACTTAAGAAATTGTTTTCAACTTTTAAACTTAATTTTCAAGAACATAAATCTTGCTAGCAGTAAAAATAACTCTTCTCAACATGATTTTCTCGTCAAACTGTCACCTTCACAACAAGGCAGTCAGAAATTCCCATTCAAGGCATTCATTTCATTCTGCCACCGACTCTGCCCCCAATCCACATACACATGCCCATTGTCAGTGCTCCCAAATGTATGCTCGCACATTCTGAACAAAGACACCAGCAGCAACGGCAATTACAACAATCCCGTTAAGGGAAGAGAAACAAAAACCAAAAGAGGCAGAAAAAAAAAACGAGACGAAGGATGGAGTAAAGGCAAAAAAAAAAGAACATAATTTTTCGTAAACGTTTTTATAGTGTTGTCATGTACGATTAATTGCGGCTCATTAAACTTTATACGGTTGCAGACGCTTAAACGATTTCCGTGCCCAAGCCTCTGTGTCTCTCTCTCATTTGGATGGAGTTTACCTATATGGGAGTAGCTGGGCATTCGAATTGGAATTGGAGAGATGGAGCAGGGCTTCGAGAACTCAACGAACCGAAACAGACCCTTGGGCTGGACAAACTGGCCAGAGAAGAAGTATTTTACTTTTGAATTATTTTTTTGTTTGTTAATTGTTCGAGAGTTTACGTTAGGCTGCAGCCTGACTAATGGCAGCACAAATTGTTGTGGAATGGCAAGGACTTGAACTTTTAAAGGGTTTTCTTATAATCACAGCTTGAATACAAATGCACTAATTGTGAAACGCTAACATCAAGGGGGGATTTTCATTTCATTTAAGGTACATAAAAAAACAAAGCAAAAAAGTATGCTATAAAAAATTTGGTAATTTCAATATAAAACAAAAATTCCTGTATTCTTTTGAAGCAAACAAAACAACTCTTTTTTCTTAGCAATTTTTTTAATTTTACTCAATTAACGTATATCAGGATCTAACTGTAAAAAAACGCAATATCTCTTAATATCTTTCTATATTTGAACGGTTTACTTTGATTGATTTGATGTTTACTGTGAACTCCATAAATAGAAAGTACCTCCACATTTTCTTTTAAACTATATCTTTAATTAAATTGTTACATAAGCTGCCTACTGAAAAAGCTTGAAACAACGCTTCATTGATAATAAACAATTGCAATTGTTGATTTCCCTTCAATGGTCTCGCGTCTATTGATTTTCTTGTCGCCTCCATTCGACACTTCAGTTTCAATTAAAATTTTCGATACAAAATTGCTTTTTGCATACCCATAAAATTTTCTAATTGTGAAAAAGGCAAATCGAAAATCCCAATCCAAATCCACATTCACATCAGAAGTGCAACGTCAGCAACAAAATGTTGCATGTCGCCTACGACAGCGACAATTGGTAAACTAAACAAACGTCACATCAATACCAATTCCAAGCAATTTTCAAGTTGACTGCATAAAATTGCATACTCAATAAGTAAATTGCATAAATGTGCAATAGCTCTTCAAGTGATTTGAAGTGAAAGGCTTTACTTTGCTCAATATGCAGCATGTTGAATGCCTCATTGAGGGATGCACGAATGCAGAGATGCAGGGATCGTCTGGTTTATATTCCATACTTTGCTGCGTCATTAAACCAATTGATGAGCCTAAAGTAATGAAGATGTTTAACCTAACTCTTCCTGCCCTTTCTTCTCGATAAATTCCTTAATTTTCTTTTTTGTTCTATTTAAGGGATAAATGAACAAGGCATATTGATTAAGCTACTAAAAATTGGATTAAAAATTTGTTTAATAGTTTTTAAAGATATCTTCTCACAATTAAAATCCAAATATTTTTCACACATACTAAATAATCCCCAGCGGCTGTTGTTTTGACGATGCAAAGAAAGAAACAAATGTGAAAAGAAAACTACATAAAAAATCACAACATTTTCATTTTATGCCAGTGGAAAAGTAAACAAAACTGAATAAAAAAAAATATATATGTAGAATGATATAGGGTGAGAGAATGAAAAGAAACGTTAAAACACATTGCAACTCTATACAAAAATGAGAGCAAAAAAAGTGATAAAAAAAATTTTGTCCAAACGACCATACAAATAAATATGCAGTCAAAGGCAATCAACGTCCGTCTGTCCATGGGTCCAATAGTCCCAACTCTATCCGTTCATCACTCAGACCCCTTCTTGCTCGATATTTGATTTGAAAACATTTTCGGTGAAAAATACGCAATGGAAAATGAATTTTTTTTTGTATTGAATAGTCGCATAGTGGACAGCAGTCGCATTTTGCTTCCAGAATGGTTACAAATAAATTAAAAGGGCCTCCAGCTAGTCAAAACAACAATTACAATACGATGCATTTAGCTTTTCCCCCAGTCTACTTTTCTTTTCTTTTTTTCCCATTATTTTCTTTTTGTTTTGTCATCGTTTTTGTTGTTACTCGATGTTTTAATTTGAGGCAAGTCGTCAAAAGGGAGAAAACGCATAGTAATTATTTCATTGCAGAGTTAAAAATGTAAACAAAACAAAAACCATTTTTTTATAAACTTAAAGCAAATTTTTTAATAGTTAAAAAAATTAAAAATTGCACATTATTCAAAGAAAATAAATTTAACTGTCAAGTAAAATTTGGAATTGCTTTTAAACGCTTTTCTCCGTATTTTTTGGTTTTGAGAGAAACCATTCATTATTATTTTCAGACTGAAATCATTATTTCAACACTTTTTCAGCACTATATATAGTCGTACTAATTGGATAAAAAATGTTGCCGCAAATTTAGTTTAGAATTTATAATGATTTTCATTTGGATGGATTTATTGCTCTTCTTTTTTTCTTGACTAATATTTGTATATTTCATTTTCAATTTCTCCAAGTTAACTACTAACTTAAATATTTTCGAAAAGATTATAGAAGAATTAATATTTTCCGGTTTATTTAGCATTCTTTTAGGCTTGCTTAACTAATAGAAAGTAATATAGATATTTCTAAGAACTTACTTTTCATAATTTTTCCATAAAAAATTAATTCTTTAAGAAAAAAAACTTCACTACTAAAATTTTTATTGTTAATTTTTACTTTTACTTTTCATTCACTTTTCCTGCTCACATGTTAGCAATTTACTATACACGTTTAGATCGTTTAGATCGTTTAGATCGATCAACTAAATATTTTAGGGATAATAATCTACCCCATTAAAGTAAATCAAAAATGGGCAGAGTATCACCATTTGCATTAAAGATCTTTTTGTAGTGGTTCGAGAAATTTTTGTCTAACATTAAATGAGATAATCTTTGTAGTAATCTTTCACTAGTTTTTTAATATTATTAACTTTAATTATAACCATATTTAAATCAAAAAATGATCTCGAATTTTATACATTCACATATGTAGCATATATCTGATTTATTTATTTTATTAACTTGTATTGAAATGACTGATCAATCACAAAGTTTTAAGACATTATGTTCTGAATACCTATGTGTTAATTTTCAACAATTTTGAAATTTTTTCTATATTACAATTTAAAAATATAAGATAAAATTCTTTTCAGTTAACTACCATTTAATTGCCATTTACTTGTTGGAGTTCATATAGCAAAAACAAATGAAAAATCATATGAAACTATGATCTGCCAAAATGTTCTTTTTTAATTTTTTATAAATTTTAGATTAGACTTACCATTTAGAGACGATAGTTTTAATTTCGTTGAATTAGATTAGAGTTTAGTTTTTCAATCAATTTGTTTACTTTGAATGCGTTTCTTCACATTGCTTAAATACTTCAAATTGAGTGATTTACTTTGAGAATGTTTTGTCAACAGCAATTGATACGATTATGAATATAATAATAATATTGATAACACTTTAAGATAGTTTTTGTTTTTTTGTTTTGTTTTTGTTTAAGTTTATTATTAATATCTAAGGTGATCTAGGCGGGGTATTTGTGTTTTTGGTTTTCTTTTTGGGGAAGCAAGCCCAACTAGTACATTCTTATACTCAGTTTTTTATTTTATTTTTTTTTTTTGTTTCAATTTCTTGGATTATTCACAACCATTGAAAATTTAAGCGAGCGATATTCAGAATTTTGTATATTCATGAATCCTAGCGATTCGGCTAATTTCAAAAATGCAAATGATATGGTAATAACTTTATGTAGTTTACCGGACTATACTCTAATATCTACGACATACATACATACAATTAACTTTACCCTATGTTATACAAAAGTGCCTAAAAATATGCAAAAGTTTTTCTTTCTTTCAATTTCGATTTGGAGATATTGTCCTAGAAATCCTTGCTTGTGTTAGGTCAGTACAATGCTGTTGAAGCCTTTTATTTGGTATAGGTCAGTTACCATAGGCGATATGTTTTCTTATGTGCTTTAGTTTTTGATATTCTTATTACGAATTTTGGGATTTTTCTATGGAAATCTCATGAGCGAGAATGCTACATGTGATATTTGGTTTATACAATTACAAAAAAAAAAAAAGAACAAGGAAATTGTGACACACGCACACACACACTGAAAAGAATGAAAGAAAATGTTAATTTGCTTTTCTTTTGAGACGCCGGCTCTTGGTCGGTAGCAACCTGTCGTGACCGTAATTCGCGTAAAACTGATCCTTAAACGCATTCCGAAAAAATCTACTGCCGCTTGGCAAAAATTGTGCAACGCACCCGAACCTATAACACAATGCACGAGGCCAACGAGCAAACGACTACGAGCCACGATAACAGAAGCAATGCCAACAAGGACAACGACAGCGACAGCATACCGATGATGGCTTAAAACGAGGAGCCAAACAATTCGTCGACAACGACGAGGACGACAACGAACCAAAAATTTTTAGCCGGCAAATGAATGAAGGAGACAACGGCGCCGAACAATAATAACAACAACAGTAACTAGATAAACGAACTTAACTTTACGTTTTGCTTCTTTTTTTTTTTGTTACCTTCTTTTTCTTTCGTCGTTTGTTTTTTTTTTTTTTTTTTTGTGTTTCTCTCTTTTGACCAAGTAAAAATCTCGGCAAATACGATGAATGCAACGAAGGCCAACGATAACCAATAATGAAGATGCAACATGAATGAAGGTGAGGTGAATTGGAGTCTTTGAAATGGGTCGGTTAATTGTGTCTCTAATAAACTAAAACTAATGAATTTATTGCAAATAATTTCAACTATATAATATAAAATATGTAAAGAAATGTTTTTCTTTTATATTTTATGTTAAGAAATATGCTTTGGTATTTATGCCTTGAACTATGTCAACTTCAAACATGTTGCGTCTAACGAATTCGCCTCAAACAACAACAAATGGCAACAAGTACAAACCTCCCTACAAAATCTCAACGCTCAACAGCATATTTACAGTAATTTTCATTTGCCCGAATTCTTAACTGGAAGCTTTCAAGTAAATACACTGAACGAAAAATTAAGTGAATTGAAAGCTTTTACTCCAGACTGGAAGGCTGTAATGCCAATTACTTGCATCATAAGTGAATTAAATAAAAATAAAGTATTTTGAGTTATAAGTAATATAAAATACGTGCATAACTATGAAAATAAATAAATTTCTCCTCAGTTTGAAATAAAATTTACAATTTGATCTCAGAGGAACTTGAAAGTTTTATAAAAAATAAACTTTTTCCTTAAATAAATTTATAACAATTAAAAACATTTTTTGAAAAAAAAATTAAAGTTGAGAAATTAATATTTTCTAAGATAACTAAATATAAATATATATATTTAATATATCTGGCAGATCTATTATCTATAACAAGTAAATTTTTATGACAGACTTAACATATCTAATTGTACATACTCATATGAAACAATAATTCTTGTAAAGTTTTTTTTAAGTTACCATTCCTTTTTATTTATGTATATAATTTGCTTTAGGCAAAACATATTTTCTCTCAGTGTTTGAGAGCTTTCGTTTAATGGTTTACGGCGAATTCAAATCGCACTTTGTGCAAACTTTTCCAGAGGGAGTTAACAACTAGCCAGAAACATTTCAAACAAATAAATTGAAGCATTGGCTAAAAGATACCCTGTTGCCCTGTAGGATCAACAAATATATATATATATATATACATATATGTATACAAAATATAAATCGGCTTTATCTAAATTGCTTTTAAATTTAATTCAATATGAATACTATTAATTCTAAAAGAAAATCGCCTAAATTTAGTAAAATGAAAAAATAATACCAAACACTAGATCAATAGATATATCAATCAACATTATAGTTCTTATATTCAATAAGAGCTGCGATTTAAAAATAATATGGATTGATCGGATGATATATTTCCATACTTATATACCAGCTGCAACCTGTTACAATTATTTTAATAACCTTAATATGCCCATCCGTTTTGAGAGTACAGAGTATCAGACGAGAAAGAGAGAGAAGTAGATAAAGCCATCTCCCCCAAGGGTAATTCTTGGGGTTGAAATTTTGAAAATGAAGGCTACAGTAATTGTAATTGAATCAAACTGCCAGCAAGGCAATGCCACAAAAGGGAAAAACTAACTATTAAACCATTCAAATCAAAAGCAGATGAGCCTCAACCAACTAATTTCACAATTAATATTGAATCTATGCCCAAGACATAATTAGTAAGAAATGTAAAATTGATTGGCACTTCATTTATTTGAGGTACAACCACAAATAGCTGTCATAAAGACATGATAAATCTGAGAAAAGAGAAATGATAACAAAGGTATACAAATATTAATATTAGTCATTAAAATGATTTCAATAATAATAATCGTAGTCGTTGTCGTTGTCGTTGTCGTTGCCGTTGCCGTTGTTGCTAGCAACCACCAACTTGAAGTGAATGCAATTCCCCGACCATTTCTCACCACGCACTAAGCTTTAATCACCGTCAGACAGAAACCCTTGATGTGGGCAAATAATCCAACAAAAAGCCGAAAGAATTACCGAAACACACACAGACTATGGCATATAACGAGGCGCTCTAACTATTTGCTGAGCAAATCCTTTCAATTCGCCTCTCTCGCCGCTCATGCGCAATAAAAAAGCTGCCCTTAACAATTTCACATTTGACCAATCGCATGTCCTGTGGCAAACTTTAGCAACATTTAAATCAACGACCAATCAGAATTTTGTAAATTTCCAATCTAATGGGAATACCTGCCCCTACAAAATTGCATAGTTTGGTAGGCGCAAACGCAGCTCAATGGAAAAGAAAGGCAAATTGTTTGCCTCGCCCAAGTGTCGATTACTTTGCGAAACTCGTTGCATATCTGTAGGCTCAATTTCACACACATACACACATATACAGAAACAGAAACTGAAACAGGCTTGCACCAGCACACAGACACACATACATGTATGAAGGGAGACAAACAGACAGACAGACATACAGAGGCGAGGTGTTTGCTCTGGTAGGTGACAAATTTTCATGCCCAACGCCTGTAAATATGCTGTGATTTTTGTATGGCAATTCTCTTGGCAAAAACGAGGGTAATTGGGGTCGTTCTCGTTGATTTTTCGCATTGCATATTTCCAGGCGCCTTCTGATTGCTTCTCTTCCCTTCTGAGCATTTATGATGACGTTTTTCTTCTTGCACGACTTACCATTGCATTGCATTTGCTTTTCATGTTTACCTATTTCTTTTCCTTTTCTCCAATTTTTTTTTTTTTCGGTCAGCAATATTTGCCAAGTCCGAATATATATATGATACTCTCTCTGTATATATACATATATACAGATAAAGATTTGTACGTGTATATGTATATATTTATAGTTGGAGAAGTGTGAAAATTGTCTTCCTTGGTTGCACTTTTGATTGCTGTTTAAATTGGAGTGGCTAAAAGAATAGAAATAAACCAACGACAACAACAATAAAACGAAAAAAAATCTAAGAAAAATATGTCTAACATGTCTGGCTTGTGGTCAGAATAATGCAGACTAGACATTTTTCCACAGATTTTCTTTAGTTAAAACTAAAATAGATAAATGAAGAGGAAAAATCATTGCTTTCAGCAATCAGACTCAAAATGGAAATCTTATTTTTAACGAATTTTCTTGAAAATAAAAAATTTAAGCTTTTGAAAAAACAAGCAAATAAAAAGGACAATATTTTAATTTTTAAATATTGCAATTTTTTCTTGCTTCTAAGGAAGCGTACGTTTATTATAACGTTTGACATACATATGTAGATTTATTTCATATGACTTTTGGGAAGATCAAATATTGCCTAATTTTAAATAATTTAAAATATAAAAGAGTTTTGCTTTCTCCAATTCTTTAATTCGTTTAGACGGAATATACATTGAAAGTCTTTTTTGCACCTCTCCCATTTCTCAATGAATTAAATAATTGATCTTATTCTTATTTAGATTGAAGCACTTAAAAAATATACATCTTTTAAGAAACAGCTTAAATTGAACATATTAACTTTATTTGAAACATTGAAATAAGATTAAAGTATGAAGATTTGAAAAGACAAGCAAATAAACAGAATGTTTACAAAATGAATCAGAGATCAGCTTATATCTCAGTTTTTATATATAAATATTGTAAGCCCAAGAGTTCAAGCTATGCAATTAGTTTTGTTCAACTCGTTTCGTATGCATTCAAATAAAGTCTTTCAATGTATTTACAACTGCAACTTCCATTAATCCCATTCATTTTATGCACTCATTCAGAATTTACACATTTCAAGCCACAAAAAAGAATGAAAGGAAGAAAATGTCAGCTGGTGTAATGATCACAGTTTTAACAGATTAGAACACTTTACCAGCATGTCATTACTTTTTCAAGAGAACTCTTTAAAGCACAAATAGTTCAAGTAACAAAAGACATATATATGTATATATATATATATCTACATATGTATACACATACATATATGTATAAAGACCATGTCTAGTGCTATGATGATGGTCACGAGCCTCTGGCTTAGGCGACTGCATCCAACCTACTCTATGGTACATATGAATGTATTTACTTAGAACCTGCGTTGAAAGCACGTAAATGCATCGGTAAATACATATATAAAGGAAGTAACAACATACACATACACACACACAAAAGAGGGAGACTCACATGGAGACATATTCATATACCTGGGCGGTAGTACGTACATGACAGCTACAAAAAAAAAAAAAAAAAAAAAAAAAAAAAAAGAAGTAAATCCTCGAAAGGGAATTGAGTTAGGCAGGAGCTTAAAATCAAAAGTCAGAAGTCACAGCCATGGTCCTGGGCCTCGTTCTGGTCCTAGGACTGGGCCTATGTAAATAAATGCAATATGCAGGCCGCACATAGAGTGAAAGCAAAGGAAAACCAGAAAAGGACATTTACTATTTGTTGGTTTACTTCTTCTAGGGGGTTTTTTCTGCTCCTTTTTCTCTTTCTGTTGTTCTTTTTTTCTTTTTTTTTTTTGCTTTTCGGCTAGAACAATTGAAAATGGCGCCTTAGTTTTTTGACAGACCCCGATTCTGATTAAGCGACGTTGAAGTTGAACTTCGACTGACTGACTGACTGAATGTCTGTTTGTTCGTCTTTCTGTCTGTTGTCTGGTCGGCAGACAACCACAAAAAAAAATAGGAAGAAAAAAAAATAAAACAGAAAATCTAACAAATAGGGTTGCCATTCCTATTTTTTTTTTTCTTTTTTTTTTTGTGCATTGTGTTGCAATGTTACAGCGTAAGCAGAATTACGTGCAATTGTTTTCTGCAGTGGTTCGTGTACATAAATACAGCGGCAAAGAGAGTACAGATAAATAGAAAGAGCAAAGGTTGGGGACTGGACTACGTTGGGTAAACATAGACACGTTGACTGCATTTCGGATTGGTAGAGCGAGAAAGCGACGCGTTTGACTGACTGACTGCCTGGCTGGCTGTGGGTCTGTTTAAATAAATGCAACATACTTATAGGAGAATGAGAGCATATTGTAGAAAATATAAACAAGCCCATTAAAGCCATTGAAGCCTTGACTTAAACTAGACCTAAATGTTGAAATTAGAAAATATAAAAAAGAAATAACCCAAACAATGCAATCGGCTCAAGTTAAAAACAGCTTAAATATAATGATTTATATTAAAGTCTTAAATGATTTCAGTAAATAAAAGTTTGTATTTCTATTGAAAATATTAAATGTCAGATTTTTGTTTTATTGATAACCGCGATTTTAAAACAGTTTGAATCTATAAAATATCTCTAATTGGTATAATGTATAATCAAAGTTGCTTCATTATTCACACCAATAAATTTTCAAAAGAAAAAAACTGATCGAAATGGATCGAATCTATAAAAATAGAGTAAATAAAAAATTGTATTTATAATGACTTTTTAATTGCCAACTGATTCAAGTTATGCAAATAACCGAGGTGCTTAAACCAGTTGATTTAAACAGTAGAATATTTATACTATTTATATTAATTTTACAACAAAAGTACAATTTATAAGACTATCCCGATGCTTATTTTCATATCGGCCATAATAAACAATAGGCTTAAATCGATAATTGCCGGAAAGTAAAAATCTTGGCACCAAATCATCGTCCAATTGCCAAGCCTTGAGATAATAAAGGGAAGGCGGAGCTGGGCATTTTTCGGGAAAATTGCCATATTTCATAAGGCTGCGTATCCAACGTTTATATATATTATTCCCATTCGATAATAGAACCTTGCATACATCCACCTCATATTTAAAGATATTTGAATAGTTTTTCGTATTATTCAAACGCATCTCCAGACTCATATGCAACTTGACTCCAGCACCAACTTTAAGTTTATTTTGAAGATGCATTGAAACAGAATTGTTATTAACAGAAAAATTGAAAGTTTTAAAATACTTTTCATTATATTGACAATTGTAACTAGAGAGATCCATGGTTTTCTGATTGAAAAAATAAAAAATTGGTAAAAGTCAGTAATGAGAAATTATTTGAACTAGAATTCACTTGATACAAACAGCAAAAATTTCACTTGGTTGAATGGAAACAATTATAATGACAAGAGCAGAAAATTGATAGATACTCATTTCAATAATTTTATGCGACTAATTGTAAGAGCTGAATTTTATATTCAAAAAAGCCAATTTTTAATAAATAAATGATACGATTAATGGAACCATGATTGTGTAAAATTATACCTGTCGATATAAATCAAATGAATGTTTCAAAATCATATTTTGTCCGTTCATGGGGTTCATTGAGAGCCATCAACATGCTGCTTAAATATCTTCTAATATATATTTTTGGTCTGGCGATTTTTGTCAAATCAGTTGTAAGTATTATGCCAATATATACTTTGATTTAAAACTATATTTCTAACATATTTTTTAGCATTGCACAGTTTATTGCAAATCCGCAAATTCCACATATAATGCAAAATATTTCAATACCTTTAATATAATTGTAAAAAATTCAGCATTCGGCTTTGATCTGAATACAAAAATAGACTTGGATGAAAAATTAAAATCGCATTTGGTTATTATAAAACAGAATCGAAAAAAAGAAGAATCTATAACAATATTATCACAATATTTAGTAATTTGTAATTTCATTGAAACGTCGCGAAATGGTTTTGTGAAACAATGGTTTATGTCAACACTGGAGAGTTCTAATTTTACATCAACATGCCCCATTGCAGCTGGTCATTATTATATGAAACCCATTATGCATCCAATTGCAAGAAAATTTACTATAATGGCTGGTAATTACAAAGTCACATTACGTAATTATTACGAGTGTCCCAAAAAGAAAAGAGAATGTGAAGAAGAAGTCTATAGTTTTAAAATGGATTTCCTAATTAAGTAATTTGTTATAATTAAATAATATTCAATCTTATATATGTATATATGGTATGGGGTATTAGATAATAAAATGAAGATAACTCTTAACAAAGAACAAATAAATAGAAGAAAGTATTTTAAACCATATAAAGCTGATTTTTTTTTTGCTGAATTGAATTGTCTAGACAGCTGGCTAATTTATTCGTTCCAATTATAATATTTTAAGTTAATTGTGAAAGAAAAATATATATAAATTATCTGGATAAAGAACAGTATCCATGTTCATTGCTTAGGTATATTTCTAGGCAGTTGCCGATAATCAGTACAAGATGTTGGTTATCAATAAGGATTCAAGTTGGTTTGTTTCATAAAATTTTAAATGAATTTTGTCAGTTTCTGTATCAGATAATAATTCATGTATTTATGTACATATAATTTTCTACTATTTCTGCTAGTTAAACAAATTTGAGAAATATTGTCTATATATGAGGCTGCAATAAGAAAGCATAATCTTACATCTTATAACACAAATTTGTATGGCTTTAAAATAAGTTCTTTTAACGTGACCTAACCTTATGTATACCCTCAACTTCTTAATAGTTGCACTTAGCTAAACATCGTTATTGGCAGTTTATATTTTTCTTAATATATTTGTTATTTTAATTGATTCATTATTTTTAAGTGTTTTGTTTACTTCCTGTTTAAAATGACATAACTGTGGCAATCATTGCAATTAATGGCAGTTGGCACACTTCAATAAGCTTTGCTATTTAGTAAAGTGTGGACTCTACAATTAACAGCACTAAAATCATGAAATTTTGCCAACTATTACTGGTTTTAATAATCGCCACGAAAAATAATAATGTGGTAAATATATGAAATGCTAATTTTTGATCTATGTATTTTCTCTGCATTATCTTTTTCTTTAGTTCGCCAAAGTAACAATGCTTGACAGCTTTTGCAGTGATTTTAATCGTAGCTATTTATCTAATTTGACAATGTATACAAAAAATGCCAAAATGTATTTAGAAATGGATTTATTAATGGCATTACATGATAATTTATTAATGAATTTGGAATTTCTGATTCGAGATAAAAGTTCGAATAGCTATCACAGAGTATTTCAATATAAACTGGATATGTGTAGCATGTTGGAAAGCCAAAAAAATAATATGTTTAAAAAATGGTTCTCCACTTTCTTTAAATATGGCAATTTCAAGCGTTATTGTCCCGTTCAACCAAATCATTATTATTTAAAAGGTTATAATTTTGATGAACTGTTTGTGCCAACATTTTTTTATATCGGACTATATCGTATTTCATTTAAAATAAATCAGCAGCATAACCAACAGTATAGACGTAAGGATTTTGTAGTTGCATGTATGTTTGAAGTCGAAATCAAGTGAATAAACATAAAGTTTGCCATATAATTTTTATACAAAATACAAATATATATCTCTAAATATAAAAAAAAAATACAATACAATATTATACACTATTTTATTTAAGAAAATATATACATAAGAAGATCTTAAGCTGTAAAGTTTATGTAAAACTTAATGAATTGTTGTAAAATTTCCACAATTGACTATTTTTTTTTTTTTTTGGCAAAATATATTTTATTAGAAATATTTTAAAAGATATAAATAAATTATTGATTAAAAATATGTAGCTGAATCAACTTACTTTCACAAAATGATGTGTAAAGAATCATAAATATATATTCAAATTATATAATTAATCTTTACAAAAAATTGTATATATACAATTATCCTGTTCGATTGTGCATAAAATTGTTCCAAAAAATTGCCATTCGTATACAATTTAGTCATGTTTTGACCGTATGACTTATTGTATCACACATTTTTCAGTGTAAAATGAAACGATTTTTATTTTTTCCACTTCTTGTCTTGTGGCAACTTAACGAAATAGTAAGTAAGGTAAATATGTTTCTAAAGTTTTATATATGAACTAAATGCAAAATGTCTTTTAGATGGGGAAGCCCAAAATTATAGAGGCTCGTTGTGCTGATTACAATCGAAGCTATTTATCAAACTTTTCCATGTACTTTGAGAACAATAAAGTGTATTTAGATATGGATGTTATAGCCCCATTGCGATCGGGTGTTAAACTGGATATTGAGTTTCTGCTACGTTGTAAAACAACGTTAGGTTGTCAAAAGGTATTTCAATATTCCCTGGATATGTGCACTATGTTAAGTGCCCAAAGGAACAATATGTTTAAGAAATGGTTTTCATTATTTTTTAAATATGGAAATTTTAATCGATATTGTCCAGTGTTACCCAAACATTATTTTTTAAAAGGTTATGCCATCGATGATTTGTTCATACCAACTTATTTCTATTTGGGAACATATCGTGTAGCATTCCAAATTTTCCAACATAAAGATAATGGCAAACGAAAGGACTTTATCATTGGTTGTATGGCTGATATAGAAGTCAAATAATTGAATAAACTCCAAAATGAGACCAATTATATATCGATTAACATTAAACAGAATATTATATTTAGTTTCCATCTAATACACTGGCATAGTTTTTATTCAACTCATTATAAAGTTATCGTTGCGATGGAAATGTTGAAGTTTTTCATAATTTTTTCATTTCTCGTGTCTTGTACACAAGCGGTGAGTGCTTTAAAGTAAATGAAACTAATCGAATATGTTTAATAATTATTATATAATTAATCTTTGCATATTAAGATTAATGTTATATTTCAGACAGGAGAGGGAAATTTCAGCAGAAAACATTTCAATAACTTTACATTGACAATCATTAATAATACAGTTTCAATGGACATGATTACAATTAGATCAATAACAAGAGGCTTTAGGGCTATGCTTGACTTTCAAGTCAGTTTGGGTAACTCGAAAAATTATCAGCGTGTCTTTGCCTATATTATCGATGTATGCAATATCATCTCTTCTGTAAGGAACAATATGTTCAAAAGTTGGTTTGAAAGCATGTTGCAACATGGCAATTTCATGTACAATTGCCCAGTGACTGAGGGTCATTATTTTCTACACAATTGGAAATTGGATTCACGTCTAGTACCGCATTATATGTATGCCGGTGATTATCGTATCAAATCGCATTTCTTCTATGGCAAACATAAATCCAAACATGAGGATTTTGTGGTCGATATTATTGTCTATGCCCAATTAAAGCCCAGTTAATCAGTCGAGCATGAAAATGCATAATGACTACATTTATAAATACAAATCCAAAAATAAATCCATGTTTGTTAATAATCCAACAGAATGTCTAACATTTGTTAAATCAATTTGAAAATTTGAAAAGCTAATGACCAAAACATGCTTAATGTTTAATATTAAATAAATAAAGTCGTATAAATCATCTCTTTTTTTTTTTTATGCAAAAACAAATAAAATAAAATAAAATTGTATTTGTAATTGATTTTTTGATATTTAAGCCAATTTTCTTAGTCTTATGTTATGTTAGAAAATAATTGACGAATAATTTATAGACAAATATAATTTTTCATTACAAACAAATACTTAAACAATATTTTTCTATTTATGTGTTTAGAGAAGTCCACTATATTGTAATTATATTGAAGTAATTAAAAATACATAACCAAAATGCAGACAAAATCAATTAAAATTAGTTTATATCGATCCATTAACATTTCCAGCATACAAAAACTGAGTTACATAGTTTCAATTGAACTCATTTGAGAGTTGTCCATATAATGGATATGTTTAAATTTTGTATTATAATTTGGCTGATATTTATACCAGCAGAAGCGGTAAGTATATATAAAATGTTATTAATGAGATATATCCTTTAATCAATTATTTTGTATTTTTAGATCAATGTTCTATTTAAGGCAGGTGAATCCAAGTTTAGCCAGAAATATTTCGGCAACTTTACATTGACAATTGTTAATAATAGTTTGACTTTGGAATTGGATACCATTCGAACTTTGCCACGTGGCCTAAAAGCATTCCTTGACTTTGAAATCAGTTTGGCCAATTCGAAGAACTATCAACGTGTCTTTGCCCATGTTATTGATACATGCAGCATGATCTCCTCGATGAAAACAAATATATTCAAAAGCTGGTTTGAGAGCATATTGGAACATGGCAATTTTATGTACAATTGCCCAGTGACTGAGGGTCATTATTTTTTACACAATTGGAAATTGGATTCACGTCTAGTACCGCATTATATGTATGCCGGGGATTATCGTGTTAAATCGCATTTCTTCTATGGCAAACAAAAGAGTAAGCATGAGGATTTTGTACTTGATATTATTGTCTATGCCCAATTGAAGCCCAGTTAGTTAATTGGGCATGAATTTTTTTTCAATATTCTGCAGTCATTTAAAATGAATTAGTCAGTTCGTATATAAATATATATAAGCATATTTATATATATATATATCAGGTCTGCAGGTAATAATATTCTATAGAAAAAGTGTTTACTCCATTGGCAGTAAAAATAGAAACGAGCAACAGCAAAAACAATGGCTAAAAAATTTATTCTATTTTGGTATAGTTTTGCAATATTATTATTACAACTTAATTATTGGCCAGTAATTGAGGTAAGTAATAATTGCAAAAAATATGGCTATTATTACTATTATACTATTTTACTTGATTTCGTCCTGTGCAGACGACTTCAGTGGGCTTGGTCCAAATGAAATGTGAAACAAATTCTAAATATTTCTCCGCCTTCAATGCGAGCTTTACGAATAATTCCATTTCAGCTGATATGGAATTAATTGAAATTTTAAAAACTGGTTTTCGTGCCCATATCGATATCCAATTGCGTCTAAAGAATGGAAACAAATTTCAAAGTCTCTTACAGAATGATGCGGACTTTTGTCAAATGCTTTCAGCTGTTAAAGATTCGCTATTTAAACGTTTTTTCAAGAGCCTCCTAAAAAATAGCAATTTTATGGAAAATTGCCCTGTACCGATTGGACACTATTATCTAAAGCGATGGCCTTTGGATATGAATTTGATACCCTCGTATTTGTTAAATGGCGATTATCGAATTTATGGTTTAGCTTATTATGGTAAATATCGTAGCAAAAAACATATTGTAATTCTTGAATGTTTTGTCGATGGTACAATGAAAAATAAATAAATTATTAACAATTTAGTAAACTATTTTGTTGACTTGTTTTTGTTTTGAGTAAGTATAATTGTTACAGATTGAAAGATTGATTATTATTTGAATAATTAACCAAGTGTAGCGGATATAATTGATCCATTAAATCGAATGCCGGAAAATAAATAAATATTGATTATTTTGTATTAAAGTTTAGGTTGATGTCATTCCATAATGTTGATTGAGAAAATTGTATGGGCAATTGTTTTAACTGCTTTAATAGATAATGCTCGTGTAAGTTGTTTAGCATTTGATAATCCTTTAATTTTAAATATTGTTAATAGCTTTGTTTCTTTTTTTTCTTTTGCCTTATTTTAGGTCACGAAAATGTCATTTGAAAGTGGCAACTGTCGTTATAATCGTGATGTATTCTCAAATTTCTCTTTACAAATTATCAATAAAAAAGTTTTAATGGATATGATACTAATAAGACCGCTCAATAAGGGCTTAAAAGCCCATTTAAGTTTTGAGTTTCGTCTATCCAAGGGAAAATCATATCAAAGTGTCTTTCAACATGATATGAACTATTGTACTTTGATTAAAGGATCTCAGGAATCATTATATCGTCGCTGGTTTACCAGCATGCTTAAAGTTGGCAATTTTGCCACCAGTTGCCCCATAGCTCAGGGTTACTATTATATGCACGGCTGGACATTGGATGGTGATTTGGTGCCTTCATTTTTATATTTAGGCGATTATCGTATTGCTGGCTCATTCTTTTATGGTAGATATAAAAAGAAAATGGAGAATCCACTATTAGAGTGCACAGTTGAGGCAATTTTGAATTGAAAAATAATAAAAACGAAAAACATAAACTGAAAAAAAAACCATAAACTAATTGTAAATATCATAATAAATTGAATTTGTCTATACGTGATAGAAGATCTTTAGGCTTGGCTGATTGATTAAATGAATACATTTCGTTTTTTTTTTTCGTTTTGTCTACAAAAGTATAAAAAAATTACCTAACTTTAGTCGTCACAGATTTGTTTACTAATGTGGACCTTACCCATTATAATTCTCGAGAACCAATTTTGGTTGGGCATATTTCTATTGATAATAAGTTGTAATAAAGTAAAATCGGTAAGTAATTATTATTTTAGTTATTTCAATTTAATCAAGTATGAAATTTATTTTAAATTAATTGTAAATTCCAGTAATATTTGATTCTATCATTATTTTACACTTTCTTATATATGTATATATGATATGTAATTAAAGCTGATAAGAAGCCTGTAAGACAAAAGACGTTTTAAACATTTAAATAAAGCATTTAGAAAACCAACATATCCAAAATCCATTAATCACATGATGCTATACAATATTTTATCTTAATTATCTAAAACAGCGCTCTATTAATAATTTAACTAATAATCAAGTTCGATTCATGCCTCAATTATTTAAGGAAAGTTTCAAGATGAGAAAGTTTTCTTCCGATTGTGTTATTTATGATTTATAAATTTAAGTTAAAATATAAAAGAATATATTATTTCAACAACAACATAAAATTGTAATATATTTTAATCTCTCTCTCATATTAAATAATTTATCAACATTTTTAATTTCTTTTTTTTATTTTGTAGGAACGTAGTGTAAAGTTTACAACTGGTGACAGTAGTTTTAATGACAAATACTTTGACAATTTCTCATTGGCAATACGAAATAGTAAAGTCTATCTTGATATGTCCTTGAAGAAACCATTGCTAAAAGGCTGGCGGGCACGACTTGATTTTCAATTGCGTGTGGGCAACTCAAAGTCATTTCAGAGTCTATTTTCGACCAGTGTTGATGTATGCAATATTGTGAATGCTGCTAAAAATAATTTATTTAAGAAATGGTATCGAAATCTATTGAAATATGGTAATTTTTTAAAAAACTGTCCTTTAAATGCCAGTCAATATTATCTGCACGGTTGGGAATTTGATGAGAATCTTGTACCACCGTTTATAACAAGCGGATCGTATCGATTGGAGACATATAATTTTTTTGGTAAATACAAGGGGAAAGATGAGGATTTTATAATGAGCTGTACAGCGGATGCTATAATACATATGTAAAATACAATAATCTATCTATCTATGTGTAGATCTATATATGTGATTAATGAGTTGGAAATAAATGTATACCACAAGCTTATAATTTGTTTGGGTCATTAACAATTTGACAGTGCGAGTAGAAGAAACAATAATGTTGAAATTTATTGCCCTAATCATGATAATTTATCATTGCACTTTAGCGGTAAGTTGAAAAATAATATTATATATGTAGAATATACATTCCATTTTTTTAATTAAGGAGCGCAAAGTTGATTTTCTCAGCACCAGTGTTATCTTCAATCCGAAATATTTCAAAAATTTTACCATTTACATCAAGAATAATACCATGAATATGGATATGCATTTAAATCGTCGGATTCAAAGAGGATTTAAGGCTCACATTGATTATCAATTGCGTTTACCTAATGCAAAAAACTATCAAACTGTTTTCAATCATAATACAGATGTTTGTGCTATGGTCACAAGTGTCAAGGATAGTTTATTTAAATCCTGGTTTATCGATATAGCCAAACATGGAAATTTTATGTACAATTGTCCAGTGGAAATCGGACATTACTTTATGCATAATTGGCGCATGGGTGGCTCAATGACCCATCGATTTTTAATGCCTGGCGAATATCGGGGCAAGGTGTTCTTTTTCTATGGCAAATATAAGGCTAAATCATATGATGAGTGTTCAGCATTAACAATCGATGCATTATTAACTAATTGAACATTTAAATAATTTTAAGCTTCAATAAATTTTTTAAATTGTTTCATTATGTTTTTTTTTTTTTTGTTCAAATAAAAATTCAACAAATTTTGCTTGTTTTATTTGCCAAAAATATGTCACCAGATAAAGCTTTCTGTATTATAATGCCGCTGTTGGCCTTCAAAATCAATGAAATCGGTGCGGTAAGTATATAAAACTTATTTTTAGATCCATAATTTTTAAGTTTTCATAATTTGTATAGGTATCGTCGATGATTATCATGTCTGGCGAAGCAACATACAATCCAAAATATATAGAAAACTTTACGATTCTAGTTCGTAATCATAATCTTTATGTGGATTCATATAATATACGTACATTACGTCCAGGTTTCTATACCCATATGGAATTCGCTGCCCGTTCAAATAATATTAGTCGTTATCACACCGTATTTAAATTTACTATCAATTTCTGTAATACTTTGTCGGCAACAAATTTAAGTATATTTAAACGCTGGTATCTTAGCATGATGAAAAAAGGTAATTTTATGCTTCAATGTCCAGTAAAACCTTCGCATTATTATATACATGGATGGAGCGTGGATAAGGTTGACAAACCATCAATATTGCCACCAGGATTTTATCGTGTTACAATTCATTTCTTTTATGGCAAATTGAATAGCAAAACTGAAGAATTTATCAATCGTTGTGTATTGGAAGTGTATTTTCGTTAAAAATAAAAGTAAGAGACATAAACTTTGAAAAAATTATTGATACATAAAATATTTCTTTTTATTTATGTTCTATTTTGATTTAATTATGTATGTGAAATTCCTTAAATATCGAATTTGCAATTGTTTAAAAATAACTTATTTAATCGGGAAATAGGTAAATGTGGAATCGAAATTTGGAAACTAAGTAAATTAAATTTTATTGAAATCATATTTCTTACTTGAAATATGTTTCTGATTAATAGAATACATATATTAAATTTTATAAAACACTGAAATAAATTTTAATCAGTTGATTAACTTTAAATTCGTAAAAAATATGTAAATACAAGAAAATTTGATTGTAATATAATATAAAATATGTAAACTACTGAAGTTTGTACTATTCATTATAGATACTAAAATATAAAAAAAATAGAATAGAACCTTCTAGGTTTCAAGAATTTTATACAAAGACAATTTAATATATCGTTTCAGATTTTTGTATATTCGATACTCTAATATATATCCATGTATTTTCTTGGTTAATTTAGATTCAGTAAATCCAACTGCAATGAAGAAGACATTTCTCAACTAAACACCTTAACCTATATTTCAATATCTGTCGTTCTTGGAGCAATATCTCATTGATTCTTTTAACAAACACACACACACACTCACTATAAGAGACATCCGCCATGAAACCTAATAAAATGAAAACACTCGAAGCAATTGCTCAAACATAATCGATGCATCCATCGATGATGTTGACACTTCCTGCAGTGAGGCAGAGCGAAATGTAATCATTACACTGCGTTTATTTTTTTTGCCTCTCTTTTCAAACTCGTACCATCTATATATATATATGTATATATATACAATATGGATGCTGGCAAGGCGTCTGCAGCGTATAATGCTGACAATTTTCATTCGGGGGAAAAGAAATAATAATATCCTGTACAAGGTTGCAACATGTTGCATGGTGCATGGTGCAAGGCGCGTTGATTATCGAGAGAACAAAAAAAAAACGAATAAGATAAAAATGGAACATTCAATTTAGCTGCAATGTCGTCAACTTGGAGACGGTGTGAGTGTGTATGTGTGTGTGTGTATGTGTGTGTGTGTGTATGTGTGTGTGTGTGTGTGTGTGTATGTGTGTGTGTCTTATAGGGATCACAGCTGTCGCAGGCAGGCAGAAGCAGCAAAAGACCTGCTAACGGTTTCTTTAACTGCATTTGACTTGTCGTCATCCTTTCTTTTTTTTCCTGTTGTTGTTCTTCTTCTTATTCGTTTGCTTCTTCTTCTTTCTCTTTACTCTCGTGTGTGCTTTTAACTTTATCGCTTCCTAATTGCCGACTGGCCTGGTCCTTGTCTCCTTTCACATACAACCAACAAAAAATAAAAAAACCTTCTTCTCTCTACGTATCCCTGGGTGGTCCAGGCCATAATTTTCACACACACACACACACACATATATATACATCTACACACGTATACACGTGCATATTTTTGCCTTAAGGCCTTGAGTTTGGTCTGCTCGCCAATTTGTTACGATTCCCGCTGGTATAATTATAGGTTGTGTGATAATTTGCTGCCCATACCCCAAAATCATCCATCCGCCCCCACTCTCCCCCCTGCACCATCACCCATCAACCCAGTTCAATCAATGACTGCTTGGCATTGGTCCTGACAATAATGCCTGCAGGACAATTTGACTGTTTGGCTTGACTAATGAGTGTGTGTGAATGTGTGTGAATAAAAGTCAGGTGTAAGCTTTGTTTAATTAGTTCAAAATGTTCATTGAGCATGGCTAATTGGATATTCCCAAAGATGAAACTCATTTCAATCACTCACAAATAGAAGAATATAGAACAAAACAATCATGGTTAAATCATTTCCAATCAATCTTGTCATTTACAAAACTATTTTGAGTCATGCATGAATAAAAAATATATATGTCCATAAAATTGAAAGAATAAAACAAAAATTACATGAAAAAATGAATGGGAATAATACAATGTGAAATAAAATGTGAAATACAGTGTGAAATATATTTAATAACCGTAAAAATATGTATATTCTGGTATTTTTTTTTTTCTTTTTATTTTTTTATGAAAATTTTTTGTATGATTTATTATTAATGCTCAAGTAAATGCAATTTGCCCACAATTGACATATTGCGATAAGGCAAGGGCCAAATAAGAACTGTCAAAAACCGAACAAAATCAAATGACAGTTGCAATTTGCACAAGGAAAAAGTTATGCTGCTTCTAGGGGTAAAGAAATAAAGCAAGAAAGAAAGAAAACTATACGAAAGGACGAAAGGAATAAAGTTTTTTCCAGCTTCGATCATATCGTATGGGGCAATTAGCATTTTGTGGCAATGTTGCAACAATAATTTAACGAGCCAGCATCGAGACAGCCGGCGCGCCAGTGGGTGAGTGTGGTGGTCGATGGTATTGGGTGGATGTTGGGTGGCTGGCTGGCAGGAATGTAAAATGTAGCCACAGCTGAAAGCGCAAGAAAAAAAAATTATTTGATTATCCTGCGGCCAGGCGCTGTCACAATTTTGCAGACTGCCCGCCGAGCGTGTCGGCTAAAAGGAGCCGTGTCTGTCTGCCATTTGAGATGGCAACGTGACACGATCAAACAAAAGCTTGAATTCTCTTCTTAGATCTTGAGCATAAAGGAATATGAAGATAACCAATAAAAAGAAATATATCAATGATAAAACAAACTTGTTCTTATTATAAACTTTATGAATTTTCCATTTCAAATTTTACTAACCTTTTTTGTTGCATACTTTTTTGGCTACGTAAGTCATTTTTTTTTTTCAGCTAGAATTTGTTTTCTCAGAGCCTTTGACATGAATATATCACGAGTCACGGTCTCTATAGTTAGCGCGAGAAACTTTTCTCTCGTTTGGCACCCATGAAAAAGTGCCACATCAGCGAAAGTCTGTTAACTTCCGGTTTATGGTTGCAGCAGCTTATGGAGTCATTTCCGCTTTCGTCCCGCTTCGCCTGCCTCAGGTTTCATTCTGGTACCATTCATTTGGCTCAGCCAACCAACCAGCCAGCCAGCTGGCGGTGCCCGCAGACCATTCTATTAAATCATCATTTCATTTTGTGCACTGCGCTCTTGCGGTACCTTTTTACTTCCCCTCACCCATCCGCATTCATCTCTCAACTATCTGTGTCCCTAGCTTTGGCTCGATTTTTCCACGTTCTTCTTCTTTTTTTTTTATTTTTTTCAAGTGCTTCCTTTAGATTTATAATTAAGATTTGGTTAGCAGCAAATAGCGGAGGCTTCTCTCCTTTTTCTGCTCTTTGAATTTATGTTGCCTAGCGCAACTACTGCAGCTGCCTTCTCAAAAGCGGTAATTTATCATATTTTAGCGTCAGTCCCTAACAAATTATATGGGCAGCTTGGACAGCATAGAGGAAAAAATTTAAAAAAAAAAAGAAGAAACACATAACTGAGAATGAAGAAAAAATAACAAATACAATAACAAAAACATTATAGTGGGTAAACTTTGAAGGCAATGCAATTTAATTACGCTAAGAGGCTTTTTTTCGTTACCTGTGTCTGAGTAGTTGAAGGATGCGAGAAGTTGATGACAATGAAAGGATATTTAAAAAACAGTTTTCCAAATGCATGGATTATGGGATGTAATCGATTCCTCATTTAATAATAATATAAACTGCAATAGTTAGATTATTTTATCTTTTTAATGTAGTTTCTTTTTATTATTTTTATGATTATTTTACTATATTAAGTTTGTTTTTTTCAGTTTCATCTACATATTACTAAGATTTAGTTATTAAACTATATATTTCGACTTAAATAGAAATAATCGGATAACTTTTAAAGTGTATAATTTTCCCTCTCAAATGCAACTAAACAAATATCGATCATAAATATTTCTTATATATAATCATTTTATATAATTTATAAAAATTACTTTTGGCACCTTTTAGTATTTCCAGGATATTAAACTAGTTCATCAAGTAATTTATCAGATTTGTTCTAAAACCCATTACGATAATTATCTTGTTTAGAATGTGATCAGGCTTTAGCTTGGACAATAAACAAATCAATCAAATTGGTAATCATTTGTCAAGCTGATTCACAGAGTTCACTTCACATTCAAATATGGGTTATGTCACTCAAATAATTCTGATTATATCAATTTTAATTCTAAATATCGAATATTTAAATGGACGCAAGGTAAATGGTATTATTATCAATTTAATTGGCCTTATTCAGGTTTTTTCTTTCTTTTAGTCAATGAGTTCTTTGCTTTTTCGCAAAGTAAATACCGATTTTGGACATAAATATGCATCAAGTTATGCAATGGATATTAGTCAGGATCATCAATCAATCAATATAACTTTGGATATTATAAAGAATATAACTGTTGATATTTGGCTGAAAGCCAGCATATTACAAAAACAATCGAAAACCCATTATAAGGATGTCTTTAGCTATAATCTCAACATGTGTCAGATAATGACTAAAGGAAAGAGTTTAAGTTTAATCAATTATTGGCTACAGAATGTCTTTAGATATACCAATTTGCCAATGAGTTGTCCCATTAAAGAGGTGAGTAACCATAATACAATCAATTTTCATAATTACATATAATTTTTTATCAAGGGTAAATATTATTGGATCAATTTAAAATCAGATAAAGAGACCATACCAGGATTTATAAAATCAGGAAGTTATCGCATTGATTCATCAATCTATATGAGAGAGTGGCATAATGATTATCTAACGAATACATCAATCTATATAGATATAAGAATGAAATAAAAAATTAAAGAATTGTGTCTAAAGTACAATTCTTTAATTATTTTCTATTATCCTTCTAAAATAATCAAAATAAAGATAATGTATCTATATATTAATGAAACCTGATGAATTTTGCAATTGTGTGGTTATTCAAATGATTGCGTTAATTTTGTTTGTCATTATTTCGAAAGTAATTAGACCAAATAACCAGAAAAATACAACGAGAAAAACAAACTACAAATCATTTATAAACTATTGTCACAAAGTGAAGTTTGTTATAGAAAAATGTCTTCTTTATATAGAGCTTTTCTACCGATATTGATTTTAGCTCTAAATATCAATTATCTTGATGGGCGTAAGGTAAATATTTTAATCTAACATAATTTTTTTTATTATTCATTTATATCCCATTTTGCCATAGGCAATGACATCATTATTGTTTCGTAGAATTGTCAGTGAATTTGGACCTAAATATGCATCTACTTTTGCATTTGATATAAGTGATAATCATGAATCGTTGAATATAACCTTGGATATTATTAAAAATATCACAGTTGATGTTTGGCTAAGGGCAAGTATATTACAAAAGGAATCAAAGACACAGTACAAGGATTTATTCAGTTACAATATTAACTTGTGTCAGGTGATGGACAAAGGAAAGAGCATAAGTTTAATCAATTATTGGTTAAAAAACATTTTCAGATATACCAATTTACCTATGAGTTGTCCCGTTAGAGAGGTGAGATAAAAAAATTATTCTTTAATACTCGTTAAATATTTTTAAACAATTGCCAAACAGGGTAACTACCATTGGATAAATCTTAAATCCGATAAAGAGACCATTCCTGGATTTATTAAGTCGGGAAACTATCGTCTAGATTCATCAATTTATATGAGAGACTGGCGTAATGATTTTCTAACAAATTGTTCAATGTTTATAGAAATTAAAATGAAATAAATCGGCATTATAAATTGATTTTTATCTCTTAAAATTTTCATGTTTTCTTTTCAATTTTCACAAGTTTTCTTTATTTTCAAGCTTCAATGAGAATAACCGTTGATGTGCAACGATATATTTTTTTATACTAATTTGTTATATAATTATGATAATCAACTTTGTAGGTTATTAAGCAAATGCTAAATATAAATATATACTTTTTTTTTTAGCAAAGTCCTCTATTTGACATTCAAAACTATGAACCATAATGATTAATTTATTCTTATACTATTGTTAATATGTTTATATAGACTTTCAATAATAATTTCTTAAACAGAAATCGTTTATATTGAATCCTAAAGAATAAATCAATTGATATCGGATAGATTGAATAGTTCTATATGAAATGCAATCTAAACCATTGAGTGCAAAATGAAATGGTATTGAATTGGTATTTTCTCACATTTAAATGTAATGAATCATTCAATAGCTCAAATCTCTCAATACCAATTGGTTAAACACAATTTTTCACTTCCAATCGAGTAAATCGTTGCACGTGCATTTCGCATAAATAAATTAATGAGCTTTGCCAACACGGACACGCTCGCTCTTTCTCTCTCTCTCTTTCCAATACCCTCTATCCCTTTCTCTATATCTATCCCTCTGGACATGGCGCCGTGACACTATGAACGTGGGGTTCCAACTACAACAGACCATTTGGAGAGTTTCTGCGATTTATGCGAGTGCGGCCAAACTAAGCGCAAAATAATTTCAAACACTGTCAATAACAGTTTGTGTGTGTTTTCCTCTATTTTTTTTTTCTTTTTTTTTTTTTTGTTCTTTCTCTTTCTGCTATTTTTCACTCGACACGTTCGTATGCTCTAAGATTCTTGTC
The DNA here is from genome assembly GCA_037075365.1 of Drosophila emarginata. Lineage (NCBI taxonomy): Eukaryota > Metazoa > Arthropoda > Insecta > Diptera > Drosophilidae > Drosophila > Drosophila emarginata. The sequence goes on from JBAMCD010000296.1 coordinate 9,857,797, forward strand.
ATTTTGCTTGCTTCTTTTTTTTTCATTTTTTTTTTTGTTCATTTTTCCTATTTTGCCAATCTCTTCCTCTTGCATTTTGCTATCAATTGCACTTCCGTTTTTGTTTGAAAATCAGAAGAGCCAAGCGCAATTTCTTGTATTTTTGTCGTCGAACATTGTCGACGTCTTCATTGAAACAAATAGTTAGAGAGGAGATGATTGTAGTAACAAAACCCCAACTCCAATTCCAGCTTCAGCTGGGTAACATTGATGATGTCGAAGGTGGAGCTGCAGTTGAATGAATCTATGTGGCAGGGTGGCAGTGTACTCAAGGAAATTGCCATCATTATACTTGTCGTAGTTTGTCGTACTTTTGTGTTAAATAACGTTTAATGTTTGTTTGGCGTGAAATTGATTTACTAAATCGGTGAAAGGAAGTGCTTTAGCTTTACCACGAATGCAGTATTTACTGAAAGATATTATTTTTCTTTCCTAATTTAAGATTACATTAGATGAGGTTATATATATATAAAGATTTTGATTAACCAATTATTATATTATGCCTATCTAATGATAATATTTTAGTTAATTTTGAGTCTTGAGTTTATTTCTGACCACTCAGATCTGTGAGATCAAACTTAAGAGAATTATTTAAAAGTAGCTAACACTAATGGAAACTTCATTTAAGTCACTTGCTTAAAAAACAAAATGCTTTTATTACCAAAAAATTTGTTACTTAATATCTGTTAATTTTACTTTACTCTCACTGAATCAAGCAACACAAAATGCCGTCAATTCACCAACTTAAGTTAGCTCAGACTTAGCCAAGCAAATTAATGAACAATAGAAGACTTGCTGACTATATACATGCTTTTCCATACTTCAATAGCACGTGGCATGGAACGAAAAAAAAAATAAATGAAGCAAGCAAGTCGTCCCTGCCGACATTGAGTATACCCTGTACCAAGTAAAAGTAATCCATAAAGTCAAAAACGATCAGAATCGCCATCAATTTACAAAAAAATTCTCTTAGCTTGCACTGCTTGCCATGCAGCAACACTGCACTGCTTGCCATGCAGCAACAGCGAACGCATGCTATCTCGCTCACACTTAACGGCCCATTTTGCATGGGGCGTTTCAGTACAAAACGGAAATAAGTATATCTCCGATAATTATTGTCCGATTTCGGTCAAATTTGGTCAGCTGGTGCATTTTGGCTATATTAATGTGCATGCCAAATAAGAATACGATATCTTTAATATTGCTCTAGTTATAGGTTTTTCCCAAATTGCGGGGGCGGAAGTGGGCGTGGCAAAATTTTGAAACAAACTTAACCTGTCTACACAACAGACGGATGTTGACACCAAATTTGGTTGCTCTAGCTCTTATAGTCTCTGAGATCTAGGTGTTCATACGGACGGACGGACAGACGGACAGACGGACAGACGGACAGACGGACAGACGGACATGGCTCAATCGACTCGGCTATTGATACTGATCAAGAATATATATACTTTATGGGGTCGGAAAATTCTCCTTCTGCCTGTTACATACATTTTAGCGACTTTAATATACCCTTTTACCCTATGGGTACAGGGTATAAAAAATAAATAAAAACGTAAAAATGAAAACTTTGCCACCAAGTGCCTTCTTTTCTACAAGAATTCTTTTGCGCACATGCATGCAACGACGCATAGAACGAAAGGCTCAGAACAGGCATATAGCGCCTGGTGTTCGCTGCTTGGAATAATGACGATGATTTCGTTGATTTGAGTTGTGATTAAAATGCAGCATATAATTCTCGCTGTCTTCTTTCAGTTTTCAGTTCTCATTGCTCAGTGTTCAGTACTGTTGGCAGTAGCAATGGCAGCATGTGGCAACGGGCAAAGTTTTTCACACTTTTGTCTGACTGTGCCAGGCAAAAATTCCTTTTAAAAAAAATATACACATATATATATATATATATATATATATATAAAAGGAAAAGTAAAGAAGAATGTAGAGAAGAAAAATTGCAGAAACCGCAACTCGTGTCGACTTGATGTTAGAATAATGAAGAGGCAAAACTTTTGCGCAAGGCATGTAATTTTTCCGCTGTGACAGCCGGCCTGTAGGAACTCAATTCCCCTTCTACACTTACACCACCTCACACCACCCCTCTATCACCAACACCCCCAAACCATTCCGCAAACCGGAAACGGAAGTTGTCATTCGTTTTGTGCATTTGTTAAAAAGTTACTAAAAAAAAAAAAAAATAGAAGAGAAGAGAAGAGAAGAGAAAAAAGAAAAAAACAACAACAACAAGGAAAAGGAGGGGTGGAAAAACAAAACCAAAACACAATGACTGGAAAAACTTAAATGAAAACTTCTGTTGCAGTTTTACACACACAAATACACATACAAATTTCTTGTAGTTTTTATTCTTTTCTATATATGTATGTATAAATATCGTATTTATATGTATATTTTATATTCCCATAGTATTTTAGGCCTAACACTTGAAATGTTAGCATTGATCTCTCCCTGATTTCTTTCCCAACTCTGCACAGATAAATCACTGCAATTGAGGCCAGCGGGTGGACGGTAGGGTGACAGAAGGGGCGGTCAGTACGAGTCGTTGGATTTTGAGTTTGAGTCCGAGTCCGCGCGCGTTATAAATGCGAACAATGACACAATTGATTGGCCAATTACGTGAGCTTTCGGGGTGATTATGACGTTACGTACCGTTAGCCGAGCAGGACATCAGACAGAATAGCCCAGCAACCAGCAACGTTTGGCGCTCGGCCTGACCATAATGGTGGAGATGATGCTGCTGCAATATGGGCAAAGGAGTAGGGGTCCTGTGGGAGGACGAAGGCGTGTGCATGTCATGCCTGGCTAAATTTACACAATTAAATGCGTGAAATTCGTTTGAATAATTGAGCAATTTTTCGGCGAATGATTCGAATTGTAGGAAAGGGCATAGAAGTCAGACCATTTATTTATTTCCATTTTTTTTTTTTTTTTGTATTTGTCTGAAAAGGTGTTTGTTTTAAAGAGTTTGGCTTTTAAAGAATAATAAATCAACATAATGAAATATGCTGCTTAATTCAACAAATAATTTTACACAGAGAAAAAGACAACAATTCTTCCTTGAATGCATTTAAAATTGTTTTAAATGATCGCATAATAAAATTTTTTAATTTAGAAATAATTTGTTAATATTAAAATCGCTAATAAATTATTGATAATTCAGAGGACCTAAAAGACTAAAAAGTAAAACCATATATCTTTTATATATTTTTTTCTCACAAGTTGAACTGTTTCCAATAACGTCATCTATATATGTTATAGTACAAAGTAGCAGATATTTAAAAAACCTTTGTTTCATGTTTTTACCACTTAGATAAAAAGGGAGAAACTAGAAGTTAAATGAAGGTTTCTTGTCATTAAAAACTATTTTATTCGGCGCTAAAAACAAGTAAAAAATATAAACGATCAATCCATTAGAAATTCATTTCTAAATAAATAAATAAGTGAAACTTTATAACTTTTATAGCACTAAAATGATAGAATTTATTTATAGTAACTAAATCAATTAACAAAAATTTTAATTGATAGTGTTTGATATTCAACTGATAGCTTTCATTTAATGCTGAAGCAAAATTGTTCAGCTAATTCATAAACATAGATTCCAATTATGTCTTTGGCATAAAAGCACTGGAGAGCAATTTGGTTTTAGATATTTTGTTTTATGGAAGCTTCAATGAAGCCATAAAATATGCAAGTTAACAAGATAAAGTTGTCTTAAAGTCCATGTTTGTGGAGGAACAGGGAAAGTAAAAAAATAAAAAATAAAAAAAAAACAATGACGACGACGAAAAAAATAAAAGCATCAGCGTCAACTTTATGGCCAATGGTCGAGATGGCGTAGAGGAAAGCCGCAGCTAATTTATTTGCAGGCTGGGCCATTTATGCGACAACGAGGACATTGTCCTGGCTCTGACCAAGCAAGCAAGCGAGCAGGCAAGCACTTCATTGTGCAGTGGCTCGTTGAAAACGCTGATTCAGTTTCATCATTAACCAGATTAATATGGCATGCCCTGGGTCCTGACAGGGCCAGGACATTGTAAGCCGAAACCATGAAAACCCCTTTTTCTGGCTCATGGTAAATGGTAATCGATGTGTATGTCGATGCGGATGGCAAATGCAGAGCAGATGTGAATGCGGATGCGGGCACATTTTAGTCTAGCAACGTTGGTCAACGATGTGGTCGACACTTGAAGTTTATCGTTTTGGCAGTTTGTCGACCATCACGCTCACACGCACACACACACATACATACACACATTGAGTATTGGCCATGAATTTTTATGCCAAGGAGTGTTTTGGCTAATTGGTCTAACGCATTGTCCTGCCTAATTGAGCAAAGCCATGACACTAGAACAGAGTTATATGCAACATATCAATTAAAATAACCTGCACCCAAAATATAGAAAAAAAAGAAAATGAATATTTTGAATTGTATAGAATAAACTCTTAACAGAAAGTTTATATACATATGTATATATATCAGCATCGATGTATCTTGCGTATGAACAACTTACTAAATCTGATAAAAAAAATTACAATTTTCATAAATTAACTAGTAATAAATAACAAAATATAGAAGGTATTTAATTATGACAATATTCCTTCACAGTAAATTACAAAAATTGTGAATCTTTGCTACTTACTACAAAATAGTTTTTTTTGAAAATCATTGATCAATATTTTTGATTTTAAAATTAACCCAATGAGAGCTATTTCTAAATTTTACCTGCATTTAACAATCGTAAATATAGATAATAAAAAAAGTTTATCGCTCACAAAACTTTCGACATTTATTTCGCCAATTAAAGAACTTCTAAATTATGTGTTTTTTCAAAATCGAAAATCACTTTAAAATAATAATGTTCACTTTAATAAAAGATAATTTTTTCTCAGACACAAATTGAATATTTATTGAAAAACAGTTGCATTAACAGACTTTTTCTACTCTCTCTCCAACTCGATGCTTTATTTTAAAACATTGACAAATTTTTTTCTTTTTGCCTTTGGATTATGTGGCATCAACACCAAGCAAATGGCTGACTTGCCACGCTTCTTTTTTTTTTCTGTGGTATTTTCTTTGCCTCTGTTTGCGTCTTGCTACTTGATTGCAATTGCAGGATATTTCCGTCGGCTCCCCGAATAAGAATCCTCAACCCTAGAGTTTATTTAGTATCTTTGGCAGCAGCAGCAGCAGCCGCTTGGAATTGTGATAATATTTGCCCGGAAAAGTATTTACATTTGACTCAAAAGTTCGCTTCGCCCTTCACCGTAGAGGAGGAGAGGGTGAAGCAAAGGCAGCAGAAAGAAAGAAGTGAAGCGGCGCAATCACAGTTTTCGACATTTTTGCGAAAATTGTATCGGCGTCGAAGAAGTTTGTTTTTTCCTTTTACATACCCTTATCAAAAGGTTTTATTAAATAGGCAACAGACTTGTAACTCACACAAGATAGCAATGTAAAAATTCCGTTTCATTTATAATTTTTACCCTCTTAAATTGTATTTATTTTTTTGAAAAAAAAAATTTTAAAGAATTGCTAATAAATACTTGCAACAGTTACGAATATAATAATAAATAAAAAAAATAAAAAATGTTTTACAAATAATGTTACATTTATTCCAATAGAAATAATAATTAAATAAAGCATAAGAAAAATAAAAACTTCATGAAAAATATCATCTATATAGTAATATCATCTAAATAATAAATAATGAAATAATACTAAATAATGAAATAATACTACTTATCTTAATATAAAATATAATGCACATATCACAATAATATAAACTTCTGAATGATCACGAAAATTAGAATAGGTTTTATTGTAAAAATGAGACGGAAAATAAAGTAGTGAGAGCAGGTAAAGATAATAGAAATAATAAAGCTGTATAATTACAACTGATCAATCAGGTTAATACTATTGTAATTTTTTACGGTGATAATCATTATCTTATTGTATTTTTCATGTTTATCTTCATTTTTTTCTTGATGAATAAAGAAACTATTTAAAGAAATAATCAAATGATCAGACTTTGCAAGAGTATACAAAGTTCACTTTGCTAAAGTTAGTTTGTGAAATCCTTTTTTTTTCTTTTTTTTTTTTTGGGCACTTATTTGTTTGTTGTTTTTACGCGAAATAAGAAAAGTTTTTATTTAAACAGACATGCGTGGCATTTCAGTTTTAAAGTTTCTTAAGAATTTTGCCTCCTTCTTTCTCTTTTCCCTCTTTGTCTGACTCTTTTTCTTTTGCTATTTTTATTTCTAAATCACTTTTTAACATTTGGAGAAATCTAATATGAGCTTGGCCACGAAAAAGTCGTTAGTCTAGAAAAAATATGATCTAATAAGCCAAAGCAGAAGGCATATTTTTACCCACACTTTGAGCCAAAGACAGACAGGATACCAATTAAATTTCACCCGCATCAATAATCATGAAAGCAAAAATGCCTAAGAAAAATAAAATAACAAGCAAAAATGCCACATAAAATGTAAGGGGGGAAAATTAAAAGGCACACGATATGGCATAGCCTGGCCTGTCCTGGCATGGATGCCACGAATAGATGTGAGTGGAGTAAGGATTTGGTGTGGGACCGGTAGCGGGATTGCTTTGATGGGGGATGGGTAACTTTGGGTGAAAGACTTGAAGTCGACAGGCGTGTAAATGATATAAATTCAATTTAATAAAATTGTTAAAATCGCAACGAGCAAACTGTGTGGAAATGCTTTTGCGCCCAGGTGAGCTGAAAATTGCTGTGAAATTTTTAGTGCCCAACGAAGAACTTCCTATAAACGAACCGAGCTGAACGAGCGAACGGAAGGCGGAAATACGCGTGAAAATTCCTAGCAATTATTTCACACAAAGTCAAGTTAACAGGACGACCGAATTGGTTCTGGAGGGGGAGTTGACTATAAGAAGTGGAAGTGCTGCTTGTCGTCTCATCGTCTAGCCCAATCTTATTGTGTTGTCACTCGGAAGGACTAGGACAGACGAGGGCGAACATGAGAATGAGGATGACGATGAGAATGAGAATAAGAACAAGAATGAGGCAGGGGAAAAAGGCGGCCAGGACACGACTCAACTCGACGACCCAGACAGACAGCTTCTTTTCTTTTTTTGTATTTTTTTGATAGCATTTTAAGCGGCTTGCATGGCGTCTCTTATTCTCTCGCCTTAATGTCACGATAATCGCATAATTTTCAATCTACTTCTGGACAGTTGAGGCAAACAGCAGAAGGATTCAGTTGGGAAGAAGGAGTTGCCCATTTTCATTTCGCTCAAAGGGGAATATTGTTATGTGGTCGTCTTTGTATATCTTATTGCATATTATTTTTGTTAGAATAGTCTTGTTAAATTGTTTTTTTTTTTTCTTCTTCTTTTTTCGAAACGGCTGCACGTGACTCTGGCTTTAATTCCCATGAGAGAGAATATAGACAAGTATGGGCAATCATCCCTGAAGGGACCAGCTGTTCCTTTTTAAAGGAATCGGAAAATAGTTTTAATTAAGGTCTGAATCATGCCTCTTAGCAAAGAAATGAATTATTTATTCAATGAACAGAATACTTAGATATCCTTGGATATTCTTTAAAAGGACAACAACTTAATTTCAATCACTATGACTGTAGTATTTCCTAAATATATGCGACGTGATAGAGCTTTGAGTATTCTAATCTAGATCGTAGACTAAAAGATTTCATTGTTGAGCTTCCTTTGCAAACTTTTGAATACGGCATCTCTAAGAAGATATTTCCTTATTTATCAATTCTCATCAATTCAGTCTTGTTTTCATTACTCACCCGGCTGCTAACCACGATAAGATTTTCATTTGTAGACTTTGGAGAGTATCTTGGTTATTTACTCTCTAACAATTTCTATATATTTTATTCTAAGGATACTTAAATTGCCCTCATATACGAATGCATGTAACAAAAGTCTGCTTTCTACTGTCATCTACTTATCGTCCCTGGTCCACCCACAAATAAAAAATATAAAAAAAAAGCACAATTAGTTGGGCAATCTGCAGCACTTATTACGCCAAAACCAAAATCCAAATTTAAGCTTGAACTCCAATTTTGTCCGCCCACACTTCACCAGGAGGGATGGCACTAGGAGACAGAGGCGGATGAAGTGCCCGATGGTCCCTTTCTACCATTTGTCTTTTCCTGTTCGCCCCTAACTGTTGCGGTTGCCTTCATGTCTCATTTAGCGACATTTCATTGTACTTTTCCACCACAATCGCTTTCCCATTGTTGTAATACAATTTTCTTGTCGCATTTTAGTCAAGTTATTTTTATTTTATTTTAGCCCACTCCCTTATACCGTTTACCCCTCTCATACCATTACTCGTATGCCGTTGGGGTTTTTCCTTGTTTTATATTATTTTCTTCATTTTTTTTTTCAACATTTCGTTTTTTTGGTGGTTTCGACCCGCCTAAAAGCATGCAATGTTTTGTGTCTCTTGCACAAAATTTTTGGCCAAATTTCATGTGTATGTATGTGTTTGTGTAAGCATCTATTTTGGGAGTATGTGTGTTTGGGCAAAAGTGTTTGTAGGCGTGGTTAGAGACCCTATCTGGCACATAATTCAACCGCTACGAATTGCGGCTTTGTCTGCACTTCTTCTGCATATGCTGTTACTTCCCCCTCTCTCTCAGTCTCTCTTCCCTTAGTAGTTCACTCTTTGTCTTGTCCTTTCGGATAGGTCCATTCTCTTAAGATAGTGGCAACGCGACGAAAAGGAGTCGCATATGTTTTATTAAAATGCTCTCACACTTACACATTTCCCTTTCAATTTGCAAACTAGAAAACTTTGATTGTACTTTATGAAGTGCTTTCCATTGCCAACCGCCAAGATCATTAAAAATGTTTAAAACTTGTACAAACAACTTACAGAACACTTGTTTTCTGGTTACATTTAAAGGAACATTGAGAGCGTATCGAAAAAACCGTAAATGAGCACTTAATTTATTGTTCTTGACATACTTTTAAGAATAATAATATTTTAGATGGTCTTATTATATTCCTTTGTGAATATATATTTATATATTAAACAGTATCTAAATAGTTGCACTTTTGTAATCATTGAAAATAAAATTTATTCATTACTTTTTTTTAAATAATTAAGAAAAGCTAATTTACTGATTAACAGAAATTATAAGTTCTCATTGACAAGTTTACTAAAGTTACTGCTCCGACAGACAACATTCACATATAAAAATACTTTTGATTTCTATTTTTAATTTAATAATTTGAGAAGTAATTTCCTAGACATAAAAATCGATTTTTATCCATGCTAATTACAACTTTACTTTACGCTTTTCATATCTAAAATAAACTGCAATAGCTACCAAAGAACAGTTCATTAATATTTATGCCACAGCATTCCAAATTCATATAAAAATCTCGTTTATATGTGGGTACTTGCCTTCTCTTTCTCTCTCTCTCTTCCTATATTCCCTTTTCTCCCTTTTTCCCCAATAGTGAGAACAAAAGCAACCAAATTAATTTAACGCCAACAATGCCGCAACTAACAAAAAAAAAAATAAAAAGAAAATCAAGCGACGTCTGAAAGAAATCAACTGAGGCCAGAGATAAAGAAACGAATTTCCCCCCCACCAAAAAAAAAAAAGGAAAAGTTTCCTTTTTTTTCTCTTAATTTCAACAGCTAGACAAAATGGTGGAGAGCATACCAATTCCACACGCCTCTATCTCCCCTCCCCATATCGATACTCTATCCCCTCCCACCTATCGAACTGTTGGACCATAGTGGTGCACGTTGATGCCACACTTGATTGATTTCATTCTATATACGGCTGCGATTTTCCAATTACAAAAAGCGCTAAAATCAGCAGAAAATCTGACGATGGTATCAAAACCAATTGTTTAATACTATAAAATCTTTAGATATAGTAATTCCAAGACAAATATTTTAAAATTTTGAAAGAAATACTTTAATGATACTGTAATTTATTGGGTTGCCTATCTATTGAAAACCCAAGCCAATAGATGTTCAGAACGAAGGGTAGGAGTATATTTTAGTTATATTATCTATTGACAAGTATCCTACAAATGTGTAAAATAAAGACACTTTAACAAATATTTGGAAATATGACTGATATATTTCATTTAAATTTGGCATAAGCGATTATTAATTTTTTTACCACGCAGCAACTGTACCATTTAGTTTAAAGTAAATAGTAATTCTATATAACTCATTTTAAGGTGAACTACTTACTCATCATAGACAAGATGTAAATGATAAATGATTTATAGATTCACTTAAATCCTAGTTAAACTAAGTTATTAAAAGAACATTACAACACAGAGAGAGAGAGAAAGAGATATTACGTATGAGAAAATTGATTTCCAATTCGATATAAAACACTTTTTTTTTTTCATTTTTGGAAAATCACTTATTTAAGCCTAGAATTTTATGCACTCTTCGTTAAAATGACACCCATTGTGGCAATTGATTGAAAAAAAATCGCAGCCCGACTATCAATAGTGGCATATAAAATAAACTTAGACTATGCTGTGGGCTCTGGCCTGTAAGCTGTGTGCGGTGTTTCGGATCTTTCGACGATTTTTCACAAAGCACAAAGGGCCGTGAGCCTAATTGCGGAAGCAATGCTCCATAGAATTAGTTTTTCTTTGCCTCACTCTATCTCTATTTATTTTTTTCTCTCTCTCTCTCTTTTTATATCGTATACTTGATTTCAACTTTTATTTCCCTGTTGGCTGTAAAACGGCATCAAAATGGCAATTAGCGTTGGTGTTAAGACAGTAAATGGATGGGTGGTACCTAAAAGTCGACTTCACTTGGGTCAAGGCTGTATTAATGAATTAACAACGGCCAAATGAGTTTTTAGACAACAATACAAATGGTTTGTACGGACTTAACTCGTTTCACTCCCTCCCCATTACTTGATACAGTTTATGTATAAAGTTTTTATACATTTTAGCCAAAAAGTTTAGTAATAAAAAGTCTAAAGAACTTTCACGTGTTTAGCATTTGAGTGAAATGGCCAAAGGGCAATTAGTCAAGGATGAAGTGGAAATGTTTCTTATGCAATTTTATTTAGTTTTTTTTTTGTCTTTTGCACTAACTGATGCATTTACAGAATTTGGCGAATCAAAATGCCGTTAAATTGTACTGCAAAAGCATAACAAATTGGATGTTTTTTTTCGTTTTCTTTTTTTTTTTTTTGTTTTCTAACGCAATCATCATGTCTCTCCCCCCGTTTACACCAAAAACGCACACACAGATCCACAAACTGACATAGACGTAGGAAGCCAGAGCAAGCCTTTATCGCCTGTACCGCATCCCCAAGACTCATTCCAAAGAAAAGTTGCTTGTGTTTTTGGCCTGGCAGCACATCGTTAATGTCATTCCAGCTTCTTGTCGTGCCATGCCATGCCATGCCGTGTCGTGCCTTCCCTTGCTCCAAAGTAGTGTCGTAGTGTCGTAACATGGAGTGGCGTAGCGTGGCGTTTCTACTTGATATATTGTTATCATTTTAACAATGGAAATTATTTCATTACATTGTTTTTAGGTGGCATTTTATTATGTTAGACATTTTCTGGTCTGAGAGAGTGTATTTTGTGCAAGTGAATGTGACAAGCAGAATATATGTATGTATATACATATATGCATACGTTTCAAAGAAGGACCAAATGTTGCGGTGCAGACTGGCTAAACAAAAAAAAACAATGCTTTTTGCTACTCTGAATTATCTGAAAGACAGGTTTTTAAGTTAAGATTTCCTTAACACTTAAATTGAATATGCTGCAGGAATAGTAATAAAAATTTAACATACATATATGTTAAAGTACGAAGATTTCATTTTATTCTAATTGATACAAAAAAATGAATTTAAAAATGTCAATTAATTAAAGAAAAATGTATAATTTATTTGAAATCTGATGGCATAATAATATTTTTAATTCTTTAAATTCTTCAACTCAATATATATTGAGTTTCATATTGGAAATGATCAACATTTTGCGTCAATTTATATGAGAACTAGTTTCCAATAGGATTGCTAAAATTTCGGAATAGTTACCCAACGGTATTAACCCCTTCGGAAGTATTAGAAAAACGTTGGTGATTAATAGATCATCTATTGAATTAATAAATAATTAATAATGATTAAAATATATATACGCTTAACTACTTATTATATATTTTTTCCATTTTACAGAAAACCATTTAAATCTCTAGTTTAATCCTCAACTGAAATTGATCAAGTTTCATTCAATTTTGTTTACCTGTCCAGGCGAAAAAAAGAATCTATTCACATTTAAATGCTTATCTATATAATTTGACGCCTATTAAAAACTTTCACTGACTAAACAAAATGCAAAGCGGAAAAACGTTTCGGTCTTTTTGGTTGTTTCCCTCTCCGTTTTACCATCAACTTGCCAAATTTAATAAATCCCTGAAAATTCACTTTGAAGTTTTTCATTTTGCAAACTACGCTGAAAAAAAGAAAAAAATAAAGTGAAAAAAAAGAATAAAAAATAAAGAAACCCTTGAAGCAGGAGTGAGAGAGAGTGAGAGGGAGAAACATACAAATACAGATACACTTATAAATGCGTATTTATATCATTTGCATTTAAAATGAAATGAAAATCAGACCAGCATAAATAGAGGGAAAGAAATGGCAGAAACAGAGCCGATACCATACCAAAATTGTATATTTGGACATCATTAAAAATGCCACATTTGAATGAATATAAGGGGAGAGCTGAGGCAGGAGCTAAAGCTGTTGCTGAAACTGTAGATGGATGAAAATGGAGATGGAGTTGATGGTATATAAGACATGACAAGCAAAGACTACAAGTGGATGACGAAAGTAAAGTCCTTTCGTCGTTTTGCTTGATATGCATAAATGTCAAAGTGATTACAATGCAGAGCCCGCAATGTGTTTATCGTTTTGTCATATGCTTCACTGCCCTGACCCAGCCTCCACTCTCTATACACATATATCTGTCTCTTTCTCTCTCTCTACTACATCTTACCTTCCTTCTACTCTTCAAAAAAAAAAAAAAAAAGGACATCTTCATCTCGAACAGAACTTTGTGAGCTGTGAGTGTGACAACGCCCTCATTCATTCATTCATTCATTCGCTCACTCGTCGTTGCTTACACGCCCATCGAGCACAATATCTATGTGGAGAGTCACAGTGGTTTTGGTGTCAATCAAAACAGTTGCATATTTAGTATGAATTTATTATAAAACTCCTTTTTTATAGAGTTAGGTCCCACGGTTTTTGGGGCATATTTGAAATTTGGAGTTGAGTTATATAAAGTTGAGTTGTGGCACTGCTTTTGTGCCTTACATAGTCCTGATGTAAGACGCAGGTGCGCTTATTGACGCTCGGTTGCACTTCGTTTGAGGGCAAGCCGAAAATCTCAGCGACAGCAGATCAAAGCCAAAGAGGATACTTGCCCTGCCACAATCACCACCACCACCACTACCACCCGTACCGCCTTCCATCTGGTCTAACCAATTTTGGGCCTTACAACTGTCTTTTGAGCGACTTTTGCATAGAATAGATTTCTGTGTTGAAGTGCAGCATTTCAATATTTTTCGGAAAGCCACTTGAAAATCCTTTTTGGTTTGAGAAGCTCACATTTTATGGTGGCAAAACAATTTCCGGTCACAGTTGTGCGACAAGTGTCCTTAATTTCATACTTTCGCATCCTTTGAATGCAAAAGGAGACTTTAAAAACCGCTCTATCTCTCTGTCTCTATCTCTTTTACTCTCTCGCTCTCTCTTTCTCTGTCTTTATCGTCAGATTGCACAACATTTAAATAAAACAGGTGCAATGTAACCATTCCTATACAATGCTTGCTAACCGTCTTCTGTCTACCCAAAAAACACTTTGAACTTTTTCAATTTTTAATGAATCAAAAATGTTTTCACACATTTTGGCACACCTTTTTTTTTGTCGCCTTTTTTTTGGCCTTTCCATGTATGTGTGTGTGCGCTATACTCGTTGATTCCCATTTACTGTAGAAATAACCAACAAAAAAATTGCAGTAAATAGATGAAGATGACGACATTTTCATACCCTATTTAGCTTCAACTAAGTTTTCACCAAGTAAAAGAATTTATTTGACATACCATTTCATTTATTTATCTTGTCAAATATATTATACTATATATTTAGAAAAGGATTCTGAAATCTAGTAAAGTCTTTGCTACATTGATTATTTAATTATGGGCAAATTGTCAAAATTAAAAAGTTTCCCTTTTTTCTTAATGTTATATTCTGCCTATTTGATACATTTAGGTAATATGAATATACCCCTCTAGTCTATGGTTAAGGAATAGGTATAAAAGCAGCAAGATAGACGACACAGAGACCGAGAGAGAGAGTTCATCAACAGTGATGTTAGGTGAAGGCTGAGGGATGGTTAAAAATCCTCACCTATGATCCACAGCCATGTAATTGAACTTAATTCGATTTGAAGCGAGACAAGTTTTTTTTTTGTTTTTTTGCTTAGCAGCTGTTCATGTTCTCAAAAGGTTCACAGACAATTCTATGACATTTAAAGAGATCAAGTTTGACAAAAAAACTAGAAGGGAAATTCGAATTAAAGTAATTCCCAAAAAAAAACTTTAGCTAATGCAATGTGAAATAATTAATAATGATGGATCGGTATCTTTTACTTATCTTTGCTTGATTTTATAGACTTAATTTGTTGCAGTTTATCTTATACTAAACCATTGGAGGATAATTCCATTAACCATATTTTAAACAGAATAATGAAAAACCAATCGAAATAGTCTAATAAATTGAAAGAATAAATAATTAATTGGATTTAAAGTAATTAACTTACCTTCAAGCTTCAGTTGCATAGTTCTGAGTATTATTTATTGGTCCTTTAATTGATGGATTTGTTAACGTTAACCAATTTTACCATATTTTTTATTACACACACATCCATATGGATACACTCTACTCAACATGTTGGTTATGGCTACACCTTTCCATTAAGTATCCTTCTGAGTTGCCATAAGTAGTCTCGTGGTCAATTTTTTCGCATATGTTTTTCATTTTTTATTCGCTTTTCTTTCATTTTTCCTGCCCCTCAAGTGGTACACTCAAGTACAAGGCAGCTCGCTTGCCACACAACAACAATGCGAAACATACATACATACACACATCATGCCATAGAATATATAACAACAAAATTTTCCATTTGGTCAGGAAAAGCACTTGAAAAATACAAAATAAATATAAAAAAAAAATAAAAAATCAACTCAACTCAACTGCACCCTAAGGCTAACAAGTTCATTTTTCTGCCAGTCAGCCACACAATTGCCTCAAAAGTGAAAGACAGAGAAAGAGAGAAGGGGAAGAATAGCGGATAGAAAAAAGAGAAAGGGATATAAGAAATATGATTTGATTTTACAATTACAGCAAAAATGATTGCACGAGGAAAATTTTTACAAAAATTCTTAATTGGCAACAAAGTCGACGAAATTGCATTTAAAGACTTTGGCTTGAAAAAAAGAAGCAATTTCATTGACACTGCTGACTATAGCTATAAATCTAACAAATCCTTAGTGTAAAGTACATTTATAAAAAAGTAAAATGTAATAAAATGCATTTGTAATACTCTTACAAAAAGTATCAAAACTTAAAACAAAAAAAAGAAGAAAGTCTCTTCTTTACCAAACTTGACACTCAGTTATTAAATTGAATATCAGAGTAATGTTTTATCATATTCTAAATAAAAAAATATACATATAATAGAACTTTTCAAGAAAAACTAAAATAATACAACTAATAGAAAGTATACAATTTTTCTGGATAACTTAAATAAGACTATCAAGCAAAGATTAAAGGTTTATTCTTGTTTAATTTATCGCTACGAATTTTAGTCTTTAGCACAGTTCCAAAGCAATGAAGGTTAACTAAAATACATCTGTTTTGATATATCTTATACAGATAAGACTTTTAATATTGTAATATTCTCTATAAATCCCATAAAAATGCTAATACCTTTATAGAATGAACCGTCAAGCAAATGTCAGAGTAAAGAAAATTCGTTACAGTTAAGTTGCCTAGCATAAATTGCAATACCTTAAAAGGTCCTTTACTCTCTGTTTCCCTCTCTCTTTCTTTTTTTTTTTCCTCTTACCTTTAACATTGTTTCATCCAGTGTCTTTAGATTCTAGAGCAATGTCCTCCACACTTGTCGTCGAAAGTCAGAGCAATATTTTTGCATTTTGCAATATTTTTTTGAGAGCGTTGTTAATTTCATGGCTCAATGGTTAGTGTGTTTGCCAAAAGGAGACGACGACTTTGAATTCAAATTTATTTGCCATGTAAAGTTTGTGTGCTGTGTGAAAGGAATCAAAATGAAATCCAGAAAGAGAATAATGGTGGGAGTTGGGCGGGGAGTGTCAAATGTTTGCGCATAATTTTGCATTTGCTAATCGTTAACTTTTTTAATCATTTCCACACCTAGCGGTTTGTTTTTTTTTTTTTTCTTTTTTTCTTATTTTATTTTATTTTATTCCATTTTGAAGCATTCTGCGAAAAGTAGATAATAAGCTCTGCTTAAATTAAAAACTTTGTTCAAAAAATTTTTCCATCTCCCCGCTTTTATCACACTAATTGCAATAAATTTGCGTTAATAAACTGAGAAAATTGAGGCAAATTGCCAGCAGGCATTTGGCCAAATGGAGCATAGTTAGTCTAGTCTTTGCCCAGATGTTTGCCACTTTAGCAAAAAGTTTGTTTTTTCCTCTCTTTTCTCGCAAAAAAAAAAATAAGAAAAACCAACACAAACAAAATAAGACTAACCGAAAAGCGAAATGAATTTTTGATTTTAATTAAAAAATGTACAGTAAATTTGTATGTGGCAAGTAAATTAGGAGAAAATCAGAATTAATTTGAACAACATTTTAATAAAAATTTCTAGATAAAAACTTTGTAAATAAATTTTCTACCTGACTGCGTTTTGATTTCAACTGATTATAACTTTTTTTTTTGTTATTAAAACTGAATATTAATCAAGAAAAAAGATTGAAAATGTTGTACATTTTTTTGGAGTAATATTTAATTCAATTTTGATCAGTTTTTCCAATGCAATTTGAGGGTTTCTGAAGATTTTTAGTGAAGTATTTTTTTGTTCAGTTCTGTTAGATTCAGAAACTGAAAATGCTTTCCTTATGTTAAAACAATTAACGCCTCATTAATGCAATTATTTGAAGTAATTATGCAATTATTATATGGCTTTTATTTAATGCAATTAAAAACACAAAAAAAAAAAGAAAAATAATATGTAAAAGAAGAGAATGGTCAGAATATTCAGCTGAATCTGCAGATTTTCCGTTTTGTGGAGGACTCCTACAAAGTTGCCTAACGCAGCAGAAATGCCCTCAAATTCTATCTGCTTTCATTTCTCTCCCCTACTCTTTCTCTCTCAATCTATCTCTCTCCCTCTCTCTCTCTCTCTCTCGTTCACACGTTGGCGTGTAATTTAGCTATTAAATCCCCTTTTCATTTGTGGGGTAGGAGAAGAACTCTAGCAATTGGTGGCACGGCATTGCCTGTGGGCTCTGGGATTTTCGACCTTCTGCGCTTTTCACACGTGCATGGACCCACAAACACATACACATACATATATACATACATGCTTACATATGTGTAGAGGAAATGAATTTTTTGGTATGGTAGGTAATAGGTTTGGGCAATGGAGATTTGGATAGAGATGGGAAGGGGGCGGCGGGTTGAGGGTTCTGAGCCCACTTGCGGTGACCAGCCAGAGTGCAGGAAAATTTTTGCAAACGCAACGGAAACGGAAAATGTTCTATTGGTTAGCCCTACAATTGTGCACTGTTCCCAAAAGTAGGCAATGAGATTTGTTCCGGAAGTGTTGTATACATACATGCATACATACATACATACATACATACATACATACATAAATTAGTATCCCAATTAGTGATGACAATGTGAACCAATTATTGCAAGAACTTCCGTTTTTTTTTTTAATAGAGAAAACTGCTTCATTTCGGAAGTCATAAAATGAGAGTATCTTAAGTCGTTATTAACTAAAGAAAAATTTCCATATATTCATGCGATCTTTCGAATTGAATTCGATAATTCTTAAACACGTACTCATACCAAATACAATTTGTTTTTTGGACAGTGTAGCATTGCAACAACAGCTTGACACACTCGAGCGTAAAATTAATCGTGGCTGTTTCCCCCTTCAAAAACTGTAGGTGGAGTTGGATGGGTACGTTGGTTAAAGTTTTTTTTTTTGTTTTGTTTTTTTTATTCGTATTGGTTGTTCTCCATTTTCGGTGTCTGCTCATTTTTCACGTTTCAATGTGGAAATGCTGTTGGTCATCTTTATTGCACTTTTTGCACTTTTATCTGTGGCATATGGAAATTTCTTGTTCACATTTTTGCCACTTTTTTTCTTCTTTTTTTGGGTACTTGGGGTGGCATCAACATTTAAATTATTAACTTAAGTACACATAAATAAATCTGAAATGAAATCCAGGAAAGAGAAAAGGAAATATATAGTATGTATTTTGGTAATTTACGGTTAATTAATGAAGACGAAAGAATTTATTTATGTATATTGTTGTATCTCAATTTAATTCTTTTGCTTTAAGGTTGACATTTAATATTCTGTGGTTTCAAGGCACACACACAAACAGAGACACGCACACACAAATGAACATTGTTTAAGGTTCAATTGGCATTAAACCGCACTAAATTGTCGAATGTTAATTTGTATACGAATAGCATAGATTTAAAATTGTTAAAGAACCATACAAAATGGACTTAAATATCAACAGAATTGGCCTAGGAGAGGCGAGGCGAGGCCAGGCCAATCAGCATTTTACCTGGCCGTTTTGGCAAGGCAATCCAATTAGGCCACACTTGGCATTCTTGACCATTATGATAGTCCATGCATGGCATCCATCTATCCAACCAATCTCATACCCTTTACCCCCAAAAAGCCCAATGCTTGGTCATTTGCACTGCATTGGCGCATTTTAATCTGCAAACCGGTAAGCGAATGCTGAGGTGGTGGGTGGTAGGTGGAAGGGCACGGTTTTGAGGTTTGAGGGTTGAGTAGAGTCAACCGCACAGACAGACAGTAGCAGACACTGACAATTAATATTCAAATTTATTAGCCACCTATGAACCGAGTGTGTGCATTATCAGCAGGCACTTGAGAGGATGAAGGCGCATGGTTTGTTGGTTTGGGCATTGATGGAGAAACGACAACATAAGCAGCGAACAATGGAGATGGCCCGAAATAAAATCATAACTATCGGCAGGAAATTAAAACTGAGTCATATAAACTCTTTTTATATATACAGTAGTTTCTTTTTATTAATATAAAAAATTTTGTAATCTTATCCACAATCAACAATCTAAAAATTATTTTGGGTATTCCCCTGAAAAAGTATCAACTATTAATATTCTATCAGCCTAAATTACCTTTGGATTCTTTGGATCGGTTATTTTTTTTCTTTAAAATATATCATTGGATAAAAGAAATTATGGAAACTTTTCTATTTGACATTCAATCTATACTACTTATATATATTTTATCAAAAATGTTGAATAATAGGAAATCAAACCAAACTAAGGAGACTAAAATTCATTAAGTCAATGGGAATGAAAAATAATTCTTTTTAGATTCTATCAAAAATGTATTAGTTCAGAATATATTTTTAAATTATGCTAAAGAGAACGAGGATTATTTTTAATTGCAATAATACTTTGTTAGTTCATTTTTGGAAACATTTTTTGAAACATTTTTGGTCTAATTAATTTATCAGTTGTCTGTTGGCCATCTCTAGCACATGCCACCGTTGGTCTATCAGTCCCAGCACGCACTACTTACTGCAGTGACTGTCGTCGGGTATAGAAGCAAAATCGCAGAAAGTATAGGCGACAATTACACGATGTGGACCTAAGGGAAATATTTCAACGGCTATGCTCTGTCAACATCCTTTCCCTCTATAACCTTCTTCTACCCTCCTTCCTCGCCCCCCTATTTACCATCATGTACGTTGTGGCGCTTAATTATTTGCATATGATTAGACTTAATGGTCGAGTGAGTTTCAACCAGCTTTTGTCTTTGTCTCCTTACCTATCTATTTTGTCTCTCTCTCTCTCTCTCTCTCTATTTCTCACACTCTCTATCTTTGTCTTTGTCTCTGTCTCTCTTTGTCACTGTATGTCGCATTCTAACCGTTTTTGGTTAGTAGAAGGAGCAGGTAATCACACAACCAGCCAGCTACTAGCCACGTTGTGTAATTGTTAATGATGATTAGATTCAATTTAGGGCATCATTAGTTAGCTGACGAGGCTACAACCCCCATTGTCAGATCTCCCCAAAGTCACTTTAAATTTATGCCAACGTCGCAACTGACAGAGGAACAGAAAGACAGCAGTTAGAATGGGAAATAGGTTCGAAGTGATGGAAACGGAGGAGGTTTAGGAGGAGTTGATGGTGGTGGAAGCCATGAGGTTAAGCAACTGACCCAAACCTAAACTCAAACCCAAGCCCAAGCCCAAGTGACTGCAACGTGACCTGAGGCCGCTGCTGCTGTCGAGTTTGAGGTTAATTTTGCAAAATTGTCGAGTCAACGGTTAAACCTAACCCTTTCTATACGAATGGGTGTGCATGTATGTGTGTGTCTATGCAAATGTGAGGCATTGTGTGGTTTTACTTTTACCGGAAAAGGAGTCATCGCTGGTCATCTTGTGGACGGGTTAGAAGCTGCCTGTCCATTGTGCGATTTTAATCACCCTGAAAGCATCGGAACAACGCAAAAAAAAAAGCAAGAAAAAAAATAATTGGGTGGGGAGGTAGAAAAAGTTAACTAATCGTCGTTAGTGGCTACAAAATTTTAATTGCTATCAAACTATAATTGGATTGGATTGATGCAGCTCACGTCAGAGTAAAATCTATAACTTAATTGAGAACTGAACGAATATCTAAAGTGGCATTGCCATCATTCATTAAGCAATTTAAGTTTTTCTCAAGACAAGAGAACTACTTAGCCATTGACAGATAATAAGCTTAATAGCTACAAATGTGAATTGAACTAAATGATGGCTGCCAATAACATTTATTTCAGTTTAATCATTTTCTTTTCTCTCAACTTTTTATAAAGTTCTCTCGGTTTTAATTTTCTAAGGCCAATCAGAGAAGGAGCAAAAAGGATATATTAAAAATTGATTTTTACCTTACACACATACATATATGAGAATAAATGATCAAATAACAAGAGTCAAGAAAAGAAATTAACTAAGAGAAAAAACACTTAAATATAAATGAAGTGATTTTTACTTAATCTCTTATTTCTTGCTTATTTTCTTTTGAAATGGGCATAGCCGGATTTCAGTGTAAAAAATTATGAAATTTTTAGTATATATTCACAAGCTGATTCCTCTATCACCTTTCACCTTTCTTTCATTCATTTTTCATGTCTATTAATTCGACAATATCACTACTTCAAATATGACATTTAAGTCATAATTTTAATAACTTTTTCTCATATTTTAGAAACATTTTTTTTTTACCTTTTTTCTTACAATCTTTTATAAAGAGTTTTTCTGATAGTTTCTGCCCAAAATATACATATGTATACTTTACACCTCCATTTAGCTGAATTTTCCACCACAACCACCCACTAAATTGCATTTGCTGCTATATGTTACCGTTATCGCTGCTCTAAAACATGCCAGTCATTTTTTTTCGTTCTCTCTTGACCAAAAAAAAACCGAAAAACACACAAAAAAAATATATGAAAATTTCGTTCAAAACAAAAAAAAAAAAATGGAAATAAAAAACAATCTGCAAAAACACTTATAAAACTTGACAGGCGTGCAGCGGACAAGTTTTACGAGAAACTCTCAACTTGTCGTTTGGCGCGTCACAAATTTTACAAAATGTGTGGCACACACAAACACACACACACAAATACAACTGCCACGCCCCATCGCGAACACTCGTGAACCCATACCCGATTTTCGACCCCAAATCACCCACTCCAAAACCCAACCCCAACCTCAACACTAAACCATGTGCCCTATCCCTAACCTATACAGTTTCTCGACTCTTCAGCCAACAAACATTTACAATTTATTGCACATTTGCCTACAAAATATCACCCAATTCCAGAAGCTTCAGGGTGAGCCCATTTAATGGAGCACAGGCAGACGATGCAGGTCCACAACGGAGAGGGCGCAGTGGGCGTGACATTACAGCATGTTCCATTGCACATTTGATGAATTTATTGCAGTTTAGAATTTTTTGCACATTGTGCAGCAGTTTTGCAATTTAACCCGCCCGAAAAAGACAAAAAAAAAAAAAAAGAAATGCAGAAGCGATACGACGCCATGTTGACTAACACAAAAAAAAAATGAAAGGAAAGGGCCGGTTGATA
The DNA here is from genome assembly GCA_037075365.1 of Drosophila emarginata. Lineage (NCBI taxonomy): Eukaryota > Metazoa > Arthropoda > Insecta > Diptera > Drosophilidae > Drosophila > Drosophila emarginata. Next base: position 9,880,294 of record JBAMCD010000296.1, read on the forward strand.
TGATAACTTCTATACCCTATATAAGACAACCTATATCATGGAAATCTAAGAAAATTAAATGAGAATAATTCAAGCCAAACAATTAATATAGACTTTTCCAGAAATTTAGCGAATTGTCCAAAAGAATTTCTAAACTTTAGAACAATTTCTCGAAACTGAATAATTCATTGATCAACTTTGCTAATAGAAGTCAAATGCTCGTAAATGTGTAGTTCTCTGTGTTGCAAACGTTTAGCATAAACCAATATGACCTATTGTAAGGGTAAACCAAAAAAAAGAAAGGGCATAGAAAAACACTGGCATAAGAGGATGACTGTACTTTTTTTTCTTGTTTTTTTTTTTGTTGGTAGATGAAACTGTCAAAATGAATGTTTAGAAACTTATTTATAGTTTGGCTTCGTGATAAGCGTGGCATGAAATGAAGTATTTTTTTTTTTTTTTCTGGGTCCAAAGTCAAGATGATAAAGAATAGTTTAGGCAATGTCATTTGATGGCTAAGCAATTGATAGTTGTGGATACGAAACTTGAGACTTTTCAAATTGCCAAAAACTAGTCAACAAAATAACTAAAAGTGCAAAATCTTTTATGAATCCAAACTGAAATCTTGCAAATTACTTTTGAATTTAAGTTGCAATTTATATCTTCTTTTTTTCACTTTCATTGAAAGGTCTCTCTCTCTCTTTTTGGGCAGAGAGTTACAGAGAGTCATTAAATTACCTTGCCCGAAATTAAGCAATTTCAAGGTGTCTCTGCTCACTTTACGCTCCTTCGCTTAATTACCCAACTGATTACAGGTCTCGGTCTCCCTCTTTCATGTGCCGAACAGTCCAAAGGAACCAAGGCTAGTAGCTACTAGCCACTTGCTTTATAGCCCGGCTAAGTGGTATTTACGTTTTAATTTAACGCTTCTTTCTTTTTCTATTTCTTTTCTTTTCATTTTATTTTGTTACTTTATATTTCTTGTTTTTGGCTTTCTACCAATGCGCTTTCGGTTTCAGGCAGAGCACAGCAAATGCTAAAGGGAGTTAAAAAGCAAAAGGCACCCAAAAAAACCGGATGCCAAAGCTAAAAAGCTTTAAGCCAAAAATGAAGACACTCAATGAAACAGAGGGGAAGACCATCACAGAAAGATATAGAAAGAGCTATAGTGAGAGGGGGGGTGGGAGAATATGGGAGTGAGAGCGTCTTGGACATTGCCGACTGTAATTGCTGCGGCTTGGTTAACGACAGGACAAAGCCATCTACGCTATAACCACTCGTTGGCTTGCCATGGCTTTTTCTATCCTTATTCAAGTGGTTTTTGATGACAAAATGAAAGGTAATTTTAGCGAAATTTTCGTTCTGATTTTTCCCTACTCGAGGGTGTTCAAGACAAATGACAAGTTATGCCAAAAGCAGAATACCAAAATGCAGCCAGGGGTATAAAGCCCTAACATAATGGGAAAGGACATAGGCAAAATTCATAGTCATTTTTGGTTCATTGAAGCTTTTGTGTCTGGGACAGCCTAAAATCGGTTTTCTGACAACCGGAAATTGTGGTCGATTTAAGCAAAAATTGCTTCAATAAAGTCAAAGAAATTTAGATTGTTTTTATAACATATTTGAAATTTTTCGTTAACTTTTTTTAAGTTTTATGAAGAAACAGAAATGCCGTTTATTTTTTTGGTCTATTTTTTTTTCAAATTTTATCTTCCTTAACTTCAAACGTAATTAAATCATTCGATATCCTTAAACCTTTAATTTGTAATATTCTTTTAATCTGATGTAGTGTGAAAAAAAATTGTAATTTTAATTACATGATCCTTGGGGACTGCAAAAACATTCAAACATTCCGTTGATAATATTTTGTAAAGAAAAAAAAGAGTTCGCTGTGTATGTATAAAAGGTGACATAGATACCAATGAAAACTATTTGCCAATACTTTCTTAGAATCTTAATACTCGATTACTTTTTCTATATATGATTTTAATTATTTAAGTAATTTGTTGTTACATTCATTGAAAGTGCTGTGTGCGTGTGTGTGCGCCAACTTCTTTTGACCCCATATCTCTGGTAAAAATCTTTTCAACTTCAATTGCAATTTCATTATTACAGTATCGCATTGAGTGCAATTTTACCCATAGGATCTGATGACTCCTCGCTGACTCCTGATGAATTTGCTAGCTTTAATCAGTGGAGCAGCCGAAGCAAACAGAGCAGCCTGCAGCCAAAGAGCTCAACCATTAAAAACGAAACAAAAACAAGAGAGGGGGTGAGGTAAAAAAGGGGATATGAATGTGATGGGAAACTGGGCATATTCGTATCTATATCTTTGGCTGTCTAACTGTATATATATATATATATATAGTATAAATGTGTGTGCTACTGACTCGCTCTTCCTCTCTCCTTCTCTCTATCTCTATCTCTCTCTCTTTCTCTGTGGCGGTAAATCTTTATAAGCGCGAATAATTGGTTTCCTCATTTAATGCGAATGGGGGCGCCCGAGCAGGGACCATCTCCCCCCACCCAGACCAACATCACCCAGCATCCAACAGCCTCAGCTACAGCATTCACATTGCAATCGCCATAGAAAATGCCTCACAATAAACATTTCTTTTTGCAGTTTTTCCCTCATTTTTTTCTTCTTTTTTTTTGTTTTTGTTTTTTTTTTTCTCTTTTTTTCTGTTCGGGCCGGCAGCGGCTGTCAGAACAAACAGCAGGAGTCATAATATTGCAACAGCATCGACTGGAAGGGTATGGGGTATGGGTTTGAGTTAGGGATTGGAGCAGAAGCGCAAAAGAAATTGCTGGAAAAAATTAATTGCATTTTCATTATGTTGACTGGCAGAGTCAAAAGGGAGAACAGGCCAGAGCCGGAGCCAGAGTCATAGCCATAGCCGAGTAGACAGACTACCAAGAGCCAAATGCAGACAGACAAATGACATGGATATAGGCATAAAATGGGTAGAAGGCATTGAAGTTGATTGGGGCACTGGGAATGGGGGGGAATGGATAATAGGGCAGGCGGTTTAGGGAGTCATGATGAAGCTAAACTGTCATTAAGTTAGATTTGCTTTATGGCTATTATAGGGACCAGGGGTAAGGGTAAATGAAAGTGGACACAGATGAGACAAGATGATATGAATATGTTGAGATTAGAAACACATTAGTTACAGACACACACATACACATGCACGGCATAAAACAAAAAAATTAGGGTGAAATTTAAGACATTTTTGTTCTCTCTTTTTCAATAAAAATCTGTATCAAGTTAATTAAATAAAAAACTTAAACTTATCGACTAATCATTTGTTATAGATAATCAATTTATATATTTTTAATTTTTTATTTTGTAAATCTAAAATGATTTATTTTAAAACTTTTTTCTATATAAAAAAATAAATAAAACTATATGTACATATATTAGAACCCTTTGTTTGTATTTGCTTTTTTTTATATATATATTTATATAGAGTACACTGGTTTGTTTGATATTCTCATGATCGATATATACCATATATATGTTTAGTAAAAGTGCATTAACTTCTGTTTTAATAGAAGCATATCTCTAGAATCAGACACAATAAATTGAATCGGTCTAGAATGACATCGAGCAAGAGATTCTTTCATTAATTGTACAGATAATTAGAAATAGAAAGATATCAATCAATGGTAAAGGTCATTGACTCAATAGTAATACTAGAGTACCAAAGGTCATTGGCTGATATATTAAAAGAATTTCTTCAGTGAATTTCTAGTAAAAACATTGTTTATCAGGAAAATGAAACTAATAGCAAAGAAACTCTCCATTTGTTGATAAATCTTTTTCAGTTATATCTAGGTAACAAAATTTCTAATTTTTATATTCCCTTATAAGACTTTAATTTTGAATTTGGGTTCGATAGGCTCTTTGATTCTTATTCTCAACTAATTTACGTTACATTATAGCCATTTATAATTTTTAACAAACGAAAAAAAAAAGGAATCAAATTAAACCTTATTCATTCAGAGTTGATTTGTTGGCTTTGATCACCTCATCAATAAACTTTATAAAAATGGTTTAATAAAATAAATGTATGCGAAATGCAGAACCTTATCTGTCAACGTGCCGGTAAAATATATTATATACCCCTTATATATGTACATATATATACATATTGATTTCACAAACAAGTCGAACCTAAATCGGTAAAAATTGATAAGAAATCACATGTTTCGCTAATAAAGTTATATGACGCAAAAATGAGATAGCCAAGGAAAGGTAAAGCTTAAATAGGATAGGATTAAGAACAACCTGTTTAACCTGGCTTGCAAGTGCAGAAAACTGTACACTTATTTTACCAATGTTTTTATTAAAATATATATACATATGTTATATACATATATAAATATATATAAAGAGATTTCTCAATTCGATATTATTATATTCTGTCACACCCAATTTTAGCTTTACGGCCAAACCCTTTTCCATTTTCAATTTAATTATAATTATGAATCACTTTTCCAACTTTCACCAGTAGATAAAAAATATACGGTATGTACATAAAAAAAAAAAGAAAAAAAAAACAGAAGAGTATTACCCTTTTAGTTATCAAACAGGTCTATTGGATATGAATGTTGTTAACGGGTGCTTGTCGAAAGTAGAATAGAAGAATCTCACACCGGTTGAAAGGGTACATGTGATAAGCCTGCTATTCTACTTGCCAAAGACACACCGGATCAAATGTGAATCCTTGCAATATAATTCCGAAAAAAAATTATATAAACATATATATATATATTATATTAAATATATATTTATAAAAAATGTCTTGAATATCCAGAGACATAGAGAGAGCACAGATCACATCGGACACAGCGGGAAAAACACACTTTATACTTCACACTTTGCAGTTCAATAACGAAATAATGACATATTTTCATAGATATTGCTTTTTATATACATGATATGGCAACGTTATCTCAGAAAACGTTATTGTTTACCTGCCTGCAAATGTATGGGTAAGAGATAGCTGGATTTGGATTGGACATTTTCTTATCGATACCTCACACTCTATCTCCTCCCCTCCCACCAGTCCCGTTCTCTGTCTCTCTAACTGGAGATATGATGAACTGATGACGAATGTCTGCTTGTTTGACTACACATATATAGTATATGAGTATCGGGAGGGGATATAGATATGACGAAATCTGCTTAGCAAACAGGTTGAAGTTTATTTAAACTAAATAGTTTGTCAAAAAGAGTTAAGAAAACTACCTAAAAACACACACAACCACACACACACACACACACTAGCCGTGTGCTTGAGATCTACCACCAAAAAAAATATATATTGATATCTTGTCAACACAAAGTAAATAACGTACCGAACCAGAAATTGTGTAAAAGGTCGTCAACGTCGTCGTAGTCCTCGATAAGAATTTGAACCAAAAAAAAAAATATATATATATACATACATATGTATATATATATAAAAACCGAAAACGAATACCAAACTATGTATTTAGCTTGTTTCTCTGTGTGAGTTGGTTGCTTCTACTGCGGCACTGGGCATATGTCGTAGATAAGATATAGACAGCACACGATTTTTTTTTTTTTGATGTTGTTATTGTTATTGTATTTTTCGTTATAAATGCCAATCGTATGAAGAATTTGGGCTAGTAAAGGTAGCAACAAATGTGGAGAAAAAAATTCCAATTCCATGGGATAAGTAAACATTATAAATTCAGTTTCTTCGTTCCCTTTCTTTTGGGGAACTGAAATGTGAACGATCTAAATCAATTGAACTGAAATTGCAGTTAATCGTTGTATTAACTTTAAAAACAATTTTTCTTAGGTTTTTGTCTTATCGTAGTTGATGTCTTTTGCAATTTCCGCTAATAAGTCATACTAACTTTTAAGTTATATAAGTTCCACATGGCCTAGAAAAAAGTTTCGGTCATTTACGATTATATATATGAATATTTTCTTTTTTTGGGCTTTTTTGTTTTTGGATGAAGGGGAAAGGGAGTGCAGCCTTATTAGTTATCTTATCAAAGTTAAAAAATAAATGTACATTGATATGGTGAACCCCTTTTTTCCCCATTTTATGCTTTCCACATTTCTTTTGGCTGGTGTCTGCCTTAGGCTTTTCCTCTTACCCTCTCATTTCACCCCTTTTCCCCCTCACCGTGTCAATCAATCGTTTATTTGCTCGTTGCTTTTCTATACAAATTTAACAGGTTGAGTTTTTGTTTTCGATATACATATTCTGGGAAAATATTTTAGATAATTTTATATTTAGAAACTTGCTTCATTTGTCGATTTCAGTCTGTTTTTTTCCGGCGAAAATATAAGGCAAATAATCACATATGTCTGTACATACATACATATCTTCTAAGTAGGTAATAATCTTTATATGACTTTGTGGTCGGTCTCGTAAAATTATAGTTTATGGTAGAGTTGGACAAAGTATTCGATTATCGACAATTTTGTGAGGTATAATAAGGGGGTGGTGCTTTTTTTTTTTTTTGGCGCCAATTGCAGTCAGTTTCAAGTATTTATTGTATTGTATGTGTAAGTAAAGAATGTCGAAACTCAATTGATTAGGCAAGTCAAGTAGTCTATTTGCTAGTCCTTCTACTTATATCACCTAAGCGCATTGATTACAATTGAAATTTGCGGAAGTCCATGCACAAAAACGTGTAGTTTTATAACTTTTTCACAATTTCTTATTAGATTATAAATGATTTAGTCACATGATACATAAAAAAAAATACAGTATCTATTCGACCTTATTTAATCTAATATACGTTTTCTACTCGATATAATGCTCAAGTTATTTTTATTGTAAAGTCTTAGATTGGAATAAATTCATTTCAATACAAATGTCAAAAATCCACTAAAAATATTTGTTGTACAAACTTCTGCAGTTTCTTTAAGAGGTCTTTAAGAGATCCCTTTACAGTTATTTAAATAATTACTTCTACAATTATTCTATCTTTCAATTTCTTCCACAAAGTCTTATATTTGAATTTTTCTATAGATCCTTCTACATAGAAGTACTTCTATAGATCCTCATACTTCTTTTCAGAATTTCATTTACAGCTCTTTTTATAGATCCTTTTTCAGTTCCTTCTTCATTTATTTCTATTTCTTTATTTAGCACCTTTTACAGCTTCTATAAATAGATCGTTCTACAATTACTTCTGTTTTTTTTAACAGTTTGTTAAAGAGATCGTACTAATTCTTAATTGTTTAAATCCATTTGTAGCTCTTTTATAGTTTATCCAGTAGTTCATTTTAATATGTATTTGGTTTCAAAATTCATTTTAAAGAAAATTTGTCATTAGTTTCATTTGCTTTTTTAAGTAAATATTAATTTCTGCTCCTGTGGTTAAAATTCAAGCAAAAATACTCGTTCTGCTTACACTAGTTGGTAAATATGGTATTTCTTTGGTAAAACTAATAAAGTCATCTTCTGCTTCAGCAATTTTATTGAATCTCTGTCAATTTACTTGAAATATATATTCATACACCAACAAACTAATAAAGGATGTACATTTCAATCAATAAAGGTGAATAAAAGAGTCACTTTCCCAATCCCACATTGCAAAATTCTATTGCCATGAATGAAAACCCTTAAAAACCAATAATCTTCAGATTTACTGCAAATGTTGTAATTCTATTTAAGGTATTTTAGTTATATAAGACAATTCATTGCCATTATATGGCTTTGACTGCAGAATGAATTTTCCGTTCATTTTTTTTTTATCATTAACGAATCCTAAGAATTTAATTAAATTTTCCCCTTTTGAGCTGGACAAGCAGCATTTCATCGCTGACACCGTCCTTTTGTCCATACCGTGGTAATGCTTTCGTCCTTTTTCTTGTAATTTGGCAATATTTGCACGTAGAATTGATTAAAAACTACGTGTTACGTTTGCATAATCAAAAAATGCAAGTCGAACAATGCAACATTTCATAATGGTTTGGTATTGGCATTGGAGGAATTGGCGTTGTAAGGAAATTTTTTTCCTTTTTTTTTTTATTGATAAAGAAATAATAATTTCCGCTTGGCTCAGGTGAGTTGATTTTCAATTTCCGGCCAACTAGCTACAAAAAGAGTGACTAAAATGAGAGTATGGTGTGCCTTAAACTCCCATTTATTAAAGAGTCAAGAGCGTCAAAAAGAGGTCGTAGACCGCTGCCAACCAAAATGCGGACAAAAAAAAATATATAAAAAAAAAAAAAACGATGCGAAGAGAAGAGAAAAAGTCACCTGCGGCAGCACAACAGCTTGCAATGAAAAATCGTTTAATGACACCATTCACACACTCGCCAAAGGCAACAAGAAGGACGAAGGGCTGAGACGAGATGGGCTGAAATGGGCTTGGCTGAACTGACTTTTGCAGTCATTTTGACATTTTCTATACATACATTTGTGTATGTGTGTAAATGTGTGTCCCTGTGCCAGGGCTTCGGTTTAGTTTGGTTTTGTGAATGCCATCCGCAGGCAACAATTGCAACACTACAAGCCGAAGGGAAGGGGGAGGGACGACATCATCATTTGTCAGACTTCATTTCTATGGCAATTAGAATTTTACCTTATGACTAGTTTAACGCTCTTTTCTATGCCCTTTGCAATGGTTATTTAACTATGAATCTGTTACAATCGAGGAAATATATGAAATATATATTAATTTAAAATTGCTTGATGAATAAATGAAATAAATTCAATTAAATTAAATAAATTCAGTAACTAATTAATATTTTAATAGCCCCAGCAGCCATTCCCTTGCAGACAACATTTATCTATAATAATAATGTGAATATAAAAATGTTAAATGTTGTTGTACATTTTTGCATCTATCATTTAACAAATTTTTATATTCAACTTTCAAAAAATGTCGTTGATATTGAAATTTAATAAACATCTTCTACTTAACTTAAATTAATATTCTTGCAAGATAATGATCTTGATTCATTTAATATCAAGTCTCACATTTATGTTAGTGTCAAAGCTATATAGATGAAACTATATAATTCCCTTAATGTATATGTGTAATATATGTAAATTACATTTAAGAACATTTAATCGAAGTTGAAGTTTACGCATCTAAAATATTTATAAATTCTTCAAGTTCTCCATATCACATGGATGCCATATCAGTTGATCACTCAATCAGATGACCATACGAAATGAAATACATTTTTCTTTGCATAGATAATACCATTTGACTCAGTAACAAGAAATGTTCAAAAGACTTGAATGATTTGCCATATTATACTTGACCTGAATTTGAATGTGATCAGATAACTTTATCAATTTCTATATATATATATATATATATATATATATTACTTTATAGCATGTATGTAGCTGCATTATCTTTATAGTTCTACAGCAAGTGTATATAAAGTTCGATTCGCTGAAAATAGCTTCCGGAAACTAATTTATATGAAATATACATAAGTACATATGTCTGCAAATAGTATAGCTTAAATGAAGTAATGTATTTTGTCTTTCGAAAAAGATGAAAAATACAAATTCTCTCATGATAATATTTCTCAAAATGTGTCTTCTATCAATCATTTTTTTAGTCATCCAAATGTCAAATGATTAATCAATCAGAAATGTACCGTATGATTGAATTGAAAGAAAGAGTTTTCTTTATATTCGACACCTGTTTGCCTATCGACAGAAAGAAACAACCAAAGTTATTGTAAATTGAGACTTTCGCTGGGACTGTACACGCTCTAGTTGCGCCACGTTTATATACGGTTTCTTTTTCAATTTATATTATATGCCCAATCATTTAAAGAAAAAAAAAGAAAAAAATAAGAAAATAAACGTTAGTTTAATTTAAAGCCATTTTATAGCCACGATAAGATACTGTCCCATACATCGAGGGACTAAGTATACATATATAAAATGTTGTCGATACTATTACGAGCGTCTTGTGTACTTACTTATTTTGTTGCTCTGTTGTTTGTATATGAAGGAGTATAGATGGGGTATTGGATAGGTATAGGTATGGGTATGGGTATTGGTTATGTGTGCTCCACTTTTAAACAAGTGATTTCGATTTATGATTAGACATTTGGACATAGGTAAACAACTTATACGAACCCAAAAACCTAAAGATAATGTGCCTACAAATGGGGCCTCGATATGTGATAACTGCTGGCGACTGATATGCCAATTCTTGGGGAACAAAACTATGGAATACGATTTCATAATAATTAAGTTGCTAGCCACAAGAGAGAAATATAGCTCCTCTTCATTTTCAAATGAAATTGATGAAATTCAATTGTAAATCGAATCTTTATTACAAATTACTTCGAGTTTTTTTTTTTTTCTTCTATTTTTTTTATTGTGCTAAACAAGGATATTCAATTTGCATATTTATATACATATATGGATATATAATGAATGCAATCAAAATGGAAAGAACTTCTTTGTAATTGTATTGGTGAAGTAATCTATTTAGTTTCTTGTACCACCCACTCTGCAGATGGCTTTCAGCCTATATTTTCTTCTTTTTTTTTCTTGTGAGTGGCATGGCCCAGTTTCATCATCAAGAAACGCCAACTGATTGCCAATACTTTGACTTATTATATCAATAAACGTAATCCAAATTCTACACCAATTGACAAACATATAAACATGGACAGAGATTTCGATGACATTGATAGTATATTAGTTTAAAATGTTTAATGCTCTACCCAATTGAAGTTGTGAAACTTTGAGACTGTAATGGATATATAAGTTACTGGTACCAGATACGAGATTAACAATCTTGTTTCAAACTTTCAGATAATACCCATAGGAACAAACGGTCCAATGAAGGATATAATCTCAATAACTTAGTTGTTTACAAGTTATATATATAGGAAAAACTTGAAGATCGGTATGGAAAAGTTTTGGCATGAAAAACTTATTCTTTCTCAAAATACTGTGACTAAAGTTAGTTTCTTTTAGATATCTAACCTTTTTAAAAGCAATCTTATGTTTAATCGAAATCGGTTGACTATATCATATACCTCCCATAAAGTTATATACATATCAGTATCTTCGTTGTTTAAAGAGCAATTATTATTAAATTTCGGATTTGTAAGTTTGAACTAAATATAAGTCTCTCCATAGAGTTTCCGGAGAATCGCTTAACAATATGTTATAGCTGCTATTGGAACAATTAATCAAGTAAAAAACTATATCTTTTAAACCCTTATGAGAGATTGCGTTCATCCAGAGGTATAGACAGACACAGAGAAAGAAACATGTCTATATGTATTTACCTCGTTATGCTAAATAAGAAAAATAGAACCTTTCTTCTGTATACCCTTTTATGCCCTTCACTCTATATATACCCTTTTTATATGGGTATAACAATAAGAAAATAAAGAACCTTAAATTTTCAACATCTTTTTTATGCTAATAACAATTTTAAAGCTTTCGTCTTTTTAACTTTATATAAGGTTACTACTAAAAACTTCATCTAAAATGAAATAAAGAAAATAAGAAAAATATTTAAGTAAATGAATTTCGTTAAATTTTGAAAACACTTTTTTATAGATGGAAATTGTATTTAGATATTTTATATTTATGTATACTGTATATTTATGTATATTCCCTTACTTTGTCTGTCTATATTGTTAATGCAATTAAATAAATACCCAAAAATGTCAAGCGTTTAATATTTATTTGAAAATCGAAATCCACAAAATGCACTTATGTGTATATAAAAATAAATTGTTTTTTTTTTTTTTTGTATGTTTCTTTGGCTCAAATTGAGGCGAAAGTCGAACCGAAAAGCAAATAAATCGAAATAAAATCAGTGCGTGTCTGACAGAGAAGGGAAGAAACAATTTAAGCATGTTGGACAGGATAAGCCCTTTTTGTCGGTAGAGAGGCAGTAAATATATGTGGATAGATACAAATATGGTGGAACTGGGCAGGGGCAGGATAGGACAGGACAGGACAGGACGGGGAGTAAGTAAGTAAGGTGTCTGTGACAATGCAATGGCATGAATGCAACATGCTGGCAGCAAAAAGGGATTTGGTGAGCCAAACGAACCGAAAATCGTACAACGACATTGTAGCAAAAGGATGCAAAATTTTCTAATGCAATTTGTTGTTGTTCCCTATCTCTCTATCTTTCTTTCTCTCATTCTCATATCTTACAGATGCAGTAAGTAAGTATTCATTGAAGAGAAAGTGTGTGCGTCTGTGTGTGTCTGAGTGTGTATGTGTGTGCGGTGGTGTGTATATATGTATATGTGTAATTGATTTTATCGGTCATGTTAATTTTGATTAAATATGCAAATTGACGATACAAATTCTCATTTACGTTGAAGTAAAATATAGAATGGAATGGATGGGGTAGTCAGCTCCATTGAGTGAATGAATGGTAAGAGCGAGATTCACGTGCCAAAGTAGATTACCTTCCCACCCAGTTGACAGTTATTATGTTTCGGTATTATCTCGTTATTTATGCAGCAGATGACAAATGCAATTTGTTGTTTGCACACTGCAACTGGAACCAGTGCTATCCCAGTCAGCCACCTGGACCAGGTCTACCACCAAAAATGGATGCAAGCACATGATAATTTCCAATCATTTGAATAATCTCCGCTCACTCTGCTATCACCCCACCAGTCGAATGATTTCTCCCCGCTTTGTATGTATGTATGTATGTATGTGTATTCGTGTCGAATGTCCTCTGTTCCCTGTTCTTTGTCCCGATTGTCCGTTTGCTCCGTTTGCTTTCTGTGTGTTCGATGTTCGGTGTCCGGCACTGTGAAAATATTAGCTTAAGAAAATGTCTAACGAGCTCTACGTGCTGCGGCATTTTCAAAGTGTCTGTCCGCATCCTAGTGGCCGGGTTGATAGGTATGGGTGGTATGGGCTTTTGAGTTGTGGGCGTGGTCTATTAGCTAAAAGCAATGAGAGCAATGCAGTTAGCTAACTGACGTTGACTTTTGTCCAGGCAGAGGATATTGATTAAAATTTTCCGAAAATTGATACATGAGTTGCATGGCTAATTAGTAAAATGCAAGCAAGTAAACTAACGGGAATAGCGGGCATGACTGCGAGTGTGTGTGTGTGTGTGTGTGTGTGTGTGTGTGTGTGTGTGTGTGTGTGTGTGTGTGTGTGTATGTCTATATATATATATTGAAATTTAATTAAAGACAAAATATTTATGCTAAATCAATTAAATTTCTCGATTAAAAAATTCACAAAAAAAAAAGGAGAACATTGTTGAATAAACCTAAATGTGGTGCCGACTTAAAATATACTCTAGAAAAACTGTTCTTTGATATTTGAGTTTATCAATAGTCATGTTTACATATATAATATATTCACTTCTATATCTTGGGACATTACAAAAGACTTGAGTTCAATTTCAGTTAGCTTTGCCTTTAATTTAATTTTTGTATGTTAACACTTGACCACAACAAAAGGAAGATTACGCCTTGAAAAACTTATAGGGTAACAACCAATTGCCAAAATGGGTAAGCCACCTCATTCGAAATTTAAGAGAAGCCTTTTCATAATTTTTCCCTTTTTTAAATCCCTTTAGATATTTTGCATTAAATTTCATCATTTACCTGACTAAACATTTCTCATTTCAATTTGAAATCCTTTTTTGGCTGAGAGGTAAAGTTGGTTTTTCTTTATTCCAATATATTTTTACTCGTCTCAGACAAATTAATGCCAATTCCAAAAAAAGCAGAGGAAAAGAGATAGACAGAGCTTTAGCTGAGCAGAAGTTGGCAGCAGAAGCAGAGGGGATGAATAAAGTTATGGCTAAAAGGGAAATGGGCAGCGGGGTCGGAGTTGGCTTTCATAAAATTCACATTGATTGCGTTCAATTAAAATTCAGTTATGCTCCGACAGCGTTTGGCAGTTACAAGAGGGAATATTTTAATTAATTTTCACGCGCTCAGCATAAAATTTTCACTCCTCGTCATTCGATGCCACACACATACACACACACACACACAAGCACCCAATAGCTGCAACCAAGTGAAGAGCAAAAGTATATTTTGTCCGTCAATATGGTCAAAGCGTTATTATGACCATAATTATTATTATTGTATTTATGCACATTTGAACTGTTGCATTCAACAAAAACTACAACTATCCATTATGTCTTTTCTATGCCAGTTTTTATCCTAGTCACAGGAAAGACAACAATAAAAACTAAAAAAAACAACAAAAAAATGTCACTTTAATTGCTTTTTTATTTTACAAAATCAGCAAAAATTATTTGAAATGAACGGAAATGAACATTACGAAATAAAATTCATTTTAATTTGGCAATTGAAATATTTAAACAAAGTGCACATTCTTGCAAATCCTAGGTATTAATATTTTAGATCAATACTACCAATCTTGCCCCCGAATATAAATAAAATATAAGCAATCGCTCATTATTTAATTCAGATTTTAAGTTTAAAAACGTTTTTTTTTTTAATTATACATATATATATACATATATATATATATTATGGTCATAATAACGCATTGACCATATATATATATATATATATATATATATATATGTATATATATATGTATGTATAATTTAATTATACTTATTTTTATTGCTTTAATCTTGCATACTTTTTGCATTTATTACCTAAAGCACAGTGGCGCCAATTTATCAATATTTTATTATATTATAAATAAAACTCAAGCATACTTTTAGATAGATCTAATGAATACGAAAAAAAAAATAATGCTTTAATTTTAGCATTTTTAACGAAACTTTGAATAAAATATATATTTTTCATAAAATTTAAAAGTAAAGAAATTCAAATAAAATGTTGACAACTTTAAAATTCTGTTTTCTCTTTTGTTTTCTTGTATACAAAAAGATTTCCATTCGATGCAATACCTAAATCTAATAAAACAAATCTAATTTTAGTATAGTTTTGCTTGTTTTTATTTAGCATATTAAAATATTTGTTTTTTGTAATAATGAATATAATAATATGAATAGAATTTCATCCATTAAAGCATCCAGTACTAATGATATACTTAACTTGTACTTATGTTTTTTAAACCCAAGTACATAATTTTGTTGTATTTTGAGTTATTTGTATGTTCTGAAATGAGCATCAGATTGTTTTTAAATATAAGCATCACTCAACCCAAACCCAACCTGTTCTTTATTGAATTTTACCACCCCATTTACAAATATATCTATGTATATATCTATCTATCATCATCATCATTATCATCATCGCCATGATGGTGAAACCTCGCACTCGACTATAGATACTTTGTCTAGCATTTCAATTGGCAAACATACTTGAGCGTTTTTGGGGGTAGCTAACACACAAGTTTAACCAAAAAAGAAAAAATAAAGGAAAAGGGGATAAGGAAAGGCAAAAGGCAAAAGGAAAAGGAGAGAAAATAAAGAAAACTCTGCACACGCAGCGAAAATAAACAACCAGCAACCGAGAACGATGTGAATGCAATACTCCACACATCTATGTATGTATATACACCCCCGACCTCTTATACCCTCCATCACATCGACAAAGCCTTTCATCTACTTCAAAATGCTTCAAGTAGCAATACAAAAGCCAAAAATACACAAACAAGAGGAGACCAAAGTGTGATTTTCGAAAATGGCAAAAGTATGTTTTCCAAATCTGACTTTTCAAGGCCAAATGAGATAGTAGTCGGAGGTAGAGAGGAATGCGAAATGGTGAGAGAAGTATGGGGGAGATGTTAACGAAGGGCTGCAAACTTTAACGCTATTTTGCCAATGTACTTTTCGGTTACAAGGGTGAAGAAAATTCGCCAAAAGTGTCATCTTGAGAATGAAGCAAATGTGGTAGCATTGGGTAAAGTCAGTTTTGTTGATTTTTCAAATTATTTGTCATGGTTTGAAATGAATTTGATGATTGCCCAAGAAATTTGGTGATGCGTAAGTTGATTCTTCAGTTAAATAAATAAATTTGATTATTCAGATAAAACGAATAATTGTTTAAGCAAGAATAGATTTAAGTAAAATAATTTTTGAAATAATTATATATTATGTTAAAGTAATATGAATTTATTTATAGAATTCCTGGTTAAATATTACTAAATTATGCAAATCAGTAAAACTTGCTAAGCTATTTTACTGATTTAATAGAAACAAAACTACCGCCAAAAACGTTACGCAACACTTGACTTCAATGTATTTTAAAGTTATTTTTTTCAATATTATATTAAATTATATTAAATTTGTAATACCTTTCTATCTAAAGATTTAGATACAAAAGTAATTCCAATATGAAAATAAATATCAAAGATAATTTTCAGATAACTTACCTTATCTTGTAGTATTGCTGCCATATGCTAGTTTATATTATAGCCAATTTTGATCACGATACCATCTTCAGTTCAAACTTTAGATGGCGTTGATGACTTTGGTTTTTGGTTTGAGATTTTGTTTGTCTGACAAATATGTATGTATGTATGTATGTATTTGCCACAGTCAAGACATTTTACCCAAAAATTCTGTACTATATATATATATGTATGTATATATAAATGTATGCCCTTGTGGCAATTTAAGCTGTTTCTGCTGTTTATTCTAAACTTTGCTCTTTCTCCTTTCGTTTTTTCATCATCCTTCCTTGATTCCCTGTTTTACGAAACGTTCGTCTATTGAAATTTATAGTTTTAGTTGCTTTTTGGGGGGCTTGACGGTTTCATATAACACACAACTAATAGGTTTTCTTAGACTTAGACTTAGTCAAAACTGTTTGTTCTGTTTGTTGTTGTCTAGGCAAATTTACTTTAGCTTGTGCTCTGCCTCGACTGACTACTCTTTGTTTATCAAAATCAGTTTAAATTTACATTGTGGCTTGGCTGACGAAAAACTTTCTAGACTCACTTGCCAAGACATAAACGGACTTTAATTTAACAAATAAATTTTTTTTTTATAAAAATACGTAGATAATATTTCTATTTCTTTAGTTTCATCATAAATAAATGCATAATTTCCCGTTTTATTTAATAAAAGTAAGCAACTAAAAACAACAACAATGCAAAAAAAGAAAAAGTGGTGCTTCATTAAAAAGTTGTCCTCGCGAGCTACTAATTAAATAAAGACAACTTTTTTACCCTTTTTGAGCTTTTTATACACTAAAACAAAAGGTATATTCATTTTGGTCACAAGTTACCGACATACAAAAGAAATAATCAGCAACTATAGAAATATTATATGATTATTTTTAATGGACAGTATAATTATTTCTATTTATTTGATTAGCTAAATTCCATTTGTAGAATTTTTATGAAAATTTTTTCTGAATTTTCTTCATTTTTAATTTTTTTTCCTTTTCCACAAAAAAATCTGCTCCGTATCTTCGTTCCATCCTATAGAACTAAAGCATCTAGGTAGAAGTAGGGTATACAAGCTTCGGTATAACCAAAGTTAGTCCAATCTTTTAGTTTTTCCCTTCTTTTTTTTATTTTGTGTTACTGCTAATCTATGCAAAGTTTTTTAGCCAAACTGTTATGGCATTTCATTTAAAGTTAAAGTCAGAAAGTCGCGAACGGAAGAGCGAGCGAGCAAGCAAGAGGCAGTGGGAATAAAAAGTTTTTCCTCAGTCATAACGAGGCAAAAAAAAAGTAAAACAAAAAAAAAGATGAAAAAATAAAAGTTGCAGTTTCAGTTGATGAACTGCGACCGGAACATGGTCACACATGCTGGACAGAATACCCCACAGAATATCACCATTCATGCCTGCCACCGCTTACCGCTCTTGTCTATCACCAATTGAAGGGAAAACCTGTCAATTTAAGCGGCTTAGAGAGGCCAGGCATAGAGATTCAGTAAAATGTATGGAATAGCATTCAGTGCGTATGTGTAATATTTATGCATTTATACTCTCTCTCTCTCTTTCTATCCCTCTTTTTGATTTTCTTTTTGTTTTTTGTTGCTCTCTTCTTTCTCTGTTTACTGCAGTCGTAATCAAAAAATTTACATATTTGGGCCAACTGAAATTAATTATAATGCCCACCACAAAACAAACAAAAAGAGATGAAACAAGAAGCGAATAACAGAGAGAGATGGAAAGAAACGTTTACCAGGGCTGCATTTGATAATAATATAATAATATGACAACCCCAACACTGACAGCTACGCCGATACTGACGCCGACGCCGACACCGACACCGACACCGATGCCGACGCCGACGCCTCTGCTGACACTTTAACAATTAAATTATTAACCACTGATCGCACTTTTATATTTTATATAACAAATGAAAGTTAATTTAATTAACCGATTTAATATTATTACCGATGTACAATTATTGAAACTCAAACACAATTACAAGTAATGTTTTAATTAGACAAACACTTTCACGTCCTTTTTTATCGCCGGCAAATTTGCAACTGAAAAAATTGAGAGCGATGCCATAACAGTTAGAGAGAGAGTAAAGAAGCGCTAAAGAGAGCAAAAGACCGATCACCGTTTAATATATGTATTGCGCACCGTGGTTAAACAATGAAAGAAAAGCTATTTATATACAACCAATAATTAATATTAATAAATTAGATTATTTCTTGATGCAAACGAATAAATATAAGCCAACAATAAAAAAAATGTTAAAATAATGGTTTGCATATGAATTTGAGTTAGGTTCATTTTAGCTATATATAAAATTTATGCATATCATTCGAAATGAATTCAACAGTAGCAGAAACTTCAGCCCTGGTATAAAAAAGTGAGAAAGTCATGAATATAAAATGTGCCGCAGATTTTGGTTTTGCGCCTCAGTTGGCAGTTCTTTTCCCCATTTCATTCTGCATTTACCCATCTGCATTCACACACAAACACACACACACACATGGCAAAACTCATTTCATGGGTCACAAGCCGCAATCATCTCTCTTGAAGAGCAATAGAGAGCGAGAAGGATAGATAGAGAGTGGTAAAATAAAAGATAGAAAAAGAGGCCAAAACTGGCCAAAAATTGATTATGGCAGCCAAAAGCAAAACCAAAAAAGAACAGAGCCGAACAGGAGAGGAGAGAATGATACAGAACGAGACAAAACCCAACCGAAACCAAGCAACTATCATCAAAATCCTATTAGTTGGATCTCTTGTTGGCTGTAGACCTGGGCTATTGTCCTTGTCCAGTTGCCTGCATTTTGTTAGCGTTTATTTGGCAAATTAATTCCCCAAAAGGTAAGCCAAACTTGCGATTTGAAACAATCAGCGAGAACACCCCAAAAAAACACACACATACACAGAGACACACACCCAACTTTCATCTCTTTTACTCTTACCCTTTGTCTCTGGCTCTGCCATACTATAAAGTGAAGGTCCTTTTGTCCTTTTTCCGTATTTCTGTGATTTTTTTTTATTTTGTTCTTTTTGCTGCTACTGCAGCTGTTGTTTGCCCAGAGCAAGAGCAAAAACCCTGGGCACACAATTTGTGACAATTCCTTTTTGCGGATTAATATTTGCTCTGCTACGCCCCCAGCCCCATCTATCCCATCCTTAACTCTCTCGACCTACTGGACTGACCCCCCCCCTTCCTGTTGTAAAATATAAGAGAATGTTGTGAGAAATTAAGAGGGTAAGAATGTTGGGGAGGAGGTAAATTGGGTTGGTTTTAGGAGTAGCGGTACTCTCACCGGTTGCGCTTTTATTTGTTTCGTTGCCCTTTTGCCTCACTTGTTTGTGTCCTCACTTTATTTAAATTAACATGCGCATATTTTTGGTTTGTGTCCAAAACTTTTGCTCTGAGATTTTTGCCTGTCCTTTTTATTCTTTTTTTTTCCTATGTATGTTGCTGTTGATGATGATGACAACCCTTAGATAATTATTTTTAATGTGGTACTCATTGTTTTTAGAACTTAATAATGTTGATGTCCTAACCCATTCCTTCCATTCCCATACCCATAATTTTCTTCTTTTTTTTTTTTTGGTTTTTGGGACAGCTTTTGTTTGCTTGGCTAGGCAAATTATGAAGTCTTATGAGATAAGGCAAATTGGTTTTACTTTCATTTTGTGCTTAGATTGCAATTCAGTTTCCTTCTTTATTTTTTTTTTTTATACATTTTATAAATATTTTTTTATATTTTTAAATAATGCATTCTATTTGATGAATACATACATACATTTCAATAAATATAATTTCCAACTTATTACCAAAGAAAATAAAGAGAAGGAAAATGCGAGACCTTAGTAAGATGGCAGGCAAGATTTTCCTTCATTGCAATTCAATTTAGCAAATTATTTCATTTAACTGATTGCAAGCCAAATAAATTTACCTCCCACTTGAGTTGGACTCCTTGACTCCATTTGGCCTGACATCTAGCCTGATATATGGCCAAAATACTTGTCTCGTTTCCTTTAGTTGCTCTTCTTGTTTTTTCTTTCCTAGATTGTAGCATATCTGACAAATTTGTTGCCATTTGTTGAAGTTCTTTACCAGGTCAGTTTTGGTCAGTCTTTCGTTTTTTTTTTACTTTTGGCCCTAAGACAACATTTGATAGACATTAAGTAATACGCTTACTTTATTTACCTTTGTATCTCCTTTTAAATAAAGTATATGACATATAAATATTATATGTATATTTATACATATGTATAGAAAAATTTAGGGGAACATAAAAATTCAAATCAAAATCTTTGTTTATCGATTTGATGTTGCAATTTAGTCGGCAATTCAAGTGTCAACATCATCGTTGTGGTCTTTGGCGGCACTTGAACATTATTTTAATACCCTGCAACTTGAGGATCATATGGGGTATATGCAATTATCGAAAACATAAAAAGAATTAATTAATTAGCCAACTAACTTTAACATAAACCTTTTTTTTTTTTTGACTTTCAATCCACTTTTTAATATTATAGTAATATTTAAATATTAAGTATACGATAGTATTAATACGTATACGGTCACACTGTTGTAGCACACAGAGAAACTAAAAAATTAAGTTCGCTTAAATCGAGGTTTATGAAAATTGAAGTTTTCTAACTATTTAAATCTCCACATAATAATAATAATCATTAATTTAAATTCATTCTTAAAACAGGCACACACACATTGTGAACTAAAGTCTTTCTGACGCTAGATGGCGCTCTAACGGATTAAGTAACAATCCCACAGACTTCCATAAAAGAGTTTAATAAAAAACTTAATGTCAATTTAATTGAATTTAAGTATATATGTAAGTATTACTATAGGGTATTATAAATACGAGTTTTCTTCATAAATTTTTGGTGCTCTTTTCTACATTTTTCGGTATGTATGTGTTTATTCAAAGAGACTTTTATTTTTATTTCCTCACCGCAAACACGATCAACGCCAACGAATCGATGACGAAATGACCATAGAGTGTCTGTAGTTTATGTTTGTACATATGTTGTGGGCAAAAACTGCAACTGTTCTCCATTGGCTTAACTAACTGGCCAAAGCCGAATTGCAATTGCGAAATTTTTTTTTGCGTA
Organism: Drosophila emarginata; assembly: GCA_037075365.1. Taxonomy (NCBI): domain Eukaryota; kingdom Metazoa; phylum Arthropoda; class Insecta; order Diptera; family Drosophilidae; genus Drosophila; species Drosophila emarginata. The sequence goes on from JBAMCD010000296.1 coordinate 9,901,736, forward strand.
CTGAAATCAAGTTTTCCCCTGAACGAAAGCCTCTGGCAAGAGTATTGTAGAAAATTTTCCATTCATACCATTTTCAGTTTTCATTTGCAACTCGTTGATGTTAGTTGAAAAACATTGTGCATTGTTTTTTGGTGGGAGTTACTTAATTCCAAAATCGAAAACTCATTGAATCAATCATACTATAAGATGCATATGGTCTTGAGTTTTATCATGGGCATGACCTTGGTCATATGTCTAGTTCGTGGCGATGATGATGGCTATTTGACAGAGCCGCGTAAGTGTCAAGTGAGGTTAATCTGACTGCTAAAATCGAGGCTAATGCAAGTCAAAATATTATTCAACAACAACAATTTATGAAAATATTATATTTATTCAGAGAAACAATCAGATAAAAAAAAATTCATTATAGAAATTTAGTATGAATATATATTTGGAAAATTATAATTTTAATTACAAATATTATATAAATATTTATTTAAATTCATTTTGTAGGAATTTTTTAACCATTTTAATTTTATGATTGAATATGCCATTTGTATTAAAAGTTAGTATGTGAAAAGGAATTATAATGACATGACTTAGGTAATATTTAATTATTTAATAAAGATTGAGATCAAGATTACACTATAAAATGATAGTTAGTGGACTTTGAGAGTTAGATGACATTTACTAATGAATATAAATATATATATGAAATGTATTTGATAGGTAAATTATATTGTATTGTCATTTAAAAGATTTATCAATTGGTTCTATTTTAAACATATTATATTATCACTAGCATTCTTCAATAATTTCAATAAATTGGCTAACTTTGCACACATTTGTGACTAACCCGCATAAAAGGAAAAAAATTAAACAATTTTTATATATAATATTTATCATTTATACATTCATCATATTGCACCACTAAACCGGATTTGTTTTTCTGCATTTTTTTTTTTTTTGTTTTTCGTTTTATTTTTTTGTTTTCTTTTTGTGTGTCTTATTTAATATCATTTGGCTTGTTAATTGAACTGAAAAAAAAAACCAATTCAAAATTCTACTCGAACCGCAGCAGATTACATTAGAGAATGTAAAATAGCCGATAAAAATTTTGTCAACTGTTCAACACAAAGTATACAGCAATTATTCGATAAATTAAACACTGGTAAGTCAATTAAAATATTATTATACAATTAGTTATAAATATACATATTTATATATATATATATCTCTGTTACCATTTGCAAGGTATTCCTGGTCTAAATAGTATTAAGAGTTTCGATCCATTCCATTTAAATCGCATCCGTATATCACAGGGTAATAGCAATGCGATCAATTTAAAAGTTGAATTGGCAAATGTTAAAATTATTGGTTTTGGTCATACAAAAGTATGGGAAAGTATGTAAGTAAAAAATTCTTATTATTTACTGAAACTGTTGATGTTGGAAAATGATTTTAATTTTTTTTCTTTTTGGGGATTCTTATAGAGTTTATAAAAAGGATTTTAGCTGGAAAACCACATTCACATTGCCAGTTATGAAACTTCAGGGTGACTATAGTTTATTTGGACGAATTTTACTTATACCATTAAATGGGCGTGGCCAGATCTTTCTCGATGCCGATAATATGACAGTTATAATGCACACAAAGACACGTCTATATACTAAAGGAAATTTCACTTTCTATAATGTAACCAATTGTCACGTGGACTTTAAAATGGATGGACTCAAATCATATTTCTCAAATCTTTTCAATGGCAATAAGCAATTGGGTAAGTTAATCATAAAATGAATTTAAATTTAAAAGAAATAATAATAATAATTAAACTTCTTTTTTTTCTACAGAGGACAGCACTAATAAATTTTTCAATGATAATTGGCGCATGTTGGCCGATGCCCTATATTCGGTTATTACACAAACCGTTGAAGACATTCTTTTAGATGTTTTAAGAAAAATCTTTCATTTTATACCAGCTAATTATTTTGTTAGTGATATACCAACGCCGGAACAACTTTATGGCAAATCAAAATCCAAACCGAAATGATCAATATCAAAAAAGCTAAATTCGGCCATGTCGAAGTTTAGATACTCTTTTGCAGTTCTTCAATATTATATTACTTTTACCGTCACATCGTGATGAGAAATTTAAAAATGTTAAATAGAAAGCAAAAAAATACAACAGAATACATATATACAGAGTTCACAAGCGTAAGTTTGGACTCCATGTATTTTAGGGTGCAGTAAATTAATTTTAAAGGAAAGGAAAAAAAAATTCTACTCTGATTATTCCGATAGTGACTATACCTTATAGTAGTCCGATCCGACCAATTTTTAAACATGCGAGGCGTACACGTCTACAAAGCTAATCTATCAAGTTTAATATTTATAGCTTAAAAATTAATATCTAAAAGCTACTAAGAAACAGACAGATAGACGGACTATATCGAGTCGACCATTGGCCCTATGCAAGGGTGTTCATTTTGGTTTTCTTTTTTTGTTTTTTTTTATATGAAAATTGGGCATTTGGTTTATAGGGAAAAGTTGAATATACAAATTCAAACTGAACAACAGAAAATAAAGTAATTATTTAAATCAATTTAATAATTACAATAAAGTAATTATAAAGTAAATTAGTAAATAAAGTAATTATTGGGATTGCCAAATATTTTCATTTACCATTAAATACATTTTTAAATAGAATTTACAAATTGAAATAGAAAAAAAAACTATACTAAACAATAACTTAAGCATAGTTGGAGTCCTTACAAGCCTTTCTGCTTGTCCATGCCATGGTATTAGTGTCCTTCAACTGTTGTCTTAGACCAAAAAAAAAAGAAAAAAAAAAGAAAAGAAACAGCTACTTTTTACCAGACGACATTGTCCAGCCACAACGCTACATCGCTACATTAGCCATATATAACAGGATATATGTCAGGCTATAGCAATCATTCTTAAATTCACTACAATTTCAACTGGACAAAAAAAAAAGCAAATGGAGTTTGAGTGTTGGATGGTTCAATGGTTGTTGCATGGTTAATGGGGTTTGGCTTCCAGTTGAGGTTAACCGCAAATATGCCAAAGCAGTGAGCCGCATGTTTAAATTAATTGCCACAAACATACCCAGACCCCAGATATTAATTTCATCTCCAACATTTTTACCCCAATTACCTCACATTCACTGTTTTTTTTTTTTTTTTGCCTTTTTGAAGCCTGCCAATAATTTGTTGCAAGTGCCGCAATTAAAATGTATCCGCTCAGTTTTTCTTTTTTTTTTTCCTTTTTTTTTCGTTGCAGCAACCATTACAAATGCCCGACAATTAGTTTAAATTTAATGCGCAATGCGTTTTTGGCCTTTTAGTTTACAACATTTTGTGGTTCTTTCGACGTTCTTGTTTCTTTCCTTTTTTTCTCCTCTCTCACTTACTCCTTTCATTCTTCCTTTGTTTTTTTTTTATTTTTTTTTTTGGTTTGTTGGTTGCGCCAAAAGCGACAAATTCTGTGCGTGATTGCAATAAATTCCGTTGAAGACTGCATCAAAAATGCTCACACACACAAGGTAAACAAAATAGTAGAGAGAGAGAGGAGAAGGTAAAGCAACAAGAGGGGTGTAAATTCAGACAATGGAAAATGTTACAAAATGGTTGAAATGGCACACAGATAGACCCCCGAAAACCCAAAGACAAACATGGAAAAACAAAGCATTTCAAGTGAATAGGAAAAGATTCGAATACTCTCTAGCGAATGAATTGATCGAATATTTATATAGTTAGTATAATCTGTATAATAAATAAACATTTTAATGGATCGAATATATCTATGATTAAAATTAGTTACTTAGTGAGGAGAAATGGTTAAAGTAATCTATATCGTCTCATTATCTAACTAAATATTCAATCTAAAAAATATTAAAGTAGAATATTTCTACTCTGTGTTGGATAGAATTTTTTTTATTCAATCCAAAGAATCAGTTTTAAATACTTTTCAAAGAAAAATCAAATCTCACTTGATTTTGTACTTAAGGAATTGATTTCAAAATACATATAGAAAGTGATTTAGTTTGGTTCTTTTGAATTCGAGAGTGTGACATTACATTAATCTTAGATTAATGAAATACATTTGCACGAAAATATTAATAGAGTAATCGAACCCAATTTTAATAACTTGTAGAGAAAAGATCCAATCAAAGGAAATTTTTTGAATTTTTCAAGAAACTTATTTCGATAGAGACTGAAGTAAATGAAATCAATTAAAGATACAGATCAAGAGATCTATATTACTAGAGATAGGATATTATAGAAATATTTCTACATATTTTAATAAAATATCACTTTGCTTTTGGTAAAGTAAAAAAAAGATTTATGAGTAAAAAAAAAAGACCAAAAACAAAGCTATTAATGAAAATATTTGAAAAATCTAATATTATAACAAAAAAGTAAATTTCTTTTTGATAAAAAAAGTAAATTTCTTTTTAATAAATAAAATTCTCAATATATTTATGAAAAAGAAACTTACTATTTACAGAAATCTTTTGTAAATAATAATTATTTTCCGTTTATGTCCTGTCAATTGAGGGAATGACAATACCCTGACATTGGTCTAACAGTTACATGGCTCCTCTCCTTGATGTGCCTCTTGATGTTTGTATGTATTATGACGTCATGTGGTGTTCCACTCTCTCTATGTGTTGATGGTAGTCGAAAGTATTTCAATATTCGCAGCCAATGTTGATCAATATTTGCAGTGAGTGGTCGCACTACCTACCAGTTCGACATCGTGCTTTGGATAAAGGTACATAGATTCGTTTTTTCTTTTTTTTTTGGCGGCGGTGCAGTGGCAACTGCAGCCTAAAAATGTGCCACATGACATTTTAAAGTTGTCACCTAAAAGTAAACTTTAAAGTGACATACAATCGTTAGCCTAGGGATATGCCATTAAATTGTTCTTCTGTCAGCACTTTCGGGCCAACAGATTCTTGCAACTGTATAAATCTGTACGAATTGTTCTGCTTCTTTTTTTTATCCTCCTTTGTTTCAGTTAAGTTTTAATGATACATATATCGGTGAGTCAAAAAAGTGAACAATAATATTTAGTTGTTGCCAACCAAACTGTTAATTAGAATGGCCAGCTCATAAATTAAATATTTAATTATTATGTCCACTATCCTTGTTGTGCCAATTAATAAAAATATAATTTCAAATTAAATGCTGTCACATGGAAAAAGTCACAGAACCAACAACAAAAAAGAAAAAAAAAATGTGCCATGCCGTGTAAAAAGTGCATGAACTTTAAAGCCAAAATAATAAAAATTTATGACCAAATAATTGCAATCTCATTAGGACACTCTCATTGGGGCGGTGTAACCATAACATGAACATGGGCCAATTTTCAGTATAAATATATGCATTTTGTAAAATATTTAACAATAATTGAGCGTAAAATAATCGCTCGACGAGGACCTCTGATAAAAACAACATAAAAACTCTTACCAATATCCCCATTGGATGCTTTACCCGAAAAGTGCGTTAATTGCAGGGAATGCATCCCACACACACATATCCACACATACATACATACACTCAGAGACAAGGGAATGGGGCATGGGACATGGACATGAACGTGGACACGGATTGCGGCGACAGCGACAATTGTAATTAAATAGACACCACACATGGTCTATGGATGCAATCGATGGACAGGCCGATGAAATGAGAAAAGGTGGCAGAATACCTAGCCTAAGTAGGTTGAGTTCCAAACATTCACAGTGGTTAAATTTAGAGATTTAATTGAAAAAAAAAAAAACAAAAAAAAAATCACTAGTAGAAAATTGATGTCTGGTAATCGTTGCAATTGGAAATTAAATAATGGACAAAGAACTGCTAAATTTTTAGTTTGAATTTTAATTCGAAAACAGTAAACCAAAACTTACTATAGCTTATTTTAATCTATATATTTTATTTACCTATTTATTTGTCAATTCATTTCTATAGGCATCGAAATCTTTTTCTTATTAATATATCTTTATATCTGTTTAACTATCTATCGATTTATCTATCTTATTATCGTTTTACATATGAATCTATCAACTGTTCATTTATATCCCTCTATCTGTTTATCTATTAATCCATCCATCTTTATATCTATCCGTCTTACATTTGTTATCTATAATTTATCTATCCAGCTATCTATCATCTATATATGTATGAATTCATCATTCTATTTCTGCATGAAATTACCTTTCTATCAGTTGATCTTCGAATATATGTATATAAATATTTAAATATCTATTTATATATATATTATCTAAATATATCTAAGAAATTATCTATTTATATATACATACATTATCTATCAATATATATCTAATTATCCATATTTGTTAATTTTTATCTATGAATAGATACATCTGTCATTTATTATATATCATGCAGCTATATTTCATCTATCTACCTATTCATCTAATAATTTCTCCAACTATCATCTATTATCCACAATTATCTATCATACATATATCTATAATCTAGCTATCTGTTTCTCTATAATCCCTATCTTTTCATCTCTATATATATATATATATATATATATATATATATATATATAGCTTTTAAAATATCTATTTGTGTCTATATATCATCTATGAATGTATCTTTTTATCTTTCTTTGTATGTTGTATGTATATTTTACCCATCTTCTTATCTAACTTTTTATCTGCTTACTGTTTCCTGATCAGCCCAATTATTACAAAATTAAGATCCTGGACTTATGTTTTATTATATGTATAATCAAATTTAATCAAAATCCATCTTATCATCAAATCAATTCTTAGCATCAATTTCCAAAAATTAGAATTTTAATAAAAGAAATAACCTTTTAATGTTAAAAGAACCAAAACTTGACGATATATATAAGGATATTTATATATACATATATAATATAATGATAAATTTGATCGAACTTAGATAACAATATTTATCATATAGTTTCTCTGATTGTTTATATTTTGTTTCAATTTAGTAGCCCACAGTGCAGTTGCATGTGAATTTCGCAGAATTTTGTTCATTTATTTGAAGTTATTGAGTTGTTGGCATTAATTTTATATAGAACTCGTTCGCTCTCACTCTTTCTCTACCTCCCTCTCTATCTCTCTCTAGATGGATATTGCTATAATGGCATATTTTGCGGTTTTCTACCAATTTTCGAGCACCGTGCTTAATGAGCTCTTCAACTCAATGGCCATGGCAATCTCGTAAAAATAAACAACATTTTGGTTTTAATCGATGTCCCCATTGTAGTTGTTATTCTTGTTGTTGTTGTTGTTATTGTTTTTTTTTTTCCTTTTTTTTTTTGTTGGTGAACTAAATTGTTTTGGTCATTACAATTTAACTGATTTTGGGTTTTGAATGAATGAGCTTATCTACCGAACATCAATTTCCTTCTGTGGGGCACAGAAACCAAAATGAAAGCAAAAGACGATGATTACAATAATAATAATAATGATGATAAACAATCAGAGTGATTTTTTTTTACCGACTTCCTCCTCAGGTAGATAGTGTGAGAGGGAAGGAGCCTAAAGGCACTCGCATCATCATTTTACGAAATTTTATTTACACCTTACTGTGAAAATGTTTACACTTCAACAGACAGCGGCAATAAGTGGACTGCTCCACCATCATCTTCATCATCATCTTTATCATCATCCGAAATGAGCAATATGTAAACCTCCGGGATGCCAAAGGCAGCGCCCCCCAAACAATTGAAAGTGGATTTCCGTGAAAAGAAAAAAACGAAACGAAACGAAAAGAAAAATGAAATGGGGAAAAAAAAAAACGAAAAATTCCGTTGAAACTCATAAAAAATACTGAAAATGCTAACCTGCCTGCATAATGCCAAGATATAAGTAGAATAGCAAAACCCTGAAAGCAGGTTGGTTGGTTTACTCTGTAGAGAGAGGGGAGTGTGGTGGTAGAGGGAAAGGTCTCAGCCTTGCCTAGCTTGCTGAAAGCATTGAGCTTGTCATAGCGTAAATTTATGTAAAAATTTGTAGCAATTGCAATAAGTTCGTTGTGCCCGCCAGCAGCAGAAGGAAGCTAGCTAAAAAAAAAGAAAATAAGAAAGAAAAAAGGAACAAATAAATTCTCCCCTCAATGTGCATTTTAAGTGGGGCTAGGTGAGAAGTGCCCTATGGCTTAGCAGCGACTTTAAGGCTTAATGATTGAATACTTTTTTTGGCAATCGAATAGAATACAAATAAGTAAAACTTACATAAAACTTACAGAATAATAATAAAATATATAAGTTAAAATTGCTTAAGACTCTGCTAAAAATTAAATAAATAACATAACCCAAAAAGATTACAAATGGAAAACTGTTATTCCTAACTCCAAAAAAAAAACTTCAATAATTAAGTATACGTCATGTATTCAAATATATATTAAAAATTGTCGCATTATGTTAACTATTTTCAAACAAAATAAAAAAAAACTATATTTAGATATCCATAATAAACTCTTATGGAATATAAAAATATTTCTTTATCTATTTGCCAACTTCTTGTCATTTCTTTATTATTTTATAATTCTTAAAATATATTACCCAGATTTCTAACGATAGCCACTCCCTTCCATTGGTTTGGTCATTGAACTCAACTATATGAAATATTTTTTTATATGCATGTATGTTTATCGTGATTTTTTTTTCTTTTTATGATTATATCATAAGCTTTCAATCAAACACTTATTCTAATTGCTTTCAAACCTTTTTTTTCTCTAGCATTACTTTTTACTTGGCCTGCAACGCTTTTTACATTTCAATTAGATCTAAACCAAAAGACCTTAACCTCTTTGGCTTAGATAGATAATTTCTCAGGCCTCTGTTATACCTACTAATAAATATGTATATATACTCGTTTCTTATATCAAATTTTTGTCACACACAAAATGTAAATTTTGTAAGAGTAAAAGAAAGAGAGATAAAGAGAAAGGGTGAGGAGTGTTGGGCAAAAAGAAAGGCGAAAGGGTGTTAAACCGTCTATTTATTTGAAGCAAAGATTTTCTATCGCTGCGAATTTTGATTGGGATTGTCGTTGAATGAGTTCAATGGCCAAAACCTAAAGTTTCTCTTAAGTGAATTTTAAAGTTTTCATTTCGTTTTTTGCCTTGAGCAGTTGAAATTTGTTCAACTATGAAAATCCACTTACGAAAAATTATGTTAATTGCATTCGAAAGAAGACTGAGCCAGAGAGTCTCATTCTCGACTGAGATGAAATGAAAATCTTATTAAATCATTCTGGCCAAAATGCACTAGGCTAGAAAAGAACCAAGACCAAAAAATCCTTTCCAAAATAACAAAAAAAAAAAAAGAAAAAGAAGGAAAAGAAAGGGATAAGCATAACTCACAGACAATTGGCAAACAAACAAAATTTTGCCAAAAATAACAAAAATTTTCTTGATGAAATGTCTTGAAGCAAAGTAATCGAGAAAAGTAAGAAAGAGAGGTAGATGGAATGGAGGAGAGAGAAAGAAATTGGCTATGGGGTAACAAGTAGGCGGCAGTCAAAAGGGCCTAGACTTGGCTCAATATTTGCACTTTGAGGCAAATGCCAGAATGCCAGAAGAGAAGAGTTAATTTTGCCAACTGTCGTCACAGTTTTTGTCTTGTACATTCATTGGCTCATGATGAAGTGCTGGGTAAATACTCATCCTCAAAATCATTCTGCAAATCAAATTTGGCAATCATAGAGAGTAAAGTTTTTTAATGCAATCTCAATGATCCTACAACTCACTTTTACAAATAGCTCAACAATTTCAACAAAAAATTTGTCAAAACATCAAGTGAAACTCCTTCAATTTTAACTTCATTTTTAATTAAATTGTAGTAGAAAATAATTCTTAATTAAATTGTAGTAGAAAATTGTTTTATTACATTAAGCATAATCATCTCAAAAAATGTTGTGAAAATATAAACCTTTATAAAATTATCCTTAAAAAATTATTGTAAATATATTTAATCTAATTTACTTTTATTGCCATTTCTACTTGTCTAAAAAAGGTTGAAAAATCTCATTAGCTCTCTGGGTAATAATATTTTAAGATTCAAGATTTAATAAATTAAAATTGGTTTCTTTTTTTTTTGTTTCTGCCAGTGTATTTTTTTCTTGATTTTTTTTTTTTCAATAATCTTCCAATCACGTGCCGCAAGATCTCTAATTTCACATGCTGCTCCAGTCAACAGATCAAATTAGCATATCTAACCCAATTTTTCTTATTTTGATGATAATAAAAATAAGAAGAGAAAAAAAAAATAAACAAATTTATTAGCTGGTTATTCCCATAGAAGTTGAAATTTAAATGCAATTTAGAAACGGATTTCAGTGCAAGTTCTTCTTAAAGTTTTGTTGGAATATACCTGTTTGGAATAACTAACTAAAAGATCATGGGATAGTTTTCTTCCTCTTTCTCTCTACTCTTCTCACACCAAAAATAAACGAAAAAAAAAAAATGCTGACAATGTGACAATAATAATTGATGCCCTTTTTTTTTGCCTGTGAAGGTAAGCGAGCCAAATAAATTCAATAAAAGTCACTGAAATGTCAATAATTGAAATGCCAAACAAATGGCAAAAAAAACAACAACAACAAACAAAAAAACCAAAAAAAAAGGCCAAGAAAAACGAAACACAAATTAACATTTTTATATAACAAATTTAATTTGGACAAGCGAAACGTAAAATTGCATAAATTTCAATTTCCAGTGGACGGAAGGACGACAATTGACAACAGATGAGACGTGAAGAGCTTTTTATAGGCCATACAAAGAAAAAACAAAAAAAAAAGAAAAAAAATTTGCCATTCTATTATTCAAAGGTAACACCACTTTGACGTGAATTGTGCAACAATTAGCACCGATATACAAGGTATATTGTACCTATATATATGTACATAAATATCAAAAGGTGCCGCCACATTTCTAAGTTATTGCACTTTTCTACTAGCGACTCCAAAGAAAAGATTTATTATCGTTCTTTATAAGCTTAGATATATAGTGTGGGTATATATATATATGTATATATGTATATCTTCTTTTTTTCCAGTCGCTGACTCAGAGTCTACAAGTCTCGTTTGCTGTCAACGACTTTTTGGCTTAAACGATGTGCAATGCATCCTTAATTACAGTTCACAGCGAGTAGAAAATAAAAAAGGGTAGGAGGACACAAAGAATGAGAGAGAGAGAGAGAGAGAGGGGGGGATAGGAAAAAGTAGACTTAAGTTGTAGTAACCCAAACTTATGCTCTATACTCTGCTTGTTGCTTATAAATGTTAAACATTTTTAACCAAGTTTTTTATTGTCAAAAAGAAAAAAAATAATAAGAATAAAGTTTTCTGTTTTGTATTCAAGTTTTCTTGAATAGGCTTTTTCCTTCTTTTTTTTTTCTTTTTGGACGTGGTTTGTTTTAGAATTGCAGGAAAAGGGTTTTCTTTTTAGTCAAAAGATCAATATAGGAATAAGTAAATTTTTGGAAAGGATTTTGTTAAGCTTTAAGTCCCTTTTGGGGGCATTGTCGTTCAGAGAAATACACATAAAGCAAACATTAACCCTAACGATATCAGCTACCAATCAACTTACTACCATCTAACATATGAGCTCTGACGACTACTCCTGACTATACACAGAGAGAGTTCTCTAAATCATTGTCGTCTGTTGCTCATCATCAAGCACACACACACACACACACAGATAGAGAGACACACATGGCAGCCAATGTCTCTTCCCATAACCATTGCCATTGCCATTATCAAGCGTCATCAATTGCGCGCTGGTTTTGCCCCTTTTGCCTCTTGCAGACAGCTTGTCACCGTCGGGTAAACATGCGAATTTCGCAGTCGAGCAAGCAAACACGTGACGATGGCGGCGTTCAGTGCCTTAGAGTAGGAGTCACTAGGTAGGTAGGTAGGTACATAAGTATGTGTGTGTATAGAAGAAGATAATGGGAGGAGGTGGTGGTCCTCACAATGATGATGAGGCGACAATGACGTCAATCGTGCGACAAAAGGCATTTTGCATACTAAAATACAGAATCAGATATATCTACATATATACATATATATATGTAGACATACACTAGATATGTATAGTGCTATGACTAAAAGCTTAAACTAGTGATGGAAGCGTGAAATAATCATAGGGATGGCATCCACATGATCCTTGTCCAAATTGTCATATATTTAACATTGAATTATATTTGAATTATATTTTAGTCTTATTAAAACTTTGCAATATAAAGTTCTCAGGCTTACTGTACACCGCTTGTAATTCCCAAATAGTTTAAGCGTTTTAATAGATTGATTAAACTTTGTGGTTCTCGAAAAACGGCATTCTAACTTGATGCTAACTAAATATTTTTTAATCAGATTTTCATTTTATAATTTAATAATTAAATCATTAATTTACTTTTGTCTATGTATTCGTTGGTAGGAACTTTTTATTCGCACTTCTTAAATGCCATTACTGTCTTAAGTTTCTTTTATCTTATAAATATTTCTATTATTTTGTATAAAGATAATAAAGAAGCTATTGTAATATATCTTTAAATTATGACATCATTGTTAAAGTTTAATTCGGTAATAAACTGCAAAAAGAACCATATAATATCCCATCCTAATGATTATAACATAGACGAATTGCAATTAAACTACAATTATTTGCTCATTAATGAAGCAATAAAAACTGTATTATATATAAATGTATTCAAATACAATAAATAAAATAAAGAAAAAACCAATATAATGTTTATAACTATATTTTCAGATCCTTTATAATATTTATTGATAGTATGGGCTTATCAATCATTAATCATTTTTTCTAATAGGAAATCAAATAATGTGCAATAAACATTAAAGACAATACTTTATTCGAAAAAAAAGAAGAAAATACAACACTTAATAAGAAAATATATTACGATTTCATCATTTCCATTTCATTTTCAACCCAAACTAAACATTTTTAGATTATTGAAACCTTTGGACTTATCAATGCGACCATAGATTGAACCCTGAAAGATTATATCATTTTTCGGTTTAATCAAGATCAAGCCAAATTGAAAATTAGTTTCGGGTAAAAAACTTGGCATCAATTCCTCATCCACTTGATAATTTGTTAGAGTGTAGGTTCCCTTCTGTATGGGGCATTCTCTGATTAGTTTACCATGGCGCATTATATCATCATATATGCTTCGGATTAAGGGATCGGTATTTCTTATTTTAAGCAATTTGCAAAAGTTTACTGTACGATTCAGTAGAGTGGAATAATTGCCTTTATCGTTTTCGAAGGACAAACTTGCCGTGAGATAGACATCATTCAATACCTCATGGGTTTTAAATTCAACATTGAGACTGGAATCGGTTTCATTCTGTATCTGAACATTAACAGTAACAATTTTATCATTAGCTTCGTAATCGAAGCGTGTAAAAATGATCTTGAAAGCACGCTGAAACAAAAAAAAAAAAAATTGATTTTAATTAAAAATTTATTTAATACTTCACAGTTTTCTTGCCAATTCAAATTATTATAATAAATTTATATAAATATGATTAGTTTTTCACTTACCCAAGCCCCAGACATGGGACATATCACTAATAATAATAATAATAGAGGGTAATTTTTCTTTAACACTTGACACATCTCGCAACAATTATCTACTGATTTTAAAATTTACAATTAAACATTATTTATATTAGAATAATTGCTATTGGGTCATGGACCAATAGTTAGCAAATTATTTTGGCTATTAGCGGATAAAGATTTATAAATTGATGATTTAAATGAGGTATCATGGTGCATTAAATCATTTAAATGGGTTCAGAGTTTAATATTTCAGATATATATATTTTTTTTGTTTTGAACCAAAGCATTGAAGCATTTCATTTCAAAATCCATTTTCGATAAGATCGAAACCAAATTATTAAAATAATTTCCCCCAGAATATTGTGACCTGGCAGTATAAATAGCAAACATTTTGGTTTAAAATTTAAATAGTAAGAAAGCGTGATCTATCATCATGTTGGTGAATACTTTTTTGGTCGTCCTGTTGGCCATGTGTCATGGAGCCTTTTCTGAGGTAAGTATATTAGCCATATTTCTCTCAAGGATACTAACAAAAGGACAGATTTTCGAACAAAAAAAATAAAGGATTAAAATTTGTGACAGTGAAAATGAAAATTAATTTGTGAATGAGATTTAACTGTTGAGTTTATCGTTATTATTAGTCCGTTTATTCAGTTTTGAACTGCTTAAAGAGTTCTATTATTTTTATAAAGAGTTATTACTGTAAGACGTCTTCAATCAAAGATTTATTTAGTGAAAAAAAATCTATTGGTTAAATCAAATTTTATAATTTTTCCAGGCTCTACTAATTAACTTTTAGTATTAAAGTTATGACAAATATTAAATAAATTGGTTGACTTTACAATAGTATCAAAACTTGAACTTAGGTTTTCAAATACCTTTCTTTTTTTTATTGACTTTTCGCTACTTTTATTTTTTAGAAAATGTTACGTCCGAAATTTAAGGACATAAAAATCTGGAGCGAAGAGAAGTTTGTTAGCCATAAAGTGGTCTATGATCAAAACGATCCCCATTTAAATTTCACTATGGAAGTGCATCAGGACTTGCACGATGTGGATATACATTTGGAGGCTAAACTTTCTAATAAACTGGAGCCCATGTATTCGACTACACTGAATACTACCCTTAATGTATGCCGTATTCTTGGTTTTGCCAATAAATCGCCAGTTGGACGTTTTATTCATGGTTTTATACGTGAATTTGGAAATGTTGTTGATAATTGTCCAATTAAAAAGGTAAGTCATCGTTACTAGATATTCTAGATATTGTAGATGTATGTATTTCAAATTTTATATAGGGAAAATATCGATTTCAACTCCATCGAATTCATCATTTTCGTCGTAATTTTCAGGGTTCATATTTCATCAATAAATTCTGGTGGCCCGAGGATTCAACAACAGCAATTTTACCCGAAATGGAATTCGATATCATTTGGGAGGCATATCATATAGATGCCACCAAGAAGCGTACTTTAATTATGAATGATTATTTCGCTGGAGAGTTTACTGTACAGGATGTTAATAATTTGAAACCGGGTATCTTTGCCATGTTACCCAAATCGGTTTAATTTCAAATTATTAACTTTTCTTTTTTTGTTTTTACTAATATATCCAATCTATTATGCACTTATCTATCAACTTATATAGAACTGTATTCAGCAAATCAAATTCTGATTTTAATATAAAATTTAACAAGCTATATAACTGCACATTTGCAAGCAAAATCAATAAAATTGCCCATTGAAAAAAGCATAAAAAAATCTTTCTTTTATTTTGTTTTTTTTTTTTGTTATATCCACAACAAATTTTTCTAACGTTAATCAAATTGAGATTTACTCATGACTAATTCGTTTAACGTTTCAACTAGGAAACAAATTTAGAAAATGTATAATATGTGATGACATTTGTATACCCTTTTTTTACAATTGATTTGTAGGCTAAAAATCATTTGGAAAATGTATACTTTATTTGGTTCTTTATTTTCTGATTTAGGAAGCAGAAGTATTAAAAGTATCTTAAATGAAAATCTCAAGGGGACTTAAAATCGTTATTTAAAAAGATGATTTTCTAAATAAATATATTTCATAACATACTACTATAATAAAAAAATGTATTTTACTTCAATTTTACGGCATTTTAATAAAGAAATTTTATTTCGATTAAAAGTATAAATCTAGCTTTTATTTTTGGTATATCTATATTTATTATATTTGTTGACAACTTTAGGTTAAAATATGCCAAAATTGTACTGAAAGAAACTATAAAAATATCTTTAAAGTGTTTTTTAAAAATACTCTATGGCATTTATAGTGTATTTTAATAAAACTATATTGCCTTCAAATTGTTGAATTCTAAATCGCCATCATATTCACGCATCCATCAATGTCATTTTGTATTAAATTTTTCATATTTCTTTTCAATACTTTGAAATTTGCATATTGCACAAATTGAATTAAAATGGGCCATCAAAATAGACATATACAGAGACGGGAACAATCAAAACAACAACAACAAAAAAAATTATAAACCGGCAAACAGAAAACAAAAAAAAGAATAAATAAAATGAAAATGAAAAAAAAAACAAAAAAAAAAAAAAGAATTAATATTCAATATATTTGCAATGAAATGTTTGTGACTTGTGTGTAGTGTTTATTATGCTCAACGAGATGACAGTTTGCGAATTTTAAAAAACGCTTTTGCCCATTTTTTCGAGTGTTTGTTTGAGTGTTTTTGAGCATTTTGCGGAATCGAAGGTGGCAAAATTTTTCATTGAATTTTGCCAGGCAATTTGCTATGATTTATGCCACTCCATACCAAATTGAGGAAGTAATAAAATGTCAATGGCAAAAACGATTTCTGATTGATAAATCATACAATTTCAATTAAATTTTCATTTCAATTTTACTAAACCCTCAAAAAACTCTTTGCGGGACCAACTTTTATCAATTACCTGCCAAAAAAAAAAAAATAATAATAATAAAAATCGAAAAGGTGGGACAAAAAAAAAGGTCAATATCATTGTGTTAAGCTCTTGACCAAACAAAAAAATACGTTTACAATGCATTTGTTTTCACTTTGTTGAACTTGGACAAAGTTTTTTTTTTGCTTGCAAAGAAAATAAAAAGAAGGAGAAATTCATGGGTCAAGCCATTGGCCATTTAAGCTCCATTAGACAAACCTTCTACCATTGGCTACCCTCAACGCGGTTTAGTCCAGTGTAAGGAAATTCATTGTTCAACTTTTTAGTGGGGGGGGGGGGGCAACCAGCTGCTGCTCTATGCCAACTCACTCTATAAATATAGATATATATATATATATATATGTATATATATAACCCGTTCAAGTTATACGCTCGCTTGCCGATTCAAGTTGTAAATCTTGAAAAATTGCCATTCAATGCAAACATTTTGAAAAACATTCATCAATAAGTTGGCTTTAGGAAGAACTTGGTAGATGTATTATTGGTCGGTCGGTTGCTTACCAAACAATGAAAATTTTCCACTCTAATGTGGCGTTAAAGTAACTACACTGTAAATAAATAAATATCTAATTATTGCACTTAAACTTAATTAAACTGAATTCAACCTTTGATCAAAATAATAAAAAACAAATTAAATTTTATAAACTATCAGAAACAGAAAAAACTTACCCATAGACTAATTAACCCTAACAATTTTCTAACACTCGAAAAAAAACCAAAGTCATTTAGGAAACCGAAAAAGATTTTATAAAAAATTAATAAAATGTTCGCATTACGTTCATTTTAATTTATTATTTAAAAGAATGAATTAGTTTAGCTAGGATTTAATAATCTTTATATAAATTTTATATCCCAAAAGATTATCATTCCTAGAATCAAAGCTAAAGCTTTAAAATTATTTTTTAGATATTAAGTGAGTATTAGAATAAAAAAAATAAAAAACCTAAACTGTTTCGATTTTATAATTCAAAAATGTATGGTACAGAAAAATAAATTTAATTTGCATTTATTTTATATATGTATGTAGATTATTATTCCTTTCAGTGTAGAGTGGAAAGCAACACATTGCATGCGGTGGTACAAGTTTCTTGGAACCTTTCACATATGCCAAGGACTCTCTATTGTCAATGCCATTGCCAGACCAGACCAAGGCAAGTCGGGTCAGAAGCGGGCACCCAATACCAACTACCCCAGGGGCCAGGGGCCATATCCCAGTCAAATCTGTCCATTTGACTAATAAATCCTTGAGCAGCTTATTGAGCAACGTCTGCGCATAAATATTATGCCTGGCAACTGGCCGAGAAGGACTTTTGCCTCTATGTATTTCCATTCACTTTTCACTTCAATACGTTTTCCCCTTCCTTCCCACCGCCTCTTCTCTGGCATTAAAGCTCGCCTCGTATGTGTTAAGTAAAATTCTAACAAAGATTTTCTCTCGTTTTTTCTTCACATTTTTTTTTCTTTTTTTTGTAACTCAAATTCTTGAGCTGACATTGGATTTCGGTTGACTGTCGTGTTGGTATGCCTGGGCATGGTCCTGGGCCCAGGCCCAGGGACATTTTTCTTTTCTTCTCTATATTTTTTTCTCTTTTTTTTTTTGGTTTTTCTTAAGTACACTCGCTGCACTAAAAGGATATGCAAATTGTTTGAATAGCAAACGACATGCTAAACAATTTCTAGTTTCCCCTAACAATAAAAAAAAAGGAAAATAGAAAATAAAAAACCAAGTGGAAATAATAAAAAAAAAAAAAAAGAAAATAGTATTTCATTTTAGTTGGTCGATGTCTTTCTCTCTTTGGGCAATTTTTCTTCTGACCATTTGCGATTGTTGTTTGTTTTTGCGCATTAAGTTGTTGGAATACATGGATATGCACAGGACATCTATGTACAAATACACAAACACACACACACAGACACACAACATATATATTTACATGGGCTTTTCCCCTACCGGAAATGTTTTTGTTGTATTTCACACTCGCTTGGTATAAATCACAGACTGACCATGTCCCATGTCTGTCTTTCCTCTCTCTTTCTCTCTCTATCTCTCTCATTTTCACTCTTTCTCATTCACTCAGGGAATCTCTGCTTGTTGGTTTATTGAATTAGTTGATTATGCTAAGGACACACTATGCCAGGCAATGCCAGAGTTAGTGAGGTAATACGGAATGCGGTAACCAGAGACCGAATTGGTTTGATATAACAGAGAATGGGTGGGTAACCTGAAGCTGGTGGCTTTTCTATTTTAGATTTTTGTGCCAGGCAATAAATCTTTTGTGTCTATTTTACACGTTTCAAATCTCATTTAAATCTGTAACAAGGCCAATTCCATGTTGCGGTAGAAGAGGAACAATTGAAATCTACATTTTTACAACAAACTCTCAACAGCAACATTATTGAGAATGTATTAGAGCAAAAATACAAGGATGATTCAATGTATTTTATATATAGACATAGTTCTATATACAGAGAAAAAAGAAAATCAAAAATATATAAAAAAATGTGCTAACTATTGACTTTTTTTACAATTAGTTATATAAACATATATATTCTTTATTCATTTAAAATCGTAGAGGCATATCTATGATAATAGTTAGAAAGTTTGAGAAACAAAATATAGGATATAATCGTAAGATTATAATTTTAATTTAATTTTTTTTAATGTTATTAATATTTTTATAAGCTATCAAACAGCGACTTTCGAAATGATTTAATATTTATTAAAAATAGTTAACAAACTTAAGAGAATAAAATAACAATTTTTATATGTTTAGATTGCTAAATATTTCTTATTATTAAGGAATTAAATATTAAACTTGTTCCAGACAGATTCATTTCTATTTAGCAATAATTTAACTCAATTAAAAATGCAATTGCTGACCAACAAAAAGAAATCACATTTTAAAATCATGGGAATCCCATGATGTGTTTTGCATTGTTTATTATAATTTTGAACAAACAATTTATCAAGTGAATTACCCTAATGTCTCAGCTTGCCACCTTGAATAAGAAATATTAAGCCAAAACATGGCATCAAAAAAACTTTTCCATTTGAGATAAACTTATTCAGTTACTTGTTTATATTATGCATATACATATGTATGTAAGTATCTATGTATATTGTATATGTTAGATGTTTATTTTCAATTAAGGATTAAAAATTGTATATGAAACTTTTTCGTGTAAGTAACTACAAATTAGACAATTTGAAGCAATGTCACTCACATATGTTTTATATGTATTTACCTATTAGAAAAGTTTATGCGAGCAATCAAGCTGAAAGATTGCAAAAACTTTCTAAAGAAGCAGACCAGGAAAATCATGAAAAAAAAAGAGCTGAATGGAAAAATACATTATCCAGTCATTGAAGAAAAAATTGGCTACAGACACACACAGAAAGAGAGAGAGAGAGAGGAGCAGGGACAGTAAATACGACAACAATCAAGAATGGACTCCATTTTGTATACCTTTTTTTTGAGGGGGCTGGCGACATTTTTTTTTTTTTGCCTGTTCTGTAGATGAAGTTTTTGCAATTTTTTGATAAAAGGAATTGTAAGTGAATTAGATTAGGCTAAACGACTAAAAGGAAGAGAGAAGGGAGAAGAGAATGAAAGAAAATTCCATAAAAATCTGAACAATTAACAATAATATTGTTAACTGTGGCTCAAATAAATCACTTTAACCCTAATCCTAAACCAATTCGATTTAAGGCTAAAGAATACAAAATAAAAAATAAAAAAAAAAAACCTCTTAGCATTGAAGAATGCCAATTCATAAAAATGGAAGTAACGAGAAAAAATGAGAGCATGGTTAGATATATGTACATATATGTATATATATATATATCTATTGACAACAATGATGATGAAGTGAATGACTGCTTTCGCCAAACCGCATTGCTATATACATAGACAGATATATATATATATATGTATATATGTATTTGAGGCAAACTGCATATTTATGCACAGTTCAGAGATCAAAATGAATATTTTATTTGATTTGATTCCTTCAACTTGAGCTTGGCGTAACAAGAAAAGCATTTTTAAGCGCACAATCCACTGGCATAATAAAGTCCTTCGAGAGTGGGTACCAAGCACGCGGGCCAATTGTCTGCCAAAGGATTTTATATCTTCCCATGATTGACTATATAAATGTGTGTGTCAATGTGTGTGTATACCGACATTCGTTGATAGAATGCCAAGTGAAAAGGCAGACCCGTCTTAAAACTTAACTTTAAAGTTATGTAAGGAAAAATGTATGTCACAGCTGAACAAGCAACATATGTTCTAAAAAAATAAAGGCCTTAAGCTAACCTTTCAATATTCAATTTTTAAGCTATACAGATTACAGATTACAGACTGATTAGGTTATATTTATGAGTTTTTGGCTTGGTCAAGACTGTTACAGTTTTATAGTGCTCCTCCCACTGGAGACTTGTGCATCATCAAGCAGAATGTGGCACTGCTTTGTCATTCTTTCAGATCTATAAAATCAGGCGGCCAAATCAAATCCCAAAAAAGATCCCAAAAAAGGGAAGAAAATTATAAAAGAACTAAATGGAAAAATGCCAATGGATGCATATATTGATGGACATTTCTGATCAATATTGATTCATATTTGAAAACTGTGAACTTAGGTTTAAGATCTTTTACAGAGAAGGCTTTGAAAAACTAAATATAGAAAAAGATTGAATATCGAACATAGTTTCATAAAAAATTTCTTATCTCTTGAAAAGTTCTCTCTCAAAAGTTACTTTTGCTTGGTATTAACGAATGAAGAGGTTCTTTGTAAATTAGTGTTGAAAAACGGTTTAAGGGTACCAAAAAATAACTTAATTTATAATATTTCAATATGTTTTTTCATCAGTTTTGAATTAAAAAAAAAAGGGTTATTTTAAGCAATCTTTTCTCTTACAGTCCAAGAAAAAGCTACGAAATTTTTTTAAAAAATGTTGTGAAAGTATGATTTATTTTATATATTTATACATATTTATGTATATAGCAAGGTACTGAAAAATATATACCAATATTGACTGAACGAAATATACTAAATACATTTCCATAGGTTAATTAAAAAGAAGTTTTTCTTTTTATATGTATATTAAGAATTGAATTCAAATAATACAAAATATTTAAACTATTTTTAATTAAGTCTTTGGAGTACATTTTTCAGTTGTTTTTATCTGTTTTTTTTATCTGTTTTATAGGCTAAATTTATATATATATATATTACTATATTACTAATTAATTTGGATTATGCTGCAATTTAGAGTTACTAGAATTATTAAAAGTTTTCCGATATATTACAAAAACTTAGAGTTAAATGACTTTTGTTTATAAATAAATACATGCAAATAGTTCCTAATTTATAAAACATTTCTGTATGATAAAAAAGAAACTACTAAATCACAGGGACATCATCTGAGATCGTAAGATTCTATTTACCTGTGTGTAACTATGAATAAAATGAAATTCACTTTACGCTTATAATGTATATAATATATATATTTACCTTTTTGACAAATTGGTTATATGAGACTCAATACAAACATGCTTTGAATACTCACCAAGTTTTCAATAAAAACTTTTAAACATATCGAAGTCATAGGCCAAGAAGGATTTTCCACACACACGCACACGCACACACACACTGCCGCCTCACTTCTAGCAAATCAAATAATTATAAAAGTTGAACCGCCTTTGGCAACAAAAAAGTAAAACTGGCAACAAACTTTACGTCAAAAGGTGCAAAACTTTTATACCAAACTAGCAAAAAAAAAGAAAGAAATAAAATATAAAACAGTGAAAAAGCCAACCAAAAAATTACATTTAGGCGCAGTTAGTCTCAGTAGTATGATCTTAAAGCATTTTATCCGCCCACAATGACTCCGATTTAAATTATATAGTGAAATCATATTTTTTGGACATGAAAATTTTATGCCGCCTCAGCGGGTGAAAAACTTTTTCTGCCAACGCTGCAGGCCAAAACTTTCGCCGACGACGACGACGACGCCGCTTTGGTTTTGGTTGGAGCCTTGCTTCCTGTCTGTCAGTCTGTATTTCTGTATGTCTGTCTATCTGTCTGTATGCCTCTCATGTCTGTCCATCCCGTCCGCCCTTTGTGCCAATTCAAGTTACAGAACTCCAGCGAAGCGTGTGAAATGCGCTGCAGCCTGGTTAGGCCATGAAGCAGTCATTCGCTTTGATGGATTTCCACTACGAAAAATGAGAACGCAGCTCAGAATTCTGAGTTTGGGATAAAAAGTGAGGAAATCATGCAGCTGAGGCAAGAGGAGAAGCAACGAAACTTTTCTGCCGCTTTCTGTTAAACAATTTCGGATTTTAGGTTTGTCCTAGTATTTTATTTTTTGCGAATTTTCTTAAAACCATTTATGTGGTGTTCCCTTTTTTTTAGTGTTTTCTTTAAATTAAGTTTAGAATATTCTTTTCTTTTCTCTGTTTTCTTTTTTTTTTTTGTCAAGAACTTCTCGGTTTTCTTTGGTTATGTTTGTTTTAGGGACCCCAAAGGCGCTGTGTTTTGGCTTAGTCCTCAATTATTATCCTGAGAATTCTTGTTGAATTCGACGACGTTGAATTCTACGCTGCCTGTTCCTACGCTGGCGGTAACGGCGACGACGTTCCCGAGCCAATCGACGACGACGTTGAATCCTGCGCCTTCTAGCCGCTGCCGACGATGATGAGGATGAGGATGCGGTAGTGGTGGTCGTTGCTGAGGATGCATCTGTTGTTGTTGTGGCACTACTAGATGCAGCAGTTGTTGTTGCTGTTGAAGCAGCTGTTGTTGTTGTTGTGTCAGAACTTGATGCTGTCGTTGTTGTAGTTGTGGCTTCAGTAGTAGAGGTTGTTGTACCAGAACAATTTCCCTGCTGAACCACTGCCAAACAGGAGAGCAATCCCAGAGCTATAACCAAAGACAAACGCATGATTGGATTGTTATGATCTAAATTGATATAATGTTGGTCTTTTATACCCAAAAAAAAATATATATGTAAAAGTCTTATTTACCACATTGTTGTAACAGGTGTTTTGATGTTAGCGCTCACTTAATGGAAAGAATCCAATGTAACTATAGTTGAAGGTCACGAATGTTAACACTGAATTATTTTAAACTAATTAACTCTATTGCTTTTATATAAAAATATATAAATTTTTATATATTTTTTTATTACATAAAGCTTTTTTCCCGTTGTTTAACGCCCTGTCTTATTTACCAGAATTATTATTAAGAAAGAATAGAAAGGATATATCAATCAGTTTCGGTTTTGTAAAAATTTAGCGTATTTCTGCTTTACAGAAATATTTATCAAAAATAAGTATATATTCTAATTGTCCTAATTTTTAAAATTGGAATCCATGACTTGCATATCCTGCAGCTTTACACGACAAAAGAAAAATCAAGTCCAATATATAAATTTATTCCATTTATCATAGTTTTTAAACTTAATATAAAATAAAACTTTTTAGGCTCCTTTTTCACTAATCAAATATTAATATTTGGTATTATTATTATTATTTGTTATTGTTATTTTTATTTTATAAATTTTTTGAATATTAAGTTAAATTCTAGAGGTCTGCATAAGTATTACAGCAATTTTAAATATTATCGAAAAAATAAAATAAAATCTAGTGCAAATCAAAATATGTAACGAATTTCTATACCAACAAGTAAAAATATTTGAGTGAATATATATATATGTATATATGTATGTATATGCAGTATATAGATACAAATATTGTTTAAGTTCCAAATTAAAGTACTCTGATCTGAACGGAATTTAATAAAAAGGATCAGACTTGTATATAAGCCAAGGCGGCAATTAAAATTTGCTGTTACAGAAACATTGTTTATTATAATTTTTAATGAAATTTTTACACAATATTTTTAGGATATCAGCTAATAACACCTCATTTAAATGAATTTAATAACATTAACCAGTTCTTAAATAAAAATTCATAAAAATATTCCTTGTTTTCGACTTAATTTATTTATATTTATTCATATATAGTTATAAAAAAAAAATTTATTTCTACGTTTAAGAACTGGTTACTCTTTCCATAAGCTAATCCTTTCAGTATTTGTATGATTAAATGCCATGGAGTACAAGAATAAGTCGTCATTCATTTAATTCAATATTATTTTGATTGACTCTTTTTGTTGGTTTGAATATATTCCCTCCTCGACATAACGGATTAAATTTGAAAAATAAAACGTTCTTAAGAATTTCAGAAATTTAAAAATTAATGTTTTTTTGTGTTTTTTTTTCTATGCTTTCAGTGTTTATGTTGAATCCGTGGATTCAGTTTGCTTAACCCTCCAATTGTTGAATGCGTAGGCGTTGCCTCTCGAGGCGATTGCGCAACTGTTGTTGCCTCTGCTGACGACGTCGTTCACGTTGTTGACGGCGTCGTGCAATACGACGACGACGTTGACGCCTGCGCCTTCTAGCCGCTGCCGACGAAGATGATGATGATGAGGATGCGGTAGTGGTGGTCGTTGCTGAGGATGCATCTGTTGTTGTTGTGGCACTACTAGATGCAGCAGTTGTTGTTGCTGTTGAAGCAGCTGTTGTTGTTGTTGTGTCAGAACTTGATGCTGTTGTTGTTGTAGTTGTAGTTGTGGCTTCTGTAGTAGAGGTTGTTGTACCAGAACAATTTCCCTGCTGAACCACTGCCAAACAGCAAAGGAGAACCAAAGCAATAACCAAAGACAAACGCATGATTGGAATGTTATGTATTAAATTGATGATAATTTGGCTTTTATATTAAAATAATGGCGAATGTTTTGTTTGCCACATTGTTGTAACAGGTGTTTTAGCGATCGTTCACTTATTGTAATTACCTTTTAAGATCGTTAGTGTAAAAGTTTAATATATTGACTATGGTAAAACACGTATATTAAAATTAAATAGTTGTCTTTAGTTAAGTATTTGCTTAAATTGAGTACAATTGTCTGATAGAAGAATAAAAAATATCACAAATATAAGTACAAACTGTTTTAATAGTAACATTCTTTATGGAAACCTTAGTCTTTACGATTCAAGGTCATATTTTATAATGGAAAACACCTGTAAAAATAAAATGACACCATTACATGCTCAGCTTTAGTTTAATAATTCTTTTTTATTTTTGTTTTTTGGGTATAAAAGACCAACATTATATCCATTTAGATCATAACAATCCAATCATGCGTTTGTCTTTGGTTATAGCTCTGGGATTGCTCTCCTGTTTGGCAGTGGTTCAGCAGGGAAATTGTTCTGGTACAACAACCTCTACTACTGAAGCCACAACTACAACAACGACAGCATCAAGTTCTGACACAACAACAACAACAGCTGCTTCAACAGCAACAACAACTGCTGCATCTAGTAGTGCCACAACAACAACAGATGCATCCTCAGCAACGACCACCACTACCGCATCCTCATCATCATCATCTTCGTCGGCAGCGGCTAGAAGGCGCAGGCGTCAACGTCGTCGTCGTATTGCACGACGCCGTCAACAACGTGAACGACGTCGTCAGCAGAGGCAACAACAGTTGCGCAATCGCCTCGAGAGGCAACGCCTACGCATTCAACAATTGCAGGGTTAAGCAAGTCAATTTTGCAATTTGCGGAAAATTCAGCAAACCAAATGAAAAGCAATAACCAAAAATAACAAAAAAAAAAAACAATAAATATCGAATATATTATAGAGGAATTAAGAATTGTTTTGATTATAGATTAATCTCAAGCTACGAGGGGAAGAGGGATGTCATAGGTAAAGAGTTTCTTACTTTAATTTATTAACAAATTTTTGTATCTCCACTGAACCACTAAATTGTGATTCTTCTCTAGGATTCTTCGTTAGGAGTTGTAATATATTTGCTTCATTGAGATAGTTCTCCTGCATTGGGTTAGTTCGATGTGGAAAAAAGTTCTGTTGATATTTTATATAGCAGAATATTCAAAGTGGTTAACCAATTATTAATTCATCATCATATCAATTCATTCATATATATTTATCCAAACAAAATTGTCCTGCCAATTTTCAAACTTATATATTTCAGTTTAATTTTAATATTTTTCCTGATAATTGCCTTAAAAGTAAATCGGCATAATTGCATTTTATTAACCAAAAAGTCTGTCAAATAGTTGATATAGTGCGAAAAATCCTTCAAATTTTTACATTTTTACAACAATTTCCGAGAATTCTGATTTATAAAATTTTACCGAGAAATTTTTGAAAAAATATGAACAGTCGTCTGGGTTGGCTATTGAAATTTTAAAACTTTTAAGGTTTAATTTTTTCTTCTTAATTAAGAAATAAATTTTGCACAATGTTGAGCAAAATATTAAAATTTATTAACTCTTCTTTCATTTTAAAATATTATAACTAATGACAAAAAAATGATAAGGATCTTTATAACTGATTAGATCAAATGGACAATAAAAATATATTTTCAAAATAAAAACTCTTATTTTTTATTTTAAGAAGAGAATTACTACATTAAAGGAATCATTATAATAAACTATTATCCATTCCCCCAATAGTGTTCTATTAAATTTAATTTCAAATTATTTGTATATACATATTTAAAAAATATTTTTTTTTTATTTTGAAGTTCCTAGTTTAATGGTATAAAAATCATTGAAAGAACTATAATAATTATATTGATGAATAATTAAATATTTTAGCCTCGATTACGATTGCGTCTTTGCTGGCGACGACGCTGCTGATTCCTCCTCTTTCTCTGTTGACGCATCCTTTGACGCCGGCGACGCTGGCGAGCCAAACGACGACGACGAGCTGCTGCCCTTCGCCTAGCAGCCGCACTGGACGATGAAGATGAGGAGCTTGTTGTGGACGCTGTTGTAGCTGATGATGATGTTGTTGTTGTTGTATCGGATGAAGAAACCGTTGTAGAAGAAGAATCAGACGAAGCCGATGATGAAGCTTGTGTTGTACTCGAATCCGCACTTGAGGCAGCTGTTGAGGATTCCGTTGCGGCATCTGTAGACGAGTCCGTTGATGCATCTGTTGAAGATGATGTACCACTTGCGCCCGCACTCTCCTTAACTAGAAACGTGCACGCCAATATGGCCAAAGCTAAAACCACTAAAAGACGCATAGCAAATCAGTGTATGATCAAATTTCAAATTTACAACGATATTTATTGTAACATTTTTGCGGAAGTCAAAACCCCTTCACGGACTCCATCAAGTCATTAATATTGACTTAGGTGAAGAAAAAAATAGTAATAATAATGGCAATTAATCAAAGAGAAATCAGAAAATTCAAGCATATTTAATTTTGCTATATCTGTCATATCATATCAAGAAAATTCTATAGAAAGGTCAAGGTAATTTTGAAAATAAAAATATTTCCCTAACTGCCACTAGATAATACATCATAACTCAGAGATCTTTCCAACAAAGTGTCGCAGTATAACTGAAAAAAAATAAAAAGAAAAAAACACCTGTGGACTATACAAACAAAAAGCAGACTCAACGCCAACCATCGCCCCCTCATAATTCCAATTTGTTTATATATTAAATATTGCAGCATCGATTCCATAAGGCAAAACAAAAAAAAAAAAGAAAAAGGGGCAGAGAGTAAGAGAGAGAAGGGGCTTTCCAGCAGTTGAAGTTGGATCGTTCTCCAAAGACGATGTCTTACATGTGGCTATTAGTTTTGGCCTTCATTTGCCTTTGTAATTGCACCACTACTTTTCGTACAACTCTTCCAATTAGACGTAAACCATCATCTACAACTAATAGAGTAATTGCAACAGAAAATTCAAGAAAATCTCGGCGCACCATAGTTAAAATGCCATCAAATATAATATATAAGAATATTAGAAATAAAAATTCAATAAATAATACCATAATCAAGCATATACAAATCGAATACGATTGGTTACAGCTACTGACCTCTCATCCTCATACAAATCTATGGATACTCTTTTTTACTATATATATTTATTGTTTATATGTTGTTCTAACCTAAGCCAATAAAATTTTAAAGAAAAACCTTGAAAATATCTCAAGTATTCTTTACATAACCCACTAAAATTGAAATTGATCTTCAAAACACATGTACAAACCGTATATTACAACCCATGACTATAGTATATATAAATATCTATCAGTAAACAGATAATGAATGCAATTGATTTTGAAATAACCCCGCAGAACTTTAGTACAGTTCTTAGAGGCAAAACTGGAATAACACCACGGTTCTGAAGACTCAAAGGTTGATTCAATTTCCTTTAGTTTTTAAACTGAATCGGATACAAGGAAGCTTAGGTATATCTCTCAATATACTAATGATTTATAGTTTAAAAACATTATTAAAACTATTTTAGAAATTTATGAATTATAAAGTAATTCACTGCAACATTAACTAGGAAGCGTTGCCAGGCTTTCTTAACGCTTCATTTATGCCATTCAAAAAGGGAAGTTTAAAAATTTATGAATCGTCTCCCAATACGCCAATGTAGTAATTGATTTATTTACAATTATTTTTTATTATTAAACCTTTAGAAATATTTTGCATTATACCTTAAATCCCCTATTCAAAATAAACATATAATAGAGGCGGTAAGTGGAAGGTTCTGGCTAACAAGAGTTAAACAAAATCCTCCACAACTTTGCTAGCCGGTTTAATTGGTCCGCACTTAAATAACCAAATAACCATACAAATGGGTAGAGGGTGGAGGAGGGTCAATTTTTAGCCGATTTTTATGGACTTTTAAACCCTTTAATGCCGCCCATTCATTTTTGCAGCAATTTAAGTCCATTAAAAATTGTTTTCCCATCATTTTTAAAAACCCGAAAAAAAATTTCAACGAAAATGAAAAGCACAAAAAAATAAAAATAAAAATCGAGGCAGAGAGAGTTCATGCTCGTTAAAAATCAATCCCCTAGTGTACGTTCAATGGAAGGTGGATGTGGTGCCATGGGGTGACACGAAAGTGTCGCACTGACTGTGGCACCAACTCTGACTCCCAGATACTGCCACCTCACGCCGTGGTCAATATGCGAGACTATAAGTCTATATAAGCGTTCCCGCAATAGCCATCGCGATATCTTTTCGTATCTGTGAGTGTTTATGTATGTGAGCGTGACATGTTTGTGTCAGTGTGTGTGTGTGTGTGTGTGTGTGTGTGTCTGGAAGCTATTGTGAATATATGGGAATTTGTTTTGTCATATCGTTTCGTATGCTATTTTTTCTGCACTTTTTCATTGGAATGTGCCCTATAATCGTTGGGCAACAAAAGCTACAATATTATATTTGACAAATTTAGTGAAAACTTTTCAATACTAACATGATTTAAAATATTCATATGTAAAAATTATTTAAATATTAATTTCATAAATATTTCATATTTATCATTGAACTAAAAGACCTCCTATCTAATATCTAATATATTTCATTTTTATCAAATGAGATTTTTATCTGCCGAATTTGAATTTTGTTGTGTTTCAACTTGGAAATCATTTCGAGGGTTGGTAGACTTTTGTTCATAAATATACGAATTTTTAGATTTTTTTAATAATTCTCAAATAAAATTCTACTATATTTTTTAATACTATTTTATAGGTAATAGAATATATTTTCTATTATTTTGTTTAATAAAAATTTTGCAAATTGCAACCATTTTGGGCTAATCTTTAGGAGGTACGGTGACTTTAGTGGCTCACTGTATAATATGATTAACTTAAGTGTATGTTAAAAAAAACTAATAAATATTTAGTTTTAGATTTTGATTACGATAACTTGATGCAAGGTAAATGTTAAAATATTATTCGATCAATTATTGTAAAAAATCTTTTCTAAATTCTTAGAATATTCAACATGAAACATTTGCATTGCCATGTAAATTAAATCGTTGTAATCCAAATTTTTTTAGCGTATTTAATATTCGTTTTGATCTAACCACATACAAAAAATTGTAAATATTTTTTTTTTTTTTGGGTTTTCTCTTTTTGTTCGAGTAGAATCACCACAAACTGCTGGCGTGCAATGAAGCGCAACATCAACGCGACATATCCAATCTACGTGGTATCTATGTATGTATGTGTGCATGTACATATGTATGTGTATGTATATGTGCGGTCCAGGATCTGAACCTGCTTGGTTTCACTCATTCTCCGAAAAATGTGTCCAATGTAACGCCACAACAAAGAACGTTAATTGACGCCAAAATGCTCAAAAAAAAAAAAAAAAGCAAGAAACCCAAAAAAAAAGAAATGAAAGAAGGCAACAAATATAAAAAAGAAATAAAAAAAAAAACGAAGCATGTGCAAAAAAGAAATTTGTCCAGTTGGAGTTGTGCCCGTGTCTTGGCTTGTAGGAAAATTTAAATATACATTGCACCGTTAGGTGGGTAACACCAAAAAGTGGCTTTATTAACCCTCTGGCCCCATTCTTCTTCTTGCCCCTTTTTGGAGTAAATGTCCTGCCGGTCGGTTGGTCGATTGGTCGGTCGGTCGGTCAGTCACTTACATAGTGGGCGCTGTTGAATCAGCACACGTGATTAATGGCCTTTAATTATGTCAAAGCGCAAGCGGAGGAGTTCTTCCATTTGCAATGGCATTGCCCAGTTAAGCGTTTGACATTAAAAAATTGACACCGTTTGTCGTAGAAGGGTAGGAAAATGTCGCCGACGACAATCCAACAACTGTCTGGTACATGTAACCGTATTTATACCGTTATACCACCCAATATCTTTTCCATTCATACCACCCGAAACAAATTTAAAACACATACCCATTCCATAATAGAATCAAAATCGGAGTCGGAGTAGTCAAAATAGGGAATGAGATGTGGTAGTAGGTATACAGTCCACCTCACATGGGTAGTTGGGACATTTGTTACCCCAAAATGCTGTGATTGTGTGGGCGTTTGTCGCATTTAATGAAAGCCTCATAAATTATGTTGCAGTTGACGAAAAGCATACAAGCGAAAGCAATGAGACGACTTTCAATGGAATGAAGTGAAATGGAGTCCTGTTGAATTTTGGCATGGAGATGGAGTCACTTAGCATATGGGTAACATATGTACATGTATGTTGAAAATCTATCTTCTAGGTAAATGGGTAAATTGGGAGGCAACTCGTAACGAATTTTAAGCATTGAAACTTTATGAGAGATACAAATTTTAAATTTGTAAAAAAAAAATATTACATTGAAATGAACAAAAGTAATCCATATAGATATTTCAGTTCACAAGTAATTTTATTTATCAGAAATACTTATTTTAAATTTTTCCATATTTTGTGGCACAAAAGAAAAAAAAACAATTAACAATTAAGCGGGAATAAAAAATACTTAAAAATAGTTAACATTAAAAAAGAAACTCATCAACGTTACTGCGTTAATTATGTATAATTTTTTAAAAATTATTAAATTGAAATATTCTAAAAAACTAATTAATAATGAAATACAAACCAGTCTCAGTAGTTGTTGTAATAAATAATAAATAAAATGAATAATGTGGCAATGAAATGGAAGCAAAATCGATTTAGAATTTATGAAAAAATTGCCTGATAAATGTGAAAGAGATATTGAAATAAAATTTTCTGATTGAGAGAATAACTGAGAATTGTGAATATATAATTGAAAAATTCAATTATTATACTAATACAGGTATCCATAACCCATAGAACTTTTGAAATGCTAATCACCAGCCCGGAAATAAAATGTAAATACTGCATATAGACTGACCAAACAAGACAAGTCAGGCCAAACTCCAGGACAGGACACTGGACACTGGGCACAGGACAAGACAGAACCAGAACTGGCTTGGTTTGGTTCGAGAAAAGAGAAGCGTAACAAGGGAACATTGGACACAGGACACACGACACAAAATCAACATGACACAAGTCCCACAAAATCCCAGGGCAAACCAATCAAATCTTAAAATAATAGACAAAACACCACAGAGCAGACCAGACCAGACCAGACCAGGCCAGACTATATCAGGCGAAACAAGAGTCACAATGAGGCTTAAGCTGAGGCCAAAAACACCATTTAAATTCTCTTGGAACCAAAAGCTACTTTGTGGCTTTAAAGCAACACCAACAATAACAACAACAACAAAAACAACAACATAATCAAAGGAGTGGGTAACAATGGGGGATTGAGAATGAGAATGAGACTGTGGATTTCTCTCGTTCTAAGTAGCAAAGTAAACATGGCATAGATGTCGCAACATCAAATTGTGGAAAAAGGGAATGAGATAGAGAAAGAGAGGGGAAGTGAAAACGAGAAAGAAGGACCTGCTACCATGACCACATGAAAGGCAACCAAAAAACTTTATGCAAAATTTGCTCGCGGCCAATTCACTTCATTTTCCTACATCCATTTACTTTTTAGAATACTCCACACGAGGAAGGTTTCTATCTCGGGTCTATGTGTTAATTCGGTTCAGAGCGTAATTGTAACTTGGCATGCATATATATACACACACACACACACACTCATATATGTATATACATACACAATAACTGGGAAAAGTGTTTTAATTGAATTATTTTCATTGTCGCCCCAGCACGACTTTTTGCCTGTTGGCATTATTAACTTTTCTTGTTGCTTCAATTTATGCAAACTTTCTAAAATAAAAAAAAACAAAAAAAACACATACACACACACCCACACTCACACATATATACAATGAAAAAAAAAAAAAAAAAAACCAAAGAGCGAGAGTGGTGCAAAGTGAAAGGGGAGAAAAGTAGGGGGTGGTGCAAAGAGAAACGCGAGAACTGTTCGAACCCCCGAAAGCAACAAAAAGTTAAATGAGTTAAACGAGCAATTTTATGAGCATGTCCAAAACTTTTGCTCCACCAATCCAAAAATAGGAAAAAAAGAAAAAAAAACAAAAACAAACCAAAAGAAAACGAAACGAAATGAAATACCCTATTTTATGGCTATAGATAACAACTACAAAATAAGCCATAATATTTCCGGTAAATTGGTTTCCCAAATTATGGATTTCGGATTGCTAGAACTAAAGCCAAGACTAAGACTATATCCCATCTACCAAAAAAAAAAAAAAAAAGGCAATCACCTGTAGTACTTATTCTATGTTATACTTTCGCCAATCCACAATCGTTATCTAACGAAACTAATATACCCTTTTTTATTTCACATAGAGAGGGTATAGAAACCCAATTGTCGTGCTTTGTGTGGGTTATAAAGACCCTTCGGGTTGAAACGTGAGTTTTACTTGGTCTAATTGTTTGTAAATGCAATTTATGAATGTAAAATCGATTGATTTGCATGTTGTTGTTGGTTATAAAAGTTTTTAGTTAGTTTTGTATGAAGGTGCTACATTTGAAAATTATTTAACCATAACTTGATAAACATAAAATTTTTGCATTATTTTCAATAAACTGGAAACTAAATTTTGTTTTTCGCTGATTATTTGGATTATTTGAAAATTGAATCCGTTAAAAAATTATTTATTAAATCAACTATTAAATGTAATTTTTTTATATTTTAAAACTTTTTAAATTAATTGATTTTTTCTTAAATTTTTAATGCAAGTAAAATTAAAAAAACCAAATTAGCAATTGCTTTGATAAAAATAAAATAATTGGTTAAAACTGTATTAAAGTACTTACCTTTGAATTAATAAGTGATTAAGTAAATTTGTTAATGCCATTTTTTAATGAGTAATAAGGGTTTTTATTAACTAAGTTTTTCATTAAAAAAAATCTGAAAAAATTCCTGGAATATTCTTTGCATCAAAATCCATGTTCAAAATTTAATTTTTTGATATTAAAATTCAGATTTAAAACTTAAATATTTAAATATATAAAAATAAAGTTTTACAATTTTCAATCGCTTTTCAAAACAAATCATATTACTTAAAGTATTTATTTCTCACAAATAAATAAAACATATTACTAAAAGTATTTACTAAATGCTTGATAAATTAATTAACTGTAAAAATTTTAAACATGATACTAAAAAATCATACCTAAAATGTATAATACTCGATATAAATTTTAGAAAACTATTTGAAATTATTGAAAATAATTAATTAACAATAAATATTATAGTTAAGTAATTGAAATAATTGTTTACAGCTTAACCAAAGAAATATAAATTCATATAAATGCAATTGAGGAAAAAGATATAATAATAAATATGTATATATGTAAGAGTCACAACTACTTTGTAGTTATATATACTTATGAACTTTATGCCTTCACTTAGAGTTGGTTTTCAAACAAAATAGGAATTGCCAAGTGCTTACGCAACATCATGTCCAACGCTTGGCATATGCCAATTGCCGTGGCTGGTGGCTAGTGCCATGTCACTAATTGCCATTGCCTCTGCTCCATGTTCGGAGAGTGCAAGTAATGATTATGGCCAGGGAGCATAAGATCTTCTTCTTGGCTAGGCACAAAGGCCTTTTGGCCAAGTGCCAATTAGCAAGCAAAATAGATTGTAGTAAATTTTAATGACATACACGGACAGACGGACGGATGGACGGACAGACTTTACATAGTTGTTTCCGTTTCTGGTCTCGGCCTGTTTTTTCTTCATTTTTACTATTTCTTTTTTTTTTTTTTTCTTCTACTTATTTTTGTTGTTGCTGTATAAAACCTTTTTTTTTTTTTTGTGAGAAGTCAAAGGCGTTGACCGCTTGCTGCATCATTGAATTTAAAATACACTGTCAGTTTGTGTGTGTGTATCCACTTCAATTAAAAAGACTTTCTCCCACAGCAATAACACAAAAAAAAAAAAAAATGAAAAAGAAATAATGGTAGAATGACTGAAAGAAAGCAAGGAGAAAAACACTTCCGCTTTACTTTACTTTACTTTTGTGTACGCCTTGGTAAACGTTTGCAATTGCTTTGAAATTGCGCAGACGTGCAGGGTCCCCACCAAATAAAGGGGAGAGGAAAATGAAGAGAAAAAAAAAAGACGAAAAATAAAAGCAAAAAAAGAAAACTGTCTACCTCAACGACGACGATGACGATGACGATGACAGCGACGGCCATTGCAGCACAACATGACTTCCGTTTCCGCTTTGCCCTTACTCTATCCAATCTATCCCCATCTCACTTTCACACACACACACACACACACATATATATATACAAAGTGAAATCAATTCATAGCCTTGTGTTTCTCTAGTCCTGCTTCTCAATTGCCTTTTTTGACCATCAACATCATCAACGCCATCATCATGAGGCCATTCTCGTCCCCCCTTCCCTGCCCCATTCATTCATTTTTATTATTTCAATTGAAGTCCTTTTTTTTTGGCTATTCACACAAGGAGCTTGGACAAAAGAATACAAGAAAAAAAAGAAACCAACACAAAATCCAAGGCGAACTTTTACGCAATTGAAATTTAACCAAAGTCGCATAAAAATTACAATCAAAATATCTAAGAAATCTTGTCCTGATCAATGATACAAGAACAAGTCCATTTGCCGGGCAATGGAAGGAAGGGAGGATAACAGGATAACACATTTTTTGTAACTGTAGATATACAAAATTAATATTTTTAATATAAATTTATATAATAATTATATATTTTTAGTATATTTTTAAATAATTCGATTTCTTTTTAAATTATGTCCCTAACAAACGTTTTAAATGTCATTAAAAAGTATATTTAGATATTTATTTCTCGTAATAAATATAGATATTAAAAAAAAAACTCGTTTAATAAATGGAAAAAACTAAGTTAATAAATAAAATAAAAAGAAATATAGGGAAATTAATGACAATATATATACATATATATATATAAAAAGTTCTTGGTCAATTGAATTTTATACTATTAGACATAAATATGTATGTAGATATACAAAACTTTTAGAGTTCGATTTATAATACATATAATTTAAAAAAATTTAACATAAAAAAAGTAGGGTCAATCAGAACACAAAACAAAAAATAAAAATATATTACATTTAGAGAAACACAAATAATTCAATTGTATTAAGCCTAACTTGAAGGATTTTGAAAGTTTTTGAGAGTGTCCTTATGATTAGCTAAATATTTGAACATCCGTTGTGGCAGAGATTTATAAAAGTTCTAAATTTGGTTTTATTATCCCCAAGCACAAATAAAGGACACTTTGAATTCTTCTTTGGATGAAATATTTTTTAGAATTTCTATAAAATTTGAGATACAAGCCATTTGTCATGACAATTCTTTTTATTATACTTAACGATTTTAATTAGTTTAAATTTTCAGTCGATAGTTGAGTCTATAAGCCAAGAATTAAAACGTACTTAAAACCGAATTATAGTATTTTTGTTTCCGTTTTTTTTTTTTTGGTTTGTTTTGTTCCTTTATTCCGTTTAATAATTGCTAATGTGTGCGATCAATTACAAAAACGGCTGCTGTTTCTCTCTTACAAAAATTGGGCAATGAAATGCACAGTTACAGGCAATAACGAGACGAATAACCCTCAGATGAAAAACCCGCAATACCCCAATCCCCCAAACACCATCATCAGTAACGGCAGCGCCAACACACGTTGAGAAGCGGAGGAGGAGGAGAAGGAGGAGCTGCAGCAAGCCAAAGCTACATTGCACATGTGTGTGTGTGTGTGTGTGAGGAAAAGATGAATGTGGATTGAAAGGGAGGGGAGGTGTGGCCATGTTGGATATAGGTGGATGATGCCATGGCCACACACACACACATATACACCCACACACACACAGACACACACATACACAATCCTTCATTGTTGTTGCAGGCATCGGCATTCATTCAGCCCCAACGATGGGCGATAAAATAAATTTGCATATGAATTGAGAATTAAGAACATTTTGCACATCGTGCAACCTTCATTCCCTTACCACCGCTCAACCAGCCACCTCCCCCCTCACCTTCTCCATCCCTTTTGGCCTCTTTACCCTTACCCTTTCTCCATATATTTTTGATTGGGACTGAGACTGGCTGCTGTTTGGCCTTTGAATTAGAATCCAGCACACATCCATCTCCATCCCCATCCCCTCTACCCACCCACCAAGCCCAGACCAACTCCAATCCAAAAAGTGTGAATGGCTTATTTCCTTGTTGCTATAGTTGTTCTTGTTATTATTGTTGTTGCCTTTTTTGGTAGCTTTTTTTTTTTTTGGTATTTGCATTTTGGCCTTTTTCTCTTACTTTTTTTTGGTCTGCAAACATTTTTATGCGCTTTGGTGATAGAAGGACGAAAAAAAAAGAAAGAAGAGAGCACACCAACACACACAGATCTCGTTAGGCTATTGAAATTGAAAATGTTTTTCCCACTGATGCGATAAGAATGAGAGTGAAAAGAGGCTTCAGAATGGGAATGGGTTAGTGAGGGGCGAGGGGTGATGTAGGGTGAAAATATTATAGTTTTGTTCAGATGGGAGGGAAAGTTATGGGTCAAATCATTATGTCTATGTTGGGTTTTATGTTTGATAATTGGATTTTTATGGTTCAGCTTTCACTTGATGGAAATGACCATTCAAAAATTCTATTTCACTGAATGGCAAATAAAACATAAAATGACACCTTTTGTTTGGAAGTCCATAAGCATTTAAATGATTGAAAAAAGAAAAACATTACATCAATAATAAACATAATGGGAAATGGACCTATCGAATTTAAATCCAGAGTTTAAATGTACTAGAACGTATGATTTAACACCGGGAGAATATACCAAAAATATGAATAAATCACTTAGCCATTTCTATCTGTCTGTTTCTTCGCAGGTTTTGGACCTTAAATTTTGAGTTATGCAAATGAAACTTGATAGATAAGCTATTTAGATATGTAAGCATAACAAGCTTAAGAGTTTGTCGGATCAGACCACTATAAGGTATAGCTACTATCGGAATAAACAATCTAGAATTTAGATTTTTTTACTTTTAAATGCTTTGTTTTGAATGGTGTACACTATCTTTGAAACAGATCATTTAATTATTACTGATATACATCAATTTTTTATCTATAATAAATAATTTTTAATGCTTTAATTTGACTTTCATTTAACTTTGATATCAACAGCGTTTAAGTACTTAAGAAACCTCGACCTAGAATGAAGCTAATGTCACATCACTCAAACATATACTAAGTAGACCCATTTCTCTCTCCTCTTTTTCATTAGCATATGTAAGGTGTAAATTCAAGTAACTCTTTTGGCGACACCTAAAGGCTGCCTCTTACAGATGAAGGTCGGAGAGGAGAGGGAATCATTTAGAGGCTTTTTCCCACTTCTTGCCTATTAAAAAACGCACTCAAATACTTGAAAGCGTTCCCAGCCGTCAATGGTTGCCAGTTGCGAAGTTTCCTGCCTTTGGCCCTTCCGACTAAGGTTCGTTGGATGGCTGGCTAACTGCATTGCTAATTACGTAACGGAAAATTTTCATTATGTGGGAAGGCAACGGAGATGCAATGGAGACTCCACTCGAGTGAAGGCATAATGAAATCTTTGTGGAAGAGAGTGGAAATTTATTAGAAAATATTTACGTAGCACTTGAAAAACTGTGCACAGCATCTCCAAGCCAAATGGCAATTTAAAGTAACAAAGTAAAAAAAATAAAAAATTTAAAATAAAATCAAATGGAACTTCAATATAAAATAAAGAAACTAAGCATAGCATAAAATTAAGCTAACTAACTGATAAGTCAAAGAAAGATAAATAGATTCTGGTTAATCGGATTAGATAGTATAATTAAGTTCAGGTTATATCTAAAACGTACGGAATGACAACACTTTTCAGGTGCATTTATTTTTACTTTTTTTTCTGCTTTTCTTTTTTTTTGTTTTAAACCAACTCCAACTCGATTTGAGACTAGTCTCGGTGTAACAGCTGGCCAAGGCAGTGATTAAGTGCAACTAGCGCAGGATATGTGACACCATCTGGAACCAAGCGTTTCACTTCCTGCTGCCCCACACTCTGACCAACGCTGACCTCAGCAATGGTCATTTTTCTCGCCCCGGCCTGTCACTTGGAAAAGTTGGCAATTAAATATATGCTGTGTTTTTTTTTTTTTTTTTGTTCTTTGCCGCTTTGCTTTCTCGGTTTTTTCTTTTTTTTTTGTGGAAATAAATTGTAGAAATAGGAAAGAGGAGAATGAGAGAGAGACAGAGAGAGAGGTGGGGGATAAATAAAAAAATGCAACAGCTGTTTACCGCGTTGACCCGGGAGAGTCCTCGGAACATGCAAAACCAGTGACAGTTTTCCTTTGTTTTTTTATTTTTTTTTTCTTTTTTGTTTTACAGAATTTATTTTCACACTCTCGAGTACAAGTTTTAAGCAGAAATGGCCACCATAGAAAGAGGATGAGGTGTCGTAGTCCTTGCCACAGTGTGTGTGTGTATGTGTGTGTGAGTTTGTGCGTGTGTTTGAGAGAGAGAGTGTCCTTTGTCTATTTTGTGCCGCAGTAGTCAAGATGTTGCCAATGTTTTTGCCATGTCTGCTGCACTTTAATGGCTTCATATTTCCTACAAAATTAGAAGAGAAGTTACTTTTGCTTACATTTTGCCAGCAGTGCTCTAAGTGTGAGCCAGAAAGTCCTTTGCCATTGCTGCTGCTGCTGCTACTGCCTTTTGTTTAGCAAGTTTCTCGCTGCCTCATTATGGTGACCCCAACTCACCGCTCACTTGTACCGTTGTCTACTCCATTAAATTGTAATTTTTGGCAACATTTCGGTTTGCATAAATCTTGGTACTATGCTACCCCCCTTGTTCCCGGTTGCCGTATATGCCGTTGGTTTCTCTGTACTGGGTCCCTGGTGTCCTTGTGTCTCACACTTGCACTCATGTTTCAAGTTTATTAAAAAGTCCTCAACATATTATGGTTACTTAAACTATTAAAATAACATTGTCTATGTGTTTGTCCCCCCTTTCTCTCTCTATCTCTCTCTCTTTTTCTCTCTCTCCCTTTGTCCTTTTTGAATTGTGAACACTGCAGCAAATGTAAAAGTGTTGGGACGCTAGAGAATCCTTTGAGTCTTGCCTGCAATTATATATACATATATATGTTAATATATACATACATATATGTATGTATATATATGTTTCTATATATATTTATTTATCCTGTTTTTGTATCTTAGACCATTCTATGACCACAAAATCCGTAGAAGGGCTCATTAACAAAGTTTTTTTTCTTTACCATAAAATAAATTGGAAACCAACAAACCTGCTGGTAAAACCTATCTAAAGGCCAGGTAAACCCCAAAACAAAAAAAAAAAACACGATGAAAAAATACAACAACAGCAAAAACACGAGAGCAACTGCAGCGTAACAAACAATGGAAACAATTGGACAATTGTTCTATATCTCTTCCTGTTCCTCCTACTAGTCGACTTTTTTACTACCCATGTGTCAAGTCCACATCCACCAACCCCTGGGGGGGGGGGGGGGGGAGCCGCAGACGTAGCGCAAACGGAGCGATAAGAACGAATGAACGAATGAACGAATGGAGCAACGTATGGGCGGACAGTCAAAGGGGCGGACAGACGACTAGGCGATAGTGTCACAAAACAAATAAGTTGCCCCAAAAAGCCGCAAAAGCCAACACAAACCTACAACATGTGACCACTAATGTTTAGCCACATGGATATGGGTGCTGGTAACTGGGAGTGAGAAGCAAATGTCAGGCATCTGAAATTGCATTGTCAAA
Source organism: Drosophila emarginata (assembly GCA_037075365.1). NCBI lineage: Eukaryota > Metazoa > Arthropoda > Insecta > Diptera > Drosophilidae > Drosophila > Drosophila emarginata. Next base: position 9,942,958 of record JBAMCD010000296.1, read on the forward strand.
GTTTTCCCTTTTTTTTTTGTTATTTTTCTATTTTTTTTTTTTTTTTTTGGTTGGGATGCAAATTGTGGTTCTTGGTTTTAAATATATCGCTTAATAAGACTTTAAAACGTCTGATATTTATTAAGATAATGAGAAAAAAAATTACTTTACATAGACTAAAGATTAGTTAGAAATGAGCTAATTTTTTTAAAGTTTATTTATTTATTATTTACTTTATTTTATTTAACTCTTTAATGAATATGAGAAATTAAGACACAGCTTATACATACATATATCATAATTTCTATATAATATATTTAATAAAGTTTTGTTTCCACAGAAGTTTAACTATACAAATTTAATAATATATTTTACATTGCAAACGAACAGAATCTAAATACATAAAATAAAAATAATTTAATAACATTTACAACGCAAAGCAAATTGGTAATAAAAAAAACCAACTTATCGTATTAACAATTCTTATTTATTTATAATTAGTAACTCCAAAATAATTAAGTAATTATATTTAATAGTTCCCCGAATATGGACGAATGTTTTTAAGACAATTTTTTAATAAATAATCTTTAATTTAAAATTATTTATAATTTGTACAAGGATTAACTTTGAATCTCATTAAAATTATTAACTAAATAAAGAAATAAATACTTTTGAAACTAGAAACACTAAATAGATAACAAAAAATTCCAAAAAATTTTATTATAAAAAAAATGATTATTAATAAAATATGTATCTATACAATACAAAATTATATTCCAAATTTATTCGAATATTTATGCTTTCTGTTATAGACTTCTTTTCCAATACAATGAGTTTTATGATGATAAAATAAAAAAGATTTTTTGACCTTTTATTAACCTATTATTAAAAAGTCTAGAAACTATATTTTTGGACTATGGATTTCAATTTAAATAATTTTCAATTTTAATAATTCAAATTAAACAAATGCGATCTTTTATAGCCCATTATTTCTTAAAATTCAGAATCAATTTAAATAAACAAATTTTTATGTAAAAGAAATTTCCTTACCATTGAAAATTTCTCAACGAAATTTTCTTAGAAGCAAGATTTTACCTATAAAATCCCTGTTTTGAGTATCAAGGAATTATTACTTTAAATTGAAATTCAATGATACAATTCGAGGAATTAAAAATATTTATTTTATTTTATAACTTTAATATTTTGTAACATAATTTATAATAGAACTGATATTTAATTATATAGTACAAAGACTTTGTATTAAGTCTTCTATTTTACACTTTCCTGTAAATTGCTTAATTATGTATATATATATACATATATTGTATATATCGTACTTGTATATTCCTATATTAATGTATGTACATATAAGTATACATATGGGAAAAAATTGCCTTTACCACAATGTTGAGCTGCATTAAATTGAGTTAATTTTAATTTAAATTGATTAATTGCATTGTCAGGCAACTCGAATTCGTATCGTTCGATTGTGCAACGAAAAACCGCATGCCAAGTGTTAAATGTCACAGTCCAAAGAATTCCTTTTTTTCCCTTTTTTATATTTTTAATGCAATTTCAGCTACGCTTTTTGACATGGCTCAATGTGCAATTATACACAAGTTTAAACACTAGCCATATGTATATATCTATATATAAAGAAACGAACAAAAACATCATTATAAACCAACAGAAAAAAAAAAAGATAAAGAAAAAAAAGTGTCGCGTTTTTGCCACGGGTGCGTTTGGACGACTTTGCGGCATCCAAAAACGGACAAATTGCTCTTTAAATTGCTTTTTAAGCACCGTCACAATTTCAAATTCCATCAGCATATCGGCAATAATGTCGTACATTAGATTTGTTTTTATTTGTATTCTTTTTTTTTTTTTTTTAATTCTATTTCTATATACATATACATTCAACTTTTGTGCTTTTTGGTTCTGCACAAAACATTTTCATTTTTTTGTATCGAACCATTTGTTTTTATGATCTTGGGTGGTGGTTGATCCAAATTCAAAAGGAATTAAATGATACGTAGTAGAAAAGAGATAATGGTGATGGGGTATGGAGAAGATGAAGTGGAGACAAATTTGTTTGCATAATATATAAAAACAGGTGTTGGACAGGATATTAAATTCAATGGTTTGCTTTCGAAAAACTATTGCGTAAAAAAAACCCATCTAACTGGGGTCATTATCATGCAAGGCATACAACACTCTGTTTATTATTATATATACATACATATATATATATATATTTTATTATTTTTTTTTTTTTCTTCTTACTCAAAAACTGTAGCATTTGCATAATCGAGTTGATAATTAGGTAAGATATATTTCTTTGTATATTTGTTCAATCAGAATTAACTGAATTGTGGGTGGGCTACTTTCTCAAAATATCCTACAATTATATAATAAATTGTTCAATCTGGCCAACTGGAAATTGAGAACAAAAGTATCTTAAAAAATTTCAAACTAATTGCTTATTCTTGGCAACATTACCTTTCTAATTTCGAATTATGTTTCTACCTGTTTGGAATTTAACCATTATTTCTTTTTTATTTTATGAATAATTACAAAAATGTGTTGAAAATTCATTACATGAATTCAAAATTATTCGATATGGGTTATTTCTACAATTAGATGACATCAGAATGGCAAAGAAAAAATTGCAATTATTCAATTAATGAAAATTTTAAGTTATACAATCCGATCAGGTAACAAATTTAACACCTAAAAATTTTCACTTTCTATGTGACATCCGTTGATTTAAGAATTCATAGGTTTAAATCTATGTATATATTTTTCTATATTATAGTAGTATTAGGAAGTCAAATTTATAGAATATTAAAGAATCGATATTATAATTATATATTAATTAATTATTGTAATTACTGTTCTTAAAGAACTTCTCTACTCAACAAGCGAAAAGACTTCGACAAGGCCACTGTGTGAACCATTTGGGAATCATAAGAACATAAATGCATTGAGAACTTAAGACCAATTTTTATTAAGTTCAAATTTAGATTTTGAGTCTTTTTCAAGCGAACTAAACAAAACAGAACGAAGGTTAAGAAAATTATTTGATATGTATTAATTATTTATTTTATTTATAAAGTTAGATCAAATATTAATACTAAACCTAAACAAAACGTATGAATACTAGCTAAATGGACTCAATATTAATTTTGTAGGAATACGTAAAAAAGAAATACTTCTCTCTCGAGGGATATTCAACTTTCAACAATTATTACAAAAGATTTTGATCAAACAAAAAACAAAGTAACAGTATATATCGATAATTCGTATAATAACCAAATAATTAACTATAACTAATAAATCTGTGTAAGATTATAAAAACTATTTCAATTTGTTAAATTTTTAATTAATCTAAATTTGAGGTACTTTCTTTTATGAAAAAGTTACTTAAGTTTTAAAGTTATTAAAATGTATAAAATTATTTGATTCAATTGATTCATTATTCGCATATTCGTATATTCATATTAACAAAAACCGCATGGCATTAAATAAAACTGAACAATTCAATTTTCGCTTATGTTGCCAGATGTCGCCACTTTTGATGTGAAAAAAAAGAGAGAGAGAGCCCATCAAAAGTCGTGCGAAACGAATTAATCAAAAACGCATTTTGACAGGCCGATCCAGATGCATATCAGCATATATATACATATATATGTATACATACGACTAGTCGATGCTCTTTCAAGTGCGTTTGATTAATGCATCACCAAGATGAAACCGCAAAGAACAGAGAAAAAGTGATAGAGATAGAGAGGGAGAGTGGGGGAAGGAATGCGTGGGAAAACTATGTATATCAATTAATAATAAAATAGTCAAAAGAAAATTGTTAAATGATTGATATTGAGAACACAGTTGGCGCCTTCTTTCGTTTAGCCGTATTGACGTCAAGACATCATCTGTGAATGAATCAGCTATTGGGCCTCCTCCTTCATTGGGGTAAGTTCTCGAGATTGGTTATGCATTGCATGTCTGGGGTATAGGACTTGTTAATTCTCTAGGCGGCTTAAATGTTTCTCTATCTCTCTCTGTCTCTCGTTCTCTCTATTTGTTTTTTTTTTTCTTCTTTTTTTTTTTATTATTGGACAGCAGTGCAGGGCGATAAGAGCCGCACACGCACCCATAAACCTCGTTTCCTAGACTCCACGAGGCTACGAAAATGGCCTTAAAACAACATGTTCAAAATTGGCAATTTCAATGTTTAATGGTTAACATGTGTCCCAATTTGGTCTTTAAGAGTCCGATCCTATCAAAATGACTCACACGATCCCTATACGGATCTGATCTTTTGATCTTATAATAAAACTATGGCTATACGTACATATATATTTGTAAATGTGTGAATATATAGATAGATCTATATATGTTTAAAAATACAATTCGATAATACAAATTCTGTTTACGATATCTTAAACAGATTCGAAGCTGTTGTTGTCGGGCGGACACGTTCCGCTGCTGGTAGACCCATGTGAATTCCACTTTGAATACTAAATAGAAGGCGTTTACAGTCTTCGAATCCAACTCTCTGGGTATATCCGATCCAACCTCTCTCTCTCTCTCTCTCTCGCTCTATCTCCCTCCTTCCATTTCGCTTGCTTCTGCTTCTCATTATGCTTGAACTTTTGTTGCTTCACTTAATTTTTATTTTTTTTTTTTTTAATTTTTTTGCCAATTTGCGTGGGTATATAAATCTAACGCGCTGCTCTGATCAGACATCACTTCTTTGGTGGAAACTTAAGTGTTAAGTTTAGCTCCTGGCCGTGATCAGTGCGCGTTTATCATTATAAAAAATATATATATAAAAAAAAAACAATAAGAAAATTATTTCAAGGATATTCATCTCAAGCAAAGAGAGCGATCAAATATAATAAAAAAAAAAATAATATCAAGATGAAATTCAGTTCTGGATTAGCTTTGCTGGTGATCGTTGGATTTGTGGCCAGCGGTGATGCCTTGCCCGCCAAAAGTGAGTGATGTAGACGAAAGGATAATATCCTTTTTGTTATAACATGTATTTAACTTTAGTTTCCTTTCATCTGGACTGTGATTCGTCTGCAAATCAAAAGAGATAAAGGATTATTAGAATTAAAATTAACAAGAGAATTTAGAATAATATTTTGTCATATTACGAACTACGATCCAGATTCCACTTATCATTTAATTTCATATGATATCTCTCTTCATCTGCACTTTATCCTTAATTATTTCATCCAATTTAATTCAACTCAATCCAATATTTGATTCCAGGAATGGTTTACTATCAACAACCGGCTGCCGCTGAATGGTATGCTGGTGCCGGTGGTCCCCAGCAACGTATCATGTATATGCAATATGTACAACCAGGACGCACTCATGCCCGATCCACTCAAGCGGCCAGTGCATTGGTTGCCGGTGAAACTGTTGCCACTGGCACATATCTGAAGGGTACGTTGTTCCAATTCATAATCTAACCCCATATACATAAATTTGTTTTAAAATTTCCACTAACCATTGTCCATTATTCTAATCAAAGATTGTAATCATCCAGAATCATCTGCCGAAGCCGATCAAAGTTTTGAGGCTGCTCAGACTAATGATGATGCATTGAGCGCTGCCGGAGCTCACGGTGCCAGTTCGGTGGCTGAGGCCTATCCCGATGAGGCTCCAGTTGTCCAAGTGGCCATTGATAGCGATGCTGTAGCGGAACCCGAACCAGCACAACCCGAAATATCAGTGGCTGTGGAGAATGATGATGCTGCCAAGGTGCCACGCGATTTCAATTTCCCAGCTGAGGCAGCTGATGCCCAACCTGCCCTTCCAGTTCCAGCTGAGGAACCACTGCCTGCCGTTGAGCAAACTCCAGTGGTTACAATTGAGGCTGATTTACCAGCTCCAGCACCTCTTGCTCCAGTGGCCCCAGTTGTGCCAGCCAATCGTTATCTGCCCGCCAAGAAGAAGGTCATCATTGAACTGGATCAGTCCCCCGAAGAGGATGAGGAACCCGAAGTGGCTGTCATTGAGGATGAGGAAGCCGAAAATACTGTTGCCGATGATGTTGAAGAGGATGATGAAGAGCCCATCAAGCCTGTGGTTAAGCATCCAGCTCGTGTACCCAATGCTCGTCGTCCAGTTGCCAAGAAACCAGTGAAGGCTGCCCAACCAAAACCTTCAAAGAAACCTGCTGCTCCTTTGCCTGCTGGCACCTTCTTCCCCATTGATTTCGGTGGCACCAACGGTGGCGCAATTGCCATTGCCAATTCTTTCAGCACCGGCGAAGGTGGTTCAGCCACTAGCCATGCCATTGCCTATGGCTCTCCCGAAGCTGCTCGTGCCCGTGTCCGTCCCAATCCAAGCAAGTTCCGTCATTAAGCCAATTCTCCTAAAAAAAAAAAATGAAAAGAGATCCACTTCATGACTGATGATCATCCATCCATGCATCTTCCACCAAATTCTTGCTCTGTAAACGATTTTAAGATTTTTTTGTAATTATTTAGTGAAATTGTAAAACATTTATTTTTTTTTTTGCCTTCCCAAAAAACGCATCTTTAAATAAACGAAAAAGTTCTTTTCCCTTTTTTTTTGAAAAATTTAAATGAAAATTCGCTTTTTTTTTTGGATTTGGAGTTTGAGATTTGGTGAAGCTATTTAAATATTTAAAATATCTATCTATTTAGTTTCTGAACAACAAATAAATTAAAAAATTATAGCATCCTAGTAAAAATTATTCTAATAACTTTTATGCCAGTATTCTATTCTAGAAATTTAAATAACTTTCTTTTTTTAACTAATTTTTGTTATTTTCAATTTAAAAATTATTTCTGTTGATGTAGATTACAAAATTTTTGCCATAGTTTTTTTTTTGTCAAACGCATTTCCCTAAAATTTTTGAAAATTTCATCAACTTTTTCCAGCCGCAATTTTTGAAAAAAAAAAAACTTTTTTGAGTTATTAGTTTTAACTTAGTACGATAGCAGCATTATTTCAGATAAATAATATTTCAAATTTTTGCATTTCAAATTATTCTGTTTTATGATAAACTTGTAGGCCACTTTTTTGAGATCCTTGCTATAGGAGCCTAAATCTTTAACAATTTTTAAAATTGTTTCCTTTTATAATTAATACACAGTCGATAACATTTTTCAATATATATGTATGTATATATATATATATATATGTTGTAAAATAATGCATACCAAAAATATTGTTGGTTTTGTTTTTTATACTTGTTAAAATAAATAAAATTCATACCCTCAAATCGGAATAGCCGATTAGGAAACTGGACCTTTGCCAATTTTTTTCAATGTACCGAATATTGGGATATATAAAACTAATTAAAGTAATAGAGTTTTAAAGAAATTATATTATTGTGAAGAGAATATCATAAAAACAATGTCAGAACCGAATGGAAAAACACTTTGAGCAACCTTAAACCAGGAAATAAATAATATATTTCAGTATCACTATACTTTATAAGATATCGATTAACCGAAATGACCCATAGATTATAGAACAATAAGTCTTATTCATTTTAGATCTAAATGATAATTGTTTAAACATATAAAAATTTAAATAGAAAAAAATCTAGCGCCAACCGTAAGTATAAGAATGTAAAAGAAACTGAAAACATTTTTTTAAACTCTTTTGCGACTTAATTGACCATTTTCCAACATTTACTAAATACTAAATATAGAATCGTTGTTTTTTTTTTTTTTGCTATATATTTCTAATTTTATTTATATAATTTCCTTTTCTCTTTTGCTTTTAATTGTGGTTTTCTTTCAACAAAAAAAAAACGATAAGAAAAGAAAGAGAAACAAAAATGGATTCTTTTAGAAAATATTGAATCGAATTCAACTTAATAAGAAAAATAAGATAAAGATTAATCCAAATCAAGGAAGAAGGCAATCAAAACGAATATCAGGCTGAACAATTTCGACTTAAGGACTAATGGTGTGGTTCATGCATATAATGTCCAAATGTTACAGATTATATGTATGTGTATATATTTATATATATATATATGGTTTTGCTTTACTGAAAAGACACTACGCGTTGTTTTTATTTTGTACAGCTTAGCATTGAATGTGGGATTCTACTTTTGTTTTTATTTTTTATTTGTTTGTGTTTTTGTTTTTCTTTTGTTTATACAAGAACATATCGAAGAGGTCTACAATGCTAGGCTAGAATATATTTATATATATATAATAGATAAATGTATTTATATATATATATATGTGTTTGCATGGAATTCTTCATAACTGTTGCATATTTTAAATTTCTCTGATTTTTGCTGTTGGTTTTGTTTGTTTTTTTTTTAGTGCTGCTGCTGATTTGACTAATAGATAAAAACATTAAAATTAGTATCTCTGGCTCCATCGCCAGCATTGCCCTGCCCATTGCGGGGCTGTTTCCTTCGATATCAGTAACCATATTTATCCTGCAGCGATGACATAACATCATTGGCCAAATTACTAAGACGACCGGCCACTTTATGTACACCTTGACGTACACTCTCCTTTACACTTTCCACATCCAAATCGGGGGCATTAAAGTTCACAGATGATGAATAACCACCACCGGAGCCGCCACCGCCACTGCCTGTAAATGGGAAAAGAATAAATTATTAGGAAAATTAAAATTATGATTTCTGTTGCAATATGCTATGCTATCTCTCTCTCTCTCTACATCACTACCTGTCTCGCTCTTTTACACACGTACATGCAACTTCTGTTTGTAGCACATAGTAAAAAAAAATAAAAGGAAAGACATTTCACAAGTTCATTTTAACTTTTCTTACAATATCATTAAGACTAATTATTTATATGCATGGGATATAGAAAGTCGATCTAAAATAATGCATGAACTAGAGATCTAAAATAAAAACCTCTTCGTCATATAGAAACTCTTACAAATACAAAAACATTAAAATAAAGACTAATTTAAAGTCTTTATAATTTATATGAATTTTCCTAATACAAAGCAGCCGAATTTTTCTTTCCATTCGATTAAGCCAAGTCTAATAAATCTACATTAATATGCTGCTTAGGCATACTTTAAATTCTAATATTAAGATAAATTTATCAAAGAATTCATAAATAGCTGATATCAAATGCTCGCTTGTTGATGAACAAGAATATATATATGTGTAAGTACATATTTAGTTTATTAACATATAGTTTACCTCTTTGACTGCCACCTGCTGAGCCATCATTAAAATAATCCGATGAGGAAATGGCACGTGAACCCTGGAAACGATTTAAATTTGCCGATATATCCGCTGAGGATTGTTCATTGGCAAAATATTGATCTGAGCCAAATCCCTTGGAATTGCCAAATTTCTGTTGTGCCATAACTGGATCGTTATTGGGTTTTATATTATTTTTGTTCTTGTTGTTGATGCTCCTACTTGTTGCCGCCTGTGGCTCATTGGCGAACATTGATGTAATATTGCTATGGGTACCACCGATAGGTTCAATTGTCTCATAACCCAAAGCATCCAATTCAAATTTATCCAGCTTGGATGTGCCACCAGAGTTGGATGTGATGGAATCTTTCTTTTCGGTGGCATTGCCACCCGCCGAATGATTATTATACAAATTGAGAGAATAGTCTTGGAAAAAGTATTCATTATCCAATTGTGAGAGTTTGGATTTTGGTGCCGCTGCTTGTTGTATGGTCTCCATGTCGCTCAATGCCGAATGTGCTACATCGGAGCCACGTAATTGGAATCCCATGCCCAAACGTTCCATTTGCTTAGCCTTGGCCGGATCCATGGTCTTCAATTTATCCTCTTCCCTTGTCTTTTGCAATGATAATTCTTGATAGGCCAATCGCATGCTTGCAACCTGTTCCAATTCCTCTTCAGCAGTTTGTGGATTGCTTTTATCGGTGGTGGCATTAGCTGCCAATGCTGCTGCATCGGCTGATCTCATTTCATTCGCTGCATTTGCTCGCGCCTCAATATCAGCGAAATTTGCTTTGACTTTGGTTGCACCCAAGCCACCAACTTTCCGGGCGCCCAACTGAAAAAAAAAAAAACAAAAACCAAAAAATCAAGTAAAAAAAATTATCTAAAGATTTAACTTTTATATTCATTTATACATACACCTCCTTTTTTGGGCTGAATCTTCCGCACACCGATCGAAGATGGAACAGTAGCTGTCGCTGGTACTGCAGAATTGAGCAAAATAACACTAGGAGCACCCAGACGAGCAGTATCATTAGTCGGAGAAGTGACAGTGGCAGAAGTTATGGCCGTTGATGGTTTCGTTTCCAACTAGAATATAAAGTATATATTTGATATTTATATATATAGATATATATGTGTGTGTGTGTGTGTAATCTTTAACTTGAATCAGATTAATTAATCAACTTTTGGGAAAATGTTTTTTTTTTATTTTATTTTATATTTTAATATGGTGGGCATGGTATTTTGTGTGATCTAACCTGACTTATATTGTTGTTTTCCTTATTAAAATCAACTTGCTGCTTGACTTGAGCAAAAAAATCCTCTTCCTCCTCATCCTCCTGTTGTGTCTTGGTCAAATCGTTGCCTTCACTTTTGTCTGAAGATTGTTCCAGATGCAGCTGCAAGTGTGTGTGTGTGTGTTTGGATGTGCGAATGCATGTGTGTGTGTTGTGTGTTTGTAGGGCAACAATCAACAAGCGAACAAGCGCAGAAATGCAATAAAACATTGTGTTAATCAAACAACAAAAATTTAAGCATTATTAATTAACAAAACGAAAAATAAAAGGAGAAATTGTAAAAGTCTGTATATAGGAGACATCTGTATATATATATATATATATACATATATTTTAATGCTCACCTTAGTGCCATGAATTTTCATAACCTGCTGTGCCTGAGCAGATAATTTATCCTTATAGAGCTGGGCAGCACGAGAATTATACTTGACCTGGGCATCGGTGCTGTTGCAATTGTGGGAACGAAAGAATTGTGCTGCATTCGCATTGCCACCCAATTGCATTTGCCTTAATTGCAACCATGTCCAGTTTGTGTCCAAATTGGTGCTTCTTACAAATGTTAAATGCACGCCAAGATTACGATGAACTGCCGAACAATCGATGCATATAAAGATGCCATAGGTGACCGATGACCATGTTGGAGCCTTTGCTGCGCAATCAAAACAGGACTGCAACAACAACAACAACAGCAGCAGCAAAGAAAAAAAAAAAAAGAAACAAAAATGGCGCAGAATAAGAAGGTAAAGTTCAATGTTTGTTGCGGGCAGGGGGAAGAAAAAGGGCCAGGGATAAAGGTGCGAGTTAATTGGGGCAAAGAACAAAAAAAAAATAAATAAAACTAGGCCAAACTTACTTTATTCGCTGGCTGAGCACGCAGTCGACTAAAAACTGATTCAAGTTCTTGTTTTGTGGGTCCCGCTGCCATTGCTTTCTTTTGTTTAAATTTATTAAATTATTTATTCTTTTAGAATTTTTCACACAAAAAAAATGATAACTACAAAAACCGAAAATTGATGATAATAAGTGAATTCTACTTTTTTTTCTCTCTCTTTTTGTTGACGTTGACTTTGGTTTTGTTGTTGTACTTTTAGTTTGTCTGGTGCTGCTCCCTTGTACTGTTGCTATCCTGCGTGCACTTGTCTGTTGTTGTATGTAGATTGACTGCTTGTTCTTTTTAGCAATTTTATTGCACTTTGTGTAATTAAATTAATACAAATTAAATTCGTTTCGTTTAGATTGCAGCTCAGGAACGTACGTGGACGTATGTCTTGCATTCGATGTGACCAGTGTGTCGGTATTTTGCTGAGCATGGCAACTCTGAACTTCGACCAGATACATTTAAAACCTTACAACTGGTTCACAAAAAAGAACTAAATCGAAAACAAAATTTTTGTATATATACATATAAATTCTATTATTTACTATGTGAGGAATAATTATTATATAATTATATTATTTATTATTATCCCTCACAAAAAGTCATTAATTCATAGGTATAGAAAGATACATATACAGTAGAATTCGGTTATAACAACGGTCAAGGGACCGACAATTTTTCGTCGTTTAGTTTTTTTTTATGTTTGAAATATTGTTTTAAACAATTTTTTAACTAACACAAATCAATTATAAAGCAAATCTAAAATTAACATTTGCGAATATTATGCACAATTGGCCACTACAACGAATTACAAGAAAATGAACACATTTTTTGCGCATTTTAAATATGTTTTGTCCAAAAAATTGAAAACTGCTGAAAAATATCGTGAATGCATGTCGAAACATACTGTCCCATTATACACTATAGATCTAAATTATTTATGCATTAAATTTGACTTGGAAAAAAGCAGACAAAATTGAAGTTTTTGGTATTATTTCACTATATTTTTTTCGGCTCGTCGCTATAACCGGTAGAATTGTGCAAAATGATGTCGCTAAACATAAACATAAATCATAAATAAACAACAGATATAAACAAAAAACATATTATTCCATATTCAATAAAGAATGCAATTCAAAGAAAATCTGAGATTTTGTTTATTTTATTTGAGAAAAGATCTGAACTTAGCAATGTGAACTTTTTTATGCTTGGTATTTTTCTCATCTCTGGTCACATTTAATATGACAGCAATAGGAAAATATTAAAAAACTATTGAAATCCAGATGTTGTTTTCAATTTATGGATTAATATATTCTCTAGCTTATTTTGAATAGCCCAAACACCCAAGAGTCTTAATCTCCACCTTTTACTAAACTGTTTCACTAACGTAAAAGAAATTTCCTTGTCAGGCTCTTGTTTTTGGTCTTTATTTTGTGATTAGCGTTGGCCCCACTTGGTCCATAATGCAACAACTGGAATAGCGTTTCGAAAATCTTTGATGAAAACGATAAAATGGTAGCTAAAAAGAAGAATGCGTTCATATGCTTTGTCAATGACTGGAGAAAACGTTATTCAAAGAATTTATCATGGGAGGCATCAATTTCAATGGCCGGCATCGATTGGGAAGTAAGTACATTATACATCTAATGTAATTTTTAGAATATTCTAATACCTTTCTTGAACTTTGATATAAATCAGAAAATGAGCAACGAAGAAAGATTACCATATAAAACGGCAGCACTTAATCAACAAACAAATAAACCAAAACAAGTACAACATCATCAGAAGTTGCCGCAACAACTGGGACAGACACCGGCACAATTGGAGGAGGATCAGGAGAGAAAATGCAAGCGAAACACGGATCGTATAGTACAAAATAGTATCCAGCAAACGGAATTGGATACGCAAATATATTACTTCATGATGGTTAATTATTTTGCTAAGATGGCCAATTCGGATATGTATCAACCAGCTGAGCTGGCCATAGCAAAATTTTCATTAAAAATGGGTATAGAAGATGTTTACCATAAATTAATCAATCCAGGTGCGATATACTAAAAATAAGATTGTAAAATAGTTTTATTTTAAATTGTTTAATTCTTAACTCTTTTTGAATTTCTATCCGTTTTCTCTTTCTTCCATAAGGTCCCAGCCTGTATGGATCGAAATACGACACACAAATCCATGCCAAAAATACACATCAATTGCCAATTCCTCCCAATGCTCTTGGTGATAACAATTTGGAGGAATTGTACATGGAAATATTAAATTTTATGCAAATATCTGAAACAGAAGACGATCATAATGAATCTCAGCCAATATTTACTCTAAAGGAACAGATACCAATCGTTAAAAGTTCACTGAAATATTTAAATGGTGACTCTCATGATTTTAAAATCTATTCGATTGAATATTTGTTTTTCGTTTTAAAGAATGCCACATGTCAGATATCGGGTTTACCTCCACCACAAACTATATATTATACAAATCTTGTTTTTGAACGTGATCCTTATGAGTATGAGTTAAATATTAGTTGTGATTATCACGAGAAGCGTGAACTCTCAAAGCATTGTGCCAAATCGTATGTAACTCGATGGGGATTCATGTTTGCCCATTATATGTGCAATGATTTGGCCATTACCATGTTACCCAATTGCCATATGCCAGAGAAAAGCCAATGCTACATGCCCATAATAAAAACAATGCTAAAGACCGAAGAGAAACCAAAGATATTAAAAGAGGAGAAGATTCAGGAGATTCAGAATGTAACCCAAATAAAAACTGAATGTCCAGATAATAATGGTGAGGATTTATGGGAAGATCTTAACAAACTAACTGATATTTTAGAAAAGGAAATTGGTGAAAAACATAATGTGATGATTAAAACTGAAATTAATGATGATGATAATGTTGCACCACCACCACCACCGCCCATTTCATTAGGGGAAGTCAATGATGAGTTTGCTCAGTTCACGAGGCGTATGAAAACAAATAATCCGAGCATATCTAATGAAGAAAATGCTAATTTGGACACGCCTACTTCTACTGTTACAGCAAATTCTGGGGAGAAACAGTCTGACGAGATGAAAACGAAGATAACTTTAAAAGAAAAGTTGAAAAAATCTACAATCAAATCTCAAGAGATCTCCCGTCATGACCGAGCCAAATCGCCTACATCAAAAAGATCATCCAGTAAAAGATCAAGAAGTAGACGTAAAGTATCCAGATCACAATCAAGAGAACGTAAACCATATCAAAGGGAACGCTCACCTAAAGAGCGTTCCATGCATTATAGAAAATCACGTTCGCCTAGACGACGATCCATAAATAGAAACCATGAGAGAAGCGAAAATGTTTCAAGGATTGGCAGAGGAATCTCTAGAGCCGGATCAAGGGAACGCAAACTCTATAGAAAAAGAAGCTTCTCCAGGGGAAGATCTCAATCGGTAACTCGTTATCGACGTTCCAGAAGTAGGTCGAATTTGCGTATAAATCGATCTATACGACGATCTCGATCTAGATCTCGTTATAGATATTCACCTAATAGACAAAGGAGTCGCTCATTATCTCCCATTAGATCATTACATCGACGTAGATCCTACAGGGAGCGATCTAGTTCACCAGAAATGGCATTAATCAAACAAAAATCCTCACTCTTTAAGAAATCATTGAGTCCCATGCGACGTAGTTCGTTCAGGGAACGAACTGTTTCTCCAAAAGCCTATCGTAACCCTTCGCCAGATATCGAAAATGACCAATCAATTGTTCCTTCTACATTTACCAATGCGCCGCCTTATTTACCACCAGCACAGATACCAATTCATCCAGCACCTTTAAATTCAATTCCACCAAACGCTCTTCCACATTATATACCACAACAAATGCCACATGGAACAATGCAATATACTCAAACTACCTATAGTGCCCAATATTATCAAGCTGCTCCGATACCAGTTTCATCATATATGCAGCCATTACTACCATTACCAACTGAATTTACTGGACCGTATGATGTAAGGCAACGATTGGGTCCTGCCGTTCCAACTGTTCCACGTATTTTGAATGATAACGATCTGCGACATCGTCTTCGTGGTCGTCCAGAATTTTACCAGCCACATCCTTATCCAAACTATCAGAATCCATATCCTCCTTATATGGAAGCACAAAATCAATATGCAAGCTATCCTCCATCCAATGAATACTATTAATTACACAATCACAATTTAATATATATATATATATATATTAATACATATATATATACATATATATATTAATACATATATACTGAAATTATTTTCAATTGATTATATCAATTTGTATGTCTTTTATTTTTTTTGGCTTCAAATAAATACCACAAAGAAGTGTATAAGAATTTTTTAATTTTAGTGTATTTGGAAGGAATTGAATTATTATGGGGACAAACTGGTCAACAGTTTAAACGGAAAATTTTTCTTTTATTAATAGAGCAGGGAAAAGGTTTTCCTATTTTATAACCTCGACTTTTTGAGTAAATATACATTTTTCGATACAATCTTATTAATAAAACAAATGTAAAATTATAATAGCCAAAATTTGCAGCTAATGTTTGTTAAGGTTTGATCAAGTTTAGTATTAAATACTAAGCTTTTCGTTAATCTTTCATTAAGTTTAATATTAAATACAAGATTTCTCGTTAATCTATCACTAGATTTATTATTTTTTATTAGATTTCCCATTAAACTATCATCAGGTTAAGTACTTAAAACTCGAGCTTTGTTCAATGAATAAATCATTTCTGGATTATAAATAGATAAATACCAAACTTTATCAAGAACTTAAGTCTTTAAAAATATTTCAAATCTTTCATTAACTCTTTTAAAGTTTAAACAATTTAGAAACTGAATTTTTACAATTATGCTTGTGAATCCAGATTCCATAATATTATTAGATAATAATTTAATAAAATGAGTTTTATTAAACCAAAATTCAATTTAAAGCCATTTCATTTCTTTAATCGTTTGACTGAAATTTTAAAATTACAGAGAAACTAAATATTTGTAGTATTCTTATAAAAATAAAATTGATTCTTCTTAAATATATATATCAATAGGTTCTAAAATGATCAATAATTAAGGAAACAAAGTCCTATATTGATATATTTTAAATAATACTATCATTCAGTAGAATAAATTATTTGATTATGGAAATATCAAAGTTTATAATCAAAATGAAGTACTATAATGGCTATAAATATAAAACAAAGTTTCCATAGTTTTATATATATATGTACATATATGTGATCTTTGTTTTATGTTTATAATCTTTTTCAATTTCCGTTGCTAATTTGAAAAATAAATTTAAAATATGCTAAATTATATTATAAAATTCAAAATTTACATATAAATAAAAGCTTAACATCATTCAGTTTAAAAAACAAGCATAGAACTTTAATGAACATGCAAAATATTTAGTTTATGGAATATACATAAATATAAAAGTTAATTAATTATGAACATGAAAACATGATACATATTTCAAATTTATGAGAAGAATCTTCATTTGATTACAATTCTTCTACTATTATTCTGATGCGGTTAGGAACAATGGTGATAATTTGACTAGCTCGTCAATGAGTAATGAATCCTGGATATCATTGCATTCAATTTTTTTGATTAGATATTCCATTTCCTCAAGGAAAACTTGATCATTATCAATTAGAGGATTTTTATAATAATGACGATTTAGATGCAAATTTAAGGCTGATTTTCCAGAGAACACATGTGGACAAATGAAACACACATGCTGACGGCAAAAATGTTTGTGTAGGAAACGCTTTTTGCATTTATCACAACGTTTGAAGATCTTTTTGTCAGATGATTTAACTGGAGTGACCCTTTTAGATCCTGAACGTTCATTTCCACCGCACTTCTGTCTTAGTTTCTTCAGTAATCGAGTGGATCGGCTTAAAAACTTATTTTCGCAATTCTTGCAGACATATGTTTTTACATCCTTCTTTGTATCGCCTCCATGCATTGTAGTTTGGATGATGTTGTCGAAGATGGAGCATCGCTTGGTCATTTGGCACTTGGCGCACTTGTAGACAATGATATGACAACGGTGGGCACTTAATTGCTTTTCCAAAAAGAATTGTTCATTACATTTCTTACATTTGAATTTTTGGAACATATGAACCCTTTGATAATGCATACGTAAAGTTTCCAATCGACGAAAACTTTTGGCATTTTCTTTCTCGCAATGATACAGACATCCTTCAATTGGGCAATGAAAGGTTTTGCAATATACATCCAATTCGATCGACTGATTATGCACCTTCTGTAAATGCATTTTGTAAAGACGTCGCGACTTGTACACCTTATCTGGGCAACCATTGAGGCACTTGTATTCACGTTCGGGAAGCAGATCCATTATATCTGGAGTATAACCTTTTTCTTCAATGTCTGCCATTTTGAAATGGGATCTACTTTCTTACTCTAACATCACTAAAAGCACCGTTGGCCAGTGTGTTAATGTGCATTTTCATTAGTACCAGGGACGGGTACGGTTACTTATTTCCATATAGAAGATTAAAATATTATCCTCACGCCTGGTACATACTTAAATTTTAATTATCTTAACAAAACTTTTTCTGTTCTTGCATTACATAAATACATATATGTATTTTACTCAATAATCCCCCATAAAATTTGTAATTCCCATAATATTCGAAAACTTGGCCAGTGTTGTAAAACAAGAAAGTTGAGTTTCGTCTCCGTTTAGTTTTCCTTTACTGTGCTTTACTTAATGTTTCACATTTCGCATTTCGTTCTCGTGCTGGACGCATTCAATTTTCGTTCTCTCTATCATTTAGTGGAAAAAAGTTTATAATTTTGCTTTCGGTTATTTCGCGGATTTTGTTAAAAAATTAAGGGATAACTGATGTAAGTTGAATTAAAAATAAACAACGTTTGATTAAAGTTCTTTCGCGCATTGTATTAATATTGGCGCCAAAACATAAAAACAAAATTATGTACATATGTATGTACATATGGACTAGTGTAAACATATATACTTATGTATGTATGTATGGACGTGTTTCTCGCTTTATTTTATATACATACATACATATGTGAATATGTACATAAATTTAATGTGAAGTAATATTCAGATCTCGGCTAAATTGCTCAACTCTAGCTGCTGCTTATCAGTGTATGTATGTATGTATATTTAGTCGTGCGTTTTGCTCTCAGTTTGATGCCGGCTTATAGATACATATGTACATGCATATCTGTGCGTGTGTGTACAAGTAATCAGATATGTATGTATATATGTACGTGTATGTACATACATACATACATATATTGCTGACAGAACTATTTTTTTGACATTTCTTAATGGAACGAAACCACCAGAGCTACTTGGAAGCGATTATATATGTATGTATGCTTGCATTTGCATGTATTGCTGTTTATCCATTTGTGCATACATTCCACACAATTTACCGTTATTATTGGCTGCTGATACACCTATACAATTACAAACAAACATATAACAAAATAGTTCCGTTTTAAAAAAAGAAAAGATGAAGATACATACATATGTATGTATGCATGTGTATATGTATATATGTATTTACTATGTGAAAGTAGTAAATAATTCAATAATTTTGACCTGTCCTTAATATTTCATACCATTTCATTTTCTCCTTTAATCCAGAAACAAACGAAAAATGGCTCCCAAAAAGCATTCTGGTTTTATGATGTTCGTTAATAAATTTCGTACTAAGCCCGAGGGTCAGCGAATGAATATGCCTCAGGCTGTTAACCATTGCGGTAAAATTTGGAAGGTGCGTTAGACATTGAAAGAGAGAGAGAGAGAGAGTTCCATCCTCTAATATTCTAATATTCCTTTCAGACAATGACCGATCAAGAACGTGGCCCATACATATCGAATGCCAAGAATATGAACATACAATCTCGTCCAAACCATGGAGCTCTCAACTGTCATGGCGGTTTGATAAGCGCTAGGGAAAAGCAGGAGCAAAATCATGAAAATGAGATTGTCCAAATGAAACGTGATATCGAGCGTATTGTCTTTAAGGGAAAGAATGCCCATGGTATGTAATCAAATATAATTAATCTTAAGCTAACAATTATTATGATTATAGACAATTGGCCATTTATTTTTATATACATCATTGATAGGTCGATTTCCCTGCCATATTTGAGTTTGAATTTTTGATACTCCAAATGCATTTTTGGTTTTTAAGGACCTTTTTTCGCATTAGCAAAGTTAATTTTTCCTAGTCCTTAATTTTTATTTTAAATGAATTAAGGAATAAATATGGTTTCATGCTAAAAACAATAAATATTGAAACAAAAATCGGAAATGCAATTAAATAATGAACAAAATCGGTAAAAAATTATAGCAATTTTAAGTGATTGCAAATGTTAAACCTATTCAGTTGAGTCTTTTTATAATTGTTCGAAATCGATTGACTATAGTCACATAAAGTTCGAACAAAACTCGAATGCAAATTTATATATACATATATATATATTAAAATCTGTACATTCAGTTGTCAAAGGGTATACAAATTTCGTCATCAATATGCAGTTTTCTCATTTCTATTATTTTTCTTCATGTTTTAGATTTGGAGAATGCAAAATTTGTGTTTGTATCCTTTAATTACTTTGTAAAGAGTATGAATTCCGATATTTATATACCGGCTGAATTTTCCGCTTGTGAATTTTCATTGAAAGGTGGTGTTAATTCCCTATATAGCAGCATGATCAATCCAGGTGAGATCAAAATAGATGAATTCTCTTGATGTAACATTTAAAAAATTGTTTATTTAATTAAAGGACATTTGATATTTGGCCAAGCCTTCGATGCCATGTTCCATTCGTCCACTAC
This sequence comes from Drosophila emarginata, assembly GCA_037075365.1. Lineage (NCBI taxonomy): Eukaryota > Metazoa > Arthropoda > Insecta > Diptera > Drosophilidae > Drosophila > Drosophila emarginata. Next base: position 9,963,206 of record JBAMCD010000296.1, read on the forward strand.
TCATCTATTGCCATTACCGCCATCTGCTATGGGTGAACCAAATATGGGTAAATTATATCAAAGTATACAGGATTATTTACGTAGCCGTTTGGATCAAGATATTGAAGAATTGCAGGCTTTAAAAGTATTCACCACCAAAGAACAAATGAATGAAGTTAAGTCATGTTTTCGTTTCATTGAAACTGGATGTACAAATGATAATAATAGTGATGATGAGAATGATAGTTTTTGTTATGCTGTTGATGATCAAAAAACCAAAAATTTCTTACCTATTATTGTTTATGATATACAATATTTGTTTTATATATTAAAACGAGAGACTTTAAGAGCGGCTGGCCTACCAGATAATAATATTAATATATTTATAACCGATGCATTCTTTTTACGAGACTTTTACGAATATCACGATGGTATCTCTTGCCGGGTAAGTTGTCCAATAATACCAATATAATAACTTTTTATCATAACTAATAATTGTATAACATTTTGCAGTATCATGATGAGAAGGATCGTGGCAAATATTGTACTCAGAGTAAAGTTAATCGATGGGCGTATACTTTTTGTGATTACATGTGCGGTGATTTGGCCGTTATAATGCAACCGGGAAAACATTTGCCACCATGTTATAAGACAACAAAATCAATAAGTTATTCGAAATGTAATACTAAAGATGAATCGTATTTCTCGCTACCGATATCTGAAACTAAATCAACCAACAATCAAAAGAATGAAGATAAATCATCTGATGATAATATTTCATTAACTAGTAGTCTAACAACGTTGCGTACATATACAACGGCCAGATCCGAAGATCAAACGAAAACGATAAAGTTGGAAAAAAATGAATCGATTGATCGTCATGTATTACGTGGAAATCGAAATGTATGGAATTTGCGTAATTTTTCTCGGACAATTGATGAATTCACCGATGAGGAATTTAGTATGTCTAGTGTTAGCCATAGTAAAAAAAATGTATCCTCTTATTGTCAAGAAAAATGATTGACAAACATTTAGTGTATTCCATTACATCTGAGTGTGTGTGTGTGTGTATTTTTTTTGTTTTTTTTTTTATTTCAAAATCTATTTTTGTATTTAAATATTGTTTCTAGTTTTGCGACATGAAGTCATCGACTATTATTTTCACTTTAAATTTAGTTAAAAACAAAAATCCTATTGAAATGGATAATAAATGTATATTTAGTTTTTAATGGTTTATTATTAAATATTAATTACAATGGCAGAAAATGTTGTACGAAATAAGTATTAAAAGAAATTAGATTCTCTTACTGGTCATCAAATGTGTGTGTGTGTGTGTATGTGTGTGTTGGTGTTGTGTGTGTGTGTGTGTATATAAAACTCTAATATAATATGCTTAAGAACATGACATTTTGTTGTGGCAAATACAAATAGGTTGGGTTAGATTAACATTTTAAAACTGCACTATAATTGAGCCCCTTTGGAGAACTGTACTTGATGATATATATATATATATATATATATATATGTAAATGACCGACCCGATCCCTAAAAACCCGTTCTAGCATTTACCATTAGATGGAGCCTTTGGACGACAAATCTTGCTACGTCCATTTGCCCCATAGACAATATTACAGGAGAAGGTGAAATATCCGCATGTTGATGATTTAGTATAATATGTCGATTGGAAATTTTTATTCTCTTGCGGTGGATTCTTGCTATTATCCATGCTTCCAGTTACAGATTTAGTAACCGTCACATAACTATCTGGAGCACGCGGTGGCTTTGTTTTACCACTAGTTGACATTTCATTATCATTGTCAGCATTTATTTCAAGTTTTTTATCAGAATTATGAATTTCCAATGATTTGGTATGGAATTTCTTTTCCACATTAACAGTGCCACGGAAACCAATTGGCACAGATTCGGTAGTTGATCGCTGTATTGGATATGTATTAATCCGTCCATTTTGATTCTGAATAACACGATATTTATCTGTGGCGGTCAATGGGGCAACGACAGCCTGTTGCTTTTGTCCTGGCGATGATTGGGTATAGGTTATCGGATCCGATGATGATTCATGTTGCTTAATTTGATTGTCACTATTTGTTTTTGGTTCCTCTTCCAATTTGATGGGATTTGAATTATAATATTCATCATCTTCATACTCATCATAAGGATCATTTTCATCCTCTTCATCTACATCGTCATCGTTAACACTTGGTGGACCTTTCTTATCAGTAGTATCGGTATCCAACTGTTCTTTGCTAGGTTTTGTGGATTTCAATTCGGGTATTCTATCGGATTCGGCAGTAAGTGCTGGACCACTAAAGACAGCATCAACGCGATCGGTGACCCTTTAATTAATATTAGTTAAGATTATTATTAAATTGAAATCTATTTATTAAATATAACTTACGCATTTCCAGTGCTTCCAAATTGGCTGATTGTATTGAAGAGTTCACGATTCTGTTCACGGTATGTGGCCACCTGTTCCTTAGTACCAGAAGCGGATTGGGCAGCTCCGTGATAAGATACACCAAAGCTTAAAGAGAGAGAGAGAGAGACACAAATTTTTTCAATCTTTTCTTTTTCTTTAATTTTTCTTATAATTTACCTCGATGTGCCATGAATCTGGGACTGACTTTGTCCGGAATGACTGCCGGATTGAGCGGATGCCTGACCACCTCCAGTAGCTGATTCAGCATTATTTTCTTGACCCGGACGGAAGCCGATCTGTGCCTGCGATGAGGTCTGTCCTGGTCCACTGGATTGGGCATCAGCTAGACCGCCCTTATCATTCGCTTGGACTTCACTCTGGCTCTGGTGTATAACGCCACCGCTCTGGGACGATGCCTTAGTGCCACCATCCTTGGAGTTAACCTGTACTTGAGCTTGTGATTGAGCTGGGCCACCAGATCCTTGCGATTGACTCATAGCGCCATCAGCATTACCGGTTACCTGTGCGCTGGCAGCACGATCTGCATCTGAGGTCATGGCACTGGCACTAAAGGAACCGCCAGTGCTATATGTTCCTGACACCTGGGTTTTGGCTGTGCCGCCATTCTTTTTACCCTGCGCACTTGCCGATGCTTGACCATCGCCAATTGTCGACTCGGCCTGAGAAAAGGCGTCATCGCCACCAGCTCCACCAGGAACAACTGCAATATAGAACCATAAAATCCAGTTTTAAACCAAGGTAAGCTCTTTACTTACCAACGCCACCAGCAGGAACAACTGCGGTGCCTCCACTGCCAGCATCTGTATATCGCCCTGGAGCTGCAATGTCGCCATAACCAGGTTGGATACCCACTCCTGGTTGTGTTCCGTAACCTGGTTGACCAGCAATCTGTCCTCCAGCACCTGGCTGAGTTCCGTATCCAGTTTGTCCACCGATTCCGGGCTGACCACCTGCACCAGGCTGCAATCCGTATCCGGGTTGGCCAGCAATCTGTCCTCCAGCACCAGGCTGAGTTCCGGGTTGGCCAGCAATCTGTCCTCCAGCACCAGGCTGAGTTCCGTATCCAGTTTGTCCACCGATTCCGGGCTGACCACCTGCACCAGGCTGTAATCCGTATCCGGGTTGACCTGCAATAGGTCCTCCAGCACCAGGTTGAGTTCCGGGTTGGCCAGCAATCTGTCCTCCAGCGCCAGGCTGAGTTCCGTATCCAGTTTGTCCACCGATTCCGGGCTGACCACCTGCACCAGGCTGCAATCCGTATCCGGGTTGGCCAGCAATCTGTCCTCCAGCACCAGGCTGAGTTCCGGGTTGGCCAGCAATCTGTCCTCCAGCACCAGGCTGAGTTCCGTATCCAGTTTGTCCACCGATTCCGGGCTGACCACCTGCACCAGGCTGTAATCCGTATCCGGGTTGACCTGCAATAGGTCCTCCAGCACCAGGTTGAGTTCCAGGTTGGCCTGCAATCTGTCCTCCAGCACCAGGCTGAGTTCCATATCCAGTTTGTCCACCGATTCCGGGCTGGCCACCTGCACCAGGCTGTAATCCGTATCCGGGTTGGCCAGGAATCTGTCCTCCAGCACCAGGCTGAGTTCCGTACCCAGTTTGGCCACCGATTCCGGGCTGACCACCAACTCCTGGTTGGGCTCCGTAACCTGGTAGACCTCCAGTTTGTCCTCCAACGCCAGGCTGAGTTCCGTATCCAGTTTGGCCACCGATTCCGGGCTGACCACCTGCACCAGGCTGTAATCCGTATCCGGGTTGGCCAGGAATCTGTCCTCCAGCACCAGGCTGAGTTCCGTACCCAGTTTGGCCACCGATTCCGGGCTGACCGCCTGCACCAGGCTGTAATCCGTATCCGGGTTGGCCTGCAATCTGTCCTCCAGCACCAGGCTGAGTTCCGTATCCAGTTTGTCCACTGATTCCGGGCTGGACACCTGCACCAGGCTGTAATCCGTATCCGGGTTGGCCTGCAATCTGTCCTCCAGCACCAGGCTGAGTTCCGTATCCAGTTTGTCCACCGATTCCGGGCTGACCACCTGCACCAGGCTGTAATCCGTATCCGGGTTGGCCTGCAATCTGTCCTCCAGCACCAGGCTGAGTTCCGTATCCAGTTTGTCCACTGATTCCGGGCTGGACACCTGCACCAGGCTGTAATCCGTATCCGGGTTGGCCTGCAATCTGTCCTCCAGCACCAGGCTGAGTTCCGTATCCAGTTTGTCCACTGATTCCGGGCTGGACACCTGCACCAGGCTGTAATCCGTATCCGGGTTGGCCTGCAATCTGTCCTCCAGCACCAGGCTGAGTTCCGTATCCAGTTTGTCCACCGATTCCGGGCTGACCACCTGCTCCTGGTTGAGTTCCGTAACCTGGTTGGCCAGCAATCTGTCCTCCAGCACCAGGCTGAGTTCCGTATCCAGTTTGCCCACCGATTCCGGGCTGACCACCTGCACCAGGCTGTATTCCGTATCCGGGTTGGCCTGCAATCTGTCCTCCAGCGCCAGGCTGAGTTCCGTATCCAGTTTGGCCACCGATTCCGGGCTGACCACCTGCTCTTGGTTGAGTTCCGTAACCTGGTTGGCCAGCAGTCTGTCCTCCAGCACCAGGCTGAGTTCCGTATCCAGTTTGGCCACCGATTCCGGGCTGACCACCTGCACCAGGCTGTAATCCGTATCCGGGTTGGCCTGCAATCTGACTTCCAACGCCGGGCTGAGTTCCGTATCCAGTTTGGCCACCGATTCCGGGCTGACCACCTGCTCCTGGTTGAGTTGCGTAACCTGGTTGGCCTGCAATCTGTCCTCCAGCACCAGGTTGAGTTCCGTACCCAGTTTGTCCACCGATTCCGGGCTGACCACCTGCACCAGGCTGTAATCCGTATCCGGGTTGGCCTGCAATCTGTCCTCCAGCACCAGGCTGAGTTCCGTATCCAGTTTGTCCACCGATTCCGGGCTGACCACCTGCACCAGGCTGTAATCCGTATCCGGGTTGGCCTGCAATCTGACTTCCAGCGCCGGGTTGGCCTGCAATCTGACTTCCAGCGCCGGGCTGAGTTCCGTATCCAGTTTGTCCACCGATTCCGGGCTGACCACCTGCTCCTGGTTGTGTTCCGTAACCTGGTTGACCTCCAGTTTGACCTCCAGCGCCAGGCTGAGCTCCGTATCCAGTTTGACCACCGATTCCGGGTTGACCACCTGCAGCAGGCTGTAATCCGTATCCGGGTTGGCCTGCAATCTGTCCTCCAGCGCCAGGCTGAGTTCCGTATCCAGTTTGGCCACCGATTCCGGGCTGACCACCTGCTCCTGGTTGTGTTCCGTAACCTGGTTGACCTCCAGCGCCAGGCTGAGTTCCGTATCCAGTTTGACCACCGATTCCGGGCTGACCACCTGCTCCTGGTTGACCTCCAGCACCAGGCTGAGTGCCGTATCCAGTTTGGCCACCGATTCCGGGCTGACCACCAACTCCTGGTTGGGCTCCGTAACCTGGTTGACCTCCAGTTTGTCCTCCAACGCCAGGCTGAGTTCCGTATCCAGTTTGGCCACCGATTCCGGGCTGACCACCTGCACCAGGCTGTAATCCGTATCCGGGTTGGCCAGGAATCTGTCCTCCAGCACCAGGCTGAGTTCCGTATCCAGTTTGTCCACCGATTCCGGGCTGACCACCTGCTCCTGGTTGTGTTCCGTAACCTGGTTGACCTCCAGCGCCAGGCTGAGTTCCGTATCCAGTTTGACCACCGATTCCGGGCTGACCACCTGCTCCTGGTTGACCTCCAGCACCAGGCTGAGTGCCGTATCCAGTTTGGCCACCGATTCCGGGCTGACCACCAACTCCTGGTTGGGCTCCGTAACCTGGTTGACCTCCAGTTTGTCCTCCAACGCCAGGCTGAGTTCCGTATCCAGTTTGACCACCGATTCCGGGCTGACCACCTACTCCTGTCTGTTTTCCGTATCCTGGTTGTCCAGCAAGTGCCGGTTGGCCACCGATTTGGCCTCCTGTACCTGTTTGGCCACCGATCCCCGGTTGACTACCTACACCTGGCCGAGTCCCGTATCCAGGTTGGCCTCCAATCACTCCTCCAGGACCGCTACCCGGCTGACTGCCGCTTGTAATGGTTCCTGGTTGACCTCCGCTAACTCCTGGGAGTCCAGTAATGAGGTTTCCTGCACCGGGTTGACTACCGCTTGGTAATCCAGTTCCTGGTTGCCCTCCACTGATACCGGTTTGGCCTCCAACTCCAGGTTGAGTTCCGTAACCCGGCTGACCTGCACCAATGCCAGGTTGCCCACCGACGCCAGGTTGAGTACCATAACCAGATGGGCCACCAGCTCCAGGCTGACCCGCACCAATTCCCCCCGCTCCGGCAGTAGCACCTGGCCGTAATCCGTAACCACCAATACCGCTTTGTGCATCTACAAACAAAAACCAAAACAATAATTATTAAATCTTTTGTGTTGGCATCGATTGAGATAAGAATCAGTTACTCACCAGCACCAGGCGGCAGGTTTATAATGGCATCGGGTCTACCTATTATGTTCCCACTGCCATCAAGAATGCTACCAGATGCGGGATAATCGGTTTGATAGCCACCGGTTGAACAACCACTGCAATCCCCCGATGAGAATTGACTCTGGGCCTGACCCATGCCATGGCTGCCAGCTAAATAAATGATATGATTACTAAATTGATTACCTCCATGGAATGCCCTATGACTTACAGACGGTGGAACGTGAACCGGCTTCATTAGCCTCCGCTTCGGCTTTGCCATCCTGTTCGGGTTTACCGAAATTTAAGTACTGAGATTGCGTCTGTCCTCGGGCACTAAAATGGAAGGTTAAAATTTTTGATAAGAATTTATAGATCACAGATATTTGTTATATTGTTTATTATATATATGTATGTATATACATACATATATAATTATACTTACTAGCCTCTGCCGCTTCGTTTTGTGCGTTCAAGTTCCGTTAAGGGTGTCGGCTCTTCATCATCATCCAAAGATGATGATTGATCCTATAATTGTGAGGCAATTGATAGCGATTAGAGTTCAATGTTTGCATTATCACAAATCATTATAGCATGTTCGAAACTGACCTTGGTCAATATCGTTTCTTATCGCAAACAAAATAAACGAAAAATGAAATTTCATTAAACAATCGTTTCTTAACACTTACAATAGCCGCTCCATTTGTATGGGCCACGATCAGTATAATGCCAAGCAGCAGGCCCCAACGAAAGGGCACCATTTCAATTATAAACGAATCGAATTGAATTCTATTTCAATTCAAATTGAAAAAAGTTTTGGGTATAATATTCCGAGCGTGTTGTCTGTCTGTTAGTCTGTAAAAATTGAATGGAAATTGTACAATTATTAATTATATTATCAACGCATCTTTATTTATAGTTTTTGCTTGATTCCACCATCATCACCCATTCCTAGATCTCCCCTCTCTCTCTCCCTCTCTCTCTCTCTCTCTTTCTCTCTCTCACCCGAGGGTTATCAACAAAAATGGGCACACAAGCGTGTTGATGCCAAAAATGAAATAATAATTATAATAATAACAATAATAATATTAAATGATAGAGAAACTATGTATGCTCGATCTTGGACTCAATATTATTAACATTAGACATGATGTAATCACATGATGTGATTAGTTTAACTAATAATACACCACGTACTCTAACATTAATCACTATATCACTATCCTGGCTGACAACAGTGTTCTTTTCTTATTTAACAGGAAGTTCAATTTTGAGAGATCTTCACCTTTAGAAAGAACTATGTGATGGACCTCGAGAGTTCAAGGTTTTCCAAAACCTTACAAGTTTAAGTAATATTGATTAAAATATTTCATTAATATAGTTATCAATTTGATAGAAATATTTACTCTAGGCTGGAGTTCAAGGTTGTTCTATTCGGGTCTAGGTGGAGTTTTACTCCTCTACTCAATATAAGTTCCTCAACACTGAAAGTAGACTTCTCTTGGGGTTTCTTTTTAAAGTTTTACGTATACATAATACTTCATTTGCTTAGTGGATTACTTTAGATCGGTTGACTATATACATCTCACGACTACAATGTTTCTAAAATAATAAAATAAAGTTTTATAAATTAACTTTCAAAAATTACAATAATTTATGACCAAATTTTACATTTCCCAGAGTTCCAAAGAGTTGGAAACTCTGATAATTATCAAAGATCACGAAGAAACTCTGATAATTATCAAAGATCACATATCTATATACAATATAAGGAAAACAAAAATGTTTTATTGAAATGCTTATATTTCTTTGTTTTTGATTTTTCATCATAACATTTTGTTCGATTTTCAAAATGAATCACAAGTAAAGTTTTTCAATTATCCTTATCTTATATTCAAAAATGATAAAAAAAAAAACATTCACTTTTTGATCAAATTTTTCAATATTTTTTTAAGGATTTATTTGCACAATATATGTTTGAATATCCTTATTTTGAGAAGAAACTAAATAAAATTGTTTTTTTGTTTTTTCAATTACACTAGCACTTGTTTTGAATTATTTAAATTTTTCAAACATTTTATTGGATTTTTTTAAAGTTTTTCGTTTTTGGTTGGTTATTTATCATATTTATTTTTATTATATGTATTAATTATCCTTTTATGCACATAATTTATGTATTATTTTTTTGATTTCAGTTTTATCACCTACTACTTCTTCGCCTTGCCTTGCCAAAGGAGATGAAAGGGATTCAAAAAAGAAGACAAAAAAAAAAAAACAAACAAACAAACAAATAAAAAATAGAAAAGAAAAATGGAAACGGATTGATTTTCGAAATTCTAAAATAATGAAAAAATTCCGAACTGGCCACCGAACGCGACAACTGCTGGATTGCGAATAACATGTAGCTGATCTAGCATCAAAACTCTAGAGCTAAGAAATATACAATTTCAAATTTAATTTCAAATTTCAATACATTTGCATTTGGCCAGCATGAATATTTATGTAGGATTCCATAAACACACACACACAAACACAATCACACACACACATATACATATGTACATACATATATAGTGAGAGTTCTCCGATAAGACACACTCAAATTGTGAGACCCTGAGGACAGTGATGAAGTGACGGAGAGACATAGACGAAGAAGACACAGGGACAGACAGGCCACTTAGAGCTTCGCTTTGACGACGATTGTCGTTGTCTATTCCATTCTATATATATATACATACATATATACATTTGTGTATATATATCAACAACTTTGATCGTGTCAATCGATCACTCTTACAACCCCCACCCCCAATATTTTATATATATATATATATTTTTTTTTTTCTTCCTCCACCACCAACACCCTCAAGCAAGCATTTGTTGGGTCTGCAGTTGTGTGCTCCATTCTGGGCATTACAACATCGCCCAATGAGAGACTTTTGACCCATTTTAAAGGAAATGTGTGGCCATTTATTAGCATATAAAGATACGCAATTGTGTATCTAGCTCTTCATTCAAAGTACTTACAAATTTACATATACATATATACATACATATGTACATATGTAGTCACATTTGATCGGTCTTCTATTTTTCAAGTGTGTCCCTGTGACTCTGTGGCAATGTGTCTCAAAAATTGTTCCCCTTCTCATCATCATGATCATTATATTCATTCGATCGGTTGTGCCTTATGTACTATATATTCAGCGGAAGTAATTTGGCGTTTGATAACCTTTTTTTTCTGTTTTTTTTTTTTTTTTTTGGGTAGCTAGTGAATCCAGCGTCATATCTATATATAGATCAGACCAATGCTAAATTCCGATTGAGATTCAAAAATTGCCTAGGCATTGGAAATTATTATCAGTCGCAAGTGATGTATGGGGGTATGGGTTATATTATGTTTCAAGGCTATTCAATACAATTTAATTGAAACCTAGTTTGATAAGATCAACAAATTAAAAAAAAGGCCTATTGAAATAAATTTGCATGTGCCCAAAAACGAAATGAAAATAAAAATCAACAATCTATTGAGAGCATCTAAAGTATTCAATCAATGAATAAAAAAAAAAATAAAACTGGATAACTGAGTAGAAAATGTTTTCGAAATAACCAAAAAAATATAATAGGAAGGAAACAAACACTTAATGGAAATATTTTAAATTTTAAAAGCAACAATTTATGTTTAGAAAATAATCTCCACTTGAATAATAATTTTGAATATATGTATTTATCAATTTTTATTTATTTTATTCGATTTCTGAACGAATACACAGTTCCTTGGGAAACTTTCAATTATTTCAACATTTTTGTGAAACTTTGAGATATGTAATTCAGTTTTTTTTTTAAATAACTTTGAGACAAAAAAAAATATCGTATCGAAATTGTTATTGTGGACAAATAAAATGTAAATCGTTTTTGAACTTTTACATAATATTTTTTTTTATTAAATTTCTGTATAAAAACAAAAAGCAATCATTTAATATTGAAACAAAATATTTTAAGGGCATTAAAGTAACATTTTTCTGATAAGTTTTTTATGTGAATAATCCATTTTAATATTTATAACAAAATTTTATTTAATTAATTCTAACATAAAATAGGGATAATATAATCTTTTAATTGAAACCTGAAATTTTTGTTAAATTTAATATTTAATATAATTTTTAGAAATAAAACCAATGTAAATTTTTATCTTTGAAAACTGGGGTTAATTTTTGGAAAACAATTTTCAATTAAGGATTAAGATGGAAAAACTTTATCTTTTGTATGTTTTAAAAGTTGAATATACATATGTAGCCTATTAACTCAAAACCAAATACATATACATAAATTTCACAATTTTAAGTTACAAAACAAATTTCAGAGAAAAAAGTTAATATAATATCTTTTAGGCCGATTACTGATATCGACTAATTTTTAAATTTCTTTTATATTTCAATCTTTCCTTCATTGTTTGTGCTATGTTTTTAATATGATTTTCTTTTTTATTCTCAGATTTTCTCTTTTTCTACTTTAACTGCAATTTTGAATTTGTTTTGAAATTTTGTCATCGATTTCAAATTTACCGCTTACTGTTGGCTGTTACATTTTGGAGCTGGCTGCTATGAAACTATTTATAGAGCGGTTACTTTTGAACTTCGTTTATATGTAGATAGCTATTTACAATTGTAGAATTTGGTATATTTTAAAGATCAGCGAACGTTTGATTTTAAAATACGTTTTCTTAGTCAGCTTTTGAAATTTTCAGTTTGAGAACACTTGTATGCTTTTTATAAAAATTCAGCTAAGAAATTATTGAATGTTGCGTTTCTTCACCTGTTAACACCTGTTAGAAGTTTATCTTACTATTTCAAATACATTCCGTGTAAAAGTATTTCTGAAAGCTATATTCTTACATTTCGAGAAAAAGCTTACTTTTTACTTCCTAAATAAGTTAATTTCAATTACATTTAATTTAGTTTAATTATATTGCTAACAGACAACATTTAAATTCGCGGATACCTTGATTGGAAATTATAAAATTGAAATTCGCTTCGCTTTAATGAGTTAGAGTAAAATAAAATATGAATTCGCCTTGCTTAAATTCGCTTCATATATTTGTTCGTTAGCATAAACAAACTCACTGGTAGCCAGGAGAAAGTCGTGTTTCATTTGTTAATCAATTTGAAGTAGATATAAAAATAAATAATTATAACTGAAACATGATGCGAGACTGGATGCCGGTGCTATTCTGCGGCCTGGCCATACCCATATCGCTATTCATGTGGCTGGGCAATGTGGCCATGTCAAAATTCTGGAGCGGCACAGACTATGATGGTAAATGAAGACGAAAGAGACAAAAGTAGAGAAAGTGCTTATGAAAACGAAAGAGAGGCAAATATAAATAAGCGCGGCCTTGGGAATTTAAAAAAATAATAAATAAAAAATTTCGCTAGAAAAACAGCTGCATAAACAGCAAAAATTGTTCTCAAAAATCCAATTAAAATATCACATTACCAATTAATGTTCAAACTGTCTCATCAGCTTAAACTGATTTTTTTTTTTTTTTTAAGATTTTATAACTATTTTGTTCCTATGCGGTATATATTTAATTGATTTCCTAGAAATCTATATATTTTGAAACAGTTATAGAGATATCAGCAGATCTTTATACCACGCCCAATATGGCCAAAAGGTTATCTAATTGATTGTTAATATGTACATACATATTATTTTTGATTTTTTTTTAGAACCTCGTGTGATAACGCCATTGCGCTGGCTCTTCTCCACACTGGGACCATTAGCCCTAATGACAGTGGCTTTGCGTCGCCGATCGGTGAGCAAATCCGGCGGAGCTCTCGGCATTATCTTGGCCTTTATCCTGTCTATAGCCAGCCATCCGTTCTTTGCCAGTTTGATTGTGTTCTTCTTTAGCTCATCGAGAGCTACAAAATTTCGTGGTGATTTGAAAAGGAAATTTGAACATGATTTTAAGGATGGCGAGGGACAAAGGAATTGGGTTCAAGTTTTATGTAATGGTGGAATGGCTGCCCAATTGGCTCTTCTATATCTAATTGATTGCGGAAGCGGTGAACGTGCAATTGATTTTGTTAAGGAATATCGTTCCAGTTGGCTGGGAATTGCTGTGATGAGCTCCTTCGCCTGCTGCAATGGTGATACCTGGTCCAGTGAGCTGGGCAGTGTGCTATCCTCGCGGGATCCCATCTCTATCATCAGTTGGCGACGTGTCCCACGTGGAACCAATGGCGGCATCTCAGCAATTGGTGTAATTGTTAGCTTTTTGGGTGGTTTATTAGTTGGATTTGGTTACTTTGTTACCGTACGTTATACGGTGGAGGCCAAAGTATTGCTAGTCAGTCCACCACAGTGGCCAATTATTATATTTGGTGGATTAGCTGGATTATTTGGTTCACTATTGGACTCATTGCTAGGCGCCATGTTGCAATATTCAGGAATTGATGGTAAAGGAAAAATTGTCGATGCACCTGCCAAAGATGTTCGTCATGTTAGCGGCTTAAGAATTTTGGATAATCACAGTGTTAATCTAATCTCTAGCATTGTCATGGGTGTCACTATGCCATTGATGGCTCTTAAATTTTGGCCAGCCAGATGAACCATACGAAAATAATAGAAAAAGAAAGGAAAGAAATTTTATAGCAATTCATTCATTATTTTTAATTGATTTTTATTTTTTTTTTTGCTCTACCATGCTTCCATTCTGTACTAAGTGTTATACTAATTAGTAACTAACTAACGAGACTTTACCAATACTGCAACGATGGACTCGAAAACTGTAAAAAAAACAATTGAAATTATATTTCACCTGTTATCCTATATACATACATACATATGTATATATATATATATATATATATATATATTTATCTATGGTATACTATATATCTATTGTAATTAACATATTTGTCAGGTTAAAATTCTTGATGTGAATTAAATATATATTTTTTAAAAAAATCATTTAAATGTTGAATTTAAAAATGGATTAATTTTAAAAAAGGCCTTCAAATGTTTCGCATCAATATCGAAAAGTTACTAAGATTACAATATATTATTCTGCAGATTTTAATTTAATCTATTTGCAATTTATATACGAAGATCTTTAATGAATTTTTATTCAAATGAAATCTAATAATTTATTGTTTTTCTTTTATTTTTACAGGAAATTAAATCTCAATAATATATATTTTAGTTTATTATTATTAAAACGTATTGAGTTAAAATATATAATATAATATTGCTTAAGTCATTTTTGGTTTATATTCAATGATCGATCAGTAATAGTTTTTCTAATTTCTTAACATAGAAGCATTTCTGATATCAATTGTGATACCTTCTAAATATCAACTATTTAATCATTTTTTAAATGAAATTATATTCTTAAATATGAAAGATAATGAATATGAAAGATAATGGATAATTTGTTTTATCGTTTTCAAGTATAAATAGTTAAATCTGAAAGCTGAAGAGTCGACTGTTCTGTAAATTTATTTATTTATATTCTGTTTGTTCTATAAATAATTTTGGTTATTGATTCAAAAACTATTTTAGGAGTATTTTTATTTTTGTATATGTTTTATATAGATTTTTGTACTATATATTTTGTATAGATCAAAGATTATAGAAACGCATTATACCAAGAGAAGATTAGAGTAACAACCTAAAAAAAAACACTCTTTAAGAAGTTTGATCTAAATCTACATATATAGAAATTCAGTTAATGATTTATCAGTTTGAATGTAATGTAATCAAAGAATTGTTTTGTTTTTTAATTTACACTTAGTTCTTAGTATATATTTTATATCTATTCAAATTATTAGAAATCGAAATATGTATACAAAAAAAAAAAAACAATAGTGAAATATCCACAGCTAAATTCCAATTATTTCCAATGCATTAAAAGTCAAATAACTGATAAATGCATATACATATATAGTCCATTTCAATACTCTATATTCAAGAATCGTTTTAAAATCTTGATCTATTCATTTAGTATATATAATATTTCAGTCTGCCTATATATATTTTAATTATTTTTATTGTTAATGTCTTTGTAGTTTATTGGATCTTTTCAATTTTTGTAATTCAATATTACGTAGCAAGTTATTAGACAGATTACGTAAAGCCTCGCCAGAGGGAGCCATCAAACCCAAAGAATTTTGGGGTTTAGCAAAACCAATTGAGAACTTGATCATTAGATCACCAATTGGTGAATTCACAAACTGTGATCCAGTCGATATGGTCTTAAAGACAATGCGCCTTTTGTGCTGATAGATTTGAGGATCATTGGGCAGAGTGTTCAATGGATTCGTTTGAGATTGGGGCTTATTGTGGGGTTTCGGTTTGGCAGTACTATTCGAATTTCCCACCAATGGATTGGTTTGATTAAATTGATTTGATAATGGTGGTCCATTGGTGGTTGCTTTCGGTTGACCAGAATTGCGTAAACGTGTGGTTCTTGGTGAGAAAGTGGTTGTGGTACGTCTTCTATGTGGACGACGTGTGGTGCTGGATGGTTTGCCAAAGGAAGAGGATGAAGATGATGATGATGATGGCTTGGCCAATTGTGGTGATGTTTGATAGCCTGTCTCTGACATTGATTCTTGATCATCCTCATCCGATATGATTGCTGCATCTGGTTTCTCGGCATCACCATAACTTTGATCCGCTGTATCCTCCTCATCATCGTAATCATCATCCGATTCCGCATCATTTTGATTATGTTGACTAAATAATGGCGGTCTAGTGGGTAATTGTTGACCAATTGCTATTCGAGGTGATTTGGTATCATCAGGTTTTTGCTCATAAATTGGAACATCAGGTCCTGTTGAGGCCAGAACTTGTTCCATTTGTTTTTGCAGGATCTCATAAAGTGGTGCATTTTGATCATCATCTCCAACCTCAGCAGGATCATTGGAAACAAATTGATTATTGACATAGGCACTTCTACCATCCAGATCCTCATCATCCACGACAACATCCAACAGATCTCGGGACTCAATTTTATTCTCCACAGCTGGTGGTGCTGAATGTGTCACCACATCCAATTCAGGTTCACCAAGAACTATGAATGATTCATTTCAATATATTTCTCTTTTAAATAGAATTTAGACTTACCTCCACTTAATAGTAGAATTAATACAAAATTTCGATTCCAAATTCTTGCACCACATCTGTCACTCATTGCAGTTGTTTGACTTCTGTCTACTGGTGACAAATCGATGGCATCTTTTATAGGGTCAGTAACAGGGCAAGGGGGTCGGGTAACTTTATAACTAACTCCTCTGTGGGTCTCTTGGGATCTCTATCGCTCTCTCTCTCTCTCTCTCTCTCTTACTCTATCTGCCCACGCCCAATTAGGTTTTAGTGTTTGGATTTGATTTACTTGAATATCTTTGACTGTCAATCAGTTTATAGAACTTGTTTCTTTTGGTTCAACGAACCTGCAAATGCATTTGGATGCAGTTACCCATTAGTTAGGAACATCTTTGCTTCATGTAATAAAATATACAAATCACATTTTAAATTCCATAAACAGAAAAAACTGTACAAAAGTTCCAAAAAAATTATCTCCATCAAGATAATGGAATTTACCAGAAATTGAAGAATTCTTTTGTACTAAAAAAATCTTTAAATCTATTTAAAAAGTATTTTTTTTAGGTTTATTTAAGGGTCAAACAACTATTCCATACATTATTTAGGAATGAAAATAAATAAAAATTGATCTTGAAACTTTTTGAAAAAATTTTAATATTTTTACAAAAATTCTTATATAAAAAGTCAGACCACTAAAAGAAATATCTTTTTCTACTTTCAGAATAATAACTAAAGCTAATTTTATTCGATTTGTAAAAGTGAATGAAATTTAAGTTGGCATTTTGATTAATTCTGGAATTTGTGGCAGTTTCATTGTTAAATATTTTGTTATAATTTTTTTAAATTTATGTATTGAAGTTTATTTATTTTATATAAATTCCATACATTATTTAGTGTTATTAATTTTTTTAAATTAATATATAAAATTATATCGTTAACCAGTAGAGAAAAATACTTAAACAATTTAGAAAAATGAGCTCTAAGAAATAATAAATATATAACTAGATCAATTGTGATGTTTTTCAATTGGAATATATGTGCTTTAGTTTTCTTTACTATAAATTTTTGTGATTTTGAAATCAAAACTTTGATTTCACAATTATAGTTATATATTTACCGAAGTTATTAAATCATTTACCTTATTTTTGAAATATCTGCTAACCAAAATTTATTACAAATTTTAAATTGTTCCTCTTTGTGAAAAATTTATTTTTTGGATTTAGTATAATAGATTTTCTCAATATAAGTTGAATACTTATAATGAAATATTGGTAGTATAATCTTTTATATAGACTAAAAGAAAAATCCTTAGAAATGGATTTATTGAGAAGAATTCATTGAAATATGCTCTAAAGGGATCGTTCTACCAATTTGGGACACTTTAATCAAAATCGCCATCCTTTTGGAAAAACTCTCTCTTTTATTTCCAAAGTTCCCAGCTTAGAATTATCCTTAAATAAAATAGATAAACGCTAGGTGGAGCCAGCTTGATACTCTATCGATTACTTTGATTCTGGATAACTTGTTTTTCTCAATTTTATCGTTCTCTAATACTATATAAAATTTTGTATTCTTGTTTCTTTTCATTTTATTATTAATTTTGTCTTGTTTTATGTCATTTGTCTTAAATTAGAAATAAATATTAAATATCTAGTTTCCATATCTAGGCTATTAAATACTTAAGTCTATCCTGATCAGCTTTAGCCGGAATTTGTTCAACTTTAGCCACAATCTGGGCCTGGTTATTAGTGGCTGCTGGAGCTTCGTTTACCTTAAGATTAATCAAATCGGCTGCAGTGGTCATGGCGGCTAATAAAGGACCTTGAGTCGATGTCTTTACTGGCATGGGTGGCAGGGCAATATTTTCCTCAGGACTCTTAACGGGAACAGGAACTGATACAGGCTCTTGAACTAAGGGTAAAACCAATGGTTCCAATGCTTCATCCTTCTTATTCTTATTATCATTTTTCTTCTCCTCACTACTATCACTGCTATCCTGTTCCTTTTCTTGTTGCATTTCTTTTTCCTTCATTTCTTCTGCTGCCTGAGTGGCATTATCTCTATAGAATGGAGATGCCTTGAATTTCTTATCGGCATAGGATGTCTCCTTGGGATAGGTTTGTTGGCATTGTTCATAGGCCAAATCTGTCCATAGGCCATGAGAACGACACTTGGCCACATTCAATTTACATTTGTTATAAAAGACAGCAACTTCGTGTGGTGTTTTACCACAAATTGGTTCATACAGATCCACACAATCATCATCGCAAAGATAACCCTCGCTCAAGGATTGTGCGGCACTATTAATTGACGGTACACCCGACTGAATAGCTGGACTAAACCAGGCAATTGGTATGGCCAAAAATGTTGGACACTGACGTTTCTTGGCCATATCACTTTGTGGGGCATAAGTACGTTTCACATAATAGCCATGCTCCTCGGTAGACACTTGTGTATTCCCAGACAAATCCGTTGACGTTGACCATTTTGTTTTGGTCTTTGTCTTATCATGATGATCATGATGATGGTCATCTCCTTTATGCTTACGTCGCTTGCCCTCAATGGAGGTAGGCAGAAGTAGCAAACAAGTTGCAACCACTAAAAAGAAAAAAAAAAAAATAAATAAAAAAAACTTGTCTTAAATATATCTAATTTATATTAATTCAATGGACTTACCTGCTAGTAAACCAATTTGATATCCCTTCATTCTTTTGTGATATGTAAACCGTTGCTCGTCCGATCAACAACTGATTGCATCTTCGTTGCCGATGCCACTTAAGTACCTATGAAGTTCCCCACTATCAATGTCTGAGGGGAATTCTTTTTGTCCCCTCATTCCCCCCCTCCAACACACACATTTACCGGTTTTCTGCTTGTTTTTTGTTTGTTCATCTCTTTAGAATTACCTGCAATTTTGCCATTGGGTGTAACCAGATGGATATTCTATACATATATAAATTAAAACCATAAAATGTCATAAAAAATTATTTAAAATATATAATAAAAATTTCTTCTAATGGAAGAATATTTTAAGTAAGGTAATACTCTATTCTTTAAAGGATTATAGTTTTATTACCTTTGTTATTTACCTGTTATAGGGTAACTATAAGTCGGATTATGTTACCTAACTTATCGATTTGTTTACCTACTCTGCTTCTCCGAACGAACGAAAGTACGCAAAGTTGGTGAAATTTTTTTTATGCAAACTCATTTGGTGTGGTACCCTTTTCTTCTCTCTTTCTCTCTCTCTCTCTCTCTCTATCTCTATCTCTTTCTTCTCATCTCTTCTAGAACTTGGAACTGGTTGAATGTGTTTTTAACACCTTACCTGCCCACCGACCCAATCAGCAGCACAGCAGCTTTTGACGACTTAAGCCGGTTCGAGAAAAATTGGGTCAATCTGGAAAGGTTTAGTGATCTTGTTTTTATTGTCCAGAGAGTTGAAATTTTGTTGTTCAAAATACTTTTGCAGCTGTCTTTGGTGATCATCCCCAATCCAATCAAATTTGATTTTTACTATCATTTCAATGTGATTAAACTCTGGACTCATAATGTTGATCACTCTTCATCATTCATCAAGTAAATTACCGTTCTAATTACCGTGTATTGTACCTGAGATCTTTGTATTGCTCTGCAAATGTTTATTTTTGGCTTTTTTTTTTTTATTTATTTGGCAACTTTCCTTCTATGACTAAGATTGATGATGATTCTCATTTGTTGATATTGAAAACTATTAGACGATCACTTATTTTTTCTTTCTTATTTTCAAATACAAAAGTGATCATTTGTAGTTGGATCATTAAAAAAGTAACATTAAAGTTTGTTTGTGAACATATTCAATGGTAATTAGCCTTCTAAATTTCAAGGTAATATACATATATTTAAGTTTATAAAAGTTATATACGATCCAGAAGCCTTAGAATGTTTTTTTTTGTATTTATAATCATTTAGAATAACTTACAAGAAATGAGAATTAATTCTATTTGTACTAGAATAGAATTTCCTTTTTCACTAGAATAACTAAGATAATTAATTCTATTTTTACTAGAATAGAATTTCCTTTACGATTAGTCTGTTATTGATCTTAACAATTTTAAGTTATATATTATTATGATCTCTTATTTAGGTTTCCGAGATAAACCCAAAGAAATATTTATATAAATGCATTTTCTCTCCTTTTTTCAAAAATATTAAAAGCTTTTTTAAAAGATTTAATTAACTCAAAAATATTAAAAGCTTTTTTTCCTGGATTTAATTAAGGATCATTAAAGTTATAGGTAAGACTAATCTAAATTTTAAAAAATTCTTATATATCTTTATATTAATGTTCTCATTTCTCATTATTTTGTTACACTTCAATTATTTCAAAGATTGTTCGAACTGAAGAGAAAGATCCATTAACTAATATTATTTGAATAATTGTAAACTAATTGGAATCGATAGACTTTATTTGCTTATCACTATGATGATTCATCTGTGCTCGTGATTCCCAATTGTTATCGTATTTCTGATCAATTTTTATTTCAACAAATATTTTTCATTGCTTTGTTTTGTTGATTTTGAAATTAAGTTTCGTGGAAAAATTTAAGAAAAAAAAAATAAATATATAGATAAAAAAATAAACATTTCCCCCCCCTCCCCCATTCAGATTTAGAAAGTTTATTATCATCATCATGAACATAATCATTAACATGATGATCTGCTCCCCCAACTCAATTTGAATATTCCAATTCAATTTTAAATCTCTGCCAGTATGACGTTATTTGGTATGAGAAACTAATCAAATATCTTAACCATGTCTAATTACATAATTAGGCAATGGCCAAGACTAGACCAATGACCGATTTCTGTAACCTAATGTAAGTAAATTTGCATATGTGAGAGAGAGATACCCGCAAATGTTATTCTGTTAATGTAAAAGACAAACAAAACAAATCATGAAATCGGATTTCGGATTGAACTACAATATGTATGTATATGAAAGAAGTGACCAGAAATTGAACAAAAAAAAAATACAAAAATTTAAATAAATGATTTCAGTTTCTTTTTGTATGCATATGCAAACAAAAGAAGTTTCAGAAAAAGAAAAAAATAAAGAAAAAGTGTAAAGAAAGAAAGAGAAGAGAGCCAGTAAAAGCGGCTGGACGACGAATTGACGGCGGCGCTTATGTTAAGACAGTTTTATTTTATTTTTTGTCTTGGATCCATCCACTATGGGGCCTTGTTTACTTTCATTTTTTTTTTCATTTTGTCTTTTTCTTTGCTGTTGTTGTTGATTTTTTTCTTTTGGGGGTAACCATCAGGTATATAAAAGCGAAAGCAAACCGCTGGATTCGCTCATAAAGACAGCAAAACTGCAAAAGTCAACTCCGGCTTAGATAGGATTAAACAATATGTTTAGATATATTTATTGGATTATCGGTAAGTTTATATCTAATTTAAATAGAATATATTTTATGATATTGATTTGTTTTTAATTTAATAGCCATTAACCTTGTGGTTTTGGCATGCAGCATAGATGCAGCTCCTGCCATATCGGAGGAATATGATGTGGATAAAAGTCATGAATTTCCAGCCTCTAGGCAAGCAGAAGAAAGCAATTCCAGTTTAAATAGCAGTGAGGAGAAAGATGATGATGAGATTGAAGAGGAATCGAAAGAGGATAATGATAATACAAAAGCCAATGATGATGACGACGACAATGATGATGATAATGATGATGATGATGATTCATTGATACGTCGTCGTCGTCGTCGTGAGATTGAGGAGACCACAGAGTTACCCACCGAAGTGCCAGAGAATGAGAATAGTATACCAACATCAACATCAGTGCCAACAACACGTAAACCAGTCTTGGTTCTTATACGTGATGCATTGAAAAAGGTTACCACTGAATTACCCACCGAACAGGTGGCAAATAATGCTCTACAATATTTCCAACTCTTTGAGCATTTCATTCAACAGACCATCGAACAGGTCATTGGTGATGATGATGATGATGAGGATGAGGCACAACCGGTAACTGTTCTACCAGTTGCTGCCATAGAGGAGGAGATTAAGAAACCCGATCAAATTGAAACAGATTCATCATTAACCAGCGACAAGACTCCAGTGGAGGAAACTGATATCCAATCGCCTGTGGAGGTGGAAATGCAAACCAAACCCGATTCAATCAAACCAGAAGAGTCTAAGCCATTGAGCAACATTGTTTAAAGTTCCCCAACAAAAAAAACCTCATCTATTTATTGTCATTAATTTATTAATAGCTATTAAAATATATATTTCAAAAAACAAAAAAAAAATGAAAAATAAGTGTAAAGAAAATGACAAATTTATTTTCGATTCAATTATTATTTTTACGCTCTTTGATAGCATAAATTTTGCTTCGAGTTGGACTATGACGATGACGATTTGTGGAACGCCTTTTTGGCATCTCAATCTGTTGGAGCAGACGATTAAAATGCGAATTGGGGGCCTTGGTGGATGGATTCTTTTTGATGCCCGTATTAGCGGCACGTCTCAATTGATTAATGGGCATCTCCTGATCACCAATGGTCAAGGTCAATGGCAATTTACCAGCAGTACTAATATAAATCGGTATGGTTATATATATGGGTGAACCAGATTTTATAGAGTTACTTGGCTCCGGATTTGGCTAAAAGAATCAAAAATAGAATAAATATAATTAAAAAAAATAAATAAAAATTAAGAACAAAAATTCTATTAAAAATGAAATTAATATTCTTAGAAATTAATCTATAGATAAGAGATCAATTTATGTTTCAATTTTAGGTTTATAAATTGGGCAAAGATAAAGTAAAATGATTTAAAAATGTTTCTCATATTCTAAATATTATTATACTAATTTTTAAGATTTAAAGTTTGAAAATAATAAAGTAAAATAGCTAAAAAATTATTTCAATAAAGTTTCTATTCTTGAGATAATTATTAACCTATCTTTTTAAGGATAATTTTAATAATTCCAACATTTTCTTTGAACTTTTCTTAATTTCATCCAGTTAATTTAAAGTAATTATTGTAAGAGAAACAAATATTTAAGTAGAAACAGTTTAGAAACTAAAAGAAATAATCAATTTTTTAATATTTAGTTGTAGTAGTAGAAATTTTGATAAAGAATATCAGTTTTTATGGCATATTTAAAATCTATCTAATTTTCGTCGTTTTAGATATAGGATATTGAATTGTAGAATATAAAATCTATCTTATTTTGGTTTAAGAATATTCTCTTATTATATTAATTGATTTTACCTTATCTTTAATTTGTGGCTTAGATTGCTTAAGAAAATGTAATGGATTGGCATCTTCGCTTAAATTGGCATATTCATCATCTGATAAATCGGGCAATCGTTCACTTAAGAAATTATAATCATCGTCGTCAAATTTTTGTGCTTGTTTGGTTTTTGAGGTGGTCAAAGTTGGTTTTGAGCTGTTGATGGGTTTACTTGTTGTTCTTGTTGTTGATGTCGTTGTTGTTGTTGTTAAAGGTTCTTTAGTTGTTGTTGTTGTTGCTGTAGTTGTAGTATTAGCCAATATGTTTTTCATATTTTCAACATCTAAGTTATCATTCGATTTAATAGAATTTTCATCTAGACAGAAGCTGCCGACTGCTGACCACAGTAAAACTGTAAAATCGATATATATATATGTATATATGTATAAATATATATTTATATAAGTAAATAATTTTGTTTAAGGAAAAATTAAAAGCAAGTGTTATTTAATATTTTTTTGTATATGTAAAATTTTATTTGATAAAAGATTACAGTAACTAACTAAAATTAATATAAATTTAAACTAAATTAACACCTCAATCCACACACACACACATACAGCATATAGATTAAGAGTTAATTATATAAAAAAAAAAAAAATTTAAATGTAAAAAAAATATTTCAATTAGATTTTAAATTAAAAATTATTGAAAATTATTCTCCCCCTCCCATGCCCTCAATTAGAGTACCGTCTTCTTGCCATTCAAAATCATTTCGGTTAATCCAAGAGCACGAAATTGTTCCAATCGTTCAACTTGACTAGTTAAACGCTTCTTAAACTGAACCTCTCGGCTAAGGACCTTGAGATCATCGATGCTGCTCAATTGATTATATGTATTAATATTATCGGCTATCAATCGAGATGTTAGCATTATTTTAGCTCTAGATAAACGTAAATATGAAAAATCCGAACTGGAACGCCTCAACTCCTGACGATATAGAAACAATTGATAAGGAAAACTGATGCTTTGGGCACTTTTACGTAGTTTCTTTAAATGTTTCCGTTTTAAATGATGTTCACCATGTTTTGCCTTCAATTTACTCGATTTATGATGGCTGCTGCGTTTCTTTTCCGATTTGTGTTTATGCACTTTTTGGCTGGCCATGGTTCTTAATTCAACGATTGTCCTTTCTTGACTGTTCTCCAGAGTTTGGTTGCAATGGTCCTTATATACGTTTATCGTTTGTCATATGGTAATGGCAGGTAAAGATTCTATTTTCTTATATCAGGTAGTTTTGGGCTCATTAGTCTGGGACATGACCGCGCGTGTCTGTCATAAAATCTCTCTCTCTCTCTATATATACATATATTTTCATAATTTGTATCCTTCAATCAAGTTGCATATATATTTTTTTCTAGCGGCTGCCTAGTTTGGGTTTTTCCCGTTGGCTTATTTTATGGCTTTATGACTGAAATATTTAACACTTGGGATACCTGGACAGGCCATTCCCAGACCGGGACGGGCAAGACCCAGACTTAAGCCTCAATTATGTTTAGTGAAAACTAAGCGCCGTTCCACAAAAATGTGTATTTTTGGTTCTCCGTTTTTGGATTTTCGCCAAATACCCTCACCAGGGGAGAAGGCAGATGGCTAATTCTTGGAATTTTTTTTCTTTAACGCGATTCCGTGGAAAATGAAATGACGAATTCACAGAGTCCTTCAATGACCTTGTTTCCCCATAACAGATTTTGTATGAATTGTAAGAGTATATAAAATATATTTCACTTTTGTCACTTTTTATTCTTCACAAATTGTCAAAATTAAAATATAAAAACAAATATCACTTTAATTGATAAGTCATTGTTAATTAATTATCTATTAAAAATTAGTTGGTCTTTACTGAAGTAAAGAAGTGAAGAATATCAAACAAATGCCAAACCGAATTCATGCAAAACCATTTTTTGCTTTACTAAAGAAACTATCTCTCCGATATAACCAATTCTATAAAAGTCGAATACTTTAAGATTTAATTGGTTTGGGATTGTAATATCATATCGTAAAATTATTTCAAGAATTATTTATAACAGAAAGTGTATAAAGATGTATTTTTTGTAACTAAAACTGAAATAGCCATTAGACCATTTTTTGAAATTAGAAAATTAGATAAAATTGTTTTCGTTTTTAGGGTTTTTTTTTTTGGTAGGAAATTAAATATTAAATATTAGAATATTTTGAAAAATTCCAATAAAATCAATTCATGAATTTAAAAGCATTTTAATATTTAATATTATATTAATATCTTATACATATATATATATTATCGAATTTTCCTTTAATGAATTCACACTTTATTATATAGAAAACAATGAATAAGAGAGATATAAGGTGAATTTTGATATATAGAAGTTCACTATAGGTAAATTCAACTATATATGTATATATTAACTATATATTTGATTATTGTATTAGTTGTATAATCACTTTTAACTATTTGCCACATTCACTTGATACACTTTTGCATTATCACTTAAAATAATTTTGTACAATTATCCTTTAAATAATATTGAGGACTTTTGATATAATAAACGCACCTACTAAGGAGTAAAAAATTAACTGCGACCGTTCCATCTTGATATCAAAATTAATACTAAAACTACTTTTGATTTGAAATTTCTATTTTATAGAGAAGAAAGACTAAAAAAGTAGACTGAAAGAAAACAAACACACACATAAAAATTTCACTTGAGAATTCTTTCTCTTCATCTGTTGGTATTATCTGATCTGATATGATTTGGTCTCCTCTCTCTTTTGAAATGATTTGCATATTAATTTCTTTTGTCTTCTTAAATTCTATGCAAATTTTCCATCGATTTTGCCGTTTTTTTTTTTTAGCATTCTTGTAGATTTTAGTTTTATTTTTTTTTTTTGTACCATTTTATGGCATATCTTTTTGTGCTAATGTCGTCATTGATTTTGTTGAATATATAATGATGGGATAGGAAGGGGGATGGGGGGGAGGAAATGTACTAGCAATAGGAATTAGCTGAAAACCAGACAAAAGGAACTGAGCAACAGAAGTCATCGTTGTATGATTGGATTGTTAGATAGGTGGATGGGTTTTCTATAAAGTTCAGGGTTTATTTATTTTACATTCTCAACTGCAGTCCCAAGGACTAAAGGAGACAATTTCCATTTGACTTGGTGCTGACTGACTTGCATAACATTTCATTTCATTTCATTCATTCATTCATCGTCATCGTCTTTTGTGGTTTGCGTTTGTCATTAGACAATGTCTAGACCAAAAATTGAAGACAGTCTCAGACATCGACATCGATATGATGTCGTCCTCCTTTGCTCCTTTGCTCATTGTATTTGTCCTCAAACAGTTGGCTCTACACACACATACATATATACATATATATGTATGTACATAGAATTTGGCCATGGGGAAAATGTTCAAAATTGGCAACGTTTTCGGACTGAAGCCAAAATGCCGGGTAATGCCAAAAGCGTTTGCCCTCATCCATCTCTGTCTTTCATTCTTGTTGGCTGGCTTACTTTTATGTTAAGCAGGGCGAATATATTTTTGGCAGCATATTTACATCAATGGATGGATAGTTTGTCGTTAGATCGTTCTATATACCCTACACCCCAAAGACTATTAAATACATAAACGGACATTCTCAAATTTACTAAAAAACTATTAATTTATATATTCTTTTTTTATATCTTAGCTGCGAATATCCTCATATCTCTTAAAGTATTTAATTTATTTTTAAGTAATTTAAAATCTAACAAAACTTTTATATCGTTTTTAAACTAAAAAAACATTATTCTATTGTTAATACTATAACACTCTAAATAGTTTTTTATTTTTATAATCCTTTTTTTTTATTTATTTACTTAACATTTATTTTATATTTTTGATTTTAATTAACTGCAATTATTTAATTTCACTTTTTAATTTACTTACAAAAAAAAAAAGAAAAATAGAATTATTAACCTACAAAAATAATCTTCAAAAATACTTTACGATATCTGGTGTAAATAAATTGGAAGGGATTGTTAAATATATTTATTTTTTGGTTTTTCAGAATATCTATTCTACAATATCTATTGTTAATATTATATAATTATATAAATATATAGAAGGAGGTATTTAATATATGAATTTGTATTTGCTTTAAATAGATTTCATGAATCAAAAATTATATAAATATACAGTACCTGTTCTTTGGAATATATATATATATATATATATATATATATATATATATATATATACATATATATATATATATATATGTAAAGAACTCCTGTAGAAGAAAGCATTATTAAATTTAATAATTTTTCAATTATATTATATATATAAAGGATAATCGATATATGACTGACTTCATTTATCAATTAATCTTTATTTTTAATCATAATATATTAAAAATTAATATATTCTTAATTAACATAGATATTTTAATATGTTTAATGCAATTTAAATTTTAAGAAATATAAAGAAAAATTGAAAAAAAAGTTAAAGCATGAAAGAGTTATAAAGAGGAATTTCCCTGATAGGATTTCCTTAAGAATGTCAATTAAATATATATCAAGATGTTATATAAACTGACTCAATTACAATATTTTTTTTATACAGAAAAAGGGTCAAAACCATTACAACGATGAATTTATTTAGACTTTTATTATTGCCAAAGAGCATTCAATGAGAACCATTGAGTTAACTGTATTTTTATACCCCAAACCCAATAACTGCTCCCATTTTTACGGGTTTGTTCCGCCTTTTATAGATTTCCAATTATAAATGCACAAAACAAAACAAAAAATAAAGAAAAGCCAAAGAAAAATAAAAAGCTGTTCGATTTGGAGGGAAGGGGGAAAAAAAAAACTTTTTCATTTCTCCATTCTGAAACGAGGCAATAATTTTGCAACGAACATTGTGTTTGCAATTTGTTAGCCATGAGGCCAATAAATTGGCCAAATATTGTGTACATAAAAGGAATAAGATGAGATCAGAGGAAAACCCTATGCACTTTATAATGAAATAAATTGACTTTCAATAATGCTTCTGATGCTGATGATGATGGACAAATAAATAAATACATAGTAACTTTTTATTTTTGGGGGGCAAATTAAAAAGGTTTCTTGCGCTGCAGCCAAAAAGAAAAGCAAAAAATAAATAACAAAATTGTAAATAATAAAATTTATATATGGTTTATATGGACAAAACTTCAATCGAATTTGTTCGTTTGTCTGTTTTATATGTGTCTGTAAAATGCATTTCACATTTTATTGTGCACTCAATCAAAAATCCATTTCCGTTTGTTTCATGCATACATATGTGTGTATGTGAGTGTGTGTGTGTATATGTGAGTGTGTGTGCTGGTGAGAGGAGCAGGTGAACAGGTATGAGAAAATACAGGGATTGGCAGCCAAAAGTTTGATAATTGAGTTGAAGCCGCCACTGCCATTGCCTCCACAATAGTCATGATCATTATCATGTTGATGATGATGATGATGAACAGCTTTTATCCAGAGTCGAAATATTGCAAATGTACCAAAAGGAGCTCTCCTGGTGCTATAGCTACTGTTATATTGCATTGAGAGGCCATTCCAGTTGCACGTGCCAGAGCCATTTGCCGCAAAGGCAATCCAATTGAATGTGCGGGAACCCCCCAGGACCAGGAACCAGGACCAGGACCAGGACCTGGCAAGGCAAGGTAAGGCTAGGCCAGGCCGATACGGAGTCAACAGTAGAGCAAATAATACGCAACCAAACGTATCAAAAGGTACAGCAAACTGACATTTTTCAGTTTGATGAAACGTGGCCATCATAGTCGGGATGGGTTTCCTGATGCAGATTATTGAGATTCAAAAGTGGTGCTAAAAGCGTCTCATCGATAGATGATTAATGACATTGCATGTAGGATATTGCCATTATATGTATGTATGTATATATACATACATATATCCGATCTGGTTATTATATTTATCTTATTGAGTAGCAAGAAAAATTGTAAAGAATTTTAAGACAATGAACTTTGAACTTTAAACAGGAATATATGTATGTATGTATGTGTATATGTATGTATGTATGTATGTAAATGTATTTATATCGGTTTGTTTTAAATTTATATTTTTGTATGGTTAACAATCGAAAAATTTAACTGTTGCTTGCTTCAATTTGAAGGATTTAATATTGTATCCCTGGGCATCTGCAATGCAGTCAAAGGTAGACAAAGCAAACAAAAAAGCAAATTCAAATAAAGTTTTATAAGCAGAATATGCGTAAAAATTGCCATACAATAAAAACTAATCAAATAAATAAATAAATGAACAAAAGCAGAGGCAAACAAAGTGACAAAATAAAGGAAAACAATTGCGAAATAAATGCCACAAACAATTGACAATAAACTACAGGACATTCATACATACATACATATATGTACATACATACATATATGTGTATGCATGTATATAGTACATATGACCTGGTTCACACACATACATACATACATGAATACCCTCAATGTTTGCATGTGCCAGGGATATAAATAAAATTAAAAGAAAGCAGCAGTAGAAGAGAGAGAGAAAGAAATAATAAATAAACTACAGTTCATGTCATGTCAGCAACAAGAAGAGGACCAACAACAACTGCCAAAATGAAATTGAGAAGAGGATGGGACAACAGACAACACCAATACACACACACACACATACATACATACGTATATACAAACAAACACACATACAGCTTCGAGGAGGATAAAAAGAAGAACAAAATAATAAATATGTAGAACAAGTGAAAATGGGCCTGAAGTCGTGCTCCATATGCGTGTAGTTAACTTAATGAGTTCCTTAAGATGCCCAATTTGTATAGACAGAGTGCATGAAAAAGAGAGAAAGAAACAGTGGCATAAAATGAGACAGATTAAGAGTCTGAGATAGAGAGAAGGGGGCATCACTTGGACAATTGAAATAAGCAATTTATCTGTATTTAAACAAACTGACATTAAACTTTGTGAATCTAGGCTCCATGATCTGCTACTATTGTTATGCCAATAAAACAAAACTATTCAACTGATTAGCGCCATCTTATCAAAATTGAAAAGTTACCAAAAGAAAATGCAAGGCAATTCTATTGCCTCTCTTCTATGAAATTTCCTTACGCTCCCATTCTCTTTCATGTTAAATGCTAAGCATCAGCTTGATCTCTTCGTCTCTTGTATATTGGCGCTCTCTCGCTCTCTGCAAGTTTCATTCCATTCTTTTTGCATTCTGCTTCAGTTACAAATTGCCGGGTGGTGAAATACGCACGCGTGAATATGTTTCTAATTGTTTTTATTCTAATTCAAAATTTAATTACATAAAATTTGCATCGGTAATCTAGTTAATTAGTTTAGTTTTGTTTGGTGTTAACGACAACAAAATTGATTTTGTGGTTATCAAGTTAATTGTTGCTAATATATTATGAATTACGGCAGCGGCGCCGGCGCAGATGTTTTGTTGTTGGTGTCGGTTTATTTGGTGTTTGTGAATGCGTGTGTGTGTGTGCATGTGAATGGCGAGCAATTGCATTTGCGAGTTTTGTTTTTTCTTTGTTTTTTTTTTGTGTGTGTTAAAATTTACCAAAGCCTAAAAAGAAAGGAGAAAGAAAAATGATTAGTTGAAAGGGTAACAAAATGTAAAGTGAGTGGCTTTTTATGTTTCATATTAAAAAATCTTTAAAAATCTAATTCGTTTTACGGTTTTTATTGCGGTATCTCGCAGTTACATACATATATACATATATATATATATGTGTATGTACATATAAACACGTGCACAGTGGCTCACAGCTTATTTGACTTATTTTGAATTCACAATTTTTAAATAACGTTTAAATGAAAAAATTATGTAAAATGATTAATTGAGATTTGAAGCTAAATATTCTTAAACTTTTGAAATGCTTTTATTGAATAAGTTAAATTAAATTATACAAAGAATTTCAATGTAAGTAATAAAATAGAAGACTAAAAATATTCAAAAACAACAAATCGAAAAATAGTTGCTCCTGCCAATAGGAAATTAAGGAACTGAAAAAAATATATGTATGTACATACATATGTGTGTGCATACGGACTTACACAAGGAAACCTTTTTTATGGTTTTTTTTTTCGTGGATTTTCGATTAGTTTCAATTTATATTACATTTATTCATTTTTTATATGGCATCGAGTATATTGTGAAGGAGACAAATTTAAAAATAATTCGAGCTTACACTCTAAAATATAATTTTCTCTCAGTTTTCAGTCACTTTGGGTGATGAAATGTATTTTGATGCGTGTTGTTTTATCTACCTATTTGTTGTAGTTTCTGTAACATTTTCTCTAAGTAATTCAACAATTCCAGTTCAATAAACATACACAATCTACAATTGCTCCACAATGAACAATTTCCGTAAGCTATCAAGTGTTTGTTTGTGTGTGTGTGTGTGTGCTTCGATGTGTATGTAAGGGGAGCAGATGCCGAAAAAAAGGAAGTTCCTACCCAGGACATACTTCAATTTAAACTATATAAGCCACTTCATACCCGACAAACGAAGAAGCAAGCGAACGAAGAATCATCGCTCCAAAGGAGCTTTCACCTTTGTCACAGCATTTGACAAGATGATGTCGCCGCTCACCCAGTTGTTCCCCTTGGTTGTTCTCTTTACCATCATCACCCATCAACTTGCATTCAGGTACAGGAACGGATCCCACACCGCTTGACATCCGGGCCGCCAGCTGATGCGAGCTTCCTCCCTCGCCCAACAACACAAAAATACGGAAAAAGTCGAAATGGAGATGCAGAGGAAGAGACAGAGGCGGACTGTTGCTTAAGTTGTGCGCCAAGTGTTCAATATATCAATCAAAGGTGTTGAAAATAAATGAAAAATGTGTCGAAAGTTTATCATTCGGGCTCGCCAAATGGAAAGCAAGAACAACTGGATTCCAGTTTCTACCCATTTCGCCTTGCCATAAGAACAAAGAGATGCGGAAAACAGGAGAGGTAAGGCCACGAAAAACAAATGATGCGTGAAAAAAGGTAGCAAATCGAACATGGCAACTTTTCCTCCAAATCGATTAAGCTGTGACAATTCTTCTTCTCTGGCTATGGCTTTGGGTTCGGCTTTAGTTCGGGTTTCAGCTCCATCTCCGGCTACAATTGCCATCGATGGTTCGCCCTTCAAAGTTCGTTTTAAAGGTTAGCTGTTTGAAAAGTGAAAAGAATTTTCTTTTGCTTTTTAGTTGCTAAAATGCTCCCCCAAGGTCTGAACCGCAAAATACCGAATTCTAAGCTGCATTTTCCACCTATGTATATGTACATATTCTTACCTACCAACCTCTCTACAATATATATACATACATATAGATATATGTATATATGTATGTATATGAACATGTGTATGTACATGTGCAAGTGAAAATCTGTTGAACATTTTCACTTCGCTTTTCCCAGCACACAAATAAAATGGATACAGTAGAATAGGTACAGGGGACCTTTTTTGGCCGAGTTGTTGGTCTAAACTTTGTACTGAAAAAGTGAAAATAAAATTGTCTTTGAATGTTAAAAGAGTTGTTGATGCTCTTTCCCGTTCAATATATGTATATCGATAAGAATTGAATAAATGATTGATTTATCAAGTGTTTTAAGCAATTTAGAGCGATCAAATATTATTCTCCTTACAAGAAACAAAAACTTCATTTATTTATGTTGCAGTATTTCAATTCAATTGTTAACTATTCAGTCAAAAACTTTAAAATGTAATATAGTTTGGATTAAAGATGGAATCTTAAGGAGAAATCTATTCTTGTTACCCTTATCCTTATTTTTAATTAATTCTGCAGGTCCTAATATTTCCTGAAATTTTTGTAATATTTGATTACCAAAAATACATATGTACATATGTACAGTAGAACCTCGTTTATCCAAGATTCAATCAAGTAAATGCCGGGACTTTCATGTTTGTTCCAGGACTTTTGGGAATTTTTTGGTCAAGGAATCGAACGTCCCTTTATTTTAAACCCTTTTCATCCTATCTTTAGTTTAAACTTGAAAGTTAAGACTGTTCCCATTATAAATTGGTTTTTAATAGTAAAATCTTTTTCCAAAATGTTGTTGGAGTTATCAACAGATTACACGATCTTCTGAACAGGTTTTCATCTTTGCCATTTTATAATAAAATTTTTTTTGCCATTCAAACTAAGTTTCGTAATGAAATGGAAAGATTCTTAATAGACATAAATTTTCTATAATTTGTCATTTGTGGAGCCCTTTGGACTTTTCCAATCGATGTTGAAGCGTATCCCACCATCTAAAATAAGCGACTTTGGGCCCAAAAGTTATTGGCCAAAAATGTGGCATAAAATGTTGCTGACTTTTTGCCAAAAGCAGAAAATCATCTCACAAGAACCCCACCA
The DNA here is from genome assembly GCA_037075365.1 of Drosophila emarginata. Classification (NCBI taxonomy): domain Eukaryota; kingdom Metazoa; phylum Arthropoda; class Insecta; order Diptera; family Drosophilidae; genus Drosophila; species Drosophila emarginata. The sequence goes on from JBAMCD010000296.1 coordinate 9,996,915, forward strand.
TTCTCCCCCCGCCACCCTTTTCATGCCTTACCGTGTCATGGACCGTCGGAAACCGAAAAAACCAAAATAACCAACTTCCCCACAAAAGTTCTAGCTTTTGGCTTAAGCGCCGCACTTTACTTAACATTTTTCTTCTCTCTCTTTTTTTTTTTTTTGGTGTTTTTGCCGTCGAAATTCTCCAGTGTTTTGCTTTTTGGTCAAGTATGATTGGAATTTTATATGGCTAGAAAAGGTTCGACGAAATGGCCAACACGTAGCTAAAGGAACAGCGGGTGGTTGGTTGCCTTGTTGGCTCGTTGAATTGTGGGTGGATTGGTTTGGATTGGATTGGATGGTTGGTTAGTTGGTTGGTCCATCAAGTGTTTGACTTTTAGTTCAAGCATTTTGCAGAGCAAAGCAAATTGTTACTGAACGCTATACGATATTATTATTAATTTATGTTGACGAGATGTAACGAGAGGAAATGAGAGGGAGAGAGATGGAACTTATACATTGGGGAATCAATAAACTAGTCACGTTTACATGGTGGAAAAGTGTGCAAATACAAAAAAAAAACTAAACTAAACTAAACTAAACAAAACAAAATATCCATTTGGCAATTTGTTGTTGTTGTTGTTACTGTTGGTCTTGACGATTAATGAAGAGGAAGAAGGGGAAAAGAAGTGGTAGAAAAGAAGTCGAATTTATGTTTCAGTTATCAAAATGGCGCTAATTGAAAATTAGCCTGTTATCATGTCAATTATCTGGACTTCTCTTTTCGCCACACCCACACACACATACATATATTCACAGCATACATATACATGTGTAATGCATACATGGAGCAATCTGATTGGAGACGGAGGAGGAAGGGGAAGTTTGTTGAATGGGAAATTCAATTTCCATAGATAAGCTTCCCCTAAATGAAGCTCTTTTGGCCGGAAATATATTTTGATTTGTGCGCCAAACGATTTGTAGATAAACGCAGCTAAATTAACAGACAGAAAAGGGAACACAGAAATTGCACGAGTCATGCATAAAAAGAGAGAGCGACAGATAGAGAAAGGGAGAGGTGGAGGGTATAGTAGTTAATAGACTATGGCAACTGAAAATTTATGGAGTCTGATTGTGGTTTAGTCCAGTGCGTGAATTGGTTTTATAATAGATTAGGATTCTTTCATTAGTTTATTCTTTTTTTATTTATACCCTTGCAAAAATAATATAAATATTAATTTTGTTAAAAATGCATTAAAGGCTGCATCTACTACTATAAAAAGTGTCAAAAATGTTTGCTCTATGTATGTCGAATCCATCGTTAGTGATGGATTAAAGTAAAAGGATTAAATATTATTTATTTATCTGGCATCTTAGTAATAAAATTGAAAAAAACATTTTGAGAAACACAAAAATTTCGATAAATTTTTCCAAAATTAGCTTCACGACACTCGTTAAAGACTGTTAATTAAAATTGACTGTTTCGATGTTTTTTTAATTTTGCACTTCCAAACTAATCGAGTTTTGTTTTCTATGATCAAAGAATAAGTTATTATTTTTTGACGGAATTAGAATTTTGTGTAAGAACTCTAATAATAAAAATGTATAGAAACTTCTATATGCACAAAGATAGACCGGTATTCTAGTTTTTTTTAGTGTATTATAAAGGAAATATAAAAGAGAATACTAAGACAATTATGAATTTAAAAAATGTAGTATTGATTAACGAAAAGTTAAATTCAATACTAGTTTCATAATATTGTAAAAGAAAACTAAATCGATTTGAAAAAATAATTATTTGAAAAGAAAATTTTATCTATTGCACCTAGTGTATCAGTGTTGATTAAATGCGTATAAATCATTTTCTCGATGAGTTTAATAAAATAGTTTAGTAAAATATAAAAGAAGGAATTGCACAATTTCATAATTTTACATAAGATTTTAAATGATTTATAGAATACGGCAAACTAAAAAGTTAAATAAATCGTGAAAAATTAAATTTTATTATAATTTAGTCCATGAATTGTTCTATTTACGATATATTTTTCTCTATCTGGATACATTTGATATTATAGTAGTTGGTTCTTTGTAGACTTTTTGAATTTCTTTGTATTATTTTAATCTATGTATCTGCAATGTTGTCATATTCTTTATGGTTTCTCTCCAAGTGCAAATGTTCGTTATCCACCTCATCTTGGAAACTTAATTTCCTTGTTATTCTTGCTTCTATCTTTTGAGTTTCCCTGCATTTTGGCTTGCCGCAAGTATTGTAACATTTCCGTAGCAGAAACTACAACTATAACATTTCAAGCATGACCAATAAAACCTCATAACAATCTTTCCTTTTATACAATAAGCAGTCATAAATAAACAAATATCATTAAACTTAAGAAACTGCTTCTCTTCTTTTTCAGTACAAATATATATACCTATATATACATATATATATATATATATATCAAATGCTTTCCCATTCAAGGCAATTGCTCGACCAGCAACATCAACAACAACAACAACAACTACAATAATGTCAGCAACAACTTTGAAAAAGACAGTCAACTAAACAAAACCAAAAGATGTGCCCAAAACTCTGTCTCTAGCCAAAGTAGCGAAAAGGACAGGACGTAGGACAAGATGAGTTGGCTGTTGGCTGGCTGGCTGGTTGGTTGGTTGGTGGTGCAACTTTTCATAAACATTATTAACAATTATTGTTGTTAGCAGAAGTTGTCCTGAATGGCTGGATCCTGGCTGGCTTCTACAGGATGCTCTCCGTTGTTGCTTGTCGCGTGCAGCCAAACTAAAGCCCTTCTACTCCGCCAACCGTCAAGCTGCTCATCCACCTTCACCGCCTTGTCTTTTCCTTTTCCATCTCTTTCCCATTCTCTTATTTATCCCACTTCTCCACCTTCATCTGCTCCTGCGGGCAAAAGTTATAAGCACGGCCAAAAGTTGATAAGAATGAGCCATAGACGTCGTAAGGCAGCCACTTTTAGCAACGCGAGTTCTTAACACGGCGCAGCTTTGTGCATTTTTTATAAACTAACGCCCCAAAAGCGAGAGAGCAGCTTGTCTGCTAGATTGTTGCAAATAGCTAGAGATGAGTCCGTGAATATTATGTGATTTGACTCGATATATTCATTTTTATTTACACTAATTAAAATAATGCAAATATATTTTCATTGTTTCAGACACCTGTTCAAATAACTGTATATTGTCCACTAAAGTGAGTTTTGGTAAGTATAAAAATATCTCTTTATTATATAATGAAGGTATCCCTAAATAAAAGTTTCTTTTTCTTTATAATTTTTATCACTTTATTTTCAAACATAATTCAACATTACATGATAGCCCGAAAGCATTCATTTTTTTCTTCAAAAAGTATTTCAATTAAAAATGAATAAAAAATCTTTTCTCAAAATTGTCCTTGTTATTAAAGAGATAAAAATTTAAAAAAATCATTTAGTTGGTTTATTTACACAAAGATCTTTTATTGGTGTAAGAATAACTTTTCTCACTTCTGTTTAATTAAATGGCTATATTTAAGCTTGATAAAAAATAATTGAAGAAGAATTTAAAAAAAATTATAAAAGATGCTTCCAAACTTTCAAAATACTGTTGAAACATGTTTTCCATAAATTATTTTATATATTACTTATAGCATAAGTTTTCAGACTCCAATGGGGAAACTCATATATTATATACATATATATATTAAATGATGTTATGCAATTTCATAAAATTTTTTTTAACTGAAATTTGGCTTTTTTTTTTTTGCCTTATGAAGCTTTAAAGGCTTAACATATCAGGACATAAAAATTTACTGATTACACAAATATATGTTATTTATGGTAACAATTTACTGGAACCCAAAATATAACTAAATTAAATCTAATTAAATAGGGCATTAGTAATATATTATTTATGTTGGAATAGTATGAATATTAATTCTTATTAGTGGCCAAAAGTTGTTGCATTTACAAAATTTTCTAATTTTTTTTATCGTTTTATAAATACTTTCTTTTTTGTTTTTATTAGTTTTAAGCTGGTGTGAAATTTTTGAAAATAGTCTCATCACGTGACCATCTGTAGGTTAGTGTAGAGTTTTCTAAAGGTTTTCCTCAATCTTAGACTTTTCTTTCTTTTCATTTTTTCTTTATTGCTAAGCAGACAGTTATTGTTGTTGTTCTTGTTGTTGTTGCTCCTTGCACATACTTCAAATAGTCTTACAGAAGTTGCCGCTGCTGCTGTTGCTACTGCTGCCGCTTCTGTTTGCAAAAGTTCATAAACTTGCGACGAAAAACGCCCACAGGTTGGCCACGTTCAACGTTTTTCGCCTTTTGTAGCCATTGCTCATACGCCATGTTGGACTCAACTCTCAATGAAAAAGTAGAAGGGAAGACGAGATGAAGTAAAGACTCTAGTCAAGTTGCTTACTTTCTATCTCCTTTACTCCATCTATCTTACTCTTTCTCTCTCTTTATATCCCTCTTCGTTCCCCTTGTTTCTCTTCCTCTGAAAGTTGAAAGCATTGCACGAAAAGTTTAATTGAGAAAGTTAAGGAATTTCAATTAACTGTGGATATTTGTTATTTTTATTTCGGCATTTCGCCAGTGACGTAGTTTGGCCCTCTTTCTAGCCAATTTTTTTTTCTTCGCCTGTATGTGTGTATTTTGCTTTTGTCTGTGTGTGTGTGTGTGCGTGTGCGTGTGTTGAGTCATGTGTGCTATTGGCTGGCAAGTTTTTGTTCTTTAAGGGCAACCGACGACCCAGCTTAATATCCCATTAAGTGTAGCAGCCGCAGTATATTAGCCAAAAGCGCTTAACTCATTTAACATTGTTGGATAGAGGCGCAGGGAGCAAGGGTCTTGAAAAGACAGAACAACAAACAAAAACACCAAAAAGAAAAAGGCAAAAGAAGAAAGACAAAAAAAAAATGATGTGGCATACCTGATATGGCCACTTACACTATAAAACAAATGAAATTTACTTAACTACTATGAATGGATCCGAATTATGCTATTAAAATGAAAATTTGTAACATCTTGGCAAAGAGTGGAAATTGTGTTGAAACTAATTAAAAAAAAAAAAAAAAACAAATGAAGCAAAATAATACATACTATGTCATATCATTTTCCACATTTTTCTTCTCTTTAATTAATTTTAATATATTTATTTTGATTTAATTTGAATAAGTTCTAATATTGGTATTCTAAACAGAGTAAGTTTTTGAGAGAATTTTAGATTACAATAAGTTTTCCTTTTAAAGTTTTCCAGTTGCTTATCTATAAACAAGTATAAAAAAAAAGATAATAATAAATTGATATTTTCTTTCTTACTTTCTTTCTTCTTTTGTCTCTTTTCATTTTGTGTTTAAGAATGCATATTCCTTTAATTTTGATATAAAGGAATCCTTTAATGTATCTGTTTATTCAGTGTTTGGTTATTTTTTTGTGCTCGTTATTCAGTTGGCCATGTGCCAGGCCAAGAGGCCATTTATTCAGCCTGGACTTAGCCGTTAATCAACCGCCTGCAGACAGCATTTAACATTTTATTTATTTTTTTTTTTTGCGTTGTACTTTACTTTTCTTTCTGCTCTCTCCTCTTTTTGTTTCTATCGTTTGGTTAATCGCATTAATTGCACTTAATTGAAACTACAACTCACATCATGTATTTGGGGCCAAAATCTGTTTCTGATTCTCGTTCGAGATTTGTAACCCGCCATTAAGCCATTTAAATCAATCAATCATTTTGGGCTAACCTGTCCACACCTGAAGAACCCTTTTGCCTGCTTCTCATCCATTTGAATTTGTGTGTGTGCGTGTGCGTGTGTGTGTGTGTGTCAGTAAGTTTGTGTTTGTGTATGTGTTGACAAGTCATGTAAGTCTCGTGTTGTTGTTTAATTATTGTGCTTGTTTCAGTGTTGGCTTACCAATATAACCGTTAACCGCTAACGAGTTAAGTGCTTTTGTATGCCCGCTGAGCTTCAAACCACAATAGCTGGAGATGGCTCTGAAGCTGGCTATGAACCTGAATCCGGTATACCGACACTGAGTATTGAGGGAGCAGAGAATCTGACATATTTATCCTTGATGAGTTGTTGACCAAAGTCATTACATGGCAAGGCCTCAGCTCTTGGTTGACCTGAATCAGACTCGAGTGCTCTTTAAGTTGTTATAAATGGGTGTGTGTGTCTGCGTGTGTGTGTGTGTGTGCAAGCGTGTGTGCGGTTTGCTTTTAAAGCCATTGAAGTGTGGAATTTAAGCATTTGTGGTAATTGCATATTGATGTATTTTATGAGTCGCCATTCAGTCAGCTAACAACTGCATTGGACATATTCTATTAATGTGAAAATGGAGCTTAAAACAGTAAAGCCAACTGTTCTCCAACTGTTAATGGCCATATAACTATTTTAAATGCTTTTGAAACTAGTTCATCTTCAGATTGCTAACTGTACCATTAATAAATAAAGATTAAAAGAGTGAACCATTGAAATTTGTATTAGTTGCTATCACTGGTTTTATGCTTATCACCTACTAATAAATCTTAAATTTTTAATTCAATTGAATATAAGTCTAGAAAGTTAGTTTAGCCTTATACTTTTCCTATGGTCCTCAAGTTAGAGATATTCTCTGAAAGCTTCGAAATGAGATTCGAGACATTTAGTATAAAATAACAAAAGAACGAATCTAGAAAAAGAGTAACCTGAGTTAATTGAGAACTGAGAAAAAATGAATACAATTTATCAAATTTTGTGTTATGGAACTATCTACCATTAATGTACCTATTAAACAGTAAAAACAGAAAAGCCTCGTAATTCTGTCAGAATAAATAGCACTTATCCTGGTCCTTCATATAAACTTAACTGAATTAGTCAGTACTTAATTTGTCATCAACTCATTCTGGCCATAAAATGGTGTAAATGTTTCAAAAATGTATGAGAAATGTTCTCAATAATAAAATTAGCATTAGCATTCAGCAATTCATTAAATTTAAATGCTCTTTTCACACCTAAATGAACACACACACACAGACACACACACACACATGAATGCTTCTATCGATAACCGATAAGCGATACCAATCAGTGGCCGGCCACTGGCGGCCATCCACAAAATAGAATTTTGATTTAAATGCCCACAAAATGGAGAGAGAGAAAAAAAAAGAAAGTAAATAACAAATAATTATAAATTGTTGCTGATATTTAAATACATTTCATTTCATTTATGTGTATTAAACAATTATTTACAAAGTTAAAACAAACAAAACCAAAATGCGAAAAATGCAAATGAAACAAATGCAAATAAATATTTAATTCTATTTCAATTCATTAGCTAATGTAATTAGTGAAAGCCAGCCCGCAATCCACATTCAAGGACCACGCCCCAAAACTGCCTATACTACTGCACTATACTACAATCTGTGTGTATGTGTATGTGTGTGTGTATATATTCATACAGTAATTGGATTAAACTCGCACACACACACACAAACACACAGAGGTACACTTGTAAGGGAATGGTCGGGTAACCATTATAATAGATATGTATATACATATGTATACATATATATGTAGACAAAAATAAAGTCATTTTGGTATTTGAAATAATGCAAATATGACAAAACAAAGCAAAATTGCGGTTAGGATAGGTGGAAGGGTTGTTGCAATAGGAGGACGGTGTGAGAGAGGGTTAGAACTGAGAATGGTGCACACGGTTTAATTACATTTAAAAGGCTGCCGCTTACCACAGGGCGTATGCTTGATGAAGCCAAGAGTTTGAGGAATTTATATATGTATATATATATATGTATATGTAGTACCATTTGTTATTTTCCATTTCCCCGTTAACCCATTTCCTCATTTTCATGTTTCGGTTTCTGTTGCTGTCTGTCAGTTTGTCAGTTTGTTTGTTTTCGCACATAATTCAATAAACAGCATAACGAGTGACGTGCCACAAAACTAATGAAGTCAAAGAGAACTGAAGAGAACAGAATGCACCTGTGTGTGTGTGTGTATGCAGTTTTCTGCGGCAAGGAGTGGGCCAAAAAGGATATGCAATATAAACTTTGAAATTGCTTCATTCGTCACGTTCTCATTTCATTTGAATTACGCATGTCAATCACTTTGACTAATAATAATATAATTAAGACAATCTAATCATTTGAATTTTCTTCCAACTAACCACGAATAGTCATTCAATAAGTGTAACGAGGCATCAAACAAGATGTGCTCATGGTTTGTGTTGTCTATAAAATAATCCATCTAATCATTCAATTTTCCAGATTTCAAATTGTAACCAACTGAATTTTAATTTTTATATTGTAATTTAAATTAGAATTTGTTTTCAACTGCAATTATTGTTGTTTATACTATTTGTAGAACAAATCGAATTTATTTTCAACACAAATTTGAATTTTTGTGTGTGTGTGTGTTTTTTTTTTTTTAAATATATTCAAGTTTTAGTTTCGGTTTATATTTTGTTCTGTTTACTTATACGTTTGTATTTAAATGCTGTTTGCAACAGTTGCTTACTGCCATCTTAACTGCATGTAGCCACAAATCCCTCAGATACTAGACAAGGAACAGGCCAAGCGACAGAAGGATAGAGAGGAGACAGGGAGAGGAGACATTGTGCGGAGTATGGTAAAGTCGCAGTTGGAGTCAAGAGAACACAGCTAACATGCAATCACGTTGACAGACTCTTTTAAGTAGAAAATGCTAGGGTGCAAAATGCAGCTAGAGAAAGAAAATAATCCCAACATACATATATACATACATATATATACACGCACACACACACACAGCCATCGACATACACATTAAACAGGGCTATGCAGTTGGAAAAAGTTTCATGTGCAAGTTTTTAAGTAGCATATGAACTAGAGATGCGCAATAAACAAAAAATTACTTCTATAGTTAACCAAAATTTTAAGAAAATATTTAAATATTTTAAAGAGTACAAAACTGTTAACTAATCTTTTAATACTATAATTTTGATAACTCTCGTTACCAAATTTCTGGTTCTTTAAGCGATCCTTTATTTATAAGTATTCCAATTTTCGATAGTTCCAGTATTAATTTTGATATTAACTACTCACGATACCATATCTAGGATACAATCCCTTGCCACATATTTATAGACAGAGATTCACACATGTGCACACACACATACACACCTGATGATACACATACACACATACATTCGTATATATGAGTTGATCCGTGCTACTTAAGAAAAACTAAGTGAAGCATATAAGTAGCAACTAATTTTCGAGCTGATGTAACAGCAGACGATGATGGCAAGGCAAGGACAAAGAATATACATAGACTACAGTAACAGAAATAGGAGCAAGCATCAAGTAGAAAGTAGAGAGTGGTAAGTGGCATGTGGCCATGTGGCCATGTGGCAAGAAATAGCAGAAGCCATCAACAGCTGTCCCTGTTGTGTATTACTTTGAGAAGTAGAAGCTTTTTCCAGATGCGCTTAATTTGCGCTCATTGCTTGGCAACGCGTAAATGAAAAGAAATAACTTCAATAGAACAAAGAAAAGTGCATTGCATACTTTTGGGCTACTCAAAGGCACAAAGACAATTGACTCTGTGTGTGTGTATCTGTGCGTGTGTGTATTCATGTGAGGAAAGAGAAAAGAAAAACAATTTAAAATTACCTCACGTATGTGCAAAATTGCAAACGTATTGTGGGCGTGTCACATTCCCCATCTCGTCTTTTTCCTAGACAATATATGGCATCTTATAAGTCAGGAGAAAAGCAAACACACTCACTCACACTCACAGACACATACATATACATAAAATTCTAACTTTGGCTTAGCCAAAAACCAACCAGCAAAGAAAACAAAACAAAAATAAAAAAAAATGAACCAAAAGTAAGAATAAGATAAAAACCCCCAAAATAAAGATTGTGGGCAAAATGTTTCCCACAGTGGGCGTGTTACCCATCTTTGGGAAAAGTGTGCAAAAGTGTTGTGGCATTTTAAGTAAAATTTTATAGAGCATACCTTGCGGGTGCTTTAGTAGTCTTTCCCTTTCCCTCCCTCTCTCTCTCTCTCTTTGGCCAGACGAACGACGACGAATTAAGTGTTTCGATATTGTTGTTGGTGTTGCCGTTGTCCTTTTGGCTACAGAGATTGTGCAACGAAGCGTGTTGCAATCTAAAACAGGCGACAAAAATGTCGCATTTAATTTGATTATTAATTGCCACCTGTACAGGTAAACAGTCAATCCCAGTGTTGCAATGGCTTGAAAATAAGCATAAATTTGTATTATTTACATTTGATAATACGAGTTAAATGCACTAATAGTCTAATATAGTAATTGCAATGTAAAAACATTTTCCTTATGAATTTTCATGTTTTATTGAATATCAATTTATCTAGAAATTATTGAGCGCGGCTCGACATGAACAAAAATTCAATTGGGTAATAAAAGCCATCAGAAACAAAGTTAAGAAATATTCTAAACATCCAACTTGTATATTTATAAGTACATTTCCATAAGTGTTTAAATTTTAAATGTTTTTGATTTAAATTAAGATTCGTATTTCTTATTTTTGTTGGATAAGGTTTTATTTAATTGTATACATATTTTATATATTGATTGTTTTTAAATTATAAAAGCCACAAAGCAAGGATAATTTTTCAAGAAATAAAAAAATTGAATTTATATGTGATATGATTTAACCCCTAGTTTTCTTTAAATGTCTCTGACACTCACTCAATTTTAAGCAGTGATTATTGCTTATAAAAAGTAATCAAATATAGTGGATTTATGGGGAATAACTTCTCTTATTCTTTGTCGCCTGTCATCAAGGAATCTTTTACAGAAGTCCAAGTGTCTAAGTGAGTTTGTCTGCCAGTCATTGTGGAGTGCGTGTGACTCCTTTTTAAACACACACACAAACAAAAGACAAAACTAAAAAAAAAAAAAAAGAAACACAAAAAAGAAAGAAAAAGAAAAACCAACTTCATGCTTTCCTTTTTGGATTGCAGGAAATGCATTATCCACTTAAAAAGCAAAGGCAAAAAGTGCTCAGCAGCAGCTACTTAATGCGTTGTAGGAAAGAATGGCTAACGAAAGATGGCGATGAGTTAGACATTCATTATTCTTTGCTCTTCAACACTGCCAGCTCCTTCCCCTTTTCTATTTTCCTTTCCTCATCTTTGGATACTTTATTAAACTTGAGCTAATTTTTAACACCTTTGAATTGCCATGGAAATAATCATGTAAATAAATTGCATTGCATTCACAGAATGTATATATATATGTATATGTTTGTACATTGTAAATAGATATGGGCAATGGGCAACACTTCAATTCCTAATGAGGCAAACTTTAAGTGTGCTAAAGTTTGATACCTGAAACTTGAGGGCGGTGGTGTGGGAGTGTGGGGGTTTGGTTATGGGTTTGTGTCTGCTCCTGTCTATCGTGTGTGATTTGAGTCGTAAAGATAAGTTTCTGCTGGGAATTGGCATTTACTGTATTGTGTGCATGGAAAGAGAATAGTAGAATGGGGATTGAAGAGAGCATAGTCACGTGCAGCTGCTTAGCATCCACCGATTGCCAAAAGGAAACCAACCACCAAACTAAACTGAACCAAACCAAACCAAAGCAAGCTAAACCAAGTACCCGCGTCATTTGCCACATTATCAATAGTCTCGGCTGGGGTATATCCCATCAAATGGTTTGTCGGCAGCGACGGGCGGTTGTAGAAATCTCAGTGATTGACATGCGGGTGCCAGACACTTTAAATGCCTTTAGATGAGAATACGTTTAGCCGGACTTAACTTTAATGTGCCACCACAAAAAAAAAAAAGAAGAAAAGCAAACCCTCTATCACATCGAATGGCAATTACTCTATCATTGATATATACAGCATATATTGATATATACATATATATATATATGTATATATATTTATATCATATTGATGTCAACTACAATCCATTCAACTGTCTCACATCAAATGGGATTTTCTGCCAGCTACCAAAAAAAAAAAAAAGTATGTGAAGAGTAAAAACCCAGACACAAATAATATTCATATTATTATGATTTGGGGAAAAAAAAATAAGAAAGGAAAACGAAAAGGAAAATATTGTATTTCAATTCTCAATTGACGAGTGCAGCGAACGCAAATCAAAAATGTAATCAAATCATATGAAAAAACGAAACCAAGAAAAAAAGAAATATACTTAGATAAAGGGGGCGAAAACTTGGAAAAACGAGACAAGACGAGACGAGACGAGAAAATCGTTCAGCGATTGTGTGCATTTTTCTCGAGTTGTAAGAGAAGACTTTGCATACTCTTAGGGAGGGCGGGAGGTAGGGAGGGGGTGGGGGCTGATGGATTTCACAACTAAATACGTTGTTGTTTGTGGCTTGTCAATGGTTATTGATTGTCATACGTGTGTGTATAGGGATGTTTGTCTGTGTATGTGTATTGTGTGCTTGGCCCCATGTAAAGCAAGGCGGAAGCTTTTAAGACATTTTGCTCTTACCTCCTACCAATAACAAACACATTTGAAAGAAGGAATAAAAAAAAATGGAAAAAAACCGAAAGCTGGGAAATCTGTGAAACGCATTTTCAAATATTCCAAACACACACACACATACACACCAAATACTGTAAGCAAGAGGCTTGGCAAATCCTTAAGAGCTAAGCAGCATATCACAAAACGGCTGACAGAAAAATCTGCCAGGACATGAACAAAGTTAGAGAAAGAGAGAGAGAAAGAGAGAGACAGAGAAAGAGAGGGTGGGGAGGGGATATAATGGCAAGTGAAATCGTTGACAGTCAACTTTAAGGAAGCAAAAGAAAACCGGAAAGGAAAACTTTTCCATAACTTGCTTGAATTTTAGATTGAAACGAAATGGTGAGGGGTAAGCGAGGTAAGAGATTGAAGAGGGGTTAAAACTACTCCCCCATTGTTTTTTCTTTTTTAACAAAAACTTGTCTAAATGGCCATGGCATTGCACTTTTCTGCAGCTCTTGCAATACTCAGATTTTTCGTGTATTTTGCGAAAAGTTTTCACGCTGCTTAGGAAACAAAAGTTGAGAATCATTCACCACCAACTATTCTATATACACACATACTTAAATACATATCTACATACATATATATATATATATATACATGGACATTAGGATTTAAAAGCTTTATCATACTATTACACTAACTTAATGGACAAGCCAAAAACAAGACTCTTTTTGTATCATCCAAAAAATATTCTGAAAATGCCCTCAAACAAAAACTTTAAGTTTATCGAATTCCGTTGCTTTAAAAAAAAACAAAGAGGAAATTTCATTAATTTATAAGAAATTTAAATTTGGAGTAACAAAATCTATTGTTTGTATTTTATTTATTTTTATATGCGATCGTAGTCGATTTTTCTGGCTAAAAGACATATGATAAAATACATTTAGAATATACATATGTATGTATGTATATCTTAAATAATTATAGTAAGAACTAAAAATAAATAATTTGAAGAAAAACTCGCTTGTTTTTTTTTTATTTTTTGACGTATAACAGTTAAATCTCTTTTTATTAATGGTTTGAAAATGAATAATTTGAAAATTTGCAATAAACATCGAAAAAGCACATTTTTGTATTATATGTATATTGTATGCGTGTGTGTGTGTGTGTGCGTGTAGCTTTTGTGTCTTATCAAGTGAGTTAGTTAACAACAAGTTGCGACTTCTTAACCTCGACACAATGGTTAAGGGGGAATGGCATACCAAAAATTGATGGCAACAGCTGCCTTAACGGTTAAGACTGTCTAGTTAAAATGCGAGTGTATGTGAGTATGTGTGTGTGCGAGAGTGTGTATGTATGTTTGAGTGCAAGTTAAGTCCGTCCTGGTAGAGTCCTCAACTCAACTGTAGCCTTGCGTTGCGTTGCGTTGATTTGCATCCCAATCCCAGACTCAGCGGTGGTTCGTTTGTTCTGTTCCTTTCCGTTTTGGCGTTTTGCATGAATATGCATGAGCAGTTACAAGCCATCAAAACATGCCACACTCAGAATGACAGAGAGAGAGAGAGACAGAGAAAATGGAAAGAAAAAGCAAAAAAAAAAAAATATATATATGTACATATATATGTATGTTTGTATATGGGGAAAATAGCAAACCAACACGCGAAGCTTTAAAACTAAAAGATGCGCAACGTTGCCATATGAAATTTAACCGCGTGACTAACGAGTATATCGTTAGACGCAGGGAACAGACCAGCATAAAAAAAAGGGAAAAAAAAATCATGAAGAAAAACTGGAATAAAAAAAGAAAAACTGAACTGCAACGGCATTGCCAATGCCAGAACATGGCGAATACTTGACGTCCTCGTTGGCTGTTGTTTGACGTGTTGAGTTTAATTGGAACACTCGACGTTTTGGAGGAGACGATGACGCCGCCACCGACGACGGCGACGACGATGATGTTGCCTTTTGATGTTGCAACGTTTTGGTTGCTGAAACCACGCCCTTGCCTCATTCTATTGCTGTTGGTCCGTGTTGTTGCATTAATTCATGTCGTTCCCAAAGAACTCAACACAAACATATTCATTTTTCCCTTTTTTTTTTCTCTTTTTTTTTTTTGTTTTGTGTGGCACAAAGTATTCAACCTCCTCTGTTAGTTAGTGCCCAGTTTTTTTTTTTTGTATTTCTTTCTTGTTGTTTTTGCTTTCCAAAGTAAAAACATCATTAAAGCGCGCGTGAGAAAAGGGCAAGGATCATAGCCATAAAGAAGCAGAGATACAGTTAAAGAGAAAGAGGGTTGGTTGAGCAGAGGAGGGAGGTAGAGCAATGCACTTTATTAAAATCTAAAGTTAATTGCATACTTTTTGGTGTGTATGAAAAGCATCATAAAAAATGGAATGCCTTGATGAAACATTTTTAAACACTATATTCCGTTAATATAATACAAAATGTAGAGTTTTTTTTGTTTTTTAAAAGGATGCTAGGCGAAAGGACGTTTCATATGTATAAAAAAATAATTTCGAATGTGTGAAATTTTGTATACCCTTGCCAATTAATTTTTACTCTGTTACATAACATTGGTTCTGATGTTCCATAAATAATTCTGTGATATTTTGAATCAAGAAAAAACTCTTAATATATTTTGAAACAAGTAAATTAAATTAATTACTTTAAGTTTAGCTAAATCATTTTTTAGGTGTTGTGTACTCACTTGCAGTTAAAGGACTTCGCAAAACCGTCTATATCCTTTGAAATCATTGGACTCATAAGACTATAATATTGGAACAATAATAAGAACGTTAAAGGGTTAAGTTCTATGAATGATGACCACTTGAACTGGCAATCGACTTTTCATTTTAGTCTTCTCTGTGGCTTTTGTGTGTTTCTCTGTGTTTTGCTTTTGCCGGACTGTCGCTACTTGATCGTAGACACACACACACATACACACATACATATATAGCACTATATTGATGTGTATTTTTATTCATTTTGCATTCATGTTTAGCATCAAAGCGAATGCCCCATCCGCATCAATAATATTCAAATTTATATTCCTTCAAGTCTTTCAGCATTTTACCTGGGACCAGGTTCAGGCAAATAGATTTCTATATGGGATATTTATGTACATATACATACTTATAGACGATATCTACATATATATATATACATACATATATAAAGCATTTAAAATGCATTAAAATGCACAAAAAAAAGAGAAAAAAAAACAGACGAGAAGAAATAAATAAAAAGGTAAAGGAAGAAAACTTAAATACTTGTCATGGCAAATACTTTGTTGTTGCTGTAGTTGGCAAGGAGCAACATCCTTCGGAAGTGCCAAGCAAATGTGTGTCTGTGTGTGTGTGAAATGCTCTTGTTGCTGCTTTAGTTGTTGTTGTTGTTGGTGTGCATTATGTTGCATTTGCAATGCAAATGCTTTTTGTGCTTTTTGTGCTGATGCCGTTACCAGGACGAGGACAAGGAACGTAGGACGAGGCTTATGTTGTTGCTGTTTGCTGTTGTCGCTAGTGTTGTTGCTATTGCTATTGCTGCTGTTGTTGTTGTTGTTGCCACTGCGTTGCTGTGTTGAGCCTTTTATTTCTTTATTGTGGCTCCTGCCACACATTGTGCTGTGCGTCTATGTATTTGTAAAAGAAACTTGCTTGCATTACGCTTTTTGCTGTTTATATTTCTAATAAAAATTGTACGTTATTTTGTGCATCAGTGCGCGCATTGAAATATTTTTTGGCGATGATATCGTGAGAGAAGTAATAATTTTCTTTAATTTTAAATATTATATACATATACAATACACTGAGTTTTGCTTAAGTAAAGAAAGTTGCCAATTTAAAAAAGGTTTCATTACTATATTGATGAACGAACCAGTTCAATAATAGTTTAAACAGATTTGCTCTTTCATCTTTATGGTAATGCTTGATAATGCATTAAAAATATATAAATTTATTTATATATGTTTACAATTTAGTTATCTAATGAATATTGTTAGTATTTCAGTTCCTTAGATCATATCTCAATATGATGGAAATGAACTAGTTTCGGTCTGTCATCGCTTGACAATGTATTGTTGTCGTCTCTAATAGACACCAAAGACCAAACCAAACCGAACCAAAGCATTGTTGATAAACTGAAGCCTGCATTTTGGTCCCTAGTGCGTATAGGCGTGGCATATGCATCTATTTGTGTGTGTGTGTGTGTCTATGGTTGTGCGTGTGTGTGTGATTTCGTTTTTATGAGGCAAAGTAGGAACAACTACTAGCTGCTGATAAACACAAACAAAAACAAAAAAGCAGACGTAAAATGGCTTTCATTGTTGTTGCTCTCGTTGCATTCCATTAACATTACAAATGTATTCATTGTTCACAACTGCAGCGACAACGGCAACAGCAACAGCAACAGCAACATCAACACCAACATCACCATCAACAACACCAACACCAACAACAATAACAAAAACACCAACTGCAACAACAATCGCTCACTGTGTATGCAAAAGGAATTCCGTAAAATGTTGTCGACTTAAAAATTCCTACTAAAAAATATGAATAAACTAAGTAAACTAAATTCAAAGAAAAGTGCTGAATATTATTTATTCAAGAAACTGCACCATTAATATAAAGAGTGATTCGAAAAATGGCTTATGGAAGGTATTGAATTTTGAAAAGTAATCCCATTTCAAAGATATTGTCAACAAAGTTGGAATATATATCAAATTTCAGTACATTCTAAATAATCTTAGTCAACTTTTAAATAACAGTCAGATATGTAAATAGTAAAGGTGTTAAATGCCGATCAGCCATCTAAATAATATTTCATTTGAATATACCAAAACGTCCATAAAATTTTTATATTAATTTTAAAATATTAATCATATATTTCTTTTTTTTTTGACATAACAACTAATTTGCTCAAAATTGGTACCAAAAATAGGGGATATATACTATGTAGAAAGGTTTGATATTGATAACTGTAACCAATTAGAAGTTAAGGTAAACCAGCCCATCTCATTCTTTCTTCATTAGCGCCACAAGAGAGTGACCTCTTCTTATGAATTAATTTCTCTGATTATAATCGCCAATATACCCATTTTTTTTATGTTGTTTAAATAGGGTATAAGAACTTTTTTCCCCCTTTATGCGCAAGTGGCTTTATTATTTGTTTTTCGCACACACGCTAATATGTGATGTAGTTTATGGTGTTGGTGTGTTTATCTGTGTGTTTGTGTGTCATCGTTGACAGTTTGTTTGTCTGTTGGCCAACAACAAAAACAATAACAAGAAAATTTCTTGCCAAATGTCATGTAGATACAATCAACAGATACGCTTCTAACATTGCAGATAAAATAATTTATCCACATATGTACATATGTATAAATAAAATCAATTTTGTTTTAGCAATTTGTTGTTATAAGATGAAAATTATTGAATAATTTTTATCTCTGTCAAATAATTGAAATAGTTAATGGACTCTTACACTTTGTCTCTCGCTCTCTTTCCCTTGTTCATTCTTTCTCTGTGTGTGCCTCTTGCCTTATGTGGCAAGTGTGCAGGCAGGATGACAAAATCACAGCATGCCAAATTGTTTTCCTATTATTGTTGCCATTGTGTTGTTGTTATTGTTATTGCTGTTATTGTTGAGCTTATCGTTATTTAAATTAGCATTACAATGCACTCACACACACACACACACGCCTGCACACACCCACGTATGCCATATTGTTGCTTTGGGAATTGTTGTAAACTGACAAATTTTTGTGGTTTTTCTTTTTTGTTTTTTGTTCTTGTATTTTTAAACTAGGTTACGCTATTGTTAGTCGCTCGTTCTTCCCCTTTTCCTTTGTCTATTTCATCCCACTGGTTTTCCCCTCTATTTTCGTGTCTATGTGTCACAACATTTATTAAAATTCCAATTAAATTTGGTCAATTGACAAGCAAAAATAAACAAGAGAAATTAAATCAAATAACCGCAAATGGGTAAATTATTTTTATTCTGGTTTCAAACAGAAAACTCACTGTATTTAGTAAAGGAGAAATAATAAAAAAAAAAACATTTTAAATGTAAAAATAATAAACTAAAAGAATGCTAAAAAAAGAAGTGTGGGAAAATATAATTGAATTCTAAGCTAAATATGTACGATAAAATCACTGAAGTTCTAAATATGTATTTACGATTTTAAAGAAAGATAGATATTGATCTCTGAAAATAGAAACTACTTTCTAAAAATATTTCTAAAAGTTAGTACAAGCTTGGATGTGGTGAAGTAAAATTGGATATAGCTTTAACTAAAAAAGATATATATAATTTCAACAAGTGGGAATTATTTCTATGCATATATTTATAAAGAACTATTAAATGTTTCATCTATATCAAATCAATATACAAATGTACATATGTAACGTAAATCCAAAAAAATTATATACACATTATAAGGACCAAATTAGAAAAAAATGTTAATATATAAACTGTAATAAAACAGAACGTAATATAAACAATTTTCGTTATCCTATTTTGAAAATCCTAAAGTCTTTGGTGATGCATAGGTCTCTTTCCGTTTTACTGATCCTCTCGCTGTCTCTATCGTTTTTGGATTTGTATCCAAGTCCGTACGGCCACAGAGATAACAACGAACACTCTTCTTCTCTATTATACACTTTCGTTCAAATGTATTGAACTGGTATACAAAATTGTTGTTTAAAAATAAATTATTTGAACTATTTAAATAATTAAAATTATTGATAATCAAAATATTACTCATATTTTAGCTTTACCATCTTCGAAGAAACGTAATTCAAAATTCTGTTCACTCATGTGGAATATTTTGTATTAGAAAACTGCCCTACCAAGCAACACATGTGCCTCGATGGCAAAAAAATAACATTTACAAATTTCACACTACAATGGAATGCCAATAAAAAGAATATAAACTACAATTTGGCATTATCACTGCATTTATTCTTACATAGACATTTCTCTTTTTTTTTTCCATTTTTTCTAAACATCTGCAAAGAAAAACGATACGCCTGAATGGAAAGCAAAAATCCACTTTGATATTATTTGTACATACATATTGACACATATACAGAGGATGGAATGTGGAAAATGCTTTTGCAAAGGCCAATACATTATTCATGTATGGCTTTTACCTATCCCTATTATGTTTCGCTTTCTTACTCTCATTTCCTGCTGCTCAGACAGGTGTGCAAAATAAGTGACAAATATTTTACAGGTGTCGCCCACATACATACATACATATATTGTATATATGTACATATATATTTTTGCTTGTTTGCTGAAAAAATTTGTTGAAATCATTTATCTTGTTTTATTTCCATTTTTAACTTGAGTTTCCATTACCAAAAATATATATACTATTATATTATATAAATTCTTCTAGTATCGGTTTTTTTTTAAAGACTTTTCATTTGTGATGAATAAATTCAAGTTGCAGAGTCAACAAATATTTAGCGTTACACCAGTGACACATAACAGAATCAGTTTAAAACTATTAACGTTAAGTGAGATTGTAACAGAATCATAAATGGTTTGAACCCACATTAAGTAAATAAGATTAACAAAATTTTTTTTCCTTCTGAATTTTAATTGCTGAAATGTTTCCTACATTTTACAGTTCCGTCTATGACAAAAAAAAAAAAAATCATCAATAATTGATGGCCAATTGTTTTTACTTGGTTTTTGGGGGAAGTGTGGCAGATTGGATTTGTTTGTCAAGGTTGCTAGAAAATTCCTTCAAATTCTCAAGACCTTTGCTGGCTGCATTTTTAATATTATCCAACCATTCCTAGAAGATAAGAAATGTATTTTGAAACTGTTATTCTTTTTGACGTATTTTTAAACAAACCTGTTGATTCTTTTCGCTAAATGAATCTTTCACTTGTGCCGTAAGTTTTTCCAGGAGATCAGCAAAGGGTGCGGGAGTGGCTGGCTCATCGCGAGCAATGCGAGCTGCCATGCAGACCTAAAAACAGGACAAGAAAAGAAAAAATATTTTTAAATTTTGAATATCGTTTATTAATTCAAGGAAATGTGTCCTTGAACTTACAGCGAACAGAGCGAAGATGACGAAAATAAAAGCAATCTTTGCCATTTTAATAAAGATTGAGTTGTTGGATTTGGTTTGTGGAAAGATTTATACAGAGCTGTTGACTGCTGAAGGTTCTGTCGACTACTGACTGCCGTATTCAGAATTGTGTTATAAAGTTAGCTCGTATTGCGACACAATCACTGCCAAAGTTTCAGCTTAGAGCTGATAAGCTAGCCTTTAAAAAGCAATGCGCTTAGAAAAATGACCACTTGTATGATGCGGGTTGATAATCGACATCTATCAATGACAATTTCAAATTTTATGTACTACATATATGTACATATATGTATGCATAGCTTATTATCTGTTAAATAAAATTACTGACATACATACATACATTGTATAGACATACATAAAAATTGCATAATAATCGGAATCAGACGGATTATAATTTTACGGCAATCTTATAGCAACCATCCATCAATCAAGGTTCTTGAAATTTTGCTTTGCCATTATTATAGGTTTGTATTCCCATAACTGGAAATATACATATGATAGAAAACTAAAAGGTCGAGGTAATTTCGGACTTGCCGAAGTTCATACAACATTCTAATTTTTGTTAATTTATTGTTTTACAAGCTGTTTTTATAAGCCAACGGACTGACGCAAAAATTAGTTGTATAATTTTACTAATATTGTGTATATTATCGACAGAAAACTTTTCCACATTTCCATTGTTCTTTTTTCAACCCATATTTTTTCTTTTTTATGAGTCTTTTTTTTAATTTTTTCCCCCATTTATCAAAGTAATTTGCTAGAGATAACAGCATTTTTTGCTTTATTAAAATAATTATATAAATAATTTAAATTTGAAGCGTTTTTTTTCTGTACACTTTTGAAATAAATTTGCTTGTATAAAGAAGTTACATATATGTATATATATATATTCATCACAGTTCCAACAAAATATATATAAGTTATTTAAGAAACTAATAAGCTATCAAAGAAAAAAAACGCTACACAGTTTATTGCTTGTATTTTACAATAATTCTTATTTAATTATAATCAGAGATTTCTTATTTACTTTAGTTGTTTTGCTTGTTTATTACAAAAATGCTTTAATTAAATTAAAGTCTTCTTCAGCTTCCTCTTCGAAATTTTCTAGTCTCTTTTCAATAGTCTCAGTCAAATTAGCTAACTTGTTAGAGTTGAAAATTTCACCGAGCTCCTCGACCAAATCAGTGGCACTGGAAAACTGTTAAAAGAAAATGCAACACTTTAATTAAATTTTGTTTATCATTTATCATCTACTCACAGCGATTAAAAAAGCTATCATCATAAAGAAAACAAGAAATAATTTTGACATGTTGTCAGTAGATCCGGTATAACGGCAATTCGATAACTGTCACTTATCATGGTTTATCTTAAGTCTTTTATATGCTTTTAGCTCCCGTTGAAAAGAATTCATTTTCTCTTTTGGGTTTTCCCTTCCATTGGTTGTGATAGGTAAACAAAAATTTGGTTAAATATTCTTATTTGTTTGTTTTTTTTTTCTTTTCTGTGTATATACACTAATACATACATACATATGTATCATATAATTTTTTCTTTTCGTTGATAATGTTTGAACAGCTTCCGCTTATGTACGAAAGCGAATATGTAAAATAAAGCACGTGGTGTCGAAGGGCTGCCAAAGATTAGAATTGTTTTATATTTTGTTTTTGCTGATAAGATGTTCTACAATTTTCTTGTGCTCAATTACCAATTGTATTTATTTATATTTTATTTTGTCTATAAAACGATAAGGAATAATATTTTTTGTAAATGTATGTAATAAAAAAGATTATTATTTTTAAAATCCCTTTAGGGTAAACCTTCAATAAAAATCTGAATATGTTTTTTTTGTTCCTTGCTAAAAATGATTCCGGCTGATGCAGATGAAGTAATCAATAGTTTTTTTTTATGAAGTCGTCGGACGGCTCAAAGATTGGGTTCAGTTACCGGGGCCAAGGCTCGTCTCTCCGGTAATTGCTTTCGGTTGGTCCCGTCTCTGTTGTTGTTTAGTTAATTGAGTTTTGCTTTTTATTCATCGTGATTAGCATTTTTATGTCAATTGACACACTAAGCAAACAAAAAGTACAGTTTGATACTTTGAACACACTACTAGCAATAAGAAAACTACAAAAAACGGCGATAAGACCCAGCCTCAAATGACGATTACGAAGCTAAAACAAAAATGATACAATCAATTGGAGCACCGACTTTGATATACCCTGTACCATGTAAAGATGCAATTGAAATTCTTGGAAATTTCTGTGTACCCGTATATATTTAGTATTTTTTGTCCGATTTCAATGAAATTTGATTTTGCGATATATTTTGCGTTTAAATTTTAATTTTTCTTATCGTTTAATACAACGTATAACAGATATTTGAAATAAACTTGGCTTGCAATATAAGCTTTAATACTCGCCAAAATGTATGCTAGAACAAGAATATATAACTTTTTGCCTACTTTATACATTTCGGTGACATTAATGTAGCCTTTTACCCCTTGGGACCAAGATATAAAAAAACCTGTGTTCAATTCTCTGAAATTACATTTGTGTTAAGATAGCAAACAATTGCAATTCATTCGATTCGAAATAAAATTTTTTTTGTGTCTGATTTTTTATTTGTTTATTGTAAACATGATTTTGTTTAAACGCTATAAGCTATATTGACACTTTTTGTGTGTGTGGTTCTTTTTTTATTTTTTTTTTTTTTTCAAAAAATATTATTTATGTGTCTGGAATTATCCAAATGTTTACAATGTTGGTGTTATTAATAGTAGGCTTCTGTCTGATTTACCATAAGGGAGCGACGACCCTTAAGTAAACAATCAAAAGGGGTAAAGAATTATACAAAGAGAGGTGCGCTATTCGGAGGGATGCGCAATACAAAAACTTTTATTGGAACTGTGAAATTCTACATACAAATTCTTTATTTTAATTTCAGATTATGAAAAAGAATATTTCAGAAAATAACAGTCGTGTAAGTTTCTAATGAATTTAATTTAAAAATAAAAACTAAATTTAGCGGTACTTAATGATTCTAATAAATAACCATTAACATATAATTGTTAACGAAATAATTTGAAACATAATACGAGCTTCAGAATACCCGAAACTAACTCGAACTTCTAGTTTTCAATTTCATTATGTTCAACCGCATCTGTTTTTGTTGCTAATAGTTTCAAGTGCAATCTATTAAAACAATTTAATATAAAATTTTGTTACTTAAATTACGCGACGCATTGACTTTGTCTGCTCAGTTTAGTTATTGCCATTTTCTTTACCAGCGCTCCCCAAACCATATCTACCAATCATTTGATCTGTGAAATTTTTGGCCCAACAAGTTTATTTTCCTCTCGAAAACAGGCAAGAGAGATGACTTTGTGCCTTGGCTTTAGCTAGTTTTCCCAGACGCAAACAAATAAAATTAAGTGGTGATAGAAACCCCAAACCAAATTGCTTGGCTAACTTTGCAAATGCGCCGAAGGTTTTGACACCCTTAAAAAATTGAGGTACATTAATGTTGAGTTAAAGTACAATAGCATAAAATAGCCGAGAATTGACATCACTAATGTAATAAATACATATATTTATACCACATCAGTTTCAAGTTACAAATCTTAGCGGTAATTAATATACCCATTTTTAAGTAAGGGTATACAATAGAGGAAACAAAACTAGCAGCCACTAATAAATTTTCATTTGAAGGGCAAGTCGGGGAAAATGGCTGAAACTTTGTCTGGGACTGCTTACGTTAGGGCTAATTAAAATTGATAAGTTATATGAATTAGGCGAATTTATTTACATCTTCTTTAAGTCATTGAACTTAATATATGGTCAGGCAATGGCGGATGACATTGGGGCAATGGCGGCCCCAATGTTGGATATGTACGTAAACGCAATAGCTCCAATATAGTTTGCAATTCCAAGACATGAGCATAACGTTTACGAACATTTTCCATTAATTGTCGATGCGTTTTAATTCGGGCCATTCTAGAAAAGAAGCGAAAAAATATGAAAAAATATTGATTATATTTTTTTTCCCTTTTTCTTTGTTTTATAGAACCTTTCTCGCTGCTCGCGATCTCGTCGCTCTTCCATCATAGTGTCTCGCAACGTATTTTGGAATGTCATATCAACTTTCATACGATCAATTTTGAAATCGATTGCATGATTATTACGTTTAATCTCCAATGTGTTGGCCTTCAGTTGATCTATTTTGATATTTCTAAATGTATTCGAATTTAGAATAAATATTACATTTTCTTCATAATCATAATACGTATAACTTACAGGCGTTCAATTTGTTTTCGAAAAGCAGAAATTTTCTGCTCAATCACACGTTCTATGGCCCCTGCAGCCATAAATTTTTGTCGCTCTGCCTTGACCTTCTCCCAGTTTCGTAGAATAGTCAGAAATTCGATCGTCACTTTGCATTTCTCAATAGCTTCCAGCATATACTTGAGATACGAAATATTAACCTTAAACAATTTATGCTCCCATTCCTTGAAGATCACCTGTCGTCGGAATATGGCAACACGTTGCATAGCTTTAATTTTCTGTTTGCCTGAATCCTGAAGAAAAA
This sequence comes from Drosophila emarginata, assembly GCA_037075365.1. Lineage (NCBI taxonomy): Eukaryota > Metazoa > Arthropoda > Insecta > Diptera > Drosophilidae > Drosophila > Drosophila emarginata. The sequence continues at coordinate 10,022,071 of JBAMCD010000296.1, forward strand.
AAGACAATATATTAAAATAAATAATTTAAGTTAAATCAAATGAAAAAATTTAACCTGTATTAAGCGATTCACTTCATTGATATCATCCATATGCATGAGGACAGAATTTGATAGAGAACTGGATGTTCCCATAACTGATATTTCCACTTGACCCAATGATATGGTCACTTGCAATGTCATATTTCTCATCACTTCCAACTGCATTGAAACTAAAATCGATTAGGTTTGTTGTTTTTAAAAATATTAATTTAATCTTACATATTTCTGAGTGCTGTCCTCCATATGCTTTTGTGTTATAGTCTTTGATTCTTTAAGGCTGGCCACATCTTTAGTCAGATTATTTAAATAAAGCTGACAATCCAACATCTGATAACCGATGCCTTTTAAACGCATTTCACTTTCAATTTTCTGTCGTCTCAGTTTAACAAATGATTCCCAACATTTATTATCCACCTGGGGTGGACAATATTTATGTAAATCAATTTCATCAATGTTACTCAAGAAATCATAAATATCCTTGGGCAATGGGAATGCAATACGTTGAGTTTGTTTTCCACCAAGCTTATGCGATGCCTCAATACAAATTAATGCCGAACTGAATAGTTTTGTTGGTAATTTTGGTCGTCTTTTAAATAATTTTGTCATCTCATGTGTGGCATGTGGCACTGTATTAAGAAAATTACTACGAAAATGCCTTTCAATGGCACGATCTCTGGTTTGTTGCGTCTCCAATCGTGTCTTGACATCAACCAGTGCTTTATCCCAATATTCTAGCAAATTAACATAACGTGTTATATATTCATTTAACTTATTAATATCACCACGAAACATGTGAACACGTTTACGAATTTGTACTCGTGTGAAATTAATAACCTTTAGGTTAAGCAAGCGTACTTGATTCTGTTTAAGGGCAAAATCATATTTAAGTTTCATTAGCATTAGTTCTGCGACTCGTGTATTTAATTTTAGGATATGCTGAGATTTTTGTTCTAAAGTCTTCGCTTCATTTTCATGAAGTATACGTAAATATTTGGCACGATCCTCGTTCAATTGATTGACAGCCTCTTCATAGGCACGAAAAATTTTTTGATCTTCCAATGAGTATTCATGCGGTTGTTTTTTTAACACAAATTCTGGAACTGGTATATCCTTTTTAATTTCCTCCTCCCAAAGCTTCTCGATAACACCATCCATCATTACGATTAGAGCTCGAGCCCAAAATTCCACCGACCATAGTAGGAGACGTCCCTTTTTACCACCCGTATCGATAGTTTTACGTTTACGGCGATTAATTGCTTTAATTTCCGAATCATCGACCTCCATAATTGATTTGATAACCTCATCTTTGGCCAATGTGGGTACAGAGAGTTCGGGTGGCTCAAATGTTTCCATATTTAATAATCTTAACATTATATTCATATTATCATAAATTTTCATCAATATACCATTTGTGTTAAGGACATTATTAATAGTCTCACGTTTCATTTGCTGGGCTTCGTGAAAGAGTTTGTTAAACTCTTGTTTAAGTGGATCATTCAGATAATATCGTTTTTTACAATTATCATTAAATATTTGATTCGATGTGACTAGGTCTTTATTTTGCATTTGAAAAATGGGTGCCATTATATGATCATAGACACTGTGACCCTCGACCACAAATGGTTTCATTTCACGAAAACCCCCCTTGACGTCCTCCTCATTTTCTTCACCACCATCTTCTTCTTCATCCCAGACTATTGATCTACTTTGTGCTTGGGCAGCTTCAGCTGGAGCTTCATCCATATCATCCATAGATAGAATCGATAATCTCATATGATCCTCCAAATCATAAAAACGATATTTATCAAATTCTTTCATATTCGGTTTACGTTGCATTCCAAAACTTTCAAAATTCGCATCGGCAAATATCGAACGTACTTTATAATTAATATTTACAGCATCGCGTGTCACTAACCGCATAATCCAATCCCTAATACGGGATTGATCCCGAATGGCTTTTTCTAGGGATTCACGCTCCAAAGCGCACAATTTACGCGCCTCTCCAGTAAGGGCATCCAGCCAGACATAATTAAAGCAGAATTTTTTAAATATACCATGAGTCTTACCAGTCACAGAAATATCATAATCAATCAGTTCCGTAACATTGGCCGAAAACTCCTTAATCATGGAAATTACTTTGTCCCGTTTAAAATAATCAGCTTTGGTAAAATCCTCTTTCACTTCCATCTTAACCGATATCGGTATTATTGGTGTTACATGATAACTCTTTTGTTCAATATAATTTCCTTCCTCTACGGGCAAACTCAATTCAATATTTTCACGAATATTATCGGTAAGTGAGGGTAGACGCATGACACGTAAAGTCTGATTAGAATACAAAATGATAAGAAATCTGAAAAAGGATATAAAATTTTAGAATTGAATATATAGTATATATGTATGTATGTATTTATATAGACTTACTTAGAATTAAAGCATTCCTTGGCTCTAACCAAATATTTGGGAGTGAAAAGTAACTTTAGGAAACGTGATATCATAAATGGTTTCTTTCCACGTTTATGTTGACGAAAATGCAGCATAATGCCATCAACGCCCCAGGTCAATAGATGTTTGGTCATGCCAACACCAATTATGAAACCGAAATGCGGTGTTTTTGTTGATGCCACCAATTGCAGTTCATTTTTATCATTTAATATGTATTGATCAAAAATTGTGCTTTCTTTAACAGCTGCAAGAATTTCAATTTGATCCCAACGACCCATCGGCGGTTGAACACAAAACGATACATATTCATGGGGTAATTCAAATTCACGTTTATGAAGACGTCTATCTCGTGACCAATTATAAATCCATAATTCGTTTGCATAACCCGGTGGCTTAATGCCCTGTTCTCGTGTAATGCAGACAAGTAATCGTGGTCCTTCAACGAGTAGAAAACTTTGTATAAAAACTTTCTTAATCAGCTCATCATCATTCATCTCGAAAAAGTGTATCATTTTCGGTGGTCGATATTCCACATTGACAATATGCAAAGCCTTTGCTTGATCTTGAAAAACTACACAATTATCATGATAATCCATGGCAAAGACAGCCGCTGTTTCCGCTTGCAGTTCACATAGAATATTTCCCTGTGTCGTTTTCTCAAAGTGTATTAAAACGAGACGTCCATCCAATGTACCAACTATCACATAGGGTATAAGGCGATGTGAATGTATGGCACAGGCACTTTTAACTGGCACCTCACATAGAGTATGCCCCTTTTGAAGATCCACCATGCTAACTTTATCACTATGTAATAGCACCACACATTCCTCCTTCAAACCCTGAAGTATTCGAAATGATAAAACTGGATCTCCCGTTTCTACAATACTTTTAAGGATGCCCTCCTCTTCGTCTATTATCACATTTTTAATGCCACCCAATTGTGTTTCGGCATAGAGTTCACCATTTTGATTGCTAACAAACATATTGACATCCCGCAAACGATGTTCAATTGTCCATTCAATCGTAAAGCCATGATTACTCTTCTTTTTTAAATAGTAAGCTTGTGAACTATTTGATATTAGAAATCCATTACGATGAGAGATTAAGCTATGTGGTCGTGCCAATCCATTTAAAGCATCCGCACTAACAATATTTGGTGTCCAGCGCGATTTGATCAGAAAACAGGCAATATCAATTTGTGAGAATTCACCAAAATCATTCACCACATAGAGACCATTGTCATCACCGAAGCACATAAAATGTGGTGAAGATTTGATATAACTTTTACCCAATTCCACCTCGGAAACTTTATGCAAATATGATTCTTTCTCAATGAAACACATTTCATAGCAGATAATACTCATTTCCTGCTTATTAAATTGCACAATTGTCGGTAAATTGGAATAGCTCAAAGATAAAGAGAAGTGAAATGTGGGCACATGAGTGGGTTGATCTAATATCAAAGTGCCGGTACGATAATTGAAGACGCATAGCGAATAAGCTGGATAACCACCGACAGCTACTATTAAATCGTATTCAGAGAAACCGATTTCAGTATAGTTAAGTATATGAGCTAATGAGAGAGAAAGACAAACCGATTTGAATATTTAAATAAGTCAAATTATTAATCAATTATTACTTACATGGTATGGTACTGAATCTCACCATTTCCGGATATTTGTAAACTAATATCTGTGGCCGGAGTATACACTCGGTGAAGGCGAATAACGGGAAACGATTATGACCGGCAAAAATGCCTATATATAGACCAGATGCTACTGTCTCCGCCTTGAAATAATGTACGGCCATTGTTGGCATATGAATAAACTTGATTACATTGCCTTGACGTAAGCACAGAACATCGGGTCCCACATTGGCGATGGTCTTCGAATCATAGATATTGCACCAACTTTAATACAATTTGAAAATGATTAGCTCAACATATAATTTTTTTTTTTTAAACTTACCAAACTGTCGAGCTAATATTCATATTGAACTTATTTTAGTATCTAACTATAATATTCTATGTTGATATTGTTTTAGAATCAACAAAAGGCAAAAGGTTACTATGGCAAGCTAAATAACATACTCTATGACAACAGCAAAGAGTTGCATTCTTTTGCCTTTGGGTTGTCTTATGAAAAACAATAGATATCTAAAATTTATATGTACTTATAAAGAAAATATCCTTAAGCATAATATTTTGATTCGTCTTCAATTTTCAGTACTGTGTTTTTTTTTTTGTTGTTGTACTTTTTATTGGCCTACAAAAATTTCCCTAGTGACAACTTTAAAATGATGTTCCAAGTAAATTGTCTTTTCTTTTACAAAGTAAAAACAAGAAAATAAAACAAAAACCATTAATAATTCGACATTGGGATACCCTAAAAACATTAAATTTACAACAAATTTAATTTAGTTGTTGAATATTTTTCCCCTTACTCGATTTATTATTGTTTATTTTTTTAATACTTTTTCTTGACATTAATATACCTCTTCATAATGTGAATACAGGGTATTGAAAACCATAAAATGTCCAAGCTAAAGATGCCTTTGGCAATTATATTTTTTTTTTGTTGTTGTCATTTCTTGGCTAGGTATTACTTTAAAAATTGATGCGGCTTGTTATTTTTATTGCCTAAATGTTGGTTTTTTATTTTCTTTGTTGTTTTGTAATGTTTCTTTTTTTGCCCTCTCTCTCTCTCTTTCTTTTTTTTTCCTGTTTTCTTTCGTCTTGTAAGTGCCAGAGCAGGGGATGGCGACAACGCGTTGCTAGGTAATTTTTTTAGCGGTCACTAGAGGAACATTGGTTTTTGTTGGCGGTTGTGATTAACATTTTGACAATTACCTAATTATAATTTGGCATCAAATTTGTGGCCTATCACGACATTTCTCTAATGAAAATGTTAAAATGTATTTATAAAAAGAAAAAAAAAAGTAAGTAAAAAAATATTAAAGTCCATTTTTCCTTGGGGCACAAGCTTTTAAGTAACTAAAGACATTCGCATAACTAAACAGAAATTGATGAAATTCCTAGCTGTGACGCCTTCGCCTTCGTCTTGGTCGCCATCTGTCTGTGTGCTGGTTTGTGTGAGTGTGCGTGTGTGTGTGTGTGAGCTGCTAAACATTTTAACATTTTGCTCGCTTGCCGGGCCAGGCACCTGCAGTCTGCAGCACTTTGCTGCCTACTTTGGGGCGCCACTCAATTATTTATATGCCCCTGCAGTGAGTGTTTCGTTTCCATCGTTGGTTCAGTGGAGGAACATGAGCAACGGCAACAAGAACTGGTGAACTTTGCTTACATTTTTTTCTTTCTCTTTAATTTTTTTTTTTTTGCTGGTTTTTGTTTTTTGCTCTTAACCAACATGGAATGTCTTTAATGTTAATGACTGAATGCAACAGAAGAAGAGAAGTTTGCAACGCTTAAGGCGGCTTTGTGGCAAGACGACGAAACGAACTTTGCCATTGTGTGGCTGGGGCTGTGGTTGCTGCTGTGGCTCGTGGCTGTTGGCTGCAGTTTGGAGCGGAGGTGAACTGAAGCTCAAATCTCTGGTGACAAGTTTCTGCTGCATACTTTGGGGCGCGCACACGAGCACATAACTTTTTATTATGCGGATATAAGTATGTATGTATGTATATGCAGGCACTCATTAAAAACGCATTAACTATGCATTGTAAATCATTATTGTGCAATAAGTTGCAGTTTTCTCTTTCTCACACACACACACACAGAGACACTCTCTGCCCCTCTGGGCTTTCGACATCAGCTGGCATCATCAGTTGATGTAGGAGATATAAGAATATGCCAGAATCAGCTTATGAATTATCATTGCATATAACCCAACGGCCAGAGAAAGAGATAATGTCAGTAGCAGACTTTGACAACGATTGGAGGGACAGACGGATACAGTCAACGATTTATCGTTTAAAAACTTTTAAAATCTTTTACGTTTCTTAAATAAATAATTTATAGTTTTAGAAAGAAAATCTTTAATGGAGAAATATGAGTTAAATAGAAACGAATAAAATATTATGATAAACGGTTGTGTTAGCTTTGAATGGTCGTTTGTTCCCCCCTTCTTAATATATTGGATGATCCAGTTAAAAAAGTTCCATCAGAGTTAACTGACAGGCCTAATATACCATCCTATAGAAAATCCATTGAAACCAAGCAATTTTTCATCATATTTTTTTTTGCTGTCTGCTTTTAGTCGTATTTTTGTTTAACATGTTAATAAAAAAGAATTTGGTATATATTTGATGGTAAGGGACTATAGGAGGGGGTATCATTGGAATGACGTGGCTGTAATAAATATTTTATAAAGGCCAGACAACGTCAACAAGCAGGCAAACAACAACAACAACAACAATATCACAAACGATATAACCTAACAGGTAGGCGACCCTTTTTTTTTCGGAGTCGTAAAAAAAAAGTAAAGAAAAGCAAGGCAAAGAAGATGGCGAAGCCATGATGGAAAAGTGCGAGAGGGGTGGGTAGGGGGGGCGGCGGTATAGAAGAGGGGCAAGTTTTGTAGCAAAAGATTGCGCTGATGTGTTGAAAATTTCTTCCTTCCGTCTTGTCAGACAGTCAACGGCAGGAAAATGAAGACGAGGACTGGGGCCACACAATTGGCTGGCAAATGGCTAAACGGGTCGTCCTTTAGCCCCATGATGTCCTTTCTCACTCTTCTAGGTCCTCTTTTGCGTCTTTCTCGTAGAACCACCACTCCAGGGAGTCCTCACATTATTTGTGTGTTCGTGTGTATGTATGTGTGTGTGTGAGTTTTCTTTATACATTTCTTGAAAAAGGCAAATCCCAAACATTAATATTAAATTTTGACAAAAACATTTTTTTGTTACCCGCCCTTCAGAACTAATTTGTCTGCTGTTTACACACAAAATGCAAATAGTGAATATGGCAAATTAGTTTATTTTCCCTCTCGCTTTTTTACTCGTGCTCTCTTTCTCTGTCTGACACGTTTTGTTAATATTATTGTACAAATGGAAAAAGCGAACAAATCTGGGCCTTAATATGAAAGCCCTTTTCCGTTTGTTGTTCATTTGCAATTAAGCGAGGCATTTTACATTTTATTTAAACACAATTTTGGCCGTTTTTTTTGTTTTTTTTTTTTATGTTCTTTTTATTTTATTTTATTTATATTTGCAAATTGCTAGGCTTATTATGAAATTTATTAGCAAATGTAAATGAAAATTGCGGCTAATGCCAAAATCTCTTCAATTGCATTTCATTGAAATTGCAGTAAAAATAGAGTATATTTGGAATATATATTTAAATATACATATGTACATAGCTCACTTTTTTTTATACGTTGTTTTTTTTTTTGGTTTTTTTTTTATTATCGTATATTGAAAATTTTTGCTTTATGGCACGTCAACTTTTCAACGAGTTGTTTATGAGCAGTTCGAATTCTGTGTTCACTGTTCTCGTCTGACAGCTGATTATAATGTGCTTCTGCTATGCATTACAAGAGAGTGTCCTGTCTGGCAACTCGTTAAATTTCCATCAGTATATATGTATGTATGTGTGTGTATGGGAGTGTTACTGTGAGTATGTGTATGCGTGGTGTGCGCCATATTGGCCTTAAATGTCACAAAGACCCAAAAGACAAAAAAGAAAAGAAAACAACAGAAAGGGCGACACTAGTTAAGGAACAAATATAACGACTCTTTGTTACCCTAATTTATTTACTTAATAAATAATGATTATCTTAATGATTATTATTATAAAAATAAATAAAATTGTGATATTATTTCTATGATTTAAATGGCTGCTCTTTGATATGGTAGTTCCAATTTAAATATACCTTTAAAGACTCGAATATCTTACCAATTATTGATCAATTTCTATGATTAGAGTTGCCTAACCAAATGTATTTTATTTGGAAAGTGTGTGAAAATACCGAAAAGTGTAGAAAAAACACGACAACTCCAACGCAATGAACTCTGATGTCCTCACGTATTTGTATAATATCGATTTGACTTACAAAAGCCACACATCCATACAAACATCCACACACATACACACACATGTCGCTTAGCTGTCACACATGTACGTAATTGATATTTTATGAATGAAATGTAAACACTTTTTTTATGTTTCACGATAACGGACATGAGTGAAGTGCAGAGAGAGAGAGAGAGAGTTGTGCGAATATTTTGATGGCCATATATCCAAAATCCGAAAGAGTTTTGCACTATAAAATAAAAAAGAATTTTTGAGATTACATTGCAAGTAAAGAAAGCAAATCTTTCGAAAATTCTATTGTTAAAGTTAAAGAATGATTTTGCTTAGTTTATTCCTAACACGATGTAGCCCATGAAATAAAGGGATATATACATTTCTAGTAACTTACATAAATTTTCTATTTAGCTTAAAAGTCTCAAATTATCTAAATTTTTAATGCTTATAGGAAAAAAGAAATACATAATACATTTTCATTTCCATTTTTCCTGTGGAAAGCCTTTTTAGATCTTTCTTCGCACTGGTGCTAATAAAAGAAAAAAATTTTCGATAGTTCGATTAAAAAAAAATTTTAAAGAAGCTGATTCAAAGTTTTTTCTGGTAGAACTTTTTATGTTTGCCCGGCCCAAAAGATCATACTCAACAGGCTTACAGGCAATTGGCTGGATCATAAAAAGAAAACAGTAAACTCTTAAAGCCAAAAGCTTGCTGTAATAAAAAAAACACATCAAAGTGCCAAAACATCGATAATATATTCATATATATATGTATACATACCTATCTATATGTATATGTATATCGTATAAATGTATAAATTCTTAACCCTCTATAGAAATTTGAAATGTTTTTATTTCACTTGGTAATAAATATAAAATTTATCCCTCATATTTGTTTTCATTTCATTTGCATTTTAAGAGTTGAATTATAATTACAAAAGCATTTTTATCGATGATGATGATGATGAGGATGACAGAGTGTGAAGAGGAAAGGACGAGTGCCTGGACGTTACGTTAGGTTTGCGTTTTCGTTTTTTTTTTGTGTGTTATCATTGAAAACGTTTATTTTAATTATTTTAATTGTATGCCAGCTTTTGCTTTCTTTTAATTTTTGGCTGTGGTAAAATGTGTTTCACACACATACATACATATGTATATATATATATGTATATATACATATCTATATATACATATCTATATATAGGTTGATTGATTTGCAAATATATGCTATTTTATTTTACTTTCATTCTTTCTTTTTCCTTCGTGCGTATGCGTGTGTATATGTATGTATGTGTGAGTGTGCGTGTTTTTTTCAAGTGTCAAACATATGAAATGTTTACATAGTTTCCTAGTCTTAGGAGTCTTACTTAGGCGTGGCATATGTCAATGCCAATCGCAGATATGCATAGAAATACAGTCACACAGAGACACAGTGGCAGAGTGGCTGATTTTGGATTAAACTGTTGTTGGCATATGCAAGAACACTTCATAAAATGATATATGATTGGACTGAAGTATAACACAATTACCCAGAAACTTAGATATGCCTACGATATACCATCATAAATCATTAGCCAGTGCGTGTCTCTGATTGTTTGCAAGAAACTCGCTAAGAGATTCTCTTAGTTATAACTGTTAAACTATGCAGAAACATGGATTTCTGTTTTGGCCCATATTTCCCTCTTCAAGTGAAAATATGAATAGTTTTAGTTTTTCTAAGAAAAAACTATATTAATTTTCTATTCTTACAGCGGGTAAAATTTAAGAAAAATCCATGATGCTGCAAAAATGTATTCATATTTTTTTTTAGAAACAAGGTTTGAACTTAAGCTAATTATTTATGCAAACTTAGTTTGTCAATGGACTATTCTCAGAAATAATTTTTTAGTTAGTAACTTAATTTAAGATAACTTGTATGAATTTTGAAACTTTGAAGCAATCATTTAATTGGTCTGACATTTAATATTGTGAATAATTTAACTGCCTTATAATTCATAGTTTAAACAGTAAATAGTTTTTTAAGGGTCGTTTATTCAATTAAATTATTAAATCAGCTTTTAGACCATTATAATCCACTATTTCTAGTGTACAAGATCGTAGTCGTAATAACTAGTAAACAATATTGGTAAACAATATTCCAATTTTTTCTGACTCTCATCTCCCATTGGTGCATTGCATACAATTATTTGAATCCCTCTACAGTATATTCATCACAATTTCTATTACTTTCAAAATATGTAAATTAAAAATTCATTCATTTTTTTTCCACTCAAGTTACTTACGGTTTTAATTTGTTTTGTTCAAAAATTCTTTTGAAAAGCTAAAAATAATTGCCAATCCTTTTGTTTGTTTGTATATAATAAATAAAATAAAGAGAGATATATATTGACATTTGATTTTGTTGAATTTTTCATACACGTATTTTCTATTATTAACTAGAAAATTTGCGGATGGGGTGTATGTGTGTGTGTGTGTGTGTGTGTTTGTAGTTTCTCTTAGTTCATTTACAATTCCAATCAATGCCTTGACTAAAAACTAAATGAAAATTCCTTCGTTTTAGCATGATGTATGCATCATATTTGTTAAGCAGCACGTATCACATACACACACACACACACAGTCACATACACACACACAGCACAGTCACACACACACACACACATTGAAACATACATACATACACAAAGTTACGCACAAACAGGCAGAGACAAGTTAAATGCCTTCACACATATTTGCATGCTATAAATGCGACAACACACACCCAGAAGGAGCCAAAGAGACACAAACACACACACATGCACATACAAAAGCAGACACAGAGACAAACACGCCTACATATTACGCAAATTCCATGCTCAATTTCAGATTTGAGCAAACGGCATACCTGAGCAGCAAGCCTATTCAGTAGTCAGCCATACCCGCCCCTTCGTCCTGCTACTCCTTTCTGCTTGTCCTACTGAATGGTGGGATGAAGGAATCCATCTGATGGTGCTACTGCCGCCTCTATTGCTCATCTGTAGCCAACCTCAATCCGTATCCTGTGCTGTGCTTACGTGTGGCAATGATAACGTGTATTTTGTTGGCATATAAATCGAGTTTGGGATTGTGATGCTAGGGTGGGCCATAGGCATTCGAATACGGATTCGGATTTGGGTTGTTGCTGTTGTATGTGTGTTTTATAACCCTGCAGAAAGAGTAGATTCATTTTGGGAAATAAGAAAGCATCGCCAACTATATAACATACAATATATATATAAATTCTTGATCGCAAGCACGAGCTGAGTTTATATCCGGATCAAAGCAATATCCTTTTTGTTCAAAAGTTCGTTAGACTTTGGATATAGGATCAAATATGCGCATATGCGAACAGAAGACTATTTTATAGAGCTTTATTTATATGGAATATGAATTGCTCAATAGAAGTCTTAGATCGATAATTTTGATATATTTTATGGTAGTTTTAAAAGTATCTAAACATCTTTATCAAGATTAATCGGAATCGATTAATTATATCATATATGTAACTACTATACAAACGAAAGGTTAAGAACATGTTTAATAGGAGAAACTTTTTGTTTCTGTTTGCCAATAATAATAGGTTGAGTATATTATATAGCTAACATACAAAAGCAATGGTCAAAATTGACTTTCTAGAAACAAATTTGGCTCTTATCACAAAACATCTCCAAACATTAAAGAGAATATTTGCAAGAGTATACAAAATTCGGCATGACTGAAGTTGGATCGTTCCTCTGGTCTTTTTTTTTCATTTTTTTTTTTTTTTTGGTTTGGGTTGAGGTTGTGGACCAAAAGTTTCAGAGTGCCAAGTATTTTTGTGGGTGGATTGAAATGTGGCAAATTATGTTGATAACAACAACAACAACAACAACAATAGCAGCAATAGCAACAACAACGACTGGCAGTTGACAACTTTTCTGCCAGATCTCTTCTATTGGCAGATGTATTGGCAGATATATTGATGAATTTGCATCGACATTTTGTGTAGCACATACTTTTATGCGAGACGGCAAATAATGGAAATGATTTCGTTTATGAGAGCAACAGATTTGTGATTTTTCGACTTAATGAAATGTGTTTTTGGTCTTGCAGATTGTAGATTTTGGTAGAGCTTTGCATAATGACAAACTTGTTATATTCAAAATTGGTATATTTACTACATCACTTGTATAGTATGTTTATGAAATATCTAATGAAAATAGTAACTCTAGCAAATGTTCCTTTTAGCTCTCTGTCAGAAACAAGCAGCTTAAGTTGATGGTCCTCTTTCATTTATTTGTTTTATACAATTTGCACCTTTCAAGGACTTTTCTGTTTACAAGGACACACACAAATACATAAAGTTAGAATGAGAGAGCGTGGAAACGCAAGTTGCATTCAATTTAGTAACAAACAGTCAAAGTTTTTTTTTTTTTTTTTTTTTTTCTCCTCCTTCTTCTGGACAATAAGCGAAAGCAAAAACTTGCCGCCACACACACAAAAGTAGGCAACGAACCAGACAGATAGATAGAAAGAGAAAAATATAGTGCAAAAGAAAGAGAAACGATGTAGGGGAAGAGAACATAAAAAGCAAAAGTTTCAACTGATGGTGGTAAAAGGTGCTACTTGTCGTCACAGGATGAGAACTTGAACAGTGCCAACAGAAGGTGGAAATCTTCTCTTTCACTTACCCCCTAACCCCCCACACACCTTTTTGTCCATTGTCCCGTAATGGAGAAATATTGTTTAGCCTCTGCATAGAAAGTCGCAAGTTGCATCTGCAACATTGCATTTGCTTTCTTGGTGGGGCAGAGGGTATGTTTGGAGGATATTATGCATAATGGTTTTTGGTCTATTGACATTTATGGCATTGGATGGCAGCTAAGAAATGTTAGAATAGTCTGGGTTGCTGCTAAAACTTAAACTAAAGACGACTCTCTCGACTTCACCGTATGCCGGAGGTGTGAAAACATTAGGGTAAAAGTTAAAAGCCATACAATTGAAATGCAGACACGGCAAATTCTCAATTTCAATGGTGGTAGAACTATTGAAGTAATTTTATGCAGCTATTTGGTAAAGTTTTTGTCTGTTAAGTTTTGTAAAATTGTCGATATATATCTACATACATATGTATATAATTGTCTACAATTTGGATTATATAAAATTGACGAGTTAGTGTATAAAAATTTACCAATGATCGCATCAAAATAATCAATTAATCAAACAAAATGCTAAACCGTTTAAGTTTATACAATTTTGCTCTCATTTTAGTTGCCAATTACGTTTAGTGACCATATAAATCGCAGTCATTACGTTTAACAGCTTAATCCCTAGTTCGAAAAACAACAACTATAAACCGCCAATGGAGACCCAACATGCACATGTACAGAATATCTATATACACCATAAATATATATATGTATATGTGATATTTAGAACGAGCAAAACACATGACAACTTTGAACCGCAAAAATCGTTATGCATTTTGAATACTGACAACGACGACGACGGCAACAACCGACGACAAACATGAGCCTAAAGTCCATTGCACTATCATTAAAAATTTATTCAATTTAAATTTACCAATTAACTTGGACTAGAAGCATAAAGTTTAGTTCCCACATACAATAAATATGAAAACAATTTTTCAAAAAAAAAAAAAGAAAAAAATGAAAAAAGAATTGCGACCAAACCAAAGGACACAACAAACACACAACTAGTGTGTATGTGTGTGTGTGAAAGAACTAAACGCCGACAACGTTTAGTGCCAGAGAGTACAAAATAATGGACAGTTCTTTTTGATAAATGAAAAAAAAAATTGATAATGTCGATCGAATATTTGTATGCCCTATAATCCTATTGAAATAATTTATTAAAAGTAAAATTGCATTTTTCAGTTGAAATCTTGAACTGGAATGTATAGAAAAAGATTAGTTTCTAGATTATTACAGTTAAACTCTTTTCTAGGGGATTTCTCTTAAAATTTTATAAATTAATTTCTGCAGTTTCAGTTTGAAATATTTTATTAATAATGATTATTTTATTTAAATGAATGCCCAATATCCCCGTTTAACTACCCTTAATTATGGGTGTGTGTGTGTTTGTGTGCAAGTTGTTTATAAAAAGCATTTTGAATAATATATGCATAATTCCTAGATACAAAAGCGCGTGCCATAAATATTGCATTATAAATTATAGAAAAGCTATTAGGCCAACAAACGACAACGGGCCAGAAACAGGACCAAAACCAGAACCAGGACCAGAGACTATGGCTAGGACTAGGCATTAGGCTTTTGCGTTTCGTTGAATGTGGCAATTGTATGTATGTGTGTGTGTACCAGTGAGTGAATGACTGTGTGTGTGTGTGTGTGTGTGTGTAGGCGCACCCATTAAATGGGTGTGGAAAAAGCTCTGCGTTTGACATTTTTCAAATGAGGTTACCTCGCCACAACTTGTCCTACCATATACATATACCCGATGTCCTTCGCCCTTGGTTTATACAACGAACGCCCATTCAGTTCACTGGCCCACCCGCACGTCTATTTATTTATGTAAATTTGCGTAAATTACTATGAAAATATTTACGGTAAATAGAGCATTTTAAATTTTTAAAATCTAAATAGACCCTAAATAGAGGCGGCTTGACTTGCATTTGTGAAGAAATGGAAATGGCATTGGCAAATGGAATGGGCTATGACTATATAGAGGGTGGAGAGTCTAGGGGGTCTAAATACGAATAGAAGACATACATCCTTACATAGTAAGGGACCGCACGCTGTGCACGTAGTTTCCTAAGAGTAGGAAAAAAATATATATATATGTATATATATATAGAGGCAAGGGAGAAACTTTGGAAAAAAAGTTACAACTTTTGCATTTAACACAAATGTAAACGAGAAACCGGAAACGGAAGCGGGGCATACGATGAAACTGAAATGGCATTGACGAGAGTAAGGAAAAGAAGTTAGAAGAACATTTCGAAACGAAAGTAAAACATAGACAAAAGCTCTCTCTAAAACCAAAATAAAAAATAAGAAAAGAAAAGAAATTACTAAACGATATGATACCCTACATTTGCATATATGGATATATGTAAGTAAGTATCTACATATATAAGTAAAAGTTTATTACGAAAGCAATTCATCAGCTCATCAAAGTTCTTCCATGAAAATGATAAAAATATTTGCCAAAAATTTCATAGAATCTATGTAGGATACAGGAAGCAAGTGTCTATATACATACATATGTATAGTGTATACATATATACATATGTATATATGTATGCCCAAACTCTCCATGTGGTTGAAATTCGTGTTGCACTCATGTGAATGTTCTTTCAGTTAAATTAAATATTCTTGTCAACTGCAGTCGGCGGGCATGGTAAATGTTGCCTTAACAATTTCAAATATTTGCACCGCACTTCATAGATTTTAGGCTTTTAAATAATACAGAATACGACAAGAAGATAAAAGTAAAGAAAGAGTAGAGAGAGAGAGGGAGTGAGAGAGTTGCTGATATACAGAGAAAAAGAGAGATGAAATGGGAATTACGAATGATGCCTGAGAATGCCTGCTGGCGCCTGCCTGCCTATGCCTTACTGACTGACTGACTGCCTCTTGTGTCTTTTTATTTTATTTTATTTCTTTCTGTTCATCTACTGATTTTCCTCTTCGTTTCTTTTCATTTCTAGGTTTTCTTTTTTCTTTTTTTTTGGGCTTTGGAAAAGTGCTCTTGTGTAAATGTGAAAATGTGTCGGTGCTCTATAAAACATTTGCTTTTGAAGTACATACTTAAATTGCATTCAAAGCTAAAGCAATGTAAAATGTACAAAGATCTAGACAAACTGTTTGGTTTGAGTTGTGTTGAGTTGAGTTGTTAAATAAGTTGCCAAGACGTGTGAATGAGTTCTTAAATATGTGTCGAATTTCATCTATGTGTGTGTGTGTGTGAATAGATAAAAGAAAATGAGAAAAATGTTGAATCTGTAATAAAAAAAAAAAAAGAAAATGCAATACTTACAGAAAAGTAGGCTAAAAACAAAAAAAAAAAAAAAAACAAACCAACTTATTTTCTCCTATAGCATTATCTTGTCAAAATCTCACAAATGGTTGATCTCTTTTAAAGATAAATTAGCCATTCTTTTTTTTTGTAGATCAATAGATCAATGTTTTTAAATGGAATTTCTTTTCTTGAGGCGAAGAATATTTAACAAAATATGACGCGTGTCCAATAAAGTCGAAAACAAGATGACCAAACTAATTAAGGCGCTTAGGGGGCCTTCTTGTCTAGACAGCAAAATTTTGGTGTTTTTTTAATGCGTAATAAAAAGAACTATAAATATTTAAGTATCCGTTTTTTTTAAGTTTTTACTTTTTCATTTACTTTTTTAAAGTTCAAACCAAAAAAGCAACCTTCTGGGTGACCAAAACCAAACAATTGAATAATTATTTAAGAATGTTATTTTCGTTCGATGAAAGTTATTTATTTCATTCATCAATGTAAGTTTGAATTGCAAGATGGGAAAATAAGTTTTTTTTCAGTCGGAAGTGTAAACTTTAGAGTTTTTTAAAGTTTTTAGTTTTACAGGAGAAATCAGAGATTTTACTTCGCTATGTTTAATTCTTTTTTTTTTTGTCTTTGTCAAATATTCAGTTCGCTTTTGCTAAATAAATGTTTGATTTTCAGTCGTTTGGGTGGGTCTCAATAGGAAGAGCACTATTGTTTCCAACTCTAAATTTCTAGATTCTATAACAGTTGTAAAAAGTTGTTCTATTATATTGTGTTATTTTATTGTAAAACTTGCCCAAATTGCTAAAATAGTCTTTTCTTTCGTTGGCAAGAGACACCATCTGCCTCGTTCTTATTAAATTCAATTTAGTTTTGCAAACATTTTGTTGTTTTTCTTTTTATTAACATTCGTGAGGTGGCACATTAAAATGTGTGAAACAGCATGCTAACAGTATGTTTATTTGTGTTTAATTCCGAAACTTTAGAGACAACTCTCGTATGGTTTTACCACAGAAATTGTTCATTGAAATCGTTAAGCTAATCTCATTTTTCTATACCACCAAATCTAACCATTAACTTCATTGTTTATGATATAGTGGAAAAGGTCATCAAAAAGAAAGGCAAATATCCTTTATATATATATTTATATATGTTGGTTTATTCGTATATTTGTATAAATCACGTTATAATGACATTAACATAATATAGCAAAATGTGTGCCATGTGGCACTTTCATTAACGATAAACGCTCACAAAAACAAGATGATTTGATAGGGAAACCACCAAAAAGGCAATTAGTTGTAGGCAAACCAAAAACAACATGGCATAACAACAACAACATCAACAAAAAAAGGCAAAAATAAATAAATAAAAATGAAGAAAACGGATGAGAAGAGAAGTAAAAGGAGAGGCAAGGAGGCATGAATATCAACGACACATACCATTAAATTGCATTAAGTAATAAAAACGCTAAGCTAAAAGTATAAAAAGGCGGCATGTTTATTTAATTAAAATCAAGAAATAAAACTTAACCAAGCAAGAAAATGATAAAAATAAATATTAACCAAATTGGAACCCTTTTTGAATGAAGAAAAAATATAAGAAAAATGGAAGATATATATGTATATGTATATGTACAGAGTATTGGGTATATCAAGGCTAAACGGAGACCAACTTACCAATTAGCCTTCGAGTTCAATACACAAAGTACAATTGGGCAAAGGTTTTTGGCGAATTTCTTTCTGTTTCTGTTTTTGTGTTGTTGTTGCTTTCATTTTCTTTCTTTTCTTTCTGAGGGGGGTTTTCCCTTTACCCTGTTTTGGGGCGACTATAACAATTTCTCGCATTACTTCCGCTAAATTAATGCCGATTGTGGCTGGACGACAGCAAGGCCTGGTTGGCGTCAGCGAGTCGCCAAAATGACCAGAAGCCATTCCAGAGGCAACCGGACAAACCAACTAACTAGACTATGGGACAAAAACTCATATAAAATGGCTAACAAATTAATTTTCTAGAGGTGTATCCAAATATAATCAAATAGTATTAGTCGTTCTATGAAAAAAGAAGAATCAGACAGGAAGTAGATTTTCCAAACAGCTGGAAAATTAGAATCCATCTCAATTAGCAGATGTTTCATGGCTTCCAATCTTAGTGAAGTGTTTTGAAATTTCATATGAATTATTGAATTTATTGAAAGACATTTTAGTTCTATTGTCACTTATTTTAAAGTATTTTTTTTTTATTTTTTATTTCTTTGCTTGATTTTCTAATATTTTTCAACAAACGTTCCCATTGTACTAAAAGATATCCTGCTGCGACCAGGCAAGTATTTTACTTAAATTTTCGTTTCGTTTTTGGGATTTTTTTTTTTATTTTTATATTTTATTTTGGTCATACTATGGCGACGTCGTCTGTCGTGTTGCGTGTCCTTTTCCTTTTCTGCAAGTGTCGTCGAATTAAAATTCATGGCAGCGCATTTAACTCGGCACAGTACACAACAACAGCAGCAGCAAAAAAAAAAGAAAAAATACAGAGGAAAACGCACCCAAAAAAAAAAAAAGAAAAGAAAAACAAGGCAACTCTAGAATGGTCCGGTTAGGGGCACACGGGAGGGTCAGTTTCAGAGTTCGGCGTGCACATAATTTCAGTTATTTATAGCTTACCATAAAAAATGAGGTCAGATGCGTGGCCGTTCGACTACATTTTGCCTTAATTAAAGTCGTTAAATCGCATATATACACCTACATATCTCTACTATATATACACAACAAAGTGTGTATGTTTGTTGTTGCAAGGTGAGCTTCAAATCAAATTAATGAACCATCTAGGTGGTTAATGAGCAAGATCATGGATTTAAATGAGCTGCAGCAACAAAATGAGCCATATAAAAAAAAAAAGGATACACCTCCCTATACTCCATACGACAATCTTAAACCACAAAGAAAAGGGAAATATTTTTCTTTTTCATTATGAGCCAAAAATGGTGAAATTAAGATGAAAACGTTTTCAAAATCAACAGCTAACTAAGTGAGTACTTTTAACCACACCCACATACACACACCCATGCACACATATAGCCTTAACCTGATTTCCCTACATTCGGCATTTCATATATGTACATACATATGACAGGTGGTTTCCAAATAGGTCCACCGCCTTCGTCGTCGTCTTTTCTATCAAACTTAACTTTTACCGCAACCACCATGGCACCTTATTTTCCACTTTTCTTTTTTTTTACAATGCCCTCCCCACTCTTTTCTCTCTGGGAAAAACTAGGTGGATGATAAGCAGCAAAGGGATGAAGGTGAGGTGAGGGTAGCGGGTGGGAGAGAAAAGGTGTATGCATGTAGGTGTAACGATGAAAACTCGTATGACAAATAGCCTGCGGCTTTATACACAATGTTGAGAAGCTGTCATTGTCTAGATTCATGTTGTTTTTTCAATGTTGCCTGCAGTTTTTCTTTTGGCTTTTCTCTCTGTGTTGTTTTTGTTTTTCCTCTAACTGCTACTACTACTACCCTGCCCCCGTCCGAGACCACCCCATCTGCCATCTCTTACTGTTTCTCTGTTGTGGTTTTGGTTCAGTTTTTTTTTCGTTTTTTTTTTCTCTCTTTTCTTTTTCTACCATGTATTTCTTCTACATTTGTGGCAAGGACACAAACTGGTGCTGCTGTTGCAGCCTGGATTCGCTTGAAGTGCCATTAAAATGCACCCAAGGCTGTTGATTGGTAAAGAAAAATGTAACATGTGGTTTACCTAAACTTTTAGTGAGCCAAAAATGGGTAAAAAGTAAGTCCGGACAGGGGTTTGCGATTCGAAGGGGCACTTAGTGGCAGAGACAGAAATAGATAAAGAGGAAGAAGAAGGGAAAAGGGAGAGGGAAAGAATGATGGCTAAGAACCAACACCTTCACATCAAGTCGATGACAAATGGCCTTAAAAATACTAAAGTTGAATATATATGTATGTATGTATAAATATGTACATAAGTAAGATGGTGTGCGTGTATGTGTGTATCTGCGTGTGTGTGGTTAAGTGGTTTGGATTGATGTTGTGGCTATAGATGATGTTGCAGCTGTTGCTAACTACTGATAATTTGTTGCCACTGCAAAGAGGCCAAGAAAAGCAATATAAATAGGTGCAAAAGTAAAAAAAAATTTAAAAGGTAAATACGATATATACATATGTATATATGTATATGCATATAAGAAAAATGTGCAAAACACTTGAAAAAATCTTGAAAAAATTTCTCACAATATACAATATATTTAAAGAGCTTTTTGCTTCCAGCAATTGAAATTTTTTGAATATAAAAAAGATATCTTTAAGTAGAGAAATAGCATTGAAAGTTATTTATACATATTTTTTTTTCTAATTTAATTTTTAAATTTTTTTTCCTATAAAAAAGTTCGTTCGAATTTTGACATTTGTTACAAAGCATTATATTCTTATTTAAACAATTATTAGATTAAGTATTGAAATGCGGGCCTTCAATTTAAATTTTTGTGTTTTTGACTCTATTAATAGAGGCAATTTGCAAGGGTATACGGATATCATTATTAATGTTGGAAATAAGCTCCACCGTTTGGTTTTTTCATTCATCCAAATTATTCCTGTTAGCTAGTGTCCATGGAGTTTATATGGTCGAGGGTTTGCCATAAATGTTTAAATGAATTCATTTTAATTTTTGTTTAATTCATTAAATATTTAACTAGAACTTGAAAGTTTACCTAGCCAAATAGAAGTCTTCATTCGTTTGTTTTTCTAGGTTTTGGGAACTGTAAATATTTATGTGCCATATACATACATATGTATATATGGATGTGTATGTATGTACATATATTTTGTGCATAATTATGCAGAGTTCCAAAGCAACACTTTGAATTTATGTGTGTAGAGAAAATATTATGAAAAGTGAAGGTGCCAGAGGTGTGGATATTTGTAAGGCCAAATAGGGAAGGTAACTAACATATTTGTTTGTTACCCTTAAAAATTGTTTATTATATATTCCCTTTGCTTCTGGGCATTTGTACAAATAAATGTTATACAAGAGAATAAATTGAAAATTGGTAAAAAAGTTAGTTGAAAAGAAATCTTTAAAAATATTGTTGCATACTTTTAGGACAACATAATTATTATTTTCAATATTAAGGATTACACATTTGCAATTTGGTTTTAATTGAATTTAGCAAGGGTACCCTGACCCCTTTTCCAATTTGTGTTTTTGGATGCTACCCATGTGCTCTTTTGCCGCCTGAAAGCGTTCCGTTTATGCTCGCTAATGCTGAAATAGTTGCCAAAGCGACCGCACGAATTTTCTTAATGAGCTCAAACGTCATCCACATACATACACACACACACTAACATTCGCACTTACACACACTCGTACACAGAAACTCACGAGCCCTGAACTTTAGCCTTTATTTGCCCAACCAGCCACACACATATGGCTAAGTTCTCCCCTTCCCACCCCCCATAATTCCACCATAATTTTTTCTCATCACCCACCTACACTTGTTTAAAATGTGTAAAAAATTTGCTTAGTTTAGCGTAGTTGAAAGTTCATTTCAGCTTGAAATACGAATTAAGTTAGGCGAATGCAAACAAAAAGTAAACTGAAGGCGGCCGCCGACAATCTTAAAGCAAATGCGACAACGAAAGAAACAACGTAAAATCCATAAAAGAGAGAATCCATAGAAAAACATAACAATTAAATTTCATAAACCGCCAAGCAATTTCACCATAATTATTTTTTACAACCAGCTACGATGATGAGAAGTGCTTGAGTGTGGAGAGGGGTGGACAAGAGGGAGAAGTATAGCAGTTAAAATAAAAACTGAACAAAAAAGTGTAAGAAACAAAAAAAAAAAAAACGAAGAAAGTGTGAAGTGGAATGGCCGGAGTGTAGAAAGTAAGTGAGCAGGACCTTTCTTACTCTACCTCTTTATGCTCTCTCTCTCTCTCCCTCTCTCTTACTCTCTCTCTGTTCCTCTCTTTTTTGCACTCTGTCTTTCTTTGGTGCTTTTGGGGTTTCCAGATGGGCGTTGGCAGCTGTTTCCACTCATTAGGCGCTTTATTAAGCGAGATAATTAGCCGAAGCACGTAAACTTGCAGTTAATTGATATTATTTGAACTGTTTTGCTCTTTCTCTTTCACTCTCTGCCTCTCACTCCCTCAAAAACACGCACGCACTCTTTCTTTCTCTCTCCTTTCAACTTATTTCAGTTTAAGCATTTTGACCCAGAGCTCTTGCTTAACCTTTGAACTTTCTTATATTGTTTTGCCTCTTTGCTGTTTTCCTTCTTTTTTTCGTTTTGCTGTTCGACTAAATGTGCAAAATAAAGTTTTTTGCCAAATTGTGTTATAACATTGTTAACCAATTGTTTTTAAGCCGATTAAAATGACTGAATTAAGCCTTTAACAGGCTGCCAAAATTAAATGCAAGCCTATTTCGGTTCAGTGGTTCAAAGAATTTTCACATCATTTTAGCGTATGAAATTGCCATTAAAAAAGGCATAGGAAATTTTTCTTATATGTATGTATGTATGTATACATAGACAGTTGGTCAACTTATGATAGTGGGAATTAAATTGGCAAAAAGCTTTATATTAGAAATTGGTAAAAAAGGTCAGAGATGTTTATATGCTTTCTATATCGTGTAAAAGTGCTATCAGTAGACTGAATCTAAATTAAATATATTAAGTAAATATTTGTGGAAAGCTCTTATATATGATATAAAGTGAATCATTTTAAGAATTTCAAAAATTTCTAAGTTTCTAAGTTTCCAAGACATTTTTATTTTAATTTCTTGCCAATAATTTATATGATTTTCTTAGAAATCTTTGTCAGGGTTTAAATGTAAATTTCCATTGGAATGCGTATGTGAAAATCCTTTGTAATTGATTGCTAATGAAATTTCTTTTGGTAAAAATTATTTCTTTTGTGCCGTTGGCAACCTGTCAATGGCAGCCCACAAATTGCAGTAATCTGCAACATATGACAAGGCAATGAGCATATGCTTTCCTTTCAGCATACCGCCATCGGTTTCTCTGTTTCTGCTGCAAACCTTTCTCCCTCCTCCTGCTCAACCTCTCTCTCTCTCTGTCTCTCTGTCTCTGTCCTTGACAACTGCAAATCGGTTGAATGCAAATTGCATTGCCTATCCGCAAGGCGCGAGCGCCTACATCAAAAACACGAATTGGATCTCGGATCTCGGAGATGGAAATGGAGCTGGAAGCTGAGAGCTAAAAGCAGTGAGTTTGGTAGCCTGGAGATGACGATGACGCATTGCGTATGCGTGTCTGTCATGTGTATGACAGGCCGCAAACGCGTTTAAATAAATTTTACAACCAGCCAAACATTTAAGAAATGCGTCAGCCGCATGACGACAGTTTTTGGGTAAAACTACCAAAACTGAATCGGTGTAATGAAATAAGGGGAGAGAGGGAAATTGTGAAGATAGGGAATCCGGGGAGGTGAGAAAGAAAAGGGATAGGGACAGGGACAGGACAGTTGCCAGTAAATGACAGTGTTGATGGACAGTTTTGTGCAATTGCATATGGTTAGGCGCTGTGCCAGTGACAGTTGGCCAACGAAATGCTGCAGGGAACATAAAATCCGCTACAAAATGATATGCAAATGTTGCTATCTCCCCAGTTACTCACCCCACTCATAAAAAAAAAAAAATTATAGAGATGGGGAAAACTCGACTGCAATTAAAAGCTAAATGCACTGGACGGATAGCGTCAAACTTGTTTTCCTTTTACACACTTCATTTAACCCATTGAGTGTCATGGACAATATTGCATCTCAGATAAATTGGAAAAAATGAGAAATACAATCCAACAGATATTTGTATTCTGCCAGAGAAAATAAACATTTATGAAATTATATTATTTTTACATTACGTTAAAGATAAATCATTTGGGCTTTGGAAAATTATATTTTTTTTGTATTAAAAATTTTTTATCTGTTTTAAATTGGTTTAAAAACGATTTAAACACTTGTTTTTCAGTCAAATCCAATAGATTTAAACATTATCCATTTTGTTCAAGATCTTGAACTTTTACAATTTGGTCATCTGAATTAATAGGAAAAAAGAGAAAGAAAAAGACAAAGTTTTTGTGTAAGACTCTGGACAAGAATGTAACCATCTTCGTATCATTTTAATGGTAAATATTAAAATGGAAGAAAGAGATTTTAGCTTTTTCTGAGATTTTCCTTGTGGCCATTATAACATAATGGGTTAATTAGAGCCAGTCCATAGCAATTTGTAATGCAACGCAGCGGCAAAAACCGCGCAAGAGATATCTGACCAATTTAGTGTTATTGCAGTCACATAACTCCAGAGATTGCCACAGGATGCTGCCCAGTGCAGAGATTCGCCGAGATCCCCACTGTCGGGACACTCAAACAAAAGGCAACGGCAACGGCAGCTGCACAATTAGCACTCGGAAACAACTCGACTTCAACTGGAGTGTATGCGGGCTTGGGAGCGGTGTGTGCCACTTGAGGGGGTGGTAGAAACTATGAGGTGTGGGGAAAAGAGGCAAATAATATTGTCGACGCACTTGGCGAAACGGAAATGTAACTGGGAATTATTTAATTTGCAAACTACAATGCTCCAAGCTGCAATCTGCCTTTTACCCTCTTTCGCTCACTCACTCTCTCTCTCTCTCTTTGCCTCTTCATTCTTTGTCTATTCCCCTAACCTGCACTCCTTTCATTGTTTTATGGCATTGTTTGAAGTGGCTTGAGTCCTGCCATTATGTGTGTCTAAGTGTGTATGTGTGTGTGTGTGTGTGTGTGTGTGTGTGTGTGTGTGTGTGTGTGTGTGTGTGTGTGTATTTTGTCTCTATGCTACATAATTGTTATGATAACTGCAGCAAAGTGCCTTGGCATCGGGGAGTAACTTAAGTAAATGTCATTCCGCATTCACCGCATACCAAATGACAACCAATTTCACTACAAAATTGAAATGAAACAAAACGAAAGGAAAAGAAAAGAGTAAAAAAAGAAAAAACAAAAATAAAACCAAACAAAAACAAAAAAAAAAAAATAAAGACGAGAAAGCAAAAATGAATAACTACATGCCGACATCTCAAAGGCCGTAAATTGAACCTATGTCTACCTTGAAATTTTTCGCTTCTCCGCTATCTCACCTGAAGGCATTTATCAGATGCAGACAGCAATAGCCAAAAACACACAAAAACGAGAAAAAAACCCAAATAGATGGAACAAAAAAAAAAAAAATGCCATTGACTTAACCAGAGTGAGAGAGAGTAAGAGAGAGGAGGGAGTGGTGGCGGGCAGAGGAAACTGAGAAAATTTTGTAGAGTCATATCTTTTGTTTTGTCTGCGGCTAAAAGCCATTGCCATTCGTTGTCTATGCCTTGACGTTTCTTCTTTTTTTTTTTTGTTAGAAAAAAAAAACCATCTCTCTCCGTTCACCCTCCCGCTCCCGCTCTCACATCACATCATCCCATCCGAGCAAAATGACAAGTTAATGAAAGTCTGCCAGAGCATGGATCTGGCTAAAAGTTGCATGAAATATGTCACTGTGAATCCTGAAATACCCTTAAAAAGCAGACAAGGGATTGCAAAAAATGTGTCAGTTTCAATTCCTAAACTGGCTAAAAGAGTTAACTTAAAGTAGAAATGTAAAAATGAAAGTGAATAATTATGAACAAATTAATGCGAAAAAAAAATAATCCAGCGAAGCGAAAATTGAAAAATTGAATAACTGAGACATTTAATGTAAAAGAAAAATAAAAGAAGAATTAAACAATAGTATTTGAACAATACTCGAAAAATCAGAGATTACATACATATGTATAGGATAAAATATAATTGAATAAAATGGCAATAAGAGAAAAAGAAAAATAGAGAATTTTAGTGTTCGATAATAAATAATTTTAAAAATTAATTACACAGTTACAAATATTTAAAATGTGAAAATAAAGAGCATTATAAACCAAGAAATTTATGAATAAAAAAAAAAGAAATAAAAGCGAAGAAGGAAAAGCGAGGTTAATCAAGGATGAAACAGTCAAAAAAGAATGCTAAGCTTAAATCCTATACTATAAGCTTACTTTTAATAAATAATCAAATAGAATAATATGCATTAGTAGACAAATGTTATATTGTTTAAATGTGTATTTATTTTAAAATATAATGAACAATTCTTTAAAGTAAATATTTATTTTTAAATCAAGTTTCAAATTAAAGTAGCCAGAAAGACTACTCTTATGATTCCAACTGGAATATTATTACAAATAATAAATTTTGTGTATTTGTATAATTTTGTTTAAATCAATTATTTGGGTATAAGAAATATATAAGCTAACTTTGAATAAAATTAAAATTAAATTTCTATCAAAACTCTCTAAGATGGTCCTTCAATGTGAAATACCCAACATTTTGTTGAAAAAAGAATTCCCAACGTCATGGTTAATACACCTTTTCAAACTGTTCAAACTGCCATCAAGTCATTTTGCATAATTTTCCAACATCCCTCAAGGCCAATGGCAACCATACTCAGCCCCCTAACCCCACCACCACACCTATGTACCTAAAACCAAAAATAAAAAAAGGAAAACCCGAAAAAAGCCAACCCAAACCAACCAAAATGCCATAAAAACAGACATGCTAATTAATGTTAACGGAAATTGTAATTAGAAATGGTTGGCAGCCACTGTGGGAGGGGGGAAACATGGAAAGCGGGGGTGGTCTAACTTGGTAAGAGGGTCGGGAATGGATATGATTATAACTTTATGCCACAAATTCATATAAAACTTTGAGACTTGGTCGCCGCATTACCCCTTCCGCTCCCCCACTTTGTATACATATAGTGTACATATGTTTGCATAAAACTTTTCGCAGATAGTTTTATAATTTAGGACGGCGACGTTTGGCGCCGTATTAAGCACACAAATCATTATAGCCCTATGATTGTGAGAAACAAACACAATAAAAAAAAAAGAAGGAAAATGGAGACTACAAAACAATACAAAACTGTTTCAGTCAGGGCTACAAAGTCAAATCCTTTTTAGCGCCATAAATTAACTTCATTTCCGTGCCAGACGCAACACGACAGCCGGCAAACGTGTGTGGTTTTTTGGGGTGAAAGGATATAAACAATGTAGCAGAGAAGGAGTACATACAGCCAGAGGTTAGCTGGCCGAAAAGAGTGATAGAATGATAGGAGAGAGTATACATATGTACATACATACAAACATATATACTCGTATATACCTATGTATATAAATATAAGTATATATTGTCTGAAGTTTGGGTAAATATATGAATCAGTTGAATTTGAGATACTCTCAAAGATAAGTCCCCTCAATTGGCTTAGCTTTTTGGTTTGTCCTTTGACACAAACCAACTTGTATATATAAAATTTCTTGAAAAAATTCAATTTCCAACTTACATTAAATTCAATATTGACTATTAAATTTTTGTCCTTTTTGGCAAAAAATACCTAATCCTGCCACAGTATCAGTTTAAGAATTGTTAGATATCCATTGCATTGCAATGACGTTAAAGTGATTTGGGCTAAATTAGGGTATTTAATTTATTTTGTTGCAGATTATAAGTATATTTTGCTTGACAAACATTTGTCTCAATGTTTGTTCACTTAGACTGATAATTTGCAATAATTTCTGGTTCTTCAGATGAACTGAAGTATCGGAACAAACAATTTCAATCAAAGCCCACTCCAAAGAGCAAAAAAAGAAAAAAAGGAGTAAAGAGGAGTAAAAAATTGAGAGAATGGAGAAAAGTTTTTTCTCTTTGATTGCACAGAGTTTGCAGTTCCTTCTCACATATCTAACTAAAGTTGGCATAGTTTACTTAACTGTTTGCCTAGTGCTATCTATGCTATTTTTAACCCCCTCCTTCACCCACGCATCGTCTCTTACTATCTTTATTTTTTTTGTTAGTGTTAACTAACGTCCTCTGTAGTCGTATCTCTGTTTCCTGTTTGGCTTGCCTCAACATTTTTTCCACACAAATTCGTTTGATTTGCACATACAAAAAAAAAAAATAAAGAAAATAAGAGGAAAAAAAACTGAATTGTTGAATTGATAATTGAACTTTTGCAGACTGCAAAGTGCGTTGAAAAAAAAAAATGCTGTTGAAGTTACCCAAACAACCCCGACACCACAACCACACCCATCTATATTTTTTTTCCGTTTTGTTTGTTATTCCTTGTAGGTGTATGTTAAATGTTGCATAACTGTTTTAATTGATGTGAGCAATGGATAAGGTGAAATGGTAAATATGATCAAAAAGAAAAAAATAAATAAAATGTTCTAAGAGGCCTTCACCTAAGTGCAAGTACTTTAGCATCATACTTATTTCAATTTATTATACATTCTGTATAAGAGGTAAAAATTTGAATTGGATTCCCAATTGTAATTGCAATTTTAATGCACTCTTCCATCTAGTGTAAACCATAGAAAAATATTATAGATATATACAATTTTAATCGATAAACTTATTAATGTATAAGAATTATTCGCAACATTGAAAATTGAGGTTTGCTATTTTTGGGAACTTTATACTTCTTTGTATAGGTAGATTTTGATTTGTTGACTCTTGAATCATAACTTAACGGAGCAAAAGAAAGAAAGTAACAGAGCTTTTAATGTTATCATCTGGTCTAGAATTGGTTGAGAATTACAAGTAAATGCAATTATGAGTGGTATATCCGTTGCCATCAACATCATCAGTTAACATGACTTGCATTAATTAATCGCGTTAACAGCGTTTGTTTTACTAATACTAAAGAATGTGAATTATCAATCAGTTTTCATTTGAAAACTCATTCGCCCATTCCAATATTGATTTTAAGCGGTTACATAATTTAAATAATCCCTAATCTCGAATGGGAATAACTTATTGAAGCTTAGGGATAAACTTGATCAAAAATATAAATATTTATATACATAATTCAAATTTAAAATTGAGCAAATAAACGAATAAAATACAACAACAATCATCATGAATGATCAGCCAAATACATATACAATTGTACATGTATATATATGTATATATATATATATGTGTATATAAAAATATATGCAAATATATAAATTGCGCATAATTTTGTTTATTTTTATATGTTGATAGAAGACAGGCTATATCTATCTTTGGCACCCTCGCACCTCTCTTCAACAAACCATTTGCCGCCTTTTTGCCATTAACATTTTATACATTAATTTGCGCAAATAAAGTTGCCGCAACATACGCGCACTCACGTAACCGCAATTGAACTGGGCAACAACAAATATATATATGTATATATATAAAAATAAATAAAAACAACAACAACAACAAGAACGAGAACAGCAACACATACACACACGCACACGCATGCAGATATGCGGCGCCACATGAAAGGTAAACAATTTTAATTTATTTGCCCAATAATAAACCCATCAAATAGCATTTGCCTCGGTTTCTTTCTCCTCCACTTCCTCGTCCCTGTGCTCGTCCTTAGTCCTAGTATTGCCAACTCACTTTCAATTCAGTACAAATCAAATATGTTAACGGGGCGTTACACATATTCCCGTTAACAGCTCATTGTTGGGATCTAAATGAGCGTCAAGTTTGTTTGTCTACATGTGTGTGCATGTATATCCATGTGTGTGCGTCTGTGTATGTGTGGGGGAGTATTTGTTATTACATGTCTGCGGCATTTTAACAATAACTGTCAATTTACAACTTAAAGCCCTTGAAGTTTGCTCGTTCTGCCAGCCAGTTGAAATAAATTGCGCATGGAAATTTGCGAGTATTTTTGCAGTATGCTTTTAGGAGGGGAAAAGGCGGAACTAATTATATATATATATGTATATATATATATATGTATGTGTGTGTGTTTAGGGTGTTCCAAATGCAAATTTTTTGAATATATAATTAAATATACAGAATATACAGTTTTCTTAATATATATACATACATATATATATATATATATATATATAATTTTTTTTCTTAGAAACCATTTTAAATTTTTGAAAAATTTTCTGAATAAATAATATCTTCTTCTAAAATGTATACATACATCTCATTAAAGACTTTTATTGTTAACTGCGACATGCTAAGACAGACTTAAACTAGTGATAAATCATAAGCTGAACTCGAATTAAATTTAAATTCACAAAGGGAAAAGCGGGAAAAGTGTGCCCCTTATTTTGGGACAAATTGTATATGTTTAATTAATTATGTAAAATACCTTTCCTTTCCGCTCAAAACATTGCCTGAGGAGTCATCACTTAAATAATTTCTGTTTTTGTTTCCTAATCAAAGGATGTTTTGTTATGTCAAAGTTTAGTTTTCCATAATTAAATTGAATTTTTTTTTTAGTGTTGGCATTTGTTGAAGTTCAACCAACTTCATCTTTGATCTCAATGAAAATTTTGGAAGAGCAAAACAATTTTTTTCTTTTTTTTTTTGATGTGACAGGTATTGTGATTAGTATAGTTAGAATAGTTTTTGAAAGGAATACAACTGAGTCCATTAAAATCTGATATGAACCACAATCAGAGATAATTATCAGCCTTATACGATCAATTTTACTTTCATATGATTTGTTTTTACTAAACAGAATCATTTGCATTTGGACATACTATATCTTTATCGGTTTGGTTTGGTCTCCTTCTTTCTTTTGGTTCAGCTCTAATAATTGCAACCCTCAATGGAAAATTTCGCTTTCAAATTGAATCCACACGATTAATCACTTTACGCTTTAAAAGCTTAATCATTGCACACAATCACTTGCCGGTATGGCTTTTCATTGAGCTTTGCCACGCCTTTTAATTCAATTAAGCCACCCTTTTGTCTCTCTCATTTCACATGCACAGAAAATGACTAAGAGAGAGGGAGAGAGGCACACACATTCGCCAATGGCAAATAGGCAATTACCAGTAATCGAATTTTGGCGTCACAACCAAATCCGTTTGAAGCCATAAATTTTTCACTTTTCACCAAGGCGTTGGGTCATGACATGATGGGTGGGATGACGGTGGGTGGGTTATGTAGTGTGCGGAAGAACGACGGTTACTTGAAAAAAAAATGCAAATGCAGAGCTCAGCTTAAGTCGGCTTAAGCTTAACTTTCACTGAACAACCGCAGAATATAGCACAAAGGCGATTCGCTTTCCCTCTATTAATGCCTAATTAAATGCAAGTTGCTTTCATTTTAAAGCAACGCGAATGAAATAAATTTTCTTTTTCTTTTGCCATTTGCATTTTATAGCATCGGGCGGAGGGGAATATAGGGCTGTTGGGTGTCTCTTGGACATGTCCGGATGGATGCCCTGACAATGACAAGCGGATGTATTTCATTTCTACCTCCCCACCCCCACCCCCACCAAACAAAAAAAAAAAAAAGAATCGTTTCCGTTGCTCTCCCATTCCATCTCACTCTATCTCTATCTTTATCTCTCTCTCTCTCTCTGTCCCACTGTTATGGCATTCGCTGTATTTCTTCTCCTTTGCTGCTTTATTTCTTATACATTTTTCAATGGCTTCTTTTGGGGAAACAATTCATGAGTAGTTGCCGCCATTCTTCGTTCTTCTTCTCTCCATTCTCCTCTTGCCGCTCTTCGTTCTCCGATTCTCAGCTGTTGCATTTGTTAAATAATATATCAGCTGTCATTAAGGTTACTTCACTGGCCACTTTAATTTGTCACTCCAGTGCATTTGACAATTAAAAATTGGTAAGCTGACGAGCTGAGAACACGAACAGCTGTCCGACACCAAAAACATGGGAGACAAAAAAAAAAAGAAAACCAAAATGAAAATAAAAAGTCTGAAGTAAAAACTGCAATTGTAGTTGATTTCTTAAGCAAATTAATCGCCTCAAGTTGATATGCAAGCCCCAGCTGTGGCTCGAAATGATGGTGGTAAATCGTATTGATTGAGTTACCAAGGATAACATACATACAAATACAAGCTGAGAGTAATCCCTTAGGATATGTCTTGCAAATCCTTCTGTTGACCAATCCTTAATATTAACTATCGATTATTATATCATAGAGAAACTTAAGAAATCTAATCGTTATTGTTTCGAAATAAACAAAAGCTAATATATAATCTTTTTCCTTTTTCTTTAAGAAAGATCAATGTTTTAGATAAACGGATAAATGGATTATATTTAAGTCTCTTGAAAATATCTATACAAAGAAATTCTATTGAATAAGGTCAAATTACAATAGGGTAACTAGGCAACAATGTTACAAACTCGACCTGACCTCTCGGTCAAGGATAGATCCTTGGCCCTTAAATGTTTCTATGTTATTTCTTACATATTCCCTACCTAATTTGCATATCTTGCATGAACTTGCATGCAAATTGTGTGACATTTTTCATTTTTCTGTTTCATCGATTTTCAAAGTCTACTTTTAGGCTGTCTACGTTATCACACAGATGTCAAATTACCCTAGAAAATTTGAACCTTTAAGTCAACGAAAAACTGACCAAAAGCAAAATAGTAGGGATAAGGATTGGTGGGGAACTGTTAAAACTAGAGGGAAAAGTTGTCAACTCAGCAGAGCTAACTCAGCTGATGCAGCACGAAATTGAGCCACTTTGAGTTTATCTCCTTTACCACACTCTTTCTCCCATCTCCCTCTCTCGCATCTCTATGTATTTCTCTTCGATTTTCTTGCTCTATCTTTCATTTTGTGTTCAGTTCTATGGCAGCAGTGTGTCACATAATATGGACAATCACTAACCACGCAAGTGTCAAACAAACAAAACGAGTGGAAGGCACCCGCATTCGTTCCGCATCTAACATATCCAACACTGCTACCCATTGAACTCCTTCTCCATACACACACATACACTAACCTAAACTCACTATTGGATATGAAGGGCAAAAATTTGCAAGCAAATCCTATTTTCGTCTAGGGGGCGCACTCAACTCCAAGAGAGGAGAGACCCAGGCCAGTCCAGGCAGACAGATGACAACGAAGACTACGTCTACGTACCACATTTGAGTGCTGCGGGCTGTTCGATATTTTTTTTCGTTCCTTTTTTTTTTTTTTTTTTTCTCATTTTTGGGTTCTTTTACTTTTGCACTACTGGTTAAGGAAGGGAATACAGTAAAGGGGCAGGGGGATGGCACCAACCAGCTGCCTCTGTGCACACATCAATCTCGCTCTAACTTTTGCCCAGATACGAATCTTTCATTTTCGTATTTCCGTTCAAATTTCGTGTAACTGAACTGGAACTTTAGACAAAAAAAAAAAAGGAACCGACAAAAAATGCGATTTTTTACTACGCCACCAAAAAAAAAAAAAAAAAAAAGAGAACCGAAAATACAGAAAAAAAAAAATCTAGACAGATAGACAGAGACATGAAGAAGAGGTTAGTTAGGTGGGGGGGTTAGGGTAGATGTATGGTCTATGGTGGCGCATGTTAATGTTGACCCCCTAACATACGTCTATATAAAAGTTGTCCAAATGATCGACCAACTATATGCTCTGTGAAATCCCATAAATAATGTTAAGTTAATTATTTTAAGCAATAATTCTAATAATATCGGAGAATTTATATGGGATTCGAAAACTTGTAAATTTAATTTCTAGGCTAATCAAATTTTTTTTTTTTTTTTTATTTACCAATGTTCATTTTAGAGGATATGCAAAGTGTTGGGCATTATTTAGATCGTCTGATTGCCGTCGCCGGTATCAAATTTAAATTTCTTCATTTGGTTTTTGGTTCGTGTGCAAGTTCAAGTCAAGTTTTTTACTCTGTCTGTCTGAATGGTCGATCTGTCTGCCTTTCCCTCTCCATTCGGTTTTCTGTGTATGTGTGTGTGTGTGTGTGTGGAGCAAAAATTCAGGTCATGTGCGACCAAAAGTAAGTGGATGCGCTCTTATCAGCGCATACAAATGTTTTATCTTTCGTTTGGCGCGTGTGCAAGTCCTGTGGCTGCGGCTGCTGCTGTTGCTGCTTCTTTTACTCCTGCTGCTGATGGTCCTGCTGTTCCTGCTTGGTTAGATGTTGGGTTGCTTCACTGGCTCTGTTTGTATCTATATCTATTTGTTTGTATGTGTGTGTGTGTGTGTGTGTGTGTGTATGTTTTGTTTTGCCAATTGTCGGAAGTGCCTGTGGCCCTTGCATAAGTCACACACACATTCACATACCCTCTCTTTTACACACACACACACGCACATGTATAGATGAGCAGCCAGTTAGACACTTTCTTTTGCTACTTGAGCTTCCGTTTCCGCTTCGCTGGCGCGCGCTGTCTGCTTATTTACTTATGCATAGCATATAACCTTAAACATAATTTTGTTTGCCTTTTGTGCTCGTTGCATGCAATTCTATTTGCCTTGAAAAGAAATTCCTTCTAAATCTTATCTTTCGTTGTTCTTGTTTTCCTCTTTTTTTCTCTTTTTTTTTTTTTTTTGTTGCTCTTCTCTAAGACCGGAATTTTATCTATTTGACTCGTGCTGAGGGTTTCAAAAATCTACACTGACTAACTTCCTCCGCAACAGATTAAATGAGACCTTGACGACTGTTGAAAATTGTACAAGATTTTCAATCCAAATCCTAAATCCATACTTTTTGCGTTTTAATAGCAACTTTGTTGCAATAAAACTTGAAATTGTATACATTGTATACGAAAGACATTGGGTAAAGGAATACTGTCCTTAGATTGCATAATGTTAGAATATATTTGGTTAAACAACTTGGACATGTTCAGTTGTTTGTTCTCAATTTATCTTGAAATATAATTTTAATAAATAAACTGAAATATCTTAAGAGATATGGATTACATTTTCTATTGTTTAACAATTTAATTGTTTAGATATTAACTATAAAATATGAACTATATATTCTTATGATGTCTACTACAACTTTTGTTTCGCTTCCAAAGTTGCATTCATACAGAAGAGATTAAACACCTTTCTTACATCCGTTGTATTGTGGTGGCTCAATCGTGGGCACTTCCTCATCATTGGAGCCATCTCCAAATTGCAAATTTGATATTGATACTGATGATGGTATTGGCGTTGGTGTTGGTGGTTGCACATTCATTAATTCATTATTCGTTGCAGTGGTAGAGCTATGCAAAATACGAAAGTATTTTAGAACATAAAGCAACTCACTCATTGGTAATTCGTTCTCTTTAATAAAAGCCAATGCCTCTAGAGTTTCTTCATCGTTATAGTCCTTGAAATTAATTAAGAGAGAATTCAATATAGTTAAAGAGTTATATTTTGTATTAGATTATTAACCTTTTCGTTTTTCTCTTCTTCACTATTTTCCATTATTTTGCTGTTAAGGTTGTAGATGCTTTGCTTCTAGAATTTGGTTCAATATTTGAGTATTTGAAATTCGATTAATTTAGTTTGGCCTACTCGCAACTGCAACAAATATCAATTGATGTTCCTTTTATTTTTTTTTGCTTTTTTTTTTTTTTGGTTTTTGGCTAAAAGTGAACCCATCAACACTCAACCAAATCGAGCTGAACCAAACCAAAACCAAACCAAACCAGACCCAACTGAAACCAAACCAAACCGCATTTTGCATTTGCAGTTTACTCGGTTAACCGCTTTTATAGCGGATTTAACACATTTTCAGGCCTTGGACTCATAACATTGGCCAATGCACAGTGTCAACATGGTCAAAAGAAATAAAAAAAAGCATCACTTACAACTACAAAAAAAATTGACTTGTGCTTATTACAATTGAGATAATATTAACTTTTTTGTAAAAGAAGAAAAACCAAAACTCATTTATGTATCAATTCAAAAGTAGCAAATTTTCTGTTGCCACTGTTCCCATTTGAATTTCGAATAGGGAAAATGCCTTTCTCTTTGCTGCCAAAATATGCCAAAATGTTTGAATCGAACAATCAACGCAAAATCCAGAACCAGAAACTGCAGTCCAGTTCTGTTTACTGCATGGGGCATAGGTGGTGTGGAAGGGAAGGGTGGGGGTGAGTTTTATAAAAGGGGAATAAGAGAATGGCGGAATGGGGCCACATCGTCATATCGTGCTTTTGCATGCATTTGCCATTTTTCCTCAGTTGACCTAACACCCCCTTTTTCCACTTCCATCGTATCCCAATCCACCCCACCTCATTCGATTCGACTCCACTTCAACTCCCCTCACCCATTTACCCTTAGTTGGTTCTCTCTCGCATATGTCAATGGGGCATGCATTTCATTTCATTTTTGGGTGGCTTTTTGTTGTTTTTATTTTTCAATTCGAAAATTTTTGAACTGACATTGTGTGAAAGTTTCCCCCCGAGGGTCATAGCACTCAAAACGCTCAACAGTACGGTAGGGAATAATAGGGGAAGGGAAGGAAAAATGATTGTTCTTTCAATAGTCTTTTGTTGTTCACAGAGGTTACAGGTTAGCTATTACCCATTTTGCCATGTTTTTATTTTTTGTTCCGAAAGTGTTAATCTTGTCACTTTGGCAATGTGTTGAAAGAGAACGTTGCCAGACACAAAGCATTAAATGGTCAATAATGGGTTAAATGGCAGGTTAAAATCTTTTACATTATGTTAACCGTAGCCAATTGACTTGGGCAATTATTTGATATCAATTGAACGGGTAAAAGAAAATGCAACAAGTTTTCTACAGAATATTAAAGTTTGATAAAATAAAGTAAAGTTATCGAATTTCTCAATGTAAAGTGGTGAGCAAAAATGATTATAGTTGTGAATTTTATAATTTTAGAGATATCCGAAATGACAAAGTAAAAATAACAAAGTAAATTAAAGAATATTTTAATTTGTAATTTAAAGTATTTTTTTTGTGTTAGATATTTATAATATATTTTTATATTAGATTTAATAATTACTGCTTTTTATCGGCTTTACCATTGAATGAAAGTTGTACAAAATATTTGTAAAATATCTCCAAATAATGTCTTGGAGAATTTTATTTTATTTTTTTATCTATTCTCATATCTTGGAACTTTTCTAAAATTACTCAAAACTTATTTTCTCCCTTCTGTAAATGCAAACTTATTTCCACCTTCGGTCAGCTTCGAGTGCCGAACGATGCTTATTATCGAATCACTGTAATATTAGCTATTGATGGTTCGTTGATCCTTGTGATAGCCGCACGATATCCCATAAAGTTGCAACTTCAATTGATTATCCACTTTGTTGCACGTCACTGACACTGGACACCACGTTCACTTTCACACGATTAGACTCGGTCAGCTGCAGGATTATGTCATGGACTTTACCCTGATACTAAGGGTTATTTTTGAAGCGCACTCTTCATTTTTAATGGGATATATAATTAAAATATGCCAATAAAGTACAGAAATAAGACTATTAACTCGACTCGATACTCTTTAATTACAGAAATTATTTTGAATTGCTTTTGAACTTTGTGGTAAGTAGCATAATTACTTATTTGCTCAATTAACTCTTAATACAAATATGTTAAAGATGAGGCAATCTTTCACCTTTTCCACTACAAACACATGTGAATATATATATATATATATATTCACCCATTATGATCTGAGAAAAACCGCAGATGTTCAAAGAAAATTAATATTTCAACTATATATACATATAGTTTAAGTGAATGAAAGTAGCACAGCTAGCTGCGTAAAGTATAGAATTGCTGGGTAAAGGAGAAAGAGGGCAATCGTTTAACACTTCATTAAAAGCCATTCGACAAGTTGTAGACAATTAAAGACAAGCGCCAAGGGTGAAAGAGACAAATGCCGTGAGACAGTAAGGGAGTAAGAAGGGGAGGGAAAATACTTAACACTTAACACATTTCCAATGTTCATTGACCGGCAAATGAAATAAAAATTGCAACAGCTACTTCAACCAGCGAATGCTTCATTTAACAGCAACAGAAACAGCAACAACACAAATAACAACAGCAAAAACACCAACAACAACAATAACAAGGGCAAAGAAAAAAAAAAAAAACAAAAAGTAAAGGAAGGGCCTCTACTCGGCAATAGACAAAGTTCCTGGCCACAAATTACACTTGGTTTGGCAGCATAAAATGGCGTAAAAATTGCAGCTGTTTCTGCCATTCTGTAAGAAAAATTATTGAATGTCTGTTGGCTGGGTCATTCTCGAAAAAAAAACACGAGAAACACAAAAGCCATTTAAGGCTTAATTTCAAATATCTCTAATAATAATGAAGAGAAAAAAATATTTTTCGAAATACCCAATAAACTATGCTATACAAATATACTTTGTTATATCTACCAAAAAAGTATGCTACCAATACTGCGATTGAAAAAATGGACATTTTCTAGGTGAAAATGGTAACCAGAACATTGATTCTATAAGTCTGTCTACCATTCTCTGGCTCTGGCTGTGTGTATTTTTTATGATGCTTGAAAATAAATAAACACTCAATACCCTCCAATGGCAAAGAGCACAGACAGCTGAACCAAACTTACAGTCACAGACAGACAGACACACACACACACACACACAAATAGACAGACAAATGCTGTACTGTGAGCTGTACAAGAGGTGAAGGAAACGATAGCTGAAGATTGGGCCAAAAGGAGGAGCAGCCCAAAAGCATCGCGCACATTCAATAAATCTTCAACTGTGAATAGTCACTTGAGACGGGAATGAGTCGATGCCAAGCGGGGCAAGAATGGTGGAAAAAGAATGAGAAGGAATCAGTAAAAGGGGACGAAGTGAGAGATGTAGGGTGGCGAATCGAGCAGATGGAGGAGCAGAAGGTGTTGGGGTGTTGGATGTTGGTGTTGCCCTGAACAGCAACAGCGGTGGAGCAGACTTGAACGCCTTTCATTTTCATTTCCAACTGCTGCTACTATAATGGCAATAATCATGAGCTTGGCTGATGTCTGGCTACAAGTCTCTGTGTCTCCTTTGGCTATATGTATATACATTTGTATCTGTGTCTATGTGTGTGTGTGTTAGTGATTGAGTCTCTGTTTATATCTGTGTGAAAAAGCGCAACCTGCACGTATGAAGAGAAAAGACCTAAAGCCTCTAATAGCCTCATATTTTGCACTCCAATACATAACTCATGGGCAAAGAGATGCTCGCCGGGTCTTGGACCAAGAGCAAGGCCAAATCCTTACATGCACTTGAACAAAATCTAGCAAATGACAAAAACAAAACATAACAGCCAAGTAAAAATATACAAAAAAAAAAAAGAAAAGAAATAGACCGAAGTTTAAATATGCTAAAAAAGGTATTACAAAAATCATAAAACTATAAAAAAAGCAAAACCATTTTGATTTTGCTATTTGAAAAGAAAGTGAAGAAAGTTCTGATTAAAAAAATATACCCTAAAAATATTGTCTAAATTTCGTTATTCCATGGAAGATATATTATATATTATATATATATATATATATCTAGGGTCGAAGAGGATTGAAATGTAAAGTGTATATCGACGACGCCTTAAAGTATGCAACGTGCGTTCGTTTCACAACAGCAACAACAAAATGGCGGAAGTAAGCGAAACGTAAATCAAATGGCAAACCAATCGCCTGGGCCAGGACACGACCAGCCATGATACTCTTACCCCATCCATCGGCATGGCCTTCACCGTCCCCTGTTACCCTAACCAAATATTCAATCTATAATGGCATTTACACGACTAGGAACCAGGATATGTAATATCCTTTTGTGGTTCCTCCTTTTACTTTTTTTTTCTTTTATTTTTTTCTCTCTTTTCTTTTTGCCTATTGCCTGGTCTGAAATTTGTAAACTCGCTTCTCGTAGGCAGGTCAATTTTGGCCAACGATGAAGGAGAATAGAGAGCGGGTATGATGAGCAAAAGGAAAAAGGGAAAGAGTGGTTGGTTTGGTGGAAAGTCAAAGCACGACTTGACTTATTTTCAAATAAATATAGAACAGCTACAGTTGCCCCTTTTGCCAGTTGCCCATAAATCTCAACAATTTCCGTTATTTTGAGCAAAGAAGTACCAGGCCATATATATGTATATATATAGTCTATATACATACATATATATCCTGATTCTACCCCCTCTGCCAAGCTACCAACCATCTACGGATATCGGTTTGTTGAAATTTATGCGAATTGATAGAGCTGCTACTAATCAAAACTTTTACTTTATTTACCAACGAGAGATTTCTGTCCATCTTTTTGTTTCATCGTTTTGGTATTTTGTTGTTGCTTTTTAAGTTTATGCAAAAAGGTTGCTAATGGAAAATTTGTTAAACACTCTGCAAGTAACAGTAATTGCTACACACTTCAAATTTCCTGCAAAAATAGCACCCACTCTTAATTTCTTTCTCATTTTTTTTACTTTTTTTCTTCTTTACTCTAAT
The DNA here is from genome assembly GCA_037075365.1 of Drosophila emarginata. NCBI lineage: Eukaryota > Metazoa > Arthropoda > Insecta > Diptera > Drosophilidae > Drosophila > Drosophila emarginata. The sequence continues at coordinate 10,062,833 of JBAMCD010000296.1, forward strand.
CATAATTTGTAAATCTTAAGCAGGCAACATCAAGCAACCATTCAGAGTAGAGGTGCCTCCATTACACGCATACACACACACACACTGTTGGATCATAACACTTGTGTTCCCTATTAGAAACTTTCACTTCAAAAGGAGGCCAACAACCGAAAGGAAAGGGTAAAACGACATAGAGTGAAAGAGGGTGGCAATGGAGGGCATAGGGGAAAAGTAGAAGAAAAAGAGCTTAGAAGTTGGCAATTTAAAAATTAAGCCAAACCATGCAGTTGTTGACTGCAACAAGAAAACAGCCATAAAAAGCCAACTAAAGCCAGGTTGCAGGTAACGGTCCAATGGTTCTATATAATCAGCACTTGCAACATGCCAAAAACAACAACAGTAACTGTTAAAGCAACCAGCTAACGGGTAATAAGCAACAACAGCACAGTAATGAAGCTATCAACCGTAAGATGGCGCTTAGGCACGCAATCATACTTTGGGTCAAAGCAAAAAAAAAAAAAACAACAAGAAAAACAAAAAAAAAACCCAGTAAGAGAAAAGGTTGAGGCAAAGGGAAAATTGCAAGAGAAAATGCCAAGCAAAAAATGATAAAGGAAGGCGAGAGACGACCAACCAAGGAGTGGCACTTGCAGGTGCACAAATCCTGAAAACATGTTGTTACATATTACAGACCACAAAATTTTGTGTTCTCAGTTATTGCAAAATTTTTAGATCCAGCGGACAACTATAAATTAAAATACAAAAAGTCAATGAAAATTTGTGAAAACGGATTCGAAAATATGAGATATATTTGGGGTTCAGAAAACTCTTAAACTGCGAAAGTCTTGATGAAAAATTGGTTAGGGTTATTAAATCCCTTAAAAAAAAGATAATGATCTCAAAGAAAAAAATAACAACAACAAATAACATTAAAAATCATACAACTCAAACTTTTATCTCAGGTGATTGCCGGTAAGCTAATTCATTTATTTTATTCACCCAATTCTTTTACATATATTTGTGAAAATAATATATAATAAATTAAAAAGTTAGTACATATAAATATTTTTTATTGATTGTTTATATTAGTTGTACTTGAAACAATATATATTTGTTATATAAAGTTCTTAGTTTTTGTAGAATTTCATCTTCTATTTCATCTTTCAACAGTTGAAACTAAGGAAATTGTATAATTCGAAATAAACCACAAATTAAAGATAATAAACATTAAAAAAAAAAAAATTTGGAGAGAGATAACAAAAAAAATATATTATAAATTGTCATTCAAACTATCTGTCTACAGATAAGAAAAGTTGATTAGTTTAAAATTAATTTTTAGAATTTCCTAAATTATAATTTCTCCATTTTGATTTTATGAGAATTTGCATTTCGGAATTGTGATTGGCATCGACTGCCTGCACTCGTTGCCATGTGACTTGCCATTTTTACCTTTTCGCGCGTTGGGGTACATATGCATATAGTATATATATGTATGTACATGAATGTATGTATGTATATACAGGCACACATGGCGTATGGTTAATATTTCCGCAGCAACTATGCGCATATTCATTTTGACTATGACGATGACGAAGAAGAAGCAGCTTTGACGTCTGCCCGTACATTGACCGCTGGGGAAAACTCGAAGGCTGGCTCTCTCAGCTCAGCATTAGCGTTTAATAGTGGCATGTTGTGTTGCGTTCTAGTCGGTGTGGCAGCAACTTGCAAGTTCTTCTCCCTATGGTGGTGACCTAAATTTTGGTGCAGTTTATGAAAAATATATGCTGCAATATAAAATGTTGCCTGGTCGTCGCATGCATAAAGCAGGACAAAAAAAAAAAAGAGGGAATACAAGCGACAAAGAACTAACCTAGAGAGAAAGAGAGAGAGAAGGAAAGATAACGAACATTTCATATTTATATTTATATATATAAATGTATAAAAAAAAGGGACAAACTTTATAAAGTATATCCTCTGTGCGTCTCTCACTCACTCTTACTCTCTCTTTCCGTCTCTGTCTCTGAGTGTGTTATTTTTTTTGTCAACCGCCAAATGGCGACAGTAATGGCGGCGTCAAAAAGCGGAAATGCCCCTGAGCTGTGGCAACATCTATACACACACACACACAAAAAGGAACCCGAAAGAACACACACACTCCACAAGACCAAAAAAAAGGGCTAAAGGGAAAAGACGAAAATAGCCATGGCTACTGATTGACAGGGAGAACGTTATGGGACTTTAGCTTGAAAATGTAATGGATGGTGCCGCTAAGTGGAGGACTTCAGTATATGTTATGAAATTGGTTTCAAAAAAAAAAAAAAATTAAATATATAATACCCAAAGCGCTCGAAATGCCTTTGCATGCCTCTTCAACATTTACAAAATTGGAGACTCTCGTTGCCACTTTCATTGTATCATTTTCAAACAACTTTGCTCTCTAAATGTCACATGGCACGCCAATTCACCTTCAAAGTCCTGCATTACCTATCGTCCCACAGTTGTTCAGTTGTACCTACTCCATTTTTAATACATGTCATTTTTGCTCTTCCACAAAAAAAAAAAAAAAACAAAAAAAAAACTCCATGCAACTTTTCAATCTGTAATATTGAAATGTCAAATGTTGTCGTGTTGTTTAAGCATTATTCCTTTATTTGTCTATGTATAAAAATATATATAAATATATGTATTTTTTTTATTTACCCTTTTTCAGAGAGTTTCATAAAATTGGGTAGATTGTTTGTAACGACATTTAAAAGTAAAAGAAAGTTTTATATTATTGTTGAAAGAGACTAACTTTTTTGTTATGAATAACATGTAAATGAAATGAGATGAGATGAGACATAGTATATAAGATTCCTACTGATATCTGCAATCAAAATTGGTCCAATTTTAAGCTATACTAGAAAGCAAAAAAAGATATACTTTGCAATCAAAACTTAATTAATTTTAGTTTAGATATTAACTCACATTAAATTCGTTGAAGTTTTTTTTCTTTTTAGTTAATTGATGTTAAATATATTTTATTTTCTGAATTTAAAGCAAAGTTACTGCAAGTGTATATCAAATTCGTTGCTTTAAATTCATTTTTTAGCATTTCCTTTTTGGTTTTTCTTTTTCTTTTTGGAATGGTTAATTCAATTGTAAAGAAACAAAATCTAAGTGAGGCAGACAGGTGCAGCAGTTGTGATTGAAGTAAGGTTTGGTGTGACAACAGTTGGTCTGACATGAGACTTTCGAAGGGAAAGCTCAAATCGTATATAAAACAAAAAAAAAAAAAATAAAAGATAAATTGAAATTGTGATAAGTCAGCAAATGTCGCCTGTTGACTTTGCATATTGCATGGATGTGCGGTCAAGCGTTTTCTAATAATATTTATGCTCTTCTCTCACATTTATGAAGTGTAAGCAAAAATAAAATAAAAAGCAAAAAAAAAAAAACAAAATATACTTTCTATATATAAATATATAGAAATATATTTAAGGGAAATTCAATTGAATCGAAATGGGGTAGAAAGAAGTTGTCTGGACATTTACATATCGCTTCAAGGAAAACTTCAACATTTATATATTGAGTTTTTCATACTCAGACTTTGAGGGTTGGAAAGAAGAAAGAAGCTTATCATAAGCAATAAACGCTAATGGATGAGCTTTCTTAGTACAAAAGGAAGGGAAGTGGGGTGGAGCTGCGTTTGCCAAGCAAATTCGAGATGACAATATGAATTAAGTGTGGATAGGGAAAAGTCACAGGGATATAGCAAAAAAAAAAAAAAAAAAATAACCACAACCGATGTGTCAGAGTCTTTAGATTTTAACCACAAAAGCTTGGACACACAAAAGCAACCGCATTGGCCAAAATGTTTACCCTTAACTACTTCTACCAAACATAACCACCCACCCACACTGACTATAGTATACTGATATAAATATCTAAGGTTAGATTTCACCCCCCCCTCCCCCCCACACCTTCCTTTTTGCTCAACAGAGAGAAAGGTGACAAAAGATATGACAATTTTATGAGTAATCCTGACACTCTGACAAGAACACTGCTCCGCACTGATTACTATATAGAGATGTTTTCCTGCAATGGCAATAAAATTTTCACTTTTATATAGATTTTTGCATTGTCGTTAGAGAAGATAATATGTGAGGGAGCTTTCATCGTCATAATCATCTTTCTCCTTCTGTTAAGTCCTTCGCCCCTGTTCTTCCCCAACCAACCTACATTAACAACAGAAATTCTTTTGTCCATTGTTCTGGTCGGGATTCTCTCACTCTGTTTGTCCGTATAACTGTCTGTCTATGTGTCTGGCGGATGAGCGGATGTTGTTGTGAGTCATATTAAAAAGTAACGAGCAAAATATTATGGAAGCCCCCAGACAAAAGGCATTTCCGGCAGAGACGAAGAATATTGGATTCACACGGTGCAATGTTTTTATTTTGGTGGGGAACATTGACGAGAAGTGCGACGGCGGGCACTTCGGATGGATGAATGGATAGAAAATTGTTGTTCATTGCTTGTTGTTCCCCCTTTTATTTTTTTTTTCCTCTCTGTTTTTTTCCCTGTTTTTCTTCCTTTTTTTTTTTTATCATTTTGCCCCTTGGCCAGCTTGATGGGCCATCGTATCTCGTCATATTATATTGTACTTTTGTACACCAGACAAGTCTACATTGCTGCATGTAGTATTACTAGTACAAGCTTGTGTCTGTCTGAGGACTCTGTACCGGCATCTACTCTATCTCCGGCTTGGCTTTCTGGTTTGGTTTATCTCTTACTGTTCGAGTCCAAAGTCCTGTGGCATTATTAATAACCATAACTCAAATCTATTGCCGTTTTACTGCTCATTGATTTTGTGTGTTTATGGTCAGAGGTTTCGTCAGGTTTTCCCCTACTCGAGGTTTGTTTTTTTTAGATTTCAACGCGAAAAGCATTTAGATAAATAAATAATGAGCCTCCCCCCAGGGTATATATACATATATTTTTTTATTTTTTTTTTTTGTTGGAAAATAAACTTAAATGTTGCCAAATGTCTGAATAGGGAATCATTTTATATAGCGAATCATATTTCGTTGATGGTTTATGGGCATTTATTGCAACTTTTAACGAACAGTAATCTTTAAAAAAGACAATTATATTTATGTATTTATATATTTCTGATTAGTATCAAGAAGCGGTCTATATATTTTTCTGCATTTACTTAAAATGAAACAAATTAGACTAAACTATAATTTTTTTTAAAGAACAAAATACATGTTTTTTTTTTTATATTTTAAAAGACAAAACCTTAAATAAAAATAAATATCAACTATTTCCTTTACAATGAAAAGAATATTTCGGTTTTCTTTTCCTTTTTTATTCCCCTAACATATTTAAATTCTTATAATGAAACTTTAAAATATAAAATTATAGATTAATTTTTATTCTCTAGATCTCCATTTATTCTAAAACTAGTAAAAATAGTCAGATTTTTCTGCAAATGATAATACTTGTCTCTACTTTACTACTTTAATCTGTTAGAGTGTAAAAAAAAAGACTTCCTTTTAAGATTGCATATAAAAGCATAATCGTTGTGTCAAGTAACTATTTCATTGTAATCCTTACCAATTTCCTACAAAAGTTTTCTGTATTGAAACTCTCTCCCCCCTATCTCTATCTCTCTCTCTCTCTGTCTCTCTCTTAGTGAAATTCGCTGCATTTGGCTTATCATTGAAAGATTTGGCTTCTTGTGATATCCAAACACAACCGCCAACTGGCCTTTTGCGTTAAGTTTTAATTGTGCTCATATCTCAAGACCCCTTCAGTATCCACTGGTTTCCCTTTAGCAAACTTCTTTGCTCGACCATTTGTGTGTGCGGCAAACTTTTTTGGGAGCACACATACACACACACACAGAGGCACATACACAAGCACACACACAAATTGCTCAACAATCCATGTTGCCATTTTACAACACTTGAAATTTCTTTGGACATTTGCTTTTGGCTTAGTCTTGGATGTTGACTTTTACTTTGGCCAAAAGGAAAAAGCAAAAAAAGAAAAAAAAAAAATAAAGCAAAAGGAGATGTTGAGACGTACGCGAACTGGGCGTATAATTTCAATGCTCACTGTCGTAAATAGAAAGAGGGGAAAACAAAGTGAGAGAGATGAAAATAAAGACGGAGACTGAGATGAAGACGACAACGAAACGCTGAGTATTTTCTTAATTTTCTTGCACTTCCTGGCACAAAGTTTTCTAGCTTTTCCAGCAAAAGCAGCAGCAGCAGCTTTTCCGTTTGTCAGTGCAAGAATGAGAGAAATAAGAGACAAGCACCCAACATTAAAGTATTATGCAAGCGTATTAATGCACTCAACGGACACAAGAAGAGGGACGAATAGAAAGTGACAGAGAGACGGAGAGAGAGAGAGAGAGAGAGAGAGAGACCAACCGACAGAGAGACAGACCAACAGACTGACAGACAGAAACAGAACGGAAAAGTGACCAGCTACGAATACTGCAATGATAAGCTGCAAGTGAAGATGGTGGCAAAGCAAAGGCAAAGGAAAAGCTGTAGCTTTCACAGCATGTGACACGGCAAGAGAAAAACGAACTGGAAAGTTTTTAACCTACTCCCACCACTCGTACTATTACTACTACTTTTTCTTCTATACCAAATCTCTTTCCATCTCTACATCGTTATCATCCTTCCTTAAAATAGAATCAGGATATTTTCTTAACAAAAATGTCAGTTGCCAGATAAAGCAATGCGATTCTTTGGTATGACACAACAAATCTAATCTGAATCCTCTCAATGAAAGACAACTAAAACAAAATAAAACAAAAAAAAAAAAAAAATAATTCCGCAATTTAAATCTACATATCTTGGAAAACTTGACAACGATAAAGCAGTTGCATCAATTGCATCATATAAAACCTGAATTTTAATTGAATTAACCCCAAATAAAAACCCCTCTGGAGACCACAAGACAGATGTCTGCAACGGCTGTTGCCCCTCCATGTCAGCTGGTGGTGGTGGTCTGTTGCATTTACTTATTATGTTGCGTTGTCTTGTCAGCTGTCAATTACCACGGCACAGAATTCCCAAATGTATTCCAATTTGACACCAAAACTGATGTTGATGATGCAGAAAATGGGTCGAACAAGTCATCTTAATGCATTGCATTCGTTTATTTAATCAAACGATATTCTAAGCACAGACCATACAAAACATATATACATACAAATAAAATATATACATATATTTTTGATTAGCAACAACTGTCAAATCTGACTCTAAGGGTTTAATCTCTCTGGATTTCATATATATCCTTCTGTTTTATCCCCAAATTACATTAAATCGAAACAAAAACGTAATTTAAACAATAAATCTTTGTTAATAAAGAAGAGTAGTTTGGAATATTATTAAATTTATTTTAATGATTGAGCTTAAATATTGTAAAAAATTGATAATAATATTGTATAACAACAACAACAATAATGAGACGCATTAAATTGTTGGTTAAATAATATTGAAGTGTAACTTTTCTACATTTGTTTCTCGTCCTTATTTGTAAATTAATTTTTAAATTCAATTTTTAGAAGCAAGAAAAATATATCTGTGCCAAAAAATTTTTCAGTAATGGCCCGAAAATGTATATTTAATTTTTTTGAATGTTTTACAAAAGAATTTCAATTGGGTAATATAAAAATTTTAATAGATATTTTAGATTTTTTGAATAACTATTCTGAGGTTTTATGGGTATAATTAGTTCAAATCGTGTTCGTGATCATTGTAAACGATTTTCATCTGTATTAAACGTTTGTAACATTAACCTGATGTATGTCTCCCTCTATCGGTCACTCGAAATGCCAAACATTTGCAACAGAAATGGCCACTTAAGAGCAGAAGAGTCCTTTGGATAGTTTGTTTGGTCATGTTCCCATTTAAAGTATCTTTTTATTTTTTTTGAGTCCTGAAGCACTGAATATTTGCCGTGGCCAATTGAACGTTTATGGCAATTTAAGTAATGCTACTTTAGACTGTTACAATTTCACTCCTCCACGCTTCCACTTCTCCCATTTTTGGTGGTTGAAAGGTAAGACGGAAGTTATTCGATTGAACGTGCCATTGATTGTATATTTATTTGACAAGCATCACACGTGTGTCTGGGTGATGATTTCCATCAAGTTGATAAAAAAAATAAGAAGGAAAGAAAATGTTAAATGATGCCACACAATTTCCTTTGCTTTGTGCCTTTGGGAGTTGATTTTTGTTTTAGTTTTCAAGCTGCTTTTGCCCTTTGCCATTAGTTAATGTCATTTCTCAAATAGATCTCGATACCATTATTCTACCTATCTTCTCAACCCCGGCCCACCCACTCTCTTCAAATGGGTTTGTTTCACTTAAAGTTTGATTTATGTTTGGTTGACCAGACGACGACAGTTCACAGCTGCGAAACTCAAAAAAAAAAAAAAAAGGAAAGGAAAGGGAGAAAGGAAATGAAAAGCGAAAATTTTCTTTTCTATCTGTATTCTATTTTTTTTTAAGTTTGTTTTTTTTTTCATTTTAGAAATTAGTTTTGGTAAGCAACACATGTGATTTGATTTGTTAAAAAAGGAAAGTAGAGAAAAGAAAAGGAATTATAATAGAAAATCATTTCGTTAACAACTGAGAATCAATGTGGGGGCGTTGGCTGCTCCTTTAGCTTTCCTTTTCTTTTTTTCCTTTACTTTTATATTTATTTTCTTTTGCTTCTTTGCTACTTGTCCACTTGACATATTTTTTTACGGTTGAAAAAATCAGCTGGGCCAATTCATTCATTCATCAATCAGCGTAGAGGGGCGACATTGCATGAAAAATGTCAACGCGAGAAAAGAAAAAAAAAAGAAGAAAGAGAAAAAACAACTCAAAATGGAGTAAAATCCTCAAGCAGAATGAATCGACTGCACGGATACCCTGCACTAACTAAGTGTGTTAAAGTTTATTAGGAAATACATGAAATGAACTGAATTGTTTTATTTAAGATGGTAATTAAAAATAGCCTTTAATAATTTGGATGCTTTATTTAATGTTTTTTTTTTTTATAAATTAACTTATATGCCCGTTTGTCGCCGCACTTTTTCATTTGTACCGTATGAAGGAGCATTTGCCACTCACCACTTTTACCCATTCCAATTGCCTTTATTTCAACAACTTTTCCTTTTTTTTTCTCTTTTTTTTTTTTTGCAGTCTTTTCCTGCCATCATTTCGATGCGTTGTGAAAATTGGCAAGTCACTTTTCAACATTTTGTGCGTTGAGTGGAGCCCGCGAAGCAATCAATATTGATTGCATAATGAATGACAATCAACGCTCTGCCGCTTGACACTTGCCATTTCTCCACCCATTCATACTGTACCCATATATACAGGTATATGTGTATGTATATATGTATGTACATACATATGTATATACACATACTTTAATGTGCCAGACTTGGCAGCTTATCAAATTAGTTTAAAGCCAAAGCAAAAAAATCCCGTTAGGGACTCTCTCCCTCTGGCCATTCTAATTGCAATTTTTGAAAGTTCAATTGCCAGAGACGATGATTCAATTGACATTCTAATCGAGGTGGCAAAAGGAATGCCGATGGGGGTGGTGTTGGGTTTGGTTGGTTGTTTGGTTGAATGGATCTCCGTTTGCCGGTCTGGGCCACACAATGCTTCATAGCCGCCGCCACATCCCATAGCCCAAACGCGCCACTTGGCTGCTGCCTGTCAGCGTCTAACAATGGTCCGAAAAATGTCTCGACTGAAGCCGGACAACACTTGTCTACCACCACTTTCTGGCTCCATTACCCATTCTTCATATGAACCCGTTATCAACTAGAATTGCTTTAGCTCTTGGACTGTTTTTTTTTGTTTTGTTGCAAGTTTGCTTTTTATGTGTGTGTGTGTGTGTTACCATTCACTGCGCCATTTTACACGAGGATATTACCTGCTGACATTTCTGACTACACACAGCGGGAAAGTAACGTTAGAAGACATATATATAAATCTTTTAAAATATAACTTATATACGTGCATTTGATTAATGAAAAAAAATAAATGAAATGCAATTGTTAGACGAAATTGGGCGCCTTATTAAGCCAACAGTTCAATTAGTATACAAAATTTTAAACATTTTTAAACCGTTTCTTAACTTTATAAAATTATAAACATTTCGAAACTAAGTTTCATTATTAAAGCAGCGAATTAGTAGGAGATATAAGTCTAAAATTCATATTATCAGAAAACTCTCTTTCTCAAAGTACTTAAATTATGTTCTACGAGAAATAAAATAATAAAAAAGATTCATTTCATAACACTCAAATATTTCATCTATATATAGTTGTGGTAAAGTATTTATATACTATACATATATATATTAATTTGGGAAATGAATATCATCAGAACTAAATTTAACAGCAATTTTTGCATGCCTTAAATTGAAAATTTTATGCCATGTGCTTTTCTTAAATTAAATATATTTCCTAAAATTTAATAATCTAAACTTATGCATTGTTTTTCTCTATATCAAAATTGCGTATTCTGTGATTTTTTTCTAAGAGTTTATTTTTGGAATTCCATTAAAAAGGACATAAAAGGACAAACTATGCTTTGTCGTTAGGCTGGAAAAATGCATTAACTATGCAAAGCAATAGCAACAAATAAACGATGAAAGTTAAATGCAAATATTGCAAATTGCTTTATGCATGTTTAAAATCAATTAATTAAACAAAAATCGTTTGATTTACCTTCAGTTTTGTATGTTCTGCTTAGTATTTGTGTTTGCCTTGCCATAAAATAAAACAATTTAATTTTAATGAATTTCAGTTTAAATACCCTTTACTCAGAAAAGGTAAAGAGGTGTATTAACTATTCAATCTCAATCAGCTACATTTATTTTATATCATATCTAATCCAAGCAATATTTATACAACTTATTATTTAAATATAAATAAAATAAATAAATATTAAAGTTTATGTTATATATTTAAGGAAGACTTTTTCTCGTTACAGGATATTGTAAAGTCGTTGTTTTTTGTTGGCTATAGAATATTTGTATTCTACTTTTTTATTATATGTTTATATTTTTTTCTTCTTGTTTTTGTTCAGAAATTTGATTAATTTTTATTCGAATTTTTTATTGGGTTCAGCCAATTAAATGTGATGGCTTTGTCAATCGATTTACTTCATATTATTAAAAATATTTCATATAGTAAAAATGGAGAAAAAACAATGGGCAAAAAAAAAAATATGTAAAAAAATCGTGCATACAAATTTGAAATATTTTTCAACTTCACTTGGCCTTAAGGGGCATTTTAAAGCTCAATAATGAAATCTATATAACTATTTTCCATTGAATCGATTCCAATATTTCCAAAGCAGACAGATAATCGAATATTTGTACTATATTCTCTTTAAGTGCTTTACCAAAAAGTATATCAATTTTCGTTTATCATTTAGGATTTCTTATTTCTTTAATTGTTTCTATTTAACAGTTTTAGTTATTAAAAATTATGTTATTGCATTAATTTTTTTAGCATCTTGGTAAAATGAATTAAAATCGATTAAAATAAAATAATATAGAAATCACATTGCACCAGTTACTTTATATTAACCTTTTTTTTAATTCGTTTTGTTTCAACATTGTAAATGGGGGATCCACATATAAACTTCGACCTGTCATAGTCAGCGCTTTAATTTTTTGCGTTTTTTTTTTTTTGTTTTGTTTTATTATTATTTTGCACTCTTTCCCCGTGAGTTTTACATAAAATAAATATTTTAACAAGTGTTATTTTAATTGCGTGCAACTGCAACGCTGTTGAACATTTTTGCTGTTATTTACCTTTGTTTGATATGGAAAATGTTTTTCGCCACCCGTCACAAGAATGGCAAAGGGGACGGGAAGGGGTGGCATGTGGTAAGAGAATTGCGTGTGTACGCATAACTTTCTACCCATGGCATGCATATTCATGTAGAGAATCCTCTCGATTCTCTCAGTTATATATATATATTATATATACCTTTTTTTTATGCTTATCTGATTAACGCCCTCGAAATTTAATTTGCCAACTGAAGAAAAAGTTTCTCGCTTTGTCACCTTTTTTATTATTTTTTTCTTTTTTTGTTCATCATCTCATTCTTTTACTTTGGCTCTGGCTCGGCATAAATCAATTCAATTTGTAATAAATTTCAAAACTTTTCATTTTATATTAATTTTTATGCCAGCCAACGTTGTCGTCGTCGTCGTCGTAGTCGTCGTAGTCGTCTCCTGTGGTCCTTTTGCAAGAAATCAATTTTATTATAATAAAATAAGTGAGGGAAAAGTTGCGGCGGCGGCTATAGCGAGCAAAGTCGATGTCTCTCTCTCTCTCTGTGCCTCTTCCTCTATTTTTTTTCTTATTCTTTGGGTTAGTTTATAGTATGCGAGACGTGGTATAGCGGGAGGCGTGGCATGCCACGCCTGGTTTTCCACAAGCATATTTTTGTCCCACTTTTGCGCATTTTCCAGTCTTCACACTGACTGCAGCTTAACAAATTGACTTTCTCCGGCCGCGACGCGCCTTATATTTTTTCTTCCATCTTTCTTTTTTTTTTCTCTCATTTTTTCTATTTTGTGCTGCATACTTACGTGCGCCTTGGTCCAAGAGCTGGGCATTCTTTGACCTCGTCTCTCCACTTTATCCACTATACCCACTCTTTTCACTTCACTTTTTATTCTTTTTATTATGATTATCGTTTGAATTATTGCTGCAGGCAACCGCAGTACGGGTTATTGGTGGGCGGATGCTGCTGCTGGTGTTGGTATTTGTGGTATTGGTAGTGAAGGCTTTCTCCTCTTCTTTTTTTATGGCCTGTCTGGTCGCATTGTCGTCACTTTGTCGGCCCAAAGCACATAATAATTTCCAATGCCAAACATTTTTCATTCTTACTCTATCTCTTTCTCTTTCACTCTCCATCGAAGTGTGTGTGTGTGTGTGTGTGCATGTGCATTGGAGCGAAAGTTGATAAATTAATATGCTTTCAATACTTAAAAATACTAAAGGCAAATAAAATTTCATATTTAACTTGAGGCTTACATTTAGATTTAATTAAAATGAAATGAAACGATGCCAAAAACTGAAAAGGTAGTAACAAGTTATTAAAAGCCCAAAAGAGACAGGCAATATATGTAACATTTACCATTGTTGCATATACATAAAATTAAATATATTTTAATTGGGAATGCAACCCGAGTTTTAGCTGCAACAATATGTCACTGTCATTTTGTAGGATACAGAAAAAAGAAATTAAAATTGAAAATTATAAGACTATTAACTTTATAGCTAAGGTGAAACTATGAACACAGAAAAAAGTAAGAAAATTAGAATTGGTGGAGATATATAAACTATATAGCTTTATGACTTTCGGAACATTTAGAAAATGATTACAGTTTATCTGCATTAAATAGAAATAAAAACTGTCTACATATGTTTTGATTTTTATTTATTTATTTTCAAAATTAAATAAAGTATTCATACTAAAACTAAAGAAATGGTATGAGTATGATTTTAAAATCTCTTATTATGATAAAGATTTTTTTTTCTTCCGAAATGTTACTTTTTTTTCTTTTCTTTCGTATTCTTTGACTTTTAAATTGTTTATGAGATAAATTTTTATTTTATTTATCAAATTTAAATTTTAAAAGATTTATACAAGAAGTCCTGTAAAACTGAGAATAGTTTTTTTTTAACAATCAAACAGAAGATTGATCTAATCCGATCAATGACAACAATTTCGGTATTTAACCTGCATTTAAAACCTATATCTGTTTGGATTAAGCCAATTTCTTGTTCTCTGTTTTTCGTTTTGGCCTTGAGGCCAATGTCAATGTCTTGTGTCAAAGGTTTTTTTTTGTGTGCTTTTTACCAAGATCTTAAGTGCCAGAAATACTTTTTTGATCTGGCTGTCAGACGTTTGGATAAACAAACAGCTTTCAGTTTTAAGAATAGAAAATTTATTTTGCCAAATGCATGCAAAATGCACTCGGAATGCTGATTCCAATGGATATGCAGCTGATGCAGCACTTTGCGGCTCGTCTGCGGCAAAATTGGTTATAAATAATTTCATTTGCCAAACTCACAATTAAAAATCAACAATACAAATCTAACTACACTAAGTTTTTGGCCTTTGTCGAATTAGTAGCCAAAGGCTAAATAATCAAACAGAAATTTGCAAAGGACAAATACAATTCACATATGCAATTGTAGGCCTACATCATTCATGTATCTATCTATATGTATGTACATATGTCAGCACTGCAGGATAACGGCAAAGAGCATTTTGGAAATGTCTAAAGGAATTTCTTCTGTTTCTTTTACCAAGCTGATGATGATGATGGCCACCATGATGATGGCCTCCAGGCAAGCAATTTCCAATTTAACAAATGACAAAAATGACAAATGAAACAAAAAAAAAAGAAAATTCGAAACGAAAAAGAACACAAAAATTGTGCAAATTGATTGCAATTCATTTGGCCAGGAGTCAAAATGGTGAAAAAAGGGAATAAAAGTTGACACAAATGCTTTAAAGCGCCTAAAGAAAGTAAATGAATCGTATTCGGAATAATCATTCAAAGATATGGGTGATTATTTAAATAATACGACATACAAATGTAGTATATATCCAAACAAATCTATAATCGATGTTAAATGTCAGTAATTATATATGAAAATATCTCCATTTATAAATTTTGTGTTTCTTAAAGACTTCAATTGATATTATGTGTTTGTGAACTTTCGCCTTTATGTATTTGTTCTCTTTCGCTTTGAATGCAAATTGTTTTTAATTCATTTTATTAGCATCTGGTAGACACTTAAAAATTTCAACAATGTTTTTGCGTATGTGCTACGTAAGGCGAAACGACAGACAATTGCTTTATAGTCCTGCCACACACTCACATACATACAGGGACATACACACACGTTTTATTGAAGTGTTTAACTCATGACCAGACATTAACAGCCACAACAAGAACAACAACAACGATGTTCCCCCTTAACAATTTCACTCTCTCCATTTTGTTCTGCCTCTTTCTTCCTCTCTATCTTTGTTCTTTAACTCCTCCTGGGCAATCAAAGTGTTGTCCTTTTTACAGCTTACCCAACAACTGCAGTCTCACTGCAGTCTCAAAAGCATCTTGGCTCATCATCAACGCCAAAGTTAATGCCAGGGCACAGCATCAGAAACCAGAACCAGGACCAGGACCCAGGCTGGTTACGAGTTTTTGTATGTTTTGTGGCATTGCTCCTTTTTATTTACTCTTTCTCCCTATTGTATATGTGTATATGTATGTGTATGTGTATGTGTGTGGCAAGACAATTAATTTAATGCTCAGCGAAATAAGAGTAAAAGATATTGCTGCTGATATGTCAGATACATATATATATGATATAGATAAAGATTTTGGATATAAATGAATGAAATCAAATAGAATTTTCTTTTATTTCAATTGTTTGATTTATATTTTGGCTCTTTCTAATTAATATTTAATTCAAAAATTTAACAGTTATTTTTAGATTTCGTTACAAATATATATTTTGAATAATTAATTATGATTTAAGTTTATATTCCATCATTAAAATACCTTTCTTCATTTTGATTTACAATAATAACTCAAAAACAGTTACTAGAATATTAGGCAATGCGTCTGTGTCTCCTTGGAGATCACAGTGACATCCCATAGCAGTTCGGCATCTTCTCCTTCAGATATCTCGATCGAAATCGACTATATGTTCGGCATATTCAATATCAGCTGCGTTTGCTCGTGATAGTTACCTTACTATGAGCATAAGAAAAGAAATTTATCAATAACATTCTCCATCTGTATTTTGTAGATTTAAAAATAATGGCAATTTATTAATGTTAGCACCATTAAAATTTAAGTCTGAAATTAATGTAGAATATAACCAACAGAAAATGAAATTATTATAAGCGTTTAAGCTGAAAATAAAATTTAATTATTGGTTAGAATTTGTTAATACGTTTATGAATAATCTTCGAGAAAATGGGTAATAAAGGATTAAAGTAAAACAAATTTCATTAAAATTACATCGCAATTAATCCAAGATATGCGAGAAAAAAATTTAAAATGACTGAAAGGAAAATTGAAATTATTAAATGGAAATGTTAAAAAATATGGCAAAAATTATAAACATATTTATATTTATAAATATCATACTCTCTCAAGGCATGTTTTAAAAATTAAAAAGAAGGTTTCAAACGAGAGGCTAAATAAATAAGGAATAATTTAATTAGCTTTCCGGTTATGCGTTCCTTCTTCAAATACAAGTAAAACAAAAAATTATTAGAAAAGCAATTAATTGTACTTATACAGATGAAACATGTTTAATTAAGATTTAGAGAAAGAAAGCCCAATTAAAAATATTTTGAACGAAGCTCCGAAATTTCTTTATGGAAAGTAAAATTCAATAAGTTTGGTAAAAGTAAAAGTTTTTGAATTTTGTCCATAATTAAAAGAAAAGTGCTTTTAGAATACTTTTCATTGAAACTTAATTTATTTTTATAAACTTTGGTGACAGGGTATTTATAAAAGATAAATATACTAACATAATTTTTTTTTCGTCTGTAAGCTAATAATTGATTTCTATATGATATTTTTTTTAGTTGCAATAATTATTTCCTTCTATAACACAATTCCAGACATTTCCTAATCAAACGTTTAAACCGTTTCACATTCCGTTTTAGCTTTTTCCGCATCATTATTCCTTCATCTCCTTGGTTTTTTGTCTCTTTCGATGGCTCGTCGTCGTTGGCCATCTCTTTCTCACATTTCTAATCTCCTTTCAAGCCAACGCGTTGACTCTCTGGCACTCCAATTCATTTAACTGTGTTAAATTAAATCACAAATCAAAAATCAATTACAGTTATTACGGCAACGACGACTGCGACTGCGACGACGAAGATGTCTACGATTTCCAATCTCTAAACGAGCGGGGATCTTCGCCTCTCACCCCCTTTCCTTTCGCGCGACCCCACACAGTGTGCTTTCTGTGTGTGTGTGTGTGTGTGTGTTTTTTTCTCTTCTTTTTGCAATACACAGCTGCAAACCAACCCGCTATATCTCTTTAGTAAGAGTATATTCCCCCCAAACGGAAGTGCGAGAGCTATCCCTGTGCTGACTGCTGTGCTGCTCCTGCCGCTGCCGGTGCTGTTGTTGCCCTCTTCTGGGCTTGTATTTCCCCCTCCCTTACTTCATTCCCATGATGTTTGGGGCCACATTCCAGCAATCTGTTCGTGCCGCCGCCTCTGCCTGCCTTTTTTGCCATTTGCTGCTGGCTTGTGACTTTTGTACCTACTACTCTATATTATGCTTCTCTTTCTGTCTCTCCACGAAGCTTCATCAATAATGATGTTATCGGTTACAGACATGGAGAGAGGAGTCAGAGGCAGAAAAGGACGACCAAGACAAGCCAAGTAAAGCAACGACCAGAGGGGTACGGGCGGCTACAGTCAGCAGCACACGCTGCATATTTATTTAAAGTTTTATAGAGGGCGACGGCAAGCCACCAACGGGATAAAGTTTAGTTTATATGTACATCTGTGAATGCTTATAAATGGGGAGGGAAGTGGAGGGAGGGGAGTGTAATGGGGGAAAGGAAGCAATTCCAACTGGTTTTTAATTTCGATTTGATAAAGATTTTAATATTGTTAGGCCACGGAGAGACCAAGAGAGAGGGAGAGAGCAGAGAAAGAGAGAACTACATCAAATTAATGTAACGGATGTTGATTGCTGCTCTACGACCAGAGACCTAAATGCGATTGAAAGTTGATTGATTTTCTTTCTTTTTTTTTTTTTGCCCCAGCACTCATTCGCGTCTCCCCACATCCTACATTTTTGTCCCCTTTTAACGATATTTTTGCCCCCCCCCCCCCCAATTTATATGGAATTTGAATAGGCATTTATTGTATTAGTTTGATTTGAAAAATGATTTGATTTATAATCAATCTACATAAACTAAAAGTTAACATGGATGCTGCAACTACCATCCCTCCTTCTACTACTTTAACTATCCAGAATAAAGAAGAGAGGCAAATCCCTTGTCATTTCTTTCTGCCTTATTTCACATTAGAGTTTGTGGATGGTGGCAAGGGATGGGTTGAGATGGGAAAGGGATTGCTGCTCCACCCATTTGTTGTTCAAACCATTTGCTTTGTCATTTTGTTAGAAATTAATTCCCATTTATGTACTTTTGTTGTTACTCATTTTCGGTGGTTGCAAATTTCATTAGAATGAAAATACACAACCCCTTTTAGCCACTCCCCCGTTCCTGGTTTTCCTCCACTTCAACAAAAACAACTCTTGACTTGATTTTATGAGTTTTTGGCTCAACTAGAGAGAGAAAATGCCAGTAATAACAATAAAGCAAAACCGGCTAAAGGATGACACAGAATCTCTCTTAACAAAAACCAAACCAAGTTAAGCCAATTTCTAACCTAACCAAAAATGAAACAAAACCCTCTGGCCAATTATTTGCTACTGTTGTAACAATTTCTACAATTTTAATTGATGCTCCAGGAATGGTAATGGCAAAATGAATGAAAAGAGAATGCAAAGGAGAAGGGCGAATGGTGATGGTGATGGTGGGAGGGGGGAGCGATGAGAGAGGGTCATAGTTTTAGAGAAACCTGCATTGTCATTTGCATATCAACTGCTTGGGGTAAAATGGTAAAATTTTTGTGGTTCTTACTTTTCCGCACCATCAAATCGAAAGGCAATTCGTGTCATCATGACTTTGGCATAATTTACACGCCAATGACTTTCAAATCAACTAAAACATACATACATATGCATATATGGGAACGACGACAAGTTGGTTGGTGACCTCTTCTCTCGCCTCTATCCTCACCCATCACCACTCTCTGTTCCATATTCTCATATAATATCTGTCTCTGGGTTTCATGCTATGACGTTCATCTCTCGGTTAATCTTATCGGGCATAGCACAGCTCATATAGCTTTGGAAAATCGCTTTAATATTGAAATTGCCAATTTCGATATTCATTAAATGTTGCGACAACGTTGTTGCTGTAGAGTCAGACGGGGCTGGGTGTCCTCTCTCTGTGCAAGGAAGCGTGCTTATCCTGACATCAGCTTAGCCAAATGCAAGAGTAGGGGGAAGAAGAACATAAAAATGGAATGGAGAGGGGATGGAGGGGATGGAGCATGACATAAAGGGAGGCAATCAAAATCCATAAACATCAATGTCGCTAAGCAGCGTAACCAATACACTGAGAGAAAATTAATCCACATTTATGTACATATTCATATGTAGATGTTGACAATTATCCTTGCGCTTAAAAGAAATTAATTAAACATACTATGGAAAAACAACATTTGCGATTGTAAAAAAAATTTATCCAAACATATCGATTTAATTATATGGTAAAATAAAAAAAAAACAAAATATTATCTTAATTTTGGGCTTTTTTGCAAATATAGATCCTAATAACTATTAGATTAAAAAGAATAAATAAAGGTAAAGGTAAAGGAATAGAAATAAATGCTTAGAGAGAGATGTTAAATATATCCGTACCAATTAATACTAATCATTTATATCTATTATTTATTTTAAATTGTTTGCTTAAATAGAAAACGATTTAAAGGTAATACAACTTTTATATAATTATTATTCGATTTTAAAAGAAGTTTCATTCGTTTCTGATTACATAAAAATTAAAATGGTCGACATTTTTCTCAGTGATCTAGAACGGAGCAGAGGAGTATTGAAAAAAGTGACTTGGATCTCATTTCCGTTTTCTTTCATTTTTTTTTTTTGTCACACGCATATTATATTTAATTCCTTATCAACGCATCGACATTGCGGTTCATTATAGAAAGCGAACAGAAACCGAAATTATCCAAAACAAAAAAAAAAAAGGAGAATGGTGGAGGTGGAGTAGAGGCGTTGAGAGTAAAGTATCGGTAAATGGGGAAAAAATCTCTTACTTGTGGTTTTTAAACAGCTTTAAGATGGGGCATGGAAAATAAAAAGAACTGTTCACATACGTGACGTGGCATTGGTTCGGCCTGCTCGCTGTGTAAATTTCATCAAAATAAATACAATTTATAGCGTAATAAGCCAATTTATGCGCCATGTTCGCAAGAAACGCACAATTTACATAAATTTACCAAGCCCAAGTAAAGGCAAGTCAACCGCCTGAGAGTAAGAAGGGGGAGTGGGAGTGACGGAAATGTTATATGTGTAAATAGCGAATAAATAATATTTGATTGCCAAGTGGAATGAGATGGAGGAGAAGCATAATTTAGGCAGTTGAATTATTGTTCTATTTGCTGTTTAGAATAACGAAAAAGCGAAACAAATACAAATATACAAAATAATACACTGAGCAAAATATAAAAAAAAAACAAAAAAAACTGAGAAACAATAAGAAAAATACAAAAACAACAAAAAAAAAAAAAAAAAAAAAACCAAACACAGAAAGAGAAACTTAAACTAATATCCATTGAACCCATCAATCCACTTACCACTCACTTTATCTCTTAAGAGAAAACCAATTCAATTTTCCCCATTGCCAGCCATCAATCTTCCAACAATTTCATCTGAGGGTCACTCTCAATTTCGTTTTTTTCCTTTTTATTTTCTTTTGCTATTTCCGTTTTAAACAATAGCTGGGAAATTCCAGGATAATAACAGTTAAAGGGAGTGTGAAAACAAATGAGTGGAGAGTGCAACAGAAAAACAAAAAAAAAAAATTATCAAAGTAGCATGTCGTCGATCCGACTTGCCAGTACCCTTGCAGTTCCTTGGCTATTAAGTAAACCGAGTTTCCAATTTATCTTCCACTACGATAAAAAAAAGTCACCTAAATCACCTATTCACTCTTTTATTTGTCATTTGTCCGATCAAAAAAAAAATTTTTTTTTCTTGGCAATACTTCGACCGATTATTTTATGGAAGGTATATGATATACAGAATTGTTGAATTCGAATAATTAGAGATAGACAGGTGTATATATTATTGGAAAAGATACCTTTTCAAACCGTTGCTCAATTTTATTATACCTTTGTTTTTTGCTAGGGTAGAACAGTAAAGAATGAAACAAAAGATAAGAAAAACACAATTCAAGCAGCAGCAGCAGAAGTGAAAATATAGGAGAGAAAACATGCCACACACCACACGACACCATAACACGCCCATACCACACACATGCTCCATATGGGCACCCCCTACACCTCCCCCCTCCTTTCACTAAGGGGGTAGAGCAGCATCAAGAAGCAACGTTGACAAATTTGCGCAAAAGAAAGTAGCGAAGAGAAGAGATGAAAAATGCCACACTACAGTGCGTATGTGCAACAATTTTTAATTGTTGGACATATGTTCCAGTAATTGCTGCCACAGTTTAGCTAAAGGCTGCATACAAACACACATTGGCGCACACACACACACACAAAGAGGGAGAGAGAGAAAAAGAAATGGGAATGAAAGAAAAGCAAAAGTTAAAAAGAAAACACAGCATATCCTCTTTTGATAAAACGTACTTTATACATATATGACACTTTGTACACATACACAGAGAATGGGGTACGTGTGTACACGTAGAACCAATGGAACTGTATCTGATTTCCATTTCCCTTTATGTTGATAGTACAAAATTTCAAGTCCTTTACTGCTCCATCTTTCAATAGTTTATATTTCATTTTTATGTTTCGAAAACAAAAAAAAAAAAAAAATAGAAAAAGGTAATATTGAATTGTTCAAAGTGGAAATGCAGAATGCAAATATCAGTGAAAATGAGCAACGAAGTGTTAAATAATTATCTTTGGATAACTACTTAATAGATCTCTTTTAATATTTCTCTGCAGATTATATATTTCTTAAAATTAATCGAAAATTTAATAAAACCATTTGTTGGAGCATCAAACAGTATTGAAATGTCGAGCAGTATCCTCCAACATTTGTTTATGCAATTTGTTTTTACACTTTAATTATTTTTGAATCAAATTGCATTCAAAAAATTTCGAACATTTGGAAAATGTCTCTATAAAATATCTGTGATCAGGATTGCCAGCTGAAATTCGTATATAAATTCGATGAATTTTTTTTGAAGAAAAAAACGATGTCAAATATATATGCAGTTAACTGGATAAACCCTTTTTCTGTTAATCCGAAAATAACTTCAAATATAAAGATTCTGGCAATCAAAATCGTAAAAACAATCTTAAAATGCTTAATCGGAGTATTAATTATTGCCCCATTTTTTAATTTAATTAATAATTATTATTTTTATAGTATTGCCGGGTAAGGTATATTTTTTGAACAATTTATTGTCTAATCTGCTAAGAGTCTGTACTTGTTCCTTGCTAATCATGCTTAATTTTTAATTAGTTACATGTTATTAACAACTTTTCTGTAGTTTCTGAAGGTTTCTTAAGCTAATATTACGTTATATCCAAAATGGGTTTTCATCATCTACATTAATCCTACTCATAATTATTTTAATATTGTTTCCATTATAATTATGCTGGTGCAAAAACTCACTCATTTATCACATTATTATATATTTCCGTTTTACTGTTCTTGGCAATGAACTTCTTTCTGCCTGCCTGGAAAGTAACAGAAACTTATCTTACCATTACTTTTATATATATATATATGTGTATATATACATCTCGGAGGTTACTTCAACTCATAATCCATTCAGAACTTGTGCATTTGCCATGGCAATAAATTCCTAGAAGCCTGCACACATAGGCGCAGCAGTACAAAATGCAGTAACATGGTCTCTAAGTGAAAAATAAAGAAAAATGGTGTGCACAACAAGAAATATAAACAGTAACAACCCAGTGAACAAGCGAGTGAGTGTGCGAACAAGCGAACGAACGAACGAATGGACGGACATAACAGAGCGACGAACGGGCGAGAAGCGCATAAAGTAAAACTGTATTTAATTAACCGACATTGCAATTACAAATTCTGTGCAACGCGGCGTATGGACCCAGGTCTAGGGATCCGGAGACCGGGGTACCCTTGTGACCAAAGAAAAAAATAAAAATGAAAGAGAAAAAAGGCAATGGCAACAGCAGCAGCAGTAGCAGTAGCAGTAGATCCTAGCAGAAGTAGCAGCAGCAGCAGCAGCTGCTGCTGTTCGGCATACTAAAAAGCAAGCAGCGACGAGCAAAACAATTTCATTTTGTGCACCAGCCGGCATTGGTAGTAGCAGGAGGCAGTACTAACTCTACTGGGAGGACGAGACATGGCCAAGCGGGCGAAAGATATGGGACTCGCACAGTGGTTCAGAAAGTCTAAAAGAATGCCTGCAACTGCAAGTAAAAGGCGGCGGCGCATTATTAATATTAGTTGTATACATACATATATCTTCTTTTTTTTTTATTAGCACCCACTGTGCTAGCTTTGTCCTTAGCCGAGTTCTTTCTCTTGCCGCACACAGATACAACAATGCAGCAGTTTTCAAGGCATACAAACAAAAGCGCAGTGAAACAAAAAAAAAAATAAGTAAAACAAAAATGAGAAAAATCAGCAGCAGTTGCAAAAGCTGCCTTTTGTTTATGGCTTTCAGAATTTACACCTTAAAGAACTGCAAGTTGCCATCTTTTATCACCAAGCCTATGCCACGGACTACAACAGCTAGTAACGAGAAACAAAAACGAATAAAAGAACCTAAACGAAAGAAAGCCAACGAAAAGAAAAGAAGAGAGAGAGAGGAAAAAAAATTAACGGTAGCAAGTTATCGTCTAAGAACAGAAGGCTACTCCTCACCTCGCTTTTAACTCTTATCGGTTTTTGTCTTCAGGCAGCAGACAGTCAGCCATCCAGTCAGCCATTTGTGAAAATAAAAAGCCAAAAGAAAAGAAAAGTGGAAAAACTTGTGCATAACTCAAAAAGTCTTAATGAATTATGAGCCTTGGCTCGTCGACATTGTGTTCTCATCCTCCCCCCCTCCCCCCTCGACCGTTCCCGTTCACGTTCACAGTCCACACCGACCTACGCCCTTCATCCTTTTCGTCGTTGTCGTCGCTGTCCCACGTTGGTCTCGCCGTCATCATAGTCTGTTGTCTCGTCTACTTTTGCCAGTTGTTGAAATGAAATTTTAAAGGCAGATTTCGGTGTGTGTGTGAGTATATGGTGTATATGGTGGTGTGGTATGCTGATGATGGTTGTTATGTTATGATATATTTGGGTTTGTCTGAGAGATGGTGTATAGTTGCTTGGTTAGTTGTTTGCAAAGCTCTTAAAAACGCGATGCAACTTTATTTTTAGCATTACAAGCGATTAATCGTTGTTGGTGTGCCGATTTGTACTCGTTAATTTATTTTATAAGCCTTAGGTATACATTCTATTATTATTTACTCGTCCAAATTTAAGAGTAAACAATGGAACGAGTTGTCTCTATCTAAAGATTACTTGGCAGTGAGAAAACCATAAGTAAGGATCCTCCAGGATTTTTTGGAGAATATTGCTGCTTTCTCAAAGAATTCTTTAGGAAATTGAAAGAAGATCATCGAGGGATTTGGCATTGTAATGTTTGTTGGGGAATATCGGCTAAATAATTCTTATAAATAATAAGTGGATCGCGGTCTGAATACGAATCAGAACCATTGCAGAATCATATTTATTTTGCCTTTGTTCGAGTAAAAAACCAGGAAATTATTCCTCGATGAATTCTGTTGCCAAAGGGAAGGTACACGTTACTCTTCACTCGTTTGATTCACTCGTTCGATTTACTCGTTTGTTAACTACTTTCCACCTCTTCACTCTCTTTTTCTACTCATTTGTCTGAAATTAAAGCTCTTTCAAATTATTGGATGAACATCTGCCCCACAGAGCGTGAACGTGCGAACAAACCGGATATCCGCTTATGAAGCGGATGTTGCCTGATTTCCTGACTAGCAATTGTTGTTATAATTTATCTTCAACTTTGCGCTACAACAAATTAAATGACAAATACCAAAAAAAAAAAAAAAAAGAGATAGAAAAAAAATGAAAACAAAACATACTACGAAAAATTATTCTTTTGTGTTGTGTGCCATGAACTTTTTCGGGCCATAAATCAAAGGTCAAGCTAAAGTAAAAATTGGGTTAAACCGAAATTAGTTGCTTAGATTTTGATTTAGCTTTTCGATTGGGCCTCCTCTACTTCTACCCGAACCTCTCTCCACTCTCCCATTACCACCTCCCCCCACCCATACACATTTCCATCTCACTTTTCACTCCTCTCCTGCTGTCCTCTGTCTCTGGGCAATTGCATGTATGTAGTTTCTATTCCTACTAAAACTTTTCTACCAGAACAACGACAACTGGCACAAACAATATTTCAAAAGGAGGGTTTGAGTGTGAGTTTTGGTTCTGATTCTGATTCTGGTTCTGGTTCTGGCACTGGCAACGGAACATGAACAGTAAATTTTCATTTGCAAGACAGTTCCTAGTGTTAGCTGAGGGCGTGGCCAAAACCTACATAGAAGATATGGCGGGGTAAAGAGGGGTTAGATGGGCAAGGAGAAAGTGAAGAGAAGATCGAGCAGAGGCGAAGAGATATGCATTTAAATACGTGTTGAATTATTGTCCTCCAGCTGTAGAGGATGCAAAGCAAGTTTCGACCAGTTATACACTATATGGTAACCACCTACCACAGGGCCCCCTCCTTTCTCTCTCTCTATCTTTCTTCTATTACTAACTACTGCCACACCTCCTTGTCCCCTTCTCCGTCCGCCTTTTTCCTCCTTTTGTATCTATTAAATTAAATTGCTTAATTTTCTGCAACTGCACATTGTGAGTGGAGTTTTTGTGATGCTTTTTGGGTACATGGGGAACATCAAACATTACAAAACTTTCATCATTGTGTGACATGAAATTATTTGTTTGTCGTTTCCCCACCACCATTACCCGCCTTCACTTTCCTCAATTCTCTCTCTCTCTCTCTCTCATGTTGATATGCTGCTCCTTGTTTTTCCTGCTGTTGCATGGCAACATTCATTTCAGTTCTTTAGATTTTATGCTTTGCAATTTTATTTATTGTAGATTGTGTAGTGTTTTCTGGTCTTCCCCAAGATTTTCTCTTTCTCATATCTGTATATCTCTCTATTTCCCTCTCTTTCTCTATCTGTCTCTTTATTTTAGTGTTCATCTCTCAGTTGTTATTTACGTGTACATGTCGCTTTTGTTCACAGTTGTTTCACATTGTAGAGTTGCGATAGAGAAAGAAAAACATTGCCTGGTGAGCATGGCAATAATAGCAAATAATAATCAGAATAAATGGTCTGTTATTTTCTGTGTCATGTTGGTAAGTGTTAAACTAAATATTAAGTGACTATAAGACGATGTGCCACAACAAAATGACACTTTATAACCAGCAATTTCAAGCTACAAAAAATATGTGTATTAAAACAAAATAAAAATAATAATAAAATGAAAGAAAACCTTCAACAGAGTAAACAATCAGCAACAAGCTTAACAAATAATGTGAAAAGCAGTCAACTTGAATGAGTTTGTTACAAAATGTGGCTTGAAAAATTCAAGGAAAAAAATCAACAAAAAAAACTGCCAATTCCAAGAAATTTAAAATGTTACGAAGCCGATGGAAAGTGAGTTGGTAAAAGATGTAAAGTATATCAAAAAGGAAGTTTGAACCCTACAAGGATATTTTTCTTTTTTATGCAGTTTGCTAGATCAACTTTAACTTAACATTAATTTGCTCTAGATCTTCAGATATGCCAGAATAGGCTTCTCATAAGATTAGAGGATTATTTACGTTTATATCTATCCTTTATATTTTCCAATTCTTCTTATTTTAATTGACTCCGACAAAGTTAATTCAATTTTTTTTTTTTTACTTTTCAAAGCATTTTTAAAAATTAAATTAAATGTTTCGGAAAAAATTCAAACTATAATAGTACAACATTAACCCAAATCCCAAATTTAGAATAAAGGAACACAATATAATCTCGAGTATCGAAAATAAAAACATACCAATACTAACGGTCAATATTATTAGTGTTGGAAAGTTATATATGAAAGCCAAACATTTCTATGCAATTAATTTGAAAGGGTCTTGATCAACAAGTTACCTTGAAGTAACAAAAATGTGACAAGTAATTACATTATTTACAAACATTTTTGAACAGCGGAAGTTGATGGAATAATTTCCCACGGAAATTAATATATAATTTATAATGATTTTTGGTAATATGAAAATGTTGTAGGCATCTTTCTTTCATTATCTCTTTCAATCAACCCTTAATAGACAAAACTAAATTTTTGCTTAAATCGCAAATCGTTCAATTCCTTTTTACAAAATACCGCACAAAACATATTTCCTTTACCCACCAACCAACACCACACCCCCCCGCAAAGGACAACAGCCACCAATTTACAATGAATATATTTCGATTAATGCAATTTGAATTTGCTTTGCTTTCGCTTTTCCTTGTTCTGTATAAATTGAATTATGCGCGGAATTTAAGTGGAATTTTCGAGAAATGGTGGGGAGAGGAACATAGCGAAAATTCAGCGAAAATCTGCATCAATTTGTACAGAAGGAAGGCGAATGTAGTGGTAAAGGAAGGTGGGATGGTAGGGAAGAGAGGGCTTCTGTTGTTAAATTCTTATAGAATTGTGGAATGTGGATGTTTTGTGGGGCATTATTGAGTTAATAAATCAAATCAGATGCCGTCTTCAATTATCGCCGCCGCATTGGTTACCTCAAAAATTCCATTCGTTTTCACTGGTTGAGTGACTGAGTGAGTGAATGAGTGAGTGAGTGACTGACTGACTGACAAGCTGCTTTCATTCCTTTATTGGAATGTTGTTTGGGCTTGAGTGTGCGACAAAATGTCATTACCAGCCACTTGAAATATATTCGAATTTCCTATTCAAATGCTAAATTTGCGTAATAATTCAACATACATACATACATACATATACACACACATACATATAGATACACAATCACGAAATCTGTCTGTCGGTCTGTCTCTATGTCTATCTGTCTCTGTATAGTCAAAACCAATTCGCGCTTGTTTGCCATTTTCAAAGTGTTGAAAATTGGGCGTATCTTTGACTGATGAACGAATGAATGTACATGGACTGAATGAATGAATGAATGTCTCGAGACTGGTTGGAAAATTGAATTAAATTCTTTCACCATTGCTCAACTCAAACCCCGTTCAAAATTCCCTTCATCCTTACTTTATCTCTATGTCTTGTTCTTTCTTGTCTTTCTCGTTTTCACATTCCCACCCATTATTACAGTTTTCTCCTTTAATTTCATCTATTTAAAATGCTTTCAAGATCTTTTAGGAAATTACCATAGAAATCTCACAACAATGGAAGGGCCCCCATCAACAGACAATTAAAGACTTCATCTTGGACTTAACTGCACATTGTTTATAATTTATGAGCCTTGCGTCATTTCTTGCCTGTAACTCAAACTCCATCCATACCCACCGCCGCCATTGCCTCCAACATCTCTTATACTCTGTGCTATCCTATTCCTGAAAATGGCCTCTAATTTCCTTTCTCCATTGCTTTCCCTTTTTCTTATAGTTCGACTCCATTAGACAATTACGCCATAAGCTTTTAGCTTAAGCTTTCAACTCTCAGACTCTGATTCTGATTCCGGTGGCGGCACCGACTCACAGTCAGAGTATGTGTGTGTTGTTGTTTTTGTTGTCTTATATATTTTTCTTTTTTTTTTTTCCTTATAGTGAGTAGGAGTTTAGGCGAAGGCGTAGCGGTGTGCGGATGCGGGTGCGAATAGCAGAGGGCTAATTATTTCTTAATGTCTGCCTGCCAGCGAAAACATTTCCGTTTCCGTTGTCAACTGAATGCCGCCATCATCAATCTATATATCTATAAAAGATTGTATTATATACGCACACACACACACTATCACATATATAGTTGTAATAAAGGACATTGTCTAATATTTCAAATGGCCAAATGCTTTTAAGTAGCTGTTGGCATATTCGATTTAGTAGATCTTACATCCTAAACTAAGCACTTCCGAGTTTACACGAGTTTACCCAACTAGGACAATGCGCACTTGGGCAAACAAATTACATATAATTACATGGCAAAAAGGCCATGGCACAGTTGAAACTACCAACATGTACATGACCTCATCCTCCACTTCACTCCACTACCTACCTACTTTCTCTCTCTCTCTCTCTCTCTCTCTGTCACCTGGCTGATATACCTGGTGCCATCTCATATACCACCCACTGGCCACAGGCCAACTCCACTAACTGCAGGTGTAAACTGGCCCACTTTGTTGCAGGTGTTCTGGGGCGATTGTATATAGAGGTTGTTGATATGCTGATATATATGTGTGTGTGTGTGTGTGTGTGTGTGTGTGTTTGTGTCACTTGTTGTTAACGTCTGCGGTGTAAAAGGAGAGCTGGATGATGATTGTTGTTGTGGCTAACTGGAACTGACTAACTGCCCCTCATTTAGGGTGGCAGGTGGCAAGCATAAACTGAAATCCCTCTCTCATCTAATCAGAAATGCAATTATAAAGGTAAATGATATTGGCCTTAGTGCTTTTGGGTTAAAGTTTTAGCCTAGAGACGGAATGCAAAATTACCAACAAGATATGCTCAAAATAAAAAGAAAAAAAAATACTTTGATCTTAAAATTGATAGAGAGGTAAATATAACAAAGTGTATAATTCTGTTTACCAGAGAGACTGCCCTTTTAACATTTATGTTCTCAATTAAAGAATTCTTAATCTTAGGACAAAAAGTTGATGGAATAAATTCAATTTAAAAATATCCAATTAAAATAATTTTCTATTCTTCATAAAAAAGATTTGATCTATACAAGTACCAAAGGTTCAATTGAAATCGTTAACTAAAAAAAACAATCACTTACCAAAGCTGGATAAAAAGTGATAACGACATCCATTTCTAAATTAGTTGCTATTAATTATATCTGGCCGACTTGGGTTATATAAGTGGCCACATTGCTAGAATGTCAGATGGAACTAAAGTATAAAAATTTAAAAAAATATTAATTAATATATTTATCTATAGTTGTTCATTATTAAATTACACATTTCGAATGCAACAGAAATCCAATATAGGGTATAATGCAACTCATACAAATGACCAAAGACCAATAATGGATCGTGATCCCATGCAAAACCAGATATAGAGTGCTCATCGAGAGATAAAGCAATGATGCTCAATCTACGATCAGTATTCAAACAAGATTTCAAATGAATAACATCAACGATTAAGAATATTTACATAAACAGAGATGGAGATGCTCACCTAATATGTTTCACAATGAAGAAAATCATGAATAAATATATGAGAACAACGTTCTTCCAATTTGTAATAAAGATAGTTTTTTTTTACGATGAACATCCTTGTCTCTTCGCCTGACCACAACTATTACATCGCTTTCCTAAAGAAAAGAAAATCCTAATTTGAAAAAAAGTTTAATTTATTATTTTATTATTAGTTTTATTTCGCTTTTATGTTGGAGAAGAGAGAGATTGTATACAGAATACGAATGTATCACTGCTAGCCAAGTAATATGAATAGAAAAGTCAATGCCAACTTGGTGAAATTGAAAGAATATAAATGATGAAATCAAAGCCAACTTTCGAAATTAATTTTGATTTTCCTTTTTACTAACTATGCGGCAATTGCATTCCTTGACTCGAGTTTAATGTCCTGCCATGTGCCACATTTTCATTGTCTGATATAAGAGAACGCTGATAATGATAATGATGATGATGATGATGATAATGATTACATCTATGTCGTCTCCTGGCCATTGTCTGTGACTATTGTAGTAGCTCTTTGTTTGTGTGTGTGTGTGTGTGTGTGTGTGTATGTTCGTCGCGTTGTTGTCTAATAAAAGCGCATCACAATGTGGGTCATTGTACCCGCCGTCAACATCATATGGCTTTGCATTTGTCAGCAACAGGCATAGATGATAGCGGTGGCGGTGGCAGAAACGTGGAAGAAGAAGAAGAAGATAGAGAAACCATCACCACCATTACCACCACCAGCGTCACAACACACATCGCCCACATCTGGCAAAAGGCAGAACAAACGAAAGCGCCTCTGCTGCTGCTAATTGCAAACACACAAGTCGCTCCTGCCGTCGTCTTGTCATATCCTTTGTGGCCTCGACTCACAAGTCACCATCATGAGCAGCAGCATTCGCATCCGCAGCATCAGCATATCCGCACATCCGCGACATCAGCAACAACAGCAGGCGGCCGGGATCACCAATAGAAACCATAATAGGAGCAATCAGAACAAAAGCCCACAAAATGTCAGACCGTTTCAAATCGATATGGATTTTGCCTTTAATTAGAATTTGATTAATTGTACAATGGGTAAAATGCAAAAAAAAAAAAAACATACATATACATATGTACCAACAAAAAAAGAAAATGGAAAATAGCTAACATTTATTTATTCAATAATTCTGAAATTAAAAAGCAATATTTTGTTGGAATTAAGCTTAAATTAAATTCACTTTGCAACGATAAATTCAATTGTTTATTTAATATTTATTAATGCAAATGATAAATAAATTGCTAATTAAAGCATTTTGATTGCATGCTTTTAGGCTGCATTAGTAACAAAGCAAAAGCCGAAAAGTAGGCAACTAATTCAACTAAACCAACAAAAAAAATAGTTAATAATAATCTTTAAAAGCCCCACAATCGGTTTAAAAAGTTAAATATGAAAACAATTTCTTTTTTAAACCTTTCCCAGCGCAAGAAAAAAAAAGCAAATACGTAATATTTTAAACGTTTTGCAAAGAGATTAATTTGTAAAGGTCAACATTTTTTTCTTGACATAAATGTTCGGATTTTTGGAATATAATCAAGTAAATGGGATGTAAGCGTTACTACCTCTAAAACCTACAAAAAATGTTGCCCTAATAAGAGAGATCTTTCTTAACGTTTTAAAGTAGTAAAGAAGAATAACATACCACAAAATACTACTTTTAATTTCATTAATCTCATCGTTTCTCCAATTCTTCCATGGATATCTACTGCGTGTTCTGTTTCTCCTACTTTGGAGTATTGAGTGGATCCCATTCCTATGAGAAGTCTCTCTTATTACTATACATTTATCAATGGGCTTTTTTCAAATTGCTTATTAATATTTATTAATATATTTAATATATTTTTTCTTGCAGATTATAGCCTCTGCTTGGTTCATTATTCATGGTAAGTGAAAACGTAATTCTAAAAGAAAAGAAACTTTTCATATAACCATTTAATTGAAGCATCATCGTTATAATTTAAATGGAATAAACTCATCGATATTTGTACATTTGATAATTTCTCAATTATAAATTGAAACAAAAATTTGATATTCATGTTTCCTGCTCTCTTTATCCCTCATCGCACTTGTCATTATCTTGCCAAATTTAACCCATTGCTTGAAGGCAAAAAGCAAAAATCTGAGCACTCTCTAACCACCATATGTCTTCATTGCTCAGACACTAACTGGCAACATACAACTTTGAGTATTCTATGTGGTTACTCATAAACCGCTTTAGGCTATGGAAATCAACGTTGAATTGTTGTTGGCATTAAATTGTAGCAGAAATCGATGGATATTGCCAGTAACTATAGCAGCAACTGCGGAACAGTGAAAGGCAAAATCCACCTAAAACTCCAACTTGCTGTTGCAGGAAAGAACTAAACAAAGCCAAACAAAAGTTGGTGCAGCTGGTCGAGATCTTGGTAACCTGATTCAATGAGCTTGGAAATCTATCACCCAACCGGCAAACCAAACCGACCATGCGGGGCCTTTCTTTTTGCACTTTATTGCAAACATTTTTGCCTATAAAAACGAAACAAAAAAAAATAAAAAACAAAACTTGATTGACCAGCAGCATTTTTTTTTTCTTTTTTGCTTCTTTCGTTTTTGTTTGCTGCTTACCCTATATATTTATATATCTGTATAAAAAAAAAAACCTTAATACTTTCTAAAGCAAAAGCCTAGAGCTCTTGTCCCGCAGTTGTTTTATTACAAATTGGAAATTTGTCTCAAATGTGGCCGAGATTTCCTTAGGAGAAAGATGATAATAAAGAAAAAAAAAAAAAGAAATGAAAAAATAAACTAGCCAGGGACAAATTTGAATTTTTTTTTTTAAACATTTATCAAAAGAGAAAAAATCTGCAAAGGTGAGCACGACAATTGGTCTAACGTCTTGTTTTTTTTTTTGAGCTGGGTAAGAAAACCTGAAGGATAAAAGGGTATTCAAAATGTAGAAGAAATCAATATTTTATATGATAAAGCAATTTGATTACCTTTCATACAAGTAGCTAGAGTATAGAAAGTTCAATATTTTTGTTTTTACTCTTGTATAATCCAAAACAAATGAATCAAATGTTGTTAAGTCTCTGCTATTGTTATATAGTTTTTGTCTTTTTGTATTATTTGTTACACTTTTGTAACCAAATCTAATTCAATTAGTTATCCACCTTTTAACTATAAAAATCGAGTAAAAGACAAATCGACAAATTATTTAAAAGTAAACAGAATGCAAAATTTAATATTAATATTCCTATTGGTTTTAGGCCTTATTGGCATTGCAATGACCAATCCAATACCTGATAGAGGAGGTAAAAATATTTAAAAGTAAACTTAAACTATAGAAGCAAATTTTTATTTCTTTTAAATCTTTAAAAGGTGATAATGGTAAATGGTGTCGATTAAATCTGGGTCCTGCCTGGGGTGGAAGGTGTTAGTTATGCAAAATTATAAGCAAATAACAACTTGATAAATATGAAAAGAAAAAAATCAAATTCCTCACAGCACAATAAATTTTCAAAAATATTTTTAATAAAAGTTTGCAACAATTTATCAATTAAAGTGATTCTTAGACCTAAATAATAAAAGTTTTTACCAGTCTAAACCACAAACACATACACTCATTATATGCTTGGCAAATTTCCCACTAAAGTATAAGTTTTATGCTATGCCCAATTACACACACATACACAAAGAAAACAGAAGCCATTGCCGCCCAAATGTCTCATTATCGTGGCATGTAATTCTCAACTCTCATGAGAAGTTCTCAGTTCTCTGTTTCTTTTGGTGTTCGCAGTGAGTTTTGTCGCTCGCGGACAATGGCAGCAAAACTTTCTGTTTCGGCTC
Source organism: Drosophila emarginata (assembly GCA_037075365.1). NCBI lineage: Eukaryota > Metazoa > Arthropoda > Insecta > Diptera > Drosophilidae > Drosophila > Drosophila emarginata. The sequence continues at coordinate 10,096,987 of JBAMCD010000296.1, forward strand.
GATAAAGTATCTGTTAGATACAATTTACAATATTTTTTGGCATACAGACACACACACACACACACACACACATACGCATATACCAACACTAAGACATTCAAGTGAAAGTTTCGCCTTCGTGTATGGCTTTAATGATAATGACTTTAGCTATGGCAGGCAAAAAAGTAGCACAAAAGTTTAGAATACGCCAACGCAACGCTTTTGGGGATTTTCCTCAAAAATTCCAAGTGGTTAGAAGTTTTCTATGGCAAAAAGATACGCAACACAATGCAACGAGTTGAGAGTTTTATACATATATATATATATATGTATGTATCTATGTGTGTCAGTGTTGGGGGTGTGGCATAAAGTTTGGCATTTTTCTCTCATTTTAACGTGTTGTGGGGTTGGCAATATGAAATTGATAAGACTGAAATATGAGAACTGTGAATTTAGAACAAAAAGTTACGTTAAATCGAGAGTGAGTGAGAGAGAAACAATTTGAAATTATGAAAAATTATCAAATAAACTTTACTTTTAACTAAATTTAAATAATAACCATTTGTCAGGTCTTTTGGTATTACTTTATTATAGATAATATATATGAATGTACATATGTATATAGTTATATAGAGTTGTCTCCCTATAGAAACTTGCCCATCAACTTTATGGTCAGTTAGTGCATATTTTACACGTTGCACATATAGTTTGGTTTTCTTTTTTTTTTTTTGTGGCATGTTGCCTTGATTTTATAGTTTCTTGTACGATTTTCTTATAGTCATCACTTTGCTTCTTTTCGCTTCTCTTCTCTCTTCTTGTCTTGTCTTCACATTGGTTTCAACCTCTTGTGAACCTTAACAAATAGCGACGAAAATTGCAACAAATGTGTTACGAATGGTTCGTGATCGTGGCATGACAGAATGTCGCCGACAACAGCAACAGCAACAGAGCAAAAGCTGATCTTAAGAATTGTAGACCAATCGAGAGAAGAAGAAGGAAAAAAAAAAAGGCAGAAACAACGAGAAACGATGAGGAAATCGTTGCCTTGGCTTGAACCACTAAACATCACGAGTTGAACTCTTAACAGCCTGAGACTGAGCTGTGACTGAGACTAAAACTAAAACTAAGACTAAGTATAAGACCAAGACTTTGGGACTATGCGGCTATGGACTGTGTCTTTACTCTGGCTGATGAGCCTTTGGACGAAGAGGATGAAGGCAAAGTTGTCAACAACAACAACAACAGCAATAATAACAAAAACAACAAGATTAGAGCGTTGATGAGGCTGCCGAAATGCCAGGGCAAGTAAAAGAGACCCTGAGTAACTGCTTAGGGTAGAAGACCAAACCATAGGACAGATAAACAAGACAGACAGACAGAAAGATAGGCAGGGAATAAAGCTTTTTTTTTTGTTTTCTTGGTCTGTTTTGGGTTTAGGTTAGTTGTATGGTTACCTCAATTGGTGGCAAAGTCGTCTTGTAGGCTGCTGAGGTTGCTTGTTTGTATCTCGTAACTAAGTGCTGCTGATGCAATAAATCGCTGACATTGTTTTGCTAGTTGTTTGCTGCTGCTAGTCCTCTGTGATAAAATTAAATCGTTGCCCAATGGCCGCGGATCGTGTGTGAGTGAAAAAAAAGTAAAAAAAAAAATGTTTAAAAAGAAAAAACAAGGAGTATAGTGCGGCAAAAGGGTATTCAGGGGAATGTGCAGATTTCAACAAGGTTCAAATTGTGCATAGTTCTGAGTAAACTTCAAAATGAAAATCATTTTCAATTAAAAAAAAATGAATAGGAAAAATAAAAGAAACTCTTTCAAAAAATTGTATATCTAAAGTTAATTTACTAAAATAATTACCAGTTATATTTAATACTTATTTATTGCAGTAAATTAGATGCACAAAGAAAGAATAATTAATTTAGTAAAAGTAGAAAAAATAGCAACCTTAAATAATTTATTGTTGTTTTAATATAGTAAAAAAATATGTAAATATGTAAATTGTCGTATATTATTTCACATGTGATTATTACAACTAATCACTGATTTATCTAAATTCATTTATCATAATAAAAGAAAATATTCAAAATCTAGAAAAGATTATATTTATATAAAGTTAGCCCTATTCGAAACTTGTTTTTGGAATAATTAAAAGATATGTATAAAAAATGTGCTTACAATTTTATAAATTAAAGAGTTTAACACTAACTTTTTAGTTTTCGAAGAGATTGAATAAAAATCTTTTTAAATATATTTCTTTATGAGAATAATTGCTAAAAGTATGCCATTTGATTACAAGTGTTGCCCTTTTTATGTTTGGTCTACTACTATTATGCATACATACATACATATAGATGTATATATATATATATTTATATATATTCTATACAATTAGTCAATCAATATGTTTTCCCTTCAATTTGTATTGTATTCCATTTATGGTCCTCTTCAAATAATGGTCCACTAATTGTTTAATTGATATCCAGGTGCCGTAAACTCTCTTGTGCTCCTAACTGCATATATATGTATGTATGTACATAGTCTATCTCTATCTCTTTCTGTTGCAATTTGTGCAAATTGCACGCACATCAATGATATTTCTGTCCATTCTCATTCCCATTCCCACTCCCACTCCCAATGCTATTTTCACACCCAGTGACGATATTCGACTAGTATTCTTGTTGCCCAAAAACCCACACTCAGACAGTCTATAAACATATCAACACCTGTTATATGTCTCTCTCTCTCTCTATCTCGGTGTGTTTGTGTGTTTGCATGTTGAATGTTGGTAACCTGCTGCAAATATTGAAAATCACTGACATCACTATATGTGTGTGTGTGTGTGTGTGTGCATACGAGCCGCGGGCCTGCGACTACTTCGCTATTGCCCATGTTCCACAATTTAACCTATATAAATTTTATTTGCTTGATTTTCGCATCAGCAATGCAAAAACAACAGCAACATTGAAAAATAAAATAAAAATATATGTATGTATGCTTGTATGTATATCTATCTGTGCATATACATATATATATATATATATCGATATATACATACATATATATATATATATACTGCATTCTGAACGACGTGTGTTCCTAGTCAATCAATGGACACAAGCTGGACATGAACTGAAGTGGACTCTCTGCAGCAAACCGTCAGGTGGGCATGGCTGTTAATCCCGCACGTTGGCCGTTTGACGCGTGCAAAAATATTTTCAAATGCACTTAGAGAAATTATCTGCAATTGCCCCAATTGCAATTGCACTTCTCTTCTAAGTGATCTTTCAAAAGCCAATTATGAACTTGTATAATTTGCTGTATTTTAGTGAATAACTTTTTTTCTTTTCTTAAAATTTTTAATCTCAATAAAGTTTTTCCTGTTTTATCAACAACAATTTCTATATAAACTATGTATGTATATATGTATTTTTTTTTTTTTTTGTTTAGTGTATCTTGTCTGATTGTTGTTGCCTTTGCTTTTTAGCTGGCATTGTCAATTTCACACGCGGCTAGGTCTGGACATTGTCCTCATCCTGTTTGATGCTACTGTTGTTGTTGCTGCTGGTCTGTCCGTGTTGTCCTTGTTGCCTGCTTGTCGCCTTGTTTCATCGTATATTTTGTTATTGCTAACCATTCGTGGCACGTTCAATTGATTGAATTGAAGTCGCTCTGCAATTTGTTATTGTTATTGTTGCCTAGGCTTGTTAGGCCCAGACTGTCCCGATCATCATACAATACACATGTATAGAACAGATGGAGGCTACTGCTGCTGCTGTTGCATCCTGATACATCCTGCCATGTAACAATTATTCAATTTGATTTGCTTTTCAACCCCTTTACTTTGCCTTTGCTCCCCCTTTACCCTTCTCTGCTCTTTGTTTTCCATCGGTTTTCTATGGTTTGTTGTTGTCACACTTGAATAGCTGCCAAATGTGTCGCCCGTTGGCGGCGTCACAGTTTACACCTGTTTCAACCAGAGATATGGAAATACAGAGAATTACAACGAGAGACAATGAAGGAGTGAGAGAGAGAGAGAGAGAGAGAGAGAGAGAAAAGGTGTGAATACACACAACGGAAACGGCAGCAATTCCCCTAACCCCATCTTTCTCCCTCTACCCAAACTCCATCTCAATCGAACGGAAGTGAATTTAATGCGATTGCACTTTGCAAACCCGTTTTAGTAAGCACATTAACACTCATAGAATCTGCTAGATTGATTATACATATTATAATGTTATCCCTTCTTCCATATTTCCCTCCCCCGTCTCTCTATTATTTGTTGAAGAAATTATCATGGGAACTATGCAGTGCGATTAGATCTTGAAATCAAAGTTTTATCTAAAATAGTTATGACACATACATTTCCTTAATCAATTTTAAATGTTTAATGATTAAAAGAGTTTATTATTCTGAGCGTTGTGGTTAAAAAAATTTAATTTGTTTATTTGTTATCTTTCATTTCTAAGCTTTTATTTATTTGTCCATGTTGAATATTTTACTTCGACTTGTAGAAGTAAATTTTATCCCAATTATTTAAATAGAAGAGAAATTTTAGAGAGCCCGGTTTAAGCCGTTTAAATGATCTGAAATTTTGTTATATGTTTAACCCACGGTGTTTTAATATATATGTCTCAAGAGATTCTCTCTTGCAAACTCCCTAAAGTATGCAACAACCAACTAAGTATAAGGAGACATTAGACCTCAGTATATAATTAAAACCAAAATTTTAATTCTATTTATCAACACAAAATAGAGCAAAAAAAAAAAAACTTAAGGCATTACATATATGTATGTATCTTAATAATATTTTTTAGCTTCCCCATTAAAAATGGTAAGATTATCTAAAGAATCGGTTGCTGACACTGAGTAATATAATTAACGTAGCAACCGATGCAAATTCCATGACTGAAATGTAATTTATATTTGCTTCTTTGGACCATTTGAACCATTGAAAATCATGTTAGCTGTGTCTAAAAACCCTCTGAGAGCCTCTTTAACACTATTAAAATGTTATTCTCAGAAAGAAAAAAGAAATAGAAACTCTCACAACTCTTGAAAGAATTTTTCCCAGCCGGCTTGGGGAACCTTCTTTATACCACTTGCTTTACGCCACTTGCCGCTGAGCTGATGTTGCTGCTGCCGCTGCTCATTATGCTAATCATCATCAACATCAAAAGCCAGCACCAAAAGAACCAAAAGAAAACCTAATTGAACTTAAACGGAAACTCATAAAATGCACTTCAGCGCAAATGTAAACTGTTTACATGCAAAGCTCATTGAAGCTGCCACTTGCCCCAACTGACAACTGACACTGGGACTGCCACAGATGTTGGCTGTCGGTGGGTCTCCCTGTCTGTCTATATATCTGTCTGTCTGTCTGTCTGTCTGTCTGTCTGTCTGCCTGTCTGTCCGTCTGGCTTTGCCTCGTTCTCTGTTTGAACCCACGCGATTAGTCAATGCAACATAGAAACTAAGTAGCAAAGGAAAAAAGACGGGCCAAGCCTATGTTCAACTCATTTCAACTCAACTTAGTTTCGAGTTCACAACTCAGCTCGAGTGTCAATTAAATTAATATCAATTAAAAGCGGCTGCAACTTGTTGCATCAACTGAATTTTGTTTTTTTTTTTCTCCTTTTTTTCTTTTCCTTTCTTTCCCCATCTCACTTTAAAATGCTGTTGCAAAATTATGCACGCCTCCACATCGTAGAGAGAAAGAAAGAGAGAGAGAGAGAGGAAGAGAGGGAGGGGTGAGTGAGTGAGAATGAAGGGGAGGGCACTTAATAAAGGGTTAGTTGACTAGCCGCTTCTGCTGTTTGTAGCTGTAGAAATTTAATCAGCAATTTCCTGTGCCAACTTAAAGATACAAAATTGATGCAGCGTCTCTGTGGCACAGCTTACAGTTTGTCAGCGTCAGCAAGGATTAATAGAACATTGAAGGAGCAACATCACCAGCATCAGAAGGAGGAGCAAAGAAGAACCAGAGTTGGCCGTTGCAGTGGCTGGTGGGAGCAAAATGCTCCCGTGGGTGAAGTGTCACAAAATTTGCACGCGAACGTGGAAAGCCACATGGCAGGAGATACACACACCACATACCGTACACACACACACACACACACACACACATACACACACACATATGCATATATGTATGTATGTATGTACTTACATACTGTATAAGTGAAGTGTAAGTATGTGTTAGTACAAGTATGCTATGGATACAGGAGCTGAACTCTCTCATGTTGAAGCCCAAAGACCCAAAGAAATGACAGCCAGTGATGCAACAAAATATAAGTTCACTTAGTCACCGTGATTCGTTAACTCTTTACAAATAGAAACATTAAAAATTAAATACTCAATACTTGTATTTTAGACTAACCAGTTAAAGGGTAACAAATTATCAAAATAGGGAAAAGTTTTTAAAAGGAACTCAACAAAAAAAATAATAATTCCAAGAATACTAAATATTTTCATCAATAAATAAAATTCGACATACAACTAAAATGCTATAGTTAGCATTTGTTTTTCCATAACAAATTAAATCCTGGAAATACTTTTAAAAGTATTCCCTGCTTCTCTTGCAGCAAGAATTTCGTTTACGACTAATTTTCATTACTTTTAAAATAGATGTTAGAATTTTTAATAGTTTTTAGAGTAATAACTTTTACTCCAACTGCGTCGGACTTGCAATAAATGGACAAATGTTAGACATTAAACTTAAATAAATAAATGATTTAAAATTTTAGAATTGTGATAGATTTTCAAGTATCTAGACAAATAATGATATATAGTTAAAAATTGAATTGAAAATTTAAATATTATATAAATATTCAAAAAATTCAGCTCTAAGGAGAATAATAAGATTATTTATTTTTGCTTATACCATTTAAAAAACTAAAAACTACTAAGAATCATATACAGATTAACTTTTCAAAGTGATTTAAATATGTTTTTATATTAAATTTTTGTATTTTTAACCGGCTCAAGTTCGAAAATCTAAATCTACGATCCTTTCATCAAGTATATATTTATATAAAAAATAAATTAGACACCAAAATTCTTATAAAAACTTTATAATTATAATTTTTTCTTCATTTAATTTTTAAAATATCATTTAAAAGAAATAATTTTTGTGTATTTTTTCTAATATTTTTTTTTCATCTTTTTTTTAAAATAGTTCATATTATTTATTTTTACTTAAAAAATAAAAATTAATTTTTCAGTTTTTATACAACCTAGATTTATAGTTTAGTAGCAGTTTATTTAAAATTCGCAGAATCATAATTAACATCATTGTTATAATTGAGAACTTCATGATCATGATTATTGGCATTACTGACTGGCACACATGTCACCATGTATTGAATGTCGTTGGTGCCATTGCTGTCGTCTCTGTTCGGTTGCTGCTTAGCCTGCTGCCAAGGTTGTCGTTAGGAAGGAAGCAGAAGCTATAGCAGAAGCTGAAGATGGAGCTGGAGATGGAGATGGAGCTAGAGCAGAAGCTGTACCATTCACTGACTTTGGCTTGATGCTACACTACTGATGCAGCGTTTGCCCCATCTGCTGGAGATGCTGCTTCATCTTCAACTTACGCACGCACACGCATTCAACATTCTGGCTACATCCGAGGCAAAGTCAAGGAAATGTGCAAAAAGTTGTGCTCTGGCAAATTTATAGCGACAAATGTTGACTTGAGATACGACAACGAGGACAACAGTGGAGCGTATATCGTTCAAAAGCCATATGGGAGAAAGGGGAACTCTATGTATGTATGTACTCGTTTGTATGTGAGACCCAGTCACTCGTGGAGCTCCATCTCAAATTGAATGTCAATCGATTTTAGTTTTTAATTTAAAAAACTACTACTATGCCACGTTGTCTTTCTTGTCTTTCTTCTACTACGTCTCTAGCGTCTTGTCTCGACATTTTCGTAGTTTTGTGGCTCTGCGTGGCTTGTTCCCTTGTAATTTAACTTGGCGTTTGCACTTGAAGAGGAAAATTGAGCTATGCGCTTGATTGCAGGCACCTCCATCTTCAATATCCATCTTCGACATCAACCATTCAATGAAATGCTTCTTACTATGTGTGTGTGTGTGTGTGTGGGCGTGGCATTTGGGAGAATAGAGGTTAACGGTAAATGAAACCACAGAGCACAATTTGAAGATGCAAACAATTACAAGGAATAGTGGAAAAGTTGAATGTTTGCCATAAGTAGGAAATGTTATAGAATAGAATGATAGTGTTTATATCTGCTATGATATCAATATTGAATTTACAACACTAAAATATTAGACAATTTGCATTTAAAGAATAGGCGAAAAATCGGGAAAACTTTTAGCATGCCCTGCCTATTGCAGCAGAAGACATAACTTTTCTTTAGTGTAGCGGGTGGACCAAAGATATATATAGTACATATATATACATTTTTTTTTTTTTGTTTTGCACGACTTTAGCATTTTTTGATGAATGCGACGACGGTTCCCCAGGTCTGCGTCTGGACTATTGCCTGATTGCTGAAATTCACGCGACTGGCCAGCAGCAGCTGGAGTTGGAGTTGGATTTGTAGTTGGAGCAGCAGCAACAAAACCAAAGCCAGACTAGATCTCTGGCCTGAGTCTCAGTCTATGGGCATTGGGCCTGGTCGGTTGGCATAGACAGGCCAAAATTATGAGCTTTAGTTTTAGTTAAAAGGTTTTTGTTACTGGCATTTTGGTCGGACCAGCTTGATCATAAACAAATTTTGTGCCAAAGCCAATGGGAAAGTAATTTAAATGCAATGCGGTGCAGGCAAATTGTGGCCATTTAATGAGCGATTAGAGAGAGCACGTAGACATTCAGATGATAATGACGATGATGATGATGATGATGATGTTGTCGATGATGGCAAGTAGGCACGACAAATAAAGGGAGACCCGCTTATGCAGGGGAATCGACAGGCAAAGGGCTTCGTTGCGAGCCATGGTGCAATAAGCTAACAAGTTACCGTTATGATTAGTAGAGGATTGCATTTGGCAAGAGATGCATCCAAGACATTTCAAATGCGTTCAACATGAAATGCAAACAAATCCCCAACAACTCTTTATCCCACACTCAATTGTAGTAAGAATTTCAATTCAAATATAAATTGTGCGAAAATTAAAATTTTCAACTTTTTTAAACCTCGGAAGTTTACATTTTTTATTTAAAATTATTGAAACTATAACCTTATCCTTGTAAGACAAAAAATTCCTTATTAAAAATGGACGCCAAATAAAATTGTGTTTCTTCTCCAAACCCATATTAAAAGAATATTCTCGTTTCAGTAAATTCAATTTGTTTTTTTTTCTATTTTAACAAATGCATCATTTAATTTTGCCATTTTTCTTATAATTTGTTCCATAAACAAAAACTTTCTAAATTATGAGAATAAATTGTAGATGTAGTAATTGTAAAAACTTTGTTATGCAAACTAAATTTGCCAAATTAAAATACATAAATTAAAAATGCATTTTCATATCTCGCATTGGTATAATAAAAATATAATAAAGAACCAACTTCTTTGATTTAACTAAAAATAAAATAGTATTAACTAACTAATTATTAAACAGCAATCAGATTTTCCTATAAATTTTCCATTTCAATTGCCAAATCAAATCGATTGAAAACCCATTAAACCAAAAATAAATTCATAATTTCCACCATTTTCACCCTTTAGAATCCCCTCAATTCTTTTTGGGTACTTCAAAAGGAATTTAAAATATTTATTATAGCTATTCGAATGGCTCAGTGCTCATATACAACTTGGCCAGGTTGTAAATATTAATAAATAAAGAAAGAGGGAAAAGGGAGAGGGAGAGCAAAACTAAAAGAGATGTTGAGGGTGATTGAGGGGAGCTGCATGAAGCGCCAGGAGTTGGAGAATGGAACCAATTAAGCGCACTTCAAGTGCTACAAAAATAACGCCAGGAAAATACTTAATAAGGTGACGAAGCATAGCCGAAAACAGAACTTCACTCCACTCCATTCCACTCCACTCGACTGACTATTATATAATGCAGATGCCGTGGGGGATTAGAGTTAATATGTGGGGGATAGGTAGGAGATAGGTATAGATATTTCTGTTGCTGCTGCTCTTCTTCATGATGTTTCGAATGGTGGATGGAGAAAACTGGGACCCTGACATTGAAAAGTAACGCGTGCACCATTGCATACAAAATTAAAAATAAACAGACCAAAAGTGAGAGAGAAGAGAAGATATAGAGGATGGAGGGATGTAAAGATACGTCGGCAAACATAAATTAAAACTAACAACCAGCATTAAGAGATCAAACATGGAGTTCTTGTGTTGTGGGAGGGAGAGAGTGTGAAGAGGGAGCAAGCATCATGGGTTGTCTAACTGCATCTGCATCTGTCCAGATGTCGGGGGCATCGTGCTATTGAAATGTTGTAAATTTTAATTAGAAGTGATTCTCAAAAAAGGAAAAGAAAAAAAAGGAGTGGAGTAGCAACTGCAATACTGGAAAAAGTGCAATGCTCCCATTTAATGATAAAAAAAGTGTAAAAAAGGGTCAAAAATACGAAAAAAAGAGAAAAAAATAACGGCAAAAATTATTATTTTTCTGCTAGATTTTCTTAAATAATATTTTTGATAATAAATAAATAATAGTGAGAATTGCCGCAAAATATAGCATATTAATGCATAAATTTAATAACTATAATATTGAAGATTTCATTTCAAAGGAAATATTCAAAGTACTAAAATATATTTTGTTCCTGCTTAGGAAAAGTATTATTACGCTATTTATTATGAATTTGTTTTCATTTTTATGAGAAGGCAAATGCCATCGATTCGATGCTTATAAAATATTTTAAATTGTTAATTTTGAAAACAATATATATTTATTTATTTTTGTTCAGCATTAAAATTAGAAACAATATTTATTAATAGGTGCAATAGTTCAATTCCAAGCACATTAAGAGATTACTTTCGATACAACTAATTCCTTAACAACCGTTTTACACTAATGTTATTTACTTAAAGGAAACCCCTTATTGATATTAATGATAACAATATTTTTATGTTGGCAATGGATCACTGTAATCTGTAATAGAGATTCAATAATGATTTTGTTTATAAATTCCATTTGATGCCTTCTCTATCAATATTCTAAGTTAACCCTTCAGCTGAACTTCCTGGTCCAAAATTGTTTTAGTGGCTACATCTTTTCAACTCTATGCAATTGCCTGGCTCAACTCTACTGGGATGGTCATAAATAATAATCATTGACAATATTTAGCCCAAAGCAATGTGTAGGAAACAGCAAAAAAAAAAAAAAGAAAAAAATAAATAAAAGAAAAGAAAACTAAACTCCGTTGTCGTTTCGGGCTCGATTTGATGCCAAGCCAAGTCGAATGAATCTTGCGAAAGTCTCTTTGGTGGTGGTGCCTTATCCGTTTTTCCCACGACGTCATCGTCGTCATCCGAAATTATCACCACGATATCACCAAAACTGAAAATGGTGAGAAAATTGTTGCAAAATTACGGTGGTGAGACGTCGTGGTGAGACGAAGGGTCTCCAAACCATCGAGAAGGGTCTCGAATCGAGAAACTACAGTGTCAAGGTCTCACCACGATGGGTCTCGCCACAATGTCGAGACACGATATCCGAGAAACACATTGCCACGATGAGAAATTTTCCAAAATTGCCGAAAGGTTTTGGTGATGAGAAACACATTGGCCGCGTCTCCAAAATTCGAGAAATATCGTGGTGAGAAAAGTTTTGCCGACCGAAAGATGAGAAACACCACACTATCCGAGACGAGAAATTTCAACATTGAAAAAACACACACACACACACACACACACACACTCACACGCCGAGTTCCCGAGAGACAGAGCGAGACTCCCCCCCCCCACCCCCCACCCCCCCCCCCACCCACCCCCCCCCCCCCCCCCCCCCCCCCCCCCCCCCCCCCCCCCCCCCCCCCCCCCCCCCCCCCCCCCCCCCCCCCCCCCCCCCCCCCCCCCCCCCCCCCCCCCCCCCCCCCCCCCCCCCCCCCCCCCCCCCCCCCCCCCCCCCCCCCCCCCCCCCCCCCCCCCCCCCCCCCCCCCCCCCCCCCCCCCCCCCCCCCCCCCCCCCCCCCCCCCCCCCCCCCCCCCCCCCCCCCCCCCCCCCCCCCCCCCCCCCCCCCCCCCCCCCCCCCCCCCCCCCCCTACCTACAAACATATTTATTAATTATACACACAACGCGACACAACTTGTTGGATCGCCTCTACCGTACTGTTTTCCAAAATCTACAGTACAGTACAGTGACGTCGTGGTGAGAAACTGTTTCGCCACAACATTGCCAAAACTACAGTACAGTACAAATTGTCGACACCGCCAAAAATCAAAACTACAGTACAGTACTACGATATGAAAACATTTCAACATTCAATTGTCTGATTTGCTATACGTTTAGTCTTGAATTGCAGTTGATTATTGTAAGCCATCATTAGACGACTGTAAATCAACAAAAATATGACTTAATGCATCTATTATGAGCCGAGAAAATTGCTTAGAATATACGAATCATTTTTCTAAAATTAACAAAAAAAAAAAAAATAATAATATATACATATGTATGTATGTATGTGTATACATATATGTATTTAGAGATCTTACCAATTATTATTTTGAATATCTCAATGAACTAACCTATATAAAAAACTTAGACTTTTGTTAATGGTATTCACACGCAGAACTTGGCCAAGTTATTTCCGTGGATAATTATAAATCATTAAAACTCAATTAAATATTTTGCACGTTTTCCTATTTAGTATACCCTTTATCTATAAAACAGAAACTAAGATATAGAATGATAGAAAGAAACTATAAAATAAACTAATATGTATATGTAATTATATATAACTATCTATGTATATTTGTATGTATATAAATGTATATCAAACTAGCATATGTACATATATATTATTCAAGTAAAAGTTATATATTTTGTACCAATCATCGTTTAATTTAATATATACAAGAGATACAAGTTATTGTGAGAATTTCTAAGATTGCAGGGTATCTCGGTGTCGATAATCCTATTTGGCTTACTCATTTAAATAGCCTTCAAAATTTGCTGTGTGCACCCACCACAAAATAGCAAACCACCTTAACCAAAATGCTGTACAATTTCTTTCTTCTCAAGTCTTTATTATATATGTATCTGTATGTGCATACTTATATATTTTTTGTTTCTGCCATTTGATAGTGCCTACATAATTATTATTTAATTTTGATTAATGATTTTGAGAAACAGCGGCGATTAAAACGTGACTTTTTTTCTATGATCAATTTTTTTTTTTTTTACCAAGGCAAATAAAATCATTGTTTCTGCTGTTGCTGCTGCTGCCTGCCGCTGGACTGTGAAATGATTCGTTTCTTCTCTTCCTACTCCTCAATCGTTGGCAATTTACCGCCACTGCCGGACGAAAATCCCAACCCACACGAACACATTTCATGTGAATCGAAGCAGCATATTCTAGGGAATAGGAGCAGCTTAAATCAATATGTTCTTGCAACCTACAACCGTTGTCGCAACACCCCATACCCATTCGTCTCTTTCACTCTCTCCTCACCTAGCTATATATAAAGTCTATAAAACGCTTTCTGATTGTAAACAATACAGACGATTTAATATTGCTCCGCTCGTTGACTTCTCTTTCCATCTCTTTCTGTACCTCCCTCCCACTCACTCTAGTCAAGTTTGACTCAACTCCCTGCGGAAACTTCAAATAAGCAAACAACGCGCTGAGCACGCGGCATACCAGGAATCAGTCCAAACACAAAAAAAAAAGGGAAAATTTATATGAAAAAAAAAAAAAATAAGAAGAAGAAGTGGAATTGAAACGCATGTGCGCAACGGAATTGTTGACTACGGCAGGGAGTAGGGTTGCCGTTTGGTAGGGGAATTTTTTTTCCTATATGTGTGTGAATGGAAATGAAAAAAGTTTAAGTTTAATTTGAAATCGCAAAAAAAAAATAACACAAAACAACAAAAAAAAAAAAAAAACGAACTTCAAACAGCAGGAGCAATAAGTGTGTGTATGCGTGTGTGTGTGTGTGATAGGTTCGTAGTGATGAAAAGTCAAAAGCAGCCTAGAGCATGAGAACGGAAGTTTCTAGATATTGACAGTTGAGTACAAATATTTCGCTTCTGTGTTTTTTTTTCTCACATTTTTTATTTTTGTGTTGTGCCTCTTTGGCAGGCAATAAAAATCGTTAAAATATAATAAAAATTAATATTAAATAAAGCGAATACATAAAAAAAGTGTTGATATTTCACTGTATTGATACATATGTATGTATGTATATATATGTATGTACGTATGTTTGTATGGTATATAAACCACCTAGCCGATTTAAATTTATCTGAAATTGTTCTGGTTATGGCCAATGAAAAATGTTGAAATTCCCATTTCATTTCTGCTTTTGTACATATTTTACTGCAGGATTTTGATTAAAGGCATTTTGAGTGTTCCTTTTACCATTGTTGCCACTTCTGGCAAATGAATGCCAGTAACTTAAGCAACTTAAAAATGGATTTCGACTAAATTGATTTCAACAAAAAGTTATTTCACATTAACGACAACTGTTTGCAATAATAAAAGAGTGCCCAGAAAATTCTCCTTCTTTTGGTTTAATGCTAGTGACTTATCATTGATATTAAGCTTTAATCTAAAGAGGTATAAATGAAAGGATATAGTCATGGGGAAATTTGTGAATTGTTGAATAAACATAAACACAGAATCCACAAAACCAATGTATTTATTAGAACCTTAGTTGTCTCAGTCTTTGAATTGAAAATTGCTTGCACCAGGGGAATGAGTGGCTAAATGTAAGTATATTGACTAACTATGTATATCCAAACGACAATCTATGAAGTTATTGGCTACGATATTTTAACCAACATTGGAGGTGCAGAGAAATATCTTCGAAGATTTACACAATAATAGTTAGATTTTCAATGTTTATGGTTCGAAAATCTTTAAATTTATTTAATTTAAATGAAAATACACACAATATTACTCATTATCCCAAAAAAAAAGAAACCGAAATAGAATCCACTGACAAATCCAGGACAAAGCCAAAAAAACCTTTGATAAAGGAATCTATAAACAAACATTTATGATTATTAAATGAATCATATAAATTTTCGTTCCCCTCTTAAATATTTAATTTTATAAAATATATATATATATATATATGTATGTACATATATCTCTATATAATTTAAGTCCACATCAAAAGGAATTTGTTTTAAATGTCATAAAAACTGTTGGATAGTATCATACACAAAGGGAAACCATTGTTATGTTCATTTTTATAATATTTGTACATTTTTTCGCCACTTCCATAATAATTCCCATTTTTATTCTTCTCCTGGTTGATGGTTGCTGCCGCCTCAGTCATGTTTATCTGGTAATAAAATGATTTCCATCCTTTTCAACGGCTGATAGCAATAATCTCCAACTAAATAAATTATCATTTTATTTTTTTTACAATAAAATCTCAACTTTTCAAAATCCCCCAGCCGTGTTTACATGCATGTTAAGCTAACAGAGCCAACTGGACACCAAAAAATAAAAAACGACAAATAAAAACGGTAAAACCCACAGCAAACAGATTGTTTAAATTGCTTGTAAAGGGCAACAACAACAACAACAACAACAATAATAATAACAGCAACAAAAATTGAACGAACACAAAAAAAAACAAAATGAAATAATAACAACAAACAAGTAGTAGTAGCAACAACAACAACAATGACCAGCACATTGAGTTTTTGTTGTAACTGTGTTGATTTTTTACAAGCCACGACAAGGATGAGGAGGTAGTAGGAAATGGTAGCAGAATGGAAACGAGGCAAAGGCGATGAAGCAGCGTAAAGAGAAAAAAAAAAGGTAGCAACATTTATGCAGCAATTGAACCCGCAAGGGCCAAAGGGTAAATGTGGAAAACCTCCCCCCTTTCACTCATATTGTCTCCTACCATAACCTACGACAATGAATAAAGAGGTAGGGAACAAGAATGTAGTGGGACCCAACTCATCCTAGGGTATATAGTTGGACTAAGGCTAAATGAAATGAGCTCCAAGTTGGGAGTTCAACTTGGAAAATTGCATTTTATTACACGTTCGATTGATTTTTACCAGGCAATCAGCAAAAAAAGAAGTACATTTGTAGTTTGGGTTGAGGAGAGGGGGCTGGGCGGACATGGTTGCCCAGGAGGGGTATCAAATTTGCGGTGTTGGTGTAGGGATCGGCACTCGCCTTTATTAAGTGGAGAGTTTATGTTTATATTTACAACGGAAACACATTTGTATCTGTATCTGAAGTCATGAATGAGTGTTTGTATATGTATCTGTATCTGCAGCTGTAACTGTAACTGTGAGTGTGTACCACCCTCAGGGACTATATCGCTTCAAATTGAAATTGTCGATTTAACATTTTGAATTATCGTTTAGCAAATGGTCAATATTTTCCCTTTCCCTACCCCTCCCCCTTCCAATATGTATATATAAATCCATCTACTAACCGATTCGCTCCATTTGCCGTAACTCCTACAACTGCTACACATAAAATTGTGCCACACATAAATTGTATTGCCATAAACAATCAATTACTTTGTGTGTGTAAATGTATGTGTGTGTGTGTGTATGTGTGTGTATACATTCACCACTCAAGGGACTTTGTCTGTTTGCAATTCCGTTCTCTTTATCAACAAGAAAATTGCTTTAAAAAAAAGGAGAAAATCATATACGTATATGTGTAAAGAAGTTCTTGTTTTTCTTTATATTTGATATTTACAATACGGATTTAGGTTTCAACTTATGTGAAAATAAACAAAATGAAAGGAAAACTTTAAATGACCATTTATTGAATTGAAAAAGTCAAGGGCATTTGCCATTGATGATCATATCGATAATAATGACTGCCGATGATGCAGTTATAGGCACAATTGAAATATATTAAAAACTCAAGAAAGTATCTCAAGAGGAATTGCTCAAAAGTAATATGAAATACTTATAAAGAAGTATCACAAAATCAATGCAATAAAATTTATTTACTCTTGCAGTTTACCTTTTACAGACAAATATATAATGGAGTAATACAAAGAAAAATAATATAAGAAAAGTGTTCCAATGCAAGACAACTCAAAGTAAAATTTATTTATTTGTCTTAGCATCATTAATATATTCTTCGAACCTTACAACACATTTAACTTTAGATAACCTTTTTCTACGTTGACCAGAAAAGAAATTATTAAATACTTTTGATTTTGCTTTAACTTAACCTTACAACATTTTTTCGTTGTGTATTTTGAAAATCAATTAACATTAGCCAGAAATATAATGAATCAGAACTTTTTTTTTCAAGTCCTGGATAATTTAACGTTTCATTTATTTGAATAATTTTTGTAAAAATAAAGTAAAACTTTATTTTTCATAAAGTTGACTGACCAATAAACAGTGTTTAATATTTATTTTGATTTCCTTTGTTATACTTATACAAACAATTTTACTAGCGTCCTCTTTACTTTGGATTTTGCATTTACTTTCTTTTATTTATATATTTTTATTTTCCTTTCATCTCATCTCTTGATCTATCCCTCTTTGGTATGTGCAATATATATAAATAATTGTTATTAATTTGCCCATGAGGCAAAGAGATTTTACAAAAATAAATATTGACTATAGTACATATTACGTTATGTACTCGTAACGTAATCGATTAGTTCTGGTCGATTTCATAAATTTCATAAACAAATTTGTTCAAGTCTTCTCTGTTGAGTTCTTTTTTGCCCATGTCTGCTCTCTGTATTGAAAAGTGAACAATGCAATTTGCTACACAAAAAAAAAAAAAAAAAAAAGACAAAATATCAAGAGAAAAATGAAATGGAAACAACAAATATTGCAGAACGTAAGGATAATCCATTGTCTGACTTTGACTGCAGTTAAGGCAATTATGTAATTTTTAATAGTCGTCGTCGTCGCCGTTGTTGCCGTCAAAGTTGCCTTCGCCATTTTCGTTTGCCGTCGTTACGCAATTTACGAGAAGTGCGCTGTATAAAAGTCAAAGGATAATTTATTATTGTCAGATGATGAGTCGGAGTAACGGGGTAGGGGTCGTGAACGGTGACGGTGTCGATGTTGAGGGTGTTGCTTGTTCTCCCCCAACAGACACTACATCCACAAATTGCCAAATGAGAAACGATTAAATGCGTCAAAAAAAAAAAAAAATAATAATAATAATAAAATAGAAGAAGAAGGAATATATGTAGGAGTTGGTTGGAAGAGCCACCAGTCGTTGCAGGCACGTGACATGTGCATTGCTTGCAGGGATTCCAAAGGACTTCAAGTGTTAATTGTAGATTTCTGTCAGGATGAGAACCGCTACGTGCCACATACATACATACATAGATACATCCCCTAACATTCCTAAAACCATTCATAGAAGCAAAAAGTCTAATAAAATATGACTAGCCATGGACCAGATGGCGGGAGCACACAAAAATATATATAAAAAGAAACTATATAAACGAGGGTAGTTTCAAATAATATTGCATTTATTTGATATAACTCAACTCGTTCATTTTTTGTAATAAGTGAGATGAATTTTGCAATTCAAAAACTTTTTGAACAACTCTCGCCATATATATAGACTAGCCAAGCAAAGAGACTTCGCTAAAAATTTTGTGCGGAGCGGTACTAGTGGGAATCAAAAAGAGTGTACAAGTGGAAACGTTTAGTATCCAATGGATCCATAAAATTGTGGATTTAACTAGCTGACCAAATGGGAGCAGAAAATGAAAAGGAATAAAAATAAAAGTTTCAGTGTCGCAAGAAATGTTGATTTTCAATTATTTTATGTATTTGAATTGGCTAAAGATATTATCCTATATTATAGTTAACAAAAAAAAATTTCAAACACCCAAATGAACCAATGTGATTGTATCCAAAACTTTACTTTCTTAACGTGTCTTTTGCATAGAGTTTGCTTTAGAATCATCTCCAATGGAACCTTTGACTGACCACAACCAACAGTCGTCCGGTCATTGCCCCATATAGTATATAGTATAAGCAGGCAGCCAGGTCGGTAGTACCTGTATTGTATATATGTATGTATAATATTTATGTATATAGTCAACACTCCACTAAAGTTGCGTTTTTTTTTTCTTCTTCCTGTTACTGCCAACTTTGTTGCTGTGACTCCAACTGGCATTGGCTAGTTAGACTTTGCTTATCAAGTAGCGGCTACTTCAACGTGATTCCACTCCACTCCACTCCACTCCTCTCCTCTCCACACCACTCCAAAAAAAAAAAGGAGAGAAAAAAAACCAAACCGCAACTTAATAATTTTTGCTTCCCCTAGTTTTTGTGCCTTTTTAGCTTTGGTTTTTTTTTTTTTGGGTGCTGCGGCAATTAAAAATTTTTACCTTATTTGCTCCAGTTTTTGTATGTGGCTAGCATAGAGAAGAGAAAAGGGAAAGATGGAGAGCTCGTAAGGACTCTCAACTTTTGCTATCTTTGCGAAAATTTTGCATGGTCATTTACTCGTTTTCCTCTTTTCTGGTAAATTTCTTTTTTTTTTTTGGCTCGTAGTTTTTCGTTTTCCATCTTTCATTCTTGGCGTGTTTTTTTTGTGTTTTACTGTTTTATTCTACTGTGTGACATCTAGATTGTGGTACGCAATGTTCGTCTCTTTCTGCATTCTGACCAACTCGCGTTGTTACTAATTAAAAACGCAAATGGGTTTATGATGTTGCACAAGTTGCGGTTTTGCCTTCAGGAGAGCAATGCTGGTGGGGGATAGAAGGGAAATTCTTTTTTACTGCTGTCGTTGCAAAAATAAAAAAATGCAAAAAAATAAGAAAAAAAAAACCGAAACATAATATAAAAAGAGAAAAAAATTAAGGGAACGAGAACAGAAAAGATGAAAAACTGAAAAGAAGTTATAAAGAAAGCATAAAAAAGTGAGGCATTAAAACAAATTTTTGTTCTGTACAAAACAAGTCCTGGTTCTGTTACTCGTTCTGCTTCTGCTTTTGGTCCTTTGCGGTTGCCTGGGGCCGGATTTGTCAGAGGGGTAAGAGTTGGTCTCCTATTCTACCTCCACCCACTCACCATTTAGAATTGTCAACTCTGACTTTATCGCCTCGCTGCCAAAAAAAAAAAAAAAAAACAAAAAAAAAACAGAGAAGTGGAAACAGAGGAAAAGTGTGGAGGGTTTTCACGCTTTTCACATTGCTCTGGCATGTTTTGTGTTTTATTAGCGTGAAAATTTTTCAAAGGTGTCAGCAGTTTTTATGTTATTTTTCTTTGTCCCGTTTTTTGTTTGCCTTCCCTTCCAAGTAAAAAGTGAGACTTTCCTTTTCTGTTTTTTTTTTATTTTATATATATATATATATATTAAATATGTTTCTTGCCAAACAAAACCAAAATAAAATGGTAAGAGAAAACGAATTCTTAAACATTATAAAGGCAAATTTTATCACACAAAAGTTTATATACACTCACAGTTTCACAAGTTTTGGACAATTTTGAATTATACAAGACTTATCAAAATGAATGAAATTAATACTTCAATTGTAATATTATTGTAAAAAAAAGGTCACTCCTTGTTTCAAAAAAAAGGAATCAAAAACTTTAATTATTTTCACAGAAGTTTTTCAAATAAAACCTTTTCATGAAGAAAAAAATCATTCGATTTTCTACATTTTTGGATTATTTGGTTTCAACTTTAATGCCTACAATAAAAAATTAAATACTGCCGAATAAATTTGCCATGGAACAGACAATTTAACTGACAGATGAATAAAATGGACCTAAATAAATTGTTCCTAAAGTTGATTCTAATTAAGAACAAAGGAATATAAATCTACTCTTAATGTTTGTCATAGTTGGCAACGGCTCTGTTTTGTCCAGTGTCTTAAGATACATTTCTTACTAAAGTTTTACCATATTACAAAATATTTATATCTAAAAATATTTACTTCATTGTAAAAATACATCAACCATTCAATTTAAGGACTTGTTTTTTTTTTGCCATATAAAAATTGTTTGGATTTATTATTTGTTGCCTGCCAAACTAAATTCAAAGTGAATAATATAAAACAAAACCCCGCTGACCGGAAATCCTTACAACACGGGCCGTACCACAAATCCTCCTCAACTTGCCCTTTTTGATTGTCCGCTTACCCCCTAGTCTTTAGTTTTTGTTGTCTCGTTGTCCCTGCCATCGTCTCAGTCCCTATGTTTATAGGGGGCGTAAGGGCGTGGCCATTGTGTAATATCCGTTGACTATTATTCTAATTCATGCCGAAAATTAAAAAGCTGCCTATGAGCCTTGTTCTGGTTTTCTCAGTCTTTTTGTCCGAGTTCAGTGAAAATTTCATGCAAAATAAAACGCAAAAAATTGCTTGTTTTGCCTTTTTCTCATTCTCATGCTCACTTTTTTTTTTTTGTTTTGCTCCTCTATCCTTTCCGTTTTTCTATTCAAAATAAAGCGACCGCATCAACAAAATATAAAATAGCTGGCACAAAATAATATTTCGACTATATGGAAGGAAATATGAAAACAACACCAACAGCAAAAATAAAAAAAAAAAAAATATATATATATATATAAAACATAAAAAATTAACATATAAATTAGCACAATAGGCAAAAATGCCTGAGGACAAGAGACAAAAAAAGAGATGGAGAGAAGGAAAAGGGCAAAGGGAAAAAGATAGAGAGGGGGAAAGTCGTCCTTTTGTTTCGGAAAACAATTTTTGGGTAGGTAGCATAAATTTCGGTGGCAATTAAAAAATATTTTGTAATTTTTCTTAGTTGACCGCATTTTATGGGGTCTAGACTGACAACAATAACAATAGCAAAAGCCAGCAGGAGCAACAACAACAACAACAAATTATGAAAACTTTAATTAAATGTTGCCAAAAAAAAGGACACAGGCAGCAGATACTTTTGTATCTTTGAAATATGCATATTTACACCCATTTGTATCGCCATTATGTATTGGTTGCTATGACACAAGGTGTCTTCATTTAAGGATATGGAAAATGGCTGGTGATATACTTTTGTATTTTTCAGTTGCATATACATATCTATAAGATACATAAATCTAGAATATATATATAGATCTATATCATTGGAAGACCTTGGCTCCAGATTATTTTTGTTATTAAATAAATAAACTTTATGATTTCGATATTAGTCAAATGAATTTTAAGTAATTATCGATTTTCAATAATAACAAAAACTTAATTATCTCAATAATAAAATGTATTTTTTTATTGATTCTTAATCAGGATTTGTTTTGTTTAAAAACAATTAAATTCCGCCGATTTTATTGAATTGTCTAACAATATTTGCAATTGATTTAAAACTCAACTTTCTACTACATTTGCTTGATAGGACTCTTAACTTGGCTACACGTATTAGCCCTTATATTAATGGTTACCATAATTTTAATAGGCCAACGTCTTGCACCTGCCGGTTCCCGTCCTCTGTATAAATAAAACGTTAGCCTTGTAAAACAATTTATAACTTTTGCGCTTTTGCCTAATAAGTTGGCATGTTGTGGCCAATAAGTTGCGGGCAACAAGAACAAGAACAGCATAAGAAAGTCATAGTCGTCCCCCTCCTCCAAATATCTTCATCACCTCCTTCTTACCTTATCTCTCTTTCTCTCTATGGCAGTCTCTTTCTATAAATTTTACTAGGGTAATGCAACGAGCTCCAAAACTAAATTACAAGTACAGCAGCAATAGCAACAACAACAGCCGTTGGCAATGCGATATTCCCCGCTACGTTTCACCTACTTTTACCCCTTTGCCCTATCTAGCATTTCTTGCCAACAAGTTTAGATGGTGTTGTTGTTGCTGTTCTTGTTGTTGTTTCTGCTGCTGTTGCTGCCTTAACTGCTGTTAATTCTTCTAATTGTGTGTACGTTGTTTGCGTGCGCTAATGTCGCATATGCACAAACAACAACAACAACAACAACAACTGCAACAAAAATGCCAACACCCAAAGGGGGCGACCAACATGCAAATGTAAAGCTGCCATGTTGTTCATAGAGATGGCCAAGTGAATAGTCCTCGTAATACATGCGACTTACTGCCAATTCGATTAATTATGAATTAAAAATATCATTTAAATATCATTGTCTGAAGTAAGAAAAGAATTCCATTAAAATAAACTTAAATGCTTAAATATTTAAAAGATTGAAAAAGTTTTATTCAAACTATTATTATATATGTCGGAATTAATATTACGATCTTATCCAATATAATTAAGGAATTAGCTTTACCAATAAGACTTTGGTTATTCTTTGCTCAAAATCCATCATTATATATCCCATCAAAGAGGCTAAATTATTTAAAACATAAAGTAAAATATAAAATTACTTATTCAGTTTTATATAGTACTAATACTATATATAATACTATATATAATACTAATACTAATACTATATATATATACAGATATTTCTCTATCGCTTTATACAAAAAGATAAGATTATGACGCAACTAAGCTTTTTATCTAGAAATCTTAAGTACTATATTTTCCATGAAATTTGCAGTTTGCCCAAATAGATATGACTCTCTAGATTTATATAATGATAATATATATAGTAAAAATTTGTATGCAGTTTATTGTAATCTTTATGGTATATAGGATACATATGTATATATATATATGTATATATATGTATATGCATGTACGTGATTTATCTCATTCATCTCTCATATCTACTCGTATTACTCACTTGAGATTTTTAGTCCGCATCACTTGACAACTACATGGGCGAACCAAAACACTCCTTCTACCTCACCCTCTCACTCTCTTCCTCTTTCTCTCTCTCTCTCTGTCTCTGTCTATCCGCCACCCCTTTTGCTTATTAGCGCAAAACGTTGCACGTAGTACACGTTGCAGTGTGTTTTTGTTATTGTTAAATGTAATTAAATTATGCAGATGAGTGCCAACGATGTTGCTCCCTCTGCTGCAATGTTGCTGGCGTATTAACTGAAATTGCATAGAAAAGTGTTTTCCCAGCTATTTGCAACTGACGTTGACAAAACGCACTTGCATTACTTCCACCCACACAGAAAATAAGAAAATGAAAAAAGAAAAGAAAATGCATTTGACAGATTGCCAAACAAGCTGCCAAATGCAAATATAACTAAAACAATTTGTCTATCATTTCATTTAATTGTTGGCCAAATACTTAACAAAAAATTTAAGAAAATGATTAGAAAGTTATAAAAAAAAATAAAAAATGTTTATTCCATTGGCAGCGGTGGGATTCGAACCCACGCCTCCGAGGAGACTGGTGCCTTAAACCAGCGCCTTAGACCGCTCGGCCACGCTACCATTTCAACAAGTGATAAAGCACGAACAGCTAACCAAAAGAGTTTAATACTGCAAATTTGAAATTCTATTTATAACAGAGAGTATACATATGTAGTACATATTATTTACTTGTATATGTATATATATACTTGATCAGTAAATCAATTAAATTGAGCTGTAGACGGCAGACAATTTCTATAGATCTTTCTTGTACGAAATGTAAATGTGAGCAACTCAGCTTACCTTTATAGCTACCAATATTATGATCAGTATCTGATATACATATGTATATGTAGATTTATCCATTCAACTTACATTTAAATGTATTAAGAAAAACAATCTGTATTTTAAATGTGTTAAGTTTGCCGTTTATTTGATTTTATCTTCTAGTTCTTGAACATGGGGCTTAATGAACCCTTCATTTTGGTATTTTCATTTTTTGTTTCTTTACATTTATGCATATATAAACTAAGTATTTTGAGAATTCCTTGTATGCTTTTTGTCCTTCTGCTCCATTTTAGTGATACGATTAAAGATGATGATCCACATATTTGGTTACAGGAGTATGAATAGTATACTCATTCGCCTTTCCAGCTGGTTTAGTTTTGTTTTTCATATTTATTAAATTAATTTATTCAATTTCTTACTACCAGAGTTGCAAAAACATAGCCTTATTCGGATTCAGAGCTGTAGCAGTTTCATTCCCTTATAAAGATATTTGTTAAAGGACTGAAAAGTTTAGCTAGTTGTTTTGGAAAACAAAATCGAATTGATCTGAACAACAGTCGAATTCAACTTTATCTAGATAATGTGAATAAAGATATAGATTCACTTTCATTTTGATTTTTATTCGAAGCCGCAGATTGATTTTCAGTTGACTTTAATCGAATTTGGTCAAAGTTATAGTTACAAACCGAACCCGAATCAAAAGCAGTGTAATTGCAGCCCTGCTTATTTCCCTTGTTGTAATTTGCTTAAATTGTATTTTGCAAATGTAATTTAAATTTATTCAATTATGTATTTTTTCTTGTGTGCTTTACTTTTCATTTCATTTTGTTTCGTATTGCTAGATGAAAGATCAGTTTTTGTATGTTTATGAAATATATGAATATGGATTTACGTTTGAATAAGTTTATCAATTACAATGCTTTATTTTTCTTACTTTTTTTTCCACCCACCATTTTTTTGTGGGTTTTTTGTGTATATCTGTGTGTGTGAGTGTGTATAGGTTACTTTTAACTCCCTTGTATTGGTTTTTGCAATTTGTTCCATTAAATTTGTTAAATATGTACAGTTTTATGCCATAGAGCTGCCAACTTGTTGCAGAGATAAAGAGGTGGCCGAATCGAATGAATACGAAATGGATAAAAAACGTTAAATCCAATCAGCCAAATGGCCAAAAAATAAAAAATAAAATCAACTCAACAATTTCTCATTCTTTCGGCTATGTATTTTATATTTCGTTTTGTTTTTTTTTTTTTTCATTACTTATTTTTTTTTTATTTACACATACAATATTTTATAATTGTTTATCTGTTTCCACAAAAAAAAAAAAAAATTCTACATATATGTATCTATATATTTTTGTCAATTTGTGTCGTATAAGTTGTATAACTTATATATATATATTTATATATATATATATGTATCTGAATATTGAATAGTTTTGCATAATTGTTGCTATTTTGCTTTTATTTTGTTTGTTATTTATTATATCAATAAGTAATATAAGTTAATGGTTTTCCAAGTCTATTAGCTATATAAAAGTGGGCCGATTTATGGTTGATTTCATTTCCTTTTTCTCTATTGTGTTTCCTTTTGCCTTCTCTGTCTCGGTTCTTTACTTTACTTGATGACTTTATTATATATGGTTGGTTTTTTTTTTTTGTTTTTTGGATTAGTTGTTTGTTGCTTTTCATTTAGTTTCTTGCAAATATTTTATTCTAAATACATACATATTTTTAATGACTTGTGCTTAAGCGCGTAAATTATTTGTAAAAAAAAAATTTTTATTAGTTATGCTTTTTGTTTTGTTGTATTTTTTTTTTGTGTTTTTTAAGTTTTTTATTGTTTTTTTTTTTTGTTTTAATTTTTTCTTGTTCTTTTTTTTCGTTTGAAAAAGCTTTAAATTATTTACAGGAATTTCTTTTGTAGTGTTTCATCTTTTTGTTTTTAAGCAAAACTTAATAGTTAAGATCACTGGATGCAAAAAAAGGAATTTTTTTTAAAAAGGTGCAGGAAGACGAAGACAAATTTCCATAGAATTCATGAATTAATGCAAGTGACACTCCTTTAACAGTAAAATTGCTATACTGAAATGACATACCAAACTATTCCAATTCATTTAAGCCTCGATCCAGACAATTATGAAATATATTCCAACCCAATGATTATATTTCCGTTAGAGATGTCTACCGTCAAAAACCAAACTCAGAACGTGACTTAGATGCTTTTGAAGCATTCATTAAAGCCAAATTTTGCTCTCAAACTCTAAAATTCATAGATGACAAGGATAAGTTAAGTGTCAACTAAGCAGATCAAGATTAGAATAAATATTTGGAATACTCTGTGACATATAGAATCTGATAGCAGTGTCGTTCCCAGCAGTTCGTTCGATCACAATAAGAAAAAGTATTTCGGGAGACTAAGACTAGGCTAATTGCTGTGCTTGAATATTCTTAGAATGATCTGTCATAGAATTACGGTATCTAACTGTTCTATAAAGAAATTTTTGGTTTATTTCTTCAATATATAAATTCCATTCTATGTGCTGTAGGTTTTTTAAACCGAGCATAATTACCCTGTCTCTCTCTCTATCTCTTTCTGTCTCTCTCTTTGTATCTTTCCTTCTCTGTCTTTTTCTATATGCCTTTCTATACAAATCTGACTTTCAGCGTACTTCCTTCTCGATTTATGTTTTCGTTTCCTTTTTTTGCCATCAACTAAAGTCTAATTTTTACAAAAATGCTTTCGCCTGAATACACATAACGTAAATATATAATATATAAAGCAGATATATAAATTAATGGATAAAAATAAAGTACTCTTTCTTGTAACACAAAAGCACCCGTTTGTCGACATCAGCATTAGCATTAGATCATCGCTCATCGTCCTTGTTCTCGTTTAGCCTTTGTAGAAGTGATAGAGTTCGATATCTGGATTGATTTTCGGTTTGATGGTGCGACCCAAAGTTCCGCACGTTTTCAGTGAATATCAGTGATATCGACGTAGGCTACCGTTATTATTGGTGGCCAAAACCACACCACCACCACCACCAGATACGCCATTACCACCAGCACATTGACCAGAATTGTGATTATTATTCGAGAGCGTTGCCACATTGTTATTATTAGCATTGAATGATCGCCTTCCAGTGGTATTGCCATGTATCATGGCCATACCGACACCATTGCGAAGGGGTAGAGCAGGTGGTGGTGGTGTGGGCGTTGGGCTTGGTGGCATATCATGATCCAAGGGTAGAGAATAATGCGAATTGTTGTGTATATAACCGGGATCGTTCATGGCATCACAGGGTTTGGCATAAACGGCACCATTATGATTGAAATGATCCTGGGTTAGACGAATTCCACCATGACCGTTGGCAAGTGGTTGGCTATAATGTGATAGGGTGCTCTCCTGCATGGCCCTGTGACGGGGTAAAGAGGCGGCATTCAGTGGTTTACCACCCCCATTGGCCATTAAACGCATATCTTGTTGGGAATGATGGGATCGTGGTGTGGTAGTTGATGCTGTAGGTGAATGATTGTTGGTCATATAATGTATTTGACTGAGTTGGGCAAATGCGGCATGATCGACGGGGCTGGGTACTTGAAGCTGCTGTAGGGCTGGTTGTGCACCTGCAACAGTTGTTGTTGTTGATGTTGTGGGACCACCCCGACCCCGCAACTGAGGTGGGGGTGGTGCTTCTAGCTATAGCTCGGTTACTGGAATGGGCCTGGTGCTGCCCATATATTGCGATTGTTGCGGATTATAGCTTGGATAACCCGACGAGGGATGTACTCCACCACATCCAGTGGGCGGTGGTCTTGTCATATAATCCTCATCCGAGAAGGTCTTCTGATATTCCCTTTCCTTACGGCCCAAAGCAGAGTGTCCCTTCAACATTTCACGTATACGGCGACGGCATGTGTACAACAATAGTGCTAAAGTGGTTATCAGTGCAGCGCAAACCACGACTAGAACGCCTATAATAGCCTGTTTATTAGCTGCTCCGTGGCTGCAGCCTATCAAGGGCTCAGAGAGCTGAGTCAACGGCAACTCCCTTAGGGTAGGTGGATAGGCACAAATCACTGGAGCAAATTGGCTGCTGGAATTCTTAGTGATCAAGAGATTACGCAGCCACATTAGCTGGCAATCGCAAATAAAAGGATTTTCGGACAAGTCAAGTGTTTGCAAAGAAGTCCACGAAATGAGTCCCTGATCTAGTGTACTCAATTGATTCTCCTTTAAGATGACTGTAGTCAAATGAGGAAGACTACGTAAGGCATTGGCATGCAGTTCGTTCAATTGTTTGTTTTTCGCCAGAATCAATTGCTCCAGATTGGTATTCGCAGTGAAGGCATCGCTTTCTACGCGACGCAAACGTTGAGCACCAGTTATTTTCAATTGACGTAGCTCCCGCAGACCCGCAAAAGCACCTGTTGCTATAACCTCAAAATCATTTTGTCCCAAACTCAATTGTTCCAAGCGTTCCAAATGTTGCAGTGCCGAAGTAGGTACTTCAATTAGACGATTATCAGAGAGATCGATGTAGCGTAGTGTCTCCAGACCTTTGAGAGCTTCTTTAGAAATATTGTGCAGGCCGGCACCACGCAAATCCAAACGTGTTAGACCCTTAAGATCTTGAAAAGCTCCGTCACGGATAGTCATAAATGAATTTGTACCCAAATATAATTCGGCCAGTTTTGGCAGAGCCTTGAAAGTCATCTCAGCGGGCACTGTGGTCAATGTATTATCATCTAGATAGAGTAATCGCAGATTGGCCAAACCATCAAGAGCATGGGGATCTATGTGACTTATACGATTCTGACCCAAATTAAGTTCCTCCAACATCAACATGTGCGAAAATGTATGAAACTCCAGCTCAGCTATAAGATTACCACGTAAGTTCAGGGCACTACAGTTAGTCAGGCCTAAAAACGTCTTATTCGAAACTTGGCCAATCTTATTGTTATTCAAGTGCAACTCTTGAAGTTTCGAATGGTAGGCAAAAGATCGTTCGGGTATATTAATCATTTCATTAAAGGATAAATCCAGGAATGTTAGCTGTGCATAAAATTGCATCGATGAATCAATAGTTTTTAGCTTGTTGTTTTTGATAACCAAGCGCTGTATAGCCGGATTAAGGGCAATGGGCAAGACATCGAGCGTGCCCTCACCGCAGTTGACCATCAGTGTGTCATCATCGCATTCGCAGCCATTCGGACAATTTGCCAGGCCATTTGACGACACCACCAGGAGCACCATGAACACCACCACAGCCAAACATTGTTGGCTCAGGCCCGGCGACATGGTAATTGCCCTGGACGACGACCGTCGTCTGCTCATTATATAGGCTCTCTGTCTGCCTGCCTGACTTCCCTTTATCCTCTTCCTCTAGATGTCTCTGTGTAAAGCACTTCCTCCTCTGCTCGTTGGTGGCTGTTTTGGTGTTTCTTTTCCTATCTGTTTTCTTTTTTATTTCGTTTTTGGTTATTGTCCTGGGTTTGCTAGACTTCTTTTGCTCTTATTTTTCTTTCTGTTTCTTTTTTTTTTTTTCTTGGGTTAAATACGTTTTAGCCAAGTTTGCCAATGGCTTTCAAATTTAGCGTCCGACATTCGTAGAGCTCTGCAAAGAGATAGAAACAGAAAGAGGGTTAGATGTGCGCTTTAAATTGATTTTCCATTAGAGTTCAAAATTGCTTGGCTTTTGGATTTTCATTGGATTTGGCAGCTGCAGCAATCGCATTGGTTACTACTATAAAAGCTTCTGCCCTCTGGGAGTTAATCGGTAGTTTTCTGTATTTTTGTCTTTTTTTTTTTTTTTTTTCTTTTCTTTATTTTGGTTTGTCTGTGTATGTGTGTGTGTGTATTTTTTTCTCCCGTTTTGTGGATTATTTTGCTTCGTCTGGTTTGCTGCTGGTTCGCTTTGTCCAGCAGTAAACAAATGAAGACAATTTAAATGACCACGGCATAGACATTAGGAATTGGCATTAGCCAGAGAATCGAACAGGGAGACGGCAAAAATGGAAGCTGTAAACAGTTGCAACACAGTTTAAGCTTTAATGGTTGAGGTTGAGTAGAGTTTGGCTAAAGATTGGGCCACATCTTATCAAGAGTCATGGGATTTGACTTTAAGTTGCATCATATGAAATGTTATCCTAGAATTTTCCTTTCTATTTAAAGTTGTTTACACACATGTGTTAGGGAATGGGGCTAACCCTAACCCCATTTGCCCTTCCTTTCAATCCGTTTTTGTGTGTCAACTCCAAAGTCCCCAAAGTCAAAACCCTGTCTCACACTCTTATCACTTTTCAGCTCCCCGAAGGCTTAAATACACACACACACACACACACACAGTGAAATGAAAGGGCAAAAAACAAAAAAAAAAAAAAAGAGAAAAAACTTAAAAAACAACTTGCACTTTGTTTGCTTTGGGGATATTTATCAGTTCAGGACAAATGGCAAACAAAACTTAATTTAGCGGCGGCAACTCTCTCCTACAATGTCCCCACACCCCTCCAATGTCTCTCTTTCAATGTCTGAGTGTGTTGTGGTAGAGGTTCAAGGATGATGGCCCAAAAATGGTAACCATCGGCAGATCCCAAAACTGGGACTGCAAAATAAATAAAACAAAAGCAAAAATACAAAAGGCTGTTTGTATTTCTTTTTCTTTTTTTTGTTTTTTTTGTTTAATATTTTTCAACTTGGGCGTGGCTTGGTCTGGTGAGGGGTTGAGGCCCCAAAGGCGCTATGAAAATAATCATAGATGTGGGTCATACTTCAGAGGCAGAGGCAGATACAGAGACAGATGCAGAAGGAGGACTGCTTTGTCCTGTAACAACAAATAAAAAAAAAAAGGATAACTGCTGCCAGCAAACTCTTGACTCATCTCGACTCTCGTTTTTTATTATGTAAATATCACATAAACACCCGGGAGCAACTCAGGCGCAATCATATGAAACAACGCCAAAAAAAAAAAAAAAACAAAAAAATAAGAAATAACGTACGCACAACTTTCAGTTTTCAAGAAACCGATTACTGCTACACCCTTCGCGAACTAATGGGCTTCAAAAAATAAAAAAAAAAATTACAACAGAGAAGAGTCTACTTAGCAATAGGAGAGGGAAAACTTGTTTAAGCCTTAATTTTTCCATACCACTCAACTGATACATTTGAAGTTTTTTCTTTTCCCTACTCCATCTTAAATTGCGACAACTTTAATATACCCAATCAGTGTAGGGTACACAATAACATGGGAAGAAAGGAAGACAAAAAAAAAAAAAGAAGCGGAAAATGGCGCCCGTACGGGGACTTGTAGTGGTAGTCATCGTCCTCTCCATCATTATCATGCATATGCCATAAAGCAACTTGTTGAGACAGGCATGAGGCGGCGGCCAACTGACTTTGTTGTTGTTTTTCCTGGTATGCTTCTTCTTTTTTTTTTTTGGCAGCAACTGACAACATTTTGTGAGAAATAAAAACAAAAGCGGTAAAGTTTTTCCTCCTTTTTTTTTAATTTTTTTCCATCGCAAAGCACAGCTGCTTAGACAGTCAGTCAACACACAATTTTTTGTTTGTTGCATATGGGTAGAAAATCAAATTTAAATTGCTAAAATGCTGTTAAATGGCCAAAAACAATGTGCCTAAGGCACGGCCGGAAAAGGACAAGCATCATAACAAACTAGATATTGGCCTTGTTAGCTGGCCCAGGCATTGTTTGCCCAGGAGTATATATATATATATATATAACTAGCGAAGAAGTTATCAGTTTGTTGAGCTAGGATAACCGAAGGTGTTTACGCAAACACACAAAGTTAAGCTCAGGTGAAATAGCCGTGCGTGTCAAGAAGAAGGACAATCTCTTTAGGTAATACTTGTAGGTGTTGCATAACTTATTGTTAAGCTTTATGTTAATAGAGTTTTATTTGTTTGTTGAGAACATTATAAGACCACAAATAATAAAATATTGGCGCACCTTTTTAATCTAGTGATAACATTTTGACATTATATAATATTTTTAAACAGTGTTACGGTATTAAAACTTTTTAATTTTCTTAGCTGAATCCATTGAAAATTCGAAATCGAAAAAGTTTAAAAAATAAACAAAAAAAAAGGAATTTTTTTCTCAAATAAATTAGTTATTTGGAAATACAGTCCAAAAAAACATTTTATGATTTAGAAATTAGGATATAGACACTGAAAATCGAAAGAGAAAGCTGTGTCTTTGAAATTAATTCAATATAGACAGAACTTTATAATAAAGGAGTTTTTTTTTGGAGAATTGTATCATGGTAGTACCCACGTAAAGATTCTCAGCTGATCAGTAAATATATTTACCTATAGCCATATGTTATGCAGCTATAAAATTGTACAAAAAACTTATTTCATTTTCATATTCTCTTACAGAAAGATTTGATTTTTGGAGGTTTGAAGATTTTTAAACTGTGCAAAGTTAATTTCGTTCCCATTTAAAACTCGTTCATATTTTTTGTTTAAACCATTTAATTTTTTTTTCCCCCTACCGTTTTGGTTGCCGTAATTTAAAGTGTCACCCACACAAATGTTTCACCTTATTCTCTTCTCTTTTATTCACTGTATGTCTCCTAAAAGTATGCTCTAAATATTTTATGGCCACCCGCTGTTGGTATTGTTGTTGCTGCTGCTGCTACTGATGCTGTTGTTGTCGCCGCAGCAGCTGAGATTTTTTTTTCGTACGTTTTTTGTTTTAGACATTTTTATTTTGGTTTTTGTACGGACCTCTGTTGGTAATGTTTTTTTTTTCTCGGTTTCTTTTTTGGTATTTTTTTTTTCTTTTTTTGGACTGCAGCTCTGCTGCTGTTGCTGAACTCATTTATTAGTTCCGCTTGTGCCCGGCCAGGAGCCGCTACCGCCCGTTGGCCCCAATTCTCTTTGTCCAGCCAAAACTCTTTCTATTGTTATAAATGTTTGGCTGTCAGTTGAACTCTAACTGTGACTATGACTGTGACTGGCCAGCCTTGCGGCCATGGCCCACAAAAAGCGGCAAATAAAAAAACACACACACACAGAGAGCAGAGAGCGAGAGAGAAAGAGGAAAATGGTAAACGAAGAATGGGAAATTCTGGACAAAAAAAAAATTAAAATAAAGACAAACTCTTTTTTATTGTATCTGTCTGGTCCCGTCTTCTGTGTGTGTGTGAGAAAGAGAGAGAGAGAGTCCACCAGCCCGGATTTTGGGTTGCTTTGGCTATAACTTCCGCCTACACCACTACCTTCCTCTCTTTCTCTCACCCATTTTACACTTATTGGTTTTCTCATTTTTTGAAAATTTGCCAAAAATACGAAAAAAAAAAAAAAAAATACTTCTTTTTTGTATTACTTTTTTCTTTTTCATTTTGTGTAAGGGAAATTGCAAAATAAATGCCTTGTTTCTGGTTTAATAGGAAAATATAAGAAAAAAAGTGGTTTCGAGTTGATGTTATTGCATGTACAGTTGTGCTTATGTTTAAGCTTTTGATATTTTGGAAAGTTCCATTTAGGCTCAAATTTGTCTCCGATTACCACTATATTTCGTTGGCAATAAACTTTAACTTTTGCTTGTTTTCATATTTCAAAGTGATGCCAGCCAATATTTGCACCAGCTCGTGTAACCCATTCGTTCAATCTACCCCTAGATGTTTTCCCCCCTTCAAAATATATATATATATATATATATATATATATATACACACACACATATATATATATATATATATATATATACCATACACCCTTGTGTTATTTATATGACAATTTCGCTTGAGCGCGCGTTAAAATATCGCTGACAATATTTTATGCTCAATGCCTTGGCTCATGTTTTGCCAACGAATTTGCCTAGCCCCCTTCCCCCAATCACCCAATTCCAACTTCATTTCCATCTTACCGACCAGCCTTCACTTCTCTCTTCTTTCCATCAAGCTCCCTATGCATATACAATCTATCCAGCTATGATAAACTTGGCAAATTTATCCTGCTTTGTGCCATACGTCTTTTGGCACAGTTTTTTCTTTTTGCTAGTACGCGATACGTAAGTGGCAGACTATTTGATAGAAAGGAGAGGGTGTGTATATATATATACATATATATATATGGGTAGAGGGGTGTGGCATTAGTAAAGCAACTATTTGCACAGTTTCAAGTTTTTGTCTTCTCTCAATTGTTGTAGTCCAAATATTTGAGACAAAACAAGAAAGAAGCTCACGCATGCTCGCCCGCTAGCTTCACCCAACCACCCATTATCCCCACCCAACTCCAACCACCCGCCAACCATCCATTCCCAACACAATCAGAAGAGTCAGGCTGAAGGCTATGTGCTACAGTGAAAGTCGACAACTGCGGCCACAACCATACAATACAGTCAGTTAGTCAGTCGTCTGTGAAATAGAAAAGCGAAACAATGTCTGCCTGTTTAAGGCAAGGCGATGGCAGCGGTGCCTGGGCGGGGGCGTACGGTACGATATGGTTTGGTGAAGTGGCCGCCAGGGGCTCTTGTACAATTGCAATGAGATGGCAGCAACTGCCGCCCGCCCTCATCGCAATCATTGTAGTCATATGGAAGTCATCGCCGTCGCCGTCGTCGTCGTCGTCGTCACACATGTTACTTCAATTTTCAGTAATGGTAATCGGCAAAAGTTTCTCGGTCTGTAGCTTTCGTTTTGCCCAAGCAATTGAATTGAATTTGGATTTAGATTTTTGGGAAATTGAACTGGTTTTCTTTAACGATAGGGAAATATTTGTTCGTTTGTTTATGCAGCACACTTGCAACACGACGATTGTAATCGGTATACAAATTATGGAAAGTTGAATGCGAAATAATGTCGAAAGGATATTTGAAATTGAAATCGATGGCATCGAAAAGTCGGTCATTGAAAAAAAACTTTAGCCATATCGAAACTAGAATATATATTTTTAATGACTATATTTGCTTAATAAAAGAAAACATTCCAATATCTATATATAAGTATATATATAATATACATATTTATTTTTATCTAAGCCTTAAGTTTCTTATCTTCAGTACCTTTTGTTTGCCCATTGCCCATGTATTTTTATAACCAAAAAAAAAAAATTTATGTCTTAACTCTAAGCCAAGTTTTTGCACTATCGTTCGCCTTATTTTTAAAGCCCTCTACACTAAACGTTCCTCTCGAAAATCTCTTCATAGTGAAGTAGAAAAGTTTATGTTCGACATGCTGTTACGACGCCATATGCGCGTTTATCAAAGCTAAAATCCACCTTTTCCAAACCCCTTTCCCCTCTTAACAGCCAAGCCCTGCTATTCTCTGCCCTTTTTACTCTCTCCCTCTCTCTCTCTCTCTCTAACTGAAAGAAAAATAATGTAGAGCCACAGAGCTAGTTTTCCGTTTGCCATATAAATTTGTTTAAGACATATAGCAAGGATCAATAGCTTGGATTTATTGTCTGCCACACATAACTTTGGCTTGGCTTTAAAGTTTCACTATGCGAAAGAGTGAGAAAAAACATAGACAGTAAGAGTGAGACAGAAACAGATAGAGAGAGAGAGAGAGAGAGAGAGAGAGAGCAAGGCAAGGTCGATGGGCGAAACTTTTTTACCTACTTTTTCCTTGTCGCCGTTTTTATGGGCATGAGGCCAACCAAAAAAAAAAAAAAAATTATGGCAAAAACGGCGACGTCGTCTAGCCCATTCCAAGAAACTGAACTACGTCGTCGTCGTCGGCTTGCGGTCGTTTATATGTAAAATATTTGGTTTACTTTATGACTGCTTTGGGTATTACTCTTTACTTTCTTGCTATGCCAATTCGCCGAGCTCTCTGCCAGCCAAAAAGTTTTTTTTTTTTTTTTTTGGCTTAAAAAGTAAAAGAGAGAAACCTAAAAAGACGGTGCTACGAATTATGCCATAAAAGGCATCGACGTCGTCATCGCCATCGCCATCGTCGACGTCGTCGTCGTCGTAGTTCCAACTTTGCCAAATTCTTGGTTCATCGTCATCGTCGACTTTGCCGTCGCCTAGTCTCAATGTTCAAGGGACACATAAAATACTTTCTTGTTGTTATTGTTCATGTTATGGTGTGAGAGATTACCGTTGAGGGAGTTTAGCTTTATTTTTCTATATAAAAGGAAAGTAGAGACCAACAAATGAGCTAGCTCTAAGGGAGAGCTCTTTAAGTGGTAAATTTGAAAGGAGTATTGAATATGGTATAAGAAAAATAATTCAGTGAAAGTGGAAATGCCAAAAGATGTTCACATAAAAGTTTCTAGCTCTTTGTAAACTTATCTTATGCTAACATCAGCTAAGTTATCCATCTCCAATCTCATACTATATCCAAATGTAAATATAAATTTGTCTTTTAATTTATTTGTAGCTAACTTTATCCATTTTTACATAAACTTACTTAAATATTTGTTAGCTAACCTTTAGGCCTAGCAATGGCTAACCTTATCTAACAGTACCTAACCTCACATTTTATCAATGGATCCTAACTGAAAAGAAAAAAAAAAACACCCAAGGTTACCCATTTTGTTTACGCACCTCATCGCACTTCAACTGTAGAAAAACTTTTCAACCATTTTCAAGCTTAGCAAATTAAATTGCCATTGCTAAGCGAAACGGTCGTTTTTCGCCAGTTAAAAAAATACAAAAAAAAAAAAAGCAGACGAACTTTTGCCAAGTTTTGCCATCATTTCTGTTGCCTTATCGACAAAAGTCAGCAAACAGATCGGATTTGTATTTAAATTAAGCACTAAATAGTACACCAATGGTAATGGTAACCCAAATGAAATGAAAAGGAGCCAACTTAAGAGCGCGTAAAGGATTTGCACAAAAAACGAAAGAAAAAAAAAAAGAAGAAAGAAATGGTAAATGGTAAGGACTTAAAGGCCTTACGACACTTTGCTGACAGGCATTAGAAATGGAGTCGGCCGACAACAATATTCCTTTCCCTTGAAATTTTGTTGCTGACTCCAGCAAGTGCAGCAACAAGCCGCCTATGCGATGGTAGTGGCGCTTGGGACAATACCTGCGACTAAGTAGCATCAGCCAAAACTGTTGACCACCATTGCCGAGCTAGAATGGAGGGCGGTGACCATAAATCTTTTGGAAAATCGCGACCGGGCGCAAAGTGCACCACAAAATGGTGAAAATTGCACGGCAAAAAGGAAATAACAAGTAGCGTCAGCAGGGAAAAGTATAGAATGCAAGTACCGAATGGCGTAAGAGTGAAAGAGAGACAAGAATCTCTAACCGGGACCGGAGCTTACATTGTTGTAGTCGTGAAGCTTTAGAGGTACGGACACGGACACGAACACGGACAAAAAGACAGAGAGACAGGGAGACGGAGACGGAGACAGAAACTGAGTCAGGGACTGGGACAGGACTCGAGTTTTGGGTTAGGTTGGCGTTGGCATTGCGTAAATTTAGTGCGCTTGAAATTTAGTTGCACAGTTGCGGTGATTTAGTTGGCTATGGTTCTTGCTAACAGTGGTACCCAATGGCCACCATTCTGGGTAAAAGGTGAAGAAAGAGCTGAAAGAGGTCGCCAAAGTAAACAATAAAGAAAGTTGACTAAAGAACATAAAAGCAACAAAATGAAAACTTTTCTCCATGAACCATGAAAATTGAAAAATATGCTCTCTTGGGTTAGCATTGTGTTAGTTGGTTGGCTGGTTCGTTGGTAATATTAAACCGCTTTTATTTCATTAAATTATTAAATAAAAACTTTGATCTTGGACTTCTCGTCTTTTAATTCTATATGAATAAGTTATTTCTATATAATCTAACATGATTTTGTACCACTGTGCATTTAAAACGTTCCATATTGTTTGCATTTGCTTTTAAATTTCCACGCTCAACATTGTACAACAGAACATACAAAAAAAAAAAAGAAGAAAAGAAAAAAAAATACTTTTGCCTACTGTCGTCCATTCTCCAGTGACCCCAACTTCATCTCCTTCCCGTCCCTGTTAACATCGTGATGATTCTTGGGTCCCCCGCTGAATTTAACATGAAGGAAAGCAGCCGCCGCCGTCACCGTCGCCGCAGCCACTGCAGAGGAACGTCACATGTGTGCCAGAGTTGTTGCCGATGGACGATTGTTGGGGGGTTGGAGGGGCATAAGGAGTACCACGGGAAGAGTATGGATAGTTGAGGTTTTTGCTTTAAACAGCGTCATTGTTTATGCACAGAGAGAAATAGTAGAGAAGTGGCAAGAGATGGTTGGAGGGTGGAAGGGGCAACAACGAAGAAGAACAAAACCAGACTCATTTAAAGAGAGAGACCTCGAGACATGAGTTAAGTGCGATGGTAAAATTTATGCGAAGAATGCATCGCGGCAATATGTGCAGTAACAGCAACAGCAACTCCAATCCCAGGCAGCCACATGGTTTTCTGTGTCGGTTCTCTGCCACTACACAACGGAAAAGGACCAACAAGGCGCCAGGACTCTATTTCCCTTTTATTCTTCTTCTGTTGTTTTTTTTTTTTTATTATTTTGTTAAAAGAAAACCGAAAAAGAAAAAAATTAAAAAAAAAAAATAAAAAAGAATGTAAAACGATGAACAAGACAAGACAGAAAAAAAAACGTTTGCTGTGTCCAGTGGTTCTTCATCTCTTTTGTGGGTCCAATGTGTGAATAAGTAAGCTTTATGCGAAGTGTTTGCATTTCTTTCATACCCTGGCACAAAACGTTAAGTATATTCATTTTGAGTTAAATATGTATTGTAAATCCACAATGAAAGACTCCATTAAATATTAATTAAAAATTATCTTGATTTCTTTACCTGTCTAAGGTCTAAGGATATATGAAAATATATATAAAATAATATAATCAAGTATGAAATACAATATTGGTCATCTAAATTATGTAGTTTATAAAGAGACAATTAGCTGATTAAAGGAAATGATTCTAAAGATACTGTTTAGTTATTTTCCCTTCTGTTTTCTATGGTACTTTGGTGCTAAAAAGGGTACAAAAACTGCGCCATTAACAAATATTACTTTTTCATTATTTATTCTCCTTTTTTTTTTGTTTTCCTTCCATGGTATTTCCTTTTCCCTGTCCTTTATGTGTTTCATTGTTCCATAAGATGATTCTTCAGCTAGGCATTCAAAAACTTAATAAGATTTTAATTGAAGCGCAAGAATTTAATTAATACAATTATGAATATACAGACGGACAAAGGAAGACAGAGAAAGAGCAAGAGTAAAAAGAGTAGAACCAATATGTATATATACATATGTATATACATATGTATGTATATTTATGTATGTATGTATAGATATATTCCAGGCATTTGGAAAATCAGTTGGGCTGACAGCTGCCTGAAAATGTGGAATGCAATATGTTTGGGGAATTATATACATATGTACATATATACATACATATATAAATCATTTTGCATATCTGTAAAAGGTATTTTTAATTATATGTGAACACAGTTTGAGAAAATAGTTGCCCTAAGGAACCCCAAGAAATTAATGTTAGAGAAAAACAAAGGAAAAACAATCAGAATAAACCCAAAAACCAAAAAAACATTTATTAATGCCACAATTTAATTAGTTAGAAGAACTTTAGAAATCTATATATGGACCAATATATTAGGTCATTTTATATTAATTATTTCGAATCTCAATAATAATAGTATCGTTTCGGTTTGACTTTTGTAAATTAAACCCTGTGTGTTCTTTTCTCTGAGCTATTAGTTATTTATCGCCTTAAGCACAAATGCGATTAGTTGATAAAGGACTTAGTCCTATATCCTCAGACCTATATCCCTAAATTAAACCATTTGTGCTTCCATTTTTGGCCTTTAACTAAATAAATCTATCATTTTTTTCTTATACGTTTCATTTTTTCTACATTTTAATGCGTTTCTTCTTTAATCATATCATAATCATTTTTTCCTGTGATTCGTCCTTCAAAAGAAAGTCCACTTGTTCTCCTTTGTCATTGCGTTCTTTCTCTTCATTGCTTTCTGTGGGATTTTGAATGCTTGTTTTTCCACCATTTTTCTTTGAATTTTCTTCGTTTTTTCTTTTTTTTTTGCAATATATGCATTTTCAGTGATTTTCTTCGGTTCTTATTTCTTGAGTTATATATAGTTAGTGAAATTTTTAAAGAATGTTTTTTTTTTGTTTTGTTTCCTTTTTGCTGTTAAACTTTTTTTCTACTGTGTAAGTTATTCCCTTTGACTGGCAAAACTTATTCGTGACTTGGAATTTGGCTACGTGCCTTTTCATATATTTGAACGGTTTTTCCTGTTTTTTTTTTTTTGAGGTCAAACTTGCAACAGCAGCTAAACAACAACAGCAACAGCAAAGGAAAGGAAACTGCCCCGAACACTAATTGCCAACTCAATTGAAAATCTTTGGTGACTTTAAGAAACTTGCAAAGTAATATAAATCACCCAAAGGTTCAGGAAAGTAACCCGAAGCTGTTTTCCCCTCTTTCATTCTACTGCTGCTGCTGAAACTTGTACGTTTTAATATTGTGTGGGGTTTTTTCTTCTTTCTTTTCTTTCTTTCATTTCTCCGTCCCCCTCGATTCTCAGTGCTCTTCATTCGCTCTTTTTTATGGTCGCTTGTTTAATGACGCAAGTAATTGCAATTGCAACTGGCTGGTGAGGGGGGAAGTTGACAAGAGAGGGAAACTTTGGGCCAAGCTAGACTTAATGAAAATCAAACAAAACAAAACAAAAGAAAACAACAATAATTCAAAGTCGGTCAACTGCGCTGAGGAAAACGTCGTCGTTGTAGTCAGAAGACCTCCAGTCGCCGCCGCCATTTCAAACAATAATTGATAAACGAACAGATGTACAAGTGTTTTAAATGAATGAATGATGGCAATACACAGATACAGACATAAACATACACACACACACACACATATATATACATATATACATAGATATAGATATAAACTGCATATGCTCAATGTTTGTATGCAATCCAAATCAATTGATTTATGTAGTTGCAACTTTTTCAAGTTTTCCATTCTCTTGATGAAAAACATACATACAAACATTCATTTAATTGAAAACAGTAATTAAATTAATGACTGAAGAAAACTTGAAGCTACTGCTTGGTCTTTAATTAAGTTATGGAATGACATCCTCTATAACTAGAGCGTATATACTAACAATCAGAGTGTTGGTTATGTAGGAGTTAGTTAGTTGTAAACGATCTCTAGACATTCTGGCTGACTGCCTAACAGCCATGCCTTGGGGCCATGTGAAAGTTTTGTACGTTTTCATAATTGTCACGCAATTGGAGGGAGGCCATTGGCCGACATCAACCAACAGATCTCAATGCGGAAGCCAATTTATTTATGTATGTATGTATGTATGAGTGCCAAGAAACGCGTGCTTTTCAGCTGAAAGTCAGCTCGTTACAAACGTGACTAAGTTCAAACAAGTCATAATTGATACGGTTAAAAAAATCAAAAATAATACATATATAAAAGTTCATTATAATAAAATTGATGGAACCATAGAAAATGACTTAAGTATAACAACAAATCGTAAAATTATATTTACGTTTTTTTTAAGGGCAAATTTTAATTTCTAATTAAAACAGTTACTCAGTCGGTTATATGGCTACATATATTTCTACAATTATTATCAGCCTTAACCTAGCTCACTTGTCACGTAGTTAAAGGCATTAAAACCTTTACTAATTAAGAGAAAATCCTAAAAATGTCAGCGAAATGAGTTATATATTTATTCAAAATTTTACTTCTACACGTAATATTATTTTCTAGAAAATTACTCATTTAAAAAGAAAATATATATATTTTTAAAGAATTGTTGCGAACCTTTCAAAAAATTAAATTTATAAGAAATACAATCAGCTGATGTAGAAAAAGATAGTTATATTTAAATATCCCACACTGTTGTTGTTTGATCTGTGCTATAGTCCGGCCAGGTAGAGAAATTTATATATATATTATTTACTGTAAGGAATGATACATAAAATATATATCCTTCTAAACTATAGCTAAACCATCGATATGGATTCCACTATTAAAAATTTCATTGGTTTTACCCGCATAAAAGGGTTTTACTTGTTAACTGTCAGTTTATATTATTTTCTGGTTTTTAAAATGCTCTTAATGGAATTGGACTTTGACACACTGACGACATGTCACCAATTAATTGTTGCATTTAGGGAAAATCAAAGATGAAAAACAAAATGAAAATAGGTGGCGAGAAAATGGTAGGAAAATTGCATATAAACTGACAACATCAATGTGAATTACAATTATTATTGTCGAAACTGTCCAATGTGAATATCCGTTTATTTGTGTACGTTTATTCATTATGTCCATTTGTCCATTTGAATCGTATTGAATTGGGTGTTGGTTGTAATGCAATCAGTTTCGATTTGATTACCTTTAATTGACTTTTCAGCATTCAGTTGAATAATCGACGCTGACATTTAACATTTTTTTTTTTTTTGTTTATTTTTTTATGCTGCTGCTTGCTGCTGCTCATTAACAATTCAAATGGCGAATATGTGGTGTCTCTTCTTATTTATGTTGTTGAATTCAATTTCAATGGCTGTGCCGGAACTGCATATTCAAACATATTGTTATTGTTGTTGTTATTATCGATCTGCAAAGAGAATAATAAGAATAAAAAATATAAAACAAAAATGAACATAAATATATGAATTATTGCAACAAACAAGAAAAAAAAAATAACATATAGACTCTCATACATACATAGATGATTATACCTACAGTAAATTGTTAATAATGTCACAACAACAAGAAAAAAAGAAGGAAAAAAAAAAACTTTGTTCTGCAATGACTGTCAAACAATATATGTATGATGGGCTTAAAATATGCATTAAAATCATTTTTCAATGGCTACCATTTTTCTTTTTTTGTTTAAATTTTTTTTTTTGCATATTTGTTGCACCACTCAACATTTTTAATTTATTCATGTTAATATTTTAATGGTTGAATTGGATTGATTGAAAACCAATATAATGACAAGTGCAAAAGTTGTATTAATATTAAAAATTTTATACCCTTGCCGATTTGCCGATTATTATACTGTACTTTATATTAGTCATTTGACTAGAATCTATTAAAATAGTTGAACTGAAACTATACTTGATTGGTGGGCCTAATTATAGCATTTAGTCGATATCAATATGCCAATCAATTCATTTCAATTGTATCAATTCAAAAATTGTTAGTTATTGATATATTTTATTTAAACTATTGACCAAATCAATGCAAATCACCTTCACTTGACCGAATGTATTTAACCTAAATGGGCATTCATTTTTTCTGCGACTTTAGTCAAAAATCTGCAAATACGCCTATATTCTACGATATATAAAGTATAGTGTTTAAAAGTAAGCTATATATTTAATTACACTATATCTCAATTGACTATCTTTATCACAATACTTGGGATTCCGATTGCAGTTATTATTTACTTATTCCTAGCATCACCAAAAAGAGTATACAAACTTTAGTATAATCAAACTCTCTAATGTTTTCTTTTTTTTTTTGCAATTTCCATTAACTTTGATAATCCGATGACCTCCAATGTCAAGCATTTATCACATAAACAAACACTAGATAATTATCGAATATTCAATTACTCAAAATTGTAATTATCCATTTGAATTGACCAGCTGAAGTACATTAAATAAAAACACACACACAAAAAAAAAAAGAAAGAAAACAATAAAAACAATTGTTTAAGCATAATTAATAAAAATGTTGCATATATCAAGTACAATAAAATAGAATTTCATAGAAAAAAATATCACAAAAAAAAAAACAAAAATCGCCACAA
Source organism: Drosophila emarginata (assembly GCA_037075365.1). Classification (NCBI taxonomy): domain Eukaryota; kingdom Metazoa; phylum Arthropoda; class Insecta; order Diptera; family Drosophilidae; genus Drosophila; species Drosophila emarginata. Next base: position 10,141,372 of record JBAMCD010000296.1, read on the forward strand.
AAAGTGGTATGAAGGGGGAGAAGTGAAAACATAGTGTAAAAATGTAGAGAACTTGGAAAAATGTTGCCCTGGCCACAAAGACCAACCACTAGCCCCCATACATGGCAAGTGTTGTAAGTATGTGCTTAAATACGCATTTATTCATACAAATATGGCCAGAAGGCGGCTATGGCAACAGCAGGAGCAGCAGAATGCAGAGAGCCAACATACACACACAACAAATGGGTAAAAACAATAAAACCAAGTTAAAGGCATGGCAATGCGGCAGAGAGGGGGGCAACAAGAAAACTCTATCAATGGGTCGACTCGATTGACCACCTTGAAATATAATAGAAATAAATTCTAAAAATTCAATTTTTGTTTTATTAAAAAGAGAAAATCTTTATATAAAAATTCTAAATACTTAATTATTTTTTTTTTTTAAATTTAAATAGAAAATACTAGTATACCTTTTGGATACCCTTTATTTTGGGTCCACTCAGTGGTTCTATAACAAAACGCAGAGTGCACAACGCAAATTTCCATGTCGTCGTCGTTATCGTCGTTGTCGTGGCTGTTGCTCGTTAGTTGCGCATCTGATTTGGCCCAAAACGACAAATGTAGGAAGCAAAAGCAAGTAGGAGGACGAGGAGGAGGAGAAGAAGGAGGAGTTGGAGGAGATAGAGAAGCAGAGAAGAGAAGTAGTAGGTAAACCAGGACTCCTTACCAACTAGGGCCGGACGTTGGCGCTGCCTGGCTACCCCACGGGCTGGGTCGGGCTGGGCTGGGCTGGTCTGGTCTGGTCTGAACATGGCGCAAATGTGACAAATATGGTCATGAAGTGTGCAAGTGACAAGTCTAACATACTTACAAATTTTCATAGCGGTGGGCTATGAAGAGGTTGGGGGTGCCTCTGAGGACGGGATACAAAACCCCCAACCACAGAAAGAGAGGAATTTTGCGTTTTCAAATATATGTTAATGATGCTCCAGGAGGTGGAGTTACAGAGGCATGAATAGGAGCAGCAGTAGCAGCAGCAGCAAGAACAGGAGAAGTAGGAGCAGAGGGGAAAACACAATGATATCCAGTTTTTTTTTATTCCATCCGCAATGTTATTTTTTTTTTGTTTTCTTTTTTTTTTTTTCTTTGCTTTTGTCGCTTTTCTTCTGCTCATTTTTCAGTTAGCCCCACGTATTTCCTGTCTTTCCGCTACTTACCCAACACCTTTTTTTTTAGTGTTTTTATTTTAATGATTTCTTCTTCACTTCGTCTTCCCTCCCCCACTCCAATGAAAGAGTTGATTTGAATATGTGCAAACTAATGCCAGTGATGAGGCTGCGCTTTTTTTTTCATCTTTACTGCTTTTTTTTTGTAGTTTGCAAATTAAATTTCAATTTCAATTTTCAACGGAAATGCTTTTGTTTGAGGATGGTTAAAAAAGTTTTTTTTTTCCTGTGTGTGTTTTTTATTTTTTTTGACCACTCTGCAACGTGAAGAGGGAAGTTAGCCCCAGGGCATTGTCAAGTTAATGTGATTTAGATATTGTAGTTTTTATTTGTCGGCGATTTTAATTGAGAATAAATAAAGGAGAAGATTTTTACCTAATGGCTTTTCAATTGTTTGTACTTGGTCTTCTAGTTTATTATGGGAATTTATTTTCATGGTTCGAAAAGTTGATTTCAAAACAGATTTTGTTTTACTGTTTTAAGATTGCTTTAATTCGTCCGACAGCAGAAAATTACATCAGATTTTATTTTAGCATTAAGTTGAAACATATATTGAAATATTGCTGATATGGTTAAATTATTATTGTAATATTATAGAGCTGCCGTTAAATTGATCAAAAGATAAGGAGTCAGTCAAGCCTATCGAAATCGAAAACATATATGCATGTATATATATATATTTTGACGGTTCAATTTATTATTTATTAATGTCATTTATCCGTTATTAGCGATCCTAAGAACCCATGAACTCTATTATTAGACTTCATCGATTGTTTAGTAAATTGCAAAGCAATAGTATGGAACAATCTGATTATTTACGCCCCTTCCTCCCATTGCCATTCACATGCGAAAAAAGCTTCACACAAATCAGTATAAATTAGTCATACCTTAAGCTTTTGGTTGGAAAATTTATGCGTTTACTTTGTGAACTAAAAACAAAACGTTGTATGTACTCCCCGTGCTATTGTCACCTCAGTCAACAGCAACAAAAACAACAACAACAACAACAATTTTGTGTGTTAATTTATGCCAACGGGCAATGCAAAGTCAATGTCGAGCATGAAAATGAGACCCACAAAAACGAATCCAAAAAGCAAAATAAACGACAAAAAAAATCAAAGACACGAAAAAGCATTTATCTGAGCCAAAAATAATAATAAAAAAAAAGCAACAGACTTTATCAATGGAAAGACTATAAAATATCCTATACCAAATAAAGATATCAAAATAATAATTTCGCGAAAATATTAATTTAATACTTCATATTTTTCTTTAATAAGATTCAAAAGCGATCGTGAAAAGAGTTTTTTTATGAAGTATTTTAAGAGATTATCTCAAAATTGTATAGAAAAAGCGTTCGAAAAAATAGTTTTAGTATGAAAAACTTTTTTAGTTTTTTATGGTTTGGTCTTAAATTAAATGTGTATTATTTTCTTTTTTAATATATTTTAATTGCAAATGTAAATAAAATTGCAAAATATACTAGTACATTTATGCAAAACAAGACTCTCTGTAAATTTAAAAAATTGTGTACAAATTAATATAACCTTTCACTGGTTGGTTACAGGGTATTAAGGCAGATAATTACAATTTATTGTGGGTAATTATGTAATTTTTTCCCTGTGTTTCGTTCCATGAGACAGAGATTTTTGTATTGTGACAAAACGCAAGTGCGTGCCTAGCATATCTATCCATTGGGAAAAAGAGGGTGGGGGTTATATAGAGAGGGGCTAGTTTGTTGGGAGCAATTACCATTTGGTAGCATGCAACTGCAATTGTTAAAACATTTACAAAAATTACCATTTTCACATAAAACAATAACAAATTGTTTTCTGTTTTCAGATGGATTTAAACTGATTGCAAGTTGAAGCAAAGGCTAAAAGATAGTTCAGTTCGGTTGAATTAAAATTGAAATTGAATGAAGAATGTGTGTGTTCAATCAATGCCAAGTGCATGCCACACATTGACCTAGACGTAGATATTCAGTTGACCTCTCGCAATCAAGAAAAAGTGTTTCAATATCTAAATGTCTGCAATTGATGGGCGACAAATAAATGAGAACAGAATCTATAACACTCACTCACTCTACTCTCTCCCTCCCTCTTTCTCTTTCTCTCTCTATCTCTTTTGATTTATTTTTGATTGAACTGAAAAGCAATTTCAATAAATAAACAAATTGGGTCAATGCATTTTTCATTTTTTCTTGTTGTTGTTGTTTGGGGTGAAAATCTTCTCAATATCTGTTGCTAACTGCAATATTTAAATGTAAGACCCCAAAAAATGATTTTTCCTTTTGTGGTATAAATATTTTTTTTTTTTTTTTTGCTTTCCAAAATATTTTTTCGGTGGTCGGTGGGCGAGCCACAGCTTTTGCAGCTCATTAGGGTCAGACAGCGTACCCCTCCTCCCACCCCCAGCAACACCGCCTCCGCCTAGGCCCCTTACAAAATCATATTGCCGTCAGCTGATTTTGTGCTCTCATTTATTATGGACCATATAATCTGAAAAAGTCACTCAGTCAGTCAGTTTTTATGCAAAAAAAAAAAAAAACCAACAACAACAATTAAAAAAAAAAGGAAGGAAAACTAGTTATGGTCTTTTGTAAGCTGCATATTTAAGTTGTACAACATTTTAAATGTCCAAAACGATTTGCATATTTAATAAGCTCTATATATACATATACATACATATGTATGTATGTGTACTAAAGATATATTTAGATACATTTTCGGAAATGCACAATTTATATAGTTTAAAATGCAAAATCAATGGGAAATAAATGCGCATAACGTTTAGCGTAATTACGTTGAGGCAACGGCAAAATGCAAATGTGTAGTTTTCTATATAAATATATACACATATAAAAATATATATGTATGTATGTCCATACATAATATACTCGAACATTGAGAGTGTTTTCATTGATAAGCAAGCACAAAATCATTTTTGTCTGTCTGTGTGTGTGTGTGAGTATGTGTCTGAGGGAATTTTATTTTCAAAAAATTTATTGCAAAGGTTAATTGGGTGTTGATGAGACAAACACAAAAAACGATGCGATAATGAGCTGCTAGGAAATACGATCAGACTATACGAAATAATAATATAAATATGCAAATAGTTTATATATATATATATATATATATAGCTTACATATATAGATTAATTGTTTGTTATACAATTCTAAGAAATTTGTGATTTTAATTTCGCAGACATTGATATATTTATGTATGTACATACATATGTATATAAGCACTTGTACATATTTTTATTAAATTGTCTGATATAGAATAAAATTTCAAACTGATTAAACAAACTTTCCAATGCATTTTTACATAGTATTTTATAATAGTCATAATAACAAGTTTTAAATTTGAATAATTTCCTGTTGTCGTTTAAAAATTAGCCTGGTAAGGAAATAAAAAGAAAAAACGCTTTCCTTATGTATGTTCTATACATTCTACTCACCACTTTAATGTTCATTTTGATTAGCCGCCCATTAAACATTTAACTGGCCACGCCCTTGGATTACTATATATTTTTTGCTCATTCATTTTTTGTTTCTTGCTTGGTTTTTTTTTTTTTTTGTTTTTTGCATAAATCGATCTGAGGTCTAGAGCTGTCTCCGGCTATTTACTTATTTATCACAATGACCCAGCCTTATTTCTGGCCTCCAACTAAGACCACACACAGATCTAGGGAATGGGTCAGGAACAGTGACAGAGATGGTTGGAGAGAGAGAGAGAGCGAGAAGGGAAACAACCGAGTCTAGGGACAACAACTATTAGTTTTTGTGCCCACCCAGTCCTTCCACATAGATGGCCATTACGCCTCTGTTTGCTTTGATAATGTTTTCACGTTTCCCTGACAAAAGATGAGAATGAGGACATGGATGAAGATGAGGAGGACAAGGTCTCCGGGTTGAGAATGAAGAAGTTCTCGCTGGCCTTTTTGTCATTTCAGTTTTGTTTGCTAGGCAAAAACAAGTAAGAAAATAGAAAATGGTTTAGATGAAGCAGAATATGTAGGTGGGGGTAAATTTTCCCATCAGTACCACATTGGTTTGCCTTTAGTTAGTATTTTTTGTTGTATTTAACTTTGGAGACATCGCCCACATACCCCGACTCCATTTCACTGCCTCCCCCTCACTCTCTCTCTCTCTCTCTGTCCATGTCACTTTGGTAAATAATTTATTTATGACTTTATCTGTTTATTTGTTTGTTTGTTTGTTGTCCTTCTTAGAAGGTGCCAAGAGGATGACTTCCATATCTGTATACATACATATATAAGTGTATATATATATATTTATATCTAGGAATAGTCAACTTTATAAATAAGATATCAATTGATTTTTATTTACAACATTTATTTTCCCCTAAGAAGCTTAACGTAAGCAGAGAATCCATTTGCAAGCTCAATTTGTGCGAAAATTCCTCATTGATATTTATTTATTTTCAATACATTGTAAGAGGATCTTATATTCCGACATATCCCCTCTGCCCTGTCTTACACTCACTAGCTCGCTCTCTCTCTCTCTCTCTCTCTCTCTCTCTCTCTCTCTTTCTGGCATCTCTTTTCAGTTAAATTTGCCTTTTTAATGATGTTTATTTTTGTATACGCTTTTTTTCCCTTTTCTTATTTTTATTCTGCTGCAAATGCAATTTGAGAATACATTTGCCTTATGCTATAGCTTCTTGTTCATATAAAATTTTTATTGCAAAATGTTCCAGAAATGCGAGTATATTTGGGTATATTAAAATCTCTTTGATGTATGTAACATGCCGTAGGAAATATTTATATTTACAGGGTATATTAGTAGGATATTACAACTTTCTGTAGTTAATGAGAGGTTAAGTGAGGGATACTTCAAAATTGGAACTCATTAACAGTTACTTTGCATTGAATTGCATACAATTTATGTTACAAATTTTCTGTTTCTGAATTCTAAATTCGCGAATTTCTTTTTTTCTTTTCCAGCTTTTTTGTTGAAATGAAATGTTTGCAAATTTTCCAACATTTCTTCGTTACCACCAACAAACCATTTCAAATGATGGAACTTTTCCTTGAACAACGGCACAAAAAAAGGCAAAAAAAAAAAACCCAGAGAGAGCAAACTTTCCACCAAAAAAAAAAAATGGAATAAAACTAACATCCAACAGTTTCCATTAGCAAATGCAACCACAAAAACTGTTCATTGAGGTTTACCTCTTTCTCTCTCCGTGTCTTTCTTTCTCGGTCTCTGGTTCCCGCCCCTCCCACTGTCTGCCATTCTCGCTCTACTAATTTCCAACCAATAATTTGCACTTAACTGCCAACAGAAAGCTGAGCTCAATTCCAGGTTTCAGTTACTTTCATAGAAAATTCCCTTTCATAAACAGCACATAAAAAAATTCTCGCAAATTTCTGGCGAAAGTTTTTTTCCATTCCATGGGCGAAGGGGTAGAAAAAGGAGTAAAAAGGATACCATTACGTGCGCTACACAATAGTTCAAACTAACAGATACATGTTGGCATTGCCGTTTTTTTTTTTCTTTTTTTTTTGAGGAAAGGAGTAAAGGAAATGTAAACCTCAACTGGCAAAAGGCAAAAAAATAAAATGAAAGGAAACAACTAAAGCAACCATCAATATCAAATGTACATTGAAAAATAAAAAATGAAATTTTTCAAAACCATACAGCGATTATAATTTATACATTTTAATAACATTTACTTTAAAATTGAATGGTATTTAACTATTTAAGACACATTTATATTGTGGTATAATTTAAAGTGCAATTTAATCAATTTTAATTTAATATGCTTTTCCATTTAACTTTAAAGATTTTCAATTGAAAGTTAAAGCTCGCTAACAACTATATTTGACTGTTACATTCTGTGAGGGGGACGGGTGGAGGGAGTGGAGTATCAATACAACTATACTGGTTCAGGAAGGCAGGAAAAGCACACATAGAAAATATTTCCGTAGTGCTAACGGCATTTATTTTTCTTCTTTTTTTTTTTTTCTTCATGTTGTCCTGACACTACACATAAGTTATTATTTGCACTGACAATAGAGTAGAGTAAGAGAGAGTGGGTAGGAGGTTTGGTGGGGAAGTGTAGGAGTAGGGGCAGGATGTACTCGCTGGCTTTGGCTTTAGATTCAGTTCAGTTTGCCAGTCAATTGGCGGTCCCCTAGTCGTAGGTTTTTTTTTCTTTTCCCCCTCCCGCTTTCTCTCTCTCTCTCTCTCTTTATCCCTTTTCTGTTGCTTCCTTTACGTACTTCCCCCCTGGCTGTTGTCGGCCTGCCAAGTGTTGTCGTTGAGTCCTCCACCCCTCAACAGACCCCCTTCTCAATTCAACTTCCATATGACTTTACTCCGTTTTTAGTTTTCGCTTCGATACAATACAATTTTCATGGGCCAGCGCTTAAGTTGAGCTCACGAGGGTTGCTTCATAAATATTTCTTATAATTGAATTAATTTACAAACAAATTTTTCAAGAAGAAATTTAGAAATTGTTTAACAAAAGAGTTAAGAAAAAAAATAAATCCAATTTTATTGAGATAATGAAAGCTACGACTTGTTCTATCCAGTTAATTCTGCTGGCTTAGAATATATATGTATGTATATCAGATCTTTATATATTAGTTGAAGTACTAAAGTTTAATCATTCCGATCGGTGGATATAATTTTTCAAACTTTTTAATTTCCTCTCGTATTTGTTTAACATTTTTCCTAAACCAGATTCTCTGGCTTTCTTTGTTTGTTTTGGCTAGTAAAGAGATGGGTTTTTGTTGAAGAAGGAAGGGGAGGGCGGGTAGAAAGCAAGTGCCACACCTCTCTCTCTGTCTGTCGTTTGACTCTGACTTTGGATAAATAATGGTTAGTTTTTGATTTCAAACAATAATTCAATGGCAAAACAAAGTTTGGAGGGTAGCCATAGACTTTCATAGATGTTGGAGCTGAAGTTGAGGCTAAAGCCGAAGCCGTTGGCCGTAACTGGAGCTATAGATGGAGCTATAGATGGAACTGAAATTGAAGCTACATACATATGTATGTATATATGTATGTTTGTATATATAGCTGGAAGCTGAGTAGGGGAGGGAGTAACTCATTGGTATCCGCAGTCAATTTAGTGGCGCTATGTTGACCATTTTTGGGTGGCCCAGCCACGTTCAAAGTAGAGGAGCACGCGTTGAATGTTGTTGCCATGTTGTGTTGCTTTTGGCCATAAAAAGTAAGACAAGTTCCAGAGCGACGCGTTGCCAACTTTAGCGACCAAACTTAAAGTGGTAGTGTTGCCTCTTCTACTCCAACGTTGTGTTTTTTTTTTCTTTCGTTTCTTATTTTTTTTTTTTTGCTTGTCAAACGTAGCTGTTAGATACAATTACAGTTAGCTAGAGATGTACACAGCATCGCAAAGACTTCGACTTTGACTCGGACTCTGAGTTTGGCGGCACATTTGATGTGTCGTCTGGTTCCCTCAGGTCTCCATCTTCGTCTTGGTCTTAGTCATGTGAAGTTATCTGATACAAAGCAGCAAAAAAAAAAAAAAAACAAACTAGAGAATAAAAGCGACGAGAGTCGTCGTCTCAGCTTTTATTGTTTCAAGTGTAAAGTTTTTCCTATCCACTCTGGCCCCCGTACAAACAATCTTTGCCAGCTTGAATGTTTCGATTTGCTTATCTTGGAACTGTGACTACTGTTGCCTTTGGCCAATTTTGAAGTGAACAATTTGTTATAGAAACAAGAGTAATGCACACCTGAAGCCAAGTAAACTATATGGATGGGTGTGTGTGTGAGTGTGTTTGTATGTGAATCATCCAGTTACTTTATGGTCATGATGCACATTAAACTGCGACAAGTGTTTTTTTTTTTTTTTTTGTTATTTTGTCTCTATCTTTTACTCTGTAGTTTCTTTTATTCCTGTATTCGTGTAGGAAAATTGCATAATTGCCATGTTCGTAAAAGATAATCGTTGAATGATTCATCTTTAAAATGCGAGCAATTTGTTGTGAAGTTGTTGTTGGTGTTGGCCATAAGATGACCAAAAAACCAAAACAACATAAGATCGAATAGGGTTTAAAACAGAGAAAGGAATTGCCTTAAGCCAATTTAGGTTTTGACTTGATAATTATATAGATTACAGTCACTTGAGACTTATCGTTTTCGTTGCCTTCGCCTGGTACATATACATATTATGCAAATCTAAAACGTTTTATTCTCCCATTATCTTTATTTAATCCCTGAGTGCATTGTTATTTTTAATCAATCAATGAATGGGATTATCTTTAGTATGCCTAATAGTTGATCCATCTAAGTATTAAATGCTTGCTTATGAAGAGCTTTAATTGGGTTCCTTTCTGTTTTATATTTTTTTTGTTTTGTTTGCTAGACATAATTTGGTTGCAAAAGACAAGCCACAAGATTTCCTTTTCAATGTTCAAACCATAAATATAAGATGCCAAAATATATATAGAAAATATCCACAAAATTGTGCCAACCCATATCACATCGAACCTCCTCTACTACCCTACCCAGTGACTCCACACGACCAAAAGTTCGTAAATAGCAAAACACACACAGACACACACATAGAAAAAGACAGAGATAGATAGTTAAAGAGAGAGAGAGAGAGAGGAAGAGACAGCCGAAAAGCAATTAAAGATTAAAGTCTCACAGACAAAACGGAAACTGAGAACTCTGGTCCAGTGCAAAACAGATGACCCACACGTGCTAAGCTCATTAGATGCTTTGATTTCTCATGGAAAAACACACACACACACGCACAGATATAGATACATATATAAATATATAGAAATATATATGTATATATATGTAGAAAAAACTTTGTTGGCCTTAAATTGTAGGAGGAACAGACCAACAGCAAACTAATAACCAATAAAAAGTCTTAAGCCATTTTAAGCTTATAAATGCTATTTTAAAATACACACACACACACACACACACACACACACACACACACACACACACACACACACACACACACACACACACACACACACATACACAAAGTACACACACATTTTGAGTATGGGGATGATGTTAAGATGGGTGAGGGGAGTGGAGACTAACGTTTGAAAGAGTTCGTCTATAAAATAATATAATCCAAGTGGCCCCCGAGAAACCATTCAAGTTGAAAAGCCCTTTTAATAAGCATATTTCTTCTCCTGGACTCTGTTCCTACGAAGAGAAAGCAGCAAAAAAAAATATATCTAAACTAAAAAGGCAGATAGAAGAGCAGATGAAGAGGCTCTTCAGTGTTTTGTTTGAGTGAATGGAGTAGAAAGATGAGCAACAAATGTCAGTGTCAAGCCAAGCCAATGATTGGCAAGTCAAAATGACTGACTGAATTGCGCAAGAGACGAATACCAAAGCCAAGAATGAGACCGAGAACGAGACCAAAGCCAAAGCCAAAACCAAGAGCAAGAGCAGGCTGTAAAATAGAGCAAGCAACAGTTGCCTCAAAGTTGCGGTCGATTGCAGTAGATGACAGGGAAGCGAGGGTTGTTTAAGAAAATCAACAAAAAAAAAATATCACAAATTCCTATAATAATAAACTACATATATACATATCTTTTCATAGTTATTTCCATCAACAAGATATATTTTTTAATTCTAGAAATTATCTAACTAAATCACTTTAATTATTTTTAGTGTAATAATTGTGGTAACATTATCGCAGCAACTGGCTTCGCTTTGAGTAAGCGATTATCGAAAAGTTGCCATCTCGCTTACTCACTCACTTGGATGATAGAAACCTGCTAAGAAGAAGGCAGTTGCTGTCTCAGATTATATCTTGATTTTTAATCTTGAAATTATTTAAATAGATACTATTAGGTTGTAAAACATTGATTAAACAATTTAATTCAATATAATTTTGTTTGTTTTTTATTTTTTACCTATATTTACTTAAACTTTTCGATTCACCCATTCAATTCAATTTAGTTCAGGGTAAAATTATATGTAATACAAAATGCCTGCAACGTTATTGCTGAACTTTTAATTTGATGAATGATATACATTTGTCTCAAGTGCGAGAGTCTCTGTTCTGCTCTGCTCTTCTCTTCCCATCAACTTCTACTTCGACTCCGGCTCCAATTTGCCTCTTCGTTCTCTGAGATTGCCGCAAGTCCAAGTAATTGTCATGGATTGCAGCTGGAGTCGAGTCCAGCTTTGCAATATTTGCACAAAAGTTGTCTGCCTCCCTCTCAACGTTTCACTGTTGGCCAAACCACAAGCAACATAATCTAACCATCAGCTCTTGTAGATGACACATGATGGTGCCGATCTCTCTCTCTCTCTCTGTCTCTCTCTCGTTCTCTCTCTCTCTTTCTGTCTTGGTGCTGCGGCTATATAATTTTGCTTAGCTGCAATTATGAGATGTTTCTGGCTGATCTTGAAGCTGAAAGATGTTTCTTTACTCCTGCACCGGAAGCTTTCTTGGTCTGAGGAAAACTTGTTCTTACGGTTATCTGTTTGGTTTTTTTTTTTACATGTGCCTCGAGTGTCTCTCTACCCATCTCACTATGTTGTCGTCCATCCGTCTGTCTCTCGGTCTGTCTGTCTGTTGGTCTGGCATGCCAACCATACAACATCCTTAATTATGACAATCATCTCTCAGCTTGATGTTCATTTCTTGACTTGGTTTTATTCTTCTCTGAATATGTTGTTGACTTCTGATCCAGATCGCTTGCAATATGTGTGTGTGTGTATGTGTGTGCGTGTGTTGTTGTTGGCATGGGGGCCAACTGAGCCCCCGTTTCTTTGATATAATCAACAAGGCCTCCGCTTGGGTGAGAGAGAAAGAGATTGCAGAAAAAAGATCTGGCACAGTTTTTATTTTTATTTTTCTTTTCTTATTTTGGTACACTTTGGAATGTTTTGATGGGGGTTGATTTTATTGCATGGGAAGTAGTAAAAGAATAAGGTAAAATATGGAGATACTTTTCAAAATTGGCGTGAGAGTTAATTTCTGGACAAACATTAAATATACAAAATAACTATAAGTAATAAGATCAGTTAAATCACGTCGGGGTCACCAACATTGAGATCATGCAAGATCATGACTACTGCAGAAGTTTCTAATCAAAGCCAAGCCCCCATGCCAAAAATTGTACATATATCACTTTCGCTATTGTATGTATGTATGTATATATATACATACATACACACCCTGAAAATAACGAACAAAAATCAAATAAAACCAACTGAAACCCGCAAAAAGTGACTCGAAACAGTAAGCGAGTGATTGATTACATAGCAGGAATAGCGGCAAACAAAATACAATTAAAAGCTCAGCTTTCACCCTCGGGCCGCAACGACTAATTACTTTCACTGGGATACGTCGTCATCAAATCAACTTGCAAATAAGCCGGCAGTTACAAATCGAGCACGCAGTTATCAACGAGCTACATCATTGTTAAGGCCAAAAGGTTAATATGGCAATTAGCCAACTCTAACTTCAGCATCAACAGCAGCAGCATAGAAAAAGAAAGCCAATTAACAGCAGGCACCAAAATTAAAAAAAAAAAGAAAAGAAAAATAATAATAAAAATAAACTCTCATAACTTTCAAATGCGATTAAGGTCGATGAGCTGCCAAAGTTTCGGTATCTCAAATCACAGAGGTTCTAACAAAATAATTATGTTGTTGTATTGAATGGATGAACAATAATAAAAAAAAAAATACGAGCACACACACACACACAGACAAATAGCCGAGAGGTATGTATAAACCACCAGAACGGATGCTGAACCGCAAAAAAAAAAAAAAAAAGAACTCGTTGAGTTTCAACAGGTTCACGCCTCTAACAGCAACGGCAACAAAAAAAAAAAAAAAACAAAAGGAAAAAAAGTATCTCAGAGTGTGTGCAACACACATTAAATGTAATTTTCCAACAGTGTGTGTGTGTGTGTGTAATAGAGGAGGCAAACAAAAAATGAAGGCAGCCCAAGACGTAAAAAGAAATGTAATTGAAGGGGAAAGATACAAAACAAAAAAAAAAAAAGCCGCCGCAAAATCGAAGTAAGTGCTGGACATCAAAATTTGAACAGTTTTTCAAGTGTTTATGACGTAGATGGAAAAAAAAGATGTAAGAGGAGGAGAGAGAGGGGGGGGAATGCCATAGTGTTGAATGTGGTGGAGGCTGACGGGGTCGTCATGATTATCGCAAGTAAACTATCATCTCTCAGCTGGATTTTTGTCTGCTTCCCAGTTTTCATTTCTTCTTTATTATTATTTTTTGTTAAAGAGGAATGATTTGGGGGAGGGGGGAGGGGGTTTATGAAGATGAATTTCTTTTTTATACGTGATTTGTGCCTCACTAAGTGCCGCTGCTGCCTGTCCAAGAGATTGTATTTGAAGCTCCAATTACTTCACTCACTCTTGGTGGTAATGCTGAAGCAGCTGCTTTATATGATTATGTTGTAGGTTTTAGTAGTTTTTATAAATCGTTTGCCGCCTGAATTTCCGCAAAATCAATAAAGTAAGACAATTGAAAATTAAATGTAAATTATGTAGAATTATATATAACACACAGGAAACTCTATAATGATAAGCATAGTTTCTACAGACTAACACTTTCTGGTTTGATTTAAAACTTTTAATATAAATTCATCTAAAAGTTAATCTCATTTCATTTCCTACTGACTGTTTGATCTAAATCTTATGTACATACATCTAAAAGCAGCTTATATTCAGTTAAAGAATTATTTACCCCAATGTCAAATCTTTCCAATATCGCTTAAGTATGTAAAATTAGGGTTCGGTAACGGGCGATTGCCTTTTCTATTCATTAATAGACATAAGCTTACATTAATCCCCACTGTTATAAACCTTCATTTCAATTTCTTATCACCGTCATCATTTTCTTGTTCATCTTTTCATAAACTTTTAAACTTTCAACAAGTGCCACTCGCACGAACATAACCCAAATAAATCGAATACACCTGTAGATACCAATAGATTTTCCATCTAATTAGATCCCATGATTCGACTAAGGTCATTTTCACAAAAATATATCACGCACAATTTACATAGAATGCCCATCAAAATATCTTGTATTGAGTTTATCATTTTCAATAAACCGCCTCGTTTCGACCATATCTTTAATCTTCATGTTCTGCTTTTTTTTTTCTCTTATTTTTTTGTATTTTTTGCATAAATCAGTGGCACCCGAGAGACTAACCAGTTTTCAAGTTCTCAAATCTCTCAAAAATAATCTCAACCTATAAATTCAAATTAGATATATATGTATATCTGTACATTTATACATATACATATATATTTATATGTGGAAAAAAAAAATTAACTTTTACCACAAAAAGAGCAGGTGATTTAGTACTTAGGCACAACAGTTGCAGGTGTTTCAATTTGAAAACAAGTTTCCAGATACAATTCTCCGTTTTCTTAGACTTGACATATTTGCTTGACTGCTAATTTCTGTTGCGCATTTTGTTCGTCGTTCTCTCCTCACTCAAAAGGCAAACAACAATGGAGGAGCTTTGGGTGGGGTTCTCCAGTCTCGTTATTATTTCTTTCGAGCCTATTGTTTGCGGGGGTCTCACAAAATGACAATTACATGTAGAAAATTTGTAAGATAAATACAAAAAAAAAAAATAAATAAAAAAAAATATTCGTTAGCTTAAAACAAATTGCCTGTCTGCTTTGCGATGATGTATTATGGTATGGTATGTATTTATGAATTTATGGTATTTGTTGCTGGAAGTAATCATAAAAAAAAAAAATTATTTATAAAATTGTTTCCATATACAAATTGCTTGAAGGTCATTTATATAATTTGGTTTATGATGCAACAGGTTTGCCAATTTTGTTAAGTACCAGCTAAATTATTGTTTTAACCGTTTGCATTTAAATATGATCTCAGCTTGGATCATTTAGCAGTTAATGATATCATCGAAATGCAAATGCAAATATCATCAGTATTCAACGGTCTGTTGATTTAAAGCAAATTTATTTCAAAGATATAATCTGATCATTACATTATATTTTATATATTAGATATATTTAAATTCTGGTTACCCCCCAACGTATGAATATATGCTAAAAGCCAGACCCCGGGCCTGGATTAAGTGTTTTAAATAATTCCCATAGGTAGATTTCTTTTTATATTATTTGGTGACCCCGACGTTTCAATATACATATGCATGTATGTCTGTATTGTAAGCCAGGACAAAATGGAATATATTCCATTCCCATAGATAGATAGATTTTACTTTTTTTGTCCGCTGTTGTTTTGCATTTTGTCACCGACTTTAGAGTAGCTTTTTATATCCCCAGTGTGCACCACATTCCCAAAAATTCCCTTCCCTTCCCACAGGATGGTGAGATGATGCTCTACAAAAATTTGACGCCATGCGAGGGGGTTTCAGAGTTGTTTTCGTTGTTCCTTTATTTTTTCTTCTTTTGGGCTTTTCGCTTTGTTTTTTTTTTTTTTTTTGTTTTTCTCAGCCTGTTTGTTATTTACCGACAACTTTATGGCCACATGTCGACGATGAGAGAAAAGAATGAAAAAAATTGTCATCATAAACAATGCGACGAAAAAAATTGTTGCTTAAATTTCTGCCTCTTTTTTACTGCTCGGTTTATTTTTTGTCTCTCTGGTTTTTTTTTTTTTTTTTGGCTTTTTTGTATGGGTTTTTTTTTTTTTTTGTTTATTTGTTGACGCCCATGTGTGAAAAGTAAGCAAAAAAAAAAAAAAAAAAAGAATGTCGAGTAATGTGGGGGGTGTGGTCGGTTGTCAATGGAAAAGCGCGCCTCAACGGCGTCTATTTAATGAACTGCCTAGAGGCAGAGACGAGGTTTTTCTTCTCTCTTGTTAAACAAGTACATGTCGAATGATAGTGTGAATTTTCACATTGAAATGCAGTTAGAAAACGCTTAAACTGAGCTCGTATTTGTTGAAGGTGTTTTTTAGTGGCTTAACCTTAAGTTTTAAATCAATCGAATGGGGTTAAGTGTGTATGTATAAGAACTTCGGGGTCACATAATCCATAAAGTTTACATCAGTTTAAAATGTCTGAAGTAGAATTTTGACAAACTCGCCACAAAAATAGTCTTCTCAAATGGTTTTAACATATGTTTGAGATCAAAAAGACTAAAACCTTAATCCACTAAAAAAAAAAAAAAAAAAAAAAAGAAAAGAAAGGAAAGGAAAATGCATAATCTCCATTACTTACCCGAACAAATTCACTTTTCTTCCAGAATATATATATATGTGTGTAAGTGTGAGTGTTTTGTATCCAATCAAACTCTCTGTCTTTCTCGTATAATCTGTAATGAAGAGCAAACATATAAATTTAATAAGCTGTCACATAAATTTCCCGTTCAGCACTTAAATACTCGACTAGAAAATCATTTAAAAAAGCTAAAAATACTTAAGACAAACTTAATCCACTTAAAAATGAGAAGAAAAAAAAAACAAGAAAAGTAAAAAAGATGAAAACCCCAAGAAAATAAAGAAAGACGTATCGAAAAAAAAAGAGAAAAGCTGTTGGAAAATGTTTTGGCATCTGTTTCGATTTAAAGGATTGACATCTTTAGAGAGCAAAATAAAGGGAAATTTAATACTTCTTACAATTGCAATAGAAACATTCACTAAGTGAAAATTAATAGCTAAACAAGAAAATCTATACATTAATACTGAAAACTGAACAAAAACTTTCACTTGAAATGACTTTTTGAACTGTTGAACCGAACAACACTCACACTTATACACACACACACACACTAACTATGAGTGTGTTCATCGAGACGCATCATAAATAATTTGAAATGTGTCTCTGTAACTGACACGCTGATGGTTCGACTTTGGCTATTGGAAACGTATGGTTGGAACAGTGAGCTGTTGAGAGTGGTGATAAAGGGAAAGGGATGGCAGTCTAGATGATTGTTGGGTGAGGGGCGGGGGAGGGGAAAACCCCGCCAGCATGCCACAGCAAAATTTGTGTGGTGACTTCTTCAAACATTTTGACACACTTAAGTATTCGGACAGCCCCCATCATATATGATGATCATGTGATGATCGGAGACGGCAGTGGGGGTGGCGCGGTGGAGGTTGTGTCGGCGGCAGCTTGCGGGAACGATAAATTTGAAAATTATGAACATAATTCTTCATTAAAAGCGCCTCCGTTTTGGTCTCTATTGGGTATGGGTATGGGTATGGGTATGAGTATTGAGTAGGCTGAATATAACTGAAACCGAAACCAAAACCAAAACTAACAGATAAACCGATGAAAGTGAAATGTACATCTCTTGTATATATGTATGTTTTCTCTGCCCACATATGAATACAGATACATACTGGGTATATATATATACATATATACATACATGAGTGTGTGTGTGTGTGTGTTTGTATACTGGGCTTTCATTTTTACCTAACGCCTAGTGATAAATTGCCAATGTATTACGGCAGTCAGATTATTTCAAATATTTTCGCTTGTGGGCGTTAACCCCACAAGAATGCCAAACCAGAAGCAATGACGGCGAAATGGAGGTTGAATGGAGATTGGATGGAGAGCGTTCCAGTGAACGTTTGTTTGGCATTCAAATTTGAAATAACGTGATTTTTGTGGTCCACTGAACGACGCTGCCGGACACAATAGCCTGACATAGATTTCTGAGTTCCACCATCCCCCTCCCTCCCCACACAAACACACACACACACACACTGTTCCAAAGCTTTTGTATTGCGGTTTTGCGCAGATTTTTTTTTTCTATTACTTTTTTTTTTTTGGGGCCTTTTTTTTTTAAGGCTTGACTGAATTGAAACGCACTATTTTATTTGAAATGGGTGTGGGCATACTCTTTTGCCCCTAGGTTACATTGTGGTGGCATTCGCTGAGTTTTAAAGTATTAGGCAAATTGACTTAAAAAACAGATATCTAACTTTGATTTATAGATTTTTCAATTAAATGTAACATACATGCATAAAGAAAGGTGGTCTATATAAAAAAAAAAGAAAAAAATTACTTTCGCCTCTCGGTGTTTCGAACCACAAAATGAACCTGCTATATATACAATATATGTATCTATCTAAGTATTGTATCTATGTACATATGTATAGATGATGACATCATGGGAAAACATTCGTTTAAATCCCTCAAGCATTTGCCTCTTGTTTTTAGTTTTTAAGCAATTGTTTTTTTTTTCTCTGTTTTACTTTTAGATATTTTTTATACATTTCCATGCGTTTCTACTTTTAATCATTTCCAAAGTTGGTGTTGGTCAGCATTACAATCTCCTTTGTTCCACTTTATAAAAATGTTGTTATTTCTATGCACCCTCCTTTATTACACCCCCTCCCCGTGAGAGAGACCGACTTTACGGTTTCCAAATCATTCCCACCTGCATCCCCTTTGACTGCAGTTAGTGCTTTCACAGTCCAATTCACTTTGCCACAGAAACCGCAAGGTGCGTTTTTTCTGCTTTTTTTCTATTTTTTTTTTTTTAGTTTTGTTGTTAAGTTTATATTGTAGCTGAAAAGCAACAAAAAAAAACGAGTAAAAAGCGAAAAAAGCCATAAGAGAAACAATTACAAAAACAATTCAATCGGAATAAACAAGAAAAAAAAGAAGAGATAAAAAAAGGGGAAAAGGCAGTTCCATTTTACGTAACATAGCAACATTTCGTAATATTATCAAATCTAAAAAAAAGACAACGAAAGAAATCTATTTTAAAAGCAAATCTCTTAAAAAAAAACTAAGAAAATAACAAGATAAAAAAAAAAACATTTTAAAATTTCCTTTTTTGTTTATAAATTTCTAATTTTAATTTGGATAACTTAAAAGTTACGTTAATGTTCCTCACTGTACGATGTCTTCCGATATTGCCAAACCGTTGCCTCGTCGCTGTGTCATTTGTGGCATTGATCGGCCAGAAGTAGATGCCGTTGGTAAAATAAACTATCATTATCCAAAGACAAAAGATGAGGCACGCATCTGGCAACGTAGCATGGCCGCCAACAATGTGTGTCTCGACAGTATACAGGAACAGTGTTGCGTTTGTGTTGAACATATACCGGAATTTGTGTCTCGCGCCCATAAACAGTGTGCCAAATTTAAGGCCAATGAGGAGGCCGATGCCGAGCTCCGTGCTAAATTTCAAAACGAAACAGATTTCGATTCGTGCCGGTGTCCTGATGATGGTCATGAGGGTTCCGGTATGAATCGGCCATCCGTCAATGTTTTGCTATTATCGGGTGCATCGTTGCCTTCATATTGTGGCAAAGCCTTTAATAAGAGTTGCCATCCAACTGAGGGTGAGGGTGGTGAACAGCCATCGGAGGGCAATCATAATGATACGGATAAAAGAAGTTCAGAATCGGATACAGAAATTTTTGTGCTTGAATCAGATTTTAAGGATAGTGGAGCTACTTTTCCGGATATTGATGGAACAGAAGTCACTGTGTTGCGTACACCAACCCAAGATGATAAAGAACTAAATCAAATTGCAGAGGAGTGTGAAGATGAAGAAGATGGATGTCTGGGTCATCGAGATCAGTGTTTGCCTGGATGTACTGATGTATTGCTTCTGGGCCGTGGACTACATCCCACCGATGTATGCCCATGTGAATGTGATCAATGCACAAAGAAACCGACAGCAGCTCTTGATGAAGAAAAAGTTTGCTGTAATCCACCATGTTGCCCGGAACCACCGCCACAGGAATATCATGACCAACCACCTTGTGGCTGTGAATGCGAACAACAGGTGAGACGGGAACTCGGTCGGGTTATTAAGAAGCAAAAGCATAGAATTCGTGAACTCGAAGAGCTATTGTGCCGTCAACACAAACTGCACCATTGCCTACAAACTAAAGTCGATGAATTGTATTGTGAATTTGGACGAGTCGATGAGGAGGATAAAACACGGCTACTTTGCTGCGCCCGTGAGCCACCCAATTGTGCGGAGATACATCAGACAAAGTCTGAAACTATACAAAAACCTTCACATGTCAGCCCATCACGTACAGGATCAACAGTTCAAAAAAAAAAAGATAAATCTAATGGTCCAATGAGTATTAATGAGTCTGAAGTAGAAACACCTAATCAAGAAAGGGCATATATACCACAGCAAGTGCATTTATATTCAAGAAGAAATCCACGATATAAGAATGTATATCGTACACGTTCTCCCGGTTGGGTAACGACTATGGAAAGTTCAGATAGTATGGATTCCCTTAGACTAGAACGTAAAAAAAGGCAAGCCCGTGTTAAGGATTCGTCATCACGTGTCACATATGAACCGAATCGATTAGGAAAAACCACAGAGCAAAATATTGAAATAATGCGTCCATCAATTCTAACAAAGCGTAATGCAGTCCAGCCATAAAAAAAAAAAAAAAAAAAACCTAGCACCCAATCTAAATTTCATACAGAACAACATAAATAAAATATTGCAAATTTTTCTGTATAATATATAGAAAAAATAATCATATATTATCCTTTTTACGCAGCCGGTAGGATTCGAACCTACGCTCCCAGAGGGAATCTGATTTCTAGTCAGACGCCTTAACCGCTCGGCCACGGCTGCTCATTTAACGGTTCTTTCCAACTGGCCAATAAGAATGAATAATATTTATAAATAGAGTTCTAAATCAAAGCAATTGATTGTCTGTCTTGGCTATAATCAGTCGAAACACTTTTGCTTATGCTTATCATAGAGATATGACAAATGAATTTTCTATTAATAGACAAACAAAAAAAAATTCTATATAATTTCTGTCAGATTAACTTAATTTTATTTCATTATTTTAACCAATTCCAATTAGTGTTGTAACTTTTTAAATTGCATAACGATTGATTCGGTGCAACAGCAGCGCTCTATCACTGATCTAGGCTCCTTTTTGTTGTACGGGATATCATAACGGGGCACTACATGCCACACGCCACTCAACTGGCTGCCTCTTGCCTCCTACTCCTACTTGTTTTGCTACCCATTCATCATCCACCACTCTTTTTCTCCCTCTCTCTCTCTCTCTCTCTCTATGCCACTTTTCTCTCACCGCTGTGTGCAATCATGCAAATAAAAAATATTTTTTGCTGCAATTTTTTATTTTTTTGCCATCCGTTTTTGTGTGTGTTTGCAAAAGTTTAACCCAAATATTTTGTAGACATGCAATATTTATGCTGCAACAACAATTACAACACTAACAATAACAGTTTTGTATACCCTAGCCGAAGGATACATATGTACATACTGAGCACAAGTTTGTAACTTTTAACTTGATGAGCAGCATCTAGTTCATCCCAATTCTGAGATTTTCCAAATTATTTCCATTGGAACAATTCATTGAAAACAAATCAATTTAGCCTTGCCTTTTGAATATACTCCAATATAAAATAATTTAACTTTTATATATTATTTGATCATTAAGAGATTAGCTAGGTTATTGAGTTTTCAATATATATATATATAAAACATTAAAAACATATGATAATATTGATACCATTGATTGGTAATCACTTTTATATATGTTTTGTAGAAACACTTATACAGTTATATCTAACAAGTTGTAATAGGTAAAGCTTTCGGATATTAAAAATCTATAAACTAAATAAAATAATAGATCTAATTGAGGCAGTATTTTACGCGATTTAAATTTACTAACTATATTTAATTATAAAAAATTTATAAAATAAGAAAATTATAATAATAAAAAGAGTATAGACACTTCGACTCGTAAATAATTTTGTATTCACTTGAACATTTTTGTGTAAAATGTGTGTAACCCTCCCCCTTAGGGGCTGGTCCGACTGACTGGCCACTCGACAGGCACCCACCCATCCCCTACCACTCATCACACCTGAAAACCAGCTGCCATTCATTTGCCAATTTTTTGTTGCCTTTTGTTATTGTTGTTATTATTATTATTGTTGTTAATGTTAATGCCTAATGCAGGCAGCACGCTGCAGCTGTCCCTCATCGTCAACCGTTGCTGCATTTAGCGAGCAATTTTCACATGCAATTCTAAATTTTCATAAACCCATTAAAATGATAATTAAAAGAAATACTCTTATTTTTTTCTCTCTTTCTCCCATTTTATTTACTCTCTGTTTTGTGTTTTTTTTTTTTTTTTCTCATTGTGGGGCGTCGACTGTTGCGCTTCAGCAGCAGCAAATGCAACTGCAGCGGCAGAGTTACTGCTGCATCTGCATTATTTATTTATTATGTATGCAAATGCATTTAATTGCAACGCGAATGTTGCGAAATGTGAGAGCAGGGAAGGAAGAAGGATCCGTGCAAAATGGTGGAGGCGGTGAGGAATGAAAAGGCAGACCCAAACAATTTGCATATTTTAGCATGTAATGAAATTTGTAATAATTCTGCAATTAATTGCGTACGTGTGTCCTTCCCATACGTGCAACAACAGCAGCAACAGAAGCAGCACCAAGAGGACTGGACTGAGGTCCAGTTTTGGTTTCAGTTCGCCCAGCTGCGGTTTTTCGTGTGGGTTGTGTTTACTTTACCCCCGTCTCCGTGACATGACACCATCTCCTCTTGCTCCTGCTCCTACACTTTATTTACAATTCGCTGGGAATAACTTGTCTCTGGCAACTGAAGGCCGCCTTATAATGAAGGGAATTTGAGTGATCTATCTGGTAATGTGAAGTGAAAATTCAAGGACGCTATAAGAGAGAATAACGGATCTAATTGCAAGTAAAAAAAAAAACTGTTTTATAGGAAGTTTATAAAAATTAGCAAAATGATAACTTAATTTTTTTTTGCTTTTGGTTGATTTTCCATTGTACCTTTTGTTTTAAATTCGCAACGATTTGAACTTTCATTTATTAAGTGTGTTTTCAACCTTTTTAATTGTTGAAAATTGCTGCTAATTTTGAGCGTTTCGAATTTGTTCGCATTTTGCACATGACTTTTGTGAATTGCGGCAATTAAAGCATTTAACACGCATTTCGGTTCAACCAAAAACGCACAACTCATTTATCATCATGACGGCAAAAATATACATATAGATAGACAGGCAAACAGACAGATATATATAAATGTATATATATTTATATACTAAACGAAACATATATCTATAGACAAAACTATTTTCAATATCTTTGCTGTGTTTTTCGCTCCCCTCTTATCCATGTCCCTTACCTCTTGAACATTTAATTGGCTGTGCTCTCAAACGGCGCGAAACTAATGAAAAAATCATCATCAAAGACCCAAGTAAAAAAACAAAATAAAATACAAAACAAAAAAAAAAAATATTAGTTGGTAAACAAAAAAAAAAAAAATAAAACGAAAACGAAAACAAAATAAAAGAGCAAGAAAGACAAGAAACATAGAATTTTAAAGTCATTTCTACTAATTTTATTACGAATTTGTTTTTTCTTCTTGCACAAATGATTATGGCCAGGCTATAAAAGAAAACAACATCTGAGGACTCGCATCAAATGTGGGAGGGGTATAGAAATGAAGAAAAAGCAAAGCGAAACCATCCTTGAAAAGGAAAACAGATGAAAATACACAAACGAGAAAGGAAACAACGAGTTTTTTTCTTTTTTTTCTCATTCTCAACCACATCGGGGCATCAACTCTGAGATACCCTTATGACAAATATAAGTAAGAAAATCTTTAGAATATAGAATTTAGAATTTTCATTTTCAATATACCGAATATACCTTATTAAATACCTTTTGATCCAGGGTATGAAACAAAATGGGCAAAGGGAAACAACAAGCAGCAAATGATGCCTAGGAATAACACAAATGCGAATAAATGAAAATAAGGGAAAGTAATTGAAAAACATTCAAATATCTGTTGCAATTTGCCCTATAATCGGACGGGCATCTTCAACGAAAAATTTTCAATGACCCTGCAAAATGAAATGAAAACATAAACATGCAAAACAATTAAAAATAAACAACAAAATGACCAAACAAACAAATAAACAAACAAACAACTGCAACAGCAGCAGCAGCAGCAGCTTGTTATTGAAAATCAACTAAACAATGATGAGGCGGAGGGTAGGGGAGAAGGTATAACAGCAACAAAAACAACAGCAACTTCATTTAGTACATTTGCAATGGCAAAATAAATAAATATTCATGTCGAAAATTTACTTGTAAACATGCAAATTTGTAAGGGCCAACTGAGTAAAAGCAGAGACGTATCTATAAACCACTTGACTGGAAAGAGGGGTCAGAACTTGACCCATTGCATTTAACTTAATATCAAAAAGATATCATTGAACTCAATATGATTTCACAAAATGACTATCGTATATAAAATATATTGTATATACATAAGTATGTAAAGTTACTTTTGATGAAAATGAATTTTAATCGTTACAGAGACAGAAGCTGAAGTGACAAGGAAAGATACGCAACATCTTTCACATCTCACATTAGGTAAGCCACAATTGTAATATTTCTTAAATTTATTTAATAAATTAAACTTCAACTAAGGCAAAATAATTATATTCTATGCCAACTGTTATAATTATAGTTGCCGATTCAATTATCATGAGAATTTAACTATAGTTTTACCTGACTAACTTTGATTTGATTTCAAAATAAATGCAGCTAAATTGAGAGTTTTAAATCTTGATTTAAATCTGTCTGTCTACATTTCCCTATAAAAAGTATTTCAACGCTGTCCTTGGTAAGGATTTTTGACGTAATTGAAGAAATTCCTTTGAAGATCTTTTTGATAAATAAAATATTATTTCAATTCCTTTATCAATAAAATTAAACCAATTTTCAGCAATTCTGAAATGTTTCTCGTTCAGAGATTTGCTTTAAAAATAAATTTCTTCTTATTTATTTTTATCTCTTTTTGGCCTAACAAAAAGGAAATTGCGCAACAAATAACCAGAGCCCAAATAAACCCTTAAATGAAAATACAAAAGAAAACAACAACAACACAAAAAAAAAACAGAAACAGAAGAAAAAAAATACACAACCAGCCCAAGGTCCTGAAAGGACACACTTGCTTACTCATACACAAACACCGGGGCCGAAAAATAATAGTCAATAAAATATTTGCACAAGCAAAAATCGTTGAAGCGCAGCAAAAGCAGCAACAGAAGCAAGAGCTGAGGACTTTTATAGATTTCTATAGCCAGTCATCGAGCATATATCTTTAGGTATATATATTTATATACATATATATATATATATATATGTAGTAGTGCATGATGTATATTCGATATAGGAAAAACATTGAAGCAACATGGGTGGGGGGGAACAAAAAAAAAAAAAAAAACAACTTTTGAAGTGCACCAAAAAGATGACAGAGACAAGAGACAAAAAGAATTTAACATAAAGAAAAACAATTTTCAATGTTTCTGCTTCTAGTTGGAGACGTTTTATTCAATGCCAAAGCAGAGCAACAACAAGAGACGAAAAACCAACAAAAAAACTAAAAGAAAAAAAAAGCCGAGCCAAAGAATGAACATAGAAAAAAGAACTCTTTTAGGAAAAGTTACTCTTGCTCAGACTTCTTTTGGTTTTTTTGTTTTTTGTTGTTACGAACAATTTTTACCCATGACTGGACCTCAGTCAGCAGGACCTTTATAACAAAGGCCAAAATGGCGTACAGAATAGAAGAGAACAGTGGCAGGACAGAAAAGAAACAAAGCAGGAAATGGCTGCCAGGATATTGACAATGGCAGAGGCGTGAGAGAGGGCGTGCAATAAGCGTGAAAAGCGACAACTCTGGCAGGCAACGTAACGTGCCTCAATTCAATATAGAGATGAGTATCGTGACACGTTGCCTAACATTAAACTAACGAAAACTATTCGTTTCGTTAATGTTTACCAGGATTTTCATAATATAATTGAAAATACTTTTCTAATTAGAATTTGTTATGAAATCCATTATTTTATTCTAACATTTAACATTTTCTTTAAATTACAATTCATTCTGGTTAAGGGAAACTATTTAAACTATTATTTTGTTCGTGACTGTCGTGAGCCGATTACATTTGCCCGTCTCGGTAATATCGCCCACACTATAAAAAGAAATCAAAGTTGGACGCTTTTTTCCAACTGTATCAAAAGATAAACAAAGGTTTGAATTCAGTTCCACTTCCACTTGTAGCTCTTTACTAAATCCTCCCCCTTCCCTACCATCACCCTACCACTTAAACAGCATTTCCAGCTACTTATGGACATTTTAGTTAAATTTTATGACAATTTCCCAGATAGCCCAGATTTTTAAAGACAAACAACCAGATGAGTAGGAGCCATGGCAAGAAAGGGATATTGGGGGGGGAAAGAGAAAAGCAAGACTCAAAGCCAATCTATTGAAATTGCGGTCGAAGCTCGAAGCGAAAAAAGGTCAACACATTAAATTTATAATGCGATTGAAAAAAAGGCAAGAGAAAAAGCAAAGCAACGTTAAGAGGGCAAAGAGGGGCGAAACGCAACGCTGGGAATGGATAAACGAATGAATGGACAGACGCAAGGATTGTGGGCGTAGCAGGAGTAGCAGGTCTGTGTGTAAGTGTCCTTAAGTAGGTCAGTTTTGTCTGTCATAAAATGCAATTGGAGCGCATTGAAGTGTCCCGCGCGACTGGCAAGTGAAATGTCAAGCTGTAAATAAGCGAAGAAGGGAGCAGAATCACTACGAGCCGAGAATGGAAGGGCTTGTGAGTTGAAGAGAAGCGCGAAAGATACGCGCTTTTTTTCGGGGGTATCTTTTCTTTTTGGTAACGTTTCTTTTTTTATTATTTATTTTTATTTTTTTTTTTTTTGGGGCGTTGTCATCAAGCATCCTTCTAATGGCACAAAAGGGTTGCCACTTTGATGGCACTTTGATGATAGCTTAAGAAATGGAAATGAAAACTCGGAACAAATAAAAATCGACTCCTTTTTTTTGTTTGTTTGTTTCATTGGATTGTAAAGGCGCTAAGGCTATTGGAGCGAACCCTAACTGCAGAGATTCTATTACTAGGAAAATATATGCCATAACTGAAGGTCACCAACACCCAGCCAAACAAAATGTCTATGAAATTTCCGTCATTCTTTTTTTTCGTATTTTTTTTTTTTTTATAACGCTTTTATAATGGAAACGACCTTCATCAAAATCAAATCAAATGGAGACAAAATGCCTCTTAATTTTATTTTTATTGTCAAAATGCAAGTCAATATGTCAAGCGAACAAACCAAATTCAACACCCAAAATCTGAGTTAACAGTTCCGGTCTCTCCCCACCCCGGTCCCCGCTTCTCTTTTGGTCAGTGTCATAAATTCTATATATGTATGTATGACAAAAGAAAAATAAAAATAAATAAATAAAAAGGGCTGCCGTTCGATTCATTTTCAAATTCAAATTAGCAACAAATCACAAATATGTCACGAGCAATGAAGATGGAAGACTACCAATTTTGGGGTGGGGCATCAGCCAGTCATAAAAACCTAAACAGAATGTACATACGATATATCTACATACATACATATATGTCTGTATATATATATACATACATATATAATAAAACTGACTACCAACCCGAATCGGATAACAATCACAGACCATAAAATGTGTGGACAAAATATTTGCATATAAAAAACTACACGGTTAAGAGTGAGAGAAAACAAAAAGAGAGGTAGAGATAGATATAGAGTGAGAGAGAGAGAGAGTGTGTGCTAGGGGGGGAAGAGGCAAACGCGAGCCAGAGGAGTCATTAAAAAATCACCAGCGACTATCAGAAACTAACTGCTCGGGAGACACTTTTTTTTTTGTTTGTTGCAGTAGTTGGATAAACGGGTAGCAAAAAGGGTAGCAAATTGAGGTGTTCACGATTCTTGCCAATTTCATGTAAACTAAAATATTCCTAATCGACTTTTGATAATAGTTTAATAAGCTGAATAAAGAGGAATATAATTTTCCCATTTCCTATTGATTTTCTGCATTTTTAAGGTATTAGATAATTATATATATGTATATTTTAAAATAATGGTTTAATATATTATACTTAAGGATCCACACAATTTTGCAGATTGCTAATCCGAATCATGGTAATTATTGAGCTCTATTGTAATCAGTGTTTTTTTTTTTTTTGCCTGTTTTAAGCCATTAAAAGTTTTTCAAGTATACCGTTTAAATCTATTGAAATTTCTAAATATAATCTGATTAATAATCGTGAAATAGGTATCCATTAGTCGACTATACTTGACCTCAATTTACGTATTTTCTGTTCGTTTGGCTTGTAATTAAAACTTGTTGGCAGACTGTCAGGCAGCAAGTTAACAAGTCGGCGGCTTCACACAGAAAAAACAAAAAAAAAAAAAAAATGAAGAGACAACGATAAAAAGTGTGGGGTATAAGTCCAGATATATACGTAAAGATATATATATATACAGCTGGCGAAAATATTATTTAATTGTCAGGCCAGGCGCTAATTAAAGACCAAGTCGAACCGGGCTGAGTCAAGTCGAATGAAGTGGAGACGAGATGTCTCTCAACCAATTCGACCATAAAGCCAAACACTTAACGATGCTGCTGCCGCTGTTGCCGCCTGTTGTGGATGTGGCATCACACAATGAGCATCTTATGGCTGATATTTATGTTTATTGACTGGTAGCCTACGACTGACATCATCATCAACAGCATCACAGCATCAATTCCAGCTTTAGCCTCAGTCACAGCTCTTTTTGCCATAGTCTCAACCTTAGACTCGGTTTCAGTTCCAGCTGTAGATTTAGCTACAGCCTTAGTCATCATAACACTTTTATAAAAACACACACACACCACATACACACCACACACACACATATACATACATAGACACAATGTCTCCTTCAAAGTGAAGATGTCATGGCAACTTATGGTAATTGTTGCAAATTATTTATTTATTTATGCAACGCCTGATTATGTGCTTATTTATAAGATGATATCCCAGGTATATTACACTACACTACATACCAGCAAATACATACATATGTACATACACATATATATATATATATATATATATATAGGGATATATTCACGCGACATGCCACTAATGAGATGCAAACCAATGCCGCATATGAATATCAATTATATATGGAGAGAAGGCAGATCAAACTCGGTATCGTAATTCCAACCTGCGGGCTTTCAGTCTGAGTCTGGGTTTGGGTTTTGGGTTTGGGTCTGGAGGAGTTAACATCAGTGTGGTGAAGTGCTTTTTGGAGCAAATTGAAGTGCTGTCAGAATAATGTTGATGTTGTTGGTTGTTGTTGTTGTTGCTGATGGTGTTAGTGTTGGTATTGGTGGTGTTCAAAACAGACGTCTAGACATTGGCTTTTTACGGGTTAGGTCATAACAATGCTTTTAGGGGAAAATTTGTGTGTTTTCCATTTGCATAGAAAATGCAAAAATATGCATAATAGAGTCACCAGAAGCAAGAAGACTAACAACAATAACAACAATATACAGAAAAAAAAAAGAAAAGGCAATTACGAATAATGAAAAACTATCTTCATTATTAACACTAAACAATTTTGCTTACAAAGCTTTCGTTACACAACACTGTTGATTAGTATAGCCATTTAGGGTAAATACTTGGCAGCACTATATTTTTAAAATTTCAACAATGACTTACAATATTACAATCTTAAAAGAAAAATACAAAAATTTTTACATGAAACCCAATGTTGAAATTTATAAATTTTTTTTATACTTTACTGTAATTATACTTATTAACATTATATTATTATATGATTTTTCGTGTTAATGATCTTTTACAACATTGTTGGCGAATTGATAATTCAATTTGAAAAATGTTTATTAAAAATATTATATCTCTGTTTTTTTTTTCTTTTTTTTATTTTTTCCTGTTTTTCAAGTTTATTACATACTTGAGAATTTTCAAGATTACAGGTACATATCGATATACTCGTATAGCCAACCGTTTAGAAATGTGTCGAAAATCCTTTCACACTTTGTCTTTGCAAACTTTTCTTACTTGTTCTTATTTTTTTTTTATTTATTTTTTGTCGTTTGTGTAAAAACCACGATTACCGACCTCAGGTATCATCGAACAAATGTTACGCTGTCGGTTGGTATTCATGTTTTGCCTAGTATTCCCCGTCCTCCGTCTACCATTATCTCCTCTTGCCATCCATGAGGACGACTGACAGTCGAATGCCTTTAGATCTAGCCATAAAATATGCAATTGCAAGTGCCGATGCCAGTGCCAGTGCCAGTGCGAATGCTGTTGCTTTTTGCAGGTACAAGACAACAGCACAAAATTGTACCGTCTCGAGATGGTCACAATTCAAGTGATATATCTCATGGAACTAGTTTACGCAACATGTGGCATGCATTTTGCATGCCACACACACCACAAGGAACACAACCAAACCAAGCCAAATGAAAGAAAAAGAAAAAAATTGACATTTTGACATAAACGGAGAAGGGGCGAGGGGTAATAGGAGGCTAGATGGTATTACTTATAGATTTTTTTTTTGCTCTGCAGATAAACTACAAATGGCTTGCGTGAACCGGTTCGGTATGGTTTAGTTTTGGGGTCTCTTTTTTTTTTTTTTTGCATTCAAAAAGCTTATACGCAAAGTGTCTTTTAAATACAAATGTTATCTTGCAAGATGGAGCAGAAGACGATATAGAAGACGACGAGGACGACAACGACAACGATGAAGAGAAAGAAGAGTCAGAAGAAAAAGTACGTGCCACATTTGTTGTTGCTACAATTTTTGTATTTCGTGTTTTTACCCATTTTAATGGATTGACGGCAGACAACGAATGCACATTAGAAAACCAAACGGCAAACCCCAAAAACTTAAAGTCCAACCTGAACCCAAGACCCAAGTCATGCACACACATGAGCTGGGGCATGTTCCCTCGTCAGTTTCATCTCCATCTTTAGCTAACGCTCCCAAGCCCGATCCCGGTACCGGTTCCAATACCGTTTCATCTATAGATTCGTCTTGCTCCTTTGCAATGTTTGCATGCCAAATTTTCTTTCGTTTTGGCTACTGCAATTTTTTTTCTCAACTCTCGGCCAACCTTGGCAATAACTGGCCAATGGTCACTTGAATGGATAACGAAGACGGCAAACGACGACGATGCCGATATGTTGGAAGTTTTGTTAGGCACGTAGTCCATAAAGTATCTTTGACTGGGAGGGATATCAGTTACCTAGCCAACTCCACTTTACTCCACTCCACTCCACACTATTGCACTCCAATGGACTCAAGTGTCAATGGGCGGATTTCTCGATATTGCATATATTTATTTTAATTGCATTTAGTGTTCAACGCTATTGAAGTGCTTTTTTTATTTTTTGTTGTCAGACTTGACTTTGAAATTGGTTTTTCGTTTTTCTCAACTATTGGCAGGAGGCCAATTAGGTGGCGAGTTACAAGTTTCTCACGTAATCAAGGTAAAGTCAACTTACCACTGCAAATTTGACAGATGATTTTTTTTTTTTCAGTTAAATTGCGAGAGAGGAAAAAATTGATATTTGGATCGAGTTTCGCACAACTGTAAAGAAAAAGCAAATAAAAGAATAAGAAAACCATTAGAACCATTAGAATTATAAATTATTAATTATTTGAAAATATATATTAAAAATAAGTAATCCAAAAATATGTGTAAAAATTCGGGAAAATTAAAATACGGAAAAGGCATTTGTATGATTCCCTCAAGTAATTAAATTAACTGTAAGCAACTTTAACTGTATAGAACTTTTTGACATATAGTTAAAATATTATTTTTTTTTTAATTTGTGCAACTGTTTGGTTAATAAAAAAAGAAAAGCAACCTCTTTCAAAAATTACCATGACGATTACCAGGAGAATAAGACTTTATGGTGCTGTTGTCGTGCCAAGAGAATTGCTTTCTTTTTACTTATTTAATTCTACTTTTCTTTATTTATTTATTTTTTTTCTTTGCTTCCTTTCTCAGCATAATTAAGCACACTTTTAAATATTTTAACCTATGTGGTATGTGCTGACTCGTAAAAACTGGAGTACTTCCAAGTCATAAAAAGAGAAGCTCCAAAGACCACCCAAGACGCTGATATTGCGTGGGTTGGCCCTTCATGATGGATTCTCTAAGCAAATGGCCAAAATGTAGCAAAAAGCAAAGAAAAAAAAAAAATGAAAGAAAGAAAAAAAGGTCAACAAATTTTATAGCCATTTTTCGCTTGCGTTTCGACTTTCTAAGGTGTTAAATAATAAATACGTCAAGGCAACTTGGAATTGGTCTGTCAATAAAAACGGGCGCACATGATTTACAAGTTGCGTGTTTTTCTTCTTATCGTTACAGTTCAGTGGGGCTATAGATTCAAAAAAGAAAATGCAGGGGGATGGTCTCTACCCAGCTGGTGGGGTGTTTGGGTGGTGTAGCAAAGCCGGGTCACCTCCAAATGATGACATTTTAATAGCTAGAGTGAGAGAAACCAAAAGGCAATAATAATATTTTCGCCTTTTACGACATGTCATAAAAAAAACATTGAAACAATGACGAAAGCAACGACTTTCCTGTTGGCCAAATGGGGTTAACCTTACTTCCCTACTACCTTTCCTCTTCTTCTCCTTTTTGTTTTTTTTTTTTTTTTACTGGTGT
Organism: Drosophila emarginata; assembly: GCA_037075365.1. NCBI lineage: Eukaryota > Metazoa > Arthropoda > Insecta > Diptera > Drosophilidae > Drosophila > Drosophila emarginata. The sequence continues at coordinate 10,174,123 of JBAMCD010000296.1, forward strand.
TTTTTTTTTTTTGTTTTCTTCCTTTTCTGTTGGTTGGTTAGATATAGTTTTAATGGAATTTTTGAGCACGTTAGGAAGCTCAAAGACCCGTTAAGAAAGGTTTTAGGAAATGCATAAGCCATATTTGTTATTAATTGCTTTATTTTTTTTAGCCAACACTAAGCGAAATTAGTGTTGCACGACGATATACTATCTCTACTTTTATATTTTCCCTCCTCCCCGTAAGCTTTAAAGTACAAAAGCAATTAAAGGCACCGACCAACCGACCGACAAAGAAGAGGGAAGCTAAGAACCTTTTCCTCTAGGCTAAAGTAATTTAATTAGTTCAGGCTGCGTAAGACTGAGGGGATAGCCATGGTAGGAGGGGGTGGCAGTTTGTTCTATTGGGGATGGCAGACCTGTCCTGGGCAGTCAAGCGTTTAGTTAGTCAGACATTTCAAATGAAATCAGACAATGTCTAATAAGGTGCGCGAAATGAAAATAAAAAGAAATGAAGAAACAGTTATATAGAAACTAAGTTTCACTAGCAACAAAATGGCAACTTGGGAATACAATTTTGAACAATATTCTATTGCACACGTTTTTTAGTTTAGCCACTTGTAAAAACAAAAGATGTTAATTTATCTCTACGATTTACAATTCGTTGTAATACACTTTTTAACGCATATTTCTCATAATAGCCAAAAAGTGATTACAAAAGTTGCACTTATTATTATTTACGATGTTAACGAACTAACTATTTTAGATCTTTTCCAACTGCTTGTATTATAGATATACATATTTCTTATATAAAACTCAAATAAAAGAAAGTTCTAAATATATATACATACTTTGTTTCCAATAATAGCTTTATTGCTTGTATACCGATTTAGATTTTTAAAAAATATTTAAAAAAAAAATAATTGAAATATTCACAAATAAAATGTTTTAATGTTTTTTTAAAAAGTGTACACATTTTATGGCATACTTTTGGGGGACGAATTATATGAAAATTGGTCGTAAACGTAAAAGCTATATAACTTTTATACTATTACATATTAGCAAGATTAACTTTGGCTCTTTTACTTTGCTAAAAATCTCACACAACACAGTCAATTAAGGCTGCTTAATTGCTTAACCCTTGAGTTATGTCTGGGAGTGTGTGTGCCCTATCTGTATTACCCACTGACCCCATCATACATAAAGTACTGAATGGCGCAAAATATGATTCCTAGAATGAATTTTTCCCGGCTTCTTTTCAGGCAATTCACAAATGAACTTAAAGTGTCATTTCAAGTCAAAGAGCAAAAAAATAAAAAGGCAACTCGTAAAAGAAAACAAAAAAAAAAAAAGTGCTTGAGCAAAAGTTGAATTACCAAAAAGACAAGGGCAAAATATTGTTTATATATATGTTGTGTGTATGTGTCTGTGTGTGTGTGTGTGTGCCTTGTGAAATAAAATGCTAAAATTATTCATTTTGCAAATAAGCAGCGTAAATATTTAATTAACAACTCAGCAAGCACACAAAATACTGAGAAGGAGGACGGGGTTCAGTGCAAAGGCAATGCCAATGTCTCACATTTGCGTAGTCGCGGGTCTAAGGTTTCTCTCCCTCCCCCCCTTTCTACCACTCTATCTCTCTTACTGTGTTTTTCTCTTTTACCCACCCCTCTGTTCATATGTGTGTGAGGGTAATATAATATTTATTTATATGTCGCAGTTTGTGGAGACTCTCCGAGTCTCTGTGTCTCAGAGTCAAAGTCACCTACAGCAAACGATGTGACGTGTGAGATGGTGAGAAGGGTGGGTGGGAGGGTAGCGGTACAAAGCCAATGGAGCCAACGAAGACGCCTTGGCAATTGTTGCTGTTTTTTTTTTCTTTTTAAGGTTCTCTGATTCTGATCCAAGTCAGTCTCGTTCTCTAGTCCAATGACTTGTATGAAAATTTTGATGAGCTGGCGGTGCTTGGAAGAGCATTATTATGCTAGAATGGATATGCGAGAAAAGGTCTGCGACATAATTAAAAGTGAACTTGAAGAAAAATGATTGCACGCTTCATGCAATTTGCAAAATGTTGCTTGATCAAGATTTAGCATAAATGCCATAAGAAGGGATAGATATTGAGTATAGTTTTTTATTATAGTATATATTTTATAACTAGGAATTTTGATTAATAGAAATCATACAAAATTCCAAGCAGCAATTGGCCACGTTTAAAAGTCAGAAAAACCCAGAGAAAGAGAAAGATAGATACATATATGTGTCGAAACGTAGCCAAATCAAATTAAACCAAAACGTTTTGGTTTACATATTAATTCTCTTTCTAAATAAACATATATCAAATTTCAAATACATAGTTTGAAAAAAATTCTTAACAATAGTATTGAAAGGCCAACTTGAAATAGATTTTCAATGAGCTGCAATTTAAAAACAATAGTATTAAAATTGTTTTTTTCTTTTCTGCTTTTCAAACTATTAATTAGCCCACTGATTGACGAATTATGCAAACAAGTCAATTCTCCCACAACCTTCTAATTTGAGGAGTCATAAAAACATTTAATGGCATTCAAATTTTAACACACATTTGCATTTAACTTTCAGTTTTATATATTTTTATTGTTGTTTTAGTTTTTGTCTCTCTGTCTGTCTGTCTGCCAGTTGTTAAATGTTCACTTTGATTTCTTACGCTTCACATTTTGGTGTATGTTTGATTTTTTGTTCATTTCCCAGGCAAGCGAAACGTGTTTTGCAATAAACAAAAAACACACTAAAATTCAAAAATAAAAAAAAAAAACTTTACTACATAATATACAAAAGTTCCCTATGTCAAGTGATGGGGGAACGACTATTACATACCCTATGCAAAATGGAGTTATTTAGCAACAATTGATTTTCTATTCATATATTGGCATACTTTTAAGAAGATTATGTTATTCCTTAGATATACCTTTTTAACTTCATCATTTACAGGGTACGAGAATGACATTCACAGTCACTGAATCGAGTCAATTTACTTTAAGTCAAGTGAAGTAAAGTCTCGCATCGACAGTGTGAACAGATATTTGGCTTCTTAACGCTATTTAAACTAATGACTTCATTTTGGCCTCTTCTTCTTCGTCTTCTTTATAGTCATCTTAGCCATGTTCATTCCTTTGTCAAGGTAAGTCAAATTGTTTGTATTTAAATTTTGATCTCCAAATCAGAAGCGAATGCGACAGAGACAGAGAGAGACAGAGAGAGAGTGAGAAAGAACTCTTGCATAATTAATTAATAACTTGTGTGTAGAGTTAGTTTTCCGTTGTGTAATGTTCAAATGTGAGTAGCCTCCTGTTGGAGCGCCAAAATTGTTATGTACATGCTTGTACGAATCGGTGGCGGACTAAGGTGGTGTTTAAGTCGCTCTCGGAGTCAGGAATGCCTAGCGGGGCGGGACCCTCTGGAACCGTAGCTCTTTCGGTGTGGGGTGGGTTTTTGCTGGAAACCTGTCTCTACATTAACAAAAATTAAATTTAAGGATCCCTTCTGAAACTACCAGAAAATATGACTAAAAAAAATAAAAATAAAAAAAATGGTCAAAGGAACATAATAGTAGTATAGTCAAAACAAAGCAACAAAATTGTTGAAAGCTTGGGGGGAGTTTTTAATATTAATTACAGCGAATCATGCGGAATCCAAGATGACAACGGATCCGCCCGCTCTTTACCCTACCCTACCTATGATTTTCATTGCGGATATTTAATCTGAAAATCCCTTAAACGTTTAGATCATCTGATTTTTGTATTGCCACATCACCAACAAAATTATATTAATTTCTCATGTTGATTTTCAAATAAACAAAATTCATTTAATTTCTGCAGTAAATTTCAGGCTTAAATCAACTGACATTATTTAACAAAAAAAAAGTGGCAGTTTGCTTGAACTTAAAATTAATGTTATATTAAGAATAATAGCTCATGGCATTAGGAAGATAAAAAGAATATAATTACGGAATTAATAGATATACATTTATACATTTTTAGTTTTAAACATTTTTGTTTTTTTTTGTTTGAATTATTTCTTGTGTAACTGTGTATGATCTTTATTTTCTCTTCATGTGTAAATATGTAAGTTATTCTAGAAGTGATAAATGAAGTTCAACGACCTACATACAGTAAATCAGCTGTTCATAATTGAGTGAGGAAAGAACTGAATATTTAAGAGCGAGCTTAAGAGCTTAAACTGTATCGAACTAGAAAGGAATGCAAATAATAGAAGTAAACGGAGATAATCATTTGGATCAGATTACGAATGGTTTAGGTATGTAAGTAAATCTAAATCGAAACCGTTTTACTAAATCCATATGATTATCATAACAACATGGGGAGGTATTAAAGTTTGGTAAACGTTATAACTCACGTGCTTGTATTCATATAATGTTGTTTTTATCCAGCGGTGAAAGGCCTTCCAACGATGTCTTGGTAATTTAATTTGATTACTCCATTATTAATTATTTTTGATTCATTATTATTATTATTTTTTTTTTTTTGTTTTTCACTTATATAATTGGCATAGTTTTCTTTTAGTTCGATGCTTTAGTTTTCACTCAGAGGTTAATTGTTAGAAATATAGGTAATCAGATAAATTTATGAAACAAAAATTAGGAATTTAATAGAGAATCAAAAGTTTACTAGCGACCCGTTGCGCTTACATTTACTTTAAACAGTTACATATACATACATATGCTTTTGCAAACATATGAATGCACTTATAAGCGTACAGAGGCGTATTTAAATCATTTTATAAAAAGGGGAAAAAAAAAATTATAATAATTATTATTGATATTGAACTGGTATTAGTAAAATAAGCATTATTTTATAATTGGTGATCACACGAAGAGATTAATTAAATCATCACAGATACTCACTCTCTCGAGCCTAACAAAAAAAAAAATTCTATACACGTGCTTTCTAGGTTAAGACAAAAAAATTTATATTTTTTTTTTTGATTCTTAATAGTTTTCACTCATGTTTTTTTTCTTGCCAAATATTCTTTAAGTTTCTTTATAACTATATGCCTGTATGTAGCTTTGCATTGTATATAAAAAAACACGTGGGCACAAAGAAAATTAACACTGAATACTACACTGCCAAATCTTCAAGGTTGGGTAGGTTGGCCGATTCCTTGTAGATTTCAATCCGCAGCGTACAGAAGTTTATATAATTTTCATCAGCAGACATCAAATTATGTAATTTGCGTCTTTCGCTTGGCTTTTCTATCCCACTATGAAAGTGTGTAGGAAACTCCTATCACAACTGCTGTGATTTCTGCTGACAAGAAAACAATTTTATAAGAATTCCTAAGGTTTGCATATAGTGATATGCGACATACCTGTGAAAGCAGTTTTATGTTTATCCGACTTGTAAATATATATGAGCGGCTCCACCACTTTCTTAGGGCCAGACAATCGAAGAGAAATCAATAAAAATCCTGATATTGAATTTACTTCCCAGTAAATCACTTGCGTTAAGTTTTGCTTTTGTATTTATTTGCGCTCTATGAATATTGGAAAAACTGAATTTTCCAATGAGGAAAATTTTGGCACGTGGTTTTTTTTTCTTTTCTTCTTAGCCTGTACTTAGCCGTTTGTAACTTCTGTGAGTGGTTTTAGAATTAAGAAAAGGCCGTCTGCAGTTGATACACTGTCTTTTATAACCACTACCAAATTAAAGCTCTCTCTTTTAACTCCTGAAGTGAGCTGCGATCGCTGCCAAAAAAAATCTATTGCAATCGAAGTAACGCCCTCTATGACAACAAATACATCGCCTTAAATCGCATGCGAGAATTTTTCTTATTCGCGCCCAATTAGCGATTTAAAAAAAAAACAAAATTAAGCAGTTCGACCATTACACCATCCGATAATATAACAACATTAGGCGGCATATTAGCGGAAATTATTGTCGAATATCTTTAGCATGGAAGGTACCAATTTTTTTTCCGTTATAGTCTTCTAATTGATAAAAGCTATTTCCTAATTTCTTTCTCACTCTACATTTTACAAATTGTTTACCCAATTTGGCATTAAAATTCTGACTAAATTTACTTTGTGCAAAATTCCTTCTGAACACCTCATCTCCTTCTTTAAATGATACAGGCTTTGACCTAAGATTATACTGAGAAACATTTCTCTCATAGGCTTGTTTTATGTGTTTTTGAATATCTTTACGCATCAGTGCTAAATTATCTTCTCTATGCAAGGGAATTAAGGGCTCCTCTAAAAGTGCTAAATTTTTCAATAATCTATAATCTGTACCGTGTGTAATCATATCTAGCCCGAATAGTGCTCGATATGGAGAACAGCCTAGTGACTGATGTAATCCAGAACGCAACGCACAAGAAATACTTGAAATATTTTTATCCCACTCGGTCTGATCTTTTTCTAGATAAGAACGAACTGCAGCCAACAGAGATCGATTTACGCGTTCTGCTGCATTACATTGTGGAGAATATAGTGCGGTGTATACATGAGTTATACCTAATTTAGTAAGAAAAGCATTAAAATCATTAGCTTTAAACTGCACTCCGTTGTCACTAACAATTGTCTCCGGCACTCCAAAACTATGAAATATGTTTTTCAACAAAAACTCGATAATTGTCGCTGTAGTAAATTTTTTTAATGGAAGCAACCAGTGAAACTTACTAAAATGATCTAGTACTATCAACAAACCGATATGGCCATTCTTACTTCTAGGATATGGGCCTAGTAGATCTATATACAGACGTTGAAATGGTCGACAAGTCCAGGTGCATTGTCCCATAGGTGGCCGAAGCGTGACATTTGGGGCTTTTGTTTCTTTACATGTGTCGCAGCCTCTTATATAATTGCGTATATCATTAGCTAAACCTGGCCAAAATAGATTTCTTCGTATGCGTGAGATCGTTTTATGCATACCTCCATGAGCAGAAGTGACACTATCATGGGCCTGTTTCATTACCTCTATTCTCATACTTTCCGGTATCCAAAGTTTCCAACTATTATTTTCCTGCGCTATCTCGCCAGAATTATGCTCAGTTTGCTTGTAAATGAATTTATCTATTATCTTAATATCTGGAAAGCGATTTGAATCCCTTAAAAATTTCTGTTTCAAGTTTACATAGCTAGCCTCAAGAAATGCATCGGAATCTAAATCAATTATCGGTTCCATTTCTAATTCAGAAATTTCCTCCTCCTCGCATAAATGGGATAAAGCATCTGGGACAATGTGATCTCGCCCTTTGCGATGGGACATTGAAAATTTAAACTGTTGTAACCGAAAGACCCAACGTGCAAGTCTTCCAGAAATATTCTGTTGACGCATCAACCAAATTAAGCTAGAATGGTCAGTAACTATTTCAAATTCTTGTAGCTCTAAATAACAGCGGAACTTTTCCATTGCCAGAATAACGGCCAAACATTCTCGTTCTGTAACACTATAATTGCGTTGTGCGCGACTTAACTTTTTTGACATGTAAGCAATGGGCATTTCCTCATTATTCTCCGATAACTGCACTAATACAGCACCTACACCGAAATCACTAGCATCACAATGTAAATAAAACTTTTTCTGAAAATCCGGGTTTTGTAAAACTGGTGCAGACGTTAATACAGTTTTTAACACATTCATAGCTTTTTCTGCCTCAGGTGTCCAGAAAAATTTTCTTTTTGAAGACAATAATTCCGTTATCGGGTACGTAAGCTCAGAGAAATTTTGAATAAATCTTCGATACCACCCGCATACACCAAGGAAACCCCGAACTTGTTTCAGATTCTTAGGCTTAGGCCAATTTAAAATACATGAAATTTTTGTAGGGTCTGTGCAGATTCCTCCACTGCCAATGATATATCCAAGATAATTTACGCTAGTAACGCAGAAATGACTTTTCGCAATGTTTAAAGTGATATTTGCTTTCTGAAATTGTTCAGATAACCGAATCAAAATGGAGAGGTGTGATGAAAAATCTTCGGAGACAATGACAAGGTCATCCAAGTAACCAAAAACACAATAACGTAGATCAGGTGGAATGACCTGGTCCATTAGTCTGCACATAGTCGAAGCAGCATTACAGAGACCAAACGGCATCACTGTAAATTGGTACAAGGGTCTACCTGGTACAGTAAAAGCAGTTAAGGGCTTAGATTCTGCTGTTAATGCTACTTGCCAGTATGCATCCTTGAGATCTAACTTAGAAATAATGTTAGCTTTCGGTAGCCTCGAAAAGATTCCGTCAATATTGGGCAATGGATATGCGTCCTTTTTTGTTACCTCGTTCAATTTACGCGCATCTAGGCAGAGTCTCACTTTATTAGGTTTGAGCACTAAGCGCATAGGAGAACTCCAAGGACTTGATGAAGTTTCTATGACTCCTAATGACAACATACGATCGATTTCAGCAAAAACAAGTTTTTCCACTGCTGGACTAACGGGGTAAAATCTTTGTTTTACAGGCTTTGCTGATCCAATATCTATATGATGACTCAACAACTTTGTATGACCTAAGCTATTTTCACAATTTGGAAACATGTTCTTTACTAATTCCAGTTGTTGCTTCTGAGCAAGGGTCAAAGGATATAAGTTTTCACCTACTGTGATCGGGTTCTTTTCTTCGGTTAATTCGTATGAGCTAATTATATTTGGCGCAAGGGCGAAAATTTTCCAAAAATCAATTCCTAGAATTAGACTTTGTTTGATGGATGGAATAATGTATAACTTTATTTGACCTATTTTATTTTTGTATTTTAATTGTACCGATAACAGACCAATGACTTTGTGAGCCTGGCCATCTGCCGTTTTCACTTGTGAATTTATATGTCTAAATCCATTAAAATTTTTCCAATCTTGTAAAGCTAATTTAGATCCTATACAGCTAACTGTAGCTCCAGTATCTAATAAACCTGATTCTGTATAGTTTAAGAATGAAACTTCAGCATAACTACGGATATCATTTTGCTCACTAAATATAGCTGAAATTAACTTTTTATGATTTTGTTTTCGGCCTTGAAAATATTTTCTAATTCTAATAATATTTTTCTTTATTAATCTTATACTAGAGACTTCATTGAACAATTTTTTTCTTATTGCTTGATAATTCCTAAGTCTTACATGATAAGGTTCAAAAATCGGGCTAATATTTTGATCTGCATTTTTACTTGTATTTTCAGTATCAATCTGGGGAGAAGCTAAATTTTTTATGATTGTTGGCTGTGATTTGGGAGCATCCGGCCGTTTTTGAATACACCCTTCACTCGGTTTTCCGATAGTCGACGTTGACACTTGGGGCATTGGGGCTTGTATATATTAGGTGTGCCGCAACCGTAACAAAAGATTTTTCTTTCCTCCATACAATCATCCCACAAATGATCTTGAGAAGAACAGTTCCAACATATTTTTACCACCTTTTCGACCACAGCTAATTCATTGTCCTGAAGCTCATTTTCCTCTTTGGCATAGTCAGGATCAATATCTTCTAATAAACATACCTGTCGACGATAAGTTTGAGGCTTACTCTTTGGTATATCTTCTGTACGTAATCCTATTTCTATATCAAGGTTTTCCTGCATCTGTACTAATCTTCGTAAATGACTTATAGAAGCAACAGGCTGATATACTAGTCTTTGACGAAGTTCAGGTCGCAAATTATGTTTTAGTATTTCCAAAAGTTCTTCTTCCTGAATTCTTACTGATGTTTTATCTAATAAAGCTGTTATAGCATCATAGAAAGAAGCAAAAGATTCATTTTGTTTCTGCTTGCGAGCTCTAATTTGTTCCTTACTAACAAAATCCGAATGGTAAACTTGATAATGCTGTCTAAGTGCGAGACAAAACTCTGGCCAATCAATGTTGCTATTATTTATTTGCTTAATCTGCTTGTGGTACCGCCAGTACCAATCACGAGCTTTACCTACAAACAGGACGTGCATGTTCTTACACAGCGCTACAAAATCTGCATCAAGAGTTTCCTCTGTGAGGGACTTGACTCGGTAAATAAATTCGTTTACTCCTAATCCTTCAGTGGATCCATCAAAATATAGATTCCATTTTTGCATAATGTCTGCAATACGTCTGGGAGACACGTTAGAAAAATTATGTGAAATGTTATGCTGATTAGAGGACAATTGTACAGGTACTTCTGTGAATTGCACTGGTGTATTCCTATTATGTGGTATCAAGTTTGTGATAGCTTGTTCTATCATATTTTGAATAGCAGTATAATTGAAGGTGCTGGTATTATTTCTTGGTGCACGAGCAGGACGACCTCTTCTTTGTCGATTAACAGGTCTTGCTGAGGCAGCTGCTCCATTAGTGCTGTTGCTGTGATCTAATGTCTGCAATTGTGCACTACTGTCTAATGGTACTGTTTGCTCGCCAGCTGGAGCTGGTGCTAAGCTCATGGTTTTGGCAAGATTTCTTGTGACAGGTCTTCTGGCTGCTTGACTTGTAGATGGTCCCTGATCAAGTATAGGCTGCGGAGTTGCGAACCCGTTCACAATTACTAATTTCAAATTTACATCGTCTAGACTTTGAGCACAGCTTGGGCATTCCCTAAGCGACGCTACATGTTTGTCCAAACAATCCTTATGAAATACATGACCGCATGGTGTCATTAAACATGGCTGTACATTTGTCATTAACTGAGAACAAATGATACAGTAACATATATTGGGTGTAGCTAATGTGGAAGTATCTTGTGGACTATGTTCTAAAGGCATTATGTAATACTTCGTTATGGAAAATTTCTTTAAAGTGATGTTTTGTGGCAATAACAAAAAAAACAGATAATCTAAAAATTCTGATTCACCGTATTAATATTAATTTCAAGTGGAAAGAAAACTGGGCTATTGCATTTATTAAATAGTGCAGGGAGTAACTATGTTGCACTATGGAAAGACTTAATTCTTTCTCTTCAATTTATGATAATAGTCTAATTCTTGAAAGTTCATCCAACTCTCAGGATATGGTATCCGATCTAAGCCAAATACGCATATAGTCAACTGAGTGTTGAGCAACGTCTAAACCAAACTAAAAATGATAACTTAAGGAAAGAGTAACTCTAAAAAAAAAACGAGCTATTATTGTTAGAGAATGTTTTAGGTAACGGACGTTAAAGTGCTACCAACTTTCTATCTTCTTCTACGAATCGAATGAAAATTTCACGACTTGGAATTCGACTTCGCCAAATTAACCAGATTCAAATGAAAATTCTCCACTCGCTCTAGAACTTACTATAACTTTACGGCAATTGAATAACTTATACTCAAAGATTTCAACGTAAACTTAGCAAAGACTTTAACTTTAAGATTGTTTCTCTGAACAATATGGGTATGTGACCGCTAACTACTCTTTTTAAAGAGACTTTCAAAACAAAACTATGTAATGAGAAGTGTTAGTTGCCCCACGTTGGGCGCCAAATTATTTGTAATGTTCAAATGTGAGTAGCCTCCTGTTGGAGCGCCAAAATTGTTATGTACATGCTTGTACGAATCGGTGGCGGACTAAGGTGGTGTTTAAGTCGCTCTCGGAGTCAGGAATGCCTAGCGGGGCGGGACCCTCTGGAACCGTAGCTCTTTCGGTGTGGGGTGGGTTTTTGCTGGAAACCTGTCTCTACATTAACAAAAATTAAATTTAAGGATCCCTTCTGAAACTACCAGAAAATATGACTAAAAAAAATAAAAATAAAAAAAATGGTCAAAGGAACATAATAGTAGTATAGTCAAAACAAAGCAACAAAATTGTTGAAAGCTTGGGGGGAGTTTTTAATATTAATTACAGCGAATCATGCGGAATCCAAGATGACAACGGATCCGCCCGCTCTTTACCCTACCCTACCTATGATTTTCATTGCGGATATTTAATCTGAAAATCCCTTAAACGTTTAGATCATCTGATTTTTGTATTGCCACATCACCAACAAAATTATATTAATTTCTCATGTTGATTTTCAAATAAACAAAATTCATTTAATTTCTGCAGTAAATTTCAGGCTTAAATCAACTGACATTATTTAACAAAAAAAAAGTGGCAGTTTGCTTGAACTTAAAATTAATGTTATATTAAGAATAATAGCTCATGGCATTAGGAAGATAAAAAGAATATAATTACGGAATTAATAGATATACATTTATACATTTTTAGTTTTAAACATTTTTGTTTTTTTTTGTTTGAATTATTTCTTGTGTAACTGTGTATGATCTTTATTTTCTCTTCATGTGTAAATATGTAAGTTATTCTAGAAGTGATAAATGAAGTTCAACGACCTACATACAGTAAATCAGCTGTTCATAATTGAGTGAGGAAAGAACTGAATATTTAAGAGCGAGCTTAAGAGCTTAAACTGTATCGAACTAGAAAGGAATGCAAATAATAGAAGTAAACGGAGATAATCATTTGGATCAGATTACGAATGGTTTAGGTATGTAAGTAAATCTAAATCGAAACCGTTTTACTAAATCCATATGATTATCATAACAACATGGGGAGGTATTAAAGTTTGGTAAACGTTATAACTCACGTGCTTGTATTCATATAATGTTGTTTTTATCCAGCGGTGAAAGGCCTTCCAACGATGTCTTGGTAATTTAATTTGATTACTCCATTATTAATTATTTTTGATTCATTATTATTATTATTTTTTTTTTTTGTTTTTCACTTATATAATTGGCATAGTTTTCTTTTAGTTCGATGCTTTAGTTTTCACTCAGAGGTTAATTGTTAGAAATATAGGTAATCAGATAAATTTATGAAACAAAAATTAGGAATTTAATAGAGAATCAAAAGTTTACTAGCGACCCGTTGCGCTTACATTTACTTTAAACAGTTACATATACATACATATGCTTTTGCAAACATATGAATGCACTTATAAGCGTACAGAGGCGTATTTAAATCATTTTATAAAAAGGGGAAAAAAAAAATTATAATAATTATTATTGATATTGAACTGGTATTAGTAAAATAAGCATTATTTTATAATTGGTGATCACACGAAGAGATTAATTAAATCATCACAGATACTCACTCTCTCGAGCCTAACAAAAAAAAAATTCTATACACGTGCTTTCTAGGTTAAGACAAAAAAATTTATATTTTTTTTTTTGATTCTTAATAGTTTTCACTCATGTTTTTTTTCTTGCCAAATATTCTTTAAGTTTCTTTATAACTATATGCCTGTATGTAGCTTTGCATTGTATATAAAAAAACACGTGGGCACAAAGAAAATTAACACTGAATACTACACTGCCAAATCTTCAAGGTTGGGTAGGTTGGCCGATTCCTTGTAGATTTCAATCCGCAGCGTACAGAAGTTTATATAATTTTCATCAGCAGACATCAAATTATGTAATTTGCGTCTTTCGCTTGGCTTTTCTATCCCACTATGAAAGTGTGTAGGAAACTCCTATCACAACTGCTGTGATTTCTGCTGACAAGAAAACAATTTTATAAGAATTCCTAAGGTTTGCATATAGTGATATGCGACATACCTGTGAAAGCAGTTTTATGTTTATCCGACTTGTAAATATATATGAGCGGCTCCACCACTTTCTTAGGGCCAGACAATCGAAGAGAAATCAATAAAAATCCTGATATTGAATTTACTTCCCAGTAAATCACTTGCGTTAAGTTTTGCTTTTGTATTTATTTGCGCTCTATGAATATTGGAAAAACTGAATTTTCCAATGAGGAAAATTTTGGCACGTGGTTTTTTTTTTTTTTCTTCTTAGCCTGTACTTAGCCGTTTGTAACTTCTGTGAGTGGTTTTAGAATTAAGAAAAGGCCGTCTGCAGTTGATACACTGTCTTTTATAACCACTACCAAATTAAAGCTCTCTCTTTTAACTCCTGAAGTGAGCTGCGATCGCTGCCAAAAAAAATCTATTGCAATCGAAGTAACGCCCTCTATGACAACAAATACATCGCCTTAAATCGCATGCGAGAATTTTTCTTATTCGCGCCCAATTAGCGATTTAAAAAAAAAAACAAAATTAAGCAGTTCGACCATTACAGTTGGTTTTTTCTTTTTTGTTTTAAATTTGGGCAGGTGGCGCCTTAAACTAGTTCATGAATTATTTAAATCAGTTACATTTCATGATCAAACATAAGGCCCATATATATATATATCTGAGACGCATTAAAAGTAAATATTTTTTGTTGTTTGTATTTTTTTTTGTTGTTGTTGTTGTTGTGTTTTTCGATTTTGAGAAAGGGTTCAACCCCACATGAAAAACAAATTTCGAGAAAAGGGAAACTTATTGATTTCACTTACATTCGAATTTTTGCTGATTTATTGTTTGTCTATTTTGTTTGTTTGCCCGTTTGTCTGTTTGTTGTTGTTTGTTCGCTTGTTTGTTTACTTTATGTTTGCCTAATTATTTGGGTTAAATCAATACACATACAAAAATCCACCCAAAACGACTTTTAATCAATGAATAGTTCAACAGTAAGCCCATAAAGATGACAAACAAGACAAAAGCGATAGAAAAACATCAGTGAAGAAATTAACGATGAAAAGAGCGACAAACTGCTTCCTGGTTTAAAGTCGAAACTTGAATTTATTATCTTTATTATTGAAGTTCTTTTTAACCCACTTTTCGGTATTTCATTTCAAATCTTAATTCAACAACTTACGACCATTTAAAATTGAATAGATTATCATATCTAAGACATACTATTGCATTTCGTGTTGAAAATCATTTTCACCTATCATTGAATCTCAAGTTTTTAAAGTGGTTTCAATAAATCACAGCAAATTGGAATCTTGATAATACTATATCTTGGTCATAGTTCTACGATTTTCAGATGTGTTAAATAATTTCAGAAGACATTCGCATCAATATTTAATATTTTTGAACAAAAATTCCCATTTAAGTGCATACAATCTTAAATCAACTTTAACTGTAGTCTGAGTTTATTCTAATTTCCGTATTTAAATAATATTTATTTAAATTTGTTTAATAAATGATAGTCTTCACCTACATTTCGTAAGTGAAGTAAGAATACATATATTAAGGGATTCTCAATTAACTTCAATTGTATTTGCATTATTTTTCGTTGATTTGTGTCGGAAATGAAACTTTTGTTAGTGAGTGAATGAGTCATACATCTGGTATTTAGGCTTACGATATTGATAAGTGTATTAAATTGCGCACAATAATATTATAAAAACGATCTTACTCATATATCAAGAACCTGAAAGTATCAAAAATCTATTTGTGGCATACTTTGTGACACATTTTAGTATAATGACTCATAATGCTCAACAGAAAAGAAATGAAATAATAATATAATAATTTTAATTAATCAAAATTGAAATACCCTAACAGTTTTCTAAGCTTTTATAAACCTGGTTGAGAAAACAGAAAAATAGAACACTTTTTAGCCTTGTGAATATAAAAAGATTTTATTTTGAATTAGAATTGGTAATATATATAGTTAGCCTAGATCGGCTAAGCAAATTTATAATGTATTTATTAATATATTATTATCTACCGCCAGTCTTCTACTTAATTCTAGTAAATTCTAATAAATAGAATTGTTGATAGTATTGTTATATAGATATAATATATATATATTTATATGCTAATTGCTTAACGCTCCTATTTCATTGTAGGCTCATTTTTTTTTTTTCAATTTTTCTGAAATTATTCAAATTATAAATTTTCAGTTTATTGAACCCTCGCAGTCAGTCAGTCATGATCTATCGGCTAACCTTGACTGATCTATCACTTTGCTAATTCTTTGCTTCACACCATTTGGAAAGACAACAAAATGCTTTTTATTTTGCATATCAATTATGAAAATTGAGTTGCCTTTGAGGCATTCTTCTTTTGTCTGAGCGCTAATCATCCGATGATGTCGATTCATGATTCAAGTCAAGTCTTTAAGTCTTTAAGCGGCAACCTTGTCAAGACACAAAGATCATCATTAGTTGGTGTAACTAATAAAGCCAAAAAACAAAAAAAAAAAGAGAATCATTTTGATTGCTCCTCCCCTCCATAATTAAGGTTAAACGTTAAACTAGCTAAAAATAACAACAAGAATTAAGAAATATTAAAAAGTGCTTTAATAATTTCACATTTCTCATCGAATTTGTCAGCCTGTAAAATGTTAATGTCTCAATTAAGCACAGCGTAGATTGGAGGGGGGTTAGAAGTGAGGGAAAGTGATGTAATTTTAATTAATTGCCATAAATGTTAATTGCTCATACGCCACGTTAGACAAACTTTAGTTGCCTTTGTCCCTATTCCACTATTGTCAATATTAGTTTCTTACCACCTATATTTATAGGTCTGGGTTTTGGGCTCTGGGAACTGGGATATGCGTTTGGGTCCTAAGCCCCCCGGTTTTCCCCCCGTTTTTTTTTTGGGCCGGGCCCTTTTGTTTGTCTTTCATTATGTTTATTTGTCTATGTGTAGGTAAAAACTATGGCTTATTATGAAAACATTTCACGACAAAATTTTCTCTCTCTCTCTCTCTCTCTCTGTCTTTGACTCCTTTTGCGTTTCCCTTTACCTCCCCATTTCCTTTGTTACTACCATCCCCTTTCCCCTTTATCATATCCCTCTATATACATTTAATACTAGACGTTTGTGTCCTTTGTGTGTGTGTTTGCGTTCTGAAAGTTTTTGCCAGTTAATTAAGCAAATATTTTTTTTTGTTTTTTCTATATTTTTTTTCTGTTTTTCGTTGTTGTTGTTGTTGCTGCTGTTGCTTTGTTTACTCAGTTAATTTCACTTTGTAGATGTCAAGACCCCCGAGGAGAAAAACCCAAACACCGAAGCGAAACAACAAGAAAATAACGTTGACATGTGCGGGATTTGCTTTAGTTAGTTTGTGAAATTAACTTGACTTAATTTGTTGCCGGGTTGATGGGCTTTAGGGCAGAAGTTTAGTGGTTAAGCAGTAAGTGACTTGAATAGTTCATGGTATAAATGTGATTATGGAAAATATTGTATCAGCGATAACTTTAAATTGTTTCATATAAATGATTAATGAGAATTCTTCAATCTAAAGAATGCAAAGAATTAAAAATTTTGTTGTGATAAAAATATAGAGTCAACTGGGGAATCGATTTTATTACATATTCCTATTTTAGTTACAATATTTCTAATTGATTTATATTCATTCTTTTTCATATTTATTTTTTTTTTCGTATCGTTTCTTGGACATCAGTTTAATTGCACGATTCGGCAGAAATGGTTGAAAAACCATTTCTCAGTCCAAGCCATAGACATATTTGTATATTTATAGATTGTTCTGTTTATTTCTTTCTTTTTTTTGTTTTTGTTTGAATTGGGGTCTGAATCTGAGCTTGAAGTATTCTGGACAGGGGCTTGGGGCAGGGGGAATTTTTTCGTGTCGTTTTCAGATTTTTGTTCTTTTTTTTTTTCTTTTTTTATGCTGATAAAGCAAAAATTTGTTTGAGTCTGTCTCTGGTTTCCAAGTATCAATAAACCCATAAATTTTAAAACAGAGCAGAACCGAAACTTTACAGAAACAAGAAAAAAAAAACCGAAACCAAAACCAAAAAAAAAAACCAAAACAACAAATTGTTTTTTTTTTTGTTTTCTTTTTTATAAATATATATGTATACAGATATATAGGAAAATTGTTGTTGTCAGCCCATATTTTCATATGTATTCTTTTTGTGCGAGTATTTGCCTTGCTCTTATTTATGGTCTGACATTGTGTTGTAGATTTTGTGGGCGTCAACTAACTATGTGGCCACAACATCATCTATCTATTCTATATCATTGGCATCAGTTGAGCCGAGGCTCTCCATTTTCCATTCGTTTGCCCCCGTCGACCTAGTGTTCCCCTTACCCTCTCTATCGGTCTTGGTGTCTGTCTCGGTCTCGGTCTCGTTCTCTTTTCCTTGTCAAGCTTGGAGTGTAACAAATTTTTGCATATTTTGTCATAAATTTTCAGTCTGAATTCTGTCCCGTTTGCCATTTTTATTATCATCATGTTTGCAAGCATGTTTCTTGGTTTCTTTTTTTTTTTTTACTTTTCTTTTGGTTTTCTTATTGTTGTTTCAGTCAGTTTCATACACTGACTACAAAAGGGGTATATTGACTAAGGTCAAAAGTATTTGAATGCATAAACATTTCATGGATAGATTTGAAGAAATTCCTTTAGATAGAACTTTGATATGAATAGATGAAGCCTTAAAAATGGAGTGAATCGATGGTAATTTTTCCATTGTTTTAAAATATATTTTCAATTTTATGTTAAGAAAAATCTTATATCCCAAAAGTTGATGAAATATATGATTTGGTATATGCATAATATTTAGTAATATCTAGTAAACTTTTATATTAGAAACTAATTTAAATTATGATCCTATATTCTAATATTATTAAATATAAATATGCTGATATATGAATATATGTATATATATTTATGTATATTGATGAGCATATATACTATATGTATGTATATACATATATCAGCATACTTTTGAGCAAACATTTTACAAAATAATAATAATTATTTTATTATTGCATTAAAATTGGCAAACATGACATAAACTGAGATATATTATGATATATGATATATACAATATATTATATATTATAATGATCGTTTTGAAAGGGCATCAAATTGTCGGTATAGAGGCAAGTGATAAGGCGCTTCACCTTTTGCTTGCCCCTCGTCTTAAATGTCTGAGCATTATTTTAATGGATTTTCATTGTTGTCTATGGTCAATATGTGTGGCAGTGTATAAAATTAGAAATGTTTACATTTTGATATATATATGTATGTATATATTTATCTATATAGTATACTAAATATATGTATGTATGATTTTAGTATATCATCAAAACGTGAACAGATGGAACAGATGTCTGTGCATGGTCATGAGCGAGTGAATTATGAACGAGGAAATTCAAGTTTAGCTAATTAAAATGAGTTAAATGAAATGAAAAATTTCATATATCCACGGATAATACATATTTTAAAAGCATTTATATTGCAATGTGTCACAAATTGGGGTAATAAACATAATTTTGAATTATTTACAATTTTATAATCTAGAAGAAAAAAAATAAATAAGTTAGCAAAAAAAAGAACAATTCTTTGTTGTTGTTTCTTTATTTTTTGCGGTTTTAATTTGGCTTGAAGAGCTCTTCACCTGCCTCCCTTTTTCGTATTATGTCTATGACGAAAATCCGTTTGAGATGCGTATTATAATCTTAAGTAAAACTTTTGTTTGACTTTGAAGAACTGTCAATCTGTACTATATACATATATATATATATATATATATATATATATATATATTGTATATATGTATGTATATACTCTCCATCAGTTTTATGACCTGTTCCATTTGCTCACTCTCTTACCAATATGTACTTATCCTATCTATAAATTATTTCTTCATTATTTTCTACTTCATCCATGCGCTAAGCCAGCTTTTAGGTAACTCACTTTTTGTTCCTCTCTCTCTCTCTCTCTCTCTCTCTCTTACACTCTCTATTTTGTTTTTTTTTTTTTTCTTTCTTTCTTACTCTGTCTCTGTTCTTGTCTCTTTGTGGTATTCCCCCGTCCGTCCGTTGGGGCAGACGACTCTTTGCCCCCATCAATACACAAATATTGACCAACATTCAGTCGCCATAAATAAGTAAGAAGTCCATTAGTAACGGCTACTCCGCACACCTCCGCATCAGTTTTCTGCCTCCGACTCCGCCAACGCCTCCTCAACCGCCCTCACCCCCACCTTTGGCTTATGCCTCAATCAGCTTGCACAACACAACACAATTGCAGGCCTCGCACAGTTCTCAGTTCTTTTATGCTTTTATATGTACTATATGTATGTATATATATGTACATATGGGTATAGGTTAGCCAATAGAAAGAGAAAAATCAGAAAAATATCGAAGACCAAAGCATTGTCCCACCCTAGAATCGGGAAATAAGTTTATCTTATCTGACACAATTGCCGCTCTTATCTCAAACCGAAAGGTAAACAATTGATAAAGACCTAACAATTCATTTGCCTTCATGACGCATTCCCGATAGTCACATACATATATATACATCTATGTTTCATCGAAATGTAGAGCAATGAAATCTATATATACATATATATATATATTAATATACCTAATCAAGTGTACATGTACCTCCTACATTTAAATACTACTCAATTCTTTAATATCATATTAGCATCTGCTATTCTCTTTACTATGTCATTTGGCACGTGCCAAAGCATCTGCTGGCCTGGCCTGTCCCTAGTATCAAATGGGAAACTTTTCAATTCGTTTTCATTAAAAATTCTATAACTGTCTCTGGGTTTTTTGAAATTAAAGAGAGCCCCCATATGGTTTTGTCTCCAGAGTGCTTTCAATTTGCCGACTAACGTAAATATTTTGCCTCATTTTAATTAGAGCAACGTGAGTAAAATTCAAATAAAAATTTTTGATATTGGCATGGGTTCCATAGGTTTTTTGGGTAAATGCGCATCCGTTTTCCGTTCAAATTATGTTAATTAAATTTATGATTGTTTTTTATTTCTCATATTAAAATAGTTAATTACGTATTATCGCATGTTGTTCAATGTTCTTTTTGCCTGATTTCACATTCAAGTTTGTAAAAACTTAATGGCAAAATATGTATTTTTAATAGACTTGGCCTGTTCTCTCTATCTCTCTCTGTGTATTCGTTTTGATTCGATTTGAATTTCGGTTTTCGTGGCTGCTTGTTATTAAAAGTGATTAAGTCTGGCAATTGCTTTGACTTTGTTCAAGTTGAATAAAAACATATTACATATATACATAAATATATATATAGCAACATTTTTGTAATTGTTAATGGGTTCAGTTGGTCGGTTTGGTGCCTGTTTGATTTGTGCTCGATAGAAATTAACTTGGCTTGTATGGTTATGGTTAATCGGTGTAGTTATTTAAAATTATAATTAAAGCTGCTGCCTACATAATTTTTTCTATAAATGTCAAGGTTTGGATGATTTAGGTTAGATAATAAATAGTATTATTAGACTATTAAAAAGTGTAATTAATAAATGTAACTATATAAATATTAGAACAAATTATGCTATCGATATAGAAACTAAAAAAACATGCAAAAATGATACATTACAAAGTTTATATAATTAAAAATTTCTTCATATTAATGATCGTTTGATAATTTGAAAAATTTTTACTATTTTTTAAACAGCTTAGTAATTAATAATTAAATACATTGTAAAATATTTTAAGACTTCTAGTTCAATGAAATATAGATTATTCACTTGTTAAGACATTTTTAAGACTGTGCAATATTTGCTAGTTGTTTTTAACACATTAAAATAAGAATAGGAAATTTTTGATTTTAAAAGTTTTATGATTCTCAGTAGCAATTGCTTGGGGTAAAGTCATAAGATTTTATGGCAAACAGTAGGTAATATTAAAAAATAATAAGTAGTTAGAGGGACAACTATCTATGACTTGTGGTTAAGTTATTGACGAAAGACCGTCGGTCTCTTATGAACCTAGGGAACAACACTTAGAGCCATTATAATTTAAAAGCTGTAACTCCTAAAGACATAACATCGAGTATAGCAATTTTTGTTAATTTGCAAAGACACTAATA
The DNA here is from genome assembly GCA_037075365.1 of Drosophila emarginata. NCBI lineage: Eukaryota > Metazoa > Arthropoda > Insecta > Diptera > Drosophilidae > Drosophila > Drosophila emarginata. The sequence goes on from JBAMCD010000296.1 coordinate 10,195,703, forward strand.
ATGAAACATTGTATTTAAAGAGCTCATAAAGATTTGTTTTTTTTTTTTTCTTTTTTAGAGATTTTAAGGCCATCTAATGGCATCTTTTTATCTATCTCTTATCAAGGGACTATACTAACATGAGATATATTTGAGAGAGGCCTCTCTGTCCATATCCAAGGCCACATTTTGTCTATGTATTTTTTTTTTTTTTGCTTCCCCTCCTCCCCTTAAAGAGGAAAAAGATTTCAACCTGCATTAGCTAATCTAAGCAGACACGAGAGTGGAAATGAAAACTTTTTAATTACCAACAGGAAAAACATTTAAGATAACAGACAGGCAAGTAAAAAAAAAACATATATATACATAAGAGGAGTTTGGCAGCCAACTTGAGGGGTAAGGGTAAGGGGATAAACCAAAAATTTACATAAATTTAAAATATAGCAAGTAGAAAGAGATAGAGACATATATATAAAGATATATTTCAACTTTTACGCAGTCCGAGAGTCTACCTTAACCTTTTTTTTTTACTAACTTGGCTCTAAAAGTATTTATGACTTGTGTAAATAAAGAAAGAAAGAAAAAAAAACACAGAGAGAGAGAGAGAGAGAGAGAGAGGGGAAAAGAGAAGCAGCTTTTAGCCATCTTAGAGGGCTACAAATTTTTACAGCTTAAATATTTTTTAGCCATTAGATAAACAAACAACGCAACACAAGTGAAGGATGAGAGAGGCGGTGCGGGGGGGATGGGGGTGGTGTTAGCGATGGCGAAGATGGTTTCAGGGAGTGAGAAGTGCCACAAAAACGTAACAAAAATATCTTTCAAGTACAATGTTAGGTAAATATAAACAGCATCTTGGGATGCTGCACTTTGCTGCTGGTTCCTCGTTGCCGGTTGCTGGCTGCTGCTTTTTCTTTTTGCTTTTTCTTTTCTTTTTTTTTTAGGTTTTCCCCTCCTCTTACTCATCTTACTCCTCCTCATCTTTGTGTTTATAGGTACCTTCTTTTCAGCTACTTAAAGCTTTTAGAGCATAAGATGTAATATAAATTACATTAGCTGAGTGCCAGGCGGCAATTAAAAAAAAAACGAAACGAAAGAGCCAGAGATAGAAAGGGAGAGAGAGAAAGAGAGAGAGAGAGTAAAGTTTGGTGGGCTAAAGCAAGAGAAGGGCAAACTTTTGCCTTTGCCTCTGTGTGTTGTGATAATGTTGTTAATGATGTTGCGGCTGTTCCCTACCCCAAGAACCACCAGCATCATTATCATCAGCCTCATTATCATCATCAGCAGCATCAGCATCGTTGTGATTATTATCAGCCTCATCTCCTCGCCACCATTAGCAGCATCATTAGAACGTCAACTTAATCAAGGTTAAAAAGCATGTGGCTGGGCCACAAACAAAAAAAAAAAAACTTCTTCTCTTCGGCATCTGCTACTGCTTCTTCTTGTTGTGTAATAATTTTTAAAGAAAATTATGTATATGCTATCTATATACATACATATATAGGATATATAGATAGATGATGCCGCCACCCCCCATTCGTTTTGATATCTTTATAAACAAAAAAAAGGGAAAACAATGTATTCGATTATCTAACGCAACAACAAATTGGTTAATATGATTATGCAAAAGGCAAATAGTTGGCAACACATTAAGGCAATGTTTGTTTCAACTTAATTGTGATGAAATATTTTCAGGGTGCAAAAAGAATTGAGTGTGAACATTTGTCATGATAGTCTTTTGTCTTTAAATTAGTTTACATTATAATTGCATAATATTTAACTGATGAAAATTGTTCATATTTAGCTTATAACTGATCAAATTTTGTAACTTAAATGCAACAAAAATGGAGTCATCAAAATGCATAATAATGTCATAATAATTATTTATTTAGATAATATACATATTAATTTTTTTCTAACATCTACGCTTAATTCACATTTATTAAAGTAAAATAACCATTAAGTTATTAACCAACTAAAATAGCATTTTATTAAATCGATTTATACCTTGAAAATATTTCAATTATTCAGGCTTTCAAAGAATTTTTATATCTCTTTGGATCTATCATGGTTACAGAGTGTATCTCAAATATACTTTCTAATATCAAAAGTGAATTTCAAAGTTTAATATGCATAAATTTGCCAATATTATACTTCAATTCCTCAAACTAATTAATACCCATTAATAACTAATTACCTTTTACTATTTCATGCAGTTTTATGTGCAAAGAAAAAAAAAGAATCAATTGTTTTAATATTTCTAAAAATTTACTGACAATCACTTTTTCTTATAAATAAGATGAGCAGTGGAAATAAACTTGTCTCAAAACCATTAGAATATTTATGGCCACAAATATTATTCTAGCTCACGTCTTTGGCATTAACTGAAACTCAGCTAAAGAATGTAAGTATCTCACTTCGTTTTGACTCCAATTCATAGAAGTGTCAACCCAGTTACTCATAAAATTCACAACATATATATTACCAAAGGAGGATGCCCAACCTCAAATCTCATCCGCTCTGTTTCAGTCTTAGCCACAGTTTCAGCCTCAATTTCAGCTGAGCCGCCTCTGAGGTGTTCTGTTCTGTTCTGTGTTCAAAAGATTCACATCTCTAACAAGTTCTTGGAATTGCACAAACTTCCAAAAGAAAAACCAAAATGAATCAACCAGAAAAGAAAAAAAAAAAAACTGTAACAAAGTGGTAAGGGATTGTGGTAGTGAGGAAGGGAAGAAGGGACAGGTTCCCCACAGACATATAATTAATGATTTCAAACAAAAACTCATAAAACTTATTGATTTCCATGACGTGAAAAACAAAAAGTCAAAAGCAAACTTCATAAAGCTTAAAAAGTAAACTTAATTTACAAGTAACTTACGTTAAAGAATTTGTTCTTGTCCGTTTCCTTTTTCCCTCCCTCTCTCTCTCTCTCTCTCTATGGAAAGGAAAAGGGAATCTCACACTCGCGAAATAACACAGAAAAAAACAAACAAAAATACGGAAAATAAAATGAAAATAAACAAACGCAAATTTCGCACAAAAATGTCTTTCAACGGCTAACTTTGCCGTTTAGTAATTTGAAATTATGAAATGTATCTATTAGATACGCGACGGACACACGATTCGCACAAGTCGAAGAATCATTCATAAAAACGGCGCAAAAACCATTTCATTAAATAAGTCGTTTCTATTTGCTTATAAATTTATTTATTTTTGTTTTTCTTTTTTTTTTTTTTTTTGCACGTATGTATGTATGACGCCCCAAAAAACAAGTTCTCTCTTCACTAGACTAGACTAACAACGGTGTTGCTGCTGCTTCTGGTTATTGTTAAAGAGATCGCTTCAAATTGGATCGTAGTGTCGCGAGGCGAAATTTGGTTTATTGCCGATGACCAACAAAAAAAAAAAACAACATTTATTTTGCACGCGCGCGAATCACTTTGATAGCTGCTGCCTTCTACTCGTGGCTTTTGTATGAGATAGAAAACCTTTCTTCTGATTGAACTCTCTCTCTATATGGCTAACGGTTCCGTTCGGTCCATGTCCATCCATACACGTTCACGTACTCGACTCAACTAACGTATCAACTGCATTCAAACAGCGACAGCTGTCGGTGTGTGTGAGTGAGATGCCAAATGACGAAGCGACAAAATACGAGCAATAAACGAGACGACAACAAAAACGAATGCGTCGGTAAAATTGCAAACAAACAAAAAAGAAAAAAAGTATCTGAGAGTCCAATACGTGTATTTGCGGGTTCTCGCAAAGATAGAGAGAGAGAGAGAACGAGCGAGTGACTAGCCAGAGAGCCAAACATAACAATCCAACCGGCAAAATTCATTCCCAATGAGTAAAAACTCAAATTGGATTCTCACTGAGTTAGATACATTTTGTCAGTGGTTTGAAACATGGCTAAGTTTAGTAGGTTTAATATTTTTTGTTGTTGTTATTGCCGGTTGGGTTCAAATGGAAATGGTTTTATGACACGCGTGGGTGTTGAATGCTCAATTGGTTTGACAACTGGGTGTATGTGTGTGTGTGTGAGTGTGTTTGTGTGTTAGGTGTAGGCACAGGTGTGCAAAAAAAAATGTTTTGGGCGGTAGTGCAAAGTGTTGTATGACTATAAAGTTGTTGACAAAGTCATAAAGGAACAATTGAAGGGGCATTGCCGATAGGCCAACTTAAATTTATCTCAGCTTTACGAAAATGTATGATATAAAATATCAAAAAAAAAATGTAATATGAGCATAGAAAATTATTTAAATGGCTAGCAAATTTTTTAAGGAGAATTCAAAAAAATAAAGACGAAGACTTGAAAATTTAGCTATTTGGTATAATTATTATTTTGGCAAGCAATTTATAGAAAATTTATCAAAAACACATAAACATTACAACAGAATAATTTGGTTAGAAACTGTAAAAAAGATTCAAAATTCGAGCTAACTTTGTGATAGTAAAATCAAGAGCATTTCATTAGATATTATATTTTTAAATATTTCAATCCTTGTCACCAAATATTTAATTTTATGTAATAATAAATAAATAATAATAAATATTAGAATTCGGCTAAAATTTACCCAATTCATAAAATAACAAAAAATCTGCCAAATTCTTCTATAAAATCTCAACTTTGCCAGGCTTCAATTTAGTTAAACTTTGGTCGATTTTTTAAAAACGATATCTTTATTTGCTTCTTAGAATCTTCTCTTTTAATCGGCAATAAAATCTGTAAATTTTTTAAAATTTTCAAAAATCTGGTCGAATTTTTTTAAGTTTGGAAAGCTTACATATAATTTTTTACTAATAAAATCTGCGATAACATTGGTGTAAATCCTTTTTAAATCGGTTAAATTTATGCCAATTTAGATCTTGAATAAAATAAGTGATTTGTAAATTGTAAAAAAAAAATCTGAACTTTACAAGGCTCAAAAATTAGTCAAATTCTGGTCGAATTTAAGAAATTATATTTTATTTACATTTTTTTTTTTGTTTTAGTATTTCCCTATTGTTCCAATGGTTTAAACTGAGTTTTAAAATAAAAACAGAATAATGAGAAAACAATAATCAAGTTTTGTCCAGGTTTTATTAATAAAATTATGTTTTTTCTCTCTGTTTGGTTATATCCAAAATAGGAATTTTATATAAATCGAATATTATCTAACATGGATCATCATTCATCTTTTTATCAACTAATCCACTTAACTTCCTGATCCATAGGATCCCACACACCTTGAACCGGAGGAGAGTTCATTGGACGCTTCTCCCACACGTCGCAAGTGCTTATCAGACTCTATCAGATAAAAATAAAAAACAAAATAGAAGAAAAATCCAATACAATGCAACACCACAAAAATGTGGCGGCGTTCGACATGGAAATCAAAAAAAAAACCAAAAAAAATTCTTTCCTTATTTATTTTTTTGTTTTATGGGGAGCGGTCGCAGCAACAACAAAAAAAGTGTTTGAGGTAGAATGCAAATGCAAGCAAGTCCAAAGATAAACAGAGAAACAGCAAGTTTCTCTATATTGCTCTCTCTCTCAGTTTCTCTCACTCATTTTCGCTCTCTCTCTCTCTGATAGATAAAAATGCATTTGATAGATAGTTTCTCCCTCAATTTCTCAAAACTTTTTCATTCTCTCACTGTTATAGTTGCGCTAAAAGCCAATAGATGGCGCAAATGTGTCATAGATAAGAAAATGCCGCCTGAAAATGCATTTTCAGTTCTTTTTCTGTTCCATTTTTTTTTTTTCAATTTTTGTTTACAAAAAAAAAAGCCGGCAAGCTGCTTGCTACGCGGTGTGGCAATGTGATGGATGACGAAAGATTTGGTAATGTTGGGGGGGTGCAAGAGAAGTGTCTAAGTGTGTGTGTGTATGTGTGTGTGTATGAGAAGTACGATTGCATTCTTGGAAATGTTTGCAAAAACCGTCGTCGGTTTTGCTATTGCTGCTAGCACAAATGCCGCGTAATCACTTTTTTTTCGCTTTGGCCAGAATACGTCGTCTACATCGTCGTCGTCTCCGGAAGTTGCAACACGTCGTCTACACATATGCCGCCAATGTGAAATGCCACACCCCAACAATTGCAACCAACCAACCACCCCCCCCCCCCCCCACCCACACCCCCCCACAAAAAAAAAAAAAACACCCCATCATTCCATTTGTGGCAAAATTAATCGCAAATTTTCAAAAAGAAAAAACTTGAAAACGCGTTTGCGGGAGAGTTAAGTTATTACTTGGGTGAGTTTCATTCTTTTTTGATTTTTTTTTTTTTGATATCTTACCATTAAGGGTAGACAAAAGCAGCGGGCAGGATATATTTTCAGGGTTTTACAACCACTTGAAAGAGTTAATATAGAAGGATATGAAGGATATGTTGAGATGCAACGAAATATTTACGACTTCTTACAGCTACAAATATAGTTTTTAGAATAAGTCAATTTTATTTTTATTATTTTATTTATTATATAGTAACTCTATTTCGCATATATAGTTGACTGTTTTTGCCATTTAATTATAGAGGAATAAGCTATATATGTATATATAAGAGTCCTTGCCAAAAAAGCGAAAAAGAAAGCAAAAAAAAAAATAAATAAATGGGGAAAAACTAAAAATTGTTTCATTACGAAAATTTTGTATGTTATGCGATCAATTGTATAAAAAGACATAAACTAATACAAAAATATTCAAAAAAAAAAATAGTAGAATATAAGAAGAAAAAAAAATTAAAAGAAAAGAAAATAGTATGGAAAAAAAGAAAAAATACTTGAAATGAATAAAAGAGAAATACAAATTACAAATTACAAGCGAGAAAAAAGCATTTAAAAAGTAAATGTAAAAAGAAAACAATGTAGAAACAGAATAGAATACAAAATATCAGAAGAACATGATAAAGTCAATTTTATTGAGAAGAAAAAGAGAGAACTTGATTTCTTATCTTTCACTATCTATCGATATAAACTAGGAAAAATCTTCCAAGTATTCCGACTGCTGTGCTAATCTATCAATTTACCCCACTTAACTCTTCCTCTAAGCCTAATTCCGCTGTGTTAATAGTTCCATTAAGGCCTACTGGGTACATATGTATGTATGTATGTATGTATGTACATATTTGCAGTTGATGTCCTTCCTCCCGCCTGACTTAAACCACATTTGGCAATCTCGTTACTCTCTCTCTCTCTCTCTCCATGTCCTTCTCACACTGTTTTTTTTTTTTTATTCTTGATTTTGTGAACATGTGTGAACAACTTGAGTTCTTCAGATGCAACCCCCAATATATGTAGAATATAGGTAGATATATATATATATATATATATATGGTAGCACGTACCGTTCACCCAACCCTCGAGGCTGCGATTAATCATGAAATTTTCACAGAAAATATCCATTAGATACGAATTAAGACATAATTGAGGAGTGCAAGAGCCCAGAGACTCGGGCTTTCGAGTGCATGTTGCACACTCACATACACATACACATACACAAAAACATGCACACACATAGGGAAAAATTGTTTTTTTTTTTTTTTTTTTTTGGGGTTGGTCTATGGAATATGGCAGTATGCGTTGCCTGTGGGCATAAATGAAGTTCGCCCGAAGGGGCTGGGACACCACCGTCGCCGCCACCGACTGCATCAAGTGTCTGCGACATATTTATTATTCAATGTTGGAAATATGCTTTCAAGCAGAAATTAAAGATCCCATTGTTTGGGAATTGGGGAATATATATGTATGTATGTATATGTACGCATACATATACATACATACATACATACATATTCAAAAGAGTTCCTTTAGGCTTTAATTACACTTTGAGTGGCATTTTTGGGGTGGTTGGTTCTCAAGCACAGAATTATGCAATGAGGTGGCCTTAAAGCCATCAAAAGCATTATAATACTAAAGTCACACACACGATTTTATTTGCAAATATTTTTTAAACTAGAAATTAATCTAAAGGTTATTCAAATCGATATTTCCTTAACAATTCTTTTTTGTCTATATTAGTCTCTTGATAGACCATCGTTTGATTTCATTCTTATCAAACTCTTATCTTCTATATAATAAAGTTGTTCGTAGAATGGATTAATTTTATAGAAAGATCATAATTTCTATATAATGAAGTTATTTTCTTTTTTGTCCAGTTTATAATAAAGAAGTTCGACAGTCTTAATAATAATTTAATAAAATAGAAATAAATAAGTTTTTAATTTTTGTTTTCTTGTTTTCCCATTTTATTCCGATTTTGCATTATCATAATTCAATTTTTACTTTAAAACTTATTAAAAACTAGATTTTATCCCAATATATATTGAAAAGTGATTTTAAATGTATCCAATATTTATTCTGAATTGCTGATTTTTAGTTTTGACTTATTTTTATAGTTTATTCGGTATATTGACTTGTTTTTCCTATTACAGTAGAGTGTTTCATTGACATTTTAAATCATATTTAAATTAAAACTTACAAATTAACAAAATAACAAAAAACAGAAACATTCTAAGGGAATCTAATTGAACTTTTCTTTACTGTTTTGTTTTTTTTTTTTATTAAAGAAAACATTTAAATAATAAGTGGCTGAAATTTCCAACAATTTGTAGTAAGTAGAAAAGTGTGTTTATTTCTGTTTGACAATTTTCAATACTAATAAAATTCCACATCAATTTGTAATAAAATAGCTGTAACCAAATAATTGTAAATTTCCTCTTATAGAAGTTTTAGCAATTATATCAAGTGTCCTTGAAAAGCTGTTGGAGCTTTGACTCTTTTACCTTTTTGTCTCTTTCTCTTTATTTTCGTATTTTTTTTTTCTTTTTTAAATTTTTTTTTTGTGTTTGCCACTCGAATTGCACTTGATAAAATGCAAATCACAGAAAAACTGACTGGCATATCAAATTTTCAAACATATTTCTCTGCTTGCCCCCCCATACTCTTCTGCCTCCATTTGCCCATTTACAAATTGCTCAATGTCTGAATATAATAAATTATTTATACATATGTATATACCTATATATGATTGTATATGTATATATATTACGTTGTTGTTGTCAATAAAGACATAAGTACCGCACAATCAAAAGCAAAAACCCAAAACAGATTGACACCGACTGTTAATGGTAAGGGGAATCTGAAGTTAAAGCCAAAGAGGATTGGGGAAGTGTAAGAGGGGGCAATACCAGCAATTACTACTACTAACAACAATAAAAGCGCAAGCAAAGTGCAGGCTATAAAAAAATAAAAAAAAAAAAAAAAGCAACAATGACATACAAATAGAAAATCTGAGGAAAAACCGAAATACATTTGACACCAAAATCAAATTAACATACACACTTACATATGGGCAAACATATATACATACATATGTACATATATATAGTCAAACATAAAGACATATGAAAACAACGAAGCTTTTTGTCCACAGAAATAGAAAAAAAAAAACGGAAAACCAATTCCATAAGCAAAGGGAATGCAAAGACTTTTAAATACCCTTTAATTTAGTGTGAAAAGTTGCACAACAAATAAGTCAAATTAAGCCAATGTTTTTTTTTTAGAAATTAAGAAATTAATAAAGATCTTTAAATAGTTGATGATTGCTATAGGCAAATGAATATATAATAAATTAATTTAAAAAGCAGACGATATTATTTGGAATACTTTAAAGCATATATGTAGATTCCTGATCAATCAATTTAAACCACTTTATTTAAACCATAGTCGGATAAAGGAGATCAATTAGAGATTTCTATAGGTAACACTTGCATATATATATATATATAATCATACTTTATAATCCATTTGAGTTCGATTTCTTTAAGCTTCTATTTAGGATAGTTGGATATACCTTTGCCAATTCAATGGCTTACAGGGTATTAAAAACGACACACAGTGGGATGTCAAAGACCTGTCATATAACACTTGTAGGTTTTTTTCCTTCTCGTCTGTCTTGTGCCTAGAAATATGAATAGTTTTGGCCGGATTGCTGTTGTTGTTGCTGTTTTCTCAGTTATTTGTTGTATGACTTTTTTCTATATTTTTTTTCTTTTTTTTTTTTTGTTTGATTTTGTTATTTGTCGTTTTGGCATTTACAAAATTCTTGTGGCTTGTCGCTGGTTAACAACAAATTGGCATAGAAAACAAGCCCAGAAACTCTGAGCGAAGTGTCGACACTTAAATACCCTACAACGAATAAGATATATTTAATTTCAACAATACTTTTGGGTTTTATATTAAACTATATATCACAGCAATTTGGAAATAATAATAATAATAATTTGATAATTAATTTCCTAGATATGTATATATATTTTTTTCAAATCAATAGATCAGAAATGATCATTTTTTTCATACGTCACAAAACTCAGATCAAAGTCGTGTCAACCTAAATTTAGAGTACACAAATGTTAGAGTAAAAGTTTGGGTCAAGGGAAATTTAAAGTCTATTTCAACAGGTGGCTGAGCATTCTGAAAAATTAGGTTTTAGAATATTTGAAATTGCTTAATGATTTCTGTAAATAAAACTAAATTGAATGTATAAAACATTTTATTTTAAAATATTTTATTTTATAAAAAGCCAGAAAATAGAAAATGAAATGGAATTCAAATCTCTGCTCTTTGCTCTTTTTTTTTTTATTTTACTTGATGACTTTCCATTTTGATATACATGTTTCTCATATATGAAACAATTTCCATTGTCATAAATCACATTTCATTATACGGTTTTCCATATCCCATCAAATATATGTATGTATGTATGTGTGTATGTATGTATGTATGTATGTTTGTAATCTAGTTACCTTATTTTGTCTACATAACATAATCAATTATTTTCCAAGCCCAAAACAAAGTCATTTATTATGGCCACCAAAAAATTTGTCACTATTCTACACTTGTTCATTCATTTTTTCCATTTGTTTGTTTGTTTGAATGTTTGTGCTTTCGTTCTTGTTCTTGTTTATCAGACCAGAAATCTCGGCCATAATTAATTTGGGCAAACACACAGAGAAGGGGGGGATGGGGGAGAGAGAGTGTGGCAAAAAAAAAAAAAAAGAGGAATAAATAACCAAACTACCGTTTGCCGTTTTGGCCTCCAAACAATGGCAAACAAATTGATTAATGACAGCGTATTAAACAATAATCGAGATAGGCCTCCGGTAAAGCTCAAATGGAGCGATATAGTTTGTGGATCAGGCCAAAGGCAGAGGAGGGGAAGCCGCTAACCGGAGGGTTTCCAACGCCCACGCGCAAATTTTTTTTTTTCTTTTCCCCTCTGCTTTTGTTACAGAAAAAAATGAAAATGTTTCTCTTGTTGTTGTTGTTGTTGTTGTGGCTGCTGCTATCATTATAGTTGTTTGGGTCGCCTCAAAACAATTCATTTAAATAAATAGCCCGGCCACTTTGCTGGAAAGGAAACAAATCATTTTTCATATTCCTGTCCGCAAAAAAAAAAAAACAACAACCAAAAAAAAAAAAAAGGAAAATATCACGGAAATTAATAATGTGTAATTAATATTTTTGTTTGAAGAGAATTATTATAGAGAAACAGGCACGGATTAAAACTTTTGCCTAAGGCCCCAAGGGCGCTAATAAATAAATAATGACCATACTATCAATATTTTATACATTCACCACTTTAAATGAACTTTATTAAATAAAAGAAGTTCTTTATTTTAAATGAATGCATCTGTTATCAATTTTTGAAGATTTGGTAAGGATATGTCCATTCTAGCTTTATATATATATCTTATCAGAAATTGTAAGAAATTATCTTTTCATTAAATGGAAATTACAATTTTTGCATTGATTTTAACAGAATTAATTGCAGATAGAATACTATAATGTTAGACAAACAGATGGAACAGGAAAAAGAGACATAAAAGAACATATAATGTGTCTATTAAAATGTAAATTTATTTTATAAAAAAATGCAAAATATTTGCAAATATTTTCAAAATTAGGTTTCAATTATATAAACAAACTTTAAGATATAACTTTTTAACGAACTCTTTAAACGGATTTGGGTAGATCGCATAAATTAATTTAACTCAAATTAGAGGCACATCTACTGGTGGATTCTTAATCCGTCCCTGTACACAATAAAGGACTAAAAGCGACTGTATTATATACCGATCTAAATGAGGAAAAAAAAGGTCAGATGAAGTTCTTAAAAGATAAGTAAATATTTCCAAAAGCAAAACAATTATTTAACCAAAAAAAATAACAAGTAACCTAAAAGTTAAGGAAATTAAAATCTTAATAAATTAAAAAAGAGATAAAAAAAATATTTTTTTTATAATAAATAGTAGCAATCAATTAAAAATTAAAAAAAAAGATTAGATCGGCAAGACTAGAAATTAATTTCTTGAAGAAATAAAATAAAACATTCATTTTAAAACTTAACTTTTTGAGACTTCAACTCTGTCAAATTTTTAATCAATTTTGAAATGTCATATCTCTATTTTTTATTGATTGACTTGGAGAGGAGTTAAGTATTTAAATAAGTACTTATTCTATTTTTTAATTTAAAATTTTTTTATAGAGTATAAATATGGGCCTTTGACTCAAAACAAATATTTTTTAACCAATTTACTGAATGTTCCATTTATAAATTAGATTTATAGAAATAGGATTAAACTTAATAATTTTTGGTGTCAGTTGATGCAAAAGCTAACAGGTTTTTCTAAAATTTCAATACTATCTGGATGACTTCATTTCTATTTGATAAATTGGTTTAAAAATTGGATTTATTTTTCGGAACTTAACTCAATTTGTTTAATTATAAATGAGAAGCCATAATTAACAAACTTTCTTGTTTGATAGAACAACTTAAGTAATGCGAATTTAAAGTTAAAATAATAATCAAACTACAAAGAGTTCTTAAACCAAATTCATTCTATTTATTAGTTAAGTTTATTCGTTATTTTTATCAATGGTTTCGAAATTCTCAAATGCATGTACATAATTGGTTCATTTTGATGTAGTATGGAGAATGCCTTTAAATTATTGAAAATTTACTAAATATCCGAATCGATAAATGACCCACCTAAACATAAAAGATTAAAAAAAAAAATAATAATAAAACTGGGCGAAACTTTCGCCAAACTCGAGAAAATTGAGCGACATTCACCTGGTGAACAGCACAAGGGGGAGAAAAAAAAGGGCGGCCCACTTTGATGGCAAAGTAAATTTTCCAAACATTTTTGGGAGGCTGGCCACGCTAAAAGTCTTTCACTTTCTATTTTGCCATCGAATGCAAAGACAGAATTTCGCATAATTTACTTGCCATGGCATTTAAATGGAGCACAAGTGTAACTAATCTTGAAAAGCGACGACAACGTTTCGGTATTTTTTTTCCCCCTTTTTTTTTTTTTTTTTTTGTTTTGTTTGCCTTTATATCAGTGCCTTTCACAAATAGGCAGAAAACGACAAAACCTGAACTAAGTTCAGTTGAATTTTGTGTGCCTTTTTTTGTTTTTTTTCATCTACTTCTTCTTTTTCTAGGTTAGCCGCAGAGTGTGCCTGAGTGCTAGCGAGAGGCACCTGCGGCTAAAAAAAAAACCAAGAAAATCCACAAAAGTGTAGGAAAAAGAAAAACCGAAATATGCCAAAAGCCGTTGACATTTTCGTGCAGTTTTGCAGTTACTGCAATTAGAAGGCCGGTTAAATGCATCAGCCAACTAAACAGAGAATGGGTATAAGGGGATATTAGGTAGGATAGTGGGCAAAAAGGTAAGGAGTCAAATAAAAGGTGAAAAGAAAGGATAGAAAATGAAAGGATAGAATGGGGCAGAGCTAGGGCATTGTAATTGATTTGCCATGTTGGAGATTGCCTGTGTAAATAAAAGCTTGGCCAAAATTGAATTAAATATTGAACCAGGGCAAACCAAAGGCTGACCGAAGACCACTAGCTTTACCTGTATGTATGTATATGTATATGTATATGTATATGTACCTGGGCCTAGGTTAACATTTAAATTTTCTTATAAACAAATCTTTTCCATTATCTAAGCTGGATAGTGAGCCACGTACCATATACACATGCACATGGATATGGACATGGACATGGACATGCATATGGAGTGGAGGTCAGTTGAGGTCTATATGGACGGGAGCATGTTCCTCCATATATATGTATGTATATGTATATACATACATACATACACACATACATATATGTATATGCATGAAAGCTACTTTGTTATGTCCACTTGGTTGGGAGGGGCTAAAGTGAACTGCATGCAAAACTATTAAAAACTTTGACCTAAATATAATAAAACATAAAATTTACTTACCCAAGGCTTTCTCTGGACTCTTCTTTGTACGTGTGTGTGTGTGTGTGCGTGATGTAGGATTTGCCCCCTCCACCTCTCTCTCTCTCTCTCTCTTTTTTCCTTTCATTTCTCTGTACAGGAATGCTGGGGAATTGTAAGTTAAATGCAAAGAGGTTTAGGTCGGGAATATACATACATACATATTTACATCGTAGAAACTAAATTCTATATACAATATTATAGATAAATATTAAAGAAGAAGAGGGAGAGGAGAAATGGTGGAGGGTTAGCAATTCATATTATAATATGCTGTTGATCTGTAACATAACAAAGGACAATCAAATAAAGTCGGTAGTCGGCTTATGATTGAAAGCATTATAATTCACTTTGCAATTCAATATCAAATTGTAATTCAATCGATCGATTAGTAATTGATAATATCATAACATAGTTAGTAATTAACTTTTATACTTGTTTCTGGCTTCACTGTCAGCTCTCATTTTTATATTTTTCTTTTTATTTAACAATAGTTTCCATTAAGTATATCTGTTTTTGTTGATAAAGTTTGTTAGTTTGGCAGTCATCTTAAATTACCCGTCTACCATAAAATGAACGTTAGCTGAACAAAAAGTGAAACAAAAACAAAAAAAGGTGAGAAATAAAAAGTTATGATTTAGAAATTAAAGTTTTGCATATTAAAGTTTTTGTTTCTGTATGCAGCAAGTGAAATGTAGGATGCGCATTGCGCACATGGCAAAGTTTTTCCCGAGCGTTGTTGCATGCCCCGTGTCACACACACACACACACACAACATTCACCTTCCCCCTGCCACCTCCACCCTCTTATACGCCTGCTAATGACAAAAGTATAAGATGTCAGAATGTCGGAGTTGTAACTAATCCATATGGAATGCACTTTAGAAAAACATGCATAAAAGTTAAGAAAGTTAACGAAGAGTAACTAGGTCAGAGGTTTACTTCATTTTGTTTTTTTTTGTTACCAGTATTGATAATTGAACACATATTTTAAATAGTAATTACAATGTTGATAAG
This sequence comes from Drosophila emarginata, assembly GCA_037075365.1. NCBI lineage: Eukaryota > Metazoa > Arthropoda > Insecta > Diptera > Drosophilidae > Drosophila > Drosophila emarginata. Next base: position 10,210,995 of record JBAMCD010000296.1, read on the forward strand.
TGGCAAGTAAAGCATTTTAAGTACAATAAGTTATTATTGTATTTACAAATGATATTGTCATTTATGTTTAACAATGTTTGTTGATGTCAAATAAAGTTTAGAAATCTCAATCAATATGTATTGCGTTAGTGTTGGTAAATGCCACAAAAACTAGAATGGCTAACTCAGATACGAGCACATTAAAAACAATTGCGAATGCATTTTAACTCCATTTCAATGCCAAAATTAATATGCTCCCATAAACTATAAACAAACATACAAAAACACACACACACACACACAATGAATAGTTGGTTAACAAAGAAGAAAAAGGAGGAGCAAAAGAGAAGAGTGAAGGGTAGTGAATGCACTACTATATTTTGGACAATCTGCCCTCTACCTATGTATGTATATACACATAAGTATATACATATATATATAGATAGATATATTATATGTATAGTATGTAGTGTATAGTGGCCCGTGGCCTTTCTTTTCTCCTCTCATTTCTTCCCCTTTTGCCATCATTCTCCCACAACAAGAGCAACCACAACTATGCTCACAGCCAAGAGAATATTCCCTCAGGTGAAAGTATGTGAAAGCATGCCATAAATCGTTTGCCTTACTGGCTGGGTAGTGGCCTGGACATGGACCGGGACTGGGACTGGGACTGGTACTGGTACTGGGATTGGAACTAGGACTGGGATTGGGATTGGGCGTGGGACCACATCGTCGAGGCTACACAGGCGATTAGAATTGATGTGGGTTACTAAGCAAACATGAAAGGCTATTACGTTAAGCGTTACGTTATGTTATGTTACGTTGTGCTCGTTCTCTCTCTCTCTCTCTCTCTCACTCTGTTTTGTTGTGGCATTTAAGTAAAGCAGAGATAAGATTGGATGGGTGTTGTGTTTTAAGGTTGGGGATTTTAGGATACCCAAAAGCAAGCATACATAATGTGGCAAGTTTATTTTTCCTCTTTCTTTTTTTTATTTTTTTATTGAAAATGAAAAACTAGTTTTTCTTTACTTATTTATTAATCACAATCTAAAATGTAAGTTCCTCTTTATGCATATACACCTGATATGTATCCAACATGCATATAATTTAATATATGTATGTAAGTATGTACATATATTTAAAACATTCCAAAAGGTTCTTCAACTATATATATATATATATATATATGTACAATTGATTATAAAGTTGCATTACCATATTATTATATATCTGTTTGTCTCTCTGTCTGTTTGTCGTTTGCATTCGCCATTATCTGCCATTGTCTATTCTTAACTCATTTGCATTAAAACTTTCAATTTTTTTATTTTGTTGTTTTTTATTTTTATTTGTTTATTGTTTTGGTTCTTTTTTTTTTTTTTTTTTTTTGGTATCATTCTGCCCATTCTAGCGTTGGACACGTGCACACACATCAAAAGCATCGTTTCGCATCTAAAATGCTGCTAATAGCAACTTTGATTCAACTTTGCCTTTGCCTCAACAAAATAAAAATCAAAATGTTGTTAGACCTTTTTTTCGTACGTTCATTCGTTCGTTCAGTGTTTTGGTTTTTGGTTTTTGCTAGAGTCGAAACTCATTAAAATACCTAAAATCAAAAAGATAAACCCGCACGCAATCAAAGCTACAACAACAACAAAAACGAACCTAAAAACAAAAAAAAAAAAAAGGAAGAAATTCCTGGAAATCAGGGTGACAGCGCTCCCACAGAAGGCATTTTGGTATGCGTCCCCATCTCATTGGCATTGATTACAACAGCGAAAAGTGGGGAGCAAAAAAAAAAAAAACAGAAAAAAGCAAACATGAGTGGCAAACAAATTATTACAAGTGCAGTTGGAAAATATGTGGCGGCCTTTTTATCAACATAATCAACAACAAATACCTGGACACGCCTGAGTGCAGAAGGCGAAGTAGTTGACTCAATGACGACGGCCGCGGCGGCTACCTTTGTGCCTAGTTGAGCACTGGAAACCTATCGACAGCACCCTACTGCCAGTGAAATACCAGAGGAAGAGAAGACGACTTTGCAAAAAAAAAAAAAGAAAAAGAAAAAAAATAAACACACACAAATAAAAGACAAAAAAAAAAAAAAAAAACAGCGAAAAAAAAAAGAGGTAGGTTGGTAGGTATTAAGATAGATAGGTAGATGGATAGATGGGTAGGCATGGGAGAGATGAAACCCCAAGGAACCGAGACCAAGACAAAGATGATGATGACGATGATGACGATGTCGCCGCCATGTCACACACACACTGTGGGGTCTTCTCTTCCGTAACCAGGAAAGTGAGTTGTTGTGTAGCCAGAGATTGGGCTTTGGGATTGCAATCAAGCGGGAAAGAGCATCAACTGAATGAGATGGAGCACTATGCTGGGAGACTGCCGTTTCCCGTCGCTTCTTGTCTTTCCTCGTCCTCGTCCTCGTCGTCGTCGTCGTCGCCGTCGCCGTTTTATTTCGTTTCATTTCGTTCCTCTTATTTTTTCTTTTTTTTTGCTTTTCTGTCAAATGTTTTGGCTTAATGATGGCATTGATGGATGGATCACACGTAAGCGGTAGTCATTTAGTAATTTATCTCAAGACATTTCAAATTAATAGACTGCAAGCAAGTCACTTTTCGTACTCGTCGTCGTCGTCGTCGTCATCATCATCCTTTTTGTTTTCTTTTGATTTTTATAACAGCCAAACCGATTTTTATCTTGCATTAGAAAATTATGTGCAATTTTTGTTAGTTTTTATGAAAATTTATGGCATATGACAAAATATAGTAAAAGGAAAGGGAAGTTGTCGTCTCTGTCTCTCAATCTTTCGACAAACAACACACACACACACACACACACACACCACTTGTCTACAGTAGTTTTCTTTCGTCTCACTACTGTGTGAGAGTTGAGCTAATTAGTGCAGCTGCTGCCGCCTGGCCTGAACAGTTTCAAGCACGATTAACTTTTAATTGAGAGCAGTTTAGTTAATTGGTCGAATGCCGTTTATTTTGTTTTTTTTTTTTTTCAACATTTTTTCAACTGATATGCAGATTGAGAAGCAGACCAACACCATGTAATGTGTGAAGGTAGGGTCAATGATCCCTCTCTCTATTTAAATTAACAAAACATACACCAAATACTTGCCTCATATGTATGTAGGACCTTTAAGTAGTAGTTAAACATGTGCTTTAGCAGTTAGTATATACATACATATGTATACATACATACATATATCTGCTTTATTGACCAGAACTTTGTGTTTATTCAGTGAAACGTTAATACGTGATATTCAACAATTATGTAACAAGAAACATGTAAATGAATTAAGATTTTTTTAAACCCTCTTTAAAGGCAAAGAAAGAAAAAAATAAGGTTTTTATAGTTTAATAGATATATGTTAGCTAGTAGCTAAAAGAATATTTAAAAAAAAAATTATTAAGTACTTTCTTTCTATGTTCTTTTACTTAGAAATATTAAAAACAAAATAAACAACTAATTTTCGTTTGTTTAATTTTACTAAAAATATTAAAATAATAAAACTTTGTCTTTTCTTTTGTTTTATTGATAATAAGAAAAACAATTTCAGAAATAGGCAAAATATTAAAAACAAAAATATTTAAGCATAATGTTGAAAACATTTTTTCCGTATCTTTTAATAGTATTTTTATACCCTGTACCCATAGGGTAAAAGGGTATATTAAAGTCGCTAAAATGTATGTAACAGGCAGAAGGAAAATTTTCCGACCCCATAAAGTATATATATTCTTGATCAGTATCAATAGCGAAGTCGATTGAGACATGTCCGTCTGTCCGTCCGTCCGTCTGTCCGTCCGTCCGTATGAACACCGAGATCTCAGAGACTATAAGAGCTAGAGCAACCAAATTTGGTGTCAACATCCGTCTGTTGTGTAGACAGGTTAAGTTTGTTTCAAATTTTTGCCACGCCCACTTCCGCCCCCGCAATTTGGGAAAAACCTATAACTACGGCAATATTAAACATATCGTATTCTAATTTGGCATGCACATTTATATAGCCAAAATGCACCACTTGACCAAATTTTGTCAAAATCGGACAATAATTATCGGAGATATACGCATTTCCGTTTTGTACTGAAACGCCCCATGCAAAATGGGCTGTTAAGTGTGAGCGAGATAGCATGCGTTCGCTGTTGCTGCACGCTAAGAGATTTTTTTTTGTAAATTGATGGCGATTTTGATTGTTTTTGACTTAATAGAGTACTTTTACTTGGTACAGGGTATACTCAATGTCGGCAGGGACGACTTGCTTGCTTCATTTTGTTTTACTTCGCATTTGCATTTGGTATCAAGAAATGAGTGTTAAAAAGAATTAAAATTATGATTAAACTTATTCGGAATATCTGATATGTCTATATTTGCAACTTTTTATTGATAATAAAATTGTCTTGTAAAATTCAAGAACGTATTTTTTTGCTTGAAAATATAAATATGATTAATTTTCTGTGGGTTAGGAAATTTCTCATTTTATAAAAGAAAAAAATGCATTAATATAAAAAATCTGTTTAAATATGGTTATTATCTCCTTTTTCCCCAAGACTGATTGAGAATGAAATACATATTTATCTACTGTAAATTGAAGTGTAACTACTTTTGCAAAAAAAAAAAATTTTAAATCTTTTGTGTCGTGAGAGTTAAGAAAATGCAGGCTAAATTAACAAACAATTAAAACAATTGGCATTTTCTTATGGCTTAAATAAAGTGTTGTTAGGTTTTCGTTCCTTTGCAGTTGACCTCTCACCTTCATAGACAATCAAAATTCTTTTATGGGCTCCTTCAATAAATAAATTTAACCCACAAAACAAAAGAATGCACAAATATTTCTATCAATAGCAACAAAAACCAACTGAAGACAAAAATAAAAGATTTTTTTTTCTTCTGTTTTTTTTTTGTTGCTTTTGTTGTTGTTTGTTACAAGTACTCAAAAAAAAAAAAAAAAACAATTTTTGTGCTGACACTGACAAGTCGTGTGAAGCACACCTGCAAACAGTAGAAACCGCAAAAACCGAAACGAAACCGGATCGAGGGAACAAACATGCATGTTGCAAAATGCAATGCAGTTTTCCAGTCCACCTCAATGTTAGAGAAGTCAGCTGTGCGTCGTCTCAATGCTTGGCCTTAGAAATGAGTGCAACACATTGCCGCCTAAATCTCCCCAACGTTCTTTCCCCCCCTCTCTCTGTCTCTCTCACTCTTCATACTCCTGCTTTCTGCCCAGAGGCTGGCGTTGCGCCAAACTACCTACCTACATATGTACATACATACAAACGAACATACATTTGCAAACTTGAAGTAGAAGAAGACAAAAACAAAAAAAGCCACAAAAGAACAAAAAAAAACACACACAAAATGTTGCACCGCTTGATTTTCTTGCCACAGGCCTTTCGCTACTTGAGCACACACAGAGCAGTGAGAGCAGACAACCGGAGCAGAGAAGAGTAGAGCAAGAGGGCAGATCCAGAGTCAGGGCACGCATAGAGTGGAAGGCACATTGTCATTGTCCTTACCGCGAGAGCGTGCACAATACGGTAACAATGTTGCACACTCAAGAGATGCGCTAGGTATTTGGCTAAGGCGATAATGTGACAAGGATAACGAGGCATTCGGACCAACGAGAAGGCTTGTTATCAGTCCTTCTCCTACCCCTTATTCCCTACATACCTATGTATGTATGTATGTACATACATATATGTATCTTCTCCACCTTCGAGATTCTCTGTACCGATGTGCGTAATGCGCTCATTACGTGCCTGACATCAACTTCGCATCGCATCGTTGCTAGAGAATGCCAAGAGCCATGTGGCTTAGGACTTTGTCGGTACGTTTCTCTCTCACTCTTTCTCATTCACCACACGGGTTCATCTTGTTTTTGGCTGTTGTGGTAGATTGGTCATCCAACATGGCAATGCCATGCCAATTGCATGCCTTTCCTAATACCTTCTATTTTCAGTGAGTAGTTGTTGCCGTTGTCGCCGCCAGCTAATTAGAGAATTGCATGGGTGATAAGGTAAAACGGTCCTATGCAATGAATTCCTTTTTTTTTTTTTTTTTTTTTTGTTTCTGGCCTTTTTTTTTCCTTCTATTTTATATATAAATTTTTTTTTCTTTTTGTATTAACGTGTATTCAGTGTTGTAAATTGATGGAATTGTTTTCAATGGATTCGATAGGAAAGGAACATAAGCAGCTGCCCAACCAAAGTGCTGAATCAGAAATGTGCAGAAAGATTTGAAATGTTTTGTACAATATTCTAGTTTATTTATTTCTCTAAAATACTAAAACTATTTAATGAGTTGGGAAAATTGAGTTTATTTATCTTTGCATTATGTTCAACATGTCAGGATGGCCGAGCGGTCTAAGGCGCCAGACTCAAGATATAACAGTCTTACTTTCTGAACGAAAGTGTTGGTATGAGCGTTCTGGTCCTCTCTGAGGGCGTGGGTTCGAATCCCACTTCTGACAAGATTTTTTTTTCGGTAATTTTTCTTTTTAATTTCATTTATACTTATTTTTTTTTTTTTTTTATCCAAATTGAAGCACGTTCGAATAGAAATAGATGTATGTATCGACCGTTTATATATTCAGAAAATATGACAAATATTTTTTGTAGTTCTTTTTCATGTCTTGCCTATTTTTAATCTATTTATTTCTTTATGTGTAAAAACAAGAAGTGTTAAGAAATATTTTTTTTCTCTTTTGTGTTGGTGATCTGAGCATATCTTTTTTTTTTTTTTTTCGTAGTAGTTTTTACTAAATGGTATTGTCATAAAAAAAAACTAGATGTAATAAGAAAGGGGGGAAAAAAACAAACAAATAACAAGAATAAAATTTAAAAAAAAATTAATTACAAAAAAAAAAGAAGTCAGAGTTTTATATATACATACATAAAATATCTTTTTTTTTTCATTTCAGGATTCTGGTCGCTTAAGTTACATTTCATGCTACCGTATATCACATGTCAGGATGGCCGAGCGGTCTAAGGCGCCAGACTCAAGATTTAACAGTCTTGCTTTCCGAACGAAAGTTGTATGAGCGTTCTGGTCCTCTCTGAGGGCGTGGGTTCGAATCCCACTTCTGACAAGATTTTTTTGTGTAACCGCTCATTTTTTCATCTTTTTTTTTTTAACAAAAATAAACAAATTAGTCTTCTATAATGAGTGTGTGTGTGTTTACATTTCGTAAAACATGTTTTTCGTGCAGTAAAAACTCTGTGGACTAATTTTGCAACGGGTAACAAAGCCAATCCAAAGCGAATCTTTGAGCTTAAATCAATGAAAATATCCTTTCTGACTTCTGCCAGAAGCAATGTTTTTTGTCTCATTTGTTTTTTAAATATTGTAATTTTTGTTCAATTTGCAGCAAAAAAATTGTTTTTTGAAGTCAAACAGAAACAAAAAGAGCGCATAAATAACTTAACATTAAATTGAATAATTTAACAATAAACAAAATATGTGTATAAAGTTAAATGTAGATAACGATAATGTTTCAAATACAAACAGCTTTCTAGCAGCATGCGTGACCAAACAATTTAACAATTGTGGAAAATTTTTCCCTTTATGGATTAAATAAACAGATACATACATAACAGATACATAAAAATAAATGCAAATCTGTGTCAAATACAAATGTCGGACACATTTTCTTTATTAAGAGTTAATGTCCTTATAATTTGAAGATCTCTTTATCATTCTGTTCGTTAAATTATGAAAGAAACAAAAGAATATGGGTCCTCTAATAGTACCAGCATCTGGCTAGTCGCCGCAGCAACAATTCCAACAACAAAAACACTTAATATATCAAGAACAATAGCAAAAAAGACTTCGAAATTTTCTTAAAATTTCTGTAAGGGGGTTAGTCATTAAAATTGTCAAAAAATCACAAAAATCCTTGTAGCTCAGCCATTTAATTAACTATAAGGATGTTCTTTGGCGAATGATTAGTCCTTGGTGATTAAAGTTGGCTGGCTCATAAAGATCCTGAGAAGTCCTTTAAACACTCAAGAAAAAATGATTTTTTTCTGTATATAAAAAAGCTTACATCTCGAGAGTCCTTTAAAGGATCAGCAACAAAGTAATATCAAATGAAACTTACCAACAAGGACTATCATCTGACCAAAGGACGTTCTGATAGTCCTGCGGAGAGTTGAGATATCAGCAATTTTCCTTCTCGTTTAGGTATCAATTAAATTTTTGGATACCTCCGGGTTAAGAATTATGTAAGTTTTTTGTGGTATACCTTTCGAAGGTTAAATATATATTTTTTTAGCATACGAGGTTAAAAATTCAAATTTTGTAGCATACTTTTGTACGGCGGAAAAATTGGATTTTGTTGCATACTTTTGGGTGGTTTATCTGGATTTTTGTAGCATACTTTTGGGCGCTTATAGCCTACTTTCGTGGGTCGAACATTGGATTTTGTTGCATACTTTTGGGTGGTTTACCTGGATTTTTGTAGCATACTTTTGGGGGCAAAATTGGATTTTGTTGCATACTTTCGGGTGGTTTAACTGGATTTTTGTAGCATACTTTTGGGCGCTAATGACCGATTTCGCGGGGTGAATTTCGGATTTTGTTGCATACTTTTGGGTGGTTTACCTGGATTTTTGTAGCATACTTTTGGGGGCAAAATTGGATTTTGTTGCATACTTTCGGGTGGTTTAACTGGATTTTTGTAGCATACTTTTGGGCGCTAATGACCGATTTCGCGGGGTGAATTTCGGATTTTGTTGCATACTTTTGGGTGGTTTACCTGGATTTTTGTAGCATACTTTTGGGGGCAAAATTGGATTTTGTTGCATACTTTCGGGTGGTTTACCTGGATTTTTGTAGCATACTTTTGGGCGCTAATGACCGATTTCGCGGGGTGAATTTCGGATTTTGTTGCATACTTTTGGGTGGTTTACCTGGATTTTTGTAGCATACTTTTGGGGGCAAAATTGGATTTTGTTGCATACTTTCGGGTGGTTTAGCTGGATTTTTGTAGCATACTTTTGGGCGCTTATAGCCTACTTTCGTGGGTCGAACATTGGATTTTGTTGCATACTTTTGGGTGGTTTACCTGGATTTTTGTAGCATACTTTTGGGGGCAAAATTGGATTTTGTTGCATACTTTCGGGTGGTTTAGCTGGATTTTCGTAGCATACTTTTGGGCGCTAATGACCGATTTCGCGGGGTGAATTTTGGATTTTGTTGCATACTTTTGGGTGGTTTACCTGGATTTTTGTAGCATACTTTTGGGGGCAAAATTGGATTTTGTTGCATACTTTCGGGTGGTTTAGCTGGATTTTTGTAGCATACTTTTGGGCGCTAATGACCGATTTCGCGGGGTGAATTTCGGATTTTGTTGCATACTTTTGGGTGGTTTACCTGGATTTTTGTAGCATACTTTTGGGGGCAAAATTGGATTTTGTTGCATACTTTCGGGTGGTTTAGCTGGATTTTTGTAGCATACTTTTGGGCGCTTATAGCCTACTTTCGTGGGTCGAACATTGGATTTTGTTGCATACTTTTCGGTGGTTTGGCATGATTTTGGTAGCATACTTTTATGCTACAATTTTCATTTGCGAATATCTCGCGAGTCCTTGGAAGGATCAGGACGAAATATATGTCAAATGAATCTAATCAAAAAGGACAATCATCTGGCCAAAGGGCATTTCGAGAGTCCTGCGGCGATCTGAGATATCGGCGATTTTGTTTTTGTCGTCCATTTATTGGGTAGCTGAGAGATTTGTTGTAATAATTTTTATTTATTAAATCATTACTAATAAAAACAATAATATACATATAATGCTAAGCCTATCCTTTTTCTTATTTTAGTGACTTCTGAAATTGCAGAGTGAGGATGAGAGATTACAGGAAATTGTAAATACATTGGCTTCCTCGTCCATAGAGACGAGGGCCAAAATTTGTAATGCTCATGCCCATGTGGGCATCATGATCTACTGCTTGAGAAGTGGGAATGAAAATTAGTAAATGCAACAATGTATCTCCTGGTTGTGCTTCTGTTAATGCTACGATGGACGCCGTTTAAGAGTTGAAAAGGTTTGTATGGTACCCATAACGCTAAATCCAGAGTCGTCAGCGTTAAATTGTAGAACTTAATGATGTTTTCGGTTTTTGCCCTCCATCCACAGTTGTATCTATGGATTAGAAGGTCCAGAAGTTGTATTAGAGATGTTAAATAGAAAGAAAAATTAAATATTTTAAGGGCATTTCAAAATTTTCGTATACTTTACAAAAACTTAGCTTATTCTATCTTCATAGCATACATCGGCATATGTCTATATATAAATACTAGACACACATATGCATATGTATACGTATATATGTGTGTATGTACATATATGTAAATGATACGTATATGAATGTATTTTAACATATATGTACATACGTATCACATATATTTTAGTGATTTTAATAATTTCTTTGATATAATAATCTACCGTGTGTAGATAAGTTTTAGTTATTTCGACAACAACAAAAAAAAGGAAACTATTTTTGAAGAAGATGTTTAAAGCGCATAAAATAAATTTTTAGAAATTATACAATATGTCATTCTAAATATATTTAAACAACCAACTTAACTATACATATGTCTTACCCTTATATACCTATATAATAATATATAATATATCTATATAATATCTATCTATATCTATATAATTAAATTTCACAAAAGTTTGACTGACTTGGTTTAACAAATACCACTAATTATATTTTGTATAGTTTTTTTTTTTTTTTTGTAAATAGTTTTATAATTGATATTCATTTATCAATTATAAATAGATAATACGTATCATACTAGCTATCATTTATTCTATAAGCAATAAAAAATCTATTCAATATCTATGTACATATATTTCTAATCTATTTCATTTTATTTCGTAGATGCGATCTACAGAATATCATGATTTCCTTAGGCGTAACATATGTCAGGATGGCCGAGCGGTCTAAGGCGCCAGACTCAAGATTTGACAGTCTTGCTTTCCGAACGAAAGTTGTATGAGCGTTCTGGTCCTCTCTGAGGGCGTGGGTTCGAATCCCACTTCTGACAAACAGATTTTTTTACTTTTTGGATCTTACTTATTCTCTATTATTTAGTTTTCCTGCCTATATTTAAGGCTTATCTTTTGTGTATATAAACCTTGCTATGATTAATTGTTATAAAAAACCAAACATGGCTGCAACTAATTAGTTTTAGATTTCACTTATTGTTAATTCTCTTTTCTATACTATATAAAAATAAAAGAACTACACTTGTCAAATGAAAACATTAAAAATAGAGGGTAAAAATACAATTTTATATATAGTATATGCTATATATAAAAAAAATATATATACATATATAAGTCTGTACAAAACAGAAAAGCGAATGTCACGCGTGGCACAATAGGCGGTAGTCATCCAACTCTTACTATCTCTCTCCCCCCCTCTCCCTCCACCTTCCTACCGCATTTCAATGGCCAACTCGAAACTCAATTTAAATCCAGTGCATATGCAAAGTGTCACGTAATTTCAATTACATAGCATGAAAGATAGATAGAAAATGGGGGGAGAAAAAAAAAAGAAGAAAGATAGACGACGGCCAGCGAGAGAGGAGGAAAAGGAAAAAAAGAAAAACGAGTGTTTTATAAACTAAACCAAGTGACGATGGTGCGTGCCAGTACCCGTGCTGTTCCCGTTAACAATCCCCTTTCCCCTTCTTTTGTCGCTTTGAAAGTGGGCGCCAAACGCGTGTTGCATGTCAATCACGACTGCTGCTGCTGCTGCTGTTGCTGTTGCACTTGTTGCCCCCTAACAAAAAACAACAACGATGACTACAACGATGGCTACAACGACAACAACATCGTCGACAACAACGATGCGATGAATAGAAACAGAGGAAACGATGAGGAAGAAGAAATGTGGCAAAGCCAAAGTCGACAATGGACGAGAAGCGGCTTAGTGACCCATAATGCGTTTGCCAAGACTCGAATCGAGTTAGATACCCCCAAACACCCCCACACACTCCCTTTTGTACTGCAACACTCCTTTTACACCTTGCCCCACAATTGTGGACTCCCACACTCAATCCTCCTAACCTTGTAATCTACATCTCAAACGTCGCCTACGCAACATTGCATGTTGCCTCACTTAACCACTCTCTCTCTCTCTCTTTCTATTTCTCACAATTGCTTTATTGTGTTCTCTTTCCTTTTTGTGTGTGTGCAAGTGTTTTTTTTTTCAGTTTTCCTTTTTTTTTTTTTTCATTTTCGTTTTTCTCCTGCAGCTGCATTTTTGGCGTAACTAATTTGTTGGCGTCACAAATCTGTTTTAAGCGTTGTTCTTGTTGGTTGCTGGTTAGCTGAGCAGGGAAATTGATTTTGTCTTGTTGTTGTACGGGCTTGACATATGGACTTTCAGTTGGCCAACAACAACCAACAGCAACAACAACAACTGACTTACCACAAGCCTTTTGTTCAAACGTTACACGTGTCCATATATATGTATGTATATATATATATGTATATTTCCTCGACACCTGTCTCATGCCTCATATACAGATGCATATATGTATGTATGTATGTTTGTACATACATATATTTGTAACGATGACCATGCCCTGTTGCATTTCGGGGGTATTTAGCGGTTTTCATTGCATCATTAATTTTGATGCGCTGTGACTGGAAGCTACATAGAGCCAACTCTGGCTTTTTGGTTTTATTATGGAATAGGTACTAACTGGCATCTGACCACTAGGTTGTTGAACCTGTTACAAATTTTCATGATTTTTAGAACCCTACAAACAGTGACGGTAAGTAGAGGGAAAATAGAGAGGGAGTGGAAGAGGAACGTTACTACATGTGTTCTAATAATAATGTTGACGCAGACAAAAGTCCAAATTATTTTTGCTACAGCAACGACTTAAAGATACACTATAAAAACTACACGAATTTTGGTTTAAAATTAAAGGAAATATTGTAGCATTTTTTTTTTGTTTTTTCTTCAACAACAATTAGTTGTTATTAAAACTAATATTATTACGTTTTCTCTTGATTAAATAAAAACTAATAAGTAAATACATTTAAGTAAGATAATTAAAAATAAAATCGAATTGAAAAAACTAATTTCACAAAAATAAAAAATACAAAAAATTATTTGTCAGAAGTGGGATTCGAACCCACGCCCTCAGAGAGGACCAGAACGCTCATACAACTTTCGTTCAGAAAGTAAGACTGTTAAATCTTGAGTCTGGCGCCTTAGACCGCTCGGCCATCCTGACATGTTGAATTCATGTCGATTTTAGCTGTCCTCGACAAGCTGCATTAAATTTAATTATGTAAAATATTTTATTCAAATGTATTAAACCATTTCTTTTTTAAAATAATTTATAGATATTTAAATCTACTTATATATTAATGCTGATGGAGCACATCAATATATAAAAATTTATTTTTATAAGCAAAACAAATTTAGAAAACTAGAATTAGAAAATTTATTTACAATTGTTGTCATACATTTTTATATTTCCTTATATAAAGAGTTAACTTTATCTACATATACATATCTGTATATAAGCATAGAAACAAAACTGATAATAAATATAATGAATTAGACATAGAAATGATATACGTTTTTATACAAATTTAATTTAGTCTACGCCATGTAAATTTCACGCGTGGCGTTGTGGCTAGAGACTCTGTCTCCGAAATTTAATGCGTTAGTTCGATTTTCAACCAAAGCAACGGATAGCAAAATATTGTTTAATATGCATATTTTTCTTTTTTTTATTTGCATTTATTTTATGAAAAAAATTAATAAATGAAATTCATAAGAAAGATTATGGTTTTAATATAAATAAGATGTGAAAAACAATATTTTGTTGTAGTTTTTGATTATACATATGTATATGTAATCAAATGTTGTTATTGTTTTGGAATACATATTAACTATATTTAGTTGCTCCCATGTATACATATGGTTAAGAAATAAGCAAGGAAATTATTAAATAGAAAAATAAATTTATGCAAAAACACAAAAAATTATTTGTCAGAAGTGGGATTCGAACCCACGCCCTCAGAGAGGACCAGAACGCTCATACAACTTTCGTTCAGAAAGCAAGACTATTAAATCTTGAGTCTGGCGCCTTAGACCGCTCGGCCATCCTGACATGTTGAACACCGTTGGCGAAATAGTCGATTGGAGCTATTGACTATATAGTTTTTACACACACTCTCTAACAAGTTGTCAGATTGATTTTTAGAACTCGCTAGCTACAGCCATGGAAATAGTGCGTTAGATAATAAATTTATATTTAACAAACGAATGTGTGTGTGTGTGTGTGTGCGTTAGTGAGTGCGTATGTGTGTATATGTAGATATGTGGAGGCGATAAAAGCTTCTCTGTTTGTTGCTATGTGGTTAAGTGCCAAGTTGTGCAATTGCCATTTGATGCTTGGCTAAACGTTTAACGCAAACGTAATCGGTAACCTGAGCAGCTCGTTTCCGGCACAGAGCAATCAAAACGATAGAGATGGAGGAGAGTGGAGGGGGGAATGGAAGGAAAGAGACGGAGTTGTTGCCTGGGGGCCTCATCATAAAAATCACACAAAACCGCAGCAGTCCAACAATTGATGCGCCACGAGTTCAAGTCAATTGCAGAGCCCGCAGGCAGTCAAGAGAGAAGAGACAGAAAGCAGAAGCGCGTGTCGTATGTACATATAAACATATATATGTATATATATACATATATACAATATATGTATAGCTAGCCCCATCCCATCTCTATTCACGACCTTTGTTTTCTCTGGTTAACAGTGTCTGTGTCTAAAAACCACAGGTTTAACCCCCTGCCAGCTGTTCTGATGTATTTGTCAGTTAAAAAAATACAAGAAATAAATGCAATACAATTATCTATACGACACAAAAGATACCCTTTGCCAATTGTCAATGTTTTGATACATCTCTCTTTTTACCTTAATACCACCATATAAATTTTAGAAAACATAATTTTCAATAATTTAACAACATTTTGTTTAGACTCTTTCTCAGAGAGCTTGAGGGTATAATCATAGAGTATATACATATATATATATATGTATATAATACATAAGGAACACATGGCTATCAAATGCAGCTACCCAGCAGCAGTCAGAGTCAAATCCAGAGCAGGAACGGGTAGCAAGCAGACTATGACGATGACGATGATGATAATGATGATGACGCCGATGGATGACGACGAGAGGATGATGTTGGCATTGAAATCGAATTCGACAACCCCAGACACTTCAAACGCATGCAAAAACGCATGGAAACAATGAGATTTACGTGCTTCCAGCTGTTATGGACTGCAATCGGATACATGGTATCCCAGCTTGGTCGATGACATCGAGAAGTGGTGTAGTGGAGAATGGGGCGAGTCGACGGGCTATTACAATGCCACTCACTGGGAGGCAAAATGTTATATTTTTGGTCTCTGTGCATGTTCAAAATGTACGTAAATGACATACAGGAATAAGCTCAACTCTTACTCTTTCATTCACTCTATCTCCCCCTCTATCCCCCACTCTCTCTCTCTCTCTCTCTCTCTCTGATACCCATTTGGTCACTGTTTGGTCAGCCAAGCCGAAAAGTTTGTTGTGTTAATTTTCAATGCATAAAATTCATACGATGCTTGGCATTTTCAATAGGGGGTACAGGGGGTAATGGCTATATAGGGGTCTAGACTCGTCTCGAGTACATTGCAGGGCATCAGCTTTCAATGCAATTGAATATGTATGTATGTATTTGTAGTGACTATACATATATGTATGTATGTATGTATGCATGTTCAGTCGTCTGCATTTGGCTCTTGGTAATCAAAGCCGACCTTTTGTTGAAGCCTTCACCTTTTTGGCCAAATTGCCATCAGACTGCTAAGTAATTTAATGCCTTTAATTGTTATTATTTAAATGGCTATAGTATATCATTTAACTAATTGTCTTTTTCTTTTTCTCTTTCTTTTAACATTGACATGCATCGTGTGTTGACTTATTTGTCTAAGGGTTATTTAGGGTTAAGAACTTTTGCTCTTTTTAACTCAGGTGTTAAATAAAAGACAAAATACATTGTCAAAGTGAATACGTATAAATAGTGTAGAAAATTGAGATTGCAAAATGCTTAAAATAGTCAAATAAATATTTCAACAAATTTTTCAAAATATTACGCAATGTCTATTAATATATAAAAAATTAATACAGAAATAATTTAATTTCAACTTTAGGAAAAAAAGAAATCTTAACTAACTTGGGCTCGTCCGGGATTTGAACCCGGGACCTCCCGCACCCTAAGCGGAAATCATACCCCTAGACCAACGAGCCAGTTGAAGAGATCAGTGCCACATTTCAGTTTTTTAATCATTTCTTTGTTTAATATAATTTCAAATTCAAATTGGTTGATTTTTTTTAAGCTTTTTTTTGTTAATCAATAAAATATGCATTTTTGGTCATAAAATGTTTCAATTAGTTAAAGATAAAAGGCCCTAAAAATCTATTCCCATGGTCAAATCTGTTGGCCCGTTTAAGCTTGCACTTGACCCAACCAACCATATGGCATATCCTTAAATAAATTGCATTGATTTTTGGATAGGGAAAAGGGCCCATATGTTGGGCTAACGATAAATCTACGGGACAGTGCAGGACAGAAAACAAAAAAAAAAGGGAATAAAAATTATGCCTTCTCGTTGTTTTCCATTTGCCACTTTGCAGCGATTAGATCTGGCATAAAATTTCGACCCCAGAAATATACACACGCACACATTCAGACACACACACACACACACACACACATATCCTTTGCCTTATGTCACTTGATTGTAATCTCAGGGACAGCGCGGCTCGTTAACATTATTGTTTGTGGTGTATGCATTGGTCTTTTTTTTTCCTCCTTTTTTTATTTTTGCAATGTTTCTTATGGGGAAATCATAAAAAATGACGGGGAGGATAACCCGCATATACAATAATTTTTTTAAGTTCCTCCCTTCGTCTATCTCTCTCTCTCTCTCTCTCTCTCTCTCACTCACTGGCTCTATGTTGCTCTCATTCTTTCATATTTGTTTAGTACCTTTTTCCTTTCAAGTTTGGCAAATATTTGTTCGAATACTTAAAGGCAACATCAAAAGCTCAACTAGTTAACCTTATATGGTCAGTCCAGTCCTTCTTTTTATACTTATTGCACTTGAAAGAAACTTGTTCGCTCTCTTTGAAACAAAGTTACGTGAGTTTATAGCTTCATTAAGGTTACTCTACCCTTACCAATTTCACTTATTCTACATATAGTAGTAGTACAAGTATTTTGAGGGTTGAACCCGCAGCGACACAAACAAAAAAAAAAATGTTTTATGTCTTAATTTTTGGAGTGAAAATTTCAAGTGGTTGGAACCACCCTGATGTTACCCATTTGTTACATCACAGCTGTTAGGATTTTTCAATGATGATGACTCTTTTTTTTTTTTGCCTTTATTTTAACCGGCGGTTTGTAAGTGTTCTTGTAATTAATACTATACCCTCTCTTTTCTAATCAAAATTAAACAAAAAAAAAAATAATGAGAAGATAACCCCGAGAGAGAGTGATATGAAGCTTTTCAACAGAAGTTGGTGGCTCATTTGAATTCATTAGCTTTTCGAGAACTTTACTTTCTTCAATAGTGCGTAATTTTGTTTTCGAATAGACTTGGTCTGGGAAGGGGTTTTTTCTTTTTTTTTTTTTTTGCTTCTTTTTGGAGAAAATTCTATTATTCATTTAAATTGCGCATTATTATCAAAATGGTTAAATGGGTAAGGGTAGCTGGCATACTCTTTCTAACTGTTCTGCTGGAGGTGACAGGGTCTTTGGCATTGTTAATGGTTCCAAGGCCTCTGGGGGAGAAGTAAGGATTCTCTAGAGTTCTGACTCTGATGAGGCGTAATAATGTTTAAGTAATTATATACATAGAATATACATATATATACATACATATGTATATACGTATATTTACTTTAGTTATGGGGTTAAACGTTACAAGCCCAGAATGGGAAATCTGCCAAGGGAAATGTCTTTAAAAGCATTTTGTCTGAAAATAATATTGAAAACAAAATTTTTCAACTGTTTTGAATAATAGAAAATTATAATATTTTTGATTTCGATTAAAGATAGTTCAAATTATACAAATTCTTACAAATATTGAATATAACTTTAATGAAATTAATTAAAATTTCTAAGAAATTAATAAGTAAAATTTAAAAATAAAGAAACTTTTTTAGATAACTTGATATAGTTAAATTTTCTTAGTTGCTTTAGCATAAAAAATATATAGTATATATTTAATTTTTTTTATGTAAAACCGCTAAGCCTAAACCACCTCAAACTAACTTACATCACTGTTAACTTAAACTGATTGCAACATTAACACTTACTACACACAATGTCTGCCTTTCTGTCTGCCGTCACAACCTTTGCCCTCTAGCCACCACACACACACACACACACACACACTACATCTTTGTTCATCTTCATCGTCGTCGTCGTCATCATCAACGCCTGTTTGGCCTTTATCAATTCACCTTCTTCCACTTCTTCTGGCTGTTTACATAACCCAGGCGGCGGCATGCCACTTTAGTGGGCGTAAACCAAAAAGTTAAAAAAGTAAAGAAAATAACCACAGAAACAGGAAAAAGAAAAAAAAAAAAAATAAAAATAAAAGGAAAATAAAAAGAGAACGCTAAGAAAAAATACTGTGTTAAAATTAATGCACGACCACTTCATATGCAGTCCTTGCACACGACTAAACTAAAGTGCCCTTTCATCAGGTTTGTGCTTAATTTTTTTATATTTTTTTTTTTGCCTTTGTTGGTCATATATTTTCCGCCAGCCACACAATGTCGATCATCAAGCGTAGATTTTTCGAACCCATAATTAGGCGATACACACATATATATACATATATGTACATATATAGTATAGTATAGAAACAAAAACAAAATTACTAAAGATGAAAAAGAGGATAGATCTATAGGCAGCACGTTTTTGTGTTTGCCTTGGCCAGAAGATGATTTTAACATGATTTAAAAGGGCAGACAAACGGGATGGCGTCTGTCCTGCATTTTGTTGGCTATGGGTATTCGTATCTTGGTATTTGGTATACAAGTTGGGTACCCTTGATGCTGCTAAAAAGTGATTGTACTTTATAGATTGTGTTTGGTTTGATAGTTTGTTATTGTTGTTCCTGTTGCTGTAGATGTTGCTGTTGTGCAACATCTCTGCTTCATGTTTATATAAAAAGACTTTGTCTGACAACTTTGGCCACTTTTAGTTTTTGTCAGTTTGCAGAAGAAGTTTCAATTGAAATCCTATTATATGGCGAATGCTGTGAGAAATTACAAAATCATATAACAAACATCTAACAATATGTTTTTTTTATTTGACAAATATTGGGACAACATATCTAACAGTTGGCTAACATTCTTGCATTTAAGACAACCAATCAAAGTTCATAAAAAAGAAATTTTACCACAAAATGAATTTATAAAATGAAGATTTAATAATTTTTAAATACTAGTTTCATTATATTAAGTCTGCGGAGATCTCTCTAACACTAAAGTGAAAACTTTTCTTACATATGTACATATGTATATTTTTTAAATCTGATAATTTTGCCATTCTTGACATATTGCTATAAGCGAGTTATTGGCAATCATAAACTTTAAATTTTCGTAAGAAAAGAAAATATACATAAAATATAACAAGATTCTTTTCAATATTTAACAATAATTTTCTTTGAGATTATTAAATTGAACTTATCAATTTAAGATTTTATATTTAAAATTAAATGTTTTGTCTTATTAAAAAATCATTTTTTCCGCGAAATTATTTTTGTTTGAACTTTCAATAAACTTTTATTATATATAATGTCAATATTTTTATGGAATTTCTATAATTTTTTCAAAAGCTTTTTGACACATTTTATTGTATTTTTTGTAATAAAACTCTGTACCTGTACATTCTTTTGTTTCTACAGTTATTCTAACTGTATTTTTTTTTGAAAGTAAACCAAAGTATTTTTTTTATCTATAAGCCAGTCAGCTGAGAGTTCAGGCTATGGCATAAAAATCTATTTCCTTTTGGCTTATGACATGATAGAGACAGAGAGAGAGAGAGAGAGAAAGAAAATTGCGATCTAATTTTCATGTTGTTTGATAGAAAACTCTTGTTGGTGTCTTGGCTTATAGAATTTATCAAAAACAGCAACAACAACAACAACAACAATATTGGTAAATTGCATCAGAAATCAGTTTCGTGTTGTTGGTATTGCGCTGCTGTTGTTGTTATTGTTATTGTTGTTGGGACTCCCCCAAACTAAATCGGTTGTGCCTATGTCTGGATTACATGGTATTGCTATTGCTGATGATTGTTGTTGTTGTTGTTGTTGTTAGTCTTCTTCTTCTGCAACTTCTTTTAATGCCCTGCACCCGACACTCTACCCCATCGCCTGTTTGAAAAATATTATCAAAAATTGTGTATCTTGAGGCTCTGGAAGCTTCCTGAATCTCATAGCAAACATGCTCATAGTTGTTACCCCAGGAAAGACAGAGCTAGAGAGAGAGAGAGAGAGAGAGAGATGCTTGACTTGCGATCGTAACAACTGCAACAACAGCAACAACAGCAACTGTCTGCTCCTTGGCGCTGTGTACGAGATTAAACAATGATTGCATTTTCATTTGCATTTTAAGTCACGGTGCAAAAAGCAACAAAGCAAAGCATAAGAAAAGTCGAGGGTCGAGATCTCACTTGGCAAGTGTTTGTTGTTGTTGTTGTTGTTGTTGTTGGTCCGTCGGTCCGTTGCTTGTCCGTTGCGGTGGCAGCTGCCGCTTCTTGACTTCCTATCCCCCCCCCCACACACACCCACCTTCCCCCAACTTTTGCTATAACCATCCATGCTTCATTTGCGGTCTGTGGGGAACAGGTTTTCTTTTTTTTTTTCTTTTTTTATGCCAAAACTAAACACATGCCGCCAAGATTGAAATGCAAATCAGTTTAAAGAAAGAAAGAGAATAGGGTAACAGTGGGGTATGATGAACGTGTACAAAAAAAAAAAACTATTATATTAACTTATTTAAAAAGAGAGAAAAAAAGAAGAGATTTATCAAGTGTTGGACATGTAAAAGAATTATTGGATTATCTTAGAAGGTAAAAAGAGAGAAATTTATCACCTGTTCTTCAATGTGAACTTTCTTTATCATTGAAAAAGAAAATTAATTAAAATTACATATAATTCCCAATATATTTTAAATTAAATGTTTACTTTTCATGGCCTTTTTTCGACAGTATTCTCATGGTCGAGCAATTGTTTGGGATTTTCTCCTGCATTCCTAGTGCACAATTCTTTTTGGATTTGATGATGTACGTGTTTACTTTTGCACATTCTACACTAGCCATTTGGTTGACTTACCCCAACACTGTGTCTGTGTGTGTGTGTTAGTGTGTGTTTGAGTGTGTTATTATATAATTGGCTAGATCCAAGGAAAAAAAAAAAGGCTCACGGCACCAAAGAGCTCCTTGCAACTGGTAACCAACAACGACATCCTTTTGATAATACTTGAGCTTTAAGCGTCTCTCGATTTCCGCTTCTCCCTCTCCCTCTCCCTCTCCCTCTCCTCTCCTTCTTCTTTAACGGGGCTCATAAAAATGAAAATTTGTGCGACTAAAAAAGAAAACGAAATGCCTGGACCAAGGCTAATCTTTGGCAACAGCTGCTCTCTCTCGGTCGTTTGCTCGTTTTGTTGTCCCGTCCTGTGTGTCCACTCATCTCGATTACGAGGTGTAAATTTACTGACGCACATAAAGCCATTTGGCAAGCGGTTGCTCCTCTCCATACCGGACTTCCCTCTATTCTCTATATCCATTGTCATCCTCCTTCACACACTCCACACACACACACACACACACATTCACTCACTTACTCACACTCAAAGTTGGTGTATGTATCTACCATCTCCCTTGCTAGCTCCTCTCCCTTTCTAATCCCATGCCAGCTCAAAATCCAATTCATATATTTACCGTTTTGCCACTCGACTTTTTTGGGGGTATTATGTGCGTTAAGCTTGCGTTTTCTTTTTTTTTTATTTTTTTTTTTTTGGCTTTATAAATTTTGATGATATGTGTGTGTGTGTGTGTGTGCAGTTAGTTGGTGTGTAGGGGCTCATTTTGTAGCTCAACGTGTTGCTGCGTAATGTGTTGGATTTTCCAGGGTTTTTCCAGATGATATGTGTGTGTAAGTGTATAAAAGCTTTTTTCTTTTATTTTTTTGTTAACATTTTAGATGGGTGTACAGTTGATGACAAAATGGACACCTCCTTTATATAGTTTATAGTTTACCCTCCATTTTGATTGAGTAGCAAACTAAAGTTTTATGTATTTTTGTTTTTTTTTTCTTTGCTAAGCAAAACAATTAACTTACAAATTTTATTATACTCTCTAAAAGTTTATAAAAATATATGTATATACTTTCTATCTGTGGTGATTTGTCCCCTGATTATCATCAATTGTTAGTTAGTTGATCAAATCTTCTTGCTTGAATTAAACTCATTTAAAATAGTTTAAATTAATATACAAAATTTTACATTTTTCATCATTCATTCAAGGTTTTTTTTTTATCAAAAGAAATCGATTTCTTTAATCGCATAAATCGATATATATAATTATAATTATGTATAAAATATTTTTAATCTTTCTATATTTTATCTTCACTTGAAACAGACTTTTTTTAACTAATAGATATTATCAAATCAAGTATTATTGTACTGTCTAACTTATCCAATTAGTTCAAGTTTAAACATTTTAAATAACACAAGAATTTTCTCTCTCCGCTGATCTATTCAACACACTTTTAATTTCTATCTCATTTAGGACCATTCTCGCCACAATTGCCTAACTCAAGGTTAAATGCCTGTCCAGTTTCTACCACACACACACACACACACACACACACACATATACACCTAATTGGCAACGCCTTTTGCCACTGCAAGTGACAGGAAACTTTCAGGCCCGGCAAACTAATTAGCCTTAAAAGAAAAAAAAAAGATGTTTTTTTTCCAAGGAAATGATACAATTTTGCGCGCTGAACAATCTGAGGACGAGATACAGCGTAAAGAGGCCGAAAAATACACAAACACATACATACAACTATAAAAAAACACAAAATTTTAATTTAAGCCAGGCTAGCAAAGAAAAAAAAAGTTAAAAGAGGAAAAAGAGGGAGAGAGAAAGAGGGAGGTAGGGAGAGCAAGGAAAAAGATAAAAAAAAAAACACAAATCTGAAACAGAAACAACAACAAGCTTATGCCTGAAAAAAAAAACAGAAACAGAAAAAGAAAAAAAAAAAGAATTTAAAAATTAACCTAGAGATGGGAAATTCTAATGAAAGGCGAAAAAACACTTTTGGGCCTTGATAGAAAGCTTGGCCTTAGCAAAAAGAAGGCCTAAAAAGGAATAAGATCTTAAGGACATTTTAAAAACCAAACTAATACATAAGTTCAAAGGTCAATTATTATTAAAGTTAAATTTGGAATAAAATACATTTCGTTAAATAATTATTTTTCTAAAATTAGATAGAAATTATTATAAAAAAATATTATAAAATTTGTTTTGGCAAATTAATTGCACAAAAAGAAGCTTGTTATAATTTTTGAGAAATTAAAACAATAGTAGAGCCAACATTTGGGGATTTGGTCCATCTCTAAGTTAAGCTAAGCTGGCAGTTTTAATTTTTTTCGTATCCTCCAGTCACCTAAATCCTCATCCTCATCTTCATCCTCGTCAAGGCCGTTCAAACCGCACACAACACACACACACACATACATAGCACTAAAGTGAAGGCCTCCAAAAGCAACCTGACAAAGTCTTCGACAAGTTCTCCATACATACCACCAGCAAAAGCAAATTACCGCACGGTATAGGGACAACACAGTATGGTGGTGCATGTGAATCTACCTCTTATACCCCTGCGCTCACCCCTCCCCCTGTTGTTCCATATACAATCCTTGTTGTCATCGTCATCATCATCATCATCATCCTCGACGTTGTCGTTGTCTGCGTTTGTCGTTTATCTTGCCTTCATTATCGCTTCATTAATTGCTAATTAACCATGTTCTACATGGCCTCCAGTTTCCACTGATTCCCTCTTGGTCTCTCGCTCCCTTTTTCTCTTTGTTTTTCTCTGTTATTCTCTCTCTCTCTCGCTCTCTGTGTGTTAGCTGTGAGTTTTATAAAATGTGCAAGGCGTGGAAAATATTACCATGGTGCTTGGCCTTTTTGTAAGTGCAAATAAGTCGAAATCATGCCAAGTGAACGCGCCCCAAGTTTATCGCGCTTTAATCTAATGCAATTTGTAAATGGAAGACCACAGTAAAAAAAAATATATAAGAATATACTAAATGAAGTCTTGACATCGACTATGAGTTACCCTTTAGTTAGAAGTTGTTTTCAGACTTAACAAATGACTAAAGTTTCATAAGATACTTTAAGAATCAGATTTCTTAACGATATACAATATATAAAATTAGCATTAATTTTTATTTTTATCTTAGTATAGGTATAACCCCTTGCGAATATATGTATATAGGGTATTACAAAAAGGATGGGTTACTAAGAGTGAATAAGAGTAAAAGTCTCGATTTTCCTTTACTTGTAAATTAAAGCAAATATTTTGCTTATTATTTGCTGTTCTTTTTCTTTTCTTTTCTTTTCTTTTCTTTTCTTGGATCTTCGTTTTCTGTTTTTTATTATTTTGTTTTTGCCGCTGCCGGAGGCCAATTAATTAATTTATTAAAGTAAATAAACAAACGTATAAGGAATATGAAAGAAAGTACAATCAAAGAGCATAGAAAATGAAGAAGCGGCTTACCGCAATGTAAATTGAGTAATATATATATATATATATATATATATATAGAGAGAGAGAGAGAGAGAGAGAGAGAGAGAGAGAGAGTGTGTAAAAGGAACTTTCCATTACTTCAGTCTAGCAAAATGAATTGAAATTTTCGAAAGATATTCTAAAAACAAAACAAAAAAATATGAATACTAATTTTCATCTAAATCCATTAAGTTCAGTGTAAAAGCTGAACTTTCTCTGATTAAATGTGGAAGAGGGGAAGGGTTGGAGGGCGTTAGGTAACCTTAAAGTCAAAACAAAGACAACAGCAAAAGATGATGACTCTCTCTCTCTCTCTCTCTTTCTCACAGTTTGTATATATGTGTGTGTGTGTGAATGTGTTGACTTGTTAAGGCCACGTAAATAGGCAAAAAGGATTTTCCACTTGAAGAGTGCCAAGCTAAGAAAAAACAAAAAAAAAAAAAAGAAAATGAAGAAAAAAAACAAGCAGCACAAAGGAGTAAGGACAGGCAAAGACTGAAGCTGCCACTGGAGGTGGACTGCTACTGCTACTGGTACTGGTACTGGGACTGGGCTCTTCCAGTTGGCTGCCTTGGGTGCGAATTTTGATGGCGCCAAACCGCAAAAAGGAGCAAGTAGCGAGCCGTCAGTGACGGGTTAAAAGATTAAGAAGGAAGCCAAGCCAAGTCAAGTCAAAATCATGTTGGTGGGATAAAAGTGACCGTGGTTGATGCTGATGATGAACTGCTGCCTTGGGTGACTGGGCGAGTCTACGTTTAATTAAATCAAACTTAATTAATGCTAACGTATTCATAAACAGGGTCATCAAACACCGAAACAGCAACAACAATAACATCAACAACAAAGGCAACAAAATGGGAGTCCTTATTTGCTGCTTCTTACTTTGTGTAATTATGTATTTTTAAAGAAGACCTCCTGAATATGCAACACCGCAAGAAGGCTGCCGCCTGTCAAGAACAGCAACAGGAAGTAGCAGCATTGCAGAAGCGTCTCCATCTTTATTGGCATATACCAGCCCCATCCCCTCTCACATACCACCCCACCCCATCCCATTATTTGCCCTCTACTCTGCTACATCTACGCTAATTTATTCGAAAAAGGCTTACAACAAATTTTCTTGCTCTCTCCACAGCCTGACTTTGTGCAATTAAAAATACATTTTTCAAATATTTTTATACATAATTTTTCTACTTGTTTCTTTTTTGTTTTGTTTTCTTGTTTAGCTTATTTTTTTTTTTGTATCTTTTTGTTATTTTATGTCATATTCCATCATTCTGTGTGACCTTATCTTCAAAGTGGGACATGGTTAGACAAGGAATTTAATTAGAATTTGATCGGATGAGTTGGGTAGGCAACCATGTTGCCACTTTATCGCGGTATTTACTGGAAACGCCAATGCCAATGGGACAGGAGTCAATTCAAGCTATGGCGACGACAGCACTTGATGAAAGAGATTGCCTAAGTTAATCGGAAATTTTTAAGGGTTTGGCTTCAAAGTTATATTTGGCGAATCGATATAATGAATTCAAGGAAATTATTATCTTTTATCAAAATGTTATCTTAAATTCGATTTATTTAGACAAAATGTAAAAACAGCAACCGTTTTAGTATTTCTTGCAATAAATGAGAGAGAGTTTTTTTAATCGGTAAACGTTTTTAATTTAATTTGGGAAATTTTTGAATATTTTTAGGTCAAAATTAAGGTGAATTAGAATAAAGTTGAGGTTTTTTTTGAAAGGAAGGAAGGGGATGATTTGTAAAGACTCTAAATTTGCTAAATTACTGTAAATTTGAAAAAGCTTTTCATTAATCTTATCGCTAGTTTTCTAAGTGAAAAATTGCATTAAAACATTAAGAGAGAAAATGCAAAAATTGAGTTGAAAATTAGTTTTGCAGATTTTAATTTAATTTAATTTGAGAGATACGATCTAAGATTTTAAGAAGAAAATAAACATATCGTTTTTAAAAATCGGCTAAAGCTTGACTATATTGAAGCCATGCAAAAGTGAGACTTTTGCGTAAGATTTGTCCGAAGTCCTTCAGTAATAAAATACTTTTAACTTATTTCATTAAGTTAAAAATTTATGACTATAATTTTTATTAATTCAAAATAATTTCAAAAGCTTTAAATGAGATAAAATAAGAGATTTACATTGGTTTAATAAGTCGAATAACTTTTAAAAATTTATTTTGTCCACGTTAACAAATTCAAAGGCATTTCAGTCAAAGTTATTAAAATCACATATTAATCATTACAAATTCCATTATAATTTACATAAATATATAGAGCTATAAAAAAACCAACGAAAGCGAGAATCTCATATAACAAAAAAAAAAAAAAGGCTTTACAAACAATCGTTCACACCTTAAGCTGGCATTTTGGAATACCTTGAATGAAATACCAGCCAATACATAAATGAAATGCATTTAAAAATGTTTCATGATATTTTAATTTTCATATTTTGACACGTACCACAACCAGACTCAATCCCAAACTCGATCCCAATACCACGGTAAAAGAGCATAAAAATAAATCAACAAAATGCATATAAAAAAAAAAAAACACAAAAACAACAATGAAACAATGAGTTGGTTTATTTTTAAATATTTGTATGTATGCATTTTACAAACACACACACACAACACCAATAACAACAACAACAATCAAATGGTTCGAACAAGTGTGCCATTAAAAATCATAAAATATTAAAAACATAATCCATAGACAAGTATATTATATATATAGCGAACACATCACGGGGATAACATCATGTAATGCAACTGAAGTGCCATGAGATGGAATCTGGCAACAGAAATTTATGTACGAAACAGTTGTTGTTGCCCCCACCAATGCGATAAATGCAAACAGATAAGATGCTGTAATTGCAGCAGCCCCACAGAGTGGTATAGGGGGGGTGGGGCAAGGTAGATTGAGGGTTACAAAGGGGATTAATGTCGGGCAGATAATATAATTATTTTGTTTTTTTTTGGTGAAGTTGGTTGCATTTTGATTTAATTGCTATTGCAAATATTAGCATTAATATTTAATTAATTTCACAAAGATATAATAATTGATTTCATCTGATTCAGTATCTCGTAAATTTAAGTAAAACTATTGTGGTCATATGCTATTAATATTTATGATACATATAATACAATTAACATATATTAACAATAATATTTAAGATATTATAGATCATCCGGTTTACTATAGATCAACCATTTAGTCAACCATTTGTCACGGTAAAATTTGGCATTTTATTTTACACCATTTTGGGGTTTTGCTTAATGTAGTATTTACGAGATGAAATACAAAAGAAACTGCTACACTGCACAACAAGGCACACATTTCCTTTAGTCATAATTTGTTCAAAACAAAGATTCGTTTATAATTAATGGTTTATGGATCACATAAGAGTTCTTCACATACGGTTATGTCATTGAAGATGATATTCAAAAAAAACCAAAACACACAATAATAAAATGAGAAAAAAAATTGAAGTAAAAACATAAAAATCCCAGTGAAACAGGACAATGAACAAGTTTTTAAATGGCATCCATTGAAAATTTGTTTTGTATTCGTAAGAGAATTTATTATTTAGAGATTTAATTTTTTTTTTGTTTTAGTGTTGGTTGGTTTGTTTTTTGAGTTCCATCTTTTTTTTTCTGCTGTTGAAACTATGCACTAGGGTATAAAACTTGCCACTGATATCCTTCCCCAATCGCTGCACACTCGGCAAACTATATATGTATATAAACATATATGTATACAAACACACACACACATACAGAGACAAACACACA
Source organism: Drosophila emarginata (assembly GCA_037075365.1). Taxonomy (NCBI): domain Eukaryota; kingdom Metazoa; phylum Arthropoda; class Insecta; order Diptera; family Drosophilidae; genus Drosophila; species Drosophila emarginata. Next base: position 10,239,711 of record JBAMCD010000296.1, read on the forward strand.
CACATAACTATGCCCGTCTATCCTAAGCAATAAAACATTCAAAGGATTAAATACTTTTTGGATACGAATAACGCTTAAAACATTTCGCAGGGAAAATAGTTTTGGCTCAAATACAAAAAAAAAAAAAAAAAAGAAATGCAAAAACAAAAAATAACCAGAATAAAAATATATATAAAAACTCTCGCCGGAAAGGCAATAACAAATGACAACAAACATACAAATTGGTGAATTTTTTAAAGGGATTTTGTCGGGCAACTGGCAAATGGCAAATGGTAAAAATGGCAGTGGAAGGGAACGGAATAAGGGAAGGGTGTGGTGACATGAGTGTTTTGCTAACTTGTTGATATGAAAGTAGAAATGTTTACTGATGATGGGTTAAGTTTTCACTAACCAGATTAAAAATCATATAAATTATGCAAAATTCAGCAAATATCAGATGAATCTTTTTTTAAAAAGAGACATGAACTCTCTTTGATGAATGTAAATCAATTTGTCAGTCATAGGATACCAGAATGTAAACTTTAATTAAATTATTACATTTAATTTAAAAATAAATATATAGAATATATTTTCACTATTTTATAATCTAAAATTATATTAAAATTAATGTAGATGCCTATGAAAACTATGAGAAGTAGTTTTTACTCGATTTAAATACTTATTACCCATTTAGGTAATTTTAGGATAAGATAAATTTTTATTAGGATGCATTTTATCTGGTTATAACTTTGCTTAAGTAAATGTTATCTAAATTTTCTATTATAATGGATATTCTCGAAAATTTGCTGATTTATGCTATATATGTATGAGTAACAAAATCATTTGAATACCCTGCAATAAAGCATGTCTGTACCATTGTTTGTTAAACAGATATAGAATTAAGTATCCAAACTCACTTCGATATTCGCTAGAAAATAAGCTAATTTGTAGATCTTTTTAGTAGAGTTATTTCTGATTAATATATCAAATATTTCCTTGATCTTTAAAACAATATTCGAAAATAATTTATTTGTTCTAAATTTTCTTTCAAAAACTTATTTATATAATAGTTTTAGAAATATAACAGTTTCATTTGTTAATATATATATTTTAATATATATATAATTTATTAGTAAAATTTTTTAAATTTTAAGGAAAAAAGGAAAAAAAAAAACATTTTATATAAAAACATTAAGCAATAAATTTCAGATTGATATTCATAAAATGGAATACATTGTGATATTTGTCAGAAGATTTGCTCTTGGTAAAGGGTATCTTGAAGTCGGTTCTTCAACATAATCCATTCCAATTTAATCTTTCTAACGTTTGTTGCATTCAAACGAAAAATACTAATAACCTCACTGGGCATACACATACAGTGTGTGCAAAAAAAAAAATGTTTGCCGGCTGCCTTTTCTGCTCCAACAACTGCTACTCCAATCCCCTACCGCTCCGAAGAAGGGTCTGAATGGAATGGTGTTTTGGTTAGTGTGTGTGTGTGGGGGGGGGGGGGTCTTCTAGCTTCAATGTGCGCTTTGAAGCGTGGTTGCATATGCAATTACATTTTACAGCAACAAAGTTGATAACAAACGTAAAAAAAAAACGAGAAGAATCAAAAGTGCAAAAGAAGGAACAGTAGAAGGAGTATAAAGAGGACGAATTGAATGCAAGGCATTCAGCAAATTTTCAGCGCCAGGTTTCCTTTTTTTTTGCCTTTTTTTTTTTGGTATTTTGCGTTTGTTTTCTAAGCTTGCATAACAAATCGCTGCGAAAAGCTTTTCAATTCAAATGAATGAAAAAATGTTTTATGCATGTCGAAGTGAAGGGTAGAATGGGCAGAGTGTGGTGTGCGGGAAGAAGAGCTTGGTGGAAGTAGCAAACAAAGTGTGAATGATGCGCTTCAAACAAAATACAACAAAAACAACATCGACAAAAAAAAAAAGGCTTAAAAGGGATCTAGGGGAATGGCCACTCGATGCTCAGTTTAACATGCTATTGAGAAATTTATCACGAAATAAGAAAACAAAAAAAGAAAGTTAGTCAAAATATTTACCTACACATGTGCATATATATATGTATATATATATATGCATACATACATATGTATATATATATTGTTATGAAAAAGGCAATTAAGGATATGTAAGTATAAATTGGTGGGTTGGGGGGAGGGGTGTGGTCGCTCAATGGTCAAAAATTTTCGATGGCAGCACCTTGATAAAGCGCGTGACTAATGGATAGAACCAAAGGACTAAGAGGCAAAAGTCGAGAGGGTGGAAATGGGGAAAATGACAAACTTAATGCAGAAACACGATGTTAAATGAGGGAGGGCAAGGAGTGCGGGGCAGGCCGCGAAGGGCTTTGGATGGTTATGGTTTGCTAGAGTGTGTGGAATGCATTAAAACAAAAGGCACCATGAAAATTTCATTAAAGCCAACTTTAGGAAGAGTGAGGAAGGGCGGGGGTGGGGTGAAAAGAAAAACTAGGCCAGAGTCATATGGCCACAACATGTGCTACACGCATATTACAAGCAGAGTACGTGGTGCGGTGCGGAGAGGTGCGGTGGAAAACTATAGAGAGAGGGTATAGCATAATTCATTAACGATTATGCACAACACCCGAAAAACATTAGAACTAAAATACCCTGGGACCGGGTGGAGACCAATTCCCATCCAGACACACACACACACACACACACACACACACACACACACACACACACACCCATACACACGTGATCAGATGTGAAAATTTTTGCGTTAATTTTAGCAAAATAGAGACTAGAGAAAGGGGGAAAGAAACGTATGGTGGCTGACGGGTTGACGGGGATGCTAGAAGGTTATATATGTCTGGACAAGATTTATAGATTTTTGTAACGAGTCATCGCTCATAGACTTATGCATGGTCTTCAGTTTAGTGAACCTTTTTGCTGGCTAGACTTTTGGTCGTTCTAAAGACTTAAGAAATTTTTGGGATAATAATGAGCTTTCTGCATGCCTCAGGGAGTATGGGTAACCCAAGAAGTCAAATGACTAAGGAAAACTTACTTAAAGTTCATAATATTCATTGTAATTTCCATTAAAATTAACTTTAATTTTTTTTCTTTTTGGTAATTTTGTTAAAATTAGAAAAAGGCAAAAAAAAAAAGAGAGAAACGATTTCCTTAATAAATCTCTTGCTATCTATATCTATCTAGTCTTTTATTTAGTTTATTCCCCTTTAATTTTTTAATTATAAAATGTAAAAAAGAAAGTATGCCTGGCAGCGGTGGGATTCGAACCCACGCCTCCGAGGAGACTGGTGCCTTAAACCAGCGCCTTAGACCGCTCGGCCACGCTACCTCACACTGAATTCTAAAGTCAAAATTCAGTGCTTTTTTTTTTGGAAAACACAGAAAGAAAATTTCTAAATACTATTGTACCTTTAAAATTGATAACAAGAAAATATATAAAGTTTTTCTTAAAATTTTATTTTACTATATTTTAGTGCTATAAACCCAAAAAACTCTCTGTATATAACATACCAATTAAACGAAGACCATATACAAATAATTTACAAACCTTTTAAGTAAATAGTCATGGTAAAGAATTTTTAATTCAGCTTACCATATTACAATGTTGCCCTTTTCTACCCTATATTCCTTTTCTGTTCTCATTATAGATGCTAATATTGATGACAAGTCTTATAAATATTGCATAGATTGAATCGTATGCAATGCAAAATAATGCCAACAGATCCATTAAACCTGTTCAAATAATAGAGAAAGAACAAGAACGAGTACATGCATTACTCATAAATTTAATAGACTCGGTAGAGTACTCCCCCCCATTCACAGCTTATTTCTCAGTCTACATTTTCTTTAAGGGCCCCCTCCCCCAAACTCCCTAAGGTGCCACCCGTCAGAAAAGCCTACAGCCTATTATTATAATAAACTTGCCACCGCAACAAGACCAACCCCCTCAGTTCAGTTATGTTCAATTCAGTTCAGTTCAGTTCGGTTCAGTTCTAAAATGTAAAATCAACATTATTTCCTTCCACACAATCAACGATGATTTCTTAATAAAATGCCCTCCCCCCCCCAGACCCAATACCATAACCTTCTTTGGGTAGTAAACATACTGCGAACCAAAAAACAACTTGTGCATAATACAATTTTTGACTGACTGAGAGTCAAAGTAGTAATGCTTCGTTGACTGGTTGTAGAAATATACTTACATAGATGGGGATGAGATGGGATGGGATGGGTTGAGGGGTTCTACTCTGGCATTTTTTAATACCCAAGTGTCCCCCAAGTCGCAATAAGTGCGCTGCGCAACACTGCACGCATACAAATGAGACTGAAGGCCTCCGTAAGAAGAACAAGACTTCACTTAAATATTGGGCTACAGGGGGTGGAGTTCATGATAGGGATAGGATGGGGTAGATGGGCGAGGGGGAGGGCGATATTCGACTGGCAAAAATTGTTACGGAAGCCAAGAAGGTATACAAACAAAATGCGCGGACATAAATCGGAAATATATAAATTATTAAATATCATATAATAAGTCGACTTGTTGACGACATTCCACGTGGAGTATTTTGTCACTGCTAATGAAGCTTTTCATTTCATACAAGACAGTTTATGCCAGAGAATCAGTAAATAATATGGCATATATAATTATTCCTCCAAATTAAATAGATATTGTGTGAAATAAGGAGAGAGAATAATTAATAATTAGTTGATGGATATCAAATTTTAAAGCAAATATTTAATAATTTTCTTATTTTTCCTTATTAATTAATAATCAATTTGGTGTTCATTATGCTAATGAGGAATATTAGATCTAGTTGACAGCCTTGTCTAATAAATTTTGATTAATGATTTGCTCATTTTCAGTTCAATTAAAAGAATTATAATTTGCACGCAAAGTGACAAAATCAACATAAGTAGTGACATTGTGACATTGAGTGGCAAAAAATTAGGTCAACATTTAAGCAGACTGAGAAAAGGAAAAGGTAAGAATATAATTTAAAATTCACAAAAATAGTAATTATAATAATTGAATTTGAAATAAAAATGTGAAGACAAATAAATAGGCTATAGATGTAATTAGGCGGTTTTTATTTATCTAATGGGAAACAAGTGATCTGGGTTTATGCGGAGATATTGATTTATATAAATTTTCATTCTTCTGTTGATCCTAGTTTGCCCGGTAACGGTTACAGGATATCATTATGATTATTCAGAGGAATTTTCAACATTTTTTTCAAATGCCCTCTCAACATCTGCTATGTGAAAGAAAATCTGAATTGTTTGAACCCTAAATATTTATGCACTCATCATTAAATTCGCAAAATCTCCGCCCACGCATAAACATTGTCAGCTGTCAAACAATAATTGTCAGTTGTATTCACGCTCTAATGTCAAAGTTTTTTTTTTCCTCTTTATTCTTGTCTTTCCCTCTATCGTTTTCTTTTTTTTTTTTTGCATTTTTCGCCTTACACTTCCTGTTTTTCCCTACCATACATTCTATATAAATACATATATATGTATGTATATATATATTTTTATTTTATTTTTGACAACTTCACTCTGACGACCCTCTTGGCGGTGTGTGTGAGTGACTGTGTGAGTGTGTGTCTGTGTGCATGTCAAGTAGCAATTGAGACGAACGGCATTTTTTTTTTCCTTCTCTTTTTCTTTTTTTTTTTTTCTTTCTGGGTGTGTGTTGTGTTGTGTTGGATTCGTATATGACATCTGACTTCCACTTGTCAGAAAATATTTGCTTTCAAAACACAACGGAATCAAACCTTCAAGACCCCGAAACCCTCTTTTGCTCGTCCTTTAGCTCCTCGACTCCTTCTACCCAAAACTTTACGCACGAGTTACAATCTCTTCTCTTTCCTTATTTATATTTTTTTTTTGTCTTTCTATCTCGCTCCCTCTCATACTTGCTTAACCATTTGCCTTTCTAAAAGAGATTTTCACTCTGGTCTGGTCTGTGTGTTTCGTTAAATTGATAGAATAAATGAGCATAAATTGAAAAAAGAAATATCGATGAAACAACCCAAAGGGGAACTAAACAGGGTGGGTGGTTGGTTGGTTAGCTTCAGTTGTAGATTGCGTTGCGTTGGGTTGGGTTGGGTTGGGTGGTTGCTCCTGGGGGCCACATATGGGCAATTATTTAGTGCTTTGGCACGAGAAGAACTCCCCAAACAGCAGCAGCAGTAGCAGTAGCAGCAACAGCAGCAGACCGCCATTACTATCGATTTGAGGGTGCATTACCAATCCAAAACTATCGAAGGGACCACCCAGGAATGTGAGAAAAAAAAAAAAAAAAAAACAGAAAGAATGAAAAGCAAACGTATCGAAGGAAGAACCCGAATGAAAGAAAGAACTTTCGCATTCAATTGCATGCAATCAAGCAACTGGCTTGAGTCCAATTCTGTTTGTGATGCTTTTTGGCATAAAGTAATTTAAAGCAGCCCATAATTCTAAGCCGCCTACACTTGCAGAAAATTAAAAGGTCTGTAACTAGTTTAGAATTATTTAATAACAATTTTAAAAAAACCAACTACTAACTCTCAACATATTCCCTTAATTAACTATAATTTACTCTTGAAATGGAAAAGAATTGTCGAAAAAAAGCAAAAAATCCTTGTCAGAAGTGGGATTCGAACCCACGACCTCATAGAGAGGACCAGAATGCTCATATTACAAACATTTTCATATAGAAATTATGATTGTAAAACCTTAAGTCTGGCGCCTTAAACCGCTCGGCCATTCTGACATGTTAATTTCAATGGCCCTGAAACTTAATTTAAGAAACTTTAAATGACTTTCTATTTAAATATATAAATTTCCTGAATTTTAGAATTTAAGTTAAGTTTTTTTCTATTGATGATTTGATTAATTTGAAATAAGTTAAATTTTTTATTTTTAATGATAATTTGTCTCAGTGTATCGCATGCTTATTATTCCTGGACGTCAATTCGCCAATTCAATTCCTGTACGCCCAACGCCCAATCGCGTGTGTTGCCAATTTGTCGACATTCATTGACGGAGCGTCCGTGCGCGCGTCCTAGAGTCCGGTCTGTCCGTTTATTCGTTTGATTCGCCTCAACATAGTTACATACATACATATGTACATATGTATGTATGTATGGATGCATGTAGTTTACTATATATTTATACGAACGTATGTATGTATGTATGTATGCACGTCCCTCACTCGCGGCTGTCGTCGGTGTTTGTTCTCAAAACCAAATTTAGACGTAATTAAATGTGAATTGTTTATTTAAGGCGCACGCTCATCCATCCAATCCACCGCAGTTCCTGAGGCACTTTTTGCCAAACCACCTCACCCCGTCCGACAGCCGTTCTTGCTCCATCCCCCTCCCATCCACCGCCTCTGCCCCCCTTCTCTCTTTCATATTGTTGTCGTGTCGTTCAATCAAGCGAACAGCACTAGTTATACCTTTATACGCTGCCCCTCCCTTACGCCTATCTAACAAACACTTCCTTCGACACTATACATAAATATATATGTATATGTATGAATGTGTGTGTGTGTGTGTGTGTGTTTGTATATATGTAGCAATAACATTTCCGACGGCTTTTTCTTTAGCCTCAACTTTTGTACAATGAACTGCAATGGTTGCCACTCAAAAAGTTTTCAAACTTGCCGCCGTTTGCTGCTGCTGCTGTTGCTGTTGCCACCGCTCGCCGCTCGTTCATTTGTTTATTGTTGTTGCGGGTGTAAAGGAAAAGTCCAATGTTGTTGCAATTATTGCCCGGTGGCAAGTTTCAAATGAAAGCAGGTGTGTCAAATGTAAACCCAGTAGAATGAATAGGCAGCAGCAGCACATTGGTGACGACGACCAGGAACAGGAGAACCACCAGCCAGAGCTTTGGGATGAGATGGAGTGGTGAATGGAAGTAGATTTTGAGTAAACACCGCCATGACTTGATTGGCTTTAAAATGCATATACATCCATATACTTATATAGAGCGCATACACACATACATACATACATATACATACATAGAGGCAAATGGATAGCTTAAAGGCAACATTTTTTGGGGTAGAGTAGAGGAGAGATGGGGCGGCTTCAAACAAGAAGTCGAAGTAAAGTGAAGAAGGAGGCAGTTAATAGAATTTTTCATGAGCCAAGAAAGTACACACACACACACAGTCTAAAACTTCTATAAAATTTACTTTATAAGTAGTTAATTTGATTGGCTAAGTAAGAAGGAGAGAAACAGAGTTCAAGGGATGAGGGGAACAAGAGGTAAAGGTAAAGTTTAGTGCTGCCCTAATCGCTTGGGAGTTAAGTTTTTGTAATAATGTTTAGAAAACTATGTGAGGTTCCCTGAGCAATGGCTGTAAAGTTTATGTTTAAAATGCATGTAAATTAGACTAAAAAATTAACTTCTAAGTACACAAGTAACAAGTATAAAACAAATCAATCATTCATAAGTAAAACAAAAAAAAAAAAAAGAAATAGATAAAGTTAAAGTTTCTTTTAAAATATGTAACTTTGAAAAGTCTTTTATAAATTGCATTAGTCTTGCAATGAATAAACAATTTAATGGCTTCGACTATGCAGCATGTCATTTAGATATATTTCAAGGTAAATAAAGAAAAGAAAACGAAAACTGAAATTATTGGAATTCTAGAGATCGTCGGAAAGCTAACATGCTATAAGTTTCCTTAAGGAATAAAGGGGCGTATGCGTAATATTTTGCACTCTTTAGAGAAAAAAGATTACCTAACAAAGATTTCTTGTTCACATTTTATTGCCTTGAATTAGTCTTTCTACTTATAGGATAAGATTTTAATAATAATTGATATCTGATCATTTTCGAATTCTAATTCGAACAATTATAAAAAATAATTATTTTGAAATATTTTGTTATTTGCATTTCTTTCAGATTTTTGAGCAGTTCAAAGTATTTTTAAGCTTTTTTTCTTTAATTTTTTTTTATCTTTTCTCACATAAATAATATTTTAAAAGAATTTAATAAATAACTAATAAATAATAATAAAAAAAATATAAATATAATCTATTACAAGGCGATTAATTTTAACTCAGATCCGTTTCTATAAACGTTTTTTTTTTAGATTTACACAAACAAATAAGAATCCAAGTTTCACTTTCACCTGCTTTGTGCCTCATTAGCCATCTGAATTACAAGTGTAGAGGGTAGCAAGTGCAACCCTGTCTTTACGTTAATGATTTATAACAAATTACTCACCATAACAACCAACAGTAAAAGCAGTAACAAGGATAACACCAAAACAAAAAAATAACTGCATCAACAAACCTAAGCCATATATCAAACAATTAGCGACAATAGAGTAAACATGGGACACAATGACAAGTGGAAAACCAAAAAGGACAAAACCAAAAAAAAAAAAAACAAAATGATGAAAGGAAGTAAGGAAGGGAAGAAGAAAATTCCAATTGCAATCGGTTGAAATACCACCCTCAAAATAAGGTGGAGAAAAGGGATTTGGAGGGGGAATATAGAAACATGACAAAAACCGGACGATCTATCGACCATTGCACTTTTTGCCATGCTTCATAAATTCACGTAGCTGCACTCAATTTGCTTAACCACCCTTGGACAAAGGAAAAGAGCAAAACCAAGCCGAGTCGTGGTGCACAGAGGCTTAAGGACAAAGGAAATATAGAAAACAGGACAACAGGACTGAGGACAAAATGCAATTGCATTTTACAACGAGAAGGGACTTTTGTGTATTTGTTGCTTATTGAAGTGAGAACATTAACAACGCTGTAATGGCAAACAAGCATAAACAGAGAACGGCAACTTGCAGTTTAGTAGTAAAAAAAAGGCCACCGTTCTATACTACACTACCCATCCAGGATCTTGTGAATCCTCCCACCACTTAGTGGAGTGATAGAGAGAGAGAGAGAGAGAGATAGGTGATATGTGTGGCTATGCAATGCGCATGACTAAATTCGGACACGTGTCTGGTTTACAGGATATTACTTTTATCGGCGCATGTTCCCAGCCGATTGCACATACCAGACACACTCCCATATAATGATACCGACACCCATATCCCATATACCATTACCAAAAACCAAAAACTGGTAGTCTCTAATCACAACGAAACGATCGACAAAAACGAGACGGTACACAAATTAATTTTTAGCAAATTCATTAAAACCGAAAATCACATTAACTTGATAACTGGACGCACCACGGCGACCAAATGGTGTCAAGTCAAGCAAATAAAGGCAGGAAATTGAAATATTTATTGAGTTTCATGGGCAAAAGTTGGGAATATCTTTTCAAGGGAAAGCAATAAAATGAATTATAGACTATTTTGTATGGTAAGCGAAGGCCATAATGTTGTTCAAATTGTTAATATAAATACAACTCGGAGAGATTTTATTTTCATTAATCTTTGTTCCAAAAATCTCAAGAAAAACTAGTTGGTGGAGGTATTTAATTTATGAGGTAAGGAATTAAATGACTAGAAATGTATAGCTTCAAAAATTTTGCAGATAAAGAGAGAGCTTTTAAGGGCCACGATTTATTTGCCTCATATATTTTATTTTTGTTGCTTTAAAATGTATTAAGATTAAGTCTGAAATTCGCTTTAATTGGAATTCCTCATTTAATAATATTATTAATAATTATTAATAATTATATTAATAAAATTAATAATTATTATTTGTCATATTTATTAGTTATGCTTTTTATTGCACATTTAATATTTTTGTTTAAATATATCCTCCAAATTTCATAACATTTCATGCAGTAAGTTTTTCTAAATAAATGTAAAAACTAAAAGGATAGCTAACTTCGGCCGTGCCGAAGTTCGTATACCCTTGCAAACTGTCTTTTTGATTTATATATAATTTGCCGGAATCATAAGGAAGTATATAAAACCCATCAAATATAAATTTGATGTCCGTGTCATACAAAATTAAAACAAATTTTTTTTCCCCGATTGTTCCTATGACAGCTATAGCATATAGTCGACCGATTCTGATAAAACTTAAAAGATATATTTCTTTTTATATAAAATTGTCAAATAACAAATTTCGTGACGATTGCTTCAAAAACATCGTTCCTATGGGAGCTATATGATATAGTCGACCGATTCTGATGAAACTTGGTATATGTGTTGAGGATTATATAAAACTCATAAATACCAAATTTTGTGACATTCGATTGAAAAACAACTGAGTTATTGATGTTAAACCTTATTCCTGACCGATCGTTCCTATGGCAGCTATATGATATAGTCATCCGATCGGGATGATTCCGAGATATACAATGCCTGCAGCAAAAAGAAGCCTAGGTGCAAAATTTCAGCTCTGTAGCTCCAAGGGTCTCGGAGGAGATTGCGTTGATCCAGACAGACGGACAGACGGACGGACGGACGGACGGACGGACAGACGGACAAGGCTATATCAACTCAGCTCATCATGCTGATCAAGAATATATATACTTTATATAGTCGGAGATGCTTCCTTCTATGCGTTGCAAACTTCTGACCAAAATTAATATACACTTTGCAAGTGTATAAAAAAATCAGTTTATGATTATAATTTTAATACAATATAAATATAAAAAATATTAAATATAGAAAATGCATAGTAAGTGGCATATTTTTAGATTGAAATTCTAATCAAATTTCGTATCTTTTAATTATGTTTTGTCACAGGAAAGAGATTTTAAAGTTATTTTAGAGATCAGTGAACTGAATCATTCCTGTTAAATGTTCGATTACCTTTTTTTATTTCAGTTTCGTTTTGTTTTTTTCTGTTGTTCTTTCTTCAATTAAATTGAGTGAGTTTCAAGCTACGGCTTCCAGCTTACTATACAACATCCAGCTGGCCATATCAATTATATATATAAATACGTGTATGTGTGTGTGTGTGTGTGTGTGGAAACCAATCCAAATAGACCAACAGACCGATATATCAGCGACCCACTAGTCACCATCTGTCCTAGTGCATAAAACCCATGCCAATCCTTTTTAGTTTGGGTTATGTTGTTATCCTTGTCGTCTGCGACTTTGGTTCTGTGATTTTGACAAGCCGCTTTTACCATTGGACCTTCAAGCCTGTGACTTGTATGTTATTTTTGTTGTTTGTTGTTATTTGTTGTTGTTGCTGTTGTTACTTATTTGTACAGCTACCCATTCGCCGCATGTCCAATGTCTGCTCCAACTGGAGTCAGTCAATGGCCAAAAGGCAAAGCCAATTGTCAGCATGACAAACGGGACACAAGCACAACAGACATTTTGTTCTTGTTGTTGCTGTCTTGTTTGTTTTGTTATTGCTAATCCTTGCACTCTGTTTTCCTTTACACCAACTCTGCCCTCTCCCCTACTATCACATCACTCTCCCTCATCTCTATCCCTATCTCTCTCTCTCTCTCTCTCTCTCGCACTCTCTTTCTCTTGTCACTTTTTTTTGTTATTGTTAAATCTAGGTGGTGGGGGGGGGGGGGGGGGGGTGAAGGGGGGTGTCATGTAGCATATTGTGTTACGCTAAAATTATTTACAAATATTTGTAAAAATTCTTTGATAAATTATGCAAGTCCCAAAAAAAAAAGAAGAAAAACAACAAAAACTTGCCTAAATATGATTGATTTATGGATGGACTTTTGCGGGCAAGGCATTGGCAAGAAGTGAAAAAGAGATAGAGGGAGAGTATTGGCGCATTTGAAATTTGAAGTTGGAGCTCGAGTTGATTTTGGCCCTAATGCAATGGAAAAGCAGTCGACTCATGTGGACAAAAGATTCGGTTCATTTTTGGGGGGTGGGGGGGGGGGGTTAACTCAAATCGAGCATTTTACGGCCTGAATGGAATAGATCCTTCAGCCTCTTGCCATTGCTACCATTGCCATTTGGTCACCAGAGAAGGAATAGCATCAAAGCATCCTCCTGCCTGCTAACTGCCAGTGGATGCTGATGAGGAACTAGGAACAGGAACTGACAATGTTGACAGCAATCGTATGTTTAAAAAGCATAATCCCAGACGAATGATGATGAATGGTTGCAGAGCAGACGCTCGCCATCGTTTAACTAAATCCTTGATGAATGATGTTGCCTCCTTCCATTCCCCTTGGCGTCCTTTCTGCTCTTTTACTTACTATCTCTTTCTCTCTCTCTCTGCCACTCACCCTTCTTCATCACCTTCTCACCATCATTCCTTTCTTTCTTCCTTACCCATCTCGTTCATATTTGCACGAAAAATTTTTTTTTTGGAAAATGCCAACGACATTAGCAGCGAGTTTTCTCTCTGGTGTATCCAAAGTACGTATGTTTCGCAGCAATTTTCATTTACGCTTCATTTTAATGATGTTAAGTGATTGTGCAGAAAATGTCGTCCCTGCATCAGCAATAGCAACACAGCACCAATATAGTCAGCAGCAGCAGCAACAGCAGCAGCAGTTTTTGCATTTACCACCCAAAGTTTTCGTAAATAGATTTTTGTCCTGAATGCTGAAAGCAGCTTGTAATCCCCAAATTTCAAATCATTTTTCACTTTTGTATTTGCCTGGCATTGCTGTTGCCCAGAGTTGTTGTTGTTATTGCTGCTGTTGTTGTTGTTGTTGTTGATGTTGCTGTTACTGCTTTTGCGTTCTATTTGCCATGGTTTTAGTTTTGTGGAACGCGGCTAGGTTTTGATTTGTTTGGTTAGTTGATAAATGATGTCTGTACCGCAGACGTTAGACAGGATCGGGTCGGGTCGGATGGTCTGTCTGCCTTTGTACAGGGCAACCCATAATGCAAGGGCATTGAGTGTAATTGGTAAGTCGATGGCAAAAGCAACGATTTACGCATAAAAAAAAAAAGAAAAAAAAACGAAATGAAACGAAACGAAACGACAGGAGGATGAGAGCTGATGAAATATCTATAGCCCCAGGGATTTGATTTTGTCGGCAGGTAAAGTCTGATGAAATGTAGTGTTAAGTTCTTTAATCGGGGGACTCTTTTTTGCCACAAAAATCAAATTGCATAGATTTTTGTTTTAGTTTATTTAGTTTAGTTTATCAATTTATGGCTGAAATTTATTGAGTCAATGTTTCTAAAAGAATTATGTAAGTCAGACTAAGGATGGGTTTCTCTTTAATTGCCTAATATTTTTACGACTTAACAGCATATAATTCTGAGTTATAAGTCAACAAAAAATGTCACCGATTTTATGTCCGCTTGAAAAGGATTTCATTTTTTTATATCAACTTTTTTATAAACGATAATTAGAGTTGTAAGAGATGACCATTATATAAATTAACTATTTCTTGTTTCTTAATTCATAAAATAAAAAATGGTGTCCGCATCCGGGTAAAAGAGCGGTATGTCCAAATAAAGAGAATTGTCACCAAAAAATGTATCGTTTTATATTTAAAATTTACAAAATAGATAGAAAACAAAAATCTTAATGATTTGGCATTTTTGAGTAGTTTGAAAATCTTTGCTAAGAAATGTATTTGATTCACTTTCTTGACTCGATCCAAAAGAAACTTTTACTAATTGCTAAATGCTATCAATTGCATATGTGGAAAGGGATCATATTTGCAAGTGTATGTCATATTCGGCAAGACTAACAACTCCATTTTATCTAAGTGATACCTTTTCTTCGTGGTCATATCGGGTTAATTCAACCTAATATATTCGTATGATGCTCTTTTAAATATTTATGAATGCTCAAAAGTTGCCAAATTAGGGATTTGGGTTTCATTTAATAAAAAAAGAAAAAAATATTTTATTTAGCATATATTTGTTAGATATTGAAATGTTGCCACAAGTATCTATTTCTTTTTAGACACCTGACTAAATAAATCTTTGTACATGAGTCACCGGCACTTAATCTTTGTCACTGGCATTTCCGTTTGCAAAAAGAAAAAAGGCAATATTAAATAAATAAACCACTTGAATGTGTTTATTAAATTAACACAGACTTTCTGACACTGAACCAAAGCTCGAGCGGCAATTATCATAACAATAATTTAAGATTTGAGTGCAAAAATTACGAGAGATCTTTGGGTGTTGGTTGAATGGTTGCGTGTGGAGAAACCACTACCATGTCCATTTCTTCTTCCTTTTACCCATCATCTTTATCTTTGTGTGTGATGTTGTTGTAGTTGTTTCGTCGGAACAATATAATCATTTTGAATTTCAGGCATAAATTTGTGAAGAAGCCTCCAACGCTAATTATCGATTGAATAAACTATAACAAAGCGATGAAGGGAAAACGGGTTGAAGAGTGTTGAGTGTTGAGTTATATTCAAGACACTTATCGAGAGGAGAAAGGCAAATGGAGACTGCCAACAATTGCCAGATAATGTAGCGGATATTTTTTGACATGCAGACAGACAGACAGACTTATTGACAGGCCAATGAGTCATGGATTTCTGTTCTCTGTGCGGTTTTCTTACTAAAAGAGAAGATGTTAATTGATTGATTGCAACTGCTTTATGAGTCAAAATAAAAGAGTTAAAAGAAAAATAACAACAACAACAACCAACAAGACGACTAAGAGGAAGAGTGAAAAAAAAAGCATAAACCAAAAGGCAGTAACCAACGAAAAATGCCGCTTGGCATTTTTAATTAGGTATGCCTGGCTGCAAATCTTTTCCTCACAAAGCCGAAAGAGAGAGCTCTTAAATAATTCAAAGCAAATTATGCGACAGCACCCGCAAAACATTTGTACAATCATTTAAATGACAGACATATATCATACCCTATAACAAATCAAGAAAATATATCTCTCCCTCTATGTTTATAGAATAGATTTTGTATTAAAAACATTTAACTCAAGCTTTCTAGAAAATAAAAAAAATATATAGGAAGGAGTTAATGATCGTAATACAATTTCTATTCTTCCAATTTCCTATTGGTTCTATTCATATTGATGGAAAGCCTTTAATCTCAAACTACAGTTGTTCTATGCACTGTGTGATAATGATTTTTTCTGTTATACAGGGTATTAAAATGTAAGAACCACTCCATGGTTGGGCAAGCACTTAACCCTTTTTTTTTCTTTTCCTCCTTTTTTTTTTTTGCATCCTTTTTTGGTTGCCCACGTCTATAATTATTTGCACTGCGTAAGTCAAAGTTTGTAGACTGTCAGCGGCCGCCCATTGCAACCTGAGTTAAGTGATGTTCCACCCACAAAAAAAAAAGAAAAAACAACGAAAAAAAAAATATGCGAGAAAAATGTTTGCAGAAAAACGGAAAAAGCAGCAACAAAAACAACAAAAAAAAACCTTGCAAAAGAAATGTCAATATTACGTTTAAGACATCGTTGGTTTTGTTGCCGTCGTCAACCCGTTACGGGAAAATACATGAAGTAAAACACACAAATCAGCAGCAAAAAGGTAAACGCATTTTTGCATCTAAGGGGTAAGACGTTGTGGCCGATGATTGTGGAGTAGGTGTAGGAAGGAGGACACACAAAATATTATAATTGCCCAACCAAATGGAAATAAGTTCTGGCATTTTAAGTGCCATTGGAGCAGACAACGACAAGGAGCACCAAAGTCAAGATGCTGCTGGAACAGACAAAAAAAGAATAAAAAAGAAAAGAAAGAACTAAAAAAAAAAACATCTGGGCCACTTAAAGACGGAATTTCCAGAAATGAAGAGCAGTGGGTGGATGAAAGAGGACTTCAAGTTGACTCATCTCAAATGCTTAAGAGACTATTTGCATTCAGTTTGGGGATCACTATCAGTTTAATTTAAATGAACTTAAGACTTTAATAGTTGACACGATCGATTTTATCGATAAACTAAACAAACTGTAAAATATATATCAATAGATCAATCCTACTTTCTAGTGAAGTTGAAACAAAAATTAAATAGATGCAGAAAAGTGGTAACACATTTTGGATGGACATTTTGAAAATTCTTCAACATTAATTAATTTTTAACTTTAATTATTTTTACAAGCAGATAAAAATAAAAATCATTTTAACACACGAATGATTTATCCAATTTTGTTACTACATATATGTACATATATGTATAGTAACAACTTGCCATGACAAACTATGAGATTCCTTTGTCATTCACTTCAAAAGGTCACCAATTTAAAGATATCCTCTTAGGGGATTTCAATTCTCTCCCCCAAATGTAATTTCTGTACGATTTTGAAGGCATATCTAATCCAAATGCAGTCCCCATATGGCCATTTAAAAGCTTTACGCTGTTGTTTCTTGGCACTTCCTTGGACACAGATGTGTTTGTGTTCGAATAACCCCCCCGAAATATCCTTCCGTTAGGATTTGCTCTAAAAATTCGATACATCATTCATCAAAACGCGTGGCGGCATCACCCATTTTGAGGATAGCAGCAGCACTTTGAACCTTACTCTCATTCTCATAGTTTTTGAAGAGTTTTTGGTATCCATAATCCCCTTCTAATCGAATTACTGGCAAATCCCATGAGCACTTCACGTTAAGGCAAATTCAAGCGTAAGAAACTAATTTCTGAGTGTGTGCAAGATAAAAAAAAAGGAATCCTCTCATCTATTCGGACGTCTCGACTCATACATATGCGCCATTTCAGCATTTCCCTTAGTTCTATTCTACTAATTTAATAGAATTCTGCGGTAGTGGAAAGTCATAAAAATTTAGCTGCTGCCATCAGATATTTAACAATTGATAAAAAAAAAAACGATTCAGTACAAAACCCATGAGAGGCAGATTAGCCAAAGAGGCAGAAGAGAATACACTGTAACAAAAAAATTATATCATAATTGTATATATTTTTTTCAAATGCAATTTAAAATTACTTTTAGAATTTTTGGACTGCATTTCTTAAAACTTATTCAAGTTTCGTAAAAAAAAATATGATAAAATTTTCAAGTAGAATTATGTTAACTGTAATTTATGTTAGTTACAAATAGATTTTAATAACAGTGTATTGATGTATGTCTATTGGTAATGAAACATACCCCTAAATGAGCTTGGTGTTTCCCACAGGACTAACCAGAGCAACCACCAAAATCAGAATACCAGCAACAAGACCAGTACCAAGAACCAAGTCTAACACCATCACCAGCAACAGAACCAGAACCAGGACCAGGACCAGGACCAGGACCACCACCCTATTTGATCACATTGTTTTCCCAAATCGGATTTTAGTTTTACACTAATTTCTTTGGTTTAAGACTCGTCGCTCGCTAGCTCACTGGCTGGATGGGTGGCTGGTTCCTCACTGTCGTTCCATCGTTGTCTGGTATTATAAACGCTTCGCTGGACATTTGTCGAGTCCGCCGCTACTGGTGCTTGGTGCTGCTGTTGCTGATGAATCCTCTTTGATTGCACTAAACTGCAATCGAGACGAATGCTCAAAACGTGCAATGTCATGCGTCCTTCCTACTCAAAAACAAAAAAAAAAAAAAAAACAGCGAAAAAAATTAGAAAAAAACATTGAAGGATGGAAAATCATCCCAATAGATGTGGGAGAGAAACTTTCCCCTGACTGCGTGCCTTTCTGCCACTGTGTGTGATAAAATTTCATTCACTTGACGGCTGGCTGACTCCTTTCCATACCCTCCCCTCCCTCCTGCTCAAGACATCCTTGTTGAAGACTGTTTTACTATCACATGGCTGAGATCGTGCCTTAGTTTTACTATTTTCCCCTCTCCACCCGTCAAACATCTGAATTTTTCTTCCTTCTTTTCTTGCACATTTTTATGGGAAAAACAATTTAATTGGCTTGCGACGAACAAATTTTTTGATAGCACTTTGCCATTGGGGCGGAGTAGCCAAAGGGGACACTACATTGACTTTGATTTGGTTTTGGTTCTCGGTTAGTTCAGGCACAAACACAGGATGCAGCTTACATTGTGCTGGATTTTTGCCCAAAAGTTTGTACAACTTTGATAACATTTTGAATTCCGGATGAGTCATCTCGATTCGATTGATTACAAGAACAAACAAAAAAAGAAAAGAAAAAAAAAAAACTATCTTAGCGAATGGGCGCAATAAAATTTGCAGTAAAAACAGCTTCAAGTGACAAAGAAAAAATATATTCCCTTTTATGATATTTAAAGAAGAAACAAGTTCTGTAAAAACAAATATATTTTTCATTACAAATTCATAAATCTTTTACATTGATTGAAATCGATTCATGAACGAAAAATCAATCTTACACTTGAGGTAAATAATGATCTAATTGGATGATGGGCAAGCAAATTGGTTAACCTTCATCTTGGGGTGAAAGAAAGATGGTGGTGTCTTTACCCACCATTAGCACCACTCAGACTGGGAGCACTCAGTTCAACAAACTGCAAACAATATGCTTACAAACACAATATTTCTTTTCTTTCAAAAGATGTTGGCGCCCTGAATTGCAAACAACATTATGCAATTTGTATATATCCAACTCCCTTCTGGCTCCAACAAAAGAAAAACCAGAAGCAGGCAATGTGCCTATTTACATAGCACACAGAGTCCACAGTACCCCGCCCCCACCTTACTACACCAAACCAAAAAAGAAGAAGAAAAGTGCCAACTCACACACGGACACACATACATACAAAGGGAACAACAATTTTTCTTTCGGCTGCGTTTTAATTTTCTATTGAAATTTTGTTAAAAAGAAGGCAGCAGCCGGCCGGATAGGGAGCACGGGCACGGACAGGACATAGAGCGGCGATTTGTTTGCTTGGGTGGGGTCTAAGGGTCTATGCGGTTTGCCTTTTTTTTTCTCTGTTTTTTTTTTTTTCTTTTTTAGAAAACCATAAAAGGCAAAAGGAGAGAAGACCAATGAACAAAAGAAATTAAATGCCTTAAAGGCATTTTTTTAACGATACAACACAGAGAGAGAGAGAGAGGAGGCAAGCCGGAGCGAGCGGTGGCAAGAGTATAGGATAGAAAACACCGTTAAAAACGGAAGGAAATAAGGAATGAAACGATGCGGTGCGGTACGGTACGGTATGGAACGAACGGAACAGGAGCGAGCCACCAGAGCAAGCGAGCGAAAAACATTTAAGAAAAACATCATCTCAGTATTTGCCTGAAACCACAAATTACTTACAGCACAGCAAGCCGTCTAGTGGGCGTGGCCCATCTCCCCACCAAAAAAAAAATGTACCAAAATAAAAAAAAAGAAGAAAACAACAACATATGAAAAGAAATGTATGCAAAAAAAAAAAGTCGGAAACTCAGCTGGATAGCAGGGTAATTTTTTTTTTTTTTTTTTGCTAGCTTCTTTCTTTCCTTTTGTTGCTTGTCCAGTTTTGGGTAACAGCATCTCCTTCTCGGTGGCTTGAGGAGAATACGTATGCTTCAGCTCCAAAAACTCAACAGGAAAAACTCGAATTGCAATAAACATGGAAAAGGAGTTGGAACTGCAGCCACCCCAGGATGCTGCTGGTGCTGGTGCTCTTACATCTACTGGTTGCTCCTTTATTGCATTGACAGGCCAGCGAGCAAGTGCCTGAAGAGATGTTCCTTGCTGTGGCAGCATCACCACCAACAGCAGAAGATGCAGGAACAGAAGCGGGCGTAGGAGCAGGATCCACACAAAGGCGTTCAGCCTTTGCCGCCGCCTCAGAAAAATGCCCACAACAAAAAAAAAAAAAAAACATAAATAAAAACCATGGAAGGAAAGCGGGTGAGTTTTAATGGTAAAAAGAAATACTGGAACTGTAGCTTGAGCTCCAGCTGAAGCTGATGCTGTTTACTTTTTCACAACAAAGGCGCAAAAAGTTGCATGAAAAGAAAATGCAGCAATGCGAAAGGGTAAAGCAAATGGCATGCCAAAGAAATAAGAAATAAAGGAATATATGTATGAACGTTTTCTACGTTGCGTTTCTGAGAACTCAAGAAAGCCAAATGTATATATATATATCAGGGTATGTATATAACTACTATGACACTTTCAATTAGATCACATAAAGGCCACTTAATTAGCCCCAAATATTTGATTATTTAATTAAGTTTATATTTTGGAAATACGTGTAAAGCAAAATATTTAGAAATACTTTAAACTAATTCATTATTTTCATAGAGACACATTTTTTATTTTTGATTCAAAGATCGTATCGGGTTAAAATATATCCATAAAGGATCATTGGTAATTTCTTTTTTCAATACAAAGCTTAAAAAATTATTTTTATTTAAAAGTAAAGGCAAAGTTAATGTTAAATATTTCTTTAAAACTCTACTAATTAAATACACTTATAACCTTAAAAATTCTAATTTGTGCAATTTTAGGCTTAAAAAACTGGAGAATATATTAGGGAAAATATTTTAATAAAATTTACTACAACTTTTGTTCATTTTTTTGTGCTATTCTGTTTTTCAAGTTTTATTATTAATTTGCTCAACGGATTTTCGTTTTTCGCTTTCATATTATAGAAAAAATTGAATAGATTTTTACGTACAGTCTTGTTGTTATCCAAATTGATAAATTTTGCAATTCCTGTTTTGGCTGCAAATTGAATTCTAACCTCATTTATTAATGTCAACCTGCTCCCTCTTTTCCTCCCTCTTTTTTTCTTGCTCTATCTTACCCTCTTCCTCTGTGTGTGTTTATTCTCTTCAAATTTAGTGGAGCTAATGCTTTTGCTACTTTTACTGCTTCTTCCTGTCACTGTTTGACATGCTCTTGTCAATGTTTATTAATATTTCTGACCCCGGACCCCTGCTCCCATATTACAACAAACATTTATTATCCATTTTTGTCGCCATCTTTTTGTCCATGGTTATGTACATGTCCAACCACCCAGCACCGCGGGCGAAATATTTTTGCGGCACTTAAGTGAAACCAGCGCAGCAGTAGTAGCAGACAAGACAACCCACACACACACATACACAAATACACACATATATATACAACACGCACACACGAAGTGAGAGAGAAGTATTAAAATCTAAGAACCATATTTCGATTTAACGCACAGCAGGAAAGCAGGACTTGGATAAGAATTTCCCAGTAAAGCTTCTAACTTTTGACTGAATGTAGAAATAAATAAATGAGTGAGTGAGTGAATGAATAAACGAATTTTTGGCCGCGTGAGTGAGTGTAATTTTTTTTTCTTTTTCATTTCGACAATTTACGGGTTTTTAGCAATGAAGAAATAACCATGGGTGGGCATCAACCAACGACCAGATTTTTAGAAAAGGGGGCAAAGAATACGCGTAACATTTCATTTTCTCGTTATTCTTTTTTGCACAAAGCAGGAAGTTAGAAAAAAGTTCGCTTATTTTTTTCTTTTTTTTTTTTTTGGTTGGAGGGTGCCAAGCATTTTAATCGGCTATAAATTGCAACCCTTTTGTGCAACACACGACAGGAAGTTGAAGGTACTAGATGATACACTTGAAGAAAAACGAAAAATCGAAAATCGTCATTAAATATCTTTGTTCTGGAAGAAGAAAACATAGAATATTGTATATATGTACATATGCATAGTATTTTCAATTAAAGTAACTAATTAAATCTGATACTAAAATAAGTATTTTAGGTTTCTTTAGTTTCCTTTGAATACATGTTTTTCTGATTAATATTTATCAGGGCATGTTCAAAGATCGTTCTTATAGAAACACATCTGATCAATCTCTTATCCCAATTGGTATACATTTTATGTTGCCTACGTTAAGGAGCACGTTTAGTTTTATATACGAAGCATTTCTTCAAGTGTACATATTTATATATAGCGGGGAGTATATCTATATGCATGTATATCACACGCAGCCGGTAGAAAATTACAGTTATTAATGCATGGGGTGCCAAAAAAAAAACACACACATGAAACACACAAAAAAAAATAAGTACTAGAGAAATACACACTCATATCCTTTCGTATGGTGTTTCTTTCTTTTATTTTTTTGTGTTCCTTTTTGTCTCTTTTTGCGTGCGTATCGCGTAACGCCCTTCGTATCCGTAGTTGACTATTCGCATTTCTATTTATTCTGGTTACCCTTTTGTCGCCATTCTCTTGCAATGCGACAATATAATTTACTTTTCTACTTTACTCCCTTTTCTTGCCACAGAATGTGTATGTGTGTGTGTGTGTCTGTATCGTTTAGTGTGGCATGTCAAAATAATCTGACAGCTTAATTATACACGCGGAAATTTATACTCCCTTTTTGCTATTTTGGGCAGCAATTTCCTAGACCATTTCTTGAACTGTCGTTTCCTTTACGTATCGTTTAGCAATTCGTGGTTAAATCAATTTTGCACACTTTGGTTTTTTATACCCTGTACCCATAGGGTAAAAGGGTATATTAAAGTCGCTAAAATGTATGTAACAGGCAGAAGGAAAATTTTCCGACCCTATAAAGTATATATATTCTTGATCAGTATCAATAGCGAAGTCGATTGAGACATGTCCGTCTGTCCGTCCGTCCGTCTGTCCGTCTGTCCGTCCGTCCGTATGAACACCGAGATCTCAGAGACTATAAGAGCTAGAGCAACAAAATTTGGTGTCAACATCCGTCTATTGTATAAGCGGGTCAAGTTTGTTTTAAATTTTTGCCACGCCCACTTCCGCCCCCGTAATTTAGAAAAAACTATAACTTGAGCTATAATAAAGATATCGCATTCTTATTTGGCACACTTAATAATATAGCCAATATGCACCAGCTGACCAAATTTTGTCGAAATCGGACAATAATTATCGGAGATATACGTATTTCCGTTTTGTACTGAAACGCCCCATGCAAAATGGGCTGTTAAGTGTGAGCGAGATAGCATGCGTTCGCTGTTGCTGCATGGCAAGCAGTGGATGCTAAGAGAATTTTTTTTGTAAATTGATGGCGATTTTGATCGTTTTTGACTTCATGGAGTACTTTTACTTGGTACAGGGTATACTCAATGTCGGCAGGGACGACTTGCTTGCTTCATTTTTTTTTCTTCTCCTCCTCCTCTCTCTCTGTCTCTCTTTAGCTCTTGGTTTTTCCCCTTTCCACCATTTCTATTTCCGTGACAGTTTTAGGTCAGCGTTTGCCTTCTTTCTTTCTTTGGTTTGCCGGTCTTTTTGGTTAGCTGGTTGGCTGATGGTGAAAGGTGGATTGAGGCAAAGTGATTACGCCACACCGATTGAGCCTTTTTCCCTGGTTTTTATTGTTTGGTCCAGTTGAATTACTTTTCCAATACCAAGGGTCTGAGATATATTGGGGGCCATAAACGGTTAAAAGTACTTGGATACAAAAAAAAAGAAAAAAAGAACATCTTTATATATGTATATATATACATACATATATATAAATATAGAGAGAGAGAGAGAGAGAAGAGAAATGGTAATATCTTTTATAATTTCTGGTCTTCCTATGTATTGTATCTAGAGTGCTGTGACCCAATTCTAAAACTCATAATTTCTCAAAGTCTCTCAACACCAATGGCCATTTCTTCGTGGCATTGGCAGTTGGCCATCATTTCCTGCACTTTTCACAACTAATTTAAATGAACTGGCCAAGCAAAAGCTTGAAATTATCAAAGACCTGGTATACTCTAAATTAACCTCAGGCGGCAATTTACTTTCTCTCTCTTTCTTTTATAGTACATACATACAGACTATATGTATATATATATATATATATATATAGACATATATATCAAGAGAGCAGTGCAAACTGGCAAAGGTGTCAACTTTTAAACCAATCAACTGAAGTAGACCAGTTAGGCCTAACCAAACCTATCATCAAAAACCAGACCAAAGAGTATACGCAGCAGAAAAACCATTTTTGCCAATTTCCTACACACACACACACACACACACATAAAACACAATCCAAGAGAAAATTGTACAATTTTCATCTAGTGCATTGGCTTCTTCCTCACATTTCTCTGTCTATGGCACTGGCACTGGCTACGGCTTATTCTCTTTTTCATTTTTCTAGTTCTAATTAGGAAAACGCATAATAACTCCTTGGCAGGAAAAATACACAATGCATCCGGTTTTCATCCCAAACAATTCACACACCCAAAAAGAAAAAAAAAATTACCAGTTGCAGACAGTACAGCACTTTTAAGGTAGAGTATAGTATAGTATAGGGCGGAGAAGAGGCTATTCAGAATCAGAAACACATATCAACAATGAGAAAAATTTACTGTTTTTCCTGTTTGGCAAATTTCGATTTTAATGAATGTGGGATACAGGGGAGGGAGAGAGGAGAAATCGCCTAAATCAAAATAATAGATACGTGAACAAGTTCTTTATATGTTAGTATGTATGCATATTTATGCATATTCACACGAAACAATGAAAATTTTGAAATTTGGGTCAATTATCTGTACATTTTCAAAATCTACTAATAAGCAACTGCCATAATAGGATCTCAAAGGAGGTACACTGGCATATAATGGCAAATCAAATGTTAGAAGAGTAACTTTATAACCCAAATATTGGAAATTATATTCACTTATATGGATTTAGTTAATTAGCAAAATTTTCCATCTCCCATACATCAAATATCTGCATATGCCTATTGTCTGGACTCTAAAGGCTTATTAGCCGAACAATACAGTTAAGAAGATTATTACATATATCAAAATGCATTTTAATAATTATATTCAATGAAAACAATTGTTTCATATACCAAACAAATTTTCAAGCTTAAGTTACTGCAGATTTGGTAAAACATTGAAGGGAAATTTGAATGTAATTTCTGTAACTTAAGAAAATTATCAATATTAAATTTTTGTTCTATTGTTTCTCTATTTTAGATTTGATCAAATTGGGGCAATTTGGAGGGTGGTAAATGCAAATGTATTGCTTTCTGGTTGTGGAATCTGTCATTTGTCGAGTGTAAGTAATGATACTGCGGTGGTAAGCGTTATTCTCACATCTCAATGGTGGAGTCCAGGCTTTGGTACAAAACTTTCCGCACAAGCACTTCAAAGTGTCATTAAAGTGTTAATTGCTTTCATTTGAGGCGAATACACTTTGTGCTCTTCCGCGAGCTTCACATGTGTTTTTAGCACACACACACACACACACACACACACAGACAAACTTACAGACAGAAAGGATGCAATCCCCACCGCGAAGACCCAGACCCAACACAAATGACACCCTGACAGAGAGGAAGGCGACACTCGATGGCTTCATCTTCCTTTCCATGCCTTGTGCTTCGTGTGTTTGTCCCAGTGGCGGAACTTTTTGCCAAAGAGAGAGAAAGAGAGAGAGAGAGAGTGGGAGAGAAAAAAAATAAGAAATGTAGCTCAAACGGAAGTTTGCAATTAAAGTGTTAATTGTGTTAATTTTCTTGTGAATTTCACAACAAGCATAAAGTAAGAGCGCATTGAAAAAGAGCTCAACAAAAGCCAAAGTGGGGGAGGGAGGCGGAATGGCGGTTGTGCTGAAGGTAGGAAAAACCAACAAATCAAAAAAAAACAACAACAACATATATGTATGTACTGTATATACTAGAGAGTCATCATAAATTTTCATATCACTCAAATAAATTCCATTAAATATATGTATATTTAAAATTCTATTGTCTGTCCACATATTGACTCTCATGTCCATGTCATAAACGTTTTTAACTCAATATAAATTCACCTCCATCCCACCCAATTTGACCGCCTTTGGGCCACACTAAACAAGCAATTAAAAAAATTAAAAAATCATTGCACAAAATCCCCGTCTAGACGGGCACTACCATAAAACTGGAGTAGCACAGGACTCACAATCAAGACCCTCGAACTCGGACATTAAAAAACTATTTATACAAGTATATTGGATCCATTAAATGTTATCCCATACCATCATCATCCATCATGACTCTTTCAGCTTTTTTTTTTGAGTACGGTTTTGGGCGGCTTGGTGTGTGGAGGTCGATTGATGGGGGAACCAGGGAGTGAGGGGCTGTGGAGGCGCATTTATGATTTTTTATAGCCACAGTCGGTGGCAGTTAAAATCGCATAAAAGATATACATACATATTTCTTGTATTTTTGTTCTTGTTGTTGTTGTTGTTTTTTAAGCCGATGAAAATGACTAATTGGACAGATGGAAATATCAACAAAACAAATGCTTTTTATATACCAGATATGCGAAATGATGCAGTAAAGTATACAAACTACAACAAAAAAAAAAATACTATTTAGATTTATGTGTGGTTAGAGATGGAAACGTGTGCATTAATTTAAAAAACAAAAATCAAGATTAAAATCTAACTATAAAGAAAGTAGTTAGAATTTAGTTTTTAATTCCCGGCTTGTTGAAGAGTATTGAATGTTAAATTATTTCTGAATTCGGTAGGACCGTATCTAAGATTACTTGCAATTTTTTAGTTTAGAAAGTATTTAAGAATTAAAAGTAGATAATTAAAGTATATAGAGTTATGTATATATTCCACTGATTTATACAGTTGTAATACTTTTAGATAGCAATATCAAATAAGCATATACATATATATATATAAATTTACTTTGATTTTAACTTTACATATGGCAATTAATATTCACGATCACATTTTCTAGCTGTCATCTCTAATCGCAAAACTAAACTGACATTCTACCTTGGAATGTCGCAGATGAATGCCTCTGGTCTCAACAAAGACTTTAGAAAACGGATAAAAAAACAACAACAACAACAAAATAAGAGAAAGAAAACGGCATGAACAACAAAAGCTTTTCTCTGCCAACCTTTCTGAACTGAACTGATTAAGCCTCAGTGAAGCGAACACAAGGTCTTCAAAGAGGTCTTGGCCTGGGCCTGAGTCTGAGTTTGCGTTTGCGTTTGGGTTTGGGCTTTGGACTAAGGCTCTCTAACTTGACTGACTGCTGACAGCTGTTGACTGACTGTGGCACATGAAAATCATAAAAGAACGAAACGAAACGAACCAAACACAAAGTAGTAAAAAGCCAAAGACTCCGCCAACTCGCATCCTCCACATTATACGCGTCCGTCCTTCCCGTTTACCCTAACCATCACACAACACCACACCATAGCACATACATATATATATACTATATACAGTTCCTCTACGGGAAAAGTCAAACCCTTTTGGGGTACTTTACGACACATCGTCACGCTTTTGTGACATTTTGTCCTTTTTACCACTCAAGACTTTGTTTTTTTTTTTCTTTTTCTTTTTTCTCTTATATATATATTTTTTTTTTTGGGCACTTTTAGCGATACCATACAATGGACTTAAAAATTCTTTTTCATCCGCGCCTGTCCGTCCCGTCTCGTCTCGGTCTTCTATACCTTTACCCATTGCCACGCTAAACATGCAAAAAAGAAGTCCGAGAATACAGGAACAGCAACAATGGATCAGCTCACAGTCGTCGCGGCTGACTCTGGTTCTACATATGAGCAATCCTTTTATGGTTTTAATGCGATTGATGGTAGGTTCCCGTCGTCGTCCACGTCCAAGTCGGTGTTTGACGGCAAGAGCCGTCGCCGTCGCCGTTGCCGTCGCTGCCTTCATCATCTTACACAGATTGATGGATCCACATTAAGCGGATGATGTAGGAGACAACAATGATAATTTTCTGATTGTATTCCGGTGAAATTCTTATATCCCCCCTCATATCCCCACACACGGGCTATCTCTTTTTTTTTCTCTCTCTCTGTTTAACTTTTACTGCATTTTGTTGATCCAGAAACTTTAATAAATTCGTGAAACGCATAATTTGGTAAAGTTCTCAGAAATTGAACCTTACTTTTGGACCCTATTAAAAGCATCGAAAACAAGATTTGGAAAAAAAAGTGCAACAATCAAGTGGATTTTCAAATGCGCAACTTTTGTTTTATCTTCATCAAATTGGTTGGGTTGTGGCTGGCTATTCAACTAAATCGATTTGTCATCGAAGACGAGATGAGGCTCAAAAAAGGTTGGAAGTTAGAGAAATACAAATATTTGAAGTCGCCTATGTTAAAGCATTAATCGATTGATTAACTAACCAATTGTTGTCTAAAAATCTTAGCGGATTTATTTTCTTTTATAGTTTATTATACTTATATTATCATCTCAATTTTGATATAAAAAAACCAAAACTAATTCCTGAAATGATAGTCTGAATAGCCTCTTCAAATTTGCTTGATGTTTATAAATTATATAATTATATGAAAAACAAATCATTTTCATTTTCAAGACTTAATTTTTCATTCGATTAGATGCTATATATATTTATTTCTAGATATTTTGTTTTTTTTACCTTCTCAACACTATTTATTTAGGGTTTCAAATGTTAATAAACTCTCAAATGTTTACATTTTAATTGGTGCTCCAATTTAAATGAAAAACTATATAAACGCACCTCGAACATGTCAATATTGCAAGAGAAATCAATTTGATTTTCGGCTCCGACCATGTTTCATCATCGATTTTGCCTTTCTTACGAGAAATATTCCGACAGAAACATATATATATATATATATAGACATAAATATAAACCCACATACATATACAATATGTACGCTCCAGACATAAAAAGGGCCCCCAGTCGAATCTAATTTAATTTGCCTTCATTAAATATACGAGAGGGCAAAAGCGAACATGAATGAAGCTACCAACCGAAATGGATAATGATCATCATTATGATTATTGTATTATATTGGGCTAAAGGATACACCAAAAATATATATATACATACATATATATTGTATGTATATATACCTATAAAGAAAAAAAAAATGAATTGAATGCCAATTATGCTTTCCGATTAGCTTTTAATAATGCTAATTTACAAGATTCCAAGCTAAGAATCGACGTGGGAAATCGCTACGCTGCCAGACACAATCTTCTTTATTTTTTGTTCATCATTTTTTTTTTTTTGTATTTTTTTTTTGCCGACTCGGTCACATTACCAATGGCATGACCAACCAAATGGCTTGAGAAAAGAATGCCAGGCATTTGTCTTCTTCACGCCACAAATGCAACGAGGTTGCTAATTGAGTGAAACTAAAGCAGAATGCCAAAACAGAAATAGTAAAGAGGCAGCAAGAGCCACCACCACCATCAGGCAAATCCGAATCCAAATCCAAGACCAACACTGAGACTAAAAAAAATATCTGTCTCTAGGCGGCCAACATACAATTATATATATTTGCACAATTTACAATTAACGTATCAAAAACTAACTAAACTAAATCTAATTACGATGAACTGAACACGAGAACGAACGAACTAAAAGCCAAGAAGCGCTTATCAACTAAATATAAAGCAAACTGGAAATACTCTTTAGTTAGTCACACTAGAAAGTGTTCTATTATATATTAAATTGCAAATATAAATATTTTAAAATGCCTTTAAAGTTGTAAAAAATTTGGTAAATAGGCTGCAGGTATTAAATTCACTTAGTTATAATTAAATTCTAATTAAATTCGTGGTTTACATTCAAAGATTAAATTTGGGTTCTTATCTTAAATCGGTTGCATTATTGCATTAAATTAGTATATGTCAAGTTGTTTAATAATAAAGTATTTATACTGCAGTAAGACTTCTAAAATAAGGTTTTGTGATTTAATTGGTTTAAGATCTTTAAAATCAGTTAAAAAGGACAAAGGAAGAAAGCACATTACTTTGTGTAAATCATGAACGGCATTATATCCTTTTAGGTCCAAATATAAGTCAGTGTGAAAAAATTTATATACATATATCCAAATCAGTTAATAATAGTTTTAAATAAAATGCAAAGAACGTCTTTAACGAAATCGTTGACAATTCGCTAATGATGCATTTGGATTTATGTTAAAAATGTGTTTGACAAATTTTTGTTAAAAGTCGTATCTAGTTAAAAGTTGTATCTTTTTTTTCTTTGGAAGTTGTATCTAAAAACTGTTCTCATTTTTGTCATTATTTAAAATGGATTCTACTCTATAAAACTAGTTATATATGTATGTATATGTGCATAGGATTTGGTAGTATATATTTTCTATATAATAAACAAAGAGTCGCTTATAAAAAACTTATTCTTTACATAAGCTTAGTAAGTACTGATTAAAATTAATTTTTTCCTTTATTGAATTTTAGCTGATTTTAACAGAATCCTTATAAATAGTTATAAACCATTACCAAAGTCATACGAATGAATCAACCAGTGTATACTTTTGGTAAGAGTATTTAGAAAGGAGTTGGTCAAAACCTCACAGGCGAGAGAAACAACGATGACGATGATTTGCTTGGGACTCTTGCTTGGACTTTGGCTAAATGCTCCGATGGCGTTGGCTGCCATTTGTCAGCCAGTAGACCGCAAAATAGTTGCACAGGCAGCAGCGTTACTTTACTTTACTTTGCTTCATTTTTTTCATTCGTTTTGTTGTTGCAGTTGCTTGACGCGATAATAAGAGCAATGAGGATAGTTAAGGAACTGCGGCTCTGCCGCAACTGTATTACCATAGTGTGAGAACGGTTTTTTTTTTTTTTTTTTTTTTTGTTTTTTTTAGTTGTTGTTTTTGCGCGCGCGGAAAATAAATACCAATCTACATAAAAGTGGAAACCAAATAGGAAAAACACAGAGTCGACAACAGAGTGCACAGTTTGGGCTCTGGCTCTATTGAAATAAAATGAATGAAAAGAAAAGAAATGGGGGAAAAACCTGCTATTGAGAGCAAAATATATGTATATATATACATATGTATACCTACATATATATGTATATATGTATGTATTGTTGGTGCAAAAATGCTGGCAAAAGTCAAAGCTAGAAAAACGCCAGTGCAACGTTTCGAATACGTTATTATTTTTTTTTTCTTTTTGGTGATGGCAACGTGATTTGGCCAAAAAGAGAACAAATTATATAATTCATCAATATGACGATTTCCGTTTAGGCCATCTCTAGCCAAAGGTTTTTCAGGTTAACTAGAATTGGAGAGTTCTTGTGGTTACAATTTAGAGCACTGGCGTTGCCCCAGTCTACCTAGATATTTTTCCTCTTTTTCTTTTCTCTAGTTTTGCTTTTGCTTTTGATTTTTTTTTTTTCTTCTTGATGAAATTGCTCGAAATAATAGGGTGAAAATGCTGCTGTTGCTGTGGCCGTTTTTGTTTTGCCTTTTCTTTTTGTATGCTGCTGTGTGTTAACTCTTTCGCGCTTTGGCTGTGAAAGACCAGAAAAGGCGTTTGCAACTCCACGACCAACTCCCATTCGCGTGCTTTTGGCAAGTCAAAAGCAGTTGGCACGCATAGAAAACTCTTTTTTTTTTTTCTATTTTTCCTTTCTATGGAAAACAGAAAAGTGAAAGATTTGTACTGCAATTGTATGTGTGTGGTGTGTTTGTGTGTGAAAATTGGGTCTGCTGCTTTCCGGCGACTGTTTGATGTTTGACTCACAAAAATCACATGCAAACAAATAAAACAAAAGCTGAGATTTTCATGCAGTTGCTATATATGGTAGTATGGTTGAAGCCAAAACGCAAAAAGCCACGCCAAGTCAAGAACTTTTATTTATTTTCTTTTTCTTTTTTTTTCGTAACAAATTAAGAAGTAAATTTTCATTGGCGTCATAAGACGATTACAATTAAAGTTGGTTCGTTGAGTTGGGGTAATGAGAGTGTAAATAAGGAAAAAATATGAAATTCCTGGCATGAAAAATAAGTGGAAAAAACTAGAAAGTAAATTTTATATTTCAAGCCGATTTTGAGTTGGAATACTGAAGGTGATTAAACCTTGATGTTTTTCTTTTTTCAACTAAGTGATGTAGATTTAAAAGATTTTTATAAAAAATTTAAAAAAAAAAGCCAACCGATCCAAACAAGAATTTTCTAGATATAATATGTGAATGATAAATCCTCCTATATATCTATTTCCTATTTGTATAAAGAAATTTAAATTTATAATTTGCAATTGGATCATTTTGCTTGAGATTTTTCTAAGTTTTAATTTAAAATAAATATTAAATAACAAATAATGAACTGTGGTATTATATTCATGAAAAAAATTTACAAATACTTTATATTTTGAAGTTTAAAAATATTGGTGGAATCGATAAATCATTTACACCTTTATATATTTAAATTATTTTCTGCATTAGATATATTTATATAATTTTATTCAATACGATTTCAGTTCATCTACATTTGTATTATAACGCTGATTCTATAAACTTTTGATAAAAAAATGCAAAAATATATTTTATATTAAATAGGGCATTTTCTCATTCTATTAATTGATTTCTTTTCCGAAACAATTTGCATATTAACTTTTACCAGGCTTAGTTAGTTTCTATACGAACAACTTGAATCGGTTCAGATATAGACAAAGAGTTAAGAATTGTATTTTTATATATTCTACTTGTGTTTAACTAAAGCTGAAACTTATCTGCTGCATTTAATATTTACATTTACTACACAAGTACGTTTAACCAAGCTCTAGATACATTTGCTTTGCATATAATTTATACTCCTTCAGATCTCTGCTTTGCATTTTTCCTCTGCCTTAGTTCTTTATTCGGTAAAGTGAAATATATGTATATCCATATAGATATATGTATATATATATATATATATATGTATATAAGGGAAGTTTTCTTATAATAGAGTTATTGTTCATACTGTGGGCAAAGGCTCACAGAAATATTCCCAGTGCCAACAAAATGACCGACCATAATCTCATCTCCTCACACCTCCGCCACTACAAATCAATTACTTTAATCAATTTTTAACACGTTTGCTTTTTTCACACCCAAGGCGCCTTCTTTCAGAGCCTTTTTCTCATGCTTACACAGAGTTCGCTTTTTTTCCTTCATATTTTTTTTTGCTTTTTTTGTTAAAATTTTAATTATAAAGATTAAATGCGGGCAGTGAGAATGAGAGAAGAAAGAAAAAAAAAACGACAAAGATCGTAGAATACGGAGAAAAAACTAACCTGCCATAACAAACTTAAAATAATATTAAAGAATTTTTATTGAAATAATAGCACAAGACAGAGATAGAGCAATATGTATGTATATAGAGTAAAAGAGAAAGAGGGAGAGCAATGCAGGTAAAAGGTAGAAAACGGGAAAAGAATGAGAGACAAGGCAAAGCAGCGCAGAATTCGCGGTTCGTCAGTGTCAGAGGCACATCAAAGGCGGTCTACGACGAGTCGCCAAAGTCTGAGGTTGGGGCCTGTCGTTTCGTGGTTTCTTTTAGCTACCCTGTAATCATTGGCAAACACACGGGATATATAATTTCAATACAATTAATGTTTTAGACTAATGTTTTGTCTAAATATGTGATCCACTTAAATCCATTAAATTTATTTAAATTAAAATTATATGGAGATAGTTATTTCAGTGTGTAGATAATATTGGCACCATAGTGTCTCTATAGCTTTTGAGCTCTGATAGAAAACTTATTTAAAAGTGATTTATATTTTCACTTGATAGAGGATATCTTACTGTCGACTTTTGTATTATAACATGGCTTATTATTATTTTTTTTTGTGCCTGCTTTTTTCTAATTGAAATGTTCCGCACCATATTTCTCTACGCTTTACCACCTGCTGCTTGTGCTGCTGGTGCTTTGGAGATTCCTCTGGCTCCCTTTTTCGCTAAATAGTTCACTCTCTTGGCTCTGGGTCTAGGGTAAATGCAGGCAAACTGCAAACCAAAAAAAGAAAAAAAAAAAATACAGCAAGAAAAAGAAGAACTGAAAAAACAACTAGAAAAAAAAGAAGGGCACAATGCACCGCACACTGACCATCCTCAAGGCATCCATCGTTGTTGTTACTGTTGTTGTTGCTGTTGTTGTTACTGTTGCTTTTGTTGTCGTCATTATCAACGCCAAGTTGAGCTCATGATAAAAAGCAGTTGAGCGACTCAACGCGATTATTTTTCAACACTTTTGGCATTCTTTTTCTATTTCAATTTTTCCCATTTTTTTTTTCTCCTTTTCTTACATTTTTTTTTCCAACTACATGGAAAATATTGTCCATTATACATACATATTTATGACTTCTCTATAACTAAGGGTAGACAAATTTTTATTATGGCTTTGAAAATCAAAGCCAGTTTATTTTTATCTTCATTAAAAAATACTGTATATATTTTTGAATTGCATTAGAAATTATTATTATTTTTTTTTGGTTTTATAATATGAAATACTTTTAAAATAATATTTAGCACGGATCGTGCATTAACATGTTTTACCATTAAAATATTTATTAAATGAAAAACTTCGCCTGATAAAAATAATATATGTATACATATATAATAGATAATGATAAATTTAGTTGAAATGGTTTACCAATTGAATTTTAGATTTTCTCAGAGGAATAATTGAGAATCTGAATCCTTTTGTTTCCTAAAACTGTAGATAAAATTTAGGCCGAAGGAGCAAGTGCACCTTAAACTATCATTTATATTAAACCGAACACTAAATTTAATTTGTTAAAATAATAAAAACAATAGAGTTTACATAAATAAATTAAAGTTGATACCATTTTTTATTGTTTTTAAAGTTTTGTTTTTAAAAATTATAATTTTAAGAGGATTTATTTTTTTTAAGAGTATTCACTAGTCTTAAATCTTGTTTTGTTTCACATGTATAATTTTTTTTTAGCTTGGCCCTTAAATTGCTCGTTCGTCCATCGTTTGCTCTATTCTAGGAAATAATTTTCTTTTCAGTATTTTCTTTTTTTTTTTTTTTGTTTTTTGTACCTCAACATTGTCTCGTCTCGTCTAGTTGCATCTTCATAGAGGAGTTTGAGAACTAAACTGAAGTGAAGCGAACTGAACTGGGTGCTATATCTAGCTCTCTCCCCTCCGTACTGACGCCCCTTAGCCGCTGTCAGAGCAGTGTCACACCTGTCACTTTTGTGGCTGATCACAACAACCGCCGACTACAACGACGACTATAACGATGACTCCAAAACTCCGACGAATAACCTCACCCAAAAGATAGCTCTTTGGCTGGAGGGGGATGACAAAGATAGAGAGAAATGGTGTTGGCAAAGGGAGGAGGAAGGTAAGAGAAACTGCAACAGCTATGGCAATAGCAACAAGGTGTGAACGTCAAATAATCACCTTTACACACGGCATGCCGACTCAGAGGAGAGATGGTTCAAGGTGGCAATGAAGAGTGATGAAGAGAGGTGAGAGGAAATTCTCCACCCACACTGGGACACGAAACGCTTTTGGTATTTGCTTTTCGTAAGAAAATTTCGCAGACAAAATGTGTGAAATTTCTTTGGAAAGATGTCTGCGGTTTGAGACTTTTCCTTTTCTGTTAAGTGTGTGTGTGTGTGCGTGTAGTATAAGTATGGCTCTATTTCTCCTTCTGGTTGCTTCTGATTCTCTAGTTTGCTTTGCCTTTCTTTTCATTTTTTTTTTGTCGTTCTTTGTTTGCATAATTATTTTATTGTATGCCAAGCGAAAACTATATGAATATTAAAACAAAAGACAGCAGGCGGTGAGATTTTGTCGTTTTGTTGCCAAAGTGCCCCGAAAGCATTTCCTGCTGACAACCTTTAGTAGCTCCCCGTTGGAAACCAAACCTCGGCTCCCAAAAAAAAAAAAAAAGAAAAAAAAGAACTTCATCCTCAAACCCAAAGTCTAGACGTTAGCAAAAGTTTTTGTTCTTCTGTTGTTGCTGTTGTTGTTGAAAAAGAGTTTTTCCCATTTTACTGTAGGCATTTCTTCAATTAGCGTTTTTATTATTTTTAATTAACAATTTTGTAACTTAATCCTTGCCAAGGATAAGAGGGACATGGCAAACGGCATGCTATATTGTTATGAGAGTAACTGGACCGGGAGATGAGAACGGTAATGGTGGGGAGGAGAGTGCGGGCAACCAAGACATAATCGAATCAGGGGCATAAGGAAGCACAAACTCCTTTAGCTTAACTAAAGTTTGTCTAAAGTATGAAGAAGTTTTCGACTATCCCAGACATGTGCATAATTATATTAGGCAAAAGGGAAACTTTCTGGAGGCCAACACACAGGCACACACACACCCAAACACAACAAGCTAAGAACAAAATAAAGGAAAGAACAAAAAAAATAAAACCTTAAAATGAAAAAGAAAAAAAATGTTGGACGACATACTAATTGAGCATTTGGAGTTGTAGAAACATTTGCTAGACAAATGGCAGACAGTGCCAAAGGGCGCCCCCAATTCCCCCTCCTAAACCTTCCACCCTTTTAAAATAATGAAACTTAAGAACTATAGTAAATTAAGTTTGACAGACTGGAAAAATATGCAATTATTATGATGATGAAAAGGAATATAATTTATTGTTACATTTCTTATTAACTCAAATTATTCATTCCTCCTTTCTATAGCTATAAATTTCCACACTACTCTCATCGCTATGAGAGTCCCGTCGATCTGTGGTCAATATCATTATCTGGTCACACGATATGCAACGACATCTCAGCTCCGATGTACAATCCCGACAATATGGTAAACCACAATTGGGACATATCACAAATTTGCCATCTTCGAGGGCATCACAAATCAGGCAATTTCGTTTCGCACAGGTAAATTTGTTAAGGCAGCCAAATACCTCGGGACAAGTTAAACGTAAACGTAGACAAATGTTGACATTATCCTGTACACGACGAGAGGCAAGATTTTCCTCGGCATTCCGTCGCAGGATATCAAAATTCGATTGACGTTCCCGTAGCATACGGTTATACAGGAAAAGGATACGCTGCTTTTCCCTTTTATAGAAAAAGTAACTGCAAATAACGCGACGTAAACGCAAAAATGTTGTACTCTGATAGATAAGCAAAATGATGGCCAAATACAGGAGCAACAGTTTATAATAAAAGCTACGTGGCAACACATGGGCAATAGGTAGACAACCCTCGTTACTTAAAGATGTTGAGACACGTTCGTGTATATTAAAATTCTTCATTGTGGTACGCAAAAGTCGAGCCATTAAACCAGTCCCATTAATCTTCAACGAAATGACATTTGAATAATTTAATTTTTAATTTAAATTTCACGAGTAAATAAATTAAACTCACATGAAATCGCACTTCATGTTCGCCCTCTTGATGGTATTTGATCAATGAACGATTGTGAATGATTTGTAATAGATTGACAACCATATGATCCATTAGAACAAATAAACCCACTGTAATTATCTCCAATGATAGTTGCAATAGATGATATATAACAGTTCTGGATTCCTCGGCAGTACGACTACATACATTATCAATATCAACATAATTTGGTTTCTCATAGCTTTTTAGGGGTAAAATTGAACGTTTCCCAAACTCTTTGCGTCGCTTATCCACATGCTTGAAATAATCGGTTATATAGAAATTATCAAATTCCACATTTCCACGGTATTGTAGAAAATATTGTATTGAAGCAATTATGACTCGTAGTATAAATAAACATAAAAACTTTTCTATTAACAGCATGATGCCATTAAAAATTCGCTTACGTCGATTAAAATCCTCGGTGAAGGCTTCCGAAGTTTGTTGGGCGGAACGTAATGTACTCTGAGCTGCAGTGGAATTTTGTAATTCATAAGTGATTTCAATATTTGAACTATTGTCAAAGAGTTCATGCTCAGTGATCAACATATTTACATAGGTTTCACCAAAGTTTTTTGGCACCACTTTGGAGGCATCGCATATCTTATCCGGATTCCCAAATATATTAATTTTGCATATGATATCCACACGATATGGCCAACATATGGCACCGGCAATTAAATCAGGAAAATTTGTAGTACATTTGCGATAACCCTGACGAAATATTTGTTGACAAACATGATGTCCGCTACGCAATTGATGTTTACATCGGTTTCGCATGTTGCGTAAAAACTTTTCCTGAACTTCCGATGCCGTTGGCAAATCTGTTGGTATAGTGGTTGGAGCCACTGTAGTATTTGCTGGTGGATTGGTTGTTTTGTTATTCGTTGTAGCATTACTTTTCACATCTCGACGATTTCTATAGTCGGCACCAAATTTATCATCCTCTATATCCGTATGTTCTACACCATATTTCAGATCATTTAGTACACCATGTAACTCTTCAAATGTCGATTGTATTTCAACTATATCTCCTTTCATATGCTGCAATGTATTTGTAAACGGTTTTGCCATCAAATCGAAACGAGTTTTTGTCAAATTATATGTTAATACGGTGGTGCAGGCAAATACTCGAGCCACTTCACCAGCATTATTGGCTAAATTATCAATTGGTCCCGATATGACAAAAGCAAAGGCAACTGCTCGTAGATAACTTCGACCAGATTTACCCACTAGAGCCACAAATATCAATAGAGTTATAGCTCTCACATTTCGATTAATCATAAAGACCGTAGTATAGACCAATAGAAACATCAAAAAGACGGGCACATGGAACGGTACATTGCCAAATAGACGATTCAAATTGAAATTAAGCGCCACCAATTTCCATAATAAATAGGATAATATTATACCCAATATGAATCTGCAGAAGATGCGTAAAGATTTTGTCCATACGCCGCCTTCATGTTGATTACCATAGATCAGGCAATAAAGCGGTTTACCACAACGGGCAAGAGATTGCCGTATAGCTCTCGTTAAAAAATTAAACATTATTAAAATGTAAACTAATCGAAAGATAATAGAAGCAATGCCAACTCATTCGATACAACAAATAATACTACAAAAAAAAAAAAATATCAGTTTTCAAAAACATAAAAAGTTACTTTATCTACTCTTGTGATCGGTTTTCCTTTTATATTCATTTTTTAAATTCAAAACATGACTAAACATTTTTGGGTAAGAACTTTTTGACAAAGTTCTTTTAACATTTACATTTTATGCATTTTTTTTTTATGGTTTTATTTTTGCCATTGTTTCATGCAACAGAAATTCTTGGCAAGAAATTTGTTGTACTTTTGTGGCACAAGATATTTCATAATTTTCTGCTTTTGCTTGTCTTGCCACCCAATTAAATTTTGAATTTTTGCAAGATAAAAACATACAAATATTTTGCCAAAAGTGGCCGACAACGTTGACAATGATGATGATGACGATGATGACAACGATGTCAACGGTTGCCGCCTTTTTAAACGCAAATTCCATGAAAGCAGTCAGCATGTCAACGTTTTGGTAACAAAAAGATAAAAAAAAAAAACAAAAAAAAAAAAAAAGACCGAAAAAGTAGCAGAGAGAAAAAAGAATTAAAGACGATGAAGAAGCCCCTTCCTTCCATGGGTTAGAAAAACATGAAAAATTTAAACAAGGCGGGCAACAACGATATTGCAAAAGCTGTGTTTTGTCTGCTGCAAAAATTGCAAGTGACAGGCAATTCATCATTCATTCGGTTTTAGACTTGACTGACCATTGGATGGAGGGGTAGGTGGAGATGTAGAAGCTAAAGGATGACAAGCCAGTAGAAGGGAAAAATACTAAATGCTATGGTATGATGACTGAGAGTCTCGTTGACTCCTTTTTTGTCTGGTCGCTCGGTCGGTTGGTTATACAATTTTATGGCCAGCAAACTTTTAGAATAGCCCCCAACAACGCCTTTGACAATTTAATGCATTTAGAGCTAAACAAGAACAGGCCCAGAGTAACTGCTGCTGGGTGGGTTGAGTAGCTCTTCGCCAAGCCACACCTACAACGACTACTAAAACTAACCCAATCATAGTGGTTAATATTAAAATTTAGCAATTAGATCTTATTGTTTTGTTCAATAAATACTACAAATTTCATATGGAATTTTGTATCTTCTTTTGATTTTTTGATTTAAAAATCTAAATATGAATATAAGTATATAATCGTATTGATTCCACTGTTATCTTTGGTTTGGCCTAGCGTTACTATGGTGTTGGCCTTTTGGAATTTTAAATTGTTTTAATGCGTGCGTTGAGCATCAACACAGAGAAAGACACTCAGACATTCAGATAGATGGACAAAAGAAAGAAAAATGGACACTCAAAGACAATTGCCACGCCTCAGTCGCCCGCCCGCCCTTCTTATTGTCCGCCCGTTCGTCCAATAATGTCGTCAAAGTTGCCCAGTTTCAGGTTCCAGCAGGCTGTTCGACAGACAACAGTCAGAGCAAACCCACTTCAGTTGCACTTCAAGGATCAATCAATTTTTTAGCACAACTCTAGAGAACTCGAAATGAAGTACCACCACATTGGGGCGTAGTAGTATAGTCGATGGATGCAGTAAAGAAATGTGGGATAAGATGGGTGTGGGGGGGAAGGGAGGAGCAGCGTCTGCTGCCTGTTTAATATGCAGCAAGTGACACCGTCAAGCGCGACGACAAGCAAACTGCACCAATTTGGTATAGCTGCCCGCCCATATAACCATTCATTCCATTTCCCCCCTTCCCCCATTTCCCATACCAACTACATATCCCATTCCCAATTCTCATTCCAGTCTGGACTGTGTGGATCCATCCATCTTTTATCATCGGCTGCAGTTCATAAATTTTTAAACGTTCACCAAACAAACAGCGGGAGGAAAACCGAAAATTTATTCATTGCCAAGCCAAAAAGGAGACAAATACACACACACACACATACATATAAATACGCACACACACACACACACACACACACACACACACACACACACACACACACACACACACACACACATGTATGGCATACACACGCACGCATGTAATCAATTTTTATTTTAGAATCCCCGGGCGGGCAGGTGCAAAAGTTGATTCTACTGATGCCTCTTCTCCGCCGCCTCATTCTTCTACTCCTTCTACTTGATTCATTTTCCTCTTTCTGGCTAGCCTGGGTATATGTTGCTCTATTATAATTGGATTACCCAGTTCGTCGTACATTGCGTACATTAAACTGAATGTTCGCGCATCTCCTTGTGTCTGAGAGCTGCTGCTGATGTTGGTACTAGAAGCTGAAATTGAAGCTGGAGCTGAGCCTGTTGATGACTGGACTTGGTCTGGTTCTCTGGCAGCATTTTTAACGAGCGTCGTCTGGGAGCTTCTGCTGCTGCCTCTGACGCTGCTGCTGCTGTTACTGCTGCAGTCATTTACAGTCTCGACTGGGGCCAAGGCGGCTTTTAAATGACAGAGGGACCAGCACAGTGCGTGTGGCAGGAATTCTCAGATATATGTATATATATACATAGATAGATATATAAAAGCAAAAAAGAGGAAGAGTGTGTTGCCAGAGGCACCATAAAACGGTTAAAAGTGAGACAGTTTGTGTGTTTAAAATGCAGCTGCTGCTGTTGCTGCGATTGTGAGCTTAATTTTAACCCTCTCCATGTCTGGCTTCATGCTCGTTGTGTTAATCCCCAGTTAACCTTGAGCTTAAACTGTTCAAGTTTCAAGTGTTTTCACATAGTTGGCACAAAAAGATATATACATACACACACAAACATACACACAAAAGTTCAAAAGGAAGCAACCGCAATTTCAATTAGTCGAAAATCAAAAAACAAATCTATGAAAACATGAAATTTATGCTTATTGAATCTTTGCTATCAAATACTACCGAACCAGTTAAAAAGCTTGTTTCTCAAAGCCATCAACAGTCACATCAATAACTCATTAACAAACTGCTTTGTATAATTGAATGTTATATGAAACTAATCTCGATTTCGAAATCAGTTAGTTTATAAATCAAATTATATATAGTATACATAGTTAGATTAACTTTGCTAATTCATTTGGTTACAATAAGAAAACGTTTGATTTTTATTAATTATTTTTAATATTCACAGTCATCATAAAAAACACATTTGTATATGTTTAAATCATATAATTTTTGTTTTGCTTTTTAAAATTGAAATTAATTAATTATTTAGTTACGGTGAAGTTAACACAAACAAATTACGAGCCCAAGGCATACGTTTTAACATGGAAATTTCCGATCTAACATTTCATACAGAAATAAAATTTCATAATTATAACTCAATTTCTTTGTTTTTGTGTTTTTCACAAACTAAAGATTAAGCAAAGATTATTTTCGTAACTTTTTCTTATATTTTATCGTGTTTCTCAAGATAAGATCAGAAAATCAATTGAACCTTTAATTTCATTAGTCGAATTTTGATTCTGTTTTATATAGAATAATATTATAAAGATATATGATCTACATAATAAAAAAAATAAAAGTTATCGAAAGGGACAAATGTCGCGATTAATTTTAATCCAATTATATATAAATCGATTCCAAAACTAACTGATTTCAAAATAGCTATTTTCTTTCATTGACATTTAATTATTTCGAACATTACGAAAATGGTCTAATTATTGACTCAGTTAATGGTTAAGAGATCCTTTCTATGAAGGTAAATTATAATGAATTCCTTATCTAATACACTGACAGCTTAAAGTATGTACTAAGATTAAGTTAATTAAAGCAAACAATTGAGTCGATCTACGAATACTAATTTTTTGTCTTTGTCTATACAAGTGACTTGCTATTGAGCACCTGTTCACCCTTTATTAACTCATTAGGCCAATTAGTGGCACTAATAAAAACAATAAATCAACAAACGCATTAAACAACTATTCACCCTTCCCCTTACTCCCATTATTTTCTTTCATTGTGCACTACACTTACCACATTTGTCAAAGAAATAAAAAAAAATTAACCCTTTACGTTTAACAAATACAAACAAGAAAGAGAAAAAAAACAATGAGGCAGAGAGCAAGAAGTGGCAAGAATGCAACCAATATGAAAATGACATTAGCCAAAAGCGGCAGAGTCTAGACCACGGCCAGACGGCCAAAAAAGCAGCTAAACAGGAAGGAAGCCAATGGGTAACCCACCAAAAATAACACGCAAAACCACTTTTAACTCGTTTACTTTATTTATGGCCATAATTTGTTAAGCAAAAGGTCGAAAACTACAAACGTACAAAAGGGCGCAGCACAGGCAAAAGGTGCGATGCATAATTAAGATAATAAAATATTAATTAAAATTATGTTCATGCATAACTATGCAGCAAGTCAGAGCGAGAGAGAGAGAAGCAGAGTAAGGTAGATAGGTGGGGGAGTTAGAGCAGGCAGCGGCCATGTCAGAAGCCGAATGAGTGAGGCTATAGACAAATATTTGCATGATGAGGTTTGATTAGGGATGATGACGTTGCCGTTGATAGCCTCGTTATTCGCCGTCTCCTCGCCTTAATTAATTAATTAAAAATGCAGACTTTTATGCAAATTTTCAAATGGCTTCTCACATGACAAAAACCACCAGCAAGAGCAACAGAGAGAGAGAGAGGGGTAGATGGAGATACAGACAGAACGCAGCAGCATAAAGAGCATACCCAGAATGTCCAAAACCAAACACCTGCAAAATGAACGCCCCCAACCTGAACAAATATGCTTAGGAAAAACCTAAACCCTCCCCCACAACCCGTACCCCTTTAAAA
The DNA here is from genome assembly GCA_037075365.1 of Drosophila emarginata. Taxonomy (NCBI): domain Eukaryota; kingdom Metazoa; phylum Arthropoda; class Insecta; order Diptera; family Drosophilidae; genus Drosophila; species Drosophila emarginata. Next base: position 10,283,869 of record JBAMCD010000296.1, read on the forward strand.
ATGTTTTTTTTTTGTGTTAAATGCGCGCCACAAGGGACAACAACCGTTTAGACCACAAAAAAAAAAACGAAAAGAAAAATAAAACAAGAAGCAAACAGAAAAGGAGAAAAAAATGTCAATTAGCATCAAGAATATTTGATTAGACTAATTAGGCGAATGGGCATATTAGCTATAATTAGAAACCCAATCGCCAGAAAATATAGTATAATACAGATAGATATACGTATAAATAATATAATAGCGAAATAAAGTGCCTCTTGAGTGAATTAATAAAGTTAAAGTGTTCTTTTAATTGTTTGGCTAAAACAGTTTTGGCTAAAAGTTATCTTCGGGAAAAAGAAATCTGTTCTAACATGTAACTAAAATTTAAATTTAGTTGTAATATTATTTTAAAACATTTTCTTTCCAAATACGAAAGATTGATTAAAAGTGGTTTTAGATTAAAGTGAAAATAAAAATAAGCAATAAATGTTTTCTGATTTGAAAAAAGAGTTTTCAGCAAAAATTTTAATTTCACACGTTATTTATTAGTACAAATTTTGCCAGAGTATTTAAATTGTTGTCATAAACAAAATCGAAATTCCATATACGCATTTATCAATTTGGCTATCCCTTGTTGGCTAATGGAAATCTGGTGTTTACCTTTTAGCTTTAGGGGCGTGTTTTTTTTTTGACTCGTTTTGATTTTTTTTGTCTTTTGTTAGACAGAAACCACAAAGCGCGAAATGTGATACATTGTCGGTGGCCAGTGATTTCTCAGTTTGGCTAAGGTTTCTTTGCATAATTTATTTGACCTTTTTTTTTTTTGTTTTTGGATTTCGATTTTTGTTGTTGGCATCTTTTGGTATTTATAGATAATTTCTGAATGTTCAAAACTACTTAATCACTTTACCTATGCCATAGACACCTATATCCAGATATGTATATATATATGTATATACATATACATATATGCTATATATGTGGGCAAGTAATTTGTGAATATTTCTTCCTTGGGCAATTTGAAACGTCAACCAAGTGAGTGAAAGGGAAATTTTTGAATATTTTTCGTTTTGGCTTTTTTTTTTTATCAACTTTTTCTTTAACACGCATGAAAACAATTTCTGACCCGACCCTTGGGCCATGATTGATGGCAACCCCCATCTCCCCTCTAAAAAAAGAAAAGCTCAACATTAGATTCCCCACACTCCACACACACACACAAGTTCTCATTCTCATTTCTGTTGGCTGCATTAATTAACTAATTTAGTTTTTGTTTTTATCCAGAAAAATTTATGCAGACACATATTTTTAGGTTTTTTTTTTATGATTTTCGCAGCAGCAATTATTTACATGCATGGATCCATGACATGAATAAGGGAATGGACCAAAAGGGGGGGAATTGCAGGGGTGTGGACCTTATCGCTAGCTTTCACTCTTCGTTTATGTTTTTGGTTTTTGGTCATAATTTACGCATCCGCGGGGCAAGAATTTTTGGCCCTCTTTTTTTTTTTGGTTTGCTTTGGTTTGAATGGGCGGATCCGACCACATTGTATTTGATGGGCTTTGATGAATTTTGACAGTTTTTGGGTAAAAACCACAGAGCTACAGATAAATTGCAATGTAGGAGGCGAAGCGGAGAATTATAGATAGAGAAGAGTAAAAGAGTATGGGAGTGGGGAAATATGTTTGGGGCAATAAATTCAACTGTTTGGCCCGCGTATTTATTTGCATTCCTAATGATGCAAAACTGTCAAAATAAATCGACAAACAATCAATTTTTAGAGTACATGAGAAAAGGGACAGGAACAGAGAAAGGTTTAGGGACAGGATATGGAACAGGGATATGGATATAAACATGGACATGTACATTATGCCTTTGTTCTGATTTTAGCCTTCATACGGGGTTATCACAATGATAAATGCAATTTGTGGCAGTCAAATTGACTAATTTTTTTTTTAATATAGACAAACGGATGTTTATAATGGAAAACTGTGTGAAATTATTTAGTTGAATTATTTGCTGGTCGGTTTTCAAAATACATAAAATATGCAAAAAAGGGCAAACACACACACACACACAGTTTGACTAATGGCACATAGAATCAGCTTTTGAAAATAATGAATGCTAGAATATTGGATCCAGGGAATCGGATTAGGTTAACTTAATGAGACTTCCATTTACTTTATTAGAAAAATGAGTTGTAAGGAAGTAATGTAAATATTCAGATAAACCGAATTCTCGATAGTATTTGGAAGAGGATCATTCGTAAATTAATTTAGTGATAATTTTTTATACGAATTTTTCATACCATTTGATACATACATACATACATATATAATCAATTAAAAATAAAGATATGTATGCCTTAAATATAGACAGCTTTTTTCATGTATAAAATAAGTAAAATGTTCATTTACATATGGGTAACGCCACTTGATTGAAAATACTTCATTAAATGTACGGTTATTAAAAATCATTATAATCGCATACCCGATCTGACATTTACGATCGGCAGCAACTAATTTACCATCTATATAAAAATACATATATGTATATGTATGTATGTATATATAAAACCGAAAGTTGTAAATTCTTTCATGTTTTAGGGTTTATCTTTTTGTGTTTTAATTTTTAACTTTTTTTTCTGTTTGCTTTTGTATCTTTATAGTTGGTGGTGGCACTTAACAAAAAAAAAAAAAAAAAATGAAAGAGAAATATTTTAGAAATAAATTTTCAATTTAATTTCTCTTCCGGTGGACGAGTTTTTTATTCTTTGCTAGTTTTGTTGGTTTTTTGTGTGCTTTCAGTTTGACAAATCATTTCCAGATCCAATTTCCTTTCGACTGCCAACTGATAGTAAAAGAAATTAACGTTTATCATTTTTATGTACTTAAAATGCAAATGTTATGATATTCTCTATCAGTTATATACGACAGTATATGTATGCATATATAGAGACATTTGCTATGAATTCAGGTGGATCTATAAATTAAATTGTTTTTCGTTTTTCTTTTGTTGTGTGTGAGTGTGTGTGTGCGTGTGTGTTAGTGTTTGTTTTGCTTTTGGCATTTCGATTTCAATATTTGATTTATTTTAATTTGTAATAAATTACAACTTTCAACGTTGTTGCTGTTTTTTTTTTTTTTTGTCTTCTTTCTTGTTTTTCACCTCCTCTTGCCTTGCCCTCTTATCCACACACTCTTTTATATTTCTACTATAAATTAACATTTATGTGGCTCGAAGCACTTTTGCGGGCTAAAACGACGAAGCGGGCGTAATGGTTTTTCAATGTTAATGTGTGAGAAAATCAAAAAGTGAGAGTCTATCGACAAAGTGAGTTATGAAATGAGATCTGAAGTCTATGAAAGAAACCAAATATGGGCCTCCGGCTGAGGTTTATTTTGTTTTTGTTTTTTTTTTTTTTGCCCCCACAACCCGTCTCCACACTCGTCACATTTTTCCATTGATTGGCACAGCCAGTAGCCTTCATTGAATAACATCCAATGGAATGCAATATGTGAAATGAAGAGCAAACGTAAAGAGAAAAGATATTGAAAAAGCTCAGGGTAGGGAGTGGCAAGGCAGGGGGAAAGGGCCATTGCAGTGTGATATTGATACCTGACTTTTCATTCATGTTCGTTAATATGGAATCAGAGCGATGGTGGTTTATCTACATACACCTCTCATGTGGTAGTTTTTGTATACTTGGCATCCGATTTCATTTGAATTTTCCAAAGGTTTAAGAAAGAAAAAAACGTAGATATCGATATATATCAGTATTAAGCTTTACTTAAATCAATAACTCTTTCTATGATACATATATGAGACCGATATGGCAAAAACGGTCTTTGACTTATTCTCTACTAAAATCAGGAGAAAATTTAATTTACTTCATTTTTAATTTCGAATTTTATTTGGATTTATATTAAAGAAGAATTTAGTTTTTTCAACAAGATTTTTGGCTGACTGTATGGATTATTTTACATAATCAGTAATATTATTTTTTTTTTTTTTGAGGCTTTTAAATAAAGTTTATATACCATTATCATAGGGTTGCAAGCGTTTTCTAATGTTGTAGTTAAACTCACTGCTCATGCAGTAACCAAAACGTATAACGGTTATAGTTATGACTTTTGATTTCATTTATTGATATTGAGAGATTTTATTTGAATTTTATACCCTATCTCTGTGCTTATGGTTGCATTGATAAAAACTGTGCTTCATTATCTGATAATACTTTTAAGAAAAAATATTGAAAAATTCATATGAGAAAAAATTTGATATATTTGAAATGCCAACAGGTGATCCGAATGAAAAATCGTTGCCGTTTACTTTTAATTGATGGAATATATGTATATATATATATATATATCCAGCTTACAACTCATATAATATTTTTACAAAATACGGAACGTATTTGCATTCCAATCGTAAATGTCACAAATATATATATGTAGTTATCAATGAAAAACAAAAAAAAAACACAATATAAAGGAATATCTTTCTCTCTTTTGGATTTTGAGTACAACAAACCAACAAATCCCGCAAAAAATATGAATAACCATTCAATCAAGCTGAAACAACAACAACAACAAGGACAGGAACAAGAGCAACAAATGAGGGGTTAACAAAAATAAGATGATACAAAAAAATATCGCCATATGTACACATACAAATATATATATCCACATATATGTATATATGGTCAGTCATTAATATCGATGGATTACATGGCATTCAACATTTTTACGATATGATATTCTGCCTTAAAAACATGAAACAGCGAAACGGCGAACAATTTTTAAAAGTCCCCCAAACAATCTGCAGATTTTTACAAATGTGGGGATAACGGATTTTTTTTTCCGTTCTCACATACTGTATATATATGGCATATATATGTTCATATGTATGCATGGATATATAGGGTACATATCTGCGACAAAAATCACCTCAATTAATTTAATTAGTCTGCGGTTCTCAGTGAATTTTGCATACTCACTGAATGCTCCTGGACACCAAGAGGCACACCACATCGTTTTATGGCATTGCATTGTACTCCCCTCGATACCATTCAACTCCCCCAACTCTAAGCTCCACATTAAGTTATTCTTTTACTGTGCTTTACCCCACGTGGGGTCGGTTTGGGTCGAATCGGATCGGATTGGGTTGGGTTGGGTTGGGTCTTTAAAACGGTCACAGCATGACGAACCACAACAAATAATGCCAATAACAACAAAACTGAAATGACGAGATCTGAAGATGATTTATACCCTTCTTCTCATACACACACACACACACAGACACATAGACTTGGAGTTCGTTGGTCGCTTAGAGTTTATGAAAAATCAGCAATAAAATCGTTTGATAAACGATATTGACAGTTGGAAATGCGCTCGTGCTTTCCATTGTCCACTTTACAACGTTTGCATTTGGAATTTATGATTTCAAATTTTTTTTTCTATACCCTGCAATTTTCATGAAATAAAATGGATGAACTAGACCTATTGAAGATTAAAATAAAATTAAAAATAAAAATTCATATAGGTTATAGCTTAAATATGCCATCCTAATTAAAATAAATAAAAAAGGCATGTTTATATATATTTTTTTTTATTTTCCTAATGGTCCAAAAATATAAAAATTCAATTTGGAGATTATTTCACGAAAACCTGTGCAGGTTCTATGCTAAATTTTGAATTTTAAAAATAATGTACCCTTTATATATATTAAAATATTTCATATCTATTTTACATTACACTACATTACAATCATTATGAAAGTTTTGATTTAATTTTTTTAATTTTTATGTTATTGCCTGTTATTTAGCAGTTGAAAGATTTTAATCAGAGATAAAGAATAAATAACTTGCAATTGCCTTAATTCTTCTACTTAAGTAACTGCAATTGTTTATGTTGATGCCTGAATTTAGGGTAATTCTATAGTCGTCATTTGGATTTTGCATTTAGGGAGTTTTTTTTTCCTGTTTTGTTTAAAGTGTTGAAATTTTATTCTCACTGAGATTTTAACGCCTTGACCCTTTCTACTTTTGTTTCGGTCTTATGCACATAAAAATGTAGACAAGTCTATTGAAGCAATGGGAATGAAAGGCATCTCAGTTGGACACTATCTATGGCATTTCCAGCTACTCCATTATAGTTGACTTTTTGATGGAAGAAAATTGGGGAGGGGCGCCTGGGTGGAGGTTGGAGGAAACTTGCATTTTGTTTTTCCTCTTTGTTTGCTTTGTTGTCATATTGAATTTCAATCTTGGTATTTCTTGGTTTGTTTTGTTTTCTTATTTTATTTTTCATTTTTTTTATTGGCCGCTGAACAAAAAGAAAAGCAATTTTCATATCTTTACGGAAACATTTTGAAGAGTTTATGAATAGAATTTTTGCCTTTAAATGAAATGTTAGTCGGTGGTTTGGGTTTTTTTTTTAGTTTTTCTTATTATTATTTTTCTTTTTTTTTTGCTCTTTGTCATCTTTTTGTTGTCTAAATGTTTTACAAGCCATTAAACCAGCGTCAACAGCATGAAAAATGCATAAATAATGCAATTGGGATTGTCGACAATTGGCCATGGTCAATGGGCAATGGGCAATGGCAGGAGGATGACAACAACAAGAACAACAAGAACATAGAGGCCAAACACAATTTGCAGATGAGGAACAGCAATAGCAGACGAGACTATTGGAGCCGGGGCTCACAATGAAAATGTTTAGAGTTTTTAGCACCGCAGGTGGCCACGGCAAATTTTTTACCGGTGTGGTGGATGCTGCTGCTGTTGCTGTTGCTGCAGGATAATGACAGCGAACAAGTGCAAAGGCAGCTACAGGAGCAGGAGCAGGAGTTTGAACTGATGCTGAAGCTGAAACTGGTACTAAAGCTGGAGTAAGAGCATCAGCAACAACAAGAGTATGAGTACAAGGAGATGCAAATGGCCATTTCTGGTTTTGGGGCGATTGTCAATTGTTGTTGTCAATTACGTTAACAAAACATGAACAGTTGGTTAGAGTTGTAGGTAGTAGATGAAAGCTGAAGTTGACCGCAACAACGGACCGGCAAATTTGTACCCCAAAAATCATCATGTCAAAGCCATAGAGACTGAGTTAGAGGAGAGTGAAGAGGGTGTTGCGTGTATTTGAAACGATGGCAACGCCATCAAAAACAAAGGGAATCCGGTTAAAGGAGCTATGCGGTGCAAGGAGGCGTTATTGTTGATGGCATTGGTATTGGTATTAGTGTTGGTCTTTGGCCATGTCAGGCGTTTAATTGGCATGCCATTTTCTATGTGGTTATTAACGATTTGTGGCGTGTAAAGAGCATTTGTCAAAGTGTCACAAAAATAAACTGGAACATGAAATTTCGCAATTGGAGTGGAAACACAAATGCACACAAACACACACACACACACACACACACACACACACATGCACTTTGGGTAAATGCATTCAAGTGTAATACGGTTAACATTCATGCCTATTATAAAAGCCACACATTTGCAATCAATCGAAAAGTGTGGCTATTTATTGCTATAAGCAAAGTGAGACAAAGACTTTCCACATTTCGTTGATGACTTCACTTGAAATTGTTTGTTAATTAACATTAACACCATATATGAACATGAACTGTAATAAATATTAAAATGCAATTTAATGATAAATCCAATCAATAATTTATATGTAATTATGTAAATTTTTGAATTTTTTCTTTAATATATTAATTTATTTAATTTTAATATATTTTACTTAGTTTCATTTACACATTATCATAATAAAAATGAATCTCAATAAGAATAAAATTTAAGCTGCATTTTCAGAAATGCAATAAGATTCGCATTTTGGTTCTATCATCAACAGATTTGATGCACATTTTCTGCATTAATACAAAAGTTTTTGCCACACTGGAAAACTGTGGCTGAATGCTGAATTAGCTTAAATTTTTGCCCTCCATTGCAACATCAGCATAAATTGAACTCGAGAGTGACCTTTTTAATTAAAAACGTAGACAACAGTGAAAAAGTTTGAGTTTGAATTTTCCCCTTTCCTTTCTCTATCACACCATTTTGGTATGACCAAAAACACTTTCGTGCCGCAATTCGCATGCTAAAAATTGCAAAGGATTTGTGCGGAAGAGAATTGTTATCTAATGTCTAGAGGCGAAGGGTCAAACTGGAGGCAATAGCCGGAGACCAACAACAGACCAACAATCACGCAGACGACCATCGTGTCGGGGGAACTGAAACACACAGAGAAATACAGTGAGAAAAGTGTTAATAAATTTAGCTACAGCCCTGAGAGAGATAGAGAGTGAGACAGAGAGAGACAGCGACAGAGAGAGATAGAGAGAGCCCTTGACTCGTACTGGAATTGGATACGAATTTGGATTTGGATTTGGTCTCTGACTCAGTCTAAATTAAGTTACCGCCACGTCGCCTGCTCGATTTGCAAATAAATTTGTTTAATTCCCACTCGACTTGACTCGTCGTGGGGCAGCGGTGGTGGCAATGGTTGTTGGCCATTGGGTGGGCATTGTGCGGCGGCAGCAACCAAGAAATATTTTATAAGGCGTCAATTTTGGAGCGAAAAAAATCGTGCCTGGGATTTTGGCTTCACCAACCTGACTAATTAGACGCGTCATTGTAGCCCGATTGGCTTTTTCCCCCAATTGCCAATGTTAATGAGTAACTTCGATTTTAAGCTCGGTATTGACTGTCTGTCTGGCTGATCAACCGGACAACTGGCCAACTGGCTGGCTAAATGGAAACTAATTGGCATTTGAGTTTTTGGGCAAACTAAAGGAAATTGTAGGAGCTGCTTGGCTAAGTGCACTTTGGTATATGCAAATTAGGTGAAGGAGAGTCGAACCGGGCCAGTCAGTGCCATGGGAAGCATTGACACTTCCTTTTATTTTTCATTCTTTCTTTTGTGTGTATTTCTGTGTGTGTGTGTGTGTGTGTGTGTGTGTATTTAGCAGAAAATAAGATAAGCGAAAGGATCTAATATGATTGAGTTAAAGGATAAGGCTAAATGCTTGTTCAATGAGCTAATATGCAAGGATACTTCATCTAGTTTAACTAATTTCCCAAGCGGTAATGATTAAAGTTCTTTAAGCAAATAATATTTAACTTAACCACATTTGCACATTTATTCTACATTTTTGGTAATACTTATAGTATTTTGTGTTTTATTTGTCCTTTAATTACTGTTTTCATCCTAAGCTGCATAATTTAGCTTAAAGTTTTATATTTAGAAAGTAATACCAATTAAAAGTTGAAATTCTAATTTTGAGAATTACAAAAATTGTATTAAAATTGAATTATTTAGCTTTCGATAGTATCGCATCAGAGAAGCAAATAAAGATGTTAAATTTATATTTCAACTTGTTGTCCTTAGACTTTATATGTTTGCCATTTCTTGTTAAGTTTCTTGATAATTGTGTTCTGAGCTTCGTAAATTGTTGCATAACTTTATAGTGTGACTGTATATTTGTAAGAGGAAATTACGTTAAAAGTGTGAATGCTTTTTTAACTCAATTAAAATTCTCTTTTAATTGAGAAACATTTGGTTACTTTCGATTATGTGAAAAGGTCTTTACGAATTAAGAAACCATCTGTATTCTTGGCTTAATTGAAAATCCATTACCTATAAAAGAGAAAGGAGAATATAATTATGAAAATTTAAATACTTCTTTTTATTATGCCAAACATATAAATAATGTTCATTTGCTGGGCCCCATGTGCAGACCATTTTGTATGAGTATTTAACATATCATTCATATAATATCAATTAGTTGCATATGTGAGCCGCCAATATACCACCACCCCACACCTCTCTCCCTCACTTTCTGTTTGGCTGACTGAAAATGGTTGGACCGTGCCAACAACATGGATAAACGAGGACATTGTTTCTCCTACACTCCTTTTTATTCCATTTATTGTTGGTATTTTTCGTTATTTGGTTTTCTTTCTGGCCATGTCAATAGCAAACGGCAAACGGATGAAAGCTCAGTCGATTGGCATGCGTCCGTTTGTTGCCTGCTGATGATGTTGAGCCACGGATCAGAACAAAAGATGTACGTGAACGACGTCAATGTCGCCACATGACCAAATGTGTTGGCCCTCTACCACTTTCTTTGCCTTTTTCTTATATTTTCGTAAACAGATAAAAAGCTCATTTTATGCCAATTTTACTCTTTCAACGGGGGATCTCTGTATGAATGAAATTTACCGAGAACTTAAGCCTTGTTGTATACCAACAATCTACATACCAACATTCCAATTTTCATTTCTTTACCATTCCCTTTTATTGTATGGAATTCGTTTGAGCGAAATGTATTGACAGAGGGAAAAATTTCTATACATACATATTGTAAAAATGCAAAACTCTGTATTCGTTTTGTCAAATCAATGCATTATTCTATTATGCATAAGATAGAATATTACAAAATACAACAAATGCCATCTAATTATGCATGCCAAAAACGTAGCAGTACTACAACCACCCAGCCCCACCCCATTGAGTTTTGTTAGTTTTTCAGCTTAACCTTTTGCCAATTTTAAATTGGCTTTTTTCTTTATGTCTCCTCAGTCTGTCTTTCTCTTACAAACTTGGCCTGGCCAAGTTCAAATATGCACAAACATTTGTTCAAAGGCTAAAGATTTATCTCGCCTGTTGTACGGTAGACACCCTGTGGTTCCTTTTCTATCCATTTGCTTCCGTTGGCTGTGAAGTTGTGCTCTTTCTACAAAGTCTTTTGGGTATTCATATGAGCGAGTGGTATACCTCCTCCATTTTTTCTTTCCCTCGATACAAATCGTTGAATTTCAAGTGCAAAACTTGAATATGCAATTGAATTTTTTTCACGTTTTTTTTTGTGCCTTTTTTCTTGGCAAAGAAAAAAAAGAAGAAACAGAAACTGTTCCAGAGCATGGGGAATGACTAAAAAAAAGCAGTTCCGCCGTTTTCCTCTTTCTATTGGCACAGAAGTACAGTGAGTGATCCTTGGAAAGAAAGCAGCAGAGTTCAAAGTAGTCATAAAAAATAAAATTCAAGTTCATTAAACTTGAATAAATTATAAAATACTTAAAAGGCAAACAAATTCTAAAAAAAAAGAATCATGACCATTCAACAGGTGTCGTTTTTTGATTCTTTTATTATCGTTTAAGCCTTTTTTTAAACAAAAATAATTTATATTTCAAGTAAACATTTATAAAATTCTATTCAAGATTAGCATTGTTATACTGTGCATGAGAAAATTAGTTTATTCATAGAGTAAATTTCATTTTTGTTAAATTGTATTATAGTTATTTACACTAATATTCATATATATGCCTCTCTTCCTCTCTTTATTTATATTCATATTTTTGTTTAATATTTTGTATTTATCTTTATTATATTTATATATATTTAACACATTCTTATTTAATATTTTCGCTTTAAAGCAAAAAAAAAAAAAAATAATATAACCAATAATTTTGCAAATTGTATAGACGAAAAATTTCCATTTAGATTAAAATATTTGCGCCTCTCACCTGTACACAAAAACACACACACTTTTCATACCTTTGTCATCAAACAATCTAACCTAACTAATTTGGCTCATTCAACATATTTCCACATTCCATTTACTCGCAACCATTGTTTGAGGCAAGTTTGATTGGCTAGCAAAAAGCTTTTTTGGAGTCAGTTTGTTCAACATTTTTAGAGGTTTTGTCATGGCAACGGCAACTGACTCCTGGTGCTGGTAGTGATGCTGCTGCTCCTTCTATATCTTATGCTGTTGCTGTTGCTGCTGCTGCTCTGGCTGCTTTTGGCCAATTTGCATATTCACGCTGTGGATAAAAATCACAAAACAGTGGGTGCCAAAGCAAGAGATGCAATGACAACGACGACGACAACAGCAAAAGCAAAAGCAACAGCGACACACAGAAACGGCAAACCAGGAGGAGTCACTGAATGAGAGCGAGAATGGTTGTGGGAGTGGAAATGGGAGACAGTTGCCTGATACCAGCAGAAGCAAGTGATGGTAGAGGTGGAATTGGATGGAAGGAATCGATGAATGCAAAATGTGCCTGCTGGCAAGATCGAAGCAATGCGGACGAGAAATACCCCAAAAAGTGAAGCCAGGCAAACAAATTCAAAAATGTTTGCTGAATTTCAATTGCTGACAAATTTTTGGCATCGGCCACAGCAGCAGAAGCAATAGAAGCCGCAGGACAGAATTGAGTAGAATGAGAATTGTGGTTGGGGGAGTGAAAGCCGGAGAAGGACAACAACAACAACAACAACAACAAAAATGAGGACCGACGATGTTGATAATATTATTAGTACCGGTGAATGGCAAATTGTCCTTAAGGATATAAATGGGAATTTGAAATTATTTTATCAACATTTTTGATTGCTTTCAGCTGAACAATTGCCCATGGATGATGCCCAACCAAACGGATGGTAATCATCATTGACAGTCGGAGTACGTCTCCGCTGGCCCGGACAACGTGAATATTCTTTTAATATTATGCACAAAAGTTATGAATTTTTCCCTCATACCATTCATCTATCCATCCATCTATTCATTCAGGCAATACGTTTCATGGACTATGGAAATGATAAATTTTAGAGTGGCTATGCTATCTCCTCTCTCTCTCTCTCTCCACCACCATTATCATCTAACTCATCCTTACTGATGCTGGTGCTGCTACCTCTACTCGTTTACAGTTGCCTCCTCTATGCTAATTATTATTGCATGACAAGGATTCACAGCATCAGCATCGGAGCAAGAGCTGGAGCTGGAGCTGGAGCAGAAGCAGAAGCTGCGGCTGAGGGCAGGAGAAGCACTTGCGGCCTGGATTTAATCTAAGCAGATAAGGAAATTGCTTAGAATTCTTAATGGACAAAAACGCAAATGGAGCAGAAGTTATAGCCCAAAAAACCGAATGAGAGAGACTGAGAGAGAGAGAGAGAGAGAGATAGAGGATAAAGAGAGTGAAGAAGGATTCCTGGGGTTCAGGTGTTAAGCTGCTGATGGATATTTAAATGGAAAGGTTGTTGATGGGTTTTGGATTGGTTTGGGTTGGGTTGGCTTGTCGGGTCTTGTCTTGGCTTCATTTGGCTTCATTTGCCCTGGCTTGGGTTAGGTTAGGTTAGGTTTGATATTTATTGAAATAAAGTTGACAATTTTGTGCGATGAGTGGTACGGATATTTGTGTGCTTAGAATAGTTAAAATTGAATTTTTAATGCTTTATCTGATGCGCTTTGTTGCGTTTTTTATGCCCTTAATTATTTTTTTTTTTTTTTGTAAATCAAACAAGTGAGAATAAATTTGGGTATGGAAAATGGATACATTAAAAGAATCTGAGGATAATACATTGATAGAATATATTTAATAGAATTTTAAGTAAATTAAATTGTAGATTCTAAAGAACAATTTGCTTGGTTTTATTTACGATTGTTAAAGATTTCCAAGAAACAGCTGATTATAAAATTTAATTTATTAAGAGCGCCTTTAACTATTATAGATTAATGTTTTTTTTTTTATCTTTATTCCAAAACTTTCATGGAACAGTTCATATTTCTTTATGTATTTTTTAAGTCAGTCGAAGCGAATTTTAACAACGTTTACTGATTTAATGGTCAAGCAAATATATATAGATATTTATTTATTTGTTAAAACACTTTGAAAACTGTTAATTGACTGTTAAACATAGCTTATAATATTGTTATTTGTTGCATTTTTAAGGTGATGGCAAACAAAAAGTAATGGAGCAATTAAAATAAATGAATCTTCTTGACATTCATTTACCCTATAGATCATATAAATTACTTTATTTAATATGGTCAACCTAATTGCATTATGTGCATAAACCAAACCAAGGACATTGCACCAGTAGCAATGCAATCCCCCTTTCCAAAACAGAGACAACTTCGACCATATCCTGGCTGTTTATGGTTGGCCACATGACGTATGCGCGTTATTAATGCGATGACCAACATAAATACATATGCAATTTATATGCGCATTTTATGACAATGCTGCCACAATATGCATATGCTGTAACTATGTTTATTTTAATTACAAGAGAAGACAGAGAGCCACTCGGAGCATATTTTAATTGTAGTTCTACGACATCATGGCATCAGTAGTAACATCAAGGACAAAGTTAAGAGAAACATTTTGGCTTGGCTTGATGGGATTTTGTTGATTGTATGCCAACGAAACGAGACGATTGACAAATTAAATTGCTTATTGATGAGAGAAATATATACATATGTATACTTTTATATATAAGCATATACATATATATATATGTATATATATATATATATTTATATTATATATACAGAAAATGCCTGCGCAGCTTGGCTTTTAGGCATTGTTCTCGTCATCACCGAAAATGAAATAAGTGCATAATGGAAATTTGCAAAAGCCAATTTTGTAATAATTTAAATTGAATATTTATGTATGTTGTGCGATTGTGTGTATGTATGTATGTCTTTGTGTGTTTGAGTAGGCACTCCATCTATAATCGACTGCAGGCATTTTGAAGGAGCAGCAGCAGCAGCAGCATCAGAAGTGGGTGTGGCAGTGGGAGTTGGGAGCGATAGCGAGTAGTGGGAGGATTAGATTGCTATGCATAGTACATTAGTTTTCGAGTGGCCCTCTCGCTATTCCTTGCCTATTTGCATTTGTGTATTTGTCTTTTGCCAATGAATTTCTAAAGCACACACAGATACAGAGACTGTTTGTGTGTGTGTGTATGTTAACCCCACCGCCTGCTTCTGAATCAACCAACTCTTAGCATGTCAAAACTTCAACTGTCACAACACTGACAATGCTGATGATGCTGATGATGAGAGGCTTTTGTGTTTGCCTTGCATTAAGCCCGGACAAACAATGTGCCAAAAATCACAAAAATTGATGGCACACACAATTAGTATGTCAAAAAATCTATATATATACATATAGAAGAAAATGATGAAGAAGAACAACAACAGCAACTGCAATATAAAAAAAAAAACATTAAATAAAGTTTATCTTACTATCAGGAAAAGATTGAGCCGACCTGCCTATCTATCTATCTATCTAACCATCTGACTAACGAAAAATCAACAAAATAAATGCACAAAAATATTTGCACAGCAAAATCCTTATGCCAAAAATTATTATGTGTTTGAGTGTGTGTGAAAAATCCAAAATGGCTTTTAAATGCACTCATTGACGCACAGTGGAACAAATGTGTTGCATTAAATTGAGAAAATTTTAGCTCACTATGTATAGAAATTTAAAAAAAATACCCAATAGATTTTTTTCCTTTTTTAATATTTGAATATAAATATATATATTTTTCGTTTATATTCCATAATAAATCCTTTTATTTTAAGTATTTTACTATGCGAACATATATTTGATACTATCACAAATTAACTATATATTAACTATTATCTTTATATAATCATATACTAGTAAACTACAATATCTACATATGTATGTATGTATATCTATGTATGTATATAGCTTTTATATTTGGTATATTATATTCTTTGCCTCAATGTACTTGGCCACCGGTAAAATGCATTTTTGCTTAGGCAAATCAATAAAAACTTTATACAGTCGGTTTTTAGAATTTTTAAGCTAAAGTGGAAATTTTTGGAAATGAAGAGTGTGAGTGAATGATAGAAAGGTAGAAAGAGAGAGATACTAAGAGAGAGAGAGAGAGAGAGACAAGAGACGAGAGATGAAAGTGTTGAGTGATACTTTAGATTATGTGCTTATTGAGGATGATTTCTATTTATGCATTTGTTTTTCCCATTTTATATACTTTGCCCATCATTTTTCAGTTTCAAATTGCACAATTTGAAGCATCATCGTATTTTGACTTAAAAGGAAAAATGCTTTGAATTGCCCAAATGTTTTTGGAAAATGTTTTTAATTTTTTTAATCTCATCTCAGTTTAGTGAGAAGTAGTTTAATCGTAAAGAAATAAGAAAAAAATCAACAAATTTTGTAATCATCAATAGCAATTATCAGCAAACACGTAAGACCGAGGCAGAGACTTCACTTTGCTTGCAAAACACCTGTAAATTTCGTCAACCAACTTACCAAACAACAGACAACACTCTGAGGTCGACTCATAGTTAGACCCGAAAAAGTAGACACATAGAGGACAGACAGACAGACAGAGAGACAGAAAGACAGAGAGACAGAAAGACAGAGAGACGGAGAGACAGCCAGCCGAGTGCAGGCTTCAATGCACTTTTGCTGAGCATTTGATTTGTCACCCAAGGCGTGCAAATGATAATCGAAAAATCACTCAACTGTGTGTCCCTTGTCCATGTGTGTGTGTGTGTATACGTGTGGTTGTGCGTGTGTGTACGGGTATCTGTGTGTATGCAAAGCTGATTTGTCTGCCCGCTTGACTGGCTTGCTCCATAGTCCTGGCCAGTTCAGTTGTTGTCCGCCTCTGCCTTCTGACTGCATTTCCGCATCCGGTTTTGCATTTGACACCAGAGCCAGAGAGGATTCAAGTGGGAGTAGCCATCCGACATTCAATGTTTGTGTGTGTGTGGGTGTCTGTGTGTGTTTCTGTAACTACCGACACATCCTACGTCTTTTTTTTCAATAGGTAGGCACAGGTTGGAGATGTTGGACAAGGAGATAAAGAACCAGGAGCAGGGAAATGAAGATGAAGGCAGAGACAAAAACTTAACTGCTCGACACTTGTTTTGTGGTGTGTTGCCATTGTTCCACTGTGTATATGTGTGTGTGTGTATGTGTGTGTGTGTAGGTGTTGTGGAGACTTGTTACTGAGTGACTCTCCCGCCGCCTCCCTTTCGCATGGCATGCTTACGAAATCTCTGAGCAGGACTAAAAAGCTGTTGAAGCACATGGTGACATGTGCGAATGGAATTGGTAGATGGTCTCCTCATTTCAATTGTAGGCTTCTTTGTGATTTCACAAAATGAAAGTGTGATGTCTGTAAGGCATTGAAGAAGAACAAGAGTCATGGGAGCAGTAGGAGGACTGACCACTTGCTAAACGCATTGCATGTCCTGATTGCTAGAAAGCGTTCAATTATCAAATCGAATAGATAGATAGAAATTTTTTATTTAGATATATATTGTATCTTATACTTGTGAAATTATTTGTTTATTTTTAAACCGTTTCAACTTTAAACTATCCATAAATAGAACAACCTCGAAAACTCTCAAATTTTTCCAAGAAACTTTCTAAGATAAATTTTTAGGAAATCCACTAGAAATTTAAAATTACATAGATTAAGTGGTAAGTGGTAGGTAGTCATGGAAATTGTTAGGACAAAAGATTGGTTTTCTTTTCCAAGAATTACCATAAGAGAGAAAAACAAGCAAAGCTGCCAACTTGCTAATAAGTAAATCCTTATGGTCTAGCATCAATCTTAACAGGAAGCCCAATTTATTAACATTTCTTAGTTCCACCTTTACACAAAACATTTATTATAGACAAATAATGAAGTTGCTTAGAAAACTTACCCTTGTTCTTGTGTGCATCACTGGACTGCCAACTTGTCAAGCAAAAGAAGATACCAACTAACGATACACTAATATCATAAATCTACAGACCAACAACTCTAGGCAAGTTATTTCTGTTTCGCTTGGGGGCATATGTGTGTGGGGCGATGTTTATCTCTTTTTGTGTGTATGGGTGTGAGTTTGTATGAATGCCGCCCCCATTGCTAGCCACGCCCAAGTAATCAAAAATTATGGCATAGAGCAAAATTTATGTGCCATTAACTCAAAGTGCGAATGGGGCTGTCAGTTGTCGCCCTTTGCACATCAACAAAAACTATGCCTAACTTTAGTGGCATTCTGAAAGAGACTCCATTGCTCCACCACTCCACTTAAGTTCACCAGTAGCATCACCAGAATACCCAGGCCAGTATATGGCCCAGAGGCAAGTTCATTACTTCAATATTTCTGGCCACACAGGATGCTTTGTCCCATGTCTGGGCTATTGTTTCTTTTTCTGGCTGGTCTAAAATGTCGCCGGTTTTGTGATTAGGCGGCCCAACCTCGTTTAAATTAAAATAGCTACACGACAACGAGCAGGACCAAAAAAAAAAAAAAAAGGACCAACGGACCGACCTTTATTGGATTTTCAATTGTCACCAAAAGAGGAGGCCTAGGCCTATGCCTAGGCCACAGCCCCTTGTCGTTACCCATTCCCCTGTCAACGCGGCAAATATTTTTGGTTCTAGGCAGGAAAACCAAAAACCGAAAACCTCTAACCAAACCCCGCCTTAGCCCTGTTGTTGCACCCAACAATCCATTCTTCCATACATCCATCCATCCATCTGGTACCCATACCTATATAGGTCCTTTTCGTGGGATTCCCGTCCCTCAAAAACCGCAAGTGAATGACATGGCAATGGATGCTGCTGGCCGTAGACTAAGCGAGCCTCAATCCCAGATGAGGCATGTGGGCGGGAAAAAGCCATCTCGGTTGCTGCTAATGACGATTGCCATTGTTGATGAGAGAGTCTGGTATACCTTATTCTCTTCCCCTCTCCCTCTCCTACTCACTCTCTATCTTTATGTGTGTATGTAGGAGGAGCAGGATCGGGAGACCGAAAAACACACAAAAACCTTCATTGATATGTTGACTGAGTTTGGGGAATTTTTGTTGGAGGCGGCAACGTAAAATTTCATTTGCCTTTCCTACATATTTCAAGTGAAATTATTGGTTGTGCCTGCTGGCCATTTCCTGGACATTTCCATTTGAATTAGAAAATGCCAAATTAAAAGCAAATTATTGTGTTGGTCCCAAAACATTCTCTCTCTCTATCTCTCTCTCTTTCTCTCGCTTTTCATTCATTTACTTACTCTTATGGTAATTACTCTAACGCTTGTTTTTCCTATGTTTATTTGTTGATTTTGTTTTGGCTTTTTTCCGGTAGAGACGACATTGTAGGAAGGTTTTTGTTAAGTAAATAGTTTTTAGGTATTTGTATTTGGGTTACCTTACCTTAGCTTACCTAACCTGAGTCTGGCTGGATCTACATCTATATAACTATATACATATATATATATAGAAATGTGTGGGGAAAAGTTGTTAATTAAAAGCTGACCAAAATGTGGAATGTTTATACATACAATGTGTACCCTGTACACATATATTAGAAAGTGAACTGAAGTTGCTGGGCTAAATTAGTTGAAAGAACGACTGAGAGAGAAGAGGTAGGAAGTGGAATAGGAATTAAGCAAAGCTGAAGCTGAATTTAACTAACAGTTAGAGGATTAGGACATTTGTCCTAATTAGTGGTGGGTCTGTTTATTTGATTTTTTGGAAAGTGAAACTTTAAATAAATAGCGCAAATTTTGTTTAAAAAGAAATGGCAAAATGCAAAACTTGCCCCGGCAAAAAGTAATATAAAGAACTTTAGTGAAATTTAGTTTAGAGTTTTCAAGAGTTTTCATTTGGTAATATAATTTTATAGTGTTTTCATTTAAGATTTAAATTTATTTCGTTTCTTAAGTACAGCAAAATTTGTATATCAAATGGTTGATGCAATTTAGAGAAATCCTAGGATAATTTTAGCATTGCAGAAATTCTATATAAAAATAACTGACGCTCCCCAACAACTGCCTATCCCTCTCCGATTCCTTAGAAACATTGACCACCAATGAGTCAATGACCTCGTCGCGCGATGCGTGAGTCCAAAAGGATAACCAATTATGCGGCGTCTGGCACATTACACGACTCAACCCAATCCAATCCAATCCAACCACTAACCCCTACTAACCCCAAAACTCCAACCCCAGATACAACAGGGACATGCATATACATATATATACATACACACACACCCACACCCACACACACATAGATACATACACAGACATTTACTAGTCAGCATGCGGCAATGGCGGCAGTGGGATAAAACTCATTAAAACTGCATGAATATAATTTTCGTTTGATTTATAAACGCTCATTTATTGCCCCAGCAACAAAAGTTTTTGGCATATGGTTTTTCTTCTACTACTTCTATTCGGCCATAGTATAAAACCGCAGCAATATTATTCGACCGTCCCTTTTACAGGACCAAACAGAATACTATAGAACACATGGATCAGAGCACGAAGGGGGGAAGAGATGAAGAAAATGATGGAAATCAATTCCATTAGGATTATGAATGCAAACGTCAGGAAGCTGTGACCATAAACGCGCTTGTGTGCAAACATTTAAGATTCTGCCAAAGTGAGATCAAGCACTAGACAGACAATGTGAGGAAAAGGGAGAAACAGAGAGAGTGTATGTGTGTGTGTGTGTGTGTGTGTGTACGGGGGGGAGAGTTCTTTTCGTTTTTTTTTTTTTCCTATGGTTCAACAAGGCCAAGCAATAAGCATAATGCATGCCCAAAAATATAATGGTCAAAACTGTGACGAAGCGACGCGCGCTAAGACAATAATAAATATAATGGTCCAAGGAAAAATTGCGTAAAAGCGTCAGGAAAAGGAAAAATTGTCCATTTTTGGGGGAGGGGGGCAAATTGGAGTAGTCACAGATAGCATACATCCTAAGTTCACGTCTGTCTACTTAGGCATATAAATCCTTGACTAGTGCAGGCGTTATTTTTTTTTTCTTTCTCTCTTTGTCATATTTTACGTCCTGCTTCATTAGTGCGTACATTGATAATTATGCAATGGCAGGAGAAAGCAAGAAAGTTTCGAGATGGGGGAGAACAGAATTGAATTTAAATGCAGCTGAGTCCCGGATGAAACTCTCACTCCGTCGTCCAAAAGGGGATGATGCGACAGCAAATCCTGTGCGCGTGTCGGCATTTGGCATTGTGCAAGCATTTCCTGCCAACCCCTCGGCTCTGGGTAAAGTCAACGATGCGAAGAAAGCATCACACTTTGAGCTGTTGCATTTAATGGTCTTAGACTTGGGGATATGGAGAAGGTAAATGGTAGATGTGCGGGCTTGTGGGGGGGGCGTTGAATATGATGATGATGATGATGATGATAATGATGATGCTTTTTGGCCACTTCTTGCGTAGTCAGATTTTGCCCTTCCCTTTGTGCCATTGAGTTTGCTTGTGCCTTTGCCTTTGCCTTTTTGAGTAATGGCCACTGTGGCTGACAACAGCTGTGGATTTACAAACAGAATGCATATGGGTACTCCGCAAACACAGTGAGAAATTTACATAAAAGGTCGCTCAGTCAAAGAAGGAGAAAAGTACAAGGATGACTGCTTGTTACCCATTTTTACCATTTTCTACCAAGACTCTATTTTTTTTTCCTTTTTCGCGAATGGTGTTGATATGGCATTGTGTTGGTGGCTGTTAGAGGATGAGGGGTAAGCGCTGGATGTTAGTCAAAAGGCTTGAGTTTAATAGGAATAGCTTATGCTCTACCCCAAAGGCACAAAGGAAAACTTGAAGCAGACCTAGTTTAGGAATACAAAGAATTTTCTCAACTTTCAGAAAAGAGCAAAGATTCCTTGGAACGATGCAAATAATACCATAGTTTAATAAAAAACGAAGACGTTTAAATAGACTTACCTGTTTAAATAGCAATTTTAACTTTAGCTCTCAATTTGGACATAACTTTATAAGATCATTTTTTTTTTGGGATCCTGCAAGAGATAGATAATTACAGAATTTTGATTAAAGTGATTTGTATACAGAAGTTCCAAAAAAAGTCCTTAGTATATAACATATTTATCCATTCTTCTTTTTCCTTCGATAAGTTTTATTTAAAAGACATTTTCAATATACTTATGTTCATCTGATCTACAACTAGCAAAACATTTATGTTTGATATATTATCCAAATAATTTAAAGAGATTTGATAACCAAGTTCAAGTGGTATACCTTTTTTTCCAGAAGAAAAAAAAATATAAAGAAATATAAAAAAAAAAGGTAAAGAACTCTCATAAGCTTAAAACTCCATTCATCCAGTTCATCTTTGATATATGAAGCGCTACAAATGTTGGCCAGGCTTGAGATGACACAGAGCTAAAAACACCTGCCCTGCCAGGATGTCTACCACTCAACTTTCTTGCCAGTCCGACAGCCCGACCACCTCCTCTCTCTCTCTCTCTCTCTCTCTTCCTGCCCCATCAATTTCGGCATCATTTACATAAGTCCATAAAGTTTAAGTCGCATTAGGCATGAAAGCCAAGTGCTTGTATCCCATACTCCGGGATTTAGTTGCCCATGGCAAATGCAATGAGGCCAATAAACAAATACACTTGCCTTAACAATAACACATTGAGTAAAAAATAAAAACAAAAAAAAAAAATATATATATATAAACAAAAACAACGAGTGAGTGAGAAGGACTCCCAACTCCGTTACTGACATCGACTCCGCCCGCCTGCTTCTGCTTCTTTTTTTTTCTTTTTGGTAGGAGAGAGAAAGATTGGGGGAGGGGGTAACACGAGCTTTATGGCCAAAGGCATCTACACTTTTAACCCCACCACCTGGTGCCACGTGTCAGTGAGCCGTCGCTTGTTATTTTAAAATTTAAACACCCATGAAATAAAATATATACGAATACTCGTAAACCTCTCTGGCAATACTCTGCCACTACCCTCATCTGGTAGCCAAAAAGCCAAACAGTGTGCAAGCAAAATACATAGTGGAAAGCCGAGAGGTTGAAGTATTGAATCTAATAGAAAAATGTTATTTTAATGCAGACGTTCGCCAGTTTTGCCAGGTCGCCTGCTGGTTGTGTTTGGTTAAATTGGATCAAGGTCTGGGAGTACCCTGCAGACGCACGCGCCACCAAAAACAAAACCAAGAACAACAACAGCAGCAGCAACAACAAAAACAATAACGAAAAATGGAAGGTGCAGTAGCAGTCTCAGTGTCGTTTTGCATGCGACCCCCAGACAAAAAAGGGCAGGCTGATAGAAGGGGGGTGGGGTAGAGGCCACAAAGAGTTATCGCTTGTATCGCATAAATTGAAATTGGTGCCGCCCCGGCGGATGACTGTGACAGGGGACAGGGTATACAGGGAAGTATGGCGACAGGGGTATAGGGACAAGGACTGTGACATTGAGAGAGAGACAGGGATTCAGCGAGTTGGTAGGTCGGCAAGAGTCCTACACTGCATATGTGGAATTGTATTTACAGTTCACTTAACAAATGCGCATATCGCACAGGCCACAGCAAATGGTTGGAGCCCTTGTGAAGCCCTCTCTGAAGGGATATCAATTGGATTTTTCGTCTACATATACATATATATAGAGAAAGGGCACAGAGAGAGGTGGGGTAGATGATGCGGGTGTTTAAGGTGTGGATACGGTGTAAAGTGGGCTTCAAGTGGTTCACAATAATATAAAGAGGGAGCAATATTTATGCTGGCTATTGACAGTATTTAGCTTGTGATATGCTATCGAGAGTTCAAGGACTCAATGAACTACATAAATAGAAATATATATATATATATGTGTGTGTCTTAAATTATATATATACACCTAATGAGTTGAGGGTTAAAGTAGCGGGGCAATTAAATTAAAACGATGCAACGTTTTAGAAACGAGACGAAAGGTGTTTTTTAAGTGACCTTTTTAGTGACATGAAAATAGTTTTAAGGGTGGCATATTAAAAGGGCTAAGATGTCTCCAAGTTAGTAGCACTCAATATTAAATATTCTGGCTTCTATATGTAGCATTGACATTTGAAAAAACAAAATATTTATATATATTGATTAAGTTTCCTTAAACATAAATACTTTTCCCTTGTTTAGTCTGAAATTAGATGATAATATATAATTTAATTGAGAATAGAAGTTCGTATCCATAAATTGTTTAAAATTGGTATTACTAAACATTATACTTGATGCCGAGATCAGGCAAATATAAAATGAAAATATATTGTTAACTTGCTTTAAGTTTTTGTATTTACCATATATGGAGAAAGAATCTTCTTTCCAAAATTTTGGAACTCCTTAGAATTTAGAATTCCTGAAAGTGTTCAATTAAATTATATTCCATATACGTATGTTTATATATATATATATTTATATTATATTTTATATTTTTATATATTTTATATATATAACTAACTAACTATTTTTACCATATTTCTCATAAAGACCTGACTGAAAATGCACTATTTATAGTATAATACACTTTTTCATATAATTTTTGCCTCGTTTCTTCTTTTAACTAGTTAATTGTTATTATATAGTCCCGCATTTACTAAATGTAAAAGAAACAGCCCTTACTCTTTAATTTACTTTACAAATTTTTGTAAAAATTCTCCATTATTCTGTGGGCTCACATTTAATATATTAAAAATTTTTTAAAACAAAACAGAAATCTCGTCTATTTGTATACCAACGGCCTTTTCATCAATTTTAAGGCTTTTACACAAAAAAAAAACCCAAAAAAAAATATATATGTATAAAAAAAAAAACAAGGAAGAAATAATAAAAATAATAAAGAGAAACCCAAAGGCTTTTTTTCCCCCTCATTTTATTTGTGTTAACCGCGTTGCTTGCATATATTAAAATCAACTTCTCGCTCTTTTTTTTAGCATACCTTGTAACCCTAGCACCAAAATGGGTAGACTATACTAGACTTTCAAAGAAAAAACAAAATGAAGGGAATTTTGGTATTCTTGAAACAAAAAAAACTAAAAGGATTTTTCTTGTTCATAAAAAGAAATTTAAATAATTTATTTATTTGTAATTTTTGGTATGAGATGTTTTGTTTTTTAATAAGAATATAAGTTGTAATTGACGAATTTTAATAAATTAATACATTTTTTATCCGAATCTGAGTCGTTAACAAATGTGAACAGTTTGAGCGAAATCGGTTCAAGAACTTTACAGAAGCTCGAAACTCTGCTGCAATTTCTGAGAATTATTCTTATAATTTGTAGTATCAAGAAATAAATAGATCTCTTGGCCCTTTTCGTAGAAAACAATATTTGATTGCAATTCCATTATTTAATTTTAATTATATTAAATAAAAAATCAGCTTTGACAAGGTATCTTCAAGTCGTTGCATTCTATTTAATGTACAGGTAGTAATTTTGTACATGTGCTTTTGTTTTTTCTTTTTAATGCTTCATAATAAACCTACTAAAATTCTATTTAACTTTGCTTCGCCTTTGTGAAATTTATTATGATTTTCTTTCTTTGCTCTCGTTGCTGTTGCTGCTGTTTTATTTTAATGAAATGCAGTTGGGTTATGGTTGGGTAGCTTTTGCATATGTGTACAAAGCAATTTTTTTTATTTTTTATAATCAAATTATGTGTGCAGTTGTATGTAAAGTGGAAAACTGGTGAAAATTATGCGGTAAATAAAACAACCTACGTCAAAAAATGAAAAAAAAGAAAATACTGAAACTGAAACGAAGGGAGAAATACTAAAATTCCAAGCCCATGCCCTAAGGGCATGCCCAGTTTCATTAATTTTGCAAAGAACAGGCGAAAACCAAAACCAAAAAAACAACAGAAAAAAAAGACAGAAGAAAATGTCAACAACTAATCTGCCAATTTGTTACTTTTTTTTCCCAAATGCTGCAGTTGCTCCCAGAGGGTGTGGGTCACATCGTTGATGAGTAACAAGAAGAGAGAAAGAGAGAGAGAGAGAAGCAGAAGAAGAAGGCGGAAAAGTAGTGTAACAAAAGTGGAAGGGACACTTTTAGTAGTAGGTTGGTTGGCTTAGCAAATTGCTTGAATGCCGCATCAGAATGAGCAGTAGCATCCGAAAATCCTGTTTACTTTGTCAACATGTGTTAATGCCGCATAAAAATCGAAGACCAGCCAAAAACATCGAAGCGTCCAAACAGCTGAGTCCATCCACAGCGAAGGAGGCTCTCTGTGTGGGTGGGTGAGTGGGTGGTTGGGTTGGGTTGGGTTGGGTTGGGTTGGGTTGGGTTGGGTTGGTTGGTTTAGTTTGGTTTGGTTTGGTTAGGTTGATGGTCTTTGGGCACTTATTTTGCTAGTTTTATGCGACTTTTCTTGTCCACACAGCACAAGGCGATTAATATGTCACGAAAATATCAAAGCTAATTGATCAGCAAAACTGAAACAGACCACTAGCAACTAACAGCAGCGGCACCACCCTGCTAAATGGTGGATGATGGCAGCTGGATGGGCGGACATTGAGACAATGTAAGCAGGTCGGTAATTACGACCAGAATCCAGCTAGCCAGCCAGCCAACCAACCAGCCGGCCAGTAACATGGCAAACTGGATGAGTTCAAGGTGCGTCTCCTGACTAATTATGCAAAAAGCTTAGCAAATGCCTAGGATGAATTTGTCAAACAATTATGGGCAGTAGATAACAAATTAGATAGATAGGGCGATAAATACAATAAAAAAAGAAATAAATAAATAAAGAGACAACTGTTTGAAAAAACTAACATTAAATTATACGGCGTTTCTATATAATTATAAGCAATAATAAAAATATATCAATAAATTATTAATTAGTTTCAATGCGGAGTAGCTTCTTATTTTTCTTAATTGAAATCTGCACAGAGACTAAAAATTAAACTCAATTAAATCTAAATTTTACAATATTAATTATAAATATAATTAATTTGACTATCAAACAAACAACAAAGTTAGCCTTTAAATATAGTTTAAATTGATGATATTTATGTAAGTATATGCATATATTATAATTATTATACTTAAATACTTGCAAAATTAGTAACATATATTTGTACACTTTCTTTCAATAGAGAGCTCAGCTTATTTACTAATAATATAAACCGTAATTAATGTTAGTTTCTACAGTTGCCATTCCGTGTACATATTGGTTGCTTTTAAATCCATCTTACTTATCACTTAGATATAGATCAAAAGATCTAACGACTTAACCCAAATTTTAACTCAAATAAAATATGTTTCCAGTTCCAGTTTCGCATCTCAATTTCGTGTCCCCTTTTGGATTCTAAAGGCTATCTAAAACAGAAAAACAACAACGACAACGACAAAAAAAAAATGAGGAAAAATTCTTTTTGGTTTGTTATTCAAATGAAAACGTTTTCTATAAATCTGAAAGCGCGAGCATTGCTCAAGGACTTTTCTTATTTTATTTTCTTTTCCCCTCCATCCCGTATGAGTTTATGCAATGAAGCAGAGAGACAAAACAGAGAGAGAAAGAGTGAAAAACAAAACAACATGTCAAAAAATAAATGTACAAAAGACATTTCTGGTATATTTTTCAAATGAAATATTAGTTTACTTTTAGCGACAGGCAGCAACAAAAAGGCAGCGTCAAAGCGCTGACAGTTGAGTGCGGGACAGCTTGGTCGATGGTGCTAGGAATGAAGGGGTGGCGGCGGGGTAGGGTTCAGGCAGAGATGGAACGAGGAAGATGAGGTATTTGTCATTTTCTTTAAGGACTTCTGCAAAGCAAAGCACAAAAAAAAAAGAAAGAAAAACAAATAGCATAAGATGGGGTAAAGGGGGAAGAAAGTCACGTCGTCTCCGAGTCCGAAACTTGCCTCTTTCCTTACATAATGTCTTTTGTCGGAGATGAAGAGAGATTTGGAAGCCGGTGGTAGTGGTAGCATCAGAGAAGCAAAAAGAGCAGAGTATGAGAAGATGCTTGAAGATGAAGCCACTTTTGTTCAAGTGCCGCAATAAACAAATTTAACCAAAAACGGAAAATGCTTCAAGGATGTCGTTATATACATGCTACGTGATGAAGGTGAAAACGAGAAGAATCATCGAATTTAAGAGACTCCTCGACTTGCATATACCCTATTCTACAGCTTATACGACAAACCAAGTATTGATTAAAAAAAATGTTTTTGAAATTATTAATTTTGGACCATGATTTCATCAAACATTTTCCTAAATACAATTTTTGGAAATGTATTAAAGTATCGTTTTAGTTTTAGTTCATTTTAAGAATAAGAGATTTAAGAAATATATATTTTATATATTAATCTAACTAACTACGCACAATTAATTTTAGTTTCGTATTTCTCAATTCCGATTTCGTGTTTGGTAAAGTTTTAAAGTATTGTAATTACCTGAATTGCAGACAATGTTAACAAAAGAAAAAAACACTTTAATACGACTTTTATATGCTGCTCAACCCCTTTTTTTACCTTTTGGTTTTATTTTCAAATTTTTTTTATTGCACTGTGCTTCTTGAAATTATGACTTGCGTGTGGCAGTTAGCTATGCCAACTGTATTTGGGGCATAGAAATGTGGTAAAAAATTAAGTAATTTTCTACACATTGTGAAGATTTTTATCGAGGGTTAAGGAAACGACGAAAGGGTTGCCACCCTTCTTCGGGCGACATATGTCACAATGCTGTGAAAGCGCCGAAGCGTGTCAAGCGCTTAGATCGAAGGCTGTTGATAGCCGATGACCGCGTTTTAAATACCAGCACGTAGTTACCAGCCGCCTACGACAACCATACCATACTATACCATACCGTACCATGCCATCATTGACACCCCCGTCCGCCATCGCTTATGCCCGCTGTTGACATCAATAAATATTCGCGGACAACCTCTGGCCCCTGCCATTGGCCCCTGGCCCCCGGCCGCTATCGTGGTCCCTATCATAATGCTGAAAAGCCATAAACGGCGTAATAAAATTCTGCACTGCCATATGTTCCCCAGCGGGCATTATTTTTATTGAACGAAACGGTATGGAATGGGTTGGAATGGCTAAAAGAACCTGGCGGGGCTGAGGGTGGGGTACATTGACTCGTGGACATACAAATTGCAGGGCTGCCGCCTATAAAAACAAAAAAAGAAAAAAAAGAAACACGAAAGAATGATACTCTGCTCTCTCTCACTCTCACATATATTTGCTCTCTGTCTCACTCTTTGTGATTGTCTCTGGTCATGACAACCCTGTGTGACCCATAAACTAAAGACTTTTAGAATAAATTTAATATATTGTGGCATTTATCATAAAAATAACATTTAATTCCCTAATAGAGGGATATTATTCCACTTATGTTCAGTTCCTAATTCTCGTTTTTTTCTTTTTTGGTTTTTTTGGTCTATTATAAAATTTCAATCAATATCGTATATTCAGTTTATTTCGTAAGATCTCGATTTTTAGCCCGTCCGAGTTTTATTTTTTATATGTTTTTTTTTTTTTTTATTTTTATTAAGGGGCACACACATACTATATATAAAAAAGAGGAGCAACATGGTTGCGGTAAGCCTAGAGCTCGTCAATGCGCTTTACTTTCACTCGAAAATTTTTGCTTTTAATTTAATTAGCTTTTTATTTGGTTTTGAATGCATTTTCCCTGATGCGCCCAGCTGCGGCCTTGTTTGTTTGTGTGTTTCTGTCTGTATTATTGCAAGAGAGAAGAACTCGCTTAGTTGGGGTATTAATAGGCAGAGCAGGCCAGGGACGTTCATGTTAACGATGATGGGGCGGAGGGATTGGTTACAGGAAGGGGGTATGGCATACCAAACAGGGTAAAGAGAGCGGCATAGAAAAGGCTTTGAAACATTGCAAACCATGGACTAAAAACAAAAACCCAACAGCTAGTGGTGCGGTAGCAATTGAGGGAATGGACGTGTACAGGTGGCTCTAGCTGACTAGTGGGCAATGAGCAGTGGGCGGTGGGCGTTAGTCGTTGGGCATTGGCCTGACGTCCAGTGACCAATCTCATGCCACCTGCTGTGCAATGCTTTGAAGTTACCATTTGAAGCTGGAACTAATTTGACGTAAAGTCCTGGTCAGGTACATTGGGGTAGCACAATGTTTTCTAAGGGGAAGAGGGTACCGCATTTGGGTGCGGTTCGGGTGGGCTGAAAATGGTTGGTAAGTAGGTATAATAAACTGCAATGCGGATTTAAATGCTAACTTGAGCTTTTTCTTTTTTTTTTTATAATACAGCATTATGCATAATGGACAATCATTTGCCAAAGTAAGCGTTTGATCTTCAATTAAATACAAAGAAAAAAGTACTCCAAAATGTTTTCAAGAGTTTCCGATTAAAAGGCAATAAAAAAATATATATTTATATGTATATTTTTAATGATTTAAAGTGTTTTTCAAATAACTAGAAATTATATTTAAGTATATAAATAACTCTTGATTGTAGATTGGATAATTAATTATTACGTATTACAGATTCGTTTGTGATATAAGAAAAAAAAACGTCTAAGAACTTTTACACAAAGCACAGCTAGTCAACCAAGCATTAAGACTAAGTAAAACTAGTAAATACTAAATTTGGTATTAGTAGCTTAAAAAATAAAATGTTTATCATATCCAAAAATATTTTCAAGCAATCGTTTTAACGACAGCTATTAATATATAGTAAACCGATTCTAATCAAACATATCAAGCAACATATATTAAAGTCAGAATTTTTTTTTGATAATCGCTTGATTGATAACTAACTTTTTGATGTAAAACTCTATTCTCGACTGAATGATTTTATAGGAACTGTATAATATAATATTTGTAACGGGATGATTTATATATAGATACATAATACTTGTGGCAAAAAGAAGCTTTAAGTGTCTCGAAGAACATTGCCTTGATTCTGATAGACGAATGTTTATATCAATTTAGCTAGTAGTCCTGATCAAGAATATATATACATACAAATATACATACATAAATACTTTATATAATATTGGAAGCATTTTCTTTATACTTTTTATATCTTATCTGTTTTGCAAGGATATCAAAAGGAATAATAGCTACTGGATCCTTTGAATGAAAATCCAGATTTATATTGAATATTTGTTCTATATATCTTCCACATATCTCATACACATTTCAATAGATTACTGTGGATGGTTTTGCATTTACAATCAAACCTTTCATTACATTAAAGGCACATTATCTCTGACGACCTCATCTGGTGAGACGGTGAGACAGTGTGGAGAGTGGCGACTGCCACATATCACCTACTTGCTCTAATTCAATAAACATGCCACACAAATGGCTATAAACAATGCCTTGCCTCCTATTTGCCACGCCTACAAATTAAACAAGTGAAATTGTTGGAACATACACACATACATACATACAGATATGCATACATACATGTATGAATGTATGTATTTGTATCCCCGCGGCCATTTGATGGCCCATAGTTTCTCAGTCTACACAGAAGCACACACAAATTAAATTCACATCATATAAACAAACACGCAAAGGTTCTCATTGCCAACAACTATACCTCAACCCACATACATACATACATACATATATACATATATTCTCCATTTCTACTATGTATATACATATACATCCTATATATGCACATGTATGTATGTATGTATGTATGTATATATAGTATAGACTTTTGGTCAATCACACGCATGACCATTTGTCCTCATCCTTTTTGCTGCCACACAAGCACACACACACACACACATAGCGAGCGGGAGAGAGAGACAACCAAATTGGAATCGTTAGCGCAACAAATTGAATCGAATCAAAGCCCCGACGTGCTCGCATTTAAATAATAGTCAAAGATTATCAATTAAGCTATAGGACAAATTGATAGTGATGCGACTTTAGTTCAATCAGCCACGCCTCTACTCAACCCAGACCAATTCAACTCAACCGAACCAAACTCAACCCATTCCATTTTTAATTTTCCCATTTTCCATTCGCATTCATGGCATGCATTATTATTGCATTTAAAATGATTTAATTATCGGAATGAGCCTTTTGAATTTGGCACTGGCCCCGGAGTTATACATCTGTCTGAAATATTTCATTAACCGTAGCATTTTTTGTTTAATACCCTTACAAAAAAACTACACACACACACTCACACTTAGAGAGTAATATCAACTTATATATCCACAATATATATAATATATCAAATTATTTCTTTAATTAAAAACTTAATACATAGTTTTATCTTTTATGTTCTTTTTTAGAATTAATTTTTGCCAAGAGCAAAATGTTTTCGGTGTCGAAAAGTAAAATTTAATTCAACGCATTGGTTCTTGTTTCACATAATAAAACTTAATTATAAAATAAAAATACAAGAACAACAACAACAACAACATAAACTTTTTGCATTACAAACAACTTTAGTTTGGTTTTTATTTGTATTGTATTTTTCATCACTCTTTCAATATAATTAAACAATGATAAAATTCATATAAATTGATACATTTCTTAGGGAAATAAGTGAAACTGAAAATTAATTAATTCCTTTCTCTTCAAAATTTCCTTTGACATTTCCTTGAACTAATTCGAGGCAAATATTTACCTACGAAATTTTGTCATTTTACTAAATCACCTTGCCCCCGAAGCTCGATGGGGGGACGATGGGGGCAAGTCAGTCGGCCACCAACTCACACAGAAAACTTCTCTGGGACATAAATCAAAACTCAGCTAATTACGCAACAAAGAGTCAACTCCTCCACATCGGTGGACTGCCTTGAATGCTAATTAAAAAAAAAAAATGCAGAGGAGGACGAAAGCTAAGGCAGAACAGGACAGGAGAAGGCAGAAGGTTTTTTTTTTCTTTTTTTGAGGGAGAAAGAAAGTCTTCTCCGGTTTGAATGCAAAGTCAGCTAAACAGAATTTGCCCATTAACAATAATCCGAAATCCGAAATGCTAAAGAAATTCATGTACCTATTTATGTATATGTGAGTATGTATATACAAATATGCTTCTGTGTCTGTGTGTGTGTGTGTATGTGTGAAGGGCAATGAAACGCAATCGAATTGCAAATTTATGTGGCACGAAACAGGACTCTTTTCTACTTCTCTCTGCCACATTTGGTCTCTCTGTCTCACTCTCTCTCTGTCTGTCTGTCTCTCTTTCTCTTGCTTTGCTTTTGTATATGTCTTTCTGTCTATGGGTAGCACCTCCGAATAGACGTAATTAATTCGATTATATTTCATTGATTTGAGCTTTCGGCCCATAGAAAATAAAATTTAATTGAAATGCCATTCGGGGGGCTGCAAACGTAAATCAAGTTGCTCGGTCAACTTAGGTAACAGCGGAGATGCGGCTGGATGGGGCAGAATGTCCTTCTCTGGAGGCGACAACAGCTCGGTCATAATGGTAAACAACAACCAAAAAAAAAAAAAAAAAGGACGAGAATAAAATCAACGTGACAGGAAAGAAAATTAGCAAAACTTCTCCTTCTCTAGCTTACTCGATGCCTGAGTCCTTAAGCTCCTTTTTACTTATTGTTCAAGGGAGAGAGTAAGTGGTGATGAGGGGAAGGGCAGCTGGTGGCTGGGAAGGTAGGGCGCTCAAGCGGTGCGGCATTCCCCAAGGGGCGCGAATTTAGTCGCATTGGCCGCCTGTCAAAGACATGGCAACAAGAGTTTCATTTCGTGTGGACATTGATTAATAATGTTTTTATATTTTCAGGATTCTTATATATATATATTTTATTTTTTATTTTGTCCCAAACCCCTCAAACGATTTTAAGCAATACGCACGAATGAATGTTGTTTTTGTTTTTGTTGTCGCTTTTGCCATTATTTTGGTGGCTTTTTTTTTTTAATGACAACAAAAAAAATTGTATCGCAAATGTAAGTCAGGATTTGTGGAACAACAACAAAGATGATTTACCTAATAGAAGAAAAACGAATCTCATTAGCTAGTATATGCAGTTTGTCTAGAAAGGAAAATAATTTAATATATTACGAAAGTTGGTTTTTCAGATTTTTGGAGCTTTGCTATATCATTTTAAATTCGTTGCTTGTTTAATTTATTAAGAAAGGATAACAAATAAAAGGACAAACCATTGACATGCAAGAGACTTAGATATTTACATACTGTCTTTCATCGTATAGTTTTCTTATATCGAAACGGATGTCCAAGATGGCACTTGAGCCAATTTGGACTTGCATTTCGCAAATTAAAGCCTATTTAAAGGGGCCTGCGGTGATTGTTGGCTATTAATTATGAGCGTGGGCCAAATTAAAAGACGCGATTCAACCGCAAACTGACAGAGCTTTCAGTCTGATTTCATTATAATCAATGAGTGCATAAGTCCCTCAAGCCAGCAAATTCAAACTTTATCGTTGTGTGTAGAGCATTCTCTCTCTCTGTGTGTGTGTGTGTGCAAATGGCTAATTAATAGGCAAAATTCCAAGAGCAAATTGTCCTAATAATTAGGCATGCACAAGTGCGCCAAATGCCCTCACTTATACCCCATTCCATTCCCATTACCAACCCCCTCTCCCCACCATTACCTATAATTTTGATTCCCATTCCCTATATACCTTATACCCATACCCGATTCCATTGCACTCGATCCTTTCGTTTGTAGCCATCATCCACCTTCATTTGCATTAATTGCCGTTAAGTCGTTGCGCCTTGACTATTCCGACTGGGTTGACTTGCTCCCCCATAGACTGGCGGCTATTTTGCGGGCTCTGGTTTTCGGTTTATGGATTGCTCGAGTTGCCACCACCATCCGCACTTACATCTCTCTCTCCATCGTTACCTCTCTTTCATCCTGAATATCCTTGCACTTGCATTTAGTGCAAATTTGTCGCTTTGCCTTCTGTCATCGTCTATTAACAACAACATTGTGGGTGAACACTGCTAACCAGGACCTTTTGGGTATGGCCAACATATCAGCTAGGGATATTAATAGGCCTTTGGGCATTATTGGAAATATTAACAGACATGTTTTTGGTTTTCATTATGGTATGAGAAAGCGTCCAAATGGACGAACAACTGGCATGGGCCTACAATGTTAAATGGATTTCTGTGTGAGTGTGTGTTTGTGTGTATTTGTGTGTGTGTGTGTCTGTATGTTGGCAATTTAGTGCCATAGTTTACAGCAAATGCAGGTGGAATTGAGCTTGTAATTGATAATTAAGTGAGGGTGAGGGGCAGCAATTGACAGTGTAAAGGTGAGTGTTGAACAGCAATAATGTTAAGTGCTTTAAACCATACAAATGGTTTCAATATACATAGAGTATATAAAATTAATAGACAATAAAATGAAAACACACACCATTTGACTCTATAATAATACAAGAATAATGTTGTCATAAACTTTAGCCTAGAAATCGACAACTTTAAATAACAAATTTTAGAAATAGTTTTACCATTACGAATTTAATGGAAGAAAATTTAACCTTTTAAAGATCAGCAAAAATTTAAGAAAAGTTCTTTGCAAGCCATTTCATGAGCTTTCCTCATTGGATATTTAAATTGATTTAATTTGTTTTTAATTTAATATTTCTAATAGTTAAAAATTGCTAGTTATGCATTTGATTTGACGTTTTCTCTATATATATATTTTTTTTTATAATCCCATTAATTCCCATAGAATTCTATTTACAAATCGTCTCACAGTATTTCATCATTAAAATATAAATCCGTTTTTTTTTTTTTTTTTATATATGTATATATTTTTCCTCTATCGTTTCTTACTAAGTGATTTCCTGTCTCTGGCCAAGTGTTCAGCTGCTCCAACTGTTTCATAAATATTTTAGAGCTATTAACGCTTATGATACTCTTTTCAACTAATGAGCTATGACATAAAAATAAAAACAGAGATGAAAAAAAATGAAGAAAAGGTTTACCCAAAACAAACTATAACAAAATGTCAGTCCCCCCTCCGTCATCCCCCATCCTTTTCTGATTTTATTTTTTTAATGCCAAAAATACAACTAAAAACAAAACGAGATAGACGATAGAGCGAGAGGGCGAAAGAGACAAAGTCTTTATTTTTTTTTTTAATGATAAAACCTCGACAAAACCTCATAGTTGTCTCCCCCAACTACCCTCTGCTTCTCATCATCAGTTAGACTCACAACTTCAGCTGCTGCAACGGATTTGATAGATCTATTTGTAGTTGTTGTCCCCCCCCCCCCCCCCCCCCCCCAACTCCACACACACACCAAATTATACCAAAAAAGGGGCGGGGAAAGTGAGACACTTGGGCTGGCTGCTGCCTGTTAAATGCGACAACTTAAAATCCCATTTGATGCACTCTTTTTATATTGAGAAGACGACCCGCAGAACTTACGCTGAGAGTTTACTGTTTGCCTGCTGCTTCAATCTTCATAAACTTTACAAAAATCCCAAACGAATGAACGAGAACGGAGAATGGAGAACGGAGCGAGAAACCAGCGAACGAAAAACGAAAAATTATGTTCCATTAATGGAGCGAATGTTTCCTTTTATGGCTGCTTGGCATATAAAATGTAAACTACTTAAGCATCAGACTTGCAACACATGTGTGTGCGAGTGTGAGTAAGAGAGGGGAGAGAGAGAGAGAAAGAGATGGTATTGAAGTGAAGGAAAAGATTCTAGCTAGATTTGTATACCCTATGCCCATAATGCAAAAGGGAATATTAACCATTACACGGTATTCATTTTATATGCACATATAGCAAGAATCTCATTAAAAAATTCATCACAAATAAATATATTTCCTGAAAGAAGTTATAATCATCCTCAAAATAAGTCCAAAAATGAAAAAAACTTATAAAATAGATTCAGATTGAAGGTAAAAGAACTTCTGTTACGAAGTACATTCAAATATAAATAAGTCCTGTACAAAAAGTAAAACAAATTGCAAAGAATCATTAAAGTGGTGACCCCGACGTTATATCTAACCAACTCAAAGTAGACACAAACATAATCTAAAATGACAATTTGTTCTTTCTTCAAGTTTGATAATTGAATAGCACAGTTTTTCTTGTTGACAGAGAGTATCTTGGAGTTGAGACTGCTAAAATGTAGAAAATTTTTAAGTACGTAATAGTATGTACCGTAAGTCGACAGCGTACGTTGTTGTCGTCGGTGTCGTTGGTTCAGATGACGTTAGTGAACGTCTGCTCCTGTGTCTCGTCGCCTTGGGGGCAGAAACAGGCGCCCCCGTCTCATTATTATGTTGCATGTGACACTGTTAATGATTATATGGAATGTGCACTCCCTTTTTCGACTACTTGTTCAGTTGCTCATTCATTTCCTGAGCGTTTTCCACTGTCCTCTCTCCCTCCTTTCTCAGTCTCTCTCCACCCACCCATTGCGCTCCGCCCGCAGGCATGACGTGAAAATCTTGGAACAAATGTTTTGGTTCCCACTTGATGAAAATCCCTTCAAATGCTACAAATGTATGTAGTATGGGTTGTTAGAGAACTTTCATTATAAATACATAAAAATCAACAACTAGACAGAAGGAAGAGCCTTTCAAAAAAAAAAAAATAATTTTTTTCTTCATTTTTTTTCCCTTTCCTTTTCGTTTTGGTGTTTTTGCCTTCGGGGGCGACTGGAAACATGCACGGAGTGTGACGTTGTCTGATTTGTTTGACAACAAATTCGAAAAAGTAGCAAACTAAACTAATTGCCAGTTTGTCTTTTAAGTTGTGTTTGTTTTTTTCATGTTGTTATTCATTTTATTTATTTTTTTGGGGACTCGCCCACAAAAGTCTTAAACCCCCCCCCAAGTAAACCACAACAAAAGAGTTTGCTGTGTGGGAAAAGTTTACAGTTGTTTTACCTCACATCTTGATTGGGTTTTAATTGTTTGTAACCGTTAATTTAAAAGGTTGGAATATATAAAACTGGTTAGGACAACGAATACGTATTCGTTTACGGCTACAATATGTAATTGGCAGTATTGATTGAGGTTTGAATAGTTAATACTGGCAGATGGGTTCTAGATACAACACTTGTAATTGACTGTAATCTAACTTGTCTACAACTGGCATTATAAAGTGGAACAGTAAAGGAGTCGGATATATATGTCTATCTATGATTACAAAGCTAATTGGATTTAATTTGAACTGTAACTGAACCATGTGGGTGTTCCACAAATTCCATAAGACATGATGGTATACATTTAACTTTTCAAACATGAACTAGTTCAAAGAAGACAAAGATACTTTAAAATAAAAAATATATAAATAAATAAGTTATAATTGTGAAAAAAAATGCTAGAATCTTTTTGCAGATCCAAGCTCATAATATCCTTAACCTGAGTGGTGGGATATTGGAGAAATTGGTGGGCCATTTAAGAATTTTTCACCATCGAATAAAAAAATGTGAGAAAAATGCAATTAAAGACAGTAAAGGCAACCGAGATGCAGATTTTTACATTTACAATTTTTTGACTTTATTTTTCGGGTATAAATAATATTTTTTATTTTTGTTTTTTCCACTTTATTTGCTCGTTATTTTAATTCAGATTCTTTGGAAATTATTCAATTTACTTTGACAAAATTAAGGCAATTTAGTTTTTGCGAGTCTTCTACAAGCAACTCTTTACTGTCGAATTTTTAGCGATTTTCTCTCTCTTTCTTTCGCTCGCTTGTCTCTCTCTGTCTACTCTTTGTCTTGTGTCTCTTTGTACCAGCTAATTTTACGGTAATTTTGCAAAGCATAGTAGCCAATTATTCACCTGTATTGGCTGCTGTTGCCTGTGTTGAAGCTGTTTAAATTGAAAGGATTATTTACGCTCCAATGAAGCGAGCACATACACACACACACACACGTACGCATTTCACCTGTGTTTGTGCCCCCATTCTCCCCTCCTATTTTGGCGTCATTTCATTTACACATTCATTTTGGTATTGGCATTTTTTTCATTACGCGGCAAACAGGTAAAAGACAGACATGAAGAGAGCAAATTGTGAGAGAGACAGAGAGAGAGAGAGAGAAAGAGACGGAGCAAAGGAAGGGGGACAAAAAAAGAGGATGTCAGTCAGAGAGCAATTGAAGCGATTTATTGGTGTCATATGACAAGCATCGGGTCGCTATCCTGAACTGCCACACCCCATACCCCATACTGTCACTGTTCCCGCCTGTCCCCTTCCATCACCAATCAGTGTGTCGTCCTTGTCCTCGTCATCGTCCTGTTCCTGGCGCGTAATAAAAAGTTCAAACATTAAAAGCTTGGCTCCTGCCTTCTTACAACAAGTTTCAAGTGTCATCACAGGAGCAGCATCAGCAGGCAAGTGCCTTAAACGAGGTGCTCTTCATCTCCTCGTCTTCTACCTACCTACCTACCTATGTACCTACTCCTGCTCCTACTATTCTCTCCTCTCCACCGTCTCATGTCTGACCCCGTCCCCCCTTTTCTTTTACTTTGTGTGCCAATCAAACAAAATGCCATAGGAGGAAGGACAGCCTGTGGCCAACGCTTAAACATATTGAATTACTGGAAATAAAAAAGAAAAAAAAATGAAATAAAATAAAATTAAGGAGAGAAAAAAAAGGACAAACAGATGAAGAAGAAGGGAAACTGGTAAGAAAGGCTCCCTCTCTGTTGCCTCTTTAATTTGTTAATTTCTTGTCAACAGCTTTTACTAATTGGCCAAAACGGCCCCTTTTCGCCTACAGCCACGCCTTCGCTTGTCCGTTTTTAATATTTTTATTTAACGCCATTTACTTTATTTTTTTTTTCCTTCTTATATATGGGTGTATGTGTGTGTGCTGCTTCTTCGTTGTGTGTATGCGTATTTTTTTTTTATTTTTTTTTTTATCATTCTTCATTAAACTTTGTGGTGAATTGTTCGTGTTGCCGTTGCCCTCCCGCGTTTTTATACGCGTTTCGCCTTTTTGTTTGTGCATTGATTTATTGCCATTCGCCTCCCAATCGGCATTAATTTTTCAGGCATCCCCATCGACTCTTTCAGTGTCTGCTCTGTTTGTTGTTGAATAATTAAATTTTCGCATAAATTCATCATCATCATCAGCAACTTCATTATCATCATCATCATCATTGATGTTGGGGTCTCGCTTTCGCGTTTTTTGGTAAATTTTTAATTTCCTTTGACATTGGCCCATACATTCAACCATATACTAAAGGCTAATTGGAAATGATAAGAGTAGAGGGGCGCATCTGAATGAAATGGAATATCCCAACAAGTGTTTAAGTTTCGTTTTTGTTGTAATAAACCTGCAACCGCCTTTCCTCCCCACGATTGCCAAATGGAATGAAGGATCTTTAGAGTTGGTTAAAGAATTTATAGATTGTTCTTTTTTTATATTTTTATTGAAGATACTTTAAAATTGAAAGTCGCAGTCTATCACATTTTCTATATATAGTCCTTATTCAGTATAAAATTCCTCTTATCGTTAAGAACCCAAGTTAGCCTTTGTCTGTTAGTAAAGAGCAAGGTTTGGCAAGGATTCATTAAAATTCATTGAATGCACATTTTATTTATTAAATCATACCAAGCTTATTCCCTCAGTGCCCTTCCCTAAGCACCCTATTTGCACCCTCATCTCATTGCAATTTATGGAGTGGGGGAGTGGGAGGAAAAGTCCAGCCATTCACACCAAGGCCAACTGATACGCTTTAAGGATATTCTGTTTAAAATTTATAAATGCGTTCAGCCAAGGCCATTTGGATGGATGCCATGGGGTCGGTTGTTCGTCCGTCCATTTCGTTCGTTCATTCGTTCGTTCGTTCAGTCGTTCATTTTGTTCTGAAGGATGTCCAGTTAACGCTTCAATGATGGCAAAATGGCTAAATTCGTGCGCATAAAGTGAATTGTTTTATTCGAAACGAAGTAGATGGACCAAAGTCTTTGAAAAACGAGTTAAACACGTGTCGCAAATGGGTAGCAGGCAGCAGGCAGCAGGCATCATCCAATGGTAACCCTACTAAAAACCATGAACCCAAAAACCTAATGCATATGTTGTGCTTGTAGTATACATTTGGGCGTTTGATCGCATGTAGAAATAGAGAGAGAGAGAGAGAGAGAGAGGGAGGGAAGGAAGAGTGTATGGTGTGTATAGTTTATGGCGTTCATAGATTATGGATGAGTTTCATAATGAGCCAATTTATACAAGCTTTTGGGTTAACGTTCATTTCTTTTGGTCCTCTGCAGTTGGCTTCATCAGCAATTCCACCTCCGACTAAGCCAAGTACTTAACGTGTTCTCTCTTTTATTTTGTGCTGTTGTTTTGTATTATTTTCCTTTTCTGGTCATGGCTCTCCTTTGCTTTTTTTTTTGTTTTGTTTTTTTGTTTTTTTTTTTTCTGAGGTAATGATATATGAAACCCCAAAGTAGCTGCTGGCCATTTGGGCCATTTGTTTAAGAGTCATCCTCAAGAAATGCTCAAACTTCACAGCTTCCATTTGAATGCGCACATGCTGAAGGTGGAGCAACACATGGCTCTTTGGTTTTACTCGCGCTGCTATCCCTGTCATTCTCACACATGCTGTCGCTATCTCTCTCTCTCTCTCTCTCTTTGTATCTCTCTCCATCTCTAACTGGTGTGGACAGCAGCTGTGCACGCGTCAGGTGACAAAGTTTCTTTTCTTTTGTTTTTTTTTTGTTTTTACTGTTGCCAATTTGCACAAGGACAACAGCAGAATGTTAGCAGCTGTTGCTTCATCTTGGCTAACAAAAAAAAATAAGATAAAATAAAATAAGCTAAAAATCTTGATTTGACTTGGCTTCTTGGTGGAGTCCAGAGACTAGTCCCAAAAAGTCTGTCTTATGGATGAGCAGCAGTAAACAAGTTGGCAGAATTTACTCAACCTGAAAGTGATATTGGATGAAAAGCAACCAAGCACCAAAATGTTACTTTTAGCTTTTTATAATGGCACCTATATATCTAACTGATATTTGAGATACATATATGCAGGTCATGCATTATTATACTAAACTCACAAACTAATGTTAACTGTAACTAAAGCTAGAATATTATTATAATTGGTCTATAGGGAATCAGAACTAAATAAGTTCTGATTGGTATAACATTCAATTTCGATTTATATTTCTGGATCAAACTTAGGAAGCAGATTTAGTAAGATATTTCAATATTTAAAAATAACCCACCAAAAGTTTTAAATCAATATCTCAAATAGTTAAAATACAGTTTTTAAAAATTTCATTGCTTTATCTTAATACACGTTTTCTCGAAGCTAATTTTTGAACTTTGCCTAAAGACAAATTATTCGAACAAATTTATTTTCTTCTTAAATTGTAGTTGTTTCTCGATACTAAAATTTCGATTACATAAATAATATCGAAAAATCGAGCTTTTAGCCAAAATTCAGCATTTCCTGTTATTTATTTTATTTTGTGACCAAAGAAGATGATTATTTTGCGAAGATTTACATATTTTTTTATTTGAGAATTCCATTTAATATACTTTTAATTTTAAAACACACCGTGCAGTTTAGTAATGTAAATCTAAGAATTGGAATAGTGCAAGTACATATATACTATATATCATATGTATACATTTTTTTCCCTAAGTGTAACAAAAACAAAATAAAAGCCAAACCCATCATAGTCAAATGATGTCAAAAACACTTCCCTGCAAAATAAAGTATTTACTTTCCCAATCCCTCCCTTTTCTCTTATTCTGTATATTTTTTTTTTTTTTTGCGCTAAAGCAACATTGTTACAGGCTCCCTTGTGCCCCTGGACTTCCGCCCAACAAGTGTCTATCCTGATGGATGACCAAACCCAAAACAAAATAAAATAAAATAAAAAAATAAAAACCAACGAAAGACAACATGAAAATTGTGTATAAATATTTAGCTCTAAGCTATTTGCACTTCATGCTTGACATGCCACAAAAAGCAACAACAATAACAGTAACAACAACAAGAACAACAATACCGGCAACAAAAGTCCAGCAATTTGCGTTTAAAATATGTTAATACTATTTTTGCTTTATCCGTCCGTTGCTGTGAGGTTTACCAGTTAAGGAAAGGGTTACCCATCTACCTATCCATATCCATTTTACTCCCTACATTCACCTCCTTTCCCTTACTTTATCTCTCTTTCTCTCTCTTTCACTCTCTCTCCATTACCCGAAATACCTCAAAGTAAAATATTTCTATGCTTGAAGTTGTTTTTTTACCAAAAATAGTTTGGCTCTTGTCAAAAAAAAAAAAATAAATAAATTCAAAGAATAAAAAAAAAAATTAACAAAAAGTGGCTATAAAAAATTGTTTTTCTAAAATAAATCAAATTGCTTATCAAAGAGATGATTTAGTGGTTGTCCAAGAAGGGAGTCGCAGGGGGAATTGAACTTACGCCCCCGTCGCCACCAGCACCGTTCCTCCCCTTACCCCTGAACAATTTTAATAATTGCTTAAGTTGTGGCCTTTTATGCTCGGCAGCCATAAGTCAATAAATGTAAGAAGCAGAAGAAAGAGATGAGCAAAGTTTTTGGATGGACAAGGACAGAGGAGACCAGATGGAACAGAGCCGAAGAGAGTAGAAAGGTAAAAGGAGCCACCTACCTTACCGTAACGTTCACCTGAAGACTAGCTGATGCTGAGTACCTGAAACGAACGCATATTATTATTATCTTCCTGTGAAAATTTACGGGATCAAAAATTAAAATGGCCCTAAGCGACTTTTTGCACACAAAAAAACCA
Organism: Drosophila emarginata; assembly: GCA_037075365.1. Lineage (NCBI taxonomy): Eukaryota > Metazoa > Arthropoda > Insecta > Diptera > Drosophilidae > Drosophila > Drosophila emarginata. The sequence continues at coordinate 10,327,109 of JBAMCD010000296.1, forward strand.
TGAGGCCAAAAAGAGTAGCTAAAGCTAAGAAATTGTTGCAAAATAATTTTATGGCTAGCCAAAGAGAAAAGATTTCTGTATGGCTGTTGGTGGATAAGGGGAAAATGGATGGATTAGGGAGCTGTTGTTATTAAGGGGTCAGTAAAAGGGGGCTCCCAAAAGTAATCTATAACCGCATCTGAAGATGATAGGGTTGGGTGGAATATATACTTATATATGTGTACTATATATATGGGGTAGGGTTGGTCTTCAAGGTTGATGGCAGAGATGAAGACGTGACTTTTAATCAAAATATTGCAACCTTTTAGTTTTGCAAACAATTTATTTCAGTTAGAAATTTTTAAAGGCAACAAAAATTTTAAAATAGTGACGATAATCGAACATTGAAATTAACACATCTTTAAAAGGCAAATCTAATGAATAATAATTAAAGAGTACAAGACATAGAGAGAATATATATTTTTACAACCTATTAATAAAATCTAGCATGTCAAGAATTTTTATATTATTGTTAGGTAAAATTATTAAGCACTTGTCTTTTAAATGTTATTTTATTTCTTAACAAAAGAAAAATCTTTATAATATTTCCATTACCCATTTTATGCGTTAGGATGGTCATAAAGAAATAAAAAAAAAAAAAAATCAATTGCATATTGAATATCTAAAAAGTTTTTCCAACACTTGCACAATTCACAACATTTGGCAGGCAATTCCCAATCACGTTGTCGACACGCGCTCATATCTAATAGTAGTGGGGAAAATGGGATATCTAGGATATATATATATATATATATATGGGGGTGATGGTGTAAGCACAGAGGGTGTGGGGGGGGGTTTGTCCTGAAAATGGGAAGAATGAGGTTTCCTGCTACATCCTTGCGGGCTTTGCACGCTTCAACTACCAAATTGTCCATTTATTATGCGGCAACGCCTTTTTCACTTTTGCCCTGGACTAAAGAAAATGAAGTGCCTAGAGTCTCCCCCTCCCTCTTCGACACCCTCCCATCCATAAATACACACACACACACATACACATACATACATACCCCTCAAAAAAGGCTAAAGAAAAAAACTGAGAAAAAAACTTAAGAGGATAAGGAGGTGGGTAGAGAAACCTCATCTTCATTCTATCCCATCCATTCCTCCTTAGGGAGGAGCATTAAAACAAGCTGCTGTGTGTGTGTGTGTGTGTGAGTGCGTTCCCCGGGTGAAGGGATTGCACTTAAGGTGCAGCATTAGCTGCACACTTTGGCAAAAACGGAAGTTGCACAATTAGAAAAGCCAGTCAAAAGTTTTTACTAGGTTGGACCCTTACATACCACCCACCTCTCTCTACTCATCCACCAGTTACTCAATCCTCTGGTTCCGATGCTCTTCACTCTTCACTTCACATCATCCCCTTAAGCTTTTCTTGAATATTAAAAAATAGTTTCGCTTTTTAGCTTTCGGTTGGTTCCCCTTCAACCTACCCCTCCCCCACCCCACAGATTCGTCTTTTTTGTTTTTTCTCCAGCTGTCTGTGAAATATCAGCGAACGTCATGGTTGTCGATATGCATAAAAAGTTGTTGCCTCCCATTACATAAGATATTAGTGAGACAGGCCAAGGATAAAGGACTCAGAATCCAGAACCAGCGGCAGCAGTAGCAACAGCAAAACATCGGGTTACGGTGCATGAAGTGTTTCTGCCAGCACTCGATCTCCCTCCTCCGACAACTCACCATGTAGACATTGAAAAATTAGAAATATTTTTGCATTACCTGGGCAAAAAAAAAAAAAAAAAAAAAAAAAAACTGGCGGGAAGAAAAGGGCTAACGGTCAGCTGTTTTGCATTAACTTGGATATAGTATCTAGAGCGAAAAAAAAAAAAATTGCAACAACTTCTTTCATTTCTATACTCTGTGAGCAAACGGGTATATTTAAGATAGAAAAATGGAAAAGTAAATCTTCTCCATATGGTATTTTTGTAAGTAGATCTTTAATGTTATGAGAGCTACCAGTCACTTTAATGAGATCAAGAGTCGCCCTTTTTGCTTTTAAATATTATTAAATAATTTCATAAATTTTACATTAAAATTGTCAGAATCCTTTTAGAAATTCTTTCTCTTCATAATATCAAATATATAATAATGAAAATGAAATAATTATTTATTTTCACAAAGTAAAAAGGGCAATTTAAAGTCAGCCAATCGTTTTATTTGCCAGATATTTGATATTTTCGATTTTATATTGAGCAGATGGCTTAAATAAAAATTGTAAAAAATATAAAGCAGGTCAAATTTACACAAAAAAAGAAGTTTGTGTATATATGTATATATATATATAATAATAATAAGAATATATTGATTGAAAAAGTTCAACTTTAAATTTGTGTAAGAAAACTTTTAATTTATGCAAAATTTTCTTTTAACAAAGTGACCTCAAGCCACTCACATTCACACTTTGTATATTTATTATAACCTCAACTGATCCCCATAAAACATTTTACATTTTAATACATTTTCACATTAATACCGAAACAGAAAAAAAAAAAAAGAAGAATTCCCATCAAAGTTTTGTGGAAAAAGTGAGCGCCTTAAGCCGCAGGCTAACCCGGATGAAGATGAAATTTCATTTTCCCCATATCCCCAACAATATACAACACAACCAATCATTTCATCTAAAAAGAACGAGACCAAAAGACAAATAATTGAATCAAAATGAATAAAATGAACGCCACAACAACACGAAGTAGAAGAAAATGTCGAAGAAGGATGACTTTTTTCTTGAACATTTTTTTTTTATTTTTAGCTTTTCTTTTATTTTTTTGGCACAGCTGGGTCTGGTTCCTGGGTCCATGTGTACGGGTCTTGGTCTCTGGTTTTCGGTTTTCGGTCTTCAGTTTCCAAGTCGCTTTACTGAGCCCGCAGAAATTTGTACGCAAATTAAAAAACAAGTATAAAAACAAAAAATTGAAGGCAAATTAAATGAAAGAAGCGTGTGCCAAAGTGTGATTAAAACTTTTTCAATGGGTAACATTTTGTATTTTTTTTTTTTTTTAAATTTCCCCTTTCATACATATATCCCCCCATGCTTTTGTCATTTTTGAGTCACTGTTCCGCCGCACAATGTTTCAGTGTCCCAGACCCAGTCAGAGTTCCTGTTCCTGTCACAGTCCGTGTCAATGTTCAACAAGCATGTGCAAAATAATTGCCAATTTTTATACGCCTTAATTATTAAAGGGTAAAAGTCGGGTATGCACAATTCAGTTAAATTAAATTAATTGTTCCAAATATTTAACATGTACTTTTGTCAAATATATTGAAAGTTATCTTTAAAGATTGTTTGGAATATCAATCAAAACTTTTAGAAAAGTAGTATTCTAAATGAAAAGGAGTATTCCTTTTATATATTTATTAAAACTGTTTTACGTTTCTTTATATAGTTTTTGTGAGAATTTATAAAATTTTTTTTTAATTTTATAAATTCTATACACTCAACTACAGAGTGACTTTTGCACTTTGCTTTTGAGGTACCTTTTGGTCAATTGCTTCTTTTCTCTTTTATGCTTTTCACCTTTTTTTTTTTTTTGTCATCATGGTTGGTAATCGACAGAGAGTCGATTTTTGAGTCCTACGCTCAATTGACATAATGCCCATAATAACAGTTATTCGAGAAGCCGAATCGAAGTAGCAGCACAAGAGAAAAAAAAAAAAAGCGAGAAAAAGGGGTTGTAAAAATTGTCACCCTAACCAATCGAGCTACAAACTCCACCTTCACCCCGAAAGTTGGGTTGGATTGGAAATCCCATGCACTTGCCATTGCTACACCTTGCTCACTTGGGCTTACAAAGGGATTAACGAATGCGACGCGTCGCGACGCAATGTTGAAAGGTCGACTATGGACCAATTTGAATAGGTGTCTCAATGGCAATCTGAGATGGTTGGAGGGCAAATTATTTCAAAGTGATTGCGCCATATCAACCACCAAAAATGGCAGTTTTTGGTCCTATCTATGTAGACATAGATTCCTCATATTCACAGTGACATCGGCTGTTGCCTTTCCCATCATGCGTAATTCTATTTGTCATTTTGATTATGACATTGTAATGCTTTAATTGATGCGATGCGACAGAGAGAGAGAGAGAGAGAGAGAGACAAAGACTGAAAGAGAGGGAGAGAGAGAGAGATGAAATGCCAGTGGGTGTACAACTGTAAAAAGGCAATCAACCCTGTCGCTAGATCTATATGGTATATGAAGGGATTTTCAGGGTGATGGCTATGACGCGACGAGATTCCTTTTTCTTTTTTTTTTTTTTTGTTTGTGTTGTCTGACAAATCCTATAAACAGCCCAGAGGCGACTATGTTTCTCGCTTCGTTTTTTTTTTTTTTTTTGCAGTTGTCTGTTTCGAAACTTCAATGAATTTTAAATTGAAAGTGTACTATGACGGCTATATGCCATGAGTACATTACAATTGAGAAGGAAATTAATGCCTATCGAGGGAATTGATTGTTCGAAGATTATTTTTAACATGAAGAATTCAATCGAATCCTTTTCAAAAATCAATCAAAAACAGAACAGACCATATCTAAATGGTATTTCAACATTGGCAAATTGCAGCCACACTGTTTGCAATAACAATACCATATACATATACATATATACGTATGTATGTATGTATGTATCTGCCACATGCTTCCATTCAAATTTCCTGCACTGTTTAATTGAGTATAGTATGGCTCTTCGTGTGTATAAAGTACAATGGTTTTGTCAGGACATGCCAACTCAAAATGCAAACGGCCGAAAATTGCGTTACCATGGCATTTCTTTTTTCGTTTTTCTGTTTCTCTTTTCTTTTTTTCTTTTCGATGATGATAAGCTGCCCAAAAACACAAAACAGTTAATTTGTGGCACGCAAGTTGTGGACGAAATAAGGCGTCGCAGCATGGACGCATGGACACGCAACCAAAATTACGAAGGACATGTGCAGGGCGCTGCCAGCAATTTGCAAGGAGCAATGGGACCCAAAAGAAAAACCCACAAGACCAAAGCGTAAATGTTGCACGCCGCTGCCAACGGTGCCACCGCTGCTGCTGGTGCAGTTCAACGTTCCACCTGAGCGGGTTTTCTCAAAAAAAAAAAACAAAAGGAAAGGCGGGACACGGCGAGGCATGGCACGGGACGCAAGCAGCTGTTGTCGCCAACCTCCCAGTGTAGTCGTTGTCGACGATGTCGGCATTCTAATGCACAGTGGGCATGAAATATTGTTGACAGGTGAAAATGTTCCACATACACACACAGACACTCTTGTGAGTTAACGACACTAGAGCACGGCAAGATACGACCTAGACATCTGCCTCTGTCTCTCTCTCTAACCCTTAGTCTTTCTCACTTTCTTTCTTCCTTATTTTTTTTGGTTTTGGTTTCTGGGTGAAAGTGAACACTCCTGGCAGGCGTCATAGGCGCGGGGTCACGTGCTCAGCTGGCATTTGGCCACCTCCCCTGAGGCCGGGGAGGGGGCAACTGCTGTGTACCAAGTGAAAGGGTGGAGATCTGGGAGAGTTTATGGTATCCATCTAGTACACCGTTTTTGGTCGTCGTGGTGTCAGTCGTCAACCCTTAGGGCATATAATAAATACTTGATTAGTTGAATAATAAATTAAAATATTTGTCACTTTGCATAGTTGAAACTTTTCCGAAAATTTTATCATTTTGAAAATAAATTTAACAAGAATTTAAAGGTTTTCCATGGAAAATAAAAAAAATAAAAATTAAAGATTAGCCTTCAGTTTCCATTAATTTGTAAATTGAACTTGTGACGACAATTAGAATAATGTGTCAAGTAATATTTTTGCGATAAACTTAAGAAACATGCTAGCTCAACAGTGTTGTATAAAATCTGCATAAACGCACATGCAAATAGTGTTGATAAACCCACATAATCAGTAATGTTAAGATGTTAATCTGAGATTTGAAACTCAGTATAACAGCCTTGGGATTAATAGTGAGATTCCAAATAGTAAATTTGGACAATCAATCAACGAGTATATTAGTTTTTGGCTTTATTTTCAAGAAGAAATATTTTAATTAATCTAAAAGGGAAACATTCTATGTGACTTTCCTTTTACTCTTTTAGATACTAAATTGTATCTAAATTGTATCTAAATTCGTAGAATCACAGTAAAATGTAAAAACAGAACATTAGTTTACTCTAATGCCAAGTGTTGTTATATTCTTGATAAATTTACCAGATTCATATACATAGTTTGTGATGGTCTTATCGGGATTTCTGTATGAATTTTAACTGTATAGTGCCAGGGCTGCAATAAATTCATTTTGCATTTTAATTTGCAACTTCCTTAAAAGAAAAGGGGGAACGGAGAATGGGCAAAAGTGCAATTTATGTTGGAATAACAACGAAAAACATTGCACAATTGTAATTTTCTTCGTAGAGTGCTCTAGCCCTCCGGTAGGTACATAGGTATGCCTGGTCACCCTACCACCCGTCCACCACCCCGTTCCTTATATTCGCTTCCCATTCAGTTTATTTCTCCTGTTTCAGACACGCACACGTAGCGCGTCGAGTAAAGAACTTTTGCCTCTAATGTTGCTGAAAATTGAATTTCTTATTACAATTTTTGTCGGTTTTTGTACTTTTTTTCTTCTGTTCTTCTTTTTATTTTCCATTGCGTAAGGCATTACGTGTTTACGTAAAGTTTGGCGCCGTTGGGCAAATTGTTTGCGTATATATGTATATTTTTTTTATTTATTTTATTATGTATTCTTTTTTTTTGCTATTTGTGTTGTTTGCTTGCAAATTAAATGAAATGTTTATTCAAACGTTGAAAATTGCTTTAAATAAAAAAAGCCAGCCAAAAGGCTACTGCCAAGACATGTCCTTTGTCCTGACTTTTGGCTATCTTTTGAATCATGTCAACCGCAAAAAGAGATGGACTGGCTGGCGATGGTTTTGGAGTGGTTGGGGAGAAAGGCGGTGGGGGTTAAAGAGTGGTTGGGTCCCCATCATCTTGGATTACCATAAAGGATTTCTCCTGGGTGCTCTTATTCTAGGCGCCTGCCTGCCCATTCATTTTTCATATATGTATGTACATATCCTTTGCATGTGCTCCGGTTGTCCCTCCCAAACCCACCCTTCCTTCGAAGGCTTTGTTAAATTTAAAATGCCAAAAATTTTATAAATGAGCTGTTGCTCGCCAGGAAACGGCAGAGGAATCCTTTAACCCCAAAATGAAGAGATGGGTGGGAAAAAAAAACGAAGGCTGCCTTCACTCCATCATCATCTAGATGGTCAAAGCCAAAGTGCAATGACTCACAGAGAAAACAAATGGGGGGAGAGGGGGAAGAAGAGGTAAAAAAAAAAAAATGCGAAACAGTAAGGAAAGTCTATATCCGGACCCAAGGCGACAAGTTTAATGCTAGATAGAAGGAAATCTTTGGACTCGCATCGGGTTTTGTTTATATTGACAGGAGATAGGTGAAGGAAGACCCTCTCCTTCTTTCTATATATACAGCAGCAATCAATCATGCGGTTTAAATTAGGGTATTTGCTTAAGTCAGTAATATTTTTTTTTTCTTTTCTTTTTTTTTTTTGTTGGTGTGTTTGTCTATGGGGGGCGGGGGGTTAGATTGCCTGTCAAATGAACCTTTTGAGGTTAGGTGTTGAGCCAAAGTTTAAAAGGGATTGCAATGATTTTTCGGTGATGCTCTATAAAATGAGTAGACAATTTAGAACAGAACGAATCGGTTGACTAGATAAAATTGAACTATCTATCAATAGGAATCACTAAATAAAACTATTTTATATTAATACGTAAAGAAGAATATTATGCCTAATTCATATTAATACTTATTCCATTTAGAATTGATTTAAGCTCTATTTATATAGTGTTGAATAACGCACTATGCTTAAAGGTAAATTTGAATCTTTATTCTCAATAGTTTTGCTAACATTTAGTTTCATTATTTATTACAATGGTTAGTGGAATATTTTATAAATCTTTCTTCATTTGCTTTTACTGATTGGCCATAATTCCTGTAATGATAGTGTTGATCAACGATAAATATTTAAAAGCATATTTACTGTTATTACTGAAATAATTTAGAGCATCAATTAGTCAATCACTCATGGAAACATATCACTTCAATCAATCTCACTTGTCAAACAACTTACTTCATTGCCACAAATCTTAAATTACAATCTACCAAGGGGTAAATGTGACCATAGTTTCAGTTTAAATGAGAAGTCTGGAGGGGGGGGACAAGGCAACCCTGGTTTTTGGGTCGTTTGGTCAATGTCAATTTTCAAAAAGTAAGCAAAAAGTTACCATTTGAAATCTATACACAGCAAACTTGATGCGGGTGTATGTGTGTGAGGGAATGAGTAAGTGTGTGTGTGCGTCTGTGTGTGTGTGGGTGTGTGGTAGGAGGTTAATGATGTACTTAGGCAGTCACCTTTCTACAATCTTCACCCCTCCGCCATAGTGTATGGCATACCCGTATTAATCATAAGCCTGTCACCTAATGTAAATATTGTAAAATGAGTGGAAAATTCTTGGTAATGAACTCTTGTTGGAAAAGTTTTGCATAAGTTTTTCCTGTTGTTGTTGCTCTTCTTGTTATTTTCATTTTTCGCCTTTTGACAGTTAATGAGGTAAAGATGAAAGTTTTAAGTAAATTATATCAAGTAGCAGAAAGAAGAAGAAGTATAAGAATAAGGAAGACATTTTGCTTCTTGCCGACTCAAAAAGTTTTTGACAAATCATAGTTGACCTTTGGCAAATGTATCACATTTTAATGATTGATGGCCACAGAGAGATTAAGCAGCACAATACAACTTTATAAGCTGCTTAACAATTTGTCAAATATAGGTATATAATATATATGTGTGAATATATGTACATATATTCATATGGAATATATGTGAAAGTATCTTATCTATTCGGCATACATTTGATTTTCACGCCTAACAAGTGGAATAAATAAGCAAACATATTATAACTTTCCAATGAAAATTGCGGGCGAGGGCAGACAATTCCCTGTAGTATAATAACATTCAGGTGAATATTGTGTGTGTGTATGTATGTGTGTGTGTCTGCGAAAATTATGAAAATCAACCTCAAAATGTTTGTTTGCAACAGCAACAGCATCTCTTTATGGTCATTTGAACCACAAGTGCGTTGAAAGGGAATTTACTTAATATTTGCTATTGATCAAATAAACAAGATACAAAATACAATTTGTTGCTATTGTGTGCCATAAGTGTGTGTTTTTGTATCTATGTCTGAGTGTGTTTGTGTGTGTGTGACATGGCAAGCATTTGAGCATTTAATGTTGTGTTAAATTGAAAATTTGCATAAGATATTTGTTGTTTATTTATTGGCAGTATATAAGTATGTATGTATATACACATATATATGTATATAACTACATACATCTATATATATATATATATATGTATGTATATTTGTACAGAAATATCTTTATAAGTTTATAAATGTGTATAAAGGTGAAACTTTTGGTTATTTGTTCAAGTTGCTTGTATTGGTGGTCAGTTAAATATTTGATGCAATTTCTGTGCAATTTAATAGTAAAGTTATCCATGAAATTATCTCTTCTTTGTGACTGAATATCTCTATCTTTATGTGTGTGTGTCTGTGTGTGTGTGTGCACTAGTGTACGTATTTTTGTTTGTGTGTGCTTTGAAACATGATGAAAATAAAATTTTAATGTAAATTCCAAACGTAATTCAAAACAAAACTCAAACAAACAAATTACTAGAAAATTTAAAGACAACCTTAATTAAGTTTTAGAACTAGCAAAAAACAATTAAAGTTCATAATTAATTTTAAAGTCAATTAAAGTACAATTGAATTTCGATACCCTGATTCGAAATACTCTATTAGAGTTGTAACCTTACACCTTTCTCAGTCTTGATAAATGCTTAAAAAAATGCAAGAGACTTAATTGGACATTTTGGAAATTTAGAAACAAAAAGAAAAATATATAAAAAATAAATTAAATTAATAAATGGTTTAAATTTTTATTATATATCTTAAAATTAATTTGATCGCTTAGCATTTGCACCTTTTAACAAAGGGCAAGATAAACTCTGGCATAATGTTGGAAGAACAGAATTGTGATAAAAAAAAAAAAAACAATTTACATGCTTTAAAAGTTAAATAATGTGCTTGAGAAACTAATTTCCAACACTTGTGCTAATCTCAATTTCAACTTTTATTTTATTTAAATTTGATGCTTTTATTTGCGAAATGATAAAAACCAGCAAGTGATGGCATGGAAGAGGGGTGGTGTGATGTGGGGTAAAAAAAAAATTAAACGAAACGGAACGGAACGGAACGGAACGTAACCAAAACGTATACAGTTATTTTCCCCTCGTCCAGGCGTAACTTTATGTGTTGCCGCGGAAATCTCAAAACAATCAAAGTGCGAGAGTGAAAAAAAAGGGCCCAAACTCAAATAATATTCCTGGGACCAGAACCAGAAACAGGACGAGAACGAGGACCAGCATCAGATCCATGCTAAGGCCCAAGCCCAAGCCCAAGCCCAGGGCCTCAGCTTCTGTTTCACTACGCGTGGGCGTTGATGTTTGCTCAACGAAAACAACAACAGCAGAAAGGCAACTTCAACTTTAGTGCGAAAAACTTTTGCCACTTAACTTTTGTGAATGCAGCAGCTCCGCTGAGGGAGCGAGAAAGAGAGTGAGTGAGATAGAGAGAGAAAGAGAGAGAGACTGAGTATGTGTGTGTGTGTGTGCGTGTGAAGGGACAGGGTACCGATCCCAGACTGGCAAAGCAATTAAAATTATTGCTGGGCGAAAAAGTAATATTTTTCAAGTGCTAAATAAACACACTATAAAAAAGAATCGTACCACACCCACCTCTCTTTTCTCCACAATTCGCACCAGTCACCCATCATCCCATTCATTCATTCAAGCCACTCTTCCGCAAGCCACGAGCCTGAAGTCCGCCAACGACTCACATTCACCAAAAAGTTGATTCACTGACGTTTTCAAGATTTATTTACATATGCAAGACGCGCGCGCTCTTTTTTTCCCCATGCTGCCAACTTTTCTTTAGCTGATTTTGCTCCTTTTCGCCATTTCTTTAAGCAGCGAGAAGGGAGGGGGGCGGAGCCTATGCCAAATCGGAGTAGGCAACTCTGAGGAATGCTTGCGATGAGAACTTTCTGGTATTGGAAGAGCTCTTCAAAAGTTGTTGGCCGCACATTGGTAAAGTCTTTCGCTTGATTGCCTACTTAAGAGTGAGCAAAAGTGATATGAAGTAACAAGTTGAAAAAAAAGAATTAAAATAAAAAGGGGTCTTCTATGGTGCGTATTATGACCCAGACCCACTAAATAAACAGCAAAATTAAGTGAATTGATGACCCCAAAAAAAGGACACATCGTTCATAACAATTAAAGTTTCAATGGAAGAATTTCGATAAAATTGCTGCAGTTTTTATAAATTGTCCTAAGAAATTCCTAGAAAATTTTCAAACCCATCGAAAGCAACCAACCAACCAATCTAGAATCCAAGTAAAATCAGATCAATTGCATTGATTTTTATTGATTGAATACAATCTGAATGCAATTGTTTCCTAGAGGAACTTCCTTCAATTCGTTGGTAGTCCGCATTATAAGAGTATTATGAATTGTATGACAATCCGGACATTCATGCGTATAGTCTGTTCGAAAATTCTACGCCGACGTTCGTCCCATGGTATGTCATCCTCTTCTGTGGACAGGCGGTGTCTTTTGTTATCGCTCATAACAAGGTAAGGATGGGACATCTTAAATAAATATTGAATATAGATATAAAAAAAAAAAAAAAAATAATAATAAATATTTTATTTATTTTACCTCGTTTTCTATTTTAGGTGTAGCTTTGTCTACGTTTAAGAGTAGAATGAGAGATTTCTCTTACACAATATAATTACAAGTCAAAATTTGTAGTCAAGGCCTACGTGATGGAATTTATTTGGACTTTTTCAAATCGATAACTTTATCGATTATTCGTCCCTGTAAAAGTATATTATGGCAAAAAAAAAAAATCGAAACAAATGTATGTCAATCAATTGGCTCTTATTTACTGAGAGATTTAGAGTTTACAGCAATCGTTTCCTTCCCTTAGGCCTAACCGGAAAAAACTTTATTTTTCGAAATTTCTAATAGGTCTACCATTACTTAATACTAAAGCTCCGATTGAACAAAAAGTTCCAGTTTCAAACAAATAAAAATAAATAAAATTTTATATATAAGAAAATCTTGCAAAATTCTTTTAGCACACTTTCACCAAAAAGTTGACAAAAGTTGCTGCAACAAAAAAAAAAAATCTGAAAAGAAAGAAAAATCAAGGCAGGCAGCAAAGTGTGACAAAGTGGAGAAAGGAGAAAGAGTGATACAGAAAGAGAAGGGGAGAGGAGAGAAGAGAAGAGTTACTGTATGTATAAATGTCTATTCGAGTGTAGAATTTGATTGCACTTGGAAATGTCTTTATGTGTTTGAGTCAAGTCATCGATGATGTCGATGATGATGATAATGATGACGATGATGATGATGATGATGAGCGCCTTTGCCCCGATTGTCTTTTATGGCTTGGAAAATAAACTTTTCTTTTGCAAAACGCTTGAATGCATTTCGCACGAGTTAAGTGAGAACGAGAGAGAGAGAGAGAGAGAAAGAGAGAGGAAGATCTGCAAAAGGTCTTAAAGTTTGAGAGGCGTAAATTTACTTAAATTATGCGTAAAAGTCCAAGATTTTGCGCACTTTTTGGAAAACAATTTGCTGAATCACATATAATGGCATCGTGGATCTCAGTCTCCTTCATTCTGTCTCTCACACCCTCCCTTTATTTTTGGGCCCCTTTGTGACCCACATTTATACGCTTGAATTGATTTTCACTGCTTTGGCAATCAGCGAAGGACACAAAACATACGCGACGTATACGCCATGGTGTCCCTTTCCAATATTCACTTTCTCTCTCTCTCTTTCTCTTAATCTTTCTCTCTCTCTCTCTCTCTTTCTCCAAATTTCTAACGAAGGCACGCACAAGATTTTCTTTTTTCGTTCCTGTTATTGTGTTGTTGTTGTTGTTGGGGTGATATTTATGCTGTGTTGGCGAGAATCCCGCCAGGATATAACCTTTCTCTCAGACACCCCCCGCCACCCTGTTATCCTATATACTTGTTGTTGTATTTGATAATTTAATGCCTGTTTGAGTTAAGACAGTGAATCCCTTTTTTTTCTGGCCTAGACCCACCAATACAACATCACACATATAAACTACAATATTTAATTGGTTCGAATCCTTTACGGTTATTCTGGACCCCGATGTATAAGGCCACCCACACGTTCGTCCTTTGAATGCATGAGAAAATTTCGGTGTGGCGTGGTTTTCGTATTTCTTTGCATATTTAATGCAATTACCAAAAGGTTTTTCCCCTTGGAATTGCCGGGGCTCCTAACTCAATGCCAGAAAGAAGTGAGCAAAAGTAAAATTGATTTAGCTGACAGCTTGTGGCCAGCTAGCCAGGCAGCGAGCCAGCTAGCGCGCATTTCGAATTTGTTTTAGCCAAAATACCTTGGAACTGATATTGATAGGTCGTAAAAGTAAAGGGTTAGGCCAAGCTATTTATACTAGTAGTTACATTTGGCCATCGTGATGACCTTGTGAAGGTGATAAAACTCAATGACCAAAAGCGTATTTCATGAAAAAAGGGCAAGCCATTTACTATACATCAATATCAAATATAATTACACATTTTTCGATATGAAAAAAAAAAACAAACAGAAACGGAAAACCAAAATAAAAAAATCAATGTCGACATTTTTCATTTGTGTTTAGCCTAAATAATTGTGATTAAGGCGAAGCCAGTTGCTGTGTGGTTCTGATTTAATGTTAGAGTTTCCTTAATCTTATAAAGGACTAGATCGTGATAACTATTATATTTCATATTATTTCGATTATGGGTCAATTGCTGTGAGGTAAGTCATATCAATAATCTATTTATGTGGTATATTATTTAATTTTAAATCTCGTGAGTCTCAGTAATTTTTACAACTCTTTGGTAATTTTTTTCATTTTTTTCTTTCGATTCTAGGAACATAAATTTTTCGAAACGTTGCGAACGCTTACAGAATTCTTCAAGAATATTTGTTTCAATTGGCCTCACTCACAATCAGTATTTTCTCTCCATCTATCTGTATCTCTCAGTTAACTAACTGCAATTGGACCAGCATTTTTCTTGTAGTCTGCTACCATCATCTACATGTTTCAACTTCCACTTGAACTGCATGCATATATTAGCAGACACTCAAAAGGCAATTTCGTTAGACCAAAACGTAAACTGCATCAGGCAACAGAACAAAACGCAAGTTATTTGCTCATTAAAGAGGCCAAAAAGCAATTGCAACAAACAATTGTTAGGAGTTAAAGAAGAAGGAAAATCAAACCAAACCAAACTAAACCAAACGAAGCAAAACGAAACCAAATCAACTTGCAACTTGTGAGAGGTTCGTCCCTTTGCATGTTTCCCAAGTGCTCAGTAGCCAGAGACTGCCAATTTGAATGGAGGTGGAGCAGCAACAATAAAAGCAGGAGGGGATTATATATATATATATATATATATGTAGGTGTGTGTTTGCATCGCAGGCTCCGGGCAATATTTCACTTAAGGCTGGACTGAAGGAGATCATCGATCTGCCAACATGCATTGTCTACTCAGACTCCTCTGCTCTTATCACGTAAATCTGTCAGATAAAGTTTTCTTCTTTTCTTTTCCTTTTTCCTTTTTTTTTTTTTTATTGTTTTGTCTCCCATTCTGTTTGTTTAACATACGTGAGCATAAGTGGCACAAGGCGGCCGGTCGATCGGTCGGTCGGTCTGTCGGTTAGTCGATCGGTCGATCGATCGATCGTTGGTCGGTCAATTCGTTTGCCTTTATCGTCGTGCAAAACGTGGCTTGCAATTAAATGTTTGTTTTAGTTTTTGGTCGGAACCTGCTGCTACTTTCGTTTCGTGATCTTATCATTTCGGTGTGTTGTTGTTGGCATTGTTGTTCATGTTCGATTTGTGAATTTGTTTTACTACCCCAACTATCGACAACGATTTGGAGGATATATGGTATATAGTATAAGAGTACTAACATTTTCTTCTCCATTTATTTGTTTGTTTTTTCTTTTATTCTTTGGACTGTCCGCATTTGCAAACAGACCGCGTCCAGTCGAGATTTTTTATTCTATTTATTTTAAATAATTTATAAGTAAAAATCTGTGTGCGCATTGTCTCTGATCGTGATAAGCCAGAGAGCCAGAAAAAGATGTTATGGTATCTCTTAGTTCCAATTTTTCTTTCTTTTTATAACCTTGCAGAAAAGGGGTACATGAAAATTAGCAAACATTTTGCCAACTATCTCTGATACATTTTCATCTTTCTGTCTCTCTTCTATATACGAACTTTCTTCTTAAACGAAATATATAATTATTTTTTTTTTTTATCAATTTTCTTCTAATTTAAATAACATATGAAACTAAATTATAGTGTATAGAAATTTTGCTCAAAATAATTTAAACAGAATCCACTTTTCTTCTTTTAGTTTTGCATTGTCTTTGTTTGTAATGCAATTTAATTTAATTTATTAATACTTGTTGGTGATTTATTGGGTAAAAACAATTCGAAATAAAGATTTTAAAAAAGAACTTCCATATGATACCCATCAAAATGTTGGTCTAACTTCTAATAAAATGTCAAAGACCTCAATTTTATTTCAAATTAATTGCCCTGAAATTCCAAAATTTGAAAACAACTTTGACAAAATGCCGCTCACAATCGATACTTAAGAATATCGATTATTCAAATCGAATCACCATTATGTTGCTAAAAAGAATTAAGAATCAGAGACACCACCGTAACAGATTATGCAAACTAATTACACAAAATTAGTTGAGATTTATGCCCATGGCCCAGGTTCAGGTCACAAATTTATTAATCAATTCAATTTTTGCCGCTCGGCATGGGCTTAAGTAAGCAAAGGTAACCAGTTTGACAAATTGTGTGACATAATAAAAGGTACACGAATGAAAGAATACAAAAAAAAAAAAAAAACAGAAAAAAAACGCCACAAAAATTCGAAATCAGAAAAGGTCTCGAAACAAATTTGTATGATGTAGAGCTTAATTGGTGATTAACCACCTGTAGATTGGATTGCATTTTGTTCAAGTTGAATTTCCATCTTGCTTGCTTTTGGGAACAACGAGAAGGAAAAAAAAAGACAAATACAGAAGAAAAACAAAAACAACGAAAAAAAAAAACGGAAAAGAGAAGAAAAATCGTGCCTGGCCATACCTTAGCCTGGATCGTGCTGGTAAATGAAGATGATGCTGAGCTGATGCTGCGACTTGAAAATAAATGTCACTCTACTCTGGTTAGAGTTCTAGTTCTTGAAACTAAAACAAGTGGGAATGCTGGTCGATACAAAAAATAAGCACAACTAAGAATATACCCTGTATACAAATAAATAAAATTCTGTAAATTAATTGATCCTGCCACTTTTATCGATTATAATGTAAAGGACTATTTTGTTTTAATGCCTGCCGCAAAGTGCAGTTGATCTACATAGTTTAATTAAATATTTTTATTTTTTTTATATGACTTAAGTTAGCAAATTTATTTATGATACTCCAAATGGTTGTCCCAATTAGTGTGGCCAGAGAAAATATGTTAATATGTTAGCTATGTACATAAACAGTTTTATTTTCTTCAAAGTTAACAAATAAAATTGAAATAAAATTTTATTAAATTAAATAATATTGTTGTGGTTAATAATACCACGATTTTTCGTCATTAAATATACATACATTCGATAATAAGTATTTTTAAAAAAGTTTATCAAGTAAATGTATTTTATTTTAAATAACTAAAGAAATAAATAAATAATATTATTTTAAATAATATTTCTAATATATCATTGATTACAATTGACTCTAGCTTAGTGCTTATACTAACTAAATCTATAAATTTCTGTTAATTAACAACAGTCAGACTAATAATCGAATAAATTTCGCCTTATAAAAGGCCTTCACTTTGAAAACTTTTTTTTTGGGGGATATATGTGGATAAGTATGTATGTATGTACATACATATGTATGTATTTGGTTGATTTGATAGAGTTCAAATTCCCATTCCCATATACTCTGTATACCCTTTATCCTATCCAGTATAGAAAAGATTTATGGTTTACAAGCGTTTGTTGTTGTCGCTGTCAGCGAGGCAAATAAGAATTTTCCATGGAAATTGCAGGCCTTTCTCCGTTTTGTTCCCGTTTGCCGTTGTCATTGCTGTTCGTTAGCCCGTCGTCATCTCTCTCTCTCTCTCTGTCTCTCTGTCTCTTTTCTTTTTTTTTTTGGGAAAATAATTCATTTGGGGTTTGGGGGTGGAGGGAGCGAAGCCATAAGATTTGTCATAGCCATCCATCCCGCCCCAATAGCAATCCATTGAATGAAGTTTTAACGCTTAGATTATCTCTCTATTAATTATCGTTTATGGTTTGTTTGTTTCGACTTGAAGAGTTCGAGAGGGGCGCAGCCAGTCCTATAATTTGTAGTCAAGTCTTGGATTCAGTTATCAGTATCAATTTTTTGTTTTTTTTTTGTTTTGGATTTGAGTTGAGTTCTCTGTGTGATATCGGGGGCGTCAAAGAACACGCTCTGTCAATCGAGAGTGGGTGAACAATTCCCATGAAAGTAGTCTTAGGTCTCACAGAGATAACACACAAGTCACTTTACCTGTATATAGCCGATCCTATCCCTATGCTAGAGGGCTAAATGAAAAGCAAATTGGCTAGACCAACATTTTGGTTCAATTCAAAGCAGAGAGCAATTGAAGGAGGACGAGATGGAGGAGGAGCTTCACCAAAGAGCAATTGCCCACTATTAGCATGCTAATATAAACATGAAAACTAAAACTTATTACAAAATCCATTAGATTTTTTTATTTTTACCCCATCTACCCTACCCTACCCTTGAATACCCTTTAACCTGTCATATGGCATATGAAAATTAATAAAGAATATGTAACAAACAAAAGCAATAGAAAACATGGAACAACATAAAAGTTAAGGAAAATATATTCAAAATTTAGCAGATTTTTATATCGATCATTACGATTAACAAGTATTTATGGTAGATAACAATCTCTTAATCTGTCTTAACCATCTTTTTTGGATACTCTATATTATGTATATTGAGTTATTCAATAATTTAATGATAATTCGATTTCTTGTACTTTAAGTAAAGTGTATACCCAATTCGTTTAACTTTAGTATTCAATTTACCTTTTATTGTAGTTGCGGTTACATGTGATGCCCGCTGGCACTTTTCCCGTTTTGGTTATACCTTTGTACATATATACACAGATTTCTTTTTATTTTTTTTGTTTTTTTTTTCGTGTGTGTGTGTGTGTTTGCTGTTGTTTTTGTATTTTCTAGTTATCTTACGACCAATCAATGCCAAAGCTGATGATGTTAATCTGAACGTTTGGGCAAACCCCACCAACACCCCCCAACCTCTGAACGTTCAATTTACCCTTAAGTTAAAATTCATTTGAATATACAACATCCTATTTCAATTTAAATTCAAATCCGCAAACATTTGCCACGAAACGATATCAAGTCCGAAACTGACATGAGAGCCACGCCCACCCCCTGGCAAATGCACATTGAGAGTTAGACTAAAAGGACAGTTGGGGGCCGGCCTGGGAGCTGCTGGAGCATATCAAGAGTTTACCATCGCTATCGCCATCACCATTGCCGTTCTCCATTCTCTATCCATCCTTCGACTTAGTCGACGTCGTCGTCGTCGCTGCCGTCGTCATCTCTTACAGCTTGTAGCTGGTAGCTGGTTGCTGGTAGTTTGGTCGTTGTCGTGGACGCTGGCAAATGCCACTTACACCAAAGTGCCGCAACGATTAACATCAACGACCTGAACGAGCCAGGCGGTGGAGTAGGAGGAGTACCAGAAAATGGAGAAGAGATGGACAGGCATGGTAGGGAGTAAAAAACAAAAAAAAAAAAAAAAAGTTGGTGGCTGAAGGAAACATCTACTAGCATCTCAGCCATTGGGTGACTACATCTACCTACCGTTATTTGCTCTCTTTTTCTCTTTCTCACTCTCTCTCTCTCTCTCACTCTCTCTCTCTATGGTTGTATCTTTTTGCATATCGGTGGTCATGTATCTTTCAAGTATGAGTATCTCTGACACCAAAACTAACAACATGCCAAATTGCAAAACCAATTTCAGCAAAAGATGAAAAATTTTTATTCAAAATACTATATACGAATACAGATAGTTTCTAAATTGGAAACATTTTTATTTTTGCTATATACATACATACATATATATTTTTTATATTTAATTATTTCTCCTGGTTCAACGAGAGATAACGAATTTATGTAGACAATTTTATTCCATTTCGTCTTTTATTACGCTGGTAGAGAGAACGAGAGAGAGAGAGAGAGGTGGGGATGGGGAGAAAACTTTTGATTTGATTGACTTGTGTCGCGTTGCATGTGGTAAAATATTCAGAGGCTAAATGCAATTTTATGTCTCAGCTTTTAATCAAAACTTTTTGTTAACCTATTTATCTTAAAGATAAAGAATAATACTTCAAATATTACTCTAAGCTGTTTCAGTTTGCGTAAACTAATATTTTCAAAAGGTCAAAGAAATGTATATAAAAATCTATTTTACTACCTTTTAACCATTTAATGAAAAAGGAAATAAATTACGATCTGTAAATCACATGAAAATCTTATTTAACTTTCTAATTAGATATTTATATTTTTTAAATACATTGCAAATGGATAAACCGTTTTTTTGTTTTTGTTTGGTACTTATGTCTAATAATCCTTTTTATAAGAAAGAGAATGTGAGTTAGGGAAAAAGAACTATGAATGAAAAAAATGTTGAGTTATTGAATCGAACGATTGTCTTTGCTCAAATTTCAGTTCACATATTTCGTATTTTTAATACAATTGTTCATAAAGCTCCTCTCGTCTCTTCTGCCACCTTACCCCATTTTTCAATTTGTGGAAAATTCAATCAACAACCGCGTGACAATCAACAAATGTTCTACTATATTTTAATACTATTTGCCTATAGACCAGAAACTGGAAAACTCAAATCGAATCGCACAAAGAATAAAGGAGAGTGATGCAGCAAGTTAGAATGGATAGGTGGGGAGGGAGGGGGTTGGTATGAACTGGACATATAGTTTAGTCAAACAAAACAGCAAACTGAAAACTCAATTTGCCAATATGCGCACAAACAAAATAGCAAATTTATAGAATTTCAAACGTCATTTTTTGCCACCTCTCTTTTATTTGTCCTTCCGTCCGTCCATCCATCCATCCGTTCATCAGCTCTCTTCCACTCTCTCTCTCTCTCTCATTCCGCTTAAAATGAAAAATCAAAGGCAGAAAATAGAGAGAAAAGTTAAAAAAAAAAGCAATACGAAACAAGAGAGAAAAAAAAAGAGAGCGGCAATTTTCATCTAAATTCAAATCAACCAAAAACGTTTAATAACGAATTTAAAAACTCATCATCAGAGCAATCCAGGCATGGATAAAGGTGGCAGGATATGGGCATGGTTGGTTGGAAGGCTAGCTACAAATTTGATGGCAAAAGTTGCACTTTAATGCCCAGAGATAACAACAACAACAACAAAGGAAGGGGCATTTTGATTCAAAATGCAGTCGTCAATCAACAGGCCGCGGCCAGTGAATGAATGAGAATGTGAATAGTCCACTCATAATTGAATTTAGACCTGCCCGCCTGCCAAAATAAAGCAAAAAAGGTTAGAATGCATATGAAACAACACGGGAGAGGTAGGTAGAGAGAGGGGGTTATGGGGCTTGTGGCCAACTATTTTGTATTATTGAAATTCATTTCGACCAGCAGCTGCCGTTCCGCTGGACGCGGCATCATGAACAACAAAAGAGCGAAATGATGTGTCGCAAATACCGAAAACCTGTTAAAGTGTGAACATTTCATCAAAGCATTGAAATGCACTGAAAAAATTAAATATTTCTCAACACTTTATTTCAGAAATATCGCCCCAAAAGATTTGAACATTTCACGTTATTTCATTTTTTTTTTCTTTTTTTTTTAATATTTATCTAGTTTTCGTATTCTTAAATAAGTTTTCCAGTTGAATAGATTTTTATATAAATTATTTAATTATTTTTTAATATTGTTCTATTGATTTTTTAAAGCCTATCTTGAGATATATTATAATTTCTTTGAGTTTTTCTGGGGGATTTATTTTCTGTTTTCGAATATGCTTTCGGAGGTTCTAAAATGCTGTGCACTCTTTAAGGATATATGGTCCATGTTTAAATCAAAGTTGCTATTCCAGAACTAATAGTATTATGACTCATTATTAATTTTATAATTAATTATTTTTTATTTTTCTTTGTTTTTTATTGTTTTTATTTTTTAGTTATTGTAACTTTCTCTTTACTGTTCTTTTACTTTTTGTTTATTTAAGTTTCGATTTAGAGCGTTAAATGTTCATTTGATTTTCTCAACATGTATGCAGAAATTTGATAAACATGTTCATTATGCTCTTTCTTCCAAAAATCAACTATGTATACATATATCGAATGATGGCCCCATGCCAGATAATGCCTCAATGAATACTGTTTAAAATTCATTTCGTTTATCATCAACTTGGCCGCGCGGTGGTAATGGCAACAGTGCGGGTGGCAATAAGAATGGTTAGTGCGATGAAATAACGCCCTAATGTCTGTCTGATATGTATGTATATGTGGGGAGAGGGGATGGGATAGAGACCGTGGTACCGGGATCTGATGAGTTGTGCTGCTGTTGTTGCCGATGAAACTAACTTTGTTTTCCTAGTTTTTCTTCTACTTTTTTTTTCCTATTTGTTTTTTTTTTTTTTTTGGTTTGTTAAATGAAATTTACGCTGGAAAATCGCGTTTGCAACGAAATGAGTTTTAATTGCAAGTTTTCCTAATGCCACCAACACACGAGACTGAACAGAGGAACGAGGGGGCATACGAGAGAGTAAGCGAATTGCGTGAGTTGAAAATTTCAATGGAAAAATTTTGGATATACAATTTTCTGCAAATGTTTTCACTCATTCGGCTCCGGCCCTTGTTTCCCCAAATCCCCTTAAATACTAGTGGCCAAAAATTATGTTCTTTATGATAATTTGTATGAGTGAGTGCGGGTTAGGTATTTGGTTACATTCCGTTTCGTTTGGTTTCGTTTTGAATGGTCTCTGTCTATATCCCAATCTATCTATCCACTCCCCACTGCTTCTTCCCAACATATATACATACGTACATACATATGTACATATGTATGTATGTATTCACCTATCTAGCTATTATTGTTGATTCGTTAGCTGTTCTATTTGAAATTTCAATATTGCATAGCAGCAAGTGTTGCAATGCAGGAGGTAACCACCCAATTCTCATCCTTTTACCACTCCTCTTGGAATTCCCTATTGTTCCCATCTCTTTACGTTACAAATTTTTCACAATGCATTTTTGAAGCGCTCGAAACCAGAAATTTTTGGTCTACAAAAATGAATATTTACAATGTCTGTTTGCCTTAAGCGGGGCGAATGCCTCCACCTCTCTCTCCTTCTCTGTTTTTCTCTCTCTGTCCCTGGTCACTCATTGCCATCATCGTGCTCTTTGGCTGAAAGTCCTTTCAACATTTATTTATATAGGTAACAATTATTATACCCTAATGAAAAAAAAAGAAAAAAGCAGTTTAGCTATTTGACCTGCAACAGAGAATTCCAAAAAAAAAAACAAATTTCAAAAAACGATATTTGATTTTAAAGATAATTAGAAAATAATTATACCTATATTTCTATAGTAATTGTTTTATTTTGTTTCATTCTTTTATAACAAATGGAGTTTGGCACAATATATAGTAAAGCTAGGGTATGAAAATTTCCATACTATCTTTTTTTTTATTTTTTGCGTCAATTATTATATTTGTGTGATGGAGAAAATGAGGGATTTGCACTGGATGAGTAATTGGGATTAGTGTTGTATCCAAAAATTTTATACATTCTCTTTGTAATTGCTTACAACTCAATTAAAAAGAAGTTGTATTTCTTTTTCTGGATTGCAATAAATTGCAAAAAATAAACTATCTATAGATAAAGTCCAGTTTCTGTGCCTGGAATAAAACCATTCCACTGCCATCATATTTTGTTTTATATGATGTGTATTTATTTATTTGTTTTACAAAAATAAAAAAAAAAATAAAAGCGAAGTAAAAGAACAACAATTTATTTGCATTTATTTGTCCCTCTCTTGCCACTTGCCATTTTTCCGGTTACCTCCCAATAAAAAACAAAGTAAAACCAAAAACCATGCAAACCCTGGCGGCATTTTTCGTGTCTGCGCGTATTTGGTTTTAATTAAAATAAATATTACCATAACCTATAAAATAATTGAAAAACAATTTAACATTATTAAGCGTATATATACACACATACATACACACACACACACACCTACGCATACATATTCACAGTTCTGTGCTCTGCTCT
Organism: Drosophila emarginata; assembly: GCA_037075365.1. Classification (NCBI taxonomy): domain Eukaryota; kingdom Metazoa; phylum Arthropoda; class Insecta; order Diptera; family Drosophilidae; genus Drosophila; species Drosophila emarginata. Next base: position 10,350,717 of record JBAMCD010000296.1, read on the forward strand.
TCCTCCTGTTTGTCCTTGTCTCAGTAAGGAACGTAAAGGAGCACATGGATCAGAGGAGCAAGAATGGGGTGAGGGGATAGTGTTCCTTCTCTGGATCTCTTCTGTTTGGTTGCAAGGTACCATTACCTTTTGCCACTGATTTTACATGCATTTATTTAACCAACAACGGGTCAGGACACGTAGGTTATCCCCATATTGGTCGTTTTATTTACCTTTTACCGTTACCGTGCACATCAAATAAAATACCGTATACGGGTATATATGAACTTTTAATGCTAAGAGTTTAAAATTTGAAAATTAATTTCCCCCTCCTAAAATAAAAGACCTTTCAACATGAAATTGAATAAAAATTTTTTATCAAAATATTTAAATAACTTGTTTATACGGTAAACGGTCGACTTTATGATCAATTTCTTTATCGAAGGATTCTCCTATTCATATATCCTAACACTTTAGCAAATGTGTTAACAATTTGAAAAATTTAGCAATGTTTACCAAATGAAAATAAAGAAAATTTTGTAATAAATTTAAATTAATTTTCATTTATTAAATGTTCGTTGCCTTGTACAGGGAACTACTAAAATTCTATACAACAATGTGTGGGCGTATACGTATTATTTTGTTTGTTGTTCTGTTAAATAATTACATAGTTTTGCATTAGTTTTTTGTTTTTGATTTGGTTTCCATTATTCACCCGCTTAACAATTTAACAAACTTTTTTTGTTAGTTAAAAATAAATTAGGTTTTTAGTTGTTGTTTTTTTTTTGCACATGTGTATAAATAAAATATTCCTTTGTTTTTATTTCTGAAGATAATGGATAAATTGCTTATTGTGTGCGATTTTTGTGATATCTTTTTGACGACTCCTTTTCATTTTGATACCATTTTTCGTATTCAATGGTTAATTGTTTTGTACATTGGCTAGAGCAACCAGGTCTCGACTTTACCCCAATTAGCCCCATTTATTTTCTTTTCATTTTTGTTTTTTTTTGTGTTAATATAAAATAATTTTGCAAAAGTTTCCCTCAGATACACACACACACACACACTTGTATTTATATTTCCCTTTCTTTGGTGGTATTATATTTTGGCATAATTATAGCATTATTTCTTTTTTTCTTTTTTGTTGTTGTGTTGTGTTGTGTGTGTATGTTTTTTTTTCGCACTCGGTTCATTCGCACATCGGCGAGAAATGAAAATAAAAATCTTCTTAAACTACAACAAACAATTATAATAATTATTTAATTAAAAATGCCGCTGTCGCTGTTGAAAATCAGAAAATTGCATTTATAAGTGCGTAGTTTGTATCTCGTAGTTTCGGTTATATCTTTCATTTCTCACACTACCCCACCCCACCTCACGCCCACGCTTCTGTGTGGGGCCAAAGTGATGCTTGAGGGAAAATTAATCTTTTTGAAGTGTTCGAAATGGGTAAAAAGAAGGGGAAAGCAAGAGTAAGTAAAACAGGGGGGAAATGAATGAAATGCTGGGTAAGTGGGTATATGGAATTGCAAAAATATAAAGGTCAAAGGGTCATGGATAAGAGAGTAAATAAAGTTAAACATAACATAAATTGAATCAAGTGTCTTTCGTTTTTTCACATTTTACATATGTCTGTATGTATGTACATATATACAATTATTAATATACAAATACCTATCGTTAATTTTTTTGTTATATCATTCCACATAATAGAAACAACTGTATGCAATGTATTATATACATCTATTTATTTATAACTGATATACATATACATACATACGTATGCAAGGGTAACATATTCAATTGTGGCATCTACTCTGCTCAGTCATAATGATGAAAGATTAACAAATTGTTGCAACATTAAACCATTTTACCCTACTCAGATTTAGATTCGACTGCCATTTCCATATAGATTTATACCCCATATATGCGAAACAATTAAAAACAATTGCCCAAACTCGGTAGCTTGTCAGATTGATTACCTTCTTTCTTTTATTTTCTTTTCATGGCTAGCGATTTACCATTTGGATTTTTCTTTCGTGAAAGTCTTGCACAAGCCCAAAAGAGGGCAAGAAAATCTACCTTTTGACTGTTGCAATGATTGACCATAATGAGTGTAGAGTTTTTAGGTAGGGATCACGCCTAGACCTAAAAACTAACAGTTATTGTTTTGCTCACTCCAATTCCTTTGGTCTTGTCTAGGTTCGAACCCATCTCGTCTCGTCTTTCCCGCCTTGTCGTAAATAACATTTGTATGGCCAAAGCATAAAAATTCGCATTAAAATCACAAACAGTTGCAATTGTATCTTGTATCTTTGCCCATTCTCTTGTTCATTCTTTCGTTCGTTTCTTTTGGCTGCCTGTGCTAATCTTTTATAACATTTCCATTAATACACAGTATGGCAGTTACCCATCCAATGCCAAATGATGAGAAATTAATGTGCGTACACAATTTCACAGATACCAACAGAAAGAGAGAGAGAAAGAGAGAAGAAGAGGGAGCGATAGAGAGGGGAATATAGAAGGCGACCAAACCCTAACATAAACCCAAACCGTAAACCCAATACCTCGCACACAGCATGAGACGGACCAAAGAACGCTTCACGGTTGCCTCGGAGCTCAGCGGGATAAAAGTGCCAGTGCCCATTGTTGGAAAATTTCACAGCACTCCACATGGGTCCATTCTACAGTCCATTGTAAGGTGTAACAAAAAAAAAAAAAAAGAGAGAGAGAGAGAAAAAAAACCCAATAACAACAAGAAAAAAAATGACCGAAAACGATAGAAGAAATTTTTGTCAAATGAGTTTCGAATTGAGAAATTTTTACAAGTTGTCAAACGTTTGAGAGCAACAGAGAAAGCTAGCTAAAAATGAGAGAGTGAGCGAGGGAGATAGAGAGAGAGAGATAGAGTGTGAGATCTGCGGCTGGGTCTTTTCACGCCTGGCCTCTATAAGGTACCTGTTATATGAAGGAGGCACAGGAAATAAGCGTAACCAAACCAAATAAACTATCCAGTTGATAAGTTGTTAAGAACTTGCATTTAAATTAGTAATTAAGACTACGAACAAAACTTTAAATTACCTAACATTAGAATACATTTGAATAAAATTTTCGCCATTTGTGAAATGTTTCATGAACATTGTTTTATGTCCGAGATAATTTTGATTATTTGCATTAAGTTAAAATTAAGTTAATATAATATAAATAACTATATATGAGAGTTTTTTTTATATGTAAAATTGTTTTCTATATGTTTCTATAATTTGATTCATTAATTTTACTGCAAACATGACGAAATAAAGTATATTTTACTTGAAACTTGTAGATTTTATTCAATTTTTAAAATAATTTAATATAATTGAAATGACAAAAAAAAAAAAAGTGAAATAAAAATTTCTGTTTTTACCATTAACAGAAACAAACTTTACAATGAACTTTACAAAATAAATTGAGTTGGACTACAAATAAGTTTTATTTTTTTTGAGAAAATTTCAAACAAATTTGCCCAACCATTTGTTACTTGTCGTTAAGGTATTATTTCGAATTAAATTTGCCAAATGTTTAAGCAGAACAATTAAGCCACAGTAAATGGTATAGGTAAGAGTTAAAAATAATTTCGTGATCTACAAAAAAAAAAAAAAAACAAACAAAAAAAAAACCCTTTAATTTTGACCAGGCAATTTCAAGCCAAATCATTGCTGGTCAAACAAGAAAAAAAATTCCCAAAAAAAGGCCACCTATTTATACAATTAGAAAGAGAGAGAGAAAGAGAAAAAAGATATAAGTATATCAGAACACAAGTCAAGCAATGTGTAGTAGTGCATACTATAATAACAATAAATAAATAACAAAGGTAAATAGCGGCAAGCCTCCAAAAAATGGGCAACAATAAAAAGCCAAGTCAAAATCATGCTTGAGTAAAGACAGTTGAGAGAATTCATCTCATCATCAAATTTCGATTAAAAGGCGCGTGTGGTGCGGAGCGGTCCGTTTCGATGGTGGTGGTGTGTTGCCCCCTCAAGGGGCCATTCGCACTATTCAAGCTTCATTAGGAGCTAAAGTAACGAAAACATTTTGATTTCGATCATTACAATTTCCTTTCATGATCAAGCATCAGCAGCAGTAGAAGATGAAAAAGAAGACCACGACGACTTCGAAATCCCGTATCCAGTTGAGTGAAAGAGCTACCGAAGCGAGTATCGCAGCAGTGTGTTTGCATTCGAAAAAAAAAAAATAAAGTACAAAAAAAGAAAGAAAAAGAGAATAAAAAAAAGGAAGGGTTACTGGATCAAGCCACAAAAACCGGCCCCGTAATCATTAATTCCCTCAGCGCCATACAGTTAAACGACATTTCATAGAGATGGACAAGCACTCAAGTAAAAGCGATCTGATATAGAGCGTGATTAGCGTGAGGAGAAATCACCGAATGAATATTTATTTACTTATTAATATATGTACATTTGATTTACGTCAATTGCTGTAATATTTCCTCTCACTACAAGTCTTTCTTTTTAGTAATTATCAAAAAAAAATTTACATGGAACGAAACTGAAATTAAGGAAACTGTTTTCCTTCTTGTTAATATGAAGATGTATCTTTGTTTCTTTTAGTTAACCAATAATATTTTATGTTAGTTATTTGTTTTTTCTTGATCACGATCTCATCTCTACTACAGATACTGAAACAGCAGAGATATATCTACAGATTGTTTGGCTTGCCTTCTTTTCTTATTTCTTTTTTTTTTTTGCTGCTTTTTTGTTTTTTTTTTTTTTTTTTTGGAACACATTCTGACGGAGCTGCCCAAGGCAATAATTATGAACAAGCCAAAGCCCCAATGGTTAAAAAAAAAAGCACCAAATATTGAAGCCTATTGTAATGCCCCCATCTGGGACCTTTGAGGTTGCCTCTTACTTGCGGCTGCTGTTACTCCAACTGCTCCGACTGTTGCTGATTGTATGATGACCATGTTGAAAATGCTCATTAAAGGTACTTCAAAAATTAAAGCATTTCACAATTGTTTATAGCCAGGTTAGCAGCGGCTGAGGCAGCGGCAGCGACAGCATTATTCGATATTGGCCGGGGATATAGAAAAAGAGAGATTTGTGAGAGATTGAGATTTCGATTTGACGCGCTATTTATCAGTTGTTGTTATCTATTTGCTTTGTGCAGGGGCAATTAACTTGGTCTTGAATTTTTTGTTTTTTTTTTTTTCATTTTCTTCATTTTCTGGTTTAAGGTCTTGACCCGATTGTGGAGTAGGAGTAGGCGAGGAGTCAATTGAGATTGCTTTCACTTTGAGGGAACAACTAGGGATTTAATTAGTTATAACTATTCTCTCAATGAAGAATAATTTTTTTTTTACCATTTTCCTTACATTCTTTGGGCCAGGCTTTTACAATTCTGTTAACTGTCACAAACTTTAATATTGTATTTACTCTTTCCCTTGTATGAAACAAACATATTTCAGGCCCAACTTTTTATAATTTCGTATTTTTTTAATGCCTTTTTGGTTGTACAACTTTTTATGCCATTAAAATAAAAAAAAAAAAACAACCAAAAAGAACGCAGCTAACTAGAGTCATGAGGAAATTGTAATACTCTTACCACTCTTTGACTTTCATTGTAATCGATAGCCTAGGAAATTATATATTAAAATTTTGAAAAATCATTTAATTAGTTTTGAGTTAAGTTACTGAGAGACTATAAATTTTAATTACAATTTTTAGATCCTATCATATAGAAAAAAAAATTCTCTAAAATAAGATATAACAGAATTATGACCAGTTCCTATATAATAACTATAGAAAATTTAATATGAATAAATAAAATATCTCAAAGATATTATCAATTGATTCCAATTAAGCTTATATCTTGTTTTGAAAAATATTCTTCCTAAATCATATAGAATATGTATTTGTTTAATTTAGTTCAATTCCATTTGAGTTCCATAATTTTACGGTTTAGGAAACAGAACTCTTCAATAATATATTTATAAAAGGCATAAAAAAATATGTTTCTGAGCCGAATTAATAAACTTTCTTGGCAAGAGTATGAAAAAGGTAAATTTTGCTTTAATTAAACATTCCATAAACAAACATACAAAACTTTTCCTCAGTGTCAATTTGTCTCAACATTTTTTCCCTTTTATGCAACTTTTTTTTTTTTTCATTCTCATTCTCATTTCTGCTGACTTTCAATTCAATTAAAAGTAAGTTGAAAAAGTTAACAACAAAAAACAAGAGAAGGAGAGCAAAAAAAAAGGGGAAAAAAAATTAATATGCTATTATTCAATAGTAACAAGCTTAAAACTCAAGCAGAGCGTGGAAAATACAAGTGCTGGAATTATACATATATGTACTTTATACATATGTCTGAAAACAGAACAGTAAAATGAGTACGACAGATCGAGAAAAAAAAATAAAGGCAGGGAAACAGAGTGAATGAGTCAGTGTATATATAATTTTCAATTGAATGCCTTCGTAGGGCATACACGAAAAACTATCCCTTTATGTGCAGAGAACCACCTGCCCGCAGCTGTCGCTTTTTCAAATTGTTTCCAGTTACCCTTCCGACCTACTAGACAAAACAAGGCAAAAAGTTGCAAGCTCATGGCGACACGGCACGGCCTAGTTGGGTTCAAATTGTCAAAAAAAAAAAAACCACCAAGTGGCAAAATACTAGATTAAAAGAGAGTCTCAACTGTTGAAAAAAAAAAACTCTTGGAATTTTTCTTTTTTCATTGATTAAGATCTGACTAATTTGAAAATGAATTTCCCTTCGCTTCTGTATCACAAATGCATCTTAAATGTTGGTAAAATGAAAAAGGAATATGTTCATATGTTTTAGATGTGCATTTGAATATTATGACTTAGTTTTAAACAATTATATATATACAAACAATATAACTTACTTATCTATATAATTCTTCAATACTAACTCCAATTTGATCAATAAGCGCACAACACATTCGACAAAATTAAGATTTCATTTTAATCCTTGAATAACTACAAAAAATACCCCAACATTTTTTTTTTAAATATGAAATATAATTAATTATTAAATGGGCATAAATTTTATTCTAGCAATAATATAAAATTATGAATCAGAATAAAGTATTCAAAGAGTTATGGAAAAACACCAAAACATTATCTTTTGGTGCAAATGAACACTTTGAACATATTTTATAGTTATTAAAGTTAACAAATTTAAAACTATTTTTTAAGTAAACCAATATTGAAATAAAAAAAATATATGCTAAAGTAAATGTGGATCAGTTTTTAATCGATTGAAAACTGTTCGAGTTATTCTGAAAAGACGTATATTGAATTTAAAATAAAATTCAGGTTGGTGTTCCCCTTTTTGGTTTGGATCACTTCTTTAAATAGACTCCATAGTTTGTGTTACATCAGGCCGTAATAAATTCAGAAATCAAGTCATCAAACTATAGACGGCTTTAATCTATTTTCTATCGTATAGGTTCTGGATAATTTTTAAAAAGATCCATCACAAGATCCATGACAAGAAAACAAAAGAAAGCTTGAAACTTGCAAAAAAAAAAAAAAATAAACAACAAGAAATAGGAATGTTAATTAGCAAGTTTGAAAATAGATTTCGATTAGTTCTGAGAACAAACGAAATATTTTAATCACCTTTATATCAAACTTTATTGTTTTGACCCGCCCTTGAAGTAAGAGATTTAAACGATTTTTTTTTTGTTTTGTTTTAAATTTTGTTCAAAGTAGTTTTGTATTTTGTTCTTTCTTGAATATATATACGTACTTATTTGTTTTGTTTTTTTTTTTTTTTTTTCGTATTATTCGTATTTTTGTCTGACGATATTCGCTTAAATTTGCATAAATTGTTTAACTAACTAATACATAAATAGTTGTTTGCTTACAAGTAGGAAAAAAAATTGTGTGTTTTAAATTACATAATTTGATTTGCATTTCATTTTAACAATAATTTAAATAATTTAAAATTAAACTTATAAATGACTCTCAGTGCTTGTTGTTTGTCTTTAGTTTTTTTTTTTTTAATAGTTTTAGTTTTTTGCTGTTTTTCTTTTTTTTTTTCAGTTTATCTCTTATATATTTACGATTAACTTACATAATTAAATAGGTACAGTGGAGGGGAAAAGAGAGAAGAGACAGTGCCAAGTAGAAAGTGTTGAAAGAGATCATTAAGATAGATATATATATATACAAATCGAAGATTATTATATATAATTTATATATGCTTAGTTTAATTTCATGAATTACCACTATAATTGTATTTCAAAAAAAAAAAAAAAAAAATTCCATTTTATTTTATCTCCATCTCCTTTCCTATTTTCCAGCAAAGATCTGGTTGACCATGCCATACAAGCCCGGGAACGATAGTTAGTAGTTAGGCTAACATACATATTTAATTTTTTTTTGTATCGGGTGATGTGGTATGTGTCCATGTCCATGTCTGTGTCTGTGTCTGTGTGTGTGTGTGTGTGTGTGTGTGTGTGAGTGTGTGTGGAAGGGAAGGAGGGGGGGAATTTGTTTGGCATCACAGTGTTAAGCGAATCTAGGCATATATGCTAAGATGTCGTCGTCTATAGGTTGAAGATCAGTGGCTAAACTGTCGCATGGTATTATTATTCGAAGCATTGGCTGCAGCTGCAGCAGCAGCAGCAGCGGCAGCAGCCGAGCTGGACTTTTGTTGAAAGGAACGACGTCCGGTGGTGGCACAGAAACCATTCCTTAACGGTAATGCTGGTGGTACTGGCGGTGGTGTTGGTGTCTTGCTACGTCCCATCTGCTCCAATGGCATAGAATAGTGTGCATTACTATAGATATAATTGGGATCAACAATTTCGCTATTCATATCGTTGTCATAATGCTGCTTGAAGTGCTCTTGTGTAAGACGAAGTTGTGGCTGCTGTGGCAGCTGTTGTTGCTGCGAATGTTGTGAATGAACTGTGCCATGAACCATGGGCACATCTGCATACGAATAACAAGAGTCACCCACTGCTGCCGTGGCTGATAGAAATTGCGGTTTGGTATAATGATTGAGTTTACCCGGTTGTTGTTGCTGCGAATGGTTCTGGTGATGGTCTCGCGACATGGTTGCCGATTTCATATGGAGCACAAAATTGGCACTGTCATCGATGGCACCCAGCTGGCTGGCCAGATTCTTGTTATTATTCAATTTCTTCTCATTCATCAATGTGGCAGTTGTGGGCACTTGTAGCTGTTGGAATTTTTGCTGTTGTTGCTGCTGCTGCTGTTGCTGCTGGTCCATGTTCAAATCATTAATGGGCATGGGACACATGCCATAATGGTGATTGACGTTAGTCATCGGATGATGTGGAGCGGTGTATGTATTTGGGAACGTTGAATGGATGCCCAATGAGCAAGGATGATGCTGATGGCGTGACATATAGTCCTCATCGCAAAAGGTCTTTTGATATTCACGCTCCTTGCGACCCAAAGCCGAATTGCCCCAAAGGCCACCCTTTAAATATTCACGAATCTTATGACGACAACGATACAATACCAAGGCCAAAGCAGTAATGGTGGCCGCTGAACCAACTAGGAGAGCTCCAATTAGGGCCTGTTTCCTGGGATCTGTGTGGGTACATCCCATTAGAGTGGGATTCAAATGCTTCAGTGCCTCTCCACGCAAACGTTCTGGAAATTCGCACATCAATTCAGCAACTTCACTGTCTTGGCTGGTATTTTTGGCAATCAAAAGATTTCTTAGCCACATGACACGGCAGTCACAGGACAGAGGATTCTCTGACAAATCCAATGTGATCAAATCCTTCCATGGGAATAAGCCTTCAGCCAATGAGGTCAAGGCATTAGCCTTCATCACAACATGACGCAAATGTGGTAGACCACTGAGTGAACCTTCTTGCACTTCAACAAGCATTTTATTGGACGATAGATTCAAGTACTCCAGATTTCCATTACTGGCAAAAGCTCCAGTCATTACACGCTTCAATTTCAGGGCTCCATTGATGTCAAGGCGCTTCAATTGCTTCAATCCCACAAAGGCTCCTTCGTTAATAACTTCGAAATCATTCTGTCCCAATGATAATTGCTCTAGGCGAACCAAATGACTAAGGCCAACCGAGGGTATACGGGCCAAACGGTTATCGGAAAGATCCAATATGCGCAACTCTTCCAAACCTTGGAAACTATCATGCGATATATTTCGTAGGCTGGCTCCCTTCAGTTCCAAACGTGTCAGACCCTTCAAGTCCTGGAAGGCTCCACTCTGGATGGTCAGCAGGGAATTCATGCCCAGAAACAATTCGGCCAAACTTGGCATTGCCTGGAAGATAACTGGATCGGGTACTGATGTCAGGGCATTATCATCCAAATAGAGTATTCTCAACGAACTCAATCCCTCAAATGCCTTGGGATCAATAAAGCCAATACGATTTTCACCCAAATTCAATTCTTCGATCTTCAATAGAGGCGAAAATGTACCCTGATGCAATTCGGAAATCTGATTGCCTCGCAAATTGAGAACGGTGACCGCTGACAAACCGATCAAGGTCTTATTACTAATCTGGCCAATTTTGTTATGATTCAAATGAACCTCTTGCAATTTTTTTTGATAGGCAAATGTACGTTGTGGTATGGTCATCAAATGATTAGATGATAAATCCAAGAATGTCAACTCTGCATAAAATTGTATCGATGAATCAATTGTCTTGATCTTATTGCTCTTGATAACCAGCCGTTGAATGGATGGATTTAATGCAATTGGCAAGACATCCAATTGCCCTTCACCACATTGCACCACCAATGTGTTGTCATCGCACTGGCAACCTGCCGGGCAATTGGCCAGACCCTCAATTTCCCTCACCGCCAGCATGATCGTCATGATCATCATCATTATTATCATTTTGGTTTGGTGTTCCATTTTTTTCAATCGTTTTTTTCTGTAGTTTTTCTACAAATGTTGCAGCTGAATTGCAGCTTTTCTGTATACACTTGTGTGTGTGTGTATGTGTGTGTTTGTGTGTATTGAGGCAAGTTTGCTTTAGTTACTGCTGTTGCTGGCTGTTAAATTGTGTGGCAAGTTCAGTTCAAGTTTTCCATAGTGCTGCGGGAAGACAAATGGTAGATAGAAAATCTAATGGTTAGTTCTTTCTGTGTTATTTGAATGCTGGTGTAGCTAATTTTAATCGGTTATTTTCAAAACTATTTTTATCGGTATTATTTATAGATGAAAAGATTCTATTAATGTCAGCATAACATAATATTCTCTTGCAGTTCTATATAGTTGAGAAATATTTCGAAATTTGTAAAATTCATCGTTTCTGATTTATGCTTTTTCAGTTTTACATTTGACATATTTATAACAATTTCAAATTGCTCGAAAACCTATTTTTCTATTTGTAGAACGTTTTTCTAGTTCTCTTCATTTTATTTTCTTCAACTCTTTGCACAACACAAAAAATTATTTACTCAATTTTAGTAAGTAAATTCCATTAACTTTGATTGAATTTTATTTTTCATTTTCCTCTGCACATTTTTATTTCTAAGTTTCACTTGAAAAGAAAAAATATTAAGAAATCAAATTTAAAAGAACAAATCACTAACTTTGATAAATAGAATGAAAAAATTCAAAATTTCAAATTCTGCACATGTGCAAATTTACATGGAAAATGAAAAACTTCTACAGGTTCGTTTCTTTATTTTTCATTCTCTTAATTCATTTCTTCATTTTCACTTTGTTATAGAATCTTTTTATCTTTTCGTTAAAAAAATAATTTCTCACCGATTTTTGCATTTTCATCTTTAACTTACCTTTTTTTTTTCTTGTTGGTTTTTCTGTTTTGAAATTTTTTCCTCTCGTTTTTCTTTGTTTTTTTTTTTGTTTGAAGTCAGCAGCAGCAAAGTTTTTCTTTTATAACGGAACTGTTTGCTGTTTTGTGTGTGTTTTTGTATAAATGAAAATTTTTCTGTGTTAAAATTTTCTAACAATTTTGTTAATTTACACTTTATATTTAAATTTTTCTTCTTTTTTTTTATTTTGCTTGTTTTACACTTCTTTGTTTTTCACATTTAGCCAATTTTTGAAGTCATAGGTATAAAAAAAAAAAATTGGGTAATAATATGAACAAAAATTTGTTGTGTTTCGTATTTGATATTTGTTGTGTGTTGTGTTTTTGTTGAAAAAAAAACGTGCGCGATAATCCAATGGTTCGCTTTGACTGCACGCTTCAAGTTGTTGTTAGACGATGAATTTTTACGTGATTTTCGGCGAAGTGGATGGTGCCCCAATATGAAAGACACCAAACAGACAAGAGTTGAGCTTGACTTTGCTTAACAATTGCTTTCTATTGGGTTGATAAGACAACCGTACACGACGAGGCAACGAACTACACTGATTTTACGAAGCGGCAACTGCACTAACGATACCTCGGCATGCCTACCACTGGCATACGAATTGAGTGACCGAACTGACTGTGTGAGGGTGGGTAATGGAGAGAGTGAAAGAGAAGGAGAGAGAAAACGGCAGCTGCAATACGAGCGTAAATAATCAAACACGAAGATACACGGCCTTGCATTTAGCCGAGTCACTTTGAGTCCAAAAACAAAACCGAGAGAAAGAGCGAGAGTCTCGAGTCTCTCGTTAAATTTATCTGAAAGAAGTAAAAACTTGTTTTGAGAGAGCACAATAGTTGGAGTTAGAGAGCAATAAATGAGAATGAGCGAAATTTTGAAATATACTCAAAGTCATTCACTCAATTATCTCACTCATAGAATTTCACAGAATGGTTTGCAACACGACTTCAAGCCGCAGTTGAGGCCAGACCTGCCGCCAGCCATCAACAGGAATGCTTCTTTTAAAAGAAGTTTCGTTTTCATTTTTGTTACCCATCAAAATATAATTAAACGAAATTTTTTGTCAAGTACCCTTGAGGCATTATTACACTAAGATACTGCGCTAAATAAATATATTTTCTTTTGAAAAAAACAAAAGCAAAAAAAAAACCACGAACATGTCCTTACTTAAGTATCACGAGCATCAGCATTACCAACCATCATCATCATCATCATCGTCTTGATGATCCTTCTTAAGAGCCTTTTAGTGTGGTTTTATTTTAAATGTGACACTTAACGCGAAATTCCCACTCATGTCAATTGATATGCCAAGTAGCCGACAACGTTCAACTAGTTGTAGCTATAGTCTTTTGTATCTTATGGATACTTGTACAACTCGTAACCGAAAACAACTTCAAAGTAATGAATCTTTATCTCTCTCTCTCTCTCTCTGTGTCTATGCTGCAGTAATCGCTAGCCCAAAAAGTGTTAGGTAAAACACAATATCCTTTCTACACATGTCATTCTGATCCAAAAAAGAGCAACAAAAAATAGTTATTTATATTGTCATTTGATACTTTACGACAACAACAAAGGCAAAAAAAAAAAAAAGAAAATCACTGAGAAGAGAAGAGAAAAAAAAAACGAGAAAAGAAAAAATATTTAGAGCAACAACAAGAAAATCAACTATAAATGGCCAAAAGTCAGGAGGGGGGATGCGGACTGAGATTGGTTGAAGGCGGCGAAGAGGAGTAGAAGGAGGGGGTTAGTTAGTTCAGTTGGGTAAGAGATTGGGTGCAAAAATGCAGTTTTACTGTGGGTTTTTCTTGCTTGCATATTTTCTGTCTCCGGACAATTTTGTGAAAATTTTCATTTCCACTCTGTAACTAATAATTATTTTTGTGTCTCTGTGTGTGTGTGTATTGTCTCTCTGTGTCTTTTGTGTCTGTGTGTTGTCCCTAAAATCTTGTTAAATTTATTTATTACAGAAATTTGAGGCAGATTTGTGGATTGGTTTGCTAGCTTGTTTTACAGATTGTAATAAACCAACCATTTGAGGCAAAACTCGAAACAAAATTGTTACCAATAATGAAGTTTGTAAAAGATTTTTAGAGATTTAACTTGAACTTGACTTAACAAAGACATAAATCAGTATAATTGATTTGAGAATTTGATATTTGTACTATAATAAATGTAAATCATTTAGTTTAAATATCTATAGAAAATAAATCTAAATGAATTTAAAAGAGTTTTATTATTGTATACCATAAAATAAATATGGAGAAATAAGATCTTTTGAATTAATATGATTAGGATAAGTTTTTAGAATATTTAGAAGAGATTGTGATAATTTGGTAAACTCTTTTTTAACTGCTCATACAAGCAAGTTATCCTTGATATATTGAAACAATAAACAGGACATGTGAAAGCTACTTAACCAAATATGTTCTACAGATCTTTAGTTATAAAGAACTATTCATTTTTGTTTTTCATATTTTATGTTCATCTAGTTTACTCAAATTTTTAATAATTTCTTTTTGTAAATAATTTGCTTTGCACCACTTGAAAAGTATATCCCCTTCTCTCTATCTCTCTCTCTCTATCTTTTTATTATTATCTCTTTCAAGCCAACTAATTACAAAACCTGCTTTATATAAAGCAAAACAAAATACAACTTTGCACAATTTCCGTAATGCATACGCAAAAACCAAATCAAAAATCCAACAATTGCTACAATTGTGTTGCATATACCTACATACATACATATGTATTTATGTAATTTATGTATATACAAGTATGCAATAGTTAACGGTAAGCGGACGAGTGTGTTGCAGGTGCCACCACAAAACTCAAACTGCAAATCCAACTTTTAACTCTCACGTTACACATCAAAGCTCAACCATCTGGGATGTCAATTTGCGACAATGTGTGAGAAATTCTCAGGCAATAAATTTTAACAACATTTTTTGAGGAAAATAGAAACCAAAAAAAAAAAAAGAAAAAAAAGAAAAACTAAAACAACAACAACTAGTAAAATAAAGGCTAGGTTACTAAAAATGTATGTTGTTTGCATTGTTTTTCCCTTTTTGTTGTTGTTATTTGTTTCGTTTGGGTTTGGTTGAATATGAAAATTGTTTAGTAAAATGCTAAAAGCACTTAAACAATTAGAGAGAAAGAAAGACCTACAAGGAGAAAGAGAAGAGAAAAGCAGGGTTAGGCAGGAGGAATAACATAGTGGATAAGGGGTGTGGTATGGGGGGAATATACATAAATGCTCCATGTGTAATTAGGTAAAACATGACTGGGGCCATATGGAAAGGGACTACCGTTTTATGATGGTTGATGACCAAAGAGCAGAAATGCAAATATACAAAAAAGGGGCTCGATTTCAATGAACGAAACAATATTAATACCCTGTAAAATACGAAAATAATATTAAAATAGTGACTGAACAGATATATGTATAAAGTCTTGTTTACTAGAAGGCACTAACTGGACAAAATGGACATAGCAATGAATATTAATAAATTTTTTTTATATTTTTATTTTCACATATATGTATATATAAAATATATTTAATATTTTAATAAATTTTTTTTCATGATCTATAAATATTTTTCAAGAGTTAAAAAACTTATTAGAGTGATAAGACCTTTAAGATAGTTTGCTATTGGTAATACATTTAATATAAATTTGAAAATAACTCAAAAAATTTATTTTTAAACACAGAAAAATATCAAATATTATATCTAGTAAATGAATGAATTTTAATTATAAGGTAGCATTGAGAATGATTTCAGTCATTCATTTTTAAGATTTATTTTTCTGTATTTAGACATATTCATATATACCCTTTTCATTTTAATGGATATATAAAAGCGCAGTAAAACGCACTTTTGTAGTCAAGCTGAACGGCAAACAACCGACGCACTTTAAGTAAACATCGCACATGAGAGTGACTTATGGGAACGTTTGCTCATATGACAGACCGACACAGCCGGCTAAAACTATTCAATCACTGGGCCATGGCCCATGCGCATGCGCCGCTGCGCTGTCTTTTGCTCTCTTGACGTTTTGTTGTTTTATTAGGGCCCCGTTGTCTTAACCAGAAACTTGTTAGTTGCAACGGGTTAACAACAGCAACAACTATGTGTATATTTTTTATGTGTGTGTGTGTGTGTGTGTGTGTGTGTGTGTCTATGTGTATGTTGTTTGCCTGTCGCGACGTCGGTTACTCTTTTCATGTGCTTTGTGTTAAATCTTTCTTATTTTCCAGCTGCCCCTTTTACAATTGATGTTTGACTTAAAAATGTCCGAAGAAGACCTTTTCGAAATGTTAGACTGACGACATTGTAGTTCCGGTTCTAAAATGCGACTTCCGCAATTTGCCATTGAATCAAAACTATTTCCTTTTCGACCAATAAAATATCAATTGACTTGCAATTAATCATATTCCAAAATGTGCTAAGGCAAAAGGAATACCGGAAAGAGAAGTCTCATTGTCCTATTGTTCAGCATTCTTGTTCTTCATTTTATGCTTCACACTTTTTTTTTTTTTTTTTTATTCCCATTTACCCCCCTCTTTTTCATCACTTTTCTTTTATTTTGCTCTCTTTCTTTGATTTTTTTTCTTTGCTTCTTGCTTTTAAAATCGTCCTCACAATAAATAATGAATTGAGAAAAAAAAAATGAAAAAATGAGCGTTAAATGCAATGAGAATATATTGTTGTTGTTGTTGTTCTTGTTGTTGTGTACTAAAGACGAGAAGTCCAACCAACATCAGTATAACAAAAAGCCAGCAACGGAAGTGAGCATACAATGGACCAAAGACACACAATGGCAAATGAAGGGCCTATGTGTTATAGGCTCTTTCTCCCTCCCTCTCTCTCCCCCTTTCTCTCTCTCTCTCTCTACATTGCTATGGGTAAAGGTTAAGTTTAAATTGTATGATGATGGGCAGCAAAAGTAAGTAAATACCTTAACACATAGCCATCATCATCATCATTATCAACTGTCTAGGCAAAAGGTAACTGACCATTTTGCTGACTTGTATTATTTCTATATATATATATATATATATATATATATATATATATATATATATATATATGTATATATATATATATATAAATATACTTTGGGTTCAGATTGATGGGAAGCTTATGAAGCTTGGGTTAAATGCATTTAAACACTTGGGAATAAAATTATACTAGCTACCGAATAGGATCACTTAATGGACAGGGTGAGGGGTATTCCTCTTCTATTTTTTTTTTTTTCTTAAATCATTCGATTTTCAATCACTTGACAACTATTTTTAGTTGATTTGTGTAACCGGAAAATGCAAATCATTCGATTAATGTATATATTGTACATATCTACAACATCCGCTATATAAAAGAAAAAAAAGAAATTCTTCTCTTCTTGTAATTGCCATTTTTGTTTTGCCCATTTAATTTCACGCGCATAATTTATGCAAAATTATCAATGAGATTTGTTTAGACAAAATGCAAACATGCCAGGCTATGGCAAACCCGGCAACAGGAAAAAGACGGCCAAGACGTCGGCCAAAAATAGCCAAATACAAGCATACAGACACAGAGAGAGAGAGAGACAGACAGACAGACAGACAGATAGGCAGCCTTACAAACTGGCAAAGAGGAATAAAAAAAAAAAGAAGAAAATCTATGTGATACGCATATCGCATTTGACTTATCTGAACAGCAAAAACAAATCATGCTTGCAGGATAGGACACTTGATATGCCCCCTGAAGAATGTCCATGGTCCAACCCATCGACGTCGTCGTCGTTTCCCTGTATCTCCTTGCGTCTCCTGCGTGATAAATGCCGCTGATAAATGCGTGTCGCAGTTGGCCTTAGACAACGTGGAGACACATGTTGGCATGGAGACTTATTTTGCATACGACGAGGATCGGCTCATATACACTTAGAGAAACTTTATTATTTCAAGTATAATGATCCAAAACTATAACTATATGCTGCTTCGATTCTAGTAGCATTATAAAGTAAATATATTTCAATTATAAATTCAAATTACGAGGACAATTTTCTTTGAATTATTAAAATAAATACACTGGGAGAAACTTTTCAGAATTTTTAAGAATTAATGTATCCCATAATAATACACTAATACTTTCGTATATTTGACAATGGTTTCTTTAAATCGGAGAGAAAATATTTGACTTTTTATAACTAGTTTTGTATTTTTAAAAATTGAAAGATTTCTTATTTGAATTGTAAATGTAAAATATATTTTATATAAACTTATTATATTTCCATAAAAAAAAATTTATAATTACTCGATCGATGCATTTCTCATAGATTATTTCGATTTTATTTTTTATTTTGTTCTATTAACAATTTTTTGTCTTTATTATGTGTATGCAACTTTTTTGTTTCACTGCATTTATCCACGCCGATCCCCTTCATCATCATCATTATTATCATCATCATCATCATCTAGTCTAAGGCGTAGTCAGGCAGCAAAAGTATCTGGACATGGACATATGTAACTTGGTGAATTCACAGCTAACCAAGGAGAGGCAACTAAGTAGTAAGTATAGTTACTTGGCCATATTGCGTGATCGCTGACCAAATACCCCAACCCAAAATCCAAGCTGGAAGCATAGGCTCCTGAGCCCGTTTTAAATTACCCCAAGCTTTGTGCGTCTATCATTTTCCTTCTGGCATTGCATCGTCGTCTATCTTAAAGATTGATTATAATCGGTAGTCAAGTGTCCGAAAGTCTTCTAGAACTGAGCTGAGCTGAACTGAGCGGCTTTTGCTGCTGTTGGCTATTTATGGGTCCGTCCCAAGCAAATTATAATTTATGAAGTCTATGATATCAACTTGCACTTTGCGTGCCACGAATTTGGTAAATGTATCTGAAAGATACTCTGCCACATGCTGGCTAGCTGGCCCTCACATGGTTGTGCATCATCAACAATTTCATATTTTGACAGCATGTTAACGTCATTTATTAATTGAATATAAAGAGAAGAAAGAAAAAAAAAGTAAATAAACCAAACAGCAAAACCAAATCACCAAAAAAGACATTCACCCAAAAAGGTGTTTTACTTTTGTTCTCTCTTTCTCTCTTGCACATTAGAGATGCACTCTGTCTCTTTCTATGTGGGGTAATTATATGATGGGCCCAACAGACTCCTGTGGTTTGAGAAGAATTCAGTTGAAAACTGGCGCCTCAATTTTCTATTTCATTGGAAACCTTAACCCATTCGATAATCGTTTTAGAAATCTAAGTTCAGCATCCTAACAGATGTGTGTGTGTGTGTGTAAGCGTGTGTGTAAGCGTGTGTGTAAGCGTGTGTGTAAGCGTGTGTGTAAGCGTGTGTGTGTCGTTTTCTATTTCTTCTGAGTCACATCTTTTTCTAAAGAAAATGAAAAGTGTGTGGGCTTTAGATCAGCGGCGGCGGCAAATTATTTGAAAAGAAAGTGAGTCGAATTTAACCTGTCAAAATTTTTGGTTAGATGCAAAGTAGTTTCCGTTAAGATTAGGATCGATTACAAATTGCACGCACAAAGTATATCGTAAATCTATATAGTCTATATAGAAAATTTATAGGTAGGTCATCTAAATGATAAGTGAATAGATATCATTGAAATAAAATTGAGGAAGTAGATCAGTGTAATAAAATAAAGAAATGCAAATGTGTTAGATGAAACTTTTTTGTGGTTAATCAATTCAAAATTCTATCTATCTCTCTCTCTCTCTCTCTCTCTCTCATTTTGTTGGGTAATGCTAGTCAATATCTTAGCACATTCATGTGCCAGTTAACCCTATAAGAGCTAACCCACGCCCCCTCTCCTACTATCTTTTTGATTTTTGTGTGACCAACCCATTTCGCTATCTAAACAAAAAAAATTACAAATATCCATGGGGGATAGAAAGAAAACAAAACAAAAAAAAGAAAAACAATTTCCAGCCTACCGTAAAAGAAATATTAACTTAAAGATACGTTTTATGCAAAGAAATAATCATAGCCAGTCCGTAACTTGTATCCTGTTTAGTCTGATAGCCTTGGCCAAAACTACAATTAAAGACGAAACATTTTCTGAAATTGTGTGCGAAAAAAATGCTTTGCAGAGATGCGTATTAAATGATAAGGACAGGGCCCTAAGTTGAGGAGGGCTGCAACTTGAAATGCAGGAACTTGCAACATGCAGCTTGCAACAGACATAGTTGTAAGAACTAAGAAATAATTGCAAGTTTGGACGAGACGAAACGATTTTGTGCTACGATTTAAAACACAGAGAGGCCTAAAATTAATACCACGTGCAAATTTTTTCGCTAGCACCCGTA
This sequence comes from Drosophila emarginata, assembly GCA_037075365.1. Lineage (NCBI taxonomy): Eukaryota > Metazoa > Arthropoda > Insecta > Diptera > Drosophilidae > Drosophila > Drosophila emarginata. Next base: position 10,370,853 of record JBAMCD010000296.1, read on the forward strand.
ATTATTTTTTCTCTCTCTAACCAATTTGATTTATGCTATCAAAATAGTTGGCCAAAAGAGAGATTGGAGTCAAGTAGCCGAGTGAGTGGTGGGGGAGCTAAACAGCGAACGCATTTTTTGAATCACTGTGGTGAAAATTGAGTGTGAGTACCTATGGACTATTGAACAAAGAATATTGCCCATCTCTGGCTCACTTTTAAAATCTGATTCTCAATGACTTAACGATGGCAACGTGTTGCATGATGTTAACGCATGTGTTGGATTGTTAACGTAATGAAAAAAAATATATATACTGACTGAATAACTAAGTTGAATATATTTAAGAGTTAAAGTTAAAAAAAAAACTAGATTTTGCGTAGATTCCTCTCTCTGGTGTATCAATGGCGAAGTATTTTTTATTTTAAAGATAAATTTGAAATATATTTAAAATATTTTAATATACTTTTGTGAATAAGAAACGATTTTTGATCTATAAACAGCAAAATTCAGGAAGAAATTTTAAAATAGAATCCATCTGGAACAAGGTGAAATAAGGAACTAAAAGTAATCCTGACAATTGGGCGAATTGTAATGTATCTTTCGTATGAAAAAGAAATTTACAAAAAGTTGGAATATTTGTCAAAAACAAGAATTTTACTCGCCAAAAATTTAAAGGGAAAAGAAAACAAATTTACAATTTTAAAGGAATATTCTAATTATTTGTTTAAATTTAAATATTTTTGTTATCAATTACAAATTTTTTGGAATTATTAAATAAATTTGCCACATCCAAATTCAAGCACGCTCTCATCTCGAATTCTGCAAAGCGCGCAGCGATCTTTGTGGTACTGGTCAACAAGTAGGAAAAAAGAAAAAACGGAAAGAGAAAAAAGTGGGGAACGAAAAAAGGAAACATCTACCACATCTACATTGCCACACTTTGAAAGCGAAACCAAAACCCTGGACCATTGTAGTTAATGCCACTACCGCTGCTGCTGCCGCTGTCGACGTTGACGTCGCCATCGTTGCCGCCACTGCGCTGTTGCCTGCGTGAGAAACACACCTGCCCAGGTATGATGGTTCGCCTCCTTGGGCCTGCGTATCTGTATCTTTAAGTTACGATTTTGCTTCTGCCCCTGGGGCTGTGTTTACACACGCATCGCTGCCGCTGTTGAGGATGTGAATGCGTCTGCTGGTCGGGTCGGGTCTGAGTCTGGGTCTGGGTTTTTGGCTTTGAATTTTCACGCTACCTTGAGTTCTTTTTGGACGTTGGACTGATTAACCAAAGGGCTCTCTATATAGCATACGCCGGCAACGGCCGGCGGCCGGTTGGGCCAACCAAATAGGTTCAGTTTCGCTTATATTTGCTTGACTTGGCTGATGCCACTTGACACCCATTTGCTGGTACGAGAGCGGCCGAGATAATCCTTAAAAGTCAAAAGCTTTAAATTGTTAAGCGGAAATTGAGATGCTATGGCTATATCAATAGCATAAATAGAAGCCAGTAAGAAAGTCAATTCTATAGTTATCACTTAAACAAGAATAAACAAATTTTTTTTACAAAAATAAGAGAGATAAAATTTTAAAAATTGCCACTTTTTTTTTGTTGGTCTGGTTTTTTAACTGATTTCATTTCTCTAATGTTCTTTGCACTTTGCTACCCATTACAAAAAATTAATTAAAATCTCGCCGTCTCCGGAATGATGCCAGGGCACAGATTATATTATGCCGCACACCCAAAAAAAAAAAAAAAAGAATACAAAATAAAAAGAACTAAACTACTTTAGAATAACTCATTACGCAACAACTTTATTACACTTAAAAACATTTAAAAGTAATTTACAACAGGCATTAAAAGACAAAAGCAAAAAAAAAACACACTCAGATGGAGACCCCCAAAAGATACAGATACAACTAAGTACCTACTTGAAGTGCGCGGCAATTAACAAATTTTAAATGTGATAAGACAGAGGAGAATGAAAGAGTGGACAGAATCAAGTTGCAAATGGTCAGTCGAGTCAAGTCAGTTAGTCAGCTTTATGGGTTATAAGGCTGAACGATTAAGTTGTAGCGATAACATTTCAATTTATCTATACTATATAGAGGTTGTATATAATAAATAAATCTACAATATAATAAAATAGTTTTAGACCCACAAGGATGCCAAAAACCAAAACCAAAACAATTACACAGGATTTGTATATAAATCAGTGAGTCTGACTTATAAAGAATCACATAAAATGGAATTTTATGGACCACAGCTCATGGTTTTCTTTCAATTGCTCGAACCCAAAAAGGTAAGAATAAAAAACAGAGGTAAGCGAGAGAGAGAGCAAAAGATAGAGATTGTGGTCATTGATTCTGTGTGTGTGTCTGTGTGTGTGTGTATATGTGTGTCCATGTGTTTGGGGCACAAGAAAGATTTTCATTTTCTAATGAAAGATAAATGCTTTAAAAGAGCATATCCATAAATTTTCACTTGCCTTGAATGGTTTTCTCTAACTCTAATTCTCAATGTCATTTCAAAGAAAATCCCACTGTGTTACCATTTTCTTTTGGACGTATTTTTTTTCATTCTATGGATTTGTCAGCGTTTTTCATTCTAATAAAATGAAAATCAAAAAACAATATCAAAATAAGTTGTTGGCGACAAACCCTTTTTTTTTCTTTCTTTCTTTTTTTTCACCTGTATCAATTTTCAATGTTTGATTTTATTTTGATTGTTTTTCTTGGATAAATTTGTTTATGCAAGTCAGCAGGAGAGACACACGATCGATCGATCGATCCAATGATTTATTTATTATTGAATAACTTGGCTATTATTTAATTTATGATTATTTAATTAAGGCATTAATGCGAGTTTGCGGTATAAACACATTCGTTATGCTTCGATCTGAAATGAATTTTAATTTGATTTTGATGTCATGGTAAAAGCGCAACATGAAAATTAATACATATTTCAATGAAACTTCAAACACACACATTTTTTTTACCGTTTTTTTTTTTTTAAATTTTAAATAAAAATGCTTAAAAGAAAAATTCTTTCAATCACGTTTTAATAGAATTATAATATAGAATTAATCCTTCCGAATTCTATTGAATTTCCAGGCGAATAAGAAAAATAATCGGTTTAAATTTTAAATCATTTAAATTATATGCATATATCAAAACAAAAATAGTCCATAACATAAAACATTATTAAAAATGTTTCGATGTTTTAAAATATTTTCAAATATAATAAGCTGTTTAAATTTAAAATTTACTTTCAAAATATTACCCATTTATTTTTGAAGTTATCAATTCTATTTATTTTTTATTTTATTGTGTACTAATTGTGAATTAGTTTCAAGAAAAGATCAGAAAAAATTATCAAAAAGTTTCTTACTATGCATATTACAGTATATAACAGTATTAATGTTTCAAATTAGTTACATTTGTATTATAAACATTAATTTTTTTTGTTTTAGTTAACATAAAATTTAAAACAAACTCCTTTGTCAAGTAAATACAAATCACTTAATTAACTAAGGAAAGAAGAAAAAAAATAAAAACAAAAGAAAATTAAATAAAGTTAGCAATCATTTTGTTGCCGCAATCAATTTAGTTTTCTTTTTCCCATTGCCAGTTGTTGGTAACATAATCAGTCTTTTACTTCTTGGGAATCTCCTTTTAACTACTACTACTAGTGGTTCTCTTGGCAGTGGTGGTGGTGCTGCTGTCATTTTGTTCAACACAATCATACATTTGCATATAAAATAGTTCGAATGTCAGATCAAAACCAGCAGCCGATACATCAAAGCCCGATGCTTAGGTTACTACTTGAATGAGAAAGAAAGAAGAAACAACCAGCAAACAAACAAACAAACAGACAAACAACAACTAGAGACAACTTTGACTGCTGCACTTTATCTATTTGTCAGGTCGTTAAGACCCTGGGCCATTCCCAGGGCATTCAAGCGCATAAAACATACGAGACAGGAAGCAACAACAACCTACTATAGCTAAAACAGATGACTGCCGATCATTTTGGGAATTTTATTTTTAAACAAAAAATCCATGATATAATTAATCGTGTACAACAAAAATAAATACAAGACTCGTCAAGCTTAAGTCATCATCATCATCATCATTGTCGTCGATAGATAGTTGATCTCTTTATTGTATTACATCATTCAGAGAGAATATAGCGGAATGGAACCTGCATCTGTCAACAATTTGAGTGCATTGCATTGCCCATAAATTACAATTTATTATGACATCATTTTTTTACGGATTACCAATGCACACGCACATCGACGACTAGAAGCAGGAGCAGGAGCTAGACCTGGACCTGGAACTGGAGCTGAAGCATTGCACTACTTTTGCTTTTCTTCTGCGCTGCATAAATTTCCTTCCTTACCTTCCCCCAAAAATTTTATACATACATACATACATACATAGGGTACTATATGCATTTCCTTATGGGCCTTCATTGCATTGAACTGGCATTGAATTGTCAGCGTGCGCCTGGCTTTACCTTAGTCATAATTTAGTGCTTCGATTTTACGTTCAGTGGATTTTATCCACCCTGTGACTACGAAAGGTCTGTCTGTCTATGTCTCTGTCTGTATGTAAGTCGCCGTCGCACAGCCTGTCAGCACTTTGTAGCTGTTGTAAAATATATGTATGTATATATATAGAGAGAAATACATAGTTAAATATGTATATACACACACACATACATACATATGTACATATGTATATCATAAGGAGGAAATATTCCTGCTTTGATTGTCGTCGTCGTCGTCGTCGTTCTTTCGTTATTCTTCGTCTTCATCGTCTTCATCTTTTTAAAATCCGCCGCTGTCATTTTATTTTTAATATCTATCATAAGCTTTTGATTTATTATGTTATTATCTCAAGTTAAATGGATTGAAATGTCATATAAGATATACACACAAAATACAAAGAATAATGATATGAAATGGAGTATCTCAATTAAAATTCTACAATTTCTAGTTCCTTTTCAAATTTATCGAAGTTGTAGAAAATAAATAATTGAAACTAATACAGTGAAACTAAGTCGTTTTTTTTTAAGTTATATTATTGTTTTTGTTTTACAGGAAATTAAGCAATTTCACGGCTAATGCAACAGTTAAATGTTGTTCAATCAACAAATACAATTTTATAAAGTGACTTTAATTAAAAATTACAATTCAAATTCAATTAACTTGAAACGACACAAAGGAACAACAAAATAAAAAAAAAAAACCTTTCTTGGACGGAAATAAATATGAAAATTTTGTAGTCATTGAGCCGCCAGCAGCATTGAAGCAGAACAAACATTTTAATCATTGACAAAATGTATCTAACAGATACTCGACGGCATGCTGCAGCTCATTAACGCCATGGAACGTTCATAGAGCGCAACGAGCGAGCGAGCCACCGGAAATCAATTTCTCCATACCAAAAGTAAAATTTTCCCTGAGACTTTCTCGTTGACAAAATATGAGTATTTATTTATTTTTAGGCTTTCCCCCTTTTTTTAACAATTGCATAATCAGTGATCAAGGGGAAGGGGATGGGAATGGGGAGAGAAAAAAAAGGGGGGGTTTGAACGCCATCATTCACGCCTGCGCACTTAAAACGACGATCAAATTGAATTGTTATGTAGTTTAAATTAAAGAAAGCAACAAAAACAAATTAAATTAAAGTCAATTTATGGTTGAGCAAATAATCAAAAATGAAAAAAGAAATGTAATGAAAGAAGAAAAAAAGAAGAAGCTAGAAACTAAGAGGGAAGAGAATTTAGATGTGGTTGATTTAGGCAGGACCTACCGGGATGGTAGGATGGATGCCTTTGGCATCATGGGTTACAAAAGGTCAGATAAGATGAAGGCACTTAAATTTAGTTGTTCTTTCTTCGGGTGTTTCTTCTTTACTTTCATTGTTATTGGTATTATATTTGATATCCAGTATTCGAAAGGCAATAGCGGGTATATTGGAATTAATACACAAAAATTATTTTATATATTTAACTAAGTTAGTTCTTTTATACAAAAATATTGCATCTTTAATTTAAACATTGCTACATATGTATCTATGGTATATAGAGGGTATCTCTTGATCCATATCTTTTTTTTCGTTTTTTCTTATTTTGCTACCATTTTTCAGTGTTTGGTTTAGAGAACAAAAGCTAAAATTGAAAATTGTTAAAATATACCACACACACAGACACACACACACACACACACACTCGACAACGAGTGAGCTACTTTCTATTCTATCTTATGGATTCTATCTCAATTTCTTGGCCTTTTTCCCTGGTTTACTTTCCTTTTTCTTTGCAAACAATGTGCAAGACGCCAATAAATAAGCACAACAGCGGCAGTAACAGGAAAAGGAGCACAAGACTACATACTAGAAAATGGAGAGTGGAAAGTAGAGTGTGGGTGTGGGGAGGGATGGTAAGAGTGGATAGGGGAAGGACATTTTTGGTCACTCACTGGACAATACAACGAACGCGGAATGTTTGTTTGCTTGAAAATGGTTTTAATTGTTGTTGAATTTCTTTTACATTATTTTATGTAGGTTTATTTTTTTATTTTTTTTTTTCGCTTGTTCGTTCGTTCGTTTGTTCGTTGTTTCCTTTTCCAGTGGCTAACTGTCTGGCTTCTTATTGTTGACCAAATATAATAAGAAGAGAGTGCGTCATTTTGTGTATTTGTTTGTTTGTTTGTATGGTTCAGTTTGGTTTAGTTTGGGTAAAGTAAATTAAGTGCCAATGTTAATGGCATCTGGATTTTCGGACATCTACGAACAATAGCAGGCCATTTTGGGTGTCTTAATGTTGCAGTAATAATGGCTAAAAGTGTGTGTGTACTAAATAAAAAGATAGTAAGCTAAAAGATTTATTGCTGCCCAGTTGAATGCGAATGAAATGTGTGGTCCAACAAAAAGGAAATATTACCAAAGAGAAAGGAAACAAAAAAAAAAATAAAAAGAAAGAAAAAGTCGCATCGAATATGGCTGGTAATGATATCGGAGAGATAATATCGGAAGCAAATAAATAGAAATGTTTCCTAATCATTGTTATCATTTTCCTATATATTATGCATTTGAAAAATCAATCAAATTTCAATTGAAAAAATTTAGAAAATCTTCCCAAAGATTGAATAGATAGAGATTTTCATTTTCAGTTGAATTAAATGAATAATCAATTCTTTATTCGATTTAAAATGATCATACTTATTGTTATTATTTTATTTAAAATTTTTATTAGTTTGGATACCATTTCGATGAAATTGAGTTTTCATCCATTTGCCATCTCAGTTTTACAATCTTGCAATTTTATTTATAGCAAAAATCCATTTAATAAGTGATTTAAGTAAGCAATCATAAAAATTAACTGCTGCCCAATGTCTTTAAAACATTACAAAACTATAGCCATAAAAGGGCAGAAGGCGGGAGAAGTGTGCATAAAGGAGACACCCCAGACAATTCGATTAAAGTTAAGCCATAACAAGGCAAAAGACGATGATGATGATGATGAGGACGAGAGAGATGGAAACGGAGACGGAGACGTTGCTGGTGATGGTGACGCCGGACTAAACAAAATTCCCATCCCCATGTATAGCCCATGTTCCCAAGCTTAGCCTGGCCACAAATAATATAACAATTTAAATAACAAGTCAGTAGAGCTGAAGACGAAGCAGCAGCAGGAGGAGACTAGCAAACACCAAACGCGTTAGTTAGATAGATTGATCTACATGTACACGACAACGAAGACTCTGGTTCTTGGACTTGGACTTGAGGACGGGAAGAGGCACAGGCACAGGCACAGGCACTAGTACTCTGACTCTCCAACTCTGACTGACTGACTCTGACTCCTTTGTGCTGCCTTTGTGAAGTTTGTTTGTGTTTGAACTTGGCTGCTGGTTACAACAACCCAAGCCAAGACAAGGCAAAGCAAAGGCATGCCAGGACAGACCAAGCCAGGCCAGGCCAGGCCAAAACAGAACGGACCAGGCCAAGAGCATGTCAAAACAAAATAACATCTTTAGCGCGCAAACATGACAAAACATCAGAATTCCAGCAGATTAACGTCAATTTTAATTGCATTCACTTAGCCAGGGCTCAGTCGTCTATGAGTTTATTTTTTTTTCTCTCTCTTTTACTTTTTCTTTTTTTTTTTTTTAGCTAGAAAAGTAGAAGAACCGACACAACATAACATAACTGGGCAGAGGGTCTGGGCCAAAGATATAACCGAGAAGCTCACTTGAAAATATGCATAGCAAAAGGATTATTAAACAAATTTTGTAATACTCTATTTTTTCGAATAATTTTTGAGCTAAGCTATATAGCTATATAGGACTTTTAACTCTATAGGTAAAAGAATATTTCTAAATTCGCTTCTTTTTTTTTTTAGTCACCATGTAAATATTTAATATTAACTAAAGGATATTTTCCTATAAGGAATACTTTATATTTGACTGCAAATCTATATTCTATGGCTCTTAAAAATCATATCCTATTTAAAGGACCATGCATCTCTCTTACCTTTACCTATTTCTGTCTATTTTTTAACAAGTTTAGATAGATTCTATATATATATTTTTTTGTTTCCATTTTATCTTTTTCTATCTCTTGTTTTTGCTATATATTTATTTTATCTCTAATAATAAGTTTAAAATCCGATTGCGTAAAACTCAAAAATTTATAAGCAATTTCTCAGTTAAATTCTTATTTCTTGACTTTGATCAAGAATATATACATAGATATAAGTATATACCTTATATAGTCAAAGTTAATTTTTTAATGTATGTCATGGGCATTTTAACAAAGTTATAATACCCTAATAAAAGGATATAATAAATACAAAAATTTGCAACAACAAAAGGGTTTTATGAAAACCCTCGACCATACGCCTCACTCAGACTCAGATAGCTCAACTTTAGCCAAGGTAAACAAAGTTCCACAAGGTTGTGATTAACATGCGATAAAAAATGACCAAGCAAAGTAGCAGCAAGCCAAACCAACAACGGGGCACCACCGACTGACTACCAACCACTGGCAGTAAACCGTGCCGTGGCAACAGACAACAGCAACAGCAACAGACAGAAAAATTTCTTCCGACTAGAGGGACTGGGACTCCTCTCCTGGACTGACGGCTGACTGGCTGCTGGCTATTGCTGGCTTCTGCTGCTGCTGTTGGTGCTGTTGGTGCTTGGTCAGTTGGTTTACGTGTTTGCATTAGCAGAAAACTCTATAGCAATTCGTATGTCCAACCGGCAATACGTCTGTGGATCTGAGGTCCCTTTAGGTCTCGAGTACTCGTTGTATTCATACTCAAACTCAAACTGCAACTCAGTTGGATTCGCACTCATAGTCAGAGGCCGGCCACTCAGCGAACAAAAAGTTAAGTGTCTGGCTGTCACATGCGATTTGCACCTGCCGGATGAGCAATGGGCCAAAAGCTTGGCGTCGGATGCCGGGGCTTTTGCGTGGATTATTTATCATCTGCGCCACATCAAGCCAAGTTTCGTTTTAAGCAGGTTCAATTTGGCTCCTACTCCGCCTTCTTCATCTCCATCTCCTCCATAACTTCCTTATCCTCCCACCGTACCGCAGATGCACGTTGCAAGATTTTTGTATTCTATCCTCTTAACCTGTGTGTATATTATTGTATGTACTTTAGGGGAAGCCTATAATCAGAATTTGTGGTCTGCATCATTTTTGCATGGTTTCTGTTGTTGTTTATAAATTTTAATATTTTAATTTGATTTAAGCTGAGGCCATAAAAACAAATTCTGCTGCTGTTGCTGTTGTTGCAAATGCAATTTCTTCTTTCCTTTCGTTCTAATTCCAGTTTGGTGAGAGTTAAAGTTGCTGCTGCTGTTGTTGTTGCTGTTGGTTCGTGTTTGAATGGTCACAAACGGTTTACATTTCCTGTGAATTTTGTGCTTTGATTTTAGGAAAATTAACAACAGCTCAAACAAGTAAGCAACCAGGCGAGTCAACAACATGGTCCAAAACGAATCAGCGTCATCATCATCATCATCATCATCGTAATCATCACCAACAGCAATAGCAGTTAAGAGTAGAATACTTGCAGAGCAGCAACAACAACCACAAGAAGTTAAGAGAAATGCAACAAAGAATAACAAATAGGGTAATACACTTTAATAAACAATTCAACATTTAGTTAAGTTTTAATGCCAAATTATAAGATTTAATGTATTTAGTTAGATTTTGGTAAAGGTATGCATCAAATTCTCGGCATTTGATTATATGGAAATTTTGAATCCACTTTCCTTTTAAGAAGTCCTTTCATTAATTTCATCTTTATTATATATGAATATAACGAAAAGTCTAAGATAATACGCTTGATCACATTAAAGTACGATTTAATTAAAATTCAAATACTTTTTTCTTAGATTTGAATTGTTTAGTTATTTAACTGCTATTCACGTTTATATTTACCCTTAATTTATGCCAATAGAGAACCCTTAGTTCTCTTTTAACCCTTTTTAGTTTAGTCGCATAGCTAATATACCCGATTTGAATGAAATTCCAGCTATTACAAACAGCGTGCAGTCATTCGTATTGCAGCATAGCATGTTGTTTGCTTCGCTGGTTTCATTTGGCCCCCAGCTCCATCGGCTTCAGTTGCAGCTTCAGCTACGGCTATGTATATGGGCTACGGTTACGGCTTGACAACAGGCCACAACGATGCGACCGACCAACTGCCATGGCACGCTGACTTGACTTTGGCTACGCTTGTTTGGTTTGGTTTGGTTTGGTTAGGTTTCGTTCGGTTTGGTTCAGCTCGATTTTGGCTTGGTTTTGGCTTTGGCCGCTTCTGCTAAACAGGTTAAAATGTCGTTCAAAATGTCAAGTCAACACTTTGATGTTGTCCGTGTCGAATGGCTGGCTCGATGGCTAGCTTATCTCTCTCTCTCTCTTCCTCTCTCTCGCTTTTCAGCTTTGTTTGCGTGTGATCTGCGCTTTATTTATGCAACATTCAGCACACGACGAAACATGCAAACCATTGCCGAAAATGTTAAGAGGCCTGCAGACGTCGTGCTGTCGATGTCGATGTTGATGTCGATGTCGATGTCGTCGGAGGTTTGTTGTTCTAATACAGGAAGAAGTTTTTCGGTAATTGCATCAAAATCAAACGGTAGCGGTATATATGGGAATGGGGTCGTTGTGAATGAATGCAGTACTTTAAGTTACTCGTTGGCCGCCAATAATCAAAATTACAGCTTTCAAGAAGCGAAAAACAAAAAATATATACAAAATTTCATATCTTATTTTCCTAATTAACAATTGGTAGATTTATAACTGTGTGAAATCTTAATAATACTTCTAAAGTAAACATAATTGCCCTTCTAAAGAAAATTATAAATAATTGCCATAATTTGCAAATAGTCTTATGGGATATAAACCAACTCATTTTATCGTTAGTAATGAAAATATATTACCATATCATAAAATTTTTAGAATAATTTTGTTTTAAAGGCCCTTAAGTGGGCGCATAATATAAATAAAAAGAAAAAACGCTCCTGAAATATGTTGAAATTGTTGCCAAAAGACTAAAAGCTGAAAGCTTAAGTTGTTGCAATTCTGAGAATATTTTACGCTTGTTGAGTCTTCGAGGCCTGACGACAACGTTGAAGCCAACCGCCAACGATGTCTGCGATGACTGCCTCTGTCCAACCTACCTACCTACCTACCCATCCTACCAACCTCTCTGTAAACCTCCCAGAACTGATGCTCCGATACTGGGATGTTTGGATGCTGTGGCCACACTCACTCACTTACTCACACACTCAGTCACTAACTGACTGACTGACTCACTACTATGGTTTCGTGTTTTGTTTTCTTTGCACTTGAGTTGTATCACATCAATGGCCATTGTGTACGTCAACTTTGATGTTTCGGCAAAAGTTTTGAAGTGTGAGGTTTTAGACGTTCTTATTGCACTTTCCGTAGCATAGAGTCCGAACCGAAGACCAACCAACTACCGCCTTGACAGGTGAAGAATGCCAAAAAAAAAGAAAAAAAAAAAACAACACAGAAAACAGAGAAAGAAAAAAAAAACATACACACAGGGAGAGAGAACTCATGCAACATGGTATAGAAAGAAAGAAACGCTTCAAGTGCCTCCAGTTGGCCGATGCCCAGCCACTTGAACATCAAGTCAAGCCTTTTAGGTGGAAAAATCGACATGGCAGGAGTCAGAGTCAGAGTCGGAGTCACAGTCAAAGTCACAGTCAGAGCTGAGAGCCAAGAGAGTTGGAGTTTCGTGGACGGTTTGCTTGATTTCGTATTTATTTTGTTTACACGTTTCCTTTGAATTTTCTGTTCTAATTGAGTGAGAAGTGCGGTGAGCTTGCAGTTTTTCCTTTTAACCATATGCACAGCACACTATGGTTGTGTGTGAGTGTGTGTGCCCTTTCTTCATCATCATCATCATCATCATGAACAACAACAACATTATGATCATCATCTGTTGGTACGCTTTGGGCGGCTTTAATTGGATTTTCATACCTGCCCCGATCTTTGATTGGTGTTTGTATAATGAACTTGCAATATTCTTTCAACTTTTGGACCAGCAACATTAACGGCAGCAGCCGCAGTAACAGCAGCGGCAGCTGTTATTATTGTTGTTGCCTTAAATGTAACGCGTGAAATTTAACACACATCATGCAACTCGCATTTCTCCTCATCATTATGAAAATAAAAGTTCTATCGGCTTTAAGAATTTTTTGTTTATTTAATTTATGTTATTATTGCCTGATTAAGTATGAAATGGAAATTGTATGGTATGAAGGGGAGTGGCAAATGTTACAAATAAATGGGATTTTATGTTATTTCATTAAAAATTGATTAGTGTTAAGTGTCAGGGTTGGGGAATCGAAATTATTAAATTTACATTAGAATAACAATGCAATTATATGAAGGAAATCATTTATTTCGGGTTGCTTTTTGTTATGTCAACAGGAAAGATGATTTGATGGTTAATAATTAAGACTTGCAATGATCAAGAAAGGAAGCTATAATTTACAACTAAATTTAGTAGTCACACGTTGGGCGCCAACCAACTCAATTGTAAAAAAAAAAACAAGCCAAGGGGAAGTAGAAGCAATCAACTTACATATATTAACAACAAGCTATAATTCTTCGAATCAATCTAGGAAAGCAAGTTAAAGGAGCCCCCATATTGAGAGCCAACTTGGTAATAAAGTAAAGCAATCAGTGAAATCTATTTAGAATGCAAAACATTATTTTTTTTTGTTCCATTACTTTTATAGATTCATTAAAGCATTGATGAGATAAAAAAAAATCAAATGTAAGTTAGATTGAAAATCTTGTAGATGAAGTAGAACAAATTTCATGATTAAAATTGATCCATAGCAAGAAAAGATCTTAATTACAGTCCATAACTAACACGTTTAGCATCTATAGAGTCAAAGAGTTTTCCTTTGATCAATTGGAAAATTAAACATGAATCAGACGAAAATTACCATAGGAAACCGTATTCACACTTGATTTTGTTCTGATCCCGTCCGCATTGTCACAGTTTTTGGGGGGTTTGCAACATTCATCAAATCTAGTTAAAAAAAATGATTTAACTAAATCATTAAGAAGTCTAATTGTTATCTGAAATCATTAACAAGTACAAAAGTTGTTTAAACATCTAATTAAGAAAAGTTTTGATATTTTCGTACAACTTTCAACGTTAGATTTTCCTATTATTCTTTCAGGGTTTGGATCTCACTCTCTCTCTCCCTCAAATTGCAATAAAAAATAGTTAAACAAAACACATCATTGGCACACATACACAGAGACACATATACAAAGTAATAAACATTCGTAATAAACAGAAAACAAAAAAAAAATTCATCATATCTAGAGCATGGAGCTGCTCCTAATGAGCAAACTGCAACGGTTTTTAATGGTCTCCGTCTCCGCGAAGGCTCATAAAAATGTGCCAAGTGGCCAGGCGTCGTCATCGCCATCGTCGTCGGCATTTATGATGGAAATAAGCAGCAAAAGGATGGGATGGGTATGGTTATGGGGCACCGTAGGGGAAGGAAAATAAGAAAATTAAATGGCTGCAATAATTAAAACACCTGTTTTAATTAGATAGAAATGCATGTTTTTCTCTATGGGGTACAATCTGTGTGAGAATGAAAAATGAAGTAGTCTTACGTAAAGCGGCGAATGGTTCGACCCTGACCAAAAACATAAAACAAAATACAAAACACAAAAAAAATGAAAAAAAAAAACTACAGCAACTTGTTGAAAGTTCTTTCTCTTACTCTTGGTTAGGTGTTAAACTGGCTTGCAACAGTAGAATTAATGACCTGGCGGTGCCTTCAAAGTTAAGAATGGACAACTTTATCATACAGCTGGAAGTCCGTTTTGCTTACACGGAAAATGTTGAAACCTTCTCCCTCCCTCCCTCTCTGTCTCTCTAAAAAAAGAAAAAAATTATATACCGCTAGAGTTTTCCACTGAACATGTCAGGCTTGGCCTTTGCCTTTACCCCCCATCCAAAAAAACAAAAAATGGGCATGGTAATAAGTATAACAAAACGATCAAGAAAAATGTCATAGGTCGTCCGGTGAAAAGTTGTTGAAATTTTCGCTAAAATAATGAAAATGTTTCACAAATTTCAATTATAAATTTTGAAATGAAAATGTAATAAAAAAAATGTAAAACAAAATATATGAATAAATAAATATTCAGAAAACAAAATATATAAATTAATATTTAAGTAAATTTGCAAATAAATATACATAAATACATATAAATAAAAAAAAGATATATAAAAATATATTTGAACAAAATTTAAAAAACAAATAAATGTAGAAAACAATACAAAAATAAATCTTAGTGTTGCCAAAAAAGAAAATATGGTTTCAATCAGTAGTCAATCAGTTTTGCTTTGTCTACTAAAGTCAAAATCCCAAAATATTATTTCAATTGTTGTTTTATTTTGTAAATTTCCACACAGCTCAATAAAGGTAAATAAAATTTCTTATGCATCAGTTGCGAATAATGTATATTAATGGCAATTATTTTACAGATGAAACTGTAGCTACAAATCAAAGTAAATATGGATTCTTTTGGGCCGATCGAAAGTCATCTAGATTTAATGGAATATATGCGCCGCATTATGGAATGCATTGTATGTCGTGATGTACCACATCCGAATAATACCTATCAGTGTAGGAAGGGTCATGTGATATGTGATTATTGTGTAACTCGCATTATAGTCGAATCGTCATTGAATCGACATGCACCTAAATGTCCGTTATGTTGTGTTGGTATCGGATGGAATGAATTGCAAAAAGGTTTATCCTTGTGGTAACACTGCTCCTTCTATATTTATATACATAGATCCAAATTAAATTTTGTATTTGTAACAAAAAATAGAAAAGAAACACAAACGAAAAAATGGAATGCACATTATATTAGCAAAAGATTAAAGAAAAATATCTATTTAAATTTTGAATAATAATAATAACACATTATATCCATTATCCAAAATTGTGTGAATTATATTTCAACATTCTTTTATGTGACTTGAATTTTTATGAACCTTTTGAAAATTATGCTTTACTCTTGTATATATGATTTAAAATTATTTGTGTTCACTTTATTTTAGTGGCAATGGAGAAATGGTATAAATATCTTCTTTTTTTTCTGGAACATGAAAACATTTCCCGTTGCCCTTACACAATGACCTTTAGGAATGTTTTGCCAATGTCAAGTATTCATGTTCTATGTCAGTGTGTGTGTGTGTGTGTATGTATGTGTGTGGTAAGGTCATAAAACCATGAAATCACATACAAAATGCATTTAACGCCCCACACCAGAGCAAAGCCAACAACAAAATGTAGAACCAAAAAACATTTTGGTTTTAATTAAAGCAAGAAAAGAAAGCAACAAGAACTGAAAAAAAAAAAAACAAAAACAAAAGAAACAACATATTTTAATTTAATGTTAGCCAGGCAGTCAGCATCATGGAGTAAGTACTTCCGCTTACAGGCTCCAGATGTGTGTGCGTGTGTCTTTGCTCCTTGAGTGGGGCATAGTAGAGATGGAGAGTCTCCAATGCCACTGCCAGTGCCAATGCCAATGCCAATGCCTCGTCGACTCAATTACAGAAAATAATTTAACGACTCCATTTAGGCATGAAATTGCAATCGTCAAAAGAGGTGGCAGCAAGAGGAGAAGAGTCGCGCCACCGCAGCAACTTCATCTTTATTTAGGCTTATTTTCACATTGAGAGTGTTTTAAATGGGAAGCCCCCCCAAAAAAAAAGGAAAAAAAAAAGAAAAGAAAAACTGAGGCATAACTCACAAAGAAATCCTAGAACAATGGACAACAACTTTATCGCTAAGTGGGAAAATCTGTAGGATTTTTTAAGTGCATGAAAGCGAGGAGTATGAAGAGAAGAGTGCCAAAGAGACACACATATAGGATATATATGTATATATTGTATATATTGTGTGTAGGATACTCTCTGTTGTCTATTGTCCTTGCTCCCGTTTCAAGTTCGCCCCGTCTAGCTGGTAGGAGGAAGGAGTTGTTTCCATTCTTGTTGTTGTTTTCAAGGTGTGCTAAGGAGGCGTAAGTACAAAACAATTTTTTCTCCTCTTTTATTTCTTCCTTTTTTTTCTTTATCATTTTTTTTTTAATCATGGTTAAAGGATATGTCAGGCAAATGCAGGATGTCAACGCAAATTCAAGTGAAATGATGCACAAGGCAAAAACGCAAAAATGAAAAAAAAAAAAAAAAAAAAAAGGAAAAAGGAAGAAAAGGATTGCTACCGGATGAATGCACTTCATTTGAAGTAGAAGACAGTAGATGAGTAGACTGGCTGACAGACAAAAGTATAAGAAAAAGATAGAGGAATGCAATGCTCATTGTTGGGACATTTGCCCAGGAATCCAACGGCAGCAATCCCCTAAGGCAGCGCCCAAGTCAGCAAAGGATTAGGATTTTAAGGGGTGTGTGCCACACAGTACAGAGAAAAAGAGAGATTTTTGTATGCCATCCCATCTCATACCTAACTAACTGACTATCTGTCTGTCTGTATGTCGTTCTCTCTGTCAGTTTATCCGTCCATCTTTCAGCATGTCTCTCTCTTTTTCTGTGATGATCATGTTTTGGCATATTTGTGGTTGCAGTCAACGGTTTTGGCATTGTGGCCCTAAAGTGGGTGTGCCCGTTTCTAAGGAAGTTGTAAAAGGGGAAGCAAGAATAGGAAAAAGAGTTTAAGCACCTTGCCAAGAAGGCGTTCGCTTACAACACGCACATTCATTTAATGTCCCTATCTCTTTCGCTCTACGTTTTCTTTTTTCTTTCCTTTTCTATGGCCCCGTGTTTAGTGAAAATCAATGAAATAAATTTTCCTCGAACTGCAGGTATTTAAAATATTCTCACTTATCGAAAGTTCTCAATAAATGAATCTTGTGTATTTCCTTGCAATTCAAGAAATACGAAAAAATTGGAAAAAAAAGCGGAGAAATTTACAAAAAAAAAATAATTTTCAAGATTAGAAAAAACACTAAAATTGCTTTTAAAAGTAACAAATATTAAAACACTTAGTAAATTTATTATATTTTATTTCTACACTACAAGTATTACTGATTAATTACTATTATAACCAAGAACAAATATGTTTTACTGATCAGGAGGATTAAACAACATAAAGCCAACTAAATTAAACTCATTTGCAATTATGTGCATTTAATTGGATATTTCATTTCATTTTTAAATAAATAAACGAATGAATTACTTTCAACTGCAGATTATGGATTATTAAATAACACCACATTATATTATATTTGAACATATTGATGATGGAATATTTGCTTTTGGTTTCAATTTCATATTTTTTCAATTTATTTAAATATTATTTGTTGTGAGGTCTTAAAGCTTTTTGGTCATAACCAGAACAAGGTCAACAGAACAAACCAAAATCGCGTGCTCTCTTTCTGATTCTGGGTCTGACTTAAATGTTGGGTCTCTGGTATGGTCGAGTCTGGTTGGGTCTGGCATGACCCCATTGAAACCGAAAACCAATGGTCAATATATCACATGACGCCTACAAATTTAAACTGCCAAAAAAATGAAATGCAAACAGGACGAGCTACGGGGACCCAGCCAGCAGCCAAGCTCGAAGAGAAATGGCAAACATTTATATAAATAACACCATCGACTCCAATTAAAGCAGAATGGTTCAGAGGAGCTGGAGGATGGACAAGAAGAAATTGGTGCTTCTCCGATCCGTCCGTTCCCTCTCTATCTCTCTTTCTCTCTTCATCTGTATTGTCTGTGGATGATAAAAACCAAAACCGCAAAACGAAATTTTGTCTCTCTCTATCGTTTTATATCCATGTCTCGCTCTTTGTGTATATGTGTGTGTAATAAAAATGCAAAACAAAAGCGGCCAAATATGTTTTATGTTTTTTTTGTTGTTGTTTTTATGTGGGCGTGGCACTCCACAAAAGGCAAGCATGTCGGTCAAAATGTATAGAGGATACTGGGTGGCAAGGAGGAAGAGCAGCAACAGCAGCAGGAGAAGAAGGAGCAGGAGGAAAAGAAGGAGGAGCAGAATGAAAAACGACAACCAAAACCACTTCCAACTGTCATTCGCATGCAAAACGATGACGTACCGATGCATTCAGCAAAAGCAAAAGAAATTAAAGTCAGGGTAGAGGAGAAGTTCAATATGAAATTCAATCAAGATCATCTATTTATATATATAATACATATATATACACATATATATAAATTAAAAACCAATCATTTTTACCAATTATTTAAAAAAAAAAAAACATCTAAAACTAATAATCATAAACAAATTAATATGAACAATCGATCAACAATCAAAGTATTGAAATTTGATATTGGAATAGAATGGATTGGAATTGGTAATCTTTCATTAAGAATTCACATTCATATTTTAACAGTTTTATACATAGATTTATATGGAACAAGGCTAAACATTACTCGACTCATTTTAAATGACTTTGGTCTCGAAAAAAAACTGCAAGTATTCCCTCTATATAGGCTAGAGTATCTATTTTCAACATTAAAAGTCAGAGAAATAAAATAAAAAAGACCCTTAAATCGGTTTTTGTTGGTTTCAGTATAAAGTAAAATCTCATTTTAGCTAATTTCCAAATTTAAAAAATTGTTACTTAGGGATTTTGATAATGACATTCAATATTCATCATGGAAGTTATAGAAGTCGCTGATTATGTCATAGAAATAATGAAATATTGATAAAGTTTTAATGTCATTAACATTTAGTAAATATTCGATTTTATTAAAATAAAATCACTCATTATAACACATAATTGTACTCACTTCAGGTCAATGTTAATCTCCTCATACAATTTGCTTATTGTCCTCATTGGACAGATTGCAAATAAATAAATGCAAAAAAAAAAAAAAAAAAAAAAAAAATTAGAATAAAAAACATGTTTTTTTGTAATTATTTTAAAAATATTTGTAATCGATCCGCATGATATTTGATTACAGCTATGTTTAAATTTCAATTATCTTACGATTACAAGAAAAAAATGGGAAGGGTATTCAAAAGAAATTGTTTGCAAAATGACATTTGGCAGAAAAACGGCGATGAGGAAATAATAATTTATGCATGCGTTGTGGTAGTGCGGGAGATGTTGTGAAGCGGTTAGAGGGGAGGGTAGAGGCATAACCGCAAAATGTTTCGCCTGTGCCTTTTGTTGCTGTTGCAATTGTTTACTATATAAAATGTTGCAATAAGAGCAAGAGCGAAAGAGTGAGAGAGAGATAGAAAGAGGAAAAAAGGAAAAGTGAATCTGAGCTGCAGGCGCTGTTGCAACCGGAAAACGGAAATTGTGGCAAGAAGCACCAGAGCTACCAGAGCCCCTCCTCATCCCTTTCTCTCCGTTTTAGTGCTCTTAAGAATTTATGCCCTTTTTACCGCCACGTTGAAGTCAGGCCAATCTGTTCCTGTTCTGCGCCTTCGAAACATCAGTTGCACTTTCTGGATTTTGCATTCGATGCGGTTTCTCGGTTATTCGCGATTTTCACTCATTGTTAAACTATATGCAGATGGTATAGTGACACAAAAATAAGATGTACAAAACTCTATTTCCTTTAAGGTTTTTGTGGCTGCAAGCATTTTTAGGCAAATTTTTAAATAAAATTACACAACATATAATTATTAATTTGAGATTATATAATATAAATAGCCGAAGAAAATGAATTACACTTAATGCTAAGAATTTTTCCCATTGAAATGCATTTGATTTAAAGGATAAAATAACTAGTTCTAGGCGGTATAATATTCGAATGACTTTATTTTAATTTCACTTTGGGGCAATTGTGTGGTTTTTGTTTGGCAAATATATGGCTCAATTTTCCCCATGCCAACTAATTTCCATGAATGCGTTGTAGGTGTGAAAATAATATGCTACAATAGGCATAAAAACTTCTTTGATCTTTAAACCGAACACAGACATACACACACCATACACAACACACACATTTTCATTGTTGAGTATGCAAAATGAAATAGAAAGAAAAAAAAAAAACAAAAACGAGAACGTATGTCATTTAAATGAAAAGAAAATACTAAGCAAACATTTTTCGTTTATTGTTGTTGTTGCTTGATTTTGACAACTTAAGTTGAGGAGTTTTCTTGTTTGGTTTTCTTGTTTTACCCCTCCCCACCACCACCTACGCAGTCACAACTCGCTCTCAATGTGAAAAGATGTGCCCACATTTTCATTATTTGTATTTCTTTGCAATTGGCTCTATACAGCTTCGAGTTATCCACAAAAGGATCAAAGTTGAAATTTATACATACAAATGTCACACCTCTCAAGGATTATGTATAACACACAACAACAGCAACAACAAGAAAAAAGAAAACATAAGGATGAAAACCGAATGCCTGCAACAATTTCAGTTTTTTTTTTCTTTTTCTTGTTTGAGTATATGTCATATCCATACACACACACACACACACACACAGAAACATACACAAATTGTTAACAAGATTAAGAAGAGGGAAATTTTTGGATTTGCTTCCTCTTTTTTTTCATCGAAATATATATATATATGTTTCTTTTTTGGCTACCTCATTGTGGCAGGCTCTTCCTGATTTCGGTTTTTCTTTATTTTTTGCTTTGTTTGTTGCTGCTGCTGTTGGCAACAGCTTTCATTGCCATGTTTTGACTTTTTTTAGGGTGTTGTTGTCGTTGTTTGTACTGAATATTACGACATGTAACATTTTATGTCTTTGCTTTGAGCCTACTTTTCACTCCCTTTCCTTGGCCCTGCCCCTCCCCTTCTTCTTTTTATCAAGTCTCTCTCCTTCACTCTCTCGTTGTCCTCTTTGAAAACACTTAAGACCTACTTTAGGCTTAGAATTTCTTAAGCCTTAGAAAGAGAGCATAAAATGTACACTCCCGAATAACCGATTTGCAACTACCTTGCTTATTTTACTTTTATTTTTTCTAATCAAATGAAAGTTATTTTCGCTTTAACCGATAAATTTCTTGTTTCGGTTACTCTATGTGGAATATCTCTATATATCTCTATATCTCTATATAATCGGTTACACCAAATAAAATGGAATGTAATTTAATCTATTAAATAAACAATAAAATGGTTTCGGTTACATAACGGTTGCATTACTTCTCTTAACCAATTTAATCACACACTGAATACAAAAACAAAAAAAAAAACGAATTGAATGACAGTAAAAGGATGGGGATAAGAATGGGGAATGAGAGGGGGGGGGTGAAACATTTTGTAATATAATTTGTTTGCTGTTGTCGTAGGTGTTGACGGAGTGGCGGTCGTGGTGATGGTTGACGGAGAATGAGGGGGGGGCGGGATGGGTTAGTTCCTGAAGTTGGGGTATACAATAACCGTTTTTATGAGGCACCCAAGCATAATCAACATTATCCCAGTCACAAACCACAAGGCGAAAGACGAAGATGTGAAGGCAAAGGCAATGGCAATGGCAACCGCCTACAACAAGCTCCCCGCAGAGTCTTTTGGCCAAAAGCCACGGCGCATTATCATCTCATTGCACAGGACTTAATCCTGCGGCAAGTTATTAAAGCGTAACGCGTTTCGTTGTCCTCATCGTTGTTGTACTTGTTATTGTTGTAGTCATCGTCGTCGTCGTAGGTCGTCCTTTTGCCAATGCCTCGCCCCTTTTATTGTTCGCGCTGCGCTTAACTTGTTTCGCATTGAGAGAATGAAGGGACACACACACACACACACATTGAAAAAGACAAGGAATAAAAAGTAGAAGGAGAAGAGCGGACGCTGCCTTAATGCTAAATGATCCAATATCCTGTTTCCTGCATTTGTCTGCAGCAACGTTAAAAGGTCCTTTGTGGCCTCAACAGCAGCAGCAGCGGCAGCGGCAGCGCCAGCTATTATTTGCCTGGCCAACTTAAAGATGAGCACAACTTTTATTTGCCCAAAGAATGGAAAAGAAAAGAAATTATGTTGTATCTTTTCTTCTTTGCGCAACGGCAACTTAAATAGCAGAATGTAAAGTTTTTAATTATGCAACTCAACGTCAACGTACCTCCCCCCCTCCCCCCTTCATCCATCCCTCATCCTTCCTTTCATTCTGTATATAAGTAAAAGGAGAGTGTAGAAGCTTGGGTAATATTATATTATATTATAGACTTTCCGTTTCTTGCCGTTTCATTTTGGACTATCACCATCTACTTAGATACCCAAAAAAGTTAAAATACACATAATTAGCAGTAGTTTTTTAGTCGTTGACATAGCGACAAAAATCTCTTTTGTATATCTTTTGGATATGCCTTAGTCTTTGAGTCTCAGAAAAAAAGAAAAACGACCAATGAAACTGGGTCAGCAGTGAATAGTATTTCGGTGTTTAGATTAGCATAAAAACTGAGCCTTTCAATCTCTCTGTATAGTGTGTGTGTGTGTGTGTGTGTGCTGGTCTAATTAAATGAAAATATTAATTTTGACAAAAGAATTTGTAATAGACCAATGAAAAGAAGATTTTCGAATTGTAACTTCAACGAAAAAGATTTTTGTTCTTCTTGAATCGAAAAAAAAAACTAGATGACGCGGCTAAGTTCCACCATGCCACGTGACGAAGCAGTGTAACAGATATTTCAGATATTTATAAAATAGCAATATGACCGATTTTTATGAAATTAAACTGGCAGCATTATTGAAAAGTATATAAATATAAAAAATAAAAAACTTCAAAATTGAGGAATATACATACATAAACGTACATAAATGCTTTATATAATCTAAAATTCTCTTTCTTTTATGCGTTTCGAAACTTTTGCATCAAATTCTTATATGCAAATAATTTTATTTTATTGTTTACATTATTTAATTAAAATTTCAATAATTGATGAGCTTTACCATTTACCATTTTTATTTAGAAATAATTAATTTTTTTGATACTTCTTGATTTTTCTTTAAGCGTATGGATTAACAACCCTATTACACATTCTACCTAAATTTTGTATCTCGCTCACGATGAGATCACCTGGTTCAAGGAATGTCGATGGCTTGCGATAGGCTCCAGCTCCGGCTGGTGTACCAGTTAAGATAATATCACCCGGACATAAGGTCATATATTGCGATAGTCGATGTATAAGGAAATCAATTTTGAATATCATATTTTGTGTATTGCCTGTCTGACGCTCCTGGCCATTGACGATCGTTTTAATCCACAAATTGTTCACATCTGGCACATGACATCTGTGCACAATAACCGGACCCAATGGACAAAATGTATCAAGTGATTTTCCTAAGATCAATTGGCCACCCAATAGGGCATTCCAATCGCATGCCGTTATATCCTGGGCCACAGCATAGCCAAATATATGACTCATGGCCTCACTAGGCTGAATGTGACGGCAATGACGACCCATTATGACCGCCAATTGGCAGCCATAATCAATGCGCTTGGCAATATCATGAGCCCGAATTTTGTCCAATGCACCAATTATCGATGTGCCAAATTTTACAAAAAACTTTGGTTCTCGCGGTATACAACGATTTCGCTCATCACAGCTATCAATATAATTGCATTCTACGCCAATTATTTTTCCCGGTGCCACAATCGGTGGCAATAAATGTAAATCCTTATCCACTTTTATTACCTTCATATATTTCACTCTTTTGAGCAGGGTATCCATACAGTAACGCTGATCGATAAACTGATGCATATCGGCAGCAGCACATGTTGCATTAGAAAGTTCTATCATTTTGCTACCATCCTCAGAGACCATGCCCAAACGTTTCTGTGTATCATAGCGTCGGCGATATTGCATAAATCGACATTTTGGCAAATAATGATCCACATTACGATATTCAATCCATTTCGAATCATTAGATCGTTCTTTGGGTAACGCCAGAGGTTTCTCCCACCACAAATGCTCCATTGTTGCCGTTTCTGTGTTTGTGCGCAAAAATTGATTGCGCAGTAATGAAACTGCAGCTCTCATGATCGTTATCGGAATGGTTTATGGAAACAATGGTTTAAAAAGAAAAAAAAAATAATATTGTAATTTTGACTAAAGTTTGTGTCTGTTAGACATATAAAAACTGGAAAACTATAACAAATAAAATTTTTAATTCATTTCATGTCAACCCAAAAGGATACTATAATTTACGATAAAAAGAAACAAAAAATTCCTTGACCATTGCATTTGAAAATCGTTAACAATGCTTTTAATACGGCTATGATCTCATTCATATATTTTATTAATCAAAGTGGCATTCAATATTAACTTCAAAATTATTCAATAGAAAATTTTTTATAGAGTGCAAAACATCAACTATCAAGGCAAAGTAATACATATTATTATTATATATATGTATATATATTTTTTTTGTATTAATGTAGATTTCACAAATTTAGAGAATGTCGGAAACACATTTGCAAGTGGATAATGAATTTCCCAATGGCAGCTATGAACGATTTTTGGAGCTTACTGAAGGTGATAGAGACACCTCAAAGGAATCGGAATTTATGCCGATAATATCTACGGCAGATTCTTTTACATCGATGGAAAGTAATCGTGACATGATGGAATATTTACGTCGTATTATGGAATGCATTGTATGCCGTGAGGTGCCGCATCCGAATGATACATATCAATGTTGTCACGATCATGTTTTTTGTGATTATTGTGTGACTCGAATTATAATTGAATCTTCTCTACATCACAGTGCCCCTCAGTGTCCCGAATGTCATGTGATTATCGGGTGGAATGAATTGCAAAGGGGTTTATCATTGTGATATCCAATATAAAGAATGCAAAAAAGAAGCAATAAAAATTATATATGTATTTAATATAGTAATCGAATGCTATATCAAAACATAAGTCAATCTTTGCTGAATTCCAATTAAAATTATTGTCCAATTTCAGCTTTCATTTCTATACTCAACTGTACATCCTGCTATGACCCAATAATCCGCAATCCACGCATTAAACATATATATATACATATATATATATATATGTATATATATATATATATAAAAGAAAATCGACATATGAATTTAATTGCCTAAACAATCCTAATCAACATGAACACAATGAGAATGAAAATGACCAAAAATTTTCGCTGATTGCATTTAATAATAAAAATCGAATATTACCACACTTGAAGGCCATCAAAATCAAATAGCAAATGGCAACCGCTCGCTCCACCCCAAAAATGGCAAACGAAACCGAAATCAAAATCAAAATCGAAATGGAATCAAATCGAAACGCAAACGCACACGAGAGAATGACGACGATGACGACAATGGCAACTTAATTTCTGTCATAGAAAGGAACAGGCAGCGGGCAAGAGGCAGGAGGCAAGTATCAGGCAGTAGAAATTGACATATTGACAGCCAGACAAAAGGTCTCTCAGCAGCAGCAGCAGTAGAAAAGGACGATGAGGAACACTAGGTCGATAGTAGGAGAGTGAAATGGGGAGGCTATGGGGAGGGAGCAGAGGGGTGGTTGTGATAGGACCGCAATTGCAGTGCAGTTTGATGGCGGCGTCAAAAATAAACAAACATTGCGAGAGCAATAAAATATCAACCAACAAAAAAAAAAGGAAAGGAAATAGAAAAGTGTATATACCAAAACATTTGAACATTTTTGATAAACCGAAATTCGTATACTCTTTCTACCAAGAAATTTAAATGGTTTACTAAACTGACTGAGGCATACAGAAAACTTTCCAAATTTCAAAAAAGGAAAAAGTTTCCAACCATTTTGGATCAAATTCCAATTTATTACTGATCTTTAAATAATTTTGGCTGTATTTATAGATATTTCAATAGTCTATTGCTAGATATTTTAAGTTCTGATAATAAATTTTAATACCCTTCGAAAGGGTATACTACATGTTATAGAAAAAGAAGAGAAGAGGCTGTCGACGAGTCGCTTAATTGAGGCCACACAGCAAAAATCCAATCAAAACGCAATGAAAACTGAGTGAAAAAAAAGAAGACCAGCTGTAAACCTCAATCTTTCTATCTTGCTCTCTCCTCTTGTTGTATTTCTCCCCTTTGGCCGTTGTCTCAATGTTGATGTTATCCTGGCAAATAATCAACAACAAGGACCTTGTCAAATACACATGTAAGCGATATATAGATAAACAATTGTGGCCAACAGATATCCATCTCTAAGGCTAGGCTGCATTCTGGTCTATATTCATTGGAGCGTATATAAATCTACCCCTCCCTACATGAACGTCTATCCCCTCTCTCTTAAGCTACCGCAGTGCAAATCCAATCTGACTCACAATACACAAATCCTGTTTTTGTTTAGCGCCCCTCAGCCCTCTCCCTCTTTCACTGACACACAAACACACACACACACATTAATAAATCCCTAACAACAAAAAAACATGAGAAAAACAAATATAGAAAACATTTCAGAATAGTATTCATTTATTTATTTGTCAAGTTTTATTTTTATTTCTCACTTCAGGCTTAGGTTTAGGCTTAAAAGAGGGAAATCTTTAAAAAATAAATTCTACTTTCTAACTTAAATTTACTTGTAATTTTTGTGGATACCCTGTAGCTATATGATAAATGGTTATACAAAGACATCGGAAAACTGTGTAAAAAATAAAGGGAAGCATTCATTTAAGAAAGAACATTTAATTCAGCATAAAATAGGAAACTCTTTGATATTAAATTGGAATATTGAATGAGGCCAACGTCAGAGAATAAGATTAAAAATCAACAGATAAAGATATTTAAAAAACAGATAAAGATAAATGAAAAATATCGATTCTGTTTGCCACAAAATCTACTTTTGAAAATACATATATGTACATAGCAACAACTGACATATATATTCACAGCCTGGACTAAGTCCCTACTTGGTATACAGAATGTTAACGTCGACTTAAAGTATGTGGATTTTTGTAAGGTTTTTATCTTTAACCGCATAAACATCAGTGAGAAGAAAAAACTCCAAATCCCCTTAAGCTATTAATAAACACACGCACACACACAAGCATACACACATAAACTCAGTCTACCAATCTTCTCAATCTCCCCACCTCAGCACCTCCCCAATCCCCCTTTTTATGCATCCCCGACTAATTTTACGGTTCACCCCTTAAACACCCACTAACTACATGGAAGGCCAATCAAACCTCACGACCTCCTCCACTGCTCACATTTCTCGCATAAAAACAAATAAGACAAAGCACACACACACACCACATAAAGCAACGAGGCTCTCCCCTCCAAAAAAAAAAAAAAAGAAAGAAAACCTCCGAAAAACAAAACGTACGGAAAAGCAAAGAAAAGATGATCAACATAAGAAAATAATGCGTACACAGAAAAATTTGTTAGCGTGTTATGTAAATTGCACACAAGCGTCAACAAAAGTGAAGCCTACTAAACGAGTATTGGGATACATTATGTAAATAAAAAGAAATAATAAGCTCACCAGCCAAATCCAGAAGACAGAGCGCCAAATGATTTTCATGATTATGGGCGGTTGGATGATGTTTATATTTACGACCCAAAACCATGCCCTCCCTTGCCAGCCCGCCCACGTTTTTTCATCATTTCCATTTAAGAAACGAAGAAAAAAATAACCGAAATAAATATCAACAAACAGGAAGTTAAAAAAATAAAAAGAAAAACTTCTAAATCTACCCCATCAATATAGTGCAGTCAAACAATTAAAAACTTGGTAAAAAAAAAAAAAAACAAAAAAAAAAAACAAAAAAAAATTGCAACTAAAAAATGGAAAATTTGTTTAAGATTTCAACAAATTGAGGTATTATCTTTGCAAATTCTAATTAAATTAAATATATAGGATATATAGGATCTTAAACTATTTTAAAATCCAAAACCTTTTATTAAGGTAATTCCAGCGGAAAATTAAAAAAGGAAAAATTATTATACATATTATATAAAAAAGTATTTCCTTTTCATATAATGTTTATTCTTTAAAATAAATTTCATTTGCTCAATAATTTGCTACACAGCATGCCCATTATGGATAATAATGTACATAATGTACGTCTTCCGACTGATCTAGTTTATGCTGTTATGCAGGAAATGTCAAACAAATCGTACCACATCATTGAACAAGAACTGACCGACCCAATAATGGACAATCTACCCTCATATAATACGATGATTTTCGAGGAAAAAAAAATAATTGCAAACGTTTGCAACATTGACAAGGGCTAATGTAGAAAGTAAACGCACTTGAACCGAAAAAAATAAACTGACCAGAAACCGTATAGTGTATATACATCATGAAAAGTGCCTCCATGTGAAGGACCCTCGTAAAAATAATTATGTCAGAAACTATCGATCGGGAAAGTGAAATATTATTAAAGCGCATTTGACGCATGCGTTACGAAAATTGTTTTTCCACCAACTGCGCAGCAGCAACAGAAGCAGAAGCAACAGCAGCAGCTGCTACTAAATGTTCTGTGGCAGCACCACACCCTATTTTGATATCATTCAACGGTGGTACCCCCAAAAAAAAAAAAAAAAAATAAATAAACCCACCCTTATCTTGGTTTAGCGGTACAACGGTATTGCACCCCCTGCAATATAGCCCAGCATCATCATTATCCTTTTTTTTTTTTTGAGGCTTGGCAACGCAAATGTGTTAATTCCGCATTCGCTCTTATCAATCTGCCACTCGACTTTAACATTTGTGTGCCTCATGCCACAAAAGAGCCAGAATAGGACAGGGAGAAAAGGAATGCTGTTCCCTCAACATTTACATTATGAATTTTGTAATTTATGCGCTCTTTGTTCATAGCCATTATGGAAAAACATCAACACATACTGTGCAAATCAAGCAATTATCATTAGAGAGAGAGATAGATATAGAGACACATTCTACATAATTATCGGGCTTTTGGGATTTACCGGGTGACTTGCACGGCAGTTGCAAGGCCCTTTAGCTGAAATGGGCGGATACTTTAGGGGATATTTTTAACTTTTTTTTTCTTTACAAAGAAAAGAAAAAAAAAAAAGGCACGCGCTGGTTAAGATCTGTGTGAAATTTGAACAACAATGAAATTTTAATCATACAAATGTTAATTAATTGGCAAAACATTTATATAGCGATCGCTTCTTCATTTGAGAATAATGGAAAAACTAAAACAAAAGATTTATCAAATTTCATACTCATAGAGAAGGAAAATTTAGGACGTTCAATGTTAAAATAAGAGCAAATGATACAACAAAATTATGTGCTTCGTCATATGGATTTAAAGAAATTAAAAAAACATTAAAAATAACTAAATAACTCCTATTATAAAAAAAAGAATCAGAATAAGAAACTACCAAAGGAAATAAAAAATTAAAAAAATGGATAAAATATGTACATTCTAATTCAATTTTAAGCTAATAAGCTTAAATTTAAACTAAGCTAAAATTCCATGAATTTTTTGACTAATCGAAATAAAGTTGAATGCTTTTGGAATAACAACCATAACCTTTGTGTAAAAATAAATTACTATAAAATACTGTGAAATATGAAAGAATTTGGCAATATATAGATAAAAAAAAAATATGGAAACCCTAGAAAAAAAAACCATAGAAAACATTCTCACTTTATCAAACACTTTGATTTATATAACTTTGCATTTTTTCAGCCACTCGGATGGGTCATGGGTCAGATTTATATATATTTTATGTGATCACCTTTGTCTTATGTGTTATTTTTATTAAATATATAATTTCGATCATTGTGAAAATGTGCTTATGTGCCGGACTTACCCGTCAGCAACAATGTTATTTAATAGCCATTGCGGCAGTGTTACTTGGCTGTATCCAGATTGTAGTGCCTGCAATAAGTAAAAAGAAATGATATTAGAAACATAAATTCTAATTTTTTTTTAAATTTGTCTTTAGATGGAAGCAAATATGATGTACTGTTGATTGCCCATTCAGTAGCATGGTTGGTCGTAATCGTTGCTACCATTTTTCTTGTGATAGGTGCATTTATGGCAAGTATCCAATTTCATTTAAGAAGAATACATAAAAGTATATATATTGCTCTATTTTGCATATAGAAGTTCCCATTTTTTATCATATTATGGATCACAATTGTCAGTATATGCGGCATTATTATCATTACAATACGTATTGTGAGCCTTTTCAATAGCTGGAGAATTAATTCCTTGGGAGTTAACCTATGGAATTCATTACTAGTTCTGTTGCTAATACGTAAGTAAAAATTCCAAAGCAGACTTCAAATAATATAAAAGAAAAATATAAAAACCTATTTTGCAGTTGTATTTCTGAGCTATATTTTATATCCATATTACTTTTATTCTCAATTAGCCGATGAAGAACTTTATGACTAACATAATAATGAAAATTCAAGTAAGCATTAAGCAAAGCAAATTTAAAGATTGTAATTGATAAAGAAATAAAATCTACGTACTCTTTTGAATATGTTCTAAAGGATAAAATAAACGTTTTAAAAAAAATTATGGAAGACTTGGATGTTTCTTTTTTCGTTTTGCTTAAATGTCAATATTTTTAAGTTGACTCCAGTTAAATCCCGTTTAGTGTAACACCCTTTTAACCAACTCCGCTTAGCTAATAGTTCACCTCAAACTACACCACAATTCTTCCTTAACGCCTTGTTAACTGACCTAACCCTATACTATATGTTTGTATGTAAGTACCCGTATAATTTTCTATTATATCTCAAATCAACCCCCAAATTGGTATAGAACAAAACGAAGAACCAACCTCAATACACTTTCGATAACAATCTTCCAACTACACTGTTCGCAAAACAAATAATAAACTGTACAAACATGGCAGACCATGGATACTCCCAGAACTTAAACATTGCCAACAACAATTACACTTGAACTATGTATCCTGCCGAACATATGCAATTGCCGGTTTCGAGTTCGAGTTTTACTTTCCTTTTTTGTGCAAAAAAAAAAAATAGCACGAAATGTTTCCCTAAACAACAACCCCCTGGAAAAAAAAAACATCTAAATTATATACTATGACAAATATTTTCTGTGGCAAAAAAACAACCAAGGAAAATTGAGGGAGAGAACACGCCCTATTGCAGGATTAGGTTATTGCCTGACTGCCTGCCTGTTGGGTGATTAATCACTGCAAATATATTGAACAAAATTTCATATGCTTAAGTTTGAGGCAACGACTAAGCAATACTCTTTCAATTGCAGTGCCTAAAAGTTTATATTTTTCTTTATTAAACACATAGAATATTTTTTTTGTTTTTAGACAACTTCGATACAATTTGTTACACTTTAATTCCGTTTTATTATTTATAGGGTATACAAGAAGAAGAAAGAAAATAGTTGCTTGGAAAATTCTCCCATATTTTCCCATATATGTACATATGTATGTATGCAGTGAATGAAAATCATTGCATTTTGTTGGTCATTTTGTCAGTTTTGTAGCCCATGATATTGTAGTAGTCGTAGTAGTAGTTGGTTCAGGCCGCGTCATGAAAAATTTATTGCTTTAAGCCGATTACAGTAGAAGTTCCCCATTGCTCCTCTACCCGCACACCCCACATCCGGCAACCAACCCATTCTCTCTGACTAACTAAGTAGCAACATTTGCTAGGTTAGTGTTGACACCGCTCAAAGTGGTCACATTAAGTAAGCTTAGGTCTTAGCACTTTTTAGCTCTTGTTTGATGGTCTCGTTGTCGTTACTAGAATTTCACGGAGAGATTGTCGGGAGGGTGGGTTTAGGGAATGGTGTTAATACTTTGGATTGAAAGTAGTGATGGGTTAAGGCAATTAAAAATGAAATTACTAAAATTTGATTTGCTTTTAATACCAATGGCATTTACACACTAAGCTTTGTGACACCATTTCTATCTAATTTTCCCAGCAATTGACAATAAACAATTAAAAAAGTAATTCAAAAATTAATTAAATATTTTCTACTTGGATTTATTGAAATGTTAAGCAAGTTCATTCTATTAACAATTTGAAAACTAAAGCAGAAATTCTCTCAGTTTTTTTTTATTGGTTTTTTTTTACTTATTTTTTGCTTGATATTATATTTATTTAATGATTATTTAATGAGTAAATTATACTATTTATAGTTAATAGGCCATTAGTTTATCTTTGCTTTGTTATATTTTTAAACTAAAATAATATATATTTATACTTGTATAATTTATGAGAATCAAAGAGAAGATACCTATTAAGTGCTTTGATAGCTTCAATAGAATATAATCTTTTGGAATTAAAATCTATCAGCTCTTGGCAAGCCGATGGATATTTCAAATTGCATGGGGGTCAGTAGTGGTTACGAGTACCATAATGCAGCTTGTGCGTTGTGGTAGGTATTGTAAATTGTTGTTTTGCACCTGGAATTAAAGAGTCAGTGCAGCAGAATAACCAACAAAGCCACACACAAAGCTGAAAAGGGCATATTGTATAAGGATGGTCTATTGAAATTGGCCAAGGATAATACATAGATAATTTATTGGCTATCGACCAGCAGTATAGCATCAACATCACCATCAAATAGCAACCATGAGAAGGATGACAACTGCAAAACTGCCTTGGGAGATTCGTTAAAAGGATAAAGAGAGTGAGATAGAGAGGAAGAGAGAGCAAGAAGATACTAAATTACTGGCACAACTGCAATAATGCGGGCCGAAGCCAAACAATGGGACAAATGTTTAAACTAAACACAATGACGACCATAATACAATCATAATTGCATTTTTACAACAACCATGGGGAAAGGGAGAAAGAATGGCAAGGGCCATTTGTAAAGGGAAGGGGGAATCTAAGAAGCAAGCAGCACATTTATTGACAGTTCACACCAAGGACAACATGAGTTGAGAAAATTAAATTTTTATCTAATACATAAACGCACAGCGGGAGAAACTTGCTCATCAATGCTTCGTCGTTCGTCGAGTTTCTACATTTTGCAATCTGAGTGGCATCAAGGACCTTCCAGGAATAGGACACACACACACACACAAACCAAGTGCATCCACCGCGTTGTCACTTTTCACACCAATTGCTAGCCAGTTGTCCTTCAGTTGAACATTAATTTGACTTATAGCAAGAGCAAAGAGGCAAGCAAAGATACAGTACAAGGACACAGGACACTCACTCAGCTAGCAAAGTGCAATTAATGTCAGAGAATGGCATCTTTTTTTTTCTCTTTTTGCCATCGACCCTCACACACGCGGCTCAAGGACCATTAGCTCTACCAAGAGACCTTGTATATAATTAGTCCAGAATAGTGAAGGACACAACAAGCGAGCCCAAGTCAAGGTCTAATTGTTCAATAACTAGAACCTTGAGTCATAATTGCAGATCCTGTAGAGGATAGCATACGCAGCTTGACTTGCCATGCCTAGTTATGTCCTGCCCGGGTTTGTCCTTAACACGCGCCGCGCATGCGCAAAAAGTCCCGTGAGTAAACAAATGTAAACAAAAAAAGGGCCAAGCAAGTCCAGTAAGGATGCCAGGCGTGCGCATTGATAATAAATACATTATATCCTTCAAGGTCAAAATACAATATCCTTGAATGATAGATCCTAATGGCAGCATTATATTAAGTCATTAGCCTTAGTAATGGGAACACCTTGTTTCAAAAAAAAATAAAATCTAAATCCTGCAGAGTTTCCTTTAAAATTTAACCATTATTTTAGCTATAAAACAATCTGAACATTTAGATAAATTCATTGAGTGATATTCCAAGGACAAAAATAATTCACAAAATTTCAAATGAGTGAAATTTGGTTTCCCAAATTTTCTACTGCCAAAAGATTTCAGAAAACGCTGTAATTCAGTATTAAAAATGTTTAAAATCATGTCGAGAATTGTTTCTTCTTCAAAGGATGCGATTCTAATAAGGAATCAATTTTTCTAAATTGTCAAAAATTAGACTGAATTAGAACGAAGTTCCTTTAAAGGACTTGTACGATATCCTTTACGCTGTAAGTTGGTCATCTTTTAGCCGATTTCGAATAATTTTGTATCAATGTCATTGCTAGTTTTCATAGTAAAAAACTACATTAAAATATTCAAAACTAAAAGAAATCAAATTTTGACCAGATTTTTGATAGTTTTGATCGTCAAAATTTGCAAAAATTGGGTCGAAAAATGTTTTTTTTTATTTTAATGCCAATCAAAAGATGCGTTTCTAAGAAACAAATAAAGATATAGTTTTTCAAAATCGGTCGAAGATTGACTAAGTAGAAGATATGAGAAGTTGAGGTTTTCTGGAAGGACTTGCCCATCTTTTGACCGACTTTCAAAAAGTTCTACATAAATGTTAATGCCGTTCTCCTCTTGTAGAAAACTACATTAAACATAAATAATTAATTTGAAGCTTTACGCTAAAGTTGTGATCTTAATTTGTAATAAATTTGTACTGAATCCCGTTGGTACAGAACTCGTCCATAAAAAATCAAAGTCATAAAACATGTTCGATTAGAAATGTTTCTAAATTGGCTTTTTTAATGTTTTTGAATTAAAAGTAAATGTATGTAAACTTGAGTAAATGTTACTTTCAATATTTGCAAACTTGATGGAAAAGAACTTAACGAATTTCCACAAGACACTAACAAAAAGTCACACACTTCATTTTACTTGGGAAAGCTATCACACTATATCTGCATTTCCCACAAGATGACAAAATTCACAAAGAGAGCGGGGTGGCGGAAACGAGAAAGGGGGCAAGACCTATTGCCGTTGGCAGACGAGCTGGCACTTAAGAGAACTCTGAGTACCACCAGCGCCAAGCATCAAACATGTGACTTTTGTCCACTCATGTCAATTTTGCATTAAATAACTAAATCAACTGCAAACAAAATGCCCACAGAGATTAAGCTCAAAAGAAGGAAGGCAGTAACATTTTGATGGTTGGACAATCGCCGACTCTCCAACTCTTCCATATGCGTCCCAAACGAAATTCATGTTTATCCAACTGTACCAGCTATGGGGTCCATCTCCACCTCCACCGCCACCTTTAACTCCACCACCAACTCCACCATCCATGTTCGAGTCGCAGCTAAAGGCAGCAAACCAACAGCACACATTCGTCGCCCGGCAACGTCACTAAAGTGGATGCCAAATAACCATAATGGTGTTTATCCACAAGTTCATTTCGCTGTTTAAACATGCCTCCGAATTTACCGCACACAATAAACAACGCAACGCAACACAACGAAACGAAACGCAATATACAAGGCAAAGCCAATGCAAGGAGATTCCAAAAAGCAGTGGCGGAGGCGCCCAACAGTTTTTTTTTTTTCTTTCTTTTTTTTTGTTTTTGTTTTTTGTTACCCTTGGGGGCATAGACTTCGGCCTAAAGGCATTGAGAGATTGAAGAGAGGGAGTTGTAGGTAGGGTGGGGAAAAACGGTAGCCACTCAAAAGTATCGTCATCGAAGTGCATTGCGCTGTTATTTTAACGATTATGCTGATGAGCATCATCGTCCACCACAATGGTCTCGATGCGGCTCAACGCGGGCGATGATCCATCAGAGAGTTGTTCTTCTCCTGGACATGGAAATGCAATTTGTGTAATTTATGCCGATGGCCGATGAAGATGATGATGATGACGACGACGCTGATGCCGATGCCGATGCCAATGCCCAGTCGTTGTAAGCATTTCGATATGTATACACGATTAGCCAAGCGATCCGTCAGATACAAAATGCTTGCACTATCAGATGCTTTGCATTTTGGGCACTTGTCTTTTTTTTTCTCTTTTTTACTTCAACCTGCTTTTTCTTTTTCATCTTCGGGTTTTTTTTTTGATTTATGATTTCAACATCAAATTAAAAGGCTTTCAAGGTTTAGGATTTCTGTTTGTGTTTGGGTTTGGTTTTTGGGTTTTTAACTTGGTAAGGTTTCTGACCTGCAGCAAATGTTGTCATCGGTCGTCATCAATTAATAAAAAATAGAATGCAAGAATTAAGCAAAGGAAAAAGGCAATAAGATTTTCGTTTTTTCTTTTCTCAAACTATCAATCAGCTTATCATATCACTCGTCCGGGCCACATAGTATAAGACAGTTTAAATGTCAATTAGAGGATTCTATGGGAATCTCAATGTAAGAGATGCATCATCATTAAATATAAATTATGAGGGTCACCCAAACGAAGAAAATTCTTAAGACGCTTTACAGCTAATACAGTAGCTAAGTAGCCTAAAGAAATGAAAATCAATCAGAATTAAAGTTAAGAGATAGAACAGCAACACACACACACATATGATTAGATTTTTAAACATTGTTTATTATCAAGTAAATTTTAACCAACTTGTTGACCATTGACAATTAAATTGATAGACTTTGCGTGCGTGTGGGTGTGTCTGTGTGTGTGTGTGAGTTTGTGTATTTTTAGCAATTAATCATGGCTTGAAAAATTCTGTTTTTGCTCACATCCGACTCTTAACAACGATTGATTTTGGTTCCCACACCAACGCCAACAAAAACAATAGCAAAAACAAAAAAAGGAAGATTCACAAACATCCTGACCAGGAGCAGCACCAGCAGCAGCAGCTGGTCCCTGTTGTTCCTGGGCGCAAGTCTGTGAAAAATTCGCCAACAAATGAAATTCCTGCATTGACAACAACAACAACAGCAGCATCAACAAGAACAATAAAAAAAGGGTGCGAGACGCTGCAGTAAACTTCCGGCTGACCAACAAAATGCAACAGGACTCGCTCAACATCTCTCTCTCTCTCCCTCACTACGTTTTTATACACACAGGACACTACTACTACTACTCGTTCATTTTGGTTTTTACCGACTTTATTTTTTTTTTTTTTGGCAATGCTGCCTGGAATATACTACACACAGAGAGTTCTTCTTTGGTCGCCTTTTTTTTTGTTTATTGCCTTTGCCAATGGCATGCCATACAATGTCCTTCCGGTCATTTATTAATGTCAATGAAATGCTGCCAGGATCCTCCTCCCACTTCCACTCATCCCGCCATTCCGCTTCAGCTCAATGTTGTAGAATGCTGTGATTTGCTTCTCGCTCGAGTTGGCAACGATTTGTCGCAAAGAGTCAACACACAACATTTCAACTCACTTGTTCTCTGTTCCTTTCCAATTTTTTTTTTCTTCTTTTTTGCATTTCTCGTTTTTCGTTTAATAGCCAAAGGTTGTGGCCATGTGATGTCCTTCATCCTTTTTGCAATGCTCCTCCACGACCTCGTTGCTGTCATAAAGCACAAAAATATTTCACAAATATCGAAAGGAAAACAGAAATGAACGAAAAAGAAACATTCCCCAGTTTGTGTTAGTTATTGAGTGGAAAAATGCAAGTGGATGGCTTCTTGTTTTGTTTATAGGGAAAATGTCAGGGGAGAAGCATAATCCCGAATATTTATTTATCAGTTACAGTAGAGATGAAGTAGAGATCCACTTTCTAGTAGCTGTTTTTCAATTTGATCTGCATGAATATCAACAATGAAATGAAAGCTTCTTGATTTAAATAAAAAAATTATTTTTAAGGAGATTAAATAAGCTAAAAGTTTTATAAATAAAATAGTAAACTTTTCTTTTTTATCTGGACAAATATTAAAATAATTTTTTCAATAGAGTTCGAATATAATAGCCATTAAAACTCTAAAGGAAATTTAAAATCAGTTTAATTCTCATGTTTTTCTAAGCGTTTAAGAGTCTGCTTTATTTCAACACAAAGTAATTTTTTAAGCTCTAATAATTTTATTTTAGTTATACATAAATATTTAAATAAAGTTTTTTGGCTGTAGCTTCATCGTATACATTATATATTGCAACCAAAAGTAATAAGAATTATCCAAATAATCAATAGGTTCATGCATTAATTATTTCCATTACGGGATTGGAAAACTGCATTCCATTTTAAGTAGTTAAGGTTAGAAAATTTTACTAGAGTATAGGAGGAAAAAAAAATTAATGAATGATTTTAACTAACTAATAATATTTGAGTGGCTCGGCCCGGCCCAGAGAGGTATCTCAATTGTTGGCCATCTTTAAGTTGAATTTCCAGCTGGGTAGCAGCACTTCCTGCTAATGACAACAAACTACTACGTAATAATAATTGTCAATTGCCAACACGTACGATGATTACACATGTATGTACCAAATGGCAGCTGGTTAGCCGCTCCGCCCCATACCTATAACCATGGCCAGAGTCTTGTGCCGCCGCCGATGCTTTAGTTTATTGTCTTTTTTCCCCATGCTCTCCCTTTGCCATGATCTTGCTTTGCTGGCTTTGAAGCCATTTAATGTAATATGTGTAATATGTGAGACAGGCCCCTAAGTAGCCTTAAGGCGGGATAACACACAGGCATTATATTGCGACACTGGGACCGGGAACAGGACCAAGACCAAGACCAGGACCAGGACCAGGACAAGGACCAGAGACAGGGACACACCTACAAAATTCCTTTTGGGTAATCCTCAATTAAATTTTATTCTAAAGCAATTTGCCAAAATAGTTTTTCCTTCTACTTAGGAGAGAAAATGATAGAGGGAATGGGGGGAGGGGAGTCCAAAAAAAGCAAACATTTTAGAGTTTTTCCTTTTTCTGGTTTTCTTCGTTTTTGTTGTTGTTTTTTTCCCCTATTTTTCTTTCTTTTTTTCAATTCGCAAGTATTGTAAAAATTGTCTTGAGGGCGCGCTGTAAATAGCCTCGTAAACATTAGGATTAGACCAAGAGAATTTTTGGCTTTTGTGTATTTCTTAGCCAAGAAGTGTCACTCACTCGTAAGACAAATATTGTCAAAGGAAACGGATATGTCGCAAGGCAACAACAACACACACGCACACACACAGAGAACACACAGATACAGACAGACAGACAGACAGATAGACAGACACAGACTGAATTGAAGGAAGTTCTAGCCGAGTGTAATCCTTGTTGCGTCTTCTTTTCTGGCCAATATTTATGTGTCATTCACAATTGTATGCATGACATTTGATGGGCCTTGACAATAAATCCAATTGCACAGCTGTTTGTCGGCTTCTTTTTTTTTTCTTTTTGGCCCATCCCCATCCTAAGTAAATATGAAACAAATGTAAAAATGCTGACTTTAAAGGTGTTTTCCTTAGAGGTTTCGCCATGGAGATACAACAAAAATTTGTCATGAAATTGGCCAACAATGAGGCAATAAGGAAGGCATTGAGCATTGTCATCTGATTCGAATTGTATATTTCTTTTTTTTCTTGTTATTGCTGGGAGGGTTTTATCAGGTAACAACTTCAATTCAATGTAGTTTCTTCTTAAACTATATCCGGTAGCATTATGTCATGGTCTTTAATAAGCGCAACTAATGCATTCTTTCTCTCTATGTTTTTTGCGGCAGTCTTATGTGGCATAGAATAATGCCACAGGAAGTTGGTCCATGACGAATACGCTGCATAAGGAAGCTAGGATATTGTTTTAAGGAGAGGGGTGAAGCAAAATATTCGGAACTAAACTTGTGAGACGAATTTTGTAAGGATGCTGGGAAAAATCGTTTGAAAGGAAACTCAAAGGTGTTTATTTTTTAATACAATTTGAAATCTATTTAGGGAGGAGGGAAAGGAAAATCTATGTCACCATAACTTTTCAGGAATATTATAAGAAAATTTAAAGCCAATCGGATCAGATGTTAGTCAGTTGTAGAAAAGTTTCCCAGCATTTTAACACCATTATTTTCCAAACCTTTTGAACTTATTAGTAAAAATATCACAAAAGTTCCTGGAATACCTTTGCCTAAAGTTTGCACAGTTTTTCCAACAATTTTAAGACTTGAATCGATCGAAATCAGTTTTTATTTTTGTTTATAATTAAAAAGTTTTTTAAAATATTTCGTCTACGAATTGAAAATTTTATTTTCAAATGACTTAGTTCTTAACCCAAGAAGTGGCGTAATTTTCTTAATTTCTTTATTTAGAGGACAAACTGATCTCTTATTTGAATCAAAGTATTTTATGCTATCCTTCTTGACTAGAATCCTAAGAAAGAAAAAAAAAAATTATGTAGATATTAACAATATATCGGTATTTTGGTTTTTCCACTTTTTAAGGGAAAGCTTATGTTTTGTGTACGATTCGAATGATATTACAACCTGTTTTCCTATCAATAATCACATTAATAATGTCTTTTGCTGATTGAAATTAAATTTTTGGGTTTTTTTTTTGCTGTTGTTGTATTTTTTAGATCTAACCTCGCTCGTATTTCAATGATAACGTTTATTAAAAACCAGAACTAACCAAGAAACGAAAAAAAAACGTCGATAGTGTCAATCGAAGCACTCTGGGCTTTGGTCTCCGTGGGGACGGTCGGACGGTCGGTCGGTTGGTTGGTGCTCTATCTAGTTGGGCTTATCTAAACTAAAGTTTCTTTTAATTAAAAGCAAAGCAAACGCCGTGAGTCTGTGTGTGCTGTGTGTGCTGTGTGTGCCAATGACCCGCATATGTCTTGGCTGGACACCAAAATGCCGCTGGCAGAGACAAATGCAGTAATGCACCGGCACATTATTCATGCCGTTATCAGTGGAATGGAATGAAACTGAATGGTCTTGGGGCTCTCTGGCTCTAACTTTGACTCTGACTATGGCTCGGACTGTGGCTCTGGCTATGCGCCTCTTTGCTCTTTCCCCTTCCTATCCTCACCCTTTTTTTTAACAAAATACATTGAAGTCGTTGTGGAGAGGAACTGAAAAATGCGTGCCACGTTCAAATTCAACTCAATTTTTTTTTTTATTTTTTAGTGTTTTCTCGCATCTTACACTAAAATCAAATATAAATAAATATTGCAATTTTGGTAATCTTTAAACAAATTTATTTTTTTTTTTTTTGTAA
The DNA here is from genome assembly GCA_037075365.1 of Drosophila emarginata. Classification (NCBI taxonomy): domain Eukaryota; kingdom Metazoa; phylum Arthropoda; class Insecta; order Diptera; family Drosophilidae; genus Drosophila; species Drosophila emarginata. Next base: position 10,412,179 of record JBAMCD010000296.1, read on the forward strand.
TACTCGAATAAATACTTTTATTAAACTAAAATTTATTGGGCATTTGAAATTAGTTTCATTTTTATATTTCACATATATTTTTAATATTTATTTTATATTATATTTTCTTTCTTTAATATAATATTTTTCTGCAAGTGTATATAGTACGTAGCTTCAACATACCAAAAACCGCCCACCAATTCAATTTCAATTCAATTGGCAATTGGCCAGCAAATGTATTTTATCAGTTTGAAATATTTTCAACTTTTACCAAACATATCAAACGATAAACCTGTGGAAAACGTGCAAAAGTTTCACAAAACACTGACAAACAAAAAGAAACTAAAAATTTAAGCCAAATGAAAAGCAAAAGGAAATATTTGGCAATTTAATTGCTTCGATTTAAGACAGAGGTAAAGAAAGAAAACCGAGAGGGAGAGTGAGAGCGACAGCGAGAGAGAGCGAAACACTTTCCCATTCAGTGAAAATAAAAATGCACCTGCAAATGTCAAAGATGAAAATGATAAGGATCTGAGAGCTGGACATGCCTTCACGCACTGTCCTGGATGGTTTTAATAAGATCGACTCGAACCCTATAATTTCTAAAATCGCTTACGTGTGCTCTTTTGTTGATGGGTATTAAGAACCGGTTTTAATGTAGTTTTTCTATAATAACGGACATCAACGAAAATTTATAGGCGTAACTCTGTCTTATCCTCAAATGTTTGGCCCCTGAGGGCAATGATGGCCTTGAGAAATGATTCAACATTGTCTTTGCTAAAGAAATATATTAATTAAAGCAGGTTCTTTTCAATTCTTGATGATTGCTACTCATACGAGAGTAATTGCAATGATTTGTTATCTCATTGTTACAATTTTTATTTTATATTTAATTGCAAAGTTGTTAAGTGGAGACGTTTAAATATTGGGATTAACCAAAATGGGTACCAAAAAAAAACCATTCATCTAACATCATTTATCATTTAAAAATTTTGGAAAAGAATGTTTAAAAGAATTATCTGTAAATAATCTTAAATAAGATATTTCTTTCTCATGCCAAAAGCGTCAAAGTTAAGTTTGAAATCTTAACTCATTACTGCACACTATAACTGATCGGGCATAAAAATTTGATTATTTCTTTCTGAATTTACAAAAGACGTATCAAAAAATGATCAAATTTATGGTTTTACTTAGATATTCGACTTTATAGACATTTTACAACACTTATTGATTATAGATCCTTTTTTATTTGTATTAAAAGAACAATTTTCAGTTGAAGAAATCTAGGCTATCTGACACTACTTAAAGCTCGTTGATTGGAAATATAATAGCCGTTCATTTAACATAGGAAGTCAGTAAATGTAAAATAATTAAAATATTAATTTAAAGATTTCTTTTGATAAATAAAATAAATAGAATAGGAATATATCATGAAAGTTTGTTAATACCAAAGTTGCTTATTTTTAAATCAAAAAGATAAAATAAAATACCATGATTATTTCCCTAAATAGGGTTAAAATACTGCAAAAATAAAAACCTATCATCATGAATTATATCTATAAAATCTGTGGCAGTTTCATTGAATAGAAAGATGATAATGCTGGTATTCTTCACCTTAAGTTCAATCTGCAACTTTAATAAAATTTTGTATGATAAGAAGATCTTAAGAAGTCAATATACAATGGGTATACATTTTGCCTGCAAAGTCAGCCCCGCGGCGCCCTTATAAACTCGCACACACACGCCTTATACAAACAAAAAAAAAGAAGCGACCCTTTTTTTTCTCTCTTCATGAGGAATTCTTGAAAATCAGTTTCCACCTGCATCCTTTTTCAGACAGCAACAGTATCTCTCTTAGGGCGTCTATCCAATTCGACAACGATGCGCGGCAATGCAGGTATAAAACGCGTGCCCAACCTTTGTTTCTTTACTCTCCCCCCGTCCATTCATCGTCTTTATCCTCCTCTTCGATTAGCATTTGAAATCATTAGCTCTGACGGTAAGGCAAGGTGCATTCTGGAACCACATTCGTGGTCGACCAACATCAGACCAACATCATCTACATCTACTACATCATCATCATCGTTTCGTGGCTGGTTTTATCTGGCATTGTGCATCTTCGTTTTCTGTCTCTTTCATTTTTTTGGTCGTTGTTTTGTTTTGTTTTCATTCTTCTCACTTTGGACCTGGCGGCGTCAAATTTGTAAATGCACCTGGATTTTTGTTTCGCCTTTGTCTGGCTTTCTTCTTGTCTACCGATATTTGTTGTTTTTTTTTTTTTTTTTAGATATATATGTTTGAGCATTATCCTTTGACATTGCAGCCGTTTTTGTGGAATCATCATCCATCAAGCGAAATGATTGCCGAAAGATGTTTCTTGTGATTTGAAATTCAAATGCAAGAATTCAATTAGTTTAATTGCAGTTAGTTTTTGTTTTCTTTTCTTTTCTTGTTTGTTTCTTTTACCTTTGTCTACTTCTAATAGGATAACCATTGCAAAACTCAGCAGGTGAAACAGAATTTTAGATTTTGGCCAGCATTTTAAAGAGAAGTTACTTTGCGGTAGGCGTAAACAGTTCAAAATAGAAACCAATAATTAGCAGATCCAATATAAGGTAATACAATGAATAACATTGAGAAAAGGAAAGTTCGTAGATATTTTTATCAATTATCTTACTAAGCCTCAATTAAAAATATGTCCAAAATCAACTGTCCAAAATCACCTTACATAATAATCTTTAAAAAAATTGTTTCACAAATTACGGTGAAAAGTCTGCAATATATATATATATATATAAGAAAGCCTTTCGGTCTATAAAAACTTTATATATTTACATTCTAGGGTTATATTCTTCTATCTGGATCAACATAGTCTCCTGCTTGAGATTCGAAATCTACAAAATTATAATTTTGCTTCTTTTTTTTGATCGGAAGAGCATCCCAATGGGATCACACATGTCATACTATACTAAAAAATTATCTAAACCGATAATAATTAAAATATTCTAACAATTATCTTTATACCCCTCACCTTCTAAATAATTTTCATATTAATTATTAATTATTTAAGAATTTAATTGAAAATTTCAAAAATTATTTGTATTTGTATTCGTTGTGAGGTAGGTAATAATTATCCTAATTATACAATATTTATATCATAATATTTGGCCTGTATTCCATATATAGTTTTTATTATGTGGTAGACAAAAACTTTTATTAAGCCTCCTACTAATACTTCATCAATATGCCCTTAAAACTCTCTAACTCCTTGGCCACTTAACTAGTTAATCACTATACTCGACAAGCGAATCAAACTCAAATTACATTTAAATGCCATGAAATGCCAGTTGATTTTATTTTTCTTTGTGATCTCTCTCACTCTCTCTCGCTCTGTCTTTCTCTTTCGTAAACCCATAATTACAAACAATTGTCAGTCCAGGCTTGTGTACTTCTCACTGGCGATTATGGAGCCCAGAAACCTGCGTGCTGGAAAATTATACCCTCAGACACAGTCAGACAAACAGACATTTATATATGTATGTGGGTATATATACAAAATTTGGCATTTAAATGGAATTCAAAGTCAAATGACATTTGTCACGCGACGTACATTTTTTTTTTTCATTTTTATTTATTTTTTTTTTCTCTCTTTTTTTTTGTCAGAGGAAGAGGGCAAAGGCGTTTTCAAACGCAGACGCCTATTTAACTTTGATTTCTTATTGAACTTCTTGAGAATTGAGAATTACGGGACAAGTTGCGTTCGCTTAATTATACGAAAAGGACTCCAGACCCAGGACCGCAGACAACGCTTCGTTGATTTTAATAACTTTCAACGGGAAAGCAGAGACAGAAAAAAGTAAAACGCAAAGCAATGCAAAAGAGAGGAAAAAAAATGGGGGGAGGGGAAAAAAAAATACAAATCCAACAAAATTAAAGTTCAAAGTTGATGGGTGACTTTTCTTTATTTCCTTCTCGCTGCGCTGCGTTCAAGGTAAAGTTTTTCACAGCGCCGCGGTCTTAGCTCATTAATCACAGGAGCAGCAGCAGCACAAAGGAAGGAAAAACCCGAAAGGAACTTTACGTCCAAAAGGCAAATATTACGAGTATCAAAAGCTACGCTCGCTCGCTCACTTGGTCGCTCCGTCGCTCCGTCTTTCGCATGCATTCAAGTCTAACAAATCAACGTGCAATTTGCTCATTGAACTATGATCGCTTCCCCAAAAAATTTCAGTTAAAAGTATTCTTACACGCAAAGGAGGCGGGGAATGGTGAGGGGAGCGTGCCTTGCCAAACTTGATGACATAAAACTTCTGCCAGTGCTGCGTAAAAGTTGCTTGGTTTTTCAAAAGTGAGCAAAACAGAGAGAGAAAGAGGGAGAAAGCGAAAGAAAAGTTTGCGTGATTTATAACGCATGCGACAAGATGAGAAAGATGGAGAGTGGTGGTGGGGGAGGTGATGTCGTTGTTGAGAGTGGGCAAAGGATGTTGGCGGTTGCTTGAGGGTTTTCTTCTATTTTTTTTTTCATTCTTTTTTTTTGTCGGGGGTAATGGAGACACGTTTTCAATAAACTTTTCGCCTAGACATATTCATATTTTATGCATAAATTCACACAAATGACATTCGAAATGGCCAAAGAAAAGCTGCAATTGAAATGTAAAGTTTTTCTTCTTCGGGCAATTAGTGTTGATGCGTCAGGGGAAGCGAAGACGAGCTGAAATAGTACTGGCCTAACATATGTACATATATATATATATATAAATGTATGTGTGTCTTTTGTGGAGATGTATAAAAGATTAATTAGTTTTAGACTTGCAGTGTCAATCTATTCGAAACTTGATTTAATTTTGTTTCAATTAAATTGAAATTTAATATCGATTCGAAAGTCGCCGCACACTGCATCAGACCACAAAAATCAGAACTCAGAGAGAGACTTTCTCACATGAATGGTTAATAATATTAAATATAGTGATATTATAAAATTCCAAAGATTCCAATTTAAACTATTATTAACTATTATTAACTATTATTAACTATTATTAACTATTATTACTCTTCAAGAGGCAACCTTCTTTCCAGAGTCCTTTTCGCATGACTCAAAAGAAAGTTGTTTCATCTATTTTAATTGACTCTTCTATACCAGAACATTTTTCTTATCGGAATACTGGCAAGTCTATGTGGGATCTATTTTGAGTCGTTTACTGGCTAACCTATACATATGTATGTAGATAATATTCTCTCTCAATCAACGGTTGTTTTTTTTCAAAATCAACTCATATTATATGTACATAGTTATAAAAACTTAAATGAAACTTGAGCTAAACCACAAATATTTTGACCACAAAGTGATCTCTCTTTCCTCTTCCTCTCCTTTACTATGTTTCTCTTTGTCCAAATCAATAAGCACCAAATAGTTGAAAGAAATCCGTTTGGCTTTTTCCAATAGCTCTTATCTAGCCGGATATTGTAAAGTAATTTATGCGACTCTATAATATTTGGACTCTAAAGTGCTCAACCAAAAACTATCTACTTAGCATTTAAATGGTGGTCACATTTCCGTTTCAAACGAGCGAACCAGAAAAGTAGAAAGGGACCAAGAGACAAAGACAAAAACAAACAAGGAACAATTTGAAAAGTGTTCAAAGAGTTGAACTTATTAACATTTAATTAGAAATCAAAGTAAGTAAACTCTTTGCTGGCCCCAAGCCAAACTCATTACAAATGCGTGCAATAGAGGTGACAAATGCCGCATTTTTGGCAGGTGACCCCAACAGGCAACAGCGAGGCTTAGGTAAAGACAAACGCATTCGATTAACATTTCTTGAGTGCGGTACGAGGGATGGAGGAAGAGTTAGGAGAGCTCTTCAAAACTTAAGACTCTTGCTTGAATGAGAAAAATAATGCCAAAAGCTACGGTATGGGTCAACCATGTAGATATATGTATGTATACATAGAACAATTTGCTTATAATCAGACCAATAGCCTTCTCTTTCTATTGGAAAAATCAAAACCGAACGCAATTGATATTTTCAAATAGTTTATAATCGAATTGATTAATGTTACAAAAAGTTTAAACTGTGTTACTAAGATACAACACTAAAATAGAGTGTGATATTAAGGGAGAGAGACGACTGTAAAAATCAATCATCTTCAATATATCGTTCCATAAACGACATTTTTTATGAATATAGCTAAAATTTTTATCCTCCACAACTCATTCCAGTGTAAAGAACATTAGAGTAAAGTAAGTAAAATGATTATGTAAAGATATTTGTATTATATTGGTTACTTTTTTTTTATTTCGACAACCTTTAAGACACCCCTCGTAAGTAGCCGTCTTTTTGTTCACTTGGCTGGAGAGTCGATCCCTCTGCGCCAGTTCAATGGGTCGTCAGTATGTCTCTTAGATTCTCTTTATGCAAATCGATTCACCATCGGTCTGGCCTCCTGCTGCATCGAAAAATGTTCATTTTTATGGTGTTATGTAAATTTGTATGAACAAAGAAATTATTTAATTTACGCTGCTGGCACTCAAAATGAAAAGGCTTAGACTAAGGTCTTGGTCTTTACTTGATTCGCATTAATTTACACGCATGTTTTTTCGGCTTTTCTTTCTGTGGTTTTTCTTCACATTTTTTTTTCGACACATAAATGCCAACATAAATATCATTTAGGATTCCTTTGTGTGATATTATGAAAGGAAACTTTCTGTTGTTGTTGCTGTTGTGAAAAATTGCTTTTATTGATTTTCATATTGCTCTTTATAAAGAAAGATTTTGTTTTGTATTTAAGCTGCAAGTCATAAGATTGGGGGGAATTGGTTTTCAGATCATAACTTTTAAAGTTTTGAAAAAAAAAAAAAATGTTGAAAAGAACTTTTTTAGCAGCTTAACAACCTAACACCTAAATGGTATGAAAATGGTGGGGGAAAAGATGGAGGTGGGAGATGATGTAAGGAATTAAATTTATCGAAATTATTTAAGCCGCATTTTAAGGTAGCATTAGTTAAAAGGTCGTATTACCAGAATTTTATTGCTCTTTTGTCAATTTTTTAACGATAGTAAACAGATTTTCGGAACATCTTTTCAAAGATCTTTTATAACAACACTTAACTTAGCCCAAAATTCTAGTCAATTGGAATTTCTTAGCAAATTTCAAGGGAACAAACTAGAAACATCTAACGGAAATACTTCCAGGATTTCCTAATAGGATTTACTTTCGTCCTTTGCTACTTATAGAGCATTAATTAATACTTTGAAATATGCTTTGCATTGATTGCTTTAAAAAGACGTTAATAATCGAGAATCTTGCATATATTATAAATTCGTTACAGTAAAGAAAAGTAAGCAAAGGTAAATCCTGCGGCGTTATCACCATTTCTTTTTTTTTTATTTCTTTTCTTTCTTTCTTTTTGGAAAAGGACAAACATCGCAGGAGGTCCTATCCAAAAAAATACAAATAAAAAGAAAATGGGAAAGGGAATTAAAAAGGATACCAGCCTTGTAGAGGCTCGTTAAAATTTCATTCGTTTGCCCTTCATTAGCAAAGCTGTGATAATTTTCCCTAGAACAAAAAAAAAACGAAAGAGTCGAAAAACTAAAGGCGCATGGGAGAATTCTTTTACAATGGGAACAACTCTGATCTGGTTTAAATATTACAGTGGCAAATGCTGTCGGACAGTTCAAAAGGATCAATTGCCTATAAGTGAGAGATGGAGATAGAGAGGAAGAGTAAGAGAGTGAGTGAGAGCAGTGAGGGGCGAGCCATACAACACATTTTGATTAAGCATGAAGTCGTGTCGGACGCCGTCTAGAGTGAGCAAGTGGGACAAACAGAGAGAGAGAGAGGTGCCTCTTTTGTTTTTTTTTCCGCATTAAAATTCTTAATTTATTTCATGATCACCCAGAGATGAACTTGAACAAACAGAAAAAAATCCAACTCAGATGTTGATGATGGTCTACGAGTGTCTCTCCCCTCCCGTCCTTTCGGTGGAGGCGAATTAGGCACAGTCATTCTGTGAATCCGGATCAGTCAGAACGGTGTGAAGTGCCGCACATTTTTCAAACGAATATGAATATAGGTGGGCCGGACAAAATGCGTGAAGTGGGTGTGTGTGTGCGCCACCACCATCACAACTACTATCCAGGCCAGGTTAAGACCAAGTGGTGGCAAGAAGAGGCGCAACACTGCAACACTTGTGATTGTGCAATAAAATTGTGGGCATTGCAAATTGTTTTGTACCCACAGCTGTGCCGCATTCGATACGCTTTTCATTTCATTTATTTATGTTCATTGTCGCTATGCGGTTTTACAACAAAAAAGACTCTCTCCACTAAAATTCCCCTCCTATGAGAGTGAAGCATACATATATACATATGTATGTATGTATATATGGACTAAGGTGGCAAGTCATCTCTCAATTTTTCTCAATTTGTTAAGCAGATGACTCCAGATGGCGCTTCCAATTCTAAGAGAAATACATTTTGTTAATAAGACAATAACAGATTTCTTATAAATTATGTTGATATTAATGCCAGAGTGTCGAACAAACCAATTTATAGCCAATCTGTTAGGGGAGGCATTCAAAATTTTCAAACGTCATTTAAACAGCTATTTTTTGATAAGAGATTCTAGCTCCCAGAGAGCTATAGTCTGTACTCAAGAATGAAATTTTTTTAAACACTGAACAAAAGATCATTGAAAAATCAATCCAAATGTTGGTAATATTCTTTGATAACAATTTTAATGGCTAATGTGCAAAGAAATCATATTAAAGTCACCTCACGTAACTCATTAAGGCGATAACCTGACCCTTAGTGCTCGATATACATATATATCTATATATGTATATATAATAATACATATAAAATACATATATAAAATTCACCCACTTAGTGACATTAGGCAAAAAAAAAAAGGAGGAAACTTTTCGAGAGCCGTGTATAATATATCACCTGCTCATTATCGTACTTGAAGCTTAAGTTTCTCGAACTCAACATTCATCAGCATCTGTAGAAAGAATATCATTACCGACATATGTTACGTATGTATCTATCTTAGGACTGGAGGGAGAGGGGGCGGCGGAAAACTTATCTCAACGCAATGTCAATGTCAGCTATTATTATTTCACTCGCGCACGCACCAACACCGGAAAAATTATCACTTGGTCTATGGGGGATTAGCTTGAAATTCTTGCAGCAAACATTTAAACATTTGTCTAACACCTACACACCCACACACACACACACATACACACCTCTAAAGAGCACATTCGGAACTTTTTCTTTGTGATAAGAAGACTTCCTGTTTGCCTGACGCTTTCTGATGCTGTGCTATTCCATGTCGTGTCATGCCGTGCTGTTTGATTTTGCTTGGTTTGGACCTACTCCTTGGTGTGATCCTGCACAATTTGTTTTTATTGTACTCACTGATAAGCGAGGATGAGTCGCTCACAAGTCGTCGAGGTGTTAGTTTCCACACCCTGCGGTTGCTTGCCGTTTGTTGGTTGCTCTGACGCAACAAAAAAAAAAAAACGTGTGATATTTGACAGTCCCAGAAATGATAAGAATTATTCACATTTTTTTCACGCTCCCATAAATACTCTAACAAGAAGTATTATGCAATTGAATGGACAGTTGTCACACACACTGAAATTATGCATCTTTGTTGTTAAATGTCTTTCCTTATTCAGTGTCTTATACATATGTCCCCGATCAGCATCGATAATCAACTTTTTTACTATTTACTATTTCTTACTATTTTATACTCTTTTTTAATACTTATTAATTTTGGGGATTAATTAACATACATATGTACTTTTTTATACTCCAGTATAAGGGCAAAGATCCTTAAGCACAATTAATTATATACAGATACAATACAGGCTCAATTGCAATTTACGAAAATAGTTGATTAATTAATGAAAGAATCCTTAAAGGACTTTTAACACTTATTATAAAGGCCAGTTACTGTACTTAGCTAGGGTATTTAGATACCGGTGCAGTGTATTCAGCTTTAAGGACCTTTATGGTTTTTTTTTTTTTTTTGTTTTTCTCATTAAAAAGTTGCGGTCTCGACCGAAAATTGTTGGCATTGTTTTTTTTTTTTTGTGTGTATGTGTTTTTTTTTTTCTGTGCCGTTTTGTTTGGAAATAATTACCACAACGTTTAAGCCACTCAGCCGAGCGTTATGAAAATTCATATCCCAACATAGCATGCACACTTCTCACCTCTCGTCTCCTATCCTCTCCTTTTTTTTTTTTTGCCTGTTGCGGGTGGCATTTTTGCACATAAATCCTTTCACATACAACAACAACAAAATAAAAAAGAAAGAGAAAAAGAGGGACGAAGAGGGAGAGGAAAAAAGGGAATGAAAGAAAGGATGTGTTTGCTTATGGGTTATTGTTGTGTGTGTGTGTGTGTTTGTGTATGTCCGTGGCAATGAGCCGCACATAATTAAGCTGTCGAGGATTATTTTGATGTGTCACACGGTGGCGACACGACACAGCAGCAGCAGAGACAGCGGCAGCAGTAGCAGCTGATGAGAAAGAGCAAAAGAGAGCGATAGCGAGCCTTTGGTCTCAGTTCTCGTCCCTGGGCATTAATTTAAGCCAACTTTTGTTTTGCATATTAATGGTGGAACCAAACAATTTTTTTTTTTCCTTTCTTTTTTTGTCTTTGTGAAGTTAAACAGCTGAAATATTTCTACCAGAGGCAACATTTGAAGTATCATACTTTGGTTACGCCAGTGTAAAGATTCAGATTCTGATAAAATAGTTAAAAGCTTAAAGTTAATTGTGGAAATGCCACAAGATTTCAATCAGATCATATTTATTCAAACAACAAAATAACAAAAAGTAAACAAAAATTTCATTCAAAACCACAGATGTGTTAAATAAAATCTGTTTGTTAGGTTTACTTACCTTTTTTATATACATATGTATCTATGTATGCGTGTATATATTTTTATTCATTATTACGGCACCTAACCCACAAATGTAGACCGATCCTCTCATGGTGCAACAATATGTTGGTTTCACATGATTTATGTTATGCACCCAACAAAAATATTGCATAACTTAATTAACATTATTACTTATGTAAACGGACAGACAAAGGATGTCAAACTTAAAATAACTTAATTAACAATACTTTTAACTAACATTATTGCTTATGTAAACGGACAGACAAAGAATATCAAATACTGGTCCCCATCTGTTATTAACATTAACATTTTGCATACTTACATATATGGCAACACCACCTACATATGTACGACTGTTAAGCTCCTGGTTAAGAATAGATATTTCACAACACTAGTTATGCTTTGATCTTTTTCTTTACACATGCACACACACATATGTATTCGCATATGCATATATGTGCTCGGCTACTTTCGCGTTTATTCGTTTTTTGCATTTCATCTATTTCTACGCACTTTGGTGGCAGCGGCAGCGACTGCGCCGCCAACTTTTTCACATTCTTCCTCTTATACGGCAAACGAATGAAAAAATTGCTTTGCAAATTTATGCGCACTTATCGCGACAATCACTGAACCGATTTCAATGCAAATTGCATCATTTGATAACTAATTGAATTAACTTTATGCAAATACAATTATTTTGCAATAATCTGCGTTCCCAACACATGCAAAAAAACACAAAAAGCAATTAAAACTCCCCACAACAATTTGAAGCACACACTCGCCAAGCGGCAAAGGAAAACTAAAAGAAACGAGAGAGTGAGAGCGGAACGTACACTTCAATTGAGAGAGCTTTAAGTCGACAAAATCAGCTGATCAGTTTTAGTTCCTTTTTTGTATTTATGTGTATTATCGTTGTTCTATATTCCATGAGGAATAAATACATAATAGAGTGGCAAACCACTTACAAAGAAAAAAAAAAGGTTTCAGATACAATAGAACGTTATATTCCAAATCCCTAGAAAATTATTGGAAACACATTTTGATTGCCTTAGCTAAACGACTGTTAGTATAGTATATTAACAAAACTAGTCGGCACTATTAACCCTATCCCTCAAACTTGATTTACCTACGAGTTTTTAGAAAATTTACAAATTTTATAGTTATATCTATGCAAAAACTTAATACAAGCCTTGCTCAAGAGTTGGCCCTTTAGGAAAATCTGCCGATTTAATTAAAACCATGGAGAACAGTTGCCAAAGTAAACAAAATGTGAAGTAAACTCAAATTCAAATACAAGATGAATGCAGGAAAATGCATGAAAAGCTAAAAGAAAAGCCTAGACAAATGTTTGCTAAAGCCTTTGCAATGAAATGAAAGGGCAAGACGCATAGAGGCAACAACAACAATAACAACAAACTGAATGCCAATGACAAATTTATGTATGAACTTTAGCTGCTAAAGTGCCACTAACTAACCCACCTTCAACTTCCCTTCAATGGCGATAAAATGGATGAGCGTGCGAGTGAGTGCAATGGCACGGCGCCTAGATGTATGCTTTTATGAATATGTATGAATATGAATAGAAATATCTATGAATAGAGAGGCTCAGCACTTACAATAAGCACTCCCACGTTGATTACTATTAAAAGAGCGAGCCCTGAAAAGCCCTCTCTGACAATGTCAATGTGCCTGCCCTCTGTGTGTCAGCGTTTTTCTTTCTTTTTTTTTTTTTTGTATGTTTTTCTCTTCTCTTATTTTCTTTTTTTCCATTTTTTTTTTTTAATGATTTATTTGAGAAAATTTACACGTGAACGTCAGGGGAGCGCCAGGGGAGCACCAAAGCCAAACAGAAGATGAATGGAAATGGAACCCGCATGGGTAGTACATAGTTACTACGTATATGGACTTGGGGTTCCTGGTTGAATTAAGTTGCCAGACCATGAAATGCTTTGGCACGTACGTAGCGCCAATTCTGCGAAGCTTTTTGCATAAACAAAAGGTAAAGTGAGAATGACCGAGCTGAACAGAGCAGAGCAGAGCAGAGATGAGCGAACCGAAGCAAAGTGTACCAGGAGCAAAAGTATAAGGCAGTCCTATGTACGTTTCCCTTTGTTTCTCCTTTTTGCAGCTGGCTGCTATCTACGTTTTTGTATGTTATTTCAGTTACAATTCGCGAAGAGCTGTTGTTTTTTCTTTATTTTACTCGTTTTATATATATATATATATATTTTTTTTTTTGTTTTTAGTCATATTCCTTTAACGATTTATCATGCGAAAATTGTCTGGGGCCAAAGCTACATTCACTTTGCATATGGTAAAAGTGGAGGGCACAGTGGTTCACATTACCACATAATTAACCGGAAAAAGCAAACGATATTTATAGGGTTAATTTTAATTGATAATTTCATTACATTAGGATTTTTCTGACTTCCCTGTCCGTTAATCTGATAGTTAGCGTAAAACAATTGAGAAATGAAATCATTTTCTATTATTTATAAAATAAATTTATTTGCCTTTTTATTAATGTGTATACTAACTAAACTCTTTGCTAATTGTATCATAAATTTCTCATAGGAATGAGGATAGGGAATAAAACAAAGTTAAAATGTCCTTGCAGACAGAATCATCGAATTGGAATCATAAAAACAATCTCTAAGAAATTTTAAAAAAATTCTTAAGTTTTTATCGTCAATCTTAAAAGTTACTAATTTTACACAAATTCTTACAAAATGTTCTTATAAATAAATGTATTATGTATTCTATTATTGATTCCTGCATATCATAATTAAATTTTTGTAAAATCTGATAAATAAAAAGACATGAATATATAAGTATTTGTGTTAATCAAATATTTTTCATATTATGTTGTATCAATGTGCAAGCATTTGCTATTATGATTTTACAACCTGAGGGCGTTTTTCTCTTCCTTTGCACTACGTAAATTTAGTCACGTTGTTTAAATAATAAACTGCAACTCACACACATGGAAAATATGCAAAATTATATACATATATATATGTATGTATGTTTGTAGGTGTACATATAGGTAGATATATATCTCAGCCACACAATCAGACAATGGGTAAAGTTATGATGACAATGAGCATACGTCAGGGCATTTATCCCACGATTTCGTTTTACGTTTTACCTTTTGTTTTTCTCTTCTGTATATATACATATATACATATATATATTTTTTTTGTTTTGCTTCTGTTGGTTTATTACCATTCGCCCAAACCCAAACAAAAACTGATTTAACCGATTTAAGATACATACATAGATACAACTTAATCAGTGAAAAGAGTGACAGGGAATGAGAGATATAGAGAGAACTTGGAACAGGTACAAATAAAAATATAAAAAACAAAACAAAAAAAATTAAATGCAATTAATTATGGCTTATCGATGGTTAAATATCTGGACTTTTCTAATTAGCATGAATTATAACGATAAATCGTAGATAAAATGTGTAATTTAATGTCCATAATCAAAATGAAAATGGTTAAAATAAACCAGCTCGAATGAACCGTTAAAATCAAGTAGCGATATAGATCAACTTGTTATGCCAACAGAATTGTCATAAAATTTTCTTTTTATCAAACTAAAATTTTATTAACCACAATATAAAGCTATTTAAATATTGAAATTTATCTTAACAAAGTTATAAACAATGGGAAAACAGTGAGAAAAATTAGAAATTAAACAAATTTAATTTTAGCTTTATATTGAAATGGTATAAGTTAAAGTTAAATTTTCTTGATTTTTTTTTCTTTGGAAAATTCCCACACTATTGTGTATTGAATTTTGGATACCCTTTATCATTTAACTAAAGAATCTTTTGTAACTTTTTCACTTACTTTTATTCACAATTTTAATTTCAAAATATAATCTAAAAGGTAAACTCATAAAGTTGATAAACTCTAATATACCCTTTTTATCTATGTAAATATGGAAATCCGACGCACCTTAATTACCATAGAAATATGTACCACAAACTGCAGAAAATAGTGAAAAATAATGCAAAAAAAAAAATTTAAAACAAAAAATGAGAAAGAAAGAAACTTTGTGGCAACCTACTTTTCCATCTTCACAGAAGGGTTACCAAAAATAGCAATGTACACTGGCCATATATAGCATTAGGAACAACATCCTCAAAGTTTGAGCCTCTCCGGCCTCTGGCCTAAGTTTAAGCCACCATTCGTATCCTCTCTCACATAAGGCCATAAAATAGTTGTCGCAACCTGACGGGCGGGATAAGCATCTTGGCCTTCGCTTTAGAGTTTGCTCTTTCTGATTACTTCGTTAAGTTACATGTACAGCTACAAATTGTTTCCAAAGAAAGACAATGAAAATAAAAATTATTGCCCCCAAAAACTAGACTGGGGTTAAAGGTAATCACAAGACAACAGCATCAACTGGGGACGCTGTGAAAGGTGCCCAGGCTAGATACATACATATGTATATATATATATATATATATATATATGTATATATATGTATGTAGTTGGTGCTGGGTCCTACGATCTGGCTGCATGCTCAGACACATTCGTTTCTAATCGTCTAGGCTCCTGTCAAAATATCTTTTTCCATTCTCTTATCAATGTCTTGTCATCAAAATAACAACAACAAATTAAAAGCCACTGGCATTGGCTCTAAGACTCGGTCTAGTGATGGGAACTTCATTAAAGTTAGAAAGTCCCCAGAGAGATGATGACGATGATGATGATGATGACGACGATGACCTGAGACCCTTTGACTACTAATTTTTAGTAGCATCGTCTTTTGTCAAAGCTAATTAGTACGTAAAAAGCATTAACAATGTAACGCTGTGGTGATGAATTTATGAGTGACCCTACAATACATTGGTCTAAAGTTTTCATAGAGACGAGCACGTGAGGGTATATATTATTGAAATATATTTTAAACTATAAACTATGATATAGCTATCTTATATATTATTAATTAAACATATATATCTTATATATCTTAACACCAGTTTTCCATGGCTTTGTCTTAATGGTTTAAAAACTTTTGAAAACTTATTCTAAACTATGATATAGTTATCTTCTATATATAATTAATTAAAAATATATATACATATATATCTTGTATATCTTAACAACAGTTTTCCTTGGCTTTGCCTTAAGGGTTTGAAAATTTTTGAAATCCTAACCTAAGTAAAACCTTTAACAAAATCATATAATACATATTTTAATTTTATTTTATCTTAATGGTTAAAAAATATTTTCCTTGAGATATATATGTAAAAAATCTTAAAAGAAAATCTATATTTTATTCTTTATCTATTTTTATTCAATTTATTTGATTTTATTCTAGATTTTGAAATTCATTTTATTATATTTCGTACAAGTTTCTCTAAACTTTTATTATGCTTTATCAATGGGAAACGATTAATTTTACATGTTTGACCTTTCGAAAAGGGCATGTTACCATCTCTAGGTCCAACAAATGCATTTTGAATGTGTGAAAAGCATATTTGGTGTATTTTCTTTTTGTATTTTTTTTTTATTTTTTGTATTTTGTTGTTGATTTTCTTCAAGTCATTATGACATTGGCATTAGCATAATACGCGTATTATGCGTATTAATTACACAGCGCAGACATTTGCATTTAAACGCCTGTTTTGTACCACAACCAAACTCAGACCACAGGGCGTACCTCTAACTTCTATATATACATACATATATGGATATGGATGGACTTTGGTGCTGGTGGCTCAACTTCACCTAATGGTGGTGGTGGTGGTGGGTCTTCTTCGGTAGCCTGAGCCATAATTATTGAATTAGAAGACAATAGAAGCCGTTAAAGAGCGCAAGACAAGATGCGTACGTTTTGATAGTCGGTTAGAGGACCACCCGAGCGTGAAGAAAATATATTTATTTTTTTTTTCGGTATATGAGATGAGAAACCAAGCAAACAAAAAGAGTTATTATCTTTTGAACAACAACAAAAGTACCCAAAAAAAAAAAAAAAAAAACATACAAAATTTGCATAAATTTCACGCCTTGGCATAAATGAGAGGAAGTGAGTGAAGCTGTTGTTGTTGTTGTTGTTGTTGGGGCCAAGAAACTTACCAACAAAAAAAAAAAGAGGGGCTGGCATATAATTCCTTAATAGGTTTTCAATAGACAGAGAACTTTGTGTGTGGTAGTTTATCTTTTAAAAGAATTAATAATCATTTCCATCACAAAATTAATATTTTACATACAAAATCAGTAAAATGCTTGAACTTATATTATAGTAAAATAAATGTTTAGTTTAGACTTGCCAGATGGTTTTATTATATTAAAGGTCCTTGTGTTCATATAATTCTAATCCATTCGTATGGAATCGTAACTTAATAAGGAACTATATAGAAATTCAAAATTTTTTACAGCATATATATAAATTGAAATTAACCCAACATTTTTAAAAATTCACTACCCAAATGATGGACATCACTGAAATGATCTAACAATGATCTTGGACACTTTTTATAGACTTTATCACAATCGCTGCCAGCATTACCCAAATGTTCTGCCTGTAAATAATCATTATCCGAATGTTCCGATAAAATATCCATCGATGTGGAAGGTCTACAAAAAAATGTCAATAATAAAAACTTGTGAAAAAAAAAACATGGTGTTTTTAACCAAAACTCAATTTCAATATTAACTTACGTTAAGAATATGTGTAAAAGTTCACCCAATAAGCCATTTCTATGATCAAATGGCGCTGCGGCACTTTCACAAATACTTTTTAATACACACATTCGACCATTAAGTTTCATTCGAAGGGCTAGTGTCTCGAAAACCTGATAGAGTGCCCAACGATAACTACTTTGAGAGTCATCTGGACGAGGTGTACTGATCAAACCAAGTTCTTGATCCGATTTTGCCATAATCTTTTGAAATATTGTAGCATTATTTAATGATTTTCTTTCATTGATTTCATGTACATTTTTTGTACGCAATTGTTCAACGGAATATGGTAAAAAATATTGAGCCTTTAACACATAACCAGTGATAATGGCTTCCAAATTAAGATTATCCACCGGTATACCAAAGCCGGTAATAAACTAAAAGTAGAGGAAGGGAGAAAAAAAAATTAAAAAAAAAAATAAAACGTAAGCCATCAATTAAAAAAAAAAAAAAATAAACAAAATTTTGAAAATATTTTGTCTTACTTGCAGCCTGGTAGGATGTGATCTTGGATAGATTAAGGGTAACCATCGTGCTTTTCTATGCAATAGATCTTTTTCACTATGATTATACGCAAAAGATATATGAAGGTAAAAATATATAAGAAACAAAATTATTTGCATTTTGATCGAACTTGATGCTCACAAAGTTATTGCCAAACTAAAATTCGTATATCCAATGAGAAATGTTTTCACTTTAATTTCTAATGAAAATGAAAGTGATAAATCACGAATCAATTTTCTAGACGCCACTGTCAGTGACATATAAACCAAAAAAAAAAAAAAAAAAAAACAAATCTCGCTTTATTTTAATTAGCACTTTCTGCTTTCTCCTTAAAACCAACAAAACATAAAAAAAAAAAAAAAAAGAAAACACGCACACACACACTGAACCGAAATAGTATGATTAATAATTTTGGTTTATTAAGAATTCATCTAGATTATCATGGAGCTCACTAAAATGTTGTAAAAGACTTAAACGACACTCTCTGAAAACCTGATGGCAACCAGCGCCAGATTTTCCAACATTTTCAGCATAATAGTATTCCTGATCCGCATGTTCCGATAATGTATCCATCGATGAGGATGGCCTAAAAATATTATTATCTTATGATGTACGATTAATAAATAATAATTCTAATTAATATTTACGTTAGAAATATATGTAATATATCCGCAAATAGTCCATTGGCATAATGGAATGGTTCTTCGGCTGCCTCACAAATACTTTTTAATACACAAATTCTTCCCTGATAGCCAAGACGATTGGCCATACCTTCTAATCCTTTATAGGCAGCCCAACGATAACTGCTCAATGCCTTATTTGTACGTTTTAAAAGTTTTTGAGTATTTTTACCCAACTCATTGACACCAACTAGAAAATTTTCAAACATCGGACGATGTTTACGGGCTCCTGTAACACCGGCTGTCGGAACTTGATTAAGTGGTAAGGCAGTGGGTGTACGTAAATCATCTGGAGTTGTGGGTAACCAATATTCTACTTTTAATACATAACCAGTAGTTACAGCCTCATAATTAAGATCCTCAAGTGGTATACCAATGCCGCCAATAAACTAAAGAAATGTTCAGATTTTCTTTTAAATCATAAGATTCAATAATATGGATTCAATTGATCAAATTTACCATAACACGTGTGGGTGATGTTTGAGGATATATTAACCATGGTATTGGTGCTCTTTTACTACGATCATGTTTCGATAAACTGCCTAAAGAGCCTTTCACATTTTTAAGCGATTGACACAATAGACTTATATATAGATAGAAAACTATTCTTAATTTCATTTTCAATATACGATGTATATTCGATCGTTGATCGTTTGATCGTCACGACGCTTTGCAACTAACTGAACAAACTAATAAATTTCTTTCAATATTCTTAATGCTGGATTGTTTCCTCTCTCACAGAATTAGAATTAACTTTCATAGAGAGAAATGTTACACACATGCATAGTATTCTATTTCGTTCAATTAACACCTTTCAATTGAGGCCTTCTATTCCACAAAAGTCTCAAGTTTCTCACATCTCAATAGCAAAAGTTAGACCAATCTTCTTGGGGTCATACATTAACCGCTGTAAATCTTGCATATTCCAGTTAAAACAAAACAAAAAAAAAAAAACAAATTGATAAGAAAAAAAAAAAACGTTGATCTCTTTTTTCTTTTGTGAAATTCATTCATAAAGTTCATAGAGAATTTGCCATTGAGAAGTAGACTTTAATGCAATTAGTTTTTCAAGTATACATATACATATATATGTACATATATATAGATATTCCTCTGACCAACTTAACATATACTTCATAATTTTTTGCCCTATTTGACATGCAATTTACTGAATTTCAACTTTTCTTGGTTACTTGTCATATTCAGTTAACTGCATTCAGTTAACTTTCTGCATTCTTCACGATGACTTCAATTCATTCGCCAGTTTCTTTCTTAGCCATATTTAGTCTTTGTTATTGTTTTAGCCAAGCCGTATTATTTTTTCCACGTGGCGGTTCTATTGGGGTAAATGAAAGTCATTAAATTTAAGGGAAAATCTTTTCTAATTTTCCTTCTCAGTTATTGACCGCTGTGGCTATACCTTTGGATATACCACCAAAAAATTGTTATATGGCGTTCAATTTTGAAAATAATTATGGTTTGCCCTCAAATAATTCATATAATGAATGGATCGATAGGGTAAGAATTGATAAATATGTATATTTGTTGATATAAAAAATGATTTAATATTCTTCTAGTGGGATATCGATAATCATTTCTTCGGCGTGGGCAACGGTGTGACACCAATCGATGGACGTATGGCCAATGATGAGGATCATCAAGATGAAAGTGATATGTCAAAACGTTCACTTGGCAACTTGGGAATGCCACCACCGTTTAGACGTTATGATTTCTACCGCAGCATTATAAACTATATGGCACACTATGGCTTTAATGGTACTGCATGCTTATTGCGTACCATATGTGAGGTCAGCGAAAGTCCTTTGGATTCCAACAATGGTGTATTGGGTAGCATATTTCAAATTCTATTCATGTAAGTTCTCGGCGAGAGTTGACCAGTTCACATTAGGCTAATTACTTTTCTTTCTTTTTGCCTTTTTTTTTTTGGGTGGGGTTTATGGCAGGCCAACAACGAGTGAACCAGAATTGCACTTGCAGCACGTTGATAGCCTGTATGAGGCCACGGATAGGGGCACGCGCGGCTTTGGTTGCTCTGATTACGTGGCTAACTGCGAGCATAGCATGTTGGACATGATAAGCATTATGCTTTAAAGAAAAAAATATAAAACCCACTAAAAAGACAAAAAAGAAAAAAACCATCCCTCCCGAAATATCCCTCACGAAAACTAAAAGAAATAGTTGACCAATTAAATTATATTAAAAGAAATTTCATTTTGGTTTCATTTCATTTCATTTCATATTAAAAGAAATTTCATTTTGGTTTCATTTCTTCGTTTAATAATAAATCGGCATCGTTTTGCTTTATGTGCCATTAAACAAAATATATTCGAATTATGGCTTCTTTTGTAAGAAACATTTTGGCCTTCATTGAAATCTGTTATTTCTTTTAACAAAAGTCAATTGAAAGATATTAAATTTATATATATATATATATATAAAGAAAAAAAAATATATATATATATATATATATATATAAATATATGCATCAGAATATATTCCCCGAATATTTATTATTATTCCTTATTTATCAGTTTAAAGGCAACGGTACACATAAGGCTATCACTGCAAGCTTTAATTTTTGTTTTTCATTCAATTGTAATTCTCAACTTGTTCTAGCGTTAAATGAGTGGAATTCAATTTCTAAGAGCCCAACTTTTTTGTGCTATTTATAAGATATATAGAGTTCTTTCCAGTCTAAACGACGATTAAAATATCAAATAAGTCATCAAATAACTCTGTTCTGCTAGCCCTCTCTTGTTATGGATAATAAAGAAAATGTACTTATATTTTTTGTTAAGATCCTTCTATCAGTGCATTTACTTAAATTATTACAATGAAAGCTGTGAAAATGTTAACAGTTTTTTTTTCGCTCTTTTTCTATGTGTGAAATGTTTTAATTTTACTTAAAGTATCTTAGACAACAACTACAAAGCGGAATATGACAGGGCAGAACCAAAGTCCTAAGATGTCCTGTCCTGCCTGGATATGACGGACACATGTGTGTGTGTGTGTGTGTGTGCGAGTGTGTGTGTATATTGATGCCTCTAGTTTTTTGTTTGTTCAACAAGGCAGCCGATTCTTTTGCTTTACTTTGGCTGTTTTTCTTCAGTCTTGTGGCTCTTTGATCGCTTTTTCCGCTCCTTTTGTGGTTCTGCAAAGTCTGAACCCAAAAAAAAAAAAAAATAAAAAAAAAACCTAAGAAGAAAACACACACCAACCTCTTTGTATTTTTGCGGTCTCTTCTTCAGCAGTCTGTCAACAATGGCATACACATTATTATTATTATTCTTTTTTTTGTTTTCTGCTCGTTTGTTTGTTATTTCTTTGATTCGATTTGCCGCCTTAACAAAAAAAAAAAAAAACAAGAAATATAAAAATAAAACACAAGGAGCCGGATCCTTTCAGCGCACTTCTCAGTTGGTGAGAGCGAATTACGCCTTCTTTGATTTTACCAAAAAAAAAGGAAAAATAAAGTAAAGAGGAAAAAGATTTAAAAACCAATTGAAATCATAATTAGAAGACAAATGATTCGGAACAATGGCAAGGCATTGAAGCTGAAGTACTTATACGTCAGAGATTGAGAAAGGTTTCATCCGAAACTTGAGTATTAATAAGCTTAAATGAAAGAACTCCAAACAGCAGGAGGTATTACCCCAGACTCATGTATTTTAGAGTATCTACGAAAAAAAGTAAAGAAAGAAAAGGATTCTAGAGGTGTTTTCCAACTCAATAATATTAGAAATTCTTGTGGTAAGTCTAGAAAATAAAATAAAACTAGTATAGATTATGGTTTTGGGAGTAAACTCTGATAAACTTTATTCTCAAATTTATTAAAGGAAGAGAATTGAGTAAGGTAAAATATTTAAGAATTTTGAATAGAAATTTCGTTGCTTTTTGATGGGAATAAATATTAAAGAAAATTAAATATACGAAATAATTTTTTCTACTAAATTAATCTAAGCCAAAAAGCAGTTCCAAAGATTTACTTTAGATTAGAGTTTTATTTAGAATTTTGTAGATTTTTTGTACTATTTTTTAACATTCTTATAGAAAATATCTACTTTTTCTAATCAAAAGAACTATTTAAAAAAGTGTTTTTGTCCTTTTTATTATTTATTTTATTTAAATATTTATTTATTTTTTATTTATAATTTCAGAATGCATTTTTTCCTGGATATCTTATAATGAAATCCTTCATTTCATAATTACTTTTCTTCTTTATTTCAGTTTATTTAGTTTATCAGTTCATTTGAGATTTTAGATCCTAACTGATAGACCTTTAAATTCTCCCATGAAAATTACAATTAGTTGCATTTCACTGACTTGGTCAAGATCTTAAGGTTCTTAACTGTCATCTTTACTACCAAACATATATAAAGTAGAAAATGGTAAGACCATGGCAAATTGATGAGAAATGAAAGACCGTCTAATCATTAGCTTTTGTCAAAGAATTTTTTATTATATACATACATACTTATGTACATATATATAATTTCATTGACTAGTTAGTGTCTGTATGTAGTTTTTTTTTGTTTTCTATCAGTTAAAATCAACACCTTTTTTGCATAATGCCTATGAAAGAAGAAATCATCATCATTCATATTCAGTTTGATAATATAATGAATTTTCATTGCATGCAACCCTAAAAATAGTAAAAGAATGAAAATATGAAAGGGGAGGCAAAGGAAGATATTATCATGCCCAAAAATCTAACCGTCCCACTGCATTTATAATTTGATCGATTGCAACACTAGTTTGACATTAATTGACTACCAAAATATGCACAAGCGCATGAAATTATAGTAACGGGGGAAAAGAGAAACAAAAAAAAAAAAAACAAAAATCTTATTAAAGTCAAACCCCCGAAAAATAAAAAGGAAGACGAGAAAAAACTTCATAAATGCTAATGTGCCTGTGAACCAGTGAACCTCTGACGGGTCGTTGTCGGGGTAAAAATGATTGATGGTCTTAGGACAGGGACAAAACTTTGACTACTTACTAAAGGTTGAACGCAAAAATTATGCGGTCTACACCTCCGTAGAAGGACAAAAGAAATAAAACGAAAAAAGGATCAAAATATTTTCACCTTTTCTGTTTCACTTCTTTCATTTTATTTTTTTTTTTTCTTTGGAGGTGTGTTTCACCTTTAGTTTAAGCCAATTTAATCCATGGGCTTAAGCTACTTAATGTTATAACATGTTTCCTAGGAGAAGATTTAGTTGTTACCGGCCCTGAAGGGCTAGACAACAAAATAAAAATTTTTGGCAAATATTGCAAAAATGCGGCCTATGTTTGTTGAATGTTTTTAAGGCGGGTTTGTGGTAATGATCTTAACAAAGTGTATCCAGAATAAGGACTTGGTTTAGTTCTTGAGAATCTGTTGTGTGCGATGTTGAATACTACCACAGGAAATGCTAGTGAACCGGCTAAACGGATATTATATATCGGATTATCAATTCTAAATATCCATTATGTAAGATTATAGTGTGACTATATCAATTATTAACATTGTTTCTTTTTCCTGCAAGCATTTAACTAAGATATCAGATATTATATAGCAAACTAGTTTTCTTTACTATATATTTTATATAATTTTGATATACAAAACTACTTTCAAGACATCTCTTTATGGTAGAAAATTGTTTCACTTTTATTGATTGCTAGACATAGAGGCAAAGTGTGAAAATCTAATCTAAATTTAACACAATACAAAAGAAAAGAAATAACTGAAATATTGGTACCTGGTTAAAACATTAACCACATCATTATATAAAATCGAATAAAAGTTGGTTGCCTAGCAACTTAATTAAGTACTAATTTAAGATTATTAAAAATAGTTTTTTATTTATTCAAAATTTTTTTTTTAACTTTTAAAAAATTTAATTTTATTCTCGTTATCAAATTTATTTTATAAATATTTATTCATATCCTTTTAATTTTAGTTTACCTACTAATCTAAAAGATTAAAAAAAAAGTTAGGAATATTCGCTGTGAGAAACCAAAATGAAACGATACTGTAGATCCAGTGAAACCGAAACGAACACAAATTTTTGGGTTGATTTGAAATATTGTAGATTGTTTATAGGTAACCGATTAGAAAATATTAACTCTAAATAATATTTTAGATCTTACTTTAAAGATATCGCCAAGGAGACAATTAAGATTTAAAAATAAAATTAACTGTGTAACATTAATTATATATTTTTCAAGTCTAACCAAAGCAATTTGCCTATTCACTAAAATGAAAGGAGAAAAAATATGAACATAAATGTGTTCTCCAGTTATCAGACAGCTTGACGGTTATGCCTAGCCCATTTTGCCCCCACCCCCGCCCTCCTTATCTTCCCATTTAGCCCCATATCCTTTTGTGTCCTGTTTGTGTGCGTGTATGCGGCGCCTTAAAAAGCATTTTCTTTTTTTACTCTCTTTCTCTGAATTGTGTAAATGCGAGGCAAACAAGCTCCAGACTAATTACAACAGCAAAGCAAATGCCACACACCAGGATAATAATCTAAGCAAATTTATCAACCGACATGCATGCTATATATGTACATATACATACATACATATACATACATATGTATATATACAAAAAGAAAAAATGATACGTTTTTTTCGCCTACAAAAGGATATTTGTGTAGAGCTAACAAGCAAGTGAAAAATTATGCTCTGTTTTGGACTATATCAGACAGGAAGGCGAAATTGTAAAGATGGAATGTGCGTGAAGGTTGTTAGGGAAAGGGCTCTATGGCCACCACGTGCCATAGCACAGAATGAATAAAAGCAATCCTTAAATTTTCCCACTGAAACTGAACGCAAGGGTCACAAATTTCAAGCCCATACTTGTAAATAACTTCCTCTACGTATAGTTCTACAAATTTCTATTATTAATTTTAGAAAAAAACTCTTAAAAGTTTTCAATTGATTTTTATATTAAAAGGTAAAGGCATTTACCAGTTTTTAATTAATTTTTGAACTAACTAACTACTACTTTTAAGAAATCAAAAGATTTATTTACTTATCAATTCTTAAATTTACCGAAACTATTCTTTTTCTATTCATTTTTAAGATTTGATGAATGATGAGTCAAATTTTTGTACAAATGAAATATCAGGAGTGTATCTCTAATATTTATATTGTTTTTATTCCCGATTTCATCTATGAGAATGTATCTTTTTTGAATTAAACTTCCTATATATATAAATATTATTAAACCCTTCATAGATACGCTTCTTTAAACAAAAATTTATAGAGGTATATTTATAATATTTTAAGTAAATATAACCGAAACCTACAGATTGAATAACCACAATATACATTTGTATGTATATAGCATTCACAGTATTAGCCAATTAGCTTACAAATATATGTAAGTTTGAAATTGAAGAATTATATAATCTCATAAATAATGTTAAAAAAAAAACAATTATTATAGGTAAACTTTAAAATATATTTTCTTAGAAATTAAAGTATTTGTTTTTCACTTGAAGAAGAATCTTAAAGTGCAACCTTTCCGAATATGCCACTTCTTAAGGCAAGTGAACCCGAAAAACAAGAAGATGGCTAAAAGGTCTTTCATAATATGGTATGTACATAGGTAGTACCTATAACATTCCTCACCTTTTAGTCCCTGTCTAACTAACAGCCTTTTAACATAAATTTTGCGGCACACGGCAGGGCGGCAGGAAGTCGTCACCGTTTTGCTAACGTTTGCTTAGCCACAATTTCCATTAGCGCCATGTGTGGATGTGGATGTGGATGGTTGGATGGATAGATGGATGGTTGGATGGATGGGTGTATATATGTGTATAGGTGTACCCGTGTGTCCCCAGTCAAACATTTGACATTTTAAGGAGCGCCAAGTGAACACTGCTGCTCCACAGGTACACAGAGGGAAAATATTGCCTCGCCCACAGACATGTCAACTGTTTTGTAGCACGCACAATTTGAGAAAAATATTCTCAAAGGTAACATGAATATATAAACGATGAACGGGATAGCATTAAATACACATCAGAGACAGAGACAGAGACAACGAGAGGGAGAGAAACAGTGGTGGAGGAGTAGAAAGAGGAAGACCTGCTGCTCCAGTTGCCCTCCATTTCTCCCCCCACCTGTATGAGAAATTCTCATATTTCAAATGCATTTGTTGAAATAGAAATTAAATGCCGCAAATTTTTTTTTTTTTTTATTCTCTTCCATTTCTAAGACAACAACCAAAAAAGCCTTGCCATATCAATTTACAAGGAATCTATATGTATATATATATACATATATATTAATATATATATATGTATATAGCAACAACACAGCATCTCGTTTGTGAAAAGGTGCAAAACACAGGTATTCAGTTGAGTCCTTTGAATCAACCACAACATATACACCTATTTCCTTCTGCCATTGACACATGACACGACTTTGAGCCAAAATAGACAGAAAGAGGGATAGAGAGAGAGAGAAAGCAACCTCAACAATGCCAAGGAAGTTGCGGCCTGACACAAAAGTGGAAGGTGGAAACGGAATAGAAACCTTGACAGGAACTAAAAATCTGACACCAAAGGAAAAAAAAAACACTTAGCCGTCGCTGATCGAAATTTTAGATAAGTAACTAAGGCAGTCAAGTCTTTGCCTTAAATTAGATAAAAAAAAAAAATACGAAAATTGCGGTATAGGGAAACATACTCAACTTTCGACATAAGCAAAACATTTTCAATGTCTTTTCAATGGATTTCCAATAGATTTTCTTGTCGATTTTTCTTCTTTTTTTTTTTTTTAAAACCATGAACAGAAATTGAGTGTATAAAGATTTCGATAAGGAAAAGCGGCACACACACGAGATGAAATTGCGTTAGCGAACTTCCAGCGATTTACTCTGGATTAGCTTACTCGAGCTTTCACAGTGTTCCATAAAAGAATATTGCTCGAAAGACATTTTTTATTTTTACCATATATATATCAACATAAGACACAGATAAGTTGACGAAAGTTGTTTAATTGTGTGAGAAAAACATATTCATATAATATCTAACATGACATGAACTGGAATACGTAATTTTCTCAATATGTTAATCTCTGTTTGAGAGTGTAAAAAGGAAGTATAACAAAAACTTTGAGTTCTGTGACGAATACCGAAAGAAAATTCAAGTATTCTTTAATATCTGGCATTTCACATTCTTACAATCACCGACAAACGGTAAGAACAATTACCGTAGAATCTTTTAAAATTGAAATAGTTTCAAAATTATTTATTTTGAAATTCAGTTTAAACCGATTCGTTCGGAGCAGTGTACTAAAAGAAAGCCTAGAAAGAACGCACGTGACTGTAATATTCTTTAAAATAAGCTGTAGTACTAGATTTTTAGTGAAACCATTGGCAAACCAGTTAACATAATGTTTAATTAAATAAGAAGATTCTTTTAAAAAGACAAAAAAAAAATCGGTATATTTTTAAAATTCTTAAAATTAAAAAAAAAATGGAACAAGATCATAAACAATACTTTTTAGGAAACGACTAAGTTGTATTTTTTATTAAACTAGTGTTGCAAGGTAAAATTATTCTAGAATCCAAAATCAGAATATACTCAACCAGATCCGAGCTATAAATTCTCTATATAGTAAGAAATGATTTATTTTACTTTTTTAATTAAATTTATGTATATATTAATCTACCCCATTTTAATTTGCAAGCGTAACAGGGTATTGCAAATAATTTGAAAGAGAATTTCTAATTGATGGAACTTTGTATATTTTAATTTTCCCTCCCCCATCTACCTTAACGTAATCCATTCAATTTGAGAGGGGAAGCAAAAGAAAAAAATATCACAGAATATGTACATAAATCTCACAAACTGAATTTCATTAACTTAATTAAAATAAACCCAAAAGCTGGCAATAAACCAAACCAAAACCCAATCAGTACTATCATCATAATGGTCTATAACCGAAACGTGTTTGCATTATTAAATGCACCATTTTAAAATGCCTTTTTATGTTTGTGCATTATTTTAATCCAATTGTGAAAAAAAAAACCAAAATGAAATAAAAAGTTTGTATTCAACAATAAAAAGAAAAAATCAGAAGAAGAATAAAAAATAAACATACACACACACACACAAATACACAATCAAATGACACGGTAATTAGTTAATTTATAAATTTCACATAATATAAACTGCTCATTTATGAATTCAATTAATGTTCATATAAGCGTGTGGAAAGTGGATTAAAGTCTAATTTAATAACTGAACTAAAAGCATTCTATAGAAATATATATACATATATATAAATATGTACATATATACATAGATATATACATTTTCATTTCAATTAAGTGATGGCCATAATTTGATATATGGAACAAAATGCAGACAACTGTAGAGGATCCTTTTCCAGTTCAGACAGTTGTTGACACATGGTAAACCACATAGCAAAAGGGATCCACACAGATGCGTTAACATCTCTAAAAGAAACGCCCCAGTCTACCATACATGTATTTTATATATATATGTACATACATAAATATACATACATATGCATATGTCATGGCATTTACTTAAAGAAACTGTCAATTGCCTAGGATAATGTCTTAAGTTATAATTTATGCCTGGGCGCAGAGAGAGAGAGAGAGAGAGGGATCTCAAGTGGTTCGTGTTCAAGTGATCGGTGGTTTTTCTTTTTTTTTTATACATACATATATGCAGAGGACATCAACTCTGTCACGCCTGCTGCCTACAGCTGGTTGGCCTTCTGTGTAACCCAAGACAACTCCCCAGCCCACATGGAGATCCGTGGCAAGTTAATCACACTGTTGACTGCAACTGCAACTAATTACAAATCAATTTGTATCAGCCCACAACCGATAATAATTCCCTAAGCTAACCACAGGAAATGACTCTACCGCAGGAATACGACGGAAAAGAAGGAACGCGACTACGGTGAGTAGCGCACCTGCGTTTTGCTTTTATTATCAAAATGCCAGTGTCAAGTTGGCATGGCGGAGGGTCGGGGAGAGACTAGGTGGGAGAGTGGAATATAAAATAACAAACACTAAAAACTCTGTGGTCATAAATCAGTAAAAACGACTTTGACTTTGACATTGGTTTCGTTTTTTTTTTTTGAAATGTTGAACACAAAAAGACATAAAAATTGAGTATGCCTATGTCTCTATATCTGTTTGGTGTCAAAGATGGATCACATTTGGTCCGCGATGACTGAATTATAAAGATCTTTGTGAAAATTAAGATAACAAGTTCGAAAAGGACACTATAAAAGTGTCTTAAAAGCTACAGAAAATTGAATAGTCAGCAGTTTGTCTGATAAAATTTGTTTAAAATCGTTTAAGAAATATGTTTAGTTTAGCCATATAAAATGGCTAATCTTTTGGAAATACGATATAGTAAAATCAGAAAAGAAACTAACAGATCGAACTAACTTAAACACAGCTTAAGTAAATATAATTTTAACTACACTTATATAAAGATAATTTATTAATTTTAATCTAAAGGAAAACCGAAATACGATTTAATTAGTCTTTAATTTAAAAAAATTGAAATATTTTACAATGCTTTTAAAACTTTTGAACTAGCAGATAATTCATTAATTTATTAATATGAACAAAAAAATGCTTTCAATTCTAATTTAAAAAACATTTCCCAAGTTTCCAATGAGATCATCTAGAGTTATATAAAGAACTAAATAACAATCTTTTCACAACCTTAAAATCATTTTTAATACCTGATATTTATGCCATATACCAAATATTAGATTGAAAATTTTGTAGATATTTAAAATCTAAAATGATAAAAACATCAAGGATATATAATATTGTATATATAAATGTCTTGGAACTGGCAGTAACTATAATTTTCCAATCAATAAAACACATAATTAAATCATATAAATATGCCATTCTCTAAAAACATAATTTACAATGTTTTTCCGAGAATTTCAATGTAAATCACATTGAGGTAACTGCTCTGAATTCTGGACATTAATAACACTTCAGTAGCGCCGCTTCATTCAATTTGACAATAAGGGAAATTGTAAAGGGAGCAGTGTAAAGCATATTCAATAAAAGTTCCACCCCAATAAGATGAGATGAGGTAAGCCGACAAAGAGCAATTGTTCCATCGGTTTCAACAAAGAGGAAAGCAGAAATTACAGAGGAAAGAGTGTGACAGGCACATGGATTTGATTACGAGGAACTGCATCTTCTTACCTCCTCCATTACTTACTTGTTCTTCTTCTCTGTGCATTTGTCATGCGCCTTTTGGCCAATGGCCAGGAGCAGAACAGAACAGAAGAGAACAAAATCGAACAATTAGTCCACGCCCTTGGAATCGTTCGGTTATTCGGTCAGTCTTTACACCTGGTAATTGCGTTTGTGTAATTTTTCTTTAACGCAACTTAAATGACTTTTTGACCTTTTCGTTTTTTTTCTGCCACCATCTTACCCCACCCATTTACCCCAACAAAAATTTTGGTACACTTTCAGCTGGCCAGCTAGCAATGAATGATGGAAGTGTGAATCCTTGAAAATACATTTTATGTCCTTGATCTGTAAAACGTATTTTGGTTTTACTGATTGGCTTTAACTGCATTTCAAAACCATTTGCTGCTTGATGATTAATGTTCTCTACCACAAAACAATCGAAACCGAAATTTTGGTCTCATTCTTTTTTTTTTTTTGTATTTCTTTCTGTTTCTATTGAGACCATTGTGCATCCTGTAGGCGTTGGTCAGATACCTATTCAGCTCTTTTGTCGTATTCAACACCTTTTTTTTTCCTTTTTTTTTTTTTGTTTGCACCTCAATCTCAAAAAGAAAGAAGAAGATGCCGGCTGAATTTTCGTTTTAATACCTTTACAATGACTCAAAGATGACTTTTGAATTATGGTTCCTTGAAAAGGAGCAGCTGAAAATTGTTCGGAAAGATCTGTTGGGCGACAACATTGTGTGAATCTTAACAAGCTTTTTCGAAAACGTATTTAAAGAGAATGATTTTTTTAAATCAATTTCTCATTTTACAGATAATTTTAACCTTTCATTACAATTATTACATATATATATATATATGTATTTTCATAATCTACTGATTTAAAACAAAATATATATATGTACAATATATATGGGTCAAGGGAAAAGTATAATTTTTGTTTAAGCACTTAAACCCACTTTTACCCAATCGATTTTTGATGTATTTTCAATAAAGAAAACCCATAAAACTTGATGGATGCAAAGTCCATCATCATCAGATGAAACGGCCAATTAGAGAGAGTGCAAGTCGATTTTAAATTCAATTTAAAATGCATCACAACTGTTTACCGTAATAATATCAACACATTTATGAGCGAAAGACTTTACTTACTTATCTTAATGCCAGAACAAAGCTCCCCAAGGGGGCCAAAGTCAAAGGAAATGCGCGCAGGCGCAGGCACTCTACTCCATTCCCTCCTCAATCTCCTCAGTCATCTTAGTCGCCATAGTCTCCTTCAATCACCTGAACGACACATACACCAGGTGCTATACACGTACCTTAATGAGCTTTAGTTGCTCTTGGACCTGCATCTGGATCTGTCCGGTGACTAGGGAACTGGGGACTGAGAGTCCAAATCGAATCGAATGAAGAAGGGCATGAAGGGACTTTAACAAGTGGCCGACACTGAGCCTGCGGCTGCTGTTACTCTCGCATTTTTTTCTTTTTGTGCTTTTTCAGTTGTTGTTGTTTTTTTTTGTGCTTTCGTGTTGTGTTTTTTTTTTTTTTTGTTGTCTTTCGTGTTGTGTTTTTGTTTTTTGTTTTTGTGGGCCAAAGACAGCTTAAATAAATTTCAACTTGGCAATTTTTTTGTGAGGATTTCGCATTTTGCATTGGGGACAGATGTTTTTCGTTTATACCCATTAACAAAAACAAAAAAATAAAATAAAAATGTCATAGAAGGGTATGCCAGATTTTTGTAAAGAACTTAATAAAAACTCCTAAAAAAAATTCCTATTTAGTTGATAATTTAATAGAAATTCTATAGATTGGCATGAAAATATAAATTAAAAAGGACGATCAGTTTCTTTACAGACTTCCGCTTGATCATTTAAATATAAACTAACTAAATAAAAATATCAATTAAAAAATATCAAAGCATTACTGGTAAAATTTTAAAAGATATTTAAATAGCTTTTTCAATAAGTGTAAGAAAAAAAGAATATTTAATTAGAAAAAATAATTTTAATATTGAAGAGTATTCTAAATATATTCTAAAAGTATTCAAACATTAAATATATATATATATTTATATGTGTGCATTTTGGATACTTTTAGAATATATATAGAATATTCTTATATTGAATATAAAATCAAAAACATCACAATTTATAATATATAAAATAATGTTTTTATATTCAGATTAACTCTCTTAAATTTCTGAGAGTTCTATGTCAGATTACTTTTATAGAAATTCTAAAATCCCTCATCAAGGAGAATATAATATAGAAATATAATCTCACATTTGTTAAGAAAACTATTTAACAATCTTCATCAATCTCCATCTCCTTAGATGTTAAAGGGAAAATTTATTTTGGTATTAAAAATAAAAAGTTTTCGAATCTTTGGTAACCCGTTAGTCGTTCAATTCTGATTTTGGTATTTGCCGTTTAATACTTTTTTTTCAGCGTTATGATCAATTTTCGCTTCGATTTATTTCATGTTTATTTTTTGTGTGTGCGTGTGTGTATGAGGGGGGGAAGGGGAGGTAGGAGGAGATTCTTCCTCTCTGTTAACTGATATTTGGCAAGCCAAACCGAAGAGTAGAGATAAACAAGAACAATATAGTGTACTATGGTGGCATACCTGTCCTGTCAGTTCTTTGCTTTGCATCTGTTATCCTGACAGTAAGGACTCGACGCACGCTGGGGAGGTAATCGATCTCATGTGGTTTATTTACATCCGTTATTGAAATTCGCTTTTCGCTTTTGTTTTTGTATTGTTCGATTTTGGTTTTTTTTTTTTCTTTTTTATTTTGTTGTTGTTGCTTTTGTTTTATGAATTGGCTTTGTATATGGTTCGTCCTCGTTCTCATCTGTTTTTGTTGTTTTTATTGTTGTTGTTGTTGTTGTTGGTGTTGTATTGATGACAATTGCAGTTTTTGGCATGCAGCTGGGCTCCATTTACATCCGGTTTGTGTCGACCTTTTTATACAACAGATTTTTTATATATATGTACATATTTATACACGATATATGTATGTAGGAGGCATATTTAACAGGCTGCGGAAGTAAAATACTTTAATATTTATATGGATTTCATATTTTAATAATTTTAGTTAGTATTTAATGTGGGTTAAGCAAATAATATTTAAAAATAAATCACTGTTCTGTAGATCCTGGAAATTCAACTTTGTTTTTATCATTTGACAGGAAAAACTAAGTCTTTGTTAACTGTTACTGAATATTTAATAAACTTTTTATTTAAAAAATGAAAATCAATCAAGTAATTAATTAAAATAAAGCTAAACCTATTTCAAGATATACTTTAAAGTTTAAACTATTGTCCATGTATTAATATAGAGGTTTTCTAAAAATGTACTTACAAATACTTAAATAATTAATTTCAACTTTAACTAGAATTTAAACCAAAAAAAAATTTTTTATTTTCTTGCTATAACTGACTGTTAAAAAAATTTATTTATTAGTATAATTTATGTTTGTTATTTTTATTAAATTGGACTTACAACATAATGTGAATTTTTTATTTGGGAATTCAAACTTACTTTAATTTAGTTTTATTCTGCTAGCTTTAATTTACCATTAACTTAAATGTATAAAATTTATTCTAAATTAAAAATTAAAAGCTAGTTAACTTGTATTCAATTGCTCTAACTGGCAATTTATTCAAATTTAGCTCTGATAAGTAAATATAAATATTAATAGCTAAATATACATATTTTTAAATATAAGATAAACATTTTTAGACCACAATTTTTAGTTTAGATTAATTTTTTAATCAACTCTAGATGGATATTTCTTAGCCTAGCCAAAAGGAAGACTTAATTGAGTATAATTTGAATATTATGTTTAAATGTAACACATTTCCTAATATTATTATTCTGTTTTAAATTAAATTAACTAAAGTAAATTAATAAAATATTCGTGGAAATGGCATTATAGTACAATGATCAGTTGAAGAGTTTTTCCTTGAAGTTTATCTCTTTGCCTTTTGAGTTTTATTATTTTATTTATCATTTAAATTTCTTCTAAGCATTTATAACCTAAATATGTATATGGATGGATACATCCCTTACTCTCCTTGTAATCAAATGCAAATGCTTAACTATTATAAAATATAATCTTTATATTTCACATGTTTTATGGAGCACAACGATATATAGGGAGAACAACATGAAAACATTGTGTCTACAACTTCAATTTAATTATAAGCCATGCCATGGGTCATCAAAATACAAAATTTCTGCCATCGAAATGCATTGCAGGTGCAAATGTTAAAAAAAAAAACGCGGATCCCTTATACTCGTATCCCTCGGATACATTGAATAACCCAGCTCATTTTCGGTTCCACATTATTATTATCCACGCTCAAGTCCGGTTCGACTTTAACTTTAACTCTGACTCTGAGACAGAGCTGTGGACGTTCGAAATGGAGTTGGAGTTGGAGTTAAAGTCGTCATCAGTTGCCGCTCTACAATTCATTTGCAAAGCGTATCCAAAAATGTTGATGGGATTATTATATGTTGTTGCTCTTGAATGAGATGGAATCGATGGGAAGACTGCTGCCGCGACTGCAGGTGGAATCACTCTCAATGCCTGTTTTGCCTTTTATCTTTTTAATATCGCCTTTTTTTGTTCTTCTGGTTTATTTTTGTTGTTTCTTCGTTTTTCCTTTTTTGGTTTTAAGCATTAATTTATGTATTAAAAAGTTAGAAATCCGTGTGGACAGGTGAAGTTGGAAGGTAGTCGAAGGTAAAAATGTATAATTTCCAAATTCCTGATTATCAATGGGGGCACAGAGGGAGAGTGAGAGAAAGAGAGGGGAAAGAGATAAAGAATTCACGAGGGAAGTTTCCAAGCGAAGATTCTAACATTTTTTATTAAAATTTTAATATGAAAGATTTTTTCTTGAAATATAAAATCAAACTGAAATTTGAACTAATTTATTGATTTCCAAAAATAAACAAAATTTATTAGCAAATTATATTGTATATATTGCAAACAATTTAAAATACTTTGTATTAAATTTAATTAACACAAAATAAACTGAGACAGAAAAAACTTTGACCAAAGATCAAAAAAAGATAAAATTTTCGTTCCACAAAAATCTTTATACCTAAAAATATTTCAATGGAATAGGTTAAATATAATTAATAAATTGATTGGCAAACTTCTAACGAAATTAACAATTTACTTAAAACAATGATCAATTTGTAAAAGTTAATGTTAGAAATTTATTTGCCCAAGCTGAGGAAAATTATCCAAATTTCTATTTTTTTGTATTTTACTAATTTGAAATTGCAAAGAGAAGTAAGAAACAAATTTTGAGCAATTATCGCGAAAATTGTTAGCCAACTTATTTGTCAATAGAAACTTTGAACTCAAATTTGAAACAGTTTTGTAATTTAAGTCATTGTCAGGCCTTCCCTCTCCCTCTTTTTGTCACTCTCCCTAACAGTCATTTGCAACATCTTGAATTGAGAAAATTGGCAAGTCATTTTGCCACTTATCGCCTTCGTTTGTTTAAAATTAAAAAATAGTTTTGTCCAACAAACTTTTATTCGCTGACATTTATTGGGTGTCTGAAAAAGTTTTGCCATGATATTATTTTTTCTCACCTACCATTATCATCATTGCCTTGTCGCACCACCTCTCTATCCACCACCCACCCTCCCTTTAGTGCTTTTTGTAGAAAAATTTCTATTTAATTTTCGTTTCGTTTGATATGCAAATTGTTCTGTGCGCTTTTGATGCGCTTTTAATTAGCCAACACACACACACACACAGAGAGACAAGAGACACACACATATAACGATATATTTGTAGATAGTGCTATATATGTATATACATACATATATATATATATATTTATATACATATGTACATAGGGAAAGGAAGATGAAAATCCATTGCCAATTACTTGTTTTTGTTTTCTTTTTCTATGCACTTTGATTCCGCGTACTTTTCAATCGTATGCAAATTAGCGGGAGAGGGTTGAAAGTAGTGTGTGTGTGTGTGTGGGGGGGGAGGGTGATAGGGGGGATGCACATCCCCACACCGGAACACAACTCTTATCCACAGGTGACAGAGAATTGTCGTTTGTCGCTCTTTTTGAACGTTTTGCGATTTTAGTATTGCAAGGACAGAAAAATTTTTGAAGAGTCCTTTGCGCATATTCACGGATGCAGAAGAGCAGCAAAAAGAGAGGCAGCAACAGCAGAAGGAGGCGTTTTAGCAGGTGGAGCATGCAAATGCATATTTCGCCACTCAGAACAGCAATTACAGCAGTCAGAAAAAGCGACTAATGGAAACTAGTTGCTTCTATAATGAATGATATTCTATATACCCTATAATTTAACAGTTTGATTCCACAGAATTTAATAAACTTGGAAAATTATATTTTGTAAATATCTTTTTATGAAACTAGACTATATTAGCATCAATAAGCATTTTAGTTATATAGGACTGATCACACTGATATATGTCAAGATTAGTTAAAAATTGATATCGCATTTCATTATATAATATAATATAATATAAACAGATTTGTTATTAATTTAAGTATATAATATTTGGATATCCTTTTAACTTATTGAAATAATAACGATCTCAAAGAATAATTTCTCTTTCTTGTCAAGATATGGTATAGTATCATATTTGAAACTGGATAGAATGGTTAGAAGAATAGACGGAAGGACAATAAAATCAGACGGCTGAACAGACAGACACTTAATTGTTAATGTCGATCAAAAATAAAGTATATATCGATCAAGTATCGGAAGGGCAGCCCTCAAGAGCTAGTTAAAAATAAACATTTCAAACATAATCTCTAATTTTAACGATCTTATTTTAATCGTATTATAAATAAATCATAATATTGTCAATTTTCTAAAAAAAAAAAAATACTTTTCAATATACTACAAATAAGCTCGAATAGTTTTTAAACGATTCGTAGACATATATAAAATCAAATTATATTAGAAAATTTCTACGATGAATATAAAGTAATTTAAAAGTCGTTCAAGTTTATCACATTTCTAAGGGCTTTTAAGCTTTTGGCCATTTTTAGGCTTTTGGAAAACTGTTACACTTGACCAACTGACAAATGGAAAAATCGGCAAGTTATAGCTTTATGCTTGATTAACTATCAAAATGGACCAATGGATGGATGAATGGAGGAGTTGGAATATATATACATATATCTTTGCTTAAAAAAAAATATATGTATATTTTTGCAAAAATTTGTCCATATATAAGTGATTGACAGGCAAACAGGAAACGAAATTGAGGATTTAATTTCTTTCTTTTCATTTTTGTTTTTGATATTTATGAGTTATTTCAATGTGGGTCGTGGCATTTGCCAGGAATTGATTGATTTGCCTGTGATCCGCCTTTATACTATATATTTGTATACTATATTTTTCTATATATGTGTGTGTGTGTGGCGGTGGATGTGGGTGTGCAGCTTAACTGCATAACATTTAATTAAAAAATGTTGGTTGGCATTAAGCGAAAGTGAGGACACCTTTCAGATGCACAAAGGATAATAAGCGGAAATCACACGACTCAAACATCCCTTTTTTTCAACATCCATTTAAAACATATATTTGCACACTGTATGCCTTGGAGCCGCACATGGCCGTATTTGAATATCGACCAGGTAGAGTTTCAGCTTATACCTGGGCTCTACCTGCAGAGTTTCCATACATTCAGGCCAGGCACTGACTACTACACTGTCCTATTGGGTTGAGTTCGGAGTCGGTCGGTATGCGGACCAGCCTGTCTCTCTATCTCTCTGTCTCTCTCTCTCTCTCTCTCTCTATCCCTCTTATTGTGTGGAAAGGCGCGCATGTAAATTTGTCCAACCTGCAAAGACAAACACTTGAAACGGACGAATGGACAAAGTGACACTGGCCGACTGTTTCTGACCACCTGCGGCATATTTCTCTCATTTTTCCCTTTACCCCCATTCATTTTCTTTTTTTAATTTTTTTTTGTTTTTTGCATACAATTGGCGACCAAAGCGACCTCTCGGATCTGTGAATTTTGATTTATACGAACAATGCGAATGAGAATTTTATTTTATGCATGTACAATGAGTTTTTCACTTTCCCAATGACAGGAGGACACAATCTGGCGATCGGAGACAATAGAGATTATTAGATGTGGTTCGGAATACCTTTACAAATGCAGATTTTTTTTTTTTTTGCATTTTTTGAATGGGTTAAAGAAACCTCATTGGTGTGTATCTATTGGAAGCAGGTATCCAAAAATACTAAATTCTTTAAACAATGCATATTTTTGTATTGAGAATTGCCTACGGAGAAGCAAAGTTTTAACTATTTTTATTTCAAAAAAATTGATGAGAATATTCTTGAAAAATTTTAGATTTACATTCAAAATAGCTTAAAGAGCATTTTGAATAAAACGAAATCAAAAACTCAACTAAACTGAACTTTAGTAGAAAGACATATCAATAAAAATTTTCATAACCTTAAAAAAAAAATGATTAAGTTTGGTGGTCATAATGCAAATATATCAGGTTTAATCTTTTCAGAACGATTTTGTAGATCACGCAATTTGGCAAAATAATTTAAAAGGATTTTTTCAATCATCTATGGTATATAGAGATTTCTATATATAAAATAGTATATTGATCACTAAATACTAAGTTTCATCATTTGGAATCATCATGGAATTAAAAATATCGGATAATATATGATGAGCAAAAATATATAGAAAAAGATTTGTAGCAGACGAAAAGACATATACACGGACCGACTGACATGACTAGATCGACTCAGTAATATATATATGTATATATACAACAGACAGACAGATATGAAAAGATAGCCTGACCAACTTGTCTATATATAATGAAGGATACATACATACATATATACTTCATGGTGTCGGAGCCGCTGCCTTGTTAGTTGTGACAGAATCTGACCGAAATAGTAATATCCTAATTACTTATATGAACTTCAAACTCGTTTGATCATATTTACAAAAAAAAATATATTAGTTATTATTAACTAATAAATCGTAAACTAGACTATTCTGTAGGTTTGCTAGTACTTGATGCTGCAGCAACTGTAGCCTGTTTGCCATGATGTTTGGCCACAGCCTCCTGGGCTTTGCTTAATTGAATATAACCCTCGTGGGCACGGGAACGGAGCTCTTTTTCCACACCCTTGTTAACAGATTTGGATATGACCGATTTGATTTTCTGAGTTTCATTGAATTTCGATTTTTTTGCCTGGATCGGAGCATCTGCAAAGAATATAAAAAAGTTTTGGTTTAACGCAACTTCCTTCAAAGATGTTTCACCATTTACTTACTTGCTCTGCGTGTGAAAGCAAGTTTATTTTGCTGTTTCTTTTTATTTTGTATGGAGGCGGGCATTTTAGCCTTCTTGAATTTACCCTGTGGCATGTTGTATTTAATTAAAACAACAATAAAACAATAAATATAAACCAAGTAATTTGCAGTTGCGGCAACACGTTGCTTTGTTTATCAGCTGTTTCAGTCTTTCTGGTCACATTGTTTTTTCCAGTCAATAAATAATCGATTTATTTGAATGTCGATAAGCATACTTAGATAAAGTATCGATATTTAAAAATAAATTACATGGGTGTGTGATAATAAATTAAAATTAATGCTTCAATTACCCAATTTAACAGCAAAATAAATTGTAAGAATTATAACTAATATCATAGCAATTAATACAAGCATGATCCATATGCAAGAA
The DNA here is from genome assembly GCA_037075365.1 of Drosophila emarginata. Taxonomy (NCBI): domain Eukaryota; kingdom Metazoa; phylum Arthropoda; class Insecta; order Diptera; family Drosophilidae; genus Drosophila; species Drosophila emarginata. Next base: position 10,452,948 of record JBAMCD010000296.1, read on the forward strand.
AATCTATGACAACATTTAAACTGAATGCAGTCCTTACATCCTTCCTCTAAACGACTGGCGGTTTTAAAATTATTTCTATCAAATGAATCTAAACAGAGAGAAGTATAAAAATATATCAATATTCTTATTTCAATGTTTGATGTACACATACAAATATACCAAGTTTATGATATGGCTTATATCTAGAAATACTGTAATACTGGGAATTTGCACTTATTTAGATTAGATGACTCAACTAGAAATTTAAATTTACACATATTATGTATGACTCAAAAAAAATTTTTTTATGCGTTAATCGTCATCACATACAATATAAGTATACTCACTACTTTGGTAACTGTCATAATCAAAAAATCCGCCGACTAAATTTATCATTCGATCTATGTCAAGGACATCCATTTCAATTTTTTGCAAAATTGCTTGACGCTGTATTAGTATATTCTCCCGTTCCAGCTGCAATTGATGATCAACCTCTTCTTTATCACACTGTTCGTCGGTTGTGGCTGCATTTTGTTGATTCAACTTAAAAGTATCCCAAAATTGTTCGTCACTTTGTCGTGCTGCCAATAATATGCGTTGTTGTAAAGACACGTAATTCTTAATTACACGACAGTAGGTTATTCTAATATCTTCCAAATAATTATAAATATTTTCCTCATAACGATCATTCTGCAGCACTGTCTGTAGGCACTCCAAATCTTCACCTGTATTTCGAATTCGGGTATTTGTCTTCCTATAGATAAGATTTATCCGTTCACGAAATATTGGCAAATCCTTTGATGTGCCAATTATTTTCAATAGTTCTTCCAAATGTTCGCAAATATTATAAATTAACAAAATATTCACTTCAACATCATCTATAAATGACATAAACTCTGATCGGTTAAAGACTAAACTGGCACTAGAATTGGTTACTCCATTATTAAAAGATCCATTGTTTAGCTCTATGGAGTCCATAATATTATTGATGTGTTTGGATTGAGGCACCTAACGCGACTGCGAACATTTGATAAAATACTGGAAAACAAAGATAAATATTTTATATAAATAACATTTCATGAAAGAGTGACAAAGATTTCATATTATTATTATTCAATTGCTAAGCTATATTATTAGAACTTTGACGTCTTTTAATACAGAGCAAAATTAAAGAAACTAATTGATTTCCTCAAATATTTTAGGAATATTTATAGGAAAATTAAGGGGTTTGAAAGTAATTTACCTTTTTATGTTCATATTTAATTCATTCGATTACGTATGCAAATTTAATTCATTAATTTACTGAAATAATCCACTCATTTATCCTGTCCATTTTCTAATCTGTTTTTCGAATGGATTGCCATTATTTTATCCAAGAAAGTGCATATTAAAATGCAAACTTGCCAGCAGATTTAAAGTCGATATACATAAGTCGGAACGTAAACGAATTCGTATAACGAAAATCTCGAATAACCAGCAACCGATAATTGTTATTTTTTGGCAAATTTCAAAATAAACAAAATAAAAACGAAAAAAGAAAAAGATTCAACGTACAAAAAAAGAAAACCAATTTAAGTTTATTTATAATTAAATCACACAAAAACATAAATACAAAACTTGAAACAATTATTAAATAAAAAAATATGGAAATAAAACTAACAACCACTTATTATTATTATTTGTTGTTTAATTGATAAAACATTATCACCGGCTGTCAGTAGTAACCTGGCAACCGGTTGTTTATTTGTCGGCTTTGTTTTTCGACATTACTAAAATATATAGTTGCATATGAAATTTTGTCAGCTATAGTCGTTAACTGAATCAACTGATATATATAAATACATAAATACATTATAAAATATATATATATTTTTTTGTGTTCTGTCCAAAATGGTTATTTTGCAAGTGAAACGCGGCGATGAATCGTTGTTTTTATATGAGACAAGTGTGAGCAATAAAACGGATGTGGTTATCCGTGATCTTGTGGCCATTTATAATGGACGCCTTAAGGTGCAACGTATCTGCATGGAAATGGAAGAATTGGCCGAACATGGTACAATGTTGCCAAATGAAATGATGGGCCTTAATGATGAGCAGATTGAAGAGCTAAAATTGGTAGATATTTGGGCTGATAAATGTATACCATCGGGAGGATTTCAATATAATAAGGATCCATTGGGTCGTCGTAACGGCCAACAGCCGAAAGAGCACATGCAAAAGATGTTGGCCAATGCCATGAATGATGCCAAGGCCCTGATAGATAAGGTAAGAGAAATTATTATTGTATTTATAAATTGAATATTGAATATATTATACATATGTTGTATTTAGTGTACATATTTTTATACAAAATTCATAACTTTCTTTTATTATCTTTAGAAAAATGTAAATTTTTCAAAAATTACAACCTTAAAAGTGGTCGAAGAGGCTTTAAACATTTTACGTGGAGCTGTCCTTATTGCCTATCCCATGCAATTGCCTCCCCATGATACCATACGTATGGAATTCACCAATACGGAGGATTTAAGCGGCACTCAGGCCTCTAAGGAGGTTATTGAGCCATCCAAAGCTCAACTTTGGTTTGCTGGTCGTCAGATTTTAAATGGCAAACTTATTACCGAATATTTGGGTAAAAATGATAAAACTAAGGTACGCATTAAAAAGAGTATTATATGTATATATATATATATCGATTCCATCATTATGAATGCCTACAGGTGGTGGTGAAGCTCAATCAATTGGGTGAAGGACCACCTGGCCGTGAGGCAGTGGTTTCCGAACAAGTTCGTCGTCAAATGATGGCAGATGCCTATCGTCGCCAGGAAGAGTTAAAGGTAAGTTATTAAAAACCATAATTATTATTTTGTAGAGCAAATTCTAAATATATTTTTTATTCACATATGCATATATATAATATATATGTATATGAATGTATGTATACATAGGATTATAGTTATATATATATATAATATAGCTACAAAAAATTCAAAGATTAGTCATATTTGAATGTGTATTTGTGTTGTGTTTAGAAGATTGTAAAATAGGTCAAGTAAATGCAGTTCCCTAACGCTTTTTTTAATATTTTTTTTTTTTTTTTTGGTGCTGTTCTTATATAATTTTCTTATATCTTGATTCTGGCAAATTGGCTCTGGCTCAGCAGATGTTGGCCAGGTTTTTGTTATATATATACATATATGTATACATATATATGCCATTTTTCTTCAATTAAATTCAGAGTTTATCTAAGGCACATTTACTGAACCAGAAGAGTACATTTTGTTTTTATATGCTGCCAGATTAATAATAATATATATATAAATATAGATATATGTATATATATGTATATGAGAGGCTTTTGAACAATTTTAGTTTTTTATATTTTAAATTATAAATTTTTGCATATTTTGTTGTATTTTATATATAGGTATATATACTTGTATATAAATATCAGTTCCCATTCAGGTCCATTGAGTTTTGGTGCTGTTTTGTATTTGTAGTTTTGATAGTTAATATATCTTCATATTTTTTTTTTTTTTGGCAGACTTTTGATACCCTTGCAGAGGATATTATCAAAACATAGTGTATAACAATGCAAAAAAATTCTTTATCTATAACTTTTCAAAATCGATGTATGTTGTATAGTTATGGGAATCAGAGAGTTAATGCAATGAGAGAGGAGAAGTGAGATATATTGAAAAATAGTCTTTCTCTTAATTAAATTATTTCTAATTTGCTTTATCTAATGATTGCCCTAACTGCAGGGGTATAATAACTTCGGTACACCGAAATTAACTGCATTTCCAATTTGGGTTTTTTTTTTTTTTGGAAGCATCTTTAGATAATGACCAAAGGTTTCTCTGGTACATCACATTTTGATGCCTTCTCATCATCATCATGGAAATTTTGTTCACTAATGCTCGAATCTCCATTGTGACTTAATGGTATTAGAGATTTGGTACTACCAATCATTTCATGATTCTCAATCGGTTGTGGTAATGGTTGTTCATCTGGATCTGGTCCCATTGCTTGATGCTCAATATTTGCGACATCATCATCGGTATCATAGTTATGGTCCGGTTCCTTGCAAGCATTATTATGACCAAAAACATCGCTATCAGAATCATCGCCAGCACAAATGCAACGCATTTTGGCATCGTCACCCACCTAGAAATATATATTTAATATATACTAGATTCAATTATATCCTCTATAAATATTTAGCTATATATACAATTACCTTAACCGATTTGGTTATAATGCACAACGATATGGAAGAAACCACAAATAATACAATGGGCACTATCAATGACACAACAAATTCTCTATAAACCTTATCCAGATCGTAACGTGCAACCACAAATTCCACATTTGAATCCTGGCAACAAAATATATATTATTTTAATTATATATAGTAAAAGGGGAAATGGAAACCTTATTACTAACCTTGTTATAGTAACATTGATAGCGTGACTGGGCAGTGTTGTTATCGCCATCGTTACCATAGCGTGCCACAAAATCTTTACATTCACCACGAAGGGTATTAACACATCCTTCTAAATTAATGTACAGTTTCTTCCAATTATATATTGTGAGATTGGCTTGATTTGGTAAAAATTTTTGTTCAGGATCCACAGAATGTGTACTATTATCATAAATTGCCCAAAATTGTGTAAAATTCATAAATGGTGCTGGTAAAATATCATGATCCAATAAAGTTCCATTCAGACAATCTGTGGCACTAAAAAAAGAAGAAAGAAATGAGAAAAATTAGAAAAAATATTAGAATTGAATAATATATACATATTTTTACATACATTATGCGATTATCCGATTCTCGTGTTACTGTGGCACAATTGGTCAACAGGTTGCCATCATCCTCTTTCCAAAATTCGGTGGGTTCAATGCGTACACCGTGCTCGGATCCACGTGCCTGATTGAATGCCACAGCATTCTCACAATCAGCTGCAATAACATTATCCTCCTAAATGAATTATATTATATTATTAATTGTTTAAATTTAAATTATTTTTTTTTTATATTTGTATGCACTTACATGCATTATTAGGGTATTAACATTGGCTGTCGTTATTTTGGAGCAATAACGATCACAATTAAATGGTTTCTTAATCTTTGTGCAATGGATTCCATGGCATTCAAAGAAACCATTTAATTTAGTATTATCCTTGGCTGAATTTATCGTTGGACCATCAGCCTTATGATGGCATAAAAAGAATTCGGACATATTTTTGCAATGACCTAAGTGGGTGAGAGTTATAAAAAAAAGTAATTAGAAAATGCGAATTTCGAAATGGGTTTCTCTTTTATTACCATTGGAGCAATTGAAAACTCCACGAATATTATTGCAAGCGGTGCCATTATTGCAGTTGAACTTGTTCAAACGATTCATATCAATCTATGGCCATAAAAAGAAAGAGAAAAAAAAAATGTCTTGAGTATGAGTCATATTCTTTTTCTATACCACTCACTTACCATGGCGCAGGAGGTATTGGTTACCCTTGTACAGTTATTCAATTGTATATCCGTGCCATTGCGTCGAACAATGGAATGAATTTGTGGACAAAATCCGCTAGTGCGTGTTAGACACCATTCACCACAAGATGCCCATGGACAATTATTGGGCATCTGACGATCCACAGTCTGGCACATAACCGGATCCAATTCAAATCCCGATTTAAATGCCCTGTAAATAAAAAAAAAAAAAGCCAGAGGTTATATATATAAAGAATTATTATATAGTTATTATTTAAGTTTACTTACTTGAGCGATGGGGAATAAATGGAGACACTCAAATAGACAATGGAGACACATGACAGGACCATGGTCAGTTGACATAGGCAAATGGCACGACAGATGCGTTTATCCTGCTCTGGTATGAGGCGCGGCTTGTCCTTGCGTCGTGTCATATTTCACTTGTGTTTTCAATCCACCAACAACAACAAAAAATAAATAAAAAAAAAACAAAAAACCAAGGCAGAGGCAATTTATATCTTATTTACGACTTGTTGATTTACCTAAAAAAAAAAAACCCCACAGACACTTTGGGGACTATTCCCAAACCCCTTCTTTCAACCTACTCAAGGTGACTTGGTTTACTGACTGATTGACTGACTGACTGACTGACAGACTGAGTGATTAGTTGGTTGTTCTACTTTTTATGCCAATTTCTTTGCCCAAGTTATCATTATTATTAATTATTTAAAACAAAAAAAAAAATGCTTCAAATTTTCTAATGTTTTTAAATGCAAAACGGGTGGTGTGGGGGGTTAGGAGTGTGGGTGGGTTGGTTAAATTTGGATTTTTTCTTTTTCGTTTTTTTTTTTTTTAAATCCAATCAATATAAATTATTGCACTGTGTAAACGAGCGAGCGACGTCCGTTTCCTGTGCGGACTTGGATGTAACTAAAAATAAATGTTTGATTATTTCTAACCTGCAGAAGGCAGGAATAAATATATATATATATATATATATATATATATATATGGGAGTACCAGGGCTGGCATACAGGATTTTGGTCATTGCGCACGAAAGTGAAAGTCAAAATAATATATTTTTGGGGATGAGAGAAACAAAAATGCCTTCTCTTCCATTTTCGCAGGATCAACGCCTGCGCTCTAAAGAGAGTGTGAGAGAGAGAGAGACAGAGAACGGGAGTTAACAGTTAACATACTCTCTTTCTCTATATAGTACATATACATATATCTCTTTCGCTCACTCTCGCTTGATTTTTCGTCTTTATTCATTTGGTGAAAATAAAACACTTTTTGTTTGTGTTTTTAGTGTAGATGTTTATTAATTAGGCCGCTAGCAATTTTTTTATTTGTTTTTTTTTTCCTTTTTTTGGTTTTTATTGATAAAGACACGTTAAGTAAAAAAAATTGTTTTTTAATCGTTTTTCTTTCTTTTGTTTGTTTTTGGTTTGCATTGAAATATTGATTTTTTAAAATTCTCATAAGCAACGTGCGTTTCATCGGTTCTGCTAAGCTATGTAAATATTGTATTATTCCTGTAAATGTAAATTTTATTTATATTTCTTTTTTTCTTTTCATATTTTATAGCATTTTCGATAACTTGTTCAAAAAAAGATCTTCTGAATTTTTTTGTTTTTGGTGAGAATGAGTGTTTTTTTTTTTTTTTTGGTTTTCTTGTTGTCCGTTACTTTATATTTTATTTTATTATTTTTTATTATTTAGATTAGGTTGCAAGTACTTTTTTATGTTGTTTTTTTTTTTTTTTTGGTTGTTGTTGTTGTTTTTTCTTTTGTGATCCCTCAGCTTGCGAATCAAGCTTGCCTAAGAAAAGTTACTGTACAATAATGATTTCATTTCGTGTCTTTCTTCTTTTAGGCTTTACGAATATATTTTTCTTTTTTTTTTTTACTTAATATATTATGACTACTATCACAATCATTTTTTTTTTTTGTTTTTTTCTTGTTTGTTGTTGTTTTCTCTTTTTTGGTTTTATGCGTTGTTTTTTTTTTTTTTTGGTGTTGGCAAAAAAATAAATTAGTTTTGTTGAGCGTTTTTTTTTTTTTGAAATTTGAGATACATATATCATTGATTTTGGTTAATCTTGTTTTGGCTTATCAAAAAGAAAAGAAACCGAAAATATATAGTAGCAAAAATGGGGGGGGAGAAGAAATTCTTTGATGCAATTTGTATACCGATTTTATAATATAGTAGTAGTAGTAAAAGCTATGTATGTATGTATGTATGAATGTATATATGCATGTATTGTATGTTATGTTTCTTGTTGCATGTTATACAATCTACAAAGTTAAACTCGCTATTATTTTTTTTGGTTTTTTGTTCTTTTGTTTTGTTTAAAGGGTAAGGGCATTTGAATTAGTTAATTTGCTTTTGCTAGTATTCCATTTCATCATCTTCGTCACTGTGACACAGAAGTTTGCTAAAAAAACATAAAAAAAAAATATAAATCGAACGGAATATAGAACAAAAATTGTTGTTATTTTAATAAATTCTCTCTCTCTTTCTTTGTTAATAATTAATTATACATTGTTAATATATTGTTCACAGATCATGCCACAAATTTAATGCTATTTAAGTAATTATTCTATAACGCAAAATAAAAAATTTTCAAAAATATTTTCAATTTATTGGCATTGGCATAAGAAAATGCATACATATAATTAATATTTATTTTATTTTTTTTTTTTTTTTGGGGGAGAGCGTGATCGAAAATAGATAATGTTAAATTTATTGAAAATTTAGCGACTCACTTTTAATGAAGAGATTGGTTTAAAGAGGATCCGTTTATAATGTCTTCTAAAAGGTTTTTTTTTTTTTTTCTTTTCCTTTCAAACGATTTTTATTAAAAGTTGCTAAAGTTTAAATGGAATATTGTGCAGCTTATAAATTTGAGAAAGTTATAAATGATTGTATTGAATAATAGCAAAATTTAAATGGCTATAGCTATGTATAATAGTTTTCAGAACTTTGATTGTCATGCGGACGGACAATGGGTTAAGGCTAACAAGGCTAGTTTTATTCTCTCCACTCCATCGATGTAAAGACACTAAATCCATCTATCTATTCCACTTAATTTACTTAAATTACACTCTTTATTAAAATCTCACAAAAAGAAAGCAATTTTCGATCCTTTTTGGCATTTTTATTTCCAACAGTAGAAAGTTTCTATTGGAAATATGTAGATATAGAAAGTTGTCTATTTGTGATTTAAGTTTATTAGAAAATTCTAGTCAAAAGTAGTTTGATTTATTTTTATACTACCTAAAGAAAAATTTATAAATTTATATCATATATCAAGTGAGGCTTTTATAGACTAGCTTTTGCAGCACTCATCAATTATATAGAAGTAATTATAATGTCTAAAAGTGGTAGGGATAAATCACTAAAAGAAAACATTTAAATTTTAATAAACGTATTAAATTTGATATTTAATTTGTTTAGGAACTTTTGACCAATTGTTTCTATAGAGGCAATATTAATAATTTATTAAATGGATTTACTCAAATATTGATTTCTAGAAATATTTCTTAAAAAAATTTAAAGTCTAAAATTCTACAGAGTGGGGGGAGTTATCTTCTTTTTGAGCTGCCTTTTATTAAATGGCTTTAGCTCTTTTAATCTCCCAAGATTTGAGTGTTTATTTATACAGACTGATCAAAATTATATATATTACCATAAAGAGATCGAAAATGCTTTCTTCTTCTACCATATACATTCTCAAATCTCTGTATTTTTGTATCTGTATCTAAATAAAGATAAATTTGTGTGCATAGCAATTATCTAAATCTGTAAATATTTGACTTTTTTCTTAATTTGTTGTTAATAGATTTCTAAAAGACAGGCGAATCCTAACGGTTTCTATCATATATATTGTACTTTGAGTGTGTGTTGCGAACATTATTATATTTGTATATATCTATATAAGTATATCATCTTTTATGTGCTAAGATTTTTTAAATCGATAAAGACATTTTTTCAGATTAATATTTAAAGAGTTATTTTCTGTTGAATGTATATAATGTTGAGGCACTATAATGTACTATATATATGTATATGGTATAAGCGATTTCGTGCAACAGGTTTTTAAATTAACAGATTAAATTTCATTCCTTACATTCAAATGTGTTTGTGTTTTCTTTTTTTGGATTATTTAAAATTCGAGCAGTAAATTATATAGAGGATTAGTTATTTAAAATACATTCAAGGATAAAGATTTTTCCTTATTACAATTCATGCAGTTAACAATCCTGGAAAATAGTGTTAAGGAGATAAGAGAAAAGAAGAACGAAGGAAATCCATGATAAATGTTGGTTAACAGCAAAACAAATATATGGCAAATACGGAATTTTTTAGGTTTTTTTTTGACAGTTGTTATTTTTAAAAAATATTACGGCCAATTAACATTAGATAACAGTTATAACTTATGGTGTTATAGCATTAGTTATATATATGTATATATATATGTATAGCTTTTATGTGTGTGTATTATGTGTATATATGCATGATTTCAACGATTTTATATATCAACAATATATTGTTTAAAAAGGCACAATGTGTGTGTGTATGTGAGTGTGTGTGGGTGTGTGTGTGTGTGTGTGTGGGTGTGTTATGTATGTTTGTTTGTCTGATTTGAATGTTTTCTATGTATTATGTGTAATGTTTATAGGATTATTTCTCAGATCTACTACAATACAAAAATGTTAAAAATTCACTTTTTGATTAATTAATATTAATATGGGGGTTTTTTTTTGTTTGGCTAACATGAAAATAAGGCAAGATGCAGACAGTTCAGATACAGGTTGGTGGGTATAATTGAACTCACTCTTCCTTAGTTGGAAATTTTTCAGCATAGACTCTGGAGGATTTATTACAGGCCTTTTCACAGCATGGACAATACCAATAGCTCAATACTCCAATTGATATGGCAAATAAAACATTTGGTATTATCAATGAGAGTATTAGATGATAAAGATTATTCTCCCATGAGTAGCGTCCAATAACAACTTGGGGATATGCACGACTATAGTAGCATGGAAATGGTTCGCCAATGTGTGAAAAGCTAAAAGTATAAAAAACAATTAAAGATAATTGTATATAGATACATATGTATAAATATATAATAATTAGTTTATTTTTCATACCCATATTGTCTGGCAAAGACACTGCAATTAGTTGTGGGCGGATAACCGCAACCCTCAGAATTAATTAGAAACTTTGTATAACTAACATCCCAGTTAACTGTGTCTAAGTCTCGCGGATGGCGCTCCCATTCGCTATAGGGTATACGCGTATAGTTGACAAACAACTGATGGCACCTAAAAACAAAATAACAATAATAACAATAAAAAACAAATAACAAATATATATTTATATTATAATTATGATGTTACTTGGTGAGTGATGAGGTACAACCCTCGCGGCAGGAGCTCCAGCTACAGTTCTTTATGCCCTCCGCATAGATGTGATCTATGACAATGCAGGTTACTGGCACTGGATCATAATCGGCAATGATTGTTGAAATAGCGGGATCCACAACAAAGGGTATTAGGAAAAGAAATGTAAACACCGACAAAATGGCGGTCGTACCTAAAATAAAAAACGCAAAAATCAAATAATAAATTTATAATTTGATAAATTTTCTATTTTATATTTTAACATACCAAGGCACACGGAGGTATAAAATTTAGCCTTCTCGAGTAGAGATTCCATTTCAATCTCCTCGCGCTTGGCCCTAATGGCATCCACGCATCCGCTGCCAGGTCTAACTGGTGATTGGCAGGCTGAACGCGCTTTACCCGATCCTGATCGGCTACTTGTAAGGCTAATTTTGCTAGCCGATAGAGTTTGGGCCGATAATGATAATGTTGGACTTGATGGTACCGACGTTGTCGTCGTTATTGTGGAGCTCTTTTTCATTTTGTTGCTTGTGTTGGTGTGTGTGTGTGTGTGTTGGTTTGTGTATTGGTGTATGTAAATCAAAAGCTTTGAAAAATTAAGCCTATTACAGTAAAGAAATGTGCCGTTATCTCAATGTATCTCGCGAGCAAATTTCAATTAGAATACTGCTCCTTTACCCTCCTCCTCCTCCTCCACCTAACCTTCTCCTTTCCCCACTCTAATTTTCTTTTCTTTTTTTTCTTTTTGGTTTATTCGTCGAGCAGCAGATATGCTTTTGAATATTAATCTATAATTGTTTTTTTTTTACTTTTAAATTGTTTTTTATATTTTTCTATCGTTTTCTTATTTTTTGTTTCGTAGTTCTTAATCGTTCTGTTTGTGGGTGTATTATTCTTTTTCTTTTCTTTTCTTATTTTTTTTTTGTTCTCTTCTCTATATATTGATTGATTTTTCTAAATTTAAAATTTTAATATTTAAGTTTTATTTGGTTTTCATGACTAGTTGCTGTTCATGTTGCTTTTTTTGTTGTTCTTGTTGTTAATTTTAAATTTAATTTCATTTTTTTTCTTTGTTGTTTTTAATTGGGGTCTCTTTTGATCACGCATCCCTCTAAACCATTTTAATAATTTTTTTAGTTCTTGTTTTTTTTTTCTTTTTTGTTGTTTTTACTGAATTTCACTGCCTTCTTTCTAGGGCTTGAACCATCTAAATGGGAACCATCATCATTATCTTTATATTGGTGTTATTCCGTTACTATTGATTACTGCATTTTAGTGTATCTGTGTGGTGTAGTTGTGTGTGTTTGTGTGTGTGTGTCTGTGTGTGTGTGGTGGTCTGTTGTGCGCGTTTATTCTCTTAGAATAAAACTAAGTTAATATTAATAATATATTTCAAAAAACAACAACAAAAAGAAAAAATGTTCAATTTAAACAGATTTCCTTAACCTCCTCTCTCCTTTCTTATTTCTTTTTTTTTAAGTTTCTCTTTTTTCTTGTTTTTTATTTTAGAATGCAATAATATATATATGGTTAATAACATTTATTAACCCATTTTTACCCATCCTAAATAACCCGCACTAATATATAATGTGTGACGAAAAAATTATACTAATATTGTCTACTTTCATATTCGTATCGTATTTGAGAAGTTCCACGTGCCTTTTTGTGTGTGTATCATGTACAATATGTGTGTGTGTGTGTGTTTGGTGTGTGCTTTGTGTGTGTTAAGTGTTGTTGTTTTTAGTGCCCTTGCAAGACGTTTAAGTGTTGTGTTTTTGTTTTTGTTGCTGCTGATTGCATTGTCTTGCCATCATTTTTTTGTTTTTTTTTTTCTGTTTGTTTGTTTTTAGTTTCTTTTTGTTTTTGTTATAGTTTTTTTTTTGGTGTTAAGAGAGTTCGATGGAAGGTTTATAAAGAAGTTTTTGAAGTTCAGTTATTGCAAAGCGAAGACACCAGCCTGATGGTGTATCGGACTGTCTTCTTGAAGCAGAGGAATGCCTGCAAAGGAAACAAAACACAAAAAATTGGGAAGAGAAAAGGGGGGGGAGAAACTATTATTATTATTATTATATATACATTATATATATAGTATAAAATTATGTATAAATTGTATATACTTTCATCCTATTTCCTAACTAAATTATATACACATTATTGTGGATCAAAATATATATATAAATTGTATATATATACTTTCAAAGATATATATCCTATTTCCTAACTAATAAATTATATACACATTATTGCGGATTAAAATATTTATAATATTTACGTATGTATTTTTTTATATTATTGTTTGCCTTCTAAATGGAAAAATGAATATTTAATTGGATTCTAATCAAAAGCCAAACAAACTTTAGTTATTAGTTTGCTAGATTTATGTACTTTAATATTGGTATATATAATATATATACATATATATGTATTATATATATGTATATATGTATGTATGTTGCATATCTATATTATACTAAGAGTATGATCAAAGGGGGTGGTAGTGGGTGGTATTGGTTTGTGGTAGTAAGAAAGCAAATTTATTTATGCCTTTCCTGAATTATTTTTAAGTACAAATGTTCTTGCCTTGTCTTGAGTTACTGAAAGAATTGTATATATATTTATATACATAATTCCGATTTTTCGATTTGAGCCATTTTTTTTTAATTTTAATATTTGCTTACGTGACGGATCTCATAGAGCCATTACTTCATCGCCTCCGCCACCTCCCATATCACCATTGGTTGGTGCTCCAACACTATTCTTTGACAGAATAGTTTCAGTGTCCACGCAACCTTTAAAACGCATCTTTGCATCATCGCCCACGTATACGGTCCGTTGACAGAGTAATAATACGGAACATGATATAACAAATAGTACTGATGGCACCACCGAAGCGAACACAAATTGACGATAAGTGGCCTCCAGATCAAATCGTGCCACAGCCACATCCTTTTTTAATGGTGAATAGAAACACGGAAATCGTGCACGAGCATTATGATCGCTACCATCACGTCCGAAATCCTTAAGGAACTCTTTACATTCATCCATTAGAGTGTTGACACAACCCTCTAGATTAATCATCAATTTGGATTCATTCGAAATGGTCAAATCGACATCTGGTGGTGCAATTTCTGGTACTGGTGTCGCCACCGATACATGCAAATGGCTGAGATATGTAAAATTAGTTAAATCACTGAGCATATTGTGTTCAAGAGTAGATCCATTGATACAATCTATGGCATCAACACGATCCGATGTATTTTTTATAAAATAGCATGATGTCATTGCCACATTGTCGCTGGATTCGTTCCACACTTCCTCCAAAGTTTCGGCATTAATTGCATTCTGGCATTGGGATAGATAAACTTTATCGCCACTAAGAACCACAACATTTTTGTTCCTAGTTGGAATATCAACGCATCGTCGATCACAGTTATATGGTGTCCGTATCTTTCGGCATGTACCACGATTACACGAAAATAGTCCACTAATATCCATGCAATTGATCTTGCCACGTCGTCCGGAACATTTAACGGGAGCATCACTATTATGGAAGACGCACTCAAAGGCATCGGTTATATTCAGGCACTGACCGGCAGTACAATTGAAGGTACCTGTTAAATTTTTACACTCATCATTAATGCATCTGGCCTTATCGGCACGATCCTGATCGATGCCGTAACATGTTTTATTTGCCGAATTAGTGCAATTTTGAAAGGTTAGATTGGTGCCATTGCTACGTAAATTTACATAGATTTGGATGCAGGCACCGGATGTCTTACTTAGACACCATTCGCCACAGCTCCCCCATTCACAGTTGTCCTTGTTCACAGCTCGTGTTGTGGTACACATGACTGGAAAAAATGGGTCAATGCCGCTCTTAAAGGCTCGCGTTGATGGCATATAAATGGCAACTGTTAGATATACCAATGCAACGGAACTAAGTACCAGTGTCATCTGGCATATGCAAATTGTGCCACAAATTCTAGTGTCCTGCGGTGGAACTATTAACTCCTCGCTGGGTACCTTTTTTTTGCCCATATTTTTTTTTTATTTTTTCCTAATTCTTCTCTCTCTCTATTATTTGATTTACTAACGGATATTATATTTAGTGGACGTAGGTTAATCACTTGCGTGTAATCCAATTAGGAGAACATCATGGAAGTCTATCGATTTAGTTCTCTTGATGGAGGCCCCCCGTAAGGGGGATGGGCGAAGCTGTTATATAACCTTATTATTTGTACGGTTAGCGCCGAGATTTGCCTTCGCTTTGATTTATATTTTTTCGTTGGAGAATGTGGAAATTTCTTTTTGCTTATTTTATTTAGCTTATTCCTCGAAAAAAAAACTAATATTGGAACACACTTTTCTTTTTTTTTTTTTGTTAATGGAGGCGGTCTATCGATTTTTTGACTTTGACCCCTGCAAGTGGTCCATGGACTGCATCACGTGGTAGCACAATAAAATCTTTTGTTGCCCAAGTGTGTGAGTTTACTCAGTTAATATATTTATATATATTGAAGGATTAACCAAAACGGGCAAAATATTTCTGCTTCTTTTTTTTTCTTTTTTGTATATTAACAATTTTTTTTTGTTTTTTTTTTCTGCAAAATATTATTATTTAAAAAAAAATGTTGTCCTTTAATTAGTTTGTCGCTTGGTTGGACAATTTTTATACACTGGACCCAAGATATTTGCAAACTCTTGTAACTTTGTACACTGTTGTCGTAGTTGTATCGTGCCAGTGCTGTATGCCTTCCTTACTGACCGCCGACAACATGCCGCCGTCTGTTCCACATCTAACGGTTCTCGGCTCTGCTCCATGTGTGCTCTCGTGTTCTCAGTTGGTTTCATTTTTTTTTGTTTTTTTTTTTTTTTTGTTTTTGGCATAAACCAGAGCACTGCGCGCGCATATTTATCGCAAAATCAATAGTTCCGCATTCACGTTTTCATGTACCAAGAAATCTGCCACTCTCTCTCTCTACCACCATCACCATTCCCCCCTTTTTGTTTACCATCTTCACCACCCACTTGCTGCATGTTTGTGTGTGTGTGTGTTGTGTGATGGACTCCAAAAGCGTGCTCATCGTGCTGCTCCATGAGCTTCTTGGCATGGCGTTTAGAGTAGTGCCAAATGCATTCATAGATGGGGTTGGGTCTCTGTCTCTTGTTCACTGTAACCACTATGACGACATCGCACGGGTCAGCTTCAAACCACAAATAATATTATTCATACACATATTACATAGGGAGTGGGGGGCGTGGGGGTGATGTAAACATCGGCCGATATACATATATATATATATCTACAAAATTAAATGTTTGTGTGGATACAAGTAAATATATTTATGATTATGATATTTTTGCAATTTGCCGTCTTTTTTGAAATATTAATACATATAAAGCTGTTTCTCTGGGACTGACAATGCAATTAACAATTTTCACATACATATGTACAACATATATTAAACATATATACATATGTATGTACATACATACATAAATAATTACATATATATTTAGTGAATAACAGAACTTAGTTTATTGTCACTTTTATTACTTTTGACTCCTCCTCCAGTTTAATATTTTATTTTGGTTTCAACCATTTTTGATTGGATTATTCCATGATGATGCAATCATTGCTACAGTTTTCCTATCCAATCTTGGTCCAAATAGAGGATTCATCTGAGCCATGTAGCAGCATAACCAAAAGAGCCAACAAGTAGCCGCGGTCAACATTAAAATACAACGTATTAGATTATGTTGCGGTGTTTTGGGTACAAGAATCGGTCCGGCAATACCAACAAGTGCCCAAAAGCTGGTAAATACCAATATTGGCAAAAAATTAGCACCCATACTGTGTGTGTATTTTTTTTCTGTTTCTAAATACTCCTACAATTTCTTTCTTTGTGAGTCAATTGTTTACGTTTTATTACGTCGTAATACATCGACTACTTACGTTATAGTGACTGATCACAGATATTTGATCAAACGTTAATCGCAGTGTTATTATAGCTAAACTAGCTAGTTTTTAAATACTATTATTTAAATGTGTACAACAATATTTAATATGTTGTTACTCCGCTTATAATATTAATTAATATACAATATATTATAATTTCGAAACCTGAATTTCTTACAAAATTCGATTTAAATGATTTTGTATTTTACCTTTTCTAAATTAAACAAATTTTAAATGAAATATAATACCATTAATTTTATCTCTAAAATAAATGAGTGAATTCAGTTAAACACAGACTTTAAGGAGATCTGGCGGTGAATATTTTAAAATGATTCCTCTGATGGAATTTAAATAATTTTAAATTTTAGCATTGTCAAAATTCGTTACATTTTTCAAAAAAATTTTGTTTAAACAATGGAATTTCTTACAGATAAATATCTAAACATTTTTATTGGGTACTTATAATTTTGCATTGTTAAGTTACTTAAGGTCAAAATACTAAGCTGAATTAAATTTGTAAAGAACCCGTAATTATTTATTTACAAATAAAATGATAAATAAATCGTATGCCATCTCGCTCTATATTATGATGATATGGATGAAGGTTAGGCTAAAGGACCTAGAGGAGGTGTTCTCTATACAAAAATATCCAAATATTTTATGATTTTAACAAATAAAAAACCTTTTACAACAGCTTTTCTTTAAAATACATGGCTAAAATTTGCCGTTTCCAAAGTAAAAACGTTAGATTTATGTCTTAACCGATTTGGGATACATGTTTTAACACACTTCCATACAATTTTGGAAGCAGGGCTATATATAAACCGCTTTGATAAAACCGAACAGATTGGCACTATATGATATATGTACATAAAGTGCTATTGGGTAGATCAATCGAATAAATTTATATTGTTCCGACCAAGTTTGGTAATTGATAACTAACAGCAATCAACAATCACTTTACGAACTTAACTTTTGAATAATTAAATCGGTTGATTGAATTTCGTTTGAACTGAAAGTAGTTAAATGTTTTTTAGAGGTTTGACCTCTTGGTAAAAAAAACGGTCGTAAAAAGTGCACGTGCGGGTATCTGCAGGTGGGTGGTTGGTGGGTACCGCCCTCCATCAATGGTATTTGGAATGTGGACCACGTTTGTTTCAAATTCAAACTTGTTAGACAAGTTTAATATTAATTGGAAATTACCGAAATATTCGATTATATTTAATTCTTTTCTTTTAGTTGAAACTTCTTGAGGAACATTACCAAAAAGTCGTCGAAATAGTTTTTTGTTGTTTAATTCGAAAAGGGAAAAGTACTCCATGGTGGAATACCTGTTTATTGAGGACGAACCACCCATACACGCATACATTTATAAATATGTTCATATACATATATTCACAACACACACCCACACACACACACACACACACACAGACATACACAAATGATATGAATTTTCGTTTGTTACTCACTTGTAATGTATGAATCACAAATTTGTAGGTTTATTTACGTTCATACACGCAGCAGCAGCAGGACCTTACACTAATACACACATGCGGCTATCGTACGAAAAATCGTTTCATAATAAAAAAAAAATGGTGTACCAATTCCCTGCCCTTCTTTAGTTGACGTCCGTTAACATTATTCACTTGTGTGTGTGTTTTTTTGTAATTTAATATTTAAATTTATTTAATCTTTATGAATGCGGTCCTCTAACTCATAAGGCAGAAATGATTTGATTTAACAATTTTCTTCGATTTCCTCCCATTGCCAAAAAAGCTAGCCGAGAAAATTCCAAACAGCACAAATACTAAATAGCGTCGTGCACCACTCACGGCCTCACGGACTCACGGCTCACGTTTTCCTGCTGTTTATTATATGGCACTTCTGGCATTTATTTGGCTTTTATTTCCAACTAGGCGCATGCGTTATTTTCGCTTTACGTCATCCATTGACCGAGAAAGCTTTCAATGGGTTGCCAGAGACTTGGCAATCACCCTTACTTGATTAGTGGCGCTAGAATCGACTTAAGTTATTTATAAATTTGAAATATATTCTCAAGAAAGAAATTTAATAAGAGATATATAATATTAATGTGTACATATTATCGGTATTAAACCATTTCCATTTTAATATGAACAAAAGAAATCATTTAGATACATAGATATATTTTTAGATATGTATTTTTAAACTTTTATAATTTCGCATTGGTTTCTGTTGTGGTTCTTTGGCCATGTGTCGTGTAGGGCTAGCCGGAGTGCAAGCGCTGCTCAGAGAAAAGCTCAAGCTCAGCTGTCAAGCTCACAGAGAGTATATTGGGTACACTGGGGATAAGGTTGCAGCATAGCCAGTGGCAGGCAGTCCTTTCGGTGAAGAGTTCAGCGGTCGTCGTCGTCGTCCTCGTCGTCGTAGTAGTTGTTATAGGTGGTCGTCGTCGTAGCCGTTTCTCTATTGTATTTATATTGTCGTCGCCACCCTGTCCGTGTGTGTTTTTTTTTTATTTTATTTTATCGAGGTTTCAGCCAAAAATGACACGAACAAAATCTGTAGAATGTTTCTTTTTTTAATGTGTTTTTTGAACATTTGACTTACTGCCCGTGTTCAAAGTGCAATCAGGTCAGAAAATGATAGATATATGTACATATATATTGTTGACTTCTTGGTTATTGATGAATATAAAATGAAACTAAATGCGAAAGAGTTGTGCGATCGAAAATTTGTAATCGTCATACGGTTTTGGGTTGTCTTAAACCTTGAGTAAGCGCACATGCACACACAAGCACATGGTGGTAAACCTGAAGGCGGTGGAAGAAGTGGCACGCAGAGCACTGCGACACAGGCCATGAAGACAAAATAACACAAAAAGCAAAAAAAAAAAATATAGAACAAACAGAATGAAAGAAATAAAAGAATTGTTGTATGAAGAATTTGTATTCGGTTTACTTTAGTTCTTTTCTTTTTGCCTTTGCATAAGTTATAAACGAATCTGGACATCAAAAGCAAATGAAATATTGTTTCGTGCAAAGCACGAAGAGAGTTTTTTTTTTCTTCCTCCATCTCCTTTTGCCGCATAATTTCGATTGAATTTGCCCCCTTGGTGCTTACCCAGACCCATTTTCTGCTACTACTACAACTCCATGCCCTCCGCCCATTTTGACTTTGTTCACACACATATACATATGCATATATATGGCATGCATGTGTATGTGTGCGCGGTCTATTTCTTGCTTGTGTGTGTGTCTGTTTGTGTTTAAACGTGTCAAATGAGTTGAGAGTTACATGCGGCTCCATTTTGTCTCCCTCCATCCTTTCCCTATCCATCGCACTTATAAAATGCAGCAAACACTTAGGGTTTGGGGCAGAGACGACGAGTATAGATGAGGCGCAAGGGTGGGGTAAAACTGTTTTTGTTATATTTTCTAGCTTTGTCTCGCTTACAGCGCCGCCTATTTCCGTTTCGTAATACTTACTCCATGAAGAGTTTTAGTTCGCATTTAACAAGAACCTCATTGCGGTTACATAAAAAATAATAAATATTATTTTTAACCATTGCTATTATTAAAAATATCAATATAGCCATAGAGGGGGGAGGGGATGGAGTAAAGGATATATATGTATGTATATAGTTAGTATAAAATGATTAAAATTACATATATGTATGTGTATTTTTATAAAGCGTACGTTGTATTGCAGTCTCTTTCGCTCAACTCTCTCGCTCTCTCAGTATTGAATTGCACGTGGAACGAATAGTACACAGAGAAGTGTGTAAAAGTGGTTAAAAAAAAAACAACAATAACAACAGCAACAAAAAAATGAAAATTAAAACACAACAAAAACTGTCCGTCCTGAATTTTTGTTTTGTGTCTATGCACAAGAATGTGAAATGAACTATAAATATCAAAATATTTAAAAGCATCAACAAAAACCCAAAAAAAAAAAACAAGCAACAACAACAACAACCAACAAACAAAAGAGTGAGATCGAAAAATTGGTAAAACCACTCACATACACACACACATACACACAAACACACACACACACACACCACAATTACTCACACACAGTTATATATGCATATACGTGCATAAATACAAACAAAGCTTTAGGCCCTTTGCCGTGGTCATAAAATAATCAACCAAAAGACAAGCGGGAGCCAAAAAAAAAAGGAGGAGAAGAAGAAGCAAAAGCAGAAGAAAGGACTGCAGTGAGAGCGACACTTGCTGATGTTGACGAAACATCTCCATTGGGACACATAAAGCAATTAGGAAAGGTTGAAAGCGCATACCTCAAACATAGAAATAAAGACAAAAATAATAATATATACACAAACAGACACACACACACATACACCCACTGCCAGGATGCGTGCTCAAAGGACAATTTAACCTAATCGAGTAATGCGAGGAACGAAAAATGCGTCGTCCTGCATTACTAACCATTGGCATTGACTTGTTTTGCCAGACCAGCTGCAGATGTCAGAGATGCCCAAGATAACGGAGATGCCCATGCAGGTCAACGACAACAACAACAGCAACAAGAATAAGAATAACAACAGCAGCAGCAGCATCATCAGCGACAGCAGCAGCAACAGCAACTAGAGAAAAATATAAAAAACAAATTAAAACAAAAACTAAGCAAAAGTTAAAAAAAAAAAAACGAAAATTCGTGAATCGAAGTACCCTCCCTGTGATATAACTTGCGCCGTATTTGTAATTGTAGCTTATAGATAGATATCTTTAAGTTAAGCAAGAAGCAGCTAAATATTTGGCACTTTTAAATCAAAGCCTAAAGGATAACAGCACCACAACCCGAGAATAAATAAAAATATATAACAGATATAACCTTCTACTCTCTCTATATATATATATATATAAATAACATAATATATATATACGATCTATATATATATATATATTTTGGGCCAATTGTTGCTCCGTTCTGCTGCCCACACCTGCGACGCCATTTTTTCAATAATTTAATTAAACCAAAATTAAATCAACTAACTAAATATATAATAACTTAATTGCAACTAGCTAACAGCATGGGAGATGAACACGAGAAACGCAGCGGCAAGGAGAAATTGCTCTTCTATACAACAGCATTCTTTATATTATTGGGTACATTTAGTATGTTCGCCTTTCTATTTTTGGTACCATTTGTTATTGAGCCGGCCTTTACGACAATCTTCATGCAATTTGAGGAAGTTCCAGCTCTATGTGAGACCTATGATACCGAAATTTATTACGGTGCCAAGAACTGTTCATGGTCATCGTGTCGAGAGGGTTGCACCAAGGATATATATACATGTACCCAGATACGTGTCAACTATCGTCTCAATTTATACAATTATACAGATGAGTTCAATTTCACAGAGTATCATATAAATCTGAAAGAAGCGGAACGTGAATTACCGCCAGTAAAACGAACGGATCGCTATGAGCGTGCGTTGCGTGATTATGAATACGATAGTCTTGGTGGTGGTACTCCCGATATCGATATTACCAAGGGTGTAAGGCATCAGGAACAATTAAATTTTGGTGATCCGGATGGGGCCAATGGTTATTTAATTGAGGATCCCGAAGATATTGATTTTTCAAGATCAAGCGGCACATTAATTAATGATGAGAGACGTCCCTTCGATGAAATATCTGAACTAAATGAGGGACTCATGGGCAACAGGTCAATCTATTTCTATGTGGGTGCTCGTCTATTTCCTAATGTTAAGGGTTGCGGTTATCCGCCCATGCTGAATTGCACAATATGGTTAAAACGTTATACCAAGATTGGTATTAAATTTCCATGTTACTACTCTAAGGTGGATCCAAGTCTAGTGATTAGTGATTTGGATTATTGGCAGAATACATTAAATTTGGTATACTCCATGGCCATACCGATTCCATCGTTCATAATATCGGTAATTTATCTTACGTATGCCTACTTCAAGATCTACAATGAGGATGAGGAGACAGTGCCTCTTGATAAGAATGCCGAGGACATGGATATAGATGATATCGATGCAGTTGATGATAGCGATGGAGCTGTTCTTGCTGACAATGTGGCTGGGAGTCAAATCATCAATATGGACTCAACGACAAATGACAGTTGTCTGGAAGGTGTACTGCCAAATGGTGGTCCTGGCATAACCAGTTCCATATCACATGGTGGTTCGGTCACCACACCGGGTCTATATATAGCACAATCGCCGGCGGGTTCACAAATGACACCCAATTCGGAAATTAATTCATTTGGCCATCAGCTTAAAGTACAAATGGCCGATGAATTGTCCAGAGATTCATTGGAGAATGGCATGTTGTCTACGTCTACCTCGGTGCAAGGGTAAGGCTAAGGATATCAAATAAATGATCGTACAATATTTCAATCACTTGATCACTAAAAAGTGTCAAAACAAAAAAAAAACAACATTACTGTTATTTGATTATTTTGCGTAAAAGTTTCTTAAAAATCCTTTTGAAGCACCAAGCAAAACATCATTTTCTATAGCATACTTATCTGAGCCGATATTGCAAATTTGAAAACAACTTCTGATCTAATTATATCAAATCGATCTGTTAATATATTTGTCATAGAACTAACGTTTAATCGTGGGAAATTCCATATTTTAATATAGTGGAATGTTAAATTGATATGATATTACCTGAAACTCTTTATCCTAAATAATATTTTTAAAGTTTATTCACAAGGGTAGAGAATATATATATGAAAACTATAATAATTGTCATTAACTAGAATGTTTATAGTGCTCAATTCCATAGAATTTCGTATTTCTCTAGAATCTATTGGCTTTTCGGGATCTATAAATTAATCAGTTACAGCTAATTACTAATTTTAATATTGTTCTAGTTTAGTCCAACAAAGTTTTAATAATTTACTACTGTGTTTAGTATAGAAATTCTCTCTAATCTCCGATATGATTTTAAAGCATTTAACTCAATACAAAAAATATTTTATTTTGAAAAATTAAAAAAAAAGATTAAAAAATCGTACAAAAAGCACGAAAATTTTGTAAAGTTTAGAAGAAATCTCGAAATAAAAGTAGAAAAGAAACTAAATAAGAGGGGATAATAAGTGTTTATATCACAATAATAATTAATAATAAGTTGGTACATTTATTATTTCGACTTCCCTTAGTTATTTTTTGAAGATTTTTTTCCTCTTTTTTCTTACATTTTTAAGTTATACATTAACAAGTTACCTATTTTACCATACATATTTTAAATTAATATACATTAATTTCTTTTTAATATGTTTATTAATTTTTTCATAGAAACTTGAGCAAGACGATGACGACGAGTATCTCAACTCCACCTGGGCCGACAGCGGCAGTCTGAAACGTCAGGCGCATGGTCTGCAAAATGTTCGATTTCGATTCCAAAAATGAACCGTTACTTTTGGAATCTTAAAACAGGCAAACACACTTTCCCCATTAAGAAAATGAGAGACAAAATGAAAAAAAAAAAAAAAAGAAAAATTATATGTGGGAAATGTGTTTTGCTGACAAATCAGAAGAGGAAGAGCAAATATTTGTATCCGAGGAAAAACAACCAAAAAGAAAAAAAAGGAAAACCATAGAAGAAGAAGAAGAAACAATCGACAACAACGCATTCGTATGCGACCGAACTTGAATACCTTCAGAGCTGTTAGAGACACTTAAAAACTATAATAGATTAAATATACTTTATTAACTAATTAACACTGATACACCCATACACACACACACACACGCACACAACACACACAACTACAATAACCACATACAGAACACCCAAAAGCTTACACATCAAAATTGCTATACATGACTAAATAACATCATGATATGTATACATATTTGCAAATATGTACATATGTATAAACAAAAAAAAACGAAAAAAAAACAAAACAAAAATATCGGGAAACCGCTTCACACAACAAGGATACTCCAGAGAGGGATAAACCTTTGGATTCGTACAAAATACAATAAAATCGCAACAACAAGCAGCAACAAGTACTTACTACATATATACCTAAAAGCAAATTATAAAATTTATACATATGTACATACATAGATGTACACATATACATACATATATTTACTAAAATTATTTTTTTATTCGCAACAATTAGTCGTATCTCCACGACTAGCAATATAATATGAAATACAGCGAGTTGAGGTGCGGTGCATTACATGCATTACATACATACATACATAAATATGTATGTAATCATTTCGAAATGATCGATTAATCAAGATAGAATGATAATTTTGAAATATTGTAATAATACCGAAAGAGTGCTACTCGCTGATTGAGATTAGAAGATGAAGAAGATAAAGTCAAAAAAAAGTCAATGCATTATGTATTTTAATTAAAAAATACTAATGATAAACGAAAGCAAGTGCTGCGCCTATATTTAAATTTAAAATACATATATAAAAAATATATTGTAATTGTTATCCTTCTAATTAATGCGGATAAAAACTCACAGCTTTAATTAATGAGAGAGGTACCGAGAGGTAACGGAAGCATAAGATTTTTTCTTCTACGTATTAATTTTTATTATGATTATTAATTAATACCATATAGTGTATTTATAGGTCCTGCAAATGGTTCAAGCTATTCAATTAAATAAAAACAAAAAAACATAAACTAAATAAAAAAGAACAACAAAATTACAAAATAATTATTACATATATTAAAATCACAAACAATTTAGTACTTAAATATTTAGTACTTTAAATATTAATAATAAAAGCAAAACCAATAGTTTCCTTTTTATATTAACAAAAGAAACTTGGCATAGTCATCGGTAACTATCAATAAGTATGTCCACTTGTCCACTAGTCTATCAAGGATAAATCTGCAACCTACACCAAAAAAAAAAAAAGTAAAAAGAGAAAAGAGAAAAGAAAAAAAAAGCAAAACAAAAATTAGTTTGATTTAAACGAGAGGAATTTTGCATAACAAATAAAGAAATCAATTGATAAGCAACACTTAAGCGCAACTATTAGCTAAATATCATGTAAAACAAACACAAACCCAAATGCTACTAGAATTGATAAGCAAACAAAAAAAAATAAAAAACAAAAAACTGAAACGAACAACAAAGAAAAGAAGAAAATCTTAAAATAAATACGCATTTAGCAGCCTATCAACAAAATGAATTATTTTTTTGGACATTCCTTTGGAATATAACTTGCAAATTCATAATTACTAAGCTCACGATTTCAAAAATATTTTTTAAAAACTTTTCATTCATACACATGGCATCTCATTCTTGTTTATGCTTCCACCGATATCTCTAGACTCTGTTAAGTAACTGCTTAATTAGGGCTGTTATAGAATAGAAAAATATTTGAATTTACTACTATTTAGGTATACACATTCCGTATGATATACATATTTACATTTTCCTTAAACATACTGATTATATTAAGGATATACAATATAGTTTATAGGGTCACAAATACCTCTTTCATAAACATTTATCTTTATTTTTGTTTTAATGAAAAGATTTAATTTATTATATTTTGATTGAGGCCATTATCCATTCCCTTATAACGAAAACGCTAAAAATCTGGATACAGCCCCGAATCCCGAATGTACTTCAATAACGGAAGATGTGATAACGGAAAATTACATAATTTCAGACTAAACAAAAGCCCTCTAAATAATCATCTCTCATACATAGAATCTGAAGATATTAACTAGGCTATTGAAACCCTGTAATCAAAAATTAACATCTTTCACTGGAATGAGACAAGAAGCAGTGCTACCTACATCGATTCATGTAATGCTTTTCATTGATGAAAGCTTAACGGATTTCCTAGCCGAAGGATATTCGGACCTGGCTTAGCGGAAATTCACTAAATGATTTTGACAGCACTGGTTGAATTAAAAAATAAAACAATACTTAAACAATAAAGTTCTATGCATTAACTTAACAATAAAATTAAACGGTTTGTTTTATATTTAAAAGCAAGCAATATAAATAATAAAGTAGTTTAACATGAATATTTTTTTAACATAGAGCATAGAGAGTGAATTTAGCGTTAGATAAATAATGTGGTTAAAACAAGCCACTTTTAAAAGGTTAAACAGTGTTATAAAAGTCAAGAAAACACGATGAGTAACATTGTGCGTAAACACATATCGCCCATCTCTAATCAGCTGTTATGGTTGGAAATTGTATGTACTGGATATTGGGACAAAGCTAAAAGTATCGCAGAAAACGCAGTTTACGCCCATCTCCAATCAGCTGTTGCTATTCGGAAACAATTCTAGTTACTTTGTTTTACTTTGAAAGTATTGAATCATTAAAGGATATGTCTTATCGCCTTGATTAAATTCCAGTTAACAAAGCCGAGTCGCAGATAGCTTTGTAGCCATCTGCCACTAGATAAACTCGCAAAAGTCACACTTACATAAAAATGACACATACTGGATCTAGCTGAAATTGAGTGAAAGACAAAATGGATAACAAAAAGGATATCTACAGTCTGTGGGTGCAGTACACAACAAAGGTAAGAACTTGGAATTAAACAATAATATTCACTTTTAAAGTGAGTTCGACATGATCGCCTCTTGCGGCTTTACTGCCGGTCTATGTTTAAATTGGTAGATAAAAAGCGACAATAAATAATAAGAACCATTAATTCAAGAGTAGACAAAATATTTCGGATTGAACAACACAAATGCTTATGTAATCCAATGTAGGCGCAGGCTCTGGTTAACTAACTGCTTCCCATCTATTTATTTTTCTCTCCAGAATGATGAGACCTACTTTCGTGAGTTTGTGGCTCGGTTTGTGGCTATTTGGCGCAGCCAGCTGCAACTGGACTTTCAGGCCGACACCTGCCCACTCTGGCATGAAGTCAAGCCAGACAGTGGTCCGCATCTGGGACGTTTGCCAGACGAATTGCTGCCAGCTATAGGCAAATTCATTATTGTGGCACGAGATTCCTGCGACACAGGAGAGAGTGGACCCACAGATGAAACAATTGAAAGAGTAGCCATACTAATTGAGTGCCTGGTAATTGTCTGCCGTCACTTTGATAATATTTTGGCCATCATTAAGTACGAGTACAAGCCAAATCTAATAGCCATACTCTCTAAAGTGTTTAAACAGGTATGCGATTAGACCAAAATTGATACTAAATTTGCCCTTAATATCTCACAATTAATATTAATTTTCTAGCAAATGGAGAAACGGCACATGTCGTTGGCTATGAGTCATCTGTTTCGAAATTTCTCTGCATTCCTGGAGGTCATGTACGATCCGTATCTAACATGGCGTAGTTTTTTACGCGGCCATGTAGCCGATTACAGTCGTCTCCCATATAAGCCACATTCGGTACATGTGGAGATTGTGCCCTTTATATATGGTTAGTAAAATTTTGTATTAACCGGATTCGGGTTATAAATTGATCATATTTTAAACAACAATAACTGTTCTCATAAAGTTGACTATACAAAATATGTATAACAGATACGAATATATATATATGTATTTATCATGTTCTTATATACTTTTTTATACTTAGATTTTGTTCATTATAGGACCACATTTTTTAACTGTCTTTTCTTGCTCTTTGCAGATTGTTTTCAGGAGGAACAAGTACTCAGGTTTCCGGATATTGGCGAAAGTCTTTTGGATATTTTAGGCGCCGTTATATGCGGCTCACAGGTAAAGCCGTAAATGGCTTCCCTTTTCTTAAATTTGTTTATTTTTCTTTTCGTTTTTGTGTGGTGCTTTTAATTTTGGTATTTTAAAGTCGTTAGAATGTATGTAACAAATAGATGGAAGCATTTTGCGACTATTATATCTAAACTATATAAATATCAAAACAGCAGTGTCATAATCCGTCTGAGTAAAAACTTAAAATACTAATGAACCACCAAACTTGGTTTGTAAACTTGGCAAATTAAGATTAGGCAACATGTATTAAATTTATTAAATAAGTTTCCCATAGATAACACCCAAATTTTGGGTTTTCAGAAATTTATAATAGGATTACACTAGCTGATTTCATGTAGATATATTTAACTTTAATCAAATTTTATTTCTTTAGCAATATTTAACGATATATATAATGCAATAATTTATCTTTTTGCGATTTTTGTACTAAGACGTATGTAGTTAGTTTGTGGTGAGAATATCATTCCTTATACAATACAATAGGCGTGGTTTTTGGTTTTAATTTTAGATTGATTTATTTCATTACATTATGTTATTGGCTACCGCCTGCTCCCCTTAATAGCCCAACTGAAAATCCTTACATACATATATAAAAACAAATTTGCAGAAATCCTTAAACGCGATCTCGACTTCCTACTCGAATAGAAATACTAACGCTCTAACATCTTTAAATGCCCCCTGCTTGGGTGATAAGCAGCTTCTAGACTGTGATAACCTGGTGAGTGGTGGAATAACATATCTCCCTTGTAAATATTGTACTCTGTATTTGTCGTGTCAATCATGTTCATATACAATTTTTGCTGCTTTATACACGCTGATCAAATTGTTTTCTTGCATCCCGATCTAATCTATATATTTTCCTGGTTAGCGTAA
Organism: Drosophila emarginata; assembly: GCA_037075365.1. Taxonomy (NCBI): domain Eukaryota; kingdom Metazoa; phylum Arthropoda; class Insecta; order Diptera; family Drosophilidae; genus Drosophila; species Drosophila emarginata. Next base: position 10,482,354 of record JBAMCD010000296.1, read on the forward strand.
TGGGATGAGGGCCATATGCCCGGCAACTGTATCCATTATAATGAATATACTTGGGCGATGGGAGAGTCCAAAAAGTTTACGTCATGCTGCCCTCAATTGTTATGCATTAATGGTTATTGTCCTTCAAAAATCTAGTCCAGAAGAAGTAAGTACGTTGTTGGTAATCACTTTGAATATTGACAACTAAATTGATTTGCCATCATTTTATTTCACAGCGCCAAATAGATTTAGTAACACTAATCGAACTCTATTGCGATGCCCTGCAAAAGCTATTGGCTACCAAGTACTTTGATAGCGGCGATCCTAATTTTGACATAGCCAATGATGAGGCCGATGAGGATGGTACCATTGACATGGGTGCCCAATCTGCCACTGTTACAGCTGTCAAATTGTTCTTGGATTGCCAGTCTACTGTTAGTGCAGTAAATGAGGCCATTGCGGAGACTAATTTAATGGATATACTCACGGGTTTGCCAAATCAAATACGGGTAACTAATAATCTATTTTTCTAAGACTATAACGATTCTATATAATTTGACTTATTTTTCAAGTCTTGGCATATAAGCCATACCAGTTCTCTATGCTCTACCTTGGAGGCATTAACTACATTGACGCGTAGCTCGACTAAAGCTATTGAGCAGATACGTGAAGGAGGGCGAATTGAGCGTTTATTTAACAGTTTGAGGGAGTTCGATGCAACCACAACAGAACTATTGGATTCCTGCTTCCAACTAGCGTACAACGATAAGGAACATGTACTTTTGTTGCCGGAAGTAGTGCTGCAGTTACTCATTTGGCTACCAAAACTTCAAGAGGAAGAACAATTACATGTTAGCACATTGGTGCTTAAGGGTTGCACCTATAACTATGCATCGTGAGTAGCAATAACATTAATAATTTAGACTTTATACTATTTAAGAACAGCCAATGAGTTATAACCATTAGCTGAACTGATTATCTATTTGTTTCTTATATAATTCTTAATTTCTTAATTATGTTTTCCATCCCCCAATAGAAAATCTATGGCCTGTGATTATCGCGTCATCAAAGCAGTTTGTGGTTGTCTTATGGAATCAGAATCATTATCAGATAATTGCATGGTGAATTTAATTAAATTAATCGAGGAATTGAGTAAACTAAGCATTTTGCCAATGGAGCTCAAGTGCATCTTTGCCTTGTTACGCAAGGGCACACAATTTACTCAGTTCAAGCAATTGCAACAGGTAAGTTAAGTTTAAGATTTCTTTAGATTTTTATACATATATTTATAATAAATTAATTTCGGTTTTCTGCAGACACTTGTTGTTATCGCTTTGCAAAGTTTAAGAGCTAGCAACTCGTGTGTAGAGTATTTCGCAATTGAACAACCATCGGATGGTATCGCAGTTCCCGATATAAGAAATTGGACAAATACTGGTACCTATGGCTTCATTTTTCATATTGTGGTACGATTCAATCAGCCCAATGAACAGCAGGCTCAGTCCACATCCAGGCGTATGCTACTAACCCTACAGACAGCCAGTGGATGCGGTTACGAAATCTTTGTCCAGCCAAATGGTACTGTGGTGGTTGCTGCTTTAACAAAACGAGAATATTTGACGTCATCCACGGCAACAAAGACCTTAATGGATGGTCAATGGCATTATTTAACTGTTGTTATAGCACCACCAAAGAGGCCTTTCTCATATAGCCAGATAAATATTTATATTGACTTTGTTCAGAAACTAAGTGCCACACTTAAAATGCAGTCATTGAATGAGCCATTTACATTATGCTCAATTGGTGGTGTGGCAGTTCCACCACATCCCAGTGAGGTGATATCAAAGCCCTCGCCTCAAGAGGCTGTATCCAAGGGGGCCAAGGGTATGTTACCCAGCCTGCTGGAGCGCACACTATCGGCAAATGTAAGTTTATAAATAATTAAAATATATATATATCTCTTATATATATTTTTTTTTTTTAGGTTTCAAATTACTTTACATTACCAATGCGAACGCAAACTACATTTGATCCCAATGTAAAAAACTTTCCTATCGGTATGCAGGATACGGTATTTGGAGAACAGACTTGCTTGCAAGGACATTTGGGTGGTGTACTTTTGGCCGAATCAACTACCAGTCTTAAGAATATTTTTGATGCCGGCATGAATTTTAGTTCAATATTCTCTCAGGAGAATGATTTGCTTGAGCTGACATCTCGTTTCGTTTTCTGCTATGCTCCGGGTGCTGTGTGGCATGGAATTTGCCAAGATTTAATACCTGGTAGCCGATATCCTGGAAAGATATTTGCCCAACATTGTAAAATTATCAAGATACAAGAGACGATAAATAGTATTGGTGGAATTAATGCCATATTGCCTATTCTGCATCGATTGGTATCTAATCAAAATGATGATATATCTATTGGATTTGATAGTAAAGTGTCCATATCGTCAACGACACCCACTGCAGAAGAGTTTACCGATTGGGAAGTACTCTCATCTAATTTGAATACCGAATGGAAAATGATTCAAAATCCTTTGGCAAGCTTTCTATGTCTATTACGCTATCTAACCCATGATCATGAGGCCAATCAGGAGCAGCTACTCAGTGAAGATTGTCTTGCAATTATTGGGATTATGTTACAACGTTGTCCCCCATCTATGTTTGATGTCAATGCTCTAATGTCCACCCATTTACTAATGGAATCGTTGCAAGGCCACAAAGCGGAAAGAGGAGGACAATTATTGGATGCTCTCTATTCCCATATTGTTTTTGATTTTGCCATTTGGTCTCGTCTACAGTTCCAAATAATGCTGGGACATGCCCAATATCTTAGTGCCATGATTAAAAACGATCGTAAATTCTTTCGTCGTCGATATGGTGTACAATTTATATTAGATGTTATCCGACAATACTATACCACACCGGATAATCTATCTGATGATGATGCGAAAACAATTAGAGCTACCCTACTTGGCATTGTACGCTTCTATTTGCAAAAAGATGTCAATATTAAGGAGGTAAATGCTATGATAGCATTTCTGGCCTCAGTGAGACAAGATGTGGTACTGGTTGAATTTCTTGAAATGATGACATTCTATGTGCGGGGCAAGAACTGTAAAGATCAAATGGTTCTCCTACTCCATGAACCACAATCGGCCAATCTTATTTATAATTTTCTTGTCGATAAAAGTTACACCTGTGAAATACAAGAGGCAGCCATCAGGGTGAGTATTTTCATATCTTGTATTATATTTAATGTAAAATAATTATATACAATTTGTTTCCGTTTCATTTTAGTTCATAACCGGTTTGCTTGCCACATCCCGAGTTCATCAAAAGTATAAGCAAGTTTTGCGTCTTTATGACCAGAGTAGCGAGCAGAGCATGTTTCCAGGATTTTTCTCTTTTATTACACCTATATCGTTGAGTTCCATTATACTATTTCATATGGTGGATGAAATGTTGGGAATGCAACCGGATTATGCTGGTCTAATATTTCTCGTCTATCATGTCAGCAATTGTGGCATTCAGGTAAAGGTCGAGGTGGCAAAACGTTTGCTTCAGACAACATTTGTTAAGCAGAATTCCGTTACGGCCATTGCCAAACAAACTGGCTGGCAGGAATCAATTGCCCGTTTACTTATACGTAAACCGATTAGTATGGCGCCGCCGGATGAAGAGAAGCGTCGCAGTTTCGGTATTAATATGGATGTTTTGTTGGAGGACAATTCAAATTTTTTGGCTCAAGCGGATCTTATTACATTTTCCGATCAAGAGATTGGTCTTGCTCAGCTCCAGCAGCAGCAACAAGAGGAACAGCAAAGCGATAGTGGTTTAATACTCAATGAGATTCAGGCGAGCGTTACAGAGGCGGCCACAGCAATTGAAACTGAAATTAAAGGTGATTTTTCCATTGTCTGTTTATTTGATAATTTTAATTAATTTAAATTATATCCCCTAACCAAAAGAACTTGCTGAATCAGTATCTGGAGCTGTTGTCGAAAATGTCAGTAGTGTTTTCTCAGTTATACGTCAGACAACTCACGATATTCAGGACACATTTGAATCACTTACCTTGGGCAACTCCGTAGATAGCACAGATGCCCCACCAAGTCAAAATTTTGTTATCCAACGTACAGAATCAATCAGCTCTGAGAGCTCATCCCAATCTCCCAACAGGCCGCCCAAGAGCAGTGATTCTATGGAGGTAAATAATGGAGGAACAATTTCGTTTTTTTAAATTAAAGTATTTTATTCGTTTTTGTATTTACAGAGTGCTGCTGCCTTTGATTTTGTTTCCGAGGGCGATGTAGACACCGAGGAACAGCTTGTTTATCTTATTACCAATACACTCTTCAACATTTTCTGGCGGGGCATACCAAACGATCATCCTCAATGCTGGCAAGAGCGTGGACAGGTCCTTGGCTGTATTAATTTGTTGGCATTAAATAATGAACTAATTACTTCGCATCTGTCTCTACGTCTACGTATTTTGGAAATGGCCGTACAGGCCTCGCTCTTTGATCTAGCCGAACATGGCAGCCAGACACTGATTAATCAAGAAAATGCCTCAAATATTTTGCGCATGGTCTATGAACTTATTGTGCTCGGTTCGAATGAAGATGAGTCAAAGAAATGCTCAACAAAATTACTCGATGGAGTATTAGCCCTGCTCGATGCTCTAATGATCTTTCAGCAAGGTTCTTCCGATGATTGGTCTGATATGATTCGTTTGTGTTTGGGTATTCTACTCAAATGCTCTCATCATCCTAATCCAAGTATTGTAGCCATGGCAACAGCTAAACTACATGCCATACTACAGAGTCGATCCACAGAGGATCCTGCTGAATTATCATATCTTTTGTATAGCATTAACAGAGCCCTGGATAATGCCATTGAAGGTGAGATTATTTTTTAATTTATAATTAATATGTGCTAATTTCTTGCTATTTATTTAGTGGGCAACCCCGAAGAATACTCGTTTCTTATGCCTGTGATGAAAGCTTTGCTAGAGAAATGCAGAGCTGCTTTCAATTTGGATACAACTCTTCCTGATTTACCATCAACCCTATCTGGACCTGTGTTTTTTAATGATTTTCAAATGTACAGCACCAGTAAAAAGTGGCGGAATTTTATTGAACGTATGGTAAGTGATGTTTGCTAAATATATTATTTCATTTGTGGTTGATTTAAATATTTCGTTTCAATGAGAACAATTTCTCCTTTATATATTTAAAATTGTTTCAATAAAAATTTGTCTGAAATCAGTTTGTTCCATCCTCCAAAATGACAAGAAAAGATATATCGGATATATAAGATATATATACAGAAAAGTTTTTCTTTTCTTTTGTTTTTAATATTGATTTTCATTTTTGAGTTGCTTAATCTATGTGTATTTTTTGTTTCTCTATTAATTATAATTTAATAACAAAAGTCTTGCACGACCCCCTCCCTATAAGATATCGATTTATATAATATAAGCAATTAATATAGTTTATGATTTTTTGGCAAGTTCTGGTGCAGAATATTAAGTTTACGCTGAATCTCTCTATTGTTGTGTGGACTCTTAAAAAGCGTCGTATCGAAAACTCCCTTGGTGGTCCGTTTGGATGGGTCATCACCTACCGATGCAGGCTGTAGGGCTAATGAGATTCCTGGTTCACGTCTGTTAGGTAATCTTGTTCGTGTCTGTCCACGTCCATTATGAATGGGAGAGAATTGTTGATATGTGGGCGGTGCAACGGTTCCATCGTAATAGCTCTGAGAATGAGATTTCTCAATTGTAACAGTCGAGATTGGATTTACAGGATTGCGTTCGGATGGGGTTGTGATATGATAACGAGATGTGCCACGATTTATAATGGAACTGCGGGTCACAGGACGTGTCGCTGGTGTACTGGTCACAATAGTGGGTAAAAATACTGTGCTGGCTGTTGTCCTCACCTGCATGGGACTCCAAGAAGATGGTGTTGTTGTGTGCTGTGCAGATGTTGTTCTTGTTGTGGGTGTTAAATAATTAACAAATTTACGCTTCTGTTCCACATAGCGAGAACCATGTGCATCTGTATCTGTATCTGTGTTTGAATCAGTATCTATATCCCTTATATGGGAATCATCATCGTATGCCTGTTGTAATTCAGGTACATCCAATGTGTGCTTCTTGGATACGACTGCATTATTGGGTCCTCGTTTACGTTTTCTACGTCTCTTGGAGCTGGACAATGTATGCGTATCCGGATTGGGATTTTTCCCATTAATAATGGGTGGATACAATTCCTGCTCCTCTAGATTGGATGCTTCAAAGGGTATAGCATCATAAATGGGTACCTCATAGCTAGATTTTGTATAATCAAAGCCAGGAGTTTTAGGATTTGGATTAAGTGGAAGTTCCTGTGATGGTGGTGCATAATCTTCCTGTGGATAATTTTGAGGCGGTTGAACTGGATGGTTTTCAATCTGTGTATATACAATGGGGTTGTGTGGTGGTTGTGGTGGTCCCACTTCAGCATATTCACTTGGATTTGGATGTGTCTGCTTCTGTTGAGGCAAACGATATTGATGGGTCTGATCATATTGCTGATTATTCTGCTGATACGATGTGCTCATCTCGTATCCTTGTGGGGAATGGTCAAAGTGTATATTGGAACTGTGCTGTGGCGGTGGCGGTGGTTCTTTTGGCGGTTCTGCAAAGTTTTGATGATACCCCACATTAGGGACCTTTTGCTCATATATGGAATAAGAGTCACGATCTGGGGGACGAATTGGTGATTCTGATTCCGAATAGCTAGATATATAACCCAAATCTGGAGGAGCAGCAGCTGGTGGAACTCCGTAATGTTCACTCGGCTGCACAAAATGTGGTGAAAGCGATGGCTTATGGTGATGATGATGATGGGATATATAAGATTCAGGCTTATCATAGCTATTATGTCCAATATTTTGCTCAATTGTGGGTAATCCATATTTCTGATGAGGCACATGAGGACTATTCGGATTGGGTGGGCCATCAATTGAATAATCTATTGACGAATATTTTGGTGGTCCATACAAATCATGATCGTCATTGTAAAAATTTAAATCCATTGATTGTGCCTCATAGCTGGAAGAGGGTATCCGAAAGTCATGTGGATCAAGTTTCAAATGTTGAAAATCAAGAAATGGGACACTTGGCGGCTCTTCGGCATGTCCGGGATATGATGATGGACCCAATTGTGGTTTAAAATAACCAAATGTATCTCCACCATATCTATGATGATGTGACGATGGTCTAATCGTAATCTTTGATCCTGGTGAATTGTAGCGTCTTCGTTGTTTAGATCGTTTTGTTATTCCTTTAATGACACCATACGAGGGCGGTGGCACACGATACAATATTAATTTCTCCGATTTGGGCAACAAATCGCTTTCCTTTTGGCCAGCTATCTGGGTGACAATAGTTGTGTTAATTTCACTAAATGCCAAGGGCAGACATAATGCCAACTGTAATGACATAAAGAGCAAAGGGCAAATTTAAAACTATAATAAACAAAAAAAAAAAAAACAAACTTTCTCTAATCCAAAAACTATTATATATATATATAAAGATTAATTTAGTCTATCCCCATACATATATTTTTATTTTATATATTTTTTTTTGTATAGAGGAATTGTTGTTGACTTTCCCATTAATTGAGGTGCGGCTACCTGATTTAACAATATTGTCTTTGCCTGCCGCCTGCAATCCTAAAACATTGCCAGGCTACCAAAATTGGTTGTCGCTAAAGAAACAAAAAAAAAATAATAAAAAGCTGCCTAACATCTTGCCACCTGCAATAGTGCAGCGATTGCATGCAACGGAATGGCTTGTGGCGTAGTTAAAGGAGGAAGAGCAATGCAGCGTTGCAGAAGACCGACCTCAAGGCGCAAAGCATTGAACCTGAACGTTTCATAGTCAGAAATCTCGGGTTCATTGTGAAATCAGTTTCGGGGGCGCCTTTTGTTTTGTTTATTGTGACCAATGATGAACAAAGGCGCCACAAAATGCGGCAGCTTATGTCTTTTGCATAAATTGTTTTTGAATATTTTAATAATATTTTATGAAAGCCTTTTCTTGTCTAGATTGCTTTTTTTTTCTTTCTATCAAAACAACTATTCAATCAGCGTATAAAGCTTGTCGAAAGTTAATTCACTTAACTAAATTGAATCATTTTATAAGACATTTGATTTTAAATGCAATTATTGTATATTGTTACGATAATTACAATATGGACAAAAATGTTCACAAATAGAACTCACTTTCTTTTTGATTATTCTCATATTATATATTCTGCTGATACTATGTCTTATATAGAACAAAAATTATATTTTTCTAAAAAAGAAAAAGAACTTTAATGATAAAGTTAAATTTTTCAATTTCGATTAAAAAGTAGAAAAATTATTTGAGTTCGCTCTTAAAATCCTAAATATAGAATTAATAAAAGTAAATTCTCATAATATTATTTTGTACTGATTGTAAAATATATTCTGATATCTAATACAATCAAACTTCCCTGTAATGAACTCTATATAATGTAGTTCTCTGTATAATGAATGAATTTAAAAGATCCAGCTTTCTGTCTATCTCTATCATAATTTCTATATAATGTAGTTTCTATACATATAATGAAAATTTTTTTCTAGTCCTGTGCAAATTCATTGTAGTAAAATTCAACTGTAATTATATATTTAAAAATATAATGCAGTTAATATATTTATCTAACAATTTTCTCTCAGGATAAAAAAAAAGAATTTCATTTATTTAAAAAATTTTTTTGCTTTTTTATTTTGAAAAAAAAAAACAAAAAAATGTTGTTAGGCACTTGTTTGAAAATTAATTAGTTTTGAATTTTTTTAAACATCAATTATGTGTAGTTTTAAAAGATCAAAACAATTTAACTTTTTGTGTCCTTATTAGATCACTTAATTCTCAATTCCATTTAAGACATAAAAAGTAAATACATATATTAATTCACGTAATTATTATTTAATCGCTTACAGTACAGGCACAAAACCAAAAAAATTTGCACATTTTATTTGTGTTTTTTTAGCAACAAAATTTAATTTTTGTTAAACAAAAAAAAATCGACGCGAACATTGGGTGGAAAAACTTTCATTGGCGGTTTTTGTTGGTGCTGCTGTTTGGTTCACCGACGCGACGTTTGTGTGCTCTTCTATATGTGCTTTTCCACGTTGGTTTTATTTGTATTTTTTTTTTTTTTTTAGTTTGGTTTTTTTTTTTTTCTGTGGAGCTTACTTCAGCAGCTTGTGGATCGGTCACGACTCGTTGGACTTTCTTTTGGCTACTGAGCTCAGTTCCAAGAAAGTGGTCTTGTTTTGTTGTTTAAAGAGACGCAGCAGATGTAACCAGTCGTCTGGCAAAGCAGTGACGCCAAACAAAATGTGAACATAAACGAAGACGAGTATCCCAATCCCCCCCAACCCCTGATCATACACTTGAAAGATTTTAATCATAGAACAATTATCACACGAAGTAAAGCATAATCCTAAAACTTATTGAATTCAAGTTAAGATTTGAGATTTAAATACTTTTGCAATATCAAGTAAAACTTGTTTTTGGGTTAAGCGAACTTCAACTCTTCTTCCTGTGGGTATTGAACTTGAATGCTTATCGAACGTGACTTTGACTTAAACTTTAACTCGCGCGGAAAAATAAAAAAAAAAAGAAAAACAGAAGACCTGGAAAGTTCAGCAAAATAATAGCAAGAAATACATACAATAAAGTAAAAAATAACAAATAAACATAAGCAAACGTGGGCGAAAATCAAAATTTCTTGCTTAACAAATTGAATTCCCATTTATTAACCAATCAAAAACTATTGTCTCATAATATGCATAATAATCATGTGTTTTATAACATTTTGCAGGTGAAACCGCTGTATGATCGCTATCAGCGGGATATTGAATTACATTTGTGGGAGCCAATTAATCGGTTCTGGGCAGAATGCTATGAAGCATGCAAAGCGGCATCAAATCAACGTGCCACATTTCAGGCAGCTAACCGACGTGTTTTCCAACAAAAGATTTATATGCCATGGAAAATACGGCAAGTGGAGGAGAGTCAGCGACTCCAAACGGCAGCGGTGCAACGTAAAACCATAGACAGTCATATACGGAAGAAATGGAAGACAGCAAAACGTTTCTTGTATGGTCCAAGAGGCCCCTGGTTTACGGGGTAAGTTAAATCTTTGTCTTTGTCTTTTGTGTCTGCTTTTTATTTTTTTTTTTTTATGGTTTTCCATCTCTGATTATGAAATAAAATGAAATTAAGCATTTTAATTGCTTGACGTTACAATTTTAATCGGGCGTGCCATCGCTAATGATTATATATAAGACATACATATGTATATCTCTAGAGAGTGTATAATATAATTGCTATCATGCTTTCATATACCCTTACTAAAATATGGGCATATTAATTTAGGTCAAAAGTATGAAAATATCTCATTATATAGATCCAACTATAGCTAAGTATATCTGTTTATCGGTCTTAAAATCTTTCTTTTCCACAAAACAAAAGAATAACTTATTATTATATATTATTTCAATACAAATATTTTGTATTATTTAAAAACTTGTAGAGTATACAAATTTCAGCATATATTTTAGTTAGTTCGACTCTCGGGACTTAATTTCACTTTGCAATGCAAAACAATCTAGAGAAACTTTTGGTGCAATTGTTTGAATATTTTATAGTGCCTTGTTTTTAGTGAATAACTCGGCATAATATTACAATTTATTGTCCATGAAAATACTAACAAGTTGCTGTGTATTTCCGTTAAATTTGAAATTGTTGTTTATACAAAACAGATTGGCAATAGAATTTGTTTGGAAAAACAAATAAAAAAAACTCTATAAATGTATTTCTCTTTAACTATTGATTGAAAATATGTCGAAAATATTCTTAGATCAATCTAACATCAAAATGTTGATTGGTTTGACTATTTGTGCAAAAAAAATATTTGTGATATAAGGTATATAAGGTAACAAAAATATTTGTGATATAAATAAATAAATAATAAGAATACAAATTCTTAAAACAATTAATTTTTAATATATGTAGGATATAGGACAATTTCAAAAGCATTCAAATTTGTTAATATTTAGGCAAACATCAAACCAAGGACATACTGTCGAAAATGTGGAGGGAATCAATAAAAAAGGCTTAAAAAATTTTTGAAAGACTCATCAAATTGCCATTGATTAATTGCCATTTCTTTTCATTAGGAAAACACAAAAAACCAAGTTAATTTTATTAACTGTAATTGTTTTTGAAACTCCTTACGTTTAATTATTTGTTATTAAGAAATATTAGATATATTCCTCTTCGTTGTTTATTTTGTTTTTTATAATAAAACTTTATGCAGGATAAGTCATAGCATAATTTGCAATTAATCTTCATTACTTATTGAAAGAATTACAGGCCAAAGACCAGTCAAAATACATATATTGGCTAACCACAACTAGTCTAACAGCCACTTGACCTCAAACCGACTAAACTTGATCCCAATAATTAATAAAAAATAAAAAAAAAAAACCCATCTATCTTAGTCAATTAAAGTATATTTGAAATTTTCTGCTCCACATATTTAGCTCAATTTAATATAAATTTATTAAAGTTATAGAGATCAATTAGTTAGATTCAGATTATATTTATATATATATTACATAGTACTTGACAAGTCGATCAATTTAAATAAAAGATCAATTAAAGTGTGTGCCATATGGCATTAAAGTGTTAATTTTTAATTTAAAAATATGTAAAGTGTATTATATATTTACAATTTGAACAATGGGCCCATAATAATTATTGTTTGTATATAACACTTTCTTTTGCTTGATCGGTTGAATAATTTAATTTGTCGAATTGTCAAAAAGAAGTCATGGTAGCATGGTGACCATTTTTCATATGTTTTAGGAAAATAATTTTCATTTCCTTATGACTAGGAGAATTCATTAAAAGTATAGAAATTTTTTGTTTTGTGGGCCCTCTGGTTATATGTACTTTCATTTAGTGGTAACCGTTGCAACATTTAATATCATCATCACCACCAGCAACACCACCTATCTACCCACCTACCCAGCTACCTACCTACCTGATTGCTTTACGCTTTCGCCCAACCATCCCATTTCGCTGTCTACTTTGTTCGCAGTGTTCGTGCTGCTATTAACATTTTAATTTAGTTTTATTAAATCATCAAACGTTTAAAGCCAAGTGCAGCAAAAGCTTCAATTATGCAACTGCAAGTGTAGCAAACCTCTTGGGCGTTACATAAATACATATTGAGTGTGCATATATAAACTTATATGTCTATAATAATACAGATTATTAATGAGAAGAGAATGCAATAAATAAAATATTTGTTATTATAGATGATTAGCAGTTCATGTTAAAACTTCTATACAAAATTCAAGTTTTCTTTTGTGATTGAATGTGACCAATTTTCAGTTGCAGTTTGGGCCAGGACAGGTGCGTAGTACGGACCTTGGGCAATAAAATTACAATCCATTGGTATACCAGTTCAGATTCTGTGTTCACTTTAAGGCCAACAAGCTAAACTGGCTACAATAAAGACAACTAAATTGATTTATTTACCATTTTACAAATACTCTGCATCAGAAATATATTTCTTAATTCTTATAATATTCTATATATTTACTATATATAACATACTTTGCATAGAAAATTATCTTAGGTTTCTTATTAGAATTGATTTACTTATTTAATGAGTTTTAATTATAATTTCTAGAGATTTAAAGAGTATCTCGAAATTCACTAAACTATTGCCTTGGTAAAGTTTTTAAAAACTGCGTGACAAAACTTAAAGAACCTTGATCTCCTTACATACCATACCTGTGTCAATATATTATAATTAAATAGAGTTCTGTTTAAATCAGAAAACATCTTCAATATTCAAATGTTGATCGAATTGTGTTTTTAATACTTTTGTTTTATTAATTCGTTTCGTGGGGGAAATCTTGAAAATCGTTTAGATAATTAATATTGAAATTGTGAGACCTATAGAACCCCTATATAATTATTTCTGAACCCAAATAATTCTTAAAAAATATATATTACAGTTTAGTATATACCAAAAAAGCAAAGCAAACTTATTTATTTTGTTAGCATCTGGGAATATTCCTTTTTTCAATTAGAATATGTACTTTTTATTAAAGAAAAGTCCTTTAAATTAAAATTATTCCTTCAAGATAATAGAGTTAATTATTGAAAGAAGATAAAAGAACAAATTCGATAATTAAATATCCATTTCATAGAATCATTAAACATTTAAATCAAAATAATTATACAAATATTAATTATATTTTTTACCATTTTGCGAAAAGAACTCGTTTATTGAAAGTCTTTTGTTTTATTTTTTTTATATATGTATATGTATGTATATTTTCGTTGTCACTTAATATTAAGGATTAGATTAAGGAAAAAAAAAAGTTTGAGTTTTATAATAGAATAGTTTTTATCGCGGTCAAAACAGCCTTAAGATTAAAAAGACAAGAAAAACATATAGTACAATGACAGGAATATGGGTGGATTGGTGGAGTGTACATAGATGAAAGGATCTCATTATTAAGATCCGCGCATTTGTTGTTTTTAGGCGCTGGTGTGAATTCGTAAATATTAATACAATATTCTCTTCATATTTTTTTTTTTGTTGTTTTTTCGTTTGTTTTGTCAATATTTTCGATTTCAATTTCAACTAATACTACAACTATGATCAACTACGATGGGAAGTAGATAATGTGTGGTCGTTGCGATTTGTCCATTTTTTTGTTTGGTGGATCGGCAAGAGGTCGATTGGTCGGTCGGCAATGGCGGTATGACTTAGTGATAGGCCAGTGGTGAGAGGGCTGGCAGTGCCAATTTGGGCAATCCCGGAGCATAGGCCGGAGCCAGGGCTGGTGCATAGGCGGGAGCCAGGGCTGGAGCATAGGCGGGAGCCAGTGCAGGAAGCTTGGCCACCAATGGACCACCGGCATGCAATAGTGTTGGTGCTGGTGCCAGAACCTTGGCCACTGGTGCAACAGCCTTAACAACGGCACCCTCACGATGTACCACAGCATTGAATCCGTGGACAGGATCGGCAGTGTATTCCACAATACGTCTAGTGCCATCGGCTTCAATTAATGAGTAGGCACCCTGGACTACATCACCGCTGCGTGTCTCCTGTTGGCTTTTTACATCACCAGTGGAACCATCCTAAATGCATAAGGATTCATTTAAAACGAATGAAAGGATTTACAATAAAAATTCTACTGCTTACATGGACATCATAGCTGAAACTATATTGTGGATTAGGATCGTATGGTTCAGGAGCTGCCACTTTGGCAATGGCCAATGGTGCTGCCACTTTGGCCAGACCAGGATATATGGGTGCAGCTAGTTTGGGTAACAAAGCGGGTGCAGCCAGCGAAGGATACGATGGATAGGCGGGCAGGGCCAGACCAGGACCAGGCACAACCACAGATGTGGCAACGGCCACCAGAGCGCTAAGTACAAGGATTACCTTTTGGGCCATTTCTTCGGATTTTTATTGTTTCTTAATGCTGTCTATTGGAGAATTGGTTTATATTGGTGGTGCTGCTTGCTTGCTGCTGCTTGCTGCTGTTGCTGGTTGCTATGATGACAAATAAATCTACTCTGTGGTTCTGTAACCAATCGACAATTGCTTTTTATAGGCACTCCACACAACATAGGCCTAATCTGTGGACCAAATGCCGCCGCCTGCCTACAAATATTTATGCAAAAGCAACAACAACAACAAAAACAGCAACAATAATAACAACTAAAAAGTACGCATGCGTGTGGAGTATATGAAAAATACTTGCACCAATCGCAAATAACCTAACAACAAACATAAAATAATTCATTTTTCGTTTTATGTCGCCCGTTGCCCATGGCAATTGAAAGGAGGGACTCATGCCAAGACGAAAGAAGAGAGCGAAGGAGGTAGAAAGGGAGTAAAAACAAAAAAAAAAAAAAAGAGAAAAACAACCATACATCTAATAGTAGTAGTAGTAGAAATAGTAGCAGCAAGAACGACAGCCACGCAAAACATGCGTATGTGTCTGTCTGTATGTGTGTGGGGGACCGTTACCATTGCCGCCTTCTCCTCTATTTGTATATCTCTGCAAGTGCAGTGCAGTGCAGTGTTGGACAGACATACATACATAGATGTTAGTTAGCAGCGATATACGATGTTAAACTGGTTCCATGCCGGCTGCAGTCGTGACAACAGCAACAAAAAAAACAAAAAGTTCAATTTGGAAAGCGACTTTTGGAGCCAAAGAACAAACTTGTGTGTGTGTGTGTGTGTGAGTGTGAGTGCAGCCGGGTGGCCGGGCGGCATCAGGTATGTGACTGTTCGGCCACTAGATGGGAGTGCACGCACCCAGCATCGTTGTTGTTGTTGTCTTAGTCGTCGTTGTCGTAGACGCAGACGCAGTCGTCGTCGTCGTCGTCGTCGTTGTCGTCGTCGATTGTTGAAAGGTGTGTGCACGCACAGCCTTCGAAACTGGGACATACATAGTTGCTTGAGCCGCCGCGCCCAACTAAAACTCCCCTGAGACACTGTCCAGACATAACCATAGCTTACCTCCCCTCTCTTCCTTCTATACCCCTAATCTCCTACAGCAATAACAACAACAATGCGTTTTTACTATTGGGACAATTTTGCCCATTTTAACCAATTTTTATTTCGGTTTCATTTTTTTTTTTTACTCTTTTTTTTTTTTTTTGAACGGAGACATGCCTAGTTTGCGTAATCCAAAATTGTATCTCGTGCTGATTTCTGCTTTCAATTAAACTATTGAATAACTTGTTGTGATTATGTGAATGGAAAATAATAAATAAATATAAATAAATAATAATAAATTCAATATGCTTGAGATTAATATGCAGATTAAAGAACCGGTAATCGTTGACTAGTAACTGTTTCTAAATGAAACCTTTTTTTGTTCCCTAAATTCTCTTTCAATACCCTTGAAGGAGGGTTTAATTGAATTGGTCAGATTTTTGTAACACAGTCCAAATAAATGCAATTCATTAAATGCAAAATTAATCTGACCATGTTTATCTGTCTGTTTGTTTCTAAGCACTTTTTAGATATCAGTTATTAAGTTATGACCATGAAATTTATTATAAGAGTTTTCCAGCAATATAGGTAGTGCAAAATCTTAAATTGATCGGATCGTATAACTATATCGGTTCAAAATTAAGTTTATGTTGTGGTATCCTTTTTGTTTTCCTAGCTTTATATAATTGAAGCTTCTATAGAAACAATTAATATAAAGTTTTTGCGATAAAAACTTCTTTGTTTGTTAAATTATTTCAACCAAATTTTAGTACTTAGATCATATTTTTCATCAAACGTTTTTCTAATTAATTAGTCCAGGATCTGCAAGAGTATACAAACTTCGATATTTAGATATTTTATATTAATTTGAATTTATTCTTATTAAATGATTTAATACCGACTACTACTACACACACACATTGACAATAACTTATATTACAAGCTATTAGATGATAAGATTAACCTAACAATGGTGCAGCCGGCACAATGGGACGTGGAACAACGGGAACTGGGACTGGAACCGGACCACGTTGAACGATAGCATTGAAACCGTTATTATCGGCAGTATAAAATACTGTACGTAGTGTGCCATCGGCATCGACCACTGAATACGATCCTTTAACCACATCGCCATCACGCACTTCCTGCTGACTCTTACTATCGCCAGTTAAAGCATCCTGTACATTATAGGCATAGGCATACTGTGGATGAGGATCCACTTCGGTGTTTAATGGTAAACCCACTGGAATCCCTGGCAATAGTGCACCCTCAATTACCGCAACCAAAAGATAACTGGCAATTATAATCTAAGGAGAATGGATGAGTTAATATTCCATTAACTGTCACTGTTTTTTAACTACCTTGAAAAGAGCCATGGCAATTGTAAAAGCGCTCTGCGATTGTAATTTGTGATAACACTTGACAACGTATTCTCAACAACTGTCCCTATGCACCAATGAGCCGGTTATTTTAAAGGGATTGCACTATACAGCCCTCCACAGTGGTGTGCCATGTGCCATTTGGCAATTGTTGACCAAAAAATGAAAAAAAAGTTTCAAAAAAAAAATAAATAAAGTAGCAATTTCCTCAAGAGACGTGCCAACGGATGCACCCCCAACTTACACAATGAAACATAATGAAGAGTTAACTGTATGTATATATATATACATATACATATACATATATGTAACTAATGCGACGTGATCAGCATTGAATATATGTATGTTAACTTCTTCATTTTTAGTGCCTTCGATGGCATCCCATAACCAAATATTCATCGAAATTCATTAAATATCTTTGACAAGTTGACCTTACTATATAAAATGATATTATTAAAATAAATTTAAAATGTTTTTTTTTTTTTTTGTTTTCTTTTGTTGTACCGAAATTTTTATTCAGTAAATGCAGAAATTAAATTTACTTGATTGCCGATCACTAGTAACGGTATCTCTACTAGAATATACATTATAGATATACATATATATACACACATTTATGTGTATATATATATATATATCGGAATGATCGTTAACCTATGGGAGGGCAACAGCATGCACGCCATTTGATGTATGTATATATATATATATATATATATATATATGCGTATGGCAGGAAGTTAAGGAAATGCAATTACAACTATTTAACAACGGTCTATAAGATCGGTGGACCATATCCATATTTGTGTGATGTATTTGTTTTGGGTATTCCTTCTCTAATAGTGTCCACCCAAACTGAGAGCCGGCGCAGCTGCATATCCAATTTTGGTCAGAGTGGGAACAGCAGCCACTGCCAAAGCTGGCTTAGCAATTGCAATAGCAGCTGTACCCTTCTTCTCGACAATCGCATTGAATCCATTGATCTTATCGGCTGTATAGGTTACCTTACGTATGGTGCCATCTGGTTCGGCCAATGAGTAACTTCCTTGTACAACACCATTGACCAGTGTTTCCTCCTGTTGCTTGGAATCGCCAGTGTGCTGATCAGTTACACCATACGAGAAACTATATTGTGGATTGGGATCATATGGTTCCGGTACGGCTACCTTGGCAAGAGCCAATGATGGAGCTGGTGCAGCCAATAATGTTGGAGCAGCATGTTGTATAAGAGTTGGAGCAGCTAACAATTTGGGAGCAGCATATGAAATGGCAGGAGCAGCCAACAATTTGGGCTGGGCTAATGTGAGAGCGGGACCGGCCAAAAGTTTAGGACCTGTTGAATAAGAGATGCCTGGTGCGGATAATAAGGATGGGCCATAAGGATCAATGGGAATAGCCACTGTTACAGCTAGCACCAGTCCAAGAACGAATAAAGTCTAAGAAAATAGGAAAAATTGATTGATGATCCTTTTGAATTATACACAAATCCTTAATCCAACTTACCTGGGTAAACATTTTGAAGGACTTTTTGGCTAGGAGCTGCTCTTTTCCTATATGTCTGTACTGCAAGAACTCAGCTTGACTGTTTGATGCATTTTCGTTGAATTTTTCAGTTTTTATATTCGGTTCGTCTGTCGCTAGTTGGTTTAGTTTTACCCCCACTTAAAACTTGGCCAGTTCCGCCTTCACCGCCTGCCTGCCCAACTCTCAACCACTTCTATTAACTGGCCAATCTATAGGCTAAATGACAATTGCGATTACTTACATTTTGCCTGGTTTTTTTTTTTTTTTTTCTTTCGATTTTGTATTTACTGGCCACCAATCTCATCTATGCTACAATTTCGTGTTTTTTGCTACAGATTTCATCATGGTGGTGCATTTTCTCAATGGAACCACTCACTCACTGGCCAAGTGCGTGGCTCCTGCTCCAAAAAAAATAAAAAGTAATAGAGAGAAAGAGAGAGATAGAGAGACTTGGAGCATTAAAGCTGCAAATCTGGTTTTATTTTTGGTCAAATTCTCAAGTTCTCTAACTTCTTTTTTTTTTTTTGGTTTTTCTTTTTTCGATTTGTCTGATGTAATAGCCGCTTGGTGTTGGGGCATTCATTTGATCAGCAAATCAGCAACAATCTGTTATTCAAGTAGCTATAGGAAAAAACAAGACTATTCAATTCTGTCTAGCCTGTTCGCATAATTACAACTAAAAACTGAAACTTTTAAGTAAAAGATAAATTTCATCATTTATCGCGTCTTTTTTTTTTTTTTTTTTGTTAAAACCCTCTTTGAAAATGTAATAAAATGTAAATCTATAACCTTGCAATTTTTTTATATTTGTTTTTGATTTTCAATTTAAACAAGAAGGACATATGTACATACTACCAGCAAAAATATATGTATAGAGATATGGCCAATTGTGTATTCTGTTCACAAATAACTTAAATGCATTAAGTGATTTAACGAGCAAATTTAATTTCCGGCAAAAGAAATATCCGTGCCATGCCAGTGACCGTTAAAATCGAACGGATTTTACTTTGATTTGAAATGTAATGGAATTTGTGGCCAACAAGTGGCAAGGTCGTTGATTGGATTAGTAAACGGTTTTAAAGAAGAAGAAGACAAAGAGAAGAACAACTAAATGATGTAACATTTTGGGATAAGCAAAGTAAAAAATATTCGAATATATAGAATTCTCAAGACATTATTACTTAAATATTTATCTGCATTGAAATGCATTTTAAATATTATAGAAAACCTTTCTCAAATCCTAGAAATATTATTAATTAACTTATTTAAATGTTACATGTAAAAGTGCAATTTAATTGAGTGTTTAAAACAATTGTTAAAAAACAAAAGAAAAACAATATCAATGAAGAATATTGAGATATATTATAGTGTCATTGATGGCACATGTGTCGAACAAAATTAATGAAATCAAATCAAAATCGCATTCACTTTCAACTCCAATCACGGTTTTGGTCATGTGCGGGCCACCGAATTGATCCAAAAAATAAAAAAAATACCACATACAAAATAAAAATAATATCGAAAACATGAAAAAGGCAACGGAAAATTAACTTACGTGATGGGAATTTGGATCATCCCAAGTGAGACGCAGCCAAAACTTGTCGGATCGGGCCATCAGACAATGGGTTACCATACAAAAACGAAAAAAAAAAAAAAACAATTTGGTTCCAGGTTACAAATTGTACGCAAATTTTGCACACACGCACACCATCCGCGGCGAGTGTGTATAAAAGACGTCGCCTCTTTGGTTAAGGTATGTCAGTTCATTTTGGTTAACCGACCGACGGTAACAATTAACAAAAAAAAACCCCTCCCCCCAATCTTTACAATGTATCTTTTGACGGTAAGGAAGGAAATAATTCGATCATTTGCCTAATCTTCAATGGTTTAACTGTATTGGCATTCCTTTAGGTTGCTGCTGTTCTCTCCTCGATGGCACTCTCGGCTCAGGCTGGTCTGGCACCACTGGCCGCCGGTCCACTGGCTTATTCTGGACATTTGGGAGCTGGACCCTTATTTGCACCAGCTGCGTATTCATCTCCATTTGGTTACTCTGCACCATTGTTGAATGGACCTGCTCCACTTGTGACTAAGAGTTTTGCTGGTTTACCTTTGTCTGCTCCATTTGCTGGTCCACTTGGTGCTCCTCTGGCTGCTCCTTTGTCAGCTCCATTTGCCGCTCCGCTGAGTGCTCCTTTGTCTGCTCCATTTGCCGCTCCTCTGGGTGCTCCACTGGCTGCGCCATTTGCCGCTCCTTTGGGTGCTCCACTGGCTGCTCCTTTGTCTGCTCCAGTTGCCGCCCCTCTAGCTGCTCCAGTTGCTGCTCCTTTGCCCGCTTCTCTACCAGCTCCAGTTGCCGCTCCGTTGGCTGCTCCACTTGCTGCTCCAGTTGCCGCTCCGTTGGCTGCTCCCCTTGCTGCTCCAGTTGCACCCATCGCCACCGAAATTGTTGATGCCCATCCACAGTACAAGTATGCCTACAATGTCCAGGATGTTCTCACTGGTGATTCCAAGACGCAAGAGGAGTCCCGTGATGGTGATATCGTTCGTGGCTCATACTCTTTGATCGAACCCGATGGTTCTCGTCGTATTGTCACCTACTATGCTGATCCCATCAATGGTTTCAATGCCGTTGTCCAAAAGGATGTACCAGTTGCTGCCGTTGAAGCAGTTGCTCCCGTTGTAGCCAAGACAATTGCTGCTCCAGTTGCCCCATTAGTGGCTGCTGCCCCAGCACCAGTATTGGCCAAGACCCTAGCCGGACCCATTGTTGTCTAAATTGGAAGCAAAGGAACATAGAAATTGCCAAAAGATTTTCATTTGTATATAAATATTCGTTTAAGCATTGCCGTCAAAAACCGAAATAAAAAAAATTTGTAACAAAAAAATTAAAATTGAGTTCTATTTTATTTATGGTATTATATATATTTAGATTTATATTTGAGATAAGCAAATTTTATATTTAATATATATTTTCTTATTCTTATTGGTATTTTCTTTCAGAGAGATTACTAAAGAGTTTTGGAAGCTATCACCCCATGAGAATGTCACTCGAATGCGTCTCAAATTGGAGCCACAGCTCTATCCAAATAATCATGAGAATGCCGCAAATTTGCGTGATAATGCCACCAATGCTTACGATACGAAGTAAAAAATAATAATCATAATAAATATAATAATAATCATAATAAATATATATAAATATTAATTTAAAAATATTTCTTTGTGTTTAGGAAAATATCAGAACTCGATTCAACAATTAAAAATGCGGTTGTACGTGATTTTCTTGTTGATGATGAGAGTCAGCAATTGGAGGAGGAGCTACGTTTGCTTATCGAATCCCAATCGCAGCAGGATGTGGCATTGGAGAAGCTAGTCATATCACAGGAATGTGAACTGATCACATTAATGACAAAGGTCAAGGGACGAATTGAAGTGAATCAAAGTGCATTCATATTTGTCGATTTAAGTCCATTATCGGAGGATACATCAAAGCATGATTTTCGATTTCATATCAATCAAATACGTGAAGTGCATTTGCGAAAATATAATTTAAGAAGAAGTGCATTGGAAATATTTTTAATTGATCAGACAAGTTATTTTCTTAACTTTACAACAAAGGTAATTACTCTAATGTAAGAAATTTCTATTATCATTTTTGCTTAATAAGGTTTTTCTTTTGCTTATTTAATAGTGTCGCAATAAGGTATTTACCAAAATTGTTGGCCTACATCTTCCAAATATATTATATGGCTCGGGACGTTCACCTGCCGAGCTATTAAAAACTTCTGGTCTCACACAGCGTTGGGTCAATCGAGAAATTTCCAATTTTGAGTATTTAATGTATTTGAATACAATTGCTGGTAAGTTCTTGAATTAAAATTAATCATTTTAATTTAGTTAAACTAATAAAAATAATTTATTTATATTGCAGGACGTTCATATAATGATCTAAGTCAGTATCCGGTATTTCCATGGATTTTAGCCGACTATACCAGTGACGTATTAGATCTAACAGATCCCAAATCCTTTCGTGATCTATCCAAACCAATTGGATGTGTAAGTAGAATAAAAAGTTAATACATCTATATATAGTAAATGCTTTAATAATTCTCTCGCTCCCTTTCTCTCTCTCTCTTTATCACTTTTGTAGATTAATCCCAAAAACGAAGCTGAAGTGCGTAGCAAATATGATTCGTTTGAGGATCCCTCGGGTGCCATACCTAAATTCCATTATGGAACACATTACTCCAATTCGGCTGGTGTACTTCATTATCTATTGCGAGTTGAACCCTTCACCTCGCTACATGTTGAGCTACAGAGCGGACGCTTTGATGTGGCTGATCGTCAATTTCATTCGATACCACAAACATGGAAACTTCTTATGGATAATCCAAATGATGTTAAAGAATTAATTCCCGAGTTCTTTTATTTTCCCGAATTTTTAAAAAATATGAACAAGTAAGTTAATATCAATAATTATAGATTATACATATATCGTTTTGGTATTAATATTTTCTATTTCAGATTTGACTTGGGACATTTGCAAATTACCAAGGAAAAGGTAGATGATGTTTTATTACCACCATGGGCTTCCACACCAGAAGAATTCATATCGATACATCGACGATCCCTTGAATCGGAATATGTCAGTCAACATCTACACCATTGGATTGATTTAATATTCGGTTACAAGCAAAAGGGTCCCAAGGCTGTGGAGGCCTTGAATGTATTCTATTATTGCTCATATGAAGGTGCTGTTGATCTTGATAAAATAACCAATCTTGTGGAAAGAGAAGCCGTTGAAGGTTGGTCATTGTTGTTTTGTTTTGTTGTTTTTTTTTACCATTTAATGGTATTTGCAATTTTTGTTTTTGGTATTTTAGGAATGATTAATAACTTTGGTCAGGTTCCATCGCAGCTATTGCGGGAACCTCATCCACGTCGTCTAACCCAGGACGAAAGTGCATTAAAGCTGGCCCGTGCCGAGCTACGGCGTCCTGATTTTACACAGTTCCTTGATAAAGTCGTACAATACCACTGTGAACTGTCCACGCCCAAAGATCCCATTGTCTTTCTAAGTCCTCCGCGAAGTCCGCCACGATCCTTCCTGCAATTAAGTCCTGATGTCTTGGTTAGCCTGTCGAAAAATGCCATACTGGGATGCAATTCGTGGTTATCTTTTGACAAGGAACAAGGATTCTTATTAGAGATTGATGCCACCACTACAAATCTGAAGTAAGCAAGAAGTATTTATTAAGGATATACTTAACATTTTATAATTTTTAAGGAATCGGAAAAGAGTATTTGGCCCCTTCCATCCATCGCAGCCAATTCATTCACAATTGTTTGCCGTTAGCACCGATGGAAAACTTTTATATGCCGGTGGCATATGGGATAATTCTTTACGTGTCTACAGTTTAAATAAGGGTAAAGTGGTTGCTTCCGTTACACGACATTTGGACATTATTACCTGTCTGGCTCTTGATAATTGTGGTTCCTATTTGGTAACTGGTTCACGCGATTGCACATGTATTGTGTGGAGCATTCAATGGAATCAACAGAGTGCTGGACACTCCAGTAATATACCAGGCCATGTTCTGACAGGTCAATCCTATTTGCAATCGATTACACAACTTAATACACAAAATAGCTTCTCACCCAAACCATTGAATGTCCTCTATGGTCACGATGATGCAGTCTCTAGTGTGGCCATTTATACAGAATTAGATTTGGTTGTGTCTGGTTCGCTGGTAAGTTGAATATACAAAGCATTTAAAAGAAAAATTTTAATAATACTTTATTTTTATTTTCTAGGATGGTACAGTCAATGTTTATACCCTGCAGGAAGGACAATTTGTGCGGACACTTAAACCAATTGGCTGCACAGAGTCGTGTGTGCAAATCTCTTTTCTAACTGTCTCCTATCAAGGTAAGTTTAGCTATCTTTAACTACAGCCTATAACTATGCTGTACGTTTAGTTAGTTTAGGTCCCAAAGTAAAAGTAAGTGCTATATTTTTGTCCAATAGTTGGCTATATAAAGAGAGATATAGTAAGAGTATATGAAACATATCTGAGTTATTGCTTTAAAACTGTGTCATTTACTAAAGGAAAGAGACAACTGATAATTAAGAATATATATGTACATATATATACAAATGTATATGTTGTGGAATATAATTACTTTGGTCGTTACTGATAAATTGTATAATACATTTCGTTTTGATTATTGACTTACTAATTTTACTTTGATAATCGCTTCAACATATTTGGTCTTAGTAAACAAACTTTCTAAGATAGTTATTCTTGATTGAAATGATATAAAAGATATGCAAACTAAATAAAAAAGCAAAGAAGCAATTTTTAGTTAGTCATAATTGAAATATTTATGTTAATCGAAATATTGTTTTCATATTCTTTTATTAGATATCTTATTCTAATTCTAATTAGATTAACTGTCTAAATTGTATATTTTACGATTAGGATATTACAATTTGATGTCTATTTTTATTTTAATTGTAAAAATATTTGAAAGCATTCAATATGACGAAATGAACATACATATATAAGATTTTTTGGCAAACATATAATAATGATTAATAGCAACTAATTTTTGCTCCGTTTATCTTTATCCTATTTTAGGTGTAGCAATCATTTGAAATTGTTTTATCATTGCCACTGAAGAAGTATTCACAATTGAATTAGATCGATCTCCATATCATGTGGTATATAGAATTCTCTCACGTTTATACTAGATAGGCCTTTATGATCCTAAAGTTCATATCATTTGATTTTCTTGCCAATTCCCGAATAAATACCATTCTTTTTTTCTTTTGCATTTTCTCTTTTATATCAAATATCAATTAAAAAGAAATATTTGCGACCGTTTGAAAAGTATATATATACATATGTATATATTCTTAATCAATATCAATTTATATCAGTATAGGCTCGTTTGTTAGTCAGCATGAATCTAAAGGTCTTGAAAACTGTTTCCATCTACATTGTGGTTAGCAAATAAATATATCAGTTAAATGCATTTTGAGATAATCTCATACCAAGTTGAATCAACTCAGCTTATAATGATGATACAGAATTCATGAAATTTATATAATGGAGTGTTTCTACTGATATCATACAGGGTGTTTAAAATGTGACCCACTTTACTAATTTATATGATGCACAGTTTTTATGTGGCTCTGTGGGTAACAAACTCGTCATCGTTGTGTCCCACTCACGTGACATAAAATCAAAACCAAATGCCTGTTGGGGACCCGAAGCTATGCCAATGTCCAATTATGTTTGAGAAGCAAACAATCAAGTAATTTAATCAGCATCGCATTTTCTTATCACCAATTTCCAAATGCGACGCAATGTGTTCAATAATCACGTGATTTTTTTACTCTATATGCATAAAGTATAACAATATTGTTAATACATATGAAACAGTGGGGAAAATTTTATAAGGTAAACCCATCAGTTATCAGTTATGTTTGCCACATATAATTAAGACGTAAAACAAATATCAAAATTTTCCAACCGATCACTTCTATATAATTGATATAGTTGTCTATTCTAAATTGATAATCTAAAATATTATTTATTAATGGGGACAATAAAAAGAACTTTGGTCATGGCCACTCTCAAGAAGCACTTTATCGTTGAATAAAATGACAAAGTACTTTATTATATTACACGATCAATTCCAATATAATACAGAGAGTATACATACTAATTATATATGTATATACATATATGTATGTACATATATACATATATGTATTTCTTTTTTCTTTTTTATTATTATTTTGAAATGTCATTTCATTATTGTTATTATTATTTATTATTTAAGAAAACAGAGGCCGGGCCGGCGGGCTATCTTCGGCAGTGACGTAGTTTTTATATGACCGCAGAAGTTATCAGCTATATAGAATATATGTACATATATTCAATGAAATTTAATTTTTAAAAATTTAATTAGATGTTGAAATGACAGCTATAATATACATATGTATATATATGTATATGCAAATATATTAAAATAATTTTGATTAAATTTGTCAGTATTATGAGAGATAATTAATTATCAACACAACTTTTAACAAAAAATTTCCCATTTAAAGAATTGGTTTTTGTCTAAAAATTTCAAATGCAAAGCTACTTTCTTCTATGCTTTTTCATTTGTTTAGAGTATAAAGGTAAACAAGTAATCTTAAAGGAATGCCGAATATAATGAATAATCAATTCTAGAAATTTCTATATCATATCAATTTCAAGAATTACAAAATCGATATAAACAGTAAACCACTTGAATCATTTGATCATTTCTTTACAATTTTTTTGTTAGTCATTTAAAGAAAACTTAATCTATAAATGTATGTCGGTATATAGTATAAAAAAAAACTATGCCAACAATAATAATATTTAAAATCTTTAAGTATTTTGGACGGAAATATATACGTCGATTAAACTAAATGTTTTACGGCATGTCTATCTTAATTAGAAATTTATTAGATTAAATAAAATTATGAGTATAATAGACCTATTAGTATAAAATTTTTATACATTTAGGTAATCAATCATAGCTAGAATATTTAAACACTTGACCTTTGTCTATATGAAATTGAAAAATGTTGAATTTTTCGCCTCTTATATTCAATATTATACAATATATTTTCGATCGGTTTAATGACTTTGAGATACACTTGATTAAAAATTCATTATAATACTAATTCAATTGGAATTCAACATTTAAAATACATATATAATAATAGATTTCAATTTGATCGATAAAAAGGGTATAAAAATCGCAATATTATTCATAATTTTTGTAATGTTTTTATAATAATAAAATTAATTAATGCGTATATACATAGTTGTTGCGTTCGGTATTCTTCTTCAATATGATGATAAGCAATTATTTGTTCTGCTCGAACTCGAATCAATTAGAGAGAAGGCCCTATTAAGATACCCCATCCATCCATTTAACTGCGCGTCGCCATTCATTGATTAACAACTATCAGCTCAATGAATATGTGTACAATATGTACTTATGTGCTTTTTTTGTATATATACATGTATATACACATATGTACATACATACATATATACAAATAAACTCAACTATACTGAATTGCCGTTCACACAAATGGGATCAAATCAAAACTGAATGAACCCAATTAGCTACATACGTAGTATGTGTTATACATACATATATATAAATATATATGTGTGTATATATACCCTATATCCATATGGTAAATGGTGCTGTATTAATGTTATGAAAATTTAAAAAAGAATATAAAGTACAAGACTATATAAAGATCAACTTATATCATGCATATATTAATTTTGAGAGACTTTAAGAGCTAGAGAACTATTCTAGTATATTAATTATAAAATAATTCTAACATTGTTTATAGGTATTCTTATGTGATAAAATTTTATATGAATGTGTCATATTAGTTTTATCATTTTAACAAAGTTATCAAAAGTAGTTTTTTGATTTTGTGATTAAAAGACCATTTCAATAGTTCTAAAAGTTCTTAAGACGTTAGCGCAACTAAAAACTCATTTTAGTTTAGGAACAAAAAATATTTTAAACTAGGAAGACTGGCCATTCCGAAGTTCATATACCCTTACAAACTGTCTAGATTAGGTTTTATTAAAATTTAGCAGAATCATTAGGATGTATAATGTAATAATGATCAAGGTTTGATTTATTTTTTATTTAAGGTCCTTGAAAAAAGAGTTTTTGTTCCTATGACAGCTATAGCATATAGTCGACCGATTCTGCTGAAACTCAGTAGATATATTTCTCCAATTTTACAATTACCAAATGTCTAGACAAGCGCTTTTAAAACAGCCAAGTTTTTGATCTGAAACTATAGACCCATTATTCCTTTGGAAGCTATATAATATAGGCAACCGGTTCCGATAAAACTTGTCGGATATTTACATTTAAAACTCACAATTACCAAATTTCGGGACATTCGACTAAAAAATAAGAAAGTTATTGATAAGTTAAACCTTATTCTCGACTGATCGGTCCTATGGAAACTATATGATATATAGTCAACCGATTCTACGTGTTAGGAAGGAGTACATAAAACTTACAAGCGCCAATAAAAAGCCTGAGATTAGGAAGGAGGAAGAGATCGTCTTGATCCAGACAGATGGACACAGCTCTTTGTCCTGATCAAGAATATATATAATTTATAGAGTCGAAGATGCATCCTTCTATGTATTGCAAACTTCTGACCAATTTTAATATACCCTTATAAAAATTACAAAAAAATCAATATGATAATTTGAATCATTTCAATTATTTCTTTCTGCTAGTAATATGCATACAAAAGAAATCAAGAGTTATTTTTTTTAATAGTTATATAATTTATGTTCATGATAGTGATACACTCATTATATGGAAATGAAAAACAAAATTTTATTGTTAAATACGTAAGCAATAGCTTATTTTAAGAATCTTTTATTTAATTTGCTTGTGCAAAGGCAGTTCTAAAACCATTTTGAAAAAGGCTAGAAAGAGGAATCACTGCCCCACATTTTGCTATCTCCGTCAGTGCTGTCAATTTTGATGCTTGTTATGATTGATAAGTTGTTAAATGATGCACCTTAAATAGCATTAATCCTTAGTATTTAGACACTCCTCTGACGTCAGTAGCTTATAACATTTTTTTTTTGCCTCTATCTCTATCTATCTATCTATCTATCTATCTATCGTAGGTCATATTGCCTTCAGTGCTTTGGATGACGCTTCACATTCCGTTCATGTTTATAGTATAAATGGAGCAAGCCTCGGCTCAAAATATGTATCTGGACGTGTGACTGGATTAGCAACGGCATCCGATCATTTAGTTGTGGCAGATGATGCTGGTGATATAACAATGAGCCGATTGCATGGGTAAGTGAATATATACCAATATATTAAAAAATGAAATTGTTTTAAACATTTCGTTTACTCTTTCTATTTTGTCTTTGTCTTTGTCTCTGTTATTCTTGTGTGTCTTCTATTTGTTTTTTTTTTTTTGTTTTTTTTCATTTTATTTTTTTTTAAATAGGCTAAAACCCGTCTTTGACATTCCACTGCATGTACCCATACAGACTGTGGTGGTTACACCAGGAAATACGCACATTCTGGCACCGTTGCGTGATGGACGTATGGCTGTAGTAGCCGTACAATTGCCATCCGGTGGCAATAAAAAGCATTCCGTGCTTAATGTTTAAAACTAAAACAAGTAAAAAAAGATGAAAGAAAAAACCAAAACAAAACAAAACAAAAAAAAACGCAAGAGCATGTAGAAAAGTTCTTTAAGACGACATACACATTGCGTTTCCTAGAAACAAAAATTTATCTGATTTTATATCAATAATTTTCCTTATTATTTCTATTCCTTATTTTACATTTTTTTTTAAACTTCTCTTTTTTTAAACGCTTTAAAAGAGTTACAAATATGTCCCATTTAATTGAATTTTATTCTTTTTTTTTTACTCTTTGACCGATTTTGCTATGAATTTATGTATGTATTGTATGTTATGTGTTTAAATTGAAATGAAAACGCAACTTTGATTTATAATGAGATAATAATTCCCCCTAATAAATTTCCAAAATTTGAGAAATGCCCACATTATTCCATTTCCATTATTTTAACATGCCGAAGGCTGAATTGAATCGATTGTCACAAATATTAATCTATCTATCTATTATATTATATTCTTCGACCTATCTAATCAACATTCCAAAAAAAAAAAACAAATAAATAAAAATTTATACTTAATTTCCTTTGGCCACTGATCATAGTCTGTCTCTACGTGGGGTGAGTGCGCACCTTTCAACTAATTTCTAATAAATTCAAATCAATCATAACACAAAATTCCAAAAAAAAAAAAAAAAAATAATAAATAAATAATAAAAATTCAAGCATAGAAACAGCCGCAATAAAACTGGATTACTTGGCAATCAATTCACTTTGTCAACCAATGACTCACCAACAAACTTTCAAATTCAAAACCAAGAAAAAAAAAAACCAAAATGAAATAAAATAAAATCGATGCTGAAAGATAGGAAAATGGCACCAGTCAGCGATCGGCATCCAGTTACTGCTTCAGGCAATACTTTCATTGCCGGTCAGTGATCTGCTTAGTGTTCTTGTAAATCCTCTAAAAGAAATAAAGAAAAAAAATATAACTTGTTGTTCACTTGCTCATTCATTAGCAGAAGTATTTCAAATTTTCAAGTATTATAATAATAATAATGATTGTACACTTTCAATAGATTCAAGAAAAGTATTTCAACTCTTTCTTTTTCTTTTTTTAAGTATTATAATAATTTTACAATAAGAATACCAAAAGCAATGACAATACAATCAGGAAAAAATTTATAATTCAATATAGATATATATATATTTTTATCTGTCACACTTGAAGATTATATAATAGGAATCTATTCTGATCTATTTCTCTATATCAGAGGTATATCCAAATGGATACTTCTTCTTTTTCAAATTACTACTTTCTCATTAGATAGATGTTTAAATTTATGCCTTATTTTGAAGGGTATTAGAAAACTTCGGTGCATCGAAGATATTTGCGTTATTCTCTTTCTTTTGAATGAATTGTATGTACAAAAAACATAGCCAGCCAGCCGTCCCTGTAAATTTTGCAAACATTTTTGGAACTTTTGATCGACAATAGAAAGCCAAACTTTAATCAATAAAACAAACAAAAAAATCCAAAAACGAAAAAAAAATATTTAGAAAACAAATGAAAAAGAAATATACATATACCTAAATATATACATATATATATAAATTATATACCGCGACGTAAATATCTATTCAAATTCGTTGTTTGTTATAAAGAAAAATACGAAAAAAAAACCCAAAAAAATGTTTTTTTTCGAAACGTACAATATTGAATTGTATTAACACAATGTAATTGTACGAGTTTGCTGTAGATATATAGTAATATGTGACCATTAATGTATATTTAATGCAAAGATTGTAGATCTAAAATTAAACAAATATTAAAAAAGAAGAAAAATAAAACAAACGAGTTTTTTTTGTTTGTCTTAATCGACCAATAATTTTGTTTTGCTTTTATTTTGATGAAAATATCGCTTGAAAAATTAGTAAGAAATGAGTACAAAAAAAAAATAAAACATTGGAAAAAAATCTACACTTTTCAGTTCAATTAGCTTATAAAATAAAAGATGGTAAATACATCATAATATGATAAGTTAATATGTATGTTTACATGTTATGTTTGTGTATATGTTTGTATGTGTGTTTGTTTGTTTTTAGATTCTTTTTGTTTTTTTTTTGTTTTGTAAAAGTATCTTAAAGACATTATCGATTCGGTGAATACTTTGCCATGTGAGAACATGTGTATACTAGATGAAATTGGTCGATCAATAAATTAATTCTTGAAATGATTCGATGCACATATGTATATATTAAATACGATAACGTAGAATACGACCTGGGTGGTTGGTTTCTTTGTTTTCAGATGCCCATTTTGTTTTCTTGGTTTTTTTTTTTTTTTTCTTTGGCCACTGATTAAGTAAAACGGCCAATTATGTTAAATACATTAACTAGAGTTTTGCCTGAATTCGTTAGGAACAATCAGTGCTACTTAAAGAAACAAAAAAAAAAAAAAACAATTAAATAAAATAATAAATCCATCCTTGATTACAAGCTGAGAACTAAAAACTAAAATTATCCTCGTAAGATAAAAGGAGAGAGAAAGATAATGTTTTTGGGATTATCGATAGAGAATTATTTAAAGTCTAAGCCGGCATTAGATTCGGGAATATAAATCTTAAATTACAAAACTGAAAACATTCTTAATCTAATTGTACGTATATAACTGCATATCGTATGACCATTTCTTTGATATTCATTCTCCCATTTTGTATTTAATTTTTTTGTTTTTTTTTTGTAATTTTTTTTCTTTCTGTTGTTGGGTTTTTTTTTGTGGGTGTTTCGCTTAGCATATTGTTTCACGCATCTTCAAAGGCATTTGTCTATCTAACTAACTAGATGAATTCGCTGTCAATCCAATAGCCTTTTTTGTAGAATCTTTAATCTTGCTCCTTCTGCAAAGAGAGAGGGAGAGAAACCAAAGAATAAAATAATAAATTAGTTTATGCTATTAATTATTATTAAATGGTTTGTGGTTTAAAAATTTCTACTTACAAGTACAGGATAGACGAAAGTATCGGCAAAATCTCGACCAGCTGCATTACGGGCAATACATTTATAATTGCCCATATCCTCCCATTTAAGTTCTGAGATTAGTAGATCTCCTGTTGGCAAAACCTTGAAGCGATGACTCTGCTTAATGACATTGTTCTCATTATTCTCCCAAATAATTTCAGACCGTGGACGAGAATGCACTTTGCAGGGTAACAACACATTCGAACCGACCAGATCCAGATGCGTTTTCTCAGTATAGATAATACGGGGCTTTTGGGGTCCTGCAAACTGTTTCTCCCGTACACCCACATTCGAGTGTGGTGGATGGACCACAGTGCTGGCATAGATTGTTTTCGATCCAGTTCGCCCAATGCAGGTATAGATTCTTGGCTCGCTTAATACATGGTCAATGATATGCACTGATCTGACCCTCACTATCGCACTGGGTGCATTCTCCATGACGCGATTTGACTCCAGGTTATCAATCTGTGCAAAAAGGAATGAAAAGAAAGGAAAAAAAGAAAATGAAAAAATGCATTTTATTTAGACCCAATAAGTCTCTGTCATGATGAGGATCGGATGGAAGGAATGGGGGGGAGTTAGGGGATGTGAACTTACCTCAGAGAGCGGCATGTGACCAACTATCCATTGAATGCTAGGTATTTGAGAGCCCATCATTTCGCATGGAATTTCTACAATTGAACCAGATGCTTGTTGCATCTTAGTCGGTGGAGTATTGGTAAATTTTAACCAATCAACATCGAAGGGACGACCTTTATGCTTGCCATCTGCCTCGATTGAGTTATCCACATCGTTATCGTTCTCATTATCATTACTATCGTCCACAGTGTCCACTGCCCGACCATTTATGCCCGATAACTGGCAACTGAATAGCAGCAGTGCTATGGCGCACAGATATAATAAATTCATTTTCTGCAATTAAATAGAGAAGATTTTTTATAAGTGCACATTTAGAAAAAAAAAAAAAACAAGAAGAAATATTATTAAATTAAATAATTGCCCCTCTTTAGAGTGATTCGACTTGGTTCAAGATTTAATATGGGTTAATAAACTTTATGACTTGGCAAGTTTTTCTGCTTGATAAGCCGACGGTAATCACAAATCATGGCCTGACGACGGCAGCTTACACAGCTGCAGCTCCGGCTCCGGGGTGGTCTTTGATCAGATTATAATACTACCCAATCCAATCCAAACCCAACCCCACCCCACCCCCTGTATTCTATTCATCTATATATACAAATTGCGAACAAAAATAATAATAATAATTAAATATTAAATGCAGGATAGACGGTCCTTTATGGCAAGCAAATCAAACTCAGACTGATATTTTATATTTCGATACGTTTGAAAAAATTTTAAATTTCACAATGCCACGCGGTTTGCACAGAAATAGAACATTCGCATCTAAATGATGCTGGTCACGAGCTAAAATCAAGATATTAAGATGGAAATCGAAATGACTATGACAATAAAATGTGTGACGTCAATATCAATGTCTATTAACACCCACGCAACGAGTAAGATTAAGGGCCAATATTTGTACTCCTACAACAATATGACAGATAGACCATATATCAGTCTAGACGGGGGTCTGGACAGTGGCAGCGTGACCGATTACTTTTTTAAATATATATGTATATACATACTTATATTTCTTTTACGTCGGCACAGTTTTGAAGGTATTAGCATTATTTATATATATATGTACATATATATAAATATAGTGAACCGATGAGCAACCGATCGACAATCGATCGATCGAATCGAATCTCACGAATGCTTGGCAAATGTTGCATCAGAAATTTTAATTCAATTTGCCCTTCAACTGGGGGAATTTAAACACCTCGACTCGACTGGTGTTACCACGCAATTTGATTTGGGTTTTTTTAATTAATTTTAATTTTTTTGGTTCACAATCTATTGTTGGGGATGTTACTCATCAGTCCCCATCACCACCGTCACACGATCATCACATTAGCTTTATTGTCTGACTCAACTTTTGGCTAGATTGAGGCAAAAATCAGTATTAAAAACTCACCTTTTTAATTTGATTTCTTTTTTTTCTTCCGGTAAAAAATGTTTGCGAATTTCTCCCTAACGCTTAAAGTAGAACACTGTCGGTCGCGTCTCTTTGTTACGAATACGCGATCTAACTGAATATAGCTGGTTGTTATGTTATGAAGGAGTTTATTAGCTCTAGATTATGATGACTTCTAGTCTGGGTTTTCTGGTTAAAGTTCAATATCAATTGGCTTAGCAATGACATATGTCCGACGCGGGATGCCGTCTTGGTGACCTTGTAACAGAGTGGTGGCGGAATCTTGAATGTGATTTTTTTTCTTAACACGCAGATGCGTAGTAGATGGAGCTCAATTGAATGGGGCCCGTCTTGAAGATCGTGAGAGCGAGATATTGATATTATCGAGCGGAAGCGTCTGTATATTCTTGGCTTCTTTAATGATATTTCGCGTAACGAATGTCTAGATCACGGCCTTGGCACATTCGAAATAAAATATTTAAAATCTTAAGTTCGCGTATCAGTTATAGGAGGATATTTCCTGCAATTGGACTTCAACGGCTGGTTGTAGTAAGTTGGCGTGGCACTCGTTTGAATACAGAGCGTGGTTCATCGACATTACACAAGTCAAGGTGTGTCAATTGAGACTTTGGCTTCGGCTTTACACGGTGGCAATGGCAAATCGAAAGAGGAGAGGATCGAAGGCAAGCAACGCACAAGACACAGGCACAAAAAGTTGTGTTTAACAGCTGAAAACTGTAACAGAACTGACTCGATACGATCGCGGGTCTTGAATTTATATACGCGCGAAGCCCCTCAGCCGATCTGCCGATGGGCTGTTTGCCGCTCGCAGCCGAACTGCTCTCGGCCAACACAGTCTCACATTCTTAAAAGACAGGGACAGTGACAGGGGTGCAGCAGCGGCAGCAGTTTGATCTGTCCGGAACAAAACGGATTCCACCGGCCGTCGTCTTTGTCGTCGTCGTCGTCGTCGTCGTCTTCGTTGTCGTCGCTTGTCTGGCTTTCGATTTAGAAGAGCATTCCGTGCATTAGTTAGGAGTAAGTAAGTACATGTGCAACAAATCTATTACTAAGAATCCCGTCAATTAAGAAAATGTTGGGGTTTTTTTTGATATAATGGAATTTTTCTTTATTTTTTGATCAATTTCTAGTGTTGATCTGATCAATTTCAAG
Source organism: Drosophila emarginata (assembly GCA_037075365.1). Lineage (NCBI taxonomy): Eukaryota > Metazoa > Arthropoda > Insecta > Diptera > Drosophilidae > Drosophila > Drosophila emarginata. The sequence goes on from JBAMCD010000296.1 coordinate 10,518,311, forward strand.
GACAATTTTAATCGAAATTTTTCGGAAATTGTAAAAATTTTATTTTGTTATCTGCTTGGGTCACGATGTATTCCGAAATGTCTCTCAGTTCGTACGAATCCTTTACATTTAAGCGATAAGATTAGATGTACACACACACACATACACACATGCATGCATGTATGTTTATACACAAACACAGATACAAAAAAAGTACCCGCTATTCCATAGAGAAATACACCAACACATACATACGTATGTATCAGGGAGTGGAAATGCTCCTAAAAGCGTGCTCTTGCTTATTTAAGCTGACAATATCATATTTCGAAAATCGTTTCAAAATTATCATTAATTTGTTAATTAATATTAAAAATATTATTAACAATTTCTTGTACAAAAACCATCATGTAAAAACAAAAGCCTTCGCCTTCAAAACTTTCCAATTTGTTTTTAAGCTTACATAAATTTGATAAGAACAAAATTTTCTATGTAATGGCAAATTGAATGGAAATTTTTTCTTTTTTTTTTTTTATTTTACCCCCTCCCCCCACACACATTTGGACTTTTCCCACATCGGAACTTGACTTTAAACGATAATTATATTCGGAAATGTCTTTCAAAGCATTATTACTTCTGCTCCTTCCCGCACCCAATCGAACTGGTTAGCGGTTGAAGTGGCGTAATGGAAGGTTCCATTAACCGAGACCGAGTTAGTTGCCTGTCCAAGTCCAATTCAATGCAATCAAGTAAGTGCCAGTTTGTCTGCTGCGATCGGTTGAGGGAAGAAACACTGTGGCAGAGAAAGATAGAGCTATAGAAAAAGAGTGTGACAGGAGGGGGGAGGGGTAGGTAGAGAGAGAGAGAGAGAGAGACCGCATTGGAGCGATGCTGGCTGATTGCCTAACGGAGTGAAGAAGGAGGAAGGGGCTGACGGTAGCGGCAGAAACTTGTCTCTGACTGACTGAGATTGTAGCATTGTAAATGGATGGAGGGCAGACGCTGGGAGAGAGCAGGCATTTCACACTGGCAGACAGATTGGCAGCCAATTCAACTTAACGAATGTTCGCTTTCCGCATGTGGTTGTGGCTGTTGCCGGGCGGCAGCTAAAGCCTGGTTAAATATTACAAAGTGTGCGGGAGGCAGAAAATACGTTCTTGGTTGTGACTAAACTTTTTTTTTCTTGGGTTTTTTTTTGTTCTTTATTTTTTATTTATTTATTTTATTTTTATACCCTGTATCCATAGGGTAAAAGGGTATATTATAGTCGCTAAAATGTATGTAACAGGCAGAAGAAAAATTTTCCGACCCCATAAAGTATGTATATATTTTCTTGATCAGTATCAATAACGAAGTCGATTGAGACATGTCCGTCCGTCCGTATGAACACCGAGATCTCAGAAACTATAAGAGCTAGAGCAACCAAATTTGGTGTCAACATCCGTCTATTCAAGTTTATTTAAAATGTTTGCCACGCCCACTTCCGCCCCCGTAATTTAGAAAAAACTATAACTTCAGATGTAATAAAAATTTCGCATTCTTAATAATACACACTTAATAATATATCCAATATGCACCAGCTGACCAAATTTTGTCGAAATCGGATAATAATTATCGGAGATATACGTATTCCCATTTTGTATTAAAACGCCCCATGTAAAATGGGCTGTTAAGTGTGAGCGAGATAGCATGCGTTCGCTGTTGCTGCACGCAAAGAGAATTTTTTGTTGTAAATTGATGGCGATTTTGATCGTTTTTGACTTTATGGAGTACTTTTACTTGGTACAGGGTATACTCAATGTCGGCAGGGACGACTTGCTTGCTTCATTTTTTATCTACAATCAAGAGTAAATTAAATTCTACAATTTATTCATTGATTGGACGTCAGAGAAATTATCCAACCAACTGAGAGTCACTTTCCTGGCCAGTTGGCATCGGCATTTGTCTTGGCACAAAGCAAATTTCAATTAGAGGTGCTTGAAATTGTGTCTCGTGTCTCGTGCCTGGGACTGGGACTGGGACTGACTGACTGACTAGTTGTCGATACTCTATTTGTATTTGTACGTATCTGTGTATCGGTGGGTATTAGTGTATCGGTATATCGGTGTATCTGTATCGCTGACGTAAGAGGCGCATTGAATTGAAATGGCCTTTTCGATGCCTGGGAGCATTTTAGTCTATTAGAGATCACATCTCACGTAATACCAAAGATGGCATTTCTCCTGTGGAGAATGAACTCATATCATATCATTATGCTCATTCATTACAAACACTTCCACGAAAGAGAATTTCAACACGGATGCAATATTTGAACACTCGTACAAAACTGTACATCGATCGACTTGAAAAATGGCTCTCCAGATGGGTTGGGCATGATAAATTCACACATATATGTACAAATATGTCTGCATAATATACATACAAGCGTACACGCACTCACACACATATACGCATATGCATATATGTACGTATGTATGTATAGTTGTGCACGTATACATATTCATGAATATGGGTAGTATATGGATTTTGGTATGAGTATGGGCCAGGGCCACCGACACCGACACCGGCCGGCACCAATTATCATTGATCTCAGGTAATCAAAAACCAAAGGCATTGTCAACGTTAACTTTGTCTCTTTCTTTGCTTCGTTTCTTTCTTTCTTTCTTTCTTTATTTCTGTTTTTTTTTTTGGTTTTTATGCCATTTCCTAGAAAAGTGTTTCGATTTGGACACATCAGTTTTGGTGTTTTCACTTCGAGTGGGGTCGAGATCTAACATCAGCAACTTGATGGCACAAATTATGGTAAATATATACATATGAATCATCCAACATTAATGCAGCAGACGACGTGCAGATATATATATATATATGTATATGTATATATGTATGTATGTATGTATGTATGTATATATACATATGCCTAGATATGTATGTATGTACATACATATGTATGTATGGAATGGTTTTATTTTATTCAAAATGTCTTCGCTTGGCAACTCTTCTCGCTAATGTTAATTTTTGTCTTGTAATTAAGAACGTGCAAATGATCAGCTACAACCAGCTAGATAGGCAACACTGTTGCTCCCCAGTTCCAGTTACAGTAGCAGCGCTGTGGCGACACCGGAACCACGCGACAGTGTGAAATAGCAATATTTAATTGAAAGACCTCATAGACTAGTCAGACGGAATGGTGGAATAACCATAAAGTTCGGGGAAAATAAAATAGTGTAACACCATACAAAAAATACCAAGACCAGTCAGTCATTTGTCGTGACAAACAAACATACATACAAACAAACAAAAATACGTATATATGTACATACATCATATGTACAGTAAAACCCCTATCATAAAGAACACCTCTCTGAAACTGAAACATTTATTTCTTTTGTTTTTCATCTATTTCTAAGCGGTTGTTCGTTTAAGAGAGTTTTCACTGTATATAGATTTTATACGGAATAATATTACTGACTGACTGTCCGTCTCACAGATCGTGTCATGCTGAATTGCAGGTTGCATTTGTATGTGTATTGGTGGTGATGGAGCGCTGTTGTGTCGACGTGAGAAAATTCATGTTCATGCCACAAAATTCTGTGCCGTTTTCATATGTATGCATGTATGTACATTTTTCGTCTTCATCTTTTGTTATAATACTCTTTGCGTTTACCGGTGCCGGTGCCTGCTTCTAGAATCTAAAGCCATTAAGGGAAACAAGGAGAAATAGAGCTCGTGTCTGTTTGCTCTCAGTTACTCAGGTTGAACACCTATGTATGTATGTATGTATGTATGTAGAGGTCATCCCCTAATGAGTTCAGTGCAGTTCAATTTAGTTTGAATTGAGTTTGAAAGAGAACTGAACTAAATAGAGAGTTGGCAACTGCTGGTACTGGGCTTGTATTAGTATTTTCTTTGCTTTTCTTTTCTTTTCTTTGATTTTTAAGAAATGAGAGATCAAAATGATTCAAGCAGATCTATTTTAAAACTTTAAAGTGAATTTCCCATTAAACTTTTCAAAAGACATCCGCTTATACAATCGAAACAAAATACATACAAACATACATACAAGCCTTTGATACAAAAAAAAAAAACACTTTAGTAAATGTTTTTTTTTTTTTTTGCTTTTATCAATTTAAATTTAAAAAAAAAAGGGAAGAAAAATAAAAACATTTAATAAAGTGTTTTTTTTTTTTAAATTTAAATTGATAAAAACATTTGCACTTTATTTATTTTTTGTTTCATAAATGCTGTAAATTTGATTTGAAATGGAAATTCAAATGCAATTAACGCTAATTGTGAAATGTTAGCTCTAGTGCTCTGATAGACGACACCAAACAGCTGGGAGGAGGGGGAGGTATTCGGACTTCCTCATCGCCTCATTTGGTATTCATATATTGTAATTTATCAATTAACCAATCGAGTGTGTGCTATAGTCAAGTAACGATTTAGGTTTCCATACGCCCGGTCTACCTCTGTCACTGCCACTGTTCTGCCAGCACATTATACATACATACATACATATGTACATATATGTATTTATCTATGTGTGTGTGTGTGTGTGCATAATCTGCTTCTGTTGCATTAAATTGAAATGTGTGCGATGCGACGGGGTCTTCTGGGTCTCGAGGTCTCGTCTCCGATTACCTACAACTAATACTACTACTACTACTGCTACTAATACTATGTACCTTCTACACTTTGTTGTGCAACAATTTGAACTCAAGCACCCAAAAAACCGAATACTCTTTCTCTCTCGCTCTCTCTCTCTCTCCTTCTCTCTCTCTCTCTCTCTCTCTTTCAAAACCGAGTATGACCCAACTCAACTCAACGATTGCATCAGCCAATGCAGAACCTCTTTTTACCTCTGCTGTTTTCCAAAAAATATACAAAATACAATACAGCTCTTTCTCTCGGGGTGCGTTACTCTTCCAATGCGTTTTGAGTTGACTAAGCATTTAGCATTTTTATACCCTGTACCCATAGGGTAAAAGGGTATATTAAAGTCGCTAAAATGTATGTAACAGGCAGAAGAAAAATTTTCCGACCCCATAAAGTATGTATATATTTTCTTGATCAGTATCAATAGCGAAGTCGATTGAGACATGTCCGTCCGTCCGTATGAACACCTAGATCTCAGAGACTATAAGAGCTAGAGCAACCAAATTTGGTGTTGGTGTTCGTCTATTGTGTAGATAGGTCAGGTTTGTTTCAAAATTTTTGCCACGCCCACTTCCGCCCCCGCAATTCGGGAAAAACCTATAACTAGAGCAATATTAAAGATATCGTATTCTTATTTGGCATGCACATTAATATAGCCAAAATGGACCAGCTGACTAAATTTAACCGATTTTGTATTAAAACGCCCAATGCAAATCGGGCTGTTAAGTATGAGCGAGATAGCATGCGTTCGCTGTTGCTGCACGCAAAGAGAATTTTTTGTTGTAAATTGATGGCGATTTTGATCGTTTTTGACTTTATGGAGTACTTTTACTTGGTACAGGGTATACTCAATGTCGGCAGGGACGACTTGCTTGCTTCATTTTATATATGTATGTATGTATTTTTTTTTTTTTTTTGTTTTCAACTTGAGTCAAAAGTGTACAACATTTACATAACAGAATATTGTTTGGTCATTTAGTTTACGTTTTTTTTTTTTTTTTTGTAAAATAAAATCGAAATTGATTTCGAAATTGAATGGAATTTAAAGAGCAGAAAATTGAGTTAGGTTCGAGTACGGAAAACTAAAAAATAAAAAACCCCTTTGTTTAAATATTTGTAATAAATCTTTACATAATAAGAGTTATCTTTGATATTTTGTATGTTTTACTGCTAATTGGCAAAACAAAAATGTATTTGGCTATAATTAACTCCATTTAGATGGATGAGTTATCACGCCTTTATATAATTGGAGCTTATAATAGAATCCATTCCAACACAACAAGGTGAAGACGACGACAATTTGTTTTTTGTTGATGTTTTCTCTTTTTTGCATACTCTCCATATCGATTACTTCTGACCATAAAATAAGGCACAATTAAAAGAAAAAATATTTTATTCAATTGGGGAAACCATCTCTGCATAGTTGCCATGACAAAAATAATGTTATCCTATTCCTCGGGATTGGTGCCAACAAAAACCATTCACCCACTGGATAGGTTGAAAGAAATACCTATTTTGGGACCATTGTTAAAATATACTTTTTGAATGAAATAGCAAAAATAACAAAAGCTTTTGTTCTAAAATGAAGAGTTTGTATTTTGTTTATGTACAATTTTTTTTAGCCATTTTAATACAGGGTTTCACAATAACAATGTCCTTATTTATTACACAAAGTAATCATATTATACAAAAGGTTATTTATAAAAAGAACAAACTCTGATTTCAAGGCCCAAAAGAAAAGTATAACATACCCTAAAATCCTTGCAAAATATTTGATAAGTATCTAAAGCCAATTACATATATCTCCAAATTTCCATACATACATATATTCTTTCATTCGTTTGATCTATCCATAGAAACGCGGAAATCTTTTAATTTTAGTAGTAATAAATTATGCCTAATATTTATCAATGTGCATAAATCAGTATAAATGTATGTATGTATGTATATATTTTCGCTTCTTCGTGAACTGAACTAATTGTTCCATTAGCTATTGACTTTTTGTTTGTCAATGGGATAATTGCGTTTAAATAAAATGATCTCAGAATGATACATATATACTAGTGTTATCTGGTGGATTCTGACTAAAGCTGTGTATACTATTCAACTGTTCTGGTTTTGCGTTGATCCAAACGGACGCACAATGGATGGGACGGACTATAGAGACCTCAGGTCGTATGTTTATATGTATGTATGTATGTATTTTCTATACACAAGTTAAGATACATAATTTCTTCTTCTTATATGTTAAAAAACTTGTGATCGAAATTAATATGGCACTTTGCAAGGGTCTCGTGACATTTGTTGAGATCTTTTCAACTTGAATTATTTTCATTCATGGCAGTAAAAGTTCAATAAAGCATAGAAATCAAATATGTATACATACACACAAACATGTATTGTACATAATAAAGCACACATACATATGTACATACATATGTAAATTAAACAAGGGGCTCGTTGTCTTCACATATGTACATATATACGCATACACACACAAATATCGAGGACAGGGCCGCCAATTAAATTTCTTAATAGTTCTAATTCATAAACGAGGTCTGCTCAAAGAAAATGTGAATTATCTAAAAAAATATATTTATTCATTTATCAATATTTTAATAGATGGAAATTTGATTTTCGTTTTCTCTCAATTATGTTCGTCCTTTTATGGTCTTGGCAAGCTAGTTGACCGATACATTATAACGGGTTGTGTCACGACCTTGGCACTGGAACTAGATCATCAAAATAATATCTCTGCTTGATTAACCGTATTATTCGTACCATCTTCCGGTAAACACGCATAATGAGTTAAGTTTTTATTACGTTTTGACCAAAGTGGTCTTTGTGATATCGGTTGATTAGTGTCTCATTTTTCACATTCACATATGTATATGTATGTACATAGATTCCTTGACTCATTGTCCGTATATGTTGTCGAATGTACATAGATATGCAAATGTAGCCTTTTTTTCTGGAACAGACCTCGTGCATGCATAAATTAACATCAGGCAACAGGCAACACAGAGCATCAACATCTCCATCAACATCAATAGCAGCCGATGGCCATTTGGGGGCTCGTCTCTCTCTCTCTCTCTGTCTCATTTTTCCGCTCTGTTGGCAACGGCAACAACATCGCGTTGAACTCACACAACCACATACGCATCAAAAGAGCAAGAGATCGCCCCCGTCTTCCGCTCCTACTACAGTCGAGTCCCGATAATTCGAAATCGCAAGGGAACAGAATTTTTTACGATTTACAGAGGTTTACGATTTACCGGGTTTTCTATTTAACGCATATGAAGCGACATACAGGCGCCACGCATAACAGTTTGCGAGACCTAACGGTTGTTTCACTCTCAACAAAATCAAGCATTACGAATTACAAGAGGTTTCGAAACGAAATTACGATTTATAAGAGGGAAAATCTTCGTTGAGTAGGCAGAAAAATTGCGATTTAACGAGGGGACCAAAATACATGGAATTTATACGTATTAACGAAGTTTTTTCAAGGGACCAGCAGTTTATTACGAAATATTGAGGTTAACGATTTAGTGGGGTGCGAATTATCGGGATTCTACTGTATTTGTAAATCCCGGCCCCCCTTCTCCAAAAAAAAGGTGGTTTACTCTTTGTTTGGGTGGTCGCGCTCTCACTCTCTTTGCTTCACAACGATACAAATGTGCAAAATGAAATAGAGCCTGTGAGATGGTGAGGAGAGAGTAGGGGGCCCGGCTACATTCACTTGACCATGCTGACATTTCTATACCCTTGCAAAATTGGTTATTTATTTATTATTAATATTTTGTGTTTAAACTATAGTAAACAGAAAATGTAAAATGAAAGGTAGACATTTTTTTTTTGCCAGTCTTTTAATGGAAGCTTTCACTGTAATTTTATTGAAGTTTAATTGAACAGCGTTTGATCTATTCAAACAATTATTTTTTTGCAATGTGTTTGTATTGGCTAAAAAGGTATATGTAACTAAATCGTGAAAAGAGAGGCGAGAGGAAATTTAATAAAGAAATATTTTAAAGTTTTTAGACTAATAAAGTTGCATTAAAACATTTTTATGTATTGTAAAGTCGATTTTGAAAGAGATTTTTTCTAAAAGAAAGATAATATTTAAATGAGAACAACTACTTTTGCTAGCCATTTAAACGCAAATAATTTAAACTTATTCTAATTTTTGGAAAATTAATAATGGAAGATGGTAAAGGGTATTTGCATTTCGGCGTTTGTAATGTTTAGCCGGTTTTTTTTAATATTTTTTTTTTTTTTTTGTATGATATAAATTGCAATTTATTGAAAATCAATGCGATTATCAATTGGCTGTTGGTTGCTGGCGGAGTCGGTGGGATCGCGTGACTAACGTAACGTCAAGGTAAGACGGCGGTGGTGCATGCCAGCAATCATGTATCGGATGCTTTCAAGCTCACGTAGCCAACGGTGTTCGATCTGGTTTCAGTTAGATCTGGCATAACCAATTGGGTCAGCAATCGCAATTTAAACTATTTAAATGAAATTCGTAATATGAATTTTGCTTTATTTGACATTTTGTATAACCTGTACCCAGGAGGGGGTAAAGTAATTTCATCAAAATATGTATATGTATGTATATCAATGAATTAATACATATATATCCCAAATCAATATCAATAATTCAACAATTTTATTGTAATTCAACTTTTATACTTTTGGTTTCATCTAGTTTTGTATAACTTTTCAACTTATTTATTATCTAATCCACTGGAATGAAGTTTTATTATGTGAATTTCAATTGGTTCTTTAAAAACTTTTCAAATACAAATTCTTTGCCAATTAACAATTTACTGACGGTCATGCGAAGGTTAATGAAAAAAAAAATACACCTGCTGAGATGTAGAAAAAAAAAAAATAATACTAAATGAAAGTTTAGAAAAAACTCATCTTGCCAAAACTTCTAATTTATTTTAAAAGAAATGAGATACTAAATAACCTTAACCTTCAGTTAGGTGGGGGAAAGAAAACCAAAATTAAAAGTAAAATAAAGGTTTGAGTTCTTAACAATTTTTTTCTTTGAATTTCAATCTAATGAAAGGTTACGGCTACTTTGTCTAAAACATATGTTTAATCGTCGTTTGATTTTTACAATTTTACCAATTTTATTTAATATATCTATTCTATCTGTGTAGTGTGGCATAACTTTCGGATTAGCTTTGCAAATCTTTAATATCCATATACATACATATGTACATATAACAAATAGAATTTCCCATTAAAGATGAATTGCCGGAAATTTGCAATATTTCAACTAAACTTTGTTATTCTTCTTTTTTTTTTTTGTTTTTGTTTTGGAGCTTCTCACGCTCACAGCCGATCATCTCCCTCGGCCAATCAAATCAGTCGAAAGGCATCTGTTTACTTTTTGCATAAAATTTCCATTTAGCTGCATCGGCAGATATTTTGGAACGTTATTGCCATTCAAAAGATAAACATAAACCTAACCCTAAGGCAATGCCAGACTGTGCGGCATCTCTTGCCAATCAATGAGAAATCTACATGCGGCACTTTATAGACAAACCCAAAGATACATACATACATATATACAATATATATTTGTATTCCATATAATTGATATGAATGTTGTTGGTAAACATACCCTGTACACATAGGGTAAAATATCCTTTTGAGTAAGCCGAAACGAATGTTCGAGATATGGCCAGAAAAACATAGACATATCATTTGAATTATTCACTTAATGTAAACGATATCCAATCAATCCAATAATTTGTTTATTCCTAAAGCTTAGAAATTATGTGATTATTTTATTGCAACTTTGTACTGAACGAAAGCATATATCTATATATAATTTCAGTTCCATATGTTATCTAAAAACTCTTTAAAATAAAACTGTTGTCAAGGATAACAAAACTAAGCTGAAACGATATTTTATCTTGTTATTAGACTCTGTATAAGTAAACTAGAATTTGCATATGTCCAAATTAATATTCGATATAGAAATATCTGAAAGTATAATGAGCCACTAGGTTTTATATATACATAAACTTAATCAAGTAAGCGGACAAATCAAGGTTGCTGTCAGTCGTCCTCAAAGTCAATAGGTCGCACTATATTATTATACCAGATTAAATTAAAATTGAATATAAAATAAAATATATTTGTATGTAAATATATGTATATAGCAATGTAAAATGATTTCTAACAAACGCTAGGGAAATCCTGATAAAAGAATATTTAAATAAATTTGCAACTGATAAGGGCTTAATATAAGTTTATCATCATTGAACTATGTACTATAAAAATTATTGATCTATATTCATAAACCAATCGAACAATGGATAAACTTTGTAAAAAAAATAATTATATTTTAATCATATGGAATTAAACTGATCTGTCAGTAGGTCAATTTTTGAGGCTTTTTATTTGATTTTTAGCCATAATTTTTTTTATCGATTTCTTACCTGCATATTTTTTAGATTTTTTGGTTTTTTTATGCTGTTGGTTTGTCCTGTTGCTTTCGATTTTGGCACTTATAAGTTGCCGGCACCTTTAAAATATTTTCACAAGAAAAACTTGTTGAGCTTTTGGAAAAGTTTCCTTTTCCTTTATTAATTTAATTGTTTTTTTTTTTGGTATAAGGCGTGTGTTTTGTTTTGTGTTCCGTTGAAATTTTTTTTGTATTTTATATTTTATTTGGTTTGCTCTCGGTTCTGTTCTGTTTCTATTACTGTGTGGCGAAAGGTTCAGTGTCCATGCTTTTATATCGGACATGCCCGAATTCAACAAGTGGGTTTTGCGCTGCTCGGATGGGACGAGTGAACGAACAAACCGAATTGGACACCGCTGGGCCTTTAATAACAGTTATGATGAACGATGCAGCTTTGCTCTCGCATTGGTGTGATGTCGTCGTCTTTCTCAACATCGCGTTCCTAGTCTTCGTATATATCTTCGTGGTTTTGAGGGTGTGGTATAGGGTAGGTTGGGGCTGTTACTTGATGCTCTCCTTTGATTAATTGATTAAAATAAAAGAACAAAAACAAAATAAAAAAAAGAAAAGAAAAGGAAGGAAAAAACCAAAAACAAAAACGAAATGAAACCTAAAAGAAAACCAGAGGGTCCGCATCTTACTTTGACTTTACCGATGTTCGTATACCCTAGCAATTTTATTTGCAGGTAATAACGATCAATATATTTATAGTTATATATATACATATAGTTATAATATTAAAAAAATATCTTTCGATTTATTTAAAGGCTTGCCATACCTTAATACTAAAATATTCAGTTACCATAAATAAGTTATTAAATCTTTAGAAGAACAATCTTTTTAAAATTTAAATCTTTGAGTATTGCCTACAATTTGGCTATATATCCTTATCTACTATATAAACAAAATTATATCTTTTTGATCATAATTTATATACCCATTTGTTTGACAAGCGTATCAGAACAAGAAAAGCTAAGAAAACTATGCAAATTTATTCGAATTATTTTTTATAACACATTTTTCTCATTAATATTCCTAGTTAGGTTTGGAAATGAAATGCGTGTTCCACTTGCATATGTCTGTATATATATATATATGTATGTATATACATAGATATGTGTAAGTATGTATGCCATAGTACAGTTGGAATACTCATGCATCAAGAGCCATAGATAAAACCGATCAATCTTCATATCAAACAAATTGAGTTATAAAAAAAAGAAGGAGAAAAGGAAAATGGCAATAAGCAAAGTTTCTGTTAAGGACGAAATTCAATTAAGAATATATAAAATATAATGACTATGCTACATATGTACATACATACATATGTACTTTTTGGTATAAAAGATAAAGTTTTCAAAATTTATTCAAACCTAAAATGATACACATAATTAATAAAGACTTAATTTATTGTTAATAAAACTTTTGACCCATTTGCTTTCAAAAGGTTAATATGGGCTAATTCGGACATTCTCATTTATGGCGATACCAGAACGATGCAATAAAAAAGACTGATATTATCAGATCAATCTGGCTAGTAGTTTATCTGATCGGATATGCTTAATTATTTGCATTACAAACATTTTAAACAATTATATTTTTTCTTTTCAATTTTAATAATTTGATCAAAGGGTATAACAAATCCGGTTTAGTTTGAAAATGATAATTGAAATCTCTTAATTAATATCTGGTCTTTTTTGGTTTATACGGCTTTCGTTTGGCCTTTATGTTTGTCCGAAAACTAAGGATCCAGAATGAACTTGGTCATTGGAGTTGAACTCTCTCTCTCTCTCTATATATATATATGTATATGTATATATACATATATATATTTATATATACATACATATGTGCATCGTCTAGTTTATGCAGTATCCGCAGCATTTGTATGGAATATCTGTATCTGAGTACGGCTTTGCCAGACCTGTTGCCTTTAGAGTCATTCAATTTGCATTTTCAGAGATTCTTTTTTTTTTTTTCATTGTGTAAAAGAATCTGACGTAACGGCAGCTGCAAACTGAACGACAATTGATTTTTTTTTTTGTTCTTGTTCTCCAGGCATCTAAGGCATAAATTGCACTTCCGAGAATAGTGATCAGGATGGATCACGCTATGGTTAAAGAGAAAGCGAGAGAGATTGAGAGAAAGAGAGAGATATTTAGATAGATAGAGAAAGCGATAGTGTGTCTGTGCATGTCCAACATTTGAATTTACCGCCATTGTGCAATTGCAGTAAACTGTTGCCAACCGAAAGAAAAAAAAAAAATAAATAATGTCCCGTAAGTGAGGGCACCGGCCTCAAGATACCCTGTATATCAAGTAGGTGACTCGTGATCTCTTGAGATCACCAAGATCTAGAAATAAAAGCAGACTTGGTCTGTTCATGCTAATCAAGAATTTACATATGGTCGGAAATGGTTTTTTAGGCCTGTTACATTCATCTTAACAACTTGCATATGCCCCCTTTTGCTCTGTCGTTGTTAATAATAGTTAAACAAATTAATTTAGTACTTAATTTAGACACTGCAGGCAGGATACTCTTTATTAATAATCATTATTCATTAACTTGTACATTTAAAATATATATGTATATATATGGATATATTTAAAATGACCAAAGCTAGGCCAGTTTTAGCCCAAAAGCGTTACTCACACACACACAGTGAGTGTTTGGGTACAGTAAGAATCCGGATCTTTTGGTCTCCCACGTAGCCAATTTGGCCATCAGTCAATAGGGCTTCATTTATATTGCCAGCTTGCCTTCAATTGATGAGGAACATCAGCTATCAGCGGAAACCTACGTCAGACATCGCTGCTGGTCCCAGCCTGACGAGACGCGACCGTTCGCCTCGACCATCACTCTATCAATCAACAGCATGGTGTAATTAAACATTCGGATGCCATTTAAGTGGGAGGAATACGGGGCGTTTATTAACAAACTTTTTCATTAAATCATGCAATCTATGGAAAATCCCTAAATAAATGATGAAATTATATGCACTATATCTGTATCTGTACATATAAATTGACATATTTTATTAAATACCAAATTCAAATTTTTCACATTTTGCAAAAAAAAAAAAGTAAAATAAATGCCAATTGGCGAGTTTTTACTTAAATAATATATAATATACATATGTATGTATGTATGTACATATGTATGTACATAAATATGTATAAACATAAGTTTATGCGTCTTCGATATAGACTTTGTTTGATATCATCTAGATTTTGTAATAATTCATACAAATGTATGTATGTATTTATATAAAAAATTTGTGTGACGTAGTAAAACAAATTGGAGAATGTCTTTTAAATTTGTTTGTTTAATAACTTTGCAACATATGGAAAGTAAATTGGGGAAATTTGTTTTATGGTGGACAAGTTGACAAATTTATATTGAATTTCATTTTCATGGATAAGGTTCATTGTTTTCGAATTAATCAGTTTAAAGCTGCAAGGCCATTGCAATAGCAAAGCGTTGCATACTTGTAGGGATCGATAGATTGTTTACATATTTCTTATTTGCATTTAAATGAGAGCGAAAGAGAAAGTAGGATAACTTCCTCTCGAAATAGAGTGAGAGAGGTTAAGTCAAATGAACATCTTATTTTGAATTAAGGTGATTATTGTACAGAGGTAAGAAACCTTAAATGATTATTTATTTTTGAAATTTAATCTAATTTAAACATTGCAGAACTTTTGCTAAGACAAAATCAAAGTGAACATTAGCTGGAGCTACAGCCAACAGTCATTAACAGGATCCGTGAATCCTGGTAGTTTCTTTGGATCTGCGACAAATTGAAAAAATTAAATTTATTAGCTACGGGAATCATAATTTAAGAGTTAATAAATGTTTGTTATATCAATTCGCCTCGAAAGCCAATCTATGATTTACAATTCAACCGAAACTCGAAGCCCTATTGCAAGTTGGACGACGATAGTTTGTTTGGGGTCAAGTACGCCGCCTGCTGTTGTGTCAGGAACTGGTGATGCAGCCCATAATCAAATACATATGTCTTCTATCTGGCCTTCTTTGTGAGCTATGCCTGACATTCCAGCAGCGGAAGCCATTCAAAATGAAAAGGAGCCAACTTAAGTCTAAACAGAATGATGTCACCTCTACCAGTGGCCGTGGTAACGGTAATTCCAGCACAGCCGACGACAAAGAATCTGATGAAAAGGAAGATGAATCCATTAAACAAGAACTTGGAGCGGATAATGGCAGTTACCTGGATGGTCTAGATAACGCATTTGTCAGTCAACCACATAATCCGAAAATGCCCTTTTCCCCGAATGGTGAGTATAGAAACCAAATTATAAACCATAAAAATTAAATAAATGAATATTTGTTTTCTTCTTCACAGATTATCCAGACAATTCGGAAGATAGATAACTGTCCAGAGTCAAAGTTGGATGACAGCAATTTCGATCAATTGGATTCGCTTTCTCTGAATAATCTGGAATTGTAATCTTTTAGTTAAAGGGGTTAAGAGCAGCTGTTAGTTACAAAAAAACCAACTAAAACATAGTGAATATTCATACATACATATACATATGTATACATACTCAAAGCCATACAAACACATACCGAGCTACATATTTCCAAAAGTTTTTCAATCTTAACAAAAAATAAGGAAATTACTATAAAAAGTGCTTAATATGTAGTTATGTTTGTTGATTTTTTAGATAACCTTTTTAGAAGACTTCGAAAAAAGAATAAAATTTTAAGGAAAAATTTTAATGAAGATTTACGATAAAAGTTAACAAAATTAGAGACTTTGCTCTATTATCATCAAATAGTATTTTATAAAATAAGAAAGTAAACAAACTTTTACCGTTTGTCTTAACTCCAAGAAACTATGACAGTCTAGTAATTCCCGGCCACGGTAAATATTTCCTTGATTTCCATTGTTTCCAAACATGGATTTAAAATGGTTTTAAATACATACATACATATGTCTATGTCAATGGATCAAATCCATTCAATAGCAGTATAACTACTATATGTATATATATGTCAACGTTGATTGACACTCTTTTTCTGTGTTAAATTAAGACGCCACCTTATAATATTTATTATTGATTATTAAGATTAAGAATGATCATGATACATGGGTATCAGTATGTTATTATCTATGTTAAATTTAACATTCTGTTATCGCTCACAGTAAGACTAACACTCATGTTAACAATAACATTATGTTAGGAATAACAATTATGTAAACGTTAACATTATGTTAGGAATAACATTTATGTTAACAGCTATGATATGTACGTTAACTAACATTTATGTTAAATAACAGTCATGTTAGCACAACTTTTTCTGTTACCTGACAGTTCTGTGAAGTTGACCCACGATCACGTAGGGAGCGCGAGCAGACGCATTTTATTTTTACAATTTTGGTGGGAAAAAAAAAAAATTTATTAACTATATTTTATCTAAAAGAAATACTATTTTAAATATTGTGCATTATGTGAAAATTAAGATCAATCATCGTGGGCTCATTTAAATATGTATATATAATTGGACATAGCACCGGATTACCAGAATTAGTAAAGGTAAGTTATCTGAAACCAATATAAACTACTATTAATCAGTATTACACCATATTATTTCTCTAATTCAGAAATTAAGCTGCGATCGGTGGATTTGTTTACAAATTAGTGACAAACTTTATAAATATAATATCGTTATATACATATCTTCAATATATTAATCTGATTTTGTTTGATTTTGCAGATCTGCATATTAAAGGAAACCGAAAGCAACATTAAAGAGGAAGAGGAAACATAGCAAAAGTCACTTAAAAGCAATGATGTCTCATCAGGTATATTTTTTTTTAAAGATTTCACTTTCTATAAGAATCCTGAGGGCGGGGTTCTCTGTTTATTCAGCCCTGAAGTTCTCTGCTATATCATATTGAAACAAGAAAATTAAGCATATTAAAATTTTTGTATTATTAAATATGTACATATTTCTAACATAAATAAACTTTTTCCAATTTTCCAGATTTGGTGAAACTTAAATCGACTTTAAAATGTATATATGAATTCTGTATGATTTCTTTTTAAACATGTAAGCTATATAAAATCGGTATGTACATAATATACATATAAATTTTATATTTATTAATCGCTTTTTCCTCTATTTCGCAGATCTGGTCTTACTTTACCGAAATTTACATTGGAATAAAAACAACAGCAACACACACTAAAAATGGTAAACCTAGGAATTAAGAGAACCTCAATTTACGATTATTTTAGACTTACAGTTTCTCGACTAATTAGTAGAATACTTTATTAGTTAGTTATGCCGATTAATTACTTGTTCGATCAGAGCACTAAAAATTTAATTGATATGTCTGCAATCATTAGATAAGGTTTTCTTTACTATATAGTAGACTGATCGGAATGCTATTTATAATTAATAGAAACCAGTATCTCTTAGATTTTAAATTACTTAATTTTCGTAACTTTAATCCGAATGGAAAAACAACAAATTATTGAGGCAGCTTTGGATTTATGTATATGGCTTCTGTTGCCGACAATCAGTCGTCTCCATAGTTTTCCCTTTCAACTGGAAATTTTATTTGTTTTAAGCATATGTTGATATAACGTACATATTTATATATACAGTAACTTTTTCGCAGTATACCGATAAATAAGTGTAGTTAGTACATATGTATATCTGAAATCGCATTTGAACCAAAAGAAGAATATTTGTTAATTTTTATAGAATCACGACATTGCTTTTATTTTTGATATATTTAAATTGCTATTAAGTAAGTTGGTAGTATCATCAGTTATAAGAATCAGAAAAAAATAATTATGTATATAGGATTTGTTGGATCTTCATTTACTTGCACCAAGCTTAAAGGGAGCTAATAGATTTCGCATCAATGCCGGACCATTCCAGTAGCCGGGCAACATCATTTTCCAATAGAGAAGTGGCATTAGATCCTTCTTCATAAAGAACATTGAATATCGCTCTTTATTCTGGGCAACAGGGAATGTTTCCAACGGCGTTAAACTATAATCGAATTCGGCCAGAATACAGCTGTTGTAGCCTGTAACCAGGGGACAGGAGGCATAGCCATCATATAAACCAGTTAATGGTTTACCATCTAGTATGGAAATCATATTTCGAAATACAACAGGTGACTGAGCAGCTAAAAATGATTAAAGATTAATGATTATTAAATTTTTAACTTGTGTTTGTATGTTTTTAGTTCTAACCTGCCGATGCAGCTGTCTTTGAATTGGGTGATCCCGATGAGTCACCAATGGCAAACACATTCGGATACTTGACATGCTGCATTGTGGACTTATCCACATCGACAAATCCGACTTCATTAACCAATTGCTTGCATTTGGTTAGTTCATCAGGAGCAGTCATTGGCGGTGTGGCATGAAGCATAGAATACTGTCATATGGGTAAAGTAAAATCCATTTAATTATCAAAATTTCCATGTTCTCTAAATGCTTACCTTCTCTTCAAATCGTTCACCGTTGTCTAGATTCTCAAATACGGCAATATCTTGATCAGGCTTTACTTCAACGAGATTTCTGCGTGTATTAACGGTTATATTACGCTTCTTAACAATGGGCCAAAGAGCATCAGCATAATGCTTCACTCCAAAGAGTACTGGAAGGGCTGTATTATACATAATGTTTACATTGTTGCGCCTGCCCACCTATATGGAATACAATTCAATTGAAGAGTATATGGGACAATATCAATAGAAATGTATTTTCATTTTACCTTGCGGAAATAATGCTCTGAGATATAAACGATTTTCTGTGGTGCTCCTGGACATTTGACAGGGGAACTTGGAAAGGTGAATATTATATTTCCATCGTTTGTATTACGCAGGCAATCATAAACGCGATCCACATAGTCAGGTGAATATATTGAACAAACCTTACCTTTGGGTATGCTCAATGCTTCCACCAATCCCGGTATCTATTTTAGGTATAATTAATTAGCATATTGGTTCATATTGTAATTTTGTTGTTAACTTACCGCATTATATTTTAATTGTAGTCCTGTTGCAATTAAAAGTAGATCATATTTAATGGTATTACCACCCGAAGTTTGAACCTCATTTCGATCAGGATCAAACTCTACTGCTTTCTCCTTGAGCCACTTTGCCTTTTTGGGTAGTACATCAGCCATATGTTTATATGATTGCTCCAAACGTTTCATTCCACCACCAATCAGTGTGAACATGGGCTGATAATAATGTTTCTAAACCAAAGAATAAACACTGATATATATTTTGGGTGGGGATATACACAAAATTATTCCCTTACTTACATCAGCTGGTTCCAATACAATGACCTTATTCTTTCCCAAACGATTTGACAGTTTGGCAGCCATGGCGCAACCACCGGCTCCACCGCCCACAACCAGCACTTTGCAGCTAAAATGATTAAAAATTGTAATTAGTCTTTAGGGAATAAGTTTCAACACTAAGGACAGCTCATCACAGGCGTTTCTAACATAAATTGTTGGTAAAATTAAAGTTTCTTCTATTATTATATATGTATGTACAGGTTTACAAAACCTACTAGAAAGGACTTGCGATTGTAATTAAGAATAATATATATATATATTATATAGACTTTCTTTAGTTCGATTTTATGTATGCAGTCGAGAAGAGGGGGCTGCATGTAGCTTCCACAATAAGATGGCTAAGTTTAGTGGCAAATTCTATATCCTCTGTTGGGCGCTAATAGCCTACTTTTGTGGGGCGAAAATTGGATTTTGTTGCAACTCAAATGTACATATGCTAAAGATAAATTTTTTCTTAGCGAGCTGAAAATTGCAGAAAAACTGTATCTTAATATCTCAGCTCTTCGCAGGACTATTTGGATGATTTTTGGTCAGATGACAGTCCTTTTTCGTAAGTTTCATCTTACATATATATCATCCTGGTCCTTCCAAGGACACGCGACATTTACTCATTTTCTTGTACAGATAAAAGTACTGTTTTCTTTGCTGTTAAAAGGACATACCAAGATACTACCAAGAAAGATATTATGCTAGTCTCAGAGACTTTTAAATGCATTCAATTAAAAATTCCAGACTACCAACACTATAATATACATACATGGAATAGGAGCCAACAGAAGCGTAGGAGTGTCAATATTTATAAAAAGTAATCTTCAACATTATCAGTTCTTGAAAAACTCAAACGTAACCTCCCTGCAGGTATTTACATATAACACCATTAGAAGCTCTATAAGCGATCGCACATTTACTGTGGCTGTAGAAGGAATAACTTCAAGTGAGCGCACTATTGAAGCAGGTGTTACTCAAGGCAGCGTGCTGGGACCAGTGCTCTACAGAATATTTACTTCAGATATGCGAGCACCTACGATTGAAATGGCAATTAACCCAGAAGACATGCTCATAGCTACATATGCAGAAGACACAGTAATAATTGCAAGATCGAAGTGCGAGTGCAACTGTGCTGACATGTTGCAAGAATATATGTATGTATATAAGTTTTCGAATGCTGGAGCAGGCATTGAAATATTGGAATGAGTGCAGGTGAATCAAAAAATACAACGTTTATTTCGTCGAAAGGAGTAAGCAGCTAAAACCAGTTTTTATAGACTTTAGTTTTACCATGTTGATCACGTAAGCCTCACTCTCTTCCCTGTATAAGTATTGATGCTCTTTGTCAAGAGCCATCGTTATTTATTTTTGACTATGTTTGTCAATTACTTTTCAAACATCCCTCCTTTATTTCACAAAATCTATTATATATTTCGATATGGTTTTATATACATATGTATATTAACGTGATGTCTTAATTTGAACTGATTAATTGTAATAATTATAATTTATAATTTGGAGTGATATTGACTTATGTGATTTGATTGGGGATTAAACTAATCCTTTTGTTACCCTTGATAAATGGGTATATTAATTCATATATGTATCTTGTGCCCTGTAAATTAAACTATAGAAATAGTTTCTCATTATAAATTTGTATGTATTAGGTTAATTAAAGTTAACTGCTAGCAGTTTAGTATTTTTATTTTAAATAGCTAGGAAGTTTGCTCTGGTCAAGCAGAGAAAGGGTATACAAATTTTGGTTTGGCCGAAGATAGACACGCCTTCTTTTTTTCTTGTTTTCCACTGAATTACTGAATTTAACACCCCACCCAGCAACAAAGCTTTCAAAATTAGTAGAAAACCAATACTCACTCATATTTTTCGAGACGGTAGTGGGATGTCGATAAATCCCTGGTATAGCAGGAGCTGCATATTCCCAAAAATTGGTTTGTTCTGATAGCGAGGGGCAGCCGAGAGATCATCATTTTATTTAGTATATGTTTTGATTAACCGAAGTTAAAGCTGATGATGAATGATGGGGGCTCGCTAGTGTTGTACGTGCGAAAACGACTAACAACAAACGGCAGGTGGGAACTGCCAAAAACTAGGAAAGCTCCCACAATGTTACGTTATCAAAAGAGTTTGCACTTATAAAAAATGCGCGATCAAAAGCTTGTCGTTAATCCATTAATGTTCCATTCTTTTGATTAGTTTCTCATACATATCAGGTGAAAAACAATTTGATTTACCATTTAAAACTTTGAAATAAATATGCTTTCACCTGAGTTTGTTTATTATTTTTTATATAATTTTAACAAATTATTTTTATTTACAGTTTGTGTTTAGTGTAAACATTAAATACTGGTAGAAGCTTTTGTTCGATTAAGCTTACAATAACGGTTGTGACTAGTGACCAGCACTGTCTGTATTACTAAGTGTATGTTTAGCAATATGTTAAGAAACAATTAGTGTTGTTTCTCTATTTTTATACAGGCTGATATGAAGTTAGCTCAGCCGAGATTTTCGGTCCTGGTGATAGATATTTTTCTTTTTAAGCCAGGCCAAATCATCTGATCTAGAAGATTGTTGTAATCTTTAACTCGAACTCTCTTGCATTTTTAAAAATGCCTTCTCTTTTTGATAGATGGATTGATTTATGATTCCCTATCGAAACCCATGTTTCTGGAAATAATATTGAAAATTCGTTAGGTTATTTTGAATTGTAACGAATTGCGTACTTGCTTTTTATTTACAGAATATGTGTTCCGGTTTGATAGACTCATAACAAAGCTGGCGCTGCTGTTGGATTATATTTTGTTATATTTTTCATATGGGAGCTGTTATCGATAGTGCCTATCGTAGTTTGTCATCATAAAATATACCAGCTCTAACTTGCCGGTGCTCGCGCTAGTTTTTTTTAACAAATGTGTTTAAATTGGAATTTTTAAAAATGTTTAAAAAGCTAAAACCTGGAGAAACCGAAGAGGACGTGCTCCGTATGGCGGCAGAGTTTAATGCGGAGCAAGCTAAAAATCCATCATTTAGGCCAGCTGCAACAGTTGTGCGCGTGGAAGGTTGGTCTGGCTGCAAATTTGAAAACTATATTTAATGCTTACATTCTTTTTAGCTACAAATTCAGGTTCGAAGAAGTCGGTGTTTGCGCAAAAGCGTGAACAGGCCAAGTTAGGTCAATCTGCAGAAGAAAAGCAAGTGAACGAAATTAAAAGTGAAGTAAAAAGTTTCAATCCAAAGGCAGTGGGAACCCAGAAGATTCTTCTTGATGAAATACATGAGAACATATTGGGCGATGTGCGGGGTAGTAAGGTTAGTCCCAATCTTATTAATAATGTTCTCGGTGAGATTACGGAGAGAAAGGATGGTATGAAGCAGGAGCTCATCAAGGTATGTATCTTCGCATTTGTAGACGAGAAAGTCATATTGACTAAATTTTGAAATTATTTGGATATAGCCCGATCCCAGCAAACCTAAAAGTATCTTTGCCCAGCAATTAATGGAACAAAATCTGACATTTCCAGACATCAATCAAACTATGAAAACTAATATAAAAGATCGCGACACAATAAGTTCAATTGTTCAAGATGAGAAGTTGGCCAAGGAGTTGCATGCTGAAAATCTCAATCTGCTTAATCAAATGAGCCCAAGAGAGATACTGGAAAAAAGGCAAAAGTTATTAGACACTTTGGGTAAATATTTGTACTTAAATTTTAGTTTAAGTATGCAATATATTTGACTTAAAGATCCGGTATTGATTGCACTGCTGGAAAATTGTAAAAGGCAAACTAAAGACAAAACCAAGGTCGCACCCACATCCATACCCATGGCTATTCAACCGCTGCCCATGTCAGAGTTGCCCGAATCAAATCCAGCCCATGAGTTGCTACAACAAAGCGATGAGAACCAATGGCTAAATTTCAATCTTATTGAGGAGCATAAATTGGCTTGGATGCGTGATATACCAGATAAGGTGGCCCAATTAAAACCTGGCCAGCAATTTGATGCACGTTTCGATTGGAAGGGAGTTCTGTTGCCACATACATTGCCCTTCGAGGATGGTGAAAAGGATTCGCGGGAGTTGTACTTACATGGTGAAGAGGCTGAACGTCCGGGCTATACGCTGCAGGAACTGTTTCGCCTGGCTAGGTAATTATATGTTTGGATTTTAGTTATGCGATTTTTTAATCAGTATTCCATTGCCCCTTTCAGATCCACCGTATTGCAACAACGTATTACAGCCTTTGGTGCCATTGCTGGCATCTTTAGCATCTACAATCAAGGTTTCTATGATCAGGTTCTTACTCTGCCGATTTCAAAAATATTTTTCCTGCTGCGCTTCGGTCTTGACGACAATGCTCCTGCCCAATTGGAAGTGGTGAGCCGAGCTTTGGCTCGTCTATTTTATAATGAGACGGACGAAGTGGTCCTGGATCATATCTATAATAATGCCTACTGTCACTGGCAACCATCGCTGGAGGTAGTAATTGACAATGCCATGGAAGAGGGCAATCCAGAGGGCGATTCAAATTCGCTTGCGTTTCTCCAGCGCTACATGAAATTGTTGGAATCAAAATCCACCTCACTGCGAACAGAAATTGATGAAGATGAGGCCGAAAGTCGCACAAGTATGGATGATTTCCAGCTGGCAGAAACTGATTTAATTGATTGTCTTTTAAGGACCAACATACTGCAGAGGATTACGTGAGAGTTAAAATAATACACATCCATAATATAAATAATATAATGTTACATTCTGGCAGCTTCATTTTGAGTTCGGTGCGTCCAGAGAATAGTACAGTCGACTCTTGCCTAAAGATACTTATTCGTATAGCACGGACCAGCTCAAAAGTGGCTCAGAAATTGGCCAACGAAAGTCACCTACTGGACGTTCTACTGACCAACTTTATGCCTTCCCTTAAGAAAGGTATTCCAAGTTCAGGGACATATTATGGTCATCCTCAGTATCTATGCTTGAAACTGATTCGTGTACTCATTTGCCAGCATTTGGCCATTGCCAAGAATACAGCAAAGGATTTTGTAATTGAGAGACTCCAGGAATATTTGTTCCAACGAGAAGGTATTAAAGTAAGTACGGTTGATAGCATATATTGGATATATATATATATATAGATAGATAAGTTTGTTGATATAGATTACTAATAGTTGGCGAATTCGGTTTTATTTTGTAGGGTCCAATGGTACGAGTTCAGATTGAAGCATTGCGGATTTTGCGTTGTCTGATCCTGCTGGGAATTGTCCATCGTGAATTGTACAGGTAAGTGAACTAACCCAATAGCTCCTCCACTACACCCTTCATAAATGCCGGATCCGTATCTATGTAACATTGGAAGGTCAAAAAAGTAGTTTCACAACCATCCGCTCCCTCTGTACCAAAAAATGTTCAAAAAGGATGTATGAAAAGTGTTGTAACCTGAATAATAAGGACATAAAATCTTACTCTTTGTGCCACAGTTCTGAGCTAAAGACAAAATTTTTTCATGCAACTCCACGGGCACCACCTCAATCAATGACTCCAATTGCATATTATTCCCACTGTCAATCTGTAAATCAATATTCAGTTAGGATTTAGTAAAAATTGCTTTAAAAACTGACCAAGCCAAAGGTATCAAACATGCAATGCAGGAAACACTTAAAATTCGAATCATTGGGCAGGACTCCAAGATTGTAGGACTGTTTTATTACATCTGCAAAAGAAATGAATGGATTTTTCTATTCAATTGAATCGGAACCGATCAATGCCAGGTACCAACCTTCGGAAACGCCTGTTTGATTCGTACAACGAAGATGCAACTTCTTTACTTGCTTCTTCAAAGCGGAGGGCACTTCAAACTGTTGTCGAGAGAAATGTATGTGATCAAGGCAAAAAAAAATGTGTAGTTTACTTACTGCTTGGGATAGCACAATAAGTGCCAGAAAAAGGCCGAAAGTTTTTGAGGTCATGGCAAATAATAATTCCAGTTGCAACTGAGCATTGTTGAGATTTTAGGCCGCGTTTATATATAATTTGATTGGCAGGTGTGGTGATGTCAAATGCCTAATACCTATTATTCTGTTACTTTTATTATTATAGGCAGTTTGTCCCCGCTCTGCGCCAAATGTTCGACTGGCATTACAATCATTGCGTTTTCGAAGTAGGCGGTTCGGCTATGATACGTCAGCACGCAGCCGCCCTGCTGGTTGCCATTGTGGCTAGCGGTGAGAGTGGCATCTGTGATATTGAAATGCAGATGATGGTATTGGATCCATTAAATGATTGCTCCTGCAAATGGTTGCACACGGCCACATCTAATGAAATGCCAAAGGATGTAAGATAATCAATTCATTTCCATCAATTTTTCATATATGTATATATTTTTCTTAACTCATAGTACACCCAATTGACGTTGCTAAGTACAACTTTATATGCCGTTTCATGGTTTTGCCGCCATGGTTTCATAGGACGTTCAAGTTTTAAGATGTTATTAAATAGCATTTTGCCAAAATTTGTTCGCTCGTCAGGTTTTATTGCATGTGTGCAGCTTTTGATGTGAGTTGCTATTTGTTTTGACAGTTTGATTGAAATAGCAGGGCACTAATTAATGATTTTTTTAATTACTACCGCATTCAGTAAGGGCTCTATAATTTTACGCCAATTTGCTGACCGACGTCAGGTGCATCCCCCCTTGCCCAATATGGGCTCTGTGTTGATGCACGATTGCGGACCGCAGCTAATCGTAAGTGATACGTATCCAGTTCAGTTGTTATCAAACGTCTGGGCTCTGATCGAGGATCCGTTTGAGATGGGCGAAAGGCCAATATTTGTTGCACTTATGCAACCAGCTGTATTGGAGCCTTTGGCCGAGTATTTAACTTTGCTCAGTACAAAATTGAATCGATTTCTAGCCAGTAACATATTTGCACGCAGTGAATTGAGATTCATTCACCAACTGCTCTGTACAGATGGCCTGGAGACCTATCTAAAACGCAATCAGTTACTGCAGTTGGTTTACAACTATCTCTGCTCTTTGTCAACGGCCCAGGCTCCACAACTAAAAAGCATCTTCGGGAGATATATTTTCAATAGAAAATATGTTAAATTAAGTGAGATGCACTTGAAATTGGTTCAGGAAACGTGTTTGGAAATGATTTACCCTCATATGTTAGCAGTAAGTTTTGTGTCTAAAAACACTCCTATTTGTTTGTCAACAGAGTTTTAAATCTTCCTTCATCCTCTCAGGATTACAGAGATCCATCATTGTCCCTTAGCTACATTCAGACTCCCGTCCTGCAACCAGATTGGCCATATTTTCAATTGCGATCCATTCTAAGTAATTACTTGCATAATATACACCAAACGCCAGGAAAATTCTCAGGTAACCCAACCGCCTAATCATTTGTAGAGCAATTTATTTGAAGAAACTTTTCGTTTATTTTTATTCATTACAAACAGGAGATCAAGTTGTGTCTGGGACTTTGAATTTTGTTAGTCAATTGGAAAAACATGGCTTGCAAATTGTTAGCCCACTGGAGAAACTTATGTATCTTATGATTTCGTTCCTGGAGCCCAGTGCGCATTTTTTGGAGCCATCATTGCACAACCTTTTGCACGATCATATCAAGAACTTTTATGCCCAGAATAAAACGCATTTTTTTGATTTTGATGCCACATTTACGGACAAGTCCGACTTTGAGCCACTCTACTATTTGTTTGTCAATCATTTCGAGGCTGCCAGCTATGGTGATGAGCTATTCAGTTCACTGATGCTAATACCGCTTGCCCAGAAATATGATAACAAATGGCGACGTCGTCTTTGGTCTGAACATGTTCAGGCTTTGCGATTCCTAAACTGTGATGAGAGTTTGGTATGTTAACGGAATGGAGAGTGTATGAAGAACTGACTAAGATACTGTTTTGTACGTTTCCCTTGTCACTTGCAGTTGATTGGTGGCATTAATGCATATCTGGAGCCAGTGGAGGAGGAACCATCATTGTTGCAGCTATATGGTGATGCTTTGCATGACAAGTTGGTACGACGTGACAGTGTTGCCTACAAAATAGCCAAACATCATTTCAACAACTCAACGGCCATTCAGAAATCTAAATTATTTTAACTTCTAGACTAACTGAATACGCCTCCTTGGTTTAACTTTTATGGGTTAATAATTCTATTTATTGTGCTATCAGCTGAAATTGACAAGAAAGTAAAAACTCTGACCAAAGTAGAATGAGCAGCAATCTTAAATTGTTCAAATTATCTAAATTGTTAATCTGATTAAAAATTCTAAAATGTGTACAAAAATATACCTTGGCAAGTAAATCTGATATGCACTTGATAACTATTGTTATAAAATAAAAATATATTTTCATAGATGATTAAATATACGTTATAATCGTTTGTATGGTTTTTGTCTAAAGTTTAAAAATTGTTTTAGCTTTGCAAACTTTTATAGACAATTTTCAGAACGTTTACGAATTTATAAAGCGAAAGATCATCCTTTTATTTAGTATAACAACAAACGGCAGGTGGGAACTGCCAAAAACTAAGAAAGCTCCCACAATGTTACGCTATCAAAATCGTTTGCACTTATAGAAAACGCGCGATCAAAAGCTTGTCGTTAATCCATCAATGTTGATTGAATTCTCATACATATCAGGTGAAAAACAATTTGATTTACCATTTAAAACTTTGAAATAAATATGCTCACCTGAGTTTGTTTATTATTTTTTATATAATTTTAACAAATTATTTTTATTCACAGTTTGTGTTTAGTGTAAACATTAAATACTGGTAGAAGCTTTTGTTCGATTAAGCTTACAATAACGGTTGTGACTAGTGACCAGCACTGTCTGTATTACTAAGTGTATGTTTAGCAATATGTTAAGAAACAATTAGTGTTGTTTCTCTATTTTTATACAGGCTGATATGAAGTTAGCTCAGCCGAGATTTTCGGTCCTGGTGATAGATATTTTTCTTTTTAAGCCAGGCCAAATCATCTGATCTAGAAGATTGTTGTAATCTTTAACTCGAACTCTCTTGCATTTTTAAAAATGCCTTCTCTTTTTGATAGATGGATTGATTTATGATTCCCTATCGAAACCCATGTTTCTGGAAATAATATTGAAAATTCGTTAGGTTATTTTGAATTGTAACGAATTGCGTACTTGCTTTTTATTTACAGAATATGTGTTCCGGTTTGATAGACTCATAACAAAGCTGGCGCTGCTGTTGGATTATATTTTGTTATATTTTTCATATGGGAGCTGTTATCGATAGTGCCTATCGTAGTTTGTCATCATAAAATATACCAGCTCTAACTTGCCGGTGCTCGCGCTAGTTTTTTTTAACAAATGTGTTTAAATTGGAATTTTTAAAAATGTTTAAAAAGCTAAAACCTGGAGAAACCGAAGAGGACGTGCTCCGTATGGCGGCAGAGTTTAATGCGGAGCAAGCTAAAAATCCATCATTTAGGCCAGCTGCAACAGTTGTGCGCGTGGAAGGTTGGTCTGGCTGCAAATTTGAAAACTATATTTAATGCTTACATTCTTTTTAGCTACAAATTCAGGTTCGAAGAAGTCGGTGTTTGCGCAAAAGCGTGAACAGGCCAAGTTAGGTCAATCTGCAGAAGAAAAGCAAGTGAACGAAATTAAAAGTGAAGTAAAAAGTTTCAATCCAAAGGCAGTGGGAACCCAGAAGATTCTTCTTGATGAAATACATGAGAACATATTGGGCGATGTGCGGGGTAGTAAGGTTAGTCCCAATCTTATTAATAATGTTCTCGGTGAGATTACGGAGAGAAAGGATGGTATGAAGCAGGAGCTCATCAAGGTATGTATCTTCGCATTTGTAGACGAGAAAGTCATATTGACTAAATTTTGAAATTATTTGGATATAGCCCGATCCCAGCAAACCTAAAAGTATCTTTGCCCAGCAATTAATGGAACAAAATCTGACATTTCCAGACATCAATCAAACTATGAAAACTAATATAAAAGATCGCGACACAATAAGTTCAATTGTTCAAGATGAGAAGTTGGCCAAGGAGTTGCATGCTGAAAATCTCAATCTGCTTAATCAAATGAGCCCAAGAGAGATACTGGAAAAAAGGCAAAAGTTATTAGACACTTTGGGTAAATATTTGTACTTAAATTTTAGTTTAAGTATGCAATATATTTGACTTAAAGATCCGGTATTGATTGCACTGCTGGAAAATTGTAAAAGGCAAACTAAAGACAAAACCAAGGTCGCACCCACATCCACACCCATGGCTATTCAACCGCTGCCCATGTCAGAGTTGCCCGAATCAAATCCAGCCCATGAGTTGCTACAACAAAGCGATGAGAACCAATGGCTAAATTTCAATCTTATTGAGGAGCATAAATTGGCTTGGATGCGTGATATACCAGATAAGGTGGC
Organism: Drosophila emarginata; assembly: GCA_037075365.1. NCBI lineage: Eukaryota > Metazoa > Arthropoda > Insecta > Diptera > Drosophilidae > Drosophila > Drosophila emarginata. Next base: position 10,548,210 of record JBAMCD010000296.1, read on the forward strand.
CCAATTAAAACCTGGCCAGCAATTTGATGCACGTTTCGATTGGAAGGGAGTTCTGTTGCCACATACATTGCCCTTCGAGGATGGTGAAAAGGATTCGCGGGAGTTGTACTTACATGGTGAAGAGGCTGAACGTCCGGGCTATACGCTGCAGGAACTGTTTCGCCTGGCTAGGTAATTATATGTTTGGATTTTAGTTATGCGATTTTTTAATCAGTATTCCATTGCCCCTTTCAGATCCACCGTATTGCAACAACGTATTACAGCCTTTGGTGCCATTGCTGGCATCTTTAGCATCTACAATCAAGGTTTCTATGATCAGGTTCTTACTCTGCCGATTTCAAAAATATTTTTCCTGCTGCGCTTCGGTCTTGACGACAATGCTCCTGCCCAATTGGAAGTGGTGAGCCGAGCTTTGGCTCGTCTATTTTATAATGAGACGGACGAAGTGGTCCTGGATCATATCTATAATAATGCCTACTGTCACTGGCAACCATCGCTGGAGGTAGTAATTGACAATGCCATGGAAGAGGGCAATCCAGAGGGCGATTCAAATTCGCTTGCGTTTCTCCAGCGCTACATGAAATTGTTGGAATCAAAATCCACTTCACTGCGAACAGAAATTGATGAAGATGAGGCCGAAAGTCGCACAAGTATGGATGATTTCCAGCTGGCAGAAACTGATTTAATTGATTGTCTCTTAAGGACCAACATACTGCAGAGGATTACGTGAGAGTTAAAATAATACACATCCATAATATAAATAATATAATGTTACATTCTGGCAGCTTCATTTTGAGTTCGGTGCGTCCAGAGAATAGTACAGTCGACTCTTGCCTAAAGATACTTATTCGTATAGCACGGACCAGCTCAAAAGTGGCTCAGAAATTGGCCAACGAAAGTCACCTACTGGACGTTCTACTGACCAACTTTATGCCTTCCCTTAAGAAAGGTATTCCAAGTTCAGGGACATATTATGGTCATCCTCAGTATCTATGCTTGAAACTGATTCGTGTACTCATTTGCCAGCATTTGGCCATTGCCAAGAATACAGCAAAGGATTTTGTAATTGAGAGACTCCAGGAATATTTGTTCCAACGAGAAGGTATTAAAGTAAGTACGGTTGATAGCATATATTGGATATATATATATATATAGATAGATAAGTTTGTTGATATAGATTACTAATAGTTGGCGAATTCGGTTTTATTTTGTAGGGTCCAATGGTACGAGTTCAGATTGAAGCATTGCGGATTTTGCGTTGTCTGATCCTGCTGGGAATTGTCCATCGTGAATTGTACAGGTAAGTGAACTAACCCAATAGCTCCTCCACTACACCCTTCATAAATGCCGGATCCGTATCTATGTAACATTGGAAGGTCAAAAAAGTAGTTTCACAACCATCCGCTCCCTCTGTACCAAAAAATGTTCAAAAAGGATGTATGAAAAGTGTTGTAACCTGAATAATAAGGACATAAAATCTTACTCTTTGTGCCACAGTTCTGAGCTAAAGACAAAATTTTTTCATGCAACTCCACGGGCACCACCTCAATCAATGACTCCAATTGCATATTATTCCCACTGTCAATCTGTAAATCAATATTCAGTTAGGATTTAGTAAAAATTGCTTTAAAAACTGACCAAGCCAAAGGTATCAAACATGCAATGCAGGAAACACTTAAAATTCAAATCATTGGGCAGGACTCCAAGATTGTAGGACTGTTTTATTACATCTGCAAAAGAAATGAATGGATTTTTCTATTCAATTGAATCGGAACCGATCAATGCCAGGTACCAACCTTCGGAAACGCCTGTTTGATTCGTACAACGAAGATGCAACTTCTTTACTTGCTTCTTCAAAGCGGAGGGCACTTCAAACTGTTGTCGAGAGAAATGTATGTGATCAAGGCAAAAAAAAATGTGTAGTTTACTTACTGCTTGGGATAGCACAATAAGTGCCAGAAAAAGGCCGAAAGTTTTTGAGGTCATGGCAAATAATAATTCCAGTTGCAACTGAGCATTGTTGAGATTTTAGGCCGCGTTTATATATAATTTGATTGGCAGGTGTGGTGATGTCAAATGCCTAATACCTATTATTCTGTTACTTTTATTATTATAGGCAGTTTGTCCCCGCTCTGCGCCAAATGTTCGACTGGCATTACAATCATTGCGTTTTCGAAGTAGGCGGTTCGGCTATGATACGTCAGCACGCAGCCGCCCTGCTGGTTGCCATTGTGGCTAGCGGTGAGAGTGGCATCTGTGATATTGAAATGCAGATGATGGTATTGGATCCATTAAATGATTGCTCCTGCAAATGGTTGCACACGGCCACATCTAATGAAATGCCAAAGGATGTAAGATAATCAATTCATTTCCATCAATTTTTCATATATGTTTATATTTTTCTTAACTCATAGTACACCCAATTGACGTTGCTAAGTACAACTTTATATGCCGTTTCATGGTTTTGCCGCCATGGTTTCATAGGACGTTCAAGTTTTAAGATGTTATTAAATAGCATTTTGCCAAAATTTGTTCGCTCGTCAGGTTTTATTGCATGTGTGCAGCTTTTGATGTGAGTTGCTATTTGTTTTGACAGTTTGATTGAAATAGCAGGGCACTAATTAATGATTTTTTTAATTACTACCGCATTCAGTAAGGGCTCTATAATTTTACGCCAATTTGCTGACCGACGTCAGGTGCATCCCCCCTTGCCCAATATGGGCTCTGTGTTGATGCACGATTGCGGACCGCAGCTAATCGTAAGTGATACGTATCCAGTTCAGTTGTTATCAAACGTCTGGGCTCTGATCGAGGATCCGTTTGAGATGGGCGAAAGGCCAATATTTGTTGCACTTATGCAACCAGCTGTATTGGAGCCTTTGGCCGAGTATTTAACTTTGCTCAGTACAAAATTGAATCGATTTCTAGCCAGTAACATATTTGCACGCAGTGAATTGAGATTCATTCACCAACTGCTCTGTACAGATGGCCTGGAGACCTATCTAAAACGCAATCAGTTACTGCAGTTGGTTTACAACTATCTCTGCTCTTTGTCAACGGCCCAGGCTCCACAACTAAAAAGCATCTTCGGGAGATATATTTTCAATAGAAAATATGTTAAATTAAGTGAGATGCACTTGAAATTGGTTCAGGAAACGTGTTTGGAAATGATTTACCCTCATATGTTAGCAGTAAGTTTTGTGTCTAAAAACACTCCTATTTGTTTGTCAACAGAGTTTTAAATCTTCCTTCATCCTCTCAGGATTACAGAGATCCATCATTGTCCCTTAGCTACATTCAGACTCCCATCCTGCAACCAGATTGGCCATATTTTCAATTGCGATCCATTCTAAGTAATTACTTGCATAATATACACCAAACGCCAGGAAAATTCTCAGGTAACCCAACCGCCTAATCATTTGTAGAGCAATTTATTTGAAGAAACTTTTCGTTTATTTTTATTCATTACAAACAGGAGATCAAGTTGTGTCTGGGACTTTGAATTTTGTTAGTCAATTGGAAAAACATGGCTTGCAAATTGTTAGCCCACTGGAGAAACTTATGTATCTTATGATTTCGTTCCTGGAGCCCAGTGCGCATTTTTTGGAGCCATCATTGCACAACCTTTTGCACGATCATATCAAGAACTTTTATGCCCAGAATAAAACGCATTTTTTTGATTTTGATGCCACATTTACGGACAAGTCCGACTTTGAGCCACTCTACTATTTGTTTGTCAATCATTTCGAGGCTGCCAGCTATGGTGATGAGCTATTCAGTTCACTGATGCTAATACCGCTTGCCCAGAAATATGATAACAAATGGCGACGTCGTCTTTGGTCTGAACATGTTCAGGCTTTGCGATTCCTAAACTGTGATGAGAGTTTGGTATGTTAACGGAATGGAGAGTGTATGAAGAACTGACTAAGATACTGTTTTGTACGTTTCCCTTGTCACTTGCAGTTGATTGGTGGCATTAATGCATATCTGGAGCCAGTGGAGGAGGAACCATCATTGGTGCAGCTATATGGTGATGCTTTGCATTACAAGTTGGTACGACGTGACAGTGTTGCCTACAAAATAGCCAAACATCATTTCAACAACTCAACGGCCATTCAGAAATCTAAATTATTTTAACTTCTAGACTAACTGAATACGCCTCCTTGGTTTAACTTTTATGGGTTAATAATTCTATTTATTGTGCTATCAGCTGAAATTGACAAGAAAGTAAAAACTCTGACCAAAGTAGAATGAGCAGCAATCTTAAATTGTTCAAATTATCTAAATTGTTAATCTGATTAAAAATTCTAAAATGTGTACAAAAATATACCTTGGCAAGTAAATCTGATATGCACTTGATAACTATTGTTATAAAATAAAAATATATTTTCATAGATGATTAAATATACGTTATAATCGTTTGTATGGTTTTTGTCTAAAGTTTAAAAATTGCTTTTTGGCTTGAGATAAAAATAGAAAAAAATTTTAATGTTTCTATATTAAAAATCTACTCGATTTCGATTAACTATGCTTTTTCTTATCTTCCTTTTGTTTGCAAACTTTAATAGACAAATTTGAGAACGTTTACGAATTTTAGTTAAAATAAATTTTTTAAGTTCTAAATATTCTGTTATAAAGTATGATCTGCAAGAGACATTTTGCGTTATAGAGATTGCTATTATTATTATTATCTGCACAATTAAGAGAACTATAGTTAATTTATCTAGTCGTTCACGCGATTCGGAATCGCGCGTTATACAATTGCCTCCCATAGTTGATTGTGTGGGCGGACTGTTTTCATTTTTCATGAAATATACACTTTTCATATCAAACAAGTATAAAATTTTTGACGTTTCAATTATATTAGAGTGAAAAGTGAAATTACGCTTATTATGAATATCTCAAATCTGATTCGGATGCTGAGACGGATCCATTTCTTAACTTCAACGCTCTGTGTTGACACATAAATAATGTTTATGTATATTAAATCGTTAGATTGGTATTAAATGTTTAATTAGAATCTATATCAAATATAGATCCAATAACTGAATTAGATTTCCGTTAGTTTTTTGTTTCAAACTTAGTTTTAAAGTAGCCTATATTCATGGTTCCTATTCAAATCCAAATTTCCTCTGCATTTAAGAAATCCTTATATTGGTTATCACAATAGTTTTCAGTTTTTTTCTAAACTTAACAAAATTCTTAAATTTATTATCGCATTAGTTTTCAGATATTATTTAAACTGTAATTTTAATTTAGACTTTAAAAAACTTCTTGATTGCTGTGATTCCTAAATTTTTATAAAATGAGGAAGAAATAATTAAAATTACGAAATGTTACTCATATGATTTGCATAATTTTTTGCTGCAGTCAGATGACTTAGCACATTAGTTTTTTTAAATATTGCACATTTTTAGATGGTCTGTTTTTTATGATATATTTTATGGTCAACATGTCGTATGAGCGATGTTACAAATGTAATAATTGATATCGTTTATGTCTCGAAGGCAGTTATTAAATGTGTAAATATGTATTTAGGAAATTGAATAAGTATAGTTTTCTTAATAATATAATTTATAATTATCTAATTAAACATATATGCAAAATTGGTTAAGTTGAACAAGTGAACAATTAATATTGGGCCTTAGTTTTTTATTGTTATTTGCAATGGCAATCTTTTCACGTCCAGGGCATATTAAGATTGTCAAAATGGACATCTAAGGAAAGGCTGTGGGAATAAAGCATTTACGATTCATAGATATGTATGAACCTTATATTTATCCATTAAATTTTTTTCTTATTCCACCAAAATGGTGGAAAGGCGACGGCAAGATAAGGATTGCTTGTAAGATTACATTTAATGCTACACCGCTGTCTGTTACAAATATTTGTGTTTAACATTGCATATATGTGTGTATGTATGTACATCCATACATATATTAAATGTTACACTCATTAAAAGGTATCTTAGTGTCGGCGCTCGACATACTAAGTATATACTATGTTTATACTATAATTTTTTGTTTGTTTCCTTACTTATTCTTTTTTTTTTGTTTTATCTGATTCCATTCTTAAGTAGTATTTATTTTGCGATTATGTAACCAACTATATAAGATATATGTATATACATACATATGTATGCCAGTTTTAATTGCATGTCCGTGTCCGTTAACTGTTTCTGGCAGGCTGCCTGTGGCAGAGCATTTCCACTATCAACCTCAATTAATTAAGATCACTTGACTTATTGACACTCTGGCATGTATGGGCCGCGACTTTGGCTTCATCGTTGTTGTTATTGTTATTGTTGTTGTTTTTGTTGCTTCTGTTGTTTTACTGCGTCGGCGACTGCTGATAAAATAGTCGTATATGTAATTATAATGAACACAATTGAAAGGCCAGTACTAATTAAATTATATGTTCTTTCAATGAACGTAAAAGTACAGATATACATACATATATTTATATACATACATATAAATATAGAAACTTACATGTGTGGTATTGTAACGGCACCCACACACACACACACAGAGACTTCCACTCATAGACACAGTGGCAACAACAACTGTGATATGTCAAGTCATAAGGTTTTCTTTTGCGTGTGGCCTACGGGTCGTATGAGCAATGTTAATAATCCACGAAATCGAAAACAAGGTGCTAACTTTAAGATACTCTGTAACTGCCATAGCTTTTAAACTGCTTTAAAATATATATAAATATATACTAAATGTCAAGTTGCCAAATGGCAAGTTATTTCATACCTTTACTCTTTCTTTGTTCATGTATATACATATGTAAGTTACCAATACTATACAAATTCTATAAATTTTGATAGTAATAAATATATACCGTTTTAATACATATACTATATGACGGAATATAGGGTATATAAAACCAGCTTGGATCATAACTACCAATTGGACCGAACATTGCGGCGAGGTGTGAGTAAATCAATATTTAACTGTTAATTGCTTTTAAATAGACGTTAATCATTTAATAATAATAATAGCCGAAAGCCTCACGCGGCGGTTAGTAAATATTTACCTAGGCCCCATAAATTACTTATACCACTGTTAGGCGGTAGCAGCGACCACAAACAAAATTTTTAATTTCAATCGCTGAAGGCTTCTATTAATAGTCATAATACGCAATCCATTGGCCCGAAATTGATTGCCACTTGAAAGCTGAAATTAGTATTTTCTAAAATTGTGGCCCGACCGATAATATAAAATGTTTCATTTCTTTTTTCTTTTAATTTTTGTTTTTTTTTTTTTTGCATATATGCGATGTGGGCTATACTAATTACCAGGTACGGATTCAAAACCTTCTATAAATAGGTACGTAATTTTATTTTTGGTGTTAGATTGATTGAATCGTTTTGTGATTCAACTATCTAAAGTGTGAAAATTGGGTAGTGTTAGTTTTATAATAGCCCTGAAGAAGGCAAAAGTATTATATGTATGTATGTATATACTTACATGTATATATCCAATTTGTTATCAAATAATTCATAAATGGATGATTGTGACGCGTGAAAATGGAATAACCGTGAAATTATGCAAAATTATTTGTTACCAACTGAAATATAAACAAAATATTGTTTAGGTTGAGTTAAGAGAGAATTATTTTAAAATTTCAATTTGAATAAGTTGATAAATATAAATATAATAATACATATATATAAATGCATTAAAAGCATAAAAACTGTACAAATGCCATTATGAAATGCGGAAAATTAGTAACCATATATTTGGTAATTTACTCGCCTCCTAATTTCACCCCTGGTAATTTCTTTTTTTTTTTGGGTGTTTATCAAGGAAAAGTTTTATGATAATCATTTAAGGTGATTAATAGGATTGATTTTGATGTCATCGTTTAAATCATATGCCATAAGTATGTACCCTACCTACCTAGCTACCTACATGCCTTTCCGTATGAGGCACATGTCTACATTCAATTTTTGGGGTCTTGTGCTTCAAATAACTTACATCTATTTATCTTTTTTGAGTTCCATTTGATTTATTAGCCACAAGGTTGACTTCAAATTGAATTTCCTCCTGTTGATGAGTGGCAAAAGCTTTGATAAGTGTAATTTTTACAAGGTTAAATTTAACCACCGTTTTGAAATGCAATGCTCATTTTTTCATATATATACATACATATATCGATATATTGCACATTGCACAATAAAACGGTAAAGTTCTAAGGGTATTCAATTCCAATATAGTCGTGTTTTTCTTTTTTTTTTTTTTGATAAAACCCACGGATGGCAATCGCTGGTATCTATCCCTTTGCAGTGCCAAGGTACAACTTCTATTGAGGAAAACGATTGTGGCCCGTTATCATTGTTAGATATTTGCATAGTGTGCACCTGACACAATTTTGCTCCGCACAGGGTAGAAAATCAACCGGTTTTATTCGGTCTGCTCCAGCCATTTGGCTCCTTGCCCAAAAAGTGTAAAGAAAAGAGAAAAGAGAATGAAAGCCAAACATGGATCATATTTTTATACCCTGTACCCATAGGGTAAAAGGGTATATCAAAGTCGTTAAAATGTATGTAACAGGCAGAAGGAGAATTTTCCGACCCTATAAAGTATATACATTCTTGATCAGCATCAATAGCCGATTCGATTGAGACTTGTCCGTCTGTCCGTATGAACACCTAGATCTGAGAGACTATAAAAGCTAGAGCTATCAATTTTTTTTTGTAAATCTGTCTAGTGTGTACGCTGGTCAAGTTTGTTTCAAATTTTTGCCACGCCCACTTTCACCCCCGCATTTCGGAAAAAACTATAACTAGAGCTGTAATAAAGATATCGCATTGTTATTTGGCACACTTAATAATATAGTTAATATGCATATATAATCGGACAATAATTATCGGAGATATGTGTACGTATTTCCGTTTTGTACTGAAACGCCCCACGCAAAATGGGCTGTTAAGAGTGAGCGAGATAACATGCGTTGGCTGTTGCTGCATGCTATGAGAATTTTGTTGTAAATTGATGGCGACTTTGATCGTATTTGACTTTATGAAGTACTTTTAATTGGTACAGGGTATACTCAATGTCGGCAGGAACGACTTGCTTGCTTCATTTTTTTATGTACATATGTGTATGTGCGGCATATGTAGTCATGTGGCATCAATGGCGATGACAATGTGTTTTCCTGTGCGAGAGCCAACTCAGCTGGTAAATATTTACTCTTGCTGTAAACGAAATATTTCCCTGGAATCAAACAGACCTTTTGCATATACTCATCGGCTATTAAATATTCTTTGATCTAAGGATAAGAAGTCGTTTTCAAGTGGTTTTCAATTTCGTTCAATATTCCTTATATTTAAATAGAAATTATAATCAGTAATTGCAATTTATATATTTTTTGCATCTCTTAAGGCGATTTAAATTTATTGAAATTTTCCAGCAAAGTTAATAAAATAAATTTGCAAAGTTAATAAAATAAATGTGTTAAGTGATTTTGGCTAAGAGCCACATTTTGGCCTTATATTATAACGCTTAATGATGGGTAATAAATAAAAGCGGTTTGGACCATAATGTTCTTTCAAGTAAATTTTGTCACTCAGCAAGATCTTATATCTTATTTAGCCGAAAGATCAATTTTTAATATTTATGGTTGGTATCTATTTGATTCCAAAAACTCTACAGGAGTTTTATGAAGTGCCAATTTCGATTATCCAGAGCCGAATATAGTCATATAAAAAAGAGATCTTACAGTGAAGTTCGAAACTAACTTTCCAAAACTATATCCCAATACTTGTTTAAACCAAGTTTTGATCGATCTTGAACTTAAATTATAAAGTTATCGTTTCGTATATGAAATTTCTTTTCAAAAGCTTACAAAATTGTAATTTGAAATTGATACGTACAAGCATTGAAAGACTGGAATAATTGAAATATTGAAAATAAACGATAATACTTACAAATTATTATTTAATAAGTTTCCAAAAAGAGTGATTTCCACAAGAATGATTTCCAAAAGAGTGATTTACTATATATGTATGTATACATATACATACATATATAAAAATACTTAAATTATTAAAAGAGTAAAAAACAGAACTAAATATAAAATGAAACTAAAATTAAGGGATTTCTCTTGAGTTGAGTGTAAGGATCTATGCATTTATCGCTTAAACGTAAGGGTATATGGCGAAAAGAACAACTAACCACCAAAAACCACCATCAAGTTCTGAATGGAGTCATAGTCAGAGCAAAAGTCAAAGAGAGCAAGAGCGGAAGAATGTAAAAACGAATGAGAGATGGGTGCAGAGAGAAGGGGGTGATATAGACCGACCGACAAACACCACCATGAACCGGCAAACTCACTAGAACACACACAGATGCATACATACATGCCGTATGAGCAATCTACATAACACACTAACACATGAATACAAACATGTGAGCATATGTACATATGTATGGGGAGAAAATAACTCCATGTGCTCGGGTGGAATTTTTTTTAATGTTGAACGTTTAAGCAAATTCTCATCGATCACGTCATACTCTCTACTGTTTTATAATGTATGCACCAATGAGTCGAAGAAGAGGACGTTACAAGCCGGGAGCGGCTTATGTGTTTGTTCGCCAAGTGCGGCGAATTCATTATTAAGTCAGTCGGCAGAGCAGAAGCAGCGGCAGAAGCAGCAAGTTGAGGTGTACATTTTATGTTGTACTCTTTCTGGCGATCGGTGTGCGCGGTTCCATTTTAGTCTTTCGTCGACTCTCTGCTTGTGCGGTTCGGTTTCGGTGCCTTCATTCTTTTGCTATCTTTGCGGATGCGGATTGTCGTATGCCCCTAGCGCCACGTTTTAGTTCGAATATTTAAAAAGTAAACATTTCTAAAAAATACATTACATTTTTTTGTTTCTTGTTATTTGTATTGTTTTTTTTTTTTTTTGATTTTTGAATTCAACTCAATATAAAAATAAGATATTTATTTTCGAAAGAAGGGCCTCAGGCAAGTGTATAAATATTGTTTATTGTTTGTTGTTGTTGTTGGTGGTGCTATTCTCAGTGTGATTCCAAACTGAGTATATACATACATATGTACATATATTGTTGATCTATGTATATAAATTGTATATTTCATAGATACAAAAAAAAAAAAAACAACTTCTTTATAAATATTTAAAAAGAGTTTCATACCAACCTTTGATCGAGTGCAAAATTATTTAAAATATTTTTTTTTGTTACTGTTGTTTGTTTCTATTGATTGTCGGCCCCACCTGGCCACAGTTGATCAGTCAAGCCAAACGTGAGTACCGCTAACAGAGTCCCACTGTAACTGAAAATAATTAGTGTAAAAGCGTTTCAAAAGAGTTTCGGATGGCCCCCCTACCCCTACCCACACCCACTCCCACCACCTTCCTGCCCAATTTCTTCTTTCTCTGTCTTGGTGTGTGTGAGCTTTTTTTTTTTGAAGAAAGAAATGTAAATGCCCTTTTTTATTCGTTTCACGAAATTTTTGTGCAAAAGTTTTTGTTGTTGTTGTTGTACCTGTGGGGAATTTGTAAGTTTGTCTTATATCTGTTGTCTGGACTTTCAGTTATTTCATTGTGTCTTCTTCCTTTTCATTGTCTTTTTTGTTGCTGATAATAATTATAATTATGTACTTGTTGATTTCCTATTGAGATTCGTTAACAGATTCATTCCTTTTGTGTGGTTTACATGAAAAGTAAATATTAAATATTTGTTTGTTTGTACAGTTTTTAAGTTTCTGAATGGACATACATTCAAACATATGTATGTATGTATATGCACGTGTGTATTATTATGTAAGTTGTTTTAAAAATTAAACCAACATTTATATAATTTACATATTTACGTACATATACACATCTATATATATTGTATATTGGATATACCATATAACATGTTTTCTTCGATTACTTTTCTATAGAAATTTTGCAATTCCAATTTAATTGTTTTTTTCATTATACTGTCCGTCTGCCTGGTCGTGAGGCATTACATTTTCCATTAAAGCAATTTTCCTTTTGTTTTCTTTTCCTTATGGTTGTTGTTGTTGTTGTTATTATTGTTGCTTTTACATTCTGGTGTAATTTGATAAACCCTCATAACAATTATTTTTTGCTTTACACCGGCAATTTAATTACTTTACTTAAGAAGCAAAAAAGATTCGACACTAATTTCTCATTCACCTTCGGATTTAGCTGTGGCTGGCAAAAATTTGACCCTCATCCATCCAAAAAAAAAAAAAAACAAAAACGCAAAAGAATAAAGAACAAAAATCTTTTGCTTAGGTCATTTACGTTATCAAAACAATTTTTAAAATTATATACATATATGTACATATGCAAGTATATATACATATGTATTTATATATGTATACATATAGATATGTATGTTCTTCTTTTACAATTAACTTTTACTCAAGTTGCCATCTGCACTTTAACTTGAAGGCTTAGTAAGTACATGGATATTTTATATATATGTAATTCTCTATAGTTTTCTATGTAAATTATATTATAAAGGCATATCACATACGGAAAAGCGATAATGTTGATGAGAAGATGGAGGAGGGGTCACATGCTCTATGTAATAGAATACAGTTTGATGTCAGGGGTAGCGGGGTGCATGATGGCGGGGGCCGTCTAAGTTTGCGGTCACAAATTGCAACGCTTTCGGTTTGGTTATGACCAGAAGAATCAGGCATACATATGTACATACTAAATATTTACTTAAATTCTTATCATTTTGTTTATTTAATACTTTGTTTATTTGTCAAACGTTAAAATTAATTAGTTCAATTTTTATTGCTTTAAATACTTAAGTGTATGAGTAAAAATTGTAAGTTTATTTTTACATCTCTTTACAATTTGTAGTCTATTTTTACATCTCTCGATCTAGAATTTCTACAAAGATTCTCGTGTAAAAGACAGTGTCTGTTTTCACTTGATAAAAAACATTTATTAAATATATTCAATGTATACATAAAGTATACATATACATATACACAAATTCTTTATCATCAAGATAAACTGAATCGATATCAGGAACCGATAACCTTCCACTCTTTATCGATCAAAATTGTATGATCAAAATAGTTTCAACATTTCAAAGATACCCTTTAATAAAATACAATATCGGAAACATTAACTAAAACAACTAACTGGAAGTATCAAAGTTTAATTATTTGAAGAAAAGTTTCCGTTATAAGCCAATTTTTTCTTGGTTGTACCTGATACTAATTTATCTAGTACATTTACTAAAAACAGGTTATATACACAGTTATACAGAAACAATTCTTTGATTCTTAAATTATCATTAATTGATGATTAATAAACTGAAGATAGATATAGTTAGACACCATCGAGACTAACTATTATAAATTAACTCTTAATAAAATTATTATTCATAATTAAACTGATTGGAAAATTATTGAATGAAAATTAACTGAAATTCTAAAGTGACTAAGTGAATTTAAAATTAATGTATACGACTTTAAAATACCCTCTACTTAGTAAGATTACGACTCAGTATTTATTTACTCTACTGATTATAAACTTTTATGAAAAAAAATACTTTGTTTTTTCCTATTCTCTTATTTTTTATTACATAGTATTTTTTCATAATTTTTTTCATGTGCGAGAATGCAAAATAAATTTAGTTTTTTTTTAGCATAAATTTTTAGTACCTCAAAAGGTGTATTTATCTATAAATATGTGTATTTACATATATTAAGTTGAAAATTTGTTCAACTTTTAATGACTTGTTTATCGTAATGTGCTGACCTTTCATAAATAGGCAACGTTTACTTTAAAGCGATGTTGTCAACTGCTTTTAAAGAAATTTTACTTGAAAATGCAAAATTATCAACATTGTGAAAAAAATGATAGTTTTTATAATAGAAACCCGTTTTTTTCTGTTACTTTGTATTAGCTTATGAATGATTTTTGAACTCTTACTTAATGCCCTTACTTTTTAAAGAATTGAATATACCCGTTTATACAATAAGCAAAGGGTATAAAAATGAAAAATATGAAAACAATTTATTTTTAATGATTTGCCATAAAGCACCTGCAATACAAAAAAATATATTGAAAGAAAAAAAGAAGTAAACACCCTACCCAAGCCAAAAAAACAAAAATCTAAAAAGCTGATTTCGACCTTGCCGAAGTTTGTATACCCTTTCAGTTTAATTAATTCTGTTAATGCAGAATTAAACTAAATTTAATAAAAAAACGTATTTTATATCTTCCTATATCTTATAGTTGTCCGATCCGACTGATTTTTAAACTTGCCGAATCTACACATCTAAAAAGCTTATCTACCAAGTTTGAACCATGTAGCTTAAAATTTAAGGTCGAAATCGTGCAAAGAAACAGATAGACTAAGAGACACGGACAAAAATATATATATTTCATGGGGTCAGAAATGCTTCTATGCGTTACAAACATCTGACCAATTTTATTATACCCTAAGCAAGGGTATAAAAAGTCAGTGGTTGGTATCTAAAGCAGCTGTACATGCACGGAAGTCCTTAGTAACAGGACCCAAAGAGAGAGAGCGAGTGAGACTCACCCTAATGGAGATATATGGATTGTGGTTTACATTTTAAGGGGTTGCATTTGAAGGTCGTGTCCCATATACACACACACACACACACCACACACACACGTACACTGAAGAGACTTAACTCCCTGACTTGTTCTGGATTGCTATAGTGTGGAGTGGCCATGTCAGTGACCATTATAAAGTTAACATGTCTACAAATGAAATTGCAACTAAAATTGTCACAGACAGCTCAACTGGCGCTAGCTGGCTGGCTAATCCATAAAGCTTTCCATGTCACAGACAGTGAATAAAGAAGTATAGAATTGGAAATTCTACTTAGACAGACTTGGAGATAGATAAAGATAGATAAGAAAGAAGAAATCAAGCAAGAAAAAGAGAGAGGGAGAAAGGAAGAGGGAGGTAGGAACACACTAAACTAATAAATCATTGACCTTGCGAACCTTGGCAATGCAATGCATCGTGTGCACCAATGGTATATATATACTAATATAAGGCACACACCCATACACACACACACACACACACACACACACACACACACACACACACACACACACACACACACACACACACACACACACACACACACACACTCTCGCACTCGCACTCATGGAAAGAATATAGTTAGGTTGAACTTGAACAATCGACTAAATATGCTTGGATGACACTTGGCTTGCCGCTTGCTAGCGGAAATTGTGAATGTGAATACGAATGCAACTGGCAAATTATGCAAAGCAACCGCAAAACAGAACAAAATAGAACCAGAACCAGAACTTGCGAACAATTTTTACATTTTTTCACCTACATCTCTTTCTTTTTTTTTTTTTCTTTTCTGTTCGTTGCTGTTGTCTTTTTCCGCTTTTAATCAAGATTTATGACAATTGACGAAAACGAAACAACATTTCGCGTGGGCGGGTGAAAAAAAAACCTTTTGCATAAGAAACGAAAGAAAAACGAAAAAAAAAAGAAAAAATAAGAGAAAAATAGAAGAAACATTTTATTTTATTTTTTTTTTCTTACCGAAAACCCTTAGACAACCAGCCGATCAAAGTGAATAGGAAAAATTGAATACGCATTTAATTAAAATATGCGGCAGTGCCTGTTCTGTTTGTGTCTGTGCGGTTGCCATTGAATGTCAGGAAAAGCAAAGGAAAGCAAAGGAAACCGAATGAAACGAGAAATAGAAGGAGTAAAAAAGAAAGAAGGAAGCATTCCGATTCCACCCATAACTCGTGTTGCCCCTTTGATGTGTCCAGGCCAATTAAGACAGCGGGGGCGCAGAAGGACCACTGGCAAGAGTTGGAGGTTGGGTCAAGTTTCAAAAAAAAAAAAAGAATAAAAAAAAGAAGGAAGACAGAAAAAAAAAAGAATAAAAAAAAGAGGAAAGACAGAAAAAAAGAAAAAACGTTAAAAAAAATTACCCCAAATTAGTGAAGATTTTTATATGAATAGCTTTGGCTAATTTGCCAGCCAATTGGTCAGGTAAACAGTTTCAGTTTAATTTTATTTGTTTTATTTTTTGAGCTAATTTTTTTTGCATTTATGCTTTATAGGTTTTTTTCTGTTCTGGCAATAAACGTGTCTTTCCTTTATACATACATATTTGTATTTATGTATATATATATATATCTATGTATTATGGCCTTTACTTTTGGCTTGTTGGCTGTTGCCTTTTATAGGTACATGTGGAATATATTAATAGTAGGGTGATTCAATTTTAATTCCTTTCATGTATGTATATGTGAGGTAGTAGGTAATAGACTTTAATTAGAATTACCATTAAAAGTTTATTCAACAAATTATTAAGATTCGAATAGGAAGAGTACAAAACAAGTTTGTTTCCTAAAACTATCTATTGAACTTTTTTGAAAAGCAGTGAAATAATATATTAGTTTAATATAAAGAATATTTTCTTAAGCTAAGTCAAGGTTTTTTATTTCAAAACTTAATGTTTGTATGACAGGAATATTAAGTTACCTTGAATCACCCTATTATACTATATACATGTTTATATGTATATATGTGTATATGAAATTCACTCTAACATAGAACTGTGTGAATCATTTTGGAGTCGTTTATTACAATCTGTGCAATGACCTGTGAAATTATGTGGATTATATTCATAGGGTCCTCATCCACCCAGCCATCATCAGATATGCGGCTCCAGCTCCAGCTTCAGTTTTGGGCTACAGTTTCATTTCTGGGCCAAAAGTTGCTGCGCAGTCAACAAAAAAGAAGAAAACGAAAAAAGAAAAAAAAAATCATCACAAAATGAATTGTTATGGTGCTCATTTGGTGTGGCCAAAAGCTTTAAATTTAGTCAACAGTCAAAGCCTTAAGGCGCTTACCAATATATTCTATATTTTCTTGTATTCCTGGAATTATCATTTCATCAACATTTTCGTGTGTGTTTGAGAAAATTATTAAGAATTCAATTATATTGAATAGGAAAATATTTGTCTGAGCCAATTCAACGACCAAGCTAATACTCGCTAATACTCGTATGTGCCAGTTAAAATTTAATATTTAAATTTTTATTAACCATACCAAATACGATATACATACATATTTAACTAAGGATTTTGTATTTTTTGTTAATTCGTTTTTTTGTTTGATTATATTTTGTTCTAACTGATTTCTAACCTGTATATTTATGTGGCTATACGCAACAAGTTTATTGGAGGGACCCAGGCTTTGATAATAAGACTTAACGGTCAAAATAAAAGTTGCTGATTAGATGGCTTAGAGCATTAGTTAATTAGCCAGGCCAAAGTTATGTGTATACATTCCAATCAACATAAATTGATGGTACGTGCAAATGACCTCAAACTTTATTTTACATGACCATTCTATGTTCTTTGCCAAAAAAAAAATAGAAAAAAAACAACAAGAAATTACTAAACTTTTACAAACTGTTGAATGTGCGGCGTTGGTTTCATTGCATATCTACTAAGCATTATTTCTATATGTTAAAGCATTCAATTTATGCATAAATAATTTTATGGTAATGAAACATTTAATTGATAGAAGAAAATCAAATTACTAAGGGACTATCATTCTATAAGATATCATATACAATCAGTCAATTGATATTATGGCCTCAGCCAATTGTACCAAAAATAAAATTAAAAGTTGCCTAAAAAATTTTGACAAAATTAAAAAAAAAATCGCTAGAATCTTTTGCAAATATGTATATTTTGACAAAACAATAATTTAAATATTGTCAAAATGACAGAATTTGTAATCTGTCATTTTTAAACAATTTTTTAAAAATTTGACAAATGAAGATGAAATATATAATTTTTTGCTGAAGAAGCTTTTGATAAAACACTAATTGACAAACATATTTTGATAAATTAATTTCAACAAAATAAGACAAAACAATACTTTAAATTACTAAACCACAAATTTGGAAAAATATTTATTTTCATGAAATTTGCCAGAAATACTTTTATCTAAAATTATTTAGATAGAATGATTACAAATTAGAATGGACATTGTTTTAGAAAAGTATTTAGACAAATTTGCCAAAAATACTTTAACAAAACAATACTTTAAATTCTATTAAAATCTTTTTGATTTGACAAAACTTTAATTCGTAAATTTATTATTTGTAAAAATTTGGCCAAAATATTTTGATTTTTTATTAGCCAAATGTATAATGTATAAAATACTTTTATAATTAATTGAAAAAGTCTTTTACAAAAGAATACTTTTAAATTCTATTAAAATAACATAAGTACTGCCAAAATACTTCTGACCCTTTACAGTTGAATAATTTTAATAGCAATAGAAATATGCAAAACTTTATTATAAGGTAATGCAAACAACAAGTTTAATGACAATTGTAATAAAATAAAAACCAGACTATTAAGCAATAATAATAATTAAATCGTAAAGAAAGTCGAGCAGAGATAAAATGAATATATGTATACACATAACTTAACGATTTGCTTCCTCCTGACAATTGTTGAAAAGAAACTTTTAATGTGAAATAAATATGTTTCCCTAATGAAAATATATACATATGAATGTATATATATATATGTATGTACATATATATAGCTATAGATATGTATGTAATATGAACATTTTAATTTACTGATTGAACTTTGCCTGTTCAAATGCAAGAACATGACAAATTGCCATTTAAAATGCTGTCGCATAGGAATGCAAGATATAAGCCAGAAAATAACGAAAGAAAAACTAGGTTTACAATCATTTTTTGTTGTAATTGCACTTAGATTACGTGTCCAAGTTGGTAGCTCTGTAAACTAATGACCCTTTAAAAAGCAAATACACACACACAATAGCTGTAATTTGACACTCTCATATGACTGATATACATTTTGTTGGTACATATATAAATATTTATATATTTAAGTAGCAATTACGGAATGAAGCTCAATTCTCTGGTTGCTACCTGCATTTATGGGGGACCTCACTAAAAGTTAGTAAACTTAACAATCAGCACGAATCAGGTCAGCTCCTCGAAATACAGTAAGCTCTCATTAATTTTGCTTGGTCAAGCAAAATGAAATGATGTAAAAAGAGGTGGGGTAAGGTGGGTTAGGAAAAGAAATTATAAACGGGTCTCAACAGTCTCAGTTAACGTAATCGATTTGCTTTCATTTTTCATTTTAGTTACTTGAATTACCAAAACACTCATTCGTTAATATATATATATATATATATATATATATATATATATATATATATATATATATATATATATATATATATATATATATATATATATATATATATATATATATTTACTTTCATTGTCGGCATTGACATTTATGACTTTTATTATATATGTATATATATATGTATATATATATGTATATAGATATATGTAGGTATATGTTGGCAACTTGAAAACTGAGTTTTTGGTTCAAATAATTTCCGTTGGCCAACTTTTATTTACTGCAAAGCGTGGAAAGTGTTCATAAAATGAAAGCTGGCCAAATGGCTTTGATTCGTGAAAAAACAATTTTCCATGCCCATACAATTGTTGTGCCTTCGTCCTGTTTGTGGTCCTGGTTCTGGCAATACATTTTTATTAACCTTTCGAATCCTTGGCTTTTGTTTTCGTTACGCTCCTTAGGGCGGGCCAGGCTAAAACAGGACAGGAGAGGACAGGGGAGTGGGCAAGGCACGTGATTTGTCGTATGTTTGTTCCTGTCGCTTTTTTGGCACTTAATTTATGCTCCCACAAATGAAGCAAATAAAAACTGCAGTCTCAGAGCTGAAAGTGAAACACGATGCTGTGGCACTGTTACTGTGCCTGAATCTATAGGTGGAGCCGGAGTCCAAGACGTTTTCTTGTGGAATGGGATGGTCGATTTAGAGACACAGCCGGTTTGGGTACTTACCAAATGGCATGCCATTTCCATTTCCGAGTCGTAAATATTTGCTGGCGTCGCACATTTTACGACTTTAAATCATAAAAAGCCATCACTTGTCCTGTTGGCCTTACCCACTTATTTGACTCTTATAAGAGCAGTCGG
This sequence comes from Drosophila emarginata, assembly GCA_037075365.1. Taxonomy (NCBI): domain Eukaryota; kingdom Metazoa; phylum Arthropoda; class Insecta; order Diptera; family Drosophilidae; genus Drosophila; species Drosophila emarginata. The sequence goes on from JBAMCD010000296.1 coordinate 10,568,281, forward strand.
TGGCCACCAGAGAGTAGCTGCCGGAATGGTTCTGGCAATAGGGGATGTTGGCATAAAAAACCCGCGAAATATTATTTATGACAGTTTTCATTTGAAATTTATAACCGAAAAACCATATGAAATAAATAAGTAAATGTAAGCCACAAAAGGCAGCCGGTTCCGTCTTTCATCTTTGTATTCGTCTTGGTCCTTGGCAAGGTCGTATGTTGGCTAATACACACACACACACACACGCACACATATATATACGAACACAAGAACACAGGAATTTTGTAAGCTTTTATTACCTCACAGAATGTTTTTTTTTGTTTTTTGTGTTTTTTTGTTGTTTTGTTGTAACTTTTCGGGGCACTATGTTTAAAAGTTACAATTTATGAAATCTTAATGAGTTCACCCACCTACCTAGTAATCCTTCAAAACATAATATAGAAAAACTTTTTCAATTAGCCAATTGATTGTGTAAAAATTGTTTGGGAACCCAATCATTGTTTCTTCAATAGCTTAAACATTTCCATTTACTGTAGAAATATTTTAAGTTATTATTATTTTAAAAACTAGATGGACAATCAAATTTAAACCATGCCGAAATCCGTATACCCTTGTAACCTTTTTGGGGATTATACACAATATTAGGCGGCATATTAAATTTTGGATACATTTAGAAGTACATACATTAAATTTACAAATATTAAGTTTCGGTATAATCGCTTAAGAAACAATGAAGTTATTATTGTTTAACCTTATTTTCAACCGATCGTTTCTATGGGAGCTATACGATATAGTCATCCGATTAGGATGAGTCTTAAATACATATATAATGCTTGCAAAAAAAAAAAAAAATGAAACGAAAATTTTGTAGCTTTAAGGGCCTCGGAGAGATTGCCTTGATACAGATGGACGGACGGACATGGCTGTATAAAATATATATATTTTACACTTTGTATGCATTGCTAACTTCTAACCATATCCTTTTATGCAACGGTATACAAATTTAAATAGAGAAATTGTTGACTTTTTGCATCCTTAAATTTTAGCCAGATTTTGAAATGATTGCTTATAAAAAAGTTAGTTTTACAGTTATCATTCTGGTACATTAACTTTATCCAACCCCAAAAAAAGGAAACATTTTATCGCATCTTAATGTTCAATGTATGTATGTATATGAATGTATGTATATATCTGTTTTTCATGTTTAAAGTTTGCAAATTTTTTTAATGGTTATTAAAAAACTTTCATTGAGTCAAATTATGTATATTTAAATGAGTAGTAGATGAGAGTAAAAAACTAGTTTTTAATAAAATTTTACAGTATTATAAATTTGATTAGTCTTTTTGTTTCCAGTTTTTGTTGCGAACATAATTAAAAGAATAATTTTTTAGCATTTTTAATTAAAAGGAATTTTAAATAACGAAGTAAATGTGAAGTAAAATAAATGTTTATTATTAACAATTTGAATGCTTATGCTAACTAAACTTGCTAGAGTAACAATTTTAATTTACATTATTGACAACGCAATTTATTTATGTATATTGTATTTGGTTGTCTATTTCGATTCAGTACGATTTATTTGCTTGTTTGTTAAATGTTTCTAGCAAAATTTGGCTAAGCTTTGTGTTATTCTTTTTTTTTTTTTGTGACATTCACCGTTTATGGCAAATCGGGTCAAGTTGAGAGAGCATTAAACAAATGCTTAACTTATTATAGTCAACGAATAACAAATCAATTAATGATTTGTTTAAACATTGCTCAAATGGTATTGAAATTTCTGTTTACATTGTACTTTTTCGATAAACAAATAAGCATTTGATTTACTCGTACCAAAAAAAGGTTAGAAAAGAATGTAAATAAGAGGAATTTCAGGTGGCAGTTCATGAACGAAATTCCCTTTCCTTTTTGCTTTTTTTTTTTGGTTAACAATGTAAGAGAATGCCACTTCCTGTCAGTACATGTAAGGCTAACCCTTGCCAAAAAAAAAAAAGATCAACATTCTGCCAAAGACAAAGAGGCTTTAGAGATAGCAAAACAAAAAAAAAAAAAAAACAACGAACAACAAAAATGGGGTTTTGGGGCTTGTGGAAGATTGTTAAAAAATGTTGTGTCATTTCTCAGAGCTGTCATGACAAGAACGTTTAAGTCACTGTTTTAAAGGGGCTGACAAGCGCACATTTCCTTAATCACTTAAGCAGTTGACATACGCACACAAGAGCATAGGTCTATGTATGAGCATATATCTAATACGAATTCCAATCCTTTGAGCTGAAAAACAAGAAAAAAAAATACATATATGGTAAAGAAAAATTAGCCGGATTGCTAAAAATGGACTCTAATATCCGGCATCATATTAAACAGTTTGTAATTTATCAGCTTTAAGTCTGGAATCCACCTAGCAAACGCCCATCGCTACTTTGCATTTTTTTTCTTCTTTTACTTTCCCTTCTTTTGATTTCTTTCTGGTTTGCCATTACTTGTAGAAAGGGTATATTGAATTTGTTAAGGAATTCGTAAAGCGGATAAGAGTAAAATTTTAGATACAGATTATCTTGTCATAGATTTAAAAATCATCTACTTCTAATTTACTTATTTTTCCAATTTGGCTTATGAAATAAACAATTGGAAAAAATAAAAATTGAAAAAATATTTTAGTACTTTAAAAACTTAATTTGTGATAATTAATATTGGGAAAAATAGAATAACTTAAAATAACATCATATATTTAATAAGTGAGTTTTATGTAGTTTAATTAATTTAAAATGATTTCGTTTATTCACATGGTTTAAGATAAAGATAAGGTTGTACATATGTATGTATATGCCTTTATATCTAAGTATATATAGTTATCCAATAGTTTTGAAATACATAAAATATATATTTTTTTTCACTATAGAAAGATCCCCTAAATATGATCTAATATGACAAACTTGTTGAATCTATCTTAAGGGACTTTCTCACTCTATATATACGTACATATATAAGTCGGTATCGATGACTTGTGAATAATGCTTAAATATCTAGAAAATAAACTTTAGTAACTTTAATGCAAATTAATGAAACCCTAGAAAAAACTTGGATTCTAATTATTATGATAATTTTGTAATAAATCAAGTTTACTTTTATACTTTTATTATTAGCAAACAGTTCATATATGTATGTAGAACTAAAGTATAATTTAAGTTAAATTTTAGTTTAATCTAAAATTATTTTAACCGGCCATGGCCAAGAGAGTATTTCAAATTTCATATATAGTTGCATTTAGCCTGGCTCTTTGGTGTTTCCTTCAATGGATTTCTTTTTGTTTTTGTGTTTTTTTTTGCCTAGTTGGTAGTTTATTGGGCTACTTTGGTGTGCATACAATAATGTAATACTCTGCGGATCAGCACGCTTGACTTGTTTAACTTTTGCTGTGTTTGTGTGTGTATGTGTATGTGTATGTGTGTGTTTTTGACACTTTGTTGCTGCTGTTTGCCCTGTCATTGTTGTCTTCGTTTGCTCCCTGGGTTTCGGTTTGTTAATCCGCTTTGATGCGTATCTGTAGCCAGGCCTTAGTTTTTCTATTTGTCTCTGTATCTGTTTGTGTGTTCTAAGTGTGTGTGTGTGTGTGTGTAGTTTTTCATGTATTCTGTCAGCTTGAACCTGACCGGATGACCTCCTGTCATGTGCTGACGTCCATGAACATAATGGGACGGACAAAGCGGTTACACCCCGGCTACAAGCAGATGGGCCAAAAAGAAACTTTGGTTTTCGTGCGTGCCATTTTGCTGATTACCGGACATGTATCAATGTATATATATATATATATACATATATGTACACTTGTATGTTATCGCTTTTCCCATTGAACTATAAAAACGATTGATATCAATATTTGGGCATAAACTTTGACCATCAGTAATATGTCATCTGATGTGATGCTGATCTAATGTTTTGTCATTAGTTGGTACTCCAGTTCCTGGTTCCTGGTTGGTTTCTGGTGCTGCATCAGCACACGAAATCATCGTCAATGTCGCGATGTTTTATTGTTGCTCTTTTTTCGTTATCGCTGTTTTTCCCTATTTCATTTTTCTCTCTTTTTTTTCTCATGTTGCAGTAATTGAGGCAATGTAATAAAAAAAAATAAATAAATAAAGATGCTGGAGAAAATGACTAGGCAAAGGCACTTACATTTTGATAGCTTGTGTTTGACCTTTTGATGGTGCGAATTTATGTCGAAACAACTAGAAATGCCATTTGAAACACTCCTTTAACAATCGCCAAAATAAAATGTATGCATAACAAATGACACATATTTATTTTTTAAATATTGCACATTGGGGCAAATTTGCAAAAGTTTCGTTAAATGAAACTAATATAATTAAAGAAAATGACAAATTGTTTTCTTAGAGAAACAAAAATGAAGATTATTTGTAATGGCAATTAAGTTAACGTTTCCTAGTTTTAAATTTACCTGTTCAATCTATTTTGTCAAGGTTATTAATTAAATCGAAATATATTAATGCATAATTTAAAATTTAAAAAGTTGGAAATGTAGCAGAACAACAGTTTCCAGTTTATTTTATATATTTTTATATAGTTGAAAATCTAGATATTTTACAATAGTTTCCAGTACATTTTTAACTAATAATAAAATAGAAATTAACGCTTTAATTTTAATACTGGTTTTGTTTTTCACTTTATTTGTGGAAAATGACATAAACATTTAAATAATCGTATTATTTCTAATTTATTTTGATAATTCTATTTATTAGATTTGAAATCTTATAAAATAAAATGTCAAATTAAAGTAGTAAGAGCTTTAGCTGCCAAATCCTATAATTCATTTCTACTCTTTTTTTTCTAAGTTCCAATTGATAACTCGTATGCAAGAGATCAATTTCAATATACGAAACATTTTGAAATTCTTTTCAAGACTTTAAGGTAAAGTGAATAAATAATGACAATTGACAACATTTTGCAACAAGAGATATAGTTTTTTATAGTCATTTAACGATTTATGATAGTTTATTCTGGGCCCAAAAGGTGGCCCCCAGTGTGTGTGTGTGTGTGTGGCGTGTGTTGTGTGTGTGATTTTACTGTTTCTGTGTCTTTTTTTGTTTTTTTTTTTTGTTTTTGTTTTCTACTCTCAGTTGGTTTTTAGCTGGCTCAGCTGTAAAGTTCAACTCCTTACCCCTAAGCCATTAAAATCCTTTACAGCGCCAACATTTAATTCGGCCATATAGTAAAAGGGGCGTAGAACAAGCTTTATTTGCCATTGCGCCTCAAAGACCACCAAAGTAGTAAAAATTGTATTTTATTGCAGCAATTGAAATGCGAATGGGCGTTGAATTGAGCAATGAAAAAAAAACCAGAATACAGAAAAAAACAAAATCCAATGGAAGAAAGTAAGAGCATAGTAAAAATAGGCAAACAAACAAAAAAAAAAAAAGAGAATAAGAAAAGTTCGTCAAGTCTCTTCCCAGTGCCCAGGAGAACAAGACGAAGCAACGACATCAACGTGGAAGACGACCGGGCAAAAGGCAATCACAATCGGTAGCAATTGGCCCATTGAGAGGCTATTAAAAATCACAGGGTGTGAGTGTGAGGCACAGCAGCGGCAACAATTATTCAGATACGGTTTTTTTTTTCGTCTTTTCTGTTGTTGTTGTTGTTACTGCTAGCGTTTCTTTTTGTTTTTTTTTTTTTTCTTATTTTCTGTAAATTTATTTTTACTGTTTTTTTTTTCGTTTTCTTTTTGTTTATGTCATGGTTTTTTAGCAGCTGTCAAGCGATTTCATTGAGCGTCGCATTGGGCTGGGCAAATGGTTTGCTAAACGTTTCGTTGGCATCATTTTAATTTGGAGATTTTGATGATGGCGACACCCACCCAAAAGCACCACCTGAAGATGATCATAAAAGTGGGAATAAATTGCCTTATTGCACAATTAATCAGACTTGAGGGATCATAAATCAGTCATCAGGCATAGCTTTAAAAGCCATTAGAATATTGGATCAACAAAAAAAAAAAAAAAACGCAAAAAGCGACTAAAATATTTTAAGTTCTGTCTGTCATCGGGGAGAAACTTTTTAACCCCATAGCTTTAGCCCAGTTTATGCTTATCATGGAAACTTTTACAGGCTGTGTCAGTATGCGCGTGTGTCTGCTCTCCTCTGCACTCCCCTGTGCCATGTGTCGGGGTCAACATTTTGTAGAAACTTGGCTGTCTGCCGATAAGCCTGGACAAGGGCAAAAACTTTTGCTGCACCTGTCCAAAAAAAAGTACCTTAGAACTGATGCTTGTCGGATTTTTTGTGTATTTTTTTTTTTTTTTTTTTTTTTGCTGTCTGCTGTCACTTGTTGTCAGTGTGCAGCAGCATAAGCAGAAGCTGAAGCTTGTATCTCTTGCCTCTTGATTCTCGGGTTGATTCATCGAATTAAGCTCTTAATTGCCGCAATAAATTCGTGCAAATTCTCTCTACGCGCTTCAGCTGGGAACAATGTTCCCACCATTTTGCAGTAAAATGTCACAGTAATTGGGCGTAATTGCCAAGCATTTTTGTTTTTCCTTTCCTTTTTTTTCCCCTTGCCTCTCCTTCACTTCCCTACCCTTCCCCATTCTCATTTCACTCAACTGTTTGACTTTTCTATTATGCTATCGGGCATTTGTTATGCTAATTGTTGATGTTTTAGCTTTTGTATTTTCGGTATTTTTTTTTATTTTCTGTTCACGGTTTTTTTTTTGCACTTGTCGTTTTCAACTTGACCCATAAATTGCACTTGGTGTGGCTTTTGAGTGGTTATTTGCCCAGTTTTTGTGACAAATTGCTATACAACTCCTTTGAGAGGCTGCTTTAAATATACATAACTCATACGCCAGGTGGGCCAAAGGTTTGCCTACCTATCTACATTTGGCATATTCTCATCCACGTGGCAAGCAACCACATGAGGTAGCTAATCATGATTAATTTGCTTCAATTTGCTTGAGCTATTTTTAGACATGTGCGGAATTTTCACAAAAAAAAAAAAAAGAAAAATTAGTAGGGAGAGGGGGAAAGGTGGAGGCTGAAAGATAAGGTTATAGTTAAAATTTCTCTTTGTCGCATTATTCAACTATTTTCAATTTATATAACCCTAGCGGATAAAGATATTACTTGATACTTGTAGCTAAAGTCAAAGGGAATTTTCTTAGAAATTATTGATAAATTCAATTTGAGAGTTGATTTTCCATCTTTCAATATGAGATTTCTTGGGAATCTCTACAACTGCTGCATGTATCCATCCACATCATTTGATCGCTATCCAAAAGGGGAGTTAGCAATGAAAGGGTCAAGAATAAGCCTATTAAATAGATTCTTTTTTTCTTCTTTTGGTTGTATTAAAAGAAAACTAAATGTGTACATATATACGTGTGTTTTTAACCTTATAAAGTTTCTTTGTGAACCTTTTTTTTTATGGCTTAAAATAGAATAAGAAAACCTTTAAACAAAAACCAAAAGGAAAAAAAAGAAGAAAAATAAATGCTGTAAATATTTCGATATACTCATATAAGTATAGTATTTTTAGTGCACTTATTTTATTTATAAATTTTATATGTGAAAATATTTGTCATTAAGCTGTCTTTGAGTCAATCCAAAGACTTCTTTGAAGAGATTTGTGTTTATTGATTTATGCCATTTTCTTTTTTTTTCCACCTTCTTTTTTTTTTTTTTGTGTGTCTCTTTGCAGATACAAGATATTTCACTTTCAACAGCAAAAAGGGGCCCTGTTATACACAATTAGCTGATGTGAATGGGTTGAGAGTATAGAACAAGGATAGCGACAAAAGACAACAACTTAGTCATCCGCACACGGAAACCGCAAGCAACCGAGCAACTTGTAGAAAACTTTTGCCTAGACCCAACAGCGACCCATAGACAGACACACACACACACACATAAACAAACAAATGTCGGACACAACATCTTTCGAAATGGGCTCGGCCTCAGATCGGCCACCAAACAGATTCCAAGTGAATCCAGTCAATGGCAACAGCCGCAAGTCACAGAACCCGCCACTTGAAGGGGCCGATGCTGGAGGAGTAGGAGGCGGAGGCGATAGCGATGGGCCACATGAAGTTTACCGCCGGCTGACCAACATTGATGGAGAACTGCTCGAGGACGATACATTTGATGCGACACAAATGCTAAATAAACAGCAGCCCAGGCAGCAGAGGTAAGTTGTGCAAAGTAATGGGCAGGGAGTGGGATCAGAAAGGGGGATAAATCTTTGGTTCATGACCTTGTCTCTTGGCCATTGTGTGTGTGCTCTTTCTTATTTTTACAAGAGAATAGGAATTCTAAAAATTTCCATTCTCTTTTTGTGTGTGTTGTGTGTTTAATTCGCTTCCTGGGTTTTTCTTTTCCTTTTCGTCTTAATTATGGCCTTGTTAGTCGCTTTTAAAGGCATCTCATTTGCATATTCTATTGTATATTTTTGGGCTCGTCTAAAAAAAGATACATACTATACATTCCCTCTCTCTATATATAAAAATATATATATATATATACATATATTGTATGTGTGTTGGAAATTTGTTTATTTTTTGCTTGGCCATTTAATCATTCACGCCTTATTTATTTCAATAAATTGTAATTCCTTTTGCCCAACCATAAGCATCATCATTCAAAATTGATTAAATTTTTGAGGCATTTTCATGCCGAGCATCTATCAAATTACCCAAGAAAAGTTTGCCGACCTGCCCATGCCCTTGATGTCTTGCAGGTTCAACAAACATTGTCGACTCCGCCTTATCCACCAGTTGGTCCCACTCAAGGGACAAAGAATCAAAGGAGCCAAGCTGCAACATCAGTGGCAGCAAACCAATTTCAACAATGCTACCAATCACAGACAAAATTGTAATAACAATCATTTACGCTCGTGTTCGTTTAGACCAACATCAAACCAACAAGCAGCAACATATCGAAAGTGGACAACCAATTTACATGGCCATGGTCGAATGGTCAAGGTCACAAAACTCTACACAATATAAAGCATCATTTCAAGCTTAACAAATAAAATTTTTATCCAGCTTTTAAACCATCCCGAAATAATAACAGCATTGGGGGAGCAGCAGTATTGGTGAGGTCCTCTCTTCGTCACTTTCCACAGAAAGTTGTTGAGACACGTAGCATACAAATGTCATCGGTTAAAGTTGCCACTGGTTTTGGAGACATAGAGTTTAGCGCCATTTACTGTCCGCCCAGAATCAGGATTGAGGAAAGACATTTCATCAATGCACTCCGGGCTTGTGGCCAAAGGTATCTTGTTGGTGGTGACTGGAATGCACGGCACTGGCTCTGGGGTGATTCTTATAACTCGCCTAGGGGGCGCGAACTAGCGGAAGCCATTTCTGCAACTGGCGCAAGGATTCTCGCCACTGGATCGCCGACCAGGTACCCATATGTGCGGAGTCATACGGCTTCCTGTATAGACTTTGCAGTGCATCATGGTATACCGGACTCTCGAGCAACGATAACTCAGAGCTGGGATCTGGACTCTGATCATTTGGCCTTAGTTGTCAACATTGAGACGGATGGTGTTCATGTCAATCCAAGCACTGGATTAATCACTAAGCATACCGACTTGCTCGACTTTAGGCAACATTTGGAGAACTCGATTCAGCTGAACGTTTCATTGAATTCTGAGGAAGATATTGAGATGGCTGTAGATAACTTCACAGAGAGTATTCACATGGCTGCTGTTGCCTCGACGCCTACAGAGACCCATAAAGGCCCCGCCTATGGTATTGTCTTAACAAGAGAGGCCAGGGAACTTTTGGCACGGAAAAGAAGACTCCGAAGAAGATCAATCCGATCCCAAGACCCATGGGATAGAATTCTATGGAACCGGGCTGCTAAGCAACTACGAGATATCTTAAGAGAAATTCGAAGTAATTACTTTGAGCAGAAGCTGGCTTCTATGGATTATACACTGGATGCGGGATATTCGTTGTGGAAGAGCACTAAGGCTCTAAAGGGGCAACCGTTTAGACAGGTTCCTGTTCGGTGTCCTAGTGGTGAGCTTGCTAAAAATGAAGAAGAGCAGGCCAATTCTTTTGCACGTCATTTGGAAGCCAGGTTCACCCACTACCAATTCGCCACGGATGACCAGTGCAAGGAGACTTGTGAGAGTCTGACTACTCCTCTACAAATGTCTTTACCCATTAGGCCAGCCAGGGTCGAGGAGATTGAGGAAGTTATCAAAAACTTGCCGAGAAGGAAGGCTCCTGGTATTGACAGGGTGTGCAACGTTACCTTGAAAGCCTTGCCTAAACGGGCGATTATTTTCTTGGCAATAATATTTAACGCGATGCTTAGGATACAGATCGTTCCCAAGCAGTGGAAAATGGCAGCAATCTTAATGATTCATAAACCGGGAAAACCAGAAGACGATCCTGAGTCGTACCGTCCGATAAGTCTCCTGCCTTCCTTATCTAAGGTATGGGAGAGACTTATTGTCAATCGACTAAGCGTTCATATTAACGAATGCCAAATCTTGCCGGACCACCAGTTCGGCTTTAGGAAGGGACATGGTGCAGTAGAGCAAGTTCACAGACTTTCGAAACAAATCCTACAGGCGTTTGATGACAAGGAATACTGCAATGCAATCTTCATTGATATTCAGCAGGCATTCGATAGAGTCTGGCACGCTGGGCTGCTGAGCAAAATTAAAAGTCTTTTCCCGGCACCGTACTTTGGTGTTCTACGATCATACTTGGATGGGCGTCAATTTATGGTTAAAGTTAGGGGCACCTTTTCGGCTGCTTACCAGATGAGAGCTGGAGTTCCGCAAGGTAGCGTCCTAGGGCCGCTGCTATACTCTATATATACTGCCGATATGCCATGCCCCAGTGAGCACCATATGGAAGCTCCAAGTAAGGCTCTCCTGGCCACGTACGCAGACGATGTCGCTGTGCTGTATAGCTCTAAGTGCCGCTACCAGGCAGCGGATGGAATTCAAGGGTATTTAGATGCTTTTTCAGCTTGGTGCAAGAGGTGGAACTTGAAGGTTAACCCTCAAAAAAGTACAAATCCTTGCTTCACTCTGAAGACTACCTTTAGCGGCACACCAGCTATTCAATTGGAAGGCGTAACGTTGGAGCAACCGATGAAAGTGAAATACCTAGGGATTACACTTGATAAGCGACTAACCTTTGGACCTCACTTAACAGCTACGGCTGGAAAGTGCCGTCTAAGAATGCAACAGTTACGCTGGCTGATGAATAGGAAAAGCACCATGACATTGAGGGCAAAAAGAGCTGTCTATGTTCACTGCATAGCGCCGATCTGGCTCTATGGCGTACAAATTTGGGGTATCGCAGCAAAATCGACGTATAAGCGTATACAGGTCCTCCAGAACCGTGTCATGCGGCAAATAACGGATTGTCCCTGGTATGTGCGTGGTTCCACCCTTCATCGGGATCTAAACCTTCACACAGTGGAGGAACAGATTGGAAGGCACACAAGCAGGTACAGAGACAGACTTGCTAGGCACAGAAATATGCTAGCAAGAAGCTTACTCCCGGCCAGGCCTTTACAACGTCTGAAACGAATAGGGTTCGCCAAAACACTTGGGCAACCATGAATTCTCTTACATGAGTCCTAATGTAACATGAGCATTAGGTTTGGTCCCCAGAAATCCTTGCGTCTGTTAAGATACCCTATTGTATGGTATGGTTCCTACGCTAATAAAAAAAAAAATATATACAAAAAAAAAGACATCAATCAAGGATTATTGCATATGTGATGCGTTTAATGTATTCCATTTGCCAATTATAGCCTATTTGTCATTTAGAATTTAAATTCCAAGGTAACAAGTACCTAAATTCCAATTCAAGGAAATCCATTAATCGGCTCATCATTGAGCCAAATATTAGTGATTGAGCCATCTACTGGTATTACATTTACAATTCTATGCTTTGATAGGGGCGGGGGGACTATTTGAAGCCCAAAGCTCTTTTGTGAGTACTACTTAAATTATTAATTATATGTATATTCCTCTTTTAAACCCCCCCCGTTTCGATTTCCCATTCAAGGCTATGCCAATTATATCAATTTCATTCAGTGATAGACAATCCTTACATGGCTTCATTTATGTGCGATGCTGCACGCCTGTGGCCTGCCATTCCTTTGACAGGCGTTTTTTTTACAAAAGCTAGCAGACGGACGCAGACCCATAAAAGCAATGTTTCAAATAAATATACACTGGCACACACACATCCACACAAATACACGATATATCATACGAATATATATCATATGAATAGCTGGAGGCCATTGGGTTAAAGTCGATTGGGAAAATTTAACCAAACAAAAAATGCACATAAAACAAATCATGAATTGGTTAGCAAGGATTCGACAAATGAAATACTTTTTAAAAAATTTATTACGGGAAATAAAAAAAAAATTTTTTTTATATAATTGAAATATAAATTTAAAAGTTGTTATCGTTGGTTTCCGTAGTAAAAAGAAACTTAAAAAGGAATATGTTAGACCGGATTTTTGTAAATTTTAAAAGAATTTTCGAGATTCGTTGAAAAATTTTTCTAAAATTTTTTTAAAGGGTTTAGTCGCCGAAACAAGAAACAGCAAATAATCTTTATATCATTTTAAGAACGTTTTAGATGTCCATTAACTAGAAGCAATTTCTTGTTAATTAGCGTTGACTGGCTTTGAAAGAACCTGGAAGATCCTTTAAGGAAAAAGAATTTTTTGCTGTAGAGAATATTGGTTATATCTCGGAAGCCCTTTGAGGAATCAGAACGAAAGTTCTGCGGGAAGCTGAGATATTGAAAATGTTGCTTTTTTAAGCTCGCTGAGAAATACATTTTTTGTAGTATACTTACGGGGGCGTATTTGAAATTCCGCAAAATATTAAATGTCCTGGATTCTTGGATAACCGCCACCCATTTTGATGGCAATCAATAAAGGTTATCGTGTGCGTCTTAGCAAACCATTTCAATTCGTGCTGGGGCTGGATATGCGACTGGATATAGCGTCGGCTGACACTAATAGACCCCACAAGGGGACGTATTTAAGAGAATTTTTCGACTAAACATAATTTAAAATTGGAAAAATCGGGTAAAAATTAACTTTTCCAATATTTTTTTTCAGCCATATGAAGTTAAAGTTTCTCAACAGGATTTGCACGATGTCCTTTAGGCTGCTTAAAAATGTTTTATATCAATATCAAAATTACTCTCGTTTTCATAGTAAAAACCTACGAAAACTGAAGAAAGTTGAAGTTAAATGAAAAGAAAATAATTAATTTACACACTTTAAGTAAATTTAGGTATCAAACAAATTTTCTTATGAAAATTTAAAAATTGGTTGATAAACCAACCAACAATAAACAACAATATCAATAATAAACAGTGCTGCCAAATAAATGGCATTACTGTTTTGAAGAGTAAGTTTAAATTATTGTTAAAAAACTTTTCAAATTTAGCAAGTTCGTAGAAGCTCTAAAAGTCAATTCAATTAGTAGGTATAATCAGCAGGGAATCAGCACGTTATAGTCACCCAGGCGTGCAGCATATCACCGACATAAACACACACACACACACACTAATACAGACACACACACACACACATAGACAGACACTTGTGCACAGTCACTTGTAGACACTTTGGCACACAGCAGGCATGTGGTTGAACTCCCCCGCCTGTCTGGCTAAATAGATGTTGTTTGGTACTGTCCCATGCTTTCTTGTTACGTTTCGCTCCATCCTATTTTAAGGGGAAGGGGCTCCCGCTTGATGCCAGCTGGTGGTGTCAGAACCGCTACTTATCTTTTAGCACAATGAATGGCAATCAGAAATTGCAAGTTTCAGATTTGACATTGAGGGGCAATGGAATTGAATTTCGCCTCATAATGAAATCTATTGGTTTTTTTGGTTTGCTTTTTTCACATTTCGATTTAAAATTGACCAGGCAACCAAAGAAAGTGATCGATCGGCAACCATGTCGCAAATGTGTGTATATAAATTGAGTTTTGATTAAATTTAAGAAGTTTTCTTTATTTTCTATTGAGTGAAAAAAAAAGATGAAATTATTTTAGTATACAAAGTAATTCACAGCTTTCCGCCTAATTAAAGCCTTAGGGAGATAAATTCGAAATAAATTAAAAGATAAATAAAAATGAACCCAGAAATATGTCAATGGTAAATGTAACCCTTTTTTTTTCTTCTTTTTTTTTGCTATTTGTTTCTGTAGGCAATCCATCAAGAGCAGTTTTCGGGATAAGGATAAGCCATCGCGGTTCAAGGATCTACAGACAACGACACGTTTTCAAGTGGATCCCCTAAATAATGAATCGGATGATGACTCAAATGATTCGCAAGAGGAGCGTGAACTCTTGGACAATGAATACGATACAAAATATGGTAAAAGTTTTCGGTTAGTTTGTTTTTTCTAATAGTTATTTGATAATCAACAACCAAAAAAATGATATATATAAATTGCATTTACTTGTAGACATTTTACCCGCGAGGCATTGCCACGTTTGGATAACTATCGTAACATGATGTCCATACAGGCGGCCTACCGTCCAACCCTTGATGAGCTACATAATGCCACACTTGTGGGCAAGGTGAGTAGAGAGGGATATCTCCATTGAAATTCCCCTGCGCCCCCACTATTGACCTTTGCCTGAAAATTCGATTTAAATGAATATTAATGCAAAAGCCATAAACAGGCAATGGCCATGCGCTGTGCCACTGTGACAACATAGCCTGTGGTAATGGTGATGGCGGAGATGGTGGTGATGGTGGTGATGGTGGTGGGGGAATTTGTGGATCGAACCCTTAGGGGCAACAAATAACAATTTTGCAGGCGCCATAAAATAACAATACGCCATGCTTTACGAGTGTTTAGTGCTTTAGCTTTCTACGCCGCATTTGAAAATTTAAATTTATTTCCCGCAATGTCAATTCAATCGATCTTTCGGTTTTGGTATTCGGTATTCAGCGTTCCTTGCAACACACAAAAAAAAAAAAAAAATAAATAAATAAAGTGTCAAGTAATTTGGCAACATTCACCCTTACTACATATATACATTTGAAATGTGCTAGAACCGTGCTCAGTCAGAAGAGTCAGTTTGCGTGACTTGGCATGCCATCGGTATTATTCACAGGTCTCAGTCCTGTGGCAAGGTCGTTAGCCGCCCATCAGTGCAACAGCAGCAGCACCACCACAACAAAAAATAAAAAAAACAACAAAATGGCCAAAAATGATAAAGTAAAATTGCCACTAATAAACAGCAATTGAACACCATTTCATTCATTAACCACAAAATGAGGCACATCTAGACAGGGTTTTTGACTTAATTAAAGTTTCTACCACCAAATCAAAGACAAATAATTTCAAAAGTTCGTTCATTGACTTTTCATTTGACTTTTGAGCCGTTGCATTTGGAAAAGTTTTTCCATAATTGTTTGTTTTTCGATTTCAAAGTGCGCTTGCAATGCCATCAATTGGCACTAATTGATTTCAACACGACTTAAAGAAAAGCCTCTTGATGTTGCCATTGTCCTCTCATTGTCAATTGAACACAAATGAATGACTTGAGAGAAAAAAAAAAATTAGCCAAACAATAAACAATAATACTTTTGTAAGGTTTATACTATATAGATCAATATACAGATCAATGAATAATATATATACATATATGTATATAGTGGCGTCTGTCTGTCAGAATGATTATGCTTGTAAACAAAATATTTATTAAATCAGTGACCATAAATAATTTAAATTTCATTTAGAAAAAAATTGTCAACAAATAGGTAAAAACTTAATTTAAATATATTATTAAGAGTTTATATATTTTTATTTCTTTAAATTCAATATTGAACATTATTTCAAAAACTTTAAAACGTTTGCTTTATTTTTTTTTAAACAAATAACAATTGTATTGCAGGGTGTTTTCAATTAGTGATAGAATTTTTCTTTCAATTGTCTAATTGCATTACACAATCGATTTCACAATGCACTTTATAAAGCTGAGTCTATGATAACTGTCAAGTCAGTAGGAGGGAATGGGGGATGAAGGCAGTGGAGGCAATAACAAATGGCTTTCGGTTAATTAAAAATGACTTGACCTAAGCCAAATAATTCGATAATTTAATATTTAAATATCTGTAGTCATGATGTTGCTGCTGTTTGTGCCTTTTTTGTCTTAATTGCTTTGACATCATCCAGCAACCAGAGTTCAAAAGTTTAATTGGCTCAACTGGTGTTGCGGTGACTCTGTGGCGTATGATTAATTTGGCTAAGAAAATCATGACAGGGCCGCATCGTTAGCGGGTGTGTTCTTTATGGAAGACCTAAAATGAGCAATGTAGATGCGATATATTATGATGTCCCCTCCCTTAAGATAGAACGAATGAACGAGAGATAGTGTAAGTGAGAGGAGATTCATGCCAAGGTCATTAAATTTTCAAGTTATTTTTTCCCGGATAAGCATGAGCAAATATGGGCCGCACATTTGACATTTGAGCAGTCATTTATCACTACTAGACAGCTTTATTGAAATTTCCCGAAAGAAAGAAAAAAAAAAAAAAAAAAACCCAAAAATGGATACCATTCTCCCATCTTCCCTTTCACCACCTGGTAATACTCCTCAAATTTCCATTTTTAACATAGAATACGCACAGCTTGACTCGCAATCAGGATCCAGAGTCGGGCATCATGAATGGCATCTTGAAATTTGGTTGGATCAAAGGCGTTCTCATACGTTGCCTGCTTAATATTTGGGGTGTTATGCTCTTTCTACGTCTAAGCTGGGTGGTTGGACAGGCTGGCATCATTGAGGGATTCATATTAATACTGACAACGACCGCTGTTACAACGATTACTGCGCTGTCGATGTCAGCGATAAGCACTAATGGTGTCATAAAAGGAGGTACGTAACCCCAAACTCCTCTCACACACACTTCTCTTCTCAAAGCCTAAAGGCATGCCATCTAATGTGTAATCACCTGTATGTCTATGATATATCTATATATATATATATACGTAGGTGGCACCTATTACATGATTTCACGTTCATTGGGACCTGAATTTGGTGGCTCCATTGGACTGATTTTTTCTCTGGCAAATGCTGTGGCTTGTGCCATGTATGTGGTTGGCTTCTGTGAATCTATGACGGAAATGATGAAAATTCTTGACTGGAAGATAATTGATGGTGGTATACAGGATATACGCATTATAGGCTGTGTCACCATATTGTTGCTACTGATTATTGTCGTTGTTGGCATGGAATGGGAGGCCAAGGTGCGTATGATTAATTTATATTTCATCGCTAACATTCAAACCGTTTCTGTTACTTCATAAACCTCTCTATATTACCTCATCCCTGTTCCGGAAAAGCATTTGACAGTTTTACATTATTTAATCAAAATGAAAGTGAACGAACCTGTGAACCTTTTTCCGTTCTAGGCACAAATTGGTCTACTTGTAATATTGTTGGTGGCTATTGCTGATTTTGCAATTGGCAGCTTTATTGGTCCCAAAAGTGAGGAGGAGCTGTCCAGGGGTTTTCTTGGTTATAATGGTAAGAATTGACTCAACTGTCGGATGCCAATTTTCATGTTGCGACAGGATTTTAATCAAATTTATGCCAACAGCCACGCTTTTTCAAACAAATCTCTTTGCGGACTATCGCGAGAACAAGGGTGTTAAACATAATTTCTTCTCTGTATTTGCCATCTTCTTTCCTGCGGCAACTGGCATTTTGGCGGGTGCCAATATTTCCGGTGACCTGAAGGTAAGTCCATTAAATGTTCCCACCAAAAAATGAAACGAAACGAAACAAAATGAAACCAAGCCAAACGAAACGAAACCAAAACTGATGTTTGCTTCCAAAAGGACCCCCAAAAATCAATACCCAAGGGAACGATTTTAGCGATTATTATCACAACTGGTACCTATTTGCTGATGGTTCTGCAATGCGGTGGAACTGTTGCCCGCGATGCCACCGGCAATATAAGTCAGGCATTGAATGGCTCCTATGACTTTCTCGACTGTACAAATGGTGAGCAATTTCCGTTACAAATAGTAAACATTGAAATAAAAAAAAAAAAAACAAAATTAAATTGAATTTTATTTATTTACAGTTACCTGCGAGTATGGCCTACAGAACTCGTTCCAAGTAATTGAGTTGGTATCTGGTTTTGGTCCGCTAATCTATGCTGGTTGCTTTGCTGCCACATTATCATCGGCCCTTGCCAGTTTGGTCTCTGCCCCAAAGGTATTTCAGGTAAGTTCTATCCTATTCTCTATCAGATAACAAAAATGGTGAAAATGAAAATTTTAAATAAAACATTCGTTCAATTTTCATTGCAGGCCCTGTGCAAGGATGAGCTATATCCAAAGATTTTGTGGTTTGCCAAAGGTTTTGGCAAAAACAATGAGCCCGTACGTGGTTATGTTTTAACCTTTATCATTGCCACAGCGTAAGTTATGCTGATTAGTTTATTATATTGTTTTCTATTTATAAAGGTTTTTTTTCTATTTTTTTTTTTCTTACTTTTAGTTTCATTTTGATTGGGGAGCTCAATTTGATAGCACCACTTATATCGAACTTCTTTTTGGCCGCCTACATGTTGATCAACTTTAGTACATTCCATGCCAGTTTGGCCAAGCCGGTCGGCTGGCGTCCAACCTTTAAGGTTTGTTTCTCTCTACCTATCAGCAACATATCTTCCTGCCACTTAAAGTAATGTTGTCTCTCTTCCTCTCTGTCTCTCTCTCTCTCTCTCTCTGTCTGTAGTATTATAACATGTGGCTCAGTCTGCTGGGGGCTGCTCTTTGTGTGGCTGTCATGTTTCTGATTTCATGGGGCACCGCACTTATCACCTTCTCTGTGGTGTTGGCATTGTACTTAATTGTTGCTTACCGTAAGCCCGATGTTAACTGGGGCTCCACAACACAGGCCCAGACGTACAAGAATGCCTTAATGTCTGTCCAACAGTTGAATAATGTTGAAGAACATGTTAAGAATTATCGCCCTCAGATACTTGTACTTTCTGGTCTACCAAATACCCGGCCAGTTCTTGTTGATTTTGCCTATATGTTGACTAAGAATCTATCCCTACTCGTCTGTGGCCATGTCCTGCGGGGCTCAAGCTCACAAAAGTATCGCAACTATCTGCAGGAGCGTGCCTCTAATTGGTTTAGGAAACACCGTGTCAAAGGTTTTTATGCCCTAGTCGACGGCGAGGATTTCGAGGCTGGAACACGTGCATTAATGCAAGCCTCGGGCATTGGCAAATTAAAACCAAATATCATTCTGATGGGTTACAAGACTGATTGGCAAACCTGTGACCACAAAGAGCTCGAACAGTATTTTAATGTTATGCATAAGGTAAGTAAATTGGTGTTACTTAAAAATCAATGTATTATCTTTTACTTGATCCGATATACTATATAGATTAGATATGTATACTACATATATAAAGATATTGTTTGCTATCATATTCTTATCGAATAATCCTAAGCAACTACAAACATTGTTTGGAATTTTAAACAATATTTTTTAACAAATAAAGCAACTTTAACAATAGTTGTTACTCATTGATATTATTATTAAATTATGTTTCTATAACTTATAGCGATTGTTAAGGTTGTTAAATTTCATTACTTAAATTCCTCAACTTGAATTCTGGTCAAAAATTTTGTTTAACTTTAAACATTTTGGTTTCTGTGGAATGTTTTCTGATTCAGGCTTTGGACATGTATCTCTCTGTGGCCATATTGCGTATACCCCAGGGATTGGACTGCTCTTTGTTGCTTGGATCAGAGGATGGCAGCTGGAAAACCGCAAATAGTAGCATTGCTGATGTGCCACGTACATTGCAGCCAAATGAAAGTTCCGGTGATTTGCAGGCAACGGAAAATAATGCACGGAATGCATTGAGCGGCAGCATTGATTCCCTTAGCCGCAATGTTTCACAAGGTGAGTTTGGTTGTTTGTTTAAATCAATTCATGATTAATTTTTGTCTACTCTTTGATTATATATTTTGCATGGCCACCAAAACAAACAAACAAACAACCACCAAATCTGCACACAATAAACAATTTAATGCACCAATCAATCAATATATTAATTTTTGCACAAAAAATTATCCTTACACCAACGAATGGGGAATCAAAAAACAAAAAAAAAAATAAAAAAAAAACATACAATATACTTAGAGGAACGCAGCCGTCAAGATTTGTCACAACCGGAAAACGGCCTTAAGATGGTCAAATGTAAGTAGAATATGTCCAATTGTGGTATGATAAGAATATATATATATATATAAATCAATCTCCTCTCTTCCTTATTGTTTTTCTTATTATGTGTGCGTATTATACATATATACACATATATGTGTCTGTGTGTGTGTGTGTATGTATATATGTACGTATGTATGGGTTGACGGTACACCTACATATATAGTGCGATTCAAACAGAGCCTGCGTAGAATACGCACATGGCCAGGTGCAGGTGAAGTTATGTTTAGGCTAACATTTACCTACGTGTCTTACTTGTACTTGAATGGAATGTGATATTGTTGTGGGCCGAGTAGGTAAATATTTATGAGTATGAGGCTACACACACAACCACACCCCCCCTCCTCTATTCCATTTCCAGAGTGTCCTTAACCAACCAACCTATCCCCCCCCCTATTCCCAATTTTAAAGTCCAATCCCTTTGCTTAAAGCTATACCCACCTTTCTATTCCCGCATTCTCTTTGTCCTTTGTTTGTGCATAATTGTCTTGAAGTTTACAACCGCTGCGCTCATTAGGCCATAAACTTTTCAACAAATTAACGACATTCAACATTCTCTACCCTCTTTTAAAAACTAACCTCAAGTTATAGCTCACATTGTGGCAGTAGGACAAGACCTTGTCTTGGCCTTTTCTGAAAATCTGCAGCTGTGGCCACAACCCTTTTCTTTTCTTCTTTTTTTTTGGGCCAGAATATTGTCGCCTCAAAAATTAATACAATGCTCGTAAATTTGAATTTAAAATTATGCAATATACTTGTAAGTCGGTGAGGGATACAAGATTCAAAATCCAAGTCATATACAACACATAGAAGGCTGCATTGTGATTTTACCCAAAACTCACATAGTATATATGTATATATATATATAGATTAAGGAACAGCATGTGACTGTTGTATGCTTTGCATAAACTAACACTTTAACACATATTTTAAGGGGTGTGGGTGGGGCGTCAATGAATTGTTAGATAGAAATTATACTACAAATTATGCGTAAAGCCTGTGCATGTTTTAAATAATCAGGATTATTACTATATCCTTATGCTGTTAATGACAATGAAAATTATAAATATATATATATATGTGTATATGTGTATAAATATATATATTAATTAATATTATTTTAATTAACAACAGCTTCCAGTACTAGTGACTTATCGTTTATAGCTGGCAATCAGGTCAAGGATGTATCAGGATTACCTGATCCAATTGAAGCCAATAAAACGGCCAATGTGGTGGTAAGTAATAGTTAAAGAAGAATTAAATAATTCATAAATATTGCAATCCATATTTATATATCTATGCCGTGCAGCCAAATACATTGCGTAAATCTAAACAAAAACATGATGATCCAGCATCACTTTACAAGGGTCCTGGCGGAGTTGAGTTACCCAAAGAATTGTTGGCCGACCTAACACAATTCACACGTAAACGTAGCCATGCCGTCATCGATGTCTGGTGGCTGTACGATGATGGTGGCCTCACTCTCCTCCTACCCTATATTATAAGTACGCGACGCACCTGGCAATCATGTAAATTGAGGTAAGCATCGTGTAAATCCTAACAAAAAGAAAAAAAAAACATTGAGTTTGTTATACATATATACATAAGATGTTTCGGCTCTAACTGTAGCTCCTTGGTTCTTCCTTGCCAGAGGGCTGCTGGTAAACAATTTACGCTCATCACTTCACATTTGGTGTTCCAAAGGGAGGAGATAGGTAGGGTGGTGGAGAAAGGGGGGGGGGGGGGGCAAAAACAAAGAGGCTCAAGGTCTCGCCAGATCTCACAGTTAAATGGATCTAATGAAGTGGCAAAGTTGATTGTTGCAAACAGATATAGGCGATAGGTTGCACCGTTAAATAGAATTCCATAAGGCTTTAAAGATTCAATGGATATATAAAATAAATATATGTGTATATATATATACAGATATAAAGTCTTTTGAAATACATTTAATTAATTAAATTTTTTATGCTAATAACAAGTGAATAAATATAATTAACTCTTTGCAGACAATGGTTATTGTATGTATTTAAGAAATCTGATTTTGTCTGTCGTTAGGCGAAACCAAAAAAAAAGTTTTATATATAAAAATGTTTCTTATTTAAAAAGTGAGAGTTTGTGAGTACTTTCTTTTTTTTTAAATATAAGACTAGCAATAGCAGTTAAAATTTAAGTGAAAAATATAGTCAATATCTGCTCTTAAATATAAAAATATAAAATAAAAACGTTATCGGAAGGTTTTCTTCTAGAAGAAGTTGTATTCTTAAGAAATTTCAGTAATGTTACAGAATTTTCATTTTAAAACCGATACGGAATAGTTTCAGAAATATTTATAAAACAAATTTCTAAAAATCGCATAGGAAGTTACTTCTCAAAAAAATTTACTTTAATAGAAAATCAACTAATGAAATTTATTTAAATCCAAGAAAAAACATTATCAGAAGAAAAATGTGTATTCTTAAAAAATTAAAATATTATTTAAAAATTTTTATTTAAAAGCAGAAAAATAAGCAGAAAAATTGTCAGAAAACCAACTATAGAAATTTCTTTGAAACCAATATAAAAACGTTATCGAATAGCTTTATTCTAGAAGAAGATCAACATCTATTATAAAAAATATTTCTTTTGATTTCAATAATATTTATAAATATTATCAATAGTCCAATATGAAAAAATGGATTTCTCCACTTTTTTCAAATTTTTTAACGTATTCAATTCGTTTTTGCTAGTCCCAATTCAAATTAAAGAAAAAATTACAATTTAATCAACTCATGGCTTTTATGTAATGTAATTACGATAACTTTATAATAGTTTGTATAGCCATTGCTGCTGCTGCCCATTGTGAAACCATTTCAAAAAGCAAACATATCAGTTTTTATCTGGATTCCAAATGCCACCGGCTATTCCATATCGTTTGCAGTGTGAGTGGATGTCCGTATATCTGACAAGACTTTCTTTTTTTTGTGTTTTTTTCGTTTTGTTGTTTTTAAAACTCAATGATGCGGAAAATAAAATGTTTGCCATGTCAGATGCGGCATCGCTGGAAAACTACATGATATTTGCCATGTACTTGGGGGGCGGGGCGAAAAAAAAAAGTAGAAATTCTGTACCTTTTTTATAAATGCTATGAAGATAATAAGAAAAATAAAAAATTCTCCTATCAATTTCAACCATTTTGAATGGAACAATTTGAAAGAAAAATTTGTATATTTCATTATTTGCACTATTTTTTTTTCTCATTTTCAATATAGAGTTTATGCATTGGCTAACAAAAAAGCTGAATTGGAGTTTGAGCAGCGTTCCATGGCCAGTTTGTTGTCAAAGTTTCGTATTGATTATTCAGATTTAACATTAATACCGGATATAACAAAGAAGCCGCTGGAAAGTTCAACACAATTTTTCAACGAGCTTATTAAGGATTTTGTGGTGAATGAAAAGGACACCGAGAATGGACACAGCAGTAAGGCAACACTCAATGAGGACGATGGTACATTATTAGACATTGCTTACATTCTTTTCCTTTTTTATTTTTCTTTTAAATAATCGTGTTTTTTTTTTTTTGGGGGATTGCAGCTTTCATTAGTGATGATGATTTGGTGGCCGTTCAGGATAAAACCAATCGGTATTTACGTCTACGCGAGTATCTACAGGAGCAGTCAACCAAATCGGATCTGGTGGTAATGACACTACCAATGCCCCGTAAAAATATTGTATCCGCTCCGCTCTATATGGCATGGCTGGAGAGTCTTAGTCGGGATATGCCGCCCTTCCTCTTTGTGCGTGGCAATCAGACGAGTGTATTGACATTTTACTCTTAGAAGGAGTTGACTCTATCTCTATCTCTGTCTCTCTAACTCTCTCTCTCTCTCTCTCTCTATTGTATTTTACTTACACACACAAACGAAACACAAACACTCAGACAGCCACACAATCACCGTTATTTGCTATTAGTTATAGAATTTTATTTTTTATGTCTAGCTGTACCATCTCTGTACATATATACACTTTATGTTATACATACTTATATTTATATATATATTTATATCTATATGTATTTATACATACATACATATATAATTGTGTATTTGTCGCACAGCAGCACACACACACACACTCATGGCAAACAAAAGAGTGGTAACAGCAGCAACAACAAGAACAATAGTAATAATAATAATAATTAAAATAAAAACAAGAATGGCCATTAATAATATTCAATTTGTATTTAATAAATCTTGGAAAATCTTTTATTAAAGCAGGAGAATCAGAAGAATTTTAGAAAGATGGTGTAACGTTCCGAAGTTCGTATACTCTTACAAACTGTCTTTTTTCCTGACAATTATATATAATCTAATAGAATTATTATTTTTTTAAAGCCAGTCAAAACTAAATATGATGTTCGTGGCTTTAGGAGAAATATGTTTTATTTAAAAATTTTTTTTGCTCCGATTGTTCTTATTGTAGACATAGCATATAGTCGAACGTGACAATCGCTTTTAAAACAAGCAAGTTATTTATCTAGAACTTTATATTCATATATATGGCAGCTATATGTTATAGTCAACCGATCTCGATATAAAACTAAATTTAGTGCTTTTAGCTTGAGAAACAAGAAGTTTTGAACACCACGAATATTTTTTTGGCCCGTTCGTTGCTATGGAAACTATATGATATAGTCAACTGATACTAATGAAACTTGGTGGATGTGTTAAGAAGTAAATCAAACTTACGAATATCAAATTCAGTAAAAATCGATTGGAAAACAATGAAGTTCTTATTGATTAAACTTGTTTATATATATGATATCCAATCGGGAGGACAAGGCCTATGTTGATCCAAACAGACAGATTTTGGCTCATCATTAAATATATATATACTATATATAGTTGGAGATGCTTCCTTCTATACATTGGTAACTTCTGATTAAAATTATAAATTTGCAATGATATAAAAAGGAAAAATTGTTCTTGCATTTTCTGTTTTTTTAATTATTTTTTCTTTAAGTAAATGCAATCGAAATCATTTGTTCAACTATATCTTTGCTTTTTTTTGTAGCACTATGGGTAAGTAATAGTAGGTGGGCGTTTGATGAATCGAATTAAGGTTCTATCCTCTCCTCTTACCAACTAATTAGGGATAACAGGATCCTGGTAGCTATGTGCCTGCTACTTGGCATATTAATTTCTTCATTTTGTTACTCAACTAGAAGTATTTGGAGGGAAAGTTCTTACATTTTGGTGTGCCGGATTCGAATTCAATGAGCCTGACACGAATGTGACTGACTGACTGGGGATCCCTTTAGTGCCGTTTTGTTGTATTGTTGCTCGTAAAGTCGCAATTCAATTTATTGCCCGTTACTATGTAATTTCTGTAATCCCTATACCTTTCACAGCCCAAAAACGAAAAAAAAAACATGCCAGAAATGGAATACGTATAAGAAGAAATTGCAAAATGTTGTTAAAAAGTTTTCCTCTTGTTCATTTGGCTTGATTTAATAGCATTGCAAAAAGAACAAAGGACGACTTCTTTCCGTATAGATATACATACATACATATATATAGATAGAGAAAAAAACAAATCGATTGCCGCTGATTGAAATTGTTATAATGTTCAATAGGTGAAATCAGGTAAGTTGAATAAAGGTACTAAGTAGAATAAGACAGGTTATTTATTTTCAATATATTTTATTTGAATTTTATTCAATCACTGGTCGTATTAATGTCACCTTTAATACATACATACATATATATTCTAAGTGCTGTCTTAAAAGATCAAGAATTATGTCAACAAAATTCTCTTGGCAAGGGCAATTTATATAAATGGAAACCTAATTGATTGAAACGGCTTAAAAAAAGAACTATCATTATTATCTGAGTTTGTTGTGTTTATCCCAAATAATTAGTAATAAAATTCTCTATATAAGATAAAATAACTTCCAACTAAAATAAAGTTATTAATATAATCTTTAGAATTTTTAATATTATTCTATGAAAGTTATATGGTTTTATATCGGATATATAAATTTCAGTTAAGAAACAATTGTGGAACAAACTTTATTTTTTTGCACCTTGAGTTGTCGAATAAGATTTTTGGTTTTCATTTATAATGAGCTATTAATTTAATTTGAGTATTAAAACAAATGCTATAAAAATGCTACCAAGAATGTCACAAATGGTTAGCAAATATCCCAATAGAATAAGACAAGGATATGGAAATTTCCATTCGAGTTAACTGATAATACACGATTTGGCATTCAATGAGAAATGCGATACGTATTTCGTAAATAAGATTTCCTTTTTCACATGAATATGAAGGTAAAATTGGTTTTTCATTGCCAATGGCATCCCACACCACTCTCTATCTTTCTCTCTCTCTCTCTCTCTGTCTCTGCACACTTCTCTTTGCCACGCCCCCACACTTGTACGTTTCGCTTCGTTGGCATATTGCTTGCCTGTTTTATGGTTGGTCGCGGATATTTTGGAGGTGTTACTGGAAGTCAATTTAAATGCCATTGCGTGCCATTTCAGGCGATAATTCAATTTTCTGCTATATATATTGTATATATGTATGTATATATATACATATATCTGATTATGGTTGCTCTTAATACCTACTTATTTATATATATGTATTTGTATCTGCTGGGCAAAAGGCATTGCACTTGTTGATTTTTTTTGCTCTGTTTGCTTTTGTTCTCGAGCGTTAAAACATAAATAAATATTTAATGTATAAAGACATTGTTATTGGCAGCAAGAGGGGATAGGAAAAGAGCAACAGAGAGAGAGAGAGAGAGGCAACACCATTGAAAAGTGTCTTTTGAACGGCCAACAAACTCACAAAGGGCAGACTCGTGTCCACTTTCTAATACTTTGTGTGATTGTCTGTGGTAAGTGGTAGACATTTTCATTTCGAAAAGCAAACATCAGATAATTTAATGATTTTATTTTGGACACATGTGGTGCACATTTCCATTTTCATGTGGTCCTTAGATATATGAATATAAGCATTGTATGTAGTAAAAAAAAAAAACGTGGGAATGACCAAAAAATATATACATATTTATATGTATGTATGTATGTACAAACATTCGGCATTAAGGACCAAACAAAGTTTGTAAATGGGGCTTAAAAAAGATGTCAAAAACCTTAAATTTAGGTTAAGGTTTAGGTTTCTATATATAATTTACTTGGAAAGTATTTACTTTAGTTAATAAATAAGTATATGGGATGTTAGGAAAAAGGAAAAGTTCTTTTTAATCAAGGTAAAAAGTTAAGTTTATTAAAGCCAAATGTCATACCTGACAACGGTGATAATAAGGTGTGACAATTTACTAATTGACCTTGAGGTAGAGAGATGTGGCCACTTAAGTATGAGTAATCCAATTTTCACTCCTAAGAAATGCCATTGTTGAGAAGTAAAACAGCTGAAATATCAAAAGAAGATAATTAGAAAATTAGAATTTTCAGTATTTTTCCCACATCACCACACACTAACGTGGGACGCACACCTAAAAGTATGCAGCATACAAAAATGGAATTATCCCTACTCAAAGTAATGTGGCATTAATTTGACAAGACTATGTATATATGCATGATGTGCTACTGTTTGTTTGTATGTGTCTGTGTTTACGTTTGTATATGTATACGAAACACTTAGGCAAGTGTGTGTGTGTGTGTGTCTGTCTATCTGTGTGTGTGTGTGTGTCTGTCTATCTGTGTGTGTGTGTGTCTATGTTATTTGAAGCCTGAGGTTGTGCTCTTGTGGGCGTGTAATAGCCTAAGTTTCACAGGCGCTTAAATCAATTAAGTTTTCGTTGCAGCTTTATAAGAATAAAAACACACACAAGCTCATATATGTATATATGTATATGTATGTAGGACACACACACACACACACACACTGACAAAGCGACAAATGAACTCGTGCGTTGTTTCTTAGGTTGCGTGTGTGCCTTGACATAACAACCATCTAGTTATCCAGCGAGTTGGCAGCCGTTTAAACACTTAAACACTACGTGCTAAACTTATTTGACATGTCTATACATACATACATACATACATGTCAGCACAGCTAAGACAGAAAAGTTAAAGTTTATTCCTTAAATTAAACAACAAAAAAAAAAAAAACAATAACACATATACACACACACACACAACCTTTTCTACAAGACAAACTTTCTTATTTGATTGCTGGCCAAGCATATCAACACACTATATAAGCTCAATTTCGGCCTAAAATGATAATTTCCATTTGTAACAGTATAGAACAGAAAAGGAATAATAAGTAAAAGAGACACAAAAAAGAAAAAAGGAACTAGAACTAGAACGCGAAAGAGAAAATTGCAATCCTATCCCATCAATTCCAAAGAATTTCATTTCTGTGATTCAGATTTGGCAAAAGCCAACAAGTCAGTAGGTACAAACATTTGTAGCTTGTGGTTATATGTATGTATGTGTGTGTGTGAGTCTGTCTGTGTGTGATTTCTGGGTAATATACAGTCTTGTTGTCATTCTCATCGTCATCGGCAGCGTCTCTTTGTCATTTTATGAGTTTCACGCTTTGGTAACGGCTGCTTCGCTTTGAAGCTTCAAACTTCTCTTCATAAATCTTATCAAATTTTTCGCTTCTCCTTAAATTGAATGTGAGCCTATACACACGCACAGAAATACACACATACACACACAGGCACTAACCTATATAGATACACACATACATGCATATAGACATAAGCTGCGGTTCTGCTGTTATTTGATTATCGCTTTGACTTGTGAGCTTTATACATCATATACAAACATACATACACACATACAAACATACACACATACAAACATACATATGTACATTCAAGTATAAAACATTTTCTCTTAACGTCAAAGATTTTCATTAAATTGAATGAAAAAGTTTTTGTCTGTGTAAATAAAACGAAATTACATATACAGACATCATGTATATATGTATGTACATGTATATATATGTATATATACATATATGTATGTATGTGTGTGTGTGTGTCTGAGTGGGTGTCTAGATAATTGATGTTTGGCTATAGCATTTGTTTGTTTCATTTGCCCACTTTATCCCATCATCTACATCTGATTTATATGCATCTAAATCACAATTGCGTCAATAATAAAAAACAACAAAAATATATCTGTACATATATATGTAGATGCCATCATTATACACCTTGACCGACCCTCGCTTTTCGTTAAAATTCACACAAATAATATTTTTACTCACAAAAGCCGCTTAGCTTAGGCAAACATATTTGACAATTTTTGTCGATTGGTCTCAAAATTGTTTGCTAAGCCGCTTTTCAAAAGTTGTTAATGCCCAAATGACAGATTTTCCGCACTCAACATAAAACATTAAAAGCGAATTGGTACCATAGAGTGAAGAAAATGATGGTATTGGCAATGCAAATGCCGAATTGTTATTTTATAAATTATTCCTAAAAGCCACTTTGCTAATTTCAGTTGTATTCTTTGCCACTTTGATCTACTTCAGCCCAAAGCCCCTTTCACTCTGCCAATTTCTATTGCTCTTTTATTATTTTTTTTTACAGCTTAATTGGGATTTCCATATATCGATAAGCCAATTGATGTGCTAATGCTATTAAACCAATTAGTAGGCATTGATGATGACCTTAAAATAAACAAGGCAACAAAGAAAAAAAATATTATGTGAAAGAAGAAAAACCGGAAATAATGTTTGGCAAACCGAAGTTAATATATCCTAACGATTACTTGTTGTTTGCAACAAAACTAATACTCCAAATGTTTAGATTTATTTGATTATATATATACATATGTATATATTCATTCACAAACTCAAATACTAATTTTATACCTCACAATCGAATTAAAAGTCTAAATGGTAATCTCATAGGCATATTTAATTAATATACCAAAGTTTACTAGCTATAAGATTATTTATTAATCTGAGAGACAACACTCCAAAAAAGGAAAAATATATAGATGTAAATGTTTGTTTATTTATTATTTATGCCTTTTTCTAAGTTAATTTACTAAAACTTTATATAAAAAATATCCCTACAGGCAAAAAATTATGCCTTGTGAAAGTGTTGAGCAAGTGTCTTAATATATTTTTAATTGAAGTTGTGGATAAAATAAATGATACATACATATATATAAATAGGTGTGTGTGTATGTCTGTTGATGCACGAGTTTCTGGTAAATTTGATAAGCTCTTTAGCTCTACAAGTGTCTATCATTTCAATTTTATTTTCAATTTCAATTCGAGCTTTGGCAATTCAAGCCAGCACTTTAACCTCTATCAATATTTCATTTAAAGCAATTAAAAATTGAAGGCACGCAATAGGCGGCCCAGCTCAAAGATTGTTGCCTGCTTTCAGGCGGCGACCTTCATAACATAAATCACCAGAACCAGAACGAAAAACCGAAACGAACGAAACGAAACGAAACACAAACACGTGCCTATCGTAAAGGCAACTCGCGCAAAAGTTAAGCTGTCAGCTCGTTCAAGTAAAGGCAAACGCAATATAGTGAAACAGGAGTTGGAGTTGGAGATGGACTTGTTGTTGTTATTGTTGTTGTTATTGTTGTTGCTATTGTCTGTGGTGTGGGAATTAAGTTCAGTAATTGCAAATTCCAGGCCACACATTGTGGTCCTAAATCAAACGCGAGGCGGAAGCACATTAAATGCGACCACAATTGCATAAAATTATCACGCAATGCCATGACCCAAGAATAAGATAGACACACGCCACCGATATATCCATTCAACATTCCATTTTGTTCTTTTTCTTTTTTTTGTTTTATTGAATCCTCTCTTTTTCGAAAGGTATATAGTCCTTTAATTAAAAGCATGCCAGATCAAATAACTATATCATCCAAACACTACTTGTCACAATAATTGTGATTTTTAAGTTTGGAATGCATTTTTCTATAACATTTATCATCTATTTTTTAATTAACTGCGTCCCTAGATTATTTTTTAAGTTTATATACATTTTTTAATGGAAATATCTACTTTTTCATTTACTTTAAATGCACTTCAAATGAAGTATAAAAAAACTCTTTTATTATTAGTTAAAATACTGCCACATTTTACAAAACAAAAAGAAAAATAACCGATTGATAAGAAACGGGAATGCAATTCATCATCTCTATGAATGAAGAAAATTTGTTGTTTATTTTTTTTATTTTGGCTTAATGGAAAATTACTTGCGCAAGTGTATGCAAACATCGGTATTGTTGGCTTTTGAACATTTCTTTGGTCTTTTTCTTTTTGTTGCTTTTAATTAAAGCACTTTTAGACCTACCGACAAGAGTCTGCCAAGTTTGTTTGGCAAAAAGCCAAACGCAAATATTGGCAATGACTTTGGTAAAAACAAAAGCACAGAAAATACAACACACAAAAAGAAAAACCGCACCGAACACACAAAAAAAAAAGTTTTCAATACTTTGAGCTACAGCTAATTGACCCACACTGACTTGACGAAAAAACTCACATCAGCGTCAATGCATTAACTTCTTTTTTCTTTTTTTCATTTTATGTTATTTAAATTCAGTTAATTTCATATTCAACATAAATTCATACAGATAAACATACATATATAAATATTTTGAAGCTGTTCATAGAAAGAAAAATGTAAAAATAGGAAAAGGCCCGAGCACCATTGGTAACAAATAAACTTTTGTTTAAAATAAATTTTTTGTTTCTGGTTTGCCCCCTTCGCCTAGCCTGGAATATTTTGTGTATGAATGTGTATGTACAAGTATATGCATAGAGTATAGGGATGCCCTTTGGAAACTCCCCAAGTTGCCCTAAAGTGACTCGTCGATTGCGTCCCACGCAATGTAAAGCCGCATTCCAAACAAAATTTCCTTCAGCAAAATGTTTTCTTTTTTTTTTTTTGTTCTGTGTTTTTTACAGCCTCTTATTTCATATTTGTTTCAAGCGGAATAATGAGGGGCGTGTAATCAGGTGCGGATTAGCAAAGGAAAACTTTTGGGCCGGAATTTTAACAAATTGTCAAAGATTATTTTACAGAATTAATATTGATATATATTTCAATTGACATATTCCTTGTTCTTTATTATATTGAGGTCTGTTGATTCCGTTCCTGGTGTCTAACAAGATCTTTATATAATCTTTATATACATAAGTATATATATACATATATAAAGCTCGTTCCAGAGACAATATTGTTTTAGACACGAGCTTATCGCATATAAACATATATATATATATATATATATATGTTCATGGCTTTGGGTATCACGTCCAGGAGTTGCCCATTTTGGGTGTGTGTTGAAAACTGTGTATGTGTGTGTCTTTGTTTTGTGTGTGTTGGTTGACCCAACACTGGCATTGGCAGTGCAATCATTCATATTACTTAATGTCGTGCAACATGCTTTTGAATTATTAACTTGGTCAGCCAGTTTCTAGCCACGTGCCCTATGAATTTGCCACTTTCCGGCTTCCATTTTCCACTTTCCATTTTCCATTTGGTACTTTTGGTACTTGGCACGATTTGTGATACGCGTTCCGCCAGATGCTTAAATATAAACACTAAACATTTTTAATGAAGCCTGAAATCGAAAGTTTACGTTCTTTACGTTTTTCATCTTTGCATCATCATGCCTCTTCTCCTTTTTCTCCGTCGCATCCTGGAGGCGATTCAGGACCAAGTTTACTGCTATTCAACAACGGAAGCGACAATTGCAATGTTGTGTTGTCACGTGTGAGTTGTAAAATAGCAAAGAGGACGACCATATTTTTGTTTTCTTTTCTTTACTTTACTTCTTTTTTTTTTTTTTTTCTCCCTCTTCCTTTTCCGGCTTATTTCTAAAAACAGAAATTTGTTGTGACATGAATTTCGCGAATTAAAAACCAGAATGAACAAGCCCAGGCGACATTCCGACAAGGGCGTATCGTGGGTGCCATTGCTGAGTGAGTAACGATATATCAGTGGGAGCAAAGTCAGAACAAAAATCTTAATTCTCTTATTACTGGTAGGAGGGTAAATGTCCTCTTCATCCCTTTCTTGCCTTGCCACAACTCACTTGTAGCATAAGCCTCACATGTGGCATTAGCATGTTATTTATTCACCACTCTCAAAATGTTGTTATTTTTGCCCCAACCTCTCCACCTCTTTGCCTACCATCCATTCATTTTTATTCCCATTTATTTTACCCAGTCGCATCTGTTACAAGTTTTCATTTCAAGTAAAAAAAAATATATAAAATATAAAACCTTTACATGGTCTAAACAATTGTTTGTTGATTAATTACAGTACACACAGGAAGTGTGTAGTATATGAGCAAAATTTTCAGTTATTAACAGTTTTCCCACGTTTCCCCATTTTTTAATATATGTTGTATATAAAAAAAAAGAAAAGAGGATAAAAATTTTAATGAATAGATTGCTGCTCTATTTTCGTGCGAAATCCTTTAACAATGCCAAAATTTGTATGAATATTTTGCAGAAATTCACTAAAAATATTTATTGGAATGTTTTTTTTTCTTTCAA
Organism: Drosophila emarginata; assembly: GCA_037075365.1. Taxonomy (NCBI): domain Eukaryota; kingdom Metazoa; phylum Arthropoda; class Insecta; order Diptera; family Drosophilidae; genus Drosophila; species Drosophila emarginata. The sequence continues at coordinate 10,602,080 of JBAMCD010000296.1, forward strand.
TATTTTGAAATATTGAAAATATTAATAAAATATTAATGAAGTTTAGTTAATAACAAGAAACGACTGATGCAATTGGCAAAAGAATTATATACGAGCATTGAAAAGCAAAGTAAAAGTTAATTTACTTATATTGTATTTTTATTTATTTATTATATATTTGTTTATGTACTTAATTATTGCTTGGCATTTCTATTTATTTATTTATATATTTATTCATTTAGTTCATTAGTTTTTTAAATAAATTTAAGCTTCACAAGGACGAGAATTTTCGAGCTACAAAGAAAACTTGGGAAAAGTCTTCTTCACGAGTGTAACATTTTGAAATCTTTTTAACAAGGAAGATATATTTATGTATATGTGATTCTTATAGCCTTTGTCTGTATGGCATTTATTTGCAATATATATACTATATATGTATCAATTGTTTAAATATTCTCTCGGTTTTATATTGTTAAACGTATTTATTTACAATATTTAAAGGGGAATGGCTGTCAAGGCTCTGAGCGTTTACGATTTGATTTATTTTTGGCATACTTAATTAGAATAAATTGATGAATTCCATGATACTTAATACACACACCCCACAGCACAGGCACAGCACAGCACGTCACCAACCGCACCACCAGCCACCCCAACCCACCTAATGTCACCTTACAAGTCAACCGATACCAGACATTCCTTTATGTTCATGTACAGGCATTATGCGCAAATATTCAATGTATATATAAATTATTTACTCTAAACGGAAATGTGAAGTGGCTTTAAGGTTATATACATATTTACATACATACATATATATACTTATATATATACAAACATATATGTATATTTTGTAGGTATTATGGATTTTAACTTTAATGGAATTTCCATGCACACACACACTCACACATTTTGTGTGTTACTGATGATGTGTTAATGAGCCCAAAGGGGTAACCATTTGTATGATGATGATGATGATAATGATGATTATTATTCGAAAAGCTGGGCACGGAAACTAGAAAACTTTTACAATGTAAAAGGATGTGAACCAAAACAAAACATACACATACAGACTCAAACACAACCGCATACCACATACACACACATTTAGCTAAACACTCTTATGTTATGCATAAATCATGACACAATGCCAACCCATAGACCCATTCGTTTTGTGGCTTAGATTTTTGGGTGTTGTTTTCTTCATTCTTTTTGTTGAGAAGGAGAGAAGGCGGGATACAAACTAATTACACAAGCAGCCATGTTGCTGCTCTTTAAGCATCCTTAACCGAAAGCACAAACATTCTCAAGGGTGATGCAAACAATGGCCAATGTGTACATTTCATTTAATTTAATTTAATCGCCCAACACTCGCCGCTGTTTGGCCATAAATGAAGACGTTTCGCTGCCTTTCCGAGTGGCACTTAAGAGGCGTGGCCGAAACCACAGCAATTCGCATTCATATCCATTGCTCACAAACACCAACACCAATACCATCACTGAGAGCTGCTGTTTTGGTAGTTTCTTATGAAAATAATGTAAATTAATTACAGTTAGCAGTCATGGATTTAGGCCATAGGACCATCCGGCCAGTTTGCTTAAACCATAATAAGAATTTCCGTTGCGGTTGCCATTGTCGTTACTGTTTCTGTTGCTGACGGTTCACTCTAATGGAACAAAATTACACTAAAACAAAAATTAGTTAAAACAATATTTAACTGATCAAATTGAAATTGATATAAATATATTTGGATTTTTTATTTTTCTTTTAAAATGATTGTCAGAGGGCATTCTAAAGTGCATATATTTCTTTTGACACCTGTTAACTGAAAAGCAATGGTATCAAAATTTTAATTAATAAATTTTATTTAAGAAAATATTGGCTCTCATTAAACGATTTTGAGAATGTTAAAATAAAGTACAAAAACATATTTTTAATTTTGCCACTTAATAAGCATTAGTGTACTGGTTTAAAATTAGATAAATTAATGAACTCTGAACAAGAATGAACATTTTATTGTTCTTGTTTTTTTGTTTAAAAATTGAACCGTAATTTGTTTCTACAAGTGTATAAGGCTTGTTCTAACTTGGCCATTTGCCATTCAAGGTGTACATCTTTTGCCATAATCGTGGCAATTGCCAGCCACTTGGCCTTGTCTGATCCTTTTAATTATGATCAACTGGCATTAAGAGATTTCGTTTCTTTCCACCGCCTCCTTTTGCTTTTGCTTCTTTTGATTTTTGCTCCCCCTTGCCATGTTTGCATTCTGTTTCAAGTATTTGAGTTATTTTCATTACGAGCAAATATGAATATAAAAGCAACCAAATTGTGGGGCTAAGTTCAAAGGGCCGCACCCCAAAAAAAAAAGAAGAAGCAAAATAAAAAAAGAAAAGCAGAAAAAAATCTGCAGCAAAGTCACGTCAGGATTAAGGACCAAGAGAGAGAGAGAAAAAAAAAGAAACCGAAATAAGAAAAGAAAGTTCCCTTTGCCGCATTTTATTGTAAGTATTCTATTTATTTTAATTTCTTATTCCGACCTACTTCAGCTTGAGTCAACAATCGCCTACCGCTGTTTGGCTGATTGGGTTGGCTGGCTGGTTTGTTGGCATTTAGGTGGCTGGTTGTTGGGTTAGCTCTACTTTTGGACCCAAACTATCTGTATCTGTTGTGGCCTGTTTTAATGGCCAATTAGCAATTGTCTTTGACATTAAATGATGAGGTTGGGTGGTAGGAAAAGATTTTGGGTATAAATCACGCCCCCAATACGGTTTGCAGGCGACCACAAAATATTTATTAGCTTTTTAACTAAATGCCACTAATTACGAAAAGTGGCTTAAAATAAAACCAAAAATTCAAGCAGTTGCCCCAAAAATTTTTATATCACATAAAATATTTATGACTTGGCCAGGTTCATAAAATGGCCAACGACGATGCCAACAAATACAGTGAGCAAAACCCAGAGCAATGGGTAAATGGCCTTAACAAAGGACCAAGTAGTCAAGAATCCGAAGAGTTGATGTAGATACATATATACATATATATATGCATACACATACATATATACATTTAGAATTGGCAGAGAATTTGCTACTTTGTATGCGGCTCATTGCTGGCATTTTGTTTGCAATAAATGTTTAAACTCTGCATAACCATAACTTCTTAATAATTAAACAATGTCCATAAATCATGTGGCCGAGCGGAGTCGTATTCCATTAATTAAATCGCTGCATTAAATGTTAGTCCTGGCGCCCCACATTCGTTCCGACATCCTGTCGTCCAAAAATTATTATATTTGTTATTATTATTTTACTTATTCCCTGTGCATTTCATTTTTGTTTTTGGTTTTATTTATGGCATTTGGTCTAATTGGCTTTCGGCTAATCGAAATTTGCGGTTACTTCTTAATATTCGCAACATGTGTTTGTATTTTCTTCTTCTTGTTCTTTTTTTTTGAAAGTAACCATTAACATAAAACTAAAAACCCCAAATGGCCAACAGGTCTTATGAATATATCTTAAACTAATAATTAAATTATTATCTAATTATGGGCAATATGTTCTTGATTGCTTTGGGTTGAAATTAAATCTGATTTCACCCATTTATATAGTTTGTTAATTTTTTTATAGAATTTCTTCCATACAACTTTTCTTGAAATCGAAAAGATTTATTTATATTTATATATATTTATGCATATAAATTATATACTGAAATGGTTTTATACTGAAATGGTTTTATACTTATGTATGTATATGTATGTATATATGTATATATATATGTATGTATATTGAAAAGAATCTTTTCCGTTTGAAGTATTGTCCACATGTCGTATGAGTAACTAAATTAGCTGATTTGTAAAAGTGAATCAGTTTCAAGTGTATTCACCCATGTTTAACTCTATTGAGAGAATGATTTGTCTAAGTCAGACTTTTGTGTAGAACAGAGAAAAACGCATGACTGAGACAAGCTAAGCAGTTGAGCCACAACAAGTACTTCTACATGAATAACATATACAATATAAACAACATAAAGTCTACTTAGACCATGTACCAAACAACGTGATTCATTCAACCTGGTTTTACCCTTCGCCATTTGCCCTTGGCTGACTTGTAATGTTTTTTGCACCTGTAGACATTGTACCGTTTGTCAGAGAGAAAGAGTTAAATAGAGGAGGCGGGGCAAAGAGTTGATTGTTGATGTTTTGTGGCTTGTTGTTCTTTTTGCCGGTTAACAAATGAGTTCCTTAACCCGTTTAAATGGAGCTTCTTTGCTAAGTTGGGGAGTCCTGCCTTTTTTTATTTTTTTCTTTTTTTTTTTTTGCTTTATTTATTGTGACATTCAAATTGGCCTTGATTTTGATACCACTTTGAATTCTGGCAGCAGATGCTTTGGCAATTCTAAATTATTTAGAGAATGTCCAATAAAGCAATTTAATGATAAAGGCAAGATTGAAATAACTTTTATGAATGAAATTACAGATGTTATCAGATAACAGAAATAAAGTTTAGGACAGAATTCTCAGCTCATTCCATTCCGCTAACAATCAACTCATTCAGTTGAACTTCCTTTTGCCATTGAACTCAAGTTCCATGAACTGCCCTTCCCTGATTGTAAACACAAAAGTTGACTTTGAAAAAAGGAATCCCTGTCCCATACACACGCACACACACCTTTCTCTGTCAAAGTTGCTGTGTGTCTGACATTTGGCATATGTGCATTAGTATGTCGCTCTCTGTTTGTCTGTATAAATATATATACATATATCACAATGAATGAACACGCACACACATTCCACTTTATCTATCTATCTATCTATATATATGTATATGTACATTTATTTGATTTTCACGTACTATATTTATATGGCTCTATTTTATTGTGCTCCGCCTGCCAGGCCGTCTATGGCGGGCCATTTACATGGCCAGACTTTTTGTCAATGGGCGGACGGATTATTAGACGAAAGGACATGGACTAGATAGACGACCCGTTCCAACCTTTTCGTTCATAAACTATGTTTCTACGTTTGTTTACAATTGTCTATTCCCAGTTAGTTTACTGGGTTGTCTGAAGTGTTTGCTTGTCATTTAAACCAACTAAAATCAATAACAAAAAAAAAAAAACAAAAAAAGGAAAAAACCTATTCACGCCCCTATGCATAATAATGATGAGCTTATCCAACTTAATATAAATGAACTAGTTCCGTTAAAAAGGAATCCTCAGTTGTGTATAAAAGATAAACGAAATATCCAACAGATCAATATAAATATATCATAAATGTATTTTTATAATAATAAAGTAGAAAACTTTTGTTCAGCAAAAAAAAAGAAAAAACAAGAAAAGCCATAAGTGAATCTAAATATTATAATTCATGAGTTTATTGTTAAATATTATATTTTCTATTATCTTTTATTTTCCTCATGGTGTCCGGAAGTGCTCTCTTATCAAAAGCTTTGCATGGCTTACATATAATTGGGTTTGAGATGCCACCAAAGGAGCAGCAGCCACAGCAGATGTTTAACATATTTATAAATAAAATTCTTAAGTCGTTAAAATTGATTTAAATTTAAATATTTTATGAAATTTTAATACCAGATTTCTTCTATATAAGATTATTGTATATAAAAAATATATATATATTGTTATACCAGTTGCGGAACTGATTCTATTATATATATATATTTTTCTATGTGGTAAATTAGTTCCTTTGTGTGTGATAACATCTCAGCCAATTGCTTAAACCAAAATTCCTAACTCAAGCCACTCCAAAAAAAGAAAAAAAAGAAAAAGAAAAAAAGCAAAGCTCTTTTGGTTTACTTCCTCCCTGCCCTGCTAATGTCATCGCCTACCTTACCGACCGAAAAGTGTTTTATTATTGTATTTATTTTCTTGGTTCGACTGGGCTCTGTGTTTTGATTTAACACCTTTTCAGGTGCTTTGGTTGTGCGTGCCTTGCACCAGACCAGACCACACAAACGCCCTTCGCCTCGATTCTAGCATTTCGTCTCCGACTTCATCCTCTTGGTCGTCTCCTTTGGCCCTAATCACATTGTATACACATTCCAGGCGAGAATTTTGCCCGGGCCAGGGTGATTTATAATTTTAATGATGTTGCCATTGCTGGGCACAAAAACAAAATCGCCAGCGCGTGTTGCTTCTGACACAGACAAGTGGAGTAAGCAGCAGGAGCAAGAGTCTGTCATTCCCCCCCCCCCCCCAAAAAAAATTATATTCTCATTCACTCTCATTCTCACTCATTCTCCAGTTTCCTTGCTATTATGTTACATACAAGGAATTGGCTTGATTTTCTTATTGCCAATAGAGAGAGTGGATATTAGATATTGAAGCCATTTGATAAAAATGAAAGCTACCCAAAAACAAATGTGCATAATTGGAAGCTTTGCACTATACCCTTGTGTAGCATGTATATTTGCCTGTTGATTGAGCTGTAATGAGTCCGATATGGAAAGGTGGTGTGTATACAGGTGGAGAATGAGCATTAGTTGATGGCCATTCAAGAGCATTAATCGAATTGTTGTAGTATGGGTAAGTCAATAGCAATTTCTATGTGTATGTCTATGTCTATATCTATGGGGTAGAGTAAAAGAAAGTACTTGGGCGTGCAATTGACAAGGACATGCGGCGTATGCTTAATGTTATAGTAGAGCAATTTGCTCTGGCCTGACGATTTGTGGCACTTCACATTTCTTATTGGGTTTGGGGTATATATTTTCTCTTTCGTTTTTGCCAAAAATAAAAAAAAAAGAAAAACAAAAACAAAAAAAAAAATTGTCATCAATTTCCTTTTGCCATTGACCGTTTTCTTTGATTTTATTTCTATTTTTTGGGGGGTTTGCCGTGTATTCATCTTATGGCAGAAAAATAAAAATTTAAGTGTTTCATTGAATTGAGTTATTTATTTGCTGATCTGTCAGCAACGTAGAAAGCATCTATTTTCTGTGTTTTTTTTTTCTCTCTCTTTTTTTTAGAGTGGTGCTCAGTGGTCCATTGCAGAACCAAAACTCAATTGAAACTTGGTGGTCAATTAGGCAGTCAGACATATTTCCCACACTTATTTAGCGTTAAGAGTTTACTCGCATAGGTCAGATAATGCCTTTCAATCGGACTTAAAGACTTATTCAACAACTTAAAAAGAAGGATATTTTTTTGTATTTTGAAATCCGCTTAACACGCGCGTGTGTGTGTGTGTGTGTTAGTGTAACACCTGCATTTTTGCCATTTGACCAACTAACTGTGTGTTAGGAACTTTCCAAGTTAAAGAGCTCAGACAAGATGGCCGGCCATTGTTAGTCGATTTGTTGACTGATTCCGGTTCGTAGAACTGTCGCATTTTTAAGCGCATTAACGGTGACTCCCACGCATTTGTCTTTTGTTATTAAGTAGGCATTCAACTGGCATCATTTTTACTACTCGTTTATTACGTTGTTGTTTCTTTCGATATTTTTTGTTTTTCTTGGAAATTGCACGTAGGCGCATTAGTTTTGTTTGATTTTCTTTTTTCTTCTTTCTTTTTTTTTTTTTTTTTTGCTGTTGTAATCATAAAATCTAATATGCAATTTGCGAGGTCTGCGACTTTGGTTATCAGTGGGCTTTTTTCGCGGTATATTCGTGGAAATTTTCCAAGTTTTGTCAGATATCAGTTTTAATGTTGTTGCCATTGTCATTTGGTTGCGGTTCATTTTGCTTTCAATTCTATCTTTTGGGAGAGAACTTTAGCGCTTAGTTTGCGGCACATTGGGCAGCATGTGGTGCGTGCACAACCACAACTACAACTACATTTACATTGATATATATATATATATATATATATACATACATATATATTCACAATCACATACAGATTGCCAATGGCAAACAACAAGTCTGTCGGCTTTGAGACTAAGACGTTGAATATTGTTGAAGTTGGCCAAAAGAAAATAATCAATAATCCTAGCAAGGAGGATGGCAATGCCCACAGCTCTCGTCAATAATTGAGCATGGCAACTTGACTATAGAATTGAAGGAGGTAGGGAGTGGTGTAGTGGGAAAAACTTGTTTGCTTTTGGGCCCTGTCGCAGCTAATTTTTTATTCATTTCGCTTTTCATTGGATTTGTCGAGTGTTGGGGTCGATTTTGTTGTTCTTCTTGTGTTTCTGTTTTTGTGCCTTTTAGCTGCCTCATTTATGCTGCTCGTGTTTCGGCCTTAATAGCTAAGCATATGTGTGAGCCAGAGATTTGTGTAACAATGGCACGCATTCAATTATGCATGATTGTCCCCTTGAACCTAACCCTACCCCTCGCTCCACACTTCTCGCTCTCTCTTTCTTTCACTTTTATACTACACTACACTATTCTTATTTACTTCTCTTTTCCTTCGGTCAGGCGACATTTCCGCTTAATTTTAATGAATACAGTTGACTTGGCCAGCTTATTAATTTGCTTTAATTGGCCAACATCTTTTGTCTCTGTCCGACTTAAGAATAATGTGAATGGTCAACTGCTATGTGATAATTACTATTAATTATTTAAGAATAAATTCTTTTAATTGCTAAAACACAAATGCAATGGCACAAAAAAAAAAAAAACCAACTAAAGAAATTTAATCCACAAATCTAACACCTAGGCATATCATCACCATATCCTATCGCACCTCTCTCCCCCCCCCCCCCCCACACACACACACACACACTCTTTCACAAAGTTTCATTTTCATCGCCAACCTAATTGCTATTGTTCAACAAGAAGGAAATCAACAAAAAGAAGAGAGAAAAAAAAGTATAAGAAACAAAAGAAAGGGAAATGCCAAAAATGCAAATTTAATTAGAATGAATACTAAATGTTTTCTTGTGTTTAAAATACAATTTCTTTTACGACGTTCAAAACGAAAGCAGTTTTATGGGCATCCGCCTTCATCTCCATACATATACCCTATATATATATAGTACCCCCTCTATCCTCCCATCACGTTTACTTCCAGGTCTTTGTTTTCCTACAATTGGCAGCTTGTACCGCTAGCAGTTGTTGTTTTTCATTTTTTTTTTTTTTTTTTTGCGTGACTCTTGGCATCGACATGCTAACAAGACTGAGAGTGACTGAGACGCTGATGGAAAGCTATGAGAGTGATATGGGGAGAGGTAAATAAGTTGCCTTCTTTATTTTTTTCGGTTTTTTGTATTTTTATCACCGGGCTCAGGAAGTATGTACATATATAGGTATACGACATATATATATGTATATATATAAGTACCAGCGACAACGTGACATGTTATGGGAGAGAAACAAAAAAGAAAAATGAAAGTAAGCAGAAGGAGAGCGACAAAAACAAACCGAACAAAAGAAAACAAAAAAGCGAAAACAAAATTCAACACAAAATTGAGTAGAATGTAGGTAGAACGCAGACTTGAAGTTCATTTACAGGTCGCCTTGGCGTTTCAACCCAAACCAAAAAAAAAAAAATCTCCTCAATCTCCACGCTAGATGGAGAGCCTTGAAATTTTCTCATCCACTGCTGTTGATTCTATGTGTCCTGTTGTTGGCAGCAAAGTTAAACTTGCTGCTTGACTGCTCTTTTCTCTTTTCGTGTGTGTGTTTGTGTGTGTGTGTATGGCACCTGTTTGTTTTTCCCAAAGTGTTCTTTTGATTAAATATCAATGTAAACGCATAAGACGCTTGAGCACAGTTTAAACGTCAAAGAGCATTACATTACGGGGCGTTTGAGTTTGATTAATGTCTCTAGATTGTAGTACAATGATGGTTAATAGATGGGTTGCCAATGGTTGGCTTTTGCTTGAATTATGATTTTCAAACGAATAGATTGAGTTGCCAGCCAAATGACATTGTCATGCAAATGTTTTTATCGAAAACAGTAAAACTGTATATATGTATAAGTTAACAAATTAAATTAACTTAGTTACATTAAGTCAGTTGATTATCGATTTTTGGTTATTTGAAAATGAAATTACAATTATTATTATTATAGGCTAAGAATTTCATTTACTTCATTAAAATAATATTCTAATTCTGAGAAAAAGATAAGCCTTTGTAGTTTGGAAGCTATGTCCTCTTCATTCATTTAATTATAATTCCCAACTAGTTTAAGCATTGAAGTGGAGTCTCAGAGTCTGGTGATGAAAGGACATGGAGTTTCTTATTTCATCTCATTGGCTTTCAACATAAAAGATACTGGATGAACTTACATTAGATTATGTTTAGAATTACTTTGCTTGCTCTCTATCATTACCATTTTTATTTTAGGAAAATTATTCAAATACTGTTCAAATTTTTATTTATTATTCATCAATAATATATAGAAATAACTTTCCTAATATTTCTTTTCTATATCTTTTCCAAATTTGTTGTTACTTCACTCAATAGCTTGTTCTTGTCAAACTGTGTTGTTTGTTTCTAGGAATTTCTACGAATGCAAAAGAAAGGTAAATTATTGGAACTTTTATTGAAGTGTGTACAAATAAGTCCAATTAATGATTCATCTTAGAATGTAATGGGACTCTCCCACACTTGGCACGTGTCTTTGTTAACCAACTTTCTGATAAGCTGCGAAATGAAAATGAAATGTCACTATCAAGTAAATGCCAAATGAACATCTAGTAGTACATTGTTTATGTTTACAGCCCACACAAAAAAAAAAATAAAATAAAATAAAAGCAACGCCCACTGTATGTTGACGGGTGTCATATTGGATATGGTGTTGGCTAACTGCTGTGAAATCTGCAGGGGGCCCAACTTTCGATGTTCTTGAGTGACAACAAGGTTGATGTGGTTTTCGACCACTTGGAACCCTTTTTTTTGTTTTTTTGTTGTTATTGTTGTCGATTTCAAGTGGCAAAAGGTCAACGCAGCAGAAACAAGGCACAGACAGAAATTATGTTTACGAGACAGAGAGATTGTCAATTGTTTAAGCGTGTACGATCCCAAAGTTGACTGACTGATTTATAAATTGTTTCAACAATCAGTTCACTGCCCTTCACTCACATACCACCATGTTGGAGCAACGGATGTTGATGATGATGATGACCATCATGCCATTTATCCTTTTTGTACAAAATTAAGCACTTGACTTTGGCAAGAATTTTATTTGCATGTTTTTATGGCACATTTATTTGAAGGGCCGTTAAAAATTGTTTAATTAGCGTTTTACAAGTCATTCAAGAAAATGTTTTTATGTGCTCACATGCTAAAACCGCCTTTAATTATGCGGGTAGCGTGAATGTTGTAAACGTTGCCAGTTTTATGCGGAAGTGAGAAAGCATCGGTTATAAAATAAGCTGAGACATTCCGTGGGAATGGGCCAAATGAAATTCCAACTTGGGACATACAATTTTTAACTGCATATGAAGTGGATAAAAGTTGAATTTCGAATTCCTTCAAGTTTCTATTGCTTAACCATTTTTCCTTTAGCTTTTTGGGGCCAAAAGGAAAAAATTTCGGAATTTCAAATAGAAAATTTTGACAAATATGTAAGTATGTATATGTATGTATGTACATACATATAATAATAATAAATCCAGTTACTGGTCACTGTTGACCAACGCCTATAATCAAAATTCCTGAAATATGTCACAACATTTTTCGCCTGTCAGTTGAGAATGTTTATCCAACAAGTGACGAAAGGAAATAGAATTTATGAGTTTCATATACAGTGATAACTCAGCGACAGCGACTGTCGCAGAGGATTTCAGTTTTTTATTAAAGCTTTTTAAATGGTCATATGATCATGTAATGGAGATTTATTTTATAAATTTATTTGCTTTTAAACTTTCTATTAAATAGAGAAATACTCAACTTTTTCTTGTTGTTTTCAATGGACAAAATTTTAACTTTTAGTCCGCTTAAGAATGGTTTTTGTTTCATAATAAAACGGTGTCCAAATCCGATTTAGAGGGAGAGAGAGAGAGAGAGAGGGAGAAAGAGAGAGAGATAGAGATTTCCTATCTTGCTTCGAAAATAAACAAATAAATGAAGTATGCCGAGGAATTCTCTGCTTAAGAAAGGTGTCCGCCTTTCATATAATTCCCATATTTGTTGTGGAAGTTTTCACTGTAATAACCAATCAGCAAGTGCTGTAACTTTCGAATTCATTAGAGTCTAGAATTTTGAAAAATCAATATTCTGAAAACTTATAGCCAATCTGATTAAGATTTTTGGGTATATTTCTGAATTCCTAAGACTACCTCAACTATGAGAAAAACAACTATGCATATAAAGAATGTAAAATTATTATCCAGATGTCCACTCCAATTCCAAAAATCGCTTCGTGAAACTTTGTAAAATTTAGGCATGAAAAACTTCTGCTGTTCCAAAAAATAAAAATATTAAATTGCGCAATTTTGTTTATTTAAAAATAGAACTAAAATGCTTCAAGATTATTTAATAATAACACTCATTTCTTTTCTCCAACAAATTTTCGAAGAATCTGCAAGGATTTGTGGTGGTCACAGCAAGGATCTTCTTTTGAAAATGGGATAACACAGCTGCTATAACTGCTTATTTATTATATTTTTATTAATTTTTTTTTTAATTTGTTGAAACATTAAGTAATAAATTTAGTAGCAAATAAAAAATGCCTCTGACTGCTTCTAACCCCTTAAAGACTTGTTAATTTCAAACTTTCATAGAATGATTAAAGAAATATATTTTAGTTTCATTCATTTTTGTCATTCAATTAGTGGTTAATAAATTATTATATAAAATTAAATTTTGTACATTGTGACCAAATATTAAATATGAGAAAATGAATTTGAATTTATGAATAATTGAAATTCCTCAAACCAAAAAGATTCTCTTTCTCTTTTTTTTTTTGCTTTTCCAATAAATTCAATGTGGCATAACTTTTTACGCTTAGCTGAGCTAAAAGGACAGATTTAAGGCAAATTTTTTATGGTGAACGATTTTGTTATTGAGCATTTATAAAATACAAATTTATAGAGAAATGTTATTTAATATATACAATGATGTTTTTTCTTAGAATTGTAGTTGTTTTGCTGACGAAAATTTGAAAGGTTTAAAGTCAAGCTAAAAATGATTTCCGTTTATTGATTTGATTGACTGAAATACATTTTTTCTATATATGTATATTATTATTATTCATTTTACATATTTGGCTTTTTTATTTTTAACTTTTGAAAAATTTTCTAATACAGTTTAATTCAATATAAATATTTTGTTTTAGTTCATTTCACGAATCCGCATCTACATAATTAAAATTGTATAAACTAAATTGTTTGCTTTAAGCAAGTTTTAAGATGAGGCGAAAAGTTTACACAATTCAATGTACTTATTAGTTGCCATAACAGTAAAATATATTTACATTGCCCCATTCATCGCAAAAATACTTTTGATGGTTTTGCAAAGGCGGAGTATGGGTGGGTAGCAAAAGTAAAGGAAAGGAATTTCATTGGCATCAGCGAGCATTTTGGGGTCGGGTTTTAAAGCTGGCCCTGGTTGGAAAATCTGCGCCTGCCAGCCGGTACTTCAAACAAACAGATGTCCAACATAAAGTAGTTTGAAACAGGCCAAAGGGAGCAGGGAACAGAAAACCGGAAACCGGAATGGGAATGGGAGTGAATGTTGAAAAAAAAAAAAAAAAAAAGGAAAAGAAACGAGAGCCGGAATAAGCCCACGTCTGAGCAGCATAAAAAATGTGTTCAAATACTTTACAAAATGAACATCGCCGTGCGTTGGGATGCCAATGCCAATGAAAGTCGTTTTCAGCTGAATACAGGATGGCAGAGTTCTGTTCTTGTTTTTTTTTGGGTGGTTTTGGTGGTGTTGGTAAACTCTGGTGGTGTAGGGAACCCAAGTTTGAATGGCAGATAAGTAGGTTTGAAGGAAGGAAGAGACAAAACGAAAATCATAGCTTACTCAATGCGGGAACTTGTGGCCGCGTTGTCCCTTTTGGGGCGACAGTTTTCCGGCTGATACAGCCAAATACATATACATATATATATATATATATATATAGTGAATGCTGGACCGAAAATCAATTTGTTTGACATTTCTGGGCCAATGCACAGTGGCACAAAATACATATATACATATGTATGTATTTAGTCAAGTATGATGGATGATGTTAATGATATGCAATAATTTTACCCAGCCGCAGTTTAAAAATTAAAAATATTACAAATTCTTGAAATATTTTCTACTTACATAATTGTAACTTCAATGTTCTATTTATATATATATATATATATATATATATATATATATATATATTGTAATCTGTTCAACTTCTTAAAATGTTCTCTTAGTTAAATTGAATTTAAGCTTCTTTTTAAGTAACCAATCTGATTCAAGTACACTTTGGCCATTTTTTCTTATCTTTCGTTTTTTATTTAGGTTAACCAAAAGTTGGTATTCAATTCAAAAAAGTTTCAATGAACAAAGGAATAAAAAAAAATAAGGAAAAAGGATATGTTGAATCACGGTAGCTTCATGTAGATATTTGTATGTTTGTATTTTTTGTTTGTTTAAAGCATGTGCCAATTTAGGATTGTAGAGCCTATTTTCTCCTCTTATCTCTCTCTCTCTCTCGCTTTCTCTCGCTGTGTGTGTCTCTTTCACACTCTCTTTGTCTTTGCGTGTGCTTTTGCTTTTGTTGATCATAAACTGTATTATTTATGCGGCACACTTTAGCAGCACATTAGTCGTTGGCACGTGTTTGCAAGAGCAAAACGTGGACCAGCACCAGAACCAAAACCAATATAATATACTTGGAAAGAAGTATGGGGTATTGGGGCTATAAGAAGGGGGGGGGGGGGTGGGTTGGTTCTTTCTTGTTTGCACTTACTTGGCCGTTGTGTGTAATCAGCGAAACAGCCAAAGAAAAAAAAAAATGAAGCAAGCAAGTCGTCCCTGCCGACATTGAGTATACCCTGTACCAAGTAAAAGTAATCCATAAAGTCAAAAACGATCAAAATCGCCATCAATTTACAAAAAAAATTCTCTTAGCATGCACTGCTTGCCATGCAGCAACAGCGAACGCATGCTATCTCGCTCATACTTAACAGCCCGTTTTGCATGGGGCGTTTTAATACAAAATGGAAATACGTATATCTCCGATAATTATTGTCCGATTTTGGTCAAATTTGGTCAGCTGGTGCATTTTGGCTATATAAATGTGCATGCCGAATAAGAATGCGATATCTTTAATATTGCTCTAGTTATAGGTTTTTCCCGAATTGCGGGGGCGGAAGTGGGCGTGGCAAAAATTTAAAATAAACTTGAGTTGCTTATACAATAGACGGATGTTGACACCAAATTTGGTTGCTCTAGCTTTTATAGTCTCTGAGATCTCGGTGTTCATACGGACGGACGGACGGACAGACGGACATGTCTCAATCGACTTCGCTATTGATACTGATCAAGAATATATATACTTTATGGGGTCGGAAAATTCTCCTTCTGCCTGTTACATACATTTTAGCGACTTTAGTATACCCTTTTACCCTATGGGTACAGGGTATAAAAATAAAGATAATGACAGCAAAGCTACCAACTAACTGTGGCAGGAGCTACTGTCACCTGCTCCTTCATTTCGCTGTTGTTGGAAAAAGTTTAAAAATTCCTCGCCTTTGCATCCGTTTCAGTCTTCATCTTCATCATCGTCTAGGGCACCGTTAAGGGAGCAACACCAACATACACACACATATATACACTTCTTATCCAGCTAAGCAAATTCAGAATTTTATTTGGCTTTCATTGTGTCAAGTTTGCCCAACAAGAGATATGCTTTACATAAACTCTCGATAGATTACGCAACTGTGGCAAACTTTTTTTTTTCTTTTCTTCTATTTTTTTTTTCCAGTTTCCGCCTTATACTGGAAACCAGCATAAAGCAATAATCTAGCACACACACAAACAGATAAACACATATGCAGACTAGGGATTCGCTAGAGTCCAAGTCAAGTGCTATGTCAACTTTGCCCAAAAGTGAAATAAATCAACCGAGAAATGGGAAACAGCCAGCGAGTCGCCTTTCCTTTACTTTCCTTTTCATAGCATAATTTTCTATGGCAAATTATGCATTTGGCAAACAGCCGCACAAATTCAAAGGGATTCAATTTGGCCCAAATCGAACCTAACTTAAGGCTTTAATGTGCCACATACACGTGCCTATATATATATATATATTCACATATAAATGTATATAAATGTATGTAAAAGTACAAAGTTTGTCTGCACCACATACATACATATTTACAGATTCAATTTAACTTTAGCCGCAAATTATATATATATATATATATATACATAGTTGTCATAGCAATTCAATTGTAAAACAATTACTCATGCCAGCTTCAATTTCATGGCATTTTGTATGTGAGCATTATTTTCTTTAACCTCAACGTGTGTCTTTTCAAATGAATTATTTAATTAAATTTTTTTGTAATTTTAAGAAAAAAACAAAAGATTCTTTAGCATGAATGAGTTACACATATGTACATACAAAGACTATTTTTAAAAAAGTGAACACATAGAAATATTACAATATTTGGCAATTATAGGACAAAGACTTAAATAAAAATATACGAATTGTAGAATAAAGATTGCATTTAAAAATAAATTTTTGTATATGTTTGTAATCAGACAATCTGTAAGTACTAGTATTTGTTAATGTTATTTACTTATGTCTTATTATCAATAATTATTTATTGATTATTTGTTATTTATTTATAAATCTTTATTAGACTAAAACGATACCATATATTGGATGTTTTAGAGAGATTCCAAAATTAATTGTATATAAATATTAATCAAGATTTAATATGATAATCAAGATTTAATATATTAAATATTAATCCTGCAAAGTCTTCAAAATTTACTTATTGTTTAAGGACAGATTTTAAATGTTTCTGATTTTTGCTAGTTTTGTACTAAAAAAGAAAACTTTCTCCCAAAATTAGTGTATATACACAATAATTTTATTTAATTAGCATTTCACTTATTGACATTCTTAAATCCTTTCAACTGCCAATTATGTATTTATTTCTTTATAAAATTAAAAAAATATATTTATTGTTTAATGATCATAGACTACTTAAATAGATATAAAAAATTAATTCTTTAAATACCGCAAATATAGTTTATGGAAGTTACTATTCAATTTCAAGTGCTCGTTAAACAAATAAGAAAAATATATGAACAAAAACTTATTAATTTAAAAAAAAAAACTAAAATTCTAAAGCATTGATTCTGAATTGTAATTATAAATGTCTGAAAGTTATTTTTAACTCTTTTCAAACGAAAGGTTAAATTAGCTTCATTCAAATGACAAGGAAATGTCAAAATTGGTTTCAAAACAAGAAATTCCAAACATGATTCCAAAACAAAGACGACTTAAATACTTTGTGAAATTGGAAACGTCTTCTATTTCAAGTGAGAAAACTTCTTTTCAAAGTGAATGTATGTACATTTCGAATGTATTCCAATTACTCAAAAAAGAATTTGAGTATATACTGAAATATTTTCATGTTTATTTTAGATTCAGATTTATGGAAAGTCTTTCAATTAAATGCAAATTAATTAAGTGAAATCCAATTGTAAAACTCTTTAAGATTCAAGTTATGTAATTTTTATGCATAAAATTGAGGATGTAAATTTTTCTTTTCTTTATCTCAATTTTATTTAATTAATAATTGATTTACGGTAATTTAATCTCTCCATTAGATGAAAATCAGAAATAATTGGATGTATATATGTATGTATTTGAAAGTCAGTTGCCAAAGTTACATTCAAGCTGCTGCTTCGATATCATAATTTTCACTCATCCATTTCAGCTGTTTAGTCTAATGAAATCTTTGTTCTGACATTGTCTCTAATAAACTTTGTCAGCTAACAAAGCTGGAAATCAGAATCAAAATATATAGATAGATAACATCCATAGACTTTCACTTATATAAGTGTCCAGCAGACAATGCTCTGCCAATTGCTAAACTGTGAATGTGTGTGTGTGTGTGTGTGTGTGTGTGTGTGTGTGTGTCCTGTGAATGAAGTGTTGTATGCCCCGCATTTGTTAAATATTTTGCTGCCTCGACACACGTGAGTGCGCTCTGTCGCTGTCTCTGTCTCTGCATCATTTGTCATGCTGAAGATTCTTTTGTATACTTGCTGGAATTATTTGTTCGCATGTGCGCATTCTGCTTCTGTTCCCACTGTTTGCCAATCGTGAGCTCTTCATATTTTTGGCGTCTACCACTAATGTGGTTTTGGCCTGTCCTGTGGAACGTTTTGCTCTTTGGTCTAAAACTGTTATGGCACCAATCGCAATGGTGTTATTTGTTCTTCTCCCCCATCATCATCATTATCATCCTATAATCATATGGAGCATCACGCAAGAGTAACAACTAAAGGGAATCAGCAGCGGTCACCATTGCCATACCAAAAATTTCTCGTTTACAGAAAATTTCTTGATGAATTGCAGAATTCAAAGTTGCGTAAGTTTGCCACGTTGGTGGTTCAAGATTCTTCATGTTTTTGCTTCAAGTTTCATGATTCTGTTGCTGTTGTTGTTGTTGTTGTTGTTGTTGTTGTTAATGTTGATTGTAACCCGCAGGCAATCTAAGGATAACTAAGTCTTGCCATTCCTTTTCAATTTGCACATTTAGCCAACCAAAATACTCCAAAGAAGCATTCATAAGATAACTCAATATGTTTGACTCTCATGATAAAATTTAATTTAAAAATATTTATTAACTATTTTTATTTGCTTTTGATATTTCCATAGTAAATATTTAGTTATTATCTTTACAAAATACAAAATCAAATAACCTAATAAATAATTAATTTTCATACTGTCCATTTAATAAATAGTTAATTTATTCATGAAGGGAATAGATAGCAATTTTCTATTTTATTGTATTATTCCAAGAAATAGAATAAAGACTATACATAAAGGCAAGTTGCAATAATAAACTGCAAAACATAATAGAACAAAAAACAAATAAAGAGAAATTTATCTTAATAGCATACTAACAATTGAAAGATGCCAATAACTGTCAAAGCCTTGAATAAAATAGAATGCATTGTGTCTAAAAACGAGTTTATATCTATGTATAAATAGAATTCTAAACGGAAATATAAAAAAAAAAAAAATAAAAAAAGAAAAGTAAAAACTACAGCTAAAAATGGACAGTAACAAAGAAATAAACCTTCAATAGTTCTTAGCGAGAGAAAGAAAGGTTTTTGCTTTCAAGATGTTATATATAGACAAAGGATTATATCGAGTCAAGGTAGGAATCGAAAAAGCTCCTCGCTCCTATTCTTTTTGTTCATATTATTTGCATGCATTTTCCATTTAATAAGATTCAACTCTTTTGTATATTTTTCTTAATAATATAAAGAACTTAACTTATAATGATTTCAAGTTGGCCTTGATTTCTAACTTTGCTGAATGGAAGGTCACTTTACTAACCATTTATATTCAGTTTATATAAAGAACATGAAATGGTCTATGTTTATGTTTTCTGACTCTTGTATACAAAAAAAAACTATGTAATTAATGGAAAACGTGGGTGTATGTGGGTTTATTGTGGAATTAGAGAGTTAACTTAAGCCTTGGTAAGAAAAACTCATCCATCTCACAACTGTGTGCGTGTATCTGTGCGGTTCAGGTGAATTTAACTAATTAATTAGAATAAATACATATGGAAGTTAAATAACATTGCTATTACATACCTACTTGGCACGTTTAATTAGAAAAGACAAACATTTCATTTGCAACTAAAACTAGACTCTGGCACGGCACCCACAACTGCCTCAAAAATTCCAACACCCTTATGCCTCATCAAGTGATTGTTGGCTATACAAATAACTATAGAAAGTAAGTGGTAGATGCTTTTGGTTTAACATTTAACCAAGAAGCAACAAGGGTGAAGTAAATCGTTACTAAAGCAACTTGTTAGCACAAATTCAAAGATTTCATTTGTCGTTAGTTTGCCGTTGGGCATAACGATCGGGGTAAAAATCCACGAAAATGTTCTTGTTCTTGTTCTTAAGCAGGAAGTTTGACATTGAGGTAGGACAGCATACACGGCGTATGAGTTATGTTAGCATATAACAAAAAACTGCCAACGCACAATGCCTCCCATTTTGGGGGTGGGTTGTATGCAACATGTTGCCAACATTTATTTGGTTTCTCGAGGGTTAATTTAGTACTTTGAATAGATATTTTTATATTTTCTCGAATTTTTTTCATACCCTGTAAAGCGGCATTGAAACAATATTAGATAAATAAATATTAAAATAATAAATAATAATAAACATAAAGCAAAGTAGCGTTAGCTTTATTTGAATCGATGAAGAATTTTATCATATTATTTCAATTACAATATTTTGTATAACTAAATATTTTGTTTATATTAATGGAAGTAGCAGAGGAATTTAATGTATACTTAAAATAAGGCCCATTTTCTTATATTGACAAATTTTTTTTTAGTTTGGAAAAAAAACTTCACTTTCTTCAAATTGGGGCTAATAAATATAAATAAATATATATATAATATATATATAAATATTTAATATATTTTTAACATTATATAATATATAAAACAGTTCTTCTATAATATACATTCGTTCTATGAATTTCTAATTGTATATTTTTATTTTTAATTATTTTTTTCAAAAATTATATATCTTGGAATTCGAGTTTATTTATTTATATAATAAAATTTGCCGATTATTAAAAATATTCAATGTACTATAAGAAAATATGGTAGGATCGTCATGCCCTTAAATGTAGATGAAAAAATTAAGGGTATTTCTATGATGGCACCTCCAACTGAATTGTATGCGAATTTTTATGAATGAATTTGCCATGCAACTTGTTTGATACGAGTGGCAACCAGATCGAACATTTGGCAACTCGTGAAGCTTAGGAGTCACATTCGTCTCGGATTGAAAATCAGTTGTCAGTAAGTAGTCGAATGTGCCAGTGCCGAGAAATGGTTGAGCAACGAAACGGCAATTGAAATAATTGTAAACGTGTCGGTATCACTATTTCTCTCATTTTGAAATTCTATTGATAACACTCTAACCAAGGGGTAAAATCAGCAGTACAAGAACCAGCAGCATCAACAGTCAAATATTCGGTGGAAAGTTGGTTGAAAGAATTAAAATTGAAGCAACAAAGTGATAAGATAAAAGCAAATGTCAAATAGAATGAAAGTGAATACCAGCATAAAATTTTGTTTTATTTGTTTCTTTTTTTTAAAGTGAATTTGAAAAGTACATAAATGATATTCTTTTGAAATAATATTAAAAAATAAAAAAAGAAAAAAATAAATAAATAAAGGAATCCCAAATTGTTGTGCATTAAAACGAGAAATTAACAATTGAAAATCGAAGAAGGCAAGTTAAAAACACTTTTGAATTTTTAATTTTTGAAAACAAATAATTGGCAAATATTGGTTATTAATTGCAAGTATTTTTGTTGTATTTTTGAATCAAAATTATAATATATAGAGAATTTAGTTTTTTTATTTTTTAAATTCAAATTGCAGATGCCAAAAATGAAAACGAAAATTTCGTTTCATTTCGTTCGTTAATGACATGTTAATATTTAAACTGAGTACACGAGTTGTTTGTGGCTTTTGGTGGCTTCTGTGTTAAAATGAAGCGGCACAACTGTGCAAATAAGCCAAGATATTTCGGCTTAGACAAAGCCCAACAACAACAAAAATATATACATAAATATGATATATGAATAAGTAGAGACGATAAACAAACATATATTTATGTATTTATGTATGTATATACGAATCGAAATACTGATCAAATATGAAAAGCAAATGGAAATAAATGCTTATTTCAAAATATTATTTATGCTTCAGTACGTAATATTAAATCCAATTCTCAGACTGATTCTGTCTCTGACACTTACAATTGCAAGTCTGTGTTTGAGCTTGTCAGTCAATGGCCAGAATTTTACAATACCAAGAATATTAAAACTTCAAGTTCAAACTAAAGTTGAAGCTGAGAAATTGTCTGCCTACAGATAACTTGAACATTTTATGAACTTGCCAAGTAATTAGAAAGCAGCACTGCTGCTTCAAAATGGCAATAGCAACAGTACAGAGTTGGCAAAATTAATTCCATCTAAGTGAATGTGCAAACTTTGAAGAGAAAGAAACATAATAATAGTAGACATTTGGCCAAAAACTTTTCATGCTAGACAATGTCGAAAGGATAACAGCCCAAAACAACCAACTCCCCCTCATATCTCCCCTCAAATGTAAAATATGCTAGATAAATACATAATCATCATTTAAAATGGCCCGTGGAAAAAAAAAGAAAGAAAAACTTTTTTCGCTGTCAATCAGCCGAGGGCCAAATTCAGATAGCCAAAAATTCATTTTAGCAATTTAAATAACAAATAATTATACCTCATACGCCATGTGGGCAGAAGTTGTCTATCATAATGATGATAAAATATTCTCAATAAATATATTTACGAATTAATTCTCTAATTTCTGGTTAAATGGTTTATTGAATGATCTGATTAAGTAATTGTAATTATGTATTCATCCTTTTTTTCTCAAAATGAATACTTAATACAATAAATACTTACATTCAATAAGCTTATATTAAACATGAGTGTATTAGTGAAGATCAACAGCTTTATCGACTAGCAATAATTATGGAAAATGACCAAACATTCCAAATTACTTTGATGGATAGAAATTATTCTTTTTTTGCCCCAATTTGATAGAAACTTAAGTATTTCAATCTTATGTCTTAAAATGTCGAATTTTAGAGTAGATTATAAATTTTTGATTTTTGAAAAACTCATTTATGTAAATCAATGGTTTAGTTTGCCAAGTAAAATTCAGTTGTTTATTCATGTAAACTTTTTTTTTGTTTTCATTGTCTTTCTTAGAATACTTACACATAAATACAAAAAAAATATCAAAGTAGTATATGCATAGTAAATTTAGTTTCAAAAGAGACAACTTTCCGTTTCATTATTAATGAGCTTAAATAACGTATAAATACTTGAGCAAAAAATGAGAAAACCCTTTCGTTTTGTATATTTGGGATATACTTTAATAAAAAATTTATGCATAGTTTACCTTTGAATAAACTGAAACGTTAACATTATGTAGTAATGAATATTTTGCAGTAAATAAGTGCAAAAATGAAACTTAGAAAACATTTTTGGGATTCTGTTACTCTCATTAAAGTTGACCCAAAGAAAATGATTCCTAAATTTTTTTTTTTGGAATTTGTTATAATAATAATCATATATAAAATACTCATCGGTTAACTAAAGCAAAATTAAATACTTTTTCCCAGGAAATTTCATAAAAATAGAAAGAAAAGAGGAAATAAATAGAAAAATATAATAAAAAAAAATTATGATTCAGTTAAGCTATGGTACAAAACTATGGAAAATGGAGGCATATATATATATAAAAGTACTTGAAACAGTCTCAAATGTTTCCGCAGTTAGAGTATAGCAATATCAATTCAACTTTATGTTAACCCATCAATCGACTAACAGCTTTACCAAAAAGAAAAAGTGTCTAGACTCTTTATGACAGACGGTTTGCTTGCACTTGGTCCTAAGCACTTTTACCCACAGAACATCAAATGCAAATCAATCAATAATCATATAAACAATTGCCAAAAAAAAAAGAAAAAAATGTTTACAACTCTTGTTCATTCTTTACCCTCTCAGATATATCAAATTTTCTTCCTCATCATCTACTTTGAATTGCAATTTTACATACATCTGTTCCATGTTTCGTTTCATTTGTCTGGGCCAGTAACCTCGATGATGATCAATCAAATGCCCATTTATATATTTAATCGCCTTGAAAGTGAGTGAGAAAGAGAGAGAGAGAGAGAGAAATGCCATTTTTAATATATACTAAATGTGGACAATTGACTTAAGCGGTGGTAACTTAATGCTAAAAACAATTTCCACAATTGGCAATTAATACAAAACATTGATGAGTATAATTATTATGAGGAAGTGTAACTAACTTGTAATTAACAATCAATTAAATTAACTTTGAAAATGCAACTAGTGAAGATTTGTAATAATAATGCATACATTGTGTAGTTATTATTATATTGCTCTATATACACTTGAAGAAAATGCTTTAATTTATTCAATGATTTTGTTTCTTTTCATGATCAATGTGCTTGCCAAAGTCCGTTGCTTCAATTAACTTGCAAGCAAAAAAATAAAAAAATATAATAAATAAATAAAAAAAAAAAAAATATTCAATCTTTCATTGGAGCCTATGGAGCGTATGATCAACTTGACAACTAAGCCCCCCCATTAACGTAGTCAAAAATTTATCACTGGGGGAAGTGCAGAACAATTTACAATATTTCTAAAAGATTTCCAAGACAAGAATGGCAAAAAAATATAAAAAATATATGAAGTATATAAAGTTTTAATTATATTCATGACATTTCAAAGAAAAGAATTAAAAATATTTATTTGTTTGGTCTAATACCGTTTTGAAAGGATTCGTTTGTACAATAGTTGAATTTTTGTTATAAAATCTTTTAATTAATTAATAAAAATTCTCAATTAAATTACAAATGACCTCAGGGAGAATCAATTTTTATAGATAATAAAATGGATATTTATCATTTAGAGTATGACTTAAAAATATTGTAAGTTGTATTTGACAAAACCAATTAAATCAATTTTTTTTTAATGTTTTAGAACCTATAACAAGTTAGTCAGTAGCCAAAGGGATAATTCTAAATGGAATTTTGGTTGCATATATTTACTTTTCATTTGCCAAATAATTTGTGATGAGTTCTTTGGGCTACGGCCATGTATTTTTTATTTCGTTTTTTTTTTTGTTGTTGTTGTTGTTTTTTTTTATATTTGTATTTTTTTTATTCTTTTGCCTACTCTGAATTGGTTTCATTGTTTTCCCATTAGCCTCCAGAAGCGCAATAACAACCTTAACCAAGCGTCCAATTTAATTTATGTTCATAAATTAATTTTGAAAATGAAATTTTATGGAATTTTACTTTGAACTTGCAGTGCAGAGCGAGTCAGTTGGTTGGTCGGTCAGTCGGTCGATTAGTCGATTGGTCGGTCGTAGTGTCGCCAGTTCCACTGATATCAGCACCGAGTCGACAACGACATTTAGTAGCACCAGTGCGGTTAGATTGTTGCTGTATCTATTAAAATCTAATTTTGTTCTTACTGGATCGAATTGATTCTAAATAATCTTAATCTGATGGAAAGGCAAATGAGGGGTGGGGAGGCTGAGCAAAATGTTTATGGCTCTAATCATAGATATAGCAATTATATGCCATTAACTGCAGCAAAGGTCAACGGCAACAACGACGATGACGACGACGACGACGTCGACAACAACAACGACGACTACGAACCGACATCAATGAGACGATATTTATTGGCTTAAATTGCACCCGAAGGCGTTTTAAGAAGCTCAACGAGTTTTGATTGGTTATTTAGAAAGCAGTTTAGTTCCAGTTGCTACTAACCAAAAAGTAAAATTTGCACACTTGCATTAATCGCATTCATTAGATAATTTTCTTGGCTTTTACAATTAAAATGTTGGCAAGTTATGATAAGATTCCAGTGAGGAAAATAAAAACCATTTTAGGATATATAATAAAATGATTGAAATATTATTTTTAGCAATATTTTTAGAGATCGACTGACTGAATATAAAAATTTTACGATTTTCCAAACTTTGAATAATTTTTAATACATTAAATGGAAAATATTTAAAATGTGTATTTACCGAAACTTATTTCAGCTGTTGCAAACATTATTTTGTTTTACATTTTTTTTAATAACTAATAATTCGTTATTATATGCGATCGTAGGATTATATTTGGCCTATTAACTCTTAATTATTTTTGCTTAATATATGTACCTATAACATATTGTATAAAAATCCATAAACCAAGTATTAATTTATCTATAAGAATATGAACTTTTAATTTATGTATATGCAATTATAATAGGTCACAATAGCAAATCTCATCTCTCTACGTCACTGGTATACATACGTCATTAATGAAAATTTTTTTCTCCATTCTCCCTTATCTAAGCCACTTTAAACTTATGGTTCACCACATAAAATATACACTCTGAACTCTAGTTAATTAAATCATTAGTAATTAGCATTTAATTACTTTTGCTGTTTAAACATAAAAAATTTGGTCTTAAGCATAATATATTTTCAATAACGTTTAATGACAAGTACTTAATCCGATATAATTTATATGTAAATATTAAATTCTTTTTAAGCAAAAACAAAAAAGACGGTGAATTTTTTATAATTGCCATTAAAAAGAGAAAAAATAAATGCATTAATTTAACTGATTGCATGTTAAAACGATTTATGTATATATATATATCATTTCAGTTAAAGCAACAAGCATACAATGCCGTTAGCCGAATCAATCAATATGAAATCGATTAATAATTACATTTAAAGCGATGAAAAATAAATATTTGCCATTTAAACGAAGCATCTGTTTATATCGTATCCAACTAAGAAATTAAAAATACAAAAAAAAAAAAAAGAAATAAGTAATTGGATTAACAAACAGTTGCCAAATTAATGGCAATAATGGATCCGGACATGGATTTGGATTTTGAGGAGCCATTGTCTTCAATTTCCCGTTTGTCTGCCTCCGTTGGCAATGCCATTGACATGGATACGGATAATGAACTGTCCAGCAATTGGTCAACAATGGCAAATTTTACCCGCCTATTTGCTGGAGCTGCTCCCGATATAACAAACTATACAATAAATATGCTTAATGTAGGCGTTGCATTGGCCACTGAAGCCACAAATGTGACAATTGAAGCCATTAATAATGGTAACATTATCATTAGCACAACACCATTACCCGCCTATGCAATTGGAAACAGTTCATCATTGGCCCACACAAATAGTCTGTATGACTCTTCACCGGTGGCAGAGCAAATACCCGAACATATGAAGGATCATGCTCCACAATTGTCACGTTCGGGGCTCCTTAAAGTTTATGTACTGGCCATAATGGCATTATTCTCTCTACTTGGCAACCTTTTGACCATTTGGAATATCTACAAGACACGCATCTCGCGACGCAATTCACGTCATACATGGAGTGCCATTTATTCGTTAATGTTCCATTTGTCTATTGCCGACATATTGGTCACCTGTTTTTGTATCTTTGGTGAGGCAGTCTGGTGCTATACTGTCCAATGGTAAGCAATAACTATAATTGATTGATTTATATATATATATATATACATAAATAAAATTATTTCCTTTTATTTTTATTTCCAAGGCTTGCCAATGAGCTAACATGCAAACTGGTAAAGCTTTTTCAGATGTTTAGCCTATATCTATCAACGTATGTCCTTGTCCTGATCGGTGTCGATCGCTGGATAGCCGTCAAATATCCAATGAAATCACTCAATATGGCAAAACGATGTCATCGTCTATTGGGCGGTACTTATATACTTTCCTTGGTGCTAAGTCTGCCTCAGGTATGTACTTGATTCATTTTCACTACATTTAAATTTACAATTTCTTATTAACTTTACATTTACCACTGTGCCTTTAGTTAAGTGCTGGCAAAAAGAAAAAAATAAATAAATAAATAAAATAAACATAAAGAAACAGTTCTCACTCTTCTTAAGCTGTCAACTGCAGCTCCAAAGGGATTTATCATAATGATATTTCTCCCTAGGCTTTTGAAAAGCACTTTGCCATTTGTCGTCTGCCATTAAGTTATTATGCTGAAATCGCGGCTTCGTTTTTTTCCTATTCTCATGTTGCTGCAACACTAACATCTTCCTTTTTTCTATATATGTATGTATACATATATGTATGTATATATATATATATATATATATACATATCGTCGTGCGCCTGCGGGTTTCGCCTGATCCCCGTGCGTGCCAAACTTGAAGTAATATGTTTATTTTATAACACGCATACGCCCCGTGGCAATGCGTAAATAGTCTTGAGTAGGCACAAGATTGTGTGTGTGTGTGTGTGTGTGTGTGTTTATATGTTTGTGTGGCTTGTATGAAACATTAAAAATGATTGCCATCCGCATAATAAGGAAGCACTAAATGTGGCTTTAGCTACTATTTACCACGCCCACCCACGTGCTCAAATGGCAACTATTTTACTTCTTTTTTTTTTCGTTTGCACTGACAAAGAA
Source organism: Drosophila emarginata (assembly GCA_037075365.1). NCBI lineage: Eukaryota > Metazoa > Arthropoda > Insecta > Diptera > Drosophilidae > Drosophila > Drosophila emarginata. The sequence continues at coordinate 10,630,248 of JBAMCD010000296.1, forward strand.
TTGGCTTAAATCATAACACTTGAAAAAACTGACGAAATATATATATTTAGGCATACTTATACGTATCATACCTTTTCTTTTGCATACTGATAAGCCATTCGTTTGTGTTTAACCTTTCCACATAATGGCAAAAAGAGGAGAAGGAGGAGTGCAGAAAGAGCGAGGAGATGCCCCCAATTTCGGTTGAGATATCCCTTTTATTCGCAGCTGGTCGATAAGCCTGTCAGGGACTAGCTTGGTCCACATAAATCACCAGTGAAACATTCACAGATTCTTTTTTCTCTCTTTTTTTTCTGTTGGTATTGTTTGCCATCCGTGTTTTTATTCACACTTTTTTTTTTATTGCATTATACATACATATATGCTGGGACGCCCGATTACATATCTAATTGAGTTGCCTGGTCGTATTCATGAGCTACTCAACATCCAGGATTACACATTCAATATTTGATTTCGCTTTATTTCAGTTCAATTCCATTCAATGGTATGAAAGAACTTGAATTAATTACAAACTAAATGCAAATAGAAAGAAAAGATAGTAGCAATTTTCTGTATGGAAATGCACAAATGCAAAGAGCTTCAACTATTTTCCTAAAAAAGAAAAATTAAAAATTTAATTTAATTTTAGTATAAATTTAATTTCTATTACTTTCAACAATGCAGTTCGCAGTAGCAAAAATATGAAAACAAAAGGAAAAGAAAATGATCCTAATTTTTTTTTTTTTTTTTTTTGAATGCCAAAAGAGGAAAATGACAACATTTTTTGTGTGCTTAAAGAGAGAGCCAATCTATTTTGAAATGACATTTTTTTATTTACTGAGATTGCGAAAAGTTTTCCCAGCCATTTATATGCATGTAAACATACATATATTGTATATATACATCCGAGGGCTTATCCAAAAGTTAAAGTTATAGTTAATGCTTAAAGACAGGGGCCAGACAACAAAATTCACAGTCAATTGTTTCATATTTAATAGTTTAATATCTTAGAAAAATGCAGCTAAAATGATTTAAAAAAAAATAAAAAAAAAGAAAACAAAAAAACTTTAAAGAAATATCGATAACTATTGGCAGCTTTACGCTGCACACACAATTAAGAGTAAATTTTTAAATCGTTGCTTTTGACCATCGATAAAAACTGCATAAAAAAACTGTAAATATTTCCTTATTTTTTGATTTTTGTTTAGCAAAGCGGAAGCAAGTGAAAGAGAGAAATTTTGTGATCACTTCGACAGGCCTTCGGCTCGTGTGACTGAGATTTGCCGATTGCTTTCGAGAGACCTTTTTACGTTTAACTGTTCTTTTGCTGCGCAATTTTCTGGAATCTTTGACTCTCTTTTTCCCCCTCTCTCTCTTTCCTGTCTCTCTCTCTCTCTTTGATTGCTTGCATTGAAATAAATGTAATTATATAATAAAAAAAAATTTGTATTCATAACAACCAAGCAGTATATAAATAAATAAATAATATGATATGTATTATTTATAGATTGGCCCTCGTACATAATATATATCGTATAGTTTGGCAAATTTGCATTAAGCTCACATTATGCTGATTTGCTTTGTTTAACTAACTCATTTTGTAGCATCCTGGTGAAATGGTATGCCACATTTACTTTATGCTTATATAAGGAATCCTAATTCCCCCTTCCTCCTCCTTATCCCTGCTCACCCACTCACCGCACATTGCTTGACTTTGAGTAATGAAGAAAAAATGAATTCCAGGCCATGCCGTCTTATCTCTTATCAAAGCCAACAGCAGAAGCACAAAATAAAATATTGTGTGAAATAATAATTTAAGGCGTAATGGCATAAAAAACGCGATTATGTTTGCATGTACATAATTAGGGGTGAATCACAGTGTGTGTGTGTGTGTATTTGAGTGGGTGTGACTGCTTGTCATCTTGAATCTGACTTGTTTAAATGCCGCAAAAAAAAAATAAATGGTTAACTCTAATTACATTTTATATATTTTCATATGCTTCGCAGTATCATAATTAAAAGCCAAGCAAAAATCATTGTAAAAGCAAATTAAGACAATCTGATATACACAGAATAATAATCAAATTGAAATAATATATTTCCCAATAATTATTTTGTCTTCATGAGCTAGAAAAATTCCAACATTTAATGAAATTTGATAAATGAAGTCGAGTGTCGTTGTAAATGATCCAATTTGCCTTTTACAGGGTGAGCCAAATAGGAGCTGCTAATATTAATGATAATATCAATGTAAATGCAGTCTCTCAATTTATATGCTAACGTTTATGGTAATGAGAATGAGCTATCATTCTATTTATTTTAAGATGAATCAATTTCTTATTAATTCTGATTTAAAAAAGAATTTATAATTAGAAGCATTTCAAGCAGTTGAGTCCTTTAAAATAAAATTAAAATTCCATTTGGCTTAGTTTTAAAACAATTTATATTTTTTCACATAGAATTCGACCTTAAGAAAATGTTTCTCTTTTCCTTATATATACATATATTTATTTTTCCTTATTTGTGATTATGACATACTTATAGAGTCTATGGCACCCAATTAAAAGGAACTTTGCATTTATTATGACACATTTTATGTCACATTGACCGTCTCCTGGCTGATGCTGTTGTTGCTGCTGCTCCTCCTTCTGTTCGGTTGTCCAACAGAAACTTTTTTCATCTCATTTTATTTTATTGAACAGGCCACGTTCATAAAATTCATGCGGCAAGCGAACGTGACACTTGAGCGGAAAAAAGAGAGAAAAAAAAACTCAAACTGCTTTGCCATTTCCACGCCAATGCCAACTAACGAGAAATCATTTTCACAGAAGAAAAAAAAAATAATACGAAATAAAATAAAATTTCGTCGCAACTTTTCGTCTGTCACAGGACTCCCATCATCTACATGGACTCCACCTCCTGTTCGCATCTATGCACATGTTGATAAGCAATCAGATCAAATTCAATATGCGACTCACTGCTGAGTTCGGTTTCACTCCCCACAGTATATTTTTTTTTTTTTTTACCACTCTGCCCCTTTTCCAACTGTGCTGAACATTTGCCATTCGCGTCGTCTCAAATAATAAAACAAAATGAAAATTTACTTAAACTGCCAATAAACAACAAATGTTGATCAAGGAGCTGCCAAATAACCAAGAGAGTGAGTGTGTGTATATGTGTGTGTGTGTGTGTGTAAGTGTATGCTTGTCCTGCGCAGAGTATTTTGCCTTACACTAGACAACATTGCCTTTGTCTTTTAATATTAAAAATCTTATTTGACTAAAGGAAATGAAAATCAGTAAAAAACAAAAACAAAAAAAAAAGAACAACAAAAGATAAAAGCCAATTTAAACAATGCCAATTTATATACTTCAGGGCCGGATTGTATTTGAAACAGTTGTGTACAAGAAGAGAAAAAAAATGACTATACAAAAAATATATTTATAAATTAAAATTGTAGACTAAGAAATTATAAAGCTTTAATTGTAATTAAGTTACGGTATGCGGGATACCTCGTATAAACGGATAAAATTATATATGACGGATAAAAAGTTCTTAAACATAAAACAGTTTTTATGTATTTTTAATGTCGAAAGTTCTTTTGCAATTTCCGAACAATTTTAACGGATAAGGCAGAGCCTTGTTTAACAGGACAACGGATGAACGAGGCGCTGCTGATTTATAAATATTTATTTAAAGTGATCAAAAGATTGATTTTAAATATTTTAAGATTTGAATTATATAGTTAATAAATAAATTTGAGAAAAGTTTGAATTATCATAAATTTTAATATAAAAAGTTAAAGAATATAGAAAGAGTAGAAAATCATTTTAAATTAAAGATATATATATATATATATATTTAAAAGAAAAAACAAGAAAACGCATCTAGAGGACTCTAGCCAAAATGAATTATACAAAAATCTATCAAAATTATTCATTATTAGTTTTTATAGTTCCATAAACTTGATATGTATTTATGATAATATATACATATTCTCTGATTATCAGTATCTAAATATTTTGTTAAACAGTTTTTATATGCTTGTATCTGTGGTCGGTTGGTCGCTTTCATGGTCATTCAATGGCTTGGAAGTTATAAATGTGCGAAATTAATAAACATCAAGCATTTGGCGATTATCCGCATTTTTGTTAGTCTTTTATTTAGTTTTACTACAGTGCGCTTAGTTGTCCGTCCAAGGGAGATATTGCGTCAAGTCTTTGGCTTTAGTATTGGTGTCAGCTGTTGATACATACATACATACATATATATGTATGTATATATGGAATCAGATCTCAAGCCAAGGATTGATGGAAATGGTGGAATGCCAGCCACAACTACAATACATAAACTTGCCATAGCTCAAAGACGCTTGACAAGAAAGCCATAAAATGTACAAATAAAAAGGCTTTTAACGTATTAGTTATAAACGGAATAGAACGTTGAACATGCATTAAAATAAAATACGCTTTATCAGCTACAGACCAGACAAATTGCCCATACGTTATTGAAGGTATACTTATACATGTGTTCCCCCTCCCTCCCTTTATAGACTTTAATTTTCTACAACTAAAGGAAAGAAGGAACATAGGAATATAAATAGGTCAAATTTTCAACAACAATAGAAGAAAAATAAAATGAAAACAAAATGCAAATGCAAATCTGTGGTGATTCTCTCTTTTATTTTAGTATGTGTGTGTGTGTGTTAACTAGAAGGGCAAATGTTTCGTGAAAACCCAACACACGCATATGCACACGCACACACACATATGAAATACGTGTGAAAATAGAGCAATGTAAACATTTAAATGGAAATTGGTTGAGTGTGGTCAACCATACCACTTCTGTAGTATACATTTCAGCGCTTTTGTGGCATTTACTCATTTTGTTGAACTGAAAATGTTACAGCAAGCACTCTGTATAATTTTACCATTATGAAAACACATTGGATCAACAAATAAGAAAACAGTACAATCAACACTATATACATATGTGTATATATATATAATATGTACACTATATTACTAATAAACAAGCATTATTATTTATATGATGATAAAAAATAATAAATATATGTGTTAGGGGCAGAAGAAAGCATTTACGACCCCATAAAGTATATATATTCATGATCAGTATCAAAAGCCGAAGCGATTGGCCATCTGTCTCTCAGTCATTCTGTTCGTACATATAAATATCTAAATCTCGCCCCAGCAATTTAAAAAAGAAAAATTAACTAACTTTTGCTATTTCGAAAGAGTTTTATTTTATGAAGTTCGTGTAATCGGTACAGAGTATACTCAAAGTCGGTTCACTTCACTTTTCTATATTGTCAAATTAAGAAATATTATTCAAAGCGAAACAAAAACAGTTTACGGGAAATATTTATTTTAAAAGAATTGAAAATACAAAGAGACTATAAAAGGAAAATATTAAACATTAAGATTTGTAAACTATTAAAATTCAACTGTAGATTAAGTTAGTTTTGAGGAACCTAAAATAATTAAAATATAATATAATAAGTTTTATAAAAAAACAAAAAAAAAATGCACTATTTATAATTATTTATGATTTTTTAAATATTTCTCAAAACTAACTTTTACTTCAAAGTAAATGAATAGATTCTGTGATTTATTTTTACTTTATTAAATTTAATTTTAAGCAAAGGTTAAATTGTTTAATTTTTTTAACAAAAAATGAAAAAATATTTTGCTTTCTTTTGTGGGTGTATTAAGATCGGCAATTAAATGATTTTATATTTACATAATATATATTATAGATACTTTAAATATAAATATGCCAACATGTACATTATTTCCCATTTTATGTCAGTAAAATGTTTAATTTTTTGAATATTTAATTCATTTATTCTTGTTTTTCATACTTCTTTCTATTCTTTCATTTCTTTTTTTTTTGCATTTCATTGCAGTTCTTCATTTTCCACGTGGCACGTGGCCCCTTTGTTGAGGAGTTCTATCAGTGTGTGACGCATGGCTTTTATACAGCTGATTGGCAGGAACAGGTGTATGCCACCTTTACATTGGTCTTTACATTTTTGTTGCCTTTATGCATACTATTTGGTACATATATGTCCACGTTTCGAACCATTTCAAGTAAGCATTTCCCCAGAGTATAAAATTTTCGAATGGTTATATGTACTTTCTTTCATTCGCATTCTTTTTGGTGCCTATTCATTTGTGTGTGTGCTTTATTTTTTTCTTTTTCTTTTTGTTGCTTTGTTACAGGCAGCGAGAAAATGTTCCAGGGTTCAAAATTGGCCAACTATTCGACAACAAAGCTGCCCACACAAACGAATCGACAACGTTTAATACACAAGGCCAAAATGAAATCATTACGCATATCCGTTGTTATCATCATTGCCTTTCTCATCTGCTGGACACCCTACTATGTCATGATGATTATGTTTCTCTTCCTTAATCCAAATAAAAGGGTAAGTTACATTTACCGTATCTATGTGTCTGTGTGTGTGTGGGCGTTGTGAAAAATTGCTATTGAAAAAAGGTTTTCATGTAGTTTTATTTTTTCTCCTTTTTTTTTTTTTTTGATCGTTTTTTCTCTTTGAGATATTTCTAGAGCAAAGATTCTTGGAGTTATATTTTTTTTTTTGTTTTCCTCACCATTGATTTCCGTCTTGTCGTTTGACAGGCAAAAAAAAAAAGAGAAAAAAGGAAAAAAAATATGCGCCAAAAAAAGAATGAATATAGAGGTTAAGCGGGGGAAATGGGGGGGTAGTACTGCAGTTTGCGGGGCATTGGATAAAATTTGAAGGAACATCAATCAGCAGTCGATTTGTCAGTTTATTTCATTTTTGCGCGTGCCACAGCAGGAGATTGAGGCAAAGGCATTGATGGAAATCCAATGCTAAAAGTTTGGTGGCAGAAACCTTTGTTATCTTGTCTCTTTCCCATATATCCTATATATATATATATTATATATGTATATAAATTTACGAGTTGTGGCAGCTGTAAAATGCTTAAGTACAAGTACAAGAGAACACACTCAAAAACAGTTTGGCAGTTGTATGGGAACTGGACTGGTGACAGACACACACACACACTCATTTTCCTGCTGCCAGCTGCTGTCAAAGTCGTTTTATGACTGAATTTTTACCCTTTTTTTTTCACTTTTTTGTTTCGTTTCTTGGGTCCTCAGCCTTTGCACACATTAAAATGATTTCTTATGCTTCGTTTTTTTTTTGTTTTTCTTTTTTTTATATTTTAATTAATCGCAGCAGCGGCTTTTCTTTTCGTCATCTGAACCTAGCTACTGGCCCTAAATAATAAATTCGAGGGCATAGAAGATTATGACCTCAGCTTTTGTTTAGGATATAAAAAAGGGGGAAAAAAAAGGTAGCAAAACCACAAAACACTTTTGCCCACAAAATGAGACAGAAATAAACAAACAAAACGAACGACAAACAAACAAATACAACACACAAACAAACAACAAAAAAAAAAACAAAATAAAACCATAACAAAACAGAAGACACCAAAATTAATTTGAATTTTACGGATTTTACATTTACAGGTGGGCGACGATCTGCATGAGGCAATCTTTTTCTTTGGCATGTCGAACAGTCTCGTAAATCCGCTCATCTATGGAGCCTTTCATCTGTGTCCTGGCAAGGGTAACAAATCCAGTGGTGGTGGCAATAATAATGCCTATAGTTTAAACAGGTAAGATGACTTATCCCTTTTTTCTTTTTACCACCAAATCAAATTTAATTCATTTCCTTCTTCATGTTTTTCTTCTGTAATGAACTAAGTGAATTTCCCTTTGCTGTCATCAACATTCAGTTGCAAAGTATCTGTATCTCTCTCTCTCTCTCTCTCACTCTCTCGCTCTCTATCTCTTTCACAGAGGTGACTCACAACGCACGCCCTCCATGCTAACAGCAGTTACCCAAGTAGATGGCACCGGTGGCAGTTCGAGACAAATGAGAACCTTTCGCCAACAGAGTTACTATAGGAGTACAAGCAACGGCGGCGGTGGCAATAGCATTGGTGGTCCATTTAAAGAACAGGTCGGTCTTTTGCATGTGGGACCCGGTTCTGGTTGTGGTTCCGGTGGCAGCAGTTCGGCAACACCACAATTGATGCGTAAATGCTCCTCATCTGTACGTAGCCCGCATCCCCATTCTGCCATATTGGCAAGACATTCGGTTTGCCTGAGGGAACGGGAACAGATGGAACAGCAACAGAGACTTCTTCTACAATCACCGCCACCATCCACCTTGGTACTCAATTATGATAGCCAACGTGGCGGTGTCGGTGTGGGTGTGGCCAATGGTCACAATCTAAATTCCTTGGCAGATAACAATGAGCGCGTGTCGAGCGTTTGAAGTGAATTGGCAGTGGCGGCGGCGGCAGCAATAGCAGTGGAAATTTCAGAGGATCCATGCACCTGCTGCCATTGCCTGAGCAAGGAACTAGTGCGGCGGCAAGGACTCCAAGAGCTTCCCAATAGCAATTAATGGGGCGGTCATATACATATATACCAAAATATTTTAGGGCTACAACTAGACTTAAAAAAGGAAATCTAGAATTATATTATAATTATATACATAGATAAGAGCAGTGCTTCCAGTGCTCTTCAGGTTGTTTCAGCTGGAGTAGGGAATGCACAAAATTCATGTTATCGATGAGGAATGGCTTGGGGGTTAAAGGAGGGCAGGGGGGGCTTTAGGCAAATGGTTTAAACGAGCGACTTCGATTGATCTGATCAGCGGGGGCATGTGTAACATTTGCTTAGTTGAAATAATTGAGAGTTAAGTCTTTGAACACAAATGGTGTACTTAGTTGTAGTGTGAATCTAGTTTTAACTAGTTGTAGTCCATTCAATTGTTCTACACTGAGAGAAATATATGTATATATATAATGATATTGTTCAAATTGTTGCAGTTTAACGAAATAAAAACACATTTAATATACCACTAAATAAATACAGCGAAAAATGTTTAAAAAAAACAAATTTAAATTTAAATAATATTGTCCCGACTTCTAAACATGATTTATGCTAATATTTCTCTATTTGTTGTCAAATTTAGCTTAATAAAACAATTGTGATAAGTCGAAAAATTCAAGAATTTTTCAAAACTTTCTACGTTTTATCCGTTTTTTGTTGTTGTTTTTTTCATATTCCATTCTCAATCCAATTGTTTCTATATACAAATATTGATGCATATATTTGGAATATAATTCAATATTATAATAGTTCATCTTGGTGTTCGTTTCTTCAATATTAAAAATTTAACAAACTGTATACACATTTTCTCTCAGTGTAGTGAACAAACACAAAAAAAAAAAAGAAAGAGTTCTAATTATGGTTAAATGCAGTGCAATCCGGTTTTAGCGTTAATGAATCGACCTATTAATGTCTAAATGCAGTTCAAATGAGATTTTAATTGGCATCAATATATATATATATATATATATATATATGTATTTGTACAAGATCTATAATGCCAATGATTTTCCATTTTACATAGTTAATACACATTTCGTGTGGTAAAAAAAATACAATTCATTTCAGTTCCAAGTTCAAATTCTGTGTGTTTCCAATCCGGATTTGAAATATTTATAAAGCAATTTGCATAAATAATCAGCCAAAAAAAAAAAAAAACAGGGTAACACATACGCATTAATGATTGTTTTTCATCATTTCATTTTTCTTTTTTTTTTTTCTGTTTAATACCCATACATATATAATGCATATGTAGGTTGTTTTTGTATATATGTATAATATATGTAGGTTTTTCTTTTTTTTTTTTTGGTCTATAATAATGTCGTTTTATGTATAAGGTATCCGTTGGTAGAATTTAATATTCAAAAGAGTCAGAGTCAGACAGAGAAAAGGGGCAAGAGGGAATAGAAATGTATGGTTAGTAAATGTTTAACCAAAGCAAAGTAATTAACATGAAAAATCAATTTAAATATAGTCACAGTTAAAACTCTAGAGATCTAAAATGTCCATAAACAATTAAATACAATTTGTAATTTTTTTTTTCTTTTTCCAATTGATGGTTTTACAGGAAATCGTATGTAATAATATTTACTTAAATCATTTTCAAGTTTGACTTTGACTTTTTGAAAAAGCCAATGGATTTTAGTATACCTGTTGGAGTTACTACACACACACACATATATATGTATCTAAATGTATATGTATATATTTAAGTACTTTTTCTGTAGTTGTAAATAAATACCTAATTTAGATGGTTTTTAACTACTTATAAATGTGTACTCTACATATATATATATACATATATATATACACATATATATCCTACATACTTTTGTATTTGTATATGCATATTGTGTACTTATGTACAAATAATCTGTGTAAAATTTGTATAGTTTATTTTTTAATAAAAACTGAATGAGCATTACGAAAACTTTTACGATCGAAACTTTTTACGCACAGCTCAACACGTTGATGATGAAAATGAACTAGCCACGCCTCCGTCACAACACCCATCATCATTTTTTGGTGGTCCAACCCATGGCCTATGACAGTAACTCATAAATCCAGGCAAAGCTCACGCCTGACTCAGGCGGCTCAGATCTTCCACCCCCCCCACCAGCACCCTAAAAGTATATTACACTTTTTATGCTTAACACAGGCGGCAACGACGAATGTAGAAAATACATAGGCTCTTTATCATCATCCAAAGCAGGAAGAAAATTGGGAATGGGATTGAAAAAAAAACATACCAAAACAAAAACAAAAATAAATGGAGGAGGGTTCAAATGCAAAACAATGTCTATGTACCAAAAAAATGTATGCTAGAAAATATTTGGTTATTTGGTTCACTGCAGGAAGCGGATTCAAATTACCACAAATAATGGAGGCAACAAAAAAAAAAAAAAAAAAGAATATTGAAGGTTATATGGGGGCCAGTTGGCAAAAGTTTATTTTTATTCGCGACTCGACTTATTATATACGCGACTCCCCGCCGTGAACCCAGTGACACTCAATTATGCGCAGTCAGACGAAGAGCAGACTGGGAGCGACACGTCCAATTTTTTTTGCTTAGCCACGCCTGGAGGTGTCCAGTATTTAAGTCCCCGCCTTGGCAATCTTAAAATTAAATGGTCTAAACACCCAGCAGCATACAAATACATATACATACATACATACATATATTATGTATGTACAGCGAATGAGTATTTCATTTCGAGTACATACAAAACGAAATAGAATTGAGAAAGCGAACATAAAGGACACACTTAACGACCCACATTTGATATAAACGGATGAGTTGGGAGTCGAAATTAAACACAAACGAATTCCGTTTGTCTACACAATTTTTATGATTGTCCCTCCAATGGCATAACCAGGAGAGCACAAGTTAAAATGGACCTTTGACTGCCATTTAAGTTGTTTTTGTCCTTGTATTATTATTGCTCCAACAGACTTGGACTTGACCCCCACAATGATACCCTCAATGACATTATACAGTGGATCAAAAAAATAAATCTATTCAGTATATAGAAAATATGAAATCTATTAGAAGCAATAGCAACTATATGCATTTGGAAAGCTAGTTTTATATAGAAAATCAAAAACTAATAATTTATTTTAATTTAAAGATTGCCCTTATCATGTCTGAGAACTATATTTAATATATATATTTTCTTTACGTTAATTAAAGGCCTTGTTAAAATCATTTGTTACTGCTATTGGTTGATTAAGCAAAAGATTATACATAATTTAAATATAGAAAGCAACTTCAACAAAATAAAGAAATGTTGAATGGATAAAAAAACAACTACTAAATTTGTTCCCAAACGAATCAAATTTTTTTTTATACGAACATTTCAATATAAGAAAAAAACGATTAATCAAATCAGGTAAAATCAGTTTACAATATAAACAATTGTTAAAAATAACAATTTCAAACAAACAAATGAAATCAAATTTAGATGGATTAACCTTATGTTTCCAATTAATTACTTTGGATATAAAAATAATAAACTAATAATACTAAATTGTCCTCCAACTAAAGTTAACTTTAACTTTTTTGTTAAGTTTGTTAAGTTCTATTAATAATTAAGAGAGGCTCTTTTAGCATTTATCGTATATTAGTTCCACTGTGCAAATTTTCTTATCCTCGTACGAAAGGATGGCCTAAAAGGATGCCCCTTCAATAAGAAAGAAGAATCGTAAAACGTAAATTATACAAAATAAAGACGTACATACATATGTGAGCAATGTCAATGGATGCCTTTTGACAAGATATAGAGGATTTCGTTAACAACAATTATACAAATTTATGGAGCAGTTTGTCTTGGCCGTTATCAGCTTGTTGTCAACTAAACGGAAGCTATGTATGTGACCTACATCTTCAGTTTAGCCGGATATATTTAGTATATACATATATCTAATACATTTGCCATTCAAGCGTAGTCCAATAATGATTCTGTGCCACATCAAAACAACAACACATAAAATGGCAGTCATTAAACGATGCCCCTGCCTTGGGGTAGTAGCTGTGGACGGGGCCGTAGGGTATAATGTTCAGGCAGGGTTGGAGTCTAGTCGAAACCTCAACTTTGACTCATCAAAAATTGATGGGCCGTAAAGAAAACACGCCTGAATGAGTAGCCACATGTAGAAGTGGTCGCCTCTAGGGATTCCATCATTTCACAATACGCAATATAAGATAAATCCATGTTCAATATACGATTTCTATTTCTCTTATTCACAAATTAATTATCCACTTAGAAATGTTTGGGTTTTAAACGAAATGCTCTCCATGATGACAACGACACACCGGTAAGGGGGAAGCGGTCTCTATCTTGTGCTAACCACAGCCTCTTTTCTCGCCGCATCCTGCAGCAGCTGTGTGTCCACCTCATCGCCGGGTAGCTGAACGTACCGGACAACGGAGCCACGGATGAAGCAATTCTTAACGCTCAGCATGTGGGGATATTTGTCCGGATCCGTCACACTGATATCTGTCAGCTTTATGTTGAGGTATTGGTCCACAGAGTGCAGCGTCCCGCATATACTGTTGGTTTGGGATTGACATTAAAATTGGAATAGAAATCCATTTTTCTTTTTATTGTTTAGTGTTGGCTAAACGTTTGTAAATACACACGCCGACTCTCACCTGAGGTCATTTTTTAACTCGACAACGACTTCTTTGCCCACCAGGGATTTGAAAAATGAATAGAAAAGCTGCGAAAATACGTCTTATTATATATTTGTGGATAATTTCCCCAAATATCTTACCATTCCGTTCGCGCTTGTTTTCTCGTCATTGACGCGATGGAGTTGCCATATGTCTAAACCGGCAAATTGTCGAAATGCAAATTATCGATTTACTAAAGCGCTACCAAATAGAAAAGAATTGGCCGCTAGGTGCGCTACCGCGGGGGAGCTTTTTCCGCTAGAGCCCTACCGGCTAAAACAACATGCCCACCAGCGGCGTACATACAAATTTGGCCGCTGGGAGAGCTACTACAACTTTCAGTGATGAGAAATTGACTCGATATTTTAATCAATATTAAAAATATAATTGCCGCGAAAACAGAAGACAAAATATCATTTTGTTTCGTTTTCAATTGAGATTTTCTCGATATCAAAGAAATTTGATTTAAATATACTAGCAATAAAATCGAACTGTGCATCTGAGCAAATCCAACTATATATAATAATATATATTAAAATTATACAACACAAACAGATCATGGGACAGTATATAATCGTACTCATATATTGATTCCGCCGACTTTTGACTTATATATTATGTATATAATTGCCTTTGTGCGCCATAAAATGATTTTACAATGACTATACCAGCCATCAATAGAATAGCGAAAATATATTTGTTATAAATGAAAAGGTTTTACGTACCCATTTTCATAATTTCATTAATTCCAATCATTGCGTTGATATCTCCTCGGTATTAATTTTATTTTTTACTTGTTTTGAGTCCATGTAAAAGGAAACACTAGATCTGCGAAATCGAAAAATAAGATTAATATGTTGAATATAAAAGAATTCAAAAACACTTTTCTTATCGATCCCAGCTAAGATTGTGTCTTAAAGCAAAAATATGGAGTAATACTGATTAATTGTAGCTAAAGTTGCTTTCAGATAACTTACCTGTATTAAATCTAGTAATCCGAGGATATTTACAGATCATATATATTTAGATAAGCCGACGATGATTGCACTTAATTTTCACATAATCTACTATATTTCAAATAGTTAATACTATTTTAGAGATAAATTATAATTAAATAAAAAATTTTCACTTTTTCCCACCAAATTTGTGAAAAAATTGGTCATCCGCGGAAATAGTAATCCCGATCGCGCCAACAACCCACGCAACTGATTTACATGATCGTTAGTCAGCTTAACTGAACTGTAAGTTTACAGAAAAATTTCTGCTAACATGACTGTTATTTAACAAAAATGTTATTTAACAGGATTTTAAGTGTTAACATAGATGTTAACATAAATGTTATTCCTAACTTACTGTTATAGTTAACATAATGATTTTTATTAACATGAGTGTTAGTTTTACGGTGAGCGATAACAGAATGTTAAATTTAACATAGATAATAACATATCAGGATCATGTACACCAATCTTAATATAAACTCAAAGTAAACAAAATAATAAATATTATAAGGTGGCGACTTAATTTAACACAGAAGAAGAGTGTCAATCAACGATGACATATACAAATACTAATTATGCTGCAGATCGCTGTGTGGTAAACACATAGACATACATATTTAAATCCATTTCTACATTATACCATTTCTTATCCAATTAGATTTTGGCACTGTGCGAATTCGCAGATCAAAACAAAACATAAGAAAGGTAGAAAAGAATCCGGAAATAGAGCAGAAATCAAGGAAATGTTTGGAAACCATATGGGAATAAATAGAATGCTATCATTTCTTAAAGTAATTTAAAGAAAAGTACAATTTGATGATAATAGACAGATATTCTTTGATTTTGTGGTACTTCCGATTGTTAGCTTTTATAATCAATCTATGAAATAGTGATTCATTTGTGGTTTTGATCGAAATATTTATCCTTTCAAATATTTGTCATATTCCACGTCTTCGAGGTCTTAAAAAAAAAGCTATTTTAAAATAATTTGTAAAGAACCTTACAATATATAGGAAACTTATGTAGTCATTCTATTTATTGTTTTACAGAAAGAAAAACTCTTGGAGATGGGCATCGTATATGTACGTATAAATAGATATATATGTATATATGCATATACATATATCATAAGTGATTGGCTTTTGCACTTGCTAATACAATATTTATTGATCTTTAAATTACAATTAATAACAATTTTTGGTTTAAAACTATTTACAAACATAGGGTTCACATTGACAGTTGCTCTACATATATTGTATGTACTATATAATTTATAATTTGTTTTCGTTTTTCATATTTTTAGATTTCGCTTACACAAATCTAACAATAATTTATGCTGCCACGCCTCATACGATAATGCAAGAATCTTAATAATTCATTTAGCTTAGAAAATCACAATTCATATATATATATATAAGTATATAGATATATATATATATGTGTATATATACTTCTTTTTTTTGTTGTTCTTGTTGCAACTTCTTAAATTTGCCCGATCCCGATAGCAAAAAAAAAAAAAAAAAAAAAAATCAACAACAAAAAACAAACTAGAATTATGCTTTAGATGTAAAGTAACAGCTGCCCCCCTTACCCCTATCAACTAAAAGATTACAATTTTGGTTTGGGGAAATGGAGCCGACCGCTAATAAATTCGTACGATGCGATTATTCTATGTCCATGTCTAGTGCTCTGAACTAAAGTACGAGTTCTGCATGAGATATAGCTTATCGATTGGATTGATCAGGCTGGTATTCAAATTGGCCAACATGTCATGCGGATTAGAATGGGAATGTGAATGCTGGTTGCCCGACGAGCTGGTGGATTGCAATTCCAGATTGTTTAGAGACAGCGAATCGGCATCATCATCCAATTGATCAAAATTGCTACCATCTAGCGATAAATCAGAGCTACAGAAGCTATCATTTGAATTGGCTGGATAATCTGTCATGGGAGTACACAAAGATTAGTTTATATAATGTTTTTGAGAAAGCAATTAGTTTTAATACTCACCATCCGGGGAAAAGGGCAAATTCGGATTGAGTGGTTGACTGGCAAATGCGTTATCCAGACCACTCAGGTAACTGCCATTATCAGCTCCAAGTTCTTGTTTAATGGATTTCTCTTCCTTTTCATTAGATTCTTTGTCGTCGGCGGCACTTGAATTACCGTTGCCACGGCCATTGGTAGAGGTGCCGCCATTTTGTTTGGCCTTGCGTTGAATCTTCTTCATTTTGGCACGTTGATTCTGGAACCAAACCTGTACCACACGGACCGATAATCCCGTGTCCTTAGCCAAAGCTTCACGTACCTTGCGACAGGGCTTGGGCGACTGGTCAAAAGATGCCTTGAATTGCTTCCTCTGCTGTGATGTTAGGATTGTTCGCGGGCGCTTAGGACCCCGCCGTCCATCACGCGGCCTTAAAAGGTCCTCCTCGTCCAGGCCAACAAAACCGCAATGCTGGGCAGCTGCAGCGGCCAAAAACATTTCCTTCTCCAGGTCATGACGGAAGCAGAACAATTGGCCATCGCGTAGCATAAATTGTTCGCCCTTCTGCAATGGTAAACGGCAGGCATAGCACACAAAGCAGGGCAGATGAAAGACATAGTTGGGTATGGGCCGCATCACCAGTTCCTGGGGCAATATAGCATGACAGCAGGCGGCACACTTGACCCCAAATAAGCGATCGTAATCCAACTTGCAATATAGCTTCGAATTCCGTACATAACAGGTGTGATGCAGTTGCATGCCACAGTAACAGCATGCCAGACACTGCTCATGCCAGTTGGCCTCACCTACATTCATTAGATAACGGTCATGGATCTTTTGGCCGCAACCCTCGCACAGTTCATAGTTCTTCTCGCATTTAATGTGACCGACTTCTGTTAGTAGAGTTCGCAAAACGGTGATAGAAAAGAGAAGAAAGTGGGGATGGGGGGAGTGAGTTATAAAATCGATTTAACTACGTTTATGGCTGCTGGCTGGCTTATGCTCGTAAAGTAAACCCGCACAACCGTAAACCGTACACACACACACACCCTACACACACACTCTCACACACACACACACATTATTCCCACATCCCGTTATGGAATGAACGTGGCGTATACGTGCTGCTGGCAGCATATGTTGCTGCAAAATTATCATGGCATGTGCTGCTGCAGAGAAGAAAAAAAAGAGAGACAACTACCTTGCAAAGGTGTAGTCCTAATTTTAACTAAGGAGGGACATAACCAAAATATTCTAAACCAATTGCCCAAAGAACGATCTATACAATACATATTAATAATATATTTTTAAAATTGAATTACCTATTATACTAAATACAGTTAATGGCATTTATTTATATGTACATATATGTTTGTATACATATTTGATCCCTTTGGTCTACGTCTATGTGCGTATCGTTTCTTTGCTTTTTGTACTCATTGTTTCGCACTCTTCGAACTGTATTTCGACAATCATAAGTGCTGGCAATACAACAAAAAAAAAAAAAAATTAACAGCAACAGAAACGAAAAAAAAAGAATCAACAGAAACAGAATGAAAGAAAAAGAAAATTATCTGTCGCCATCTCAGTTCAGCAACAGCTTGTATTGATAGCTTGTTGATGCGTAATTGAAACGTTAAGTTTTCTTTATACACACATACATATGTACATATATATAAACATACATATATGTACATATGCAATTCCTTCCTCAATCAATCATATTATTAAACATTGTCAATATAAGAGCACCAAACAATTTAAATTCAAAATGCATCAGTTTTTTTTTCCAGAAATCTAAAATTTCGCTGCATGGTTGATTTAATATCATTGCCCCCGCACCCAATACCCTCCCCACCCATCTCCTTCAGCATACAGGCAACTAATCCCCAGGCTATAGACGCAAACTCTTGAAACTGTAAACCAGTCATAAAAAAAGTAGTACCCGAAAACACGACAAAAGCTGCCTGCAGTAAACATAAAAACAAAAAAATAAAATGCGAAAAAAAAGAACGGTATTATATATGACGACCGCCACGAAAAATGTATGGAAGCAGCTGAAAAATGAGGAGCTGAACACTGAAACTGACGATGAAGGAGTGTGGGAGGAAGAACTAGAGCGGGGTGACGTTCGGAGGTGGAGCCTGTTATATTATATGGCTGTGGCTCAGTGGCAGAAAAATGTGCATGATTTATGGATGGCACAATGGCAGCAGTGTCAGCTATGATGTGTGTGTGTGTGTGTGCGAGAGTTAGTATTTGGAGAACCCTGCCA
Organism: Drosophila emarginata; assembly: GCA_037075365.1. Classification (NCBI taxonomy): domain Eukaryota; kingdom Metazoa; phylum Arthropoda; class Insecta; order Diptera; family Drosophilidae; genus Drosophila; species Drosophila emarginata. The sequence continues at coordinate 10,648,640 of JBAMCD010000296.1, forward strand.
TTTTCAGATGGGATGTGGGGGGGATGGGGAATATGGGAAATGGAGGGCGCCAGAGCTTTGGGTGCTAAGCCAGTGAGTGCAGCGTGAAGTTGACAACAGTGACAACAGCCATGGTAACCCATGGCACTCTAACTCTAAGCCAAATACTGTTTGCATTTCAAACGAATCGTTAGTATTCGCACAAAAAAAAATATATACATAAATATACATGCATATGTATGTATGTATATAATAAATAATATAATATATACATACATATGTATATCAAGATACCCTGTTTTCCAAATAGTTGGTATATACACCTACTAAGATTTTAAGAATTAAAGTATTTAAAATTTTCATTTTGCATCTTTTTCACTTTGCAATTTGTTTTTGTACTAAAAGTAAAACAAGAAATATTTGAAATAAATATTGTAAATATGAAACTTATGAAATGCTTATAACAATATCAATTTTTATATCTATATGACCTCAACTTTTAATATCAAATGTTTAGATAACAAATATTGAATTATAATTCAATCTTCAAATGTATAAAATGTATTTTTTATTTTATTCAAGCTAAGCTAAATCTGAATGATTTTAGAATACTGCAACTAGTGTTAATTATCAGATTACAAAATTGGAACTAGAATTTTATGAAAAATAATTAAGGAAAAACTTGTTACTTCTCTAAGAATCAGTCTAAAACTTTAAACTCCTTGAAAAAAACCTCGTGATTAAAAACATCTTGATAAATCAAAACAAATCTGTAATTCTTAAAAATTTCCTTGCCTTGGAATTTCCAATTATCGAGATTAAACTGTTTATATCTAGAAATTTCAAATCATAAGAAAAAATAATGTAAATAGATAAAAAAAAAAAAAAATAAAGCAGAACTATAAATGATAATAAAAATGCCTTTTTTGTTACAGGGTATTGAAATTGTCTCGCGTTATCCAATCAACATATGCATATATGATTTTCTTTTTTCTATACTTTTAGTTGTCTATTGTATGGCATATCCAATCGAATTGCTGAAACCAAAAAATTCTCTCTTTTTTGGACTGCAAGAAAAAAAAAAAGAAATATTGCTGCCGAATTGACATGGCAATGGATCATTTGATAAAGCCCCCAAGCAGGAACAAAAGAGAGATGGGTTTTTTAGAACTTTGAATTTACATAGATACGAGTGTATGTACGTACACACACACACACAGACACACACATACACATGAATGTATATATATTTACATACCTAACCATCGTTGATGCAATATTTCTATTTTTGTATTGACATTTCGTTTGTGTAATCTAATCAAAATTTATGGCACTTATTGTAGTTTGTGATGATGCATTTTTGCATCACAAAGGAACTCTGCATACAATGGCAAAACAATTGACTAGAAACTCTCTAATTGATTAGACACCGACACCGCCCTTAACTTTGGTATATTTGGAGACCCGATTTGGCAAAAACAGAACAACAACAAAAATAAAACTTGTCGAAAAATCAACAAACAACAAGTGCAAACAGCTGAAACAAGTGCGGCACACACTCATGTCAAATACATAGATTAAACAGCAGATAAATTCAAAATCAACTTGATAATAAACAGAATATATAACCAGCTAATAGACAGACAACAGTGCCAAACAATCAAATGACGAGAACGAGTTTGGGTTGGGTTTTCTCTTATCTAGTTGAAGTTTTTTTTTTTTTTCCTTTTTTTTTTGTGCTGGCTTATCAGTGAAAGGCTTCCCGTTTCTCGTATCCCGTTACCCAATTTATTGACATATTGACAGGCAAGCGCTGGTCTATGGTGATAAATTGACATAGAGTTGGTTAAAGTTGTGGCATAAATTTAGAAGCTTGTATTAGTTAACCCAAGTCCACGTGGCACGGAGATTTTTTGTTTCATGGCAGATAGACAGACAGACAGCTGCAGGTAGCAAATAATGATAGGTGGGATAGGGTAACAGGGTAATAGGGCTTTAATTACTTTCTGGTCTAAATGTCAGCAAATTTAAAGCCAGCGAAAGTGACACAAAGCTATGCATATGGCGCATAGTTTCAATGAGTTCGCCCAAGCAGCCAAACACCGCAGAAACCAGAAATTCTGAGACGCACACCTGACACTGAGTGTGTTCATTTCCGTGGTCTAACCCACTAAACGCCTGCCCGCAAATTCACCTCCCTCTCACCTCCTTTAGCTATCGCTTTTATTCTCTATCTATGCCCGAGCCCGTGCCTTTGCCCCTACATTGACATTTGCCAAGCAGCATGCACAGAAGTGAAACCCACAGACGGAAAATTCCTTGATTTCACCCACTTTAAGACTTTGGTTGTTAGTATCCGTAACGGGGCAGTGAGAGGAAGTGAGGAAGGGAAATTTGTAGGTGTACGGTAAAAGGCGAAGGGCGTTGAATTCAAATTCAGAGATACAGAGATGATTGGCAAGCCGACTGAGAATGAAGATAAGAGATGGAGAACGAGGACGGAAACGGAAACTATTTGCTGCCATTTCAGCAAATGGCAAATGGCAAAAGCCAAACATTAATAGAAATTTCATATGCAAATATAAAGTTTACCAGCAAAAAGCATTTCTCAAGCTATAAGTATGTGAGTTTGTATGCGTGAAATATTTCTGTGTGCTTCTATGGAGAAACAAACAAACATATGTATATATGCATGTGTGTGTGGTTGTGTGTGTGAGTATGCATGGATGTTGTAGTTTGTAGTCAAGAGTCCCTCCCAACCACAACTCGGCATCCCGTTTTGGTTTCGGTTTCTAGGTTCCGACGAGTTCTGCGTTTCCAGCACACATACCCGTCACCAACACACACACACACACACACATTGTTTGCACACTTTGCATTTTGACCAGAAATTTTGCAAAAGTTTTCCAGCAACACTTTCGTTGCAGCAGCTAAAAAGTGTTGCCTACTTTGAGGCCATCCTGTTAAGTGTGTGCCATTGGACAAGTATGTGTGTGTGTGTGGGTATTGCACATGCCTTAATAGCCTTTTATTGGTTGCACCACATTCAAGGGCTAGCTAACCCAGCTAAGGCATGCGTCACTCAGGTTCATTGTCAAAATTATTTTGCGGTTAACTTGCGTTCATACTTTTGGTAATACTTTCTCATAGCTTCACACCTCTTACCCCACCCAACCCCCTTTCGGTCACAACGCCATATCACGTTTAAATCTCTCGGCATTTTATCAATTATTATGATATAGTGTCAATATTTTAGACAAAATGCAATTAAAATCTAAGTCATTTTGGTAACCACAATTTGGTTTTGTTTTGGTTTTTGTGTTTTTATTTGCATTTGGTTTAAAAACATTTTCATCTCAACAATCAAATCATTAATTAATATATTATTGATTATTTGAAAACAAACAAAAAATAAAATCAAACATTTTAAGCTAAAACTTGAATTGAGCACTTAATTTAAACTATCAATAAATTGAATTGCCTTGAATGAAATATAAACTAATCATTTAGTTATATTTATAAAAGTATGTAACGAATAATTATAATGAAAATCTATATAAAATTCATATCATTAAAGATTTATAATAAATTATTATTTTTTGCCCAAAGCCGAAAGACCTGGCAGCTAGTTTATAATTTAATTTGTTAACCTTTTTCATTACAATAATAAAAATATTTTATTACTTGTATATTTTCGGTAGAAATTGAATTGTTCTCTAAAATTAAAAAAATTTAATATCGAAGCATAATAAATGTAATCAAAATGATATGAGAACAATATTTATTTTGTCTAAATATTTTTCCAGCTTACTGATCTTTTTTCTTTTTTTGAAAGTTTTTTATTTTTGAAATATTTTTTTAGAATTTTATATTCAGTTTAATTTAAAATTTTTTAATGTTTACTATAGTGGTTAATTCAGTTATTTTGCAAATATTTCTTACCCTTTTCTTTAAAACTTTAAATCAATTATAGTTTAGTTTCTGAACCAAACAATTCCTTAAACTTTTACATCTTTTTTATAATTAAAATTATAAGGAACCAAATCAAAGGCATGCAAAATGTAAATCAAACTGGCAAAGTTAGTAAACTTTTTAACCTAATCTTAGTTTAAGCCATCTAGCCTAATTAGACTTTAATATATGTGCCACATGATTTTACTAACTGCTTTAAATACTAGACTCTTTAAATTATTAATCAATCTTTAATCGAACAAGGATTTCACCTGGCAAAATTAAAGTCCTGGCAAAAGTAAATCCCCCACAAGAAAAACCTAGAAAATCACACGCAAACTTCACAAAAATAATTTGGGCCAACTTCTTCTATAAAAGGGGATCGGAGGGAAGGGTAGGAAAAGGAGAGGTGGTTGGGCTGTCTGACTGACTGGTTGGTTTGTTGGTTGGTTGCCAGCTTTCACGTCCACGCACATCTCTGGGGCCGCTGTGCATAAAAGGATGACGACTATCAGAGATCTGGCACTAGGCACACTTGCACACACACACACACACACACACACACAGATGCAAACACGCAAGTATGCCAAAAACGAAAAACGTGAAAACCCCAGAAACGGAACGAGACGGTAAATGCCTCAACTACCGGTGCAAAATACTTTTGGAACATACCTGTGCGTCCACTGCAATCGGCAGACAATTTCGATGCTGTAGTCGACGCCGTCGTCGCAGCTGTAGACGCTGCTGCTGTAGCAGCAGCAGCAGCCGTAGCAACAGCTCCGGCTAATGATGTGGAGGCAACTGATGCTGGAGCAGAGGTTGCTGATGTTGCTGGCACTGTTGATGGGGCTACTACGGCAGCGGCAGCAGCAGCAGCGGCAGCAGCAGCAGCAGCAACAGCAGCAGCTGTTAATGTGTTGCAGGCGGAGGAGTTTGGGCTATGGTTGTTGTTGATGTTGATATTATTGTTGTTGTTGTTGTTGTTGTTGTTATTATTGTTGGGGCTATGTCCTGTGGGCGTTGGGCAGCTGTTAATTGGTGCTGGTGTGGCCGAGGCGGAAATTACGGATGCCGTTAATGAAGCCGTTCCTGCCGGGTTATTGTTGTTGCTGTTATTATTGTTGTTGTTGTTGTTGCCGGAAATGTTTGTTGGTAAATTGTTGTTGCTGGTGTGCAAACTGTTGTTGTTGTTGTTGTTGATGTTAATGTTGCTGCTGTTGATAATGTTGTTATTGTTGCTGCTGCTGCTACTATTATTAATATTATTGTTGCTATTATTTGTGCAGGCACTTGAACCCGAATTGGGACTATCCAAAAATCGCGCACCGCCATGATTCTGTTGCAGTGAATATAAACTGCCACCAACTGGATTCAAATTTGTGGGCATTGGATAGAATTCCAACATCTTATCTCGATGGCAAATAGTGTACAAATCCAATGCAATAAATTATATATTTTCAAAAATTTGATAAAAAAAATATTGTTTTTCTTTTTTTGAAACTTTTTGCAAGTCTTAACCGGTTAATAAAATAAACTTCAAAACTTAAGCACGTTGCACACTTTGGGGTATTTTTCTTTCTTTTTTTTTTGTTAACACTTTCAAATAAAAAAAAAAAGACGTAGTTGATTTGATTTTCGACAAATATTTGGATAAACTCTTTGTTGACAATTTTTTGTCCGCTGCTAGGACTGAAAGAACCAGCTGCGTTCGCTGTCAGTTGGCGTGTGATCGAACAATCAACGAAATCAAAGCATTTCACTTTGCCATAACCAAAAGTCCCAGCTGAAATGTACCCCCGCATACACGCAAACACCACAGTTAAATAAAAATGCACACACACATTGACATACCCTTGCTACCCTTGCCTGTTGTTCCTGCTCCTGCTCCTGCTCCTGCCGTTGCCTGACGTTGATACTCTTGATTGCCAATGCGCCGGCGCATGTTTACAAAAGCAACAGAGAGAGCGGCAATAGAAACAAAACTGGCAAAAATTTCCCAATGCACGTGATGATGATGGCAACACACACACACACACATACACTTAGTTATATGAACTGGGCACAAGGGTTGCTGCACTTGGTCCCGTTACCAACCCTTGCCCCCTTACTTTATCCATACTCCCCGTTTTTGTAGAAAATGCGCATGTCTCAAGTGATTATTATCAGCTTGAACCGACTAAATGGGAAATTTACTCAAGCGAAATTTCCCTAGGGCATTGCCAGGCCACACCTCATACAGTCTCCGATTGGCTGATGGACCACTTCCCCGTCCGCTGTGTCGACCATTTTCTATGGTGCGCATGCCTCCCCCCAAGAATGGGAGCGTTCTTGTAGGGGAAGCGAGTGAAGAAATATATTTTTTTGTTGATTTTCTTTTTTTTTTTGGATTTTTTTTTTTTTTATTGTTGTCGCCTTGTCTTTGGCATCAATTTTAAGCAAAGTTGTGACTCTTGGGAATCAACGTTGGGATGATGGCTATGTGATGACGATGATAAAGGGGCGTGTTGTGGCTGTGCAGCAGTTGTTGGTGTTGCTGTTGTTGTTGTTGTTGTTGTTGTTGTTGTTGTTGTTGCTGCTACTGCTGCTGTTGTAGCTGGTGTTTGGTCACAAAGACATACTTGCACTTACACCCGCGGTAACTTTTCGCCATACTCAGTGGACGACAATTTCTTTTAGTTGGACGGCCTTTTGCAGTAGGACAATTCGAACAGAGACTGCCACCAGCAGCAGCAGCAGAAAATGATGGCCTTGTCTTCGTTTTTTCCTTATGTTTTCTTTTTTTTTGCTTTTCTTTTGGGTTCCTTTTTCTTTTTTTTTTTTTTTTTTTTTTTGCATTTTACTTTTCTGTGGCTACAAAAGTTCGACATAAACAACCTAGCCAGTTGGAATATAAAGAACAGGGTGATAACTTTTGTTTTTCCTAAAAGCGTTCAATACATTTAACTCTAGGGCCATATGAAAGGTTTACAACATATTTCAATTAAACTTTTTAAAATGAAAATAGTTTTCTCAAATATGAGAAAAATATTATATATGAAATATTTTGTTGCATATTTTTCATAGATGTACAAAAAAGACATTATTGAAATGAAAAATTTACTAAAAAATAGTTAGAGAAGCGCATCAGAATATAAATATATATATCTTGAATTCATCTGCATCAAATAGATTTCACACAATTTAGAATTAAGAATTAAAATTGATTAACTTAAAAAGAAGTTAGAAAATGTCATTGGAATTGACTATATCTGATTATACATAAATTATAGAATGAATTATATATACATATAATAGTACTTAATGAAGTAAATCGTTCAATAGTTTTATTTCCATTTTTAAAACAGGTTTTTATAGTGTTGTAAAGAGTTTGTTATAAGGTTTAAAAAAAGTAACTAAATATTGAAATATATTTAATCTTTTGTTTTACTTTTTTAAAAACCAATGTATTTTACAATATAACATTCCTAGTTTATGTAGACAAAGACATGCCTTAATAAATAAAGATTATTCTTTGAGGAGGCATTGCCTTCTGAGCGGTTTTTGCCAGTTTCAATCCTGGACTAGGAACATAGATCATTATTAATTCATATAACATTGTTTCAAATGTTCTTAAATATCTTTAAAAATAGCATGGTATTAGTTTATATAAGCAAAAACTAATTATTGTATTTATTTTTGAGTTTTAAAATAAAGAATTTAAATAAAAAATGAATAACTTAAAACAATTTTTGAAAAATTAGTATTCATTTGCAATGTAAAAATTTTGAAATTGTACACAAATTGAAATATGTAGAATATATACATATTATATAGAATGAATTGGTGTATGATTTGATTCTTTCACTTTATAGTTTAAAGCTGGCAACAGTTAATTGTATACAAATGATATTTAATCTATATATTTTCTAAATGTGTCACTTAAGTATACAATATAATATAATTGACACCCTGTATGGGGGGTTTTTCCCAAACAACCTTAAAAGTAGGCAAGTGAAACCCGTTTTCGCCAACTATTACATCCGCCCACTTAAACAAACATACCAACACACACACTGATACATATGGATATATACATACATATATAGGGAACGTAAAAAGAAAGACGAAGAGCAACAAGGAGAAAAACGGAAACTGAAAAGACAAACCAAACATGGCGCTGTGCATAAAAGTTTGGCTCTACTGATGCCTGATGCGATGGCTCCTTTCTCTTCTCTGAATCTCTCGTTTCTTTCTTTTGTTTGGCGCTTTTGGCAACTTCTTGTTGGCTTTTGGCTTAAGACTGGGCTTTAGCTTCAACGATTTTCTACAGAACTCAGCATTTCACACACTTACATATACTCACACATATACACACAGACACCCATAGACATCATTCGCTTGGTTGGTAGGTAGGTAGGTTTCGGTTTAGCTTTTGGCTTGGTTGACTTGGCCATGTTTTTGTCTCAGTGCTTAGAGAAATCTTTGAGCAGCCCACCAAAGTGAGAGAATTTGGCAAAGTTGTGTTGGCATCGCGCCGCACTTGGCCAAGACAAGAAATTGGCAACGCATACTTTTGTTGCTGCTGCTTCTTTTGGCTTGTTGTGTTGAGTTTTGTTGCCAGTTTGTGCAACTTTGAAAACTTTATTCTTTTCGATTGCGACTAGAACAAAGGCCATTGAAACTGAAGCATGAAGGTACACAGCCCCACTGATGCTCCCTCCCCCAATCCCCAACCTTTCTACCATTTGCTGTGGAATTATAACAAAGCAGCAGCGGCAAAAAAAAAAATCCCCGAGAAATGGAGGGGTGGGAGGGGGAAACATTCAATACTCGAATGTTTTTATATTTACTTATTGTTTTTTTGTTTGTTGTTATTTTGTTTTTCTGCTCAACATTTTTAAAGAAATTATTGGAATTTGAGGAAAACAGGAAAACTTTTCAAAGATAAAATGCATAGAAACTGAATTGAAGCTATTTTTGATTATTCCGTCAGATATACTATCATACAGTTATACCCCAATATTCATATCTATATACATATATCTTTATCAAAATGTCAAACTTGTCCATTTATGACCATCAATTGGTTACAATTCCAATCGGAGGCCAAGCTCCCTACCCATAATTAAGGTATCCGCATAAAATCCATTAAATTGGTGACGAAAAACTTCGGACAAATACTCCAAATTATGGTTTACAGGCATTATAAAGATAAGTCAGTCCAGCTTAAATCATAAATTTTCGCACGTATCTAAATGATAGGGGACAGCTTGATGTGCATAAAAAAAAAAACAAACAGAAAAAACGAAAATTCAATTAACCTTGGTAATCATAGGCGTAGCCAATATCATATTTCTGGTTCATATTGAATGATAATGATAAAACATGATTTCAAAACTTAATCGAATAATAAACTAATTTTATTTAAATTATATTATTAATACTTAAAATAATTCTAAAGTAAGGGATATTAAAAAAATAGAGATACTAAGTAAGATAATACCTATTGAAAACATTTCGATTGTACACTTGGAAATTTCAAGTAAATTAGTAAAAAATAATTTCTAATATTGGCAACAATTAATTTAATTGAAAATGAAAACAAAATATTCTTTTAAGAATTTCCAGAATATTGCAAAAAAAAAATTAATTTATTATTATTTTGAAACTCAATTAACACAAATGAAATAAAATATTAACTGTAACTACAACTGCAGAAATTTGTTTTTATAATTAAGATAAAGTGCTAACAATGAGATCAAATTTAGGAACTCTTAGATGTTTTTTTTATCAACTTTTACCCAAGTATTATATTTTTTCCGCTACGTCTATGTATTTACTACAGGGAGAAGAAGAATTGCCCATCATTGGGTTGTGGTTCATTCGCAACCCCATTAATCGGAATAATGATGACATCATAAGGCCGATAAGTTGAGAGCCGACTGTCATACAGAAAGCGGGGTAATAAAATCAAATTGACAATGGACAAAAAGTAGAAATTGTCATCAAACTCGTCCCTCAATAGGAACAGGAAAGACAACAACGTAAAAACAATGTACAAAAGTAGGGAAAAGTAGGAGGGGATTGAAGCCAAAATGCCATGGCACTGGAAACAAATTTAATAAAATATCAAAAACACAACAAAAAAAAAAAAAAGAGAAACAGAGAAGGTAGAAGGTAAGGGGGAAAAAAAATGTAAAATAAAAAAAAACACTGCAAAGGGTAGCGCGGTCGGGGTACGAGATATGGGTTCACTGCATCCATTGTCCGTCTGCCTCTCATTTCTGTCAATGGTAAAGTAATATTGAATAACCACAACAACAGCAGCAACAGCAACAGCAACAACAAGAGCACGCTCAGTAGCCTCAGGATAAATAGTTTTTGTGTGGCACTTCAATTATCATTTGAGCATGATAAGCGCTAAAGAGGCATGAAGAGAGAGTAGTAAAGTAAGTAAACGTTTTGTGTTGAACCATTGGAAAGTGGTAAGAAAGAAAAACCAGTTGAAGTAACCGCATAAGACTGCTGCTTGAAAGGATATGACGCTAGAGCGGGACCACCATCGATATATGTATGTATGTCTATGTATGTATATATATACATGCATATACATATATGGATAGGGGTCAATAGTTGGAGATGAAGTTGATGATGATGATGAGTTCCCTACTTCTGATTTTTATTTCGCATTGCCATTGATGGGCAGTCAAGTAGAATGTACGTCTTGGTCTTGGGCGGGTGGTGTCATTGTTTGTTTTGGCAAACATTCTCAGTCAATCGCTGTGACCCAAGAAGGCCTATCCACCGATGCAGCTGCATTAAGAAAAATAGAAAAAAAAAAAAAACAACAACATTGAAGAAATCTGTGAAGAAACTTGACTACTAAGCAAACTGTCAACACAACGCGTGCTGTATACTGGGCAAATGAGTTTTCTTTTTCTGTAGAAAAACAGGCCACGGCCAGGCAAATTGTATATTGAAGTGTGTAAACAAAGGGTAGGAAAAACAGTGGCTGAGGAGTGCAATGATAAGAGGAGTGATGGAGTAAAGAGCACAAGCAAGCCAATGCACCCGCTATGAGCAGCAGGGCCATGCCTTAAGTGGGCTAATTTGATGGTCCCCTGCGTTGAGAGGAATAACCAACCCCCATAACCCCAGTGCCGCAGTTCATTCAATGTGTCCAGGTCTAAGGAAAAGTGTTAAAGGATTTATGCTCGTAATTTTGCAGATGTTTAGATTTCAGCATCGACAAAATAAACTCAAATCAACTCGCAAATACACTGTTAACAACTAAAATAGAATTTTAAATATTAAATTTAAGATTTGTAGATATATATCTCTGTAAGACAAATAAAACTTGTATTTTAAATTCAAGACCACTCAGTAAGATAACTATTTGATTCTCTTTCAAATTGCAAAGTCCTTAAAACTTCATATAAGATTCTTAAGTGATAATAACATTTTCTTTTGATTTATTCCAAAATACTTGGAATACTTTACTTTTATTATTTAAAAAATGTCAAAATTTCAACATTTATAATATTTTTATATATATTTGTATAAAAATTCTTTATATGCAGTTAAATATTCTCCACTTTTATATTTTTGAAAATTACTTTAGATAAATATTCTACACTTTAAACTTTCATAATATTTTCTAAAAATTCTTTTTACATACTTCAATTAAACATTCTTCACATTTAATTGTAGAAATATTTATTATAATATTTCTCTCAGTGTGCCTGCTGCCAATTTTGTTCCAGCCCGGTGTGTGTGTCAACAGACACCGCTTCAGGTCCCCCCCAACCCCTACCCATCGCCTAAACCCATACCTTGTCCAGTTTAGTTCCGTTTCGTACGGTTCCCTTCGATTTGTTCCGCTTTCAATTCCAGTTTTGGGCATTGATAGACATGCTGTCTGGCCACACTCAGACAGGACGCTTAAGGAATATGAAGGCTCTGGATCATTCTAAAGTGAAGTGTGTACATACACACACACATATATGTATATATATATATAAGTAAATATATTGTTATACATATATATTATATGTATGTATATTTGATATGAAGTAGCTCAGCATGTGAGCAATTTAGTTTTCAATATTATCTTCGTTTTAGCCCTTTGATTTGGCTCCCTTTTTGTCATATTTCATCTCTATTCAAATGCTTTTTGTTTGTTTTATGTCAATTTTAGTGATATTTATTTTAGAATTCAGACTTACCTCATATTGAAGTCTTTTGTGTTTGGTCTTTGTGGGAATGGAATCGGATCTGGTGACTCAATTGAATTTTTGACCATTGTTTATTGTTTGGCCAAAGCCAAATAGTCAATTTTGTTTATTTGTCTTTTTGCAGTTTTCGCATAATTTGTTTAAAATCCCAGCATTAATTGATGCAATGGACGACTGTTTATGCCTTTGTTCGAATCGATATGCAAATGGTGTGAATTCTGCATTGATCTAAATCAAAAACTTTGTATAAATATTTAAAAGTCATCGGTCACATCGGTTTTTCTCTCTCTCGCTCTCTCTGCCCTGCAGCTTTTTGCTCCTTTTTTTTTTCTTGGAGAAAAATGAAAATGATACTTTGAAGTATTTTTTTTTCGTTTTTTTTTTTTTTTTAGTATAATGGGCGGATTGGTTGGGTGGGAGATAGACTGGGGGAGAGTTGAGCCAAACGACCATGTCAAAGACAAATACAAATATTGGCAATACGCTAAAGCCAAAATCAAATAGAGCAGCCACATCGAAACCAATATTCATTTGGCGTCCACCGAAGCGGCAATAAATTGCTCAGTTGATGCCTAGGGTGTGTAAAGGCCAAAACCATTACCAATTTCAGTACCAGGACTTAAACCCAACACTGAGGACTCAGTACCCAGTATCCGAATGGGAATGAGTATCCGCGAATCATAAGCGAAAACCATAAAAACTTATATTAACAAATGGCACACAAGGCACACTGGGACAGAATGTCCTAGATAAGATCATAACAGATCTTTTTGTCGCCTTCCAAATATTTGTTTTCAATTTAGAAAAATGTACTTATGTATATACTAGACATAAGACAAAATCTTCAAATTAGTTACATTAATTCGTCTTTAATTTTGTTAAATATATATAAAATTACTATAACTATAAATAATTCATAGAAATAGCGACTGAGAAAACTCTACTGAGTAATCAGTAACAGGATTGAGATCAACTTAAAATAATGAAGCATGATCTAGAAATCGTTCCGTCGGATAAAAGGAAAATACTTCAATCAACTATTTTTCATGGTGGGGTGGAAAATATAGGAACTTATTTAAAATTCATAAGATCTTTTCTTTTGTGTATTTTTTTATTTTATAGCTTTATATATATTATTATTATGTAACATTTACTAATTTTGAATAGAGTTCTTTAAAAAAATGATTTGCATGAATCGACATATATTTTGAAGAAATTTTCTGTTTCTCAATAAACTTAATAATTTTTTTTTATATAAATATTTTTTTTATTTTAAAAAAGAAATCAGAAATTGAATAAATCGTAAATGAACCTTAGGGATAGGAAATAGGCCTTTCATTTAATAAAAAAGAATTATATAAATAAATTCCATTAGAAAAAAAGCAAAAAAAAAAAAATAGTCTTTATAGTTATTAAACTAAATACTAATTTAATAAAAATGACTAATGCTTCTTGCTTGATGATAGCTAGCACCTTTTATATTATAATGTAACCATTTCCAACCATGTTAATATATACATGTAAATATAAGTTGGTAGCATAGACTGATCCTGTAGATCATATAATTTCTTTAAAATTAATTTTTGATGTATTTGATCTATTTTAATAATGGGATTTGCCCATTCCATATCGGTTAACTAAAACAGATGTTAAATCCTAGAATTCCAGTTTGTTTCCCCTTACATCACCCCACTCCCTACCCAAACAGCCATTAAATATTACATAATTTCGTGTCAAAAGTTTTCAACAAACTCATCAATTTAACATATTTTCCACAATATCGTATAATTCCAAAGCACTGTGACCAGTAGGGAAGGCAAAACCCAGTGAGTAGTCAGTATCGATGACCTTTCAAATTGCTCGCGTGATGTTGTTGTTGTTGTTGTTGCTGATGTTGATGCTTTTGCTTGACTATTTTTCATTTTGCTAGTCGATGGCGGCCATCCCGTTCTGTCCATGAATATTTTCTTTTTGCCGCTTGTTGGCCCAGCGGAACGCGCATTTTCCAATTTCATTTGCGTTACGAACGCGGAATGTGAAAACGCGGACGCGGCAGTCGGTAGATAGGTCGGTCGGTCTTTCTGTCTCTCTGTTTGTCTGTCGGTCGGTCTGTCTGTTTTTGGGCGCGCATTCATCATTGGCAGAGCGCCGTCATTGGCATTGGCATCGGCATCAGCATCGGCATTGGCATCGGCATCATCGTCGCTATCATCATCGTATCGTTCATCATGGGTAGCCATTTGGCCGTTTGAAAAAGCAACATTTCAGCCATATTTTTTTTGCTTTCAATTTAGCGTTGTGTGCTTTGGCCATTTTTCATACGGGGCTTTGATGCGTAAACCTCCATCACTTTCCTTCACCATATTACCCATACCCCCTCCCACACCATCCGCACCGTACTCTTTCGCATCCACCTTCCCCTCTCTCTCCACCCACGACACTTCAAACATATTCGCTTTAGACGCTTTTTTCAGTTTTGCTTCGAAAACACAAAACGCATAATACGCGTCCTTTGAGCGATTTGAAGTCAAGTGTAAATAAACGTTTTTTATTTTTTGGTTTTTACTTGGTTTTTTGTATTTTGTTCCCGTTTGTCCGTCCAAAATGGAGGAAAAATCGGCAAGCCAAGTGTTTTATATGTTTAATTCGAAAATATTTGAATTTTGCTTATTTCTTGGTTCAGTGGTCAAGCAGCATCACAAGTTTGTTTCGTTTCTGTAGACCTTCCAGAAACAATTGGTGTGAATTTTGCTTATCAGAAAGCACAAAAACAAAAAACACAAAAAAAAAAGGAAACGGGTGAGAAAATTCTATATGCAGTTACTCATTCAGCTATCTTGGCAAACAGTCCATATTCAATCTACATTAATGGCAAAATAGGCAAATATTTAAGGACACACACACACACACACAGACAAACGCGAATGTGAAAGGCACACAAGCGAAGGTCGCCCCCTTTATTTCATTTAACATGGAAAACTACCCTAAGCTACTATCAGCCACGCCAATCAATCTGTGATTCTATTGGCGACCAAACAGAAAACGTTTCAATTTCAATATTTACACAAATTGCCCAAAATCTTTTAGTTTGATCAAAATCCAAATTGCCATCTCGATGTGTCCTGTTGGGTGATAGTGTGAGATTTTATAGACTCATGGGAATAATTTTTGCGTTCGTTGCGTTAAACGGCAATCAATGAGAGGGGTCAAGTCCAGGGAACAATTTGTCAAAATTAAACCATTCAAATAGAAGCAGAAGAAAAAAAAAAACCGGGTTGAATGAAATAAATCTTATAAAGGTGACGTAAAGCTTTTTCTATTTTAAGGTTAATTTAGTTTTGTTTTATTAAAAACTTTAAAATTTTGGCTTAAGAAAATTTTTGTCGCTTGCTGGTTTTGAAATGCAATTAAAAATGTCTACAAATGGCTAGGAGCCAGAAGTCCAAGGAAATTGTTTATTTATATTTTATACAGGGAAAAAATTTCAATTTTATTTTCAATAAAAAGTTAATTTTGAATGTTTAATAAATAAAGTTTTCAGATTCATTACAATATTTTCAACTATGCAAAGTTGAGGTTTATTGCACAACATTACAAAAAATACAGAAATATTAAGTGTAACAACAATGTAAATATTTACTTTGGACATCACTTTAGGATTCAGTTTATAATATTTACATTGACATACAAACTTCTAGTGAAATGTTTTTATTGAATATATAAATATAAAATTGCATTCTTTATAAATGTTCTTTTTTATATCACATGTCACCTATGTATAAATAAATCATATGTATTTTAAAAATTTGTAGATATAGCAATTAAACTTAAATTTTTCTATGAAATATTTGAATCTTACTTAACTTATTAGTTTCCCACAGAAAAAGATCTTCGGTGGCTTCTTTCTCTCATTTGGCTAAATCAACTTGGTTTTCTTTCTTATTTTTCTATATATAAAGGACATTCTCTTCAATCCTTGGGTTTTACCATTGAATTGCAATTGCTTTTCACTTTAGTTGCTTGCCCAATATTATGCTGACCAACCAAACTAAACTTAATATTTGAACGTTCTGCTTGGGGCATTTTCTATAAAAGATAACCCCGTCGTAGCAAACCAATGGACACAGCACATAATGTTTGGGGTCAGCATCAAAAATGCTGAGGCATAAAAATACTGACCAAAAGAGTATATAAAAAAAAGAAGTAAAATAAAAAAAAAAAAACGAAGAGAACAGAACAGAACCGAATAGGAAAGGAAAGAAAAAACAAATACCAAACCAAAGACATCACTTGTGGCAGTAGTTTTGGGCCATGTGCAGCTTTTATGGTTGTTGTAGTTGTTTTTATTATTATACCCAGCGACAAAGCACAAACAAAGATACCAACACACACATACAGCACACACACACACACACACACACAAACACACACACATGCATACACAACCAATGGCTATCTCATACATATTCCGTTTACGTAGCCCGTTCGTTTAACTGTTGTTTTTATGCGCTGCAGACAAATATTTGCTTTCCGACAATAGTCATAAATACCAAAAGCTACATGCTCGGCATACTTAGAAATACATACATAGAGAGAGAGAGAGAAAGAGGATAACACACACACACACACATATGTACGTCCTGGGTGCAAATAGAAATCGAGGAAAGCAAATAGCGTACAGGATATGGTTTTTGGCAGCACCAGCAGGAGCAGGAGCAGCATCAGCAGGAGCAGCATTCAGGCGGCTAGTGCCAACAAAAAAGCGAACAAGAAAAGAAACGATGCTAACGAAAAATGCGGCTGGCCAAAGGGGATGGATGCTAGCTTGGGGATGGGATTACAAAGGGGGAAGGAACCAAAAAAAAAAAAAAAAAAACAAAAAACAAAAAAAAATACTGTAGAAAATGGACTGGGCATTTGGTGAGGGGGTGGCGTTGCAAGGCCAACCAGAACCAACAAAATGGCTGCGCAAAAAGTGGCAGCAGTCAACGAAAATATTAGGAAAAGCAGAAAAAAAAATCTCCTCTAAACGTTTAAGTCATTGCATCGTCCTTAATATACCCTTTATCAATGGTCTTTCATTAATTTACTATTTCCCACTAAATTGCTCTCTATGGCATGGATTTTTCCACGTTTTCGTAAACTTAAAATAATAATAGATAGGAACTTAATTTAACAAATAAATGCTTGCTTATTTATGAAGCAAAATTGTCAATTTCGACTAGCGAAAGTTTTAAAATTTCACTGTTTGCTATATTTATATTTAATGTACTGATGACTAAAATATACCCTTTTCGCCTTAGTGTATATAGGGTATAAAATATGCTTCCACTAAAATGGTAGCAATAGTGGCCAACACATACACAAACACACACATACATAGATATAGAAAGAACACAGTAATGGTCGCCGGGACATGCCAAAGTATTTAACGGAATGGCGACCAACAACTGTGACACCATCAAGGGAATCGGAAATTTAAGTTTACAGTGAAAGATCATCATATGAGAGATCGACAAAAGGTTTGAAATTAATAAGAGCAATTGTGGTAACATAAAATGGGCGTGGCAGTACTATATTTACATATTTTTCCCATAACTATCGAACTAATAGATCATACAAAAAATTTAAATAATTTAAAGAAATCATAATAATCAGTGTGCGAATAATTGTTGCTCTGTTAGATAACAATTATACATACATATATTTAAAATCAAATTTTTATAATTTAAAATAATTAAATATTTTTTAAAACTCACAACAATTTATTCTATTTAAGTTTTGCTTGTTAACTTTAAAACATATACAATTATTTTTGTGAATATAATAAATATTTGTTTTCAAATATAAAGATCACAATTTCATAAATCTTTTAATACTTTTAAGAACTTTTTAATATTTAAAAACTGCAGTTTTTATTTTGTGGGAAAAACCTTTTCTGCTTGATTAAACAGGGATTCTTGAGGAATCGAATTAAAATCAACCAAAGCCAGGAATTTGATTTTTTTAAGCAAAGGATATGAAATTGTTTACGTGTTTGTAGACTAATTTTAAGTTTAAAATATGTTGTTCAAAATAATATTAAAATAAACAAACATTTAGAAAATTTTCGACATAATACCATATATAATTCATAATTTAATTCATAATTTCATAATATAGAATTATAATATAGTTGAAATTTTCTATATGATACATACCATAATGTAGAAATGTCCTTTAGTTCAGCAACTTAAAATTCATGGCATTGTACTTAGGCAAACTTACAACTAATTAAATTACTGTATATATAATATGTATATACAATATATAAAATATTCTTTTTGAGGATACTTTATTCCATCTGCTTCAAAAGGATTATGAAACTTTTTGACCAAAAGTTAGTAATTTCCTTTTGGTTTGACGTAAGAATCTTTAGAATATTTAATTACATTTTTTTCGGCAGATCTTTACGAAGGGTTCTCCAATAATAACCATTTTTGAACTTTTGCTTAATTTATAATTAATACATCTTATATACGTACCTTAAAATGAGGTTCCACTGTTGACTATGTATCAACCAAAGGGCTATCGATTGTTGCACTAAAAACTTCAAAGTCCTGCAAAAGTGTTGTGTTTTGTTGATTTTTTTTTTTTATCCTGCGAATAGAAAATGAGAAATGGAAAACTGTTACTATGAACAAAGGCAAACGATTTATCCATGTGAAAAATCTATGCCGCGTGTCCAATGCACGCGTTCTCATTGCTTTTACTCTTTCTCCCTCTCACTTTCTCTCTATCTCGCTCTGCTTTTAACGCATTACACCTTTGTGAAAATATTGCGATAGAGTTGAATTGGACATAAAATCGCAGTAGGAGACGGAGTCGAGTCGAATTGGGAGTTGGAGTTGGAATCAGAGCTGAACGACCCACTAGGCAGGCAAAACAAATAAACAGTGCTCACGTGCCTTCCCGGAGATTATCCGCGCATCACAATCAAAACAACAACAAAAGCAACAACACCAACAAGAATAGCAACAACAAATAAACTACCCGCCACAGAGTGAATCTGGAGACCTGTTTGATTTGCACAGACCCAGACCACACCCTATCCTGACCCCTGTGTGAGTGTGTATGTGTGTGTGTTCCCGTCGATTTTTTTCTTTTCTTTTCCTTTTTTTTTTTGCGATGCTAATCTCAACGAAATGTTACAAAATGTTTAACAATTAAGTAGCGACACGCGCTGCCACGTTTCAAGTGTGTTTGTGTGTGTATGTCCTGCCCCGAGGACAAGAGTTTTTTTATTGACTGATATCGCTTACAGATATACATAGATTCAGCTAGACAAGAGGAAGCGGCATGCCACTCGATGCAATTGAGGGAAGGACCGGCCACTTGATATACAATCTCCTATATATGATATGTTGAATGAATAACAATGCTGATCATCACACCGATAATCGAATGCAAAGGAGCCAATCAAGAGTTTAAGTATATTGTCAAGTACATTTTCAGAAATGTATATTTTACTTATGCATCAAATTGAAAGCTAACAACCAATAAATTTTTAAATAGACTGGAAATAAGATTACTTTTTAAGGACCTGATCGCATAATAAATCTTAAATAATTAGTGATTTTAAATTAGAAAATTATAGTTAATAAGAAGTAAATTAAAATAACAATAATTTAATATAGATTTAATCCAAATGTTTAACAGTAACGTAAATGTAAGTTAAAGCCACGTTCAGGTTAATTTTGAGCTAAGCTTGATATAAGATTAAGCCAAGGGTGAGAGATAATTATGATAAGATTAAGAATATAATTGAGTAAGTTTTCTGATAAGGTTTTGGATACCTTAAATAAGAAATGATTGTAAAAAAACTGAGATTGGATTGCTATATAATAACTAAAATAAAATCATTATGTCGCCGCCGCGATAAGAAAAAAGAAAAGTTTCAATTTGCACGGATTCGTTACTTTCTCGATTTAGTCAACTTCAATAAGGTCATGCCGAATGTAGAAGGCGCATTTGTTAAACAAAAAAAAAAGAAAAAATCGGATGAAACGACAAAAACAAAAATAAAAAACGAAAGAAAAACCGTTGGTGAAAAACCGCCACAAAAACTACTGCAATATGCAGGAGCAGCAGCAGTTGCAGCCACAGTGCCAAAAACAACAAAACTGAAGGAAAAGTGACGACAAGGAAACGATAAAACCGACAGAGTAAAAGGCAGAGTCAACGACAAGGCAAACACGAAAAACGACAACGACAAAGTGCGGGAAGTTTGCACAAGGACATTGCTGCACTCACCACATGCATGCACACAAGGATATGAAAGGACACACATATATAGATACATACGGACACACACACTCAGAGGCAAACTAACAACCACATGGCAGGCAAATGACACAAACAACAAGGACAACAGGAAAAAGTAGAGACAAACAAGAAGACGAAGAAAATGTCAACATGACAACAGTGCAAAACAGTTAAATGGGTCCTTATGTAATTGTATGAAAGCGTCGGTGTCCTGTCTCTGTGTTTGTATGTAAGTACACGTATGTATGCGTGTGTGTGTGGGTGGTTGGGTGGCAGTACAACCAATTGAGGCTCCACTTGTCATGCACGCACGAACATGAAAAGAAACACTCACACTGGCACATGCACTTACACACACACATACACAGTTACACACACATAGCGTGCGTGCGTCCAATGTCAATAAGGCATGACACTGGTCTGTTCTTCTTCTTCTACTACTGTTTTTGGCGTTCCAACGGTCTCCCTCAACGATCTGACCCCTTAACCATCCCCATACCCCTCTGAAGCTCTAGTATGCTGTGGCCATGCGCTTCACTGCATCCAATGACAAACCAAATATGTTTCGTGGTTTTTACGCAAGACTCGTTGTTGCCCGCAGACCACCACGCATACACAGACACACCACTCACACAGCCACATACACACACACACTCACTCACTCACACATATACTGAAAATCAATCAGTCCGCCTATAGTCCGAGTTCATGTCCACGTTCATATCCATGTCCATCTCGTCCAGTCAAAAGTCAATGTAAATGCAAATTTTCGCCTTTTTGTGACTGTAAATCTGAATCTCACTTTAGGCTCTGACTCAGATCCGTGACTTTTGTAATGATGAAGTGCATGTTGTTACTGTTGTTCTCCAGTGTTCCAGTACCCAATACCCATCCTTTTCAGTCTTTTGTACGTTTGTTTGGCTCTGTTGACATTTTTACGTCTGTTTGTATGCCTTTCAGTGGGCAAAGTGGACATGAACATATAGTATATACATATATATGTATATACACACACACACACATACACATACGAATTTACTCGGAATGAAAGCCACAGTCGATTTACCACTCAAGTCTTTAGATCCTGCTGCAAGTGTTGCAAAGTTAATTACCAACTTGCCCCCAATAAAATTTACTTCGATTGATTCCCCAATGCAATTGCAGGTGCTTAAAAGGATAATTGCTTCAAATATTTTGCCCATTCTTTTAGAAACGAATTGGCTAATTACACAGACATTTAGTACCTAGTGTGCGAACTTCTATGCCGACACATAAGACCCTTTATAGCTGGGGCTAAAAATAAAATAAAATCCTTTTTTAATACCCTATTCAAATGTTTGTAACGCATAAAAATAAGCGTTTTCAACCCCATTAAGTATATATATTCAGCGTCCATAGTCGAGTCGATCTAGCTATGTATATTCATATGTCCGTCCGTCTGTTTGTTTCTTTGTAGCTTTTAGACATTGATTAGTTGATAACCTTTTAAGATGTATACGCGTAACATATTTGAGAATTGGTCTGATCAGACTACTATTCGGTATAGTCATAATCGGAATAATCGGTTTAGAAAAAAAAAACATACCATTACCCAAATTTGAATTAGATCAGATAGTTATTAAGAGTATAAATGAATTTTAAAATATCTTCAATAGAATGTGGCAAGATAAAATTTATTTTAAAATTTGCTTCGACCCGATGTGACAGAAAAAGTAATTAAATAGTCAAGGAAATGGAAGGGTAATTAAATAGTCAAGCAAATGGTAGGGTATACAAACATTGGCACGGCCGATGTTAGCTTCTTTAATATTTTTTCTTAATTGATATCGATTTAGATAGAGTATGCAAAATATCTCCAACTTGATTAGTTCTTATATTATAGGGTTATATACATGCCGGCAAAGCTACAATCCCTATTTCGATCTATCATTTATTGTGCCATTATACATATGGGAAATTTTATTATTGGGTCGTCACATTTGTTTGATTATCAATCAATTGTAAAAAATAAAAACCCTAATAGTTGTAGAAAAAGCTATTCTCAGCTTATAAAGTTGTTATAATATATAGTAAAGATCTTATAAATTTTAAATAATAAGCTAAGATAAATAAATTGATTAAAAAAATAATATAACATCAATCATTTTTTTAAGATTTTCACAATCAAAACAAAATACTTCCATTCATCTTGGTGCCTAAAAGAACAAAAATGATATTTAAAAAAAAAATCTATATATAATCTGACAAAACAAATTATAACGGATTGTATATACATATATAGAGCCAATAAATCTAAATTCTGGTAATAATAATTGTTAATTTTTGATTTTATATTTGAATTTTCGGTATTTGATAGTGCATATATGCAATCTGATATACTTAATTGATCAATAAATTTAAAACTTTTTAAAAAGCAATATTTAGTTAGTTTAAGAAACATAGTTAAACGTAAGATAAGGATATGAAATTATATATTCCTGTGTGTGTGTGTGTACTTATTTTTGTAAATAAGTATGCAAGGATATCTGTATATGTATTCAAGATGAAATCGCCGGAATCAAGTCAAGTTTGTATCAGCATCAAAGTCACGGAAAACACAACTCATATATTAAGAAGACAACCCGAAATGTTAATCTACTCATTAAAATTCATACTAGAACCTACCAGGCTAGAAGAGGAAGTGAATGGAAGAAGAAGGCAAAATCCACTTGGCCCCACTCCCCTTACTCCCCCCTTGGCAAGAAGAAGGCTACATAAACAAGTCAGTTGTTGGAGTTGGTTGCTTGGCTCGACACAAAATCAACAAAATAAATAAGAGCAAACGGAAACTTGAAAAGCTTTGTCAGTTTCATTCCTTAGAGCAAAAGGTGAGAAACGACAGCGACGGCAATGTCAGTGGCAGTGGCAGCATCAAAAGGTTTTTGGTGGATGCCACGACAACATCTTAATGATGATGTCATGAATAAATTAGTTGACTTGCGCCGACTTTCGACAACTGCCAAAAGGGAACAGACAGAAAAAGTGACGAGAGAGAGAGATAGAGAGAAAAGGGGCCAGAAAGCAAAAAAACCCAAAAGTGATAAAAGTACAGGAAAACTACAAGGAAGAAGACGACAGGCAAGTTAAATGCTTTAGGCAAGGGCGCGGTAACTGTCTAATACCCAACCATTTATAGAACCATCTCTTCTCCCATAACCGCTCCCTCACCCACAATTCCACCTTTACTAACTCAACCACCGAATTGGATTTTCGGCTAGAAAACTTAATGACAAAAATGAAGTAAACCGCAAAAAGTGGTATTGGCATTGCGGTTGCTGCTTTTGCAAGTTTTGAAGGAAAAACCCCCCCAAAAACTAAATTGTGGCACACGTGTGAGAAAAAAAAAGATGCAGAATGGAATGGAATACCCAAGCGTAGATCCCCTTGGATGAAGTCATTTAAATTTAAGTTGCAAATTATGCAAATGAAATAAGCAGTAACAAAAAGAAACGGTAACCAATTCATATCCCCCCCTGTCACTTTTGTGGCAGGCAACACTTTGTAAAGGCAGCGGACACGTGTGTCTCTTTTTTTTTTCTCCACCTCAATGTCACCCTACTTCCGCTACTGTTGCTGCTACTGATGATGATGATGGTGCTCTTGCTTTCTTGTTTTTTTTTTACTTCCTTGGCCCATCTTGCAGGTGGCCAATGTACCAGTTTGATAAAGTAGCTATATAGCCACGCCCATTTCAACGCCCTATTGTCACACTCATATAAATTAATTAGTTGCGCCTATTTTTGCGATCAATCATTCAATTTTCTGCGCCATAAAATCAAAGGAAACAGAATTCAACCAAACAAGGGCGCCACTTGTTTAACAACAACAACAACAGCAACAGCAATAACAAGCTGCTACCCGATCCAGTTACCCAACCTTGTTGCAACATTACCAAACCCAAATCCAAAAACCTGCCCACTCCCCTTGCCTAACACATTAGCTGTGTAACAATCCCTCAGTAAAACTGCCTTGTCATTTATGCGCTACTCGCTTTTGTTACGCTTTTTACGATGCGGGTTTGTCGCCTTAGTTGAGTCCATGCGTATTGAGGGAGGATGACTGAGCGCACTGGATACATGGGGTTCAAGTTGTCAACCAAAGAACACAAAAAAAAAAAAAAAATGGAATGAATGAATGAAAATCTGAAACAATCTGTCACGTGCCCAATAATGATAAGGAGCAAATCTCTTAGCTTAGTAATTTTTCCTTGCAAAATATTGAAAAACTATTTCGTAAATTGAAACAAAAAAATGTAAATAAAAGATAATAATGTGAACTGTATGACGTTGGGAGAATACTCTCCAAAGAAATTGTATTATACATATATTATACTGAATTTAGCTCATATACCAAAATGCATTCAATTTAAATTTAAATTTGGGATCTAAATTTTCTTTTGATTTAAGGTATTTCAATTTAAGCAGAAAATCATTTATGTTTGCATGTATGTATATAGAAATAAAAACACTCATTAAAACAGTGAGTTTGCCATTTAATTATTTAAGCAAAAATTTCCTGTCTACGAGTTTATTTTTCTGTTCAATTTATAAAAATTTTTATTCTTTTTTAAGCAACAAATTGAACAGAAAAAAAAAATGCAGGCATTTTCTTATATGCTAAAATTGAATTGCAGAAAAAGAAATTTTTCTATATTATATACAAAGTATACATATATTCGTAGAAATCAATTCTGTTGTCCAAATCGAAGCAAATTTTAAAATAATTCTAATGAGAATCTATCGAAATTGATGAAGGCCGCACAACACATTTGGAATTTCTTCGAGTTTTTGGAATATTTTCTTTGTTTAACAATCAAAAACTAGTTTAAAAAATTAATTTATTCTATGACTTATTTATTTATTAAAACAGATAAAGCTACAAGACTTAATCAAAAGTAGATAGCGGACTCTGATATAAATAAGTAGTTTGGCTTTCGCTGATAATAATTTAAATTAGAATTACCCAAAAGAAAAAAAAAGATGAAGACTTTTTCTGAAAAACTTTATAGAAATTGTTGGGTTTCTCACTTACAATTTTTTCTGTGTGTTTTTTGTGCCATAAGGATAAGGCAAAAAAAAAGTGTTTTTTTTTTTATGTACGCAAATTGTTTTATATTCGAAAATAATTCCAAATATTTGTGTGCCCGCAATGAAATTAGCTAAATTAACACCTAGCCCAAAGTCTCGGTGAAGGCTTAGACCGAAAAATAAATGAAATATTTCTTCTTGTTTTAATAAAAAGGACACAAATGAATTGTGAAAGTGTGGGTGAGTAAGTTACTAACTGAGTGCGGTGGGAATGTGGCACATTTAAATGGCCATGGTCACTCCTTGTAATGGGTGGTTGCATATAAAATAACAGTAACAACAAAAACATGACAAAAAAAATAAAAAAGAAACAAAGAAGAAAAACCAAAACTTGACCTTTTGTGTCTCTTTTGCCTGGCCAGGGATTCCCATCTCTGTCTCACTCCACAATTGTCTCTTCTGTATGTCTGCTGCTGATGTTGCTGCTGTTGCTGCTATATGCTGCCATGCCCTCACTCAATTAGGCAGTTGCTGCGCGGCGATTTTCGGTCCATTTGGAGGGCAAATACTTTAAACCATTTTAACAATTTCCATTAACAAATATGCGCAAATTGCCCTTTGGCGGTTTACACAAAAATACAAATAAATTATAACAGTAAAATATTTTTTGACGAGAAACTGAAATATATGTTTAATCTTTTTAAACCGAAATGCATGAAATATTTTTGTAAATTATTTTTATGCACTTCATTAAATATTTCAACAATTTTTGTGTGTGGAGACTCACAGAATAACTGAGAGAGTGCCAGAGAGAGAGACAAAGAGAGGGTTGTTACAAAGAGGAGACGGGTTGGGGTTATACTGGCTACCAAAAACGCTTCCAGCTACAGCCTGGCGCACTTTAATCAACCGTAAAATGTTGACCTTTTTTTTTTTTTCTTGGGTTCTGTGTGTGTTTTTTTTTATTTTTGCTCCATTTTTGTTGGGCCGCAACATGTTGTCGAAATTTTCTGAAGCAAGTGGGCTTGTCGGTGGCTAATGGGCATGCTGTGTGTGAGTGGTAGTGGGTATGTATATATATATATATATATATATGTGTGTGTGTGTGTGTGTGTGTGTGTGTGGTAAGCCTAATGGATGGAGACCTCAGAGTATGCAACTATTAGCTATCCCAAGATTATGGTGTGTGTTCCGAGATTTGAAATCTTTGTCAGTTTGTTGCATTTACATAATTTATATATGTTTCTGGTAATACAAGGACTTTGGCTATTATTCCGACATATTTGTAATCAAGTAAAATCTTTGTCGAAAAGATTAAAGCAATTGCAGTAAATGTTTTCCAAGGATAAACAATTTTTCTAGGACATTGAAACTAGCAATTTGTGGGATAAGTGATTTCATTAGGATTCTATAAGCAGACAAATAGACATCTTGAACATGGCTCCAAACAGTGAAATTACTAGTAATAGATGGTACGTGGAGACTTATAAAGTCCATCAAGTTAAATCAACTTGCAGCCAATTTCATTTACGTTTTTGCCACAACTCATTTTATGACATCCTGTAACGTTGTCGACGTCGTCTACGGCTGTTGTACATACATAATTTCCATTTTCACGTGGCAGTTAGGCACATGCAGGCAGGCGAGTGACATTGAGGTTTTTATGGGCCAAAAACTGAAGTCAGAAAGAAGTGAGTATTTTAAATGAAAGGCACATTACAATGTCAGAAATGCTTGCCATTGTCATGCCAATGACTGGATAAAATATTTAATATTTTATTTATGCAGACACACACAGGCACACACAGGCATAGATATAGATTTATTCAATGGCTATTGCATTATTTATATTTATTTATATATGCATTTGAAACCCAGAGGCGACACAAAAATTCATAAACATTTGTTGTGCAAATTTCTTGCAAATATTTCTCACGCCCAGCCTTCAAGTTGGTTGTAAATCCTTGCCCGCCTGCTTTCTTCCTCCCTGATTTCGCCACCTCAACATACCGAATATGTATGTATATACATACTTATATATGTATCTCTGAATTTTCTCCCTTTTGGTCATTGCCAATAAATTCACATCAAAGGTCTTTATTTATATTTGCTTAGCAGCCAGAGAAAGCCAAAAAGGATGCGCCCTCCGGCTGCTTAGCTGAGCCTGTGCAAATATCATTTTGCGTTTCAATTGAGCATCTCTCTGTCCTTTTGGCTTAGGATCTATATAGACACTCGCTTGACGCTAACCTACGACACGCGCATCATCGCTTAATCCCGCTGCTGTTAAATGATTTTCTAGTTGCCAGGCAGCCCACAGTACACTAAAGGCACACACATATATATATATATGTGTGTACATATATACGACGAGGCGCACGTGTCAATTGTGTGTGTTGAGCCTCGGGCTTGCCTTAAACTCAGGGTGGAAATATATATATGTATAGGCCAAAAATAGCCAAACGTCTTGCATTGCAATGAACTCGACACTTGAGCCATTGGCTGGCTGACAAAGTAACTCCCAGCATTAGGCGAATGACCGCCAATGGATTTTTAAATACTTGGCATACGTTCGCTCATCTCTATTGCCTGCCTACCACCACCCCCCTTTTTGGCCCAGCCCATAGGGCTCACACGGTGAAATTAAATGCTTTACCGCGCTCTGCCCCGACATTGCCCAAATAAATAACTCAATTGTTTTGTTGACATTTTATTTGACACGTGACTTTGACTGGTTAAACATTCAACCTTACCAACCTTAACTCCTCACTACCCCTCCTCCTATCTTCCCTTCCCTTCCCTTCCCTGCACTACCCTCCCACTATCAGCCGCCTTTGACGGGTCTTTAATGCTTTGTTCTTTTTGCGGTTCATGTGGTTGCCATCGTTCTCGTCGTCGTCGTCGAGTCATCGCATCGTCGCATCGTCGTTCACAGCAATTAATCTCAAAGGTGTCCATTAAGGCAGACACGCGCTAGCCATGGCAGTAAAAACTCTGCACACTTACTAACACACACGGTCGCATACACACACACACACACACACACACAGGTATATTGTTAGGTGATAAAAGGGGGCGTTACACCAAATGGGCGTGTAATAGTGTCAATTTTGGTATTTATAGCTGTTGTTCCATGGCAGTGATTTGTGTAAAAGATTCAAAATGAATATAGCTTAAAGCATCCACTGAGAACTGAGACATCATCATCGTATAGCATATTTTCAGGGGCACATTAATAAAAAAAGAAAAATTATGGAATAATTTATGTATATATTTTACTTATCTTATTGAATAAAAAACCAATTAAAAACTATGCACAACACAAAAGAGGAAACAAATTTCGTTCTATTGTTTATAGAACAATAGAATTTCAAATATCCGAATCAATTGGGTCTCGATCCGGATAATCGGGAATGACATAAAAAATACGGTAAACATGAAATAAAATAAATAAACATGCTCTGTAATGAATATACTATGAATAAATTTGTAATTTTAATTTTGAAAAAAATAAAAATGATTTTGTTTTAATATTTGGTCAAATTAAATTGTTTTACCGAAAGAACGCACCTAAGAAAAATTGAAATAATTAATTGAAATGTTACCGTATTCAACTAACAATTATTTAATATCTCTTACAAGGTGGTTCAGTTTTATTGGATTGCTGAAATTTAGTATCTCTGCATAGTTCTAAATTTTCTTCCAATTTCATTTTAAGAAGGGCAATCTAAGGCTTCTGGTATATAAGATATACTCGGATATATTAGATATACTTCTATAACAAATTATATATATCAGTACATAACAGTATATATGTATATATTGTATATTAACAACATGTAAGACAGAAAGAATTGTTGCAAAATGTAATTTTAATAATAAAATATAATAATAAAATTATATATAGAATTGTGATGATAATTAAAATCATTTTAAAATAAATGTCAAATATAAAAATATAGAGTATCTTTGCAACGATTAATGGTAAAGTGACATAGAAATATTTTTGTTCAGTTTCAAAGAAGTTTCGAAAAATCTTTTAAAATATAAAAAAGAATCTTAAAAAAAACAAAAGATCGATATATATTTAAATATTCAATTAAATATTCGTAGCAATTCAATTTCATTTTGGTGTTGGTGTCTCGCATATACTTAAATGTTAAAAACTTTTTAGGAATCGGATGGAATATATGCAAATTTTCATTGATGTTCGATAGGTTCCAAATGCAAATTTCCTTAAGGGAAATTGGCAAACAGCAAACAAGGACAAGACAGCGAAAAATTAACATATGTATATGTACTTGTACATGTATTGCTTAGTACAGGAAACGGAAGTGTGAAGCATATATACTACAACCGCATATAGACAAACTGACAAACACACTCGCACTCATACACACACACACACACAGCCATACACACAGGCCGAAAAATGTGCACGACTTGTTTAGTTTGGCAAAAGTTTTTCTGTCCCTATCTTACATTAAAAGCCAAGCTGGGTTGACTGTTTGGTTGGTTGGCTTGTCGGCTTACTTGCTGGCTGGTTGGTTGGATGGTTGCTTGCTTGTTTGTTTGCCAGCTCCCCATTGCCCACTTCTCCCCTTTCTGTTCTTTCTCCCTTTCCCATTTCTTTTACCTACTATTACTCCACCTTACTTTTTCAAGACTTTTGACTTTCTTTTGCCAAAGAGAAAGAGACAGAGAGAGAGAGTTGATAGCTTTGTGTATGCGTGCGTTCATGTGGTTGCTGACACAAACCAAAATTTAAACAAAAGAAAACAGGCAACAGCATTGAGTACCGAGCATGAGACAAAGTCAGACTTTAGCCCCTCATCCTTAGCCTCATTCCCATTTACAAACTCTTACTTTGTGTAAGCCGTAGCCTCAGTTAAGGCTGTTGGCTAACGGAAACCGCACTTACACATATACCTATATTCGCATACATACGCACACACACTCACACGAATTCGGTGCTAAGTGACTCTTGGCTCTTTTGTTGGTCCTGCTCTCTGTCCTGGTTTTTTGCCTTTGAAGCAACAACGGCACAAAAACTGAAGTATATTGTTAACAGGATATATAATACACAAAATAAAGTTTTCAGCCAAAGTTACACAAAAGTATTTTACAAGTTCTCCACGGTACTGGGAGACGATAGATAAAGAGAAAGAGCATGATGATGGGGAGCCAAGAGATGCCTTAGTTGGAGCCCTTGCATCACCTTACATTCGCTTTTGTGTGTTTGATATTTGGTATTGTTTTACTTTTGTTGATTTTACAATATAACAAACAAAACAACAACATTAAAAGAGCATCACAACCACTCAATGAATGGTTTGGCTAAAAGAATAAAATATAAAGAAGAAATATTCTAGCATTGCCTTATCCTTTTCTTTTTGATCAAGAAATTTTTCCGTTAAATTTTTCAATAAATACTCTTATATAAAATATGTAAATACAAATGTCAATAGTTCAATCAAAATTATTCAATGAAATAAATCCTTAAATTAATTTTACGATTTAAGCATTCCTTTAAGCATAACTTTCAATGCATGAACAATATTAAAAATAAGCCATTTAATGTAAAAGTACATTATATATTTATTATATATACAAAGCAATTTAAAAGAAATTTATAATAATAATAATGTAAATATTTTTTCTCTGTGGAATTTTAAATAGCTTACGACTATTGCTAGTGTTGCAGCTAACTCTCTCGATATTTTAAAAATTATATTTATGCCTGGGCATATCAATGGGTCCAGCTGGTGTAAGCCTGGCTACCAAGCCTGCCACAAACTATCTGGCATATTGGTTGCATCTGTCGGATTGGACTAGATGAGAGCTGTCCAAAATTGCTGACCAAAATGCTCATTATTGAAAGTATTGTCAAATTCTACCTGAGTAAATCGATATCAAATAGAAGCCCATACACACACAGTCCATTAGTTTGCCGTATTGGATTTTTATTGCATCAATCTGATTTTACAAGTTTACTGAACGAGTAATGGGGACAAGTTGGGTATGCGGTATAACATTTTTTTTTTTGCTGGAATAAAAATTGTAAAATGCCATATCAATGGCTTTTTTGTATTTACTCAATATTGAAGACGGAGGCAACAAAGTTTTTGTAGTTACTATATTTTTGTGACTTTAGGTTTGAGTGTAAATTGTTACAATTCTGACTGCTATGGCATAAACATTTGCTGACAAATAGAAGAAGGGGGCATCGACAACTACATAAATGCCTTTTGCAGTTGAGGTGTGAGTATGTATGAAGTGGAGTGGAGTGGGTAGAATGGGGTGGGGTGGGGATTTTTGGTGGCATCATCATTTATCACAGAACACGCAACATGCCCTTTGCCCATGC
This sequence comes from Drosophila emarginata, assembly GCA_037075365.1. NCBI lineage: Eukaryota > Metazoa > Arthropoda > Insecta > Diptera > Drosophilidae > Drosophila > Drosophila emarginata. Next base: position 10,680,520 of record JBAMCD010000296.1, read on the forward strand.
CCAAAAAATGCGTCACTAAAAACCATTGCTGCTTGGGCTTTTCCAACGCCCCGACCCCCATATATCCCGTCCTTTCATCCTCACATTAACTCTGAAACCGAATTGCAGGAATGGAATGGCAAAAAAATAAACTGGCAAACGGCGACGAGCTGTCAGTTGGCAGTTGGCAAAAGAGAAGCTTTACGAGTTTGAATGTTGTTGCTGTTGTTGTTTTTGTTGCTTTTGTTGTATATGGAGCAAAAATAAATGTTTTCAAATGTTTGACGCGTACTGACAACAAATAAGCACAGAACAGAACAAAACGAAACAGAGCAGAGAACAGTGAATAGGGAAAGAAAGAGAGGTAGGGAGGGAACACTGTCCCCGCACTCACACACACACACACACACGCACACTTGTCCTTATCCTTGCTGTATCTTGATGGGTGTGCGTGTGTGTGTATGTATGTGCGTTTAATGTCTGTAATTTACCGTTAAGTAGACAAGTATTAATGGTAAAATACCAACGGAATGCGTAGCAGAACGTAACCGAACAAACACACACACACACACACACGATTTGAAAGAGAAGAACAAGAAGACAAGGGCAGCTTTGGGGCTGCCATGAAAAAAGGAAGAAAAAAAAAATACAGAACCGTCAGCCGAAAACAAAATGGCGACGAGGACAACATCAGTTTGACTTGACGTTGAAGTTACATGTTAACTGTGGCAATGCCACCCCCACAGACACGCACACACACACACACACAAATAAGCAATTGTCATTGTGGCGCGCGCATGTTGCCTTCCCCCCGCACCAGCAGCAGCACTAACAGCAGAGATGTCAAAAAAAAAGAAGGAAGAAGGAATAAAAATAAAAAAAAAAAATAAAAAGAAAAGAAGAAAAAAAAAAGAAAAAAACGAACGCCAACAAATTCCAAAGAAAACTCAACTTTGGATTGTTGGCATTTTTGCTGTGTGCTTTGAATGGCTGAGGACGAGAATGAGAATTGAGAATGGGCCATGGGCGAGGGGTTGGGGTTTAATGGGGAATGGGTATTTCAAGTTGGGGTCCAAGAAGAAAAAAAATATTTGCGCGTTGTAGTAGATAAGGCGAATGGAGAGGCGGGAATGACAAAACAAACGCGCCGTTTTTCTTGACGTTTAGCAATTTGACATTTTACGTGATTTTTGGTGCCAGGGCAATCCAGAGACCCAATGCTGCCCCCGGCCATCTCACACGCCCCAGGCCATTGAGAACCTCCAGTATCCAGGACCCTTGGTGACTTGCCATTTGCTGAAAATTACAAACTGCCAAACTGTGTGTGCACGATGCTGCTGCTGCTGCTGCTGTTGCCGCTGCGCTTATGTAATTGAGTTCAAAAGCGAAGCACCCAACCAACCAATCCACCCAACCACCAAACATACTGGAGAAAGAGACTCCTCCAAGCCTTAGCACATTTTTCACAATTCATTTCATTTTGCCGCGTTGGCGCTGCAAGGCAACATTATTACAAAAAAAAAAAAAAAATAAAAATAAAAAAAGAAATAAAAATAACAAAAAATAAAAAAAAAAAAAGAAACAGCACACACAAAAAAAATATTGCTTGAAATAGAAAGAAATGAGAGGGAAAAAATTGTAGCATAACTTAAGGCTCTTTCACATGAACACACAAAAAAGCAAAAGAAATGAAAAAAAAAAAAAAAAAAAAATTGTTCGCTTTAAACAAAGGCAAAGAACAAATGCTGCACAATAATTTGGTTTTTTCGCTTCATTTTTTTCTTTTTTTGTTTACTTTTCGCTCCTCCATTTCTTTTGCCTGTGTGTGTTGTTTTTTTTTTTTGCCTCAAAGTCTTCTGTCCTGACTAGACTAAGATGGATTAAGCCCAAGTAGCAGCAAGCAGCAGTAGCAGCAGCTAGCTAGCATTCATCTCCTTTCACCATAAGGACCCAGGCAGGCACTAAACAATTTTTCTTGATTTCTTTTTAGCATTTCGCCTTTTCTTTTTTCACAGTTCTCATCTCTCATTTTTCCCCCTTGCCTTTTTCCCCTCTCTCGAGGTACTCTAGCTCCGGCTCCGACTTTAGCTTTGACTCTGGCTTTAGCTCTCTGTTCTGGTTTTTCCTTTTTTTTTTTTGCCTTTCATTCCTTCAACTGGCTTTGTTTGTGTCTTCGAGCATTAGAAAATAATATTTTATTCGCTTCACTTACAATTTTTCTTGTAGTGTTTGCGCTCGACTGCTTCACGTTGTTGCATTCGGTTGGTCGCCATATTGTTGGAGTTGTTGATGTTGAAAAATGTTACATGCCAGAAATTGTTGGTTACCCACATGGAAATTACGTTGCATGTTTTTCAAAACGGAGATGCCTTCAACATATAGTACATATATATATATACATATATATACATATATTTATGTGTGTGTGTGTGTAAAACAAAAGCTGCAGCTGGCGCTTTTCTGTGAATTAATCGGCCATGAGTTCCAATTCTTTAACTAGAGTGGGTGGTCGTCCTCGTCGTCGATTCACGGCCTGTCAATGCCTCTAACAATGACAGGTGACATTTACAAGTAACACACACACTTCTAAAGGACCTAAAGCCTGACATTCCAAAGTCTTATGTGATTTCCATAGCCTACCATTCAATATTGAATTACGATTTCCCAAAAATTAAAGACAAAAGTGATTCATGATAAAAATGTTATACGATTTTTTCTAGGTAGTTTTGGAAATGTCTTGGTCATTTGATACTTCATTTTTTCATGCCAAACTGTTCAATTCATATTTCAACAATTTCCTAATTTTTTTTATTTAATTTAGAAGTCGAATCAGTTTAAAGTCTGTTTAAACAATATTTTAAGCATAAAAAAACCGTTTTAGACAGTTTCTTTTAAATTATTTATAAATCTTCATTGGTGTCTGCCTTCGAGACGGACACCTCTCTTACATTCACTGTTTTTCTATGAAGTATAACAAAAGAAATCATGTAATATCTAAAAAAAAAATATATATATAACAATCCTCTTATGGGCATATAATCGTTAATTGTCATCAGGAAAAATAAAGTTTTTTACTATATTACAGAATATCAGATATTTGTTGTACATTATCTTTTATTTAATAACATTTATTTTTCTGATTAAAGTCAGAAAACAAAGATGCCCAAGGGAATTTATATGAATTACGTTAAAGCGAAATGTGTACTTTATCCATTAATCAATAATTCAATTAAGTATGCCAATATTAAGTAAATTATAATAAAATAATATAAAACTTTTAAAAGCAGACACCCTCGGGAATATATCAATAAAATAAAAAAAATAAAAATTAAGTAAATTTTATGTACTGATCAAGAATTATAATTTATTGGCCGGTTTAATACTGTAAAGTATTTTTCTGAACATTTGGAATATTTTGCCCTTTAGTAAATACAAAATAATGTAATAAATAAATATATATAATAACATATACATATAATTTTAAATTCAACATAGAATAAGAAACTGATGCATAAACATTATTATAATATTCATTATATAATTAAAAACTTGATGTTAAACAAGGTTTAACGAAAAAGCTATAATTATTTATATTGATACGCATTTTCAGATGGGATTAGATTTACAGTCTATTAATTAAGTAATTGATTTATGAATTAAAAATTTACATTATTTCTATATTGAACTATCATTTTCATCTGTATCATCTTTACTAATATTCAGCTAATATATCCTAATTCATCGAGCAATTTCATGTACCAATTTATAGGCAATCGTTACTTTCACTATTTCGATACATACATATTTCCTCTCTGAAATTGTTTTCTTTTATTGAATGCAAATAATCTATGTCATGAAATGTTGGTCGTTTATATATACATATTTATGTATATATGACTGTATAAATACAAATTTTGTATTTTAAAATTGCCTTGTTCATTTGCCTCAACATCACACAATTGAATTAGGTAACCAAATTTTTTTTTTTTTTTGTGGCAATTTGTAACTGCTATTGACCACATGTAATTGCTACAGGGTATTCTGCCTACCCTAACGAAACATAAGTTTTTACACATTTAATTTGCCAACTATGCAATTGGTGGGGCGGATGCAAACATTTTCAATAAGCACAAACACACACACACACACCTACATACACAATTAAACACATATTGAAACAAATACTCATACACTTACAATCAGATGTAAATCGAGAGAACCTTGTACAAAAATCAATTTTATTTGAATTTAACAATTTAACCGTAAAACCACAGAAAGCATTTTAAACGCATTTTTAATAGACTCAAATATGTGTTGCATATGATAGAGAGGGGGTTAGCCTACCACATACATACATACATGTTTGTATGCGTGTGTGTGTATCAATATCAGTGGCCGTCCATGTACCGCAACCCGCCATTTTGTTTTGTTGTTTGTTACAAAATTTTGCACATTTACAAAAGCCATTGGTAAAGGCGCAAAGAGCGCAACTAAAAGCGCGAGCTAAAAATTATCCACAGTTGCGAACCATCCCCAATCACATTCACCTCCCTTACCCCTCTCTGCATCAATCGGCTTGCATTTTATTTTGTCGATGGAAAATTAGTTTTTGCAATGTTGTTGGTTATGTAGTGCAAACACACACACACACACACACATATTTATACATAGATTTATCGGATCCATGTTGATGACTCTTCCCTCAATGTTCGTGTGGGTGTGTGTGTGTTTGGATGGGTGTAGCTTGTTTGCACATTGTCTGCATACTTTTGGCGCTGGCACAAAGTCGCGTGCCTCCATTCTTTTTTTGTTTTTCGTTATGTGTTTTATTTTCACATGGAAGCGAACGTGAATGGCAAATATTTGGGGAAAACAACAGAATAAAAAATATTTATTTACGCATCAAGCCAAGCCGATTTCATAAGCATCCATCAATACCTCCCGAAAAAAAGTATACAAAAAACAAAAAGTGATACTCAAATATATATAGTATTATATCAATACCATTTGTCTGTTTGTCTGTCCTCCCCATTGTTCACACATGTTGCTCGACCCGAAATCATAATGCCAAACTGACCATGAAATGAAAGTGCATAAAATACATCTATATGAAGCTGTTTTTCCTGCCCAATTGCACATTGTGTGTGGTCAAATTGAAGCGTATTGTTGTTGCTGTTGTTACCATTAAATCCTAACCCCAAAAGTGTCAATGGTCGAGAGTGATGATGCTGCACAGTGGGCCTCATTTTAAACGACCATTGTCGAATACACAAACTTTACCTTCGCAGTTTTCACTCACAAAATAATTTTTTTCGTTATTAATATGTGTATCTCTACGATTTAAATAAAATTAAAATAAAATAAAAATTAAAATAAAGCTTTGTAAAGAATCCAAAAAGTATAAACTGATCTGATCTGATAAGTATGATATGATAAGTAATAGAATAGAAATGTGTTAGAATAATATTAAAATTAAAATACTAATATGATTTAAAAATTTTAATATTTTTAGCTCCATATCTTAAAAAAAGCTGATTTGAAATTTTGAACAAGAAATAACAATTTTTATTAAAGAAATTTAAAAAAAAAAGAACAGTAAAACATTAGTTACATTTTATTAACCTTCACATAAAATGTTACTAAAGAATATCTGACTTTAACAAATGATCAAATCAAAATAATCGCATTTAAATGTTTTTTAAATAACTTAAAAAGTTTTAAAGTCGATTTTCATTGTTAAATTAATATTGTTACAAGTATAGACTACATAAAATTTAGTACAAAAAACTTAGCTTTTAATGCTATTTATTAATAATTTTTTGCCATATTTAGCCCACTGTGTGTAAGGACAAAGAATTTAGATAACGGTTGAGTACATCGTATGGCAGACGTTACCATAGTAAAAGTCCCCAGTCAACGACTATGACTACTACTCCTATTCGACCTCCTTCTCCATCTTCATTTGCTACTCCTTCTCCTGCTCTTCCTCGTCTTGATCAGTCAGAACGACGCGTTAAAAGCGCCGCATGTTGTCTGAGAGTTGCTATTACTGTTGCCCCGTACTATGCCTTCTGCTTTGACAATTTTAACATAAATTCGGACATTTTTTTTTTTTCTTCTTTACGCTGAGATTTTTTTCAATTCAGTTGCGTTGCTGCAACATCTGGCATTGTGCGCCGCCGTTCAATGGAAACATATTGGTGGTCCGTTGGCATATTGGGGAAGGGATGGTGGAATGTCGCCTGTTGTTGTTTTTTTTTTCTTTTTTGGGGGTGTCGCCTTTGCCATAATCATTGCTCGCTGGCCCTACCCCACCTTCCGCGCCCTAGGGGAATCCATGTCAGCACCACAGGATGTACTGGCAGGCAGGCAAGCAGGCGTTGGCTTTAGCATTGGCGTTGGCGTTGCTATTCTTAATTCCTCTCCAAGTCCAGACATGGAGGATAGGGTGTTCGCTGTAGTGGTATATCTATCTCTGGGAGTGTCATTGATTTAAATCAAGATTTTGTTTAAAACCGATATATAAATTTGCCTGCTATTGCTATTATCGGTTAAGTCCTTTTGCTGGCAAAGCATTTTCTTGGATTGTTATAAACTTAACTGCTGCAATAATATTGCATTTATCGTTTAGATATAAGGACAGAAAAATAAATGATAGATTTAATTTTACTGGGCACCCTGTATATGTATAGCACTTAATATGTAGCTCAAGTAGCCCCCGCACGGACATTGCTCGGTAGAGCAATCTAAGAAAATGCTACAAGCTTACACACTGACACTTTGACTTTGCTCTGGGAAAACTGGTAAGACGTCTTTGCCATGGACTGACTATTGTTACGTTTCCATTTCCTACGTGCCCTAAAGGCAACTGCTGGGCAGGCAGTCAGTCAGCAGGTGTGCTTGCCGTGTCCTTGCTTTTGGTCCACGATGAAAATCGAAGAACAAACACACACACACACACACACAGACAAAGTAGATCAAGCGGGAAAAGGACCTGGCCGTACTGGTCGAACGAGAACTTCTCGAAAGTCTCAAAGGCATGGGGCACTGGCGTCACGTGGTCACAACATAAAAACGTGATGAAATTTCACAAAAATAAAACGCCCCAAACAGGACAAAAAAAGAAAAAAGAAAGGCAAAGGACGATGCCAAGACCTCTGCTGCCCGTTTGCCAGTCAGTGACAACCAACAACAATAAAGGTGAGGGGGAGTGACGAGAGAGTAAGAGGCAAATGGCAAACGGCCGGCATTTGGTTGGTTCTGTTCTGTTTCTGTGCTTTTTACGAGCAAAGGCTATGCGATTGCTTGACATGGCTAAATGTGTGCCTTAGTAGCGTAAATAAGTAGTAAAAAATTTATAGGATTTGTTGTTGTTTTCTTATATTTTTTTCTGTTTTTTTTTTTTTTTTGATTTGGGTGTTGTAACAGTTGCAAAGGTTGTGTTTTGTGTAGGTGGTGCGAAACCAAAAACGCGGACAATTAATAAAAATTCTCCATCACTTGAGTGGTCATGTACATGCATATGGGCTAGGGCCAGATGATGATAATAAACCTTTTATTTTTTTCATTTTTTTTTTGTTTTAAATGTCATAACCATTTGCTTAAACTCTTCAGTCCAGGCACATTGCAATAAAGTAAAGCAAAAGCGTACGCCTGTTTTTGATTCACTCTCATATTTAAGCGAAGCTGAACTCATAAAAGCCAAAAGGCAACAAACAGTGCAAAATGAGACGAGCAGCAAAAAGAGTTTTCTTCCCATTTTGCTTAACTTCGTCTTTGCCTTTGCTTGCGCGCCCTCGTCGTCCATTTTTATAATCGCATTTTTATGATTAAGACGCATTTTATGGGATTTTAACTGCTATTATTTTCGCTTTTAACTGTCACAATAAAGTCAAAGTTAAAGACAGCAAAAGCTGCACAGACACACAAAGCAAAATAGAGAGAAAGAGAGAGAGAGAGAGAGAGTTCCCTTTTGTTTATGCGGGCGGCAGCATCGAGACGAGAACGGTTTGAAAACGGAGTACTGAGGCAGCATGGACTCATGGTGGAGGCGCCGAGACGAAAGTAGACCCAAGTAAAAAGGAAAAGGCACAAAACAGACACAGACGATTCATTCTTCTTTGGCTTGTGGAAACTTTGTTATGCAGATTTCACAAAATGATTTGAAAAGAATTTTATTTAAGATTTTGCACGCTGATTAAAGTAAAGTCCACTGACTGGCTTCATCTTTTACATTACGAATTTTAAATTAAAGAATTTCGCATTTTATTTGATTAGGTTTCCATCATCTATAATCTGCTTACTTCTGTACGATTTGTAGAGGACTTTAAATTATTGAAAACACTGTTTAATAGGTCAATGGAAAGAAATTTGGCATACTTTTTAGAGATTTATTTATCACTGACTGCATTACGAATCACTTAAACATTTTAACAGGATATAATCTAGTGCATCACTTACTAAATTCTTGATAAAAAATTTAAAATGAATTACGGATTTAACATCTAACACTAATTCAATTTATTCTAAATAAATTAAGACCAGGAAAACTACTTAATGACACTTAAGTAAGTTTAACAAATACTTTGTAAGACCTAAAGATAAAATATTCACCTATAATGATCATGTTTAAGTTATATAACGATATGATTCATCTATGGTGGCTATACCTTATAGTAGTCCGATCTGACTTATTCTTAAACTTAATCTACCTACATAACTAAAAACCATATACACCTAGTTTTATCCCCATAGCTCACAAATTAATGTCTGAAAGCTGCGAAAATACGGACGGACAGACATGTCTAAGTCGACTATTAAAATATTTTATGCTGTCGGAAACTTATATTTCTATGGGTTATAAACATCTGACCAATATTATTATTCCCTCTGCAAGAATATAATATATTTAATTTTTCTAGAATAATTTCACAGCAGAGCTACAAAATGCCTACAAAATGCTGACCCGTAGAAGAGATAAATAATTGAAATGTGCACTTGCATAATATAAGTAAAGGTAATGAATTTAAATACAGATTTCAATGCTTCTAATGTTGGGGATTAACCACAATTTGGCTTTATTGCTATAACCGCCCTCTTTCAATGACGATTTGCCATAAATTAAAGAAAAGTCAATGCCTTTGCCAAGGCAATTACAGGCAGCGTTCATTGTAATGTTGCAATATATTGCGAATAAATATTGTTGTAAAAATTGATGAGCATATCATCAAATGGCCAAGGCGATAGCAACAACGACGGCTTTGTGGCATTAACATTTATGGGGCACAGTAAAAAAAAAAAAAAAAAAAAACAGCAACAAAAAGAGAGAGAGAGAGAGAAAGAGAGAGTAAAAGTCTACAGCCGCAGACGAAACAGCAACTCTGTCAAAATGCTACGATATGAACTCTTTTTTAATGAGGTGCTAAAAATGCCGTTATTGTTATGACAGACAGGATGAGGATTCGGTATGGCTATTTAACGGCCACACTGGACGCCAAAGAGAGCCAAGACTTTTGGTAAGTTCTTCCCGTTGTTGTTGTTGTTGTTTTATTTTTTCTTTTTCTTTTCAGTTTCTTCTATTCTATTCTACCCGCAGAACATTACAGTGAAAAGTTTTGCTGCAAGGATAAACAGTGAGTGGAAAGGGAAGGTAAAGTGCGAAGGATGAATGAAGGATGGGTGGGGGTGAAATTAAGTTGCCTTTAAACATCGATTTGTAAATTGTTAAATGATTGCCGGCTAAAAGCGCGTGGCTAATGCCTTTGCCATCACCTCCGCCTCCTTAGGAAAAAGTGTTGTTTTTTTTCCTCCCTTGGGTCTTTCCCCCTACAAATACATACACGCCAACACACACATATAAGGAAGGGTTGTTCCTATCATCACCCAGAATATCCCGGTTCTGTCTACGAGTCTTTCAGTCTGAGTCTGATTCTGGGGTCTGGCATTCGCATTGAATTCTTAACATTTCTTTTGGTTTTTTCTTTCTTTTTTTTTCTTTTTATTGTATGAAATACATATATACATACATACATATATCTATTTTTATGTTTTTTGATCTGGATATTACTGCATACATATAGTACGCAACTTGGAAGCTTAAGAAATTCCCAACAAAACTATTTTAGAAGCATTGCCATGACTTTATGCTCCTTTCTATTTCTGATTATTTACTTTGGTTTTCTTTTGCCGTTTTTCCCTATATTCCTTTTTTCTTTTTTTTGTCTTCTGATGACTTCTTAAGTCGTTGCCGTTCCCCTCATTTGGGCCACTTCAATTGCTGGCTAAAGCGTTTTGTCGGCCCCCAAGAGGCACTCCAAAGTCAAAGTGCGGAAGCAGCCATTGAATATTCAAGCGGCAAACACTTGGCCCAATGTGGGCAATGGGGGCAGCAGTATAAGAATTGGTTAGCTGGATTTAGATGGCTGATGAAATACGCCTTGTTTCATTGGCGGTTTTTATGAAACTTTTGCCAGCCATTTGAGAGAAAAAAAAACACACACACACACACAAAAAAAAAAAAAAAATGTTGTCCACTAAGAAAGCCAAATTTGACTTTTCTTTATATAATTTTTTTTCCTTTTTTCTCTCCCTCTTGAGATTTTGTTGTTATTGACGTGGCATAACACTTTGGCCCAGCTAAGGCAACGGCAGTAGCAGCAGCAGTTGGCAAACAAATTTGAATTTATATTAATTTATTAGCATAGCAAAAGCGCAGCAGTAATGCCGGACTCGAACTTGGACTCGAAATCTGACACAAAATACACAAAAAAAAAAAAAAAAAAAAAAAAAACCCTGAAAAAAAAAGCAACCAAAAACGAAAACTCGGGCGCATAATGAAAATGAAAAGTAATTCCAGCATTTTTAGCAATGAAGTTGCTAATTTGAAATGTAAATTGAGCCAGAAATGAATTTTGGTCAAAAGTGATGGTTTGGTTGGGTGTGTTGAGAATTACTTAAAATTTTTGGGGGTTGAGATTTACTTATTATTAATACGAGCATTTTCTCACTTTGGTTTTACTGATCCTGGCCAACTCATATAAATTGCCAACATTCAGTCCTGGCATCGACTTGCCAATACCTTAATTGTTAATCAAAATGGGAAAAATTGTATATGAAATATTGCAATTTGGTACGCCTTAAAAAAGACAATATAACTTTTTTATTTTATAAGAATAGTTTTGTTTTTTATTATTATTTTTGTTTTGTAAATTTCTTCAGATAGTACATTGTCTGCTTTTTATGTATATAACGTTTCTGTACCTGTTTTTCCTTTTAAGCTAATCGGTAAAAATGCATATGGATTATAATCTAGCTATATCCTTTCGTCTTTTAACTATTGCAAGCGGCTTAAATCAATAATAAACTTTATCGACTCAAACCCTAAACATTAGTATTCCAATTATATATCTTAAATCAGAATCTGTTCAGGAATATCTATATATGTTTAAGTGGGTACATTTAGCAGAATCTGTTCCATGCATTTTCATTACTTTAATGTACCCCATTTTCGGGTCCAGAGGGTATAACAAGGTAAGACAAGCTGCGACTTCATTTTGAGTTTTGTCGAAAGAAAAAAAAAAACAAAAAATATGCAGCATTTGCTTGAATTATGCCAAAAAAAAAAAAAGCGAAAAAAAATGCAAAAAAAGATTGTGTGCTATGCAAAATTATGCTAATGCCAGGTAAAAGCGGGAGCATTGAGAATAAGTGGGATATGAGAGTTAGTGGTAAAACCAAGGTGTAGAGGTAAAGGGAACAAAGAGTGTAGAATGAAGTAGAAAAACATACAGTTTTATGCAGCCAAATGTCAACCAACAGCTTGGTTGGCCTGCAGTTTTAGTTTAGTTCAAAATGGCAGGGCTAAAAAGGGGGAGGAGAGTGTTAGGCGAGTGGCGTGCATTTTAGTAGCAACAAAACGTGAACTTTAACACGCCAATCCTTCTCTGTCTCCCCCTTTCCCTCATTCAATCTCTTTTCATTTTGCATTTTAAAGTCAACTCTAATGCCACCCCCCGCTTACGCCTATCAACCACGTTCTCACCTACACACTCATAAAATGCGCATTAAAATACACACAAACATACACGCACACACAAACACAGATACATAGGGAAAAAGGCAGGTCGGCCCTGGCCAAATCCGAAAGGATTTAGTTACGCCACAGGAGGTGGTTACTTCACGTCGTCAATTGCGCCATCTTTGCATAGAACCCAACCACCCACACAAGCATCCAACCAACTGAGCAGCAACCTCTGCTCCCCAGCTGGTATAACATGAATGGCTTTTTCATCCATCAAACATGGCGTCAAACGTCACAAGACTGCGAAAGAGCAAAAAAAAAAAATAAAAAAGGCAAAAAACCCAACCTCCCCCTCTCCCCCAAACACTCACTCCCCAAGTCACAAGACCCAAGCTATTGTCGTCTACTAATACCACAACCAACCCCGACCTCGACCCCATACCCATACCATATATCCAACCATACGTTTCAGACCGCACCACGACCAGGGGAAGCGCCATGCATCACATCACTTCCGCTGCCTGCCTGCCTGCTGGCGGTTGCCTGCCACCGCCGTGGGCTACATAATCTTTTCAGCTTTATGTGTGCTGATGACTTGCTGAGCCTCAAACTGAGACAGGGATAGAAGGAAGCTTGTTGTTTTTCCTTTTGTTGTTGTTGTTGTTTTTTTGCTAGGATTGGGGGCCATTGGTAAGAGTGGAACGGTAGTGAGGATGGGGGTTAAGTTGTAGATTGAGGCTTGGTTGGGTTTACTGCGTGTTTGGTTCTACCGAAATGTGCTGAGTCGGTCGGTTTTTGTGTGTGAGCCTTGTTGGATTTTCTACACTTTTGTTGGATGGGCAGGGGGTGTTTGGGGTGTAAGAAGGGGGGTCTTTACAAGTCCCATTGCCATTGCTGTTCGCTCAGCATGTTACTCGACTTTAAATACATGGACACACACACACACACACATATATACACACTTGGACTTGCATAAGCAAAGACATTCATATAATGCTTGTAATATTTGCGCTTAGCCTTTATTAACCAGGATGGAGAGGTGGTTCGTAGACCAAGGATGCTTACCCAAATCACACATATATAGTAGCCGATCAGTTGACGAAGTGATCACGAACAATCTTTGATCAGTTTTCCCCACGGTATTTCGATGAGAATAGAACTACTTCGATTTACTGCGGGACTACACATGAAAAAAAAACCCTTGCTTTATCTTCACGTTTATCTCATAGCCACAGCCACTTCGTCTCTCTCTGTGTCCATTTTCGCTTTGGCCTTAAATTTAACTTCAGTTACTGGTTGGTCCCCACTGGCCAAGTCCAAGTTTCGTTGCTTTGCCTTCAGTTGAGTTCAAAATGTTTATTTTGTTGTCCTTAGGTTAGTCGTTTGCTCATTTTGTGTGTTTTCCGTGTCTCCCATTTCCCCATCACCCTCCATTCTTGCTCCATCTCAAAGGTCCGCACTAGATGCGACTCCCAGTTCTTGTTTGCTAAAATGTACTCATATGTACATATAGTTGAATGTTCACTGCGTTTTCTTCTACATTTTTTTTTTTTGTTGCTTTCCCCCCATCGGTTTTTTTTGTGTATGTTATTTGATTTGAACTGTTTGCGTTTTGCGCTGTTTACATTTCTCAGGAATATCTAGCCCGTGCCTCCGGTAAATATCCTTGATCCATTTGCAAACATGAAGTAGCAGTAAGGCAGCAAGAGAGCATTCGTACATCCTCCCGTACCCCGCACCCTCACTTCCATCCCATCCATATGAAGCTTTTGAGCAAACGTTTTAAAGTTAACTTTGTGTTTAAAGCGAATGGAATGTCTATTTCAAATACCTGTAAATTTAAGAGAAATTATAAAATTACCCAGATTGAGAATGTTAACAACTATCCCCCTTTATTGGTCTTTTTTGTATTTTCTCAAACTTTCAATAAAATAAATATGTATATTCTCCACACAATGCAAATTTTGTCAATTAAAACTATTTTTAACGTTCATATTAGAGCTAAATATGTCTTAAATAATTCAATTCAATTCAATCGGACACGTAACTTTAATTGATTCAATTCTTAAGTTTAAATAAAAACCTTGTAAGAACACAAGATTGTGATAAGTTTTTATTATAATTTAGATATATTAAACTAAATTTTTGTTCATCTAAAATTTAATTCCAGCTTTTCTTAAAAAAACCTTAAAGGAAAACGATAATTTTGTAACCCAAGAAAAGAAGCTGAATCAGCAAAGATCGATATTAAGTTATTATAAAACTAATATGATTAATGAGAGCTGTTAAACAGCTTTTTGGATCCTTTAATCACTTTTTAATACTTCAGATAATGTTTCTTGGTTCTTTTTTGATGAACAAGGAAAAATCATATTAAATTAAAAACTATATATCTTTTATGTTTAAGGCCTTGTGGCTAGAGCTTCATTTACATTTATATGGCACCCGAACAGAATATAAATAAATATATAAGTAAATATTTTAAACAGATATCTAGGCACATTTTAGATGAGAGTGAATTTCAAATGATTATTATGCCTCAGAGATGGTATTTAAAATTTCAAATGGCCACTCAGCAAACAGTTATGCCGGATTGCAAATGTCCGTCATAGCCAAATTCCTTGTAATACGGATAAGTATGAAAAAAAGAAAAAAAAAAATGTGAAAAAAAGAGAGTGAGTCGCATAAAAAGCGCCCATGAGAGACACAATGCTGACGATGACGATGAGATGATGATGAGCAGCAGCTCAGCGCACAAAACGATGATGCACAAATCCTTTAAGAGCGGATTTGGAATATTTGCGAGGCAGCCCAAGTGACAGGGGAATGGGGGGGGGGGGGTTAGGGGGGCTTTGGTACAAACGGACGGAGGCTTGGCATCTGCTGCTACTGCTGCTTTACGTAAGAATTTACTAGGGCTAAATGGGGGCGGGCTTTAAAATATTGTAAATGTAAAGTATATGCAGAAATACACACACACAAACACATATACAATGAGATGAAGAGAGATAGAGAGTAAAGCCATGAAAGCCGCATGCTGTGGCCAAGCGGGGGGTAGTTGTTCCAAGTGAAACCATACGACAACAATGGGGCGTGGATGAAGTAAACGGCACTGATAATATGACGAGTCAATCCCCAACCCATTGGCATAGTCATACCCATAACGAGGACAGTTCGAAAGGAAGTGTTGTATTTGTAGTGCACAAAACTATTTGTTTTTGGCCCGCTGTGCCAATGGCTGTGCGCAAATTTCCTCAATTTCGTAATCGTAATCCTTAATGGTTATTGGAAACGCAGTCAGAAAGCAAAATGTCGTCAAATATTGACATTGTCTGGACAGGCAGGCAGTCAATGTGCTGTCTTCGCCCTCCTTCTCCCTTCATTCTCTCTATCACTCTCACAAACTTTGTGTCTCTTTCTTATCATAAACCAAAAAACCAAATCCTTTAATAACGATAAACGTTCATTCCCCTTTCTACTAAATTTGGCCAAAAATCCCCCAACCTTTCATATGAGAAGACCCAAACCCCAAAATGTTCCCCAATCCAATTGCCCTTGGAGAAAATCCCCCTTTGGCCTTTTTTATATTGTGTGTCAACCATAAACTTTTATTATGCCTTAAGGTAAATTATTTTATTTATTTTTTAGGCCTGTCGCCAGCCACGTAACGGAAACGACAATGCCAACAACAACAAGGACAACAGCAAGGACAAACCCAACAATGGTCCTGGTCAACGCATAATTCTACGTTATTTTGTTGCCACACGCGACTCTCGTGCCTCAAGCGCCCACCCACAGAGACACAGAGCGTCCGCATCCGCATCCCCATTCCCAATCCCCCAATTCGCATCCCTTTGGCTAGGAACAAAAAAAAAAAAGAAAAAAAAAATCGCAACAATTTGTAATGCCAAATATTTTATTCATTCTACGATTGCTGGGCCTCCCATGGTCCTCCCCCTAGTTATACACACACATATACGCACATATACACACATGTACATACATACATAAATAAATACATATTTGTGTATTTATTTATTTTTTTATTTTTTGCTTTTTGCTGCTGGAGCCGCTCGATTAGCTCAACAGGTTCCTATCAGCAGGAGGTCCGGTTCCAGTACCAGACGAGCATATGTGGGAGCATTTTTATAGAATAACTGACCACAATTTCAATAACTTGTACTGCCAATTAACCATTCGTAATGAGGATAAAATGAATGCTTTGTCTATTCATTTGGATGCTATATATTTTTTATTTTTTGACGTCTCAAACATTTTTGCAATAAAACTTAAAAATTTGCGTACTGTTTTTACTGTGACTAGAATCAAATTAAAGGCAATTTATATTAACTTTAATTTATTTACACTTTCGAACACAGACAATAAAATAAATTGTAAAAAAAAAAAATGCAAACGACAAACGAACACATCGAGCGGTCAAGTAGAACCAATTTAATTAGAAAGAGAGTGAAAGAAAGAGGAGAAGATGAAAGCGAATTAACTGTAAAATGGGAGAGAGAGATTTTGTTGGTGTGGCAACCTTCTGTAAAATATATTTTTAATATTTTAATATTGACTTCTATTTTATTATTACGAAAATATTTACGAAAATAATATTTAAATTGTTTTTGTAATAACATTTTACAGCTAATTAGTTAAACTTGACAAAGTTAAATGTGCTATATGTATATATGTAGTAATTATTGCTAAATTTAGATGTATTTGGATTTGAAAGAGTTATCACTATCACTAATGGCAGTTTTATAGCCTTATCATCAATGCAAATGCTGTTCTATGACCATTAATCAAAATACCAATGAAAACTGCAACATTATGGTGCAACTGCAACTGTAACTTCATAAACGCATCAACACGCTTCTGTTGCAGTTGTTGTTGTTGTACTAGCGGCCGACAATTCATGCTGCATAATGAACTCAATGGGGAACCATGGTAGGGGAAGGTTTAGTGGTGGCAATTTGTCTATTATGGGCACATTGATTAGCGCCTACAGCCTCCTCTCCTACTTATTCACACTTGGAGGGAGGTGCCGCGTCCGGCACTCGCTGTCGCTGCACAAATGCATGCAATGCCACACATGTCGTGCTTAATTAACCTCGAACAATTTCAACTTCCGACTCCCATACACACACACACACACACACATACACCACACATGAACACAGAACACAATGGCTGCATTCATTCATTCATACGAAAAAGGCACGCGCATAATTTCTATAGTTGGGGCACATTCTACAACCACACTCACACTTGCACACACACCACACCCTCTCATACCGATGGTCGTCCTCGTGCCTCCTCCACACAGCACAGTGACCCAAATTAATCTTAGTCATTAGCAGTGGCAAGTGCAAGTGTATAGCGGTATCCAAGTTGAAGTCGCCTCTGACAGACATCACAACGACAGCAGCCTCCCAAATTGTATGGGTATGTGTGTGTGTGTGTGATGGTGGGGGTCTTGGTTGTAGCGGTGAGGGAGGGTGAACGATTCCCTATTGCCCGCCTTGACTTGTCTAGGTTACGCGCAGACAAAGTGGCAAAAGTTTTGTGACGGTTGACGGGTTTGTCGAGAGGGGATGAGAAGTGTTCAGCTAGCATGTTATGTCGACAGGCTTTATTTTGGCATTTACGAAATTTGACGGCGTGAAAAATGAAAGTATTCTCACACTCTTAAAATAATTCCAAAAATTATATCAACTTTAGTTTCAATTTCTTAGCAATCTGAAGACAATGTGCTAAATGAAATCTTTATCGATAATGTTTTTTCAATTGAGTCACAATACAGAAAGATTTTGTAAAATTAAATTTACAGAACTTTCGTTTTCTTTAAGCAAATTTATTAAATGCAATATAACTTTTATATATATTAACCGCCGATCATAAGATTGTAAAATGAAATAATTTAATTTAAGAATAAAAAAAGTAACAATATTTTCGTTTAATTTAGAATAATAATGATAATATAATTATCTAAGAATCGGTGCCAATTAATTTTTAATTAAGATATAAATATAGCGATATTAATTTGCTTAATTTTGTAACTTAATTATTCGTTTCGATTTCTTAAGATTTTACTAAGAATTATACAATTTTAGGTTAACAAAATATTAAGATAAATCATTATAAACAATATCAATTCATAATTCTATATTTCTGACTGATTATTTAGTTATTTAATTAATGGGGTTAATAATTCTTAGTCCATATAAAATAACCATTTAAAAATCAATTAAATAAAAGGATAATCAGGAAAACCAAAACACGCTACAATCATCGTTCATGGTTATGAATCATGAAAATTGCTCTCATAATTATTATCATCATTATCGTGGCCAAAACGAGGCCAGAGGAGCCAAAAGAGTCAGTCTTCTCCAATAACGGTTAAATGGCTGTGCCCTCCACTAATTGTAAGTAACACGTTCGCATTTACGAAACTTTCTGAGTAAGTATTTTTGTCGGAAAACACCATCCAGGCAACAAGACAGCCAAGCAGCTATCAGGCCAAGCCAAGAATCCAGGCAACCGGCTAGACATGACTCCAGTCACCCAGCCATGCTTAGACATTAAAGTTTTTGCTCTTCCTTCTTCTGTTTAATAGACCGAAAAATCATTTTGGCCAAAAGTTTAAAGTGTGCGCCTACATTTATCACTCATTAACACGACTAACTCAGGCTCTCAGCACGAACAAGGACGAACCAGGCAACAACTAAGTGCAATTAAAGCCAGAAACTTAAAGTTGATAGACTTGCCTGCCCCGTTTCTTATAACATTGAAAATCAATAAAATTAAAAACAATAAAAAAATAAAACAAAAAAAAAAAATAATGCTGACTGCGAAACAACAAAAAAAAGAAAAGAAAAACAACATTCCAGCCGTAGATTTCTTAAGGAACGGATGGGGAGGGGAAATTTCTTTCGATCGGAAGGAGGGCAATGGGAGATGGATGCTGTGTTATAGCCAGTATAGCGACAAACCTGGCAAGGGCAAAAGCAAGAAATCGCCGAGCCAAACATCCTTTTGACAATACAAAAAATACGTGCAGCGAAATAAACAAAAGCAACAACAGTAATACCAACTCGTTGGCCAGAGACAAAGACAAAAGTCAAAAGTGCAAAAACCAAAAAAACAAAAAATACAAAAAAAAAAAACAACAACAAACAAAACCGAAATAAAAAGGAAATGCGAATAACAACAACAAAAACAAAAAAAAAACAAAAGGAAAGAAAAGAAGAAAATACCAGTGAGACGTCCCCAAAAGAAGTCAGGCGGAGCAGAGGTAAACGCATGCGCCACAGTGACAATGAATCTCACAAAACAGGGGAAGGCATTTGGCATTTTGGCCACACTCACAACTGGTTATGCCGGGGATGGAGCACAGGAAATGCCTTTCACTCACACACACACACACACACACACACACACACACACACACACACAGAGAGAGAAAATGGCGCGTACACACACCCCATAATACTAATACATATATAGAAACTCATGTCCATTTCTCCTCCATTTTGGAGAAAATTTCCTATCTCGATAGCAGTAGCAGCATTTTTGCCCAAAGCCCAAGAGCAAATGATTTTTAACAAATTTCATTAACATCAGAGGTCCGTAATCATTCAAGCATCGCGTTTCGTAACAGGGCCCAAGCAACGCTGGCCACTCCAATTAAGTAGTGTAATGCCATAGACTTCTTACCTCCCACAACAACGAAAAAAAAAAAAGAAAAAGAAAATAGAAACAAAAAAAAAGACTAACATTTCTCAAAATTTTTACAATAATACCATAAGGGTTATGGTGTCTTATTGGATTAATATTCCCCTGCGGTCGTCGTGAACATTTTTTTAAAACCAATGTGAACTCCCTCGATTAATTGTCAGTGCATGTGATTTGACGTATTCCTAACCTTGAACAAAATGATCGATGACCATCATCCAATGCAGATTGGCATGTGTGAGTATTTGAAACTGAGTTGTGAATGAATAATATTCAAATGACATTCAACAAAAAAAAAACCGACGGCACTTCTTGATAAATACAATTGCCGTCGGTTTTATTTTTTTATTTACTTTTTGAATGCATTTTTCCACGAAAAAACATTCTTCGGCTAAAAGTGAATTAACATTTGAAGGGTTAATTAGACACCGGAACATTTCTACAAATACTTTTCTAAAATTTGCATTCATATTTGGTTTTTGTTTGTAAAGGATTCTCAACTATTTATCAATTCAATCGTCGATTTAAAACCCGCATTAAAAAATTCTTACTATTTTTATTGATTTGAATATATTGTTCAAAAACATCAGAAAAATAATGAAAGATTTAAGTAAATAACTGAACAGACCTTCCATAAATTAAAATTTTCCTTCTCTAGATACAGATAAGTTGTGGATCCCTAATTTGGGGTTTATTGAAATTAAAAAAGATTGAAATTTTTTCGATAAGATTTTAAAGTAGATTAATTATTTATTGGTTATGATAGTTTTTTATCAAATTATTTATCATTGATTAACAATTTCATTTACTAATCTGCTATACAACTACAATTTGATCTGACTTGCAACTGATCTTCTTCTCTTAACAGTTTGAATTTAGTTAATTTAAAACTCAATCGAGGTAGAAGACAAAATATTTACATATTGATATATTCCCAACATATTTCCCTTAATCAGTTTGCCTTCTGGGAATACAATATTTTGGAGTAGATAGCTTTCCATGAAATAGGCAAGAAAAACCTTTGAAAAGCTAAGATTTTGAACTCAAATCTCAATTCTAATCTACGTTAATAAATTCCTCGAATATATACTACATGACCAACGAAGATTGAAATATATATTTTGATTCTTATATAACTAATATCAATTGCAATTTTTAATATGACCTTTTGATTACATTTTAATTAAGATCTACTAAGAAGTATAAAAGATTAGACTCACTTTGATAAACATTTTCTGAACAAAATAGATTTACGAATTCATAATTAGAATAACTTAAGATTCTAAAAACAAATGATTTTAAGTTTAAGTTTTTCATATAGTATACCTTTTTAGTAACAAAAGTACAATCTTTCTCAAATAAATTAATTTTCCAATTAGCAACTCGAACGACTCTGATAAGAACAGCCTTAGATTCTGAAATATATGAATTTAAGTTTTAGTTTTTAATATAATTTATCTTTTTAATAACGAAAGTACAATATTTTTCATATAAATGAATTTTCCATTTAAAATAAGTTGCATATTTTTTTCTTTTAGTTTGTTACCTTTTTGATATAATTTATATTTTTCATTTCAAATATAACTTGTTTATATCTGAACAACCAACCACACTTGGAAGCAATCCAATTCAATTATATTTGACATCATCAATAACATAGATACTGCCCCACAACATGCACCACCACCACCACCACCAACACTACAACACACCAACAACAACTTTTACCCACTTGAACTGAACAAAATCTCAACATATTTTGCAGTGCT
The DNA here is from genome assembly GCA_037075365.1 of Drosophila emarginata. NCBI lineage: Eukaryota > Metazoa > Arthropoda > Insecta > Diptera > Drosophilidae > Drosophila > Drosophila emarginata. The sequence goes on from JBAMCD010000296.1 coordinate 10,702,024, forward strand.
GAACAAATTTTTTGACTTCTGTCAAAGATTAGATGAAAACAAAGCATTTAAGTTGCAATTGCTGGCACAACAAAATGTTGCTCCATAATTTTCTTTGTGTGCCCGAAATCCGATTAAATAAAACGCCGTGTCCGTCCTTCCGTCTGTCTATCTGTCTGTCTGACTGTCTGTGTGTCTGTCCATTGCCGGCAATAGGAACAGCCAATTCGTCTGACAGACAAACGGCAAGCAGCAGCAGCAGCAGGAGCAGCAACTGGAAAGGGATCGGGAATGGTAACGGGGGAAAAGAGAAGGGCAAACGACAGCGGCAGCACACAGCATCCTGGCAAGGGTTTCCGTTCACCGACTGCCAGCATATGCCGCCAGCCGCCGTAACCAACATAATGAATCGCCTGCTTTTGCTTTTCGTTCGCCTTGTTCCATCTTGCTTGGGTTATGCTATGAGGATGTGCAAAGGATATGACTGGAGTAAGGGTTGGCATACATATATACATATATATATATATATATATACCCCTTGTTGTTCTTGTTGTTTATTCATTTAAATGCCCCGGTTAAACGGGCACGCACTACTCGTAAATTCTTTTATAATTTAGTTATAAGCACAAAGGGGGAAGAGAGAAGGGTAGTTTATGCAGTAGTAACTAATCCGTACCACTCCGCCCCCTTAATTTTCAATGCACACACACATATTAGAATCTAATTAGAGTTGGCAAAACGCATCGCTATCAATGTCGGATTTACACTTGTCGTCATCCACTGTGCAAATCCGTTGATCTTAGGCACCGACATGTCCGGCAAATATGTTGGCATATTCTCAAATGTCAAAGGACTAAAGTGTAACAGGTGTGGCCGCTGAGCCGATTATCTCTAAGTACATCATATTGTTTTCGAAAGTGTCTAAAGTTAAACTAACTGCTATATATAGTAAAGTTACCATAAAAGGGAACCTTGATATTAAATTGAAAAAGGGCAACGTACTGCATGGCATTGCAGTTGCCATTGACAGCTGACAGTTGAATAGCAGTTTCCCTTCGTTCCTTACTTACTTACATACATACATATATATATACATATATACCACCAACTCCAAAAGAAAAAAATTGATTGAAAGGCAATATAAATGATGAATATAAAATAATTTCAAATTCATGCAAAAGAATTGATTCATCTAGACTTTTTTTTTACATATTTTCTTGTATTAATTTTGATTGAGTATACACTTTTGTAAATCATATTGCAATTTTGAATTCAAGTCTTTAAAATATATAAACCAATTTCTATTTTATTTATTGTAGTCAGAATTATTATAAAAACTTTTTAATCTATTCAAAAACTATAAAACTAACTAATTTCGATTGTTTCAATTCAAAAAGTTATATAGAATTTATTAAAAATTCTTTTAAAATTGCAAATAAAACTGTAGGTTACTTTCTCCACTTGGTATTAATTCTATAAAGAGTATAAAAAAGGTCAAACATTTTGAAAATTAAATGCAATTGACCTATTCTAACAATATTTCTGTTGTATTATTAGAGAGAACAACCTGAAAGATTTGTCGCTTCGGCATTGTAAATAAATAAATAAAATAATAAACAATAGAAAAAGTAAGGGTACATAAATCTCGGCTTCAAAAAGTTAGTAAAAATACATTTTTTTGTTCTACAAAAAAATATTATATACAATTAACAGAATTTTTATTCTAAAGGATATAGAGGGTATAAGCTAATCTAATAATCAATTCATAATAATAATCAATTCTAAAGAATATACAGGGTTTCGACTAATTTAATAAACAATCAATAATAATCAGTTAAAATTCAAATAATATTAATGTTTCAATCGATTTACTGATTAAGTTAAATTCCTATTAATATTTTTAACTCCATATTTTAAAAGTCTCCTTCAATTAAAAAAATACATACATGTATGTAATGTGTTAATGTAAAGAAAGGTGCAATAATAACTTTGAAAATAATACAAATATTTTGTGGCATAAATGCATGCCACAAAATGTAACATTTTGCCACAAATTTAATAAAATTATGAACACGTTTAAATCATTTAACCATGGATTTCAGTCAGAAAGAGGAAAAACAAAACAAAGTGAATACAATGCATACACGCACACACACACACACAAATATTTATACCCACACTCACCCACATAAATGCTGGGAAACAAATTACGGTAAAATTTCAACAATTTGCCATAAATTGAGACAACAAGTAGCAAAAAAGCCAACCAACAGAACAAATACCGCAAATGTACAGTAATTTTTTGCCAGCAACTCGAACAATCTCACATAGATACAAACCAACATACATACACACACACACTCCACTCAATCCATTTACACACAGAGGTTACGCATACGCAGCGTTGCCTTTATACATATATGTACATATATACATACATATATACATTTATTTTTTGTTGTCTGCCATTTTTTTTTTTTTTTTGTATAATTTTCTGTTTTTTCTTAATGCTGTTGTTTTTGTTATTGTCCTGTTGCAAGTGCGTGGAATTTCGAGTACAGACAGACACGCACATATTTCGTCGCTGGAAAAGTCATTTCAATAATTGCAAAACCACAAATTTACTACAACTCGAAATGGTAATGGTTTGACCAAATGGTCAACAGTTTCAACTCTTTTCCAATGGGACAGAGATGCGAATGGTTGTAAAAACCACAAATGCAAATCCTGTTATTTTTTTGAATGGGCGGCGGAGGGAAATATACTGGGAAACGGCATAGTTTTTGCCACGATAACCAACAGTTGTAAATTTGGCTCATACCCACACACACACACACACACACACACACACACACACACACACACACACACATCGCACATATATAGATATATATAGCCGCAATTTGCATGCCAAAGTGAAAATAAAAATAACTGAAATGTTTCTCATTTACATGTAATCGGAAAATGGGGGCTGGGTAACAACTGGGACATGACCGCAAAAACCAAAATAGTTCCAATGGACATGAAATGTCAACAACAACAACAACAACAGCAGCAGCAGCAGCAGCAGCCTCAACATCAGCAACAGCCCCAGAATGGGAGCCTCAATCAACTGCTGTTGAACGGAAATGAGCGCATGTTAACAACACCCACACCAGCAGCAACAGTAACGGATATAACAACAGTAACAACAATAGCAACAACGGCCACAGGAGCTTGCCAAACAACAAGCAACAAGCCTGGGGCTAGCCACAATGACAAAATGGCGTCAGTCAGCCGAAATGTCAACGGAAGTTGCAACAACCTCAATGGCAACACCATCAGCAATAGCAAAAGCCACGCACATCAGCAACATCAGCAGCAGCAGCAACAGTCAATGGCTATGACAATGGCAGGACAAGGACCAGGTCCTCCGGCATTATCAACCCATACCCAACACTGCAATCGTATCACATTGGGTGAATGCAGTCTCAATGGCTTGGGCAGTTTTACAGCTCCAGCACCTCCTCCATCGGTAACAAATACACCGCAAGCGCCTCAAATTCTCCAACAGCAACAACAGGGAATGGCAATGGGTGTTGCTGTGGGTGTTGGTGTAGGTGTAGGTGTCGGTGTCGGTGTGAGTGTTGGACCACCGCTTAACCACTGCTCATACTGCTGTCAGCCAATTTGTGATCGCTACATCATGCGGGTGGTGGACAATTCATTTCACGAGGGTTGCCTCAAATGCACCGCCTGTTCCCTACATCTGGTACACTCCTGCTATGCAAAGGATGGCAAACTCTATTGCCGTATCGATTATGAAAGGTATGTATATGCTAAATGTTATTATTACATTAATAATTTAATTCGTATTCAATTAAATATAATCGTACTTTTCTTTTTAGACTCTATATAAGAAATCGTTGCCTTGGCTGCGGCCATAAAATTGCCTCCGATGAGCTAGTGATGCGATGTCACGAGAATGTTTTCCATTTGAAATGTTTCGCCTGTGTGGTATGTGGTTCTTTGCTAAAGAAGGGTGAACAGTATGTGGTTAAGCAGGGACAACTCTTCTGTCGTTTCGATTATGAAAAGGAAGTGGAAATGCTACAAGGATATGGTATTTAAATTTTTTAAATCTATTTTAAATTTTAATTATCATTTTATTTTAATTTTTATTTCATAGATTTCTATAATGATGATCTCTTTCCGCCCAAAATGGATGGTAGGCGTGGTCCCAAACGTCCCAGAACTATATTGAATACCCAACAAAGACGGGCCTTTAAAGCCTCATTTGAAGTATCACCCAAACCCTGTCGCAAAGTGAGAGAGAATTTGGCCAAAGAGACTGGTTTAAGCTTAAGGATTGTCCAGGTGAGCTTTTACAAACAAAAAATATCTACAATAATTATACATATACATATGTATGTATAATCAAAATTGATTTATTTTTACTTTCAGGTTTGGTTTCAAAACCAACGGGCCAAGGTTAAGAAAATCCAAAAGAAGGCCAAACAAGAGCCACCTTCTAAGGGAACCAGCGATTCGCAGGACTCACAAGAATCTCAGGACAGCAGTCTGGCTGCCAAGATTAAGGATGAGGCTCACAGTGATAGCGAATCGCAAATGGAATCATCACCATATTCCGCAACTTCTGATGGTTTGACCCGATTGCGCTGCACCATTAAGGATGAACAAGAGCAAGTGCCCTTTAACTGCATGGAAACTAACAAAGGTAACTTAAAAAATAAAAAATTAGCTAAAACCAATTAACATTCTAGATAATATAAATTCTCTCATTTTATTTACAGAGAACTGCAACAAAAATAATGAGCCCATTTTGAATACTATTTTGGGTCTGAGCTATGCTACATTCCAACAACTAATGGGTCCCTTTACTCAAACGCCAATGATCAATCCCATTGATCGGCTATATAGCATGCAAAGCTCTTATTTCAGACCCGAGGAACTGGGTGCCTATGGCGAATGCGGTGGCAAGGAGCCAATGGATTAAATTTAACTAACTAAATTCTGTGTTTTTTTTTTTTTTTTTTTCTTGGATAAATTGAAAATCAAAATTAGATCTTGTAAAAATAAAAGGAAATGTTAATGTGCTAGTCATTGAAATTGTTTAACAAACTCACAAATAACATCAAATGGATACCACGTGCTCGACCAACCACCCATTTAAAAGGTTGCAAAAATGTTCCTTTTTTTCTTCTCTTTTTCTTTTTTTTTTTTTGGTTGTTCTGCAGGTGCAGCCTTGAAATTAGTTCCACTCAGTTGACAGGAAGCCACCCTCAGAAAATTTCGGGCGCATTGCCCTTTATAGGCATAAAATGCCGATTCGTCATGCATTGTTCGATGAGCAGCCCCGCCCACACACACAAACGACCCTGTTGACAGCGGCAAGCCATCAGTTTTGGGACCAAGTGCAGTCAACTTCGTCGACCCCAAAAACTGAAGGATTTCTGGGCCCTGTGGTGGAGCGACAACAACTTCGATATTTGTGGTATGCGCCTGCTCTGTGGCAGGCAACACAAACGAGCCGAGTCAGACAACCAGAACGCGAATGGCATTGGCATCCATTTAACTATGCGGGGGGTTAACGGTAAAGTCTTACGTATTATTGCCACACTGAAACCAAAAATTCAATCTCTTTAAGTCAACCAATATATATGTATGTATATTTTGGCCATGTGAGTAAAGGCTAAAAAATATTCACAAAATTAAAGAAAAGAAGTAATTTCTTCTCTTTAAATGGGAAATTTTGTATAAAGTAATATTTATATATTACTTTATATAGATTTATCTAACCTTAAATTTAACTTAATAATATTTAATATAATCAAGAAAATTTGTTATATTTTCTTTTTATAATAATTTGTATTTTGTTCTTGTTAACTCTTTATTTTAACTTAGCTAGTGAAATATACAATTTGCCTACCAAATTGAACTGCAACACGTGTTTACACACAAGCCGTTCCGTTTGTCTTTGCTCTCACCCCCTCTCCAGATTGTACTTTATGCAATTTGTCACAATATGTGTCACATTAGCCACAGCAATTGTGCTTAAAGGTCGTCGTCGTCGTAGTCGTAGTCATCGTTTTCCAACTCCCTTCTTGTCTGGCCTGGCGTCATCATCAGTTTAGCGCTGCTAACCAGATTAAACCCCAACCCCTACCCCTCCCCCATTTATACCAATTGCAACACCGTACACCAATACGGGTTGGTCGTGGTCGCTTCAAGTAAAAGAAGAAAAAAAAAAAAGTATTATATAGTTAAACAAAGGGCCACATCACCACCGATAACTACCACCACTATTACCACCCCAACGAACTCATCCAGTAACATGAATGCTGCAGACGAAGCTCACCCCATGACGGTCATGAGGAGAGCATGTAAGTCATTTCTGAAACACGCTGTTAAAAAACAATGCACGATCCCGGCGCACCCGAGTCCACATCATTAATCAAATGCCCTGACAAAGGACAAACAAGTGCGCGGAACACAAAAAGAGAAGAGCAAAGAAAAAGGAGCAAGCAAATGATGGATAAAAAAAAAAAAACTGCACCGCAAGTTCTTGTTTACCTAAATGTCCGTACGTACTTAAGGACCACTATCTCCTGGCTCTCTGCTCAACGATCTGATTCCGTTAGTTAATGTGTAAATGACGTAATTAATTACCATTCTATCTGTAGACATTGCTCCTATTCAAATGCAATGAACTTAAAATGTAAAATAGAACAGTAATAGTATGGTATATAATTTCCTATATTTATGTATGTATATTCCAACATTATTTAAAGAATACTAATTGAATTATATTTAATATAGAGGACACCAAAGTCTAATTGATTTCCATTATAAAATCATTTCAACATCTAAAAACAATTATTCCAATAGAATATACAACATATTTTACTTTCACTATGAGTTGAAATATAATTACAAAAGTATTTTGGTAATCAAATTAAACGGGTAAGTAATTTTTACTTTTTTTTCAACTTAGCAACTCAAATAGTATTTGAGCTCTATTTGATTGCAAGTTTTTATATAAAATATTTGTAAAGTTTTTTGGAAGTTTCACTATCCGCTAAGAAGTAATTACAAAAGTAAATACTTAGGGTAATTCATTAACTTCAAAGGGTAAGTACAAATTATTAAGACCCTGATATTAGTTATCTAATAATAATTAGCATTATTTTTTTACTGTCAATCAAAAATATTTTTAACTTAAAAAGGAAAAAAAGCTACTTAACTACACTAATCGAAAAACTGCTAGAAAAAAATTTCATATATATTTGCAAAAAGTCTTAAACATAATTCGAATGATTTATAAAAGAAAGTTCAAATAGTATTTGTCTTTATATTTCTAGTATTTGAGCTCTATTTGACTTCAAGTATATATAAAATATTTGAAAAGTTTTTAGAAAATCTATAAATATTTACAACTTTAAAATCTTTTTAAAAACCGCATAAAGTTGTAATGAATAATTTAATAATTTGCCCTTAATCTCCTTCAATACAAATCTTTACAATCTCATGCTTGTCAGCTCTTTTCAAATCCATTCAATCCCTTTGTAAGTATCCTTATTATGCAAATCAAACAACAACAACAATTTATTTTCAAGGACTTACAAATCGCTCATTGATTTTTATGAGCAAAATGCTTAACAAACCCAATAAGAGGCTTTCAAAAGTGTATCAGTATTTGAAAAATCGTTGACAGAAATTGTATTTTAATATTATTTCCAGCTCGTAATGTCATAAAAATCAAAAATACATTGAATCCTCTCCCCTTCCTTCCATCTTTCCTTTCTTGCTTTCTCAGTCACTTTATACATTTTTCTGTCTCTCAATAAAATCAGAAAACATAAAAGCAATCTAAATCCATATAAAATTGACAGTTTCCCAAAAATAAAAAAAAACATTGAATTGCTGTGATGGTATAAACAATGCAACATTTTTCGTAAAATGCCAGTCATTATTGCTTTTATTTTTGTAGAGCACACGGATCGACAGAGTAAACATAAAGACAAAGTGGTTAAGTGATTGCAATAAAATATCACAAAAATTTCTTTTGTGTTCTGTGAGAAATATATGAACTAAATTTTGGCAAATTTAATGGCACTTTATTTCGTGGGAAATCGATATTATTTTTAATATTAACTGGAGTATTTGTACTGTAGAATTTCTCAATCAATCAAAAATTGAATAAACGCATTCACTTATTCGTTTAAAAAGTAATAAGACATCAAATAATTTTTGAAATATTATTTATGAAATTTTTCTAAAATATTCCTTTGGGATATAGTTCAGTAACTTTGATAGTTGATAGCCACAATTAAAGTGCTATGGTTTTTCATGCGTTTTCTGACTTTGACTGCAATTTTCTCGTTTCCCAAGAAAGTTCAAAAACAACTTAAGACCATTGACTTCGACGTCATTTTTTAACACTAATTAATGCCAAACATTACTTATCTTTTTTTGTTTGTTTTAACCAATTAGCAAATATTTTTTTAATCCTAAAATTTGATGCACTTTCAATCTTTAGCATGAAAGTATTTTAAAAAAAAGTGGGTTTTGTTTACTGGCGTGACGTTACATTAGATTTTAATGATTAGAATATTGCAAGCCACAATTTAGCGTTTATTCAAACAACTTTTGTCTTCTGCACGTTTTTCAAAACAAATTGTTACTGTGCCAAGCCTTTTCTCAATAAGAGAATTATTGTACAATGATTCTTCATAAAATAAATCGTACATAGATTATACTCTTAGAAATAAGCAGAACTGACCAAAACTTTAAGTTTGAAGCTTGATATCCCGACATCGAGACATGGGGAAAGCTCTAAATTCAAAAATTAATAAAGTTTGATTAAATTTCTTTCATATTCGAAGGAAAAAAAAACTATTAACGAACTTTTAATTCGACTTTTTTTATATATGGGCAATATATAAAATTTTATATTTGTTCATTATTTTATCATTATTCCTAGTTCTACTTTTTCAATAATAAGTAAGATTACATGTTAAACCAAAACTTGAATAAATGCAATTCTACTTAAACGATTTAGTTTTTTCTCTTACAGATGAAAATTCTCACAAGTTTAACTAAATAAAACTTGATTTCAAAAACAAGAAAATATGTGTATGAATATAAATAGAAAATGTTTTTGGGTTTTGTTTTTTTTTTTATTATTTGCGAGTGCCACAAATGGCAAATGGCCAAAGTTTTGGTCAAAAATTGTACACTTGTAATTATGTAAATCGAAGTCCATAACATGGAACTACATCCTGACCATGTCTAACCACAAGAAGTATACAAATTGTCAGGCAGGCAGGCAAAACATCAAAAACAGATGTCACTTGTCCCTGGACCACCACTACCACCACCACCCAAGTAGATGGGTGGAATACAATACTTACTCTCTGTTCAGTTGTTGTAGTTCAAAGGCCTCGCACAACAGTGCTTAGTGTTAGAGGATGGCAAGGGAGGGGATACAGTGGGTGGGTGGGCTAGCTGAAGTTGGAGCTGAAGCTGGCAATCTAAATGCAAATGGAAGGGCGGTACCAATGATGACTAAAAGTGAGCCGTTGCCCCCAAAAAAGCCGCAAAGCCATAACCAAGAATCTCTCGCATAATCCAGTCAAGTTAAGAGTAGAAGGAGCTAGGGTAAATGAGTGGGCCAAGTCATTTGATGTAGTTGTAGATGTAGTTGTATATACATACATACTTACTTACATACATATATATAAAGGGACATACGTGCTGTTGCCACTATTGTTGCTGATGTTACTGCTGCTGCTGCTGCTGTTGTTGTTGTTGTTGTCGTCGTCATCGTTTGGTTAGAAGTTGGTTCGACATTTGGCACAAAATTCATAAATGCTAATTTCAACACATTGCGCACACGCTACAAATATGAATATTTACCATAACTACACAAACACAAAAACACACACACACAGACACATCGACTTCGATTGCCTTTGCCAGTTAACCACATTCATACCCATACCTTTAGACGGCTTTATCGACCTACAGCTTTTGCTTTGGTTTTAGCTTAACTGTTTCTATTTCTATTTCTACTTCTACTTCTATTTCTGGCTCTGACTCTAACTCTAGTTTGGGTACGGGCTGGCTCTGGGGTTCTGGTTTAATAAAAGCCTTATACGAAATGAAGCAATTGTGCATTTCACTTTTGAGCACAGGCTGCGGTGCCTCAAATGTATCTCATATCTGCTTGAGTATACGTGTTCATGTGTTTGTATGTGTGTGTGCGTGTCTGTACGGTATGTGAATGTATCTGTATCTCTATATATATGTGTGTGTGTGTGCGTTTGGCAAATATGCGTCAAATCGCACAGACGCACAGTTTTTGAATACCAAATAGAGGCAGCTTATACACACACTCGCCCATACCGACAGACACACACACACACACATCATATATATATATATATATATACATATACATATATATAGAGAGAAAGACAAGTAGACACACTTCCACATGGTCATAGTCCATATTTGTCTACTTGATATGCCATAGATTGAGATTGGTTTTCTGCCTCTGAACTCAACTGTTGTAATTGGCTACCGGCTGGCGGCTGGTTCACATTTTCTTCCATTAAATTGGAAAATTTTCTTTCCGAACACCAGTGAATGTGCCCGGTCGCCACATTATTAGTTCAAATTGGTTCTACCAACTCACTCCAACCCCTACTCAAAAAAAAAAAAAAAAAATAGAAGGAACAACTAATGAGTTTCCAATAGGCTTAAAAGTGGCCACTCTAGTTTGTGACTAAGTATGAAAGCGATCAAAAGATAATTGGAAAAATTCACTTAATACTTTTGCAATTTTGAAATGAAAACTCAAATCATACGGTTTGAGGAGTCGATTAGTTTTTATACCCTGTACCCATAGGGTAAAAGGGTATATTAAAGTCGCTAAAATGTATGTAACAGGCAGAAGGAAAATTTTCCGACCCTATAAAGTATATATATTCTTGATCAGTATCAATAGCGAAGTCGATTGAGACATGTCCGTCTGTCCGTCTGTCCGTCCGTCCGTCCGTCCGTCCGTCCGTCCGTCTGTCCGTCCGTCCGTATGAACACCGAGATCTCAGAGACAACATCCGTCTATTGTATAAGCGGGTCAAGTTTGTTTTAAATTTTTGCCACGCCCACTTCCGCCCCCGTAATTTAGAAAAAACTATAACTTAAGCTATAATAAAGATATCCCATTCTTATTTGGCACACTTAATAATATAGCCAATATGTACCAGCTGACCAAATTTTGTCGAAATCGGACAATAATTATCGGAGATATACGTATTTCCGTTTTGTACTGAAACGCCCCATGCAAAATGGGCTGTTAAGTGTGAGCGAGATAGCATGCGTTCGCTGTTGCTGCATGATCGTTTTTGACTTTATGGAGTTCTTTTACTTGGTACAGGGTATACTCAATGTCGGCAGGGACGACTTGCTTGCTTCATTATTAAATACTTCGTAGCAAACGAATTAAAAGAGTATATAGAAATGGTAGTACATATATTAATTACTAAATTTGGAATGTACACTATCATATTTGTAAATAAAAATTGGTTAAATATGTTATATATGATATAGTCAATCGATTCTGTGAAAACTAGGAGGATATATTTAAACGTTCATTAAATCAGCAAACACTCCAGAAATTCGGTTGAAAATCAACAAATTTAATAAATGGATATCCTTTGCTTACTTTTAACTACAAAATTTTACCCTCTTTTAAAAATTTACAATGTCGAAAGAAGAAAATTTAGATCGTATTTTTGAAAACGCTAACTACTTTAACAAAACAGAATCTGTATTTTGGAAAATAATTACAAAAAAAAAATAGGATTAAATTTTCGTGAAAACAATTTTCAAAATCGAGCCAGTTTGAATTTCGATTTTGACTTAGATATTAGTATATAGATGTAAGTATATTTTAGCTGTGTTATCGTATAAAGATTTAAATTAAATAAAAATAAATAATCGAATAATTTTTAAAGTACTCAAGTAGTTATTTTTTTTACTTTTAATCAAATCAAGTAGCAAAAATACGAAATTCATGAATTATTATTGGTCATTAAATTAATATCTTTAGTTAAGAATATGCATATGTATATGTATATAAAATATATACATACTTGTTACGTTTTGGCTAATATGGGAGTTGCTAAGAAAACTTTATTCATGAATTTTGATGTTTTAGTTTTGGGTTTGTCTTTAACAGTTGGTAATCCACATCAAATTTGAATTGCAAAACTTGCAGCTTGGCAACTGGGTAATCAAATAGCCCAACTATGTATAATATTGTCACTCGTATCCACAATTCACATCCCCTATATCCCATCCCCATTGGCATCCCTTTAACTCAAATACTTGGCACTTGGCAAAACGAAACGATTTGATATATTCGACATGAAAAGGGCGTAGTTCAAGACAATGAATGTCTTTTGTAGATGCATCTGGAACCTAGACAGATTACCTTTTTAGTGTGTGTGTGTGTGTGTGTGTGTGTGTGTGTGTGTGGGAATGTATATTTGTGTTCTTTGAAAACTCATTCAAGGTGTTGCCGTGACTCAAAATCAAAATGCAAATGAGCAAAAACGTTTAATATGCAAATTCTCTTACCAAACATTTTTAAAGGGAAACGTTTCCTATATTTTTAGATTTTGTTGCTGCTGCTGCTATTGCTGAAGTAATTTAAGTAAATACAAAATCATGAATAATAAAAAAGAATATAAAAAAAAAACAACAAAATATGAAGAAGAAAAACGAAAATGCATTGCATATTTTTGCATATGACTGGAATGTTTTTCATTATATGCTGCCAATAAAAGCAACAAAAGCAACGATAACAACACACACACACACACACACGGAAAAAAAACCCAACATCAAATGGTTGGCAACAGTTTGGTGTATGTGTGTATGTTGGTGTTTGGCATACTCAAAGTCGCGTGCATGTATTAAAAAATATCTTTTAGATACTTTCGCAACAGCCGAAGTAGCAGCAGCAACGGCAACACCAACAACAGCAACAACTGCGACTTCAGTAGCACAAAGCAAGAAGTTGGTACTAGAAAATCTGTTGCAGTGGAACGAAATAAGATGTTCCCTGCCCGTTTCGGGCTGATGGAAAAAAATGTTTTTATTACATTTCGCGAGCGTATTTTACGCTACTCACGAAATACTTCTAGCCAACAAAACCAGGAGCATTAAAAAAAAAAAAGAAATAAACAAACATCAGAGGGTCCGGCCTAAACTTTAACCATACCGAGATTTGTATACCCTTGCATAAAGTAAATATAATATATTATATATTTTTTAGAGTTTTCATGAACAAATGTGGATATACGAGTTTTTTAAATTTCAACATATCAATAAAATGAATTATCTTAGTTAATTACACAAAAAAAGAAATACATATAAAGCCACATACATACATATATGTATATATATTTATTAATGAAAAAATCTCTTAATACTATATATGTTGGTTTTCAAACCAAAACAATTATTAATAAAATGAATAAAGCACTTTTATCTTAGTTAATAAAATATTGAAAAAATCTGTTGATACTACATCAGTTTACATTTTATAGTTTTAATCATTTATATTATCAACTGTATTTGTTCAAAATAACAGTTAATCGATGTAAAAAAAAACTTTAATATTTGTTTACATACAATATGTATTCTTTAATCATTGTTGAAGCTATATAACAATTGTGTCTTAGACAGCAGAGGAATAAATTATATCAGAAATGAATGCCATTTATTGAAATACAGAGATAAATACATATTTATGTAAAAGTACCGATCAAATATATATATAATCCTATATATACATACATATATATTTTTATCCCTCTAGTCTTTTAACTTGGCAAAATGAGTGTACCCATTTTGGCAAAGTGTGCGATGAAAAACCAAGTCAAAATAAATAAATATCAAGCAGAAGCAGAAGCAGCAACAGCAGCGGCACAAAAATGAAAAGAATAAACGAAGCCGCGTAAGTACCCTCCTCCGTCACTGAGCAGCCACACCCTACCCCCAAAGTCACATAGCAGCCCCCAGCCACCAATTCGACCCCTCCCACCCTACTGGCCACCTTCTCCATTGCACCATGGCAGTCACACTCACGCACAAAGCCGCGCGCATCAAAGCGTATTCACAAGTGGTCCTTTGCGCTTAACTGATTTTCCAAAGGCTAAAGGAAATTTAGCAAGCAGTCCTTCGACTTTGCTTTCTTTCTTTTTTTCAAATATTTTTTTTTTCCTTTTAACAGGCAACACCAGCACCAATAGAGGCAGCAACACTGAAGGAGTTGTCTAGGAAACTTTTCTGCGAGCTACTCAAGTCGCTGTTCAAGTTATTGTTGTTCGTTGGGCGTACGCGAATATAAAAACCAGAGGGTCGGACATTATCTCTAAAATATACCACAATTTTAATACTCTAACTATATCTCACATACATACATATGTATTTAATAGTTAGAATCTAAATTCACAAATGAAGAGCAAGTCATGGATGCTAAAGTTGATTTTTGAATTTTCCTTTATAAATTTCATTTACTTATAAAAATATATAGATGTGTGACAAAATTACTTAATGTATTTGTTTTATAATATGGTATAAAAAAGTAATTATTTTATTTTATTGAGAGGCCCATATTTGTATACTTTTTACTAGATAATACTAAAATAATACAAGCAAAGCAACGGTTATTATTAATAAAATATCTTCCAATTATTATTAATTCATTGAATACTTCATAGAAAACTTCTTACGCCATTGTAATTTATTAAGCGATCATTCAAAAAAAGTCTGTTGAGCAGAATATTAATATTTAATATTAATATAATTTATATAAATATAAATCGAAATTGAATAGATGTCTGCATGAAAACCCTTTAAGCAAAGTAAATATCGCCACTTTTTCAAAGAGTATTAAATAGAAAATTGAAAAAAATTAAATAAAACGAAACCAGATACTTTGGTATGTCTTCTGAGCTGAGATGCTAAGTGAAAGAAGTCCAAAAAAATATATAAAAGAAAAAATCGAAATAAAATGCAAACTAGTGAAGCAAAGTTGGCGGTTAGAATTTTCAATAAGATATATGTGGGATTTTATATGTATGCATATAAATCTGATTAGTATGATCTTAGGCAAGAAAATTTTAAAGTAAACAAAAAAAGTTGGAATCAATTAACATATTGAAACAAGCAAAGATAAAAAGAAATAAATTTTTTTCGAATTTGAATTACATTTTCCATTTATATTTTGCTTTAGCAATAAATAAATATACATATTTAAAGATTAATTAAACCCTTGCTGGTATAGAAATAATTATGGTTGAACGCAGATTATGAAAATTGATTGAAATCTGAAACTTTTTTAACTTTTAAAAATAAGTAATTTCAAAAAGGAAATAAAGTAATGTTTAAGCTCACTGAGAATATACGTATATTTCAACTTGATATTAAAAATGCATTTGGTAACCTTTAATTAATATTAATTAGCAGTAAGTTTATTTTTTTTCCCCACCCACATAGCTCGGAAAATCTGTTT
Source organism: Drosophila emarginata (assembly GCA_037075365.1). Classification (NCBI taxonomy): domain Eukaryota; kingdom Metazoa; phylum Arthropoda; class Insecta; order Diptera; family Drosophilidae; genus Drosophila; species Drosophila emarginata. The sequence goes on from JBAMCD010000296.1 coordinate 10,717,595, forward strand.
AATTATTATTATGGAAATTTTAATTTGCTTTGTTTCCCATTTACAATATTAGATTTAGCTTAAGCATCTAAGAACGTTGCAATGTCTGTGAAATATTGTCATGGAATATTTTAATTTCATTGGACAATTGTGTCCTTTGCAGCAAGTTTGCCAAGGGAGTCAGTCAATCTTCGGAGATGCAATTGAAAATGCAATCAAGCCAAAGAGAAATACTTATCACTCGTGCTCAAAACAGAAGCCTCGAAAGCTCTTAACAGACGACCTGTCGCCATTTAATAAAAAAAAAAAATGTCCACCAGAGTTGCTGCAGCATCTTATCAAGATGGGGGATATAGTAAAAGAGATGCCCCATGTTGCCTACGTTTCAGCGTTCATTTTGCAAGTCGCGGATTTCGCCTTTGGTTCGTTCTCACTCTTTGTGTGTGGGTGTGTTAGTATGTAAGTGTGTGTATTTTGTGTTATTTTTTTTTTCGTTCTTTCTTTTTTTCTGCATGCAGATTATGTTTTCATTAAATTATGGTAGCTATGGTTACTTTTATACAATCCAAAGCTACTTCAAACACAAGAGTGGTAGAGTGCGAAACCATTGCGACCACCCCCCACCTCCCTCCCTTTTTTTGCAACCCCACACCCCAATACCACTACCACTCCCAACCCCAAAAAAAAGGCACCCCAAGACGACGCACCAAACAACACAAAAAATAAATAAAAACGAAAAGAAAAGAAAAGAAAGAAAAAAAAAATAACCGAAATGGAAACGCAAAGAAAAAGTATGCGCATAATAGAAAGTAATGCTACAGATGGTAGGTGGAGAGGGGGATAGAGGGTGTAGAATGGAATGGAGATGCTGCAAAAGTAGTCAAAGAAAATGGTAGTTTATTTTTATTGCATTACGAGTAGAATGTACACAGTATTCCTCTTACACTCTCGCGTTCGAATTGGTGCATTTACATGCAGGCATTGTGATCGTGACATGTGCCACGACTACGAAAACGAAAGGGGGGCAAGGGTGGAGAAGCGTTACTGAGGTGGTTGAGAAGAAGAAGCAAATGGACGAGGAAGAGCTTGCAAAAGAAACGGAAGTGCCATCTTTTTGAATGGAAATTTACGCCCAACATGTGTGTGTGTGTATTCGTTTGGCTGCTCGTTTTTTGTTGTATTTTAGTGCAGCACGTACATTTATTACTTTTTTGCTTGCCTCTTCTCATAGTCGCTGTTTCCTCACCTCTCTCCTCTCTCTCTACACGCACACACTTGCATGCAAAGCGGTTTTCATTTTTTATTGCGAATATGTAACGTGCCGCATGCGAATTGCTTGCTTTTAGCCTCAGTCTATCTCTTTCATTCTCTCTCTATCTCTATCTTTCTCCATTCATTCTTCAGCCTTGGCAGCCTTTTCGGCACCACCGTCATGGCTCTTAATGTTAACGGTTTTTTTTGTACATTTTTTTTTTTGCTTTTATTCTTTTTTTTTTTTTTTTTTGCCCCACTTGCGCTGCAAAATATGAAAAATATTCGTAATAGAGTTGTTTGAAATGTACAATAAGCATTCAAGTGGCTTCGGTGAATGTCGAAACGAATGTAAGAAGGAGGTGGCAAGAGACCCTTTGCTTCTCTCTCTCCATATATGTATGTACATATGTGATAAAATGGGGCGAAAATATGACTATGAAACTGCCGCTAATGTGGAGCCTCTTTATTGTTAAAAATTCGTCTTTTTCAATAACATGGGCAACATTAACAATCGATGTGCTTAAAATACATTCAGTGGGGTATTTTAAATGGCGTCTTAAAAACTCCATATTTAATTACAAGATGTTTTTATGTAAAGGTGTTTTAAATATGTATGTTAATTTTTTGATAAGCAATACTAAAGAATTTTATTTTTAATTTAAATTAAATTTTAAACAATTCCCCATAATTTCATTGTAGATTTTCAATGTTTTTGATCTCTTTTATTTGCATAAACAATTAAAGAAGGCAACACATATAGAATAAATTATATATCCAAAGTTAAAAGATTTCCTCCTTAAAAATAGTAATTTTTTTAGATCCAATAATTAATTAAGATCTTAACTTAGATTAAATACATACGAAAAATAGCTTCACTGATATTTTATTTTAATACCACTGTGAAAAAATCGGAGCTTTGCCATTCCAAAAGGCAACCAACGTCACCCAACTACTATTCCCATCCATCAGTTAAGTTCACCCTGCTCCGGCTGGAGATTCTGGTGTTGGTGCTGCATCCTGCCCATCCACCTCGTCAGTTACATATTATACATATGAAAAATGTTCTCTGTTTGACGGTGCAAGTCCTTCTGATATACGACTATAGTATATAGTATCGTGCCTTCAGTGTACACTATGCAAATGGGTAGAGAAGAATGAAGGCAAAATTTTAATAATTCCTGCATCTTCAACACTTTGAATAAAAATTGTTGCTTTGATGATGCCAACGGCAGCAGCAGCAACAGCAGCGTAACTAACAATAAAACTTTTTAGTGTGAAGCAGAGGAGGCGACACCAAAAAATATGGACACATATGAAGTCATAAAGTCATATTAACACGTACGAATGCGCACAGGATATTAATGTGCAGTGCCAACAACAGCAACAAAAACAAAACGAATAGAAAGTGAAAAAAAAAAAATGAAAAAGTAGAAATATAGTTTTTATGCACCAAGTTGTTGCCCGACTTCAATGTTAATATAATTTCATATATATTGTGGTTAATTTTTGTACGTGCAACGGCTGCAAAGTAATCAACAAAAAGAAACGGAAAGCAACAAACATCATCATCATAATCATAATGAAGGAAAGCCACCAAAGGAAATGAGTTGAGTTGAGAAATTTTTTATATATATTTTTTTTGTATATGTACATATATATATATTTTTTTAATCTTTTTTCCACACATTTTCATTTTGAAACCGCCGCAAACTAATTTCATCCAATGACCCCAAAAAGTATGCAATGCACCAAAAAACTTTATGAATTTCGCAAGCAACAATTGCAACAGCAGCATCAACATCTGCAACAACAGCAACAATGCGATTCGCCAACCACAGCACAAAAATTGCAATAAACAAAACGCATGCGAAATTGTTACCCCGTTAACTCTTTTCGTTTTTCTTTCTTTTTTTTATCTTATTGCTTTACAATTTTGGTGTGGAAAGGGGGTTAACACAAGCCGACAATGGCCAAACATTCGGCCCAAAGCGACAGCCATTTGACCAATACGAACAAATGGAAATGGTTGAGAAGAGGAACTGCACCAAAGGCAACTCTGTCCCAGCGGGTGGGGGGATAACTTTTCAATCGTTGGCCTCGAGTTTGCCGAAAATCATTTTGGTCCAAATGGATAAAGAGAACCGCATTCGAGGGTTGTTTCTAGCAGTTTTTCATTGTAATCCAATAAGCATTTTAGTGTAACTAAACGATCGGATTGAGTTATATATGTACATATGTATATATTTTAATCAGATAAAAGTTTAGAAGATTTCAAATGTATTTAAAATCTTTATTTTTTTGATTTAAGAAAAATAAATAGATTTGTTTTGTCATTTAGCCGCTTATCTTTCTTAAAAAATGATCAGATTTAGTTTGATAGTTTTTACCAAGAAAAAGAATTTATTATAATAGTTCCATATATGTTTTTAAATCAATATTTTAGTTTAAATATTACCGAAATGAGTAAGTTAAATAATAAAGGGTAAAATTTGACACATTTTCTTTAATATATTCATAAAATTTCAATGAAAATTCACGAATTTTGGTTTTTTTTTTCACCAATTTACACTTTTAATTTCTAAAATTCTTAAATATTTTTCAATTAATTTAAATCGATACTTTTGTATTAGCCCTCGATTTGGGCATGCTTGCATAAACAGAAATACCCACGAAATCGCCTGATTGTTGAAGTTGGTGCCTAGACCGCGAGGCCACTTATATGATGGACAAGTGGTGCGATGCGGTGGCAATGACCATCGGTGCCAACTGCACCATGGCGAACGCGCCAACCAATCGTCATGGCAATAAATTGCCGTGCATGCCCCCACAACCAAACCGAGTAGGAGATGGGCGGCCAACTCAAGCTGAAATTGGTCAAAAGTTTAACATATTTGCGTTCATGTGCCACTTTGCCCCTAACGCCCACCCCATCCACTAACCAACCAAAACGCCAGCCAGCAGGCACCATCGTCAACTGCTTTTGTCCTTTTTTTCTGTGCATTTCTGGGTAAATAAACGAGTTGCTGCATTTTCGAGTGCTGCACGCGGCCACACATCATGGTCGTTCGTTGTGGTGGGTCCTTGGCATGAGTTATCGGCGGTGAGAGGACAGATTTAAATATACATATGTATATATATTTGAAATTTGTATTAAAAATCCCCCAAATATAATAAAAACAAATAAAAAAAAAGTACAATATTAATTTTTTTTTCACTGATGTAACAAAAACAAGTTATTCATTTAGAGTAGAAAATTATTGTATGTAGAAAAAGAGAGAAAAAAAACAGGTAATATAAATATCACTCTACACAATTTAACAAAGAAATAAATTAATAATGAGGCACTAAACAATAATTCAACTAACTAAATATAAGCGAAAACAATCAACAACAAGTTTAACTAATTAAAGCACTTTTTTCCATAAGCTTTTTATATATATACACATTTACACATGTATATATATATACATATATGTATAAACATCTATATAGATATATTCATATTTTACTTCTATTTTACACTCTCATAGTAATTCATAAATATAATTTGACTTCATTTAAATATTTGCACTAAATTATTAATAATTAGCTAACAGATTTTAGGATTTTACTATACACTAGGCTTGTGCATTAAGACAATACATATATTTATATAAATATACATATATATGTATATATACTATTAATATATGCATGTATACAGAGATAGTGAGGTACATAATTGTTACTCTGTCGAGTATATGTATTCAATTTCATCATAAGGAACGTTTTACAACTATGTAAGGCCAAGACCTTAAGGCAATAATATCGAACTACCGTAGCAGCTTGAGTATTTTGGTTTAGCATTTTGCAGATTCTTTCTTATAATTTTTTCTATTCATTAATTTTTTTTGTTTTGTTTTTGGTATTCAACTTTGGGCTAAACTAAGTAATACAAAGGCATTACACAACCGTAGGAAATAATATAGACAATGCCCTGACTAGCAGACAGAATCGATTAAATAGGTTATTCAAAACTATTTAAGTTAGCCATCTAGTTGCTTTGACTACTGTATGGCACACACAGCCGAAGCGCCTGTATATTGGTTATTCAGGCGTCGCCTCATCCCCTCGAGATAAATGTCACGACTGAACAAACCAGCAGCCAAAGGAATTCTAAATAAAAGAGAGGACAAATGGAGTCAATATATTGTGGAACTGTCCCATAAGATTGTTACTCACGCATCTGTTCCAGCTCGTATAAGAGTGCGAAACAATGCCCACACTGGCTTGTGATCTGAGGTGGTAATTGATGGCACCGAATCATATAGCAGACATTGGACATAAGGCTGTGTAGGCGTTGATATGCCAGGTACCACACTCTGACGTCTTATAACCAGACCCTGCACCTGACGATACTTGTAGAGTATTCTATCGGTATACGCCGGAGCTCTCTGCTTTGAAGAGGTATCAAAGTTTTGGCTACCTGGATCATATTTGTATGTGGGTGGAAACGTTATATTGGCCTCCATGAAGCCGCGAAAAGCGGCTCCATCTGCTAGGACCGACGATAACTGATCCGTATGCATATAGCCATGTGGCAGATGCGAGGGTAATGGAAATTTAGTGTTCTGTATCCATTCTAGCAATTTTTCGCGCGGTTCACCTAAACGAAAATTGAGATCACCACACCAAAAGACATTGTCAAAGTTTTGGGTAACATCTTTGTTCTTGTGCCTCAGATTTGGTAGATTTCGTGGTAAATCCAAGGCATTAATAATGCGTTTAACATCCGAGACTCGTTCCTTAACCTTCTGCTGATGTGCAGTCAAATGGGAGGTGACAAATAGCATTGAAGTCCCAAAGAGACAAAATGATATAGCCACAGCGCCCTTTGTACGAAATGCTGATCCTGTTCTCACCGACATCGACGCATCCTCTGGCGCTGAGCAATACCAAATGAGATCACGTCGCATATAGACAGCCAAATGAAGAGTCCCTAACGTTGTCGAATGGAACAAGACATGGGATGGGCCAAGTGTTTCCTGCAGTGTCACCTCCCATTCAAAACGATCTGGTGTGGATTCCTGTGTTCCAACTACTACAATATCCGGAACATGTTCAACATTCGCTGGTAAAACAAAATCATTCATTTGCCTGAAATAGTATACGAGAAGCAAGATAAGGACAAGCGATCAACTTTTATTCAAATTCCACACACTTACTTGGGTGGACTGTGACCATTCATATTCCATGTGCCAACAAAAATGGTAACCTCCTTTTGTGGCAATACCCGACTCAATTCACTGGGTCCCAGTAGAGAGGAGGAGCCCAAGCGACCATCAAGATAGCTACGCTCGCGTGCCTTCTCTGCTGGTATAAGATTCAGAGCATGAGCTGCCACTAAAGCCTGACGAGCCAAATTGGAACCAGAGCCCTGACGCTGAAGTGTCATATTCTCATGTGACATGAAACGCATACCAGGCGGTTCCTGCTCTACATTATGGCCATCTTCCTCCGGTTGGGTGGCTATATTCGGTGATGACATGTGCTGCGGAGTGGTGGCTCTTTTAATGTCCACCACCTCATCCGAGGATTGTTGCAATGGCGGCAATTCTTTACCTGGCGGATAAAGTTTTAAACGCAAACGCGACCGACACGCCGAAACGGCAATGGGACGTATGGGGGCACGATGAAGACTATCGCTTCTTGTTGATAGATTAGTGGGTGAAGCGGAGGCCATTGCTGTCGATGAAAAGAATGTTTTTGTGGCGACTGGAGATTCTGGTGCACTGGCACATTCACTTGAAGGACGTGGCCGTTGAAACGATGAAGCGGCACCTTCGCTAGAATTAAGCGATCCCGATTGATTATCCACCATGCTCCAACTAAGCGATAGATTATCTCTACGCAAAACATTCGCATTATCCGGTATGGAGTTATAACGTACAGTCACTGGTGGGGTCAGTGGCTTTTTTTCCGCTTTACAGCATAGGCTAAATTGATGGCTAAATCGATTGTGATTGGGGGAACGATGTTTGGGTGATTTCCGTCGCATAACGACATCGGCTCCACCATCGCTCTGGGATCCAGCATCGCTGCTATAACGATGTGTATGACCTTTGCTTTTAGCTGTGGGTTTACTACGCCTATGAAAGCTAATTAGGCCACTGTGGGATTTCTCGAGCGGCAGAGTTTGACTTTTATGGTGATTGGCCACATGATTTGTTGTGCTGCTGGCCTCTGGTGCAGCCGCACATTTGGCAAAGCTCACATCATATTGTCCACAAGCCGAGACCGGTCGACGCTGCAAATGGGGAGATTCTGGTGTAATGGGATGGGGTTCCACTTTGCTAGGACGTTTGGTTAGCAGGCCAAACAGAGATCGCGGACTGTTTGTATTGCTAGAGGAGCTGGCAATGCGTTCCTCGCTGCCCTGATGCATGGCGGCAACTGTTTTGCAATTGAATTTTAAATTGATGTTATCAATCTATGCTCCTCCTCCAGCTTCTTGGGCTTACATCACGACCATAACTGCTGGAAACTGCTGAGATTCTTTGTTAACTATTATCACTGGGATCGCTCGTGTGTGTGCTTCATATTGTTGTCGCCTTTGGCATTGTTCCCATTCATTTCTATACATATGTACATATTAATAGTTGCGCCCGACTATGACGACGTCATCGAGTGCATGCAAATGCCAAGTTATTTTTTTTGTCCCCCCATCAGATTGTGACGTTTTCGGCACTTCTGTGCTAATCAGCCCATGGGGTTGATTAATCGTCTGCCTGAAACTAGAATATTTTAACTCATCCTTCATGATTTGATAAACCAGTTAGTTAGCTTACCTGTTTCACCAGTAATCAGTGGATTTTAGCCAGAACAATCGAGTCCTGAATACAATCATATGAAACACAAAGAGAGAATGAGAAGGGAAGAAAAAAATCAATACCGCAAATCATCGCTTCACGTTGCTCCGGCAATGCCTCGGGACACACACAATTGAAGTGGGGGTGGGCGGCAAGGGTGGACTACGTAACAACATTGGCATGTTGTTGGGCCCACGCAGGCGACATCAACCCACACATTTACACACGGACATAGGCACACATAGACACAAATACACACACGCACACTATTGGCTACGGCATTATTTCGCTTAGTCGTCTTATGTCTGATTTAGAGAGATTTATAATTAGCTGCCGCGCTGCCCATTGCCTATTGTTGCCGCCAAATAATTGCCTTGAACGAGAGCTACACCAACAACAGCGACAGCAATAACACAACACAACATCGTGCAATTCAACGGCACATTTTTTAGCCATCAGACCAAGTTCAGGTTCATGAACATTTCCCAATGGCATTGGATAATCGATCCTTGTTATTCTTACCTGTGATTTATGCTTCTCCCACGGTTAATTTATGTAATGTTAAAATGTTGTGCCTCGTCCCTTCTCTCTCAATGAACCGTCTACATTTAAATTGTTTATTCCAATTGCGGACACAACACTAGTGTTAGATAAAGCACCATAGACCTGTCGCAGTTCAGTGTTGTTCAATTTGAAAAAAAAAAACCGATTAATTTGCGTGTCACGGCACAACAGGTCACAGAAAACGTTCGACGTTAAAGCAAAAAAAAAAAAAAAAAAAAAAAAAAAAAAGGATGGACTAAATTCGGCCATGCCGAAGTTCGTATACCCTTGCAAACTGTCTTTTTGATTTATATATAATTTGGCAGAATCATTTGGAAGTTATTGATCTAAAGCTATATTTTTGACAGATTGTTCGTATGGAAGCTATATGATATAGTCAACCGATCCTGCTAAAACTTAGTACATGTGTTGAGTATATAAAACTCAAAAACACCAAATTTAGTGACATTCGATTGAAAAACAACAGAGTTATTGATGTTAAACCCTATTCTTGGCCAATCGTTCCTATGGGAGCTATATGATATAGTCATCCGATCAGGATGATTCCGAAATACACAATGCCTGCAATATTGCAAAAAGAAGCCTATGTGCAAAATTTCAGCTCTGTAGCTCTACGGTTCTCGGAGGAAGTTGCGTTGATCCAAACAGACGGAAGAATATATGTACTTTTTATAGTCGCAGATGCTTCTTTATATGCGTTGCAAACTTCTGACCCAAAATTAATATATGCATGTACTTTTCTTGCAAGGGTATAAAAAAGGCTGACAAAAATACTTAATCTTCTTAATAGATTGTTATCGTTACAATTTTAATTGTGAATGTTGTTAATGTTTAGTAAATATGAATAATTATGTGCTTATAGCGAATGTGTAAAAAAATAATTGTAATGTTTGATAATATATGGAATTAACCCACACAATAATTTGAATGAGGGCTTCAGTTGCTCTAGCTTTAACTTAGAAATTTCGCGATAGTTGCTCAAAATGAATATTTGCTCATCACTAAGCAGACGATAACGAATTGTAAAGTCTATCGATATGCCAGCATGTGTTATCAAATTGTTGACTGAATTTGGTTTCTTCACCGCGTTGCGCGCATTAACACTTGCCGACCGTTTAAACTAAAACAGGGAACAAGTCGGTGCAGACGAGAGATAGCTTACTGAACAATGGCAGCTCAAACTATTTTATTTGATTTTACGCTGGACAAGGATAAGACAGCTGATGCCCAGCAACGTCAGGAGGTAGCTAAAATACTTCGCAACGAATTGGAGCATGTTTTCCCTCAACTGGAACTGGCCTACAGCATGGAGTCTGATGAGAATGGATACTTTTCCGTGCTGCACGAGAACAAGGATACGATTATCACTTGTCGCATATTCCAGCATGGTCTGCTGACCATCAATGTGGAATACTATTTGCCCGATGGCAAGGAGCCGATCATATCCTTTGATGTACGTAAGAATAGCTCTTAGATAACCAAATCGTGAGACATTTACATACATACAGACACACACGGACACACACATACATGAGGCATTCACATACATATATATATATATATATATATATGTACATTTACCGTTCATCATTTCCTTTTATGGATTTACTGCCAGACACTTCATAAAAAGGGAGCAAAGGGGTGCAACATCCATTTCCTTTTTGTTTTTTCTTGTACATTCACATTCAGGGTCGGGGGCAGCAGCCCGGGAAACCAACGAAAATTGATTTTCCGCACATGTACGGAGTCCATCTCCGTGTGCTCGTTGCCTGCGTGTGTGTTTATTTGCGTGTGTGCCTGTGTGTGTGCGCGCTTTCGTTTGTGGGAGGTGTGTCAGTTGCACTTGACCGTTTTTCCATAGCCATTGCTCAAAGAACTTGGTCAGGGTCAGTGCCATTAAGTGTCATCATTGTAGTGGTATGTCTTTAGCCACTTCATTGTCCTCCCCCAGCAAGCCCACACCCACACAACAATAGCAGAAACCCCCAAGCCCCAAGCGTATCTCTATCACGGCCAAGGCCCGGCTAAGGTGTTATCTAACGATAAGCCAAGTGCGAGTAGTGTAATTATCAATAACATTTGATATTATATTAAATCACACTAAAATAAACAATTGTATACATATGTATATAGAATTGTATGTTTGACTATTTCGCCAAACTACATACATATGCCTATATGTATATCTATCTCTCACTCACTCACACTATATATCACCCGCTTTGGCGCTGCACGTGGGCAGCGGACGAGTTCATTGATCGAAAAATACGCTTAGAAATTAATTTCACAATCTCTTGTGCAAAAAAAAAAAATTTTAGTTGTGTCTTTTAAGATTTCACAACTATTTTGTTGATTTCTATAAATTCTATTCATATATTCCTAGCCTATATATATATACATATAATTAAATATATGCACATATATGCTCCTGTTGTCGTTCTGTTCACTTTCCTTTTTAAAAAAGGCATAAAACAGAAATTGTTCAACTAAAAATAGTTTCATTTGCTTGCCTGGCCTGGCCTTTGTAGAGGGTAACTTAAAAAGTTCAACAAACTGTACGCGAGAAACTCTTCAACGTTATATTTCTATATTCATATATATCTTAATTCGATATAAAATTGGGCTTAGAAATATAATTATTTGAAGACAGTCTTGGTTTATTTCTAAATCTTAATTGGAAGCATTATATTTATTTAAAGGATAGAAGATATCTATACATATACATAAAGAGTAGCTTGATACCTTCAAAATGCATATTTTCTTGATTATTTCTCAAATGAATTACAGAAGAGACACTTAGTAAGACATTTGAATAGAAAATATACAAATTTCAGAACAATTTTTAAATTTCCACAGCAATATGGGATCTGTTGGGGTTACTTTAACTCATATATACACACACAGTTAGGTTAGAACCATTATTAATTTCCAATTTTGTATCATTTTTTGGGTAAGCGAATGCTTATTCAAATTTGGTTTCTTTTTTTTTATTTATTTTTTTTTACCATAATCACAATTAACATTTTACAATATATATATCTATATATATATATTCATATGATTTATCATATCTCTCTCGCCACACTTTGGTTTCAATGTCACATCACTTCAAGCAATGTTCCTCCTTTTCGCCTCAATGTTCCATTTATGCGCATATATACAATAAGTAAATATGTTAAAATAAAGAAACGAATATTAAATAAATTTGCAGACCATGCGCACATTGGAACTAATTTTAAGGCAGAAATTAGATTCCGATCGATCCAAATATTTGCCTCCAATAAAACGTGGTGGATATATCGATATATACATGACTAGCTCAGGTTGGTCAGCAAATTAACTAACTATAATATAAACAAAATACAAAAAAAAAAACCAAACAAACAAATACAAAATACCAAAGTTTAGTGTTTCTTTCCTTTTCCTTATATTTTTTTTTTCTTTCTTTTGGTTTTGCTAGTTTCATACATCTATATTTACTACATATAAATATATATAGTTATATATACTCCACTATATATACAATATATATGTATAAAGAGAGAGATAGATTCTCTTCCATAACGATTTACTTTGTCACTCTATTCTCTCTCTTTCTCCCTCTATCTCTCTCTGTCTCGCGCGAATCAAAGCAAGTTATTCCATTCTGCAGCTTAGATCAAATTTTCTAAAAAAGTTAATTCCAATTTATATCATCATAATTCACATCTCACCAGCAGCAATCAATAAATTGGCAATCAAAATCAATTCAAAAAAGAAAAACCAAAGTTCACAAATCTGACAGTTACAATATATATATATATATATATGGGTCGGATTATTGTAAATTTCACCAAGATTCTATTCTCGCTAGTCTCATATGACCTTAATGTACCTTATACTCTATATATACAATATATATATATTAACATATATACATAAATATATCTTTAGCCGCTGCTAAACCATTCTCCTAGTAAAAAAAAAACATAATAATAAAAAACGCCAATTAATCTAGGCAATTCTCTATTCTTGCATGCCAAATTTAGTTAGTCACTTGAATTTACTTTCTCGTTTTAGTTTAAGTTACTTAATATTAAACATGAATTTTTCAATATTTTAATTTAATTTGATATACATACATACATATAAATTGAAAAATATATTTATATAATTCTTATTTGATTTTCATTTCAAATCATTGAACATTAAACTATATCTCGGACAACAACAACAAAACCAAAACCAAAAACAAACCAACCAACAACCAAAATTTTCTTTCAAACTATTTCAATTTGATGCACCACAACCAAACAACATGTGTCACCTGTACCGTACCGTACCACCAACCAATCAACCAACCACAACCTGTCCCCACTGTTCGCTCGCTCGTTCGTTCGTTCTCGTCTCGCTCTCATCAATATAAAAAAAAAAACAAAAATCAAAAAACAAAAAATCAAAATTTCCAACAAACGCAGATCGGCAAGAGTCTGGAAAATTCCCTAGCAATGAAATTGAAAGCACTGAGAGGCCAGAAGCTACCTGCCTTGAAGCGCGGTGATGTCGCTAGGTATTTTCCATCATCAGGTAAAGTAAAATTCCTTCCTATCTATCTCTCTCTCTCTATCTCTATCTATCTATCTCAATTTAACCGTCTCTCACGCTCTATTTATACATATATATAAATATAAAAAAAGATAATGAATAATGATCATACTACTAATCATATTCATAGTAGCTTGCATCAAAAGAAAATAAAAGCACGACTTGACTTACCATCTATATACTTTTTGGCATGCGAGAGGAACAAACTTATCATTTTGTTATTTAACATGATTTCTGTATAATATCGATTATATACATATATATAATAGTATAATTTCCATAGTTTATCTAGTCTGCCTGATGTTAATGCCCAATTTTTAAGACAAGAAAAATTAAAAAATACATTAACTAAAAATTAAACTCTATATATATTTATATTAGATCTCCATTTAAATAATGAAATTTCTATATCAATTATTTTCACAGATGAACGCATTATTGAGTATGATATTGACACTTTGGTATACGAGACGCGATCCCCTTTCCAGAAGATACAAATTATGCACTCAAAGACATTGGGCAATATGTTAATACTAGATGAATTGCAAAGTAAGTAACTAAAAACTGGACAACCAATAATGAAATAATGTTAGGAATTAGCAAAACAAAGTTTCTCAGCTTTAAAGGATTTACAATTCTAGGTTTATAACTTTACATAAAGTCAATGAAATGGTACAGGGGTATAAATAATATTATATATGTATGTACTATATAGTATACCTAAACATACCGATAATTTATAAACCGATAATATATACCCATTCTTTTATTTATGTATCTATCTAGTCGAAGTTCCCTATAATATGAAGTTGTTTTTTTTTTAGATATAATGAAGAAATTATGATATAAACACTGAAAATTTAAACTAATTTATTATAGGGAAATTAATTTGTGGATATACCAAGAACCAAGAAATGTAATCAATATATTTGATTATTTATTTAATTGGACATCTGGTCATATTCCTTTTCAGTTAATAATAACAGATGACATATCAATATCGATTGATTAATCAATAACTGAATAATTATTCACAAATGAATCATTTAATGAGTTTTTTCCCTTTTTTTCTTGCTATAATTCAGATATTGCCGAATCGGATTTGATCTATACGGAAACTTTGATGGGTCGCGGCATCGAGAATTACGAGGGCAAGGAGATTTGTATTCTTGGTGGCGGTGATGGTGCCTTGCTTTATGAACTTCTCAAAGAGAATCCCAAGCATGTGGTTATGCTTGAGATCGATGAACTTGTTATGCAGGCGTGTAATAAATATCTTAATTCGATTTGTGGTGATGTTCTGGAGAAACGAAAAACCGATCAGTATGAGATTATTGTCGGTGATTGTGTCGAATATATGAAGAAGTTTATTACCGAAGGACGTAAATTTGATTATGTTTTTGGTGATCTAACTGATATACCAATATCGGGTGCACCAATTGGTGAATGTTGGGACTTTATACGTACCATTTTTGAGCATTCGTTTAAAGTGTTAAAGCCAGATGGCAAATATTTAACTCATGGCAATGGTACAAGCTGTATTGAATCATTGGAATTATTTGAAGAGCAATTGGGATTACTTAAGCCGAAAGTGAAATTTACAACCACCAAAGCTTTTGTGCCATCGTTCATGGAAGAATGGCTTTTCTATCAAGTAACCTTCGCTTGACCAGCTCAAGATGAAGTCATAGAATCAGCAGCAGCAGCAGAGCGACGACTACGACGGGTTAATAATAACAATGACAACAACACCAATAAGAACAAGAAAATTAATGGAGAAATAATGCAATCAGCAGAAAGAATAAAAACACCAAATAATATCACAAAGTGTCTCCAAAATGCTACTTCCATGACACAGGAATTACTAGAACCATCACAAGCAATAAATGACACAATCCCAGAAATACTCAGCAATGAGCCACAACTCGAAATTAGGGAACCTCTCAAACTGTACTCCTATACAATAACCCTACATGGAGAAACAGCAACACCATTAGAGCCGTCTAACCACAAACAGCAGCAAAAGCAGAAGCTACGTCGTCGTCAGAGACGCGTCCACTATCACCATGCATTGGTTTCATAGTGTTGGACATTAAGAAAGACATCCCTTATAATACATACCTACAAACGCCACCATCACCAACCACCAACACCTCCACTTCCACCAACAACAAGCACTTCCAAAGGCTGTTACTTACAACTGATGAGAAAACCAAACCAAATATTTAAACCCAATTCGTTTAATTTAAGTTAGCAATTAATTCTCCTTCTCGGCCGATTTTGATTTCAAAGAAAAAAAAAAACGAAACTAAACTTAAGTCAAAAGTACAAGGCAAAAAGCCAGTGTTATATATTTGTTTTATGTTTTATTTAAATTATGTCTAAGCATAAAATGTTTGCAGACTATATGTAGTATTATCATATAACGTTTATACATATTTACATACATATATTAATAGAGAAGGCATTTTCCATATACGATAACATAAAAATAGTAAGCAGGAGCTAACTCGCCTTTGTGTGTATGAAGCGTGTGTGGGGAATGTAGCATTCAACACCGTCATTTATTGCTGTAAAACAACTAAAAATAAAAAACATTACAATACCAAGTAAAGTAAATAAAAGAATAACCAAGAAGAGCAAGTGTCACTTGATACGTTTTAACAAACAAAGTACTTAAAAAGTAATAAATAGTCGTACGCAGAAATAACATTTCAATGTGTATTTAATTTCTCCTGGATATCAATATCATTGACTGGCTTGTATACAAAGAATTATAATTCATTTGAAATGTATTAATTTACAGATTAAAATTGCTCATATTTTTACCAAGGTTTGAAGTACAAAACGTTATTTATAGAAAAAATATCAAAGAAGCTTGGAGTTATAAACTTATTTATAACATTTTTCGTCACATCAGTTTCTATGCAAAATTTAAAAATGAATTCAGTAAATGTAAAAAAAAAATTAAAAACCAAAAAGAATAATAGAAAACAATTTCCGATCTGATTCAATTTTAGTTCCAAATTGTCGCAATTGATTCGGCTGTTGATACTTATATATACTTTATGATGAATGATTATTTTTATACGTAACAAATATCTGATTTTATTTACCCTCGGCTAGAGTATAATAACCCTCTTTCATGTGTATTTAAATGAAATTTGAAAGTATTCACTTTTCCGCCACAAGCGTTGTTTAGCGTTTAAAATGACTCACTCAAGGAATTATTTTATTTGGATCCTCCTTAGGATAATAAAATAGAGATCAATGATAAATATGGGATATTTACTAAAATATACAAATATAACACCCTATATTTGTAAAACTATATTTTTGTCCAACAAGGCCACTGTAATTATTTACTTTTACCATGATCTTTGTACTGGAGAAACCCATCAAACACCGTCAAAAATTTAGCGTTTTCAGAAAATTAAATTTTTTTTAAATAAAAGGTGTAAGGACTGCTGGTATAAAAAAATTATTTTTAAGCTTATGTGTGGGAATGTTTTTTGAATTTTAACAATTTTAAATCAGCTGTCAATATGGCATGTTATCTGGCAACACTCTACAAATCTCTCAGCACTAATTTTGAATTTTATGGCACTTCTATTTAGCGGCAAACGGCTATATTCAGTTTTATATCGATTTCTATTTCCAAACAAAAAAGTAATTTTATTTTTTTTAAGTGTTCAATTTTTGCATTCGTTTGATAACATATTCATTAAAGACAGACGTCACGAACTTTTGTATATGTATTTATATATTTATTGTTGCCGTCGTTTTATTATCGGTAATAATCACACACCAAATATGAAAAATAATCAAGAAAACTAAGGGTAATAAAAAAATACCAAAAACACTTAACCGCAACATTTAAAAACCACATTTGAATGTTGGCGCCAAAAATTATTATTGTAAATATTAAATAAAATGACAAATAATTATTTTAATAAAATATTACTAAAATTATGAATAATATATTAATAATAATAATTATGACCGCTAAATATGTATATATACATATGTAAATCAATAGTGCCAGCCAGACTTTGGCTCCAATATAAAATATTTGGTATATAAAAAATTAAATGGAAATTTTCTAAATTATGGCTCAGCTATTAATTTATTTAAAAAAAACTTATCTAGGGCTTGTATAACATAATATAAAATTCGTTTAATATAATATAAAATTAATCATCAATAATAATAATTCAAAATAATTTGTTATAATTTCGAGACAAAAACTAAATGATGCAAGGGATTATTGATTTTTTTTTTTTGTATTTACTGTATTTCTTGTCATTCAATTTTAATGTACATATGTATTACAAAATTTGCCATCGAAAACAGCACAAACAACTGTTCTCCGAAAAATCCGTAGTTTTAATTTTTTTCCATTTTTTTTTTTCAAAATTTAACATGTTAAAGGTAAAATTAATAGACCTGCCGACATTCGTGCTAATGACGCTAATGTATATGTGCACATTGCTTCAACTGGACATAGATGCGACTTCCCACATTCGATATATCCATCCTAATGTTGAGCGAAGTTTTAAGCTCTATTTGGGCTATATATATTCACATTCAATGCTATTACAGTCGATTATCTTATCCCTGACAATTTTGATAGTAATGGGGCGACGTCGTTATCTATTGGCCATTAGCAAGCAGCAGGAGGAGCAAGATACTATCTCCATGTCAATTGCGGAGACAATCAAGCACGATTATTTACGCAGGCAAGAATTAAAGACTCCAAAACTTTTGAGGGCAAAACTGAATTGGTTACTATTCCGTCAAATACCCTGGGAAGGAATCACGTGGATCTCATTACTTTTGATTAATCATGTGATTAGCTACACACGTCTATGTATCATAATGCAGCTTTTTGGTGCCTCCAACTGGAAAACAATGGATTTACATTTGAGTATACAGCGAATGTTCTTAAGCGATATGCTTAAATTGTTTCCATTTGGAATGTTTCGATTACAAGAAGGAGACGCAAGAGGAGGTTGTTGTGGTGTTGGTGGCTGCGGTAACCTAAATAACTACATTCTATATGAGCCGAATTTTCTGGACTAAGAGGCGAACAAAAATTCAAAATTCCCACATACAATGGAAATACCTTCCCGGTTTTTTTTTCTATACTTTTATTTTCACTTCGTTTTCTGGATATAAAACTATATTTTTCTCTATGAAAGAATAAACCAAAAATCAAACTTTTCCATGAATTATGCTCTTTCTCTTTGCCTAGGTCTTTATCTAAATTGAGAGTGCGTGTGTGTGTTTGTGTATCTGTATATATGAGCAAATGCTGGACAAACTTTGCGGTCCACGTGGAAAATATGAAGAAAAAAAAAACCCATTTTTATACCCTTGCTTAAAAATCATATTCTTTTTGGTAATAACGTCTACGCACAAATCTCTATATATGTTTACATATATATATATCTGCGTTCCTATTATACTTTCATCTAACTTCAAGTACATTTTATGTATAGATTATATTTTAAGCTTGTCGTTGGATTGTATAGAGAAATATCAAATAAAAAATTATATAGTACAAATGAATATATAATAAAAAAAAATATCCAAAGATTACATATCTTTTTTTCTTTAAATATGGTCCAAGTCGATTTATATACATCAAATAAAGTAAATTCAAAAAATATTATGATATAATATATTATAATAATAAAATAAATTCAAAAATTATTTATCTAAATCGATTAAAGAGAATTTAAGATTTTAAAGGGTAAATGAAAAGTTTTGTAATCCAAGATAGCCTTGAGAGTTGCTGCTTTGCAACATATAACTTTTCTTAATAATATTTAGGCAGTTGGCTTTTACTCTCCATTCGTACACGTTCTCTCATCTTGTTGAAATTTATATTCATTTTCACAAATTTCATATCCCAGCTAGCTGGTCAAGTAAATTCACTTCACTTTGGAAGGAGAACCTAAATACAACACAATCAAAATTTAAGAAAACAAGCTAAAAACCCTTGAAAATTTCTATCGTACACAAAAGTGAATAATCAAAAATCAAACATTGTAAATTATTGATTTTAAAAAAAAGAAGTCCTTCAGGAAGTGAATTTAATAAAATATATACAACACGAGATAAGTCAATAATTGACCAATCCCCGTTGCATAATCATCACACGCTCACGCACACAATAAGCATACACTGTGATTGTGAACTGAAAGATCCGAAGCTATATAACCGTCGATCTTCGCTGTCTCCGAGTGCAAGTAAGTGTAAAATATATATACATATGTATATGTAAATTAAGCTAAAATCTTACATTAAAATTTCATAAAATTCCAATCACATTGGCCTTGATTTCCTTATTTCATTCATATTGATATGACTTTATATTGGATTTCTCTGAAATTTTTATTAATCTAGTATTCATTGTCTATTCTAGATGTTAACAAATTTGTAATATACGTCGATAACTGGCCCGGTAGCATCAGTCGTTCGGTTTTATACACGGAAACTAAAACAAATTTTGTTTCTCTCCCCCGTTTTTTGTTTAATTTTTGCCGTTTTGTTAACATTTTTTTTTAAAACAAGTTTTTGTATAAGCGAGGAATTAGAATTCTTTTCAAAATTCGAACGAATTGAAGAAGCAAAGAGCGATTTCCTTTCGAATCGATTCAAAAGTTATTCCAATTATTGGTCAAAATATATAATACGCGATAATCGAAAATCATGTCTATACGTGGACAAATGCTGCTAATGCGTAATAGCGGTCTAACCCGATGCTTGGGACGTGCACTCCTTAACAGGATTCAATTGGGTCCATTGCGCTATGCCAGCGGATGTGCCGATGTTCAGAAAGGAGGCAAGGGCCTTGTCTTGGGTCTGTACGAGAAGGAGAGCGGCAAGGGTCCACGTTTGACGCCAGCTGGCGAGAAATTCGATGATCGTGTCCAGGGGAAATTGACGGAACTGGTTGCCGAGACAAAGATAACAGGTCGCCTGGGTCGTGGTAAGGTATTCAACAATATCGATACCGAATTCCGTTCGGTCTGTGTTGTTGGTGTTGGACTAGAGGGCATCGCTTTCAATGAGCTAGAGATGCTGGATGAGGGCATGGAAAATGTTCGCGTTGCAACTGGCATTGGTGCGCGATCCTTGCAATCTCTTAATTGCATGGAGGTCCATGTTGATAATATGGATTATCCGGAACAGGCCGCAGAGGGTGCTGCATTGGCCGTATGGCGCTATGAGGAAAATTTGTCAAAGAAATATCGTCAAATAATGCCAAAACTGGAACTCTATGGCTCTTCAGATATGGACTCATGGACTCGTGGACTATTTAAGGCAGAAGCACAGAATTTGGCTAGGCGTTTGTGTGATGCTCCGGCCAATTGTATGACACCGACAATATTTGCCCAGGCAGCTGTTGATGCACTTTGTCCTTGCGGTATTACCGTGGAGGTGCGCACCATGGAATGGATTGAACAACAGCATCTAAATTCATTCCTTATGATTGCCAAAGGTAGTTGTGAGCCTCCCGTTCTTCTAGAGGTTGCTTATTGCGGCACAGCTCCCGAAGATAAGCCCATTTTATTGGTGGGCCAGGGTCTTACATTCAATTCGGGAGGAATTAATTTGCGGCCATGCAAGGGTATGGATGAATTCCGTGGAGATTTGACGGGCGCTGCTGCCATTTTGGCTGCCATGCGAGCAGCTGCGGCATTATCCTTGCCCATTAATATCACTGCAATTTTGCCATTGTGTGAGAACCTTCCATCTGGCATGTCCTGCAAGCCAGGCGATGTGGTAACACTTTTGAATGCCAAATCTATGGCCGTTAGAAATATTAGCCGTACTGGTGTCGTCGTTATTGCCGATCCTATGCTCTATGGCCAACTTACATACAAGCCACGTCTAGTCGTCGATGTTGGGTCCATGTGCAAGGGTGTTAAAAAAGCTGTCGGTGGCGGTGCAACAGGAATCTGGTCAAATTCACATTACATCTGGAAGCAGTTCCAACGTGCCGGATCGCTTACGGGCGATCGCCTGTGGCGATTCCCACTTTGGCGTTACTACAAGGATCGCGTAGCAGCTCATCTTAGCTACGATTTGGCCAACGATGGTGATGGTCATGCTTCCTCATGCCTTGCCGCAGCTGTACTTCACGAGCTTGTCCCGTGCAGTGACTGGGCCCATTTGGACACCTACGGCACTGGTCTATTGAGTACATTCGGAATTATTCCCTATCTGGCTGCTGGCAGGATGACTGGAAGACCAACACGTACCCTGGTACAATTCCTCTATCAAATGGCCTGCCCCGAACAACCAAAATAATTGGTTAAAAACTTTAGTGTTAGCCCGAAAGAAAAACACGACTGACGCGTCCATCCAGCAACCCATATTTTTACTAGTTATCGTGACCTATTCGCAATTCTGCTTCTATCTAATATTTTAATTGGAAATTGGGACGATTTATGGTCAGGCAACATATCAAATTGATATTTTCAGAAATGGGACACACTGGGGCTAACACAAAGAATTTTTGAATCAAATGTAAGGTTTCAAATTTGTAGTCTTAATGATAATGATAATTATGTAAAGTTAGCAGTAATAACTGCTTGTTTTTGGATTCTCAGACGATGTAAAATAAATTAGATGTTTAAATAAAAATGTAACAACAAAAATAATATTTGTAAATAGCAAATTTTTCAATTTAATTTGATATTTGTTCCATCGATTTATGGATGATCATTAAATTTGTTTTTGGGCGATAGTTTAATTTACTTAATTTAATTTACGCTTGGAGTTCATTTTTAATTAAATAATCTTTGTAAGTTTAATGGCACATTTGAATTAAGAGCCCTTGGAGCTTTTTAAAGGATCTTAATATGCAAGGTGCAAAAGCTGCCTCATTAATTTATTTCGCATCGCATACTACAAGTGGAAAATTTGACATTTGGTTATTAAAGTTACATTTTTCCAACCTTCTTGATTCTTGATTTACACAAAGCTAAAAACCATTTCTCTGGCATGAGCAAATAACCCTTATCACTAATAGTTGGACAAACTTATCGAAATTCAATGAATATTTAAATTGTAATATCATTTAAATTAGAGTCTTGATTTTTTTTCCATTTGATTGGAAGATGAACATTTTGATATGTCTAGATTCTTTTTCTTTTATCAATATATTGTTTGTCACTTTTGTATCCTTTTTTTCCTTTTACTCGGATTTTCTATTTAGTCTTTATGTTCTTTTTTTTATTTTCCTTTTTGATTATTCCTTTTTATGTTCTTTTTTTTTCTGCTTCATCGTTTCGTTTTGTGTATTTTGTGGTCTTTATTACTTTTTTTCTTTTCTTTACTCCCGGTATATCTTAAATTTCTTAAATTTAAGCATCATTTTGTCATTTTCCAAAGCAATCGAGTGGAATTCAAAGCAAATATTAGCTCCAGCTTTCTTCTTAGCCTCAGTCACTGACATTCAATGTGGACCTGCATGAGATTATGCGTCGGGGGCGGGGAATAGGATGATAGAAGGCGACGGGGAAGTTGGATATCAGAGTATAAGCAGACATTGGGTAATAAGCCGCAGGCTGCTTCATCAATAATTTCCAACAGTCAAAGCAAAGCCACATCCCCGCCCCAAAAGTTGACCCCTAGACCAACGGATGTGACTTTTGGCATATCAATGAAGAGACTGTCTAAAAGAGGATACCAAAAGATGAGAAGAGAAGGACGCGGTTGGAGATGGGATAGTGGGCAGAAGCAGGCCGGCCGAATGTGTCGTCTTGTGTCTGGTGGAAAAGTTTTTAGCACGATATTTGATGCTCCATTCAGCTAAAGTTCCAAACTCATGGTCATGGTACGTGCCAATGCAGCAAGCAGACCAAAGGAGAGAGCGCCTTTGGCTTTTTGGTTTAAGAGGCAAATTGAAACATTATGCAGTTTATTTAGCAGGTAATTCAATGGGAAAGCTCTCGATTTTACTGTTGTCCACATCATTTATCATATTTCAGACACAGGCCGAGATTTATCAACCCCTACCCAACCATCCCCAGAGAGAGAGAGAGAGAGCGAGGGAGTGGATTAAAGAGTTCACTTTTGACACTTTATAAATTATGCGAAGCGAGATAATTGAATTTTGCATTTGCATTGATTTTCCACATGAAGATGATGATGATGGAAGGGGGGGGAGGTGGTAAATTTAATGACCTCAAACAAAATATCGTGACACGTTTTAAGTGTATTTTTTTTTTTTTTTATAATTTGCTTTGCTATAAATTTAATTAATTATGTCGCCATCATGCCAAAAAACTCACTCACTCAATGGTACCCACTTACTTAGCGCGACACTACGCGCAGCACTACCTTACTCAAGCAGTGCCACGACAATTTCATCCTCTTATGCTACGCTCTCTATGTTGCTTCCTGCTACTTGCTTATGTGTCAGCTGCTCGTGATGGCGGAACTCATTTCGTTGCCTGTCAAGTTTTTAATGATAAAGTGTTGCGTTTTAATCTTTTATATACCTGGGCCAAAATGCGAAAACTGCTGACAGGCATTGTATCTAGTATCGTCGTGATGGCCAAAATAACAGCAGGTTGATGACGTACTTACATACATACATATATGTACATATATATAAAAAGTTTTATGATTCCATTTCTGTTTTTTTTTCTCCCTTCCTTTTTTTTTTGTTGTTTTTGGCTTGACTGTGCGCTGCGGCGATTTCTGATTTTCCAACTATTAAAAAGCCACTTGGCAAGGCGTTTAGTTTTATCTATATATGGCTCGCGACTTCTTTATGGTCAAATACAATTAGGCCATAAGTGCATGTGTATGTTTCTGTGTGTGTCTGTGTTGGTATATAGCAACGATTGAGTTGCGCATCGGGTTGCCATTTGTCTATCTGTCTGGCTGTCGCTTGCCTGATATGATCTCTCATTCCATTTCGTGTGCCCTTTTTATCCTTTCTTCCTTTCGTCTATTGTTATTTATGACGAGAATTGGCAGGAAACGGATATGGATATGCGTGCACTGACATCGACGTGTCATTCCAATAGTCCCTCCCCCCACACGTACACACACGCACACCATCTCTCTCCCTCGTTTCCTGTCTCCATGAAATGAAATGACATTTCACCCTTACACATGGCTGATGCCTGATGTATTCGCTAGCCTGGCCAAGTTTCAACGGTAGACAAATCGTTTTGACCAACACCACCACCAAACGATTCCATTCTTGGTATCCACAATATACCTCTAACTATCTACCTACCTACATACATACATATGTACATACCTGCCCTTTTTGACTGAATTGTGATAGTTGTTGGCCTTTGGCTGCTGTTGTGATAGATGACTCTGGGCCCACTGACAGGAAGACAGAAAGCATAGCAGCAATGCAACAATCAAGTAAGCAAATTGCAATGCAACTTGGCTTGGTTAACCAACCAAAGAGTATTGGTTGCTACAAAACAACTATGGAAACAAAATGTATTTATTCAACGCCATAATAAAATGCAACACATAGATAGAGGGACAGGGGGGAACAGAGAACATCATAAAATTGTTTCAACAAATGGTTTACCTTAAGAGACAGATAGAAATAAGTTTATATATTGTACTTTTTTATATAGTAACTTATTGACAAAATAATTTTATTATTTATGTACATGTTCCAAGTTAATTCTCGTTAAAAAGATGTTCAAAACTAAACGACAAAAAAAGTTCAATATGGTGATACTCATATTTAAAAGAAAAAAAGAAGATATCCTTTGTAAATAACTTTATGTTGGTTTTAAATAACGAAATTGACAAAATTTTTATTTTTGAAAATTAATTTCAATTAAATAACAAAAACATTAGTTAAATATAAATGAAACAATAAAATAAATGTTATTCTCAAGCAAATATATAAAAAAAAAGTTAGGAAAGTTTAGGTGCCATTCCAAAGAAATTTGATCGATTTTGTCTGCAGACTTAAAAAATGTATTGAGCAAAAAATACGATTAAAAATATAATCAAGATTAAAATAACCATTAAGGGAACCAAGAGTCTGGAGACTCACAATTATCTATAAAAAGTTTAATTTTTAGTGACTTCAATGCGGCAACATTAGAAATATAAATAAAAAAAAAAATAAACACTTTAAATTTTTCAACATCTTGCACACGCAATTTGTTCAAAGTTTTATTAAATTTTTTGTTCATTAATTTATAAGGTTTAATAGATTTTTAAGCTTCTTTTTTTTCTTTTATGAATAACTAAGAAAGCTTAATAAAATGAGTAAAAAAAATGATTCCAAAAACCATGCAAATAAAATGAAAATATTTCACAAAGGGATAATTGATGAAAAAAATTCGAAGAATAGAAAAGAATGTTCGGGGAACATAAAATATTTTCGGTAATTTTTTAAAAAATACTTTGCTACTTGGCTTTGTGTTTCATTAATTAATCATTTGACCTGTAATTGCATTTATCCATAAAAATAATTACTAAACAAAAGAGAAAAACATTTTAAAAGACCTTGAGCTTTGGCTTTATGAATGGCCACAACGTGCTTTCAGTTTACACAAAAAAAAAAGAAAAACAAACTTCCCAAAAACAGCAAATTCAACTAACAACTTCATTTTGGGCATTTGCTGGAACACGCAAAACATAATTTAAAACGTATATTAAACATACTTTTTGTTGTTGTTGTTGTTGTTATTGCTGTTGTATTTATTGTACTGTTGTTGTTGCTGCGTCATGCGTAATACCCATAAATGTTGTGGTCAGCATCAGCATCAACACACACACAGAAAGAGAAAGAACCGTACCGTACGAACTGGCACCTTCCATTCTACCCACATCCAGTCAAAGTTCAGTTCAGTTCAGTTCAGTTTAGATTCCGGCTTTTGCATCTATCCAACAGCAAATCTGCTTTTCCTTTCCTTTCCTTCCTTTTCCACCATAACCAAAAAACATAACCACAAAATGGTCAAGCAACTAAATCGCTTTTAATTAATGCCGCGGCACATTCAGGTCGCATAAATTTTGCTCTCCCAAAATGCATATAACCAATGTTAGACGTTGGATGAGAGAATCCAAAACAGAAATACAGATAAGGGGGAGAATGGTGGTGGTGGTGTTGGTAAGGGGTAAACGGCTTGCTTTAATGCCTGAAAGGGGTTGTAAACTATTTACGTTTTGCAATTGCGTGAAAAATGAAGTGTACAGTGGGAAATGGAAAGTTGAATTTAAAATTCTTCACTAAATAAAAATAGAATATGCAAGGACAGCAACAAAAATAAATGACAGAGTGATAGAGATAGAGAGAGAGAGAAAGAGGGGGAGAAAAAACAACAAGAGAGAAAGAATTCCAATTGTGGCTTAAGAGTTATAGCAAACAATTTGCAGTAAATACTTGGCATATGTTTCTGGGGAATCTCAACTTCAATCCTTAAATCTGATTGAGGTTTTGCATTTTGTTTTTTATACTTTTTTGTTTTTTTTTTTAAACATTTATTTCACATTTAAAATTGAGTTGGCTTCTGAGCAAAATGTGGAATTTCGGTCAACAATTTAATTAAATTGAAAACGAAACAACACACAGGGCAAAAGAGTGAGAGTGAGGGAGAAAACAGCTTGAGAGAGGTGAGAGATGATGTGTGTGTGGGGGGGGGAGAAAAAGTGTGGTATTCAGATGAAGGGCAAACAAAGGTGTTTTCTTGTAACTGCGGCCTGTTTGACATGCTATACATTCACACACATACACACACAAAGAAACACACACACATAGACATGGATGCAGAGTACAGTGATGTATATTACAATTTCATAGCACACTTTTTCGCGCTTCGCTGACACATAGTTGTCAGAGCAAATCCACTTAAAATGACTGCCAGATGTCAGATGTCATCTTGTCACCTGTTCGAACGCCCGCAGCGATTTTTCTGACACACACTGTGGGAAGGAGAAAAATACAAAACATCCGAAAAATACTCCAAAATAACAAAAAAAAATAATAAAAAATAAAGAAAACGAGAAGCACTCATCAAAATGTCTCTTCTAGTCGCAATTGTCGCCTTTTTTTGGTGTGTCTGTGTGTGTGTGTGTAAGGTCTTGTGCACAATTGAAAATTTATAAAAAACGGAACTTGTGTTTTCCGGTCGGAAAAAACTTGGCTGCTGCTGCTGTTGCTGCAAAATGCACACACACACAGAGGAGAGACACAGAGCGAGAGAAAGAGGGAAAAACACCGGAAACGAAGCAAACTTGATTCAATTCAAGTTGGACAAAAAAAAAAAGAAAAAAAAAAATGGAAAAGCGAAAAAAGGGGGGAAAAACGTAAAAGAAAATCTAGGGAAAAACAGAATGGTGGCGGCCAAAAGCCAAGATAACAACAAAACGCTCAACAACAACAGCAACAGCAACAATGGACATGTAATCAAAGAGCAATGCAAAGCTTGTTAAATTTCTGGCAAGGCCAATACACATACACACACACACCAGTCGCTGTCATTGAGGAGCAAGGGGCGTGGCCAAGGTAACCATAACAGCAACACGAAAATAAATTGTGACCAAGGAGATGTGATCCGCTAGAATGAAATTATTATTTTTATTAAACGAGATTTTGTCTGCAAATTGAATGATTCAAAATGAAATAAAGATGAAATAATAAAGCCATAATTCTATTAGGAAACTTTACAAATCTAACACAGACAAGACTAAGGCAATTAATTTATAATATAATTATTGCAACTGCTAATTTTACAAGGAAATGGGAAAAATGTTAAACTAAAATTACAAAAAAATTCCAATAATATCAATAATATAAAAACGAAGTATAAGCAGTAGAAAATATACTTAGTGAAGGCCAAACAGAAAATTATAAAATTGTATAACTAATTAAAACCTTGACAAGCAAAAAATAGTTTGACATTGGCATAATACATTATTAAAAATAAATGTTTTAATAAAATATATTTATTATATATGCACATATATTTTAAAAAGTCAATGAGTATTTATTTAATAATGTATAATATGAGATGAAGAGATCTTTTCATTATTAAGAATATTATTGATTTGCGGTTTTTTCACCTTTGTATTTCTCAGTTAGGTATTCCAACTATATTTTTCTTATCTTTTATTTAATCTTCATCTAGTTCTAAGTTAAATATTTTTTTTTATTAAATTTTCATGAATTTCCCGTTTTCATCACTTTCAGTGGTATTGTTACAAATTCGTACTTCCATTTAGTTGTGTACAATATCGTTAGCAACTTATCATAACATATTTATTTGGAATAACAAATGACAATCTCCATTATTTTTTATTATAACAGCTATTGTCATTACTGTATTCGTAGCATACAATCCGAACAAAGCGCCAATAGTCATCAGAAAGGCATTATGGTAATTGAGACGGGTCTACCTAGAAATAAGCTGTTAAGAGGCTTATAACCGTTACGCATCGCATCTGCCACTATAATTGACTAAGAAACTCGCCAATGCAGTCTTCGCAAAGTGTACTTTCACTTTGTAAGCTTTTCCAATTTAGAATTTAAATCCAAGCAATCAGACCAGTCGCAAAAGCTGTTTCAACTAGTTGTTGCATGACATAGTCAAAAGGTTGCTATGCTTGTTTAAGTTATTGAACAGCAATATTAAAAATATCAATATGCAAAAAATGCATATATTCGGATTTAATTTAATTTGCCCTTTGTGTATGGAGTACTCTTTCTTCCTTTCTTTAATTGCATACAAAATTAGCCAACAGATATGATTGCAATATTACGCATACGCCGCATGTACACCATTCAATTCTGTTTTTCATTTTTCTCTAAGCTCACACGTACACACACAAACAGACAAACACACAGAGAGACAGAGATAGAGTGAGAGAGAGACGGACAATGCAATTTGCAATTATGTGGCACAGATTATGTAATTTGATGGAACATTTTGATTTAATTTTAAAAATTTCTGGTAAAACTTCGAATGAGGAAAATGCAAATTCAGAGAAAAATTGCATTTAATTTACCCCATTTTCCATTTGATTTATTGATATGACAATCAGAGTTTTCCCCAATTGAAATTAGTTTTAGGTTTTTTTTTTGTTTTTGGGGTTTTTTGCCAATGCCAAATTGATTATGAAATTGATTAGTGTGAAAATTGAAAAATTTGTGCAACAACAATACAATTTAATTGTGCATGTAATTTATTATCTTGCATTTAAATTGTTTTTCGAAATGTACTGAAAAAAAAAAAAAAAACAAAATAACAAATAAATTTATGGCACCTTTTGATAAGCTGGCGATTTAGTCACAGATAAAAACCCGGCTCAAAAGCAATTGCAATGACAACTTGATCCCATTTAGTGAAAGAAAAGTAAAATGCGGCTAAACACACACACACCCAACCCCAACTTAACCGTATACATGGGCTATCAAAACACATTCAAAAGACCAAAGTCTTTTGGCAATCCAATTGAATTATGCTGCCAGGCATTGTGAGTCCAAAAGCTGTCAGCAAATTGAGCCAGGTAGAGGAGACTAGAAACAAGGTATATTCAAAACGTTCAAGTAAAGGCAGAAACGAAAAAAAAATAGAAGGAAGAATAAAACAGTACTAAGCCTGGTCTGCTGATATGCTTAGTCAAGCGCGCACATAGGCCCCACTCCTAACCCCCCGCTCCATCACGCTTGCCAAAATATAAAATATAACGAGATCCTAAAAAAGAAAATAGCTTTCGCTTGCTTTTGTATTTCCTTGATTCTTAAATCTGTAAACTTTATTTAAATCTTTCTCTTTCTATATTTCAGATCTTAAACACTTAGTGTTATTCAAAAATAGAATCGGGAGATTTTAATTACTTATACGATAATTTTACCGATTTTTGCTAATTAAGAAAATTTATTTATTTATTTCCTTAAATCAAAATTAACTTTGCAATTATTCTCGAGTTTGTCTCATGTTCTTTAAATTTTTTTACTATTTCCTTAAACGTTGTATAAATATTTTTTAGTTCATATCCCTATAAATAAATCTAAACTGTTTCTAATACAACCTTTTACCATTATTGGATGAGTAATCACATTTTTTTCAGCGTTATAATTAATTTGGCGATATTTTAAAGGGTATTAAAACTGAATTCCAGCCCTACCGCAATTATCATTAAAAATTCAATATGCGTTGTTGAAAGTTTATCAATAAATCTGTCTAATTAGTCGAGTCAGTCAGTCGACCTCTGCTCTTTTCCATTCAACATAATGTTTAATGGATTTCCGCTACGAAATTACCTTCTCCTGCATTTTAGTTTGGCTTTCACAGATTTGGCTTTTGTATACAATTTAAGAGCAATTTGGTTCTCTCTTTCTCTCAATGTCTCTTTTTCTGTAAACTGTTATACGCATCGTATATATATATACATATATGTAAATATAGAGGTGTTTTGTTTTTTCGGTGTGGATTTTCGGTTTTACTTGCGTTAAAATTTATGCTGGTTTACCTAAACTGACTTGCTTAATGCTAAATTATTTTATATCCCTTTTTTTTTTGACGTGAAATACCAAAAGAAATTAAAATTGATTTTATATGCTCAATGTGCCTCCTTTTTTCTACCCTTTAAACATTAAGACAAAAGTTATATTATCTATAAAGATATATGTATGTACATATATAGCATTAGCACACTCTCCATCTTTTAAATCTATTTAAATTATATTAATGAAACCAAAAAAAAAACTGCAATACAATTTTAACAACTAAAATTTTCGTCTTTATTTTTTTAAATTTTGTAATTGTATTTTTTGGTGAGAGAGAACGTTAATAGTACTTTTACTAAATTTACATTTTTTTATTGACTTTTTTTATTTTAATTTATTATATAAAATTATTTTAAGCAAAAATTCTTTGAAAAGTTCTTTCTTAAATGTCAAAGTAAAAAAAAAAAAATAATCTTCTTAAAATTCTACCCATAAAATACAAAAGGTTTGGGTAAATGTTCCCTATACATATATTCACAATAAAATTTGCAAAAAAAGGTGTTTTCCTAACCAAGCTGAAAATTAAATAAAATAAAATTTTCATTGGGTACATTGTAGTCGGCTACCTTAATAAATGTATGAAATATTTCTGTTTTGGCATGAAATGAATGTAAATAGAAGTTGGGTACAATTTTTATGCTCAAAGTTTGTAGAAAAAAAACACACAATAATAACAACAACTTGCATATTCTCTTCAATCTGTTTAAATATTTAAACAACAAATATTTAGTGAAAACAAATTGCTTATCTGTAGACATTCGAGGGAGAACAACTTAAAGGCTATCGTTTAGAGACCTACATATATTAATGTATATATGTATATACATACATATATGAGCTATATATAGCTCAGGCCCATCAACTTTAATGGCAGTTTCACAAGATAAGCAAAAAAAAATCTGCAGTGCATACATTTGCCAAAAAAAAGAAAGAAAAAAGAAAAGCGATAGAAAGAAATAATATAGGTATATAGATATATACATATATATGTCTTATATATGTATATACATATATAAGAAATGAATTTGAAGAAAGAAAGGAAACTTTGCCAGTGAGAGACGCCGTTATGCTGCCGCACACACATACACACACACCGCACATACACAAGTCATGGAGCAAAAATTTCTATTTAATAACGACAAGAGAAATTACACTGCAGCATTTTCAAGAGGGAATAAGGTGGGGGTCTACCAAAACATGTGTGTGTGTTCTGCATGAGTGTTAGTCTGTCTGTGTGTGTGTGTGTGTATTGTATTACGACTGCATTAATTTATGTACGAAACGCCATGGCAGCACAGCACGTACCACTCGTTCGCCATAGAACGCTCCTCTCTAAGAGTAGAAAGAGAAGCCGAAGTTGCGGCCAAAAGTCAGACAGGCATAAAGAAGATGCAAAAACCAGAAAAGACAGGAAGTGGAATGAAAATGCAGAATAGAGCAGGAAGACGAAGAACCAGCCGGCAGCGGAATAGACATAGAGACAACGCAACCTCTGCTACAATTCTGGGAATACTGATTGCAAGCTCATTATGACACCACTCTTGCACCCCCCTCTCTTCCATCTTTCTATAATAAAACAACATACCAAAACAGTCCAACAATTCCTCAACATTCACTATCCATTTTCTAGTTTTTGCTTTTTTACGCTCAATCCCAATGGATGGAAATTTAGACATGGCTTAAAGTCCGGCCAAAACGATGGGTTAAAGTTCCTTCAGTTGTCAACTTGTCTTGTGTTTATCTAGGGAAAGCGTTTTATTTTTCAAGAACTGTGTTAATATGTGGTAAGTGTCCTGTCCGAGTCCTAAACAAACCGTTTTATTGTTGTTGCCGTTTTTTCATTCTTTTTTTTTTTTTAACTGTATATTTTCCTCCTGTTTTGTGTACACGCTGTTGCTTATTTCCTTTTATTTCCTGTTCTGGTAATTTACATCTAAATGGAATGATGGGCGTTGAAGCGGTTGCTCTTTAAACACACGTTTCTAAACGAAATGAGGGACAGAGAGAGAGGGTAAACAAGAGTGATTGTTATAGAGAGAGAGGCAGTGGAGTGTGTGTGGGTGTGTGGGCAGCAAGTCTTAACTAGAGTGTCCTTTTGTTTGCATATGCATAAAATTTGTTTGACAAATCTCAATTTGTTCTCATTCTCTAGTTAAGATATTTTCATTCAAGTTAAAGTTACTTCTATTCTTCGTCCATTTTATGGCCCAAAATGTATGCTAATTATGTCTCCTCCAGTTGACCGAATTATTGTTAATTATTTGGATCACACACGTACATCTCTACACATGCCTTAACTGTCTGTGTGTGTGTGTACACTTGTTGGTATGTGAATTTGATTTGGTTTTCACTGAATTCTGCACAGCTGGCTAATGCCTTGTGCCTGCGGATGACATTTCTATGCGTTGTTAGTCATCAGCATGAGTGTGTGTATGTGTCTGTGTAGAAGTGTCAGTATGTGTGTGTGTGAGTGCCAGTGTTTTAGTGAGTGTGAGTACTTGTAAGTGGCATTTGCATTTCAATGACTCGACTTACCTCGACACAAGTTATGCAACTCAATTTGTATGTTGTGTTGTTGCATTGTTTTGCTGTATTTTGTTGCCATGTTCGGTGAGGCCTTGAATGTAAGAGACATTATTTTCCCCCATCTCTCTCTCTCTCTCTTTCTATCTCTCCATTTACCGCCTCTTCCATCACCACCCACTTCTTTTCAGTATTCGTTTGTATGTACATAGGACCCAAGTGAATGTTAATTTGTGTGCAAAACACACACACACACACACAAACACAAAAAAATGTCATGAATATAAAAAATTTATATGGGACAAAAAGCGTAGAATTGAAATTATATATGCAAATGGAAAAACGCATTTAATTGCATTTTGCACGGACACCAATTTGAATGATGGGCATATAAAATTAGGCGTTTTTTTTTTTGTTATATATGTATATGTATATATGTATTTTTTACTGTCAAAGAGTATTAAAAGAATATTGGTCATCTGAACCCAAGTGTAGCTGAAAGTTAAATCAATTGATAAGAAATTCAAATATCATTTGAAATTCCAACTAATACAAAACGGACATATTGGTTTTGGTAAAAGATTTCGAAAGGCACTTGACCAGCACTTGAGATCAAGTCATCTGTTCTTATGCTATTGTTAATGCAAGGATGCATTAGGTGAATCTTTACCATGAAGTTACATATATTTACATGAACTACCCAAAGGTAATGAAATGGTAAATATACTCTCAGAACTTTTAAAAAATACTTGTGCAATGCATATTTATCATTCAGTTTGCCGTTAGAAATTTGGTGAGCCATTTTCATGACCAATTCCAGACAATCACAATAATAATCACATGACACTGATCGATAGGAATCTTTCCTATCATTTATTGATACTTATTATTCATATCTATCCATCTGGTTTTTTTTTTTTTTGCTTATGTTTCCCCGATTTCACCTGTTGTCTAGGTGTAATAATTACAATGTTAAATCTTTTTGTTTAATTTCTAATTAATTTAATTTTCTACAACGATACACTCGATTTTATACAATTTTCATACATTTTTTACCAACTTTTCTAGACCAATGAGTAGAGGTTTTACTGTCTCTACTCTTAATACAAATTCCCTTGCTTTTTGTACTTTTTTTTTTTTGTTTTGTTATTAAAATGTTTCCTAATTTACTTACATTGGCTAAGCATTAACAAATGGAAAAAATTTAATTTCCCTACAGATTAAATTTCCATTAAAATGTAGAATGTGCCATCGTTTTGAACATTCTCGGGGTAAATGTGTATCCATCCATACCTAACCTCGCACAACTTATCTATCTATAGTACAATATAGTCAAAGTTCCAACCTTTAATTTATGCTAATTTACTAGACTTTTATGCAAACGGCCCGACCCAAAAGCAGGACCAAAAAGCAGCCACAAAAACGCAATGACAATGACTTCCTGTAACTGTGAGCTGCTTTCACAAGCCAAACACGTGCCACACACACACACACTCACCCGCAGATAGGGAGGGAGAGAGAAGGAGTGTAGTGTAGGACATCTGTTAACATTTAACTAGCAAAATTAAAGCCACTTGCAAATAATTTAGCCAATTGAACATAAGTGGCTAGCTAATTGCTTAAGGGAATTATGGAGCACCGGATGCAAATGGGAATGCAAAATTTCCATGCAATTGCCATGATGTATCATCATCATGTTGCATCCACAAAGAGAGACAGAGAGAGGGAGAACAATGTGAAAGAATTCAAAATTATGCAAAATGAATATAATACAGTTAAAATGAAATATAATTTATTTGAAGCACTAAACCAGAATGCAAATGTAAATAAAACAAAAAAAAAAAAAAGGAGAATAATGAAAATAAAAGTTGGGGGAGAGGAGCAAAAAGATAAATCGAGAAGAAAAAGTGAGTAAGCGGCAAGTCAAACGCACGCAGAGTCCCGACACTCTGTATATGTGCAAGTATTTGTGTGTGTCTCTGTGTGTGTGTGTGTGTATGTCTCATTATTATGCTCGACACTTAGTTGGCAATATATTTTTGTGCACGACGACGCGACGTCACCACGCCCACGACCTTCACACACGTCAGAAGACAAATGCAAACAAACCAAAAACCCCAAAAGTAGACTAAGCGTTTTGTCTACTTTACTTTGCTTTTCTCCACTTTTCTTCTTCTATTCCACTCTATGCTGTTATGTAGTGTTCTACTATGCTTTTCATCTTCTCCATGCCAAATTCCTCCATTTGCTTTTGCCCCATGTTGTTCATTTTGTGCTGTCAGGGAGTCACTTAAGCATTCAAGCAGCAGCAGCAGCAGCAGCATCGGCAGCAGCACCCGCAGCAGTAGAGGAACAGCAAACCCCAGCTAGCTGCTACATCACCTTCTTCATGTAGTCACTCAGTCAGTCAGACGCCCGCCAGGCCATGCTCTGAATTTTTTAGCAGCCACAGTTGTCAGTGTTGCCACTTTAACGTATTTTCTGTCAGATAATAATATATTTATATTGGTCAGTATTCAAAGGAAATAAATTCCTGCTAAATGTCCTTTCTTCTAAAGTTCATATCTCAGGTATCCAAAACCATTAAGCTTCTATAAATATAAAACAAAAAATAAATTTTTAATAACTTTTCTCCGTTTAGAAAAGTTACGGTACAACATTCAAGCTGATCAACAAGAAAAATACAGTCAAAGCGCCTTTATCTTGAAATTCTTTGTTCTTAAATTCATATTAAGAATTTTTAAGTTTTACTGAACCGATTTTCTTGTAATTTGGTGTGAATCTTCTCTATTCACAGTACATATACAATTAATTTTACTATTGTTAATTAGCTCTACATGAATAAAAATACACAGTTTTTTTATTATTAAATATTTACTATTTTTGAAATATTTGTTAAGGGAAAACAAAATAGAAAAATATAGCGTTTTTCAGACAGTGGCAAATGAGCGGATTTTTTTGTATTTTATTAATAAATAAATAATAGTAAATTAAAAATAATTTTTTTATTTCACGTTACTAAGAGGCCCACAATTGTGGAATTTAACTCATTCTCTTTTTTATTTAATGTATTGCTTAAATATTAATAAATATCTTCAAATAAATTAAATACCAAATAAATACTCAACCCAAAATTAATGTCCAGACCAAAACTTCCACCTGCAGTTCATTCCAAAATATTTTTGATTGATTTCATTTTAGGTAATCTTACAAGTTTTGGATAAAAAATCAATTAAGAAAAACTATCCATAATTATAACACAATAAATAAATTGATAATCTATAAGCTAGCGCTTTTTTCCTTCTTCATTTAGCGGATAATTTGACCAGATCTAGCGGAGTGATGTTGCCAACACTAAGCAAAAAGAAAGAAAGACAGAAAGGTACCAACCAAGGTTCACAACCTTGAGACATTACGACGACGATGCTCTGATGCTGCTGCTGCTCCTTCACATTCCACTGTTTATACACTTCCCCATTATAACAGCCACGCTCCCCTTGTCCACGCTTTGATCTTTATTCATTCCCTGTGTTTGTCTCTCACTCCCCTTTTTCTTTCTTTCCCAACCCTCAATTTCTCTTTTTATGCGGCTTGTTTGTCCATCCATCATGTTGCATATTTATTTGCACTGATTTTATTTTAATTTCATTAAAATTATGTGACAAAACTTAATTGGATTTCATTGTTAACGCCGAGAGACAGAAACAGAGACAGAAGAGAGAGAGAGAGAGAGAGTGATAAAATCTGTTCGAATTATGCCATGACAAATAATGTAAAAAGGTAAATATTGTCCTGAACTGAAGAGAACTTTCCCACTGTGAAAATATTCAATATGAATTGTTTGTTTGTTTATTTATTTATTTGTGTTTGGTAATGGGAGAGGACACTTCATTAAGAAATTTATATAAATACATACATATGTATGTATATACATTTACTCAAACCACATATTTTAACTATTTGATAAACTCAATCTCAAAATAGATCAACTGAGTTAACGAGAAATAGATTAAAACTAAAGGAAAACTTGATAATTTATTTTATTTTTGTAAATTTTAGTTCCTAAATCGTAATTAAAGTTTTCAATTTGTTATTTAATATTCATATTAAATATAATATTTAATATTTGTAAAAGTTAGTGATTATTTCTAAGTTCTTCTAAATATTTTTTTAACGCTTTTGGTTTACTTTATCTAATTATCTGGCTATTAAAATCAACATGAAGTCAATTGTAAAAAGAAAAGCATCAAAGTTTCCAGGTCCCTTTTGATCAATGAAATATTCGATTAGACACCAGGTTCGTATCCACTTTTTACTACCGAAGAAAATTAACATAATTCGAAGTTTATTCAATTTCCC
This sequence comes from Drosophila emarginata, assembly GCA_037075365.1. Taxonomy (NCBI): domain Eukaryota; kingdom Metazoa; phylum Arthropoda; class Insecta; order Diptera; family Drosophilidae; genus Drosophila; species Drosophila emarginata. The sequence goes on from JBAMCD010000296.1 coordinate 10,755,230, forward strand.
TTTACATGAACAAAAAAAGAATATAAAAAAAATGCAAGCAAATCTACAGTGGTAGCAAAAAGTGGAAAAGTCAATCATTTAACTATTGCAAATCAAAACATACATTTGAACAACTTTAGCAAAGTCAAAAGACTTGATTCGATTATCTTCTTATGCTGAAAAAATCCTTAGAAAATTTTTCGCGATATCCTGTATCAAAACTACTACTACTTTAACTATGTATGTACTTTTTATTTTGTATTTTTTTTTTTTTTTGGTAATGGTTGAAAACACAGCATTTGAAGCATTGTGGTGAATAATCAAATATACTTTAAGCATTTACATTATATATGTATGTATGTAGGTAGATTTTATGGATCGGTGAAGAGAGGGGGGTGATAAAATTTCATTTGCATTTGCTGGCAACTTGCGATATATCTTTACTTTAAGTACGTTGCTCTAACCATTATCCCAGCAATAATCACTGCAATTAAATTTACGAGCTTTTCACTTGCCGTTGGATTTTCTTTTTGTGTTTTTTTTTTCCTTTGTGACTTTTTAAAGGAAAATGCTTAAGAGTGGAGCTTCAAATTTTACGACCGCATTTAACGAGGAGCCATAAAAACAAGGCGTGGCACTTTCATTTTTTTTTTTTTTGTTCGTTTTCATAAATCAAATCATATGAAACTTATAACTATAAGCAGCAGACTAAGGAACAAGCTAGCAGCAGCAGATCGACCCGCAGAGATGCCATTAAATATTACGCATACGCCATGTTAACACTTTATAAAAGCATTAGCCATGGGGCCAAAAGCGGATGTGAGATGGAGATAGTGGAGAAAAATAACTCGAGGGATGGACATGTGGCGTCCCCTCATATCAAAATACAATTTGCTAGTTTAACGACAAAAAGTGTCAAAAAAGAAAAAAAACAACAACAACAATTATTATATATGTATATATAGAGAAAATATTTATGACTATAAAGAAAAATATTTCCACTGCTTCACTTTTTGACCATTGTCAGCCATAAATCATGTGATTATAGGCCAAAACACGTGCCCTGATAAATACGAGCAAGAGGAGACAGGAGGTGGGAGACGGGGAACAGGAGACGGGTAACAGGAGGCGGGAGACGGGGGACAGGAGACAGGGTGAAATGAAATAAAATAGAGGAAAAAAATATCATTCGACAAATGCCCGTCCCGGGTACGCCCCTAAGGCGCAGGACATTAAACTCAATGAGTTGAAATTATTTGCAGCCGAAGGTCAACTAACAGCCAAGTTTAGATGGCCGAATGGAGTCGAGTGAGTTGAATTTGTAGGTTGCAGAGTGGGTGGGAGGGTGGATTCCGAGAGGGTGGATCTGGGATGGTGGCGTGTGCTCTGAGGCGTGGCTGCTGGGCGTAGCCATTAAAGACAACTTCCGCAAACAATAAATTTTGCGTACCAACGTTGAGGAGTTTGCTGCTCCCTTATGGCCCCCGGGCAACAACAACAACAACAACAATAACAGAAAAGGAACCTCCAAAAGTCCACAGCGTTGCTAAGCGGGCCGGAAAAAATGTAACGAAACCAAGTGGGAGAGAGCAAGAAAGAGTGAACACAAGAGGCAAAAGATGTGAGGATGGATGTGGATGCTTAAACGCCATTTTATACATATATAGAAATATAAATATATATGTATGTATAGATGTATATATTTTCAGTTTCGTTTATTTATTTTTTTTTTTTTTTGCAGCTGGCAGCATTTTGAACGCTGAATCGCTTTGGGTTGATTAAACTGTTATACACGACGTTTTAAGCTGACTGTTCAGTTTTCTTATTTTTTTTTATTTCATTTTTTGGTTGCCTTGTGTTGGCCGCGTTAATTTGAATGGTTAATTTATGAATACAACTGCTGTTGCCAGTTGGCAAATGGGGCCATAATGCGGCCATGCCATATCTTAACAAATGCGTCTGTTTGTGTGTGTGATTTAAAGCAAAATTCCGCAGATAAAGATAAAAAACTAAAGCAAAGCAAATCACTTTGATATGACTTACCTAAAGATCTTTTTTCAAATTGGACGTGTAAGCTGCACAGAAGGTTCATGTTAATCGAAGGGGCGCAATCACATAACAAAACAAATAAAGAATTTTAATTACTCACGATCCTTTCGCAAGATTACTACAAAGAATGGTAGTAAATGCCAATAAGACGAGTATTGTCGAATGTTTGTCCAAATGGTTGAATCTTACGGCTGTCATGGAGGATACGAGAAAAAAATTGGATTTATTGGAGAGTCACCTTGATCAGTTGTATGAGTCACAGTCAACACATTTGAAGACATACTACAATCACACATTATACGAGAATATCGACGATGTACTCGATATATCGGCCAAGACTGTGGCTAACCATGATTGTCAGGGTAAACTTCGTGTGGTTCAGGCAATACGTCGCAAACTCGAAATGATCAACATATTAGAGGGTAGAGAGAGTAATTTATTTATATGGCCATGGCCAGCTGAACGATCACGATCGCGAAAATCATGTCCAGTGAAACGGCCGGTGTTAGAGAGGAAGAGAACATTTAAATCTGATAATGTAGATAAAGATCCGAGGAGATCAGAGGAATTGAATAAATTGCGTTGCTTCATTTTGCAGTCCATCAAATGGCATCAGCTGAACAATAAAAATGGCTAATGAATTGAAGAGGATTGGCAAGCGGAATCAGTTAAGCGTTAACACCATTGTTGGCTTTCAATTGATTGTACCAATTAAAATGACACACAGAGAGAGAAAGAGAGAGAAGACAGTGTGTGTGTGTGTGTATATGAGAGAGAGAGAGAGAGAGGGGGGAGAGAGAGAAAGGGAAAGGAGCTTCAAGTTGATGGCTCTGCATTTAAATTGTAAATAAATATGTGAGCACCTACTCGGACAATGGCACGCAATCAACTCCATCATCCAACACAACACAAAGGTGTGTGTGTGTTTGTGTGTGTGTGTGTAAACTGCTGGGCAGGCACAAAAAGCTGCGGTCTGCCATGACAGCTTTCTCTTTCTCTCTCTTACTCACACTATAGGTATTTCTCTTTGTTGGTCCCCAACCGAGGGACGATTTGGCCTCGTTTCAACTCAGAAATCTGAGTGCCACCCCAAAAGCTGCTGCAATGCAAATGTGGATCACGTGCGGCAAGAAGGCAACCAAGCGCTTTAAATAATTGCTTAGAACTCGTTCACACACACACACACACACATATAGAGATATATACTAATAACAATAATAATACCACATGCCGTATGCGAGGTTCGTCTAATAACTAAAAATTTTTCACAAGATTTTATAATTTTTTCAAAGAAGTTCTTTCAATGATCTTAAGGCCTTTCCTTTTCTACTCGAAAACAAACTTTAGTATATAGAATTTAAAATATAGAAATAGAAAGTTCTGTCTTTGAACTTAATTATACATATAAACTGTATAAACTTACTTACCTTTGGAATTTTAAAAGATCCACAAAGTATTTTTTTTACAAAATCAGTTTTAAAAATTATATATAATTTTTGAAGTGTTTGTGCATCTAAGGTCGAAATAATATTTTCTTTCAGCTTTATTACCATAGCTCATACATAATTACTGCTATTTTTGTAAACAGAGTTTTATTTGTGTAATTATTTTTAAGGGTTATCTTTGCTGTATAACTGAAAAAATTCAAAATTGACTGCGATAAAAATTTGAAAGAGAAGCACTAAAATTAAAATTTGGAAAGAGAAATTTTGAATAATGGGGCCAAAAAACACGGAACCGTTTTTATTTTAAATTGAGAAGGCTTTAGAAGTCCATTTTAATAGTTCGTTTATTAATAAATTGTATTTTAAGAGCCAAGAACTACTTTTTGAAGTGATAATAGCGCTTACTAAGTTTAATAATATGTATTTTCATTTGACAAAAAATGTAGATACATATTAGAAAAGTTTCGTAGTTTTCCAAAAAAAATTCTATAAAATTACGTTTGAGAGTTTATTTTCACAAATGATTTGTCATTTAAGTGTAATATTTTGACTCACAAATGAATTTTCGCAATTTTGTGTAATTTCTATAATCGAATATACATACAAATAATATTTCTAAGTGAATTTGTTGCACATACTTTTCAATAGCCCCTCGTTGCAGATTCCACTACTCCGTCTGAACCGGCCAGTGATAATAATAGCTAAAAGCCAAGCGGAGTTGGGTCCTACTAGCCTTAGAATGACTGCCAACTACAACGCTTTTCCTGCTCACTCTCTCATTCTATCTATCTCCGTCTTTTTCTTCATGTATTGTCTCTGGTCTGGCATCTGCAAATGCGTTTTTTTTTCTTTATTTATGTATGTATGTATGTATAGAATATGTACATACACACATACATATGTACATATCTATGTATTTGTGCGTAGTTTATTTTAATGTGCTATATAAAATAATTTAATGGCCCGGCATGCAACAAGCAGCAGTAGCAGTAGCAGCGATGATATGATAGCCAACAGACCAAGGGAGGATAAAAGAGAGGAAGAATGGTATGTTGACTGGTAGGTGGGAGGGCAGATAGAGGATGCCTGGTAATGAGCAAAACGGTTGGGCAGTAAAGCGAGCGACTGTAAACGATAATGGTGCCCATATTATGAGAGGGCGCAGATAGTGAGTGAGTGAAGAGCAAACATAAATTAGTTCAGGGGCGACAAATGACAAAAAATAATATGATAGGAGCATCAAAGTGGTCCAATAAATACAAAGCTTATGATAAATAGTGCTGTTCATAATAGAGTTTTAAAATTAAATGGAAAATTTGCGGACTTAACTTAATTTTATCATATTTAACAATATCAATTCTGCAGATCCTGCAAAGCCAAAGAAGAACTATACGTACATATGGATGTACGAATGTATGTACGTATATGTATATGAATGTACGAATGTACATACATAAGTGAATAAAAATCAAAAGCATCTCTTACCTCACCAACGAAAAATTATCTACGTATGTATGTATATTGCCATCTCTGTTTACCACTCACTAACACAGCTGCGATTTCACATCAACGTATTACCATCACTTTCTTTCACACATTTACCGCGCACAGGAAAAAATAAAAAGCACTTTGTCTGTCCACTTTAAAAAAATAAAGGAAAACAAAAATGCGAAAACCAAGTTTCAGAGTACCGAATATTTGATACCCTTGGAGTAACAGCATGGCAAAAAAATTTAACAAATTTTAATGCTATAACTTTAACATTTACTTAGGCACATTATATATCATTATAAACAAATATTTTTTAACATTGAACCAATTTTGTTCGCTGCTTCTATTAATTGAATGAACTATAGTAGGATAAAGTATATATATACATACATATATACATACATATGCACATATGTACATATGTTAAAATATATTATAAGTATACTTTAACAGAACGCTGATATTTTCTACTTTGTACTAAAAAAGCCACAGATAAATATCAAAAGATAAAAAGTCTTGGTTTTCACGTTTTTTTCCCCAATAGTATAGTCGTCTCTTTTTAACACAAGACAGTGATGCCAATTGCCCTGCGACTGCGCTGCAGCTGCTTTCGCGTTTTCTTTTAACCGCAACTCGACGACGTCAGCGAAACCAGCGACGCAGATGCAACAAGCACTGGCATGTTTGCCATTTTTTAAAGATAAAAATATAAAATTTCCGCATCAATTTACACAACAACTACTTAACGAATTTTGATGCGTTTATCATTAAACGAAAGGAAAAACGATAAGCTTTACATTGATATAAATTTCAGTTTATTATTCCGAGTTTTAAGCCCGATCAATTTTCAACTATGTAATTCGGAGCGCACAGATTTGCGAGTTTACACTTGAGGCGTCAAAATATAACTAACGAAGATGGTGCATGGGAGCCGAATAGGCGAACGCTAAAGAGCGTGAGAGTGAAATCAAAGCTGGGTGCTCTCTTGTTTTAAGGAATAACAGTAAATACAGTAAGATCTCTTTTATGCAGCTTCTTAACCGTGAAGTAAGGTCACTTGGTTCGTCCGAAATGATTTTTACTGTAGCATTAAAAGAACTTACAAACAAGAAAACAAAATTTCGTTTAATCGTTGTTGGAGAAAAGAGGATAGCATTCAAAATTTTAAATTTGAATACGTTAATCCTGCCGTGGTCTTTCTTTAATAGGTATAACGAATCACATGTTGAGATCTCTTCGGCTTTAAAAGCTGATGCAGACGAAATACCGAGAGAATAAGTATGTATGTAAGTGAGTTTACTACAACTGTAGTTTTTCTCATGTTTGTAGTTGCGGATTTTTTAGGTTATGTTTTAGTTTTCGTTATCTTATCTCTTTAGTTCGTTCTTTCCTTTTAGTTCTGGGTGAAAAACGAAATTAATCAATTTTAATGCAAACTTTGATGACACGCATTTAACTTTAAACGAAATATCAACAAAGCCGATTATAAATCAATTCCATAATGGGTTTAAAAATAAATATCGTTCATCTCTAGTGATTGCAAGAGAAATTTATTTGAAAATTTTCCCCTTATACACTCTACTTCAAGATTGTAAATATCTTTGGGGAAAAAATAAATTAATTTCGAGTTGCTTTATTTGAGTGAATGTTTTTGTTTCGCAATTTCTTTGTTTTACCATTTCTATCCTCTTGGCTGGTCATTTATTCTCTGGAAAATAGTTGCTCTTTAGCTTCTGCTGCTGCCAGAACATTGAGTTCAGCTTCGATTCTGTCATTCAAGCCACGACACTGAGGCAACCAATGCAGCAACCCACTCATTCAAGCAGGCATTCAGCCAACGAGGCAGTCAGTCCATACCACACCTCAGTTGACCCATTCTCTGTCGTCCTTCTTGAATGTCAATAAAAATTCAATTACATTTCGTACGAAACTTGTCTACTGGAAATGCCTTTTCTTTATGGCTGCTTAAAATTGGCTATTGGCTGCTGTTTCTTCTGCTATGGCTGCTGCTGGTGCTGCTCCTTCTGATGCTCCTACGAAGGATATCAACTTTGTTGTCTACTTTTAGGCTAAGTGAAATTTGTTTACCGTTCTTTTGACATTTTTGAATAGAATTCAGTTTGGTGCTTCAATTGAATTTGATCACATCTTTAAGGCAAACAACTGTAAGGCCAAACAAATTTGTACAATACAACTGAGATACAGATATCGGGGGAAGAGAGGAGAGAGAAATCTAAGCTCAAGTCACTTAAATTTAATGGCATATTTATGTAAGCAAACGCCCACACAAAACACACAAATAATCATAATCATAATTTGCCTTTTTTGTGCCGCTCTATCCTCTGCCCCGCCAACACTTTAGTTCTTCATAAGTTTACATAAAAGCAACAAGAGATGGAGCGGAGGTTTTCATACTCATAAAGTACGCCTCATTGGAAAGATCTAATAAAAACTGAATTGTAACTGGGTAATATGATGAACAAGATTTTGCTTTAATAATACATATGTATATGTGTGTGTATTAATGTGGTACATATGCTTAAATCTGGTTTTATGCTCATAGTTGACCAGACCGTCTTAACATTTTATATTTGCACCATTTTTCCGCCTAGTTTGGTATCAAGTTTATGGTTTACGGCATTAACGGCATCAAGGTCGTCTTATTGTCATTGTCAGACTTTTATTTCAACTTTTAGGCAGGTAATCAAAATAGCTTTAGAGAGCGCACAATCCTCTACACAATCCTTGCCTGTCCACCATCCAACTCAGACCAGCCATTCCTATACTATCCATACAACCACCTTTTAGAGAGTGTTATATGAGAGAATAAGCTAAACTGTTATACGTACACTGCTATTGTTGCTGCATACTTACAAGCGCTTTCAGTCTCCTTTTGCCAGTGTTCATAACTAGACGCAGAATATTTTGTTCAACGTTGTCACGCCTTTCAATTTAAGGAAAAAAACGCGTAAAATTTTTGGTCCAGCGAAAAACAGAAGCATCAATAGCAATAGCAACAACAACAAAAACAACCAAATTACAAATACAAAAAAAAAGCAAACAAAAAAGTAAAGAAAAAAAAAAACACACGTTGGCCAAGTGGATTTTGGCCAGTAAAGAGACCAATCAATAGCAACAGCAGCAATAGGCTTAACAATTTTGTTGGTCCTTTATTAGCAGTCTTCTTTGCTTAAGAGTGACGCGTGTGTGCGTGTAATTTTTTTTTTGCGTACGTATATATATACATATATGTATATGTATATATAGTTATGTATATTTATTTGGTGTGTTTGTATATGTGAGAGTTTCTGTGTCTTTGTGTGTATATGTGTTTGCGTCTCTGTGCGTGTATGTGCGTGTGGGGTAAGATTAATGAGGCAAAAGTGTTTTATCGTGTCGTATGTTAAATATTTAATACAATATCAAATAAATGTAAATGCATAAGCTTCGTGCCATTTAGCATCATCTTATCGACATCTCTAGACACAAAAACAAAAAGAAAGAGCAACAGAAAGAGAGAGAGAGGGAGAGAGCGAGAGTGATAGAGACGAATCCATTGCAAGGAATTGCCTAACAAAACGCATCCAGCAACTAAATATAGTAAGTATAAATCATGATCTATCAGTTTGATAAGCCATTTCCATTTGCCTTTAATTAACTGTAATGATAATTGCAAATAAATGCACTGTTCTACAAATCTAATGCAAAACCAATTATCCAGATTATATACATACATAATTAATGAAACCCTTTTAATCCTTAAAAAGATTTAATGTATTTCTATTTATTTTAAATACTTAGATACTTAGAATACTTTAAATCTATTTGACTAAACTTTCAGAATTTTTTAAGGTTCTAAAAAAAGTAGTTTAAACTGAGAATCACTACTAGAATTTTTATAGTACTCAAATCTTTGAATAGGTATTGACAAATTATCCATAAAATGTTAACTCTGTTTTTGAAAACTTTTCAATAAGCTAAGATCATAGAAATGTTTGGATATAATCATTGGATCATTAAATTAAGGTCATGTCTAATTTAAATCGATTAAAATTTTACTTAAAATATTTTTTGTTCGATGGTTTTTAATCAAAATAAAAATTTTCATAGAGTTTTAAAAAGGCTTAACAAATCAAATTTATTTGCACAATGTAAAAGAATCCAATTCCGTTCTTACAGTTCATAATATTTAAATCTTCTATCAAACAAGTAAAAATATAATGGTCAATACCATCTTACAATAATATCTTTGGAATATTATTAGTTTTTAATATATAGAATTTTAGAGATAGTATATACCATGTATTTTCAAGACTTTTCTCTGTTTTTGAATGGAGTTTTATATCAATTTAAAGAATTTTTCATTGTGAGCTGCAGAAACATCTAGAAAAATTTAACTTTTATTATACATAAGTATATATTTTTTTTATTATATGCCTACCTATAAAAAATATATATTTATTGGCCTTTAAAACCCAGATAAATAAAAATGCCATTTTGTTTGCATACCGGTAAGAAGACATTTTTGGAATGTTTTGTGAAATTAAATTTCAGGTTCTTGTTGTGTGTCTGTATATGTGAGTGTGTGAAAGGATGCTCAAAAATGTTTGCTCTTTTTGTATATTTTTTTTTTTTCATTTTACAGAATTTATGTGAATTTTCAATATGAAAGGATTGTATCGTGTACGAGTATCTTGTAATTGGACCACATTGCGTGGTCCTTATCAACAAAAAATCCCAATTGGCCACTTTGGGTGGGGGCATTCAAATGCAAAAATGAAAAAGAAAAACGATGCCCACACATTTTTTATAGATGCCTTCAATTAAGCTGACTCCCCGAGGCAATTTTAATTTAAAATTACCACATTAAGAGACCCCCCTCCGTGCCACCATACTACCTTGGGTACTACTCACTTTAACCACTGAACTTCATTCAAAGTGGAGCCACCTTGGACACTCGGTATGCTGTGACGTGGTATGGCTTCCATCTACTCAGCATGCTTTCCCGTGCTTTGACTACGAAATTAATTGTAGCCAAACGTTTTGCTACTTGCCGCAACTTACTTTTATGCTAGTTCATTTGCCACGCCCCCCAATATCCCATCACAGTGCACGCACGCACAGACCCACACACACACACACTCACAAACACGTACAGAATCAGGGGCGGTTTATAAGTTTGGGTTAAAGTTGAACCATTCGACTTTTCTTAGAGAGGTACACCAATTACATATATAATGTAAATATATACTTATTTATGTATATAGTATATAGTCAAAATGAGAGCTTTAATTTAAAATAATTTAAAAATCATATAAAACATGTAACAATATTACCAATACAAAACAAAATGTATTCGAAATGTATTTATTCTCACATAAAGAATTTATTTAAATTATCAAGAAAAACGCATAAAGATTATTCTATGATAAGAAAATTATAGATCACATAATTAGTAAAAAAATAGTTCCTTTGATAGATTTGAAATAATTTATACTTTTACTTCGTTTTTTAGAAGAAAAAATCTAATTTCTAAACTGTTTTTAAGTTTCATTCAGAAGAGCTTTTGCTGCGAAAGTCATGCGAACCGAATTAGTTTTTTATTTTTGGTTATGAACTTATAGAAGATTTGAAAATTTAAAGATTGTTTATTCCATTAACCCAAAGTCTTTTTATCAATGTACAAATTTTTGGACTTTACTACAATAAAAAGAAATTGCGAAAAATATATAAAAATAAAACCGATTTGTTTTTATAGCTTTAAAAGAAGATATTTAGCTATTATCAATCTTATAATCGGTTGGCATAAGGTCAAGCTTTTTCCATTGTGTATTTCCATTATCAAATTAACGTAAAAAACGCTGATTCATTAGTTATGAGAATATACTTCCAAATGATTCAAAAGTAAAGAGAGTTTTACTAGAAAATATTTGAAATAAGTGAAATTTAAGACAAATTACTGAATGTAATAATTGAATATTTCCCATGTTATTGTCTCTCTCATTCTCTCATTCTCTTTGGCTGTGGGTTTTCCTTGGTCCATTTTGTTGTTTTTAATCCGCTCCTGTGAACAGATGTCTGTAGGTATATTCACATGGCATTAAGGCAACAGTAGCAGCATCCAAACTAAGTAAATAATGCGTAAAACAAGTCAAGCGTTTTACGAACGAACCCTCCTCAAAACATTCCCCATTCTCTTACTCTTTCTGCTCTCTATCTTTCTCTCTTTCTCTTTCTCTACTCTAACCCCCCTTTGAGTCTCCATCTTATTCGGTCTATCGTTAGTATAGAGAAACAGTCAATTGTAAAATTGAAGCAACCAACAAAGCATGGAGCCTGATGATAATGATGATGATGGTAAGTAAGCACGAGTACGGGGCGAGAGCGTGTGTTGGTGTGTGTGTGAGTGTGTGTGATTCATTATGCTGACTAACTACAGAGACTGGGTAAGGGGAAAGGTTGGTGGAAAGTAGAAGGGGCAAGGGTTTTGTGGTTAAGGCAACGAGCTCTTCGTCAAACTGCAGGCACATAAAAAATGTTTGTGCACATGTGGCTAAAGTTTTTCTCGACTCTTTCGCCCCTTTTTTTCATATACTTTTGCCACACAGATACCCACACACATACACACACATACACACTCAAACACAGACACACATTCCACCACTTCACCTAAGTTGGTCTCTCCCCAACTCTATCCGTGTTTGTTGTTATTCTTGTTAACGCAAAAATTGTCTGTCACTTTGAGACTTCCGTCATCAACACACACACACACACACGCGTACACATACACACACTCTCGCTTACATACACTCAAACATAGACAGGAGTCAGGATATTCTCTACTTGAGGTGTAAGTGGTAAGTGAAGGCACTTCAAAAAACGTAACTAGACAAAGGAAAGCAACATTTTTGTAGTATATTTATTTTACCATCTGCATAACGACACAACCAACAACAGCTACACCAACAACAATAACAATAACTATAACAACAGCAACTAAGCGTTTTTAATCAAGGACAAACATATCATTCATTCTGCCTTTAAAGTAACCAAAGAATAATCAAGTCTATTCGTTCTATAATACCCCGTAAAGTAAATTATCCCATCCGTATAATGTTGTATGTCACATAGGCTTAATACCACACTGTCGCCATCTATCAGCGAGTGTATGTCATAGTTGGGATTATATACGCTTATAGATAGAATATATACAGCTAACGATATTCATTTCAAATGGCTCAAAAATTGTTCCGATCAATATTCTTTGCTTATTCTCAGAATGATTTTAACTTACATAAAACCTTTTTACCAGATAGTAATACTCTGTAATCCAAAATATTCTTAAATTTAACATCTTCAATGTGTTTGTTCTTCGACTCTTTCTATATTAAATAAATTCAATTTATAATTATTAGATTATATTCCTGATTGTTTCTAACAGTCTTAATATACCCTTCAACCTTATATGTACAGGATATATAAAGAAAAATAAAAAATGGAGGCCAAACAACTGTCAATTTTCCCGGAAAAAAAAGAAAAGAAAAATCTTTTGTCTTTTAAAAGTAAAATGAAAAAGAACCAACAAAAATGTTCAACTTTAAATAATTGAAATGTCAAAGTTTTCAAACAAAAGGAAATGACAAAACGAAACAAGCCGAAACGAAACAATAATTAAACAATGTCAGAACGGTGGCAAATGAGAAAAATAAAAAACGAAAAGAAGAGGGCCAAAATAAAACTTGCACGTGCGTTTTATTTTTAGGCCGAAAATGACGCAAAATTTCAGGTTAAAAATGCAGGCGCATTAGTCCGGAAGCAAACAAGCAACCCGCTAAAAGGAAAAAAAGATAACAAAAAGTCAGGCAAACCAAAGATTGCATACCCTCCATATTTTGGAAAAGTTTTAAGGGAGCTATAACATTAAGTTATCTTATTTTTAAAGAATCAAAAGGCAAAGATATTAATTGAAGAAATTAAAAATATTTCATTATTTTTCAAAAAATGAAATTTTTTATGATATTTAAAAACTAAACTATACTATAAAAACTAAATGGTTATAAAAATATAAGTATAGTATGTTTTGTTAGTATTAATTAAGAACAATCTGAGCTTTGGAAAAAATTAGAATTTTTTCAAAGATAATAAAATGGAATAATTTGATATGATTGTTTTATTCTTGAGATTTTGTAGAATAACCAGAAGAAACAATGGTAAAAATAATATATTAGTGCAACCAAAAATCAAGTTAAAATTTTGAGACTCCTTTTCATTAAATACAAATTACTTTGATTTCTAATATACGAAAAAATTCTAATTAAATATTTACAGCTTGTAATTTGCTATATAACTATTCCCTATTTATCGAAATTTCATATTTTGGAGTCTATCAGATCGGATTTACGTTAAGAATTTAATTTTTTATACTCATTCTATATTCAAAAAATTTTAAATTTATCAATAAAATGAATATACCCTTACAAGCTGGGCATGCCATATGAATGAACGAATGGGAAAAGGACAAAAAAAGAAAAACAAATTTCAACAAATGGCATAGAAAATAAAAGTTTTGCTAATTTTTTTTCTTTACTTTTTTGATAAAGAGCTTTTGTAAAAATTTTACACCATAAATCAGTTGGGCGTACACACACACTCGCACACACACACACACACATACACTCAATGTTTAGAATAGTGAACGAGACAACAGCAGCAAAAACTTGCTCAATAATTTGGCATAAACAGCAATTACTTGAAAATTGGAACTGGAACCGAACGGTTAGTTTAGCTAAAGTTTATTTCCAACTATTTTTCAACAGCTCCATTTGCAGTTTATTTAAATGGAAAAAGTATTTGCAGTTATATTTGTTTGTATGGATGTACATTTGGCAGTTTGTGTTTTCTTTTTTGGAATATATACATACATATATATTTATTTGCAGATAGCACATGAAATTCATTACAGACATACGTATGGAAATTCGATATACAAATTGAGGCCAAATTTGTTGTCAGTTGTTGCATTTCTTTTTTCTCAATATCGTGCAATTGAACAGATGATCTCAAGTAATGGACATGGAATAACAATTTTTTTAAATAAATTTCTTAATTACTTCTGGAACTTGTTGTATCTTTTTTGACTTTCATAGAACGATGTATGTACATATGTTTATAAGAAAATGTCAACCATCAGATTTTGACTGCTATATCAATATGTCAATGATGTTAAAAGAAACCCAGATAACTCATTATAGGCACAGCATAAAGATAAATCCAATCATTATTCAATGGTTGATTAGATAAAATAAAAAGGTTAATTAAAATAAATCTATTAATGGCTTAATGCGTCTAGTATATTGAGAATAAAATGAACAAGAACTATATATCTAAATAACTATAGAGAATTTTGATTGTTTAGGCATAATTTAATTCCTTTCTTATATTAAATTCAACTATGAATTTTAAAGTAAAATTGAGTACATTGACTTTACTATGACACAGAACTGTCAGTCGATGCAAAATCAAATGTTCAGTCATTGACAGTAATGCCATTAGGACATGGCCGTTCCATGGACAATGAAGCTTTTGGTATTTTACGACAAATTGCGACAGCTTGGAAATTGGTAAAATGAAAAGTCGCTAAATTTGAAAAGGAATTGCCGTAAATTTATCTTAAATAAAAGTTAACCAGTTTTCTTTCTACATATTTTTGCAGGCTCTTTTTCTAACACATTTAAAATGATTTTGTAAATTCAAAATGTATATTTAAAATAACTAAGAGATTGTGGATACAGTTATTCAGATACTTTAAGTTGATTAAATAGTTAATTATAAATATATACATGTGTACATCGTATAAGAAAGTTAATTTGAATGTTTTACAGCTCTAATTATCATTACAAAAATTTTGTTTTATACTTATTTATTTCTTTTGTTAAATATTTATATTTTTACTTTCACTTAGCTGATGAAGTCTCAGTAACAAAAAGATATTTGAATTTGTCAAAGCTTACAAGTTTAGTTGATTGATTTCCATGTCAATCAATAGATGATCATATCATAATGAACATAATCGGCATGTTGACAATCTTTTAAGATGATTTACTTTTTTAGCATTATAGAAATCGATGTTGGCCAATACTCTATTCTTCACTTTAGTCATACATCTTAATCTCATTTGATTTCCTTTTTAATATACTTAATGGCATTTTGTGGCTTGAATGGGATAATAGTATGTACATATATGTACCCCCATATGATTTATTTTTACATAAATTTGATTAAATGCTACTCCTTTTTACTCCTTTTACTGTTTGTGCTGCATTAGCATAAAAAAAATAAGTAAAACAACAAATTCAACTTAAGAACAAAACAGAAAAAAAAGAAGTAAAAACAAGAAAAGAAAGAAGAAAGAATTCAAAGCTGTTTTCTGGCAAATCCGCTTAGCGCAGGACCTCACCACGGCAAAACAAAAAAAAAATGTGAATAAAAGAAAACGGGGTTTTCTTTTTTATTTTATTTTTTTTTTCTCGTTATTGTGGCAACATTTTTTGCATAAGAAAAATGTGTATTTATGTACATATAAATATATACAGACATATTTGTCTCTATATCTTTCTGTGTGTGTGTGTGTGTGCTATGCAACTTTTTCTGCTTTTGATGCAGACAAACAATTTATCAGCAACATTTCAACGCAACACACAATTCAATCACACGTATCATCCATCATGTTAAGCATATTCCAAGCAATGTCAAAAAAATAAAAAATAAAAGGAAAAAAGAATACCGAGTGTAAAGAAATGAGAAATTGGAGCACACATACACACTGAGGGAGATATTTGAAATGTTGGCCAAAACGAGTCAACTGCCTGATTGGGCATACCAAATGTGAGTGCATTCAAATTGTGTTACCATCAATTGCAAATTATGCCAACACTTCGAATGACAAATTTTCAAAAATGGCCATACAAAATTGATGAATAAAAACAAAAGTGTGGGGGTTAGGGGGAGGGTTGTTAAAAAAAAAAGAAGAGATGTTGATCATATTGATTTTGTTATGTGGGTTAACAAACTCATTAAGTGTGTACCATCATTACACACACACACACACACCATAAAAAGTGGGTGAGCGAGAGGCAAGAACACACATTAAGTATACGCCAAGTAGGCTTACTTCCGCGTATCAATGCCATCAATGACGTGGTTGATGCTTCGCTGGCTGCCATTGCTGCTCCATTTAGCAAAAAGCATTTAAGCCAAACAAAGGCAGAGAATGCCTAACACACACACACTAACGCACGTACACACACACACACAGACAATAAGCGACAGCTTGTTGTTGGCTGTTTGGCTGTTGGCTGTTGGTAAGAAAAAGGCAACGATGAGAAAAAAATGTGCGGTAATGGTGAAGGTCAGGCTGTTGTTACGTTTTTGGCCTAAAGTATGGGCCATGATGATGCCGTTCTTGCTACTGCCACTGATGCTGATGCTTGTTAAAGTATAGTGTAGGGGAGGGGTGGTAATGGTAGTGCTGCTGCATCCGCCCTTCAAGTAAAAAGAAACAAAAGCAAAAACAATTCGTAAGTAGTCTCCCTTATGCTCTATCATAAAATGTGCTTGTTTTCTCTTCTCATTTTTGGGTCATGCGCTTTAACCACACGTATAACACATTTTAATGTTGGCCGTATAACACATTAAAGAATTGCAGACTTTTGGGCGCTGCTGTTGATGCTGCTCCTGATGGCTTCTGGCTTCTGATGATTATTATTATTTTCTATCTAAATACACTTTGGTTCAGTTTTCACACAAAGCAAAAATACTTATAAAAATTAATGTTTACCTAAAACACAATACAAATTTTTCTTAAATTATTAGAAATATTATGAAATTTTATATAAATTAAGTAAGTATTTCAAAATATTTTTGTTTTATAGTGAATAAATTTTGAACAACGAATTTCATTTCAAATTCAATTGAATGAAGATTTTATTTTCTAAGTTTAATTCTTAATTCACTTTGCAAATTAATTGCATTTCTCATTAATAGATTCGTTAAAAACAAAAACGTTTTATTCCAATTTTTAAATTTCCATAAACATATATAGTAGTGGATTTGACCCACTGTGCATGTGTGCAATATAAGTGCTGTGATGTTTGCTGTGCGTTTGTGTTTATGTTCTTTTCATAACTTTTGTGGCCACGAACAGCCAAAAACAAAAAGCGAAAAAATAATAAAACATTTGTTACACTTTTTTTAACATTTGATTTAGTTATTTGTGCGCCAACTTGCCGCTGGCGCCAAAAAAAAGAAAAAACGAAAAAAAACTTATACTACATGGAACCAACATGTATGAGTTATGTTAGTTGACTTCAACACAGAAGAATCACATGGGATTAGATAGAGCTCAGCCTCATATCATATTCTTACCCTAAAATAAAAGTTTCATTTTATTCCCATTTACAATTTGCTTTAGAACTTTAACTGGTGTCTAATTTTTTTTTTTTTTGAACAATTTAAATAAATGGGATTTTTTTTTTAACAATTTAAATAAATGGGATACTATATAAAGTTATTAAAAGCTTGTAAAAATAAACATTTTACCAAGTACTGTAATAAAGAACGAAACATTTTTAAATACTGATGCGATTACAAAAACAAAGTAAAGATAATAGGTAGAAGTCGAAATATTTTAATAAGTGTAGAACAATTATAGAATTTTTCTAATTCAACAGATTAAACAGAATATAAAATGGTAAATTGGAATTTTGTTCATTCAACAAATACTACAAAGAGATAAA
Source organism: Drosophila emarginata (assembly GCA_037075365.1). Classification (NCBI taxonomy): domain Eukaryota; kingdom Metazoa; phylum Arthropoda; class Insecta; order Diptera; family Drosophilidae; genus Drosophila; species Drosophila emarginata. The sequence continues at coordinate 10,772,988 of JBAMCD010000296.1, forward strand.
AGATAATATGATAACCAATTTCTTTTTTTTTTTTGCTTTTATCCAAGTTGCAAACAGAAAATGGAGTAAAATAAATTTGTGACCAAAGAAGGCAGTGAAAATTCTCCCATAAAGCGTCTTCCCTTCGTGGTCTTAACTGGAATCAAAAGCGGGCTTTTTCGCATTATTTTGATAGGCTTCTTTTTATTAATATTCCTTCCTTAGTAAATCGAAGGCTCGTCTGTGGTTTTCTATTTATTTACAAGCTTTTCTTTTTGTTAGGGAAAATAAATTTCGCAGTTACCTAAGAAAAAATGTTGTGCTTTTGCAATTGAGTTGTCTTTAAAACTATAATAATCTATATTCTACATGATCCTTAAATTAAATAAATAAATATATTTATACAATTTGTATAATTAACAATACATATCAAATAAATATTTGACGAGATAATCAATAGCAAATAATCTAAAGTTTTTTAGTTTATTGTAAAAGAAAATACAGGAAAAAAAAGTCGTCAATTAATTAAATATTTTAGGTTCTTCCCCAATTTATTGATCTGTATTTCTAATCTTTTCTATACGGCCATCTTTTGCATTCTATTATCTTAGTATTACAATAATAAAATTCCAAAAAATAACATTTTAGAAGTGGTTTAATCTATATTTGGTAACAACTTGGATAATGTATAAATTCTTCAGTTTTCAACGATCTATAAGCTCACTTTAAAGATCTGTCATAGAAAGGCAATAGCAACTAAAGGAAAGGATATACGCAGTCTTTCCCTACTCAAGGAGAATTTGTAATATTTTGCGTTTCAATTATAGTTATATTTCTTCAATATGTAGTTATTTATTTATATTGCTAAAAGTTAAAGTGAAATTAAATATCCTTAAATTAGCTATAGCTACGATTCCTTTAGCTTGTTGATATTTTTCAATGTATATATACATATATATAAATGACATTTGGAGAAGATAGATACTTAACAGTCAATTCATTGCTTTCTACTCTAAAACATTTTCACATTTTTTGAATTAATCTATAATTGGCAAAGAAGAGCCAATATATATATTTATATATATATATATATACTATTTTTCTATTTGTGTAAAAATGAATCTACCCAATTATGTTTATCTCGATAACTCTCAATGGTACTTGAACCGAAGCAAACGCTTCAAGTTTCTCCCCCACTTGCATTTTGCAATTTAACTCACTTATTGCCCTTGGAAAACGAATTGCTCGAGTCCAAAAAAAAAAAAGAAAGGAAGAGCTTTATACGCTTCACCTAACCATCCAATTCACTGCAATCTCCCGAAAAAAAAAGGAAAAAAAAAATTAAGAAGAAGGAGAAATGATTGCCAAGTTTTATGGGGCACTCGCTTGGGCATACTTCAGTGGCAACTAAATCCGGTCTTAGATTCTTCATAAAGCTTTAATAACTGACTTTGTGCCATCATCTTTAGCTTGTCTGTCTTCTGTCTTGCGTTTGTCGTCATTTTCGTCGTTTTAATGTCATTTTCATAATATGCTCAGACACCTTAGCCTTTTATTTTCTTTTTCTTTCTCTTTATTTTATGATCTCCTCTCGTTCGCTTTTGACATTTCTTCTTCGAGAAGATTTTGCCGGCTCAGCTTTCAACTGCGTTAAATGCGTCATAAAAGTTTTCATACTTTCTTATCGTTTTTTTTTTTTTTTTGTGCGTTGTCTCCCCTATAATTTTTTTTTTTTTGTTTTTGTTCTTTGGTGTAACTGACAGCGCAAATGCGTATTTAATTCCACTTGTGTAGATGCCACGCCCACTCAATTTTTGCTTTAGCTATTGTTGTTGATGCGTTAACATTAATAAATGTCACATTTTTCCCTCTGCACACAGACATTGGGCATATCATCTCGACTTCTTCAACTTCAACTTTAGCTTTAGCCATTTTCTTCATCCCTAAGATGCTATACCCCGCCCTCCCGTTTCACCGCCCAACAAGTTTTACATATTGCATACTTTTGAGCATTCATTAAGCTATATGGCGCGTGTCTGCCTAACTTAAGATAGACAGACACAGATATATATATATATATATATATACATAGACAGACAGAGAGACTGACTGACAAGCTTCCAACTCTGATTGCCAGCGGGCTTTAAATTAATTAGTCAGGTTTTTTTTTTTTTGTTTTTACCCCCGTTTCTTATTTTATATCTTCACTTCTCTCAATCTCTGTTCCTTTTTCCTTCTATTCTCTTGGTCTGTCGGTTTGGCTCGTTTTGTGATAAGTTGTGCTGACAAGCAGATTTTCGACATGGCCAATTTTTCTTACTACTACTACTACTACAACAACTGGTTTTCTGGCCAAAAAGTTTTCATGCGTGCCATGGCTTTTACTTGTATTTCTTTGTATGTCTGTGGCATAATCGGCTTATATATACTATACTACAGAGTATAACGCCCAACAGCTTAAGGGGTCGGTCCATTGCAAATTGATAAATGTAGCACACACTATAGATACACACACACACACACACACACCACAAAAACTTTAAGAATTCAATCGTATTGTATGTAATATTATTTTGGTAATACTCTTTCAATCAATTAACTTAATGATGCATTTCAATTAAGACAATTAAAAATTTGCAATTGCCAATAGGTGAGTTTTGATTGCCCCATTAAACTTTAAACACACACACATGCATATACATATATTAGTACATATATATATATATATATACATATAAAGGCACGTTCAAATCTTTAACAATTTTACTGGCTGGGAAAACTTTTCAATTTATAGCTGTAGTCAAGAGGGTCTTGTTAAATGGCTCAAAATTAGGGGAAAATAAATGGCTAACTGCATTGCCAGAAGCAGGGGTGCAAATGAAATCTGTATATATGTATATATATAGCTATATTACTTATTTATTTATTTAATAAGCTTCCTCAAACTTTCATTGTAAATGTCAACAAAAACAATATGAAATAATAAACTTTAAAACGTTAAGACTATGTTAAGGAACTTTAAGGTGAATTTATAATCACTTTTTAATTGAATTCTCAACTTTTAAACTCATAATTATTAAATTGAATTGACAATTTATAGTTGGAAATTTTAAACTTATGTGAAAAGCCAACATTTATATAAACAAGAATTTTATATATAAAACTTCAAAAGGAATATATTTATGAGTATTATGCGTTGGGAATTCGTTTATTTGATCTTTCTTTTACAAAGTTTTGAATTTTCAGAATAATCTGAGGATAAAAAGAAAGATTTATGAAATATTTCTTAAATAAATAACAATCTAACAATTGTTTAAAAATATAGTCTTTGTGTATAAAATTTCAATCATAATTATAGACAAATTTACAATCTTTTTACAGATATACAATTTCAATTAAACAAATAATAAAATTATACTAAAATAATTATTGAGCCAAGTTACTATTATTCGACTGTTTACAAAAACATAAATAGATATGTATACATATATAGTTTGAATTTATAATCAATAAGGATATGAATGGAAAATGTTTGTTCACTAAAACCAAATGAAATGAAGTAAAATGCGGGTCAAAAAAGAACTGATAAAACTGCAGCAGCTTTCATTTCATTTGCTTAAAAGGCAAAAATGTAATCAAAAGCATAAAAGATAAAACTAAAATGAAAATATACGAAAAGAGGAAGCAAAAAAAAAAAAAAAATAAAAAAAAAACTATGTGCCAACTCAGATATATATCTATATACATAGGTATATATACATATATGAGAGACTGTGTCCGAGTCCAAGTTGATTGTAGTGCAAATGCTAGCCAAACGGCTGTCGCCACTTCCACTCGACTGGAATTGTTCAGAAGCTGGCTATCAAACTATCTATCCATCTATCCGTTTATGAAGAAGAATATAGAAAAAGAGGAAAAAGTTCAAATTAAAAACACTCAAGTTAGTGTTATCCATTGCCCACTAGAGACAGAGAAAGAGTACAGAAGAGAGTGGATGGGGAACTATTCTTAGAAATCAATATTATGCAGACCCATTGAAATTGGACCAATACAGAGATCCAAATACTTCAAACTGTTGCATGCCACTTGACAAATTTTCCTTGTTTTGTTTTCCAGTTTGCCTCTTGTTTTTCTTTTTGTAATTTATCTTTTTTTTTTTTTTTGGTCAAAAAAGTTTTATTCAACTAGCCTGACAGATAAAAACCAAACACACTTTTGCACATGTCCAACAAAGTTTTTGTTGGCGTTTCACATGGCTAATCGTCAAATTCGCACAGCAAAACTTTGAACATCGAAGAAACAGGTGAAGGCCATATACATATGTGTATACATATATAGAAGTATATCTATACCTATCTATGTCCATATAACTCGACAACTCGATCTCGATTTCCTTACTATGTCGCATTCATTAAAAAGTAAAATAAACAAGTAAAAAAGTTTCCTTCTTTTTTTCTTTTTTCTGTGAAAAATCAAATGTGAATATAAACCCAACAGTCAAAGGAGAAACAGAATGAGAAGGTTAACTATAAATAGATTGTAGACTCTACAATAACTATATAGTATGTATATAGTAATTAGATCCAAGAGTAATTAAGAATAATAAAAAAAAAAGTGCACTGCTCTTAATTTATTCTGCTAATATTTAGACTAGATTTTTATCAGATATCTATACCATATATATTAAATAGCTTGATTCTTGAGTAGAGCAACTAAAACTTGTGACGGAAATAAATGTACCCCCCCATTTGGTAAGGGTAGACAAACTAAAAACTAAAAACCACTTGAGCAAGTAGCAAAAGTTTTCCATTTATAACGAGCTCAGCATATATGTATGTATGTAGGTGTGAGGTGAGCACAAGGATGCTAAAGAAGTGGGTGGTAGTTGGGCGGGGGGAGGACTGAGTGTTGTCTGTACAAATGGAAACTGCGACTCATACATGTATATATATATATGTATGTGTATGTATTTATCATTCTCTCTGTCTCATTTTCAATGTATGTTGGTGAAACTTTAAATGCGCGGTAATGAAATTGTTGGCAGCAAATGCTGTCAACACAGACACACACATACATATATATTTATATATATACATACATATATACATACATATATCTATATATATGTATATATATATATATGTATATATATATATATGCACGCACATGCCGAGAACCATTATCAACACCAGTTTATGGCATGGTTCCGGCAATGGCAACGCCAATGGTGGCATCCTGCAGATTTCTAAAGCCAAAAAGTTGTCCGAATGGCAACTGAAGTGTTTCACTTGGGGATCCGGAAGAAAGTGTGTTAAGTTCTTTTCGTCTCAGTTGGTTGTTTTTGTTGTTGTTTTTGTTATTATTCTTGGTGTTCTTGTTGTTCTTGTTATTGTTGCTGTTGTGGGTCATGTCTATAAGGGGTAGCTAACTGTAGCCACAAAACCATTATGAGACTCTCATTTCATTTCATTTCATTTCTTTTCTTCCTTTTCATTTTGGTTTTTGGTCTCGGTTTTGGGTTTTTTGGTTTCTTGTTTCGGACATAATCATCCGAATCGCTTATCATTAAGTTGCCTTCAATAGCTATTTGAAAACAGTTTTTTTTTTGTTTCTTATTTTCTGCCATTGGTAAAACTTTTTGCTTACAAAAATTACAAAAATAAATATTAAAGTTTTTCCCTTGGGCAATAACTGTTTGCTTTTCAGCTTTGTCTTTATTCCCCAGCATTTAAGGAATAATTCATAATAATATTAATTATAATCAGACATTGAATATTTCTTTGTATGGAAATTTCGCACTTTTTAAAGTAATTATATACATATTTAATATTTGTTTTATGGAATCCAATTTATTCTGCTACTTGGAGAGGGAGCTTTTTCATATAATTTGATTTTATATAATACACATAAATTTTTATTATATTTCTGATTTATATATTTACGTCTTTTATACAATATTTTAATTTTTCTTATATATTTTCATGATTTAATTGTTATACTTATTTATACTATTTCATTTATATTAAAATTTAATTTTGTAATTCCCTTTATTTTTACTTTCCATTGTTTTATGGTTAATACAATTATTTAATTTATTTTCCACCTTTATAATTGCTTAGTTGATATACTTGATTTGATTAAAAATTGAATGCAGTCCTCTAGAATAACCTTTCACTGACTTTCAATAGAAATCCTTCAAGAATCTTGCTTACAAACATTACACAAAACCTTTAGATTTCAATTCATTTTGCATTTTGAATTAAATTCAAATATTCTATAGCAAGAGGAAAATTTTAGGTAAACAAGTTTCAGATTTTACTTGCATATTTAAGTTGAGTTTCCTAAATGAATACTCTTTAAGAGTTCAATTTCTATTCTATTGGCCCAAAAATTTTGGCTACACAATTGTGTGTACTGAAGTTGAAATTAAGTTAATTTGCTAAAAGCTAAACACGTTTTACTTACATCCATTGAAAAGAGCTCTGAATAGTTTCTATGAGTATCTCAAAAACCTTATAGTTTAATTAAGTTTAAGTCATCTTTGTTAATCAAAGATATACACACACACACATATATATACACACACACACACATACATATCGCTCTATTCTATTCTCAGTTTACGAAACTAACTTGGCCTAAATTAAGTGCAAAGGCGAAAAGTTCAATGCATGTGCTTAACTTTTGTTGCCTCAACAAAATACAGAGAAGCCAAGCCTGAGAGCTAAACAAGCAACTTGGGGCAACAAAAATGAAGAAGCCGAACTAACAAATAGTTTTTACTAGCAATTAGTTAAAATGTTGTTTAAATAAATAAACTTAAAAAACACAACCAGTTCAAACAATTTGGCAGCTGTTTCAACTAATTGTAAATACCATCACCATCAGCATCATCAAAGGATGTGCCTTAATGATAATGATGATGATGATGATGACGATAATGTAGATAATGATAACGATAATGCTGCTAATCAACTTCAATTTCAATGCGGTTCACTTAATCAGAATGATAATTATCGGACGGCATTTGCATAAATTAATGCGCTAAAATTAATTGTGTGCCAAGTTTGCGTTTAATTAGCACCCAGTCAGGCAATTAAGACTTAAATTATGCATTAGCCAAAAAGAAAAAAAAAAAAAAAAACAACACCAACACCAACAGCAACAGAAGCTGTCCTCTGTTAAAGTTTCATCAAATATTCAATCGATTTTACAAATCTCTGTATACATTAATATATATATAAATGAAAATAAAATATAAATTTTATTTAGTTTCTGCTAATTTGCTTAATAATTAATTTTAATTTTACAAATATTTGTTAATTATTTTATTAAAGCCAAAAAGAATTTAATCAATAATTAGAACACTATTCTATTGATTCATCTGTACAAAATGGTATTCAAAATATTTATAAACTTTTTATAACATTAAATTAAACTTTAAACTATAAAAATATAGTTTATATGCAGAATAAAAAAGAAAAAGACCATTTCCAATAATGCCATGATTCCGTCTGTCAAACTAAATCCTGAATATCTAACCAACTTTGCTACCATTTGCACTTTTTACTTATATAATTTGGGTTTCTATCTCCGAGATATATTTAAATTACTTCTTAGAAAAATAATAACCATTCAAAGGGGATATTAGTGAAAATTTATTTGATCTCATAAATCAAATGGGTTTAAAACAATTTAACGGTAATAAATGACATCATAGCTTAAAAATTCAGGAAAAAAATACAAAAACAAATAAACATTATAAAAATTAAATATAAATTTTTTATGTTCATGTTACTGCTCAAAGATTTTTAACCCTAGAAGTATATTTTAAAGGTATTTGTAGAAGATTTTACAAAGAAATTTGTTTAATTTGTACAGCATCTGCAATGTCTTCTACAATTTCTTCTATTGGCTATTTAAATATGCAAATCAACTTTTCAATATCAATAATATTTCAGCGATATTTTTCTTTATTTTAAGGTTTCATTTCAATATGCTTTTAGTTATTTTAGTTAAATTTAAAATCGATAAACAAAATTTTTCATATCAAAGTAGGTTGTGACTTTCGTTTTCAGACGAAAAAAAGTATACCCCTAGGTTCGGAGTCCCCAAACATCAGTATATTTCTGTACGTGCTCGTGAAGTGTTCTCTAGTAAAATACAAATTTTGGTTTATATAAGTAGTTCCAAATTCTAATTGTTCAGTGGCCAACAAGGATAAACAAAAAAAAAAAAAAGAAAAGAAAAACAATTATTTTGAAAAGAATTTTGAAATCAAACAAATTCTAGTAGTGACTCTCCTTGCATTTTGGATAATCGCTTAGTCCTCTATTTTTTTTTTTTTACGCAAAATGAACAACATTCGGAATAATCTTTTAATTGGTTTCCTCGTCCGCCGCTTGCCCATCATGGGCAGCATTCGTCATTCTTGCGGTGGAGATGCACGAGGAGGTAAGGGTCTGGTGATTGGTGTTTATCAAAAGGAGGGCGATAAGGAGCCAAAATTAACACCTAGTGGTGAGAAAATCAATGACCGTTTGGGCGGCAAACTGACAGACTTGATTGCCGAGACGAAAATTTTGGGACGCCTTGGACGTGGTAAGGTGTTTAATAATGTCGATCCGGAATTCCGTAGCGTTGCATTGGTGGGCGTTGGCCTCGAGGGTATTGGCTTCAATGAGCTAGAGATGCTGGATGAGGGTATGGAGAATGTACGGGTTGCAGCCGGAATTGGTGCCCGTTCTCTTCAAGAGATTGGCTGCACTGAGGTGCATATTGATAGCATGGACTATGCAGAGCAAGCTGCCGAAGGATCAACTCTTGCTGTTTGGCGTTACACAGATTTGGTCGCAAAAAAGGATCGTCCAATTATACCAAAACTGGAGCTATTCGATTCACCCGATATGGATAGCTGGACACGTGGTGTATTTAAAGCCGATGCACAAAATTTGGCCCGTAAACTAAGCGATGCTCCGGCCAATTGTATGACACCAACACTATTCGCTCAGGCAACTGTCGATGCCCTGTGCCCATGCGGCATTACTGTTGAAATTCGTACCATGGATTGGATCGAACAGCAGCGCCTTAACTCGTTTCTGATGATCGCCAAGGGTAGCTGTGAACCACCAGTTTTAATGGAGATTAGCTATTGCGGCACCTCACCGGAAGATAAACCCATACTATTTCTGGCAAAGGGCATTACATTCAATTCAGGTGGGATTAACTTACGTCCATGCAAGGATATGGATGAATATCGTGGCAGCATGTCTGGTGCTGCCGCAGCTGTTGCCATGATGAGATGCTGTGCAGCACTTTCATTACCAATTAATGTTGTATGCATTATACCATTGTGCGAGAATATGCCCTCAGGTATGGCATGCAAACCTGGAGATGTTTGCACCTTGCTTAATGCTAGATCTATGGCTGTACGTGATCTTGATAAGGCTGGTGTTGTGGTTATGGCAGATCCATTGCTATATGGCCAGGATGCTTATAAACCTCGCCTTGTGGTCGATGTTGCCACTCTGGGTAAAGGTGTTAAGAAGGCATTCGGTGGCGGAGCTACTGGCATTTTCTCAAATTCACATTACATTTGGAAACAGTTCCAGGCTGCCGGTTCTCTTACTGGTGATCGTGTATGGAGATTACCATTGTGGAATTATTATAAAAAGCAAGTTACCGATGAACTGGGCTATGATATTAGCAATGATGGTCGCGGTATTGCCAGCTCCTGTTTGGCTGCAGCTGTTCTACATGAGTTGGTACCTTGTGTCGATTGGGTACATTTGGATACCCGTGGAACTGGTATGCTTAGCAAATATGGTTTAATACCATATTTATCGGCTAAACGTATGACAGGACGTCCAACAAGAACATTAGTTCAATTTGTTTATCAAATGGCCTGTCCAGCCGAACAAAAATGAAACGATGAGGCCACAATTAATTGATGCGAACAGAGAAGACGGTCAATTGTTTTGTTTGTGTTTGAATGACGTCACATGTTCGTTTCAAAATTTCTTCTCCCCAGAGTTAAAATTGTAAATGTGTAATGTATTTTACTGTGAGAGGTACGCAGTAATGCAGTTCCTGTTATAAAAGTTTTTGAAAAAAAAAAATTCATATATTGTAAATAACTTGCATCCCAAATATTGAAAAATGGAATGCCTATATTAAAACATTTCTAATATTTGGATACCAAAATAAGCTTTTTGTAATTAATGGGATACGTTCTCTTTAAAGGGCCTTTCATAGCATTCGATAGTAAGTGGTGAATTTATTTCTTATCGTCCTGACCTCCTAATTGTAAAACCTTCTCTAATAAAGTCCTTTTGCCAACTATATATACTTCACAGCAAATTGAACGACAAATAAAACCCAGTTACGGTCTAATGCAACATATTTCATTGAAGAGCCTTTCTGGACATAGATTCTCTCATCTCTGTGTGTGTGTGTCTGTATGGACTACTACTTAGGATCGTTTGAGTTTAGCTTTTTAACCAATTAGGCAAACAAATTTTTGGCAATTTTCACACACGTTTTGAACATTTGACACGTTTTAGCCATTTTCTGTGTATCCCCTCTAGCTAAAGCCGCAGCCCTTGTCCTTGGCTTATGGTTAAGGGTGTATCTCAGGGGTGGGGGGCGGTTTATAGCGGAAAAAGGATATTTGCATTTCATACATTTCAAACTCTCACCGTGTGGGGTTTGTGTTCACTTTGTGTGCGTATGTTTGTGTCTTTGTTGATGAAAATGCTGGAGGATATTACTTTGAATTATCATAAATAACAGAGCAAGGCATTGGCAAAAGACGAAACGACAATGTGTACATGTGTGTGTGTATGTGTGTGTCTGTAATGTGTGTACGTGTTTGTATGTCTATGCGTGTTTTTGTATCCTTATGACCCTGCGGTAGGGTAAAAGGATCAGGTGGCATTCGTGCCAAAAACGAGATGGAGTGACTTTAACTCTGATTATAATGCTGTTGAACGCTTTTTAGGGAAGGCAGAGAATGTGGATTCAATAATGTAGGCTGGATATGTTTATCAGGTAATCGTAATATTTCTCTTATCCTTTATACCTCACCGCCCACCCCCCCCCCCCCCCTCCCTAACCGCCCTTTTTCAACACGGCTGTGGCAAAGGTTTACAAGTTGTCGAAAAGTTAATGGCATTCAAAATGAAATTGCTTTAAACTTTTGGTAAATGGATTGAGTACGGGCGAGAGAGTCTTACAAATGGATTGCCAATTAAATGTTTCAGCAAGGTAAAGGGTAAAAAAGAAAAACACTCAACAACCAGCAAAAGGGGACTTATCTTTAAAGTTTACCACAAAAAAAAGGAAAGATAAAAAAAAAGAGTAAGAGTGTTAAGAGTTTAATTTAAATACTTTTCCTGTCTGCTGAAAATCATAAATCTTCCCACACGAACATATACGTATATAAATGGATACATGGACAAGATTCGTCATTACGTTTCCTTTACTTTAACTCCAGGCCATATATATATATATATATATATATATATAAGTATTAACCATTTTCATCATTATCCAGTGGCCAGGAGCCAGTGCCACTTACATTACGTGCCTGGTCCTGCATCCAATGGTTACACACACACACACTCATGCTCACACACTTACGCACACACACATAGCCATCTGGCCTGACATTTATGAAAAATTCACAGTTTCCCTCTCTACCCATCCTCGTCCCTAGTTTCCTACAGTAACTATACACTGCATCCCTTAAAGCAACAACTTTTTGATCCTAGGACCTGGCACGTACTGGCCACAGACCAAGAGTTTCGACCATGGATGGCCCCATCCTATATATGGTACGGGATGTTTCAATTTATTTAATTTTCAATATGCGAAATGAGGAAGTGATGCCAGGCAAGAGATGAAAGAAGAAAGCAAGTAGAGAGAAACGTGAACGTAAAACCATAAAATGTATTGGATAGTATCTGAACATACTTTAATGTAATCAATAAACGTAAAATGGAATTCAACTTTACAGTGAGTGCTATGTAAGTGCTTGGAAAAAAACAACGAAAATTAACATAATTGCTTTGACTTTATTTTTTTTTTTTTTTGCCAAAAAAGATAGAGAGTGAGCGAGGCGAAAGGGCACCCGCGGGTATGGGGTGGCCCAACAAATTAGTTTGTTTGCAAAACAAAGACAAATTCAATTACAGTTTTGCCTGTGCCACCACACAAAAGCCCGCCGCAAGCACAATGCGTTTAGGATTCCTTCCTTTCACATATACTAACTATGTATATATGCGAGATGAATTCGAAATGTTATGTGAAAACTAGTCAAATTAAATGAATGAAAAAAGTTAATAATAAAAAGTTAATAAATATTTCTTGTCGGTATTTTATCATCTGCAATAAAAAACATTAAATAAAAGAATTTATCACATTTATCTAAGTCACTTGGATTAATTTTATTTAAATGAGATAAATTCTTTTATCCAATGTTTTGTATTGCAGATCGTAAAAAAACCGTCAAGTAATATTTTTTCTTATTAGTTTTTTTTTTCATTTTATTTACTTTAAAATTTAATTTTAATCAGTGTGAAGGAGAAAGTTAATTCCTTTGTTATTTTTAATTAGCTTAATAAAATTTTTTAATAACCATTGCTTTAATAATAAATGTTTTCAACTTTTTAATTATCTGGCAACTATTCAAAATTAAATTACAACCAAAAATGGTTTTATAAAAGATTTGAATAGTTTGAATTTCAAAGAGATGAAAAACATAAACATTTCAATAGTTGGTGTATTAAAATAATTTAATCTAATCCAATCCATTTTATTTCAACTACTGGATAGTAAGATAAAACTATATTTTAAGTGGGCAATTCTTTTTGGACTAGACTTGATTTGAAAACATTTTCTTGATTTCAAGATTTGTATACTAACAAATAAAAATGTCTTCAAAATTATTAAAAATGAGGCAAGTATTTTATTAAAAAATTAAATCAAAATTGCTACGTTTTCTTTTGTAGAAATTGGCTTTTGAAATGAAAAGAAAATTTTTAAACATGAAAATTTTCAGCCAAAAAAAAATCCTTTTGACTTTGTGCTTTCATAGCATATCTTTAGGAGCACATCTCGCATATATATATATATATGTACCTATTCGTGGTATACCAACAACATTCACATTTTACAGATGTTAGTCAGTCAGTCTGTCAGTCAGAGCAAAACGGCTCATGCCAAGCCGAGGCCAATATGTATCACATGGTTGAATAAGGCTAAGGGTTCGGGTTAGGGTTTCCTTGTGTATGTGTGTGTGTTGATGTGTTGGTGTGTACTTGTTGTAGTTGGCCCACATGTAACTTTTTCAATTTGATTTGCTTTTGCCTTGACTTTCCTTTTTAATTTCTCGTCTCTCTCTCGTTTTAATTACGCTGCGGCAGAACGGAAAACTTTGCGAATGCAAAAAAACAAACTTTTGCCTCCATTTGCATTTAAACAAGTTTTTTCTTGTTTTTTTTTTTCTTCTGGTTTTTGCATTAAGTTTTATACATTCAGATCTGTTAATTCGTTTAATTTGATTAATTGTTAAGCTTTGCAGTTACATAATCTGACTAATAAAGCTATATACTTATTTGTGCGAGTAACTAGATTATATTTTATTTGGCCCTTAACAAATTAAGCTTTAATTTAGTTATTGCATTACAAAACTATAAATAAGTTTAATGTATAAGACCGAAAATTATTGTTTGCAGTGTGAAGTGAAAATCAAAAGTAGGAAAAAAATGTTCAGTTTGTTAAATTTATTAATCATTTAGAATGTTTTATGTTTTTTTGTTTAAATTTACTAATAGCTGTAACTTAAGCAATGAATGCTTAAGATATATAAAAATCCGCTCAACTCTCAAACTTAGTTTTAAAAAATTATTAACAATTTTCTATAAATTAAATTTCACCGAATGAATAAACTATAAATTTTTCTGGTATTTTCAAGGCAACTCTCCGATATTTTGGCCATATTATTTTAGAGGATTTGTCGCTAAAGAAAACCTTGAATGTATACAAAATTTTAAAGCAATAATTTTTTAAATAATAAAATAAAAATAGAAAACTATAATAAATTTTGAATTAAATTTCTTAAATGTAGGGTAAGAAAATATTTGCCCCATCAGCACTTGATTTCAGGGCCATATGCAAATGAATGTTTGCTGGTCTGGGCCATCAGTCAAAGTGATGCTAAAGCTGGCCAAAAACTTAGTTTTGCTGCCAATAAATCAAATTCCCAATCACATCAACTTGCAGAACATTGAACCAATTTTTTTTTCTCTATCTCTCTTTCTCTTTCTGTCTCTCTTCCGTTTTTGGTTTGCCCCGACCCATCATTCTATCATTCTTTCCCTTAGTCCATTGATCAATCACAGAAGTGTGGGAGGTGTAACTTTGAGTTTGGGGGGTTGGGAGAGGGATGAAGCTTTTATTGGGCCATGCCATGCATATGACACAGTTAAATGCTTTAGGTTAATATTTGACTTAATTAAAGCGCATTTAATTAAGCTCAACGAGTGTCGAACTAAATTCAAGTAAACACACACACACACATACGACTACTACTATTACAGCTGCTGTTCTATATGCTATGGTGGGCGTGGCTGGGTATCAAAGTATCTGTGAATGTTACATGGATGTGGGAACTGAAACCAATTGCTATTGCTGTTGCTGCTGTCAACATCTTTTGCCAACACTGCCAACATATTGCCAAAGGCAATAATCGCAATTTAATATTCATGGCCTTCTCACAGTCAATGTATTTTGGAAAATGTCGTCAGAATTTTTGCAACTCTGACGACAAGCAAAGAGACTACCCAAATGCTTCAAGAATGTGAGGAGTGTTTTTTTTTTTTTCATTTTTTCTTATAGATTTAGTATCCAGACAACCGACAAGTGATGACTAAAATGATTTGAAGAGCTCATCAAAGTCAGCAAAATTTGTGCCGATGCAAAGGAAATGATATTATGTACTTGATGAATACATATGTATTACATAAATTTAAAACAGTTGCATTTTGAAAACAAGCTAATAAAATATATTTTTCTCTCATATATTAATTTTATATTAATAATTAACCTAGAAAGTGGAAAAGAAATAAATAATACGATAATTTGAAATGGCAAGGAAATAACTTTTTGTATTACAGAGAATTTTGATTTATCTGGATTTTAATAAAGAGAAAATGTTTAAATAGTTGAAATTTATAATTATATATACTTATTTATATATGTATATACACTGAAAATATTAATATTATTATTGATGATTAAAAAAGTATATAGGAGTTTACATAAGTTACTTAGGAGTTTACTTACTTCAACTGTATATATGTATGCATAAGAGAACTAACTATATATTTAAAAATTTTCTCTTCTAACATTATAATACATAAAAGAATTAATAGAATGATATATAAAAAGTAGAATAATTTGACATTAGAAAAGCACCTGCTGATATTTAAAGAATACCAAAAAAGAAGAAAAAACACAACTGTTCCCAAAAAGAAAAAGATTTCGAAAAAATTATATTAAGATTTTCGATTTAGGGAGGAAAAAAAAAGTGGAAACTGGATGTTAATTTAACCGTGTATAAAAAGATTAACCAAAATAAATATTAAGTATATAAGAGATTTTTATATAGTTGATTAATTTGGTACTCGTTATTATTTATGTTTTTCTGTAATATATTTGTATATTATTTTTAATAAATATTTACTTGATGTAAAGTACTTTTTGAATATTTTTTGGTAACTAAAACAATTGAAGAATTAATCTCACATATATACATATGTAAAAAGTTTTGGACAACACACAAAACTGAACTTTTACTTATTTCAATGTTTTTAAGTTTTAATCAATTATTAATATATTATTATAATTGATTTTAAAGAGATTTTCAACACAATTTATAATATTTAGTTCATTTAAGGTCAACTTGATCAGAAGTCTAAAAATATATATAGGTTTTTTTATAGTCAATTAAAAAGAGTAAATAATATTTGAAAATGAAGTGTTTTTCTTTATGGATAAGCTTCGAATAATATAGATATAATTAAATTATATAATATTTTTGATATCAAATTATAGTTCTGTGCAAGGAATTATTTAATGATGAACTTTCATCTTTTTAAAAACAGTTTTGGTAGCTTTATTTAGATCTTAGCTTTCAGAAAACTTTTTTGCTAAACAGAATATATTTTTTATATTTAAATGAATCAATAAACTAGTAATCCAAATTTAAGGCAAATCATTAAAAACTTTAGATACATTTTTTTCTTTTCAAATTTTAAATATATTTTGATACGTTGTTGTTTTGCAATGATTCGTGATGTTTTTGTCGCCTGTGTCAAATGTGTTTTTCCTTATGGCAAAGTGTTTGTTCGTTGTCATACTTTCAATAAGCAACGAGCCGAGTTTCCATTTTTTTTTTTGTTCTTGGTTTTTTTTTCATTTTTTTTTCGCCTTAGCCCCTCATCATCCTCACTTTTAGTAGCTGAAACAGCATCAGCAGCCACATTGCTGACACCCTTTGCTCATCTGTTATTTATCATATTGTGAGCGCTACCCTTGCTACCCTTGGTTGTGGTATACTCTGATGGTGCCACTCCTTCTACCACATTTTCATGTTCTTCTTCTTGCCATGACTTCCGTACTAAAGTTTTTCACGAATGACAGTGGGTGAGAGAGAAAGAGAGGGATGGGGTGGTAGTTGGAGGTAGGGGAAAAGTAGCCTTTTCTTTTCCCAACCACTTCCGCTTTGTGGCATGCTTTTCTTTGCTTATTATGTTTGGGCCTCTGTGCCACTAGTTCTTGGACTTCTTATTCTTCTAGTTCGTCGATGACTACGAATAGTAATAGTACTAGCTACAGCTAGTATCCCCATTTCTTTCGTTTCCCTCCTCTCCTCTCCTTCTCTTCTTTTTTTTGGTCGTCTTGGCTGATTTGGTTTCTACGATAAGTCATAGCAGCCGTGTTCAGCCCACACAGTTTTCCCCAAAGCTCTATTTGCGTTAGGCGAACAAGTTTTTCCTACTTTTTTTTTTTTTTTTTTTGGTTTTGATTCTTTTCTATACTATTTTCTCTATGTCGTTTTTTTTTTTTTTTGCTTTTAGCCTTCAGTTGGTTTGGCCACAGGCGAAATTTATGACTGCTACTTGGGTAAACGTCTGTGAATTAGATTTCATAGTTGTTGTTCTTGTAATTGTTGTTGTAGTTGTAGTAGTTATTGTAGTTATTGTTGTAGCCGTAGGGCGGCATTATCAACGCATCAGCTGTTTATGCTGATTGGCGTATTAATAACTGAGGCCTGTTGGCATCTCTCTGTCTTCTTAACTGATTTCATCGCCATATGCCAGAGGAATTGATATGTGTAGCAATAGAAGAATGAAGAGAGAAAAAAAGAAGAAATTTGTGGAATGTAGCTTATCAATTGTGAACAATTTGGATTCAGTATTTATCACTGAACTGGAAAGAAATTGAAGAAGAAAAATATCATATTTTTCTTTGTCATGGCCAATCACTGTGGTTGGCCATTGTTTATTCCCCATTGTTTGCATACTTTAAGGCGCACAGACTGGGACTGAAATATTTTTCCAATTTTTTTTTTTTATTTTTTGTTTCGGTACACTGCAAATGATTAATGATATGAAATTCTGTTCATTGTGTCTCATGCTGTTGGCCTATTCTCAACTATCTTCTTGGAAAGTCAAGCTAAGAGCCAAAATACCTAAAGGCCATAAACAATTAAGCTTATTGACATAATTGCGCTGAAAAATATGAACTAGCTAACATTAGGTAGGGGAAACAGATGTAGGGGGAGGAAACGGGGAGTAGGGATTGTCTAACTAATCCTTACTGCCAGTTAGCTAGCTAGCTAACTTGGCCCTCATTTGATTTATGCTTTCTATGGCAGCACATAATTTCAAGCGTAGAATCAACATTTACTTTGCCCATAAAGAATTGCATAATTAATGATGAAAATTAAATGTAAATATTCTCTGGCCTATCTCTGTCTTTGTCTTTCTCTCTCTCTCTCTCTTATTCTCATTCTCTCTGGACTACTGGCCATCAAAATGTTTTCATAGAAAATGTCCTCTCAACGTTCCATGCTACTTCACTACACTACTTTGTCTGCAAATCTCTTTGCATAATTGAAAGCTCGACGCTCGGAAGTTACATTTTATGGCAAGTTGGCAAAAATGTCGCATTGACTTCCGCCGGATGCAAAAAGAATCAACCGCTAAGAGACGAAGCTTGAAAAGAAAGTACAATGACTTGAGGCATCACTGGGAATCAAGTATTTTGCATTAGAATAAATAAATAGATTTAGATAAAAGATATATATATATACAGTATTTGATATAGATATAGCTAAAATATATATATATATATATAGAAGAGTATATAGTTTGCTTAGTGTATACAACTTTCGTTTTGGTCTTTAACAACTTTGGTGCTTTTCACAATTTTTCCTTCATTTTTGTTTTTCCTCTTTTCATATTTTCGTTTTCTTTTTTTTTTTCTCATTTTGAGGTGTTTGGTGACGCACGCAAAAACTTTTGTTCAGTTTTTTTTTTTTCTTTCTCTCCCGCATTACATTTTCTTTTTCTTGCTCTCTAACACTCGCCTCATTCTTGTTGTTGGGGAAATTAGCCGCGTCTGTGTAAACATCAGCAGCAGCAGCAAGCACCAGCAACAACAAAAGGGAAAGAAAAGCGCGCATAGCCCAAGGGCGATTTTTCGTAGATTTTCTGTTGCTGGTTACTGCTGTTGTTGCTGTGTGCCATTTATGACACTTCAAAGTTATCCGAGCATTGCTGCTTTCCCTATTGTCCTTGCCCGATGTCGTTAGCCTGATGTGCGCCTCATTATGTTGCAAGATAAAAATAGACACCCTATATCTAATGGCTGCTGTTGCCGATGCTCTTCCTCTCATTGGACCTGTTTGCCTTTGTTTAGATTATCCAATTAAAATTTTGCGTTTTGAGGTTGTGGAAATTTTTCTCGTCATCAAAATGTGCTAGGGAATGTTGAATGAAGTAAAATCTCAACTCAGACAACACACAAAATGAAAAAAAAAAAACAACATATTTTGCTTCTCTTGAAAGTATGTTACAAAATTTGAATTTCATGTTTCTATATATACATACATATATAAGTGTGCGTGTGTGTGTGTGTATATATGTGAAATGCAAATATTTAGCTCATAATATATTAGAATACCAAAAATTGCTGGCAAGGGTACTACAACTGAGAACAGGGCTAAACAAACAGTTGATTACCAAAAGCAATTCAATTTGTATCTCCCTTGAAATCTATGTATTGTATATATAAATATATATATATATATTTAGTATCTTTGTTCAAGTTATAGATCTTTATTAAGCTTAAGCCATAAGAATGCATTTAAGAGGATAGATATGAACAATAAAGTCAAAGGACTTTGTTCTTATCCCTATTTAATTTCATAATTAATTACATTATACAATAATTATTAATATCGTTAATTGATTTCATGTTTTATTTTTATTAATTTACTTAAATTCATTTAACTGAATTATTATTGAACATTATGTTATCTATTATATATTACAATTTATTATTTATTAGGGGCAAACTTAGAATCAGTTAAAAATCACCTTTAATATATATTTTATTTATATGTCATTAATGGTCATAAATTCATACGAATTCTCCATTTATTTCCCTGTGATTCTATTTTATATGATTCACATTCCTTCTCTTATCGTAAAGATAAAAGTTAGGTAATTAAAACAATTTTTTTATCCAAAAAGTCAACGAAATGAGGCAAACAATTTATTTCATTTTCAGTTTTAGATTGCGAATATATTCTTCTTTAGAAGTAAGCCAAAAATGTTAACAAAGTTTGCATAAAAAGTCAATTTTTCAATTTTTTGTTCAACAAAATTATTTGGTTTTGACGTGCGCCGCAGCGTTACGCGACTATCCTTATATATATATCTTTTTTCTATATATTTTTTTATATTTCAACAAATTAATTCAGTTTTTTTTAGTTCGATTATTTTTTTTTTTTTGCTTTTTGACCCTTTGAAAGATGGCAATATAGATAGGTATTAATTGGATTTTTCACAGTTCCGATAACGGTTTACCGCTGTCCATTTTTGCATTTTTTATTTATTTAAAATATAGAAACTAATAGCTTCAAATTAATTTGGCGAACTTTAATCACTCGTTTAAAATTTACACCAAATATGCTAAACGCCTATCGCCTTTTAAGCGGATAAATTTTAAGCCACGTTTACAAAAAAATTATAAAAAATTAAACGTTTGTAATATATTTTTCATTTTGAAAAGTGTTATGAAGTTTTTTTTTTAATTTTTCTTATAAAATTAATTTTAAACCAAACTGTCAATTTAAAGATTCTACGATAGTTGTTCTAATCAGTTGCCTGGCAGTGTATGTAAATTTTCTTCTCATGAAATTGTGGATATAAACTCACCTGAATCTGATATTTATTATAGATATTTATTATATATATATGTATATATTTATATTTATATGCATTTGTATGTCATTAAGTTAGTATTGGTTTTGAATTGCATTTGCCACCAATTGTGGTCAATTGTTAAGCAATTTGCCTTCAGAATATTTGCATAACAATCTTTTTTATAGAAAATTTCATTGGAATTTATAATTAAAATCATTCGGTTTACATATCACTTTAATTGCTAAATAATAGTATAAAAGTTTGCAATTAAAATGCAAGTTAATGAAAAACAATTTAAGAAAATTTATACGATTTACCATTGCAATTTAGAGAGGAATGCAATTTCAAGATGTTTAGCAATCCAACTACTTTAATTTCAACTTTTTTACTTACTCCCTCTTACATTTTTTCATTCTATTTCTACTTTTCTGTTTCTCTATTTCTCAAATTGTGAAGTTGTGCAGCTGGAACTCAATTAAAATGGCATTTGTCGAGAATCCTCTAGCCCATAATTACTTTGCTGCGGTTTGTTTTATTTTCTTTGGCTCATTTTTACCGTCATTGATCGATAGCCCAGTTATAGCCATATTCTAGAATGGGTAGCAATTTAGCAGTTTCGAGTTTCAAGTGTTTTGTGTTTTTGGGGTTTCGGTGACTTGCAATATAAAAGCACTAACAACAAGAACAACATCAATGAAAAAAAATAAAAACAAGAAACAAAAAGTAAAACCAGCATCAGGGCAGGGGAAAATGCAAATGCAAAAATTCAAATTCAACATCGAATTGTATATGTGTGTTGGTTGTGCTTCTGTGTGTGTGTGTGGATATGTGTGTGTGCCATGCTGGCAAATTGTCGTCACTTATGTCCTTTTCGTTACTACGTAAATGTATTTGCATATTTTTTTTATTCCCCCCTTCTGTACCCAAAATGGCCCCCTTGCTATACCCTTCCTCCAAACACACATACACACACCACATACACACATCTCTATATATATATATACACACGTACCCAGTTTGTCCTTGTTTATGCATAATAAAAGCCTTGAATGCCCCATGCTGCCCTTTTGCCTCAACCCATCTATGTACATACATATACCTTACATGCCAACCCCAAACAAAAACCCTGCACCACCCAAACCCCCCCTCCATCTTACAACGAACGAACAAAAAAAAAACAACAAAAATGTTGTGCAAAACGCAGCTTAGAGAATTTTAAGAAGATTTTATACACAAAAATGTGACATGTGTTGGTCGTCGGCTTTCATTTTTGTTGTTGTTTAGAACCTACCTTTTCATGGCATGTTTTGTGGGCTTTTCCCTTTTTTTGTTGTTTTTTTTTTTTTTTGCTCAGTTCTATTTTGTGGAGAAAAAAAAACAACATAATAAAAAATTACTAAAGGTTCGTAGTAAAATATTTATAATATTAACCTTGTTCAACAACCAAATAAGTGTTAATCAAAGTTGTAAAACTAGCGAAATGCCAATGGAAAGTTAACTAATTTTGTATAAAGCCATATATCTATGTATGTATATATATACATATATACATTCCCTTCTAAAGGGCATTTACTAAACGAAATATTGAAGAATTTTAACAATTTTTTAAGAATGATTTATCTGTTAATTTTTGGCTATTTTTGTTAGAAATTCAAAATTTATCATAAAGAACTTGAAACGCAATTAAGAAATAACTAAAAGGATGAGCTAATTTTTTTGGTTTTTTGTTAATTATATATAATTTAGCAGAATCATTAGGTAATAAAATATATAAAATCAGTCGAATCCAAATTATTCTTATTAAAATATAGTTTTTGCCAATTGTTCCTATAGCATAAAGTTGATCGATTCTGCTGAAACTTAATAGAGATATATATATCAAACTTACAAATACCAAATTTAGTGACAATCGCTTTTGAAAAATCAAATTATTGATTTGTGAATAAAATTAATGTACCCTTTTTGCAATGATATAATAATGAAAAACTTTTCAATTAAATAATTTATTAAAACTTTGGATCATTATTTCTATATGTTAATTGAACCATTACAAATCAAATTCATTGAATTTTATCGAGTTGAGTTAACAAGTTCTTTGTGCCTAGACTAGTCTCTTTCGTTTAGTTGATGGCATAAATCACCATATAAAATGGTGTGAAAGCCAAAGACTAATTGCTTGCCCCTCAGACTATGCAACAGAATTCCCGTAAAAAAAAAAAAAGAAAACACGTTAATTGTTTCAATGTCAGAGTCAGTGTCCTGCCGTTGGTTTTCACACAACTTGCTGACAGGATACCGAATGAAATTAATTGAAGGTCAAGCAATCGACATAAAAAACGATTTATGCTCAACGCGATAAACCTCACAACCTCACACAGCCTCATCTCCCCATTCACCCAGTCACCCAGCTGGGTTTAACTACTGCAACAACTCAAAAAAAGAAAAAAAAAAAAAAAAAAGGAAAAGGAGGTTGAGAAGGGAAGGGAAAATGTGAAACAATTGTGGGGTAACCGCAAGGATTCTTTATGTTTCAATTCTGCGCAGCAATTTGTGAATGTAAACAAAACAAAATTCAAAGAGCAATGTTATTCATGATGGTATTAAGAGAGTCACTAAAACTGCTTAAGAGCGTAAGAGAAACAGAATGGAAAAAACTGTTATACACGGTATGTCCTTTGAGCCAGTTAAAGTTGGTTGCTTTGCTTTGATTTTTGTATGGTTTGGTTTGGTTTGCTTGACTTTGGTCTTCAGTACGCCCGCAAACGTTGACGGTGTGAGTAAGTGCCAGCGGCAGACGACCCACACACACAGAGACACACACACACAGATACATAGAGATACGTACATACCGTACATACACACACACACACACACACAGAGAGATTCACATACTCGTTGAGTATAATGAAACCGCTTCTCGGCTTACCAACGCGTTTAATTTGATGCGCAAACAAATGTTTAATGACCAAAGTTTATGCAGTTGGAAAATTGTTGAACGCTCGCGAGTCCGCTAAGATAACAAACAGCCAACATTCATACAAATGAAAGAGACAGAGAGGACGAGAGAGAGCGAAAGGGAGAGATAAAATGTAATTGACAGAGTGGCAAATATTTGTGGCTAAATTAGAAAAATTCCCCAAAAAAACAAAACAAAAAAAAAAACCTTTGGAAAAACTCAGGTGCAAGGAATGTGGCAAAGTATCAAAATAAAACGTAAAAACTGAACAAACAAAAAGAAAAAGAAAATGATATACTATATAGTATATCTGTACATATATATAAAAGTTGCTGCAGTGATGAAAATAAGTGAGCAAAATTGTCTGGCAAGCACGTAAATGGCTTTATTTCTTATTTCAAAATGAGATTTCGAGTTTTGCTTTCGAAATGCTGCCACTACTGCACATAGCCAATCACAGGCCAAATTCCCTCGGGTAAATCCCCTAATCAAGGCCAAAACAACAACAATAACAACAACAACCACAACCGAAAACCCATAGAACAAAACAAAATCCAAACCAAAACAAAAACATTGAAATCTACAAAAAAAAAAAAAAAAAAAATAGAAAGGAATCTGGGAAAAATTTGTGGGGAAAATACAACACAAATAGTAAAACAGTTGTGTTACAATAAAAAAGTTACATTTCCGTTTGGTTTTTGGTGCCAAATGTCAGAAATGAATATTTTCTTTTATTTCGTTTTTCTTTTTTTTTTTTGTATTTTTCGATTCGTTTCGTTTCGTTTTAGATGATTGAACCTTTTTTTATTGAGCATTTCCATGGACAAAGAATTTAATTTAATTGATTGCCAAAAAGCCACACAAATTAAATAAGGCTTTTTATATTAAAGAATAATACAGATTAAACTTTTAAAACCGTTTACTACTCAAATGGAAAAAGTTGGATAAGTTTAGCCAGTAAATTGATCGATATTGTATTGACTGATGATAAGGTTAAGATTTTTATTAGTTTTTTATCTTTATATCTATGCTCTACATATCTATATATATAGAATGTTTTTTCTTGGATTGAAGTTGTAAAACTAAAATAAAATTGCTTCAGGAAATCATTTTCTGTCTGTCTCGTTTAAGACAAAATTTCATCCATTAATGGTTTTTTATATATTTCTGATACCTACTATATAGATACAATATCCATTTGATTTCGATTCAATATTAATTTTAGCACAAATAATATTCTTCAATTTTTCTTCGATTTTCTCAATACTATTGTTGTTGGAGTGGTAAATTATTTTTCTTTTCGGCTGCGGATTAAATAAACTGTTAATATACATATCGATATACAATGGATATATTTATATAGATACTTTGCAATTGAAATTATATACGCATCTATATAACATATGCATCCATTTTTATACCGAGTGTATTTTCAAATAATATTTTTCTTGATTAAAAATCATAATTTCAAGCAAACAAAGTGTTCAGTTAAGTATAGTTAGGTCTATAGAAACTATTAACTATTAAAATTGAATAATTACAAAAGCTTCCAATGAATTGCCTGATTGCTCAGAATAAGAATTGTTAAATTAATTTTATAGTAACGTAATTTTCAAATAATAAACATGGTGAATTACTGTGAATTAACTCCACAGAATCGACCATGGCAACTATTTGTATATAAATAGTCTAATTTCTCTATAATGAACTCTCAATTAGAAAAAAAACCCTTCATTGTATATAAACATCATTATATAGAAATTATGATATTTATATATAATTAGAATGAGAAAAGAGAAAGCTGCGTCTTTGTAATTAATTTATTATACGGAAAACTTCATTATATGAAAATTAATTAATTCATTATATGGAAAGTGTAAGGAAATTCGAATATATGTGTGTACATATGTGTGGGCTTGAGTCTGGCAACGCTGATTAGCCAGCAATAATAATTAAGAAGAGTGAGAAAAGAACACAAAGGACGAATAAAGCAATTAACTACAAATAAATAATTTCCCATTTTATGTTATTAAAAACATTCAGTAAATGCTTATTCTTAATTTACAACAATTTAATTTAAAGATACCAAATTCCTACAAATGTTCTTATATATATATATATATATACCAATTTTGGTTAAATGCGCTGCCAACTGATTGATGGATTGCTGTAAAAACAGTTACACTAAAGTGGAAAAATTATTGCCATTTAAGAGATAAATTTCAAATAATGAAAATTCTCGTATATAGTATTTATATAGTATTGGATAACTCTATGTTTATTTAGTTTGTTAGCAAAGTTCTTGATAATGATCAACTGTGATATCATTTTAGTATTATGCTTATTTAAAATCTGATGAAATGTTAAAGCGAACTTTTAAAGCGGCGATAACAATAAACAATATAAAAAAGTACCAACAACAATGTGGCTAACAAGCAACAATTTAACGCCCCCCCCCCCTTTTTTTTCCCCTCCCCACGAAACAGCCACAACAATAACAAAAACCAAAATGTCATAAAAGTGAAGAAAAATGCTGGCGGGAAATTGCCAACTGAGTTACTCAGTGGGGGGAAAAACTCAAAAGAGGAAAAGCAAGCTAGTTGTCAATTGCACTGCGGGTTTTACTCTATATACACATATGTGTGTGTATATGTGTGTATGTATCTGTGTTTAAACAGCATAAAGCAAACAAAATGTCAGACAATTTTCGCTGCGTAAATTTACGAGCGCTGCAGTTGCCATGTATTAACAGAACTAGGGAAAACCAAAACATGAACTTGGCGCCATTGTTGCCAAAAAAAAAAAAAAAATAAAAAAAAATTATAATAAAAGGAAAAATTGAAAACGCTTTCGTCTCGTTGTCTGTGTGCGTTTGTATCTGTGTCTGCGTGTATGTTGTTTCCACAGTTTTGTGGAGCTGCTTAACTTAAAGTCACGTTGCATGCAATAAGAAATTCTCAGAAATATTTTACGCGTGACAGAGCAACGTTTTTTACTGCCATTGCCTTGGGCCAATGTTGCCTTCATTTTAGCTCCATTCTAGCTTCCTTTTACCGCTTGCTTCTCGTGTATAAATTCTGAAGAGTTTTTAGCAGAACAAACAGTTCAAAAAAAAAAAAAAAGAATAAAACAAGAACAAACAAATAAACAAACAAACAAGAAGCGCGCAAAAGTTTTTTGCGCAAAAATAAACAGACAGAGAACGACAACGACAAAAAAAAAAACAAAAAAAAAATAAGTAGTAGTAGTAGTAGTAGAAAGGACCTCCCAGACGCACTAGGCAAAGAGCAGTTAAAGTTCATAAAGAACAAAAAAATTATTTATAAATATATGTAGTATGTATACTAAAGTACTAAAGTACATAAATATGTATATATAATGTAAAAGTTTATACATACAAATAGGACAGAAATGCCCTTCCAACTTTTCAATATAATTTTTATTTTTTTTATTTTTTTGCAACTTTTTACAACAGTCAAGGCAAATTATGGCATTAGCCATAATGGCATCAAGTGCAGTAGCTTAGGCTACAGAAATGCATAAAACTTTCATTTAAGCGCTCATCACAAGGACTTAAATAAAAGATCTCTTAATGGAAAAATGAATTGAAAACTGTGTAGAACAAGAAGAACAAAAGAAGTTATAATGAAATTGATAAAGCTTCAAGTCTCAGTTAACAAACAAATTTAATGGCCGATAGGATCTACAGTTTTTTTTTTTTTATCTTCTTATGTATAAAATGTAAACAACTAAATGGAAGACGACTTTTTCAATGCAATTATTTTTATTCAACACAAAAAGTTGCAGGAGAAGATTTGCTAAAAGAACTTTGTCCGTTTTAGAAAACAAAAGTTTTGGACTCTTAATATTTCAGTCAACATACAAATTTTTACAGATTTAAAATAATTATAAATAATAATAAGTAAATAATAATTAAATAATATATATGTATGGGGAATAAATATATCCTTAGCTTAATAAAAATGTTTTTATATTTTTAATAAAGTAAAATTTAATTTAAATTGATTAATTATAAAAACTGATTTTATTGCTAGCCAACAAATTTTATATCTTAATTTCTTAGTCAACCTTAAACAATTTCTTTGACTCAAAATAATTGTAAATAATAATAAAAAACCGTAAGTTGAAACATTTGTCAATAGCTTAATAAATATATTATTATATTTTTTATATTTACTAAACGAAAAAAAAAATTAAACTAATTTATTCAAGAATTGCTAGCCAAAGAAAATAATTCTCAGTTAACTTAAAACAACTTCTTTGATTGAAAATATATTTTTCTAGTTAAATATTTCATTTCTTCAATACGATTTAGTTATATATATTTATTAATTCATATTTCTTATAAATGTAATGTAATTTAGTATAATAATCATAGATATATATATAGCCAAATATGTACATATATAGCCAAAAATGAATACGTATCTAAATACAGAGAATTAATTGTTGTAACAAAATTAATATGGGAGACATATACATAGATACATACATACATATGTACATATATAGATTGACATATTTGGTCGGATATAATTTCATATAGTACGTAAATTGTGAGAAATAATTATAGAAGCAAAATCAATAATTATAGAAGACATATAGTGTATAGTATATTAAACTCGTATGTAAATTGAGAGAAATAATTACTGAAGCAAAACCAATATATATATGATTATGATGAAAGCAAGACACAGATACAGATATATGTATATACATACATACATATGTATATATATACACTCCGTGTATGAAATTGAACTCTTAACTAAACTTTCTAAGATTGTAGTTGATATTTATGTTAATTTATATGTATATTTAACTAGTTGAACTAATATCCTGTAATAAACATCAAGTAGTCCTTTCTCTAGGGCATAAAAAAAGCACACACACAGACATCAAACTGTTAGTCTGTGTGTAAAAGGACGGACATACAATTTGTTTAACCTATGCAAATCAAATTCACTTTCTTACTCACAAAAAGGCATGTAAAATCTCTTGTAAAACTGGTTTTTGTGCCCAGTTCACATTTATTTGCAACATGAACGAAATGGAAAGGCAAGCCAAATGCTTGAACAGACAGACTGACAGACCGACCGTATAGAAAATAAATGCACAACATAACTTTGTCTTTCTACCAATAGCCATTAGAAGTGCATTTCCATTTACACACTCACAGCTTTAGGAAGGGGTTAAAGGCAAAACTGATGGTTGGGCAGGGATTTCTTAAGAGAAGGGGAAAACGTGAAGCGGGGTACCTAGCAAAATGGCCATAATGGCTATTGAAAGCAGAAGTCGTGGCAACTTTTGCTGTTATTGCCATTTCCCTAGTTTTGCGTCTTTGCTAGTGAATTCGATTCCATTGCTCGGTGTTGAGTCCTCCTTCTTCCTTCATCGTTTCCTTCTTCTTCTCCTCCTGCTCCTCCCTTTGGTATTTCTTCATCTGCTCCTTTACCATGGCACTGCACATCCGGTTAACCGAATGCCGTCGTCGAGCTGTCTCCACTTCTCCCTTTGCATTCATTCATTTATGTATGTATGTTGGTAGGTTTATAGTATGTTTGTATGACAAGATATATACACAGCTAACTGTATTTTACATTTGCTAACAACGTTGCCACCTCTGTTCGTCTTTCTCTCTCTCTCTTTCTCTCTGTCTCTGTCTGTGTGTGTCTATGTATATAAAATGGCAAACGGAAATTGTGCATATTTCACTTAACTTCAGCGCTGAAATGGCAAATGGCATTCAAAGCTCCTTGATCAGTAGATGATAGAAAAAAAGTCATCCATTAAATAACGAAACCTTCTATACACTACATTTTATTAAAATTCTATAAAAAATAAATATTAATTTACTATACAACCCTTTTATTATATGTACATATAACGAAAGTATAGAAATAATTACCAACAAAATTGTCTCTTAACTTAAATTGATTTCAATGAATATTTTTTGCTTTTGCTATATATGTACATAGTAATTAATATCACAAAATATTTAAAAAGATTTTTTGTTGATTTTAATTATCAAGTATAGATCAGAAGCTAAAGGAAATAATTTTATATGAAGTTTAATTTAAGAAAAATCTACTTCATTTAGTAGTAAATTTGTTTTTAATTAAGATCTTTTTGGTTGTTATTATTATTTAGATTCGAAACGCTTGGAAAAAATTAAAGATTAAAATATTGAAATTTTATAAAAATTTTAACTATAAGGAATAAAAATATATTACAAAAAGTGTTATACATAACAACTGTTACATTTTATTCATTAAAATGTGATAGCTCAAAAATTTGAATATATTGAAAATCTAAAAGCTATTAGATATAGCTTACGACAGCTACAAGATTTAGTTTTTAATCGTTAGTCATGAAACTTGTACAAATTATAATCAAAATATCAATTTTTTCAATTCAATTTGAATTATAAACAAAAAAAAATGTATAATTTTAAAAAATTATGCAGTATTAAGAGAGGAAAATTTAGGAGTAAACGAAATAATTTCGACTTAACTATATTTTCTTACAATATCTCTCATTGTTTATACATATATATTTCAAATGGGAAAAAAAGTGTTTCAAATAGTTTACAAAACTTTTAACAAATTTGTGTCAACCTAATAAATGCAATCTTAAAAGTTAGATTGTATTTTTCTTTTTCAAAAACATGTTGACACTTAAAACCGAATGTCAAACACAGAACAGAAAATATTCTGTCTCGCAACTCCGCAATCTTTTGTAATATTTAAAAGATATTCAATGGAATGTTTGAGTATTTATTTTAAAAATTCAGCAATAATAGCTGAGTAGTTGTTAAAGTCACATAAATAGAAAAACAAGCAAAATGTATAACAACATTTTTCTAATTGAATTAAACATTAGCAAATTATTTGCATTTTGTGTAGAATGACAGTTAGGTATTTCTCTCGATAAAATCAAAATAAAATTTCACTATAAAAAAAGGGTATTAGTAATAAAAGATTCAACTGCATTTATGGTCAAAAAGGGAATCAAAAGCGTCGGAATTGAAATGTTTTTGTAGGTGTACTTATTGTAAATATATCATTTTTAGTTAGAGATGAAATGAAATCAAGATTTGAAAAGGAAAATTATTGATTTTTTAACTATAAACATAACTATTAACATTTTAATTGTAAACTTAGATTTCAATCCGAAAATTTAAATTTTATCAACAGCTTACCGGGTAAATGTTCCAAGAATATATTTAATATTAAACAGTTTATAGAAAACAGGACCTTTTGATTCATTTAATTTCTTTAATTTAAAGAAAATTCTATTTCAAACATTTTTCACATTTCATGTTAGAAAATGAAATGTACTCGTCGTCTATTG
The DNA here is from genome assembly GCA_037075365.1 of Drosophila emarginata. Classification (NCBI taxonomy): domain Eukaryota; kingdom Metazoa; phylum Arthropoda; class Insecta; order Diptera; family Drosophilidae; genus Drosophila; species Drosophila emarginata. The sequence continues at coordinate 10,803,795 of JBAMCD010000296.1, forward strand.
TAAGTGTATGGAGGAAAAAAAAGAGTACAAGACTGACTGTAAATATTTGTAAAATCAAATGGCGTCCTGGGTCCCCTTATAAGGATGTACGTGTGTGTGTGTGTCTGTGTGTGCTTGTGAGTGTGTTGATGTGGCTTGGCCGTATCCTCTCTCTTTCTCTTTGCCTGTGTGTCCTGGTCTTATAAAACGTTAAGTGTAAATAAATTATTATCAAACGGATAACGGGGAGCAAGGATGTAGGCGTAAACGAGGGCGAGGGCATAGAGGCATATGTTTCCGTTAACCTTTACCCACAGGTACAGTGAAGCCTAAGCCTAAGGGAGAGAAGGGAAAAAAATATAAAAAAAAAAATGTGCCATGTTTGCCAACAACATGCAGCGAGTAACGAGACAATTACCGTTGGGAATGTGCAACCGCTGGCAGAGCCGACACCCCCTCTCCTATTGTACCACCCCCTCTTCCGTGTCATCATTGCATGCTTGCTGATGCTGCTGGCCAAACATGCAACTTTGAACAGCTTCATACGAATACGATGAATGTGTGCCAACACACAAAACACACACTCGCACACACACACAGGGAGTTGCAAAAACTATAGCATACATTTCAGCCGGCAAAACTTTTTGCGTGTATATATGGGTGTTTATGTGTGTGTGTGGGGCGTGGCTTTTTTTAGAGGCGGCATGTCTGCGTAGACAACGTGTTAAGCTTCAGTGGTTTGCCATTGCAAATGGGACACATTAGCAATGTAGCCCGATTCTCTAAGTGCAAAGGGGCAAAGCGAGAGAGAGAGAGAGAGAGAGAGTGAGGGGTAAGAAGTATTCTAACACCTCCCTCCATCCCTTTGCCATGTGCCAAATGTGTCAGCAACAGACGCAGCAGCTAAAGAGGAATCTTTTCCTCCTCGCCCCCCCTTTTTTTCGCCCAATGTAGTATGAATTGCTTCATTTTTGCCCAGGATTTCCCCTTCGTATATGACTGCAAATTAGTTGCAATTTTTCTTATATTTTTTTTTTTTTTTTTCTTCTTCTTCTTTTCCTTCTTTGTTTGCTTGTGTGTGTCGTGGAATGTGGCAAATGAATTTTTATGTTTCGTGTAATTTATGTAAAATGAGCTTGCGAAAAATATAGAAAAGAAAAGAAAAGAAAAGAAAAGAAAGGAAAAAAGCAAATTGTAAGAGAAGGAAAAGTAAGCTTTTCTTTGAAGTGGTTATGGCGAAGCAACATAAATAAACTCTACTGTAATCATTATCCTTTCGCCTTTCTGAACGTCCTTGGACAAGAGTAATATCTACCTACACACACACACACACAGCACTGTTGATGTGGCGTAATGGAAACTTTTTTTTTGTTGTGGCAATTCAAATTCGAATTCCTCGTATCTCCATGCCACACATAATCGAGAAAGAGAGAGAGAGAGAGACCCTGTCACACGTGTGCCAACTGTGAAAAATCTACAAAATGTCAAACAATCAATCGAAATTCACTCACATGCCAATTTCCAAAAAAAAGTTGCCCAATAAAAAAAGTACATATGTATCTCTATATTAGGGTGATTCAATGGCATAAAAGAAATTCAATCATAGGCAATGATATTTGCTTTAATTTTTTTATAATGGGAATCTGTCTAATAATGATAGGTATCAATCTATTTAACAAAAGGTATTAACATTTAATCATCATATTAAACTAGTTTTATATTAAGGATAGATCCCGATCCAAACATCAAAGGAGTTATTTATTAAAAACGTTCAAAGTATTACTAAATTATTTTTAAAAATTTACACCAAATAAAGGAAACTATTTAGCAGCAATATTAAGAAGTTTTTATATATACAATTCAACTATCCCATAATCCCAAATGATTGTAATTTTTTTTTATTTTGACAGTAAAAATTTTGAAAGTTAATTGTTCCTATTTCTGTAAGAATTCAAGTGATTGAATCGTAAAAATTTATGTATTTCTTTTATAAGATTTTTTTTCTTAAATTACTGTTGAATTACTGCTGAATCCGAGACTTTTAAATAATTATTTTATTTCAATATAAATAAAAGCAAAATAAAAAAATTTGTATATGTTTGCAAAAAATTATATTTTTTATGGCATATTTTGCAAGCATTTTGACATTTGAATTTTGCATATATTTTGGTTGAAAATCTTTTTAAAGTTAAATTTGAAATCTAACATTTTATTATGTTTAAGCAAATTAAATGGGAACAGAAAAAAATCGTATATTGATACAGACACTTTAATGGATTTTAAATAAAATTATTTTATTATTTTATTTCATAGCATAAATAAATAAAAATTAAAATAAAATATATTAGCATTTTTAAGGCACAATTTGCATAATATTTGTTAGCATTTTTTAACACAAATTTTTAAGCCAAAATCATTTGAATTGTGTATTAATTTTTCGCTAATATTTATTAGAAAATAGATTTTTTATTTGTTGAAAACTTTATAAAGAAACTGTAAATTTACAAAGACAACCTAAAAATCTTCAATTTTCAAAGTGTTTAACAAACTCGTTTTTATAAACAAGTCTGATTTTTAGTAATTTATTAGTATTGAAATAAGATTCATTTTAGTATAATACCAAAACAAAATTTGATTTTTCTTTAAGTTAGAGTTATACTTAAACTATTATAATTGTGGGTTTGCAACTGAAATGGTACAAATGAGTGTAGATTAGCCCGCGGACTTGGTCATTTAGGCCAAACCAGGCTATTGCGGAGACAGGCCACTCGGCTTTTGTTACACTTGTTGGACAGGGCACAGGAATCTTAACAATGGGCGACCAGTCATGAGGTTAGACAAAGCATTCCAAACAAAAAAAGACCTACAAAATGACATGCCTTAAGAAAATGAAATAGAGCAAAATGCTTGCGACAATATCCTTTCATATATATTCTAGGAAAGTAACTACATACTAAAAGAAAAAGTGGTAAAATCTTTTCAGCTTGTGCTTGAAATGAAAAGAAATATATGCAATTTGTTCTTTGAAACACCCTACTATATAGAAATGACATGTATAGATAGCTAAATGTGTCACACGCAGCTGCCATAGAAATACGGTGAAACGTATAAATGTCGAAACTAGCCACAGACCAAGCAAGGAACATCCCAACAACACATTTAGAATCCTTCACTTGTGCAACTTTAATAACACAATTTTCACATTCTCATACTCTATTTTTTTTTTTTGTTTCTATTTCATTTCAGTTAGTATAACAAGAACATCAAGAAGACATGAAGCCAAATCAAAATCCTTTAATAAACTACTAAAAATATAGAAAATAAAAGAGAAAAAAGAGAAAAGAAACAAAAAAAACGAGACGACGAGGATAAAAAAAAGGATCCACTCCCAAAGGGAGATTTTTGCGCGTCGCTTATTTTTGGCCATTTTTGTATGGGCGACACGTTTCACTCTCCACCAACAACAACAACAACAACAACAACAGCAACAGCATAAAAATCTCGTCTCCCGAATTCAATTAGGCGTACAAAAAAAAAAAAAATAAAATAATAAAGGCGAATGCCTCCCAAAAGGGCTTCCAAATATCAAGCTTCTTGTATGATATATATACGTATTTAGTAGAGTGCTGATTGTGTGATAAAATACAGCAACAATTTGCCAAAAAAAGAAATAGAAAACGAAAGTTAACAGTTGACAGAAAAGAAATAAAAAAAAGAAAAAGAAAAGGAAAACCCTCCCGGAAATTATTAACAATCAAAAATTGTATTGAAAAATGTCTGCAGTTGAATTAAATGGAAATGTTCCAGCCATGGAATTTCATCAGAGACAGGTAAGTGTAAAAGTTTTCTTATTTTCTTTTTTTTTTATTTTTTAAATACTTGAAACTTGTATATGCAAAATATGTACATATATATTTGACAGAGTAACTCCACTCGAATATAACTCAAGTGGTGACACATTTTTCGACACACATTCCAATTTTATATGTATTCTTGAAAAGTTTGATGATTTTAATCTCACCTTTGACTGTACAATGACAAAGCCTTAAGAGTTCATCGATTGATTGATTGATTGATTGATTTCTCTTACCATTACTTAGAGAGATTTGCTGAGTTCTAAACGATATTCAATCAAACCATCACAGAAGAAGTGCCCCACATTTATTTTCTCGCCATACGACTTTCAGTTGGAGCGAAAATATTGCTTTGTTCCTAGCCACGTTTGATAAGAGAACTTATTACTACAGAAATGTTAAATTTATGGAAAAAATGCAATAAAGTAAATTTTAACAAATAGATAAAAACAAGATAAAAAATTGACCCCTCGACGGGGGCAATAAATGAAGTTTTCGGTGACATAGTTTTTATCCTATGCCAATCAAGTGTAGCATAGTTAATTATATCAATTAAAATAAATTTAATATTAGGAAAATAACATTTACTTACCCAAGTGTTGAGGGTGTGGAAGGGGTAGTGGTAACACCAGCTGCAAAATGTTTTTTTTTGGCAACAAAAGAAAACGAACGAAAATGTACCGTTACGGAGGAACGGCACGACGTTGCTTCTTACGTACGAAAATGTTTATTCCTTTTTTTTTTACCAATTGATCTTAGTCTTTCAACACAGATTACTTTAAAGTAACAGATTTATAGATATTTATATGTATACACAGAATAACTTTAAATTATAGTTAACCGATTTAAATGAAACTTAGAACAATGAAATAAATAATTTGAACAAGCGATATGAAAGCTATAAAGTATACTAATATGTACATACATATTATATGCGTCCGCTTTATCCGCTAAAAACTTCCGACTGAACCTCTTGCAAATGAAGAAACAATAAGAGTAAGCGAGAGATACATAGCTCTTCCATATGTGAAACTCGTGAAAAGTAAGATAAGCATGCGCATTGCTTCTCTCTCTCTCTCTCTCGCTTGCATTCTTATAACTGCTATGCTGCCCGACGTTTCACAAACACTTGCGCCGGCTCCTTTTTAATTTATCTTCTCATTTTTATTTGCGATTTTCCTTTTCGCATTCTTATTTGCGCTGCCGCACTGCAGTTTTATTCGCACTTAAGAAGTCAAAGTGAACGGATTCATTTTTCGGTTACCAGTGCGGTTATTTCGTTTGGAATTGTGTTTTTTCCCGTTCTTTTTTAGTGAATTTGTGTTTTTTTAAGTGATTTTATTAAACAGAATAACAAATTGAACGACATTTGATAAAAATGGATAGCGGTTGGCCCATTGAATTAATGGCTGCACAAAGCGGCATAACTATAACGGGAAATTGGGGCATTTTCTATCGCTGCTGTCAATTGAATGAGGAACTTAACGACGAATGGGGCAATCTTAATGAGGATATTTGGGTTCGTTTTTATTTATTATTTTATTATTTTCTTTCTCTTAATTTGGTTTAAATTGAATTTAAGTTTCTTTTTATTTTGTTAAACAATTTTTTACCGTTACTTGACCTGTTGCATATCGCGAGCTTTTAAGTTTTATTCAGTTGGCGTAAAGCTTGTCCTGTTCGATGTTCCAGGACTTATTGTTAGGTGGCGCTTGTGTGCATTTCGAACTTGAAAGCAAGCTTTTATGTCCAAAGCTTCAGAGAATTTATCGAAAGTAAAACATTTTTAGTTAACATTTGACAGTAACATTTGAAGCAGTAAGGTTTTGAAACTGTATAACAATTTGCCATACATCGACTTTTGAAATGCTCTTTGTTTGTTAGATTTTGTCTGTCTAAATTTCAATGTTAATAACATTAGCGCCACCTAGCTGTTGTTAACAAAAGCTCGTGGCGTCCTTTCGTAACAAGCGGTAAGTGCTCATAACTGCCTTAATCCAATTGGAAGATTTCATATAGAATGGTCACATGCTTCCTTTCACATGATTTAACGAGCTCCATTTCGTTCCTTAAAAAATTAGTAGTCCTTCTACGCTAATATTATCTATCAGTGGTTTTTTTATGGAATATCATTTAATTTTTTAAAATTAATTAAAGTAACTTAGAATAGGGGGCATTAAATATAAAAAAAATTATGAAAATTATGAGGGAAGAGGGAATGAAATATAAAAAATTATGAAATCAAATAAAATTGACTCAATAATGGCTTTTTAATAATTTCAAAATAATGATTCATTGAAACATAATTTCAAAAGGAATATTTACCTTTAAAAATGCTTTTTTTTAAAGACCAAAGAGTTGAAAATTAATTGCTTTGGGCGTTCTCGTTTTCATTCATTTATATTTCATTAAGTAAAATTTTGTATGTTATTATTTTTGGCAAATTGAAATCAAACATTTTTAACTGCAAATGTTGATTAAAGTGTGTTTTTTTTCATCCCGTTGCTACTAAATACATATGTATATATGTATGTATGTATGTATTCCATTGATTGAACTAAATTGCAGGTTTTCCATCTACATTCGCAATTCACGTAAATAGCTTGGCTAAAAAGAAAAAAAGGAAAAACTGATCAGTGCTAATTTGGTTAGGCTAAAATGCAGCGTAAATCCACTCAGACACTCCATGCTTTACCGTTTTGTGGACTAGGCCAACTTTTATTGACTTCCGCCGCAATTCGCAACGCAGGCAACCAATATTCCAACGGCTGCCATGGCAAAGTGCAAACTTCTGTCGACGTCAACAGCCGTTCCCTGGATGAATCGGGACCCCCCATTATCAGTGGCGTAACTAAAACGTTGAAGGGATTTTAATATATTAGCCATAATCATTTAAAAGAACATGCGTCTTAAGTAACTTTAATTAGCACACAAAAACGCTTTTAAATATAATTTTCTAGAGATGTAAGATTGGGTAATGTAGAAAAAGTTAAAAAGTCCTTTTGCAAGATTTTTACTTTATATAAAGAGTAGAAGTGAACTTGAATATAGTATAACAAGTTCTCATCTTTCTGTATTTCTTCTTTGAAGAAAAAAATATTGAACGTTCGAAATTTCAGTTAATTCCATCTCAATATATAGAGTCCAGGATAATTTGTCCAGGGCAAAAAAAAATCCTTTTAAATGTCCGCCACTGAAATAGCACCAAATGCTACTACTACCATTTACGCAATCAAACTAGAGACATACGTTGGATGGGTTTTTTGGTGGAATGTGGGTATAGTCTATGAAGAAGAAGATGATGGCAGAAACCTTCATAGACAGCGGCTGGCCAAAAACAAACACGAAGTTGGCCACCATCAGAATCAACAGCAGATGCTTCTCTCGTGTAGGTGAACTGAACTAACAACCGCAGACCAGCAGTAGCAACAACAACAACAACAACAACAACAACACCAATAACAACAACAACAACAAAACCAGCAACAACAACACAGCAAAGTGAGTTTCGTGTGCAATTAATGGGAAAGTGGACTTGGATAGCAGGATAGAAAGAGAGAGACAGTAAGAGGGAGAGAGAGAGAGAGAGAGATAGATAGACGGAGCATAGAAGGCCCAACTTTTGAGCTAATGCCGCGATGCTTTCAACAAAAAAAAAAAAAATTTTTTTTTTTTTACTATAATTGGATAAGCAGTAAACCAGTCCCCTAGCCCAGCAATAGCAACAACACATATCCCTGTCCACACCTTCCCTTTTATCTACATGCTGCCCAGCCAGAAACAACAAAAATGTTAAAGTTCTAAAAATGCAATAAACAACAAAAATAGCCCCCAAAAAAGAGCTTTTTGTGCTGTCCAAAATTCAATTAACGTGCAACGTTTCACACTTTTTGTACCTCGCATTCAAATAAAATAGTTTAAAACGGGTATATTAGTAATATAATATACTATATAATATATGTATATATAATTATTAATATACATATGTATATACTATATAATCTGGATTATATGTAATATTGAAGCAGATGTCTAGTGAGAAAGAGAAGAGTCCTTTACGTTAGCTTCGATCAATTACAATTTTTTATAAAAATATTTAATATGCATTGAAGTTGATTCAAACAAAAAACTAATGAGGTTTCTTCGGTTAGGGATTTTTATTTTTTCTAGTCTGTATTTATTTGGAAATTGTTAAAAGCTTTCATTAGTTATTCGATTAATAGGACATATGTACATTTCTTAAAGTAAACTATTTGGAATTGGGTATTTCAATTCACAAATACATTCTATATCAACGTCAAGTTTTCAGTGGTACAGTTTTACCAATTTTCTAAATTATCAATTTTTATTATTCATTATATTTTGAATACAAACCTCCTGATTCAACCTTACTTTTCAGGTGATTAATTTAAGAGTTTAGTCACTTTTACTCATTGGCAATAAAAAGTTTACCAAGTTTTAACTTTTATCATTCAATTTAGTTAATAACAAGTAGATGATAAATCCTTTAGATGAAATTTATTTATATTATTTATTTTATTTATATTAATATATTATTTGTTTTAATTTATTTATATATTATTTTTATTTATTTTCAATGTTCTTCCACCTTCATTAAAGCGTTTTGAATTATAGCTTAAAAGTAATTTATTTTGTAATGCAGGGTATTCCAAATGTCGATTTGTTTTTTTTTTTTTTTTGCGTACTGTTTTTACGGTTGCAGAGGCTCGCATGTGGTTGTGGGCGTGGCGTTGCATTGATTACGCGTTTTGAGGATAAAGTTTGTGGCGAAAAACTTTTTGGGCTTGGCGCCTTAAAGTATGCAGCGTTCATTTCAATTAGGCAGGCAGTCAAAACAACAAAGCAACCAAAAAAAAAAAAAACAAATTTCAACGATTGCTTTTTCATTTTTATGTATTTCGTTTCGTTTTTTTTTTTTTATTGTTGATGGGGTTCATTGTAAAATATTCAGTTTGATGGTTCAGTGGAAATCTGAAAACGCTTTTCACCACTTTGCCAAAAAGCCTTGCAACAACAACAACAACAACAACAACAACAAAAGGAAAAACAAAACCAAAAAAAAAAAAGGGAAAAATGACTAAGTCCCAATTTACTTTTGAGCGTTTATTTTGACATCAAAAGTGAGTGGAAATTTCTATAAAATTAGGGGAACAAGGGATAATTGTAAAGTTTAAAAAAAATAAACTGAAAATCGTATTTGAAGGTTTTAAAGTACAATTCTACTGGATAAAATTGGAACATATTGTGAAATTTTCGCACGGAAAGGCGACTTAAATTTGAATCATTTAAGATAATAATAAAAAAATATAAAAAAAATGTGATTGAATTTCTTTTGCTCATGTGTTACAGTAGAAGCTTAAAAATTTAAACATATTAAATATTGAATTCCTGAAAAATTTAATCTGACTATTTAATGGCAATACTAGTAACAATTTAACAAGACAAAGATCTAAATCTGCTAAATCTGTTTATAAATAAAAAACTAGGTAAATAAAAAGCATTTCTTATATTGTTTAAATATAAAAATTAATATAAATATTATCTTAAATATTTCTTTCTTACATTTCTTATAATAGTTTAATAAATTGATATTATTTCTCTTCATATCAAAAAAAAACATAATTGAAACTTTTTAGAAATATGTAGGTTCTAATTTTTTAGCTTTTACTGTAATTCAATTTTGCAAACTGAATTGAAAATTGAATAAAAAATTACAGATTTAAAAGACTTTGAAATAAGTAAGGCAAAAATGCTTTCTTTTCTCTCTCGACAGGAAAAAAGAAAAAAAAAACTGTTTTTTTTTTTATTCAAACTCTAGGGACAAAGTAAGAGGGATAAAAGGAGATATAGAGAGGGAGAGGAATGGAATCCAAAAGTGAACAGTAGGAGCAGTATCTAAGCTTGTTTACTCTTGGCCAGTGGCCAAAATGTCAATTCCAATTCGCATTTCGCACGCGGCACATCACATTTGTGCCGTATTTCTTTTTTCATAGTGAGTGGAAAAAAAACTCGGCCATCAAATCAAACCAGCAACTGCATTTGTTTTATATAATACACAGACTCTACGGAAATTATCATAGGAAAAAAAAAAAAAAGGACGAAGAACAACAACAAAAGCACAAAAATTTGAAATAAATTTTGCCTTGCAGCAAAAGGCAATCAAGATCTTCACACACACAAACACACACACACACACACTGAGAGAAAGAGATGTGTTCAGACGACCGATACACAGCCGCCATTTTGCTCAAATAGAAGCAGACATGCATGGCGGCATTTCCGGTTGCTTGGCACCATTAGTGCAGCCTCTGCCACGCCTTCTCCCTTTTTGCGGAAACCCTCCACCCCCGTCTAACCCATCCACTATAGTTTCCCGCTCACTCTCTATCTATGTCTCGTTTGCCTTTTTACTTTACTTTAGCTATTTTGGCTTTTTGTCGAGATAAGCAGTTTTTCCTCTATTTTTCGTTTATTTTCTATTTTCTGTTTTCTTGTTTTTTTCTTTTTCTTTTTCTTGTACAAGTTTTTCGCCGTCTAGAAGGAAAAACTTGTTTTTAAAAAGCGCATTTGACATGTGTTTGCTGCAGGCCCCCGAAAAAAAAAAGAAAACAAAAATAAAAAAAGTGAAGAAAAGAATAAAAGTAGAGGGGGTAACGTCCCTCTATCTAACTTCTCCATGGGTATTACTTTATTTTTTTTTTTATTTTCCTGATGGCCAGAAGATTCTGTGGCAAAAACTTGCCAACTTTTTCGGCGTCTCTGCAGCTTTTTGTATTTCTATTCAACATATATTCCCCTCCCCCTCCCTCTCTCTCACTCTTCTTGTGTGTGTGTGTGTGTGTGCGAAGTATATTCATTATTTTGTTTTCATTTTCTGCGGCTGAGAGAGAGCGAGAGCGAAAGAAGTTTGCAATTGAATTTTATTGTATCTCTTTGGAATGTAGTCAAAAATAATAAGTTTTAACAACAAAAATAACTACAACAACAACAATAAGAAAAGGCAAACAAACAGCCTGAAACCAGTGAATAGATTTTTATGGACTTTGCCAAGAAATCATTTTGAGGTTTCTATCCACCTATACGATGACCCACCCAACATCCCCCCAACACCCCATCCTCCTCCCTTTATCCTGACCCTGACTGATGTTTATAAAGTGCACAATTTTTAGTGGTGCAGGAATCTCTCGACATTATTATTTTTTTTTTTTTTTTTTGTGGTTTTCTATTGACTTTGGCATTGGTAATTAGTTTGATTGAGTTGGATTGCGAAAGCATTTTGGCAGAGAACTGCTAACTGCTACTTTCATTTAAGCCAAAACAAAATGGAGTAAACAAAAAAAATTGACATTTTCCATTCGAAACACACACACACACACACACAGAGACACAAAATGAGTGTATTGAAAAATCTAAAGCAAGTCTTGTTTGTATTGCCACTCATTACTAAATTACTTTGGCTTATTAAGTACAAGTTACAAGTTACAAGATACCTTAGAGTGAACTAATACTTTGGCAATTACCAACAACAATTTATATATATTAATTACATTTTGTTTCTTTACAAATCTCTTAAGTAACATTCAAAAAGGGTATGAATAATTAAATGCTAAAGTTTGGAAACATAAAAATAAATGAAGATAAATATAATAAACATAAATTGATTTATTTAATTGGTTTTAATAATCTTGCAAAATGGGTTTATTGATATTGAAGTTGAAGTGAAGAAACACTGACTATATAAAATATTTATATTCATGATCAGCAGGATGAGCTAAGTCGATAGAGTCTGTTCCTCTGTCTGTCCATTTGGATCAACGTAATCTCCTTCGAGGCCTTTAAAGCTACAGAGCTAAAATTTCACACAAAGACGTTCGTTTATCTGAAGACATTTTCTTTTATCTCGGAATCATTCCGATCAGATATAACTCCCATACAATCGGACATTAAATTTAGATTTGACTACTTTTATATATTTCCTAACATTAAATTAGATATAAATCAAAAATACAGTTTGCAAGGATATACGAGCCCATTCTTCTAGTTTTTTTAGTTGTCGTTTTTGATAGGCTTTTTAGTGTAAGTAAAATATGCAAGAAATCGAATCGATAGCATTTCTTGTTTCTATAGAAATAATGAAAAATTAAAAAATTTTGCATATTTTACTTACACTAAAAAGCCATTCGATTCCATTTCTTGTTTCTATAGTAATTTTTTTGGTAATTTCTTTGGCAATTTAATTTTTTTGTTCAAGTTAATAAATATTCAAATTGATATAAATAAATCTATACATGATTTGAAAGTTTTAAATTTTATTTAAATTATATAAAATATATATTATAAAAGAACTGGCAAATTATGTTAAAATTTGTTTTTGATATAACTAATAAAGATTTCAGTTTTCATATAAGAATTTTTCTCGTTAAATAATTCAAAAATAGAAATTTCTTTTCTAATAGTTATTTTGATTTATTTTAATATTTTTCATTTTTGTTTGCCCTTTAAAGATTTTCGATTTCTTGTTAAAAATTTATATTAAACTCCTTTTCAATCTTATTAATTAGTCACTGAACATTAATTAATATAATTTTAACTGTTTAGCAAACAAAGTTAGAGATTATATTTATATATATGTTAGATCTGATACTATAACTTTGCGACAAATTCCACCAAAAAAGAAAAGGCATAAAAATACTTTATCTAGGTTGATCAAAGTAAGAAAATAAATTGAAAAGGTTTACCAATAGAAGGTTTACAATAGAAAACTAAAGTTTCCAGTAGATTGGAAAAATGAGAAGAAATCTCTGAAATTAACTTGTTAGTTGTTTATTAGTTAAACAGCAGTACTAATAAAAAATGTCAAATTAAAAAACAAAAATTAACATCTGTACAACAAACGAGTGTGTTTTTAAAGAGATTGTGTAAACATTTAAATAAATTTTATATGACTTTTTTTTTTCTGGCACCATTCAATTTGTGTATGGCGTTGATTTTTGTGATTGTCAAAGAAAAAAGTTAACTTTGTTCACATATGTCGGTTCGTATGCTCTAGAGCCACATTTACCACATTTCAACAGAATACAGATTTACATATACATACATATATTTGCATGTGTGTGTGTGTGTGTGTGTGTGTGTGTGTGTGTCTGTGTGGTTATGTGGACATTCTTGTTCTCTCATCTTATTTAGGGTAATACAAATCAAGAAATATTACGCAAAAACCAAAATGAAGAAAGACCGCAGCTAAATACACAAAAGGCAAAAAGCAAACCTCGTACAAAACCAAAGCAAACTAAACGTAAACCAAAAACGAAAACCAAATCAAATGAGTGAAAAGAAGTTTTTAGTGAATGAAGTAGGAGGCTGTATTTTGGACTTATGCTCGCTTTCTCTCTCGCTCTCTCTCTCTCTCTCTTTCTGTATGATAAACCGGCAAATGCTTTTAACTTGGGCGAAAATGTTGCATACTTTTTGGCGTTAACACGCAGAGTAAGAGAAACAGAGAAAGAGATATATATATATGTATATGTATGTATGTATGTATGTTTGTATATATGTATGTATGTATATACCAAACACATGAGCTCTTTGCTAATGGCCTGACGCCATAGTCATCGTTGTTGTCGTTGTCGTCGTCGCGTCATCGTCCCTCGACGGCTCATCCCCTTGGCTCCAGGCCTTACTGCGGGAGTTAGAGAGGTAGAAAATGGGCGGGGGGGAGTAGGAGGAGTAGAGTGAGCCGTCGCTGGCAAATTATAATTGAGTGCATGGCAAGCGCATTGAACTGTGTCCCAAGCCCAAAAAATATTCATTTACCCAACCACCCATCACCCACCTCCCCGCAATTCAGCAAACCACCTGCATGTATTCTCTCTGTGTGTGTGTGTGTGTGTGTGGCAACTGTAACCATGTTTTGGGTGAGATGCTGGGCAAAGAGAGAGAGAGAAAGAGAAGACATTTTCTTCTACCTGTCTGAATTGTGGATTTGGAATGAGATGGGTTATATAAAATGGGTATGAGTAGAATGGAATGGATGGGGGAATGGGGTAGGATGAATGTTGGTTCGGTCTTTGTGGCTTCTCTGTTTCTGTTTGCTGCTTTGCCACTTGAGACGCCGCACATTTTCTACATACATTTATACACTCCTTAAACTCACAGGCTCTTCGCTTTGGGCCATAAATTTTGTGCCACGTTTTGCCATTTTAATGAATGGATTTTTTAATGCAATGTTTTTTTGGCTCGTTATGGGGGGCAGCAGTCAGTATTTTGGTATAAGACCTTCTTCTTCTTATTTTCACCATCTCTTTAAAATTTATTGACTAATTTAGTCGAGCCATTTTACGTCTCTCTCACTCTGCATCTCTCTTTCTCTCTCTCTTTCTATAATAGATTTTTTTTTTTTTTTTTGTTCTTGCTAATGGTCTGTGTATTTTGATTTAATCTTTCGTTGCTTTTTAATTTGCCTCGAAAATTTAATTAATGCAAATTTTATAGAACACACGCATCATTAGGTCATACAACGCCCACCTGCCCCTGCCTTTGCCCCACAGTTACCCTACCACAATAGCAATGTGAGGCAACTTTTCATCTCTTTACCTGAAACATGGCAGAGACTCATAAAGTTGCGATTAAACGCAATGGGACATGAGGGAAATATATATGTATATATGTATGTGTGTATACTTGGGTGAAAAAAAGGAAGTGAAGCGATTTCGTTATACATTTTGCTACAAATGAATGAACACATGTTTTTTTTTTTTTTTGCACCCCTCCCCAAAAAAGTATGCTATGGTAAGCTATGCAATGCTATGCTATGCGTGTGGATGATATTATCTACGTAAATAGCACTTTCTTTTGGTCCTTGTAGACGTTTTGCGTGTATATCCTTTTTTAGCCATCCCTTTTCCAACTTGGGCCACCTTTTGTCATCGTTTGCCTGTTTCTTCTGTTGCTGGTCGTCGTTCTGTCTGCGCGATAACAAGCATCATAAATCCTTTTTCATTGTAAATGGCACACGGACAGCTAGGTGGCCCAACTAACAAACTAACCCCCCCCAACCAATCCAACCAAATACCAGCCAAAGGCACCACGCATTTCTTCTTTATAGCCATTTTGTAGGCGTCGTCAGTGGCAGCAGCAGCAGCAGCTGAGGAAAAGCAGCGTCTGTTTCGCTTTTGGCCATCGTTTGTTATTGTTTGCGGTTAGTTGGCCACACCATTTCATACCAAAATTCATATATAAATCTATATATATATATATATATATATACATATACATATATATATATCAAGTCACTGCCAACCAGCATAACCCCAGAGAGTTAAAGTTTCCACTCAAGTTTTTCGCGTTGCAGTCAAGATTTACCTAAGCAGATTGTATATATATATATATATATATATACATATCTATATATACATATATATTTCTTTTATACTTAAATATTTGAAAATGAAAATCATTTCTCATTTCTTTTTGATTACAAATCGGATTTTTTCTTACTTTTCTTATTGCCTATTTGATATCCATATATATATATAGATATATGTATATATAGTATTTTTGTGCAACTTATCAGCTGCTGCTCCAAGCTGCTTAGCCAAGCTTGGACAAAACTATGGTAGATATCTTTATATTTACCCCATACCCATTACCATTGCCACTGCATTTTCTCTTCTCTTCTCCTCTCTATCTGTCTCTCTCTCTTTTTGCCATCATATTGTTGGTGGCGACAATTTGCTGGCCAAAAGGGATTAAAAAGTTGCAAGCGTTGGGATTTGCATTTATGCTGGAGCAGGAGTAGGTTCCACCACCAAAACAAGCCATAACGCAGCAGGAAAGAGTCGTACTGTACACAGAATACACACACACATACACACACACACACATACCACAGATTGCATTCAACTTGGGCGTAGTGAGCAAGGGGCATAATCAAAAATGAAAACAACAAAAGCAACAAAAATTACAACTTTAATAAATTAAGCTCAATTTTAATCAAAATTTATATTTATTGTAGTTCATTTTATGTCATCAAAAGTTGATTTATTCTTTTGTAATTAAATAAAAACTAATCAAAAACATTTGTTCGTTAGTCAAATAGTAAGAAATGTTAAAACAATCTTTTTATTTTAAAATTAAACTAAAAAATAACTATGATTTATTCATCAAATAAATCTACAGTAGAAAAAGAATTAGGCCAAGATTGCTTACTAGAAAATCTTAATATTATCTAATATCATTTAAAAAAACAAATTTCTTCACATTACAAAAGTTTTCGCTTCTCTTTTTTGGTTTTAATTAGGAGAGACACAACAATAAAAAGCTTATAGAAACAATAATCATTATTTGTTTAATGGTTTTTAAATTTCATAAAATAATTGAACAAATTTATTTTTTATTGAAAAACGTTCAAGTTATCATCCCGATAAAAATGATTTTAAAAATTTAGCTTACCAACATTTTACTCGTTGTTAGCCCTAGGTTTTAGCCAATTTTTCAAAACTACAATTAGTAAATAAAAATTTTAAAAAAATTTTTAAGTTTCGAAATGATTCATCTTCTTGCATTAGATAAAATTTTCCTTGTGTTGATGATTTAATTTATATTAAATCATAGATAAAATAGATTTAACACCTGGCTTAGTAAGTGTCTACGGCCATGTTTGTGGTTATATATCTGCCTGTTCCAGGCCGGAAACAGTCACTCTACAGTGCAAAAATTGCCACTTTACCGCCTGCAGCTTCAACCGTACCATGACCTGCTCTTCTCATCACTCTTTACCTCTTTCTTCCCTCTTCTCCTGATCTGGCTCTTTCTCTATCTCACTTTTTGTGGTGTTATTTGCATTTCAAATCTGCATCACCCACTCACACACACACACACACGGTCACACTTTGCCTGTTTAATAAGCCCTGCACACGATGATGCTAGGTGCCGTTCGAGGCAACAAAAAGGAGTACGGATTGGAGTTTGTCCTGCTGCTGGTTCTGCTGCTGCTGCTGATGCGGCTAATGCAATCTTGACAAGCCAAGCGTTGCCGTGGACAACCGAAAATGAGGCTTGTCACTTTTGATTTGGTTTTACTAGCCCCTGGCCATGGTGAATTTTTGATTTGTCGCTTGTTTGTTGAACCTCATGACATGGCACTTGGCCGAGGACGAGCTGAGGAGCACACAACTGTTTGATATTGTTCCATGAGGCGACCTTTTTTGATGGCATTAAAAAGGATGGCATGTGAAATTGCCTGCATAAAAGATGGTCCTGTCTCCCCGCCCCTCCACCCATTATCAGCAAGCATCATGGCAATAAATATCACAGCACAACAACACCCCACGCGTATTTGAAATTTGAAAAACAAAAGTCGAGCCGTATCCTTTGCATATTTACTATCAATCAGCTTTTCATATACCCTCTAACGATAACAATTTAAACAAAAATAATAGAAAAAATGAAACAAATTAGTTATCAGAATGGGTTGGTTAAATTTAAACTAAAATTTTTCGTTTTTTCTATATACAATATATTATATATTTAATTTATATATATAAAATATATACTTGAACTTTAGGCATTCATTTTTATAGATATATTATATGTGTGTATTAAAGAAAACATGTCATGAAACCATAAGCATTCTTTCGCTTTTCAAAAACGACCGCCACCATATTTTTATTAACATTGTAGTGTGCTCTTTTTGAGCTGACAGTGCACTCATCGAGTTCCATAACAGAATCAAATCGAGTCTGTTAAATAAGGACGTGCTCAAAGGGAAATGTGAAATAAATGACTCGGGAATGAGTGAATGTTAGTTTTGCAGACTCGAATGTGAGCTATTCTGTTAGTTTACGGACACTGTTAATATGCGATTTCAGCGCGAGCTTCTGATAACAGAGAATTTACAGGCGACTGTTATAAGCAGAACTTCCTGTTAACATACCGATAAATTTGACCATTCAGAATATCGATATCAGTCTAATTTTTTATTATTATTGTAGTTGTATTTTTGAGCTCTTCGCAACAAGTCGTTGGTGTGCGGATCGTAAATATAATTATAGTATTGAATTCGGCACGCTTGAAAGTGAAAACGCACACACACACACAGACAAATATACGCGCGCATGCAGCAACGCCGTAAATCCGGTGCAATATCAAAACAACAGATCACATCCAAAGTGAACTAATAATAAAAAAAAAAAATAAATAAATTGAAGTGCAATAAAAATGAATTAAACTAAGAGAGATAGTGAGATAGAGCTAAAACAGTGGAGATGAATTGAGAGCGGGCAATGATGAGATACAAAATGAAATGAAAAGTTATAAATAAATATATATGCCATGACACCAACAACAACAACAGTATCAGCGGCAGCGGCAACAACAACAACAACTATATAAGAAGAGGGACGTGATTTCTCTTGTGCCTGACCATTCTGCCTATGCCTGCCTATATGCCGCTGCTGCTGTTCTGTTTCTCTGCCCCAGCCTCCGCCTCTGCCGTGTCGCAGTCCACCCCTTCTTGCCTGCCATGTTCTGTGAAGCATCCCAAAAAAAAAAAAAACAGAATTTCATTCACTCAACGCACATGTTTTTCATCGTTGTCGTCGCCGCCGCTGCTGCTGCTGCGGCTGTTGTTTCTCTCTCATTTATTTTGTGCCTGCTGTTTTAGCCTGTTATCCTTTTTGTGCCGTTCATTCGTATTCTGAGCACTCGCTCTTTTCTGATTCGATTTTTCCCATCTCGCACACACACACACAGTCATATGTGTGTGCTAACATTTTCTCTCTCGGCAGCAGCAGCATCCCTCTCACCCACACACTTACATGCAGAGTAAGATGAAAAGAGATACAAAATATACTCAGCTGTAGTCGCCGCCGCCTCGGCCGCCTTTGTCTCTTATTTTCATTTTTTAAAGTTAAGGAAATTCGCAACAAATAGGAGAACTTAAGAAGAATACAGCGGACAAAATGTGTGTGCCAGATGATGTGCATTTTGGCATTTTGTATCTTTCAGATACCGTTGCAAACAAACTAAGGCCTTTGTCTCTCCCAATAAATTTATATATATGCATATAACTGATTCATTCAAAGTTTTTGTCTGGCTCACCCATCCATCCATTCATCCCTCCCTCCCCCTTGCATTTACCTTCATGATGTTCGCCTGTATCTGCTCCATCCCTGTCACCACCGTTACTAAATAGCGCGTGGCTTTTTTTGTTGTTGTTGGTTCCTTTCCTTCCTTTCTCCTCTGCTGGCTTTCATCGCTTGCGTTTTGTGTCGCGCGTTTGCGCTGTTTTTGCCCCTTGATACGTTCTTCAGTTTCTATTTTGCGCATTTCGTTTTTGGCCGCAGATTCTTTGTTTCTGTTGCTGTGTTTTCATTACAAATATCCTTCAAATCCTGCCAGAAGCCACCCCTAAAAAGTAACAACAACAATTTGTTTAAAACATTTCGCTCTCCCGCTCGCTTTCACTCTCTCTATCTCGTTCGCGCGTTGTGTGTGAAATTGCGAAAAGTTGAAATTTCATAAAAAATTGTTTATTTATTATAATTTTCTTTTTTTTTTTTGGTTTTTTTTTTTTGTAGCAGTAGCAAACCATTTTTGCTAGCAGTGTAAAGAAAAATAATCTCAAATAATTTTAAACAATTTTTGTGCCAAAAAAAAGCAAAAAAAAAAGAATATAAAAGAGAATAAGCTAAATCAAAAATTAATAAACAAATATCAAAAAAAAAAGAATTTCCAATTATTATTAACAACAATTAAAAAGTTTGCGGAAGGCGGCGAAGGATAATCAAAAAACAAAAGCAAAACATTAAAACCAACAAAAGGACAGCCTAGACACGTAATTTGCGACGCCAGTGTAAATATAAAAAGCCGTCAAACTGTGGGGCTCCGGGGCATTTTTTCTTCCTCCGCAAGGAATGTATTATCCGGTAAGAATCCAGCGACACAAAATGAAGGGCACTACACAACAACTGAGTGCAAGTGCTGCACCGTAGGAATTTTGTTGCCATTTGCTTAAGTTCATTTTTATAGTGTTTTTTTATTCTCCTCTTTTTTTCCTTGTTCGTTTTATTTTTACAATGTTTTCACACTGTTGACTTTTCCTTTCGTTGTTGCAAAGCAAATTTGTATCTAAATTTCAATTCAAAGTGAAGTCTTACACTGTTCAACGAACATACGGGGAAATTTTTTCATCTCAAATTTTTAGCATATATTTTTAATAGGATTAAATATTTGTCAATTTAAATTTGTAGTTAAAGTAAATGGAGAAGTCAAAGTGACGCCCATGGGATTGTTCATAAATTAAGCGACGCAAATTTTCGAAATTTTAACTAATGACGCAACGCAATTCCCCCAATTGGGGATAATAATTCGATTGAAGTTTTCTAAGAAAGCAATCTTATAGTGTAGATGGAATAAATTTGGCAATATTATTTCTAAATCCATTTCTAATCTGATCTTCTTTCCTTAATTATCTAAAAGATTAAGTTATTCATAATGATGACTTTTGTTGCATAGTGTTATTATAGAAGAGGCGCGAGCCTCACATGCGTTGATCCATCAGGCAGCAAGCACACTCTCCCTTTCCCTGTCAGTGATGTTTGTTTGTTTGTTTGTTGAATTGTACGTTTTGTTGTTGCTTTTGTTTACCTATTTACATAGACAACAACAAATAATGTCAAAATGTTGTCTCCACACAGACACACATGCACACACGTGTGTGTGTATGTGCCCCAAACACCACTCAGACATATTTGTTGTTGACTTTTGCCGCTTCTTTTTCTCCCATGTTTGGTTTCTTTTTTTTTTTGACAATGCGCGTAAATTGTTTACTTGGTCTACAGCAAATTATAAACCCAATGGTAAACCGCTGTGAGCCCCCCTCAGCCTGAGCTGTGCTGAGCCGCTTGAGCTTCAGTTATAGTCTTTGATTTCGGCTCCTAACTTTGGTAATTTGATAGCCAAAATGCGGGTCGAGTTTTTGCGGTTGATTTTGATTTTTTGATTCTGATTTTGATTCTTTTATCGGGTTCCAATCTGTCTCAGTGTCTGTGTGTCTGTCTGTATGTCTGCTTGTCTCTCTGTTATTTTTTATTCTTTCGTTTCTTTTCTTTATATTTTTTTTGGTTCTCATCAAAAGTTATATAATTATAATGAGCAAATTTATTGCCTTATCATCTGATACCGACAAACAACTGATGGTTTTCCCACGTATTTTACAACAAGTTAAAAATAAATCATTTTCATACATATATTAAAAAAATGTCTAAATTTTTATATATATATACATAGAAAGTATACATATATGTATGTGCATACAAATTATGTATTTTATATCTAATTTCGTTCTCTTTGTCTTTGTATCTTTTCAGGTAAGTTTCGCTGACTGATTCAAGTGAATATCAAACCCAACAACCAACAAAAAATAAAAAAAAAGGAATTTTTTTTTTTAATATATTACATACCATTTGATTGATAAAGAAGTTTACCCATACTTCAGACTTTATCCAAGTTGGAGGGTAACTTTTTGTATAATTTTCAATAAATTTCAGCTTGTGTAAAAATTTGCTGTCAAAGTTCTTATCTTAATCTGTTCATATCGTTGTCATCAAATTGACATTTATTTCATTGCGTCTTTTCCGGTGCAGCTGCCTCTCTATCCACAAAATTTTTGTCGATAGAGTTGAATTTAAAAAATGTGTAAAAAACATTTCTATATAAACTTCACTCATCACTTGATCAACAAAATGTATAATAAATCGGTTTCCTGTGTGAAATATTAAAAAATATGATTTGTATCTATCAAAGATTTAGATAGAGTGTCTTTTTCCATTTTCGAAAACTTTTCGACTTTAATTTCACAATATTTTCGAATTGCTATTTGCGTTTTTAACTGAAGTTTTATATTTCCATATTAACATCGCATCATTTTCGTTCAATTCTTTCGCCTACTGAATAGTTTTATATATTATTAATTAATTAATATATTTTATTTAAAAAAAGAGGCAACATTTTTGCAAGAAGTGCCAAAGATCCAATTACTTAAGGGGGTATTCCGGATGAGAGGCATAAGGCTTTAGGTAATTTCTTTTGGTTTTAAACTGATCTCCAGAAATACTTGCGTCTGTTAAGATACCCTATTGTATTATATATGGTTCCTACGCTAATAAATAAATAAAAAAATAAAAAATTAATAAAAAGAAATCAGATCGAGGAAAATTTACAAATACGAATATTTTACTAAGACTTTTTATTGCACTATAAAAACTTAACTTTTGGTGATCAGGAATGTATATATTTACATACATAACAACATGGAGTTCCACTGGGATAGGAAAAAGGAAGGATAAAGGAGTATGTATGTATATATTCATTTTATAGAAATTTCATAATATAATATATATTTGTATATAGAATAATTGAGATGAGTCTTTGAAATGAATTCATTATACGAAGAATTTTATTATATAGAATTTGACTTTAGGGAAGTTCGACTGTGTATTACACATATGTATGTATGTATACATATATAGTATCAACGACCGGCACATGCTCTATATATGAGGGTCGCTATTTAACATATGTATGTTCATAATTATTTTCCTTATCTATTTGCTAGCAGTATAAATTATTTGACATTTTCCACATTTTAGCTCATCTTGAAATTCCTACCCGACTCTATTAATTTACTTATATAACTTATAATCTCTCGTATGTCGACGAAGCATAGTCTGTCAGTCAGTCAGTCGATGGATGCGTTTACTGGGCGCTGCTTTACACTCATTTAAAATTTCCAACAAATGCCCGCAGCAATTTCCAAATGTCATTCTAATTAATTGCAATTAAAAGTTTTTGTTGACGCGTTGCAGTAATAACTAAATTTTTATACATGAATAAAAATAGAGTAGAAAATATTAATAAATAAAAAAAAAAATGAAGAAAATGAAAAACCCAAGAAGAGAGAAGACAGAGAGAAACGACAGAAATTGCGTCGCATTAAATGAAATCTTCCTGCCAGAGAGCTTCAATTGAAAAATTGCACATAAATTGCATAAACTACAAATGGCATAAATTGTTGGATAGTGATGAGTGGAGGCTACCGCAGAGAACTGGCGGCATATGGCGGAGGGGGAGGGTGATGAGAAGCGGTATGGCAGCGGTGGAGGAGGTAGAGGCACTCTAGTAGGTTCCATTGTGCGTGCGCACTTAACCGCAAAGTTGTCAATGTTTTCTTGTATACCCTTTAGTCATATGTTAAAGAAAGGGTATACCGACTCTATAAAGTATAATTGAATATATTTGATTATTTATAAATGTATCAGTTAAGGTCTTTTTTTTTACCTAAGATCGGAGATTTCCTTCCTAAAAAAAAGTAAATTCTTTGTCCACTTATTATTCAGACATAATAATTGACTTTAATTAAAAATAGGTAAATAGAGGGGTACCTTAAAGTCGATACTCCTACTCAGTGTCTGACTGTTAGTTTTTGTACGGATTTATTTATGTATGTGTGTATGTGTATGTATGCATTAACACCCGGTGGTATCTATCCATTTGGATTTTATGGTCACCATTAATTATGTTTATATTTCATTTTTACGCCGTAATCTTGAAAGACTGAAATTTGAATATTGTTTTATGCATTTTGGTTGCTCCGCGGAAAAAAAAACGAAAAGTAAATATCATTTGAACAGTACTTACTTACTTTCACTCAATTAGCTTTTAAATCAATTTCAATTTCATATTCGATACCCTCGAAATAAACGGAAGAAAACAGATGCTTTTAAGACTTTTACTTTTTTTTTTATATATTTACATTTTTCATTACCTAAAGTGGTCATCAATTTTGGTTCAGTGAATGAATGATATAAAAAAATAATAATAATACATAATAATGAATAAGTAAAAACGAGAAGAAGATATTCTGTCATGATGCAAAACAATTTTTCAATATTTCAAATGATTGATTGATGGGGACGTGGGGTATGGGATAGATAAGACTATACATCTATATCATCCTGCATCTCTACTAAGCAACACCCCCACCCTCATCACCACTCTGCTCATTTATCGAGAGAGTCTTTTTGATTTGCCTCAACAATTTTTTTTTTATGAGTATATGACACAATTTATTTCAATTAAAGTTGATTTACAGAAAATTGCCCCAAAAACCCACTTGATTGATGAAATTTAAGAAAAAAAAAAGAAAAAATTAGAGCAACAGCTAAATAAATAAATAAAAACTGTAAAACAAAAAACAACCTTCACTAAATAAAGATTTGCAAAACTGATATTGATAAATGACGGAAATAAACCAAATAAAAATATTGCTAAATACATCCAAAAAAAAAAAAAAATTAAATTAAAACGCACCCAAAATACTTGAAACTGATAAGATTTGTTTTGTTTTTTTTGTTGTATTTTTTCCTTTTCTTTTCTGCTTTTATTTCATTTTTTGCCTTGGATTTAAATTGCTGCCGTCCACCCAGCTAATCCGCTTACATTTCATTAGCTTTTATGCATGGGCGTAGCTAGGAGCACATAAAGGACCTAAATGGTACCCAAAATTATATATGTAGTTCAAAGTTCAACGATAGAGAATTATAGTCCAATTTTGAAATTAATATCTAGTTGAAAACTTTTTCAATGTTTCGGTTTCAATTCTGTTGCAATTTTAAAATTTGTAATCTTTTATTCTTTGATATTCACCTTAAAAAATCTCATTTTACTTGAAATACTTAGTTTTTAATATGTAATCTTTTTTTCTTTGTATATTTTTTATGAGACAATATTTGAGAATTTTAATACGAATCGAAATTTAATCTGGTTTGGTTAAGCACAATTTATTGATTAAGTGAGTGCTTTTGTTTTATCACCTTTCCTTTAATGACCTAATCACGCTTGTGAGGTCTTTTACCTCCATTTTTTTTTGTTTAGCCACTTAAATTGAAATATCTCAAATAAGATTCAACAAGTTAGATTCTTGGAAATCCTAATCCTGTTTCTATTTCCAGAATAATCGATATTTTATCAATGAGTGAGGCTAATAATTTTGGGGAAAAACAAGACAATTAATGGCTTAAATGTTTGGACCAAGTCGTACATATTCATTCACCTCTCAAGATATATTTCCCCTACTTGAGATCCTGGTTACGCCTGTGCCTCGATTTGTATGCATTTTTTGAAAATTAAATTCACATTAATTTTAGTTGGCGATGAAAGGTTTTTGGTCGTTTGGTAGGTACGCTTACCCGGTTTTGGTTTTTTTTATTTTTATTATTTTGTGCAAATCAAATTAACCAAGGCAAGTAGATATTTATGGCTAACTGACAAGTTCACAGCTTGCCAGAAAACAAAAACAAAGATAAACAAAATATAAAAGTATATAAATACATGCTTATACATATATAAAAACCCAACCTACGGCAATGTGAACGACCGCTGCTGGTTTGAAATTGACTGACTTTTTGTTGTTGTTGTTGTTGTTGCTGTTGCCGTAAATCGTTTAAGCCAAGTTTCATGCAAATGATTCGGTTCAACGCTAATCGCAGGTGTCAGTCACACGATTCGAAATGCCGTCGCGTTGCTGGCAATTAGCAAGAGCTTCGCACGCCTATACAGTGAGTCAGATAGTGAGAGAGTCACTCTGTCATTCAGTCAGTCAGAAATGTCAGTGACAGAATTGAAAACAAAAACAAAACTGTAACAGGTTTCATTGTGTCCCCTTGTTTTATTTTTGTTTGCTCTAGTGGTGCATTGAGAAGCAACGGTAACTGTAGCATTAGCTCAATGTGTGCACCTACCTCCCCCCTTATCATGCCAATCCATAACAATAAATTTTGTTTCAATTCGTTTGATATCTGTATACCCTCTAAATGCTAAGGGTATTCAAAGATTAACCAAATTCTTGTAACAGGCAAAGCAATGTTACAGAAAAATCGGTCATTCGAAATGGTTAAATGATTGTAATCTAAAAAATATCTCGAATGTTGTACATTAGGGAATAACAGTTGGATGAACCGTAATAAAATACGACCCTTTTAACCATTATGCTCAGGTGTGGTATTTGCTTAGGAGATATTTCTCTATTTCATTCATACATTTTTGTTAGAATAGATTGAATACTACTACTACTACAGTTATATGATTCCACAATAATTTGCTTCAAAAATCTACAATTAGTCAAATCGCTTGTGTATATAGTGTAAGTAAAAATCTAATTGGTTCGTTCGTACCTGCTGCATTATATAGAGTATCAAGAAGTCTTCATTGGCTATCCGTGTCATGCCTGTGTTGCAACGCCCACTCAACACACTTGTCGACAAATTTTGATCTTTGAGTTGTGTATTTTTTTTTTTATTATTTTATTTGTTTGTTTTATATTTATGCGGCCGGCATTTGGTTTTTTTTTTGTCTCTTCCGTTCTTTATTTTATTTTTTTTATTATTTAAACTTATTTGAATTTCTTTTTAGCTGCCGCTCGGCTCTCTAGCACATATTGTCAACATTGGCGTTGTTGTTGCTTTTGTTGTTAGACTACTAAAATTTACATTTTATTAGCTTGTCATAAACGAGATTTCATTGTTTGTAGTATATATATATACATATATACGCATATATATATTTATATATATGTGTATATATAATACTATATTCTTGGTATTCGTGCTGTTGTTCCGTTTTTGTGTTATTGTGTAACCGCAATGTCAATTCAAATACATTTCTAAGATTTTGCGATCTGTGTTGTGTGCCTGCATTCATTGAGATTGCTTAATTGATGTTGTCACATTTATTAAGAAGAATTTACATAATATAAATTACATTCAAGTTTGTATTAATAAAGAAATATGCAATTGTCATTCTAATACACAGGCCCGAAAAAAAAGAAAAAATAAAGATAAACTAAAAGGTAAATTACATCCGGGCAATCACTTAAAAAATTACACAAGGTTTGAATATTATAAATATAGTCTGAGCACCTGGTGAATCAACAAATAAAAATCATGTCAAAAGTAATCTTACCGGATATTTCTTCATCTAATTGTTGGTTAGCTTCGGCAGAAAAAAAAAAATCAAATTTTCAATTGCATGGGCAGTGGAAATGTATAGGACGCCAAAAAGGGGGAAATAAAATAGTTTTTATTTATTTTCTGATCTGAAGTCGCAAAATTAAAAAAAAAAATGTTACCTTATAAGGTATAATTTTCGATACATTATTCCTTAAGTTATTCGCAATCGTTTTAGTCTTATTTAATCTTCTATAACCGATTGATAGTGCTCAATTTTTCATTTCAATTATGCAAATCAAGACAAAAAAAAAAGAATCTCATTAACTTGGAATTTGTGTTTTGCTTCATTCATCTTTCGTGTCACTCGAGCATTTGGTATCTTAATCAACAAAATCGGTTAATAAATATATGATACATTTTTTTATTATTTTTTTTTTTTCGCATTTTGTGTCTGTGGGCAAAAAAAAGAGAAGAATATTTTGTTTTTTTTTGCATTTTAGTGAGCTGATTTCGTTTTTAGCCAAGTCTATTTTGGGCCATGATCTTGTGACGACGCTCCCATCAAAATCATTTTTCTACAACTCATTGTTACAGCTTAGTCATGGCGTATAACCGGAAGTAGGTACCTCCATACATACAATATATACTATATATATATAAATATATATATATATATATATATATATGTATGTATGTATGTACCGATTTCATGTTTTTCATGTTTATTTATGGATTGATTCATTAATTCAACAATACCGCAAAATATCTATATATTAATATTAATTGAAAACTATGCTTAATATATGCAAATTCAATTAATCAACATTTAATTACATTCTATAAGACTCATACCCCACCATACGGTACACGCTCCTCTACTTCTAGTTGCTTGCCCCAAAATGTGTTGCATATTTACACGTTTTTTTAACAAATATTCTCTAACAAAAGGCGTTTCAACGGTTCGGGATTGTAACTTTTTTATACCCTATAAATTAAACTTAAGAGAAGTATATTTAATTTCTTTAAACAAAATAAATTGTTAATCTGTTGGAGTTGATGTGTTAATTTTGAAATATATTTGAAATGAAATGTGTAAAAATGAAACCAAATTTCTATAGCCTTGTAAATTCTTGTTTCAGAATAAAATATGTATATAAATATAAATAATAATTAAAGTTAGTGAAATATATAAATATAAATTCTAGTGTAGAGGGTATTACTCAAGTCTGAACTTAATGATGAAAATTAGTTGTTTGTTTTTTTATTTTGTTACTTTTTTTTTTATTGTGTTATGTTTAATGACGCCTTTAGGATTGGTGCGTTTTCTGTCGATGATTTTAATTTATTGCTTAGTTAAAATGTGCAAATTTGCTGCTGTTTTGTGTTGTTATTCTTATTGATGGTGTTGGTTATGCTAGAGGGGGAAAATTGTATTTCTATTATATATATATATTGTTGCCAATTAGCATAACGATAGACAGACTGCCTACAATAACAACAACAACAACAACTAACAGAAATAGCAACATTAAAAGCAACAAGGTGAGCAGGCAGGTAACTTGCATTGAAAAGATAAATTGAAGAAGATGCACTTGGCTGCCAATGATGCTGATGATGGCGTTGCCGCTGCTGTTGTTGCTGCTGGTGGCAGGCGCCGTTGTTGCCATTGTTTGTGCCAATGGGTTGACCATAATAATAAAAAAATGACAATAACAACAACAACAACAACAGTAATCTGACATCATCAGCCGGAGATGGAGCTGACTTACTGACTGTACACAAAACCTGATCAACTTTGACCTTTACAACTGTCGCTTACCGTTTGACCGTCAATCGTCTCCCTTTATGGATTTCTATACCCTGTATTCAATTAAATGAAAGAAAAAGACATTTTAAAACTATTTCCACAACATATATATAATTTTCATTCTTTATCAGATGAAGATTTTTGAATCACTTTTCAATTCCAAATAAAAAATTCAATATACCATTTTGGAATTTGAACTTAATTTTTTAATACAAAATAACTATTAGGGTATGTGAATGTCGGTATCTCGATTTGCTTTCGGGCAACAAATTTTTAATTATTGCAAATGGAATAACATTTTAAAAACAAGTTAAATTAAAGGTACAATTAATAGCCTCATAAAATATTTCGAAATTGCAATAATCTTAATGCGTTTTTTTCATTCTGCAAGAAAAGGATTGAAATTAAAAATTTTATGGCTGACTTTCAAGGTAGCAATGCTGCGCCTCCCTTACCCCCCATTCACCTATGTTTAATTTAAATTTTACACATTTTCATAAATATTTTTCTATATTTTTTTTCCTTAACCAATTCAAACAAGAAAATGCAATCTCTAATGAACATGTTTTATAGGTTTTCAGGTTTGTGTCTGAAAATAAAAATTCCTTAAATATTTCAAACTTTTCCGCATATAGAATTTACCATATAGAGATATATATTAACCGGCATGTCCGACTAATTTATATATTAGATACATATGTGCTTTTTTATTTTATGCTCGTGTGCCGGTCAGCATGAATCAGAAAAGAGAATGTCCCATTTCATATTTGAATTTGCGCATATAACTTGTGTATTTCCAAACAGTAAAATTTGTCATATAGAATTTGGAATATCTATAAAAATGTATTTATATTTTTTTTTTATTTACTTCACTTAAAATTATTTACATTTAGTAGTTCAGGCCAAATAGCTTAAGACAAGTACAAAATTCTTAGTACTAAAACATATTAATATACCATGAAAATGGGTAATTTGAAGTTGATTTGTATGACAATTTTAAAGATTTTAAAGCTTAATATGATAAATTCCTTTCAATTTTCTTCCTAAAATAAAAATATAAAAGAAATGATAAAAGTCTTAATAAAGAGCTTCTGACAAAAAACTGGGAACACCAACTGTTCACATTGTAAGTGAACTGAATTGTAGTATGTACGTGATTTTTAAACACTGTTCATTGTATTACTTTGAAAGCTGCTTTTTCGATCATTTTTTTCAAATTCCCACTCGCTATGAATATGCCGTGCAAAAGCAATGCACAGTGGGTCGCCCTATTGTAGGTATTCAGCTGGAAACTTAAACCTTTGTGCACCTGTCTTCTTTGAAATGTAGTTTGCTCAAAGATATTTCAATTCGTGAAAAGGGCTTTACAATATTTAAATTTGCATTGTTTTCTTTCTCTCGGTTTTGTTTTTGTTTTTTTGGTCAACTCGAGGTAAATTAAAGATTTTTTTTTGCTTTGTGGTTTTTCTGTTATCTTTTGTCCATTGCCAAAGATATTTAAAGTTGACTTTAATGACATTTTGCTCATTTATTCGTTTATTTATTTATTTAGTGTTGGTCGTTGTTGGTTTTATTTTCGATTTCTGTTTTTTTTTTCGTTTAAATTGTTTACTTATTTATTTACTTATTAAGTTAAATTTGCTTTTTTTCTGTCGTATTTGTTGTTGGCCTTCAATGTGGCAGGCAACACGATTCTTTTTTTTTTATATGCAATTTTGGTATTGCATTAAAGGAATAAAGTTTAATGAAATAAAATAATTTAATTATTATTGTAAATAAAATAACATACAGCGATTTTTTTTTCAAGTCTTCAAAAAAAAAAAAAAAAGAGTTAATGCTCGTTGAAATTTCCGCTCGAAAGGTGTGTTAATTGAGCTCTTCTCATTAAGGCCCAACATCAGGAAAAGCAAAAGCAGCAACCAAACCAAAAAGGGAAAGAAATCTCATTTCATACCAATCACGAACTTAGTCGAAATGTATTTTTTATTTTTTGTGCTTTCCTCCCGTTCAGTTTTCCATTAATTCCGTTTGATTAGAAGGAAACGAAGATGAATCCCTGAGTGTTTCCTGTCCTCCTTGTTCTGGCCAAAATAGACAATTTCCTTTTCTTATTAAATGTTATTTGTATTTTACTCACAGACTGAATGCTTGTTGTCCGTCCGTCTGCCTGCATGCCCCTTGACTATTTATTTGTTTTAGCTGTCTCACTCTTTCTATATATATCTATCTCTCTTCCTCTGTCTTTCTCTCTCTCTCTGGCTCTTGGTATGTTTCTCTACCCTGGTCCCGGTCCCGGTGCCGTTCTCTAGGAAAACATCATCCAATTACACAGCGGGCCGCACCCGGGACACGTGTGCAGCATCTGTTACAGTTTTGTGGCTCGTCTTGAAATCAGAATCGATAAACCCAAAAGAGAAACGTAAAGCGAGGCTGCTCCGGTCGTTTCGTCATTTCGGCGTTCCATCGTCCCATCGTCCCGTTTGTCCCGCTGTCCAATTGTCCGTTTAACAACGCTGTGAAGTTTGGCAACCAGGTCGTTACCCAACACATCTAATTGTGTGTAGTCCTTCTCCACATCTACTTTTATGACGAACCATTTTCAGTGTACCCTTTATCGATTGAGTAAAAGTGACTATTTTAACACCTCAATACACAATATACGAGTATTTGTAATCTACCAAACATATGTGTACATATGGTATACATATGTATTCTTGATCAGTATCAATATTCAAGTCGATCGGGTCATCGTTAACATTTTGGTCGGGGCATGAGACGAACCGTGTGAGTTTCATGTAAAGATGAATACCCATCCAGGGAGATAAAATAGTAAAAGGTAAGGCTTACCTTTGCCTAAAGGGTAACTAAATGTCGGCTTTGTGATTTGAGTGAATGGGATTTTTGCACGCTTTTGCTTAAAACAAATCAAATTGCCAGGCCGACGATCTTGATGATGAAAAGAATTGGCAAAAGCAAAGGCAGTGGAGGGTTAACTGCGCTCAACAACCGCACCCCCTTCATTTTGTCCACCCCCTCCGCCAACTTTTTTTTTTGTTGGGGTCAGGGTCGTTGTCAAACGTTTCAGCGCAGAATAATAGCACAGAAAAAAACAACAAAAAAAAAAAAACTCATACATATTATATTTTGTACCTCGTTTCTATAAAAAAAGAAGAAACACACACATACACAAAGAGCATGCCATATGCGTGTATGTTTGAGCGAGAGTGGGCGCGTGTATGTGTGTGTGTGTGTGGGAGCAGCCAACCCCAGAAGCTAGAGCCAGCCAAAGCATCCGCATCAGGCATTGTGACATTTAAGAGGCTCACGAGAGCCGCCATAGCCATCGCCATCTCTACAACTCGTCATCCCTTACCCCGCCCTTCCCCTTGTCCGCACTGCTCCCCCCCGCCACATTGCCAAGTGTTGAGCTAAAAACAAAACACGCACAGAAGCTGCTGTTGCGACCCTGCAAACCCCTCGCCACCCCACCTGCCCCTTAAAATGAAGTATACCCAAACAGCCCATCCCACCACCCATAGCAATTCCCAAAGCAACCCTCAGGGCAAGCCAAATAAAAGGTGTGAGGCAAGTGAGTCGCTGCTTTCCTCAGCTCAGCTTTGTGCTGCTGCACTGTGTGTGGCCTCTCAGAGGAGCTCTACGTGTGAGTTGTTGGAGTGTGTGGGTGTGTGTGTGTGTGTGTTCTCTCAAGTGTAGCATACTTTGTGGCGTTGGTGGTACTGCTTAAAATAATTAAAAATCAATATTTAAACTATGCAACAAAGCCTATCACAGGAAAAAGAGCGGCGAAGCTAGGAAAAAAAAGGGACCCCACAATCCTGCAACTAAATAAATACAAAAAAAGAATAGACCAGGGTATATATGTAAAAAAAATGTGAAACTTTTCGCATTTTGAAATTAAAAATTTGCATTTTTAGTCTAAACTTTCAAATAGAGCAAATCATATTGTTGTTGTCGGATTTTAAATATAGTTTTATCTAAATGTTTATTTTTTTCATTTTATATAACATTCAAGTTAAGAGTGAACGATAAGAAAGAGAAAGAGATGTACAAAATTTATTTCAAAAACTTTCTGCCATTTCCGAAAGGGAGAAATTCATATCTTTGTTTATGATTCGAATGTTTGACCTGATAAGAATATAGAAACATTAACTCTCTACAAATATTTGCATAATTTCCTATTTAGAAATTTAATTAGACCTTTTTGTATTAAATGCATAATATCAAGCAAATTTGCATATATTCTTTATGTACTTTAAAAGCTCTCCAATTGTTTTTGTTTTTTTTTTTCTTAAAAAATTCGAATTGAATATTTGCTTGAGATTTAATTTCATTTCAGTCGAAATGTTATTGATAAATTTGCTAAAGCCAAAAAGCTGGCTGTCTGGTAAAAAGTATTGCAAAGTCTTTGGGTCATAAATATGGTGAATAAATATCGAGCATATAAATAATGGTTGTGCACAAAACTTCAGAATCCCCTTCCCTCCCCGCCACAAAAAAAAAAAAACAGAGTGGAAAGGTAAGCCTGAAGAAGACGTCGGCGTCGCCAAATGAATGGGTGATGTCAGGAGCGGGAGGCTGTAGATGAAAGTGCCAAAAGCCAAATGTGAATAAATCACAGAAATATATATATATATATCTATGTATAGTATGCACATACATATATAAAATTAAATACTTATAAGTCACATTTGTGTGTGCAGCAGCAGCAGAAGCGTAGGAAATATGGCAAGATGATTTTGGCAAGTCGCAATTGATTTATTAACATAGAGTAAATTGTGATATGAATTTTATGCAAATTTTGACAGGCTTTCACTGAGGCGTGTGCGTGCCTATGTGTGTGTGTGTATATGTTCAAATTGAATTGCAATTGTAGATGCTAGGTAGACATGCAAAGTGATATATCCTTCTTCCAGGTATTAAGTAAATTGAAAAACATAAATAATAATAATAATAATAAAAAAAAACAAAGCTTAGAAGTCATTTATTATAATTATTATGTGATGTAGAAATATTTATCAAGTGTGAAATTTAAACTGTTACGTAATCGGTTGATAAACAGAAAATATACGATCAAAAGGTTACATTTAAAATTTAAATTAATATATTAAATATGCATATTTATTGAAAAATTAAAAAAATAAAAGCAACTGCACGGAATAGTTTAAAATTTGAAATATATATTTACACTAAAGTGATAAATATAAAATGTAATTATCAAATGTAAAAGTTTAATTTCCCGCAAATTATAATAAATAATCTGAGCTAATTATAATGAGTTTATGTCATTTAATATATTAATAAAATCTATAGAAATCCATATTCTAAGCGTTTGAAATTCAAGTTGTGCACAAAGGTTACAATTGGTTTTGCAAATTAATTTCTTCATATTTCAATAATATCTTTCAAGTCCCAAGTTTATTACTTAAGTAATTGTTATGACATTCAATCTTTAGCCCCTTTCTTAATCTATCTATATTTAGCTTTATGTTCTATTAACGCTTTATCAAACATATACATTTATAGTATGTCTATCTATTAGTTTAACAAATTGGATATATGTAGGTATGTTAATCAATAAGAAAATTTATATTGGATTTATCATATCTTTTTGTGGACCCTTTAACTTGACATTAATTAACGCATTTTTGCCAACCGCAGAAAACAAAAAAAAAGAGTAGAAAACCCGCATCAAAACCCGGTGTAAAGTGAAGTTCATTAAATGCTCGTCACAACTATTTAGCAACTGTGTATATGTCTGAGTGAGTGTTTGTGTCAGTGTGTGACAAAACTCATTAGATATATATACATATGTACTTATATCTATGTATGTATGTATATATTCTCTCATCTGCCTATGGAAAATTGTTGTTGCTGATATTGTTGTTAGGCCAATGACAATTAGGCTTGTGATAAGACAAGCGACCCGAGAACAACACACACACATATGTACAAATATATATAGTAAAAACGGTTGCTGCCTAAACCAATTTTAGTTGGTTAATGCCTGGATAGAAACCTTTTTATCGCGGTCTAGTCCCAAAAATTAAATGGCGGCAGCTGTCAAACCAACACACAAAAACAGACACAGAAAATAGATAGGGCATAAGAGGGAGAGAGATAGATAGATAGAGAGAGGGAGGGGAAGAGAAAAGAAAAGGAAGAGTGTTGGGATACAGGAAGACACAGGGGAGAAAAAGTCAAAGTTCGAACTTTTGCTTCAATCAAAAAGTTTTCTACATGCAAACGGCCTTTTGTATATCGCAATTGTTATCGTAGTTGTTGTTGTCTCTATATTCCATGTCTCCTTCTCTAACTATAACTGTCTCTTTCTCTCTCCATGGATATGTTTATATACATACATATATGTATATATATATATATATGTATGTATCTCATGTTATCTTGATGTATGTAACTGTCACTCGTTTTGCCTAGGCCTCTATAAAGATATAGATACATGTACATATAGTTTTTTCTTTCTTTTTGTTAGATTTTTATTAGCTGCCAATCAGAAAAAAGGCGCACAATACAGTGAGAAAGGAATGCGGTTAAGGTGTGTGTGTATGCATGCCATGACAAGGCACAAAATACGCAACAAACGAGAACAAAAAAAAACAACCAAATTGAAACAAAGAATGTATCTTCAAGATATTTGCAACTGACAACTTAATTTTTGGTTTCTTTTTTGTTTTTCTCCAGCTTTAATGAAGGTTTATCTTATGGAGTTGATGACTCTGATGTCTGCCACGAGGGTCATGCAATAAGTAACAAAAAAAAAATATATACATACATATATAAAAAAAATATTTATCCTCCATTCGTTCAAGAGATCTTGATTATTATTGCATCGAATATTCATACATATATGTAAATGTTAAGATGAAAGAATACAAAAATATTTTTTCAAGTACTTGAGCTATAGCTAACAAAGAAACAGCTGTTAGGTCAACATTTCTTTTGTTACTTGCTGAATTGACCCTCGCAATAAATTCGTTTAGTTCTAACATTAGGAAACAATTTGATTCATTTGTCTGTCATTTGCAAGACAAACTAATCAAAATTGAACACAATTGAGCAAAGCTGAAGTTCAATTTGGTTTCAAAAAGAACCGAGAAAAAAAGAAAACTTACTAAATCGAACAATGAGTAGTCATAATACGGTATATATATGAAAATATATGTACAATATATATACATATATAGCGATGAAGCCAATTTTCCTATATATTCGCCATAACATTTCTTTTGTCACTGTAATATACGGCGGTGGCATGAGGCTAGTTTGTGGAATCTGTGGTCAAATTTGAATTCAATTTTCATGTTGCTACAAAATTTACACATAAATTTACATTACCCAGGCTGTCCAGGCTAGGCGTAGATCCGGGCTCTGGTTGGTCCCTCGGTCGGTCAGTTTGCCCAGTTTTGATTGCTTTGGGGCGTCATCGAGGTCTCCGTAAATGGTTTACTCTTTCCCCTCCCCCACTTACACTCTTTTTTTCTGTGTGTGTGTGTGTGTTTGTGTGTCTCTGGTGTGCTATGCGTCATGTGGGTAAACATATTTTCTCGGCCACTCGCCCACTCCCCCCACACCTTCTTTTGATGTATATTTTTTAAATACCCCAAAATTGTTGTTAATTACGTTGCTGCCACTGTTTCCTCTGTTGCATGAACACAAAAATGGTAAAAAAAAAAGGTTTCCATTCTCTCTTTGTTGTTGACTTGCTCTCTGTGCTGTGCTGCCATGAATAAAATATTAATTAAAGAGAATTTTGCCCAACAAAATGTGGGCGATGCGATGAGCTGCCACTCGGTGGCCAGATTTGACACACGAGTAAGAAGCAAACACAAAACAAAAAAACAAAAAAAAAAAAAAGAACCCCAAACTTTGCCGGAAAATTTATTAAATGTCACGAGGAACGAGCCTTTCAGTTCTCCTGATAACGAAACAAAAAAAAAGACAAAATGGAAAATGGAAAAAAATGTGTTATGTGTCAATGTTGTGCTTTTTATATTTTTTTATATTTATTATTTTTTGTGGGGTGAGAGACCCAAAATATATTAATTTAAATTTAAAAAAGAAAATGTGTTGACAGAGAAGCAGAAGTTGAGGGATTGCCCATTTTTATTATTTTTCTTTTCACCCATTTGGCAGATGTAGGCCAAAACTGGCACAATTCATTTAACATTTAACCGCTCACTCACTATCTGTCGATGGATCAATATCATCTTGTCCTGTTTTTAACTAGTTTATTATCTAATCACTGATTATAAATTGCAATTTAGTTAACTGAGAGACAAATGAAGTTTATCTTAAATACAAAAATGACTTAAGTTGCTATACATACTATAGATTTAATCGTATTTCAATCTCTAAATTGAATTGACTAGAGTTAAACTTGGTTGAATTAAAATGAAGTTGTGGTTGAATAAGCCAACAACAAAATGAAGGTGTCAAAATTCATTACGTCAATGTCTTTAATGCTGAATTTTGTTTGCAATTTTAATGAGATGGTGTTAAATGTTAATTTTTGTTTGAATTTTTCAATGAATTTGTCAAATAATACTTGTGGAAAAAATGATAAATATGTAAATTTAATTTCATATTTTACGGTGGGAATAATGTGTATGGAATTTATTTTTTGTACATACCATCAGGAATAAATATATATATATATATATACATAAGTATATAGGTTATGTAGTTAAGGTTAGCCAACTGTTTATAATTTCTACTTAACGAAATTTGAAATAAATTTGGCAACACATTAATTGATGTGACTACTTTGAATAATTGTAGACACTTGTAGTGAGATTTCAATTAATGAACCAGTTTAGTGTATATATATTTATACATATATTTATACCTATCTCGTGTGTCGGATTTGCATTTCAACAAGACGTAATAAGAGTATCGACCATCTTATGAAGTTCAATAATAATGCAGTTATTGATATCTTGATATAGTCAAATTGTTGGAAACAGATAAATCAACAATTATAAGAAATGAAGCAAAACATAATGTATATATGTACATATATATGTATATATGTATATGAAATCAATATTCGACTTGGGTTTCTTCCCTTCACATTCCACTTAAGCTTAAACATATTTTCTCGGCCACTCAAATACTCAAATAAAAACAGAAAAGAAGAAAAACAAAATCATTTGAGCATTTGGTTCTCTGTTTTTTGCTTATTATGATTTTTTTCCTTATATATTTTTTTTTGTTTAATTTTATACTTTGCCTATGGTCAGTTGTTGCTTTTATTGTTGTTGTTGTTGTCAGTTCATTAGGTTAATTAAAAACATAATTGCGAGGGGTTTCGTGCGCTGTCAGCAGGAAGGCAAAAAAAAAAAAAACCAAGACCCAGAAAAAAAAAACTGAACCCATCATTAGAGGCAAACAAAACGAGAGGAACAAATTTGAAGCCTATACAAATTTTGGTTCTCAACATATTTAGTTACAATCTTTAAATGCTTTGATTATTAATTATTATGTTTGTGTTTCCATTTTTTGTTTTACGAAATAATAATTAATCAACGGCCAAAAGGAAATATAAAACAAAAGCAAACAACTGACTTGATTTAAATAAGTGAAACGCAGAACAACGTTCTTTGCTTTTGCTTTGAAAAACCAACCAAACAGACAGATACATATATATCTTTTTTTATATATACATATATATAACATATTTTTGCACGCTTCAAGCGATTTGTCCTTGAGTCGTGTCTTGAGCGAGGCTGAAACTGAAGTCATCCACTTGAGCTCAAAGCCCTCTATGCGGCTCTGTTTTGTCTGCCTGGCCTGGCCTGGCTTGCTTGCCTGCCAGGCTGTCTTTCCGTTTGGCTTACATAAAAAAAAAGTAAATAAATAAAGAAGAAAAAATGCCATACTCTGAAGAGCGAGAGTGAGTGAGATAGGCTTTGTGGTCTTAGCTGGACAGGCAGCTCTCTTAAATGTCTGGCTCTGATTATGACACTACCACCGACAACACCACTGACACCGCCGCCACCACCACTACCACCATTACCACCACTACTACGTCACAGACCGGCGAGCATTAGAAGAACTGGAATAACCAGTAAAAAAAAAAAAAAAAAAATTGCAAACATCCAAACGCAACGCAACACAACGCAAGACAACAAGGCAAACTGCCGTTCGAGTGCATTAAACTCGGTTAGTGACAGTGAAAGTGGTTGGCGCACTTACTATAACTATGTACCTACTTACTACTAAACTAACCGGGATCCCCTCCCCCTTTCAATTACCTCGCAGTGATAAGAGTTATGTCTGTCAATGTGTAATAGATAGAGTTACCGATCTAAGGGAATCTTGCAACCGAAACACATAACAATTATAGTTGCGGTAAAGGTTTACGATTTGTTTTTTCATGACTTGTTTGTTTTTATTTGTCGTTAATATTTTTATTTTATTTTTTTTTTTTTTTGCATCACATATCAATTGCATAACTTTTACTAAGTTATGACGATTAGTTTGTCGACTATGAATGAGATAATACATTTTTTTTATAACTATAAAGAAGAATAAAGTTGTTTGAATATAAAAATAATGATAAATTGACTTGTTTTTCTTCTTATAAAAAAATTGTAAGAAGAATACGGCAAAAAGGATGTTGTTTCGGTTACATAATAGTTGCATTGCATTGCATTTAAAGTGTCTGTTTTTTTTTGTTTCTTCTACTTTTTCGTGTCTCTAACATACGTTTTCTTACATTTGAGTTCTTGATGGCGTTGATGAATATGGCTACGATGCCTGCATAATTTGCTATTTCCGGTGCCAGTCGTCAGTGCCCTCCCTCCCTCTCCCACACGCACACACATTCTAACCAAGAGAAAATACGTACCATAATACGTATGTACATACAATTCTTTTATATTTTTTCTTTTTTTTTTTGAATATGCACGCGCGAGTGGCAATAATTTATTCAATCAACGCCAAAAGCTAACAACAAATGAGCACTCGACGTCGACGACGGCACACAAAAGAGAGCCTAAATTGTCTAATGATGCCATCATTTGAGGCGGACAACGACGATGGTATGGTTTTTGGTCTGGCCTGGCCTGGCCCGGGCTAATAAAAATTTACGCATTGTATTTTCTGCTTAGACCATGAAAGAGACCAAGAGACTATAACTATGGACAGTAGCGGGAACAGGAAGCATTTGTGTTGGCACAGGAAGCAACACTTGATGCTCGCCTATGAAATACAATACAAAAAGCAAAAAAAAAAAAAATATATATATATACAATATGGTTAGAGGTTGGGTTATAAATATAAATAAATATATATGTATATGGGTTAAAAAGGGGGGGACATCAGGTAGACGACAATAGACCACTAGAGAGCAGAGTGTCTATATGAGTATGAATGTGCGGGTCGTCGGTGTGCAGACATAAGTGGCGAATAGATAGCTTTGAATATATCTAAGATAGCACAAATGTGTGTTTCAAGTGACTACGGATGTCAGATAGAGTCAAGTATTTTAGCTGTGAAATGTACAAACCGATAGGAATATAACGGCAACTAAAAAAAAAAACTAACCACAAATATTTTCCCCAGTTGGAATACCGTAACGAAATCCTCTTGCAAAACGCCAAATTTTCAATTTTCTGCAAACGTTTCTATTTTTTTTTTGGGTTTTTTCTTTTTTATTTTCAGACAGCTCATTAGTAGCTGTTATATCTATTTTCTTGGTCAACCCCAATTTTTACACCAAATGATGAAACTACCAAAACAAAAAAAAAAAAAAGTGGAAAAATAGAGAGATACTCTGCACATGGCTAATTGCAAATGTAGCGACTCGCATTTGGCACCTGATGGGGCATACAACCGAAAAAAAAGATAAAAACAGAAAATTGAAACAAATTTGTAATGACAGATACAAAGACACAAAAGAGCACAAGGCAGCTGCCAGCCGCTTGCGGGGCAAATAGAAAATGACGCAGAACCATATATGTATACAACAAAATAACCGACACTTGAAATGTTTGAAAGATATTTACACGAACTCATACTAAGATGAACCAGTGGTGTATCGCAAAGGGAGCGCATATCACAAAACAAAAGACTTAAAAGAAAATGATGACTTATTTAAAAACTAAAAGTACAAGAATATTTTTTATTGTTTTTAAAAATGACATTTTATTAAAAAAAATAAAAAACAGAGCCTTACGTTTTTCTTCATTTTTCAAAAATTTCATTCTTAATAATAAAAAATATTTTATTTTTAATAATGAAAATTATTTCAGTTTTCTATTCTATCAAGCTGCCATTTATTTATGGTTTGTAAATGAATACGGAGCGTCAAAAAATAGTTAAGTTTCCTATATGTATTTTAAAATAAATCTATGAAACTATGCGTTCTTAACATTATTCTAAGTTGAACATTTGTACTATAAAAACAAATATACAAAACTGTTTTCGTTTCCGAATCGTTTTAAAAAGCAAAACGAGTTCAATCCCAAATTATTTTGGAATCGGTGTTGTCACATCCAAGTTTTACTTTGCCTTAAAACTTTACTTTACTATTGATTTTTAGTTCACACTCAAATTATAATTTATTAATTATTATAAATTATAAATTATATTATATATAGTTTAATAATTCAACAAAAATTGAAAAATTGTAGACTGCATTATATTATATTTATAATAAGAAAGATTTGACAGTTTTAAATTTAGTTCGTTTACAAAATAGATTCCGTTCTTATAAAGTTCATATCTCAGTCTCTTAAGCCAAATATAAATTATATGATATATAAAATACAATTTGATCATATATAAAGTAAATCGGACTTTTGTTTAGGCTAAGTGCATTCGAATGTGAAAACTTCTATCAAGTGTTTGAAACCAGTTTCGTTTCTTGGTTATATATTTGTTTGAAATGCTTTAAGTAATGGACCAAGTGCACTTGATATAGTTGTGGAATTTGCCAATGGAAAAGCACTCCCTAGATTAAAATCGTCAATCTGCTATTGACAGACAACTAGATAGATAGATTTGTAAATGTATGTGTGTACCTACATTCATGTAAATATATAGTAATGTGCCCTCAACCGAGATGATCTCATAATCCATACTACAAATCTATATATGTATAAGATGTTTGAAACTCTTCTGCTAATACTACTATTACTACTACCACTCAGTTTCTTTTTGTGTCTTTTTTTTTGGACATGTCCATTCACATCATTAGTTAGCCATGGGGGAAAAAAAGAAGCCACTCGATCAGG
Organism: Drosophila emarginata; assembly: GCA_037075365.1. NCBI lineage: Eukaryota > Metazoa > Arthropoda > Insecta > Diptera > Drosophilidae > Drosophila > Drosophila emarginata. The sequence continues at coordinate 10,845,739 of JBAMCD010000296.1, forward strand.
GGGCATCATCAGGGGGCTGTCAGTGAACTTATGTGCTGGCATTTCTTAGATTCAAAATAAAAAAAAAAAGAAAAACAAACGAAAAAACATGCAAAATGTGAACTCCCACGACAAGGAGAATCCTTTTTCTCGTACATTTCTCTTGCTCAATAAGAGGATGCTGCTCCTGCTCCGCCGCAGCGCTAATTCGAAATCATCAATCAAAGGCAAGCCAGGAGTCATTCAGTCATTTTGCGTAGAGCTGAGGGAGTTCATCCTCAGCTGCCGCCTCGTCGTCACCCACAAAAAGGCAAATGCAATCGCTGATGCTGATGTTCCCGCTGCTGCTGCTGCTGTAACTGGGCGTGGTTGGAGTCTGCGTGTGGGCGTGCTTTTGTCACCGCCTTCTCCTTTTTCTCCTACTGCTCCAAAGACAACAACAAAAAACAACGAAAATAAAGAAAAAAAAATTGCAACAGCAAAAGTTTTCAACTCTTTTGTCTGATGACAAAAGTTTTTTGTAGGCGCTGCTCAGCGACTTTGACAATGAATTTAGCCTTAAGGCGAATAAGAAGAAAAAAAAAAGAAAAGAAACAACAAATCCTGTTTTATGTGTGTGTATGTGTGTGTGCGCCAAGGAATGAAGCAAACTGGTTTCTCCTTGTGGGAGTGGAGCAAGCAGACCGACAATGACAACAAAAAATCCACACAAAAAAAAAGAGGCACAAACGGAGCAGCAGCAGCAGGCAAAAGGAGAAGGAGCGACAACAATGAGGCAACTTGACTGGGCGCTGACAAAGCGAGATTGATGCCCATCTAGGGCAAGAGCTTCATGTCTTGGTTGCGGGCTTGATATGGTGTTGATTATATTGATGCCTTGGTGCAAGTGGATGGCGTATAGTAGATGCTAAATTGTGGGTGGCTAGTGGTTGGAGGTTGCCTGGTGCACTCACTCGACTGACTGTAGGTTATTGAAACAGGTAACAAAAGACATAAATGCAGAAAACCAAAAACTGAGCTAACCCAACAAAAAAAAAAAAAAAACCCAAAGAAAGAAAAACACGTTTTTAAGACATGAATCCTGCAAACTAGTCTTTATTGTGATTGTTTACCGGATTTTACACTACTTAACGACATATTTTAGAGCATCGATAAACGGGTTCATAAAATTTACACAGATTCAAAAATGTCTACAAATAATAAATTATGAAAAATTAACAAAATAGTTTGAATACTTTTTAAACCCTTTATGGACGTTTTTTTTTAAGAATTTTGCTTAGGTTTCAGTCATTCAGGTTCAATGTATATAAGATTAAAAAAAGTTTCACAATCGAATAAAATAAGGTAGTGATATTTTTAATAATTTTCAAGTAGTAGACAAAATGAATTTAAACTTCAAAACTGTACACAACCGATATGTTTGCTTTCCTTTGGGGAAATATGAATAATAAATATAATTTTTAATAGTTTTTTTTTTCTGTTATAATTGATGCATATGCTCAAGCTTTCACGATTATACAGAAATCGAGCCACTTAACATTACAAAAAGAACAACGTCGACTTATTTTCCCATAGCCTCACCTTAGTTTCTTGCTAATTACTTGTGCTAATTACTAATTCCTCTTTTTTCTCTCTCTCTCTCTCTTAACTTTTTCATTACAGGTAAGTTCAACAACTCATAAAAATTCAGCGGGTTGGCCGAAAATTAACTTTGTCTCGTAAGTGGAGACCCAGGGCTAAGGTAGGTCCCCCACCAAAAAAAAAAAAAAAAAAAAAAAACCACCAGAACCCCCCGAGGAGGCAACTTTAATTAGCCAAAAATCTTCACGCCTTCGGTAAGAGGGAGATCGAGAGAGCGAAATAACTTTTTCGACTTGGCCATAATAAATCTCTTAACAGGTGCGCAAGTTCGTTTCTGTCCAAATCCCGGTAAATTGAATTAAGATGAAAGGCCTAGTCCACAACCTACACACACACACGCACACACACACACATCCACTTGCAAAGCAAGAGAAATGTTGAAGCTGAGATAAGAGAACAGAGAAAGATAGAGGGAGTGAGGGAGAACAACTTTTTAATGCTGGGCAATTTTATGTTTAATTTTTATGTCTACAAAACAAAAACAGCAAAATACAAAAATAAAAAAAAAAAAATCAAGCAGCAAAAACTTTTTCTTTTGCCAAAATTTCGTTACCTGCGTCAAAACAGCTGCTTCAAGATTTCCATCAAAGATAAGGGCTAACAGGAGAGATTGAGAGAGAGAGAGAGAGAGAGAGGGAGAGCTGGGAGAGAATGGGAGATATGGCTAAACATTTCATGCTTAATAAGATAAAAATCTCCACGGATTATTTCATACACTTTTGTTGAGTATAAAATTTTTATAACTTTTCTTACCTTTTTTTTTCTCTTTCTTCTTTGTTGTTGTTGGTGCTGTTACCGCTTTGCTGTTGGCTAACCACGCCCCTTTTTTTTTTTTTTTCTGAGAGCCTTTTGCGGTTTGGTCAAGAATTCTTCATTTAATACGTTACTTATCCATTTCCCTTTTCTGCCTGTTTTCTTAGTCAAAAAAGTTTGCTCTGTGTAAATTATTCGCCAAGCAAACAACTCAAAAGCCAAAAGGTTCATTTGAGTCATGAGAAAGGACGTGAAGATGGCGTTTGGCTGTGGCAGTTGCGGATGCGGATGCGAATGCGAGTGTGGGTCATTTGGTGGCTTAAAAGGGACGTTAGGGGAGGGTGGTTGGTGGGTTGGGTAAGGTAGGAAGACGAAAACGAGGGTGGTGAGGATACTGCCATGTGACATGTTTTGGCAGTTTTTAACAGAGATTAGAACGTCGTACAAGTTGTAACTTTTTAAGACGTAAAACATTTCCAAAGAGCGTACACACATACACACACACAGAAAGTAAGAAAAAAGTTTGCAATTCGACTGCCAACTTGGTATTTATACCCTGTACTCCTTAAAATAAAGGGTATATTCTAGTCGTCCACCCTTTAAATATATTATTGATAGAAAAAATTTAAAAATTTGTGTAAAATAAAAGGAATATTAAATGGCGGAGTAAAACTTTTCATTATTCATTTGAGCAAGATAAACAGAGGGTACTTTAAAGTCGATGCATCAATATTGAGGGTTCATTTTTTCTCTATTTTTTTTTTTTTGGAAGCAAGTCTTAAGTGCTGAAGAAGAAACATTTCTTGAATGAATCTTTAATGCTCGAAGGGAAGTTCATTTGCCACCGAGGAGAAATGACAACTGCACCACCTCCTCCATCATCATCATGATCATCGTCATCTCTCATGTCTCATCATCCGCTCCGCTCAGCACCAATAAAATGTAATAAAAATAATGCAAATGACAACTATATGCATATATACACATACATATGTATATGACAACGACTACGATGTCGACGACTATGCGGATGATGGTGCAGATGATGATGACGATCATGAAGTTGTCGGTGAAGATGATGGTGATGATGATGATGACGATGATGCTCTCGACTGTCATGTTGCATAAATTGCTGCATAAAATCTCTGCCACCACCAAAACTACCACAGCAATGACAGAAAAAGGAAAAAGAAGAAGGTGGGGAAAAAATTGTCATTGTAACTATATAAAAACGAAATGCAATAAAAATACCCGCAGAAAACTTCAACCAACTCAAAAGCAACAACAACAACAATAGCAATACAACAGAAGCAGCAAAACAAAACAGAAAGAAAATACAAAAAAAAGGCAACACATAAAAATAATTTTAAATGAGCAGAAAGCAAATCCCCTTTCCCCTGTCCATCAGAAAAATGGTTGGCAAAAGGGAGCAGTTCTACACGAGTATCAGAAGATAGATAGAGAGAGAGAGAGAAAGTGAGAGGGAGAGAGGGGTAGAGGGCGTAGAAAGGGGTATATAAAATGCTAGCCAAATATAAATGAAAATGTTGTTTTGTTGTTATTCCCATTTTTGTTTTTCTCTTTGTTCTGTCGATTTTTATTTTGCCACAGAAATGAAAACTATTGAATGTCAAACAAAACGTGTAGTCGGGAATCGATAGAGACAGACAAGCAGACAGAAAGACACACACAACATACACACAGCATCAGAAGCAGCAGTAGTAGCAGCAGCTAGCTGAGATATGAACAACACACAACACTGTGTGTGTGTGGTAAAGTGGTAAAGGGGGAGTTGTATCGATGGACCAAGGGGTGAATGGGTAGAAATATACACGGCGTATACTTAACCAAAATATTTACTCGTATAAAATTGTTGATTGTGTGTGTGTGTGTCTGATGTGATTGTGATGTGTGTGTGTGTGTGTGTGTGTGGCGTTCGTTGTGAATGTGTATTGGATTGTTGTATGCACTGAAGATTAAATGGTTTTTATGTTTATTTCACAAATACTTTTGTTGTTATTCCTTGATATGTCCGTACACGTTTTCGTAGTTTTTATTGCTGCGGTTTTTGTTGGTTTATATGAAAATATTGCATATTCTCCATTTATGGCAAAAAGATAGAATCTATAGATTAAAAACCACCAAAGAAACAGGGAAAATATACATAGAGAAAAATGTTGTGTATAAATGCATGTAAATCGATCAATTTGAATGATTCAGATATATGTAGATAACTAAAATATTATATTATTTATACAATATTTTTTTACAATGAAACTCTTTAAAGTTGTTTAACAATGCACAAGAAAATCTTAAAGATGGAGATATACAATCAATTATTTGAAAGTATTTCAACATAAAAATGGAAAAGTTTAGCATAAAATTTATATATTATAATAATGTCAAATATTTCTCATCCAATTATATGATAATTTAGAAACTTAACCAAATCAATAGCTGCTCAAACCAGTTAAGAATTATAAGTACAATTTCGAATAAATAAAAATTTAATGTAACTTTCATCAATTTTGTTAATAAAAAAAACTTATTTTAATGATTGGTCAATATTGATTGATATTTCAATTTTGCGCACAATCAAGTTGAAAAATGTTCTCTTTAGTTACTTTTCTCCACTTTGTTGTTGGTCATTTTGTTGATTTTCGTTTGGCTTATACAATATAAAACACTTCCTAATCATTTCATTGGTTTATTTTTAAGAAACTGTTGCCTTGAAATATGGTCATCGATCAACCATGTGACCAAAATGACCTTGAAGTCGATTTTTGGCATTCAACTGATAAATGCGTTTCATTTTGCACTGCGGCACTGCAAATTAGTTTGAATTTTTGTAACCAGTCCCCTCGGTGTGTGCCTTAAATATCGCCAAAAAAAAAAAAAAACCCAACATCAACATGCATATATACAAAAATGTAAAATGTTTTGTTTATTAAATAAATGAAACAGATTTTTAAATACCCTACATGAAAGAGAACTACAAATTCTCGTTCAATACATTTATTATGTCTTAATAAATATGTATAAAATACGTATTATATCGTTATATATACATATATCCAATGTGTGCTATTTCAATATACTCTACTAAATGGTTACAGGGTAATAGGCAAGAATCAAGAAAAATAATCTCACTGACACAACTCAGTTGTGGTCTGTCGATGTTCTTAGATTTTATTCGTGTGACTGCTGCAAAGCTCATTTATTGGCATTAAAAAGCTTTGCCTGTCATTGTTTAATTAACGCATAGAGACATTTAGGTATATAGATAAATATATACGTAAAGGTACATATATAAACACATATATGTAGTAATATATACATATGTATGTGTAAGTACATTTGTATAGTATATGAAGAAAAATCAAATGCAATTTGGCAAAGAAAATTTACGTTGAGATAAATGGCCAATAGATTTGTCGCTGTCCAAATGTCTGGCTAAGAGCTTCTTACTTAACCGCTCTTTGGCGCTCTTTTTAGTATCTCCGTCTCTCTCTGTCTCTGCTTCTATCTCTCTCTCTGTCTCTCGCTCTCTATCTTTCCGTAGATCTCTCCTCTTCTTAGCCCACCAATTAATTGACAGCTTGCCTTACATTTTCTTTGCTTTGCTTTTCCTTTTACCCTCTCTTTTGAATCAATTACATTGCACAATAACAACAACAACAACAATAAAAAGTTTTTCCACTTGCACCCTCAACTTAAACAAATTGCCATGAATCGGCCTTTGGCCATGTTTCAAAATCCACTTTAGCATAATTTTAGATCAAAAAATGAGCTCTATTAAAATGCTTATCGGCGGCATGCCTCTAGCCCACAACCACAGCACCATCGCTTCTACCACAGAGCCACCCACCCGATTCATCTACCCCGCTTATCATGCACTTACGACCCTCCAAAAATCCTTCCAACACACAACAAAAAAAAAAGGAAATAGCAAAGAAAAGAAAAAGGAACCAAAAAAAAAAGAGGCAACACAAAAAGAGGGAAAACTTATTGATTAAACGCGAGAGTCAAGAACAACAAAAACAAACTTAGACTTAGGAAAAACTTTGTTTTTTGGGCGGGCAAGTACATTTAAAGAGTGAGGATGAGATGGTAGCGGTGGTAAGGGGGCGGCGTGGGACAAAATGCCAACCGACACGCGAGCCGACAATTTTCTAGTTTAGTTTTAACACCCGCCCAAGGCAATGAATGGGATAGATGGTAGGGTGAATTGAGCGGAGGGGTAAAATGAAGGTGATGGAACGGAGGGGGGAGTAGGGAAACGCTAATAAGCCAGTCATTTGTTGTTGCTTTGACTACAAATTGTGTATGTGTGTGGGTTGATTGCTTACTTCGTGTAGCTGCTGTTGTTGTTGTTGCTGTTTTTGTTGCCAACAATTTAGAAATTTAACGCTGCATTTTTGTAACAATAGAAATATATATGTATATATTTATATATGTATATGTATGTATGTGTTGTTTAGATATTATATCCCCCGATTATATCTTCATTTATTTTAAAGCAATTAAATAAATTAATGTTGAATGAATCAAATCGTTTGCTAAACACCTTGTACATATATATGTATACATACATATGTATATATATGTATGTATAAGCAAATATCACTGTATTAATAAAGATTTAAAGTAAATTCCTTTTGGCTTAAAAAAGAGGAAAGAAACAAAAACGACAACGAAAAAAAGTGTAAATCAGTATGAAGCATACGACCCGTGGACGAGATGGCATATTCTTTATGTTCTCATTGAAACCATGCATATGCATGTGTGTGGAGGGTGTGTGTATGTGTGTGTGTGTGCATGCAAAGCTTTAATATGCTATATTTTAATTAATTTTTCGTACAGCCAAGCGAAAAAATTGTTAAAACCCTCCACCAAAAAAAAAAAGTAAAACAAAAGAGTTTTATTTCTTTGAATGCTGCTGCAACGCTACCAAAAAAAAAAAAGAAGCAAGGTAAAGCATTACATTTTATTCAATTGACGCAACGACAATTAAATACCCTGTAGTTCTAAAATAAATAAGAGTTCAAAGTACATACTTACCAAAAATGTTACCCAGGAAAAGCAACGAAATGAAATTCAAAAATTTTGCATCAATTCATATTAATTAAAATAAATAAAATTTTAAAACTTACTTATTCTAAAAATATATTTTAATAGTTTGTATTAAATAATAAAGATCTTACGAATATTATATTTTGTTTTTAACAATAGTTTTTTGTTTTTAGTTTATAGTCAATGATCTTGCCTTAAAGTGTATACCCATTTAATTATGTCTGTTAGATGTATATATAGAGTACATATATATTCTGACATATTCTTAAAGTGACTAAAAAAACACTTAACATGACAAACTCATAGAGATAAAAGAAAAACTTACATAAATAGAAAAAAGGAAAGATTGAAAATGACAAAAAAGTATTATTGTACACTCGGCAGTCGTTAATAAAATAAATATTTAAGCAAATTTCGATATTAAAATGCTTCTGCCTACATTTTTAGGCACTCTCTGAACATATGCCTAAAGTACAGTAGGCAATCTGAATTTTTTCACCAAAATTTTGTCTACAATTTGCCGTTCAAATTTTTCATCTAATCAGAAATTGATCAAATTTTGGTTGGGCTCTGCTTAGATTCAATTTATGTACATTATAGCTTGATAATGAAATTTCTTCAATTGCTTTTATGTTTTAGCAATTGTAAATGTGTGTGTGTGTGTGCTTATGGGCAACGCCCATTATTATGTTAACATAGTTGTAGTTTCTTTTCTCCGACCAGTTTCAATATAAATTGATAATTCATCATCATAAACCTTCATCTTCCACCACCTTCGTCTCTCACTCACGGAATGTATGTTTGGATCGTTAAAAACAATTTGTACTTGGCACTTGCATCAATCTTTTAAGTATTACAAAACCATTTCGATATCATACTTCGATATACATTTATATACAGATAAATATGTATATACATTTCTGGTTAAATATAAGGAAGACAAATTATGATGAATGTTACGAATGTTTAACAATCTATCAAAACATAACAAATTCATAATGTTTAATCAATTGTTGTCTATTTTGAAATCTGTCTCTGTCTTCTCCTCTCCTTCTATTATTTATTTGTGTATTTGTGATGTGTGTTGGTTAAATATTTAGCATTACCGAGCAGTTTTCTTTCACATGCCTTACGCCTCTTTGACAAAACATAATGCAAACATATTAAATTTTGCTTTTCGTTTTTTTATATATATTTTTTTTTTTTAGCCAAAAGACTAACAAAAGAATCAGCACTCGAAACTCGTTAGGCATTTTAAGAGCCTCCAAACTGAGTTTTGTTCGATGAGTTGTTGTTGTTTTTGTTGCTGCTTTTATAATGAGCAACCCGTGGGGCCACCTGCCTAGCCCGTACATTATGATCTCTTTGGCCACGCATATAGAAAAAGACCTTAGACCGACCATCTCGTAATTAAAAACGCGCTGGCCCAAGAAAAATTAAAAAAAAAAAAACTGAACCAAAAATAACAAAAAATAACTAGTTGGATAGATAGATAATGTTTCTCTTGCCGTAATCTGTTAAATACAGAAAAAAAAATATACTAACAAAAAAGTGCGGAAAATGTGCTGTGCTTTGCTTTATAATTTAATAATTTTGAAATGAAGCAACTGATGAACAGATAGACAGACAGACAAACTAATGACTAACTGAGCTTTAGAGTTTGCCCCATTGACCAACTGTCTAGGGGCATCTTTGTGCCCTGATGAGCATCATCTCTATATAAAAAGCTATAGTTAACATAGAAGGTCATCGGTTGGGCCATTACATCTCAACTCAACTTAACGTAACTCCATCTCAATTCAACTTGCTTTGATTGCTTCAGAGAGAGAGAGAGAGAAAAAAATGCAATGAAACATTACAGAAAAACGAGATTTTATGCGTTTTTTTTTTTTTTTTTTTTTTACAACATTTTGTATGGTCTTGACCAAAATGAGTTTTCAATATACATACATACATACATGCATTTTATGTACATACATATGTAGAAATCTGTACCCTCTCCTCTCTGTTTGTCCCTGTCTCAGAATCGTTTACTTTTGGCTTTTTCTCTATCGGGATGTCACACGCATCATGGCAAACAACAAACGCCATTGTCAGTTTTTTTTTTTCTCTTTTTTCTCTTTTTTTTTTTTAATTCTCTGCTTTCAAGTGACAATCAATACTTTGTATGGCTAAAAACTTAGAAGAAGAATAAGGGAGGTGGGGGTGATGGGTACAGGCACTGCTAAAGGATGAGGCCTAGAATCGGGGTGGGGGGAAGAAGAAACTGTGTTAGGCAGCAAAAGGCTTTAATTGATTTTCCTTTGAAATAGTAGCAAATGGAAACAGCAATTTGATTTTTTTTTATCTCCTATCCCCCACTCCCCCACACAACTTCATTATCATGATGTTGTTGTTATTCCTGTTGTTGATGATGATCATCATCATCCTTGTCTTCTCTCTGGCCTGACAATTTTAATTAAAAAATTTTGAATTGAGTTGCTTAAATTGCTCTCTTTCCTTCTGTTTTTTCCCCTTAGTTCTTTAAAACCAAATTAAACTTGTCCCCAGTCACCAAAATAATAAAAAAAAAAAAAATAAAGAATGAAAGAGAAATGAAACTGAAAATGAAAACGAGGCGGCCACAGGGATAGGGGGTGGGTGTAAGAAGAATAATAAAAAAAAAATACAGAAAGAAAGTTGACGAAAATAATTTTAGCCACGCACACTCAACTCTTCTTCTTTTGCCCTTCTGTTCTGTTCTGTTTCAATGTATATAACCCCATACTCGTAGCATTTCATCTTAGGTTAACCCATTCCATCCAGATTCTGTTACCCGTTCCCCGATCCCCATACCCATCCCTATCTCAGGGCAGGCGGTTGCATTGTTGCATTTTGCGTACAACACGCGACATTTTCATTTCAAATTTTATGCCCAGAAGCACACAGCACTGCAGAGGGCAGCGCAGCGCAGCTCGCGTAGCAAAGGAAACAAAAAGTGACTCAAACCTCCAGTCAGTCTTCTCTCACCATCCATCCGAACGAACCAACCAACCAACCAACATCCAAAACACACACACACAAAGTGAGAGGGGCAAAAAGAAAGGGGAGAAGTAGACACATATATACATACACACATCTTGTTTTCATTTCCGTCAGCTACAATTGACGCTGCTCAACTTAACCTCATTCGTCCTGCTACTGGTTCTACTCTGTCCATGCCCTTCTGCCCCTACTCCAGACACTGTCACTGCTTCTTCTTCTACTATTGCCATTGCTGTATTTTCATTTGCATATTCACCGAGTGACTTCGTCGACTCTGAATTCTCGTTTTGGGGTTTCTACCTTTGACACAGGCCAAGTCACCTTTGACTCATTTAACTAGCATAAGAGAGGGCCATAGACTTTCATATCAAGTTTGCCACCAACGAGCTAACGAGATTCAATATCAATGTCATTGAAAATGTAACCTAAATATGGTTCAGTTAACTTTACGGTTCAATATCGAGAAAATTTTCAATTCACCAAAACGCCTATCGTATGAGATTTAGAGAATATGCTTAGATAATTTACAACTTTGATATTCTTAAAAAAGAAAATATTTTGAAACATTGTTGTTTTTTTTTATCGATTATTATTTTGAAAGCTTGACGTTTAAAAGTTGTAAAACGATCATTATTTAATTTTCCCTCACACATTTAACGGTAATGCATTTCCCACAAAGACTAAGCGGAAAGTTTTTTTAAAGAAAAATTCTTGAAAAAGTGACAATTAAAACTTTATTTTCTTTTTTTTGTTAAATGTGTACAAATTATAAAAGTTTGCTTTTCAATAATGAACGTATTAAGTTTTTTGTCTAAACTGCTTTGCACAAATGTTTTTGTTTTGCTTGTATGTGAGAGAAAATTTTTTTTTTTCCTTCAATTTTAGCTTGATCGGTGGTATGTATATTGGTCGTAAGAAAAAAAATTCAAATTCAATTCAATTGCATAAAATTTCCTTTTAGGATAACCACAGAGACCCGACCACCTTTATTATCCTTTTTCTAGATTTTGCTTTTCTCTCTAGCAATTTTTGTTCTATCTTTTTTATTTTTTGTTTCCAAGTCACATGAAATTAAAAATAACGTTCACCATTGCCGTCAGGGGAGAAGGATGCAGCTAGAGGTTGGTATAGGGGTAAGGGGTGCCGCGTTGCTGATGCTGTTCTCTCCATTTCCACTTTGCTAACTGACATGATAAAGTGTTGCCTTGACTTGACTTGCCTGCCTGCAATGTCTCGGAATGTTGCCGCTTTGGCTCTGGCTCTGGCTCTGACTCTGCTGCATTGTCACGTTTCAGCGCCCCCTTTGGGTAATGCACTTACCACCACTACCATCATCACCCACACAGACTGCACCACCATCCAAGCACCATCTCTATATCTATCTTATATTCCAGGCTGGGGCCACTTGCTTCTTATCAAATGAAAGTATATAAATTGAGGCAAAAATTCTTTCTCCCTCTATCTCTCTCTGTTACTCTCTTTCTTTCTACATGCTACTGCTTTCTCTCTCTCTCTCTCTATTTGTGTCTTTGTTTCGGCCTTTCTCTCGAATGTGTCTTTCTTGGCCTTTTGTAAAATTTCACAAACAATTTGGCTTTGCCCTCGGCTTTTGCTAATTGCAAAAGGGGAGATTCAAAATTTGAAAAGTGTTGCATGGAGAGTATGAGTTACAAAAGCAAACACAAACACGACACGGCAAGGCCCAACACAACACAGGAGACATAATCAACATGGCTGGATTCTGGATGCAGCTTTCAGTCATTCTTTCTCTGTGTATGTGTGTATGTGAGAGAGAGTGTGTATGTTCCCACTTGATTGTAGTTGTTGCTGTTGATGCTGTATTTTTCACCTGCAAAATTGTTGAAATTTCGTGTGCGCATAATTACGTGGCAAGTACAGAAACACACACACACACACACACACACACACACAAAGAGTGAGGCAGAGACATATGTATAGAAGAGACGGGGGCAGACAGATTCCGGCGCCGTTGTCTGGGTTAAACTCCTGATGACGCATACGTCATGTTGTACAAGAAATATAGCAAAGAGTCGCGGATACTTTGCCTGCTGACTCGACAAAGAGCTGAATCTGAACCTGATGCTGAAGCTCACTCAGACTCTGATTCTCTTTCTCTCTGCATATATTTCTTGTAATTAAAATCGCATTGAAGCATGCAACAAGAAGAGGGAGAGAGAGAGAACGAGACGGGGACATGCCACCAGACGACTGACTGTACATGCATATATGTATGCAACATCCTTTTGAAGCAACAACAAGACTTGTTGACGCTTACATTGCTACCTCTCTTTCACACACTTAATGACTGCTTCTCTTTCTGTTGCAATGTGTTTGCTGTAATTAAACTAAATTAAGAACTCTCTTGGCATTAAAATGAGATTTACGCTTCAGCTGCATTGAAGCGCGGAAAAGTGGAAAGAGCTTAGAGAAATGTCATTTCAACTCCTCACAATCAACGCTCCGTCGTCCGCCCTTCTACCACCACTTTAATTACTTTGACTTGCAACATTCACACACACACACACACAGGCACACACACAAAGGGCGAGAAAACTTTTTGGCACAACAAAATAACAACAACAAAAAAAAATCAGGAAAAACTTTTCAGTTTGCCTGACTGCCAGTGCGCCTGCCTACATGTCAATTGTGACAATGGCAAATTGTTTGCCAAAAAATTGAGTCATTTGCTGTGATTCCCATCCAACGCAACGCAACGCAATGCAAAACAACAAAACGAAATTGAAATTTCAAAACTTTTTCTTCTTTATTCCAATTAAATAAACTCAAAAAAAAAAAAAAAATAAATAAAATAAAAATTGTGTGCTCTAAGCTGACTTTGGTTTCAATTAAAATACAACAAAAGGTTTTTTTTTTTCGTTTTGTGTTTTTGTACTGAAACTTTGATGGCCAAGCAAAAAGTTTATGTGGTTCACACACACACACACATATAGGGTTCTAGCAAAGGCGGCGCCTGCGCGTAGGCAATAGGAAAATTTACATACAATTTGCATATGCATGAGCCAAAGGAAAAAGAAAGTTAAAGATTTACAAAATGCCCCCACAAAAATGTGGCAGCAATAAGAAAACATCGACTACCTACCGACTACCGTCTGCCGCCTGGCTATAAAACCAACAACCAAACGATGAATTTAATGAAAGACGGCAATTATGCAAACGCATGTAATTAGTAACAGTGCCACACACACACACCCCTCCATCCTGCCACCCCCCTTTTTTTTCCTTTTTCCTAATTTCTATCTACTCTATTTTAGACCCAACAAACTTGAGATTGCCTTCATCTGAATTTCGTTTTCTTATTCCTTTGGTCTTTCTGTCTTTGTCGTCTGTCTTTTTCTGCCTTTTGTGTTTTTTTTTTTATTGCGTTTTTATGCCTTAATTCTTTTCTGGGTTTTTTTTTTTTGGTTTTTGGTGTTCTTTCGGTTCGCAAAGCAAAAGGAAACAATGCGGCAAAGATGGGTTGACGATGACGATGTTGGGAAAATTGCGGCGGCTGTCAGGACAAATGTGTATTTTATGCCTTGCCGCAAAAGGTGGCACCACAGATGCACAGAGTAAAAGAGGAAACACTGTCGGATGTTAGACCAAATGCAAAGAATTATATGAAAATGATGTTCAAAATTTTTCGAGTCGATCTTCACCATTACCTACAGTAACAAGCATTTACGATTCAAGCCAAATGGCTTAATGAAAATTTTTTTTAAATAAGTTTGTACAAAATATAAATAGATTAAAGTGTTATCCGAATTGGTTTAATTTTAAATAAAAGAAATAAAAGTTGATATTTTTTTATTTTATAAAAAAGATCGCAATGCGCCGGCTTGTTGTCAAGCTTAATCAACTTTTTTACCCTAGTTTTTTTTTTTATAAGTACTTTTGTTCTCGGGAAAACCGAAAAATATACACAAAATTGAGAAAAAAAACATACACACTCACACCCACAATTGTTTAGAGTAAAATGCGCATTTAATTCGTTGATGTGCACAAATCGAGCGAGAGAAAATAAAAAGTTTGTCTGCCTGCGTAAGAGCGGAAAAGGGAAACAAGTGAATTCAGAGAGCTGCGGCGGCATTAATGCAAATGCCGCAAACAGAACCAAAAATTATTATAATATTATGGTAAATAAAACTGCTGCTGCCATGACGTTCAACTTTTTTCCACACTGAATAAAATTTATGCATTTCAATTAAATGAAAATACTTGAAAAATGTAAGTAGAAAGGCAGAGGTAGAGTCAGAGACGGAATTGGTGAGCTGAAGGCAGGAAGGCAGGCAGAACAGGAAGGAAGCAGAGGACGCGCCGGAAATGCAATCCAAAAGTGGCATAAATAAAAGATTTAATAAAATAAAAAATTTAAAAAAAAAACAAAAAAAAAACAGAAAAGTAAAAACCAATGCTGAGAACATTGTGCAAAGGAAATTAATTAAAGGCCAAAATGTTTTTAAACTTTCTATATATGTATATGTACATATGCCTAAATATATATTTACTATTTATATTATATATACATATATATATGTAGATATATTTGATTGCTTTTGGCTCTCACATGGGTGAAAAAGGTTAAAGAGCCGAGTCAGGATATTGCCAATGCCAAACAAAACTTTGACTAGACTGCCAAAATGCAAACAACAACTGCATACTGGAAAAAAATATGTACATATATATATATATATATATATATATATATATAGAAGGAAAAATTTGGCTGGTAATCGACTTTCATATACCCTAAACACTCATTTTAAATAATAATGTAAAAAAATTTTAAATTAGAAGGAAGAAAAGGGTTTTTCTTGTAAAAACTTTTTCTTTAATCTTTTGATCTAGTGCTAGAATTATATCATAGCAACAACAAATCGGTGTAATTAATGCCTAAAATATCAATTCAAATCCGATTCAAAGTATTTAAATTTTATATGATCCCAGCGAATCTCTTGCCTAAGTCTAATCACATTTTAATACTAAATGTCAGCATACCCCATTTTGGCTATCCCAGTTTAGGGTATAAACAAACAAACTTTTGGCTTCAGTTTTCATTTCATTTGCTTTTGCTTGCCCTTTTCCTAGCTTGATTGAATAGCAGCAGCAGCAGAAGCAGCAACTGCAGGAAGTGCGAGAAGCGAATGGAAGGAAAAAAAAGAGAGAACGCAGTTGAAAAAGTTACCAATGAGAATACAAGTGGGTAGAGGGGGTTCATAGAAAGTATAGGTATGGGGGTGGGTAAGGCACCACACACTTTCACACCACATAAATAAATAGCCTGAGTGTCATGTGGCGCCAAAAAAATATGCAATAAAATTTATTTGCCAACATTTTCGCGGGGGTGGCAAAACGAGAGGCAACTCACCTCCTTCACCCCTTCGCGCGCACAAATAGACACACACACAAATACAGAGATTCCTGTGGCCCCCGATCTATCTGGCCACACTTTGCACTGGCGCATATGTTGTGCAACATTTCCGTTTCCGTCTCGGGATAGCGAAAAACAAATTTTTTTTATAAACTTTTCCCAACCATCACACACACACACACACATAGAATACATGCAGCAGCATAACAAAAATAACAATGAAACAAAGAAAGAAACACAAAGATAAATCCAGAAGAAGCTAGACAGGAGGAGAGAAAGAGAAATATGACAAAGTTTTTGCACTTTAACAAGAAAATAATCAAATAAATTATCATAAAATGTTGAAAAACCGTTTTGTTTTGGCCGGAAGTCACGTACTGTCTGCACACATACTTATGCTATGAGTGTGTGCATGAGAAAGAGAGGGAGAGTGTGAATAAGAGAGAGCGAGAGAGAGAAAACAGGAGGGGAGAAAGAGAACACTTTATTAACTTAAGCTAAAAAGTCGTAAAGAAAGGGCCTCGCTTCCATTCCCTTTCTTTTTTTGCCTTTTTTTTTGCATTATTTTAAATTATGGCCAAGTGGCTAAATTATGGAAATGTCGCGTAAGCAGCGAGGAAAACACCAAAAAGACAAATGGTTTTCATGTGTAAATTATAATTGGAAAATTCTAGCAGTAAACGAAAAAAAAAAACGGGAAAGGGAAGAGTCACCAAATACAGCAATAAAGAAAAGTGGGTAAGAAAAGGGTTGCAACTGAGCTTACAAGGCCATGGAAAATTCAAAGAAAAACTTTAGAGCAGTTAAGCCAAGATGATGAAGCTATTTGAGAATTTTTCGGTAGAAAACAAAAAAAATAAAGGCGAGGATACTTTTCTTATACAACAGGAAAACAGCGAGAAACCTTTTTCATTAAATAAAAATTTTCTATATTATCTTAGTCACTAACATGAAACACAATGCAATATTAAGGATACTGATGAGAAACTGTTGATATATGTATATGTAATAAACAAGTTGTAATCCGTTTATGTCCATGAACATCTAAGATATGTGTATATTCTCTATGTCCCTCTCTTTCTCTTTTATGTCAGACAGAAAGCTAATGAAATTTTTCCTTTTACATTAGATTTAGATTTCATGCAAGATTACATAGATATAATGGGATTTTGTATTATTTTAAACATGTTGACCAAAACAGTGACAGACAGCTAACAGTGCTATAAAGTTAGTGAGATATAGGTGCTTGTAGCTTTCCCAAAACGCCATAACCAGAAGCCACCCACTCAATTCTCATTTCCATTGCCATTCCCATTCACCTGGACAATCACAACATGACCTGAGCTCGCCCTCCTCCCATCTTCATTTCCCCAGAATGAAGAGGACAGTGTTATCGGGTGGTAGAGAAACAGAGAAGATGGAGGAGAGGGCGCCGGCATATGCGACCTCCATGGGCAAGAGATAAGGGTGACAAAAATATGTATTAAGTGTATGAAGAGAGGACAACCAGGACAAGCAGAAGGACAACAAGAGTCCTATGACTGGCTAACAAAAAGGTATGAAAGCAGCATACAAATAACCTCACCCGCCCGCCCCACCCCAATAGCAACTAGAACAAAAAGAAAAAAAAAAACAGAAAAAGTAAAATAAAATAGAACCAACCAACGATGAACGGAATAAAAGAAATAAAATCCTTTCACACACACTGACCAAATATATATATATATATACATATGTATATAAATCTATGTATGTATATATGCATTTAGATGTTGGTGGGAGAGAGTCAAACAAAAGCCGACATATATGAAATGCGAATGATGGTTGAGACAGTGCCTGGGTTGGGATGGGTTTCGGTGGGTCAGCAGACCAGAGGGCAGAAACCAGATGATAGAGGGCTGGGACTTGGTAGTCCGAGTGCCATAGAGAGGACCCCACAACAAGTTGACACTTTTATGAGGCACTTAAATGACACAACAACACAACATATATACAAGTGAGCTGCTCTATCTCCTTCTCTCCTCTGTCTCTCTCTCTCTCTCTCTCTCTCTCTCTCTGTCACATAAGGTAGTTTTAGTGGTAGTGAGTATTATCGGTTGGGTCTATGAGGATTAGGGATGGGAATGAGCTCCAAGGGTCGGGTAACCTGCATGAGATTGACATGCAAACAATAGAGTGTATGTAGGAGAGGGCTGGGGGCCGGGTAGGTAGGCATGGCGAGCGCAACAATTGCAATTGTCCAGCTAGAGCATTTGCCAGGCAGGTTACACAGCATTGGCCATTATAATGCCAAAAGACTACAATGGGATAACACAATGGAGAAACGACAGGACAGCAGGACGACAACGTCAGGATTTTATACAAATATTTTGACTAGCATAACAAAAGGCAACTAATTTTTAGTCAGCAGCGAGCAGTCAAAAAAGAAGCGGAGGGGGCAAATAGATGTATGGATGGATGGATGGACGGATCGAGGGGAAAGAGAACCCAACCTAAATAAATAATTGAAACTGCCAACTTCCGCTTACGTAGTTCAACATTCCATCAGCCATCCATCAATTGAGTCAGTCAGAGTAGTCAGTAGTCCCCATTGAGTCATCCTTCACCCGCTCCAATCCCCCCGGTAGCACCATATCATTCACCCTGGCCAAGTCTACCATCAACATTTCCCTTGTTGCCGTAAATCAGTTGACTGGCGCATTGCCAAAAAACGAACAAAAAAAAAAAAACCAAAATTATGAAAATTGAAAAATATAAGCTGTGAAGAGAATGACAGAGAAAGAGTGAGAAAGACTGGCCAGAACAAGGACAGAGAGCGGCAAAAAGAAAGAGGGTTGAAAGGGAAATTGGAATATTTTCTGACACATTTTTATCGCTGAAATTGTCAAAGAGTTTAAGCATTTTGGGCGGGGCAAAGTCATCTTTGCCTACCTTATTGACAGTTCATATCGATGTGTACTACATAATATATATACATATATATACATTCCTCTATATACTTATATATACATATATACACGTACTAATGTACATATGTAGATTTCTAAAGGTTTATTTCTTACACCTGCGGCAAAGCTATAAAGAAAAAATCCATACCTGCCACCAAATTGAATGAAACGATATGAATGAATAAAAAACGACAAATAGATGGAATCACTTCGAATTACACCGAATCTTGTATGCCCTAGCAACAAGTTATTAGATAACATTGATTAAAGGGAATATTGCAATAAATAGTTTTTTTTTTTAAATGAATTATGACACAAAGAAGATTACTTAAAAGTATATATTAAATTAAGTTTTTTGTTTTTTAGAAGAATTAAGTAAAAACAAAAATTATTGATTCATAGGCCTGTATATGTACTTCCAAGGTATATTTAAATATTTTCATTGTCAAACATGATAATAATTTCAGATCTTTTTATGAATTCTATAATGATACTTCTTGCGTCACAAAAAAATCTCTGTTCTATATTAACGAAAAACAAATTAGTTACTAAATTTTTCACCTAAGTTACTTAGAGCTAATAAACTTTTGTCTAAGAAATTTTCCAATGGAAGCTATATATACAATATATATATATATATGTATATATGTACATATATACACAGAATTACATATAGTTGATCTAAATAAATAAAATTTACGATAATCACCACGAATTGGCTTAAGTGACTATAAATAGCAAGTTTTTCCTAGTTTTTCTGTAGGGAAAAATGTTGTGAAAATTGTTTAACTTGACTGATTCCATACCAAAGTTAACTTACCCAATCTTTTTACAAGTGTATAGAAAAAAAGGAAACCGGCAATTGAAAAAAAACCTACATAAATTGAATTTTTTTTCTTCTGTGCAAAAAAGAAATTTTTGGATATATGTATATATTTTTTTTTTGTAAAATCAAATTATAAATTCTAAATCAAATTAAAATACAAATTTATTTAGCGGCTGTCAAAGCAGAAAATAAAAACGATAGTCCAACAAATGTATGGTATATAGATAAAAATATATCTATTGACGATTATATAGAAAACCAGTAATCGTAAATTTTTCTCTCCAATGTATAAATATTAAATACAATTTGACAACAAATTGAATTTGGTTTATTGTAAATTGCATTGAAAACTAATTTTATTTATGATTTTTTTTGGGTTTTTTTTTTTTTGGTTATTCATTTGTTTTTGGCTCATTTTGTAGCAAATTATTTGTTGGCATGCAATTAAACCAAATAATTAGATAATAAATTGTTGCGAAATACAAATATAAAAAGAGAAAAAAACACACACACAAGAAAAACGAACAAGCTGAAATTGAACATTTGACAGTTTTGACAGCTTTTGGCTAAAAGCAAATTCACTGGTAACAGCACGCGCCAAAATCATTACGGTCAAGCGAATGGAATCTATTATAAACGAATATACAACAACCAAGTTTAACAATTATATTCTAAACAGTTAACATTAACACAATGAATTATAACCAAATGGTTTTTCAACCTGATTTCAAATGGGGCTTTGACTGCAGTGATTTAAACTGGGTTATCTTTGTCTTAGATCTCCGAAAAAAAACTATAAAAAATTGTTAGGAGAATGCCAAATGATCTAAACAAATTAATTAATAGAAATGTTGAGAAAACCTAAGAGACAGCCTTTGGGAGTAAATGTAAATTATAAATTGAAATTAAATATTGAGAATTTTAGTTAAAATACGGTCAATATTTATACTATATTCTTCGCCGTTTCCTTTAGTTTTTTTTTGTAAAATTCTTTTTCATTTTTTCAAATTTATAAATATAATCTTTTCTCAATCTCTAGGAGTGAAAAGTCGCCCAAACAATTTCTATTAATCCTCTTCTTGCTTGGACATACTTAGTTGAAGTGGAAGGGGGGAGAGTGGGAAACGGAAGCTTTCGTGTTCAATATAATAGCCATTGCATTTTATCAACTTTTAGCCACTCATCTTCTGGTATCTCAAACAAATTTCCAATTTTCCATCAGTTGATGTTGAGGGGGCAATATAAACAGCGTCTGTCTTCACTGTTGACACACACACACACACACACACACACACCCACACACATAGACACACAAAACACCAGCAGCAACATTACCAGCATCAGGAGGAACGCCTTCACCTCTGCCTTTACCGACACTTTGACTTCCTGATACCCTCTCTCTGTCTCTCCTAGATGCCAACTACTCCCCTCTCTCTGTCGCTCTTACTCTGGCTTTAGCCAGCATTCGATATCGCGCCATTTCGCCTCAATCATTTCAATCAGCTTTGGTTCACTTATAGCCTTACTTACATTGACTTGCCTTTTGGCTTCTGGGTGAGGATGGAGGCTGCTGGCATTATTTGCCTCTGTATCCCCTGAATACCCTAACCATTCCATTGCTTCTCCACCATCACTCTTACACTTCTTTGGGATAGCTTCCTGCTGAGTGAAAAGTGTTTATGTATGTACAAGAAGTATCTTCTTTTCTCTGTTTATGTGTATATATATGTGTGTGTATGTTCGAGTGTGTGGGTGTATTTGTGCCTTTAGATTGAACTTTAATCAAAGTAAACTTTTATGCGCTTTGGCTACACATTTTTAAGGCGCTTTTTTCGTTGATGGATTTTGATACTCCAACCGAGAAAATATATATGCCAAAGAACAGATACAGAGAGAAAAAGATGACTCCTTTTTCTTCTCCCTCCTTTCTCCTTTTCTCTGTCACTGTCCTGCTTTATTTTTACTCTTCTTCATTTTCAGCATATTGTGCGTTTCCATGTGAAGAACGCAACTAAAAATGTAACAAGTTGGGGTGGATGAATAGAGCACACACACATCACCCACACACCCACACACACACACACACACATAACGAAAGAGAGTAGATAGAGTGGTGAGAGCGAAATGAAAGAAAACAGTGAAGAAGAAAAGCCAACCAACCAGCCATCTAGCTCTATAAGAAAAGCTGGCGAAAAAGTGCAAAAACTTTAAATTGAAAACTGTATTCAAGCGTTAAATTGGCTTTTTCAGCGTTTTTCAAACCGCACGCAGCAGCACCATCACATACAAAAGCAGCATACAAAATACATCTACTGTACCCCTCTCTCTCTCTCTCTCTGTCACTTTGCACCTGCAACCTGCAACTTGTACCTGCCAACATCACCTTATTACCCCCCCCCTACTTCTGTAGATTATTCTATTTCCATCTGTTTCAGCGAAATGGACTTTCGCCTTTCATTTGCGCCTTTTGTATATAGTTGAGTTCTACTATATTTTCATGAACTTTTGCCTTTTAAATTTTGTTTTGTGCCTGATTTGAAATCAACTTCACAACTACTAACACCAGTCAATTGCTAAAGAAGTTGCCATGCCAAAAACTTACTCTCTTAACTCCTCCCGCCCCCATAACCATTGCCATTCCCTCCTATACTGCTTAACTATACATATATGTATATATGTGTGGATGGGTATGTTTGTACCATAAATTCCAATAATCGTTGTATGTTTTGCATGTTAATTATGTTTTGGCTTTGGCCAATGATTCCCCGTGTTGTTGTTTTTTATTTGGTGGAAGGCTTTTAGTTGGTTTTGTTCTTCATTGGGTTGTATTTTATTGTCATTTTCATTATTTGTATTTGTGTATTCAATAGACGCATCGACAATGGCGACACATGTGGCCTGAACGGCTTCCACCTGCCCATCTACACCATCAACCATCCCTTTTTGGTAATCATTGGAAGTTCTATGATTTTGACATTTTGGTTTTGAAGCCTGCATCCATGCATGCAAATGACAATTGAAGCTCTTTTGTTTTCTATCTCTATACATATATACATACATCGAGAGAGAGAGAGAGTGTGTGTGTGTTAACAGAAGGACACTTGTGTCACTGATTCCCTCATCTCATACTTTCTTGATCTATCTAGCTATCTCCCTCTATAAATCGCAGTTTCTTTATGGTCCTTCAAGCAAACACTTATCAAATTATCTTTACCTCAACAAGAACAAAAAAAATAACAAAAACGAAACAAGAAAACGAGAGGGGGGCGAAGCATTGCAAGTTGTTTGGCTTCTGCTTGGTCTCCTTCATGTTGCGTGCCAGATAGCCATCAATATACTTTGGCGATATTTATGAGGCGCGCCCGCAGGATACAGGCTTTAATGATAGCCCAAAACAGGGCACTTAATTTCCAGTTGGGAGAACCAATCCCAGCCCCAGAAGCACCAGCCACACAGCAGCAACAGCAGCAGCACAATCAATAACAATTTGATGAGGGCCCCCACCAAAGCGAAAGGATCTCAAATCCCACCTAGGCCAGGGACGCTTAATTGTATAAATGTATACATGTGTGTGTGTGCATGTGTTACTGAGGAGGGGAGGCACCCTGTGAAACGAAAGCGAAATAATAATGAGGGTAATATTAAGTAGTAGTCGAAAAACAAAAAAAGAAACAACACTAACAAAAAAAAAAAAAAAAAAAAAAAACCAACAACGAAGAGGAATCAAAGAGTATAACTTCTTATTTCTTGCCATACTCCAAGCCAAATAAAAACGAAAAAAAAGAAACTTTACTTCTGTTGGCCCCCCCTTTCCATTTGCCTCTATCTACTTTGCTTTGCTTTAGTTTTTTTTTTTTTTTTTTTTTTTTTTTTTTTTTTGTGTTCCTTTGTAGCCAAACAGCCTTTTAATGCGAAAGAAACACGCAAGAGCCCAAAACCCTCGGCGGCGATTTGCCATTGAGACCCAACCAATTTGTTGTAGTTGGATATCACAAACTACCGTGGAAAAATATTTATATAGTTTCCTTCTAGTTTTTTCGTATCGTATAGTTTCATTTCGTTACGTTTAATTTTCCTTTTAGTGTGTGTGAAAAAACTAATAAAGGGGCAATTTAGGCAATCGTTTTCATCAACGAAATTTTGTGCGGGCCGCGCGACAATGGAATTTATAATGCAATTATTAAGAGTTGATTGAAGTGAAGTGAATTGAAATGAAGGCCAAATAATAACTGGTACGACTTTGCTTCCCTCCCTCTATCTCTCTGTCTCTGTTCCTCTCTTACTCTGACTCCGTTTCTCCCGCATGTGCCCACATGTTGAAGGATATTCTTAAAGCCATCTGTTTTTGTTTTCATCTTGGTTGCCATACTTACCCACATTCGCACATACACACACACAAAGTCATATATACATACATTAGAACGTGCACTTAATCAAACGCCCACATTTCATGTCATCTCTTGCCATACATCTTTGTTAAGTCAACGCTTTGGAAATCTCAAGAAACAACAAAAAACAAAACAAAAAATAATACATAGCTTTAGCCACACCCCCCCGCAACGAAACCAAATGCCTGTAGGCTAAGACTAAAATAAATGTAATACATATACAATGTACATACATACATACATACATATGTAGCTACAAGAATACCCTATAAATCCTGAAACTAAATGTTAGCAAAAGTATTTATCTTTAGAACAAAAGAAGAATCTAATACTTCTAGAACAGCCGATAAAAATATTTAAGTTCGTGGTTAAAATTTACTTACCAAATTGATATTTCAATTGCGTTTCTTTGGTTTGATTTGTAAAAAGTTTAGAAATTCGTTGTGTATATATATATAATAAATAGATATATATATGTATATATATATAAATCAGAGAGTATTAGTAATTTTTATTGAACGAGAAATTATTTCTTATTTGTTGTTTGTTTATTTATAAATTATTTATTAACTTGATGGTAGTACCATCATATTAGTTAATATATTTTCTAAAGTATTTTCCTTATACTAACTAATAAAAAATTCAATAAAATAAATCTGTTGTAATTGAACTTACATTATATAAATATACATTAACACCTAAAACGGTCTAAAGATCAAAAATTATTTTTAAGATAAGTTCATTAAAGAAATAAGAATATATTTTCTTATATTTTAGTAAAAAATAAAACATAATTATTAACAAGAATAAACAATTTGCTTCAGGCAACGAAATCGGCTCTTAGTTTGATTATCATTAATTTGTTTGTCGGTTTTATAAAATTTTGACTTATTACACAAACAAAGTAAGCTGAAATGAATTAGTACTGACTACTCTATTTAAACGAAGAGTTAAATTATCCAATTTCAGATTTTCTTGTTTACTCTGTCTGTTTATTAAAAGCAAATCAAAGTGATATTCTTTTGTTTAGTTAATTTTATTAATTTTTTGTGGAGAAGAGAACTCAATTTTAATTATCGTTTTGCTGTTTTATTTTTAAATAGTTTTCCTGCTCTTGAACTTCTTCAATTTCAAATATTATACTTCAATTCTTTGAAATTACAGTACTTTAGCAATTATATTATATTGTTAACAGCTGTTCTTACTTCATCTCTTGTGGCGCATTTGGATTGGTCTTCTTTTACACATCTGAAAGAACTTTGTTCTAAGAAATGTTACTCGTCGAGTTTCCAAATCACTTTTACTTTTAGCTCTCTTTTAATGTTATGGCTATTGTTGTTGCTGTCGCTGTTATTAATGTTGTTGTTGTAAAAGCCATTACATTTATTTATGTATTTGTATGTATTTAGCTCTATGGGTATTGAGCTGAAGGTGTATGTCTGTGTTTGTGTGTGTGCGTATGCAGTGGTGTGGGGAGAAGGACGGTGACTAAGTATGTGGTTCTGTCTATATGGAAAGGGTGGGGTTAGGAGAAACTTCATAGGTTACCACGTCGACAGAGTAGCTCACTCGCAATGCTCTCGCCTCATTTGACACTGAGCGCTAAAACATTTTTTTGTTTATTTTTTTTTTCTTTCATTTTTTTTTTCTTTCATTTTTTTTTTTTTTTGTGTTCTTTAATTTCGATGCCAGTCACGCATATCCTGGCAAGCGCCCGGCGCCCCCGTCCCCACAAAAAAAAACCCCGTTGGCCTGTCACCTTACCCTACCTCACCATATTGCTTGGCGCTGCCAAAAGCCTTGTCATTATTTTTTAAAGCTATTTATAAATATTTCGCCTTGTATCTAATGTTTCTTTTGTTGTATTCTATACACTGGCTTTAGTTTCGTTTACCACTTAAAACATTTCCGGTAGAGCAATAATTACTTTGGCCTAGGTACACAATGTCTATGCATGCATATACATACATATATAGGAGTACATATATATATATATATATATATATATATATATATATATATATATATATATATATATACCTGTTAGTGTGTGTCTTAAATATTCTATATACAAATTATACAAATATGTTTGTAAGTATGTAGAAACTCGTATATATTGCGAAATACCAAGTAATGGAAAATGCGTGCAGCCGACAGTCAGTCAGTCATTCATTCATTCAGTCTTTCAGTACACCCAGCCTATCTATCTATTTTTGAAATTTATGTATTTTTGAAATTCCTTTGGCGTTGTCGTCGATGTTAATGTTGTAGATGTTTCTGTTGTGCCTGTGGTTCTGTTTCTGGTACGGTTTTGGGTTCTGGCTGTGGAAAAAAAAGGCAACGCCCCAATCTTAAATGAGTATAAGAAACAAAAAGCAACCAAACAGCGCAACAAAAAATTTCTATCTTAATGAATTTGACCCCCAGTGTCAATTTAAACTGATTAAATGCCCAGACCCGGGCCATGCCCAGGCCTAACTGGCATCTGTTCTAGAGAAAGCGAGACAGAGCGATAGAGAAAACGAGAAAGGGACATAGACAGTGAGAGATGTTGATGATGACGATGCTGATGAAGCTGATGATGATTATGTGCAAGCGAGTCCGCCTTAATAAATTGCCATCCCTGTCCCTCTAACACAGAGCAAACGGAAGCAGCTGCTTAGCTCTGTCAACAATTTGCCTCATATTTTTTTTCTTTATATTTGCCTTACTACCCTATAACCCAGTCAAAGGGTGAAAGGGTATTATAAACACAGTTTATATATAAACATAAAGACCTTATAAATATTGTATTCCTTGTTATTTTCAAATTGATCTTTATGTCTATTTCTTATGCGTATAAAAGGATAAATAAAAAATTTAATTTTGATGTCATCTCAATATTAATATCAAAGAATCTAATGTATTTAATTATCTTTTCCCATTTGAATGCCTATATAAAAATATATGAAAAAAGAGGGGAAAAAATTATTCATTGTTAAACAGTTTTCTTAATTCAAAAATTACTTAATGAAGTTTCAATATTTTTCTTAGGTATACAATATTAGTTTTCAAATCCTTTCCATTTCTTTTTTCTCGAAAACATGTAATTGAAAAAGAGGAGTTTAAAATTTATAGTAGAACCGATATCTAATCATTCGATATGATTAAATAAGCTAAAAATATAAACAGAAATTTAATATTGCCCAAGAAATGTGAAGGAAATTCACCTTTTAATATAGCATAGGGTATTTCAGAGTCGATAGTTTTCTTTGTTTTCTATAATTGAAACATTTGCTGAGCAATTTTTTTTTATTTCAATTTGTTTACATATGTACAGACATAAATACATAAATGTACGGGGGGGAGAAATAAACCGAAAATAACAAAATTCCAGATCATTTACGCGTAATTTAAATCTACATATGTATGTATGTATATGTTTCTCTTCACTTTTTTTTAGTTATTTTGTTTGTTAGAATTGATGTCGCGCAATAGATTTATATAGTTTCAATTGCCAGCTGCATCAAACTCTCTGAATTTTTCCTACTGAACTCATGCGAATTTAAGCGGCTTTTCTCTAATATTAATACATAAATTGTATTTCTGCATTATTGCAATAATTAAGAAAAAAAAAACAACACCAATATAAAATCAATAAAACATATTTTCATTTTTGTATATTATTCAAATAAAAACTATGCGGAAAAAAATTAAATCTTGATTAAATATACATGCATACTTATTTATATAATTTGAAGCAGACCACAGGCGACCATCGCTAAGCTTCTCGAATGGCGGCGGATCTGCATCTGACAGATACAATTAGTTGGGTTTTGTTGGGCAATTGAACAGATTGTTCGTGGCTTTTGTCAATAATTTTTGGAATTAAAACCAACAAAAATAGTGCCTGGTCTAAATCAAATTTTATCTCTCATTAACTAGCAGCAGATTGCTTTCCTTTTTCTTCTCCCTTTCCTCTCCTAGTAACGAAAGTTCTAAAAAAAAATCCCCCCCAAAACAGCGATTCATTTTTATCCCCAAAATAATTGCTCTGAACAAAAACCTCACCATTGCCTTATTGGGCAATCTGTTTGGACTAATAGGCAACCGGTTTGAAGCCGCTTATAACCAATTTCAATTCCAGAAACGTAATTTCAGTTCCTCTGCCAAACATTGCTTTCTAGGTTCAGGCTTAAATTGTTTCGGTTGTGTGTATCTACCTATGTATGTACATACATATATGCAAATATCATAGTCAGTCTCTTTTAAAGTCAGCAAATCATTTCTATGAAAACAGTAAGAGCTCAGCAAATAAACAGAAATTACTCGCATAATTTTTAAGTTAAGTTTTCAACTAGAATGAAATCTGATTTGATTTATAAGTTTAACGAAGAGTCAATAACTCAAACCATGATTGGGCATATTTAAAGATAAATTTGCCTAGAAAAATATATGTAATTTATTATATTTTTTTTTATTACTTTATGTATTTTTAAACATTGCTCTGCATAATTTTTTTTTATGAATATGATGAGTTCATAGTTTAATTACTTCTAAGGAAAAAGATAAATTTATATATTTACTTTAAAATGCTTATGCTAATGTCTCTTTTTCTACTTCTTCTTCCAGGTATGTACAATGGGATCTGAAATCTTTTGTCGGGAATTACGAATTAAAACTAAACAAGTCTAAGTAAATTTATAATTAATTTTATATTGAAGTTTCCTTCACTTTTTCTTTTTTTTTAAATAATATTAAATAATTTGCGTTAAATACATTTTGGCCTTAGTCATAAGACAGAGAGAGAGAGAAATGTTAACAAAGAAGGGGGAAGCGACAGGCGGAGTTTGGGCGGGGTGGGGGCTATATTAATTCCTATATATACATATAAGCATTTAGGGAATTCGTCGTTTTACCATAAGCGCTTTATAATACCGCACCTTATATACATACGATTCAGATGTAGACGATATGGGTAAATACAGGGCCACTGTGGGGCTTTATTTACTACGCATTAATGCCAGAAATTAAAATGCTATACCGTATGCCGCACATTGCCATTGCTGTTGGTATTGGTATTGGTGTTGCCGTTGCCGTTGCCATTGCCATTGCCGCCATAATGAGCGAGGGGCTCCTACAATTCGTCGTATTTGTTGTCGCTCTCAATGTCTGGAGTCTAATTTTAGCCCCGGCTATGTGCCTGCCTGCCTGCCAGGCAATACGCCAGCCAGCCTGTGTTTTTGTGCCTGGATGGCCTGCTATTGGATCTGCTCGGCCTGGGTATACTCAGACAGTAGCCACAGTCAAATACACAGCATGGGGTGCCCACTTCAAATCTCAACAGCAAGAGCAACAGTATGAAAGGGCGAAAGTTAGAGAGGGAGCAGAAAAAAAGAGAAAAAAGAAAGAAAGAACACACACACACACATACAGCGAAAAGAAAGAAACTTTATTAAAGAGGAAGAGCTGAGCAACGACGACGATGACTACGACAACGATGGACGGGCACTCCATACGCAATTACGACAAATCCACTTTGCTTCCCTTTTTCCAACTGATGTATCTGCTGCTGCTGCTGTTGCCTTTCCTTCTGTACTGTTCTCTTGTTGATGCTGGGTGATAATGCGAACGAACCCCCAGAGCAGAGTGAAACAGACAGGCGGAGAATAGCGCTGAATGGAGAGTGCAATACAGAGGTGGATAAAAATAGATAGAAAGGATATTGTAGCAAAATGGCAGCGAGTAACACAGAAATAAAAAAAAAAAAACGAGAATACGAACAAGAAATACCGGGACTTCCAAAGAAACAGTGTAAATGGTTGGGAGAGATAGAAAAGCAAGTGGATTGGATAGAATGGTGGGTTTGTTGCATCCAGAAAAAGAATCTCAGCTGCTACTGTTGCTGGCTACCCTCTAATGCCATGTGTTGCATTTCAAAGTGTGTGAGTTATGGTCAAAAACCAAGGGAAGAGAAAACACATACAAAAAGAAAACTCAGCCAGCCAGATGAGCCGACAAATGGCAAGAAAACATAGATATACAAACACAAGATAGAGAAAGAGAGAGAGAGAGAGAGAGAGAGATAGAGAATGGAGATATTGATTGCCGAGACGCTGAGTCCCTTAACGCAAGTTACCACACCTCTTCACACACTGTACTGCACACCACCGCACCACACTTGCACCTGCTCATCTGTAAATCAAACCACATCGCTGCAAATCAATCGTAGACAATTAAATTCAACTCTCAACCACACAATTCCCCAATATCGTTCAAGCTTTGGAGAATTCTCTCTTATGCCGCCCATACCTGGTCATTTAATCTAGTATACAATAATTAAGGTCTATGCTGATGCGGTTAACTTGCATAATTGTGAACGCCCTGTACTCATTTAGTCCTTCAATATCTCAAATTGAAGTTATATGCAAATTAATATCTAGATAATTGTGGCTTTTAATCTAGACTGCTGGCAGGCTGATTGGGTTGCTTGGTTGGTTAGTTAGTTGGTTGCTTGCCAAAACCGATTGCATATTGAAAATATTTTCATAAATATCAAAAACATTTGGCCTACCATGCCAATGTATTATGCACAAATGCTGCCTGACTGTGAGTCACAACATGTGTGCTATAGTGTATAAATGAATTTTCTCGTCCAATAAAGTAGTTGGCAAGCTAAAGGGTTGCTTTTGAGAATACTTATGTACATATATGTATGTTGCATTTTTAATTACCATCAGATAATGAATCCGATATGTGCACTGACAGGAAAATGTTATCTGCTTAAAACAAAATTTATAAAGTTATTGAAAAAAAAAGGCTTGATAATATGAAAATATGGAATATTTGAATACAGTATAGTCTGGACACACTTTATCCCTTTGAGTGGTGTTCAATAAATGTAATTTAAATAAATAATAAATATATAGTATATACAGTATAATAAATATACTAGTAAGATTATAGAGATCTTTTCATTGTAATAAGCCAAGTAATATTGATATTTGGTTATTAGTAATAAACGAGTTCACTATTCATTATGATCACACTTTAAAAGTGTTGTTGATTAACTTACTTAAATAATATTTTCTATAAATAAATAACAATTTAGTTATTTAAATAGTTTTATTTAAATAAGATCCAACTTTCGTATTGAAACTTTAAATTTTCAGTTAATAGCCACTTTATAGTATATAGCAAAGTTTTAAAATGACCATTTCTCTTCCATAATGGCAAAAAATTAAAAAGGAAAAAAATTATGAATAAAAAAAAGAAAAGCAAAAAACAGGAAAACTTTCTTTTGCCAGCATAATTTGCAAATTTTCAACATTACTACTACAGTCAAACTTCCGGAATCTTCTCTTCCCTTTTTCTCAGCACCCAAATGCCTAGAACATTTATCACCAGGCCTTCCTTGCTGGCAACTTTACACCTTCACAAGCTCATAATTTTCTCTTTTAGCCCACCAATTTCCCCCCCATCACCAGCCCATTCTCGTTCTGGCCACATTTCAATGTGAAAATTTTAATTAAGGCAACAATGGCCTGATGCAAAATGAGGCAAAAGAGAGGGAGAGGATGTGTTCCTTTCTCACTAAATCTCAAATGTCAATGAGTTGAGGTCACAATTTTTGCTAGCTCAACCCATTAGTTATATACCCCATAGTTGTTACACAGAACTTCTCCATTTCCAAAAAAAAAAAAAAAAAAAAAAAATTCAGGAAAAAAACTGTCAGTGGCAGGTGTCGCTTGCGGCAAAAACTCTATCGGGTTTGGCGGTTGCTGTGGGCTACTACTTGGTGTTCGTTGTGCAAAAATGATAAATTATCTGAAAAATTTGCAAGGAAATTTAAAAAAAAAAGTTTTCAAAAATTACGCATTAAATCATGCAGAGAAGAGGGGGAAAAAAGTATCAACGAATGGAGTGCGATGAGGTGCCTTGTGCCTTCGAGTTAACAGTGTGGCAAAGTCATTGTAAACTTTATAGCTGAGATTTCCCAAAGATGCGTACGAGACACGGGTATATAATGTTGGTGTTTTGGTAGGAGGGAGAGGGGTTTAGTGGGTGACTTTACATCAGAGAAGTAAGAAATAAAGGGGCAAAAATTTTATCGCTCGCATGGGCAAAGACTTGCATTGCATTATTATTTCTTTTCTGGGTTGGTGGATGGTGGATATAGGAGAGCAGGGTGGGTGGGCTATGGAGGGGGTCACGTTTATATATATATTTTTTTTTTTGTTGATCTTTTTTTGTTTTGTTCGTCGGTTGGTTGTGTCGTAAATTTTGGGGCAAACAAACGGCAAGAAAAGGTAAGCTGCGATATTCATTCCAGCATAAAATTTAACCACCTACCTATCCATAGATTCAACCATCCATTTATTCCTCTAGCCCTTTCAGCTCCTCTTCACTATACATTTAACTTACTATTGTGTTTGTTGTTGCTGTTTTTGTTGGTCTACTACTATTTTGTATTTTCATTATTATTACCAGTAAAGTTTACTATTGTTGTTGTTGTTGCTGCTATTTCTGGCGAAAAGATACATTTTCTTTTGGCTAGCACATATTTCATGGCTATGATTTACTCGTCGTTGTTCAGGGCTGTTACCGCCTACCCACAATAAACAACAACAACAATAACAAAAGCAACTCAAGCAGAACAAGTGCCCAGTTTTGGCAACGCCCCCCCCTCAACCTACAAACCAACCATATCATACCAACCCCTCACCCCCTCCGCTTCTATTGCAGATTGTCCACCGTTTGCCGCCCCTCCGTCAACTTTCCATCTCCCTTTCTGCCTGATCTATGTTTGTTTTGGCCTAACTTGGGTCAACTAGTTGAGACATGAACCTAATTTACTGGCTGAGTGCTTTTCATGCTTTCAAGACACAATTTCCAAATGTCTTAGTTAGTTTTCTGTATGTGTGTGTGTGTATGTGTGTGTTTTCCCTCCAATGCGCCCTCTTTATGCCATGCTCTTGCCAATAAATAGACCAAAAATTAATGCACGTGTTAACCGCATTGACAGATGAAAATTCTTCTATATATACATACATATATTACACATTTCTAGAAAATCATTTCTCAAATTTCTCTATATAGTAAAATATAACTTGACCCAATTATAAATTGATATCAAGCATATACATATTATATGTATATATATATATTTATATATGTATACTTAATCTTATTCCAAATAAACTTTTATTAGTTGAAAAACTTTAAATAAGATTTTAATGCTAATGAATTTGGCACTGATCCTTAAAAGAAATTTTCCACTCTCCAGATATCAATTTGTATATAAATTATGAAAAGAAAATCCATGTCTGAAATTCACTAAACGACTAAACGATTTAAATTTCAACTATTATTTATACAAAGAAAATATGGGGGGCTTCACTACGTTGTATGAAAAATCAACATCTTAGTTACTAAGGTCACCACCACACACACACATACAAGAGGTTAACTGGTAGTTAAGTAAACCATTTTAACCCACCACTGAGCCAGAGTAAAAGGTTTCCATACCATTTATTGTGTGAAAGGTCTCAAATTACATACATATAAGGCGCGGCTATGGTTAATTGCTGACAACTTGCTAAACATTTGTCGATATGCATCGTCGTGTATCCAGTTAACATTGCTTAATTGCTAGTCAGCACAAATCTCTTTACACACACACAGATACAAGCACCCACACACATACACACACTGCAGTTAAATGCATACAAATTACACTTTTTATCTGCTGCTGCTGCTGTTGCTGCTTCTACTGCCACACTTGATGCCATGAAGAGAGGGAAAGGTAGGGAATAGGAGGTTACTTGAGCATCATCCTACAAGCACTTGATAGGCTGCTATACTTATATGCATACATACATGTGTACTCGTATATATACAAGCTTCTGCGTCTGTGTGAATATATGTAGGGATGAATCCAGTCGAGGGAACACACACACACACACATAGTCATAGGATATATAGTAAGGCTAGGCGGTGTCTCCTTTAGGGCTCTCAGTTTTTAATGAAGGCTCATCAACAATGTGTTGAGCCATTAAGGTAGATGACAAGAACACAAAACCCACATCTACCAATTACTTAGTCGTTGCCTCAAAATCTGAAAAGTCTCATCAAACCTTAACCTCTCCATTTCGCTCACCCTTTTACCCTTTGTCACTGTTTGTTGTTGTTAGTGCTGTTGGTTTTTTTTTTTTCGGTTGCAAAAATCAATTCATTTAAGGCATATCCATCCATACGTGCAACATTCACATTTCTAATCCGACCTCCCTCCCTCCCCCATCAACATTGTCATCTTGTTTTCTGTAGCAGCATATTTTCATCCTCATCCAATTGATGGCAGCAAACTTGATGCTTCTCCACTCTGGGATTATAGCAAATATTGTGACGCCAAAAGCATGAGGTTGTCGCAATCTCCATGGCACTACACGGTGTTGGCATACATAATACCAGAATGCGATCCCTTCCCTTTTTTGATATAACACACGATGGACGTATGAGTGATATATGTACCTGAACACGATCATTTGGCTGAAGGACACCGCGTCGAGGACTTATTTTAAATTTATCAAATACAGTGCTCTGCAACTAAAACAAAAGAATAATATCAAATTATATTCGTAAGAATTTAAATTCTATTTACTTTATATGTTACTGGTTCTTTTGCAATATTGGTAATTAAAATAATCGGATTTAATTTTTTTGAAAATATTATAGAATCCGCTGGGGAGACCTCTACTAAATTTTGATCCATTATTGTAATTTTGTATGATATATTTTTTTCTAAAAGTTTTTTTTTTCAAAATGTTTTGAAAGTGTTAATTTCTAAACTAAATAAGTATAATTGTAAAAATCGTAACATAAGCAAGTTTTTCATAAATTGAGAATTTTCGCAGTGTATAAATGATGAGAAGAAAAAAAACGTATAACATATACTAGAAAAGAAAGTTGAAAAGAATAAGAAATATAAATGAGAAAAAACAACTTATTATGGGGACTTATTGTATAGCACAATGACAACTGTGTCTCTTGCCACTAATTTAGAACATAAGTTTGTCTATTAAAATGTCATCTCTTAAGATATAAAGACTAATTGCAGCTGTCAAGTATGCGAGACAAAAGACATTCCGTCCCCCATTCTAAAATATACACACATACACAATTGACCCATAACCCTTGAGCAAAACCATCGCCTCCACCCCCTTCCATTTAATTACAACTCACAAACATTTCAACACTAAATCAAGCAAATCACAAAAGCCTATACACACACCACCAACAACCACCACAAAGAACAAGAAGAACCGCTCACCCACTTACACACTCAATAGTCACCCATCGAACACAAAGGGGACACAACAAAAAAAAAAAAAAATTCTCACACACTAGCAGGGCTTCCGCAATCCTTCGCCCTGGCCCTTACCTTTTAAGCATTGCGTGAGGGGCGGGGAGCTTAACTCGGCTCTTAGCCTAAATGACCAACAGCAGGCGGGTGACCAGCGACACCAACACCAATACCAGCAACAACAAGCTGTAAAATTAATTGATTTACAAGTGTGAAAATGCGCAGAGTGCGGCAAAACGAACAAACAGAAATAACATTTCAAGAATGCGCAGCACTACAACAACGACCAAAAAAAAAAGAAATATCATATCGTTTAAGTCATGGCAACGACTATGCAATACCCTTACCAAAAAAAAAAATGCTCGTAGATAATTATTAAGTAATTTTAAAAAAATTAAATTCAGTCGGGTAATTTTTGTATTTATTAAACGGTTCGTTGACATTTTTATGATCGATCAGTAATATTTTGTATATTTACATATATATTCAAAAACTTAAATGATTTTGTTGCGCTGATACTTATTTTGGTATACCCTATATTGCCCTTTGGTCAGAGGGTATACAAAAACGAGCATTTAGTTTTAGCTTAGTTTGTATGAGTGTGAAATACAATCCGCTTAACGATAATTGCTGCTGCTGCCACTTCTGCCAACGGCTCTGCTTTGGCCTCTGCTGCTGCTGCAGCTGCTTGTCCTGCTGTTGCAGGTGTGTGTGTGTGTGTTGGTGTTGTATGAAAGCAAAGTAAAGCAAAGCGAAACAACTAAAGCAGAGCAAAGCAAAGCAGAGCAGAGCAAAGCCAGGTAACTCATACGCCCCATTCGCCTGAGTTGGCTTTACTTTTGTCGCGTGCTCTTTAAATCATACTTTATAGCACGGTTACAAATATGGGCAAAGGTAAGGGGTACGGGCACGGTTAGTAGCAGTAAGACCTGTAAAAGGGAAGGAGGGGGGACCTTACCCTACCATCGTCCTACCTACCTAATCATCATCATCATGATCCATAAATTGCGTGTAATTTTCGTTGGTTCATAAAGCTCATTTATTTTTCATAACCCTCGTGTTGTCCCCTGTGAATTCTTGTTCGTCCCTCTAGGAGGTATATATGGTTGGGAGGGGGAGTAATAAGGGGAAAGGAGAACGTGTGTATTGGGAGGTCCACAGGAAGTAAGCTTTTGTTTTTCAGCCGTTAGTTCCTTCCGCTGTTTGTTTGTTTGTTTGCTTGTTTTGGGGCCAATTTAATAAGCCATAACAAAAGGCGTCTTTGGGCTTTGCGTGTTTAGTTAGGCTACGTATACACACACACACATACACACAGAGACAAATATATTTACATCGTATATCACATTTTGGATATGCACCAGCTGATATCCTTTAAAGGTTAAGGCTTAATAAAAGGTGTGCCCATTGATTGCTCGCAGTTGGTATAAAAAAAGGGCGGACGTACATCGTCTACTAGGACAAATATTGTTTTTTTCTTTTTTGTTTTTTTTTTTGCTTTGATTGCATTAAATGTCTGTCCAAATCAATCACTGGCAATAACAAAGGGACTTGCTGCCATGTCCTTTGGCTTTGGCAGAGTCATTTCTTTACTTCTTATTGATGTTATTGTTGTTTTTGTTCTTTTATTTTTCTTTTTACTTGCAAACTTTCTTTTTTGTTGCTCGTCATTTTGGAGAATCGTTGCAATCATTGCAGGTCGTTTATTTATTGTGCAAACATGTAGCCAATACCCATAAGTCCCGTCTTTCTATTTTCTCTTTTTACCATGGCCGTAGCAGGAAACATGGAGAGGCAATACCCATAAAATGAATATATATTAAATGTTTAATTAATGTTGAATGGTATAGGAATAATAATTAAAACATTATATATGTATATACAGTTTATTAAACAAATTTCGAAACAGTCTAAATATAAGATTAAATTAAGATTCATGTCTAGGATGAACTATTATCAATAAAATATGGTAAAAAAGGGAATAAAATTAAGATTAAAATGTGACCGATATTGCAAATGTTACTCCTACATTCCCTGAGAATATAAACTAATTAAATCTCTAAAATATAGTCCTATTTTATTTAGGAATAATCTTAACCCCTTTGGCTATATACATGCACGTCTCTGGCCATAAAAAGCTGTTCAATTGCAGTCGTTTTTCGGGTAATTCGACACAGACAATTGATGTTAAAAGAAGAAAAGGAAACTTAACTGTGGACTTCCACACTCGTTTTTCGCATATAGCTATTGTTATATGGGTGTGAGTGTGTATGATTACATACATATATATATATATATATATATATGTGTGTATGTGCGAAATACGATATTTTTGGCTCGAATGCATTTTACAGTGCGAAAAGTAATCGTTAAATCTAAATCGCCATGGCAACTTGAAATTGATGTCATTGATTTCGCTTGAGTAATTTAATATAGTTAAAATCTTTCATACCATTTTTTTTTCATTTCCTCTCTATTTTTCCCACTAGTTTTTATACACTTGCAAAGTGTATATTAATTTTGGTCAGAAGTTTGCAACGCATAGAAGGAAGCATCTCCGACTATATAAAGTATATATATTCTTGATCAGCATGATGAGCTGAGTTGATATAGCCATGTCCGTCTGTCCGTCTGTCCGTCTGTCCGTCCGTCCGTCTGTCCGTCTGTCTGGATCAACGCAATCTCCTCCGAGACCCTTGGAGCTACAGAGCTGAAATTTTGCACCTAGGCTTCTTTTTGCTGCAGGCATTGTATATCTCGGAATCATCCCGATCGGATGACTATATCATATAGCTCCCATAGGAACGATCGGTCAGGAATAAGGTTTAACATCAATAACTCAGTTGTTTCTTAATCGAATGTCACTAAATTTGGTGTTTGTGAGTTTTATATAATCCCCAACATATATACCAAGTTTCATTAGAATCGGTTGACTATATCATATAGCTCCCATAGGAACGATCGGTCAGGAATAAGGTTTAACATCAATAACTCTGTTGTTTTTCAATCGAATGTCACTAAATTTAGTGTTTGTGAGTTTTATATAATTCCCAAGACATATACCAAGTTTCATCAGAATCGGTCGACTATATCATATAGCTCCCATAGGAACGATCAGCCAAAAATATAGTTTTTGTTCAATAACTTAAGTGTTTTTTAAGCAATCGTCACGAAATTTGTTATTTGACAATTTTATATAAAAAGAAATATATCTTTTAAGTTTTATCAGAATCGGTCGACTATATGCTATAGCTGTCATAGGAACAATCGGGGAAAAAAAATTTGTTTTAATTTTTTTTTTATGCCACGGACATCAAATTTATATTTGATGGGTTTTATATACTTCTTTATGATTCCGGCAAATTATATATAAATCAAAAAGATAGTTTGCAAGGGTATACGAACTTCGGCACGGCCGAAGTTAGCCCATCCTTCTAGTTTTCACTAATCGCTCTCTGTCCAATTAGGCAAACTTAAGATTTATGTATCTCGCTTGTTGGTTGCCAGATCAAACAGAAACAGAACATCATAAAAAAAGAAGAAAAAAAAACATATATATATAAAGATAATATATCTTTTTTATATGAATCATCATATTTTCCATATGTGCCGCTGCTGTTGCTGCTGCTTCTGTGGCATGCATCATTGAAAATGAAATGAAATTCTGTGTATGTAGCCCTTTCCGTGAGACATCGAAAACGACAGAGCGACATCATTGGACACGCTTTCATGCTGCTTGTTAGCCCATGAAAGAAGCCAAATAAAAATCAACTTTGTGTCTTATACTATATACACACATACATATATACATAAATATATATATATGTATATTCCTAAATGTATATGTCCATATATATAAATATACATATATATATATATCGTTTCTTCTTCTATATATTTTTCATGTTGTTGCGCCAATTGACAGGGGCTTTAATTTTTTGTTTTCTTTACTTGCGTTTTTCCTTGGTTGCCTGTTTTTTTTTCTGTTTTTATTTTTGTTTTTGTATTTAACTTTTATTTCACTTCATTCCGTTCGCTTTGCTCTTGTCAACGCATCTTTTGGCTGCCATAATTCAAGTCTGTGTGTGGCACGCCGTTTGCATAGCTAAACATTTGCTCTTAAATAAAAATGAATTTCGTATTTGCACGAGTTTTTTGTATTTCTTTATTTTTTTTTTATTTATTTATTTTTTGTTTTTTTTTTTTTTTGACTTGTTTATTGACAAGCTAAAGAGGGGAGAGAGAAAAGACAGACAGACAGATAAATGGGTAGGCCAAGGGGCAGAGTGTCAGACAGGGAGAGGTACATAAAGATTTTACTGTGTGTACTTAAGATATTTGTCTTCATTTATTTTTATTGATTTTACTGCTGCTGCTTTAGCTGATTTATATATCTATATACAAATATACGAAATATATATATTTTCTATAGTATGGGAGTGACCAATAGCCAATTTCATTTTCATTTGCTAAGCCAGTGAATAATCACAATGCATTTTTCTCCTGGCTTGCCAATTTTCACACACTTTCCTTTCCTTTTTCTTTCCATTCGATTCCTTTCCTTTACCATACTTTGCTTTGCACTCTGAAAGAGCTTTTCAATTATTTAATTTTCTACTCACGTTTTTTGTTAGTAGTTGCGACCGAACAAAAAAATTTGACGATAAAAATCTTTAGCTCTCCCAAATAGCATCATCTTCATCTTTTCCCTCTGACATTCTCACGTTTTTATTGGCATTAAGGTTTTAAGTTCGATCAACTGACCCTTCCACCTTCTCCCCACCATTTGCTTACCACCGCCCAACCTCTTACTTGACAGTGAAGGAGGCAACTGAGGAGTGTGGGTGTGTGAGTCTATGTGTGTGTGTGTGTGTGTATATAGCTGTCGCTGCAGTTACCAATGCATCATTTGTGCCATTTTGACACACAACTTGATGACAGAGAGTCAGAGCGGAATGTGGGAGTTGCAAGTGGCTAAAGTTGCAGTTTAGGAGTTGAGGCTAAAGTTGGGTTCGGTTGCATAAATTCCATTTAAATGGCAACCCAAACAGAAAGAAGCAGCTACATACTTTGGAGCCATCCACATTTACATCACCATCATCGTCATCATCATCATCATCATTATCAACATGAGGCATCTTCAGGTTTAGATTTAGCTACTGTTTCGACTTGTGGCCATTAACAACTATAGAAACTGCAATGTGGGCAGCCTAGTGACACACAAATGTGGCAAGTAAATGTTGAAGAAGAGAAATAAAAAATTGAAGACTGGAATTGCTTTAGAGTATACCAACGATTAAATACCCTTGCCAACTATCTGCAATTGCATTTAAATTCAAAGCTGTAAGGAAAAAATTACAAAAATTAAATGTATTCAAATTAAAATCAAATCAAATTCAAATAGAGCGATTCAAACAATTTTGGGACTGATTTTTAACTTTATATAGAAATATCTATATACATATATATATATATTTGCAAATAATATAGCCGATGAATTTTTATACCATTATTTTATTAAATTTTTACTAATCCACAATTGAAACCATTCCTTTGATATTTATTTGATATAGTCTATTTATCTAGGTATAACCAATTTTTATAAACTTTACATAATCTATTTCTATCTCTGATGTGGCTATAATATACATATAGCCTTTTCTTTGCAAGGGTATTGAGCGAAAAACAAAAAGAAGAAAAGGCACAGAAACCGCATTTAAATGCTGGGCCGGTTCTCTTCCTCTTACCTACCTACAACTCCTTGGCTCTTCGTCTCCCCCTCTGTTTTAGTTAAAGTTTGTTTTATTTTCGTCTTTTTTTTTTGCCTTTTTTTTTTTGCAGATGCGCAGGCAGCAACTTCCTCTGTCTCGTGTTCCCCTCTCACATCGAATCCTCTTCACCGTCGCGTAAATTTAACCGGTTTATGGCTTTAGCCATGTTGCGGGCCCGTTTGCCTAGGGCCAACTATTCTCATATTTTCCATTCTTTTTCTTTTTTTTTTTTTTGTTTGGCCCCTCTCTCTCTCTTCACCGTTCTGTCGTTGTGTTTAGCAAACGTTTTGCTGCTATTGTTGTTGTTACTATACACACCACACACATATATATACATTCAGGCATAGTCACACACCTGCAAGTGACGTTTGGTTATGGGGTTTACCGTTCTTCAGTCCAGCAACAACAAAAACAATATTACTCAGCTGCTGCTCCTACCGCTTATGGTCAGTTATAGCCTGGGTAACATTTGCTATTGCAATTGCCGTTGCCGTTGCCACTGCCGCTGACGCAGTTTTTCATTCATAAAATGAAAAAAGAGTAAAAAAAAACAATGCCAATTCCGATGGCAGTCCATTTGAATATTTAAGAATTTTTTCCTCCATTTTTTTGTTGTTATATGGTGAACAATTTTGATTGCTTTTTATAGGTCGATTTAAAGTGTGAAAGTACGTGGAGGCTAATGATGCATAATACAGCTAATTCTTTAGGCTAGATACGGGTTGTGGTAACAATGAAATATTGCACAAATATTATCTATATTTTATACAATTTATTAAATAATATTTATAATTTCGTTACTTTTAATTGCACCTAATCGAAATAAACATAATAATCCATTTACATTTTAGATAATTTTTTGTAACTGTTTACTTTTTGGTTATTTTTCCTATTGGATATTTTTATGTATTTAAAAATACAAAAAAATGATAAATTAAAATAAAATGATGTTTAACACACTTATATTTGTATGTCCTTTACGATCCTGTATCCAAAACTTTTTATTTTCTTAAATTAATCGATTTTATTTCTATTTCGACTTTAACTTTTCATGATTTAAAATAAGTTTACTTTTATAATTAGTCTTGCAAATATCTTTTAATGACAGCAGAGCAGATAGAAATTAATTTTATTTCGTTTATTTTAATTTTTTGTTGATTTTGTTGTTGTTGGTATCATTAATTTCATTAGGTTAAACTATTTAGCATGAAAATTTTCCATTATTGATCAAAGTACAAGTGGAAAATTAATTAATTAAATTTATGATGAAATGTTTATATGATTAAGTTGTTTTTTTTTTGTTGTTGTTTTTGTTCTTTCGCTGCACTACACAGAATCAGCTCTAATTACAGCTTAGCTAAATCTGATGCCATTACATTTTCCCACACACACATACATACATTTATCTGTACGTCCTCTATATATGTTGTGAATTTTCATTAATGCGCACATACACAAGATTACACCAACATTCACACACACACACACCCACATACACGCCTACACTTCAATTTTCCATCTCGTGTTCTCATGTTTGTCTTATTAAAAGGATGTGTAGACTATATAGTCAGCATTTCATGCAAACATTGCATTTTGTATTTTGAAATAAATTTCCGTTCTGTTGATTTGCAGCACACCCTTTACACCCACCCACACACACACCTCTACAACTGACTATCTGTCAGTATGTATGTATGTGTGTGTGTGAAAATGTATCTTGTAACTCACATGTGACACCCGCATGCTGCAATTTTAGCATCAGGCAGCCAGTGGCAGCAATTTCTGTAGTCATATTACATGTCAGTTTGCCACCACTCGCCCCTCGACATTGCCATCACTTTTCTGCCATTTCCCCAGTTAGAAACATCCTTTTACACCTCAACACGCTT
The DNA here is from genome assembly GCA_037075365.1 of Drosophila emarginata. Lineage (NCBI taxonomy): Eukaryota > Metazoa > Arthropoda > Insecta > Diptera > Drosophilidae > Drosophila > Drosophila emarginata. The sequence continues at coordinate 10,888,761 of JBAMCD010000296.1, forward strand.
TTGCTATAATTTCCTGTATATGTAGCAAAAAAAAAAAAAAAATAAATAAAGGAAAAGGAAAAGGGAAAAGAAAAAAACACGAACAAAATCTAAAATTTCAACAGACGACAAACTGCCAAAAGCAACTGCTGATGATGGTCTGTCTGCTGATTGGGTTATGTGCCCTAAATTATATACATATATATATACATATGTATATGTAGTATATCCTATACAGATGACGATGACGATATTCGTATATCCTTCGTCTATCTTAAAATGTAGTGAAATTGCTTGGCAAATTGCTTTGACAGGCCATGTAGAAGTAGTAACTGACCTTCATTTAGCCAAATACTTCAATTGACATATCGAAATGAAAAGTAAATGCTGTTACTTTCAAACGTTACTTTTTTGTGAGACGTGAGTTGCATCGACCTACAAAATAAATGTCCAAGTGTGTGTGTGATTGGTGTGTCAGTGTGTGTGTGCGTGTGTGTGTATAGGCGCCCCATTGAGTAATCAAATAAGCAAAGCAAAGCAGGAAAAAAAAAACTTAATTCAAACAATTGCCGATGTTGCTGCTGTTGCTGGTGCTGCTAAAATTTTCAATTTCAATTGCTTGATTTGCCTTTTTAATTAAAATGCGCGACAGGCATAGGCAAAAGCCACTTTTAACGAACGTCGCCCCAAATTTTAGGCGCTGCTGCTGCAATTGACCAAAATTGGCACTGCCATCGCCGCCTAACTATTGCGTCAACCATTACCACTACCACAGTTGGACAACTGCTTTAAGCTATGTCCAGGTTGGGATTATTTCAATGGGTGACAAAGTGGCCCAAAAATCGAGTTAACGCATAGTTGCTTTCCCAATAAATCTTCAATGCAATTCAATTTCAGTGATCGGTTTTACACATATGTATCTATATATATTCATATATTTTATATCAATTTGGTTGTCAAGTTTGAGTGAACGATAGTGTCAAAACTGGTTTCACAAATGCTTCTGGGTAATGTGGGAGTGCCAAATCATTGATCAAATTAAAATGACTTTAATGGAATCAAGAGACTGCAAAAACATTATAAATTTGATGAACAATAGATTTCTGAAAATTTTTTCTTGTGTTCTAAGCGAAGTCATATAAATTTTGTTTCCGCTTTCTTGGGTTTTGGTTTTTTTTTAATACATATATACATTTTGGTTATTTTTCGTTTGGTGTTTAGCTTGAAGTCTGAAAGTCTAGTAAATTGAATAAAACTAATTTAAACTCCAAAGTCCAGTGGATTCAATCTATAAACTTAAAGAATAATTAAACAAATCGTTGCTTTTACCTATAGATAGATATTTTGATTAGTCATAAAACTATTTCATTTTAAATTTATATTTTGGCAAAACACAAAAAATACATCCGATAAAAATGCCATTCTACAAATGATATTTGATGCTTTCTAGAGGTACTAATTAATAAATAGTTTTTTTTTTTATTTTAAAAATAATCAATTAATCGAATCCGCTCCTGATCATGTCTATTGAGCAATTGGTCAAATACTTTTCACTATGTCAGGTTCAAACAGCTGACGCACGAAAACCAAAATGAAATTTCAGTCAGTTCACGTCATAACTTATTAATATTCAGTTGATGTAATATGTTTCAATTTTTTTGTGTTTTGTTTTTATTTCAATAATTTTTGTTTTTATTTAGATAATTGTCGACGCAACGGCATACGTATAGATATGTGTATATATATATATGTATATATATATACTAGTTGTCTGTCTTTATGTTGGTGTGTCCAGGCTGCATTCTCTTTAAGTATTTTGCATATTTCTGCCACCATCAATCACACAAAAGGAATGTGTGTGACATATTTAAATATTTCACATACGCCGTGTGTGACGTTTAAAAAATTGTAAAAAAAAATGACAAAAAAAGAATGGAAACTAAAACGAGAATGAAATGAATAAATAGAAAAATTTTATTCAATTCATTTAATGCCAAAATAAATATCACCAAGTACATCTTTTCACTCCCCGCCCCCCAATGCCAAATAACTTGAAAATGTTAACTACTTGAAAGTGCAACAGCAGCCAAATTGTTGCAAAATGAAAACGTAAAGTGTTTTGTTGAAAATGTTCCAAAAACAACAGAGATGGCAGGGAGGCAGATGGAGAGACAGCGACAGATGCAATGGCAGAGGCAAATGCAAACAAAAAGCTTCACGATGCCAACAGTCAATAAAATAAAGCCAGCTGCTGCTGCTGCTGCCGCTATTGCCCGTTGCTGCTGCTGCTGTTGTCACTGTTGCCGACAATTTTTCCATGGGTACAACAAAAAAAAAAAAATGAATACTCGTAACTGCAAATGCAAATTGCCATAGTGCTACAAGGGCTGCTGCGCCACGAAATATTTGCCATGTAAATATGGCCGAAAAATGTTCCAGTAAAAACATGGAGGGAACTGAAAAGAGGTTGCGACTGGTTGCCTGCCTTACAGCCTGCCGCTCTATTCGAGTGCAATTAAACGAAAAATATTTGCGCATCAAAAAGTGTATAAAACAACAATAACAAAAACAGCAACTAAAAAAAAGACAAACGAAGAAAAACCCCTAACCAAGTCAGTCAGTCTCCAATAAAGTACCGACTATGACTGTTTCAAAATTGTCATTAAATTGTGAAGAAGTTCGCAAGTTCGCTGCCTCATTAAGAACAAAACATACTTTAAACATCATGAAAAGCATTTTTTAGCCTTCTCCCCTCCTCTTTCTCTTCTCCTCTATATAAAAAAAGAGAGTGAAATGGGAAGTAAATACACGGAGGGGGTAAATGAACATTTTCATTGGCACATCAAAATGAATTCTAGACAAAATTTTATGTTAACATAACATGACAATTTTCATTTTAGTTGCAAGAGATGTATCGTATTGTATATATAGTATATATATATATATATATATATATATATATATATATATATGTATATATATAAATATATATTTTCTTGTCTCGTTGGGCCAACGTAGCGTATAAGCAACATGAAAGCCAATTTGCACTGACATTCATGGACGTAGCAAACACTTGATCTAATTAAAGAGAAGGGGCCCCCATTAACAAACTTATTTGAAATTTTATAATTTAATTATATATATTCAAAGAAAAAAATAAGTGAAACGATTAATCAAACGATTAAGTTTTAACTAAAATTAATAAATAAATTAATAAGAAATATAAAAGTTTTGCAAATTGTTTAATTCATTTCACTTTCTTTAAAGTTAATTTTTATATGAAATGAAATCTTCTCTCTGAAGGGTTTATTCTTTCTGTTTTTGTTTGTTTTACCCCTTTTGGCTGCGCCTTTTAATACAATTACATCATTTCGAGCAGAAGGAGGATGGACAAGGGGATACACAGTCGCCTGTGCCTGTTTGGTGCAAATGAAGAAGACAAACGCAACAACTCACGACATGTCATATGGCTTGCATTTAATTAACAAGCTAATTTTTCAAAGCGCAAATCGCGCTCACACTGTTTCCATCCCAACCCATCCCATCCCATCCACCTGAGAATCTTCAGAGATATTAGAATGAATTGTATGTGGCAATGTCTGCTATTTGATGGGCAGTGCCAAAAATATGATCTCAATGGGTGCGCCTAAGACAAGCGGTTAAATATAGAAGCATATATACATATATATACATACACTTATATATAAGGCTATATTATTGGTTAACAAAATAAATGTACTGCTGACTAACAGTTGATATTTTTATGGCTTTAGGAATTTTCATTGGCAATTGTAAATTGTTCAAGTATTTTTATAATTGGATTTATATTTAAAGGTTCTCTGACATTTATGTTAAAACCAGAAAATTAATAAGCATTTCAGTTTGTTGCTTTTGTTGATGTTGCTGCTAGGCAAGAATTTTCACAACAAAACATATTAAAATGCCACTCACACGATAATCCCGATTTTGCCATTTTCTAGCAACTTCCCCCAGCCCCCTTAAAAAAAAAATGAAAATAATATAAAAAAAAATGAAAAAGGCAGAAACAACTTTTGTGTTGACAAAATGCTGGTGCTTGTGGGTTGCTTGGTGGTTGCTACAAAAGTGGAGTGGACGGGTACGGATGGGCACGGACCGTTACGGACGGGTGGGTGCGGCAGAGCGTGTGGTTCAACAATAAGCTGCAAATTTTGCATATTTCATAGACGCCATGTTTAGGGCAGTAGCAACAGCAGCAGCAGGAGTAAACCAAGCTGAATAATGGCAAACAAAAAATATATATATATATATTTATACAGAAAAGGAGAAGAAAAAAAGGCCACAACAAAATTTCATTCAAATAAAACTGGCAATTTAAAGAGCATTTTATATAGGTTTACGCCTGTGTGTGTATGTGTGTGTGTACGTATTGCACAATGGGCAAATTATCCAAAAATAACTCCCATAAACCGATTAATTATTTTTCAAAATTTATCATTGTAAATTTGTTTGATAACCATTGAAAATGATAAAACTTTCTGCAACTGAAAGTTTACTTCGAAAGAAATAAAATAAAGAGAAAATGTATCTCAGAAACTAATTATAAATGAATCAAATGAACATCAGGAACAAGCAATCATTAAAGGAAAATGAACCTTCTCAAAGAGCAGCTGCATTATTAGTATATTAATTAAACGATTTCCGAAATCACTATAGTATCCTTTCAGCGATTAGTTAGTTTTAAAACACACACTCAGTTAATACAAGCAAAACTTAAGCTTATAAAAAAATTCATTTACAGACTATTTTGGACTAATCAATATAGTATTTATACGTATATTACCAATTTCCATTTAAATGATTAAAGTTTAAATAATATTAGGTTAAACAACCATTTTAAAGATAATACCCGTATTCTAAACATGAAAGAATTAATCTAATACTTCAGGTTAATGAAGATCTTCAAAGCGAATGAAGAGATTAAAACAATAGATAATACAGTTACTCAAGATTGACGAACTTTTACTAATAAGCCCACTTTTAGACCACTGTGCGACTACTCTCTCTCTTTCTCTCTCTCTCTGCATGTGTGGGTGTGCTTTAAGAGCTTAATGTTAAACCTTTACCCAGAAGGGGGTTACCATTTTCAACTTTCGTGAAATAAAACAAGAAAGAACCAAAACTAATGCCCAAAATGTTTGGTTTAAATGTTGAAACCGAAATTTTTATGACCATTGACTAATCCTTTCCATACATTTTCTTCTTTTTCTCTTTTCCTTCTCTTTTTTTATTGGTGAATTCTGTAGCACATGGTGCAGGCTGGCGTAGCGCCCTTTCCCGGCGCTCCGGCTGGCTATGCTGCCGCTCCAGGACCGGCAGCAGCGGCAGCTGCCGCTGCAGCAGCCGCTCAACAAGCTGGTGCGGCAGCTGCCGCTGCTGGTGCGCCCACAGCTGCAGACAGTCTATCATTGGCTGTGGCAGCGGCCGCGGTTAAAGCAGAGCCAGTGTCCCAATTAAAGGCTGCAGGTGAAACAGCTGGTGGAGCAAATAACAGTACAGGAACAGGCACACCAGGAGGAGGTGGTCCAGGTGTAGCTGTTGGTGTGGGAGCAGTATCAGCCGCCGGCGGAGGTGGCCCGACAGCAGCATCAGTGGTTGCCACCAGCAACGTGTCCGATGGCGGATTGTATATGCAACAGAAGAAGGTAAGTTTTATCAGCAAATAGACTCTCCCCCCGTCTCTCTCTGTCTGTCTTTCTCTCTATATATATATCTCACACACACTCACTCTCCCACTCTTTATCGTTCGCTCTCTATATATCTGTCTGTTTTGGTATGCATTTGTAGCAATGTTTGGTTACGGTTTGGTTTTCGCTTTGATTTGGTTTGGTACACACACACATACAACACACACACAAACACACACATTTTTAGGCCATGTTTGTTGTTTGTTGTTGTTGTGGTGACTCTGCTTTTACATTTTTAATCGCATGCGTGTGGAACGGCAGCAGTAGCAGCACCAACAAAACAAAAAGGCTATACACTCACACACACTCACACACGCACACTTGCTACTCTGAGAGGCTCACCTTTTATATTTGGTTTGCTGTTGCTTTTTTTTTGTAGCATACTTTTCAGCTGCTGCTGCTCTCGTTTCAATTCGCTCGAGGACATTTTCACATCAAACCTAGCTTTATATTTCATTGTATGTTTGTGTTTTTATATACCCTCCCCCAACCCCTCATTCCCTTCTCTTTTTCTATTTTTTTTTCTTTTTGTTTCTAATTAAAAATTGAACAACACATAACACAGCAACAGCAACTACAATAACAACAGCAACAACATTTGCAATTGTTGCAACAAAAATATTTCAACAAGCACTCAAAGCTAGAAATACATCTATAGATATATATATATATATAGATATATATATATATATAGATATATATATTTATATAGATATATATATTTATATATATATTGTTTAGCCTCTGAAAATTTATTCTCATCCCACATAGATGCAAATTTCAATGCATTCTTTGAATAAAATCAGTTGCTTGCTGTATGCCAAAAAATCAAATTAAAATTCTTTCTTTTCATGGCAAAATACATAGTAAATTTAGTATTGCAAAACAATGAAAGAACAGGCAAAATTATTTAGTTTTATGAGACATAAAATATAGGTTATAACTGTATTTTAAAACAAAGTTGAAATCCGATTGATATTGCTGAATCAAAATATGCCAAAGAATTTTTTTAAAGTTATCACTCATCTTTATTTGAACTTATCGTTTTCTATTCAATTTGAGTGTTATATAGTTTTTCCATAAGATAAATTTTTTGTTTTAGCTAAATAATTTTGAAAACTAGTCCTTTCAAATCCTTGTAATTAATTCCAAGTAATTATTTTGCAAATACCCACGATAAGAGAATATAGAATTAGTAAATTTAAATCTTTCCATGCCATCTTAGCCAAAAAGTTGTTAAACTTGTTTTAAAAGATTTGCTAATCGTAATATTTTGGTCCGAGTTTTAACTGGTTTAATGCCTAAATATCATTGTTCAAATGAATTTGTTATATTTTATTTCTATAAAATTAATTAAAAGTCTTCAAAAATGAGTAGCAAAGAAGCTTCGGATCCTACTCATTAGTATTGCAGTTTTTTGTTTTCAGTATTTGTTGTTGAGATAATTCTTTCAATTTCCGAATCAAATTTATCATTTGAAATCAAATGAAAGAGTCAGTATTTTTTTAATAAAGTCACTAATTTTTCTCCTAGTGTATATATTTGCATTTGGCTATGCTCGGGGTTTTTTTTTTAAGTATGTATGACTCTGTCTCCGTTTGGGGTTGTGTGCGTGTGTGTGAGTGAATGTATTTATTCGTATTTATGTATTTTGGTTTGCCACTGTATTTGCTTATGAAAATTGATTCGTGCATTTGAATAATTTAACAGATGAGCGCTTGGCGTTTGGGTCTTATTTTTCCAGTTAAGCTTTTGTGTAACATTTAATTTTTTTGGCAATTTTAGTTTGTTGTTATTTTTTTTATTGTTGTTGTTGCTGTTGCTGCTGCTGCTGTTATTTGCATTTAGTTTTAAGTGAACTTTTGCCTTGCAGGTGTAATAAATAATCAAATATTTAATTATTTGCCATAAATATTGCTATGGCGCTCTCTTTTGTTTCTTGTTTGCCTTAGTTGATTGTATGTAGTTGAATTTTGATACATACAAACGTACATATATAAATATATAGTATACAATATATAATGTCAATACAATTATACCTATATATATACTTTACATATATTCTAATACTTACACATGTTTTGTATAAAAGTCGTCGCTCACAAATTTATGAAAAAAAAAATTTATGGTTGCTGTTTGTTGTTGTTGGTGGCGATGGCTGCCTGCAGCAAAGTTTTTAAAACAAATTTTATACGTGCATATATGTATATGATATATATATTAAAACTATTTTATATATATTGTATTTACATATGTATATGCATAAACATATATATTTAAAATGAAAAATGATACTTACTCTCTCTCCCGTACAAATAAAAAGCATATTTGTTTTGACTTGTGTAACTTTTGTGTTTATTAAGCAACAGAGTTGGGCAAATGGCCAATGAATTAGGATTTAATAGAATTTCTACATATTTTACCACACTTTCGATTACATGCGCAAATTTTAAATAAAGATAAAAGCATATATCAATATTAATTGGACAACAAATTGTCTATCTAAGCTAATAAATGTCAATATGCACAAGTATAAGTATAGAATATAAATCATGCAACCGGAAGACAATAAACTCAAATATTGAACTTTAAATGACAACAGCTAAATAAACGCATGCTGAATTCAATATAGATAAAATACAAAGTAAATATCAAATGACAAACGATTGATATACAAATAGATACATATATTAACTTATACTTGAAAAACTTTATATACAACAGAGGAAGTTCAACTAATCAATTAATAACAAATCCAATTAACATTTTAGTGAGATAAAACGGACATTTTATATTCAATATTAATTTGTATTGCCACTGGAGAACTACTAAAGACTCTTCAGTGTTTTCTTTAATATGAAAATTGTTATTATTAATAATGGTTATGGAAAGTAGGTACTTATCGATATATTCAATTTCTTTCTGTCCGATTGTTATTATTTTTTTTAGCATTAATACGCTTGTTGAGACTAAGTTAACGTTAATTTTCGATTGACCAATAACTTTGCAGACTTCTCGAATATATATTTCATTTGCATCAAGTCAAGAAAGAAAGTCTTATTTTTGACAACTTTTATTTAGTTATTTAGTTACAATTTTGATAATAGGGAAAGATTTGAGTCTACAATTAGTTTGAAATGTTTCAAATTTAATTGTTTATACACAATTTAAATAAAACTGGGATATATAATAATATATATGTTTTCAATTAATTTGTACAGTTTTCCATGCATTAGATTAGAGACTATAAATAAAGGAGATCAAATAATGTGATTAGTATCTGGGTTATCAGCAGTCAGTTGGAGTACAAAAAAAATAAAAAAAACGAAAGGATATTCTGGTCAACTTATTGGAAGTTCTTTGTATATCCAATTTAGACAATGATAATTTGATTTTATATATATATATATATATATATATATATATATATATATATATATATATATATATACCATACATATCTATTACAATTGGATATCAGCATATATTTCAATAACATATTGTAGTTGTTACAGGATTGATATTTTCCCATATTTGAATAATATTATTCTTTTCTGTAATTTATTTTTGTTTGGAAATTGTTGTTTTTTTTTTTCGGTGAATGTTTTCAATTGTAAAATGTTTAAAATATTACACATACGACACGTGTCCTGAACTGGCAGCATGATATATAAAACTATTTCTCTTTTTTAATCTCTTGCTCTTCCGGCGTTCCCCATTCACTTAGAAAATATATCTACCACCCCACCACCCACAATTCCATTCCTCTACTCCAAACCCCGAAAATTAACATGAATTACTATGATGAATGAAACAATATAATAGAAATAAAATAAATAATAACAAAAACAAAAAGTATACAAATAAAATCAATATATAGTTTTAAATAAAATGTATCCTATATCTTCGGTTGATAGTTTAATCTAAGAATAATATGGTTATGTAAACTGAGAAACTGACTCACTTTGGTAATGAATTTGACTTCTATTTTTGTGTTTTGGTTTTCTTTCTATTGTTGTTTTCTGTAATCCCTAAGATAGTTTTAGTTAAAATACTGAAAACTTTTTTGCATCATTAATTAAATTACTATAATCAATCAAATCCAAAGAACAAAAAAAAATATGCTAACTGTATTTGAGGCATGTTTCAAGCAAACTAAACTGACTGTAAAACCAGTTGAATCAACTCTATATGTATATATATATATAACATTATTATATAGATATATATATATATATATATATAAATACTAAGTATAAATATATAAGAAAACACTCCATTTAATGCAATTATATTGTTGGTGTTGGTCGCCTGCCTGTGCCTGCCTGCCTGCATCTCTCTCTATCTCAGTCTGTCTGTCTGTCTGACTGACTGACTGGTTTTAGCCGCTCTTCTTTCTTCATTCTCTCTCTCTTTAACTATCTCTCTTTCTTAAACACACACATACACAATGCCAACTAAAACGCAAATCCTTGTTGTTATCTGCAAATTTATCACAGACAAATCTGTCAACACAAACACAGACACAACAGCAGCAGCAGTACAATGGAACCGCCACAGCATCCTCCACAATAACAACAACAGCAACTGGAACAACGCTGGTCACGCAGGCATCTCTGACAAATGGCTATGCCATGGAGCAACTGCAGCAGCAGCAACCACCACAGCCACAGCAATCGTCACAGCCCCCACAAAATGTGCTTAGCATAGTGAGTTTGGCCAAAAGAATAGAAAAATAAAAAAAAAGTACCCCTAAAAACACAAAATAAAAAAGAACAAAACAAAATATAAAATTATAATAAAATAAAATAGCAGCGCAAACAAACGAAAACCGGAAGAAATCCGGGAAAAAAACGGCAAAATGGCCAAACGAAAATTTCAGGGAAACAAAAGAAAATGAGAAAAAAGAAAATGAAACACAATATAAGAAAAACTATGGAGCAATGCATACAATTGAAATTTACGTGCTAGAGTTTGGTCTTGGTTTCGGTTTCTTGGTTTTGTTAGATATTTCTTCTCTATGCAGCACTCTTGTCATTCTCCCCTTGTCTTCTCCCTCTTGTCTTCATTAGGCGCATTTTCAATGATAGAGTTAAGCTACTCAACATCCAGAATAAAATTTATTGTCTGTGGTCTTAAAGTTTTGCATATCTTATATAATTGATTGCATAATCAAATTAAATTTGTCCTTCCCAAAAATTAAAATGTAACGCACAAAAAGGAAGAAGAAAACAAAAAGTATGGCTTCATATTAATTCCATAAATTCTTTTTTTAATTGTATATGGAAGTGCAATACTCTCTTTTACACTTCTTTTTATTTATGTCGGTAGATCAGAAGTTTAGGAGTCCTTCGTTGGCAAATGCTCGAAAATATATTTAATTTTGATACCAATCGATTATCAAATAATTCTACTCTTGATACAAAACTTTTGAGTTCGGACCCTAGAAGAGTGTGAATCGTAAATTTCCTAAAGAGACTGAAAATAGTGAAAATGTAATGCTAAAATTTTCAAAAGTTCTTCAGAAATCAGAATATATAACTATCTTTAACTTGTATTATAAATTTTTGTTTCTATGCGAAAACGTTTTCGAAAATCGACCGTTTCTACTCCAATCAAAAATATCCTTCATCTTGATATCTTAATCGTTGCCATCTTTCCCTTTTCAGTTAGCTAAATATATAAAAATTAGTTAAAAATAAGGCAAAGTTTCCTCTATATAAACTAATGTGAAAACAAAGAAATTACAGCAACTATAGCCAACTAAAGAACCTAATGTTCTTTAAATAGATGACAGATTTTAGGATAAATTACAACTACAACCATTATTCTGTTTTAATTAATTAATTAGAGAAATTCATCGAAAAGTTATTATTATTATCAAAAAGTCACGAAAAAAGTAGAATCTCTTTTTTATTGTCTAAGTTAAATTTAAGTTTTAATTTTAAGCAAATATAAGCAAATTCCAAACGAAATGCCAACACCTTTCACATTCAAATCAAAACATTTAGGCCAAATGAAATGCCACTGCCGTTGGCTCCTACTCTTGGCCATTTTGCATGCTCCGTTGTTGTTACACAAAAAAGAAAAAAAGTTTAGCAAATTTATGCAAAAATGTTTTCGATGCCAAATCAAAATATTGCAAAGTTAAGTCACAAGAGTCGCGTGTCGTCTATCGTGCTCACGAACCTCAAATAAAAAAAAATAAATAAATAGACGAAAAGGAAAAAAAAATGGAAACGAAAGAAGCATTTTTATAAACTAAAAAGCGTTAAATGTCATTTACACAAAAGTAACCCAAAACCCTAAAAAAAAAAATAAAATTTTCCTAACCACCCCCTCGCACCCTTACCCCAACATTTGGAATTCCCTGCCCGATTGCCGGAAAAAAAACATCGGACCCCGCAGCCCGCAAAGTTAACCGTTAGCCATTTATATGGCCAAATACAACATAAACAACAACAACAAAAAGTAAAGAAAAAGGAAAAGTTTTTCACGCCATTTCACTTTGGCTGAAAATGTTTGGTAAACATGCAAGGCAAATGGGAAAAAATTGTCATAAAAAAGAAAATTTTGGTTTAGATTTATGTGTCAACAATGGAGGCGGCAAATTAAGTTAAGCGTTTATTTCTATAGCCTATTTTATGGGGCATTTTCCGAACTCATCCCCTCCCTCTCAAAACCTATCCAACACTCATACCAGTATAGCTTTTGTAATTGTAGTCGTTGTCGTGCTTTTTTTATGGCATTGTCAACGCATTTGATTTGCCAAGCGTAAATTGACAACAATTTTCCACATTTTTTTATATTATGTATATATATATATATATATGTGTGTATGTGTGTGTGTGTGCGTGTGCCTGTTTATGTGTATATGCAGTGGCAACAATGCAACACAAGTGGCATGCCACACTGCATTTTCAGTTTTAATAATGCAAAAATACAAATGCAAACATTTCCGCAGGGCTGTCATTGTCATTGGCTAGAGGATTGCATTGCATCGCATTGGCATAGCAATTGTAGAGAAAGAGAGAAGGGTGTGGGGAGCGGGGTCAGGGCAGTGGGGAATCAAGGATTGGGTTATTGCAACAGTTGTGCCGACTGCGACAGTTTTATTGCATAAGTCAACAGAAGTTAGTGGCACACACACACACACACACACACATAAAGAGAGACTATTATACGCACGTATGCCGATGTATTGGTATATTGTTATCTTCCTGTCGTTGTGTGCATCTCTCTCTATGTGTGTGTGTGTGTGTGTGTGTGTAAAAGCATTTCGATCTGCAACATTTTTTTTATTTATTGGGTCACCACACAAATAGTTACAGACACACACACACATACACACCGTGCGTGTGTTGTTGTAAACCACTTGAAAATTGTATTTTCATTTCAATTGTTTATTTATTGCGGCACTTGTTCGCATTCGATTTGCCATGGCAAGCAACACCAGCAACAACAACTACCGGCAGCAACAACCAAACCTTTCTCCTCTTCCCAATAATTCTCATTTAAAGTTTAAGAGTTCTTGTGAACTAAATGAAATAAATAAAAATTTAGTTATTTATTAAATACATATTTTAATTGAAGCAATAACTACCCACAGATTGAGTAATGGAACAAGGACTCAAAAATACAATTATTATTAAATTAATTATTTATTTTTATTTCTAATGACCAATTAAAAAAAAAAAAGGTTTTGAACTGAACCTAAATGAACCAAATATTATAAATGACCTAGAATGATGACCTCATACATGATTATATATCCTTTTGTATATTCTATGTTTTTTCTTTAGCAAAAATTAGAATCATTTTAACATATAAAAAATTTTTCTACATTCTTTGGAACATAGAAGGGGATTTTAAAATCTTAAAAATATATATAAATAATTATTCATTATATATATCCAAAGATATAAAGATTAAAATTTCAATAGATTTAATTCAATTTTTGAAAATTTATTTTAACTTTGAAATCAAAGCTAGAGATTAGGCATCAGTTAGATGATACCATAACCTTTTACTATATTCTATGAGTTTTATATTTATAAAGAGATTTTCATTAAATTTTTATCTAAATTATTTTTTTATATCTTCTTTTTCTTTTTTTTTTTTTCATGCAAACAGTCCACAGTATTGATTGCCAGCGAGGCAGCGGCGGATTCACAACAAAACTCAAGCCAACCAAATGCTGTTGGCGGTGGTGGAGGAGGGGGTGGTGGTGGTGGCGGCGGTGGTGGTATTGGTGGACCACCCAGCTCACCACTCAGCAGCACAGCACCGTCCAGCGTAACCGCATCGCAATCCACAGCAACCGCCGCCAACATAGCCACACTTAATGGCAGTGCCAACGATGGCAACATCTCTGGCAACACATCACCCATAGCTAGTGGTGAGCCCTTGCTCCAAACACCGCCCGCTGTACAGCAGCAGCAACAACAACAACAGCAGCAGCAGCAACAACAGCAGCAGCAGCAACAACAACAACAGCAATCAACACTCAACATATGCAGCAGTCCAACAGCAGTAGCAGCCACTTCTGTTACAGCTAGCTCTATAGCCACTGGAGCCCTGGCAGCCACTAGTAGCAGTGGAGTGGGTCTATTGCCCACAACTGGATTGGATAGTAGTGCCAATGGTGGTGCAGCAGCAGCAGCTGCAGCAGCCGCCGCAGTGGCAGCCGGAGCTGCTGGTGGTGTTATGGTCCCAGCAAGTACATCACAAGTTATTGCCCATCTAAATGCAGCAGCTGCAGCAGCAAGCGGTATTATGACCGCCTCGGTGCAATCACCCAATGTGGCCACTAGTCTGACCAGTGCTCTAGTCCCGGCTCAGCCGGTGTCATCGGTAGCCGCAGCAGTGGCGGCCGCTGCCTCCTTGGATGCCAAACATCAGCCAAAACGTCTGCATGTCTCCAATATACCATTTCGCTTTAGAGATCCTGATTTGCGTGCCATGTTTGGGGTGAGTAACGATAACATAAATCTAAGCCAACTATCCTAAAATTCTATTCTATTAAGAAAGATATTGTCATTAATTTGCATATATATATATATATATATTTTATTTTTTTTTTTTCTAGCAATTTGGTACTATTCTGGATGTGGAAATTATATTCAATGAACGAGGCAGCAAGGTAAGTTTTAATTTTTTATTATTAAAGTTTCTATCTTGTCTCTGTCTGTCTTGAATAACTATCCATTTTGCCCGCCTGCTTATCCGCCTGATCCATTCATACCATTCTATGCCCTTATCCACTCTCCTCCCCCCACCATCTGCTCGAAAATTGTGTTAGGCATTTTGCATCTAATTGTCGCACAATCATTTAAATTATGCACTCGAAGTATATATGTATTCAAAAGTGAGTGCCGCTGTTGCTTTTGTCCATTCATTCATGTTGCCGGAGCAACTTGAAAAGACGATGTCTAACATTATTCATTCAACTAAGATGAGCTGAAGAGAGAAGAATAAAAATAATTGCATAGTTACGGGAGTTATGGCTGCTGCTCTGTCATCTTTAAAAAAAAAAAAAACAAAAAAAAATTGTGCATAATTTAGATTGCCAACACCTTTATACTAAAGATGGGCATGGGAAATGGGAGATGGGCATGGAAACAGCTGAGAGACTTGGCTATAAAGCACGTGCATGTTGTTGTCGTCCACGTCCTCGTCTTCGTCCTTGCCACCGTCATCGTCTTTGTCATGCTACCCCAGCGAGGATATTTGCCAAAGGTGGCGAACCTGTCCAAATAAGTAAAGGATAAAACAAATGGAAATAAAAAAGCATGTCCTTGGCCGCCTTGTTGATGTAGCTTCTGTTTTATTTTTTTTTATACAATATTTGATACTACATAAATATATATATATATAATATATAAATATAGTGAAATTCATTACAATTTGTCTATGATACAAATTGTAATCGTTCCCTTTGTCTCTCTCTCTTTCACTCTCTCTCTCTCTCTCGCTTTCTCTAAATTATATTATACTTATATTATACATATATACCTACTCTAAATGTTTCTTTAATTGCATGTTTGATTGCGATTGGCAGGGATTCGGTTTTGTAACATTCGCTAACAGCAACGATGCAGAACGAGCACGCGAACGTCTACACGGCACCGTGGTTGAGGGACGCAAAATCGAGGTGGGTGCATGCCAAAAAGAAAAAAATATATATACATATATTGTATATCATATATCAATATAACTATACATACACATATTTACAACATACACACACAGACACACACACACACACACACACACAGATTGCTTACTTAATGTTACGCATTGTTGTTGATAATTTTATAAATTTTCTTCTTCACGCCTTGTTAGCGTAATTCGATGGTTTTTACCATTTTAATCAGATCCTTTTTCTCTGATTGATTTTTAAATTATGCGCGCATTTTATTTGCCTTTCATTTAAAAAAAAAACAAAAACCAATTTAATTACAATTGCTTCCTTCTTACAGTCGTATATTCTCAATACCATTCACTTCAGTTCAGTTTCTGTCCTATCCTGTCCTTGTCCTGTCCTGTCCTGTCCTGTTAATGTTCAATGGTCAGCCGCAAATAATTGGCATTTAAAATATGCTGAAAATGCGCAAAGTGCAATGTGCGACAACATGATTGAACTGAACTGAACTCAACTCAACTCAAACCAACCAACTCAACTGAACCGAGCTGGTTAAACAAATTAACTAAAGCCACACAAAAGGCTGGCACATCCCTAGTAGATTCATACGGAAATCGCCTCTCTAATTAAGCCATGGTCAATAGTATTTATTTTTTTTTTTTTTTTCGAACCAGCTATTTTCTTTTTGTTTATTTTGTTCCGGAATTCCGAGAGGGAAGAAGAAATAAAAAAAATAAAAAAAAATTACCCACCATTCAATGCAATCGAAAACACATCAGGAAATGCAACCGAAACTACTATTCATTCAATAGTTACATAAAAAGGACTGCAAAATGGACTGCCTTCCGGTTTCAGCTTTCAATATGTCGCTATTTGGAATTTTCTTTTATAATTTGGAAAATGTAAATTGGTGAACAAAAAAATTTAGCACAATTTCAAAAGATAAAAAAAATCGAACACATAAATCAGGATTTGGAAATAATAATAAATGTAAAATGAGTCAAAATGAATTAAATCGATTTCCATGCTGTCAAAGAAATGCTTTTAAAATGAAATTTAATTATTTTTCAAAATAATCAGTATATTTTAATTTAATAATATTCTTTGTATTGTAAAATCGTTGACAAAAAAAATTATTAGCCAGTAATTAGCGTAATTGGCATAAACACAGGATAACTGTTATACAAAGCAACTGTAATATAATTGATTTTGACAAGAATTAAATAAGCAACAGATAACTGTTTGATTTTCGATAATAAACGTTAAAGCAAAGGAAATGAGAAACTGTAAAATAAATAAAAGATTTAAAATGTAATAAAATTCGGTTGCACTTCCTGCCCCACATATACAAAGAACCAGCATACTCACACACACACACACACACACATACACAAAATAAACACTTACACTTACATTTCAAATATTTGCGTAATTGTTGACTAACGTATATATATATATATATTCTCCTCTATGCCATATTCTCTATTTTTTTCTCTATATGCGACCTAACATATATATATATGTATATATTTATAATTATATATATGTATATATATATATATATATGTATGTGTATAAATTCTCATCACCAATCAAAAAATAAAACAAACAACCAACCACCAAAACCAAAAACCAACCAATCAACCACCACCACCAACCACAATCGCGCTGCAATTTGAACTCTTGTTATCAATAATAACCAACAAATGTGAAGGTGAATAATGCCACTGCACGTGTACAAACCAAAAAAGTGACAGCAGTACCCAACGGTAAGTTAATCTAACACTACTTACAAAAACACACACACATACACTCACTACATTACACATACATATACATACATATATGTATACCCTTTAAAAATCACAAAAAAAAAAAAATGTGCATACAATATAAAAAATAAGTTTAGGCTACGTAAAAAAAAAAGAAAATAATTTGAAGTGTTGAACAAAGAAATGCAATTACACCTTGCAACAACAGCAGTAGCAACATCAAGAACAACAACAACAGCGGCAGCAACACCGACAGCAACACCGGCAATAGCAACAACAAACATAACAATAAAACTTTAACAAAAACTGCCATAACATTTGACTGGCCATTGCTGTTGTTGTTGTTGCTGCTACTCCTATTGTTAACCATGTTGTTGTTTTTAGTTTTGTTTAACTTTTCACATCAAACCTCCCCATCCCCCCCCCCCCCCACCTCAAAAAAAAGGAAGAAAAAACAAGACGAAACATCAAACCAAGAAAAGAAAAGTGAAACAAAACAACAACTAAAAACAAAAAAAACCAAAAGAAATTGAGTTTGCCAAGCAAACGTTTCTCTAATGAAAATGTTTTTTTTTTTTTTTTTTTTTGTTTAACACCACCCCCCACGACTATTAAGCACCCACCCACCCCGTCTCACTCTAATCTGTCCAACACTTCCTTTGCCAAAAAAAAAAAGGAAGGAAAACACGCTGAAAATTGCATTGCGTTGTGTTTGTTAATACATATACTAAGTCTAAGTATGCCAAGGCGGAAAGCAATCAAAAAGAAAAACAAAATAAAAACCAAATACAAAAACAAACTTGCCACCTTAAACTAACATTTGTTAGAAGTTTGCCACTCCCAACCAAAAAAAAAAAACAACAAAAAAAACTAAAAAGCAAACTAAATAAGCCAGAAATTTTGTTCGTTTCGACTAACTTGTGATTTAAATTATGATGTTTGATTATAAAAAATAATAATAATAATACTGATGATGATAATGATGATTGATGAACAAATATTTTATATCGTTCTTTTTTTTTTTCTCAAATCAACCCTTCCACACAGTTGTACTGACCAAAGATGGTGCCATACCGGCTCCAGCTCTAGGTGAGCCAAAAAAAAAAAAAAAAAAAAAACTAAAACTAAAATGGAAAAAATAAATTAAAAAAAACTAGCAAAACAGTTGACAAAATGCATGAATTACTTAATGTGCGCTTGCCTGCCTGACTGCTTGACTGCTTTTTAGCAGCTATTTATCTCTCTGTCACACCCTCCACGTCCCCCCTTTCTCGTATATATATATATATATATATAAATCACTGTCTAACTAAATTAGACTATTATAGCTATAATTAAATGTAAAGCAAAATGCAACCACAAATCAAATTAAAATCAATGGCTTGGCATGTTGCACGTATAAACTGTACTCCCCCCTGGCTCCCCTTTCTATTCCTAACCCAAACAAAAATTGGCAAGAAAAATAATATATATATATATAGCTTTGAATATATATCTCTCTCACACAATTCCTTATATCCAGCATGCGAAATTCTATGGTTAGGAAAACCTTTTTGAAATTTTTACCCAAAAAAAAAAAAAAATATGTAGAAAGTTTCTCTTTAACGTACTTTTTCCTTTTTTGATTTTTTTTTTGTTTTTGAGAGATTGTACCTACAGTAGCCTAAGTAATATATATACATACCAATATATATATATGTATATATTGTAGTATATATATCTAACTTAATCTTAATCCAATCTGCTCTCTTTCTCTCGCACTTTTAGTATTGTGGCATTCTTTTAAAGTTTATTCAGTTAGAAGTTCTAAGATATTTACTATACCATTTTGCAGTTTCGCACAATTTCATTTGAAGTTGCGGCAAATGAAAAAAAAAAAACAAGAAAATAACAAAAACTTTATAAAGTCGTATCAGAAAAGACTGAAAGAAAGTTTGCCTCTAATATAGAGTCCCTTATTGCCCCGTTAACCGTCAGCCATTTTGGCCACAGACCTTGCCACAGTCATACGAATACAGCGAAAGGAGTTGATTACCCATTGAGCCCATGCAATGTAGAATAAATAATACTACTGATTAAATCGTCCTTTTTTCAGTTTGCCATTAAAAAGTATTCACAGTGCAATATCTATACTTTAGTTTCGCTCAATACGATAAGCCGCTTACAAACCAAACCAAACCAAACTAAACTAAACCAAATACCCAGGCCAGGCCAAAGACCGAAGGGAAACTATATTGCATCTTCTTCAACTCCAACCAATGAGGAACTCGATACATTGGCTTGTCCATGGGAAGAAGGGTGGAGTAGTTCCCTCGTGGTTGGTTTGGCTCTTGGTTATCCATTTGCTGATGCAAAATGCTTTTGTATTGCCAACAAAAGTTGAAGCAAAAAGAATGAAACGCCAATATTATGGAACTAGATGAACATGAAGAAGTAGCACCAATAGTAGGGGCAACTAGGTAGACAGAAGACTAAAAGACTAGGTGGCTAAGGTGAAGGCAACAGAGAGAACGAGAGTGAGAGAGAGAGAGATAGTTGTAATGGCATAGAGAAGTATTGCCTTTGGCCTTTCACTCTGACCAGCTTCTTTCTTTAGGTTGACTCCATTCTTGTCCACGTGTAGGTAATGCGCTTCATTTGCCTTGCACTAAATGCTCTTGTAGAACCAAGAAGAAATGTTGGGCAGAACAGGAGGAGAGACGAAAGAGGTACAAGTCAGACTCAGTCAGGATATTATAGACAGGGGGCCCAAGTAGTAGTAGTAGTAGAAGCAGCAGCAGTAGTCACTTTATCACGTTTCGAACTGGCTTCTTTTGCATGGTAAATCGCTTCAACCATTACCAGAACAAGGATGGGATAAAACAGGACAGGATAGGACAAAACAGGAACACAGAAACAGGACAGAATGGAGAATAGAAGAGGCTCGAGCTCACGTCGTGGTAGTCCTGGTCGTAACGAGACAGACAGATAGATAGATAGACAGACAACCAGGCAGAGGCAGTCAGGATAATTACAAATAAACCACAAAGTTGCAAACATGTTGCACACACACACATACACTCGCACATGAACACATAAATTTCACAAAAACAAAAAGCAAAAATATATAAGTAGAAAGAAAAGAAAAACTTTTCCTAGTTTTTCGAGGCAAGCGGTAGGCAACAACTACTACACCAACAGCAGTTATCCTGCTGAGGGGCACCCTTGAGGCCGCGCCACAAAAACGTTTTATTTTGTGTTGCTCTGTGTTGTTATGTCTTATGCAAATGTATTACCCTCTCATACTTTCCTCCCCTATCCCTACACACACACTCTCGCATACTTTGTGCATTTTGAAGAAAGTTTATACTGTATATTGTATATGCTGATTTCCACGCTGCACGGCATCAAGCAACTATACTATACATATATATATATATATATCTGTATACTATATATTCTTGTTCCTACGTCTTTTTTTTTTTGTATTTTCCTCTTGCGTTGATCCTTTGACATGTTAAACTTAATGCGCCTTTATGTCGCTCCTCCAGCTCCTGAAAACCATCAGCAGCAGCAGCACCACTAGCATCAGCATTAACATCGCCTCTCCTCCTGTCTGCTGGCACATCACATGGGGTGTCAGTGTCTCTGTCTGACATGTCTTTAACAAAAAATTTCTTTTTTTTTCAATTTCTTTTTTTTTTTCTTTTTTTGTGTGTGGTTACTTATTTTGCCATTTTGTTCTCTAAATTTGCATAGCATTCAGATAGAAGAAAATGGCAAAGGCAGCTCATTGCCTGTTCAGCCAGGCATTCAATTGTAAACAGATGTAAAAGTAACTCAAATCAAATTTCAATGCAACGAATTCTTAGATACCCTTGATTAAATTGCCAAACTATAGTTTGTCCTATACTAGCTCTTTAATATATATTTTGATACTGATATAATATCATTAATTAAAATTTTTCTAGAATAAATTTCATATTAATTCATTTGATAGGAAAAATCGAAAAAAAGACTTGGAATTGCAATTACATTTCGTAAAAGTGGGATATAGAATCTAAATAATATAGTTAATGAAAACCCGTCAAATTTTCAAGCCCAGCGTGGTTTGTATTGAGTAATAATATATTTTATATATAAATATAGAAAATACAAAAAAAAATTTTTGAAATATAATAAAGATCGTAAATTATATTCATATTATATTGCCCATTATCTGGGATATATTAGAAATATATTTTTTGGATTTCCCCTTCAATTCAATGCATGAACATCTTTGATTTAGATTCAATTTTGTATTTAAAGATGTTTTCCCCAAATTGAATTTACACTTTAAGGACTATATATATCTATTAAGATATAACAATTTACTTGGCAAACAATACAACATGTTTTTTTTTTTTTGTTTGTTGAGCAGCATGTGCAATCCTCTTGAAATAAAACAAAAGCAATCAAACCAAAACCAAGAACAAATGTATAACAATGTTGGCATGATAAACATATCCAAACACTACATTAATTATATACTCCACCACAGACCCCCAACCAACTATATCTATATATGTATATGTATATATAGAGCATATATGTATATTTAAGTACAAATACATACACACATACATCATATAAGCATTAAAATATATTTGTAACTATATATATATATATATATATATATATATATATATACATATATTTATATGTATGTATGTATGTATATATATATATAGAGCTGCACGTTTTTTGATGTGCCTAAGATATGTATAAAGAAAATCAACTGCCATATGTTTGTGTCCAAAACCAGAAACGATAAACTTAATTCAAAACTAATGTAAATATTTTCTCTTTGCCTTTTCCATGCCACAAAACAACAACAACAATAATAACAACAATAACAAAAATCAACAACAACGACAACAAATTGAAATGAATTATTTGGAATATGTTTTTGCAGTCTGCGTACAATGGCCAGAAGGTAAGCGTTTTGTCAACTTAATGTTGTAAATCGTTTTTTTTTCTGTTTGTTCATTGTTTGAAACTATGTATTTATTGCCTGCCGTATTTTGTTATAAATTTTACAAATAATATACAAAAAACAAAAAAATGAAGAAAAACCGAAGAACACAAAAATATCAACCAGAGACACCAAATAAGTTTATATAATATACAAAACAATCTATCTATATATAAACATACATATATATAAATATATATATATATATTTATACATATATATTTACTTTCATACAATAAGTGAATGATTTTTGTTTCGGTTAACCCCAATTTTTTGTTTCTTCTGGTTTATATAGTATAAGTAAGCGAATTGAAAGATTTTTCGCGATAATATTTAGTATTTAAGTGTTATACAAAAATATGATCCCAATGGATATATTACATATATATAAATTGTTATATATGTATATATATAATGTTAGGCAGGGTAAATAGTAACTACTTTTCCATATGCATACATACATACATACATACAAACATACAAATACCGTACATAAAACAATATTTATTTAGGGCTGGCCGTTGTCAACGTTGGGTTTAGGAGCAGGAAACAGAAACAGAAGGTCAAAGTTCAGCGTAAATGTTCACCAATTTTGTCTCATGGCATTTTATGCAAATATTTCGATAACCATTTTCCATTTAATTTCGTTTTTTTTTCCTCTTTTTTTTTTTGTTATATATTTTCTAAATGAATTTCTTTTTTCAAAATTTGTATGCATTTCTTTTTTTGGTTGGTAGGTCCCGCCGAAAATTGCATTTATCTATGTATATATATGTATGTATATAAATGCATATACATATATCCCAAATATATTGCTATTACATATTTTATGACTGTTTGTAACACTGATTAAGTTAGTTACTTTTTCATTTTTTTTTTCTTCTTTCGTTTTAATTCTTTGAAAATCGAATTGAAAGCAAATAGCAAATGCAAAATCGTAAAAAAAAAGCCACATTAACACACCTGCTCGTTGTATTCCCAGTTCTATAAAGCAGGCGCGTTGCCAATTTTCTTTCTAGTCTTGATAATGTGATAATGATAATGAATTATAACAATAATAATAATAATAATAATGATGATGATGATGAGATAATCTTACGATTATCAGTGATGGTTATGAATTTTAGCATATTGCGGCTGTGTTGTCTTATGCATAATACCTACATTATATCTATTATATTATATTATATTTAATTATATATTGTATCGAGCGAACTATTTAAATCTATCTATATCATTTTGTTACATGACACACACGTCTCTCTCTCTCTCTCTCTCTTGTTTAACAAATTTTGTTGTATGTGCAGTTTGTTTTTTTTTTCTCATTTTTTTATTTTCCCTGTTTTTCTGTTTCCTTTCTTCTTTTCCCCTTTTTGATTTGCGTTTCCATTTGTTGTTCCAGTCTCTTTCTTTTATCATTTGCCTTTTTGGTCTGGTAATTTGTATTTGTTTTTTTTTTTTTTTAATTTTGGTCTGAAAATGTCTCTGAATTGCTAATTTAGCGTAAAACATTTTATACTCGTACTTGTACTCGTACTCCTTATATCGTATATATACGTAATTGTAACTGATAACACTCATCTTCTCTCCCGGATGATGCGATTTAACTCAATTCGATTCGATTTGATTCAATTCAGTCCAATTCAATTCAATCAGTTAAACTTAGCACTAGATCTAAGTCAATCCAAATCAACAAAAAAAAAAAAAATAAATTAAAATAAAACAACAAAAACAAACAAACAACAACAACAAATTGTCTCGCCATGCCTCTCACTGCATCCATAAACCAACATTACGATATGTATATACAACAATTACACACACAGACACAAACACACACACACACGCAATCTCCATCTATCAAACAAAAAAAAGAAAAACGGAAAAACAAAATTAATATTAAAACCATATGAAACTAAAGGTTATCGACTGCCAATGGCTTGGCCATTCTTGGGTGCACCCGTTGGTGGTGGAGCGCCAACATTGACTCCAGTTCCGTTGCCCATGACCATGCCAATGCCAGTGCCTGTGCCCCAAGCAGCGCCAACGAGTGCAACATCTAGTCCGGCCGCTGCAGCTGCCGCCGCCGCCGCTGCTCATGCAGCAGCTGCTGCTGCCGCAGCTACACCCATTGTCCTAGCACCACGCCCACCACATAGCAATGTGACAACAGCAACAGCGCCAACAGCAGCAACGACACGGCGGAGGTACAACAACAAGAACAATAATAATAACAACAACCACAACAAGAACATCAACATGAAACAATCAATTGAAATACAATTTGTGTGTGTGAGAGAGGCGCAAAAAAAAAGCATAATTCAAAAATTCAGATTATTCCTTCCCCTAATACCCCTCTTACCCCACCCCCCAAATCACAAAAACACACAATCGCAATTGCAACTGCAACAAAAACAACAACAACTACAGTAACAATAACAGTAAATCCAAAAACAGTCACAAAAAAAAAATATATATAATAGAAAAAAAAACCATAAAATTCTTTTTAGCTATGAGATACTGTACCATAATATTGTCATTGTTTGTTGCCTCGTTTCCACTCTTTGGTTTTCAAGCATTTGTGGGTTTTAACTGTAAAACTTAAACTACTATACTCGTATATTGCATACTTTTTGGCGCCCTTGAGATTGCATTGTTCCAACGGCTAGGCACACACACACACACACACACACACACGCATACACACGTCACTCTCCCACATTCACACATTACATACTGACACAGATTTAGCGGCAACCCACCATAAATTGTAACTGTAATTAGATGTTAAGTAATGGCAAGGATTTAGCAATAATAATAGTTTAAATACTTTTTATCGTATGTACAAATGTATATATCGTATATATACTTACCTATATCATATATAACTAATAGACAAACAAAAGAGGCCGTTTTTTTTCACTCTCTCTCTCTCTATCTCTTCCTCGCTGTCTCTTAGAGCAAACAAAATTAAATTAATTTAATTAATAGCAAAAAGAAAAAAAACTAGCTATCCATCATACTTGTACTCTCTCTCTTTTTTTTTGTCTCTATCTGTCTATTGCTCTCTCTTTCTCTCTCTCTGTTTTTGTGCGTGTCTTTTGTTTATATATTCATCTTTATTATTATACGTTATGGCATCTTTTCTTCCTTTTAGCAGACTTCTTTTTGCACGTTTAATTTTTTTTTTTTTGTTTTTTTCTATTTTTCAAATTTGTGTTCTTTTGTCTACAACTTTTTTCTACTACTACACAAAAAAAAAAGGAAACCAATAGAAAATCCAAATAAAAATTTGAAAAGTTATGCCACGAAAATAGAATATATTGAATATTCAAAATATTTGCCATTTTCAATTTGTTGCATGTTAAGTGAAAATTTTGACCATTCCTTTAATTGTTTCATGGCAAACGCTTTTCAGTTCTCTCACTCTCTCTCTCTCTCTCACACACGGTTTCTGTGTGTGTGTGCGTGGGTGTGTGTGAGGGAGAGAAATTAACATAGAATGTTGAACAAATTTAAATTAAAATCTAATGAAAAGTTGAAAGAACTCCTCTAACACTAACTAACACACACAAACGCACACGCACTTGCGACGCCACCAACACAATGAAAATTTTGTTGTGAGCTAATAATTTGCATACAAATATGGCAAATCGAATTTTTAATTGCAAACAAATTTTCAATTTTATGCTCTGGCATTAGAAATTTGGTTATACAATTTTGTACACACACCACACACACACAGACACATAGACTTTCATTTCAATTATAATTTTTGTATAGATTTTCAATCAAAGGTGGTCGTTTGGGTACGTGTTCAGATCCGGTTCCATCTACACACAATACTATACATTGACACAACTGTACCTAACTGTCGCCTGTGTGTGTGTGTGTGTGTGTACCGGTAACGCTGCCTGTTGTTATGTGGCAATCAATTATCATTCGGCCATTCGATTCTCTATATTCTCGTTTGGCTTTTGCGGCTTTTGGACAACAAAATTGTTAATTATGAAGCATATCAATTTGGTTATCAATTGAGTGAGAAACCGCATGGAATTTCTGCATAATTGAATGCATCTGAAATATATACGTTTCCAAACATATGTATATATACATATATGTATATACATACATATAGAAATCAATTTAAATTGGTTGAATTGCAAATCCCTAACCATCACAATTACAACAATCATAACAAATCTTTCAATTAGAACCGCAAAATTTAAAGATTTAATTGAATACTAACAAATAATTTTTACAAATATCAAAAGCTCAAAAACTTGAAATTTGATCCAGAGAGAGAGAGAGAGAGTGAGATAGAGATAGAGAACAATTGTGGATTGTGTATCTAAAATTATTTATTTATTTATAAAAGTAAAAGTTGCCTAAATCCTTGACATTCTTAGATCTTCCAATAGAAAAATGATATATCCTCTAATCGATATACTTAACCAAATATGGCAACAGAAAGACAAAAAGTACAGTTGATCTATATACGACTATCTACGCTTCATTTATCGCTATCGAAATGTGTGTGTATCGAAACATCTTTTAAATCATTTCCAAACAGGTGGATTGCTGTAATATTGATTGTGCATTTAGTATATACTTGCATATATACTTAGAATATATGTATATATAACTAAATATAAATATCTTCTGCTAGTTTTTCTTGTAAAGTATTTAAAAGGGTGAACGGTTTAATCATAATTTAGTTCAATTTGATTGCTTTTTTTACACTACACTACACAGTTTTCTAACCAAAACAAAAAAAAAAATACACCCAAATGCAATGAGTTTTTCTTTTCTATTTTGGTTTTATTTTATTTTTTTAACTGTTACTTTTGTTTAGGTCTTGCCGCATACGTAATTTCTAAAAATCAAAATATATGTATGGCCGAAGCATACTAAAGATCGATCTAATGTTCATTTTCCGTATTGTTGATGATCTCAATTAATATATATATACATTTATAATCCAAAACATACATATATTTTACTATATATATATATTTATATATATATATATATATATAAAACTGCAATATAAATGCAACAACTAAGTAGCATTTCTTGGTAATTGAGTGTGTTCTAATGTTTAAGTATTTATGTTTCTCGAAATGATTCCCCCTTTTTACATTTTACCTTGTGATACATATATATATATATATATAGTTGTTTATATATATATATATATATATATGTATATGAATTATACACGTATGTCTTATGTATTGTTATATGTATATATCAAAAAAATCATCGCAGCGCTATATATATAAACCTATTGAAAACAGTTACTACATGATGCCTAGAATTTGCCATATATTTATACTACTTATATATATATAGATATACACACATATGTATTTTTGTGTATATATATAAATATGCCTATATATATATATGTATATTTAATGTATATATATATATATGTGTGTGTATGTATATATATTTATATATATATATCTAAATCTACATACATATATATTTACTTATATAAAAAGAGAGAAAACTAACCGCATGCGTTTTATGTTCTTTTCTTTTCCTTTTCTACTTTTTGCACACGAATACAAACAAACTATACACACACACACATAAATACACCAACACACATACACATATATAAACGAACACAATTACACAAAAACACACACACACACACACACTGGTAAAAATGTTGTGTAAAATCGTTGCAAAAAAAAAAAACAAAACTAAAAACCAAACAAAAAAAAACTACAAAAAAAAATACCAAAATTTGTTTTTTGGTGACCCGCCCCCCATTTCACGTTACGCCTCACAGCCGCCGTAGCCGCCGCCGCTGCCATGCGTGGAGTTGCCATACAACGTGGACATGTGGGCGTGGTCGGTGCCACACCCTATCATCATCCCCATCATCCACACCATCATCCGGCGCTGCTGGCAGCCTCCGCTGCCGCTGCCCAACAGCAACGTCAAGTGACTGCCGCCGCTGTGGCTGCAGCAGCCGCCCAACAGCAGCAGCAACAGCATCAACAACAGCAACAACACCAACAGCAGCAGCAGCAGCAACAACACCAGCAACAGCAGCAACACCATCAACAGCAACAGCATCAACAACAGCAACAGCAGCAACAACATCAACAGCAACAACATGCCGCAGTCGCCGCCGTTGCCGCTTCGCATCCGCATGCAGCCCATGCATTGGCCCCCCAATTGGCACAATTGCAACCGACGCTACAAGCGGTAGCAGTACCCACAGCCGCTGGAACGGCTGCTGCTGCTGTTGCCCAACAACATTCGGCCCTACAACAATCGCTGGCCGCTGCGGCAGCTGCCCAAAATCCAGCCAGTGTGGCCAGTAATCAGGCAAATGCTGCTGCAGCCGCTTATGCGGCACGTCTATCTGCGGCAACGGCATCCCAAACGCCGGCCGCTGCTGCTGCGGCTGCTGCTTCCATGGCAGCGTCGGCCAATGCGGCCAACAATGCTGCCGCTTTGCATGGATTTGCGCCGTAAGTAAAGTCCTTCGTCGTCTTCTTCTCGAACCCCCCTACAAAAAAAAAAAAAAATAAATAAAAAATTAGCCCTCCCCTCTAGCAGCCACAGAGAGTAGCTGCTGCGGGCTGTGTAGTTGTGTAAATTCTTTTTTCTAATATTAGTTGATTGAAAAGAAGAACAAAACCAAAACAAAAAAAAAATCTATATTTATCATTGAATGTAGTTTTAGCGCACTTTTTACTACTACTTCTACTACTATTACGAATTTTCGTTTTTATTTATGTTTTATGTTCTCTAATTCTGTTTGTGTCACACACACACACACACACGCAAGCCTGTCAGTCAACCCTCTCACATACACACATACACACGCACCAAATATCTCTCTGAACATCAAATAATCCCGTGCTTAAACCTAAAGAGAAAAAATATATAAGTTTAAAGCTTTAACATTGTTTTTTGATCTTACTCACTCTCTCTCTCTCTCTCTTGGTGAATTATTATATACTACACAATATATAAATATAAATATATTATTTACTTTTCTTTTTTTTTTTCTTTGTACTTTGTCCTTAGAGCTTCCTTGAGTGTGTTTAAAGCTTCATAAATATATATATGCTAACATGTATATATATATATATATACATACATATTCTCTGTATAACTCACGACTTGCCTTAATTCAATAATACATTTGTCTTTATCAACTATCTCTCTTTCTCTCTCTTTCGCTTGTTCGCTCTAATTGCAAGTCTAGACTTAAATAACATCAACTTGAACTTGAACTTTCAATTAAAATGCAAAAACAAAAGTAATATAAAAAAAAAGCCAACCAACAATTAAATAAACGCACGCCAAAATATACTTTACTATATACTATACATGCATACCCATTACATACACATATGTACATACATACACATATGTACATACATACATATATATGTATATACAACAAATTGCATAAACTATATAGAGATCGAAATACAATATACAAAACGTTTGTATATTGACTGACAGCCGTATTAAAATCATTTTTATTTTTGGCCATGTTATATTTTTTATATACATATGTACATGTATATTTTTTTTATTTGTACTTTTCAATACATATTGTGTTACACTAGGCGTATGAGCAATTTGAGTATGAATAACTCTCTCTCTTTCTCTCTTATACTATTTACATATATATATATATATATATATATATATATATATAGACATATATATATTTCTCTTGTTTGGCCTAAACTAAACGTTGCCGCCTTGTGTGCATGTTTTTCTAACAAATGAAAATACTTTACATTTTATATATATAATTTTTCATTTTATTTTTCCTATACACATACATACATACATACTTATATAAATATAAATATATTTATTTTTTTGGCTGCCAATTCTACAGTAACAAATACACACACACAAACACACACATTCGCAATTGCAGTATGAATGAGACATGTCTTATATATACATATATTAAATAATAATAATTATGATAATTATTAAAACAAGTCGACCAACTAATTTAGCTAGGTGCATGAATGTCTGTTCTGTCTATACAACAACAACAAACAACAATACCTCAACTACAAGCAACAACAATTATATAAACAATTTAAATACTAAAAAAAACCAAAACCAAATTAAAAAAGAAAGCAAGTCTTAAATGTAGTATCGGGAAATGGAATGCCAATAAAGTATGTTTTGCGGTTGGTTAATTTTTTTTTTTTTTAAGTTTTCGTTTAACAAAATATAAATAAATCAATTTCCCTCTACTTTAACCTCCAAACACTCAATTCAAAATCCAAATCAAAATCGTAGCACTCGTCATCAATTTGTAGGAAATTAGGAAAAAATAAAAAAAAACAATAGAATTAGGTTGCAGGAATAGAGAAGAAACCAGGGGAGAAAGTTACAGGAAATAAAAGCTAGTCAAAAATACAAAAATAAAACCGATTAGGATTTGCATTAAGGCAAAGATTCTAGGATGCTTCCACTTCTACTACTACCACCTACCGTTTAGGACTTAAGTTTCAGTCATTTTTACCCAAAAGCACAAAACATAAAAAAAAACCCTCAACTACCACCACCCCCTACCACCTTTCCACAATAAAAAAAAAGAACAATGAGGATACAATTTTAGATTTAAATCGAATTTTATCCTCTAACAAAAGAAACTCAAAGCTAATTCCTTTATAATTGCTCCTATTTTATATCCTTCATATTACACAAGTGCGTTAAAAGTTAAACAACAAAACAAAAAAGAAAAAAAATTACACAAAATATTTAGATAAAGAAGTGTTAAATTTTTGAATTTTGCTTTTAAGTGCCTGACCTCCATATATACAAAAAAAAAAAAAAAATTAAGAATATAAAGTTCAGTCAGATCAATGATATATATTTGTATAATATATTATAATCTCACTGGGCTACTTATATTCCAATTGATAAAGAAAACAACAAGAAAAAAATGACAGAAATGCCATGACATATTAAGAAATATTTATTAATGCGATTTTCTTTATCTTTTCTCCCATCTCCTTACCTAACTTTTCCCCTAACCCCGTCACAAACCAACAGTGTATACTATGATCCCTTCTTAGCAGCTGCTGCAACCGCTGATCCAAATCTACGTTTCCAGGTGAGTTGAAGCAATTTAAATTCAATGACTAATAATTATAATTAAGTAAGTTAATTTTAAGTTTTAGCATTTTATAGTTTTCTAAGGCTAGCTTAACTAACATATGTTTCTATCTATCTACCTATCTTTCTCTCTCTCTCTCCCTCTCTCTCTCCCTCCTCTATATTTCTCTCTATCTTTCTATCTATCTATCAAACTATCTCTTTAAAACTATATATACATATCATTATTATATATAAATCTTACAGGCAGCCAAACCGGTCACTGAAGTTCCAGCCGCTCAGCCAGCCGCCATATTAAATGTAATAAAACCCATTCAAATTAATACGCTAACCGAAAAAAAAAAACAAAGCAGAGAATATTATTTATCATATATTTTTTCCCACATATATATGTATATATATATATATATATATATATCATATATATGTATATATATGATATATGTATATATATGTATATATACTTTCCTTACAATATTTTTGATGGTAGCTTGTGAAAGAAAAAAAAACACCACCTAATTGAGTTTTGAAACATTTGACTTGGTTTTTGGAACAGAAGTTATCTTTTATTTATTTTTTTTCTTTTTTTTTTGTGTAACTTTCTCTCTTGTGATTAATACTATTTATGATTGTATTATGATTTTGGCTTTACTTTCCTTTGCATTTTCATTGACACTAACAAGGCGATTAAATTAAAACAAAGCGAAAAAACAAAAAAAGAAACAGAAACTTAATAAACTTTGTTGGTAACTTTGGTCGTGCAAATGCGTCTGTATTGTATTCTATTCCTTTATATCAAGACTTTAAATTGTCTTACTAAGCCTTTTCCATTTTTACACACATACACACTCACACATAAACACACGCACAGATAGAGGCTTGGCTTTCATTTCTATATCAATTTTAAATGTTTTAAATAAACATTTTGCGTAAATCTTACCTAAGTTTACTTTAATTTTCAACTATTTTATATATAATTGCATCCTCCTTTTTTTCCCCACATTATTTCGTGCATTTTTCGTTATTTTTTTTAACAGTTGTTTGATTTGATCAAAAAAGGAAAATAAATCCTTATCAGCGTAGTGACAATTACACACACACAGAATCACTCTCTCTCTCTCTCTTTCACACACACATACAGCCATTTCAGAAGCTTTGATCAAGCGGCGCATTGCATAATTTCAGGCTGCATGCCGCTCTATATCTCTTTCTCCTCTCTCTCTCTCTCTCTCTATCTCTTTATATATATCTATATATATATATATATCTCACTCTGTCTGTCTTTAACTAAAATTTAAGGCCTTCTAGCAGATAAATGCAAGTTTTCGTTTTGTGTTTCATGTTTCTAATTTTTTGTTTTTTTTTACAAATTATCGAAATGAGAACACTAAAGTTCAAATTTATATATAAAGATATAAACATATACATATATACATATATATATATATATGTATAATATACAAATATATATATATTTATATATTCTTTAATGCTGTAAACATTTTCGTAACTAAGTACTATGTATATTTCTTCTTTGGTTACCTTTTTTCACGAATATTACTCAACATACAATTCAACAACCAACTACTACAACAACAACTACTACTACTACAACAACAACAAAATGCAACTGCAATTATAACAACACCAACACCAACATAATCGATCAAAAAAAAAAAAACAAACCCGAAACGCTACAAAACAAAAAACAAAAAAAATTTTGTTACAACTGTCGTATCAAACAACAAAAAAAATATATATACAAATTACAGCGCCGCACTGTGACTACGCTAAACAGTACCCCACATACGATCAACCGCATTCCGGTGCCACAGAATGTTTTGGTAAAAATAATCATAAATAGAGCTTAGCTAGTCTCCCCCCTTTCCCCCAATATATGCACTTAAAACCCTCCAACAAAAAAAAATATATATATATATAAATAATAATAACCCAATCCCAATCCTTTACCCGGCACCATCCTTTAGAGCATTTCCGTTCATGTTCATGTTCACGTTGTTTCACTGTTCTTTGTTTTGTTGCCAAAAAAAAAAAATGCAAATAGTTGTGCCACATTTTGAGTTTTGGTTAATGCGTGTGTATATATCTATATAATATATATAAATAAAAAAAAATGTAAATATTTACATACATATAATCGTACATAATCGATGATAATAATGATTATTATGATGATGATGATGGATGATGTAATTTTATCTTATCTAATGTAAACTAATGTAATGTAATTTTATTATTATCACATCTGGGCTATACGTTATGGTTTGTCCAATAAGCCTTAAGTTAACCCTAGTTGTAGTTTATATATCAATATTCTACTATATTGCTCTAAGTTCTTTTTTAATTGGCCCCTTGATTCATCCCTTGCAAATATGGTTATGTTTTTCATTTTGTTTCGTTTATAATTTTTTTTCTTTCAATATTTTATTTTTGTTTTATTATTATTATTTTCTTTTTAAATATTTTGTGTTTTTAATTTGTAGTAAATGGTTGTCGTTTTTTCACTTGAAACCATTTGGCATCTTGGGTTTGTAGCTGGATATTCAATAAACATCTTTGAAGTTATATGTATACTATATAAATACATATGTATATATATAAATATTTATATCTACATATATATATTTATATATATATATGTATATATATCTAATTCAAAGGTGTTTTGTTTTGCACACATTTTATGTTTATCGGTTTAGGTTTCGATATTTTTACTTTTTTATGTGTGTGTGTTTTTTTATTGTTTTATTTTCTTTTTGTGAAATTTTTTTTTTTAATTGGTTGTTCTGTTTTAGCTTTATCCCATAAAAAAACGAATAAAATTAAAAACACTATCTTTCGCTAGTTGTCTTCTTTTACTCTTTTTGCCGTTGTCCTTTGCCGCTCCGAAAAAAAAAATATGTAGAACTGCGTCTGTTTTTAACACACAATTTGCTCTAAAATTATTCCAGGCCACTGCTCCGCTGTTAAAGACACCCCTGTCTCAGGCCCAGCAGCAGGCGTATGCCACAGCGGCTACCACCTATACGGCGGTTGCTGCCCGTGCTGCTTATGGAGCTGCTGCAGCTGCAGCCGCCCAACCGGCATTAGCCGGCTATGCCACAGTAGCGGGGTAAGTTCCATCTTCCACACAGACACACATTTCCCATTAACCCAAAATCGGGGAACAGTTCCACCCACCCCTCGATTTTATAATCAGTTCATCCCTAACCATCCTAACCGATCCTAACATATGGAAATCGATTTTGGTGAATGTTATCTATCTGGTTATTCCAATGTTTTTGCATAGAAAATTGATGAAAGAGTAGTGGGTATATTGGTACATTGATTCCTCTGTGTATTAAAAGCATTTTTAATCTAAGCATAACTAAGTTAATTAATTAAAATTTACTAAAACTATGTCACTAAATGCAATGAACACATTTAAACATTTCTTGAGTTAGTTTTAAGCTTATATGTTTAAAGTTCTTAAGTTGCATTTAATAAAAAAGAAAATAAAGTATTTAATTAAATACGTTTCTTATATTTATTTATTGTTTTGGTAAAATTAGTTTATTTCACTTGACTTAAGGTTGACTCTCTCCTTATCAAACAAATCTTTCCCAAACCTGCCTGTCTTTTGTTCAAATAATCTTATAAATTTACTTAATTATCATAACATTATCCCTTTTTGATCCTTTATCTTATTTCGCCATATCCAAACATAATATAATATAATTTATATTATTTTTATCTTCATTCTTTTATATTTCTTTTATACATTTTTCAATCATTTACATTCGAGGGTTAAGTCTTTACAATTCTTACGTTTCTCATTCTATTGTTTTGTTAATATTTTCATATTTTTGTTTGCTAACCTTTGAATTAATCATTTTTGGATTTCCATTTTCTTTTGTATAATTTCTTATTTAAATCACACGCACACTTCAAAACACTTAAACACATACTAAATTGTAGCAAAACTGATGACTTACCACTAATTATTGAACGCTTCTGCAAATCCCTCTCCAAACTAAATCACTTTGAGCGTAGTAACATAAACGGTGAGGAGAACGATAAAAGCAATGATGAGGGGCAAAACGTTGGGCACAAATCAAAGCGATTAACAACAACAACACACTAGTTAATAACTACTAACTAATCTAACAAAAGCAAAAACCAGTTAAACCAGAAATGGAAACATCAATCAATCAAAATCGAACCATTGTCGCAAAACAAAAAGAATATATATACATATATATATATATATATATATATATATACATAAATACTAAACTATGAATTTATTTACTTGAATTATTAATCAAAAAAAAACCAATAATAACAAAAAAAAAAACAAAAACTTCAATCCATAAAACTATTTTTAGTTATGCACGCGAATATGCGGATCCCTATTTAGGACACGGTATTGGACCAGTGCCTGGCTATGGGGTAAGCAATATTTTAATTTATGTATACATATCTATATAGTTGTTGCTATATATATACATACATATATAATAAATAATCATTTTGCTAATCCTATATACTTGTCCATTTGTTGTTTGTCTATATTAAATCTCGTTACAGGCAACCATGTACCGCGGTGGCTTCAATCGTTTTACGCCATATTAAAAGAATCATCATACGCAAGTCAGCCAAATAACGCACTTGAACTACTCTCGAAAATGCTCAAAAATATATATATAAATATATATATATATATATACATATATAAACGCATACATATATGTGGATAAATATAAATAATATATACGTATGTGTGTGAAAAAGGAATGGAAACAAAATTAGACGTAAAAAAAGAAGAAAAAAACAAAAAAAGAAGATACTTCCCCCTTCCCTCCCCCCTACTCAAAACAACCTCTAAACTTAGCAGTTAAATAAAAAGGAAAACACAAAAACAAAAAACAACAAAGAATTAAGTAAAGCAAAAAACCAAATTGAAAGGCAGTTACTCAACAGTAGATACTCAAACAAGAAGAGGAGAAAGATAGAGACGATGAAGGAGGAGGAGAAGCAGCTCTCAATATCAGCCGATGGATCGATCGATGCGATTGGAATCGATTGGATTGGAAGAATTCGATACGAGGTTGGCAAAATCAAAGCTAAATGCAGTAAAAAAAAAAACAAAAAACAAATCAATGTCGTCCAGTAAAAAGAAACAAAAAAAAAACTCAAAGAAATTGAACAACAACAAATTATATGCCGCTAAATGCAATTCTATGCAGTTTATATAAGTCAGAAACCAAACAATTCAATTTGCAAAATTGTTTGCAAAAAAAAAAAAAGGATTAACAAAAAGTGCTTCGTGCGTAGATTTTTACAAAAAGAAAAAACCAAAAATATGAAAAAAAAAAAAGGCAAAAGCTGAAAACAAAACTTCAAGCGGCAAATCAGAATTTATATACCTATATATATCTACATATATATATATATATATGTATATCGATTTGGTACATAATTATTATTCATATATATATATATATATATATATATGTATGTATATATATATATATATATATATATGTTTATATTTGTATATCAATCAGTGAGCAATTTTCAATGTATTTTTCATTCAGCTAAAGAAAAAAACCAATCCCAACAATTATTATACAATTCTGTTTATTTTACTTCCGTTTTTTTCTTCTTTCCTTTTCGTTTAAATAATTTTCTGTTCAATTAAGTTAGAATTAATGTTTTAAATGATTTTTGTTTCATGTAGTTGTAAAATCATAAATATAGCATTGTAGTTGTAGCAATAAGAAAAAAATCAACAAAAAAAAAACGAAAAAAAAGAAATCAGAAAACCAAGAAGAAACACTGAACAAATTTTGCCACATTTTTAATTGAAGCACTTAAAAATAACATATATATATATATATATGTATATATATATATATATTATTTAATTTGGTTCTTTTGTTTTATATATAATATATAATTTTGTAATTTATAACACAGATTAGCATAAATTTTGCCAGCCATTTTCAATCAGAGGGGATTATTCCTATTCATTCTTTTAGATATACAATTGGCTTTAATATAAATATGTGCAATCGCAGGTATCTTTTCGATTCTTTAGCTTTATATAGTTTTTATATCGATGCATATACAATTGACTATAGTTTCTTATTAAAGAAAGAACTATATAATTTATTGCAATATTTTCTTCATCTATTATTCAAAAAACTTTTTCAAATCAATAGTAGGTTTATTTTTCTAACGCGTTTCCATTAGGTTTCCTAAAATTCTTTCTCCAATTAATCAATTTTAACAAAATTTTATTAAACGTCTTCTCTATAAAGAAAATATATAAATTGTAGAAATTACCATATCAGTGTACAATAAATTAAAATCATCTTGATTAAATATTTATTTAGCCTAGCCTCCTTTTAAATAATCGCCTCTGATTAAAGTTAAGGCATTTCTATATGATCTGTGTTGTGATTAAAAACCTTTCCTCAACTCTCCCAAAGAATACTCATTTCTGTATTGTATTTAAATTAAAAACAATTTCTTTTCTCTCATTTGTCAACGAATTTATTTGTTTAATCAAACAAACAAGAAAAAAAAACCCCCTTTGAAAAAGAAAGAAAAATCGAAATAATGATGATGGTGAAAAGAAAGAACTATTTTTTGCTTGATTGTTCCTAGTATTTTTTATACATTTATTTGGCAGCTCAATGACAAAATGATACTGATTAACCAGACGATTGCTCAAACATATAGCGCATAAGTTTAAAACAAAACAAAAACAAAAAAAAAATGCAAAAAGATCAACACGTAGACATATCCTTGGAATATACAATAATAATTACTTTAAATGCCGCCATAAGGACAACAACAACAAGAAAAAAAAATGATAGAAACAAAGATGAACATAATAATACTAGTTTTTAAAGTCAAGCTTCCAGTGACAAAAAACAAAATCGTGAAATAAAACGTGGCAAGTGTGTAGTAAGCAAATTAAAATTAAACAACACTTTTTAGCTCTTACCTCGTAGCACTTTTCATGTGTGTTGTGTGAACATTAAAAAAAAAAAAACAAAAAACAAGCAACAAAAATAAAAATAAGAAAGAAGAATCTTTGCGTCGTTTCGGTGTTGTTAAAAAAAAAAATAAAAAAAAAATTAATGAAAAGAAAACAAACCAAACCTTCCCTAAGCTAACTAAGATATTTTTTTTCCAAAAAGAAAAAACAAAACAAAAAAAAAAAATATAAGAAAAAAAAAGATAAACCACAAATCGATTCTAATGCACACATATTGATGAAAGTTTCCAACTTTTTCATGTTGTAAATTGTTTGTGTGTGACGAAACCGAATTAAATGAAAAGAAATAATGCTCAAAATCAATGCAAAATCGCAACAAGCGAATGCAAATGAACAAAAACAAAATAATAAAAAAAAATAACAAAACAAAAACTACAAAAAAGAAAAAAACTAAAAAAAATGACGTTCTCAACCATTTTGATTCTTAGCAGGCAGCTACTGTCCTCCCAAAATTAAATGCTAGTTGTTAAAAAAAAGTCAAAAGCAAATTACTATTTAACTAACAATTGCATAATCGAACGATCTTTCGATCAATCGATCAATATATTGTGTGTGTGTTATTGTGCAATTTCTTTTTAGATGTTCTTTCCAATTGGATTTTTTCCTTGAATCAAAACACACAAAACCTAAAAACGTAAAATAAATAACTCTAGAATCAGAATGAGAATAAAAAAAAAAATAGAAAAAGATAAAAAAAGGAGCAATGCCGAAACTAAACTCTAACTCTATTCTAGAGACTCTATTCTAGAAGAAAGTTATATTAGTTTTTTTCAATATGCCAATATGTTCAGGTCGAGCAGATTGAAATCCATCTAATTGATCGAATTATTAAAATAAGAAACTTGATATCGTATGGTTTAGTAACTCTGGTTAAATTATGTAGCAAATAAATAGGTTTTAATACAAAATTAAGGAATTCGAATTCAAAAGCTTTTACTATCTGATTTTTTCTGGATCTTCAAATCAATATTTAAGGGCCGGAAACGTTTTACAAAAATAGCAAAGGATCCTGCTATTTGCTATTGGTGAGTTTGAAAAATTCTTAAATTAAAAAAAAAAAAAAAAAACAAAACGAATGCAATATCGCGAATAGATCTATAGCCATTAAAATAATCTTAGTCTTGACTTCCCCCTTTGTTCAAATTGTAAATTTTAATTTATTTTGCATTATTCAATCAAATGACTGGAATAGAAAAATCAAATCATTTGGCTTCCATTTAAAACTATCGATTAAAATAGGAATATAAATCTCTCGACTATATCAATTTATTATCTTCCAATAGCCTTAACAGTCTAAATGCCAATAGAAACTTAATAATAGATGAATTCTAGATGTTAGCTCTATTCGATATCAAAATTTTAAAAAGAGAGTTCGATCAATTTCTAATATAATTATAGGAAATTTTTATATTAGATTCAATCTGCTAGTAAAACTCGATTGTCAATGAACAATTTGGGCATGAGAAAATTAATGGAAAACTAAAAAAAAAAATAATGAAAAAATGTCCAGCTAAAAAAAGATAGAGTAGAGATAGAGTAAATAGCAATCGGATTAGTTTTGGCATCGATCACTGAAACGATAACTCCAAAGAGCTTCAACTTTAACTTTGATGTTTTTAACTAATCGAATCAGTCTTATCCACTTTGTCTAAGATTGTACATACTCTTTATGATGATATTTTATATACACACACACACACACACACTAGAAGACACACACATACACACTCAACCACTAGAACTCAAAGCAATTTATATCATACTCAGAATATTATAAAATATTTCTTAATTATTAAAAGAAAAAGAACAAAAAAGAAAAA
This sequence comes from Drosophila emarginata, assembly GCA_037075365.1. NCBI lineage: Eukaryota > Metazoa > Arthropoda > Insecta > Diptera > Drosophilidae > Drosophila > Drosophila emarginata. The sequence goes on from JBAMCD010000296.1 coordinate 10,929,399, forward strand.
AAAAAGAAACAAAAACGAAAATAAGTAAAGATGAAAGAGCAAAAAACGAAAAATATATTTTGTTTGTAAGCATACGTTGACATTTTTTAAAGCCAAAGTTTATATTTTAAACAATTTTATTTTATTTTTAGATTTTAATTGTTTTTTTTTTAAATGCTGACAAAAACAAAAGCAAGAACAACTTTCAAATGCAAATGAAAATGTAATGATGAATGAGAAATCAAACCCAACAATTGCCAAATTAATTGTAGCTTTCAAAATGAATTCAAAATAGACAAGTAATTAAATTAAATAATACATTTTTTAAAAAACAATACATACACACACACGAACATACATACACACACACACACACACACATCTTTTGGGTTTGATGCAAAGCAAAACAAAATGTAAAACCAAACTAGTTATAAACGAAAAGAAAACAAAAACCAACCTAAACATTATATGGTATATACATTTAAATTATAAACTCAACTTCCACCGCAAATTTTTAACAAAAGAACAAAACTACAGACACAATTTTTTGTCTTAAGCAAACATCTATATACATATATATATATATATATATATATATATATATAATATAAAATACGATCATGATACACACACACATATATATATATATATATATATATATATATATATATATATAAATATATGTATATATATATACATATATGTATGTATGTATATATAGATATTTAGTATATGCAACTCAATCAAACGCAGCAATTATTAAGGCATATATGTATACATACATGTGCATATATGTATATGCATACATATGTCTATATATATATATATATACGTTTACGTTTCTTTAAATCCCTTCTTCAAGCCACCCAAACCCCCCCCCCCTCGACCCTCACAAAAAAAAAACAAGAGATTAAATACCTAGTACAAGAGCAGAATATAAACAATAACTGGATTATAATAATGATCCCGATCCCGATCATGATCAAAATAATTGAGTGCAGTCTAACCATAAGCCAGCTCCGCTTTTGTTTAAACTTTCACATAGATCGTACACACGCTTATATGCGTTATATAAAGTATAAATATAAACTATACATATATATATATATATATATCTCTATATACATAAATATGTGTATATAAATATATATATATACGTATGTATATATACGATATGAACACACAAATCTCTAATCTTTAATGATGTGCCAAATTGTAAGTTGTACCATTTGTTTTTTTTTTTTACAAATGGGCTAAGCATAAAACTGCTAAATATTGAAATAAAAGATATATTGAAATATTGAATACTTGAATATGAACATATAGAATATAATCCCGGGGCATACAACTGGATGGTCGGATATGACGATGATGATAAAAAGGCAGATGAACAACAGCAACAACAACCAAGTAAAACAAATGCAAAGAAAATACCATTTCTGATATTTTTTCCCAAAAACAAAACCAAAAAAAAAAAAAAGAAACACATACATTTTTAGCTGGTAAAAAACAAATTTTTTTATTATATTTTTTTTGTTTTTTGTTTTTTTTTTTTCTTAAATTTAGCATTGTGTATAAAAATAAAGAGAAAAACGAAGTAAAAGTGAAGAAAGACAAAAAGGAATGCCGAGCGTCACCTTACAAAACAAAAAATTGATAAAAGTTTGGGAGAGAGATGAATAGTATTATATAAAACGGAAATTAACCGTTAAACCAAGCTCAAAAATAGATACACGCACATACACAGATACACACACACACACACACATATACAGAAATCGCACTTCCAATCGCATTGAATTTCAATGAACAAAACACACACATTCATATACAAATCCTACAGACTCACACATACACATACATACATACGCAGAAAGATACAAATGCAAACAAAATGAAGTAAAAGAATAAAACGTATTGGTTTATATCAATTTTCAATTTGTAAGGTTGTGACAAATTGTAAACAAACATAAAAACAAAAAACCAAAAAAAAAAAAAAAAGAAACAAAATAAAAAAACAAAGGGAAAGAAAGAACAAACAAATGGAAAAGAAAAACAAAGAGATAGAGAGCGAAAGAGCAAGAGAAAAAACCATGGCAAATCACTTTAAAAAAAATGTGCAGATAATGTATTAATGTATGCGAATTGCAAGCAAACAGAACAAACATTTGACATTCATACTAAAATACATTTGAAAAGAAAAAAAAAACAACAACAACAAAGAGAAATGCAATAAAAATAACTTTAAACAAGAAAAAAAAAATGCAAAATAACAATTGTGTTTTTATTTTGGGCAATAAAGGTAAAAGGTAAATATACAATTATCATTATGTAACTGAAATAACTGTAATTGAAAAAAAAAAGGTTGGTCAAATCGATTGAACTTCATAAAATCCTCTTGGTCGAAAAAGTAACTAAGTGGTTGAAAGTGAATCGTAGATTTTTGCACTCATTCATATCTAGATATGAGTATATTTAGCGCAGCCCAAACAAAAAAAAGTAGGAAAGGCAAATGACTTAAACTTGCCCAACTTTAATTATTTTGAAGTATTGGAGAGGATAAAAAGATTTCGAAAATCAATGGAATTGGTAAGTATAGTATAAGACAGTTAGGAATGTTGAAACTTTTTCAAAGTATTAGTAAATTAGAAACGAAATATTCGATTTGTTTTTATAATTCCTCGGTTTTTCAGACTCTGCTTTCAAGAATAGATTCCAGCAGATAACTATTCCTGTTATAAATTAATAAACTATATGGCCATTAGAACCAAGAAATCAACTTCAACCAATACAAAGAGAAGTTTCTCTGATATTAAGGAGTTGTATGCATTTTTTAAGAATTTTACCTGCATCTTGGCTATTCAAATAGAACGTACTTTTGAAAATAAAATAGCTTATTGATCATGCACCACTCCTATAAAGAATATTACGAAAGACTTCCAAAAGAATGATTTCGGCAAAATCAAAAAATTTAGTCATGAAGGAAACAATAATAGAAATTTTGATTTTTAAGATTATTAAAAAAAAATATTTTATTGTGGAGTGAAATTTTTGCATCACATTGTTAAAAAGAAATAGCATTCAATTTTTTCTTTATTTCAATACCTAAGGAATATGAGAAATAGGATTGTGTAAGAATTTTGGATCGATAGGTTGAGCCATTTCAAAGACATCGAGATCACCAACTTGATAAAGGTCGTTTTGAGAAATACGAGTTTCAGAAGTGTGTTACAAATAGTGTAAAAGGATTTATAAATTCTAGAATAAGAGTGGAAAGTATTATTCATAGTAGAGTGTCAAGTGAAGATATTATCTCAAAGTAAAGCTCAAAACAAACGAACTAACAAAGGAAAAAATCTGTTTTAGCGCCGATTTTAAAAATTTTTTATATTATTCATTTTCCAAAATATTATATTAATTACGATTACGAAAAAAGAAACCAACATTTTTCCCAAACATAAAAATGAGATTTATTTTTGAAAAAATTTCCCAAAACTAAAAAGCCTTGTCCAAAAGTTAACTAAGGTCTGAATGTACTACCATAACTTGGTTTCAGTTCGACGATATGTTTTCCTTATATGCTTATTCGATAGTTGTCGGATTATCTGAACTTTTACCCATATAAATAACAAGTGGCAGTGATTTGTCATAGAATGTTGAGCCATATCGTTTATCTCAAATCGGCAGGAAATTGTTGTCATGATGATGATGGTTAACACCTTTTGAATGTCCCTTATAGGGATATTCTCGTATATATGTATGTATGTACACGCACATAAAGAAATGCTTATATATAGCTTTCATCAATCATCAATTTTCCGGCAGTTTTTCTTCATTAATTCATACTCTGACTGTGGCAGGCGTAATTAAAGTTGATGGCCAGCCATTTGCATGCAAGTTTATTACAATGCAGCCGCAAACATTTAACACCTAAGTTCCTCTTACTTATACACACACACACATACTCATACCTACATACATACATATGTATGTATATACTTAACGCGACATGCAAACGCTATTAACCTGATTAAATCAAATAGCTCTTTTGCTTCAAGCGGCTTTCATTCGTCCAGCCTGTAATTATACAAAATTTTCACATTTGATTGAAGAGTCTGACATCCGACATGACATTTTGATGATGACGATGGTTGTGGAGGGGTGGGATGAGGCAAATTGTATAGTCAGTTGGTAGTAACTGGGTCTATGATGTTGTTTTGGTGTTCAAAAGGGGTGCAAAAGAGCTAAGTGGTGTAGCCAGTTAGTGGTAACCGGGATTCACATTTTTTTTTTCTTTTTTTTAAATGGGCCATGACAAACCGTCGACCACAGGAAGTAAACGCCTATGAAGCCGATGCCTTTGCCTATGCGACAGAAGCCAGAGTTTTGGCTAACAGAGTTCAGTTTGAATTGCGGCCATTGCGGTGCGGTGAGGGCCGTGTGACATAATAAATTATGCTGCATGGCAATGATTAATTTTAGATGTGTATGACATGACAGCCATCCGGCGTTGCAAGAGGGAAAGGGGAGCATGGTTACTATACCTCCCAATGCACCCAATCGAATGCATACAAAATGACCACTTGGAATTGAAATTGACTGGACGCAGTGTCACAGTTTGCCTATCCCAATCTATCCTAGTATCTACATACATACATACATATCTATTCATCTGTCTAACCAATTTCGCGTGGCAAAAGAAATCAGTGACGGTTCTGGCCAAAGGCTATTTGCTTTCTTCTCCTCTATTTATCTATCCATTCTCTCTCTCCTTCTCTTTTTATATATGTATGTACATATATATTTGGTTGCCCCGCTGGGCCCAATGAATTATTGCGTGCAATTATTTTCTAATTAATTATTTGACAGCACAACGAACAACAACAACAGCAACAACAACAAAGCTGAAGCACAGCAATCCCAATGGCGGCAACTCTACTTCGTGTCATGGTGCGATAATTTCGTTCACAATTGGCCATTGGATATGGCGCATAATGGGCCAGCATTAAATGTTACCCATACCATGATTGGTCTCTAGAATGGAATTTGGCCAGAAAATGTTTTTAACAGCCAGTTGATATAAAAGATACTTAAATATGTAGGCCGCAAATATAAGAAGAAAACGACGGACAAAAAATAATAGTAAAGTTGAATGAGAATAATGTTTGTATATGGGCAACCTAAGCAAAAATTGGTGAAAATGCGGGACAATTATTAATTGGGCCACAGAGCTTTAAGTGATAGCTTATACAATAATGAAATCAAATTTAAAAGCAACTCAAAACCAGCAAAGGAAATTTTAACCAGAAATTATATTTGAATTTGGCCGCGTCAGCAAAAAGTTATGGTAAGCGAAAAAAAAATCTTAAATTTCATTTCAATGCATTTTTGATACACAAAATATATTTTATTTCGTTATCAGACACTTAACAGTATTATGACATATGTATAATTCCAAGTATTTTTATTTTTATTAGAAGATGCTTCGGTAAACGAGGAACATTTTAAAGGAAGTCTTCCTTTAATTTTTTTTTGATCGATATTGTCAAAAATGCATCACTATTATCTTAAATACTTGAGTCTATCAACACTATCGATTATAGTATCGATGGGTTTTCCACCTCTAAATCACAGCCTACTGTTTGCATTTCTTTCCAAAAAATTTGTGCTCGGCAGCTATATAAGGCGAGCAAAATCAGCTTATAGTCATCAGTCTCCTTTCAGTTGTTCAGCTGTAAGGTCGACTAAATTATCATTATTTTTTCTTTATTTTATTATTATTATTTATTCCTTAATTCATATAATTGTTTCCATTCGTACTACAAGATCCACCATTGAGATTTTACCTATATATTCACAGTTATCCCTTTAGATTTTATTGACGGACCTCATACAAGGAGACTTATTTTCTTTTTCTGTTTTTTAACCCATGTTAGCAAAATATTATAGTCTTAAATTAATATTGTTCCTTATTTATTTATTTTCCTTATTACATATATTCAAATCACCAAATCAACTGAAAACAAGATTATTTATGTTTGAGTAACATGTATATCTTATCATATCGAGATTTCCTATCTGTTATTCTTCTCGAAAAAATTATTTTCTCTTATTATTCTCTCGACTATTTTAAAACCTTAAACTTCGACTTATGGCATTATCATGACTTTACATTCTATATGGATAATATTAATTACAGAACATCAAAGATTACTCAAGCTGGTGTAATAAACTTTACCATTATATTTTATAAATCTCTTTAGATCATCTTTTTTTCTAGTTACATCAAGGTTTAAATAACATTTTGAATAACTTTAAACTTCTTTGAAACTAAATCAGATTTTTGGTTTATAAAATCAAATATTAACTTGTAAGAGAACTTTCAAAATATTATCTTATATAATACATATAATAATCTTTGATTCTGATTGTAAAATATTATAATTTAATTGAAAGTTCCTTAGTCTTTATAAATTTCGGTTTCAAATTTGGATATTCATAAAACAATTTTGTCGAGACGGCACTTTGCAATATATTCAACCCGTCATTATCCTTGGCCATACGTAATAGCTGTTGTTAAACACTGCCAACACTTTTGGATTGTGAAAAAGCCTTGCCACAGAAAACAAAATAGACTGTTAACAACAGACACACACACACACTCATCTATACATATATGTATATGCACACACAAGGGCAAACATAAAACTAGCAAACAGTCGCACATACATGGAAATGCAACCAAAAAGCCGCATCCCATAACCTCACTCCACCAAATTGCATCCTTCTGGGAACCTCCAACCTGCGACCTACAACCTCCACTCACGGCTAGGGCACAAAAACTAATTACATTATTTCAACTTGATGCAATCAGAGAGATGCGTATACACGCCTCTGTCTACCCACGCAACCCCATCGATTGGTCTTTCACGTTTCGGTTCAATTGAAATGGGGGGAGGAAGAGAGAAAGAGACACCAAAAACGAAAAAAAAAAATGGCTAGAAAAAAGAGAGCAGCGAAACGGGCAAAAGCCTCGCAGGACATGCCGATGCACGCAAATCACTACAAAAATTTCGAAATGGCGAAAATCAGAGAATGTGGACAAGGATGAGGATGAGGAGAGTATTGAGTATCCGGATGATGGCATTGTTGTTGGTCTGTTGTTTTACGAGGCACAACGGTTAGATGTATGTATATATGTACATATACATATATATATGTATATATATATATATATATATTCGAATGTGTGTGTATAGGAGGTATTCATATGGATGTGCGTGTCCTGGATTAATGCCGGCAGCTGTGTTCACGCAAAGCTGAAGCTGAACAACCGCCAATAATTCAGTGGCAACAGTTGAGCATAAAAATCGCAACATCTGCAAATGTTGCTACGCTCCTTGCTCCATATTCCCCATGTCCATCATGGACCACATACCGCCCTTGTCCTTGCATGTGATACCGTTGCCGATCCTGGTTCTGGTTCTGGTTCTGGTCTGGTTCTGGTTCTGGTTCTGGTTCTGTTCGTGCTCTGGTCCCTGGTTCTGAGTTTGCCTGACTGTTGTTTGTTGCTCTTGTTGTGTTTGTCTGTTAATTGCCGATGCAGCGCAATAAAAATTCACACAGCCAGAGAGATTTATAATTAACAGTATTCATACATACATATATATATATGTATATTTATATACATATACATATGTGTGTGTTTCTGTGTTTGTATGTTTATATACGTATTGACTGTCAAAGATTTTCAATTGGAAAATGTTTTAGCTTATGGTAAATAAATTGAAGAATTTACAACTTAAATTTAAATCAACAAATATCTAATTAATCGAACATTCAATGAATATGCAACAAAGAGTCTCAGAGACACAGAGAGAAAGCGAAAAGGAGGGCGAAAGAGTGGGGGTAGAGAGTGTGTAAGAACTTTTACCCTTTGACCTCATTGCGCTTTTAATTAAAAACTCGCTGGCTTTTGGCTGTTAGCTTTTAGCCTTTGCCATTGCCTTTGCTTTGGCCATAGTCTTTACTTTCTCCATAATACCCAAACAGGACCGGATGAATTAAATGAATGCCAAAAGGGCCAAGAAATACCTTTGTAGTAGAGTTTTATATCAATTTTAATTATGCAATCATGTTATGCTTATATATTCATGTGTCATCTGGCCAAAAGAATTTCTTAACCATAACAGGCGAGATTGAATATTGCATACACACTAACGAGAGATACCATAACACAAAACTTTTAACTTTTATTTTATTATAAACTATTTTCCCCTCCCCTTCTCACTTATGGGATAGTTATTCCATCAGCTAGAAGAGAATTGCCAAAGCAAAATTGTGATGGAAGACAAGTTTTTTTTATTCGCCATAAAATAATAATAAATTTTTTTAAATTGGTTTGTTCAAGATTTACTTACGTTCTTGTTTGGACTTGTTTTTCTGTTTTTTTTTTCACATGGTTTCAAATATTTTCAAACTGATTCCACATTTTGAATCTAACATTTGTGTTTTGTATTCCAAATTATCATAAAAATAATTGATATTTAGCTAAATTATTTTACTGAAAAGGTGTAGTAAAATTAAGATTTTTCATTGAAGTGAAGAGAAGTGAAATGGAACCAAACTCTTTTTTAGTACCGAATTACTGAAAGGAGTTGCGGTACTATAAATTTCAAATGGTTTTAGTCCATTTTTACCATGATTTTTATTAAATACAATTAATATTAGGATTTAGAAGTTCACCAATTGCTTAAATGCTTTAATATAAATTTCAATTGAATTATTTTTATTTTATTTTAGTTTGACTTTGAGAATATTTTATTGATCAATCGCAAAACCTGAATTTTCGATTGATTAAACACAGTCAACGTCTCCATTCTTTAAGAATCTTCAAGAAAGTTATGCATAATTTCTTGTTGCTTTCTCTTTAAAAATGTCCTTTGTCGATTCTAAAGGCAGAATTCAATTGAATTCCTTTAGACGGCCCTGTGCATGCCACAAAATTAGGCGGCAACTGAAATGTAAACGAAATTCACATCACTGCAACATTAGCTGCACCACAAGAGTACCAAATATCTGTATGTATATATGCATCCTATGCAGATGCATATATATATATTTTTGTGTGTGTGCTATGTTTTGCCTTGCCATTTGGCACCTAAACCACATTCTTGGTCTATTCTGTACCATAGGAGGCAAATGCGGCTACCTACAAATCGATTGTTGAGCATCAACTCTTGGTTAACTAATAAATACCTTTGTCTTACCTCAAATCTTATTTGACTATCTAAATATTTAGTTGATTTGAATTGTTCCCATGCATTTAACTGAGGCAGAATTTTGGCACTGGACTTTCGAAAGCCACAAAACCTTGATTCCTGATTTCTTTTACCAATTTAAACAAGACCACAAATTGACCTACCTCCTTCCATCGCTCGATTAATGAATTCACAAGTTGAAGTTATGTTTGCAAATGTATGTACATATGTACTCATTCAATACCCATCCCAAAATTACAAACATTTACTATTTTGGATATCAAAGCTAAGGAGAGAAAAATGGTTTCGTTTAATTTAATACCAAAGTAAAAATTATGAGACAAAAAGTGTGGGAAAAAAGTTGAAAAAAAAATTGCATAATAATCTCCAAAAATTATGTACTTTAAATGTAAAAAGCTATTCATTCTTTTTTTTATTAATTATGTATGTATGTATATTTGATTAAAATTATGATTTAGTCGTTATAAAAGTCTGATAGATAGAATAGTTAAATACTTCTGATAAGTTGATATTGAAGATTGGACTTCAGACAACTGGACACAACAGAATATCGACGATTCCTCGACTTTACTTTAATTCCATTTTTAGGGACTGAACAACTTTACTTTTTACTGGCACTTTCGAATTACTTTTCTGCTCTATTACAATGGCCGTCTTGAAAATTGAACTGGAAAATTGTTTGATAAATTGATTTGGTGATCATTAATGTAGAAACAAATATGAGATTGAATATGAGTGTGTGGCCCTTTCAATTGAGTGTTGTGTACGATACCCCATTACCAAAATTTCATTTATCTTACCAATAGCTATCATCAAATTGTGATTTCTCACATCTTCTCTTAAACATTCACTCTTCGGAACAGAAACTGTAATTGCTGCATCATTGCACTTTAGGGACCTGCAAAATTTCTCAAATACCTCAAACTGTCATTTGCAATGCATTTTGCCAACAGACCAACCTCAATTTTTTTTTTTTTCCAAACAGACACACACACACATATATCTATACACATACACACACACACATCTGCTGTTCGATGACTGTAGATTTCTGTTTCTGACCTTTACTCGCAAGTGTCATAACTCAAACTACAACTTGGCGTGGCATTTGTGCTTTAGTTCTGCCATCATGTCTATGTCCTTATGCCACATTATGCAATGACATTTTTTTTTTTGCTCCCTCCTCTCCTCACCCAAAAATACATAATAGAAGGACGCAAAAAAAAAATTCAATTGTATACACAATTCAATTTTTGTGTGATCAACAACGCCGACATTGACAGCCTTGAGGGAAAGACATTGCCGTCTAGCCCACAAAAGCATTTCCATTGATATTGATATGGAAGATTTCAGACGGCAAGCGGCAAGTGGCAGGCGACAAGAAGCGTTATAAAGCACTTTGATCTGACAGGCAGACAAGAAAGGGCCGGAATTAGGTTGGCGTAACTTTACAATTGCAAAAGCAAAAACCAAAAAAAAAAGAGACGGGAAAAAAACCATACTTTTTAACGATGCTCTCAAAGTAAATGGCCGAAATAATTACATTAATTAAGCATCAGATTTAATAACGCACTCAAATTAATAGCAAAGTCAAGTGTATAGACAAACGGGGAATGTGAAGAGAAACAGATACAGAATGACAAAGAGATAGAAAGGGAGGGGGATGGAGTCTCATCATATCCTGACCTTAGCCCTTGGGGCTATCAATCACAGAAATTGCAGGGGAAAATGTTACTGGTAAATAAATCATAAAAATGATGAGAAAAGCTCTCTTTCTTTCTCTTTTGCACACATTTTCTCTCTCTCTCTCTCTCTCGCTTTTGCTCTTTCTCTTTTTCTCTCTCTTTCTATTTCAATGGCTGGCTTTTTCTCTATTTCTCTACTACAAGTATTTGTCCCAACTGCGGTTAAAGCTATGCCTAGTTTATTGTGTGTCTGTGTCTGTGTGTGTGTGAATGGGCGAATGTGAGTATGTATTTGTGTGTTTGTGTGTGTGTTTGTGTATGGTGTCGCTCTTTATGTGTTGGTGGTTTTTGTGGTTTTGCTTTTAGCTCTAAGCTTCACCTGGACACACAACAAACAAAATGCCGGATATGGGCGTGGCAACTGCGTGGGACATCCGTTCGAATGATGAAGGTTTTAAGGTAGGAGGTGTATGAGGTAACAGTGTTTCATTATAAGCTCAAAACAGCACTTAGCACACATTTAAGCGACTTTTGGATTTGTCCAAATGTCCACCGACCAACTGGACCGCCTTTTTACACACACACACACACAGAGATTTTTCTTTTACAAAACTAGGCTCTTAAATTTCGCGCCTTCACTTTCATATTTTCCTACTCTTATTTTTCCATTTTTTTATTTTGTCGTTTGCCCTAAAAGTTATGCAATAATTTACCGTCACAAGTTTTTATACTCTCATACAATACACTCATCTACTGGTATTTGGCCATTTGCCCAAATTGTTGGCGACATTTCGACTGGCTACAAACCATTGTCCCTCATCCCTCGATCCCTGTTTTTTTTCTGTTTTTGCTCTTGGCACATGCTTTCATTATGCAATTATTGCATTTTTAATTTTTGTGTCGAGTCATTTAAAATAATTGTGCGAACACTTTGTGACAGCAAACAGTTGAAAAGGCTGGGCATTCGAAGGAGATCTTTTTTTTTCCTATTTTTTGGCAGCCAATGCCAGTTAGACCAAAATCAACAAGTAGCTAAGCTTACACATACATACATATATACATACATATTTGTGTTAGCTCATAAATTGTTGGCCAAGTCATGTAATTTGGCTCATTCATTTACAGGAAAACCATATGTTGGACATAAGGACGATTTACAAACGAAAGGAACGACGCTGCTGGGGACCATTAGGGAGTCTGTAATCTGTATGATAATAAAAAACAATGGTAAGTGATATAAATTTTAAACCAGAATTGGATAATAAATTCGTTAACAATTACAAATTAAGTTAGTTTTATCTTAAAACGAAAAGGTCATCTTAAACGAGACTTTATTCAATTTAAATTTTTATCTTACATTGGAAATTTAATGATTTATTTATTGTTTAGTGTTGTGTAACCATGCTAAATGAAGAAGTACACAAAAAAACCAATTTAAACAGTGAAAACATCGTGAACGTAATTAAATAATTTATCATATTTAATTTACATCTAAATTAACCTGCTTGATCTAATAAGTTTAAGCCAAACTAATCATATTTGAATTGTTAATTTATAGCTTATTATAAATGTATATATGGAGGACTCGGTGATGAGGGCCCAAATGGGTCAAAAGTAAACAATGGTTTCTAGGGCCAGAAGAAGTCTTAAATAAATAAATATTAAAATAAGGGCAACGATAGTCACCAACGATTAGAATAATAATCCGTCATATATACATATAAATAAATAGAAACCAAAAACTTGCCATTTAAAAGTCACAATAAAATGTGCCTAATTTTTTGTTAAAATTTTTTTTTTGGAGTATAAAGTTCTGATGGGAAATTTTGTATATATTAGTTTTGATTCGATTTATTAAATGTTGATAATCGGTAATACAAAAAGCTACCACATAAAATAGTATCGTTTATCTGCCAGAATTTTCAAACACTGAAATTGGCTCTTTATGATCAGTTGTTTTTGTAAGTCCGTATAGCGTTGCCAGACCATTTAATTAGTGCAATAAACGTTGCTGCACACTAACAATATTAAATCATTGAAAAATCTTCTAAATTATTCCACTTGTAACAATTCAAGAATACAATTTAATACAACTTATACTGTTTTTAATTTAACTGAAACAAGAAACTAACTTTGAGGAACTTTAATTTTTCCGTTTATAAAATATTTATTTAACAATAAATAAGTCAAATGAAATGCTTATTTTATTCATATTAAAAGATCACTTTACGGTTTTCAAATTGATACAAAACAACAATTCAATCAATTAATGAATCAATTAATGAATGAACATCATAAAGAGATATTTTCAAGTCAATTTCAAATGAATCTCAATATGGAAATGCATTCGAAGGTATTTGTCAATCCAATTAACTGTTACAAATAGATAAGCAAACTCATTGCACATTTACCTCCTGCAATTACTAGAGTCTTAAACTACACACACACACGCACACATACAAACACACACACAAACATACACACATACATATGTATATACACACAAATGTACACAAGCACTTACATACACTCACCTTTAGATTTATGGATTAAAATGGCTCATTTGGCTGGCATTTGATATGCGTGAACGCGTTATCTGCCTAATTGTATTAGTCGTTTGGGCATAGGAAAACCATCTCCCATTTCCCTCTCCATATCTATGCAACTCTGTAACGATGATTTTCTTCATTTCCCCCACCGTCAACTTTGTTATGGTATGGTGTAGTATGGTATGGTTCGATATAAGCGCATTATAACGCTTCATAAACCAACCGCCCAATCAGAGAATTACTCAAACACATTGCAATTACAGCAGCGTGTAACTGCCGCAACCGAGACGATATAAATTTGACTGCGACTAAAATACAAACACCCAAAAACACACCCAAAATGAACACACACACACACACATACATACACTTTATATACACCTGCGCCTACCTATCTACGTTTTAAGAGTTCCCACTGAAATGGCTTAATTGTTGTAAACGTGCCTGCCTGACTGCCATCTCTCTTAGCCAAATAGGAGCAACAAAAAATCAATAGGCCAAAAAAAATGGAGAAGTGGCATATTAATTGGCCGTTTCAGCCAAAAAAAAAAAAAAGAAAAGTAAAACGAAGAAAAGAAAAACGTTGTAAAATACTTTCACGCTCGTTTCAAGGTAGAAACAAAGGGATAAGGGATATATGAAGATATATGTCTGTATATACATATGTATGAGTATATATTTTTTTTCCTTTATTTTTTTTGCCACGTGCCTCGTTCTTGTTTTCGCTCTCGTTGCCTTTGTCCTCGTCTAATGGGTGCCACGCACGCAAAGTCAGACAGCTGACAAGGCTGCAGAAAACGAGTTGGAATTGGAGACAAGCATCTTGAGGACCTTACCCTTTAGATTGAGGGGGTGGGTGGGGGTTATGGTTATGTATATGTATATATTTGTAACTTTTTAACTTTGAATCGTTGTGCAGCTGCCTTTTTGCAAGTTGAAATTTATGCTTGCCACAGATTTCTTTGACTGGCGGTCAAGGCTGAATACAATAACGCACCTGGGTTTCGCCTCTTGGTCGTTTTACTCCTTTTTGTTTGCTCTCTCTCTCTCTCTCCCCATCTCTCTTTTACTCTGTGTAGCTTCTTGTAAATTTATGCCCATAAAAATGCACAAAAAGGAAACGGAAAATGTATGTGTTTCTGTGTTTGTGTGTGTAAAATGGGACGACGTTGAAAATAAAATCAACAATAAATTTTATATGCAGCAACATTACGAAACAATGGCCAATGTGTGTGTGTGTGTGTGTGTGCGGGGGCATACAAACTGCAATTGGTATTTTTATTGCGTGTTCAACACGGCGTATGCGTAATATATGAAAAACAAACACACACACACCTACATACATACGAATACATATGTATGTATGCTAGACAACCAGTCGTATGTCGCAGCTTTTATAGCATCCCCCTTTTATTTTCTTTTTTCTTTTTGACTTATAGGCCATAAAATGGCATAAAAAGAAATTAAATACGCGAAATGTAAAATGTATATGAATATTGATTGGCATTTCTATCATATATTTTGACATTGACATCAAGACCAAGTGCCCTGAAAAATGAGAAGACGACAAATATGGCAAATATTTGGCATCCTTTTGCCCCCCCACAAAAATGTTGCTAATTCAAAAAAAAAAAAAAGAAAAAGAGCGAATGAAAATTGGTTTGGAAATATCCAAAAAGTAATTCACTTTTGATTATTTTGATGAAAATTTATATGGAATGAAAGTGCAACCCTTTCTTGATTCGAAATCGATTTAAAAACCATTTCCACTTTAGATGACTGTATTCGAAATAAAATATTCTGTCTCTCTCTCTCTCTCTCTCTCTGATGAAATTTGATATACCATTGTAAAAGGGATTCATTCGATTTTGTTGCCCTTGTTGCCACTAATTTAAAGGATGTTGCTGTATATTTATGAGGTTCTTTTTATACCCTTGCAGAGGGTATAATAAAATTGGTCAGATGTTTGTAACGCATAGAAATCAGCATTTCCTACCCCATAAAGTATATGTTCTTGATCAGCATCAACAGCCGAGTCAATTGAGGCATATCCGTCCGTGCGTCTGTCAGTTTGTTTGTTTCTTCACACGATGTATGTATACCTTAAATTTTAAGCTACATGGTTGAAACTTGGTAGATAAGCTTTATAGATAAGTAGATGTGGTAAGTTTAAAACTCAGTCGGATCGGACATTTATAAGATACTTTTATTCGATTAAATTTAGTTTAATTTTGCATTCACAGAGTTAATTTTCTTATTTTTAAATATTACATTGTGGCGGGTAAAGTTATAAAATACTGTAAAACTGCAAGGGTATATAAATTTCAGCTATTCCGAAATTAGTTTCTTTGATATTTTTTTGTTTTATTATTTTTATATTTGAGGCTTTTAGAAGATAACTTAAATTGTAGGTGTAGCGATTACGTGAGGGTACATCAAAGTAACCAGGCAACGCCTCTAACCAATTTTTATGCCTCGACGACAGCGGCAAACGTTGATTAGATGAGATGAGTTGCTTGAGAAGAGTGTCATTGTCGGTGGGTAGGGGGTGAGGTTGGGTTAACATGGAAGGCACAAAAGTTGGCATTGTTGCGGCCTGTCGCATCTGTTGATTAAGCAAGCCCGCTACCCACTTTTGTCATCATTAATCAACTGCCGGGAACGACAACGACAACGAGAACGAGACAACGAAGTGAATTGACAAAAGCCAAAAAGGAATGTGAGCAATTTGTTTGAGCATTCGTTTCTATGTACTCATTCTCTTAGTGTTCGTATTTCTATGTCTCTCTGTCTCTCTATCTGTCTGTCTGTGTGTCTGTTTGCTGCATTACAAATAACAAACAGTCAACACATTGACACTTTATTTAGCACTGCAGTGCACAGCTGAGTCTGATTAAGGCCAACACTGTGAATAGAAATTTGAACTTCAAATCGAATGTGGCAGACATATATATATATATATATACATATATACAAATATAAATATAAAGCGATAATAATGCCTTATATAAGAGGATGCTGCCACAAACCATTTCAAATCAAATACAACGAAATGTTGCCATTTGCCAGTTTACCGACTTTTACTTGAAGAAAATGGCAACAACAATTACATAAACTTAATAACTTGATGGCCAAAAAGATAAACCCAATAGCCAAGCAAAATGTCCTAGTTTGTCGACCAAAAAGGGGTATGAAAAGTATACAAGTTTGCAATTTCAACTCCTTAGGGGCCTTTTTCGGACTTTAGGTTGCACACAATTTTATGGCCGCAAACAATTTTAGCTACGTTTCGTAAACTTTTCAATGAAAATGGCATTCAGGCAGACAGATAGACAAGCGGACAGACGGACGTTCAGACAGCCACCAGCAGGAGCCATGCAATCGGAGAGCTGGAGCTGGGATGTGAGAACTGAGGCTGAAGCAGAAGCTGGAAATGGAGATGCTTGTGTCTGTAGCTTTTAATGCTCTATGCTGTTGTGTTGTTCTTGTTTTTGTTGTTGGGGTAAATACACTTCACTTTACTTACAATATTACACTTACAACTGTAAACGAGCGAAAGGCCCAAGGCTCAATTTGACTTTACTGGGCTCATTCGTTACAGTTTAGGTAACGAACAGGAGCATCAGCTACTGAGAGCTGCATTAATATTGCAAAAGGGAAAGTAACTAAAAGCACCCCAAAGGTGCAAAATGTTAAAGAACAAACATCACTTCACATGATGGTGGCGCCTAAAGCAATCTATTAAATTTTTGTATACCCCAAAAAAACCTAAACCAAAAAAGGAGAAACCAAAGCTATTTGCCCATTACAGTTTTGGTTTGTTGTCAACTGATGAGGTAAAAGTAATTATAATAATAATAATATGATATAGATGAGATCTTTAACATTTTGCTCTAGTAAAAAGGGATTTCATCAATAAAACTTTTGATTCTGAAATGAATTTATGGCATAAGATGGATAGAGAGAGAGATAGAGAGAGAAAGAGAAAGAGAGAGAGGGGATGAGAGAATGCAATGGGTAACTTGCAAAACTAGTGCAGCCGAGTCAGAGTCACTCAGTCAGTCAGTCAGTCAGTCAATCAGTCAGTTGGAGGTGTGTATATGCAAATTGCGCTGCAAAGTATGCAATGAAAACTTTATTAGCATATTGCGTATACGAGGCGTAAAGAATGTGCAAATGCCACAGAGCTGTAAGGGTGGAACAAAAACAAGGATGAAAAACAGCAAAAAAGAAAAAAACGAAAAGTTATCCTTGCCGACCTTGAGTATACCCTGGATCATGTGAATTCCCTTCAAAATGGCCAATAATTTAATATAAAACTATCTCGCTCACTCTTATCATTTGCAAATGGGATTTCAGAATAATATGTATATAGGTATATCTCCGATATTTATTGTCCGATTTCAACAAATATTCAGAAAGTTACTTAAATGGTTTAATAACTACCACAGCTTTCGGCTGATTTATCGTATAATTACTTAACAGGGGCATTAAATTTGTAACAAATTTTGTTTAGTTTTAAACGCCATTATTAATGTAGGCGGTATGAAAGAAAATATTTAAAAACACATATCTATTCAGGAATGAGTAAGATATCAAAATACAGAATATCAAATACAGAGTACATATAATTTGAATTTAGTTTAGCTTACAACTGGTGATAATATTTATTGTTATTATTCAGTTAGGCTTCTAACGGCCAACAGAGTCTTAGATTAAAATAGATTTAACTGATAGTTTTATCAGTTGTGGTGGGACTTCAAATACACGACTACATAGACTAGAGTTCGTTTCAACAAAAATTTTCTTAATAAAATCAGTTCACATTTTAAATTCTACAAATTAGGATAGAGTTATAAGTTCTATTCTTTCCGAAAACCCGATTCATTGTGGTCCTTCGGGCAAAATTCAAATTTAAACTCGATCGGCCTAGACACGAGATGAATAATCAAATCAAATTTTGGTAGCTAGAGATCTAAGTATTCATACAGACAGACGGACAAGTCTGAATTGACTCAGCTGCTGATACGGATTGAAAATATATACATATATACGTTAAGGGGTCTGAAATATTTCCTTTTGCCTGTTATATACATTTTAGCGATTTTAATATAGCCTTTTACTCAAAGGTTACAGGGTATAGAGAAAAAAAAATAAGAAAATTGGAATGCAATGTAAATTTATGGTGCATATAAAAACACAAACACACTCACATCGACACCCACACCCACACACACACGCACACTCACACAAACATAAATCAATAAAATTGAGTAGGCCATGAGAACAACTTTAAACAGGTTATCAATAGAAAATTCTAGCAATTCTCCAATTTTAAGAGTTCCTTATTCTATAAAATATATATTAAAAATATATAAAATATTTAATTAATATTAATTTAAAAGATTTTCGACACAATTTAATAATCTCGTTGGTAAATGAATGTTAGAATGCCATTTCCTCTGTTATCCATGACTCTCTTTCAGAAACAACTCCTTAAATAGTAAGACAAAGATATGTTATTTATTCCCCCTATCTCCACACCCGCCCCTATCACACACACACACACACAGAGAGCGAGAGGGAGGAAGACAGACAGTCATAGAGACAGACACCTAAATTACGCATACGGGCCCACATGTTACCCGGACATGTTAAAACCCATTCGTAACACAAACAGCCGTCAAAAACATTTGCAAACTAATTTAGAAACTATTTCGAAACGTTTTCGTTTCGTTTTATTCGTTACTTTTATTTTCCATTTGCCAAGCCACAAAATGTGGCACTTTAACGCAATGAGGAAGCAGCAAAGCAGACAACCCAAGATAATCATTTACAACAACAATAACAAAGCAAATGACAACCCAACTCTCTCTCTCTCTCACACACTCAGTCTCTTAGCCATCAGTGCCAACACTAACATATGTAGAAAAAAAGAATCCCAGGGTAGACGACACAAACCAAAATCCAAAACCTAAACTCAGATCCAGATCCAAACCCAACCAAAACTAAAGGAAAATAAAAAAAATGAAAAGAAGGGGAGAAAAGAAGAGAGAGAAAAAAAAAGCAAAAGTAGTAGCAAAAATAAATGAGAAAAATCTCCAACAACTTTTGCGTGTATAGTGTATGCCCTTTGTGGCCATAATTTATAGACTATCTGCCAAAATATTCCAGCTGAACCATAAAGATTCAATTTCACAAGCAATTTATATAAGGGGGGCAAACAATACCCCTTCCATCTCCCCCTTTTCCACCATCACAATAACCAGACTCTAGTCCAATGGTGAAAGAAAGCATTGAGAGAAGGGTAAAATGTGTGTATATGAGTGTGTGAATGTGTGTGTGTGTGTGTGTGGAATTGAATTTTTCAATGGTCCAATTTTTGAATGGTTTTGTACAAATGAGCAACAACATGCTCGAACCACTAAATGTTATTTATGTCTTCAATTCATATGCCAAAAACAAATCTAAAATGACTAAATTAGTTTTTAAATGAAATGGCGAAAACTCTCTGTTCTCTCTCTCTCTCTCTCTCTCTATCACTGTTAGTGTTTGCTTAACTTTGTGTAAATTGTATTAAAATAATTATATTTTCAAGCTGTAACCCATACACACACACACACACACACACACACACACACACACTCTGTATGGCAGCCACCTGCAGAAAGTTTAATTAAATAGTATTTTATTCTTTTCGCTTCTTCTGTCTCGCCAACCATCTTTCTGTCTCTGCGCTTTCGCTTATGAGCATAACTCGTGCATAAGTTTCGACCCTAACCAGTTCATGTTGCACAATATTCTTATTGGTGGGGGGAGGGATGGTTGGCTAAATGGGGTTGGAATGCAAAAGTTTTAATTTGTTGACTTAACCGCAGTTACAGTTACATAGCGCACAGGCCGGGCATAACTTTTGCTTAACGCAACTTAACATGCATATCTCGTTGCTTGAGCTCTAGGGAGCAGGCAAAGGCAACTCTAGCTTCGGCTATATCTCTGGCTTCAACTCCAGCTATGACTCTGGCCACGGCTCCGGCTCGTGCTCCGGCTCCGGCTCCAGCTCCAGCTCCAATTGCAACTTCAGCTCTCATTTCCAGCTGCTGTTGCTTTCCTCTTATCGGCAGCTGCACACGCAGCTGCAAGTTTTATTTTTTTTTTTTTCATTCTTTTCCTTCTCTTCTTCTTGTTTTCCATGTTTTTTTGTTTTCCTCCTTGCATCGTTTGTCTACTTTTTTTTGTTTCTCTGTGTTTTTGCCTGCTGCCCCTGCTTAGCCATAAATATGCAGCTTAAAATGGCTTTCGACTGGCGGCGGCTTTCGGCTTGCGGTTTACGTGGCGTATGATTGATGCCACTTTTGTTATTGCTGTTGTTGTTGGTGTTGTTCTCGTTGTTGTCAGTCTGTTGGGCCATTAAGCAACATTAAGTGGCAACAAGTAAGCATCCTACACTCGAGCATACTCGACTGTATAATGACCCACCATGAGAATTTTGTTGAGAATTTCAAAAAGAGAATTTCCATTTTCTAAGCGATTTTCAAAGGAATTTTTTTTTTTTTTTTGTGTTTAATTAAAACATAACTCAACTGAATAGAACTAATGTACCCATTTTTTATTGACCTCAACTATGCTCAGCATAATTATGATTGTTTATTACGCATACGCCATGTCAGCCTAACCCCCTCTCCACTCTCTGACCGAAAACTGTCAAATGTATTTATTTTATTGAAATTAATGCAAAATAAATGCAGAACAATGAAAAAATATATATATATATACTGAATCTGCAACTGTCGCCTGCATAAAGCATATTTATTAAATATTTAAACGTAATATTATTTTAATTTCAGTCCATTTTTTTTATTCTTCACCCTTATCCTACATGGAATGTTCACATTTATAATAAATAATAAAGTGAGCTTTCAGAATTAAATATAAATTAATTATGTACCATTGACAGTCGTCATCAATTGGCTAAATACACAACTAGAAATGTAGAGAGAAAGAGAGAGAGATAGAGGAAGGGAAATTGGCAAAAAAAAAAGCACGCCAACAATTTTCACGCTCTAATCAATCTTAACTTTTTGCCAAAAGTCACTCACTCGTCACTTATGCTAAATTAACAAAAAAAAAAAAAAAAAAATAGAACAAAAAATGAGAGGAAAAACCAGAACGTAGATTGGCGGTTGTTGGTGGGGATGGGATGGAATGGCGGGAGTGACGGATAAGGGAATATGCAGAAGAGATGGCAAAACCAAAATCAACAAAACTTAATGCTTGGTTCAGGGATAGTTTCCTATGAATTTTCCCTCTGTTTCATTTTTGCTCCTTTCATCATATATTTCTTTTTGCCTCGCCCACATTTGTTTGAACTTTGTTCTATTTCTTTTTTGCATTACTTTAGCTTTGAGTTTCTTTTACTTTTTTCCTTTTATTTTTTTTTTTTGGTGTGCTACTTAACGTTAGTTGTACTATAAAAATTTACATTGTGCTAGATTGAATGGCTTTGGGATTGATAATTCAACATGTTTGTATTCATTTTGTCATATTGAATACCCTAGAGGCAAAGTCACATAGTTTCTTCAATTTGGCATATAAGTTTGACTCTTTTTGGCTTAGCGACTTTAGCTTTGGTCCGAAATGTCAATTTAATTGATCAAAGTTGTCATCAAACAAAAAAAAAAAGAAAAACAAGGGAGAGAGAGAGTGAGAGAGAAGAAATACTTCATTTTATGAAGTCAAGTCAGGGGTTTCAAGGCTTTGATTGCCTGTCAAGGGAGCTTAAAAACGATATAAAATCCTGAATGTTGAGAGAGTTTTTGTTGCTTGTCGAAATTGTTGCCACATTCATTAGACGACAGCATTGTTGAATGTTGTGCAAGGCAACAACAACATACAATAACAATGTTGCATCAAATGAATGAATGAACGAATGAATGAGTGTTGAAGTGAACAAGCGAATGAGTAAGTGAGTGAGTATAGAGAGTACAGAGTACTATAGAAGAGAGGGTAAAAAAAGTGTTCGTTGGATGGTATAAATGAATGCACAAGCAATTCACATTGGGCGACAACATTGTGTTTTCAATTCGTTACAAAACGTGCACTTGGCTTGTACACTAACCAACCAACCAACCAACCAACCAGCAGCCAAATAGCAGCAGCTGCAACTACTTTACTTCTGCCTCACTCCCTTGTCACGTGCAACATTTACAGGCAAAGCAACGCCATTTCGAAAATAGCTAATCAGTCAAATTCCTGCAGGCAAGCTCTTTCATAAAATAAAACAAATCCAAAAAAAAAAAAAACGAGAAGGAAATGTGAAACAAAAAATAAAACACAAAAGCATCTCATTCACTCTCTCTCTCTCTTTCTTTCCCTTTCTCCTCTCATGTAAAGGGATGGGAAAGTTTTCCATTCATTTAATTGTTCGCCATGTAAATCCCCTGTAGCAAATTTATAGCGTCAGGTGTGATTACTATCGTCGTGTAACCAGCAAGCATCAGTGAAGTAAATACGAGTAGTTTTTTATACTCCCCCTTTGGCACTCCCTTCTCCACTTCTCTTTGTTGGTTTTATTTCTTATATTTTTTTTTTCCCTAGCTCCTCTTTCCAGTAAAGCTTTTCTCATTAAATGAGTTTAGTTTTCGAACTGAAATTCAGTTAATATGCAAGGAAGGAAGAAAACTCGATACAATTTGCGCTTGGCAGTTTAGCCAAATGAGTTGAGTGGAGTTTCTTATCATGGCATGGTACAATGAACTAACTCACACACACACACACACACACTTTGAAAGCACATGAGGGGCTTATCTTTTATTAGCATGTTTTCATTTTGGTTTCTTGTTGCTGTCGTCTCAACTTTAACTGCAACATGTTGTGTGGTTGAGAAACACAAATTTTACTGCAAGAAGACCAGGCTGCACAACTAATGAAATAGAGTTATAATATACAAAGCACACACACACACACACACACACATACACATTCATATATATACGCTCAATTCTAATTATACCAATCAACATGCTTGTCTCATCCTTAGCCAAAGGATGAATCCTGAGTTTCTACTGCTGTTGCTACTGCTTCTAATAAAAGATGCCCATCAATGTGCAAATTAATCGCCTGATGGCTAATCAAGCGCAGAGGGACTGGCCACGCCCATTGCTGAAATACACCCGGTGCGGTGCGTATATGTGTGTGTGTGTGTGTATGCAACACATAATCTGATTAATAAAGCGATTAGTGCTCAGTGATTAGCAATATTTTCCATAATTAGTAGTCATTAAGTCAGACATCAAGAAGCTAGCCAAGTTAAAGCTAAATCCCTACAACATACAAAGGCACTCCCTTGTGGCAGTGGCACAGGCAGCATGATGAAGGGGAAGTGAGTAAAATTTCAAGGCAAAACAAAATAAAGGAAAAAAAAGCTTTCTCATTCGATTGAAAGCTAGTACTAAAATTTCATCCAACAATTTTCTGTTCAATAAGGGAGAAACTGATGACGAGAGGGGAGAGAGAGGAGAGAGAAAAAAAATGTACGAACAACAAAACAACAAAATAGATTCTTAGTAAGGTATGCGGTTTTTTTTTTTTCTATTTTCTGTTTTTTGTTTTATTTTTTTATTGTATGACCGCACAACTTTAGTTTCATGTTGCTTTGGTAACTCTCCATAGAGAGTCGCTCATTTTTTGTTTAATTTAAACTTGGAACGCAACTAACGACAGTTTTTTAATTAAAATACCAAAGACAAAGCGTAAAAACATTGAAGTTACCACCGATCCCTGTTGCCCGTTGCCCGCTAATATCTTACTACAACTCTCTAGGTTCTATGCGCTGAGACAGCGTAAAAGTTGGCGAAAACTTTTGCAACTTAAACACCTGAACATAGTGGGCTGGGCTGGGCTGGTCGATGGAGATGGTGGGGATGGAGATGGGGTATGGTGGTACAGGCAGCTTTGGAGACAAGCGTGTTAAATTATTATGAAGCACTTAGGTGTGTTACAAAACGGTACAGTTGTGCCGCTGCGACGGCCGTTGCCATTGCCTCTGTCTTGCCATTGCCTCTCTGCCTTGGCTCAGATAGGCAACTTTAGTTTATTCAACAAGAACGATTACGATGAACGGTAACGGTAACGGGAATGGGAACGAATCGAAGCGAAACGAAATGGCAATGCTTGAAACAAATGAAATTGAGCTGTTTGCAGATGTGGACATGGAATGAAATAGTTGAAACACAAAAACAAAACAACAGAAATCAATGGAAAAACTTAAACCCGCTCAATTGGCACTACAGGCAAGGTCACGTAGCAGTAGAAATTGTAGTGAAAGAAAACGGAATAAAGAAATGAATAAGAGGGCAAAGAAATGAACGTTTGTATATACATAGAAATAGAAATAAAACTAGGTGGGCCGCCCTTTAACCAATGGCCAATTTGTATGCCCAAACTTATTTGCATAGAGCAAGAACACAGAGAGGAACCAAAAGAGAGAGGGAGAGAGAAAGGAGTAAGAAAGGATGTCTACAATGAATATTTAAACATTAGCCAATTTAGAAGGTAGGCAACAGCGGCGGATGATGATGTTGCTGCTGCTGTTTCTGCTTCTGCTGCTGGTGCATTCTTCGTTCCTGTTCTATGACGATAATGAAAGCAATTAATTTAAAAAAAAAAAAAATTCTCAACTGCCATTTTCCTGGCCACTTCAAATTGCATTCTCTTTCATTTTTTTTTTTTTTTGCTTGCGTCTGGGCGGAAGTGAGTTTTAATTGAACGGTAAATTGTGCAAAATCTAAGAATAGTTGTGAATCTTCCCCCTATTTTTTGTTTTTTTTTCTGGGGGGATTTTTTTTGTTTTTATTTGTTTTTTTTTTTTTGTCTAGCGGCAATTTAATTGCCGTTTTCTCTGTGGCTGGTGGCGAGACTGCTGATAGTTTGAGCCAACTATAATTAAAAACCAAAAAAGAAAAACTGAACAAAATGATGAGGTGTAAAATGAGTGTGCAAAATTTTCAAGAAAAGACAACGGATACAGCTTTTCCTTTTAATAAATATACTCTAACTATACAAGGATTTCAATTCGAACTTTAAACAAAAAGTGCTATAAACTGAAAATCACCCGAAATTATATAAAAGGGTATCGATAAATGGCAATCGATTTGCATTGATAGATCAGCAATTGAGAGCAATGTTTGTTTATACTAATGAAAGAAATTAATTTTAAACTATCCATTTTATAAGAAAATACATATAATAATAAGGGGATTATTTAGGCGCTATAAAAATTGTGTCAACACTGAATAACTATTTTGGCTATCCATTTAGACCAAACATATTTTTTTAACACATCTCAAACTTTCCAGTATGATCTTGGCCACCATTAATTATTTGGTATTACGTTAAACCAATCCTAAAATAATTAACAACACTTAGCTGGCAAAAATAATTTTGATAGTGTATGGAAAATTCATTATTGGCTAAATGAATTGGCCAGCAAAAGAGCTTCTATAATGATGATAATAATAATGCCTAAGCTTAAACTGGACGCAAACAATCGATATTGATTGGGCGATGAAAATGGTGTTGCTTAATCAGCTTAGACAATTGAAAGAGGATATTGGTAGATGGTTTGTGGTTGAGTGTATCAAGTCTTAAACAATAAATTCAACTTATTGAAAGCCATTAAACAATGAATTCTAATTGCATATTGAAATAGATGTCCAAAACAAATATTTGCAATTGTTTCAAATTAAATAGAGCTATAGAATTTCTCTTGTCTTATAATTTTTAGTATTTAGTAGAATTATTTTGCAGTTAATTGGGCACTTCTCAAAGTCATTCTAATAATAATAATATTTTGAATTAAAATTAAAGGTAATTAGCAAAGAATTGAAATTTATTGATTATTAAAGAATAAAGATTTTTGGATTATAACTTTATAATTTTCAAATTATTCGCTGCTCTTAAGTAAGTAATATATATATATTTGTATGTATATTGGAGAAATCTCAAGTTTATTTATAAATTTTCTTATGGTGTAAATTTCTTAATGCAAAATGTCAAGTTAGTTTATTAAATAAGCGACCTCTCCTCCTTTACGCTTGGTCTTTAGCCATTCATTGCCGCATTAAACCAGCTGACATGTGTTGAAAATTATGGCTAAAGCAGAGAATAAAGCGAGAACGAAGCGAGAATGAATGAGAGAGAAAGAGAGCGACTAAGCGAGAGAGATGAAAAATTAGCCAGTGGCTAATGTAAGTCCTTTGGCAAGCTGTTGAAGTGCATCACTAGCTCAATCCTTGTGCTAGTGCTCATTTGGGAGCCCCCACATATGTGTATATGTGCAACGTTAACACTCTCTTCATCTCTCTCTCTCTCTCTCTCTCTCTCACACACACTCTCTACCTCTCTCTCCCTCTTTTATTTTGATTCGTATTCACTTTGGCACCGTTACCCCAGAATTGGGGGATCCTTCACACAGTCATGCCTTCACACAGAGCCATGCCACATGCCGTTCGTCTTTCATGTGTATTTGCCCAAATGACAAATTGCACAAACGTCCTAGCCCTCGTCGTCATCGTCGTCGTCGTAATTCTTCTTCTCCTGCTCCTGCTTCATCTTGTTCTTCTTCTGGTTGTCGTCTTCCCAGACAGAGGGAAGCCAAACCAAAGCCATTCCAGCAATGCAGCCAAAGTCAGCAACGGAAGTTGACTTGAATGCGCTTCAAAATGCTGTTAAATTATTTTAAAACGTTGCAGCTTGCTCTTCACTTCTCTTTCTCTCAGACTCCTTCTCTCTGTCTTTTTCTAGTTCTCTTTCTCTCTCTCTCTCCTTTCAACACAATGGCCGCTACTTGAGTGTGTGCAATTATTTGTAAGTGCAGCAGCAAAGCGTTTACACAATGTAACTCAAATTGAGGGAGAGTTTTTCTGGCTGACACAAAGCGAAAAAAAAATATAATATAAAATTCCAATAACAAAAAAAAGAAAAAATAGCAACGACAACAACAAAAAAAATCGAAAATAAATTAAAAATTGTTCGAGTTTTTTGGTAGCAACAAATAAAAAAAAAAACGTAGAAAAAAAAGACATTTTGCCGCACGATTGGCATGTCATGTCAATCTTTGAATGTGCCGCCCCAGTAACATACCCAACCCCTTCCTCATATCTTACCCCCCCTTCTATATGCCTCTCCTTCGCAGTTACGCGCCGGGCATCATAAATAAAGCATGATTTCGATTGGATAGATCAGAGAAAAGGGGTGAGTAAGGGGGGAACGGGGTAAGGGATTTCACTGTGGGTTTTGTTGGCATGTATTTTATACGGGTTTATTTTGTATTGTTGTTACTCTTCGTCATTTCCCCACCAATTTCTTTTTTTTTTTTGTTTTTTTTTCGCCCCATCGACACAAATCCATATGCAGGAAGCCAACAACAACAACAACACTATCAGTAATAGCAGCAGTAGCAGCAACCTCAACAGGAGGGAAGGGAGTAGACGCTGTTGAAACCGGAGCAGGAGTCGCGGCATTAGCAAACTGAACCCCGTCTGTGGTTCACTTAAATCCATCAAGCCCGGGATAACCGACAACCATCATCTGGGCCCCTGCGTTGGGTTCCTTGTTTTTGTCGCCCTTTTGCCGACTTAGCTATGTGAAAAATTTATATATTGATGTAAATTTTGCATACATACATACATAGTAAACCATTTAGTAGTATGTAAACGCAAAATGTAAGGATTGTCTTGGCCATGCCTTGACTATAAATTAATTATTAACCAAAACACTCTTTTTACAAATATTTGAAAAACTATAAAATAATTTTTAATAATAACAGTACTTTCAAAATCAAGTTCGAACTAAAGTAAACTAAAATTTCTAGCAATTCCCAACTGATTGTCACACTTCCCAATTAATCTTTGCTTAATAATATATTTTTTATATTCTATATATATATAAACCAATATATTTTTGTTTACAATTGAACTCTCTAACATTTAAAGCAATTTATTTTTTAAATAAAAAATATCGGAAAACTTTCATATAAACCATATAGAAAATCAAGCTATTTTCTTTTCAAGACAGACCTTATGCGGTTTTTCTAGTACATGCAACGTTGTTGCGCTTCAGTTTATTGGATTTTTATGTGGCAAAGGCAAAAACAAAAGGCATAACTTTGCCACAGGGCGTATACGCAATTAGTTATATGTTGTTATGTAAAATGATGCCTAATCAAATTGGTATACATAGTTGCAATTCAATTAACTATTTTACAATCCAAACATTTTTCACCAAAAATAATGTTTCTGTATATTTCAATTGAAATCTCAATTTCAACTGATTTCTAAACCATTAATTTCAATTGTTGGGCAATTTAAATTATTGTCACAATCAAATGAAATGAAATGATATAAAATATGTTTTATGTTTTATATATTCATGTACCACTCGAAACTCGAGCCTTTATGCAAATTATGCCAAATGAATTTGCATAAAGAGACCAATTGAGACAAGCTTCAGGTACATATAATAATCATTTTTTTCTTCTCTTTTTCTGTTTTTTCATTTTTTTTTTTTTGTTTTCATTGGAATAATTTAATGTCTAAAATGTAATTGCTACATGACAATGATTAAATGATAGCACAACGCACACACCCACCACTAAATCACACACACATACACAGTGGCACACACTCTTATATGCATATATGTATATGTATCATCTATTTGCATATATAAAAAGTTGAAATGCAAATTAAATTGTTTTAATATGGCGTATAAATCTCCACTTTTTTTCTTTTTCATCGTCCCTTTTGTTTTAAATTTTTTTTCTTCTTTTTCTCATTCTCTCTTTTTGTGGGATAGGCCTTTTTTGTTGTTATTTGTGGAATGGTTAGCGTCATTCGCACATTAAGGCGATTAACACGTTAGTTTGTTGCTCGATTTCATTGTGTGTAAATGTTATTTTTTTATCACAACCCGCCCGCCCGCTTTTCCCTATTTTCTCTTTTTCAAATATTTGCCATTGTCCGAGATGTCAATGTGCATTACAAAATTCAATTTGTTTTAATTACTACGATTTTTTAATTGGTCTATGTAAATATAACCTAAACATTGATAAATCAAATATTTAAGGATATAAAAGTAATCCTTAAATTGAGTCTTAGTAATATTTAATTTGAAAAATTTCACTCTTATTGCTTAAATATATCTTTGCAAATTATGACTGAAATATAAATTTATATTTCTTTTTGAAGAAATATGAAAAAATTAAGATTTTTTTTATATATCTTCTGACTTAAAATAGTTTTAGTTTGTAAGCTTTACAAGAACCGTAGATTATCTTCTATTATACATTTTCTTTTTTTACTTTAAATTATTTAAGATGTTTATTTTACATTTTTCTATAACTCCATATCGTTACCTTAGATAGATATTACATTGCAACATTTTTTTTAATATGCACTTTTTGTTTTATATCATAAAGCTGACATAGAACTAACGATTTGTATTGAAATTCCAAATGTAAAATATCAAGTTAAAGATATGTAAAAGTTTTACCTATTTTTTTAAATATATAAAATATTCTAAGCAGTGGAAAAAAAATAAAAATAAAACAAAAAACACAGAGTACACATTAAAATTTTAAAAATATGTACTGAATAAATAATATATATACATATGTAGGGTATACTATGAATATAGTTTCATTAGAAATGGAACTCGTGTCCATGAATGAGATTTTTGATTGAAAGCAACTTAGACTACATCACAATTAACCTAATAAAATGAACCTATAAAAACATAAAGGGAAATAAGAGGTAAAAGATGCTGCCACATTGTTATTTAATTTATAAGAAAACCAGTAACATTTTATTAATTACATAAATGATTGCATGTTTGAATAAATAATATATAATAGACTGAAAGCATATATTCTAATCTTTGTGACATCAACGAAGTATTATCGAAGTACCGTAACGAATGTAATCTGTCATAATGAGAAGTGTTTTAGGTCGATGTCCTTGCAGACAAAATGACTGAAACTAAAGCGGTTAAGCTGATACTTAAAATATCATGCATTTGTAACAGAGCACCGTAACGTATGCAGCAGATTTTAGCAGCAGGATATGGCTCCGGGTTGGTTCTTGTTCTTGTTACTGTTGCCCCTTGTTGCTGTTACCCCTTGTTGCTGTTGTTGTTGTTGTTGCCTTTTGACTAACTTGCTACGGTCAACGCTGCCAATGGCAACAGTTTCAATGCATTCCCATAGATTATTGCATAATTTGCACACAGCGTAGCGGAAGGAGAATAGAACGAGAAAGGATGATGATGGTACTGTTGGGGGGTGGAGTTTAGGGCCAAGAGGAGATGAAAGCGACATGAACACGGTCAGACAAAATGAACATCATTTGCAAGTGCGGCAAGGACTCGAAGCTGTGCTGAATGGCAGCTTGAACCCACTGGGCATGCAGCAGCTAATCTTGGCTAACAACGATGATAAATCGTTCGGCCAGCCAGCCATGTAAATGCCCTGGCCAGAACCGAAACAGCCAACAGGCAACAGACAACAGTCTAACCAACTAAGCCAGCCGTTTGTTTCTTGTCTTTTCTCCCATATTCTCATATATCCGTATAACGAAGTGTCCTTTTTACAGTATGAATATATCTACCGCTCTTTTACTAATTAAATTTAATTTTTCACTTGGTTTTTAATTAAACGCATACAAAGCATCATTAAAAAATAGTTTGCGCCTGCTAATTTTTTAGCATGTGATTTACATAATTCAATTAAAATTAAGTTATAAAACGGACGCACATTTCGCCCAAAAATTGTTAGCCATTCAGAGACGGCGTTAACAGGGGGGGAGGGAGGTAGGCAAAAGAACACTGGACGCTGCTTGGTTATGCAAATTATGGATGAGTCGAGTGCTACAAAAAGAGAGAGGGGAGTAGCGTTAGAATAGGAAAGCAGATAGAGAAAGAGAGAGAGCTAGATAGTGGCGTTTCTGTTTGTTGAAGTGGCAAAAATAAATAGCGCGCAAAAAGAGGAAATGACAACTGAATGGGTGGAGCACAGGAGAACTACGAAATTACTAAGGAGGATTGAGAGAGGAGAGGTGGGGTAGTAGATAAGTTGCAACCTTTTTGTTAACGTTGGCATTTTGGCACGCTATTTTGAGCAGTTTAATGAGCCGCCAAGTAGTTTCATCCGATTTCGTTTCGGTTGTACATTAAAGTACTCAAACAGAACTTTAAGAATCGCTGGAATCTGCCTTCTTACCATCTCTCACTCTTGTCCAGTTTGACAACTAAGCTTATTAAAAGGAAAGCAAAAAAAAAAAACAAGATAACAAAACCAAAAGAAATTGTAAGAAAAAAGTACTTGAATGCCACTAAGAGTCACTCCACTTGGCTCACGGTAATGATTGGGGCTTATCTCACTGGGCCAATCTGCAAACGCCCATCTGCACGCAATTGTCTCTCATTGGTGACACAATTTACACTACATTGACAAGCAAAACACAAAGAACAAAAAAAAAAAGGAAAGGAAACAGAAAAACCAAACCAAAAACAAAAAAAAAAAGCAAAAACCAGAAAAGAAATTTATTTAATCTCCATGACCAAATTTTTACACCCTAACATTTCCTTCATTGTAAAAATCCATCTCAAATAACTTGTCAAAAAAAAAAAGGAAGAATTTAGAATCGAATGTTTAAAGTATTTAGTTTAATAATCCAAAAAATTTCTTTATCTTAGAAACTAAAAATTTGTAATTTTTATTTATTTAAACTATGATTATAAATTTCTTCTAATAGCTATAACTATTAAAGGCCAGTTGTAGTTGTTGCATAACATTAAGTTCTAAACAATGAAAAAAAATATTAAATATTATATTTAGTTTTACTAAATTGGCATAAAGTCGGAACTGAAAGTATTAACTGAGAGACAAAATAAATGTTTCTAAATCCAATCAATTTTCGGGAGCATAACAAAAAACCAGAAAGCTATAAATTGATAGTTTTAAAATATTATTTGAACTAGACATGTAAGTAATTATAAAATAAAAAAAGGATATTTTTGATTAAAAACATTATTTATCTGATATAAGTTATCTTTGATTCAATTAGTTTCTCGTTTTGCAAATTATATTTCTTTACATGTTCCATAAAATATTTCTATGATAACTATTTGATTTAGTTTTACTTTTAAAATATAATTTTTATAGTTTATTATTATTATATTAATAACAATATTGTTTTAGATATTTATTTATTAAAGTTCTATAAAGTAACTTTTATATCGAGCTGAAGGCCTCGTCGCTAGCGCTCTCCCCTTTCCGCAATAATTAGTTATGTTAGTTTTAATATATAATAGCTAATATTATAAATAAATAACTTTAATATCAAAAAAGTTGTCTTTATTATTATCTTAAATCATAATAGCAACAAACAAACTAAATTTGTGACTCAACAATAGATGTTTCAATGTTTCCTTTTTGGGCGTTACATAAGAGTAAGGCAAATAATAATACCCGCTGCAAGAGTATACAAATAAAGAAAAAAAAAAAAGAGAAACGGTGCAAAAAAGTCGGTAGAGAACAACATACGATAAAATTGTAGAAACGACCTACGCACTCAATTACTTTTATTGTCTTACACACGCTCAGCAAATTTGGCAACATTAGCTTTGGAAAGAGACAGCAAGATATTAACTGAGTGAGACACAGTATGGGAAATAGCGATATGCTCTTCCTGATTCAGTACTGATGCCAATCAATCTGTGAAATGGTTTCAACACAAAACTTTACGCTTTAATGGATTTCTTTTACGTTTTTCCTGCCATACAATTGCACAAATTTCATTATATCATAAGCAGAAAGAAGTAGAAGTAAAAGAAGAGAGAGACAAAAAAAAAACACAGAAACGAAATGAAATGAAATAAATAAAGCGGCAAGGAAAAACTTTATCCAAAAAAAAAGAAGGAAAATAGGGAAAAACTTTTTCACGCACATAATTCAAAGTTAAAGTTGAAATGTGGGACCACATGGCGTATGAGTTATCAACATTATTTGACTATTTGCTGCTAATGCATGTCAGCCTGTATAGCAGGATAAAGGAAGCATAAATATATACATATATATGGAGATGTAGATGGATGTGTATGTGTCTCTTTCTCTCTCTCTCTTTCTCTGGGTGTAAGTGTGTGTGTGCCGTCATGGCAGCTGCAGGTGAAGTGAAAGTTGACAACGCGGCGTCAGCAGAAAATTTCGCTTTGGCCTCACGTAACTAACAGACGACGCCCATTAGTTGTTGTTGTTGCTGCTGCTGCCACTAAAAGCAAATTCGTAGCAACAACCACACTTACATATACATATATATATCTACACCATACACACACATACACACACATACACACACATCTATAAATAAAATATTGAGCCAGGCAACAGCAGCTACATAAATTTAAATTTTGCGCGTGGATATTCCCGAGCTATAGCAAAAGTTAGTCAGCAAAAATCATCATTTGGTTAGATAAAAATACCGGGTGAAAAAAACAAGAAGAGTTTTCTACTTCTTTTTTTTTTGCTTTTTTTTTTCTTTACCATTTTCTATTTTCCTCAATTGCATACGGCCAGAGCAGAAAACAGCTGTGCCGATTTGGTCAGTTTTCTGTGGCAGGTTTTCTTAGCCATTTTCTTTCTTACAAATTGTTGGCAAATAGTCGGAAGAAAAAAAAAATTACCAGACAATCGACATACACACACACACACACACATACATACACAGGAAGAAATTAATTAAAGTTTTCCCCCACTTCCCTCTTCTATAGGATATGAGAAGATCGGGTAAGGGTGGAATGGATACAGGTGGGACCACCTCGCCGCTAATTGTGAAATTAATGGTCAGGCTGCGTGAACTCAAACAATGTCCACAAAGCAAACAGCAATCGAGTCGCTAAATAAAGTAAAAACAAGAGTTGGAACGAGAACAAAAGGCAAAACTTAGGTACAGAAAGGGAGGAAAGTGAATTGGTAGTAAAAGGAGGCGGAGTGGGGCGGTTCAGAGGGCCTGGCGGTGAGGAAATGAGAACAGTTGAAAAGTTTCACTTAATACGAGAAAAGTTGTAAATGGCAATTAGCTGGTAAATTCGCATCGAAGCGAACCAAAGGGAGCAATGCCTCTTTAATATTTATACAATGTGTGTGTTGTGTGTGTGTGTGTGTGTGTGTGTGTGTGGGAAAACAATAAGAATTCATCTGGGAGCAAAAATATAGTTAAATCGATGAACAGAACCAAAAATCTGTATTAATTACCAATTTTCACAGTACAACAATAAGAAGCCGATATTATGAAAGAATCAAAAAAGACATAATGTCTAATCACATTTATATATGTATATACCATATAATCAGACCTGCTCCTGTTTCCGAATTGTTTTAAACAGTAAATCGAACTCAAATCTGAATCACTTCTCAATCGGTGTTCTCATTTCCGAGTATGTCAATTTTTATTACTTTACATTAACATAATATTGTTTTCGATTAATTATTTTGCACCAGTTCATTCGCTTACTGTAATCAGCTGTTTGGCATTATTTATCGATTTATAGGGTTTCCAAGTTTCATAATCGAATCATATTTAAAGCGTTTATAATCTGAGAATTTTAATAAAGGCAATGGAAAACAATATTTTAATGATATTTGGGATGTGAAACGCCTTTGAATTTCTATGAAAATCGGTAATTATTTTTCATTTAGCAAGTGATTTGAAACCGAATAATTTTGCTCGATTTCGGAAACGAAAACAAGTTTCAATTCCAATAAATTTATTTGGAATCGGAAACGAGAACGGGCCTCAATAAGAATAATAAGAAAAATCACGACAAAAGTACAAAATGGAAATAAGGAAAGCCAGAAAAGCCATCAAGGAGAGATTGGTTATAAACAAACCAACCGTTTCCAGAGAACTACAAGGATTATTCCCTGTTTCGTTTCATCAACCCCGAAAACCAATGCTACAAATAGTTTAAGATCCTTTAGAACTATTTACAACACATGAAATCTCAATGGTTAATCTTGTAGTATGAATGGAGGCAAATAATGGAATTTAAAAGAAAAGGAAGAATTTGGGCAACCTTACAGTTGAAAAACTGGAAGGAAACTGGTATCTATAAACATATTTGATAAGGTGTATAGAACTAGAACCAGTTGAGACTTATAATTCGACAACTGCAAAAATATTAGTAGTTCTTTACCAAGCAGAGAAGATTGTTGAGCCTGTTGTTACGTCCATTTGTAGAAGTTTTTTATTGAAGAAAGTATACAGGAAATTATATTAAATTAATGATAGAATATTCAATAAATAAGGAAAACAACGTGGATCAATGGATGACTGTGAACACACAAAAAAAATTTCAATGGTGGATCTTGTAGTACGAATGGAAACAATTATACAAATTAAAGAAACGATTGAATAGGGCTTCCGGGGAGAAGAAAAATTATAACCCGATCTTCATTTGTTGAATTCATAATGTGAACTGATTTTATTTAAATAATATTTGGTTGGAAGAAGTCTTAAAGTCTATGGGGCACATATTTGGTGGTGCGATTTTATGTCTAATTCTATCAGCATACATGCACCGTACTGATAGCTTGGGGTTAAATCTATTTAAATCAAAGCCTGCGTTGGCCGTTAGTTGCTTAGCTAAATGCATCGGCTGATAAAAATATACTCACAGCATGTGAGCTGCCTTATATTCAAACAATACTTATTATTTTTGTGCGCTGTACTTTTATCTCGTACTTAGTTCAGAATATTTATGTATATGTTTTTAACATATTTTTATGTCTACAAATACAGTGTTTAATCTTAAACAACGAGGAAGACTTTGGTCAACCACACAGCTGAAGAACTGGAAGGAAACTGGAATATAGAATTCTTTACCAAGCACAGAAAGTTGTTGAGCCTGTTGTTACGCCCATTTGCAGAAGTTTTTTTTATTAAAAAAAGTATACAGGAAATAATATTAATGATAGAATATTCAATAAATAAGGAAAACAATGTGGACCAATGGATGATTATAACCACACAAATAAAATTTCAATGGTGGATCTTGTAGTGCGAATGGAAACAATTATACAAATTAAAGAAACGAGGAAGACTTTGGTCAACCACACAGCTGAAGAACTGGAAGGAAACTGGAATATAGAATTCTTTACCAAGCACAGAAAGTTGTTGAGCCTGTTGTTACGCCCATTTGCAGAAGTTTTTTTTATTAAAGAAAGTATACAGGAAATAATAATAATGATAGAATATTCAATAAATAAGGAAAACAATGTGGACCAATGGATGATTATAACCACACAAATAAAATTTCAATGGTGGATCTCGTAGTACGAATGGAAACAATTATACAAATTAAAGAAACGAGGAAGACTTTGGTCAACCACACAGCTGAAGAACTGGGAGGAAACTGGAATATAGAATTCTTTACCAAACACAGAAAGTTGTTGAGCCTGTTGTTACGCCCATTTGCAGAAGTTTTTTTATTAAAAAAAGTATACAGGAAAATATATTAATGATAGAATATTCAATAAATAAGGAAAACAATGTGGATCAATGGATGACTATGAACACACAAATAAAATTTCAATGGTGGATCTTGTACTAGAAATTGAAACAATTATGCAAGATGGAGAAATAAAATATGAAATAAAAAGAAACGAAATAAGAAATGAAATAATAGGTCGACCTATCAGGAGAAAACCTGAAAGGCGACTGATGACTGGGAGCAAATTTCGCCTGTCTTATATAGTCTGAAATGAACCATTTAGGGATGGCAGTCTCAAAAACAATCGAACCAGTTCGCGCTGTATTGCAACCGAAAAATAAAATTACGTTGAAAATCCCATAAATAAGTTGGATAAAGGAAAAGGTATATAAAGAAAATAATTATTGGTATTTCTTTATGCATAATCAGGAATAGAATTAATCTATATATAAAAAAGATTAAACTAATTTAGAGAGATTTTTGAAGAGGCTCAAAAATTTTGCTTTTATGATTCTGTCTCAGTAGGCGAAAAAGAAAAAATGAAGGAAAATTAAAAGATAACTAAATGGAAATGATAAAATGAATGGTAATTTCTGTAGCATTTTGAATGATATAGTTAATATGCTGAAACTTTACATTTAAATCACGCTAAGTGAAAGCTTTCTCATACCAACCACTGCTCATTTATTTCATTCCATTTAACTTGCTACGAAGCTTGGCCTTAATTAGCAGAAATTCAATGCGTCGTCCTAAATTACAAATTTGTTAACATTAAAATTACAACAATGGGGCAAACGACAAGGACGAGGACGACGAAGCAAGGGAAAGGAAAATGCTATGGCCCCTTTCCCCTTTACTTCCATTCTTGGCCAATGTAATTGTGAGTGCTCTGTGTGCCCTTTGCCCTGTCCAGTTGGTAAATCTTTAGAACAAAACGTTGAGAGACGGCAACAAAAAGTGATTACAAATGGAAGGCGGTGGAATGAAACTCTTATAGTACAACAACAACAAGAGAAAGAATAACAACAGTAGTTGGAACTGAAGCTGTAGATGGAGATGGAGATGAAGATTGGATGCTTGGAGCATGGAGCTGTTGCCGCCGCGTAAAAGGAAGTGCGCCTTATGCCATGAGCACTAATTACGCTTGGCGAACAAATGGCAATGGAATGGCAATGGCAACTGTGGCGACAGCGCCACCAAAACGGAAGCTGAAGCTGGCGCAGTAGACTTGACTTGGTTAACAAAGCAGCAACAGCAGCAGCAGCAGCGGCAAGTAACAACAACAAAACTAAAGAGACAAAGTGCCACAGAGAGGAACAGTGAGAATGAAGACTGAGATGAAGATGGAGGATGAGAAACAGAAAAAAAATAAAAATAAAAATCTCTTGCAAATGCAGCAAACACACAAACACACACACCCATGAAAAATATAAGAAAAATAACAACAAAACATGATTTAAGTATCTGGTCCTGGTTCAGGTCCTGGCTACTGGCTTTCTTTGCCAATTTCTGTGCTGCTCTATAAGCCGGAAACCATAAAAAAGCAATTCGTTATTAAAACTGCATAACACAGAGAAGGCAAAAGATGCAAAAAAAAAATAAAAGCACTACAAAAATAACCAATGCCAATAAAGTTCAAAGTTTATACGAATTCCAAAATACACTTACACTAACACAACAACAATCAAATAGACTAAATATATCCTTAAATCTATTATTTGATAAATAATAGTAAATTTTGTATTAAAATCACAATTTCTTACAGTTAAAAATTATTTTGTAAAAATTTAATAATCATTTTTAAGCCATGAATAATAATATATTTAGATAATATTTTTTTATTTATTTATAAATAAATAATATTACTCTGTTCTAAGTAATAAAACAATCCTGCCAGATCCATTTGTTTTAGTTGTAAGAAATTTCGCTGACGATTTCTAATAGGTATTAAATGATACTATTTATTATTAGTTCTGCTTTATAATTATAGATTTAATTATATTATAATATATCTTTCTTTTATAAATATATAATTTATCTTTCTTTTTTATATTTTCAGTATAATGAAAAAATTTAAAAAAATGAATAATCGCCAGAGGGCTTATTATGCACATTTAATGTCATCAAATTTGGTAAGTGAATACTTTTAATAACTTCTAGCACATTTAATTTATTGTTTAAATTTATACGTAGTAACTACAAAATATATATAGTATAAATTTAAATATATTAATTTATTGTTTAAATTTATATTTAATAAATACTAAATATATTATATATAAATTTAAACAATAAATTAAGTGTGATATATACATATATGAATATGATATATACGAATTTTTGTCTTTTTTTAACTTATTTAATTTTTTATTATTTATTATTACTTTATTATTTATTCTTTTTTTTTTTAGTTGATATATTTTATGGCTATCCTTCGTACGTCATTTCATAAAGCGATTAATTTTGATTCTTATTCGATTCAGCAATCATCAAATTTTACTTCCTTTAATTTTTTATTTCGAAACCCGGTCAAACTTTTGTAAAAAAAAACTTGAAACAATATGAAATAAAAATGTTTGATTTTGCACAAGTTGTGGTGTCCTTTTAGAGGCCTTAATTTTGTAGCAACATTACCAATAGATAATCTAACGAATATAGATAAAAAAGAAAAAGTTTTTCCAGTCTGATATATCAGATATCTGTTGAGTGAAAAATCATTCACGAAATATGCAAAAATTATGTACAACTATCCATAAATGAACTAAGCCAAGTAGAGTAGAGTATGATAGAGTAGGGTGGAATAGGGCAACATTATGATCATGTTAGCCATACCCGAACAGAATGTTGAAGCAAAAAAACACTAGCAAAATACATGAGTTGCCTCAGCGAGACCTATCAGATAGGAACTGGGAAATTTAATATTAAATATAATAAAAGAAAAAAATTGAAAACTCAATTGGCGGTAATAACTCTTATTGCTTGTCTGCCCCACGGGCAGGACATTCCTTCCAAATTGCCCTACGGGAGGAGTAAAAAATAATTTGGGCAGCTAAAATATCAAAGACATGGATGATGACTTTATATCTTCTGACTTACAGCATAGAAGTAAGCAGATTATCCAAGAGGAAATGTTCCAATCAGCAGGTAAACCACCTACGCCATTTCAACGTTGGGTAAATGGCGAAACCCAAAGCGTCGGGACAGCAACTACGACAACTGGAGCTGTTACTACCTCCTGCAATACATCCTGCACCAGGGCAGCTGCCCTGCTGCCATGCTCTAATGTAAGTGCTGCAGCAGAGAGATTGCTGGTTGCTCAAAAGCAAAGATTGGGCAAGAGAAAAAATGTCAAGCCAGTGACATCTAGTTCTAAAACGAAACGAGGGAGTGGAGATTTGGCTTCTCGTTCTACTAAACGGGTAATATCTACTAATAGATTTGCCATTCTTGACACGGATGAAGAAGAACCCATGAATGTTGATATGGAAAAAGAACACCAGGAATTGGCTAATACTGCCGGAGACTTGCAAAGGGAAGTAGCTAGCGATGGTAATCAGCTAAAAGGTATCCCAAAACCACCACAAATAGTTGTCGATATTACCAATTTAAATGACCTATTTGAGCTTATTAAGGAAGTTACAACTTTGGACAACGTAATCGTCAAAGCAAACCAAGGGGAAACGGTCAGAATCTTTGCCAAAGACAGTAACACTTATAGGGCCATTGTGGACCGCATGGATGCCATTGGAATGGAATTTCACACATACCAACTGAAAGAAGAAAAGCCGCATAGAGTCGTACTCAGAGGCCTACATCACAGTACGTTAAATGATGAAATTACTGTCGGTCTTAAAAGATTAGGCTACGAGGTTCTTCACATCCATAATCCGAGCTCTAGGATTAATAAAGATGAGAAACTTAATATTTTTTTCATTAATATTAAGCCATGTCCCAAAATCAATGAGATTTACCAGGTGAAGACCCTCTGTCATCAAAAAATTCGGATTGAGAGGATGAGGAAATCATCTGAAATTGCCCAATGTCGGCGATGCCTAATGTACGGGCACACAGCTAAGCACTGTCGTCGACAACCTAACTGTGCTAAGTGCGCTGAACAACATCATACCAAAGAGTGCACACGTTTATTAGACGCACAGCCGACCTGCTTCCACTGCTCTGGAAGCCACATGGCTAGTTATAAAGGATGTACATGGTACCAGGAGTTTGTTCGCCGATCAATGGGGCCGAAGGCGTGTGAAATAAACACTCCATATCAGCGATCTCGAAAAAATCAAGCATCGTATACGTATCCTTCAACTCCTTACCAAGAGGTACTGGAGTTTCCAATGTTGGGGTCTCGTCGCAGGAGGGTTGATAGGCCATTAATAAGTCAACAGGAACGACTACCTCAGCAGCAGCGAGAAGTCCAGTTTCAATCACCTGAAGTTTCTTGTGATAATGCAAGGGTTTCATATGCTGCAGTGGCAAAAAACAATACTGCGTTTAACTCTCACAGTCATGGTCCAGCTCAGCGTCGACAACAACAAGCGCATCAAATATCACAGCAGAATGATGTTAAGACTCTGCTACAGCAGCAACAGCAGCAGTTTTTGCAATGGCAAGAGCAACTTCAGCAACAACAGCAACAGCAATTTTTTATGTGGTTGCAGCAGCAACAGCAAGAGCAGCAGGAGAACAACCGGCAAGCCAACCAACGCCTTGAAAAGCTTGAAAGAATGGTTTTTGAGTTGGCCAATACAGTTAAGGAATGGGCTGGAGGTAGACTTAATCTCCAAGCTCAAAACAAAGCTCCAGCTTCGCAATGAATCCACTAAAGATTCTTATCTGGAATGCCAATGGCATTTCAGGAAAAGCCAAAGAAATAGAACTCTTTGCGCATAACAATAGCGTTGACATTCTTCTACTAACGGAGATCAGAATTAGGCGAGGGGAGGCGGTAAAAATATATGGATACACCTTTTATCCAGCTTTTAAACCATCCCGAAATAATAACAGCATTGGGGGAGCAGCAGTATTGGTGAGGTCCTCTCTTCGTCACTTTCCACAGAAAGTTGTTGAGACACGTAGCATACAAATGTCATCGGTTAAAGTTGCCACTGGTTTTGGAGACATAGAGTTTAGCGCCATTTACTGTCCGCCCAGAATCAGGATTGAGGAAAGACATTTCATCAATGCACTCCGGGCTTGTGGCCAAAGGTATCTTGTTGGTGGTGA
Source organism: Drosophila emarginata (assembly GCA_037075365.1). Taxonomy (NCBI): domain Eukaryota; kingdom Metazoa; phylum Arthropoda; class Insecta; order Diptera; family Drosophilidae; genus Drosophila; species Drosophila emarginata. The sequence goes on from JBAMCD010000296.1 coordinate 10,971,672, forward strand.
CTGGAATGCACGGCACTGGCTCTGGGGTGATTCTTATAACTCGCCTAGGGGGCGCGAACTAGCGGAAGCCATTTCTGCAACTGGCGCAAGGATTCTCGCCACTGGATCGCCGACCAGGTACCCATATGTGCGGAGTCATACGGCTTCCTGTATAGACTTTGCAGTGCATCATGGTATACCGGACTCTCGAGCAACGATAACTCAGAGCTGGGATCTGGACTCTGATCATTTGGCCTTAGTTGTCAACATTGAGACGGATGGTGTTCATGTCAATCCAAGCACTGGATTAATCACTAAGCATACCGACTTGCTCGACTTTAGGCAACATTTGGAGAACTCGATTCAGCTGAACGTTTCATTGAATTCTGAGGAAGATATTGAGATGGCTGTAGATAACTTCACAGAGAGTATTCACATGGCTGCTGTTGCCTCGACGCCTACAGAGACCCATAAAGGCCCCGCCTATGGTATTGTCTTAACAAGAGAGGCCAGGGAACTTTTGGCACGGAAAAGAAGACTCCGAAGAAGATCAATCCGATCCCAAGACCCATGGGATAGAATTCTATGGAACCGGGCTGCTAAGCAACTACGAGATATCTTAAGAGAAATTCGAAGTAATTACTTTGAGCAGAAGCTGGCTTCTATGGATTATACACTGGATGCGGGATATTCGTTGTGGAAGAGCACTAAGGCTCTAAAGGGGCAACCGTTTAGACAGGTTCCTGTTCGGTGTCCTAGTGGTGAGCTTGCTAAAAATGAAGAAGAGCAGGCCAATTCTTTTGCACGTCATTTGGAAGCCAGGTTCACCCACTACCAATTCGCCACGGATGACCAGTGCAAGGAGACTTGTGAGAGTCTGACTACTCCTCTACAAATGTCTTTACCCATTAGGCCAGCCAGGGTCGAGGAGATTGAGGAAGTTATCAAAAACTTGCCGAGAAGGAAGGCTCCTGGTATTGACAGGGTGTGCAACGTTACCTTGAAAGCCTTGCCTAAACGGGCGATTATTTTCTTGGCAATAATATTTAACGCGATGCTTAGGATACAGATCGTTCCCAAGCAGTGGAAAATGGCAGCAATCTTAATGATTCATAAACCGGGAAAACCAGAAGACGATCCTGAGTCGTACCGTCCGATAAGTCTCCTGCCTTCCTTATCTAAGGTATGGGAGAGACTTATTGTCAATCGACTAAGCGTTCATATTAACGAATGCCAAATCTTGCCGGACCACCAGTTCGGCTTTAGGAAGGGACATGGTGCAGTAGAGCAAGTTCACAGACTTTCGAAACAAATCCTACAGGCGTTTGATGACAAGGAATACTGCAATGCAATCTTCATTGATATTCAGCAGGCATTCGATAGAGTCTGGCACGCTGGGCTGCTGAGCAAAATTAAAAGTCTTTTCCCGGCACCGTACTTTGGTGTTCTACGATCATACTTGGATGGGCGTCAATTTATGGTTAAAGTTAGGGGCACCTTTTCGGCTGCTTACCAGATGAGAGCTGGAGTTCCGCAAGGTAGCGTCCTAGGGCCGCTGCTATACTCTATATATACTGCCGATATGCCATGCCCCAGTGAGCACCATATGGAAGCTCCAAGTAAGGCTCTCCTGGCCACGTACGCAGACGATGTCGCTGTGCTGTATAGCTCTAAGTGCCGCTACCAGGCAGCGGATGGAATTCAAGGGTATTTAGATGCTTTTTCAGCTTGGTGCAAGAGGTGGAACTTGAAGGTTAACCCTCAAAAAAGTACAAATCCTTGCTTCACTCTGAAGACTACCTTTAGCGGCACACCAGCTATTCAATTGGAAGGCGTAACGTTGGAGCAACCGATGAAAGTGAAATACCTAGGGATTACACTTGATAAGCGACTAACCTTTGGACCTCACTTAACAGCTACGGCTGGAAAGTGCCGTCTAAGAATGCAACAGTTACGCTGGCTGATGAATAGGAAAAGCACCATGACATTGAGGGCAAAAAGAGCTGTCTATGTTCACTGCATAGCGCCGATCTGGCTCTATGGCGTACAAATTTGGGGTATCGCAGCAAAATCGACGTATAAGCGTATACAGGTCCTCCAGAACCGTGTCATGCGGCAAATAACGGATTGTCCCTGGTATGTGCGTGGTTCCACCCTTCATCGGGATCTAAACCTTCACACAGTGGAGGAACAGATTGGAAGGCACACAAGCAGGTACAGAGACAGACTTGCTAGGCACAGAAATATGCTAGCAAGAAGCTTACTCCCGGCCAGGCCTTTACAACGTCTGAAACGAATAGGGTTCGCCAAAACACTTGGGCAACCATGAATTCTCTTACATGAGTCCTAATGTAACATGAGCATTAGGTTTGGTCCCCAGAAATCCTTGCGTCTGTTAAGATACCCTATTGTATGGTATGGTTCCTACGCTAATAAAAAATATATACAAAAAAAAAAAAAACGAAATATGCAAAAATTATGTACAACTATCCATAAATGAACTAAGCCAAGTAGAGTAGAGTATGATAGAGTAGGGTGGAATAGGGCAACATTATGATCATGTTAGCCATACCCGAACAGAATGTTGAAGCAAAAAAACACTAGCAAAATATAAAGTGGAGCCATACAATGCATATTGATAATGCACACAACAGCCATAAGTAACTGGCAGTGAGTAGTGTCCTGGCAGAGCAAACGTGACCAAAGTAGAAGCAGAAGAGTCAGAATGAACCAAAAAAAAAAAAAATATATACAAAAAGGACGAACTGGGAATGGGATGATGGAAGGGAAAGGGGTTTGGGGGGTAGCATGGAGCGAAGCAAATGACATGCAAATAAATGAGAACAAAGGGATAAACGAATGGCCCGGGCCCAGTTGTAGCTGCCCGTTTGCTGCATTTATATCCGTACCGTTGCATTTCATGGCATGGCAAACGAGCCGCATAATTTTTACCGACTGCACTTTGCGGCCAAGGTGCCGGATATGGCCTGCAGGATCTGCTGCCTCTGCTGTCTCTTTTACTCTTTTTGCTTTAATGAAGTATGACGCGACCAAATGAATGGCATATTAATAAGATGTCGGCTACCAGTTGAAGTGTCCGTATGTATGTATGTAACTTTGTGGGCATTGAAATTCGAATATAAATCAAGGTGGGCTGCTGTAATTTGTAAGCCCTGAATGTCCTTCTTTCCCTTCATTAAGTAGGCATCACATACTGCATGCATATATGTATGCTATGCGCTCTCTCTCTCTCTCTCTCTCTGTTTCTCTCTGTTTCATTTCATTCTTGTTTTTTCTTTTGTTGATGTTGTCTGATTTCTTTTTTTGTTCATTCGATTTGGTGACCAGACTGAGAAGCAGTCATCCGCCATAAGCATAAATAATACAAACATGGAATATGGAATGTCAGCTCTAAAATAGACAGGGTATGTGGAACGGGGGAGAGAGGGGAGTTTAGACAAGGCGACAACAAACTCTCGCGGGTGGAAGGACTGAAGAGTGTGTGACATCAGAAGTCGCCCTCGTCTTATACACTCCTCTCACCCATATGTCCTTGCTGATTAATGCTTGTTTGTTTGCATGCCCGTGTATCACTAATGGAATTCACATGTTGGAACATGACTGATTATGTACACATTAGTCGACTGATTTGCAATTCCAAGTGTGCCTGTATCTATCCCTCTCTCTGAGTGTGTGTGTGTGTATATGTATGTCATGTCCTGCGCAACTTTTCACTATGGCCTAGAAAACAATGTTAGAAGTCGTATTATGTGCGGGCCTCCATCTTCATCTCCTTGATTCTGTTCCCTTCATGTGTTATTGTTATTGTTGTTGTTGTTGTTGTGTGTTTGGCACGTGTCCTGTCGCCGCTCTACTCTACTCAACTACGTACAAAAGGACCTACCATGACTAAGCATATTATAGAGCCTCCTAGCTACATACATACATACATAGTTATACTTTACTCCACCTCCACCACACTCCACTCCACTCCACTCCTCCTCCACCTCCACTTCTACACTCTATTCTACTTTACTCTACTCTACTGAACGCTAATTGGCAGTCGCTTTTGTATTTTCTATTCTCGTCTAAAGCAATTTTGTGTGCTCGATAATTTGCTTAAGGCCAATGAAAGAATTACGCACGAATGCATACAAATGCAACAGAGAATTACCCCCATCCTCTCTCTGCCCCTTTTATAATTTTTCTTTAAATTTTTGCTTAATTAAGAACATTCAAGTAATTGATAGACAGATTGAATACTAACTAGAAATATATTTACATATTCAGAAAAATATTCATATATGAATGAAAGCAGAAGCATTCTAACATTTTCTTTAAAATCCCTTTAATCTGTTAAATAAGTTTGATTTTATATATACATAGAGTTATAAAAGAATATTATCAATTTGTTTGATTTTTGTTTATTTTTCTTTTTTTTTTATATGAGTTTATTAACCTTTCTTATATAAAATGAATCTCTAATTAATAAGTTATTCGTAAAAGTATTAGATTATTTTTTTTCTATTCCAATTAATCATATTTTGCATTTTATGGCAGAATTGCAACAAAAAAATTTATTTATTAACCATGGAGAAGTATTTAACTAAAAAGAAAATTTGGGTAACTTTAAGCAGTAAATAAAAAGGCTTAAAATAATTCTGCTTAATTATATAAAATTCTCAAAAAGACAGTTTGCAAGGGTATACAAAATTCAACAAGACCGAAATTAAACCGGCCTACTTGTTTTTTTTGCTTCTTTCAATTAATTCAAATAGTTTTTTTGTTTATATTTAATTTTAATCGGTGCTGATGAATATAATCTGTTTAATATTTTAATGTTTATTTGCTTGATTTTTGATTTGATATGTAAAACAATGAAAAATGCATTTTAATGAGCTATGAAAGCAAAAAAAAAAAAAATTTCTACAAATTTCTAATTGATATAAAATTACAATTTATTAGTAAATTATTGCCAAGTCTATGTTTAGAACACATACATTTTCTGTGTATCATTTTCTTAAATCGAATGAAAGTTGAATTTTAAAATTGTAGTTTACATTTCAGTAGTAGTAGAAGTTTTATTATGGTTATGGAAGCAAGGGATATGGAAAATTGTATACTGTTTCCGACATTTGCATTTGCACTTGCCCTTTCCTGTACTGTCCTGTCGCTGTCCGTATCCATATCCCTGTCCCTGTCCCTGTCCCTGTCCACCTCCCCTTGCTCCACCTGCGACATTTTGTTGCACTGATGTTTATGTGCATAGTTTATGGATAGTATTTTTGTATTGTTTGTTTGCAAAACAGAATGTACACAAAAGCGTGACTTACACTATAAGTTTCCTATGGCATCATTTTCAGCTTAATTGAGCGTGTAACGTGTAGAGATTTTGCTTTTAGCAAACATAATACAAATGCACATACGTATGTATATACATACATACATACATATATACATAGAATATATATATATATATGTATGTATATAAAATCTATGTATATACAAACATAACGGGTCAAACGGCAGTGGCAAGTGGAACTGAAACTAAAATATCAAATATTGTTGCACCATTACCAAGAATTATCCCACATGGACTCGTCCCACATGGACTCATTCATTGGTTTGGATTGCCCCAAAAACATGTGTGTCGCTTTGTTCGTGTTTATGTAGAGAGCATGAACTCTGTCTCTTTCAATCCCCTTTCACTCTCGCTCTCCCTCTCACTCTCATTCTCTCTTTGGCCGGGCAAATGCCAACAAGCACGCATTTTAGTGTTTTGGTTTTGCACAAACATTGGCAGCAGCAACAACAACAACAACAATCGGATACTGCATATAGCCAACTAATTAGCAAGGCGGCAACATTATGGCCATGGTTTATAAACTCTACTTAGTCAGGCTAACACCCATCAACTCACTCAACTCAAATAAAATGCATCCAAAAATAAACGACAAAAAAAAAACTGAAATTACAATTTTCTTTTTTTCCAAAAAGTTTAGACAAGTTTTATTTTTTGTTGTGTTTTCTTTTAGACTTTTTTGTATTTGGTCGTCCACAAAACGGAAATCAATCAATTTCCTGCGTAGACTTTTCAGTGTGGCTTTTCTTTCATCACTTTTCGTTGCATTTTTTCTTTTCTTTTCTTTGCTTTGCTTTGCTTCCTTTTCTTATGGTATTCCTTACACCTTTTGTTCAACATTGAGGCTTTGAAATTGAAATGAAAAGGTTTGTGCAAAGTAGATTGTTCCGAAACTATATGACTAAGAGTGATTCTCTGACTTTATGACACCCAGTGAAATGTTTTATAATTTAATTAAAAACTGTGGCGAATGCACAAAAAAAAAAAAATGAAAAATAAAAAGCAAAAAGTATTAATTCATATAAACCGAAAACGAGATTACGCTTAAGTATTTTCAAACTTTTTCGTCATTATATAAATTGGATTTAAATATTACTTTTAAAGTTATGAACGAGTTAAAGATTTAGACCCATCTATTGGCTCTACATGGAAGTTTTTTATTAATAAATAATAATGAACTTAAAAAAGACATTTGGAATGATATTTAGATAGTAAAGATTGATTTGAACCTTTGTTAAATAAATTTACCAAATGCCAAATGTATCTATTGTTTAATCCCTCTCTCTCTCTCTATAAATATAAATAGAGGATTTTTTTAAGTAAGCTTTCAAGGTAGATATCTATGTATACAAGTATATAGATTGATTTATATAAACTAGTATACATTCATAGATAGATTTTTATATACTATTACACATATAGATATACATAAACTAAATGGAGTTTTTTATTCTGGTCTAGCAATTGCATTTCGTTGCAACAATTTTAACTGTATCATTTTAGCTAATCATGTTGTTCAGGAGTATATATGTATATATATATATATATACATGTGTTCTGTAAATACAAATTGGTTTTAAAACCGCTGTACCCAAAAACTAATCAGACAAATGAATCACGTTTACACAACTTCAAATGCCAAGTGGCATGATTTATTTTGTTCAGTTAAATATATTATCTACATATATATGTATAGTTCTTTTTTTTTGCCATAAATTGAAACTATTATATTTGGATTTATATATTTTAATTAAAAGATATCCCATCAGTTTGGCAATATAAAGTGGCAAATAGCTCCACTAGGTTTTGCTGGTATTTTGGATTGGACAAATCTTGTTGGGCTGCCATTTTTGCGTTTAAGTCGATATACTGTTCTTCCCCGTTTTTTAAATCTACCACCTGAGCCACCTTGTCCACCTGAGCCATGTTGGCCGTTAGTTCGATATGCTTTTAAAGCTTTCCTTTGTTTTGATTTAACTATTTCTGTGGTTTCATTTGGCTCAGCAAATCTTCGAGCTGGAGTGGGTCTTAATTTCCCATCATCTTGTCCAGTTTCTCTACTAATCATCACCTTATACGATAATTGTTTTGTTTGAGCTTTACACAATATATGAAATATTATTAAAATGTAAATAATTAATTTTAAAAAAGAATATTCTAAGTTCAAATTATTTATGACTTACCATGACCCATTAAAATGAGGCAGCCGCTTAAGCCTATGAACAACAGCAATCGCATAGCTCTATTTTTCAACTAATTTAAACATTTTGTATAAAGTTCAAAACTAATCAACTAATATTGTAGAAACACTTGTGTTTTAAATTAAATTAAAAATTACTCAAAAGTCACTGAAATGCTTAGCAACTCGTTTTGGTACGCAGACCATAGAATGCTCTTTTTAAAGAAAAATAAATTCGATTAGCAATCTTTGAGAATATATTTTTGATACAAATTGGAGATCATCTTCAATGATGGGAAATAAAAATTAAAAGAGTCCTCAATTAAGTAGAAAAGAATTAAAATTAAAATTCACATGAAAAAATTGTTTTTGATCAATGGCCAAAGGATTATCAAATTTTTTTTATTTGTAAAATTAAATATGGAAATGCAATGTTTTAGTCCTTTTTAGTCTTAGCCCCATTGCCATGGCTGTTGCTTTTTATTTCTTCTATTTGAAAATTGACAACAAAGCTGCTGTGTATGTATATATGTATATATATGTATGTATAGTATATAATAAAAATATTTGTTTATGCTTTCAAAATATATTTCATGGCACATCACAATCTTAATAAATACTAAGAACCCATGATGAGCTGCCCAAGCACAAAGCCATCAAAGCCGCCACCATAGTCGTCATTTTTCTCATCCTTATTCGCAACGGGCTGCTCCTGGTGCTCCTGCTCCTGCTCCTGTTGCTGCTGCTGCGTTGTGCATTCCCAAAGGATTTGCTCGTGCGTGTCGACAAGAATTTCAATTTGCAAACAATAAATTTGAGCAGCCAAGTTGTTCCTTGGAGAACGATGGAAGGGGGAAGGCATTGAGGGCCAAAGAGATAACATGGAATGGGGACATGCCAGCAAAAAAAAAATAAAAAAAAAAATAAAAGTAAGATGAAAATACAAAAAGAAAAAAAATGCAAAAAAAAACAAAAAATGTTCAACCAGAACCGAGTCCAAGCGATGTGTTTAATAAAGAAGAAGAAATATTTTGCTTTTCACTTTGGCATCGAGTTGCAAGTGACAGTTGTTGTTGTGTTGACAGTTGACAATGCCGTTGATTTTCATATAATTTGATTTTGAATTAAGGCTAAGCATCTAATATTGGATTTCCATCTCAAGGGACTTTAAGACGGACTCACTCACTCCATTGGCCCATTGGCTCTGGACGCTTTAGGTCGTGGTCGTGGTCATGGAGAACGCAGCGGCAGATGCGCCTCAAACGGAAACGTAAAACAAAAAACGGAAATGAATCAATTTCCGTTTTGCAGGCCATTAAAAACTACAAAAGCATAAACGAAACAACAAAAAGAACATAAAACATGAAAATGAAAATGAAGAAAAACTGAAAAAAAAAAAAAAAATGAAAAAACAAAGCATTGTGATAAAGAGGGAGGAGCAGCCAACAAGCGATTTACATTCTGTGGCTTTAAGTATTTGCTTTGTCTTCGTTTCTGTTTGTGTCTGTGTCTGCGTCACCGTGTGTGTGTGTGTGTGTATTCACAATGCCAATTAAAAGTATGAGAATCGATAATCAATCTCAATTGAAAGACAATGAACCATATACACACTGAAAAAACAACAACAACGCTGTTAGCAATCAAAAACCTGAATCTGAACCTGTAAAAGAAATCCATTTCCATGTCATTTCAATCCTACTAATCGGCTTGAAATTTTTGTTGGCCAATTGCAATAGTCAAAAGGTTCTTGCTAAATTCTTGCCCCCAAAAATTTACTTTTTCCTCATAGTGCCTTTTAAAGTTTTGTAATAAGCCAAGAAACAATTGGTTTACCTGTATAGTAGTTTAATATATTTCTCTTTAATATTTACAATTAATTAGAATATTCATTTTATTACAGAAAAAAAAAATTATTATTCATACGCCTCGTTGCCTCTTTGCCATCTCAAGTAGAAATTCCAATCATGAATATATTAAACTCATTTTCATTTGTCTTAAATTTAATATATTTTTATTTTTATAGAAAATTAGATTTCACTTCTCTTTTATTAATTAATTTATTAATATATACATATATAAAATCAATCTCATAGAAAGAAAGACATGGAAAAAAAATCAAAATTGGAAATTAAAATATAAAACAGATCGTAATATCAATAAAAGGTGAAATCTAATTTTATTTTTGTTAATTATTTTATTAATCTATATAAATTATTTCAAAATAAATTAAGATTTCATTTCTTAAAACAGATATGAAAAGACTGGCAGAGTGACTTTCCTTTCAGTAGTCATATCTTTTGTCGATTGGAATGAATTGTCATAGATTCGATAGATCACATAGATAAAACCAAATTCTATAACTATATATTATTGAGAAATGTGATATATCAAATTAAAGACTTAGTAAACACTTTACTTGCCCATAGTTAGTACAGAGATCATTATATTGGTTAAGGCTTCAATTGAATCACCGGCAACCAGCTCATAAAACCACCAAAATAAAAAGAAAATATCAAAAACCAAACCAACAATGCACCATAGAATCCACATTATCATTAGTTGTGGCTTATGCTAAAAATTCAAATAATTTGTAATAAAATATTTAAATGAAAGATCAAAAAAATAATTTGCATACCAAAATAATTCCAGCCATCATTAGCAATGTGATTACAATCCAGACATTTAACATTAATAGATAGCCCCAAAAGAGGCAAGCATTTGGATTCTCTCGCAAATATCTATGACCATAGTTTTCTATAAATTAAATTTAAATATATTAAATAGTGAAAAGTTATTAGGGGAATGGGGGGGGGGGAGGCGCACAGTACACACTTGGTGTCATTTTTCGTTTGGCGTTTACTTGGTCTCCACATGGTTGTTCCACATCCTGATTTTGGTTATTATTGCAACATCTTCGCATCAGATAGAGTATCATTAATTCAAATAGCAATGCACCGATTATATCTATCCAACCAATGGCCAATCCAAGAGTATTCAAAGTACTCATAATAATGATTTATGTGAAGGAATGTCTCTTTCTGTTTCGTTTCTCCTCTCTGTGCCTCTTTTTCTAACTATCTCAGTTGACAGAACTGAAATGTTTAAACAGGTTTCTCTGTGTGTGTGTGTGTGTGTTTTTTTTTCTTTTTTTTTTTTGTGGCACCCTAGGGGTCTCTGCTTCCTTGGGCTGAGGTATAAAAAAAGGAGAAAAAAAAGAAAAAAGTAAATTATATTTGTCAACGGGGATTCTCTCACACGACCAGAGAGTTATGATTGTATGCGTGTGCGTTTCAGTGTGTTTATGTGTGTGTGTGTGTGTGGCCATAGACATTGCACGTATTTCATCAGCTTGACATTATGTATATATATTTATATATATATATATATGTATTTTTCTCCTTTTTTTTTGCATAAATAGATGCGACAACGCTGTCAGCCAAGTCAACTCGTGATGCGCAAGACTTGGTTGCTGTTTCCGTTTCCCTTAACCATACCCTAACACAATATTAGGGTCCCATCATCCACATTAAGGGAACTCTTTTTACACGATCAGAGCATAATAAACATAAAAATAAACTCAAATGGTATTAAATTAAGTCTGTTGAAATTCCACTGAGATTTCAGGGTCAATATACAAATTCATGAGATTCAATTGACATTCAGTGAAAATTAATCATTAGTTATTTACATTGAAATTTATTTTTAATTCTATTTTTCTTGTTTGTATTTGATTCATAGAAAATGAAAGAATAATGAATATCACTACTTTTAATTATTTGTTACTATTTATTTAATTTCAATATTAATAATTAATTAAAGGGGAAAGCTCATAACTTTCACTTTTCATGTCTCCATTTTATCTTTCTTTCTACATTTGTTTAAGAGTATTAAGACATTGTCATTTAACATTTAATTCTTTCCCACTTCACTTTCCGTTCGTTTTTTTTTCTCTTTTCCATTTTTTTTTTTTTGCTACTGCGCAAATTATTTTAAAAGGATTTTGTGTTTTGTTTGTGAGTGTGCGTGTGTGTGTGTGTGTGTGTTCTGCATGCTAAATGTTATAATTTTAAAGCGTTTTGCTTTTGAAATAAAAAAAAAAACATTCCACACTAGGCAAATGCAGGCGCCATTATACTAAATATATAAATTTAAAACATATATAATTATAATTAAATGTAAATTTAAATATTAAATGGACAATTTCAATTTTTTAAAACGAACGTTGTACCGATTGATTAATTAATTTTTTATATATTTTATAGATCAGGTCGAGATTTGCTTCTTGTAATTCAAAAATCAGAAAAAATTAATAGGCAAAATCAAAGAAAATTACTTTAGCTAGTAACTCTTCTAAAAATAGTACAAATAGTAAAAAAATATATAGATATATATTAGATCTAGATGCAATCATTTGATTAATTTTCCTCCCTCTCCTTCTGTTACTTTTCAGTTAGTTTTTAGAACGTTTGCGTTTATTTTGTTCGTCGATTTTTTTTAATTTGTTCCATTTTCCTGACGCTATCATCTTTATTAGGATAATCCTCTTCCTCCTCTTTATTATTATTATCGAGTTCTAAGAAAGTACGATCTTCACCGCCCATATATCTTTCTGTTTGGTTACTTTGATTAATTACAAGATAGAAAACATATATAATATAGACAAATGTCATTTCTACAGCTGTATAGGGGGGGAGGTAAAAAAAAACAATACTTGAGAAGTGTCAATTTCTTTAGCTCTCTCTCAATCACTTACCCAATCCTATAAATGGAAGAAGTGTGATCTTAATGCCCTCCCAATTCACAGATATAGCCAATGTCAAGCCATAAATTAATATAATGCCATCTAAAAGTATCCCCAAACAGGTGAAAATTAGCCAATAACGCAATAAATTCAAGTTACGCCAATAAATTCCAAAAAGGAGAATGAGAATGATGCACATCCAAAAGATGGTGAAAACCAAAGCCGCCAATGAGGTCCAATGTCCCTAAAATCAATTCAGTTTTCAATGGGGTTTAAAATTTGTGTTACTGTGAATTGGGGTCATCAGAGTGGACATCTTCCTTACATGCTTCGCATAGACCAGACCAGAGACAATGGCAAAGAGCAGAGCCGATGCTAAATCAAGAACGGCAATGCAATAGCTACAAAGCACTAAATATCCATCATCCATCCTTTCGAGTCAAAGTTCATCACATCAAATCGCATGGGCAATGTTGTCTACTAAATCAAAGCTATAATGATGATAAGCACGTAGTTTCTCCCCTTCACCATACAGTAGGAGGGATGGGGTGCAAAATGAAGGTATTCCAAGAGTTAGGGATGTGGGGGGGGGGAATGTTGCTACTCTTGCTGCTTCGGGTTAATCAATGCCGTTTGATTGCCACAAAACTAGCAGTCAAAGACTATGGAACAAATATTATTAAATAACAAGTAAAATTTTACAATATTATCGAATTGAAAAATACAATTTTCTTAAAGAAAATTTCAAAAACAAGCAAATTTCTATTTTAAAAACTTTCCAATTGTAAAATAAAATATTTATTTCTAAAGGAACATTCAGATGAGAAACTAGTCAAAAGAACTTATAGAAATTTTTCGAAACATGCGTCTAAAACTTATTATCAAAATCTTTACCTTAGGTTAATGAACCTTAATAATATATTATTATATATTAAGTACATATACATATATTAGAAGTATTTCTTATCAATTAAGTTTTGCAACCTAATTGAAAGATTTAAAATCTTTGCATTAAGACCGACTCGAGGTTAGGTATTTTTGAACCTTTATATAACTGCATTTAGTTGTAATTCCCAAGTAGTTATAGCGTTGAAATATTGGAAAAGTACTCCAAATCCTAAAGTTTACAGCGAAGGCTACAGATCCAAAACATATTAAATGTACTTTTATTTATAAGCATATTATAAAATATTTTTAAAATTGGGAACCGTATAAACTTAATCAACTTAAAGTTCTTTTATTTCAATCTAAATATTTTGAACATAAGTTTCTAATAGAAGGCTTATTGTGAAAGGGATTGAAATTCAAGATGTTTCTGATTAAATAACCGTTTGAACTTTGATAAACAGATTTAGCTTAAGTTAAAACATCTTAAGACAAAATTGAGCTTTAGGAAACCTACATGTATGTATATGCATATTTAGGTAAATATATTCATAAATTAAGTTGTTCATTCCACTGTGAGTGGCACTTGTCCCCATCCTAATACTTTGCGATGTGACAAGTTTGTGTGAACATCTGCCCATCTTTCATTTATGGCATTTGTTTTGTCAGCAGGCCCTGGAGATTAGATTGTTGCCATCCCATCCCCATTTCAATGACAACGTGACTTGCAGTTGGGAAGGCTCACAAAGGCACAATAAAAAAAGAAAAAACTAGAAGGATGGGCTAACTTCGGCCGTGCCGAAGTTCGTATACCCTTGCAAACTGTCTTTTTGATTTATATATAATTTGCCAGAATCATAAGGAAGTATATAAAACCCATCAAATATAAATTTTATGTCCGTGGCATAAAAAAAAATTAAAAAGAATTTTTTTTTCCCCGATTGTTCCTATGACAGCTATAGCATATAGTCGACCGATTCTGTTAAAACTTAAAAGATATATTTCTTTTTATATAAAATTGTCAAATAACAAATTTCGTGTCGATTGCTTCAAAAACACCCAAGTTATTGATCAAAAACTATATTTTTGACTGATCGTTCCTATGGGAGCTATATGACATAGTCGACCAATTCTGATAAAATTTGTTATATGTATTGAGGATTATATAAAACTCATAAACACCAAATTTAGTGACATTCGATTGAAAAACAACAGAGTTATTGATGTTAAACCTTATTCCTGACCGATCGTTCCTATGGGAGCTATATGATATAGTTGAACGATTCTAATGAAACTTGGTATATATGTTGGGGATTATATAAATCTCACAAAAGGCAAATTAAGTGACATTCGATTAAGAAACAACTGAGTTATTGATGTTAAACCTTATTCCTGACCGATCGTTCCTATGGCAGCTATATGATATAGTCATCCGATCGGGATGATTCCGAGATATACAATGCCTGCAGCAAAAAGAAGCCTAGGTGCAAAATTTCAGCTCTGTAGCTCCAAGGGTCTCGGAGGAGATTGCGTTGATCCAGACAGACGGACAGACGGACAGACGGACGGACGGACGGACGGACGGACGGACGGACGGACAGACGGACAAGGCTATATCAACTCAGCTCATCATGCTGATCAAGAATATATATATACTTTATATAGTCGGAGATGCTTCCTTCTATGCGTTGCAAACTTCTGACCAAAATTAATATACACTTTTGCAAGTGTATAAAAAAAAGAAAAAATAAAAAGAAAACTATGTAAGTCAATTATTATTATTGTTTTTCTTTTTTTGGTTTTTTGTCATGTGAGAGAGGTGGCAAATTGATTTTGCCATACCAGTAAATTGAAATGAATCAAGTTTTGGCAGAGGCAGAGAGAGGAGGAAAAGATTTTTATTTTCGTTCAAAATATATCGATTGAGTATGAAAATATTATATATAATATGTTCTTTTCTATCCATTGTAGTTGTATTCCTCCATTTTCTTGAGTTATTTTTTGCCATTGCCATTGTTATTAACTGCTGCGTCTTTACGCTGTTTTTTCTCTTTCTTTTTTTCTTTTTTTGGTGGTTCTGTGTTACTGAATAGAAGGATGACCATAAAAAATATTGCCAAATACTGTAAGCCTTACCGTCGTCCAATGGACACTTTTTGCCATCTTCGATAATAATTAGGCAACAGGGATCCATTATCAGATAGTATTTATATACCAGATAGAAACAAATGAATTCAAGTACTGCAAAAAATGAAAATGTTTATGAATCGTATGAGAATTATATATATAAAAACCTATGCCAAAATAGAGTAAAGTAAATTGCATAATCCGTATCCAATCTACAATGTCAGTGGTTATAATACTCCATAAAAGATATGCTGTATCAGCGCTAAAACCAATTATTGAACAGGCCAACCAACTTTTCAGATAGCCCGGACGGCACTAAATTAAAATCGCTGAAATCTATAAATATCTGCATACAAAAATATCCAAATTTTTCACCTTCCATAGACCCACAAGGAGCAGCACATCACTTAGTACCCAAAAAATTGTGCCCAATAATGCCAATGATGTATAAATATTAAACTGAAATCGATACAATAATAATAATAATAATAATAATATATTATTAACTAATAATTAATGCATTTGGCACAATGCTAACCATCAGTATTATAAGTTGAGTGGCCTCCACAGTAAAGTACAATGCTTGAATTAAATCAAATATTGCTATAATATAAGATATTTTGGGTTGGCATCTTAAAATTTTATCCATAAGGGATAATCTCTCATTATTGTTCTCATTAGTTTGCTTCATTTTCGCGGAAAACTTTCATCTCAAAAAACCAAAAAACAGAAAGAACAAAAAAAAACACAAAAAGTTTTACATACTAGAAATCAATTCGATTTTTTTTTCACTATAAAAATATATACATATATTTGATTTGACAGTTTAAGAGCAAAGGCAACGTGTATATGGAAATTTAAAATAACATAAAAGCAATCATTTTTTGTCTTTCTTTTTCTTGTCTTTATTTTTATCCTTGGCCTTTTTCTTATCCTTATCGCTCTTTTTACTGCCACCTGATTTTCTACTTGCTGTGAGAGGTGAAATTGAATTTATATAATGGATCCTTTGTATATGTTGATATATATAAATGTATGTTTACTCACCTTTGCATTCAGCCTTATCCAAAGGACGTTGTTTCTTTGGCTTTGCTTTACCATCTTCAGGTACATCAACCATTCTGCAAGGATCCATTAGCATATAATATCTGTAGATAAGATATATGCAGGCAACTTCTATAACTAAAAATATAGAAAATCAATTAGAGAGTAGGGCATTAATGGGCTTATATAATTGAAAATTACTGATGCCAAAAAAGATAATGGTAAACTCTTGAAGATGATCCCAGTCCACAGTAATGGAGGCGCTAATACCCCATAATAAAAATAATAAATCCACCACAAAACCGACCAGAGAAAATATAAGCCAGACTCTCACTAGCGTGGGGCGACGCTATAAAATAACTCAAACCCTTTGAATCGTTATTTACATGAGCTAAGAGACAAATGGACGAACCTTCCATAGACCCACAATAAGCAAGATTACAATTAGAACCCAAAAGATTGTACCCAATAGTGCAAATACCGAATATACATTAAACTATTAAAAGGATTTTTGGTTATTTTCTAATCAAATATACCCACATATATATTTACTTACGCTTATGACAAGCAATATCATTGCCTGAATAGCAAAATATAAAGCATGTATTAAATCGAAAATTGCTATAGCGTAGCATATCTTTAATAGATTATTGTAAAATGCATTTACGAGAGCACTGCGATTTGACCGTGATCCTTTTTTTTTATCTTTCTTACTCTTTTTTTCTGGATTCTTCTTAGAAGAGGATTTCTTGTTTTTTTCCTTTCCTGTGGGCATATTTAACTAATTTATATATAAGATGAGTGTTATAGCAAAGCCCTGTTTTTATTTATTACTAATATTTTATTTATTCAGACTATGTGCGAATTTTAATTTGAATTTGTCGCCAATATATCGATATATAAAAGAAAAACTTTCGTGCTGCCAGAATAAGTGAAAAATACCATGAACCTATCGATAAACATAACAGAATGCCACCCTCAATAATTAGACACCCCTGTTGCCAATTTGCGCTTATGTTCGCCACAATGTTTTTAACATTGAGATATACCAAACCATGCCTAAAAGAAAATTGCACAAATTTCTAAATAACTCTTAATTATGTGCAGGGCATAAATTTATTTTTTAATATTAAGAATCACTTACATGTATGAACTAGAGAAAACCTGCAAACGACTTTATCCCTTCTATATGAGGAGGTAAGCATGCATGAGTTACTCCTGACAACGTTTCCTAGTAGGGTCAATAAATGTACATATGTACGTGTGCTGTGTGGAATTGATTGGCAATGTTATAGTTGTTGTTCCCTCCAAAAATATTGGATCATAATTTTGAGGATATTAACAGTTTGGCTGTAAGGAAACAATGCCCATTTTGGTGAAAACGTGAGTACTCTAAAATAATTGTCATTTCGGTCGCGGCTTACATATTAAGAGAAACACTGTTAAAGTGATTTAGTTTCACTGACATTGATAAAGCGTTGCCACCTAGTGTGCCACTGCCACTGTAAATCTGGCAGTCGACCGGATAAGTTAAAAGAATTACTGTGCTTTGTGAAATTTATTTAATTTTGTTCGAAATGGGACCGCCAAAAAAATCTAAAAAGGATCGCGCTGGTGGGGACAAGTTCGGTAAGTAAGGGCAACATGGAAAACCACACAAAGACAATATATCTATACACAATCCGCAGGCAAGAAGCGGCGAGCTGAAGATGAGGCTTTCACTCAGCTCGCTGATGTAGAGAATGATAGCAATGATGCTCCCGAGGCTGAAGGAGTGCCAGGAGCTGCATCAAAGAATGCAGAGGCCAATGATGAGCACGTTGATACAGATGAGTATGGTGCCAAGGATTATCGCTCTCAGATGCAACTGCGTCAGGATCATGCCAATCGTCCACTATGGGTAGCACCTAACGGGCATGTCTTCCTTGAATCCTTTTCGCCGGTTTATAAGCATGCCCATGACTTTCTCATTGCCATATCAGAGCCAGTATGCCGACCGGAGCACATCCATGAGTACAAACTAACGGCATACAGTCTATACGCTGCCGTCTCTGTAGGCCTTCAAACCCATGACATTATTGAGTATCTTAAGCGTCTGAGCAAGACAAGCATTCCAGAGGGTATTCTTGAGTTTATACGACTGTGCACTCTGTCGTATGGTAAAGTCAAATTGGTCTTAAAGCATAACAAATACTTTATCGAATCGCCCCATCCGGAGGTGCTTCAGAAGCTTCTCAAGGATCCAGTTATCCAAAAGTGCCGATTATTTCGCAATGAAAACGAAGAGTTCATCCAGGGCACAATGGATGGCAAAGCCATTACCCAATTTGGGACAAAGCTACCGCCCACAGCTGGCAATACACCAGCAGATGATCCAGCCGCAGGAGCAGGCACTTCGTCGGCAACTGGAGCCGCAACAGATGGCAACACAGAGATTCCTGATGATATAACTAATTTCTATGAAAAGATCGACAAGGAAGAGGAAGACGAAGACGAGGCTAATCTTAAAACTGTCTCATTTGAAGTGGCCCAGGAGAAGATTGAGGTCATTCAAAAACGCTGCATTGAGATTGAGCATCCATTGTTGGCGGAATACGATTTTCGCAATGATACTCACAATAAAGACATTAATATTGACCTTAAGCCGGCAGCCGTGCTGCGTCCCTATCAGGAGAAGAGTTTGCGCAAAATGTTTGGCAATGGACGTGCTCGCTCTGGAGTCATTGTGCTGCCCTGCGGTGCTGGCAAATCCCTGGTGGGTGTCACCGCATGCTGCACTGTACGTAAACGAGCCCTGGTCCTATGCAACAGTGGTGTCTCCGTGGAGCAGTGGAAACAACAGTTCAAAATGTGGTCGACAGCCGATGACAGTATGATTTGTCGCTTTACTTCTGAGGCCAAAGATAAGCCCATGGGCTGTGGCATCCTTGTGACCACATATTCCATGATAACTCATACCCAAAAACGTTCCTGGGAAGCGGAACAGACAATGCGCTGGCTACAGGAACAGGAATGGGGCATAATGGTGCTGGATGAAGTACACACTATTCCCGCAAAGATGTTCCGTCGCGTATTGACCATTGTTCAATCCCATTGTAAACTTGGCCTAACTGCCACTCTGCTGCGTGAGGATGACAAGATTGCCGATTTGAATTTCCTCATCGGTCCCAAATTATATGAAGCCAATTGGTTGGAATTGCAAAAGAAAGGCTATATTGCCCGTGTCCAATGCGCTGAAGTCTGGTGTCCAATGTCCCCGGAATTTTATCGCGAATATCTAACAACTAGAACATCAAAAAAGATGTTACTGTATGTGATGAATCCCTCCAAGTTTCGTAGCTGTCAATTTCTTATCAAATACCATGAGCAGAGAGGTGATAAGACCATTGTCTTTTCGGACAATGTATTTGCTCTGAAGCACTATGCCATCAAGATGAACAAACCCTTCATCTATGGACCTACTTCACAGAATGAGCGTATTCAGATTCTCCAGAATTTTAAATTCAATTCCAAGGTAACAAAATGAAAAAAAAAAATACATATTTAAAAATACAATTCTTACTTTTTCTACTTTATCTTTTCTTAGGTCAACACCATATTTGTATCGAAAGTTGCTGATACCAGTTTTGATTTACCCGAAGCCAATGTACTCATACAGATTTCATCACATGGTGGCTCTCGCCGTCAGGAGGCTCAACGTTTGGGTCGTATTCTACGTGCCAAGAAAGGCGCCATTGCCGAGGAGTATAATGCATTTTTCTATACTTTGGTATCCCAAGATACAATGGAGATGAGCTATTCCCGTAAACGTCAACGTTTCTTAGTCAATCAGGGTTACAGCTATAAGGTTATTACCCATCTCAAGGGTATTGATACGGAACCAGATCTATTGTATGGCACCCAGGAAGAGCAGGGCCAATTGCTACAATTAGTTTTGTCCGCTTCCGATTTGGATTGTGAGGATGAGAAGATGCCAGGCGAGCCAGGATATCGTGCTGGTGGTGGTGTAACCAAACGGACTGGTGGCCTTAGTTCTATGTCTGGAGGTGATGATGCCGTATATTATGAATATCGTCGCAAGAATACTGGAAGTGTTCATCCTCTATTTAAGAAATTCAGAGGATAAGTAGAATCACATAAATGTGTAAAATCCGAATAAAGTTCGATGTACAAAACCAAACCAATTGATTATTTTTTATTAATTTAATTTTAAATAACTTTAGTTTTAAATTTAGATTAGGAATGTTAATTTCATTTTAGCTGTTGGCAATGAATATCTTCCTTTTTCAGTCCAAATTCTGGTCCCAGCGATTGGGCCATCATTGAGTTGCAGGGTGATTTGGAGGTAAGAGCCAATCAGGAAATGCATGATCAATTTATTGGAGATTTATACTACAACAAATATGGACAACCGGTAAGCTTGACCTTACTCTAATCGATATATCTTTTATTAAACAAATAAAATTTCCATATAGATACTTATAATAGGCCATCATATATTACAAGGAAGAGAACAGAAGTTGGATAAACCTTTTGCTGTTCTAGAGAAATCGAAAACGAATGAGGGTCAGCGTCTCCTTGATGCCAGTCAGGCCACTCTAGATGCCAGCTGTTTAAATGCAACCGCTGGAGCGGAACGCACAGTACTCGATCACACCATTGCCCAGGAGCATAAAAGTCGCCAGCGTACCGAATACACAGTCCGGGCCATATGCTCCAAGAAATTGATTTTTAAATCAAGGCCCAAACCCATTATAGCCAATGTGGCCAAGACTATTTAAGCTATTGCTTTAGGAGCGATATAATTCGATATATGTTTGTATTTTAAAAAATAAGTCTGGAGTCTTTTTATAGGATTAAATTAAACAATTTCCATTTCACGTTCAATGCCAACAAATTTCAATTGTTCAGTTGGGCCATATCTGTAGTCGAAGAAGAGTTCCTCGCCTGGTTGGATAGCACGCTTGGCAAATATACCGATGCGATGATCGCCAGTGACCATCATTACCTTGGCATAGCAATTGGGATTAATGGAATGATTGGCGAAACGTATTTTATTGCCTTTGCGCGTTGCATCCACAACAAAGTCATTGTTCAAATTGAAAAGAAAGGAGCACATATATTTGTCATAGACCTTGCCGCGACGATCGGCCTCATCCTGTGATATAATCTCGCCGCAATATTCGGAAATGAATTCATTCTTTTGGGCTCCCTCCTTGAGAAAGATGCCCCAGCCGGCAATGTCTGATGGAGCCATCAAAAGATGTTTATCTGGAAAAAATAATTAATAAAATAAATATTTAATATATTCTGCTTTTCGTGTTCCATACGGATTCCGAAAGATTACACTTACGCAATCCACGCTGGACACACACATTCTTGCATGTGATTTTGGTCAGTTTGAATTGATCTGCTCCACAAGCCTGACACAAATCCGGATCACATTCACGGACAGCCAAATAGCAAGGACATTGCTTGGTATTGCATTGAGCCTTGCACCGGCAACCGGGGAAACGATTCTGGCAATCGCTACTGCAATTGCAGAACTTCTCACAAAAGTTTTGGGTCTGAATGCAGGAGCAGTTCATGTCACAGGGTCCGGCATGATCGCAGGGTGTATAATTATACACATGATTCGATGACGAGTCCTTTTTCAATTGAATTTTACGGCAATGTAAGGACCACAGACGTTGCTTCTTCTTCTTCTTGCGCGGCGGTGTAAAGTCCTGACGGAGATCCTCAAAACTAAACTCGGCCGCCTCCTTCTGTGCAAACTCATAGACTTGACGACACGTCTTAGTCAACATATTATGCGCTATGGCACAATAGTTCTTCAAATAAACTTTATGAAGGACACGAAACAATGCCTGATCGGCTCCAGTCCAAACACACTGAGTACTTGTTATGTTCATCATGCCAGCTGAAGATAATAAGGATTCTGAATTAACACCCCAAAAGGTAATGCACATGAAAATGATTATAACTAAATTACTATTTATATTCATATCGGTATACTGGTATTGTGATGGTACAAAATAGATATAGAATAGAATATTATTATATATTCGAATTAATTGAATTGCAAATAATCCTCTCTAATAATATATATAAAAACTACAACGGGAAGCCAATTTCAAATTGTCCTGAATTAATCCCTTTAAATTAGTGTCTTACCTTATCTGATTCTACATATATATAATTAGATACTAATACAAAATAACCTTTAATTTTAAAGAATTAAAACTCAATCAAACACTGCCCAAATTTTTCCTTGTGTTCGTGCTATTTCCCTCTTTTTAATGTTAAACACTATCTCGCTCACATTGCTGCTATCTCCTTCACTTTAATATTATATATATCTTCTTCTCTTGTTATAACATATTCTTTACTTGCTCTTTATTATGAATTATTTAACGCATCTGGTTTGATTATTGCCTAATTATATGACTTACCCATAATGGAATTAATCTCGGCAACGGCAGCGCTATTAACAGCAATGCTATTATCCTTGCTATTCTCATGATTAAAGTCCTTGTTGCTAAACTGACTGTTACTATCATTACTATCTTCCGAACTGGCCTCATTGCATGAGTCTATAGGTGGAGTTTTGCTATCGGCAGCCAATTTCTCCTTCATGCCATCCTGGAGAAATTAAAAAACAATTTATATTGATTGATAAACTGTAAGAATCATTTACCATCATTTCTACTTACGATTAGCATGTAGCAGGAATTACTGCAGGGATCGGCAAAGGTTTTTAGTTCAGGATAGCGACGCTTCTGCAAATTGGGACCGGCATGTCCTTGCAGACCTGTTGAAAGAGAGAATTTTGTTACTAGACTTATCGATAAGGCTGGATGTGGCAGAGCATGACTATGAGACGCATTTTGGGTTAGCATGAGAGCGTGGCGGGCAGGTCGTTACTTTTGTTCCATATTCAATTTTTTGGTTTGATCTTAATTATTTTTTTTTTTTAATGGTTTGTCAATGGTCAAGGCAAAGCCGCACAACAAAATGAGGTGAGAGATTACACCAAGAAACATACAGTTCTTTTTTTTTTTCTTTTTTTGATACAAGACAAGATGAAAATTGGGCCAATCAATCCAATCCACATAACATTTAGAGACAGACAAAGAGACAGAAATTAGGAGAAAGATAGAAATAGATAGCGACAGAGAGATTCATGATGATGATGTGGAGGCGGCGGCATGAGTGTGTGTGCGTGTGGTTATCGAGAACAACAACTACAACAACGACTCACCCTGCACATGGTGACCTAAATTGCAATTGTTTTTCAATACAAAATTTGATAAGTGTTTTTTTTTTGGTTTGGCAAAAGATTTTTTTTTTTTTTTGTTTTGGTTGGCAAAAATAAAAAGCAAAAACAAAACGTAAAAAGTTCATTAAAATAACCCAGTTTGGAACCGTTGTCAGAGGATTAACTTACGATGAAGAAAACAATCATATTTGAAGCAGCGACGACAGAAGAGCGTGTGAAAGGAGTGCATGGTACGCTCACGGGATACACTCTCGGCCTTGACCCCATCAATATTTGGAGTGCATTCCTGTGGGCGTTCTGGATCCTGATGTTCGGTTAGCTCAATGTATCTGCAAGACAAAACCATATTGTATGGAGGGAATTTTGATTTTAGAACGAAAAAATAACTCACTTCTCTTTTAGTTCTTGGGCAGTGCCTTTATCTGGAAAGTTTGCACTAATTGCCTGAAATATAATTGGAACTGGAAATGGTAGTTTCTCTTTGACCTCATCCTTGTTTTCCTTCTCTTTGACTTCATGCTTAATGTCAATTGCTAACTCATCTGATGGAATCCCACCTTCTGTCTTCTTTACGACAATAGCCTCCGATTTGGTCTTGTCATCTTCCTTGGGCATTGTTGTCTTTTTCTCCTTATCCTTATCGTCATTTTCATCTGGAGATTGTATTGGCTTCACCACAGTTTCCGTTTTCAGTTGGGCACTAGGTGAGGGAACAATTTCCTCACGTTCTTTGCTTTGGGAACGCATTAGAGCATGCACTAGCTCTACAAAGATGGCATCATCCATAAACGAGGGATCTTTATCCCCATGCACTTTGCCATCATAGTTTTTAATAAGCTCCTCAATAAATTTGCCATCTTTATCAAGCACCTCATCGCCCATATATGGAATATTGTGAAGAACAGTTTCGTCCTCGACCATAAAGTTTTGCTGTGTGGGCGCCCAAGTGTACATGGTCGGTATGGGTGTCACGGCATTGATTACACAAATGGGTACACGTTGCGGTCCAGCAGGTGATCCACTGTAGCTGGTCACCTCGGCCCGTTTAACGCAGTCCACATGCGGAGGATCATAGGGCTTGGCCTGCCACGCCTTCGACTCGCAATACAGATCCTGCACATTATGATTATGTTCGTCCCTGAAAAATGAATACGCAAATTTTCAGCTGTCACTCAGACACCAACACCCGACCCGATTCCCCCATCAACCGAAACGACCCACGCATACCAGTTTTTAATCCACGCTTCCTTAATTTCATCAGCTCGTTTGTAGCGCTTCTGTTGACGTATTTTCATATATTCTGACTTCACACGACGCTTCCATTCTGGTGGCACTTTGGCATTGCTCATTTTGCAATAAATTGCTGATAATTTAATGTTTTTAATCTGCAGCGACCGCCTTTTTTGTTAGTGCTGCCAGTTTGAACACAATACAAGATAGCGTTGCCACTAATATCATAGACAAGTAATCGATTGAAATGTTAAAATTATATCGATTTATAATTTCTGGCAGCGCTTATAAATTTTTTCTCTCTGTCGAACAGAAAAATAATATTATGATAGTCCTATCAAAATCTTAAAAATTAAGGTTTGAAAATTCTATAAGCTGGACATCCACGAGGTTGAAGAGATTGCTGCAATGGAACCGTCGGCCTGCGAAGGTAAACACAAACATAACCATCAAAGCCACACCGGCTCTTTATTGGTCAAATGTTATTGTTATTTTCCTTTTTTGTTTTTTTTTATTTTGGGAATCTTAACGCTAATTCTCATCTTTGTTTAGATCTGAAAGCGTTCGAGCGTCGTCTCACTGAAGTGGTGTCTTCATACAGGCCTTCAACATATCGTTGGCGTAGTAAGTTTTCCATTGGGTGAGGTGATCAGAGCGTTATTTTATTTATTGTCCAACCATAAATTGATACTTGCAGTTATCTTGTCAGCCATGTCCGTTTGCACGGCTATTAGTGCCTGGTATTGGTTAAGGGATCCCCGTACTACAATTGTGCCATTAACAGAATCCCTCTGGATTCATCCGGTCTTTACGTTGGCTACAGTAACACTAAGTAAGAGCCCAAATTAAAAAAATAAGGTGGAATATTTTTTTTATAAGTTTTGTTTTACCTTTCAGTTGTGCTCTTTATAATCGGAATCCAGAAACTTGTGATAGCACCACAGATAATCACCTCTCGCACACGCACCGTTCTGGGTGACTTTAATATGAGCTGCGATGACACGGGGAAGTTGATATTGAAACCACGCCAAAGCAATAATAACAGCACATAATGCCGCTGCGCAAGATGAGACAATCAATCAATCATTCAATTATTATTATTTCCCCTTGCCTGACCTCTTACATCTCCATACATGATTATGTTACTTCGGACACCCTAGTTTTATGCTGAACCATGAACCGTACCTCCTTAAAATTTGGTTAAATTATAGAAGCTCTATGTACAAAATAACAATTGTTAAGCATTTTTCGTCTATTTTGTTACGGGCGTTTAAATCTTTTGCTGCCAAATCAACCTAAAATATATACATATAGTTAAATAAATAGCAAGCAAATTAAAATTGGCTCAATTAGCATTAACAAGTGGCCAAAAGGTCCATTACTCAAATGTTGTGTAACGCCAACTGTTTTAGGCCATATTAATATAATTTTGGCTTATCGCTAATAAGCAACTGTTCAACCGACGATATGTAATCAATTTAGCAGGTATAAATACTGCCGGTTGTTGGGTCAAAAAACATCAGAAGTGTTCTGTACTCCAATCAAGCCTAAACATGAAGTTCTACCTGATTTGTGCCCTCGTCCTAAGCTTAGCCTTTTTTGTGGCTACTGGTAAGACATGGCTTAACCTTAAGGAACATTTTACTATAAATTTGTTCACAAACGATAATTTCAGCTCATCCGCTGTCTGAGGATCATGTCCCAGTGCAGGGAAATGATCACGATCACCACAACGCTCTGCGTAGCCTTGGAGCTGACATTGTCGCCAACATACATTCAAAGAAGGATAGCGAAACTGGTTGCTGTGGTTAGGCAGTATGTCAGTTTTCATGCCTTCAGCAATTTGGAGACAGAATGCCTTCGATTCATTTTACATTTCTACATTGAAATAAAGCAGCAATAGTTGAAAAACAAAAAACAAATGATCAATATTATTTTAAACAGCATTTGCATATATGATATAGGCATATTCGTCTGTCTGTTGCAAATTAATCAACTGTCAGCAATCGACTATATCATAGATCGTTCACAGGTTCAGTTAATAGATACCGCGCAAGTTGTTAAATCTCATCAATTTAGAGTTTGAATCATATTGATGAAATGGTAATCAAAGGTACAATAATTATAATTTTCGCCAGATCTATTGGATCGATTATGGAGATCATTAAATTTTGTGGCTATTTCCCATAGAACATGCTTTTCTTATGTGGAGAAAATTAATCAGTTGCTCTATTCAATAATCACTGTCTTTGTAAGTGATTTTGTCATTTCATTATATTATAAATATGTATTTAAGAATAATTCTTATGCTTTCAGCTGAAAATAAAACAACAACACATCTGTAAAATTCGCATAGCAAAAGCAACTCTAGTAAGAAGGCTAAACAAGGGTCACTGGAAGTGGCACAAATATCGTTATTAAGTATCCACATCACGTATTAATGTAAGGTTAGTGCATCTATATTTCCCCTGATATTTTTTAACTTACATGCTGTAAGTCTTTAAGTAAAAAAGACAAAAGCAATTATTACCCATTATATTTCTCTTATGATCTTGTTTGATATTTATTCTCATTCAGCATTCTCTGCACTTTTTCTTTTCGTTTCTTTCTATATATGTATATATAAATTTTCATTTCATTCATTATGTTCTTTCTTTCTCTCATTATTATTTTTTATTTGTTTTTTTTTGGTACAAATTGTATGCATTATTAACTGTTTTTAGTTTTTGTTTTATGGTTGTGTTTTTTTTTTCTTATGAAATTTATAAATTTCTATTTGTATAAATCTTAAAAAGTAATATTATTGCGCAGCTACTTTTTCATCATATTCAGAGTTTATTTTAAGTTTATCTCTTGTAGATTTGTTGAAATACGTTTATCAAAGTTGACAGTGTGGAAATATAAATGCATCTGATTTTCTGCAAGTGGTTTAGTTGTTGCTGTTTTTGTTTTTCTTTTTTTCATTTGATAATTGTTTTAGGCATTTCTTAATCGCTTTTCATTTTGTTCTTTAATTAATTTATGCATTATTTGTATAATTTTTTACATCTTGTTCTACATTCACACATTACACAACGTTGCCCATGTACACGAACAAACTAACAGAACAACAAAAAAAAAACCGTTTTAATGATAATCATAATAATAATAATAATATGCATATGCGGACGCATATACATATATATTTATCATAGGTATATGCTAAATTTGAATTTAAAATTGGTATTAAATATTTATAATCTCCGTTTTGTGTTGTGTGTTGAAATTTAGGAATTTTGCGCTAATTTTTTAAATCTTTTTATTGTTTTATAATTAATTACTTAACATTAGTGCTAGATTATTAACTAAATATTGTTGTTGCTGATATTTTTACGTTAACAGGAAGAGGGCGGCGGCTATAGAAAAATTGAAATTAATACAAGAAATGCTTGAATCTATTTATATTTATATGTATATATAAATATATGTATATATGGGATAAATAAAACTAAAGGGCTGCCTCCTGGGTTTTACACAACAACAACATTAACCAACACACGCACGCACTTGGTATTATAATTTGCTTGTTTTCTTTAAACATAATAAAAAATAGAATCCTATTAATTACATAAATAAAACAGGTTTAAATCATTACAAATTACACATTAAAGAATTGTACACGAATTGTAAAAGAAACATTCCTTTGGGATGAATAATTGGTATATAGATTTACATATACATATATTTATATATATATATATATATATAGATCCGAATTTTCCTTCTTAATTGATCCCGACATATCTGCTCCTTTATCATTCAATATTATGCGGCTAGCAGATTGCGTATATTCTTCGGCGTATTCTCCTCATTCAGATGTTTTGTCGTATAACGTAAGGCATTTAGCAGGGGTTCCGCTTTAATAGCTGGCTGCGCCTGCAGCAATCGTACACATCCCTTTACATCGACATGGGCACCGCGTGCAAATGCCCCCACTGGATGCACATGATCATAGAGTATGACCAGTCCGACCATAACACGCAGCACCAGCATTTGTGTCTCCTCTCGCTCAATCTGTTGCAGTAATTTGCTGTGTATAAAAGAAAATTAAAAATAATAACCAATTTTAAATATAATAATTTTATAAATTTCACTTACGGATTCTCCAGCATTCTCAGGCACACTTTCGCCATAGTTCCCAAAGTTTCTGTTGTATTCTCAACATCGTCCGCATTATCATTCACAAATTTGGATGTGGCCTCACTCAATACTTTTAGCATGGGTGTGGCATGGGCATAGAACAATGACATACGATTGGCCAGTTCCGTACTGACCAGCATATTCTCTGTGGAGTCTATACGCTGTCGGCTCACAATGCGTCTATAGTAACTAAAATCGTTCTGTATGGCGGGTGTTTTCATCTATCAAATAATATATATATACAAATTATTATTATATATAGTTTTTGATAATACTGTCATAAAAAAAAACTATTTCAAACAATGTATAATTTCAACTTTAGGTATATGTAAATACTACTGCAAAACGAAATTATTTATACACACACACATACACTGCCTTCGGTATGATATTATCACGCACAGAACGCGAACGACCACCCCCCACACAAAATGGAAGCTCACATTCACGGGCTACCAGGTCAAAATCATTGACTTCGGAAACTGATTTGGAGCGAAAACGACAATGGGAACGGGAACAGGAACGTAATGGGGAACAAGAATTTAAACGGGAATTTGATCGCAAATCGAAGCGTCGTTTTCGTAATACAGAGCAAGATAGTTTCCATCGGAATGATGGTGACTATCGTCATGAATTGGATATACTTAATGAAGAGTTTAAAAACGATATTGTCCGATTGGAAATTTCTTTATGCTCGATGAGATTTCTTGAGAAATCAATAGCCACCGAATGGATAACCAAATTGAAGGCAGATCAAACAAATATTCATGATGCCAGAGCCAGGAATGAAATTCTATCATATTTACTCAAATGCTTTAATGACAATGTATTCAGTCGAGAGCCATTTAATAAACCACCGCAGTCCACAAATCTATACTCTATAAAAACAGCAATGGTAAAGTATTTAATAAAAGTTTATAAATTATTTATGAATCTGATAAAATTAAATTTTACAGAAATTAACGTACGATACTCCGTGCATGTCGGCCACACCCAATGATCAGGGAAAAAGGAAATATTTAAGTGAACTATTTAACGATTCATATGATGGTGGTGATTTTTTATCAAAGTTGCCTGTGCCACGTGATGGGGCATTCTTTGTGCTCCTTTTGCGACCAAATTAATAGTGAAAATTATTTTAAAAATTAATTATAAAAATATCAAAATTAAAAGGTATGTATATACATATATATATATGACTTTACAACACTGAAAATGCGACAGTTTACAACACAAACACACATAGAGAGATATAATGTTGTTTGCTGTTTAACTTTAATTAAGTTGAAACTTAAAAATCTAATTACCTTACGTCGTTGTTGTCGTAAGTACGTGACACCGCAATTTAGTTAGTTTTACCAATTTGTGTGTGGCAGGCCCAAAAAGCAAACAGCAACAACAACAACAATAATAACATAACATTTAAGCTGTCAGGGCTGCACTAGGCAAGCGCCGTGCGTGAGAAAAAATTCAACATGTAAGACTTGCCGCCATTTAATTTGAGTCTTACTTTGAGTTGTTGCTCATCATTCACCTTGAAGATCTCTCTCAATTCGTGGGTGTGGGGTTGGGGTTGGAGAGAAATGAAACATGCCTCACATTTTTATTATACTATGCATGTTAAAAAACATACAGTTGCTGCTGACTGACTGAATGAATGAATGACTGGCTATGTCTCTCGACTTTATATATAAATACGTTATTAGCATAAATCGTTCTGAACAGTGAGAAATGCAACGCCAAACACAACGGATCAACAGCAACATCGGGCCCAGCTGGGTGATGGTAAGTGCTTTTTTTTTATTGTCATCTATGATTAATCATTAATCATAATATTTACAGTATTTAACAATATGGTTGTTAATGATGACATCAATACTTGGTCAATATGCATCACTATATGGCAATGTTCAGACGTATGGCTATAATCCAAATCAATTCGAACTAAATTATGCCCAAGAACAATATCAAGCGGCAGCTCAATCCATTTGGTCGGGTGCCCCAATTGTGGTCACTGACAATGTAAATGACAATTTGGAACAGCATCATCAATATGCTGGCTATAACAGAGATGCATCATTGTCATCAATTGGTGCCAGGAGAGAACAGTCCATTTGGGGTGATAATGAAATTTTACAACAGCCTCCGTTGCCTACGCCGCCACCTACTCCTCTAGTACAACCATTCCCAACACGTGCTGCCAATCACAATTACGACAATGTGCCAGGCTATGTTCCTGGGTACTTCTATCAGCCGTCACCAACACTATTACCACCATCATCACATCAATCAGAATTAGAGCAAAGTGAGGCACATCGTGAGGAGGAGCAGGTCGTCCATATAGGCGGTAGTCGGTCTTTGGCCACAAATCACAACAATTATAACAGAAACTACTTTAATCCGGCTGAGACACAAAGTCGACAAGATTTTGTGGCCAAATATCTTCAACATTATGCCAATTATTTGCGTAAATATCCGCAGCGTTTGAGACCAATTTACAACACTGGCCAGACGCCATATAATAACGACAAATGAGTGAAATGCCAAGCATTCAGGTCATCCATCTCCATTTCAAATATATAAAAAAAAAGAAAAAATAAAAATGCCAAATTAAATACCCTAATTTTATTCAATAAAAACTAAATTGATGGAAATCCCAAAGCGGCGGCATCGTCAACAGAGAGGAATTTCTTGATACTTTGCCAAGAGAAATTCTGCAGTTTGGCTAATTGCAGTGCGTGCTATGAGACACACACACACACACACACACGCGCACACACGCGCACACACTCACAAAGAATGAAAAAGACAGATCAATTTGCAGAAGAAAGATATAACTTGCAGCTACAGGAAAAGAGGGGGGAAATGACAGTAAGGAGTTACAACAAAAGCTTCAAGTGCCTTTGTCGACATCGTTTACATGAAGCCAGTTACAAGCAAAAGCTGATGGGAAAAAATGTGTAGCACACTTTGCGGTGCTTTCGGAAATGAAAGAAAGAGAAAATGGCAACAACAACAACAACTACAAAAGCAATGGAATTGAAACGGAAGTGTCTAATAGTTTGAAGTCACGTTTGCTCTACTATTGCGACAAAAACAGTGACAGGATGTCTAAATTTCTAACCAAAAAGGAAAAGAAACTGCTGCATATGGAAATGTAAGTGATTTATTTTATACGTTTCTAAAATTATACGGAAATTTATTATTATTCGAATTATATAAATTTAATATCTAGTGATTTTCCAATTTTATTTAATGAAATACCAACAGAAATATAGACTTGACAACGATTTAGTTGTCTTAGATTATGGGAACTGATTAAAAACGTGTTTAGTTTAGATCATTAATAATTTTTTATTTCTATTATTAAAATGTATTGATGATTGTGTTTGAAATCTTTTCAGTAAATCCTATTAAGCAAATTTAGTAATTTTAGTTTTAAAAGTGTTTAGCATATATGTAGTTAATTTGCTAATTGGCAAAATTAATTGAAAATATTGAAGGCAATTGAAAGATAAATATGTACATATGTATGTATATTAAGATTATTTATCTATTGCTATTATTAGATATTGTTATTCGATTCTAAAGGATCTAGAGAGGGTTGTCTACCTAACATTGATGTCAACAAATTTAGTTTTCTGGAAAATTATTTGGTTGCTTGTATAAAAAAAGGCCGCCCCCCTTTAAATGTCCGCCACTGCTTATGTATATATGTATGTACTTACTATACATAATATATAAATGAAGAGGTGTAGCTATGGGTGAAGTAGCTGACACTTTAACATACAATGAACGTGCAATTTGCTGCATCATCATCATCATGAGCATCTCATAGTCATTTACATTATTGAGGGAAAGAGAGAGACAGGAGAAATAAAATTGCAATCATCATGGCGATGATATTGCCTCTTGCCCTACTTGCTCTTAACATATGTACATATATATGTACATGTATATATATATATATGTATGTTTATGTATATATGGACATACATACTACCGCCACTTCCTTCTATATACCTTCGATTTGAGAAAACTTTAACACACTAAAACGGAAACGAGCCATGGGAAATGGTCTATTCACAGAGATTTGCCATAACCATTAATCGATTTGTTTGGACCCAGTCAATAAACTGACATATTTAAGTATGTTAAAAGATAAAGATAGAGATAGATACTGTATGCGAGGGGATGAGAAAGAGTATAGATTATATAGCTAGTCATATGAAATTTAACCCACTTTTAAGCACTCCCTATATTCCATTCCATTTGTGGTAACTCTAACAGCTTCATCCAGGCATAAATTTGCTGATTGCTTTGCGTGTTCAACGAAGCATCGTCGGACGTTCAGTCAGCGGGTCGTTTGGTCGGTCATTTAAATGGCTCTCATGTGTAAATGTTAATGAGTCTTTACTGTAGCACAAAACCAAATGCAAGCAAAGATTTTTCATCAATGAGCCGCAGCACGCGCTCGTTCGTTCGTTCGCTCGTCTCCGTTCAAAAAGACAGTCAGTCAATTAAAAATGCAACCACGCGCGCAATGAGTTGGCATGGACTTGGTTTGGCTTCATATGGATTGCTATACCTCCAACATGACGCCCCCGCCTCCCATCCCCTTCCATAACTTAACAACAACCACAACCAGGGCTGGGTCTATCCATTTGAGACGCCCAACCTGTCGTATCTTACGATTAAACTTTGTAATTTTAGTGATTTGCCTCTCGAAATTAATTTTATAACCATTTTACATCTCGTTTAACAAAGGTTTTAATTTACTAAACTTTTGTATACCCGTAAATTCTTTAAACCGTCCCTGACCGTAAAAGAAGACATTCTGACCCACGCTCTCTTTCATTATGGTGGGTGTCGTTCCATCCAAATATGGACAAACATGTAACACACACGCACACAACATACAGAGACAGATGGACAGCTGGACAGACGATTTCCACCTGGTAGTTGTGCCCGCATCTGTAACTATTTTACTCACACACTCACTCACCTTGTACTCATCGAATTTCAATACAAATTCTAAGATCTCGGCCAGCTGTTTGACCAGCGCCTGCTGTGTCTCCAAATGTTGCGTAGGATTCAATTTGCCACCAACCAGTTGACCCAACAATTTTGGTACTATTTTGTCCAGGTTCATGGAGTGCTCATAACATCGTTTCAGTTTGGTAACCAATGGCAAAACGGCGGACCAGGCCTTGCCTGTAACTTCTGGTGAAGGATCGGCAATGGCTTCACGTATCTCCTTGCCGGCGCCCTGCAATGAAAAAATCAAACAAAATAAATAAAATGGGAACAACATGAGTTGGTCAATATATATATGTATGTGTACATATGTAGATACATATATATGTATGTATATACATACCTACCCATAAAACATATCGGTTTTGGTTTAGAGAGTTAGTTAGTTAGTTGTGGACCTCGCACAAAATGTGAGTTTGGCATGCGAACATAATAAACGGTCGGTCGGTTGGTCAGTCAGTCCGTTCGTCTGTTTTCTTCTCCTTGCTGACCACATTTCATGCATTTGTTTTATAACAATCAGCGCGAACTGACTGAACTGTGTTGTCGGTGCAAAAAGACGGAAGGCGTAGGCATTGTGGTTATTTCTATGCCACATGCAACAATAACATTCAACCAATCCTATGGCTCCTTCCCTCTTCCCACTCTCCTACCATCACCATCTCCATTACCGTTCCCGGTACATTGACCGGCCATAGCGATTTTTATCGAAACTCTATGATCTACAGCAACAAAATGAAGCTAACGAACCAACGGTCATTGCATGTTTTAAAAAGTTCATTCTGTTTGCGTTTATTTTTTTTTTGTTTAATTTACTTTTATGTACAGTCCGTATACACATACACTCACACACACACACATACATATATGTATTTATATATTTAATATGTATTTGTACTCGCATAAAGCAATCAACAAATGGCGTTGATTATTTCCAATTGAGGCGTTTTGATTTTGCTTTTGTTAATAGTTTTAAGTGGCCATCTAATAAGAGTAAATATAATTTTCAAACACTTTTTGCAGTGTTGATCAGCAGCAAATGTGAAACTTTTACGTTTACAATGTCAAACTGGGTTAACATGAACAAAATAACTTGACTAAGATATATAAAAATATATATTTAAATATGAGTAGTGAGATGAATTCGTTGTAAGTTTAAATTAATCATTTTAAGTTTAAATAGAAATGAGTAATCAAAGTTAAGTAGATGTATTTAATTAAAAACTTGTTTAAGTTTCGGTAAACAGTCTAATTATTGTTAATCATTCATTTGCTTTAACGTTGTATTTTTCTCAAGTGAAACGTTTCTATTGAAAAAATATATTTTAGGCAATTATTTAATCAATAATCAATTCATCACTTGAAATAGTCTTCTCTTCATCGAAAAATATCCATAACAACAGTGCCAGTCCTTTAACCAAAAGGATCCACATTTAGATTTTAGAAATCTATTTAAACAAAAAATGATTTCTTTTTAACAATACCGAGAAAAAATTTAAATTTTACATTCACCACACACATTGTGTCCACTAATGGCAAATTAATTGCTAATCTGACATTTATTAAATTAATCAATCAGCAATAATTGAAGGTCATTCAGAATCATAAACAAAAAACACTGATTATAGGGTATAGATAGAGAATAGAGCATATTGATTCCTAGGAACTATCAAACCAAAATTATTTAAGAGATGATTTTAAAATTTTATTTTTAGTACAAGTTTAAATTAACTCTTTTTCTCAAATAGAAAAAAATATTCATTTGAGAATTTAATTACATATTTTAATTTTGATTTTTCGAGTTATTAACATCCTTTCTCTGGGATATTTATTATCAATTAGAGAATTGTTTAAATGTTGCATTATTATATGCAAAGTAAAGTAAACAATGCCATAAAAATTTTATAAGCCTGACTTTTTACACCGAATTACTCATCATACACCTTACCCTTCCTTTTAAATCCAATTATATTTAGACTTTGTTAAACTTTCTTGTTTAAGCATCAATTTAACAATAATCCTTAAACAATTCCAATGCGACTATTAAATTTTATTTGCCGTTTCTTTATAGTTTAAAATTTGTTCAGTGTGTGGATTAGGCAACATTAACCACACCCACTTGATGAAGTCTTTTTTTTTTTTTTTTTTTTGTTTGTTTAGTTTTTGGTCAACACCTTAATTATATGTATGTATATGTATTTCCCAATGGTCAGTCAGTCGCGTGTCTAACCGATTTAAGTAGCATTGGCATAAATTTAAGAATTATAGAAATATATATAGAAACCCTTACTGACCCCCATCTCTTGGATTCTACATTTAGTAATGGCCCACAAGTTCATTGTGTGTGTGGTTATTTTTGGTTTGCACACCTCTTTTTGTTGTGTGAGTGTGTATAATGTAATGGGGCAGCACGTGTTGTGTGTTTATAATTAAATTGCTGCGCATATCAAGCGTATATATAAACATACTCAGACATCAGTAGCACCTTTGGTTTCCTGCCCACATCCCTCCCTCATACATACACAGACACACACACACACACACAGTTCACACTCTCCGACTTTCATTCTGTTTAGGGTCTTTTGAGTGCATGCTTTGGCATAATAAAAACGCAACTGTCTGTTGATGTGTACAATAAAAGATGCAAACAAACAAACAAACAAGCAAACAGACATTGCAACATTGCAACGCTCTTAGTTTTTGTTTTGGCATTTTCTTTTCATTCTACATAATTTACACCTGTTTGTAAGTCAAGTTTTTTGTCCTTGGCAACGAGAACAGCAGCTGGCTGCCATTCGAAGTCCATTCATGTGAACCAGCGGCGGTGGGTAAAAGGAATTAATATATATATAAAAGGATAGGAATTGCATTACTTATACATATATGTACATACATATATCTGTAAACCTGAATCGAATGAGTGTATAAAATTTACTTTGGTACAGTTTATCTTTAATTTAATGTATGGCAAGTGATGACGCTTGTTGATGTCTTCTTAATATGATGATGAATTCATTTGAGAGGGGGGTTTTTTTTTTTTTCTTTGACCCTTAGAAGTGTCCTTTCTGGTTCCGTCTCTGAACTGGATGACTGTTTAATGTGCACAAACAGTGCATTGTAAACATTGTGAAGCAGAGACGAAGAAACATTTCAGATGCCTTCTCATCTCTCGTTGATTTTACAGTCGCCTGCTTGGCATTGTCTCGTTTACGCCACTGACTCTCTGAGGACACTCCTGCCAACAACTGTGTGTGTGGGTGTGTGTATGTGGGTGTGTGTGTGTTATGGGTGTGAGTGTGTGGGTACACTGATTTGCAGGCCTTGCCATACAATCCGTACAATCCACTCCACAGTTTGTGTGTTGTCGTCACATATGGCCAAGTGTTGTCGTTGTCGTTGTTTGTCAGGCAACCCAACATCCATCTAACCATCTAGCCATTCCAGCCCTTCTCTCTTCTTTTTCATTCCATATGAGAAACAAAAGACGTAGGTAAAACTTTATGTTTGCATTTTGTTCACACAGGAAGCGCAGAGTTTTCGTCTGCATCGTCATTCTCTGACTCCTCCTGCTCTATCCAGCTCCTGTTGTTGATTCATTCATCTTACATTAAACTTGGAGCTCTGCTCCATTTGCCACCAGCACGTGCTGCTGCCTGCTGTCTCTGTTTTGGGCATTTACCAAGAAAATCTCTCCCTCCCACACACACACACACACACCGATAAGAGAACGGCAATAGCAAACTTGAACTTGCATGACTTTTATGGTGCCTGCATGATGAAAGATAGAGGGAAAGAGGAGCAGAAACCGTTTTTCATTTTGTAACTGTTTCTAGTCTTTTTTCTTTTTTTTTTTTTTTAATTAACACTTTAATGTGGTCGGTGGTCTGTCTTTGCCTACAGTTTTCATTTATTTCAACCAACACACAACCAAGTAGCAGCGGACCGCGAGTGCACATGAATAGTTAATTAAGTTTTGCACATCTCTCACAAATATACATATGTACATACATAGAAACATATGTATGTATGTATGTATGTACACTCATCTATGTTAAAAGAAGTAAAAGAAGTGCTTTTAATTGAAAATGAAATTACTGACTTAATGCGGAAATGCAACACTGCACAAACATCACAGCACAGAGCACACACAGTGTCCGCCCAGCAGAAGGCGATGATCATTATCAATGGACACCCATTCCGCTCTTTGGATTGTGATTATGACACTTGGACACTTGTATTACATTGTCATATTAATGTTGTATGTATGTACATATGTAGTAATTCAAGCGCCACATGTATTAATGTGTTCCCATGAAAAAAAAACAGAAGAGAGAATTAGAGATAAAGTGACGAATCAAATTTTTGGCACAGAAAGACTTTTTAACTGTATGGCTAAAATTTAAAGTTCAAAAGTATTACTCTGCCAAAAATTTAGTTTGTCACTGTGTATACAGTATGTATATACATACATACATATATACATACATACATACATATATATAAACTAGCTATTAAATATCAATGAGTTCTTCCTATAATTTGAACAAAGTTTTCCGACTTTTTATATCTATTACCACAGATGCTTCATAGTTGATAAAGACTTAAAAATCAAAGAACTGAAAGCTCGAAATAACGCTACGTCGAAATTTGTATACACTTACAAGAAAAATTCGAAAACCGCATTGTTCCATACAAATCAGATTGTCAGAATTTGACACAAAAAAAAATCAAAGAATTTTCTTCCCACAAAATTTTCTTTATTTAAGGAACTATGTACATATACGAAATTGTTACCAGATTTTTATAAAACTTGGTAGAGGTATTTATAAAGAAACCAAATTAGAAATATCAAATTTCGCTTGAAAAACAATTAGGTTTTTAACCTAAAAAAAACTCAAATTTTGACAGAGGCTATATGATTAGTTATCGGATCCAAGAATTCAAAATATACAAAAAATTAAATTCCTCAATCTAACCTTTTAGCAAGAGTGTGAAAATATATACATACATGCATACATATAATCAAAATCAAACAAAAGTAATACATATTTAAAAACCAAAATTCAATGCGGCATATATGTATGTATATAGAGAAATTAACTGAGGAAACTGAATTATAATTATATGTTTTGCATTATATTTCAATGTAATATATTGAACGATATTCTGTACTGTTTAATATAGAAATTTGGTCGAAATCAGGATAACAAATCGTAAAGCTACATAACAAGTATCCAAAGATTATCTAAACAAAGTTTTTATGTATTCCATGTATTTTAAGTTAATAATATAGCCAAAAATATCATATTAACAGATATTATTTTCTTTAGATTTGTTTTACCTTTGCAAAATGTTAATGTACTCTTTATGTAAATAGAATTGAATAGTTAATCAGTACAAAGCGATGCAGAAACTTTGCCAACGGAGAAAACAACTATGTTAATATTTACAAATATGTATTGTATGTATGTATATGTATGTATATAAGCCGCCAATCCCTTTGTGATACCCATAGCTATAGATATAGGGGGGACATTGCTTATCCAATACCAAGTGCAAGCGCCATGGACTTTCGCCCACAATGGAAACGCGTGACGTGCGCTATAAAAAACACTTTAAACTCAGCTCCATGGTATGTATAGTAGGTAGTCGTGGTCATGGGGGTGCTGGTGGTGGAGATACAATACAGAAAAGTGTGGGTGGGTGGCCCCATCCGCATATATTTAAGTGAAATGTAAACGAATCCATGAAATGAAAACAAAACCTAGAGGAACAACAAGTAGTCAGTGACTGCAATTCTCTGTTGAACGAATCGATATCATAGTTCTCTATCTTTCCATTTCTCTATTTTTCTTTTTCAATTTCTCCGTGCTTGCATCATCTTTAAATCTGTGGTTTTTATTTTTTATTTTTGTTGTATGCCAGTCACGTTAAAGTCATCGCCTCCATCCTCTATGAATGAATATGTAAAATGAATGAATCAATGTAATATTTTGATTTCACAAAGTCATACATAAAGAATGATGTCGTATGAGAATGTTTCTTGTTAATTTCTCATAATTTATTTTTAATAAGAACCCAATAATAAGAAACTCATAAAGTGTGGGAGACCTTATTATACAGTGGCACCGAACGGGAGAGAGAGAGAGAGAGAGAGAGAGAGAGAGAGTGAGTAAGAGGGAGGAAATATGGGCAAAGTAGCAGACACTTACAGACACTTGGACGCCTTGGGATTGGATGACAAACTGACGATGTCAGCTGCAGTTTCCCCTACAAAATAAAGATACAAAGAGAGAGAGAGAGAGAGACAGAGAAGAGGTATGTTTTGATGGGATGTAGGGACTACAACAGCAGCAGCAGCAACAAGAACAACATTATTATAAATATTTCATAATATTATTTTTCTCATATTTGGCTTTGGCTTTGCCCTTGTTGTGCTGGTTTCTAAAGTGCCTTCCGCTGACGAGAGAACTTGTTAATTATTCAATGGTCCGACCATAGTCCATCCATCCGACCATTTGGTTCTGATATCAGAGTCAGTGTCGACAAGAGAAACATATGTTTGGTTATTGCAAAACTCTTTGAAATATGCTGATTCTGTCGACTCTGACGATGACTACAGTGACGACGATGTCTGACTCGGACTCTTCTGAGTCACACGCGATCATTGGCTTTGTTATATAAAATAGAGAAACGAGGAAGAGGGGCAGGCAAAACCGGAGGAAATTGTAGGGGTAAATCACTCTTGTTTTTAAAAAAAGAATGTCATGACGCTGCAGCTGCAACAATAAAAACAATTAAAAGATCACCAACTAACTAATAATTATCTGCAGGTGATGATTATGATGATGTAAGGCATTATAAATAAACATTATCCCATTCCAGGTAACTGGATCTCAAAATGCTGTCATTGTTGTGACATATTTGGGCACTGAAATAGCAAAGGGCCTAAAATATTAAACATGAGATAGAAGAGAAAAAGAAAACTCATACACACACACAAATACACAGATTAAGAGTAGCACTCGTAACACTGAAATGATGCAGTGAATCATAAAACATCAAGAGACAACCGGTAGGCAGGCAGCCATACACAGAGACTGATGAATCTTTGCCACGAGAAGAGAACAAAGGATTTGGAATTCACTGAACTGAGGCAGAGTACACACACCACGCACAACACACTCTATACACATGTGAGTACACATGTACATATGTATGTATGTACACTGATGCTAGGTAAAACATTAATGATGCGTAAATTATAAATTAAATTAACTTTTATTTATAAATAGTCCCAAACAAAAGTGAATGGCTCATTATACCCTATACACAAAATTAACTTATGGGGTATATTCAACTAAACAGCATCGATCCATCCAAATGTGAAGAAAATATATAATTTATTTTGGAAATTGATCAAAGTGTAAGTAGTAAACTTTTTTTTTTTTTTGTATAATATTTATTAAAATATATTTCATTAAATTAGGTTGAAATTTTATTTATGAACAATATGGACAAATAAATACAGTGGGACAAAATTGAATTCTAGAGACTCGGGATAAATATAATATATATTTTCTTGATAATTGGACATATTCAAATAAAATATCAGTAAAATTATTTCTTGACCCATTAAAGAAAACCAAGGAAAATTTTGATTATATATGGAATATGGTCTATATGTTTTATGATTTTTATTATATTTATCGCTTGTACATTTGTTTTTAATTATTATGTTTTGTATAATATTTATCCTAGATTGTTCCAATTCTTTGTGCTTAAATTTAGAAACTGAATGAAAATTTGTTTTTTTTTTTTGTTTCTGTAGTATGAGTTTCTTTATTTTTCTTTTGTTCCTATTAGCCATAGTAAGATATACTTTACAGGCTGATAACTTGGCTTATATAGATTGATTTGCCTTGGTTTGGTTGCTTCAAGCTAATAAAACTTATATACTTTGACAAGTCAAAGGCATTGCAAAAAAAAAAAAATGAAAAGAAAAAAAAATGATTATAATT
This sequence comes from Drosophila emarginata, assembly GCA_037075365.1. NCBI lineage: Eukaryota > Metazoa > Arthropoda > Insecta > Diptera > Drosophilidae > Drosophila > Drosophila emarginata. The sequence goes on from JBAMCD010000296.1 coordinate 11,013,735, forward strand.
CCCCGCAACAGCATTTTGGATGTCACGAGCGTCGTAATTTATCAAGATAATCGACCACAGCAACGACAACAACAGCAACAACTGCAACAATAACAGCAACAGCAACAATTGCCATAAAGATAAGATAAAACATGAGAATTATCAATGTCAATCCAGCCGTTGGCGACGTCGGCAGAGAAACGACGACAGCAGCCACCATCAACAAATGGCAGAAGAGAGAAGGAAAATGTGAAACGATATGTTCGATTGCATTTAATTATCGAAAAGAGGCAAGAGGCGTGGTCGAGTCATTTATGCGTGGGCCCTGGAGGGCCCCAAACAGTCAGCGTCAGAGAGTCAGAATCAGCGTCGAAGTCGACGTCAACGATGTCAATGTACGTTCAGGCCATAGAAATGCTTTGACAAGGGGGGGGGTGTACAGTAGGAAGCGGAGATATGGATGCCAATTCGTATGGGGAATATTACACATGTCATTCTCTTGATTTCAATTAACTCGAATAAATCACAATTGTCTGCAGACATACATATATCATATATATGTATATATATATATATATTAATGTCAGGTTGAGAATTGTAAAATGCTGGAACAGCTGTTGGAAATTGGGTTAACGTTAACATTGCCCCCAAGTTGGCATTTTAATTGAGGCATCAACATTAAGGAGAAACAGAAATTCTTTAACCATTTAAAATAAGAAATATTGCATTTATTTTCTGCATATATTACGCATACGCCACATTGCACATTGGAAGTCTCATGGTGACAATATGGGAAAAAGTTTCATATTTCCACCACCCTTTTCCACACCCTTTTCACAGTCATCGTTCATTTTGTCCTTTCTTCTATATGGTTCTGTGTCTTTTTCAATGTGTAGAATACATATATAATACTAAGTACTTTTAAGTTCATTAATTCATGAAAGATGGCTGAGAGAACAAACTAGCTAGCTGACAATATAAACAACTTAATATGTGTGTATGTATGTATTTCTAAGCCGCTTAAACAGAGAGAGACAGAGTGAGAGAGAGAGAAAGAGTTGGCAAGTCCAGACAGTTAGATGACACTCGTAAATTGCCCATTTGACAGTTTTAGAGGCACTTGAAATGTATTTACCATTTGAAAACAGGTGTAGAAAACGAGGACCAACTTGTCCCTCCTCCTATATGTACATACATTCAACCATCCATTCCCCTCGACTAGGACAAATTACATTTTAAGCTGCCAGACAATGTGTGTGCAAAAATAAAATAACAAAAAAATAAAAAGCAAAAATTTACATACAAACATTTTGTGACGATTTATTCAATTGAGTTAAATTCGGTTAACAAAAGGCTTGGCTTTTCAGTGTCATTTCAATAAACAACAACCGGCAAAGAAAAAGAAAGAAAAAAAAATAATAATGGAAAAATGTGAAAAAAAAAACACATCAGAAAAATGTGTCAGCTGTGTGTGGGAGGTTGTTTGGTACTGTGGTGGCACACACTCATTGAAATATGTACTTAATTTCATGCAAAATTTGCTCTTCAATTGCCATTAGCAAGCGTACCACTAACCATCACCACCTCCAGCAACACCACCACCACCACCACCTGAGTGAGAGAGGAGGAGCATAATGAGGCATCAAGCAACAAACAGCTTTTGAGGGTACTCAAAAAACTGTTTCTCTCAAGTGGTTAGCGAGCAGCAAAAAGCAAGAAGAAAAAAAAAACACATACACACAAAGAAGTAAACAGAAAACTAAGGTGTAATTCCACCAAAGAAACAGATTAAACACTAAACAAATACAGTGAGTCGACGATACAACGCACATTTGATACGCTCCTTTAACAAACAGAATACATATATATATATATGTACATATGTATGTATATGTAAATATATACAATAAAAGAGGGAGACTGTACTTTTGCTGGAAACTTTGAAAAACAAAGATAAAGGAAAAGTCTTTAAATTTTACATAACTCTTATTATTAAATTGAAGACAATTTTTATAATTCGCCAATTAAATTTTAAAGGTTTTTTGTTTGGTGGATTTCGAGTCTAGTTGAGACTTCTTCTAAATAATTATTAAATACTTATAGATAAAAGAAGAGTATAATATTTTTACGTTGTGGATTCAGCTAAGTTACCATTTATAATTTTGTTTGCCTGTAGCAACTTCATAAAGTCTTCAAAGACGAATTAATTGCACAAAATGCATAGTTATTTTTAATATTGAAACAACTGTGAAATATGATTTACTTAAACTATTTAAAGATTCTCTTAGTTTTTACACTTTGTTCTTAAGTGTAAAAACCATTCTATAAAAATATGAACAAGTTTCCAAATATAAAATTTTTATCTCTTACTTAAGATAATTCATTTAATTGGAATTATTGTTTAATTTAATAAAGTTTTTAATCTCATAATTAAAAAATTTAGATTGAGATTAACAATAACTGGAATTTTGACCAAAGACTTCAGCTAAGAAAAACAAATTTTTTAACATATCATTTGAAAAACCGATTTGATCTATCTATCTATTTTTACACTTAAAATTAGAATGATCGATATGTAAATTTTTATAGAGTAAATTTTGAAATTGTATTTTGTTGTTTGTTGCAAAAAAGCCCAAAATTGTTTATACATTTAGACGTAATTAATTTGCAGATGATGACGTTGGAAATATAGAAATAACTATGTATATAGATATAAGTTATGTTGTTTATATACATACATATGTACATATGTATGTATATGTATGTATATACGAAAGTGAAATGGAAAAAGTTAAAGCTTCAATATTACTAAATCATTCATCTATTATTATATGTACATATATTGTGAATGTGTTGCAATGCAACGGATTCATATATGGAGCTCCGTTTTATGTGCGGAAATTGAATTGTCAGAGTCACAAAACCATTTCCAGAAAGGCTTAGACTTGGAACAAGGGTATATAAACCTTGTGTGCCATATATAAATACATATAAACTGACACATTATACATATACATACATACATATGTATATAGAAAGATAGATAGATATGTATATAGATAGATGTATACATATGTATGTATGTTTGTAAATGTTTTTTTTTTTTTATAATATTCAAATGCTCATCACTGGCACGCACATATTAACAATTATTATTGACTGACTGACTGACCGACCAGCGAGTCTGACCATCGACGATCAGACAAGACCAACCAGCCACCAGACGAACCTAACCCACACCGGAAGTGCGCTGGCGCGACTCGACGCTTTTTTTTCTGAGTTTTGCATTCTCATTTATTTTATTCGTGGAACTCGAAATGGAAATGGAACTGGTTAAGGTGGGGATGAATGAGAGTGGAGTAATACACATAACAAAAACATACATACATATATACATATGTATGTACATACATACATACATATAGTCTGTCTAATGATTGCTCATTTTGTTATTATTACTGGCGCTGCTTCAACTGCCATTCATTGTTAAACTGTCATTTAAGTATTTAATTTACATTAAATAGATACATACATACATATGTATATACATATATATATATACATACATATGTATGTATAGTACATATAAATGTAGGTCCATATAGATTTATGCACATGTGATTTGTTTTTTATATGTGGAGCAACAGTTTTGATAAATTAACTTGGGACCACTAGTCACGTATGGGTAAAAGCAGCTGTTCTAGGGAGGAGGAGGAGGGGAAAGAATGTTTATATATAGAACAAAAACAAAAAAATATATACATACATACATATATGTCCATATATGCAATAGAAAATTATCCAAAAAGTGTGAAAGTCAAAAAACAGGTTTGCAATTTTTTTTAATCGACAAAACCAATGGAAACTGGAATTATAAATTTAAAAAGAAAAAATTGTCAAGTTCCGCATGATATGAAAAGCCCTCAACCATATGGCAACGCCAAATTAATCAGTTTTATATTTCGCTGGAGAACTGTTCGGAACGCAGAATCTCAAAATGAGAATTATAAGTGACTTAAACGAACCTTCAGATTGGCCAAGACTTCAGGCACAACTGTTTCGCTGGTTTTATCTATTAACTTGGAACCGTGTTAAGTGAAACAAATAGTTATAATCTATAGCCATGTGTTATCAATATGTACTTTCTCTGTTCTTCAACTCGACGTTTATTAATGAAGATGTTCCATTTTCAAGTTTTTGTGTGACTCAATTTAACTTATATGTGTGAACAACTAATCACCGCAGTGTCAACAAAAGAAATAAACAGGTCTTTTTGCTAATACTAGAGTGTGTATAATACATAAACTTTTATTTAGTACAATAATGACCCATTTTTCGTGTACTTTACAATACTCTATAATTTCACACATTCTCTCACACTTAACTTCAATGAGCTTGGTGCGATTATTTAAGTACTATCCCTCTCTCTCTCTTTCTTTATCTCTATCTCTTTCTCTGTGTGTGCCGTTACGTGTTGTGGGGTTATAGTCCAAGGTTGTGCGTATAGGATTACGTACCATTAACCCTTTACCACCCCGCTTCACACCGTTTCACACAATACATGTGTTTGACATATGCAAAAAAAAGAAAAAAAGTAAAGGAAAAGGAAAAAATTTGTGGGTAGTGGTGACATCTAAATTAATTACACAATCCACATTGTATTATCTTGGGCCATCAATTCACTTAGTTCATTTTCCCTTGCATTTTCAAGGCTTTTGGCCTAGATTTAGATCTACTTGGCTCTCCTTTCCCTCATTCCCTACCACAATGAGTATATTGTGTATACCTAACAATCAGCTATCATATTACAGTTACCACTATTATTAACTATTATTATTGAGTTTAGGCAGGTGGTTAGTTGTTAGTTAGTTAGTTGGCGAATAGTTAATATTGAATTGGCTTTCATTGGGCCTATTGTTAACATTGTTGTTTGTGTTTGTTTGTCTATTTGTTTATTGCACACAAAAGACGCATTTGTTGATTGTGGTACTTGGGCCAATATTTGACAATGACTTTGATGATAAACCAGTTAGCAAAAGCCCTTTATATTTTTGTTGGTTATTTATGGCTTTCATTCTCCCTACCCCCTTCCTTTCTCTTTCTCTATTTATCTGGTTTGGGTCTTTAAATTTATGAAATTAAGTTCAACTACGAAAAGCTAGAAAACGAAAATCACAAAGCAAAAAAAAAAACATAATAAATAGCCTGATTTTTCCTAGGAGTAGTTTTCACTCTATTTATAGCAAAGAAAAAAAGGAAAAGGAAAAATGTATGTAGGTTTTTTTTTGTTTCTTTTTTTCTGGCGCTAAGCCAAAGACTAATTTTTCTTTTTTTTGGAGTCTCTTACTTCTTGCTCCACAACTAGTTTTGTGTTTGCCTTGACAACTAGTTCAACCCCAATTCCCACCCACTCTAGAGAGCAAAAACCACGAAATGCGCCTCTGCAACATTTTTTGCAGCAAAACAAAAATTTCCCATGATCATCGACAAAAGAGTTACCCAGTATTCATTTATGATTCCCCATAAATTCCTAATGCCATTTGGCAGCGAATTCCAGTATTTCGGTTATTCCCCTCGGCGAATTGCCATGTGCTTGGCTTTATCAATTTTGCTCATAAGAATTGATTGATTTTAACGACCTAAAAACCTACGATCTAGAGTAATGTTGGTTTGTTGCCTACTGCTAAAATATTGGTGATGTTTATTTATGTACCCCCCCATCCATCTCTCATTATTCTTTGTGGTATAGGGTATCAAAATGAAATACAAAAATTAAGTGCATTTTAAGTAGGTTTGGGCGATAAACGAGCAGGAAAAAAAACATAGTAAACTGTGAAATGGAGGTGAAGAGAAATCGGCTAACCAAAGGGTTAAATGGCCACGAGGTCGTTTTTATTGATGGGTTTGGTTTGGTTTGGTTACTGGTCACTGGGTCACACAAAGGAAATGAGCTCATTTTGTATACATTTTCCAGTTCATTTGCGTTGATTAAAGCTTTCGAGAGCCTCTGACATTTATTTGGTTTAACCCGCTATCTCCCCGTCCTCTTTCGTCTGGCTGTCTGAAATCCAATTAATAATTTTGCACAAACACGAAAACGAAAATTTCGAATTCGAACTAGAACTGGACAAATAACCTATGCCTAACTCTTACCGCATAGTAAAGGTCAAAACTAGCAGCAGCAACAACAACTACAATTATATTAACCATTTGCGGTTGCTGACTAATGTGCAGAGACAAAAACAACGACTGCAAAATATGTATGTATGTATGTACATATGTGTGTGTGTGTGTGTGGAAAAGCCACAGCAAAACTTACTAGACAGTGACGTCAGTGAAGAGATACTGAAAGAAGTTTTGCTAGCTATGATCATGCGGGCACGTGCGTGAGTCAGCCAAGACCAGAGAACCAAAAGAAGAGAGCGAATATAAGAAAAGAAAAGGGGGAAAAAAACCCACCAAAGTCAGTTTATGCGGCAAATTTATTGAATATGGAGTAAGCTTTTGATTAGAAATTACATATGTAAACCTTGATTGTAAGGTGTCTGCTACGGATCGTGTTTATTAGAATGTGATTAAACAATTCCAAGATAATTTTATTTCTACTTTTCAATATTTCTTATTTAAATTAAAGAGCAATTTACTAAAGGGATTGTGAAAGATAATCGTTGTTGGTTATTTAATGTAGATATTGACATTAGTTTTCTATGTAACATTTTCCGTATGAACGTTGCAACAGCGGTATAGAAACGGAGAGAGTGAATAAGAGAAGAGAGTAAGATAGATAACCGTTTGAGTTATGCTCTCTTTTTTATTTGTGTTATTATTGTTGTTGGCGATATTGTTGGGCCTGGCAAAGGTTAAATGCTCAATTTGTTTGCCAGTTTATTGCTAATATTATAGCTCTTATTGCTGTTGTTGGCCATTTTCATTTGATTATACGCTCTTTCTTAATAGTTATTTTTAGCAAATCGGTTTTATCAGCTTTTGGCAGTTTACTTTTCTTATTTAAACTGTTTTGGGTTTAACATTGAACAACTACACAGATTGGCCCCAAAGCAAATACTCAGGCGATGGTGGGGCATGTAAACAATAGGTACCACTTATCTTTTTTTTTCCCCCCCGCCTCCTCTCTCTCTCTCTAACCCGAGTTCCTAACCGGTCGGTCCATCAAATGACGCACACAATAGTGCTGTGGGTATTCGCATTTTAGTATAATTGTATGTATGTATGTATAGAATTTATACATAGAGATATTTTGTATCTATACTAGTCGATAACTTAAATTAGAATCACATTTCTATGCAAACAAAATATTTGTAACTCAACTCACCTTGTAGATTTGTATCTCCTCTAGCACCACTTCCGATTCCTTAAGCACACGCTCTACCTCCTCGTAGACTTCGCGTTCAGTCTCTGTGGGTGCAGCATTTTCAAAGTCCAAAAAGACATCGTAGGATTTAGCAGCGCAACAATTTGAATCGTCGCGTGACAGAAGGCTCAGTAGTTTGCCCATATTTCTGTGTATATGTCTGTTTTTTCCTCTTTTTTTTGTCCGTGATTAACTAATACTTTGTTTTTCCTTGGTCTTAATTATTAATTCGGCACACTTCTTTATAAACTGGAAGAATAGAAGCAGCAATGGTATAATGTTGAGATGGGGGGAAAGCACTTTAATGATTGCTGTTGCACCTGTTAGCCAACTCACAAAGGGGTTAATAAATTTTCTTTCAATGGCCTCGACGGCAGCTGCAAAACGGAGATGCGCAGCGAAAAGAACTTGTTTAAAACAACAAAAAGAAAGGCAACAATTTTCAATAGAACTGACACAAGTAATTTCGATCAGGGGTGGTATGAAAGAGAACAACAAGAGAAAATGAAAACACAAACAAATGCCGGAAAATATATTGCTTTCCTTAATTTCTATTTTTTTGCCGCCCCTAGACGAAAAACCACCATAGAACTGCCCCTTCACTTTCAGTTTACAATAATTTTGTATACCCTTGCAAGTGAAGCAATTTCAACTGATCGCAGCTATTGATACTGATAAAATATATCCAAAAATATGAAAGTCAATGAGTATCAAGGTTTATTTGATAAAAGTAAATTTATATGTTTTGATTATACGTTGATAAATTGTATTTAGACTAACCCTTTAAACTCGAAAGAAATATTCCAATTATAGAGATAGATAGATACCTAACTATCTGTGACTGTGATAGATATTGGATTTATCTAATATATTTAAGAATTTCTATGTCTGCTGTACTTTGGTTTGATTTAGTTAAAGCTTTTAATGTTCTTTTTTAACTTTAAGAAATTCTAAGAATTTTTTAATACGAAATTACGTTTAGTTCGAAACAGATTGACATACATACATACATACATCTAAGCAGAATTGCAGTTTGTATACCTTGCATACAAACCTACATACTACATACATATGTACATATATCTTTATTGTTTTCTTTTGTGCGTTACAAACTATTCAGAAAAATGGATATGCTTCTATTGTAAGGGTATAAATGGGAATGCTTTAAAAGGAACAGAAATTGCATTGCGGGGGGTGTAGAAGACAGAGGCCAAGACAGAAGATAGTGAGAGAAGAGCGAAAGAGAGCGCGAGGATATGTTGGCCATGTGTCTGTGTGTGAGTGTTACTTGATTTCCCCTTGCTCCCCTCATTTAGCATCATTCTCATGCACAGAGGGGAAAGGAAACAAAAAAAAACTTATCGAAATTAGTAAACAACTCAACCAGCCGCAAGGCCAATTTTCACACATCATGCCAAGTAGGAAAAGGCAATTTTCCTTTTTTTTTCACGCAGCACATGTAAACATTTTAAGGCCGAACCGCCCACATCACGCCTCCTCGCTCTCTTTGTCTATCACACTCGCTTTACGTTAATTGCAAAAACACAACAACAAAAACAAGAAGAGGCCAAGGCGAAGTTCTTGTTATTAATTTTATTTTGTATTTGTTTATCTGCATGCCTTATCTGGAAGGCGGGAGGGAGACAGTAGGGGCTGGCTTGCTGTCATTTCTCTTTCTAATTTTTTCCTGCCATTTTGCGCGCTTATCTACACATTTTTATTATATTCCCGTGCTGCTGCTGAGGCTAGCCGTTTTTGAAGGGTTTTCTGTGCTCCTTTCTTGTGCATTGGAATTTGTTGCGATTTATCACCTTTTTTTGCACCACTATTCTCGTTTGCTACTTTATCTCCTTCTGTATATGTGTTAGTTTGTATCATGTGAAGCGTGTGTCTGTGTATGTCATACAATTGCATTTGCGCCTACCACATTGTTGATTTGCACAAGATAGTTTCGAAAAAAAAAACAAAAATTGAATTTATATATTGAACATTCACAACCGCCGCTCACTCACACCACACCAGACGCGACGACGATAAAAAAAAATAACATCCGACGTTTGCGCAACACCTCTTCTTCAGACCGTTTCCAAGCGAATTTGATTTTAAATTCACAGATGTTGTTGACAAGATGTGGTATCGAAGTCGATTACGGATATCGATTATTTTCGAACCAACTCTGTTATCGATATGTTATGTTTTCGCTGCTGACCCAAAACGAGCATGTTAACTTTGGATTGGCTGTTATCTTGTGCTGGTAACTTAATATTCTGTGTTATCTTAATATGATAATGTTATGGTTTTTTCAAAGTAAGCAAGTTAACTCAAAATGAGCATGTTAATAAGAAATCATTAGGTATGAAGAATTGCCCATCTAAACACGAGATATTTCTTTTTTATTTTTTCATTCAAAATAAATTAATTGAAACAGTTTGAGTGCTCATTTTGGAATAATGGCTACCAATAATTGATTTATATGACTCTCATTGAAAATTATGATAATATAGAAAATATCATCAAGCTTGTGTCACATTATTTTTTTTAAGTCAAAGTATGTGATGGAAAACTGATCCACTTGTTACTTTGAGCTCTTCCGTTAAACTAAGCGCGAAAATCAAACGCAAGCCAGTGGGTGGCTATCCGGAACCAATTTTGATAAGTTGTATATGAAATATTAATTAAGTCAGCAAAATATGTGATGCAAGTCCATTAGTGCGTTTCAAAACAAATATATTTGATTCAATATTCATTTCAAAAACCAAATTCAATCCCCGTTACACGCCCATGGTTTAAGAGTATCGAAATTGTTTTTACATATGCAACTTGTGTCATCGAGTATTTATCGATTTTCTATCGATTTTACGCACGCTGCCAGAAGTTCCTGCAAATTTGTATTATTTTCTAAAATAGCTGAAAATACGGCATAAAACATATTAAAGCTTGAAGACAAAATGACAGACGACAAGAAGTCGCAACTAGATGACGTGCAGCAATTATTGCTGGACCGGATCGCTAAGAATGATACCACAGGATTTAAGCAGCTGCTTGGCCAGCTGAAGAGCGTAAACTATGTGGATGACAGTGGCATGTCGCTTTTGGCTCATGCTAGCTTTAAAGGGAACGCTGAAGCAGTGCAAATACTCTTGGACATGGGAGCCAACATTAATTTGAATCAACATGGAGCGGACTATACACCGCTTCACTTTGCTGCCCTCTCTGGCAATATCCACGTGTGTCGTCTGCTGTTGGACGCCGGCATTAATCCAAATAGCATTAACAGTGTCTCTCGCACTGCATCCCAAATGGCTGCGTTTGTGGGCAATCACGCCTGCGTGGAGACCATTAACAACTATGTGACCCACTCAAGTTTGGAGTACTATACACAGGTTCATGGCCAGCAAACCGAACCCTATATACCACCGGCCCTATTGAAATCGTTTCACACTTTTGTCACTGAAACTAATCTGCATCCCGTGAGAATTTCCCTAAATGCCCAAGTGCTGGGCCTGATAAAGATATTGCCCAATCTGCGCAAGACTCTGGCTCTTATGTGCGAGAAGGAAATGCAAAAGAGTCACGATATTAATGAACTGCTAGCGTTCAAATATCATTACCAAGGCTGGATTTTGGCCGAGCTCATACGATGCGAGGAGCAGTTCAAGGCCCAACATAAGGAGGAGTCAACCAAGAATGATTTCATCGAGGTGTTTGTAAAACGTGTGCTCAAAGAGAACAAATTGGGACAGCTAGACTATGTGGAGTTCACATTGCGTGAATGCGCTCGTGAATTTCCCTTCCGTGAATGTACAATTTTCCGTCAAATAGCCACACAACTTGGCGCCAAGGATGCCCCTCCAGCTCTGGTAGTGCTACGGAATGCCATTAACGGCATGCGGGGATTTGTGGTAAGTTTGAAATTAATTATTAATTCTTTTAACAAGTCTTTTTTTGTTTTTTCTTAGGATGAGTCAAGCTACTGCAGCACCTGTGGCCAGGAGAAGCCAGACAAAAAATGTTCAAAATGCAAGGCAGTCCAGTATTGCGATCGAGAGTGCCAGCGTCTGCATTGGTTTATGCATAAGAAAAGCTGTGCTCGGCTTTTGGCTGCATCCCAGGCTGGAGCCGCTAGCCCACAGGCACAATCAAAGGGTCCTATCGATACTTCGGAGCTGCAGGAAGAGCTGGCCAAATTGTCAGCATAAAGATAGCTGGCCAAAACCATCAATTGATTGATCTACTATATAATAAATGTGTAAAAAATTATAAAACGGAACTATCCAACAAAATTACTCACGAATTACATATCTATATACACAAAAACAGCATTAAAACATTCGAAATTCGGAAGAATTTTTTTCTATCCGACTTTTTAATTTTTTCGAATCTCGATTTTTCAATTTTTTAAGGTTTTAATGCCAATTTAGCTTAGAAAATAACTGCATTAAAGCATTCGAAATTCGGAAGAAAAAAATTCCATCAGATTTTTAAGGTTTTAATGCCAATTTAAAGTCACGATTTTAATGCCAGTTAAAAATTGCTATTCTAAGAAACAAAAAAAGATATAGTTTCTAAAAATCGGCTAAGATTTCAATTAACTAGAGACTTACAAAGTTAAGGTGCCGCCAAAAAATTATCAAAAAATTTTTTGAAAATTGAAAAACAAAAATTTTTTTAAAGTCGGAAAAAAGATTTAAATGGCAATAATTTGGTCATCTTTTTGCCGAATTCAAAAGCAATTACGCCGTTGTAATCGCAACTTAGCGTAGAAAAAAACTGCATTAAAACATTTGAAATTCGAGAAATTCAAAAAATTAAAAAATCGGATAGAATTTTTTTCTCTCGAATTTCGAATGTTTTAATGCAGTTTTTCCCTACGCTAAGTTGCGATTACAACGGCGTAATTGCTTTTGAATTCGGCAAAAAGATGACCAAATTATTGCCATGTGAAAAATAAAATTTCAAAAAAAAATCAAAAAAATAAAAAAATTAAAATTTCTTTTTTTGA